>CAKASE010000058.1:0-5438581 GCA_916720795.1 Danaus chrysippus | reverse complement strand
TATATACAACAAAAGTATTATTTTATGGAATAGAATTTAGATGAAAAGAAGTGGATTTTATAAAAAAGAAAATCATATATAGACCATTCGAAATTCGCAATCACATGATAAGAAACGAGGTCAATACCATGATAAATTGAACAGGATAATTACAAGAGATACTAGTAACGACTTAAATTTCTAATGGTGTACAGTGAGAAAACTGACAATGATGCCGGAATAAGATCATGAGTAATGATTTGCAAAGGAATATAATATAGAAGCCGAATCTATATACTAAAAAATATAGCAAAGGCAGAGTACATGCAAGAATATGGAGACAATATGACACTACAGTACTACGATATACATGAAAGGAGTTGGTAGATTACAACAAAGGTGTGTGGAACAAATACGGAGGAGAACGTCAAGAACGGTGATACTAATTTAATATATACAAATTAATTTGGTAACGACTTATTTTTTGAGAATGATCTCGTATTAGTGTGATTAGCTACGAAAAAAAAACCTTAATCACCAAGCCACTATCGTGGAAATGAAAATAATGAAATTGTATGAATAAGTAACTGTAAAAAAAAAAAAAAAAAAAGAAGAAAATCTTTGTATTTTTTTTAGATTATTTTAAGAGTGAATGTTTTGTTCATAGCTCTGTGCCTCTCCCCTTATTACATGTTTGAAAAGATATACGACGGAAGGAACGTTTCAAGATTTTCATAAAATCATAAAAAAAAAAAAAAAACAACTTTACACATTTGTTCAAATTATGTGTGCTACAATATTCGTTTTTATGAGTGTGTAAGGGCAACAGAAAGTAAGAATATAACCTTAACAGTTTTATTGTGAAAATATGACAACAACCGATCTTAATGTAAACGTTAGTAGAGACAAAGAGATCCTGCTCCCTCAGCACCATTATGAATAAATAAGCTGTTTAATAGGAATTAGATTACGATAATTAATATACAATAAAACAACTAGTGTCAACTGAAGATCGACAGAGGAAGGATTTATTGAACATAGATAAATACAATGACGCTTATTGACATGATTGCCACAATTTGATATTCACAACACTTCCCATCAAAATATGAACTATTTTAAACTATATAAATACTTAACATGAACTTAAAGTTAAAATATATTACACTCTAACCATTCCTAAAGCATTTACATGTTTAAAATGTTTTACAACACTTAAGCTTTTGGTAAATAAATCTACAGGCATATCAGATATACACAAATAATACTAACAATTTTTTTATTTATAATATCTCAGCAATAGTGATACCTGACATCCATATGTTTAGTTTTAATATGGAATACTGGGTTCAGTTATAATTTCTGAGCACTCATACTGTCATTATACAAAGTAATAGTATACATTCTACAAGGCACTTCATGTTGTAAGTTTCTCAGATACACTGCTTCTTTGCAGGCTCCTGATATTGACACATTTTCAGCTACAGTACTAGAAAGTGAAATACATTTTTGTTTACTACAAGTCCAGGATATAACTGATCCTGACAAAATATAACAAAACCCTGAATATGATTTACTGTCATTAACATCACTGCTCAGTCCTTATATATTATCATTATAACATATCCTTCAATATTATCATTTTTATTCTTACTATATTTCAAACCAAATTTTATGTTTTCTTGAAGTATATATAATATTCTTTTAGCATAAACCCAATGCTCTTCACTAATACAGTTATTGAATTGGATTAGGTATTAGGTAGGATCTGCAAACTGCCTATAAGTTGTTGATAAGGATTCTGATTATTTATTTATTTATTTATTTAGGCACACAAACAGAATACAATCCGGATTACATTTGAGTTACAGTCTAAAATTATTTTTAGCTAAGCATGTGTACACGGCATAATCATTACAAAACCAATATTTTGTCAGGTGCTACATTATTTAGGTACAATTTAAGACTAATGAATAAATAGGAACATATAAATTAAATTCAATTACTTAGTTGTTGATACAAAAAACATTAACAAACGTTAGAAATTAATTTAAATTACATTCACTGAGATAACAATAATACAAATAGGAGCAAAAGAGACAGATACATTCAATTAAGATTGTTTAACAAGTATAATTAAAAAATTAAATTAAATTAAAGAATTAAATTAAAAAAATAAAATAATAAATATATTGTCAAAATTAAAATATAATTCAATAACAACTACATGGCAATAAACATAAGAAAAAGTCATTGGAGAGTAAATCATTGAATCGTCAATATAATAAGCCTTACCCTATTTTTAAGCCTTGTAAAATTGGGATCAAATATATCTAATATGTCACTGTGTTTTGAAAGTAAATCATTGTATGTACGGCAGAATCTTATAACCGGATGAATGGACTATTTTTATTTTGTAATATAACCGTGTTACCTAAATCACAATAACATCGAAATCTATTATGAATCGATTATAAATATAAAAGCAACAAATGGGTCTCGAGAATAATTTATTGACAATAAAATCACAACATTCTAATGAAAAATTAACATTTTTTTTTTACTTTGAATGAAATTAAGTAAAAAAATTAAATAAAACATGTTTTAAACCAAATTAAAATAACAAAAATGTTTTGTTCTTAAAATTAAATAAAATTCGGTAATGTTTAACATAAAAATATATTTTAAACAAACTAAAACAATAAAAAGATGTATTTTGTAGAAAATACTTTCTTACCTCTTTTCTGTTTCAATCTCAAACTTTATCTACACTACACACACATAATATCTAAAACTTGAACGACGAATTTCCAATTTGTACTTAAATAAATAAACAAAGATCGTTATTTGTAACTAAGTTTTAAAATTGTACGAATAAGTGCGCGCATGCGTAAAACATACGATCAGAAACGTTTCATTCAATACCAATATACGTGTCAGCGGTACTTGGATGTACTATACGAAAAATGCGAGTAACGAAATGCATTCATGTGTAACTTTTCGTTACTCGGTACTAGATGGCGCACCCGTTACTCAGTACCGAATACATACGGTTTGCAACAGCTCTAGTCTCATCTCAAGTCACATGACGTGATGGGTGCATACTTAAACATGCTTAATTCAGTAATTGTATAAGCCATGTCTACAGCTCTCGAAACTTTCGCACAGTATTTGTTCATTTTTTTAGCATATTAAATCCTTTATTTTTATCCAAAACATTAGTGGCGGGAACGGAAATTTTATACATTTTTGTGAATATATGGATGATTGTGACATTTTCTTGTAAAATATGGACTTAACTTTGAAATATGGTAAAATATGAAAATAAAAGTTGGTTTTTCACAGTCTAAATATGACAATCCATGTAAAAAACACATTCTAGACCGAAAATCACGTAAATTAAAAATATGTATTTACATATTGAACATAGACAAAGACAATGACGCTTATTGACATGAATCATGATTGCCACAAGATGGCGCTAGTTGTATCCATATTTTGATATTTATAACAGAATCTAATGATTTAAGCCTCACCAACTCTATATGAACTCTTTCTCATAACAGTTATTTTTTATTTCATACGAACGTTCTTATCCATAATATACTATATTAAAAATAGATTCGCCACTGTGGGTTTCTGTTTAGAAAACTACAATGCACCGGGTACACTAGATGTCGCTGCATTTACTAGCTAGGGCGTGCTACCACTAGATGGCGCTTAACCCATTAGTTCCCAATGGTAAAAATAAATTCATATATAATGTTTTTACGTTTATAAATACTCAAAAGAAGAAAAACATATATATTTAAAAAATATTGATTAATTAGTTTACATTCCGCGAAATGTTGCGTTTAAGGAACGTTGGAATTACTGAACTTGAATTTCACTAGCAACTCTTTTATCGTAATAGTATTATGTATTACTGTGAGTTATGTATTTTAAAACGGTCAACATGAAGATGAACTTAAAATTTTTTACTCATATAAATTTTTGTACTACATCTATATTGTCGACGTTTATTTACATGCTGAAAAAAAGAGCGTGGGAATTGAAACGTTGACGCGGGCTTTTTGAAAGGGCAATGTCCATTTTTGGCCTAGCGTGAACAAGCTGCTATCAAAAAACAAGTTTATAAAAAAAAATATATTTTTTTAGTTAGCCATTCTATTGTTGTTGGAGTGTACATTTGTATTTTATTGAAAAAATATTTTTAAAGTATGTTCATTGATTTGCTTTATTGATCCACGTTTTGTGTTACCTGCAAGATCTCGCAGTACTTAATACAACTATAAGTATTTAATAAAAAAAAAAAATATTTGTTTTTAATTAGTTTCGTCATTTAAAACGTTTTGTAAACTGAAATATGAAGAATGTTAAACATAATCATATTTGTTTTCGATCGATTTTTTAATGATTTTTTTCTATTGCAACACTAATAAAACAATTAATACAAATTGACATTGATATGTCACAGACTGACTTTTTACATTCGCTTTGTTTACCTACATTGAGAGTGTTGATTTATTGTGGATTTTCTTTCAACGATTGTTTATTCATTATGGACTCCGACCTATCATTTTCCAATGACTCCGGCACTTCTACGGACCCCGAATTTCGCTCAAACGATGACCCTGGCTTTTGTGTTATGGACTCCGAACATAGCATAAACGATGAACAACACTCACGTAATATGGACCCCGAAACTAACTCCATCGCTAACCTCGGCTTGAATATGGACATTGAACAAAACCAAAGCGTGTCTCATGATAGTCTGCACACAGAAGAAGTGACTTCTTACCAATCCGTATCTCTGAGATGCATAAACTGTGGAACTGATTTGATAGAGAGAAGGCGACATAGTCTAGATCTTAATTAGGTTCAATCTATTATAAGACAGTGGATAGCTCCTCGACGAGTAAGTGTCAATTTCATTAATTATTTAAATTACTCGTTTTTTAATAGATATGTATTGTATATGCTATTCCTATAATGCAAAATGAGGTTTTATTGTTTTATATAATTAAAATCCATAAGGATTAAGTATATAAATACTGTTGTATTATAATAAATGAAAAGATGTTTACTCCTAACACATTAGCTGACTTTGTTATCGAAAATAATTTAAATAGAAGACGGGCAGATTTTCAACCTATAAATGTAAACATGTATAGTTTCATATTTCCAAGAATAGAATATAATGATCTTATATTAATTGCATGTGGAACATACCAACTAAAACAAGCTTGTTTGTATTATGGGCAGCACATAAGAGGCAAAGGTTCCTATACTTTAGAAAAATGTAGAAATATAGCCAGCGACCTATTAGTTGACTACCTGATTCCTTTGGCCAACTGCAGATTATTGCATGGAAAAATACAAAGCAGGCATGTAAGTCAAAAAATATATTTTATATATATACAGGGTGACTGGTGAATTACTATTGATATTTGAGGATGTGATATTTGACGATCATATATGACAAAATAAAAATTAATATAACATAAATATTAATAAACTTCTAAGTAAAGTCAACCAAAAGTTATGTAATTAATTACGCATCGTATGAACACCCTACAGATTAGGTATACACACACACTCACACAGACGCGGCGGCGGCGTAGTGTTGTATCAGCACGCCGCCGCACGCGTCCACACTTGGAACACTTGGAACGTGTACACACTTTATTTATTTATACGGAAATTTGGTCAAAAATTAAGTACCTATTTTTTTTACATAATTCGAATGAGAATCATGTACCGAGTATGCTCCTTAAATATTGATAGTAATTCACCAGTCACCCTGTATATATTATATGAAAATAATCACAATGGTAAGGAAGCTATAAAAGAATATTATTGTAATTGTATGGTTGGTCGAAGGACAGTGGGTTGCTGCGCTCATATAATTACTATTTTATGGTTTTTAAGTTGGGCAAGTTATCAGGAACACATTTCACCACCTGTCCAATTTCTTGAACACATAATAATAACATATGATGTCTCAGAATAAAAATAAATCATAAAAAATGTTGTTTTATTTTGCTTTAACCTGTTTTTCCTCACATGACAAAAATCTCTTTTTAAACATTTTGATACAAAATTAAGTTCATATTCTCGTTATTACTAGTTAGTGCTTTTAAACTAATTACAAAAAATATGATAAAATGTCTGTTCACGTCAGGCCAAAGTCCCCATACTAAGTGGACAATTTTCTTTTAATTATTTTAAATAGTTTTATACTATAATTTGCAAAGTTTTGTAAAAATTCACCGCGATGCTCCATATGCACAGAGGGGTATTCTTTCAAAGAATGCAAGGTTAACATTGAAAAAGCTTAACATTAATTGTAATGGCAATCACATTGCCATCTCTAGCCAGTGCCCTATAAGGCAAAAGAAAATTGCAAACAGTAAACCCAAATCATATGCTGACACGTTAAAAGATTCATTAAATTTTCCCTCCCTTAATAAAAAATTAAATACCCAAGAAGTAATACAAGCAATACTATCAAATTCTGAAACTATGACTATTAACAAAATCTATAGTAAAAGTTATAACTTTAAATAAAACTCAAAATATAAGTATTAGTTCACATTTTATTAGCTCAGCTATTAAAGAAACCGTCCAAGACAAAAATAGCAAATCGTCACATTCTACCACTAAATCTTAAATATTGTACAGTGGAATGCTCAAAGTCTGTTAAGTAACAGACTTGAGTTTCAAGATTTTGTAAACCAAAATAATATACAAGTAGCTCTTATTTCAGAAACTTGGATCAAGCCTAGCATTCAATTTAATTTATGTGGTTATACCATGATTAGTAATGACTGCGGTAATGATCATAATGGCGTAGCAATATTAAATAAAAATGGTATACATTTCTCTAAACTAGATACTTTTTATGATGATTCGTTACAAAATGTAGTAATTGTTATTAAATTGAAACATAAATACATTTATTTGGTTAGTTTTTACAGTCCTGGTAACAGTTTTCCTGCTTGTGAAAAGGCGAAGTTCGATAGTTTATTGTACAGTATTCCAAAACCCTTGATAATTGCAGGTGATTTTAACGCCCATCACACTTTTTCGGGTTGCAGTCGCATAGATTCTCGGGGCAGAGCTATTATGGATTCCATGGATGACAATAACTTAATACTTTTAAATAATGGTCAACCAACAACTATAGGTTCTCATATTTGGAAACTTAACAGTCTAGATTTAACTATGGAGTCTTCTTCTTTATTTCTTTCTTGTGACTGGCAAGTTCATCAGGACCCTTTAGGCAGTTATCATCCGCCAACTATCACAAAATTTACTCTCGTAAGAGATCAACATGAGCCCTCTATTTCCTTGAACAACATTCCTTTTCACAGCAATCTGAAATTAGTAAATTGGGATAGTTATGACCAAACTGTTAATAAAATGTTCATGAACTTTAAAGTTGACAATAGTGATTTCCATGACTCATATAGAAAGTTTTGTTCAATTATTCTATTGGCAATCAAATTCTCCGGGCCCAGCTTAAACCATAACATAACCGATAGTAATAATAACCGTCCTATAAAAAGGTGTCAAGTACCTTGGTGGAATAATAAATGTTCAAAAGTAGTCGAAGACTGCAAGAACGCCTACATTAATTTCAAAACTAGTCTTAATAGTAAAAATTACATTAATTTCAAACGCGCACAAGCCGTTAAAAAGCTTTCCGAGTTCTAACTTATTTTCTGACCTCAATTGGGTTCAAACATTTTTATATAAATACACACCGGATACTGTTCCACAACAGATAAGTATAGATAATGTTCTTGGAGTAAATAGTGATAATTTATACATGATCGGTTGTTTTACTATGCAAGAGTTTAGCTTTTAACCTGCTTTAGCCTCAAGAAAAGATTCTTCATGTGGCCTGGATTGGCTTTCCTACAGAATGTTTAAACTTTTAAATGTTCAATCTCTATCTATTTTTTTAAGTTTATTAAATAGTTTATGGACGTCTTCTATTATCCCAGAGGATTGGAAAACTGACTGTTTGGTACCAATATTAAAACCTGGCAAAGACTTTAATTTGGCTGATTCTTATCGTCCTGTAATAGGAGTTCATGTGTTGGAAAAACTTTCCAACAATTAATAAAACAGAGATTAATTTTTCACATAGAAAGTAATAATCTTTTACCTTACAATCAGTTTGGCTTTCATTGTGGCCGTTCTGCTTGTGAGAGTCTACATCATTTCTGTCTGGATATCCACGATACTCGTTCCAAGAATAAAGTACAAGTTGGTGTTTTTGTTGACATTGTAAGAGCTTTTAATAATGTAGATCTGAACGAATTATCCTCAATATTATTATTACTGCGGGTACCTGGAAAAGTTGTAAATTGAATTTTTAATTTGTTGAACTACAGAAAGGTGTTTGTTACGGTTAACAGTCAGTTATTTGGTCCAAGATATTCTTGTAGGTGTGTATCACAGGGTGGTGTATTGAACCCATTGCTTTTGATCCTATTCATACATCAGCTAAATTTAACTCTGGGGTGTGAAGTTTCTAATCTGCAGTTTGCAGATGATTTACAAAGTGTACAATCAGTCCTCAATGTAGCTCTCCTAAGACTAAAGAACTATTTTGATAGCCTTCGGCTGGAGGTCAGCAATGAAAAAAGTTGTTGTCTTTTGAAAAAATGGAATTAGAAATAGGAATGTAAATATTTTGTTCAATAATAATGTAATGTCTGTAGAAAGCTCTGTAAAGTTTTTAGGTGTTATTTTTACAAACAATTGTAGATGGAATAAGTATGCTGAAACTCTAGAATCTCAAGCTTTAAATGCTTGTAACATTTTAAAATCTTTAACAAGCACATATTGGGGTGCTGATCCAAGGATTCTATTAACATTGTATAAATCATTAGTAAGGAGTCATTTTGAATATGCTTTTTTGTTTTGCAGGGGTAAGAACTATAGTAAACAAATTAGAAAAGATACAAAACAAATGTTTGCATATTATATTGGGTGCCATGGGAACTACTCCCATAGTGTCAATGCAGGTGGAATGTAATATACCTCCATTAGCACTTAGGTTTAAATACTTACAATCAAAATTTTTTGCAAGGTTGCTCTCCATTAGTAATCATCCACTTCTTGTTAAACTGCGGGACACTATTAACAGGACTGCTAATATTAATTCATATGTGTTTCACGGTTTTTCTGAAACAGAACAAATTGTTAATAAACACAATATTTTTTCTAGCATGGTATGGCCTTGTTACTTTGGGTTATATGAATCAAAATTTATGTAGATTAAAATTGTAGTCAAAAGTCTTGTAAAGTATAAGGAAGACATTTATAGGGAACTTGATATATACAGATGGGTCTAGGAACAATGAAGCAGTCTCTATAGCTGTCTATGATAGTCTGATCAAAAGTGGACTTGGTCATAGGCTGAATTCACTAACAAGCATATACTCCTCTGAATCCATAGATGTATATACAGCTATGGAGCACATTCAAACACAGACTCATCCTAAGTGGATTATAATAACGGATAGTTTAAGTTTATTAACGGCACTACAAAATCCACAATTAAATTCAAAAACTAACTATATTGTATATAAAATAAGAGAGTTGTATCACCTGCTGTCTCAAAACAAGCAAATAGTCCTATTCTGGACACCAGCCCACATTTGTATGCATGGTAATGAGAACGCAGACTATTTAGCTAAATTTATTACAAATCCGGCCCACAATCAATTAAGTCATAGCTTTTTAAATTTCCCAATTCCTTATTCAGACGCTCTATCCCTTTTCAAACTCACGTTACAGAAAGAATGTTACAACTTGTGGCATCAGGTGGTAAAGGTAAAAGGAAAATGGTTCGCTACAATAAAGAAAAAGGTCTCTTCCCAGGTTTACCTGGGGTAGTGACTATAGCCATAGAAAGTATTATACCACAATCTGTCGTTTGCGTCTGGGACATTGTAGTTTTGGTGCTCACCTTTTTAGAGTTGGTGTTTTTGACTCTTCAACTTGTAGATATTGCAATAATGCTGATGAAACCCTCGAACATATATTTTTTGACTGTCCACAGTTTAGTATTCAAAGGATGGTCCTTGTAGATCAACTTTTAAGTATTTTTAAAACTGCTGAAGATATCCCGAACTCCCTTCAGCAATTACTAAGCATTCAAGAATGCTTCTTGCCAGTTTATGGCTTTATTGTATCTACTATAAATGAAATCTAATTGTTATATGTACATATGTATATACTAATAACTTTTTCGTTTTGTTTAAGATATTTGTTTTTCAGCTATTTTCAGAATTTGACCGTTTCATCGATTGTGACAAATGAATTGTACTAAAAATGACATTACAAGGACTTGACAAAAAGAAAACAGGCATAAAAAATATTTTAAATAAAGACATGGCTTAGGCCTTATAATTAAAAAATGATTCAAGAAGAAAATTAAAAATGTAATTAAAGATACAAAATACAAAAGACATGACTGTAAAATTATTTACGTGCTCCTCTATGACAGGACCAATATTATCGAAGCAAATCAATATTCGAACCTTTCAATGAAGGTAATGCATTTTAGATGGTCTGCTGGCATTTTTAATGTTTCATTATTTTAAAAATGAGTGGTAATTTAGCAATTTTATCTTTTTTGATGAATATTTTCCTTTATAGAGTAAAAAGAGCAATGTCCATTTTTGGCCTAGTATGAACAAGCTGGTATAAAAAAAATTAGTTTATGAAAAAAATAATATTATTTTTAGCTAGCCATTCTGTTGTTCTTCGAGTGTAAAATTGTGTTTTATTGAAAAAATATTTTTAAAGTATCTTCATATATTTGCTTTATTGATCCACGTTTTGTGTTACCAGCAAGATCAATTAACGATTGCGTCAAATCGAATCATCTCGCAGAACTTAACACAACTATAAGTAATTAATACAAAAAAAATATTAAAATTTATTTGTTGTAATTAGTTTCGTCATTTAAAACGTTTTGTAAACTGAAATATGAAGAATGTTAAACATAATCATATTTGTTTTCGATCGATTTTTTAATGATTTTTTTCTATTGCAACACTAATAAAACAATTAATACAAATTGACATTGATATGTCACAGACTGACTTTTTACATTCGCTTTGTTTACCTACATTGAGAGTGTTGATTTATTGTGGATTTTCTTTCAACGATTGTTTATTCATTATGGACTCCGACCTATCATTTTCCAATGACTCCGGCACTTCTACGGACCCCGAATTTCGCTCAAACGATGACCCTGGCTTTTGTGTTATGGACTCCGAACATAGCATAAACGATGAACAACACTCACGTAATATGGACCCCGAAACTAACTCCATCGCTAACCTCGGCTTGAATATGGACATTGAACAAAACCAAAGCGTGTCTCATGATAGTCTGCACACAGAAGAAGTGACTTCTTACCAATCCGTATCTCTGAGATGCATAAACTGTGGAACTGATTTGATAGAGAGAAGGCGACATAGGCCACCCAGAAGTCCAGATCTATCCCCAGCTGACTTCTTTTTATGGGGTTATTTAAAGAGTCGTGTCTACATCAATAAACCAAATACACTACATCAACTAAAAGAAAAAATTAGCGAAGAGATATCGACGATCTCACGGTCCCTGTGCGGAAGAGTATTCGAAAATTTCGTTACTCGCTTAGAAGAGTGTAAAAATCGAAATGGTGGTCATTTAGATGATATGATTTTTAAAAAATAATTTCCAACTAATTAGCTTTCTTTTAATAAAACAATTTTTAAAATATGTCAAATACTTTTTTTTAAATGATTATTTCAAATGTTAACTAATTCATGGCCCACCCTGTATTAATATATATTTTTTGTATTAAGGGCCAAAGGCGTTAAGGTCGTAACATTTCAGTGATCAGTAAAATAAGTTGTGATTTATAAGTCTTGATTATTGACTTTAATTTAAAAAAACTATTTGCTTTGTGTATTTTTTTTTGTCTGTATACATCATACTAGTTTTTTAGACTTTTCGATTATAAACATGTTTGGTTTTTATCGCTATCTTGCAAGCAAAAGTTTTAACACAAATATATGCAAAATATAATTAAGAATAATTGTTGATTAATTATAAATTTCTCATTACTAAGCAATGTAATTAGCTTATCTTCGTTCACAAATGCATAAAGACAAATTAAATAATTATCATTTGTTTTATTTATATTATAAATTTGAATAATACTCATCATATATATTGAATGTTGTTCCATCATTTGTCTTGTGGCAGAGTGTCTCGTTATATTAAAACAAATAATTTCTAAATACTGTTGAAGTGTTTTTTATTGTACGTAAATAGTTATTCCGGTAAACAAGGTAAGTTTTGAAAAATAAAGGAAAAGTTATTTTCTTCAATTTTACCACAAAATTTGATTATTCTTTAGTAATAATATCTATTACTTTATTGTATTTTAACCTCACAAATGATTTTTATTTAAACGAAGTTTCCGATATATATCATAGTATATATAGGTTAAGTCAGTGGTGGCTCAGTGGTTAAAAGGGCCCGCCTCTCGTCGCCGAGGGCGCGGGTTCGATCCTGACCCGGGCAAGTACCAATGTGATTTTTCCGAATCATATGTACTTTCTAATAGTATTTAGACATCACTGATTAATGTTGATTCCCAAAAGAGGGTTGATGTCAGGCAGGCGGCCGGTCGTAAAAACAATTAGCCAAAAACTATTCACAACATGTAAGGCAGACCCTGGCTGTAGCTGGGAAATTGCCAGGTAGAAGAAGGAGAAGATCATAGTATATATAGGTATAAATTACTAGGTATCCTTCCGATTTCTTATGTTTTTTATTCCAAATATTTTATTTAATTGGCAGCACAAGACGGCATAGAATGTTTGTTTTCCTGAGATGATTGTGGTCCTAGCACCGAAGATTATTTTCATATAAAAATTAGAAATGAATTTATATTTAATATTCACAACGTGACTAAAAAAATACCAAAAACGAGATTAATAGAATGAAAAAGTTGGATATTTTTTAAATGTAACTTCCTTTGAGTATCTTTGGATACTGTTTAAAAGCTTTTTTTGTTAAGACCTACACAGTTAACTGTTGATCGCACAGGAGACTGTTTGTGAGTTCAATAACCGTTACATACTATTATAACGGTGTTCCTGCTGCTATTTTATAACAAAGTAGATCGCTGTAAAGGATGTTTTAATATATGTACAGGATGAGGGTGGTGTTAGTGTGTGTGTGTGTGTTGCTGGTGGCGACGTCAGCTCGGGGTCAATACGACTGGATCAACAGCACAAGGAATGGATACGAGTACATTAACTGTTTGTTCAACAGGACCTGTGGACCCTGGGGCAGGAGTACCGTGTGAGTACAACCAGCTCTTATGATAAAGTTATTTACTGAATACCCTAACCGTTACCTATGTTATTACATTTTCGTTTCTTATATTTTATAAACTCACTGTCTGAGGGTCTGTTATTTAAAATGATATTCATAGATATTATAACTTTAAAATATATATATATATATATATTTTTTGATAATGATTTTTTTATTATTGTAATGTGTAATTTTTTTAGAACTGACAACGGACCCGGAACAAGCCCAAGCGATGAATCCGGCTGAAATTTTGCATTGACTAAATAATTTATTTAATTGTTTTTTCTTTCTGGTTTGGGTAATTTTATGATGAAATATGGTATTTTAATTCAAAAAAAAATCTTATTTTACATTACTGTCAACAAAATATATTAGTCGTAAAGGAAAAATATGTCTCTTGTTTCGGCAATACTATTAGTGTTACAAAAAAGTAAATAAATGTGAGAATTAAAAAATGGTTGTTTTTTTTAAATAGTAATGATTTATTGGTCTCAAAAAAAGTATATATATTTAGGATTCTAACAAAGTCCTTAAAAAAATATAGTTTTCTTATAAAGCCAATACTTTTGAATAACAAATAAAACCTTAACTAGAATCTAGAACAAACTAGTTATTATCCTAACCGAATACAGCTTAAATAAGTTAAATTCAATTTACAACAATATGTACGAGTCTTGTTCACAAAATACTTTCCCGCGTAAAAGTCGAACAAGAAAAGCGTTATCGCTTTAAAACTACTTCGGAAACGTTCTTGAATTTAAAGTTTTGGTTCAAATTATAAGTGTGTTTCCTAAGTATATATATTAAACATAAGAAAAACTCCATATTTTTTGAGCATTTGTAACATAGGAGGATATTTTTACAACAAATTTAGTAAAACACATAATACTTTATATGTAATTATAAATCTAGATTAAAAAAAATATATTATTCTGACAAAAGATTGACATCGTTCAATCAATTTACGCTTACTATTTCGATATATTAGTAATATTCTACATAACATAAGAGATATATAAATTTATTAACTATCATTATTACGTGCCTACTGAATCCCATTCCTACCGTCTCAGCACCAGCATATATGTATAACCAGAAGGCGACTTCGTACTGCATTATCTACACTTACTTCTATTCTACTTTAGTGTTGTCGTTTCTTCATAGATACAATATTTCAATATTCCGTTTTCGCGATGGCCAACCTCCAGAAATGCTCGTCATTGGAGTAGAACATCCGATACTTTGAAACAAGATTTAAAACCATTGCGAAAACGGATGGAAATACAATACTAGTACGTAACAATATGTGTGTCAAAATATATTATTAAAATATCCCCTAGATAATAAGATATCCCCTTTAAACATTTCACAGGTTTTGTTAATATAAAATATACTTTACCGCAATTAAAATTTGGACTAAGTACTTACCTATACATAATTGAATGAAAAGCATCAGTGTAAGCCGTAAGGTTTACAAATTGATATTGTAAACATATAATTTTTGTAAAAATTTCCAGATATCCAAAATCTTGAGCCTTTATGCTTGACGACCATATCTTTTCACAAATACAATCCGATCCTTAAATGTTTTCATCTATATTAATAAAGAGGAAAGATTTGTTTGTTTGTTTATTTGTAATGAATAGGCTCCGAAACTACTGGACCGATTTCAAAAATTCTTTCACCTTTGCTACCTGGAAAGCTACATTATTCCCGAGTAATATAGGCTATATTATATTTTAAAAAAATTAGGGATCCTTACTAAAACTCCGATAATGTAACCCAAGGTGTAACAAAATGATCTGAAAAATTCCTTACGTCGCGTGCGTATAAATTACTTTATATTCAAGACGGCTTCAATACCTTTTTATAACTCTTTGAATTATTCAATTCGGAAGATATCACAAGTTTAAAAATGCAAGTATTAGAAAAAAGTCGCGTGGTTGCCGCTCACCGCGCTCAGCTAACCAGCATGCGATGTAGGCTCCATGTAAGCGTCACTGGGGCACGGGGGGAGTCAATCCCAACTAATATTATAAATGCAAAAGTAACTCTGTCTGTCTGTTATGCTTTCCCTCTTAAACCTCTCAACCGATATTAATGAAATTTGGCACAGACAAACTTTAGACCCTGAGAAAAAACATAGGCTACCTTTTATTGCGAAAAAGGGGATGAAGAGGTTGAAAGTTTGTATGGAATTTCTTAATTTTAGAAAGATAAAACCATCAAACTTTATATTTAGGAACTTGATGAGAAAAAACAATTTGTTCTAGCGTTTTCAAAATTTAAAATCGTTTGTTATTTTTACCACCGTGGGGGTGAAATTCTACACACGGAATTCCCGAAATTCGAACAGAACGGAACGGGAACTACGAATCTAAATTTTTTGTATACAAAATTTTAACCACTGAACCTAGGAACATCATGTTTAGATGTTTTTGGTGTATCAAGTTAATTAAAATTGGCTTTTGAAGTTAAAGTTCCTTTTAACGAATAAATATTTAAAATAAATAACGAAGACTACCTACTCTGCATCGCTGCCGATGCTGAAAATCCGATGAAAATAGTTCAACACTTAAATATTAATTATTCTTTACAACACAAAACGAAACTAATAAAGTTATTCCTTGTATCCAGTTCGGTCAAAAAAATATTCGATTCGAAAGTTTAATAATGGAATGAAACTCAATAACTTTATGGATCTTTATTGTAACACACATATTACCTACTATAGTTATTATAAACAAATCAATTACTGAATTTTAAAAATAATATTTAAGTTACCTTACCGTAGTAAATAAATAATATAAATAAAAAAGTTAAAACATCGCACTTTGTTACAACTATTTAAAAGACATTTCAAGTTATATTTGTCAAATAAAAAAAAAAATAGTATTGAAGGACTGTTAATAAAACATAAACACACATTCAATAAATTATAATCAGTAGTATGCCTCTTAATTAATAATACGTAGTGTGTGGCCACTAAACGTGCGAGTAGTCAGCGCGTCACGTCACGTGATGAGCACGCTCGCCGACACGTCCGGGGACGAGTGACGAGCGGCGGAACACGCGCGACCACCACTCTCTGTTCGCACATCTACCTGCAGGTGATATATAAATATATACATATAAACGTTGGAAACAGATTGTCAGAAGAAAGTTTAAGCTGAAATATTTTCTAATTAACGATGTTTTCACAATTAGTACCAAATAATTCGTAGATTTGCACTTTCCCCGACGACATGTAATCCATTCAATACATTTAAGTACTTGCTTTAAACGTTCTGACAGCATACGTTTTATGATTAATAGATTCTATTTAATAATGTGTATATAATTTTTCAGTTCAGTATTTAATAATGTGTATATAATTTTTTTTTTGTGAAAACATTTTTTTTATTAGACAAATACTAATTAACTCGCCTTAATTTTAACACAAATATCAATTAAATGTTCATCTCAATGTTTCATGTATGGGTTACGAAGTTTAAGTAATAATTGATTCGTATAATAATGTGTAAATGTAACCAATCGCGCTGACAACGGATATCCGGTGATGACGCAGCACTGCTCGTCTGGCCCCACGTACGAGATGTATTTAACACGGTTGTCCAATGGCAGAGTCTGAAATTAAACAATAATATGTATTTCAATAGACAGGAAATTGACATTATTATAATATACATGTATATATTATGAGGCTTATATTGAACGCTTACAATACATGTACTTTCAAATCTTGCTCCAACAGTTAAGTGACGATGGTTTCTTTGCAATGAGCATAAATATAAAACAATTTCTTTTAAGCAGCTAGTTATCGACGAATATATGTATACCTTTGAATTTATTAAATATCGATATTATGTTAATTGACAAAGAATCGAGAAGGCTTTCGATACATGATAAAATAACTACATAACTAGTTATATATCTGTAATATTAATGATGTCGATATTTCAAATCCTCGCATTCTTTATACAGATTGGATAATGCTCGACTGAAATGATTCGGCCTCAAATGTCCACCTAGATATTCTAGTTACTCCTTGTACGTATATCAAAGTTATGTTAATAAGTCTGTGTATACACGCACCTGGTCGACCAGTCCCTCAACTCAGAGAGAGTGGTCCCTCGGACCAACAAACCCGACAACAGTAGCGGACTCTGAGACCAATCCGTGCACTCGATTAGAAATATACATACCTAATGTAATAATAATAATGTACTTTATTAATATAACAATAAAAATAAAATATATACAAAATAAAAGTTAATGCACAATAAGGCGTTCTTATCGCTAGGTCTAACCATCCATTCTCTAATGAACTTACGTAACTAGAGTAGGGAGATAATCGAGTACTTAAATAGGATAAATAGATTTTGCATCGAATATTAAATTAGGAAAACGATCTTGCATCAAATTTTGTCCTCAAAAATTGTACAGAAGTAAGTGTACAGTGTACTAAGTGGTGCTCCTAAATGCTTCAAAAGTCTATCTTTAGTTTTTATATATTAAAAAAATATTATCTCAAATATTTAAAAACAATAATTATGTCAAATCTATACTAATATTATAAAGCTGAATGGTTGGTTTGTTTGTTTGAAAGAGCTAATCTCCGAAACTACTGATTCGAATTGAATAATTCTTTTTTGTTGGATAGTCCAGTTATCGAGGAAGACTGTGGGCTATATAACATCACGCTACGACCAATAGGAGCAAAGATATAGTGGTAAATGTGTAAAAAACGGGAGAAATTATTTCATCTTTGAAGCCTTCCGTTGCGTGCGCCGTGAAAACGGTTCAAGATACACAAAAAATATGTATTAAAGAATAATAGCTCTTTTAATGATCTAAAAAACAGTCCGCGACAGTATATGTCTATCTTTTAAGATTAACTCACAAAAACCGTTTTTATGGTACCTAATTTGGTCGAAATAATTTGTTTAAATTTTATCAACATAATAATATTAATCTTTATTCAAATAAACAAATAAATATGTTGTTGGTTAAGAGTACTTCATTGTGAATAAAAAAAAACATAGGTTTTATCCTGAAAATTCTACGGGAACTCAACCATTCCGAAAACCCCGCAAGAACGGGAACTATGTGGGAAGAACCAAAAATCTGCCGGAAGTCACTATTCCACGCAGACGAAGTCGCGGCAAAAGCTAGTAAAAATATATATAACAAATACATGACATATGTCAACATAAAATGAACATTCGCCCAATATTTATAACAATTACATAAAATATTAAATAACAATTAATTAGGTTTCTCGGATAGAATAAACGGCTTTATTTCATTCAACAAACTCTGTGTTTCCTGCACCCCGTACTCAAGAATATGACTCATCCAACAAATAAAAACGATGACATTAGCAAAATATTCCAGGATTCCAATGCAAAGGAAGCCATAGCATAACAAAAATATATAAAATATTTTAATAAATTGGAAAATCGATCTTGCATAAATATTGTAGTCGATAATTATACAGAACCTCAGTGTACTAATTGATGTTAAAATTACTCCAAAAAGCGTTAAATTTTATACATTTTAAAATAATTATCTCAAAGTTTTTAAAAACAAACTCCTCAAACTCCTCCTAGTTTTCTTCACACAATACTCAAGATATATTCGTCCAACAATAAAATATTCCACGATTCCAGTGCAAAAGATTCCATAGCATAAAAAAAATATATAAAATATTTATCTAGATATAAAATAAGTTCAATATAATCATAATAGAGGTCCAATAGTTATACCAAAGTCGGCGTAGTCCAACATTAGGTCCCATCATCATCAGCGTTCTCCAGCAGCTCCACGAAACTGTGGTTCAGCAACACGAAGGACTCCCTGCCTCACCGCCCATCACCTCGGCACGTAAGTATACGCTGCAATGGAAAAGTATACATACATACATACAATGGAATTATTATTAGTACTCTTCTAATAACTTTAAAGACATTTACATGAAGATGTTATAGTCATTTCATATAAACATTGTGAGCAACTTGTGCATTATTTATATTTACGGCATAAGTAACATTAATTGAAGATCATTTCTTAGCACTTAGCAAATCTATCCTGCTATCATTTGTAAAAAACGTGACACCTGTCATGGCATTATATTATATTAAATCTTTCACGAAAATTACTAAGTTATGAGTAAACAAAATATGGTTTTCATATGCCTCTTCAGATAAAAGCTGTTAAAAGATTCGTGATAAAATTATAGATACGGTCACGTAAACAAAAGCTTTAATTAGGCACAATAATTATTGTAATAAGAATAACTTCCAAAACAACTATTAGGTATGTCATAATTACTTATTTATGCTTGTCTGGACTGAAATAAAACTGATATTTTCAGATTTACGACGCGTTTTTTTTTTAATATTTTGCCTATATACTCCCGACCTTTCTTTTACTTTGCAGCAACCGAAAATATTAGTTCTAATTCAATGAATACTGTCAGTCTTGAACTCATGCTTGTCTGGACCATTCTTGAGACTTTATTGATAAAAACAAAAGAAAATTAATACTTATAATATATAATAGAGGTATTAATACTTGCCAACACCAGCAACAATGATGTCAGCGTATCGAGGCAGGGCTCGAGCCTGCCTGCCTGCCTGCCTCGACCCGTCAGTTGTGTGATAGCCTAAACACATTAACATTTTATTTTAATTTACATACGAGTACCTTTATATCCATAACATCAGAATTTTTCTTTGTAAGCTAAACAACAACTAAACGACATTACAATTAATATTTATAATTGCGAAAGTTTGCGAGTGTGTGTGTATGTTTGTTACTTCTTCACGCTCAAACGGCTCAACCGATTTTGATAAAATTTTGTATACAGGAAGCTGACATCCAGGAATAACACATAGGCTACTTTACATCCCGAAAATCCCGGAAATCCGCTGGTAACACCGCGGGGCGCAGTTAGTATTATATATTATTCGAGTTTTCTTTTCAAATCTAATTTGATCATTATATAAAAACCTGTATGCTCCTTTCATCGGCTCCAGCTATCACCATAATGGCGGCTGCTTCCTTCATGGCACGAAGGGCTTTGGGGGCAGCGGATATCCTAACAAGGATCTCATTGCATACAGCCTTGGATAAAGCACTGTCACTAGTAGACACTATCACTACACCGGCGTCATCTGTCAGATATTGTCGAAGTACTTCCAGAACTTGGGAAAGAACTTCTGGTATGTCTTCGCTCATAATATCTACGCCTTCCATACTCTGGAACATAAATTGGTTAGTAAACACATGCACCTATAATGTAATGGAAAAAGGTTTTTTATTATCTCGAATGGACAGCGCTTGACTGTCATTCCACGAGTTGGAATGTGGAAATTAAATCGTTGATGGTAATGCACTATACTGTTTAAATGTGATAAAAAATTATAATACACTTTTAAGCTAGCTTAAGTTTCAGTTAAATAAACAGTCGTTATAATTATAAGTTAAAAGATAAATAAATTAATATTGTTATTAAAATTGTGAAACAAGGCAAAAATTGCAATTTCAGCCAATCAAAACTATTAAACAATACAATAGGTTGTATTCATATTATTAGTAATGAGTTATGCTTACTGAATTTATCTTGAACAGATGAGCAGCGTATCTAAGCCGTAATGTGCTGCCTTGTCCCCGGCTCGTGCCACTCAGCGCTGCCACTGGCCAGCTTTCACTAACTTCTCCAGCGCTTCACTTTCTGAATCTGATTCTTTTGTTTCTTGTTGCATCTCTTCCCCCTCTTCTTCATAGTCAGCACATGTGCCTGGAATATTTAGAATAATACGTAGGTGTACAACTTTGCTTCCGCCGTTTTGCAATAGATGGTTGTAGCGGTAAGTGGTAGTCGAAATAAATAGATCGTAGATGTCATACAATAAGCTTAGGCATTTGTAAACATAACGTCATCGAAATATTAGTCGATTTGTGTCTGCATCATAAAGTTATTCTCGAAAAACATGTCAGCTTACGAGCCAAATTCTCGTCATTTGCGGGAGGTTTTAATTTTCTGCTTTAATATGAAGAAATCTGCGGCTGAGGCTCATCGAATGCTCTCAAATACCTATGGTGAGGCTGCTATTAGTAAAAGAACGTGCCGAGAGTGGTTTCAACTCTTCAAGAACGGTGATTTTGACGTCGAAGACCGTCATGGCGGTGGAAGAGAGAAGGTTTTCGAAGATGCACTATTGGAGGCATTACTTGATCAAGACTCGTGTCAAACGCAACAAGAATTGGCAGGATCATTGGGAGTGACGCAACAAGCCATTTCAAAACACCTGAAAGTCATGGGCATGATTCAGAAACAAGGAAATTGGGTGCCGTACGAGTTGAAGCCGAGAGATGTTTAACGGAGTTTGTTTGCTTGTGAATAGCTGCTTGCAAGGCAAAGACGGAAAGGATTTCTGCATCGCATTGTGACTGGGGACGAAAAATGGGTTCATTACGATAATCCCAAGCGCAGAAAATTATGGGGATATCCCGGCCGTGCTTCCATGTCGACGGTCAAACCGAATATTCACGGTTCCGAGGTATGCTCTGTATTTGGTGGTACCAGCTCGGCGTAGTGCATTATGAGTTGTTAAAACCGACTGAAACAATCACAGGCGATAGTTATCGAACGCAATTAATGCGTTTGAGCCGAGCATTGAAAGACAAACGGCCGTAATACAAGGAGATACATGATAAAGTGATTTTACAGCACGACAATGCTCGACCCCATGTTGCGAAAGTGGTCAAGACATACTTGGAAACGTTGGAATGGGAAGTCCTACCCCACCCGCCGTATTCTCCAGACGTTGCTCCCTCGGACTATCACTTGTTTCGATCAATGGCACACGGCCTGGCTGACCAGCACTTCCGGTCTTATGAAGAAGTTAAAAATTGGATCTATTTGTGGATCGCTTCAAAAGATGACCAGTTTTTTCAAGGCGGGATTCGTATGCTGCCCGAAAGATGGGAGAAAGTAGTGGCCAGCGATGGACAATACTTTGAATCATAAATGTATAACCAGTTTTTTTACAATAAAGCCTCGAATTTCGGAAAAAAAAACGGCGGAAGCAAAGTTGTACACCTAATATGTCACATCAACTAGCCTTCGTACAAACAACTTGATCCGAACTATACCAACTATCTTTGTATATACATCGTGTTAGTTACACTATTTATACGTCAAGAACGGCTGTACGGTTTGGCTGAAAATTTGTGGAGAGATAACTTAGAACATGGGAAAGGACGTAGGATAGTTTTCATCTGATCGAAAAAGAAATAAATTGATAAAATACAAAATGCTCTTATTTACTGTCTTTAAGGTTGAATAGTTTTAGTCCGGTCAGCTATACATTTCTAATTCTGACACTAACGCAAACGAAGTCGCCGACAGGAACTAGTATTTAAATAAACATATAAGAGTGTTCTATATTTTTATGTATGTTAATACTTAATAGACGAAGGTAACAAGCTATCACCATTTTATAAAAACTATCGTTCTTAACAAAGTATTTTGTCATTCTTTAAAAGGAATTCTTCAGAGATACAATAAAGTAATTTCCGTACGAACCCAAGTCTTTGTAGTGCTGCACCACTTCCCTCGGTCGGTTGGCTCTTATCATGAAAGCTTCAAACTGTGCCAGGTCCCCGCGCTCGACCAACACCTCCTCTGTCTATACACGGCACATAATACTACACTTACTACACTATTATAATCGCTAGTATACTGTATAGCCAATGTAAGCAGGCTATCAAATTTTTTAACGACAAAAACTGTCCTATTGTCAACTTATTAGCAAATCTTATCGTTTAAGAGTTTTTATAAAGTAAATCAGAATAAAGTATATGAACATTGAAACTAAAATTACGTTACTTATCAAACAAAATATCTCACCATATGCGTGGCATGCTGTTCGGCCAAGGCCAGAGCTCTTTGGTGATTCAGCCGCCGAAGCTCTAAGGAAAGCCGCCTCAGCCTCCTCCGGGTTCTCTTCAGCCAGAACCGCTGCTTCATGCCTCGCTACTTCTCACTTCGTGATCCCAACACCCATCTCACTCAACTCGATTGCAATATCCCATCTAAATACATATTTGAATCTGACTGTTATTGTGACGTAATAAGTAAGGCCAATATGGCATTGAAAAGTACAACTTTGCAATATTTCTAAAGGGGTCCAGTATCCGGAGGTAATGCATTAGCATTAATAATCGATTTCTTCACTGAATAGAGAATAGAGGCAGTTAGTTGGTGGTAGGTTAATGTTTGTTAACCATCAATACCTGTGGGCCTGAAGGGCCCACCTCGCCCCGAGTGCCGCCAGGCCCCGGGCGGTCAATGACCCCGCCCACTGAACAGCAACCTGCTGCTGTACTGTAACCGGAGCGTGGGCCCGAGCCACCACCCACTGACCACACGTGTGATACATCTGGATGGCAGTTTTCCACTCACCTGCACGATATATATACATATAAAATTATTTCTTGAATATAATAATGGAAACAATATACCATACAACATCATGCCTACAATATAATATATTTATTTTCATTCACATGCATAATTTAACGGACCTAGAGGGTAATCTAATTTTTTAAAATGCGTTCGCTAATTTTAAAGCGCGTTGTGCTAATAGAGCTCACGGTTCCTTCGGAAACCAAAATTTCGAAAGACCATGTGGTCAAGGTCAACAAGTGTTACAAGCTCACTAAGAAAGAAAGAAACTCACTTCGCGGTAAATTTGTATGCTATAGAAGTGGGAGGAGAGGTATGACAGCCAAATCTCTCTACAACCTACTAAAAGACTTGAGCCTGTCCAGAACTAATATCAGGTCATCGGAACGTGCGTTGTAGGCACACACGTTCGTTAGTTTAGACGCTTCCTGAACGATATTTAACAGCGATTTAGGAAAACCATATATTCGTTCTATGCATATAATTAAACAATGTATATTTCAATATTTTAGAGTATTACCTTATACATAGATATAGCCTCACCTGTATCTCCTAGTCCTATATCAATTTGTTCAGCCTTTCTAAAGTGCCCTTCCTGTCGTAATTGTTGAGCGAGTGGTCAGTAAATATCTCTCGTGTCTTCTTCTGCCAGATGTGTAGCGGCAACACGTAGACCTTCCGACACTTTGCCCCGCGGCGTTGTACGCTCCTACACATTTCTCCGCCATACCACAGGATGTGAGAACTCGTTCCGTTGTATCCCATTCCTGTAAATGTTTGCAAAAAAGAAATTAATTGACATATGAAACCTACTAGAATAGAATAAAAATCGACCCAAACTTTGAATTCTAAAAAATTAATAAATTGATCGTGACATTAAATCCGTATGTAAAAGAAGAAATGAATAATTGAAAACATATTCGTTTACACCCTTATTGGATGTTTTCATTTATATTTTTGTAACTATACACAATAACTAATACGCAATGAACAAAATCGAATTACGTTAATAACAATTATAAAAAAATAATAACAACATATTTCTTTTGTTCATTATTTAAAATAACTTACTTGAGAAGATATAAAATGATCCCCCAACTGTTCACATTGCTCCCGAATTGATTCTTTATCTTCTATAACCTAAAGATATCAATGGATTGATTTACAATATATAAAAAAAAAAAACAAAACCTATAGCAAATATCTTATATCTTTAAATGAGCAATTCTTGTATATATATTTATATATTATGGGAATCTCGGTATCGGCTCAAACGATGGCGGTAAATCGATCTAGCTAGGAATCATTATCATCATTAATCATTTAGAAAATGTTATTTTACATAAAAAAGAATAACAAAAATTAGTCGTTTAAAATATGGCTCTCCCTGACATATAGTGGCGAATAGTAATACTACTTTATGCTACTTGCTTTTACTAATTGCTTTAACGACACAACAGCAGGTGGCGTTGTTGAGTACCAGGAAGTCAACGAATGTTTGTTTAAAGGTTAGATTAAGAGATTAATTATTGATTTATATTATTTTCTGTCTTCTTAACGTGTTGAATTAAAAATGCCTAAACGAAATTTAAAAAAAAACCACAATTAATACTAATAATTCCTTAATTCCTCATCATCTTTCATGAGTGTGGGGTGATGTAACAGACGCGACACGCCTCGCACGTCACCACTTGACCCTAAACCCCCCCCCCCTCGCCGAGACGACCTGTACCAACAAAATAATAATTTACTAGGGCAAATAGATTATAAGTGTTATTCTAACGAAGATTATATACAAGATTTTATTAATATTTTTTTGCAGCGCGTAAAAATTATATCAATCTTAAATTATATTCTAACAGTTATAATTTTTGCACCTGTTGACGTGAGATAGTCCATGTATTGCTGCCTGAGTGATGTCACCGCTTGTCTATAGACTTGTTCAGCGAGGGCGATGGCATCTGCCCATCTATAGAACTGCTTATACATATTAATGGCCAATTCTGGCTGAGCGGCTCCACGTAGCATTCTTCGGCGGTGGTTAAGTCCCCCACAAATATTGCTAGACGTGCACGAACCTCGGGACTCTTTAAACCTATGCATTATATTATAATCACGATTAATAAAATAAATACTATTAATACAATAAGTGCGTACTTAAAGAAACAGATATGAGGTGTTCCCGAAACGTTTAAATGCAAAAAATACCTTCATCAATATTCCCGTCTCCTTTGGTTGAAGCCAACTCGAAAGTTTTCTCTAGATAAAATGTTCTAGCCTCATCACCTACTGCTTTATAGCATTTCGTCGCCAACTGAAAAAAATATATGTTATGAGATACTAAAACGTTTAAATGTTATAATATATATATTAGTCTTTCTCTAATTTGAGGAGTGAGGAATATACCACCACAACTGAATGGCTAACAATTAACCAAACATTACTGTTTTTCGGTATCAGGGTGGTCCAATCTACTTGAACCTAACGTTAATGTAATTAAACCAATAATAAATTGAAGTAGTTATTCTAAAACCATTAGACAATCTTTATTTCTATCATATATACATGGTCGCTCATAGGTAATGTCGATTCAAATGTAAAAATTTCAACGCATCGATTTAAATGTTAGAACTTCTTAAATTTATCTCTAGCTCGTAGGAACGGTACAGTAATTTTATTTTCTTTGAATAATTTTCTGTTTGTTTGTTGATGAAGGACTACGTTTTGATAAAATAGTGGACAGGTGATGCGAATGTAAGAGGTTTTGTTGAAGAAATATTAATGTTACCGAAACCGGTTTTTTTTTTCAAGACAATTCTAAACCATAAATGACGAAAGTAACGCGGAATATGATCAAAGAACTTAGTGATACTAAATTCCTACCACATCCGAAATTCAGTTCAGACTTTACACTTGAGATCTATGGCGAAATTCTATTGTACAAAATAATTTGAATCCAACAAATGTTATTAAAGCAGTGCGACATTTTTTTTGCATTTAAGGTCAAAAAAACCGTTTAACCTAAGAGCTTACTGCTCTTTGGGAAAAAAACCTCTATACCTCTCATAGTTAGTCTATTTTATTACATTATATATTTAAAAGTGAACACTGAAAATCGACATTATTTATGAGACATCCACTGTACTTATATCCTCTGTACTTGAATACAAATTCACATAAAGCAAATATCGTGAAAAACTTACTAAAAATTAGTAGGATATTTTCAATGTGTTTGGCAACGAGGCCTTTACAAACTTCTGTTTATATTTAATCTAACTGTAATGTCATACATATTAACCTCAACATCGTATCCTAATAGCGCCTGTTCAGCCAGTTGACACCACAACGACCCGACGTCCGCAGACCTCGACACAGCGTCCAAGTATTGAGCACAATCCTTTAAGTCCCCGCTACGTAACGCCGAATCTATTCAAAATAAATAGTAATTTCCATTTAATATTCCATATAAATTATCAATATAGCGATTGATGAAAATAAATTCAAATAGAGCTTAGAACATTAAATCAATCCTGTTATAATAAAATCGTTCATTTACTGTCTTATACCAGAAAAAAATGGCTTAAAAGTACTCTGTATTATTCTATAAGTTAATCTGTCCAAAAAGTTACTTCAGCAACATACTGAATCTTGTTGTGTTGATAGTGTGCACCAGATTAATATTACCCTACTATGAACTTTAAATTTAAACGTCGTCTATATAAAAATTTCATAGTAATCATTTCAAACAATAAAAAATAAATGAAAAGAATGTTTCGGTTACTTTACAGCAACCATGATCACGGGCAGACTAGATGTGTTTCATTTAAATGAATACTAGATCTCATTAATCCTACTAATATCATAATTGCGAAAGTTTGTGAGTGTGTGTGTATGTTTGTTACTTTTTCACGCTCAAACGGTTGAACCGATTTTGATAAAATTTTGTATACAGGAAGCTGACGTCCAGGAATAAAACATAGGCTACTTTACATCCCGGAAATCCCAAAAATCCCGGAAGTCCGCGGGTAAAACCGCGGGGCGCAGCTAGTATAAAAATAATGTCAATACTGTAATGGGTACATACTGAAAGCCAGTCGATGTTCATCCAATACAATGGCCTGGATCTGACCTCCTTCCAGTAGGACTCGTCGCTCTGATACTGATACAGCCGAGACTGATACACACTCAGACATGTCAACACACTGAGGCTCCCACACACTGTACCTATAACACATACAAACACATATATATGTAGGAACGACCTTATGATCCATGTATATCTTACTGTATGTAAGATAGAGATATAATGAGTAAAAACTAGGATTAATTTACAGGAATATTTTGATATGTTCTCTCCCAAAAAAGAAATCAATATGGATCATTTAACCCATTGCCAACGATACACTATTTTTAAGTTAGAAGATTTACTATATATATTCAAATAAATTTTGTACACATAGTAAGTTACTTTTATCCAGTACAATTAAAAAATATACAGTCAAAACCCCTTCAATGTCCCTTCAATGTCGTTATAAACGGTTTTGACTGTATTATTAAAATCTAACCAAATCAGCAAATGTGTTGGGGTTTGGGCTACAACAGCGTCACTGTTTTCTATCCATTGCACGAAACTAACTCCGCTCGCGATAATTTCCTAAAAAAATTAAATAACAGACAATAAAATATCATATTCATTTGACTCAATTTATCCAGCTGTGTCGTTTACGCTAGATATATGAGTGCTACCTTTTCACCGGTATCAATACGGAGAAGTGCAAGTCGTCATCTAGTATGACGGAACAGAAGCAGATGTCCGCTCTCAGTCAGCTCCAACCAATCCACCCGAGCTTCGTGCCACCATGGCCCTAACTGAACTCCTACAACATTCACATCATTGATATTATTAAATATAATGCAACGACATCAATCTTTTTTTCATAACAAAGGAACTCTAACATCTATCCTACGTATGTTCCGTACCTGTAACAAGATCAATAACAGCAATCGTCTGTCTGTCCAGCAGATAGGCGAAGTGTTTTCGTTCTTCCTCCGCCTTCCTGCCCTCATTGATACGGACACTGAGCACGTGAGGATTCACACGCTCAGTACGAACCTCCATAAGATACGAATCATTTTAGTATAAATTAAATTACTTGACATTGTGTAGATCTTGATCTATACTCACGGTTTGTAGTACTCTATCGAGGCCGTACTCCACCACACTAAGTTCGCCAGCACGCTGCAACAGACAGGCTCCACCCACAGCTGCATATATACGCTCCCCTCCACTGGACCATGGTATCTGGAGTATTCATGACTATAAACTTTTAACTAACTTTAACTTTTTGTTAAAATATCATCTGGCATTTTAGCAGTTTATAAATAATCAATTTTAACAGACTTATCTGCTACTGCCTGTCTCACAAAATAGTATCTAACATCTATATGTATAGATCTCCTGTGGTATACTGGATTCAAAACAAGTTTTTATACACTTTGTTAATCATTATACAAAATCATTGTTTCTGAATTAACTCCAATTTCAAAAATAAATAGCCTTCTTACTGGCTTCTCACATGGAAATATACTGTGCTTCTGTTGAAAACAAAGCTATATTTCTGTTTTCTACATTCAAAAGAAATTACTAAACCAGACAACTTAAAACAAAATCTAGAAAAAGATTTTTTATCATTTGAACCTGAACCCCAACTTGCATCAACATATCCTTGTCTATAACAATTATCCTTTCGTAAAACAAGGCCAAAGATTTTAGTAACTTTTGAGTACTTTAAAATTCGTTTTAAATGTTTCCAATGAGTTTCATCATATGAGTTCTAAAACTGACTCAAATAACATACACTGTAAGCTAAGTCGGGTCTGGTCAAGACAGATAAATACATAAAATTACCTACCACTTGTCTATATGGAATTTTCTAATCACAAAAACTGTTCTTAGATTTTTCTAGCCTTACATTAACCTCCATAGGAGTTTCCAGTTTTACAATGTAACATATTAAATCATTTCAGAAAGCTTTCTACATATTGTTCTTGATCAACAGTTATAACATTTTCATACATATTTACTCTTAAGCCTAAACAATGCTTTATTTGGTCTAGAACTTTTATTTAAAATTTACTGCTTAAATCTTGTATTAACTGATTAGTTGTCATTTTACAATTAGAGAATACAAAAAAGTCATCAACAAACAAATCTATTATCACTTTAACATTTCTTTCAAACTTTATAAATAAACAAGGTTCATACTTAGATTTTAAATGACCTAAAGATTTTAACTGATCATTGCCTTTCTCATACCATGCATGTGAGGACTGCTCAAGTCCATAGATGGCATGTTTATTATTATCATCCTCATACAATACAGGTTTTTCAATATACACAGAATCATTCAAAAATATCATAGGTGGTAGAGCCTAGCTGTGGTCAAGTGAATGCAGCTCGAACATGAGCTGTCTCGACCGGGGAAGTACCACCCTCTCACAGAAGATCAGTGTGAAGTAGTCTTTAATGGCTGCGTTTCTTCCGATGAGTAGGAGTGCCGTTTGTCCTTTTCCTTCTCCCATCCTATCCTCCCCTTCCCATTTGTCCTCCCCCTCTTCCCTAATCAAGGGTGGTGACACATCCACAACATGTCTTATGTATAGTGTAGGCCGTCCATTCAGGAAAGCTGATGTTGTTGGTGTATATTTAAAACTAATTTTACAGTTAATGAAAATAACAATCTTAGAGTAGAATAATGTAGCACAGGGGAAAGTCTCATGATAGTGTATGCCAGCTTTCTGTGAAAAACATATTGCCATTAATCTTGAATGATAATGCACCTTACCAACACTATCATACTTTGTTTTTAAACACCCATTTGTACTGAGCTACCATAGTATCACAAGAGTTATACACAAGTTCTCATTCATCATTTATCTTAAACAATTCTTATTCTTCCTCCATACTTGCTCTCCAATTTACTCTCAGTCCCATTTAAAGCTCCCTCATGTGTAATATTCGTTTTAATCTGATTATCTGATTTGAAGAAGCTTCTGGAATATATGTGACATAAATTATATCACATTCAGTATGTGTGCTATCTGCATTACCTTTTCTTCTTTTTCACTCTGTTCCTACGCTTAAACCTTACTCACTCAATAGGAATATTAACTGTATTTTAGGTTGGTTACATTATAATGATATCTCCACTAGTTTTAACTGAGTTATTTTTACAGGATTATAAACCCTATAGCCTTTCAAAATAAGTTCTTTATGTTTCATATCCAATTTCTAACGACGATTTTCTTTACACCTGACAACTTGCATTATGCATTTTGTGTATTATTAAATAAATAATGTTACCAAATTCGGTAAGTAAAGTAGAAAACTCGAAAAATTCGAAAATTTGCTAACGGTCAGTAACTATTAAGCCAAAGAGTGAGACTATATTAGAAAACATGAAGTTGATCACCCCTATAGGGTTACGAATTGAATATAGCAAATAAAACTTACCAAATGCGTGTACTATTAATAAAACAAATTCTGTACCTGTTAGACTCATGCCTTAATTTGAATTGCTTGTTTGTTTTGTTTTAGGTAGCGTTAAATTTCTAATGCATTGATACGTGGTAGGGTGGCCTGAAAAAGAATTTGTCCTACTTCTCGATCGTAATACAAACTTATATTCTTACATCGAGTTCTGTTCCAAAAACAAACGGTCCTTGTCTTAGTCTCGCAACAAGTCGCGTCGACGCGACTTGTTGCGAGACTAATGTTAATTATCAGTCATCTGCTTACTCAATCAACCAGTCACCTATAACACATGCAAGTAATAGTTAAAATAGATTTTAAAACATAATTGGTGTTTTATTTCATTTATAACTCTTTATGTAATCAAAAACGTATTACATAAATGTAACTGTGAACAGTGAACGTGAATAGTATCCCATTTCTGAATTTAGGATTCTAAAAAAAATACTCACAAAAATATAGTTTTCTTATAAAGCCAGTACTTTTAAATAACAAATAAAACCTTAACTAGAACAAACTAATAATATTCCTAACTCAATACACCTTAAATAAGTTAAATTCAATTCACAAAAATAAAAGTGGTGTTCACAAAGTACTTTCCCGCGTAAAATTAACAAACAAATCGTCATCAGTGATCAGTGTTACCAGAATATTTTATTCTCGAATCACCCCGCCGCACTGGAGCGCGCGTGTAACCCCGAGATAACCCCATCACGGCACACAGGTAGTTAAGGCGGGAAAGTTGAAATAAATTCATGAGCTTATTATTGGTTTTATATTAATTAAATTCGTTCTATTATTTTACAATAATAAATAAAATTTTAAATACAAATAAAATTCAATTATTGAAGTACAAATGGTCTAGATTTTTTTATTTTTATTGATTGCACTTTGTTTTTAAAATAATTTACCTGTTTCAGTTAACTTTTTCTGTTTTTTACTAGTTAAATTTGTTGCCTTGTGTTGATGAGTTTTTTTGCTGCAATGAACTTTTAAATCATGCTTATGAGCACGTAAATTCACCCGGCACCATTTACAATATGCCTCTCCTTGACCTGTTAATATCAAATCAAATCGGCTACCTGATTTCAGCAGATAAAATAATATCGCCACTCGGTAAGGGAGATGGCCCCATTGGCGCTATATAGCCTCACCTGGCAACACTGAGCGTCAGCGTTTCAATATCACTTTGGATGCGTTGGGAATTTAAAAGTTCGGTTCAGTTTAAAAGTGTGTTTCCTAAGTATATTATATAAGTTTTCCATCAACAATATAAAAGCAAAACATTAGACAAAACAGCCGATGTCGTCTATACAACACTCATTTGATCTGTCAAATAAATATCAATAATTTTGTCGATTGTCTTTCAATGATCTTACTTTAAATTATTTACTGTTTCGGTTCTATTTGTACTTATGATAAATTTTTGGATTAGTAATTTTTTTGTTGAAGAAAACCTAGTAAATCTTAATTTGTTCATGTTACACTACTATCATATTCAGTTGGTGTTTTTCTGTGGCTCCTGAGTTGTATCACCACGTCGTCAGTCGTGGTCAAAATGAATGAAATCTATTGCCTAGGTCTCAGGTCAACTCATTTATGAATTTCGTCAATTGAAGTTTGCTTTTGATACACAGAACCAGTCTTCTGGACCCAGGAACATATGATTTTAGAACTTGTCCTGTAATGTTACAGTATATTTTAATACTAGCTTTTGCCGCTACTTCGTCGGCGTGGAATAGTGACTTCCGGTAGATTTTTGGTTCTTCCCACATAGTTCCCGTTCTTGCGGGGTTTTCGGAATGGTCGAGTTCCCGTAGAATTTTCAGGATAAAACCTATGTTTTTTTTAAATTCACAATGAAGTACTCTTCACCAACAACATATTTATTTGTTTATTTGAATAAAGATTAATATTATTATGTTGATACAACTTAAACAAATTATTTCGACCAAATTAGGTACCATAAAAACGGTTTTTGTGAGTTAATCTTAAAAGATAGACATACATTGTCCCGGACTGTTTTTTTAGATCAGTAAAAGAGCTATTATTCTTTAATACATATTTTTTGTGTATCTTGAACCGTTTTCACGGCGCACGCAACGGAAGACTTCAAAGATGAAATAATTTCTCCCGTTTTTTACACATTTACCACTATATCTTTGCTCCTATTAGTTGTAGCGTGTTATGTTATATAGCCCACAGCCTTCCTCGATAACTGGACTATCAACCACAAAAAGAATTATTCAAATCGAACTAGTAGTTTCGGAGATTAACGCTTTCAAACAAACAAACTCTTCAGCTTTATAATATTAGTATAGATTCGCTAAGACAATAGTACATTTAAAATTTCATTTTAGTCACGTGCTTTCAGATCTCAGATGATACACTCAAAACCACAGGGATTGCGTTTCTAGCCTCTTTTGGAGAACCCGTCCCAAACCTTACGCTTTTATCTTCAATTCCTACTAAATATATATATTTTTTAGATCGAATTCCTTGAAGTAGTTAAAGTTCAGTTATGTTCGACTAAATTAACTCAATTTAAGAAAATTTTAAGTTTCATAAGTACAGTTCTTCTATATATTTTTCCAAGGTATTTATTACTATAGATTCTTGTTACTGATCTATTTCTATCAAATCTACAATACAACACCAATACAACACCAGGGGTCCTTTAATGCTAATTTTAAACATAAAATAATACTCATCTATATTTTAAATAAGCTTTTACCTGGTACGTATTGAACTATATATTATTGAAATATATACGTATTGGACTATATATTGTTTAATTCGTCGTTAATTTGAGTAAATTGATTAATGCGGAAATTCTCGGATATTTAGTATAAAAGTAAAAGAATCGTTTAAACTTTTGTTTTTATTTATATCTAGATATAATTTTCTCCGAATATATCGACAACACGTCGTTTTGCCTTTTTCTTAAATATTCGTATAATGTAGGGGAGAGTTGGATATATCGTACCACTTTTCACTTTAACTCAAATATTTCGACTATAACACGTCTTATAATAATTAATACATATGTAAAATAAAGTTTCATATTTTAGTTTCCTAAGAAGAAGAGAACAGATCCTTGCGATTATTCTAACATTGTTAAAAATGCTTTTTTATAGAGGCTTGCCATCGGTACGATTTAGCCGACTAGTCGTTTTAATCGTACCACTAAGTCTTTAAATCGTACCATGGGTGTTTAAGTCGTACCACTGAATGAAAGACATTAAAATTCTCAATCAAATTATTTATTTTTAACTGTTAGGTAAGTAATAAAACAACATTATTAATATCTTTTAGGTAATAGAAACTTAATTTTTAACTCTTAGGTTATATAAAGGAACTAGGTATAAGCTTTCTCAGTAAAATAACATGATTATACTCTGATAATGAGATCAATCAACATAACTAATAAAAATGAGACAAAAAAAAAACAGTAAACTATAATAATAAAGTAATAGTTAACAAGAATGTTATTTGTAATATAATTATTGTGCATATTTCTTAATGGAAACAACCATGACAAATGTCTGGATTCGAAGTACATGTCTCATGTAGCCACCGTTTACAGCGAACGCATTGAATCCAATCAACTTTTGGACCCTTCTTATCGTAGTAAGAACAATTGCACTTTCGACATATATTTTCAAGATAATCATCGCTGTCATCATCATCATCTAGTTCTACAACAAGTGTCTCTCCTGAATCATCGTTACTGGTGATGGAATGAGATCGTTTCCTCTTATAACTTTTGTTTTTGGCCTTAGGTAGTACTTACTATATGTACTTGCGGTAGTACTATAGGTACTTGCGGTTGGTAGTCGGGTAAATCGTACCAGTACAATTTAACCAACTGCAAGTGGTACGATTAAACCAACTAAGGCATTTCTAAAACATAAACAAATATCCGGCATAAACTCAAAACTTAGACACGCAACAAAAACCCCCAATAATCTAGTATACAATTGTGGAATAATAAAAAAAAAACTGAATAACTATAACTTACCTTGATTACGAGTTATCTCCTTACGAATGTACGACAATATTTATATTAATTCCTACAAAAAATGTTTTTCTTTTATTACTTGCACAGTTGTTAACTCACGTCGATTTAAACTAGTGGGTGAAGAGGGATGGTACAGGGCCACGATTTGTTGTTGTCAGTGTAGAAAAAAATATTCATTAAATGGGAAATTTAGAAGTGGTACGATTTAAATGCTAGTACGATATAACCAACTCTCCCCTATGTACCTATAATGTCATGTTAAACTACATATATCTAGTATATAAAAACAGCATAAGATGCAACAACTAGCTATGACTAATCACATAAATTAGAAATTTCTAAAAAAATAACAGCAAAAAACTGAACGTTATTTAAAATAACGCAGGATAAAACCTAAAACATAATAAAACGCATAGTTACTTCACTGACATAAGTTAACTCCGTCTCTTTGTGCCATTTATATCATAATATTGTCGCACAAAAACTAAATACAGATAGATTGGGAGCAGATTCTTTTTACTTTTTCCTATATGAACTGTGTCAGCTTCGTCAATAAAGTGTTGATAAATATCGGGACATTGTTTAAAACTCGTTACATTGTTACCCAGCTTTTGAGAGCTTACTTTTTTTTAACTATTACTTTATTGGTTTTAATTTTCTATATACTCGATAAAGTGAGGAACATGTGCCGTTTTGGATTAAGTTAAATAAAAGTATGCATCATGGGGATGAAAAACTGTCATATAATAACTTTGACACTATTTTCCTTTATAACTTTATAGATGGCGTAAGTAGCTCTGAAATTGGTTTGACAATTGACATTAGGACAAATTTTAAATTATTTCAGTTGTTCATTTGCCGTTGTTTACTGTTGTTTTTGTGCTGTACGTTCTTTTTCAAACATTTGACCCGGCTTAATATATCATTGACTCCTATTTCCACGCTTTTGACGATCGAGTATCGACCCCGTTTTTTCTCAATTGGACTTTGTTTTCTGCGAGTACGATCGACCCCAGCTCTTCTCATTTGGATTTTGATTGCAAACCACGAATTTGGATTATCGATAAGTTGAAAAAATGCCACGAAAATCGGCTATTAAGTGTTACTTTCGGTGTGCGACTAAAGGTACGATACTTATTTAGTAAAATCTAAAAAAATATTATTTGTCGTATATATGTATATACTATCAATTACTACTCTTGTTACATCAATTTCAACCGTAACAGTTTATTGACTTCTAATAAAAACATTTCAGGTCCTTTTCATCAATTTCCTAAACCTGAATACCCAAAATTGGAGAAAATAATTCAATGGAAAAATATTTTAAATGAAGACATGATACAAAAGGAAGATTCTTACATTTATAACAATATAAGAATATGTGATGATTATTTTGAACAGTTTTACCATTCTTCAAGTAAACAACTCACTCAAAATGCTGTACCAACACTATACTTAAGTAAGTATCTAAAGTAAGCAACTTCCCAAGTAGTTATAGGCACACAATACATACTATTAATATAAAAAGAAAACTAAATATTTTATAACTATAGATGATAATATACATTATTATTATTTTACTTTAGAAATTGGTGCTCATAATTAAAAATTATAAACAAAAAATAATGATTTAATTGAATATAATGAAATAGGTATACAAGTCATCTTAACATTTTAAATACTTACATGTGGTTTGATAGATTTATAATGTGCCCTCTTTATTACCTTTTTTATATAAATAAGAGAAAGTTCCTACAAACAGTATTGAAAAATAACTACTTTTGTCACTTCTTTACATAGGTAAAACAAAAACAAAAGTGTTCTAAATATGCAGAGATTATAATTTCATTGCATAACTACAAAACAAAAAATGTTGTTTATAGTTTTTTATGTAATATAAGAATGGCAGTGTTTAATTCAGTAAAAATTACAAGTCTATTAACATTCAATCAGAAACTCTAAAAGAAACGAGGAAGAATGGTACTTGATTGTGGGCCGGATTTGTAATAAATTTAGCAAAATAGTCTGCTTGCTCTAGAATAGGACTATTTGCTTGTTTTGAGACAGCAGATGATAAAACTCTCTTATTTTATATATAATATAGTTAGTTTTTGAATTTAATTGTGGATTTTGTTGTGCTGTCAATAAACTTAAACTATCCGTTTTTATAATCCACTTTTGATGAGTCTGTGTTTGAATGTGCTCCATAGCAGTATATACATACATATGCTGGATTCAGCGGAGTATATGCTTGTGAGTGAATTCAGCCTATGACCAAATCCACCCTTGATCTGACTATCATAGACAGTTATAGAGACTGCTTCATTGTTCCTAGACCCATCTGTATATATCTGATGATATCCCTGCCACCTATCAAGTTCCCTATAAATGTCTTCCTTATACTTTACAAGACTCTTGACTACAATTTTTATCTGAATAAATTTTGATTCTTATAACCCAGAGTAACAAGGCTATACCATGCTAGAAAATATATTGTGTTTATTAAAAATTTGTTCTGTTTCAGAAAAACCTTGAAACAAATATGAATTAATATTGGCAGTCCTGTTAATAGTGTCCCGCAGTTTAACAAGAAGTGGATGATTACTGACGGAGAGCAACCTTGCAATAAATTTTGATTGTAAGTATTTAAACCTAAGTGCTAATGGAGGGGTATATTACATTCCACCTACATTGACACTATGGGAGTAGTTCGCTTGGAACCCATTATAATATACAAACATTTGTTTTGTATCTTTTCTAATTTATCTACTATAGTTCTTACCCCTGCAAAACAAAAAAAAGCATATTCAAAATGACTCTTTACTAATGAATTATACAATGTTAATAGAATACTTGGTTCAGCACCCCAATATGTGCTAGTTAAAGATTTTAAAATATTACAAGCATTTAAAGCTTGAGATTCTAGAGTTTCAGCATACTTATTCATCTAGAATTGTTTGTAAAAATAACATCTAAACACTTTACAGAGCTCGCTACAGACATTACATTATTATTGAACAAAATATTTACATTCCTATTTCTAATTCCATTTTTTCAAAAGACAAAAACTTTTTTCATTGCTGACCTCCAGCCGAAGGCTATCAAAATAGTTCTTTAGTCTTAGGAGAGCTACATTGAGGACTGATTGTACACTTTGTACATCTTTGTAAATCATCTGCAAACTGCAGATTAGAAACTTCACACCCCAGAGTTAAATTTAGCTGATGTATGAATAGGATAAAAAGCAATGGGCTCAATACACCACCCTGTGATACACCATACATATATACAAGAATATCTTGGACCAAATAACTGATTGTTGACCTTAACAAACACCTTTCTGTAGTTCAACAAATTAAAAATACAATTTACAACTTTTCCAGGTACCCGCAGTAATAATAATATTGAGGATAATTTGTCCAGATCTACATTATTGAAAGCCCCTACAATGTCAACAAAAACACCAACTAGTACTTTATTCTCGGAACGAGCATCGTGGATATCCAGACAGAGACTCTCACAAGCAGAACGGCCACAATAAAAGCCAAACTGATTGTGAGGTAAAAGATTATTACTTTCTATGTGAAAAATTAGTCTCTGTTTTATTAATTGTTGGAAAGTTTTTCCAACACACTCCTATTACAGGACGATAAGAATCAGCCAAATTAAAGTCTTTGCCAGGTTTTAATATTGGTACCAAACAGTCAGTGTTCCAATCCTCTGGGACAATAGAAGACGTCTATAAACTATTTAATAAACTTAAAAAAATAGATAGAGTTTGAACATTTAAAAGTTTAAACATCCTGTAGGAAAGCCAATCCAGGCCACATGAAGAATCTTTTCTTGAGGCTAAAGCAGATTTTAACTCTTGCATAATAAAACAACCGATCATGTATGAATTATCACTATTTACTCCAAGAACATTATCTATACTTATCTGTTGTGAAACAGTATCCGGTGTGTATTTATATAAAAATGTTTGAACCCAATTGAGGTCAGAAAATAAGTTAGAAGTCGGAAAGCTTTTTTTGAATTTACTTTAGTCCAAATGCGATTTATAGATATCAAACGATTTATTGATGAGCAGAATGCAGACCAACTTTTACAACGTTCTTCTTTTAAAGTGCGTTTTTTAAAGGCTTGTGCGCGTTTGAAATTAATGTAATTTTTACTATTAAGACTAGTTTTGAAATTAATGTAGGCGTTCTTGCAGTCTTCTACTACTTTTGAACATTTATCATTCCACCAAGGTACTTGGCACCTTTTTCTAGGACGGTTATTATTACTATCAGTTGTGTTATGGTTTAAGCTGGGCCTGGAGAATTTGATTGCCAATAGAATAATTGAACAAAACTTTCTGTATGAGTCATGGAGATCACTATTGTCAATTTTAAAGTTCATTAACATTTTATTAACAATTTGTCATAACTATCCCAATTTACTAATTTCAGATTGCTGTGAAAAGGAATGTTGTTCAAGGGAATAGAGGGTTCATGTTAATCTCTTACGAGAGTAAATTTTGTGATAGTTGGCAAATAATAACTGCCTAAAGGGTCCTGATGAACTTGACAGTCACAAGGAAGAAATAAAGAAGAAGACACCATAGTTAAATATAGACTGTTTGGTTTCCAAATATGAGAGCCTATAGTTGTTGGTTGACCATTATTTAAAAGTATTAAGTCATATATGACCCATGTAATCCATAATAGCTCTGCCCCGAGAATCTATGCGACTACAACCCCAAAAAGTATGATGGGCGTTAAAATCACCTGCAATTATCAACGGTTTTGGAATACTGTACAATAAACGATCGAACTTCGCCCTTTCAAAAGCAGGAAAACTATTACCAGAATTGTAAACACTAACCAAAGAAATGCATTAATGTTTCACTTTAATAATAATTACTACATTTTGTAACGAATCATCATAAAAAGTATCTTGTTTAGAGAAATGTATAGCGTTTTTAATTAATATTGCTACGCCATTATGATCATTACTGCAGTCATTCTTAATAATGGTATAACAACGTAAATTAAATTGAATGTTAGGCTTGAGCCAAGTTTCTGAAATAAGAGCTACATGTTTATTATTTTTGTATAAATTTTTTTTTAAACTCAAGTCTGTTACTTAACAGACTGAGCGTTCCACTGTACAATATTTAAGATTTGGTGGTTGAATGTGACGATTTGTTATTTTTATCCTGTATGGTTTCTTTAATAGTTGAGCTAATAAATTGTGAACTAATACTTATATTTTGAGTTTTATTTAAAGTTATAACTTTTACTATAGATTCTGTTAATAGTCATAGTTTCAGAATTTGATAGTATTGCTGGTATTACTTCTTGGGTATTTAATTTTTTATAAAGGGAGGGAAAATTTAATGAATCTTTTAACGTGTCAGCATATGACTTGGGTTTACTGTTTGCGATTTTCTTTTGTCTTATAGGGCACTGGCTAGAGATGGCAATGTGATTGCCATTACAATTAATGCAACATAACCTTTAAGTCGTTGTTCCTTTAGATATGTAGTATTTTCTAAAAAGGCATTTGCCAAATTCGAACGCTCGAATACAACACCGACCTTATATTTATTTATTTTTTTAAAATATAGTATACCTTTCACAGAGCGTATAAAACTAGTTCTAGTACATCATGTCCCTATTACCGAGTGGGACATCATTAGTACTTTCGACAAATACTATAAATTCAGACTTGGCTTCCGCATCTTCAGAGTGTCGCCGACAATAATCAGCGACCCTAAAGGGAGCGAAGGCATTTGCATCCTGCAATACTGGCGAATCCTCGCAATCGGAATCGCTGCTTGTGCTGAAATTCAAGGACTCACCCGAATCCTTCTTTTTACGTTTTTTCACCATCTCTCCATATAAACACTTACATATATACATATTAAGTTTTACTTCGTTACAATAAACTAAACAAAAATTTGCAAATTATATTATATAACTATTTAAAATAATTAAAATTTTCAAAAAGCCCGCGTCAACGTTTCAATTCCCGCGCTCTTTTCTAACCATCATAAACCATAGATAATAGAAAATTAGAAACTATATTAGAAAATATATAAACTTAACATCCGTCACTTGTCATCTGTCAAGATGTCAGATGTCACATATATAATACTTACTCTTGATACTTTAAATGAATTGGAACGTAAAAAAGTGAAAGTTTATATTTTTAATATCTACATATTCTTAAGAACAAATAAATAAATAAATAAATAAATAAAAGAACATATTTGAGTCTTAACACGAAAAAAAATCTAAAAAATCCTCTGTCACAGGCCGCTAACACTTTCGAATAAATAATAGTACTTATTAAAAAAATAAAAGTACTTATACATATAATATAATTATAGCTTTACACTTAATTATTCATTTTGTGTACATCCCAGTAGTAACAATTTTATTAGCCAACTCTCTTCTATTACGTTTGGTCGCAGAGTTTATAGTTTCTATTTATAATATTAAATATAGTGTAATAGGTATGAAGCTTCTTCAAACACACCGATAGAGTGTAAGCATGTAGTATGTACCGTACAGAGCGCGTAATATTTACATGCACGTAATGGCCGCACATTAACAGCTCAGCTTTCTTCTTCTTCTTCTTTAATTAGTGGCGTTTCCTTATAGATTTCGCCAATGTCGTGTAACGATATTATACTGAACTATGTAAAGAGGGATTTGTGAGTGAACAAGGTCGCGACTAGAAGCTAAGAGCTAGGGTGGTGTTGAGGTCGTTCAGTGAATGCCAAAATGTTGATGTATCTAAAACAAACAAAAAAGACGCACACTATATATACAGGTGGTTAGTTGATTAAATGACACACATTCTACAGCTTGGTGTTATTGAGGTTAATAAACGAACATAGAATATAAATAAAAGGGGTATTAGCAAAAGATAGTAGGGATTTGAAGTTAATGGGACGGGCAGCTCAGCTTCACATGAGCTCTTACCAAAAGTCACCGGATGGTTTATAACTTCCGTTTCCGAACATGGCGGCGGCGCCCGTGGCTACACCGCTAAATGCACCTGTTGATTAGCACTTTTATATACACTGAGAGAGTAAAACGTTTTACAGTTTAGCTTAAATTTTCATCTCAACAATTCTATGTTCCAAAATTATTAAGATTTTATTGGTTACAATTTTTAAAGCACAATGTCCTACTTTTAGTCATATCCTATCTTCCGCTAGCTAAAGTAAAATATAGTATCGATAGATGTAAGAAATTTATTTACTATAATTTAGTGTTAGATCTATAGTTAATTAGCTTAAGTAGTTATATATATTTCGGATTCTAACAAAATCATGAAAAAATGTAGTTGTTTTATAAAGCCTCCTTTTAAAGGTTCGGTTCAAATTAAATGTGTGTTCCCTAAATACATTGTATATTTAGTTTCACGTAATTAGTGTAGACACATTAACGTTATGATATAATTGTCAGTTTGTTGTCTTGTCTTTATTTTATTGGCCTGTAGTTATCTACCACGTTTCAAGACGGCCGCTCCGCTTATAACTTGACTGCATGCCCTTGGACTTTTAATTTTACTATTTTCGTGGATAAGACGTAATTACATTGTGTGAGGTTTTTTATATCGATATGTAGGTTTATCGATCACTGCCTCATCTTAATATTCATAATTAAAGACTATTTTATATATACTTTCATTTGAGTATAGTGTAGGTATATCTAAGTGAATTTCAAAATTATTTGATAATCCACAATCCACCGGTGTAATTGATACTTTTGAGGATTGGAGTAAGATTGAATAATAAGATTTATGTGAAATGTAATAAAAATATTAATTAAAAATTCATAAAATTATGCTGTTGGTTCCTGAAGTCCGTGTTCTATTGAAAAAGATATTTTATTTCTCGAAAACAAAAATAGTTAAATATCAAATTAATTAAATAATTATATCTATCGATAAATGTAAACGTTTATTATCAGAATTGAAAATGTGTTCATTATTACATATAGTTGATGCCTGATACAACATAATACCGTATAATGCATTGGCTACTGTTTGTGGTTACAGATGTATAAGGTACACGCGTGCTATTCTAACATTTATTTTCATAAAATACTATACAATACTAGATGCTGTCAACTGTCAGGTCGTAGAACTGTTCAATAATAGTATTTTTTGATATCGTATTCAAACAGAATCTTTTTTAATAAAACGTGTATTTATAAGTAGTGATGGTATGTTCTGAACGTACTCGTAAGTTCAACGGAACAGGAAGATATAAAGTGGGTGATTTTCTCCTCTCAAGACGGTATTAATCTCATACGACTTTATCGCTTTACCTAACAATTAGCAACCAGAGATGAAACTTCTCAGCATACCATGGATTAAACGTCCAGGTTCATGGCATGGCTTTATTTGTATGTGTAATATGATTTACAATATTTGTTTATTGAATGGTTTTATTTAGCTCACTCTGTTTGTTTTATTATTTATTCTTTTTTTTATTCTTTTTTCATTTTTCATTTTTCTTGGGTCAAATTTAGTAATTCAAATTTCACCCTCTTCCTGTCAACCGATTAATCTGATTCTAATTTTGTATTTAATCAGATCTAATTTTGTATACACTTTGGATTTTGGTGAAAATACAATTATGTTTATTTATTATCATTATAAATTCAAGATGGCCGCCGCTACAAAATGGCGGATAATTTATGTTTTATCAATCCCATCAATATGGGTATCAAATGAAAGGTCTCAACAAGTAGAATACAATTTACTATGCTAAATTGAAATCTAATATGGCCGCCGCTACCAAATGGCTGATAATAATTTTTTAGAGGAGTTGGACTGCAATAAACTAACGGGCAAGAAACCTTGCAATAATGAAGCACAAATGAATTAAACAGAATGCGTAATAAAAACTAAAAACTAGAAAATAAAAATAGATAAAAAAACTTTATAAGTTAAACGGTTTTACGTGAAACATACATTGCAATGTTTAAGATAAATGTACTAAAAACCAAAAAATAATAAAATAGATACAGTCATGGGAATTATAAACATATGCACAGACTAGACTAAAATAAAAGCGTGAGGCATGGGTACTTCCTAGACAAGATATTAGATAGATAGATATTTCCAGTGTAAGTAGAATAAACACTCTCTGTTTAATCCCTATATTATGGCTCAAAATACAGTACAGTGCTAAACGTTAAGAACCTATCAAAAAACAAGAACAGTTAGTAAAAGATACTTTGGGCGTTTCTGTGGGTGTGGAACTGAATTCAAGTGAAAAATTCATAGGTAGACATTATTTAGGTTAACTATAGAAAAACTGCTAGTCATCTCCCTAGAAATTGACTTACCAGCGACATCTGTTAGCGGATAGCTAAACTCAAAGCGGTAGTTCAATCGACAAAATCGACCAAGTCGTAGTAGTACCACCACTCGCCACAAGAGGGCACTAATATTAAATATTATCAAAATCAAGAAACTATTATTATATCCTATGTAACATTTATTTTCACCGTATGTGGTTGTATCCACACATATAACGTTTGTTTCGTATAGTTAACACTGCGTTGTCAAATGTTGTAATCAAAAATTTTCGTAAGTTGTATTCAAAAAAAAAGAAAACGATAAATACAATATATTCTAATAAAGATGTGATGTTATGGTTAACAACACTTTTTTTCATTCAAATATTTTAAGCTAGGTAAACACGTTTTGTAACAGAACGTCGTCTTTATATGGAGAAAGTCACAGGTAAAGGTAGTGCATATTAAGTTCTACAAAAATATTGTTGGATTCCTTTTTTAATTACATATTTTGCTTTTATGAATTACACTATATAAACTAGGATAAAACATTTTAGTATGTTTAAGTCTTATTATTTTATAAAGTTACATATTTTTTTATATCTGCTTTTTAAGATCTCAAATACAGTAGAGATCTTTTTGTGTAAAAGTTTTGTGTTTCAAGTCTGGTTTGGCATAGTGCCATTCATAATCAATTTATTTATAAGGTTTTATTTGAAAAGCTTTACAACACAGACAACAGTTTGTGTACTAATATGATTGAAAAGTTTAGCGACCACTTACAATTTTAATTTTATCATGTAATCAGTAGAATATTATATCTCTGTTCTCGACTTGTTTGTCATTGTAATAAAATGTGGTGGTTTCATGCGTCATTATCGGAGTCTTGATGTTGCAAATCGTGTTTTAAAGAAGACAGGTAGAAACTACTCCGTGAGAAAGGAAACAAGAAATATGCACAAATTTGGTATATGTATCATGAAGAATGTGGACTACGACCATCATTGGAAAAACCCCCTTTATTATTTCGTCTCAAATATAACAACCAATCCACACGTCTAGAAAAAGATATATGCAGAGATTAAACTGCGAGGCTATTAAAATTAGGAAATATTCTAACCGCAATAAATAAAATGGCTGGAAATTATCTAAACTATGTATCCTCCTATAAAACATGGAAAATGTCTTTAATCACGTCGCGAGAACTTAGGATTCAGTCAAAGTATTCTAAGCTAAATCTAGGGAACAAGTAATGATGATAGACTTGGTCAACAAATTAAATTGACTCTTGATATATCCGTATAACAAGCTTGTATCGACACACTACATACAGACCGTTTACAGTTTTGTATTCGTGTACTCTGGTGGTTGTTGTTGTTACTACCATGTGCAATTATTAATTTTTATTGCATTTCATTCGGTTCCGTACCAATATACAGGGTGACTGGTGAATTACTATCGATACTTGAGGACGTGATATTTGACGATCATATATGACAAAATAAAAATTAATGTAACATAAATATTAATAAACTTCTAAGTAAAGTTAACCAAAAGTTATGTAATTAATTACGCATCGTGTGAACACCCTACAGATTAGGTATACACACACACACGCGCGCGTGTCCGGCGGCGTGGTGTTGTATCAGCACGCCGCCGCACGCGTCCACACTTGGAACACTTGGAACGTGTCCACACTTTATTTATTTATACGGAAATTTGGTCTAAAATTAAGTACCTATTTTTTTACATAATTCGAATGAGAATCATGTACCGAGTATTCTCCTTAAATATTGATAGTAATTCACCAGTTACCCTGTATATGCGACATCTATCTGGTTGTCTTGGGTTCATGAGTTGTATGTATTTATAGGATTTATGAGTCTGCGGGTACGAAACTTGCGATGGCCGGAGAAGCGGCGGAGCGGGGCGTGCGGCGCGGGGCGAAAAGACAGCGGTGTCTTGCGGGTGTACGAAACAAACAACCGCTCACGTAGTGTTGTGATAAACATGAATTCACGTCGAAGAGAACTATTGGAGCCCAGTCTAATGACAGAAATTTTATTACCTAGAGATGATATTTAATTTTCTACACTATTACGAGCTACGTTGTCATTCAAGAAAGTTCTACAATTACACAAGAATGAGTATAGAGACATTCGATAATGTTTTACAGAAAATAAGAAGCAATCTGGCATCAAACATTTTCGGAAATCGTTTAAAATAAACGATATTAACTCTTCATTGTCAATTTCTATATTATTTTTTTGGTTTTCATAAGTAGTCTTATAGAATATAATTCACAGATTTCAGATTGGAAGGTAATTGAGAAATTTTTTAACCCAAAAGGTATTGTAATGAATCCGTATTGTCCAAACATGATTGAATTAGAAGCCTGTTATCAGAGCGTTTTGTTTAGGCCCGATTTTTCAATCCTTTGATAAGTCCCTAGATAACTAACTGACGTGTAAAAATAACTGGCTGTTTAACAAGGGAGTAAATATTTTCAATTTTTCAATCGTTTTTTAAATAAAGAATAGCTATCTATCTGTTGTCTATTAATATCTGTCGCAAATTTTACACTAACTACGTACGAGCGAGATGCACGTATGCAGTCATCGTGATGTTAGACTGAAACAAGTTATGATTGACATTTGGTTTGGTTTCATTTAATTAATTTGGTTCTATTATAAATAAAAATGGATAAAAAGCGTGAGCGTGCAAGCGATTTCGATAAAGCTGAAACGCGATTATTGACGGAATTGGTTACCAAATATAAGCATATATGTAATTGAAAACAAAAAAAAAACGGACGCCGTGACCAATAAAAATAAGGAGACTGCCTGGAGCAGAATAGCTTCTTCTTTTAATGCAACTTCTAGTGGTACCGGGACACGTAGCTCTAAAACATTAAAATTAAATTATGAAAGTATCAAAAAGGCCACGAAGAAGAAGATGTCCTGTCACAGGCAGGAACTTTATCGCACGGGTGGCTGGCCATCTAATGCTCCTGATTTCGATGACGTGGAGGAGAAAGTGCTGGCTATATGTTCCAATATTACAGGATTGGAAGCACGCAATGATAGTGATAACATTTCAGGTATTTAAAGCAATTTAAACCGATTAAATATTCCTACTTATTGTTTCTTTTCATGTCACAAATACATAAAGATTGAAGCTATCCTTATTTTTCAGATGTAATCCAACCTGCATCTGTCCCTCTGAAAATTGATTTGTCTCAGCATGACCTTAATTTAAATTTTAATACATATGAAGAAACAATTCAAGATAGTGACATACAGATTGTGATGTTGAATCAAGAAACTGATGGTATGTATTTATGTTGTCAAGTACACAAGTTTTTTTAATATTTGTGATATTATTATTATAACTGGCGCACAGGACGGGGTCATCGGTCACTACCTAATCCGCTATCGGGCCAGTCAATATTATAATTATTTTACAATTAGGTATTTCTATTCCGTTTGTTGCCTTCATCATAATAATACATAACAAACTTGTCTTTTTTTTTTTAGAAAAGGACTTGAATGAAAGCGCCAGTCAAAATGCAAAACCAACAATTATTGGCACTGAGAATGGTGAAGGTAGGTTTTATAATATTATACAAATTGTGTCGTTAAACCTTTTCATCCCTTCAGCCACATGTTCTATACATCGCAAACATGGACAAAGTTCACAAAATATAAGTATGTACTACATAGTACATATATTAAACCTTTTATTACTTTTTACAGATTCTTATAACAAATGGGGCACATGGAACCCAAAAGCATTGAAAAGTAAAATTAACCCGGTTTTAAAACCAACGAAAGCCAGCGTCACTGCATAAATAGACGAATAAACTGCTGCGAGACTAGAACTTGTGCGTCTTCAACAAGAGAAAGCAAAAAAAGAACATTATTTTGTTGAACAAGAGCACGAGTTGAAAATAACACACCTTCGAAATGAAGAAATCAGGAAACAAGAGTTACATAATTTGATGCTTAAGACAATGCAACGGAAAGATTAGTAAATTTTTATATTATTGTTTAGGCCAGTGGCCAATAAAAAAGTGAAATAATCAATAGGTATTTTTATTTATTACTCCAAATTAAAACACAAGTTATACAGCAATCAATAAGCAGCCAGGATTTCTTCACATTATTGTGTTATTAGTGATTCAAAATAGTTAATTATGCTATCCCGTGTGCTAGAGGTACTGTTTATTAAAAAACATACACAACCTCAAAATTTCATAGATGGCAGCTAGATAAATCCACAGATAAATCTTAACCATCCCTTGAAGCAGCAGATAACTTTATTCTCCAGTTACCACCTATATTCGGCAGATAACATCAATCTGACAATCGAAAAATTAAAAATCTTGTTATTCATGGAATAAACGTTATTCGACAGATAAAATTCGTTATCTGAGGATTGAAAAATCGGGCCTTAGACAACAAAAGTTGTTTTAAACCCACTGTCAAGATTGGATAGGAGTTCTAAACGTACGAATCGTATAATGTTGTAAAATTTTACAGTAAGCTTTTTCATTGTTACATTCGGAAAAGCGACAAGATTTTAGATTGTAGATAGATATTTCCAGTGTAAGTAGAATGTTCTACGGCATTAGTAAAAGACAGAGTTTAGCCTTGTACCTACATGTAACATGACTTACAACCTTATAGTCGATAGCAATCAAGACGCTATTCCTCTTCTGAAAAAATAAGTAGAATGAACTTTGTGACAATATGCAGATATTTTGCCTTTCTTATTTAAAAAGTGTATATTTCTTTGCAATGAAATCTAATTACTAATTATCAAAAAACCAGCTGAATCTCATCCAGATAAACTGAAAAACATCAAATCCACCGGGACAAAGTGAAGTACACAAGTGAAATTGAAAAACTAGTGAAAAACTCATGAAATACTTTGCGACGTGTTAACGGCTCAAAATACATTACAGTGCTAAACGTTAAGAACCGATCAAATACAAACAATGAAAAACAATAACAGTCAGTAAAAGACACTTTGAGCGATTCTGTGTGTGTGGAACTGAATTTAAGTGAAAAATTCACAAAAAAAAAAAAAAATGTTTATTTCTGTAACTTAAATCTAAAAACAAACAGATACAGCTAGGGAGCTCCTTTTAAGAAATGGAATTATCTTGTGTTAGGAGTCCCCGCTCTTCCACAAAAGGAATCAAGAACATAAAGGTAAAAGGTAACATTATTTTACAAATTAAGAATAGTTTAAATAGCTAATATATAACTTAAATGTAGTTTGGTTCATATAACGCGCATGTGTGTGTGTGTGTGTGTGCGTGCGCGTGAGCGTGCGTGTGTGTGTGTGTGTGCTCGTGAGCGTGCGTGTGCGTGTGCGCGTGTGCGCGTGTGTGTGTGATAGTCAGTTGTAGTGTTTAAATAATTAGATATAAGTCTTTAAATATTTATGCAATTATCTTCTATATATATAAAAATGAATTGCTGTTCCTTTGTCTCACTAAAACTCGAGAACGGCTGAACGGATTTATCTTATCTTAGTCTTAAAATGTTCGTGGAGGTTCAGGGAAGGTATAAAAGTTGAAAAAAATTGATTTATTTCATGGAAAACACTATAAACAGCCCTTTTCTATTTCCCATACAAACGTTTTTTTGACATTAGATTTGACAACTAACTAATATGTCAATCATTCTGTTCGATTGAAACCGGAAAAAATTAATAAATACCTATCAATACCTGGTTATTTAAGATGGAATAGAGTTCGCCCGGTTAGCTATACATATGTATATTACTCATGACGAAATTAACGCGGACGAAGTCGCGGGCAAAAACTAGTTTCCAATAATTTTTCAGTTTCACTGCAATCCAATTCCTTTAAGTAGTCCTTTAACGTTTTTTTTACAATTATACGTGTTCATACCAAAGATGTTAGCTTTAAGGTTCATTTTAGCATACAAATAAGTAGCTTGTCTTTTAAATTGATTTCATGAATTGAATTGAATTCATGCAGACATTATTTAGGTTAACTATAGAAAAACATCATCTTCCAAGAAATTGACCTACTAGCGACATCTGTTAGCGGATAGCTAACAGATGAAACTCAAAGCGTAGTTCAATCGACCAAATCGACCACCTCATAGTAGTACCACAACTCGCCACAAGAGGGCACTAACATTAAATATTATTTAAATGAAAACACTGTTTACTATTATATTTTTAAGCGAAATGGAAGATATAAAAAACTAGTTAAAAGTTATTAAGTACTAACACTAGAATTATTACTAACAGTAATAGAAATATTAACAAATAGCGATAAATAACATACTCGTACTTAGGGAGCGTTCAAGTATTACGTAACGCAATTTTCGAAGACTTCTGACCCCCCTTCCCCCCTCGAATAAATAGAGTTATAAATAGTAACAGGACTTTCTTTTTATATACATATATAGATGATTTAGATTAAAACGTAAGAAATAAAATTGGCGTTAATTTCCATTTTCAATAATAAGTTTCATTGTAGAGTTGTTTTTCTCCTTGCGAAGGTCAAAATAAAGATGATTCATATTGAACATAATTTAATTATAATTTATTCAATAATATAAGTTTAGGAATATAGTCTTATGGTACATACATCACAATGATACAGTCAAAAAATATAAAAATGACTATACATAGTACAGCCTCAGTGAAGCACCGTTTAAATAAAATATTATAAATTAGGTAAAAATGTTCTCCATTTCTTAAAATAACTTAGAGTACAGTTTTTTTGTAATTTTTTATACAAATTTTCAGTCCCACGTAGGTCTTGTTTTTTTTGCTAAGCATGGTGTCTTCCGGTGATATGTGTATCGGATTTGTAAAATCAATTTCTATATTCTCTGGTATCGTTTGAAAGTATGCGCTCCCTCTTGTGTTATCTGAAAAGTGTTTTTATTTATTAGATATTTATTGACCATTAAAGTTCTTATACATATTTGTTTTTATAGAAAAAGTAAAATTGACATTTTGAAAAGGCTGAGGGATAAAAATTCTTCAAATTATTGGAGTAAAAAAGGACTACATGAATTTTATGCAAGCCTTGGAAATACCTCCCTTAATTTCAAAATAACAAAGTTATTTATTTAATAATTATGTATTTTGTTATTAATTTTTGAATTTCCCCCCATTTTTGTCAGCCCGCCATATTTAGTTCACAAGATGTCACCAAAATAATGTTAAACCAAATCTTGTTAATAGTTACATAAAAGACCAATAAAAGAATCATTTACGAATTACACAAAAATCTTCTAAATTTTGTATATTTTAATGATCCTATTAAAAAGTGCCCATTCATTTAAAGGTATAGCAAAATGCATAATAAAACCAAATAAATACGTTAGAGTTCCTATTTTGTAATTGATACTGTTCTAAGACTTATTTTCATATTACTGTAAAAGTTCAAAGTTTGTCGGACGATGTAAACCTGTAATACTCGTATTAATAGTCAATGTTATATAGTTACCAGTTAAGTTGAGCCTAGCTATGATATCCTCCAGGTGTTGTTGTGTAGGGTCGTGCTGACTGTGAGCCGATCACGATAAAGACTGCGACGATGACGGACGGAGCCGCGCTTCAAGAGAGGCAGAGTGAACACCGTCTCGGATGAAGGAGTTAGATCCGAACCGAATTCCTATAGAACATCTTCTATATATATAAAAAAATGGATTGCTGTTCCTTAGTCTCGCTAAAACTCGAGAAAGGCTGAACCGATGTGACTAATTTTAGTCTGGAAATACTTCTGGAAGTCCAGGGAAGGTATAAAAGGTGAGAAAAATTGGAATTATTGCCGGGAAAAACCTAATAACAGCCCTTTTCTAATTCCCATACAAACGATTTTTTGACATTAGACTTGACAACTAACTAATATGTCAATCATTCTGTTCGATTGAAACAGTAGAAATTTAATAAATACCAATTCCGGGTTATTGAAGACGGAATAGAGTTTGCCCGGTCAGCTATACCTACGAGTATATTACTAATGATGAAATTAACGCGGACGAAGTCGCGGGCAAAAACTAGTATATTAATATAAATATATACAGAGTTTTTTTAAGCTATGGCTGCATTTGCACTGTAGTTGTGGAATATTATGCCAATGTCATACGAAGTTATTATACAGTGTGTGTACGATATACAATAATTATATGGATTGAATTTAAAATGTTATTAAAACTCTGAAGTTGTGATTTAGGCGAAGATGGATTGCGCTGTTTGGATTTACATTGAAAGGTTCACTTGGTAGGAAAATATAATTTTTTGCGTATAATTTGTAATGTTTGTAGTTTTTATGTGTCTTTTATAAGAAATGTTAATATTTGAAAGTTTTAGTCGTATATCTCTTTTTAGACAACTTTTTTTATACATTTTACTATAATGTGCCTTACCGTTCAGAAACACGAATGCTTATAATGAAATGGCTTAGAAGGGAATTTAGAAAGAAATGGTCAGAATAGACCGTAATTTATTCCCCATATATATCTTACCAGACACTTCCCACTGACGCAGTACGAGTTGTTCCCGCCGCACGAGGTGCCACGTAGAAGCGATGAGACACACGCTCGTCTTGACACGGCACGCGGCACGGACGGTCCGGTTCCTCTGTGAACACATAATATATATATAATAGTAGGGGAGACTGATAATCAGTGGTGGCTCAGTGGTTAAAGGGCCCGCCTCTCGTCGCCGAGGGCGCGGGTTCGATCCTGGCCCGGGCAAGTACCAATGTGATTTTTCCGAATTATATGTACTTTCTAAGAGTATTTAGACATCACTGATTAATGTTGATTCCCAAAAGTGGGTTGATGTCAGGCAGGCGGCCGGTCGTAAAAACAAATAGCCAAAAACTATTCACAACATGTAAGGCAGACCCTGGCTATAGCTGGGAAATTGCTAGGTAGAAGAAGAAGGAGAGTAGGGGAGACTGGGTAACAGTGAAAGAAGTGTTACTCCGTAGTTTATGACAAAGTGATACATCTTTGAAATTAAATGATAATGCAAATCTAATGTCTAAAATACATTTCATTGCCTGTGTTATACATATTTACAAGGTATATTTATTGATAAAGTGAATTAAAATTCAATTTCCTATGATGATTTTGTCTCCATATTTTTTATAACATTGCAAATAAAATTTTCTTTATATCTCTTATAATTTGAACACAATTTATGCCTATATTTATAACATAATAATATATAACACAATTTATTGACAACCCCATTTTGACAGGTTACATCTAGTAAATTGAAAAAAAGCTTTATGTGTGCCAAATGTATGCAACCAAGGATATATAAAATTTGGTCGCATTACCTTACAAGTGACGTATCGAGGGATATATACGATCAAAGTATAAAGTGGTGCATAATAGCAAACGTGCCGTATTAAACGCTAGAGTTTCCATTTGGTCGTCTTATAACAAGAACGAATAATTTGGTAGTCGGTCATTTGACATGACGTTTAATAATGCGTTGTTAATTTGTCATCTTGGGACGTAAACATTTTATCAAACATTTATAATTTTGTAGGTTGGTTAGTAAATGCTGTGTTTAGATTAAACAAACATTGATTGGTGAAACTGGGTCTTAGAGTATTCTTATTATCTTTTGAATTAACAACTTTAATGATTAAATATTTGTCGAACATATCAATAAATATTACCTTTGGTGAAGCTTGTCTCCCAACCCACACATAGATGGAGCCACTGACTGTGTCAAGAGTATAGGTGTCCTGAAAATATTTATTAAGTAATTAGACATCAGTCGAGATTTTAAACGCTAAACATTCTACGCTCCTGGAGAGGGAATAGAAATAGACGGATCGAGAGTAAATGAGTGGGTCAATTATTAATCCTAAGCAATGTTTATAAAGTTTTTCTTAAAACAATATAAATTCACTAACAATTTGTTTCTACGCATTCCTGCTTCGAGCTTTGATTCCGACATTACGAAGTTTCACTTTTTCCACTTAGATGGACTCCACGCTCTATTTTTTTCACTTCATTTTTGTATACATCGAGATTGTCGACAAGGGAGCGTTCAAGTATTACGATATTCAATTTTTGCACATTTTGACCCCTCTTCCCCCCTTCCATCGTTTTTCTGTACCCCCCTCTGCCCTTCTCTAAACGTTACGTAACAGTCAAGTGATCAATGTCATCCTACAGTCGTAAAAAACGATGTTATAGTTTGGTATAGTTTTAATCTACCAAATGAAACAAGTTCATTGATATAAATGTCTTTGAAGAAATCACAGTATGAACTCTACGAATATTGAGCACTGAACCAATATTAAATGACGTACAATGCAATCTAGGTATTCCCCGTAAAATACAAACTAAGAGGTTTGCAAACTTGCGAGAACAAATTAAAAATGTGTACATAATGTAACGTATATGAAAAGGGTTGGCTGTTTGGGGATTTCAATTAATTATTTTATTTAGAACGAATGCTACGTATAACGTAACCTCTTGTAAGAGAGAGAGAGACCTCCCGCCCCTGTTTTACGTAATACTTGAACGCTCCCTAATCAACTAAGTTTTAATTTAATACTATATATAACTTACTTGGTGTTTCAACTGGTCCGACAGGTAGGGACCAGTGAGAGGTGTTGTTTTAAATTTGCCAGAACTATCTGACACCTCCGATAAAACAACTGAACGCTCTTCATTTTTCTCGAATGTCTGAAAATATTTTCAATTTTTTTAAAAACCACTACGTAATATACAATCATATACATAATGTAATAGTTATCAGTTTATTATAAAATAATTAAACAAAGCAAACATTTTATTTTAGGAGAAAAGAAAAAACAAACGCCTTATAATTTTTTAAGCGTATAACGACGATAACTGCTATTGCTATTAAAATATATCAGACGCTTCCAAAATAATAATATCCCTACTAATATTATAAATGCGAAAGTAACTCTGTCTGTCTGTTAGGCTGAGATGTAGTGAATAGATTATAGTAACTAAACATACTTATTAACCATTATATACTACGTAAGCTAATTTTGTACCTATTTAATGTACGATCGATTAGAAATAAAGACAGTATCTATTCAACAGTCTCGGCTTTCATTCCTCTCTCAGGGCACCACATTACATGGCGACCCTGCCTAAAGTAGATTCACGCGTGCGAGTATTCTGACACCGTCCGCCGCCGCGTCGCCGACCGATTTTACATATATGGACAGTGATTTATAAACAACGTCTTCTCGTCACAATGCACTCGTCGGATAATAAAACGAATTCTATTAAAACTTTTAAAAACAGTTTTAAAAACTATTAAAAACAGCGACGCTAGTGTTGTAAAAGTGTGCTTCGAAAATGGGGAAACAGCAGTCTAAAGAAGAGAACATCGTGATAGCACAAAATGCAGCCGGGGGCACAAATGATGCACCAATCGAGGAGTTCCGATTTCATATGAAAACGTCGAGCGTCCTGTTATGCGTGGTGGTACTTTGCCTAGTTTTGGTAGTCCTGTATGGAGTATTCCGGATGTATCGGAAATGTCATATGAGATGGATACGGCAGGAATTTGATTTGAACTCAAGTGGCAGCAGGGGGCGACGACTCTCCTTTCGACGGCGCCAGGGTTACCCCGATTTGAAGATCGATGATAGCAAAGTGTAAAAGTGTTAAAAAGTGTTAAAAAAAGCGTATGAAGTGGTATGAGGTAAAGTGTGATTACATAAATATGTGTACTTCTTTTCTATTAAATATGTTTATGGACATTATTTGGTGAACTGTAATCTTATTTACCAAAGTATAATCAATATTGTTATAATATAATATATATAAAAAAAAACTTATTAGTTAAAAATATTATCTAAATATATTAACTTAGTTTAATTAAATATGTATAACTAAATGTATGTAACTGAATATACAATGTATAGTCGTGTATTTATAAATGTTACAATTCTTAATAATATGCGGAGAATCCAGGGTTTAAAACAGGTACGTTAATATTCTATTATGCATATTAAGTATTTTTAACCTCTATGGCAAAATTTTTAAAGAAATTATATGAAGATTTATTAGTAGTGAGACAGTATTTAATTAAAATAGGACCCGCTAGACAACAAGGTAAAATATTGCTGACTAAGTTAGACGAAGCTAAATGTATTATTACACAATATAATAATTATATAGAAGGTATTGAACTGAAAAGCATTGAAAAGGACGAGCTTCTTATTTTTGAAAAATATCGTACGGATATTAAAAAATTGTTTGACGAAATTACTGAGTTGTGTCGAATTTCAGACGGTTCTAGTATTTTTTCAACGATTGGACTGATCAACCAAAAGTTGTAGAAATACATAGCAAACCGAAATATTTCACGGAATTACGTTTCATAAGCGCTTATGAATTAAATCGATATCGTAAATTGAAAGAGATAAAGTATGAGAAGGGATGTTTGAGTTACGTACCCTCAATGAATACTATTTTTATTAATTTAGCTTCTCGATCGCAACTATCGCCAGGCGAATTTGTGAGAGAGCTGGATATATTTTGTGGGAAAATAAATATTAAAGAAGTATACTTTATTAAGACTGAGAAAAATAATAAATTTGTGGAAAAGTTAGTAAATGAAGTAAATAAAATAAGTAATTGGTCCGGACCACGTATATGTATTTTAAGGGGAACAAAGAGAATAAGTGATAAAGACGATAAGTGTGTAATTTTAAACGATTTTCATATATTGCCCACAAGTCGCCATGCTGGCATAAGACGAATGGTAAATAACATAAAGAAATATTATTTCTGGCCAAAATTAGAAGCTGATGTTACAGAATTTATAAAAAGGTGTGACAAATGTCAAAAACAAAAACATTCTTGACATTATACTAAGGGACCTTTGACAATAAGTTCAACGGCAACTTCAGCGTTTGAGAAAGTATATTTAGATGTAGTAGGGCCATTAGACAGAGATTACAATAATATATGTACATTTTAACTATACAATGTGAGTTGAGCAAGTATATTGAGGCCTACCCATTAATATCAAAAAGGTCAGATGAGGTAGCCAGGAACTTCGTAAACAATTTTATTCTCAGGTATGGTATCCCGAAGGAGATAGCAACAGACAGGGGAACGGAGTTTTTATCGGACACAATGAAAGAGGTTTGTAAACTTTTGCATATTAACAAGCTGCAGTCTACCGCTTATCATCATCAAAGCATCGGTGCCTTGGAGAATTCTCACAAACATCTAGGTAACTATTTGCGAATACAGACAGGCAATCACTCAGAAGCTTGGAGCATGTGGCTTCCATTTTGGTGTTTTTCCTATAACACTGCAGTACATACGGAGACTAAGTTCACTCCCTATGAGTTGGTGTTCGGTAAGAAATGTATTTTACCATCTAATTTGCAATCAGCACAAGTTGATCCTTTGTACAATTTTGATAATTATCCTTTAGAACTCAAATTCAGATTACGAACGTCACAAAAAGAGGCTAGAGAAAATTTAATAGCTAGTAAATTAAAAAGAAAAAATAAGTATGATCGTAATATAAACCCTATAAATTATAAACAGAATGATTTGATTTTAATAAAAAATGAAACCGGCAGTAAGTTCCAAAACATATATTCAGGTCCATATAAAGTAATAAAGGAATGTTCACCCAATGTAGAAATAATTAAGGATAATAAAAACTATGTTATTCACAAAAACAGAACAAAAAGGTATTTTGAACCAATTACCTAACAATTTTGTTAAAAGTTTATGTACTAAATACTTCAAAACTTTGTAGAGATAGTAATTATAATATGACATTATACTATATTAACATTCGTAATATAAGCTAAAATAAAATAAATTGTATTGTTTATTTTATTTTTTTTATTGCGGTGGAGATGAGATGTAGTGAATAGATTATAGTAACTAAACATACTTATTAACCATTATATACTACGTAAGCTAATTTTGTACCTATTTAATGTACGATCGATTAGAAATAAAGACAGTATCTATTCAACAGTCTCGGCTTTCATTCCTCTCTCAGGGCACCACATTACACACGCCTTAACCATTGAACTGATTTTAATGAAATTTGGTACAGAGATAGAGTTGACCTTGAGAAAGAACGTAGGACAGTTTTTATCCCAGACTTTTGAAAGGCTCTGTTGGAAACGCAATATAACAGAGTTCCACGCGGGCGAAGCTATAGGCGGAAAGCTAGTTACTTGTATAATGTATAATATACCTTGCTCATATGTATTTGATTTAGTTGTAATATGCAGTTCTATTACCTGATCATCTCCACCCACAGTTTCATCAGGAACCAGATTTTTAGATCCAGAACCCAGTGTGGTAAAGAATTTGTTGACATCTACGTCACTTGAATATTGATCTGAAAGGTAAGAGTAAATTTAAACTATTTTATTTAATTTACATAAATGTTTTTTGTTTATTAGAAGTTATGGGACGGAATCATAGTTTTATGGGAACATTTTTTTATGCTAAGTCTTCATTCGCACTGGAATCGTTGAATATTTACCAATGACAACGGTTTTATTTGTTGGACCAATTATAATCTTGATAACTGTGTGGAAACATGACGGAGTTTGTCGAATGGAACAAAGGTGTTTATATTATTATTATTTTAAAGAAGACTCAAGTCATAATCTTTTCGACACTTTGATCTTGACCTAGGTAACATTTTCAAGCTACATATTAAATTAACAGTGTTTTATTAATAAATCTTGTTTAGAGATTTTTAAACATTGTTATTGATAGTATATTTACGATGTATGTGTGTTTGTCATCATAGCTATGTAACAGATCAACCGATTTCGATGTGGTTTTTGTCATTTTGAAGCCTTTTTTTTGGTTAACCTCGGTTTAGTTGTGCAATGTATAATGTTGATTGTAGATGTAGAATAGATTGTAGAATAGTAACATAGAATGTAGATTATCTTTACCAAGTGATGTAAAACATTTTTGACGTATGATTAGTTCATTAAGTCATTCGTGACAGTGTCATTGTAAAATGATAAATTAGGTCTCTATGTTTATTTTTTGTTGTTTTATAATACTTACTCTGACCACTATTTAATATATGGTATATATATGTACATATATATACCCTATATGTATGTACATACCTATACATATATTAAAGCGATGACGCGACTTGTGTGTTTGTAAAATGAATTCAACTTATTTAAGGTGTTTTGGTTTAAGATAATTAGGTAGTTTGTTCTAGTTGAAGTTTGATTTGTTATTTTATAGTACTGGCTTTATAAGACATCTATATTTTTTAATTCTTTTGTACTGCTGCAATAATAACCTTCTTCTCTCACCTGTCTAACTCTTACGTTCTTCTTTCCTTGGACCTGGAACAGTTGTTTCTGGGCTCCAGGGTTAGTGATCACGTGGTTAAACCCAGAGTCGTGACCTCCGTCCAGATAACGAACAGCTGGAAGGTCACGGGCAAGTTCAGGTTAAAAAACACTAACAATTGGTCATAATTTCGCAAGTATTCAAGCTAGGAATGATATATAGCTGGTATATATTTTTCGGTGCCATTTTCAGCTTGTAGCCAGAGTTTTTCTTATACATAATGTTCATAATTTCAATAATCGTGAACTTATTGATATGTGGAAGCCGTTTTTTGTATAAATCATGTATTTTGTATTAACCAATAATCATGTTTTATATAGAAAAAATAGGTAAAATAGGCAATCTTGGCTTCGATTGAACTTTTCTGACATAAAAATTCGTTTAACATAAACCGTATAAAGATATATATTTTAATTAATTTCATTGTTGTTAGTACTATTTAAACCAAAAACCGTACATTGTTTAGTTGCCTCAATATCTCACTAGATGAAGTTACTGTCTATGCAACTATCTGTCATTACATTTGTCCTCTTCGCTGTGTTTTCATTTTAACTACATCACATTTTATTTAATAAATCCTATATTATTGCCTAATAAAATTAATAGTTCGCTGTTCTTTCATTTTAAGACATTAATTAACATATAGGTATATAATGTTCAAATAAAACTAATATTTTGTTATACTTCGCGTATTTTATTATTTTAACTACATACTATAGAGGTTTCGGTTACTTTGCAACAACCGTGAACATTAGGACGAGATGAGAATTGAATGAGAATAATAATAATAAAATACGCGTAGTAATCCGAAAATATTAGTTCCATTTAAATGAATACTCAAAAGTCTTAAATCTGAAATATATCATCATCATCAGCCTATCAGAGCCCACTTCTGAGTAAAGGCCTCTTCTCATATGGAGACAGAGTATTAATCACCATTCACCACACTTGCTTCAAACTCATAATTTGATACAAGTCCATGTTTTCTGTCATCAGTCAGTGATGTCTAAATACTCTTAGAAAGTACATATGACTCGGGACATCACATTGGTAATTGCCAGGTTTCGAACCCGCGCTCTCGTGCATGAGATGAGGGCATTAACCTCTAGGCCACCACAACTTTCATGTTATATAGTAATCATCTCTATAACTAACTGACCTCCATTCTTAAAGTATCCCAGGAACTGTTGGCTCTCATAACCCATGGACTCTCTGTGTTGTATAGCTTTACCGTTGAATTTATCATCAGGACCGACAGAGAGTATAGCGGCTGCACCAGACTCATCTTGAAACGACTGGCTGCCGATCCAGTAATGGATATCCAAGGATAGATTCTTCTTTTTATCTGATGTAGTCTGAAATATATATACATGTATTATATAGTATATATATAAAAGAAAAGTCGTGTTAGTTACACTATAACTCAATAACATATACGTATATGGATGAACATTGGTGGAGAGATAGATTAGAACATAGAAAGGACATAGGATATTTAATATTGTTTGATCGAAAAAAAATACTTAATAAATTCCACTATCTGCTTATTGACGGACTCTAGAGCGGAATAGAGTTCCTCCGGTCAGCTATACATATGTATATTACTAATGAAGACATTAACACGGACGAAGTCCCGGGCGAAAACTAGTATATATTATAGAAGATTACTTTAAAGATAATACATGAATCTCCTTTGTAGAATTTTTCATGTTCAGAGTCTGGTACGGCGACTGGGTCGAAGTTCTGAAATCAAAGAATATTATATATTACTAGCTGACCTTGCAAACATTGTTATGCCATATAAAAAAATATAGGTTGGTGATAAAAAAGTAAAAATTTTGGGTTTTTTGTACTTTTTATAGCTACATTAAAAAATAAAAATAATAAAATTCGTCGAAAGTAAAAAAAATCAAGGATGAATAACCCTTATGACTTAGAGGTATGAAAAATAGATGTTGGCCGATTCTCAGAGCTATTCAATATGCTCTCAAAATTAGTATCTCATATTGGACTTTAAAGAATAAGTAATACAAAATATCCAAACTTTAATTTCTTATATATTATATTGGAATAAAGTATCTTATCTAGTTTTTACATGAGAGACTACTTAGAACCGAAAGTTCTATGCTTTAGAAAATAAGTTGTGTCTTATCGCTCTGGGATCTTACTCTATTATATAGAAATGAATTTTTAGTTCGAATTATCAAGTGCATAAAAATGTATTGATTTAGTGCAAAATATAAAGAGATTTTGAAAGGAACTCGTGATGACCTTGAATTATAAAGAAGTTCAAATTATCACAGTTTGGAACTGTATATATGTTTGTATTACACATAAACATTTGCTTATATATATTACATATAGATGGAGCAAAACAAGTTTTATTTCAGCCGTGAGGTCTTAAACACATTGTTTTTAATTTGTTTTTTAATAAATTAGTATTTGTATTACATGAAAATGCTGGCCGATAATTATAAAAGCTAAATGCTAAAACTACATTTAATAGAATTTTAGAGTGTACAAACCATAGAATGATAACTATACAAATTAGTTACAGAAATGCAACATACCTTATACTGTCTATAAAAATTATGTTCAGTAGCCAACATAGGATTAATAGAAAATTTAATAAAAATATTTTTTTATTGACATTAACTATTATGTTAATAAAAATTTTACTATTTACATATTTTTCAATGCCAAAGCTTAATAGTATGGTTGCAATGATTACGGTTTTATAAATGAGATAAAAGAATATCCAATACAAAAAAAAATTAATATCATTCATTATTATAAGAACAAATATTTGAAGAAAAAATCATGCATGTTATTCAGGCACCTACACTTCAGTGCATATTTCGAAGAGGAATTTTTTCGTAAAATTATCTACTAAAATTAATCTTTAAAACCAATAATATAAATATGATAACGTAAAAATATTGTTTAGAATGTGATAAAAACTTTTTATTACATATTCCTGCATTGTTTTCTTGTAAAACATACGTCTTTTTCATTTAATATGTTGTAATTTTATTGTAGTAATTTCGTCAAGAATATATAGTTAATGGTTTATATAGATTATTTTACAAATATGGTCAATACTTACCTTGTAATTACGATATTAAACACACAGCACTAAAACCAATCAATACAAAAAGCAGATTCTAACCTATTGGAGCCCGTTCGGTATGTTAAAGTCGGTGAAAAGCTATGAAAACCTATCAGCAACAATCTTCTAGATGCTAGCTTGAATAATTTATTTCAATTTTTATTTAAATTTTATTAATTATAACAAATAAAGTGTATTTTGTGTATCGTCACTAAAGAAAGAATCACTGTTATTGTGCAAGTAGACTTTGACAATGACACTGTCAAAGTATGAATCAAGAATAATAGGTTTATTATTTAGTCTTTGAACTTATAAAATTCTGTTATAAATATGTAGTTATTAAAAAGAAATTCATATTATAAATATGAGATTTTAAGTTATCTGGTAAATTAAAATACCAATTCTTATACTATACTTTTGACTATTTATAAGAAATTAAAATATAAAGTTATATACAGAATTTATAAAATTTACCTACCAGTATTTTTACAATTTTATAAGTAAACTAGTTTTTGCCCGCGACTTCGTCCGCGTTAATTTCGTCATTAGTAATATAGGTATAGCTGACCGGGCGAACTCTATTCCGTCTTCAATAACCCGGTATTGGTATTTATTAAATTTCTACTGTTTCAATCGAACAGAATGATTGATATATTAGTTAGTTGTCAAGTCTAATGTCAAAAAATCGTTTGTATGGGAAATAGAGAAGGGCTGTTTTTAGGGTTTTTTCGGCAATCATTCCAATTTTTCTCACCTTTTAAACCTTCCCTGGACTTCCAGGAGTATTTCAAGACTAAAATTAGCCAAATCGGTTCAGCCGTTCTCGAGTTTTAGCGAGACTAAGGAACAGCAATCCATTTTTATATATATAGAAGACTAGTAAACCTGGCGAACTCCGTTTCGCCACCAGAAGGCTTTTATTTCGTTTGGTGATTAAAATATGAAGATTTTTTTTTGTTTTATATTTGAAAAGGAAAATTTTTATTTCATTTCACAATTGTAATAAATTCATTTCGATTACAAAAATGAAGTGTTATTTAGTTGAACTTCTCTAAGTACATGAAAGTGAATTCAAAGTAGATACCGAATCGAAGCGTTATACGTGTCCGCAAATTACCCGTTTCATTGAAGTGGTCCTTTGTAAACCAGATTTTTTGTTTTTTGGTCTAACTTTAACACAAATAAAACGGATGGTTTCCAAACTCGTGAACACGCAAAATATAACGCCCATGTGAAAAACAATGTTTTCTAAATTTACCCCGCAAATATTAAATGGTTTTAAGAATTCAAACTACAAACACAATACCGGTTTGTCACATCAAATTAACTGAGCAGAGAACAATGAGTAGCTGTCAACCAATGTATATTATGCACCGGCACCATTTATTTAAAATATTGATTAGTAGTACATGTTATGTGTGATGGCGCTGTATGTGAAAAAAGATTTTCCCGCTTTTCTGTTGAAATTTTTTGTTATATACCTCACGGAATCCGAGACCTTTCCAACGAATGCAAAACCGTGGAAATTAGTTCGTTCCGGACCGGACTTATTTTTATTTTTTTATAGTAGATCTCTTACAAATATCAAATTGTCATCCATACGTCATTACATATCTGTCATTATACGTCAATTGCATAGCTGTCAATTGTGTTTCGTTATTCCACGTTTTATAGTGACTGACGTTTAATGTCAAGTCCCACGGGAATGCTGGCGAACGGGATAAAAAGTATCCTATTGCAATTTCCTGGTTCTAAACTACCTCCTTGCCAATTTTCAGCTAAATCGGTTCCGCCGTTCTTGGGTTATAAGTGGAATCACTAACACGACTTTCTTTTATATATTTAGATGTATTTCTACTCACAGATCCCAGCGATAGCAAACTCTCGAACTGCCTCAAGATCTTGAACCGCGTCAATATATACATACCGGAGCTATTACCCGCCATCCCACATCAACCGTGTTTGGAAATGTTATGTAGAAGCCTATCTATTCTATGATATTATGTCACGGTAGCGGCTTATATCCCTACAAATATTATAAATGCGAAAGTAACTCTGTCTGTCTGTAACGCTTTCATACCTAAACCACTGAATTGATTTTAATGAAATTTGGTACAGACATAGAGTTGACCTTGAGAAAGAACATAGGATAGTTTTTTATCCCAGACTTTTGAAAGGTTCTCTTGGAAACGCGATATAACGGAACTCCACGCAGGCGAAGCTGCGGGCGGAAAGCTAGTTAAATATAAAAGTACGACATATCTTTTTAATATAACGGTACCCTTACAGATATCTAATCATAATATGAGGTGATAGTCCGGTCAAATTAGACCAAATGATAACAGTCAGGTTACATAAATTCCCACCAAGCCGAAAATCGGTAAGATTGTTTGAAATATCATTAAAAACAAAATTTGAAAGTTCCCCATCTTTTCTCTGTAAGGAAAAAATTTATTCAAGGTCAAAGGTAAACAAAATGAGTTTTTCGCGATATTCAGCAAAACGATAAGTTTATCTTAAAAATATCCCAGACAAAAATTTAAGATCATAAAATTATCTACAAAGAATTACTTTATACTTTTTTTCTACGAGCCACCGTTTTTGAGATATAACGATTCAAAAAGTTGTAAAAGTTGTAATCGTCATAATATGCACACGTTTCCTCGCCACCTTTGAGGTAGTGTACTTAGCTTTTTTTTTTGTATCTTCCCCAGTAGGTCTATTCCACGGGTCAGTTTTGATCTTGTTTAATGTGAAACTATTGATAAATAATGGATACTAGCAGAGATTGAAAAGATAAAAGCAATTGAAGTTTAAAAAAAGTAGTGAAATTTAATCGTCCGATGTCGTAATTTTCAAAAGGCGCATTTCAGGCGCAGGTGGAAGTAAAGTGTAAAAAATATTTAAACACTAGCTTCTGCCGCGACTCCGTCCGCGTGGAATAGTGATTTCCGGCAGATTTTTGGTTCTTCCCACATTGTTCGAATCGAATGGTCGAGTTCCTGTAGAATTTTCAGGATAAAACCTATGTTTTTTTTTATTCACAATGAAGTACTCTTAACCAACAACATATTTATTTGTTTATTTGAATACAGATTAATATTATTATGTTGATACAACTTAAACAAATTATTTCGACCAAATTAGGTACCATAAAAACGGTTTTTGTGAGTTAATCTTAAAAGATAGACAAATACTGTCGCGGACTGTTTATTAGATCATCAAAAGATCTATTATTCTTTAATACATATTTTTTGTGTATCTTGAAATGTTTTCACGGCACACGCAACGGAAGGCTTCAAAGATGAAATAATTTCTCCCGTTTTTTACACATTTACCACTATATCTTTGCTCCTATTGGTCGTAGCGTGATGTTATATAGCCCACAGCCTTCCTCGATAACTGGACTATCCGACACAAAAAGAATTATTCAATTCGAACGAGTAGTTTCGGAGAATAGCGCTTTCAAACAAACAAACAAACAAACAAACAAACTCTTCAGCTTTATAATATTAGTATAGATATATTACAACTATAGAGATGTACGAGTATACATATACATACATATACGTGGCATACTCATGCATATTATGACGATTACAACTTTTTGAATCGTTATATCTCAAAAACGGTGGCTCGTAGAACAAAAAGTATAATTAATTCTTTGTAGATAATTTTATGATCTACAATTTTTGTCTGAGATATTTTTATGATTTTTGCTTACCGTTTTGCTGAATATCGCGAAAAACTCATTTTGTTTACCTTTGACCTTGAATAAAACTTTTTCCTTACTGAGGAAAGATGGCGAACTTTCAAATTTTGTTTTTAATAATATTTCAAACAATCATACCGATTATCAGCTTGGTGGGAATTTATGTAACCTCGAATGTCTAATTTGACCGGACTACGAGTGTAGTGTACACGATGGGAAAAGAGTACGTCCATGTGTTTTAGACTAAAGTGACTGGAATTGCTCACATGTACCTGTAGTACACACTCGCCTTGTACATATGACATAATCAATAGAATAGAAATATCTAGCACTCCACGAACTTAAAACACAAACAAAACACTGAATGAATCTCTTTTTTTTTCATTCTAGTTTTATTTTGAATTATTAAAAATATGCTACTTTTAGTCTGTCATTTTATAAGCGAGTGTTTTTGTAATTTTTTAAAACATATAATAATATAATTTATTTTAAATCGACAATAATTGAAGTAAGTGTCTTTGTATGTCTTTATATAAGAACAATATTGTATTATGTATTACAGATGGTGTTGTTGGACTGTACTTGAGATTCATCCATCAGGAGATGACGGCTGATCATCAAGTGTTAGATGAAAACTAACAATGAACCAAGTATTGATGAAACATAGAATTATTTGAAGAGGAGAATGACTCGGTTAGTGTAACTGTGCGGGATGACTTATAGTTAAATAATATGATAGAATGAGATGATATGGATAAGTGTTCCGATGGTACGTGACAAGTGATATAAGTGTAAAGAAGTTGTTAATAGAACTCGGAAAAGGGTAGCAACCACCGACGCTTAAAAACCAACGTACACTTAAACGTTTATTTGTATATTTAATTAACTAATATTGTACTGTTTACTGAAATGTACAAGTTTTCTTGACGAAGTTTTCGTTTTAATTGTGACAAAAATATTTATAAATTTAGAAGTAACTCTCTTCTATTACTGAAAGATATGTTTTATTAATAATAATGAAGTGCATATAAAAGCTTATTAAATATTAATATTAATCAGCGGTCAGCCTTATTTTATCTTCTTCGTTAGTAACAAATACGTTCACACAACACAAACTACTCACTGTCCAAAATGTAGTTGTTAACGACATTTCTTCTAAGGTGAGTGAGTTCATATAATTTGTTTTAATACGATGAGCATTTTTAAGATATAAAAAAAATACATTCAAAATATACTTTTCTAAATAATTTGTCACAATATTCCATATACATATTTGATAATCGTTAGTTTTCTTATAATCAATATTTATTGATGTACGAGTATAATCATCATTAAGTCAGTCTCGTACTAATTGCGTGTATCGTGTATACTAAAAATATTTTATTAATATATTATAAATATGTGGACTTGATTTGATTTAATGAAAGTAATGTCTGCTCTTCCATATTAAAATTCGTACACAGAACAAGTCGTGTACACAGTCCATGTACATATGTGAGTTAGGAAGTAACTCCCTAGAAACCTCAACGCTCTTCTTCATATAAACCGATATTCTCAATATTCACAACAAACCTTCATATCCTTAGATTCTTGTGGTCAAATTGAATACGTCATTTCTGTAATTCAATATGTAATTCCTGTAATCTTCAAATATTTTGATTTAGGGGGGTTAGGTAGAACGGTAAGCACAAATACATATGTGGTTTATCGCCTTGGTCACTGTCACAAGTTTGGAAAAAATATCTATTTTATCACATTTGAGAGATTGTGATAGTTTCTATGGTAAAATGGGAAATGAGTTGAATTAAAATGTTTATAATGTAGGAGAATTAGTTATTAGAACATAGAATGTGATGCGATTTTGTTGTAAAATAACCAGAAAAAAGCTATAAAGTTTGGGCTAGTGTAACAAAGATAGCTGTTTGAAGTCAGTACTTCTAATGATATTTAAGGTTTTCGCATGAACACCTTTAAAATAAATGTTCTTTGGATACTACGTATTTTATATTACATTTTCTATCTTGTTAATTACTTAACAGCAACTGTGATCTTTTGCAGACGGGATCAAAATTATAAAACTATAAATACACCTTTTGAAACATTTTTTTTAATCTTTTTTTTTAACGATAGTGAGTCTGATAACCTATAGGTTATATACGAATTTATCGTTTTTAATACAAAGCAGTTAAGATTCACAATCACTTCCCTTTTTAACGTCATGACTATTAATATCATGGGAATTAGTGATGACAAAATGTATAGACTATAGTTGGTATAGAAGAATGTCATTAGTGAGACGAGGAGTAATGGGAGGATGTATTTACAGCGCACTGGTGGGTGTTGGATTCTGTAGAAGATTTCCACCCAGGTTTAAATTCGGTGCAGCCACAGCTGCTTACCAGAACGTCTGCGGTACGTTTATGTTCGTGTTTTTAATAATGAATTTATATAACACTAATAATAATCAATACCTCGACAGACAAGTCTCCAAGTATCTGGGACACGTTCGTTCACACTAGACCAGAGATTATAGTCGATGGCTCCAACGGGGACGTCGCCTGTGACAGCTACAATACAACCAATGGATGAAAGACGTGGAAGAAGCTTCGGAGTTGGGATTAGATTTCTACAGGTGATACATTGACTCTGATGTTACAATACTTATTTATTGGTTGCTATGAAATTGAAATTGGTATTTTTTATTTATTTCACTGTTACTAATTATTGCATTATCACTTTTCTGACCAAGCAACTTGAAAAAATGTACCAATAGTCACGCGATCCCACTCAGTCCGATTTAATATTAACTTTTCATATATATGTAATAATAATTATAGTTGGTTAGTAAATATTTTTTTACGGAATCTATATATATAAAAGAAAGTCGTGTTAGTGATTCCACTTATTACACAAGAACGGCTGAACCGATTTAGCTGAAAATTGGCAGGGAGGTAGTTTAAAACCAGGAATTTGCAATAGGATACTTTTTATCCCGTTCGGCAGCATTCCCGTGGGACTTGACATGAAACGTCAGTCACTATAAAACGTGGAATAACGAAACACAATTGACAGCTATGCAATTGACGTATAATGACAGATATGTAATGACGTAATGATGACAATTAGATATTTGTAAGAAATCTACTATATAAAAAATAAAAATATTTAGGTAATGTGTTTGTAGTTTGAACTCTTAAAACCATTTAGTATTTGCGGGATAAATTTAGAAAATCATTGTTTTTGACATGGGCAGTTATATTTTGCGTGTTCACGAGTTTGGAAACCATACGCTTTATTTGTGTTAAAGTTAGACCAAAAAACAAAAAATGTGGTTTACAAAGGAGCACTTCAATGAAACGGATAATTTGTGGACACGTATAACGCTTCGATTCGGTATCTACTTTGGATTCACTTTCATTTACTCAGAGAAGTTCAACTAAATAACACTTCATTTTTGTAATCGAAATGAATTCATTACTGTTATGAAATGAAATAAAAATTTTCCTTTTCAAATATAAAACAAAAAACTCTTCATCTTTTAATCACCAAACGAAATGCTATATAAAAGCCTTCTGGTGGCGAAACGGAGTTCGCCAGGTTTACTAGTATTAGTCTAAATTTTTAATATGATATCTTATTTTTATATGTATTTTTTATAGATTTTCCCTTTCTTGGCCAAGAATTTTGCCTCATGGTTTTGCAAATAAGACGAGTGAAGACGGAGTAAAATTTTACTCCAACTTTATTGGAGAGAGGAATCGAGCCTGTCGTTACAATATATCACTGGGATTGCCACAAAATTTACAAGATCTTGGTGAGTTTCAGAGATTGCTAAAAGTATTTAATACAAATACATTGCTTCTTCACTATATAAAATAGAATAAATAATTAAACAAAACACTACATAGTTTTCAAAATACTTCATTATAAATTTTTATAAATTTATAAATATTAATTATATAAGTTCAAAGAGTTCATCTTTGCTGATAAAACTGAAGAACCCATTTAAATTAATATTTTTCAGTAACAACATGTTCTTTGCAAATGATTTCTTTAAACGAAAACGAACGGCAAATCATATTGATGAATAAATATTAATGAGTTCAAATCTTTCTAATCAGGCAGGAACTTTAAATAAATCTTGTAAATTAAATATTCATCAATAAGAATCCTCACCGTTCAGTGCATTCTACACAAGCTTGTAGCACTATATGAAATGTTTGTTAGCCCAAGTTATAATTCACAGGCGGCTGGAGCAATCCTTTAATATCAGATTGGTTTGCGAACTAGGCTCGTGTTGTGTTGACTCTATAGGCTGACCGAGTCAAAACTTGGATCACTCTCAATGAACCGCTGACGTTTTGTGATATTGCTTACACTTTTGGTCTTCACGCTCCAGGAATAGTTAGCACTGGAGTTGGAAATTACATCTGCAGCAAGAACACAATGTTGGCACACGCTAAAGCATGGCGGATATATGACAAGGAGTTTAGACGAAAATATAAAGGTAAAAGAATTATACGAATTTATAACAATACTTTAGGTACTTGATTTTTGTTAATTAATGTAATCTTTAGGTTCTTCTGAATTAATTCTGCATATACTACTGTGTTATATTACATTTTAAAGGCGAAGTGTCTATCACCAATCAAGTCATGTGGTTTGAGGGAGAAGATGAAAATGAAGGGGACGCGGCTGAACTGGCTCTATAGTTAATGGTGAATAAAATTACAAAGAGAGTCTAAAAATAATAGTGTTGCTGCTAAATACTTTTGAAGTTTAATTCAAATGATTGAAAATGTTCATTTACTGTCGTACAATTTACTACTGTGTGTGTGTGTGTGTGTACTCACACCCAATCTACTCAAAGGAAGGCGGATGGCCAAAGAAAATAGAAAAACTCATAGCAGAAAAGAGTAAACAACAGGGATTCCCGAAATACAGATTACCAGAATTCACAAAAGAAGAAAAAAAACTAATAAGAGGTGAGAAAAAATAATAACAAAACTAGGAATTTCTATTAATAATTATAATGAAAGTTATAAGAAAGCCATATAAATAGCAATAGCAAGCTCATATCTTGGTTGAAAAAACAGTATGGAAACATGGAGATCTTCATAACAGAGAATGGTTTCGCAACCAGCGGCGAGGATTTAGATGATCAAGATCGTATGGATTACCATAAGAAGCATTTGGAACAGGTGATTAATATTAATAAAGTTACATTCCAGACGGACAAATAAAAAAATATGTTATTATTTGAACTAATATCTTCCACCAGGTTCTCCTCGCGGTTGAAGAAGATAAGGCCAATGTCGTGGCGTACACTGCTTGGTCAATGTTGGACAACTTTGAATGGAGCGATGGCTATCGGTAAAGACATATTGACTTCAAAATGTTTTTAGATTTTCTTCTGTTCATAATCTGATAATAATAATAATCTTTTCAGTTCTAAATTCGGTTTATACGAGGTGGACTTCAACGACCCAGCCCGCACCCGCCGCCCGACTGCCTCCGCCAAGTATTATAAAGATATTGTGAAAGCTAAATAATATGATTTATAAAAAACAGAACTTTGAACGGAAAGACGTTATTTGTTTGATAAATAATAAAATTAATTTTAGATGTGACTTGGGATGTCACTTGGACCTATATCTAACAATGATTCCTACTCCTCATGGACTAGTGACTTGACTTTTACTTTACTTTTACAATTTCATACAGAAATACATTACTATTTATTACAAGTTAGTGTTGAAAGACGAAAGGAACTGCTTTTAATTAAAAGTATTATGATAGTTATAATTAGCAGGTTATGTACACACGAATAAGTTATTTTGTTTTTCTTGTTTGTTTTTTTTTTTCAAATAAGAATTTGGATTAGTTTGGATATTCCGATTTAAATAACTTTCATAAACCGCTGATAACTGACCGTAATAGTTTCAAGGTACACAATATATTATAGATATTAGTTGTGTTCGGACCGCTGTAACTTAATGTGCTAATATAATCAATGTTTTAGAGTAGGAAATTATGATGAAAATAGTTTTTTTTTAAATGTTAACTTTAATAAAAATATAAGTTAAACTGATTATTTGCATCTTTCGCTGACACCAAACATCATTTCTGATGATGAAGATACTTCTTTTATCTTCCATAAGCATAACTATTAACTAAAGGCTTTGGCCGCTTCTTAAAGTTGTGAGACGATATACTTAGTAGGAGCTCCATGAAGTATCTTCCTTGAATAGCTCTAGATGTGTTGGTGTTTTCGGTATCAGGATATTGCTCATGACTAACGAGTATTGAGGAGCCCGCCTTTAGTGATCGGGGAGGGAAAAGGTGCTCTGCATTTGTTAAAGGGAAGAGATATTAGTTAAGTTGACTCGTATGATGTGAACAGACTGTATATCGAGCTTTTGTACAACACTGTAATGTAATGTATGTATGTAATGATTTCTATAAACTGTTTTTCTAATTTAGGCTAAAGTTGTGTTTTAATAATAGAAATATTTGAATTCCTCTTTGTATTAAGTATTATTACTGCGATTTCTGTTTTAAAAGCTTGAGACTTCCTCGAGATAAAATCAAAAAAAAATCAGGACATTTATATTAGTAATTCCATTTTTTGTCATTATTAACTGATTTGTTTCAACAAACAATGATATATTTTATTTTGTTGTGTTTCTATTTTTACATATATTACGACTGAACTCAATTTACAATATACATACAATAAGCCTACCGTCTGTACGTTTACATTTGAAAAAGCATTTAACGAGAAAAATTTGTCCTAAGTAACTAAATTTGTCTTCTAAGTAACTAAATACCTATAAAATGTAAACATGAACATATCTATTCGTAACTTCATCGAGGATATGTTCCTTCCTCTCGCACTTACGGAAGACTTTCAGTGTGCCTGGCCAGGTAAAAGCACCATCGAAACTGCCTGGCTACTGAGTAAACATAATTTAATACTTTCCTCAGTAACATACATAAAAATCAGCTTATATATGTACTATAACGAAAGTACAAATAAAATTACTTATAATTTAGGGGTGCCTGGCTGGGTTTCCCACCTTACTAAGTGCCGGGCAATTTACAGCGTGATTTCTAATATTATTACGATGAAAATATATCAAAACTGAATTTTGTACTAAGAGGAAAGTGAAAGAAAATTTTATACACCTTTAGAACGTGTTACCTGCCAAGGCCACCGCGACCCAAAGGAGATCATTCAGGCTTCATACATTTTTGGGCCTTTTTGAAAGTGCCGGCCAACAAAAAAAAAATGGTACATTTTTGTAGAACTAACCATTTGGAACAATAGTTAATATGGCGCAAAAGTTGTAGGATCCAAGATATAGAAGTTATTCAAGTTTCAAGATTCATCATTTTGGTACTTTATTTTTTTCTGAAAGTGCCAGGAAACATAAAATAATGATTGATATTGCTAGAGTTAAGCTTCTCAAGCAAAGCATTATAGCCATAATCTGTTAGAAACCTGTCGTTTTTATGTAATACTAGCGAACCCGACACACGTTGTTCCCCCAAGTATCTGAACGCTTGCAACACATTTCTTGATGATTTTATTATTTGTCTAACCTAATATGTATATCGGGGTGCCATTTTTATATATTAAAAAAATGGGCCTAGAAGCACTTTTAACTGATTTTGTACCATTTCATGTCGGATTTGATCATATGACGCGAGAGCAAGTGGCGCAGAGCATGTACATAACCGCATGACTCCAGATTTTCTATAGCATCTCTAAAACTACGGTCTAATATAAAAATGTCACCAGGCCGGTAAAACCAGTGAAATACATTATTCAGTGCATCATTTAAAATCTGGGCATCGGAGGTTGTTGCAGCGATGGGCCATCTACCGCTATTATGGTTCCATTGCAACAAATATTTAAAAAAGGCTTTAAAAGATTTCGAAAGTTATGGTTGCTATAAGATTTTCTTTGAAAAAAGAAATTAGTGCTCTTCGTAAATATATGTAAGTGTCATCAAGTACAGAGATGGCCTTTCTTTCTTCAATCGGACTATCAGGATTACCAAATTATCGCTCTGGCACAATGAGGTTCCTCTGCGCCACTTGCTCTCGCGTCATATGATAAAATCCGACCCGAAATGGTACAAAATCAGTTAAAAGTGCTTCTAGGCCCATTTTTTTAATATATAAAAATGGCACCCCGATATACATATTAGTTTAGACAAATAATAAAATCATCAAGAAATGTGTTGCATGCGTTCAGATACTTGGCGGAACAACGTCTGTCGGGTTCGCTAGTATTACATAAAAACGACAGGTTTCTAACAGATTATGGCTATGATTTGCTTGAGAAGCTTAACTCTAGCAATATCAATCATTATTTTATGTTTCCTGGCACTTTCAGAAAAAAATAAAGTACCAAAATGATGAATCTTGAAACTTGTATAACTTCTATATCTTGGATCCTACAACTTTTGCGCCATATTAACTATTGTTCCAAATGGTTAGTTCTACAAATATGTACCATTTTTTTTGTTGGCCGGCACTTTTAAAAAAGGCCCAAAAAGAATGATCTCCTTTCATAGTTGGGGATCGTGACTACCTGTATTGGGTACATCTATAGAAAAACTTTCAGCTTTTGTAAATCAACGAATGCCTGGCTGGCTCTGGCTCTTGCTCTATATTCAACGTGCCAGTGAATTTTGAGAATCTTATAGAATATTTTACTTTATTGTGAGTTTGGTTGTTCATGCGTTCCTTTATATTATCCATTTCTTAGTTTGCTTCAGATTTATTGGTTACAAGACTAATCAATATAATTTTTTTCGCAATTTACCGGAATAAATCTTAAATTATATATCATTTTGTTTTTAAGTGATAAGGTAAGGGTTTTATTATTTACATTCTAATGAGTAATAGCGAATATACAGGGAAACAAGTGAAAGAGACGTAGCGAATTTTTAATAAAAATAATTAAATCCTACCTTTAGTATTATATTAATTAGTATAAATGTGAAGAATAAAAAAATATATTGTCATAACAAATCTCCATCCATATTATTAACAAAATGAAAATATTTAGTTCAACGATTGTAGTAAAAAGGAAAAAACTAATTATGTAACCAGAGGTACTAGGGCGGCAGCCAGAGGTACTAGGAAAACTACGAAACTTATTTTTATGTATATTATAATGAAAATTACATATTAAAACTTACAACCTGTTGCCCCGATGTTAGGATAGCAATCCAATTCCATTGCTTGTGTGTTATCATTAATCTTCTGGTTCACACGGCTTGGTGTTCGTTCTGCGGATTCAGCAGCGTCACTCGTAATATAATATTTAATCTATACAACCACTTTGCCCGGGCGACATTAATTTATTTTAAAATATGTTACACGTACATAACAAAGTCATCTTGTGTCTGTACAAATGTTACATAAAAGAATTGATTGACAATGTTAACTCAGAATAATGAAAAAACAGTAAAATACTAGTGTTGTGGTAGGTACAGTCTTTATTGTAGTAATGTGCTACAACATGGGTGGAGACAGTATTTAAAAGCTTTCAAATACAAGTTGATACCCAAACGTTGCCATCACAACTTTAACAAAGGTTCAATATTAAGTGGTTTATATAAATAATTACAAATATTGGTTGCAACTTAATTGATAGCTATTTTTACTATGTACAAAATTTAGTATCATGTTCCACAAATACATTAATTTATTATTTAATATAATCAGTCGTATAAATAATTTTGAGGACTATAGTATATAATAATTTTTCGTAATATTTTTGTAATCTTAAAAGATAAGTATTATTATTAAGCAGCTAGACAGTAATCTTCAGCAGTGCTTTGTACTTACGTCTATAACTGGTACATACCTCAGATAAGTATCTGTTTTAAATGTTTTGTTTAAAGTGTTTAATGTATGTACTGTTGATGTGCCATTCAAATATGTAAATAAATGAAATAAATAACAATTAGTACGGCACAGATTGAACCACTTGTAAGTTGTAACATTAAACGGCATAACTCCTCACACTTCGGAGTTGGTTCTATGACATACAAACAGCGGAATAACATATTTTACACACAAGTATTTAAAAGAAACTTATAAATGGAAACTAGCGCCATCTATGTCATGATATAGTAACTCACCCTCACCTATATGTTGTAACATTAATCATTATAAACTAAGTTGTGAGTACTGAACTAGGACATTCAGTTATTAGTTCCAGTACTAAGGATAAAACACACTAATGAATATAACTGTTATAAATAAAACAAACATATTATATTGTATTATGTTTATTATAAAGTAACAAGTCTCGTCTTCATATGTACATTAAACAATCCCCAGTTCATTTCTATCATATATTTCATCAAGTTCAAAGTATACAACAATGTCTCCGATAAATTTATATCTGAATAGTTTGTGTCTTGTGTATTGCTCACCGGGGCCGTGTGTCTCTGTGTGTGTAGTGTTCACAAGTCAGCTCCACGTAAAGCGACACGTCCTTAGGTTCGCTCTCCGTCACTCGTAGGAACTAGTTTCTTATACACTGATCTCGACCTCACCAACAGAATCCACAGCTCCGTGTCCAAGTATTACCTGTACAGAGACATCCGTTTAGTGAGGGACAGTATGTGTGTGTGTAGTGATAGTGTTAATAAATGTTCCACCAGCCGTGTGAGGTGATTGTAGTACAACCTGCTCACCTATACATACAGTGCTACATGTTTTCGACTCACAATTCCCACACCCGGATATAGGGTCGTTTTAACAAGCTTTGACGTTGTGATCAAGATTGCTACAAAGTAGTATAATGTGTATAGTTGTAAAACGAAAATATTCGTTCCAATCAAGAAATCGATAGTGGCAGAAAGATGACAAATAATAAGACTAACTAACAGACACTTTCAACTCATCTGTCCGTGAACAGAGTGTAACCGGAACGTCGGGATGCCGAAATTTTAGAATAATAAAAATCACATATGTATACGAAAATCTTAATTTCATTTTATAAAAAGTATGGTAAGCCAAGTAAGTTCATTTGAATCACTAAGAAACCGCAGCGCCCCCTGGCGATGTCAAAGATCTGGTGATACTGTCCTAGTCTCTAAGCTCACAGCTATAGTCAAGTGGATACATTATGTTTACGTTTATATTATAGATACTGTGAGGGCGCTTTACATATATGTATAATAAAATAATAATATGTAACAACTGTAAGTTAACAATCGTCACAGCTAACAGCCTCTGTTAGTGAACTCATCAGAAGCTACTGAAACAATGATTCTTAACATGAAGCAAGTCCCGCAGGAGCTACATACAAATGTATGGATACTTCAAGTCTTTTACATTCTAATATGTTTAAATCTCAGTCACTTCCCTCTCCGTATAATGTGTAGCTCATTGTCTTTAATATATTGTGTCTAGTGTAATCACACACTCATGTTTCATTAATAACTACCTGGTTCATTGTTAGCTTTCATCTAACACTTGATGATCAGCCGTCATCTCCTGATGGATGAATCTCAAGTACAGTCCAACAACACCATCTGTAATACATAATACAATATATTAATACTGTTCACAAACAATATTATTCATATATAAAGACATATATAAAGACATACACATATTAATCTTAAAATATCTACAAATAAATTACACTTCATATCACCAAGAAGGTTTATTATTCAAATAAAACAATTCTTTATATATCAGTCTTGTTAGTATCATCATTAATAACATACTATATAATGTATGGAATTATTATTAATATTCTGTCTGAAATATTGGATTTCTGCAGAAATTATAAATGTTTATACTTAAACTAAACACATAAATTGATTTTACTTAAAAAGTATAACACTATTAAAACATTTTTATAATAATTGATTATTCTAGAAAGACGCCATATGGATTTCATCATATATAATATCAACAGCACATGATGAATTAGAAAATGAATGTGTCGATAACGGTTTACTCAATATAAAAGATACATTATGGAGAAATTAACAGTACATACCGTCACACTACTATCGTACATCAGCTACATACACTTCTCTTCATAGAAGGTTTCCTCTCGTCCGCAGACCACGTCCTTACAGACGCTCCACCAACAGCTTCGACCCTCATCTTGAATTATATATTCTTACGAGTCCTGGAACGTAACGAATGATTCTAGTTTTTATTATGACAATAGATTTCTTACTTAAATATTTGACTTACAAGAAGTCGCATTTTAAAAAGTGAAAAACATAATAAATAATAATAAAGAAGGCCATTGAAACGATATAACGTTGAAAAACCCTGCGGGCAATATTATGCTTAGAGAATAATTCAAAATATACTATGAAAATAAACTAGTACTCTTATCACTACCGATAATAAACACTAATATTAACCAAAACTAAAAATGTTACTTAATAAACAATTGCATTTGAATGTTATGTCAATAATATAAAAAGTAACATTTATTAGTACCTATGTGCAAAAAAAAACACTCATCATGAAGATAACCGACGTAAAACACATCCATCACAAGGAAAGCCGCGGCCGACTGTCACCAGAGGCACCAGAGGGAGCCGGATTGGAAGGACTGGAGAGACATGAGAAATGAATTTTGAAAACAATTAATAGTAAAATCATAAGAGGTAATTAATAAAATTTACAAACTAACAATAAACGAGTCGTCAGGTTGGCCACACAAAGAATCATGGGGAATGGTGATGAAACCAGTGTTGCCAACTTTATTTTTTAGAGGATCGTACTATAGACTAAAAAAAATAGTATTTTGGTCTTGAAATTCAAGAAAATAAGCGTGCGCGATGAAATTTCAATAAAACTGCGTAAGTATATCAAATATTAATGGAATTTGATTCTAATTTTCAATTAACATTAATCATCAATTAATATGTGGAATTAAGATATTCATTAATTACATATATTTTGAAAACAGAAAAAAAAATTGCTTTAGTCACTATCTGAATTATTAGGCACAGCAGATGCTTGAAAAGCATTATATTTTTTGTACATACATACATACTTAAATTTAATTTGCTGAGCATATCGTCACATGGCTTGAAGTTTATACACGATACTTTATTATGTTGTGCAGCTAACAAATTCTTATTTACCGTTTCTGGAATACAGTTTAGGTTTCCATATTCCTTATAGTTATAGTATAGTACTAAATATAGTTAGTTATAGTTATAGTACTAAAGTTTAGTTTTACGCATTCCTTATAGTTTTATTGGAGATTTATTTTTTCCTAAGACTTCATTTAAAAAATCGTATATTTTGCGTACGATTTCGATAACTCGATCCTACATCGTACAATAGTCAAAAAGGTCGTATAAATACGATTTAAATCGTACGGTTGGCAACACTGGGTGAAACTGTCATATAATTACCGTGTAAGAAAATTATGTTTAGAAAATGCTGCCATCTAACCAACAAGGTAAAACAACTTTGACACTATTTTCCTTTATAACTTCAATCTTCACAGATAATATCTTAATTCTTAAGTAGCTCTCAAATTTTCAATTTCAGTTGTTCCTTTGCCGTTGTTTACTGTTCTTCTTGTGCTGTACGTTCTTTTTCAAACATTTGACCCGGCTTAATATATCATTGACTCCTATTTCTACGCTTTTGACGATCGATCCTGGCTTTTTTCAATTGGATTTTGAATGCAAACTACGAATTTGGATTATCGATAAGTTGAAAAAATGCCACGAAAAGTGTTATTAATAAGTGTTATTTTCGTTGTGCTCCTAAAGGTACGATACTTATTTAGTAAAATCTATAAAATTATTATTTGTCATATATACAATCAATTACTACTCTTGTTACATCAATTTCAATCGTAACAGTTTATTGACTTCTAATAAAAAACATTTCAGGTGCTTTTCATCAATTTCCTAAACCTGAATACCCAAATTTGGAGAAATTCATTCAATGGAAAATATTTTAAATGAAGACATGAAACAAAAGGAAGATTCTTACATTCATAACAACATAAGAATGTGTGATCGTCATTTTGAACAGTTTTACCGTTCTTTAAGTAAATGACTCACTCAAAATGTTGTACCAACTCTATATTTAAGTAAGTATCTAAAGTAAGCATTCCCAAGTAGTTATAGGCACACAATACATACTACTAATATAAAATAACTATAAATAATCAATTATATTTTATAACTAAGGATAATATTTTACATTATTATTATTTTACTTTAGAAATTGATACTCATAATTAAAAATCAAAAACAATATATTAGATTTAATTTAATAATGAAATAGGTATATGTCAAATTTTTATATACTTACATGTGGTTTGATGGAATTATAATGTGCGGTCTTTATTACCTTTTTTATCTAAATAACGGAAAGTTCCTACAAACAGTATCGCAAAATAACTACTTGTGTCACTTCTTTACATAGGTAAAACAAAAACAAAGTGTTCTTAATATGTAGAGATTATAATTTCACTGGATAACTACAAACCAAAAAAAGTTGTTTATAGTTTTTTATGTAATATAAGAATGGCAGTGTTTAATTCAGTAAAAATTACAAGTCTATTTACATTCAATCAGAAACTCTAAAAGAAACGAGGAAGGAAAATACAATAAAGACAATATATTATCATTCTATTTTAAGATTTTTCATTTAACTTTTCTTTTAATATATTTATTTGTATTAAAAAAATATTTTATTTTAGCAGCATCAGCATTTGAGACTGTACACTCATCACATTCTGTTAAAACTGAAAAATGTGTTGATACACAAAAAGAAGACAATGACGCATCTTGTAGTCACAACTTGGGTTTAAATATGAATCAAGTTCAGCTACAAAGGAGTTCTCCTAATTCCTCTCAATTATTTCCTAAAGGTAAGTTACGGGCATAAAACTAAGCTTAATATTAACTATGATTGCTATATTAACTATTATAAAACAGCATAAAGCATTTTAAATACAATATAAATTTAAACCACAGATTCACTGGATTTGCAAGTATCGAGATTTATTTCATATTTTCTTCAAATATGTATATTTTTTGTCTTTTAATAAACAATAATCCTGGTTTAAACCCAAGATGTTCAAAAATGTCTTCCCATCATTTAATTGATTATCTGAAATCCCTTATGACAACTATTAGTCCCGTCGTTAGAGATACTACTGTATACATAACTAGCTTTTGCCGCGACTTCGTCTGCGTGAAATAGTGACTTCCGGCGGCAGATTTTTGGTCCTTCCCACATAGTTCCCGTTCTTGCGGGGTTTTCGGAATGGTCGAGTTCCGTAGAATTTTCAGAATAAAACCTGTTTTTTTTATTCACAATGAAGTACTCTTAACCAACAACATGTTTATTTGAATAAAGATTAATATTATTATGTTGATACAACTTAAACAAATATTTCGACCAAATTAGGTACCATAAAAACGGTTTTTGTGAGTTAATCTTAAAAGATAGACATATACTGTCGCGTCCTGTTTTTTAGATCATTAAAAGGGCTATTATTCTTTAATACATATTTTTTGTGTATCTTGAACCGTTTTCACGGCGCACGCAACGGAAGGCTTCAAAGATGAAATAATTTCTCCCGTTTTTTACACATTTACCACTATATCTTAGCTCCTATTGGTCGTAGCGTGATGTTATATAGCCCAAAGCCTTCCTCGATAACTGGACTATCCAACAGAAAAAGAATTATTCAATTCGAACCAGTAGTTTCGGAGATTAGCGCTTTCAAACAAACAAATAAACAAACAAACTCTTCAGCTTTATAATATTAGAATAGATTATACATAACTAACTATATCAATATTTATAAAACATTCATTTCACTCCCTCGTCTCCTGGCAGCCGGCCGCGGTCTTCCTAGTTCCTCGTAATGGATGTCTTTTTCTAATGCTGATGCTTCATGGTGTTTTTTTACATATATCTAATTATTATATTTTATATTATTGGCATTACTTACATTATAAGTTCTTATACTTATTGAGTAACGTTTTTAGTTTTGTTTGATATAAGTGTTTATTTTATTGTGTAGTACGTAGTAGGAATTTTGAATTATTTCCTAAGCGTTACATATATTGGGCGCAGGCTTTTTTTTAACGTTATCGTTTTGATGGCTTCCTTTTTTTTATTTTAACTATTATCTTTACAATTTTCGGAACTAAAATGCGTACTAATATTATAAATAATTGCAATCACTAACAGTCATCATGCTATTAATAATGGTTTACAAAACAAAACCATCTGTAGTTAGCAGAATTAATGAGTTGAAAATAAATAAATGATTAATAAAATAAAAACACTTATATTTTGTTAATAATTAATTTATATTCAACTGAATGCATAATAATTACAAATATGCTACTTTTTAGTTTGGTATTTTATAAGCGAGTGTTTTTGTAATTTTTTTTAAACATTTTATAATTTATTTTAAACTGACAATAATTGAAGTAAGTGTCTTTGTATGTCTTTATATAAGAACAATATTGTATTATGTATTACAGATGGTGTTGTTGGACTGTACTTGAGATTCATCCATCAGGAGATGACGGCTCATCATCAAGTGTTAGATGAAAACTAACAATGAACACAGCCGGCCTTGCAACACATCTCCAACTTGTCTGCTACTTAGTTATTTTATATTGAATTTACACTTGTCAAACAATATCTTTAACAGTTACTGTACAACTTTGATATATAATTTCTTTTGGATCATAATATTTTATTTAATCCAATCTATTTGATATACTTCTCTGATACGATGCAATTACTTTATTGTTATTTATAATCTGATAAAACATTGCTCATCTTAAATGTTTTATTTCTGTATGTACTGATTATGCTTATCATACCTTTTTCTCTAGAATAATTAGTTTTTAAAAGAATAGTATCTGTTATGCCACTAGAGGGGGCTAAAAGTTTTTGTTATAATAGATTTACCTTGAACTGTTTTCATTTATAATATTTATGTAAACCGCATTTATCATAAAGAAAATTATTATTGTTGAATTGAAATGAATTACAGTTATTGTGGATGTATTGTATTGTCTTTGATTTTTATTAAGCAGTAATACTTGTACTTGTTAAGAGCTTATATATATGAAGATAATAACACTTTGGGACTCCGTACATACATCCTTCAAATGAGTTTGTTGTAAACTCAAAACAATATAACATGAGTAAATATAATCTTCAAATTCAAAGTCTTAAGCTATCAATTAAATACTAATGTGTGTGTACATGATGTGACTCATATGATGTATTATACTGTGACTTATCTTTCATACTATTAATATTTGTATACATACAAACGTAGAAAATGTCGGATTGTTTAGAAAATTTATTTAATACATTATTATGGTTGTAGAACTGAAACATGTAAATAACAAGAATAGTGTTACAAGTGGCGTCATCTGTGCCATTCTAATTGTATTATACTATAATTCTTAGAATTAATTTTGACTGATTATAAATAATAATAAATTAATGTAGATATTGGCGTGATGAAATTGTTCAAACCTGATACTTAATTTATGTTAGGTATATAGCAGTTATATACATAAATATTTGTTATATATTGTAAGCAATATTTGTAATTATTTATAATTAACTATAAAACCCCCTTAATTTAATTTGATGATGACAAGGTTTGAGTATCAGCTTGTACATATTTGTGATATTAATACTGGCTTCAGCCATTTTGTACGACTACTAGAAGTAACAATGAACATTAAAAATCAAGACTGAAACTGTACCTACCTAAAAAGTAGTATTTTACTGTTTTCTTATTCTAATTTAAATATTGTATGTTGATACTTTTCTATAACATTTGTACAGACAGGATCAACTGAGGGACAACAAGCAAATAAGTACAAGATGGGTTTTCTTCATTATTTATACAGTTGTAGGAACAAAATATTTTTCTTTTTGTCAATATTGTTTTGTATGAAGGTTTGATCAGTAATTTTTTTCTTCATCATTGCATTTGTACTATTTAAAATAATACTTCTTTATGAGAATAGTTGTAACCGACAGTAGTCACTGTCTCCCATGGACAGTGTTAATGCTCTTGATTGGAGAAGAGGATAGGAAGGGGAGGCAAAAGGGAAAGGCCAGGAAAGCATGGGAATAGGGAAAGGACAGCCGGCTCTCTCACTCTTCGGACGAAACGTAGACATTAAAGAGTACTTCACGTCGATCTTGGTACTTCTCCGCTCGAGCCAGCCCATGTTCGAGCTATAGCAACTGACCACAGCTAGACTCTACTACCTTCAGTATACTATACATGAGGGATTTAATTATAATTATTATATAAGAATTAAAAAAAAAATCAGAGACTACTGGATAAATTTAAATTAAATTGTATACAATAAAACACTAAGCCTGTAACTTACAATCAAAATGTTATTTTTTAATTTAAGATCTATTCCTGCAAATTTAGAACAAAGTTTGCAATGTTTAGTCTTTTATCCAAGTAAGGAGCCAGGTGAGAAACAAACTCAAAGGCTACTAATAAATCCATAGATATAAAAAATACATGAATAATAATCAATGTGGCAATAAAATAATATTTTCTATTACTCAAAAAGATCACAAGAATTTTTACTGAATCATAACAAGAATTTCAAAATACGGTACTGAGTTGGTTGTTTTATATACCGCCATCTATTGGTAGGCTTAGGTTTAGAGATAATTTATTTCCCATTAAGAACAAAGTTCACTTACATAGGAAACTTAAACTAGTAACATAATAATAAACATTTATGAAGTTAATGGTGACCTTATTTATACAAACGTTTAACTATAATTATAAAGTTTGACAGTATGTTTTTAATTTAGCCTTAAATTTCAAAAAAGATTTTTCGTTAAATATTTCTTTCGGTAGATTATTGTACATTAGCGCTCCCTCAAATTGTAGAGTTTCGTTACCATAATGTTTAGTTCTTGACTTAGGTATTTGTATTAGATGTATATTTCGTGTATAGTATTTATGTGATTTAAAAGTAGTTTGTGTGTGTATAAATCCTGAGAGAAGTTTTCTTATAAGTATGCATGTTTTGTATTTGTATAATTGTCCAATAGATAGTACATCAGTTTTCTTGTAAAGTTCTTTGGTTGGAAAGCGGTAGTCCAGTTGGTGTAGTGTTTTTAATAGTTTGTTTTGTGATATTTGTAAACCTTTTAATTAGTTTTGTGTGCAGATCCCCATACTTCTATTAAATATTCAAGTAAGGGTTTAGCTAATGAGTTATAAATAATAGTTCGAACTTTATATGGAATACATCGAACACACCTGCGTAAAGCTCCAGTCAGTGATGTTATTTTAGTTTGCAAATATGTAATCTAAATGAGTTTGTCATAATAGTTTGTAATCTAATAGTAAACCAAGATACTTTTCTGTTTCTGATTTTTGGAGTTTAATATTATTTATGGTTAGGGATTCGTAATTACGGATTTCTTTATTTTTAGCAGTAAAAAAGCATACAGGAGGTTTTTGTAACATTTATACTCAGCAAATTACAGCTTGTGCGTTCGATGTTATCTCATGTATTGAGTCTCCAAAAAAGAATAGACTTGTGTCATCTGCGTATAATGACACTTCTCTGTGTAATCCCAAATAACTAATATCGTTAATGTAGATTAAGAATAATAGAGGGCCTGGGATTGACTTAAAGAATATATCAAATTAAAACATCTACTAATCTATGCTATCTTATAATGTAATGTATTGTTAACATTGAAAGTTAGGTTTAAGATTAAACATTATGCATCTTTAAATTTAAATAAAAACATATATTTTAAAAAATCGTATGAAACGGATGGATGTTAGTGAAAAGTTCTGTTTAAATGAAGCTGAACTGTTTAAATGAAGTTGTCGTTGTGCAGAAACTGAGGATTAAATGAATTGTTACATTTACTGTTGTTTGTATATTACTTGTTAGGGAGCTATTTCACTATTACTCGCAAAAACTTTGTATGATATGTTCTGTTACAAATATTACTTTAAAGATCATTCAATAAAGTTGTACCTATAAAGATATAATTATTTCATTTAACTACCGTACCTAAATGTTAAATTATTTTTGAGTTAGACTTGTTGCATAATATATTTAATATTAAAAAAAAGATTAACTTATGGATCAAAATTACTTTTAATATAAATATATATTAATATAAATTAGAAATGGATAAATATCATGGAAACGAAATATACTTTACAAAGACATTACAAACTACTTTCAAACAAATTTAACAAAATAATATAGTACAAAGAATAGTGTAAAAAATTAACATGTACAATTGTAAAATAAAATCATGTACATAAATATATAAACAGTTATTAAATAATATTAACAGTGGAAATACTTAAAGGACTCTGAAAAGATAGTATAATATACATATTCTTGAAAACAAGAATAGAATTGAATCTAGTACAAAATAATATTCAATACAACTGCCCTATTGGCAGAGAGGACATGAAATTCTGTTCGTTAGTAGTAGAAGTATTCAGTTCTGTATGTCTTGTCATCCCAGAAGGGCCTGCTTGTGGCTCATTGTCTTCCATAGGCTGGTCAACACCAGGAGGCAGGTTGGAGTCATGAGATAAGTCATCTCCTTCATTGGCTGCGTCTGAAATTGAGAAATATAACGGCAGAAATGTTTTCGATTTTTGATTTTACTCAGTTAAATTAACATAGCCCTCACAAAGTGGTTGTAAAAATCATCCCAATATCCCGAGCCCAGGGTCTCTTCTAGGACAACCAATCCAACGCACTCCAAGACAAAGTTATCCCAGACCCAAAGACCTCAACCACTAATATAGAGTGTCTGATTCACTCCAAGACAAGTGCTCACATCATAACACGGAACTACTGTCCCTCCCCTTTAACTTCAATACATTTAGATTTTCGTGTCATAACACTAAATTAAAATAAAAAGCACAATAGGATTAAGTCTCAATATGGGTTTTAGTCAAAATTTCAGGTAAAATAAGAGATATGCCTCACCATCAAAGAAATCAGAGTACACATCGTGAGTCCATTGTCCCTGCCACGGAACCATATATTCTTCAAACGCTCGAGTTGATCTGTCGTATGAGCCAGCTAACAGCTGTACCTGTAGAGTGTGATTATCTTCACTTATTATATGGTCAGCTATTCACCAACACTCCGCTGCACACGCACACACAGACAGACACAATGTACTCTACGCCCCGCGCCCCTCTCTCCGAGTGCCGTCCGACAATAATAAATAGTAGGTAAATAATAAGTACACGAAATAACTACATTATGATTCTTCTTTCCATCACACTTTTCAGGCTTTAGACACCACAATACCTACGACAAAGTTAAACACAGTCAGCGTGTTTAAATGGTGTGAATCAAAATATTTACAATAATTTAAAGATTGTAGCAGCACGTACACGAAGTAATAACAATAGTTTATTTATTTATAAAGACGTTCTCGTTGATGGATTTGGCGACGCTTTCATCGTTGAAACGGAAGCACATATTAATAACAATAGTATATTTATAAAGACGTTCACATCGCTGGATTTGGAGACGCTTTCATCGTTGAAACAGGTACACATATTAATAATAATAGTGTATTTATAAAGACGTTCTCGCCGCTGGATTTGGAGACGCTTTCATCGTTGAAACAGGAACACACTGATGACACGATGCCGGCCCCTCACCACGACGTAGTCTTCTTCTTCTTCAGTTAGCAGCGTTTTCAAGATGTTGTCACTCCCCGGCGCGCGCGATCCAAAAGACCGATGCGCTCGCTGGAGTGACAGATATAACCACGGTTAACGCATGCGCAGTGATACCGATTAAACGCATGCGCATTAAAGACGAAACCGTATGCGCGGCGACCAATCAAAACGCCTGTTTTAATGTGCTGGTTATTCATATTCTATATGTAATCAATTTTCTAGTATAAATAACTGTAAATATTTTCAATAAAACATTCCTTGAACAAGTGAAAAGTCTATTATTCTCTCCATACGTCTCAACGCCTAAAAGATCATAAACAAACATACAGTTTAATTTGCACTCGCACAGCTATTTAAATTTAACAAACTATCGCTGCTGTAAGTTATCCAGCTTATGAATTTATTGATCTCTATCTTGTCCAAGAAAGTGTCATGTATGTTAATACGTCATAGACGAAGGTAACAAGCTATCACCATATTATAAAAACTATCGTTCCTAACAAAGCATTTTGTCATTCTTTAAAAGGAATTCTTCAGAGATACAAGAAAGTAATTTTCAAACGAACCCAAGTCTTTGTAGTGCTGCATCACTTCTCTTGTCATGAGAGCTTCAGACTGTGCCAGGTCCCCGCGCTCGACCAACACTTCCTCCGTTTATACACGTCACATAAAACTACACTTACTACACTGCTATAATTAATTATTAGTATAGCCAAAGTAAGCAGAACTCAAAAAAAAATTTAACGACAAAAACTCTCCTATTGTCAACTTATTTTGCAATATTTCTAAAGGGATCCTGTATCCGGAGGTAATGCATCAGCATTGATAATCGATTTCTTAACTGTTTTCCATAGAATAGCTGTCAGTTAGTTGGTGTTAGGTTAATGTCCGAGTGCTGCCAGTCCCCGGGCGGTCAATGACCCCGGCCACTGAACAGCAACCTGCTGCTGTACTGTAACCGGAGCGTGGGCCCGAGCCACCACCCACTGACCACTCGTGTCATACATCTGGATGGCACTTTTAATAATGGAAACAATATACCAAACAACATCATGTCTACAATATATGTATATTTATTTTCATTCACATGCATAATTTAACGGACCTAGACGGTAATTTTTAAAATGCGCTCGCTAATTTTAAAGTGCGTTGTGCTAATAGAGTTCACGGTTCCTTCGGATACCAAAATTTCGAAAGACCATGTGATCAAGGTCAACAAGTGTTACAAGCTCACTAACGAACTCACTAAAAATAGGTTCGTTGTTAATTTGTACGCTATAGAAGTGGGAGGAGAGGTATGACAGCCAAATCTCTCTACAACCTACTAAAAGACTTGAGCCTGTCCAGAACTAATATCAGGTCATTGGAACGTGCGTTGTACGCACATACGTTCGTTAGGCTCGTTTCAATTTTGGTTAGGTTTTGAGAGGAGCTTAGAGCATTTAACGCGCGTTAGATAGGGGTCTCTTGAAGCTCCTCTCCCTGCAACGCGATAGACCTAATGCCCACACAGCGAATCTATGGAACACTAACAAGTTTGTTTTCATATCAATAGACGCATCGTTTTCTCTAGTGGCTCTCACCGGCTTGTAAGTAGTAGGTCTCAGCTCCCCCGCGGCCCGGAGGTCGCTGGCCGCCACCAACCGCAGCATCGACTCATACTGACACGCTTCCTGAACGATATTTAACAGCGATTTAAAAAAAACATATATTTGTTCTATGCATATAATTAAACAATGTATATTTCAATATTTTAGAGTATTACCTTATACATAGATATAGCTTCACCTGTATCTCCTAGTCCTATATAAATGAGTTCAGCCTTTCTAAAGTGCCCTTCCTGTCGTAATTGTTGAGCGAGTGGTCAGTAAATATCTCTCGTGTCTTCTTCTGCCAGATGTGTAGCGGCAACACGTAGACCTTCCGACACTTTGCCCGCGGCGTTGTACGCTCCTACACATTTCACCACCATACCACAGGATGTGAGAACTCGTTCCGCTGTATCCCATTCCTGTAAATGTTTGCAAAAAAGATATTAATTGACATATGAAACCTACTAGAATAAAATAAAAATCGACCCAAACTTTGAATTCTAAAAAATTAATAAATTGATCGTGACGTTAAATCCGTGTGTAAAAGAGGAAATGAATAATTGAAAACATATTCGTTTACACCCTTATTGGATGTTTACATTTATATTTTTGTAACTATACACAATAACTAATACGGAATGAACAAAATCGAATTACGTTAATAACAATTATAAAAAAAATAATAACAACATATTCCTTTTATTCATTATTTAAAATAACTTACTTGAGAAGATATAAAATGATCCCCCAACTGTTCACATTGCTCCCGAATTGATTCTATATCTTCTATAACCTAAAGATATCAATGGATTGATTTACAATATATATATATATATAACTTCGTAACAAAAACGTTCCGGTAAGGGGCTGTCCATTAATCATGTGAGGCTTGAAAGGGGGGGGAGGGGTTTGATGAAAATCATGAAAATAACACAAGGGGGAGGGGGGGTGTAGTAAGATTTCTCGTGTATTTATTTTTTCGTCTAACGCTCGATTTTTAAACAAATATTAATTTATTATGGTCCTTAATTTCAGAATAAAATAAGATTATAGTTTATACCTGTATTTAAATTAAGATAATATTCAGAAAATTTTAAGATTCGTTGTAGGTACTAAAAATACACGTGATGTTGAGAAGGGGGAGGGGGGGTGGTCTTAAACCTCGCTCCGTATCACCAATGGGGGCGGGGGGGTTAAAAAATGCTAAAAAAAGATCACGTGATTAATGGACAACCCCTAAGTGGACCGATGATTAAAGAAAAGGCACAAGATTTCGCGCGAAGGCTCGATATTCATACTTTTTATATATATATAATTATTTATAATTATTTACATACATAACACGTAATTATTAATAATTTACATACATAACACGTTATTTTATTTAATGATTGCACCTGTATAACTGAAATAACCTATTTTCTCACCTCTATTAATGGAACCCTCTGTAAATGAGACAGATATTTATTTATACCTGTATATCTGAGACACTGGGTAAGTGGAATACCTCTATAAGTGAAACGAAATTGCAGGTCCCTTGATGTCTTACTTAACCAGGTTTCACTGTATATGTATGTTCTAGCTTTTGCCGCGACTTCGTCCGCGTGGAATAGTGACTTCCGGCAGCTTTTTGGTTCTTCCTACATAGTTCCCGTTCTTGCGGGGTTTTCGGAATGGTCGAGTTCCCGTAGAATTTTCAGGATAAAACCTATGTTTTATTCACAATGAAGTACTCTTAACCAACAACATATTTATTTGTTTATTTGGATAAACGGACTGTTTTTTAGATCATTAAAAGAGCTATTATTCTTTAACACATATTTTTTGTGTATCTTGAACCGTTTTCACGGCGCACGCAATGGAAGGCTTCAAAGATGAAATAATTTCTCCTGTTTTTTACACATTTACCACTATATCTTTGCTCCTATTGGTCGTAGCGTGATGTTATATAGCCCACAGCCTTCCTCGATAACTGGACTATCCAACACAAAAAGAATTATTCAATTCGAATCAGTAGTTTCGGAGATTAGCGCTTTCAAACAAACAAACAAACAAACTCTTCAGCTTTATAATATTAGTAAAGATATATATAAAAACAAGACCTATAGTAATATCTTATATCTTTAAATGAGCAATTCTTGTATACAGGTTGACTGGTGAATTACTATCGATATTTGAGGACGTGATATTTGACGATCATATATGACAAAATAAAAATTAATATAACATAAATATTAATAAACTTCTAAGTAAAGTTAACCAAAAGTTATGTAATTAATTACGCATCGTATGAACACCCTACAGATTAGGTATACACACACACACACACACATACGCGTTTGGCGGCGTAGTGTTGTATCAGCACACCGCCGCACGCGTCCACACTTGGAACACTTGGAACGTGAACGTGAACACACTTTATTTATTTATACGGAAATTTGGTCAAAATTTAAGTACCTATTTTTTTTACATAATTCGAATGAGAATCATGTACCGAGTATGCTCCTTAAATATTGATAGTAATTCACCAGTCCCCCTGTATATATTTATATGTTATGGGAATCTCGGTATCGGCTCAAACGATGGCGATAAATCATTATCATCATTAATAATTTAGAAAATGTTATTTTACGTAAAAAAGAATAACAAAAATTAGTCGTTTAAAATATGACGCTCCCTGACATCTAGTGGCGAATAGTAATACTACTTTTTGCTACTTGCTTTTACTAATTGCTTTAACGACCCAACAGCAGATGGCGTTGTTGAGTACCAGGAAGTCAACGAATGTTTGTTTTAAGGTTAGACTAAGAAATTAATTGTTGATTTATATTGTTTTCTGTCTTCTTAACGTGTTGAATAAAAAATGCCTAAACGAAATTAAAAACAAAAAACCAAAATATATACTAATAATTCCTTAATACCCAGCAAAGCTCGCTTACCAGTTATTATTAATAATAGCTGTACAATTTGAAGAGCTTTCTTACAATGATGTGCCTTCAGAGCCGCAGTGAGAGCATCAACGGTTCGAGCAGCCTCTATGAGATGAGGTACAGCGGCGCCCGCCTGTCGCTATGATACAAGCCACGCGCCCCACTCTCCTTCCAACCTGGTCACTTCACCGGGACAGGCCTGAAGAACAAAAAAATGATATAATAAAAATTAAAAACAAAAGTTTCAAATAGATAGTGCTAACTTCTCTTGCTAGTTGAACGGCTCTTGCGTAGTTGTTGCCTCTAGAATAGTAATCAACAGCAGTTCTGATATCACCTTTACGCTCGGATATTTCACCAGCCATTTCCCACCATTCCTCCTACAAAGGAAACAAATTGTAAAGTTCATAATCTATGTCTCTAATTAGTGAATCTTAAGTTTTTAAAATGTATAGTAATATACAGGAGTTACAGTATAAGAATAAATATTAATGTTTGAGACAGTTATATTAAAAAAATATACTTCTGCTATTCTTTTTTAGTTAAATGCATAACCCTCGTCTTTAACTTGCATCATTCACACTTACATTATCTCTTCAATAGTATAATCAATAATACTAAATCAAAAACAAACGCTAATTGGTCATTTACGTAGGTATTAAGACCTACAACGAATTGAGCAGGATCTTTCATTACTACAACAAGACTATCCTTAGTGAGACCAACAAGCGGTATTCCTACAAATGGGTTCACACTTCACTGTCATTTTTATTTAGCAATCTGATAATGGACCCATTTCCTTCCCTATTTTTTTTTTGTGTATCTGATAATGCATCCTTCACCTGTACTAGTTGATCGTGCACAGCCTGCAGGAGCTCATCACCTTTCATGAGTGTGGGGTGATGTAACAGAGCGCTGGCAGCTCGTCTCGCCCGACCACCCTTCACCCACACACGACCCGCGCCTCGCCGAGACGACCTGTACCAACAAAATAATACTTTACTAGGGCAAATAGATGATTAGTGTTATTCTAACGAAGATTATATATAAGATTTTATTAATATTTTTTTGCACCGCGGAAAAATTTTATCAATTTTAAATTATATACTGAACGTACGTAGTATTCTTCGGCGGTTGTTAAGTCCCTCACAAATATTGCTAGACGTGCACGAACCTCGGGACTCTTTAAACCTATGCATTATATTATAATCACGATTAATAAAATAAATACTATGTATTTATACAATAAGTGCGTACTTAAAGAAACAGATACATGAGGTGTACCCGAAACGTATAAATGCAAAAAATACCTTCATCAATATTCCCGTCTCCTTTGGTTGAAGCCAACTCGAAAGTTTTCTTTAGATAAAATGTTCTAGCCTCATCACCCACTGCTTTATAGCATTTCGTCGCAAACTGAAAAAAATATATCTGTTATGAGATACTAAAACGTTTAAATATTATAATATATATATTAGTCTTTCTATAATTTGAGCAGTAAGAAATATACCACCACAACTGAATGGCTAACAATTAACCAAACATAACTGTTTTTCAGTATCAGGGTTGTCCAATCTACTTGAACCTAACATTAATGTAATTAAACCAATAATAAATTGAAGTAGTTATTCTAAAACCATTGGACAATCTTTATTTCTATCATATATACATGGTGGCTCATAGGTAATGTCGATTCATATGTAAAAATTTCAACGCATCGATTTAAATATGTTGGAACTTCTTAAATTTATCTCTAGCTCGTAGGAACGGTACAGTAATTTTACTTTCTTTGAATAATTTTCTGTTTGTTTGTTGATGAAGGACTAGGTTTTGATAAAATAGTGGACAGGAGATGCGAATGTATGAGGTTTTGTTGAAGAAATATTCATGTTACCGAAACCGGTCTTTTTTTCAAGACAATTCTAAACCATAAGTGTCGAAAGTAACGCGGAATACGATCAAAGAACTTGGTGATATTAAACTCCTACCACATCCGAAATTCAGTTCAGACTTTACACTTGAGATCTATTGCGGGATTCTTTTGTACAAAATAATTTGAATCTAACAGATGTTATTAAATAAAAATAAAAGCTGTTAGCGCCTGTTCAGCCAGTTGACACCACAACGACCCGACGTCCGCAGACCTCAACACAGCGTCCAAGTATTGAGCACAATCCTTTAAGTCCCCGCTACGTAACGCGGAATCTATTCAAAGTAAATAGTACATTCCATTTAATATTCCATATAAATTAACAATATAGCGATCGATGAAAAGACAACCAAATAGCGCTTAGAACATTAAATCAATCCTGTTATAATAAAATCGTTCATTTATTGTCTTATACAAAAAAAAAATGGCTTAAAAGTACTCTGTATTATTCTATAAGTTAATCTGTCCAAAAAGTTACTATAACACACTGAATCTTGCTGTGTTGATAGTGTGCACCAGATTAACATTATCCTACTATGAACTTTAAATTTAAACGTCGTCTATATAAAAACTTCATAGTAATCATTTCAAACAATATAAAAATAAATGAAAAGAATGTTTCGGTAACATTACAGCAACCATGATCACGGGCAGACTGGATGTGTTTCATTTAAATGAATACTCGAGGAAGTCTTAGATCTCATTAATCCTACTAATATTATAATTGCGAAAATTTGTGAGTGTTTGTGTATGTTTGTTACTTCTTCACGCTCAAACGGTTGAACCGATTTTGATAAAATTGTATACAGGAAGCTGACATCCAGGAAAAACACATAGGCTACTTTAAACCTCGGAAATCCCAAAAATCCGGGCGCAGCTAGAATAAAAATAATGTCAATACTGTAAAGGGTTCATACTGAAAGCCAGTCGATGTTCATCCAATACAATGGCCTGGATCTGACCTCCTTCCAGTAGGACTCGTCGCTCTGATACTGATACAGCCGAGACTGATACACACTCAGACATGTCAACACACTGAGGCTCCCACACACTGTACCTGTAACACATACAAACAAACATATATACATGTAGGAACAACCTTATGACCCATGTATATCTTACTATATGTAAGATTCTATATCATAATAAGTAAAAACTAGGATTAATTTACAGGACTATTGTGACATGTTCTCACCCAAAATAAGAAATCAATATGGATCATTTAAACATTGAAAACGAGACATTATTTTTAAGTTAGAAGATTTACTATATATATTCAAATAAATTCTGTACACATAATAAGTTACTTTTATCCAGTACAATTTAAAAATATATTATTAAATCTTACCAATCAGCAAATGTGTTGGGGTTTGGGCTACAACAGCGTCACCGTTTTCTATCCATTGCACGAAACTAACTCCGCTCGCGAAAATTTCCTAAAAAAATGAAATACCAAACAATAAAATTTCATATTTATTTGACTCAATTTATTTAGCTATGTCGTTTACGCTATATATATATGAATGTGCTACCTTTTCACCTGTATCAATACGGAGAAGTGCAGATGCAGATGTCCGCTCTCATTCAGCTCCAACCAATCCACCCGAGCTTCGTGCCACCATGGCCCTAACTGAACTCCTACAACATTCACATCATTGATATTAATAAATATAATGCAACGACATCAATCTTTTTTTCATAACAAAGGAACTCTAACATCTATCCTATGTATGTTCCGTACCTGTAACAAGATCAATAACAGCAATCATCTGTCTGTCAGCAGATAGGCGAAGTGTTTTCGTTCTTCCTCCGTCTTCCTGCCCTCATTGATACGGACACTGAGCACGTGAGGATTCACACGCTCAGTACGAACCATAAGATACGAATCATTTTATTATAAATCATATTACTTGACATTGTGTAGATCTTGATCTATACTCACAGTTTGTAGTACTCTATCGAGGCCGTACTCCACCACACTAAGTTCGCCAGCACGCTGCAACAGACAGGCTCTACCCACAGCTGCATATATACGCTCCCCTCCACCGGACCATGGTATCTGGAGTATTCATGACTATAAACTTTTAATACTATATACAAGTTCGATAGAAAATATATCTCACTTCGCTAGTTAGACCACGAGCTATATCGCACAGGATCAGACTATTACTGGTACGACAGACAGCGTACCAATCGTTACCTGTAACAGTCGACGTTGGTTAAATTATTTATAAAATAAAAAGTATTCATTGTTTTACTATAACAAAAATACATCTCAAACCATATCACAAGACAAGAATATGTCAACGACGCGTGTACCGATCACGCCACCGAGAGCATCATTCGATGCCTCCACTCTCCCCACTAGGTACTAAGTAGTTGTGCCAGTATAAAATACGTGCACGATTATTCTACGAATTTATTATAATTCCGGTGTTATAATTCCGTCCCAGACTAATTATACCCCATTATAACCGATTAAAACTATGATTAAGTTTAAAGGAACTTCATTCCTTTAACTATGGCCCATCAGTTTTCTTCTTCTTCTACAAATATTTTGCTGTAGTAAAATAATACCAAAGGTTAGTAAGCAAAAAATGTTTGTCAACTGAGGTGCTATTAACGTGCTTCAATAGAAAGATAAAACATTATACAGATTTACGAATGTTGAAGGGAGTTTGACTTGAGTTAGACATAAAAATTCTATTTCAAGTAGGACTCGACTAGCAGACACATTCCATCTTTTCCGTTTCTTCTGTTTCCATCTTTCATCTTTGGCCATTTACAACCAATTATACCTACTCACCAATAAATCTAACATTGAATATATCGGGTCTAGTTTGGCGGTAACAGTGAGAGGCGTAGTATCAGCACCACGACGTCGAAGCAGCAACTGACGTGTGCTGACGTGTTGCGCCTCTATAAGGTCCCGCCACACCCAGCGTCTTGAAACAGAGGGGTAGGAGAAAAACAGGTTACTGTATATGTATAAATAATACTACACAAAGAACCATTTATAATTAAAAATAAGCATCACTTTGTTGTGTGACGGTGTCATAAGTGGTCGTTTAATTAAAATATAATTATCTTTATACGGTGTAATCAGAGGACGCCTCAGCTTGTGGGTAAACTCGTCTTTTCTACACGGGTCTGACTCAGCAGTTAAATGTGAAGACAGTTTTTGGTTTTATATATTTCTTTATGTTTTTAGAAGTTTCAGATATATTATTATTGTGAATCATTATGTACGGTTCCTCCTAGCCGTTTTAAATATATATTAATATTGATTCTATACATATATTTTAATTGGTGTTAGATACAAATTACATATCGACGGAATTAGGGAGCATTCAAGTATTACGTAACGCAATTTTTGAAGATTTTAAAAATCCGTCTACGCTCATATATCTGTATACCAGTTTAATCAGACCACAACTTGAATATGCATTACAAATCTGGAACCCCATTTACAATAAATATGTTGATCAGATAGAAAATGTGCAACATCGGTATTTGCGCTCATTACATTACAAATTTTTTTCATTCTTTCTATTCTAAGTTGCTCGATAAATATAAATTGGGGAGTCTTGCATCGAGAAGAAAACTTTTGAGTGCAATGTCCTTATATAATATTTGTAATTCTAATTTAAATTGTCCTCAATTGTTAGGCTACATATATTTCTTGGTACCCAATCGAGTTTCATTGCGTAATACACGAACACCTAGATTATTGAAATTAAAAAAATGTCGAACTAATGCTGGCAAGCGAGCACCATTGTACCAAATGACCCAAACGTACAATGCTGAATTTTATAATGCTGACATTTTTGGGTTAACAATAGGTGCATATAAAAAAAAATCCATTACCGAAAAAGCAAATAATAATAATAGTTAACAGTAATAATATAAATCAAATAATATATTTATTATGTGAGTATGTGTGTAATTATGTATGTGTATTTATATTTGTTATGTATATATTTAATATTGTTATGTATATATTTAATATCTCTTTTATTTCTTTTTTTTAATGTAAGTAGTGGATAACGGTGTGGTTTGTACATATATTAAGTTTAAAAAATTGTATAAAATATATTTTCACAGATGTACAAATGTTTGTTGTCCCAAATAAATAAAAAAAAAAAAAAAACAAAAAGATTTTTGACTCCCCCCTTCCCCCCTCGTAACGCACAGTAACGTTTTCTGTAGCTTATCAAAACGTTATGTAACACTCAAGTGATCAATTTCATCCAAAGTCGTAAAACAATATGTAATAATACTGTATAGTTTTAATCTATTAAATGAAAAAAGATCATTGACACAAATCTCCCTCTTCTGAAGAAATTACAGTATAAACAATATGAACTCACGGATAAACACCAACGAATACTGACCACGGAAGCAACATTAAAAGACTTACAATGCAATCTAGGTATTCCCAGTAAAATATTAATTAAGAGTTTTGCAAACTTGGAATAACAAATAAAAATATCGACCAGACTTATACAATCTGGTGAACATAATGTAACGTATATGAAAAGAGTTGCCAGTTTGGGGGTTTTTATTAAAATATTTTTTTTAGAAACAATGCTACGTAACGTTTTGTCAGAGACACCCCCTCCCGTCCCTGTAACGGATCGTAACGTTTTACGAGAACCCCAAAATAGCTTTACGTAATACTTGAACGCTCCCAAAGCAGACTGAAGGAAGTTATAGAGAAATATCTACGGAATAATGATTATAGTCTTGGTGGAACAGAAACTTATGCATCTGAAGAATTGATTGAGAGCCTTAATGTCAGTTGTAAGTGAACACTCTCAAGTCAGTTAATTGTAAATACAGAAAATTTACAACAAACACTACTTTGGCTGTCTTATTACTCAGTGGCGTGTATTAGGATATATGTTCTATAATTATACAATGTTTATTAAATATACTATTTGTATTTAAATATATATCTTGTCATTTACAGTTTAAATAATCGAATAGTGTTGATTTGACTTACGAAAGTGTTGCGTCGTCAATTATTTGTCAAAAGAATGTCTAATATACTATTATTATATAATTATATTGGAGTCAGCTTTGTTTAAAAACTGTTAAAACTTTAAAAACATATATTTTATTGTATTTAGATTATTATCTGATTATAACTAAGGAATTATTATTAAAAAGTAAGAATAAGACTTAGGTACAAAAGCGGTAACATGTCAAATATGTGTTTAATATACTGTTAAATTGGAACCCGCTTTCAAAATGTAATTTACTAAAATATTTTCTATAATTTAAGAGTTATGTTTTCAATATGTATAAGACTTTATTTTGTAATATATACTAATATTTTAACCCCTTGCTGCATGAATTATGAAAGAGATGAAATAATTTTTTTTTTTTGGCAAAAATGTGTTTATTGTAGCTTAATTAGTGAGATCAAATCAACAAAAAAAAATATTAGCTTATAATTCAAAAGTTAGTAATCAACGCCATATGTGGCTTCGTATGCATTCTAGCCATATACGCTTCGGTCAAATATGGCTTCGTATGCATTTACGTGTAAAGTATTTTATTCCTCGTGAAATTCTTTGTAACAGTTGCGTTTGTCATTATAGCACAAATAAACATTACATTTTTCACATAATGTAAAAGAACGAAATTTAGAACAATTTTGGCATATTTGTCGGGCATTCTTCTTCCAAATCGGAAAATGGCTAATCCCATCGGTACGCACGGACGCCAAAGGCAAGTCTTGATGCCTAGCTGGCGTTTTTCGTGTCTTTTTTGCGGGAACTGGAGATTCAGGAATACGGGAGGGAGTGCCACCCCGGCTTGGATGTCGGAGTTCCAAGAATGCTCGATGGACGACCACGTTTCTTGGTCATAACTGCTTTTCCTGCTTTACGCAAATGTTCGGAAACTGCCAGTTTGAAATCATAAAGTGGCATGTAAGAGTCAGCATTGATTCGGCGCCATAACAACCAAGCATTGACAAGTGTCATGTCCACCATGTGAAAAAAAATCCTCTTGTACCATTGACGAGACCGCAAATGGATTCTATAATAACCCAGCATAGAATCTAGTAAATCCACTCCTCCCATATGCTGGTTATAAACATCTACAGCTTGGGGTGAAGGTATGTAAACATATTCTTTATCTTGGCGAACGTAACGCCGCTTTGTTGTTGTGGGTTCACTTCCAACGTAGGCTGAAAGAAAAAAAAAGAAGAAAAATCTGATTCTGACTCCGGTATAATGATATGTCGTTTAGGAGTTAAACTAATGGAGCCAATATTACAATTATCGTCACAATCCGAATCAACATCATCGTCACTAATGTCACCATCACCTGGAATGATGTTTACATGCTTTGCAGTGCCATAAAAGCGTGCTGGGTCCATTTCTAGAACAAAAAAGAAAGAAGCCTTAAATGCATACCAAGCCAAATATGACAGTACCACTTTTGACCATAATGCATACGAAGCCAAATATGGCAATTTTGAAAAAGTAGATAATTACGTCGAAATATGCAAAACAAAGCAAAAATCAAACATTCACCGTTTATAAGAAAGATAAAAGAATACTGTGGTATTTTTTTCAACCGTTTACTCACCTTTTTGATATGTTTTTTTTTAAATTAAAAATTACACTTTTTTCGCTGCACCTGCTCCGCCGCACGCGCTCAACATAACCTTAAAAATATTTAACAGCTGACATTTGACATGAATGAGTTAATTACATTCCGTTTCACCATGAAATTCCGGATCTGTTGTTGGTTAAATTTTAAAAATCGGACATACCAGTAGCTTGTAAAAAAAATGTAAACTTGGTCATCCATATATGGTTTCGTATGCGGTAAGGGGTTAATACATTTTGTAACACGTGCATACCATAGATGCAAATAAGCATTGCATATCCTACCCATATAACAACTAAACCTATATTGTTTAATTCTTACTTACATATTTTTAATCATACATTACGTATAACAAATATTAACAGATATTTAAAACGATATTTGATTTATGATTTGTTAATAAGTGCCATCTATCTCCATTCGTTCGTTAATTGTCAAATGATACGGGACGTTCTGATTGGTCGGTAAACTGTTCATATATTTTTTCGCCATTTTGTTGTTTTTGAATATTGTTATTGGTCTTTCTAAGCAGTAAGCGCAAGTGAAGTAAGTTTTAATTAGTAAACAGTGGATTAATTTATTAACGAATTCTGTAAAATTATAGCTGTGTGCTCTGTGCTGGTGGTATGTGTTTATTGAAATTAGTTACGAGTACATTTTCATTATTATCATTTGGTAATAAAATTAAAATAAGTTTAAAGTCAAGGTGTGTGACCAGTTGAGATTGAACTAGAAGAAAGGTAATGTTATTCGTTTTAAAAAAAGTATTATGATAGTTTTAATTAGTTAGCAGTTTGTGTACACACAAATAAGTTATTTAGTTTGCCTTGTTTTTTATTTTCAAAAGGTAGTAATAAGAATATTTGTGATTATTTTTGATATTACTATTTAAATAACTTTTATAATGCTGTGGTGAACAGATCGTAATCGTTTTAAGGTACTTTCGCGGCTCAAAAATAGTTGAGAGATTCATAAAGTATAATATAGATGTTCGTTCTGATCGCACTGCTGTACGTAACATTTTGCGCGAAAATTATCAATTTTTAAATGAAATTATATTTTCTGATTACTTCTCGCATTTTATCATGCACGCCACTGTTACTTATATACTATAAAAATCTAAGAAGCATTTGAATTTTTTCAGATTTCGACGAATGCACAAGTAGTCAGTTCAATGACTGATCCGAACACTCACGCTGTTTCAACCTTCGTGGAACTTACACTTGTAGTTGTTTAGAAGGTTTTACAGACCTTAGCGTCAACACTCTATACCCTGGAAGGATATGTTCTTGTAAGTCGATTTCATCTGTTACTCTGTCGCACGAAATATATGAGGTATTTTAGACATCAAAACATAAAGTCAAATTATATATAAGGGATATATAATTTGACTTTAAAAGCGTTGTAAGATTTCCAACGATAATAAAACTTGTACAAATATGACATGATTATGTTTTAAATTTTAATTTTTAATAAAAACTTTCAGCTGACGCAATAGGCTGTGCGGGCTGCAACTATCATGGTACCTGCTTCGATCGTGAGAACGCGATGATATGTGGATGTTTCAAGTGGTACGCGGGACGAAGTTGTCAAGTCAATTTGAAAGGTAAATAGAGACATATGAGACTTGAGTAATCTGGAACGAACAAACTATAAAATGTACTACAGGCTTCCATATCTGAACTACTACTATTTACTATCTCTAAAAAATGTTGCTTAATTAAATAAAATATGACGAGATTAACATAAATTGTTCTTAATTTGAATTTAATATTACCTATCCATAAAGAATAATTTGATCTACGCCAGCATGTAGATCTGAATGGTTTTTTATGTGAAATGTCATGTACGAGGGTCAAACTGAAAGTTCTTAAAAAAATCAAAAACTGATTATATTAGCCAGTTATTAGTTTTATTATATCTTTTCAAAATATTGTCCATTCACGTCTATACGGCGGGTGACCCAGTAATTCAACGTTTGATGTCGCCAAATAGTCGATGGTTCGCTTGGCGGTGTGCGACGAGGTGTTGTCGTGGTGAAGGAGGATCCTACTGCGAGGTTGTTTCTCTCGAACTTTTTCCAAGACAAGTGGCAAACAATTGGTAGTGTACCATTCTGCAGAAACTGTTTCTTGATCCTCTAACTCAATTGTTGCGAAATGACCTATCCTTCCAAAGAACGAGGCCACCATTTTTTTCCCGCACTTCGATCTCTCTTCATTTTAGTTGGCAACTCCTCGAAAGCACACACCCACTGAGCAGATTGTCTTTTGGTTTCAGGATCATAACAGTAAATCCAGCTTTCGTCACGTTGTTAGTATGTCGAACACAGCATTTGAGTCACCTCCATTAAATCTTTCAATCATTTTACGGCATCAATCCACACGATGGAGTTTTTGAGCCTCAGTCAAATTATGAGGTATCCACCGGGCGCAAAGCTTCCTGACCGCTAAATGTTCGCGGAGGATTTTGAGCACTTGACTCATACCGATGCCTAAGCTTGTCCGAATCTGCTGATAGGTCACTCTTATCTCAGTCTCTATCATACGCCGCACAACACAGATGTTATCTTCAGTCGTCGCCGTAGAAGGCCGTCCCTCTCGTAAATCATCATTGAGATTAGTGCGACCACGTTTAAACTCATTAAACCAGTTGTAAACAGTCGCACGAGATGGGGCCTCATCGTGAAAGGCCAAACGTAGTCTATAATAACTTTCTTGTTGACTTAAATGACATCTAAAGTCATAAAAAATCATTGCACGCAAATTTTCTCGTGTTAAATTCATGTTGACGTGACACAGACAATTTTCAATTTGCCGCCAAATCGTAAAACAAATGACAAATATATGAAATACCTATATACTCAGTAATATTGGCAAAGAGTTCTATTTTCAAATTTTAGAATTATTTTTTTATTATATTGTTTATAAGTGGCCAGTTCTAAGAACTTTCAGTTTGACCCTCGTATTATAGTATTTTAGGAATCTGTTGTTGACAATTGGATTCTTTTAAGTAACAGTGAAAATACCATAAATAGCATTCACATAATTTATATATATTTTTTAACTTTCTACTTCCTTATAAGCTCCTGAAGTACTTTAAAGAAGTCATTAATTCACTTAACAAGGAGTAAAACAGTCCGACGCTATAGATACTTCACCAAATATAATTAATTAAACGCGTATTGATAAACTAAAGTAACAATAATTTCTATGAATGTATTAATAATAAATACCTATGTCGGTGTCTCAACATCAGTGGCGGGGCAAGACCTAAATTTGATGTGGGCAAAACAGATTTCGCGAGGCCCTATTCTATGGCAACCTGAAGCTCTTACTACCAGCTAGTTTTAAAAACTTAATCGTCGATACCATTTTTACCCTTAAAGCTTTGGTTTCCTTTAAAACACAGTATAAAGCGTATTTTATATAGTAATTATTGCGTTACATACTTATTACCAATTAAATATTTGTTACTTAATGAAATAAAGACGAGTACAGGTACCGGTGTATTACAAATCACAAAGAAAACAAAAACAATTAAAAACGTCACTGTTATCGGGGGCAATCAATATACTTAAACACCATCTATTTATTCGCTTAATATTATTAAAACATTGACCACACTATTCTTATCAAAATTGGTAAGTACAGTCATAAAAATAAACAATACATATAACACAATTTTATATGTACATACGTTTTTTTTGGTATGCGCGTAACGCCAGGGGTAAAACCCGCATTCTGGTAGGCGGCAAATGTTGCCAGTCTAAGAAAATATCATTATCAACAAAATTGATTTATTTATATATTTTTTTCTCGCTTTAAAAATTTTTTGAGGCGCGAGGCCCCTTGTACCGCGAGGTTGTAGGCGGTGGCCCACGTCGCCCACGCCTTACGCCGCCACTGCTCAACATATTTTTATTACATTTTCTATGACTACCCTCCAGAAAATATGTTTATTAATTATTACTTCAATATTCGTTTCAGAGCCCTAACGAGTCTCCTCCAGGACATAGTTTACTTTATAGCTAGTTTTGAAAACGAACCCAACAAGTCGAAAGCTCTAGAACTTGTTGTAGAGAACCCCAACAGAGACAGACAGAAACTGTTGAGGGAGCAGTACATACTGAGATAACTGTTCATGATACTGCAGGTACTCTTATATATTAGAATATATAAACTAAAAGAACAAATCAAAATCTTATTGAGAACCTCTAAGAAAACTTAATAATCATTTACCTAATGACACGTAATTTTATCTATAACTAACTCGCCTCAATTAACGATATCTAAGACTCGTGAATATTCATATAAATGAAATTAATATTTTATGAAGTATTAACATATAACAGACTATCACGTGCGTCCGTGATCGCGGTTGCTGCAAAGTAACCGAAACGTCGGGAGTATGTAGTTTTAAAAATAATAAAATACGTGTAGTATAATTCTAAAAATATTAGTTTCGTCTCAATTAATTTCATTTTTACTATAGAGCTCATATCTGTTTGATACATGATGTATTTGTTTCCAGAGTCCGTTTCAAGAATCAGCTAAAGGTGAACCATTCCTTCAGATCGAGGAGCTGTATGATCCACGGTACGCGCCTTACAAATTCATCTTCAGACTCTGCTACCGTATACTGAGACTTAGTCAACAAGATTACAAGAAAAACCAAGTGAGTGATGATATTAATACGTCTATTATACACTCACTAGCTTTCCGTCTGCAGATTCGCCCGCGTGGAGTTCGGTTATATCGCGTTTCCAAGAGAACCTTTCAAAAGTCTGGGATAAAAACTATCCTATGTTCTTTCTCAGGGTCCACTCTATCTTTGTACAAAATTCCATTAAAGTCAGTTCTGTGGTTTAGGCGTGAAAGCGTAACAGACAGACGGACAGAGTTACTTTCGATTTATATAATATTAGCAGGGATTCAACTGAAAATGTAGCTTGGAAGACCAAAAGGTACTAATATTTTTATAAAAGATACTTCTAAATATAATTGTTGGTGCTTCTGTGAATGGGATTTAATTATATTTCTACGGATTTTTCAATAGGTTCTCGTTTCAGGAATACATCGCGAAGCACTTCAGCTTCATGCAGAAGCAGATCGACTACGACATACTGGCTGAGGACACGATAACAGCACTGTTACACAACAACAGGGAGCTGTTGGAGATAGAGACCTTTGTTGGTAAGTATATATGATCTTCTTCCTCTTGGCAATTTCTCAGCCAGGGTCGGAAAAAATATACTTATTGTATATTAAATTATTATTTAAATGAAACTAACAATTTTCAGATGACTACATACTCGTTATTGTACTATTTTTAAAACTACATACTGCCGACGTTTCTGTTACTACAGGGTGACTGGTGAATTACTATCGATACTTGAGGACGTGATATTTGACGATCATAAATGACAAAATAAAAATTAATATAACATATACAGGGTGACTGGTGAATTACTATCGATATTTGAGGACGTGATATTTGACGATCATATATGACGAAAAAAAAATTAATATAACATAAATATAAATATTGATAGTAATTCATCAGTCACCCTGTATACTGAAAACGTGATAACGGGCAGACGAGATGAGAATGATTCTCATAGTTTTCTAACTAATAAAATGAGTTTATTTTCAATAATACTCTCGAAGTGTGTATATATATATATATATATATATATATATATATATATACACACTTCCTGTATCTCGTTCCAGGTATATAAGAACATGAAGACCTGAACTACCTCAGTGACCTGTGCATCTCCAACAAGAAGGCCATCGCTGTCACACAGGAACTCATCTGCAAGAGTGTGTTGTGTGTTAACAATGCTGATATACTCATAGAGACCAGGTACTGAATTTATTTACGGTTCACAAAACAGATTATAACTAAACATACAATTAATTGATAAGTAAACATTATACATAAGCTGAGTTATGACCCAACGACTATGTGAACACGGATTATAGACTATATGTCACTTATAAAATCAAAAATACATCAGCACTTAAAAATACATTGTATACATATAAGAAAAGACATTTACAATAAATAGAAAGAATATTTTACACAGAAAAGTATGAACCAGTTACAGCAATAAAAAATAAAATGAAATTATAAACTGGTGAAGTGAGTAACTAAATAATGGATGAGAAAATAGATTTAATCACTATTATTGTCTGTTAATTCAAACCAATTGTGTTTTTTTTTAAATAGATTTAGGTTATTGTTTAAAATGTCAATACTATCAATCAATTAATAGATATATAACAAGCAACTATTTAATCTTTGTAAATTAAATGTGAGTTAAAAAATGTAACCGCTTTTCACTAATAGAATATAGATGTATTATTGGGTCATGAACTAAAATAATTATAATATCCATAGAAGTATAATGAAGGAATCATTACGCAGGTTAGTGCCAGATGAGTCGAGCGACGGAGACGGTGGGGAGGTGATGCTGTACTGGAACAATAAACAGGTTCGTGTAGACATGGTATTATTGTGAGCGAGGAGAATAAATGTTACCTTGTGTTATTAAAGATAGGACTTAAACGTTAACATCGTCAATTTTTGCCTTTATCATATTAGTCCATGCGGACATATAAGACCTAATACAAAAACAACTCTACACCAGCATACATAATATAGTTTTTTATGTTCTATCTTGACAATAAAGTACCTTTCAGTAAGAAAAGATTAAAAGTGTTTTATAGAAGTATATATAATTATATATTTTTGATTCTAACAATATAATTAAAAACTATAGTTGTTTTGTGAAGCCAGTACTTCTAAATCACATAACCTTAATCAGAAAAAAAACTATTATCTTAAACCAAGACACCTTCAATAAGTTAAGTTCAATATATAAATACACAAGTTGCATAGACAAATATTTTCCCGCGTAAAATTGAACAAACCAAATGTCATTGCTTAAGGTCACTTTGGGTGCGTTCGGGAATTTAAAGCTTTGGTTCAAATTAAATGTTTGTTCCCTAATATATCATGTTTCAGGAGTGTCGGTCACTGAACTCATTGGCTGAACAAGCCTCAGATTCTCGTAGTGATTTTGGATTACTACCGAGACCAACTCGACCTGTTCTCGAACATGTGTCTCAACAGACAGTACCTGGCATTGAACAGTCTATCACATTGATCTTATACTCAAGTAAGTTAAATCATTCCTTTAGAAATATGTATGTTCATATGGTTTAGAATTATTGATAGTAATTTTTAGTTTCCTTTGTCAGTACTTTAAAGTAACAATACATTTTATTAAATAATAACGACTTTTTAATCACTCGAAAAGTGTACTTTGATACGATATTTTATTGATTCACGATTCTGATAAAGAGCTGATTTACCCAAACCAAATATAGTTTTTTCATAAACGTCGTAAGCATAGCGAAAACTACGAAGTATTTCTAAAATGTAGAAATATCTTTCAAATAAATTATCGCATTATGTCCAAATGAAAAAAATAATAAAATTATTACCTAATCAGATTTCAGATAACAAAATGAAGAATAAAAAGTCACACTCGTTGTGATCCATGTGTTAATAGTCCACGATGCTAACTAATATAACTAATATTTTCGGATTTCTACCGAAACGTCGAGATAACATAAAATACGTTTAGTACATCCGAAAATATTAGTACCATTTAAATGAATACTCTCTAAAGCCTAAGATATCATTAACAACTATAACATGATCCCCAGATGCATGTCCAACCCGGTGTTATCCCACGAGGTCCGCGCGTCCTTCTGCCGCCTCATGCTGCACCTGCACGTGGACCGCGACCCTCAGGAGCCCGTCACGCCCGTCAAGTACGCGAGGCTGTGGGCAGAGGTCGCCGCCACCATACGAGTGAACGAGTCGGTACACACACACACACACACATCAACATTAACACACACATGCAAACACCCCGCGTGTTAAAAGACCAGTGATGTTGTGCTAATTTGTCTTTTACTGGAATGCATATACAGGGTGACTGGTGAATTACTATCGATATTTGAGGACGTGATATTTGACGATCATATATGACAAAATAAAAATTAATATAACATAAATATTAATAAACTTCTGAGTAAAGTTAACCAAAAGTTATGTAATTAATTACGCATCGTGTGAACACCCTACAGATTAGGTATACACTGACACTCACACATACGCGTGTCGTGACGTGGTGTTGTATCAGCACGCCGCCGCACGCGTCCACACTTGAACACTTGGAACGTGTCAACACTTTATTTATTTATACGGAAATTTTGTCAAAAATTAAGTGCCTATTTTTTTTACATAATTCGAATGAGAATCATGTACCGAGTATTCTCCTCAAATATCGATAGTAATTCACCAGTCACCCTGTATATAAAAGGGGAGGAGGATTTCTCCTAATTTCAGTCCGTGGCCAGGATCGGCCCTATATAAAGGAAAGGAAACGAAAATCCTTACGAAACCCATTATGTGTGTACAAAAACCTGCAATTTTTTTAATAAGTTAGCTAATTCAACCATCTGAACTGTCATCTTTAATTCCGGAATGCGTTCCTGTCCAAAAAGGAAGTACCGGATTATGTTCTGGAGCGTTCCAGCTCAACAACACCACTGAGAAAGACACTCATACATACACACATACACGGCACACACAATGACACTACGATAAAATATAAATACATGTATGATATCAATTATTTTCATTACATTAATCATTAATTAATTCTGCCACAGCTATCAATGCGTGAAAGGCGGTCAGGACGCGACCAGGAAAAAAGTGAAGAAGCAGTTCGAGTCCACCATAGACTTCGTTGAGGACTACTTGTGTAAAGACGTGACTAGGACGTGGTACTTGAGCGACCACGACCAGAACAAGCTGACCTTTGAGGTCGTTAAACTGGCTGGAGAATTAACTTACTTTGGGTTTTATAGGTAAGATATTGATTTGTAGTTAAACAAATTCATATAAATATTCTTTTTCAATAAACTGACTTCTACTTCATATATATGTTTTAGCCGTGATGATAGTACTTACGCTAAAATATACTAGCGATGTGTTAAAATACGTATTGATATCGAAAAACTATTACTTTGCTTATATAGAGCAAGATAATGTTAGTGAAAACACAATTAAGAGAGGCTATAGTTTATAAGCTGTTAATATTGTGCAGATGATTATATTAAAGAATTATAATACCATGATTTCTCTAGTTCACTTCATTTGTCTATAAATGTATATTTTTCAATAAATAATATAAATTTGTCCATAATTTTCTAATTTAACACAGCTTCAGCGATCTTCTTCGGCTGACAAAACCTTATTGTCTTCTTGACTGTGTGACTGCGATCGGTCTACTGAACGAAACGGACGCCCTCGCCGGAGAAGTGGAATGTGAATTACATTAAATATAAACTAAACAAGATATACAGGGTGACTGGTGAATTACTATCGATATTTAAGGAGAATACTCGGTACATGATTCTCATTCGAATTATGTAAAAAAAATAGGTACTTAATTTTTGACCAAATTTCCGTATAAATAAATAAAGTGTGGACACGTTCCAAGTGTTCCAAGTGTGGACGCGTGCGGCGGCGTGCTGATACAACACCACGCCGCCGCACGCGTGTGTGTTTGTGTGTGTGTATACCTAATCTGTAGGGTGTTCACACGATGCGTAATTAATTACATAACTTTTGGTTAACTTTACTAAGAAGTTTATTAATATTTATGTTATATTAATTTTTATTTTGTCATATATGATCGTCAAATATCACGTCCTCAAGTATCGATAGTAATTCACCAGTCATATATATACAGGATATACATAGGTTATTTATAAACATGTACGTACATCCTAAAAGATATATGTAAAACATTAAAAAAGTTAATTAATATATTTATTGTATAATATTCAATTTATGTTTATTTTAAAACCTTAATGTTACACGCAGCTGAGGAAAATGAAAAGAAAATATGTGAGTAGTATAGTGCAGAATAACTTTAGAAAATTATTACACATACTTGCCCTGGCCAAAAATATTGTTATATGTATTTTAAATTTGGAGTCTGTCATCTTTTTCCCGCCAATTTATGTAAAATATTTTTTAATATTAAAATAAGGATATACAGAATACTGAATGACTGTTAGTTTTATATAAAGTAGCCATGGAATCAAATACATTTTGTTAAAATCTAACTTCTAATAAGGAAGAACATATAAATGTATATATTTATGTCTGACCAAGATTTATATATTTGTTGCAGCGGAGGGGGAAGTTCTCCGGAGTATTGGCGATATGGGAGCAGTCATGACCTCCATCACACTCGGACCTGGAGCATTAAATGTAAATGTAACAGAAAACACATAAAAACTATATTAACGTCAGAACCAATTACTAATATATAACTCCAATAATATTCACTTAGTTTGAAACCACTGTAAGAACAAAAAATATCTGCATTTTTGACCACAATACTCCCTAAAAAACTTGTTTCTTACTGAGATTTACAATTATTTAGTCGATTTATATATAGGAATGTATGTTGTTATTTAGAAAAAATATGTTTTTAAGTGTTGATTATACTATAAAGGATAAATCAAGACTCAGTATTTGCAATCGAAATAATCAAAATGTGTGTTCTATTAGCAGGTGGTGGGCGGAGGGGCCCGTCAGCCTTGGCCCTGGCCCGGAAACATCCACTAGTGATGGAGACCAAGCTGAAGATTATAGAAATACTGCAGGTACGATACTGATAACAGTTCTGGAGATGTTACAACAACCGACACACATACTCAAAGCAAACGCACTCTTAGCTATTTATTTATTTTCTTTGAAAAACAAACTTAACTATGCAATTTACAGTAAACGTTGACGTCCACACTAGGCTAGGCCTGTGTCGTGGAAAGTTATACTCTAATTCTTAATTATATTTATATAGATACTGATCTAAATGTTTGAATGAAACTAACTTTTTTTATGATAAAATCAAGTGTAGTAAAACGAAAATATTGGTTTATTTAAATGAATATTCACGAAAGTCTTAGATCTCAGTATGATTAAAAGGTTCTTCAAAAATTTGTATTATACTTCTTATTCTTATTTTATACTTATATTCGTATACTTATTTGTATTCTAAACTAACAATTCTTGGAAAGTATGTACTGTTTTACAAGTTTAAGAAAAACGTTTCTTCAGCTTGATACTACTATTATACTGACCAAAATAATACATTACTATGAAAGTGACCCAATATATACAAGAAATATTCTCCACAGTTTATCCTGGACGTTCGTTTGGACTACCGCATCAGCTGTCTGCTGTCGATCTTCAAGAAGGCCTTCGAGACCTCCTCGCCGGACGCTCTCGGTCGAGGGGATGTGGAAGTCATAGGACTACAGGCCGAGGGGATCTTCAGCTGTCGGCATGACACACACACACATACATACATACCAACACCGACTAGGCGAGATACATATAGAAAGAACATTGTATAAGAAAGTCATTCAACTTAAATTTTTACTCGAACATGTATAAATTTAATCACATACATGTGTGATTTTATTCAGTTCAGTATCATTATATTAAAATGTTTATAAAATTTATCTCGTTTTGTCGGCATTGTTCACACGTGGTGTTATATTGTATTATATAATTTCATGTAGATGTCGGTTGTACTATTGTAACTAATCGGTGGCGGGTTGATAGTAACATGCGGTCTGTAGAATTTTTTCCAACTATTTCTTATTAGTACTACTTTTATAAGTATTTATTACGAACACTTCTTGCTTCTATTAAACAATTACAAATTAATCAGTAAATTTCTTTCTATTAGATTCATTTGAAAACATCAAATTTTTACTATTTTTCTTTTTCACACTAGATAAATTACCATTAGCTCTAAATTATCTTTCATAGGTTTATCTATAATTGGGAATTAAAATCGTAGGAAGCACTTTGAGATAAGAAAAACCATTTAATTCTTATTTCGTCATACTGGCGATCGGTATTATTAAATTAACAATTATTTCAGAGCAATTCAGACTGTGCCTGACAACTGTCTTCCAAAAAATGTAGATTTGTTAATAAGATTGAAATCAATTGCATGATGCATGATGAAAGTACCGCTATTAACCGCATGGATGATGCTATGATTGCTTTGCTTATATGTGGACATCTGATATTTCTGTATTTCCTTAACTTAATTATTCGAATAAAAAGGTATGAATAATTTCCATTACAAGATTCTGAAATGGACTTCGTACAATTAAGGAAATGTTAGAATAAAATAGTTTGTATGTTACGCATGTTTTGTCCCAAGAAGCTTTAATATTTTTTTTGCGAGAAATAAAATCCTCATTACTAGGACTAACTAGTGTTACCTCTCCAACCGCAGCAAGCAATATTATACTTTACAGCTATTACAATAAAATCGACATCCTATTATCGGAAAGATTTAAGTTATTGTGAAGTGTTTTCTGTATAATTCTAACCTTTGTTTATTTTGATTTAGAAAAACCCGTTACCCGAAAAGAGATTCTTTTTGAGGCATAACGCTTATAATCCTATTGTGATTTGTGCGTTTCTCATATGATATTATATTTTAAATCTTAATATTGATACAATAAGGTTTAAATTTCAGAGACGGTTTAGACCTGGATGCTTGCGGCGGTCGTATGGTGTTGAGAGTTCTGCTGCAGCTGTGTTCCCAGGGTGCTTCGGCCAGTCTCGTTTCAGGAGCCCTAGCGCTGCTATTCCGTCATTTCAGTCAGAGACAAGAAGTTTTGGAGGCTTTTAAGCAGGTCCGCTTTATAAATTAACTAGCTGCGCTCCGCGGTATTACCCGCAGATTTCCGGGATGTAAAGTAGCCTATGTGTTATTCCTGGACGTCAGTTTTCTGTATACAAAATTTTATCAAAATCGGTTCAGCTGTTTTAGCGTGAAGAAGTAACAAACATACACACACACACTCACAAACTTTCGCAATTATAATATTAGTAGGATTAGTATTATATCAACATACCTTAGCATATTAAATATTTTACAAGATAACTCATAAATGCAAGTAATGAAGTCAACAAAAAGAGATCCTCCGTAGTTTCTCATCATATGTGTGATTTTAATGTAATCTTTGTAGACTATAATATATTTATCGTTATATTCCGTTCAGGTCCAACCGTTAGTGTCTGAAGCGGACGTGGAGTCCTACAAACAGATCAAGGCCGACCTGGACATACTGAGACAGAGCGTTGAGAAGTCGGAGCTGTGGGTGTTCAATAAGGGACGCGCCGGGATTATAGATGATCACAGCGGTGAGAATTTAATATAGTTATCAAATTAATAAATTCAAAGTTTCAACTCTTTCGAATTGTCCTGCATATACCTACCGGCAAAAATTATTCCATATACATATATGATCTGCAGTTCTAAGATATTTTATAAATTTTCTATACCTAAAACATAACATAAAAAACAAACATTCATTCATACATCATGAAATAGTGGTACCTACATACTTAGGACTGTATAACTTGTAGATAATTATTAGTATGACCTGTAGATGATGAAAGAATATTGTTCAAAAAATATATAAATATTATTAAACATATATAAATCAATACTTTTCTAGATATAAAAGGCGCCGTTGGTCCTGGCGGGGCGGTGTTGGAGCGAAACGCGTCCTTAGACAACGTGCGAGCACCGAGAGGAGATCGACAGGACTACGATAAGATTAAAGAGGTACAAAATAAATATTGCATTTATATCAATCTTCTACCCGGCAATTTCCCAGCTTTTAGCCAGGGTCTGCCTTACATGTTGTAAATAGTTTTGGCTAATTGTTTTTACGACCGGCCGCCTGCCTGACATCAACTCTATTTTGGGAATGCATAAATCAGTGATGTCTAAATACTCTTAAGTAAAGTATAAATGTAAAGTATATATGACTCGGAAAAATCACATTGGTACTTGCCAGGATCGAACCCGCGCCCTCGTGCACGAGAGGCGGGCCTTTTAACCACTAGGCCACTTAAGTCAGTAGTTGACTTAAGTTGCATTTATATTAATGTTTCATCTAAATTGGCGCTTCAATCTCTGATAGTCACTACAAATGATAAGTTGATGTAAAAATTTATTCGTCAACTTTAATAAATACTCAGTAGCACAGTCGACATAGTGACTTGGATACCGTATCGAACAAGTTATAAGTTCAAATTTGATGGATCCCAGTAATTTTATTATAACATAATATCGTTAATTCATAATTGGTAATACAGAACTTCCAAGTTGTTTTTGTTGATAATGCATAAGATATTAAATATTTTTTTTTTTAATTTTTATTTAATTATCACCTAAATTCAACAGGTAGACAGTAAGATTTATTTTTTTGCTTTTCGTGAATGTTGTGTACATCTGTAATTGTCACTCATATCAGGTCCTAGATTTTTTTTTCTATTTTATCTTTGTATATGTGTGATGTTGATGTACCTTTTAAATAAATAAATTTAAACGTTGTATAAAACAGATCCTGGAACGTATGATCAAGTACTGTACCCAGGGCAACACGGCGAGGGAGGGGGGCGACTCGAGACCGCGGAGACACGAACAGAGGCTACTGAGGAATATAGGAGTACATAATGTAGTGCTGGACCTGCTGCAGGTGGGTGGAGGAGCAGTTAAAACAATATATCGATACGGGCAGGATTTAAACCCTATATATGTGTATGTATGTATTTATATATATCACAAATGTAAAACAGTATTCTCAAGGGTGGCAGGTTTCATTACTAGTCACGTCAATAATTAATAGTTCTTTCTATTTGGACTTCAATACAAGTCTTAGCTCCTTGCTGTAATAATAAAACCAATAGTACTAAATACTAAAATGCTGAAGTGCAGGAAAAGTAAATGTTACTGCTTTTTTAAGTTTTTTCTTTATCTTCTCACTTAAAAGCCATTGTTGCTTTTACAAAACTGTTTCCGGAAATATGCTATACCTACACTCATGATATAGGTGTAAATCATTTAAGATCTACGTTTATTTTCTACAAAGCAAAAAAAGGAAAGAATAATTTTCTGCTGTATGTTATAAATATATTCTGTAATCAATTATTTCCAGGTGCCACACGATGAGGACGACGCTGCTATGGACGAGCTGCTGGGCCTGGCGCACGAGTTCCTCCAGCACTTCTGTCACGGGAACACGCAGAACCAGGCCATACTACACAAACACCTGGATCTGTTCCTCAACGCTGGAGTAAGAACAGGCTATTGAATATAAACAATTGTACTGTTATTTTGTTTAATATCGTATTTTATTATAATTATTATTACAATTAGTTGATATTTTTTACATATATGTCTAAGTTTTTCACAGTGTCTCATAAACCAATATTAGTTTTTCCGTACACTGGAATTCATCGTCGTTAACTCACAGTTACTTTGACATCTCAAGACCAATATTTTACTAGAAGACCCAGCGAACTTACTATCGCTCTATAATAATCCAGAAATATCTGTTACGTTTTTTAATTTATATTTTTGGAGTTTACCTTTAAGCCATAAATCTCCGTGTTTTGAAGTGCGACAGAATGATTGACATATTACATAGTTAGTTGTAAAATCTAATGTCAAAAAACCGTTTGTATGGGAAATAAAAAAGCACAGTTTTTAGGGTTTTCCCGGAAATTAATAAAAAGTGCACAATCTAACAAATAAGTAACATATGCAAGGTAAATGTAACCTGATTATTATTATTATATATATACCATAGCGCTAAATTATTGTTTTACAATTATAGTATAGCCAGCGATCAAAGCATCAAAACGATAGTTTTATTCAGACAACTTTTTACATCAGGTCCGCGAAGCCCAGACGGTGTGCTCGATATTCGAAGAGAACGCAGTTCTGTGCGCTCACGAAGGGAACGAGAAGGTCGCCGCGCACTTCGTACACTGCATCGAATCCCGCGGACGGAGGCCCGCCTGCCTCAAGTTTCTGAGAACTATAGTACGAGCGGGACCTCACCATATACGGAGGAGCCAGGACCTGGTCATGCAAGAAGTAAGTTCCTCTCCCTTCACCCATCATATCATGCATGGTTTTAAGAGACGAAACCTCTTAAAATTCCATGATTTCCCGTGGTAGCGAGTCTATCGTTGTAGTGAGAGGAGCTTCAATAGCTCTTAGGACTTGTGACCCAGGTGTAGGTTTAAGAGGTCCCTATCTAAGGCGCCTTAAACGCTCACCTCCATTTTTAAAGCTCCTCTATCAAATATTACCTAACATAAAATTCTATTTTCAGTAATATAGTTATGTTATATCACATGCTTATGTCGTCAATGTATTATGTAAACACGATTTTTTCTCTGTTGTTCAATAATAAATCTATCTTCGTTAATAAATATCTATTCTATCATTTGAGTTCATGAATGGAAACTCGGAAACGCTCAGTATTTAGTTAAACGACGCACACTTGTACTAAGGTACATATAATACATATATTTAATCGTGCTTCATGTTTCATTATAGATGCTGAATGCCGCCGAGGACGTGCTGGTGTTCTACAATGATAAAGTACTCTTCAACTACTTCATCAAAATGATGAGGGAGTACAAACAGACGGGAGAGATGCCTGAAGCTCTCACGTAATATATATGCCATTATATGATCATTTCAAAATTTATATTCTTGCTCTGGCATTTAATAAGGATTTAAAATAATTATGCATTAATTACGAAAAGTGTGAAAACAAAATTAACCAACCCAATTTTCATTACTTTAATGGTCGAATTTGTATACATTATTAAGGTACAACAGCGTAAGATATATATGCAAGAAAGGGTTATCGATAGCTTCTTTGACAAACTTATATAAATGTGCACTTAATATTACATATAATTAATAATATTTATGTATATATTTCTTGCAGGTACCACATAGACCTCATAAAGCTGTTAACATGCTGTACCCTCGGGAAGAACGTGTACACGGAGATCAAGTGTCACAGTCTGCTGCCACTAGACGACATAGTGGCCATGATCACACACCCTGACTGTATACCAGAGGCCAATCACACTTATACATATGTAACATACATCCATGTAGCTGAAATCGTGGTAGTAATTAATACTATCGCAACTTAGTCACAAAAAAATATTAATCAAGACCGAATATTGGATAATTATTTATTGAAATATCAAATTGAATTAATTTTATTATTTAACTCAATTGGCTTGCACAAACTAAGCTTAATATTATAAAATGAATGAGAATGCTAAGAAGTTATTGTAAACAATATGTATATGATATCAATAGGGCCCGGATTAATATTTAAATACATATTTTTAATTTACGCGATTTTTGGTCTAGAATGTGTTTTTACATGGATTGTCATATTTAGACTGAACAACCAACTTTTATTTTCCATATTTTACCATATTCTCAAAGTTAAGTCCATATTTTACAAGAAAATGTCACAATCATCCATATATTCACAAAATACATAAAATTTACGTTCCCGCCACTAATGTTTTGGATAAAAGTAAAGGATTTTAGACGCTAAAAAATTAACAAAATTCTGTGCGAAAGTTCCGAGTTTAATTATGAAAGTATTTAATTTTATACTGCATATTTTTTCCATATTTTTGATTTTTTTCGTCCATATTTTATGTACATATTTTAGATTTTTTAATACATACTTATCCGGGCCCTAGTTATGATACATATGTAATTGTATTATTCTTAAATTATTTCTGTATTTTTATGACAATTATAATTTATTCTTTTGCTATTTCTAAATAAAAAATATTAAATAAACATATCTTTCTTTATTTTTTTTACAGCTCATAATATGGGTTAAGTAAATGAAACAACCAATTAAATATGAGACATAGCGTTTTTATTCAATAATCAATAATATTTTTGTTTATCGATAGAATATTTAGCATTAATAATATATACAAGGAAACAATAGCAACTAAATAGATCTTAAAACTTAATACAGCGATGATTCATTTAAAGTTATGTAATATTATAATCAAGCACACATATATCTTAATCAATTTTAACTATTTAATTTATCCTAGCGTTCTGCTTGGCTCTAACGCCAGCGAATGTTCAAGCTTGTTATTCTAACAATTCTAGGTCTTACGTGCTTCAGTCTCAAACCTTTTTTTATTACATTCCTCATGATACCATTCTTTATACATACATTTATATATATCTGTAAAACGATGTGAGCAAGCGTTGCCGTACACAATATTTCGACGATCAAATCAACTAACTTAAAATCTAAACATATAAAATTATTATGTGTTAGTTTTTAACGAAGTTTCATTTAAAAATATCTTTATTTAAAATGGTATTAATTTAGATTGATTTTATACTGTCCGTCAGTGATACTGAACGTGAAAACCAATATATAATAATACATTTTGTACCTATCTATCTAATTTTATCAGAAGTTGTGCAAATATCGAAACCAATTTTTATTGACCCATAAAAAGACGAGCCAACATATTTCTTCATAGCGAGAATGTTAGTTTCATTAACCGATCATTATGCTTCTAATATAACAATATCAAAACTGTTAGTATCAGATACTTGCACTTAATTTAAATCTTAATATTATTTGATATTTCTACAGTGTTAACATCATGTAAGCGGTTATTTTCAAGACTATAAAGCTAAGCTATCTATAGAGGTTAACGGGTCAAGTAATATGGACCGATGTCGAATATACGACGGTACAATTATAAGAAAATACATAGAAATTTTTCACCGGATAGATTAATGTTAGATCCGGGAAAGAGAATTGTAAAATCCTTCATATGTACGAGTATTGTCTTTTCATTTTTATGGTTTACGTAAATATCCTGAATCGTCACATTTCAAGTATTGTATAGATTTTTCTTTAACATTTTGTAATAGCAAATAGTGTGCATTTGCTAAGCCTAAGCCGATAATAGTAAAAATGCATTATTATAAAGAGAATATGTATGCATCAGTATTTATTTCTTCGTTTTGCTAGAACTTGACGTCGGTTTTGGAATCATAGAAAGAGATCTGAAAAGAAAAATTCTTTCAGAACTACATCAACACACTATTAAATTATATGCATTTTCTAAGCGCACGGTAGTGCGCCGGCCAAGTTCCACAGGCCGCGCGCATGCCGTGCACTATTTACACGAACCGTTTCGACCCACTTTTGACCCCCCTGTAGCTCAGTGCCTATTGCAAGAACAGAGATAAAATTGTACCTACGTAATCATATACTAGTACTAAAGCAGTATGCCAAATTTCATAGATAAAGCTTCAATAGATCCTGAAATATGACCCTGTGAAAATAGCTAATTTTGGCACTGACTCACAGGTAATCAAAATCTCTAGGCCACTTCCCATTGTTTTGGCATTATGAAATTTGGTACACAGGTTGTGTGTTATATGTAGATTAACAAAAAATTAAGAAATCGGTCAAGCGTGAGTTGCCTCAATTCTAAATATCGAATTTTTAATAAATTCGACCCACTTTTAAACCCCCTGTAGCTCAGTGCCTATTGCAAGTACAGAAATAAAATTGTACCTACGTAATCATATACTAGTACTAAAGCGGTATGCCAAATTTCATAGATAAAGCTTCAGTAGATCCTGAAATATGACCCTGTGAAAATAGCTAATTTTGGCACTGACTCACTGACAGGTAATCAAAACCTTTATATAGGCGCTCAGCTCAGCACAATAAAATACATAATAATTAAATATTAATAATTAGTATTATTTAAATTATATAAACATAAATAATTATATAATATTTAATTAATTAATATGCAATAATTTTGTGACCATAGTTAATTATTTTTAGCTAATACAAAATTAAATTTCTACAAAATAAAGACAATGACACATTCTTTGTAGTGATGAATAAATCACAAAATGGTGGTAAGTCACCCCCTATTAACACTGATATAGAGGCTGGTGACTATGATGGGGTCACGAGGAACGAACAAGTGACTAATAATGGAGTATCACAGGTGTTGTTCGGTGAAATATTGCTCGCGGGAACGCCATACCTAGAAACGACTAATGTTGTTCATCCAACAGGCAAGTATTAACTGATCAAATATAAATTGCTTTAGAACTAGTCTACTAGTTGTCGCTTTAATTTTATACTATATTCTATTTAAATGAATAAATTTTCACTGGTATAGGATATGGTAAAGAATGTCAACCAGATTGTAAAGCTTCGAGAAATGAAAGATGCCAGAGGATCGATAGTGTTATGAAGTGCGTGTGTAGACCAGGTTTCGATAAAATGTTCCCAGATCGACCGTGTAAACGTAAGATATTACTATTTTTTATTATACTAAAAAAAATACAAAACCAGTTAGTATTTTAACTATTTTAACATAATATTTTAAATGTGCTCAATTTTAGCCACATGCACGTACTCAGTAAGATTAGGACTAGGATCTAGAGACAACAAAGTGATCAAATTCCATAAGAATTTATCGGACAAAAGAATATGAGAGATTGTCATTGGCTACTCATGAAGGAATAAATAGAATGATAATGCAATCAGACTTACGGGATGTTTAATGTTTATCACGGAGTCCACATAACAGGATTCCATCCTAGTGAGATGAGAACAAAAGACGGTGCATATGAGGGAGTTATTAATGATTTCTACGTTCAGGTAAACATTCAGTGAAGACTTGAAATATGTTGTTTGCAGCTTAACTTAAATGAATTTTTCTTTAGCTTTCCGATAACGCTCATGAAATACGTTATATGTAATTATAAACCTAGATTAAAAATTATATATTATTCTGATTTATGACTAAAGATTGACATCGTTCAATCAATTTACGCTTACTATTTCGATATATTAGTATGTATGACAGATAATATTCTACATAACATAAGAGATATATAAATTTATTAACTATCATTATTACGTGTCTAATGAATCCCATTCCCACCGTCTCAGCACCAGCATATATAACCAGAAGGCGACTTCGTACTGCATTATCTACACTTACCTACTTCTATTCTACTTTAGTGTTGTCGTTTCTTCATAGATACAATATTTCAATATTCCGTTTTCGCGATGTCCAACCTCCAGAAATGCTCGTCATTGGAGTAGAACATCCGATACTTTGTAACAAGATTTAAAACCATTGCGAAAACGGATGGAAATACAATACTAGTACATAACAATATGTGTGTCAAAATATATTATTAAAATAAATGTGATCACAAATGAGTTTATTATAGCAGTATAAATACAAGCCTGATGTTTTATTGATACCCCCTTTAAACATTTCACAGGTTTTGTTCATATAAAATATACTTTACTGCAACTACAATTTGGACTAAGTATACATAATTGAATGAAAAGCATCAGTGTAAGCCATAAGGTTTACAAATTGATATTGTAAACATATAATTTTTGTAAAAATTTCCAGATATCCAAAATCTTGAGCCTTTATGCTTGACGACCATATCTTTTCACAAATACAATCCGATCCTTGAATGTTTTCATCTATATTAATAAAGAGGAAAGATTTGTTTGTTTGTTTATTTGTAATGAATAGGCTCCGAAACTACTGGACCGATTTCAAAAATTCTTTCACCTTTGGAAAGCTACATTATTCCCGAGTAATATACATATACATATATACAGGGTGACTGGTGAATTACTACAAAAATTTGAAAGATCATCAATATATAATTTTTTTCATGTAGTCAATTTAATAACATCATAACTTCCAACATAATTTATTATATCTCCAAACTATTAAGTTTATAGAGGATTGTTCCAAAACTATAAATTCAAATAAAATCGTCATTCTTCAGAATATTTCTCTGAAAGTTCGGATATGAATTTTATTCTTTCTTCCACGATACTGTTCGTTCCGATTCAACAATCTCAGTACAATATTAGACTGAGCTATGTATTGCTTTCAGAATTTAAATTTTATTTAAAATTATGGGTAAGAGGAACTTTAAAGTATCATATTATTATTATAATTGCTAGTTTTGAGTGAACATCACTCACCGAGATGTAGGAGATATAGAAAACTAGTGAACAATACGGATTATTTTATTGAGCACTAAAAAAAATTAAAATTCATATGTTTAATGTGATATAAGAATAAACGTGCTAGCAAACTAAAACGTACTGTCATATAATAGAGTTTTGAAGAAGAATTCCCGGCGTAAGATGTCGTAAGTATGACTTGACATATAATTTGCTATACTTTGGCAACGTAATTATTGTTTGTCATTATACAACATATTTTTTTAGATTGTTTTACAATACGTATGTACGTAATTTATAAAATAATTTTACCCAGCCATCAAATGTTTTGTAGATCATAATATTTTATTTATTTGAATAAAATGGACAAAAAAGCAACACAGATATTAAGAAACTAAAAAAAATATCGTTTTAAATATAAATATCTAATTTTATAATCCCACTAATGTAATAAATATTTTTACATATTTTATATGTAAAAAATTTCTTAAGTCTGGTCAATTTAGATATTTGAAATTACATAAATTTATAAGATGAAAATTGATTAGATTATTCATAGTATTTAATAAATAAAATATTAAAGTTCCCCATCCTTCGCCTATACGAGTATAAAAAAATATCTCCAAAGTCAAAGCTTCAAACTATTATAAGTACCTAAGGATACAAAATCACAAAATTATCTGTGAAAATGTTTTCATAGTTTTCTCCTACAAGCCACTTGTGTTGGAAATATAAGATTTTCACAAATTTTGAAAAGTGTAATAGTAATAATATGCACATATTTCCACGTCACCTGCATTTTTTTTTATTTGAAAGACTGAAAAAGATAAAAGCTATAAAAATTAAACGAAAGTAGTGAAGTTTATTCTTCTTTTTTTTTGTAAGCAAATTGAGTCAGTAACGATGTATGTCACTTCCTCATGAATTCTCATGTCCTCCTCGTCCTCACAATTTTCACATGAGTCCTCCTATTGTTGGTGATTCAACGTTGGATTCAACATTAAAATATATATGGTTGATCAACTTCCCGCGCCTGCAGGATCTAGATGATAATAAAGCCACACTGGAACTTGCTAATATACCTAAAAATGATGTTGTGGGCACCAATTGTGGTTGGAGGAAGACAAGCTAATTGAACTTGTTTTTAACTTTTTTATTTTGAACGAAACATACATATCTTTTCCATTCGTATCTCATTTTAAAATCTGTCTCTTCTACAGAAAAAGTGACACTTATATATAATAATAGAATACTAAATTGGAACAGCTTGAAAGCAACCTAACCCTAAATTATCCTACACTTATTCTGAATATGAGACCACAACTAGAGGGGTGCAACGTTTCATATAAAAAGAATTTCCTAAATTTGTGTATAAAAATTCGAATAATCGGAGAAGATACATTTAAAAAAATATTCTTACGAATTGAGAATCTCTTCCTTTTTGAACTCAGTTTATTAAATTATGATTAACCTGTGTATTTACGGAGGTTTGGTATACAAGTCAGTAAATAGTAAATGTAGTCAGTGGTGGCCTAGTGGTTAAAGGGCCCGCCTCTCGTTGCTGAGGGCGCGGGTTTAATCCTGGCCCGGGCAAGTACCAATGTGATTTTTCCGAGTCATATGTACTTTCTAAGAGTATTTACGTACCACTGACATACGGTGAAGGAAAACATCGTAAGGAAACCTGGACTTATAATTTCACAATTATAAGTTTGAAATCACCAGCCCGTCTTGAGCAAACGTGGTGATTAATGCTCAAACCTTCTCCACGTGAGAAAGAGGCATTTGCTCAGCAGTGGGCTCTGATAGGTTGATGATGGTATACAAAATCGTAGATTTCTGTTTGATTTACTGAAACGATACTATTTTCTGTTAATGTTTGAAATGTCACAGAGTTTTCGTTCTTTATTTTTTTATTTTGTATAATTTCCACATTTTCATAATCAGCTACACCTGTGCAATCATGGTGGATGTAATAAAATACATATATTACACACCAGTCGTGTGAGACTGCTCAACCCACGTAACAATTTGTTCTCTTTATACGTCTTTAAGGTACATAAAATAAAGCAATGTTTAATAGTATTTCTAAGTGAACATAAATTAGAAAAAAGCTAACAGTTTTATAAAGTGAAAAAAACGTGGGCTGTATTGATACTCGTGTATTTTAAACGCCCACTTTAACAATATTTATACCACTTGCGTCATATGGTCTCTAAGATTTTATTTGAAAAATAAAATGCGATTAAACCCCTAAGAAATAACAGCAATTTCCTTAATAAATAAGATCCATCAAAGATGACCTTGTAATATAGATGTAAACGATTCTATTAAATTTTAAATTAAAAATTGTGCAATATGACAGACAGCAACACTCGTCTTTGAAAGAAATTTAAAGTTCAATGAATTCTTGAGGTGAAGTTAATTATTAGCGACATATTGTAATAAGTGACGTACTTACTGTATTAAGAAAAAGGTTTAAGGTTCGTGAAATATTAAATTTGGCATAAATCGACTGTTGATTCATTCATTTTTATTTAACTCATTATAGCTATAACTATGAGGGATATAAAAATATATTATGTATCAAATAGTATCTCTTCACAAAAGGTAATTTAACCTTTTTTTGATTTCCAAGAAGTAATCACATGGCTTCAAGATCCCTCTAATATTACCCCTTTTATGCATGTTAGTCTATTTTTATTATAAAATTACAATATTACCATAGAAAATAAATTAAAAATGAATAATTTTTTTTTCAGATATATTATGTTTTCAGTAGGAAGTACTCTCTCTAAGGTTTACATGATAAAATAATTATGAGATGAATTATCTTTTTTTTATAGATGTAGAAAATGTACTCATATTTAAAAAAAATACAACTGAAGCAGCATATGTCTTGGGTTTTATAATTAACATAAACAGATTTAATTTTATGGAATACTTGACTACTACGATATATGCAAAACCACTTAGCTACGATTTCTAAAGCTGAAACTGTTGGGACAAAACTGAAAAAGTACAGCGAGTGTGTACTCTAGATTTTAGTTCAAGGTAAAGACATAAAAGTGTTATCAGTATGCTCTTTACTTATTTTGTTAAATTTCATCGTAATTACCAAGAAGTTATCAAAAAAAAATCTAGTGCGATAAAATAGTTAATCTTTTAAAATATATTACCTTTGTATAAGATAAAATATCTATAGACTAAAAGCTTTTACTAGTAGATGGAATATTCAAGTTAAAAGCGAACGCGAATTATCAGTCTATTGGATTCTCTATCCAGCTCCTAAATGATTTAATTAATTTTACAAAACTAAAAGAGACACTTCAAAGTGTTACCTTACAGAAGCTGAAAATATAATTTAGGTACTATATATTTCAGAAATACTGTCCGTCTCTGGACAATATATTGAAAAGTTACAATCATTTATTATTAATTAATTAAGTCTGAACTTATTTAGTAATATTAAAGATTTTTCAATTGGAGTCGTGGAAATTGATATTAATTCAGAAATAAGATTGCAGAAGGTAATTAAAAGCAAGCACTCATTCGTACAATTTGTATTTATTATGTTGATGTGATTAATTGTAACAAAGTTCCGTGTAAATACAAAAGGTATTTTATTAAAATCTTCTTGGAACTAGCAATGGTTTTATTTTAACGAATACTCGCGGAAGACTTAAATATCAGAACATATTTTATGTTCTACTTTTGAAAAGTCAAACCTGGATCATATCGACTTAATACTGACTGATATTGTAGAGTGTGTTGTGTATTTTTAGTATTTTATTTACAAAGGTATCACTATAAAGCCTTTCGTTCGTACGTCAGTATATTCAGACAACACGTTCCTTTATGAAAAGTGTGGCGAGAGAAAAAGTATAATACACTTCTATAATTAAATAATGCTTCTTAAGGTATTTTGATGTTAAGAGGTAATTTTTTTTTGTGTTACAAAATTTTATCACTTAGCCAATAAATCTATTAATTCATTTAATAACATTAATTAATTTAATAATTAATTATCAAAGAAACTGTTATCACAGCAGTAACTTTAAGACAATGAACAGTACTGGTGTATAAATATTTAGTATATTTAGTATTTGAGTATCTACAAACATAATCGATATGTAAAACAAAATTTATTTTGCTGATTATAAATCGCAACTTTTCATTTTCTAAAATTTTTGTTAATCATTAAGCCTTTAAGTTAACGTACTATATAACGTAATATTTATTGGTATTTTTCAAGTATCATAAACATATAATGTTTATTATTTAAAAAATAAAATAAGATAAAAATGCATATTGAACAAAATTGCATTCATGATTATATCCGAAGTTAACCATTAAATAGATATTTACTGAAAGACAGAGAGGAGACGGATGACTTATGGGTTTAAGAATGCTTTATGTTCGATAAGCAAATTGCGTATTAAACTTTTTAATTCCAAATAATAATATAGTTATATTTTTTTTAACAGTACTTCATTCCGATAAAAATTTAACATTAAATAAACTTATATTGACGAGAGGTTTCCAATTAGTCGTTAAAGCGGGTAAATACGATTCCTGAAACTGAACGCTTCATCATTAATCTAGAGCCAGCGCGCCAAGGTCCAAGCTTAAAATAGATTAAAAGAGAAATACAAAAATACTGTGGATATTCGATATAATGAAACACATCAAATAGTCTTACTTCCAACTTTAACACAAAAAAATCACTCGTTCTGTCCTTATCAAAAAGCATAAATATGTAGTATAACAGTAACTAGTGATATAATATTAATTAAATACAGCATGACCTATATTCTATATTACCAATAGAAAATAATACTCGCAGCGGAGACTGTAAATTCATTAACTTTCGAACAACAAAAAAATTTAATCCATTATAAGAGAGCTGACATAACGACGTTTAATAAAAAGGGTAAAAAGTTTTATGAATTCACAACTAACAAGCGGTCTGAAACTTTTTGGATATTAAACTTTGGCTGTTAGATCGAATGAAATCTCTTGTATTTAAGAGTATATATAATACAAAATGTTAACTTATGACTGTTGTGTTTTTACAATTTTATTTTTGTGCCTGTATTTCCGATGACTTTTAAGCGTACCATATCACAGACAAGGAAAAAGTATTACGAAACTACCACGCTAGAAGAATTTGGGTATTTATTTGAATGCAGTTATTTCAGGAATTGTTGTTGCGATTTAAAAAGCTCTTCCAGTATATCATAGTACATTTATATAGGCAAGCTACACGCTAAGTTACATTTACCAAACAATATTGTGATCCTTATTCAAAATTCGTCATCAGCTTATCAGAGCCCACTACTGGGCAAAGGAATCTTTCTCACATGGAGAAGGTTGGAGCATTAATCACCACGCTTGCTCAAGACAGGTTGGTGATTTCAAACTTATAATTGTGACATTATAAGTCCAGGTTTCCTCACGATGTTTTCCTGCACTGTCTGTCTGTGGTGTCTAAGTACTCTTAGAAAGTACACATGACTAGGAAAAAATCACATTGGTACTTGACAGGATCGAACCCTCGTGCACCAGAGGCGAGCCCTTTAACTACATACTAGGCCACCACTGACTTTTACACACTTTATATGTACATTTCTCTCTGAGATAAACTCTGATGAACACGCGGACGAAGTCCCGGGCTAAAGCAAATTTTGTAGTAAGAATTTTTTATATTATACAGTTATATGATTGAACAAATTTGACAGTCATATTCTTTAAAGACTTGCATTTTGTTCATACCGTATTAAAATATTTTCTTCCGTTTGATATTTAAAATAATTCGACAAAGTGGGAATCATTTAAAATAAATGATAGAACCAATTATAAAAAACATGTCACTTTATTTGTTAATTTTCTCTGTTAAACATTTATAATATTTTAAATTACATCTTAAATAAATAAAACATTAGAAATAGTTAAAACCATGACCACATATTTTCTTATTTCTTTTAACATAACAATAGTTCAAGTTAACAGCTACGCTTTATTTATAAGAGTCACTTATTTTTATACAATGTTCAAGTAAATATTCAAAATAATCGTCATCTTTTTTTTTATAGAAGAATATATTGTCGAAAAATTAAGTGAAAATATATAAAAAAAATATCTTAATTAAATTAGTACTGAGCATTTCACGTATACCTTCATATGTTTATTTACAAAATAGTGTCGAAAATTTTAAAATGTCATAATTAATCACAAAAATATTAAATAGTCAGTTTATGGTAAATATTAATAACATTTTTTTCCATCAATAAAGAGTTTAATATATTAGTAATATTATTTTAATATTAACAAATACATATATATATATATATATATATATATATATATATATATATAGTATATAGAAATATAATTATGTATATGAACAAGTAGCAAACACATCCTAGTAGTTAAATAAAAATATATATTACCCTATTTTACATTTACAATCATCATTCAAAAAGATTTAATATTATTATATTAAAATCCAATACATACTCAAATAGAATATTTAATAATAATCCATTTCATTTATAGTTCACAAAATGTAAACGTTTATACATTACCTAGAATTTACTGTTTTCAATTATTTACATTTAAGCTAATAAAATAATACTGCATAATAATTATTTAAATTCCTTTTTGATAATAATACTACACTTTGTTTGATAGTATATGATAAGATAGGATATAAAATATAAATTTATACCGTATTTTATTCGCAGTTATTCTTTTTTAATCCACAATAGAAGATAATTGTCACGGCTGGTTGAGTTATATTAGCTGATCGTCTTAGTTGGAAATGTTTCTGTTTGCTAATATATTATGTTTTAATAGTTGTAACTTGCTTTTTTTTTGGATTTTTACTTTTACGTTTTTACTTTTACGTGTTTTTTTAGCTACATTTAGAGGAAGGAAAGAAATAAAAAGAGCTCTTTTTATGCGATTGTTGATTGATTGGACCCGCAGGTACAATGAAAAGTTTTTAAGCTCAAGAATATTTTCATTATATATATTTTTTTAATTTTTATTTATTTTTCACATAATTTTACATTAGTCATTTATGAAATAGGAATTTTATGAAATACAAAACGATATCTGTAAATTATTTATTCACTATGGTTGTTTAATATATATATATTTTTGTAAATAATACTGTATTTATTTCGTTTCGTGTAGTTAAGTAATAATATTATTTCCCCGTAACCTTAAAAACCTTTTGAACCCATTCAATTGAACCAGACTAAACGTTTTTTTTACAATAAAAGAAATACTACAGAGAAAATGTTCGATTATATCGTATTTCTAAGTAATCGATGGTACCTAACTTTATTTACTTATTTACATGGTTTTTATTATGCATAATAAAAATTATTTTTTATATCCAATAATCTTACTCACTATGATGTGTTTTGTTTTATTTTTTGTTTAAAGATACCTAGAGTCTTCTTCTAAGAAGATACCTAGAGTATATACATCAATTGGTAATAAATATGAAACAGATTGATATTCTACTTTTTAAGGGATAGACGTAGCACCGAATTTTATATGAATTAAAAAAAAACTTGCTTAAGTCCTTAATGTTAATACTTTACTATTATTATAGTATATTTAATGACATTAAAAATGTGTCCAGATTTGTTTTAGAAAAAATTTACTTCACAACCAATAAAATAGAGAATTACTTATTATTTAAAATATAAGTATCAATAGCAATATTCTATTAGGCAACAATACTGAAAATCAACTTATTTCTTATTATAATAAGTTTTTTGTTCGCTTTATTATAAAAGTTATATTATGTAAGTTACAATTGAATCTGACAGCGATCGATATGGAAGAAAGACACATATAAATATACAATATAAATTGCGAAATTTATTAATACTACTAGAGATTAGATTTACTAATAGAGACACATACGTCCTCTCGAATATTTATCTTAACTATCTCTCTATAGACTTTCGTCTTTGAACTAAAGGGTCTCATAATAGAATTATGGTTTGATATTTTTTTACTCACCTATATTTGATATTCATAAACAATGTAGGGAGGGAACGTATAGAGGGTAATTTCAAGTTTAGAATTTTTTTTTATTATATTACCGTAAAGTATTTATTTACTATTATAGAACTATACAGAATATAAGAAATGAAAAATCAACCATCATCGTTGCACAAACAGTTCGATGTTTTTTAAAGTGATAACATTTCTATATGTACATTTAATTTCAAATATAATATCACTTATAGAATAAATACTTTGAATCAGTGTCGTCTACTATTTAATATACGAGTAAAACACAACATATACAAATATTCACTAATTTTAAAAAATACCACCACATGATAGATTTACATAGTTAACCCATATTCAAAGTGAATATATTTCACTCTAATTAGTTTTTTTCATCAAGTAATTATCTTAAGCTCATAAACGTTTCACTTTTCACTTTAATAAGTTACTCACATAAGTCCAGTTATTCTTCAACAGACCCTGGCTAAAGCTGGGAAATCGCTAGAAAGAAGAAGATAAGTCCAGTTATTCATACAGCGGTTGTGCATTGCTCTTGGATTGCAACGTCCTCGGCCACGTAATTCGATACAGGAATTGGCTTCCTTCTTCTCCTGTTTCGATAACCTGTGTGTAACATATAAAAAATAAAACATTTTAAAGGCTCTCTTTATTAAAGTTGCGTTAAGGCGTAATTTATTAAAATTATAGACGCGTCCGAAATAATCACAAAATGATTTTGACATTTAAAATAATTCACCTTGTATGGTAAAATTACATGTCAATATATCCCGTATTGATTTGTGATGAAAACAAAACAAATAATTTTGGAACAGAGTTTATAAAATATTTTCGTAGTTCTAGGAATCTATATGACTAGGAAAGTAAGGACTTTTATCCGCTATACTATATAATCATTGAAAACATTTCGTGGAAATTTTAAATAACTTTAAAATTATTTTTTTCAAAGAAATTTTTGAACATGTACCATTTATATCAATTCCGTGTATAGATTCTTTTGTCATACATTTAATCATAGCTGGACGATTTTAATTTACGATAGGAAGATTTACAATGGTAAAAAAATTGATTGATTTTTAAATTTAATTCACATTATATTTCCTTGTTTCGACTTTTGAGGTTATATGTTTAAAATATATTTTTATTGAGTTATACTAGAGAAACTATGTATATTTGGTTAAATTGTTTCATCGTTTTATTGGCCACACATGAAGACCTCAAACTACAATAAACGCATTCTGCATGCATCCAGGGCGGTACACTAGAAAATTATGAAATCGTTGGCTGTACATGAGAAGTGACAAGACTAACTGACAGACTCTTTCATCGCGTCTCAGTCTCGGAGATCTGCAGAGGAACTGAAACTTCGGGATTACGAAGTCATAAAATAATAAAAAACTTAATATTATCTGAAAACCTTTGTTTCAATTTTGTTTCAATAGAATTAAAGTTAATTAATATACTGATGATTTAAAATAATAATATATGCATAACCATTCAATCACCATTTTATGTCTTTTATATAATAATATTTGCTTCCGAAATGATATTTTAAATCTTATATTGTATTAATTCGATGTTTCCAGTCTAGAGAGAGCTTGGATGTAGAAAGACAAATAAAGGGACGATAAAAAAAAAAGTTACTTAGTAAATTAATTTATTAAAAAATATACCTGGGTGATGGGTCGAGAGACGACTGGTGCTAGCAGCGCGGGGTGACCGCTGCTGCCCAAGGCAGTGCTTTGCGAACCGCTGCTAAACACAATCCTCACCTTCCTGGCCATCCAAATCTGTTTAGTACCAACATATACTTAATATCAACAATTTGTTCAACTCTTTATACATATTTAAACTAATTTACATTACCATTAATACATACTTTATTTTAGATACGATAATATTGATGCTTTTGTAATTTTCTTAAAAATTTGCTAAATAAAATCACGTAAAAACTTATCAGACAATGGTACATTTATAATTTCTATAGAAAATTTTATTATGTTTATGCCAGAAAAATATTGTTGGGAAACTGTTATAACTGTTATAGAAAATAAAACTCCTTAAATATAAAAATGAGTCTTATTTCATAAGGGGTCATACAAAAGATCCTCCCTAATTTTAACATGTTTTTTTTTTAGTACAGAAATATAGAAATTGTTATTTTTTGTTCCAAAAAAGGGTAAAAAATAATATAATAAAGTTTACTCTTGAATATAATACAGTTTGATTTGCACAATAAGAATGCTTCAGTGGAGCATCCTTACCAAGACAATTCATATTTAGTTGATAGGAAATAGAAAGAACAATTTAGCTATAAATTCAATAAAGTACTATAAAAAAAATCTATAAGAGAAATTTCAGGTATATCTGAGTTAGCGATTTTATTTCTTTGCTGAAATGAATTTATTTTTGTTAATTTATCCAAATAATTGCAATATTAGTATATTCCTAATAATTCCTTTAAAAGGTGGTAGAGCCTAGCTGTGGTGAGTTACTGCAGCTCCAACATGGGCTGGCTCGACCGGGGAAGTACCACCCTCTGACAGAAGATCGGCGTGAAGTAGCCTTTACCGGCTGCGTTTCGTCTGATGAGTGAGAGAGCCGGTTGCCCTTTCCCTATTCCTACCCTTTCCCTTCATTTCCTTATTTCCACCCCTCCCTATCGCCAAAAAACAAGGTTGGCAACGCATCCGCAACAAAATGTTGTGGATGTCCATGGGTGACGGTAACCACTTTCCATCAAGTGGGCCGTCTGCTCGTTTGCCACCTTTCACATAAAAAAAAAATCCTTTAAATTGCCTCTTTCAAAAAACCGGTTGTGAAGCAAAGATATGTATTGTCATTTGCAGTGTCATCAATCAAAACTTTAGATTCAAAGCATATCCAAAAGTTTAAATTGGATAAATTTTATGGACACATCTTCAATACGATCAGGATGGATATACTTTGGAAATGGAGAAGGTTAAGGAACTTTTAACAGAAAATGCTGAATCTCACTAAAGGAACGATATAAAATATATTCTCACATTTCGATTGAATTAGAAATGAGGAAACCCTTTGAAGTACCAAATGTAATGATATACATTACATAAATATCTCGAGTTTGGAGTTTGAATAGTTTGTAATGTAACAAGTAGGGCACTTCGCACGTGGTTAATGGAGCTGAAAAATTTTAATGTGGTGAACAAAATATGTAACAAATTTATCACAGTTAGATAATGGAATAGTTCCAGGAATCTTCTATGTGATATTTTTAGGTTGACTTTATCGATATTTGAGGACGTGATATTTGACGATCATATATGACAAAATAAAAATTAATATAACATAAATATTAATAAACTTCTGAGTAAAGTTAACCAAAAGTTATGTAATTAATTACGCATCGTGTGAACACCCTACAGATTAGGTATACACTCACACACACACATACGCGGCGGGGGCGTGGTGTTGTATCAGCTCGCCGCCGCACGCGTCCACACTTGGAACACTTGGAACGTGTCCACACTTTATTTATTTATACGGAAATTTGGTCAAAAATTAAGTACCTATTTTTTTTACATAATTCGAATGAGAATCATGTACCGAGTATGCTCCTTAAATATTGATAGTAATTCACCAGTCACCCTGTATATGTCTAAATATTATAGTTATATTGCAATAAGCGGTTTTTTATTCTAAAAAATTAATTTATATGCCGCCGCTTGAAAAGGCTCTTTATTTGTACCTTGGTATAAAACCTTATCAAAATAAATTACTTTATATTCAAGACGGCTTCAATACCTTTTTATAACTTTTTGAATTATTCAATTCGGACATTTCATTCGGAAGATATCACGAGTTTAAAAATGCAAGTATTAGAAAAAAGTCGCGTGGTTGACGCTCATCGCGCTCACCTAGTCAGCCATGCGATGTAGGCTCCATGTAAGCGTCACTGGGGTACGGGGGGGAGGCAATCCCAACTAATATTATAAATGCGAAAGTAACTCTGTCTGTCTATTATGCTTTCCCTCTTAAACCTATCAAACGATATTGATGAAATTTGACACAGACAAACTTTAGACCCTGAGAAAAAATATAGGCTACCTTTTATTGCGAAAAAGGGGATGAAGAGGTTGAAATAGGGGTTGAAAGTTTGTATGGGATTTTTAATTTTAAAAGATAAAATCATGAAACTTTATATTTAAGTACTTCACAGGATATATTTAAACAATTGTTCTAGCGTTTTTGAAATTTCGACCAGAGAGGGGGTGAAATAAGGGTTGAAAGTTTGTATGGGATTTCTTAATTTTAGAAGATAAAACCATTAAACTTTATATTTAAGCACTTGATAGGATATAATATTTTATTTATACATTTGTTTTAGCGTTTTTCAAAATTTCGACCAGTGAGGGGAGGAAATAAAGGTTGAAAGTTTGTATGGGATTTTGTCATTTTTGGGGATAAAAATATGAAACTTTATATTTAGGAACTTGATGAGAAAAAACAATTTGTTCTAGCGTTTTCAAAATTTAAAATCGTTTGTTATTTTTAAAACCGTGGGGGTGAAATTCTACACACGGAATTCTCGAAATTCGAACGGAACAGAACGGGAACTACGAAGCTAAACTTTTTGTATACAAAATTTTAACCATTCAACCTAGGAACATCATGTTTAGAAGTTTTGGGTGTATCAAGTTAAAAAAAATTGGCTTTTGAAGTTAAAGTTGGTTTTAACGAATAAATATCTAAAATAAATAACGAAGAGTACCTACTCTGCATCGCCGCCGCTGCTGTCGGTCGTCGGTAGCCGCACGGTCGGAAAGCCCCATATAATTTAGTACAGAGATAGAGTTGACCTTGAGAAAGAACATAGGATAGTTTTTATCTCAGACTTTTGAAAAGTTCTCTTGGAAACGCGATATAACCGAACTCCAAGCGGGCGAAGCCGCGGACAGAAAGCTAGTTAGGAAAATGAAAACAATCAATCATAAATACAAATTTTAATATTGATCATATTAATTTAACCAAAGTGAAGAAAATTCTGTAGCGCTTACCACTTCATAAACGTATACCGCTCCATAATTTTGAAAATAATGTAAGCTAAAGTTGGTAATGAAGACGTGTCGAATTTTTTTCCATATAATTTAATAAACACAATATAATTCTTAAGCCTCAATGAAAATAGTTCAACACTTAAAAATTAAGTATTCTTTACAACACAAAACGAAACTAATATAGTTATTCCTTGTTTCCAGTTCGGTCAAAAAAATATTCGATTCGAAAGTTTAATAATGGAATGAAACTCAATAACTTTATGGATCTTTATTGTAACACACATATTACCTACTATAGTTATTATAAACAAATCAATTACTGAATTTTAAAAATAATATTTAAATTACCTTTAACCGTAGTAAATAAATAATATAAATAAAAAGTTAAAACATCGCACTTTGTTACAACTATTTAAAAGACATTTCAAGGTATATTTGACAAATAAAAAAATAATAGTATTGAAGGACTGTTAATAAAACATAAACACACATTCAATAAATTATAATCAGTAGTATGCCTCTTAATTAATAATACGTAGTGTGTGGCCACTAAACGTGCGAGTAGTCAGCGCGTCACGTCACGTGATGAGCACGCTCGCCGACACGTCCGGGGACGAGTGACGAGCGGCGGAACACGCGCGACCACCACTCACTGGTCGCACATCTACCTGCAGGTGATATACAAATATATACATATACACGTTGGAAACAGATTGTCAGAACAAAGTTTAAGCTGAAATATTTTCTAATTAACGATGTTTTCATAATTAGTACCAAATAATTACGTTGATTTGCACTATCCCCGACGATATGTAATCCATTCAATACATTTAAGTACTTACTTAAGACGTTCTGACAGCGTACGTTTTATGATTAATAGATTCTATTTCATCCTATTGAGCTTTAACATGTAATTTTTCAGTGATTTTTTTTTGTGAAAACATTTTTTTTATTAGACAAATACTAATTTACTCGCCTTAACTTTTTAACACAAATATTCTCAATTAAATGTTCATCTCAATGTTTCATGTCTGGGTTACGAAGTTTAAGTAATAATTGATTCGTATAATAATGTGTGCTTATAATACATAGTTTACCATTCGTAAATGTAACCAATCGCGATGACAACGGATATCCGGTGATGACGCAGCACTGCTCGTCTGGTCCCACGTACGAGATGTATTTGTCACGGTTGTCCAATGGCAGAGTCTGAAATTAAACAATAATATGTATTACAATAGACAGAAAATTGACATTATTATAATATACATGTATATATTATGAGGCTTATATTGAACGCTTACAATACATGTACATGTACTTTCAAATTTTGCTCCTACAGTAAAGTGACGATGGTTTCTTTGCAATGAGCATAAATATAAAACAATTTCTTTTAAGCAGCTAGTTGTCGACGAATATATGTATACCTTTGAATTTATTAAATATCGATATTATGTTAATAGACAAAGACGCGAGAAGGCTTTCGATAATTTCATAAAATAACTACATAACTAGTTATATAACTATTATTTTAATGATGTCGACATTTCAAATCCTCGCATTCTTTATACAGATTGGATAATGCTCGACTGAAATGATTCGGCCTCATATGTCCACCTAGATATTCTAGTTACTCCTTGTACGTATATCAAAGTCATGTTAATAAGTCTGTGTGTACACGCACCTGGTCGACCAGTCCCTCAACTCAGAGAGAGTGGTCCCTCGGACACACGAGCCCGACAACAGTAGCGCACTCTGAGACCAATCCGTGCACTCGATTAGAAATATACATACCTAATGTAATAATAATAATATACTTTATTAATATAACAATAAAAATGAAATATATACAAAATAAAAGTTAATGCACAATAAGGCGGTCTTATCGCTAGGTCTAACCATCCATTCTCTAATGAACTTACGTAACCACAGTAGGGAGATAATCGAGTACTTAAATAGGATAAATCGATTTTGCATCGAATATTAAATTAGGAAAACGATCTTGCATCAAATTTTGTCTTCAAAAATTGTACAGAAGTAAGTGTACAGTGTACTAAGTGGTGCTCTAAATGCTTCAAAAGTCTATCTTTAGTTTTTATATATTAAAAAAATATTATCTCAAATATTTAAAAACAATAATTATGTCAAATCTATACTAATATTATAAAGCTGAAGAGTTTGTTTGTTTGTTTGAAAGCGCTAATCTCCGAAACTACTGGTTCGAATTGAATAATTCTTTTTGTGTTGGATAGTCCAGTTATCGAGGAAGACTGTGGACTATATAACATCACGCTACGACCAATAGGAGCAAAGATATAGTGGTAAATGTGTAAAAAACGGGAGAAATTATTTCATCTTTGAAGCCTTCCGTGGAGTGCGCCGTGAAAACGGTTCAAGATACACAAAAAATATGTATTAAAGAATAATAGCTCTTTTAATGATCTAAAAAACAATCCGCGCCAGTATATGTCTATCTTTTAAGATTAACTCACAAAAACCGTTTTTATGGTACCTAATTTGGTCGAAATAATTTGTTTAAGTTGTATCAACATAATAATATTAATCTTTATTCAAATAAATAAATAAATATGTTGTTGGTTAAGAGTACTTCATTGTGAATAAAAAAAACATAGGTTATATCCTGAAAATTCTACGGGAACTCAACCATTCCGAAAACCCCGAAAGAACGGGAACTATGTGGGAAGAACCACAAATCTGCCGGAAGTCACTATTCCAGGCGGACGAAGTCGCGGCAAAAGCTAGTATAAAATATTTATCTATATATAAAATAAGTTCAATATAATCATAGTAGAGGTCCAATAGTTATACCAAAGTCGGCGTAGTCCAACATTAGGTTCCATCATCATCTGCGGCCTCCAGCAGCTCCAGACAGTGGTTCAGCAACACGAAGGACTCCCTGCCTCACCGCCCATCACCTCGCCACATAACTAATACGCTGCAATGGAAAAGTATACATACATACATACAATGGAATTATTATTAGTACTCTTCTAATAACTTTAAAGACATTTACATGAACATGTTATAGTCATTTCATTTAAACATTGTGAGCAACTTGTGCATTATTTATATTTACGGCATAAGTAACATTAATTGAAGATCATTTCTTAGCACTTAGCAAATCTATCCTGCTATCATTTGTAAAAAATGTGACACCTGTCATGGCATTATATTATATTAAATCTTTCACGAAAATTACTAAGTTATGAGTAACAAAATATGGTTTTTATATGCCTTTTAAGATAAAAGCTGTTCAAAGATTCGTGATAAAATTATAGATACGGTCACGTAAAAACAAAGGCTTTAATTAGGCACAATAATTATTGTAATAAGAATAACTTCCAAAACAACTATTAGGTATGTCATAATTACTTATTTATGCTTGTCTGGACTGAAATAAAACTGATATTTTCAGATTTACTGCCAAAGTCTTGAACTCATGCTTGTCTGGACCATTCTTGAGACTTTATTGATAAAAAAAAAAAAATAATACTTATAATATAGAATAGAGTATTAATACTTGCCAACACCAGCAACAATGATGTCAGCGTATCGAGGCAGGGTAGGTTTTTGTGCTGTACGTAACACTTAATTAATTGTATCATTAATTTATTATTTAGTTATATAATTATTTATATTTATATAATTTAAATATTATATAATTTAAATAATTAAATTAACCTGCCAAGTTCAAATTTAGAAGTATTATAATTTTAGATATTTTTAACCAAGCACCTACGTATTTTCACAACTATACCATATTTTAAGTTGGGTGTATGTTAAAGTGAATTTCGGCCAGATGGACCGTTGACGTGAATAAGGTGGCGGGTAGTGGCTGGATGTGGAAGGCAGAGGACTGGGTGTGGTGGCGAGTCTTGGGAATGGCAAATGTTTACCAGTGGATCATGCTGTTGATGAAGATGATTATGATCGATTTCAAAGTGCATCTAAACTTGGCATTAGATTGGATTTCACCCCTTTTTTAGGCAAACAATTAGCCGATTGGAACTTGGCCCCCTTTTTAACAGGCATGTTTCTGGTGAGATTTCAATACTTTTTTTCAAGAAATCGTACATACAATCGTACTATACAGCCGTACAATGCATAACTTACAGCATGAAACATACAGCTACCATCTGATGGCATAGGAATTACCCTATTGGTATATCTCCGCCAACCACCGAAAGATGTACAATTTCCATCGTTGGTAAATGAATAGTAGAAAAGAAATAGAGTGAATTTGTGCTTTTAACACACACAAGTAATCAATCAATAAGCAATATCAAAATTAATCCTTTAGCAAGTCAAATCAGTGATCCATTTAATCGTAATCGTAACCATATATAAGATATCAAGACATAAGTGTAGAAAGAAATAGAAAGAAATGACCATCGATTCCTTATCGACTTTCATTCATATATACTGCAGACAAAACAATATCGCGATTCAATTATACCGCTAGCGCCATCTATCGAAAGTAATTTATAACAATAGAAACCTGATTTTTTAGGTAAGCAATATTTAATTAAGTTATACAGTGTGCATTATGTATACATGACAATATTTTATATACCTTATATATACATCAGTTCTTAAGAAGCCCCCCACACTTTTTTCACAATAATATTAATTTAAAAATAAATTAACAAACAATAAATGGTATTTTTGTGAAAAAAAGCGTGATGAGCTTCATATATCACTTCTTGAGAAGCGCCCCACGCTTTTTTTTTCAATAATACCATTTATTGTTTATTTTAAACAATTTAAATTAAATTGATTTCCAAGGTTGTAAAGGTTAAATTAGTTTCCACGCGGTTTCTTTCATCATTGGAGCGTGTTTTTTTAGTTTCTTTTAAACTATATTTATTTTTATTTTTTAGTTTCATTTATCACCGATTGATAGATGTACTCATATTATTAATTATTAATATTTCATTATTATGTATTTTATTGTGCTGAGCTGAGCGCCTATATAAAGGTTTTGATTACCTGTCAGTGAGTCAGTGCCAAAATTAGCTATTTTCACAGGTTCATATTTCAGGATCTACTGAAGCTTTATCTATGAAATTTGGCATACTGCTTTAGTACTAGTATATGATTACGTAGGTAAAATTTTATCTCTGTACTTGCAATAGGCACTGAGCTACAGGGGGGTCAAAAGTGGGTCGAAACGGTTCGTGTAAATATAGTGCACGGCATGCGCCGGCCTGTGGAACTTGGCCGGCGCACTACCGTGCGCTTAGATATCTATTTCATTTAACACTCGATCAAAGACATTAGTTATTATGCTTCACTAAGTCGACAGATATATTGTCTTATACATTTACCTTGTAAAGGCGATAGTCCGTAAGTTCAAAGGGTTGCCATGGGATGATTCCACATCTACGTGTCACTTGCTATTAAATCCCTTTTCAAATAAAGTTATTATCAAATTGATGTACAAGATATTAAGGTGTGGTTATAATGGGAAAATGCCAAATACATTTTATGAAATACAATCATTGTAAAATAAGATATACCTATATATACATGCACGTAGTGCCTAACATACCTTTTCTTAAACAAAAAAAATAATGTTTTTCATAAAATCATTATTAAATTTACTACACATTTCCAACAAAATATATCTCATGGTGCATTAACAACAACACTGAAAATTCTGAAAAAAATAAAAAAGAATTCATTTATATTTCATAATATATCAAGTATGCGAAACACATTAAAATTTTAAGAGTTCCGGGTTAGCATTACTATATAGATAAAGTATCATATAGAGCGCTGCTTACTCTACGAAACAAACGCGTGTTCGTGTGTATCAAACATTAATAAAATAAAACAAAAAACGTGATATTTTTAAGAAGCTTCGGGAAAATTATGTACTCTTAGATATAGGATCTAAGTTTAGTTCTGCATTTGTTATTCCATGTCTTTGTGAGTTTCGTAATTTTTCTTCAACTTCTGTTACGACGTGAACCGCACTTCGTATAATTTGAAACTTTTAACGTTATAAACAGACAAAAATATTTTTTAATGTATTTTATAATTATATAATAAGGCTCGATTTCTTTTTTTTGTGCAAAACACGTTGTTAAACACTATTTATACTGACTATTATCACAAGAGGGAATAGGAACTTAATTTTGTTAGATATTGTTGCGGATTTTGATAGTATTTAACGAGGAGATATTAAAAGGCGTACATTAGTTGCAATGATAATTTTATTGTGTTACATATTTTTATGACGGGGTAAGTAAAAATTTAAAATTACAATAAACAAAGCGCCTTACATTTAAATCGTTCCGTAACCTCCATATACTAAATTGCTTCACAATTTTAACAGGCGCTTGCGCCAACAGATATATGTACTTACTATTATAGTATTAATTTAAACATATAATATATAAGAAGAAGACAGATCATTATCTTTCGAGTCATCTGTACATAATTTTTAAGAAATTAACTTCATTGAGGTAAAAATTAACAGATATTTCTTGATTATAGGGCGGTACGAAGTCCACCGGGTCATAGGTATACGGTTTAAGATATCTAGGATAGTTTTTGAGAAAAGTTTTAAATTAAAAAATATTTATTTAAATAGAAGGTAACTATCAAGAGAACAATATACGGTAATATTAATTGAAATAATAATAAGCAGTTATAATATTTTTGAAGCTTTTATTTTACTACTAGTTTTTGCCCGCGACTTCGTACGCGTTAGTTTGGTCAAGAGTAATATATGTAGGTATAGCTGACCAGACGAAATCTATTCCGTCTTAGAGGCCATAAATAATCAGGTTTTTCCTGTTTCAATCAAACAGAATGATTGACATATTAGTTAGTTGTCAAATCTAATGTCAAAAAAAACGTTTATATGGGAAATAGAAAAGGGCTGTTTTTAGGGTTTTCCCGGCAATTATTCCAATTTTTCTCACCTTTTAAACCTTTCCTGGACTTCCAGGAGTATTTCAAGACTAAAATTAGGCAAATCGGTTCAGCTGTTCTCGAGTTTTAGCGAGACTAAGGAACAGCAATCCATTTATATATATATAGAAGATAAATATATGACACACAGCATTTCTATTCTGCGTTAATTATTTAAAAACTATTCTATTTATAAAAAGTTGAACTACAAATTTATTGTATAGGATATAAAAATTATTCAAGTTTCATTATAGTTATTATAAGTTAAATTTAGTTAAATAATGTTTAAATCTTTTTTTACATTATGGATTAAATTAATATTCAACAATTATTCACGTACATGCTTTATTATGAGCTAAATGATAGTATCTTAATGTGGTAATTGAGTTAACCGATTATTCTATCAATATTAAAATTGTCTTTTTTCTTTATATTTCTTTGCTGTATAAATTTATATTTTTAGCGAATTAAAGTTTAGCAACTTAAACTACTTAAAAGCTGTTAATACAGAAGGAGATTATCTTTCGTAAGCGAGGGCGCGCGTGCGAGTGTCGCCGTAGTGATGACGGACAAGCGTTACACAGCTAAAGTTTATGTGGACTGACGAGTGACGAGCAGTGTTTCCACTAGAACGATTTCTTTTTCCCACACTTCAATTCAGATTTCCCCTTCTACGGACTTTTTTCCCCTCAAAAATTATTTTGCTGTAGTTTTGACACCACACGCCACACCTAAAATTTATCGTTTATTTATCGTATTTGTGTTTTATTTACAGACTGACCAGAAATATAATAAAAACAACAAATGGAGTTGTATACTCATTTTTTATTCCAAATCAGTTAACGCTGTCAGCGCATACATTTTTGCACAAAATAATATTTTACGTCTCCTCCTCAAAACCCTCATTTATCTTTGATTTCCCCAATTTCCCCTTTTATAGTCTTTCCCCTTTTTTTTCCCTCTTGACCCTAATTTCCTAATTTCCCCTCAATGTGGAAATACTGGTGACGAGTACGGCGCACTGCGCAGTGCCCCAGTGATGCCAACTTTATTTTTTAGAGGCTCGTACTATACACTAAAAAAAAATATTATTTTGTCTTGAAATTCAAGGAAATAATTAATTAAATTTCAATAAAACTGCTTAAGTATATCAAATAAAAACGGAATTTAATTCTAATTTTCATTAACATTAATAATCAATTAATATGTGGAATTAAGATATTCATTAATTACATATATTTTGAAAACATAAAAAAAATGAATTGCTTTAGTCAATATCTGAATTATTAGGCACAGCAGATGCGGGAAAAGCATTATATTTTTTCTACATACTTAAAGGAGATCATTCAGGCTTCATACATTTTTGGGCCTTTTTTGAAAGTGCCGGCCAACAAAAAAAAATTGTACATATTTGTAGAACTAACCAGTTGGAACAATAGTTAATATGGCGCAAAAGTTGTAGGATCCAAGATATAGAAGTTATACAAGTTTCAAGATTCATCATTTTGGTACATTGGTTTTTTTCTGAAAGTGCCAGGAAACAAAATAATGATTGACATTGCTAGAGTTAAGCTTCTCAAGCAAATTATTATAGCCATAATCTGTTAGAAACCTGTCGTTTTATGTAATACTAGCGAACCCGACAGACGTTGTTCCGCCAAGTATCTGAACGCATGCAACACAATTTATTTCTTGATGATATACATATGTACATATTTGTCTAAACTAACATGTATATCGGAGTGCCATTTTTATATATTAAAATCGTTTTTATTATTTTTCTGTACCAGTAATATTGTTGTATTTTTACTAATTTTATCTTGCGATATTGAGGCATCTTGGTGAAGAACGAACTTCTTAGAAAGTTCGGTATGTATGATTCTGGCAGTCGAGTTTATTGCGGGCTAGGATAACAAAACGACAAAAGAACGTGCACAGCTGTGGCGCAAGTGGAACCTCATATTGCCAGAGCGATTATTTGGCAATCCTGATAGTCCGATTGAAGAAAGAAAGGCCATCTCTATACTTGATGGCACCTACATATATTTACAGAAGAGCACTAATTACTTTTTTCAAAGAAAATCTTATAGCAACCATAAGTTTCGAAATCTTTTAAAGCCTTTTTTAAATATTTGTTGCAATGGAACCATAATAGCAGTAGATGGACCATACGCTGCAACAACCTCCGATGCCCAGATTTTAAATGATGCACTAAATAATGTGGATAGTGCATTTCACTGGTTTTACCGGCCTGGTGACATTTTTATATTAGACCGTGGTTTTAGAGATGCTATAGAAAATCTGGAGTCATGCGGTTATGTGGCACATATGCCAGAAACAAAATACCAAAATGAAAACCAGCTTACTTCTGAACAAGCAAATAAATCTAGGCTTGTCACCATGTGCCGCTGGGTGGTCGAAGTGATTAATGGCCGCTTTAAAAGGGACTTTCGTTTACTCAGAAATATTCATAGTAACAGAGCATTAAGTAATATGTTCGATTATTTTAAGATCGCGGCAGCATTGCTGAACAGCTATCACGTTGTAGTAGACAATAACGTACACGCACGCGATTTCATTGACATAATTAATGAACGAATAAACATACCAAATCGTTTAGCAGATATTGTCATTACAAATAATTATAACAGAAGAAGAGCTCATTTTGAGCCTATGAGAGCCGAAATGCCTCAATTTAATGACTTTCCCAGAATGACAGAAGAAGAATTGACGCTATTCGCTTTAGGTAGCTATCAATTGAAGCAAGCCCGCAGTTATTATGCTGAACACGTACATCCAGAAGGGGCATTCACTATAGAACTCGCCCGAAATATCCCTCTGGAAGAAATTCGGGAGATAGCTGGACGAGATGTGTTATTAATTCGAGGCCGTATTCAATCAAGGCATGTCGCATCAAGAACCTATTATGTGTACATTGCAGCTGATCCAACACTTCGTGGAAGACTAGCTATTCCACAATATTATTGCTCATGCCCAATAGGCAAACGGACAATAGGGTGTTGTTCACACACCATGTCTATCGTGTGGTATATGGGTTTCGCACGGTATGAGAACATACTTGTACCAGCAGAAGGTCTGGAAGATGAAATTATAACTTTAGATGATGTATAGTTAAAAAACTATAATTGTGATGATTTTTGTAATAAAAAAAAAGGTGAATCTGTATTTGTGTTTTACTTAGATTATCCTAAAATATTTTTTAAGTTATACATAGAATGCAATATAACGTTGTTTTAATATATAAAAATGGCACCCCCCTATACATGTTAGTTTAGACAAATATGTATATCATCAAGAAATAAATTTTGTTGCATGCGTTCAGATACTTGGCGGAACAACGTCTGTCGGGTTCGCTAGTATTACATAAAAAACGACAGGTTTCTAACAGATTATGGCTATGATTTGCTTGAGAAGCTTAACTCTAGCAATGTCAAACATTATTTTATGTTTCCTGGCACTTTCAGAAAAAAACCAATGTACCAAAATGATGAATCTTGAAACTTGTATAACTTCTATATCTTGGATCCTACAACTTTTGCGCCATATTAACTATTGTTCCAACTGGTTAGTTCTACAAAAATGTACCATTTTTTTTTGTTGGCCGGCACTTTCAAAAAAGGCCCAAAAAGAATGATCTCCTTTAATTTGCTCAGCATATCGTCACATGGCTTGAAGTTTATACACGATCCTTTTTCTTTAATATGTTGTGCAGCTAACAAATTCTTATGTACCGTTTCTGGAATACAGTTTAGTTTAACATATTCCTCATAGTTACAGTATAGTCCTAAATATAGTTAGTTATAGTTATAGTACTAAAGTTTAGTTTTACACATTCTTTATAGTTTTATTGGAGATTTATTTTTTCGTAAGACTTCATTTAAAAAATCGTATATAATCTTACGCAAAAGATTTCGATAACTCGATCGTACATCGTACAAGAGTCAAAAAGGTCGTATAAATACATTTTAAATCGTACGGTTGCCAACACTGCAGTGCCCGCTCAGCTGGCCAGCGGCCGCTAGCGGGGCCAGCGGGGGCCAGCGGAGCTACAGGTGCGCGGGCCCGGACGACGCGAACAATAGACGCTGCGTGCATCCTCGCTATATAAATATGTACAATTTAATAAGAAGTTTGTGCGTCGCAAGAATTGAAAATATTAAATTAATTTTAATCAATTAATAAACAAAATGTATGTATAGAAATGGATATAAATTTAAATTTACAATACAACACATAATCTGAGTTGCTCCGCTACCCTCTGTTTGTATTCATGTTAAAGTAAACATATGAAACCTTTTCAAAGTATAATTTATTTATCACTTTTAGTTTTTACTTTATTCATATCTTCCTTTTGGTTCATACATTTGCTAGGTATACATCAATACCGCTTTTTTTCTTCACTTTGATAATAATCTTTCAAAAATTTATGAAAGCTCGGAGGAACAGTACAAACATGTGAAAAGAGTGATGATGCGCTTTATTTATTCATTCTCTCAACTTGATTGAGGTGAGTGAAATAGATTTGTGATGACATTAAATTAAGTAATTTATCCTATTTTAGTATGTTAAAAAAATTAGCTCAGTTCTGTCAAAGGTTTATCTATAAAAAATATGTAATATTTAAAATTTATTTAAATACTGTTATTTTATAGTATTTATTAAGATAAGATTTCATAGTATTTAATTATTTAATAGTACTTTTTAAAACAATGTGCAATCAATAAACATTTAAAAAATCTTGACCAATTGTACTTCAATAATTGAATTTCATTTCTATTTAAACTAAATTATTGTTAAATAATAGTACGAATTTAATGAATATAAAACCAATAATAAGGTCATGAATTTATTTCAACTTTCCCGCCTCAACTACACTCGCAAAAAAATATTCTGGTAACACTGGAAGCACTGATTATTTTGTATTGTTTAATGTCCGTTAATTGTCAAATGAAATGGAGCTCTCTGATTGGTTGGTAAACTGTTCATATATTTTTTCGCCATTTTATTATTGTTGAATATTGTTACATTGTCATTTGTTTTTCTAAGCACAAGTGAATAAGTTTTTATTAGTGAACGGTGAATTAATTTATTAACGAATTATGGAAAATTATGGCTGTGAGTTCTGTGCTTGTGATATGTGTTTAATGAAATTACCTAGTTAGGTACGAGTAGATTTTCAATATTGTAGTTTGGTAATAAAATTAAAATAAGTGTAAAGTGAAGGCGTGTGAGTTGTGGCTTGTGACCAGTTAAGATTGAACTAAAAGAAAGGTAATGTTATTCATTTTAATAAAAAGTATTATGATAGTTTTAATTAGTTAGCAGGTTGTGTACACAAAAATAAGTTACTTTGTTTGCTTTGTTTATTTTTTTTCAAATGATAATAATAAGAATGTTTGAATCTCCACTGGATATTCCTATTTAAATAACTTTTATAAAGTTGTGAGGAACAGATCGTAATCGTTTTAAGATACTTTCGTGGCTCAGAGGTACCTAGTTGAGAGATTCATAAAGTATATAGATGTTCGTTCTGATCGGCCTGCTGTAAGTTGTAACATTATGCGCGAATTTTATCAATATTTAAATGAAATTAATATTTTCTGATTTCTTCGCGTACATATTTTATTATGTTTAAAAACTACATATAATATCCGGGACGAATCTTGACCCTGTGCAGTAACAAATATTAGATGTCGTTTGATGTGCGGTCTGAGGCGAGGAGCTCATTACTACAGCAAACATGAAACAAGGCCGCCATTACTAGTAAGTAGTAACCATTGCAACGGGTGGATGCGTGGCCCCAAGCAGTGACACAATTTTACTAAAATGTCAAGAAAAAATAATATAGTTCTAAAAAGACAAGCTCGAAAAATTATTTAAGATGTTCACTGTTTTTTAATAATGCTAAAGATAAAATAATTAACCCGTTGTGTTTTTTACGTTCCTTCCCTTTAATATATTAAATATTTATTTTTAGATAGTACCTACGTGATTTTCGCAACGACTATACCTGCGCAGAGGACGCCTTGTTAGGTCAGGTTTCGTGCCGGGTAGTATACTTCCGACGTTTCGATTACTTTGCAGCAACCGTTATCACTACAGACATCTCGTCTGCCCGTTAAAAACAATAAAAATATTAGTTTCATTTCTAAATTCAAATCAATACTTGCGAAAGATATCATTATTATAAATGATTAGAGGAAGAAATGATGAAAATTGTTATTTTATTTTTCAAACATATTCTGTTTACCGTACCTTAAATCTGTACTAGGCACGCCACTGAACTGTCGTTCCTTACCTGGTAGAGATATCAAGCTCCGCTTGATCCCAGAGCAGTTTTTACATCAAGTACTTTTTAGATATGAAATATTTAAAAGAGTGTCTAGCTTTGAATTTTCATAATCACTAAAATCTCTCATTATATATTTATTTTTTCTATCTAATACCAACGCGGATTTCATGAACATTAAAAAGGTTAACTGATATCTATACTAATATTATAAAGCTGAAGAGTTTGTTTGTTTGAAAGCGCTAATCTCCGAAACTACTGGTTCGAATTGAATAATTCTTTTTGTGTTGGATAGTCCAGTTATCGAGAAAGGCTGTGGGCTATATAACATCACGCTACGACCAATAGGAGCAAGGATATAGTGGTAAATGTGTAAAAAACGGGAGAAGTTATTTCATCTTTGAAGCCTTGAAGTGAAAACGGTTCAAGATACACAAAAAATATGTATTAAAGAATAATAGCTCTTTTAATGATCTAAAAAACAGTCCTCGACAGTATATGTCTATCTTTTAAGATTAACTCACAAAAACCGTTTTTATGGTACCTAATTTGGTCGAAATAATTTGTTTAAGTTGTATCCACATAATAATATTTATCTTTATTCAAATAAACAAATAAATATGTTGTTGGTTAAGAGTACTTCATTATGAATTAAATAAAAACATAGGTTTTATCTTGAAAATTCTACGGGAACTCGACCATTCCGAAAACTCTCTTCCGAGACCATGTCTCACTCGCTCTGGAACGCATGTATAGTGCCCTCCGCTCATACTCATAGTTGAGTCATTTTTGTGTTTAGGGGATGTTTGGTCATTACCATTTGTCTGACTGATAAAATATAACTTTGTAATAATTATATAAAAATCAGACATTTAAAAATAAATTAAGTTCATTTATTTTTTGTAGAGCTTTAAAGCGTCTGACAAAAGTTCTGGCCCATGGAAAGAGTCAGATTTTTTTGATATTACTTCAGAGTATTATTCTACAAAATATATATAAAAATCAGTAATTAAAATTCAACTTAAGTAATTCTGATTTTTAGTTACCTTTCTCACCTGGTACCTGCGCAGGTGTCACCGAGCCAACTCCACAAGCGTACAGGTATTAAAAAGTACATGAGAGACTACTTAGAACCGAAAGTTCTATGCTTTAGAAAATAAGTTGTGTCTTATCGCTCTGGGATCTTACTCTAAATGTTTTGCCTGTAATTTAACTAACCGATGTAGCCATTAATGCCTTCAATTTTATGTGTTTTGTTGGTTCTTTTTTTTTAAATTTGTTTCGTTTAATTATATTTATGTTAGATTTTATTCATAACTGCCGAAGAAAGTCGTCAGTATACGTTTTTAATGTTAATTAGTCTTTTTTTAATTTTAATAATATGTGTCTAATTACCAATGGAAACTTTGCTGATATATGTAATTTTGTATAATTATATCCCATAAGTTTATCTTATTGTTTGTTTCCCTAAAATAAAATAAAATAACATACATACATTGCAAGTGAAATAATAACTATTAAAAGTTTTTGCATTCATTGTATAAGAAACAGTCACGACGGGCAGACGAGAAGTGTATGATATAAAATATATTTAGGCACATATTGATAATAAATTTCTGAATTTAATTTCGTAGCAACCCAAGTGCGAACTTGCGCTAAATACTTTATGATCTCTCAGTAAAACATAAAATCTGGACCGCGTTATGTACAGATTGTAAGTTCTAATCTTGTTAAATGTATGTAATACATCTATCACCCTTAGCGTGGTTATACATTCAATAATATCATATAATAAGTTTGAAATCACCAACCCGTCTTGAGCGAGCGTGGTGATTAATGTTCTAACCTTCTCCATGTGAGAAGAGGCTCAGCAGTGGGCTCTGATAGGCTGATGATGATGGAAACATCTCATATAATCTCCTATATTATGAATATGCATTGAATATATTCATATAATTATGATTTACCAGGTCGGTGGAAGACACCAAAGCGAGGTTGGCGGAGATGGAGCGAGCTCTGAACAGCACCGAGCTGGGTTCAGACTTGAGATCCTGCACGAGACTGCTGCTACTACACCAGGAGGGTACATGACATACTAGCTGTTTACTGCGGCTTCATGCGTGTATTAGGAATTACTCAGATGGTGATTAATGTGTATCTAATATAATGGATGTCATTGTGAGGTCTAAATTGCCTTATAGAAGAGTTTTATCAAAATCAGTTAGGATAATTTACTTGTAAGACCAACATATACCAACATATAACATACCTACTAGATATACTATATAAATACATATATATAGTACTAGCTTTTACCGCGGCTTCGACCGCGTGGAATAGTTACTTCCGACAGATTTTTGGTTTTTCCCACATAGTTCCCGTTCTTGCGGGGTTTTCGGAATGGTCGAGTTCCCGTAGAATTTTCAGGGTAAAACCTATGTTTTTTTTATTCACAATGAAGTACTCTTAACCATCAACATATTTATTTGTTTATTTGAATAAAGATTAATATTATTGATGTTGATACAACTTAAACAAATTATTTCGACCAAATTAGGTACCATAAAAACGGTTTTTGTGAGTTAATCTTAAAAGATAGACATACTGTCGCGGACTGTTTTTTGATCATTAAAAGAGCTATTATTCTTTCATGCATATTTTTTGTGTATCTTGAACCGTTTTCACGGAGCACGCAACGGAAGGCTTCAAAGATGAAATAATTTCTCCCGTTTTTTACACATTTACCACTATATCTTTGCTCCTATTGGTCGTAGCGTGATGTTATATAGCCCACAGCCTTCCTCGATAACTGTACTATCCAACACAAAAAGAATTATTCAATTTGAACCAGTAGTTTCGGAGATTAGCGCTTTCAAACAAACAAACAAAAAAAACTCTTCAGCTTTATAATATTAGTATAGATATATAGTACAGTAGGACCTCGATTATCCGGACTAATTGTTGTCGGTAGGCATCCGGATAAGTGAAAGTCCGGATAATCCAATATATGAAGAAAAACGGGCTTTTTGCATATGTACATATGTAGTCTGTACCATACATATGTAATGTTAGGTGTTTATTTAAAACAACAAATACATATGAGCGAAAATCAACGTTTATTAAGAAATTGTACATAATGTACGTATAAGTGTGATAAGTGGCGTGGCGTTGTGCAAGTTCTGACATGTTAATCTATTCATACAATAATAAAATTGTAGAAAAGTGCTGTCTGTACATTGAAAATAAAAATAAAAAAAATAACAGGGATTATTGTTATGTCGATGTCGAACCCAAAAATGTAATTAACTTTTTTTTTTGTTTCATGTCAATCGGTTCATAAATAAAAAAGTTATGTCAAATTAAAGAACTGAAGAACTGCGTTCAATATTCGACCGGGTGTGTCAATTGTATGTGGCTCTGTCCCGTGTTAGCAATCCCAGCAGCCTGTATGCTTTCACCCCCGATGGCCATACGTCTAATATTGTATATAGAGAAGAATTACAGTAAAGTAGGTTTTTTAGCTACCCAAAATGACTGTGATTATGATCCAAAATAAAAATAAGTATATATTTAAAAAAAAATGCTGCCAAAGTCACTATTCCACGCGAACGAAGTCGCGGGCACGGCTAGTATTAGAATAAACTCGTCGCGATTGGCAGTCCGGATAATCGCGAATTCGGATAACCGAGGTCCGGATAATCGGGGTCCTACTGTATTGCTTTTCAAATTATTATCTGTCGTAGTTATGCCAGCTAACTGATATAATTTGAGGTAACTGTCAGTGTGGGAGTGATGATGTGGTTTTAAAGAGAATTAGATTTTCGTCATATCACACAATTTTTGAGCTACAAGAAATGTATGATAAATCACTATATACATATATGTAAGTCATCAAGTGACTTATGAAGTGAAAATTTATCAGTTATTGAGTAGGATCAAATATTTATAAAACATGTATTAAAAATAGGGGTTGGTGATAGAAGAGTGATAATTAAGGGTTGTATGTATTTTATAATGCCACATTATGAAAGGTTGTCAAAAAAAAATTAAATAAGGTTTTAAAAGTGGGCCGCCCTTATACTTAGGGGTATGAAATATAGATAGTAGCCTATTGTTAAAATTATTGAATATGCATATAAAGTTTCATAAAAATTGGTTAAGCCGTTTGGCAGAAGTATGACATCTAACATATATATATGGACTTAAATCAGAAGAAGTTGTCATTATTTAAATTTGTAACACTTTCAATTAACCGAAATATAATAATACAGAGTAGGTATATTCAGCATTATCTTACAATTCCTCTTTAACCTACCAACAGGTCGTAGAACTCGAGTTAGACACATACGCGGCGATCATAGCGGAAATGGGTCACGTGGCGCAATCCATGGCTTCCGGTGGTCATCCTGAGGGAGCGGCGCTGGTCACCAGACATGACCAGCTGGCTGGCAGTCTGGCTAGGCTGCAGAGACTGGCTGCGAGCAGGCAGGCCGCGCTAATGGAGATAGTGTGTAGGTGAGAGATACTATATATATAATATATACTAATATTATAAAGCTGAAGAGTTTGTTTGTTTGTTTGTTTGTTTGTTTGTTTGTTTGTTTGTTTGTTTGAAAGCGCTAATCTCCGAAACTACTGGTTAGAATTGAATAATTCTTTTTGTGTTGAATAGTCCAGTTATCGAGTAAGGCTGTGAGCTATATAACATCACGCTGCAACCAATAGGAGCAAAGATATGGTGGTAAATGTGTAAAAAACGAGAGAAATTATTTCATCTTTGAAGCCTTCCGTTACGTGCGCCGTAAAAACGGTTCAAGATACACAAAAGATATGTATTAAAGAATAATAGCTCTTTTAATGATCTAAAAAACAGTCCGGGACAGTATATGTCTATCTTTTAAGATTAACTCACAAAAACCGTTTTTATGGTACCTAATTTTGTCGAAATAATTTGTTTAAGTTGTATCAAAATAATAATATAAATCTTTATTCACATAAACAAATAAATATGTTGTTGGTTAAGAGTCCTTCATTATTAATAAAAAAAACATAGGTTTCATCCTGAAAATTCTACGGGAACTCGACCATTCCGAAAACCCCGCAAGAACGGGAACTATATGGGAAGAACCAAAAATCTGTCGGAAGTAACTATTCCACGCGGACGAAGCCGCGGCAAAAGCTAGTATATATATATATATATATATATATATATATATATTCGTCGCACTACTTATAGTCAAGAAGGGCTATAAGAATTTGTAAATTTGTTTCGAGGTAGTTTAGAAACAGGAGACTGACGTAGCATACTTTTCATCAAGCGAGGTCGAAATTTAAATAAATAACTACTCAACAAAGACTTGTTATTTACTGCTTCTTAAGCGTTACACAGTAACGCCTTTCTATTCCTGAAGTTGGTTATGAAGAAGTTGCTGACAAAGACTAGTATATGTGTGTTATAGGAATATATAAATAGGATATCCTCTAAAAATATGTGTGTCTATCCTTAGACATGAATATCTGGCTGAGAGCGCTGAGTTGGAGGAATGGGTTGCGGAGCAGCAAGCAGCCGCCTCCAGTGAAGACTACGGACAGGACTATGAACACTTACTGGTGAGTAACGATATGTAGATGATGATGATGATGATGATGAGAGGCTGCTCCAGCCATCACACTTGGTGATGGAGACATTATTCAGTTATATCTTCAAATACTACGCTTTGAAACTTCACGGAAATCCGTTCAGCAATCCTATTTTTAGAAACTAACGAATGAATGCTAAATTTCGTTGAAATTTAAGTCAATTTGAGCATTTAGTACGTAATTTAGTGTTTTTTTTTATTTCTTGTATCTCAGAAGGATGTGCTAAGATTAGCATGTCATAATATTAAGTATACCTAAAGTTTAACAGCTTAATTAAAATATCCTCCAAAACCATTTAATTATATCTATAATCTAAGACATCATATTTCCCCAACCACAGATTCTTAGGTCCAAGTTCGAAGAGTGTAGAGAGTGGGGCGGAGAGGTTCAACCAGCGTGAGGAGCTGGCCAAGAAGCTGGTCGCCTCAGACAGCCCATACATCGCTTACATTGAAAAGTGACAGGAAGTACTCGGGTGAGGGGAACTTGGGAAATGACCCTTAATTACATAACATATAGGATCTAATACAGATATCCAATATGTCCACATAAACTTATACCAAACAAAATTAGTTTTAACCATACATACAGATATAGAATCTAAATAAGACATTCCACAAATGCAAATAAATTTGTACAAGTTAAAATGAGACTTAATGACTAGATATAGAATTTAATTTAGACAAAGAAAAATGAGACTTAATTACATACACATAGAATCTAATTCAAAAAATCCACATGTCATTTAAAACAAGGCAGAGTGAGACTTAATTCTATACATATAAGATCTAATTTACATAATCCACAACTCAAATACATACAATTCATACATTCCAGCGAGTCCTGGCAGTGTCTGGTAGAACAGATCCAGTCCCGCAGCCAGCGCCTGGTTGCTGCTGGCGAGATCCACCGCTCCCACCGCGACGCCGGGGACCTGCTGGCGCGGGCCTGGGCGCGCCGGGCACGCCTTCTTGCGGAACCACGACGCAGCCGAGAACGATATGGTCGCTATCGACGCGCAGATGCAGGTACTACAAAACAATTATTATGGTTAAAGATACTTTATTTTTCTCAAAAAGAAATTACATTTCACTTACTTGAGAAAATTATGACGATAAACATATTATGTATTTTAAATTAAAACTTCGACAATCATAATAAATGTATCACTAGGTAGTTTAACATATTCTTACAATGAATTTGCTTTAAACATGAAATTTAAAATATACAGTATACACCCTCAAAGCACCAATAATTGTGTAAAAAACAGTGATAAGAAATGCAAACTCATAGACACAGAATAACTATTAATATTGACTTATAATGAAATCTAAGATTTTCGCGAGTATTCATTTAAATGAAAGTAAAATTTTTTGGATGAACGTTTTGATAAAAAAATACATATTTCCGACGTTTTGTTTACTGACGATATGATAAATATTAGTTTCATTTAAATGAATACTTGTCAAAATCTATTTCATAATATCATAGCTCCTCACTTAATGTAGCCTAATTCTGCCTAAATAAGATTTTAACTGATTTTTGCAGTATTTTATAGTTGTAGTAATATATATCCTCGCCCAGGCAAGTACCAATGTGAGTTTTCCGAGTCATATGTACTTTCTAAGAATATTTAGACATCACTGATTAATGCATTCCCAATGAGGGTTGATGTCAGGCAGGCGGCCGGTCGTAAAAACAATTAGCCAAAACTATTCACAACATGTAAGGTAGACCCTGGCTAAAGCTGGGAAGTTGCCAGGTAGAAGAGATAGTTGTAGTGATATTAAATCTATTTCCAGGTGCTCCAGGGGAAGGATCTCGCCTCCAGCGGTTATGCCCCGGCGGTAACTCTCAGCAAATAACGCTGAGACAGCAGGCGCTCAGTGAGGCGTGGCGGTCACTGCAGGTGCTTAGGAGGAAACTGCTGCACCAACACCTGGAATTACAGACCTTCCTATCCGAGGTATTACTGTGGGATTTCACTATTATACAAAACCTTTATGATCTGATAGTGTGTTAATATATTGCTACATTTGATTAATCTATCTAATTTATATATTTTTTCTTTATATACTAATTAATTATATATTAACGATTTTACGCCTATAAATAATGGATCCTTTATGATATTTTATTTCCATTAAGACATTATTATCACTTATATGAGAATTACACTTATAACAAAAACATTTATGAATACACAGTTCGACATCGCACTTGTAACATAAATTAAATGAAGTAACGTTTAATTAAGAGATATTTTTCTATATTAAGCACTAATTTAATGGTTGTCTTGGTTTTGATTATTTATTATTTAATTTATACTATCTGCCTCGCAAACGTTGTTTTGTCATATCAAAAGTAGGGGTTGGTGATAAAAAAAATATTTAGGATTTTATGTATTTTCTTATGACACTTGATAAAAAAACAAAAATAAAACCTTTCGTCCAAATCAAAACAAAATTTAGGGGTGAACAGCCCCTATTACTTAGGTTATGAAAAATATGTATTGGCCGATTCTCAGAGCCTCAGACCTACTCAATATGCTTACAAAATTTCATGAGAATCGGTCAAGCCGTTTCGGAGGAGTACGGAAACGAACATTGTGACACGAGAATTTTATATATAAGTTATATTTATATCATGAATATCGTTCCCCAGCTCCGTGACGTCATCTAGTGTTCGTCATCCCTCCGCAGCGAGATGTCATCCTCAGCTGCCGCAGGCTCAGCAGCAGCTGAGGGCGGAGAGAGAGGCGCGCGACGACTGTTTCCAGGACGTACTGGCCAGGGGGCAGAGGTGACTGGATGAGGAACGTCCCAGCTCAGCGGTTAGTACACACTGGAACAATATTATAATATGAAAGACATGTTAGCAATAGTACCTTCTTCTGCCTTCCATGATGTGAATAGTGTTGGCTAACTGTTTTTATGACCGGCCGCCTGCCTGACATCAACCCTCTTTGGGAAGAAAAGTAATATTTCTTGTATTTACTTTACTAAGCGTTTATAGTTATTTTTTTATAACGTACTATCGATATTTCATGTGCATCACGAGTAGATTATAGTAAAAACAAAAAATATTAGTAACATTTCAATGACTACCCGTGAAAGTATATCTCATGAGATAAATATGTTCTGATATGTATAACCACAGGTAATTCTGGTTCATTAATCTCACTATTTAATACTAATTATTTCCAGGAGATCGAGGAGCGTTGCCGCGCGGCAGGTGGCGTTGGAGCAGCTGATCGACTGGCGCTGCTTCCTGAGAGACGATAAAAGTGAAAAGAATATTAAAAATATCCGAATACACTAGGAAATGTAAAAATTAAAACATAAAATAAAAAGGTTAAAACATGAAAGAAAATTAATCGTAATTAACATTTGTATATTTTTAATTTTATTTTAATATTTGAAAAGGTTAATTTTCTTCTAAAAATAATCAGAATAATCAAAAATATTTATCGAAAAGTTATTAACTATTGCGCCTATCTTAAGATAAAGTTGTTTAAAAACCTTTGTTTCATATAATTTTATACCGTTAATTGACGATCAAGTTAAAAAGTTAATTCCCAATTTGTATGTCTGCTTTGATCTGTATATAATTTATAAAATGAAATTAAGTTGTTATTTGGTGGAACAAAATATTTAAAATTAAATTTTGCTAAATTTGGAATAAAATATTATTGAAAATATCTAATAGGTATGAACATAATGTAACAAAACGTTCTAAATGACTGCAAAGAAAACACAAAAAGATTTTAAAAAAATATGGGCGTTTCATACTTTCGGATTATCTCAATAATGAGCAAATGAACAATGAGCTTTATTTGTAACAGTAAAATGTTGAGAAAGAGATTATTGAAAAATTATTGATATTAATTAGTAGACAGAGGCTGTTTGAATACTGATTAATGTAAACCGAAACACCTAGCTTTGTTCTCCTATATGCTTTGTATGATCTCTGACAACTTCATACTGTTTTGGGATTTCGTACAATCAAATCATCCCGACCCCTTTTGAGCGTGATTTCAAAAATTAACACCAGGTAAAATGAGCCCACACCCGACATATTCCGGTATTTGGAATGCGTACCTAATTACTTATTGCAGGTTCAACTGGCCAAAGTATTATAAATATATCATACGAAGCATAAAATTTTTAATGCTGTACACAATTGCTATAAGAATGTCCTAATCTATGCGTACAGTGCAAGTCTATTAATCTACCATTATATATATCGGCGCTATCAGCTTTAATAACGGATGTGAAATGAAAAAAAAATTGAGGCTGTCATCAATTCTTATTAAACCTCATTAGTATTTATGATTATTGTTAAAAGTAAAACGAAATCAAAGATTGTTTAAAAGGAGAATAGAACTATGTTTAAATCTTGGTACAAATATGACGTCTGGACGCACGACGGCAGAATTAAGAGTTCAGTGAGTGCGTATCATTGAAGTATGTAATTATGAAGAACCTTCGAGAAATTCAGGAGCATTAAGAACAATTGAAGTTTCATTTTAAAATATCATGGAACGTACTAGAAAAAGTGACATTAGTAACGTCAGCGAGGCTTTCTTTAAAAACAACGAATTTGTAATAAATCCGATATACATATAACATTATTCAACTTGTATATCTAATCAACTTCTTTTTCATTCTTATCATCATAGAGTTTTTTTTTTGCTTTTAGTAATTTCAAGTCAAGTATTTTTTAAATATGTAAGTACATTTTTTTTGGATTATTTTTAACTTTACTTTTCCATTTCAATCATATTTGGTATCTTATTGCTTAAACGAACAAGTTTCTTTAACGTTTTACATAAAGTAATCCTCAAATGGACAAAAGTTTCATTGTTTACATTTATTAATAATAGTAGAATAGCCATGGACATGATAAACCTGCTACTTTATAATAAATAAACACTTGATCAGTTGTCTATAAAGGGCACAGTAGATTATCAATTAATATGGAAATAACAAACCTTTTTGAATTCACCAAGCTGTTAAGTTAAAAATTATGTTGGTTAAATATAATTCACATTGACATCTCATCTGCACTTGATCACGGTTGCTGCAAAGTAACCGGAACGTCGGGAGTATGTAGATATAAAATAATAACAAACGAGAAGTAATCCGAATAATATTAATTTCATTTAAATGAATACTCGCGAAAGTCTTAGATGTCATTAAGCAACATAATTGTTATTAAACCAATATACCTAAATTCTGCATCAGCTTTTAAATTAAATATATGTATTATTTCATTAAAAACTTTCATTATTTCTACTTTAACTTTTTTATTAATGCAGACGGTTGATGAATAAGGCGTTTTACAGAGCAGGGAAGGACAAAGTGCTACATAAATTCTGGCAGACTTTAAATAAATTTTGTGCTGGATTTTTAACTTGTTTCTGATGCACCCGTAAAACAAAGAGTATGTATAAATTTAGTCTTCATTGTTTTAAATTCTTAACTTCGTTATTCTGCCATTTTCACATCAACATATGGTAAAATATTTGCCCTGCAAATAACAACATTATAATAGATAATTTCGTGTAAAATTATCTTTCCAACTATTCCTAGAACTATCTTCTTCTACCTGGCAATTTTCCCAGCTATAGCCAGGGTCTGCCTTACATGTTGTGAATGGTTTTGGCTATTTGTTTTTACGACCGGCCGCCTGCCAGACATCAACCCTCTTTTGGGAATCAACATTAATCAGTGATGTCTAAATATTCTTAGAAAGTACATATTATTCGGAAAAATCACATTGGTACTTGCCCGGGCCAGGATCGAACCCGCGCCCTCGGCAACGAGAGGCGGGCCCTTTGACCACTGGGCCACCACTGACCAACTATTCCTATAACTATGTTATTATATAATATTTGAGGGATATTATATTGACTAAACTATAAGAAATGAAATCATTATTTAAGTGAGAAATATTACGTCACACTTTTAAATAGTAAGAAATGTGATTGGAGACAGTATTCGATAATTTATTTAACAGCCACTTGTTGCAACAAATGCGCTATCAATACCCATTCAGGGAAAAGAAAAATACCTAATAAACTCAAACTCAAATAACTTTATTCAATACTAGCTTTCAGTCCGCGGCTTCACCCGCGTGTAGTTCGGTTATATCGCGTTTCCAAGAGAACCTTTCAAAAATCTGGGATTAAAAACTATCCTATGTTCTTTCTCAAGGTCACTCTATCTCTGTACCTAATTTATTAAAATCAGTTCAGTGGTTTAGGCGTGAAAGCGTAACAGACAGACAGACAGACGGACAGAGTTACTTTCGCATTTATAATATTAGTAATACTTTCAAGTAATGTGGCGTTGAATAATGAATTGTACTGGGCCAAAATAACATCATTGAAGATGATTCAACTTTGATGCCTTTTAATATATATTATAGTTTGCAAAAAATAATAGAAAATATAGAAAAGAAAGCTTGTTTATAAGACTAAATTAATTAATTAGTTTTACTGCATAACAACGTCTTTCATGTGAATGGGTTTTGAGACTGCCTTGTATGGGGCTCTCTCACTGTGTGGCGACCGACGATCGACGGCAGCGGCGGAGATGCAGATTACCTATTCGTTAAAAAGAACTTTAACTTCAAAAGCCAATTTTTTTAACTTGATACACCCAAAACTTCTAAATATGATGTTCCTAAGTTCAGTGATTAAAATTGTGTATAAAAAAAGTTTAGCTTCGTAGAATTCCGTGTGTAGAATATCACCCCTACGGTGGTAAAAATAACAAACCATTTTAAATTTCAAAAACGCTTGAACAAATTGTTTTTTTTTTATTTCTTATAAAGTTTCATGTTTTTATCCCAATAAATGACAAAATCGCATACAAACTTTCAACCCTTATTTCACCCCCTCACTGGTTGAAATTTCAAAAACGCTATAACAAATGTTTAAATATATCCTATCATGTGCCTAAATATAAAGTTTCATGGTTTCATCTTTTGTAATTAAGAAATCCCATTCAAACTGTCAACCCTTATTTCACCCCTTCACTGGTCGAAATTTCAAAAACGCTAGGCCAAATGTTTAAATATATCCTATCAAGTGCTTAAATATAAAGTTTCATGGTTTTCTCTTTTAAAATTCAGAAATACCGTACAAACTTTCAACCCCTATTTCAACCTCTTCAACCCTTTTTTTCGCAATAAAAGGTAGCCTGTATTTTTCCCAGGGTCTAAAAATTGTCTGTGCGAAATTTCATCAAAATCGTTTGAGAGGTTTAAGCGGGAAAGCGTAACAGACAGACAGACAGAGTTACTTTCGCATTTATAATATTAGTTGTGATTGACCCCCCCCCCGTACCCCAGTGATGCTTACATAGGGCCTACATCGCATGCTGGCTAGCTGAGCGCGATGAGCTTCAACCACGCGACTTTTTTCTAATACTTGCATTTTGAAACTCGTGATATCTTCCGAATGAAATGTCCGAATTGAATAATTCAAAGAGTTATAAAAAGGTATTGAAGCCGTCTTGAATATAAAGTAATTTATTTTGATAAAGATTAATACCAAGGCACGAATAAAGAGCCTTTTGAAGCGGCGGCATGTAAATTAATTTTTTAGAATAATAAACCGCTTACTGTGACATAACTATAATATTTAGACATATGCTGTCGCGACACTTTTTGTGGATGATAATGAGTTCTGCAAAGTCGTAGTAAATGATTTGGTTCTATCATCAATAGTTTTCGCAGCGCACGCGACGTAAGGAATTTTTCAGATCATTTTTTTACACCTTGGGTTATATTATTGGAGTTTTAGTAAGGATCTCTAATTTCTATTTAAATATAATATAGCTTATATTACTCGGGAATAATGTAGCTTTCTAAAGGTGAAAGAATTTTTGAAATCGGTTCAGCAGTTTCGAAGCCTATTCATAACAAATAAACAAACAAATCTTTCCTCTTTATTAATATATAGATAGAAGCATTACCCTTTCTTATTGATGTTCACTTGAGACACTACCACCGGTTCGGAAAAGAAAATACCCTGACCTGAGAAGAACCGGCGAAAGAAACTCAGCGGGTTTATTTTTTTTTAATGTATATATATATATAAATTTATCTCATATATTATATACACCATTTAATATGAGATGAAATAGCCAGGAGGCGATCGTTTCATTCCCAAGGTGTGCTATCGTTCTTAAACTCATTAGTTGTATAGTAACCTTTTGCACACAAGCGTTCCTTAATATTTTTTTTTAAATTTAGCAATAGAGGCATTTTGAACGCTTTCTGGGATCCTGTTGTAAAACCGTATACATTGCCCCACAAAGGAGTTACTGACTCTATGTAGTCGCGTAACAGGAGTAACAAGTTTATGTTTGTTCCTTGTACCAATGCTATGAGTATCACATTTTCTCATGAAATCATTAATATTTTTTCGTACATACATAACATTGCAGAATATATATTGAGAAGCAACAGTCAATATCTTAATTTCTTTAAATTTATTCCTTAACGATTCTTTAGCTCCTAGGTTATAGATTGCGCCAATAGCCCTCTTCTGTAGCACAAATATAGTATGGACAGCGGCTGCGTTGCCCCACAGCATAATACCGTATGACATTATACTGTGAAAGTAACTGAAATATACTAAGCGAGCCGTATCAACATCGGTACATAATCTAATTTTTTTAACCGCGAATGCCGCAGAACTCAGTCTACTCGCCAATCCGCTGACAGTACATCGTTAGTATTTACTTGATTTATATTTCATATAAAATAATTATCTATAACAATGTACAGTTAATTTCAAGTTTTCATTAAAATTATCATCAGAAGTATTTAAGTACATTAAAACCATTACAATTTCTGTTTAAGGGATTTAAATATAACATTGGAAGCAATAAATGCAGCCATTGATAGGATCGGTGCAGTCGATAACACACCGCAGAGGACGTTAATACAAATATGGTCTCATTAATACATAATTAAGTTTTATGTTATATTCAACACAATCATGTATAATATTTTTTTAGATGATAATAGTTTTAAAAGGCAGTTAACAGCGCAGAGGATCAGTCAAATCAAAAAGTCCTTCGTTCAAACATGTGATGTTTTAAAAGAATTCAATACGTCAGATAACTTTTTTTTATTTTTGTTTCTTGTATCTTTTATTTTCAATATTGCATTCACGATATATAATTTTCTCATAACACATGAAGGTATGAATTTAAATTTTGTACTTAATTTTATTTTGATAGTATTATTTTAAGAACCGGACAAATATCTTAATAAAAAAAAAGAAATGCGTTTTCATTTTAAAAAACTTTAATTGAATTACAATAACCAATTTATAAAATTATATTGATATATATTTTTAAATAGCCTTTTTAAAATATCCGTTTTAATAATTATTTCGATACCCTTTATCTTTGTCTATGTTTCATATCATTACTACCGATTGAAAATGTCGTCATGACATTTTTTTCATCAATTATGATATCCAGTATTCAGTGTTTAATTGCATTGCATTTTTTTTTTCAAATTATCTGTTAATAATTTCTATTGAAAATATGTTATTCACACAATTTGTGGAATCGTTAGAAAAGATTCAATTTTTTTGTTTAATTTCTAATTTGAATGAATAACATTAAAACGTATTCAGGAATACCAAAATATATTTTTACACGTACGTATGAAGCTGAAATTGCGAATACTTTATTGCAGGACATTAAACTCGCTCTGCAGTGTGCATGGTTTTTGTATCACACGGTACAAGTAATGATGCTAGTTGAACCTTTTATTTGATTAAAAAAATAGTAAATATTTAATTGTTAATAAATTTGTATAGCAATAAATTTAAACTTCAACAATTTACTGTGGAATATCGCGTTCCAGTTTCTGTATCGTTATATTCCGAAGGTTGCAAGTAAATAACCTTGTGGTTATGAATTTTTCATTCCTTATATTCTAATTAAATTAAAATATGTATAAGCTAAATATTGTTTTAAAGACAAAAACGTAATTGCATAAATTTTCGTATCGATATCCAAAAAGTGCAAATAATTATATTCCAGGTAAATAAAACACGTTTGTTGGTGGCGGAGATGATGAGTTGTGTGATGTCTGACACTGATCCACTTTACTATGAAGTGGACACTTTGTTTCAACACTTAGTGCTATGGGATGTTAATTTTACAGCCTTCGAAATGTGCAACGTTGGAAGGCCTCTCGTTCCAATGCAACGGTATGAATTCGTTATCAAACTTAAAATTATTTCTAAGAAAGCTGTATATTTTCATATCTTCTATTTCCACTCTATATAAATTGAAATTTATCTTTTCAGATTATTGGAATTATCACAAGTTTTTTAACAATGTCATTCGAATTTTAAAACTATGCTGTATAAAATAGTTTTCTGATTATAATTGTATGGATCAAACAAATTTTAAGCAAACTGCATTATTTCGTATTAGTATAACGTTCTATAACAACCACAAGGTTCGCTATCGTCCACTTCTGAGACGATAGCATTATGGCAGACAGATAGATAGACAGACAGACAGAGTCAGACTACTCCAAACCCTGCGTGTATCAATTTTAGCGTGATTTTTGTCCTGATTAAGTTAGCGCTGTTTGGTCGGAATCAAAATTTTAATTATATTAGCTTAACATAATAGTAATAAATTAAGTATGTAAGAATAGTAATTTAGCACTGTATTATTATTGGTTTAAATATTACTGATGTATTGATTAGGCTCAAAGAAGTAATCTTAGATTAATTTTATTAATACTCACAGATCATTTCAACGATTTAATAATATAATCGCACAAGAATGTAAGACATTACAATACCTTAGTAAAACAAAATTATTATTAAATTAGGGTCTAGTGGATAAGAAATAAGTACCATTGAAGAACTTTCTTACGCTTCAATAAACTTATCGATTCTACAATTGAAGAATTAAATTATTATATTTGTGTTTTTCAGTCTTAATATTTAATATACTGTATCTATTTGGAAATTCTCATGAATTTTTATGTATTCTTAAAATTGTTCAATATAAATAAGTCAACAGAATTTGATTTATTAAAGTTGTGTTAAATATAAGTAATTGTTTTCTGTCCTTTTAATTGCTGTATTGAATTTATAAGCAATGTTGCACTTTGTGAACCTAAGAAAAAAATAATAATTCCAGCCACCAAATTCTAAGGATCGTTTGGCCTTTTTATTACTGTTAACCAAACACTTTATTTATTTAATTAAAATAAAAGGTTTCTGCTGAAAGTATGACTTTAACAAGAAATGTCTAACGTTACGAATGATTATTGAAATACATTTCGGTAAAATACACAAATAAATATACACTTTTGTTATAAAAAGTTTATAAATATGTATGTATATTAAAATTATGTATATAATTTTTATGTCAAGAAGATAGTTTAGATGATCAGTTCATGTCAAGTGTTTTATTTTTCCTATTGAAATATTCAATTTAATAGTAATCGCGGATGTGGTTTGTGAGTAAAATTTTGAAATTGAAATTATGACGATAAAAACAAGAGTCAAAACTCCCCTTATTCATTTAGAACATTCAGGATAACTGATTTTCATTCAAATTCTTTGTTAATTCATTTTAATTATTTAATAAATTAAGAAAATAATAAAGCCGTATTTCATTCTAAAAGATTACATTCACTTTAAGTAAAGCGAAATTTTAGGTTTATTACAAAGGTTTGGGTCTTACTTTGGGCCAAATTAAGTAGCTTATTGGAAATTGACGAAAAAATAGCAATAGAAAAGTGAAAGAAAAAAAGAAAAGGTGAGAGGAAAGGAAAATTAAGATTTTTAAAGAGCATGTTTGGATATTATTATTCATTATTTTGTCGGAGTTGTACTGTTTAATAATTCTCTTTAAAAATTGCGGTAAATGATAAATAACAAGACCAACTGACAAACATTCACTTCTCGTCTGCCCGAGATCACGGTTGGTGAAAAGTAACAAAACCGTCGGGAGCATGTAGTAAGTACTATAATTAAATACGTGTAGTACATATAAACTGAAAAATATTAGTTTCATTTAAATGAATAGTCGCGAAAGCTTTAGATCTCATTATTTAAAGGTTTTGCCACATTACTGTATAAATAAAAGATGACATAAAATCTTAACTACAATACGCTTCTAATTGTTTATAAGATAATTTTGTTTATCTATGTAGTTTAGATAAGATATTATTTGACGATTAAAACTTCTCAGCTTTCCATGGATTCACCGTGCGAGTGTCGGGTCCATCGCGTTACAAGGAGAGGAGCTTCAACAGTGCCTGGGACTTGTGACTCGGGTGTAGGTTTAAGGGGCCTCTATCTAACGTGCGTTAAATAATATTTATAATTTAATATGTTTTGTAATGTACATGGATTTTTTTTCAAATTACAGTTTTAAAGTAGAAATTGAAATTAGTCATAATAGAATCACTAAGCTCCCGTGTTATATGTTTATATTATTTAATTACAATAAATATTTGATCAATATTTTTCTCACCCTCTTTATAATATATTAAATCTTCGTATTGCTGAAAATTTAAAATATTCTTTATTGAAGCTAACAAATCAATAGTATTCAATATTTTCTATAAAAAAAACTTCATTTAAACTCATTTCTATTTAAAGCGAAAAACCAGAAAATTTTATTGAGAATATGAAATAATATATTTTATTGAAAACATTTCAAATATAATACCCGTGACATTTAAACTAATTGACCTTAATGGGCGATGTTCAGCTAAAATAAGAAGGGTTAAAAGTTAAAAGGAAATATTATTTAATTTGTTGTTGTAGAAATATGTATTACGATTTTACTTTTAATAAAGACATATTTTGTGTTTTTTTTTTGTTAGTTTTTTAGGGATACTTAAGTAGCTTATTAGAAATGGGAATAAAAAAATTACTATGGAAGTCCAAAAATAGTTTTGAAACTAATATAAAAGATCTTAATTTTGTAACATAATCTTAAGTTTCATATACGAGTATAATCCAAATATATTTTTCAAAACCTTAATAATATACAAAATATGTATAATCTCATAAAACTATGTTGAATTAAATTGTAAAATACATCAAAATGAAAAGTTCTAACGCGAAACACATCCAAAACTTACTTAAAAATAAAATACAATCTTATTTTGTCTAAAAATATGTGTGTTTAGAGATAAAATTTCATACATGTTAAAGAGACTTATTAAGGACTAGCTTTTGCCCGCGACTTCGTCCGCGTGGAATAGTGATTTCCGGCAGAAAATTATAGATAGCTGTGCCCGCGACTCCGTCAGCGTGTAACTCCTTGTGTATTAAGTTAATGTATTGGTAATATTTATTAATATTTTTTATATTGGTAATATTATTAAGATCACGTTCACATAAGGCTTAACCCTTTATAAGACACAGAACTTAAAATTATTTATTGGTTTTAAACTTTATAATAATGTGTTAAGGTTCAAATTCTGGTGGCAATATAAGTACCACTGCCTTATAAAGGTAAGGTAAAGATACCTATGGAACGAAAATACTTCAGTGCAAAGCCTACGGGTAAACTATATTGAAAGTTGACGTCCGGCACGTGAACATAAGGATTTTAGAACTGCTAGCAAGGGAAAGAGCAACATACAACTGACCATGCGAGAAACAACTGACACTGAGATCTACTGCAGCAACACGAAAAGGCTTGAGCCTAATTGATTTTGGATAACGTGACTCTACTTGCTTTAAAAACGTTTACAAAATTATATTTTTGGCCTTTATTAGTATATTGAATTGTTTTCTGCGATATCTTTGTACTCAATTACATTGGTCACTAAAATAAAATGACATATTGCTAAAGATGAGATAAACCAGACAAATCACAAACCTTGATCATATCGATTTGGATATTATACATAGTTGTAATAAAATGTGAAAAACATAAGTGAGAACTTTTACAAATACAGTAAATTTAACTTATTACGGTACCTGATAAGTAAAAAATACATATATGTATTATTAAAGTCATATTAAGAAATTTCAGTGCTGAGTTAATTTCAAATATGAGATGAGATGCGAGAAGTATTTAAGGAGTCGATTTAGTTTTTATTATAAGAAGTTTCATCGAATAACACAATACACCACACAGGGAACGTGATGTAAACTATTTGAAAATAACATTCATAGACAAAGATACATCTACAACCATAACTTTATAGCTTCACAGTAAATTGCTAAGTGTATCTGTAATATATGGGAGGTAGGGGAGGTATGGGCAGTTGGGAGACATGGGCACCCCCTTTTTATTCTGATTTAATTTTTTTACCTGCACAGGTACGATGCGCACTGATGAACGCAACCACTACCGCCAGCCAGATAGCCCGTATGACGTCCAGGGGAGTGTGAGAGATAGCATATCTAAAAACTAGCCTACCTGAAATTCTTGTTTTTTTGACGTTGCTAGCTCTCGTACTATTAATTTAATTATAATTTTCAGACGACATTGCTTAGTTAAGGAAAAGAATTTTAAATATGATACTTTTAGCTAATTTTGCAAATATTTCCGTAAATAAATAAAAAAATACAGACATTTATATCAACAAAGAACCGATTGAACACATACTGACTTTTCATTAAAATTGTTGTGTACCTTTTGAACATTATTTTGTTAATAATACTACAGAAAAATATCTGTTTTTTTAAGTGATTTTTTTTAATTCATGAAAATATGTAATTTATTATTTTATCATTTTTAGAACGACTGTATTAAGCTAAGAAAAGTTTAGTGTTTATTCATAGTCAAATCGGATTATCACGATTTGGATTATCACGAGTTCATGTTACCTTGAAGAAATGAGTAAGGGAATGAAAACGCTAGGTTGCTATGTTCTTTTCCTCGGGGCTAAATATTTTCTGTAATTCTCCCTCATAGGAGGGTAAATTCTCTGCCCTATAACCGAAGTCCGCTGGCAGAGGAGTTCTTTAAGAACGTTAGCCTTTGCAGCGTTCTCCTAAACCAGAACCTCTTAAAATTAGTCCACCTAGGAAAATTTGTTCGCAAGCTTTACATGAGAATTAATAATCGACATAATGGTTTTTCTCATAATTTCAAAGCCACATGAAATTTTCAGAAGTCGAAAAATATTTTTTCTCTGAAACAAAGATTGAATTGAAAGAAACCAAATCAGAACATATTATCCTTGTGTTTATCCAGTAATCTATACTTATAATAAATCTGTAGAGAGGTTAATTCTATACATAAAATATATTTAAAAAATAACTATCAGGGGGTGGTAAGGGATCGCCACTGATGCAAAAAATGCAATCAGTAAAATTTCTATCTGTCTGTCTGTCTGTATATTCGTTATAGAAACAAAAACTACTAGATGGATTTTAACGAAATTTAGCACAATTATTCTTGATACTCTTGGGCAGGTTTTAGTATACTTTTCATTACGCTACAATAAACATGAGCGGAGCAGTGAAGGGAAATATTGTAAAAACGGGAGAAGTTACTCCATTTTTTAAGCTTCCGTCACGCGTGCAGGCTTAGATGTTAAAGCTACATAGAAATCATGTATGACGGGAAAATTTTCATTAAAATTATATAAAAAGTATTCCTGGACAGCATATGTTTATCTTTATGGTTGACTCACAGTAACACGTGAAACTCCCGATAGCTTAGCAATTCGGTGATTTCTGATTGTATTTCTCTACTGTAACGTTAACAACACTATCACTCATCCCTTATTAAAAAAAATTACATTATTACCTATTCAATACAAAAATAATCATGTAAATCGGTGAAGAATCATCAAAGTCATATATGAAATAATAAGTCATCGCACGTGAATACAGAGTCATGCTATAAGTATTATTTTTGTGTATCGGTTGCCGGTTAACATCGCTCCGTGTATACTCGTAATTTCAATGTATTGACTATTTCCGCTAATTAACCAAATTCAAACGTTTTAAAATGGGAACATATTAAACTAGCCATTGCGCTTGGAATAAATTAAGGATTTAATTTAAAAATTACAATAAAATATTCACATAATCCGGGTTAAGGATAGTCCAACCCATTTTTTTTTGATAAAAAACATACAATACAACACATGATCATTAAACGCAAACATAAGGAATACATTATATGTTGTAGAAATTGTTAGCTAGTGAAGTATATGAGAAGAAAAAAATAATAATATGGTACATGAAGTATTGTTTTTTTTCATTAACGTATAAGAAAAAAGGATTTCATTATTTCACCGATCTTTTGTACAAATACTTCTCGGTTCTCATTAATAAATGGGTAACATAAAAAAATTGGTATATCCCTGTTAAGATTTTAACAACTGATCTAAAAAGCTACAAAAATGACCAATCACCATTCTGCTTTGAGCGCTTAAGTTTTTATAGACATACCTCTTGCTTAAGTACAATAAGTTATGATATTGTCTTACATATATGATCCAATAATTTAGTAGATATCATAATGTGGATGAGAGAGGTCGACATTTCATCCAGTCGTAGTGGAATGTCCAGCTAGAGTGATGATTAAAGTACCCTTTGTACCTTTGTACGCAATGTATAAAAGTGACCTGAAACAGCTTAATCAGGAACAGACTAAGTGATCTAGTCTAATGTTTGTCATAGTCAGAATAGAGATGCCGAAATTGCAACTAATGTATTTGGTTTTTGTGTGACTTTTTTGAAAGCTATTTTTGATAACCTCTTCACACATACATATAATTATTGTGATGTACAACTCAAAGTTCCTGTTTTCTACTTTCAGATGCTTTAGGAAACTTTATAATGAAATAAATTAAGTGAAGTGATAACCACTTATTTCTAATATGAAAAAAACTTTTTCATTACATTTAAGGTAGACATTTAAGATTTTATTATGTATCACTTCGTTTCAATATCAAACTCAGTAACAAAGCCAAATGCAAGGAGTGAATACTAACAAATTCTAACGAAAATGAAGTTAAAAATAAGATTTCTAGTTCGTAGATTTTTACGCTGGAGCCCTGTAATGAAAATCCGATTGTTTAAAGCTTACTGTCAGAAGTACTTTATTGACATCTCACGGACTTTTCAGAAATAGTTACTTGCTAAATAAGATACAAAGAAGAAACAAAAAAAAAATATATATATATTGATAAGATGAAACTTCTCAGTATTCCAAAATCAATGTAAATAAGTATTAAGTAATATTTTTAAGGTACAACAGCCTAGAATGATATCGTCGGGGATAGTGCGAATCCGCGTAACTATCATTGGATAATTCCAATGGGAAGCAGATTATTATCAGAAGAAATTAAGGCTGTAAAGCTGTTAAATATTAACTAAATTAACTTTTAAGGTGATTTTTTCACAATTAGAAATAAATTGAACACTAAATAATTATGTACTAATCGTGAAAAAATTATTTTAAAATTCGTTTATTTGGAAAATATTTCATTGAAATTATCCAATGGTAGTCCTGCGGATTAGGGTGATTAGGGATAGTGCAATATGCCGAAACGTCGGCATATGCCAAATCCTTAAATAATCCAAAGCATAGAACAAAGCGACGCCACGCTTTATCCTGTGAGATTGTGACTTATGAGTCGCCAGTTCAATAGTCATTACATAGTCGAGAGTGTTCCGGCTCTAACGAGTGTCTTGTATGTCGGACATTCGTATAAACCTTGCGCTAGACGATGATTTTGTTCCGGTTTCATATATATGATTGCCAATTCTGGAATTAAATATTTTAAATATTTTAGTTTTTATCACCTCATTGACATGAACTACTGATAAAGTAATGAAGTTTTCAAATACCAACCGGTATGTAGTTCCTTTGGCCTCCTTTCTTCTAATGTCATATCACCAGTATTAAATCTAGCACCTTCTAAAAATAGGCCTCGGACGCAGCAACCATCATCTGGTTTCTTCGCTGGCGGAGCGTTAAGAGCCTGGAAATATAACTTAGTTTATAATAGAATAGGCATTTATATTTTTTCACATCTATTCTGGTATAAATTTTTTAACTGATTTGGCATTGAATAATATATATTTAGAATAAAGATTTCGGAGACTGTTCCGAAGGCGGTTTGCGAGAGTTTTGGATCCCGAGGATATAATTACTTATAGAATTATATGAAAATAATTTGTTTTTATTCTCTTTTCCAATTCATATTACTAATGATATATAAACAAGCGAAGCTCTGGAAACTTATACAAATTCTTTTAATTTAAACTGTACCATTATCGTTATTACGTTCTTTGTCTTACCTCAAAAGCGTAAGCCACGGTATCAAGTGCAATAACATGTATTCTAGTATAGTTTTGTAATGCACCAGTAAGCAATGCCTGGGGGAAGTAGAACCCAGAAATCCAAAACACCTTAGGAATTCCACCATCAGTCCACTGCTGCATAAATTGTACTCGGAGACATAAATCTTTTACCCAAGCCGCTGGTGAAAAACGAAAATTATTAATAAACCTTCTGTAAATTTACTAAGCAGCTTATTTTTTGCCCTTTTTTGTGATAAAAAATATTATACCTAATGGTTTAAGCGAAGAATACGCCTTAGCACTCTACATATTTGGAACAGCGTTTTGAGCCAAACTTCCGGACATAACAACCAAACCTTTAAGCGCCTTTTGTAGGTCACTAGCAGAAAGAAAATATTAGTAAAAGAATAAACTGTTAATTGAGATTTGATTTATACACTTACTGAAGAGAACTGCTAATAACAGCCAAAAGCTTGTTATATCGTATGACTACTTGAATAAGTACTGTATTTAGGGACTCTTTATAAAACACAGGGTAGCTGTTAGGATAAAAAAATAGATTAAATTAACTTTATTTATATATTATATACATTAACTTAGTAAATATATATAAACAGCCTATCCATTAGTAATATTCATATTTAAAATTACATATGACTTACATACTTATACAAGAGCTCGTCTCACACATAGCGTAACTGATGTTGGCATTAGCGTGCAATCCGAATAACGACGGGTCATAGTTCAGCGGTAAGGTGCGTATATAACGATCAAGCGATGAAGATTGTTGCTTTTAAAACAGTAATTATAACTTCAAACAAATTATACAATAAAACGGTCTAGAAGTATGAAGAGAAATCATTGGGGTCTGAATTGAATGATATTAACGGTGCGTTCTCCTAGTTTTATTTGAACTATATCTTCGAAATCATAATACAACATAAAGAATTTATATACCTGTTTATAAGCACCACTCTCATCGAATATCCATCTATCATTGAGTACAGCAGTTGTGTAGTAATCAGCCAACAAACACAACAGACACCGACGATCCCAATCATCAGTGACTCGTCCACCATAGTTAATATGATCCGCTGTATACGTTAACATCTGAACAAACTGATTTAAAATACCAATTAAAAGTATGTCAACATTAAAATATATCCTATCTATTATAATAATATTCCAATTAAATCTTGTCCATAATGCAAGCATTCCAAGTTATTGCTTTCATGAACCCTGTTGGAATTAGAGACTTAATAACGAACCTCAACGTCTGTCTTATTGTTCGTCCAGAATATCATACAACCCAACAATACAAACAATAGCAGTTACATACTAATCTCCTACTAATTATAATAAACCCATAGGTTCTTCCATGTTAACTAGTTTATAAAAAGCAGTCTTTTTCAAATTAAAGGTATTAATTTACCGTAAAATTAATTAACAAACCCGCAATGGAACTTCATGGTATTCAGTCAAAAACATGTGAAACTGGGAAATGCAAAAACGAAGATCACCATCCGTGAATTCCTATGGTATATTAAAACCAAGAGGCCCAAACTTCCGTCTTTCTAGAACTACGCCATGGAATAGGCATAGTGAAAATAGGAGCCACTGGAAATTACAAAATTTATGTTAATAATAATATAACAGGCCTAAAATCTGAACAAATAAAATATAAAAGCTCCTATATGAAGTCAATAAATAAAATAATATATGAATGTTTTAAAATCATATAACCAATTAAATGAAAAAAGAGATAAATTGTACATTTCTTTTTTTAATTACAAATAATATGGAAAACCTTAAAATTAGGAACTTTGCTGTCTGATGAATTAAAATATTCAAGAAAATCAGGGACTTGATTCATATATGTTTTTAATAAGTTCGCTTTAATTCCTCTAGGTGGTTCCACTGTCATTTTATATCCTGAAAAATTCATATATATTTTTAAAACCTTGACTTATAATTAAACTAGTAAACCTGGCGAACTCCGTTTCGCCACCAGAAGGCTTTTATATAACATTTCGTTTGGTGATTAAAAGAAGAAGATTTTTTTTGTTTTATATTTGAAAAGGAAAATTTTTATTTCATTTCACAACAGTAATGAATTCATTTCGATTACAAAAATGAAGTGTTATTTAGTTGAACTTCTCTAAGTAAATGAAAGTGAATCCAAAGTAGATATCGAATCGAAGCGTTATACGTGTCCGCAAATTATCCGTTTCATTGAAGTGGTCCTTTGTAAACCACATTTTTTATTTTTTGGTCTAACTTTAACGCAAATAGAGCGGATGTTTTCCAAACTCGTGAACACGCTAAATATAACTGCCCATGTGAAAAGCATGATTTTCTAAATTTATCCTGCAAATACTAAATGGTTTTAAGAGTTCAAACTACAAACACAATACCGGTTTGGCACATGAAATTAACTGAGCAGAGAACAATGAGTAGCTGTCAAACAATGTATCATGCGACGGCACCATCTACTTAAAATATTGATTTGTAGTACATGTTATGTATAATGGCGCTGTATGTGACACAATAAAATTCCCCCTTTTCTGTTGAAATTTTATGTTGTCACGGAGCTCGAGAAATTGGTTCTTTCGTTCTGAAGTTATAGCGTCAGGATGGAAAACCGAACTTATTTTTATATAGTAGACTTCTTACAAATATCAAATTGTCATCCATACGTCATAACATATCTGTCATTATACGTCAATTGCATAGCTGTCAATTGTGTTTCGTTATTCCACGTTTTATAGTGACTGACGTTTCATGTCAAGTCCCACGGGAATGCTGTCGAACGGGATAAAAAGTATCCTATTGCAATTTCCTGGTTCTAAACTAACTCCCTGCCAATTTTCAGCTAAATCGGTTCAGCCGTTCTTGAGTTATAAGTGGAGTCACTAACACGACTTTCTTTTATATATATAGATATGATAATGATAATTATTATAATTAGAATTATATTTAACGTCTTATTTATATTAATAACTTTAAGTAAATAAGGTATAGTTTAAATACTTGTGTATCGTATGGTTATAATTAACTTTATGTACGAATAATATTTAAAATACCGTTCTGTAATAATGCCACAGGAAAGAAGGGTGAAGGTGTTGATGTGAGTCACAGCCGAAAGTCCTTATGAACTACTTCTGGGACTATTTGCTCCACATTTAACTCCAAGACTGGCATCCATGATGGAGACAAATGGCAATTCTGAAATTTACATATAAAAATATATATATCGTGAGGTCAGAAGTCTCACTAAAAAGGTATCTACACATGTGTAGGTTCGAGTTAACATCTACCGCAATAAATTTCATTAAAATAGATTTTGCTGTCTACTGAATAAAAATACAGCTGATTAGCGAAGACAAAGTTATTATCACATTTTTATTAATATATGTACATAAAACGGATATATCATACATATTTGGAATCTTTAAGAGTTAATCTTAAATTAATTTCTTTGAATTGTGATATAGTATTTTTTTAAAATTGTTTTAGATTCATTATGAAAAACACTTAAGCCGTGCTATAAGTTATATTCGAATAATTAAAAAAAAAAAACGAATATACTTTACAATTGAAAGGAAATGTAAAAATTTACCTGAGAAAATACTCAGTTACCAAAATGACAGCCAACTTTCATCATAGCTTTGGCTAGAGGCCCTTGACCTTGTCCTAATGAAATACTTTCAAATCTTTTGCCCATCTTCATTTTGTCGGCAAATTTCAACAGATCTGAAACATGTTACACTCAATTAGTCGATAAATAATCATGTAAACAAAATCAAACCACAGCAAACGATCCACTATGTAAAGAGAAATTAAAAATGTATAAGGACTTATAACAATTAAGTACTTTGTAAAAGTTATACATAGTTAGTTTTCATTTTGCATAGAATTACTGGCATACTTTTAAGAAAAGTCAGACATACATACATACATACATATTTTTCAATATGTTATACAACATCCAACTAGGCTTATAAAAAGTAATATTTACCAGCAGCTGGATCAGTACCGGTGGTATATTTGTACTAGTTGAACTTCATTATCACGGTTATGAAAACAAATCAACATTATTTATAACAAAATATACCTATCCAGATCCAGATATATTCTATGTAAAAAAACTTAATTATAATAAACTAGCTTTTGCCGCGACTCCGTCGACGTGGAATAGTGACTTACGGCAGATTTTTGGTTCTTCCCACATAGTTCCCGTTCTTGTGGGGTTTTCGGAATGGTCGAGTTACCGTAGAATGTTCAGGATAAAACCTATGTTTTTTTTATTCACAATGAAGTACTCTTAACCAACAATATATTTATTTGTTTATTTGAGTAAAGATTAATATTATTATGTTGATACAACTTAAACAAATTATTTCGACCAAATTAGGTACCATAAAAACGGTTTTTGTGAGTTAATCTTAAAAGATAGACATATACTGTCGCGAACTGTTTTTTAGATCATTAAAAGAGCTATTATTCTTTAAGACATATTTTTTGTGTATCTTGAACCGTTTTCACGGCGCACGCAACGGAAGGCTTCAAAGATGAAATAATTTCTCCCGTTTTTTACACATCTACCACTATATCTTTGCTCCTATTGGTCGTAGCGTGATGTTATATAGCTCACAGCCTTCCTTGATAACTGGACTATCCAACTCAAAAAGAATTATTCAGTTCGAACCAGTAGTTTTGGAGATTAGCGCTTTCAAACAAACAAACAAACTCTTCAGCTTTATAATATTAGTATAGATTAATAAGATAAAAAGACGATTTTACTTATGAGGATTCCAGGCATCGTAATAATTCTTAAAGAATTTGGTTTGTTGAGGAAAATCCATCACAAATTGATGTATCGTTGGCAATGTCGCCAACTGTAGCATATCCAACCACATCCGAGGAGATATCCATTTTTTTTCGGGGCTCTCAAGTTCCTTGTGTTGAACAAATATTAATTTAATGTAACAATATTATTTTGGATATACCTAAAATTCTGACCTGTAAACTTTTTTTCAGTAAACGTATTTTTATATATATACTTTATGAGAAAGCACTTTATTGACTGCTGTAATATTCATAGTGTTTTTTTAAATATGAAATAGTATAAAAATTTAACTAGAATAAACACATATATGTATTTATACACTAAGCGAAATTTTAGTTAAAAATCTGCATACATAAAATCAGTATTGTGACACAGTAATTGAACGGAAATTTAAATTAATTTGACAAAATATTCATATAAATACCAAAATTTCAGCACTCTTGATTTTAATAGCCTCCAAAGTTAATATAAGAAGCAAATCATCTACTGGAGATCCTTCGCTGTTAGACAGGCCATACAAAATATCAGATTGAATTTCCGCTATTTGTTTTGCTAGCTGAGCTCGAGACACGATGAGTTGACCTCTTAACACTTCCAAATCTGGTCGTTCTTGAACTACTACTATAGACAATAATTGTTCTGCTAAACCACTAGTATAGACAAGAAAAACAATTAGTAAATAATCTGTTTGTTTAAATATATTGCATAGAGAATTTGTCAGAAACATAACACGCTCGATAAACATTCCAACTTATTTAATTTGATCTTTATTTCGTTTAATGGAATCGCGTCTAAACTTGATGAATTATTTAATTTTTGTATATAGTTTTTCAACTTAGTGACGCGTCCTTTAATACTACTGCGTTTTAAAATTAATCCTTTTAAAGTAGACATTATAATGCGAACAAAAGAAACAAATGTAAGTACTAACAAGAGTCAATGACCGGCACAGCTGATCTATTCAAACGCGACAAACACTTCTCTCGAGTGGGTAATAAAGTTTTTTACATACGTTCCTCCTTTGTTTAGCGTTGCATCGGACACCTGCAGAGACTGACCGCCAGTTCTCAGCGTGGCATCAACCCGCACGGCCAACACTCCCGTACGCTGAAAGCGTCGGCAATATGTGGTTTAAATATTTGCCTTAAATGAATGATAAAATGGGATGCATATGAACTATGAAGTGGTTTAAGTTTAGGTTGCGAATAGTGGCAGTGAAATTTACAGAAGTATCAGGAAATAAATTGAAATTCGTTTAATATAATGGATAAAAAAAAATCTTTTAAGACTTTGGAATATAACGTTAGCGTTAGTTTTGTAGCAATAGTGATGCAATTGAAGTTATAGTTAAGTTGATTTATGTAACGATGACTTGGCAAATTTGAATTTTAACGGTTGCAACAAAATTTTGATTTTACGGGATATGAGCTTGTACACTTGGTGGATAGCTATAAAAATAGTGTGGTATGATAATGGGGATGATAGATAGATGGATGATGATGATGAATGGATGATTGATAGATGGATGAACGGAGATTTTGTTGAAAAGGTAAACACTTATCTGATTTGGCCCTGCTTCGGCAGCGTTGATAGGTACTGCCGGCTGGTGCTTACAAATCTTCTTAGTGGTGCTTGAGCGTTAAGCCTGTGCTGCGATGCTGTTGCGAATCGGCGATGGCTTCAAACGCGATTTCGTTGGATTGAAATATTTCTTGCTTAGCTGTCCTGTCACAGTCAACACTTTTTATGTTCGATATTTAGACAGATTAAAGAAAACTTGTTTGGTTTTGCTAAATACGTTTATCTGAAATACAGATGTTACTAAGACAAGAAATCGTAGCGGAATGATATTCAATATTGAAATATAAAGGAAGTGACGTATGTACAAAGATAAAAAAGGATTACAAATTTATGAAGAATATCGTAGTTTATATAGACAAAATGTCATATAAAATGAATGTAGTGCAGGTCCACACGTAGGCGCCAACACCTCCACTATTGTATTGATTCGATGTTTCCGTTATTGTCATTATTTTATTCGTCTTCTTCATTATTACAAATGACTTTTGTTTTTCAGATTACGGTCCAGTTTCTAAAAAAAAAATAAAGCAATTATGTAATCTATAAATTTACCATTTGTAATAAATATAGTTACATTTAAGAATTCTTCAAGCCCCAGCTTTGCAGGGGTACTTTACAAAAAATATAAAACAGCCTATTTTGCGTATAATGCCTTCAGTACTTTCTTTTTGAGTTAAAAAAAGACAAACAAAAATTACATCATCTTTCTTCGTTAAACATAAAATAAGTTTCAACTCAGAAAAACTTTATATTTCTTATGTTAATAATACTAGTTTTTTAATATAATAAAATTACAAAAATTTTGTATACAAAATTGATGACGCGATCATGACAATAGTAAACTATCGCGTGGATTTAATTTTGAGAATTGTTAAACTTATGATAACTTTCAAATGTTACGTCTGAATTAAATAATACAAAAAATAAATTAATGAATACTATAGAGGCTTGAACAAAAAGTAATTTATTTTGATAAGACTTTATACTATAATTATGAAAATAGCTTTCCTATAATCACTTCATGAATGGCAATTTTCAAAATTTGTAAAATAGATATATAGTATGTTATCCTCAAGAGATAGACATATACTATTGTGGACTTCTCTGTAGACCTATAGAATATACCCAATCCCGCCTTACATTGTTTTGTTATATCACAAAGGGTTTTAGCAGCGTTTTCGTTAAAAGATCCCAGACGGATCATTTTTTCCCGACATCTTCAACAAATATCGTTAATGTACACCCAAATCACTATAAAACCTTAATAAATTATATATTAAAACCTTTCTCGAGAATAACTCTATCGAATGGTGAAAACCGCTTGGTAATTGCTGTAGTAGTTTTTTTGTTTATTGCGAACAGGCCGACAGACAGAGGGGGACTTTGTTTTAAAACATGTATTGATGATGATTTTGATAACATATTCAAGGGCAACAACAGATCACGATTTGACATTTTCTAGTTTATCACTTTTTGAATCAGTAAATATAATATTAATACAGACTAGTGTTTGTAATCGTTAATGAATCATTTGTATATTGAGTCGCTTATTGTTTAATGCTAATAAGATATGCACGGTGTAAGATAACGTCACTGAAACCTTTCAAAATAAATAGTAAAAACACTATTATTACTATCTTAATAATAAAAGTTTAGACCGAAACTTTGAAACCTTCCTCGGTCAGTTATACAATTAACACTGAGGATGAACCAATACGCGTGAAAACAAAGAAAATTTATTATATGTTTGTTTGTTAGGGAGCACTTTACAGTATTTATAGTACCAATCCAGTCCAAAACATGATTTATGATTTACAATATTTATGATTTACAATAGCTTAAAGTAAAAGCTGATTGAAATCTTACCGTTCTGTGAAGGAACTTCATACATATGTTGAAGACTATTGTTGAGGATTTTTATACTTAACTTCTTTCTCCGAGCCATTAAAGATACAAGTATTTCCAATAAATTTATTCTCAGATATATATATATATATATATATATATATATATATATATATATAGATACCACAGTGAGTATCACCACAATTATCTTCTTTTATTATTTCAGTAGTTGACTGTCTTATGTCCACTCTTTTGGTTGTTACAATGATCTTCTGTCGTAGACGTGACCGCTCGTAATCTGAAAACACAAAAATTCAAGTTACTTATCTTCATTAAATAAGATTACACTTGAAAATGCTGTACATTTTTTTACATTGCATATTTATATATATCGAGTATATAGATACATATTTATATAGAGTACAGTCTTCTGTTCCGTTACATATATATTTCCTTTCACTATATAAGTCTTTTCTTCGACCCTATTTTATTATTCCTTTCTTTGAAATTAATTTTAAATATAACAGGCACAAACTAGGAAATATCTACTAGGTGACTATTAATTATTAATTTCAAACTGAGAGTAAATCACTACACACAATCATATTATTATCATAATTTATTATATTTTTTTAGTATCAGTTAGGAGTTACTCATAAGTAAAACGAAAAAGGAATTAATTTTGCTCAGTAATTATTCTGAGCTGAAGTAATTATTGATGGAATTATTGCTTTCAAACTTACCGTTACTTGATTTCATTCTACATAAATGATCAAGAGTATTGTTGACCACAATTAAACTTAGCCTTGTTCTTTGAGCGAATAAAGATACTTGTATTTCTGCTACATCTATTTTATATATTCAAAAATTGCAAGTCTCACTGATTTAAAAAAAAATCAAGAAATATTTGTTAATAACATTGTTCAAAAATGTATAGCCATTACCATGATAAGATTCATGTCTTAAAATAATATATCTTTTAAAAGAAATGATACCTACAGTTAATATTTGATAACTATAAACAAGATGTGAATAAATAATATGAGTTTGTATATATGTCCAATTAATATATGTATATATATACATACGTACATTGTGATGATTTCTCGTTTTAGATGTAATAAATAAAGTTGTATCTTCGTAATACTAAAGTTATAAGAAGGAATGACAAAACAAATGTCGTTAGTTTTCTCTCACTGTTATTTTCTAATACTTCTTTATCCATCTGCAAAAAAATGAAGTCATTAAATTATTATCAAAGATATAAATTCAAGTTCAAAATAACATGTGGAAAAGTTTAAAAGCAGATTTAATTGTATTAACAAAAATTCAAAGAAGATCAAAGATTAAGGTAGATCGTTTAAATTCATGAAAGAGAAAAGTACAGTAACTAGACAATGTATTATAACTGAAATATGAAAAAATAGAAAATGTTAATGCCTGTCTTTCGTAATAATGTTTTTACATTTTTAATTAAGGCACGTCCGAGACGAATATATTTTATTGACATAGTGGTTTTTATATATTTATATTTCTGGAAAGGTGAAAAGAGTTTACTTTTATTTTAATTTCAGCTTCAGAATAGGGCAACGTTAGCACTTTAATATTTTTGTATGTTATTAAATTACTATTAACATTAATTAATGTGCCTTATTCTAATAAACAAGATATAATTTGTAATATGCAAGCAGCTCAAACGTTATAAAATAACAGCAAACACTCACAGATATGGAAAGAAGAAGGCGACAAAACTTGAAATATTAATGTTACCCATAGCTACAAAAAATATTTTCGCTCCTACTGCCAGCGGTAGTGACACGCCTAATTTCGTTCCCTTAATAGATAAAGGGAATACACCAGATACACGAGACACACGCAGTACAACACCAAGTGTTCCTTCTAACATTATTCTTCACCGACGTAAAAAACTGAAATAATACATTTTAAATTTGACTCATCGACATTGTAATTACCTTTTTTATAATATGAAAATACGAGCACCGCCTCAGTATAAATCTGTAATAAAATAAAATTATTACAAATGACTTGTTTAGAAAGGAAACAATTGATAATAATTAATTGATGTTGGAGGTATTTCATAAACATTTAAAATAAAATGTAGTACAAATAGGATCGATTAATAGTTTTTAACACATTTGAGAGTTGATTTGTCTTAAAGTACTTTTATGAAAGGGAGGAATCTGAGAGATGTGACAATGAAGCTACTGTATGACCATGACTGACTAGCGTAGGAAACTCACTTAGAGGACTCCAGACAAACTGGCTATATACGCTGTGGGGTCGAGAGAATGTTTCATGTTTTGTTGAGGGAATTTTTAGACAACATGCAAGGCGTCTTAGTACAGGTCAAACCTATTTGTTTGTAGTACTGTGTGAGGTCCACTATACGGTTCCAGCGACCTTATTCGTATTTTTCAATCAACATTTCTTTCATTCACAGGTGGAGGAGTTGGAGTCGCTGGTCATAGACGTGTGGGTGGAGGTGGTCGGCTCGCCGCTGAGCTTCGCTTTGCGGACACAAGACTCTCAATGGCCGGTGCTGTGGTAAGGTTATGATATCCTGTAAATGATAATAAATATATGAACAACTACAAATATACGAAATGTAACAATCGAAATGTTATTTAAATTAGTTGAAAAAAAGATATTAATTACGAGATATCTTTCCTTTAATATTTTTCACAAGGAAAAGATATATACGATTAGATTAAAAAATTTCTTCTTTTGTATTTTGGTAACAACGGTAATTTTATAAAAAAAACGGTATCTTTAGGGTGTTATTAAATTATATTTCATCAGTGTCGTTTTTCGTCCTTTTATAAGACCGTGAGTATGTTGTTAAACCCTTGTATAATAACTCGGTATTTTAATTAATTCCAGGATCTCTCACTCGGATCCCGAGCGGCTCGTAAACATAACAAATACCTCACGCGCCGACTTGACTGTGTATCCATATGTTGTTAAAGAAAATGATAAAACTTGTTAGAGAAATTGTATTTTTACGTTAACGCACTAGCAACTAAATTACAATGTAGAACTATTTTAAAGGCTGTTGTCTAAAATCATATTTAATATTGTATTTAATATCTTAGTACATAAACTAATAAGTAACGAGTAGAACTGAGGATATCGGTTCAAGTTTAATAATCAATACACGGGATCCATTTAAGCCTTCGCTGATGATCTTGCAATTCGGACACGAAACCACAAACATTGTAAAGTACTACGGAATGCATGAATGGATATCAATGCATAAATACTGTGAGCTGACGGATGGACTGAGGACAAAATCAAATAAATTTAATAGTATGTGTCTCGATAGGCGGAATACAAAGTATACCTCATACGAGCCGCGATTATAGTTAGGCGGTCAATACGTTTCTACGGAAACGGTAAATGCACCAGTAAAGGTGTAAATATTTAACGGTAAATTTGTAACATAAGTTTTTTATCAACATTTCTGTTAATTTATAGAATCCTAAATATAATTCTGTAATGTTATTTTTCTTACATTTTTTTGAATGTATATGTATACCTGTCTGAAATTTACGGGAATTATAATTATACTTTGATAGAACAGAGCCAACGAACATATTAACTTTATCTTAATGAAATAAGCTGTTTTATTCCAACTTTTAGTGAATTCATTGACATTTATGAAACCGCACAATATTTACGCCTTCTGAGGAAAATATAATTAATATCATCGGCACGTATGTTGCCGGGAACCAAATAATCTATACATATAATTATTAAATCTTTTTATGAACTAATAATAACACAATCATTAATATTAAAACATTCATATCATAATGAAAATTTCAGAGTTTAAACAACAAGAGCTGCCATTCCGTCTGTGCCTGCGTCTTTTTGATGTATTACCTCGTGTCTGTCCTTGTCTCTCTGCCCTCAGTTGTGAGTTTAATTTTTACGAATATTTATGTAAGTAGTTTAATAAACACCGACTTATAGTTCTCGTTTAATAATAGCAAGAAGTTTCATAGACGAAGAGGTTTCGGAACAAAAGTGTGTACGAGGAAGAGATGGACACAGGTGTGGAGTTATATCTGGCAGTCGACTTTGGAATACAAGGTGAAACATTTTATCAGGTTTACATGTTTTCACTGACTTCAGCGATGTCTATATAAAACATTATCACAGGAGAAAAAATATGGTTGAAAATAATGTTCACAGCGGTCGCACGTCGCGCAGCAAGTGTCCATATGCTACATCATGTTACCGAGCGATGTTGAGACACAGTGGATATTGCGCCGACACACTTTCACTGGAGGCCGCTCCTAGACCCGCTCCCACGCTATACTGCGTCTGCGAATACTCTACAGACATAAGTCAGTTTACACTGGTTATAGGATGTCAATCAATATAATATATTTTCATTTTCTTTTATAAATTTTATAACTAACTATGTAACTGTTAGACCAGCAGCATATATAGATCAATATAATATATACAATTAACCAATGACTATAGTAACTAATAAAATATTAAGATTTTAATCCCCAGACGGCATCGTTAAATTAAACAAGTATGTAGTACTAGCTTTTGCCGCGACTCCGTCCGCGTGGAATAGTGACTTCCGGGAGATTTTCGGTTCTTCCCACATAGTTCCCGTTCTTGCGGGGTTTTCGGAATGGTCGATTTCCCGTAGAATTTTCATGATAAAACCTATGTTTTTTTTTATATTGAAGAACAATGAAGTACTCTTAACCAACAATATATTTATTTGTTTATTTGAATAAAAATTAGTATTATTATGTTGATACAACTTAAACAAATTATTTCGACCAAATTAGGTACCATAAAAACGGTTTTTGTCAGTTAATCTTCAAAGATAGACATATAGTGTCGCGGACTGTTTTTTAGATCATTAAAAGAGCTATTATTCTTTAATACATATTTTTTGTGTATCTTGAACCGTTTTCACGGCGCACGCAACGAAAGGCTTCAAAGGTGAAATAATTTCTCCCGTTTTTTACACATTTACCACTATATCTTTGCTCCTATTGGTCGTATTGTGATGTTATATAGCCCACAGCCTTCCTCGATAACTGGACTATCCAACACAAAAAGAATTATTCAATTCGAACCAGTACTTTCGGAGATTAGCGCTTTCAAACAAACAAACAAACAAACAAACTCTTCAGCTTTATAATATTAGTATAGATTAACAGATTTTATTGTCACGACGCAAAAATTGTATACAGTTCGTAAATATTTGCAATTATTTATGAAAAACTTTGTTGTTCTAATATAATATTACTCCAGGCACGGACATTCTATCTCATCTCCTCGTGACACAACACACAAGCGCGTACTTAACTGAGGAACTAGCACGAGCCAACACCGTCAGGGAAGAACCAAAACCTGCTGATGAAGTAGAGCCTGTGAGTATCTACTAGTGATTACTCATACTGTTTTGCGATTATATTATAATACATATATTATGACATTTGCCGCTCAATAAGCTTAAATAGTGCCTAGTTTTAACAAAATAAACCAAATTTTCATGTCACATAAAATCAAAATAAAATTTTCATGTCTTAATAACAATTTTGTAGAACATATTTGCTCTTTATTCAAAATTCTTTAAAGTAATTTAAAAACGGCTTAAATAAACATTCGTTTCGTAAGGAGGAATTCATTTATTTCAGTTTCAATATTAATTTTAAAGGTCACATCAAATAGTATACTACATAGAAGAAATTAAAATCATCGTATATCTGTCTTCAGATGATTCCAGTGTACGCTGAAGGCTGTGAGCTGACGGCCAACGTGCTCCTCTACATGGACCATCTCAAACAACACCAGGACAAGGAGCTGGAGATTAAATGTACGAGATGTGTGCTGAGATTCGTACGTCTCGGTGAATAATACAACTGTAAGTACTATATAAACAGATGAAACTAATATTTTCGGACTGTTTCGCGTATTTTATTATTTTAAAAACTATTATATTATATACATCCGACGTTTCGGTTACTTGTCAGCAACCATGATTAAGGCAGACGAGTTGTCGGGAGTGTGGTGTTTTTAAAAATAATAAAATACGCAAAGTATTCCGAAAATATTACTTTCATTTAAATTAATACTCGCAAGTCTTAAATCTACTATATAAAAATAAGTCCGTTCTTTCTTCCTGACGCAACTCCAGAACGACCGAACCGATTTCCAGGGGTTTGCATTCGTTGGAAAGGTCTCTGACTCCGTGAGGTTTATAACAAAAAAAAATTCAGCAAATTTGCAACAGAAAAGCGGGACAATCTTTTTTCACATACAGCGCCATTTCTGATACGTAACAGTACTACAAATCAATATTTTAAGTAGATGGTGCCGGTGCATGATACATTGTTTGAAGGCTACTCATTGTTCTCTGCTCAGTTAATTTCATGTGACAAACCGGTATTGTGTTTGTAGTTTAAACTCTTAAAACCATTTAGTATTTGCGGGATAAATATAGAAAATCATTGTTTTTCACATGGGCAGTTATATTCTGCGTGTTCAGGAGTTCGGAAACCAAAAAACAAAAAATGTGGTTTACAAAGGAGCACTTTAATGAAACGGATAATTTGCGGACACGTATAACGCTTCGATTCGGTATCTACTTTGGATTCACTTTTATTTACTTAGAGAAGTTCAACTAAATAATACTTCATTTCTGTAATCGAAATGAATTCATAACTGTTATGAAACGAAATTAAAATTTTCCTTTTCAAATATAAAACAATAAAAAAATTCTTCATCTTTTAATCACCAAACGAAATGTTACATAAAACAAAGTAGCGTAGTATATCCGAAAAATATTAGTTTCATTTACAATAAAATGAGTTCAATACACACATTAATACGTATAATATTTTTCAGGTCAACTGAAAGAGCATCAGATTCGAGACCACAACCCGTTCGAGGAGGTTCTACCTCTGTGTTCTACTGAGCACTTGATTAACCTGCCCAATTTATGTACGTCATATAACTCTACTGCTACTTGTATATACTGCTACTTATTTATCTACAATTAACAAACTGCAATTATATAATAATATATTATTTTCAGAACAAAGCCCGCCCTCCCATCAAGGACGTCGCGTGTCAGGCCATCAGCGACACGTATGAAGGTGTCACGTTGGTCATACAAGAGGGTCTTCTGTGTCGCGAGTGTGACACGCCGCTTGACAGTGACAAACACTTCCTGTTAGTATAACCACTTGATAAAACGACGCTGCAAACATTGAATACAATCAGATTTATTGAATGTCAGTAAAGTTTTTCCTTTATCGTGTTGAAAACACTCATTAACTTTTACAAAAAAATGTTATTTTAGTAGCTCTTATTATATTGTGATATCATCTTTTTAATATTTCTATATTTTCTAATGAAGAAAGATTAGATAAATAATATACCAAATGTTTAATACATACTAAAGTATAATTTTAATATTCTCAATATACAGCGGTCGCACGTCGCGCAGCAAGTGTCCATATGCTACATCATGTTACCGAGCGATGTTGAGACACAGTGGATATTGCGCCGACACACTTTCACTGGAGGCCGCTCCTAGACCCGCTCCCACGCTATACTGCGTCTGCGAATACTCTACAGACATAAGTCAGTTTACACTGGTTATAGGATGTCAATCAATATATTTTCATTTTCTTTTATAAATTTTATAACTAACTAACTGTTAGACCAGCAGCATATATAGATCAATATAAAATATACAATTAACCAATGACTATAGTAACTAATAAAATATTAAGATTTTAATCCCCAGACGGCATCGTTAAATTAAACAAGTATGTAGTATTAACAGATTTTATTGTCACGACGCAAAAATTGTATACAGTTCGTAAATATTTGCAATTCTTTATGAAAAACTTTGTTGTTCTAATATAATATTACTCCAGGCACGGACATTCTATCTCATCTCCTCGTGACACAACACACAAGCGCGTACTTAACTGAGGAACTAGCATGAGCCAACACCGTCAGGGAAGAACCAAAACCTGCTGATGAAGTAGAGCCTGTGAGTATCTACTAGTGATTACTCATACTGTTTTGCGATTATATTACAATATATTATGACATTGTTTATATATTTAATGTTTTAGATTGTGGAGAACATGCCGGCTATCCCAGATTACGCTCCCCCATCGGTCATCAACACTCAGCTATCTCTAGATGATCTTGCCCCACCTTCAGTTTTACATCCTGATCAGGTGTGTACTATGTTTCATAGGGGAGAAATATAATTTAAATTAAATAAACAAATAACTAATATATTACATATTTTGTTTAAAGCATGATCAAGAACTCCTGAAAGACGCATATGACCACCCTCTGGCAACACCGAGACACGAAGAACCTCACAACACACTGGGAGACTTTGAACCCTTGCCTCAAGAGCCACCTCCCCAACCAGTCTTTGAACAACTGTAATCTTATATATTTAGATAGATCTTTATCAGATAATAGTCTTATGTCAAGTGATACAAATATATTGGTTCTAAATAAATGGAAATGAAATGTATGAAAGATTCCAGCTCACAAAGTAAGCAATATTTAGCTGTGTATGACCTATGTAACATATCTAACTGTAAGAACATTGTCAGTTTTGAATTATTCAAGAAATATTATAAAGGAACTTACTGGAGATCAAAAACGGCAAATAGAGTCATAATAATGGAATTTCAAAAGAGTATGTATCAATCACTATTAAATTAGATTTTGGCGAGGAAATAGAGAAAAGGATAATTTAGTCAACAACATTTATTAATATTTTATATATTTCTCTCCATTATAGAAATGTATTTACATTTTTAATATAGTAAGTAAAACATGTTTAGTGATGTTAAGTTATACTAAATAAAAAAAAGTTACATTCATCTTGGCTTTCTTCTAATTTTTATATAAGTTTATCACTTTATTGCTAACTCCATAATCATCTTGCTGTCATCTTTGTCAAGTGTTAAGCTGTCGTAATTTCATCTCTTTCATATATACCTCCAAGATATCTTCATTCTGTTACCCATCCTTTGTTGATATAATTCAAAGTGTTTTTCAATATCTCTCTTTAGTTGCCTCACTGTTGAATTTTGCGGAACCTACACAAACGTACACGATACTCATCGACTCTGTGCCTTGAAAGCTCGAACAGAAACAACTGTACTAAGATCACATAAATTATACAGATTCTTGAGACAATATCCATTGCAGCTGTTGAAAGTTCAATGTATCCTGTAGTAAATAAAAATAATTAATAATAGTTAAAAAAACGCGCTTTTATAGCAGAACGACCCAAAACTTAAAAAAAATATTTAATAACAAAGAGTTTATATTACCGTAGCAGAAGGTTAAACAATCAATCATAGTTAATTACTTCAAAATAAAATGATAATAGAATTTAAGTTAGGAACAGAATTATTACATTCAGAGTTAGAAGCGTGGGGTGCTTGACATATTAAAGGTAATAAATGCAATCATTCTATTGGCATCTATGAGTGAAGAGTTATGGAAAAGTAGTAAAATGTTTAAGGTAGCATTGAAAACCAGGAAGTAACGCCGCCACAACTCATAACCTCTTACGAGGAGAACATAAAGCCTAGCGGGTGATGTTAGACTGAAGGATGAAATTGAAAGTAAAGCATAATACATATGTGTTTGTGGGTGCTTTTTATTATAGTAAAATCGACTGCGAAAGGTTTTGGGGAATTATGAGATCATGACCATTAAAAGAAGCCTATTTGATACATAATTCTTACCACATCTACATATTTTATTCATCAGTAAAATGACAACTGTTTTCTTTATTATAAATTCACTCTATGGTAGATATTTCTTTGAATTAAATCCATTTTCATAACATAATTTATGATGTATATAAATCCCAGAATCTTTATCCAGAGGCTTATTTAAGTGTATCAAGAATATTTATCTTTGGTGACTTAATAATAAGGTCGCGCACAAAAGACATTGTACATATTACTATTTAGAATATTATGTTGTTAGATATTTAACCATTTCGTAATATTATCCTCATACATATATCCTATTATTATCAGTCCAATCTTATATTGTATAAATATATGTATTATTCAATGTCACTGAAATATTTTAATATTGAAAAATCTAAATCGTAGGTTGTACAAAATCTGGATCTCTTTAAAAACTGTTTGTACATAAGTTTAACATACATTTCTCGTTTTATATGTATATTGTATATACACAAATACATACATTACATATAAACACACATGTGGATATTGTGTAAATAAGTTCTGTTTGTGTACGTAACGTCATGTAAGATCAATGTACTCTTCTTTCGTAGCAGATCGTAGTATGCTGCTGTATGCTTTATGAACACCTGGTCCTTCATATTATGAAATAAACGTGATCTTCAAGAATAAATAGAAAAAAGGGAGAGTGATTACAATCGTTGTTTTTTTTTTGTTTGCTGGTGGGGTGGAACACCGACACAACTCATAACATTTTACCAGGAGAACATAGAGCCGAACGGGTGACGGCCCGCTGGGGTTAGAAAATTAAACTATCTGTATAAATTACATTCAATTTGTGTAAAGGAATGGTTGTTTTTTTTATGTACGCGTGTTCTTGTGGGTTAAACCAAAAGTAATAGATTTTCATAAAAAAACTATCACCATCAGCGATTTTCGGAATATGTAATCCTAAACTAGAAATATTATTTCAAATTACATTACAACTTATATTCATTTCCTATGCTAGTTTTTAGAAATTCACGAAACAGAACTTAGAACAACTTGTCTATCGATATAAATGTTCCAGCACAAAAAGGAATACATGTTCTAAAAGTATTAGTATGTTACGGATGTGTATTTTTACTTTATATGACAATCTGAGGAAGCAACACAGGGTGATGGAATATTTACTACAGATTGAATAAGTAAAATAAAATCTTAAAATAAATTCTTTTTGACAGGCGAGATTAATACTACTTATATCCAATGTTTAACTTGTTTAGTGCGTTGGTTTATTTAGTATAAAAAAAAGAGATAATCAAATGAAGAGAAGTTGACTTGAATTGTACAGCTTGTTACGTAGAAATATATGTATGGGATAAATGTTTGTTGAGGAAATCCGTTTCAATGTTGACAAAAGTATTTTGAATGTATTTTGAGTAAAGGTATTATCAAGAGTTTAGAGGCCAGAAACATGTTTTTACAATTTTACCGTTTTTGACTGATTTGTAAACGTGCTTGTAATCACGCTTCAGCACAAAATCAGAAGAAAATAACATATGAAGGCCTTGAAGAGAATAATATTACTAGAAAATTTGTGTCTAGTCTTAGGAAGGAACATATAGGGGAGAGTTGGTTATATCGTACTAGCATTTAAATCGTACCACTTCTAAATTTCCCATTTAATGAATATTTTTTTCTACACTGACTATACCAAATCGTGGCCCTGCACTATCCTTCTTCACCCACTAGTTTAAATCGACGTGAGTTAACAACTGTGCACGTAATAAAAGAAAAACATTTTTTGTAGGAATTAATATAAATATTGTCGTACATTCGTAAGGAGATAACTCGTTGTCAAGGTAAGCTATAGTTATTCAGTTTTTTTTATTATGCCACAATTGTATACTAGATTATTGGGTGTTTTTGTTGCGTGTCTAAGTTTTGAGTTTATGCCGCATATTTGCTTTTGTTTTAGAAATGCCTTAGTTGGTTTAATCGTACCACTTGCAGTTGGTTAAATTGTACTGGTACGATATATCCGACTCTCCCCTACAATTATTGTATAATTTCTGTAATCATATCATTTATTCTTGCAATAATAATTCTATACCGTTTCAATTTTTTTCGATTATATATCTAGTGAACAGGTGTAAAGATCAAAACTACTAAATATAATAAGAACAGTATGGACACAGATTTATCATTACTCCAAACTTAAGATCTTTTCACCAGTAAATAAAAAAATATTATTATTATTTTCACGTGATAACGTCTTTAAAATCGTTTTAGTCGTGTGACATGTTCAGAAACTTGTGTCACACCAAAACCTCACGAGCGCGATCGCAGGTATAACGAGAGAGAAACGGACCGATCTCCCGTCTCATCTCGAGCGCTGCCAGTCATTCCGTGAAACTTGTCACGCGGAATCCTCACGAGCGGAGGCAGGCATAGCGTTCGAGTGAGTGGACCGATCTTCCGTCTCTCTCACTCTAGCGGCATACCAACGAATGGAGATTTTCTCGTGCGGTTAAGTTTTCGTTGAATGTTTAACAGAATGTTTAACTTGTCATATTACACCCGAAATTTATCCCACAGATAGATTCCACAGATTTTTCAGAAGCATAATGTTGTTATTTTCAAACGCGAACGGATTACACTGATGTATATGCCTATGCGATTGTGTACGCGGGTCGCGAGGGGGGTAAAATCACGCGCTCGCGCCGCGTATTGGTTACATACAACAGAGTAAGACTTATATTTTTCAACGTATACAGTTGTAACTATCATATACCACAAGTAATGCTACCTGGGCGCCGCGGTATAATGTTGTAAGTATCAAATGCAACAACTTTTATAGCTTCTACTACGGAGTAAAATGTCATCAGAACAATATCTCCGCAAATAGGCATATTACTTAAAATATCTTTTAACGTAGCCGCTCCGAGCGCGAGGTTACTGATTAACACTTAGAAAGATTTAAACTGATCTCAAATAGCGCTTCCTACAAAGAAAATACTATTTCAGATTGTATTATTGTAATTCAATAAAATTTTCATGCACCAGCTCCTGAGCTATGATTAGATAAATGAAATAATATTATATATTTCACAAAAAAATAATAATTTTAATATAACCGAGAGATAACTCAACCTCTCTCATAAAAAGGGTTAAACCTGTTCATTTTTAAAGTACATATATACTAGTGGTTTGAGTATAGCCTTGAAAAATCAAATACATTGACCAAAAAATACGGAGCAGGTGAACATAAAATAAAATATTGTTATATTAAAAGTATTTTATAGAACATCATAAAAAATATGATTGTATGTTTTCAATATAAGACGTTTTTTTAACTAAAACATTGCATATCTTTAATAATAATTATTATTATAATCAAACGTCGAGTATGGAAATAACATTGCTGAAGCGGATTTATTGCGATACAAGTTTCATGAGCCTTGTATTACTGTACGTACTAATGATCACGTCATTTTACTCATCATTATGAAAAGCGTACCTTCTTTCATAATAAACTTTCTTCAAAATGTTGTGTTATAAGGTACGTACGTTGTTATAAAGTGGAATAATAATTGTAAATATTTTTATATTTTCATGAAGTAAGATATCTTTCAGGCGAATGAAAAGTGTTTCACTCAGATTTCTAAAGTGAACCCTTATAGAGAAATCCCCAGCTAGTCTTTGTTACATGTCTGTATCGTGAACGGAGCAAGTCTCGCTGTATCAATTTTGGAATAGAATTGTTAATAATATCGAACTATTTAATAAAAAAACAATTTCAAATTTTTCTTATGAGTATTTTCATACAAAACACAGATTTTTTAACTACGTCAGTTTATAAGAAATGAACAATAAATCAATAACATTCTTGTGAAACTGAACACAATATACATATTATGTTGTGAGGGTTAGACATTGTTCTCGTATTGTTTGTTCAATCGAAAAGTTGTTATTGTTCCAATTCCTTTCATGACAGAGACTTCCAAAATTCTACGAAAAATATCTTGACAGGAGGCTGGGTTCAAAAATTTAAAAATGTTATTCATGTAAGGCAAACATTTATCACAGTTTTTCACAACACGATATCTCTGATCACTTATTGGTATGAAAATAAGATTTTGTAAGTATGAAGTTTAGAAATTATTTGTAAAAGTTTGAAATGAAATTAATATTATATAATTTTAATGTGTTATAACTGTGCGAGTATAATAATACATATATCGACTTTACATTATGTGAATAGCTTTTATAACATGTATAAATACATGTGAGACTGAAACTTTTACAAACATGTTTCTTAGATTGTACATTAAATATGACAAAGTCAAATTCAAACTACATATAAAAACATTCTTGGTCCAAATTCTCGAAGGCAAATTAAATAAAATACCTAGTTGCATATATTTCAAGACTAAATACATTATTATTAATAACAATAAGTATCTATAAAACATCAGATCGGATGTTATCCGAAGTAAGGTACCATCATGACGGAATTTACTCAAAAAATTTCTTTGGATATCATTAATATGATTTCAAAAAATATTAATAATTACGGAATTCATTATTTTACACAAAACCTTATTAATAACCAGACACTAGAATAGCTCCGAGATATAATCATCCTCTATTATTGTTACAATAACCATCTTTAAATAAACGAGGAGTTGTTATCTTTGGTCCGAAATTGGTTATACAAGAGAAACACGAATTTTGCTCAAACTAATCTATAAAAACATTGTTTCTTTTGTTTTTTTTTTTCTGATGTATTTTGTAATTCTGATTCTATGTATGGTAAGCTAGCTTCTGAGGGACTGGGGCTAGTGATTTAGGGGATTAATGTTATCGTTTATATTTAAAAAATGAATTTGATATAAATATAAATTAATAAGTACAAGTTAATGTGATTTTTTTATAAAATAACACAAACAAGTGTATTAAAAATTATTAGTTTTTGATAATATGCACCTGCGATAATTTTATGACAAAACTATACAGTTTATTTTACATACTATAATAGTATATTAGACTTTACTATACTGGTTGTTAGAAAGTATTCAGGTGCACATCTTTAAATTGTATGGAATAAAGGTTTGCATCAAACCTGTATTTAATATAACACTAATATTATTTTATATTTGAATGATTTATCTCGTGTTTGTATAATTTATTAATTCTTTATTATTTTTAACATCTTATAAACGTCAACTCATCTACATTCTTGTTCTTATATTTTATGACATTTGTATTACAAATAACTTGAATAACTTTTATTTTCTCTTGTTTACGGTCTGAAGACTGGCGATGACATTTGACAGACCAAATGATCTTAAACATGTCAAAAAAAAGTCTTCTCAATACGAAAATGAAACATTTATTTTTGTTGAAAAGAATTAAGATTTATATACATATAAAAGATATATTATTTACTAATTAAACCGAGCTACAAACCGGATCAGACTTTGTTCCGGATATTTGTGCATTGAAAACGATTTAAAAATGAACGGTCAATAAACACGTGACTACGTTTAATGTGTTTCAATAGCCAGCAAAGTTCACGTCAGATGTCATGCAAAAAAAATATTAATTTATAAGAAACTCTTTAAATAATTAAAGTAGCAATATCCTCATCAGTATCATATTATGCACTGTTGATGGATATCTAGACGCTTGAACAGATTTCAGTCATCTAATTCCTTAAAACAATTCTTTCGATATTTAATTTCAATAAACAGACTTAACAAATTTAATATTAAAACTCCACATTAAACACTTGTAAGAGTAAAGTAACAATTCAATGTGATTTCTGTCTTCTTTTATTTTGAACTTTATCAATCAGGAGATTAAAAGTGTTCTATGCAATGATATGTATCATTGAAATTGTATGCGTTAATTAATTATTATTAGTTAAAAAATTGTCATCGATCTAATAAATAGAATTATAATTCTTACATGACTGTATTAATATATGAAAAAATGATTATGTGGACAGTTTATAACCTGCACAGTGATCCAATAAAAGGAATTTTATACGTCCACCACAATATTTTACATATATTTTATTATGATGGAAATTAAGGAACTTGGTATCCTTTTAATACTTATAATATAAACTAGCTTTACCTATCACAACACTCTCCTTCAACTCATCTAAAATTTAACGGCTCTTGTTTTTTAAATACCGAAGACAATATTATAAAGCCACACATTTAAACTGCAGCCGTTAAAACTACGATGTATATACTTATATTGTATTTTAACAGTAGTTAGCGATGAACAGACGGACAACTGAATGTAATATAAACTTGGTTGAACGAACTTGTTGGAGACTACAACACTGTTTATCATTCACTATACAATTATTACTAGTATTGTTGAAAACGTATTTTAAAACTTATAACATGAAATTGCTAAATTATTTAATTCCAAATTGTTATAAATGTATATATCTTTTGTAGTAATTATACTTCATATGTAATATAAATATATTTTCTCCAGATTTTCATTTTTGTATTACATATGTATGTACATAGCAGTATAAAAGGCTGCAGTTTAAATGTGTACATAATATTTAAAAACATACAGACTGCTTTTATATAAATAATATTTCTTAAATAAAACTTTATTTCCGTTTAAAATTAAAATTTTCTTTCTAATATCACGGATGCTATAATTTTTTTATGAGAATGATTAATGGTCATAATATAGTGAAATAATGTACGAGTATAAGGGAAGGTAGAGACGTCATATACATACGCGTTAAAGTATTGTAATTGTCCTTCTTATACAACGTCCACTTCAAATCTGGTTCCAGGAGGAGTCATTACATCCTTGTGTAGCAGTCACCCCCTCTTACAATAACGGAAAGGAAGGGCTATGTTACTTACGAAGTGGCCAGGTGGAGTTTAACTTGCACGTCGTTTCATCCGACACAGATACATAAAGATAAGTATTATATGTATATAATGTAAGGATGTTTTAATTGAAGTATAAACAACTTTATATCTTGCATTTAGTACGGTTATTTAAAAGTAGTAAAAGTAATCCAAATGTAATTTGTTTTGTGAATAATGTATTTTTTAGTATATAAGTTTTTTAGTATTCTGTATATTGTGATTTATATGTTTCATATTTATTATAAATGTGAAGATTTAATTTTTGTCTAGTTTTAATTAATAAGACTCTTAACCTCAGTTAGCAACAAACGTAATATTAACAATTCATTTAAAACCCAGAGCGGCTGATAGCGGTGAGTGACGATATTAAAAATTAATGAAATAAGCTCCTGTACTAATTAATCCTTCGATAACATTACCAAATCTGTTCGTTCAATAGAGATTTAATTTATTATTGGTGTAAACTCTATTTAGAGGCTTTAGATTTAATTCTCATATTACATATCAAATATTAAACTGTTTCCATAATACTATGCGTAAATGATCTGTTCTTGTTCACTTCTTAACAATTTACATCATTCTTAACACCGTAAGATCTTTCAATAACGTCTTAATCATATAACAGATCGTTAAGGCGGAAATATTTCTTTACAACTTTAGAAGATTTGACAAATATAAAAATGCTTTAAAATTTAAATAATAAAGGTTAAACACATAAATAATAATTCGACTGTTCAGTGTTAATTAAGATATATAATTCCTAATTCAGAATCACTTCACAAAATTTGACAATTTTCCCTCATCAATGATAATGTTACCTTGATATGAGTAACAATTCGTTCTCAACGCAATCAGTTGATTAATATAATGAGGTTTTCGATAACAACTTATACCTAGAACTACAAAATATGACTTTACCCGTCGTAAAACTAAATAACTGTCTAGTACAATTATCTTAGTAATCGATAATAGCAGCGTGTGATCTCTGTGAAAAACTGTCAGATAATTGCAAATAACTTGTAGTTAGGTTTATCGAACTTGCTTATCAGAAGAATGTTGTAGCAAAGGTTATATTAAAAAAGTTTTATAATAAAGGCAGTTAGTAAGTTTAAAAATATCTGCAAATTTTTCCTATATTTTCTTTTAACTAAAATCGTGTTCGAATTTTTATAACAAACTAGTAAACCTGGCGAACTCCGTTTCGCCTCCAGAAGGCTTTGTATTATATAACATTTCGTTTGGTAATTAAAAGATGAAGAAATTTTTATTTTGTTTTATATTTGAAAAGGAAAATTTTTGTTTCATTCCACAACAGTAATGAATTCATTTCGATTACAAAAATGAAGTGTTATTTAGTTGAACTTCTCTAAGTAAATGAAAGTGAATCCAAAGTAGATACCGAATCGAAGCGTTATACGTGTCCGCAAATTATCCGTTTCATTGAAGTGCTCCTTTGTAAACCACATTTTTTTGTTTTTTGGTCTAACTTTAACACAAATAAAGCGGATGGTTTCCAAACTCGTGAACACGCAAAATATAACGCCCATGTGAAAAACAATGTTTTCTAAATTTATCCCGCAAATACTAAATGGTTTTAAGATTTCAAACTACAAACACAATACCGGTTTGTCACATGAAATTAACTGAGCAGAGAACAATGAGTAGCTGTCAAACAATGTATCATGCACCGGCACCATTTACTTAAAATATTGATTTGTAGTACGTGTTATGTATGATGGCGCTGTACGTGAAAAAGATTTTCCCGCTTTTCTGTTGAAATTTTTTTGTTATATACCTCACGGAACCCGAGACCTTTCCAACGAATGCAAAACCGTGGAAATTAGTTCGTTCCGGACCGGACTTATTTTTATGTAGTAAATCTCTTACAAATATCTAATTGTCATCATTACGTCATTTACATATCTGTCATTACACGTCAATTACATAGCTGTCAATTGTGTTTCGTTATTCCACGTTTTATAGTGACTGACGTTTAATGTAAAGTCCCACGGGAATACTGTCGAACGGGATAAAAAGTATCCTATTGCAATTTCCTGGCTCTAAACTACCTCCCTGCCAATTTTCAGCTAAATCGGTTCAGCCGTTCTTGGGTTATAAGTGGAGTAACTAACACGACTTTCTTTTATATATATAGATTTTTATTGCCTACGGGTGATTAATAAACAAATGTCATACAAAAATATATCAGTCTTTCGATGGATCCATCAATTATTCTATTAAATTATTATCTATTTATATAATTGAGTATTCGTAATATTAGCGTAGAAAATAAGTTATTCAATACAGATACAACATTTCGCTGTTAGTAGATTAATACATAAAAATAATACAAAATTATAACAAGTAAATATTATATAAATTAAAAGTAGAACATTTTTATAGTTTATTAAGTTTAAAATATGAAAATGTTAAGAAGTTACAAATAAACCATAAAGTAATAAATAAAGTTAAGTAGGTCGAAATTTTTAGATAAAAAGGTTTAAAAATATTTTTATTCAGCACCTGTTATTAAGATTCTGTTCCATTTGATTCTGATCACATTTATGTAACCTATTGTTTGCATGGAAAATTATATATAAAATTATGATTAAAAATTAGATTTATGTAACAAGGGAAGTGATAATGAATTTATACAAATAATTATAACAAAAGAAGTGCGCGTCGTCAGCCTCATCCTCATGGCTGATAGTCCTAGGTGTTATAAAAATATTAAAATATTCTGTAATGAGTTTTTATGTAGCCGCCTACTAACCAAAATAGTTGAAAAGCTCAACAATAACGAAAAATTTAAAACACATAGGACGAAGTTAAATTCAAATTCAACTGTACAGATTGGGTGGACTGTTCCGATTTAACTTTTTCAATATCACAGTTTAAAGATGTCAAGGCAACTTCAAATGAGGCAACAGTGTTCTTTAGTTCTTGAATTTTAGGATGCAAATCGTTACTTAGAATGTAGCGCAATTCTTCTCTAATTATTTCACGAACATTAGTAGGTAGCCGATAAACAAGAGCAAGTAGTAGTACGACTCTTAACGCGCTGAGTGACGAATTCCATTTCTACAGGAGTATTGCGAACAGGAGTATTGGAATGATCACCTTTCCTTGGCTGTTTACGTCTGCATGCATCGCATACCCATAGACTTTTCATTTCTTAACTCATCTCAGTAAAATCCTGGTTTGATATTCGTGTGCATATGACATGATATCTATCTTTACATTTGTGACATTGTAACGCCTGAGAGTCATCAAGTTCATCAGGGCACCCAGCACACATACATTTTGCCATGGTTGTTGAGTGAAAAAAGAAAAAAATGAAAATAAATATTATGTTTTCTGCAGAGCTTGGAATTGAACCCTGGACGTAATAATAGGATAGGGCAATCGTGGTTTCTACGGCTGCGCCACGAACGCATTGTACTTGGTTCTTAAACAAGTCCGTGGTATTAGTACGTGGTACTTGGAACAATCTGTGTTGTGAAAATTCAGTGAACTCATTAGGGTTAAAAAGTTTTTGCTTAATATCTTCAAATATAAGACAAAGAATGTTATAACATTTCAAAATATTAAAAAGTTACAATAACTGAGCACGAATAGAGAAAATGATTCTGTTAAAGAGTAATAATTACACTAAGAAAGAATTAATTACTTAAGCAACAAAATTATACGTGTCTACTTCACGACGCGTACGTGACACGTACGCGTACACCTACGCGTTATATTTTTAACTATAATTTATCTTTTTTAGTCAAACCTTTGTAAGATGCAAAAATATTAATACAATATTGGTAATCAAGGAAGGATACAGCAAAATGGTTGAACTATCAGGCTTCCCATAATCTGTTTAGAAACGGTAGATCAATAACCTCAACTTAGTTAAAGATTTACCATTAGAATACAAATTACCTTTCGTTCAGAAGCTTCCTAAGAGAATATCTAGAATACAGAACATACTTCAACAGGAGTAAATTAAACGATTTGTACTTGTATGTATATAATATTTACTTAAAAGTATATAGAAGGATTGTTTAATGGCTCAAAAATTACATCACTGAAAAAATCAAAGCACAACTAAACAAATACAAAGTCATAAATAATAAATAAAGGAAATGTATTGTGTACTTACAAAAATCTAAGATATCATTACACAACATCATAGTCATATTATGTTTCGTAACATACATTCATGATATAAATGTTATAAGGCCTTTTATATAATGCATGGATGATATAAGAGGGTTGATAGAACGGTAGAAATATTAAATGGAAAATATGGACTGATATAAATAAAATAGTCTAAACGTTTCAGTCGCTTGTTAAATTAAAAGCCAATAATCCAATATGTAAGGTTTGATCTCAAATAATATGTAAGGCTAGGGAGGAGTTGTATGAAAGATATTGTTGGTTTGTGTAGCTTGATGTGAAAAAATGCAGAGGAGAGGAGAGGAGAGGAAAAATATTTTCATAAACATATTTAGTTCCAAGTTGATTACAGTCATAAATAAATATTAGTTTAAAAAAAATCAAAAAAGAAGACGCTTTTAACTAATGTTTAGTTTATATTTTTTAGTACGATTTATCAATTAGTTTTTTGTGGACATGCGCAGATCGCACACTAGCTCTGTCCCTTTCAATCTCATAGAGGATCTATGAAAAGAATATATTTATCGTTGCGGCCCTAACAAGGATAATGGGAAATTGTTAACGAATTATTGCATTGTCATTAGTCCTTGAGATAAATGCAAAGTTTCAAGTTAATCAGATGTTAGACCATATATGTAAGAAATGTTTAGAACACCTGGGAAACGTTTAGACCATATGTGTAAGAAATGCTTAGAACACCTGGCAAACATTTAGACCATATGTGTAAGAAATGTTTAGAACACCTGGCAAACATTTAGACCATATGTGTAAGAAATGTTTAGAACACCTGCCAAACATTTAGACCATATATTTAAGAAATGCTTAGAACACCTGCCAAACATTTAGACCATATGTGTAAGAAATGTTTAGAACACCTGCCAAACATTTAGACCATATGTTTAAGAAGTTTGAGTTTTTATCTAGTAAATTCTGTTGGCATTGTTAAATAATCAAAAGTTTTGTACCATTATGTACAAAGACTACAAAAACAACTCCTGAAAAAATGTTTTTAAATGTTCCACAAGACGAAAAACGTCGAAAGAAATGGTTTCAAGCAGTGCATCGAGATTATTCAAAAACAAAATCATTTTTTTTTGTTGTGAAGATCATTTCGTTGTAAGTATTCATAATAGTATTGTTATTAATTATTATTTATCTAAGTGTATAAATCGAATAAGTATAGTTCAATAATTAATTTTTTTACCTGGGCTCCAAATCATAACCTTTAGAATCGTAGCATTAAAAAATTTTAATTGATAATTCAAAGCGATTAAATAGTAAATCTATATGTATGTTTGTCTAATAATTGGACTTCAATTAATAGATATTTTCATAATTTTATAACATTCTAGGTTCTGTATCAGACTACATTTAAATTTTTAAAGTACATATATGTTATTTTGGTTTTTTTATAATGTTATAATAACATTTTATTAATAATGATTTAATGAAATAATTATTAATTATATTTAATAGAGAATAAATACTTATTTTCATTTAGAATATTATTTTTTAACAGACTTACCTTGATGCCTTATCACCTCGAACTTCAGCAGAATTAAACCGAACGTCATTTTTTAAAAAAATTAGTTATCATAAATATATCAACATCAGGAATATTATCCGATTTTGCTTTTATAAATCCTTTATCACACATAGTCGAAATAAACTTTTCAAATCGTTTTTCACTAATAAATTTGAGATATTTTTATCAAGTTAAAGATAATAGCCATAAACACTGTACTATTATGAAATTGCTTTAACATTATGACGTCACAAGTATGCTGACCAATCATGGCGCGTTTACAATCACGTGATATATTTTTGAATTTTATCAATTTTTAATTGTTTATAATTAATTTAAAAAAAATATTTCAAGTTTTTTGCATTAAAAATCCAATATAATTAATAATAAAGTTTTAAAATACATAAAAAAAATCAATACTTTTTTTTTTTTCAAAAACCCAATTCAAGGACATATTATAATTATAAAAACATATTCAAATATAATATTATTCATTTCATAATGCTGTGTGGTACATTCTGGACAACTTCTTATAACTTGTTATACGAATGTACTAATTTATTTACAGAGAATTTGTTCGAGTTTAGTTTCCAAAGTTTATATTTTTAAACCCCTGCTGATTTTAAATTAAACAAAAGTTTTGTATAGTCAACGCTTTACAGTTTCAAGAAGTGGAGCAGTAATGTATTGTTCTACCAAATAATTTGACCACATAGAATAAAGTTAGTGTTGCATTTTATTCAAGTTCCTATTTAAGTTTTTGTGTCATTTTGTTTCTACTATTTACAATGTTTATATATCGAAATTAAGGCCAATGTCTCGATTCGATATTAAAAAAAAATGCTTTTTACAGTTAAAATTAATACATTATCCGTTTTTGAAATGTACAAATAAAATTATATACCTAGCAAATCATGCCCGTTTTCAAAGGCCTCATTTTAATAATGAAAAAAATATTTAATTTGTTTCAAAGAATACGAGTATTCCAAAGTAATGAATGTAGTTAATTACTATTTTATTTGGCAGCGTTTGATAATCAAAAAAATATTTTACTTTTGAAATAATGTATCAGTACCTACCTATGGATTTAATTATTCTAAAATAATTTCTGAATCCTTATCTGAAAAGGAATAACATCTTATCGTATATAGCATGAATTGTAAAATTGTAAACAGAAAATAAAACAACACTTTTATTTGTTACTAGAAGACCTGGCGAACTTCGTATCGCCTTATAATCAACAAATATCTATTACGTTTTTTTATTTATATTTTTGGAGTTTACCTATAAGCCATACATCTCCGTGTTTTGAAGTGCGACAGAATGATTGACATATTAGTTAGTTGTCAAATCTAATGTCAAAAAAAACGTTTGTATGGGAAATAGAAAAGGGCTGTTTTTATGGTTTTCCCAGTAATGAATCAATTTTTTTCAGCTTTTATACCTTCCCTGAACCTCCACGAACATTTCAAGACTAAGATAAGATAAATCCGTTCTGCTGTTCTCGAGTTTTAGCGAGACTAAGGAACAGCAATCCATTTTTATATATATAGACTAGTTTTTGCCCGCGACTTCGTCCGCGTTAGTTTCGTCATTAGTAATATATGTATAGCTGACCAGGCGAACTCTATTCCGTTTTAGAGGCCATAAATAATCAGGTTTTTCCTGTTTCAATCAAACAGAATGATTGACATATTAGTTAGTTGTCAAATCTAATGTCAAAAAAAGCGTTTGTATGGGAAATAGAAAAGGGCTGTTTTTAGGGTTTTCCCGGCAATTATTCCAATTTTTCTCACCTTTTATACCTTCCCTGAACCTCCACGAATATTTCAAGACTAAGATAAGACAAATCCGTTCAGCTGTTCTCGAGTTTTAGCGAGACTAAGGAACAGCAATCCATTTTTATATATATAGAAGATAATTAATTAAAATTATTTTCCAAGTTTTGTCTTTAATTTAAAAATATATTTACGTTTAGCTTTAAAATTAAATGACAGAAGTATATGTATAGGTATTCACAAATATTACCTCACAATTAAGGTATATGCTTAACAATTTCTGTAAATACTAGTTCAAAGTAATAGCCTCAGGGTTGAAATTGGCAGTAAGCTTAACTGTGAATACAATAACTTGCACAGTGTAGCAAACAGTTTGAAAATACAAATGTTACATAAGGATACATTTAGCCAGAGAGGTATTTAGGTACATACGTAGGTATTAAGTGTAGTAAAATACGGTTATTAAGTTTGGTATAAGTATACAGGGTGACTGGTGAATTACTATCGATATTTGAGGATGTGATATTTGACGATCATATATGACAAAATAAAAATTAATATGACATAAATTTTAATAAACTTCTAAGTAAAGTTAACCAAAAGTTATGTAATTAATTACGCATCGTATGAACACCCTACAGATTAGGTATACACACACACACACACACACAGACGCGGCGGCGGCGTAGTGTTGTATCAGCACGCCGCCGCACGCGCCCACACTTGGAACACTTGGAACGTGTACACACTTTATTTATTTATACGGAAATTTGGTCAAAAATTAAGTACCTATTTTTTTTACATAATTCGAATGAGAATCATTTACCGAGTATGCTCCTTAAATATTGATAGTAATTCACCAGTCACCCTGTATATTAGAATAGCACAATTGTGTATCATTCATTTAAATAACAACGATTAGAAGCTTTTTACTCGTAAAATATGCTATTTAATGACGTCAATAAAAATGTTGCAAATCATTAATCGGACAGTAGTGCGCTTTTAATTGTTTCAGTGTTAAAAAACATTATTAAATATATTAATTAGTTTTTGTTTTTAGACAGCTACGCCATAAATTATCCAGTAAATTTATATAAATAGTCACGTATAGGTAGGTATATATACAATATATTATGCAAACTAATTTTTTATTATTATGTTATCGAAAAAACCACACCAAAGGTTTCAATATATAATATTGTGTTAAATAGTCAAGTAAGTCTCGATCCGTACAGCCACATCCACTTGTTTCGTGTACTCCTTCATGTTTTATATATGTTGTATTTAGGTTCGTTCGTATCGTGCTATTATTCGCGTACTGTAGCAAAAGCTTATCTCAGTTTCAAACATTTGACTATACCTACTATAGGTACAGATACTTCTCAGCACCTCTACATTTGTATTTAAACAACCAGTATTTTAAAATACTTTATCTTTAAAATAGTACAATGAAATGATGAATATAGTTTGAAAACATTTTTCACTCTATTATTTTGGTATAGGTTTTTATAAGTTTGTGTTATCTTTTTTATGACTGAAATGATAATTTAATTTCTTTCAGTAAGGCGATATTTGCTCAAATTTTAATGTTATCGTTAATTTCATTTAACTGGTGCTGATAAAATATTGCGAATTAAAATACTAATAGTACTGACTTTTTATTACATTCACGTCAAAAATAACTTCAATATTTCAAATATTATTATTTCTATTATAATGAAATCATGTTTTAAAATTTGTCTGCTACCTCTTGTACTTGAGAATGTCTTTATTAGATTAAAATATTATAGCAACATATTTTTTTTTTGTGATATATACAAAAAATATTTTCCGTTTTGTTTGACTGGCATAGTAAAAGTCTTCGTAATAATATTTACGAAATAAATATTATGACGAAGACTTTAAAATACCATTTTCTTGGAAATTCATGGAAATCATATTAATTTTTGATACTTAGGTAAGTGAAAAAAATCTTGAAATAATATTTATATTTCTTTTCTTTATTTTCAAATTATTTGAATTTATTTACTAAGTTTTCAAAGAAAAACGAAAACATAATCAATTTATATCAGAAAGCTAAAGTAAAAGAATAATAAATGTATTTTAAATTGATAAGTAAGATTTGTCTGCTTTCTGAAGGTATCAAATTTGTTGCGGCTCTCTAGAAAACTGTTTGAACAAAAATAAATCTTATCACCAACAGTTTAAATTATAATTTTACATTTACTTCCTTCAGGTGCAGAATTGGACGTTGTATTAAATTGGCTGGAATTTAAGATAAATAATAGGTTTTCGTGCTGTACGTAACACTTAGTTAATTGTATCATTAATTTATTATTTATATAATTAAACTAACCTGTCAAGTTCAAATTTAGAAGTATAATTTAGAAGTAGTGGCTGGATGTGGAAGGCAGAGGACTGGGTGTGGTGGAGAGTCTTGGGAATGGCAAATGTTTACCAGTGGATCATTCTGTTGATGAAGATGATTATGATCGATTTCAAAGTACATCTAAACTTGGCATTAGATTGGATTTCAACCCTTTTTTAGGCAAACAATTAGCCGATTGGAACTTGGCCCCCTTTTTAACAGGCATGTTTTTGGTGAGATAGCGTTTTCTTGATCATACTTCTCATTCAAACTTCATTCATTATTTTTATTGAAAAATTATAGCAGTTCACAAAGAAATAATCAAATTGCATGTTCGTTATTGAACAATAAACAATTTATATACTGTTTTTGATTAGCAACATCAGTTATTGTAAGTACCGTCTTCCTGTATTTTATAAAACATAATAGATCTGTAAAATAAAATAAATCTTTGAGTTTTATATGGTTTAATGAAACACCGATTTTCTGTTTATTTCTCAAGTAACTTTCAGGAGATATTTTTCTATTATTCATAATCATGACACAGACTTTCTGGCCTCAACATTTGTTTAGTTGTGTCCTTTCCATATTATCATTAATCTGCAAAACATACGAAACATTTAAATAATAATACTACTTACTGTGGTAAAGTTATATTAATGGCACGATCTCCTTGTTGAATGAACATAATAATAATTCATTCAATATAACACCTTATACACAAGGACCGTGGGTTTAAATTCCTCGAACGTTTTCTCCTCTCAGGTTACATATTCATTGTTTGGGATCTTTCAAACACAGTTTGATGGTATCCAATATCGATAAACATACATGTTAAGAAAATATAATGGGTATTGGATTTGCTTTGTGTTTTTGAGAATAATAAACTTTCTTTTATGTCCCTTATTTCTACATACTTACTTGATCATTTCCATTCCTAAGTACTTTTGTTTAGGTTCCAAAGTTACATTTCAGCGTTCAGCGTTAATGTTTTTAATAAATAAATAAATAAATAAAAATGAAATAAAAAAAGACCGTACTTATCACAAATATGAATGATTGTTAGCAGTAAGTACGAGTATATTATTTATCGCTATTTGTTAATATTTCTATTACTGTTAGTAATAATTCTAGTGTTAGTACTTAATAACTTTTAACTAGTTTTTTATATCTTCAATTTCGCTTAAAAATATAATAGTAAACAAAGTTTCTTGATTTTGATAATATTTAATATTAGTGCCCTCTTGTGGCGAGTGGTGGTACTACTACGACTTGGTCGATTTTGTCGATTGAACTACCGCTTTGAGTTTAGCTATCCGCTAACAGATGTCGCTGGTAAGTCAATTTCTTGGGAGATGACTAGCAGTTTTTCTATAGTTAACCTAAATAATGTCTATAAAGTTTTCACTTGAATTCTCTCCCACACACACAGAAACACCCAAAGTGTGTTTTACTAACTGTTATTGTTTTTTTATAGGTTCTTAACGTTTAGCACTGTACTGTATTTTGAGCCATAATCTTCTATATATATAAAAATGGATTGCTGTTCCTTAGTCTCGCTAAAACTCGAGAACAGCTGAACGGATTTATCTTATCTTAGTCTTGAAATGTTCGTGGAGGTTCAGGGAAGGTATAAAAGGTGAGAAAAATTGATTTATTACTGGGAAAACCATAAAAACAGCCGTTTTCTATTTCCCATACAAACGTTTTTTTGACATTAGATTTGACAACTAACTAATATGTCAATCATTCTGTTCGATTGAAACAGGAGAAACCTGATTATTAATGGCCTCTAAAACGAAATAGAGTTCGCCCGGTTAGCTATACATATATTAGTAATGACGAAACTGACGCGGACGAAGTCGCGGGCAAAAACTAGTATAGGTATAAAACAGAGAGTGTTTATTCTACTTACACTGGAAATATCTATCTATCTAAAATCTTGTCTAGGAACTACCCATGCCCCACGCTTTTATTTTAGTCAAGTCTGTGCATATGTTTATAATTCCCACGACTCTATCTATTTTATTATTTTTTGGTTTTTAGTACATTTATCTTAAACATTGCAATGTATGTTTTACGTAAAACCGTTTAACTTAAAAAGTTTTTTTACCTATTTTTATTTTCTAGTTTTTAGTTTTTATTACGCATTCTGTTTAATTCATTTGTGCTTCATTACTGCTAGGTATCTGGCCCGTTAGTTTATTGCAGTCCAACTCCTCTAAAAAACTGTTATCAGCCATTCGGTAGCGGTGGCCATCTTAGATTTCAATTTTATATAGTAAATTGTATTCTACTGGTTGATCACTTTCAATTGATACCCATATTGATGGGATTGATAAAACCTACGTTATCCGCCATTTTGTAGCGGCGGCCATCTTGAATTTATAATAGTAATGAATAAACATAATTGTATTGTCACAAAATTCAAAGTGTATCCAAAATTAGATCTGATTTAATACAAAATTAGAATCAGATTAATCGGTTGACAGGAAGAGGGTGAAATTTGAATTACTAAATTTGACCCAAGAAAAATGAAAAATGAAAAAAGAATAAAAAAAAGAATAAATAATAAAACAAACAGAGTGAGCTAAGTAAAACCGTTTAATAAACATATATTGTAGATCATATTACACATACAAATAAAGCCATGCCATGAACCCGGCACCCGCACGTTTAATCCATGGTATGCTGAGCAGTTTCATCTCTGGTTGCTAATTGTTAGGTAAAGCGATAAAGTCGTATGAGATTCATATCGTCTTGAGAGGAGAAAGTCACCCACTTTATGTCTTCCTGTTCTGTTGAACTTACGAGTACGTTCAGAACATACCATCACTACTTATAAATACACGTTTTATTAAAATAGATTCCCTGTTTGAATACGATATCAAAAAATACTATTATTGAACAGTTCTACGACCTGACAGTTGACAGCATCTAGTATTGTATAGTATTTTATGAAAATAAATGTTAGAATAGCACGCGTGTACCTCATACATCTGTAACCACAAACAGTAGCCAATGCATTATACGGTATTATGTTGTATCAGGCATCAACTATATGCAATAATGAACACATTTTCAATTCTGATAATAAACATTTACATTTATCGATAGATATAATTATTTAATTAATTTGATATTTAACCATTTTTGTTTTCGAGAAATAAATTATCTTTTTCAATAGAACACGGACTTCAGGAACCAACAGCATAATTTTATGAATTTTTAAATAATATTTTTATTACATTTCACATAAATCTTATTATTCAATCTTACTCCAATCCTCAAAAGTATCAATTACACCGGTGCCGCGGTGTGCTACTCTAGGAATACTTGTGGATTATCAAGTAATTTTGAAATTCACTTACTCAGATATACCTACACTATACTCAAATGAAAGTCCATAGTATATATAAAATAGTCTTTAATTATGAATATTAAGATGAGGCAGGGATCGATAAACCTACATATAGATATAAAAAAACCTCACACAATGTAATTACGTCTTATCCACGAAAATAGTAAAATTAAAAGTCCAAGGGCATGCAGTCAAGTTATAAGAGGAGCGGCCGTCTTGAAACGTGGTAGATAACTACTGGGCAATAAAATAAAGACAAGACAACAAACTGACAACTATATCATAACGTTAATGTGTCTACACTTATTACGTGAAACAAAATATACAATGTATTTAGGGAACACACATTTAATTTGAACCGAACCTTTAAATTCCCGAACGCACCCGAAGTGACCTTAATGCGATGACGTTTGGTTTTTTCATTTTTACGCGGTAAAGGTTTAATTTATTATTTAAAAGGAGGCTTTATAAAACAACTACATTTTTTCATGATTTTGTTAGAATCCCAAATATATATAACTAAGCTAATTAACTATAGATCTAACAGTAAATTATAGTAAATCAATTTCTTACATCTATCGATACTATATTTTACTTTAGCTAGCGGAAGATAGGATATGACTATAAGACGTAGGACATTGTGCTTTAAAAATTGTAACCAATAAAAGCTTAATAATTTTGGAACATAGAATTGTTGAGTTGAAAATTTAAGCTAAACTGTAAAACGTTTTACTCTCTCAGTGTATATAAAAGTGCTAATCAACAGGTGCACTTTAGCGGTGTAGCCACGGGCGCCGCCGCCATGTTCGGAAACGGAAGTTATAAACCATCCGGTGACTTTTGATAAGAGCTCATGTGAAGCTGAGCTGTTAATGTGCGGCCATTACGTGCATGTAAATATTACGCGCTCTGTACGGTACATACTACATGCTTACACTCTATCGGTGTGTTTGAAGAAGCTTCATACCTATTACACTATATTTAATATTATAAATAGAAACTATAAACTCTGCGACCAAACGTAATAGAAGAGAGTTGGCTAATAAAATTGTTACTACTGGGATGTACACAAAATGAATAATTAAGTGTAAAGCTATAATTATAATATTATATGTATAAGTACTTTTATTTTTTTAATAGGTACTTTTATTTATTCGAAAGTGTTAGCGGCCTCCGTGACAGAGGATTTTTTAGATTTTTTTCGTGTTAAACTCAAGTATGTTCTTAAGAATATGTAGATATTAAAAATATAAATTTTCACTTTTTTACGTTCCAATTCATTTAAAGTATCAAGAGTAAGTATTATATATATGACATCTGACATCTTGACAGATGACAAGTGACAGATGTTAAGTTTATATATTTTCTAATATAGTGTATTATTATTATCTATGGTTTAACAAAAGACATGGTTGTATGGGCTTTGTTCTCTTTGCCTGTTCTGAACGGAACGAACATAACCAAAAAAAAATATCTATGGTTTATGATTGTTAGAAAAGAGCGCGGGAATTGTAACGTTGACGCGGGCTTTTTGAAAATTTTTATTATTTTAAATAGTTTTATACCTACTATAATTTGCAAATTTTTGGTTAGTTTATTGTAAAGAAGTAAATACTTAATATGTATACAGGGTGGCTGGTGATTTACTATCGATACTTGAGGACGTGATATTTGACGGTCATATATGATAAAATAAAAATTAATATAACATAAATATTAATAAACTTCTAAGTAAAGTTAACCAAAAGTTATGTAATTAATTACGCATCGTGTGATCACCCTACAGATTAGGTATACACACACACACACGCGTGCGGCGGCGTGGTGTTGTATCAGCACGTTGATAGCACGTGATGTTGTCCACACTTGGAACACTTGGAACGTCCACACTTTATTTATTTATACGGAAATTTGCTCAAAAATTAAGTACCTATTTTTTTACATAATTCGAATGAGAATCATGTACCGCGTATTCTCCTTAAATATTGATAGTAATTCACCAGTCACTCTGTATATGTAAGTGTTTATATGGAGAGATGGTGAAAAAACGTAAAAAGAAGGATTCGGGTGAGTCCTTGCCTTTCAGCACAAGCAGCGATTCCGATTGCGAGGATTCGCCAGTATTGCAGGATGCAAATGCCTTCGCTCCCTTTAGGGTCGCTGATTATTGTCGGCGATACTCTGAAGATGCGGAAGCCAAGTCTGAATTCATAGTATTTGTCGAAAGTACTAATGATGTCCCACTCGGTAATAGGGACATGATGTCACTTAGTACTAGTTATATACGCTCTGTGAAAGGTATACAATATTTAAAAAATAAATAAATATAAGGTCGGTGTTGTTTTCCAACGTGCGAATTTGGCAAATGCCTTTTTAGAAAATACTACATATCTAAAGGAACAACGACTTAAACGGCCACCGAACTATCGGGAGTTATCTCTTCGGTTCCCACTCATCTATCCAATCACAAAATATATAAAGCAATATCAACAACAAAAAAAGTCATTTCTGTCCGACGCATAATGCGTAAAATAAAAGGAGAAAATAACACCTCACACTGCAACCTACTCAGAGCGTAGTAACAACTTTTGCGTCTGCTACGTCACTGCCGGACTATGTTCACATTAAGATGTGGCGCCTGTCCGTCTCCACATATGTCCCACCTATAAAACAGTGTTTTAAATGTTTACGCTATGATCATCTGGCTAAGTTTTGTAAAAATTCACCGCGACGCTCCATATGCACAGAGGGGCATTCTTTCAAAGAATGCAAGGTTAACATTGAAAAAGCTAAGTGCATTTATTGTAAGTTGTAATGGCAATCACATGCCATCTAGTGCCCTATAAGGCAAAAGAAAATCGCAAACAGTAAACCCAAGTCATACGCTGACACGTTAAAAGAGTCATTAAATTTTCCCTCCCTTAATAAAAAATTAAATAGCCTGTAATGTGGTGCCCTGAGAGAGGAATGAAGGCCGAGATTGCTGAATAGATACTGCCTTTATTTATAATAAATCGTACATTAAATAGATACAAAATTAGCTTACGTAGTATATAATGGTTAATAAGTATGTTTAGTTAATATAATCTATTCACAATATCTCAACCCAAGAAGTAATACGATACTATAATACAAGCAATACTATCAAATTCTGAAACTATGACTATTAACAGAATCTATAGTAAAAGTTATAACTTTAAATAAAACTCAAAATATAAGTATAAGTTCACAATTTATTAGCTCAGCTATTAAAGAAACCATACAGGATAAAAATAACAAATCGTCACATTCAACCACCAAATCTTAAATATTGTACAGTGGAACGCTCAAAGTCTGTTAAGTAACAGACTTGAGTTTAAACATTTTCTATACCAAAATAATATACATGTAGCTCTTATTTCAGAAACTTGGCTCAAACCTAACATTCAATTTAATTTACGTTGTTATATCATTATTAGGAATGACTGCGGTAATGATCATAATGGCGTAGCAATATTAATTAAAAACGGTATACATTTCTCTAAACTAGATACTTTTTATGATGATTCGTTACAAAATGTAGTAATTGTTATTAAACTGAAACATAAATGCATTTCTTTGGTTAGTTTTTACAGTCCTGGTAATAGTTTTCCTGCTTTTGAAAAGGCGAAGTTCGATCGTTTATTGTACAGTATTCCAAAACCGTTGATAATTGCAGGTGATTTTAACGCCCATCATACTTTTTGGGGTTGTAGTCGCATAGCTTCTCGGGGCAGAGCTATTATGGATTACATGGGTCATATATGACTTAATACTTTTAAATAATGGTCAACCAACAACTATAGGCTCTCATATTTGGAAACCAAACAGTCTATATTTAACTATGGTGTCTTCTTCTTTATTTCTTTCTTGTGACTGGCAAGTTCATCAGGACCCTTTAGACAGTTATCATCTGCCAACTATCACACAATTTACTCTCGTAAGAGATTAACATGAACCCTCTATTCCCTTGAACAACATTCCTTTTCACAGCAATCTGAAATTAGTAAATTGGGATATGAACAAATTGTTAATAAAATGTTAATGAACTTTAAAGTTGACAATAGTGATCTCCTTGACTCATACAGAAACTTTTGTTCAATTATTCTATTGGCAATCAAATTCTCCAGGCCCAGCTTAAACCATAACACAACTGATAGTAATAATAACCGTCCTAGAAAAAGGTGTCAAGTACCTTGGTGGAATGATAAATGTTCAAAAGTAGTAGAAGACTGCAAGAACGCCTACATTAATTTCAAAACTAGTCTTAATAGTAAAAATTACATTAATTTCAAACGCGCACAAGCCGTTAAAAAGCTTTCCGAGTTCTAACTTATTTTCTGACCTCAATTGGGTTCAAACATTTTCATGTGTTGGAAAAACTTTCCAACAATTAATAAAACAGAGATTAATTTTTCACATAGAAAGTAATAATCTTTTACCTTACAATCAGTTTGGCTTTCGTTGTGGCCGTTCTGCTTGTGAGAGTCTACATCATTTCTGTCTGAATATCCATGATGCTCGTTCCGAGAATAAAGTACTAGTTGGTGTTTTTGTTGACATTGTAAGGGCTTTCAATAATGTAGGTCTGAACAAATTATCCTCAATATTATTATTACTGCGGGAACCTGGAAAAGTTGTAAATTGTATTTTTAATTTGTTGAACTACAGAAAGGTGTTTGTTAAGGTTAACAATCAGTTATTTGGTCCAAGATATTCTTGTAGGTGTGTATCACAGGGTGGTGTATTTAGCCCATTGCTTTTGATCCTATTCATACATCAGCTAAATTTAACTCTGGGGTGTGAAGTTTCTAATCTGCAGTTTGCAGATGATTTACAAAGATGTACAAAGTGTACAATCAGTCCTCAATGTAGCTCTCCTAAGACTAAAGAACTATTTTGATAGCCTTCGGCTGGAGGTCAGCAATGAAAAAAGTTTTTGTCTTTTGAAAAAATGGAATTAGAAATAGGAATGTAAATATTTTGTTCAATAATAATGTAATGTCTGTAGAGAGCTCTGTAAAGTTTTTAGGTGTTATTTTTACAAACAATTCTAGATGGAATAAGTATGCTGAAACTCTAGAATCTCAAGCTTTAAATGCTTGTAATGTTTTAAAATCTTTAACAAGCACATACTGGGGTGCTGATCCAAGTATTCTATTAACATAACATTGTATAATTCATTAGTAAAGAGTCAATTTGAATATGCTTTTTTTTGTTTTGCAGGGATAAGAACTATAGTAGATAAATTAGAATGTTTGCGTATTATAATGGGTGCCATGGGAACTACTCCCATAGTGTCAATGCAGGTGGAATGTAATATACCTCCATTAGCACTTAGGTTTAAATACTTACAATCAACATTTTTTGCGAGGTTGCTCTCCATTAGTAATCATCCACTTCTTGTTAAACTGCGGGACACTATTAACAGGACTGCCAATATTAATTCATGTGTTTCAAGGTTTTCTGAAACAGAACAAATTTTTAATAAACACAATATATTTTCTAGCATGGTATGGCCTTGTTACTCTGGGTTATAAGAATCAAAATTTATTCAGATAAAAATTGTAGTCAAGAGTCTTGTAAAGTATAAGGAAGACATTTATAGGGAACTTGATAGGTGGCAGGGATATCATCAGATATATACAGATGGGTCTAGGAACAATGAAGCAGTCTCTATAACTGTCTATGATAGTCAGATCAAGGGTGGATTTGGTCATAGGCTGAATTCACTCACAAGCATATACTCCGCTGAATCCAGCATATGTATGTATATACTGCTATGGAGCACATTCAAACACAGACTCATCAAAAGTGGATTATAATAACAGATAGTTTAAGTTTATTGACAGCACAACAAAATCCACAATTAAATTCAAAAACTAACTATATTATATATAAAATAAGAGAGTTTTATCATCTGCTGTCTCAAAACAAGCAAATAGTCCTATTCTAGAGCAAGCAGACTATTTTGCTAAATTTATTACAAATCCGGCCTACAATCAAGTATCTTTCTTCCTCGTTTCTTTTAGAGTTTCTGATTGACTGTAAATAGACTTGTAATTTTTACTGAATTAAACACTGCCATTCTTAAATTACATAAAAAACTATAAACAACTTTTTCTAAAGAGGGCACATTATAAATCTATCAAACCACATGTAAGTATATAAAAATGTTAAGATGACTTGTATACCTATTTCATTATATTCAATTAAATCAATTTTTTTGTTTATAATTTTTAATTATGAGCACCAATTTCTAAAGTAAAATAATAATAATGTATATTATCATCTATAGTTATAAAATATAATTAATTATTTATAGTTTTTTTTTATATTTATAGTATGTATTGTGTGCCTATAACTACTTGGGAAGTTGCTTACTTTAGATACTTACTTAAGTATAGTGTTGGTACAGCATTTTGAGTGAGTCGTTTACTTGAAAAACGGTAAAACTGTTCAAAGTAATCATCACATATTCTTATATTGTTATAAATATAAGAATCTTCCTATTGTTTCATGTCTTCATTTAAAATATTTTTCCATTGAATTATTTTCTCCAAATTTGGGTATTCAGGTTTAGGAAATTGATGAAAAGGACCTGAAATGTTTTTATTAGAAGTCAATAAACTGTTACGGTTGAAATTGATGTAACAAGAGTAGTAATTGATTGTATATACATATATACGACAAATAATATTTTTTTTGATTTTACTAAATAAGTACCTTTAGTCGCACACCGAAAGTAACACTTAAAAGCCGATTTTCGTGGCATTTTTTCAACTTATCGATAATCCAAATTCGTGGTTTGCAATCAAAATCCAAATGAGAAGAGCTGGGGTCGATCGTACTCGCAGAAAACAAAGTCCAATTGAAAAAAAACGGGGTCGATACTCGATCGTCAAAAGCGTGGAAATAGGAGTCAATGATATATTAAGCCGGGTCAAATGTTTGAAAAAGAACGTACAGCACAAAAACAACAGTAAACAACGGCAAATGAACAACTGAAATAATTTAAAATTTGTCCTAATGTCAATTGTCAAACCAATTTCAGAGCTACTTACGCCATCTATAAAGTTATAAAGGAAAATAGTGTCAAAGTTATTATATGACAGTTTTTTTATCCCCATGATGCATACTTTTATTTAACGTAATCGAAAACGGCACATGTTCCTTACTTTATCGAGTAAATAGAAAATTAAAACCAATAAAGTAATAGTTAAAAAAAAGTAAGCTCTCAAAAGCTGGGTAACAATGTAACGAGTTTTAAACAATGTCCCGATATTTATCAACACTTTATTGACGAAGCTGACACAGTTCATATAGGAAAAAGTAAAAAGAATCTGTTCCCAATCTATCTGTATTTAGTTTTTGTGCGACAATATTATGATATAAAAGGCACAAAGAGACGGAGTTAACTTATGTCAGTGAAGTAACTATGTGTTTTATTATGTTTTAGGTTTTATCCTGCGTCATTTTAAATAACGTTCAGTTTTTTGCTGTTATTTTTTTAAAAATTTCTAATTTATGTGATTAGTCATAGCTAGTTGTTGCATCTTATGCTGTTTATATACTAGATATATGTAGTTTAACATGACATTATAGGTACATACATTATACGAATATTTAAGAAAAAGGCAAAACGACGTGTTGTCGATATATTCGGAGAAAATTATATCTAGATATAAATAAAAACAAAAGTTTTTAAACGATTCTTTTACTTTTATACTAAATATCCGAGAATTTCCGCATTAATCAATTTACTCAAATTAACGACGAATTAAACAATATATAGTCCAATACGTATATATTTCAATAATATATAGTTCAATACGTACCAGGTAAAAGCTTATTTAAAATATAGATGAGTATTATTTTATGTTTAAAATTAGCATTAAAGGACCCCTGGTGTTGTAAGATTTGATAGAAATAGATCAGTAACAAGAATCTATAGTAATAAATACCTTGGAAAAATATATAGAAGAACTGTATTTATGAAACTTAAAATTTTCTTAAATTGAGTTAATTTAGTCGAACATAACTGAACTTTAACTACTTCAAGGAATTCGATCTAAAAAATATATATATTTAGTAGGAATTGAAGATAAAAGCGTAAGGTTTGGGACGGGTTCTCCAAAAGAGGCTAGAAACGCAATCCCTGTGGTTTTGAGTGTATCATCTGAGATCTGAAAGCACGTGACTAAAATGAAATATTAAATGTACTATTGTCTTAGCGAATCTATACTAATATTATAAAGCTGAAGAGTTTGTTTGTTTGAAAGCGCTAATCTCCGAAACTACTAGTTCGATTTGAATAATTCTTTTTGTGGTGGATAGTCCAGTTATCGAGGAAGGCTGTGGGCTATATAACATAACACGCTACAACCAATAGGAGCAAAGATATAGTGGTAAATGTGTAAAAAACGGGAGAAATTATTTCATCTTTGAAGTCTTCCGTTGCTTGCGCCGTGAAAACGGTTCAAGATACACAAAAAATATGTATTAAAGAATAATAGCTCTTTTACTGATCTAAAAAACAGTCCGGGACAATGTATGTCTATCTTTTAAGATTAACTCACAAAAACCGTTTTTATGGTACCTAATTTGGTCGAAATAATTTGTTTAAGTTGTATCAACATAATAATATTAATCTTTATTCAAATAAACAAATAAATATGTTGTTGGTTAAGAGTACTTCATTGTGAATTAAAAAAAAAACATAGGTTTTATCCTGAAAATTCTACGGGAACTCGACCATTCCGAAAACCCCGCAAGAACGGGAACTATGTGGGAAGAACCAAAAATCTGCCGGAAGTCACTATTCCACGCCGACGAAGTCGCGGCAAAAGCTAGTATAATATATTTAGGAAACACACTTTTAAATTGAACCGAACTTTTAAATTCCCAACGCATCCAAAGTGATATTGAAACGCTGACGCTCAGTGTTGCCAGGTGAGGCTATATAGCGCCAATGGGGCCATCTCCCTTACCGAGTGGCGATATTATTTTATCCGCTGAAATCAGGTAGCCGATTTGATTTGATATTAACAGGTCAAGGAGAGGCATATTGTAAATGGTGCCGGGTGAATTTACGTGCTCATAAGCATGATTTAAAAGTTCATTGCAGCAAAAAAACTCATCAACACAAGGCAACAAATTTAACTAGTAAAAAACAGAAAAAGTTAACTGAAACAGGTAAATTATTTTAAAAACAAAGTGCAATCAATAAAAATAAAAAAATCTAGACCATTTGTACTTCAATAATTGAATTTTATTTGTATTTAAAATATTATTTATTATTGTAAAATAATAGAACCAATTTAATTAATATAAAACCAATAATAAGCTCATGAATTTATTTCAACTTTCCCGCCTTAACTACCTGTGTGCCGTGATGGGGTTATCTCGGGGTTACACGCGCGCTTCAGTGCGGCGTGGTGATTCGAGAATAAAATATTCTGGTAACACTGATCACTGATGACGATTTGTTTGTTAATTTTACGCGGGAAAGTACTTTGTGAACGCGACTTTTATTTTTGTGAATTGAATTTAACTTATTTAAGGTGTATTGAGTTAGGAATATTATTAGTTTGTTCTAGTTAAGGTTTTATTTGTTATTTAAAAGTACTGGCTTTATAAGAAAACTATATTTTTGTGAGTATTTTTTTTAGAATACTAAAATCAGAAATGGGATACTATTCACGTTCACAGTTACATTTATGTAATACGTTTTTGATTACATAAAGAGTTATAAATGAAATAAAACACCAATTATGTTTTAAAATCTATTTTAACTATTACTTGCGTGTGTTATAGGTGACTGGTTGATTGAGTAAGCAGATGACTGATAATTAACATTAGTCTCGCAACAAGTCGCGTCGACAAGACAAGGACCGTTTGTTTTTGGAACAGAACTCGATGTAAGAATATAAGTTTGTATTACGATCGAGAAGTAGGACAAATTCTTTTTCAGGCCACCCTACCACGTATCAATGCATTAGAAATTTAACGCTACCTAAAACAAAACAAACAAGCAATTCAAATTAAGGCATGAGTCGAACAGGTACAGAATTTGTTTTATTAATAGTACACGCATTTGGTAAGTTTTATTTGCTATATTCAATTCGTAACCATATAGGGGTGGTCAACTTCATGGTTTCTAATATAGTCTCACTCTTTGGCTTGATAGTTACTGACCGTTAGCAAATTTTCGAATTTTTCGAGTTTTCTACTTTACTTACCGAATTTGGTAACATTATTTATTTAATAATACACAAAATGCATAATGCAAGTTGTCAGGTGTAAAGAAAATCGTTAGAAATTGGATATGAAACATAAAGAACTTATTTTGAAAGGCTATAGGGTTTATAATCCTGTAAAAATAACTCAGTTAAAACTAGTGGAGACATCATTATAATGTAACCAACCTAAAATACAGTTAATATTCCTATTGAGTGTAAGGTTTAAGCGTAGGAACAGAGTGAAAAAGAAGAAAAGGTAATGCAGATAGCACACATACTGAATGTGATATAATTTATGTCACATATATTCCAGAAGCTTCTTCAATGATCAGATGATCAGATTAAAACGAATATTACACATGAGGGAGCTTTAAATGGGACTGAGAGTAATTTGGAGAGCAAGTATGGAAGAAGAATAAGAATTGTTTAAGATAGATGATGAATGAGAACTTGTGGATAACTCTTGTGATTCTATGGTGGCTCAGTACAAATGGGTGTTTAAAAACAAAGTATGATAGTGTTGGTAAGGTGCATTATCATTCAAGATTAATGGCAATATGTTTTTCACAGAAAGCTGGCATACACTATCATGAGACTTTCCCCTGTGCTACATTATTCTACTCTAAGATTGTTATTTGATTTAACGGTACAATTAGTTTTAAATATACACCAACAACATCAGCTTTCCTGAATGTTTTTTTTTTATGTTAAAGGGGGCAACCAAGCATACGGCCTACACTATACATAAGACATGTTGTGGATGTGTCACCACCCTTGATTAGGGAAGAGGGGGAGGAAAGGATGGGAGAAGGAAAAGGACAAACGGCACTCCTACTCATCGGAAGAAACGCAGCAATTAAAGACTACTTCACACCAATCTTCTGTGAGAGGGTGGTAATTCCCCGGTCGAGACAGCTCATGTTCGAGCTGCAATCACTTGACCACAGCTAGGCTCTACCACCTATGATATTTTTGAATGATTCTGTGTATATTGAAAAACCTGTATTGTATGAGGATGATAATAATAAACATGCCATCTATGGACTTGAGCAGTCCTCACATGCATGGTATGAGAGAGGCAATGAACACTTAAAATCTTAAGGTCATTTAAAATCTAAGTATGAACCTTGTTTATTTATAAAGTTTGAAAGAAATGTTAAAGTGATAATAGATTTGTTTGTTAATGACTTTTTTGTATTCTCTAAATGTAAAATGACAACTAATCAGTTAATACAAGATTTAAGCAGTAAATTTTTAATAAAAGATCTGGACCAAATAAAGCATTGTTTAGGCTTAAGAGTAAATATGTATGAAAATGTTATAACTGTTGATCAAGAACAATATGTAGAAAGCTTTCTGAAATGATTTAATATGTTACATTGTAAAACTGGAAACTCCTATGGAGGTTAATGTAAGGCTAGAAAAATCTAAGAACAGTTTTTGTGATTAGAAAATTCCATATAGACAACTGGTAGGGAATTTTATGTATTTATCTGTCTTGACCAGACCACACTTAGCTTACAGTGTATGTTATTTGAGTTAGTTTAAGAACTCATATGATGAAACTCATTGGAAACATTTAAAACGAATTTTAAATAACTTAAAAGTTACTAAAATCTTTGGCCTTGTTTTACGAAAGGATAATTCTTATAGACAAGGATATGTTGATCCAGGTTGGGGTTCAGGTTCAAATAATAAAAAAAACTTTTTCTAGATTTTGTTTTAAGTTGCCTGGTTTAGTAATTTCTTTTGAATGTATAAAACAGAAATATAGCTTTGTCTTCAACAGAAGCACAGTATATTTCCATGTGAGAAGCCAGTAAGGAGGCTATTTATTTTTGAAATTGGAGTTAATTCAGAAACAATGATTTTGTATAATGATTATCAAAGTGTATAAAAACTTGTTTTGAATCCAGTATACCACAGGAGATCTATACATATAGATGTTAGATACCATTTTGTGAGACAGGCAGTAGGAGATAAGTTTGTTAAAATTGATTATTTATAAACTGCTAAAATGCCAGCTGATATTTTAACAAAAAGTTAAGGTTAGTTAAAAGTTTATAGTCATGAATACTCCAGATACCATGGTCAGGTGGAGGGGAGCGTATATATGCAGCTGTGGGTGGAGCCTGTCTGTTGCAGCGTGCTTTTTTTTTTTTTTTTTTTTGTTATCGCGGTGAAAGGTTTTATACCTACCCCTCCGTCTAGGGGAGACAGAGGCGGTTATGTGGGATTCACGGCCAGAAGGGCCCATGTTACCCACTAAAACACCAGCGGTCACTCTCCGTTGCCGCCAAGTGGATCGCCACGGGAAACGCCGAAGCATGCATCCGCGACGATCCGGCGGCGGGCCGCGAACGGCCACCTCCCCCCCCGAGGGCTCACTCCAAGTGACCAGGAGTGTCCCCCCGCCTTGCGGGCTTGCTTAATCGCGAGAGGGTTAACCCCTTACCCCTCCCACCCAAGCCCACGCGGCCAGTCTCCAACCACCCACCGACGAGCGCAAGCGCCCGACGGCAGACAGAGAGGAAACCGACCGACCACAAGCGAACTCAGGCCTCCGGAGAGACCCGAGTATCCCCTCCCCCCCAAGACAGCCACGGACGGCCTCCTGCCAGATCCGTGACCGTCTTACTCCCAGGGCTGTACCCCCAGCCCTCCCCCCCGTGACTGATTGCACCGGAATACACCAGTGGGCGATGGGGTCGTCACGTCCCGACGCCGGACTGCGCCGACAGTGGCCGAGGCCACCCGCCAACACGTAGGGCCGAACTTGGCAGCGGCGGTGTACACCGCCGAGCCTCGTCCTACCCACCTCCATGGGCTGCACCCCCAGCCCGGGCCAAGACCCCACGAGGAGGTCAAGGCCCTTCCCCCCCGTGACTAATTGCACCGGAATACACCGGTGGGCGATGGGGTCGTCACGTCCCGACGCCGGCGACTGTTGCAGCGTGCTGGCCAACTTAGTGTGGTGGAGTACGGCCTCGATAGAGTACTACAAACTGTGAGTTTCGTATCTTATGGAGGTTCGTACTGAGCGTGTGAATCCTCACGTGCTCAGTGTCCGTATCAATGAGGGCAGGAAGACGGAGGAAGAACGAAAACACTTCGCCTATCTGCTGACAGACAGACGATTGCTGTTATTGATCTTGTTACAGGTACGGAACATACGTAGGATAGATGTTAGAGTTCCTTTGTTATGAAAAAAAAGGTTGATGTCGTTGCATTATATTTATTAATATCAATGATGTGAATGTTGTAGGAGTTCAGTTAGGGCCATGGTGGCACGAAGCTCGGGTGGATTGGTTGGAGCTGAATGAGAGCGGACATCTGTTTCTGTTCCGTCATACTAGAAGACGACTTGCACTTCTCCGTATTGATACCGGGGAAAAGGTAGCACTCATATATATAGCGCAAACGACATAGCTGAATAAATTGAGTCAAATAAATATGATATTTCATTGTCTGGTATTTCATTTTTTTAGGAAATTATCGGTAGCGGAGTTAGTTTCGTGCAATGGATAGAAACTAGTGACGCTGTTGTAGCCCAAACCCCAACACATTTGCTGATTTGGTTAGATTTAATAATACATTTTTTAATTGTACTGGATAAAAGTAACTTATTATGTGTACAAAATTTATTTGAATATATATAGTAAATCTTCTAACTTAAAAATAGTGTATCGTTGGCAATGGGTTAAATTATCCATATTGATTTCTTATTTTGGGAGAGAACATATCAAAATATTCCTGTAAATTAATCCTAGTTTTAACTCATTATGTCTATATGTTACATACAGTAAGATATACATGGGTCATAAGGTCGTTCCTACATATATATGTTTGTTTGTATGTGTTATAGGTACAGTGTGTGGGAGCCTCAGTGTGTTGTCATGTCTGAGTGTGTATCAGTCTCGGCTGTATCAGTATCAGAGCGACGAGTCCTACTGGAAGGAGGTCAGATCCAGGCCATTGTATTGGATGAACATCGACTGGCTTTCAGTATGAACCCTTTACAGTATTGACATTATTTTTATTCTAGCTGCGCCCGGATTTTTGGGATTTCCGAGGTTTAAAGTAGCCTATGTGTTATTCCTGGACGTCAGCTTCCTGTATACAAAATTTTATCAAAATCGGTTCAACCGTTTGAGCGTGAAAAAGTAACAAACATACACAGACACTCACAAACTTTCGCAATTATAATATTAGTAGGATTAATGAGAACTAAGAATTCCTCGAGTATTCATTTAAATGAAACACATCCAGTCTGCCCGTGATCATGGTTGCTGTAATGTAACCGAAACATTCTTTTCATTTATTTTTTATTGTTTGAAGTGATTACTATGAAATTTTTATATAGACGACGTTTAAATTTAAGGGTTATGGTAGGGTAATGTTAATCTGGTGCACACTATCCACACAACAAGATTCAGTATGTTGCTGAAGTAACTTATAGAATAATACAGAGTACTTTTAAGCCATGTTTTTTTTTGGTATAAGACAATAAATGAACGATTTTATTATAACAGGATTGATTTAATGTTCTAAGCGCTATTTGAATTTATTTTCATCAATCGCTATATTGTTAATTTATATGGAATATTAAATGGAAATTACTATTTATTTTGAATAGATTCCGCGTTACGTAGCGGGGACTTAAAGGATTGTGCTCAATACTTGGACGCTGTGTCGAGGTCTGCGGACGTCGGGTCGTTGTGGTGTCAACTGGCTGAACAGGCGCTAACAGGATACGATGTTGAGGTTAATATGTATGGCATTACAGTTAGATTAAATATAAACAGAAGTTTGTTAAGGCTTCGTTGCCAAACACATTGAAAAAGCCCTACTAATTTTTAGTAAGTTTTTCACGATATTTGTTTTATGTGAATTTGTATTCAAGTACAGAGGATATAAGTACAGTGGATGTCTCATAAATAATGTCGATTTTCAGTGTTCACTTTTTAATATATTTATTATTTATTATAGCCTTTATTCAGATCTAACAAATAAGTGTTAACAATAAACTATCTTAAAAAATAAACATAATATCTTAAACTTAAGCTACTTAAACTAATATCTGTTCCTTGGTTATCATCGCTAGATCAGTTTGCCAGTCGGCAAAGGCCTCCTCCAACCTTTTCCATTCTGTTCTCTCTTGAGCCACTCTGTTCCACATTACTCCTGCCACTTGTCTGATATCGTCATCCCACCTTTTCTGTGGTCTGCCTCTCTTCCTTTTGCCTTCTCTAGGGTACCACCGTGTCACTTTTTTGCTCCACTTGTCGTGTCCTCGCATCACGTGTCCAGCCCATCTCCACTTGAGTCTTTTGACTTTGACAGTTACGTCTGAAGCTTTTGTTTTGCTTCGAATAACGCAGTTCTTCAATCTGTCAGACTTTTTAACGTTTAGCATACTCCTTTCCATTGCATACTGGCACGTTGCCAGTTTGTGCAATATTTCCTGGTTTAGAGTCCATGTTTGGCAGCCGTACGTAAGAACGGGTAGCACGCAGGTGTTAAACAATTTACTTTTAATGTTTATATGAAGTGTTTTATCTTTCATAGCCTCTCTCAAGCTCCAGTATCTCTTCCAGCCGTTTGTGATTCTTCTCTCCACTTCTTTTTGCATGGGGTCTTTTTGAGATATTAGCTGTCCCAGATAAATGTATTCATCAGCATAGTCAATTTCGGTGTTTCCTAATTCTATGATATGTCTTGTTCCATTTGTCATCACTCTGGATTTTTCTGGATTCAGTGTCAATCCTACTTTTTCGCTTTCTGATGCAAGTTCTTTTATCATTTTACTCAAGTCTTCTGATGTTTTTGCCAGTAGCACTACGTCATCAGCGAATCTCAAATGTGACATCAATTCACCATCTATATTTAACCCGAAATGTTCCCAATTTAGTCTTCTGAAGATGGACTCAAGCACTGCGGAGAATAGCTTCGGAGACAGTGGATCTCCTTGTCTTACGCCTTTTTCTACTTTGAAAGAATTGCTTTTCTTTTCCAACTGGATTCTTGCTGTACTGCGACTGTATATATTTTTTATAAGTCGAATATATTTGTGTTCAATTCCTTGTTCTAGTAGTGCCTCCCATATTTTTTCGTGTGTTAGAGAATCGAATGCTTTACTGTAGTCAATAAATGCGATGTAGTATGTTAGCTGGTATTCATTATATTTCTCTATAACTTGACGTACTACGTGTATGTGGTCGATAACTGAATAGTTTTTACGGAATCCTGCTTGCTCGATCGGTTGTTGTTCGTCTAGAGATTTCTCAATTCTTTTTAAGATGATCTTAGCAAAAATCTTATATATGTTAGACATGAGACTAATGGGGCGGTAGTTGCCGATGTTATATTTGTCCCCTTTCTTGTACAGTAGAATGATGTTAGACTCAGTCCATTGCTGAGGAATAATTTCGGTGTCTATAATATCATTGAACATAACTGTGAGGATAGGTGTCAGAATCTCCTGGCTGTGTCTTAGAATTTCATTACTTATGCCATCAGGTCCGGGTGCCTTGTCATTCTTTTGGGTATCAATAGCTTTTTTGACTTCAACTTCGAGAATGGGAGGAATGATCGTGGTTTCTGCTAATTCGACTCCACCTTGCGTAGTACTGCTTCTGTAGAGTTTCCTGTAGTACGATGTAGCTGTTTCTAGTATGTCAGTTCTATGGTGTTTCCACTTTCCTCGGTCATCCTTCATTTTTACTATCCAGTCCTTCGTGTGTGTTAGTTCCTTAAACGCTTTTTTGGTTCCGCCTGTTCGTACTATGTATTTTTCTAGGATTTCCATTCTCCTGGTTTTTCTATCTTTTCTCATGCTTTCTTTAATTTCTTTGCTTATGTTGGCTAGTTTCTTTCTTCTATCTTGCGTGATTCTTGCACTGAGAAGGTTCTTCCGTTCTTCTAGGAGTTTTATAGTAGTTATTGATAGTTCTTTTTTTGTATCGGTTTTGTTGTTGGCAATTAGTTTTGTCTGGGTTTTGATTGTTTGCTCTAAGTAGTTGTATTTTTCCTGGATACCCAGTTCCTTTGTATTATCTTTAAAGTCTACTAATTTGTCTTTCAGGGTTGTTGTTAATTGTTCTGTCTGCTGTTTGCTGAGTTTTGTATCGCCTAAATATTTTCTTGGTCTTGGCTTCTTTGGTTGCTTTGTTTTTAGTTCCGCTCTTATTAGCCTATGATTGGTGTTAAAATTGAATCTTTTAATGACGCTGAAGTTGGTAAAGTAATTAGTTCTGTTAGTCATAATGAAGTCAATTTCATTTTTTGTTCGGTTATCAGGCGAGATCCAGGTCCACCTATTTTTCCGTTTTTTCTTGTATTTTGTACTTAGGACTGTTAAATTGTTTTGTAACGCAAAGTTTATGATTTTTTCACCATTCCTACTTCTGGTCTTGTTACTGTACGTGAATGGTCCTAGTATTGCATTTTCTCCTGAGCGTCTGGCTCCAATTTGCCCATTGAAGTCTCCCATTACTATCAAATTTTTATGAGTGTGTTTTTGAATCGCTTCATTTAGATTATGGTAGAAGGTATTAATGGTTTCTAAATTTGATTGCTCTGTAGGTGAATAAATTTGTACAATAGACCATGAGTTCTTGTATCCTGGTAGTTTCACGTTCATGATAGCTATGCGCTCGGAGATTCCAATGAACTCTTCTACATATTTCGTAATGTGTTCCTTGATAATAAATCCTACTCCATATTGGCCCGGTGTCTCCCCTATTTGGTATAGTAGATAGTCAGGATGAGAAGTGATACTTTCACCCATTCTTCTAACTTCGCTCATGCCTAGGATGTCCCATTTGATTTGTTCTAATGCGTACGTTAGTTCCGTTAGGTTTTCTTCGCTTCTCAGGGTAAGTACATTGAGGGATGCGATATATATTACTGATTTTTGGTGGTTACTATTTTCCAGTCTTGGAGGGTTGTGGTCGTTTTCCCCCACGAGGACCAGTCGGCTTGGGGGAGGTTTAATATTTTTTGTTTTTTCTTTAAGTTGTTTTTCTTTATTTGCTTTGGTCTTCCGGCAACCGATGTCAGTTAATGGCTATTCTTTATTTATTTCTGATGTTGAATGGGATCTGTTCCTGTACATTTTTTCGAAGGCATTTATTTTATTAATGTTTGGTCGACCATTTTCGTGACCTTTGTTTGGAGAGTTTGATTGTTCTCTCTTCCGTTTATCCCGAACATCACCATTTTTATCTTTTACAACAAGCTTATCGTATTTTATATATGCTATAAGTCCCTTTTTTCTTTCTTCTTTTAGCTGTGGTATAAGTTCTCTTTCGCTTATCCAAAACTTCTTTACTAAAATCTTCATTGACAAATATATTTTTGGGTAGTCTACTTTTGTTTTTAAAAATTTCGTTTCTCTTCCATACGTTCAAAAAGTTAACTAAAATCGGCCGTGCTTTCCCTTTGTCATTTGCTTTTCCAATTCTAAACACTTTGTTAATATCTCGCTTGTTTATTTCAATGCCCAAATCATTAACGGTTTTTATTATCATTTCAATTACACCACTTTTATATTTTTCGGTCTCGTCGAATCCGTAGAAAATCAAATTATTCTCCCTTTTCTCTAATTCCAGATGTTTTAACTTCTCATTTAATTTCTCGACTTCATTTTTTAGATACAGATTTTCTTCCACTAAAGGTTTCAATTTTTCATCTATTTCTTCTCTGATAGAATGTTTTAAAATTTTTGTTTGTTTTTCCATTTCTAATTTTAAATTTGAAAATAATAGTTGCATTTGGCCGTCCATCTCGGGTAATTATAGTTTTTAGTATTAGCAACACTGGTTTAATTTAATGCAAAAACACTCAGAGTGCAGACAACAATGTTTTCTTTTTATTTTGTTTTGTTTTATTGTAATAGTATTATATTTTTATAAATGACAACACTAGGTTTATGTTTTTCTTGAAACGGAACGTGCTATTGTATTGTTGTTGTTGGTAGCCTTGACGCATAAATGTCAAAGTTGTTTGTAGGTTATAATAATCTCACCAAAACTTGCACTTAAATTCATACGCACTGAAAACACATACAGTACGTGTTACTATTTTCATAGATTTAGTCTTTAATGTTCGTTTCACTTGCACAGTTTATAGTTTTAGTATGTATTTTAACACTTTTATGATTTTTCTTTGTGGATAACACTTCGTGACGTTTGCACAGTTAGACGGTCAAACCGGAAGTCTTTTAATATATAATGTAATAAAATAGACTTACTATGAGATGTATAGCTCCTCGTATTTAATGGTTTTTATCCCAAAGAGCAGTAAGCTCTTAGGTTAAACAGTTTTTTTTGACCTTAAATGCAAAAAAAAATGTCGCACTGCTTTAATAACATTTGTTGGATTCAAATTATTTTGTACAAAAGAATCTCGCCATAGATCTCAAGTGTAAAGTCTGAACTGAATTTCGGACGTGGTAGAAATTTAGTATCACCAAGTTCTTTGATCGTATTCTGCGTTACTTTCGTCATTTATGGTTTTGAATTGTCTTGAAAAAAAAAAACCGGTGTCGGTAACATGAATATTTCTTTAACAAAACCTCATACGTTCACATCATCTGTCCACTATTTTATCAAAACCTAGTCCTTCATCAACAAAAAAACAGAAAATTATTCAAAGAAAGTAAATTTACTGTACTGTTTGTAGAACTAGAGATAAATTTAAGAAGTTCCAACATATTTAAATGGATGCGTTGAAATTTTTACATATGAATCGACATTACCTATGAGCGACCATGTATATATGATAGAAATAAAGATTGTCCAATGGTTTTAGAAAAACTACTTCAATTTATTATTGGTTTAAGTACATTAACGTTAGGTTCAAGTAGATTGGACAACCCTGATACAGTAGAACTACAATTATCCGAACACCGACTATACGAATCGCTGATTATCCGAATCACTTTCAGAAAAAAAATTGTCCAAAAAAAGTCTAAGTGCGCTATTATTCTTACCCCCGCGAAGCGAGTGTTTGTGCGTTCGCTCACTATTGTCCTTCCCTCCGCGAAGTCAGTGTAGGCACAACGGCAAGTTAAGACCGCAAAACAGCTTACATTGACGAAGATGTTTGAAAAATAATGATTTTTATTTCTAAACTTGTACATATATAAGTACAATTTATTTATATTTAAAACATGTGAAAATATCATGTTTCTTTCATTTAATTCAATAAAAAATAGCGTAATATCAAAACGTAACTTTTTTCTCTCCAATGGCAATTAAAAAAAAAACTCCGATTATCCGAATATTTGATTATCCGAATGGGTCCCGGTCCCCATTCATTCGGATAATTGGAGTTCTACTGTATCGAAAAACAGTTATGTTTGGTTAATTGTTAGCCATTCAGTTGTGGTGGTATATTCCTCACTGCTCAAGTTAGAGAAAGGCTAACATATATATTATAACATTTAAACGTTTTAGTACCTCATAACATATATTTTTTTTTCAGTTGGCGACGAAATGCTATAAAGCAGTGGGTGATGAGTCTAGAACATTTTATCTAGAGAAAACTGTCGAGTTGGCTTCAGCCAAAGGGGACGGGAATATTGATGAAGGTATTTTTTGCATTTAAACGTTTCGGGAACACCTCATATATCTGTTTCTTTAAGTACGCACTTATTGTATTAATAGTATTTATTTTATTAATCGTGATTATAATATAATGCATAGGTTTAAAGAGTCCCGAGGTTCGTGCACGTCTAGCAATATTTGTGGGGGAATTAACCACCGCCGAAGAATACTACGTACGTGGAGCCGCTCAGCCAAAATTGGCCATTAATATGTACAAGCAGTTCAATAGATGGGCAGATGCCATCGCCCTCGCTGAAAAAGTCGATAGACAAGCGGTGACATTACTCAGGCAGCAATACATGGACTATCTCACGTCAACAGGTGCAAAAACTATAACTGTTCAGAATATAATTTAAGATTGATAAAAATTTTCCGCGCTGCAAAAAAATATTTGTAAAATCTTATATCAGTTTTAATTGATATATATATTATCTTCGTTAGAATAACACTAGTAATCTATTTGCCCTAGTAAAGTATTATTTTGTTGGTACAGGTAGTCAGGTGACGTGCGAGGCGCGGTTCGTGTGTGGGTGAAGGGTGGTCGGCGAGACGAGCTGCCAGCGATCAACTAGTACAGGTGAAGGTTGCATCATCAGATAGACAAAAAAAAATAGGGAAGGAAATGGGTCCATTATCAGATAGCTAAATAAAAATGCCAGTGAAGTGTGTACCCATTTGTGGGAATACCGCTTGTTGGTCTCACTAAGGATAGTCTTGTTGTAGTAATGAAAGATCCTGCTCAATTCGTTGTAGGTCTTGATACATACGTAAATGACCAATAAGCGTTTGTTTTTGATTTAGTATTCTTGATTATACAGGGTGGGCCATGAATTAGTTAACATTTGAAATAATCATTTAAAAAAAACTATTTCACATATTTTAAAAATTGTTTTATTAAAAGAAAGCTAATTAGTTGGAAATTATTTTTTAAGAATCATATCATCTAAATGACCACCATTTCGATTTTTACACTCTTCTAAGCGAGTAACGAAATTTTCGAATACTCTTCCGCACAGAGACCGTGAGATCGTCGATATCTCTTCGCTGATTTTTTCTTTTAGTTGACGTAGTGTATTTGGTTTATATGTAGATGTAGACACGACTCTTTAAATAACCCCATAAAAGAACACATTTTAAATTAAGAATTAAATTAAATTAAGAATACATTTTAAAAAGTTAAGATTCACTAATTAGAGACATAGATTATGAACTGTACAATTTGTTTCCTTTGTAGGAGGAATGGTGGGAAATGGCTGGTGAAATATCCGAGCGTAAAGGTGATATCAGAACTGCTGTTGATTACTATTCTAGAGGCAACAACTACGCAAGAGCCGTTCAACTAGCAAGAGAAGTTAGTGTTGTTTATTAGAAATTTTGTTTATAATTTTTATTATATCATTTTTTGTTCTTCAGGCCTGTCCCGGTGAAGTGACCAGGTTGGAAGGAGAGTGGGGCGCGTGGCTTGTATCATCGCGACAGGCGGGCGCCGCTGTACCTCATCTCATAGAGGCTGCTCGAACCGTTGATGCTCTCACTGCGGCTCTGAAGGCACATCATTATAAAAAAGCTCTTCAAATTGTACAGGTATTATTAATAATAACTGGTTACTGAGCTTTGCTGGGTATTAAGGAATTATTAGTATATATTTTGGTTTTTTGTTTTTAATTTCGTTTAGGCATTTTTTATTCAACACGTTAAGAAGACAGAAAATAATATAAATCAACAATTAATTTCTTTAGTCTAACCTTAAAACAAACATTCGTTGACTTCCTGGTACTCAACAACGCCATCTGCTGTTGTGTCGTTAAAGCAATTAATAAAAGCAAGTAGCAAAAAGTAGTATTACTATTCGCCACTAGATGTCAGGGAGCGTCATATTTTAAACGACAAATTTTTGTTACTCTTTTTTACGTAAAATAACATTTTCTAAATGATTAATGATGATAATGATTCCTAGCTAGATCGATTTATCTCCATCGTTTGAGCCGATACCGAGATTCCCATAATATATAAATATATATACAAGAATTGCTCACTTAAAGATATGTATAAGATATTGCTATAGGTTTTGTTTTTTTATATATACATTTTTTTTTTAATCAATCCATTGATATCTTTAGGTTATAGAAGATATAGAATCAATTCGGGAGCAATGTGAACAGTTGGGGGATCATTTTATATCTCATATTAAATAATGAACAAAAGAAATATGTTGTTATTATTTTTTTTATAATTGTTATTAACGTAATTCGATTTTGTTCATTCCGTATTAGTTATTGTGTATAGTTACAAAAATATAAATGTAAACATCCAATAAGGGTGTACGCGAATATGTTTTCAATTATTCCTTTCTTCTTTTACACACGGATTTAACGTCACGATCAATTTATTAAATTTTTAGAATTCAAAGTTTGGGTCGATTTTTATTTTATTCTAGTAGGTTTCATATGTCAATTGATATCTTTTTTTGCAAACATTTACAGGAATGGGATACAGCGGAACGAGTTCTCATATCCTGTGGTATGGCGGAGAAATGTGTAGGAGCGTACAACGCCGCGGGCAAAGTGTCGGAAGGTCTACGTGTTGCCGCTACACATCTGGCAGAAGAAGACACGAGAGATATTTACTGACCACTCGCTCAACAATCACGACAGGAAGGGCACTTTAGAAAGGCTGAACAAATTTATATAGGACTAGGAGATACAGGGTAAGCTATATCTATGTATAAGGTAATACTCTAAAATATTGAAATATACATTGTTTAATTATATGCATAGAACAAATATATGGTTTTCCTAAATCGCTGTTAAACATCGTTCAGGAAGCGTGTCAGTATGAGTCGATGCTGCGGTTGGTGGCGAGACCTACTACATACAAGCCGGTGAGAGCCACTAGGGAAAACGATGCGTCTATTGATATGAAAACAAACTTTTTAGTGTTCCATAGATTCGCTGTGTGGGCATTAGGGTATAGTGTTGCTAGAAGAGGAGCTTCAACAGTTCCTGGGACCTGCGACCCAGGCGTAGGTTTAAGGGACTCCTTTCTAACGCGCGTTAAACGCTCCAAGCTCCACTTAAAACCTAAAAAAAAATTGAGACGAACCTAACGAACGTGTGTGCGTACAACGTATGTTCCAATGACCTGATATTAGTTCTGGACAGGCTCAAGTCTTTTAGTAGGTTGTAGAGAGATTTGGCTGTCATACCTGTCCTCCCACTTCTATAGCATACAAATTAACCACGAACCTATTCTTAGTGAGTTCGTTAGTGAGCTTGTAACACTTGTTGACCTTGATCACATGGTCTTTCGAAATTTTGGTTTCCGAAGGAACCGTGATCTCTATTAGCACAACGCACTTTAAAATTAGCGAACGCATTTTTAAAAAATGCCATTACCCTCTAGGTCCGTTAAATTATGCATGTGAATGAAAATAAATATATTATATTGTAGACATGATGTTGTATGGTATATTGTTTCCATTATTATATTCAAGAAATAATTATATATATATATATATATATATATATATATATATATATATATATATATATATATATATATATATATATATATATATCGTCCAGGTGAGTGGAAAAGTGCCATCCAGATGTATGACACGAGTGGTCAGTGGGTGGTGGCTCGGGCCCACGCTCCGGTGACAGTACAGCAGCAGGTTGCTGTTCAGTGGGCGGGGTCATTGACCGCCCGGGGACTGGCAGCACTCGGGGCGAGGTGGGCCCTCCAGGCGCACAGGTATTGATGGTTTATAGCCCTTGGATCAGGGGTTCACAAACATTAACCTACCACCGACTAACTGCCTCTATTCTACGGAAAACAAACAAACTTTACGGAACTCGTAAATTACAGCGAATTCAGTTAAGAAATTGATTATCAATGCCAATGCATTACCTCCGGATACAGGATCTCTTTAGAAATATTGCAAATTTGTACTTTTCAATGCCATATTGGCCTTACTTATTATGTCACAATAACAGTCAGATTCAAATATGTATTTAGATGGGATATTGCAATCGAGTTGAGTGAGATGGGTGGTGGGATCACGAAGTGAGAAGTAGCGAGGCATGAAGCAGCGGTTCTGGCTGAAGAGAACCCGGAGGAGGCTGAGGCGGCTTTCCTTAGAGCTTCGGCGGCTGAGGATGCGATCCGGATGTGGCTGTCTGAAGGGAATCACCAAAGAGCTTGGCCTTGGCCGAACAGCATGCCACGCATATGGTGACACATTTTGTTTGATAAGTGACGTAATTTTAGTTTCAATGTTCGTATACTTTATTCTAATTTACTTTATATAACTATTAAACGATAAGATTCTAAGAAATTGACAATAGGAGAGTTCTTGTTGTTAGAGATGCAACAAGAAACAAAAGAATCAGATTCAGAAAGTGAAGCGCTGGAGAAGTTAGTGAAGGCTGGCCAGTGGCAGCGCTGAGTGGCACGAGCCGGGGACAAGGCAGCACATTACGGCTCAGATACGCTGCTCACCTGTTCAAGACAAATTAAGTAAGCATAACTCATTATTAATAATATGAACACAACCTATTGTATTGTTTAATAGTTTTGATTGGCTGAAATTGCAATTTCTGTCTTGTTTCACAATTTTATTACCAATATTAATTTATTTATCTCTTAACTTATAATTATAATGACTGTTTATTTACTTAAAATATCACGCTTTTAATTTAAATTTTGAACTAGCTTAAAAGTGTATTATAATTTTTTATAACATTTAAACAGTATAGTGCATTACCATCAACGATTTAATTTCCACCTTCCAACTCGTGGAATGACAGTCAAACGCTATCAATTCGAGATAATAAAAAAACCTTTTTCCATTACATTATAGGTGCATGTGTTTACTAACCAATTTATGTTCCAGCGTATGGAAGGCGTAGATATTATGAACGAAGACATACCAGAAGTTCTTTCCCAAGTTCTGGAAGTACTTCGACAATATCTGACAGATGACGCCGGTGTAGTGATAGTGTCTACTAGTGACAGTGCTTTATCCAAGGCTGTATGCAGTGAGATCCTGGTTAGGATATCCGCTGCCCCCAAAGCCCTTCCTGCCATGAAGGAAGCAGCCGCCATTATGGTGATAGCCGGAGCCGATGAAAGGAGCATACAGGTTTTTATACAATGATCAAATTAGATTTGAAAAGAAAACTCAAATAATATATAATACTAGCTGCGCCCCGCGGTGTTACCAGCGGATTTTCGGTATTTCCGGGATGTAAAGTAGCCTATATGTTATTCCTGGACGTCAGCTTCCTGTATACAAAATTTTATCAAAATCGGTTCAGCCGTTTGAGCGTGAAGAAGTAACAAACATACACACACACTCACAAACTTTCGCAATTATAATATTAATTGTAATGTCATTTAGTTGTTATTTACAAAGAAAAATTCTGATGTTACGGATATAAAGGTACTCGTATGTAAATTCAAATAGAATGTTAATGTGTTTAGTCTACCACACTACTGATGGGTCCAAGGCAGCTCGAGCCCTGCCTCGATATGTTGACGTCATTGTTGCTGGTGTTGGCAAGTATTAATACTCTATTATATATTATAAGTATTAATTTTCTTTTGTTTTTATCAATAAAGTCTCAAGAATGGTCCAGACAAGCATGAGTTCAAGACTTTGGCAACATTCATTGAATTTGAACTGATATTTTCGGTTGCTGCAAAGTAAAAGAAAGGTCGGGAGTATATAGGCAAAATATTAAAAAACGCGTCGTAAATCTGAAAATATCAGTTTTATTTCAGTCCAGACAAGCATAAATAAGTAATTATGACATACCTAATAGTTGTTTTGGAAGTTATTCTTATTACAATAATTATTGTGCCTATTTAAAGCTTTTGTTTACGTGACCGTATCTATAATTTTATCACGAATCTTTTAGCAGCTTTTATCTGAAGAGGCATACAGGGTGACTTGTGAATTACTATCAATATTTAAGGAGAATACTCGGTACATGATTCTCATTCGAATTATGTAAAAAAATAGGTACTTAATTTTTGACCAAATTTCCGTATAAATAAATAAAGTGTGGACACGTTCCAAGTGTTCCAAGTGTGGACGCGTGCGGCGGCGTGCTGATACAACACCACGCCGCCGCGCGCGAGTGTGTGTGTGTGTGTGTGTATACCTAATCTGTAGGGTGTTCATACGATGCATAATTAATTACATAACTTTTGGTTAACTTTACTTAGAAGTTTATTAATATTTATGTTATATTAATTTTTATTTTGTCATATATGATCGTCAAATATCACGTCCTCAAGTATCGATAGTAATTCACCAGTCATCCTGTATAAAAACCATATTTTGTTTACTCATAACTTAGTAATTTTCGTGAAAGATTTAATATAATATAATGCCATGACAGGTGTCACATTTTTTACAAATGATAGCAGGATAGATTTGCTAAGTGCTAAGAAATGATCTTCAATTAATGTTACTTATGCCGTAAATATAAATAATGCACAAGTTGCTCACAATGTTTATATGAAATGACTATAACATCTTCATGTAAATGTCGTTAAAGTTATTAGAAGAGTACTAATAATAATTCCATTGTTTGTATGTATACTTTTCCATTGCAGCGTATTAGTTATGTGGCAGGTGATGGGCGGTGAGGCAGGGAGTCCTTCGTGTTGCTGAACCACTGTCTGGACCTGCTGGAGGCCGCTGATGATGATGGAACCTAATGTTGGACTACGCCGACTTTGGTATAACTATTGGACCTCAACTATGATTATATTGAACTTATTTTATATATAGATAAATATTTTATACTAGCTTTTGCCGCGACTTCGTCCGCCTGGAATAGTGACTTCCGGCAGATTTGTGGTTCTTCCCACATAGTTCCCGTTCTTTCGAGGTTTTCGGAATGGTTGAGTTCCCGTAGAATTTTCAGGATAAAACCTATGTTTTTTTTATTCACAATGAAGTACTCTTAACCAACAACATATTTATTTATTTATTTGAATAAAGATTAATATTATTATGTTGATACAACTTAAACAAATTATTTCGACCAAATTAGGTACCATAAAAACGGTTTTTGTGAGTTAATCTTAAAAGATAGACATATACTGTCGCGGACTGTTTTTTTTAGATCATTAAAAGAGCTATTATTCTTTAATACATATTTTTTGTGTATCTTGAACCGTTTTCACGGCGCACGCAACGGAAGGCTTCAAGGATGAAAAAATTTCTCCCGTTTTTTACACATTTACCACTATATCTTTGCTCCTATTGGTTGTAGCGTGATGTTATATAGCCCACAGTCTTCCTCGATAACTGGACTATCCAACACAAAAAGAATTATTCAATTCGAACCAGTAGTTTCGGAGATTAGCGCTTTCAAACAAACAAACAAACTCTTCAGCTTTATAATATTAGTATAGATTTGACATAATTATTGTTTTTAAATATTTGAGATAATATTTTTTTAATATATAAAAACTAAAGATAGACTTTTGTAGCATTTAGAGCACCACTTAGTAAACTGTACACTTACTTCTGTACAATTTTTGAGGACAACATTTGATGCAAGATCGTTTTCCTAATTTAATATTCGATGCAAAATCGATTTATCCTATTTAAGTACTCGATTATCTCCCTACTCTAGTTACGTAAGTTCATTAGAGAATGGATGGTTAGACCTAGCGATAAGAACGCCTTATTGTGCATCAACTTTTATTTTGTATATATTTCATTTTTATTGTTATATTAATAAAGAATATTATTATTATTACATTAGGTATGTATATTTCTAATCGTCAGAGTGCACGGATTGTTCTCAGAGTGCGCTACTGTTGTCGGGCTCGTGTGTCCGAGGGACCACTCTCTCTGAGTTGAGAGACTGGTCGACCAGCTGCGTGTACACACAGACTTATTAACATTACTTTTGATATACGTACAAGGAGTGACTAGAATATCTAGGTGGACATATGAGGCCGAATCATTTCAGTCGAACATTATCCAATCTGTATAAAGAATGCGAGGATTTGAAATGTCGACATCATTAAAATAATAGTTATATAACCAGTTATGTAGTTATTTTATGAAATTATCGAAAGCCTTCTCGCGTCTTTGTCAATTAACATAATATCGATATTTAATAAATTCAAAGGTATACATATATTCGTCGACAACTAGCTGCTTAAAAGAAATTGTTTTATATTTATGCTCATTGCAAAGAAACCATCGTCACTTTACTGTAGGAGCAAAATTTGAAAGTACATATATTGTAAGCGTTCAATATAAGCCTCATAATGTATACATGTATATTATTATAATGTCAATTTTCTGTCTATTGTAATACATATTATTGTTTAATTTCAGACTCTGCCATTGGACAACCGTGATACATCTCGTACGCGGGGCCAGACGAGCAGTGCTGTGTCACCGGATATCCGTTGTCATCGCGATTGGTTACATTTACGAATGGTAAACTATTATAAGCACACATTATTATACGAATCAATTATTACTTAAACTTCGTAACTTATACATAAAACTTTTAGACGAACATTGAAACGAGTATATTTGTGTTAAAAATAAAGGCGAGTTAATTAGTATTTGTCTAATAAAAAAATGTGTTTTCAACAAAAAAAAATCACTGAAAAATTATACGTTAAAGCTCAATAGGATGAAATAGAATCTATTAATCATAAAACGTATGCTGTCAGAACGTTTTAAGTAAGTACTTAAATGTATTGAATGGATTACATATCGTCGGGGAAAGTGCAAATCCACGTAATTATTTGGTACTAATTGTGAAAAAGTCGTTAATTAGAAAATATTTCAGCTTAAACTTTCTTCTGACAATCTGTTTCCGACGTTTATATGTATATATTTATATATCACCTGCAGGTAGATGTGCGACCAGTGAGTGGTGGTCGCGCGTGTTCCGCCGCTCGTCACTCGTCCCCCCGGACGTGTCGGCGAGCGAGCTCATCACGTGACGTGACGCGCTGACTACTCGCACGTTTAGTGGCCACACACTACGTATTATTAATTAAGAGGCATACTACTGATTATAATTTTATTGAATGTGTGTTTATGTTTTATTAACAGTCCTTCAATATTATTTATTTGTTATCTATTTTATTTGTCAAATATAACTTAAACTGTCTTTTAAATAGATGTAACAAAGTGCGATGTTTTTACTTTTTATTTATAAATTATTTATTTACTACGGTAAGGTAACTTAAATATTATTTTTAAAATTCAGTAATTGATTTGTTTATAATAACTATAGTATTTAATATGTGTGTTACAATAAAGATCCATAAAGTTATTGAGTTTCATTCCATTATTAATCTTTAATATCGAATATTTTTTGACCGAACTGGAAACAAGGAATAACTATATTAGTTTCGTTTTGTGTCGTAAAGAATACTTAATATTTAAGTGTTGAACTATTTTCATTGAAGCTTAATAATTATATTGTGTTTATTAAATTATATGGAAAAAAGATTCGTCAAGTCTTCATTACCAACTTTAGCTTACATTATTTTCAAAATTGTAGAGCGGTATACGTTTATGAAGTGGTAAGCGCTACAGAATTTTCTTCACATTAGTTAAATTAATATGATCAATATTAAAAATTTGTATTTATGATTGATTGTTTTCATTTTCCTAACAAGCTTTCCGCCCGCGGCTTCGCCCGCTTGGAGTTCGGTTATATCGCGTTTCCAAGAGAACTTATCAAAAGTCTGAGATAAAAACTATCCTATGTTCTTTCTCAAGGTCAACTCTATCTCTGTACTAAATTTCATTAAAATCAGTTCAGTGGTTTAGGCGTGAAAGCGTAACAGACTGACAGAGTTACTTTCGCATTTATAATATTAGTAATACTTTCAACTAATGTGTCGTTGAATTGTAGTAATGTACTGGGCTAAAATAACACCATGGAACATGAGTCAACTTTGATGCCTTTTAATATATATTATGGTTTGCAAAAAATAATTAAAAGAAATAAAGAAAAGAAAGCTTATTTATAAGACTATATTAATGAATTAGTTTTACTCCATAACAACGACTTTATGTGAAGGGGTTTTGAGACGGCCTTGTATGGGGCTTTCCCACTGTGCGGCGACGACGACCGACGGCAGCGGCGGCGATGCAGAGTAGGTACTCTTCGTTATTTATTTTAGATAGTTATTCGTTAAAAGGAACTTTAACTTCAAAAGCCAATTTTTTTTAACTTGATACACCCAAAACTTCTAAACATGATGTTCCTAGATTGAGTGGTTAAAATTTTGTATACAAAAAGTTTAGCTTTGTAGTTCCCGTTCCGTGTGTGGAATTCCGTGTGTAGAATTTCACCCCCACGGTGGTAAAAAATAACAAACGATTTTAAATTTTGAAAACGCTAGAACAAATTGTTTTTTCTCATCAAGTTCCAAAATATAAAGTTTCATGTTTTTATCCCCAAAAATGACAAAATCCCATACAAACTTTCAACCCTTATTTCACCCCCTCTCTGGTGGAAATTTTGAAAAACGCTAAAACAAATGTATAAATATATCCTGTCAAGTGCTTAAATATAAAGTTTCATGATTTTATCTTTTAAAATTAAAAATCCCCTACAAATTTTCAACCCCTATTTCAACCTCTTCATCCCCTTTTTCTCAATAAAAGGTAGCCTATATTTTTTCTCAGGGTCTAAACTTTGTCTGTGTCAAATTTCATCAATATCGTTTGATAGGTTTAAGAGGGAAAGCATAATAGACGGACAGAGTTACTTTCGCATTTATAATATTAGTTGGGATTGCCTCCCCCCCGTACCCCAGTGACGCTTACATGGAGTCTACATCGCATGCTGACTAGGTGAGCGGCAACCACGCGACTTTTTTCTAATACTTGCATTTTTAAACTTCTGATATCTTCCGAATGAAATGTCCGAATTGAATAATTCAAAATGTTATAAAAAGGTATTAAAGCCGTCTTGAATATAAAGTAATTTATTTTGATAAGGTTTAATACCAAGGTACAAATAAAGAGCCTTTTCAAGCGGCGGCATATAAATTAATTTTTTAGAATAAAAAGCCGCTTATTGCAACATAACTATAATATTTAGACATATGCTGTCGCAACACTTTTTGTAGATAATGATGATTTCTGCAAAGTTGTAGTAAATGAATTTTTCAGATCATTTTGTTAGACCTTGGGTTACATTATCGAAGTTTTAGTAAGAATCCCTAATTTTTTTAAAAATATAATATAGCCTATATTACTCGGGACTTAGAGCAGATCTTATTCATGACTCCCATTTGGACGGAAGACTGTTGAGCATAATCAATCTGTGGATCGTATCTGAAAGCTGATCTATTACTATTAGCTAAAACTCGATAACGGACTCTAGTCGTTGACATCTGTTTTCTCTCTCACTGATCTCCAAGGCGTTGGGAACGCTCGATACTCGACTCTCGCGCGCGTACTTGAGAGGTTCTCAAATTTTGTTCAGCAAGCCGCTGCGAACGCTCGATACTTGACTCTGTAGCACGCGATTGCAACGCGTATTCTCTCCGACTTGCAAGGCGATTTTCAGATTCTGATGAAGATTCCTCATAACGCCGTATTTTTATTGCCCTCGCCTGGGAACTATGGTAAAAGTTGAGATCTTGATCTTTTTGGCATTTTTGGGCATTATAAAATGAAAAATAAAAGGAAATAAATAATTAAACAGGCTTTTACTAAATCTTTGCTTGTTGAACTATATAAAGTACTAAGCTTTTTGAATAATTATAATATAATATTTATTATCAGGTAAGTAGTAGGTACTCAATAAAAGAAAATGCAAAATAAGGTTTTAGAAAACTACCTGTTACTAAATTTTTGCTTAAATTTTGAACAGGAATACCTATAAACTACTTCTATAAGCTGTTTGAACAGTTACATTAAAATATAATATTTATTATCAGGTACTTATTTATCTACGAAACGAATATAAAGCGAATTCAAAATTTCTTCAAGCTAAAATCATACGAACACGCACACGACCACTGCGTAGGGAGCCGACCGCGCGGCCTTTTATTTTATTACATTGACTCTCCTCCTCGTACCCCAGTGACGCTTACATAGAGCCTACATCGCATGCTGGCTAGCTGAGCGCGGTGAGCGGCAACCACGCGACTTTTTTCTAATAGTTGCATTTTTAAACTTGTGATATCTTCCGAAAGAAATATCCGAATTGAATAATTCAAAAAGTTATAAAAAGGTATTGAAGCCGTCTTGAACATTAAGTAATTTATTTTGATAAGGATTAATACCAAGGTACAAATAAAGAGCCTTTTCAAGCGGCGGCAAATAAATAAAATTTTTAGAATAAAAAACCGCTTACTGCAACATAACTATAATATTTAGACATATATTGTCGCGACACTCTTTGTAGATAATGATGATTTCTGCAAAGTCGTAGTAAATGATTTGGTTCTATCATGAATAGTTTTCACAGCGCACGCGACGTAAGGAATTTTTCAGATCATTTTTTTTTACACCTTGAGTTACAATTATTGGAGTTATAGTAAGGATCCCTAATTTTTTTTTTATATAATATAGCCCATATTACTCGGGAATAATGTAGCTTTCCAAAGATGAAAGAATTTTTGAAATCGGTCCAGTAGTTTCGGAGCCTATTCATAACAAATAAACAAACAAATCTTTCCTCTTTATTAATATAGATTACTATTTTATTATTATTTATTTTATTGTGCTGAGCTGAGCGCCTATATAAAGGTTTTGATTACCTGTCAGTGAGTCAGTGCCAAAATTAGCTATTTTCACAGGGTCATATTTCAGGATCTACTGAAGCTTTATCTATGAAATTTGGCATACCGCTTTAGGACTAGTATATGATTACGTAGGTACAATTTTATCTCTGTACTTGCAATAGGCACTGAGCTACAGGGGGGTCAAAAGTGGGTCGAATTTATTAAATAAATCGATATTTAGAATTGAGGCAACTCACGCTTGACCGATTTCTTAATTTTTTGTTAATCTACATATAACACACAACCTGTGTACCAAATTTCATAATGCCAAAACAATGGGAAGTGGCCTAGAGATTTTGATTACCTGTCAGTGAGTCAGTGCCAAAATTAGCTATTTTCACAGGGTCATATTTCAGGATCTACTGAAGCTTTATCTATGAAATTTGGCATACCGCTTTAGTACTAGTATATGATTACGTAGGTACAATTTTATTCCTGTACTTGCAATAGGCACTGAGCTACAGGGGGGTCAAAAGTGGGTCGAATTTATTAAAAAAATCGATATTTAGAATTGAGGCAACTCACGCTTGACCGATTTCTTAATTTTTTGTTAATCTACATATAACACACAACCTGTGTACCAAATTTCATAATGCCAAAACAATGGGAAGTGGCCTAGAGATTTTGATTACCTGTCAGTGAGTCAGTGCCAAAATTAGCTATTTTCACAGGGTCATATTTCAGGATCTACTGAAGCTTTATCTATGAAATTTGGCATACTGCTTTAGGACTAGTATATGATTACGTAGGTACAATTTTATCTCTGTACTTGCAATAGGCACTGAGCTACAGGGGGGTCAAAAGTGGGTCGAAACGGTTCGTGTAAATAGTGCACGGCATGCGCGCGGCCTGTGGAACTTGGCCGGCGCCCTACCGTGCGCTTAGAAAATGCATATAATTTAATAGTGTGTTGATGTAGTTCTGAAAGAATTTTTCTTTTCAGATCTCTTTCTATGATTCCAAAACCGACGTCAAGTTCTAGCAAAACGAAGAAATAAATACTGATGCATACATATTCTCTTTATAATAATGCATTTTTACTATTATCGGCTTAGGCTTAGCAAATGCACACTATTTGCTATTACAAAATGTTAAAGAAAAATCTATACAATACTTGAAATGTGACGATTCAGGATATTTACGTAAACCATAAAAATGAAAAGACAATACTCGTACATATGAAGGATTTTACAATTCTCTTTCCCGGATCTAACATGTAATCTATCCGGAGAAAAATTTCTATGTATTTTCTTATAATTGTACCAGTAATATGGACCGATGTCGAATATACGACATATTCGACATCGGTCCATATTACTTGACCCGTTAACCTCTATAGATAGCTTAGCTTTATAGTCTTGAAAATAACCGCTTACATGATGTTAACACTGTAGAAATATCAAATAATATTAAGATTTAAATTAAGTACAAGTATCTGATACTAACAGTTTTGATATTGTTATATTAGAAGCATAATGATCGGTTAATGAAACTAACATTCTCGCTATGACGAAATATGTTGGCTCGTCTTTTTATGGGTCAATAAAAATTGGTTTCGATATTTGTACAACTTCTGATAAAATTAGATAGATAGGTACAAAATGTATTATTATATATTGGTTTTCACGTTCAGTATCACTGACGGACAGTATAAAATCAATCTAAATTAATACCATTTAAAATATAAATATTTTTAAATGAAACTTCATTAAAAACTAACACATTATAATTTTATATACGTTTTATGTTTAGATAAAATTAAGTTGATTTGATCGTCGAAATACTATGTACGGCAACGCTTGCTCACATCGTTTTTCAGATATATATAAATGTATGTATAAAGAATGGTATCATGAGGAATGTAATAAAAAAAGGTTTGAGACTGAAGCACGTAAGACCTAGAATTGTTAGAATAACAAGCTTGAACATTCGCTGGCGTTAGAGCCAAGAAGAACGCTAGGATAAATTAAATAGTTAAAATTGATTAAGATATATGTGTGCTTGATTATAATATTACCTAATTTTAAATGAATCATCGCTGTATTAAGTTTTAAGATCTATTTAGTTGCTATTGTTTCCCTGTATATATTATTAATGCTAAATATTCTATCGATAAACAAAAATATTATTGATTATTGAATAAAAACGCTATGTCTCATATTTAATTGGTTGTTTCATTTACTTAACCCATATTATAATCTGTAAAAAAAAATAAAGAAAGATATGTTTATTTAATATTTTTTATTTAGAAATAGCAAAAGAATAAATTATAATTGTCATAAAAATACAGAAATAATTTAAGAATAATACAATTACATATGTATCATAACTAGGGCCCGGATAAGTATGTATTAAAAAATCTAAAATATGTACATAAAATATGGACGAAAAAAAATCAAAAATATGGAAAAAAATATGCAGTATAAAATTAAATACTTTCATAATTAAACTCGGAACTTTCGCACAGACTTTTGTTAATTTTTTAGCGTCTAAAATCCTTTACTTTTATCCAAAACATTAGTGGCGGGAACGTAAATTTTATGTATTTTGTGAATATATGGATGATTGTGACATTTTCTTGTAAAATATGGACTTAACTTTGAAATATGGTAAAATATGGAAAATCAAAGTTCAGTCTAAATATGACAATCCATGTAAAAAACACATTCTAGACCAAAAATCTTGTAAATTAAAAATATGTATTTAAATATTAATCCGGGCCCTATTGATATCATATACATATTGTTTACAATAACTTCTGAGCATTCTAATTCATTTAATAATATTAGCTTAGTTTGTGCAACCCAATGGAGGTTAATAATAAAATTAACTCAATTTGATATTTCAATAAATAATAATTATCCAATATTCGGTCTTGATTAATATTTTTGTGGCTAAGTTGCGATAGTATTAATTACTACCACGATTTCTGGATTCTGGATGGATGTATGTTACATATGTATAAGTGTGATTGACCTCTGGTATACAGTCAGGGTGTGTGATCATGGCCACTATGTCGTCTAGTGGCAGCAGACTGTGACACTTGATCTCCGTGTACACGTTCTTCCCGAGGGTACAGCATGTTAACAGCTTTATGAGGTCTATGTGGTACCTGAAAGAAATATATACATAAATATTATTAATTATATGTAATATTAAGTGCATATTTATATTAGATTGTCAAAGAAGCTATCGATAAACCTTTCTTGCATATATATCTTACGCTGTTGTACCTTAATAATGTATACAAATTCGACCATTAAAGTAATGAAAATTGGGTTGGTTAATTTTGTTTTCACACTTTTCGTAATTTATGCATATTTATTTTAAATCCTTATTAAATGCCAGAGCAAGAATATAAATTTTGAAATGATCATATAATGGCATATATATTACGTGAGAGCTTCAGGCATCTCTCCCGTCTGTTTGTACTCCCTCATCATTTTGATGAAGTAGTTGAAGAGTACTTTATCATTGTAGAACACCAGCACGTCCTCGGCGGCATTCAGCATCTATAATGAAACATGAAGTACGATTAAATATATGTATTATATGTACCTTAGTACAAGTATGCGTCGTTTAAACTAAATACTGAGCGTTTCCGAGTTTCCATTCATGAACTCAAATGATAGAATAGATATTTACTAACGAAGGTAGATTTATTATTGAACAACAGAGAAAAAATCGTGTTTACATAATACATTGACGACATAAGCATGTGATATAACATAACTATATTACTGAAAATAGAATTTTATGTTAGGTAATATTTGATAGAGGAGCTTTAAAAATGGAGGTGAGCGTTTAATGCGCGTTAGATAGGGACCTCTTAAACCTACACCTGGGTCACAAGTCCTAAGAGCTATTGAAGCTCCTCTCACTATGTACAACGATAGACTCGCTACCACGGGAAATCATGGAATTTTAAGAGGTTTCGTCTCTTAAAACCATGCATGCTATGATGGGTGAAGGGAGAGGAACTTACTTCTTGCATGACCAGGTCCTGGCTCCTCCGTATATGGTGAGGTCCCGCTCGTACTATAGTTCTCAGAAACTTGAGGCAGGCGGGCCTCCGTCCGCGGGATTCGATGCAGTGTACGAAGTGCGCGGCGACCTTCTCGTTCCCTTCGTGAGCGCACAGAACTGCGTTCTCTTCGAATATCGAGCACACCGTCTGGGCTTCGCGGATCTGATGTAAAAAGTTGTCTGAATAAAACTATCGTTTTGATGCTTTGATCGCTGGCTATACTATAATTGTAAAACAATAATTTAGCGCTATGGTATATATATAATAATAATAATCAGGTTACATTTACCTTGCATATGTTACTTATTTGTTAGATTGTGCACTTTTTATTAATTTCCGGGAAAACCCTAAAAACTGTGCTTTTTTATTTCCCATACAAACGGTTTTTTGACATAAGATTTTACAACTAACTATGTAATATGTCAATCATTCTGTCGCACTTCAAAACACGGAGATTTATTGCTTAAAGATAAACTCCAAAAATATAAATTAAAAAACGTAACAGATATTTCTGGCTTATTATAGAGCGATACGAAGTTCGCTGGGTCTTCTAGTAAAATATAAATGTCTTGAGATGTCAAAGTAACTGTGAGTTAACGACGATGAATTCCAGTGTACGTCAAAACTAATATTGGTTTATGAGACACTGTGAAAACTTAGACATATATGTAAAAAAATATCAACTAATTGTAATAATAATTATAATAAAATACGATATTAAACAAAATAACAGTACAATTGTTTATATTCAATAGCCTGTTCTTACTCCAGCGTTGAGGAACAGATCCAGGTGTTTGTGTAGTATGGCCTGGTTCTGTGTGTTCTGTGTGTGTGACAGAAGTGCTGGAGGAACTCGTGCGCCAGGCCCAGCAGCTCGTCCATAGCAGCGTCGTCCTCATCGTGTGGCACCTGGAAATAATTGATTACAGAATATATTTATAACATACAGCAGAAAATTATTCTTTCCTTTTTTTGCTTTGTAGAAAATAAACGTAGATCTTAAATGATTTACACCTATATCATGAGTGTAGGTATAGCATATTTCCGGAAACAGTTTTGTAAAAGCAACAATGGCTTTTAAGTGAGAAGATAAATAAAAACTTAAAAAGCAGTAACATTTACTTTTCCTGCACTTCAGCATTTTAGTATTTAGTACTATTGGTTTTATTATTACAGCAAGGAGCTAAGACTTGTATTGAAGTCCAAATAGAAAGAACTATTAATTATTGACGTGACTAGTAATGAAACCTGCCACCCTTGAGAATACTGTTTTACATTTGTGATATATATAAATACATACATACACATATATAGGGTTTAAATCCTGCTCGTATCGATATATTGTTTTAACTGCTCCTCCACCCACCTGCAGCAGGTCCAGCACTACATTATGTACTCCTATATTCCTCAGTAGCCTCTGTTCGTGTCTCCGCGGTCTCGAGTCGCCCCCCTCCCTCGCCGTGTTGCCCTGGGTACAGTGCTTGATCATACGTTCCAGGATCTGTTTAATACAATGTTTAAATTTATTTATTTAAAAGGTACATCAACATCACACATATTCAGCACACATAAACAAAGATAAAATAGAAAAAAAATCTAGGACCTGATATGAGTGACAATTACAGATGTACACAACATTCACGCAAAGCAAAAAAATAAATCTTATTGTCTACCTGTTGAATTTAGGTGATAATTAAATAAAAATTTAAAAAAAAAATTATTTAATATCTTATGTATTATCAACAAAAACAACTGGAAGTTCTGTATTACCAATTATGAATTAACGATATTATGTTATAATAAAATTACTGGGATCCATCAAATTTGAACTTATAACTTGTTCGATACGGTATCCAAGTCGCTATGTCGACTGTGCTACTGGGTATTTTATTAAAGTTGACGAATAAATTTTTACATCAACTTATCATTTGTAGTGACTGAGAGATTGAAGCGCCAATTTAGATGAATAGATATTATGCTAGCGCCATTGATATAAATGCAACTTAAGTCAACTACTGACTTAAGTGGCCTAGTGGTTAAAAGGCCCGCCTCTCGTGCACGAGGGCGCGGGTTCGATCCTGTCAAGTACCAATGTGATTTTTCCCGAGTCATATATACTTTCTAAGAGTATTTAGACATCACTGATTTATGCATTCCCAAAATAGAGTTGATGTCAGGCAGGCGGCCGGTCGTAAGAACAATTAGCCAAAACTATTCACAACATGTAAGGCAGACCCTGGCTAAAAGCTGGGAAATTGCCGGGTAGAAGATTGATATAAATGCAATATTTATTTTGTACCTCTTTAATCTTATCGTAGTCCTGTCGATCTCCTCTCGGTGCTCGCACGTTGTCTAAGGACGCGTTTCGCTCCAACACCGCCCCGCCAGGACCAACGGCGCCTTTTATATCTAGAAAAGTATTGATTTATATATGTTTAATAATATTTATATATTTTTTGAACAATATTCTTTCATCATCTACAGGTGATACTAATAATTATCTACAAGTTATACAGTCCTAAGTATGTAGGTACCACTATTTTATGATGTATGAATGAATGTTTGTTTTTTATGTTATGTTTTAGGTATAGAAAATTTATAAAATGTCTTAGAACTGCAGATCATATATGTATATGGAATAATTTTTTTGCCGGTATATGCAGGACAGTTCGAAAAAGTTGAAATTTTGAATTTATTAATTTGATAACTATATTAAATTCTCACCGCTGTGATCATCTATAATCCCGGCGCGTCCCTTATTGAACACCCACAGCTCCGACTTCTCAACGCCCTGTCTCAGTATGTCCAGGTCGGCCTTGATCTGTTTGTAGGACTCCACGTCCGCGTCAGACACTAACAGTTGGACCTGAACGGAATATAATGATAAATATATTATAGTCTACAAAGATTACATTAAAATCTCACACATATGATGAGAAACTACGTAGGATCTCTTTTGTTGACTTCATTACTTGCATTTATGAGTTATCTTGTAAAATATTTAATATGCTAAGGTATGTTGATATAATACTAATCCTACTAATATTATAATTGCGAAAGTTTGTGAGTGTGTGTGTGTATGTTTGTTACTTCTTCACGCTAAAACAGCTGAACCGATTTTGATAAAATTTTGTATACAGAAAACTGACGTCCAGGAATAACACATAGGCTACTTTACATCCCGGCAATCTGCGGGTAATACCGCGGAGCGCAGCTAGTTAATTTATAAAGCGGACCTGCTTAAAAGCCTCCAAAACTTCTTGTCTCTGACTGAAATGACGGAATAGCAGCGCTAGGGCTCCTGAAACGAGACTGGCCGAAGCACCCTGGGAACACAGCTGCAGCAGAACTCTCAACACCATACGACCGCCGCAAGCATCCAGGTCTAAACCGTCTCTGAAATTTAAACCTTATTGTATCAATATTAAGATTTAAAATATAATATCATATGAGAAACGCACAAATCACAATAGGATTATAAGCGTTATGCCTAAAAAAGAATCGCTTTTTCGGGTAACGGGTTTTTTCTAAATCAAAATAAACAAAGGTTAGAATTATACAGAAAACACTTCACAATAACTTAAATCTTTCCGATAATAGGATGTCGATTTTATTGTAATAGCTGTAAAGTATAATATCGCTTGCTGCGGTTGGAGAGGTAACACTAGTTAGTCCTAGTAATGAGGATTTTATTTCTCGCAAAAAAATATTAAAGCTTCTTGGGACAAAACATGCGTAACATACAAACTATTTTATTCTAACATTTCCTTAATTGTACGAAGTCCATTTCAGAATCTTGTAATGGAAATTATTCAATACCTTTTTATTCGAATAATTAAGTTAAGGAAATACAGAAATATCAGATGTCCACATATAAGCAAAGAAATCATAGCATCATACATGCGGTTAATAGCGGTACTTTCATCATGCATCATGCAATAGATTTCAATCTTACTAACAAATCTACATTTTTTGGAAGACAGTTGTCAGGCACAGTCTGAATTGCTCTGAAATAATTGTTAATTTATTAATACCGATCGCCAGTATGACGAAATAAGAATTAAATGGTTTTTCTTATCTCAAAGTGCTTCCTATGATTTTAATTCCCAATTATAGATAAACCGATGAAAGATAATTTAGAGCTAATGGTAATTTATCTAGTGTGAAAAAGAAAAATAGTAAAAATTTGATGTTTTCAAATGAATCTAATAGAAAGAAATTTACTGATTAATTTGTAATTGTTTAATAGAAGCAAGAAGTGTTCGTAATAAATACTTATAAAAGTAGTACTAATAAGAAATGGATGAAAAAAAATTCTACAGACCGCATGTTACTATCAACCCGCCACCGATTAGTGACAATAGTACAACCGACATCTACATGAAATTATACAATACAATATAACACCACGTGTGAACATTGCCAACGAAACGAGATAAATTTTATAAACATTTTAATATAATGATACTGAACCGAATAAAATCACACATGTATGTGATTAAATTTATACATGTTCGAGTAAAAATTTAAGTTGAATGACTTTCTTATACTTTGTATTTGTATCTCGCCTAGTCGGTGTTGGTATGTATGTATGTGTGTGTGTGTGTGTCATACCGACAGCTGAAGATCCCCTCGGCCTGTAGTCCTATGACTTCCACGTCCACTCGACCGAGAGCGTCCGGCGAGGAGGTCTCGATGGCCTTCTTGAAGGTCGACAGCAGGCAGCTGATGCGGTAGTCCAAACGAACGTCCAGGATAAACTGTGGAGAATATTTCTTGTATATATTGGGTCACTTTCATAGTAATGTATTATTTTGGTCAGTATAGTCACTTTCGTGAATATTCATTTAAATAAACCAATATTTTCGTTTTGATTTTATCATAAAAAAGTTAGTTTCATTCAAACATTTAGATCAGTATCTATATAAATATAAATTAAGAATTAGAGTATAACTTTCCACGACACAGGCCTAGCCTAGTGTGGACGTCAACGTTTTACTGTAAATTGCATAGTTAACTTTGTTTTTCAAAGAAAATAAATAAATAGATAAGAGTGCGTTTGCTTTGAGTATGTGTGTCGGTTGTTGTAACATCTCCAGAACTGTTATCAGTATCGTACCTGCAGTATTTCTATAATCTTCAGCTTGGTCTCCATCACTAGTGGATGTTTCCGGGCCAGGGCCAAGGCTGACGGGCCCCTCCGCCCATCACCTGCTAATAGAACACACATTTTGATTATTTCGATTGCAAATACTGAGTCTTGATTTATCCTTTATAGTATACTCAACACTTAAAAACATATTTTTTCTAAATAACAACATACATTCCTATATATAAATCGACTAAATAATTGTAAATCTCAGTAAGAAACAAGTTTTTTAGGGAGTATTGTGGTCAAAAATGCAGATATTTTTTGTTCTTACAGTGGTTTCAAACTAAGTGAATATTATTGGAGTTATATATTAGTAATTGGTTCTCTGACCTTAATATAGTTTTTTTTATGTGTTTTCTGTTACATTTACATTTAATGCTCCAGGTCCGAGTGTGATGGAGGTCATGACTGCTCCCATATCGCCAAATACTCCGGAGAACTTCCCCTCCGCTGCAACAAATATATAAATCTTGGTCAGACATAAATATATACATTTATATGTTCTTCCTCATTAGAAGTTAGATTTTAACAAAATGTATTTGATTCCATGGCTACTTTATATAAAACTTACAGTCATTCAGTATTCTGTATATCCTTATTTTAATATTAAAAAATATTTTACATAAATTGGCGGGAAAAAGATGACAGACTCCAAATTTAAAAAAAAATAACAATATTTTTGGCCACGGCAAGTATGTGTAATAATTTTCTAAAGTTATTCTGCACTATACTACTCACATATTTTCTTTTCATTTTCCTCAGCTGCGTGTAACATTAAGTTTTTTTAAATAAACATAAATTGAATATTATACAATAAATATATTAATTAACTTTTTTAATGTTTTACATATATCTTTTAGGATGTACGTACATGTTTATAAATAACCTATGTATATACAGGGTGACTGGTGAATTACTATCGATACTTGATGACGTGATATTTGACGATCATATATGACAAAATAAAAATTAATATAACATAAATATTAATAAACTTCTAAGTAAAGTTAACCAAAAGTTGTGTAATTAATTACGCATCGTGTGAACACCCTACAGATTAGGTATATAGACACACACACACACACACACACACACACACACACGTCGGCGGCGTGGTGTTGTATCAGCACGCCGCCGCACGCGTCCACACTTGGAACACTTGGAATGTATCCACACTTTATTTATTTATACGGAAATTTGGTCAAAAATTAAGTACCTATTTTGTTTACATATTTCGAATGAGAATCGTGTACCGAGTATGCTCCTTAAATATTGATAGTAATTCACCAGTCACCATGTATAAGGGTTATGTTTTGATGTCTAAAATACCTCATATATTTCGTGCGACAGAGTAACAGATGAAATCGACTTACAAGAACATATCCTTCCAGGGTATAGAGTGTTGACGCTAAGGTCTGTAAAACCTTCTTAACAACTACAAGTGTAAGTTCCACGAAGGTTGAAACAGCGTGAGTGTTCGGAACAGTCATTGAACTGACTACTCGTGCATTCGTCGAAATCTGAAAAAAATTCAAATGCTTCTTAGATTTTTATAGTATATAAGTAACAGTGGCGTGCACGATAAAATACGAGAAGTAATCAAAAAATATTAATTTCATTTAAACTTTGATAATTTTCGCGCAAAATGTTAGGTACAGCAGTGCGATCAGAACGAACATCTATATTATACTTTATGAATCTCTCAACTACCTCTGAGCCGCGAAAGTACCTTAAAACGATTACGATCTGTTCACCACAGCTTTATAAAAGTTATTTAAATAGTAATATCAAAAATAATAACAAATATTCTTATTGTTACCTTTTGAAAATAAAAAACAAGGCAAACAAAATAAACTTATTTGTGTGTACACAAACTGCTAACTAATAAAAACTATCATAATACTTTTTTTTAAAACGAATAACAGTACCTTTCTTCTAGTTCAATCTCAACTGGTCACACACCATGACTTTAAACTTATTTTAATTTTATTACCAAATGATAATAATGAAAATCTACTCGTAACTAATTTCAATAAACACATATCACCAGCACAGAGCTCACAGCTATAATTTTACACAATTCGTTAATAAATTAATCCACTGTTTACTAATTAAAACTTACTGCACTTGCGCTTACTGCTTAGAAAGACCAATAACAATATTCAAAAACAACAAAATGGCGAAAAAAATACATGAACAGTTTACCGACCAATCAGAGCGTCCCGTATCATTTGACAATTAACGAACGAATGGAGATAGATGGCACTTATTAACAAATCATAAATCAAATATCGTTTTAAATATCTGTTAATATTTGTAATTCGTAATGTATGATTAAAAATATGTATGTAAGAATTTAAAAATATAGGTTTAGTTGTTATATGCGTAGGATATGCAGTGCTTATTTGCATCTATGGTATGCACGTGTTACAAAATGTATTAAAATATTAGTATATATTACAAAAAAAAGTCTTATACATATTGAAAACATAACTCTTAAATTATAGAAAATATTTTAGTAAATTATATTTTGAAAGCGGGTTCCAATTTAACAGTATATTAAACACATATTTGACATGTTACCGCTTTTGTACCTAAGTCTTATTCTTACTTTTTAATAATTATTCCTTAGTTATAATCAGATAATAATCTAAATACAATAAAATATATCTTTTTAAAGTATTAACAGTTTTTAAACAAAGCTGACTCCAATATAATTATATAATAATAGTATATTAGACATTCTTTTGACAAATAATTGACGACGCAACACTTTTGTAAGTCAAATCCACACTATTCGATTATTTAAACTGTAAATGACAAGATATATATTTAAATACAAATAATATATTTAATAAACATTGTATAATTATAGAACATATATCCTAATACACGCCACTGAGTAATAAGACAGCCAAAGTAGTGTTTGTTGTAAATTTTCTGTATTTACAATAATAACTGACTTGAGAGTGTTCACTTACAACTGACATTAAGGCTCTCAATAAATTCTTCAGATGCATAAATTTCTGTTCCACCAAGACTATAATCATTATTCCGTAGATATTTCTCTATAACTTCCTTCAGTCTGCTTTGGGAGCGTTCAAGTATTACGTAACGCTATTTCGGGGGAGGTGGGGGGGGGGGCTTCAGAAAAACGTTACTGTGCGTTACGAACCCTCGTAACGCACATGTGAAGGGGGGTCAAAAAATCCTCAAAAATTGCGTTACGTAATACTTAAACGCTCCCTAATTCCGACGATATGTAATTTGTATCTAACACCAATTAAAATATATGTATAGAATCAATATTAATATATGTATATTTAAAACGGCTACGAGGAGCCGTACATAATGATTCACAATAATAATATGTATATCTGAAAATTCTATTAACACTCACGAGGTATATCATAATAAAGTATTTCTTTCTTTAATCAAGAATTAAAAATAAGAAAGAGAAAGCTATAATAAAACTGATTAATGTAGTAAAAATATATTGAAGGGAACAACTCGATTATACTTATAATTGTAACTATTGGTATTCGACGATGATAATGCAGGGCAATGTTATTTTGTTTTTAAGTAGCAATGAAGTTGCGAATGTCTTTATTACAATTACATACAAAGAAACAATATATGGAAGTTAATTTAAATTAGGTACAAAATTATTTTAGTACAAACAAAGGATCTTAAAAATTGGTAATTAGGCAAATTACAGTGTACTTATGCTTATTTCTAATACACTGTTCAATTTTAAAGGAAAATCGTACTGTATCGGATCAGATAAGTGTATATCGTCGTATGTGGACAGTATATTACATTTTTTGTCCGAAGAAAGTAATATAATACATTATTCACGATTAAGTATGGGTTGAATTTTAGCTAATAAAACTTTTTGATGAACATTACTCCTACTGTGATTCGTAGGGTCTGAGTTTACAGGGATCATAAATGTTTAAGAGGTTAAAGCAATCGGTATTGCCTATGTACAATGAATTTATATTCTGAATATTAAGCATTTAAATATATGTTAGAAACGTATATTATATGTACTACTTTATAAAAGATTTTTAATACTATCACGAAACAGTTGTGCGTAGAAAATTTTTTGAAAAAACAACAGTATTTACAGTGTGTAAAGATATATAACTATTTCGATAAAAAGAAATCACAATGTCGGTAGATAGCTATAGGGAAAATTCACTAAAGCACAACCTTGGAAGAATAGTACCTAGACGCACTTACATACTAGTGTTTCTTAAGAAAGCTACAAATCGTATAAGGCAAAGTGTTAAATTGGGGTTTTTAAGATGACGGATATATAAAGTAGTACCACAGTATTAAAGACAGGTATTTCTAATAATAAAAATTTAACGCTTATCCACATATTAGGTATATGATGTTATTTTACTTCACTTATTAGTAATAAATTAAATGGTTATATTATATTTTTCTAGTATTGAAATGTTACTTGTTTAAGATATAAAGGCTACTGGGATTAAACATTTCTTTAAAAATGACACTGTTATCGCGTTTCCTTTTTTTGTAAAGTTATTGAGAAAACGTAGCCCATTTCAACTTACTTAATTTTGTCACGGAACAGATGGCAAGTTGATTATTTTTTTTACGAAACAATATTTATTTACCGTCTGAGTACGCACTTTTGGAGTCTTTCTGAAAAAAACTTTTTTGCTTTATCTCGTTATACATATAACTAAGTATATAAGCAAAACATTTAATACAAATAAACTAAAGTAATAAAAGAGATTGTGAGTTCAGTAACGGCTCACAATAAGTACATACATCTTTAATTTCAAGCAGATGAAGTAATTATGATAAAATAACATCGATATTATAAAATATATTGAAATATTGAATATATTTTAGTTGCCTTCCATTTTGATTCTTTTGTATTTCTTTACACAATCAGATTTGATAGGAAAACTCTATAACGTTGCGAACGACATCATAATACAAATTAATCAAGTGATAAAATAAGTTATACATTAAATACATAAAATGTTATCTGCTTTAGGGGGACTGTTACTCGATCCTATTAATCGAACAAAAGAAATCGATTCCTATACAAGAAAAACACATAAAATCCACAAATACATTTCTTAATTATCTAGTTACATTATTCACCATCAAAGAATTGATTAAACTATTTGTTAATATAAAATATATTTTTATACATATATATGGATATGTTAAACTACTTTTTTTCTAATATTTTGAAAATGCGAATAGATAGGCCATATACGAGCAGAACGTCAATTAGTAGTTCCTCATATAATTCTATAAACTCTGTTGAAAGCAAAATATATATTTAAGCAATAACATTTTAATAAAATCGGTTAATTATTGTAACTGCATCGATTATATAATATTTCTAAAATAATTTTCATTTATAATACGTAAAGTATCGACATTCAATACACATTAGATGAGCACAATAAGAAACGAATAAGTCTTTGTACCATCGTTATGGGTACATAGCATGGAGACCGGTCCTTGTATAGGCCATGCATCATCAGAAAACGTCAATAATATAACTAGGCCTTGTAATATCAGGACTTGCTGTGTTGAGCCGTCGTGGAGTGCTAGTACTCGTGGCGCTCCGGCGACGGCTCCCTTATAATAAAAATACATTCTTTACTTAAATAGAAACAATATAAAAGTAGAACACATAAGAATTAGTGAATCATTATAACAAAAGGACTTAAAACATTATAGGTAGGATTAACACGTCAACCTTTTACATATAGACATATAGACACATACATAACATATAGACGCTCCTCCCAGGGCGAGCTTGTGTTCAAATCCTCCGCATCGCTGCCACAGCATCACTACCAGCGTACGACCTAAGGTCTCGCTTGCCTAATTTTAAAATTGTATAGTTTTAAATTTAAAAAAAAAGATAGTTTTTAAAATTGGATAGGAAGTCGTTTATCATTCAAAGCTTGGACACTATAGAATCAAGAATGTAGATGTTACAAAGGTAATACATTCGGAGCTTAAACAAACTTGACTATAGAATCAAAATATAGATATTTGGCTCAGAGAGGAGCACTAGTGCGAAGTTTAGAACCAACATTACCTCCTGATAGAAGGGATATCATATCAGCTTCTCTTAGACCCTTCTGGTTCAGGTCAGTTATTATAATCATAATCATTAATCAAAATAAAAACAATTCAGTATAATGTTTTTGGGACCTACAAGTGACGAAGACCTTTGTTTTAGACAATAGCATTCGGTGTATTTGATGGTTGTTTGATCGGTGAAATAAAGGAATCCGGAAGTATGGAATTCTCCACGTTAAATATATCAAATTTGTATGCTGCGCGATCTTTAGCCTGGAGTGGAGATGGAACCAAATTGGCAGTAGCATCGCAAACTGGTGCAGTTTTAGTTTTGAAGCGGTCTTGAGGAATTATCAAGAGCCATTATTCATTATTATCCACAAAAAAAAATATTAAGATAAACCGACCGAAAGACCAAAATTAAAATAAGAAAAAAAAATATATATTGCACAGATAACCTTAGATTTATAACTACATATAATAATTTCCTATCAATTAGTAATTAATTTAACTTTATTTTTTTAGACGCTTTAAATTCGTAGAGGATAATTGTCAATACTATTATATTATTTTTTTCTTAAAAAGTATGAAACATAGAGAATGAAAATATTGAATGCAAAGTAGACACCTTATGACATAACTTTGTCAATATTACGTTGAACACCCAAATATTATTATTACCTACATAAAGCGCTGTAACTAGTTGTGAAAAATTAAAGCAGTTTAAAGATCCCTTAAAATTATGGTTTTAAAATAAATAATATGCATTACAGTTTAAACGTAAAAAAATAAAAAATATTATTCGACTTCAAATTGATGATAACTTCCTTTACCCATCTCTTTTCAACATGCATCTTATACGTATTGCTAACCTTTTTTGTACACCCAAATTTTAAATAGGATTACTCACTAGGTGTCGTTATATTATACTTACTTTACTTACTTACTGGCATTGACAAAAATTACCTTGCTTTTGTTTTCGCAACAACTCAAAATGTGTACGCTATTTTAAGTATGTAATTGTTAATGTATGTTAAATGAGTTAATTAATAATAGTGTTATAGCGCGCAGTGTTTTTTAGATATAAATTATAAAGTATGGAAGTTCTAGCGAAGTGACAATTTCATCACTAATTCGTATGATCGTATCAACTAGCCGCGGTTAGATCTTTTTTGTGCGTTTTGTGAAAGTTTTTCTAAAAGAAGAGCTACCCAGTGAGTGTTTGTATTTTCCAAATACGAATATCTTTATTATTAAAAGAAAGCCTACAAAGTATCTTATAAATCTTATGTTTTCTTTTTAAGTGTCTGCCGTTATCAATACATTCTTTTGTTTACTCAATTTTAAATTACATACAGCCCTCTTGTTTGTATTTATTGTTTTGAACATATTTTTTTCGTGACTACATCAACGAAAACAAATTATGTACTGACAAAATGAATATACTAATTTCGTTAGCAATTTGTTGTCGTTCTTGTAAACGGCATTTTTGGTCATTTTTTTTACATGATAATTTGTTTTAAATTACATTGGTTACAGAGGAACTACAACGTTTCTAAATATAAATTGACGTAATTTGCGAAGTATCTATAGTAATTTTATATTTGTACATTAGCCCCCGAATATTGTTTAAAACAGTCTTAAGATTTTTATACGGTAATTATTATGTTGAATTCAAAAATTAGTCTCATTTTTTTTTCAGTAAATTCGCATAATCGATGTTAAAAAAGGAAAGGGGAGATCATTCTTTTTTGGGCCTTTTTTGAAAGTGGCCGGTCCAACCAAAAAAAATGGTACATTATTTGTAGAACTACCAATTTGAACAATAGTTAAGATGGCTCAAAAGCTGTAAGATCCAAGATATTGAAGTTATGCAAGTTTCAGATTTCATCATGTAATACTTATATTTTCTGAAAGTGCCAGGAAACATACAAATAATGATATGTGTATGGCTAACATATAAGCGAGTTCAAGCAAATCATAGCCATAAATCTGTTAGAAACCTGTCGTTTTTTATGTAATACTAGCGAAAACCAGAGGTCATCACGATTTCCTTTCAAAAAACTCTTTATATTTTGCATTAAATCATACATTTTAATGCACTTAGATAATTCGAACTAAAAATCATTTCTCTATATAGAGTAGATCCAGAGCGATAAACAGCAACTTATTTTCTTAAAGCATAGGACTTCGGTTCTAAGTAGTATCGAGGGGCGGGGGTAGGGGGGGGGAGAGAAGCTCTCTGTAAAAATCTAGATAAATACTTTATACCAATATAATGATATAGAGACATTACAGGTTTGGATATTTTGTAATACTTATCTTTGCAAGTCCAATATGAGTATACTATTTTGAGAGCAATTGACTAGCTCTAGAGAATACGGCCAATATTTATTTCTATATTATATTCCTACATATATATATTTCAGACTACATCAGATATAAAGAAGAATCTATCCTTTGATATCCATTACTGGATCGGCAGCCAGTCGTCTCAAGATGAGTCTGGTGCAGCCGCTATACTCTCTGTCGGTCCAAATTCAACGGTAAAGCTATACAACACAGAGAGTCCATGGGTTATGAGAGCCAACAGTTCCTGGGATACTTTAAGAATGGAGGTCAGTTAGTTATAGAGATGATTACTATATAACATGAAAGTCGTGGTGGCCTAGAGGTTAATGGCCTCATCTCATGCACGAGAGCGCGGGTTCGAAACCTGGCAATTACCAATGTGATGTCCCGAGTCATATGTACTTTCTAAGAGTATTTAGACATCACTGACTGATGAAAGAAAACATCGTGAGGAAAGTGTGGTGAATGGTGATTAATACTCTGTCTCCATATGAGAAGAGGCCTTTACTCAGAAGTGGGCTCTGATAGGCTGATGATGATGATATATTTCAGATTTAAGACTTTTGAGTATTCATTTAAATGGAACTAATATTTTCGGATTACTACGCGTATTTTATTATTATTCTCATTCAATTCTCATCTCGTCCTAATGTTCACGGTTGTTGCAAAGTAACCGAAACGTCTATAGTATGTAGTTAAAATAATAAAATATGCGAAGTATGACAAAATATTAGTTTTATTTGAACATTATATACCTATATGTTAATGTCTTAAAATGAAAGAACAGCGAACTATTCATTTTATTAGGCAATAATATAGGATTTATTAAATAAAATGTGATTTAGTTAAAATGAAAACACAGCGAAGAGGACAAATGTAATGACAGATAGTTGCATAGACAGTAACTTCATCTAGTGAGATATTGAGGCAACTAAACAATGTACGGTTTTTGGTTTAAATAGTACTAACAACAATGAAATTAATTAAAATATATATCTTTATACGGTTTATGTTAAACGAATTTTTATGTCAGAAAAGTTCAATCGAAGCCAAGATTGCCTATTTCACATGATTAAATATATATAAATATTTCAAAATACAATATACACAAAATAATATAAATATATATTTCAAAATACATGATTTATACAAAAAAAAACGGCTTCCCAATATCAATAAGTTCACGATTATTGAAATTATGAACATTATGTATAAGAAAAACTCTGGCTACAAGCTGAAAATGGCACCGAAAAATATATACCAGCTCTATACCATTCCTAGCTTGAATACTTGCGAAATTATGACCAATTGTTAGTGTTTTTTAACTTGAACTTGCCCGTGACCTTCCAGCTGTTCGTTATCTGGACGGAGGTCACGACTCTGGGTTTAACCACGTGATCACTAACCCTGGAGCACAGAAACAACTGTTCCAGGTCCAAGGAAAGAAGAACATAAGAGTTAGACAGGTGAGAGAAGAAGGTTATTATTGCAGCAGTACAAAAGAATTAAAAGATATAGATGTCTTATAAAGCCAGTATTATAAAATTATAAATCAAACTTCAACTAGAACAAACTACCTAATTATCTTAAACCAAAACACCTTAAATAAGTTGAATTCATTTTACAAACACACAAGTCGCGTCAACAAATACTTTCCCTCGTAGAAGTGAACAAACCAAACGTCATCGCTTTAATATATGTATCGGTATGTACATATAGGGTATATATATGTACATATATATATATATACCATATATTAAATAGTGGTCAGAGTAAGTATTATAAAACAACAAAAAAATAAACATAGAGACCTAATTTATCATTTCACAATGACACTGTCACGAATGACTTAATGAACTAATCATACGTCAAAAATGTTTTACATCACTTGGTAAAGATAATCTACATTCTATGTTACTATTCTACAATCTATTCTACATCTACAATCTACATTATACATTGCACAACTAAACCGAGGTTAACCAAAAAAAAGGCTTCAAAATGACAAAAACCACATCGAAATCGGTTGATCTGTTACATAGCTATGATGACAAACACACATACATCGTAAATATACTATCAATAACAATGTTTAAAAATCTCTAAACAAGATTTATTAATAAAACACTGTTAATTTAATATGTAGCTTGAAAATGTTACCTAGGTCAAGATCTATTTCAACTATATCATACAAAGTGTCGAAAAGATTATGACTTGAGTCTTCTTTAAAATAATAATAATATAAACACCTTTGTTCCATTCGACAAACTCCGTCATGTTTCCACACAGTAATCAAGATTATAATTTGGTCCAACAAATAAAAAACGTTGTCATTGGTAAATATTCAACGATTCCAGTGCGAATGAAGACATAGCATAAAAAAATGTTCCCTTAAAACCATGATTCCGTCCCATAACTTCTAATAAACAAAAAACACTTATGTAAATTAAATAAAAATTTACTCTTACCTTTCAGATCAATATTCAAGTGACGTAGATGTCGACAAATTCTTTACCACACTGGGTTCTGGATCTAAAAATCTGGTTCCTGATGAAACTGTGGGTGGAGATGATCAGGTAATAGAACTGCATATTACAACTAAATCAAATACATATGAGCAAGGTATATTATACATTATACAAGTAACTAGCTTTCCGCCTATAGCTTCGCCCGCGTGGAACTCTGTTATATTGCGTTTCCAACAGAGCCTTTCAAAAGTCTGGGATAAAAACTGTCCTACGTTCTTTCTCAAGGTCAACTCTATCTCTGTACCAAATTTCATTAAAATCAGTTCAATGGTTAAGGCGTGAAAGCCTAACAGACAGACAGAGTTACTTTCGCATTTATAATATTAGTAGGGATATTATTATTTTGGAAGCGTCTGATAGATTTTAATAGCAATAGCAGTTATCGTCGTTATACGCTTAAAAAATTATAAGGCGTTTGTTTTTTCTTTTCTCCTAAAATAAAATGTTTGCTTTATTTAATTATTTTATAATAAACTGATAACTATTACATTATGTATATTACGTAGTGGTTTTTAAAAAATTTTAAAATATTTTCAGACATTCGAGAAAAATGAAGAGCGTTCAGTTGTTTTATCGGAGGTGTCAGATAGTTCTGGCAAATTTAAAACAACACCTCTCACTGGTCCCTACCTGTCGGACCAGTTGAAACACCAAGTAAGTTATATATAGTATTAAATTAAAACTTAGTTGATTAGGGAGCGTTCAAGTATTACGTAAAACAGGGGCGGGAGGTCTCTCTCTCTTACAAGAGGTTACGTTATACGTAGCATTCGTTCTAAATAAAATAATTAATTGAAATCCCCAAACAGCCAACCCTTTTCATATACGTTACATAATGTACACATTTTTAATTTGTTCTCGCAAGTTTGTAAACGTCTTAGTTTGTATTTTACGGGGAATACCTAGATTGCATTGTACGTCATTTAATATTGGTTCAGTGCTCAATATTCCTAGAGTTCATACTGTGATTTCTTCAAAGACATTTATATCAATGATCTTGTTTCATTTGGTAGATTAAAACTATACCAAACTATAACATCGTTTTTTACGACTGTAGGATGACATTGATCACTTGACTGTTACGTAACGTTTAGAAAAGGGCAGAGGGGGGTACAGAAAAACGATGGAAGGGGGGAAGAGGGGTCAAAAATGTGCAAAAATTGAATATCGTAATACTTGAACGCTCCCTTGTCGACAATCTCGATATATACAAAAATGAAGTGAAAAAAATAGAGCGTGGAGTCCACCTAAGTGGAAAAAGTGAAACTTCGTAATGTCGGAATCAAAGCTCGAAGCAGGAATGCGTAGAAACAAATTGTTAGTGAATTTATATTGTTTTAAGAAAAACTTTATAAACATTGCTTAGGATTAATAATTGACCCACTCATTTACTCTCGATCCGTCTTTTTCTATTCCCTCTCCAGGAGCGTAGAATGTTTAACGTTTAAAATCTCGACTGATATCTAATTACTTAATAATATTTTCAGGACACCTATACTGTTGACACAGTGAGTGGCTCCATCTATGTGTGGGTTGGGGGACAAGCTTCACCAAAGGTAATATTTATTGATATGTTCGACAAATATTTAATCATTAAAGTTGTTAATTCAAAAGATAATAAGAATACTCTAAGACCCAGTTTCACCAATCAATGTTTGTTTAATCTAAACACAGCATTTACTAACCAACCTACAAAATTATAAATGTTTGATAAAATGTTTACGTCCCAAGATGACAAATTAACAACGCATTATTAAACGTCATGTCAAATGACCGACTACCAAATTATTCGTTCTTGTTATAAGACGACCAAATGGAAACTATAGCGTTTAATACGGCACGTTTGCTACGATGCACCACTTTATACTTTGATCGTATATATCCCTCGATACGTCACTTGTAAGGTAAAGCGACCAAATTTTATATATCCTTGGTTGCATACATTTGGCACACATAAAGCTTTTTTTTCAATTTACTAGGTGTAACCTGTCAAAATGGGGTTGTCAATAAATTGTGTTATATATTATTCTTCTACCTGGCAATTTTTCCCAGCTATAGCCAGGGTCTGCCTAACATGTTGTGAATGGTTTTGGCTATTTGTTTTTACGACCGGCCGCCTGCCTGACATCAACCCTCTTTTTGGGAATCAATATTAATCAGTGATGTCTAAATATTCTTAGAAAGTACATATGATTCGGAAAAATCACATTGGTACTTGCCCGGGCCAGGATCGAACTCGCGCCCTCGGCAACGAGAGGCGGGCCCTTTAACCACTGAGCCACCACTGACTTAAATTGTGTTATATATATTATTATGTTATAAAATTATAGGCATAAATTGTGTTCAAATTATAAGAGATATAAAGAAAATTTTATTTGCAATGTTATAAAAAATATGGAGGCAAAATCATCATAAAATCATAAATTCCCTTCTAAGCCATTTCATTATAAGCATTCGTGTTTCTGAACAGTAGGGCACATTATAGTAAAATGTATAAAAAAAGTTGTCTAAAAAGAGATATACGACTAAAACTTTCAAATATTAACATTTCTTATAAAAGAGACATGAAAACTACAAACATTACAAATTATACGCAAAAAATTATATTTTCCTACCAAGTGATCCTTTCAATGTAAATCCTAACTCAGTGCAGTCCATCTTCGGCTAGATCACGACTTCAGAGTTTTAATAACATTTTAAATTCAATCCATATAATTATTGTATATCGTACACACACTGTATAATAACTTCGTATGACATTGGCATAATATTCCACAACTACAGTGCAAATGCAGCCATAGCTTAAAAAAACTCTGTATATATTTATATTAATATATGTTCTATAGGAATTCGGTTCGGATCTAACTCCTTCATCCGAGACGGTGTTCACTCTGCCTCTCTTGAAGCGCGGCTCCGTCCGTCATCGTCGCAGTCTTTATCGTGATCGGCTCACAGTCAGCACGACCCTACACAACAACACCTGGAGGATATCATAGCTAGGCTCAACTTAACTGGTAACTATATAACATTGACTATTAATACGAGTATTACAGGTTTACATCGTCCGACAAACTTTGAACTTTTACAGTAATATGAATAAGTCTTAGAACAGTATCAATTACAAAATAGGAACTCTAACGTATTTATTTGGTTTTATTATGCATTTTGCTATACCTTTAAATGAATGGGCACTTTTTAATAGGATCATTAAAATATACAAAATTTAGAAGATTTTTGTGTAATTCGTAAATGATTCTTTTATTGGTCTTTTATGTAACTATTAACAAGATTTGGTTTAACATTATTTTGGTGACATCTTGTGAACTAAATATGGCGGGCTGACAAAAATGGGGGGAAATTCAAAAATTAATAACAAAATACATAATTATTAAATAAATAACTTTGTTATTTTGAAATTAAGGGAGGTATTTCCAAGGCTTGCATAAAATTCATGTAGTCCTTTTTTACTCCAATAATTTGAAGAATTTTTATCCCTCAGCCTTTTCAAAATGTCAATTTTACTTTTTCTATAGAAACAAATATAAGAACTGTAATGGTCAATAAATATCTAATAAATAAAAACACTTTTCAGATAACACAAGAGGGAGCGCATACTTTCAAACGATACCAGAGAATATAGAAATTGATTTTACAAATCCGATACACATATCACCGGAAGACACTATGCTTAGCAAAAAAACAAGACCTACGTGGGACTGAAAATTTGTATAAAAAATTACAAAAAAACTGTACTCTAAGTTATTTTAAGAAATGGGGAACATTTTTACCTAATTTATAATATTTTATTTAAACAGTGCTTCACTGAGGTTGTACTATGTATAGTCATTTTTATATTTTTTGACTGTATCATTGTGTTGTATGTACCATAACACTATATTCCTAAACTTATATTTAAATTATGTTCAATATGAATCATCTTTATTTTGACCTTCGCAAGGAGAAAAACAACTCTACAATGAAACTTATTACTGAAAATGGAAATTAACGCCAAATTTATTTCTTACGTTTTAATCTAAGTCATCTATATATGTATATAAAAGAAAGTCCTGTTACTATTTATAACTCTATTTATTCGAGGGGGGAAGGGGGGTCAGAAATCTTCGAAAATTGCGTTACGTAATACTTGAACGCTCCCTAAGTACAAGTATGTTATTTATCGCTATTGGTTAATATTTCTATTACTGTTAGTAATAATTCTAGTGTTAGTACTTAATAACTTTTAACTAGTTTTTTATATCTTCCATTTCGCATAAAAATATAATAGTAAACAGTGTTTTCATTTAAATAATATTTAATATTAGTGCCCTCTTGTGGCGAGTTGTGGTACTACTATGACGTGGTCGAATTGGTCGATTGAACTACGCTTTGAGTTTCATCTGTTAGCTCGGATAGCTAACAGATGTCGCTAGTAGGTCAATTTCTTGGAAGATGATGTTTTTCTATAGTTAACCTAAATAATGTCTGCATGAATTCAATTCAATTCATGAAATCAATTTAAAAGACAAGCTACTTATTTGTATGCTAAAATGAACCTTAAAGCTAACATCTTTGGTATGAACACGTATAATTGTAAAAAAACGTTAAAGGACTACTTAAAGGAATTGGATTGCAGTGAAACTGAAAAATTATTGGAAATTAGTTTTTGCCCGCGACTTCGTCCGTGTTAATTTCGTCATGAGTAATATACATATGTATAGCTAACCGGGCGAACTCTATTCCATCTTAAATAACCAGGTATTGATAGGTATTTATTAAATTTTTCCGGTTTCAACCGAACAGAATGATTGACATATTAGTTAGTTGTCAAATCTAATGTCAAAAAAAACTTTTGTATGGGAAATAGAAAAGGGCTGTTTATAGTGTTTTCCCAGAAGTGAATCAATTTTTTTCAACTTTTATACCTTCCCTGAACCTCCACGAACATTTTAAGACTAAGATAAGATAAATCCGTTCAGCCGTTCTCGAGTTTTAGTGAGACTAAGGAATAGCAATTCATTTTTATATATATAGAAGATAATTGCATAAATATTTGAAGACTTATATCTAATTATTTAAATACTACAACTGACTATCACACACACACGCACACACGCCCACACGCACACACACACACACACATGCGCGTTATATGAACCAAACTACATTTAAGTTACCTATTTAAACTATTCTTAATTTGTAAAATAATGTTACCTTTTACCTTTATGTTCTTGATTCCTTTTGTGGAAGAGCGGGGACTCCTAACATAAGATAATTTCATTTCTTAAAAGGAGCTCCCTAGCTGTATCTGTTTGTTTTTAGGTTTAAGTTACAGAAATAAACAAATTATTATTTTATTTATTTTTATGAATTTTTCACTTGAATTCAGTTCCACACACACAGAATCGCCCAAAGTGTCTTTTACTGACTGTTATTGTTTTTCATTGTTTGTATTTGATCGGTTCTTAACGTTTAGCACTGTAATGTATTTTGAGCCGTTAACACGTCGCAAAGTATTTCATGAGTTTTTCACTAGTTTTCCAATTTCACTTGTGTACTTCACTTTGTCCCGGTGGATTTGATGTTTTTCAGTTTATCTGGATGAGATTCAGCTGGTTTTTTGATAATTAGTAATTAGATTTCATTGCAAAGAAATCTACACTTTTTAAATAAGAAAGTCAAAATATCTGAATATTGTCACAAAGTTCATTCTACTTATTTTTTCAATTCTAATCGATCAAAATTCGTATTTAATCTAATTCAATATTCTAACTTGAATAAAGAGGAAGAGGAATAGCGTCTTGATTGCTATCGACTATAAGGTTGTAAGTCATGTTAAGTACATGTAGGTACAAGACTAAACTCTATCTTTTACTAATGCCGTAGAACATTCTACTTACACTGGAAATATCTATCTATCTAAAATCTTGTCGCTTTTCCGAATGTAACAATGAAAAAGCTTACTGTAAAATTTTACAACATTATACGATTCGTACGTTTAGTACTCCTATCCAATCTTGACAGTGGTTTAAAACAACTTTTGTTGTCTAAACAAAACGCTCTGATAACAGGCTTCTAATTCAATCATGTTTGGACAATACGGATTTATTACAATACCTTTTGGGTTAAAAAATTTCCCAATTACCTTCCAATCTGAAATCTGTGAATTATATTCTATAAGACTACTTATGAAAACCAAAAAAATAATATGGAAATTGACAATGAAGAGTTAATATCGTTTATTTTAAACGATTTCCGAAAATGTTTGATGCCAGAATGCTTCTTATTTTCTGTAAAACATTATCGAATGTCTCTATACTCATTCTTGTGTAATTGTAGAACTTTCTTGAATGACAACGTAGCTCGTAATAGTGTAGAAAATTAAATATCATCTCTAGGTAATAAAATTTCTCTCATTAGACTGGGCTCCAATAGTTCTCTTCGACGTGAATTCATGTTTATCACCAGGGGCGGATCTTAGATGTCTGGGGCCCTGGGCTAATACTGCTTAGGGGCCCTAACTAATTACTTAACTAATTTCCATTTTGACAAGAAACTATTTTCTGTAGTGATGTAGTTATATGTTAAGTACAGGAAGAAATAGGAAAATAGTGTATATGTATGTGTTCTAGATTTCTTTTTTGCAATTACATTAATTTTTTTTTTTTTTTAGGTTTTATAAGTTTGGCTTCTTTATTTATATCCATAATCATCTTATCCAACGCAACGTTAAGCGTGTCTTTTTTAAATTTTTCTGCGCCGTTTACTGAGTCCTTGGTTTACTCAGACTTAGGTTTTCAAAATCTTGCATATTTTCGTTACGATTTTTAATGGATTTATAGTTTTTCATTCTCGTTTATACGTTCCGCTTTTAAAAAAGTTTAAATATTTGCGAACAATAACCACTTTATCTGAATCTTAGTGTTCCATGGGATGCTCACGAGTATGTTATCCTGTGGGTTAATAGATGTATTCGTGCATTTTGTCACTGCACTGTTATAGGGCCTCTTTAGCATTAATCTTAACAAATTTGTTCAAGATAATGAATTATATATGTATATCAATTTAACATTTAAATTAAAATATTTGTTTTAATAGCAAGAGTCGTAAGAATATCTGGTTTTCTGGATCATACTTCTCATTCAAACTTCAGTCATCATTTTTATTGAAAAATTATAGCAGTTCACAAAGAAATAATGAAATTGCATGTTCATTATTGAACAATAAACAATTTGAGATTTTTTTCAAATAAACGTCAAATATTCTATAATGGCATATCTCTATACAGTTTTTGATTAGCAACATCAGTTATTGTAAGTACCGTCTTCCTGTATTTTATAAAACATAATAGGTCTGTAAAATAAAATAAGTCTTTGAGTTTTATATGGTTTAATGAAACACCGATTTTCTGTTTATTTCTCAAGTAACTTTCAGGAGATATTTTTCTATTATTCATAATCATGACACAGACTTTCTGGCCTCAACATTTGTTTAGTTGTGTCCTTTCCATATTATCATTAATCTGCAAAACATACGAAACATTTAAATAATAATACTACTTACTGTGGTAAAGTTATATAAATGGCACGATCTTATTGAATGAACATAATAATAATTCATTCAATATAACACCTTATACACAAGGACCGTGGGTTTAAATTCCTCGAACGTTTTCTCCTCTCAGGTTACATATTCATTGTTTGGGATCTTTCAAACACAGTTTGATGGTATCCAATATCGATAAACATACATGTTAAGAAAATATAATGGGTATTGGATTTGCTTTGTGTTTTTGAGAATAATAAACTTTCTTTTATGTCCCTTATTTCTACATACTTACTTGATCATTTCCATTCCTAAGTACTTTTGTTTAGGTTCCAAAGTTACATTTCAGCGTTCAGCGTTAATGTTTTTAATAAATAAATAAATAAAAATGAAATAAAAAAAGCCTGTACTTCTCACAAATTTTGAGTATTATATGAATCATTGTTAGCAGTAAGTACGAGTATATTATTTATCGCTATTTGTTAATATTTCTATTACTGTTAGTAATAATTCTAGTGTTAGTACTTAATAACTTTTAACTAGTTTTTTATATCTTCCATTTCGCTTAAAAATATAATAGTAAACAAAGTTTCTTGATTTTGATAATATTTAATATTAGTGCCCTCTTGTGGCGAGTGGTGGTACTACTATTACTTGGTCGATTTTGTCGATTGAACTACCGCTTTGAGTTTAGCTATCCGCTAACAGATGTCGCTGGTAAGTCAATTTCTTGGGAGATGACTAGCAGTTTTTCTATAGTTAACCTAAATAATGTCTATAAATTTTTCACTTGAATTCTCTTCCACACACACAGAAACGCCCAAAGTGTGTTTTACTAACTGTTATTGTTTTTTGATAGGTTCTTAACGTGTAGCACTGTACTGTATTTTGAGCTATGGCTCAAAATTATACAGTATATTATGTATAGGTATAAAACAGAGAGTGTTTATTCTACTTACACTGGAAATATCTATCTATCTAAAATCTTGTCTAGGAACTACCCATGCCCCACGCTTTTATTTTAGTCTAGTCTGTGCATATGTTTATAATTCCCACGACTGTATCTATTTTATTATTTTTGGGTTTTTAGTACATTTATCTTAAACATTGCAATGTATGTTTTACGTAAAACCGTTTAACTTAAAAAGATTTTTTACCTATTTTTATTTTCTAGTTTTTAGTTTTTATTACGCATTCTGTTTAATTCATTTGTGCTTCATTATTGCAAGGTTTCTGGCCCGTTAGTTTATTGCAGTCCAACTCCTCTAAAAAATGTTATCAGCCATTCGGTAGCGGCGGCCATCTTAGATTTCAATTTTATATAGTAAATTGTATTCTACTGGTTGATCACTTTCAATTGATACCCATATTGATGGGATTGATAAAACCTACGTTATCCGCCATTTTGTAGAGGCCGCAATCTTGAATTTATAATAGTAATGAATAAACATAATTGTATTGTCACCAAAATTCAAAGTGTATCCAAAATTAGATCTGATTAAATACAAAATTAGAATCAGATTAATCGGTTGACAGGAAGAGGGTGAAATTTGAATTACTAAATTTGACCCAAGAAAAATGAAAAATGAAAAAAGAATAAATAATAAAACAAAGAGTGAGCTAAATAAAACCGTTTAATAAACATATATTGTAAATCATATTACACATATAAATAAAGCCATGCCATGAACCCGGCACCCGCACGTTTAATCCATGGTATGCTGAGAAGTTTCATCTCTGGTTGCTAATTGTTAGGTAAAGCGATAAAGTCGTATGAGATTAATACCGTCTTGAGAGGAGAGAATCACCCACTTTATGTCTTCCTGTTCCGTTGAACTTACGAGTACGTTCAGAACATACCATCACTACTTATAAATACACGTTTTATTAAAAAAGATTCTGTTTGAATACGATATCAAAAAATACTATTATTGAACAGTTCTACGACCTGACAGTTGACAGCATCTAGTATTGTATAGTATTTTATGAAAATAAATGTTAGAATAGCACGCGTGTACCTCATACATCTGTAACCACAAACAGTAGCCAATGCATTATACGGTATTATGTTGTATCAGGCATCAACTATATGTAATAATGAACACATTTTCAATTCTGATAATAAACATATACATGTATCGATAGATATAATTATTTAATTAATTTGATATTTCACCATTTTTGTTTTAGAGAAATAAAATATATTTTTCAATAGAACACGGACTTCAGGAACCAACAGCATAATTTTATGAATTTTTAATTAATATTTTTATTACATTTCACATAAATCTAATTATTCAATCTTACTCCAATCCTCAAAAGTATCAATTACACCGGTGCCGCGGTGTGCTGCTCTAGGAATACTTGTGGATTATCAAATAATTTTGAAATTCACTTGCTCAGAAATACCTACACTATACTCAAATGAAAGTCCATAGTATATAATATAAAATAGTCTTTAATTATGAATTAATTATTTTCTTAATAAGTACTTTTATTTATTCGCAAGTGTTAGCGGCCTCTGTGACAGAGGATTTTTTAGATTTTTTTGTGTTAAGACTCAAATATGTTCTTAAGAATATGTAGATATTAAAAATATACATTTTCACTTAATTTAAAGTACCAAGAGTAAGTATTATATTTATGACATCTGTCATCTTGACAGGTGACAAATGACAGATGTTAAGTTTATATATTTTCTAAGACAGTGTATTATGTATGGTTTATGATGGTTAGAAAAGAGCGCGGGAATTGAAACGTTGACGCGGGCTTTTTGAAAATTTTAATTATTTTAAATAGTTTTATACTATAATTTGCAAATTTTTGTTTAGTTTATTGTAAAGAAGTAAAACTTAATATGTATATATGTAAGTGTATATATGGAGAGATGGTAAAAAAACCTAAAAAGAAGGATTCGGGTGAGTCCTTGAATTTCAGCACAAGCAGTGATTTCGATTGCGAGGATTCGCCAGTATTGCAGGATGCAAATGCCTTCGCTCCCTTTAGGGTCGCTGATTATTGTCGGCGATACTCTGAAGATGCGGAAGCCAAGTCTGAATTCATAGTATTTGTCGAAAGTACTAATGATGTCCCACTCGGTAATAGGAACATGATGTCGCTTAGTACTAGTTACATACGCTCTGTGAAAGGTATACAATATTTAAAAAAAATAAATAAATATAAGGTCGGTGTTGTTTAATATAATACGTAAAATAAAAGGAGAAAATAACACCTCACACTGCAACCTACTCAGAGCGTAGTAACAACTTTTGCGTCTGCTACGTCACTGCCGGACTATGTTCACATTAAGATGTGGCGCCTGCCTGTCTCCACATATGTCCCACCTATAAAACAGTGTTTTAAATGTTTACGCTATGATCATCTGGCTAAGTTTTGTAAAAATTCACCGCGATGCTCCATATGCACAGAGGGGCATTCTTTCAAAGAATGCAAGGTTAACATTGAAAAAGCTAAGTGCATTAATTGTAATGGCAATCACATTGCCAACTCTAGCCAGTGCCCTATAAGGCAGAAGAAATTCGCAAACAGTAAACCCAAGTCATATGCTGACACGTTAAAAGATTCATTAAATTTTCCCTCCCTTAATAAAAAATTAAATACCCAAGAAGTAATACAATACTATAATACAAGCAATACTATCAAATTCTGAAACTATGACTATTAACAGAATCTATAGTAAAAGTTATAACTTTAAATAAAACTCAAAATATAAATATTAGTTCACAATTTATTAGCTCAGCTATTAAAGAAACCATACAGGATAAAAATAACAAATCGTCACATTCAACCACCAAATCTTAAATATTGTACAGTGGATCACTCAAAGTCTGTTAAGTAACAGACTTGAGTTTCAAAATTTTCTATACCAAAATAATATACATGTAGCTCTTATTTCAGAAACTTGGCTCAAGCCTAACATTCAATTTAATTTACGTTGTTATACCATTATCAAGAATGACTGCAGTAATGATCATAATGGCGTAGCAATATTAATTAAAAATGGTATACATTTCTCTAAACAAGATACTTTTTATGATGATTCGTTACAAAATGTAGTAATTATTATTAAAGTGAAACATTAATGCATTTCTTTGGTTAGTGTTTACAATTCTGGTAATAGTTTTCCTGCTTTTGAAAGGGCGAAGTTCGATCGTTTATTGTACAGTATTCCAAAACCGTTGATAATTGCAGGTGATTTTAACGCCCATCATACTTTTTGGGGTTGTAGTCGCATAGATTCTCGGGGCAGAGCTATTATGGATTACATGGATGACCATGACTTAATACTTTTAAATAATGGTCAACCAACAACTATAGGCTCTCATATTTGGAAACCAAACAGTCTATATTTAACTATGGTGTCTTCTTCTTTATTTCTTCCTTGTGACTGGCAAGTTCATCAGGACCCTTTAGGCAGTTATTATTTGCCAACTATCACAAAATTTACTCTCGTAAGAGATCAACATGAACCCTCTATTCCCTTGAACAACATTCCTTTTCACAGCAATCTGAAATTAGTAAATTGGGATAGTTATGACAAATTGTTAATAAAATGTTAATGAACTTTAAAGTTGACAATAGTGATCTCCTTGACTCATACAGAAAGTTTTGTTCAATTATTCTATTGGCAATCAAATTCTCCGGGCCCAGCTTAAACCATAACACAACTGATAGTAATAATAACCGTCCTAGAAAAAGGTGTCAAGTGCCTTGGTGGAATGATAAATGTTCAAAAGTAGTAGAAAACTGCAAGAACGCCTACATTAATTTCAAAACTAGTCTTAATAGTAAAAATTACATTAATTTTAAACGCGCACAAGCCTTTAAAAAACGCACTTTAAAAGAAGAACGTTGTAAAAGTTGGTCTGCATTCTGCTCATCAATAAATCGTTTGATATCTATAAATCGCATTTGGACTAAAGTAAATTCAAAAAAAGCTTTCCGACTTCTAACTTATTTTCTGACCTCAATTGGGTTCAAACATTTTTATATAAATACACACCGGATACTGTTTCACAACAGATAAGTATAGATAATGTTCTTGGAGTAAATAATGATAATTCATACATGATCGGTTGTTTTATTATGCAAGAGTTAAAATCTGCTTTAGCCTCAAGAAAAGATTCTTCATGTGGCCTGGATTGGCTTTCCTACAGGATGTTTAAACTTTTAAATGTTCAAACTCTATCTATTTTTTTAAGTTTATTAAATAGTTTATGGACGTCTTCTATTGTCCCAGAGGATTGGAAAACTGACTGTTTGGTACCAATATTAAAACCTGGCAAAGACTTTAATTTGGCTGATTCTTATCGTCCTGTAATAGGAGTGTGTTGGAAAAACTTTCCAACAATTAATAAAACAGAGACTAATTTTTCATATAGAAAGTAATAATCTTTTACCTCACAATCAGTTTGGCTTTCATTGTGGCCGTTCTGCTTGTGAGAGTCTCTGTCTGGATATCCACGATGCTCGTTCCGAGAATAAAGTACTAGTTGGTGTTTTTGTTGACATTGTAGGGGCTTTCAATAATGTAGATCTGGACAAAATTATCCTCAATATTATTATTACTGCGGGTACCTGGAAAAGTTGTAAATTGTATTTTTAATTTGTTGAACTACAGAAAGGTGTTTGTTAAGGTCAACAATCAGTTATTTGGTCCAAGATATTCTTGTAGGTGTGTATCACAGGGTGGTGTATTGAGCCCATTGCTTTTTATCCTATTCATACATCAGCTAAATTTAACTCTGGGGTGTGAAGTTTCTAATCTGCAGTTTGCAGATGATTTACAAAGATGTACAAAGTGTACAATCAGTCCTCAATGTAGCTCTCCTAAGACTCAAGAACTATTTTGATAGCCTTCGGCTGGAGGTCAGCAATGAAAAAAGTTTTTTGTCTTTTGAAAAAATGGAATTAGAAATAGGAATGTAAATATTTTGTTCAATAATAATGTAATGTCTGTAGAGAGCTCTGTAAAGTGTTTAGGTGTTATTTTTACAAACAATTCTAGATGAATAAGTATGCTGAAACTCTAGAATCTCAAGCTTTAAATGCTTGTAATGTTTTAAAATCTTTAACTAGCACATATTGGGGTGCTGAACCAAGTATTCTATTAACATAACATTGTATAATTCATTAGTAAAGAGTCATTTTGAATATGCTTTTTTTTGTTTTGCAGGGGTAAGAACTATAGTAGATAAATTAGAAAAGATACAAAACAAATGTTTGCATATTATAATGGGTTCCAAGCGAACTACTCCCATAGTGTCAATGTAGGTGGAATGTAATATACCTCCATTAGCACTTAGGTTTAAATACTTACAATCAAAATTTATTGCAAGGTTGCTCTCCGTCAGGAATCATCCACTTCTTGTTAAACTGCGGGACACTATTAACAGGACTGCCAATATTAATTCATATTTGTTTCAAGGTTTTTCTGAAACAGAACATATTTTTAATAAACACAATATATTTTCTAGCATGGTATAGCCTTGTTACTCTGAATTTGAAATTTTTACTGAATTAAACACTGCCATTCTTATATTACATAAAAAACTATAAACAACTTTTTTTGGTTTGTAGTTATGCAATGAAATTATAATCTCTGCATATTTAGAACACTTTGTTTTTGTTTTACCTATGTAAAGAAGTGACAAAAGTAGTTATTTTTCAATACTGTTTGTAGGAACTTTCTCTTATTTATATAAAAAAGGTAATAAAGAGGGCACATTATAAATCTATCAAACCACATGTAAGTATATAAAAAAATGTTAAGATGACTTGTATACCTATTTCATTATATTCAATTAAATCATTATTTTTTGTTTATAATTTTTAATTATGAGCACCAATTTCTAAAGTAAAATAATAATAATTTATATTATCATCTATAGTTATAAAATATTTATAGTTTTCTTTTTATATTAATAGTATGTATTGTGTGCCTATAACTACTTGGGAAGTTGCTTACTTTAGATACTTACTTAAGTATAGTGTTGGTACAGCATTTTGAGTGAGTTTTTTACTTGAAGAATGGTAAAACTGTTCAAAATAATCATCACATATTCTTATATTGTTATAAATGTAAGAATCTTCCTTTTGTATCATGTCTTCATTTAAAATATTTTTCCATTGAATTATTTTCTCCAATTTTGGGTATTCAGGTTTAGGAAATTGATGTTTTCATCAATTTCCTAAACCTGAAAAGGACCTGAAATGTTTTTATTAGAAGTCAATAAACTGTTACGGTTGAAATTGATGTAACAAGAGTAGTGATTGATTGTATATACATATATACGACAAATAATATTTTTTTAGATTTTACTAAATAAGTACCTTTAGTCGCACACCGAAAGTAACACTTAATAGCCGATTTTCGTGGCATTTTTTCAACTTATCGATAATCCAAATTCGTGGTTTGCAATCAAAATCCAAATGAGAAGAGCTGGGGTCGATCGTACTCGCAGAAAACAAAGTCCAATTGAGAAAAAACGGGGTCGATACTCGATCGTCAAAAGCGTGGAAATAGGAGTCAATGATATATTAAGCCGGGTCAAATGTTTGAAAAAGAACGTACAGCACAAAAACAACAGTAAACAACGGCAAATGAACAACTGAAATAATTTAAAATTTGTCCTAATGTCAATTGTCAAACCAATTTCAGAGCTACTTACGCCATCTATAAAGTTATAAAGGAAAATAGTGTCAAAGTTATATATATGACAGTTTTTCATCCCCATGATGTATACTTTTATTTATCTTAATCGAAAACGGCACATGTTCCTTACTTTATCGAGTATATAGAAAATTAAAACCAATAAAGTAATAGTTAAAAAAAAGTAAGCTCTCAAAAGCTGGGTAACAATGTAACGAGTTTTAAACAATGTCCCGATATTTATCAACACTTTATTGACGAAGCTGACACAGTTCATATAGGAAAAAGTAAAAAGAATCTGCTCCCAATCTATCTGTATTTAGTTTTTGTGCGACAATATTATGATATAAAAGGCACAAAGAGACGGAGTTAACTTATGTCAGTGAAGTAACTATGTGTTTTATTATGTTTTAGGTTTTATCCTGCGTTATTTTAAATAACGTTCAGTTTTTTGCTGTTATTTTTTTTAGAAATTTCTAATTTATGTGATTAGTCATAGCTAGTTGTTGCATCTTATGCTGTTTATATACTAGATATATGTAGTTTAACATGACATTATAGGTACATACATTATACGAATATTTAAGAAAAAGGCAAAACGACGTGTTGTCGATATATTCGGAGAAAATTATATCTAGATATAAATAAAAACAAAAGTTTAAACGATTCTTTTACTTTTATACTAAATATCCGAGAATTTCCGCATTAATCAATTTACTCAAATTAACGACGAATTAAACAATATATAGTCCAATACGTATATATTTCAATAATATATAGTTCAATACGTACCAGGTAAAAGCTTATTTAAAATATAGATGAGTATTATTTTATGTTTAAAATTAGCATTAAAGGACCCCTGGTGTTGTAAGATTTGATAGAAATAGATCAGTAACAAGAATCTATAGTAATAAATACCTTGGAAAAATATATAGAAGAACTGTATTTATGAAACTTAAAATTTTCTTAAATTGAGTTAATTTAGTCGAACATAACTGAACTTTAACTACTTCAAGGAATTCGATCTAAAAAATATATATATATATATTTAGTAGGAATTGAAGATAAAAGCGTAAGGTTTGGGACGGGTTCTCCAAAAGAGGCTAGAAACGCAATCCCTGTGGTTTTGAGTGTATCATCTGAGATCTGAAAGCACGTGACTAAAATGAAATATTAAATGTACTATTGTCTTAGCGAATCTATACTAATATTATAAAGCTGAAGAGTTTGTTTGTTTGAAAGCGCTAATCTCCGAAACTACTAGTTCGATTTGAATAATTCTCTTTGTGGTGGATAGTCCAGTTATCGAGGAAGGCTGTGGGCTATATAACATAACACGCTACAACCAATAGGAGCAAAGATATAGTGGTAAATGTGTAAAAAACGGGAGAAATTATTTCATCTTTGAAGTCTTCCGTTGCGTGCGCCGTGAAAACGGTTCAAGATACACAAAAAATATGTATCAAAGAATAATAGCTCTTTTACTGATCTAAAAAACAGTCCGGGACAATGTATGTCTATCTTTTAAGATTAACTCACAAAAACCGTTTTTATGGTACCTAATTTGGTCGAAATAATTTGTTTAAGTTGTATCAACATAATAATATTAATCTTTATTCAAATAAACAAATAAATATGTTGTTGGTGAAGAGTACTTCATTGTGAATTAAAAAAAAAAAAACATAGGTTTTATCCTGAAAATTCTACGGGAACTCGACCATTCCGAAAACCCCGCAAGAACGGGAACTATGTGGGAAGAACCAAAAATCTGCCGGAAGTCACTATTCCACGCCGACGAAGTCGCGGCAAAAGCTAGTATTAAAATATACTGTAACATTACAGGACAAGTTCTAACATCATATGTTCCTGGGTCCAGAAGACTGGTTCTGTGTATCAAAAGCAAACTTCAATTGACGAAATTCATAAATGAGTTGACCTGAGACCTAGGCAATGGATTTCATTCATTTTGACCACGACTGACGACGTGGTGACACAACTCAGGAGCCACAGAAAAACACCAACTGAATATGATAGTAGTGTAACATGAACAAATTAAGATTTACTAGTTTTTCTTCAACAAAAAAAAATACTAATCCAAAAATTTATCATAAGTACAAATAGAACCGAAACAGTAAATAATTTAAAGTAAGATCATTGAAAGACAATCGACAAAATTATTGATATTTATTTGACAGATCAAATGAGTGTTGTATAGACGACATCGGCTGTTTTGTCTAAACGCTAATGTTTTGCTTTTATATTGTTGATGGAAAACTTATATAATATACTTAGGAAACACACTTTTAAATTGAACCGAACTTTTAAATTCCCAACGCATCCAAAGTGATATTGAAACGCTGACGCTCAGTGTTGCCAGGTGAGGCTATATAGCGCCAATGGGGCCATCTCCCTTACCGAGTGGCGATATTATTTTATCCGCTGAAATCGGGTAGCCGATTTGATTTGATATTAGCAGGTCAAGGAGAGGCATATTGTAAATGGTGCCGGGTGAATTGACGTGCTCATAAGCATGATTTAAAGTTCATTGCAGCAGAAAAACTCATCAACACAAGGCAACAAGTTTAACTAGTAAAAAACAGAAAAAGTTAATCGAAACAGGTAAATTATTTTAAAAACAAAGTGGAATCAATAAAAATAAAAAAATCTTGACCATTTGTATTATAATTGAATTTTATTTGTATTTAAAATATTATTTATTATTGTAAAATAATAGAACGAATTTAATTAACATAAAACCAATAATAAGCTCATGAATTTATTTCAACTTTCCCGCCTAACTACCTGTACGCCATGATGGGGCTACCTCGGGGTTACAAGCGAGCTCCACTCTCCAGCGGGACGTTTCGAGAAAAAAATATTCTGGTAACACTGATCACTGATGTCGCTTTGTTTGTTAATTTTACGCGGGAAAGTACTTTGTGAACACGACTTATTTTTGTAAATGGAATTTAACTTATTTAAGGTGTATTGAGTTAGGAATATTATTAGTTGGTTCTAGTTAAGGTTTTATTTGTTATTTAAAAGTACTGGCTTTATAAGAAAACTATATTTTTGTGAGTATTTTTTTAGAATACTAAAATCAGAAATGGGTTACTATTCACGTTCACAGTTACATTTATCATTTATGTAATACGTTTTAGATTACATAAAGAGTTATAAATAAAATAAAAAACTCATTATTTTTTTTTTATTCTATTTTAACTATTACTTGCGTGTGTTATAGGTGACTGCAGACTGGATGATTGAGAAAGCAGATGACTGATAAATAACATTAGTCTCGTAACAAGTCGCGTCGACAAGACAAGGACCGTTTAGTTTTGGAACAGAACTCGATGTAAGAATATAAGTTTGGATTACGATCGAGAAGGACAAATTCTTTTTCAGGCCACCCTACTACGTATCAATGCATTAGAAATTTAACGCTACCTTAAACAAACAAGCAATTCAAATTAAGGCATGAGTCTAACAGGTACAGAATTTGTTTTATTAATAGTACACGCATTTGGTAAGTTTTATTTGCTATATTCAATTCATAACCATATAGGGGTGGTTAACTTCATGTTTTCTAATATAGTCTTAATCTTTGGCTTAATAGTTTCCGACGGTTAGCAAATTTTCGAATTTTCCGAGTTTTCTACTTTACTTACCGAATTTGGTAACATTATTTATTTAATAATACACAAAATGCATAATGCAAGTTGTCAGGTGTAAAGAAAATCGTTAGAAATTGGATATGAAACATAAAGAACTTATTTTGAAAGGCTATAGGGTTTATAATCCTGTAAAAATAACTCAGTTAAAATTAGTGGAGACATCATTATAATGTAACCAACCTAAAATACAGTTAATATTCCAATTGAGTGAGTAAGGTTTAAGCGTAGGAACAGAGTGAAAAAGAAGAAAAGGTAATGCAGATAGCACACATACTGAATGTGATATAATTTGTCACATATATTCCAGAAGCTTCTTCAAATCAGATGATCAGATTAAAATGAATATTACACATGAGGGAGCTTTAAATGGGACTGAGAGTAATTTGGAGAGCAAGTATGGAGGAAGAATAAGAATTGTTTAAGATAAATGATGAATGAGAACTTGTGGATAACTCTTGTGATACTATGGTAGCTCAGTACAAATGGGTGTTTAAAAACAAAGTATGATAATGTTGGTAAGGTGCATTATCATTCAAGATTAATGGCAATATGTTTTTCACAGAAAGCTGGCATACACTATCATGAGACTTTCCCCTGTGCTACATTATTCTACTCTAAGATTGTTATTTTCTTTAACTGTAAAATTAGTTTTAAATATACACCAACAACATCAGCTTTCCTGAATGGACGGCCTACACTATACATAAGACATGTTGTGGATGTGTCACCACCCTTGATTAGGGAAGAAGGGGAGGAAAGGATGGGAGAAGGAAAAGGACAAACGGCACTCCTACTCATCGGAAGAAACGCAGCCATTAAAGACTACTTCACACTGATCTTGTGTGAGAGGGTGGTACTTCCCCGGTCGAGACAGCTCATGTTCGAGCTGCAATCACTTGACTACAGCTAGGCTCTACCACCTGTGATATTTTTGAATGATTCTGTGTATATATATTCAAAAACCTGTATGGTATGAGGATGATAATAATAAACATGCCATCTATGGACTTGAGCAGTCCTCACATGCATGGTATGAGAGAGGCAATGATCAGTTAAAATCTTAAGGTCATTTAAAATCTAAGTATGAACCTTGTTTATTTATAAAGTTTGAAAGAAATGTTAAAGTGATAATAGATTTGTTTGTTGATGACTTTTTTGTATTCTCTAATTGTGAAATGGCAACTAATCAGTTAATACAAGATTTAAGCAGTAAATTTTAAATAAAAGATCTAGATCAAATAAAGCATTGTTTAGGCTTAAGAGTAAATATGTATGAAAATGTTATAACTGTTGATCAAGAACAATATGTAGAAAGCTTTCTGAAATGATTTAATATGTTACATTGTAAAACTGGAAACTCCTATGAAGTTTAATTTAAGGCTAGAAAAATCTAAGAACAGTTTTTGTGATTAGAAAATTCCATATAGACAACTGGTAGGGAATTTTATGTATTTATCTGTCTTGACCAGACCCGACTTAGCTTACAGTGTATGTTATTTGAGTCAGTTTTAGAACTCATATGATGAAACTCATTGGAAACATTTAAAACGAATTTTAAATAACTTAAAAGTTACTAAAATCTTTGGCCTTGTTTTACGAAAGGATAATTCTTATAGACAAGGATATGTTGATCCAGGTTGGGGTTCAGGTTCAAATGATAAAAAATCTTTTTCTAGATTTTGTTTTAAGTTGTCTGATTTAGTAATTTCTTTTAAATGTAGAAAACAGAAATATAGCTTTGTTTTCAACAGAAGCACAGTATATTTCCATGTGAGAAGCCAGTAAGGAGGCTATTTATTTTTGAAATTGGAGTTAATTCAGAAACAATGATTTTGTATAATGATTATCAAAGTGTATAAAAACTTGTTTTGAATCCAGTATACCACAGGAGATCTATACATATAGATGTTAGATACCATTCTGTGAGACAGGCAGTAGCAGATAAGTTTGTTAAAATTGATTATTTATAAACTGCTAAAATGCCAGCTGATATTTTAACAAAAAGTTAAGGTTAGTTAAAAGTTTATAGTCATGAATACTCCAGATACCATGGTCTGGGGGAGGGGAGCGTATATATGCAGCTGTGGGTGGAGCCTGTCTGTTGCAGCGTGCTGGCGAACTTAGTGTGGTGGAGTACGGCCTCGATAGAGTACTACAAACCGTGAGTATAGATCAAGATGTACACAATGTCAAGTAATTTAATTTATACTAAAATGATTCGAATCTTATGGAGGTTCGTACTGAGCGTGTGAATCCTCACGTGCTCAGTGTCCGTATCAATGAGGGCAGGAAGACGGAGGAAGAACGAAAACACTTCGCCTATCTGCTGACAGACAGACGATTGCTGTTATTGATCTTGTTACAGGTACGGAACATACACAGGATAGATGTTAGAGTTCCTTTGTTATGAAAAAAAGATTGATGTCGTTGCATTATATTTATTAATATCAATGATGTGAATGTTGTAGGAGTTCAGTTAGGGCCATGGTGGCACGAAGCTCGGGTGGATTGGTTGGAGCTGACTGAGAGCGGACATCTGCTTCTGTTCCGTCATACTAGACGACGACTTGCACTTCTCCGTATTGATACCGGGGAAAAGCTAGCACATTCATATATGTATATAGCGTAAACGACATAGCTAAATAAATTGAGTCAAATAAATATGAAATTTCATTGTCTGGTATTTCATTTTTTTAGGAAATTATCGCGAGCGGAGTTAGTTTCGTGCAATGGATAGAAAACAGTGACGCTGTTGTAGCCCAAACCCCAACACATTTGCTGATTTGGTAAGATTTAATTATATATTTTTTAATTGTACTGGATAAAAGTAACTTATTATGTGTACAGAATTTACTTGAATATATATAGTAAATCTTCTAACTTAAAAATAGTTGGCAATGGCTTAAATGATCCATATTGATTTCTTATTTTGGGTGAGAACATGTCAAAATATTCCTGTAAATTAATCTTAGTTTTTCCTCATGATGTCTATATATTACATACAGTAAGCTGTAAGATATACATGGGTCATAAGGTCGTTCCTACATATATATATGTGTGTTTGTATGTGTTACAGGTACAGTGTGTGGGAGCCTCAGTGTGTTGACATGTCTGAGTGTGTATCAGTCTCGGCTGTATCAGTATCAGAGCGACGAGTCCTACTGGAAGGAGGTCAGATCCAGGCCATTGTATTGGATGAACATCGACTGACTTTCAGTATGAACCCTTTACAGTATTGACATTATTTTTATACTAGCTGCGACCCGCAGTTTTACCCGCGGACTTCCGGGATTTTTGGGATTTCCGGGATGTAAAGTAGCCTATGTGTTATTCCTGGACGTCAGATTCCTGTACACAAAATTTTATCAAAATGGGTTCAACCGTTTGAACGTGAAGAAGTAACAAACATACACAAACACTCACAAACTTTTGCAATTAATTGATATTAGTAGGATTAATGAGATCTAAGACTTCCTCTCGAGTATTCATTTAAATGAAATACATCTAGTCTGCCCGTGATCATGGTTGCTGTAAAGTAACCGAAACGTCGGCAGTATGTCGTTTTTTAAAAAATATCCGAAAACATTCTTTTCATTTATTTTTACATTGTTTGAAATGATTACTATGAAAATTTTATATAGAAGACGTTTAAATTTAATGTTCATAGTAGGGTAATGTTAATCTGGTGCACACTATCAACACAGCAAGATTCAGTATGTTGCTAAAGTAACTTTTCGGACGGATTAAGTTATAGAATAATACAGAGTACTTTTAAGCCATTTCTTTTTGGTATAAGACAATAAATGAACGATTTTATTATAACAGGATTGATTTAATGTTATAAGCGCTATTTGGTTGTCTTTTTATCGATCGCTATATTGTTAATTTATATGGAATATTAAATGTAAATTACTATTTACTTTGAATAGATTCCGCGTTACGTAGCGGGGACTTAAAGGATTGTGCTCAATACTTGGACGCTGTGTCGAGGTCTGCGGACGTCGGGTCGTTGTGGTGTCAACTGGCTGAACAGGCGCTAACAGCTTTTATTTTTATTTAATAACATCTGTTAGATTCAAATTATTTTGTACAAAAGAATCACGCAATAGATCTCAAGTGTAAAGTCTGAACTGAATTTCGGATGTGGTAGGAGTTTAATATCACCAAGTTCTTTGATCGTATTCCGCGTTACTTTCGACACTTATGGTTTAGAATTGTCTTGAAAAAAAAAACCGGTTTCGGTAATTTTAATTTTCCTTCAACAAAACCTCATACATTTGCATCACCTGTCCACTATTTTATCAAAACGTAGTCGTTCATCAACAAACAAACAGAAAATTATTCAAAGAAAGTAAAATTACTGTACTGTTTGTAGAGCTAGAGATAAATTTAAGAAGTTCCAACATATTTAAATGGATGCGTTGAAATTTTTACATATGAATCGACATTACCTATGAGCGAAATAAAGATTGTCCAATGGTTTTAGAATAACTTAAAATAAATTGTTTTAATTACATTAACGTTAGGTTCAAGTAGATTGGATAACCCTGATACCGAAAAACAGTTATGTTTGGTTAAGTGTTAGCCATTCAGTTGTGGTGGTATATTCCTTACTGCTCAAATTATAGAAAGACTAATATATATATTATAATATTTAAACGTTTTAGTATCTCATAACAGATATATTTTTTTCAGTTTGCGACGAAATGTTCAGTTTGCGACGCTGCAAAAAAATATTAATAAAATCTTATATATAATCTTCGTTAGAATAACACTAATAATCTATTGGCCCTAGTAAAGTATTATTTTGTTGGCACAGGTCGTCTCGGCGAGGCGCGGGTCGTGTGTGGGTGAAGGGTGGTCGGGCGAGACGAGCTGCCAGCGCTCTGTTACATCACCCCACACTCATGAAAGGTGATGAGCTCCTGCAGGCTGTGCACGATCAACTAGTACAGGTGAAGGATGCATTATCAGATAGACAAAAAAATAGGGAAGGAAATGGGTCCATTATTAGATAGCTAAATAAAAATGCCAGTGAAGTGTGAACCCATTTGTGGGGATACCGCTTGTTGGTCTCACTAAGGATAGTCTTGTTGTCGTAATGAAAGATCCTGCTCAATTCGTTGTAGGTCTTAATACACACGCAAATGACCAATGAGCGTTTGTTTTTGATTTAGTATTATTGATTATACTATTGAAGAGATAATGTAAGTGTGAATGATGCAAGTTAAAGACGAGGGTTATGCATTTAATTAAAAAAGAATAGCAGAAGTATATTTTTTTAATATAACTGTCTCAAACATTAATATTTATTCTTATACTGTAACTCCTGGATATACTATACATTTTAAAAAGTTAAGATGCACTTATTAGAGACATAGATTATGAACTTTACAATTGGTTTCCTTTGTAGGAGGAATGGTGGGAAATGGCTGGTGAAATATCCGAGCGTAAAGGTGATATCAGAACTGCGGTTGATTACTATTCTAGAGGCAACAACTACGCAAGAGCCATTCAACTAGCAAGAGAAGTTAGTACTATCTATTTGAAACTTTTGTTTTTAAATTTGATTATATCATTTTTTGTTCTTCAGGCCTGTCCCGGTGAAGTGACCAGGTTGGAAGGAGAGTGGGGCGCGTGGCTTGTATCATCGCGACAGGCGGGCGCCGCTGTACCTCATCTCATAGAGGCTGCTCGAACCGTTGATGCTCTCACTGCGGCTCTGAAGGCACATCATTATAAAAAAGCTCTTCAAATTGTACAGCTATTATTAATAATAACTGGTTACTGAGCTTTGCTGGGTATTAAGGATTCATCAGTATTTATTTTGTGTTTTTTTTAAATTTCGTTTAGGCATTTTTAATTCAACACGATAAGAAGACAGAAAATAACCTTAACCTTAAAGCAAACATTCGTTGACTTCCTGGTAATCAACATCGCCATCTGCTGTTGTGTCGTTAAAGCAATTAGTAAAAGCAAGTAGCAAAAAGTAGTATTACTATTCGCCACTAGATGTCAGGGAGAATCATATTTAAAACGACTAATTTTTGTTATTCTTTTTTACGTAAAATAACATTTTCTAAATGATTAATGATGATAATGATTCCTAACTAGATCGATTTATCGCCATCGTTTGAGCCGATACCGAGATTCCCATAATATATAAATATATATACAAGAATTGCTCATTTAAAGATATAAGATAAGATATTTGCTACATCTTTATGTTATAGAAGATAAAGAATCTATTCGGGAGCAATGTGAACAGTTGGGGGATCATTTTATATTAAAAAATGAACAAAAGTAATATGTTGTTATTATTTTTTTATAATTGTTATTAACGTAATTCGATTTTGTTCATTCCGTATTAGTTATTGTGTATAGTTACAAATATAAATGTAAACAAATATGTTTTCAATTATTCATTTCTTCTTTTACACACGGATTTAACGTCACGATCAATTTATTAATTTTTTAGAATTCAAAGTTTGGGTCGATTTTTATTTTATTCTAGTAGGTTTCATATGTCAATTAATATCTTTTTTGCAAACATTTACAGGAATGGGATACAGCGGAACGAGTTCTCACATCCTGTGGTATGGCGGAGAAATGTGTAGGAGCGTACAACGCCGCGGGCAAAGTGTCGGAAGGTCTACGTGTTGCCGCTACACATCTGGCAGAAGAAGACACGAGAGATATTTACTGACCACTCGCTCAACAATTACGACAGAAAGGGCACTTTAGAGAGGCTGGACAAATTTATATAGGACTAGGAGATACAGATGAAGCTATATCTATGTATAAGGTAATACTCTAAAATATTGTAATATACATTGTTTATTTATATGCTTATAACAAATATATGGTTTTCCTAAATCGCTGTTAAATATCGTTCAGGAAGCTTGTCAGTATGAGTCGATGCTGCGGTTGGTGGCGGCCAGCGACCTCCGGGCCGCGGGGGAGCTGAGACCTACTACATACAAGCCGGTGAGAGCCACTAGGGAAAACGATGCGACTATTGATATGAAAACAAACTTCTTAGTGTTCCATAGATTCGCTGTGTGGCCATTAGGTCTATCGCGTTGCAGGGAGAGGAGCTTCAAGAGACCCCTATCTAACGCGCGTTAAATGCTCTAAGCTCCTCTCAAAACCTAACCAAAATTGAAACAAACCTACAAGGGCTGCCTACGACGCACGTTCCGATGACCTGATATTAGTTCTGGAGAGGCTCAAGTCTTTTAGTAGGTTGTAGAGAGATTTGGTTGTCATAAGTGTCCTCCCACTTCTATAGCGTATAAATTAACAACGAACCTATTTTTAGTGAGTTCGTTAGTGAGCTTGTAACACTTGTTGACCTTGATCACATGGTCTTTCGAAATTTTGGTATCCGAAGGAACCGTGAGCTCTATTAGCACAACGCACTTTAAAATTAGCGAGCGCATTTTAAAAAAAGCCATTACCCTCTAGGTCCGTTAAATTATGCATGTGAATAAATATAAAATAAATATATTGTAGACATGATGTTGTATGTTATATTGTTTCCATTATTATATTCATGAAATAATTTTATATGTATGTATATATATCGTCCAGGTGAGTGGAAAAGTGCCATCGAGATGTATGACACGAGTGGTCAGTGGGTGGTGGCTCGGGCCCACGCTCCGGTTACAGTACAGCAGCAGGTTGCTGTTCAGTGGCCGGGGTCATTGACCGCCCGGGGACTGGCGGCACTTGAACATTAACCTAACACCAACTAACTGATAGCTATTCTATGGAAAACAGTTAAGAAATCGATTAATTATCAATGCTAATGCATTACCTCCGGATACAGGATCTCTTTAGAAATATTGCAAAATTGTACTTTTCAATGTCATATTGGCCTTAGTTATTATGTCACAATAACAGTCAGATTCAAATATACGAATCGAGAAGTAGCGAGGCATGAAGCAGCGGTTCTGGCTGAAGAGAACCCGGAGGAGGCTGAGGCGGCTGAGGATGCGATCCGGATGTGGCTGTCTAAAGGGAATCACCAAAGAGCTTTGGCCTTGGCCGAACAGCATGCCACACATATGGTGAGATATTTTGTTTGATAAGTGACGTAATTTTAGTTTCAATGTTCATATACTTTATTCTAATTTACTTTATATAACTCTTAAACGATAAGATTTGCTAATAAGTTGACAATAGGAGAGTTTTTGTTGTTAAAAAATTTTATAGCTCTGCTTACATTGGCTATACTAATGATTTAAGTAGTGTAGTAAGTGTAGTTTTATGTGACGTGTATAGACGGAGGAGGTGTTGGTCGAGCGCGGGGACCTGGCACAGTTTGAAGCTCTCATGATAAGAGAAGTGGTGCAGCATTACAAAGACTTGGGTTCGTTTGGAAATTACTTTATTGTATCTCTGAAGAATTCCTTTTAAAGAATGACAAAATGCTTTGTTAAGAACGATAGTTTTTATAAAATGGTGATAGCTTGTTACCTTTGTCTATGACGTATTAACATACATGACACTTTCTTCGGCAAGATAGAGATCAATAAATTCATAAGCTGGATAACTTACAGCAGCGGTAGTTTGTTAAATTTAAACATCTGTTCGAGTGCAAATTAAACTGTAAGTTTGTTTATGATCTTTAAATTATTGTAAATATTTTGATTCACACCATTTAAACACGCCGACTGTGTTTAACTTTGTCGTAGGTATTGTGGAGTCTAAAGCCTGAAAAGTGTGATGGAAAGAAGAATCATAATGTAGTTATTTCGTGTACTTATTATTACCTACTTCTTATTATTGTCGGACGGCGGAGAGAGGGGCGCGGGCGCGGCGAGTACATTGTGTCTGTCTGTGTGTGCGTGTGCAGCGGAGTGTTGTTGGTGAATAGCTGACCATATTATAATAAGTGAAGATAATCACACTCTACAGGTACAGCTGTTAGCTGGCTCATACGACAGATCAACTCGAGCGTTTGAAGAATATATGGTTCCGTGGCAGGGACAGTGGACTCACGATGCGTATTCTGCTTTCTTTTATGGTGAGATATTTGCCTTATTTTACCTGAGATTTTGACTAAGATCCCTTTTGAGATTTGGTTGAGACTTAATCCTATTGCGCTTTTTATTTTAATTTAGTTTTATTATACGAATATCTAAAAGTATTGGCGTTAAAGAGGCGGGACATGAGTTACTTGTTATGATGTGAGTGTTTGTCTTGGAGTGAATCAGACACTCTATATTAGAGGTTGAGGTCTCTGGGTCTGGGATAACTTTGTCTTGGAGTGCGTTGGATCGGTTGTCCCAGAAGAGACCCTGGGCTCGGGATATTGGGATGCTTTACAACCACTTTGTGAGGGCTATGTTTATTTAACTGAGTGAAATCAAAAATCGAAAACATTTCTGCCGTTATATTTCTCAATTTCAGACGCAGCCAATGAAGGAGATGACTTATCGCATGACTCCAACCTGCTTCCTGGTGTTGACCAGCCTATGGAAGACAATGAGCCACAAGCAGGCCCTTCTGGGATGACAAGACATACAGAACTGAATACTTCTACTACTAACGAACAGAATTTCATGTCCTCTCTGCCAATAGGGCAGTTGTATTGAATATTATTTTTAATAGATTCAATTCTGTTCTTGTTTTTGAGAATATTGTATATTACATTTACTTTTCAGAGTCCTTTAAGTATTTCCACTGTTAATATTATTTAATAACTGTTATATATTTATTTACGTGATTTTATTTTACAATTGTACATGTTAATTTTTTACACTATTCTTTGTACTTATATTATTTTGTTAAATTTGTTTGAAAGTAGTTTGTTATGTCTTTGTAAAGTATATTTCGTTTCTATGATATTTATCCATTTCTGTATATTAAAAGTAATTTTGATCCATAAGTTAATCTTTTTTTTAATATTAAATATATTATGCAACAAGTCTAACTCAATAATAATTTAACATTTAGGTACGGTAGTTAAATGAAATAATTATATCTTTATAGGTACAACTTTATTGAATGATCTTTAAAGTAATATTTGTAACAGAACATATCATACAAAGTTTTTGCGAGTGATAGTGAAATAGCTCCCTAACAAGTAATATACAAACAACAGTAAATGTAACAATTCATTTAATCCTCAGTTTCTGCACAACGACAACTTCATCTAAACAGTTCAGCTTCATTTAAACAGAACTTTTTCACTAACATCCATCCGTTTCATACCTTTTTTTAAAATATTTTTTTTTTATTTAAATTTAAAGATGCATAATGTTTAATCTTAAACCTAACTTTCACTGTTAACAATAAATTACATTATAAGAGTAGATAGCATAGATTAGTAGATGTTTTAATTTGATATATTCTTTAAGTCAACCCTAGGCCATCTATTATTCTTAATCTACATTAACGATATTGGTTATTTGGGATTACACAGAGAAGTGTCATTATACGCAGATGACACAAGTCTATTCTTTTTTGGAGACTCAATACATGAGATAACATCGAACGCACAAGCTGTAATTTGCTGAGTATAAATGTTACAAAAACCTCCTGTATGCTTTTTTACTGCTAAAAATAAAGAAATCCGTAATTACGAATCCCTAACCATAAATAATATTAAACTCCAAAAATCAGAAACAGAAAAGTATCTTGGTTTACTATTAGATTACAAACTATTATGACAACCTCATTTAGATTACATATTTGCAAACTAAAATAACATCACTGACTGGAGCTTTACGCAGGTGTGTCCGATGTATTCCATATAAAGTTCGAACTAGTATTTATAACTCATTAGCTAAACCCTTACTTGAATATTTAATAGACGTATGGGGATCTGCACACAAAACTAATTAAAAGGTTTACAAATATCACAAAACAAACTATTAAAAACACTACACCAACTGGACTACCGCTTTCCAACCAAAGAACTTTACAAGAAAACTGATACACTATCTATTGGACAATTATACAAATACAAAACATGCATACTTATAAGAAAACTTCTCTCAGGATCTATACACACACAAACTACTTTTAAGACTAAATCACATAAATACTATACACGAAATATACATCAAATACAAATTCCTAAGTCTAGAACTAAACATTATGGTAACGAAACTATACAATTTGAGGGAGCGCTAATGTACAATAATCTACCGAAAGAAATATTTAACGAAAAATCTTTTTTGAAATTTTGATTATAAATAAATAAATAGTTAAATAACATTTTGATTGTAAGTTATAGGCTTAGTGTTTTATTGTATACAATTTAATTTAAATTTATCCAGTAGTCTCTGATTTTTTTTTAAATTCTTATAATTAAATCCCTCATGTATAGTATACTGAAGGTAGTAGAGTCTAGCTGTGGTCAGTTGCTACAGCTCGAACATGGGCTGGCTCGAGCGGAGAAGTACCAAGATCGACGTGAAGTACTCTTTAATGTCTACGTTTCGTGCGAAAAAAGAGAGAGCCGGCTGTCCTTTCCCTATTCCCACGCTTTCCTGGCCTTTCCCTTTTGCCTCCCCTTCCCCAATCAAGAGCATTAACACTGTCCATGGGAGACAGTGACTACTGTCGGTTACAACTATTCTCATAAAAAAGTATTATTTTAAATAGTACAAATGCAATGATAATGAGATGAAGAAAAAAATTAGTGATCAAACCTTCATACAAAACAATATTGAAAAAAGAAAAGTATTTTGTTCCTACAACTGTATAAATAATGAAGAAAACTCATCTTGTACTTATTTGCTTGTTGTCCCTCAGTTGATCCTGTCTGTACAAATGTTACAGAAAAGTATCAACATACAATATTTAAATTAGAATAAGAAAACACTAAAATACTACTTTTTAGGTAGGTACAGTTTCAGTCTTGATTCTTAATGTTCATTGTAACTTCTAGTAATGTCGTACAAAATGGGTGAAGCCAGTATTTATATCACAAATATGTACTGATACTCAAACCTTGTCATCATCAAATTATATTAAAGGGGTTTTATAGTTCATAATAAATAATTACAAATATTGCTTACAATATATAACAAATATTTATGTATACAGGGTGTATGAAAAACTGTGTCAACCCTCTTAACTACGTTATCAGTATCGATAATGTAACACAATAAAACAACTTACATTTACAAACTCTTCAATAAAAATAATAAAATTAAATATAAAATGATTATTATATGTAGAGTAACAAAATGTTTGTAAACCCTGGTATAACACGATGACACTCAATGACGTCATCACACCTGCTGCGCTACTAGTGACGACCTTGAAGTTACTTTCACATTATTGAAAATATCGATATTTAAAAAATCATAACAATAAATAAATATTTAATATTCATATTATTTCGATACTTATTTTGATATATCAAACATTAATATTATGTTTGATGTTAAAACATCATTTTTAACAGAAATAGATTAACGATTTATCCTAATAATACAACATATGTAGTTAATTTACCTGAACAAGTTTCAAATTATAATACATATTTATTATTAATAAAAGTTATTTTAAATGAAATTATTTTAATGTGAAAAGCATAACTATTTATACCAATATTGAAAATGTCGATAGAATATTTATCGATATAACTAATTTTTACACTTTCAAATCTCTATTCAAACAACTAACAGAATAGTAATAATAACGCCGGCGGCCCGGCGCCCGCGGTCAATGGTCACGCATGCGCCGTAGCGACTATACGTTGTATGAGTCAGATGTTTGAAACATTCTTATAATTAAAAAATAATAGCTCTTTTAATGATCTAAAAATCAGTCCGCGACAGTATGTCTATCTTTTAAGAATTAAGATTAACTCACAAAAACCGTTTTTATGGTACCTAATTTGGTAAAATAATTTGTTTAAGTTGTATCAACATAATAATACTAATCTTTATTCAAATAAACAAATAAATATGTTGTTGGTCAAGAGTACTTCATTGTGAATTAAAAAAAACATAGGTTTTATCCTGAAAACTCTACGGGAACTCGACCATTCCGAAAACCCCGCAAGAACGGGAACTATGCGGGAAGAACATAAAATCTGCCGGAAGTCACTATTCCACGCGGACGAAGTCGCGGCAAAAGCTAGTCTATTATAACAAAAACTTTTTGCCCCCTCTAGTGGCATAACAGATACTATTCTTTTAAAAACTAATTATTCTAGAGAAAAAGGTATGATAAGCATAATTACTACATACGGAAATAAAACATTTAAGATGAGCAATGTTTTATCAGATTATAAATAACAATAAAGTAATTGCATCGTATCAGAGAAGTATATCAAATAGATTGGATTAAATAAAATATTATGATCCATAAGATGTTACATATAAAAGTTGTACAGTAACTGTTAAAGATATTGTTTGACAAGTGTAAATTCAATATAAAATAACTAAGTAGCAGACAAGTTGGAGATGTGCTGCTAGGCCGGCTGTGTTCATTGTTAGTTTTCATCTAACACTTGATGATCAGCCGTCATCTCCTGATGGATGAATCTCAAGTACAGTCCAATAACACCATCTGTAATACATAATACAATATTGTTCTTATATAAAGACATACAAAGACACTTACTTCAATTATTGTCTTTTTAAAATAAATTATAAAATGTCTAAAAAAAATTACAGAAACACTCTTATAAAATAACAAACTAAAAAATATTTGTAATTATTATACATTCAGTTGAATATAAATGAATGATTAACAAAATATAAGTGTTTTTATTTTATTAATCATTTATTTATTTTCAACTCATTAATTCCGCTAACTACAGATGGTTTTGTTTTGTAAACCATTATTAATAGCATAATGACTGTTAGTGATTATAATAATAAATATTATAAATATGAAAGTAACTGTCTGTTTGTTTGTTAAGTTTTCATTCCTAAACCGCTGAACCGTTTCTGATGAATTTTAGTATGGATATAAATGAAGCCCAGGAAAAGGACTTGGTCTTCTTTTTATCCTGATTATCCGTTGACACAATCCCGACCCCAATCCCAATACTACGCGGGTGGAACCATGAAGATGAAGCAGTTCAGGTTCAGTGGCCTTAGTGATAGAGAACAACTGTGATGTACACGCAGACGGAGCCGCGGGCAAGAGAAAGTTACTATTATAATTACAATCTTTCATTTAATTATTCAATCATTATGACGTGTCGGAAGCATTCAGTTAATGTAATAAAAATAAAAATATTGAATAAATGAACATAATAATTCAATCTTACTATAAATAATAACAGAATAATATTAAATATTCAACGGTACATACCGTCACACTACTATCGTTCATCAGCTACATACACTTCTCTTCATAGAAGGGTTCCTCTTGTCCGCAGACCACGTCCTAACAGACGCTCCACCAACAGCTTCGACCCTCATCTTGAATTATATATTCTTACGAGTCCTGGAACGTTACAAATAATACTATTTTTATAAAGACAATACATTAATTGTTAAGAAACTTACCAACTTACATTAAGAAGTCGCATTTTAGTTCCGAAAATTGTAAAGATAATAGTTAAAGTTAAAAAAAGGAAGCATTCAAAACGATAACGTTAAAAAACCCTGCGCCCAATGTCTGTAACGCTTAGGAAATAATTCAAAATTCCTACTACGTACTACACAATAAAATAAACACTTATATCAAACAAAACTAAAAACGTTACGCAATAAGTATAAGAACTTATAATGTAAGTAATGCCAATAATATAAAATATAATAATTAGATATATGTAAAAAAAACACCATGAAGCATCAGCATTAGAAAAAGACATCCATTACGAGGAACTAGGAAGACTGTGGCCGGCTGGCAGGAGACGAGGGAGTGAAATGAATGTTTTATAAATATTGATATAGTTAGTTATGTTTAATTATGTATACAGTAGTATCTCTAATGACGGGACTAATAATAGTTGTCATAAGGGATTTCAGATAATCAATTAAATGATGCGAAGACATTTTTGAACATCTTAGGTTTAAATGTAGATGATGATCACTCATCTGAGTTTATATCTGTATTTACTTAAAAAGGAATCAGGTTATCTAAAACCAGAAGAAAATTTGAAGGAAATCTCGATACTTGCAAATCTAGTGAATCTGTGGTTTAAATTTATATTGTATTTTAAATGCTTTATGCTGTTTTATAATTTAAAAGTTAATACAGCAATCATAGTTAATTTTAAACTAAGTGATATGCCGTAACTTACCTTTAGGAAATAATTGAGAGGAATTAGGAGAACTCCTTTTTAGCTGAACTTGTAATTTTTGCTGAATTAAACACTGCCATTCTTATATTACATAAAAAACTATAAACAACTTTTTTTGATTTGTAGTTATCCAGTGAAATTATAATCTCTGCATATTTAGAACACTTTGTTTTCGTTTTACCTATGTAAAGAAGTTATTTTGCAATACTGTTTGTGAGCACTTTCCTTTATTTATATAAAAAAAGTAATAAAGACAGCACATTATAAATCTATCAAACCACATGTAAATATATAAAAATGTTAAGATGACTTGTATACCTATTTAATTATATTCAATTAAATCAAATTATTTTGTTTTTAATTTTTAATTATGAGCACCAATTTCTAAAGTAAAATAATAATAATATAAAATATTATCTATAGTTATAAAATATAATTGATTATTTATAGTTATTTTATATTAGTACTGTGTATTGTGTGCCTATAACTCTCACAGAAGATAGGCGTGAAGTAGCCTTTAGTGGCTGCGTTTCGTCCGATGAGTGAGAGAGCCGGTTGCCCTTTTCCCTACCATTTCCTTATTCCCACCCCTTTCTATTCCTAAAAAAACAAGGTTGGCAACGCATTCGCAACAAACATGTTGCGGATGTACATGGGCGGCGGTACTACCTTACACCAAGTAGGCCTTCTGCTTGTTTGCCACCTTTGATATAAAAAAAAATAATAAATAAAAAAAAACTTGGAAAGTTGCTTACTTTAGATACTTACTTAAGGTTAGAGTTGGTATAGCATTTTGAGTGAGTTGTTTACTTGAAGAACGGTAACTGTTCAAAATGACCATCACATATTCTTATAATGTAAGATTTAAGAATCTTCCTTTGTTGCATATCTTCATTTAAAATATTTTTCCATTGAATGAATTATTCCAAATTTGGGTATTCAGGTTAAGGAAATTGATGAAAAGGACCTGAAATGTTTTTATTAGAAGTCAATAAACTGTTACGGTTGAAATTGATATAACAAGAGTAGTAATTGATTGTATATATGACAAATAATAATTTTATAGATTTTACTAAATAAGTACCGTACCTTTAGTCGCACTCCGAAAATAACACTTAATAGCTGATTTTCGTGGCATTTTTTCAACTTATCGATAATCCAAATTCGTAATTGGCAAACAAAATCCAATGTAGAAAAGCCAGGGTCGCTCGTCAGAAGCGTGGAAATAGGAGTCAATGAAATATTAAGCGGGGTCAAATGTTTGAAAAAGAACGTACAGCACAATAAGAACAGTAAACAACGGCAAAGGAGCAACTGAAATAATTTAAAATTTGTCCTAATGTCAAATCAATTTGAGAGCTACTTACGACATCTATAAAGTTATTAAGGAAAATAGTGTCAAAGTTGTTGGAACTTGTTCGTTAGATGGCAGCATTTGCTATGCATTATTTTCTTACACGGTAATTATATGACAGTTTCATCCCCAATCCCCATTCCTATTTCCTCATTCTTAGTATGGCCAACCTGACGGCTTGTTTATTGTTAGTTTTAAAATTTTATTAATTTACATTTTATGATTTTACTATTAATTGCTTTCATAATTCATTTCTCCTGTCTCTCCAGTCCTTCCGGCTTCCTGTGGTACCTCTGGGGACAGTCGGCCGCGGTCTTCCTTATGATGGATTTGTTTTACGACGTTTATCTTCATGGTGAGTGTTTTTTTTTCACATAGGTACTAATAAATGTTACTTTTTATATTATTGACACAACGTTCAAATGCAAATGTTTATTAAGTTACATTTTTAGTTATGGTTAATATTAGTGTTTATTATCTGTAGTGATAAGAGTACTAGTTTATTTTAATAGTATATTTTGAATTATTCTCTAAGCGTAACATTGATCGCAGGGTTTTTCAACGTTATCGTTTCAATGGCCTTCTTTATTATTATGTTTTTCACCCTTTACAATGCGACTTTTTAATGTAAGTTGGTAAGTTTATTAACAATTAATGTATTGCCATTAAAAAACTAGAATCATTCGTTACGTTACAGGACTCGTGAGAATATACAGGGTGACTGGTGAATTACTATCAATATTTAAGTAGAATACTCGGTACATGATTCTCATTCGAATTATGTAAAAAAAATAGGTACTTAATTTTTGACCAAATTTCCGTAAAAATAAATAAAGTGTGTAAACGTTCCAAGTGTTCCAAGTGTGGACGCGTGCGGTGGCATGCTGATACAACACCACGCCGCGCGCGCGCGCGTGTGTGTGTGTATACCTAATCTGTAGGGTGTTCACACGATGCGTAATTAATTACATAACTTTTGGTTTACTTTACTCAGAAGTTTATTAATATTTATGTTATATTAATTTTTATTTTAAGTATCGATAGTAATTCACCAGTCACCCTGTATAATTCAAGATGAGGGTCGAAGCTTGTTGGTGGAGCGTCTGTTAGGACGTGGTCTGCGGACGAGAGGAACACTTCTATGAAGAGAAGGGTATGTAGCTGATGTACGATAGTAGTGTGGCGGTATGTTCTGTTAATTTCTCCATAATGTATCTCTTATATTGAGTAAACCGTTATCGACACATTCATTTTATAATTCCTCATTATGTGTTGATATTATATATAATGAAATCCATATGGCGGTTTTCTAGAATAATAATCGATTATTATTTAAATGTGTAAATAGTGTTAAATTTTTTAAGTAAAATCAATTTATGTGTTTAGTTTAAGTATAAACATTTATAATTTTTGTATGAATCCAATATTTCAAAGAGAATAATAATAATTCCATACATTTTACATTATGTTATTAATGATGATATTAACTTGACTGATATATAAAGAATTGTTTTATTTGAATAATAAACCTTCTTGGTGATATGAATTGTAATTTATTTGTGGATATTGTAAGATTAATATAAAATATTATATTTTTATTTTCAAACAATCCTTGATGTAACTGTCTCTGTATGTCTTTATATATGAACAATATTGTTTGTGAACAGTATTAATATATTGTATTATGTATTACAGATGGTGTTATTGGACTGTACTTGAGATTCATCCATCAGGAGATGACGGCTGATCATCAAGTGTTAGATGAAAACTAACAATGAACCAGGTAGCTATTAATGAAACATGAGTGTGTGATTACACTAGACACAATATATTAAAGACAATGAACTACACATTATATGGAGAGGGAAGTGACTGAGATTTAAACATATTAGAATGTAAAAGACTTGAAGTATCAAGTGTAGTGTTGAAGGTGTAGTGTTGCAGCGGCTCAAACAGTCAATGTCTTTTAATACAAGCTTTATCCATACATTTGTATGTAGCTCCTGCGGGACTTGCTTCATGTTAAGAATCATTGTTTCAGTAGCTTCTGATGAGTTCACTAACAGAGGCTGTTAGCTGTTAAGATTGTTAACTTACTGTTGTTTCATTTTATTATAAATATTATTTTATAATAGTTCAATTAACAACAATTTCTTAATTTTCAGATGGTATTAGGGATTCAGTCAAGGGGCAGACAATCTAACGATTAGAGTTTTAATATGTAATTCTCATTATAATATACATAAAATGAGTTTCTTTGTTTTCCTGGTACCTCTGGTTCCCGCCCTACATAATTAGTGTTTACTTTTTACTACAATCATTAAACTAAGTAAATATTTTTTATTTCATCAATATTATGGACGAAGATTTGGTATATAAATATTTTTTAATTTATCTATAAGTACTTACTAATTTACCAAATAAATCTGAAGGAAACTTTGTAATCAATGGATTTATGTTCAATCAAGTCGCAATAAAATAATATGTTCTGTAAGTCATAAAGAACACAATCAGGATTTATAATAATTTGCGTTCAGTCGTAATTAATAAATAGAAAAACAACAAAAGAATATTAAAATAAGCAATTGTTTTAAAACAAAAACGGTTACTAATAATGAAAACATAATTACTTACATAGTTATTCTGAACATATGGATATTGTGCTGTTTATAAATTTAAAATTCCACTTTAGTCCGAGGAACTATAAGGCTTATTAAATTAAAACTTAAGTAGTTATATGTAGCTCAAGGAGGAATCCAAATTATATATACAGTTTACAGAAATCATTCGTCAAGGTCTGGCGCAACGGCTCGATAGACAAGCCGTTAGAACTAAACGTGTCGGCCAGGCTCGTGTACATCATACGGGTCTAATCTCTCTTTCATGTATCGAGTATCTCTGTTTCCCCGCTCACTAAGGGCGCGCGTGTCTCAATTCTTCTTCCTCTCCTCTCTTCTATACTCGTTATTCATGAGCAATATTCAAGTACCAAGTACACCTACACATGTAGTTCAAGCGGGTCCTACAACATGGGTTCTCATCTTCAAGAAGCGGCCAACGTCTTTAGGTAATAGTTCTGTTGACGGAAGATAGATGTGTATCCCTTCATCTGTATGTATAATGTATTCATATGAAGACATCTTCACGATCATAAATGTTGTTTAGTGTCAGCGAAGGTTTGCAAAAAAAATCAGTTTACATATAAAAATCAGTTTATTATTTTCTGACTGAGATAGACAGAGACAAAATAATGTTTGATTTAAAAATGTACAAATTGTACATGATAAACAGCCGTCAACACGATCTATAATATGTTTTACTTGACTTTAAACAAATACTGATGAAGTTACTTTCGTGTATAATATAAGTAATATAAAAATAGAAGACAAAGCTTGAAATCAATATCTCAATATGCAAAAGCATATACAGGGTGACTGGTGAATTACTATCAATATTTAAGGAGAATACTCGGTACATGATTGTCATTCGAATTATGTAAAAAAAATAGGTACTTAATTTTTGACCATATTTCCGTATAAATAAATAAAGCGTGGACACGTTCCAAGTGTTCGAAGTGTGGACGCGTGCGGCGGCGTGCTGATACAACACTACGCCGCCACACGTGTGTGTGTGCGTGTGTGTATACCTAATCTGTAGGGTGTTCACACGATGCGTAATTAAATACATAACTTTTGGTTAATTTTACTTAGAAGTTTATTAATATTTATGTTATATTAATTTTTATTTTGTCATATATGATCGTCAAATATCACGTCCTCAAGTATCGATAGTAATTCACCAGTCACCCTGTAATGTCATTTACAAATATCTTACTGTATGAATGTGTCTTCTAAATTTCTACAATATATTTAGAATACGAAGAATTTCGTCAATAGATGGCGTTGTTACCCATCACTTAGCCAATGGTTGTTCAGTTCTGTTTAAACGAAACTTTAAAAGAGTTGGATTTACAACTCATTATATTACTTTACATATTCATAGACGTTTCGATTACTCTACGTATTCGCTAGGTGCGTAAGGCGTAGTGGGGGACACAAAAGTCATGTTTTTAGTTGAGCCACGGATTTTTTAAAATTTAATATATCACATTCTAATTGAATAAAAAAAATTAAGTTGATGTTATTTTTCAATAACTAATTGAAATCTAATACATGTTACTTTCTCAAAAGAGCCACCGTAAGTTGTATCGTTAGATGGAGCTGGGGTCACGCACTCAGTGAATAGTAACAGTGATCACGGACAGACGATATTCAAGTGTTTGCCATTTAGTCAAACATATACAAGAGAAGTAATTTGCCTTGAACAGTCTTTATTTAATAGTTTACCTAACTAGGTACATATTATATATGATAATGCACGTTGAACGAGAAATGACAAAAATTATTGTGATATACATATTTTTACACTTACATGACTTAAAGAATATATCGAATTTAAACATCTATTATATTCAATACAATTGCCCTATTGGCAGAGAGGACATGAAATTCTGTTCGTTAGTAGTAGAAGTATTCAGTTCTGTATGTCTTGTCATCCCAGAAGGGCCTGCTTGTGGCTCATTGTCTTCCATAGGCTGGTCAACACCAGGAGGCAGGTTGGAGTCATGCGATAAGTCATCTCCTTCATTGGCTGCGTCTGAAATTGAGAAATATAACGGCAGAAATGTTTTCGATTTTTGATTTCACTCAGTTAAATAAACATAGCCCTCACAAAGTGGTTGTAAAGCATCCCAATATCCCGAGCCCAGGGTCTCTTCTGGGACAACCGATCCAACGCACTCCAAGACAAAGTTATCCCAGACCCAGAGACCTCAACCTCTAATATAGAGTGTCTGATTCACTGCAAGACAAGTGCTCACATCATAACACGTAACTACTGTCCCTCCCCTTTAACTGCAATACATTTAGATTTTCGTGTCATAACACTAAATTAAAATAAAAAGCACAATAGGATTAAGTCTCAATATGGGTTTTAGTAAAAATTTCAGGTAAAATAAGAGAAATGACTCACCATCAAAGAAATCAGAGTACACATCGTGAGTCCATTGTCCCTGCCACGGAACCATATATTCTTCAAACGCTCGAGTTGATCTGTCGTATGAGCCAGCTAACAGCTGTACCTGTAGAGTGTGATTATCTTCACTGATTATAATATGGTCAGCTATTCACCAACACTCCGCTGCACACGCACACACAGACAGACACAATGTACTGAGGTGGAGTACTCATTGCAGTTAAAAACAAATTTCAAGTTACTAGAGAATCAGAATGGGAATCAACTTGTGAAGACATACAATTAACAATTCGTACTCATGATAATAACTTTATTTATATTTGTGCTGTATATATTCCACCTCCAACGGAATCAACATACTTACATGAAAGCGCTTTTAACAAATTTAATTCATGTCAGACAAAGTTATATCAAAGAAGAGTCGCCTCTAATATTATTGAGCGATTTAGTTTACCGAATATTGGATGGGAACTTGATAGTGATACACGTACACTGGCTCCGAAGTCGTCTTTTAACCTTATTGAGAGCGATTTCGTGGATACTTTGACTTACTGTGATTTGTCGTAATATAATTCTGTTTTAAATTGTAACGGTCGAATTCTAGACTTAGCACTATCGAATATTCAGTCACTAACAGTTAAAGCATCTGAGTTTAGTCTGGTTCCAATAGATCATTACCATCCATGTTTAATTTTACATCTTAACTATATAAGTGGTAGGCCTCGACCAAGAAAGCGAATCCCTGCCCTTAATCTTAAACGATGTGACTATTATTCAGTTAATAGTGAACTTATAAAAATTGACTGGGAAAAGGAATTCAGTAATGTTGCCCGAGTTGATCAAGTTGTAGATATTTTTTATAACAAGATGCTTCCAATTATATATTCTCGTACTCCTTTATCAAAAACTCATTCAAAACATTATCCTATCTGGTTTAAAAGTAGTTTAATAAAAGCTTTTTAGTTATTCTGGTGTTCTTCCGTTCTGTTATTAATTGTTAGATTTTGTTATCGTTATTTTGTTTTAATTCGTTATTGTTATAAGTTTGTTGTTATCAAATATTGTTTATATTAGATTACGATGAGAAATACTGAAAATACCTGGTTCGAGTGGGATTGGATCTGTAGCGAAATTTTCTTCGCCCAAGAAGAAACGCGCAAAGAAATCTGCCATGAGCTCTTTAGAAAAAACTGTCCACATCGATATTTATAAACTTGTATAAAATTGGAGGTATTATTATTGAGATCTACATTATTCCATATGATCATAAGTATTATAATTATAACCAAGAATGAGCTTAGTCCTTTGTCTTAAATATTTTATTATTAATCATCAATTTTAATTTTCAATAACATCAAAAATAATTGTTGTACATATTTCTAAAAATGTTTTGAGTATCTGCCTGACGTTGGTTGCTAAGCAACGCTTTGTTATTAAACATTCCACATCTAATTTGATGGAGTATAAACCTATTCGATTCGAATATTAACTCGAAATATTTATACCGGGTGACTGGTGAATTACTATCAATATATTTTAAAGAGAATACTCGGTACATGATTCTCATTCGAATTATGTAAAAAAATAGGTATTTAATTTTTGACCAAATTTCCGTATAAATAAATAAAGTGCGGACACGTTCCAAGTGTTCCAAGTGTGGATGCGTGCGGTGGCATGCTGATACAACACCACGCCGCGCGCGCGCGCGTGTGTGTGTGTATACCTAATCTGTAGGGTGTTCACACGATGCGTAATTAATTACATAACTTTTGGTTAACTTTACTTAGAAGTTTATTAATATTTATGTTATATTAATTTTTATTTTGTCATATATGATCGTCAAATATCACGTCCTCAAGTATCGATAGTAATTCACCAGTCACCCTGTATAGCTATCCTTTTCTATATCATTCCCAAACGCATTAAATGTCGCTAGCGTTGCAACTTATAGATATGCCAGAGGTAAGTATACAGTATATTATGTCATACAGGAACTGTAGTATGAATGTACGTCATCTTGACTAAGAATCATCACACAATTACTTACATTATTTTTTCTGTAAATAAAAGGAAAGAATACAATATATTTAGTCCACTTTGATTATTGTGACAAGAACGTTCATAAATTACATTTTATAAATTGGGAAGGATCTTGTTATATAGGAAATTTATGGAGAATTGTAATCTTGTACATTTATAAAGCTTGAATAAATTAAAATAATTTGTTGAAATAGTAAAAACACAAAAAATGCTTATATATTCATGTCTTATAATATCGGATAAACAATGTAACAAAAATATATTTTAAAGACTTGCGAGCCTTTGTACCCCACACCTTTTAAATATTATTGGCTAACAGTGTCCCGTGTAACAAAATAGTGTAACAATTATTTGATAATTATTTCATCCAAACATTTTTCCAGTAGTGGGTTTCCACCTAAGAGGGCGACCTGTAAGAAACCTAGGTTGTATACTTCAATTTAAAACAATCACACTTCAATGAATACGAGGTGTATATACTTGATTCACCTCAGCCCGAGCTTCTCGATCAAGTTCACTGAGTCTGTTTCTCGTGTACTGTATGCTGCCCGCCTTCTACAACAAACACATACAGTATTTCTTCATGTCAACATCACGGGTGCGCTGTGGTAAGATACCTGATAGTAATAAAAAATGGTCATGAAATACTTTACTATCACTGAATTAGAATTTAGTAATGTTTTTTTTCATTTTTCATTTACAAAACACCAAAAATAATGACAAAAATTAACATCAATAAAGTATTAGAAATAGAGGATCAAGGAACAAACTTCCTAAGCGGACCTGATTTAGTGATACGAGTAAAAAAAATCACACGAAGTTCTCAAAACTCTTAACTTTAAATTGATGAGTTCATCAAGTTAATGAAATAACATGATGCAATTATGAAGAACTAGCTTTCCCCCGCAGCTTCGCCCGCGTGGTGTTCGCTTATATCGCGTTTCCAAGAGAAGCTTTCAAAAGTCCGGGATAAAAACTATTCTATGTTCTTTCTCAAGGTCAACTCTATGTCTGTACTAAATTTCATTAAAATCAGTTCAGTGGTTTAGGCGTGAAAGCGTAACCGACAGACAGAATTACTTTCACATTTATAATATTAGTAGGGATAATGATTCCATATTTATCGAAGAGTTACAGTAAAAACTACTATGTTTGACCTACACAAATACGTTCTCGTATGTATACAATAAGTAACTGAGGTTTAGTGTACTCACATAAAACTTCGCTTCCCACTGATGTTTTGGATGCATGTATGATGGGCAAGGAGAAGTTTCCTTCTGATAAATCTTCACAGAAACTGCCATTGCTGTTTAACTGGAATACACATAATGAATATGATATAATATTTTTTTCGAAGATCATATAAAATAATTATATCAGGAATAGAAAACCAACCTCCTTCACATGAAGATTACAATAGTCATCTCGAAGCTAAGAGTAGTGTCCCAGAAGTCGCACTAGATCGTCATAGGTTTTGTCATGATCACTGACCACTTGTAGTAATCTGACTCCAAGTAATATAATTGTAGCGGTTTCTAAGGAAAAAGGTTTTTTTCAATATTTTTATGTAAATTCTCGTTTCTACCGATTACCGTTTAAGGTTTGACTAAATTCATATAATAAACAATTATTAAAAACAAAGTAAAAAATATAATGATCGTTAATTGGAAAAACATTCACATTTAAATTAAAATTCTCTAAAACTGTTATGATAAATTTAAAATTTGATGTAAATATAAAGTCTGTTTAATGTATTATATTGTGAGTGACATGTTCGTTCATCTGATAGTAACGATATTTATATAGAACAGATTTGTTAAAACGTAGAGGTTAGAAAGATGTATAAGTCTTAGATTACTCATACGTGTCACCTTTTTGTATTGATCCTCAGTGGGGCAAAGTATTGTTCCCAATAAATCTCAGTGCCTTGTCCCTGCCACATTTCGTGTATTTGATCCGCGAATCCCTTGACTTTCTGTAAAAAAAATATATCTTATTCATATAATTATTATATGTAGTCTACATTATTGTATCATAAAAAATTTCTACAGTTTTCAACTACACTTTATGAAAGGATTTCGTTCTACAATTTGTATTTTAAGTTACTTCTGTTAATTCTACGTTACATCAATAAATAGTTATAATCAGACCGAAGCATCTGGTACTAACTCGAGGTCTATTTTCATTGACTCCGCCATTACTTGAACAGCGGAGTTTATGGTCAAGGGAACACCGTAGACTAAATGTGCTGTTGGTTTTCCTCGACGAACTAAAGAGTTGTCCTGGATATCATCGATCCTTTAAGTGAAGAAAAAAAGTATTAAATATATGCTTAAATAATAACTTAAAAGCCACGAAAATTAGGTAGGAACGGACAAAAAAATTCCAGTGATAATTTTCACTCAAGCGTCTTGTAGTTTTTTTAATAAATCATCGGGAACTTTACACCCGTAATTGAAAGACCATGATATTCTGCCACGAAGGAGTACTTCGTTAAATTCTGTAAAGTGTGTTGAAGGGGCAAGAAGCTCCTGTGAAGAATACAAGACTTTTATTCTAGAGTAAAACTTATAGCTAATTAACAATCGCTAATTCTTAAACTGAAAAGAAATAAGTATGAATTGGTCTCTTAAACATTTAATAATTTAGATTTTAGACACTGACCTTCTCCAAGTATTGTTTTTCATCTTAATTATTTCTATCCATTGCAAAATTTCAATTCCAGCTTGTGTCTTCTGTAAAGTATCACTTGACAATGACTTCTTCTTTACCTCAAATCTCTGTTTCACCCCCTTGTTAGACCGGTCGTCTACTTCCTTGCCGTCTGTGCGCAGCCTGCCGCCAGATCGTCGTTGACGTATTACGTCTTGCTCGATCAGGGGCGGATCTACCTAAAGGCTTTTTGGGCTGCAGCCCAGGGCCCCACGAATACAGGGGGCCCCCAAAGGAACCGAAACCAAAATACGATATTGTCAATAATAAAACTCTATCTAGAATTTTAAAAAATGCGATGGCAAGGTTGGCAACACTAACATGAATCAACCCGTGTGAGCATCTCTCAAAAGGAACGGGGAATTCCTGTCGTTTGTTTTCGGTTAGTGTACTCCGTGTATTGTCTTTTACTGGAACTTAAAGATTTTTGTTATTTTTCCGCACTTCTGCTATCGCCGACTATTTCGACGAATTTACTTTTTTTTGTTAGAAATGTGTTATGTAAGTGTGTCTAGTTTACTAAGTGACAGATAACTTTAAATTTATAAGGACCGGACCTTTCTTTTAATTTACTAAAATTGAAAGTATACAGCATAACTAGACCAACTGCTTTTAATAGGCAGTAGATAATTAGAAAGAATTATAAAACTTGGCTTTTTTATTTTTATTTCATTTTTCAAAACTAAATGAATCGAACTCGTTCGATATTTGATGATTATAATTTGTGAATTGCTACACTCTTTACAAAGTAGGTATTAAAATTAACAGTTTTATCCAGTTCATTGTATATTTTCACTAAAATATCTTATTTTACAATATATTTGTTTGAAAATATAAGAGTGGATCGGAAAAAAGAAAATTACAGTTTGGTTGAGAAAAAATACTCAAGAATTTAAACTTTTTTAAAATCGGAACATATAAACACGAATGAAAAAATATATATCCATTAAAAAGCGTAATGAAAATATGCAAGATTTTGAAAACCAAACTCGGTAAACGGCACAGACAAATTTAAAGAGACACTTAACGGATAAGATGATTATGGATTTAAATAAAGAAGCCAAGCCTATGAGACCTATAGCAAAAATAATAATAATTTTTAATGTATTTGCAAGAAAAAAATCCACAGATCTAAAAAGGGTACGTAATATATGTAATTGATTATTATGCAAATGACTTAGACGAACATTATGTGAATGAGTGCATTCAATTAATTTTTTTTTTCTGATGTCGCGGGAAACTCTTTTTACGAGCCGGCAACCGGCCTTGGTGGGGCCGGAAGGGATGTGTGAGGCTCGGCCTGGGCAGGCCCCTACTCACTAAAACCACTGCGAAAGCCATCGGCCGCTATGTCGGTGTACCCCGGATCTGTCAGCGACAGGGCACACCAGCGACTGGCCGGTCCTGGCAAAGACCGGACTTACTCCCTCGGAGTAGTTAAAATCTTACTCCAAACTACGACAGTGTTAAACTTCCTGCAGAGACATTTTTTCGCTAATATATGAATAGAAACTTGTTGATGTTTTCCCAAATTGCTATACCATCCCAAAAATGTTTGAAGTGAAACTTCTTTAGTCGAATGAGGGTAAAATTTTTACAGATGTAACGTCACGCCGGTATGCAACGGAAGTATCGAAAAAGATAGAGAGTGAAATCGAGATCGATTAAAAGAGAGAGAGTGAGACAGGGCGAACTTAGCATGAAGCAACTAGCAGTGGAGTGAGAGTAGGGAGCGAGCGAGTGAGAAAGATTGAGAGAAAGAGTGAGACAGAGCGGACGTCGTATCACGCACAGTGCAAAGAAGTTTCACTTCTGACATGTGTACCTACTTTGTACGTACTTTTTTTAACGATGCCCTTCAGTAGCTGTAAAGCGGAGCGCTCTCTCTCTAGGATGTCCTATATAGAAAATAAATACAGGACACAATCTCGAACTATCGACTAAATCTTTTATCAATTCTTTAGATAAATTGAGATTAAATTGAATTAACAAAGGACCTACAGTGCGATTTTTTTTTTTTTTTATGTTAAAAGTGGCAAACGAGCAGACGGCCCACTTGATGGAAGGTGGTTACCGTCGCCCATGGACATCCGCAACACCTTTGTTGCGGATGCATTGCCAACCTTACTTGTGGAGGAAAAGGGAGGGGTGGGAATAAGGAAATACAAGGAAAGGTTGGGAAAAGGGAAAGGGCAACCGGCTCTCTCACTCATCGGACGAAACGCAGTCATTACTGACTACTTCACGCCGATCTTCTGTGAGAGGGTGGTACTTCCCCGGTCGAGCCAGCCCATGTTCGAGCTGTAGTAACTTAACCATAGCTAGGCTCTACCACCTCGATGACCAAATAAATGAATTTGCAGCACAAAAATGCAGAAAGGTTGCTTTTTAGTTTAGTAACATAACCATATAATATATAACCTTTCAATTTATGTTGCAATAAATAATGTTTTAATAAATAAGTAAAATATTTTATTTTCCTATTTTCTTCCTGTACTTAACATATACCTACATCACTACAGAAAAAAGTTTCTTGTCAAATGGAAATTATTTAAGTAATTAGGTAGGGCCCCTAAGTAGTATTAGCCCAGGGCCCCAGAAATCCAAGATCCGCCCCTGTGCTCGATTTCCATGTCGAACGACTAGACAATTTATTATATTATAGAAAATAACAAATGAAATGCAATAAAATATTTCCTATTGACAATAATAAAACGGACATAACTTTTATAAGTATCTATCTACATACATATATATAATCCTACAAAAGTGTATCCTTGCAAGAAAAATCTTTGGAATTCATTATTTTAAGTCATAATTATTAATATTACTATCTTCTTTTTTTAATACGAATGTATACTTACTAAGAAATATTATATATTAATTAGATATACCTCATTTTACAAACGAATAATAAATAATTATTTTATTGTAAATTTTACCTTCGTCAAGTCAGTAAGTCTTTTTCGGAGATATTAAACTAATAAAGTCGGCAGACTAATTATAATATACTTATCACTATTAAAGATATTATTAAGATATACAATATATAAAACAAATGGTATTATGTGTTTAGCGAATTACGGTTTAACAATTGAAACTACTTACAAGCTATTAATACAGAAGGAGATTAATTTTAAATTTTCGTAAGCGAGAGTGCGCGTGCGGACAAGTATTACACAGGTAAAGTTTATGCGGACTGACCCGTGACCGTCACTCGTCAGTCACTGAAGTGCACGGCGTAGCAGTGTTACCAGAATTATTTTTTTTCGAATCAAGATTTTTTCTTTTTATTGATTGCATTTTGTTTTAAAAAGTATTATTAAATAATTAAGTAATAAAAAATATTATCGTTTTAAGTACTATAAAATAAGAGTATTTAAATATTCTTTAATACATATTTTTAAATAAATAAACCTTTGATAGAACTGAGTTAAAAAAATTAACATACTAAAATAGGTTAAAGTACTTAATTTAGAAGTAATAAGTATCCATTTTCTTATTTTGTAAGAATACGATAAGGTAATTACAATCAAAATTAAATAAAAAATTACAATCAACAGGAACAAAGGTAAGCCGGTCCTTTTCCAACAGACAGTAAGATACCATCGAACCCACATTAGTAGTGAAGCTACTAGGATTTGATAAAAAATTATGTACCTATATATACATATATATATTGCGAGACAGTTAACGTTTTAAAATAAATGCTATCCCATATACATAAAACTGATTGAAACTGAGTGTTGAAATTCTTTTTTTTTCTGCATAAAAATTATTTTTTAATTAAATATTAGCGAATATAATCATATCGCAGCTCGGTAAGGGGAACCCCATTGGCGCTAAATAGCCTCATCTGGCAACACTGAGGCGCAGTGTCCGCTCAGCTGACCAGCGGCGAGTAGCGGGGTGCAGCGGGGCTACAGGTGCGGGGACGACGCAAACAATAGACGCAGCGCGCATACTCGATGTATGCAATTTAATAAGAAGTTTGTCCGTCGCAACTTGCAAGAAATAAAAATATTAAATAAATTTTAAGCAATAATTAAACAAATATAATTAAAGGAGATGGAAACTGGTGGGCCCAAAATGTAATGAGTTCAAAATTGATTAAATTTTTTTTTTTGTATGAAATTCCAAAAATCTGAATATATTCTGAATCTACAAGCGGAGAAATATGCAAATAACTGTTTTTAGGATGCACGAATGAAGCAATCGATTAACGATTAATTAAATAAAAACGATTATTCGATTGTTTAACTACAAAATAAAAACTTTACTCCTATGTAGTTTTAAACTTATAGTAACTTCATTTAAACTACACCATATATGTCTATAATTCAATAAAAATAACTTTTAATAACGTGTATTAATATAATAATAATATTAAATATTATTTTAAAAGATTCTTTTCGATTATCGATTCCATATCGATCGAAATCATTCAGTATATAGTCTATGGCAACATAACATTGACACTTAACAATTACCATGCCAGATGCATTGTTATCTGAGTCTCACTTGTTTCGTGTTTTTTGATAAGTTTCGAGTGCTTTCCCGATCATTTTACGTTTTCAACGACCACTGCTTTGTTTTTTACGGACTCCGAACCCGCCTAACGTTTTACGACCCTTGCTTTCACATTGGACACCGACGATCGCCTGCACGTTTGACTTGGAATTGTTAATTTGGATTATTTCGCCGGCTTGTGGATTGGATATTAGTGAAACGATTGATCGCTGTGTGAATTGTGGGATAGCAACTAGTAACATTGTACCCCCTGCATAGTTCCTAGACGATATTGTAATTATTATTGAAGGGAATAAAATACATATTCCATTAAAATTGTTTTATTTTATGACTTTTATCACATAGTTTACTCCTCCTGTTCCTCGTAGAATTCCATACTTGTTACCTATATTTGTATGTCTTTGAGTCTTTCTTGCCTTGTTATAACTTATCAGATATTCTCTTCTAAATAAAATTATTATTTTTCACATACTTTTACGTGTATTCATCTAACTCTTAAAGATAATGCATTATAACCTCACTTTTACTAAACCTCCAATAACTCAGCGATTTGATTGTCAATTTCTATAGAATTTTCAATGAAGTAACTCTTAATTTTAAACCTTTAATAATTGATACTTTTTTCATGTCTTTACATTTAGGGCCCAGAATTGTATGAAATACTTTTGATCTCCTTTCCTTCTAAATTAGAATATTTTTTAGTTATTTTTATTTATATTACTTTGTTTTCGTGACATATAATTTATTAAATTATAACTATTATAAGAACAAGCATTTATTTAAGTTGCATGATAAAATTATATTTGAAAGACAACTTTTTTTGCTTTTATGAAGTTATTCTTGAGGTCGTATCGTAAGGTAATGCTTTAAATTGTTCAAAAAAATAAAAAGGTTTGGTTGTTAATAATATTAAAACATACTTTTTTCATCTGTATCATTGTAATATAGAGGTTCACACTGATTTCTGACCTTGTAGAATATACTTTTAAGAAATATATGTACATCAGCTATTCTCTTTTGGGATATACTTACTTCATCAGAATAGAAATAAATTTATATAATACTGTTCATAATACCAATACGCATGAAATTAATACACTTTAATATATACATAATATATACACAGTATGTTAACTAACAGAGTGCGTTTCCGTTAATCCGCAATAATATAACATCCATACATGCTAAAAAATATTTTTCCAATCGAAAACAAAATGTCTTTTATTTTTTTAATTAAAAGAAAACAATATAAAAGTAAAATTGACACGTAAAAGGAACACCCGTACACGCATAGTTGACGAACAGCATCGTCGCAATTTATTTATGAATGACGATTGATCGATTGATCTACGATATTAAAGTGTCGCCCCGCCCCCCGCCCCCTTCCCCCGAACGTCCGCATAGGTAATTATATTCGGTAGTAATCTCACGCGCTGACCGGGATTTGACGGCCATTATTTTCGCATTACTACATATTGCGTCCTCCTCGTGTGAATGATGCCGCGTTATCAGTTTAGTGCGCAGGAGTATGTAAATGTTTATTTCTGCTGAGTGTAATTATGACGGCGCACGTGCTCTCAGGATGTATGCTGAGATACCTCTCAGATGCACACCAACCGCGGAATTCTAATGTAATTGTGAGGGCCCTGGTGCGTATGCGTAACAATGAGCCCGCGACCCGTGATTTCAGTGCGGCAGGAAGGGAATGTGCTAAGGCATTTTGAGGAGGAGCCCAGGTTTCCGTGAGTAGAACTTCTGTATTAACTAGTATTTGTTTATTTTGTGACCACGAGCGCGCGAAAACGGCGATGCGTCGCCATAGTGTCGCGACATGTCGGCAGAACTCAAAGGCGCTGCCGCCCCACCAATACGCATTCAATACTTGGCCCCTGTCAAATTCTCTGTATTTAAATTGAAATGATATTGAAACGAGGCTTAGATATGTAGTTACATGAATTTAGTTTTTTTTAAATTACTGTTTGCGAATAGGTACCTCAGGGACACGTTTCTTTGTAAGCGATACATTTGAGACGGGTTAAGTGTTATTGCTAACTTATTTATTTATTTCTATTTTCAAGTTAATGTTAAACATTATTACTCAATAAATTATTACCTAATGGACACAACATAATATTGTAATAAATTGATGAATAAAAAATAAATAAAATATACAACTTAATCATGTATCTATCTACCATTGTTAATTTTGATCAATATGAATTTATAATTAATTGCATTGTTTAATTTTAATTTCTAATTTTAATTTAATGATTAATTTTAATTTATAATTTAAGCCTAACATTTGCATGCCTTAAGGTAGAATGTACTGGAACTTATACTAGATTCTATTATATACACCTGTATTCTGTACCTACATTCGGAGCAAATAAATATTATTATTATTATTATTTAGTAACAATGACTCATTTAAAAAATAATACATAGATTGTTAATAAAAAATTAATAATACATAAATTGTTAAAATATAATAATTAATCAATTAAAAAACAAAACTAAACATAGGTACATTTAAAATGTTTATTTTTACTGATAACAGTCCGACTACGTGTCTTTATAATTCAATATGCCGCCATTATAAAAGTCGTGCGTATTGAGAAGTTGCCAGTTTGGGCAATGTTACTACGCTAGAATCCTACCTACTATTCCACGCCATTATTTTGATTTTGCACAGCTTTAAAATTTATTGTGAATTAATTATATTTTTAATTCATATTATTTTATGCTTATTTTCCTATGCTGATATATTTATTTTTATCTATTAGTGATATATTAACGAGTTCAACGGAACCTGTGTTACATAACATACTGTATATATAAACACCGTTGTACCTACAACCACTATTTACAAATGTAAATTCATAAATAAGAATCACTGTAAAGTATTCGTTTTTTATAGCATTTTTAAAATCTCTTAGTAATATTGAATGCGAATAGATGAGACGCGCAGTTAATGTAGAGAAGAGATTTTCGTCTGGAGGTTTACTCTAAATAATAAATTATTTGGAAGTAAAGGAAGGAACATAAAATATTGATTACAAGATTGAAGACTTTGACGGAGATCAAACAGTTTTAGAATATGAACCAAAGCAATCATTGAGATCAAAGTAATTTCATGCCGGATATACAGGGTGACTGGAGAATTACCATCGATACTTGAGGTTGTGATATTTGAAGATCATATATGACAAAATAAAAATTAATATAACATAAATATTAATAAACTTCTAAGTAAAGTTAACCAAAAATTATGTAATTAATTACGCATCGTGTGAACACCCTACAGATTAGGTATACACTCACACACACATACACATGCGGCAGCGTAGTGTTGTATCAGCACGCCGCCGCACGCGCCCACACTTGGAACACTTGGAACGTGTCAACACTTTATTTATTTATACGGAAATTTTGTCAAAAATTAACCACCTATTTTTTTTTTACATAATTCGAATGAGAATCATGTACCGAGTAATCTCCTTAAATATTGATAGTAATTTACCAGTTACCCTGTATATTTTTGGCCATATTTTTAGTAACCAATGGGATATAACTGTCACTAGGAATAAATTATTCAAGCTATAATTCAATATTCTTCAAAATAACTAATTTGATATACATAAATTGTACAGTTTGAAGAGTAATAAAATTAACGAATGGACTTTGTGACAAAATGCATTTTTTTATATAGTATTGCACAGTATTATTTGTATTACGATAAAATAATGTGATTATAATTTAGTCTTCATTCAATGATACATTTACTATTATCGATTGCAAAATATATTTAATTCACATATAAAATAAAATCCATGCAGGTAATATTAGTATTAATGAGATCAAAGATTTTCGCGAGTGTTCATTTAAATGAAACTAATATTTTTTCATTCTATGTGCAGCGTTTTTTTTTTAAATATATACTTATTTTTATTTTGGGTCATAATCACAGTCATTTTGGGTAACTAAAAAACCTACTTTACTGTAATGCTTGTCTATATACAATATTTGACGTATAAGCATAGAATAGCGTTTGACGTGATTCTTTAATTTGACATAACTTTTTAATTTATGAACCGTTTGACATGAAACAAACACTAAAGCATAACTGAAGCATACGATAATATATGCGTGAAAACCGCATCCAACTCGGATCAGCCGTTTCTGAGATTAGCGCGAACAGACAAACAGACAAAAAAAAATACATATCAATAACCCCTTGCTGTTTTTTTTATTTTTATTTTCAATGTACAGACAGCACTCTTCTACAATCTTATTATATGTATAGATTGGTATTTTTTTAAACGACAGTTTCCGGATTCACTGAGCGTTTTATATACGGATAGTTCTACGTTAAGAGGTACTATCGACGGCTACATGAAAAAATCATACATAATTTGATAATTCGCGGAAATCCTCAGTCATATTTAATAATAAATAAAGGATACTTTTTTACCAATGAATTACAGTATCTGACTTAACTTAGTTTAGCTATAATTTCATGTTGACCTAGAAAAAAGTATCTACCCTGGCCTGTCTCTTTACTATTCTGTAACAAACTCTTCCAAATTTAACATATTACTAATTCATTTAAAATCTAAGCGTTATTTATTACAAAAAAACAGTATAATTAACAATAATGAATATGTAAAAAAACTCTCAAATTACTTTAATTTTCTATTTAAAAAAAATATCAGTTTTTGTCCCTCATATATTAAGTAAAATAGGCAGGGGAGGAGCCCCTGCCTATTTTTCGTCCGTTATAAATGCCGTAAAAATACGTTGACGCTTCAAATTCACATTCATCATCATCATCAGCCTATCAGAGCCCACTGCTGAGCAAAGGCCTTTGTCTCACGTAAAGAAGGTTTGAGCATTAATCACCACGCTTGCTCAAGACGGGTTGGCGAATTCAAACTTATAATTGTAAAATTATAAGTCCAGGTTTCCTTACGATGTTTTCCTTCACCTTATGTCAGTGGTGTCTAAATACTCTTAGAAAGTACATATGACTCGGAAAAATCACACTGGTACTTGCCCGGGCCAGTATCGAACCCGCGCCCTCGGCAATCAGAGGCGGGCCCTTTAACCACTAGGCCACCATCGACTTATATACATTCACCTCATCAATATTCATACATGGTATTTCAATTTTCCATCATCATGTAATATACGAAGAGTTTCTTTGTACTTTTTTTAATAAACTTAGTCATTACAAATAATTATGGAACATTTATGAATACAATACTGCCCTTAATCAATAAGGTGTCCAAATATATTCCTATTAATTTTTCTCTGTTGTTCAGTTTTCTAACATTAATTAAAAATAATGCAATCTAAATACTTAAAAGAGCTTTAAACAGCTGCCATGTAGGTTAAAATAATTTAATGGCACAAATGTAGCGAACTGAAGACTTGTATGAAGATGACTTAAAAGTATAAATTTTCCCCAAGTAAGTTAAGAAACTTGAACGCTTTAAGACAGATAAGGGAAGTACACAATATGTTCACTTAGTGCCTATTAGCAAAGTTTTATATGAAAATATCTCTTTCCTATTTAAGTAAACAAAGAGTATTCTTATTAGCTATATCTGATAACGAATTCGATGGATCTAAAGCAAATCCAACAGATTTACGAAAATATTTCAAGTTCAAAATAAAACAAAGCTGGAATATAAGCTGGAAAACAGATAACACATCGAAACTCTTCGGTATCCGAAATAGTATGTTTGATAAATCCCCTGCTTCATTCACTTGTAGAAAAGACCAAGTTGTTATCACAAGATTACGTATTGGTCATACAAATATGACTCATATTCATTTAATTACAAAAAATAATAGAACTAAATGTAAATGTGGCTTAAACTTGACAGTGCTTCATCTTTTCGAAAGTTGTACCGCTTATAATAATGAAAAACAAATTTGTGATGTACCCACTAATTTAAGAGATTGTCTTAATAGTATAAATGGATGTAAATGTACTTTAAAGTTTCTTAAAATGATAAAATTGTATAAATTAAATTAAATTGTATAACTGTGATCGTTAATGACCTTGTTGTTAAAAAGCGACCGTATATAAATAAATAAAAAAAAAGTATTCTTATTATTAATAGAACATATTATATTCAAGCATTTCAATTTAGCTCCAAATGTCTTTAATCTGAAATAATATGATATAATAACGACTTCACTCTAAACATAATGTTCGAGACGGACTCATTAATACTGAATAAATAGGTATTACTGAATTAAAATATAGTCAAGTTCCAGGAAATGTTCGATGTAAATTATATGTATTTAAGACAGAAATATCTCGCTGGAAATCATTTACTATAAATTATTGGTCACGGATCATATCACATATTAACAACGGATACTGTAAAATAAACAATATTCTTTTTTTTTTTTTTTTGATGACGTAGTGGAAACTCTTTTTACGAGCCGTCCAACCGGCCTTGGTGGGGCCGGAAGGGATGTGTGAGGCTCGGCCTGGGCAGGCCCCTACTCACTAAAACCACTGCGAAAGCCATCGGCCGCTATGTCGGTGTACCCCGGATCTGTCAGCGACAGGGCACACCAGCGACTGGCCGGTCCTGGCAAAGACCGGACTTACTCCCTCGGAGAATGGGGGCGATCCCGGCAATAAGGACCACCCCGACGACGCCGGGCTTTCAAAAGGGCCGGGTTACCACGCCGACCCCAGCCCGGAACACAGGGGTGCTATTGGAGGCGTAGGAATTGCCTCCGTCGCACCCCCGTACGTCGCCTGCGGGGGGAGGGAGCATCAGCCGCCCTCTCCCTTTCCCGCTGAGATGCCTCCTTCGTGGACATGACCGTCTCACAGAAGGAGGACACCGCCAACCAGGACCCATCACTCTCGAGCATCTTCTCCACGACACTCGAAAGCGACAGGTCCACTCCGCCGAGAGCCGCCACAAGGTCTTGGCGCTGCGCAGCCCATCTCGGGCACACCTCGAGGGTGTGCTGGGCCGAGTCCACCGCAGCGCCGCACTCATGGCAGCCTTCTCCCGGCTCTCTCCTGGCCGTCCGACACAGGTAGTAACCAAAGCACCCGTGCCCGGTTAAGACCTGCGTCAGACGGAAAGTGAGGGGTTTGCGTTTCAGCCTCATCCAACGCTCTAGGACCGGGCGAAGCGCTGCCGTTGTACGTCTACCGTACGGCTGCTCCGCCAGGTCCTCCCCCCACTCCCGCATAAGGCGCTCCTCCCCCTAAAATAAACAATATTCTTGCGCAAATATTGGATATTCAGAAATATTCTATGTTTTTTATTTATCGTCAAAAATAATATAAATTTTGACGTCAAATTCTTTTTTCTTTTCCGTTAAAAGTCGACAGTAAATATTTTTAACCAGTCCAAACGTTGTTAACTTATATGTTATAATGAAATCTAGGACTTTCGCGAGTATTTATTGAAATAATCAAATATTTTTGGGATTTACTAGGCGTTTATAATTATTTTTAACGACATACTTAATCTCGACTTTTGGTTACTTTGCAGCAACCGTAATCACAAGCAGACGAGATGCATATGTGTCTGTATGCCTGCAGTGCGCGCAAACTGTTTCTCAAGGTCTTCACGGACATGGGATTTTATATTTTTAATGAGCTCAATATATTTTACAGGCATATTGTTATCCTTTAACCTACCTCCTACAATCTCAATGCAGTCAAGAACAGAGAAACTAGGAAATAATGACTTTAAATCAAAACTTACCATTATGTTATTGTTTCTAAATTTTACATGTTTTATATCATTGACAAAGTGATAGGAATCCCTAACAAATAATTGTTAGTGACCGCGGAGTGCCGAATGGTGATAATATATTTGAAAGAAATTTAGCCAGATTAAGAGTTAGTAAATTAATAGGGCAATAGTTAATTCTTTTTTATGGACTTTGGGTAACTAAAACAATTTTAATGGTTTTATACACGATAGTATGAATGATTTGATATCTAAATATATATTTTTAACATCTTTATTTATTAAGATATTAGTTTCTATAAGTACTTTACTAGTCGGGTCTTTATAAACTTTTTTATAAATGGAATTATCTGCAAGAATTTCAGTTATTTTTTATCATACTCAATATTAACAATTATTACGGTTGCTTTCCCTTTATTTATTTTTAGTAGTGTTCATAATATTTTCATATAATTCTTGTTTTATTATTATTATATATCCATTACAATAAATATTGTCACAGGTTACATCTAATGTAACTTAAATAATTAATCAGATTTTCGAGTATTAGTTCTTAAGAAGCACAAAAATGTGTTTTCTACAGAACACTCTTAACGCATTAAACGTTCACCTCCACTATCCAACTCCTCTCTTTACCTAACCAAATTGGAAAAGTTCCTACTAGGGCTGAAGTCGAAGTACGTTTCAAGAATGAATTAATGTAAGTTCTGGACAGGCCCAAGCCTTTAAGTAGTTTATAAATACAGTTCAATAGAGTAGTCAACTAAAAATATCACTAAGACCATTACATATCGGTTCTATATAAAATGTTAAAACATGTCGTTATTTATGCTTGAAGGAATATTAATTTGCAATAATAGTAAAAAATATCTAAAACAAGAATCTATGTACTACATTTGTAAAAGATTCTGTTAGCTCGTTGTAAAACAAAATAATTGAAAAATATATTTATTCTCTCTAGGTAACTTAAGTTACTTTTAGGATAATTTAAATATGATGGTGCAGTTTTTGTTAACAGATATTATAAATTGCAAATTACTTCAGTCACTTCAAAATAAATCAAGCCGTTTCTGAGAATAAGCGAAACAAACAGGTAGGTTTTAGAAAAAATGCTATTTTAGCATAATATGTGCGGCTCATATATCGAAATATCAGCCTATCAGAGCCCACTGCTGAGCAAAGGCCTCTTTCTCACATGGAGAAGGTTTGAGCATTAATCACCACGCTTGCTCAAGACGGGTTGGTGATTTCAAACTTATAATTGTGAAACTATAAGTCCAGGTTTCCACACGATGTTTTCCTTCACCGTATGTCAGTGGTGTCTAAATACTCTCAGAAAGTACATATGACTCCGAAAAATCACATTGGTACTTGCCAGGTTTGAACCCGCGCCCTCGACAACGAGAGGCGGACCCTTTAACCACTAGGCCACCACTGACTTAGTATAATCGTGTGTCCGAATTAGTGAGCATTGTGAGGCTACTGTTACACATGCTTATTTCAATCACGAAAGCATGCTTTAATTGAGCATTTGCTGAGATCTAAAATTATTGCGAGTACTCATTTAAATGAAACTAATATTTACGGATTTGCTACTAGTATTTTATTACTTTACTTTTTTTTTTATGTGAAAGGTGGTAAACGAGCAGATGGCCCACTTGATGGAAGGTGGTTACCGTCGCCCATGGACATCCGCAACAAAATGTTGCGGATGCGTTGCCAACCTTGTTTTTTGGGGATAGGGAGAGATGGGAATAAGGAAATGAAAGGAAAGGGTAGGAATAGGGAAAGGGCAGTTTACTAGTATTTTATTGTAATAAAATAACAAGACCGACTGACAGACACTCACATCTCGTCTGCCCGTGATCACGGTTGCTGAAAAGTAGCTAAAACGTGTATTCATTGTTGCTTAAAATAAGCATGCTTAATTAGAGCATGCTTTAAAATCGACAGGCGTATCATTTTTAAGCATACTAGTAGCGGCGCGGGTCCAAGGGTGGATGCTTTAAGCACGTCTAAACACGTTTGCTTATTAAGCATACTAGTACCGATCAGTTTATTACAACAGATGAAACGTCGTCTCCTCGTATTTCTGTAAGTAAATTAGCACTTGATCCCAAGTCCTGTCTTCTCGATATTTAATTTAATTTAAGCTTCTGACCGCATTGCATAGCCAGCAAATGGATGGTCTTATCTTTGTTTGAACGGACAGAGAGCGAGAAAAGTATGTTTTAAAAAAGCGTATGTATCTGGAAAGTTTGTTTTAAGATTGCTTATTGCCCGCAAATATAAACGGCTGCCAGGTATGCTTGTTTAAACCATGTGTAACTGTAGCCTTATGTATATATGTATATATATCTGTTCCAGATGTCTGTCACAATGCCTAAACGATGGTATCGGTCGAGAAGGACCCAAATCGTTATTATAGTTTTCATAGCCGCCTTTATAATATACTACATAAGTCTCTCTGCTAGCTTACAAAGGGACCACAAACTCGATATTACCAGGAGGTGTATACATAGTTTTAGAAGCTTCTTGGATTATTAAATGGTTATTCAAGCAATTGTGACAGAATTTCTCGACTGTAGCTATCCTGAATATATATTTAATTGCCTTGTCTCATTACTTCAACTAAATTAAAGAAACGAAAAAGATTCTGATGCTACGTCATAGATACTTTATGTTAGAACAAAAAAAAATGTGTTACTTTAATTTTACAAACAACAAATGGATTTGTAATAACAGCCGTATAAACGGTCCTAATTTGTAGTTAGTTTTAATGATCTACCATTCATATTTCATTCTATTAAATAAGTTAATAATGATGCTGTTCGTATTATATTTGCTATTATTTGAATCTTTGTTTTTATTATGTTGGTGATTGATAAATCATATATATTTCAGGCAGCCTGTTATTGAGTAAGTATACCTATTTATTTTGACGTATTTCTGTAGCATTCAATATACTTTTTATTTGTATTGTGTAGTTATAAAACTTTTTACATACATGGGAAGGTGTTACGTACGAACGTATGTACGAACATAATTTTATCAATATCGGTTAGGTTATCACCTATACCTATAACAGATATCTCTGTTTTATTTTATTATAATATACACTAAATATATAAATAAATCTTGATTATTTTCTAGTGTAAAATCCTATATTTTATTCGTAAATATTTTGAATTTGTGATTTAATTCGAAGAAACCGTTTGATATTTCTAATCCAGGTCCATGGAAAGACGATTAGAACAATCTCTGAAACAGGACAAAGGCTCCGGGTGTGAGATACCCCGGTTGGATCCATTCTCTAAAGAAGTCACGCAGTTTGATAAGGACATACCCAAGGTTATGTGTTTGGGAACGGATTGGGTTAAATGTTATGTGAGTTAATTTGATTTGGATACTGCTTTTGTAATAAACCCTGATATTAAACACGAAAGATAACATATATTCTATGTATTCATATAATTTTTTTCAGCATTCTAAATGTAGGGTAGTTCCGAAAATATTAAATACCACCGATAACATAGTATGTTCATACCAAGACATAATACATGAGAGTGATCAAAAATATACAATCGGTCCTCCCACAGAGGTCAGAGGTGATAACGAGTATGTTCTCACTAAGAGCATCATGTAAAGGTTAAGTGTTCAGGGAAACATAGGGACAGGGGAGATTATGTGTTAAAGGCAATAGAAAGTGTAGTGAAAAATACTTTTCAATAATCATGATAACAGAAACATTATCGATTAGTCTTAGTTTTTATAATCTACTAGAAGACCTGGCGAACTTCGTATCGCACTATAATCAAGAAATATCTATTACGTTTTTTTATTTATATTTTTGGAGTTTACCTGTAAGCCATAAATCTCCGTGTTTTGAAGTGCGACAGAATGATTGACATATTAGTTAATTGTCAAATCTAATGTCAAAAGAAAAACGTTTGTATGGGAAAAAGAAAAGGGCTGTTTTTATGGTTTTCCCAGTAATTAATTAATTTTTTCAGCTTTTATACCTTCCCTGAACCTCCACGAACATTTCAAGACTAAGATAAGATAAATCCCTTCAGCTGTTCTCAAGTTTTAGCGAGACTAAGGAACAGCAATCCATTTTTATATATATAGAAGATTACTGCTGTTTCTTGAGATCTTTCACTGTGGTCAAGTTTTTTTTGATTAGTAATTTTTCAGATATGTTACTTGCTACTCATATTTTTAACAGTCTTGATTATTTTCCCTAGTATAGACGTCACGTAACAATTTTGAATAATTGTTACTAATGGAAATCTGAACAAAATGTTTCTAATGTATTCAAGTTTTTCCAGTATACTCCCATCCAAATGGATCGGCCACTCTCTTGGCTTCCGTTCCACTGTTCTTGCAAAACTCAATCAGAAAGGAAGAGGTGACTCCTTGAACGTTCTCATCCTGGGATTCGACTCCACCTCCAAAAACGGATTCATACGAAAAATGCCGAAGAGTTATAAAGTTTTAAAGGAAACATTGGGCGCTACGATTTTGAATGGGTATGTAACAACCAACATGATATTTTGAATGATATATTACGGGGTAAATTTTCTTTGTTGTTTTTCTTAAATTTATCTGCATCTTTTTAATAAGAAATTTTATAAGAAAACAATATCTAAAATGGTAAACAACTTTACATTTCGTTACTTTATGTTTCTCTTGAGGAATTCTAATCTAAATACCGACCCCAATAGTCTTAGTAATATTAGAAAATTTCAATAATATTTTATGATAGGTACAATATAGTAGGCGATGGGACGCCCGCCGCCCTGTTCCCGATCCTGACGGGGAAGACGGAGTTGGAACTGCCTGACGTGAGGAAGAAGATGAAGAACAACAGAACCTTGGACGACATGCCCTTCATATTCTATAAGCTGAAGGAGGAAGGGTGAGACTTGGTGGATAGGGTGGATTTTGGGGTAATATTATGAGCGTTAGTCTTTTTAATCTTTATTATAAAGTAATCATTCACTCTTCATGAATCAATTCAAAAATAAACATTAATACTAAGAAAAATTAAGACAGATATTATTAAGAGAAATCTAAATGATTTTGGATTTTCAAAATGATATTATTTACTTAATCATACATTAAATCTTCTTTATTTTGTAGTTCGTTTCTTGACAATTAATTAATCTATACCTTTATTCCATATGACTTGTGCAAATTATTTTTAGCTACAAACGAGCAAAATGCATCACAAACTAACTGATGCTTAAAGATCTATTTGATGTAAGCATAATACGTATGATTTCAGTTACCGAACAGCGTTCTTCGAAGACATGCCCTGGATAGGAACATTCCAGTACAGATTCAATGGCTTCAAGAATCAACCCGCGGATCATTACTTGTTATCGTTTTATATGGAGGAGTCAAACGGTGGTAAGAAATGGTGGACGAGCAGCTTGAACAAATACTGCGTGGGAGATACTCCGCAGTATAAACTCACGTTGGATATTACTGATCAGGTGCAAGGAAATTATTCTTTAAGTTTTATTTAATAAGGTATATTTTTGATTGGTTCATCATAATTTTTCAATTAAGTATATAGAATATTGTAATACTTTCTACAATTATACGTTTTAGGTTTTATCTGATAAAATAACTCAGTTATTTATAAGTCAAATATTATTTTCCTGTTTTATCTTTTCATTCGTCTTCTTTTCAGTTTCTTCGTCTGGACGGAAAACGTTTTGCGTTCACGTTTATAGTTGACATATCCCATGATGACTTCAACATGATATCTATAGCTGATGAAGACACTGCGGAGTATCTTACAAGATTCCATGACCGATGTAGAGAGGACACCTTGATAATTGTCATGGGGGACCACGGAACGAGGTAAATATTATAATTAAAACAAAAAACAAAAAGCAAATGATATATGTAATGTTATTATATTTAATTTTTTACAATTGTATTAATTGTAGTACTCATAAATAATAATCATCGAATTGCCTCTACCTTTCATTTTTTCGTTATGGGTTAATGTTTAAGAGATTTATTCAAGAAAGTATCATATGTTTTAATATTGCCATTCATTCTTTGATATATAATTTTGATTTAATTTGTTTGCTAATAATATAATACGATTTAGCAACTAAACTGATAAACCTAAAAATAAATTAAAACTTGACTCGTAAAAGAGATCCTCAAGAATTATCAATAAATAAGCTTGTCACACAATGTTTTTACCATAAAATAAGGTACGCAAACGTTCGAGATACTCTCCAAGGGAAACTTGAAGAGAGATTACCTCTCATGGCGATCAGACTTCCAGACAAACTGAAGAAGAGGAGAACAGAGGCGGAGAAGAATCTGAAGGAGAACGTGGAAGTATTGACGACACCTCACGACATATACGCTACGGTGTTAGATGTACTGGACCTGACGCAGTTCACTAACACATATAGAGTTAAAGGAGCCGATCTGAACAGGGGACTCACTCGGTTGGAACCGGTCAGTACATTATAATATCATTGATCAACTCGAGTTAACGTGATAGTTCAGTTTGAGAAACAGTTGGAATGTGATATTTTGGATTCAGGTTCAAATCCTACTTAGTCCGTGCTAATGAAGTTTTAGGCCAGTAGGATTTTTATTTGACGTATTTTGTTATAAACTGCTTTTAATTTATATTATGATAATATTTTAGACCCGCTCACAACTCTTGTGGATGTCTTATTATATGTTAAAATCAATTGTTGAGCTAAAATTATCCAAACTAATGTTTTCCGTTTTAAAAGTAAAGCTTATATAGCCTAAATACCCTGATCTTGTAATAATAATATCAACCATAGAAACAATATGTCTTTTATGGTAGAAGCGAGTGTAACATTGTGTTAAATTTCGGTCTAGAAGTTTTAATTACAGTTTGTACTATTTTAAGAGCTCTTTACCAGAAACTAGGAGATCGCAATACATATGTTTTTTGAGCTGGTACATCCAAATTTTTGACAGAAACTTAAACTTTACATACGATAATTATCCACCTTCAACATAATCTTAATAAATTTAATGTTTAGCTTAGCTATTATTAATCAGAACTTGATATTGTACTTGAGCACATGTCCTTCTCCAGATACCAAAGAACAGATCGTGTAGCGAGGCGGGTGTGGAGGCTCACTGGTGTGCGTGTCTGTCGTGGCAGAACGTGACGCACGATGACGTCATGTGCAGGAGGACGGCCGCCGCGCTCGTGGACTTTATTAATGATCTCACTGAGGAGAAACGGTCCGTATGTATAATAGGAGAACAATAACAATTATTGATAAGGCACTTACTTAACTATAGGGTTTGAAGGAAAGTGGTTCTGTGTATTATGAGACGAAATCTCTTAGCATTCAATGAATGCACTGTGTAGGTGCCGGGTCCATGGCGTTACAGGGAGAGGATCTTCAACAGTGTCTATGACTTGCGACCCTTGTTTAAGGGGGCCCTGTCTAACGGGGGTTAATCGCTCACATCCACCGTCCAAGCTGCTCACTCTACTAAACCAAATTTGTAAATTTATTAATGTTATAATGTACGTTTATCTCCAGGTCGGTGTGTGCGGTCCGCTCCCTCAAGTCAGTGTCGTGGGTGATGCGAGCGAGGCCCAACAGCGGCGTATTAACGTTCGTGGAGGCTCGCGATCAAGACGGATTTATTGGACGGTTTGGTAACAGAGTGAAACAGACCAGGGAGAACTATCAGCTTAAGGTAAGAAGAAGTAAAAAACCTGAAGTTCTTTACTATTAAAATAGTTTTTTGCACGCTTTTAATAACCCCTTTCCAACTATAAGCAGCGTTGTTATATCCCATAGATCGAATTGTAAAAAATATTATTATACTTACTTTGGATTGCGGGTGGATAATTTAATGTAAAAGAATCCGTACAGATATGATGGAGATCAAACGTTAAACGCTACTTCTTAACCTATATCCCCTAACTGGTTTCGTGGGGTTGGCGCGGCCTCCAAGCCTCTTATTTTTTTCATTTCTTTAAAACTATTTAACTTGCGTGGAAGCCATTTTGAGTAATCTCATTACGTCCTGTCTTGCGACGGGTGACGGACTTTCGGCGTTTTATTATTTACCTGAGTGTAGGTACGTGCGTTATGGGGATCACTCGGCCCCCACTATACCATTTACGTCAATTTTTAGTTAATATTTTATTTCATTTGTTCGTATGTTTTAGAGTTATTTCGTTAAGATGGAAAAACTGTTAAGTGTAAACACGATAGAAGACATATTGGCTTCGGATTTCGACTCCGAATTAACGTTAAGTGACTATCTAGAAGAACATGTCAGTGACAACGATGAATTAAGCGATCTGGAGCAGTCATCAACACACGATTCAGAAAGCGGTGAAGATCTAAGTCCCGATATTGAAGAATGTTTTTCAGAGAGTGAAGGTGAACCTACTGCAGGACCGAGTCCAAGGAGTTATTATGGAAAAAACAAATACAAATGGTCTAAAAACCCACCAGCACCTTCACGTACTCGTCAACATAATATAATAAAACAAAGACCTCGATTGATTAGAACAGGAACGACTAAAAATCAGATGTCTACCAAAGAAACATTTGAGCTGCTCATAGACGATAATATTATAAGAATATTAAAAAAAATATACCAACGAAAAAATTACAAAGAGCTTAGAAAAGAATTCTACGGTCGCATTTAGTCAAACCACATTTCTGAAACGGAGATGAAGGCTTTTATTGGTCTTTTGTTTTGTTTTCAAATCTGGACTTGAAGATATAGAAGATTTGTAGCACACAGCACAGTACAGTAGCACAAAAATACTATGTACTACATATGTAGTTGTCAAGACTGATCTTAGTTTACTTGTAATTTTCCTGAGCCCTTAGTATTATATTTGTGTTGATTTCTTTTAGAAAACTCTAATCAGTGATTTATTTGTTTATATTTCCAGAGTTTCTTGTATAAAGAATAAGAAAACATATACATGTATAATACAGCCTAAGATTTTAAAAATTATTATTTTTTTAAGTTAATATTATGTAAGAAAAAGAAAATGCCAAAAATTTTAATGTTTTTGTGATCACTTGTAATAATTAAGAAAAAAGCATTACAGTAATAAAAATTTATTGCATCAATTAAAGAAACTTATTATTTATCTTTTCTTAATTAAAACTTAAATAAAATTTCGATCATTTATACCTTAGGTGTAGTTTAGTGATGGTTGATTCCAAGTGCCGTTTAAAAAAAATGTGGATATAATATTAGAAATTTATTAAGGTTCTAAGTTTTATTTGTTGCGAATGTACTGCTCATTGTGAAGAAGACTATTCTGTTATCAATTATCTCAATCATCGACATAAATGAAAAAACGTAAAAATAGTTTCAATAAAGTTTAATTGAATGTACTGTCCATATATTCATATACAGTTTATTAGATGATTTAAGTGATAACTAGTGATAGTCATTGGTGGTTGAACACTAAATGACTGAAAGGCTGAAAGTTCTATGTTTATAATTTCAGATCGCAGTAGGACCTGGTGTCGGTAAATACGAAGCATTAGTGACTTATGTTATCAACGAAAACAGATTTGAGATAAATTCAACAGACATATCAAGGACTAACGCGTAAGTAACAGAATTATTAAAATCTATTAGTCTATACTGGGAGCAATACATTATATGTAACGAATACAGTTATTTTTAAAATGTATATATCGGATTTATTATAAATTCGTTGTTTTTAAAGAGATTTTAGAGAGAGTTTTTAGAGAGACGCCAGCCTCGCTGACGTTACTCATGTCACTTCTTCTAGAGCGTTCCATAATATTTTAAAATGAAACTTCAATTGTTCTTAATGCTCCATTGTTTCTCGAAGGTTCTTCATAATCACATACTTCAATGATACGCACTCACTGAACTCTGAATTCTCAAGTCTTCCGTCGTGCGTCCAGACGTCATATTTTTAACAAGATTCAAACATAGTTCTATTCTCCTTTTAAACAATCGTTGATTTCGTTTTACTTTTTACAATAATCATGAATACTAATGAGTTTTGATAAGAATTGATGACAGCCTCAAATTATTTTCACAACGCATCCGTCATTAAAGCTGATAGCGCCGATATATACAGGGTGACTGGTGAATTACTATCAATATTTAAGGAGCATACTCGGTACATGATTCTCATTCGAATTATGTAAAAAAATAGGTACTTAAATTTTGACCAAATTTCCATATAAATAAATAGTGTACACGTTCCAACTGTACCAAGGGTGGACGCGTACGGCGGCGTGCTGATACAACAACACGCCGCCGCACGCGAGTGTGTGTGTGTGTGTATACCTAATCTGTAGGGTGTTCATACGATGCGTAATTAATTACATAACTTTTGGTTAACTTTACTTAGAAGTTTATTAATATTTATGTTACATTAATTTTTATTTCGTCATATATGATCGTCAAATATCACGTCCTCAAATATCGATAGTAATTCACCAGTCACCCTGTATATATAATACAAGATAATATACTAATAATATATTATACATATTACAGTTATAACAACGAGCCGAGCTGTATAAGCGCCACCCGCCCACACCTCAACATGTACTGCTACTGTAACCAATAGACATTAACAATATATAGTATTAAATGAAACATTATATGAATATGTTTTATATTATATGTGAAAAGAATTATATATATATATATTACTACATCCACGTATGTTATTCTGTAGGTGAATACAATGTTCTACTGTGATTGTTATTACACATGTCTTTCATTATACATATATAATATTATATAATTGACACAAACTATTGTTTTAGTACGTATAAATGAAGATATGTTTATACTCAGTATGTATTCAGTTCAAGTTGTTTATAGTGGGGAGATGTGTTAGTGTTCCTGAGTTACCTGTAACGTTAGTATTATCTGTATATCGCAACCCCGCTCAAATAGTGTCACAACTCAAAAAAAGTTCAATTCAATTTTATTGCACTATTGGAATCAGAAAACTTCGAAATCGTATCTCAAATAATGTCGTGCCCATAGTTCAACTATTTATCCATAGATGTCAATATTTCGTAAATTATTCGTTTTTTTCATCCTTAAAGTGTCACAACTCAAAATTGTTATTTTTTTTAAATATATGTATTCCAAAAGTCTATTACACCATTTTGTTGAGTGTCAAAAATCATTATAACTTACTTAAAATCATATTGCAGTAACTTTCACAGTTTTTGAGTGATGAGCCGAAAAGTGAAAAATAAAGTTAGCATTAACTTCAAACGCGTTTTATTCGAAAGTTGGGATTTTTGACTTATGACACTATTTGAGCGGAGGTGCGATATTTAACTCTCTCATAATTATTAATATTATTATAATAACTCGGTAAGATAATTTAATCAGTTTCTATTGTAATATGTACAAAAGTTTACCAAATATTTTTTTAATTTATTCATACTTAGAATATGTTGTTTTTGTTTTGGTGTTATTTATAAGATATCTAAATTTTTCTTCATACTCTTTTTGTTTTCTAGTATATTTTCTTTCATATTAGTAATTTCGACATTTTTAATATTTTAGTAAAATGTTTTATTCTTGTAAATGATGTTAATCTGAAATTATTATAAACGCCATCTACATCATATATTTGGAACTTCATTGTATAATGTTTAAAGTATGAACAATAAAAAGTGAAAATTTTTGTAAACATGTTGTATTTGATCGTCTTCTCACATTATATACATCTAGCTTACCTCTTAGAACTTGTGTTTTCATTAATTAATTGTAATTCTGTGAATTTGTAAAACTCTTTAGAAATATGTTTTTTGTTGATTAGTTCAGTCTATAATAATATGCTTTTCTATGTCAATTTAACACTTTGATTTCTAAATTAAAATGTATTGTTGAACAGTTCTATTTATTTATGTAAAAATCTCAGTTACTAATATAATTCTCTGATTATTTTTAAATTTTTGGAAGTGAAGTAAAGCATATAATAATAAAATAATGTTGTAAATGATGTTGTAAATTAGAAGGAGTTGATGTATAAAGAGTAGCGGACACTAAATAATTATTTTATTGTATAAGTTCCTTAAAACATAAATACCATTTCTTAATGTGATTCGTCCTGTTTTATTTGATTAAATCTAGTCAAGTAAAAATCTTGAGATTTTTGTCTGTTTTGTTGTTTGCTTTCAAATAAATTTGGTTTTTAAAATTGAACTGTGTTTTCTTATTTGAGCCTTTTGTAATAGATTTATAATTTTAACCAAAGATTATACACCGATCTTTACATGATATTTACGAAATTCCAAATGACAAGTGGAATAGGAAACTGACTTCTATATGTGAAAATCCCAAATTCCCGTGGTGCAGTTAGCGAAATCTTACAAAGAAATTTGCAAAAAATTACCAAGTCTGGACCTATTTGGCGATTCGTTTTATGTATATAAAAAGAAAATCATTGACTATCTTTCTTCCAATTCATAGTTTTCCTAAGTTTATATAATTATTTTTTTTTTTTAATTTTGTTATTTTTACTTAGTATTTTTGTTTTATAATTAGTGTGTATACTTTTTTGATTGTAGGTATTTGGTAAACGTTATGTACACTTTATTATTGACGTACATATCTGTTATTGTAATATAGTCACTTTTAATATGTAAAACTTTTTGATATGTATGTTGTTAGTGTACTTATAAATAAATAAATAAATAAATAAATAAAATACATTTTGAATTTAGTATACCATATAATTTTTTTTTGATGTCTCAGGGAAACTCTTTTTACGAGCCGTCCAACCGGCCTTAATGGGGGCCGGAAGGATAACATATAATTGCAACATATGAGACTGACATTGAGATTCAGATTTTCTCAGTCTGAGGATCAGTTTCTGATGTAGTTTAGCGTATTTCTAAAGTCACATAGTCGCCAGTGATAACAAAATCTTAAAATGTCTTGAAATTCCGTCGCCATCAATCTGAAACTGACTGAAAGAAAATCATTAGTTTTGTACATGAAATAGTGAAGAATTGAGACGATGTTACTTTTAACTTAAATACCAAAAACTTTGATATTCAAAATATTTAGGGCAGGGAAAGGCAGAAAAAGGAAATGCAGCAAAACTTGGAACAGTCTTAATCAGTCTTAAACAGCATATTTGGAGGTGAAGCTTTTTGGTTCCTAGCAAAAACATATTACCAAACTTCTGTCAGCTCAATTATCGGGTACCATTTAGTTTACCTGACTTCGATTCCTTTATGTCAGAGTCCCTTATTTGTAAAAAAAACCGAGACTATTTATTCTTAAGTGGTTAATTTTAACGCTAGGTAGGCGCTCTGATCCTATTCCAGCCCTACCTATAGGTTAAAATATGTGCAATTGTGCATGACAGTTGTCTCTTATTCCGTCACACTTGTACCATACCTCTTTAATCACTGGTAAAGTGATTAAATCTTAGAAATTTGGCTATAACATCGAATATTGAGATATCACCGAATCCCAACTTTGGATTGTTCATTAAGTTGAAAGCGATGGCACTTCAAGGATTTGCGATGTCCTTACAAAAGTATAACAGTACCTCAGTACCTACAACAGTACCTACCTGGACTACTTTTTTGTCTATTTAAAGGAGAGGTCCGGTTGTAGGATCAGTAGTGATGTCATATTTTAGCAAGCACTGATGATAACACATAATATGTCGTCTGACTGATTTGATCTTCGTAAACAGATACTCAAAAAGTCTTGTTGGTGACCCCGAGTTGGCTAAAACCAATTTAGTTGGTCCTAAGTATGCGCGTAGCTGGCCTTTCAGTGTTTTAAGACACGAATTTCGGTATTGGCCTTTGAAGACTGTGCTTAGACATTGCTCGCTTGAATTCTTGCATGCTTTTAATACCAGCCACCACTTTGGGAATCATGTACGCAGCAAACGGTTCGACAAGTTCACCTGATTTTGTGTTTCCATCCAATTATAATTTGAGTAGAATGACAGGAAAGCACTATCCATCCAAGAATTTATGTAATATAATTTGTACCGACTTCAAAATTTTACAAAGAAATGATCGTGGGAATGAAAGGAAAGTATAGATTTTAGAGTTTAATTATATTTACATTACGTGAATATACTAACATTTTTTAAAAAGTTTAAGATAACACTGTAGATATAGGTATCTAGTTAATTAATAAATATACCAATAAACACTAACTACTACAGTAAAAGATAACATTTACAAATTGTCATGGTTTTTTTTTCTTTACATTAAGTCTTCTAATAAGGTCCGTTGTTATAATCGTTGTTGTAATCCGCTTGTCTGTTACTGTCGTAGCCTGATCCGGCGCCGACGTCCTCGTATGAGATTCTGGGCTTGAAACCGTCCTGGTCGGCTTCATATTCAACGGTCTGGTGACAAATAATTCATTTCATAAGTCATCCTCATGGTCTCTATTGTGTTTATAACAACAACCCATCCTCCTACTGTATATTACCATCCTGTATATTACCTGTTTCCTTCCATCAGGTAAGACCACGTAGTAGACTCCCTCAGCCCGGTCCCCTCGTCGTGACTCTCGGTGACCGAAGTCGTTGCCGGAGGGTGCATCCTGGACCATGTATTCGAAGTCTTAGTTCGCAGGCTCCTGATAATTAAGGTTATTATATGTTATACAAGTTATGAATCGATGTTTGATAATCAAAAGCTCAAAAAAGTAAGGGCCAAGTTTAACAAAACCATGAGACATCCCTTCCGTTTTGCAGATCGGCATTTTTAAGCGAGGATATATAATCTATACTAATATTATAAAGATGAAGAGTTTGTTTGTTTGTTTGTTTGTTTGTTTGTTTGTTTGTTTGTTTGAAAGCGCTAATCTCCGAAACTACTAGTTCGATTTGAATAATTCTTTTTGTGTTGGATAGTCCAGTTATCGAGGAAGGCTTTGGGCTATATAACATCACGCTACAACCAATAGGAGCAAAGATATAGTGGTAAATGTGTAAAAAACGGGAGAAATTATTTCATCTTTGAAGCCTTCCGTTGCGTGCGCCGTGAAAATGGTTCAAGATACACAAAAAATATGTATTAAAGAATAATAGCTCTTTTAATGATCTAAAAAACAGTCCGCGACAGTATATGTCTATCTTTTAAGATTAACTCACAAAACCGGTTTTATGGTACCTAATTTAGTCGAAATAATTTGATTAAGTTGTATCAACATAATAATATTAATCTTTATTCAAATAAACAAATAAATATGTTGTTGGTTAAGAGTACTTCATTATTAATTAAAAAAACATAGGTTTTATCCTGAAAATTCTACGGGAACTCGACCATTCCGAAAACACCTTCAAGAACGGGAACTATGTGGGAAGAACCAAAAATCTGTCGGAAGTAACTATTTCACGCGGACGAAGCCGCGGCAAAAGCTAGTGTTATTATAAAGTGTTGCTTTATAGTTATATCTAGCACCCATATACCACACCTCATAGATACCTCGCCGCCTGGAAATTATTGAACCCACTGAGCGGTTGTGTAATGGTGTGGCGGGTTATTTTAATAAAAGGTAAAGATTTTACTGTCTATTACTATGACTCATACATTTTTAATGAGCCATTAGTAAGAGAAAAGTATTTTGTCTAAAAAATAATAGGAATTTAATAGGAATTTCTGTAATGAAAACTCTTTAGAGAATAAAAAAATAGATTTTTTGAAAAAAAAAATTATAAAAAAATTATCCAAAATATATATTTTTAATTTAACAATTACATTTCCTTATAGTAAACAGTAATCTCCTACGTCATGTAAACAGGCGCAGTTTATAATCGCTCGGAACAAATAACCTCCACACAAAACAATGAAATATCAACTCTATTACCATCAATTAATGTTTAATTTCCTCTGTATTTAACACATCGTTTGGAACACAAAACCTCCACGTGTTAAAAACGTGTCGATAAAAAGTATAGAAGTCACAGGGTTTTATACTAATCGATAATTAAAATTTTTCTTTATAGATCATAATGGAGTATGAATCATATTATTGTAATAAATAATGTTTATTATCTCCACCGGTACGTGATTAGTGAGGCGATGTCCTGTCATTTTTATAGATCTATGTACTATTTATTATGTTATTTTATTATGTCAAAGCGTTTGTTAATATGGACTGTTAATGACATTGACCAACGGTGAATTAATTTTTAAGGATATTAACAAATGTATAGTAAATAATATAAATTTATTTATATAGATTCGGAATTATTTATATTTTAATTACGTCACACTTAAATTGAATTAACATAATTATGTATAAAAAACATGTCTGATTTATGTTTTCTTCTTCTACCTGGCAATTTCCCAGGTTTAGCCAGGGTCTGCTTTACAAGTAGTGAATAGTTTAGGCTAATTGTTTTTACGACCGGCCGCCTGCCTGACATCGACCCTCTTTGGGAATGCAGTAATCAGTGATGTCTAAATACTCTTAGAAAGTACGTATGACTCGGAAAAGTCACATTGGTACTTGCTAGGATCGAACCCGCGCCCTCATGCATGAGAGGCGGGCATTTTAACCACTGGGCCACCACTGACTATGTCTGATTTATGTACCTATATATTTTAAATTATTAATTCGATTACGATAATTATATTATATTATATTTCATTATTTAGTGTGAATTGAGGATTTCTATGAATTTAAACTTAGTCAAAACAAACACGTGTAATCAAATTCGATACATTTAATTGCAGATATAAACGGAAACCAACAAACATAGTAAAATGATCTTTATATTAATGTGTAATAGAGATGATTTTTATATAAACTATTACCTTTACTGTTCATCATGTCATGATGCCATGCTTCAGGCAAAAGATGAAGGAACACGTCTCCAAGCAAACCGCCCACCGCGAAACTCAATAAGACACGAAGAGTTGCGGCGCCAGCTGTAACAATCACCCCTGGAATTACTATCACTGACAGGGGGATATTGAAGAAAATAAAGTAACATTAGAGCCAAAAGAAACTAAATTTTTTCGTATTTACTACGCGTTGTTTCTTTATATTTAAAACAACATATTCCCAAATTTCCGTTTACTTTGCAGCGATTGTGATCACGGGCAGACTACATCACATTTTCTGTACAAAATATCCACCATATATACCATACATTATTTTACGCAGCGTTTTCTTTAAAGGCTCATTTTTTCTTGACATATTCAACAAGTATTGTTTATTTATCCAAATACATACACTTAACAAAATTTATATTGAAACCTTTCGCGAAAATCACGCTATCGAGTGGTGAAAATCGCATGATAATCGGTGCAGTAGTGTTTGTTTTATACATAGTATGTATTTGTTTTATAGTATGTATTTGAAGCTTGTCACTCGTGAATCTTCGGCTAACTTCGTGTTTCTTTAGAGATCAATTTTGAAACGTTTTGACTGTAGGTAACATAACTAACTCGTACTGTAGGTAACTCGTATTAAGAGAAACATCGGTCTATTTATCGAATTTTAAGAAAAAATTTGGTGAATTTAATTCAAACAAATATTATATGATATAATACTGAGAGGAATATACAGGGTGACTGGTGAATTACTATCGATACTTGAGGACGTGATATTTGACGATCATATATGACAAGATAAAAATTAATATAACATAAATATTAATAAACTTCTAAGTAAAGTTAACCAAAAGTTATGTAATTATTATTTACGCATCGTGTGAACACCCTACAGATTAGGTATACACACACACACACACGCGTGCGGCGGCGTGGTGTTGTATCAGCACGCCGCCGCACGCGTCCACACTTGGAACACTTGGAACGTGTCCACATTTATTTATTTATACGGAAATTTGGTCAAAAATTAAGTACCTATTTTTTTTACATAATTCGAATGAGAATCATGTACCGAGTATTCTTCTTAAATATTGATAGTAATTCACCAGTCACCCTGTATAATGCTTTATTTATTAAGAAGATGTACTTATATAATTATATATACATGGCACTACACATTAGAGTTCATAGTATTTATTCATTCACTGATAAATATTTTATATATAAATATTAAATATAAATTATAACTATCATCTTATTTACTGCTAGCTGTGCCAGCGACTTTTTTCGCATGGAATAGTGACTATGAGCAGCGCTATTTTTTAAATATGATTCTTTAATTTGACATAACTTTTTTATTTATGAACCGATTGACATGAAACAGACACTAAAGCATAACTGAAGCATACCACAATATATTCGTGAAAACCGCATCCAACTCGGATCAGCCGTTTCTGAGATTAGCGTGAATAGACAAACAGACAAAAAAAAGTTAATCACATTTTTGGGTTCGACATCGACATAACAATAACCCCTGCTATTTTTTTATTTTTATTTTCAATGTACAGACAGCACTTTTCTACAATCTTATTATATGTATAGATTAAGCAACCCGATATGGGAACTGGCCAAATGTTGATATAAAAATGAATTCAATGTTAAACTCACTCCATTGCGTCCATCATCATATCCTCGAGCACTGGGAGGGAGGTACTGTCTGCTTTGTTGGTTGTTATATTTGTTGTCACTACCACCTATTAGAAAATTACAAACGATTAGTGATATCTAAGATTTCGCGAGTACTCATTTAAATGAAACTAATACATATTTTCGGATTTATTACGCGATTTTTAATTTTTTACTGTCAACTACATACTCCCGACGTTTCGTTTACTTTACAGCAACCGTGATCATGGTAAAAAAACGCGTAGTTAATCCGAAAATAAAAGTTTTATTTACATGAGCACTGGATTTTTAATTTTTGTTCAGTAAATATTATTATAAATACAACATACTTCGTTCAAATCCAGGGGCTCTATACTCTTGAGAGGGACCATTGGATCCAGCCTGATCTGGTGCACCGTATTGAGTGGAAGGTGCTTGGTATTGGTTTACAGGTGGCAAGTATTGTGCCTTTGGTGCTTGGTATTGGCTCGGAGCTGGATGTTGATTCCCAGAAGCTTGATACTGGTTGGTAGGTGGTAAGTATTGGCCGGTGGGTGCTTGCTTTTGTCCTTGATATTGGTTGTTCGGTGCTCCATACTGAGAGGAAGGAGTTTTGGGTAGTCCGTATTGAGAGTTTGGTTTCCGGATACATGCAGATGGTCCGTAGGCAGATGAAGGACGTCCTCTGTAATATTATATCGAATTTTAAACAATACTTTTTATATAATACATAATTATTTATATTTGAAAGCATTACGTTAATGTTGCAGAGTTAGTTATAAAGAAAATCGATGTTATCAATTTTAATTAGTTTATTTACCTGAAGACAGCCTCAGTCTGTCTCTGACTGAATCCTGGAACACCATAACTCTGAGAGGGAGACGCGTTCCTCGCTTGTGGAGGAAGATACCTGGAGATTATACTTTCATTAGTGAAGGTAGTGAGGAAAAGAAATATTCATATAGAAGAATAATTTGAATTCCTTTATTATTATTATTATTATTAGCTCAATGTTTTGTTACCTTTTATTAACTGGTGGCTCTGCCAAACACGACGCCACAAGTAACGAACACACTATGAAACACTGAAAACAATATGGCATTAGAATGAATGAATGAATGAAATATATTACAAATAAAATCTATACTAATATTATAAAGCTGAAGAGTTTGTTTGTTTGAAAAAGCGCTAATCTCCGAAACTACTGGTTCGAATTAAATAATTCTTTTTGTGTTGGATAGTCCAGCTATCGAGGAAGGCTGTAGGCTATATAACATCACGCTACAACCAATAGGAGCAAAGATATAGTGATAAATGTGTAAAAAACGAGAGAAATTATTTCATCTTCGAAGCTTTCCGTTGCGTGCGCCGTGAAAACGGTTAAAGATACACAAAAAATATGTAATAAAGAATAATAGCTCTTTTAATGATCTAAAAAACAGTCCGTGACAGTAATTGTCTTTTTTTTTTTTTTTTAACGAGGAGAATCTTTCAAAGACTTCCCGCCGCGGGGGAAAACACGGCGGGGGCGTGTGGGATTTCCACCCACTAAACTCCTCGGCGTTCTCTGCGCTGTGCGTAGACTAGTGAGCGGGAACGGCAAGCCATACTTCCGCTCACTACGCACGAGTCCCATGGACTCCGTCTTCGGCAGGGGTCACAGTCGCTTCACCACACTTCCCCTCCGACTCCAGAGCAACGTGCCGGGAACGCCAAGCACGCCACTCTCACTCCAGCCTATGTTGCCCGGACGCCGGTTCCCCACCAACGCCCGGAGGCTCCTCTCACTGGGGAGGCATTTGGCGAGCGTAGGCCCGCTGCCTTCTACCCAGCCTTCGTCGACGCAGGGGCTCCGAGGAGGGGTCATCTTCCCGCGCTCGTTCAGCGGCCTCTTTCCGCGAGATGACGCACTCGCTGAACCGGACCACCGTCTCCCAGGCACTCTCGCTACCGACCATGGCCTGAACCACTGCCGGCAACGAGAGATCTGCGCCAACCACCGCGGTGAGCTGGCGACGCTCTATCGCCCACGCAGGGCACTCCGCCAAGGTGTGATCGGGGGTGTCATCCATGCAACTGCTATTATTCTTTAATACATATTTTTTGTGTATCTTGAACCGTTTTCAAGGCGCACGCAACGGAAGGCTGCAAAAAAATGAAATAATTTCTCCCGTTTTTTACACATTTACCACTATATCTTTGCTCCTATTGGTCGTAGCGTGATGTTATATAGCTCACAGCCTTTCTCGATAACTGGACTATCCAACACAAAAAGAATTATTCAATTCAAACCAGTAGTTTCGGAGATTAGCGCTTTCAAACAAACAAACAATCTCTTCAGCTTTATAATATTAGTATAGATTAAATATAAATTCCTTCAGAATGAATCGTGAATGAAGTTTTCGCGGAACTTATTATGCTATAATATTATGTTTTAATGAATTAATTTTCACTCATATAAGATATGGTAAAGACTAAAGAATGTCAACAAGATTGTAAAGCTTCGAGAAATGAAAGATGCCAGAGGATCGATAGTGTTATGAAGTGCGTGTGTAGACCAGGTTTCGATAGAATGTTCCCAGATCGGCCGTGTAAACGTAAGATATTATTTTCTATACTAAAAATACAAATCCAGTTAGTATTTTAACTATTTTAACATAATATTTTAAATGTGCTCAATTTTAGCAACATACACGTACTCAGTAAGATTAGGACTAGGATCTAGAAACAATAAGGTGCTCAAATTCCATAAGAATTTATCGGACAATTCTACTAAAAAAAATGAGAGTTTGTCATTGGCTAGTCATGAAGGAATAAATAGAATGATAATGCAATCAGACTTACAGGATGTTTATCACGGAGTCCACATAACAGGATTCCATCCTATTGAGATAAGAACAAAAGGCGGTGCATATGAGGGAGTTATCAATGATTTCTACGTTCAGGTAACCATTCAGTAAAGACTTGAAATATGTTATTTACAGCTTATTTTAATTGAATTTTTCTTTAGCTTTCCGATAACGCTCATGAAAGCAGACTGAAGGAAGTTATAGAGAAATATCTACGGAATAATAATTATAGTCTTGGTGGAACAGAAATTTATGCATCTGAAGAATTTATTGAGAGCCTTAATGTCAGTGGTAAGTGAACACCCTCAAGTCAGTTAATTATAAATACAGAACATTTACAACAACCACAATTTTTCAGTCTTATTACTCAGTGGCGTGCAAACATAGATGCAAATAAGCACTGCATATCCTACGCATATAACAACTAAACCTATATTGTTTAATTCTTACTTACATATTTTTAATCATACATTACGAATTACAAATATTAACAGATATTTAAAACGATATTTGATTTATGATTTGTTAATAAGTGCCATCTATCAATGTTAAAACGAAACTTCGATCGTTCGTTAATTGTCAAATGAAACGGGACGCTCTGATTGGTCGGTAAACTGTTCATATATTTTTTCGCCATTTTATTATTTTAGAATATTGTTATTTGTCTTTCTAACTTCTAAGCGCAAGTGAATAAGTTTTAATTAGTAAACAGTGGATTAATTTATTAACGAATTGTGTAAAATTATAGCTGTGAGCTCTGTGCTGGTGATATGTGTTTATTGAAATTAGTTACGAGTAGATTTTCAATATTGGCCTTTTGGTAATAAAATTAAAATAAGAGTGAAATCAAGGTGTGTGACCAGTTGAGTTTGAACTAAAAGAAAGGTAATGTTATTGTTTTAATTAGTTAGCAGGTTGTGTACACACAAATAAGTTATTTTGTTTGCCTTGTTTCTTATTTTCAAAAGGCAACAATCTGAATATTTCTTATTATTTTTGATATTCCTATTTAAATAGGTTTTATAAAGCTGTGGCGAACAGATCGTAATCGTTTTAAGGTACTTTCGTCATTCGTGGCTCAGAGGTAGTTGAGAGATTCATAAAGTATATAGATGTTCGTTCTGATCGGACTGCTGTCCCTACCATTTTGCGCGAATTTTATCAATATTTAATTTAAATTAATATTTTTTCTGATTACTTCTCGTATTTTATCGTGCACGCCACTGTTACTAATATACTATAAAAATCTGAGAATCATTTGAATTTTTTCAGATTTCGACGAATGCACAAGTAGTCAGTTCAATGACTGTTCCGAACACTCACGCTGTATCAACCTTCGTGGAACTTACACTTGTAGTTGTTTAGAAGGTTTTACAGTGCTAGCGTCAACACTCTATACCCTGGAAGGATATGTTCTTGTAAGTCGATTTCATCTGTTACTCTGTCCCACGAAATATATGGGGTATTTTAGACATCAAAACATCACCCTTATATATAATTTGACTTTGAAAGCGTTGTAAGATTTCCAATGATAATAAAAATTGTACAAATAATGACACGATTATGTTTTAAATTTTAATTTTTAATAAAAACTTTCAGCTGACGCAATAGGCTGTGCGGGCTCCAACTATCATGGTACCTGCTTCGATCGTGAGAACGCGATGATATGTGAATATTTCAAATGGTACGCGGGACGAACTTGTCAAGTCAATTTGAAAGGTAAATAGAGACATATGAGACTTGAGTAATTTGGAACGACTACACTATAAAGTATACCACAGGGTTCAATATATCCAGAACTACTACTATTCACTATCTCTTAAAAGTGTTGCTTATTTTAAAAAATATGACGATATTAACATAAATTGTTCTTGATTTGAATTTAATATTACCTATCCATAAAGGAATAACTTGATCAACGCCAGCATTTAGATCAGAATGGTTTTTTATGCCAAATGTCATGTAATTTAACATAAAACTAATACCGAATGTGTTTTATTTTCAGCTGTATTAATAACAGTCACCATAGTAGGAGCGTTGATTATCATAGTGGTGACCATCTGGGCCTCGAAAAGATGCTGCAGTCAGAAGAATCCTACGAATCAAATGTTTGTTATTGGTTGCATGCAGGGAATGCCAAGTTTACATCAGGTAATTTATCTATAATGTAATACAAAACATTTTGCAAAAATTATAGTAGCTATATGTACTAAATTTCTAAACAATATTGTTAGTTAAAAGTGGTTAAAAGGCCCGCCTCTCATGCACGAGGGCGCGGATTCGATCCTGGCCCTGGCAAGTACCAATGTGATTTTTCCGAGTCATATGTACTTTCTAAGAGTATTTAGACACCACTGATTAATGCATTCCCAAAGAGGGTTGATGTCAGTCAGGCGGCCGGTCGTAAGAACAAGTAGCCAAAACTATTCACAACATGTAAGGCAGACCCTGGCCAAAGCTGAGAAAGTTTCCAGGTAGAAGATCGTTAGTTATAGTATAAATTCAATAGAAATTTTTCTTCCAGGGTAATGTTCCATCAAAGCAAAGAGCTGATAGCGAGCATTGCTTGCTGAAAGAAATGAAGCAGCAGAGACTTGTAGCGTACAGAATGCTTCACTGCCTGATGTACCATCAAAAGTAAGAAAAAAATCAATTGAATTAAATATTCAATAGTCACCACAAGAATTCTAACACGATATTTCTTAGCTCCCAGTTGTTTTTAAAAACACTCATGATTTATGACGTCACTTAATTAGACAACATTTTCATCCTCCATATCTTAGACAGAGAGTCGATCTTATATTTATTACAAATACAATTTAAACTAATTAATGTTTCATGTGAAACTTGTTGTGTAACTTCAATGTTGAGTCATGCTCGTTGTTCATGAAGTGTGTATTCTATATGTATGTATATTTTAGTTGTATTCTATTCTATTGTAGTCCCGGTGTACATCACACAGTAAGCAGGCCCCGGAGCCTCCCGGACACTCCCCTCCCCCGCCGCCGGCCCTCATGATACCTCGAGCGAGATTACATGCACTACATGACAGGTACCATGAGGAACATACTACATGTATAAGGAACACATAACACTTGCTAGGGATAAGAAAAACGGTATATAATTGAATAGTATATACTATATATGTATATGATAGTTTATATTCTTGTATTGTCTTTGTAATATGGATAAATATACAAGTAATGACTTTTGATAGATTAATATTATTATTTGTATATTATGTTCACAAATTTATGTGCATTATTTATATTAATATGTAAAAATAAACGTGAGGAAACCTGGACTTATAATATCACAATTATAAGTTTGAAATCACCAACCCGTCTTGAGAAAGCGTGGTGGTAATGGTCAAACCTTCTCCATGTGAGAAAGTGGGCTTTATTCAGCAGTGGGCTCTGAGGGTTTAAAAAATAATAATAAAACTAAAATAAATCCCTTTTTTCACGTGTGAATTTCTGGACCGATTTTACTAATTCTGTTTTTGTTGTATTTGTTATTATTAGGAGAAGGTTCTTATGTAAGAAAAAATACTAAAATTACTAGAAAAAAAACACTAGAATATTTCTTTTTTTATTAAAATAATATGTAATAATCACGTAGTTACAATAAAATGTTAGGATAATAAACACTTTGTTTTTGGAATAATTTTGATTTGTTAGAATTCAATAATCATAGTTAAGAAGACAGAACATTGTCTGTCGGGTCATCTATTCTTAATAAAGAAATTAACTTCATTGAGATATTTCTTGATTATAGGGCGGTACGAAGTTCGCCGGGTTAGCTAGTATTTATTATATATGAACTTAAAATACTTAAAAGATATAACAATGAATGTACAATGTATGTACTTTTATATATGATAGTTTAATATTCTTGTTATTGTCTTTGTAGAATGATGATGAAGATTATTATAAGAAGAGCAGCGAAGTATGTAATGAAGCTAAGCTTATCAGTTACTTGGAGTCGGGAACAACGAACACGCAAGAGGTGAGTACAGACAAATATATGCTGAAATATATATAAAAAGGCTTAAATAAAATTAATAAGACCAAGACGATAGTTCCTGAAAAGGCTTTCGAGTCTGTGCATTCAGTAGTGATGACGAAAGATAGTTTTTCCTCAAAATGATACTGTGCTAACAAATTCTAACAATGAATGTCAAGAATTGTATAGAAGAGAGTCTACTACAGTGACTCTTAAGAGCAATGTAAAACGAATCCAGTGTGATTATGCATGTATTATTATATGGTGAATTCTGTATTGCAATTGTATGTACTTGAACAAAAGTACACCTGATATATTGCTAAGATTATTTACGTCGTCGATGAAGGTATTTTGAAAACAATTATAATGAACGTATACATGAAAAGGAATATTTTTGATGCGACTAGACTCTCGTCATATATTATTCATATATAAATTAATATGAAAACCTTTAACACTTCTTTATTATAATTTATAACAATTTTGTTATCCAGATGCGAAGAAAACACAGCGTTGAATCTTCGTACAGTGTAAACAAAGAGAGAGGACATAAACAAGGTATGGTATTTAAAAAAAAATAGTCTATTTTGTTACAAAACAAAGAAATTAAATATTTGTAGGAAGAGGATGGGCTATTATTAAAGGAATAAGTTCCTTTAAACTTAATAATAGTTTTAATCGGGTATAATTAGTCTAGGGACCAAATTATAGCACCGGAATAATAATTAATTCATTTCCATAAATTGATTATCCAAATGTGAAAAGTATACAAAGATGTCTGTTATTTTATATTAATATTATTTTTATTTAGATATTTATATCATAATTCCAGGTGCACTAATGTCAGCTGGTTATAAAGTGTCAACGACCTTTCTCCAGATGAGAACTCAATAAAATGTGATAGAGTCGACGCTTCGTCCATCAACAAAAATGATTTGGAAGCAGAGCTGTCACGCCTCGACACACCACGGAAGTCATATAGGTAATATAATGTATTTGTAGAAAAGTAAATGAGCTTGATAGATAATTAAATAATTATCTTAGTAAAGAAATCATACTACAAAGTGACAAGGGACTGTTTTTCAAAGCGAAGTCTTTTTTTGGGTGTAGATAATAATTTATACAAAGATAAAGATTTTTAGTAATTTTGTTACGGTGAAAACAAAATGTAAAAGTGTTGATCATAAAAAATAAAATTAGAATCAAAATAAAAAAAACATTTTAAATTTAAAACATAAGATATCAAATAACAAGCTGGGTATATATTTATTATTGAATTGAGATAATAATTTTTAAAGTATACGTATATGTACTTACAATACTTCCTGTTAAATGTCAAGTCACAATAGTCATACAGCCTTCCAATGGAAAATATACAGTAAGGAAAACAAATTGTGGAATGTTTTCTCGATTGTTCAAAGACCAAAGCTTTTCTTTTTTTTTGTTACGTGATGATTTCCGATGTTATTTATATCTAACTTATAATTTCATTGAATCATCAGATTCCTATGGAATTGTTTTCACAGAACTTTGATTTTTTAGTCAAGAAGATATGTCAGAATGGACGCATGCCGTACGTCGTATTGGGGAGTTGTAAGTATTTAGTATATATGTATGTATGTGTAATATTTTTTTCCATTCTAAAATATTTATCGGTTCCACTCCCATTACATGTAAGAAAAAATGGGGATTGTCGAAATTATATTAATCTTCCATGTCTATTTAAAAAAAATATAATTCTTGAAACAGAAATGCAATAATATAAACTAAATATTGTTTTATTTTGCTTAAATAATATGTATAAACCAAATAGTTACCTTATCCAATAAATAATAATTAATTATTCCCAGGACTTTATCTGAAGCTAGATCGGTCGGAGGAACTCTTCCAGCGAGCACTGGCAGAGCTGCTTCATCAACAAGACTCACGCATCAGGTATTAATATTATATTTATATATATAATTCTTCTGTGAGTGTGTATGTCACTGAACTTCTCTCAAACGACTGGACCGATTTTGATGAAATTTTTTGTGTGTGTTCAAGGGGATCTGGGAATGGTTTAGATTCACAATTTTGTCCGCTGGACAATGTTTTTTTTAATTAATTTTTAATTTATTAGTAGTTGTTATACAAGCGTTTTTTTGACATTAGATTTGACAACTAACTAATAAGTCAATCATTCTGTCGCACTTCAAAACACGGAGATTTATGGCTTTAATAGGTAAATTCCAAAAGTATAAATAAAAAAACGTTACAGATATTTCTTGATTATAGGGCGATACGAAGTTCGCCGGGTCTTCTAGTATTAGTATAATATGATGGTACTTCCCTCGCATTAATCTTGTTTCATATATTTATGTAATGTTAATGTTATCTTATAGGAAGCCAGCACGATGGCTGAACGAGACTTAGGCTCCACTTTTCTTCTGCCTCACGTGCACCTTTATAAACCAGACCTTGTGGGTATTACACTTACCCGACTAACGGTTTGATTCACTAATAAAACACTTTATTATTATTATAATTATTTGTTTTTACTAACATTAGTTATAAGGTTGCCATATAATACTAAAATTAAAATATGGACTATGTCTGAGACAAAATAAATTATTATTATTATTGTTATAAAAGACTTGCCCTGTCCATAAACAACATTAAAACGTTTTTGGAATATACTTCAAGGCAGCCCTAGTAGGTTCTTTTCAAATTTGGTTAAGTAGAGAGAGGAGATTGGACGCGATAGTAGTGAGCATTTAACTTGTGATAGACAGGGACCTCTTAAACCTACACCTGGGTCACAAGTCCCAGTCACTGTTGAAGCTCCTCTCACTACAACGATGGACCCTACAAACACATATGAATACACTGAATGATGAGAAGTTTTATCTCTGTAGTTTTAATTTTTCTCTCACTTACCTATTTTTCCGACCAGTTCTATGTTATATTTCTTTATGCTACATTTATTAATTTCTTAAATCATTCATACAAATATTTTTTTTCATTTTTTCAGACCAGTGACGTATCTGAATTCGACTCCTTGTGAAGACATCAAAACATAACTCTTATATATAATTTGACTTTGAAAGCGTTTTAAGATTAATCCAATAATAATAAAAATTGTAAAAATAATGACACGATTATGTTTTAAATTGTAATTTTCAATAAAAACTTTCAGCTGACGCAATAGGCTGTGCGGGCTGCAACTATCATGGTACCTTCTTCGATCGTGAGAACGCGATATGTGAATGTTTCAAATGGTAAGCGGGCCGAACTTGTCAAGTCAATTTGAAAGGTAAATAGAGACATATGAGACTTGAGTAATCTGGAACGACTAAACTATAAAGTATACCACAGGGTTCAATATATCCAGAACTATTACTATTCACTATGTCTTAAAAGTGTTGATTATTTTAAAAAATATGACGATATTGACCTAAATTGTTCTTGATTTGAATTTAATATTACCTATCCATAAAGGAATAACTTGATCAACGCCAGCATTTAGATCAGAATGGTTTTTTATGCCAAATGTCATGTAATTTAACATAAAACTTATATCGAATGTGTTTTATTTTCAGCTGTATTAATAACAGTCACCGTAGTAGGAGCGTTGATTATCATAGTGGTGACCATCTGGGCCTTGAAAAGATGCTGCAGTCAGAAGAATCCTACGAATGAAACGTTTGCTATTGGTTGCATGCAGGGAATGCCAAATTTACATCAGGTAATTTATCTATAATGTAGTACAAAACATTTTGCAAAAATTACACTGGAAAACAGCATGTCTGTTGCATGAGATTTTTTACATGAATCTGAATAGTTTTTCCGTGCTGATTTCAAAAATATATGCCGTTTTTATGTAGCAGCTCTAGTTTTGGAGTTATGAAGAGACAGGGTTTTTCATTAAAAATGCACAAAATTTAAGTTTAAAAAAATTATTAAATATATTTAGTCTGAATAAAATTTCCTTTTTGTGGATTTTCTAGGGTGAGATGTATCATGAGTACTATTTTGAATGCTCCAACAATAACCAGCCATCATATATTCCTTCCAGTACCCCTGATACCTGTTCTCCATAGCGCGAATATCCTGTTGAACGCGCTCTCCTTGTTCCTCGCTTAGGTCACTTAGATTTTCAGGAAAATAGTCGAGATGGTTGTGAAGATAGTGAAGCTTAATAGTCATGTTGCATCCAAGCCGCTGGAACTGTATCAGCAACTGTTCAACGTGCTCAATGTAGCCGTCAGACTTAGTATTCTCAAAAAAATTATCACTACTCAAACAAACTCTTCTCATGCACATTTCTCAATAGCTGTCATATGGTTGATGAAATTTTTATCATCTATCAACTTTTAGACAGGCCAAGATCCCTGATCAAGTCACTTAGATCCTCTTTATTTAGTAATAGGGGACTATTGTCTCTACCACTGTCGTCGTTTCGGTTTGTCCGCTGCACTGGTCTGGATTTCCGAATATCTACAAGGCTGCTGTGGTGTTGATGTGTCACTAATAATCAAGACTGTTCTTACGACAGATTTTTAGTTTGAATATATCCACTTAGAGCAATTTTTATGGTTTATTCCTATGATTTTCGTTACACAAAAATAACAGTCGTTATGATGGTTGGGTGGTTCACGCCATATCATGGGAGATTTGTACTTAAAATTTGGTCTTTTTTTGTTTGCCAATAAATGCAAAGATTCAATACAACTTTTACATAACAAAATTGGTATCAAAGGTTTAGCGTTTGATGGCAACGGAAACCCAAAGTAGTCAAAGTATGCCTTTTTTACAAAGTCTAACACACTTAAACGATATTTTTGGAACATATATTATCCGCAAATAGCACAAAAACACTCAGGATTATTTAAACACGTCCTTCTTGAGGAAGACATAATGAAATTTATAAAGGGACTAGTTAAGTTACACCGCTATTGGTAGAAACTATTGACAACTTATGTAAATTCAAGACGGACCTGTATCTGACTAACTAGAGCTGCTACAAAAAATCTGAGGTCAGATTTAAAATTAGCGCACCCAAATTAGTAAACAACAGTAGAAAAACTCCATGCAACAAAAAAAAAGTTTGATTTTGTTGTGCTGTGTTATAGTAGCTATATGTACTAAATTTCTAAACAATATCGTCAGTTAAAAGTGGTTAAAAGGCCTGCCTCTCATGCACGAGGGCGCGGATTCGATCCTGGCCCTAGCAAGTACCAAAGTGATTTTTTCGAGTCATATGTACTTTCTAAGAGTAGTTAGACATCACTGATTAATGCATTCCCAAAGAGGGTTGATGTCAGGCAGGCGGCCGGTCGTAAGAACAAGTAGCCAAAACTATTCACAACATGTAAGGCAGACCCTGGCTGAAGCTGAGAAAGTTTCCAGGTAGAAGATCGTTAGTTATAGTATAAATTCAATAGAAATTTTTCTTCCAGGGTAATGTTCCATCAAAGCAAAGAGCTGATAGCGAGCATTGCTTGCTGAAAGAAATGAAGCAGCAGAGACTTGTAGCGTACAGAATGCTTCACTGCCTGATGTACCATCAAAAGTAAGAAAAAAATCAATTGAATTAAATATTCAATAGTCACCACAAGAATTCTAACACGATATTTCTTAGCTCCCAGTTGTTTTTAAAAACACTCATGATTTATGACGTCACTTAATTAGACAACATTTTCATCCTCCATATCTTAGACAGAGAGTCGATCTTATATTTATTACAAATACAATTTAAACTAATTAATGTTTCATGTGAAACTTGTTGTGTAACTTCAATGTTGAGTCATGCTCGTTGTTCATGAAGTGTGTATTCTATATGTATGTATATTTTAGTTGTATTCTATTCTATTGTAGTCCCGGTGTACATCACACAGTAAGCAGGTTAATTTACCTGAACAAGTTTCAAATTATAATATTTATTATTAATAAAAGTTATTTTAAATGAAATTATTTTAATGTGAAAAGCATAACTATTTATAGCAATATTGAAAATGTCGATAGAATATTTATCGATATAACAAATTTTTACACTTTCAAATCTCTTTTCGAACAACTAACAGAATAGTAATAATAACGCCGGCGGCCCGGCGTCCGCGGTCAATGGTCACGCATGCGCCGTTGCGACTATACGGTGTCTTGACCTTGTATGAGTCAGATGTTTGGTACATTTTTTCGAATAATGTCGATTTAGGTTTAGGTTTAGAGATGATTTATTTCCCATTAAGAACAAAGTTCACTTACATAGGAAACTTAAACTAATAACATAAGAATAAACATTTATAAAGTTAATGGTGACCTTATTTATACAAACATTCAAATATTATAAAGTTTGACAGTTCGTTTTTAATTTAGCTCTAAATTTCAAAAAAGATTTTTCGTTTAATATTTCTTTCAGTAGACTATTGTACATTAGCGCTACCTCAAATTGTATAGTTTTGTTACCATATTGTTTAGTTCTAGACTTAGGTATTTGTAATTTATGTATATTTCGTGTATAGTATTTATGTGATTTAGTCTTAAAAGTAGTTTGTGTGTGTATAGATTCTGAGATAATTTTTCTTATAAGTATGCATGTTTTGTATTTGTATAATTGTCCAATAGATAGTGTATCAGTTTTCTTGTAAAGTTCTTTGGTTGGAAAGCGGTAGTCCAGTTGGTGTAGTGTTTTTAATAGTTTGTTTTGTGATATTTGTAAACCTTTTAATTAGTTTTGTGTGCAGATCCCCATACGTCTATTAAATATTCAAGTAAGGGTTTAGCTAATGAGTTATAAATACTAGTTCGAACTTTATATGGAATACATCGGACACACCTGCGTAAAGCTGCAGTCAGTGATGTTATTTTAGTTTGCAAATATGTAATCTAAATGAGGTTGTCATAATAGTTTGTAATCTAATAGTAAACCAAGATACTTTTCTGTTTCTGATTTTTGGAGTTTAATATTATTTATGGTTAGGGATTCGTAATTACGGATTTCTTTATTTTTAGCAGTAAAAAAGCATACAGGAGGTTTTTGTAACATTTATACTCAGCAAATTACATTGGAAACATTCATTTAGTATATTTAAATCTGCTTGTGCGTTCGATATTATCTCATGTATTGAGTCTCCAAAAAAGAATAGACATGTATCATCTGCGTATAATGACACTTCTCCGTGCAATCCCAGATTACCAATATCGTTAATGTAAATTAAAACTTATTTAGCCTATGCACTGTAACTGACCTCTGCTTGATATTTTTTAAGTTATACTATTTTTTATAATAAGCTTATACTTATATGTATACATGCCTTCAAGGGTTGACACAGTTTTTCATACACCCTGTATAATTGAATAGTATATACTATACAGGGTGACTGGTGAATTACTATCAATATTTAAGGAGCATACTCGGTACATGATTCTCATTCGAACTATGTAAAAAAAAAGGTACTTAATTTTTGACCAAATTTCTGTAAAAATAAATAAAGTGTGTACACGTTCCAAGTGTTCCAAGTGTGGACGCGTGCGGCGGCGTGCTGATACAACACCACGCCGCCGCACCCGTATGTTTGTGTGTGTGTGTGTATACCTAATCTGTAGGGTGTGCACACGATGCGTAATTAATTACATAACTTTTGGTTAACTTTACTTAGAAGTTTATTAATATTTATGTTATATTAATTTTTATTTTGTCATATATGATCGTCAAATATCACGTCCTCAAGTATCGATAGTAATTCACCAGTCACCCTGTATATGTATATGATAGTTTATATTCTTGTATTGTCTTTGTAATATGGATAAATATACAAGTAATGACTTTTGATAGATTAAGATTATTATTTGTATATTATGTTTACAAATTTATATAAATTATTTATATTAATATCTAGGAACTTAAAATACTTGTGAGATATAATATAAAATGTCATATAATTAAATTAATTTAAATATCAAACGGGTCACGTCCATACATAGAGTGAGGAAACATTGTTAATATGAAAATTGAGATATGATTGTAAATAGATCGACATTTTTGTACTCCAAATTTGCGAATAATATTCAAATTGTACTTACGTATGTATTTTCGTGAATTTTTTAAAGCCATAAAAATGAATTGCCGCTTCTTCCTAGAATAGTAGTATAAAATGTTGGTTGTTTAAACATTAACTCATAGAACTTAAATGTTTCGATTAAAACGGATAGTTGTTGGAATATTATATTGGTAAAGTTTGTTTTTTAAATGAGGGTTTTTCCGTTAACAACTCCAAAGAACAATTAAAACTTTGGTTTTCGGATGAAAGTGTCTTCTCTTTAAGAAAATAGTCAACAGGGAAAATTTTAGTATAACAAATCGCGTAATCGATCGTACTTTACTAAGAAAAACTGTATTTCTGTTAAAGAAAATCATTCGAAACAGCTCTCGGTTGCAAAAATTCATTTAGTGTTTGAGGCTTCGACAGTCTATTATAACTATTACGATAAAACATCTTATAACGATGTGTCATAAATTATACTAACGATAAAAAATCTTAAGTACTAGGTATAATTTAAATAAATTTTGCTATATTTTGTGTATTTGAATGCAAAAAAAAACATTAACAGGTGCACTAATTGACACAAGTATAATATAAGTGTTTTCCAGTACTAACCCAGTATGCAGTAGATACTCGTACATACAAGATTGTATACTAATTTGTTCTATATTAAAATAAAAATTGGAGAAATAAATATATGTATATTTTTAATATAAGTCAACTTTTCAATGTTCATTAATTCCGCGTTGGTATTGGATAGAAAAAATAAATATATAATGCGAGATTTAATTGAAGTGATTTTAGTGAGTACGATAATTCAAAGCACCTTTAAAATATTTCATATCTTAAAAGAACTTGACAGAAGATTTACTGTGGGATTAACGGGACCTACATGGATAGGATTACTACACGGGGGTTGGGTCAGACGGCAGACCTGTAGTTACCGTAGTTCTGGCTATGATAAGTAGCGTAAGGACCTGCCCGCCGCGGCGGTGGTTATATTCTCCAAGATACAAAATCCTTTGCAATTTATAGCCTAAAAACGAATATGGTGAAAGCCGCGAACAAAATAAGAATATCCAAATTTTAGTCCTTGTTTTATTTATCGAAATAGTAGTACAAAATAAAAATATAAAATTATAGTATTAAATTTTGCCGATAGTATCGTAAATTCTTAATTAACGATGTTGCCCCAGCGATGTTTATTTATTATATTAATATGTAGCACTTACGTCACAAGAAGGTTCGGATTTAAAATTTGGTTTGTGCTTTCATTTAATTTCAATTTTTATCATTGCTAGATTATAGGGAAATATCCCTTTAACAAGACCCATTCATTAAGTTTTGAGGTAGTAGTAGAGGCCAGCGATATATCTACTAAAGTAAGGTCGTTTAATAAAATGATGTTTCTAAATTTACACACGAAATAAATTTAATTTTTTTTATTGCTACGAGTTTTTTTATTATTTTAAACTACATGCTCCAGAAGTTTCGGTTACTTTGCAATAACCTTATGACGGACTGAGGAGATGAAAAGGTCGCATTTTCTTATTTCTTTCAATATACGTAAGCTATTTTTACGACAGTAGAATAAATTAATTCTATTGCAAACAATATTAGTATGAAAATATAACTAAAAATAAAGAAGCTATAATTTGAATGAATGAATACTGTAATTAATAATAAATTATGTCCGTAATAAAATATGTTCAATTAATTCTATTACAGATCAGTCTCATCTTAGCTCACAGCTCGTTTATCCATACTTATACTTTCACTGAGAATCGTTGTAATTACTGCACAAGGTCTCTCACGAGCGATCTGCTTTAGGAAAGCTCTCAGTGACCTTGAAACCTATTCTTTATTCAAAATCCATAATTTACCCTTTTCCATTTTATAGGTTTACTAGTTTTTGTCCGCGACTCCGTCCGCGGCAATACCCTACAACTACAAAACAACAGAAATGTAATAAAAATTAAGAATTACGTTAACATGAATAGTTGGGCAGTATTTAACAAATTAACTACAGAAAAAAACTGTTGTCTGTAAATATTGTCTATCATAACTCTTTTTTTTACGAAAGGAATGCTTATTGGCTGTCGAACGTGCCTACATAGACCAGTAAAAGGTACATAGCGATAATGTCGTTTTGGCTAGGAGTTTTTCGCTTATATGAGAAAAAGTTAAACATTTTCCGGGATGTAAAGTAGCCTATGTGCTATTCCTGAACGTCAGCTTTTTGTATACAAAATTTAATCAAAATTGGTTCAGGCGTTTGGGCGTGAAGAAGTAACAAACATACACACACACAAAACTTTCGCAATTATAATATTGGTAGGATAAATGAACGATCTGCTAATTTTATTGCAAACTGTTTCTGACACCTTTGGATGCTGAAGATGTTATTCCTTTTATCTCCCTATAGATAGGTGAATGACAAGCATTAAACGGTATCATGTAATTATATTTTCAACTAGTTTTTGCCCGCGACTTCGTCCGCGTTAGTTTGGTCAAGAGTAATATATGTAGGTATAGCTGACCAGGCGAACTCTATTCCGTCTTAGAGGCCATAAATAATCAGGTTTTTTCTGTTTCAATCAAACAAAATGATTGACATATTAGTTAGTTGTCAAATCTAATGTCAAAAAAAACTTTTGTATGGGAAATAGAAAAGGGCTATTTTTAGGGATTTCCCGGCAATTATTACAATTTTTCTCACCTTTTAAACCTTCCCTGGACTTCCAGGAGTATTTCAAGACTAAAATTAGCCAAATCGGTTCAGCTGTTCTCGAGTTTTAGCGAGACTAAGGAACAGCAATCCATTTTTATATATATAGAAGATAATTTCTTCAATAAACAACTACTTTAAATATAACAATATTTTTCCTTTCACAATATGCAGTATTTAAAATATTTTATAGAAGATTGATGATAATCTTACCTTCTTTAAACAATACATAAATATTAATTTATTTATAATTACAAACTCTGGCTAAATGTAGAACGAAATCATTTCTTTATACCATTTATTCGCGGTTGGTTTATCTCAATTCATATTTTTCGAGGTTTCTGTTATTTTACAGCAACCCTAATCACTCGCAGATGTCATCAGCCTATCAAAAGCCCACTGCTGAGCAAGGCCTCTTTCTCACATGGAGAAGGTTTGAGCATTAATCACCACGCTTGCTCAAGACGGGTTGGTGATTTCAAACTTATAATTGTGAAACTATAAGTCCAGGTTTCCTCACGATGTTTTCCTTCACCGTATGTCAGTGATGTCTAAATACTCTCAGAAAGTACATATGACTCCGAAAAATCACATTGGTACTGACTGGCCAGGTTTGAACCCGCGCCCTCGGCAACGAGAGGCGGGCCCCTTAACCACTAGGCCACCACTGACCACACTCGCAGATGAGATGAAAGTATCTGTAAGACAAAAACTTTACATTGAATGTTATATCTGAAAAGATATGTATATAGTTTTATTTGAAATATTACCTTTATTGAGAAAATCTTAGATATTATCCCATACTCGTGATTCAGGTCATCTGTCAATAGAGATGATCTTTATAACCGAACGTTCTATTGAGTCAGGGGTTTTTATATTCTATTTCTTTTTTGATAAAAGTGACCGCAGATTACAGGACAATGTAGGTATGTTTTTAGCAAAATAAATATGATTGGACCTTCAATTTCAATGTTAACGGTGCCATTGTAAAAAAAACAGTTCGGTACTAAAACGCTAAGATTGCTTTGCTTCACATGTATCGAGAACATTTTATTTATTCTTAGTTATTAAGTAATACGACGGTTTTTTTTTATATCATTTATAGAAACCTTTCTAATTACCGATGATCGAAACCTCTTAGCATCCAATGTATTCATCGTGCAGGTGCTGGGTTCGTCGTTGTAGTGAGAGGAGCTTCAACAGCGCCTGGGAGTTGCGACCCAGGTGTAGGTTTAAGGGGCCCCCATTTAACGCATTAAACGTTCACCTCCACTATCCAAGCTCCTCTCTTTACCTAACCAAATTGGAAAAGTTCCTACTAGGGCTGAAGTCGAAGTACGTTTCAAGAATGAATTAATGTGAGTTCTGGACAGGCCCAAGCCTTTAAGTAGTTTATAAATACAGTTCAATAGAGTAGTCAACTAAAAATATCACTAAGACCATTACATATCGGTTCTATGTAAAATGTTAAAACATGTTGTTATTTATGCTTGAAGGAATGTTAATTTGCAATAACAATAAAAAATATCTAAAACAAGAATCTATGTACTACATTTGTAAAAGATTCTGTAAGCTCGTTGTTAAAACGAAATAATTGAAAAATAAATTTAGTCTCTCTAGGTAACTTAAGTTACTTTTAGGATAATTTAAATATGTGGGAACAGTTTTTGTTAACAGATATTATAAATTGCAAATCACTTCAGTCACCTCAAAATAAATCAAGCAGTTTCTGAGACTAAGCGAAAACTAAGTAACTAAGTTTATCATCAACAAACAGAAAATTGCACAAGATATAGAACATGCCCTTTTAAACCTTTCTTTAAACCTTTCGCGCGATTTCCAGGGGCGTCCACACTAAGCAAGCTTGTGTCGTGGATGCCTAATTTACGATTAACTATAACAAGCTCAAAAGTATTAAATCTTAAATATATAAGGAAAATGATACACAGACAAGTAAATAAAATGGGATAACATAAATACATATATAGTAATGAATATTACGATAACAATATATATATATACAAAATGTAACGTAATTAACGCACACCCTCAAACACCCCAATTAGAATATAATAATATAAACGCAATGCATACACCAAATGTTATTTATATGTGTGTTTCCATTTTTTATTTGTGAAATTAGTTATCCCAATTTCGTGCAAATAATATGGTCAGCTATTCACCAACACTCCGCTGCACACCCACACACAGACAGACACAATGTACATACTCGCCGCGCCCGCGCCCCTCTCTCCGAGTGCCGTCCGTCAATAATAAGTATTAGGTAATAATAAGTACACGAAATAACTACATTATGATTTATGATTCTTCTTTCCATCACACTTTTCAGGCTTTAGATTGTCGACATTGAATTTTCTTTTTAATGTGAAGCCAGTATTTTATAATTACTGATCTGTTAAATTTGTAAATAAGAATTATTAAACAGCTGATAACTCGTGATTTGATTAGACACCACAATACCTACGACAAAGTTTAAACACAGTTCGCGTGTTTAAATTTAAATGGTGTGAATCAAAATATTTACAATAATTTAAAGATTATAAACAAACTTACAGTTTAATTTGCACTCGCAAGACGTTGTCGGTTTAAATCATTTTCAAAATGTCCACCGCCTTGTTCAATGCACTTTAATGACCGTTTTCGCAATTGTGGTTTTATTTTAGATAATACTGCAGTGTCACTTGTCACTTTTACAAAGGCGGTTATTATCTTATTTTTTAGTTCCTCGGCACTTATTATCTCTGTGTTATAAACTAGCGATTTAATTCGCCCCCACAAAAAAAAAGTCGAGTCGCGTCAAATCAGCTGATCTAGGAGGTCAATGGACACGTGCGTAGGTATTTGATGTGTGCCGGCTGTCGCTGTGCGTGCGTAGATATTTGTAAAATACTATTTTAGCCTTGAAACAAGTATCAGTTTTCTTTAATTGAATGATGATTACTAATTTAATATTTCATTTTAAAAACTTAATACTCTGACTTACGATCCATTTTCGTTTCAATGAAGGGTTTAGATAACTGTTTGTAGGATGACTGTAATTTACTTAGTTCTATCTAAATTTAAGAAAAAAAATGACCTACATAAAAAAACTATAAAAATCGATCCAGATTCCGATTCTGAACAAACTACTTTCAGGGTGTGCGTTAATTGTTACACGTACATACATACACACACACACATATATATACATATATACACATACAGATAGGTATTATAAAAAATATTATTTTAGCATAATATGTGCCGCCCATATATCGGAAAGTGTTCAGTAAGAAGCTGTTACTTCAGAATTACAAACAGACTCCAATTCTATTTACGAGTATACTAGTATGTCCGAACTAGTGAGCATTATAAGGCTACTGTTACACATGCTTATTCCATGCACGAAAGCATGCTTTAATTGAGCACGAGCTGAGATATAAGATTATCGCGAGTACTCAATTAAACTAGTGGTTAAAGGGCCCGCCTCTCGTCACGAGAGCGCGGGTTCGATCCTGGTAAGTACCAATGCGTCATGAGTCATATGTACTTTCTAAGAGTAGTTAGACACCACTGACAGACGGTGAAGGAAAACATCGTGAGGAAACCTGGACTTATAATTTCATAATTATAAGTTTGAAATTACCAACCCGTCTTGAGCAAGCGTGGTGAATAATGCTCAAACCTTCTCCATGTGAGAAAGAGGCTTTTGCTCAGCAGTGGGCTCTAATAGGCTGATGACGACTCAATTAAATAAAAGTAATATTTTCGGATTCACAACGACTATTTTATCACCTAACGCCATCAATGGCGGTAGGTGATAAAATAACAAGACTGATTGACAGACACTCACATCTCGTCTGCCCGTGATCATGGTTTTTTTACTCCCGAGAGTATGTAGTTTATACTCCCGAGAGTATGTAGTTTATAGTCGAAAATAACAAATCGCGTAGTAAATCCGAAAATATTAGTTTCATTTAAATGAGCACTTGCTGTTTACTTGCATGTGTGTCCAAGTGTTGCTTAAAATAAGCATGCTTTAATATCGACAGGCGTATAATTTTTAAGCTTACTACTAGCGGCGCGGGTGCAAGGGTGCGTGCTTTAAGCACGTCTAACCAGGTTGGTTATTAAGCATGCTAGTACCGATCAGTCAATTACAACAGATGAAACGTCGTCACCTCGTATTTCTGTAAGTAATTTAGCACTTGATCCCAAGTCCTGACTTCTCGATATTTAATTACGGACCCAAATCATTCTCTTTCTTTTCTATTTTTGGCGACCTGATATAAGCTTCTGGATACATTGCATCGCCAGCAAAAGGATGTTCTTATCTTTGTTTGAACTGACAGAGAGCGAGAAAAACAAATGTAAACGACTGCCAGGCATGCTTAATAGCATGCTTATTCAAAGCATGTGTAACTGTAGCCAAATGTATGTATATATTTGTTCCACATGTCTGTCACAATGCCTAAGCGATGGTATCGTTCGAGAAGGACGAAAATCGTTATTATAGTTTTCACAGCCGCCTCTATAATATACTACATAAGTCTTTCTGTAAGTTTACAAAGGGAACAAAAACTCGATATTACCAGGAGGTATGTACGTAGTTTTAACAGCTTTTCGGCTTATTAAAGGGTTATTAAAGCCTTAAAATTATTGTGACAGAATTTCTCGATTGTAGCTATCCTGAATATATCTTTCGTTTCCTTGTCTACTTACTACGACTTATTTAAAGGAAATCACCAAGATTCTGATACTACGTCATAGACACTTTTTAATTCCACAAACAACAAATGGATTTGTAATAACAACTGTATAAACGTCCTAATTTGTAGTTAGTTTTAATATTTAATATATAACATTCATTTTTAATACTATTAAATAAGTTAATAATGATGCTGTTCGTATTATATTTTCTATCATCAAGAGCTTTAGCATCACAAATATAAAGGCTTAGATTTTTGTTTCCACAAATTATTTGAATCGTTGTTTCTACAATGTTGATGACTGATAAATTACATATATTTCAGGCAACTTGTTATTGAGAAAGTAGAACTGTCTAGTTTGACGTATTTCTATTTTAGTTTACAATATACTTTATATATTTTATAGTGTATAATTATAATTTTTTTTAATATACATAAGGATTCGTAATAAAATTGTAATTTCAGAACAGCGTTGTACATAATTTTATCAATATCGGTTAATTCTTGATTAACCTCGATAATTGCATATATGAGGTAAAATCTTATATTATTAAAGTTAGTTTTATTATTAAATAGTCTGAATTATTAACTTAGGAACACAAACCGTTTTATATTTTTTATCCAGGTCCATGGAAAGACGATTAGAACAATCTCTGAAACAGGACAAAGGCTCCGGGTGTGAGATACCCCGGTTGGATCCATTCTCTAAAGAAGTCACGCAGTTTGATAAGGACATACCCAAGGTTACGTGTTTGGGAACGGATTGGGTTAAATGTTATGTGAGTTAATTTTTGTATTAGTTTTTTAAATTAATTTAATATCCCGATATTTAACAAGAAAACAAACCAAAGCAAACTATTATCTTCTCTTTTTAAATTTATATATTTTTCAGCACTCCAAATGTAGGATAGTTCCGAAAATATTAAATACCACCGATAACATAGTATGTTCCTACCAAGACATAATATATGAGAGTGATCAAAAATATACAATCGGTCCTCCCACAGAGGTCAGAGGTGATAACGAGTATGTCCTCACTAAGAGCATCATGTAAAGGTTAAGTGTTCAGGGAAACATAGAGACAGGTGAGATTATTTGTTAAAGGCAATAGAAAGTGTAGTGAAAAATACTCCTCAATAATCACAAAATAACAGAAAGACTATCGATTAGTCTTAGTTTTTATAATCTATCACTGCTGTTTCTTGAGATCTTTCACTGTGGTCAAGTTATATATTTTTTTGATTAGTAATTTTTCAGATATGTTACTTGCTATTCATATTTTTTTAACAGTCTTGTTTATTTTCCCTAGTATAGACGTCACGTAACAATTTTGAATAATTGTTACTAATGGAAATCTGAACAAAATGTTTCTAATGTTTTCATGATTTTCCAGTATACTCCCATCCAAATGGATCGGCCACTCTCTTGGCTTCCGTTCCACTGTTCTTGCAAAACTCCCTCCGAAAGGAAGAGGTGACTCCTTGAACGTGCTCATCCTGGGATTCGACTCCACCTCCAAAAACGGATTCATACGAAAAATGCCGAAGAGTTATAAAGTTTTAAAGGAAACATTGGGAGCTACGATTTTGAATGGGTATGTAACGACCAACATGATATTTTGAATGACATATTACGGGGAAAATTTTCTTTGTTGTTTTTTATGAATTTACCTGCATCTTTTTAATGAGAAATTTTATAAGAAAACCAAATATAAAATGGTAAAAAACTTTCCATTTTGTTACTTTTATGTTTCTCTCTTTAGATTTTATCTGATACAATAACTCAGTTATTCTGACGGTGCTTAGTTCTATAAGTCAAATATTATTTTCCTGTTTTATCTTTTCATTCGTCTTCTTTTCAGTTTCTCCGTCTGGATGGAAAACGTTTTGCGTTCACGTTTATAGTTGACATATCCCATGATGACTTCAACATGATATCTATAGCTGATGAAGACACTGCGGAGTATCTTACAAGATTCCATGACCGATGTAGAGAGGACACCTTGATAATTGTCATGGGGCACCATGGAACGAGGTAAATATTATAATTAATTGAAATAAACAAAAGGCAAATAATAACCTATAAAAAAACAACATTATATTTATTTTCATCAATTGTCTGTCGCTATACTTGTATTGCCTCGAATTTTAACTTTTTGTTAGTTTTAAAGATTTTTTCAAGAAAGTATCATACGTGTTTTAATAGTTCCCCTCATTCTTTGATATAAAATTTTAGTCACATTACATTACATATCTGGGAAAAAATTAAAACTTGAATTGTAAAAGAGATCCCCAAGAAATATCAATAAATAAAGTTATTGACATAAAATAAGGTACGCAATGTTCGTGATACTCTCCAAGGGAAACTCGAAGAAAAAATACCGCTCATGGCGATCAGACTTCCAGAAAAACTGAAAAAGAGGAGAACAGAGGCGGAGAAGAATCTGAAGGAGAACGTGGAAGTATTGACGACACCTCACGACATATACGCTACGGTGTTAGATGTACTGGACCTGACGCAGTTCACTAACACATATAGAGTTAAAGGAGCTGACCTGAACAGGGGACTCAGTCTGTTGGAACCGGTCAGTAACATTGTCATATAATCATACTTGAATTCGACCTAGCACGATAGTTTAGTTTGCCAAATAATTTGAACGCAATGTTTCGGATGCGGGTTCATAAGATTTTTTATTCAAGCATTTTTATTAAAAAATAAAAACTTAATTGTAAATACTGGTATTGTTTTTGATCTCATTGACTTTAATATAAGTATTCTATTTATATATACAGAACAACCTTCATTTCATGGTTAATTACAATACATATTTCATTTTGTAAACACGTGTATTTTTTCCATAAATTAACTAGTCTGGTCTGGTACATCCAGAAAACATTCAAAGCTCATGATCATGAAGTACATATTACCAATCTAGTAACGTTGTCAAAACTATCATTATATCTCGGTCATTTTATAATATATTACTATGTATATATCGGATTTATTACAAATTCGTGGTTTTAAAAGAGAGGGACGCCAGCCTCGCTGACGTTACAAAGGTCACTTCTTCTAGTATGGTCCATGATATTTTAAAATGAAACTTCAATTGTTCTTAATGCTCCTGTATTTCTCAAAGATTCTTCATAATAACATACTTCAATGATTCACACTCACTGAACTCTGTAATTATCAATTCTGAAGTCCCCATTCTGCCGTCGTGCATCCAGACGTCATATTTATAATAAGATTCAAACATCGTTCTATTCTCCTTTTATTTCGTTTTACTTTTAACAATAATCATAAATACTAATGAGGTTTAATAAGAATTGATGACGGCCTCAAATTATTTTCAAGTCGCATCCGTTATTAAAGCTGGTAGCGCCGATATATATAATATGTTCTTCTCCAGATACCAAAGAACAGATGGTGTAGCGAGGCGGGTGTGGAGGCTCACTGGTGTTCGTGTCTGTCGTGGCAGAACGTGACGCACGATGACGTCATGTTCAGGAGGACGGCCGCCGCGCTCGTGGACTTTATCAATCTTTTGACTGAGGAGAAACGTTCCGTAAATATATATATATATATAACATGAGAACGAAACACTTATTGATATAGTCCTCTCTTAACTATAGAGTTTGAAGGATAGGGGTTCTGTGTATTATGAGACGAAACCTCTTAGCATTCAATGGATGACTTACAACCCAGGTATAGGTTTAAGAGGGCCCTATCCAACGCGCGTTAATCACTACTTAAAGCAGTAAATATGCGATAGAATTATTACTTTATAAGTCTTTTGTTACGAAGACTACTTTTACGACTATTCTTCTGAGACGAAACTTCTGAGCATTCCACGTTGCAGGAGGGGAAGCTTCAAGAGTATCTAGGACTCGAGACCCAGGTGTAGGTTTAAGGGCCCCCTATCTAAAGCGCATTGAACGCTCACCTCCACCGTCCAAGCTCCTCTCTCTACCTAATCAAATTTGAAAATATAATAATAGTATAATATCCATTTATCTCCAGGTCGGTGTGTGCGGTCCGCTCGGTCAAGTCAGTGTCGTGGGTGATGCGAGCGAGGCCCAACAGCGGCGTATTAACGTTCGTGGAGGCTCGCGATCAAGACGGATTCATTGGACGGTTTGGTAACAGAGTGAAAAGAAGTTAAATAATTTTTTCCATGCTTTTTAAATATTAGCATCATTATGACACCCGATAGGACGAAATAAAAAAAATGTATTATTAGTCATTAATGATTGCGTTTCGTCCGATGAGCGAGAGAGCCGGTTGCCCTTTCCCTTTTCCATCCCTTTCCCACCTTTGCCTCCTCCTCCTATTCCCCAATCAAGGGTGGCAACACATCCGCAAAACTATGTCACGGTTGTCCATGGGTTACTAACTAAATCATCAACATATGTTTAAAAAACGTTAAGTAAATTTAAATAAAGTTTAATTGATTTTACTGTCCTTACATATTATATAAGTTTAATGGATGATTAAAGTGATGACTAGTAATAGACATTGGTGGTTGAAGACTACATGACTGAAAGGCTGAAAGTTATATGTTTATAATTTCAGATCGCAGTAGGACCTGGTGTCGGTAAATACGAAGCATTAGTGACTCATGTTATCAACGAAAACAGATTTGAGATAAATTCAAGAGATATATCAAGAACTAACGCGTAAGTAACAGAATTATTTACATCATTTTGTCTATACTGCATTGCAATAAATTATATGTAACGAACACAGTTATTTTTAAAATGTATATATAATACAAGATAATATACTAATAATATATTATACATATTACAGTTACAACAACGAGCCGGGCTGTATAAGCGCCACCCGCCCACACCTCAACATGTACTGCTACTGTAACCAATAGACATTAACAATGTTTCATATTATATATCAAAACAATTATATATATAATAATATAATACTACATTAATGTATGTGAGTCTGTAGGTGAATATAATGTTCTACTGTGATTGTTAATACACATGTCTTTCCTTATATATTATATTATATAATTGGCACAAACTATTGTTTAAGTATCAATGAAGATATGTTTATACTCAGTATGTATTCAGTTCAAGTTGTTTATAGCGGGGAGAGGTGTTAGTGTTCCTGAGTTACCTGTAACGTTAGTATTATCTGTATATTTAACTCTCTCATAATTATTAATATTGTTATAATAACTCGGTTTAGTAATAATCAGATTTTATTGTATTATGTACAAAAATTAACCAAATATTTTTTAATTTATTCGTACTTAGAATGTTTTAGTTTTGGTGTCGTTTTAAGATGTCTAAATGTTTCTTAGTACTCTTTTTGTTTTCTAGTATATTTTCTCTTATATTGGTAATTTCAACATTATTAATATTTTAGTAAAATGGTTAATTCATGTATATGATGTTAATCTGTAATTATTATTAACGCCATCTTCATCATATATTTGGAACTTCATTGCATAATGATTAAGTACGAACAATGAAAAGTGATTTGTAAACATGTTGTATTTGATCGTCTTCTCGCATTATATACATCTAGCTTACCTCTTTTGTGTTTTCACATATTTTTTAGGCATTAATTGTAATTTTGTGAATTTGTAAAACACTTTAGAAATATATTTTTTGTTGATTAGTTCAGTCTTTAATAATATGCTTTTCTATGTCAATTTAACATTTTAATTTCTAAATTAAAATCCATTGTTTAACAGTTCTATTTATTAAAGTAAAAATCTCAGTTACTAATATAATTCTCTGATTATTTTTACATTTTTGGACTAGTTTAAAACTAAGTTTTACTTCGAAAACTGTTTGGTGGAGTAAAGTATATAATAATAAAATAATATTGTAAATGATATTGTAAATTAGAAGGAGTTAATGTATAAAGAGTAGCGGACACTTAATAATTATTTTAATGTATAAGTTCCTTAAAACATAAATTCCATTTCTTAATGTGATTCGTCTAGTTTTATTTGATTAAATCTAGTCAAGTAAAAATCTTGAGATTTTTGTCTGTTTTGTTATTTGCTTTCAAATAAATTTGGTTTTTAAAATTGAATTGTGTTTTCTTATTTGAGCCTTTTGTAATTGATTTATAATTTTAACCAAAGATTATACACCGATCTTTACATGATATTTACGAAATTCCAAATGACAAGTGGAATAGGAAACTGACTTCTATTTGTGAAAATACATTTTGAATTTAGTATACCATATAATTTTTTTTTTGATGTCTCAGGGAAACTCTTTTTACGAGCCGTCCAACCGGCCTTAATGGGGGCCGGAAGGATAACATATAATTGCAACATATGAGACTGACATTGAGATTCAGATTTTCTCAGTCTGAGGATCAGTTTCTGATGTAGTTTAGCGTATTTCTAAAGTCTCATAGTCGCCAGTGATAACAAAATCTTAAAATGTCGTGAAATTCCGTCGCCATCAATCTGAAACTGACTGAAAGAAAATCATTAGTTTTGTACATGAAATAGTGAAGAATTGAGACGATGTTACTTGTAACTTAAATACCAAAAACTCGTTAAATAAATATATTGAAACATGAAACTTTAAAATGCGTGAAGTTTATTCATTCGGTTCGGTAGTTAAAATATTTAGTAGAGGGAAAGGCAGCAAAAGCGAATCCATCAAACCTAGGGACAGCTCTAAATTTTGGAAATGGAGCTTTCTGGTCCCTAGCAAAAATATTCTTGCGAAACTTCTGTCAGCTCAACTATCGGGTACCATTTAGATTACCTGACTTAAGACAGAGCTCCTCATTTGTAAAGCCAGGACTGTTTATACTTAAGTGGTTGTCACGTTTAATGTATTTATTTATATCAAAGATATTTTTATGAAGAATATTTGACAGCAATAGAATAGTAAACTGAATGTCATCAGTGTCAACCAATATCAAATGGACTGTATGTTTTTTGTTAAAAGCGCGTGTGAATTAAATTCGTATCTTTATTTTGATCTTTTGATGTTAAAGAATGTATAATAAATAATAATAATTTTTTAATACTCATTTGAATTCTTCAGTGATTATTTGATAATAATTTAGATAAAACTAACTTTATAAAATTATACCATAATATGTATGAGCATCTTCTATATATTTAAAAAAACGAAATATTCAATGTTTTGCAAGAAAGAGATTTAAGATATAATTCGATCAATATTACAAACTACTAAATGTTTGGTTTTAATACTGTTATTAGTATTGAATTATGTTAGGAAATAAATATTTTCAATTAATTCTATTACAGATCAGTCTCATCTTAGCTCACAGCTCGTTTATCCATACTTATACTTTCACTGAGAATCGTTGTAATTACTGAACAAGGTCTCAAACGAGCGATCTGCTTTAGGAAAGTTCTCAGTGACCTTAGATCCTACTTCATTGATATTAAACAATATACATATATTGTATTGATTTATATCAATACGTTGTTATTTATAATTTAATATCAATAATTTACGTAAAGAAATGCAAACGAGTAGTCGATTTATTCCTTGGTAAATTGATACTGTCAGCTATGAACATATAAAGTAATAACAGTAATATGTTGAAGTATTACAGAGTTATACTAATCAGGACTCACTTTAAGTCTTCCAGGTCACTCGTCTCACAGACGCTTGTGTTTTCAGTGAGAGGGCGACACTGTTAGGACACACGAACACTCACATGAGATACAGAACAGTGACTAGAACAAGGTTATGTAACTTATTAAAAGGTGATTATGAAATATTTGGTTGTTGAAGACGATAATTTATTATAATAAATATAACTACTACCTACGTTTCAATTGCTGTAAAGTAAAATTAAAATCACGTATGTAGTATATCCGAAAATTATTAGTTTCATTTAAATTAATACTCGTGAAAATCTTAGATATCATTACATTCATAAGTTCTTATTTTCAGTATAATTTTCAAAGGGAATTAAAATAAATTATTAGTACAAATAACATATCAGAGATATAAAATGGAATATCTATTAATGATTAAATCATTCATTTAATATAAAACATTTTCTATAAGTCTGTTCTATTAACACATTTCTTATTATTTTTAATGCGTTTTGCAACTTTATTAAATGTTCTAAATATATCTTTCTGTATTACGAAAAATCCAATTAAATGTATGTATGTAAGCGATCTCGATCATACGTTAGATAAAGTCGTGAGCTTCATCTAACAATATCATGTAATTACATTGAGGTCAGTTATCTGAAATAAAAAGCACTAAACGCCTGACATTCCGTGTTACTCAAGAGCACGTGCTATGCTAAGTATTTTGATCATCACTCAGATCAAGGACGTTGGTGAAGAGTTATCTTACACTTGTTATGTTCTTTTTGTACTTTGAATAAAGTTATATGTGAATTACATAAATATACTTACAGAGAAGATTCTCATAATCAGCATGTTATGTATATATAAGACACACATAACACACACATCGTTTAATGTTACGTATGTTAAAAGTAAAATTTAGAATTAGAGAGAATGGAAAGATTACTGATCGAAATTATCCATTCCAGTATATTATGATTTATAACTAAATATAAAGTTGAGGGAGTTGCACCTCTTGGCCCTTTTCACTTTCTTGGAAAAATAGTTGCAAAGGTTTTTCCCTTGAATCTCATAAACTAGTAATACTATAGAAAATACTTAAATACATAAAATATAGCACTAAGAATTGTTTACAAATTTAATACTTACTTTTTATGTCCTAGAATTTAGCATTTTAAGTTTATGAACAAAATGATTGATATATTTCTATTGTGCTTTACAACTGTTTTTATATTTTTGTAGGCTTCAAAAATAATCAAAAAATGGTAGTATGAAGAATAAAGTAGAAATTAATACAGACTTGATTAAAATATAATATCGATACCTATAATAGGGAACATAAAATAATGTAGTAGATAAAATATGGTTTGAAATAACTCATAAATCGTTTATGATAAATATTTTAATGTTGACATTTTATGAACAGATTTTAACTATAGACTTATTTAATTAGTAATAAACTTAAAACTGATGTATATGAAATATAGAAGAAACGAACAAAATGATATAATACTTTGGAAGTTAAAAGTTTTTAGTATCTAAGATTTTTGCGAGTACTCATTTAAATGAAACTAATATTTTTCTACTACTTTTCAGCAACTTTTTAGCCGAAACGTCGGGAGTATGTAGTTTTCTAATCAAAAATAAAACGCGAAGTAAAATCCGAAAAATATTAGTTTCATTTAAAAGTTCTTAATAATACTACTGTAAACGTTATTTGTATTCTTATTATTTGAAAAGTCTGAACGTGAGACCCATACTAGAACAAAAGAGAGTACCTACCCTTCTCTCTATTTTTGTGATGGCGTAGAAGGTGGTAGAATTTGCTATAACTTGGGCATTATATAAATGTGTGCTGCTATTGTAAAAATTTTTGAAACGTAAGGTTGGGTCCGTATCTGAAAGGACTGTGAGTTCAGGATGTTTGTGGAGAAGAATACTTCTCTGGAGCCGCTTTTTGGTAGTACTTCTCAAAATAATGATGGTGGTAGTTTCGATATTACTTTTACATCAGGTGCGTTGCGCATTCTATTAAGAAAGTCTTTGCATTATGACTGCGTGTTAAACTTAACAAGAAGTTAAGAGGTGGAAATCGACAAGACTTTGGCTGGTACCTATTTGCAGGTCACGACAGAAATGCTTTGAATGATAGCCTCAATGGTCTCCTCAGTATAATCATCTTTAAGATTTTAAGTTTATATTCATCCAGTTAGAAGATGAATTTAAATTTGATGCAATAAATTTTATTGTGACTCCTTTTCCTCGTTTAAAGTATGACTTTCGTGATAAACCATAAAAAAGATATTTTTTCCTTTCCTTAATTTAGTATCAAATAAAATGTCCATAAGAATATAAGTAACATTGATATTTATACATAGCAATACTATAGTTATTTAAAAATGGTCTTTTTTACCATTTAAAGTTATATTGTCAGAATTCTATGAATATCAGCCCAGAATTTCTGTTTTAAAAATAATTTCAATTTTCTATTAATGAGAAATAAAGTTTTTGTATTGTTTATAGTAAAAAAAAAAGTAAAAGCAGGCTACAAGGACTCCTTTTACACTTTGACAATCTTTTTTCGTATTGAAAAACTAATATAAAGTCTATCGAACTATTATATACATTATCAGCTAGTAGTTTTTGAAGGGAACATTCTGCTAAGAGAACTTGCTCTGTCGTTACTATCAATTACTGTAATGGAACTCTGAATGTTTGGAATGTTCACGCCGTGAATATATTATGTCATAGTTATTTCAAAGAGACTATAAAGAATAATAACCATACTGAAATATCTTCTATCTGTCAATTTCCCAGCTTTGGCCAGGGTCTGCCTTATATGTTGTGAATAGTTTTGGCTAATTGTTTTTATGACTGGCCGCCTGCCTGACATCAACCCTCTTCTGGGAATCAGAATTAATCAGTGATGTCTAAATACTCTTAGAAAGTACATATGACTCGCAAAAATCACATTGGTTCTTGCCCGGGGCAAGATTGAACCCGCGACCTGTGCATGAGAAGCTGGCTTTTTAACCACTAGGCTACCACTGAATAAACATACTGAAATATAGTTTTACGTAATCCATATATCTTAATCTGATCCTTTCAAATAACGTAACATATTTTTTATATTAAAGGTGGCAAACGAGCAGACGGCCTGCTGGGTTGGCTACCGTCGCCCATGGACATCCGCAACATCTCTGTTGCAGATGCGTAGCCAAACTTGTGTTTTTAGGAGTAGGGAGGGGTAAGAATAAGGAAATGACAGGAAAAGGGCAAGGGCAATTGGCCCTCTCACTTTTCAGACAAAAACCACTCATTAAAGGTTACTTCACGCCGCTCGTCTGTGAGAGGGTGGTACTTCCACGGTATGGAGTTACATGACTACAAACAAAAAGACAGTCTCTCTTAATTTTATAAACTATGGCAACTGAGAGCGATGTTGATAATTTTTGCTGAACGTGAAAGTTGTCTATATGAACCAATTGGTTTGTAAAATATAATTTTGATGTGTTTATACTATTTTTATTACTTCTTGTTTGCTTTTGTCCTCTTAATATTTCCTTTATTTAAAGACAAGTCATTATATCATTATTACCATATTATTAGTACCCACTGCTGAGCAAAGGCCTCTTCTTACATAGAGAGGGTTAGAGCATTAAGCAACGCGCTTGCTGAAGGCGGTTAGGCGATTTAAAACTTATAATTCGAAATAATAAGTCCAGATTTCCTCACGATGGTTTCCGTCACTGTGTATCAGTGATGTTTACTATACTCTTATAAAGTACACATGACTCGCAAGTCGCAAAAATCACATTGGTATTTACCAGGTTTCGAACCCGCGCCCTCATGGATGAGAGGCGGGCTTTTAACCTCCAGAGCACCACGATCAATAATATATGGTCGTTATATAAATTTAATTAATTTGTTTCATTATACTGATTTCTTATAAATAGTAAAATATTAATACAAACGTTTTAAACCACGTCTAACCAAAATAAATACCAAAAAAAATCTGTAAGGATATATGTATTGTATGTACATATATAAGAATATACGAAGCTCTGACTTTTGCGTTTCTCTAACAAGAAATGTTTCCAAAAACAGTCTTCGTGTTGCACTCTTGGAAAAATGCAAGATCAAGACTGAAAGAACAAGAACAAGAACAAGACTCGCAGTGGGAAATGTGTGTCCTTTTGGGAAGGATTATTTTCTATATGCTCTTTAATGATAAGAAAACAAAGATAGTCGTCATGTATTGAATTACTCTGTGTAAGTTCTCCCATCACTAATTTCCACTAATAATTGTAAATCTTTCCATAACAATTGTAAATTTAAAGTCAACACCGAAAAAGTCGCAATAAACAGATTATTGATATAAAATTAAATAAGGAATAGATCTTCAAATTTAGTAATGCTTTTTCACAGTTTGAACGCATGCCCTTGTTCCCTACTACATTTCAATTCTAATATTATTAAATTATTTCAAGGTGGTAGTGACAACAAATATGACAACCAACAAAGCAGACAGTACCTCCCTCCCCGTGCTCCAGGATATGATGATGGAAGCAATGGAGTGAGTTTAATATTAGAGAATTAGGGATGTATTCAATCAAGACTTGGAATACTAGAATACTCATTATAACTGCTAAAGTTCATAAATGTCCCATACTACTGTTTTGTATGGCCACATATCTTTTTATCTCTTAGTATCATAATTACTCTTCTTTCAAGTATTATTTTTAAGTCCTTTTAATAACAACCTTCACTAACAGGAGCCTGCGAACTACGACTTTGAATACATGGTCCAGGACGCTCCCTCCGACAACAACTTCGGTCACCGAGAGTCACGACGAGGGGACCGGGCTGAGGGAGTCTACTACGTGGTCTTACCTGATGGAAGGAAACAGGTAATATACAGTAGGAGGATGGGTGGTTGTTTTGAACATAATAGAGATCATGAGAATGACTTATGACATGAATTATTTGTCACCAGACCGTTGAATATAAAGCCGACCAGGACGGTTTCAAGCCCAGAATCTCATATTAGGACGTCGGCGCCGGATCAGGCTACGACAGTAATAGACAAGCGGATTACAACAACGATTATAACAACGGACCTTATTAGAAGACTTTATATAAAGAAGGCTTGTTTAAGATGATTGTTTATCTTTATTTGATAGAGAGAAGGATCTTCTTCCCTTCCTCTAACTGATCTGTAAATAGTCCTTATTCTAAATGACGACAAGCAGTGTTAATGGACACCGAGTGTGTGTATATTTAACTTTAATTCTATCTGTGCCTTACTTTTAAGGATTTGGTGGAGTCCAGTTATACCAAAATAGTTCTTTGTTACTGTCTTTATTATTGTTTAAGATTGCGTAATGTTTTTGTAAATAAACGTTACTACAAGGAAATCAATTTTTTTTCTGATCTCAAATATATTTCATATACATATATATAACTCATCGATTTTATTTTATTTTTACACAATATACAGTATTATGTGGGGCTGTATTTAAATGTTACAATGAAAACTCTTATAACCGCATGTGAATATATTAATTTATATTTAGAAGACTTTTAGGAGTCCCAGTTATATATCAAAATATTTCTATGTTACAGTCTTTATTTTTTTTTAAGATTGCGTAATGTATTTTCGTAAATAAATTAGTATGAAAAATTCTAACTTTTTTCGTTATAACAATTAAGAGTTATTATAAATAACTAATAAATAAGCTCGCTAACAGTTCATGTAATTTATCGATTATATAACATCCTACTAATATTATAATTGCGAAAGTTTGTGAGTGTGTGGTTATGTTTGTTACTTCTTCACGCTCAAACGGCTGAACCGATTTTGATACAGTTTTGTATACGGGAAGCTGACGTTCAGGAATAACATATAGGCTACTTTACATCCCGGAAATCCGCGGGTAACACCGCGGGGAGCAGCTAGTATTATATAATAGTAATTTAAAAGCTAGTGATGTCGTTTACATGACCAATATGTCAAAAATATGTATATCTTTTGATTGAAGTGACATTTTTATTTTTTTTTTATTATATTAATATCAAAAGTAAATAAAAGTTAGCTCTTCGTGTTTTTATGCCATTTAAGGAAATCAAAACGTTGTATGTTCATTAAATCCTGTTTTGTCTAGAAGCATTTATTTTTAGTTTATCTCAGTGTGAATATCTCAAAACCTATTCACAAATTCATTTTTAATTACAAATTTTTCGTTAAGTACATTTTAGAATCTCCTAGATTGTTTATTTGTGGCAGTAGTAGTATATTTTCAATACTAATTTTTTTAAGTCATTACCTTTTTTGTTTGTCCAAACATTGTTTTAAAAGATTATATAAAGTGCAGTTATTTAATGTCCTGTTTTGGTCTGAGTCCCTTCTGAGTGGTTGTATAGTACATATTTTTCATTGGCATTGGTTCAAAGGGAATCAAAGAAACGACGACTCAGGTCTCGGTGTCTTGTCGGTGTAAGAATCCTACAAGCATTCTCCTGTATAAGTTTGTTATACCGAAATACAATCGGTTTCTGGTAGAGAAATCAAATTAAAACAAAACTCGTGTCCCTTTTCTCCATTTTATAATTTCAAGTTTATAACCAATATCACAACGGAGTATCAGAAAAAGGTTTCTTTATAAACTTATTTTCATTTCGTAAATCAAGTTCATTGTTTATTCCCGATCATAATATATTTAAGAACTCTTACTTGACTAGATATAATGAAATGAAAAAGATGAACCCCTACTAAGGAACTTTATCTCTATTATAAGGTACTTCTATATATTTAATAATAAATCTATTTTTCTGTACTTGTTATATTAATATTTAAAATAGTCATAACAATCTAGATCTTATCTATACATTTAATAAAATTGTAGAAAAGTGCTGTCTGTACATTGAAAATAAAAATAAAAAAAATAGCAGGGGTTATTGTTATGTTGATGTCGAACCCAAAAATGTAATTAACTTTTTTTGTCTGTTTGTCTGTTCACGCTAATCTCAGAAACGGCTTATCCGAGTTGGATGCGGTTTTTACGAATATATTGTGGTATGCTTTAGTGTTTGTTTCACGTCAATCGGTTCATAAATAAAATAGTTATGTCAAAAAAATGCTACTCATAGTCACTATTCCTATATTCACTATATTTTGAAGGTGGTAGAGCCTAGCTGTGGTTAAGTTACTACAGCTCGAACATGGGCTGGCTCGACCGGGGAAGTACCACCCTCTCACAGAAGATCGGCGTGAAGTAGTCAGTAATGACTGCGTTTCGTCCGATGAGTGAGAGAGCCGGTTGCCCTTTCCCTTTTCCCAACCTTTCCTTGTATTTCCTTATTCCCACCCTTCCCTATCCCTAAAAAGAAAAGGTTGGCAACGCATCCGTCCATGGACGACGGTAACCACCTTCCATCAAGTGGGCCGTCTGTTCGTTTGTCACCTATAACATAAAAAAAAAAAAAAAAAAAAAAAAATATTCCACGCGAACGAAGTCGCGGGCACAGCTAGTCCTACATATTTTTGATATCTAAATACATTATTGTAAAAATTTATTAAAATAAGTTTAGCAATTTCTATGTGAAAGAATGACGGACATCTGCACAATCATAAATTGAATCATGATATCGTTTTTATAATATACTAGCTGCGCCCCGCGGTGTTACCCTCGGATTTCCGGGATTTCCGAGATTTCTGGGATGTAAAGTAGCCTATGTATTATTCCTGGACGTCAGCTTCTTGTAAACAACATTTTATCAAAATCGGTTCAGCCGTTTGAGCGTGAAGAAGTAACAAACATACACACACTCACAAACTTTCGCAATTATAATATTAGTAGGATAATGAACAAGTTAAATTTAGGCAAAGAAGGAAAAAATCTCGTTATCTGAATACACTTACCTTATAAAGAATCTTAAATATGTATTTAGGAATATGTATAGTTCTTTGAAAGCACTCCGATCGATTTTTTAACCTCCATAATCTGTTGAGTTCTGTTAACAAAGATAATAATGTTTCCTTAATTATTATTTAAAGTATTTTATAACAGAGACATCGCAAATTTAATTGACAAAGATTTGATTGTTTCGCAACTCGTTTCAGGGTCTGTGTTCTGTGACACGGTTTATGAGAGTATTGAAACTGTTAACATCTGAATAAATATTGTTTATAGAGAGTCGAATGACATTCGTTAATAAAGAGACCTAGCTGTTCATTTAATATGAGACTGAAAGACGTGCTGAGGTGTCCGAGTGGTTAAGGAGTTGGACTTGAAATCCAATGGGTTTTACCCGCGCAGGTTCGAATCCTGTCATCAGCGGACTATTTTTTTTTACTATAATTGCATTCTCTCTCTTTGATTTCAGTTATATTCTTGTTAAACAAGAATTGATAAAGAAAAGTAGCCGTAAAATGTGTTAACTTCGTTAAAAGATTTCTTAGAAATCTCCATATGAATCATTACTCTCATACCGTTCTAGGAAGACGCCGGCGGTCACCTCGTCCTACTAATGAAGCTAATATAGATATATTTGTTATTTCTTAATCCATTCATGATAAAAGGATTCATACAGTTTAGGGTAAAATGTTGTAAATCCTGCAGCTTGAGCTTCTAGACTAAATATCGTGTTTCTTAAGGCAGCACACTAAATAGATGTATTTTTCAGGAAATGTTCTAAGAACAAGTCACTATCAATGTTTTTTTTATCTTTACAGTAAAGTATGTGTTATTTATATTTGTTATATGTATAACATTAGATATATAAATATATTTACATCAGATCAGATTCCTATTATAATAAGCATGACAACTAATGTCTCTCTCTATATTTGTGTCACAGGAACGTATCGGAATGATTATCTACTTGAACGTATTTTTATTTTTCTTTCTAAGAATGTTTATCCAGAGACTATTGGACATATTTAAAAATTATTATTTAAAGATTATTATTTTTGAACTTTATGATTTTAGACTTGGTTATAAGTAATATGATAGCTACGGCTCTAAATATGGTGACAAGCATAATTCGGGGGATAACCTGAACGTTGCAACACTAGCACATTTATAGTTTTAAAAATACTTTCATTACAAAATGACTTAACAAATTGTATCGACACAATGATAAATAGTGATGATACACTAATAACATCATACGATACTTGATTGTAGGTTGTCACCGGACACCTTCTCCGTGCACCAGACTGCGGACTGCTGCTATTGACTGCTGAGCACACGGCCCACATACACAGGGTGACTGGTGAATTACTATCGATACTTGAGGACGTGATATTTGACGATCATATATGACAAAATAAAAATTAATATAACATAAATATTAATAAACTTCTAAGTAAAGTTAACCAAAAGTTATGTAATTAATTACGCATCGTGTGAACACCTACCGATTAGGTATACACACACACACACACACAAACGCGTGCGGCGGCGTGGTGTTGTATCAGCAAACCGCCGCACGCGTCCACACTAGGAACACTTGAAACGTGTCCACACTTTATTTATTTATACGGAAATGTGGTCAAAAATTAAGTACCTATTTTTTTTACATAATTCGAATGAGAATCATGTACCGAGTATTCTCCTTAAATATTGATAGTAATTCACCAGTCACCCTGTATGTCGCTCGCCTCGTTGCGCAATTTTTGTTTTTTATATAAAACTTTTGTTTTGAATTACGTCGTATTTGCTAAATATGTAAATTAATCTATTACCAAATAAGCACTTATTTAATAATTATATGATAATCCTGTATTACTAGTGGCTGCGTTTGCGTAAATTTTTCGTATTATTCCTTACATGATATCCAGTGGCGGCTGTACCTTAAGCGCACTCGTGCGCTGAACCACCAATTCAAAAGATTTAAAAATTACAAAATATTACTTCATCTTTAAATTAACATTTTAATATTTATTTTTTAAACATACAAAAACGTACAAACAATTAAATTTCCTAATTATGGTCAAAAAGTTTGAGCGCTTTACTAAACTCATATCGTGCGCTTCGGCGAGTGCACGAGGACTGCTTATACATCTTGTATGAGATACGCATTAATACGCCTGACGCGTGAAACAAAAGATAGTTCATAGAAATGTACCGAGTAATGAGTCGGTTCTCGAGCGCCGCACGAACGACCGAAGGTTACCGAGAGCACCCGATGTATGACGAATAGAGCCGTTTTTGACATTTCGTTATGTTTTGTTGCATTTTCTAATTTTAATATTTTAGTAAAGTGCACCACCAGTTCTATTACCCACCAGCCGCCACTGATGATATATATTTTCTAATAATTTATTAATTCTTTTATATATATGTACATATAAAAACCACATTAGGTTTAAACATTATAATATGTGTATTTTTGCAATTGTAATTGATTTAGTTATTCTTTGAAATTGATTTAAAATAAGAATTATAATACACATGCCAGGTAACGTTCCCAACAGGACTGTTTAGTAATTTAAGATTTAATATACTTTTAATATAAACAACTTTCTCATGACCTGTATATTATGTTCTCTAAGTAATGTTATTGTGAAGACTGTTGTATGTTTTTTATTTTATTTTTATGACATGTTTCATTCATATAATTGGTGTAACATGACCACTATCGTGTGTCACAATCCAATTTTATTCTTTTTTATTATTTCATATTAACTATATTTATAATTTATATACGACTGACTTGTACACAACGACTGTGTTTGTAACCGATTTTAAAAAAGGTAATATTTGTATGTGACTATTTTTTAACTTCCGACACAAAAAGAGGGGTGTTATAACTTTGACATCGATGTCTGTCCGTGGCATAGTAACTCTTATGTGGATAGCTCGTTTTGGATGCGGCTCTTCTCAATTAAAAGTCATTTTATTTGTGGTGCTTATCTGCGTTTAGTTACTACCTGTCAAGCAGTGTAGAGTATCTTTAACCCTTTTCTCAAATGATGTAAGGCCAAAAGCCTATAATTACTCGATTGATCGATTCACACAAGAATATAATAGCTAAATGACAACTTTTAAAATTTAATAACATTTTGTTAGTATGGAAGTCTTCTGCTTGTTATGTAGAAATATTTTTACACATAAGGATCTAACTACGGTCGTCCGATACAGTTCTTGATTTTTATTCGGTCATCGTACTCTTAATGTGATGTAGGTCCTAGATTTTATTACATTAAAGGATTAAAATATTAAACTGTGAGGTTTCACTTTGTTATTATTATAATTTAAATATTATAATTTATAACGTGTGTGGTTCCCTTTATTTATTGATAAGAAATTAATAATAATATAAAATAATGAGCTGTCAGCGTCTTGCGATTGACATATTTTCTGTAGAGACAGTAGCGGTAACAGGAATCAGGAGGCCGCTTGATGGTGGCGAGTGTGTTTCCTCTCTACTAGCAGGAAGCAAGTATGGTGGTCAGGAGGAAAGCGGATTCTTTTGAATCCTAAAGATATGGTGGCTGGACTCATTGAGGAAGCTTTCCCAGAATTTCATCTCATACCTCATTTTCTATCATAATTCCAAAGTGGAGATAATTTTAAATATTTTGTTTAATATAAAACCAATTTAAAAATGCATAAATAGGAATCGTAAACGAAACTAAGATTTTGTTTTACTTATATGGGAAATACTAAACCTGATTGATTTTCATATTATAATAAAGTGAAATTAGTCATCCAACGAATCATTTAAACTGTGGGCTATGTTTATTATATAAAGTATACAGGGTGACTGGTGAATTACTATCGATATTTGAGGGCGTGATATTTGACGATCATATATGACAAAATAAAAATTAATATAACATAAATATTAATAAATCATCAGCCTATCAGAGCCCATTGGTGAGCTAGGGCCTCTTCTCACATGGAGAAGATTTGAGTATTAATCACCACGCTTGCTCAAGACGGGTTTGCGATTTCAAACTTATAATATTGAAATTATAAGTCTAGGTTTCCTCAAGATGTTTTCCTTCACCGTCTGTTATACAAACATTGAATTATATAAATATTTAAATTCATTCTATTTGTTTCCAAGTTGTTGTAAGGCAATTCTAGTCACAGAAATAGTTGTACAGAGAGACTAGAAAATAAATCTTCTTGGTTCGTTTGGTTTAGGTAAGAATTAAATCATTTAAATAATATATTAAAATGTGATATTAAATGTTTTTATATGAATCACAAGACTATCAAAACGGTTTATATATGTATGTCTATAAAAAAATTTGTTTTTTCAATAGATTTATCTATCCAACACGTTCGGACATTTTTTACTATACATACTGTCGCTGTTATTTCAAATAATCACAAAATTTATTATAATGGATTAACATTTTATATATTACATTTATTATATATGTATATACTCTTTATTGCACTAAATAATTAACAAAGGTTATTTTCTAAACATAATTATTGTGTACAAAGGCGGACTTATTTCTAAGAGAAATCTCTTCCAGCCAACCCACAGCTGTAAGAGTTAGTGTGTTTAGCAGGTAAAAAAGTTGTGCAATATGATGCTCTTAATAATATAATATATATAAAAAAAAACAATTTCGATAAAACACATGATATAATAAATACTATAATAATATAATAAATACATACATACCCATACAACATCTAAATACATAAATATTATATATATATATATATATATATATACATATATACAACAGTGAAAAAAATATATATATATCGGATTTATTACAGATTCGTTGATTTTAAAGAGAGAGACGCCAGCCTCGCTGGCGTTACAAATGTCACTTCTTCTAGAGCATTCGATGATATTTTAAAATGAAACTGCAATTGATCTTAATGCTCTTGTATTTCTCAAAGATTCTTCATAATAACATGCTTTTATGATACACGCTCACTGAACTCTGAATTATCAATGCTGAATTCTCAATTCTGGAGTCCGCCGTCGTGAGTCCAGACGTCATATTTTTGATTTAAACATAATTCTATTCTCTTTTGATTTCGTTTTACTTTTAACAATAATCATAAATACTAATGAGGTTTAATAAGAATTGATGGAAGCCTCTAATTATTTTCAAGTCGCATCCGTTATTAAAGCTGGTAGCGCCGATACGGCCATTCTGACAGGCGGTGCGTGCTCTGCACCTGCCTGGTTATGTGTTCTTTCTTGGTTGGTTTTCGTTATGTGCTTGGACCAGTCGCGCGTCTCGTAAAGTAGATGGGACAGGATCAAGAATTGATGCTTCATCTTCCGAAGTCATGCCGATACGGTCATACTGATGTTTGCTCTGTGATAAAAGATAAATGCTTTTGTAGTCTAGGTACTTCCACAGTACACCTAGATAACTTTATATTGTTACAATTATGAATATCAAAAATTTTTTTTTTTTTTTAATCGTATGGGTAACGTTGTTTACTACAACACAACTTTGAGATGGTCATAATATCACGTCCAATTATCTAAGCTTCATGGCTTTGGGGGCATCACACGAACATTCATAACATATTTGTCATAGGACGTCTCCGCCCGCCTACAACATTTTTTTTTTTTATTTATTTGTCATAGGACGTCTCCGCCCGCCTACAACATTTTGTTTTTATTTATTTGTCGTAAGACGTCTCCACCCGTCTACAACAATTTTATTTTATTAACCATTTTATTATTATTATTATTTTGTTATGGTTCGGATCCGCCATCAAAGGCATCTTTTATAGTAATAATAATAATTTAATAATTTTATAGTAATATATCTCAAAGTAAGTGTTTCAAAATCACACTTCTATCTACGAAATATGTAATGCGTTTGAAATGAAGTAAATTGAACAAAATGAAATACGCTCACCGGATAACTATTAGGTAGTCGAACAGTCTACCTTGCTGCTCGTTTACTTATACTCTCTCGTCACTCCAGTGGAACTTCGTCTGGCTGGTCACGAATCACATTTCAAAGTGTTCCTCGGTTTCTATTACTTTTTCCGTGATATTTTTTTTTATATTAAATCTCCATTCTGAAATTATTTAAATTTTAGCTCGAAATCTCTAAAATCCAACTTTTTATCTTCTCTCCGCCTCGACCATCCTGTTTTAAATGTGTTGCTTCGATATCCACGGACGGATTGTCAAATTGTAATCTAAACTGTTAAAGCCGGATTGAATTCGTATGTTCATAACATCGGCAAGGATACTAAATTTGTCAGATGTACGCTAAAGCCTGTAATCACAAAACTATTTATATTAATAATAGAGCCCGGCCTCAATCCTCGCAAATAGTTGACGATTTGTTTTCTATTCCCGGAGATGTTATTTGCCATTGATTCTTGTATAACGCACCCCTGAAATCATGCATTTTATTAAGATTAAATTTACCAATTGATATTAAATTTAAATTCGGCGTGATATCCTTTTCCCGTCGACAACATGATTGAAACGTTTGACCTCGGTTAGCAATGGAAATGGAACAAAACTTAGCTGTACTCGCAATAGGTGTATTTGATTAGAAATTTAGAGTCAATTATGCTATCATTTGAAATATAACATCGTTTTTTAGTGGCACTGCTGTGTGTGTTGACCGACGTGTTAATATTACTGTGAAGGGTATGTCTACAGTCGATTATAAATAAAGCCTTGGCGCCGGCTGTTTGATATCAAAATCATGTAACTTCTTATAGATTGAGTGACTTCATATTTACTCATAGTTTCCCAAGGCCGCTCTTCGTCATCTCATGGTATTCTCAAGGATACAGCAAGGATCTGTGGTTAGCTCAAGGGTAATACGTGAGTAGCTCAGAGGTACGCTCTCCACATCTGTGGCGTAGACTTGTCTTCTCACGGTTCCACAAGGCATCCCTACGTAATCTCATGGTTCTCTTTCGGATACATCAAGGACCCGTGGTTAGCTTAAGGGTAACTCGTGATTAGCTCAGAGGTCACGCTCTCCAGATCTATGGTGTAATACTTGTCTCCTCACGGCTCCACAAGGCTTCCCTACAGAATCTCATGGTACAGATTCTCTTGAGAATACACCATGGACACGAGATCAGCTCACGGAAATTCCCTACACACTAAAGGCAACATAGAGCTCTCATTATTTCCGAAAAAGAAGAGCGCGTCTTATCTCGTAAGTTTTAAAGATATCACTATTAAAATAGTTTGCCTCTAGTTTCGTGATAATAAAATTAATTTCGTTATCTATTTCTTGTTTAGCCTTCAACCAATGGTTTGTTGTCGCGGCGAAATGAAAGCATTTTTGATTCGAAATAAGTGGCAAAGGATATCTATCAGACACCGTATTCTTATTTAATTCTCTCTATGACATTATTCAAATGATTTTTCAGTTCCAATCTTGTTTGTTTTAAGAATGAGACATTATTTTTAATCCCTATAGAATACCCTCATGTAAGCAGATCCTGTCTAATCATAACGTCGTTGAAAATACATGAATTCACAACATGGAAAACTCACTTTACTGAATCACTCTTAAATTGTTTAAAGAATTTAGATATAACATTTAATGCGAGCGTTACTTACACTTTCTAATGCAATTGTATTATTATATTGCGCTTTACTTAGAAATCTATCTTTCAAGAATTTTTTTTTTTTTTTTTATTTCATTAAAGAACATTCGGTACCCGAGTCGAAGCAACATGAAAACCTCTCACCGGTTTCACTCCAGAGCTGAACCATATCTGGACGGAACAGATATTCACGCATCGTTCGGTCCATGCTTAATTGGCTTTGAATTCAACACTGGGGCAGCGCAGCGCGAAGTAGCCTCGTTGACCATACTTGAAGCAACTAGGAGTAATCATTTCCTTCGGCGCGCCAGGTTCTTTTAATTGTTGAGAGGAGCTGGTATCTGAAAACTCAGGATGTGTATTAGTATTTGGTCAAGCCCGCTATGGCCTCAACCTTCAGTTAGAACGTGCCCGTCTTGCCTCAGTTATAGCGCCACATCGTCGCATAATATCTCCGCCTAATATCCATACTACGTGGCTTCTTACGTAAATGTTGTAACCAATCGTATTCACATATTTGAGCTCACTCCTTTTAAAGATTTCATTTTCATTTGAGAATCATGGTTCCTGATTTACTACGTATTTATAGCCATATAGATGTGTTGACACCATTCCCGAAGACACACACTACCACCGGGGTCAAACGATGATAAAAATGATCTTCTTAGTAATTTTAATATTATCCCTTGATTTATTTGTAGTAAACGTTTGCACACGCTCTGCATTATTGACATCAATGAATGGCATGAAAAAAATTCTCTTGTAGCGTTCTTCAGTACGCAAGTTCTCCACATGGTTATTTTCTTCAGCTGGATAGGATTTATAAGACCGGCATGATCACGAGAGCGATCCCACTTCTGATATCGGATTTATTACAGATTCGTTGATTTTAAAGAGAGAGACGCCAGCCTCGCTGGCGTTACAAATGTCACTTCTTCTAGAGCATTCGATGATATTTTAAAATGAAACTGCAATTGATCTTAATGCTCTTGTATTTCTCAAAGATTCTTCATAATAACATGCTTTTATGATACACGCTCACTGAACTCTGAATTATCAATGCTGAATTCTCAATTCTGGAGTCCGCCGTCGTGAGTCCAGACGTCATATTTTTGATTTAAACATAATTCTATTCTCTTTTGATTTCGTTTTACTTTTAACAATAATCATAAATACTAATGAGGTTTAATAAGAATTGATGGAAGCCTCTAATTATTTTCAAGTCGCATCCGTTATTAAAGCTGGTAGCGCCGATATATATATATATATTAGTTAATATGACAGATTTATAACAATTGTGACAGAAAGTGCCCTTTTACTCTTTTTTTAAAGAGGCCAATGTTAGGACTCTTTTGGATGGTTTTTGGGAGATTGTTCCAGAGGTTCGCTGCACGTACAGAAAAAGAGTTATGCAGAAACTTTGTATTACTTCTGGGCACTTCTAACTCTGAAGTAATACAGGAACGTCTGGAACGTGTTGGAGGCGGGAGAAGGTTGAAACGGGAGCGAAGGTAAGAAGGAGAATTTGGATCATTAAGAATGTTAAAAAGGACCGAAAGGATGTGCATATCACGGCGAAGGCGGATAGGGAGCCATTTAAGTTGAGTACGAAATGCAGATATATGGTCATATTTACGTAGGCCGTAAATAAACCGAATAGCCAGGTTTTGAAGACGCTCTAATTTATTAATTAAAACTATTTACATATATCTTAATCAAAACTGAACACCCGAATTAATCGCAAAAAATTATATAATTTAGATTGCTTCAATGTTAAGACCGAACGAGTAATTATTATTTATGTTTAGAATATTTAATATTTTAAGTATTTTTATATTTGTCATATCTTCAAGAGTTTTAAAGAAATATTTCCGACTGAACGATCTTTTATATGATTAAAACGTTATTGAAATATCTTATAGGTGTTAAGAATGATGGAAATTGTTAAGAAGTGAACCAGAACAGATCATTTACGCATAGTATTATAGAACTTGTTTAAAAATTTTATAGGTAACAAGAGAAATTAATCTAAAATCTCTACATAGAGTTAATACAAATAATAAATTAAATCTCTATTCAACGAACAGATTTGTTAATTTTATCGAAGGATTAATTAGTACAGAAGCTTATTTCACAAATTTTTAATATCGTCACTCACCGCTATCAGCCGCTCTGGGTTTTAAATGAATTAATTATATTACGTTCGGTTATTGAATATTTAGTTGCTAATCGTTGTTAAGAGTCTTATTTATTAAAACTAGAATAAAATTAAAACTTCACATTTATAACCAATATGATATATGTATATAAATCACAATATACAGAATACTAAGAAACTAAGAAAAATATATATTTTTCGCAAAAGAAATTACATTTGGATTATTATGTAATATTGTAGCCTTAGCCGATTGGAACTTGGCCCCCTTTTTAACAGGCATGTTTTTGGTGAGATTAGATTTACTTCAGATAGCACACACACACTCATACTCACATACCTTTAATTTGCATCAGAGGTTAAACAGAAGATTTAGAAACAATCAATAAAAAAACAATGCAGCTAGCTTCAGGTCCGTAGGTAATATTACAAATCGAAACAAAATATATATTTGAGATTTCTAATTTAATTTGTTACAAGCATAATTGCCTCCTCCTGTGTACGAGACTACGGGTTATAAAAATGTTACTATTACGTTTAATTTAACATGAAATTGTATGATTAATTTAAGTTTGATTATATGAATGTCTGAGCTGAATCATATTTGTAATTGATAGATTGTTATATCAAGTTATTGTTTATTCTTATTATATTATTCACAAAGACAAGTTATTTGACAACAATAAGAGTATTGTAATAGGCAATGAACAGTTCTGATTGGATGAAAAATTAACAGCTGCTAAATTATTATTATAATAATATAAATTGTCTGGTTCATTTGTGTGGTGAAATATAAGGATTCTTGTTTATTTTTCCTTAAAGAAATATAATATAATAGATATAATGAGTAGATTCTGAAACATGCTTCTAAATTCGAGTAAAGTATTGCACTGAAACAGAACTGAGTCACTAATGGCAGCAAATTTAATTTGCTGTTTTGTAACCTGTAGGAGTAACCTACACTTTACATTAAATCAACATCTACTATAATAAAAAATGTAATTTGTGTGTATTAAAGTTATAGAAGTTTGAATTTTTGTATCTAAAATAATATTAGTAATATTATGCATTAAGTAGTCCACGATAATGAAACCCCGGCTCACAACTTGTTAACTGTATATTATTGTACTGGTTCAAATAAAAACGTTTATTTTATATTATAATTATTAATATTCAGACCAATCTTAACTGAGGACTAATCTCAATAAATTATATAATATTGTAGCGTCATTGAAACTGTAGGACAAGTAGTTCTTTGACTTTCAAAATTTTTAACGCTCAGCATCTCATAATAAACAATGTAAATGACAGGTTGCTTTACAAAGAAACTATTTTATTGCACTAAACTTTATAGACATAAAATAAAATATTTATTTTCATAATTTTTCATATTTCCTAAATCGGTAGCATGTACACTTATACATACCACTAGATATTAACAACATTTTGACGAAATGAAATTATATTTAAGCTAAATTTCAACGGAACTCAGCTATGTTCACTCGCTTGAAACGATTTCAGTGTTTCATGTTTCACAATGAATCATTGTTTAATAAAATTAAAATTTAAAGTATTGCCAATTATGTAAAATATAATAACCATAAGAATTTTTCGTTTTCATTATACTTTCTCTAGATATATTAGTGTTTACATATTATTACCACAGTCACAAATTGTTCCTGATTACCAGTGTAATATATCCCATAAAAACTTGTAATGAATTAATAGACCAATATCAATGTTTTGCTTGAATTTATTTATGTATTTTATATACTTTTTACATAACAGTCTTACTGAAACTAACGAACACATAGAGACGAATTATAATAACATAAAATTTTAAAATAGACACACTTCTTACTGTAATATGTTACAATTATTTTAACATTCAACAGTTATTAATTCCTTTTAGATATCACGACGAATGGTTAAACAAATCTTTTTTAAAGCAAAAAAAATAATTTGTATTATATTTTAACATATATATAGAATATATGTTATAACAGAACGTGTAATTTTTTATTATTTTTGTATTTTATCTAGATGATATCTTTCATAATATATCCAAAATATATTTAAGTACATATATTTGAACACATTTTATTATATGTTTCATGTTACGACTTTTCTACGCTTCAAAGTATGTCATGATAGGGGAAATTAATGAAAATGTTTATTGCCGAAAGCTCCTTTTTAAGTACATTAAAATTTGAGAAGCGTAGTATTACATTGATCATATTTTAATATAGATCTTTAAGATTATAACAAAAAATATCTTAGATATCATAATATAAAGTGATCGTTACGTGTTCATTTTATTAACACACCGACATAAGTCTGTTTCACTTAGATTTATATTGTAATTTTTTTATTTTAGATTCATTCTATTGCATTAATTAAAGAGATAAGGAAAGTCTGTATATTATTAAAAAAATCCAGATTTATAATACAGAAAACATTCAATATGATAAGGAAAATATAAGACGAAACCTCTTAGCATTCAATGGATTCATGCGGGTGCCGGGTCCATCGCGTTGCAGGGAGAGGAACTTCAACAGTGCCTGGGACTTGCGACCCAAGTGTAGGTTTAAGGGGCCCCTTAACTAACGCTCGTTAAACGCTCACCTCCACTGTCCAAGCTCCTCTCCCTACCTAACCAAATTTGAAAATAACCTACTAGGGCTGCCTTCGATATACGTTCCAAGAATGCATTAATGTGAGTTCTGGACAAGCCCAAGTCCTTTAGTAGGTTGTAGAGAGATTTTGCTGTTATACCTCTCGCTCCCACCTCTACCGCGTACAAATCTACTATGTACCTATTTCGAGTGAGTTCGTTTGTGAGCTCGTAATATTTGATGACCTTGATGGTATGGTCTTTGGGGATGTTGGTTTCCCAAGGGACCGTAAGCTCTATCATCACTACGCGCTTTCAAATTCGCGAAAACAAAAATGTATCCGGTCTGGAGGCCCACGCACAAATATTCTTGAGGATTTTATATTGTTTTTCATACGTGTCCATCATTATAGTCCAATCCGACGCCGCTTTAAGGATGGAGTAAGGCTTGACGTTTGATTTTGTAGCCCTAGTGCCTTCTCTCACAAAACCTACTGATCGTTCGTTTGTGGTTATTTCCTTTTGCGCCCTGGCTACCGAAAGACTAACCGCTTCACGTATGACTTCTAAAACCGCTGTCCAGGAGTACCAGTACAGTAGCAAGTTTTTTCGGTACTTTTACCCCATCTTACTAAATTACTCTGATCTGGGAGAGTCATCTGGAACGCATTGAGATAGAATTTTAGCAATACTCTGATAGGCTGATGACGATGATATACAGGGTGACTGGTGAATTACTATCAATATTTGAGGACGTGATATTTGACGATCATATATGACAAAATAAAAATTAATATAACATAAATATGAATAAACTTCTAAGTAAAGTTAAGCAAAAGTTTTAACCAATTAATTACGCATCTTGGGAACACCCTACAGATTAGGTATACACACACGCACGCCTCCACACTTGGAACACTTGGAACGTGTCCACACTTTACTTATTTATACGGAAATTTGGTCAAAAATTAAGTACCTATTTTTTACATAATTAGAATGAGAATCATGTACCGAGTATTCTCCTTAAATATTGATAGTAATTCACCAGTCACCATGTATATACATGTTTAGTTTAAATCGATATTTTAAAAACTCATTTCTGATCTTGTTTCTACGAATATTTTAACATATGTTGGAAAGGTTACATTTTTTCTAATTCTTTTAAAATGTTATATAATTAAATTAAGTATAAGTGTTATAAAAAATATAATAATAAAATTGAGTAAAACAAAAAGTGAAAGTTTATATTTTTGCGTAAGTAAGGTGGACCAGCTATAAAAATTGAATTACATAATTTTTATCCATGAAATAGAACAAAATATTTTTATTAAACTTTTGTTGTTCCATTTGGTATTTTTTTGTTTGGAATTCCTATCTAGGTATGAATATCTGCCAAGTTTATTGAGATTTCTCTTTTAGTTCGTCTTTAGTTTCCATTGCACACAGCAAGTCAGATAGTATAAAATCAAATAATCATTACTTAATGAATATTAAACTTAAATATATAACTCGTAAAACTGCAAAATACAATTAGGATTTGTCATCTGCACGTTGAATGCAAGGAATGCTGAGAAATTTACTCTCATTTAATGTGTATTACAAGTATATCTCTTGCTAATAATAATTATTTTCAGTTAATAGAATAGACCACTATTTTATCGTTTTCAATACAAGTTTGTTGTATGTTTTATTTCATAGAAAAAAAAGACAAGACAGGTGCTTTTAGGTTTAAAACGTAAAAAATATACCGAGTCTGCTGTTTTTATACTAATATATATTAGTATTACTTGTGATAAATATATATCATAAAAAGACCATATTTCAGTTTGGAACGCTTTTCATTTTGGAATAACATTTCACTTGTCAGATTTCAGATTCTTAAATAAACGAGGGTCAAGAATGTCGACAAAGGTTATAACAGAATTTATTGGAATGTGGAGTACCTTTGTATATAAATATATGTTTCAATACAGAAATAAAATAACTAGAAGAGATAGAACATGAATGTTCTATTCTTAAACAAAAAGTGACTAATTAAAAATAAGTACATAATTGAATATATATGTGAAAGCAAATCCGTTCTTAAACAATAAGTGAACTGTAATTTTCAGTATAAAATTCAATAGTATATTACAAGGTGGATATTAAAACACGCATTATTAATATATATTGAATTGATATGAAAAAAAAAAATGGTTGTTTGTAAAGTAGGTTTACGATCGAGATGTTTACGTGATAACGTCTTATTGGTGATATAAGTTTTTGGGAAGTAGGGAATTAATGAAGATAACAATTTCTTCAAATTTTAAATTACATCTATCGTTTTATTCACACTTTTGATGATAAATTTCGGGTGTAAAATGACAAGTTTACTTATTCGACTATGATATACATTTTTCTACATTACTCCGCTCGTGAGGATTCCGAGTGACAAGTTTCACGGAATGACTGGCAGCGCTCGAGATGAGACGGAAGATCGGTCCATCTCTCTCTCGTTATACCTGCGATCGCGCTCGTGAGGTTTTTAAAGACGTTATCACGTCAAAAACTACCTATAATTTCAATCACATTTTTTATTTGAAAATTCGTTACAATTCGATTAATAAAAAGTTTCAAAGTTATTTTAAAACGTTAAGTCTTATTTAAAGAAGTTCAACGATACATTTTTTTTCAGATGTGATATTCCAATAATAACATTATTGAAAGAGATAACTTTTCAAAATGAATACGATTCCTATTCAAAACTTTGTAAATTTTATCTTATTAGTATGTATTATAAACATGAAAGTTTGTATGGATGTAAGTTTGCTATTCACTGAGACAAAAACGACCTATGGCATTTAACGAAACTTTTCAGTACACTAATTTATGGATAACAATATTTATTTAATAGTTTATTCTGAATGGTTTATATACAACTTAAGTATCTGAGAAATAAGATGTAAAGTGTCTTATAATCATAGGATATCGCTAAAGAAATAGAAGTTTCAATTTATTGAAAGTGTAACTATGAGGTGATGCTTCTAGTTGATTGGAAATGTCTTCAAACTCCGTGTCTCTGGAGTACAGGTATTTAGAAGATATTTTTTTCTTTTTATTTGTTCTACCAAGTTGAAACAAAAAGAGCAATCAATTTGTACAAATTGTAACAAGTAAACATTAATTTAGTTTGGAACTTTTGTAACCTTATAAAACTATATTTTTAAGTTTTGATATCTAATATTTTTTTCGTTACAATCTTTAATTTCACAATGTTGTTATTTGCATCTATAATTTTTAGTTTTTCAAAACCTTATTAAACATTATTTCCAGCTACTCAAGTCATCGGCCAAGATTTATGATCTCTCAGTTCTGTAAGAGTTTTAAACAAAGAAAATAGGTTTAAAAAAGACAAAGATGAAACAGAAACAGATATCCAATTTAATAAATAATAAAAAAGAAATATTTGTTATAAAAGGTAAATTGTAATAGGACAGAAAGTGTAGCATTTTCGTTTGAAAAACAAGATTGTTTAAAATGTGTTGTATGTTTATAACGTGTTTGTTTTTCCCGCAAGACTATAGTTATACATATAATAGTTCATACTTCTAAAGTAGTTTCATAAAAAATGTGTAGAATATGATTTGGCGGTGTTTTAAAAAAATAGTAATGAATGACGAATGATATACGTAGCAATTAACGAAGTTCAAAGCATTTTCTAATGTTAAAATTAACACTAAAAAAAGAAAATTAATCCCGGGTAGATTACTTTTATTGAAGACGACCAAAGAAAATACTAAAACAAAAGAATAATCTTTCAATTTCAGTAAAAATCAAATTAATTGGTTTCCCTTCTTCAAATAAATGGTCCAGTTTAATTAATTAGCGAGGAAGGGTCTTACGTACCTCCTCTTGTCTCTTTTTCCTATTCTTAAGTTGTTTATGTTTTTATGCAGAATATCAGACAGTTGGGAATAAATAAAAACGTTGAAAAGTAATATACATACTTTCAAGAAAATTCACATCTTTCGGGAGTATTTATTTAATAGAAACTACTATTTTTCGGATTCTACTTCTTAGAACAAACATACTCCCGAAGTTTCGGTTACCTTGCAACAATCTTGATCACGGACGGACAAGAATAATCAAATAAGCGTAGTATAATCCGAAAAATATTAGTTTCCTTTAATTGACTTTTTTTGGGAGAGAAAGATTTTTATAATTATTTTATAAATATTATAATTATTCTTATCCTTTTCTCTCCCACTTTCCCACTCAAGGGTGACAACACATCCGCAAACTATGTTGAGGATGTCTATGGGCGACGGTACTACCTCCGTCAGGTTGGCCGTCTGTTCGATTGCCCTCTTTAGATTAAAACAAAATTCAAACTACATCGTTTTATGTATAAAATATCATATAACGAGTGACGCAACTGACTCCGCGGAACGAACACCAAACCGTGTGAACCAGAAAATTCCTTACACCACACAAGCTTTAGAATGTCATTGTCATCCTAACATCCGGGCTATCATGTAGTCTTAGGTATAGGTTATAAGTTTTAACATGTAATTTATATTTTAAAATACATATAAGTATGTTTCGTAGTTTCCCTTGAGCCTCCGGTTGCCCCTTTAATTAATTTGATAACGACATTAACCATTATTAGTGTACAACTTTCTGATTTATTATTTTGATTTTTCCTTATTTCACATATCTATTTTCTTTTCGCCCACGTTCATAAAATTTGTATCATCTTTACGTAATAATAGGAATTCTAAATTAGTAAAAATAAAATAAAATTACTCATTGTAAAAACAAAATGGGATATATATTTTTCAAACTAATTCAATAGATCTAAATTAAAACACAAATAATCATTAAAACACAGTAAATAGATCAAAAAATATTGCTAGCTTCTGCAAATGAATTCTATCTTTCTTTCTCTCTAGGTAGCTGAACGTTTTTTGATATTAATTGAGCAGTAAATACAGTGTAAAACAAATTTTACTTCACGATCTGACAAAAGGGAAATCTGTTACTCAGTTACTTATCTTAAGCTATTTTGTGATTTCCCAGATTATGACTCAGATCTATTTCTACAATGACAATTATAAGAAAAACTATTCCTCAACTAATACTTAAATTAATGTTAGCTTAATTTATTTTTCATTTCTATTACTTTCATAAATTATTTCGTTATACTGCTGTCCCACATAATATTGAGAACTGTACATATATAACAATCATTTATTTATATTTTATATTGAGGTAGACATCAGACTTTTTACATTTAATATTTTTATACACCGGGTCGTGTCGCCTCAATAACAACATAGACAAAAGAAAAACACATTTTTTCATAAAGAACACTGACCTCGAAGGACAGACAGATATTCCTTTTAAGCTCCTTTTACATGTTTTTTATTAAAAATTATCCCATTAGCATTAAAATGGCGCACTTTAATTTATGATTGGTCGCCAGCATTGCTAAAATTCTACCTCAATGCGTTCCAGATGACTCTCCCTGATCAGAGTAATTTAGTAAGATGGGGTAAAAGTACCGAAAAAACTTGCTATATCTGTGGAAAGGCAGTTGGAACTGCTAAGCATCTGCTGGTGGGATGTAAGGTACTCCTGGACAGCGGTCAATACTCGCGTCGTCACGATAGGGTTCTAGAAGTCATACGTGAAGCAGTTAGTCTTTCGGTAGCCAGAGCGCAAAAGGAAATTACCACAAACGAACGATCAGTAGGTTTTGTGAGAGAAGGCACTAGGGCTACAAAATCAAACGTCAAGCCTTACTCCATCCTTAAAGCTGCGTCGGATTGGACTATTATGATGGACACGTATGAAAAACAATATAAAATCCCCGAGGATATTTGTGCGTCGGCCTCCAGACCGGATATATTTTTGTTTTCGCGAATTTTAAAGCGCGTAGTGATGATAGAGCTTACGGTCCCTTGGGAAACCAACATCCCCAAAGACCATACCATCAAGGTCAACAAATATTACGAGCTCACAAACGAACTCACTCGAAATAGGTTCGTAGTGGATTTGTACGCGATAGAGGTGGGAGCGAGAGGTATAACAGCGAAATCTCTCTACAACCTACTAAAGGACTTGGGCTTGTCCAGAACTCACATTAATGCCTTCTTGGAACGTATATCGAAGGCAGCTCTAGTAGGTTCTTTTCAAATTTGGTTAGGTAGGTAGAGGAGCTTGGACAGTGGAGGTGAGCGTTTAACGAGCGTTAGTTAAGGGGCCCCTTAAACCTACACTTGGGTCGCAAGTCCCAGGCACTGTTGAAGTTCCTCTCCCTGCAACGCGATGGACCCGGCACCCGCACGGTGAATCCATGGAATGCTGAGTAGTTTCGTCTCTTTGTATTACTTTTCCTTTTTTCACACTTTTTTATGAACCAACATTATTTTACTTCAAGAAGAAGTAAATTTTAAGGTATCGTTCTAAAAAATATCAAAAACCAGATTAACGAGTCAAAATATTCGTCATTATTAATGGTGTAAAATTTCGGCGTTTTTTTTTTATAATATCTACATATAATGTATAATGATACAATGTATATTTTTAAGTACTATAAAATATGATAAGTTTTTCTTAGATTTATTTCTATGCAATAATTAAATAGAAATCGGTGACATACAAAACGGATACTTTCAACAACAATTATTAATAATACTAAGTAGGTATATTTTGTTTCCATAAATTTATATTTGTTAGTGCCTTCGATATTGCTTGCTCAAAACGGGTTGGTGATTTAAAACTTATAATTGTAAAGTTATAAGTCCAGGTTTCCTAACGATGTTTTCTTTCACCAGTGTGTGATGTCTAAATACTCTTAGAAAGAATGAAAAAGAAACATATGACTCGGAAAAATCACATTGGTACTTGACAGGATCGAACTGCATGAGAGGCGGGCGTTTAACCACTAGGCCATCACTGACATTTTACTGACTCATATGACTATATTGATATACTTTTTTTAACTTGAATATGTACCTTCGGAAAAAATATCAATGCACGTAACAATATCTATTAAGTGCTAGAATATACCAAAACACAAATAATACTATGAACAAGATAAAATATTCAAATTCAAAAATTCTTAATAAAACTTGAGATAAACGTATTATAAATCATCAAATATTAATTATTTATCTAAGTATGTGATGCTTTCATTTATTGTATCAATTACCATTGCCAATTGTAGTTTTATAACAAAACAATATATATTTTGTTTAATAAAAAGAGCCAGAACAATACGAATTACATGAATTTTACTTTTAAAACACGATGCCTCGAGAAAGTTGTTACGAGACTTTTTTTTAAAAAGCGATTTATAAGTAAAATTCAACTTTAATTATTTTTATTTAAATACAAAACTTGACTTTTATGAAGAAATATTTTGTAACATAGATAAAATATTAATAAAGAGGAGTCGATATCGGTTCTTACCAGAATAGTTATCGCTCGAACTGAAAGATAAAAATGAGACTAGAGTTTTTAATGTGCTTAATTATGTATATATCTATATTAATAAAGAGGAAAGAATTGTTTGTTTATTTGTTATGAATAGGCTCCGAAACTACTGAACCGATTTCAAAAATTCTTCCACCTTTGGAAAGCTACATTATTCCCGAGTAATATAAGCTATATTATATTTAAATAAAAATTAGTAATCCTTACTAAAACTCCAATAATGTAACCCAAGGTGTAAAAAAATGATCTGAAAAATTCCTTACGTCGCGTGCGCTGCGAAAACTATTGATGATAGAACCAAAGCATTTACTACGACTTTGCAGAACTCATCATTATCTACAAAAAGTGTCGCGACAGCATATGTCTAAATATTATACATAGTTATGTTACAGTAAGCGGTTTTTTATTCTAAAAATTTAATTTATATGCCGCCTCTTGAAAAGGCTCTTTATTTGTACCTTGGTATTAATCCTTATCAAAAAAAAAAAATACTTCATATTCAATACGGCTTCAATACCTTTTTATAAGTTTTTGAATTATTCAATTCGGACATTTCATTCCTAAGATATCACGAGTTTAAAAATGCAAGTATTAGAAAAAAGTCGCGTGGTTGCCGCTCACCGCGCTCAGCTAGCCAGCATGCGAAGTAGGCTCCATGTTAACGTCACTGAAATACGGGGGGGGGGGAAGTCAATCCCAACTAATATTATAAATGCGAAAGTAACTCTGTCTGTCTGTCTGTCTGTTAAGCTTTCCCGCTTAAACCTCTCAAACGATTTTGATGAAATTTGGACAAACCATCTTTAGACCCTGAGAAAAGACATAGGCTACCTTTTATTGCGAAAAAAGGGATGAAGAGGTTGAAAAAGGGTTGAAAGTTTGTATGGGATTTCTTAATTTTAAAAGATAAAACCATGAAACTTTATATTTAAGCACTTGATGATAAGATATATTTAAACATTTGTTCTAGCGTTTTTGAAATTTAAAATCGTTTGTTATTTTTACCATCGTGGGGGTGAAATTCTACACACGGAATTCCCGAAATTCGAACGGAACGGAACGGGAACTACGAAGCTAAACTGTTTGTATACAAAATTTTAACCACTGAACCTAGGAACATCATATTTAGAAGTTTTGGCTGTATCAAGGTAAAAAAAATGGCTTTTGAAGTTTAACGTTCCTTAATGAATAGGTACTCTGCATCGCCACCGCACAGTGGGAAAGCTCCATATAAAACCGTCTCCAAACCCCAAAACATGAAAGTCGTTGTTATGTAGTAAAACTGATTAATTAATTTAGTCTTATAAATAAGCTTTCTTTTCAATAGTTTTTAAATTATTTTTTGCATACCATAATATATATTAAAAGCATCAAAGTTGACTCATATTCAATGGTGTTATTTTGGCCCAGTACATTACTACAATTCAACGCCACATTACTCGAAAGTATTACTAATATTATAAATGCGAAAGTAACTCTCTCTGTTTGTCTGTTACACCTTAACCACTGAACTGATTTTAATGAAATTTGGTACAAAGAAAGAGTTGACCTTGAGAAAGAATGTAGAATAATTTTTATTCCAGACTTTTGAAAGATTCTCTTGGAAACGCGATATTACCGAACTCCACGCGAGCGAAGCCGCGGGCGGAAAGCTAGTACATTATATAATGATAGGTCTCAGTAAGTCATTTCTTTAAACAAGTCAAAGGAATCCAATATTTAATTTCACCCTGTTCCCGCGACAGTTTGTATATTATGATCAGCGAACTAGTGAATGTAATTTAAAGTTGGTCGACGACGCGTGATGCTGTCAGCTGTGATGGACACTGAGACATGATGTGTTACCGGTGTCATATGTAGTATACATTAAATACTATCTGTATAAATACAATATTATAAAAATGTATTTTTATAAAACCAATCTATTGTCTATTATACTCCAAATATATATTTGAAATAGGAATTTATAGTGCGCTTGATTTCAGCTGAGTTTTGCAATTGTGTGAGTGCACACGAATAGTGTAGGCGTGATGTAAAATTTTTGAATGCCACGTTTTTTTCTAGTTTTGAACCAGTTTATTCTGCTTTTATTCCACCCCGCACCTTCCGCACTTCACTTTTTGTACTGGTAGCAAAATCAAATATTGAACACGCAATGTCAAGTGAAGAAAAATTTGTAGAGGTTTTTCAAATTTTTTATTAATTAATTTTTTTTTCCATAATATTCATAATATTTCCATCTGGTCTTTAACAAGTTTTGATTATTTTATAGCACTTATGTTATGTATCTATTTTAAATATAATGAAATTAAATTCTAAAACTTTTTTGTCTAACTCTACTTATTCTTTCACTCACACAATTGCAAAGCTCAGCTTAAGTCTAACGGACTATTTTAACATATACAATAAAAGTCACATCAAAAACTGTAATGAGATATTGGTCTAAATACAAAAAAAAATTACTTGTTTATTGTGGTCATTGTTTTACAAATATATATTCTGTTAAAAAAGAATATATTTTTCACTGAAACCAATAATAGTAGCTTATTGAACCATGAATTTCTTTCACAGTTTAATTTTATAATAACCATAAAACTGTTTTTCAAGATATAATCAAATAAATCTATTACTATTTTGAATACTGCATCTGTTAAAGTCCAAATGAATGTTTATTACACCAATAGACAGTTAGTTTTGCTTCAAGCGACGCCTTCGGTAGTTCATTAAACAAGCTTCATATCAATTAATACTCGGTAAACATTAGACGATCTCTCGCGTCTGAGGGTTGACGAGGAAATTAATATAATCTACCAAACTAACGACTAATTCATACAAATATTCTTTTATTAGTTCTTTCTTTGATTTCTTTTTCAGTTTAGTATAGTTTCGGTTCCTTCACAGCAACCGTGATCACGGACAGACGAGATCAAACTTTCTGAGTAGTTGTAAAATAATAAAAACGCGTAGTGATTTAGTTTCATTTCAATCAATACGCGAGTAATTCTGAGATATCACAGTTATTATTGCATAATATTCTATATTTAACTGATCTTCGAGATTTTTTAAATTCTTTTTATAAAATATGAGTCGTAAGTATGTGGTAGTCAGATTAAACGATGAAATCCCCTTTATTTCAATCCCTGAACGTATCAGTGTAACATAAAGTTAAGAATAAAGAATTGTATTTATTGATTTTCCCTTTGAAAAATGTATGATATCGCAACGAAAAGGAAGTATTTGTTTTTTAATTAGCTACGGTTTAACAAATAATAAAAAAGTATTAAGTAACGTAACAGTGACAAAAGTCATTACAATAAATCTTTCAATTAAATTAATATCAATTTATTGGGGATGGTATCTATACTAATATTATAATGCTGAAGAGTTTGTTTGTTTGTTTGTTTGAAAGCGCTAATCTCCGAAACTACTCGTTCGAATTGAATAATCATTTTTGTGTTGGATAGTCCAGTTATCCAGAAAGGCTTTAGGCTATATAACATCACGCTACGATCAATAAGAGCAAAGATATAGAGGTAAATGTGTAAAAACCGGGAGAAATTATTTCATCTTTGAAGCCTTCCGTTGCGTGCGCCGTGAAAACGGTTCAAGATACACAAAAAATATGCACTAAAGAATAATAGCTCTTTTAATGATCTAAAAAACAGTTCGCGACAGTATATGTCTATCTTTTAAGATTAACTCACAAAAACCGTTTTTATGGTACCTAATTTGGTCGAAATAATTTGTTTAAGTTGTATCAAAATAATTATATTAATCTTTATTATTTTATCAAATAAACAAATAAATATATTGTTGGTTAAGAGTACTTCATTGTGAATAAAAAAACATAGGTTTTATCATGAAAATTCTACGGGAACTCGACCATTCCGAAAACCCCGCAAGAACGGGAACTATGTGGGAAGAACCAAAAATCTGCCGGAAGTCACTATTCCATGCGGACGAAGTCGCGGCAAAAGTTAGTCTTTTATATAGTAAGGGATTTAATGTATGTATTTGGGCACATACATCTGAAAGATTTTTAACTATTTCAAGGAGCATACTGACTGTAACTGCTACGTAATAATACTTCTCGGCTCAAAGAATATTTTCTCTCTCTTTTCAATCTTTACTCTATTAAAACTACTTTTGATAAACTTTGTAAATGAAGTAGTTCAAATGTAACAAAAAAGATCAATTGTTGAGAATGAAATAGAAAGTCATACGAGATTGTAGACTATTGGAAACACTTATTGAATCAAAGAAAATAAAAATTAAAAACTATCGTTAACAAAAATCTTACGTCAGGATTCTTTCATGTTAGTACAAAATAATGGTATTTTGGTAATACGGATTTACTATTACAAAAGCTAACTACACAATCTGAGACGATCGGGTGCTAATAGAAATGTTATTATAATATAAAGTTTATATAGATAAGACATTCTCTTACAAAAGAAGCATTTAATCGTTCTAGTATTAGGAGTCATTAAAGTTTCCCGAGCGTACGGCGCGTAGCGTACCGCGCTTGCCTCAAAGAGCCATCAGACCAACACAGATGGGGCCCTAGAGCCGATGCCAAGCCAGGTCGTTGGTGTATGCGCAATGATGTACCGCGGCCAGGCTCGGAGCAGGAGTTGATTTTTAGTCAGTAAGAGTCTAACTCTCCCTCTTGCCCCACCCAGGACAAGAGGGGTCATTTGATGATTTTCCCCTTAAAAAAAAGGAATTATTAAAGTTTAATAAAAATATAACATTAAATTTATCCATCGTCTCAATCAATAACATATAAGAAGGATGTACAAAATAAAATAATTTGTGACAAAATTGAGATCCTGTAGAAGGTTCTTTTCTGATCAAGTAAAGCCATCCTGTACTGAAACAAACCCGTGTGTATAATGGCTGCACAATGTTACTACTACACGTTACATTAAATCATTAATAATATTAATGAACATGTACGTGTGTTTTTAAGTTATAGAAGAATGAAACTTTTGTATTTAAAGTTGTATTTTTAATATAAAGTAGTCCATGAAGATGAAACCCCGGCTCACAACTTATTAACTGTTTATTATTGTAATGGTTGAAACGAAAATGTTTATTTTACATTTTTTTTTATTATTATTCTTTATTGCACAGAAAGAAATGTGCAAAGGGCGGACTTAACGCTATTATAGCATTTTCTGCCAGCCAACCCAGAATAGTGTAGGAGAGTAGTAAGTAGGATGTGCACAGAAGTTAAAGAAACATTAAAAATATATACATGGTATAAAATACATACATATACATAATATACATAAATATATAACATATATACACAAATATATACAAATACATATATATATATATATATATATATATATATATATATATATATATACACATATAAAAGAAAGTCGTGTTAGTGACTTCACTTATAACTCAAGAACGGCTGAACCGATTTCGCTGAAAATTGGCGGGGAGGTAGTTTAGAGCCAGCAAATTGCAATAGGATACTTTTTATCCCATTCAATAGCATTCCCGTGGGACTTGACATGAAACGTCAGTCACTATAAAACGTGGAATAACGAAATACAATTGACAGCTATGCAATTGACGTATAATGACAGATATGTAATTTAGTATTTGCGGGATAAATTTAGAAAATCATTGTTTTTCACATGGGCAGTTACAGTTTGTGTGTGTTGGGAAACCATCCGCTTTATTTGTGTTAACGTTAGACCAAAAACAAAAAAATGTGGTTTACAAAGGAGCAGTTCAATGAAACGGATAATTATACTTTGGATACTTTGGATTCACTTTCATTTACTTAGAGAAGTTCAACTAAATAACACTTCATTTTTGTAATCGAAATGAATTCATTACTGTTGTGAAATGAAATAAAAATTTTCCTTTTCAAATATAAAACACAAAAAAAATTCTTCATCTTTTAATCACCGAACGAAATCTTCTATATATATAAAAATGGATTGCTGTTCCTTAGTCTCGCTAAAACTCGAGAACGGCTGAACGGATTTATCTTATCTTAGTCTTGAAATGTTCGTGGAGGTTCAGGGAAGGTATAAAAGGTGAGAAAAATTGATTAATTTCCGGGAAAACCCTAAAAACAGGGGTTTTCTATTTCCCATACAAATGTTTTCTTTGACATTAGATTTGACAACTAACTAATATGTCAATCATCCTGTTCGATTGAAACAGGAAAAACCTGATTATTTATAGCCTCTAGGACGGAATAGAGTTATATATATGAATTCAATATTGATAATAGTAAAGAAGAAAGGCCATCACATAGTGTTGACAGACGACAGATAAAATTCTTTCACTTGGCGCTTGAAAGAATCGCGCGAAGGGGCTCTACGAATAGAGTCAGGCAAAGTATATTATTATAATTAATATTTAGACAAATCTTAACTGAGGACTCATCTGAATGAATTATATAATATTGTAGAGTCACTAATACCGTAGGACCTCGGTGAAGCAGCCACTAAATATTTAATGCGCTTTGTTCAACGTCTTGTAAAGGCTTTAACATTTCTCATAATTTTCGGCGTTTATTTGAATTTCTTTTACAATTGTATATTTCTTATTCTTTTTTTAATTTCCATAATGCATTTTATTTCTACATTGAATGTATTTAGTCAGTAATTATGTATAAATTCCAACTTCACTCTCAACAACTTCTCCATTAGTTACGCTTGAATTTCTTTAGTTACAAATTTATAAAAAGGTTTTTTAATACATCAGTAAAGATTGAACAGTGAGAAAAAATGTTATTTAAAAACGAGAAGTACTAATAATAATTAATAATTAATCTAATACTTATAGTTAGTCTGTTCTCTCAAATGTATGCCCTCTAACTACATACATATATATCAAAACCCTATAAAAAAATATGGTGCATCGCTATTAATTTAATTGAAATATAATAATATTTCTGCCTTAATATTATTTGCTTGCTACTCACCGCTTCCAATAACTACGACTGTATTGAAAGAAACATTAAGTTTAAAGACTAATACGTCGAACATCAAAGCGTTCACAAACTTGTACAACAAAGGAATGGTTTATAATAAAATGTGATTTTTAACGAGATGAATTAATGCTGCTAGATTATAATATAACGTTACAACCCGACCTCACCCGACCCGATGTCGATTCATCATTATCGTTTAATGAATTGTTATTTAAGATAATCCATAATATGAATGTTGACAGAAGGTTTCAAAACTAATATGAAATGTAATAAAATAAATACGATTTAAAATATCCCTATGAAAATGACTGTAATGAATCTTTTCTTAAGTTTTTGTTTATCAATTTAATGGCTACAAAGAAAAAAAATATGAAATAATAATATCAATAATATCAGGATAACTTACGACAAATTGTAATAAAACATTTTTTTCAATGCTTTAGGAGGTAAGAATTAAACTGAACGATATATTTAACCAACTAAGTATAACATTGACTTTCAAAGCTTAGAAGAACTAAAAATTTTTGATACAACATTTATAATTTCTACGGAAACTTCAAACTTCAGGATGCAAAGAACCTATCAAGCTTTCTCTCAGAATAGCAGAATTTAATATAAACAGCTGAAGATATTAAGACTATTCTACCTTGATATTATAACATATCACTATTTCCTGGCTTATTTCGGACTATACTATATATATATCAGGTGTTTATTAATCTAAAAAATGTTGAATTATTTTTTAACTTTCGTTTCATAATTTCAATATATGAATGTATAGAAATAATTTTCAAACATAAAATAAGAATTGCTCAACTACATAACGCCTATTGTTTACTGTTTCGTTAAAAGTTTGGATTGTGATAAGTATATGTATTTACAAACCAAAATATTGAAAAATCAGTGTGTCAATGTACAGAACAAATAATATTTAACCACATATGTACATAATGTTTTCAATGTTTTTCTTTATGTATTCATTGATAGTCGCAGGACTTCTAATGAGAACGACTCGGATTTCGATTCTTGCATACGAATAATTTTCAGAAACATATTTGTTAAACATCTTTGATATAATGAAAAGTTTCATCTGTATTGAGATCTACAACCACAAAACTGTTTTTTAATTACCTTCTCTATAAAATATTTTAAATTTTAAATATCTTCGACAGTTGAGGTTTATGAATGTTTGCTTATTATTTTAAAACTTTTCGTTACAAGTCGTTAATATATTTCTCTTTTACGGTCAAACTGCGATTCGACTTTTAAGAGGAGTCCGTTTATCTGTCAGTTCACTTTTAGAAACTTGCTTCAAGAACTACCTTTCATTAAAGTTACGTGTTTTAACTCCACAACTGACTATTAACATTATTTAAATGTAATATTTAATTGCTGTGTTTGACTAATTAACTTTGAATATCTTTGACTCATGATCACCAACCTTTGCATTTAGTACAACATTTCATTCCATTAAATTCAATGTGACAATAAACCGGTTATGTTAATAATATTTTTTTTAATAGTTTAAATGACTTCTAGATGTAACGTTTACAAAGAATCGAAACAAAACATTATTTATTATATGTAGATCCCACAAATGACATGTTTTCACGTAGTCTCTTGAATTTCATTTTCGAAAGAAATAAAAAATGCTTTTCGGTACAAGTGCTGGATCAGTTAAAGAATGCAGGGTTTCTGTGAAAAGGTATTTTAATACCACCGATACCGAATATTTCACAACAACAGCTACCAGTATTTAAATTCTTATATTCCGGAATGGCCACTGTGGGTGTTCCATATTCTATGAAATTCTACTGAAATACTGCTTTTCAATTCATTTACTTCATTTCTATAAAATTTCACCACAAAATCAGATCAAAATAATTATATAAATTGGTAATCTCGTTTTTAAATTCTACGCAAATTTAAACAAGTTTGTACAAAAAATTAATACACAAAGAACTGAATTAAAAACAATATTTATAATTAATTTTTTCTTCTTGATATTCCAGATTTAAGAGTTTACTTCGAAATGTTTTTATCATTTCAAAAGTCTATTAATCAATATGTAACACCTAGATGTTGATATTATGTAACACCTAGATGTTGATATTTCATTGATTAATTATTATTAATTATTATAATTATTGATTATTTATTCATTGTTTAATAATGTACGTATTTGAAATACGCATCTACAGCTAAGTTTTCTACAGGGTATGAGAGTGATGGAAGCCTTGTCTCTTAATTTTCTTTTAATAAAGATAATAAGAAATTGATAACATGCATAAACATGCAAAACCTAAAATGATAATTTCTATTTAACTCTTAGTAAATAAAATACAGAAAATTGATATTTAGGTAGGTAAATAATAATTTTTCTTTGTTGTTTTAAATATTACTGAATAACTTAAATAAATGGGCAAAATTTGGTTAAATAAATTTATTAAATCTCTGATATCTGAAATCAAAGATTATTTGCGTTATTTCTTAAGGGAACATTTATAAACACTTTCCTCTGAACAATCATGATAATACTTTGATAAAAGTTAAGGCATTGTTAACGGTTTTGATAAATTCAATAAAATCTTTGTTGTATTAATCGAGAGGAAGCGAGACTCGTTACTTTAAAGTGAGGAAACTTTGTAATTTTATAACAGATTTTAATCCATTGAGCTGGGATTTTTCAACTCAGTGAATATTTAAAAACGTATCAAGCCACAAAGTGCAAGACAGCTCACCATCTGTTTTGTTTTATGTTCTACTCTACATCACTTACATTCTCCCATTTTTTTGTGTATCACACAAATTTGTTAAAATATTTTTTTGTACAGACTGTAGGAGGCTGACCGATCGATACACAGCTCCAAGGCTTATTTATAACTGAATTAGACTACAGTAAATATAAAAATGTCCGAAAAGATATAAAATATTTGTGCACCTGCGATAATTTTATGATAAAACTATACAGTTTATTTTACTATAATAGTATATTAGACCTTACTATTCTGGTTGTTAGAAAGTATTCAGGTGCACATCTTTAAATTGTATGGAATAAAGGTTTGCATCAAACCTTTATTTAATACTAGTTTTTGCCCGCGACTTCGTCCGCGTTGATTTCATCATTAGTAATATATGTATAGCTGACCGGGCGAACTCTATTTTGTCCTAGAGGCCATAAATAATCAGGTTTTTCCTGTTTCAATCGAACAGAATGATTGACATATTAGTTAGTTGTTAAATCTAATGTCAAAGAAAACATTTGTATGGGAAATAGAAAAGGGCTGTTTTTAGGGTTTTCCCGAAAATGAATCAATTTTTCTCACCTTTTATACCTTCCCTGAACCTCCACGAACATTTCAAGACTAAGATAAGATAAATCCGTTCAGCTGTTTTCGAGTTTTAGCGAGACTAAGGAACAGCAATCCATTTTTATATATATAGAAGATAACACTAATATTATTTTATATTTGAATGATTTATCTCGTGTTTGTATTATTTATTAATTCTTTATTATTTTTAACATCTTATAAACGTCAACTCATCTTCATTCTTGTTCTTATATTTTATGACATTTGTATTACAAATAACTTGAATAACTTTTATTTTCTCTTGTTTACGGTCTGAAGACTGGCGATGACATTTGACAGACCAAATGATCTTAAACATGTCAAAGAAAGTCTTCTCAATACGAAAATGAAACATTTATTTTTGTTGAAAAGATTTTTATATAAAAGATATATTATTTATTAATTAAATCGAGCTACAAACCGGATCAGACTTTGTTCCGGATGTTAGTGCATTGAAAACGATAAAAAATGAACGGTCAATAAACACGTGGCTACGTTTAATGTGTTTCAATAGCCAGCAAAGTTCACGTCAGATGTCATGCAAAAAAAAAATTAATTTATAAGAAACTCTTTAAATGATTAAAGTAGCAATATCCTCATCAGTATCATATTATGCCATGTTGATGGATATCTAGACGCTTGAACAGATTTCAGTCATCTAATTCCTTAAAACAATTCTTTCGATATTTAATTTCAATACACAGACCTTACAAATTTTATATTAAAACTCCACATTAAACACTTCTAAGAGTAAAGTAATAATTCAATGTGGTTTCTGTGTTCTTTTATTTTGAACGTTATCAATCAGGAGATTAAAAGTGTTCTATGCAATGATATGTATCATTGAAATTGTATGTGTTAATTAATTATTATTAGTTAAAAAATTGTCATCGATGTAATAAATTGAATTATAATTCTTACATGACAGTATTAATATATGAAAAAATGATTATGTGGACAGTTTATTACCTGCACAGTGATCCAATAAAAGGAATTTTATACGTCCACCACAATATTTTATATTTTATTATGATGGACATTAAGGAACTTGGTATCCTTTTAACACTTCTAATATAAACTAGTTTTACCTATCACAACACTATCCTTCAACTCATCTAAAATTTAACGGCTCTTGTTTTTTAAATACCGAAGGCAATATTATAAAGCCACACATTTAAACTGCAGCCGTTAAAACTACGATGTATGTATATGTTTGTATTGTATTTTAACAGTAGTTAGTAAACTGTTAGCGATGAACAGACAGACAACTGAATGTAATCTAAACTTGGTTGAACGAACCTGTTGGAGACTACAACACTGTTTATCATTTACTATACAATTATTACTAGTATTGTTGAAAAGGTATTTTAAAACTTACTACATGAAATTGTTAAATTATTGAATTCCAAATTGTTATAAATGTATATATCTTTTGTAGTAATTGTACTTCATATGTAATATAAATATATTTTCTCCTAAGTTTCATTTTTGTATTACATATGTACATAGCATACTGCTAAGGCTGCAGTTTAAATGTGTACATAATATTTAAAAACATACAGACTGCTTTTATATAAATAATATTCCTTAAATAAAACTTTATTTCCGTTTAAAATTAAAATTTTCTTTCTAATATCACGGATGCTATAATTTTTATATGAGAATGATTAATGGTCATAATGTAGTGATATGATGTATAAGGGAAGGTAGAGACGTCATATACATACGCGTTAAAGTATTGTAATTGTCCTTCTTATACAACGTCCACTTCAAATCTGGTTCCAGGAGTAGTAATTACATCCTTGTGTAGCAGTCGCCCCCTCTTACAATAACGGAAAGGAAGGGCTATGTTACTTACAAAGTGGCCAGGTGGAGTTTAAGTTGCATGTCGTTTCATCCGACACAGATACATAAAGATTAGTATTATATATAATGTAAGGATGTTTTAATTGAAGTATAAACAACTTTATATCTTGCATTTAGTACGGTTATTTAAAAGTAGTAAAAGTAATCCAAATGTTTAATAATAAAATAGTCCAAATTTGTTTTGTGAATAATGTATTTTTCTCTAAGTTTTTTAGTATTCTGAATATTGTGATTTATATGTTTCATATTTATAATACTATGCGTAAATGATCTGTTCTTGTTCACATCTTAACAATTTACATCACGTATCAATCATCAACGTATTAATCATATAAAAGATCGTTAAGTCGGAAATATTTCTTTACAACTTTAAAAGATTTAACAAATATAAAAATACTTTAAAATTTAAATAATAAAGGTTAAACACATAAATAATAATTCGACTGTTCAGTGTTAATTAAGATATATAATTGCTAATTCAGAATCACTTCACAAAATTTGTCAATTTTCCCTCATCAATGATAATGTTACGATCTGTTACCTTGATATGAGTAACAATTCGTTCTCAACGCAACCAGTTTATTAATATAATGAGGTTTTCGATAACAACTTATACCTAGAACTACAAAATATGACTTTACCCGTCGTAAAACTAAATAACTGTCTAGTACAATTATCTTAGTAATCGATAATAGCAGCGTGTGATCGCTGTGAAAAACTGTCAGATAATTGCAAAAAACTTGTAGTTAGGTTTATCGAACTTGCTTATCAGAAGAATGTTGTAGCAAAGGTTATATTAAAAAAGTTTGATAATAAAGGCAGTTAGTAAGTTTAAAAATATCTGCAAAATTTTTCCTATATTTTTTAAACTAAAATCGTGTTCGAATTTTTATAACAAATATATAAAAAAGGATTAATGAAATCAATAAAGTCGTTATCAAGTATATAGAGGTAATATATCTACGGAGTCACACTTGTTACCGTTTATAAGGGACAGTTATTTATTGAGGATATTATTTTGAAAGCAGATGTGATGTGAAATTAAGAATACCTTTTCTGGGTCATGCCACTTTTAAAGTCACGCTAAAATTATAATCGGATATAGGAGGAAAACCCTTTACCATTTATATTCTGAGTTACTTATTCAGGAGATAAAATTATTCTGATAAAGGTTTATCAAAATAAAATTATTGTAATAGACCTTTCTGATAAAATACACTTTTATTCAAAGTTAAACAATTTAATATTAAAAACAATGAGTCATAAAACTTTAATATATTGAGTCTGGATCTTGCGTTTTTGATTTACTAATTTTAATCACTGGTTTTCTATATTTTGATACTGCTAAAGACAGTTCTGGAATAAATTTTTGTTACAAATATGCAAATTAGCGAGTATTGCCATTCAACCTTGCGCTTCGGTATTGAATACTCTCGTCATCTTCGTGTACATTAACAGTCAATTATTATTAGTGTTTCTACGTCTATAGATTAAACCATAATACAAAAGGAGATTATACAAAAGGAGGAGGAGGAGACAGGAATGTTATAATAATTTTAATGTAATATCATCATTCAATAGCTTCATTTATTTCTTCTAACTATTTTAGTTTTAAAAGTATTTCTTTTCAATCAAGGATCTGACTGAAAATAAAACAAAAACGCCAACGTTAAACGTTGAGATAAATTGTTCTTGTAAGACATAGATGAGGATATTTCAGAGGGTTTACAAAATTCTATACATGTACATACTTATAGTTACTTATTACTTGTTATTGTGGTGGGATGACTGGAATATAATTAAAATATATTCCTCCACTCTCATTATATGTAGCTTAAATTACCATCCCTTCTCTTAACTTTTCTTACTAGATGTTAGACATTGAAAGCACAAGAGAGATTCTGCCAAGGTAGTAGTTGGCAAGTTGTATTCTATTTGGACTCATTCGAAACTGAGGAAACTGTGTCAATACCAACACTGTATTAATTCGTTCCATATTTTAGATCACAATATTCTTTCATTTATTACAATACTTTCATTAAACGAAATCATTTAATTATATCCTGTTGCGAGCATTATACTCATGCTGTGTTTGTATTCAAACGAGCATTTGAAGCTTAACTGTACACTAATAGAGATCATGTGTAAATGAATGGTCTGTTAGTGTCATTACTAATTCAAGTGTGTCAGTTAAGCTTACTTTACGTGTTGTTAGCATTTAGCAAAGGTTTAATGAAAACTATTGAAATTACTGCAAACTAGAAATGTCAATGATATTTAATATTGGTCTGTAATTGAATAAAATATAGGTATGTAATGATATATGTATATATATTATGTGGAATGAACTATAGAGTTCTCGATTATCCATCCACATAATACACTTCACATTATATGTATAATATTTAATCCTTCGGATTTTATTAAATCCAAAAATAATCAGCATTAACAATAACTGTTCATGTGAAATGGAGGTTCATGAACTTATTTAATAATTAATAGTCTGGTTGTTTGTTACAACAATTAACAAGAGGAAGTAGCCTAAAATGACAAATATGAATTTCTTAACAATAGATTGAGAACAAAATGATATGTAATGTTTAATATTAAAGGCACACCGCTGTATAAATAATTTCATTTAAAATATAAATTAAAAAAATATTTCTCTTTCAATTCTTGATTTGTTCGGTAGATATATATTGTTATATACAAACCTGGGGAATAATTGTAGCTCAGATCTACAAACGAACGTCTTCTGAATAATTATTCATAAAATTCTGAATAATAATAAATGAAGAATGAAATGATGGCATAAAAATAAAATATTTTTTACTAACTCTAACTATTTAAACAACAGGCATAAACGTTTTCTTTGTTTCAACGATATATTTCCACTCAAGGTACAATAAATCACTCTGTCCTAGACAAATACCTCGAGAGGTGAAAAACATGTCCATTTGAGAACACAAATCATTGTGAATGATTCACAAATATAACAAAGAAATAGAATATTCATCATTAATGTTTTTAGTATTAATATGTTTGGAGATAATATAAAATTATACATACATAACTTTTTGAGAATAGATTCCTTAAGAGTCTAGATTTAAAAATATTAGCCGATGAAGTGTTTTAAAAATGTATTCCTTAATAATATACTTTGAAAAATATTATTTTTATTATTTTTTTACTACACTTTCGAGAATTGTATTACAGAATTAACAAAATAAAAAAGTAACAATTGATATTTCTCATATTTTTTAATCAAATCATAGTACCATGTAGGACACATCACTTATTTTACATACATAGATTTGAAGTCAGTGGTGGGCTAATGGTAAGAGAGTCCGCCTCTCGTTGCCGAGGGCGCGGGTTCGATCCTGGCCCGGGCAAGTACCAATGTGATTTTTCCGAGTCATATGTACTTTCTAAGAATATTTAGACATCACTGATTAATATGGATTCCCAAAAGAGGGTTGATGTCAGGCAGGGGGCCGGTCGTAAAAAATAATTAGCCAAAACTATTCACAACATGTAAGGCAGACCCCGGCTATAGCCGGGAAATTGCCAGGTAGAAGAAGAGATACACAGATTTGAAATTTGAATTACCCATAGATTAAATTTTTAATCTAATTTTTTTTTTCTATTTATATGACATACTGAAGCAAATTATAAGAAAACAAAATAAATACGTGCAGTAAAACTATTTCAAAAACATTTTTTATCAACTTATGCAGTTGTAATTGTTTTTGCACCAACTTGCTTAAAAGTTCAAATTTCATTATCATATGCATTCACTTTAAAGTTTAATTAGTCGTTGGTTCGAAATCACTCGTGGACGCCAAAAAGCACGAATGTCTAAATTAATCATTGTGTTTAAAATAAATATAATGAGTATAATCTGTGAGTAGTTAGCAGCTAGTCTATACTCATACAAAAGTAAATGAAATCAACAATAGTTATTTTGTTTTTCCTTCAAAATTTCCCATAGTATTTAATTTTTAAACATAATTTTCAATAGATATTTCAAATATAAATAAATAAGTATTACATGAAATAAATTATTTCGCTTCGTTTGTAATTTTATAATGTTCAGTTTTTTATATTATACATCGCAAAAACGAAATGCCAATAATGTTACAAACTTCATACATAAATAGTATGTTGGCTCCAACATATAAAACTTGCTGACACATTAAAAGTTTCCTTAGAACTTGTTTCTCACACCTTTACTTCAATTAATTATCTAAATCGTTTTGTATCTCAGAGTTTTATAAGTCTTGCAACAATTATATTTATGATATAAGTTTTGTTTAGATTTTTCTGTTTTAGTTATGACATGCAAGAGTAAGAAAAATGACATCTTATTTCTTTGTATGTTATTTTTTTTATTGGAATAAACATATGATGTATTTAGAACAACAATTAATATGAAAAAGCAGCCAGGAGAAATTGCACATAAAAGTTATATTAGGAGAAGTTTCTGAAAACTTTATGAACTTTTCGAAGTGATTTGAAATTTTTCTCGAAGAATTATATTATATGTACACTACACAGGAGTTGTTTTGTTTATGAACTGGTATTATAAAAGTAACTTTATATTTTTTTTGTATGTATCGCATTTTAATTATAGCTTCATGCCACTATTACAATGTTTTTAATTAAATAAAGTGTTAAATACTTGTCATACGTGCTTAGGTATAAAGACAATTCTTAAAAGCGTTCTGTAGTTCAGATTCGTTCAAAAATTTTTCATTAAAATATCTTCTGATGTAATAAAATAGTTTGTTAGGCAAAATAGCTTCTAGAACTTCTAAATCTATTCAAATTTCTGGGAAAATACCTTAATGAGAGGAATTCTTTAATAAGTGAAAGTCTTAGGAGACATTTTAAATATTGTAGTGTGAAAGTCAAGTAAGTATTTTAGTATAAAAGAAACAATATTAATAATAAAATAAGTTAATCAAACAAATTATCGAAGAAAATCTCTCGACCATTTTAGTAAGATGGGGTAAAGATACCGATAAGGCCTGCTATGTCTGTATTAAGGCATTTGGAACTGTTAAGCATTTGCTGGTGGGATGTAAGGTACTCATGGATAGCGGTCAATACTCGCATCGTCACGATAGGGTTCTGAAAATCATACTTGAAAAGTCTTTTTAGTTAGGATCGGGACTCCTTAAACCTATACATAGGTCTCAAGTTCCAGGCATTGTTAATGCTCCTCTCAGAGCATCGCGATAGACCCGCACGATAGTAAATAATGCAGTTATACAAATATACCAGTGTTTCATATTTTTAAAGTTTAAAATCAAATATTTTAACTTTTAATTTGTTATTTTTTATTGTATTTTATTAAATAATGTCACTTAAAAATAATTAATCTTTTATACGGCGATAGACATCTTTACAAAGAGCACAGTTTTATAAGTAAGGGAAAATAAAGCTTAAACATAAAATGAATCTGCAACGGTTTTTGTATTTTAAAAAGGCTTAAGCTCTTTTCCCGGAATAAGCCAAATACAGTTTTAATAAATTAATCAAATTTCAAAGTAAGAAACAAAATTCTCTATTTTTTCCTTTGATTTGATTAAAATTAAGCTGAATATATGTTTTATAATATAATTTCGTTTTTACTCGCATAAAGTTGCCCTTCTTTTACTACTTTTCATCCAAGTTCTCCTTAGCTATCTCATTTCTTCGTTTTTAAAAGAAAAACATTACCATAAAATTTTATCAATAATTGGTAACCTTTTGTTAATACTTCCTATATTAAAAATATTTTATAAATTAAATAATACAAATCATTTGTTAAAATTACATTTTATAATTTCTGTAGTCTAATTATATTTTAGTCAGAGGTCAGTAATTCTTATACTGTGATAGACTAAATTATAATTACTATTATTATAAACATTTTCATTTACATAAGTTTTTCCACCTCCAGATGTTTATCTAATATTCAATTCCCTGTCATTTACTCTGACCTATGTCGCACCTAATCTCGCTCGGTCAATATTTGTGATACTCGAGTGGAGAGTGTTTAATGATATTAGAGACTTAGAGTGGAAACTACTTTTAAAGATGCGGACTTGATATTGCTTATAACAAATTTCTTTGTAATATCTAATTGAAGTTTAATCTAATTATTGTACATGATTTAAATCTACAGCAAATATTCGATCTTTATAACTATGTTTCCACGATATACTACGGAAAAAACACTATCCCCTAGCCGGTTAACTTCTGTTTGTAAATTTTACTTTTAGACGCTCAAATATTTATATTGTGAAACATCCATATACCGAGCTGCAGCATGTACACACGATCTTATCGTCAACAAGCTGCACTTCGCTTAACATTATTTCTAGAACCTTCTGTAGCCATCCACAGTTGAGTAACAACCTGCCATATTACTTACGTAACCACTGATAGTCGTATAGAAAGATTACAACAGGTACAAATATTAATATCAAATAACAAGAACATCCATTAGAATTGAATTAAATATTCAGTCTAATTCAGATTGAAAAGAAATATTGTTTTAGGAAAATATCACTTTTCTCTAAACATAAATACTATACCCTAAGGGAATCGAAGCAGTAACATAATAAGAAAATAAATGCAAGGAATAAGTTAATAGCATGTTATGTTTTTATTATTCCCAAAGGTTTCAAATTGATCTGATATGATAGTAAAGATTTTAATTTAGATACACGTTATTGTTTAAATTTATTGAAACTAAACACCTAGATATATGTATATGCGTAGACAATCACAAACGTTTCATCAACTTATTAAATGCGTTTTGATAGTTGAAACTACAATTTTATTTGATTCTGATTTGTGATTTGATCTGAAATTAGAGCAAAACAAACTAGAGAAGAAGAGGTAGACGCAGCACAGACGTATTTAAATAAAAATTTTGTTTTTATACGATTATAAAACATAGAAACAGCAAATTTTACTACATCTTACGAGTATTTTGTTGTATACTGAGCTTAACATTATTTTCAAATTAATATTCGAGAGATGATGTTTGCTCTTATTTTTATAGTAATGATGAACTCGACTCTGATCGATGTGCGATCTAACTACATCAGACACTACTGCCATGAATATTAATTATGAACTTAACCTTCTCTAACGAAAATTTACAGCAAAGATAACTATTGATACAGTTACACAAATATATATACAAAGACTTTATGAGAAATGTTACATAGTTATTGCTATCCGTGACAACAATTCCGAATTTTATTCTATTTTCTAATAATAGATTAAGCATATATTTGATTATACGCAAATATAATATGTGCATTTTACATAATTTATACGTTTACTTCTTTTATACGTTAATATAAATAATAAGTTAAGTCAGTGGTGGCTCAGTGGTTAAAAGCCCGCCTCTCGTCGCCGAGGGCGCGGGTTCGATCCTGGCCCGGGCAAGTACCAATGTGATTTTTCCGAATCATATGTACTTTCTAAGAGTATTTAGACATCACTGATTAATGTTGATTCCTAAAAAGAGGGTTGATGTCAGGCAGGCGGCCGGTCGTAAAAACAAAATTGCCAAAAACTTTTCACAACATGTAAGGCAGACCCTGGCTATAGCTGGGAAATTGCCAGGTAGAAGAAGAAGATAAATACATAATTTATACGTTTAATTACTTAATTTCATAAACTTTTCAGTTAGTCCTTTGTTATTAAAAGTTTTTATTCAATATCAACTGAAAACTCAACGTGCTGTATGCATGACGCAGGTATTAATTAAGATATTTCCTTTCCATTCAATATACATGTGCGTACAAATAATATGCATATCTGTCTTCCGTGGAGTCTCAATGAGAATTCAAAGTCAAATTGATTTAAATTTTGTCTATGCTTGACTCTACTTAAACTTCTTATTCATTAAAAACGTAAGAAAAGTTCAATTCTAGATGTTAAATGACAATTAGCAAACTATACAACATCGAGCAATTGCTAAACAAGCCTAGATTTGCCTTCTCTTTGTCGTTTATTTTAATAAGAGTGATGTTAACTTGTATATTATGAAGGAGTTATATTTAAAAATCATGTAAATCTTACTTAACATAACATAAAAGACTGAATATTACAATATATAGTGGGTGTAAGGTAAAATTAAAATATGTTTGTACTCAGATTATTCAGTGAAAATGCTAATTATTATGTAGGGAAGTAAATGAATGTTAATATGGTAGATGATGAAAAAGCCAATGGCGACACATTTTTTGTGACTGTCACGTTTAGTGAACGGAAGATTTTTTAGTTTAGAAATGAGTCCAGTATAAAAGTTAAAGAAGAGTCTCGGTTAATAGAAAAAACTTAATTTTACTTACTAACAAATTATATTATTTTCGTGAAATGAGTTTTTTTATTAAAGTTTAATTTTATTGGAAAAAAAAAGTTTTAACTATCGTTCATGAATAATTATTTTATTCTTCGTTTTATTTTATATACCATGTACATATAAAATTTTTCATTATAATTACTGACTACACCTACGGAAAAAATGTACAAGTTAATTTTCGAAATTTTTAAATTATAAAAACAACTTACAAATTACAAACAATACGCACCATAATGATTTCAAACTTTTACTTTAGTTCACTCCAACCAAGATCAGCCAGTAGCTGTTCCCGCCAGTAATCTCCTCAGTCGACCACATGGTGGGAGATGTATCGTCCATACATAATACATACATATCTACATGTATATGTGGTGTCATCACTCCAGTGATAATACATTATGTGGTTAGTACAACCGACACAACATCAACAATATTATTTTTACGAGCGGTCTCTGAGGCGATGTTAATATTGAACTTGGGTACTAAATATTGTATGTATTAAAGTTGGTAGATTTAAAAATATTCTTAAACACCTTTACTTTATTTGGGGAGTTTTAACATCCTAACTTAACTTTCGTATTTAAGTCCAGGTGAACACCAAAACAGTGAAATTGATGGACTCTTATAGTGGATTGGAAAATATTACTGAAATATATTTAATAAAATAAGTATGTATTTGTTTTGAATTCTTATTTTTATGCTCGTCTTATATTCTTAATCTTTTTCTGACACTATTAAACATGTAGGTCAGAACAAATCGTAAATTTCATTAACTTTCGGAATCAAGATAATAATTTTATTTTAAATATTTAGCTTTAATAATAATTTTATTTTAAATATGAAAAAACTTTTATTCTCAAGACTATATTTTTTAAGGATCTGTAACAACATAAATAAAAATGTTATATACATCTTATTATTTATATATTTGTTCTAGAATATTTATTATGTAATAGTCACAGTGTTTTAAATGTATTATTCTCATTCTATAATAAATTTTCAAATGTTAAATGTAGACAAAACCTTCAAATATTCTAGTTATCAATCGAAGCGTCTAGTGACGTCAAACTAGTAATATTCCTATTTGCTTGTTTTCAGTCGCTGCCACCTTTGCTTCATAAATGTATCTGGAATTTTCAAAGATTTTCTTTTAATATTTCTCTTTATTTCAGCTTTGAGATATTTTGGTAATTACGGCTTCATTACCTGTGATACTACACATGTAAGGAATAATTATAAATAAAATTTGCTTTTAAAGTAAGTTGATCCATTCAATTATTCATTGCTTATTAACACTGAAACCTCTGTAATGAAGTCTAATCAAATTTAATATAGAAAATCTTCTCATACATTTTGTGCTATGGAAGATCAAAAATAAAAAATAATCGTATGAAAAATTTAGTATTCATTTAATAAACATGTATATAGTTATTAAAATTAATTAATAATAAGATAACATTTAAAGTCCTTGGAATGGTAAAGTAACATATAAGTATCTGTATAGTTAATGTTTAAAAAATTTCCAGCTCGAAGAAATATTTATCCGATATGTTCCCCGCTCCTCAAATACCAAAATATTGTTTTATTGTAAAAGGCCACTGATACATAAATTTATGGTAACATGAAATTTATTTTTAAAACACGATATATAACGATACCAAAAAAAATTGGCAGATATTATGTTTCCTCTACAATAATAAGTAAGGGGTTTAAATAGAGTAAATTAGATATTAACAATTAAACTAAAATTTTACTTCAACTACTTATACATTATTAAATTAAGTTAAATAACCAAACAGTATAAAATATCTCTTTTTCGTTTACATAGGAGCGCATGGTAGTAATTTATTGAAGCAGACAAAAGAAAAACTTTTATTTTCGGCAATTCTGTGAAATTGAGAATGAAACAAACGACGTCTTTACCATGATAATTTACGACATACAATTTCCACAAGTATTCATTAGCAGTGGATCTTGATAATGATATGTTTTAATGATAAATATATACTTTTTAAGTTCTTATATTTTAGAATTTAGATCATAGTTAATAAGTGCTACTGTGAGGCCAGATCATCTTAGAGATTAAAAAATATACATGACACACTAATAATAACGCTGATTGATATTTATATTACATGTTACATAGCACCATATTCATTATTTTACTGTAATCAAACCACATAACTGAGTTCTCGCCCGAGTTGTGAGAGAGGTTCGGGTAAGAGAGACTGAAGGGGCCGAGGGGAGGCTGGGTGGGGGGGGGGGTTGATGTACATGTATTGTATATTATACAACACGCATTAAATATACATTAGATAACATTAATTTAATACCCTTTAAGTTTTTGTTGTAAAGTTTTTCAATGACCCTTTTTAATTTGAAAGTTCAATACATACTGTCAGAGTATAACAACGTCATATCGCATCTTTAAAATGTATTTTATGGTCTTATATGAGTATTTTTGAGTTCTTTTTAATAAATTATTATATTTATATATAAAAAAATATCTAAAAACAAACTAACAAATGAATATGATATAAGTATTTAATGTAATCTCAGTTTTTTTTTTGTAAGTTTTTCTATAATACATATATGTATAATGTGTAAACATTAAGAGTTGGTGAACATCAGAAAACGTTATTGTCATAGCGCTTCCTAAGTTTAGTAGCTCCTGGCTAGCTAAATATAGTAATGTACGTAATGTCACAGAAGGAGGCGGCGGAGCGAGAGCGCGAGGACGACCCTTCCGCTCCAGAGCTCCGCAGAAGAAGGAGGGGCGGAAGGCGGCGCACACAGCGTCCACTTTCATCCGCCCCTCCTTTCAATCGCAGGCGGGGGGCTGGATTGTTTTAGTGGGTATACCGGGAATCCTGTTCCCGGTGAGTGCCACATACCCCTCCCCGTCTTCCGATTGAGAGGGGATGCGAAAAGCATTTTTTTACCCAGTGCGCACAAAAAAAAATATAGTAATTTGGTGAATTTAATTAGAAGCTTAATCAAATATACTATGTATAGTTCATAATTAATTCGTGTTAATTTGTTTAGTACACGAAAATATATTCTCATGGTAACATTATAAGTTCCTACTTAGAAGTCACAGCTGCATTATAAATAAGATAAAAATGCTACAGTCTTCTAAACTTGCTTCCTTTAGTGAATAAAAACATGCCGCAAGCTATTAGGTACGTATGAAATAAAGAAATAAAATCCGTCCACAAGCCGAGTAGGCCAAGCGTAGTGACACGCACGACAGAGTCAATCAGACCTCAGATCTCCAGTGTAGCGTGATACAAATGTTTACAAAAAAACGATTTAGAAATGACTATTGAAATAATATTATCCAATATGAAAATAATAAAATTCTTGATCAGTTAAACCTTGATTGTGACATTAAAATGATTATTATGCCATAGATTTAAAAGAAATATTTTCAAAACCTACATATTATAAACTACATACTTCCGACGTTTCGGCTACTTTTCAGTATAAGTTTAATTATTGATTTTGTGAAGTTAAAACTCTACGGGTTTGTATTATTTTTCACTGTCTTCAGAAAATGTTAATAATCGTCTTCAATAAGGTATAACTGTTTCATTCAAAATAAAACTATAATAGAATAAAAATATGTTTAACTCCGTTTAGTAGTTCAGGTTTTTACTGGATCAAAATTGTATTTACCAAAGTCAATATTTATATATCCTATCAATTGTGAATTCTTAAAATTACCATTTAAATAAAATTTGCTTTTAGATAACAACGTTTATATATTGAAAAATTTGGTAAAGTGGAATGTTCCTAGTTACAATATGTTATGATTTTATTTCTAGGAATATCTTTGTAGGGTATCTATACGACTTTTAATATAAAAAGTATATAAATATTGCTAAATTTCTTATGCAAAAAAAATAGTTATCTAGGCAATTTTCAATTCAAAGAAAATTATGAAGCATTCGTGTAATTTCAGGATTAAATATCATCTGTACACAATCAATGATGTATTAAATTTAATAAATAAGTATTATGTAAATGTTTTCCTCCGTCTTAAGATAAAAAAGATAAAAATTTATAAGAAATCCCATAACTCCAAAAGTTATAAACAAACAGGAAAACGCAAAACAGTTACAAAATACTCAATTCCTCTAGACGTCTGCCGCTTAGGAATAAATCTTCATATTAACTCTCTTCAAGTTATCTGTTTAAAATTACTAAAAGTTTGTTTCCAAGTTTGAATTAGCACTATCGCCTATTGAAGGATAGTTGACGTTTTCATTATTTTATTTGAAAATATAGTACCATATATAGTAAATTACTATTTTGATGTAATTTTTATTATTCATTTTATCTGCGATATTTTTACAATGGACAAAAATGCTTTGCAAATTTTAAAAGTTACTTTATGTGGGGAGGCTGTTGAAACTGCTACTTACTGAAAGACTGTTTCCTGTCCAGAACTAACATAAATTCACTCTTAAAACGTACTTTGTAAGCAGCCCTAGTAGGACTGTTTCAAATTTTGTTAGCTAGAAAGGGAAGCTCCCTGCAACCCAATCATCCGGCACACTAAGGTGTATCCATGGAATGCTAAGAAGTTTTTATCGGAACCATCAAGTCAATAAGGAAAAAAAGAATTTTTATGTGACCCTGGTTTCACCTATTGCAACTTTTTTGAGAATTCATATAAAAGAATATCATTGTCCCTATTAATATTAATGAATTTTTATTATTTCATTTGATTCCAGCCATAATTGGGATTTATTATTATATATGTATATAATGAACGTTGAAGTAAGACGTCGTGAATACCAAGTTAAAATTAAATTCCCTAGTTTATTACTAACTTCGTATGTTTCCTGTAAATTGTTAAATAACATAATAATACAGAACACTGCATCTAAACTGTAATGTGATAATAATACCCACCAAGTGTTGTAGATTAAATTGGATTTTATATACTTTAATATAATGAAAGTAATAAAATTGTACGAATTCTGATTAAGGAAAGGTACATATGTACATATAGTTGACATGTATTAGCAAAATCCAACATTTTAATTATAAGTTACTTTTCGAATGCTTTATTTTAACTTTTTCCAGTAATTAATTTTAATATTTTCATAATCTTAAAGCTCCGGAATTATCAATGAAGAAAAAATGTCCAATTTGTCACTTATAATTCAAAGGGCATTATTTTTTGCTTCGACCTAAAATAAGAGACTTTTAATTTGAACGTTAACATTTGTATGTGGATGTCTGTCTGTGGGATCGTAGCTTTTTTACGGATTGACAGATTTCGATGTGATTCCACATTCGATAGCTTTGTTTGCGGTGATTTTAACTTTTAAGCTATGGTTAGTTATGCAACTAAGTAAGAGATTCGGGTTTTTACAAAATGTTTCAGGGTATTTGATACTTATATTTACTCGATTAAGTGTTTCGAGCAGGGGATTATGTAACACGTTGTTTTAATAACGCAATTCTATTTACCTACAATATTTTCGATCCAATTACAAATTAATTTATCAGTACTATGCATAAATAAAGTCGTAATTACTTAAAACTCCAGAATACTTCATATCAAAGTACACATAATAATTACTTTCTCAATCAGATTTACATCACGAACAAACTTTTGTTCCATATTCATATGTACTTAATACCAGAAACTTTCTATTCCTACTATGCACAACGAATAATATATGACAATACTACCAGATAGGATATTTACTTAGTGTAATCAGAAGTTTGCCATAACATGCCTTCACAACAGTTTTCATGTTGACTTAGGCGGAATTTAACTCCCTCCAATATTTCTAAAACACATGTTGCTATTATTGATATAAACAACAAATTAGTAGTCTTACGGAAATAATCTTAAAAATGGAGACGGCAACTATGTATTATAAATTTTCTTTGTACTATATTACCGTACGAGACCTCGTTTTATTTTATGAAGAATGGAAACAAGAAGAGAATGAAATTGTTTACAAACTTAAAACTAACTCAAGTTTTAAACTAGCTGCGTTGATGTGAATAACTTGACCCGAAGCTGTAAACCTTTATTTGTATAACAAAGAAACTACATTTTTATTATTAGTTACTAGTTATATAGCAATGTCTACAAAAGTTTCACGCTACATAAGTTTCACGCAGTATTAAGTCACAATATAAAGATGATGATTTTTATAAGATTCGTGAATTTTAACTCCGATTAAATTTCACGAGTAAATGAAAAATAATGGTCAGACTTTCTGAATACGCAATTAAAACGATTGAGTTTATGTAATCAGTCATTCAACGTTGCAAGACTTTTATCCAGTATGTATAGTTTTTATTTTACGTTACGTGTTATTAAATTAAAGGTTAAGAGTCAGTTTTAGTTTTCAGTCACTTTTGTAAAAATATGTATAGTAAATACTTTATTATTTTTATTATACATTTTCCTATACATTTTTATTTGTGGATTGCGTCAATTTTCATTATAAAGCTATATATATATTTATTTTTTATAAACATAAAAACTAGTACTAATAGTAGAAAAGTTTGTAAGAGATGTTCAGTGTGTCAACTAATTTTCTTCCTTTTCTTATTATTAGAGAACTAAGCGCTGGTAACTTTTCTTTAATTGCGATACAACAGGTAGATTTCCTATCATTTTTGTCACGTAATATTTGAAGATTGTATTTAATATTTATCTAAGAAACATATAATATATAAACATATGTGATGTGATGGTGTCAAAGAAGTTTCACTTGAGTCACACGGTCTAAAGTAAACACGTTCTTTATAGAGTTTAGGTTATTTTCTTGCATCAAATCAAAGTTTCTCTTTTTCTTTGATTTTCAGTTTGTCGTGTTTGTTATAGATTGTTAGGCGGAATCATAAAAATTAGGTTCATCATTACTGACAACTTTTTCCTTTCCCTACGACTTATACATTAGAAATATAAAATATACACTTCAGGTGAGTAATTTTTTGCAAATAAGATGAAACGTTGGGTAAAATGTACTTTAGTAAAATATACGAAGGAATTGATCCTTGAAAAAATAAAAGTTTCTTTATTTTATTTAGAAACTGAATATAAAATTATAAAAATCATAATTTAATATAAATACATATATTAATTACGTATAATTTGTAGCTAAAGTTGTGGTCATAACAATACCCAGATTGATGAGTACAGAGGGTCGGATAATAAAACTTATGTCTTTAATTAAGTTGTGTAATTTAAAAACAATTTTGTTTGTGTGATGAAGAATACTATTCATTCATTAGAAAAAGGAAACACACTGTTTCTAATATTAAAAGTGAATAAAACATGAAAGTTATTAAATCCGGCGTCGGGACGTGACGACCCCATCGCCCACTGGTGTATTCCGGTGCAATCAGACACGGGGGGGAGGGCTGGGGGTACAGCCCTGGGAGTAAGACGGTCACGGATCTGGCAGGAAGCCGTCCGTGGCTGTCTTGGGGGGGAGGGGATACTCGGGTCTCTCCGGAGGCCTGAGTTCGCTTGTGGTCGGTCGGTTTCCTCTCTGTCTGCCGTCGGGCGCTTGCGCTCGTCGGTGGGTGGTTGGAGACTGGCCGCGTGGGCTTGGGTGGGAGGGGTAAGGGGTTAACCCTCTCGCGATTAAGCAAGCCCGCCAGGCGGGGGGACACTCCTGGTCACTTGGAGTGAGCCCTCGGGGGGGGGAGGTGGCCGTTCGCGGCCCGCCGCCGGATCGTCGCGGATGCATGCTTCGGCGTTTCCCGTGGCGATCCACTTGGCGGCAACGGAGAGTGACCGCTGGTGTTTTAGTGGGTAACATGGGCCCTTCTGGCCGTGAATCCCACATAACCGCCTCTGTCTCCCCTAGACGGAGGGGTAGGTATAAAACCTTTCACCGCGATAACAAAAAAAAAAAAAAAAAAAAAAAAAAAAAAAATGAAAGTTATTAAAAGCCCAAACCTCAGATGTTTAGTGGAATTTTGTTAATAATACTGACCTGTTCTTGAACTTCTCATTATTTTAAATGAAAAATATTAAGCGAAAAATAAAATTTCTGGCAATATATTTGATATAATAGAAAAGGATATAATAAAATTGTTCTCACAATATAACATTAATGCTCTCGACTCAGTGAGTCAATCGACCCGCTAATTAAGTTGCGGAGTGTGATATTAATGTATCGTATTGATTCCTCGTTTATAACTAAACTATACATATAACCATATAATATTTTCTATAGAAACTTAATCCGATGTTGTAATATTTTATATAAATATCTATTCAAAACTAAAGATGTCCACCAAATATCATTTCGTTCTGTCAACAGAACGGAATTAAAATATTAGTGACAAATTTAAAACAAACAATCGGGTCATCTAAATAAAATAGTTAGTTAATTATAAATATCTCCGACAGACTAACCTTAACTTATCGAAAATGTATCATTTCAATGAAACTAATATTTTTCGAATTTTACTTCGCGTTTTATTTTTGATTGGAAAAATACATACTCCCGACGTTTCGGCTACTTTTCAGCAACCGTGATCACGGAAAAATCCGAAAAATATTAGTTTCATTTAAATGAGTACTCGCGAAAATCTTAGATCTCATTATGAAAATGTATCATATTATTGAATACTGCGTTAATCAATTTCAAAGCTTATATGATTATGTAGCGACAACAACAGCAGCGGTGTATTAGTTATGTTTTATTAAAACCAAAAAATCTTTAATAATTTCAAGTATTGTCAAATTTCAAGTAATAGATCAGAATTATAAATTAAGAAGAAAATTAAAATCAAACAGAACAATACATATTATTTTTTAATAAAAGCTATATTTTGTAGGTGTTCAAAAACCTTTCACCTATACGATACTTAAGTGGCATCGATTTTAAGTCCTTAAAAGGTTTAGAACACTAAACTCATATTTAACCATCTTACAGTTATAATAATACATTTTTTTTTTTATGGGAAAAGAGGGCAACCGAGCAGACGGCCTACTTGATGGTAGGTAGTTACCGTCGCCCATTGATATCTCCAAGGTAGATATGCAGATGTGTTGCCGCCCTTGTTTGGGAAAATGGGGAGTAAAAGGTGGGAAAGGGAGGGAAAGGAAAGGGAGGGAAAGGAAAGGGTGGGAAAAGGGAAAGGGCAACCGGCTCTCTCACTCACCGGACGAAACGCAGCCTTTAAAGACTACTTCACGCCGATTTTCTGTGAGAGGGTGGTACTTCCCCGGTCGAGCCAGCCCATGTTCGAGCTGTGGTAACTTAACCACAGTTAGGCTCTACCACCTTTATAAATTGATTGTAAAGGCACGTTCTACTTAATTAATTATTATATACATATATACAAAACTGCCATCTTGTTAAAATACTTAAGTCTTAAGTTTTCAATTGCATACATATTCGTTTTTAATTAATTTTTTGGTTGGTAAATAAAAACCTTATGGCAAAAAACATTTAATTAAAACTAAATTTACAAAGTTAAATAAAAATCATAATATAAACATTTCACGTATGCTGAGTTATTAAAAATAAATTGCGTTCGCAACTCATCAAATAGCGTTAAAAAATATTGTTTCTCAAAAATGTAATACCTATGTACATACGAGTATATGAATTTATAGCTTAAACTCCACACACATTATAAGTTTAATTAGAACTTATTTCTCGACAAGATTTCCTTCACAATACTTTTGATCGTTACTACCTGTATAGAGACATGTACAGAGAAACTTTCAACATTTATAAAATACAGAGGGTGTGGCCGTCGAAGGCTCTAGAAGGTTTAAACTTAATAATTATCTAAAATTAGTTATACCCTTATAATAATTTCACAATACAAAATTTCTAGAGAAACCTTGAAGAGTCTTGATATTTTAACCTTAATACATATATTTATATCTAAGCTATATTATTCTCTTTACAACTATACTGATATATTATTTTAATTAACTTGAAATAACGAGATTTCGGAAGCCATTAATGCGTTTTAGTGAGTAAACTGGCAGTCATCGATCTTTGGGTGAATCATAATTTTAACCTAGACTGAGAAGGTTATACGTATAAATAATTAACCATTCCTGTTACATAAGTACGTAGTATGTTTCAGGTGTACTTCATAACACAATATATGTAATGGTGTCATCTGCACTTGTTCTAATAACGTGTCTTCTAAGCACGTTACTTGACCTAATAGGAAATTATTAGGTTAGCAGAAAAAGGCATTCAGAGAATAGATATAACATTTATTAAACACCTCTAAAATGCGCAATCTGTACAGTGTTTAATGGCTTTTTGATACAAACTACAACGTATGTTTGTTTAAAATATAATTTTTAATTCGAAAATAGAGGCTAACAACAGATACATATAAGTAATTAATTTCTTTTTCTTCATTATAATGTAAAAAACAATATGTAAGCCATATTTACAAAGTGAGCCAATTCTTGAGACTGATAAAAAATACCATTCATTTCCAAACTTGAAAATAACTTTTGCTGTCATACATTGAAAAAACAAAGAAGAGCATAAATTTTAATACAAATATGACTCTTTCCTCTCTTCTGCCTGCCGGATACCTTACTAACCATGTTTAAGTAAGGTATACGGAAAAATCGGTTTAAATGTAAAATTAAATAATAGTAAAAGCATCATTTAATTCAAATATGTACTAACGAATTTTAACATTTCTTTTTCCAATATTAGATTATGCCGACGCCTGCTACATTGATTTAACTGAAGACCTTCTGAATAAATTAGAACGGCTGCAAAATTTGGCCATTAGATTCATATTTGGCCTGCCTAAGTATGATCACGTATCGCAGTATCGGTCTCAGTTAAAGTGGCTGCCACTCACGTGCAGATATATTTATTTTGAGTAAAATTAATAATGAATGGGTTAATATTTCCTATACATTATGAGTATCGTGTTACGTCCTGTCATATTGTTTTCATTATACAAATATATTTTTAAGGACTTCATCCAATGACTTAGATAAGCTAATTGTTTAAATTATATCAAATCTAAATCCTCGTAAGGTACAGCCACAATGTTTCTTCATACACTATGCACTTCCTTAATGTCAAATCTCTTTATACAACTACAGTAGGCGTTTGTTAACGATACGTAAATATTTGTTCTAGCTATGCCAATACCTTTGCGTTACTGAATACCTAGAGGCCAAAATACAGCATGTTAACCAAGTAATTTCCACAAACCTACCAAACATTACTGTAAGGTAATGTTTAGACAGTTTAAGATATTTCTATTGTAATTGGGAAAATCCTAAAAAATATTTTAATTTATCTAAAACTACATATAAAAGTGATCGAAACTTTCAGAATACTTAGGAATAGTTTCCTTTTTTTAAAAACAGAGGAATATAAACACTTCTGCGGTTTCGCCAAACATCACAATAAACAAATCAAACCACTACATCTGATTTAACAAACCACACATTCTCTACCAAAAAGTCACACATTATTATATTCCTATTATGTACATATTTATGTCAATTAACTTTAACTTACATAATATTCATATCGTAAATACAGTAGAGAAGATTGAGTTCCTTTACATATGATCATGTGAAACACACTTTTTATTTTATTTGTATATGTATGTAATAATAATAGTATCATAATGATAACCTAGTCAGGACTGAGTATCGTGTTGAATAAATTTCAGTATAGCAATGATAAAAAATTCACTACAATTTTTATTAAAGTCAGTCATTAAAACTCACAAATACCAAGGAGTCAAGACAAAAGTGAGTATAAATATACAACGGTACGGTACGATATATAGTCAAATAATACCTGTCGTAAAATGCGAAATATGAAACGAATAATTTTAGGAATGGTACAGACTTTTCGTTTAAATAGTGACACTTATTGAATGCTACGACAATATAATATTCCGTATTCGACTTTCTTTCATTCAATTTATTTTGTAATAACTCGAACCAATAAATTACCAACCTTATCCCAAACATTCATTTTACGGCGCACCATAATAAGATTATGAATGTATGTATTCCATTTTGTGTGTATAAGAATAATATTTTTTTTGATATGTTGGGTAAATTTTCCTATTGTCATATATTTTGTAGGTCAACATACATTATATTTATAGTTCATGGTATCATCGTTTTATTCAATGACTGATTTATTGTTATAGGTTCTTATATTTTAAAGATAAATTACTCACAAATGTAAATATTGAATTTATATGATATAAGAATCAATAGTGAGAATGTCATCCATCTCTGCTTATTTATTGGATTGAAAACTGACTATAATTTACAAAACTTCTATCTTATCTTACTTTTGGATACCTCATTTCGTGAAAATTTTGATTTAATACTTTAAAAACATATATAATTTTGGGATTTTTAATGTTTTCTAAATATTTTTTAATGATTCTTTGATGTTTCTTTACACAACTTTTCAAGCTCTGGTATAATATATATCGGCTGAAACCTGAAACGTTTTGGAAAATAGGTGAACACGGACGTTCGTCCCCAGGCATAATCGATAGTTAAAAATAATAATCATAATAAATCACAATATAACATTTAATAATTCAAATTTAAATCACGAATTTAACATAAATTAATAATTTAGTATTCGACAAATTTAACTATTTTGACCATTGACAATTAATTGGAAAATCGTTAATATTAACAAATTTAATTCAGAAAGAGGGTAAAATATTTGAACTATATTATCATCAACAATTCGAGAAATGTAATATTTAAAACAATTTTCTCAGAAATAAAAAAATGTGTTCAGATGTTATACGTCTTACAATAGTTTCTAATAATAAATATCATCTGAAATAAAGGGATATCAAAATAATATTTTATATAATCAAATAATCTCTAACGATCTGTTTATATATTGTAATGGTATTAATTATATATTATAAGACGTACATCTTACAACTACATCAGACGGGTATAAAAGTACGTCGTTAATAGAACGTCTCAGATGTGTCACGGCTTGAACACAAAAAACAAATGATTTATTTAAACGTCACGTGACTGATAGCGTCACAACCAAAGAAGACGTATTAATGTGGACCGAGACATTTAACATATTGTAAGATACCATACAAGAATATTACATTAGTCAAATAAGTAAGGATTCGAAGATTATACCAAATAAAAATAATGATTTATTTTTTATCGATACGTTAACTGAAATAACGTAGAAGTGAAAGAATTGATCTGTAATTAGATGGTTTTTCATCCATTATAGAAGAATTATATGAAATGTAATAAAAAAGGATAAAGTTAATTAATCTGCTGTACTAAGGATTATTCTTTGGTAGACACGATACTTCAAGGACATGATTTCACATTACTCATTATAATACTCTGAAAGACTAAGTATTGTTGTCACGCTAAAATTAAATGCTTAGTTATTTATATAAAAGTAATCAAATTTTAACCATACTCACAATCGAAGCTATGTATAACACAGATCGCAGAACAGAAAACAAAAAATAAACTTAAATACTGTGTAACAAAATATTTTGAATTCTGTGTATTCTGGTATATGAACTAGTAGAAGTAAAAAAAATATTAATGTAACAAAGCCATTTATAACAAGAGCAGTCAATTTAAAGAACAATATACGAGTATATAACATTGCCGACCATATCCGTTTGCAATCAGGCCATTTAATTAAAATAATTATGGGTATGGCTTCTGTAACTTTTTGTAAATGATTGATAGATATCTCGGGCCCCACGATACAGGTCTCCTAGTGTGGGGTCCAAAGATAATCGAAATTTTAAAATTTGCTAAAACCATAATGCACCTCAACCAATAGAAGGCACTGTAATAGTTTAAGTTTAAGAAGATTAATTGTATCATTATATGTTGATCTATTATTGTGTAAGCATTGTGTTTTTTCAATAAAGTTTATTTATTATTTATATAACTCTTAAAAATCGTAAAGACCTTAAATAAAAAAAACATCTTAGATATATTAAATAACTCTTAAACAGAGTTATAATATCGATGTTGATACGAAAAAATATATCGGAGTTAGTGAGTGAGTGATATATTGTAATTTAAATTTGTATTGTTTCGCTTAAGATAAATTTAACACATTATTCTTTTTTTATTTTATAGTTTGGCAATAAGGGTTTTATATTCTCAAACATATCGAACAATTCAATGTTATCTGATTACCTATGAAAAGATTAAAAACCTTTTATTTGTTTCGAGCATAATTGTTTCTGATTATTATACTACATCTGAAACTTTTTGAAAACTAAAGGTGGTTTATAAATCACAACCGCCGTTATTTAATAGAAGAATAAAAAATCAATAACAATCCCTGCATCAATAAAACTGTAATGATTCTATGTCGCCATAAATATTCTTTATATGATTCTTATAAATTAATCGACGAGACAAAAGAAAGTAAACGTTGAATAAGAATGAAAAACAGGAAATTAAAAGTAATTTAATACAGAAACGTAGAAAAGAAAATAAAATTATAATATAATCGAAAGTCGTGTCATGAATAAGTCTTATAAAATTAGTGAACATAAAAGGAAAGAATCAATAAGGAAGTAATGTGACAGGCTTATGAAAACAACTTGCCACGACACAAACACTTAAACAGAGAGACAAATTTTAAAGAAGAAACGTAGCTCTAAAGGATTTGATACTGCCATTCTTGTTTATCTTTCATCTAGCAATCAATGTACAACAAACTATCAACACTTAAATTGATCCACAATACCTAATAATGACGGCATAAATATCCTAGAATAAAATCACAACAAAATGTTGATTTTGACTTAAATAATAAAAATGTTTATTTTGCGTCTTGATTCATCCTCTAACATAGTAAAAAACTCTTCTTTTATACTTCTGATTTTATGCTTGCTTAAAATTTTAAATCCAAATACATTGTAACGTAAGTAATAGGACTCATAAATTTTGTTTTAGTTAACTGATGTTTTTTAACTATTACTTCATGAGTGTTTATTAAATTACAAGTTGAATTAACAACTTACTTTAAATTAACCGCAGTATATACAGTACAGGTGCAGGTCAATTCAATTAATGTTTTCAAATAGTTTTGAATGTACGTTTTTTAGAAACCCTCCTGCGGTTATCAAAGTTAAATGTTCGAATGTGATCAATAACTAAATACTTATTTCATTTCTGTAGTTTATGTACCAGAGTGATCAAGCCTTTCATTATGGAATTGTTATACGGTATATCATTTTAAGAACCTATAATTTAGGATTTAGACCAAAAGTAAAGCTTGTGACTTATTAAAAATTGTATTCCAGTGACAAATAATTATTTCTATATATGTATATCTGGATATTTTATTAACTTTAACGTATTTCTGTAATGAAAAAGGGAAAAACTGCACCTTAGAAGATTATACAATGTATAATTTTTGAGTTAAAAGTATTAAAAAGTCACTTGAGAAGAGTCTTTGAGTTGGTAGGAATAAACTTGGTCAGATTATTATTTCTATATAATTACTTTTAAGCTTCGAGACCCATTTAATACTCTCATTCATATTGCTTCGCCCAGGTGATGACCTCAGACCAAATAGTGCCAATACAACAACTACTTCATATTTAGTTATAACTTATTATCAATGATCATTTACACCCTTAGCTATTCTATTACATCGAACAATATTTTGTAAGAACAAACGAGTAACATTTTTAAACGATCCCGTTGTATTTCATATTTTAACATTTATATCGCATTACTTGTGTGACAATGTTTTTTTTTATAAAGTAGATTACACATCCACGTAAAATTAAAATTATACAACATACTTGATATCAAATCTAATATATTATTAATTTGTACTAGCAGATTGTTTCAAACAAATTGTATTTGATTGAAAGCAATCTAACTTCATTTGTTTTCAATCGTTTATAGTTAAATAGTTTTTGTGTGTATTGTACAAGTTTCTTCTCACGGCTTTACGTGCAGATTTTATTTTATGTCTAAATCAAACCGAATTTTAGTGATTCTTTTGTTAAATGCTCGTTATTCATATAGTTTATAATTTGTTTTAGACAATATTTTGTGTTTCAAAGTTTGCTGAAATAAATATTAATTTCTTTACATTATGTGTAGAGACGAAACAATTTTCTCTTTGTTACGGTAGTTTCAATATGTAATAATATATGAAAAGCTAACAAAACCCAACAATGCTTTATAATTACGTACTGTGTGTAATTAAACTTTTAGAGAAGTTATTGCTTGTCTGTCAAATACACTGCAAAGGAATGGAAACGTTCAATTACTGGTTAGTTAAATCATCAGTCTACATCTAATCAAATGTTAATAAACGTGTAACAAAAGCCTTTGTTCTGTAAGGTTGTTAGGAAAGGGAAACCGCCTAGAGCGTTGAATATGAAGGGTAGACCAAAGTAACTTATAAAATATGAAAAAAAAGCCAGAAAGAGAAAAGTAGGCTTGGGTTTTATATAAAGGGTGGTATATTACAGTCACAAACGATGTAACTGTCACAGAATCTAAATATTCTGTTCTACCTGGCAATTTCCCAGCTATAGCCACGGTCTGCCTTACATATTGTGAATAGTTTTTTTTGGCTATTTGTTTTTACGACTGGCCGCCTGCCTGATATCAACCCTCTTTTGGGAATCAACATTAATCAGTGATGTCTAAATACTCTTAGAAAGTACATATGATTTGGAAAAATCACATTGGTACTTGCCCGGGCCAGGATCGAACCCGCGCCCTCGGCGACGAGAGGCCGAGAGGCGGGCCCTTTAACCACTGAGCCACCACTGACTCTAATCTAAATATTCTGTAATACTTTCAAAATAATCACAATTAAAGAAAGAAATACGGTTAATTTTTTTTCTACAATGTATGTGTTTAAAGCGGGAATAATCCAAGTCTTAATTAATTAAATCTAAGAACGTGTACAATGAAATTGGCGCATAATATTCTAAATCTCCTTTATTTCCAAGTAAAGCGCTCCTCAAGGCTGCGAACACGTTAATGAGGCTTAAATTCATCAAAACGTTAACAATGTGTTTAATTTTAACAAAGTATTTTGTAAATCGCTTCTAAAGAAAATATATATGTTTTAATCTCAAGTTTTCATATAATCCTTTTGAGACAATATGCGACGTGGATAATATTTCTTTAATAGCGACTATAATGTTATATATAAGTGTTTTAATAATGTTATATATAAGTAACGGTGGCAAAAACTCCGATAGCACACATGCTGGCAATGTGCCAGCATGCACACACACTTCAACGTCTTATACAGAGAATCATTGCAGTTATACTACGAAACAGAGAACCCCATATTCTCTGTTTCGTAGTCCAACTGCAAAGACTACGACGAAGCATTTGAGGGAAAGCTAAAGAATCTGGGGATAATCTACTCATTCCGAAAGAGAACGCAGAAGACGTCATGAAAACACTAGACAACAGACAAATAAGGAATTTAACAGAATTTAAAAGGAATTTAACATAATTTAACAGACAAGTAAGGAAGAAAAGTAAGCAAGATATTGAAAAAATTGTTCTCACAATACAACATTAGAGCTCCCGACTCAATGAGTCAATCGACCCGCTCATTAAGTTGCGGAGTGTGATATTAATGTATCGTATTGATTCATCTTTTATAACTAAACTAAGGATATAAAGATATTAAAATATTTTTCAATGAATCTTATTATAAGATTATTAATAGACGTTTTTCTCATAAACATAACGTGGGCTTCGATACAGACATCAACTTACTTTAATTCATACATTCATAAATTTTACATACTTCATACATAAAGGCATCTTAATATTTCTATTTACGTGTTTTCAAAACAATTCAATGTTTTCATTAGAATATTGAGGTTTTATTTACAAAAAAAAATAATTATGTTTGAACTAGTGACCTACTTTGAATATTGTTTTTTTATATATTAATTTAAGATGTCTCTTGTCAAATCCACTGTGCTATTTACTTCTCGCGTGATTAAGAGAAAGTGAATCTGAACGTTAGCAGGGCTGTAGATGACTTTCTTAGTGATAAGAAACAATGTTTGTATATACATGAATCTACTCAATGTGATATCAATGATCCTTTTAATGAGACGAGCTAAATACAAACACTGAAGGCTTCATAGTGGACAGAGGGCAGGGTAGTGGATTATAGTTTAACTGAGATTAATACATGATCAATATCATCGCAACATATGAAATAATAAGATCTATAAAGGTTCAAATCTTTTTATTAGCTACTATCTTTCTTACTATTAAAGTTATACGTACTACTGAGAAAGTTAAGAGAAAAATATGGAGATATTTCTTACTCACTTCAATTGTTTTTATTTTTGAAACAGTGCTTTTTTTGTATATTGCATATATACAAAAGGGACATAACCATTATAATTATTATGAGCACCTACTGTAATAGTTATTGAAATATGTAAATCTACGTACAAATTGTTGCTGTGATAACTTAGTAGAGATAGTCGTGACGACGCCATATAAATACTGAATTAATATTTGTCATTTCTTTTATTTTATGGTAATAAGATTTTCTTTGCAAAAATATTTGAAAATTTAATAAAGAATTATGAATTACGGGAGACTAGTATTATATATAAGAAATTATTGAATTTAAGATTTATTTTAAATTTATTTATAATACGTATAAAACTAAATACCTTTTTATAAATTATGAATTTAAACTTAAAATATTAGTAACATAAAATCGTTTCGAGAGAAGAGAAAACTTCTGACCTATTTACTTAATAGAGCTGAAAACAAGTTCAGTAAATAAATATTTCCTTTATGAAATAAGTTAAATGAATGGATATTAAAAACAAGATTTGAAACAAACTCATAGACTTTATACCAATAATATGAAATATTTTTAGGTAATAACCGATTAAAATTAAGGCAGCTAAAAAAACAAAGATATAAATAACATGGAAAAATAATCTCTTTATAGGAATTAAAATGTTTTCAGACCTTATAGATTGAGATAAACAAAATGTACTCATCGCAAGTTCGTGTAATCTATGACTGAGAAACTATTTATATATACATATCTATTTATGTATGTCGACGTAGCGTTCTCCAGAGTAGTATTGTGATCTATTTTTTAATAATTTGTTTAAGGATAATAGTCCAGACTTCAAACTCAAATTTATATTAAACTTCAAGAGTTTTAGTTCTCAATGTTTTCTTACTTAATGCACTCGATAAAATGAATCTCCACTCACAATATTGTGTCTGTTTAAAGACTTAGAAGGTGTAATTAAAATTATATACATTAGGGTAGTATCACAATAACATTTAAAAAAAGGACATAACGATATAACTTTATAAATATATATTATAATAATCAATAGACTTCGGAACCACAAACACACTCGTGCAAAGACTGTACTTAAAGAAGAATAGTTGCGTCACTAAACAGAAACATGTACATATTTTAAACTCAAATTAAGAACAAATTACAGATACTGTTTAAAATGTTGCACACAGAGATATTTTGTACTGAAAACAAGACTACAAACGAGTGTACCAATTCAATAAACTGTGATTTAAACAAAAAAAAACTATATAAAAAATAATTAAGGTGTACAACATTTAACATTACACACAGGCTCATTGTAAATAATGAATAGTAACCATCACATTATCAACTGTTGAAATATGCTGCAAGTAATTTATGTTCATGGATGGGTGAAATGATTGAGATAATTAATAGTTGATCCCAGATGAAAGAAGCTTAAACATATGAAGCTTGTAACTCGGTTAATGGATTTACATAAATTATATTTGATAAACATTCCCTTATCCAGACTGAGCTACCTTTTTTTACCTAAAATAATGTAGATTCTGGCTTAATGAATAAATCATGGGTATATTTCTTTAACAAAAATCTTCAACTATATACAACTGTTATGCGGAATGCTAATGTTCGTCACTTTACTGAGAGATTTTTTCGTCTGTATTAAATTATATTTACAGTTATAATTTATACTGATGCTTATATTTTAAATAAATTAAGTTAAAAAGGAATATATATATTATGTTTTGCTAAGTGACCAAGTGTCATATTATATTTATGGAAAGAGTCACTTAAATGGTATTTCGAAACATCTATTACTATAATTACCTCTTTCAGTCTTGACTGAAACAATTAATTATCTGGAAAAACTGGATTTTCTTATTTCTTTTAGACGACGTATCATATCAAGTCAGACACATTATCATTTGTCTTAAACTAAACAAAATTGCAGAAAAATTAAGCGAAACGTGGTCTCAACGGCCGATGGAATTTTTTTTATGATAAGTAGACCCCCAGACAGTGGCCAACTCAGACTTGACCAAATCTAATTCAATGACAGATGACATTAATGCGTTATATATTGATAAACCAGTGACGTGAGTCTTTTTGAAGAGCAAATACAAAATTTATTTGCAATATATTAAAATTCAAGTCTTTTACAAACTTGTTATATTTATGAAGATTATTTCCTTGTAACTTGAATTGTATCATATTTTTCAACTCAATGCTTTGGAAAGTTGCTTGCAAAGTTGGTCACTCTTTTTTTTATAATTTATCTCCTATTGCACGACAGCAACTGGTATCTCAAAAATTTTAAATTCAATCTGTCGATATCATTATTTTAAGTGCATGAGTTAGTATCCGAGATAAGGTGTAGCATAAACTCAGCCAAAATATCATTAAAATAAGAGAAAAAGTTGTGTAGATAACAGATTGGAGGTTAGAGCAAAAAGAAAATATTAGAAGAGAGATATCTGTGATCAAAATAACTTCAACTCGGAGTCACAGTGTCCCCGCGGATCTGATGATAGTAAATTTAAAAATAATAAAGAAAGTAACTACGTAATATACACTATGAACCCAACACACAGTGCTCGTGACATGTTTTATATAATAGAAACAAGAAACTTAAGGAATAAAAAATATTCAATAAAATATTTATAAAATATAATAAGAATTTTAAAACTTAAACGAATCGTTGACGAGAATATAATAATAAATTCTTTTGTATTTTAGTTAAATTAGAAAAGAGAACAATTACAAATATTACATATTTCTTTACGTCTTTTACTTTATAAAAGATGTTTAATATTGAAGTTGTAACTTGTCGATGCCTGAGGTTTCCTAGTACAATAACCTCTTAGAGCATGTGAACAGTGTCATGCTGCTGTCGTAACTAACGATTAATAATTAATAATAATGTAATATATTGTAATATAACAATAATAATACAATTCAGATATAATAACCTCGTTATTTGTATATGTGTACTCAAGTATCAAGGGCTATATACTCGTAAATAATTATATCAGCTACAACAATGGAAGATATTCATTACATATTACAGGAATGAGTTTTCTACATAAAAAACAATATTTATGTTTCTGATTTTTATGTAATAATTAAAAAAGTCAGTGGTGGTCTAGTGGTTAAAGGGCCTGCCTCTCGTTGCCGAGGGCGCGGGTTCAAACCTGGCAAGTACCAATGTGATTTTTCGCAGTCATTTGTACTTTCTTAGAGTATTTAGACACCACAGACATACGGCGAAGGAAAACATCATGAGGAAACCTAGACTTATAGTTTCACAATTATAAATTTTAAATCACCAACCCGTCTTGAGCAACCGTGGTGATTAATGCTCAAACCTTCTCCATATGAGAAAGAGGCCTTTGCTCAGCAGTGGTCCTGATAGACTGATGAGGATGTAATAATTTAGTTCCATAGTTACCTTTATTTATTCAGGATTTACAGTTTGGATCCTTCATATAAAATTATTACAACATTAGATAATATTTTCGGAAGGTGTATTCAAATACAAATAAGAAACAAACGATAAGGACCTTTATTATTAACTAACTAAAAGCTAATCAGATATAAAAATAGATTTTTTTACGTAACTATTAAAACGTATTAAAAGTATTAGCAAACACGTGATAACAAAGTGTAGGGAATAATACAATGAAATACAATAACATCATGTATTTGATTATCAACAAAAGAAAGACAAAATCATTTCAAACTGTTTAAAAGAAGGAGAAAATACTGTCATTCATAAACTGAGGGGTGCCTAGAAAATTCAGTTATATAAATATTTAGTGTTTAAAAAAATACATTAAATATGATCAATCTTAAATGTAAGGACTCAATTGAATGCTTTGAATAAGATCTTTTAATAAACACGTGTAAAGCTTAACGCGCTTAAGAAATATAATTCATATTTCTTATTATAGTATAAAGAGACATAAGCAAATAAATTATAAACGTTAAAATTCAAATTTTCCAGTAACTAGTGCTCATGTTAAATATAATCTTATGGAATGTCCAAAAACCCAATGTATTTCCATAGTAATTTAGAACATTACTAGTATTTATTTAAAATTTTAAGAACTTACTCTCATTATATAATATTTTCCATAGAAATAATGTTCACAAAATTATCTGAAAAGCAAACAACGTTGTCATGATGAATTAAAATTTAATTGGTGGAATAATTTATATATGTTTAAAATTTATAAACAAATTAATAGAATTGTTATTTATATCCGTTTTGTAGTATTGAATTTATAATACGTTGATGACAAGTGCTGGCATGTAGTCACATTCATAAAATATTTGTAAAAAAGTTTAACAATTTGGTTTAATTTAAAATGTAGTGTGTTTTATTTTAAATTTTTTGTGCCAGAATTTCAATATTTCATATTTTCAAATCTCGACGTATGATTAATAAGAAGACTATCAATGAAGGATTGACCAACAATTTTGTACAGTTTCACTCAGGCAAGAAAATAGCGAAAGTCATAATATGATAGAAAATACTATAAGGCAATAAAAGAGGCCTGCTTCATCGGTCGATGCGTTTGGAGACCCAAAAAATATCGATGGACCTCGGTTAAGTATGAAGTCCCTCTTTATATTGCTCAAGTCAACAGTTAATATTGAGAGACATGATGCACTGGAAAATCATATTTTTATCACTTTAATAACAATCATATAATGACAATTAAGGTACGCTATCTCTCATAGTATAAGTAATAATATTGTAAAGTGACAACATTTTTTTTAAATTAAGGAATATTATTACTAAAACATACTTTCAACGATGACTCTTAACGCCTATATTTTATGTATAAATTTCAATACATAATTGTTTAGATAGTTTGAAACCTTTTAATAAATCCACGAGAAGAATTAAAGCTGAATGTAAACAGCGTTTCTTTGAGCAAACATTTAAAAAATAATAAAAAAAGGCGACCTCGAGACAGAAGACTTAAAGTACGTTCAGTGAATATAATAGATTACTTCACTGAAGAACTGTTGACTTTATGTACATTGAAACAAATCTTAACACTTTTTTACTTAAACTATTAACATCTAACATACATATTTTAACCAAATAAATATTTCTGTTATTAAATTGATATAAGATTCTTATAACCACAAAAGTAAGTAAATCAATGTTGAAGTTTTATAATAAAGTACTTCGCTTATCTCTTTTTTACAAATACAAAAATAAAAATATTTAAGTTTGTTATTTTACTGTATCATATAGTATTTATATTTTAACAAAGACTTTCTGAATATATAAGAGATTTTAAAGATTCATTAATAAAATTGTATAAATTTAATTGAACATAGAAATAATGAATTGAAACATCAGCCTCAGACAGAATTAACAACATTATTTACTACTATAAAATATTAAAAAAAATTACAACATATTCCGAATGATTACATTATATACGGTGATAGAGTGATAGATATATTGAAGCTAAGAGGATTTTGTTCTACAACTTAGACTCCTACCATGAGTACTGATGACAATCATTCAGTTATTAACAGATTTTTGTAATTTTATTTGGTGATTATATATATATCTTTCACTGTATTGCGAGAAATCTTTCTCTTATTTTTAACTGTATGGAGACATATTCAAAAATTTTTACTTCAATTTAATTTTGAATTAATGAAATTTAAAGAGGTTTAATAAGAAACAATATTTTGCACCAGAAAAGAAACTGATAAAAAAAAACGAACAAACTCGTATATTATAAATACGATATGTTACTAGCAAACGCCTTGTATTCAGTAGTTGTAAAAGATTTTAATTTAATTCAGTATGCATACATAGTTGTAAAAGATTTTAATTTAATTCAGTACAAAAAGCAAATTATAACCTACTTCAATTCCTGAAATAAATAATCACCTTTCTTTATTTAAAGACTCAATCTATAATTCCTTTAATGCATAAGGTACTTAGTACCAATTACAATAATAAAACTTCATCTAAAAGTTACATTACATATGTTTGAAATAAATACAAGGTCAATCCTTGGAATGTTGAGAGGTTTCGTCTCACAACCGAGTGATAACTCAACGTTGAAAATTAAAAAAGGGTTAAATATTTTCTTTTTTAAAGTATACTAGTAGTTTCAGTAAACCTGTGAGGAATCAAATACTTTGAACAAAAATACGAAGCAGGATATACACAAAATAAAATATTGTTATATTATAAATATTTTATAGAACATCGTCAAAAAAAAATAGGTTTTCAATATAAGATATTTCTAACTAAAACATTACATATCTTTGATTTTCAAACATTGGGTTTGTGAAGTATGGAACTAACATTACTGAAGCAGATTTATTGTGATACAAAGTTTATCTGTCTTATGTTAAGTGTACGTACTAATGATCGCGACATTTTCCTCATCATTATGGAAAGCGCACCCTCTTTCATAATTAATTTTTTTCAAAATGTAATATGTTGTGTTATAAGGTACGTACGTTTTTATAAGGTGGAATAATAATTGTGAATACTTTTATATTTTCATGAAGTAAGATATCTTTCAAGCGATTGAAAATTGTTTCACTCAGATTTCTAAAGTGAAACCTTATAGAGGAATTTCCGGCTAGTCCTCGTTACATGTCTGTATTGTGAACGGAGCAAATCTCACTGTATCAATTTTGGAATAGAATTTTTAATAATATCGTACTATTTAATAAAAAAAAAATTCAATTTTTTCTTATGAGTTTTTCCAAACAAGACAGATTTTTTAACTACATCAGTTTATGAGAAATGAACAATAAATCAATAACATTTTTGTGAAACTGAACACAATATACATACATATGTTGTGAGGGTTAGACTTTGTCTTCTTATTGTTTGTTCAATCGAAAAGCTGTTATTGTTCCAATTTCTTTCATGACAGGGACTTCCAAAATTCTACGAAAAATATCTGGATAGGAGGCTGCGTTCAAATATTGAAAAATGTTATTCATGTAAGGCAAACATTTATCAGAGTTTTTCACAACTCGATATCTCTGATCACTTATTGGTATGAAAATAAGATTTTGTAAGTATGAAGTTTAGAAATTATTTGTAAAAGTTTGAAATGAAATTAATATTATATAATTTTAATGTGTTATAACTGTGCGAGTATAATAATAAGACATATATCGACTTAACATTGTGTGAGTAACTTTTATACATGTGAGATTGAAACTTTTACAAACTTATAATATATTATACTTGTATGTTAATTTATAAAAGATCACGAATAATATATTAATAAAAGTTAGAGTTGATGCTATAGGTTTTTATACAGCGTTTGATAACTTTAAAATGATTCTAGTAACCTATTAAAAACTGGGACACAAGATTTATTATGAGAAATTTAAGTTATTTTTTTAAAAACATATTTTAATAATTCTTCAGCACCTATACAGGTTTCTCACAAGCTTAGTTTGCGTGCTGCAGCTAATCTTATATTTTTAAATAAGTCAGAACCCAATTTCTTTTAAAGTGAAAAAACACACATTTTTAGTCCCAGATAAATACGGTTGGGTTCACACTGGAATCTAAGACTGTTTATATAAATTTGTACAAAATAAAAACTGAAATAGTAGGCTTCTAAGTCCTCTTGGACTTAGAAGCAGCACCTCTTGGTGCTTTTAAAAAACCACTTTATCGTCATTTTATATTTGTATTAAAATAGCTCAAGTTTGTTGATCAAAAGACACGTACACATGAACCGTACGCTTGATTTGATAGTTGTGGTCACATGACATGGTGAACCCTCGGATTATTGAACACAAAGGGATCAAGAATGTTCACAAAGAATTAGTCGCTTTGACCTTTATGTTTGTGTGAAATATAAAGTATAGCGCGAAGTGTTTACTGTCTATATTAAGAAATTAGAAATTTAAACAGTTATGGCAACTCATTTTCACGTACACAGGTACATACATATTTACAATGTATAAATAACAATTTATGGTTTTAGACTTTATTTCAAAGTGTGTTGTCTGCAGAGGTACAATTTGTGTAATTCTTCGTCATCTCTGACACATACCATGTGTGACTGTTAAAAAGAACATGCAACGATGTACTTCACATAGGTATATCATACAGAGTCAATTACACAAATATTGAAGATAAAAGAAATTGATGTAAATATGTACCTTGTAGTATTTATATTAAAGCTGTAAAGACAGATTCGAGATTTTTAATTATAATTTTACTGTAAGGATATTAAATAACATTCAAAAACAAACTGATAATTTATATAATATTTAAAATATTTAGTTCAAAAATACTTAATGGGATAAGTTTGTATTAATATAAAAGATAAACACTACCCCCTAACGAATCATAAAGAATTGTGGTTTTTAAAGATATTGTTTTTTTTTTATTATTTAACTTAATATTTCTTTAGTATGGGCTTTTGATTTTAATATTAGTATTGAAATAGCAGAACATAAGTATCATATGTTTTGGAACATGGCATGTTATTAAATAATTTTAATTATTTATATAATTGTTATACATAGTTGTAATTGTTAAAAAACGACTGTATATATAAAATAAACGATAACAATATAAGTAGATAACTAATTATTCTTATATGAATAAAACATACATACATCTATATGTAACAATGTCAACCGTTCAAACACATTGATATGTTTTTTATCAAAGTTAGCCTTTATAATAGTGTATTATAAATACTTACTGCTAAACAAAACTCATATTATTACAATATAGTAAACTAAGTTTTATAAAATGATAGTTCAAGAAATATTGTTTTCACTTTTATACGATAGGTATGTGTTGTAAAAATGCATATGTTTGAGATGATGTTGTAATGTAAGAGATATCTCTATTGATATAAAAATGAGTTATATATAAAGTAATATAATATGTATTATAAATAATAAACATTCTTTGATTAACATATTCATAATTTGATATAATATATGTAAATGCTCAACTAAAGTTTCGTAACAAGTTAATAACACAACATTTTAATAGTTTGTATCCATTAATATGTAAGAATAAATTGCATTCATTCAAACTATGTTTATTTTTGCTAACATATTATGAGTGTCTTAATTGAGTTAGTTTTTTTAACAAGTTTAGTGTAAACGAGTCCCAGCTTGTTGAGCTAATTACTTTCATGGAGAGGATTTTAAAAATATATGACGAGATGCGGGCACTGTTTATAAAATAAAAAAGAGGAAAGTTATTTAAACTAGGAAATTTATTAAGTATATGTATATACATATTTATGTCTTACAATTTTTAATATATGATAAAAAGTCACGTCCTTTATTGTGAATTACTCATCTTTTTAGATTATAGTTTCGATATAAAAATGTTTTTATCACAAATGTCATTTTGGTGTTCATTTATTCTTTTCTTTAGGTACAATCTTTGTAATTAAGAAAATGTAAATGTATTGACTACAAAAAAACTAATAACGTATCCATTACATATGTAATACGACAATATTTATAATAATTTAATTAATTACTTACAATTTAAACTATAACAATAAAAGTTATAAAAATAAAGGATGATTATTATAATCACAAAATACAAATAAAAACATTGAACAAGATTGTAACATAACAAAGTATTCAATACATTTTGTTATTACATACGGTTATAGTTGTACGTTTAGTTATTTATCTAAAACACCTACTTACGTCAAAGGTAGTTTTAATTAGAACTATATCATTATTTTTTAAGCAAAAATTACCAAATCTTACCTCTCTCTTCATTATACATATTATTTCCCCTCGAATGATGACAGTTATATCTTGACAATGACAAGTACACCTGATCAGATGTTGTTTACGGCCATCCAAAGATACATTGACAATGATATAAAGAAAACTCAGGAAAAAACCATCATTAGACGGAGTTATCAAAATGGATTATCTTTATGTATTATCAATATGAGCGATCTCCAATGATGAAGAATGTATTGAGTAATCTTAATCATTATCTGTTTTGTATCGTAGTACTAAGTACTTTCTAACAAGAAAAGACACAAAAAATATGAGATACATTTTTTTATACATAAGTGACGAAATTTTTCGACATTATGATCTGCGAGAGTTACTTTGGGGTTGATTGTATAGTAAACTAACATACAGCTTACTATATCAGTGTTTTATCGTGGGGGGAGTGATTTTGTAGTGAGTTTATTGTTATGCAATTTATCTCTTTGTGGGAAATTGTTATAAATATCTATTTATTTTCTAATACAGACCAAAAATATATGTATAAATAATTAAAAAAAAAAAATACAACAGCAATGAAATACGAATATGTTTAGTATAACTCTATCGATTCCTTTTTGTAATGTGGAACACAAACCTATGTCAATATAAAAATCATTAAGGAAGAAAAAACCAAGCGCTTTTACCTTGTATAGCAAAAAAGTGTTCTCTTTTGATGTTAGTCTTGTGAATAATTGGGACAATTTTCCATAATAATTTTTATGTACAATGTTTTTATTATATAGTTCTATTTCAAAATTTAATAAGCTTTCAAATGCTTTTCTACTTTCCTTAAATCAAACTTAAATGAACTATAAGAGCAGTAGACAGAGTCCAATTGAAGTCACTTAACTCAAGAGAGGAACACGTAGACAACTTACACAACCCTGAGAGTGCAGTAATATATTAAAGAGTTAGAAGCGTTCTTTAGTTAAAGAAATATATGTAGGTATATCGAATAGTTCGGATTTTATATCGGGTCACTGTGTTCACATAAAAACTTCAATATCACCGTCATCAATCAATATAATCAATACATACTATAGTACATCTTTCGCCACCACGTCTATCTGTCTGTCTGTTCGCGATAAACTCCAATACTACAGCATCGATTTTCAAGTTGTTTCGTTACTCAGCAGCGTGGTTGTCGGAGAAGGTGTGAGTATATAATTTATTAAGTTTTTGTATTTATCTTTCTATTGTAGTTATTTAATTAGATACTTAAATACTTAGTCTTATGATCGTTATTTGTATACCTTTTTTTATTAATCAGTCAGTACGTTAAAAGTTGCATGAGAGGACTTAAGACCACAGTGCTTTTCACACAGGAAATTATTATTCGCACTTTAAACGAAATTTGTTCATTTCTACCGATGATCACGTTATTTGTGTTGAAATGTACATATACAATGAAATATTGTCAATTTATGATAACAAATTAATTTTTAATTAAGATGTACAGTACATATTCGTTTAAATTAGATACATATTTATTTAACCAAGAAAGATGATTAAATTTTGTTTGTCGTGATGTAACTCAAAAAGCATGTACTCAACAATTTTTTGTAAAGAAACCGTACGGAGGTTTGCTTTAAAATACTGTTATATATTTTATTAATGAACTAATTTTGATACAATTATATGTAGAAAGACATAGTTAAAACAGTCATAGTCATTTTACAGAGTGAGTGGTGACGAGTTGTTTGTAATAAGGTCTAACCTGAGAGCTACCCTCGAGCTCGTCAGTCAGACACAGACCAGTCATTCTGTTATATTAGTTATTATTGTTCTGTAACGTATCAAGAGCACTCAACTCAACGTTAACTCTCCAGTATTAACAAACTCCTACTAAGTGAAGTGAGATTGAGACGTGATGAACCATTCATTCATAACCTTCATACATAAATAACAGTTTTTAACACCTTCTCTCCCAAACTCTCCGTTCAAGTGGAACTTTGTCAAGGTAAAATTATGTACGTATTTTCTTTTTAGGTCCTCCAATTTTTTTAACAAACCTCCCTTAAATCGACATAATGATTATGTTTTTTTTTTAAAAAAGGTTTATTAAATTGTGTTACGTTTTTCACTTTGAACATTTTTATACCCGTCATCATTGATTAAGGAAAAATCTAATCCTTTAATGGCCACGAATGTTGATAATATTCTTACAGAACGTGTATCATAGATTATTTCACTATATTATTAGAATAAAAGAAATTACAAAGAATAGTAATTTTCATTATGATCAAGCTAATTCTTCGTTAGACTGTGAACTAGCATTAAACAATGTTTTCTTACAAAATCTGAAAGGATTATACAAACTAAAAACGTTAATTAATTAACTTATTCCTTAAAAATAGTCCAATTTTAAAGGTTTTCTTAGTCAGCGTATCTGGAAGGCTTAGATGACTCCTGGTATTGTTCGTTGTATAAAAAACAGTAATATTTAAGGAAAAAAGAACTTGCAATGGCCCGAAAAATTTTATTTTGATAGTGAAATTTATTCGACAAAGAAACTGCTTCGATAATCTGAGAAAAAACGGAAACAAAAATATAAGAGTGAGGTACTTGCTCACTCAGCTTTTAATGACATTAAATGCATAATCCTAATATTTTACAAATAAAATAAATATTCCATTGTCAGATCCATCAATTATTATTATTTTGGTCTAAAGTTTGCCAATGTAGAGATCTAACTATAAATGAACAGCGCAGCTGTGTTATAAATAAAAATATATGTTTTCCAAAGTCGTAATTTAAATATAAACCTCTAACAACATAAATTTTACCACTTTCATATTATGAGAAGAAGGGTTACTTCTTAATTTCTAAATATCAACTTCACACACACAAAAATACACACATACAAAACATAAACAACACACTTACATACATATATAGCCGTAATACATATAATTTATTTTCTTAACAATTATCCTCACCTGTGCTTGTTGTGTTTCAATGAATTATAAATTTTAGCTTGAGAGAGCCTTATTTTAATATCAATAATTTCATATTAATATAAATGTAAGTAAATCAAAAGGTGTTATATTGTTACTTAACTGTAATGAAGAAGCGTGTTTCCTAGCACAAGCATTGTACACATGTACACAATCACCAACCCGTTTTGAGGAAGCGTGGTGATTAATGCTCAAACCTCTCCATGTGAGAAGAGGCCTTTGCTCAGCAGTAGGCTCTGATAGACTGATGACGATGAGTTAATAACAAAATGTTACACAATTTTCAAAACACCCTTACTTATAATTTGTCCTTTAATAATTATACTGACACGCTAAGACATTTAATTGTATGATCATAAGCCAAAGATGCCTTCGATCACTTTGGACAGGTCTAATACTTTTACATAGCTGGATAAATATTAATAATACCGAGCTATTATATAATAGTATATACGAGCTAATATAATAGACAGAGTACACAATTTTTGAGTCTTTGTTTTTGAGACCATAAATATATCAGCCAATGCAGACTGAAAACAGTTTGTGGTACCACGTATTACAAGATAAAACAGGCGAGAGGCGTACTACAGCGAGAGGAGCCGTTTAGAACCTGTGGGTTCTACTTGGCCCAAGTAACTTGGGAAATATCCCTGTTGCTGGTTTGTTTTACAGGCCAGAAAACTATTATAACTCCTCTTATTTTAGTCAGGGATAATTTATTTCAGGAACTATAAACGGTGCTGCGGTACTTGTTATGTTGCTAGGTGTGACTTTGAGAGGTGTTGATATAACAATCTTCGTAAAGATCTCGACTCATATCTAGTGTACATATACAATACGTTAGTAGCATTTTATAAGTGATTTCTATTAACACAACTTAAAAATTATAATTTTTCGATGAGCCATTTTCGTAATTATGATGATCATTTTTACATTATAAAGATCGAATTAGAGTAGGTCTCTTGGTATTTATCTTTGAATTTGAAAGTAGGATAAAAGACGGTTAGCTTAACATTTGAGGCTAGGTATACAATATTTTGCGATGTCATCTGATTTGGGGGAGTGTCTCGGTTGTCACTTATTATACGAAACAAAAAAGTTTAAATTTAGCATTGCATGAGGTAATTGTATATAATTAATACAACAATTTTGTATATTATACAACTTGGACAGATATAACATAGTAGCGCTGTCTCACCCATGAAAAGTATGAAAATTAACATTTCTTTATATCCAGAGCAAAAAACAGCAACGTTTTCAAGATCCTCTTCCACTTTAAGACATTTATAGAATGTAAATTCGTGTAAATATTATTCGGATCTATGAAAATAAATATTTCTATCCAAAAAAAACGTTTTATTTGTAAAAAACTAAACCGAAAAGATAAACCTGCTATTAACTTTCATATTATTTATGTTCTTAAATGAAATGATACTGATAGCGGTGAGTCTAACATGAGGCCAGGTGAGGTCGGGTTGTAATGTTATATTATATTCCTCGGAACATAAATTCATAAGTTTAAGTGTCTTACACAATCATGTTTAATCAATGTAAATTTTATATTGGGAAGATTTAAGCAACAATACAAGAATGTATTTGAAAGCTCTAAAGACTAAACACTGGCTTCTGTATTATTGTTGAAATTAACGCTGAGCATAAATCATCATGATTCTGAATTTGTATCGTAATAATGTACTGTTAGATATGTATCTATGAATGATACGCAGAACATATACATAATTCTACATTTGTTCAAACAACCTACATCTGAGTGGTGAGAACAGAACTACCGTATTGTATTGTATGTATTATATTAGAAAAATATATATTTACTTACGTTGATACTGATTTTACCAACTTCAACAAATACTTATAAAATGACGTAGAATACAGTAGAAATCAAATGTTCTATTTGGAGAGCTAGAATATTGACAAAAAATTAAAACTAAATCACCTTAACAGGAAAAAGTAATATGAAAGAAAGGTTATTTGGACATGCTTTCAACACCTAACTTTAGATAAATACTGTTTTGACTGACTGTGTGGATATATACTAGGGAAAGAACAGGTTGAAGGTATCGACCATATCGTTAACTTAATGAATAAAGCACATACTCACTACAGGAACACGGCACTACATGAAAGAGCGTCATTTGGTTGTGGTCTTCTGTAAGGCGGAGGTATTTTCCTAGTGCTACTACTTCTACTCTTTTGAAAGCTTTAGAGATTTTAAGTGAAACTGCGAGAGTTTCGTCTTTTCTCCTCATTGATATAACCCTAACTGTCGGCTACTGAAGACTTATTTCCTTCTAAACGTGCCACAAGATGTTCTTTTAATAAATGTTCCATTATTTTTATATTGTATTTTGTTATTGTTGATACATTTTATTGCTATAATTAAAGAGAAAAGAAAAATCTGTACATTATTTTAAAAAAATACAGCTTTATAACGCTCTTTTATAAGCCTTGACAACAACACAATGAATTTACATGGCTTCGACAAGCCAATTTTCCAATTTCTCATTTAGTAATAGTTTACAGAAAACGTTCAAATTAATGAGGGAAATATAAATATATATTTTTAAAATAAATGTGTATATATGTAATTTTATACTTTTTATAGCAGACTTAATTCCTCTATGTTACATGTAAGCTGACTTTCCCTTTGTTCCTCAACAGTTTAATAAAAAAATATTGTCAACCTTTTCAAATTAAGAAGTTTTTTGAAGTCGAGAATCAAGAGTATAGAACAATTTATAATTTTTAGATATTGGATTCCTGCGACTTATAAAAAGAAATGACTTACTGAGACCGATCATTATATTCATACTTCTACTACTACTACGACTACATCTAAAATTCTACTCCGACTTTTGAGTTTTATCTTTCAGTTTTGGTGTGAGAACCATACTGATGTATTTCATATGATTTATTACTCTTTTCATGAACGGATGTTAACAATAAATATTATAGAAATAAACCATTTTGAGAAAGTTACTTGTAGTTGAACAAGTTCATTTCCTTACAACTGTTTTTTAACTGAATAATGAGTGTTTCGTTCGAGACCTCTTTTTTAACGTTGTAATATTTATTGATTTACTATTACAAGTTATTACTATGGTAACAACTTCCTTAAGTTGGACAATAATTATTCTGCTTCAATTACTGTTACATTGACTTTGTAAACTTTACAACGAGTCTCCAAATCTCATCACCACAAGTTGAACTGATGAAACACATGGATTGGTTCTGAGAGGTAGTGATGTTGACGACTTAAAATTCTATCGTAACTTCCCAAAGTCTACCATGCTTACATGTTTTCTCCTAAAGGGGTTTATTTTCATAATTGTCAGTGCAGCTTGATTATATATTCGCTAGTCGTTGATCTAACATTTTGATCCAAACTAACTTTGAATGAAACGATCTGAACCGTTTATGAATTAAGATTTCCTAAATAGGTATAATCTTGAAGAAGTATCTAATAAAAGACGAATATCTGTTTCCATTGTTTATTCTAAAATAAATTACAGAGGTTTATATCATTAATGAAATAGAAAAGCTGTAAATTGTGTACTTGCAGTAATAACTAATAACCTCAGCAGACGTGTTGCAGATGTCCATGGGCGACGGTAACTACTTACCATCAGGTAGGCCGTCTGCTCGCTTGCCCCTTAGGGCCATAAAAAAAAAACCTCTATACTTTGATAAAACTTGAAGTAGATTAATTACTGAATAAAAGAGTACGAATAAAGAAAAAGTATCAAAAATTTTTTTATAATAAGAAACATGACAAAAAAGTTCAAAGGAATGTCTGTCTCTCAATGACAATGTTCCTTTATGAAAAAATGTGACTTTTTCTTTCATATGAGTTGGTGTTATGTTGACATTATATGTATATATAACAATAGTAAATGGTTTCAGTACCGTGGCTTTATTGAAAAATTAAACACAAGATATTCTTAGAAACAATATCAAAAATGACTTCTTTATATGACATTCCTCACAATTCCACCATCAATTTATGAAAATTTCACAAAAATAAAAACTCCACTTTGTGTAAACAATTGAAGTGTAACTCTATACTTTTTAAAGTAATACTAATCGTGAAATTAGGTTGAATATCATACAAGCAAGGATTTAAATGTCAATGTATATACATATTACAAAATACGAGTATATAATGAACACAGAAGTCTCTCTCTTGTGTTACAAAAATCATTGACTGAGAGCGACTATATACTGTTACATGTAATCTTGCATATATTCCCGTTTCTAGCTTAAACACAGTGAATATATACGAAGATAGAAAGTATAAAATTATTAATGTAAAGTATAACAAATTTTAACACAATTTGCTAAGACCAAACGAAATGGTCACAAACAAACGGAAAGTTGGTTAATAAAAACCAGTAACTTCATGTGTTTTCTTAATCATATTAACAGTTACTTGTCAGTGTGTATGTTCCGATCTAGATTATGATGAGACCCACCCGACAGTCAACATAAATAATGAATTCAGCTCGTTTTCATTTATTTTTAAAGTAAACTACGATTATAAAGCTTATGTAATAGTTATGAGCATTTTTTCTAAGCTGTTTTTAATAAATCATCATGATTAGTTTTATTTTCATTACATTATTATTTAATTACACACATCTGAGATCAATCGTTGTTTATGATTCACAAAACGTTAATAACAAATAATGAGGAATATGAGCTCCATCTCCAAATGCAACATATTGTGAGTGAAATTACATAAAAGTAAAATAATTATTAATAAGCATCCGACACTTCTCATATTCTATTTTATTGTCGAATGTTGATTACAAATTTTTTGATAATGTTACTTTTAATGTAAATTTGTTATTTCTCTTTTTTATATCAGATAAGTTTTTGAATATCTGTATTGAATAAATAATTCTACGAGTAATATCGGAACTTAATTTAAGTTCTAAACATCTCAAATATACATACATTTTCTTTTTCTTCTTATAATAAGTTTTATTTTCTTCTTAATAATCTTAGTATGTACATTCCTATAGGCTTTAATACAAAAAATCTGATTGTTTATACATGCTGTTTAAACTTAAAGTTGAATTTAATAAGTCGGGATTTTTAAACTAAAAAACAACATGTATGTATGTACTCATAGTATTTCTTTATTAATTGTTGCTAACTGCATTTGTTGCATTCATAGGTAGATAAGTTCATACACAGGGTTACAAGGTAATAAGTTCCAACAGTAAGTGAGTAATAAATTAATATAACTATCTATATCAACTTATATATATGTATAAGTCAACCAATTAAGTTTATTGAACTGTGATTCAAATTCCATTAATTGCAATTTTATGTCAAAGGCTACAGAGCCATTACCCGAATTAAAAACAAATACAGCTATGATTGAACAAAATTTAATTAATTTCGAAAATTATTCTAATTTTATCAAACTAAAACGTTGAGCTACATTGCCTGCCACTGAGTAAAACAAAAAAGTGAAAGTCTATATTTTTTCGTAAGTAAGGTGGACCAGCTATAAAAATTTAATTACATAATTTTTATACATGAAATAGAACAAAATATTTTTATAATAAAAACAATTGACATCAATATAGGGGACATCAACTTTATTTTCGTCTATGGAGCTATTGTCGGTACATAATATGAAATGAATTGTGGATGCTTCGGCGGAATATACTCAGATAACTTGACTCTATTGTCTTTTATACGAAAATTTATAATTAATAAGAGCCGCAGTATGGTTTTGATGTAGGATAAGAAAATCATAAAAAAAAAATCAGTTTTTCTTTCATTTAATTAATTTAATACTAACTTATTTCTTGAAAAACGATTAATATTTTTATAGATAAAGCTTATATCATTAAAAGTACGTCATTGTAGTTGTAAACTGAAGGACATTTATTTTTCAATATATTCTTGGCAGACATTTTCGTTTCATCAACTTGAGAGGGCATTAGAAAGTACTGGACCGTCATCTTGGATAAAAATGTCGCCATTTTGAATAAAAAATGACCTCATAAATGAAACCATATGTTGTGAGTCAAATTGAGTTCATACATAATTGTTTAAAAGTGTTCTTTCAAATTCAGCTCCAAAATTTTACCTACAAACAATAACATTCATTTCAAATTACATATGTATAAGGCAGTATAAAGAAATTCATCGGATGTGTTCTTTGTATAGTAACCGAAGTTAATAAACTTATCATACTGTTTATAAAATCTTTATTTTTAATACTTTTGTGAATTATTATACTTGTATTAACAACTTCTCATTATGTTCTTTCGCGGGCATTAAACTAAGTGCTGATATTCATGCAATGCTATAATCTGTTAGAGTTTTTAAGTTATTTAATATCTAATGTTAGATAGTGTTCCGATGGTATCCATATACAAGATCATCGATTTAGAACTGAATTAAAATATTTATCGTTAGAGAAGTATACTTAATTTTGTTTTGCCTCAGGCATTCTAACTATGATAGGGTTTGTATCCGTGTTTTCCTCAGGGATAAAAATTTATGATGTCGCATACTTACATCGAGAAATATATAAAAGTAAATGTTCCTCTACTCGTTATTTATAATACACTGTGTTTCATGCAAATAATTTAATTATTTGTGTTTACTAATTATCATAATATATTTTGATCGTGGGTCGAATTTAATTTAAAGCGTAAACTCCAATCTACAAAATTATTTGAGCAAGTTATTTATAATAATGGTTCGTTACACAACTAAATGTGACCGCATTGATGTTACAATAAAAATATTCATTAATATTTTGCTTTTCTGTGTAGTTGTGCCATTATTAGCAAACAAATTTTCGAAGCCTCCAAATTATTGAGAAAAAAAATTCTATTTAACAGTTTATTAATATCAAATCACCTAAAACTTTGAGATTCCTAAAATTGAAAATCCCAGCAAAATGTAAACTTTTATATTAAATAACACTTAAACAGTTAATATTCATAACAAGAAAATAAAAGGAGCCCTTTAATGGGTCTTATTGTGGTATTATGAAATAAGTAACAAAAAAAAAGTAACATAATTTGTTCATAAAATTGTTAACCATTAGTTGTAAGTAATATTAATTATTATCAGTTGTTTCGTAGACTCGTAGAGCTTAACCCCGTCAGAACGTACACCATCCATCATCTGTGAAGATGGTAGTATGAAGTCTCTGAAGTGAACAGCATGTTACAGAATCTAATACGAATGTGTCAGTTTCATACACGAATGTGAATAACAGAGACTGGATCCAGTAACAATCATTGGTCTAACAACTAACATAGATAGTTTGATAGTTGAAATTAAGCCGGATCTGGTTAGTCACTGCCATATACGAGTACGAATACAAGTAGGACATAATTATTTTATCACTCAATATTTTTCTCTTCAAGCTGGTACAAAATGTATTTATTCCTTTTCCCCATCAGTTGTTTTTTTTACCAGTCACTCTTGTTTTACTGATGTCATCCTTGATCCTCTACAGGACCTTCTAATTCTTTCTAACTCTATCTCGACATATAACGTACGAATATTAAATATTATACATTTGAGAAACTCAAACATTTATATTCAATATTTAACTTTATTAGTCATTTAAAAGGACTGTGCTTTGTATTAACCAACCCCTAGATAATTAAACCCCCATATTAAATATCATGATGGAGAAAAATAAAGCGATAAGGAAAACAGGATTGTGTTTTTTGTATATACTTACTGTAAGAATATGGTTTGAGGATTTTTGTAGCCTTTTATTATATTTTATGTGTTAAAAGCATTTTTATGTAATATATTTATAACGTGGGTGCGGAGTTACCTTGACAATATGAATGACAGAATAATATTATACATTTACGTACCAAAGTGAAGCATCAATAATAATCAATAGGAGGTAAGAGACAGGCCTGACACGTGAGCAAGTAATATAATATTGTCCATACGAGAAGTAATCTTCTCTTAAATCAACGCCTGAAACTTTGAAACTTTGCCCTTGTGAGACGAAACCTCTCAGCATTCATTGTATTCACGGTAAGGGTATCGGATCTATCACGTTACAGGGAGAGGAGCTTCAACAGTGCCTGGGACCTCCGTTTAGGTGTAGGTTTAAGAGGCCTCTATGTAAAACGCGTTGAACACTTATCTCCACCGTCTAAGCTCCTCTCTCAACCTCACTAAATTTGAAACGAATTTATTCTTAGTGAGTTCTTTAGCGAGCTCCTTATACTTGTTGGTCTTTGAGGATGTTATGTCTCTATTAGGTTATTTGAAATTGATTGTAACTTTTAATTCTAACCATCAATAAAAGAATTGCACAGTAGATACACAAGCTTTTAAGAACCAATATCAAAATAACACAAAATAATATATTAGTATAACCTACTAAAATTACATTCTTTTTTATAAAGTAAAATTTTTATTTTCCTTTTAAACTTTTTAATCTCCGTTTATTGTGGACCAAGCTTGTTAGAGCAACCAAGCCCCATATAGTATTGGTCCTCAACTCTGTTTGTCAAAATAAGAACGTGCTTGTTAAAACCAAATAAATTAAAGGTTTCAATAATATTATATTTTTTACAACTTCAATAATTTTTTTTAGTTTTAGATATCGTAATAGTGAAACTAATAATGTAGTTATTTATTTTTAATAATATTATTATTTATATCTTTATTGCTAATAATTAAACATAAGAATTTAGTCAACATTATAACCAATAATAACCAAGGGTATCATGAATAATATTATACTTTAATGCACGTTTAATATTTTAGTAAATACACTTACAGGAAAATATTTTGTACTTGTGATGGAAATAAGAACATTATTAATAATTTATAAACAGTTAAAAGCTTCATGTTAATAAACTTCACTGAAACATTACCGTTAAATTAAAGGTACCAGGATCTATATATATTATATTATCATCATTTATATAATGTATCACACAAATTGTTAGTCGGATCTGTACTTGGGTGACTTCCTATCAGATTGTTTCGTAATCTTACTGTCCTTTCTCGCTACATCTTTTACAATCCCCGTTCCTCTTCTTATCTGCGTTTTCTGGGCTCCTTGTTTTATTTAACATTTTCTCTTTCTTTAGTTCCCATCGTACATATCAAGTCAGATATTATAAAATCGAATTATTATTATTATTTAATCAATATTCAACTTAAATATATAGTGAGTGTGATTAGATACTGCAAAGTACAATTATTGTTTGTTACAAAAAAAATTATATATACTGGTCGCAAATCCCAGGCAATGTAAAATCTCCTATCGCTGCAACGCAATGGGCCAAGTGCTTGTACAGTGAATGCAGGGAATGCTGACAAGTTTCATCTCATTTAATGAGTATAACCATATATCGCTTGTTAATAATAAATTTCGGTGAAAAGTAAAGAAAATTATATTATAATTTTGGATGTAGTGTTTGTTTTATATCATAGAACAAAAGACATGACAGGTATGGTGAGACTACCAACGCAAAAAATATAATAATAATACGAGCGAGCAAGTCTGCTATTTTTATACATATTTATATATTATTAAAACACCACATTTAATTCACAATGATACGACACCCAAATACTTTATCAGAGAAATATTTAACAACAATGAAAAATGTATGTTACATTTTTAATTTAATACAAATATCTATGAAGAAAATTTATTACAATTCCTTTATCAAAAAGTTTCAAAGTCAAGACTTATTTTAAAAGTTGATCGATGTATTTATTTTCAGATGTTATATTCCAAATATTTATTATATTATTGAAAGAAAAATAACTTTTCAAAATGAATATGACTCTTATACTTTGTATATTTCATCCAATTAATATTATAAACTCGAGAGTTTCTATTTATGGATGTTTGCTATTCACTCAGACAAAATCTACTGAATGGATTTTAATGAAACTTTACAATAATATAGATTATTCATCAGAACAACACACAGACTACAATAGTTAAATATATTGTGTGAATTGTGTGTGGGCTATTCTAAGAAAACCGTTAGAGTTATAGTGCGTTTGATTTAAGCTGAGCTCTGCATTTGTGTGAGTGCACACGGATAGTGTAGGTGTGATGTCAAATTATTGAATGCCACGTTCTTTTCTAGTTTTTAACCGGTCTATTCTGCTTTTACTCTACCCCGCACTTTCTTCACTTCACTTTTTGTACGGGTAGCAAAATGAAATAATGAAAACACAATGTCAAGTGAATAAGAATTTGTATAGGTTTTTCAAAAATTTTATTAAACAATAATTTTTTTTCATAATATTCATAATACTTCCATCTGGCCTTTTACAAGTCTTGCGTATTTTATAGCACTTTTGTTATGTATCTATTTAAAATATAATAAAATTTAATCCTAAAAGTTTTTTTGTCTTACTCTACACATAAGTCTTTGGTATATCAACTAGATGGAATTTTTTTCAAGCTATGTTATTTGGAAATATTTAATATTTATACGATGATAATAAACCGAGCACGCGCGACTACAGTGAGGTTCAGACACACGGCGCGGCGTCACCGCGGTCACGAGCCGAGGCGTGATTTTGGTTTTTCAAATTAGCAAATTACAGCAGTATTTTTTAGCTATGGCTGTTATTAAATAAGAAAGTATTGCACTAAACTGTATGGCTTTCTAAGTGTAGGAATAACACCCACTACTCGGACCAAGAATTGTAATGCAAAAACGTAAATCAAATTTGTTTCAAAGTTCTAATGCAGCTCAAATTACGAGTATGAAAGTGAGCCTCTTTAGTAGCCACAATTAACGAGACAATTTCCCAAGTTGAACTGTGAATCCCTAAACAGGCATTATTTTTCTCATCCTGCCTGCTTTCGTATTTCCATAGCTAATAATCTGAAGGAGCACAATATGCTGGTAAATGCTGGTATGGGAAAAAGTTGATAAATATAGTTAGAAGTTGCATATTGCACTTTTTTTTAGGCTTTCAAGTGCTTAATTACCATACTTATTACGTTGACAATACGATTAAGTTATTATATGTAGTTGCACTGTATCTTAATAATATCAGGCAGACGAGATGATCACGGTTGCTGTAATGTAGCCGAAACGTCGGGAGTATGCAAAAAAACGCGTAGTAAATCCAAAATTATTAGTTTCATATAAATGAGTACTCGCAAAAATCTTAGATTTCATTAATTATAAATGTTTTAATTCCTGATTCATTTAAAACGCAACATGTGCAATTAATGATTGATAAAACTATACCAATTGTTTTGTGAACAAAATTAAGACAATTTAATTCAACAGCATGTCAAATGACGAAACTTTTAATGTTGTTAAATTTTTATATTATTTAAGAAATTTCTGGCCACAAATTAATGTTGAGTTTTTTATTCAGAAACTCTGATATAAAATAATATATGTACTACACAGGAATTTATGTGTAGATATAAAAAAACATTTATTTCATAAAATCATATTGTTTAAGTTTATTCTGAATGGTTCAAATACAACTCAAGTGTATGAAAAATAAGATGTAGAGTGTTGTGTAATCACGATATCATTGAAGAAATAGAAGTTTCAATTTATTGAAAATATAACTATAAGGTGATGCTTCTTGTTGATTGGAAATTTCTTCAAACTCCGTGTCTCTGTAGTCGAGCTATTTAGAAGAGAATTTTTTCATTTTCTTTGTTCTGCCGAGTTGAAACAAAAAGAACAATCAATTTCTACAAATTGTTATACGTAAAGATTAATTGATTTTGATACCTTTGTAACCTATTAAATCTATATTTATCAGTTTTGATATCTAATATTTTTTGTTTCAATATTTAATTCCACAATGTTTGATTTGCATCTACATTTTTTAGTGTTACAAAACCTTATTAAACTTTATTTCCAGTCACTCGAGTAATCGTCTTAGATTTATAATCTCACTATGTTGTAAGAGTTTAAAACTAAAGAAAATAGATGTAAAAAAAGATAAAGATAAAACAAAAACATATACAATTTTATAAAAAAAATAATAGAATTTAATTTGTTATAAAAGGGGAAGGTGTAACATTTTTGTTTGAAAACAAAGAAAGTTGTACATTTTTTGCATGTTTATTTTTTCTGCATGAGTAGAATGTAAAGATTCTTATGATATTTGATAGTTCATACTTCTAGTTTCACATAAAATGTGTAGAATATGATTCGGCGGTGTTTTTAAAAAATAATGATAATGAATGATATAACAATTAATGAAATCCGAAGCATTTTCTTATGTTAAAATTAACATTTTAAAAAGAAAATTAATCCCGGGGAGATTTCTTTTATTGAAAACGTCCATAGAAAATACTAAAACAAGATAATAATCTTTCAATTTCAGGACAAATCAAATTAATTGGTTTCCCCTCGTCAAATAAATGGTCCGGTTTAATTAATTAGCGTGGTAGGGTCTTACGTACCTTATCGTGTCTCTTTTTCCCTATTTTTAAGCTGTTTATGTTTTTATGCAGAATATCAGACAGTTGGGATGAAAAAAATGTGAAAACTAATTTACTTTCAAGGAAGTCTACGTCTTTCGCGAATATTCATTTAAATGAAACTAATATTCTGCGGATACTACGCGTTTCTACTACGCGTATTTTATTACATTAAAACATACATATGTACTACCGAAGTTTCAGCTACCTTGCAACGATCGTGATCACGGACAGACGAGAATAATAAAATATGCTTAGTATAATCCGAAAAATATTAGTTTCCTTTAATTTACTTTTATTTTTTTTAAAGATTTTTACAATTATTTTATAAATATTATAATTATTCTCATTTTCTCTCCCTTTTCCCCACTCAAGGGTGACAACGCATCCGCAAAACTAGGTTGAGGATGTCTATGGGCGACGGTACTACGAGTACCTCCGTCAGGTAGGACGTATGCTCGATTGCCCTATTTAGAATTAAATAAAATTCAAACTAAAAATGATAAATTCTTTATGTCTATAAAAATTGAGACATATCGTGATTGCTTCATTATACAACTTTTTTAAGTATAATATATACCCGTAATGCATAAAATAATTTATAAGGTTCTTTGTAAATGGAGTTGTAAACCAAGTTTTTGTGACCTTTGGAGTCATAGTCGAGCGTACGTAATAAACGATCTTCACGAACTTATTATGTACGCGCTACATATGAAAATATAAATGAACTTCATGGGGGCAACATCGTTTTATGGGTAAAATATATATATAACGAGTGACGCAACTGACTCCGCGGAACGAACACCAAACTGTGTGAACCAGATGATACCACACAAGCCTTAGAATGTCATTGACATCCTAGCATCCGGGCTATCATGTAGTCTTAGGTATAGGTTATAAGTTTTAACATGTAATTAGTATTTTAATATACATATAAGTATAGTTTTCCTTGAGCCTCTGGTTGCCACCCTTTATTAATTTGTTAATGATATCAAGCTGACCGCCATTATTACAACTTTCTTATTTATTATTTTCATTGTTCCTTATTTTACATATCTCTTTCATTTACGCTCACGTTCATAAAATTTGTATCATTTTTAACATAATAACACAATAAAATAAAATTAATCATTGTAAAAACATAATTGGATATATATTTTTCAGCCTAATTCAATTCTTCTAAATTCAAACACAAAAAATAATCAAAACATAGTAAATAGATCAAAAAGTATTGCTAGCTTCTGTAAATGAATTTTATCTTTCTTTCTCTCTGGGGACCCGAACTTATCTTAATATTAAATGAGCAGTAAATATAGTGTAATACCAATTTTACTTCAAGATCTGAAAAAGGGAACTCTGTTACTCAGTTACTTATCTTAAGCTATTTTGCGGTTTCCCCAGCTTATGACTCAAATCTATTTATACAATGACAATTATAAGAAAACTATTCCAGATCTAATACCTAAATTAATGTTAACTTAATTTATTTTTTGTTTCTATTACTTTCATAAAGTATTTTGTTATACTGAAATCCCACATAATAATGAGAACTGAACATATATTTATAACAATCATTTATTTTTATTCTATATAAAGGTAGACATCTGACTTTTTACATTTAGTATTTTATACATCGGGTCATGTCGCCTCAATAACAACGTAGACAAAAGAAAAACACATTTTTTCATAAAGAACACTGACATCGAAGGACAAACAGATATTCCTTTTAGGCTTCTTTATCACGTTTTTTATTAAAATTTATATTTTTGTATTACTTTTCCTTTTTTTCGCACTTTTTTGCATGCACCAGCATTATTTTACTTCAAGAAGAAGTAAATTTTAAGGTATCTTTCTAAAAAATATCAAAAAATAGATTAACGAGTCAAAACATTCGTCACTATTAATGGTGTAAAATTTCGGCGTTTCTTTTATAATATCTATAATGTATAATGATACAATGTATATTTTTAAATACTGTAAAATATGATAAGGTTTTCTTAGATTTATTTCTATGCAATAATTAAATAGAAATCGGTGACATACAAAACGGATACTTTAAACAACAATTATGAATAATACTAAGTATATTTTGTTTCCATGAATTTATATTTGTTAGTGAATTCGATATACATAGCTTGCTCAAGACGGGTTGGTGATTTAAAACTTATAATAGTGAAGTTATAAGTCCAGGTTTCCTCGATGTTTTTTTTACGATGTTTTCCTTCACGAGTGTGTGATGTCTAAATACTCTTAGAAAGTACATATGACTCGGAAAAATCACATTGGTACTTGACAGGATCGAACTGCATGGGAGGCGGGCGTTTAACCACTAGGCCCTCACTGACATTTTACTGACTCATATGACTACATTGATATACTTTTTTTAACTTGAATATGTACCTTCGGAAAAAATATCAAATATCAATGCACGTAACAACATCTATTAAGTGCTAGAATATATCAAAACACAAAAAAAAACTATGAACAGGATAAATTATTCAAATTCAAAAATTCTTAATAAAACGTGATATAAACAATTATTTATGACATATTATTAATCATCAAATATTAATTATTTATCTATGTATGTGATGCTTTCATTTATGGTATCAATTATTGCCAATTGTAGTTTTATAAAAGAACAATATAATACCAATGACATGAATTTTATTTTAAAACACGATGTCTAGAGAAAGTTGTTACGAGACTTTTTTATAAAAAGCGGTTTATAAGTAAAATGCAACTTTAATTATTTTTACTTAAATACAAAACTTGACTTTTATGAAAATACAAAGAAATATTTTGTAACATAGATACATATTAATAAAGACAATGTGATATCGGTTCTTAACAGTATAGTTACCGCTCGAACTGAAAGATAAATATCAGACTAGACTTTTTAATGTGCTTAATTATGTTTATATAAAATGATAGGTCTCAGTAAGTCATTTTTTTATATAAGTCCCAGGGATCTAATATCTAGTTTGATCCTGTTCCCGCGTCAGTTTGTATATTGTGATCAGCGAACTAGTGAATGTAATTTAAAGTTGGTCGACGGCGCGTGATGCTGTCAGCTGTGATGGACACTGAGACATGATGTGTTACCGGCGTTATGTGTAGTATATATTAAATACTATCTGTATAAAATACAATAATATAAAAGTGTATTTTTATAAAACAACTCTATTGTCTAATATATTAAAAATATTTGAAATAGAAATTTAATAACATATACAATACAAGTAGTCACATCAAAATGGTCTAAATACGAAAATGAGTTTTTTATTGAGGTCATTGTTTTACAAATATATTTTCTGTTAAAAAAGAATTAAAGAAAAGGAAAAATTAAAAACAATCAATCATTCACAAAAATCTTACGTCAGGATTTTTTCATGTAACGAAAAAAGAAGAGTATTTTAATATTACAGATTTACTATAAAAAACGCTAACTACATATATGTTCTGAGACGGTCGGCTGCTAATAGCACCGTTATTATAAAATAAAATTTACATAGATAAGACATTTTCTAACAAAAGAAGCTATTAATCGTTTGAATGACACTGAGTATCAGGAGTCATTAAAGTTTAATAAAAATATGACATTTAAATTTATTCATCGCATGCATCAACGAAATATTATGAGAAGAATGTACAAAAGAAAATAATTTCTGATAAAATTAAAATCCTAGAGAAGGTTCTTTTCTGATCAAGTTAAGCCAGCCTGCGCTGAAACAGAACCGTGTGAGTAATGACTGCACAATGTTACTACTACACGTTACTTTAAATCGTTAATAATATTAATGAAAATGTAAATTTTTAATATAATGTAGTCCACGAGGGTGAAACCCCGGCTCACAACTTATTAACTGTTTATTATTGTAATGGTTGAAACAAAACTGTTTATTTTATATTATAATTAATATTCAAGTCAATATTAACAGAGAACTCATCTGAATAAATTATATAATATTGTATCGTCACTAATACTGTAGGACCTCGGTGAAGGAGACACTAAATATTAAATGTTCTTTGTTCAACGTCTTGCAAAGGCTTTAACGTTGCGAAGCTCATAATTTACGACGTTTGTTTGAAGTTCTTTTATAAATATACATTTCTCTTTAATTTGTAAAATTTTTATAATGCAGTTTATACAAATTGAATATTTAGAATGGTGATGATTAATTTTCTATTTTCAATAGTTTACAATTTCGTATGAATTCCAACTTCACTTTCAACAATTTGTCTGTTTCTTACGTTTGAGTTTCTTTTGTTACAAATTTCTAAAAAGGTGTTTTAAAATATCATTTATAAAACGAAAAGTACTAATAATTAATTATACTAATACTTATAGTTAGTCTGTAGCATGAAATGTATGCCCCATAGTACATACATATATCAAAGCCCTTACTGTGAAAGTTGCAATCCTCGACGCATCGCTATTAATTAAATTGAAATAGAATCAGAATTCTGCCTTCGTATTATTTGCCTGCTACTTACCTTTTCTGAATACTAAGAATATAAATCAACAAATACTAAAACTTAGGTGTTGAACGGCAAAGCGTTCACAAATTATAAGAAAGGTATGGTTTTTAATAAAATGTTGAAAATATGCTACTTTAATAACACATCTAACTAAAATCTACTTCTATAACATATATTAAGTGTCTAAGACCCAATGTCCAAGATCTTCTCAAACACTTAGCCACTTACCGAGTTGCAATATATCAATTCATATTATTTTTTTTACTGCTTAGTACGTACATTCCGCTCGTCTGGACGTGGTCTGTTTAAACAGATATACTCTGCCCCACAATGTAGATAACTTTTCTCAGTGATTAATTCCTCGTGTAACCAATCATGATTTTCAATATAACATAATATACGGTGTTATTATTAATAATCGAAATTAGAGAATTTATTTGATATAATAACATGTCAGATCTGAATATATTTTAAAACATAACATCCTTCAGTTATATTAAAATAAATAGAAAACATCAAAGCCAAAAAACTATTCTTTAGCATTCGGAATAATTCTTAACTTTGGTACTGATTATAATGAGAAGTACAGTTACTTTAAAACGGTGTATATTGTTTAATTTAACAATATTGTAACGGTGTGTATTGTTGTGTGGTATACATACATACAACACAACAAAATATATCTCTATTCATTACTGTTTTAAAATGAGAGGAACTGAAAAATTTGATAAAAAGTAATTAACACGAAATTTTAAACAGTCATTTATTCTCTCTCTTCACAAAGTCAGCCCGATGTTAGACCCGTCACTATCATTATCATTTCATTTTATGAATTGTAATTTACGATTATGCCTAATATGAATGTTGATAGAAGGTTTCAAACGGAATATGAATTGTAATAAAATAGTTGCAGTTTCCAAATATCCGTATGAAAATGAATGTAATTAATAGACTTTTCTTAATTTATTGTCTATTAGTTTAATGCCTACAAAGAAGAAAGTACCAAATCATAATATCAATTATATCAGGGTAACTAACTATAAATTTTTCAATGCTTTAGGAGGTAAGAATTAAACTAAACTTAAATAACGATTAAATTGACTTTCAAAGCTTAGAAGACATAAAAATTATTGATTTACAATTTCTACGGAAACGTCAAACTTAATCATGCAAAAAACCTATCTAGCTTTCTCTCAGAATATCAGAACTTAATTTAAACGGCTCAACAAATTAAGACTAGGCTACCTTGATATCATAACATATCACTATTTCCTGGCTTATTTCGGATTATATTATATATATCAGACATTTACTAACAATTAATTTAAAAAATGTTGAATTATTTTTTTAACTTTCGTTTAATATTTTCAATATATGAATGTATGTACATAATTTTCAAACATAAAATAAGAATTGTTGAACCAACGCCTATTGTTTACTGTTTCGTTAAGAGTTTCGATTGTGATATACATATTTACAAAACAAAACATTGAAAAATCAGTGTGTCAATATACAGAACAAATAATATTTTATATATGTTTTCATTGCTTTTCTTTATTTATTCATTGATGGTCGCAGGACTTCTAATTAGAACGGCTCGGATTTTGACTCTCTCATACGAATAATTTTCAGAAACATATTTTGTTAAACGTCTGTGATATAATGAAAAGTTTCATTTGGATTGAGATTGAAAATCATAAAACAGTTTTTTTTATTATCTTCTCTATCAAATATTTTAAATTTTAAATATTATTTTAAAACTTTTCGTTACAAGTCGTTAATACATTTTTCTTTAACGGTCAAACTGTGATTCAACTTTTAAAAGGAGTCCTTTTATCTATCCGTTCACTTTTAGAAACTTGATTAAAGAACTACTTTTCATTAAAGTTACGCGGTTTCAACTTCACAACTGACTAATAACATTGTTTAAATGAAATATTAAATTGCTCTGATTGACTTATCAACTTTGAATATCTTTGACTCATGATCACTGACGTTTGCGTTTAGTACTATATTCCATTTCTTTGAAATGTGATTATAAACCGATTAAATAATAATACTTCTTTTAATAGTTTAAATATAACGTGCAAAAGAATATTTCTTGTAGATCTCTCAAACGACATGTTTGCACGTACTCTCTGGAATTCATATTCGAAAGTAATAAAAAATGCTTCTCGGTACAAGTGCAAGATTATAATTGCAATGCAATCTGATTTTTAATTTCTACCCAATTTCTACCGCACACCTCCACTGTCCGAGCTCCTCTCTCTACCTTACCAAATTTGAAAAAAACCACTAGGGCTGCCTTCGAAGTATGCTCTAAGAATCAATTAATGTGTGTTCAATCAGTCAGTTACAAGCCCAAGTCTTTTAGTAGGTTAAAGAGAGATTGAGCTGTTATACCTCTCGCTCCCACTTCTACCGCGTACAAATCAACGACGAACCTATTTCGAGTTAGTTCGTTAGTGAGCTCGTAATACTTATTGACCTTGATGGCATGCTCTTTGGGTATGTTGGTTTCTCAAGGCACCGTAAGCTCTATCATCACAACGCGCTTTAATGTTCGCGAATATAAAAATATGTTTGGTCTGGAGGCCGACGCACAAATATCCTCGGGGTTTTGTATTGTTTATCATACGTATAAGAAGTAAAGAAATTGTTTGTTTTACACGTAAACGCAAAATCTAAAATGTATGTTTCTATTTAACTCTTAGTAAATACGATAAAGAGAATAAATACATGGGTAAGTCAATAAGATTTTTTGTTTGTTGTTTTAAATATTACTTAGTAACTTTAAATTCAAAAATTTAACATTTAACCTAGTAAATTGATAAAATCTCAGATCTCTGAAATCAAAGATTATTTGCGTTATTTCTTAAGGGAATATTTATAAACACTGTCCCCTGAACAATCAAGAAAATACTTTCATAAAAGTTAAGACATTGTTAACCGTTTTGATGAATTCCATAAATTCTTCGTTGTATTAATCGAGAGGAAGCGAGACTCGTTACTTTAAAGTGAGGAAACTTTGTTATTTTATAACAGATTTTAATACATTGAGATGGGATTTTTAAACTCAGTGAATATTTAAAAACGTATCAAGCCACAAAGTGCAAGATATGTAACTTACCATCTGTTTTGTTCAATGTTCTACCATACATCACTCACACTCTCCCATTTTTTTGTGTATCACACAAATATATTAAAATATTTTTTTGTGTAGGCTGTAGGAGGCTGACCGATCGACACACAGCTCCAAGGCTTATTTATAACTGAATTATTAATCATAATTGGCTGCAATAAATATAAATATGTCGGAAAAGATATAAAATATTTCAGTACCGGCCATTGATATATGATAAAGTTTTACAGTTTATTTTACCAAAATAATCTTCAAGACTTAACTATAATTATTATTATAAAGTATTCATGTGCATATTTAAATTGTATGGATATAGTTTTGCATCAAACCTTTATTTAATATAACACTAGTATCATTTTATATTTGAATGATTTTTGACGTGTTAGTATTATTTATTAATTCTTTGTTACTTTAAATATTTTCCAGTCCTCAACTCATCATTATTATTGTTCTTATATTTTATGAGATTTCTTTAACAAATAACTTTGAACAACTTTTACTTTCTCTTGTTTACGGTCTGAAGGCCGGCGTTGATATTTTACAGACCAAATGATCTTAAACATGTCAAAGAAAGTTTTCTCAATAGGAATATGAAACATTTATTTTTAGTGAAAGGAATTAAGATTTTTATATAAAAACACATACACAAATACTTACAAATTAAACAGAGCTGCAATTATAGTTTTAAATAAGTTTTGAAACTTAAACCAGGCCAGACTTTGTTCAGTATATTAGGACATTGAAGACGATGAAAAAATTAAAGGTCACTAGATACGTGGCTTGGTTTAATGTTATTAAATAGCATGTGAAGTTCACATCCAACCACGTATTGCTTAAAAAAATCCTTTCGATATTTAAGTTCAACATACATACTTAACAAATTTAATATTCATTCAATTGCAGTCTTCTTTTATTTTAAACGTTATCAATCCAGTGATTTGATTTAAATAGAAAATATATTCTATATAAACATTATGTATCTTTGAATTATATGTGATGGTTAACTTTAGTTACGTTAGTTTCAGAATTTGAAATGTATAGCTAACCCGACGAACTCAGCTACTTAAACACTGAAGACAATATTATAAATCCACACATTTAAACTGCTTAGATAGCTATGTATATGTTTGTATTGTATTTTAACAGTAGTTAGTAAACTGTTAGCGATGAACAGACAGACAACTGAATGTAATCTAAACTTGGTTGAACGAACCTGTTGGAGACTACAACACTGTTTATCATTCACTATACAATTATTACTAGTATTGTTAAAAACATAGTATAAAACTTATTACATGAAATATTTAAATTATTAAATTACAAAATTATTGTACCTTTATATATCTTTTGTAGTCATTACACATCATAATATGTACCATAAATATTTTTCTCCTTACTTTCATTGTGTTACATTTCTTTAAAGGAATTTTAGTAATTTATATATTATTTTTCTCAACGTGTAGATAGTATTAAAAACATTCAGTCTGCTTTTGTATTGATAATATGCCTTTAATAAAACTTTATGTTCGTATATTACTTTTTTTTTGCTGATATCATTGACGCTTTACGGTAACCAAAACCGAAAAATTGACTTATATAACGACAGTTTAATTTTATTTATTTGTGTACCAGTAAAAATATTAAAAATTATCTTCATAATATTTTTCGTGACTATGAATAATGGTTACAATATATAGTGAAATGGTGTATAAGAGAAATAAAAGACGTCAGATAGATGTTAACGTATCGTCAGGGTCCTTCTACTACAACATATATTTCAAATCTGGCTTTAGGAGTAGTAATTTCATTCTTGTGAAGCAATCGCCTCCTATCACAACAACGGAAAGGAAGGGCTATGTTACTTACGAAGTGGCAGATCAGATATACAGACATAAATATCAGTATTAAATATAATATAAGCCTCTTTTAACTTAAGTATAAACAACTATATTTTTCGCAATCATTACGGTTATAGTAAAATTATAGTAAAAATAATATGTGTATAATTTCTTTTGTGAATAATATATATATTTTTAATTACTTCATTAGTATATTGTGATTTATATGTTTAATGTTTTCATAAATGTCATGTCATGAAATGAAAAAACTTTTGTTCTCAAGACTATAATTTTTAAGGATTTGTAACAATACAAATAAAAATGTTATATACATCTTATTTTTTTATATATTTGTTCTAGAATATTTATTATGTAATAGCCACAGTGTTTTAAATGTATTATTCTCATTCTATAATAAATTTTCAAATGTTAAATGTAGACAAAACCTTCAAATATTCTAGTTATCAATCGCAACGTCTAGTGACGTCAAACTAGTAATATTCCTATTTGCTTGTTTTCAGTCGCAGCCACCTTTGCTCCATAAATGTATCTGGAATTTTTAAAGATTTTCTTTTCATATTTCTCTTTATTTCAGCTTTGAGATATTTTGGTAATTATAGCTTCATTACCTGTGATACTACACATGTAAGGAATAATTATAAATAAAATTTGCTTTTATAAGCAAAGTAAGTTGATCCGTTCAATTATTCATTGCTTATTAACACTGAAACGTCTGTAATGTAGTCTAATCAAATTTAATATAGAAAATCTTCTCATACATTTTGTGCTATGGAAGATCAAAAATAAAAAATAATCGTATGAAAAATTTAGTATTCTTTTAATAAACATGTATATGTATTGTTATTAAAATATTACGACTAAATTAAATAAAAATTAGATAACATTTAAACTCCTTGGAATGGTAAAGTTACATATAAATATCTGTATAGTTAATGTTTAAAAAATTTCCAGCTCGAAGAAATATTTATCCGATATGTTCCCCGCTCCTCAAATACCAAATATTGTATTATTGTAAAAGGCCACTGATACATAAATTTATGCTAACATGATTTTATTTTTAAAACACGATATATAACGATACCAATAATAATTGTCAGATATTATGTTTCCTCTACAATAATAAGTAAGGAGTATAAATAGCAAATTAGATATTAACAATTAAACAAAATTTTACATCAACTACTTATACATTATTAAATTAAGTTAATTTATCAAACAGTATAAAATATCTCTTTTTCGTTTACATAGAAGCGCGTGGTAGTAATTTATTGAAGCAGACAAAAGAAAAACTTTTATTTTCGGCAATTCGGTGAAATTTAGAATGATACAAACGACGTCTTTAAAACGAAAATCTACGACATGCAATTTCAACAAGTATTTATTAGCAGTGGATCTGGATAATGATATGTTTTATGAAGTAAATATATACTTTTTTTAAGTTCATATATATTATCATACTATCATACTTTTTATAAGTTTTGATCATATGTAGTTAATAACTGCTACTGTGAGGCCAGATCATTTTAAAGATTAAAGAATACATGACTCACAAAATAACGCTGATTTATATTTATATTGCATGTTACATAGCACCATCTTCAATTATTTTACTGTAATCAAACCACATAACTGAGTTCTCGCCCGAGTTGTGAGAGAGGTTCGGATAAGAGAGACTGAAGGGGCCGAGGGGAGGCTGGAGGCGGGTTCTGTAAATGTATTGTATATTACACAATACGAATTAAAGATATATTAGAGAGCATTAATTTAACTCGTATTTATTTTTTTTTCTAAATTTTTTCAATGACCCTTTTTAATTTGAAAGTTCATTACATACTGTCAGAGTATAACTAAGTCATATTGCATCTTTAAAATGTGTTATATATGTATGTAGATGGTCTTGTATGAGTATTTTTGAATTCTTTTTACTAAATTATTATATTTGTATGTAAAAAAAATATCTAAAAACAAACTAACAAAATGAATATGATATAAGTATTTAATGTAATTTCAGTTTTTTTTTACATACATATATACATATATACTAGTGTAAACACTAAGAGTTGGTGAACATCAGAAAACGTTATTGTCATAGCGCTTCCTAAATTTAGTAGCTGTTGGCTAACTAAATATAGTACGAAAACTTATGTAACATTTGGGGAAACTTAATTAAAAACTTAATCAAATATACTATGTATAGATCATAATTAATTCGTGTTAATTTGTTTAGTACACGAAAATATATTCTCATGGTAATACTATAAGTTCCTACTTACAGTCACAGCTGCATTATAAATAAGATAAAAATGTTACAGTCTTCTAAACTTGCTTCCTTTAGTGAATAAAAACATGCCGCAAGCTATTACTTATGAAATAAAGAAATAAAATTCGTCCACAAGCCGAGTAGGTCAAGCGTAGTGACACGCACGATAGAGTCAATCAGACCTCAGATATCCAGTGTATCGTGATATAAATGTTTATAAGAAAACAGCTTAGAAATGACTGTTGTAATGATATCCACTACGAAAATAATACAGTTTTAAAACGTTATTTCAGACAACGATGCTGAAAAGTATAAAAAGAGCACTTAACGTACTGAACTTTCAATCAGTTAAACCTTGATCGGGACCTTAATATAATGATTATACCTTAGATTTACAAAACATTTTAAAGACCGGCTTACATTTAAGTACAACTACACTATTGAATTTTATTTACTATCGTAAATGTAATGTTAATATTGACTAACTATTTTTCACAAGGTTTTGATTAACTGCCTATTTAAACTTTTAGAAATACCTACGATACTACGGTTCTGAAAGGTTAGTCTTTATTCTGACAGAGGTTGTGGTAAGAGACTCACTCATAGGGGACATGTGGTATCTAGGGACGGTTTATAAATAGTTATTAGCATTTTATGAGTATCACCTTTTAAAATTTCAGAGATATTTGGAGTCTTCTAAACTGTTAAAAGAGAGAAGGATCTTCATCAATCAGTGTATAACTAAAAAGTGATCTTTTAAGTAAATATTGATAACAAAATGTAATACTTCCTTTTATAAGTATAAATAATATAACAAAACTATTTGTATAGTCACTTACTATTTCTATTTTATATATTTCACTTAGATGGACTGAAATATCCAATGAATGTTATCGCGAAAAACAATGATTTTAAAGTTTTATTGTAATTGTATTTCAATAAAGCTAAATTAAAGAGACAGTTCCGCGAGGTCGTCTCAGTGAATGCTCGGTGCCTGCTGACGTGTTGATGAAAGACTCCACTTCACTACTTTTCCACTGCACGGTTACTAGTTACAATGTGTTATGTTTTTATATTCTAGGAATATCTTTGTATATTCGACTTTATATAAAAAACTAGCTTTTGCCGCGACTTCGTCCGCCTGGAATAGTGACTTCTGGCAGATTTTTGGTTCTTCCCACATAGTTCCCGTTCTTTCGGGGTTTTCGGAATGGTTGCGTTCCCGTAGAATTTTCAGGATAAAACCTATGTTTTTTTTGTATTCACAATGAAGTACTCTTAACCAACAACATATTTATTTGTTTATTTGAATAATTTATTTATTTATTTATTTATACTTTATTGTACAACATACTAAAACTAAAAAAAATACATTATCGTTATACATATATTACTAATGTATGATGTGCAACAGGCGGCCTTATCGCTAAACAGCGATTTCTTCCAGGCAACCTTTGGGTAGAGGATAATAATGTGGAAGGGTAAATACAAATTAAATACAAATAACAATAAATACATATATAACACAAATATACATATATACTATATTAAATACATACATACATAAATATATACATAAAATACATATAATAAAATAGGAGATATTAAGTAGACAAGATATTAACAATAACAACTGACTGCTTAGAACTGTTGAGAAAAGTAAAAGTCCTTAACCATTTTTTAAAAAATGGCTAAAGACTGTGCCCGCCTTACAGCTAAGGGTAAAGTATTCCAAAGTCGAGAAGCTTCTACAGTGAAGGACTTAGAATAGTAAGAAGAAGAATGGGAAGGAATGGAGAGAATTAAATTTTCACTCGAGCGAAGAGCACGCTCATGAGACTCCCTAAGGAGAGTGAAACGCTCTTTAAGATAGAAGGGTGTCGCTGTATTAAAAAGAATAGAATAAAGAAGAGATAAAATGTGAGTATTCCTGCGAAGGCGAATAGGGAGCCACTTGAGGTTTTGGCGAAATTCAGAAACATGATCATATTTGCGTAAACCAAATATGAACCGAATACAGAGGTTTTGTAACCGCTCAAGCTTATTTAATTGCTCCTCACTTAAGTTTGTATAACAAGTGTCGGCGTAATAATGATTAATATTATTATGTTGATACAACTTAAACAAATTATTTCGACCAAATTAGGTACCATAAAAAACGGTTTTTGTGAGTTAATTGTAAAAGATAGACATATACTCGCGAACTGTTTTTAGATCATTAAAAGAGATATTATTCTTTAATACATATTTTTTGTGTATCTTGAACCGTTTTCAAGGCGCACGCAATGGAAGGCTTCAAAGATGAAATAATTTTTCCCGTTTTTTACACATTTACAACTATATCTTTGCTCCTATTGGTTGTAGCGTGATGCTATATAGCCCACAGCCTTCCTCAATATCTGGACTATCCAACACAAAAAGAATTATTCAATTCGAACCAGTAGTTTCGGAGATTAGCGCTTTCAAACAAAAACAAACAAACAAACTCTCTTCAGCTTTATAATATTAGTATAGATATAATCAGACTAGATTCCTTATGAAACTGGAAGTTCTCTAGGCAATATTTAATTCCAGAGAAAATGATGACAGTCTTCGTGTAGTTATAGTATTAAATATAATCTGTATAAAATCAATGACGAATCAAACTAAAATAAATAACAATTATATAAATGTTTTCCTTCGCCTTGAGATAAAAATTTAAAAGAAATCCCATAACTCCAAGAGTTATAAACAAAGACGAAAACGATAAACAGTTACAAAATACTCAATTCCTCTCAACGTCTGCCGCTTAGGAATAAATCTTCAAGATCTCCGTTTTAAAATACTAAAAGTTTGTTCTCAAGATTGGAAACACAATTGCCTGATGAAGGATAGTTGACGTTTTCATTATTTTGTTTGAAAATATAGTAATACATAAAGTAAATTACTATTTTGAAGTAGTCTTTATTATTCATTTTATCTGTGATATTTTTACAAAGGACAAAAATTTACACTTAGTACTTTATATGGGGAGGCTATTGACACTACTAAGAACTGCTACCTACTAAAAGACTGTTTCCTATCTAGAACTAACACAAATTCATTCTTAGAAGGTACTTAGAAGGCAGCCCTAGTAGGACCGTTTCAAATTTTGTTAGCTAGAAAGAGGAGCTTGGACAGTTGAGGTGAGCGTTTACGTTTCGTTAGATAGGCTCCTTAAACCTATACCTGGGTCGGCAGTCCCAGGCACCGTTGAAGCTCCTCTCCCTGCAACCCAATCACCCGGCACACGAAAGGTGTTTAGCTTAGATTTTATTTTGTATTCATTAGTTGTAAGTCAGTTTTGTAAACTTAAAAAAAAAGAGCTGATATTTAGCTTGGACCAAAATTTTATATTAATAATATTTTAATGACAACAAATTATTTTGATTTTCAGAAACCTTTAATTTATTTATAAGACCTATGTGCAAAATTTCGAAAAATAACGTTTTTTCAGTTATATTTTTTTAATATGGGAGTAATTGTAGCATTTCAATCTCACAAACATATTTTATATATAAATTTTTTACTTCGCTATCTTTTGGCATTAAAAATTATATCATCTGGAAGCCAATGCATTAGTACAAATATATCATGATTATTATCTTAGTTAAATTAACTAACAATAAATGAAATTTAACTTAGCGAATTATTTGCCCGGGCCTAATTCAAACGGAAAAATCAATTTCAAATGAAAAGTATTTAAATATGATATACATACAATGACTAGAATCTTTATGCATGATTTCATCATATCGTGTTTCAATATTGACTACAAATATAAAGATTTTCTCTGTTAACTTTACAATCACTTTCATTCATGTTCATCTTTTACTCTCCCATTTTATAATTGAAGTCAAATTCTGAACCATCACTCTGTCACTCGTCATTTTAATCTTTTGGTTTGTGACTTGTGTTTGTCTGTTATCATTGTTAAGATCTCTTATACATATGTACAACATCGTGCAGGTTCTAGTGTATACAGTCGCGGATGTTCATTAATTTTTAACAAGTCTAAATCCCATGTAATGCTCACATTAACATGCTCTCTATCATACACCACGTAAATGGGACGACAGATAACAAGGAATACATTTAATATTTAGTAGAGATTTTTTTTATAATATGTTCTCTCATGAAAGATAAATGTTCTTTATTAAATCAATTTAAAAACTTCAAACTCAATGAAAAACATAATAATTTTATTTATTCAGTTTAGTTATAAAAGAGGAATCAATACAATACATTAATATCACACTCCGCAACTTAATTAGCGGATCGATTGACTCACTGAGTCGGGAGCTCTAATGTTACATATATTGTGAGAACAATTTTATTATATCCTTATTTCAAATATATTGCTTTGATATTTTTGCTTCCTTGTACTGATTCTAAAAGATTTTTGTATATTGATGTCAAAAATCTTGTAAATAACTATTACATCAATGTTTAAGCAGAGGTAATATACAAAGAGACATTTTTTCATACCTCATACTTCGTTTATAGCCTTTTTGTTAAAGTAAAAAATAAAGATACTATTTAGTCGTAAATAAATTTTTGTTCCATTTCTTTCAGAAGTTTTCGTTTCTATTTAAAAGAAATATTCTTATGAATCAACACTTCATGCAATGTTTATTGTAATGACATAATTATAATAATATGAATAGTAAAGTTTCATATTAGTACCAAAATAACAACATCAGAATTCGTATACAATTATTTAGCGTGGCCACTCTGTATACATATACATGTACTTTTTTACCTTCTTATATTTTAACTACACTCGTAGCTCTTTCTCTCTCGCGCTAATGATTCTATACTATGTAATCTGTTTTGTTTTGGCCGTATTTATTTCATTATTACATATATAATACCTAATCCTACATCATTTACTAATGACGTAAATTTTGAAGTCAAGAAACAAAAATCTTTTCAATTTAATACGGTGTAGTTTGTTCTACTGTGTTATTTTCTCAAACTTTTGTTTAATTCTTTTAGTATAATATATAATTTGAAATTCAGTACATTACATTTAAGTTAGTGAGAAGGGTTATATTATAGATTTAATGATATATTCGTCTTGTATCAGTCTGTCATGTTCATGTTTTGTGAAAGGTAAATTAAAAAATACTTTATATGGCTTTTATAATAATAATAACTTTTTATTTCAAGTGACTATGACTCATTTTATTGTTAGTGATACATATCACTTATCTCCTATGTTAGTATAATAAATTAATTAACAAAAATAAAAAACTATCACTGAATTGTACCTAATCATGGTAGTAATTGCTGAACTAATCCGCTCGAAATAGCACAGCAATGACTAACATACTTACAGTCTAACCTGCTAGCAATTGCCTGCCTGCCTTCATGATGCATTTTATGACTTCAGAGAAATTTTACAAAAGAAAAAGCTTTGAAGTACAAAGAGATTTGAAGGCTGCCAGAGAATATTTTTAAAATGTTAAATTACAATGGAACAATCTTTCTTGTCTTCCGTTTGTTACACTTTTCGTTTTTAGAAATATTTAATTGCAGTCTATTTTAATTATTTCTTAACAATATGACAATTTAACTTAATAATGCAAATACATATAATATATACTTTAAAGTAGGAAAAAACATTAAAAGGTTATTACGAAAATGACATGTCTTTGACAGCATTTAGATTAAGATTAAGATGACTCTTCCATCTCGTCTGTCTTTAATTACGGTTGCTAAATAGCAGTTGAAACTCCAGAAAAACATTAAAATTTATTATAATAATGAGAACAATGTTAAGTTAAAACGACAATTAAATTAAGGAATTATAGTGTAACATTAATAAAAAAAAATTAGAATCCATCTTGAAATAAATCCTGTTTTTTACTCAGCTTAACAAAACGATTTTATCGAATGTTACGTCGTTATTTTTAAGTATTTACGTTCGTTGATATAAGTAATTGTATTATCGATTTTGTACATCACGAACATACAAACAAAATTATATAGAACATGGTATTATTTCACAACAAACGTCTCTAGTCCGTACCTTAAGCTATAAAAATTTATACTTTCATCCTGGACTGGCAAATTCTAAAGTAATTTCATTTGACCCAAAAATACAGTTTTTAACCCGACCACGAAATTCTTTTATTAAGCTCCAAGCTCACGCGACTGTTTTTAAATTACACGACTTAATTAAAGGTTTCCGATTCATTATACGACCCTCTGTACTCGTAAAACCGGGAATTACTTTGACCACAACTTTCACCTACGAATGACCACAGTTGATATATATTATTTAAATGTTTTACAATTTGTACATACAGCGTTATTTACAGTACTTAATAAAATAAAGAGGGACTTCTTTCTATATGTAATGTAATTTTTCTTTTTGAGTATTTTTGATAAAATAATAAATACTAATATTTTTATCTTTCACAAGTCTTGCTTCAAATAAAGAACGTGACCCTTTATCGTTTTTGTATCACATTAAAAATTAAAGAAGAAGAGAAGTAATTTATCTAATTTTTTATGACCTATGTTTGGCTTATTGTAAACGTTATATAATGAGATCTAAGATTTTCGCGAGTACTCATTTAAATTAAACTAATAACACATACACACATCTCGTCTGCCCGTAATCACGGTTGCTGTAAAGTAGCCGAAACATCGGGAGTTTGTAGTTAATAGTAAAAAAAAAACGCGTAGTAAATCCGAAAATATTAGTTTCATTTAAACGTTATAAAAGATTAGTAAACCAAAAATATGCTACATAATTGTTACATTTGACTTACAATGCAGATATTGGATATTAAAATCTCCTTGACAAATTAAACTTTACTCAGATGTTGTTAAATAGTTTCAGATACGGTTCGCGTAAACTTAATCGTGTATCAAATTTGAGAAATACATATATACATATATTTAAAAAGGAAACTTAAAAAATACAAAACAACTATTAATAAGATATAATTATACTTTATTTACCTTATTTTATTTTGCCGTCCTTGGAGTACCACTCTGTAATAATTTTTGAGCATTTATCATTTTTCTCTTTCAGCACATATGCTGGAATGCACTGAACATATCTGACATATGATTATTTCGTTAGTCAATTTCTCTATTAATGACCATGTTTCACAGCCATATGTTAAACTTAGCAAAATGCATTGTGTTATAATATTTCCGTTTATCTTTAATTATCATGTTTATGTTTTTCATATCCTTACAAAGTGATGTTATATGTGTCTGAGTCATGATTTACGTTTTTGTTGTGTTCATTGTAAGTCCTGATTTTATTCTTTGGTCTGATAGTTATTGTAGTATTTGCTCTAGTTTTTTGGTCATTCTGAGAGTAGAATTATATCGTCGGCGAAGCGTAAGTCAATTAAGTTTTCACCACCACAAAAAGATCACAACCCTCTTAAATTTTATAATAAGCAAAATTGTTAGATAGAATATAATAAAATAATGAATTGAAAGACAATTTTCAGAACCATATAAATGTAAATAAAAACACAATCAGTTATTAAAATAAGTTAGTAAATATAAACACAATTATTTATGTTGAGTTTATCTTTCATTTGTCAGATAACAAAGATTTTAAACAAATAATGCGCAGTAACATAAAAAGTAACGTTAAATTACTATTACTATACTAATTTGGTTTCATGTAGCTAGTATATAGTTATATATACTAGCTACATGAAACCAAATATCCGTTTGAAAGAAACTTATAACGGTTTTGAGAAATGGGAGATTGAAATCTAAAGAACTAAAACTTATGAAATTGTTTAATAAAGTATAACAGTACAAGATTTATAGAGTCCAAACGCAGTTGTATCAAAGTAAGTCGTATCACATAGAAGCTGCAGGTAGTTGAATGTCAATTAGCTTCATGACTAACTAAATAAAAAAAATATTTGGCATGTTATTTATTTTTTCTTACATTGGCTATATTTTTCATAAATTTTATATCTATAACTTACTTTTCATTTATATTTATTAATCATTGTAATATATCTGAAGGCGTGATAATGTTAAATAAGTGAAACACGAATTTTAGTTTGTATTATATTATGAATACATATTATATATTATATATTATATACTATTAAAAAACCACCCCTAAATATTTGTTGCTAAGAACATTACTGAAACATCTGTTTCTAAAACAATAAGAGTAAAAAATCATTAATTCAGTAGCGGGTCAAGTACTGAACTGTCAGCACTGACTCTTGGCCAGATGAAGTGTACTCAACAACACACTCCTCTACATTCTGATATAAGCACAATCTTATATTTCCATATGATGTTTATTTTCAACTTATTTTGAACATTATATCTTTGTACTTATAAATTCGACGCATCTGACATAAAAAACGTACATTGTGAGTTTCAAATAAATGTATTCATAATAAAAAGGAATTATTTTCCAATATTGTAATTTCATACTTAACTAAATATATAGAATTTCTTAATATATAAACAACTAACAAATTTTTTATTACTATACACATACTTCTTTATTTTATAAATAAGTATATGTTTTTGACATTTTGTGTTAACTAAATTATTACAACATTTGCATTTCATATTATCTTCATTACACATATCAATAGTAGAAAGAATAAAACTATATATATCACAAGCATTCCTATGAAGCAGGTCTCTCGGATATATTATTATATAAATTTATGACAAATTTACACTGATTCATGTTCCTTTGTAGTTATTATACAAAAGATTTAATATGTAGGTGAAATAAATTCCAATTGTGATTTTTATATTGAGGCGTGGAAAAACTCAGAACAATATTCATAAAATGTGTTCTTATTTATGTTGAGTTTACACATTTAAAAACTAAATTATGATTTTTAAATCATTTTTAAATGATTTATAATTGACACGAAACTGGTTACTTTAATATTAAGAATAGAATGTGTTACATATTAAAATCATAAACAAAATACATTGTAATACTAAAAAAAATATGAAAATATAAACTAAAAAAACGATGCTTGGATACTCTACATAGATGGTTCAAAAGTTTACGATTTTCAGGTTATTACATCTACGATGTACACCAATGGTAGAAATTATTTTCATTGTCTTTTATGCAATTATTTTATTATAAACAGTAAAAAATGTTTGTTAAAATCTTTTTACACAACTAGAAGAAAATTTCATTTCATTTCAATATTATCTGCCTGTGATCACGGTTGCTGCAAAGTAATCGAGACGTTGGGAATATGTATAATAGTTTTAGAATAAAAAAAAAATATATCAACTAGTATTCCGAAAGTAGTAATAGTAGTTTTATTTCAATAAATATTTAGGTCTAAAGCCTTAGATCTCATCAAATATGTTTTGCTTAGTTTATTCAGACAAGCAAAAATAAAATTTACGTAGTTATAAATGAAAACTGTTGCTATAACTTTATAAATTAGTTCTATAATATGTACGTTGAAAATCATATTTGTTCAATTTATAACAAATGGCATCCGTGTGAATCAGGCTTACTTTTATAGCAAAATAAATATTTGAACCAATTCAAAGCTGTAGAGGATATCGTTGGTGCTTCAATTAGATCATGTTTGAACAACAAAAATCAAAATATATATCTCTTGTATGGTAGTGCTGCCACTATAAGGTCGCCGCTATGTATATATATGGATGTAGACTAGTAACAAATAATATGATTTTAACAGTCGTTAAATAAATTAAATTAAACCCTAAAGAATATTAATATTATAAATTATACTAAAACGAAAGAATCTTCAAAAAATCTTATTAATTAATGTTTGACTATTGCTTCACGAATTCTAAAAAGGATAATTTTCAGATTAACATGATAACATCATAAAATGTTACAATCTTCGAAAGGAAGGAGCAAATCGTAGCTTTAATTAAATAATTTTCTGTTAAGTTATATAGCTGCACATGTTTTTTTGTGAGTTTTCTATGAACTCAATTTATAATCAGGAATTATTCTACATGTTTGTGAATAAAAGTAATCAATATATAGCGTTTAATTCTATAGCTATAAAGTCGTTATAAATCTATAGAATTCAGATTAGTTATGTACGTTCAAATTAAATCTAGCGGTGCAAAACTCAACTGACTGGGGATTTTGTACCAAGTATATTCCAAGTGTAAATCTATAGTAAGCTTTTAATTCAATTATTATTTGGAATAATAATCATAATCATATTGATTATGCTGTAATTGTTTAAACTCTTTAGTTCGTTGTAACCGCGCTAACATGAATATAAATAAGAAATTACAAGTTAGTACTATGTACTTTATACTGACACTCCTTTAAACTAGCTGGACGTGTTTTTTCTGCAGTGATAATTTAAATTACTTGAAGAATTTTAAGTAAATTTTAAAGAATGACTTTACTAAACCAACGATAATATGACTTCTTGGTTAAATAAAATAAGAAGTCAAGTTTTAGTATCAATGGTCATACTAATTCCTGAAAACTGATGGTGTATAAATAATTATTGTCTCTAATATACCAAGTCGTGTGATGTAAAAATAAGACAATATACATATATTATTAATAGAAATTCATACAAATAATGAGTAGGATGTACATCCCTATGTTAAAAAAGAGACAAAATTTCTTTTTAAATCTGGTATACACATCGAAAACAAATTTATGCGCCATAGTTACCACAGTTATCAATTACAATTTCAAGTTGCCTCATGTACATTTTTTATATTTGTTTGCAAAATTTGAACGTGTTTGTCACTGTTACCTTAACAAAATCGTCTGGTTTATTTTGTTCTCTATTCTGTATGCATTGAACTTTAAGTCATATAAATTTTATATTGCCTAAAATATTTTTTTAATAATAAAATATTAAAAATTTAGAGCGAGGATTTAAACCCGAATAGGAGAGGTATAGGACAAGTTTTAATATCGCCTCAAATACTTAAATTACTTACTTACCCAAGAGTTGGAGGCAGACTTCCTTCTGTTTTGTTGTACTTGCCCTAAAATTACAAAATAAGGGTACATTAGTACATACATTTAGAAATCAATTATACTTGATTAAACTTTTGTTTTTCATAGAAATAAAATAATATTAGAAAAAGTATTGCTGACATGATTGCATTCGGCTGCAAAAAAAAAACTTCATGAAAACAAAAGTCTTTTAATAAAGAGGGGAAAAACATTAATTAAAGTTATTATTTAATACTTTTTATTGAATGAATGAAAATCATAATTTTGTGCAATATATATTTATGTGACGATACCTTCATGAAAATGCTAACTAATTTAATACACAGAAGTCTTCAAAACCTTGGATTTATTTTAACAATTTTTACTGAATTGCATATTGAATTAATAAAGAAATAAAAATTATCCGAAGAATATTTTAAAACTACGAGATGGCTCACAATAGAACATTTATAATTTTATTTTAGGAAGTTAAATTATTTGTGGTGAAGTTACATATAAATATCAAGGCAGAACGTACTAAGAATTCTTCTTCGCTTCGTTTCTAAAATAAATTTCAATAATAAACAGGTGTCTACTTGTTAAAGACAAGAAAGGTTTGAACAAAAGTTTGTTGTAAGGAACGTATGTTTTATAATACTCGTAATCACATAATTTTCCATGTTAAGATTTATATTACTTATGACTAATATAAGTCTGTTTAAATATTTTTTTTTAAACTCAATATATCCAAAGGCTATATAATTGATATATGGTTATAATATCAATGTTACATTATATCGCGAAGAAGTTATGTTACTAGAGTGTCATCAACGTCCAACCTCATAATTTTATGTTTTATCTTTACTACTTTGTTAAATTGGCTAATGTAATTTATTCTTAGTGCTATTCCAATTTCTGTTGCTTTTATTTTCTTTCGTAATATTTTTCATAAAAATATTGATGAATAAATCAAATAATCAATAAATAAATACCATAACAAATTAGAATAATATCGATGATCTCTTTAGTTAATACAGTAAAGAAGATTCTATGATTACAGTAATTTTGATCATATGTTTTAATACGTAAGGTATTACCTAACAATACCTTCATCAAAAATCTATTGATAGTCGTTCTGACTGCCAATAAAAATATGTCAGTTTAGACTTTATTTCCTATACAATAATGTAATAAACGGAATTACAATTTTGATGTCCTAAAGAAAAATTGAACATGTCTAGTAATTTAAGAAACATGTAATATATAATTTTTTTGGTATAAAATATTGACAATGTTTGTTTTGCAGACAACATCGAAAACGAAGTAAAACAAGTATATGTGTAAAAATATATGTGTAAAATTATGCCTAGATGTGATATGAAAATATGTATTATTATACTAGCTGTGCCCGCGACTTCGTTCGCGTGGAATAGTGACTATGAGCAGCGTTTGACGGACAGCGAATTCCATTATGTAAATGAGGATGAAGCTCTTTACAGTAAGTTGTTTCATTGAGAACTTTGAAATATATAGTGGAGCAGCAGACAGAACTAGCTTTAATATTGTATGGACAAATTGTTTCACATTTTTGTAAATTTTAATATTTCATATTATAAAGTTATTTATTATTGAAGCTTAAGTATGTAATATTTTTTTTATTTTAACTGTAACCTAGAGATACGGTCAATTTATAAAATAGTAGTTACAACTCTATTGATTTTTTTTTATATTTCTTAAAACCAAATATTTATTCGTGTTTATGTATGACACATTTCAATTATAATACAATATAAGACGGATTAATGTGGACCGAGATATTTAACATATTGTAAAATATACCATACAAGTATATTACATTAGTCAAATGAGTAAGGATACTATGCTTTATTCTAGAAAAAGATATGCTTTTAATACTAAAAACTAAGCATAAGCTTGGTTTGTAAAAAAAGTTAAGCTAATAATAGGTACATCCCTTAATTTTGTTAAATAAAATATGTTAGCTTTCGCAATTTATTTAAATATTAAAACGGGAAATTTGTAATACTTTTCAATTCTGTGAGTCCATGAACGAGGTATTTAACACAATCAATATTTATGTGGAGAATAAGTGTGAAAAGTTATTTCTTTCATGTTAAATGTGTTAAAACATCATTAAATAATTTACGATGAATATAACGCACACTGCCATACTGACTGATACATACATACTGACTTTGACATACTCATATAACATGTTAAGCCCTGAAGATTCATCAATGTATGAATTCGGAATAAATGTAAAAAAAAAATACACTAAAATCATAAAAATAGGACTAATGAACATGAACTAACAATTTATTAATTATGGTCTTGTATCAATCATTTTTAGCCTATTATGCTATGACATATTTTTTTACTCCATTCAAGTTTGAATTATTGGCCGATTAAATTTATCGTCGCACAGTGTACATGTACATAAAAAACACGTAAAAATCTGTATGTGCGTGATGAAATAAGATTGAGAAATGAACTATTAAGACGCAATAACATGTTTTTTTTTAAATATTAACAAAGTAATTTGTTCATTTTAATTAAGAATCTTTTAATTAAATATTCATCAAGTAAATTAAGATCATTAATCCGAATCACTTCAACAACCAAAAGAAACTTCATCATCGAGACAGTAAATTAGAAAGGGTTTTTCAAATTTCAATAAAACACATTAATTAAAAAGACATTAATAATGGATAATCCACAGTTTAGTGTTCATCCAAATAATAATTAAAATGAAATAAATCAAGTGATTTTTTTTAATATATAAGGACCACGAACTAAATTACATCGGGAATACATCAACTTGTGCATAATTAAACAAGCTTCTTCAATCATGATGACAAACGGAAAATATGAAATCATATTGAGATTTAAACATTGGAAAAGTCAATCGATATGGTTGGTCAAGCAATAAAAATTGAAGAATTCAAAGCCCGATATTGAAGTGATGATAAATAAACAAAGAGGCGCTGAGACGTGAAATCAAATTAGATCTGCTATAAAGTCATAAGCCCTTTGTAAGCGCCTCCAGATCTGTTTGGTTCGCATATTTATATTAATGCAAACACGTGTACATATACATAGTAGAAGTGAAATAATTACTGACTTTTATATTTGTATATAATCATTATTGTATTTCGTTACAAACGTACTATGATAATTGTTATTACTGGTTTCCATGTTGTTAAAAACAATATACCCCAGTGTTATGGTTATTTTCTTAGAAACTTAGTTTAGTAGTCACTCACTTTATTAGTTAAAAAAGGATAGTTTACAAAAATAACAAAAGTATTTTTTATTTATATCGCCTTATAACTGGAAAGATAATTATCATAATATAACACAGCCATTTATCACAACCATAATTAATTTAAAAGAGCAGTCATCATACATCACAACCATAATTAATTTAAAAGAGAACGTTTTAATGACTACTCCCTTATCCTCAGTGACCTGACCTCTTGTTATATATTTATGGAGCAAAAAATCTGTCCCCAATTGTTATATAATTACCACCTGGCAATTTCCCAGCTATAGCCAGGGTCTGCCTTACGTGTTGTGAATAGTTTTGGCTATTTGTTTTTACGACCGGCCGCATGCCTGACATCAACCCTCTTTTGGGAATCAGCATCTATCAGTGATGTCTAAATACTCTTAGAAAGGACATATGACTCGGAAAAATCACATTGGTGCTTGCCCGGGCCAGGATCGAACCCGCGCCCTCATGAATGAGAGGCGGGCCTTTTAACCACTAGGCCACCACTGACTTGTTATATAATTACATTCCTTGTTTTATAATACTTGGTGGTTTGTAAAACATAACTACATTTTTTATTTCCGAAATAAAAAAAAATCACAAAGGAAGAAATTGCCTGAGAACTGATCACCGATCGCTTCTTTCATAAATTGTTTAAAAAGGAATTCAACGGTGCACCTGACACCTAAAGCTAAGTACAATCTATTATGTTTAATTATGTTGCCTTAACAATTAACTAATAAACAGTTTCTTTGATGTTAATTAGAGTCATTGAGAGTATACTAATTAATTTTTGTATTATCCTTTGGAACAAAATAAAGTTAAGACGTTGTATTTTTGTTAATTATTTCTGTAAACATTATATTATACTCTTAGCATTAAGTTACAACATCCATTATTAATTGATTAAAATACTGCTATGTATATTTGTTTTATATAAATAAATATAGTATCTCAAACCTGCATCATTACAAAATATTATTTTAAATTTAATACTAACACTCGGTCCGTATCTAAACTTAATGTTAAGTTTTTAAGTACTGTATGACACAGCAATAATAGTTTCAGTAATTTGTTTAAGAAATATGACCAATCACTGTCATAAGTAATAATTAAAAACAGACACTTACTCATGCTCCGTAGATAATAATTGACGGTCCTATTATAATCCACATAATACATTATTTTGTGTATGTTTGCAAGTGCATGTTGTGACCGGGTTTGGATAAGATTGGGATTTTCTAGTACATACGAATTCTTCATTATTGTAATAAAATATAAGTATAAAGACACTGGTATCATATTAATTTACAAGAAACATAAAATAATGTATTTGATATGAAATAGTTAATTCATAAAGTATGTAATAATATAAATGAGAAAAATTCCAATATCTTTTGAATATAATAAGCGCTTTCTTTAAAAAGTGATTGATTTGTATCAAGTTGATTGCCATGTTCATTTTTAATAAGAATATAAATACCATTTTGTTTATATTTGTTCTACATAACTAGCAATATTGATGTACAAACATAAAATTTTTGTACGATGCATGTCTTATTTTATTTAATTTCGTTGCTGCTCTTAAGCAAGTTGTCAAGATATTCACAACATTTCTGTTCAACAAACTGACGGTTTACCGCGAACATGTATTAATATTCAGCGTTATTTTAATCCAAACTAAATCTAAATCTTTTACACATATTTTACTTTCCATATCAGAAATAATCACAATAGTTTAACAATACGATTACGCATTGTCCGATTTGGTTATTAATATTTTTTCTCTTACTTTTTTTATTTACATATGAGAATATGATAGAACATTAACTTGTGATAAAAATACCCAAAATCACATAGTATGGAGTCTTGAGTTAAAAAAAACCATCAATAGTATGACATAAAACTTTCATTTTACTTTAAAATAACAAATTGAAAACCTTCAAATATGAAATTCATTTAAATAGAATAACTGCTAATTACTTTATATACCTATATCATATACCAATATCTTTACAGGCTCTACTGAAAAACCGTAATATTTGTTGAGAGTTATAAAAACGGTAAAGGTTGTTAGAATGGATGTAATTTATATTAACATTTATTTAAAACTTTTTATGATATATTTCCTGACATATTATGTACTATATATTATAGTCTAACGGCATGAGTGAATATTTGCAATTGTATTTGTTTTCCTTATTTTATGAATAATTTAATTTGGTAAATAAATAGGCATGAGTCTTGTTACTTAAAGTTTCGTTTAAGACTCAGATAAAACATTGAATAAGACACATTTGTGAAAAGGGAACTTTACATCAAAGAACGGCAACTTTCCAGACTATTATAAATTTTCCTCCTCGTAGTAATAGACTTCTTTTAAACCTCACCATTAGCCAGATCCATTAGAAGTATTTTTATTATTTCAACTGTTGATATTATAGAAAAACGTGGAAAAAGTCACAACGATTCATAAAATATATTGTTATAATAAATAAAATATATTGTTATAATAACACATATATGTAGGTTTATCTTGAGTTAAAATAAAATCCTTACTATTGAGAACAGGAAGACCTTATTGTTAAGATACCTAACACCTTTTATGAATTACTTAAAAATCGAAATCAATACTCATACATTTTAAATGACTCAATGTATAAAAATATTTTTTGAAGTCTTTTTATTATTCTTCTTTGTATGAATCATTGGAAAGATATATATATACATCGGCGCTACCAGCTTTAATAACGGATGGGACTTGAAAATAATTTGAGGCTGTCATCAATTCTTATTAAAACTCATTAGTATTTATGATTAATGTTAAAAGTAAAACGAAATCAAAGGTTGTTTAAAAGGAGAACAGAACTATGTTTAAATCTTGGTATAAATATGACGTCTGGACGCACGACGGCAGACTTCAGAATTGAGAATTCAGAGTTCAGTGAGTGCGTATCATTGAAGTATGTGATGATGAAGAACCTTCGAGAAATACAGGAGCATTAAGAACAATTGAAGTTTCATTTTAAAATATCATGGAACGTACAAGAAGAAGTGACATTTGTAACGTCAGCGAGGCTGGCGTCCCTCTCTTTAAAAACAACAAATGTGTAATAAATCCGATATATATATTATAATATACTATTACCCCTAAATATTTGTTGCTAAGAACGTCACTGAAACATCTGTTTCTAAAACAATAAGAGCAAAATATCATTTCTTCAGTAGCGAGTCAAGTACTGAACTGTCAGCACTGACTCTTGGCCAGATGAAGTGTACTCAACAACACACTTCTATACATTCTGATATAAACTATTGTGTTTATTTTCAACTTATTTTAAAATTTACATCTTTTTACTTATAAATTTGAAGCATGTGACATTGTAGGCTTCAAAAATATGTATTCATAATAAAAAGGAATTATTTTCCAATATTGTAATTTCATACTTTACTAAATATATTCAATTTCTTAATATCTAATCACCTAACAAATTTTATTACTATACACATACTTGTTTTTTTTTTATAAATAAGCAAATGTATTTGAAATTTTATGTTAACTAAATTATTGCATATCATATTCTCTTCATTACTCAATATCAATAGTAGAAATTCTCATCATCAATTTGTTAGGTGGTAGAGCCTAGCTGTGGTTATGTTACTAAAGCTCGAACATGGGCTGGCTCGACCGGGGAAGTACCACCCCCTCACAGAAGATCGGCGTGAAGTAGTCAGTAATGACTGCGTTTCGTCCGATGAGTGAGAGAGCCGGTTGCCCTTTCCCTTTTCCCAACCTTTCCTTGTATTTCCTTATTCCCACCCTTCCCTATCCCTAAAAAGAAAAGGTTGGCAACGCATCCGCAACATATTTGTTGCGGATGTCCATGGGCGACGGTAACCACCTTCCATCAAGTGGGCCGTCTGTTCGTTTGCCACCTTTCACATAAAAAAAAAATCAATAGTAGAAAGAATCAAACCTAATAAGTATATCAATTTATGACAAATTTACACTGATTTATGTTTCTTTGATGTTGATTATACAAAAGATTTTATAAAGGTGAAATAAATTCCAATTGTGATTTTTATATTGACGCTTGGAAAAAATGTTTTTATTTATGTTGACTTTACGCATTTAAAACTAAATTATGATTTAAATAATTGATGCGAAACTGGTCACTTTAATATTAAGAATAGAATGTGACACATATTAAAATCATAAAGATAATATATTGTAATACTAAAAGAATTTATGAATATATAAACTAAAAAAAAACGATGCTTGTATACGCTAGATGTTTCAAAAGTTTACGATTTTCATGATGTACGCCGGTGGTAGAAATTATTTTTATTATCTTATATGCTATTATTCTATTACATATAAACAGTAAAAAATAATTTTAAAAATCTTTATACACAACTAGAAGAAAATATCATTTCATTTTCATATTGTCTGCTCGTGATCACGGTTGCTGCAAAGTAACCGAAACGTTGGGAGTATGTATGTATGTAGTTTGAAAATAAAAAATAACATCTAGTATTCCGAAAGTAGTAGTTTTATTTAAACAAATATTTAGTTCTAAAGCCTTAGATCTCATCAAATATGTTTTGCTTAGTTTATTCAGACAAGCAAAAATAAAATTTACGTAGTTATAAAAGAAAACTGTTGCTATAACTTTATAAATTAGTTCTATTTAATATACAATCCTCGTTGATACTAACATAAAACACATCAGAATAGTAAGAGAATTAATTCTTATTTGAAACAAAACATTACCTTCTTGTTGATGAAATACATACTATGCCATTACATTATACAGGGTGACTGGTGAATTACTATCGATATTTGAGGACGTGATATTTGACGATCATATATGACAAAATAAAAATTAATATAACATAAATATTAATAAACTTCTAAGTAAAGTTAACCAAAAGTTATGTAATTAATTACGCATCGTATGAACACCCTACAGATTAGGTATACACACACACTCACACAGACGCGGCGGCGTCGTAGTGTTGTATCAGCACGCCGCCGCACGCGTCCACACATGGAACGCTTAGAACGTGTACACACTTTATTTATTTATACGGAAATTTGGTAAAAAATTAAGTGCCTATTTTTTTTACATAATTCGAATGAGAATCATGTACCGAGTATGCTCCTTAAATATTGATAGTAATTCACCAGTCACCCTGTATAAATTTCTGTCACTAAATGGTAATATTATCTCTATTCTTAATATAATAATACATATTTAAAAATGATGGACTTTGTTAACAAAAGTTAAATGTTTGAATAAATTGTTTAAAAAATAATGTATTTTTGTATTATAATAATAATAATTTATTTTTATCTCAGACATAGTCCATATTTAAATATTAGTGATACATGTCAATAATAAGCCCCCCAAAGTCCAGCCATACGTCCGAATCGACCATCTGATTCACGTGGGGGGCGGACACGTGATATCTAAGCGCACGGTAGTGCGCCGGCCAAGTTCCACAGGCCGGCGCATGCCGTGCACTATATTTACACGAACCGTTTCGACCCATTTTTGACCCCCCTGTAGCTCAGTGCCTATTGCAAGTACAGAGATAAAATTTTACCTACGTAATCATATAGTAGTACTAAAGCAGTATGCCAAATTTCATAGATAAAGCTTCAGTAGATCTTGAAATATGACCCTGTGAAAATAGCTAATTTTGGCACTGACTCACTGACAGGTAATCAAAACCTCTAGGCCACTTCCCATTGTTTTAGCATTATGAAATTTGGTACACAGGTTGTGTGTTATATGTAGATTAACAAAAAATTAAGAAATTTAAGAAATCGGTCAAGCGTGAGTTGCCTCAATTCTAAATATCGAATTTTTAATAAATTCGACCCACTTTTGACCCCCTGTAGCTCAGTGTCTATTGCAAGTACAGAGATAAAATTGTACCTACGTAATCATATACTAGTCCTAAAGCAGTATGCCAAATTTCATAGATAAAGCTTCAGTAGATCCTGAAATATGAGCCTGTGAAAATAGCTAATTTTGGCACTGACTCACTGACAGGTAATCAAAACCTTTATATAGGCGCTCAGCTCAGCACAATAAAATACATAATAATGAAATGTTAATAATTAATAATATGAGTACATCTATCAATCGGTGATAAATGAAACTAAAAAATAAAAAATAAATATAGTTTAAAAAAAACTAAAAAACACGCTCCAATGATGAAAGAAACCGCGTGGAAATTAATTTAACCGTTACAACCTTGGAAATCAATTTAATTTAAATTGTTTAAAATAAACAACAAATGGTATTATTGAAAAAAAAGCGTGGGGCGCTTCTCAAGAAGTGATATATGAAGCTCATCACGCTTTTTTTTTACAAAAATACCATTTATTGTTTGTTAATTTATTTTTAAATTAATATTATTGTGAAAAAAGTGTGGGGCGCTTCTTAAGAACTGATATATATATATATATATAAGGGATATAAAATATTGTCATGTATACATAATGCACACTGTATAACTTAATTAAATATTGCTTACTTAAAAAATCAGGTTTCTATTGTTATAAATTACTTTTGATAGATGGCGCTAGCGGTATAATTGAATCGTGATATTGTTTTGTCTGCAGTATGTATGAATGAAAGTCGATAAGGAATCGATGGTCATTTCTTTTTATTTCTTTCTACACTTATGTCTTGATATCTTATATATGGTTACGATTACGATTAAATGGATCGCTGATTTGACTTGCTAAAGGATTAATTTTGATATTGCTTAGTGATTGATTACTTGTGTGTGTTAAAAGCACAAATTCACTCTATTTCTTTTCTACTATTCATTTACCAACGATGGAAATTGTACATCTTTCGGTGGTTGGCGGAGATTATACCACATAGGGTAATTCCTATGCCATCAGATGGTAGCTGTATGTTTCATGCTGTAAGTTATGCATTGTACGGCTGTATAGTACGATTGTATGTAGGATTTCTTCAAAAAAAGTATTGAAATCTCACCAAAAACATGCCTGTTAAAAAGGGGGCCAAGTTCCAACGGCTAATTGTTTGCCTAAAAAAGGGGTGAAATCCAATCTAATGCCAAGTTTAGATGCACTTTGAAATCGATCATAATCATCTTCATCAACAGCATGATCCACTGGTAAACATTTGGCATTCCCAAGACTCGTCACCACACCCAGTCCTCTGCCTTCCACATCCAGCCACTACCCGCCACCTTATTCACGTCAACGGTCCATCTGGCCGAAATTCACTTTACCATACACCCAACTTAAAATATGGTATAGTTGTGAAAATACGTAGGTGCTTGGTTAAAAATATCTAAAATTATAATACTTCTAAATTTGAACTTGGCAGGTTAATTTAATTATTTAAATTATATAAATATAAATAATTATATAAATAATAAATTAATGATACAATTAATTAAGTGTAACGTACAGCACGAAAACCTGCCAAGTTCAAATTGAGAAGTTTTATAATTTTAGATATTTTTAACCAAGCACCTACGTATTTTCACAACTATACCATATTTTAAGTTGGGTGTATGGTAAAGTGAATTTCGGCCAGATGGACCGTTGACGTGAATAAGGTGGCGGGTAGTGGCTGGATGTGGAAGGCAGAGGACTGGGTGTGGTGACGAGTCTTGGGAATGCCAAATGTTTACCAGTGGATCATGCTGTTGATGAAGATGATTATGATCGATTTCAAAGTGCATCTAAACTTGGCATTAGATTGGATTTCACCCCTTTTTTAGGCAAACAATTAGCCGTTGGAACTTGGCCCCCTTTTTAACAGGCATGTTTTTGGTGAGTACATATTACTGGCACGGCTAACATGGCAATGGCAACAGTATACGAACCGTCGGCGGAGAGGAGTTGAATAGGCGGGCTCCCTCCGGGTCACCCGAAAATGTTACAGCCAATCTTTCGCAACTTGAAAACCATAGACAGAATAGACTTTCTCAACCTTACATTTCATTACATAAATCTACATCAATAGCATCACATTCTCAATCCGAAATACCAATAAACTCTGTACTAACCAACTTAGATGTTGCACAGGGGGCGAACAGCCTTTTACCTGTGTCCACTAAGGCTGGTAAAACCCGGGTACGCATGCGATGGACTGAAGAGGTAAACACGTTTATCATGCGTACCTACCTCAAAATCACTAAATTAGAAACAGATCTCACTATATACAGAAAACTCTTGCATGAACAATTTGTTAAAAAATATCCCAACGTCAATGTTTCTGAGCAGCGGGTTTCAGACCCAAGAAGAGTAATAGTTAGAAATAAGATGATTAGCGATGAAAAAATACAACAACTCAGAGAAGAAGTTCGAGTAGAGTTGGAACTAGAAGAGGCATCTCAACACCCTCAACCCTTAAATAGGCAGATACACGTGAATACACAACATACCGAGACACAAATTAATACACAACATATCGACACTGAATTTTCTTTACAGTCTTTCCCAATGCATTCATATTATATTAATTCCTCAAGAACTGATTCTGAACATTTTACTCAAAACACTCACAATTTATCAAGTTCTCATGCGGCTACACAAACAGAACCTACAACTGTATTAATTATGGAAAATGAAATAGAAATTCCCTATCTTACTACACCGACAGATGAAGATGTAGAAAAGCTTCAAGAGAAATTACAACAAACTCTTATTGAATTTTCTGGGACAGACCCCACACTTCGACCAACATTGCCTAAACTCAGATACAGCAAACACCTTGAGAAGTTAGTTAGGATATTTAATAGTAGTATATTACATAAATTCTTTTCAGAAGATGCCCAACTTACAGATATTCATACACTTATTTACTATAGTGCGTTTGTTATATCTCATGAGTTTGGTTACAGAACAGTGCCGGAAGTAAGAACTCAAAATAGGAAAATTAGAAAGCCGGCATGGCAAGAAAGATTAGAAAGGGATATAGCTCAATTAAGATCCGATATCGGAAGGTTGACACAGTATATAAACAATAACAGATCAAGAAAAATTATAGAAAGAGTTAACAAAATAATCTTAAACAATAGAATACACAGTAATCATGGTAATAATAATGACAAACCGGAAGAAATACTAGATACACTGAAACAAAAATTAGCACTTAAAGCACACCGACTAGCCAGGTATAAAAAAGCATTACAAAGAAAAGAGGACAATAGATTATTCTACATAAATGAGAAACAATTTTACAGAAACATTAAGAAAACTGATAATAATATTATAAACACAAATACAGAATTACCAGCGAAGGAAGATTTAGAAAGGTTTTGGGGAGACATATGGGAAGATGAAGTTTCTCATAATGATGGAGCCGAATGGGTAACTCAGGAAGAACGGAAGTGGGAACAGATAGGAGAGATGAAATTTGAAAATATAACACAAATAGATATCAAAAATATAACAGCCAGGCTAAGTAACTGGAAATGCCCTGGAATAGATAAAATTCATAATTATTGGTATAAAAAATTCACCACACTTCATACAATACTAGCCAAAAACTACTAGTGATATTATACATGGAAAACAATCCATACCACAATTTATTGCAAAAGGGATAACGTTTATGATACCTAAAGGTAAATATACAAATCAACCCTCCCAATATAGACCTATAACTTGTTTACCTACTATATACAAAATTCTCACTGCCGCGATAGCTCAAAAAATTACTTCCCATATAGAAGAAAACAATATTATTTCCGAAGAACAGAAGGGCTGTAGACGAAACCACATGGGATGTAAGGAACAACTTATTATCGACTCTTTGATTCACAGACACGCAGCAACAAATAAAAGAAATTTACACTGCACTTACATTGATTATAAAAAAGCTTTTGATAGCATTCCGCATTCTTGGTTATTACGTATATTAGAAATTTATAAAATTAATCCCATTATAATTACATTCCTAAAAAATATAATGCCCATCTGGAAAACAAAGTTGTACATATTTAAAGAACATCACCACTCGACAAATAACGATTAAAAAAGGCATATATCAAGGTGACTCCTTGAGTCCCATGTGGTTTTGTCTCGCTGTTAATCCCATTTCCCAAATGCTACGTAATTGGAGGGCCGGATACAAACTCAGACATGAAACTTCTATAACGCACTTAATATATATGGATGATATAAAACTATATGCAAGATCACAGAGAGAAATGAAAACATTAATAGATACAACAGCGCTGTTTAGTAAAGATATTAATATGCAATTTGGATTAGACAAGTGTAAAACAGTTCATATAATTAAAGGAAAGATCCGACCCGGTGATTACGCACTCAATGAGCACGAAAGTATAGTTGCGATGGAACCCAATGAATTATACAAATATCTTGGCTACCACCAGTCTAAAGGACTAGATCATACCAAATTAAAAATTATGCTGAAGAACGAATACAAACGCAGAGTTAATCTATTTTGTAAGAGTTATCTTGCAGGTAAGAATTTAATAAAAGCAATAAATACGTATGCCATTCCAGTTTTAACTTACTCTTTCGGTGTAATCAAATGGACTAAAACAGATATAAATAATATTGAAATAGGAACAAGAACTTCTTTAACTAAAAACAATTGCTTACATCCAAAATCAGCTATAGAAAGAATGACAATTAAAAGAGAAAATGGAGGAAGAGGTCTTATTGATATTATGTTATTACGCAACAAACAAATAGCAAGTCTTACAGAATTTTTCCACCGAAAATCAAAGATCAGTGCAATCCATAAAGCAGTTGTTAAAAATGATCAAAATCATACACCGTTAAATCGAAGAAGAAAGCACTTCATGGTAGACACCCTAATGATCTCGAACAACCACATATTGACAAACTAGCTTCAAATAAATATCTGACCGTAGGCTCCCTATTCCCAGAAACAGAAGGTTTTATAAAGGCTATACAGGACCAAATTATCAACACAAGAAATTATATAAAAAAATATAATTAAAGATCCAACAATCGTTGATGATAGATGCAGGAAGTGCCACACGTTACCAGAAACGATACAACATGTAACAGGAGCCTGTCCGAATCTTACACAAACAGACTATACTCACAGACATAATCAAATAGCTAACATTATACACCAACAATTAGCACTAAAACACAAGCTCATTCCAAACACATACACTCCGTATTATAAATACACACCTAGCACAGTGTTAGAAAACGAAACACATAAACTATATTACGATCGCGCAATTTTGACTGATAGGACCATCCATTACAATCGGCCTGATATAGTGCTCACAGACAAACACAATAAAATTACATTCTTAATTGACATAGCTGTACCTAACACTCACAATTTGCAAAAAACAATAGCGGAGAAAATTCATAAATACACCGACCTTAAAGACGAAGTCCTAAGCATCTGGAAGCAAAATAAAGTCTACGTAGTACCCATAGTCCTATCAACGACCGGCGTTATCCCCAATAACTTACATAATAGCCTTAAACTTATTGGTCTGAAACCCACTTCTTATATACAATACCAAAAAGCCGCTATACTGAACACATGTAGAATAGTTAGGAATTTTTTAGAATTAGATGAAACCTTTCCACAAACTTAAATTAATCCAACAGTGACTTCTACTTGACGCCAGTCCGTAAAGGTTACTTATATTCTACCGGTATAAGCCGAGAAGACAAATATACGAAAGATATTAATAATAATAAAAACAAACAAAACAAAACAGAGACAAACACAAAAGTCAAAAATCGCTATTTTTAGGCAGCGTGTAGCCGTACCCAGTGGCGCAGTATTTCCAAGTCCCAGCGGCCAGCCAGTGTACACAGAATGCTGTTCGAACTGGATCGCAACCTCTGAAGCGCAGATGCACTCCTCTTGCGAATAATAGCATAAAAGCTATCAACACGCCTCTCAGCAAACATTTCGGATTTGGATTAAACTCTTATCTATATGATAGCCCTTGTATATTAATAAAACTTTCCTAACTTAACCACTTACCTATTCATATGGTTGTTTTTCTCATTAGATTTTAATGACTGTAAGAATCATCGCACAATTACTTACATTATTTTTTTCTGTAAATAAAATGAACGTTATGCGTTTAGTTCACTTTGATAATTATGACAAGAACCTTTATAAATAATATTTAATAAATTGGGAAGGGTCTTGTTATATAGGAAATTTAGGATGAATTATAATCTTTTACATCTCTATAAAGCGTGAATAAATTAAAATAATTTGTTGAAATAAAAAAAAAAAACAAAAAAATGCTTAAATATTCATTTTTAATAATATCGGATAAACGTTGTAACAAACATATATTTTGAAGACTTGCTAGACTTTTTAAATACAAACAGTTTCCTGTGTAACAAAATAGTGTAATAATTATTTAATCACTAGAAGACCTGGCAAACTTCGTATCGCCCGATAATCAAGAAATATCTATTACGTTTTTTATTTATATTTTTGGAGTTTACCTGTAAGCCATAAATCTCCGTGTTTTGAAGTGCGACAGAATGATTTACATATTAGTTAGTTGTCAAATCTAATGTCAAAAAAAACGTTTGTATGGGAAATAGAAAAGGGCTGTTTTTATGGTTTTCCCAGTAATGAATAAATTTTTTTCAGCTTTTATACCTTCCCTGAATCTCCACGAACATTTCAAGACAAAGATAAGATAAACCCGTTCAGCTGTTCTCGAGTTTTAGCGAGACTAAGGAACAGCAATCCATTTTTATATACCTATATAGAAGATAGAAGATAGAAGAAGAAGATTACGTCATCCTTCCAGCTAACATTTTTCCAGTAGTGGGTTTCCACCTAACCGGGCGACCTGTAAGAAACCTAGATTGTATACTTCAATTTAAATCAACTATACTTCAATGAATACTATGTGTATATACTTGATTCACCTCAGCCCGAGCTTCTCGATCAAGTTCACTGAGTCTGTTTCTCGTGTACTGTATGCTGCCCGCCTTCTACAACAAACATATACAGTACTTCTTCAGGTCAATATCACGGGTACGCTGCCGCAAGATACCTGATAAGTGATAAAAATTTACTGTAACTGAATTATCAGATAGTTATGTTTATACTTATTTGCCAAACACAAAAAATAATGACAAAAATGAACCTCAATAAAGTATAAAAAACAAAGGATCAAGGAAGAAACTTCCTAAGCGGGCCTGATCTCATGAAACTATTAAAAAATACACGAAGTTCTCAAAACTCTAAATTGTACATTGATATGTAACTCATCAAGTTTATGAAATAACCTGATGAAATTATTGAGAATAATGATTCCGTATTTATCGAAGAATAAGTAAAAACTGCAACGTTTGACCCACACAAATACGTTCTCGTATGTATACAATTAGTAACTGAGTTTTAGTGTACTCACGTAAAACTTCGCTTCCCACTGATGTTTTGGATGCATGTATGATGGGTAACGTGATCTTTCCTTCTGATAAATCTTCACAGAAACTGCCATTGCTGTTTAACTGGAATAGTAATACACATAATGAATCCCTACTAATATTATAAATGCGAAAGTAACTCTGTCTGTCTGTCTGTCGGTCTGTTACGCTTTCACGCCTTAACCACTGAACTGATTTTCATGAAATTTGGTACAGATATAGAGTTGTCCTTGAGAAACAACATAGGATACTTTTTATCCTAGACTTTTGAAAGGTTCTCTTATAAACGGGATTTAACCGAACTCCACGCGAGCGAAGCTGCGGGGGAAATGCTAGTATGATATAATTTTTTTTCGAAAATGATATATATAAATCAATTATATTAGGAAGACAAAAACACGAAGATTACAATAGACATCTCGAAGCTGAATAAAAAATATAATGATCATCGTTAATTGGAAAAATATTCACATTTAAATTAAATTTCTCTAAAACTGTTATGATAAATTTAAAATTTGTTGTAAATATAAAGTCTGTTTCATGTATAATATTATTATCAATGAGATGTTCGTTCATCTGAAAGTACCGATGTTTATTTACATAGGACAGATTTGTTAAAACGTAGAGGTTAGAAAAATGTATAAGTTATATATTACTCATGTGTCATCTTTTCATATTGATCCTCAGTGGGACAAGTGAAGTTTTGCTCCCAATAAATCTCAGTGCCTTGTCCCTGCCACATTTCGTGTATTTGATCCGCGAATCCCTTGACTTTCTGTAAAAAAAATATATCTTATTCATATAATTATTATACGTACATTATTGTATCATAAAAAAAATCTACAGTTTTCAGCTACACTTTATGAAAGGATTTCGTTCTACAATTTGTATTTTAAGTTACTTCTGTTAATTCTTCGTTACATCAATAAATAGTTATAATCAGACCGAAGCATCTGGTGCTAACTCGAGGTCTATTTTCATTGACTCCGCCATCACTTGAACAGCGGAGTTTATGGTCAAGGGAACACCGTAGACCAAATGTGCTCTTGGTTTTCCTCGACGAACTAAAGAGTTGTCCTGGATATCATCGATCCTTTAAGTGAAGGAAAATGGTATTATAACTTATATCCAATTAACAATCGCTAATTATTAAACTGAAAAGAAATAGATATAAGATCTTTCTCCGCGATTTCCATTTCACAGATTAGTCTAAAGACAATTTATTATATTATAGAAGATAACAAATGTAATGCAATAAAATTAGAAAGGGACACAACCATTATATGACTACAAAAGCGTATCCTTGCAAGAAAAATCTTTGGAATTCATTATTTTAAGTAATTATTATTATTATCTTCTTTTCTTAATAAGAATGTATACTAACTAAGAAATATTATAACTATACCTCATTTAAGCAACGAATCATTATTTTATTGTATTATGTGTTTAGCGAATTAAGCAAGATTTAACAATTTAAACTACTTACAAGCTATTAATACAGAAGGAGATTAATTTTCGTAAGCGAGAGTGCGCGTGCGAGTGTCGCCGTAGCGATAAAGGACAAACGTCACACAACTACGGTCTAAGCGGACTGACCGTCAGTCACTGACGAGTGACGAGTGACGTGCCCGGCGTAGCAGTGTTACCAGAATATTTTTTTTTCGAATCAAGATTTTTTCTTTTTATTGATTGCATTTTGTTTTAAAAAGTATTATTAAATAATTAAGTTTTATAAAATATTATCTTAATAAGTTCTATAAAATAAGAATTTAAATATTTTTTTAAATATGTATTTCTAAAAATATTTTGAGCATCTGCCTGACGTTGGTTGCTAAGCAACGCTTTGTTAATAAACATTCCACATCGAATTTGGCTGGAGTATAATTATATAGTTATATACATATTGTATATATTGCGAGACAGTTTACGTTTTAAAATCCATGCTATACCATATACATAAAACTTATTGAAATTGAGTGTTGAATGTTGATAATCTTTTTTTTTCTGCATAAAAATGATTTGTTAATTAAATATTTCAAAAAAAAAATATAGGCAGTTCGGCTACCTTTAGCCAGCGAATAAAATAATATCGCAGCTCGGTAAGGGAGATAGCCCCGTCTAGCAAAACTGAGGCTCAGTGTCCGCTCAGCTGGCTAGCGGCGACATTGCACATCCTCGATATATACAATTTAATAAGAAGTTTGTCCGTCGCAAGAAAGAAAAATATTAAATAAGTTTTAAACAATAATTAAACAAATATAATTAAAGGAGATGGAAACTACTGGTTTACCCAAAATGTTATGAGTTCAAAATTGATTTATTTTATTTTTGTATGAAATACCAAAAATCTGCATAAATTCTCAATCTACAAGCGGAGAAATATGCAAATAACTATTTTTATGAAGCAATCGATTAACGATTAATTAAATAAAAATAATTATTCGATTATTTAACTTCAAAATAAAAACTTCACTCCTAGTTTTCAACTTATAGTAACTTCATTTAAACTACACCATATATGTCTATAATTCAATAAAGATAACTTTTAATAAAGTGTATTAATATAATAATAATATTAAATATTATTTTAAAACATTCTTTTCGATTAACGATTCCATATCGATCGAAATCATTCAGTATATAGTCTTTGGCAACATAACATTGACACTTAACAATTACCATGCCAGATGCATTGTTATGAGTCTCACTTGTTTCGTGTTTTTTGATACGTTTCGAGTGCTTTCCCGATCGTTTTACGTTTTCAACGACCACTGCTTTGTTTTTTACGGACTCAGAACCCGCCTAACGTTTTACGACCCTTGCTTTCAGATTGGACACCGACGATCGCCTGCACGTTTGACTTGCAATTGTTAATTTGGATTATTTCGCCGGTTTATGGATTGGATATTACTGAAACGATGGATCGCTGTGTGAATTTTGGGATAGCAACTAGTAACATTGTACCCCCTGCACAGTTCCTAGACGATATTTTAATTATTATTGAAGAGGAATAAAATATTCCATTAAAATTATTTGTTTTATTTTATGACTTTTATCACATAGTTCACTCCTCCTGTTCCTCGTAAAATTCCATACTTGTTACCGATAACTGTATGTCTTTGAGTCTTTCTTGCCTTGTTATAACTTATCAGATATTCTCGTCTAAATAAAATTATTATTTTTCACATACTTTTAAGTGTATTCATCTTACTCTTAAAGATAATGCAATATAACCTCACTTTTACTAAACCTCCTATAACTCAGCTATCTGATTGTCAATTTCTATAGAATTTTTCATGAAGAAATTCTTAATTTTGAACCTTTTAATTAATACTATTTTCATGTCTTTACATTGAGGGCCCAGAATTGCATGCAATACTTTCGATCTCCTTTATTACAATCAATATTTATAATTCAAAAGAAATTAAAATGTATTTTTATTGTAATTATAACCATATTATGTTGTAGAAAAACAAAAAATTCAAAGTGTGATGGGCTATTTTAACGAAAATGACTAAGTTGTAACACGGAGATTAAATTAAATTTGTCTTTAGAACTTTAATCCTTCAAGTAAGTCATTTAATTAATTAATTTAGTTAGCTCTTTGTAAACTGGCAGGACTACGTTTAATACTTGCAATTACTTATATATATTTCTAATTCATATAACTTACTAGTATAGTATTATTAAAAATATATGTATGTAATGAAATGACATTTCATTAAAGTCAAAGGGCAATGTCCATTTTTGGCCTAGCGTGAACAAGCTGCTATCAAAAAGACAAGTTTATGAAAAAAAAAAATTTTTTTTGTTAGCCATTCTATTGTTGTTTGAGTGTACATTTGTATTTTATTGAAAAAATATTTTTAAAGTATCTTCATTGATTTGCTTTATTGATCCACGTTTTGTGTTACCAGCAAGATCAATTAACGATTGCGTCAAATCGAATCATCTCGCAGTACTTAATACAACTTTAAGTATTTACAAAAAAAATTAAAAATCTTTGTTTTTAATTAGTATTGTCATTTAAAACTTTTTATAAACTGAAATCTGAAGAATGTTAAACGTAATCATATCTGTTTTCGATCGATTTTTTAATGATTTTTTTCTATTGCAACACTAATAAAACAAAAAAATACAAATTGACATTAATATGTCACAGACTGGTTGTTTACATTCGCTTTGTTTATCTACATTGAGAGTGTTGATTTATTATGGATTTTCTTTCAACGATTATTTATTCATTATGGACTCCGACCTATCTTTTTCCAATGACCCCTGCACATCTACGGACCCCAAATTTCGCTCAAACGATGACCCTGGCTTTTGTATTATGGACTCTGATTAAGGCATAAACGATGACCAACACTCACGTAATATGGACCCCGAAACTAGCTCCATCGCTAACCACGTCTTTAATATGGACATTGAACAAAACCAAAGCGTGTCTCATGATAGTCTGCACACAGAAGAAGTGACTTCTTACCAATCCGTATCTCTGAGATGCATAAACTGTGGAACTGATTTGATAGAGCGAAGACGACATAGTCTAGATCTTAATCAGGTTCAGTCTATTATAAGACAGTGGATAGCTCCTCGACGAGTAAGTGTCAATTCAATTAATTATTTAAATTACTCGTTTTTCAATAGATATGTATTGTATATGCTATTCCTATAATGCAATATGAGGTTTTATTGTTTTATATAATTATAATCCTTATATACTGTTGTATTATAATAAATGAAAAGATGTTTACTCCTAACACATTAGCTGACTTTGTTATCTAAAATAATTTAATAGAAGGCAGGCAGATTTTCAACCTATAAATGTAAACATGGACAGTTTCATATTTCCAAGAATAGAATATAATGATATTATAAAAATTGCATGTGGGACATAACAACTAAAACAAGCCTGTTTGTATTATGGGCAGCACATAAGAGGCAATGGTTCCTATACTATAGAAATATGTAGTAATATAGCCAGCGACCTATTGGTTGACTACCCAATTCCTTTGGCCAACTTCAGATTATTGCGTGCCGCGTGGAAAAATACATAGCAGGCATGTAAGTCGAAAAATATATTTTATATATATATTGTGATTATTTTCATATAATATCACAATGGTTAGGAAGCTATAAAATAATATTATTGTAATTGCATGGTTGGCCGAAGGACAGTGCGTTGCTGTGCCTATATAATGACTATTTTATGGTTTTTATGTTGGGCAAGAAACACATTTCACCACCTGTCTAATTTCTTGAACATATATTAATAACATATGATAACTCAGAATAAAAATAAATCATAAAAAATGTTGTTTTATTTCGCTTTAACCTGTTTTTCCTCACATGACAAAAATCTCTTTTTAAACATTTTGATACAAAATTAAGTTTATATTCTCATTATTACTAGTTAGTGCTTTTAAACTAATTATAAAAACTATGATAAAATGTCTGTTCACGTCAGACCAAAGTCCCCATACTAAGTGGACAATCTCCTTTTCCGCGTTTATAAGTTGTCGATAAGAGACGCGTCATTAATGGTAGATTATTTTTAGGTTTTTTGTGCATTTTATGATTATTAAAACTTGGCGAGAGATAGACAAAGGGATATAATTGAGGAGGCAATATTAGTGAACTTTACTGTTATTCCTTTGTATTTTCAGGTAAGATAGAAATATAATTGTTATCATATTGTAAAGGCGTACAAATAAAACAAACTTTTATATTTTTACAGAAGCGAATTGTAATTTATTTTGAAAATCCTCAATGATATACCTTATATAATTTCAACCCACTTCCCGCTCATTCCGCGAATTTATTGATCTGCTTATATTCTTCAAATTATCCGTCTCCTCTTAACAAACTAAGTTCTACTCTCTAGATACGATACGTTTTATGATTTTCTTTTCCTTCCTCTTTTTTAATTCATTTGTTTTATTTGGCTATTCGATATTTACGCTTAGTAAATTTTTATATGTATATATTAACCTCTTTTTTTGTCAGTCTTAAGCATACTTTCTAGTTTTGTGCGCTTATTTTAATGTGTAAATTCTCTTCTTGTTAAAGAAAATTCAATGTCTGCAAAACAAAATTGATTTATTTAAATAAGATGTCTTTTTTTTATGTGAAAGGGGGGCAACCGAGTAGACGGCCTACTTGATGGTAGGTAGTTACTGTTAATAACTGCAACGTAGATATGCAGATGTGTTGCCGCCCTTGTTTGGGGAAAATCGGGAGTAAAAGGTGGGAAAGGGAGGGAAAGGAAAGGGTGGGAAAAGGGAAATTTCAACCGGCTCTCTTACTAACCGGACGAAACGCAGCCATTAAAGACTACTTCACGCCGATTTTCTGTGAGAGGGTGGGACTTCCCCGGTCGAGCCAGCCCATGTTCGAGCTGTAGTAACTTGACCAATGACCACAGCTAGGCTCTACCACCTCTAAGAGTCTGTTGTCACCACCACCTGATGTCTGAGCAAATATTTATGAATATAAAATTTCTGCTATCATTGTACTATCGAAAACTATGAAAAACATCGAAACAATATACTTTTCTGTACTAATATTTAAACATATCGATTTTGAAAAATATTTGAAGATACAGAGTATTATAAACACTTTTTTTACCATCTTATTCTGAAATATGATATTTTAATACATAGATAATCAAAATGATGTGAGTAAAATTGTGATAATTTAGGTGTTCTATTTCTATTTTAAACATATATTTGTATAAACACTTAGTTTTCTTGTAATATTTCTAGAAATTTATGATTATAAAGTTTCTTGTTTACTATCTAAAATAAGTAACTTGTTCTAATAAAATTAATTATATTTCGATTAACAAAACCCCTTCGATCCTTTGTTTTAGAATAACCTCTGTCGAAGTTATTTGATAATGTTTATATGTTTATTTAACAATTTTTTAAACATGCCAGAAACATTAAGGGCAAAAAAATATGACACAGGAAAAATAAGTTTAAAAGGTATACTTATCCCTAGAAGAGATTTCTTCCAGTACACCCAGGAAGGAAGAAGTGTAGACAGAGAACTTAAGGTAGACAGGCAAAATCGAACAAAAGGAGAAAAGATACAACAACAAAAAAAAACATAAACTTATACTAAACAAGAAGAAAAAAATAATAATAACAAAAAAAAAACATTAAAGTTAATTTTACTTAAAAATATATATTAAAAAATAATTATACATACATATATTGATATATAAATACATAAACAAGTAAATATGTCTATGCCATTTTATCACGAATTAATATTTGGATAGGAAGTACTCTTTCAATTTCTTTTTGAAAGTGTAGACGGACTTACAAGTGCGAATTGTAACCGGCAGCGAAATCCACATTCCCGCTGCATTGACAGTGAAATAGTTAGAGTAGAAATTGGAAGTATGGGATGGGATATCGAGTAATAGTTGGACATTGGGGCGACAAGGGGAACCAGGGGGATGCAAGAATACAAAACGCTCACGAAGGTAAGTGGGGTACAGGGGATTAAAGAGGACGTTGTAAAGAAGACATAAAACGTGAGTAAAACATGTTTATGGGTCATGCTTAAATTAATCAAAAATTAAAACCAAACAGATAATATTATTTTAATAACTTGAAGGATTTATTTTTATTTTTTGCAATCATATTTCGAAATCTTCGTAACACATGTAAAAGTTTGGATCTAAATTGTAGTACCAGTTACTCAGGTAGTTTTAAAATTTAAACTTTGGTATTTAAATGTCACGTTCGATAATAATATAATTTTCGCCTTAAATAAAAGCTTCTTTTTATATTATTCTTACTTTTACGATATAACTGGTCACGTATTTAGATTATTTTTAATTTTAAAACTTTTACCTTATTCTAGAAGTGAATTAAAAAGTAACTTTTCATCGACCTTGAACTCATATAATTGGAAAAATACGTTAATTATACTTAAATACTTTGATTCCTAAACACTAAGAACTTTTTGTTTCGGGTTGTACTTTATGTGAAGGCTTTTGAAGTGACGACTTAAAGTGATCTACGGAGGTTTACACCATAAACATTATTCATTTGTGACAATCTTAATAGTTTTTTAAAGTATGCATACTTTACATGTTGATTGAATTATGTACATTATTAATAAGTTAAAGATATATTTTGTTACTAGAAACCTGTACCGGCTTCGCACGGGTGCAATGCTGATGCTAAATACATTACAGAAAAACTGTGAACTTTATAATGCTATTTACACAAATATTACAATTTTATGCGTCAAATAAAAAAAAATAGGGAAGGAGATCGAAAGTATTTCATACAATTCTGGGCCCTAAATGTAAAGACATGAAAAAAGTATCAATTAAAGCTTTAAAATTAAGCGTTTCTATATTGAAAATTCTATAGAAATTGACAATCAGATAGCCGAGTTATTGAAGGTTTAGTAAAAGTGAGGTTATATTGCATTATCTTTGAGAGTTAGATTAATACACGTAAAAGTAGGTGAAAAATAATTATTTTATTTAGAAGAGAATATCTGATAAGTCATAACAAAGCAATAAAGACTCAAAGACATACAGATATAGCTAACAAGTATGGAATTCTACGAGGAACAGGTGTGAATTATGTGATAAAAGTCATAAAATAAAAGAAATAATTTTAATAGAATATTTTATTCCTCTTCAATAATAATTAAAATATCGTCTAGGAACTGGGCAGGAGTACAATATTGTGGTACCTTGCCCAGCTAAGGTACCACTAACAGTTCCAAGTCAAACAAGCAGGCGATCGTCGGTGTCCAATGTGCAATCAAGGGCCGTAAAACGTAGGCGGTTTGGGAGTCCCTAAAAAACAAAGCAGTGGCCGTTGAAAACGTAAAATGATCGGGAAAGCACTCGAAACGCATTTAAAAACACGAAACAAGTCAGACTCAGATAACTCATAACAATGCATCTGGTATAGTAATTGTTAAGCGTCAATGTCAAGTTGCCATAGACTATATACTAAATGATTTCGATCTAATTGAATCGAATGGAATCGATAATCGAAGAGGATGTTTTAAAATAATATTTAATATTATTATTATGTGAATACAACGTGTATTATTAAAAGTTATTTTTATTGAATTGTAGACATATAATGTGTAGTTTAAATGAAGTTACTATAAGTTTAAAACTAGGAGTGTTTTTTTTTTATTTTGTAGTTAAATAATCGAATAATCATTTTTTTATTTAATTAATCGTTCATCGATTACTTCATAAAAACAGTTATTTGTATATTTCTCCCCCTGTAGATTGAGAATTTATTCAGATTTTTGGTATTTGATACAAAAAATAAACAAATTTTTTTAAACGTAAAGATTCTAAAAAATCACGGTTGCCATTACGCACCTAGCCGCAACTCTTCGCAGCCAGGGTGTGTTCCCAAAAATTAACCTAGTAATTATAATATGTTCTCCTAACTATAAATAAATATAAAAATTTGGTTTTAAACAATTAACCTATGAACGCAGCAATCCTGCAGTGGGATCTAGAACTATTATTATTATCCATACAAAACGTGTCAAGGACGATCTACAAATCTCGTGTATGTATACTAACACATGCATAGTGTTTGGAAAGCATTGATTTAAATTTTGAATTGTTTGTAGAAAGTCCGTTAATTGTCAAACGAGACGGGGCTCTCTGATTGGTCGGTAATCTGGTTATACTTTTGTCGCCATTTTATTATTATGCAATATTGTCATTTGTTTTTCTAAGCACAAGTGAATACGTTTTAATTAGTAAACAGTGAATTAATTTATTAACGAATTATGGAAAATTATAGCTGTGAGTTCTGTGCTTGTGATATGTGTTTAATGAGATTAGTAACGAGTGTGTACATTTTCAATATTGACGTTTGGTAATAAAATTAAAATAAGTGTAAAGTCATGATGTGTGAGCTGTTGTGACCAGTTAAGATTGAACTAAAAGAAAGGTAATGTTATTCGTTTTCATAAAAAGTATTACGATAGTTTTAATTAGTTAGCAGGTTGTGTACACACAAATAAATTATTTTGTTTGCCTTGTTTGTTTTTTCCAAAGATTATTATAAGAATGTTTGAAAATGGAACTCCGCTGGATATTCCTATTTAATTTTTTAATAACTTTTATAAAGCTGTGATGAACAGATCATAAAGTATATACTAGATGTTCGTTCTGATCGGACTGCTGTAACATTATTCGCGAAGATTATAAATGTTTAAATGAGATTAATATTTTCTGATTACTTCTCGTATTTTATTATGTTAAAAACTACATACTCCCGACCTTTCGATGACTTTGCAGCAACCGTGATCACGGCAGACATCTCGTCTGCCCGTTAAAAAAATAACAATATTAGTTTATTTTGACTAAATTGTTTTCACGACCGTAAGAAGAGTAGTTTAATTGTTAATTTAATTGGTCTCTAGTACATATTGTGGAAAATGAGATTTTGTTACCGTTTATAACAATAACTTCTAATTCAAATATCATTCCGTATAAGGGTCCGAAATATATAAACTGCAATAAATATTTCTAAGGGATTGCTATAAAAATTCAACTGAAACTTGAAATAAAAAAAAAAACAAACTGAAACTGAAAATTGAAAACACCGTCCGCCATGTTTCTAAGTCACAATATTGTAAACAACGTAATATCAAACGCTATTTCAGGTTATTCGTGGTCTTTCATTTATACGCCTTGATAATTATTTATACCACGTAAAAAGAATAAATGATTGTTAGATGGAGTATACTCTCTTCTTGACAACATCCTCATCATTTGTTACCAAACGCTTGCGTTTTCTCTCCTTTTGACAACTAAATCGAGTTGGAACACAATTAGTTTTCATTCTGATTCTTTTAACTTAACCCATGATTTTATATTGTTTATAATTTTCCACGTCACTTTCAAGCTAAAATAAAAACAGAACCAATGTTAACACGTGGGCAATTGACTACGCATAGTCGCATTGACTACGCATAGTCGCTTACTAAAACTTTATTTAGAAAGAAAAAATATTAATACATTATAGTTTAACGTGAAAATTACAAAAAATTATTTGTTGTAAGTTGCTTTAACTTACATTGAAGTGATCTTCACAGAAATACACTTCTGTTCGACTGACAGAGTTACGGTGTCTCTTTTAGCTAGTTGTAATCAGGTATTACACATATTCTCAACACTGCGTACTTTAATCCACAACTTTTCTGGGTTCTTTATTGATACATTCTTACATTACCGCACTATACAATAGTGATGACTACTATATTTTATCATGTAATCCTTTCGAAGCCATGGTTTTGAGTTCCGATAAACAGGTTATGATAGTCACTCGTATTGTTTACAAGAATATTACGTCACGGCACAGATAATTAATTAGTAGACCATCATGGCGGACTGCGTTTATGACTGCATAGCGAAAATATATTTAAAAATTTAATGTTTATTAGGATAGGTGTTTCAAAAAATATATATATATTTTTATGGCGTAATATACCTAATCGTAATGAACCGTTCTATGAAATAATAAAAATATTTACTTTCAGATGAATATTGTTCGTCACGACATCGTTTACGACGTAAGTACATTTTTATACACTTATCGCCTGAAGAAAAGTTTTTTCACAGTAAATATTGCATAGTGCATTTATTCATAGGTTTTCTCGTTAACGATTTTGGTAGGATTTTATATTGTAGAAGTATCTCATACAAAATGTATTAGCAGTCCTCGTGCACTCGCCGAAGCGCACGATATTAGTTTAGTAGAGTAAATTATACCATCTTAAACTATGGTGGTTAATTGTAATTTATTTATTTAATATACAAAATATTATTTTTAAGAAACGTTATAAGGATATTATAAGCATTAAAAATATATATAATACTTACACATTTATATAAAAAACTTTCGCGTATTGTGGCGTTGAATTGTAGTAATATACTGGGCCAAAATAACACCATTGAACATGAGTCAACTTTGATGCCTTTTAATATATATTATGGTATCCAAAAAATAATTTAAAAACTATTGAAAAGAAAGCTTATTTATAAGACTAAATTAATTCATTACTTTTACTACATCACAACGACTTTCATGTTTTGGGGTTTGGAGACGGTTTTATATGGAGCTTTCCCACTGTGCGGTGGCGATGCAGAGTACCTATTCATTAAGGAACTTTAACTTCAAAAGCCATTTTTTTTTAACTTGATACACCCAAAACTTCTAAATATGATGTTTCTAGGTTCAGTGGTTAAAATTTTGTATACAAAAAGTTTAGCTTCGTAGTTCCCGATCCGTTCCGTTCGAATTTCGGGAATTCCGTATGTAGAATTTTACCCCCACGATGGTAAAAAAAAACAAACGATTTTAAAATTCAAAAACGCTAGAACAAATTGTTTTTTTCATTTCTTATCAAGATCCTAAAAATAAAGTTTCATGGTTTTATCTTCTAATATTAAGAAATCCCATACAAATTTTCAACCCTTATTTCACCCCCTCACTGGTCTAAATTTCAAAAACGCTAGAACAAATGTTTAAATATATCCTATCATCAAGTGCTTAAATATAAAGTTTCATGGTTTTATCTTTTAAAATAAGAAATCCCATACAAAATTTCAACCCTTTTTCAACCTCTTCATCCCTTTTTTCGCAATAAAAGGTAGCCTATGTCTTTTCTCAGGGTCTAAAGATTGTCTGTGCCAAATTTCATCAAAATCGGTTGAGAGGTTTAAGCGGGAAAGCATAACAGACAGACAGACAGACAGACAGAGTTACTTTCGTATTTATAATATTAGTTGGGATTGACAACCCCCCCCCCCCCCCCCCCCCCCCCCCCCGTACCCCAGTGACGTTAACATGGAGCCTACATCGCATGCTGGCTAGCTGAGCGTGGTGAGCGGCAATCACGCGACTTTTTTCTAATACTTGCATTTGTAAACTCATGATATCTTAGGAATGAAATGTCCGAATTGAATAATTCAAAAAGTTATAAAAAGGTATTGAAGCCGTCTTAAAGTAATTTATTTTGATAAGGATTAATACCAAGGTACAAATAAAGAGCCTTTTCAAGCGGCGGCATATACATTAAATTTTTAGAATAAAAAACCGCTTTCTGTAACATAACTATAATATTTAGACATATGTTGTCGCGGCACTTTTTGTAGATGATGATGAGTTCTGCAAAGTCGTAGTAAATGATTTGGTTCTATCATCAATAGTTTTCGCAGCGCACGCGACGTAAGGAATTTTTCAGATCATTTTTTTACACCTTGGGTTACATTATTGGAGTTTTAGTAAGGATCCCTAATTTTTATTTAAATATAATATAGCTTATATTACTCGGGAATAATGTAGCTTTCCAAAGGTGAAAGAATTTTTGAAATCGGTTCAGTAGTTTCGGAGCCTATTCATAACAAATAAACAAACAAATCTTTCCTCTTTATTAATATAGATTAATATGTATTAGTTTTAAGAGAACCGCAGTGGTAAGCTAAAAAATTAAGTAATAACTTTAAATTTTCTTGATTTAAAGCTATCTTGAAAACATATTTTTGAATATATCCCAAAAGAAAGATTTAAACACACTCCGAAAATCTACGACTGATAAAACTATCATACCAACTCGCGTTTTGAACGAGAAAAGAACCCTGATATTCTTTGACAAATTCTTATACATATATGGCTCGCCCCTCTTATACTCTCCAATATTCCTACAATATTATAGTTTTATCATTTAATACTTTTTACAAATTAAATAAATATGTTCAAGATAATTATATTCGACAACAACAACACAATTTCGAAAATTGCAAATTAAAACTGATTAAAATTATTTAATTATGTTATGATACGTATATGTACATAACTTTAGAGTGGTTAAATGAAAATCGGCAAAAAATTCATTTGTTAAAACTTAATTTGCACTGTTGATGTTATCAAAACATTAAATATAAGTAAGAATGATGTTACTTCATAAATAAAAAGTTTAAATTGAGTTTATGTTAACGAATCTTTAATTTGTATAAAATTTAAACAGTCGTATGTCATGGCAAGTCACACGTTATTTGCCAGCACATACCCTAAATAAGAGTTCATACTGTTTAGTGCTCATTCAAAATAAATATACATAGTAATGTATTACAAAAACAATTAAGTTTCGTGATATAACATTCAAATTATTATAAGTGTTTCATTATTACCAGGGCATACATTAGAGTTAGGTATTACAAAATTTTTATTGCAAACATTCTTCAAATAACTAAAAAAGAATTGTTATAGTTTATATTTTTATATAATTAATGTGTTTATGGATTACCTAAATCTGTATGGAATGTTCTTCTATCTATGATCGTTTTAAGTAATATCATAAGATATTGTTGTGAATAAAAATAGTCCTTTCATAAGCTATTCTTAATATTATGAATGTCACTTAGGAAATATTTATGTGTAAAGTCATGCATGCCCATTGCTAAGGCGAATAATTAGTTAAAATATAGAGATTGAATGTAGAAGAAATACCGAGATCTATTTTCGTAAATTTTTACGAATGTTCATGATTAAAAATATTTTAATCATGATAAGTAAACCATTTGCCCCTTTGGGTAATATAAAAAAAATCCTTAAAATTAATCCACGATTCGTTAATTAATTCGTTAATAAAATAAGAGGTAAAATTTCAACTACGTGAGATAAGTGAGTTTAAATTTAAACATTTTAAATAATATCTTTAGTTTAATTTCTGAAAATAAGTTTCAAAGCGATCCTGTTGTCATAAATCATTCAATGAATCAGGTGAGTTGTAAGAAGAGGGGACGGCTTTGATATTTAAGTAAGACATATCTTTAGTGATACAGTTAGTAGATTAGTCAGCCGTTCTGATCACATTTCGTAATTGTGATTATGTAATCCGCCTGAATCATAAACTTTTTGTATTAAATTCTGTTATTCTTTAATAAATCTAGTAGTGGTATAGGGGTTTATTAATATAATGGACAATAATTCTAAAGAAAACCAGGTTTCGAATCCACCTAGCTCACCCATACTCCTCGCAACGATATACATATAAATTGATGAAGAAACCATTTTATTACATATTTCATACAACGATCATTATCGTTAATTAAAAGTTTAATTTATGTTTTAAAATATTTACATATAAGAATTATATTTACAAATCCGAAAACATAAAAATATTATACAATTAAAAATTTCAAAGATATAAAAAAGCAAAATAGAAATTTTGAAAAGCAAGTATTATAAATACACTTCTCATAGTTATAATTCTTATCTCGTGTTCCAAGTAATAAATTAACAGATTTAAAATATCAGGTCAAGAAACTATCCATAAGTGAGATAAATTCAAAATTTAATTACATTTATGTAAATTCTTAGGTGTTTAATAATTTTTATAGAAAATTTTGTATCTCGTATAAACAGAAATGTTAGTGAGAAAATCATGAAATGTTTATCTAAAAATAACATATCAGAGTAAATCCATTGTTTTTTTTTTTTAAATCTTTGAACATATAACATATTTGCTCTTCATAAAGTATATTGAAAAGTCAAAAACTTTTTCACGTTACTGCGACTACGGTCTTAATTTTTCAATTAGAAAGTTGTGATAGCTTTTTAATAAGCTTCTATATAAGTTTTTATAATAGCATTTCTAATTCCTTTCTTCTAATTCCTTTTATGTTAGACTTTAATCAATTTTTTTTTATGGAAAAAGGGGGTAACCGAGCAGGCGGCCTACCTAATGGAGGTAGAACCCTCGCCCATGGACATCCGCATCGTATATTTGCGAAAGGGTGTTATTTTTTAAAATAATATTATATGTATCTCGTTTTACAGCTGTTCATACCTTTAGTTACTTTAACTGAACGAATTAACAAGTAAAAAGAAAAATGCAATGAAACCTAATGGGTCTCATAATTTGAAATGCTTTCAAACTGTTTGCACGACGTAATGCATTTGCCTGCATGAAGTGCTCTTACCATGGTAATGGCCTCAATTTCCCTGCAATTTCATAACCTATTAATAATTCTCTAAATATGGAACTCCTCTTAAATGTATATTATGTCAGAGGGAGCTTAAGTTCAGTATCGTATAATCCTTCTAATGTTTTCATACAAAGCTGTAGCTTGATATAACACAACATATTAATTAGCAAGTAATATTTATTTTAATGATCTTAAAAACAGTCCGCTACGGTATATGTCTATCTTTTAAGATTAACTCACAAAAACCGTTTTTATGGTACCTAATTTGGTCGAAATAATTTGTTTAAGTTGTTTCAACATAATAATATTAATCTTTATTCAAATAAACAAATAAATATGTTGTTGGTTAAGAGTACTTCATTGTGAATAAAAAAAAACAGGTTTTATCCTGAAAATTCTACGGACTGTTTTTTAGATCATTAAAAGAGCTATTAATTTTAAAAGAGCTATTATTATTCTTTAATACATATTTTTTGTGTATCTTGAACCGTTTTCACGGCGCACGCAAAAAAAGGCTTCAAAGATGAAATAATTTCTCCCGTTTTTTACACATTTACCACTATATTTTTGCTCCTATTGGTCGTAGCGTAATGTTATATATGTAGAACACAGCCTTCCTCGATAACTGGACTATCCAACACAAAAAGAATTATTCAATTCGAACCAGTAGTTTCGGAGATTAGCGCTTTCAAACAAACAAACTCTTCAGCTTTATAATATTAGTATAGATTTAGTATAATAAAAATGCCATTACGTTTGAGGTAAGTACTATTTTAATGAGATAGTTTTTTAAATAATTTCCTTTTAAGTTTTATGCTCTTTAGTCACGTACTCTTATGTATTTCATTTTATATAATAAATAACTTTTTATTAAACTCGTTAGCTGGAAGATGAGATGAAAATTATTTTTAAATACTTTTTAAATAATAACCAACATTTGAAACGTTTGTTATATTATAGAGACAAATTATACATAATTTTCAATGCTGCATTCATTTTTGTTTATCTGAAATCTAATAACCAAGTTAAGCTTGAAGGGAAAACGACAACGTACTCTTGCTTTTAATTCAATCAAGCTTATTTGCTCTTTTTCATCACATTTAATTCCATTTGTTTGTAATCAATTATTTACTGACAACAAACTGACATTTCCAATTATATTAAATCTTCTTCTTCTACCTGGCAAGTTTTTTTTACGACCGGCCGCCTGCCTGACATCAACCCTCTTTTAGGAATCAGCATTAATCTGAGATGTCTAAATGTTCTTAGAAAGTACATATGACTCGGAAAAATCACATTGCTACTTGCCCGGGCCAGGATCGAACCCACGCCCTCGGCAACGAGAGGCGGGCCCTCTAACCATTAGGCCACCACTGACTATTTTCAATTATTAAATATCATTCCAAAGCTATATAACGTAGTTTTTTAAATGTGAGTTTGGCCAATAAATTTTTTATGAATATCTTAAATACATATTTTTGAAATATAAAAAATAATAATTTTCACTTTTTCTCATTATTTAAAATTTCAGTTTTAAATATTAAATTATTGTATAAAAATGAAAAATCGTACCCTAGTTAATAAAAAGAACTAAATATTCATAACAAAACTATTAAAAAAATCATAATATTATTATTACGTCATCAGCGTATCAGAGCCCACTGCTGAGCAAAGGCCTCTTTCTCACGTGAAGAAAGTTTGAGCATTAATCACCACGCTTGCTCAAGACTGGTTGGTGGTTTTAAAGTTATAATTTTGAAATTATAACCCAGGTTTGCTCACTATGTTTTCCTTCACCTTCTGTCAGAAGTGTCTAAATGCACTCAGAAAGTACATATGACTCGGAAAAATCACATTGGTACTTGCCAGGATCGAACCCGCGCTCTTATGCACGACTAGCGGGCCCTTTAACTACTAGGCCACCACTGACTTCATATTATTATTTACCATTTGAAATTCATAGTTAGATTTATTTATAAGAATAACCCCAATAATCTGAGTTTCAATTTACATTACATAATACTACACTGACAGTCCAAATATACCTAAAACTATGGCTTTGGGACGAGAAAAGAAACTGTTACTCTTATCTTTTAATAAGTGAGTAAGTTTAATAAATACCTAGTTAGTCGACGTTAAGGGGACATTTCTAAGCTTCTCAATTTACGTGAAAGTCACTATATTGAAGGCTATAAAGAAGGGTACTACTTCTCGATGTTCACGTTAACTGAACCGTTTCAATTTATGGCCTTGGAATCTGACTGCCACGTCCGTTGTAAAAATAATTTTCTTAAAACTTTACTTTTAAATATTAAATGATATATTCATACATAATTTACTCAATAATGAAAAAGATCTTATTTTTTGGAAATAACTTTATAAATTGTATATATTTTATATAAAACCTACCAAGGTATATCAACACTTTCTTTACTAAGTGTTATAAAAAATTGTATGTCGGCATTTGGCTCATGACTTCGTCTATCAAAAAAAAAAATTTTTTAAAAGCTTAATTTCTGGATTGGGATTCTGTATCAGAATCAAAAGTAGCCTACATTACTCCTTATTACATTAGCTACCTGGATATCAACCAGTCTCGTTTAAGACGGTGCAAGGTATAAATAAATCGACAAAAATGAAGCGTATACATATGCATGTAGTAAGAAGCAGTAATTTCCATATTACAAACAGGCACCCCAATTTTATTTATATGTATAGATAAAACAACTATATATAATATATATGTATGTAATGTGTGAGTGTAATCTATAAATAAACTTGTTATATACCTACTGGTTTAGGAGAAGATGACACTTTTGTTGAAACTAAAGTTAGTTTAATTGAACTACTCGAAAAGTAAGTGAATCAGTTATTTAGATTCGTTTGATATTACATACTTGTTTGTCGGTTTTATAACTTTGACTAGGTATAGTAAAGACTATCTAACAGAAACCATCTAAACTAACAGTCTCACAAAGGTCGTCTTAAACAAATAAATTGTTTTACTAATTTCTGAATTAAACCGTTGTACTTACATATTACTTACTATTTTGTATAATTAAGCAACAACGACCTCAACTCGTAGAGTAGTCTTATTTATTTATTATAAGGGAAAAATAAATAATAAAATGTTAAATATTATTTAATAAGTAAAAGTGTCATATTAATATGCGTAGTAAACAAGATATTTACAAAAAAACATACACACACAAAACAAAATACAAAACACTGTAGGGTTTTTTATTAACGTCGTAGCTCGAGATTATTAATATAAAATGTTTATATTATATAAGTCTCTACATTACAAGTAAGTTTTTCAATTCTTACTGAAAATGAATTCAAAACTGAACGTAACACTCCTAACACAAAATGTCTCTTAAACACTGAATAGCAAAAAGTATAGAGCCTAAAAAATACAGCGATTGCAGGCTAAAAACGAAACTCAGAATCAAGTTTGCAAAGCATTCGCCATAAAGCGGCGACTTCAGTGTTTGCCAGTTTTTTTAAATCCCATAGCGTTTAATAAACTTAGTCTCTTTATTTTCGGTAAGTTACCTATCCATGTCTTGGGTTTTTGGTAGTAAGTAATAAAGATTTCTACACCTTTTACAAGTTTTTATCTTTACAGTACTGCTGTTTATAACATTGTCTATATTCAGCTTTTCACTGCACATGGTGTTTCTCTTATATTAATTTACCACCTACATTTCTCCCTGAACTCAAAATAACAGCTTGATGAACGTTTCCAGTACTTGGTGTAGTTGTTTATACGTAACATGTATTAAAAAATGTTTGGTTTGTACTTCTGTCCTCTTAATAAACTCACAACTAAAGTTTACATTAAAATTACCAAGAGCTATTAAATAAATTCATATATTAGACTGGCTCGAGCAAGTTTTGTTTAATAACAATTGGTAATAAGATTATTTACTTAATACTACATCTGATAGCATAGTGTCATTTCTTTATTACTGTTTTACCATTCCTGAACCACAACGTCACGCACGAGTCACAGTAAAACAATTTATTTTTTTGATTTTAAAGTATTTCTTGGTAATTAATAATTCTAATATTTGGATAAGTTATTCAAGAGATAACTAAAAAGAAGAAATAAAATGTTAATAAGGTTTATTAAGCGAATTAACGATAATTTTTTGTCGTTTCACTTTATTAAAACTAATTATTACCGAAATTTCATATAAATTTAATTCTGATAATTTGATTGGGACATAAAAGATATGTTTGAGAGACGTATAATGTAACTAACATATTCTTTAAACGATCTGGTTTTTTCGGTTGATGAGTAAAATTCTAAAACTCATCTCAAAACATATTCATGTTGCATATATGACACTTGTATATCACCTACAATTAATTATTTTTGTAATTTCGTACCTTTTTTAGCAAAGGACAATAGTTATAAATCGGCGGTAGCGAACTGTACATTAAAGGCATGCAATATACTTAGTTGATAGTGTTTTAAGGAAATTTAAAATTTTATTTCACAATACAATATTGATAATACATTACATATACGTCTTGTCACATATGCCTATATCTTTAAAGGAAAGGTTCTGTCCGACCTCTTGATCGGAAATGTCAGCTTAGTGTTTTGTAGAGGACCATCAAAAGGAAATTGCAATCGTGTGGAGAACGGTCCTATCAATATTGTTGTGCAATGATCATAAAATTCCTTTACCTATGTATATATAATCACACATACAATCTTACACAGTTTAATAAAGCAAATATTGATTTATTTTTCTCTATTAGTTAGTTGTAGCTTTCCGACGTTTTTACTAATTTTGGACCGTTTTGTTTCTGATTTTAATTTAATGCTTAGTTTAAAAAACAATTTTCCAACGTCATTTTCCTTACAAGAATAACAAGTTGAGTATAAAATATTGCCAGAATGAGAGTCTTATAACTGCAATATATTTCTTGATATTGTGAAAGCTTTTGTGCAATCCATATGACACAGAAAAAACAATGTATTTGTTTATTATATTATGAAATATTATCAGTTTTAAAATATTTATTGCATAATATTAATAGCACTAAAAAGAGGGCTTTTATTTTTAAAGTTTATTGCAATAACAAAAATCCCACACAAGTCTATCCCAATACAATATTTCTGTTAAAATGATCTGGTTTAAAATAGAGACTTGATTAAAAAAAAAAAAATTGTCGTGTACAGAGTTCCTTCGGTGACGACATTAGGTTTGAATGGATAATAGGAATTATTTTTGAAAAAATATTTGGCTTTCAAGTAACAGAAACCAACAAAAGGTTTAATAAAATTTTGTTACATTTAGTACGGTATGAATAGAGCGCATTTCATATTTTTACAAAATATGCTTCGCTTCTTTTGTGAAAGAAAATTACGTACGTCTAGTAAGAATGCATTGTAAACTGAAATTTATTATTTCTATTCTGAAGACTTGGGCATTTTTATATACATACTATATTTCAAAACAAAAACGGTCACAGAATCTCTTTATGTCATACTTCATGACACTTAAAAATGATTTTTTAATTCATAGTTTTCCTAAACTTTTTGTTTATAACAAGGGTTTCGGAATCGGAATTTTGTAATAATAGTTACTGGTGGAGTTCTGTGAATGCTAAGACTATGTTCGAATAAAAAGATAGACGTGAGACGATTACTGAACAGCCTTGCTTGAATTAATGAAAAGTCTCCCTTTAAATTTCAAAAGGAACCTTGCAATTATCTAATATAATTGTTTATATTATGATGTTGTTATTTCCGGACACTTTATTTACAGGAGAAAATGGGGTAATTTTATTTCGCCTTGTCATTAAGAAAGATCTTCTTGGAAACCTATTTTAGTTTTTATGCCTCTTTGTTTCAATAGACTATATTCAGTGAACTCTCTGAAGATAAAATAATTAAATTTCATTTTATTACATTGATTTAAAAATTAAACATTCTTTATTTCTTTTACAAATAGCATCACAAGATTGTGAATTTTAATTTTTTGTGTTATTTTAATTCGATGTTAATTTTCTACGTCATCAATTTTTATTTCACAAGATTCAATTTGTTTTCTTGGTTCTATATATTTTTTTAAACAAATAATATACTTTTTAGCTTCGCCTAATTTTCTCTTGACGGTTTAATATAAACCGGGTATAAAACATTTTGTTTCCTTTATACTATTCGCATAAGTCAACTCCTCTTAATAAAAGACTTTAAAGGTTAAAATTTCGACATTCGTGCTCATTTTTTCCCTTAATTAACGAAGCTAATATCTCCGAGTCTTTCCATACACCTTTTGTCAATAAATTGTACAAGCACGGTACTATCAAATTAGATTGATTGTTATTATTCACACACCTAATTTATTTACATCATAGTAACAAGCTATTATTACGTCATAAAAGATAATTTAAATTAGACTGAGTGTTTTAATTTTTGAATCATATCAAGCTTTATGTTATCAAAACTATAGCTTTATTTCTTAAATTTTAATAAGTGAACAATAAATTCAGATAAAATATGGTTCGAGTTGTTCATACATACATTATTATTATAAATTATACAAAAAACTGTAATTTGCAAGCTTTTAATTTGTACGATACAATATTTAAAAGTTGGACGAAATTAGGAAGTTTAGGCAGTGGGCAATTAATGTCTTTCTATAAACTTAATAATTCAACTATTTGTATATTTGAATATATAAAAATAAGCATCCGAAACTCAATGATTATATTTTATTTATTTCTATAATTTTATAATTTACTATGCAATCTAGGTTAAACATAAAGTATAACAATGATTTTGTGGTCAGGATTACTGAATAAGTACCCAAATTTAAGTTTTTTTTGGAGTTGGTAAAACAAAACTAAATGATCTATAATTTTAAAGTTTCATGGTTTTATCTTCTAAAATTAAGAAATCCCATACAAACTGTCAACCCTTATTTCACCCCTTCACTGGTCGAAATTTCAAAAACGCTAGATCAAATGTTTAAATATAGTGGTGGCTCAGTGGTTAAAGGCCCCGCCTCTCGTCACCGAGGGCGCGGGTTAGATCCTGGCCCGGGCAAAGTACCAATGTGATTTTTCTGAATCATATGTACTTTCTAAGAGTATTTAGACATCACTGATTAATGTTGATTCCCAAAAGAGGGTTGATGTCAGGCAGGCGGCCGGTCGTAAAAACAAATAGCCAAAAACTATTCACAACATGTAAGGCAGACCCTGGCTATAGCTGGGAAAAGCTGCCAGGTAGAAGAAGAAGAAGAAAGTAAACGTAGGAAAGTTTCTGGAAAGGAAATTTAAAAAAAAATTTTACTCCCGTGCTAAAGACCAAAATTTGGCCTATTATTAATAATATTACTATTTCTAAAACTAAAATATGGGTTTAGACGGTCCAAAAATTTGGATGCCCTAAAACTAGACACCAAATAACCATTTTTTTCTAACTAAGTAATTCTAAATATACCATTAATGTAACTGGCGTTTAAATACATAAATAAAATAATTTTTAACAAACAAACGAGGAAAAGAGGTTTGTTTTGTAAAAAACACTATTTGAATGGAAATAATATAATCTAATTGCTTCTAAATTTGTTAATGGCTGGGTTAAAAAGTGAATTGTAATTCTTACTGTTGCGACTTACAATAATCTTCAAAGAAAATAGATCACAACTAATATATTTCTATATATTAGATTAAGAAAGGCAGTATTAGCGAGATGGAAATAAGTTTTGAACAAGACTAGAATGTAAACTTTTCAGTTCTTTTTACAAGGAAGTCTCTTTTTCTCTTGTTAGAAGGATTTTAAATCAACACGAAGTTTCAGCAGATTCCTGCAATAAAGTTTGTCTTGGCAAAAAACATTTTAACTCTTCGTCTAGAAAATGTGTTTCATATCTTTGATTCTGTCACTTTTAATTACAAAATATTTTTTTAATGTGTACATTAAAAAATGGATGTACTTAAAAATAAGTTTTTACAAGATTTAAAAGGTTATTTATAAGTTGAATATTGAAAAATTTTTATTACAAATACATAATAAGCACGTCAAACGTCACGTTTTTTAAAGTAAGATTAAGATAATTTTTACTAACACAAAAAGATAAAACAATAAGTTCGTTTTGGCGGTAGGTCCAAAACAGTTTTCCAATGTAGCGCAAAAAAGTGGAAGGAGGACATATTTCCTTATATATGTAAGTATGTGTTATTCTAGAAACAACTGGAAATTGAAAACAACTGTTTAAATAATTATAAGATGATATACTTATAATGATAACATATATATATTCTCAGAAACCAAAGGTTTATTCTTAAAAAAAAAACAAAACAGCTACATACTTCAATACTAATTACATTAATTTCAAGGATTTATCAGACTAGCAACAGCAAATGCAAACTAGCTGTGCAAATGGGCAGAACTGTCGCTAGTAATTATTCTTCTTAAAAAAAAGTGTCTCATAATGATGTCTCATGCGCTATTGCTAATGTGGGCAACACTCCCCACCACTGATACTTATTTTTGGTGTATTTCTATCGTTATCTAAAAGAAGATTCTATTTCAGATTTTATATGACATCCTTATAGTGTCCCTCATAATGTCAAAATTTGAGGTCAATACTATCAATTTCGAGATTTCATATAGGTATATAAAGGTTTAGAGTTAAAATTTTATTCAATCTTTATTTATTTTTTAGGGTCTATAATTATTTTGTTGTATTATTTTACAACTATTTATCTATTAATCCATAAAGTCTGGTCATTTACCTTATGAACTGTTTTCTGAACTGTTAACTGTTTTCTGGTCCCTTAATCCTAAAATACTTTCTCATAATTCTAAGATCTTATCTATGATAAAGCCGTTTGCAGTATTTTATTGGTATTTCATTTGTATAAAATACTTTAATCGCTACTAATATTATAAAAGCGAAAGTAACTCTGTCTGTCTGCCTGTTACGCCTTCACGCCAAACTACTAAACCGATTTTAATGAAATTGGTACAGAGATGGGGTTGACCTTGAGAAAGAACATAGATAGTTTTTATCCCAGACTTTTGAAAAGTTCTCTTGGAAACGCGATATAACCGAACTCAACGCGGACGAAGCCGCGGGTGGAAAGCTAGTACTAAATAAAAGTCAACAAAATACAAAGAAATGCTTTTTTATAGAGTCAATTACAATTCTTATATCATAAAAATAAATTGTATAATTATATTATAAAAACAATCTTCAGGAATTGAGTACTTATAAATACCGAATAAAAGGGTACCATAGTTATGTCAACCCTACATGACAGTTTATGGAGCCGAGACTTGAGATTAGATCGACCCAAACACATAAAGCAATCACTGTGATTTTTAGGGAAAGGTTAAAATATAAACCTCGCTTAACTAATCTTCACAAAAGATACTTTTACTTAATGTTTTTCCAATTGTAACTTTAAAGAACATATATATCGGCTGAGATCGAAAGGGCCCTGTAAAATAGGTAAACATGGACGTTCGTCCCCAGGCATAAGTGATAGTTAAAAATAATAATCATAATAAATCACAATATAACATTTATTAATTCAAATTAAAATCACGAATTTAACATAAATTAACAATTTAGTAATTGACAAATTTAACTATTTTGACCATTGACAATTAATTTGAGAATAATTAATTTTAACAAATTTAATATTGAAGAAATTTAGACACTTCAACAAATTATTATAAATTTGACTAATTTACAATCAAGAAAACAATTTAAATTAGAAACAATTCAGGAGTGACAAATATCACAATTAAGAGATGTGAACGAAGCTAGTGCTAACGTTGAAGTGTGTCCGGCCGCCTAGCACGTCGCTTTATATAGGTTGTTCGCCACCTCGCCTGACTTGTTGAGCGATAAGAGATTGTAAACGCCTGTACGCGCCTGTACGTGCTTGTTGAAACCTGTTCCTTTTGCTCTCGCGCCCGTACGTTCGCTCTCGTGCTTGTACGTGCTTGTTGAAACCTGTTCCTTTAGCTCTCACGCCGACACGGCCATTCTGCATGATGGTCGCCTTCGACCTAGTTCTTCTTCTAAGTCGATACGTTCTTGGCAGAACGGTCGTGGTCATCATGTGTGGTGGCACGCTTCACAACACGTCGCCACTCGTCTCTCGTCCACTGCAGCCCTGACTTGGTCCGTCCAGCGCATGGGTGACCTGCCACGCGGTCTTGTACCCTCGACTTTGCCCTGCAATCACACAATTACGGAGGCCCCTGTCCTCCACTCAGTTACTCATTGTAAGGAGGCCCCTGTCCTCAGCTTACATTACACAACTAAGGAGGCCCCTGTCCTCCACTTAATTACTCACTGTAAGGAGGCCCCTGTCCTCAACTTACATTACACAACTAAGGAGGCCCCTGTCCTCCACTTAGTTACTCACTGTAAGGAGGCCCCTGTCCTCAACTTACATTACACAACTAAGGAGGCCCCTGTCCTCAACTTAGTTACTCAGCACGTGATTAGCTCAGAGGTATCACTCATGGGTGAATACGTGTCTTCTCACGGCTTTCACAAGACATCACTACAGAATCTTATAATTCTCTCAAGAATAGCACGTGATTAGCTCAGAGGTATCACTCTTTGGTGTATACGTGTCTCCTCACGGCTTTACAAGACATCCCTGCAGAATCTTATGATTCTGTTACAGTTAACCTAAGAATAGCACGTGATTAGCTCAGAGGTATCACTCTTTGGTGTATACGTGTCTCCTCCTCACGGCTTCACAAAACATATCCCTACAGAATGTTATGATTCTCTTACAGTTAGCTCAAGGATAGCACGTGATTAGCTCAGAGGTATCACTCTTTGGTGTATACGTGTCTTCTCACGGCTTCACAAAACATATCCCTACAGAATGTTATGATTCTCTTACAGTTAGCTCAAGGATAGCACGTGATTAGCTCAGAGGTATTACTCTTTGGTGTATACGTGTCTTCTCACGGCTTCACAAAGCATATCCCTACAGAATCTTATGATTCATAATTCACATAAGGATACATCATGGTTACGAGGATAGCTTAAGAGTATTAACACAAGTTAAACTCAGAGGTACCATTCTCTGAATTTCGTATACCACAATAGACGGTTATCGCGTCCCGTCACTCTTCCCGTCGTGGCTGATGGAAACTAGTCTGTAGAGACCAGTGGTTGAAAGCGCAGCCTGTTCCGATCCTCATTTGCTCGGCTAATACCTGACTTAGATAACTTCAAACGCTGATGAGTGTTGTGTATGGGATGCAGCCGGAATCGTTTTTTTTGTCACCTGTATTTCAAATAACAGCTTCTTCTAACAGACGGCGACGCACCAACACGGGACCGGTGCGAGCATGTAGGCAGGGCAAAGGATCGCTGACTCACGGCCGTTTTGTTGGAGCCACAGCCTGATTTAGAAGTCCTGCTAGAAATTCTCGATTAGCACCCATACTTAACTTTTGTTGCTACCAGACGACTGCGGACATAGCTCGACGCCACTAACGCCTGGCTGACCAAGTGGCGAATCAAACCGAAGTCGCACCACATTACATTCACCCTGAGGCGCGCAACCTGCCCTTCAGTTGAACTAGGATCCGACTCATTGCTGCAATCAGCTTGCGTTAATTACCTTGGATTTCATCTTGACCGAAAGATGACCTGGAAAGAATACATAAAAATGAAACGCAATGAAATGAACTTTAGATTCAAAAACCTGCTCTGGCTTCTTGGTAGACAATCTGCACTGTCCCTGTCCAACAAGCTAAGGGTTTATTGCTCCATAATAAAACCAATCTGGACCTCTGGACTGTAGTCAACAGCCAGCAAATCCAACACTATGAGCCTACAGAGAGCACAAAACAATATCCTTAGGACTCTGTCATCGGCCTGCGAACGACAGAACCTCGTCACTAAAATAGGGGACGACCTATCTTTATCAAACGTAGTTAAATTTATGGTCGATAGTTCTAGGTCGTGGCAGGCGGTCCTCTCCTTTTCGAAACCGTCATGGCGCAAAATGGGATGGCAGACACGGGGAGTCGGCCGCCCCGCTACAATAAGGTCCTCGAGTCGGACGACGTGCAGTACCATCTTGGCACGTCTCTGGTTGCCCCTACAAACCCATCGTGCTTTGGGTTGTGACCGGATAGCCACACCTGGAGGCCGCGGGCTGGGCGGAAGCGTTACCGTGGCCTCTTTCCACCTGATTATAGTCGTAGAGCCGCGTTACGTTCTCTAGCAGACAGAGCCTGGTTATTTCCATTTCCTTCCGTGCGGGCTGATGGACCTGAAGAGTTCCCAAGGTCCATCCCACTTCTCATATCGGCTGAGATCGAAAGGGCCCTGTAAAATAGGTAAACATGGACGTTCGTCCCCAGGCATAAGTGATAGTTAAAAATAATAATCATAATAAATCACAATATAACATTTATTAATTCAAATTAAAATCACGAATTTAACATAAATTAACAATTTAGTAATTGACAAATTTAACTATTTTGGCCATTGACAATTAATTTGAGAATAATTAATTTTAACAAATTTAATATTGAAGAAATTTAGACACTTCAACAAATTATTATAAATTTGACTAATTTACAATCAAGAAAACAATTTAAATTAGAAACAATTCAGGAGTGACAAATATCACAATTAAGAGATGTGAACGAAGCTAGTGCTAACGTTGAAGTGTGTCCGGCCGCCTAGCACGTCGCTTTATATAGGTTGTTCGCCACCTCGCCTGACTTGTTGAGCGATAAGAGATTGTAAACGCCTGTACGCGCCTGTACGTGCTTGTTGAAACCTGTTCCTTTTGCTCTCGCGCCCGTACGTTCGCTCTCGTGCTTGTACGTGCTTGTTGAAACCTGTTCCTTTAGCTCTCACGCCGACATATAATAAATACGAGATTTAATTATAAAATCAAATCTTATTATATTTCATTTCAATTGATATTCGACGAAATAAAGATTGTAACATATTGGTAAATAATTGTATAATTATGAAGTAAATCTATTTTAACCATTCTTACGGTTCTAGAGCACTTTATATGCGGACTAATAAACCTAGAATGCCTTTAATAATGCTACCCCATTACCAGAAGAGGTTTCCAAGCGATAAAGTCACATCTTGTAATGTATTTCCGTTCAATAATTCTCTTGGGTCCATATTTTGATGGTTTTAAATTAACTGCGACGATTTTATCAAAGTACTAGTTTTTGCCCACGACTTCGTCCGCGTTAATTTTGTCATTACTCATTAGTAATAAAGGTATAGCTGACCGGGCAAACTCTATTCCGTCTTCAATAACTCGGTATTGGTATTTATTAAATTTCTACTGTTTCAATCGAATAGAATGATTGACATATTAGTTAGTCGTGAAGTCTAATGTCAAAAATTCGTTTGTATGGGAAATAGAAAAGGGCTGTTTTTAGGGTTTTCCCGGCAATTATTCCAATTTTTCTCACCTTTCAAACCTTCTCTGAACTTCCAGAAGTATTTCGAAACTAAAATTAGCCAAATTGGTTCAGCCGTTCTCGAGTTTTAGCGAGACTAAGGAACAGCAATCCATTTTTATATATATAGAAGATAGAAGATAGAAGATAAGTTTGATTTAATATTACGAGGATAATTAATTAATGTAAATTTCCCTTTTAATGGAACTGTTTGTGGTATGTATAACGAAATTATATTTGTGTAACAGAAGTAAAAAAAATGTAACAGAAGTAAAATACTTTAAAATATTTTATACTAACGATTTTTAAACAAATTTTCTATTTATCGTTTTTGATATTTCGTTCGGAAACCGAATACAGCTATATATAATAATAGTCAAAGTTTGTATACCTATGCTTGTTACCTATATGTTGATATACATTTTAATATATAAGATTAATATTAGTTGAGTTAAAACATTAATTAAAGAAAATTTAATCTGGAACATATGTACTTCACATATTAGAAACAAGACTCCTTTCAAATATATTTTATATGAAAATAATACTTCTGTGCTCTCTTCTAACCTGCTCACTAATCAAACTTTTAAAAATTCTTAGTAGGAATTAGGCAAGGACTTAAAAATTATGATACAGGTTCCAATTTGATAACACTCAATCTTGTTATCGTGGTATGTCAGTTGTATGAAATAACTCATTCTTTTTTTAATCAATACTGAATACATTTAAAGTTCTTATTAATTTCTAACATATATCACAATAAATACAATATATATATATATATTTATTACATTCATTAAAACCTCAAGTTTTATATAGTTACAACTGAACTGAGTTAGTTATAACTGAATGTAAATTTAGTTTTAATACAAATATGTATTAATTTTAAAGACTCTGCAAAACGTGCTTTTATGATAATGACACAAATTTTTCAGAAATTTTAACGAAGCGCTCTTAAATAAAGACAACGCTGAAAAGCTGAAATAACATATTTTTATATTATAATAGTTTTTACGATATTTTTTCTAAGTAGTGCATTATTTTAATGGTCTCAAAAATATTGAAATCAAATTTCATTTCAAACATAGGTCAAAAATTTTACCATGTTGAGGAGACACGAAATTAAATCCGAGTAAAGATTTAAAGCTCAAGCAAAGAAAGAGTATGTTTGATTGTATTACTCTTTCGTTCGTCGTGTCTTTATAGTGTAGAGACGTGATCGTGACGGGTTGTTCTTGCCACCATATGGGCCCCTTAAAATTAAACCTGGGTCGCAAGTCCCAGGCACCGTTGAATCTCCTCTTCCTGCCATGAGATGGACCCGGCGGGGGTCGCATAAATCCCTGAAATACTGAGAAATTTCATCTCATTAAGTTTATTATTACTCGTTGCCACCTCCCGTAAGAGGGTGTATACTTCAAAAGTCGTCGTTTTTCATGCAAGTTAAGCCTGAGAATTATTACAGTATAAGAGCAACCCTAATTTTCTAACATTTGAATGTAGGTCATTTCTACCAAACTGTCAAGTTGTAATGCCCTTAATCACTTTTGTTCAAGACATTGGTAAGGCCTTCTAATTTATCAGTGAATTATAATACAATACTTAGTATATATTTAAACCAGAAATTAGTACGAGAATAATAAATATAGTAGTAATAATATCTCATTCTGTACGGCTATAGGTAATAGTCTCTTCTCCATATGTTTTATATTGGAATATTATCCTGATTGAATGAAAAGCTGTTTTTCTTTGTTTTTTATCAATTTATGTTTCATTGACACTACATACTACATTTAATGTTTTGTTGAATCTAATTTATTGATACATTATATAGATTATGAAATTTTAAAAGACACTCTCAGAAATCAAATCATCAAAAGTGGATCAGAAATGAAATTATATTCCTTTTTATTGTAAGAGAATAAAAATATCTATAATAAGAGAATAAAATACCTTTCAGTGAAGGACACAATGTTTCTTACTCTTAAAAAAAAATATGGTTTATAAAATGTTATGTAAATAAAATAGGCTTTTTTAATTTACATGGAATAATTATTATTTAGTGGCAATTAATATAAAGGTATTATTCAAACATTTTATATAATATTTGTCAAATTATATATTTTATGGACGACCGGCTACAACAACATATTTGAACGGAATAACAATACTAAAAAAAAAATGAAAAAAAAATTATAGAAGCATTTGAAAAATGTCTTCGTAATTAGTAGGTGCCGTAAGGCCACTGTAATTTATGAATTCAAACACATAATAACGCGTATTTAATTATTTTACAACTACATACTCCCCTGATCATAGACAGACGAGATGAATATGTCTTGTTAATTATTATCTACAGCCAACGATATTTTTCTTTTTAAATTAATACTCTCGAAAGTATTACATAGATATAAGTACATTATTACTGATAAAATAAAGTAATTTGTATAAATTGAGACACTAGTATGTTTATATTTGACACATTTTGTAAGTCACACTCGTCTTATAAGTCTAGAAAATATGTAGACATCTCTTTAGTTATTATTCTAATAAAATACTGTTGGAATGATTTCGATTTATACTATTCTGTTCCTTGTTAAACTAAATTGGTCTACAAACCCATTATTTTATTCCACGTTTCTTAGATAGTTGCCATGTTTTCCAATTTAGTAGTTTTTTTTCAATCTGATGATATTTTTATTTTTTATAGTTAAGAGCAGAAATAATACGAATCTTTATGTATCTATTAAGGTGTCATTTCACCAAAAAACAGCATTATAATGTGACAGATTAGTGTATTTTTTAAAAATTTATAATGAATAGAGTAAGATAGAAAATGTCGCTTTTTTACATTAAATCTTTTCCAAGTACAGAACAATAAGATACTTAAATATTAATTTCCAATTAAAAAGGGATAGTGTTACCGTTGGAGTTGTTTTATGAACCATTTATATATATCGGATTTATTACAGATTCGTTGATTTTAAAGAGAGGGACGCCAGCCTCGCTGTCGTTACAAATGTCACTTCTTCTAGAGCATTCGATGATATTTTAAAATGAAACTGCAATTGATCTTAATGCTCCTGTATTTCTCAAAGATTCTTCATAATAACATACTTCAATGATACACACTCACTGAACTCTGAATTACCAATCCTGAATTCCCAATTCTGGAGTCCGCCGTCGTGAGTCCAGACGTCATATTTATGTCAAGATTTAAACATAGTTCTATTCTCTTTTGATTTCGTTTTACTTTTAACAATAATCATAAATACTAATGAGGTTTAATAAGAATTGATGTCAGCCTCAAATTATTTTCAAGTCGCATCCGTTATTAAAGCTGGTAGCGCCGATATATACAACCTTTTTTTTCTCTTGTTTAATATAATAAGAATAAAGAAAACGAAAAATAAATAGAATTCTAATGTGAACAATAAGAATAATAATTACGGCACAGTTTTTAGATGTAAGACATTTTACCAAATACCTAATATTATTCCCCAGGGTCATGAAAAGGTCATAAAACGTCTTCCGCATATTAAATTGAATTCTTAGATTAGCATTAATGATTCTTGAAGGTAATAATCAATTAAATATTAAGCCCTGAAAGAGTTTATAAACCTGTGGATATTTTTGATTTATAAAGGAATGTTATCTTCGCTCTGAAAGGAAAGTCTGTATGAAATTATCAGCTATCCAAGTACACGATCTTTCTTTGTTTAATTTTAATTCTCAAAAAAATTACAGTTACTACCTTAAACTCATACAGCAATGAGACTTTATTGTTTTTAGTTTAAATATTTTTTAATTTCACTATTCTTATTATGACACTTCTTTAGTCAGAAATATAAAAATGTTACAACAATTGAAGACACTGTAACTTTAAAAATCTTTGAGAAGTTTTTCCAATATTCATTTCTATTTATATCAAAGGGACAAACGAGCAGACGGCCTACGTGATTGGAGATATCTGCAACATAAGGGATATTGCGAATGCGTTGCTGAGCTTAATTGTGGAAGAGAGAGAGAGAGGAAAGGGTACGAAAAGGTAAAGATCATCCGGCTCTTTCATTCATCGGACGATACGTAGCCATTTACGACTATTACACGCTGAACTTCTGTGAGAGGCTAGTACTTCCCCGGTCGAGCCAGCCCGTGTTCGATCTGTAGTAACTTGACCGTAGGTCTACAACCTTAAAAATTATCAACCAAGTATTATCGTATGTATAAATAATAATTACTAAACAAAGTTGATATTTGGCGTTTGGTTTTATGAATGAAATACAAAATGGATGAAGCATGTGTTTAACAGCTTTAAAAATACAAGTTGATGATTAAATGTTTTCATTACAAAATTAGCGTATGTATTATAATCTATACTAATATTATGTATAAAGCTGAAGAGTTTGTTTGTTTGTTTGTTTGAAAGCGCTAATCTCCGAAACTACGGGTTCGAATTGAATAATTCTTTTTGTGTTGGATAGTCCAGTTATCGAGGAAGGCTGTGGGCTATAGGGGAGCGGGGGGCACGTTGTTGCAGGGGTAAGAAGTTACACGCATTTTTTTCCGGGATTTTCAACTCTTTGATAGACGTAAGTGGACTCATTTGTTTTCTTATAACATTGTGCGTTGCAAAAAAACAATCAGGGACCCGGCAAGCGGCAAACTGTTAGGTTGTGTGCACGTGTCTTGATTTCCATCAAGTTCGTAACAAAATCTTTTACGAAATTTTTGATTCCTGCTGTCTATATTTGTTATTCTCTAAATTCTTTTCACCTCGAACGTTCATAATGTATCGAGTTATAATTTCTAATAGCGTTTTATTCTGCTATTGATATCCATTAATGGCGGCTTTAATTTTAATTAAAAAACACACCATGGGGCAGGTTGTTACAGTTTTTCGGGGTAGGTTGTTACATGTTACAACATGCCTCAGATCTTGTATTACCGTTCATCTCATTGACTATCATTTAGAAATTACTGCGCTGTACTTAAAAATTAGAATAAATGGAAAGTGAAAAAATGAAATCATACAAATGAAATCATACAGGCAATCGAAACAGCAACCAATCTATTACCTGACACTATTAACAATATTACTGTTTCACCTTCTCCAAATCCAGCTTGTTCGCAAGATATAGAATGTTTAAGAACATTACCGAGTGCAGATTCGTCAAGTTTTAAAAATAAAATTGAATTAGAGATACCAGGTCCATCTGGTATACAAAGTACATTTGAAAATTTGTCGCCTTCAAAGATAAGGTCCTTTCCCAAGGCAGAGGCTCGAAAACCATCCATCCATAACCGTCGTAAACGTAAGTCCGCTGTATTAACCGATAAACCAAAATAAAAGATATATAAGATTTAAGAAAGTTCCTGCCAAAGTTATGTGGTTATTATAGTTAAAAAGTTGGAAAATTACGATATACAGGTTGACTGGTGAATTACTATCGATATTTGAGGACGTGATATTTGACGATCATATATGACAAAATAAAAATTAATATAACATAAATATCAATAAACTTCTAAGTAAAGTTAACCAAAAGTTATGTAATTAATTACGCATCGTGTGAACACCCTACAGATTAGGTATACACACACGCACACACACACGTGTGGCGGCGTAGTGTTGTATCAGCACGCGTCCACGCTTGGAACACTTGGAACGTGTCAACACTTTATTTATTTATACGGAAATTTGGTCAAAAATTAAGTACCTATTTTTTTTACATAATTCGAATGAGAATCATGTACCGAGTATTCTCCTTAAATATTGATAGTAATTCACCAGTCACCCTGTAGATATTATAATTGCTCATAAATGTTATAAGACTGATCAAAATAGTTTTTTTTTATTCATAACGTTTTGAAATAATAAAAAATAAATGATTTATTATTGTTCATTTACACTAATGGTAAAAGCTATCAAATGTATACATTTTTTGATAGCTTTTGTGATATTAATAATTATCTAAAAATTGTAACAACGTGCCCCCCGCTCCCCTATAATATCACGCTATGACCAAAAGGAGCAAAGATATAGTGGTAAATGTGTAAAAAACGGGAGAAATTATTTCATCTTTGAAGCCTTCTGTTGCGTGCGCCGTGAAAACGGTTCAAGATACACAAAAAATATGTATTAAGGAATAATAGCTCTTTTAATGATCTAAAAAACAGTCCGCGACAGTATATGTCTATCTTTTAAGATTAACTCACAAAAACCGTTTTTATTTATTATTATGGTACCTAATTTGGTCGAAATAATTTGTTTAAATTGTATCAACATAATAATATTAATCTTTATACAAATAAACAAATAAATATGTTGTTGGTTAAGAGTACTTCATTGTGAATAAAAAAAACATAGGTTTTATCCTGAAAATTCTACGGGAACTCGACTATTTCGAAAACCCCGCAAGAACGGGAACTATGTGGGAAGAACCAAAAATCTGCCGGAAGTCACTATTCCACGCGGACGGAGTCGCGGCAAAAGCTAGTTAATTATAAATATTAATTTTTAAATTTAATGTCAGGGATGAGTTTTATCATGTTGTTAGTTTAATTGCTTTATCTCGGTCGGCTGTAAGCATTAAACTTATTACTATAAGTAAATTTAACTTTCGTTATAACTGAATACCACTCACTGAAGTTGAAAAATACTATTTGGGTTGTGACTCGAGTGAATTGTTAGTTCGATTTATAGTTTCCACTACGAGGGGTTTGTCTTCTAGTCCATGTATCAAATTGTCTAGATAGTGTAAAAGTATTGCCACTGCGGATGTTGGTTAATTGTTTTAGGACTTCATAAAACTTTAATGATTTGTACATTATGACTCAGTAATGTGTATCTCTAAGTATGGAAAAATTTCAATACTTTTAAAAATAAAAATAATTGTCAATGATAAGTTCCTTAATGAAAATTAATCTGTGGGATTTTAGTGAGAAAAATGTATGAAATTTTTATGATTTTTTACATTCAGTTACTTATTTTATTTCCAATATGTAGTTGATGTGACGATTATATTTTATCAAAATGTATTTCTGAATGTACATAATTGAATCTAATTAATTATTTGTTAATTTTAATATTTTTATTTAAAGTTTGACCTTGAATAACATGTACACATTTTGATATACATAATTCAATTTAAAAAAATATATTGAACCTATGAAAGAGCTACTAAATTATAATGTAATGATGACCTTTTTGGTTCATAGGTATAAGCCTGCAAGATTCCACATAAACAATAAAAAAATGTGATATTTTAAGTTCTTGTATATTACTCAAAATATTTTATTAATTCAGTAACAGACCTCTCTCTGAAAACATTTCTGTAAATTATTTGTCCTATAACATACAATTGGGTAACACCATAAATAATTTTGACACATTAATTACTTAAGTAATTCAAAGAATGAGTCTTTCTCAAATTTCGAGAAAAACCTGCTCAATTTTAACGTAGTGATGAGCGTGGACCTTTTGCTTACTAAGCTTCGTGCTTATTAATGTTATGACTTGATAAGATGTTATTCATTAAGAGTTTAAAGTATTTTACTTCGTCTCAGTAATGAAAATGATACGATTTGACTTGTGTATATTGAAGCATGAAAATTCCAAAATAATATAGAGTAATAAAACTTGTAGAGTAAGTAATAAATATTAATGTAAAGTAATAATCTGGAGACTGTATAAATAAGATTCATGTAGAAGGAGTTGACGTTTGTTTATTTAAATAATTGGATCCAAAGTAAACCACTCAGATGTTCAATTTCGTATGTTATGGGAGTCAGACGAGGTCGTGCGGCATAATTGAATAATTTGTTAATTTTGTTTCCTCCCTCAAAAAGATACAATTTTGATCTATACTTTATCTATAATTATATACATACTAAATGTAAAACTCAATTTTCAGATGAATATTGTTCGTCACATAATCGTTTGAAACGTAAGTACGTTTTTATACACTTATCGCCTGAAGCAAAGTTTTTTCACAGTAAATATTGCATAGCGCATTTATTCATAGGTTTTCTCGTTAAGGATTTTAGTAGAAATTTATATTTTAGAAGTTATGAAAACAATTAAGAGAACAACCTTTAATGATCGTTTGGTTTAATTTATGCAAACACAAGAGGCAGAGGTTCTTGAAGATTTATGTTATTTATGCATTCAACATTTCTTCGTGCTTGTCACACTTTTTAATTAAATTTTATTAAATACCTTATCGAATTAATCTTATGGAGCTTTAAAGCCACTTTATCCGACTCTCTTTCGTTTCCATAAACCTCATAATTTATTGCATAATTTTTAGAATTTTGTGAAAACCTTAAATTATTCTTGATGTTTTTTTGAATAAATCTCAATATTGTAAAATATTTATGCCTTTTGAAGTATGTTGTTATCATCACTATCTGAAGTAATAAAAAGTATGGTATGGGTTTATAAAATCATATTTCATATAAAATCTGTATTAGGTCTTGGAAGTTTAACTAAAGATTATATAAAAAATATTTGAACGATATTATAAGTGGTAGCCACTAAGTGTCACACCACAGTAAATGCAACTGACTTACGGGAATTTATAAGCACCGCGCTGTGCTTTTTAACCTGATATTTAATAGATGACATAGTTCCAGACCTTTTCCCCTCTTATGAAAGAAAATTAATTTAACATTTGTAAAAGCAAAAATTATTTAAAATTATATCTTTCTTGTGTAAAATGTATGCGATATAATTTTTTTCATTACTTAGGTATTTCTTACGCAGTGGGAATATCAAAATTAGTAAACTAATAATGTCTTAGCTTAGATATGATTCGCATAATATGAAATTGCTGTTTGTATTGAAATCAAAACAAAACAAGACGTGACAAGGGAAACAAATGAGATTAAAGGAAAAGTTAAATTTATATCATTTATTATATTATACTATACGTTACTGTTCTACGGAAGAAATTTACATTATTTAAGGAAAGAGAATTCTGCGGCCTGATTTTGGTTCAACTTGTGTATTTTTTTTTATTTCAAAATAATCCAAAGGAATTATGGCGGACCTATAAAATTCCAATTGTATCAAATCATTCAACTATTTTTGGATAAAGCGTCTCCTAAATATTTGTGTCACGTGCCACGTAACAAGCATCCATTAAACAAGAATGTTTACTATTTTTCCCTGAAATGTACAAAAAACGTAACATTTTTGTTGCCCAACCATCATTTGAGGTTTCTTTTTATAAGTAAACGGATATCTTTGCTGATAATCTATAAAAAATGTTTTTGGGAGATGAAAAATGAAACTGAAAGTTATTTTCAGTTGAGTATATTATTGAAATTCATAACCTCTGTAGTGTTTTAAAAGAGCAATAAATTCTGTGAAATGATTATAAATCCTTCTTCCCTTGTAACCCTAGTTTCATAGTATTTTCATGAAAAATTAGGAAACTTATCATAAGTGCTATTATATTAATAGTTGTAACAAGTTTTTCAAAACAACACCGTGTTTATGTTTGAATCACATTTTACTTTATTTCAGTGTGATATAAAGATGCATTGTTAGCGTTATAAAACAATTTTACTCCTATATTTAATCATTAATATACAATACTGCATAATCAATGTTTCATGTTTGCAAGGAGACAATATTAAATTAACATGACTTTGTTGAAGGCATTAGCATTTTTAATGATAATATGCCCCATGAAGACGACGATAATAAATGAATGAATTTACAAAGTTACTTAAACCTTTCGTCTATAAATTAATGATCAATGGTTTTTTAAATCGTTTAAATTTAAATGTAAAAGTTATCTCCAAAGTGTAAATCACCAGAAATACCAGAATCAAAGCTATAACTATAAATTTTCCCATATATGTATATTACTTCAATTGTAATTTATGTATTTAGTATGTATTATCTTCTTCTACTTCTTCTACCTGGCAAATTCCCAGCTATAGCCAGGGTCTGCCGTACATGTTGTGTATAGTTTTGGCTATTTATTTTTACGACCGGCCGCCTGCCTGACATCAACCCTCTTTTGGAAATCAACATTAATCAGTGATGTCTAAATACTCTTAGAAAGTACATATGACTCGGAAAAATCACATTGGTACTTGCCCGGGCCAGGATCGAACCCGCGCTCTCGGCAACGAGAGGCGGGCCCTTTAACCACTAGGCCATCACTGACTTGTATTTAGTATGTATTATATTCATACGTAAATATTTGATACATTCTATGAAAGCTTAAGCCAAACCTCAAGTAGAGACAAGTTTCCAGCGCTATAAACTAATCTGTACCAGCTATACTAACACTACACTTAACGTGTACCACTAATGTATGTTTACTTCTCATAAAAATCAATGTATCTCACAACTTTAAAAGTTTTATATTAAATTAAAAACACAGCATTGTTTAAAAAAATAAAAGTGTTAATTTAATTGAAATCTATAGAGTACTTTTATCATGGTGTACTCATAACAGCCAACACGTCTTATAATTTTATTTTTATCAATGTAGTTTTGACAAGGCGTTATTGTTGTTAAAATGCGAGAAAAACAATTACTTCAACAGACGTTTGTAATTATTTTTGAGGAAGGTTACAAATTTATTAATTCCATAAACAATTTATTTTTTAAAAAGGGTAATGATACGTACAGAAACGTTTACAATTTTAGTCTTGAGATGGAAATAAAACAGGTTTAGGGTTGCCATCTAGTTAAATTTAACCATACATATAAGAAAAACTATATTCACACAAGTTTGTAGTTTTTTATATGACGTCCTTGTAGACTAGGTAGGAAAGACGACTACTCTGGAATATTAGGTAAATAAAGATAATACTTTTTTACTTCTTCACATAGCTAAATTTAAAATTTTTCGTATGAGTGGATATAACCTATCCATCGTGAAATCCATTTTACAGCTTTGTTAGTTTAGGATAAACTGCTTTTACTGTTAATTGAGGATAACTAATCTACAGGATCTCTGGGTATATCTTCATATTATATATAAATATATTATATATAAATATATATTTTTAAATGTTAAAAACGAGCCTTTTTTGTTGACTATTTTTGTGTATGTACGTATTGTTTCACACTTTATATATTTCTCAAAGACAAATCAGCTACATTTGATATATGTTATAAAAATATTATTTTGGTTATTAAATTAATGAAACATAATATTGAATTTAACTATTAGTAATTATTCAGTTAATACTTCAACATAATATCTTTATAGAAAATATTGTTGTCGACAGAAAAGATGATTATCTGGAACGCAATGAATGGTTTAAGCGGAAAAGTATTATAAAATTGAACGAAGCACAAAAAAGTAAATCGGTGCGAGCAAATTGTCACAGGAAGCTTTTAGTAAAATATTGTATAGGTGTTTTTTATCTGATATATTTTCTGTTAAATTGTACAATCTTTATATATTTATATATGTTTTTTATTTAAAAAGTAATATTTTAAGGTTGATGAATATTTGTAAATTTACTTTAAATGCTTGAAAGTTGCATGTTCTACTTCATGTATAACTATGTTGTATTATAACAATATTTATATATGTAAATATTTAGACAAATAATCCCACATTATACGAGGAATGTAGATCTTCTTATAGCTATAAATTTAAAAATGACGTGCAAATAAAGAACGAAGTTGATTTTCATCCTCGGAGCGGGGAATGAAGGGTTGAACACTTCATAAACCTGTTATAAAAGGAATAATCTAACAATGTTCTACTGATTTTCTAACTAAGAGTGTGATTACATTCCTAAAGCTATTTCTATAATATATTACTATATTGCTATATAGGATGTTTTTATTTTATTAATTATTTAAACTACACATTAGGAAAAAAAATGGACGGGAATGTTATAATTATCAACAATCTGTAGGTATTTCGTTATATTATAGTTAGGAACTCCTTTGAAATAATTTAAATTTATCATCAGTAATCGATTTTTCTAAGATACGTTTTACTAAGTAAAATTTAAATTCCATTTGTTATTGGTTTTCATACACTGTTTGCTTATTTGGTGATTTAATATTCACAAAGAGTTTATTGTTTCCACATGAATTGAAATACTATGAAATTAAATTTAAAATAGCCTTTCTTTATGAACGAGATATTCAAAAATTTAACAGTATCGTTCACTCATATTGGTTTAATTAAAATGAATGACTATATTTTATTTTCTACCTCACAGTAACTTATAAGGAGTTATAAATTGAAGCAAAACTTTGAGGCTCTTGTATACAATGTATTTCAATGTTGCAAACATCAAATGATTGTTCTGGATTTGAAAATGTTTTAGTCAACACAGGGTTTTGAAATATAAGTAAGGATCATCTAACACAACTGTCTTTTAAAACACATAATTTTTAAATTATAAGTGAGACTTACATGCCATCACTCGGAACAATCGATGATAAAAAGTTTATTCATAGTACATTCAGATATTATATTAATAAATTTTAAATAGAAAATATGCAAATCCATTTCTATAAATAAGTTTCATATTTTTATATTCTTTTATATATCATAATTTTTGTTATAGCTGAAAAGTATATTAAAGTATAGCAATTTATCCATTACATTAATAAAACAGGTTATTAAAGGGATGTCCTGAGATGTAATCTGAAATAATATCTATTATCTAAGATTTTCGCGTGCTCACATTTAATTAAAAATAATTTTGTCTGATACTCATTTCCTATTATTTATACACGTTTTTGAAGCTTCGACTACTTTTAAGCTAAAATCTCGTTCCCAAATATCTCGTGTGCATCAAATTACTGCCAACTCAAGCGTGTCATCCTCCATCTCGTTGCTTTATAGTCGCTGGAGAAGATTAGAATTAGAACGAGCATTATGTATTATAGCATATCGTTATACGATAACATCTATTGTGTCATAGCAAAATACTTATGTCTTACGATGCGTAATTAATTACATAACTTTTGGTTAACTTTACTTAGAAGTTTATTAATATTTATGTTATATTAATTTTTATTATGTCATATATGATCGTCAAATATCACGTCCTCAAATATCGATAGTAATTCACCAGTCACCCTTTATATATAATATTATTAAAGTATTTCATATCATAGAAATACTTATTTATGATATGTCTAGACATAAAACACTAAATCGCTTTGATCATCTCTATCTCGACATAACGCGTACAATATGCATAAAGGAATATTCTGCCGATTATGTCACACGACGTTAAGACACGGCGTTTAGATAAACGTATTGTAGGATTCTCTGCAGCAAACTAAACCAACAATCCGAGAAACAGCGTCTAGATGCCCAGGACCACGATCTGAGCAACAATGAGAAAGTTTTCAATCAACAGACGAATAAGGCTTATGTGAATCATCAAATCGTTAAGAAAGATAAGTATACATAAAAAAGGAAGCTCATATTTTTAAAGTTATTTGAAAATTCGTACATTTTATAGATATTTAGTAGAATACATTGTCGTTAAGTTTTATGGCTCTGGCTTTCTGTTTCTAAGCTGTCCAGCTTACATATTTCTGATGTAAACCTTTTAAATGAAAGTGACCTAAGAACTTAATATTATGTTATTGAAGCCAAAATTAATAAAAGTTAATTTAAGTTGAATTCGTTAATATTTTAAACGTCAATTAAAAGGAATCCTTGTAACCTAAAAGTTTAAAGAAATATAAATAAGTTCAGCAAAGTTAAACTGCTAAACGTTGAAAGTTTAAGAACAATATTTTGATTAATTGTTAAAGATTTTATATAATTAGATGCAAATAATTCCTCTATTGAAGAGAATCTTTAAATTTATCACTATGTTCAATTTGAATGTGTACATCAAAAACTTCGAAGTAAAATATAAATTATTATGGCGACATGGATTTATATCATACATTTTTAGGGAATTGATGTAATAATTAAGAACGCACTATCGAGAATATTTTTGTTGATGTTGTTATTTAATTGAAGAAATAGCTCTAAGAATCGAAAATATGGTCTCACTTCATTCGAGAATGGTATAAATAACTAACAGTTACAGTTTTGGCGGACGTTTACTTCAAGTTTCTATTACGGACTAAATGGAAGTACCAAGTGGTTTGTTCAGGATCTTATTAACGACGTAAGTAAGTAACTACCACTTCTGACGACAGTCTTGTAAGTTTCGCTTTGTTTCCCTGAAAACATTGACAGTATATATACATGCATACATAACTTAATATGTACATGCGTCATTAAAAATAATAATAATCATTTCGCAACGAAATATATTTATCGAAGATTTAAACTTGAAATTCTTCAATTAAATTTAAACTTGAATTCATTCTTCATAAATGGTTTCAACGTAAAAATAGATTTTTATTAAAATAGAAATAGTTTTGAAATAATAACTCACATCGAAGCGGTTGCGCGGAGAGTTCGTAAACTTATATTTATATGTAGTAAGATATTTGCGAGATGTAGCTAGTTTAGAAACCCTACGAACCATATACTACGCCCTATGTCAATCAATTTTGATTTACTGTATCAGCTGTTAGGGTGGCGCTTCTAAAACCTCCATGCTAATTTTAGAAAGGGCCCAACGTTCCGTCCTAAAAGTACTCTTGCGGAGGCCGTATAGTATCCAACCGATCTCGTTTATAAAGAAAGTGAAGTACTCAGTGTCCGTAAATTGTTTATCCAAAAAATAACTCTGTCAGTTCATAAAGCTATTGTCAACCACAATGAATATTCTAATATGCTGAAGCGTCGTATTTTTAAAGTACCAGTATCAACCGTTAATTCATCCTTTGCACGACGTTTCAATCCTTTTATTTGCCACTTTGTATATAATAAAGTAACTAGCTTATGTGACATAAAACGTTGCACTTTAAATGAAGCTAAAAAGGTTCTCCATAATTGACTAATTTCATTGTCTTATTAAAATACAGAATAAATTCTTATCGTACAAACGTGATCTCAGATTCATGATAATTATATTTATATCTTGTATATTGTGGCAGCGAAGGATGCAAGAAAAATCCGTTTTACTTACAAAATATATTCAATTACCAATTAAGACTTAAATTTAACTACTAGCTAGGGCGGGGTCTTTAAGTCAGCGATTGACTTAAGACCCATTCTATAATTAAGTCTTATAACTAACTACATACTAAAGAGGTGTCTGTAAGTCAGCGGTTGACTCCAGACTGAATATATGTAAAAATCCCATTCTTCATTCTCACCGATGGTGCAAGGCGTGTGGTGTCCACTTCACTTTCCCAGTCCCACCGATGGCTCAGAGTCAGCATTCCGTACTTTACACCATTGTTATACCGAAAACTTAATATCGGGTTATGCTTACGTAACACGCTTAAAAACAGTAACAATCATAATAACAATTGAATAATGCTAATAAAAATAATTATTTTTATCGAGAATCTAACTTTCGAAATGTTGAAACGAGTTTTTTTACAAATGAAATATTCTTTTCATCAGCCATAACACAATTGAGGATTTATGCGATTCAAATGATAGAACCAGCTATTATAAGATAATAAAAGATAATTTAAATTAGACTTGGTTTTTAATTGCTGGACAATATTAAGCTTTATGTTATCAAAACTATAGTTGTATATCTTATATTTTAATATAGGAACAACAAATTCAGATAAAGTATGGTGGGAGTGGTTCATATCTATGTATTACAAATTATACTAAATCCTGTTATTTGTAAGGTTTTTATTTGTAGAATACAAATTAAAGATAGGACGAAATTTAAATTAAGTAAATAATAACTTTGTCACATGGCCATTAATAGGCCATTAATATTTGTATATTTGAATATAAAAAATAACATTCGAAACTCAGTAATTAAATTTAGTTTATTTCTATAATTTTATTTTTTTAGATTATTATGCAATCTAGGTTAAACATAAATTATAACAATGATTCTCTGGTCTCTTTTTTCTCTAATCCCTCTGACATAGTCAGAGTCCTTGTTTGCTATCTAATCTTTCATTCCAGTTCTATCAGTCTAGGGCCTTTCATTCTGTATACTTTTTCTATCTGTCACTCATCACTTTCTTCCTTAGGTTATACCTTCTAACTAGTTTTTGTGTACCCGCTTTATTTCTCAATATGATTTCTATTTTCGTGGGGATCAATTTGGGGAGTTTATTACATGGAGATTTATTTCTTATTTTGTTCGTAATTTTTACATTATTACATTATTGATTTCAACTTTAATTTTACATTAGCCGTTTGCATTTTATTGAATTATTCTATTTTTTTATATTATTTACAATTATCAAAATTATTTAATCATTGTTATTTAATATTTATTGCATTATTTAATTTTTTATTTTCTATTTCCAGGAGTTTCGCCAACCTGGTCTTCAGCCTGTCGTTTGCCTCGTGCTGCGTCAGTTGTTCCTGGTACTGATTTGTGCCTTACTGCATTCTGGTGCTGTTGTGGTGAGTAGTTTCCTGTTCGCCTACGATTTCTTAGCCATTAAGTAATTTCAGGTTAGGCTCCTGTACCTTGTTGAGAGCATCTCCTCCGACCCTCGACCACAAATGATTCTCTGGTCAAGATTACTGAATAAGAACAAAAAGTTAAGCTTTTTTTTATCTAAGCGCACGGTAGTGCGCCGGCCAAGTTCCACAGGCCGGCGCATGCCGTGCACTATATTTACACGAACCGTTTCGACCCACTTTTGACCCCCCTGTAGCTCAGTGCCTATTGCAAGTACAGAGATAAAATTTTACCTACGTAATCATATACTAGAACTAAAGCAGTATGCCAAATTTCATAGATAAAACTTCAGTAGATCCTGAAATATGACCCTGTGAAAATAGCTAATTTTGGCACTGACTCACTGACAGGTAATCAAAACCTCTAGGCCACTTCCCATTGTTTTAGCATTATGAAAATTGGTACACAGGTTGTGTGTTATATTTAGATTAACAAAAAATTAATAAATTTAAGAAATCGGTCAAGCGTGAGTTGCCTCAATCTAAATATCGAATTTTTAATAAATTCTACCCACGTTTGACCCCCTGTAGCTCAGTGTCTATTGCAAGTACAGAGATAAAATTGTACCTACGTAATCATATACTAGTCCTAAAGCAGTATGCCAAATTTATTAGATAAAGCTTCAGTAGATCCTGAAATATGACCCTGTGAAAATAGCTAATTTTGGCAGTGACTCACTGACAGGTAATCAAAACCTTTATATAGGCGCTCAGCTCAGCACAATAAAATACATAATAATGAAATATTAATAATTAATAATATGAGTACATCTATCAATCGGTGATAAATGAAACTAATAAATAAAAAATAAATAAAGTTTAAAAAAAACTAAAAAACACGCTCCAATGATGAAAGAAACCGCGTGGAAACTAATTTAACCTTTACAACCTTGGAAATCAATTTAATTTAAATTGTTTAAAATAAACAATAAATGGTATTATTGAAAAATAGCGTGGGGTGCTGGTTAATTTAATTATTTAAATTATATAATATTTAAATTATATAAATATAAATAATTATATAACTAAATAATAAATTAATGATACAATTAATTAAGTGTTACGTACAGCACAAAAACCTGCCAAGTTCAAATTTAGAAGTATTATAATTTTAGATATTTTTAACCAAGCACCTACGTATTTTCACAACTATACCATATTTTAAGTTGGGTGTATGGTAAAGTGAATTTCGGTCAGATGGACCGTTGACGTGAATAAGGTGGCGGGTAGTGGCTGGATGTGGAAGGCAGAGGACTGGGTGTGGTGGCGAGTCTTGGGAATGGCAAATGTTTACCAGTGGATCATTCTGTTGATTAAGATGATTATGATCGATTTCAAAGTGCATCTAAACTTGGCATTAAATTGGATTTCACCCCTTTTTTAGGCAAACAATTAGCCGATTGGAACTTGGCCCCCTTTTTAACAGGCATGTTTTTGGTGAGATAACATTTATCTAAGATGTTATAAAAGAAATGTGCGAGTTGGTAAATATTTCTTAAGTCGAACACGGAAATATTTTTATTTTTTCTTAAATCCGCAACTTCGACTGTATTGCCATTTATTGTAATAGATTCCATATCGAAACAATATCATAAAATAATTCACTTTGTGTAAATAATTAAATCCATACAAACTATAAAGATCTTTTACCCCCATATCATTTTTAATATCAAAGTAGATTTAAATAACAGCAATGAGCATTTGTCTCCCAAAGGCTACGTATGAATGTCGTTAATAAAATGTTATTGTAGAACTTTACCGGCACTGTTTTCTACTTTATGTTACTATGATGCTTTATGTACTATATGAAAACATATTTTCAATACAAATGTTTGCAAGTAACATATAGGTATACTTAAAAATTTGCATTTAATGTATAAGATAACATTTTTAATCATAACTTATGGAGGCCTATGCAATATAAACGCTTGATTTTTTTTGTAAATATGACTACTAAATTATAATTCATTTTCAATTCTCATGGCATATAATTTAAGATTTTACATCTTTGTGTGCTAATTATAAATGGGCATCACATCAATGATCTTTATAAAAGGAGTCGTTTCATTACGGAAACAACAACGTCAAGTAATCATTTTGAGTGAGGTCTTTGTGTGACGGTGTACTGGTTAGCTTCCCATAGCCCTATAAGGTAGGCTCCCACGGGAATTTAAACAGCGCTTGGATTTAAAATAGCCACTAAACCACCAAATCACTAATTAATTACCTCGTACTCGTTAATCTCTGAAATGTATTTATCTGCTTTTGTATATAAACTTTTAATAAGTTACACTTTAAGCAGTTTATGGTTTATTTTATTTACTTTTCAAAAAACAACGTGAATATTCAATACGTAATATAATTTCTGTCCATTATGACATGATGTAATTGATATGTATTTCTATAATTACCTTTTCCATATTTAAGTAATGTTGAACTAAATTCGTTTACCATAACAAGTTTAATGAGATATAATAACACGATTTCATACACAATCCTGTAAAAAATATATTTCAAAACGTATATTAAACATTACATAAATATTTAAAAAACTAGACATGTTTTTTAGTTCTCGTGAAAACTATGATTATTTTACATAAAGTCCTCCTATGCTGCTTCGTAAACTCTATCTGTTCACTTTAAGTCTTTGTATTCAACAAACTACAAATATTAAATGCTGTACGTGTTTTAGTTTTCACATTACTGTTTTAACAAGCCATAACGCCATTTATTTATTTTAATTAATATGAAAATTGCTAAATAACATAAAATTTACTTATTAACTGAATAGAATCCCTCAAGCTGATCCGGTGTCAGAATTTGTGTGCCCAGAGTGGATTTTATTTCATGTTAAGCCTTTCTTTGAAGTCACCATGCCATTAAAAATAAGTTCCTTTTCAAAACTCTTATGGCTATGGAGCATTATTATTCAACTAAATTTTATTAGGTGTATAAGTAAATTAAAATAAAACTTTGGGATACTAGTTAGGATTTTTACAATAAGAATTTATAGTTATTAAACCTGAAAAGAAGAGTGAATAAATCCAACTACTGCTAAAGGCTATGTTAGTTGAATTTTCTAACCACAACCAAAGGTACATATAATGGCTCGTTTTGTCCAGAAAGTGTAATTAAGGCTTCACAAAAAAAATGCAATGAGTCCCTAAAAGCGTGTGGCACTTAAAAACATTCTGAGTCTAATTTAAGTTACAAAAGTGGTGAAGAGTAATTGATGGTATTCAATTTTATTTTATAATAGCAGGTAACAAAAATATCTTCAAGAATTAGTTTGTTTCTCTCTATTTTTTTTAAGTATTTTCATTCAACAAGATTTCAAAAAACGTAAACGTCAATCATATGTACATATTTACTACAAATTCGCTTGAGAGCTGTTCCAAATATGATTTCTTATAATATATGTATGACAGTTCAAATTGATTGATATTATATTTAAAATCTTTCTGACATTTATTTTAAAGACAGCACTATTGTTATCCAGGCCGTGATAGTTTTTTTAATTTTTAAAAATACTATTATCACTTAAATAAGGAACTGGTAGAATAATTAATTTATTCGAGCGGAGGTCTTAATTTTCTTCATATATTTTAAAAGAAAAAGAATATTTCTTACTCACTCATTTGTTTATTAATATTAGTCTTCTAACTTAACTTCGTGTAGCATATGAATTTGATTTTCTTTCTCTCAAATATTGGGTGCAAGAACGTATTTAAAAACATGAAGAAGATTATAATAGAGATTACCTTGGTATTATGTTAATCGTTGAGCAACAACATTGCCTAACATTTTATCAAAGATAAGAGAAAAGATAAACTTATACAAAAAAGTTTGTAAGGACCACGTTTAAAGAATGTTCCTATTGTTTTAAAATAAAATTATAAATGTTATACAAGCGAAATAAATTATAATCATTTTATAAGAGGCATATACAGTCTATATATATATTAAATAATTTCATATCTAATATTTAATTTTTTACCCTAAAAAACAAAAAGGTGATTGCAAAAATTTTACTCTAATTCCATAGACATATTTTGCTGGCGGTCCGAGTAAGTATAACAGGAAACTGTTATTATTTTATTGCATTGTCCTTGATCTCGGAAACGTATGCATACTTTGAAATTAATTATTTCTGGAAATTTGTGAAACTTATGTTCGAAGATGGATATATACTCGAGTTTAAAAAAGCGTGTTAAAAAAGATGATCTGTTTCATTTCGGCATCATTGGATAATAATGCAAAGTATTTATTATTTTTATTTACTTAGAATAAATACTAAACATTAAGGGAACTCTTATATAGGTTAATACTTTATGCAAATGACCTAACGAGGAGCTTACAGTGATATAGGGAGGTGTATGTTCAAATAGACGAAGGATAAGATAGATGACGAATTTAAACTAACTTAAAACTTTCATTTGTAATCTCCTTTGAAACAATTTATACTCTAATAGTTCTATATAAAAATAAAATACATAGAATTTTATAAAAAAACTATTTTACAACATATATATGAAAATATCATGTAAAATTAACTTTCAATTTATTTTGTTAATATAAAAAATTGGATATTTTATATTGGAAATAATTGTGAGGCCTTGTTAGTTTATTATTTTCTTTATGACTGTAATAAACGATATAGTATACAAGTTTTTCTTGTAGAATGGAGATGGTGCAACAAATGAAAATGCTAATAGGAATAGTATTTGAAATATTATTTAAATTTATTTATTTATTTATTTATTTATTACAATTATGTTGGTATTTTTTACATTTATATCTAAGTTTTCAGTGTCTCATAAACCAGTATTGGTTTTTCCGTACACTGGAATTCATCGTCGTTAACACACAATTACATTGACATCTCAATACATTTATATTTTGTACTTAATGTATTAAACAATAAAAGACATCAAACACATAATATAATGATACAAGTATGACCAAATAGAGTAATAAAATTAACTAAATATATAAAAACAATATAAAGTGCATAATCTAACAAATAAGTAACATATACAATTATATATTTTTTAATATACATACATAATAATTAATAATATATTTTTTAATATACATACATAATTGTAGTATTGCACTTTTGTCGTGCGTTATCATTTTATCCATTGTTCAGTTTTAACATGTAATTAAAAAATATAACAAGCAGGTATAATGTAGACAAACAATGTAAACACTTACTAAATGGTATAGTTTTTTATAAGAAATTATTCAAAATATTATCAAAACAAAAGAAATATTTAATGAAAGACATATATTAACTCTTACAACAATTAACTTAAACAATTAATCATAAAAAGCTATCAAAATAATATTCATTTTTATACAAAATATCCTGTCTACTATCGAATTTCTCCATAGCTTTCCTTGATGCAAGTTTTGCATGAATTACACCGTCCCTTGCTTTTTTATCACATGCCGACATTGCAGTTTCTGTCACTATCTTCACACTTATACGTATGACAAGGCAGCCTCGAAAACAACATCGTTTCGTCACCTTTTTTTCTATTATTTGAATAAGTTCGTCATTCGTTTCATTTTGTAGAATAGGAGGACCAATGTTGGTTTCTTGCCAGTTTATTAGATCAATATAAGGTTTGACATCAAAATTAAGTTTAGGCACTTCAAAAGTGCGGGCTAGTTTTCCCGTTGTAGGTGAGCAACGTGCTTTTAGAATTCTTCTAGTGTAAGTTCTTACATGCTTTTCTCCGTCTGTTAACATAGCCAATAGTAAATTTTCACGGTGAGCAAAATATGCGACTTAGTATCTTGCAAATGCATTAACAAATATCAAACAAAATTTCGCTTTGCTGGAAGAATTAAGTTTTTTCTCAGCTGCCAACCTTTTCAATGATTTGATGATATTTTTGCATTTGGAATGATAAGCTTTTAGGAGCTGAATGACTCTTGTATGCTATACGGATTGACGCCTTTTGCCATACTCCATCTACTTTCCGGGTTACAATTTCTGCAATTTCGGAAAAGGCGGGCTCTTTGTTGCTGACATTTTTAATTTTCACCTGTAGCCTATTCCACTCATAACTTTTCATGACATTCTGGTATGTTGGTTACTCGTTTTCTTTTATATTTTCTATAGTTCCAAATATAGGGCACTTGTGTGGCTGCCTATGATTTGACATAATGGAAAAATCTATTTCCGAGTCCTAAAACAAAAATTACACAATTTTCAATTTCACTAGATTTTACAAAAAACTAGCAACAATGATACATGAATTCTCCGAATGTAATTGCCTCAAAAATCTTCTTTTACTAAATAACACAATTTTTATAACAAAAGTAACGTGTGTTTTAATGGATATTGCTTAAAACATTAAACTTAATCCCACGTCAAACTTGTAACTTAAAGTGCAAAAATGAGTACTTGTACTTTTTTTTCAAAAATTTCAATGGCTTTGCGCGGGCTGTTCCAATTAAAATAATTAGATAATATTTTAGGGGTTTATAACGATATCTAACTACAACATATTTTTGCTGTTAGAAATGAATATCTTAAAAAATTTTTTTTGACCCACCCTAATAAATAGTTAACAATTGGAATTTAAAGATAAGCAAATATTCTTTCAAGGTGAAATTGTCTGTACGTTATCGACGTAACTGCTTGAGACGGTACAAGGTAACAAGAGCAATGATTAATTAACGTGTCAAGTATTTCAAAAAGTTCCAATGTATGTGTCAATTAATTGATGTTAATTAATTAATTATTGATGTGTTTGTTTTTGTGTATAAGGTAAGGTAAGTATGATAAGGTCTGTACAGGCTTTAGAATTAAAATAGTTAAGTAAGCAATGATCAAATTAACAGTTTCATTAGCAGATTACAAAACAAATTTGGTATATTTTATTAGAATTAAATTTATATGACAGATACTACTTGACTGATGGTTTTTTTGACTTAACTGCACCTTGTCATAAGATACGAATACGACATAGCGGCCGATGGCTTTCGCAGTGGTTTTAGTGAGTAGGGGCCTGCCCAGGCCGAGTCTCACACATCCCTTCCGGCCCCACCAAGGCCGGTTGGACGGCTCGTAAAGAGTTTCCACTACGTCATCGAAAAAAAAAGATACGATTTTCCTGGGCCTGACTTGCAATCAACGTTCTGAATTTTATGATAGCTAATGATTATTTGCCCTCATCCAATTCAGAATTCAAACCTATAAACTTCAGACTATTGTTAGCATAAAAGAACTGTCTACTTCAAACAACGAGGTTACATTAAGCATCTTAAAAATCTTTTTAAAAAGCAGTGGCGAAAATCCCTTGTAAACAGTGACTAATTCTAGAGTATCAAAGTCAAACAAATTAAGAGCCTATTTAAAAGGCAAAAGGGACAATTTGTAATATAATCGGTTTTTTTTTATTATTTTATCCTGAGATTTATATATGTTGCAATAAATTTAATTTATTACATAGCTGCGTTAAAAAAAAATTGTAACATAACTTTTATCTGAACTAGGTTTATTTATGTTCCACCAGTTTACAGATAAATCTTGATAATGTCTATCAAATTACCCCTCTTACTTATATGTAGATGTATTAAAAGTTTATCATTTGTTTATTATATCTGAATTACAAAAGTGTTACGAGTTCCTTGGAGTTTAGATAAGCAGACTTGTGGCTTTGTAGCTTAACCTCAATCTTAAAATTGATTAGTTTCTTTTGGTAAAAAACCAAAAATGTTTGTGTACTATCTTATCTGTAATTCTTCAAAGTTAAGGAAAATATTCATTTGAAAATTTCACAAGAATAAAACAGTATAATATTGACTATATTTTAATATTCAACTAGCTTATATTGGATTACGCTTGTACCTCGTATTTCCTTGAATCTGATTACTGTAAAATAATTATAGGGCAGGTATAAAACAAAAGTTAAAATTTATTTAATTTCATCACATGTATGTATAATATAACACGAACACCTGTTACGGAAAGTTATGTGACTATTCCTCCCATGAGTACTTAAACGAAAAAGGATCTTCGAATTAGATTAGGGTCTTGTCAAATGTAACTGGACTTGGGTCTTTGTCATTAGATCTCACATCGATGAGTAAGTGACTAATTTTATAATAATTGCACGAATAGAGATTTTAGTTTTATTGACGTCCCCTAAATTAAAGCTATTTAAAATACCAAATGCGGCTACCGAATTATTATTGAAACAAAATAAAGTCTAAAATTTTGTTTTGTTAACAAATAAAAATGTTTCTTAAGAATTCTACACTTTAATTTTCATTATTCTAACACGGCTACGAAACAGACCTAGGCACTCTGAAATATAATCATTTATACATGACCTAACATATAAGTTCGCAAAGGCACACAAGATGCTTTTAAAATATGTATGTCATTCATAAATCCTCTCACATAAGTATCAATATAGTATCAATGTAGGTCAATGAATGAAATAGGTGCTGTAGAGTTATGACACACACTTGAAATAAGGTTAATTAACAATAAAATTTAAAATGACATATTCATTTGTAACCAGAACTATAAATTGTGAAATAAGACATTAGTAACAATGTGTTTGTGTAATTTGATGTGGACGCTAGATTGACTATACATACTTTCAGTGAAAAAGTTTCATAAAACACTGTCACCGCTGCTTCTAACTCTTTGACAAACTTCGGGTGAAGATTGACTCGGTATGATTTTATTTTTTTATTATTTTAACACAATATCGATATACATATATATTTTATTGATTGACTTCTTCTCGTTCATCACCAATGATTAAATTGATTTAAGTCATCTATCCTATTATTAAAAAAAACTATTCATAAACTTCTTTCTAAAAATACATTAGCACTACATGATAAAACTGGTGTTTAAGTAAACGAAAATATAGATTATTTCTTTGGTGATTCGGTTCGACGAGTTCAACTTTATCACAATTTTACATTTACTAAGTAACAACATTCAATTTTAGATCCGTGATTAAACAAACGTCATCCAATTACTCCTTAGAATCGTTATCAAGTCACTCCTTACATATACAATCAGATCCTAACTATATGCTTCTGGCTTGACGTAAGTTATTGAGCTGATTAAGGAACCATTAAAAAAAATTGAGGCCATAAATAGTTTTTAAAAGCGCTTGAAAAACTAAAAAACCGATTCACGAAGAAACCAAGAAATTCATTATATTTAGTATTTATTCCATAGACATTATTTTAAATTAAAACATTATATTTAGTTTCACAACCTTGTGAATTTCTTTTGTTCTAACATATTTTGATGTAGTGTGATTTACATATTAATGTAGTTTAATTTTAGTCATAAACATTTGGCCCGGCCTTTGTTCGCCCATATTACTTTTCCATATTGATTACTATAACGCTTACCTACCTATGTATATGTAGCCGTGGGTTTTTTCAGGATAAAATTATTGAATCATCTCACTTATTTTAGACGTAATATAAATAGAAGTAACTTATAATTAAAATATATTTTATTGTTATATTTTATTATAATGTTTTACACAATTTTACAAACAAAATAGGTAAATTATATTATAAAGATACGTGAATCTTATTTCAATGTGTTTAGTGACTTTATTAACAATATTACTATAGTTTTATTTTAACTTTGTTAACAGGATGATATGGAAGAGTTTAAACCGTTGATACCAGACATTCAGGCTGTTAGGAATCCTGGAATGAAAGAACGACGCTGGAATGAATTCAAGGAAAAAGCTGGTATGTAAAATTCATACATAAGTCATTTTGTAACGTTTCGTCTCCTAGCTTTTTTTTAAAGCAATAGAAATTATCTTCGGTAAAAAAAATTCACTAATTCTGTTGAAATAAAGCTATAGTTTTAAAAGTAACACCATTTTATTGGTTTAAATGACATATTTTATATACTAGCTAAAAGCACCAGAACCTATGATTGACTTATTTTTTTTATGATATTCTAACTAATATGGTATATTTTTCATAAAAATATGAAATATATAAAATGACTGGTTGAAGTCAAATAAAATTTTGAACGAAGATGATTATTGTTTTAATAATATGTATATTGAAATATAGGTATTTCTGTAACAATGAACGAGAAACAGACGTTTGCAATGTGTCTGAAGCAAGGAGTGGCTCAACATGCTGAATTGATAGCTGAAATTGGTGAACTAGCCAGCAAGGAGTACGTGATAGAACAGGCACTCGATAAAATGCTTAACGACTGGGCGGCCAAGACGATGGAAGTGTCTCCATATAAAAACACTGGTAGAATATTCGAATGTATATAGCCTCATGTCATTATTTTGTGTTGGACTAATTTCTAAGATAGGTAATTAAATAAATTGTTCTAAATTATTTCTAAGCAGAATTGTATAGCACTCCAGTTGAGAATTAATAAAGTTACAATTTATTTAAATATTTATCAAGCGTTTATAATCTAATTACAGGCACGTTTATAATGAAGATTGCTGATGAAACTCTCTAACTATTGGATGAACATCTTTTAATTACACAACAATTAGGATTCAGTCCTTTAAAAGCAGCTGTCGAGCTACGAATACAAGAATGGGATGATAAGCTTTGGCTTACACAAAACGTTGTTGAAGAATGGATTGTATGTCAAAAGTATGTTTCAAAGTATTTCTTTATATATATTATTATATTGCATACATTGTGTACCATAATCAATATTATTTAAAGGGAGTGGATGTATTGAGAACCAATATTTACTTCCGAAGATATAACGCGACAATTACCGTTTGAAGGTAAAAAGTACGGCACTTTGGAGAGAATATGGAGACGAATTATGTCATCGGCAGCATGTCCAAAGGTTTATTTTCCTAACTGTATTTGGCAAGCTTTCAAACGAGTTTTGAACTTTATACACACGATATTTAGTCACGTGCAGTGCAGTTTAAATATCAATAGTGTTTTTTAAATCCTTGTTGAGCACGAAAGCATGCTTTAATTGAGCACTCGCTATTTACTAGCATGTGTGTCCAAATGTTGCTTAAAATGAGCATGTTTAATTGTAGCCTTAGTTTTATAACTACTCTTAATATATTTAATTTGTTTATAGATAATGATTATTATTATATGTCCGGATAGCCGTCTTCTAGACAGCTTGGTTGAAGCTCATCATTTACTGGCTGTTGTATCACGAGGTCTGAATGAATATATGGAACTTAAACGAGTTCGGTTCCCGAGATTCTTCTTCCTTAGTGATGATGAATTGCTAGAAATATTATCCCAATCTCGCAACCCAAGAGCAGTGCAACCCCATCTTAGAAAATGTTTCGAGAATATTGTTAAGGTACTTAATTATATCTCTCTTTTGATGTGTTATGTTTATTTATTACACAATTTGTGTATATTTATAAATATATATACATATATGTATGTCTAATATCTAAATTTTCTATTATTATAATTTCGTTTGTATGCTTATATAGGTACATATGTATCTCTTTTTTTTTCCTTCTCTCTTTTAATTGTACCAACACCACATTTCTTTTATAGTTATGAAACTATTTCTACTTTTGGGCTTTGGCACATAAGTAATAAAATAATAATAATTATAACAATTATGTATAGTATGTTTGTAAGCAGAAATAATTAGTCATAATATAATGTTCATTATTTTTTTGTATATAAAACCGTTCTACTTGAAGACAGTATGCGGCACACGAGTGAGACCAGATTTATTTGTTATATTTTTATAGTGTCTATTTGATATAGGTTAATGTATTATTTTATTTAATAGAAAGGCCAAAAGATCTATCAATTGTTTTGGATTATATCTTGAGTAACAATTTAAAAATAAATAACCCATTAAATCTTTGAATTTTTTCAATTTATATTTTATAAATAATGCAAAAGATTGTCATCTGTACGGAAAGTAAAAAAGGTGAATGTACCTACAGTCATATTCACTACTGAGAGAAATCCAATTACCTCTTTATCTTTAAATTAGACTGTATAAGCAAATGTATCAAATAAATGTAAATATTGAAATAATAAATTATCTGACTTTTTTAGGGATTTATTATAAATAATGACAATAAGTATATTAGTACGTTGTATTTCATTATTTTTAAAATAACATTCTCTTGACGTTTCGGTTACTTTGCAGGAACTGTGATCACAGGCAGACGTGAGGAGGATCTCTAAAATAATGCGAAGTAATCCGAAAATAGTAGTCTTAATTAAATGAATACTTGTGAATGTCTTAGATCTTGCTATATTTTATTCTTAGTTCGTCTGACCTTGGTGGATTCAATGGTAGAATTATGGGAGTTACCTCGTGATCAGTGGGTACTGAGATGGCCGGGGCAGGTTGTGATTGCGGGATCACAAACAGCTTGGACGGCGGGAGTTGAACAAGCTATATCAGAATACAGAATGGATGAACACTTTGAAGAGATGCTCAAACAGGTAACGTATTAGAGAGATCTTAATATTGTGTTACCGATTCATTCTAAGAAAAACTAAGTTTTTTCTATAAAAAGAAATATAATGACATAATATACATAGACTTTATACTGAAATAATAAGCAAAAATTTTCAACAGTTGGATAGTCTTCGTGCCCTAGTTAAAGGTGAACTAACTTTCTTCCAACGCGAAGTTTTATGTGCCCTGATAGTTATCGAAGTGCATGCTCGTGATGTTACAAAGACACTAGTTGATGAAAGCGTCAAAAATGTTACTGACTTTCAATGGATATGTCAGTTGAGGTAATATTGATTTTTTTGTTTATAAAAAGGCATTTGGAACGTTAGTTTGATATGGTTTTAATCGGACTTAAGTCCGATATATATTATATATATTATATTTAAATGTATATTTTTTATTCATTTACTTGGACTTTAAATACAATATGATCGATTGCAATTGAAAATAATTTATTTAATCTTTTGAAAGTTTCTAGTTTCAGAATAATTGACTACGTAGCAAATATTTTTTTACAAACATTCAGTAAAATACAATGGCAACAAACATTATTAATATTTCCTGGGAAATGGAATTGATTTTAGAATCTTTGTTACGAATTAAAATAGAATTTATTTCCATTCAGGTATTATCAAATCGTAAAAGGAATGATACCGCTTGAGGAAGGTGAATTACCGGAGATATATCAAGACGAGGAAAGATTACACACTTCATTGTACTATCGTCAGTTCAGTCAGAATAACGCTATTTTCACATTACACGATTTCGCTCGTGCGGGAAAAAATCGCCCGGGCAATTTTTCTTGATCGACTATTGAAGAGTACGAGACCTTTCACATTGCACGATTTGAACACGGGCACGTTTTGTAATCGTGTTGCAGCCGTCCAGTGCCACTAGAACCGCACGGCTACCGTATCGCCCTCTAGCCTAGTGGCCTATGTGACCAAATGCACGCTTTCACACTAGACGGTCTTTAGTCGTACGGGAATTGTAGAACACTCTTCAGTTTCCCATGTAACTCATCAAAGGAGCGAACTGACATACGAAAGTAGTTGAAAAACTTTTGGCCATCGTTTCTAAGACCTTTAAATAATGTGTGGAACATCCCGAGTTCCTCTCGTCTCTGATTAATTGGGTGAATCCAGTGAAGGCGATTGCGCCTTTGTCTTTTCCGACGCCGATACAGTATCCATAACGCAATAACTTGTTCACGATCCATAGTTTTCATCCAGACCAGACCAAATGTTCCAATGAACTGATAAAAATGTACGATTTTTATCGTTCAATGTGAAAGTAGCAAAAGCACGATTAAAAATCGGGCGATTTTTTCCCGCACGAGCGAAATCGTGTAATGTGAAAATAGCGTAAATGTGACGTTCGCGCACTGAATTCTATCTTCACTTATCAAAACGAGTACTTGGGAAATAAGTAACTCATTTATTCCATAGATTTCTTTTCAATTATTACCTACCCTTAACATTTAACGGTCAAGATAAACCATTTATTTCGTGTCAGGATTAACAATCATTTTGTCTCGACCGCCTATGTTCATGCGATCCTATGCTCCTACGATGACACTAACGCTATTTTCACATTACACGATTTCGCTCGTGCGGGAAAAAATCGCCCGATTTTTAATCGTGCTTTTGCTACTTTCACATTGAACGATAAAAATCGTACATTTTTATCAGTTCATTGGAACATTTGGTCTGGTCTGGATGAAAACTATGGATCGCGAACAAGTTATTGCGTTATGGATACTGTATCGGCGTCGGAAAAGACAAAGGCGCAATCGCCTTCACTGGATTCACCCAATTAATCAGAGACGAGAGGAACTCGGGATGTTCCACACATTATTTAAAGGTCTTAGAAACGATGGCCAAAAGTTTTTCAACTACTTTCGTATGTCAGTTCGCTCCTTTGATGAGTTACATGGGAAACTGAAGAGTGTTCTACAATTCCCGTACGACTAAAGACCGTCTAGTGTGAAAGCGTGCATTTGGTCACATAGGCCACTAGGCTAGAGGGCGATACGGTAGCCGTGCGGTTCTAGTGGCACTGGACGGCTGCAACACGATTACAAAACGTGCCCGTGTTCAAATCGTGCAATGTGAAAGGTCTCGTACTCTTCAATAGTCGATCAAGAAAAATTGCCCGGGCGATTTTTTCCCGCACGAGCGAAATCGTGTAATGTGAAAATAGCGTTACCTATATATGTGTTTTTTTCAGCGGTCGTCTGGTCATCACGCCGCTAACTGATATATGTTATTTGACATTGATGTGCGCAATGCATCTCAAATTCGGTGGTGCACCGGCAGGTCCTGCTGGTACTGGAAAAACTGACACAACTAAGGTAACTTTTATTCTAAACTTTTCTTTGTATGAGAACAAAAAAAATATTGTTCAAGTTATAAATAGCTAAGTATAAGTATATATAGTTAACACTAGTCTTCTATTCATTATGTGGAGTTTGTTTATTTCCAGGATTTAGCGAATGTACTGGCTGTTCAATGTGTGGTATTCAATTGTTCAGATCAGCTTGATTATATGGCTATGGGAATGTTTTTCAAAGGACTAGCAGCGTAAATATATATTTACTAATACATTTAAACTTGTGTTGAATTATATAATTACTATGAAAATATTTCAGATCCGGTGCCTGGGCTTGTTTCGATGAGTTTAATAGAATTGACATTGAAGTGCTATCTGTCGTCGCTCAACAAGTACCTATATATATTTATATAATAAGATTAAGACTTTCCCGTGTATTCTTTACAAAAAGCACACTAAAATATTTGGATTACTACGCCTTATTTTATTATTTTTAATAACTACGTACTATACCATAGTATATTTTGCAGCAAAGTAACCGAATCTTCGGGAGTATGTTGTTTTAAAAATAATAAAAGGCGCGTAGTAATCCGAAAACATTAATTCATTTAAACAATTATATAATTTTGAAATAGTTGATTTCATTTATGTACCAGTCACTCACTTCAACTTCCATAAACCATATTTCCTGTTCACTTTATCAAAACGTAAATTTCATTTGAAAGGTTGACGATACAAAAGGCGCAAATAGCTCAGGAAAAGTTTATTTTCGAAGGCTGTGAGCTTCCCTTAAAAGCTTCCTGTTCAGTTTTTATTACTATGAACCCTGGATATGCGGGTAAGTTTATTAAAATTAACATATAAGATAAAGAGGCGTCATACTAGTAATATTAAAATTATAACCATTCGATATATTTCTCTTTCTAAACAGGCAGAAAGGAGTTACCAGGTAGTCTGAAAGCATTGTTCCGTCCTGTTGCAATGATGGTGCCCGACTACGCTCTTATAGCAGAAATTTCTTTATTTTCATATGGTTTCTACGACGCCAAGATTCTGGTAGGAAAAATTACTACAACGTTTAGATTGAGCTCTGAACAATTGTCTTCTCAGGTAAGACTTAATTTTATTTATGTAGATATAACTAAAACGTTTTCCATATACATAATTTAAGTTAATCAACAATAAAACTTTAAATTATTGCTTATTTTTCGTGTACTTAACTGCATAACAGTTTAGTTTGTTATTTAGTGTGTAAGCAGTAAGAATTATAATTAAATGACTAACAGTTACAAGTAGTGACATCTATGTTTTTGATTTGGAAGTAAAATGATTTTGAAGAGTATTTTATATCAGGATATTTAAAAAAAGTAATGTCGTCTTAAATTATAGCACCTTTTAAAATTAAGAAAATGATAATATTTTCTTAACAACTTTATAATAAGCTATATTTATTTGTTATGGTTATCTAATACAGAAATCATTGTCTTTATTTTCTAAGGAGCTAATGTCAAACGTCAAATGAAAGAAGTATTTGTTTTTGAATTTTAACGGCAAACGGCATAGCTCTGTAAAGTCGTTTTAAATTGTTTTATTATTTTGTTACATATATGTTATTGTGAATTTATCAAGATGGATAACAGTGACGACATTCGTGACGAGGATTTTATCCCGTTTCTTCATGGAATAGGTGTAGAGACGTATAAGAAGTCTTTTGAATGGATGTTAAATGATCCAGATTTCTCTGGCGTTTTGCAGTGGATTTATAACAATTTGGATCATAATAATGCATTAACTGCTAGAGAAGAGTGCAGGTTAAGTATTTCAGATAACGCAAAACTCTAAAAGTTGACTTAGTAGAAATGACACGAAATATTGTATTGTGTTACAAGACGTAGTTTTGACATTTATAATTGTACCAAAACAAATAGTTAGTCATATATAATTTAAACATTTAAATCTTAATCATTAACAGACATGCAGAGTTAGAAAAGAAAGGAAAATCATTGTCACCTGAAAACTTATAAACACAAATCCAATCAATACAAAATGATTTCGAAGGTTTAGTCCTAGCTGGGGTTTAGATTCTTTAGAGGACGCTAAACTTGATATTAAAAGGCAGAAAGAGAAGCTTGCAATGTTACAAATTCATGAAGAAATGCTTAATGAAATGATCACTCAAGAAGAGTAAGTCATTATCATCAACTGTATACATTTTAATGATATTTAACATAGTGGAAGCATTTAAATTGTTGTTTAATTTAAAATTAATTATTAAAAACACGTAATCAATATTTATACATTTTTAGGTCTACTAAAGAGGTCCTTACACAAGATATTGCTAGATTAGAAACAGTACAGAAACAATGTAATCTGGATGTCACTACAGCTAGCGAGCAATGCTTGCAATTGGTTGAAGAAGTTGAAAACATTACCAGTAGCGTTATGAACAATATTGCAGAGGTTTTAAATGTTTATGACTCCAGCATCATTGATAAAGTATGTTTATTGCTATTAATGACTATTTGCAATAGTATTCTTAAGTAATCATCAGTAAAAAAATAACTAGAATAACTATTTAGGTGACCATATAAGTATAGCTTATATTTAAAAGCATACATTAAGTATCTTTGTAAGTTAAGACTTGCTAATTCTTAGTTGAATGTCCAAAAGTTTTGGCCTACTTTATTTTATTAACTATCACTTAAATTTATTAATAATTCTTTTACATGACAGTGATTTTTTTCTACTTTACAATTTTATTATGTCTTCATACATAAATACATTTATGTTGTTACACTTAACTTGTGTAAAAGTCATAATTATGTTAGGGGCCGTTCAAGTATTACGTAAGCAGATTTATTACAATTATTTATCCCCCCATCCCCCTTGTCAAAAGTAAGCAAAGCTCTTACCCCCTCCCCCCATGCTAACGTAAACATTTTCAATTACTGTATTGTATTTTTTTAAATATAAATCTATAAAAAAATTATAATTATTTTCCAGTTTCTTTCGTCAATTAAATAAAAACAATTAGCAAAATATTGTACAATTTCAGTGCTAATAAAACTATAGCATTAAAAAAATTGTTTGCAAACTTCTCTACTTAGATACTTGGTTTTCAATTAAAAACAAACTGACGATTTTAACACAACATTAATTTTTATAAGCACACAGTAACATTTCCTAGAACATTCAAGTTTAGCGTAACAAACATAGACAATGTCGCATGTATACACTAGTTCATATACTAAGTAGTTTAATTCATGTAGGGTTGTAGCGACCACATGAGCCCCTGCCAGTTCGCTACGATGGTGTGCTCCAAGTACAAGGAGCGTGTGAGGAGACTCTCCGGTCTGGGGATGTAGATATCACCTGCACTAGGTGAATATATGTATACTATTATACTATTATTATATTACATAATTTACGATTTCATTGTTCCAAAATTATTTAAAAAAAAATACACTGTCGTTGTTATTTTCGATATGGTAACACTGGTTTGTATGTTGCTTAATACGTGTAAGCATTAATAAGTGTAGAAATTATTCATATTTGGGGATAAGCATTTCTTTTTCTCGCTAAAAATTGTACAAAAACTAGAATTTATGAATACTGTCAGCTACTATAAAGAGAAATTAGAAATATTGAAAACAATATCTCTAATTACACCGAACGCACCATTTCCTTTTAAAATAGTCCTCTAAGATTAAACCAGTGAATAAGGAGTCACTATAGTTTGTACATCCATTCTTCCCAATAACTGGTCCGAAAGTGGTGAATCTTGTGCTTAGAATAGTTTGTTCTCAAATTTTGTTACATAAGCCATACAACTAGTGTTTACTACTTTGACAGCTTTCTTATATTTACATATATCGTCGGGGATAGTGGAAAATCCGCGTAACTTTAATATTTTTTTTTTTTTAATACTAAAACTGTCAAATATTAACATTTCTTAGAATAGAGACATGAAAACTACAAACATTACAAATTATACGCAAAAAATTATATTTCCCTACCGAGTGAACCTTTCAATGTAAATACAAACACAGCGCAATCCATCTTCGGCTAGATCACGACTCGAGATTAATAAACACATTTTCAATTCAATCCATATAATAATTGTATATCGTACACACACTGTATAATAACTTCGTATGACATTGGCATAATATTCCACAACTACAGTGCAAATGCAGCTATAGCTTAAAAAACTCTGTATATATTTATATTAATATTGTCTGTAGGAATTCGGTTCGGATCTAACTCCTTTATCCGAGTTAGTGTTCACTCTGCCTCTCTTGAACCGCGGCTCCGTCCGTCATCGTCGCAGTCTTTATCGTGATCGGCTCACAGTCAGAACGACCCTACACAGACAACACCTGGAGGATATCATAGCTAGGCTCAACTTAAATGGTAACTATATAACATTGACTATTAATACGAGTATTACAAGTTTACATCGTCCAACAAACTTTGAACTTTTACAGTTATGAATAAGTCTTAGAACAGTATCAATTACAAAACAGGAACTCTAACGTATTTATTTAGTTTTATTATTCATTTTGCTATACCTTTAAATGAATGGGCACTTTTTAATGAATTATTAAAATATATACACATAACTTAGAAGATTATTTGTGTAATTCGTAATTGTAGATTCTTGTTAGTCTTTTATGTAGCTGCTAGAATGGTTTGGTTTAACATTTTAGTGACGTCTTGTCAATTAAATAAGGCGGGCTGACAAAAATGGGGAGGAAATTATAATATAAATAACTTGGTCAATAAATATCTAATTTAAACAATTCAATACTTTTCAGATAACACAAGAGGGAGCGCATACTTTCAAACAATACCAGAGAATATAGAAATTGATTTTACAAATCCGATACACATATCACCGGAAGACACTCTGCTTAGAAAAAAAACCAAGACCTACTTGGGACTGAAAATTTGTATAAAATTACAAAAAAACTGTACTCTAAGGATATTTTAAGTAATGAAGAACATTTTTACCTAATTTATAATATTTTAAACGGTGCTTCACTGAGGTTGTACTATGTATAGTCATTTTTATATTTTTTTACTGTATCAATGTGATGTATGTACCATAAGATTATATTCCTATACTTATGTTATTGAATAAATTATAATTAAATTATGTTCAATATGAATCATCTTTATTTTGACCTTCGCAAGGAGAAAAACGACTCTAAGATGAAACTGAATAGAGTTCGCCCAGTCAGCTACACATATGTTACTAATTCCAAAAATAACACGAAATCGCGAGCAAAAACTAGTAATAAAAAAATATATAGTACTGATTAAACAAATACAGAATACTAAATAAATTACACCAATAATTTAAACCTGTTTATTATATATTATAGTATAACAATATTGATCCTCTTATATTCTTGATAGCTGCTAACAGCTTTGACTGGTGCGTAAGAAACCATTGCCACAACTTCCTCATATTATGTTTATCGTTTTTCTGAAAAAAATAATTATAATTTCAATATTTCAAATTATCATCTATAATTTTTTGTCATGAGAGTCAATTTAATTGCTTTTAAAATACAAAAAAAAATATATATAATGAGATCTAAGACTTTCGCGTATATTCATTTAATAAAAACTAAAAAATTTCTGATTACTACATACGCATTGTTATATTATTTTTAAAAAACTACATATTCCCGACGTTACTGTTACTTTTCACCAACCGTGATAACGATAAACTTCTTTTCGACCATTAAAAATAATAAAACACTCGTAGTAATAGGAAAAATAATAGGTTCATTTAAATATTATTATTAAAATTCACAATGTTAAATGATCACTTTATGACACCATAATCTTAATATATTGATAGTAAATACTAGTTACATAAGTAACTATCTAATTTACTAGAAGTAACCTAAAAGAAGTTACCTAAGTAGATACTTAGGTAAGTATCTTTCATTACCTTAATATCATTGAACATAACGCTTGTTTCAACGATCCTTTCATCCACAACATCTCTGTCTTGTATCAGTCGGTGTCTCATGGCTGAAATGACTGTGTTGTTGCAGTTTGGTTGTTTTGTACAACTGGGCCGATGACTTCTTACTGAAAATTTATTACTGAATATATATATATATATATATATAAGACACTTGGAAGTAACAGTTATATTAGCTATTAATATTATATATTAATACTAAGTCAGTATGTTGAGTGTTAATACATAAGTTTATTCATTTAATTGGTTTGGCCTAAAGAACTGAGCCTTTAAGGAATTTTTGACCTTTTAAGAAATCTATGATATAGGACTATATTTTATGAATTTTAAACTAAATTAATTATTTAGGAAAATTTATTGTTGTATAATAGTTGAAATTTAATATTTATGTTACCCTATCGCATGTCGCATTACTTGTGGCAAAGGGGGCAAGTTACTAATTATCATAAAATATTTTAGTTAATGGCTAGCAGGCAAAAAGGGTATATTCTTTTTGTGGTTACACATAAACATATGTTTTTTTTAATAACTTTTCTAAAATCGTCTCGTTAAATAATTATTATTATATATAAAACAAACGGTGATTGAACATAAAATTTACGGTATTTTGTATTTAGAGGAGTATTTCTGTCAAATACATATTAATTTGCATCTATTACTCCGTTTAAAATTATGAATTTGAGATTATTAAAAAATTATTTTACAAGCCCAAAAGATTATCAAAAAAATGTTTTTTTTTTGTGATTATACAAAAAAGTTATAGTATCTTTCAATAACTTTTCTAAAATCGTCTCGTTAAATGATTGTTATATTGGTAAATATGTAGTTTTAGCTAGATTAATTCCTAAGACACAAAAAATATATATTTATATATAATTACACTCAAATCATACTTACTATTGCATCAATTCATTTTCCTTTCTTTTATATTCCTCAGTTATATTTTCTTTCAACTAGCTACCTCTACTCATCAATTCATTATAAGTCTTAACATATAACAACACATCTGTACTATTTACTCCAAGTATTGAAGACAAACTTTGTAATAAATTGTTTGATTTTTGTAGATTTCTTTCAACATTTTCCTGTTCTTTGCATATATCAGTCATTGATTCCTGAAAAATTATAAATTTACATACTATAACATATATGTCAAAAAAATAAATATGTATAAAATTAATTGCATCAGAATTATAAAAAAAAACTTAAAAACAAATCAGAAACTTAAATAAAGTAGGTCAGAATAAAATTATAATGCTTTTAATTAATTTAGAAAAAATTAAATCTAGACATATTTTACTATATGTGTGTTTAAGTTTAACTAGATGGCAGCACTAAACTGTTTTAGTTCTATCCTAAAACAAATTCTATCTATGCCATTATACGATAATCCTTATTTAAAAGTAAAGTTTTTATCCAAATAATAAATTTGGGTGTATATCAATTAATTACAAACACAATACAAACTATATAGAGACGAAACCTCTTAGCATTCAATGTATGCACCGTGCGGGTGCCGGGTCCATTCATTGTAAAGAGAGGAGCTTCAACAGTGTCTGTGACTTGCGACCCAGGTGTAGGTTTAAGGCCCTATCTAACGCGCGTTAAACGCTCACCTCCACTGTCCAAGCTCCTCCCTCTACCAAATTTGAAAATAACCTACAAGGACTGACTTTGAAGTGTGTTCCAGGAATGAGTTAATGTGAGTTCTGGACAGGCTCAAGTCATTTAGTAGGTTGTATCCCTAGTAGTAGCCTTATAAAAAGCATATACTCACGATCCTATCAGCAACTATTTCGCTCTCCTGTATCACATACAAGCATAGATGAGCCGCGAACTGCATGACATCTTCCATAGTACGTAGCTCCCTTCTTAATGCGTAGTACACGAGACGATCTAACGTTACAGCCTGCTGACATACATCCACTAGGTATGATAGGTCTTTGTAGATTTGTCTGGAAAATAAATACAAAATTCGTTACTAATTTTATTCATTACTGTTGTGTTTTTAATCCCCAACGCAAAAACGACAGGGTTATAAGTTTGACGTGTCTATGTGTCTGTGTGTGTGTATGTCTGATGTAACGTAGCTCCCAAACGGATGATTTTAATGCGGTTTTTTTGATTGAAAGGTATATCCGTTGAGTGTTCTTAGCTATGTTTTTTAGAAATCGATTCAGGTCTTTAAGGCCATCAGGGCGTTTGTTAGGCGTGATAGGAATATTACACGCACAGTTTGCTTGTAATCATATGTGGGAGCGGACATTTCAAACACTAATGTCTTCTGGAACCACTGAACTAGTCTGCTGTTAGGACTGCTTTGTCGTTATTGTTAAAAATATGATGTCAATAACAATATACATAGATCACTATATTATAATAGGTTTCGTCATTGAGTCTTGCTTCAACACAATACAAAAATCACGAATTAATATACTACAGGAACTTCATTCTTTTCAAATTAATATGTAAATAAATAATGACAGATAATACAAAAAATTACAATGTATTAAAATTTCAAACAAATAGACCGACACTTAGAGACTCTAAATCATTAATTCCTTCCTGGTTCATTTCCATATATGTGATGTAACTTCACCAATTTATACTGACCTCCTCATCATCATAGCGGAGGTAGTTCTTGTGGACACAGCCAGCCTGCTCCGGGCCTCGCTGTACTGCTTGACTGTGGACAGTAACTGTTGCTTCAATATATACTCCTCTTGTTCCAGTAAACTGATGGCACTTTGAGCCTCCAATGAGCAAACCCTGTAAATATAAGTTAGTAAATTTATTGAGTGAAATAAGCAAACTGCTATACTCTGGTCGTTCATGGATATAATTTCAGCAACTTAATGTCTGATCTCGTCAAGAATTTTGAGATAGCTTAGTTGTTTGGTGTGGTGTTTAACTTTTATCGAAAATTATTTTGATTGTACAATCAGTTTTAATTAGGGTCGGAAAACGAAACCCATGTTCAAAAAAAATTGTTCTCTACCAAAATCTAAGGATTCACTTAACTAGTGCCTAGAGCATTTCTCAGAGAAAGCAAAAAAAAATTGGTGAAGGTGCGTCTCCGAGTAATTACAAGGAACATTAAAAAGAAGATACTATACATTTTAACATTTATTTTTTTTATGAATTTTAACTACAATATCTATATGCGTTATCATATTACGTGAATATTGAATGAAATTTATTAACTAACCATATCATTTATATACATACGTAATTACTAATTTCACTTGAATGTACATGACTATAGTTAGACACAAGCATCAACTTGGCAAGCTCCCCGCTCAGCTCAGCTTTGGATTCTATGTATGTACAGACGGCATCAGAGAGACTGAAACATAGAATGAGAAAATTTAGTATTCATATTGAAGAACTTATTTCACAAGATAGACTGGGAAATCTTTTATTTCTAGATTCATTTGTTTAAACATAAGAATAAGATATATTATGAGATTTGCAAATAGTCCCAAAAAAGTGTAAATGTTTGTAAGTGTATATAGATTTCTAATACTCTTTAACACAAAAACTTCCTGCTTAGATATTGATAAAACTATACAGTTATATGTATATCTAAAATTTAATAAGATATCAATAAAAAAGTAGGTCACTTAAAACATACACATACCTACTTTTAATATTATATGCCCAATTCCTAGCTCAAACTAAAGGGAAAATCTAATAATCTATATATATAAAATATCATATAGTATATTATAAGAAAACCTTACCATTCCTCCATATCCTTAGCTTCAATGAGGGCTGTTCGTAAATCATCCTCATTCACATCTGTTTGGAGGTCGTTGAACTTCTTATTGGTGTACAAATCAAAATGAGACTTAAACAGTGACTGTGTCTGTCAGTATGATTCCAGAGGACCAAATGTAAAGAACTATTTTGATAATTCCTGGAATATATGTTGAATAACATTATATGATACATTTTCATATTTTGATAACATAATTATGACTTTAACACAAGTTAAGTGTAGCAATATAAATGTATTTATGTATAAAGACATAATAAACTTGAAAAATAGAAAAAAGTTCATTGTCATGTAAAAGAGTTATTAGAACAAAGCTTTGTATACTTAAGGGATAGTTAATATAATAAAGTAGACCAAAACTTTTGGTCATTCAAATAAGAATTACCAAGTCTTAACTTACAAAGATACTTAATGTATGCTTTTAAATATAAGCTATACTTATTTGGTCACCTAAATAGTTATTCTAGTTATTTTTTTACTAATGATTTCTTAAGTATACTATTACAAATAATCATCAATAGCATTAAACATACTTTATCATTGATGCTGGAGCCATAAACATTCAAAACCTCTGCAATATTGTTCATAACGCTACTGGTAATGTTTTCAACTTCTTCAGCCAATTGCAAGCATTGCTCGCTAGCTGTAGTGACATCCAGATTATATTGTTTCTGTACTGTTTCTAATCTAACAATATCTAGTGAGGACCTCTTTAGTAGACCTAAAAATGTATCAATATTGATTATGTGTTTTTAATAATTAATGTTAAATATTTCTGAGAAGCTTAGGATCCTTATTCATATCTAATTTTAAATTAAACAACAATTTAAATGCTTCCACTATGTTAAATATCATTAAAATGTATACAGTTGATGATAATGACTTACTCTTCTTGAGTGATCATTTCATTAAGCATTTGTTCATGAATTTGTAACATTGCAAGCTTCTCTTTGGGCCTTTTAATATCAAGTTTAGCGTCCTCTAAAGAATCTAAACCCCAGCTAGGACTAAACCTTCGAAATCATCTTGTATTGATTGGATTTGTGTTTATAAGTTTTCACGTGAGAATAATTTTCCTTCCTTCTCTAACTCTGCATATCTGTTAATGATAAAGATTAAAATGTTTAAATTAAAAATTAAATTATATATTACTAGCTATTTGTTTTAGTACAGTTATAGAACTCATAACTAAGTGTCGTAACACAATACTTCGTGTCGATTTTACTAAGGCGACTTTTAGAGTTTTGCGTTATCTGAAATACTTAACCTGCACTCTTCTCTAGCAATTAATGCATTATAATGATCCAAATTGTTGTAAATCCACTGCAAAACTCTTGAAAAGTCTAGATCGTTTAACATCCACTCAAAAGACTTCTTATACGTCTCTACACCTAATCCATGAAGAAACGGGATAAAATCCTCGTCACGAATGTCGTCACTGTTATCCATCTTGATAAATTCACGATAACATTTTAGTAACAAAACAATAAAACAATTTGAAACGACTTTACAGAGCTATACGGTGCCGGTGCGCCGTTAAAATTCAAAAACAAACACTTCTCTCATTTGACGTTTGACATAAGCTCCTTAGACAATAAAGGCAATGATTTCGTAATATTAGATTACCATAACAAATAAATATAATTTAATAGACTGTTAAGAAAATATTTTTATGTTATTGTTATTTAATGGTACTCTAACTGAAGAAGGCACTAAGTTTTTTCAAATTTTCTAAATTAAAATACTGTTCAAAATCATTTTACTTTCAAATGTAAAACATAGATGTCACTACTTGTAACTTAACCATGGAAGAGTTAGCAATTGTAAAATATATAAACTTATTTATTGCAGATATTATCTTTCAAAAGTTAAACTTAATGTTAAATAAAACCCAAAACTTTAGTAATTCCCTATTATAAATAAAATCCCGCGTCGCCTTCAGCAAATACTAAGCATTCAAGAATGCTTCTTGCCAGTTAATGGCTTTATTGTTTCTACTATAAATGAAATCTAATTGTTATTTGTACATATGTATATAATACTAATTTGTTCGTTTTGTTTAAGACATTTGCTTTCAGCTACTTCAGCTATTTTCAGAATTTGACTGTTATATCGATTTTGACAAATTAACTATTGTACTAAAAATTACATTACAAGGACTTGACATTGAAAAAAAAAAAACGGAATGTAAAAAAAACAAGAATTTGACAAAATAAATATTTTAAATAAAGACATGGCTTCGGCCTTATAATTAAAAAAAAGATTCCAGAAGAAAAATTAAAAGGAGACATGTCTTCGGCCTTAAATTAAAAAAAAATATTTAAGAAGAAAATTAAAAGACGACATAGCTTAGGCCTAATATAAAAACTTGCGTCAAGATTAAAAAACGAGATTAAGACATTTAAAAATAATTAAAGATACAAAATACACAAGACATGGCTGTAAGGGCTTTGTTCTCTTTGCCTGTTCTCAACGGAACGAACATAACCAAAATAAAAAAGTAACTGTTGAGCGGGAAAAGTAGTGACGCTAGTTGTGTTTTGCAAATCAAATTGAGTTCTTTGAGATTTTCTTGTTCTGTAAGTTAGTTTGTGTTTAGTGTTCAGATAATAATTATTTTAAACTCATTGAGGCACGTTTAACTTAAAGTGTGAAATTTTATTAAAACATATCGATTTATAAAGTATTGCAGTTATATAGTTTGTTACTTGGTAAGTTCCCCGGGAGTTTTGAACATTTGAAATGTTATGTATTCATATGTTTGTACCGAAATTTAACTTTAAAAACTCGTATCTTTGCTTAAAAAATAAAAAATAACACCCAAAAGAAGGTTTTTGATAATAATTCCTTTCAGATACTGTTTACAAGAAAAACGTATCTATATAAAATAATTGTGGAGATAATTTCGTACAATTTAAGTCTACTTGCTACTTCATTACGATGGAAGTTTAGAATTATCACAAGAAGCAGGACATTTCGTTCAAATAACGGAGCACACTATCATTATCACACTAATTTCATATAGGTATACCTTGATCTACTCGTATAATGCGGATGCGATGTGACGACCAATGAAGGCGTGCTAACGAAATTGATTTGCGTCTCTTTTATCATGTTTACTATTTATATCCTGTATTTCTCGAAGGTGCTTCATAATCACATACTTCAATGATACGCACTCTCTGAACTCTCAACCCTGCCGTCGTGTGTCCAGACGTCATATTTATACCAACATTCAAACATAGTTCTATTCTCTTTTAAATAATCTTTGATTTCGTTTTACTTTTAACAATAATCACGAATACTAATGAGGTTTAATAAGAATTGATGACAGGTTCAAATTATTATTTCCAGGTTCGTCATAGCAGACAGTGAGTTGCCGTACTTCTTCTACTGGTGCTTCAAAAGGAATGGTACAGGTATGTACAGCTACTTCTACATATAACAATGTGACCAAGAATGATAAACACTGTTTCTCATATACTATATCATAACATTTAAACAATATACTAGTCTTATTTCCATGCTTTATCTGGCTAAATAAAGTAAAATATGAAATTTAAAAACTAATAGAGCAGAAGAAAAGGTAAATATCTTCAAAAATAAGTAATTAAAATATTACGATTTCAAAGAAATATCGTGTTATATATATCCCTACTAATATTATAAATGCGAAAGTAACTTTGTCTGTCTGTCTGTTACGCTTTCACGCCTAAAACACTGAACTGATTTTAATGAAATTTGGTACAGACATAGAGTTGCCCTTGACAAAGAACATAGGATAGTTTTTATCCCAGACTTTTGAAAGGTTCTCTTGGAAACGCGAAATAACCGAACTACACGCGGGCGAAGCTGCGGGCGGAAAGCTAGTATGAAATAATTATAACTGAAACCATTTTATCGACTTTCATATATTTCATAATCGTTTGGTACATCAGTACGTAGGATGGTGTAGGAGCTAATCACAGACAGCTACACGTACTCTCTCAGGTACACTCACCGTCTATAATATTCATCTTCTTCTTCTTCCTGGCAATTTCCCAGCTTTAGCCAGGATCTGTCTTACATGTTGTGTACAGTTTTGGCTGATAGTTTTTACGACCGGCCGCCTGCCTCACATCAACCCATCAAATACTTCTAATGAGAAATATACATTCTGGATTCAGTTAATGTATAAGACACTCCGTTAACGCATAATAATGAACCTACATGTACTTGAATGGTTTTGATTAAAAGGCACAACGGAAAGATAATTAAAATGGTAATTAATACAGCCTTTTGACTCGCGGACCATTTAATTTTTTTTAATGTTTTTGACCACTTAGTCAAAACTAACTAATTCTTCTGACTTACAATCAAAATTTTGGCTGACCATCAGAATTTTCCCTATTCCTATCGATGCTCCTACAACTCCGTGCAATTTTTAAATCTCGACCAGCTATCATTTACTTTGATAGTGCTTCTCATATTCTTATTCCTATTATAATTGATGAAATGAAATGAGATTCTATCTAAGAAATGACAATAGCATTTAGTACCGATTGACAAATCAAATTCTGTTGTAAACTGCTTTTATCTTTGAACATATTTAATTTTTTCATATAATTTCTTATATGTTAACTGAATAATTAATTACAAAAAATGTAAGCTTTTTAGGAATTATATTTTATTAATTTGATTTATTAGATTCAGATAGTTTCAACACCAGACCTTGGTAAAGCATCACTACTATCAGAATTCCTTCTTCGAAAAATTATTATAGTGAGAAAAATCCCTCACTGAAGACATAGAAAAATATTGTGGAATATGGTATATATTTTTTTATATTCGTCTTAACTTCATAAATGTCTGGTTACATTTGTATTGATGTATCTCCCGAAGGACCACAAGCTTCACGTGAAACTCGAGGTTCTGGTACGATTCAAGCGTTTGATATTTGAAACGACATTTCTACCATATTATCTATATTATAACGACAGATTTGCTTCTGTACGGGAGATAGTTCGAGAAGTATGAACGCTTTAACAGATGGGACACGTTAGGTGATGGAATACTTTATTTCCTTCACCGAATACATTAAAAAAAGTAAGGACATTTTCAGACCGTTTTCTAGTGCCATTACTATCCAACAAGCGGATTTATACAAACTTGACTGTGACTGTGGCTTATAATACATTAGACAAATAAAGAAGAGCATCGACGCAAAGGTTAAAGAGCATAATATTTCGGTTATTTAAAAATAGACACGCGTGGAAGTGAGCTGTGTGTGAACATACAATAGACAAACTGAGCCGTCAGGGTACTACATCAGGATTAAAAAGAAAAAGTCATAAAAACTACATTATCCAAAACTTAGTTTCGTTTCAAAGTGATCACGCGAAAGTCTCATATTACTAAATAGATTTGATTGTAAGCCAGTGCTAGGATTAATTTTTGTGTTATATCTAGAACTGTATGTATTATCACTTTTGTTTTAATAATATCAGAGCTTGATGTTCGGGTGAGAGCATAAAAGCTTGATAACATTATTTTATTCTTCACAGTATATTATGTTACGTTGTATTCCGCTACTCTAATTAGTTCCCTCCTGTGAAGGTTGATAAGATTATAGCTTTATAAAATTACATTAACATGGTCCAATATAGGAGAATTATTAATTAATAATAGCAATATTTTCGGGATTAAACCACATACTTTTCAAATTGACCTTTATTCTTTAACATGACATTGACTTGAACTAATTTTATTAATATGATTTAATTTCATCAAGACGAGGATTCTAGTATGAGTTCTATTAAAACAACAACTAATCGAGTCACCTTCCGAACTATCCCAATTAATTTATGTATACTATCGTTTCTGAAAATATGTTTCTTTTCTGTTATAAAGATGGTAGGATAATGAAGTTGATCCTATAAGATAAGCGTAAATAAACCTTTCTTTTTATGCTTACAGGAATCTTCTGATTATTATCATTATTTTATCCATACATTTGTGTTATACATACAACGATGTCTCTTAAATTATATATAGTCTTCATGAAGATTTATACAACGTGTAACATAATTACCGCACACCCTGAAAGTAGTTTGTTCAGAATCGGTATCTGGATCGATTTTTATAGTTTTTTATGTAGGTCATTTTTTTTCTCAAATTTAGATAGAACTAAGTAAATTACAGTCATCCTACGCACGCAACACCAACAGCGACAGTCGGCACACATCAAATACCTACGTACGTGTCCATTGACCTTCTAGATCAGCTGATTTGACGCCACTCGACTTTTTTGTGGGGGCAAATTAAATCGCTAGTTTATAACACAGAGACAACAAGTTTCGAGGAACTAAAAAATAAGATAATAACCGCCTTTGTAAAAGTGAAAAGTAACACTGCAGTATTGAGGTAGGTTGAGGTACGTCTAATCAAATCACGCGTTATCAGCTGTTTAATAATTCTTATTTACAAATTTAATTTATCAAATCAGTTATTATAAAATATTGGCTTCACATTAAAAAAACAATTCAATGTCGACAATCTTAAGCCTGAAAAGTGTGATGGAAAGAAGAATCATAAATCATAATGTAGTTATTTCGTGTTCTTATTATTACCTACTACTTATTATTGTCGGACGGCACTCGGAGAGAGGGGCGCGTTCGCGGCGAGTACATTGTGTCTGTCTGTGTGTGCGTGTGCAGTGGAGTCTTGGTGAATAGCTGACCCTATTATTTGCACGAAATTGGGATAACTAATTTCACAAATAAAAAATGCTAACGCACATATAAATAATATTTGGTGTATGCATTGCGTTTATATTATTATATTCTAATTGTTCTGTTTGAGGGTGTGCGTTAATTACGTTACACGTTGTATATTTATGCAAACATAGGTAAATGTTTTTAAAATGATAAATTTTATATATAATTTTCTTTATACTTAAAACTGATTAGTTGCATGGAAATTATACATTAATAGCATTCTTATTTTGATCTATGATTGTGAATTAAGTACTACCGAAGCACGTTTAGGAGAGATGGAAACATAATTTAAATCATATCACTTTAAATGTAGGCAAACTGCTTGATAACTACTCGATAAGTGCAAGTATTTAAGATTATCTTATTGTTTTAAAGTATCGTTTTGATGAAATTATAATACTTTATGTTCCATATATTCTGAATTGTTAAATCCCTTTCGTAGAAAAGTTTCTTACATAAAGTTTAATTGCTGAGAAATTATTGTCATTTAAATATTCTATAAGTTGATGATAAAGAATAAATTTTGACAACTAAATTCACCCTGACCATTTAAATATTCAAAGTACCCTCAAATACTTCAGATTTAATCAAGCGTCAATTATCATTAGGCCTGCATTAGTATACTGCGACCAGCCATCAATGTTACTATTTTACACCACTGGGTTAGCTTAGTGAATACGTAAAATAGTTTTGTGACATAATTTTCAGAAAAAGTGGAAGCTCTGGTTATTGATTGATTAAATGTTTTGTACTTATGAGTATTTAGTTTTAAGCAAGTCAATAATTCTCTGAGTATCCGACTTAAAATACTGAATACAACATTTTTTCAAAGGTAATTTCTTTTGATTCTCATACATTAAAAGAGAAAGTTGCATGAAAGCCTTAACAACTAGATGAAAAACAGACAAAAAGTGGTGTTATCTTTCCCGTTTTTTAAATGCTAAATGTATCAATGAATACATAAAGCTCCTTTTTGACATATTTTATTAAGTTTTTTTATTTTTTTGAATATTAATTTTAAGATATTTTATTAATATATTTATATAAAATTAGGAAAATGTTTTATTTCATTTATAAGCGTTCCAACTGCTTTTTTCTAATTTAAATTTTAATTTCAATATTAGCTCAAAATTACATTACAGCCAAAAACATAATTCGACAATCTAGAAAATGTTATTATAAAAAAAAGAGTATTATAAAAAATCGGCCAATACTCCAAACTATATTTCCATAGTGGAAAAAAATATATATTGTTATGGTATCCAAACTTTAGCCCGTAGTTTACAGTCCACAATAACTACTCGCTGTTTCTTTATTTTAAAGTAAATTCGTTTTGTTAACATTAATTATTTTGTACCAAAAACTTCATAAATTGAGATCTAAAACTTTCGCGAGTATTCATATAAATAAAACTTATATTTTTTGGATTACTAGCATATTTTATTATTTTAAAAAACCACACACTCCCGACGTTTCCGTTACTTTTGACTTTTCAGCAACCGTGATCACAGCAATCCAAATTATATTAGTTTCATTTAAACCTACATGAATTCTATGTCAAAAGGGATAAGGCTATATATAGAAAAATAAATTCATAATATGCTTGGAGATGATTTGAGACATTATAAATGCAGCTCGTGCTCGGTACCCCACATCCTCTAATAACCGATCAGATATCATGAATTATTCACAAGCCATGACATGACGTCACAACATCATTGTCAGCATATCATTATCATAAAAAATATGATATGATATATAGCGCGTAATATTAGTAATTTCAAAGCTATCTGTATTCTGTGATTTTCATTCCAAGATATTGCTGCGTACAATTAGCAGAGTACTCTTTATGAATGTACAAATATGAGAACAAGGGACGCCTTTATTTGACCTTCGACAATAGCGTTAATTGGTTTAGTCTAAGAATTGTAAGTTCAACAAAATTTGTTTGATATATAAGAATGATTTTAAGACATTGAAACTCTTTGAGACTTTGAGATATACAATGGCCCGTTTAATATTCAGATTCAAAATAAAAACAATCATTGTTCTTGTAATACCACAGCAATATTAAATGATTTAACATTATTAGCGTAACCTTCAGACATGACTTTAATGAATATTTTGCATATACAATAAGAAATAAAGTATTTTTCTGAAATAAAAGCCAGTTTAAGCCATTAATTCATATAAACGAGATGTTGTAATTTGTTTAATTTAAACTGGGTCACGATGCTTGTTATTAATCAAGAGGAACTAGCTTTCTAATGCACGTTCCGATATTGTTATAAATTACAAATGATTTGATTGATTATTGCTTTTTATGAAACACTAGCTTTCCGCACGCAGTTTCGCCCGCGTGGAGTTCGGTTATATCGCGTTTAAAAGAGAACCTTTCAAAAGTCTGGAATAAAAACTATCCTATGTTCTTTCTCAAGGTCAACTCTATGTCTGTACCAAATTTCATTGAAATCAGTTCAGTGGTTTAGGCGTGAAAGCGTAACAGACAGACAGACAGACAGAGTTACTTTCGCATTTATAATATTACTAGGGATGTACATGATGGTATCTACATATGGTAAATCTGTCTGAACTCTGAAGTGTGAGGACATATGGCTCCATGGATTATATTACGTTTTACCGAAACGCGTTATCTCCGGTATTGGACTTCAAGTACATCATAAAAATATATATATTATAGAGAGAACGTTATGGCCGTATATATCAAGTGCCTTGGGAACTTACTCTTACAACCGTACATTAAATACTTAATGTCTTATATTGAGTTTAATTAAGACTAAGATTTAAAGTAACAAAGTGTACTATCATATAAATACTAGTATAATTGTACATGTACATAGTTCGATAGAATTCGATATCAGTTGAGTTTCATTGAGCTCAATAGAGGCCTTAAAGTATTCGATGTACGGAACACGTGTCTCTGATTGCCCCCAATTGGCGAGCGAATAAAAACAATCGTCGCTTAAAAATAACAGTGATTTCATACAACACGTGATAAATGTACTCTTAGTGGTGCGTACACTGAGTTCCCATGCTCATGTTATGTGAAAAGTCCTGTAGGAAAGATCCCATGACGAATTATGACGTCAAAGTTAAAAATACTTGAACTTTAGGAAATTTCCGTGATGATTAGCAAATGAAGCGAATCGATGTAGCCTTTCAAGCCATATGGAAGCGTGTTGCATGTTCGAAGTAAGCAGATAGCAATATCCGTTCAGCGGTCATATTCAATATGGGTCACCGGGAAGTGGAACCGCAAAAAAATACATTCACAACACCAGATTTATCAATGTTTTTTTCAACTATATATGACTCTAGAAGCGAGTGAAGTCAGCACAGATTGTGTTCCCACATGTTAAGAACGCGTTACTTATGCGTTTTCTATTAACATATCCCGCGTTGATAACTGTATGTACGCTTAATATATTTTTAATGAAATAGCAAAAGTATAAAAGTATGTATTGTTACATTAACAAAAGCTTACGATCGTTTAGATAAAAATCTTCGAGTCACTTAATTTTAAGCCGGAATGGTACGTGGCTGTAACATTTAGGCTGACACAAAAAAAATGCTTATTTGTCACGACTTCTCCGTGGACGGATATAAATTAAGCCGCTTTTGTCAGTGAAATTCTGACGAAGAAATGTTTTGTTCATTAAATTGATTAGCTCTTTAATGCTTCTTTTTTTTTGTTCGCATGACACAAGCAATGACATTACGCACATCCGCTGTATCCTGGGACACAATATGAGTGTATGGGCAATTTAATAAGACGTTATTGAATAGAAATTTCTACTTAATCGAATTACATATGACAACATACAAATATATGTAAAATGAGTTTCATTACCAAGGAGGTTTTAATTACTATTTTTATTATACGAATAATTATAGTTGGTAGTGTATAACGCGCTTTATGGCAAAGTAAAGGATGTGGAGTTATATTGAACAATAAAAACGCAGTAAAACTATTGGTAGTCACTTATCAATCAGTGGTGTATAGTGTGAAGCGGTCTTAATAGAGGATATTATAATAACACTCTCCCCTCCGTCCTAATAAATATTAATGTATGGTCTCATCGTGAACTTGAGCCAACATCATGCTGGTACATTCTCATCAAATTCGCTTTATCTTTTACAAATATTCTGATTAGAGCTCTTTGTTAATTGTGTGTACACGTGGCTTTATGCTGGTCGAGGTTTAATGTAGTTATATATTTAATATTATGTATATATATCAACATTCACTTGTAAAGGTCATTACGGATTTGGTCGTACATTTATTATTATCAATCGTAATTAAGACCAGTCAAACGATAGGGTCACGTGTCAACAAACAAGGGGTTGACGGGAACTATTTTCACATGGACTTCCCACGCCACCCTAAAACCAATGGGAATCAATGGGAATCATTGGGGAAACCCTACTCGAATGGTTTGTTCCGTAATCACCCCAACATTTCCGGATCGCATTAAAATATCAATTATATCAACACTTCATTTATATTGATTATTATCAATAAAATTAATTTTAAATCTTCCTATAATTAGAAAGCCATTACTTTTATGACTTCTATATAAATATTCAAATTAAAATTGACGTTAGATCTAACGAAGTTGTTTTATAAAATTTGTATTATATATGCAATGAATTTCGACAACAAAAAATGTTATAAATCAAAAGCAATTTGAAACTAATGATTCAGGCCATCGGAGAACAGATATTAACAAATCGCTTGCAAAATGGACTCGCCTCGAGCGAGATTGTTATATCTAAAAGGAATTTAAAAAATGGTATTCACAAAATTTATAAAACAATTTAAATACAATACATTTAGTCGAAAATAACTCTCAGAAATCCAAAAACGATTTGCATAAACAGCTAACAGATTTCGTGTGTTTTGAAATTTTCAACATTTTTTATCTTGTTCTCGCATTGATTTGATCGTTTACTCAATTCGAACTGATTATTACATACATCAGATTTATTCAAATATAACAGATACATGCATTTTACTGTGATTCCGTGACTTTTCTTGTTTCTGTTTTGAATTTCAAATACTTTAAATATGTTGTATTAAAAATTCTGTTTCTGATGCCCGAGGCGATGTTTTAATGGTATATCAATGTTTTAAACATATATCTTGTAGAAGGTATTCCAGTATGCATATAGATTGTACGTCGGAACGGCAATGGTCTTCTTAAATCTGATAATTTACGCATCTCGATATAAAAAATAAACTCAATAAACTTAAGCCATAAAAACCAGATCAACAAGCTTTGGATCGTATAAGGTCTATTTTTCCAATTAAAAAACACAGTAGCTAAAAGCTTAATGCAAATTTATTGCCTTCCTTTTATTTAATACTATTTCTTTTTATAAACATCTCAATTGAATCTACAGAAAAGAGGATAAGGTTTTACATTGAAATTTAAAATCATTAATTTTTATTTCTGTTGTGTATTCTAATTTTAAACAATAATAAATAGTAAATACATACCTGCCGGTCCAGTCGCACTGGTCACCAATCATTCCCGCCTCCGCAAGGCATATCAGACCCAAAACAATACTTAAAAACACCGACTCGTAACCCATTGTGATATATTATGTATTTACAAGTCTTTACCACTCAATCTACACACATCACTAACGGTTCATAATGTAACGTCCATCATAATTTAAGTCCGATTCCGTAAAATGTTTTCAAACAAATCAGATGTGATTGTATCAAAATCGACAACAATCCTCCTTTACGTTCACAACTTTACTAACGCAATAGTCGACTTTCAAGTTGATAGAGACGGTTTCAAGTAGCCTGTACACCATCTCTTTTATATTACCAAGGAAAGAATGAGACAGATATAACAATAATATTAAGTAGACGACACGATATTGCTTTCCTTGTCATACGTAACAAGGAAATACGCAGTGTATTTTAGTATGGAGAGGGTTGAAAATAAAATAGCTTTTGAAAACCACTTATCAGGGCTTGAACATTGGCGGGAAACGCTTGTTTTTAGACGTTTTCATAAAACTTTGACCGTTAATATAACTAAAGTTTGCTGAAAGTAACTCAATTACTTAGTACTTTTTACAAAACTTTACTTAAATATTGTTTATTAATTATATAAAATATTTATTATTTTAATGTTAAAAAAAGACTAAAGAACTAGTATGCCTAAGAAAAGAATGCGAAATAATTACATAATTGGTATAACATTTAAGTTTAATTTACATCCAAAAAATTCTATTTTTGTACATTGTAATTAAATAAAATGTAGTTATAACATATTATTGCTTTTAAGAAAGTTACAAATAATTATAAAATTGTATATAATTACAAATGATTTATTTATATTGCAAAATTGTACACTGTATTATATGTCATGATTGATGAGTTTATATTTTGTATGAACAGTTAATAATGATCTTTATCTAGTTTGCATTAAGACACATATTAGCAAAAATGCTCGCCGTATAGCGGCAACATCCCTTCTTTTTTTTTAAATGACTTAGCACATTGTTGTTTTTTTTTTAATTTGACAGACAGGCCAAAGATGATGCTCACTAATATTAGAAGGTAATTATGGGTTGAAAAATGTAGTTTTTGCTGCCAACTAATGGCTTAAATAGCACCGTATTATTTTCGATTTATTTTTTCAATATGTCCTCATATTATATACGAAGTTAGTAATAATACTATTGGAACTTACGCTTCATGTTGTGTTTGTATTAGATAAACTAGAATCAATAGTCGATATTTGTGCTTGATAGCCGCTTTGTCCCTAACTCGTGCTGGTTGAATGATTCATTTCCTTATCTCTCCTTTAAATATGATTTCTAACATGTATTTGTTTTTAATATTGATTTTGAAACTAATCTAGATAACAATAAATACGTTTTATAGTTTATAATATTTTCTTAGCACACTGCGTAGAGTATTTTTTGTGAGTAAAACAAGGCCACATGAACTGTTTCACTATAAACCCCTTGTTTCTTACGTAAAACCACCGTGTGAATGTTTATACATATATTAGTTGGTGATGTAAATATTTAGAAAATCGTCCCAACCCTATTGATAGTTTACTCTTTACTATAAAACCTTACATTAAAAACTAAAAAAAAAGTTTTACATAGTTAAAGGCTGAATAATTACGATTGTCACATTTATGCGATTAAAGCTGTTATATGACTTATCAGTGAATATGATGTATCAAAATTATTTAAATACAATCAGCGTTTTTGAAGATTATCCACAAAAAAAAAAAATAAATAAAAATAACCCGAAAAACTGAACAGATAAAGAATATTTGTTTTATTACAGCTTTCATATTTAAGTACTACATATATTTTTTCTATAATAAGACTGTCTACTTTCGAACTCAATCAATCACTTCAGAATCTTATTTTGACAGTTCAATGTAATTTATTTTTGACAGAACACGTTATTCTATTTAAAATAGAACACATTTACAGTTATTTCTTGTTTTCTTTATTTGAAATTAGCCTCTTTGGTATCATTTTATTATAATTAATGAAAATTTATGAAAAATCTTCGCTTAAATTGAATACTAAAAAATTATTATTAAAAATTTTGTTTAAAAAAGATATGGTTACAAATTGGCACCGTCGCGCTGGCACAACTAGTGTCACGTGACTTCATAAAAAATACAATTGTTTAAATACAATAGTAGCTACTTACTACATTTAATTAAAGAATATACAGGGTGACTGGTGAATTACTATCGATACTTGAGGACGTGATATTTGACGATCATATATGACAAAATAAAAATTAATATAACATAAATATTAATAAACTTCTAAGTAAAGTTAACCAAAAGTTATGTAATTAATTACGCATCGTGTGAACACCCTACAGATTAGGTATACACACACACACACACACACACACACACACACACACACACACACGCGAGCGGCGGCGTAGTGTTGTATCAGCACGCCGCCGCACGCGTCCACACTTGGAACACTTGGAACGTGTCCACACCTTATTTATTTATACGGAAATTTGGTCAAAAATAAAGTGCATATTTTTTTTTACATAATTCGAATGAGAATCATGTACCGAGTATTCTCCTTAAATATTGATAGTAATTCACCAGTCACCCTGTATAGTGTATATATTTTTCCGTTATCTAAAGTACATTACAAGAAGATTTTATAAGGATCCGTTCAATGTATATTTTCAAAAAAATCGACAAAACATTCGTATAAGTCAGAGGTTCTTATTTCTTACATACTTTCGCATATATGTAGGAACTGTTAAATGTATTGTATACTCCTCGACTTAAAGACGTCTAAATATAAATAACTCGTCAACGTAACAATAATTATAAATAAAAATATCTCAAAAGCTTATCTGAGTTAATTATTACTGATTAACTATGCTTATCAAACTTCAACAATAAAAATTTGTCAGTTTGTCACATGAGAATGTTCTCATTATAAAATTTCGATGTTTCATACTTAGTAAGTTAGTAATGAGTATCCTTTTAAATATTTGGTGATATGCCCAGTATGTGTTTTCTCATGCATAAAACTTCGCACATTATAGTATTAACGTTGTTTATTGAGTGAAGAACGCTGTTGTTAGTGTGAGCAAGTGAACTTATGATAAACATACTGAACACCAGTGCCTGCGTTAGAAGGACTGACACCCTGGGCAAGAATATTATAAAAATTATACTACTCATTTATTAATTATTAGGTACATATAAAAAATATTTGATGGTAGTTTAGTTGTTATTTCTCTAAACATATTGGTGTAAAATGTAAAATCTATACTAATATTATAAAGCTGAAGAGTTTGTTTGTTTGGTTGAAAGCGCTAATCTCCGAAACTACTGGTTCGAATTGAATAATTCTTTTTGTGTTGGATAGTACAGTTATCGAGGAAGGCTGTGGGCTATATAACATCACGCTACGACCAATAGGAGCAAAAGATATAGTGGTAAATGTGTAAAAAACGGGAGAAATTATTTCATCTTTGAAGCCTTCCGTTCCGTGAAAACGGCTCAAGATACACAAAAAATATGTATCAAAGAATAATAGCTCTTTTAATGATCTAAAAAACAGTCCGTGATAGTATATGTCTATCTTTTAAGATTAACTCACAAAAACCGTTTTTATGGTCCCTAATTTGGTCGAAATAATTTGTTTAAGTTGTATCAACATATTACATAATAATATTAATCTTTATTCAAATAAACAAATAAATATGTTGTTGGTTAAGAGTACTTCATTGTGAATAAAAAAAAACATAGGCTTTATCCTGAAAATTCTGCGCGAACTCGACCATTCCGACAACCCCGCAAGAACGGGAACTAGGTGGGAAGAACCAAAAATCTGCTGGAACTTACTATTCCACGCGGACGAAGTCGCGGCAAAAGCTAGTTTTTCATAAAATTTAATTTAAAAAATGCCCTACTTACATTTAATGAGTGTCACCGATTGATTAGGAAAATAATATTTTGATAAAAAGTGAAAGTTCGTTTGTATTATTAAGTAAGATTCCTTATTTATTCTTTTTAAAACAAGTGGTGATAATCTTTTACCCAAATTGATATACTTCCTTCTAGTTTATTGTATGGTAAATTATAATTTTAATTATAGACGTAAAAATAGCTGTGTTACATGTTTGACTTCGATGTCAGTGTGTGAGTGTTGAGTGTGTATGTATGTATTTGTGCCTGTGGGTACTGAATAGCGTCGTAGCTCTGAAACAAATAAACCGATTTCGATACGGATTTTTTCATTTGTAATTATGTTTCTTTGCGCTAGTTCTCAGCTATGTTTGGGAAATATATTTATTATGAGGGCGTTTAAATGTATGGTCGATATAATATAGATTGTGCTATACACCTTTTTTTTTACTAACACACAGTACAGAAAACATTATGTAACGCAACAAATTGATTCTGTATTTAATCTGAATGTGTAATTAGCACTTGAAAAATAAATATAATCCATTTTTGGTCAAATAAAATATTATTATTATTGTATAAGTCGAGCAATCTAAGAATGTTAGATTTTTAACCATATGATGTATCAGGCATTTTTGAGGTATGAGCACTCGACGAAGTGCTTCAAGCGTGCGAGTATAATGTGTGTGAACAAAATTGATAATGTATACATAGTATTATGTATGATGGCGCTGTATGTGAAAAAAGATTTTCCCGATTTTCTGTTGAAAATTTTTGTTATAAACCTCACGGAGACCTTTCCAACGAATGCAAAACCGTGGAAATTGGTTCGTTCGTTCTGAAGTTATAGCGTCAGGATGGAAAACCGGACTTATTTTTATATAGTAGATCTCTTACAAATATCTTATTGTCATCATTACGTCATTACATATCTGTCATTATATGTCAATTGCATAGCTGTGAACATCTCAAAAGCTAAATAATCTTATTCTAATCAAGTTGCAACAGAAATAAAATTGAAGTTAATGTAAATGTACTTGTAAAAACCCAAGATATGTAAATGAACAGTCCAAAAAAATTATTCAATCTTTTAAACGACAAGTCCACTCCGCAGAGAGCCGCCACGAGGTCTTGGCTACTTTGATACCTCACAAGTTATTATTATTAATTCATAAACCTTTTATATAAAGATAATAACGATATTTACGCAGTGGGATAATGTTGTCATAAACTTCCACATAACCAAGAAAATTGAAAACCATTATTATTATTATTTTAAATATTATTTGAAAGACAAAATTCTTCTTGATTCGAAAATATTCAATTTTTAAAGTTATTTTTCAGTTACACTGATAGTAATGATATAAAAATCGAGATACATACATAAAAAGTTTTTATGTTCATCATTGTACCCTTTCACTATAATTATCACAGATTTACAAATAGATACTTTTCATTACAAATAGATTCACAGATAGTCAACGAAACAACCTGTTCTTGCACTGGTTTTTACACTAAGTATCTAATATTTTTTCTACAGTTTTCTTGTGTGTTTGTGTTCAGTAAAAAATTAAATAATTATCAAGTATGTAGTAAATACCAAAACAAATAACTTAAACTTCTGTTTAAAAAAATCAATGACATTAGAAAACTTAATGTCTTAATTGAGATAATCTGTTTAAAAATGAAGACATGTAAAACTGAAAGTACTTTTCATGGATCGCTTATGTTCTCTAGGGAATTACGTGTAGTTAGAAACTTAAGGAAGCAATTTGACACTGGAGCAAAATTAATAGTACTTCTGAACTTAGCAATTTGAGGTCCAAATATGATATTATTATTTTTGTCTTTGTAATCAAGTACATATATATAAATAATTAGATGGAGACAATTCGATACTAAAGTTATATTTCTTCGCTATGCTAAATGTTTTGTATGCTTACGGGCAACTCAAATAACATTACATATTTTAAATTTTAATCCCTCAGCTGATTTTATAGCGTAAATTATTTTTTAACAAAAGCAATCATTACAAGGTCTAACTATTGCGGCAATAGTTTTAATATAATTAAGAATTCAAAATCAGCTATACAGTTAAGAAGTAGGTACCACTAAAACATATTGAAGAGAAATACAAATAAAAAAGTATGTATTTCAATCATCGTATCAGCTTGTGATGAACGGGGCAACATGTTGAACGATATTTAGTCCGACTGTGTTTTTCTGGTGGAGTTTGCTAGTTGTTTTGGCATATTTAAGTAGCAATATTTTATAATATTAATAAACTTACGTATGTATATGATTTTATTATTATATTTCGTAACATATGTTTAAATCTATATATATAAAAGAAACTCGTGTTAGTTACTCCACTTATAACTCAAGAACGGCTGAACCGATTCAGTTGAAAATTAGCAGGGAGGTAGTTTAGAGCCAGTAAATTGCAATAGGATACTTTTTATTCCGTTCGACAGCATTCCCGTGTAACTTGACATAGAACTTCAGTCAAAAAATAATCAGACCTGGAATAACAAAATGCAAATGACAACTATGTAATTGACGTATAATGACAGATATGTAATGGCATTTGGATGACAATTTGATATTTGTAAGAATTCTATACCTATATTATATAAAAATTAATTGATGTTCGTTAGTCTCACTAAAACTCAAGAACGGCTGAACCGATTTGTCTTATCTTAGTCTTGAAATATTCGTGGAGGTTCATTTCGGGGAAAACCCTAAAAACAGACCTTTTCTATTTCCTATACAAACGTTTTATTTGACATTAGATTTGACAAATATGACGTCAATCATTCTGTTCGATTGAAACAGGCAAAATTTAATAAATACCAATACCTGGTTATTTTAGACGGAATAGAATTAAATAGAAAATCGCGGTTGAAAATCGCGGCCAAAAATCGCGGATGAAAATCGCGGCCAAAAATCGCGGATGAAAATCGCGGTCAAAAATCGCGGATGAAAATCGCGGTCAAAAATCGCGGTCAAAAATCGCGGTTGAAAATCGCGGCCAAAAATCGCGGTCAAAAATCGCGGATGAAAATCGCGGCCAAAAATCGCGGATGAAAATCGCGGTCAAAAATCGCGGATGAAAATCGCGGTTGAAAATCGCGGATGAAAATCGCGGTCAAAAATCGCGGATGAAAATCGCGGTTGAAAAAAATCGCGGTCAAAAATCGCGGTCAAAAATCGCGGTGAAAATCGCGGTCAAAAAAATCGCGGATGAAAATCGCGGTTGAAAATCGCGGATGAAAATCGCGGTCAAAAATCGCGGATGAAAATCGCGGTCGGCCAAAAATCGCGGATGAAAATCGCGGTCAAAAATCGCGGATGAAAATCGCGGCCAAAAATCGCGGGCAAAAATCGCGGATGAAAATCGCGGTCAAAAATCGCGGATGAAAATCGCGGCCAAAAATCGCGGTGAAAATCGCGGTCAAAAATCGCGGATGAAAATCGCGGTCGCGGATGAAAATCGCGGTCAAAATCGCGGTCAAAAATCGCGGGTCAAAAATGAAAAATATCGCGGATGAAAATCGTGGCAAAAGCAGGGAAAATGAAAATCGCACACACGCACGCGGTCACAACAGTAAAATAAAAATTACATCAAAAATCGCGGATGATTCGTATATATATATGTTGAAAATCGTTCGTGGCAAAACATAATAATAATTTACAAAATGATTCTACGTTTATAGGTCTTTTATAATTAAAATTGGACAAACATAGGGAAGCTTGAGTTAAATATGGTATCTCGAATATTAAAAATAGGCAAAATCAGCAGTGTGTGAACACACAATGGACTAACCAGTCCACTACATCAAGATTGACAGAGCACGGATCCTCGCTCGTGGAGAAAAGTACATTCGAGGAAGTAACCGACGATGGTGCTATTGAAATTAAAAAACATGTTAATTTCAAAAGAAAATGCTGGAAGTTACCTGAGATACCCTTATAGAAATATTAACAACTCTGTCTATGACCTCAATATATAGCGCATTCTAAATGCATATAGAGCAATAGGTTAAAAATTAATAAGTCTTTGGTCGTAGAAGACAAATAACATGAGTTACTTACAAGTGACAGTAACTTCATCTTGTCTTACCGTGATAAGGATTGCTCCAAAGCAATGGTTCCCAACCAGTGACCAGTGGTACGTGGACCACCATTGGTCCGCGAATGATTATAAATTCAGCGGGTGGTAAGTCTTGAGTCGTTTTGGTGTAAAAAAGCAATTTCTTATGTTAAACTTCGAGAAATGGCCTTGCGCTATTTTATGATTTTTTCAATAACTTATTTATGTGAACAAGGATTTTCTGCATCGCGGTCAAAAATCGCGGATGAAAATCGCGGTCAAAAATCGCGGATGAAAATCGCGGATGAAAATCGCGGTCAAAAATCGCGGATGAAAATCGCGGTCAAAAATCGCGGATGAAAATCGCGGTCAAAAATCGCGGATGAAAATCGCGGTCAAAAATCGCGGTCAAAAATCGCGGTGAAAAAAATCGCGGATGAAAAATCGCGGCCAAAATCGCGGCCAAAAATCGCGGATGAAAATCGCGGATGAAAATCGCGGTTGAAAATCGCGGTGAAAATCGCGGATGAAAATCGCGGTCAAAAATCGCGGATGAAAATCGCGGTCAAAAATCGCGGATGAAAATCGCGGCCAAAAATCGCGGTGAAAAATCGCGGATGAAAATCGCGGCCAAAAATCGCGGTCAAAAATCGCGGTCAAAAAATCGCGGATGAAAAATCGCGGTGAAAAATCGCGGTCAAAAATCGCGGTCAAAAATCGCGGATGAAAATCGCGGTCAAAAATCGCGGATGAAAATCGCGGTCAAAAATCGCGGTCAAAAATCGCGGAAAAAAATCGCGGCCAAAAATCGGGATGAAAATCGCGGCCAAAATCGCGGGCAAAAAATCGCGGTGAAAATCGCGGATGAAAATCGCGGTCAAAAATCGCGGATGAAAATCGCGGTCAAAAATCGCGGATGAAAATCGCGGTCAAAAATCGCGCGCGGTCAAAAATCGCGGTCAAAAATCGCGGATGAAAATCGCGGATGAAAATCGCGGTCAAAAATCGCGGATGAAAATCGCGGTTGAAAATCGCGGATGAAAATCGCGGATGAAAATCGCGGTCAAAATCGCGGTGTGAACACATCGCGGATGAAAAAATCGCGGTCAAAAATTAATCGCGGTTTATGAAAAAATCGCGGAGAAAATTCAAAAAAATCGCGGATGAAAATCGCGGTAGACAAAAATGAAAATCGCGGTCAAAAAAATCGCGGATGAAAAAAGAGAAGTTCGCGGGACGCAAAAATCGCGGGATGAAAATCGCGACATCGCAAAAAAAAACGCGGGGTCAAAAATCGCGGATGAAAATCGCGGTGGAACAAAAATCGCGGCGGCCATGAAAATCGCGGTCGCGGCAAAAAATCGCGGATGAAAATCGCGGTCAAAAATCGCGGATGAAAATCGCGGCCAAAAATCGCGGATGAAAATCGCGGATGAAAAATCGCGGTCAAAAATCGCGGATGAAAATCGCGGGATGAAAATCGCGGATGAAAAATCGCGGTCAAAAATCGCGGTCAAAAATCGCGGTCAAAAAAATCGCGGTCAAAAATCGCGGATGAAAATCGCGGTCAAAAATCGCGGATGAAAATCGCGGTCAAAAATCGCGGATGAAAATCGCGGTCAAAAATCGCGGATGAAAATCGCGGTCGCGGATGAAAAATCGCGGATGAAAATCGCGGTCAAAAATCGCGGATGAAAATCGCGGTTGAAAATCGCGGATGAAAATCGCGGCTAAAAATCGTGGCAAAAGCAGGGCAAAAGCACACACGCACACACAACAGTAATAATTTACATCAAATGATTCGTATATATATGTTATGTTTAAATACATAATAATTAAAATACTTCGTTTATAGGTCTTAATAATTAAAATATTCACATTGGACAAACATAGGGAAGCTTGGGTTAAATATGGTATCTCGAATATTAAAAATAGGCAAAATCAGCAGTGTGTGAACACACAATGGACTAACCAGTCCACTACATTAAGATTGACAGAGCACGGATCCTCGCTCGTGGAGAAAAAAATACTATATTATGGCCTAATATTCTGGCCATATCTTAAATACATTAATTAAAAATATAATTCATGTAAAAGCAAATAAATTTAAATCCAATTTTTAATATAATATGTACCATGTTTATGACGTGATAAAATCAAACGAAGCTTTATTAATAATAAGGAGAAAATTATTCTCATCACGTTCATACGTCATTAATAAGATTATATTCGCGTTCACATTTAAGGAGGAGGTGCCTTTCTCTTCATAATTTAAATAAAGACAAAACATAATAAAAGAATTCAGACATTATTATAAAAATTAACTTAAAATATTTTGTGTCGGGACTTGTTTTTACTTCAAACAAGTCTCAGCTACCTTGAAAAATAGTAGACTGTAACAGACAAGACGCAAAAATCAATTGAAGTAACAAAGCTCTTTACACAGCTTCAAGTTGTCGTTCAATAAAAGATGCCAAATAGAAACATCAACTTGTCCTAGCTCAAAGACATAATACGTTATGTTAACACAATTATCATTTTATTATAAAATATTAGTAGTAATATTTAGTGTCCAAAGATAAGAACAAAAATTTTATAAATAGATAGAAAAATAATTAAAGTCGGATATATCCACTTTTATATTTTGTGATACATAAATTAAAGACATATTTTGATTATATGTTTCTTCAAACAGAATGCAGGGAATTAAAGAGAAGTTCTTTTTTAATTTGAGTGCAGATCCCTGGACGCCTCTCGGACTAAAACTCAATTAAGAGGTGATTTGATTTAACATTTAAATAACGTGGAGTTAATTAAAGGCCCCTTTATACATTGTCAAGATCTTATGACATCGTTAAATATTTGTGTTCAATGATCAACAAAAAGGGTGGATCCACTCAAAAACATCAAATTCACAATTAATCATGAAATTGATTTACAAAAATAGTATTCAAAACTGGGTCATTATTGAAAAGAATTAAATTTTAAAATATTACAATAATCAAAACTAACGGTGTGAGTTGTGACCCTGAGTGTAACGTTTAATATTGCAAAATATATGTATAAACCAATCGATGTATAGAAATATAAATTGTAGGTCGACTTGAACACTGGAACGATAAAGAACAGAAAATTAAACGAGACAAATACGCCAGACATCTCAAAATTAATTAAAGATAAAAATCTTAAAATTACATAACTAATTATTTCGCGAGTGATCATGTTTGCTGCAAAGTAACCGAAACTTTGGCAGTATTTAGTATAAAATAGTAAAAATACGAGTTCAAAATATGTATGTATTAGTTTTATTGTATTACGTCATTTTAATAAATAGTGTGCAAACCGTAATCAGATGCTGGTAATCCACCTAAAATTAACGTAAAAAAAGTACACATACATTAATTCATTCAGTTAGTTCATAGATATGTAGCCATGGATTAAAAAAATTAGTAACTAAGCTAGTTAACACAATATACAAATAAAATATTAACAGTTCAATTAAAAATGTTTGATCACTACGAATCAAATATCAAACATTTTGGTGCTAATTTCTTATAAGATCATTGTGACTTTTGTCCAACAACCTTATACAAAAATAAATCAGTTGAAATAACATACAATGTTTCGTAGTTTCTCTTGTAAACATCATTAATATGTAGATTGAGGTCAGATTTGCAAAACAAAGTTTTTTAAGATAAGCTAGACTTATAAGGCCATTAGCCAATGACAATTTAAATATTGGTAGGCAAGATATTGTTTGCGACTTCGTACTCGTTTTCTTTGAAATTGGATTCATGAAGCAAAAAAAAGTTTTGCTTAAATAAATATGTTAATCAACTGGTAGCGACATCTATCGTTTGTTTCAAGTAACTTCATACAACACATTACACACTTATAATAACTGTTATGATATCTTATGCGGGATTTTTAAGGGTATTTTGGGATAGCCAATGTTTATAAAAAGTTTATTATTCCCAATAATTGATGATAAATTCGAGGGATACACCTTACGAGCCCTGAAGATGAATGTGTGAAAAATGCCATAAAAGAGACCCCTAAGGAAGAATGGGCCCACTAAAGCGCCCAATGAAAATATTAGTTTCATTTAAATGTGTACTCGCGAAAATCTTAGATCTCATTAACTTTAGTGTTCAATTTATTTTCAATTCTTTCATTTGTCATATAAGCGCACATCTTTGGAAAGCATAACTTGTCACCACCATATCAAAAAATATTTCCTGGAACATGTATTTCAAAATTCAATGATAACATATAAGGAGTGTCCATATTTTATTACGTTCTTGTCAGCACAGTTTTTTCGTATTTTATGTTAACCATAATTTTGATTATACATTGCTTCTTTCATATTACTTTTACATTTTATATTTTGAGAACTGTCTAAGTCAAAGAGATGTAATTTTGAGATAGTTTAGACTTCCAAATACCTGCAATAAAACCAATGCACGTAGCTTTTCTTTACGGTTTTATTGATGTATTTTTCAGAAAGTTTCATTTTAATTTTTCTCATTCAATTTAATATTTTTCCTTAGAATAATGCTATCATAGCTCAAAAAACTTTAATATTCAATAGTTTTTTATTTATAACAATTATTTGAAATAACCTAAATTAAATTTACTTTCAAAGTATATGATATTTAGGTCCTAAATTGTATACATAAACTGATTTTAATTCGTATTCAAACAATTCAACAGTACAACATTAAAATTTACACTTATCGATTGGACTAAAAACAATAGGTACTGTGTATATTCTTAATATAATAAATTAACTTCTTTCATTAAACTTTGGAAAGCAATTTGCTTTCTTGATTTATAACTTAGGTCTATTTTACTATTAACTATCCAGTTAAACATCTCCTGTTCCTCTTTTTATTTTATAGAGGGGCATTCCTGTATCTCTCTGTTATTTATTACATGTACCATAATTTCGTTTTTATTTTGTTGCTAATAGTTAGTATGTTCATAATAATTAATCTTTGTTTCTAAAACAAAGATCTAAAGCTTGTAAACCTTTCGGATATTTCTAAAATAAGTAATAGACTCAGTAGATTTTTCTGTTGATTTTTAAGAAAGTTCTGTTTAAGTGTGACATTAATTCAGAGAAGATAACATAAGGTAGAATCGTCATGAAATGTTACCAGCTCTCATAAAGTAATTAATTATTATTAAGCATATTAAATATTTTTTTAGAATTTATTTTGAGTGACTTATTAATGTTAAATGATTCAAAAATTGCTTAATGGAAATGTTAAAATTTATTAACATTTTGCATGAAAATAGTTATATGGATAATTTTCATTAGCAAATATTGTGAGGGTAGATGTAATTTATTTGTGATAGGATAAAAACAGAACTATATAATATATATAGTTATATAGATTAACTAATGCATTTTAAGTCAGTTCGCTTTTTTAAAGACTGTATTAATAAAGTGTAATCGATGTTCATTTGTAAACAGAAATATAAATTGTGAAATAAGACATTAGTAACAATGTGTATGTGTGATTGGATGTGGACGATACATTGACTATACATACTTTCAGTGAAAAAGTTTTGTAAAACACTGTCGCCGCTGCGTTAAGCTCTTTGAGAAACTTTGAATGAAGATTGACATGGTATGATTTAATTTTTTTTATACTTTTAACACAATTTCGATATATATTCTTTATTGATAGACTTCTCCTTGTTCATCACCAATGATTGTCATATTTCTTAATTTAATATAAGTCATCTATCCTATTATCAAAAAAACTGTTCATAAACTTCTTTCTAAAAATAATTAGCAATACATGATAAAACTGCTGTTAAAGTAGACAAAAATATAGATTCGGTTTAATAATTCGGTCTAAATGGGGTTTTAGCGCCTAAAGTTCGCACATAAAAATAGAAAAGACGTGACCATTACTATAGTCCTGTTGAATTGCGTAATTATGCAATAAAAAATATCTTTATAGTAAAAAATGCTCAATGTCTTAAAAAATGTATGGTGCAAAAGGACTTTAAAATACAATTTAAAATACACACTACAAACAAATTTTAATGTATAATATCCGAGTTGTATTAACATAAACAAAATGTAATGGATTGCATAACATTGAACTCAACAGTTTCCATTAAAATATCATCAATACCGAACTATATATGAAAGAGGACGCAACATTGTACATAGTTCAAATTGTTTTTAAGTTTCAATTGTGCAGTGTGGAAACGTGGAGATAAGATATGTTATTTAAAAAAATCTTTACACTGTACAAATTAAAAATAAATTAGTGTAAATGGTGCTACGAAGAGGCCAGTTATATGGTTGGTTACAATTATTAATTAAAACTTATTTGATGAATAGGGCATACGAATACTAACAAAAGTTGGGCTTCTTTATCTATGTATTCCAATAAGTACTAACTTATATGACTGGTCACAATATTTATATTGTAGTTTTTTATAGTAATTGTAAGAGATTACATTACTTTAACTGGCATCAATATAGGATTCATTTTGAATTACTACCTAGTTCACAATTAAAACACTGAGAAGCTACATAGTGGCTAAGTAATGCACTTGTCCTACATCATGTCTCAGCAGTAGTGTATAAGGAGCAAGTTTGAGAATTAATAAAGTTACGTTTTATTTAAATAGTTATCATGCGTCTATAACCTAATTTACAGGCACATTTATAATGAAGATTGCTGACGAAACTCTCCAATTATTGGATGAACATCTTTTAACTACACAACAATTAGGATTCAATCCTTGCAAAGCAGCTTTCGAGCCATGACTACAGGAATGGGACGATAAGCTCAGCTTACACAAAACGTTGTTGTCGAATGGATTGAATGTCAAAAGTATGTTTTAAAGTATTTCTTTATATATATAATACTATATTGAATTTACTGTGGAGTCTAATCGGTAGGTATTATTTACAGAGAGTGGATGTATTTAGAACCAATATTTACATCTAAAGATATATCGCGACAATTACCGCTTGAAGCTAAAAAGTACGACATTTTGGAGAGAATATGGAGACGAATTATGTCATCGGCAGCAGCATGTCCAAAGGTTTATTTTCCTAACTGTATTTGGCAAACTTTCAAACGAGTTTTAAACTTTATACACACGATATTTAGTCTAGTGTAGCACAGTTTAAATATTAATAGTAATTTTTAAATGCTTGTTAATATTATAACATGTGAAATAGGTATTTAAAATATTAGGCTACTGTTACACATGCTTATTTCAAGCACGAAAGCATGCTTTGAGTACGTGCTGTTTACTAGCATGTGTGTTCAAGTGTTGCTTAAAATAAGTACATATGTGTAAATGTAGCCTTAGTTTTATAACTACTCTTAATATATTTATTTTGTTCACAGATAAAGTCTATATGTCCGGATAGCCGTCTTCTAGACAGCCTGGTTGAAGCTCATCATTTACTGGCTGTTGTATCACGAGGACTGAATGAATAATATATGGAACTTAAACGACTACGGTTCCCGAGATTCTTCTTCCTTAGTGATGATGAATTGCTAGAAATATTATCCCAATCTAGCAACCCAAGAGCAGTGCAACCCCATCTTAGAAAATGCTTCGAGAATATTGCTAAGGTACTTAATTATATCTACCTTCTGGTATGTAGTGTTTAATTATTAAATAATTCCTATATATCTATGTATATATCTACGTATGTAGAATATCTAAATTTTCTATTGTTGTAATTTTGTTTGTATTATTTTTTATACGTATATCTTTTTTTATTTTATTTTCTTCTCTCTTTTTATTGAGTCAACACTACCTTTCTATTTTAAAAATGTACCTATTTCTGCTTTTGGTACATCAATAACTAAATTATAATAATGTATAGTATGATTGTCAACAGAAATAAGTGGTTCTAATACATTACAATATTTTACATTCAATATTTATGATTTTATATTTATTACAATATCGTCAGGTAACATTTGAACCGGATCTAAAGATAACTCAAATGGATTAAAGTGAAGGAGTAATTGTGGAGTTGAAGTACAAATTTTACCCTACTTCAAATGTTGAACAGTGGCTACTTCTACTAGAAGACACTATGCGACATACGAGTGAGACCAGATTGATTTATTATATCTTTAAAGTGTCTATTTCATATGGGTTAATATATTATTTAATTTAATAGACAGACAAATAGTTCTACCGACCCTTTTGGAATTTATCTAAAGGTTAAAAATAAATCACCCATTGAATCTTTGAATGTTTTCCATTCAGATTTTATAAATTTATGCAAAAGATTATCACTTGTACGGAAAGTAAAATAGGTTAATGTACAGCAGTCATATTCACTACTAAGAGAATTCCAATTAACTTTTTAGCTTAAAATTATCACGTATAAACAAAAGAATGTAACAAAGAAATATAGAAACAGACATAAATATTGAACTGAATAAACTATCTGGCATATTAGGTATGTATGATGATTAATGAAACGATTGTATTTTATTCTTAGTCCGTCTGACCTTGGTGGATTCAATGGAAGAACTATGGGAGTTACCTCGTGATCAGTGGGTACTGCGGTGGTCAGGGCAAGTTGTGATTGCGGGATCACAAACAGCTTGGACGGCGGGAGTTGAACAAGCTGTCTCCGAATACCGAATGGATGAATTCTTTGAAGAGATGCTCAAACAGGTAACGTATTGGAGAGATCTAAATATTGTACATAATATTTAGATCTCTCCAATATTTTTTCTATAAAAAGAAATATAATCACATAACATATATATTACTTTATACTGAAGTAATAAGCAAAAATTTTTCAATAGTTGGATAGTCTTCGTGCCCTATTTAAAGGTTCCAACGCGAAGTTTTATGTGCTCTGATGTTATCGAAGCGCATGCTTGTGATGTTACAAAGACACTCGTTGATGAAAGTGTCAAGAATGTTACCGACTTCCAATGGATATGTCAGTTGAGGTAATATTGATTTTATGGGTTATAAAGAGATATATAGAATTATAGTTTGACATGGATTTAATTGAACTTCACAAGGCTTTTCCACTATTTTAAATATTAATATCATTGCTTTTCACATAGTTGGACTTTAAGACAATTTGAAGAAGTATAATTCAAAAGAATTTATTCAAAATTAGACCTTTAAAAAGTATATTATAGTTTCAGAATAATTGGCCACGTAGCAAATAAAATTTTGACACACATTCGATAAAATAAAATTTCTTCATCTTTATTTATAGTACCTGAGAAAATGATTTAATATTAGAATCTTTGTAAAAAATTAAAATACATTTATTTCTATTCAGGTATTACCAACTCGTAAAAGAAATGATACCGCTTGAGGAAGGAGAATTACCGGAGATATATCAAGACGAGGAAAGATTACACACTTCATTGTACTATCGTCAGTTCAGTCAGAATAAGTGTGACGTTCGCGCGCTGAATTCTATCTTCACTTATCAAAACGAGTACTCGGGAAATAGGCAACTCATTTATACTATGGATTACTTTTCAATTATTACCTACCCTTGACATTTAACGGTCAAGATAAACCATTTATTACGTGTCAGGGTTAATAAATTTATCTCGATTTCCTATGGTTATGCCATCGCTGCGAACCAGTCTCGAGCTAATATATAAATGTAGCGATGATGCTTATATAAGTGTTTTTTTTTTCAGCGGACGTCTGGTAATCACGCCGCTAACTGATAGATGTTATTTGACCTTGAAGTGTGCAATGCACCTCAAATTTGGCGGTGCTCCGGCAGGGCCTGCTGGTACTGGAAAAACTGAGACAACTAAGGTAACTTTTATTCTAAATTTTTCCTTATATGAGAACAAAAAAAATAATATTGTTCCCGTTATAAATAGCTAAGTATAAGTGTGTATGGTTAACGCTAGTCTTCTATTCATTATGTGGAGTTTCTTTCAGGATTTAGCCAAAGCACTGGCTGTTCAATGTGTGGTATTCAACTGTTCAGACCAACTCGATTATATGGCTATGGGAAAGTTTTTCAAAGTAAATATATATACATATTTACTAATACCTACATTTAAACTGTAGTTGAACTTTATAATTATTATGAAAATATATCAGTTCCGGTGCCTGGGCTTGTTTTGATGAGTTTAAAAGAATTGACATTGATAGTACATCTGTCGTCGCTCAACAAGTATAATCAGATCTAATACTTTAATTATTTTAGTATTCATTTAAACGGAACTACTATATTTGAATTACTGAGCGTTATTTTATTATTCTTAAAAACTACATACTTTACAAAGTAATCGAAATTTCGGGACTATGTAGTTTTAAAAAATAATTTAATAAAAAACGCGTTACTACGCGTTTGGAATTACTATTCCAAAGTATTAGTTTTATTCAAACAGTTATATATTTTCAAATAGTTGATTTCATTTATATAACACTCACACACTTCATTTTCCATCGACCTTATTTGTCGTTCACTTTATCAAAACATAAATTTCATTTGAAAGGTCGTGACGATACAAAAAGCGCAAATAGCTCGTCAGGAAAAGTTTATTTTCGAAGGCTGCGAGCTTCCTTTAAAAGCTTCCTGTTCAGTTTTTATCACTATGAACCCTGGATACGCGGGTAAATTTATTTAAAATTTTCCGGGTAGTTTAAAATTAACATATAGTTAAGACAAAGAAGCGTCATACTAGTAATATTAAAATTATAACCATTTGCCATAATATTTCTATTTCTAAACAGGAAGAACGGAATTACCAGATAATCTGAAAGCATTGTTCCGTCCTATTGTAATGATGGTGCCCGACTACGCTCCTATAGCAGAAATTTCTTTATTTTCATATGGTTTCTACTACGCCAAGAATCTGGCAGGAAAAATTACTACAACGTTTAGATTGAGCTCTGAACAATTGTCTTCTCAGGTAAGATTTAATTTTACCGTTACAAGCCATATTTAAAAATAGTTTGAATAATCTTTCTCCGTTCCCGGTATTAGTGCATTATCTTCTAATATATAAAATTCTCGTGTCACAGTTTTCGTGCCCATACTCCTCCGAAACAACCTGACCGATTTTGATGAAATTTTTTGTGCTTATTCGGTAGCTATGAGAATCGGCCAACATCTATTTTTCATCCCCCTAAATGTTAGGGGTAGTCCACCCCTAAATTTTTTTTTTTATTTTTTAGACAAAATTTTTAATTACTATTTTTTTATGATACAACGTACAAAAATACATACAATCCTAAATTTTCACCCTTCTACGATCAACCCTTATTTTTTAATAGCTATTTTAGTAATTTAATCATTTTTCATCTCCGGTCGATAACTGATCAATCGTCATTTAATAAGTTATCCCCGCCAGATATCTACAGGTGTCACTTCTGACCCAGTAAACAGCACGGAGTAGGGATGAGAACGAAGCCGGTCTTCTGTTTCTCTCACACAATTAGACTTCTCTCACTCCCTACACAGTTGTCGGCCATCGTTATTGTTTGTGCATCAAGTGTAGTAGTAACGTTGACAATTATTATTTTGCTAGCTCAGTGTAACTCTCATATTAACTATTAATCATTCCTAATCACTTCAAAACACGGAGATTTATGGCTTTAATAGGTAAACTCCAAAAATATAAATAAAAAAACGTAACAGATATTTCTTGATTATAGGGCGAAACGAAGTTCGCCGGGTCTTCTAGTCTCTCTATATAAATAAAAAAAACTGGCACACTATTATAATTATGTAATTATAACTAAGCCGTTTTATATACATATATGTACATATTAATCAACAATATAATTTTAATTTATTGGTTATTTTTCATGCATGCGTACAGTTTAGTTTTTTTATTTAGTATGACTTATAACTAAATATCTAGTATGTGATGATGTTATGTCTATTATTTATATACCTATTATTATTCCACTACAACTTACCATATTATATCTATGTATTAAAAATATTGTAAAGCTGTATTCCATTTTTTTTGTATTTGAATTCTACTTCAATCAATTCAATAAAAGATACAAATATAATTGTATACTGGTTTTAAACCTTATTATATGTATTACAGATAAGGTTCATATTTATTTATTGCAAACAGAAGCATTACGATTTTAGGAGCAGTAATCCTTGTGGCCGGTAATCTAATACGTCAGATGCCCGACGGAGATGAGAGACAAGTAGTATTAAGAGCATTACGAGATGTGAATGTACCCAAGATTCTAGCTGATGATCTTGTTTTGTTCAATGGTATAGTACGTTATGAAGCATATTTATGTCACGAGAATATTATCTCATATTGTTTTCAATATATTGGTAAAGAAAAGTACATACATAAGTGACATTAATCCTTTGTGTAATTTTTATACAGGTTTTATATCACATTTGTCGGATGGATGGATTTGGATTTCCTTGATGGATTTCCTTTCGCTCCGGTTCATACATCTGTGGTTAGCCCCAAGTCTATTACCATGGGATAATTGTATGGGGAATTTCATTTGCAAACTCATGAATGGTAAATATATTTATAATGATCAAACCATAATAAGATTAGGCATAATATGGCACAACAAGTTCAATTTTTTTCAAATAGTTTTTTGGTGTTGCAGTAATTCTATGCAAAATTAAAACTAACTATGTCTAACTTTTACAAAGTACTTAATTGTTATAAGTCCTTATATATATTTTTAATTTCTCTTTACATAGTGGATCGTTTACTTTGGCTTGATTTTGTTTACATGATTATTTATCGACTAATTTAGTGCAACATGTTTCAGATCTATTGAAATGTGCCGACAAAATGAAGATGGGCAAAAGATTTGACAATATTTCATTAGGACAAGGTCAAGGACCTCTAGCCCAAGCTATGATGAAAGTTGGCTGTGATTTTGGTAACTGAGTATTTTTTCAGGTAAAGTATTACATTTCCTTTCAATCATAAAGTATATTCGTTTTTTTTAAATCATTCGAATATAACTAATAGCACGGCTTAAGTGTTTTTCATAATGAATCTAAAACAATTTGAAGAAAATGCTATATCACAATTCAAAGAAATGAATTTAAGATTAGATTAACTCTTAAATATTCCAAATATGTATAATATATACGTTTTATGTACATATATTAATAAAAATGTGATAATAACTTTGTCTAGGCTAATTGGCTGTATTTTTATTCAGTAGACAGCAATATCGATTTTAATGAAATTTATTGCGTTAGATGTTAACTCGAACCTACATATGTGTACCTTTTTAGTGTGACTTCTGACCTCACGATATATATATTTTTAAATGTAAATTTCAGAATTGCCATTTGTCTCCATCATGGATGCCAGTCTTGGAGTTAAATGTGGAGCAAATAGTCCCAGAAGTAGTTCATAAGGACTTTCGGTTGTGGCTCACATCAACACCTTCACCCTTCTTTCCTGTGGCATTATTACAGAACGGTATTTTAAATATTATTGGTACATAAAGTTAATTATAACCATACGATACACAAGTTTAATATTAAGAAAAACAAGTATAAAATGTATCTGTTTATTAAATTTGTTATATGACTTCGAAACAAAGACATGTTATTTTCTCAGTTGACTTTATGAAGAAGCTATTTTATTTTATTTCTTCGGGTTTTAGGACTGTTGAATTATTAGTAACAAAACTTTGTAATTTTCAGTGGCTCCTATTTTCACTATGCCTATTCCATGGTGTAGTTCTAGAAAGACGGAAGTTTGGGCCTCGTGGTTATAATATACCATACGAATTCACAGACGGTGATCTTCGTATTTATATTTCTCAGCTTCACATGTTTCTGAATGAATAACATGAAGTTCCATTGCGGGTTTGTTAATTAATATTACGGTAAATTAATGCCTTTAATTTGTAAAAGGCTGCTTTTTATTAATTAGTTAACATGAAAGAACCAATGGGTTTGTTAAAATAAGTAGTAGATTACTATGTAACTGCTATTATTTGTATTCTTGGGTCGTATGATATTCTGGAAGAACAATAGGACTGACGTTGAGGGTCGTTGCTAAGTCTCTAATTGAAATAGGGTTCACGAAAGCAATAACTTAAACAATGCTTACATTATGGATTTAATTGGAATAATATTATAATAGATAGGATACATTTTAATGTTTACATACTTGTAATTGGTATTTTAAATCATTTTATTCAGATGTTAACGTATATAGCGGGTCATATTAACTATGGTGGACGAGTCACTGATGATTGGGATCGTCGGTGTTTATTGTGTTTGTTGGCTGATTACTACACTACTGCTGTACTCAATGATACATGGAAATTTGATGAGAGTGGTGCTTGTAAACAGGTATTTAAATTCCTTATGACGTATTATGATTTCGAAGATATAGTTCAAATAAAACCAGGAGACCGCACCGTTAATGTCATTCAATTCAGACACCAATGATTTCTCTTCATACTTCTAGACCGTTTTATTGTATAATTTGTTTGAAATTATAATTACTGTTTTAACAGCAACAATCTTCATCCACGATTGATGACTACACTCGTTATATATGCACCTTACCACTGAACGATGACCCGTCGTTATTCGGATTGCACGTTAATGCCAATATCAGTTACGCTATGTCTGAGACGAGCTCGTGCATAAGTAAGTCATATGTCATTTTAAATATGAAAATTACTAATAACTGGCTATAACTCCTAGATGAACATTATTACATTTGCGTTTGTTCTGTGTAAGCGATATATTAAAGCCCCTTGTTGAAGTAGATAAATTATTTTCATACGAAGTTCTTGATGTAAATTTTGCAAGTTTTATTGCAGACACTTTGAGCAATCTCCAACCGAAGGAAGTTAGTGGCGAAGGAGATCTCACAGCCGAAGAGATGACAGAAAATGCTGCCAAAGATATTCTTAGTGTGGTACCTCCTATGCTGGACGTTAATTACATCGCTGCAACGTAATTCCCTTAAACATTAAAGTTAATGCATATAATATATAAATAAAGTTAATTTAATATATATTTTTATCCTAACAGCTACCTCGTGTCTTATAAGAAGTCTCTTAATACACTACTCATTCAAGAAGCCATACGATATAATAAGCTTTTGGCCGTTATTAGCAGTTCTCTTCAGTATGTTTATATATCAAATCGCAATTAACAGTTTATTTTTTTACTAATATTTTATTTCTGCTAGTGACCTACAAAAGGTGCTTAAAGGTTTAGTTGTTATGTCGGAAACCCTAGAAAGTATTTCCGGAAGTTTGGCTAAAAACGCTGTTCCAAATATGTGGAGTGCTAAGGCGTATCCTTCGCTTAAACCATTAGGTATTATTTATCACAAAAATATATTTATCACAAAAAAAAGGCAAAAAATAAGCTGCTTAATAAATTTACAGAAGGTTTATTAATAATTTTTGTTTTTCACCAGCGGCTTGGGTAAAAGATTTATGTCTCCGAGTACAATTTATGCATCAGTGGGCTGATGGTGGGATTCCTAAGGTGTTTTGGATTTCTGGGTTCTACTTCCCCCAGGCATTTTTTTACAAAACTGTGCCACATAACATGTCATTGCAATTGATACCATCGCTTACGCTTTTGAGATAAGTCTAAGATAACACCCCAATGGTAGGTACAATTCAAATTTAAAAAATATGTAGGTATTTTGGACACACAAATTTCCGCTGTTTCGCTTGCTTAAGTATCAGTAGTGATAGTGATTAGAACTGGAAAATAAGATAGAAAACCTGTACTCACGACTAATTCTATAAGAAATTTTATCTTCTGGTCTCAAAACTCTATCAGAAAAGCTTCGGATCAGTTTACGAAATGTAATCTTTATTTGATTAATAATAATTAATTAAAATATAATAAAAGAGGTTTATTATAAAGGAATACTCGCGAAAGCCTTAAATCTCATCAGGTTTATTATACTTAATTATAAATTCATATTAGTCAATGTTAAACCAGTTAATAAACACAATGTTGTTACAAACTAAGTTATATTTCCAGGCTCTTAACGCTCCGCCAACGAAGAAACCAGATGATGGTTGCTGCGTCCGAGGCCTATTTTTAGAAGGTGCTAGATTTAATACTGGTGATATGACACTAGAAGAAAGCAGGCCAAAGAAGCTACATACTGGTCGGTATTTCAAAGCTTCACTACTTATAAACTTTTTTAGTAATTCATGTTAATGAGGTGATAAAACTAAGATATTTAAAATATTCAATTCCAGAAATGGCAATCATATATATGAAACCGGAACAAAATCATCGTCTTGCGCAAGATTTATACGAATGTCCGACATACAAGACACTCGTTAGAGCCGGGACACTCTCGACCACTGGACACTCGACCAACTATGTAATGACTATTGAACTGGCGACTCATAAGCCACAATCTCACAGGATAAAGCGTGGCGTCGCTTTGTTCTGTGCTTTGGATTATTGAACGATTCGGCATATGACGAAGTTTCGGCATATTGCACTATCCCTAATCACCCTAATTCGCGGGACTACCATTAGAAAATTTCAATGAAATATTTTCCAAATTAACGAATTTTAAAATAATTTTTTCACGATTAGTACATTATTTTTTAGTGTTCAATTTATTTTTAATTGTGAAAAAATCACCTTAAAAGTTGTTAACTTAGTTAATATTTCAACCTTAACTTTCTTCTGATAATCTGCTTCCAATGTAGATACTTGGAATTATCCAATGATAGTTACGCGATTTGCACTATCCCCGACGATATCATTTTTTCATCTTGACTTATTTAATCATCGTTTGATAATTTTGTTATTATTACACTGTCTTAGAATATAATTATTTTATGTTACATAAGTTTTAATTTATTATGGAATAAAGTTTTCAAATTTATATTCTTTGTATTTAGATGAGTGAAGGATAAATATTTTTAGTTTCTTTTAATCGTCTCGAAAATTTTGTAGTTGGTGCTCCATTAAGATCTGTTTTTTATATGTAAATATATCATAGTATAACTAAGTATATAAATTTATGACATGGACACTACACATATAATATACAATACATAATTGAAATTTAAAGAAATTCTTTTATTTAATCTATATTACTGTCTAGGCTGCTGTACCTTAAAAATATTACTTACTTTACTACTTATAAGTACTTTGCTTAGTACTTATTTACATTGATTTCATGAGATAAAGATTGTTTAAATGTTTCATAGAATTAAAGTTCTAGTTCTTACACAACTGAACTGATTAAAGAAAAGAAGCGATTTTTCTTCGTGTTTTCTAATGGAATTTTTCAAACCGTTGCCTGACGTGAACAATCTTGCTTGAAAATATTGTAAACATCAGTTTAATGTACAAAAATATGTAACATTTTCAGAATCTATATATATAAAAATCAATGCCACTTTTCGTTGTAATTCCATAACTCAAGAACGGGCTCACCTATCCAAACCAAATGCTTAGGATTTGGTCGGCATATTTAGTAGATGGTTTATGTGAAGTTTGCACAAAATCGGTCGAGCGGTTCCTCATTTGTCACATTTTTTGTAATAAATGAATTCAATAGAAACTTTTTTCACAGAAACTTTTTTTAAGTTTTGTTGACAGGACAAGCACGTTGTTATGTCATTCATGCCGTCAATTCATTTTGGACGTGGTTTGATTAAATCATATTATCAGCGATAAATTTCTTTTCACATAATTGCATTTGCAGTGCATTCATACAAACGGTGAGTCCTGAATTTATGTATACTTTTCTAAGTTGCCGTATATGATTTCACATGGCATCATATGCGACAGCTTCTTGGGAATTTGTTTTTTTTTTGTTCTAATTTTTTTTTTCGATTTTTAAGCGAAAACATATGTGCATACGGGAAAAATACCACCAGCCAGACGAGCAAATATAGGTCGGCGAACGCGTAATGCAAATGATGTGGCATTACTAAGACGATCACAGACTGCAGATGAACGCGCACAAGCTAATGCATCGCAGCGTGAACGTAATGCACGCAATAGATTTGTTAACCCAGTACCTGTACTGAATCTTGCACGGCCATCACGAATACGTCGTACTGTTTTGGCTGAAATGATGCGTGCTGCTTTTAATTACAACAGTCAGATTGATTATAGTATGTATGGATACATTGGAATGATGGACGCAATATGTCCACATTGTGATGCGGCTAACTTTCGAGGTGAAACACCCGGCATGTGTTGTGCTAATGGCAAAGTGAGATTGCCAGCATTAGAAACTCCACCCGAACCATTGTATTCATTTATTTTTGGGACATCGCAAGCGTCGAAGCACTTTCTGAGTCATATTCAACAATACAATTCGGCATTTCAAATGACTTCTTTTGGTGCAACTAAAATTATTAGAGATAATTTTATGCCGACGTTTAAGGTAAATACTTCAACAGGATTATTCCATGTTTGTATCAATCTGAAGCATAAAGTATATTAAAAAAAAAAAACTGATATAAGATTTACCTAAAATTGTATACATGTTACAGATTCAGGGCCAGATTTATCATCAAGCTGGTTCGTTATTGCCATACCCCGACGCTGATCATCAATTTTTGCAAATTTATTTTATTGGTGATGAAAATCGTGAATTAGATCAACGTTGTGCAATTGTTTCGAATACAAGACGAGAAATTATTCGTGAGCTACAAAGGTTTTTCCATCAGCATAACGCATTAGTTCAATTGTTTAAAATTGCTCTCGATCGTATGCCAACTGATAATCACAAAATCGTAATAAGAGCTGATAGAACACCTTTTGGAGAGAATGCAAGGCGATTTAATGCACCAACAATTGATGAGGTTGCAATTGTAATTCTTGGTGATCAGTTTCAATCCCGTGATATTGTACTTCATCGTAGAAATGAGCAATTGCAACGTGTTTCGGAACTTCATCGTAGTTACGATGCATAACAGTACCCAATATTGCATTGGAAAGGTGACGATGGTTACCATATCAATATACCAATGATTGATCCACGAACAGGTAAATAATTGACCTATTTTTAGTGTGTTGACATTTCATTTCTACAACTTTCTAAAGTCACATTTTGTAATTATTATCAGGTCTACATATACAGAAAAAAGTTAGTGCCATGAATTTTTATTCGTATCGATTGATGATTCGTCCACAAGAACAAAATTATATCTTAAAATGTGGTAAACTATATCATCAGTACATCGTTGATATGTATGCCAAAATAGAGACTGAACGTCTTAATTTTATTCGTTTCAACCAAGCAAAATTAAGATCCGAAGAATATATTCATTTGCAAGATGCGATAGCGAATGATGCTAATGTTAATGACATCGGACGTTTAACTATATTGCCATCTTCGTATATTGGTAGCCCACGGCATATGAACGAATATGCACACAAGACGCAATGTCTTATGTACGAAAATACGGTCGACCGGATCTGTTCATTACATTTACATGTAATCCGCAGTGGGATGACATCAAGAACAATTTATTTGAAGGCCAGTCGACAACTGATCGTCATGACATTACAGCACGTGTTTTTCGGCGAAAATTGACAGCACTTATGGATTTAATTGTGAAATTAAGTGTATTTGGAGAGGTGCGTTGCCATATGTACTCAATCGAATGGCAAAAAAGGGGATTGCCGCACGCACATATATTAATTTGGCTGGTAAATAAAATAACTCCGGATCAAATCGATAACGTTATATCAGGTGAAATTCCTGATCAAACTGTTGATCCTGAGTTATTTGATGTTGTCGTTAAAAACATGATACATGGTCCGTGCGGTGAACTAAATATGAATTCGCCATGTATGATTGATGGAAAGTGTTCGAAACGATACCCAAGACAATTGACTTCAGACACAATAACGGGCAATGACGGATATCCGTTGTATAGACGTAGATCACCTAATGATAATGGCAAAACGGCAAACATTAGAATGCGTAACCAGGACGTTGAAGTTGATAATCGTTGGGTGGTTCCGTATTGTCCATTATTATCGAAAATATTCAAGGCTCATATAAATGTGGAGTATTGTAATTCAGTCAAATCCAGTAAAAATATTTGCAAGTATGTAAATAAAGGGAGCGATATGGCTGTTTTCGGTGTAGCTGGTGATAATAGAAATGATGAATTTACTCAGTATCAACTGGGGCGCTATATTAGTAGTAATGAAGCTGTCTGGAGGATTCTGTCGTTTCCAATGCACGAAAGACATCCTGTGGTTGTTCACTTAGCTGTGCATCTTGAGAATGGCCAACGTATTTATTTTAATGAAGCAAATGCATTGGAAAGAGCAACACACCCACCAGCGACTACGTTGACAGCTTTTTTCAAATTATGCGAAACTGATACATTTGCTAGAAATTTGTTATATTCCGAAGTGCCACAGTACTATACATGGAATGTGTCTTCAAAAAAATTTCAAAGACGTAAACAAGGAACAGCAGTCGATGGGCATTCAGGCATTTTCAAAACAGATGCAATTGGGAGAATGTATACAGTACATCCAAACAATGCTGAGTGTTTTTATTTGCGATTGCTATTAGTTAACGTCAATGGCCCAAAATCATTTCAAGAATTAAGAACAGTCGACGGTCATTTGTGTCAAACATATCGTGAAGCATGTCAACTCTTGCATTTGTTGGAGGATGATGCACATTGGGATTCAACACTTAATGATGCATCTACGTCAGCTCATCCACAACAAATACGAATGCTATTTGCCATTATATTATCGACATGTATGCCATCAAATCCACTTGAATTATGGAACAAATATAAAAATTATATGGCAGAAGATATTTTAATTCGTATGCGTCATCATGCAAGAAATCCTGATTTGTTGATTACCTTGGAAATGTGCAACGAAGCTTTGATAATAATTGAAGATATATGTCTAACGATTGCAAATAAAGCATTAGTACAATTGGGTATGACCGCACCAAATCGTCCCATGCATGATTTGTTTGATCGTGAATTGCAACGTGAGCAGGAATTCAACTGTAATGATTTGCGTTTATTTGTACAATCGAATATAACCAAATTAAATATTCAGCAAAAACATGTATATGATACAATCATGCAAGCCGTTTCCAATAATGCAGGTGGATTATATTTTTTGGATGCACCTGGTGGCACAGGTAAAACGTTCGTTATATCATTGATTTTAGCGACTATTCGATCAGATCAGAAAATTGCACTAGCACTTGCATCTTCGGGAATTGCTGCTACATTATTAGAAGGTGGTCGGACCGCACACTCTGCATTAAAATTGCCATTGAATGTACAGGTGATTGAAACTCCAACTTGCAATATATCGAGAAATTCTGCTATGGCAAAAGTTCTGCGATTAACGTCAATTATTTTATGGGATGAGTGTACAATGGCGAATAAAAAATCACTAGAAGCATTCAATCGAACAATGCAAGATTTACGTGGTAATCAACAGCTTTTTGGTGGTGCTTTGATATTACTTTCAGGGGATTTTCGTCAAACATTGCCTGTCATTCCTCGATCAACTCCTGTTGATGAAATAAATGCCTGCTTGAAGTCATCAGTTCTTTGGAGATATCTACAAAAATTGACACTAAACATTAATATGCGTGTTCACCTACAAAATGATCCAGCTGCCCATGAGTTCTCAAAACAATTGTTAGAAATTGGTGACGGCAAAATACAAATCGACAGAACCAACGGATTGATCGCTGTACCGAACAATTTTTGTACAATTGCGCAATCGATAGATGAATTGATTGAATGTGTTTTTCCGAATATTGTTCAGAATTACAGAAATCATGATTGGTTGACAGAACGCGCCATTTTAGCACCGAAAAACATTCATGTCAATGCAATTAATTTTCAAATTCAAGCGAAACTGCCAGGCGTAGTCACGAAATATAAATCAATTGACAGTGTTATGAATCAAGATGAGGCAATGAATTATCCAATTGAATTTTTAAATTCATTGGAGCCGGCTGGTATGCCACCGCATTGCTTGAATCTGAAAGTTGGTTCTTCGATTATATTATTGCGAAATATTAATCCACCAAAACTGTGTAACGGAACCAGATTGGCAGTGAAAAAGTTATTGCCAAATTTGATTGAAGCTACGATCTTAACTGGTAAATCAAAAGGAGAAGTTGTTTTGATACCGCGTATACCTATGATTCCAACTGATATGCCTTTTGAGTTCAAACGTTTACAATATCCTGTGCGTTTATCATTTGCGATGTCCATCAACAAGGCCCAAGGTCAAACACTTCACGTTTGTGGTGTGAATTTGGAGGAACATTGTTTTTCACATGGCCAGTTATATGTTGCCTGTTCCAGAGTCGGTACCCCCAGCCGTTTGTTTATTTATGCTCAAAATGGAAAAACAAAAAATATTGTTTATCGAAATGTTTTGGATTAAGTGTGTTGTAAATAGCTAGCAATTGATTTCGATTTTAAATAAAATATTTTTTTGATTAAATAAATGAATTTGATGTTCCGATTTGTTTATTTTATTTCACTTTATACGTAGCGAAGCACGTACCGGGCCGCTAGTATATTGTATAACTGTATACAATATATACAGTTGTATGTATTACATATCGATTGTTTGTCTTATCGGTAAGATACTAACAATAGTCACTTTAAAAATTTCTATTTTCAATACCTTTCATTCAACATCTATCATAATACGTAAATTGATTATATATTGCTCTATAATTAATATGTAAGCAATATAGGGCATAAGTAAATATATATCATTATTATATACTTAAGTAACTTCAAGATAAATAAATTCCATGATTATATTGTAGATCTTTGTTTCAATAGGTTTTATAAACATTGATAATGTTTACAGGGAAATTAATTAAATGTGAGTGTTTGTCTTCGGAATTTTATCTTTGAGTCTTCTATTTTTTGCCAGATTATAATTTTAAACTATCTTTAAACATATATTCGTAATACGAGTATAAAGGCTCAGATATCACATGAACTAAAAAGCGTATGTTATCTTAAACTGGGAGAAGTTTGAAATAGAGTAATATTCTGAGTACAAAATTCATTCTGTGGTTTTAGACAAATACACAGAAACTTTTCAAACTATCTAAAGCATACTTCAAATTTAATGCTAGTATTTGGATAAATGTTACCGTTTATTTTATCAAATACCTACTTATCACTAAAACTCAGCATTTAAACAAGAGATAAGTCTCTAATGTGTGTCCTGCAGGTGCTGGTGTCCATCCAGTCGCTCATCCTGGTGCCGGAGCCGTACTTCAAGGAGCCGGGCTACGAGCGGAGTCGCGGCACACGAGTAGGCAACAGCGCCAGCCTCGAGTACAACTCCAACATATACCAGGTGTGCGTACCAGGTAAGGATAACTACTGTTAATAGTAAAGATTACAAGCTAAAGCTTGTAGTCTTTACGTTTCCATGGACTATTATTTTTATGTGTTTGAATTATTACTTATGAAAAATATTGTACTTATGAAAAATACGGAGACAATAAATGATAATAATAATATTGAAAAAGGTTTTCTGTCGTTACTTGTCATAACTGTTATTAAAAAACACTAGAGATTAAAAGTTAATGTCAAAATAACTTGTTATCTCTTAATGACGAAATTTTTTAACAAATACTATATACAGGGTGACTGGTGAATTACTATCAATATTTAAGGAGCATACTCGGTACATGATTCTCATTCGAATTATGTAAAAAAATAGGTACTTAATTTTTGACCAAATTTCCGTATAAATAAATAAAGTGTGTACACGTTCCAAGTGTTCCAAGTGTGGACGCGTGCGGCGGCGTGCTGATACAACAACACGCCCCCGCGCTCTAGTGTGTGTGTGTGTGCGTGTGTATACCTAATCTGTAGGGTGTTCATACGATGCGTAATCAATTACATAACTTTTGGTTAACTTTACTTAGAAGTCAATTAATATTTATGTTATATTAATTTTTATTTTGTCATATATGATCGTCAAATATCACGTCCTCAAATATCGATAAAGCAAAGTACTAAGTATAAGCAATAAATTTTGCATTAAATATTGTTTCGGAATCCCAATTAATATTGGTAAAATTTTCTGTACACTTGAAGAATCTTTGTACGTTTTTATAAATTTATAATAATATTATTTTATAATTTCGTTAGAGGAACTTCCTAGTCGTAAAGATCGTGAGAACAGACGGTTTTCAAACTATAAAGTTACTAGACTACTCGCGACCTTTTAATGCTCAATAAAAAGAAATGCTAGTTATCTTTGATCTAAGAACGACCCATATTTACAAAATTACAACATTAATGTTGTTATAATATGCATATATTAAATTTTATTTCTTGTGTATTCACTGAGATATATGAATCGTCATCAGCCTATCAACGCCCACTGATGAGCAAGGCCTCTTTCTCACGTGGAGAAGGTTTGAGCATTAATCACCACGCTTGCTCAAGACGGGTTGGTGATTTCAAACTTATAATTGTGAAACTATAAGTCCAGGTTTCCACACGATGTTTTCCTTCACCGTATGTCAGTGGTGTCTAAATACTCTTAGAAAGTACATATGACTCCGAAAAATCACATTGGTACTTGCCAGGTTTGAACCCGCGCCCTCGGCAACGAGAGGCGGACCCTTTAACCACTAGGCCACCACTGACTATATATATGAATAGTAAAATATATTTAGATTGAATTTTTGTTTTGCTATATTTTCTCACTGTTTTCTCTATTACCAATCATTATATTTTTTCAAAATAGGAATAGTGTGAAGAACTTTATTTCTTTCATAATAATCAATCTTGACTTCAATTATTTATTGAAAAGATTATTGTATAACATACCTGAATGCCATATGTACAGTTTTAAACTTCGATCAAAGTAAAGTGTGCGTATTTTATCGTAAAACTATCCAACCGATAAATTATTTAAACTGTTTATTAAGAGCTCTAGGAAAATTATGCAAGCTTTTTTGAAATAGTATTTAAAATTACAAATTGTTACTGGAAAAATTAATTAACACTCACAATACGTGCTAACCCGAAGCCGTGGTAAATATAGAAATAATCATTTTCTCACTAAATAAACTATTGTATCTTTAAAAATAAAACTCCAATATATCCTATAACTGGAAAAAATATAAACGTACAAATATTTTAAGATATATAACAAAATACGATTTTTTTGAACATTACAAAAATATGCTAAGAAACTTTTATCGTGAGTTAGAATAACACACGCCAGAACAACTTTCTCATATTAGTGTCATTTAACCTACCATGAATAAACAAACTCGATACATCTTTAGAATATAATTATTAGAGAAGTAAAAATTATGTGCTACCAATTTTTGACGAATTATAAGTTTAATTTAATAATAAAATATCTATTAATTAATATACAACCTATCGGTAATACATATGTGAATATAACACTGTATAAATATTATACAAAGTCATTGTACTTCTAGTGAAATGTTATAAAAGTTGAATAGTTTTAAAAATTGTACATATAATTATTTACTCACAGAATTAACTTTCAGTTAATTTTTTACTTATTTGCTTTTATTTTATTAACATAACTCTTCTTCTACCTGGCAACTTCCCAGCTTTAGTCAGGGTCGGCCTTACATTTTTTTTTTAATGGTTTTGGCTAATTGTTTTTACGACCAGCCGCCTGCCTGACATCAACCCTCTTTGGGAATGCATTAATCAGGGATGTCTAAATACTCTTAGAAAGTACTGTGATATGGAGACTTTAAGAGTTACTACATATCACATGGTGGTGCTGGGAGGCGACCAAAAAAAAAAAAAATTGAATTCAAATAAATTAAAATAAAAACAAATTAGAAAGAATTAGAAAGAATGACGTTGAGTTTGGAGTGAATAGGGCTTGCCGTCGCATTAGATAGTATGGATCGGATATAATATAGAAGATGTTAATGATTTAAAATAAAAATAAAGTAATAAATTGTAAAGCCGTTTAAATTATACGTATAAAACGATCCCGAAGGCAATGCGAGGCGTTACAATCGTTGATTAAAATGTTTGTTTTGTATTGTTACACTATAATTAGGTACTTGTAATTTCCATGAGCAAGAAAATAGTAATTTCCTCACCGTCTGCGGGCCAACTGCCTAAGTCCTAACGACGAATTAAACGATTCTTCTATCGCACATTAAGTCGATAATTTGTAGACAATTGACGTGCCCAACGGTTTTATTTTAGTCTAGTCTGTGCATATGTTTACAATTCCCACGACTGTATCTATTTTATTATTATTTGGTTTTTAGTACATTTATTTTAAACATTGCAATATATGTTTTACGTAAAACCGTTTTGCCTGAAAAAGTTATTTTACCTATTTTACTTCTTAGTTTTTGTAAAGTCGCATTAATTAAAATCTTGTCGTCATTTTCATCTCGTATTCCCGTGATCACGGTTGCTGCAAAGTAACCGAAACGTCGGGAGTATGTAGTTAAAATAATCGAAATTGCGTGGTAAATCCAAAAATATTAGTTTTTCTTAATCCATGCAAACCCGTAATATTAATGAAAGTTTTTTAGATTTCATTAAGGCCTCGGCCTCGAATTTTGCGGGCAGCGGGAGCGGCAGGATCTTACGCGTATAATCAAATGGACCGACCCTCGAATACAGCGGCGCCCGCTGCCCGCTAGTTTGGAGAAATGTATGCGTTTCCGTGGCGCCGCCGCCGCCGCTCCGCTGCCCGCAAAATTCGAGGCCGAGGCCTAAGTGAATGCATCATCATAATGACTACAAACCCAAACGCATGATATAAGTACCTAATCGAAAAAAAAATATTAATTTCATTTAATTGAATAGTCGCGAAAGCCTAAGATCTCATTATATGAACCAGTACGGACTGGAAATCGCCAATTGAAAAATGTTAACGCCGTAATAGAACTTATAAATAATCTATACTTTTAACTGAAATGTTGAATATATTTTATCCTACGATATATACAAAATGATAGTCAATGAAATGAAAAGGGCTCTGCAGCTGCCAAGTAAAAAGTACAATTTAGCAACTTTTTACGTATCTAGGCAATTGAATATGACAATTATTTTGGAATAGTTGATACGATAAAATCAGTGCGTGCATTAAGTATAATTAACAAGAGCGCGTCGTGTGCGATCTGATTCCTATCAATTCATCTGTAAAGACTTTTAGTAGTTTAACTATTAATTTTATTAATTAATTAAGACCTTAAAAAATAGACGACAACAATAATTATAGTTCAAACAGAAATTAGACTATATTTCTATATATTACTAGTTTTTGTCCGCGACTTCGTCCGCGTTAGTTTGGTAAAGAGTAATATATGTAGGTATAGCTGACCAGGCGAACTCTATTCCGTCTTAGAGGCCATAAATAATCAGATTTTTCCTGTTTCAATCAAACAGAATGATTGACATATTAGCTAGTTGTCAAATATAATGTCAAAAAAAAACGTTTGTATGGGAAATAGAAAAGGGCTGTTTTTAGGGTTTTAAACCTTCCCTGGACTTTCAGGAGTATTTCAAGACTAAAATTAGCCAAATCGGTTCAACCGTTCTCGAGTTTTAGCGAGACTAAGGAACAGCAATCCATTTTTATATATATAGAAAATTATTCTATGGAACATATTGAGTATAAGTCAAAGTCTCATGCGCAATAAGACCTGTTAGTTTTATAAGAATATTACGGACATAGGTTAAAAAGTTTACAGAAGTCGACTGTTGTAGTTTAAGCTTTCATATTTTTTTATAGTAGTAGCAGTCTTTCTCTATAAGAATATCGGTAGAAATATTCAATGAAGTGAGTACATAAATATCTTATACACACATTAAACGAATACTTCAATCTATGTAAATAGAGACCATTGTACGTTAGTGTCAGAAAAAGAATTTTTATAGCCAAATAAACTTGCTATATATAGCCAACGGTGCCAAGTTATTAAAAATAAATATTATAGGAACTGAATAATGGAACTGAGAACATTAAGACATTAAGAAAAATTGCATTTATTTTGAACTACCACGAGAGATGTTATTTAACTCACTAGTGAATTAACCTAGTTTTAACAATTATTTTTTAGTATGATTCGATGTCTTTGAAATATGTATTGAAAGTGTTTATTTCATAGATTATACTTAAAATTTTATTATATTTAGATACACAAAATATTAACATTTACAGATCTTATACATAAGGAGATCTAAGACTTGCGAGTACTCATTTAAATGAAAGTAATATTTTTCGGATAACTATACGCATTTTACTATTGTAAAAACTGCATAACTCCTGACGTTTCGCTTACTTTTCAGCTACCGTGATCACGAAAAATTAATTTAATTTAAAGGTCTTATATAATAGGCCAAGCTGTAGAGCCAAGATATCACATGTAATATTAAAAACGTCCTACATATATGTGCAAAAGTATTAATTATACATATTTACAGTTTTGATATTCCAAGTATGAGTGGTTTCAGATATTATAATACTTTTTTTTTGTCAAAACTGCTTATTCGTATTTTAAACAGATGTCATTCCTAGCTAATTATGAGGTCTATCAATACATTTTTTAAATAAAAACTGTTCTAAATTGTTCCTTATTACTGTACCACTTTTAGATAAAATAATAAAAATAATCAAAGTTGGGATATAAAAATGTATAGTCTTTATAAACTTAAACTTAAACTAAAAATAAATAAACCACTTACTTCATTGCCCACATTGCCTACATTTTAGGTTCAGTTTTTTTTCTTGCCCTGATCCCACTTCATGTAGAGTCGGCACAACATATTCTTCTTTTCCACAGAACATAATGTAAATAGTTTTGGCTTATTGTTTTTACGACCGGCTGCCTGCCTGACATCAACCCGCTTTGGGAATGCATTAATGAGTGATGTCTAAATACTCTTAGAAAGTACATATAAATCGGAAAAATCACATTGGTACTTGTCGGGGCCGGGATCGAACCCGGGCCCTCGTGCATGAGAGGTGGGTCTTTTAACCAATAGGCCACCACTGACTTTAGGTTCAGTTTACCATTTTTTTTAAATAATTTTTAATATTATTTACACTCAACTTATAAATGTGGACAAAGATAGATATAAATTTAATGAAAGATGTAAAAGTTTATTTTGATGTACGTTCTATAAAAAATGACAAACTAAAATCTATACCCAAGCCTACATATGACACGAGGACAGGATAGTAATAAAATAGTATTTCTCTTCTAGAATCTGGAGCCATATCCAGGTAATGATGTTACGAACACAATAAATCTCTAACTTTATGAAATTCGATATAAAGGTGTTACACAAACAATCTGTTTTTTTATATTTTCATGAAAATTTTGCGTACCTATACGACACTGATTTTTTTAAATGAAATTCTAATTTTAGTTACGGATGACAGAAAATGACTTCTAAATTATTAATTGTAAATGCAATACGTTTATGGTTTTATTGCAAATATTGTTGGTGTTTTTAGACCGTGATAATGATCTTATTTTGAAAAAACCTATGATAATTCTGTGACTTGGACATTTAATCTATGTGTCGAAACACGTAACCGAGATTTTGCCTACGAGGTCTAGGGAAACGGGGCCTTGCTATCAGGATGTTTGGGAGTGAAGAAGGTTGCAGACGAGCATATAATGATATAATACAGTCTCTAATTTAATGTTTAATTACACAAAACAGGTGAGAAATGTTTTCTTTATTCTTAGATTCAAATGTTTTAATCATAGCACAATAATCAGCTGGATTTCTATGAATGCTATTGCATTTGTTTCAGAGACAATGAGACATATGAATTGAGAGTATAATAGGTCGGATGGTATTATGTATCTAATCTTAGCTCTGTTATCAGAAAAGATTTTAAATAATATTTTTTAAATCTGTAATAAAATTAAGTAAAAAATATAAAAATGTATTGTTAATAAAGCAATAATAAAAATGAATAGTGAAAGAAAAAGTGAAATTTAAATATTATAAATAAAGCTGCAATTGATATAAAATTTGATAAGTAGTTTACTAATATAACTTAGTTTTTAATCGTAATTTACGAAGTAACTTCTTCACTAGTTCTAGTAACACTTATTACAAACCAATCAGTTAAGCTTTCAAAGTGATTGCACCACCTTTACTTGAGACTCTTACCTTTAAAACCTAAATGTGGAGCTCTTCGCATGTTCACTATAATTTATGACTATCTCGCTAATATCTTAATATTTTAACTCTGATTAATGAATGCTCAACAACAATTACACTTTGTAACCCTTATCTACTTTATGCACTATGGTATGTACATATATAAAAAACTGAAGCGTCTGGTTTGAGACATTTTAGAATACGCTTGAAAAGCTTTACTATCTGACGTTCGTAAAATGGTTGGATGAAATTACTCGAATAAAATGGCAGTAAGAATTGTACTGTCCATAAAAATTGGTAGTAGCGGTATTTGATATTTAATTAAATTTTCAAATAATAAGTATTATCTTTTTAAACTTAAGTCCTGCTTGCAGAGTAAAACGTTCCGCACGTGCCTCGCTTTTCTACAACTACAAATTGATAATATTTCTCTTCCAACACATTTCATTTTAAATCGAAGAAACTATGAATTGATTGAGGCAATTACATAAAAATGTAATAAAATATTATAACTCATATAATTTTTGAACATTACTGTTTATTTTAGATAAATGTTATAGTTAATCGGAATTTGAGACATTAAATGCAATATGGCAAGTAAACATGTTTGGTTAAAACCTCAAGTTTAGTTTCTTTATTTGGTTCCATATAAATATATTTGTTATTTAGTTTATTTATCATCCTATACTATTTATTATTTTAATTATAAAAATATCTACCATTTATTAAAGTATTATAAAGCAAATTTCATAGAATCATTAAAGAAGACAGTATGAAGTAAAGTTATTTCCAGAGACTTCTTTGTTTCATTATTTCTATAAAACTGATAAATACATATGTTCACATTTTATCTTGTTTATTTCGTATTGCAAAATTAATTAAATTGGATTCTGATAATGTGTAATTGGGATCTTGATGATGGAATGTAATATAAATAAAATACAACATTTTTCTGCTGAACCCCTATACATCATAGTATATACATTATACATATGGTATATACTGCAAAAATGTTTGTATCTCTTGGAGTTTAAATTGCATTTTAACTGATATCCCATTGTCTTCGTAGTCCATATTACAAACGTCATTTACGATCTATCAATTAAACTTCAGTAAACGTCATTTACGATATATTATAAAGGTGGCATTTACGATCTATCGATTCAAAACAAAATTCAATACAAGCGAAAAAGTCGTTTAAATGGCTGCAAAAATAAATTGAAAAGTTCCGGAAGAAATCTTAGAGTACGTTACTAAGATCCAAGAGTGTCTTAATGTAGAACGTGTGTTCACAGACGTATATCTTGTGGATATCTTGACTGTGGAGTCTAGTCTTTGTTCTGCTTAACTTCTACATTACTGTATGATACACAGAATTCACAAAATTTATCTCTGACTGCAATTAAAAAAGAAACTTTGCTTTAAATGTGTATGTTGCGTATTATTACGATTCGATATTATGCAATATATATTATTTAATTGTTTGTATACAACTTGAATCTTTTACTTTCTTGAACCGTTTGCTTACTCATTCTTCTGCTTAGAGCTTCTAGCGTCCTTTACAAACTTATTCTTTACATATGTGGAGTTATTAAAAATTCATTCCTTTTTTAAGAAGAGTGACCTCAACATTATTGACGTCACAATTGCCTTTGACCTTAATTGTAGCCAGACTCTCAGGTTACTGAAGGTAACCTCGTAAACGGTTTGACGAATCCCTTATTTCTAGAGGTCTGATCGCTGCAACGCCCCTGTAGGAAAATCGCGTATGTTTCGTCTCGGAACTTCGTATCTCAGTTATTTCAAAACTAAATTATCTGTAATTTTGTACACATATACTTCAAAGTATAAGGTTTAATATAATAAATAATAATTTTTAATATAATGTTTATTAACTTATTTAAAAAATAAATATAAATATATTTAAACATGCACCGTGTTAGGTAAGGCGCAACGTTTTATCTCCTTGTGTAAACTAATGTATAAAGATTGTAATACAACAAATATCTCGAGAGCGGTAAAGAGTGGTACAGGGTAAAGTCTCGTTAAAAAAAAGGAACCCGAAAACTATACCATCCTTAACTATATTGGTTAATTTTAATAAATTAATTTATTATACATATATATAAGTATATATTAAGCGACGTTTTAAAGAGATTATAAGCATTTAAAAAATGTGTAATACTTATACATTTATATCAAAAACTTTCGAGTAATGTGGCGTTGAGTTGTAGTAAAGTATTATGTCAAAATCACACCGTTTCACATGAGTTAGCTTTGATGCCTTTTTATATGCATTATGATTTGCAAAAAATAATTTAAAATATATAGAAAAGAAAGCTTATTTATAAGACTAAATTAATAAATTACTTTTACCCCATACCAATAAATTACGATTCCAGCATCCAAATACTAAGTAATAATCAAATACGATAATAGTAAAGTGTAGCTATTTACAAATTCTTTAGTTATATGTCGATGTCGAATACCCATATACGAATGTCTAAAAAATATATACGGAAGTCCAATATCTAAATTCGGATGTCCAAATATTAAAACTAATTTTAATGTAAAAAAATATAAATTTATGTTATCAAAACTATTGCCTCATTCCGATGTAGGAACGAAGTGATCTGTTATAAGTTTTTTGGGATACTAGTGTTATATGTGGTGTCCCGAAAATATCGTTAAGTTGTAGTGACAGAAGTACATATATATGTAACTATCGTACCTTTTTCTATATGGTATTTTAAGAACTAGAACATATTTTTTAAACTTATTTATGATTTATATCATGTTTATTGTCTTAAATGCAAAAGACTCTAACATTGTTTTCACACATATTTTAATGCTATCATATAATACGACTAACATTTTAGAGAATTTTGAAAGTGTAAAAGTTGTGTCAAACTTTGTATGGTTGCTAATGTACATTACATGTTATTTAAAGATTGCAGAAACTTAACGTCTTATAAACAGAACTCTCAAGTAAACTCCCAAGTCTTACGCGATGACTTAATTGAAAGATAAAATTAATCAGTTTTATTTATAGCTAAATATAACAGCGTGATATCGTTATATAAAGTAGTTAATAGAGTATAACGTGTGTTGTAAATTAGGAATTGAAAATTAAATTCTTTAATATATTTTTTAAAATAATAAAATACGCGTAGAAATCCGAATAATATTAAATTCATGTGAACTTATAACCCATACCCAACACTACACGATAGTCCCAATATGGGGAGGATTATGCCATAACAGATATAACAATAAGAAATCTTTTGGTCGATACCGACAAGTGTTTGTTCTTCGACGTCAGCACAGTTCCTTCTTACATAATATTTTTCATACAACGGTGCATATACGAGTAAGGTGATGTTCGTGATATTTCAATAAATCTTGTACTTACGTTACAAACTTGGTAATTCGTTTCAGAGCAAGTGTATCATTAGAAATTTGTTGGATAAAAATAAAATAAAGTTTAATTCACTTTATCCTCGTTCTCATAAAAGGGACAAGCTGCATACTGACTCTGTATGTGTGAAATTATTGCACAGGCCTATAAATTCAAAGTATATTTACAAATAAATATAAAAAGTAGCCATAAATAAAAGCAAAATAAAAGCAGCATCAGTAACTCTTTAAAATTACTTGGGACTTGTACGTATTAACGTTGATAAAAAAGTTATGCTTAAAATTATACGAGAAAAGTAAGTTAAATCCAAACTTAAATTTATACTCATTTTAAGTAACTACGCAATAGCATTACAAGACAACAAATTCTCTATAAACTAAAGCTTTCATTGTTAAGTTTCTAATTATTAATTCTATAACAATGCTCTTTTAAGCTAAAATTAATTTTACTCTTCAGACAAAATGCATTTTACTTCAAGGGATGTTCGTTGTAAATTCATTAAAACTTACTAAGTAGCAAGTATTAAATTATTATATTCAAAAACTTAGTCGTCTATAATATTTAAAAGATAAATGAATGCCCACCACAACGTAATATTAAGCTGAATATTTATTTTAAGTTTGATGAAAATATATTTAATTAAACGAATTATTAAACACTTTTAAGAATTATTAAGTTTATTTTAAAAACTGTACATAATGATGTCTCAAATTAAAACATGTTTGTGCATAGGTATATAACTTGTCAATGTGACTTTAAATTTCCTGATGTTTTCTCCGGAGTTGTAAATTGTTCAGCAAGCTTTAAGGTATAATTATATTAATATATTTATATACCTATAAAAACCATATAGTTTTAGGAAACTTTCTCCACAGTCTCTAATTATTCTTATATAAATATGCAGTCTTGATTCAATTTTTACTTTAATTGATAAAATTAAGATTTTCGGATATACTAAGCTTTATTTAATATTTTAAACTACATAGTCCAAAAGTTTCGGTGCCTTTGCAGCAACCGTGATCGCGGGCAGATGAAATGAAAACTTTCATCTTAAAATCTTACTTTTATTTAAATGAATACTCGTTAAAATCTTGGATATCATTTTATTCAATCTTATTTCACAAATCTTGGCGACACTTCTTGATACGAGTACTTTATATTTTTAGGAACATTATGCAAAAAAACTATGCAACTATGTATATGTAACTATTATATATATTCGATTTAACGTTAACGTTAAACTGTTTTTAACAAGGCTTTTTAGCAAATCTTCAGGATATATTATTTAGATCAAATGGTATATAAATCAATAAATATATTGCTTATGGGATCGTACTGATCAAATATATGTTTAAGCATCATTTTCTACAGCGAAATGAAACAAAATATTAACGAAGTACCCATGGATCCTTTATCTTTATAAATAATTGTTTAGATTAATAAAACTTTGAATTTCAAAGCAATGGATTAGCAAGTGTTTGTTGGAGAACATCTTAAATAAATACTTTATGAAATAATTCTCTAGAGTTATAATACCTTTTTCTGCTTGACTAGAAAGATTATAATCTTATAAAATAATTATTTTAATTTTGTATAAAGAACTTTATTTCTCATAAGAATTTTACATTCACTTAAAATGAGATACAAGGAATATTTGCAAGATAACAATTTTAACAAACGGGCCGTTGGACATGACAGACTTGCTACATTAACTACTACAGCGAGGATATTAAATATTTTTTTAATTTAACCTTAAACATCCCTATACTATCACACAGTTTTATTTCATCTGGTAGTTTATTGAACAGTTGTACTCCCTCAAACAGAATTGTTTTTTTACCATAATTAGTTCTCACGTGATCAAATTGAAGTTTGTATTTATTCCTTAAGTTCGAAATATGCGGTCTCTCACAAATCACTATCTCCGATTGAATGGAACCTGATTTAATTTTTTTGATTAAAATGCATGTGTAGTATGTGTATAATTGTGATATATTCATTATTTTTGTTTCATTATAAAGTTGTGCCGTTGGAGCAAGAAAGTGATATTTATATAGAATTTTAATAATTTTATTTTGTATTCTTTGTAAACTATTTAGATTTGAAGTAGTAGCTGATCCTCAAACTTGTATTAGATATTCTAAATGAGATTTTACTAAAGTATTATATAAAATATTTCGGATTCTTTTTGGTACACAGGTAGACATTCTAGTGATTGCTCCTAATAGTGATTGCAACTTTGTTCTAATATGGTTAATGTGTATCTTGAAATTTAGTTTATAAATAAATATATAATAATAAGAATAAATAATTCAATAAATATAACTTATTTCAAGCGCTAAAAGAAAATAATATGTATGGTTGTAAGTACGGAGAAAAATATAGTTCGAAATCTATTAATATAATGTTTTAGTAGCATTGTTTATATATTTTTTTTATATTTCTTTATATTTTACCTGTTTAAAAATTTCATTATACCCAATAATTTAATGAGAATATGTATCTTTAATTTTTGTACTGTTAATTTGTTATTAAAGATCCATACATAATTCAATCTTTGATAAATTTCATAATGTTTGGTTCATAATATAGTAATGATATGAAATCTCCTAAAAATTACATTCACAACACAATTGTTTGGTAAATTCTAGCAATTTTCAATTCATCATTAATCCCGCACATTACACTATAGGCACGTCATCTCGATAATTTCATACGTTGGCCGGGTTCTTCTCATTATCATTATCAAACATGTGCTATGTTCAATTTAAAATTCAAATATTAAATATGCTATGCAAGATACATTGACACGAACTGAATTCGAAGCTACAACCTGTGGAATATCGCGTTCCAGTGCCTTTATGATTTAAGCTATCGACCCTAATTGGATAAGGATATAAGCATTCTATATACTAACCGATTGACTAGGGTGGAGGGACTCAATTTATTTTTAAATCTTGTTTAACGTTTTTCAACTTCATAGTATAAAAATATATTTTACATGAGGTCCAATAAATCCCTATAAAGTAAAATAATTAATTTGTGGACACTTATAGTTTTATTTCGGCAAAGTCATCCAACAAAATTTAGTCGTTAATATTCATCTGACTGAATCTGAACTGATCCATTATGACTGGTATTAAAAAAAAATTATATTTTTGTTTGTCCCTTCATATGTTTTATTCTTTTGAGTTGTGTATTATCAAATAGAAGTTACATTTTTTACATGTTCCTCCGAGACTTCTGAAGTAAGAAACCCTATTATTTTTATGTATTTCATTACATATTTACTAAGCATCAGGAATCAAAGATATATGTATTTTTTCTTGTTGATGATACCAATCATTTAACACAAAATATCGTATCATCGTATTTATAATAATTTTAGATTTTTACTCAAGAATTATTTTCTCAACACAAAGCATATTTGTCTCTTTTATTCATAACAGTAGTCTTGATATACATCAAGGTTTTGGCTTGTACTGTGTACTTTTATTTTAAACTGGAAGTCAAAATAAAGATTCGGAATTGCAGTTAAATGGAGTTTATACAGATTCTCTTACAAAGGTTTAGATAAAAACATGCTACTTACATAACGATATGTAATATTTTTGTATGTACACAATTAAATGGGACTAAGTTTGTCGGATACTACGCATTTTTATTTTATTTTATATCTACATTTCGGTTCCATTAAAGCAACCGTGATTATGGACAGACGAGATAAAAAATACTGATACTTACTTTTCTTTTTATGATATAACGTTATGAAATTTTTAAGTTTAGTTTTTATATTTAAAAAATATATAACTTACGTAATAACCTAAGTGTATTGTTATGATAACATAGTATATTGTTTTTAATAAAAAAATGTTTTTCATAGTTGACTTGCTACTGTAAAGTGTTTTAAAAGATTACATAATATTATACTGCATTCATCGAATGAAGTTCAGTGTGCACAACGAGAAAACTGTACTCTATAAATAGTTATGAAGTCAGGAAAGAGTACAGATAGCGATTCTCAACATTGTCAGCAGGTTTAGTGGCCCATTCATTTTACTATCCCTTTGGATATCGAGTAAAAGGATTTAGGATTCAGATCAATTTTTATTTGTTTTTGATTTAGTTTTCTTAAATCATTCAATTGTTTCATGATTCAATGTATTTACAACTACTCAAAAGATATAAAAAAATATAAAAATCTGTTGTAACGAATATTAAACAAGAGTATTATTTTATTTTCGAGTTTGAAATGTGCTTTACAATTTCTTGTAACTGAAATTCAAGATATCTAGGTACACCTGTATCATTAATACCCTCAGTAGACAAGTTCTCCACAGGATATAAATGTAGTGTCTGCCTTTATCGCTGAGGTAGTTATTTTGCTACTTATACAATTTGGTTCTCTCATTTTGCATATACAACTGTTTCCTCTTGTTATCGTTGGTAACTGTAGTCGATATTGTTTATAGAATGACGAAAAAGTAAATATTTACTATATAAACAATTTCATATAAAATAAATAGAGACTAAAATAGTTTTTCTATAAGTGAACCAAAAAATAAATAATTAGGAACTATTTAATTAAAAGAGTTTTTTTAAATAGATATTAATATATATTAACTAGTTTTTCAAAACATGCCAAAATAATTGCATCTTGTCTTTGTACAATAAATAAAATAAGTTTAAGCATTATAAATAGCAAAGTTTGTGAAACAAATGGCCGTGAGTTAGACGTAGTAATGTGCTGTTTATGTGTTTTTTTCTACTTAAAAAGATATTTGTTATGTCTAAGAATTCAGACGTTCATTAACCTTTTGTAAATCGTTCGAAATCTCTGATACATTATCTACTTTTAAAAAGCATTTGATCGCTCAAATAGAAATTCAGCACTCTCTTTTTATTATACCCAAGGACGTCTGATAGAGGTTGCTAGTGAAATAAGACCCTTTAATGCCTTGCATAGTCTTTTATTTCTTTTGTTACTCCTTATACCTTTTAAGTCAATTTTCTATAATTTTAAAGTTGTGACATAATCCACTTCATGTTGATATAAGTATGAATTTTGTGATAAGCTCATAATATAACGAATTAGTGATCTAGTTTAAACCTTGGTTATATAAATGAATACAATGAAATCATGATTTTTTTATATAGTTTTTTCTTAAACTGGCTTTTTAACTAGCATTAGGTTTTAGGGCCCTATATGGTGTAAGTTTCGCTGTTTTAATGTAAGTCCATTGAAAGGTTATATTTGGGTAGCCTTTTTAAGACCCCATTTTTTATTTTATGTGCAGGGAAGAGTAAGGCTGGCTTAAGTTTCCACGTGGTCAGCGCCATCAGGTTCGGAAGAGGAGGTCAAGTACATAGAAAGGAGAATCAAGCACAGTGTATGAAACGGAGGCTCAAATCAAGTTTTCGAGTCATCGAGCCACACATCAGAAAAACATTTGCTTCAAGACTGAAACAGCGGCCGGGTGACGTGGCAATAAGATGCACACCTTCATATCAAGTAGAAAGGCCTATCAAGTAAGATTTTACCTTCTAACTATTTTACCATGTCGCGAGTAGAGAGCTATTTTCGGAGCAGGTTAAGCTTTCATCTGCGATCAAAACGCTTTATATTAACTTTAAAAGATCGCGGCTGTACGAAAGACCCCGGAGTACATTTTAAGAAGATAAGACTCTTTAGATAACTATTGGACGCAATTTAATCATAATCATCTTCCATAAATAAACAAAAAATGATGATACATGTATTTACATGATAACGTTAATATGTGAGCGTAGTTCGTACAATACGTAATGTTAGTTTAGAATTCAGTTTTTTGTAGTGGGTGATAATGAAACTCAATTTGACATCCTTATTCATAGGTTTTAATCTTTTTAAAATACCCCTTCTTAGTATCACCGTTAGCGAGATAATTTATCTAAACATCGCGAGGTTTGTGTTAATTTAAATTAGGTCATAAGGAACCAACGCAAATTAAAGAATAATTTAAAATATTATTGAAGATCTAAAAGAAATGAAAATATAAAATATAGCATATCTCCTTGCAGTAGCCCTTTATTATTAGTGAGGAAAAAGAATGGTAAGGACCGACTTTGTGTTAGTTAGACCCCAGGCAGGTCGTTTGTAGTATTGGTAATAAAATCTTAATTAATGAAAGGTTTAAATTGAGGCACGACTATCGATAATTTTTGAGGCAATATACTTTATTTATTTATGTAATAGTTTAACTTTTTCTTTTATAGGACAAATAGATATAAAAAAAAGTTTAAAAAATCATAAAATCATGATTGTTCATTTTTATTTTAAATGACAGCGTATTTCATTTAAATATAATTATTATTTTATATTTTATGTATCTTTTAAATATATTTTATTATTTACTAGAAGACCCGGCGAACTTCGTATCGCTCTATAATCAAGAAATATCTCTTACGTTTTTTTATTTATATTTTTGGAGTGTACCTTTAAGCCATAAATCTTAGTGTTTTGAAGTGCGGCAGAATGATTAACATATTAGTTAGTTGTGAAATCTAATGTAAAAAAAAACGTTTGTATGGGAAATAGAAAAGGGCTGTTTTTAGGGTTTTTCCGGAAATGAATAATTTTTTTTAAATTTTTAAACCTTCCCTGAACCTCCACGAACATTTAAAGACTAAGATAAGATAAATCCGTTCAGCCGTTCTCGAGTTTTAGTGAAACTAAAGAACAGCAATTCATTTATATATATATATATGTATATGTAGATAAATTTATCATGTAAAGTTTTTGATATCTTTCTTAATACATCGAAGAAGTATTTAATAAGATAATTTGTAGAGTAACTATTTAAGAAATCAATCAAAATATGAAATTACTACTTTTACTTGATGATAGTAATAAAAGCAAATTAACTCTCAAGAGTCCGATATCGTTAAAATGTTTCTGAATCTCAGCGAACATTTACTTTTCTAATGTTATATAACAAATTTACTAACAAAGTTAGCTTCTCTTTAAGTGACATCAATGTAAAAAGTTGTATAGAAACGTTGTTTTCTTTGTATTTGAAAACTTTTTATGGGTTGTTCGAAATAAAAAAATAATATTACATTAAATTCCTTTCAACGTGCTTTTTATAATAGAACTTATATTACAATTTTGACACCTTCTCCTAAATTTTGTTGGATTTATTAAAAAAACATCATTTATTAACACATTCAACTAACCCCTTCTTGATGTTGTTTCTTTTTTTCTATACATGTGGTGTGGATTAATTGAAGTATTCTTTATTTTAATATATTGTTACTAATACTTTCAATTGTGATCGCGATGGAAATGTTGTATTAAATTATAACTTTATAGTGTTAAGGAATTTAAACATATAAGAGGAAATTTATTGGATTATATTTGTATTGTAATTATTATTAATTTACTTATATACTTGGTTTTACTTCCTGTTACCTAAATAATTGAAATGTATTACAACAATGAATTCATTCTTTCGTGATATACTTACAAGTATAACTTACGCGATAGAAGAGGGAACGAGAGGTATAACAGCTAAAGCTCTATAGAACCTACTAAAAGATTTGGACCTGTCATGAACTCACATTAATTCATTTTTGGAACGTACGTGGCGTCGTAGGCAGCCCTAGTAGGTTCTTTTCAAATTTGGTTAGGTAGGAAGAGGAGCTTGGACAGTGGAGGTGAGCGTATAACGCTTGTTAGATAAGGGACCCCTCAAACCTACTCCTGGGTCGTAAGTCCCAGGCACTGTTGAAGCTCCTCTCCCTGCAACGCAATGGACCCGGCACCCGCACCATGAATCCATTGAATGCTAAGAGGTTTCGTCTCATATTCATACATGTTACAATGTCTGTCCCATAAATTAATGGTCCAAGAATTAATTCATTATCTACTCGTATGTTCTTATCAAGTTGAATCTGAATATAGTTGATCCTGGTATCTGGTATGACTATCAACACAATTTTGAACCTCTACTCAGTTATTCAAAGCGTATTATTTACAATTCTTATTGCAATAAATAGTATAACATGAAATTAATAATTCCATAATATTCTGGACAGGTAAATATATATTCAATATTTTGGTTGTATTAATAAATGAGTGTTAATGTTTTATAACGTTATTTTTTACATGGTATGGCTTCGGTCGTAATGGAATTAGGACGAACTATAATCTTGAGTGTTGATTAAGTATTAAGGAGTTTACCAAATGGAAAAAAGGCATAAATATAATTATAATAATATTTTTTCCAGCACCTAGAACAGCCTTAAAATGTTATTATCTGGAATTTTGGAGATGACACGTAACACACTTTGATGACTGAAATCCAAAACCATATGACGTCACTACACTTTAATAAATATAGAAATGAACATTCAAGGAAAATAAACTTTTACTTAACAATGCTTTTTAGTAATCCAGCAGCATTAATAAATTAAAAATCAACAAGTCGTATTATGTCGTTATATTAATTACTAGTAGATCTTCGCGACTTCGTCTACAGTTTATTGGATTTATAGTATACTCTTTCATTATAAATAACACGCTCTATTCCAAAATTCAAAATTATTAGTTTAATACGTTCTACATATCTGTATTGGTTATGTTTAATAATTAAAATAGGATTTTATTACCAACGCTTTTGGCCATGTTGGTTTAGTTATTATACATATTTTGTTACTTTTTAAGAGATTATCTATATAGACAAGTTAAAGATAAATATTAATGTAAACATTATTGTTAATCATATAAAAGAGTTAAAAGGAACTTACGGAGATGAATTAAAATTAAAATTTATATAAAACGAATTTTAAATAAATTTGAGAAATTATATCACAGTTGAAGTGCAAACGAATTTCGTTACTGCAAAATAATTCAAAAACTTTGAGGTACGACAATATTGAAGAAAAGGTTTAAAAGGTTCGCATGATATTATCCTTTTTCCTATAACCCACATGCTAAACTATAATTTTCAGGGATAAAGAAAATGTTTGAAGAGAATATGTGGACTCTTCAACTTTTTAAAGTTTTGTCAGTAGGAAATAAAGTTTGGCTAAAGTTTTTATAAAAAAACACAAATAAAATTTATAAAATTATGTTCAAGCTATTGAATATAAATATATTAGTATTAATCGTAAAAAATACACATAAGAGTGATTGTTCATTTTGCATTATAATTTTATATATAAGGATAAGAACATCTTTATTTTTGTACGTAAGTATCTAACTTAAATCTTTAAATAAATAAAATTTAATTTAAAAGTATTAAATACTTTGAATATATAATTTTTATGAGGTTCTGTATGATAAGTAATTATGTTTTATAAATTTTATAAATTATAATTATTAGATCATGATGAAATTAATAAAGATTTTACAATAAAAGTAAGTGATGCAAAACATTAACATCAATAAAAAATTATAAAGTGCAATTTTTTTATTGTTATTGATTGTGTAATTAACTTTCTCATTTAAAATATTATAAATTTTTTTACATGTGTCCGAACCCAGGCACTTGTAGGTATAAAAAGCGTGTAGAACAGAATAACAATAAGAATTCATTGTATGTCCCAATTATGTCAAAGCCATTTCTAAGTTGAGTAAAGGATAGTCGACTCTTTGTAATTCTGAGAATTAGTTTACTTTTCTAATATTGATTTGCACAACTTGATGACGGTTTTTTGATTGTTATCACTAGTGGAGTTCAGACTGTTAGACACATTGGACGATTGACGTTATCATGGTTTCTAAAACAGAAATTATTTGAGCCCCTTGTTTATTGGTTCTTAAAGAAAATAACATAACTTGGTTCTTAAAGAAAATAACATATTGGACCTTTAGTTTAAAAATAAAAACACTTTTCGATGATCATACATAGTAATACAAATTTAAAACAGCACCTGTATTATGCTGTGAAGTACTATAAAGATCATTTAATTCTTTTGTAATTAAAACCAATGTTCCTTCTTTGACTTCATCGGTAGAAAGTACTAAGTTTTCTAAGATATATATTATGTATTTCTATTATTTATTAATTAAAAAAAATCACAAATAATTGTTGATAAATATAATAATATATTATAATACCTATAGGCAGCATAGTAAAAAATAGATTTCAAATCAATTACTATTGAAAGAGCTTATGTCAATAATATAAAAAAATATATACTCAGCCATATCAAAAAGAATCGCAAATATTGAGTTTCTGCCGGTTACATCTATTAAGTTTTTATTTGTTCTTGTTTTTAATTAATTTACATGTATTCAATTGAGACAATTATTTTGACAATTTCGATTGAAACATAAATTGTTGTGTGCGGATACAATTTCAGTTTAGAAATTAAAGCATCCCTGCAAAACATTATTAAAGTAATGAGCAGATGTAAACTGCAGAGTGTGAAAGACGCACGCACATGTCAATAGGACATGAAAACATTAATAATAATATAAGAAAATAGTATCGTCCAATAACCGTTCGAGAGGTTGTTTATACATATGTCTAAACACTAAAACGAATACGTTATTGTATATATGAATGTGTTATTTATACTAATGATGATTATTACTTAGGGTTTTCCTTGAATAGTATAATATTTGGTACACATTATCAAAACTGGTAACACATCACTAGTTTATGATTACCAAAAGGATACCAAAACTCCATGTAAACTCAAAAGACCCAAGAAATAGAATCAAGTTGGATTGAACTAAATGCATGTCTATGTAATCTTTGTTTTCGTCAAGAACGTTTCATAAAATACTTGTAAGGTATGTGCAATATGCGAAAAGCAATCCGCAGGTAAAGTCTGGAATTAAGAAATAACTCTTTTGTTGTATTTTAGTTGTAAAGTAACGATCCTAGATACTTACACATCATTAACTGCTAAAATTTTTATACCAAAGGAAAATAAAGGTACAACCACGTATAAAACTAAATAAAAGTATGAAAGTGTAAATAAGAATTAAAATGTTACAATGGAACTCAGGGAATGCGTGAAATTAAATCATGGTAAGAGTAAAAAAATATTAATGTGTTTTAAGTAATCTTTCTTTTATATTTCCACAACCCACATATTATATTTTCTTCCCTCATTTTTACTTACTACTTTACTTTTACTTACATATTTGTATTTATATATTCATATATATTATCCTTTACGATACTGTAGGATGTGTAAAAAACTCATGTCAATACAAACAATATTGTATTAAATTGTTATGACACAATTCTTTTCATCAGTGTTAAACAGAGAAATATTTTGAATGGTAAAAATCCTCATTACCTATTAATGATTTTTATTAACTTAAAAACAAAAACGTAAAGAATTTTGCAATAAAAAAAATGTTTTATAATGTAAAAACCTATGTAAATACTAATATGAGACAGTTTTTCACTTATGCTATATCGAGTGACAAAGACCCGAACCCGATAATATTTGACAAAACCCTAATCTAATTTGAGGATCCTTTGTAGGGTTGGAGCCAGGTCCCTAAGAGAGGTTATACAAATAATTTTCAGTAACAAGATTCTGTCAAAGATACAATACAATATAACTAAATTAAACAAGATTTGAAGTGAAACTGCCATTTTGATACAGTTATTGTGTCCGTGAAATGATCAAATAAAAGAGTAATTCAGTTATAAAAAGTTAAAGAGTTTAATAAATTGTCGTAATTAATTTGTTATTTTAAGTTCTCTTTAAGTTAAGTCACTGATATAATAAAGTTGACACCTTAACATGTTAAAAAGAATAATAAGTTTAATTTACAAGATAGCGAAATATTTCGAATTCGTACACCTGATGTTTTGTGAATTACTTTTGTAGTAAAAGAAATGATAAGAGTATGTTGAAGAAATAGAATCTGATTAGAATCTAAGCAATATGTAATATTGTTAAATATAAAGGGTTTTTAAACCGTTTAATCGGATTACCAAATATAAAAAAAATGAAAACTACATAAAGCATATAATAATAAGAGTATTTAAATAAATAAATAAATGTAAATATGCCATAGAAGAATATACATAGATATATGTATACACTCAACTTTTTTGTTTGCTCCGATTTAATTATCTTATAATTTCCTACTTATTTGAAATGATAGATTCTTTAAGATAAGCTATAAGAAATAACGCTATACAAAACGACAAATAAAAAGAATTCTGTCTTAATCTACACATAACTCATACAGTCAGTGTCAATGAGATTTTTCAATCCAGAACTGATCTACTTAAAATAATATTTTATCCACTATGCATGAACGTTCATGTCAGTAATAAAACATTTTTGTTTCTAGGTGACACGTTTAGGATAACCATTGCAATAACGTGCGGGACGGACTCCATCCACAAGCCAAACAAGGTAAGCTAACTAGAAAATAAGTATTCGTATTTAAAGAGATATTTTGTTTGCACGTTAATTTGACTTGTTATATTTACAGTCCTGGATTAAACTAAGCATAGATACATTTTCTGTGCCTTCTAATGAATACAAAACGAAATAAAATTTGTTACATTAAATTTCATTTTGTCACAAAATAAATAAATTGAGATAAAAGTATAATTACTTAAATATTTACTAGATGAAAATAATGAGGATGCGAAGTGAAATTTTAAATATAAAGTTTATACTTGATACCAATTCTAATAATTTAAACGATATTTTTATTATGAAAAAACGAATGTTTTATATATTATATACATATGTACTTATTTAAAATATGGATTAATGTATTAGCGTCATCCGATTACACCGTGAATACCTAGACCACATAATTTTGTTATTATTATATTAAACAAAATATTTATATTATAATTAACAAATACTATGTGGTTATGAAACCGCTTTATTAAAAATAATCACAATGTATAAAATTGTTAAATTAATTAGTTTGTTTGCTAATTTTATAAGGGGAGTTACACATAATATTTTGTAGCTAATAATATGAAATTATATACAAGCATTTACAAATATGATATTTTAGTCTTTTTCAAATTCATTTTCATAATATATTTGTATACATAGAACATTTTTGAAATCTTAATGTATATTTATGTTTATAAAGTGCTTTCTTTTAAACGAAATACTCCATAATTTCTACGTAATATAGCAAAACTGTAACAACATGTAACATTCACAGCTTTAAACAGCTAATTACAACGATAAGAGAGTAGTTGCCTCGGTACAACTTAGCGGCTATGCCGGGAGTGTTCAATAATTTTCTTTTGTCATGTCAAAGCTGTTAGCCCTGCGGCTTTGACATTGTCACCGGAAAAGTTGACGTTATGCTCGGAAATGTATATATTCTTGAATCGTACCTCCAAACCATAGTCACGCTATTACATATAAAGGTCACATAAACCATGCCATAATCCTGTTTAGGGTCTCTCTTCTAACAGTATATATTATTTATGAAGACAGAAGAAGAAGTTCAAATTATTTCTCCTCATCTATTAAAGAAACTTTCTAAACGCGTGTTTAAGTTCTCGATTGGCTTCAAATTGCATATACTAGTTGAGCGTATAGTATTTTCTTCAATTTCATATTCCTAACGACGCGACGGTTCTTTTGTTTTTGCATAGTAAAAATATTCTAATCGAATTAAATAGCTTAATAGTTAGCTTATTACGTGGTCTGTCGTACTTGTCAATATTGGGGGTAAAATTTATAACAACGTATCTATTAATAACACAAACTGATATTTCACTGATACATTACTCAACATATTTATATTGATATTTGCATAATAACATATATGAAACACATACTTAAGGTGTAGTTTTAACATTCATAATCGATGTGCAGCGACGACAACTATCATAACCACTCTTTCAAATTAAATCAGATATTATGATGTAAAAATAATTTTTTATCAAGAATTCTATTATTTATAAATTCTAAACAATATATACAAGATACCGAAGAGAAAAATCATTCCATAACTGATATTTGGTAGTGGAAAATATAGAAAAGGGAATTAATGTTTCATGTAGTAAACAGAGAAAGTAACGTAATATCGCAGTGAAAATTAATGTGAATCTGAAAAGCTTGTATTTAATTTTACTAAACAATTTTAATAATAAAACTTTGTATTTAACTTTACTCTCTAAACCACTCCGTCTGTTATCCAAGCCTCAATGAGCATTTTGCAATATAGTTTTAAGTCAGAAGCAGTCTACATTTTTTTTACTTTCAAACCCTTTTCATTTTAAATTACAAGTTTTAACAAAGTTGTAAAATATTACAAGTCGCCAGCTATTATGTTTTAATCACCGCAACGGCTTTTTTCTAAAAAAATTCAATATACATATTATATATATTTTATAAGAATGGAATTCTGTTTAGATAAAGTAAATATTTTGTTGTAGATGGATAAGATACAGGTATATAATAGACACGATAATGACAGTGAAAAGTATAGAACATATGACATACATAACTCAAAAAATATTCATTTTGTATGACATTTTATCTCCAGGTAACATGATGAGTACTAAATCTTAAAATAGTTATTTTATTTTATGTCATTAAAAATCAACTCGAAAAATTCAATTGTCAATTGTTTACAGATAAAAAATTACAAAAGAATATAATGCTTCCAAAAAGTTCTATACTCCTGCTCAGAATTCAATACAAATCCACCAAACACATTTTGTATTATAACGTTCAGCGATTCTTAACATTTTGTTCAAAAAATACGATTTTGAAAATTTTAACTAACACGGCAAATAAAAATTACTAAACACTCATAATATTTATTCTTTTTTATAAGGTACTTCACAGAGAAGATTTATCGTTTTACTATTTAATTGACGATGTGTTTAAACATCTAAGACATAAACAAAGAAAAACGGTATATAAGAAAATACCTTAAGATCTAACTCGTTATACCTTTGAATGTTCGGTGTCGTTTCATGTCAGAGCTTTCAGTAGTCCTAAACGTTTTTACTCAACTATCGCTATCACATATCAATAGACTAATGTTAATAATGCAAAAAAGTGAAGTTATTGAATAATAGTGCGTTACGAGGAAGAATTTTAGTAAATCTAGCACAAAAAGTAACTTACAACATGCACTTTGTATCAAAATTAAAGAGGTAGAGAAACCATCAACCAGAAAGAAAAATCAGGAATACAATAATTACAGTACATTTTGAGTATCATCATTTTATTTAATATAATATATTAGTATGCATAACTTAACATTCATTTTCCAGTAAACTCAAGTGCCTTCATAAAAGTATGCGTCATGTTATTCTTTTTATAGTACTTGAAAAATCTTGTTTTAATATATGAAAATGATGTTTAATTTTGTAGTTTATAGTGAGTATGTTAAAACTTATAACCTCAATAAATTGTATAAAATATTTCATAAAAATATTTTAAAACTTTTTAATCTAATATTAATAATAGTCGAACCGACTATTTCATAAATATTACTGCATTATTTGACCTATACATGAGTTCTTAATTTTATTTTTTTTTTTGTTTCCTTTATAACCATCGTCTTCCATGGCTAAATACAGTAGAAATTATAAATGATGACATCATAGTTATTTCATTAAGTAATGCTGATGTAGAACAAAATCGACAAGCTGTCTTGGGTGTGAAATACTTCTGGCCAATTATTCTGACAACATCACAGTTCGAACACGACATTAGAAAATGTCGTTAATGATCTATTCAGAGCTTGAAGTGATAATTTCCTCCAATCATTATGTTATAAGATTACAGTGGAACTCTTAAATTATAAACTTAATGAAAGACTACTTACTGAAAAACTTTAATAAATTAGTGATTATATGATTCTTTTTGCTTCTGGATTGAAAATTACTTAATAGTCGACAGAAAATAGTTACATTTAAAGACAGTAAATAATATTTTAAGATCAAGTCCAAATAGGGTTTGTAAAAGGCGGGTACAGAGGTTCATGTAATACGAGTATAACTAATTTTATAATTAAATTACAAATAGATGTTTTTGTACAAATCATTAGTGAAATTAATCAATATATCAATAGTATATGTAACTGGTGAAACTATCGTTGTGTGTTATATAATCCTACAAACATAAATATAGTTTGTTATTTGGAAGTCAGATATACGAGTATGTTTTTTTTAAATCGAAGGCTATTTTTATTATTGTACAAAGATATTTAATGAAGCTTTATAGTATTAGTTTGACGATTGTCTAGTCTTTGAATGTGACTTAAGGGAAGAAATGTAAATTTTTATATAAGATTTTTTACATGTTATATAGGTTTAAAAAAATTCGGGTGTTTCAGTTATTTCACATAACAATGTCTAAGATTTATGCGAGTCCACTTATAAATGAAACTATGATTTTCTGATATACTGGGACATTAATTACAATTTTTTAAATTTTAAAAAAACGTTTTTCTTAATTGACAGCAATTGTAATAACAATTTAGTAAAATGAAAGTGTTTGTCAGTTAGACCGGTTATTTAACCGCTACCCCCGATTATATCTTGATTTGCTTGCCTATTGAGTGCAGCAGGCAATAGTAAAATCAATCAATGTTGTCACAGGCAGGTGATTTTATGTTTTTGGTGACTGAACCTTAGATATTAGACAATTGCGAGCTATATGCTTTACAGAAATTAATATTATTTTATTACACTACATGTCTTTCTTCACGAGCGAGGATCATAGAAAACAGTGTTTAAACAAAAGATAATTATCAGAACCCGTCATTGAGAGAGGTTTCAGTGAAAAGAGGTTTTTTTTGCGAAAGTATGAGGGGTCTAGTTTAAAAATCACAAAAACAATCGGGTCAAACGATCAATAGCGTTATGTGTAGTGGATAGCTCATAAGAATATATGAGGTTTTATTGTTGGAATATTCCGGTTTAGTTTACCAAAAAACGGGTTCTTCTAAAACAAGGATAATGTCAACTCATATACTTTCATTGAAATCCGTTAAAGAACTTGGTTATATCGAACTCCTACCACAACAAGAAATTAATTCGGACCTTGTAAACTTAGATAACTTTTTATTCATTTCAATAAATAAATATTTTTATGAAAATAAATTAATCCAAAAGAGATACTAAAAATTTTTCGTGCTAACCTTTTGCATCCAAGTTCACAAAATGGTTTTACCAATCGACTCAAAGAGCTCAGTGAACGTTGAGTTAAAACCACAGAATACGATTGGCTATATTTCATGCATACAGGCTTTCTTACCGCATGGTTATTTGTTAAACAAAGAGAACATTGGGAACCGATATTATTTATGAGACCTTATTTATTACAGTACATCCTACATATTATAGACATCCTATATATGTATATATACATATGTAATGAAACAATTACTAATATTTTATATCTCCACACACCTCAATCACAGATTCGTTTATTTTGTATGCATTCATAAATAATTACATATTTATTATAATAACTGAAATTATTATTCCATTCTTTGTTAGTTCCTTCGATTAATTGAATCAATATATATCTTCCAACAACATTTCTCAGTTATTATATTGTTACACTGATTTAATAATCTACCTCATTACTGCTTGCTATTTCGAAAGATTTATTATATGATATAATGTTTTCAATTGTGTAGAATTGTCATTGGATTAGATAATATTTTTGTGACAGTATTTATTTTACTTTTAATAGTATGGTAATAATACACCTTGGTGTTTGTCCTATATTATAATATGTTTCCCTTTACATCAACGGTGAAGCCAGTTTTAAACATCACCTGTTATACTCTTAGCACGTTCAAGAATTTTTTACTTATTTTTGGCACCACAATAATAATGTTTTTATATACGTGTTACAAAATAATTCAAAATATACCTTAAAAAAAAGTAAATAAACAGATTTCTTAAGAAATAACGAAGTTATTACGATATTATATATCCTATGATGCCTGATAGATGCCATATTATCAATGTAGCAGTAACTTCGAGTATACTAAAAGTATAATGATAATGACATAAAAACCGTATTATGCATCTGACATATTGAAATCTACTAATTGAAATTTACTAATGTAATACCCCTAAACTGATTTACCAATAACGTATAATTAATTGAATTTCCAAATTATATTTCTATATATGTATATTTAATTTACTAATCTATTTTAAAATTTTTAGAAGATCTTGTATTAAAGTAATGTTTTTTGAGTTGCAATTTTATCGCTACCCTTTTAACTGTACTTGACTATTGTCGAAGGTTAATTTATACTTAATACGAAAGAAATAATGCAAGAAACTACACTAAAGTAATTATAAAATATTATTTAAGTTGACACAAAAAAAACTTAAAATTTTCTAGACATCTTAACTTTGGGGACGGTTTAAAGAAATCTAATTAAGAAGTACAAACAAAATAAACATCGCTATCTCATATAAAAACTTTAATAAGATAATAAAGTTTATAACTTGGGAAATACGAAACATTAGAGTTACTTTTTATTTATTAGAGCATAACTTTATTGCTATTCAGCATAACTTTTTGCTATATAAATAGAAAGTTTGGTGAGTCAAATCAAAACTGTAATCTCATAGAATATTTCAACTGACCAACCCTTTCGTTTAATATTGGATGTTCTTTCAAACCTGTTCACGTCGCGTTTCTTTCAATACGGAGAAAGTTAGATTATGTAGGTATTTTTAGCTTTTTAATATATGATAAATTTATTTATGCTCAAATAGAAGTCAGATAAAGATAGATATTACTTTTTATATTTCTTTTTATTCTAGGAACATTTTTATTCCAAATACAATTAAATGTTATTTGGCTTATTAAACCTCATGAGATACATTAAGTTTGTTCAACCTACGAGTATTTTAAAATAAATTAATCCCTGGACTATACTATAGTTTAATTAGTTAAATCTTGAATGAAGTTCTAGTGAGTTTAGTTCTAAAATGTACTGAATTATTTTATAACGTACAGAACAATAATGTATGTATTATGTAATGATATAAATTTTGTTATATTTGTGTATCAGCTTTTACGGTGTCACACGACAAAGAATTCGGTTTGCTATTGCACCTTTTCTTGAAGTTTGGTCGAGTGTCTTAGAGGTGGGTGATTTTCATAATGATGTCGCCTTTGTTAGACTTCAGCGAGTGACGGTCAAACGCCTTATCATTGTGTAGTGTAGGGTTTTAACATCAGAATGTAAGAGATCTTCTTTAGAAAGTTTCTTGCAAACCCTCCTCGGCTTTAAAGTAGACTAGTTTTCCGACTTAGTGATTTTCGATATCAGAAAATGTCTTCGTATTTCTTGGAATTTGTAGTTATCATGAGCTATTCAGACTACTGTAGAGTAGGATTTAGACATATGTTGAAAATTGAGAGGTATGTACGTCCGTAATTCTTTGCGTATAATATTTTACAAGACAGTCAATCCTACTCTGTTACACACATAAAAGGTCGTCGCAAATTAAAAACTTTTATATAGATCCTTTAAACAGATTAATAAGATAAATATTTTTATCTGTTCCCATTGGTCAATAATTAGAGAAAATTTTATCACTATTAATTTTAATTTTACTTTTTCTTATAGTCTCTCAGAAACCTTTCAGTATTGGAAGGCCTATCAATACTCCTTATCCTACAAAATGTCATATATGTAGCATACTTGTTAATTGTGTTACTAGTTGCTTTAGTATCTCAGGACGGTTTGGCCTTTGAGTTCTAATATTTAAATTTATTATAACAACATATATTAATTAACAGGAGTTTAAATTAATTCCTCAGTTGAAGGGTATAACTGGAAGTAGTAACTTGTTTATTATTATGTATAAGACCCACTATGGGATTAGAAAGAAACTAAGTAAGATGTATGCCATCATTGGTTTTTTAAGGCGATGGAAAAATTTACTACCCATCAAGGCTAAGATCAGCTTAGCCAATGCATTTCTTTTTCCAATATTAGATTATGCCGACGCCTGCTACATTGATTTAACTGAAGACCTTCTGAATAAATTAGAACGGCTGCAAAATTTGGCCATTAGATTCATATTTGGCCTGCGTAAGTATGATCACGTATCTCAGTATCGATCTCAGTTAAAGTGGCTGCCAATCAGGCTTCGAAGAAACTTGCACGCCTTATCTCTTCTCTATGCTATACTATATGTTGAGGATACACCACCTTATCTTAAAGAACGCTTCAAATTTCTTGGGTTTGATAACACGCACAATCTGCGTTCTAGTGGGGACAACAAACTTGTCACACCCTGCAGCCGGACACAAACTTATGGTAACTCTTTCACTGTGAAAACCGTCAAACTCTGGAATGCACTACCCACTGACATACGGCAGTCTAGATCCTTGGCAATATTTAAGCATCGTTTGAGAAACTATTACCTATCCATATCTATATAATGTATGCAAGTATGTAATAATATGTAGTTTATATTTATGTATATATGTTTTGATATGTATTATATTTCTATGTATGTATTATTGGGATGTAGTTATGTGTAGTTTATTACTATACCTTAGTATAAATATTATTATATTGTATATTTCCTCATTTTTCTGTATCTTTTTCTTCACTTACCTGTTTTCGTTCTAAGCTCCTCTCACCAAAGGTTGTCTGTGAGAGATCGCTGTAAGCGATAAGACCGCCTTTGCGCACCGTGTATGTACAGTTTACTTTATGATTTGTATTTAACCCTTTTCTCCATGTGTTGTGCAATAAAGCATTTTAAATAAAAAATAAATAAGTTTGGGAAATACTTGACTTGCTTAATGAAAGTATTACGGCTGGAAAGCCTCCAGAAAAAACTAAACGATAAAATCTTTTTTAATACATTAGAAGCTTACTACAGTCAACACATTTTAAATTACAAACGAACTTCTTTGTTATATTTCTAAGAAATAAAAAAATATACATCAAGTAATCGAGAAAATTAGTTATGTCAAATTAATTCAAAAATTATAGTGATTTAAATTATTTTAATTTAATTCATAAACCATTAACACAGAATTCGAAGTCAGGTTGGGCTTTTGAACTACATCTGTCAGCAAAATGGATTTTCCATGTAATAAGAAAAAACTTAAAATGGCACTCGGGGACTGCCGCGGTAAAGCTATTGCATAGCATTTTGTATCAACTTATGCAATTATAATTATTTATTTTTATTTTATTCATGCAGTATTTCTTTTTCTTTGATATTAATTCAAGTTACACTTTTTGAGCGTGGTGACCGATAAGAAAACAAATTTTTCTTTTATTAAATAAATAAACTGTTAATATTGTTTAAAATATTTGTATTATTTTATGTAATATATTTTTATTATTTTACAATATATGTGGGTTTTATTATCTTACAGTAGCTGTTGGTTATTCAGGAATATTTATCATTGAAACTATAGGTTTATGATAACTGAAATAAAAAACATAAGTTTGCGACTTAATATCCTATAAATACCTAGAAAATACCACGTCAATGGTGGTCCCATATTTTGTTGTGGACTCTTGTGGATCATTATTTTTTAAGCACTAAATCCAACGACAGATAGACAGTAGCTAATGATACAGTATTAAAAATATGACACTAAAGCAATAAGTTTCTTCTTAGTTAATTAACTATGAAAAAAGTCAGGTTTATATATATTTTTTTGTTAATATTTCTTAAGTTGAAAATTTATTATTCTTTTAGGAATTCGTATTGTATTTCATAACGTTACACATTTTATTAGTTTTATCTTACAAAACAGCTTTCCCTTATATTTTGATGTTTGCTAATTTTAAAATGCTAGCTAGTCTTAAAATGAAATGGTTCAAAATATTAAAATAATTTTGCCACAAGTAAGGATAATAATCTAAGACAGTGAGCGATTTTTTGGTGATATATTTAAATGCTATTTTCTTGGACAGCATAGTTTAATTGACGTGATAGAAGTAACATTTACGAATGTAATGTACGAAAACAGTTATGAGTTATCATTTACGAATAAAACAAGCTCATAATTAACTTAATTTACTGTTAATGTTTAACCCTTACCTAACTTTTGTCAGTTATTTCAAATCGACAGAATACTTTAAACTGTTAATGTCTTATAATCACCAATGCTAGTTTTGCAAAAAAAATGTAAACATATTCTAATTACTGTATTTTTGTAACTTTATATATTGCACTTTACCACTTATGCCAAAACCGAAAAGAGAAAGATTTCTTGTGAATTAATACTTCTTTTAATATTAAAGAATACAAAATGTAAACATCCACAAACATGTGTGTACGAGGAATTAGAGATTTCCGATTTGTGTGGGGGCATATTGATTTCAACTCATATGTATTTAGAAAGGAGGCCAACCTTAATGCAAGCATGCATTTCAAACAGATGAATTTGAATATTGAAATTTCCATTCCTTATATATGATTAATATTGAAAGTACAACCTTTTCAATTCTTGTGGATAAATATTACTTGTATATTATTAAAATATAGATTTGTATGTTTACGTTACTAACATTAAGAAGCTCCATGTCACAAAATTGAAGCTTTGAATTTAAAATACATGTATTACATGCCCCCTATTTAATTATTCCTTCTTCATGAATCGATATTCTCATCGTTGTTGGTTATGTACAAGTAGGATTTGGTGTTTATTTGTTAACTTAGGAGTGTTTTAAGTTGGATGTAGATATCTATATGTGCGTGTGTGAGCGTATATAACAAAGTTTGTATAATATTCTAGCTCTCAAACTGAACTCGATACCTTTTTAAAAAGTTTGATACCCTGTTCTCTTCTAGTGATTTTTAGCTGAATTGAATTAGCTATTCTCCAAATAATGTAAAGCATTTTTGCCCTGTGATTACTCGATTAAGTGAGTATTACTTATCACTTAAATATAAAGTTTAACATTGGGATTTTTAAGTTGAAACTAAATTTTATTATGTTGAATAATAGTTTGCTTCTTTTACTAGGTTATGCATAGTTTTTTCTTTTCTAATAATGACTTAAAGATGGAATTATTTAAAGTTGGGTCCAACGATATCATGAATAAAAGATGCTATTTGCAATGTACAATGTACATATATTATTTTTGACGTAAAAAGACGACAAGAATAGCAACACGGGCATGAAATGAAAATAAAACTAATAAATTGGAAACATTAATATCTTTTTTATATATTTGTATGATATTTTTCTTCTGGCCATTTGTATGCTTAGACCCGATACATTATTTTTAATCTAATGGTTGAGGATTGGTTTCTAACACTAATTTTGAATAATCTACTGATCTGCTGATTATCAAAATTTCCCTTCCCTTAAATTAAAGAGTCCCTGTAAATAAGTCCGAAAGACCATTCTACTTGCATTTTAATGTGTGTTGGTTTAAAATATATTTGGACGTTAGGATTGGTCTGGAAACTTAGAAAATACATTTAAATAGCTCCCAACAATTACAGTTGAAAATCAAGTAACGGACTGTGATATTATGTTTTTTTGTTGTCGATATTTATAGCGTCTGACAAAAATTTCTAGGGACAAAAGATTTTCGCTAGTATTTATTTCAAATTATTTGTAAATCAAACATCAGACTATAAGAAATGTGAGCACAATTTTTAGTTACCTGTACCTTCTGATATCTGAAACTTGGCCATCGATCTAATCTAGCAGATATGTATATATACGTTTACTCTACACATTAATTGTAACCTATTATTATATAAGTTAGGTCTAGAGGCCCTGTCATCTTGGACTATTACAATGTTAAAACTTTTATCCTCTTTCACATTTGCATATCGAAATTATTACAATATCTTCATTGTATTGAATATATACAAACCACACCAAATTGGAATACTGAAGTAATAAAAATAACTGAAACTATAATAATAAAATACCTAAAGAAAAATCGTAAGATGTATATAGTTTTCTAATCAAAAATAAAACGCGAAGTAAAATCCGAAAAATATTAGTTTCATTTAAATGAGTTCTCGCGAAAATCTTAGATCTCATTATAAAATCGTAAGAGTTTTGACATTCCATAATAGGTTTTTTGGAATCTTTAAAACCGTAACTTTTTTAGTATTTAAATCCAAAAATATATTTGTTTTTGATAATGTATGTATAATCATCAAATTATTCGAAATTTTCTTTTATAACACTTTGAACTTCACAACGTTGTTATTGCAAAAAAAAAATATTTTATTTTTATTGACAAAGATAACAACATTGAGAGAATAAAATAAAATCTTTGTAAAAATTCAAAGTTTTATCCAACTCACAACGACTTTTTAAGGTTAGTTACTGTGTTTTTGTAGTGTTATTCAATCAATAGTTATAAATTTTATCCCCATTTTATATTAGAGAAAAAACTTCAAAATAGTATAACAAATACATTTTGTTTTCAATTATTTATTAGCTTCTATATATTTTTAAACCTACTTAAAAATACCACATTTACTTAGTTAAAAAAATAAACCATACTGTAATATTAATAAACGTATATATACTACAAATGAATGAACAAATTTAATTTCGGTATATGATCTTACTAAATCATAAAATATCAATGAACATGATACATAAAAAGTAATTTTATATTGTTTCATCCTATCTATATATTTTTCAAAATAAAATAGGCATATAAAAAAAAATGGGTAAAAGATTGTTTCGACTCGTGGGTTTAGGGATTTGTATAAGAAAGGCATTCATAGGCAGTGAAGTTTCATTATTATGGCTTTCAAAGAAGGGAATACGGATTAGTTTTGTTTATCATAACAAAAAGTTTTTTTATTATACAATTTATTGGTCTGACTATAGGTTGATACTCTCTAATTAGGTTTTAACCCTTAATTTGGCACCGATAAAAATATTCAAAATATATGAATTTGACAATTTTGTGGTTTCGGGAGTATGTCATTAAGTTCTGAAAATATTAAAAAAAAAAATCTACAATAGCCCACTGCTGGGAAAACTGGTGTCCGTCACAGCAGACCTTGCCAATTACTGTGAACTTAATGGTCAGATTTATATGTTCTAAGAGGCGGACACTGCCAAACTACGGAAAATAAAAACCACAGTTATTTTTATGGTTTTTTAGTAAAAAAAATACAGAAATGAACATTTTAGAACTAATTGATACCGAAGTACAGTTTATTTTGTATGAAAATTTAAAAAACAATTTCTGGGAGCTGTTCCTGTCACGAAATATAATCTTGTGTTGCATTTTATGCAATACACGACAGTTTTCTTTTGGCAGAACCTACAGCGTCCTCCTTCCATTTTTTCTCTATACTAAAATGGCACTTTCTTCCATTTGTATGTAAGATTGAACTTCTTTTTTGGTTTCTTTTTTGAACATGCAATTTTTCATCAGAATCTGATTTATTAATAGCTTCAGATGGGGCACGACGTTGTGGTACTACAGCTAATATTTTGTTAATGTGTCCATTTATAACCCAAAACCAAAAAGCAAGCATACACACAGACACACCACAAATTTTCAAGTTAGATTCAAGTTCAAGACCATATCTTATGAATTTTAACTTCAAATCTAAACCTTTATATAGGTTACATTTATTTCTCGCTTATATATTTGATCATTTATTTAGTGATAATATTGTCTCTTGAATTATAATATATAATATTCATTGAGATAAAAATACTCCAATAAAGTTATTACCGTGAGTAAAAGATAATAATTTGTATTCTGTTCAATTGAAAATACCTTGTTCGTGTAATACCACAACTCAATAGTAATAAAGCATTCAATGAATCTTTCGTTAAAATATATTTTACTTATTTATATTAATGTAGCGTTCGATACATTGCTTGTTAGTAAAGAATAATAAAAATAGACTGTAATTTTTATGTAACAAGACAGTAAATACCGTGGCCTGACATAGTTTAGTTTGTGATCTTTTTAAAAGCATATTTTTAAAGTAGAATAGTGCTTGCATTTATTGCATTTAATTACTTATTACTGTACACAACAGTTCTTGGGTTAATATTGATACAATCTGATAGTGCAGCTTCGTAATCAATACTTTGCTGTGAATGTTCTCACTTGAATTGACTTCAAAATTTAAATAAATTTGTTTGTGCGGCCATTCTGTGATAAAGTATTTTAATTATTAAGAATTATATATAAAATAATAAAAGAATTGAAATTTCATCCAAATTTTCATTTAAATAAAGGTAGAGAAAGGAGCTTGGATAGTGGAGGTGAGATAGGGTCCCTTAAACCTACTCCTGGGTCGCAAGTCCCAGGCACTGTTGAAGCTCCTCTCACTGCAGCAATTATAATTTTCATAAGACAGAAGTCTTTTCAAAAAAATTCAAATTTAATATAGATACGTACAGGTCGGTCTGATAATTAATTAATTCTGATAGCATAAAAGTTATTACTAACATATGTCTGTGCATAACTCATATTCACTAATAGTAATTGGTATAATTTTGTCGCTAACCTCCAATAATAATTATTATTAATATTAATAACCTAACTTTAATTATAATGGTCATATGAAAGGCTAATTAAATATAATCCTTAGTAAATTTTAGCTTATTGTTTTGAGCATAATGGATTTTATGATTAAATATAATAATAATTTGAATTTATTACCAAATATTAATGAAAGTAGCATGCTTGACATCTTAAGTGTGATTGATATACTGAAAGAAAATAGCATAGCATGGAATGCATTATCAACTAACCGCTTTGACATTTTAATATATCCAAGTTTATATAAAAATTACATGGATGGACTTGAATTTATTTATATTATCTGAATATAACTGTTATTTTTCTTTATAATAGAATTTAATATAATTAAAAAAATGTAATGTATCGACTTGTCTCTAGTAGAAATCATTGCCATCTACTAATTCATGTCAGACGCAACAAATCTAGTAATCATCATCAAAAAACGATATATAATTTTAGAAAAGGGCTGGTACATACACATTCTTATGAAATAATCTTATAAACAAATATACTTAATATTTTTACATTTACCATTAGGTATTTCATTATAAAGGGTGTTTTTTTAAGCCCGATAGAACTTGAAATTGTAAAAAATGACACAAAAAATTAAATTGTAATCAAAATTTTTTTTTTATTCGAAAGATCAATATGTGACATTAACATTTGAAAATGACTAAGGGGATTTGGGCACCGCCGCTGTTCTTGACGAAGCACATTCTGGACGTCCAATTTTGGGCCACTTTTTCGAGCACTGCCGGACGTATGTGACGAATAACACGAACAATGCTGGCCTCCAAGGCGTCAATTGTTGCTGGTTTATCAGCATAAACCAATGACTTCACGTAGCCCCACAGGAAATAATCGAGAGATGTCAAATCGCACGACCTTGGAGACCAATTGACAGGTCCATTTCTCCAAATCAACTTATCGCCAAATTTTGATTTCAATAAGTCGATGGTTGCGTTCGCCGTATGGCACGTAGCACCATCCTGTTGAAACCACATCTCCTCCGTATCAATGTCATCCATATTTTCAAACAAAAAATCATTGATCATGGTGCGGTAACGATCTCCATTGACCGTAACGCGAGCTCCGGTCTCATTTTTGAAGAAATAAGGTCCTATGATGCCACCAGCGTGAAAACCGTACCAAACGGTGCATTTTTCTGGATGTAATGGAGTCTGTAGGGTCTCTTGTGGATTGGTCTCACTCCATATGCGGCAATTTTGCTTATTAACAAACTCGTTAAGCCGAAAATGCGCCTCATCGCTGAACACAATTTTGCGATAAAACAACGGGTCAGTTACCAACTGCTCTAGAGCCCAATCGGCGAAAGAACGACGCATATAATGGTCTCGTGGCTTCAATTCCTGCACCAGCTGGATCTTATACGGGTGTAGGCCGAGATCTTTGCTCAAAATTTTCCACGTAGTGGTCGGACAGAGCCCCAATTCCTGCGACCGACGACGAATCGATAAATTTGGATTTTCTTCCACACTTTCGTTTACAGCGGCGATATTCTCTTCAGTACGCACATTCCTTCGACGTGCTGGTGTTGTTGCATCCTCTAGAGAGTATGTGGTACGAAATCTATCCACAGTTCGACGAATGGCTTATTCAGATGGACGATTATGTACGCCATACAAATGACGAAGTCGTCTATAAGTTGCGCGAATCGACGACTGATTTTCAAAGTAAATTTGGATAATTTCGTAGCGTTATTCAAGTGTGAGTCTATTCATGATAATTTGTCAGAGTATACTGAAACAAATTAAAAAAAATGTTTCATCAAAATTTAATTTTTTGTGTTACATTTTACAATTTAAAGTTCTATCTAGCTTAAAAAAACACCCCTTATGTTATTCATTTTTAATTTTTATCTTAATTGGTTGGTCTAACATTCAGGAAAAATAAATCTCAATTCATTGTAAGCTTTTCGTCTGATAAGTTATCACAAAAGCCATTTTTCTTCACAACACTGAGCAGTTAAAGCCAAAAAATTATGTCATAATAATATCATCATAACTGAGAATGGTTAGGAAGAATAATCTTATTTTTAATATAATTGTGTTTCTAACTCTAGAAGAAGTAATGATGTACAATACACAACAAAGAAGGATTATAATGATTTGGTAAATAATAAATTACTTGAAATATTCTTAAATATTTATTCTTATATTAATTCTTTTACCTGGCATGTCCCCCAGCTTTAGCTAGGGTATGCCTTATATGTTGTGAATATTTTTGGCTAATTGTTTTTACGACCGGCCGCCTGCCTGACATCGAGCCTCTTTGGGAACGCAATTAATCAGTGATGTCTAAATACTCTTAGAAAGTACATATGACTCGGAAAAATCACATTGGTACTTCCTCGGGCCAGGATCGGATTCACGCCCTCGTGCATGTGAGGCGGGCCTTTTAACCATTAGGCCACCACTGACTTTAATACTTATATTAATTACATACGAAAAATCAGTACACTATAACGTTATTAATATAAATATTCGCGAATGATATCTGGTTGTATCTTATCATTTTAAATGGCTGAGGTTTAATTTCTATTAATAACTTTATAGGCAAAATTTTGTGTATTAAAGTCATATGTAACTATAATTATATAATTAACGGAAACGAAATTTATATAATAACTCATAACTAACCGTAAAATACTTTGTCAACAATCTGATGATAACCATAGTAAATTAAATTCAAACATATTTCAAAACGAATTCGTTTCAATGTAAGTAAATGATGTAATAAATTTTAAATATTTTAAAATCATGTTCTTCATATGATTAATTAAGAAGTTCCTGATATTCAACCCTGTTTTAATGATGTGTGAGCTATTCTGGTAGGGCGTAAAAGTTTTGCTAACATATTTAGTCCTCACTCAATATTATATTATGACATACTCCGATACACTAATTAGTTCCCTCCAGTGAAATTTTATAAGGTTAAAGCTTTATGATATTACAAAAATACGGTTTTATAAAAATAATATCAACAATATTTTTAGCATTTACGAGTGCAAATATTTAAGATTTATCATTTGTTACACTCGATAATGCGCCTATATCTAAGTATTTTAGTTTACCCAAAAATTCTTATTTTAGTATAATTTAAATGACTTCTAAGAATAGTCTTAACATTACTGATATTAAGTACATGCAACTGGAAATACTACTTAACCTAAAAATAGTTCAAGAAATAGTCCAAAACTCTTTATTTTTTAATGTTTGTAGACAAGTTTTTTAATCGACTTTATAATTATATTTATTGCAATAATGAAATTTAAATATATTCAATGCAATTAAATTTAAAAATATAACGTCATTTGAAAATGACGAGAAGGATGCATAAACGCCATTTTCATTTATTTATTGTAAGATAGTAAATTATGTCTGGGACTAAATTAGTGTATATTTTCCTAAACAAAAAAATATTCAAATCACTTTACTCAGTCGAAAGTTAAAAGGTAATAAATATTTTAAAAAATACGGACGAATTGATAATCTCCTCCTCCTTTTTTTCAATCAGTTGAATAAAGGTTTTTGGCAATGATTTAAAACCACTTAAGTTTCTATCTAAGGAAAGGCCCTCCATTGCTATAACGCAAAAGTTTGACTACAGAAAGCATTGGACGCAAGATGTCTCAAATTAGGGGTTTACGTTTAGTTTTAAGATTACATTATTATTAATTTTGTTGTTCCTAACAACAAATGGTACAAAACTCGTATATTGGGAAATTTGAAGCGAATCCCAATTGCCTTGAAATCCAGCTCAATGCTTGAAATTGCTGCGATTGTTCACACGCCAATGCCAAAAACTACATTTTCTTGGGTGGCGACAATACTTAAAAATTATTTTATGTTTCATCCTGTCTCTAAATGTAAATATAAATTTTATCGCTTAAGTATTGATTTTCAATATTTTATGTTCTTGTTTGTGAATTCCTATATATGTATAATTTAGTAATATTGATTAGGGATAATATTTCATAAAATAAAAAAAATTGTTTATTATATTGTAATGATGAGTAATAGATAGTATCAGACTTAATTGTGTTCAGATACTACATATTTCAGTCAAGCGGCAGTAAAATCACCCATAAAAAACAGTTTTCTAAACGAAAGCAAATTCTCAATAATAACCAAAGATATAAGAAATGGTTAATATGGGAGTAGAATACACAAAGCCAACTACTACTATGATGAAGGTAACATTTAGAATCCCGTAGGCCTTTAGTTAGAAAGAAAAGAAGGAGGCTGGTACTAAGTTTTATAAATAATAGTCCAAATTTACCATTGCGACCATTTCTTATTAAATGTTACCGGGGATAGAAAAAGAAATTTAAAGGAGGGATGGTTTTAAACTTGTTTAAAGACAAGTATATCATGAACTGAATTAATGTTAAAAGTTAATACTATTAAATAATTTCAACCTCGAACGATGGGCTACAAATGCTTTGAGCGTTTATGCAACAGACATTGATATTATATCTAACTGGGTCTAACCCGGTTGATAGAAAGTCACGAACAGAACCTCACTTTGATTTCAGGATCAAGATCCTGTCAAGCGTTGAATTGTTGTCAGCTATATGATAAGAATGGAAACTACGTAAACATAATCAATTCATTACCTGCTTACTATTATAAATAAAAATACAATTATAATAAGCCAAACAATATATTGATGTAAATAAATATAACAAATTAATATATTAAGAGATATTTTCAAATCCTGCTCTCAACTTTAAGACAGTTAAAACACTTAAAGTTTTATGGTTTTGCTTAGAAAAACGACAAAATACACACATTATAATCATAATGTTGACTTTCCGTTTCCGTTGGTTCACCACCCGTGATCACGAGAAGACGAGATGAATCTGTTTGATACTTATATTGTAGACATTAAATAATAAAAAAACGCATAATAAAAATATAAAAAAAGCATTATAACGTATTAATTTAGTGAATAATTTTTGTCCAGTATAAGCTCAAAAAGGTAATTAGAGAATTTGTATGATAGTTCTTCATTACTACATATTATAATCCTTTAATCAAAAGTCAGTACTTAGTTATCACTCGTTAAAAATATGAATATATACTATTACTTTTTAATTGTGTATTCTTAGGTCAATGGCCTTGAATTAGTTTTAAAAATAGTGCTAGGGAAAATTTTAAACTCTTGTAAAAACGCATTGTAATTTTTGGGGTTAGTACCAGAGGAAAATGTAGAAAACGTTTAAGAACTTTTTATTATTTAAGATATTATTGAAGAGATGGTTAAATCTTATAAAAATAACGAATTATAAAAGGAAAACTCAAAGAGGCTTGTGTGAAAACGAGAAATGACTTCTAAAAACCTTAATGAAAACAAAGTTCCAGATTCAAGAAACGATATATCTAATAGAATATTTTAAAGTTCTCGCATATCACAAAATCTTTGCTTATACCTAACCAATATCTTTTTTTTTTTTTTTTTTTTTTTTTTATCGCGGTGAAAGGTTTTATACCTACCCCTCCGTCTAGGGGAGACAGAGGCGGTTATGTGGGATTCACGGCCAGAAGGGCCCATGTTACCCACTAAAACACCAGCGGTCACTCTCCGTTGCCGCCAAGTGGATCGCCACGGGAAACGCCGAAGCATGCATCCGCGACGATCCGGCGGCGGGCCGCGAACGGCCACCTCCCCCCCCCGAGGGCTCACTCCAAGTGACCAGGAGTGTCCCCCCGCCTGGCGGGCTTGCTTAATCGCGAGAGGGTTAACCCCTTACCCCTCCCACCCAAGCCCACGCGGCCAGTCTCCAACCACCCACCGACGAGCGCAAGCGCCCGACGGCAGACAGAGAGGAAACCGACCGACCACAAGCGAACTCAGGCCTCCGGAGAGACCCGAGTATCCCCTCCCCCCCAAGACAGCCACGGACGGCCTCCTGCCAGATCCGTGACCGTCTTACTCCCAGGGCTGTACCCCCAGCCCTCCCCCCCGTGACTGATTGCACCGGAATACACCAGTGGGCGATGGGGTCGTCACGTCCCGACGCCGGACTGCGCCGACAGTGGCCGAGGCCACCCGCCAACACGTAGGGCCGAACTTGGCAGCGGCGGTGTACACCGCCGAGCCTCGTCCTACCCACCTCCATGGGCTGCACCCCCAGCCCGGGCCAAGACACTACGAGGAGGTCAAGGCCCTTCCCCCCCGTGACTAATTGCACCGGAATACACCGGTGGGCGATGGGGTCGTCACGTCCCGACGCCGGGACCTAACCAATATCTGAACCGCACTAGTCCAATGACCAATAGTCTTTGTTATAAACTGGTATTTAATTTCACCTCAAACTTACTATCCTATACTAGGTACTCACCATACCGTTCAAATGCTTTGGGATAAGCCGATATTGAATGTTGTTGTAAACATTGCAAATTGAAATCCCTAGCTCCAAACTGGCTAAGTTGGAAAAATTTATTGAAATTTCATTCCTATATGTATAATATATGTAAGTACATTTCAATGAAACATTTATGTTTAACATGATATAATAAGTATATTTAAATGAAATATAGTGTTGCATGTACATATTTAAATTCACTGTTTTACAGAAAAATTTAAATGTTATGAATTTTTTGTTTAATTCATTAGAGAAAGACAAATTTGTTATAAATGTACGAGAAGTCTGATTAATTATTATTCGATAAAATTGCTTTAAAAAATATTTAAGTAGTGTAAGAGATTTTAAGTCATTAATGGTTTATTAAGTTTAAATTTTCAATTTCTTATTGAATATGACAGTCTTTCTGCAATAATATCCCAGTTTTAGTAAAATAAAACTTAGATAGTTGGATAAGTAAATCCAACCAATGATTTACATGATTACTAGTGTTTTACCAAGGTAATTTTTTATGAATTATGTTCGGAAAGATAAACATTTCTAAAAATAAAAAAGATGAGACTTTAAAAATAGTTGAAGACAACAAGGACCCTTTTATAATTAATTTTACACAATAAAGAAAATTTGATTCAAATTTACGTCGTCTTAGTGAATCGATACCTACTTAGACGTTATTATGTAGACTTTAAAACATAAACGTTATGACATAATTATTAACATAAATTATATGGATTGAATTATAATATACAAAGTACATAAATAGGTAAAATACTTATAACAATCACATCTCGATTTCTTTTTCACATTTACCTTTCTGATAGTGAAAAGGAGGATTTTTCTAATAGAATAAAAATAAAATTAAGTTTATTGTATAAGTGGTAATAATATAATAAAAATATATTCTAACGAAACTTTTTCGAGATTGTTAGCTTCAGTATTTCAATGTAAAACTTACCTAAAGAAACAACAGGTTTATTACGTATTGAGTATGTGACAAGAATTCACATTGATTTGAGTTAATCACTAAAAGGTTTCTTTTTGTTTTGACATATAAAATATGTGTTAATACAATTAGTATTTTCCAGAAGGTTATCTGTAAAGGTAATTTATAGCAGACTATACATTGATAGTGTATCAAATTGTATGAGCAACAACAACCATTATTGTGTGAATTATATGGGGTCGGTTCAAGCACTGTATAATATTGTTATTACTTGGATGATATATTGCTTAATCTCTTTAGGAAAATGTATATTGAAGGAATGTATGCAGTTATCGTTTTAATTGTGCAAAGATTTAGGGGCCGGCTTTCTTATTTAAAAAAAATTTGGAAGCGTTTGTGGCATCAAGCTACGAGAAATATATATTTAAAATGGAATAAATGTTTCGTATGTGTGTATTTACTTTTATAGAAGATTTCTAGTTATATCGTTTATGATTTAGGTCTTAATAATTATTAGCCAATAGATAATCCATCCTACACTACAGTACTTCACAAGATCCTTAACATTTAAAAAGTTAATAGTTATGTTGAGTGCTCCGAAAATATTCACGAATAATAGCTAGTAACAAAGTCTCTTTTACTTTTCAAGTGCATAAGACGAAATAATTCTTAGTTAATACTGCTTAAAATTTGCTTGTGTTTATTAAAAAATAATTGAGTTAATAATTTTAATTTCTGCATATTTATTACATGTATTATTTTATAATAATGGGTATCCCTATTCAATAGTTGGCTACTAAACATATTTCGTATATTGTGTCAATAGTGTTTTTTTATATACCACTAAAATTACACACAAAAAAAATTATTCACTTGGGAAATGAAGAACATAAAAGCTATAATGTAAGTTACTAGGAATAACTTTAACATATAAGATCGGTATAATGTGTATATTGTAGTTTAGATTGTAAACATGAACAAATGAATAAAACTAAAAATAACAAGGCATTTAACAAACATCATCGTCATCGTCGTCGTCATTATTCTATCAGAGGCCTCTTTCCCACATGGAGAAGGTTTTTCATTCATTCATTTCAGAAGAGCATTCATCTTTTTTTTTTCACGATGTTTCCCTTCACCGTCTGTCAGTGGTATCTAAATACGCTAAGAAAGTATATATGACTCGGAAAAATCACATTGGTACTTGCCAGGATCGAACCCGCACCCTTATGGACGAGAGAAGAGATGAGTTTTTAACTACTTGGCCACCACTGACTTAACAAACATCATGAGAGTTGCATATTCTGCAATAAAAATGTATCATAAAATTTATACTACATTTGTTTCTACGAGAAACAGTTTATCTGTCAATGTGACAAGGCCGCAATTTTTTGGAAGTCTAAAGCACTGTTCCATGTCAATGGATTTTATTTTTATTTTTCTCCAAATAACTTTTAGGTTTTCCAGCACCAAGCAAAGTGAAATCGAAAGGCACAGAGCATAAAAGTAAAAAAAAATGTAAAATACCTTAAAACTCTCTCGACTTATGTTAAGCATAAGTGGTCTTAAATCCTAAATATAATTTATAATATATAATAATACCTATAATATATGTGTATGCGTAGTAGTCTTTGTTGGAATATATACTCATACAATATAGATTTTTTCCAAAAACTTTCTTAGTATGTATATTTTATATGAAAAATTTTCACAAACTGTATTCTAAGGAGTGAACAATCATGTGTTAGTGTAGTTATGTTTTTTTAATTAAAATAATTATTTGAAATAAAAAGAATTCTTAAATAAAACTGAATACCACTAAAAACTATTGTCTTTCCTGTTATTACAGTAATTATTAAAATTACTCTAGACGAAAACTTCTTAACATTAATTGGACTCACCGTGCCTGCCGGGTCCATCGCGTTGCATGAAGGGGCACTTTATTTGTGGCTGGGACTTGCGACCCAGGTGTAGGATTAAGGGGCCCTATCTAATGCGCGTTAAACGTTCACTTAAACTTAAATAAATTTGAAACAGCTCTACTAGTGCTACCTTCGAAGTACGTTCCAAGAATGTATTGATGTTGATTCTGGACAGTCTTCAAGTCTTTTGATGGGATAAGATTTTTTGCTATTATGGCTCTCGCTCCTACTTCTACCACGTACAAATTTACGCAAAAACCTATTATTAATGAGTTCGTTAGTGAGTTTGTAATACTTGTTACATATTTAAAAAAATATAACGATTTTCATACACATTATTTTAAATGTTGTAAGAAAAATTACGTATTGATTAATTATTACCTTTTATATTTGGCAGTTTAACTGTAAGAGTAGTTAAAACTATTAAAAATTATTTAATTAGGGTTATTATTTCATCCCCGTTATAGAATTCCTATAATTTTTACAAAGCAAAATTGATAAACATCGATTGACTGCAAATGACATTATCAGTGAAGAGAAACAATTCAATGTCATTTAAAAAAACAAACCTTAGTAGGTGGCACTGAAAAATATGTCTTTCTATGACACTGTCAGAGTAACTTTCAGTTTCATTTTATTTATTCGATAGCAAATAGACTGATAAAGTAATAATTTCTTTTCTATTGTATAAAAACTGTGTAATTCGTAATTTATAGGGAGGATAAAAGCTCAACGGTGCGATCAGGTGTTATCGAAAAGTTGGCATTTCCATTTCCCAGACTGTCCTTTACAAGTTAGGTCTAATATTGCTGCTCCAGTTTAAGAAAAAAAGTGCCTGGCTGTCAGTTTGAAGTTTATATTACTAGGAGGAAATATATCATAGTGTAGATATATAAAAATAAGCGTGTTAACGTTATTAAAAACTATATTTTTTTTTACCTTTTAGTGTAACACTTGATTTTTTATTTTCAAATTTCTGAACATTGGAAATTAAAAAAAAAATAACATTTAAAAATAAAATTACCATAAATAATTCAGGATACATTTCGATCTAAAACATTTTACACACTGTTTAAAAACTGTTTAAAAAAGTGGGGAATCGTGGAATAAATATAATGTAGTACCTAATGTAAGTTTGTAGTAAGCAAAGATTTTTCGTACATAAAGTAAAAAAAAGGTTATTGAAAACGACATCATTGTCTGGTACAATCTTGGACAGCTTTAAATTCTGAAAGTTAAGGATAGTTGGAATGGGAAAAAAATAGATTGCGGAAATGGAGAAAGACTATTCACATTCACACAAGACATTAAAAGAGCCTATAAATGAATATCACGAACATCTTTTAAAAAAATAAAGGAAACTTTTTAAAATTACTAAGGTCGTAAACACTATTTTGTGGGTTAAATATATAAGATTTGTTGCAACTTTAATAGGTTTTCTGCTTAATACTTACTTTCAAGTTTACTGTGGAACAAATTATAAAGTTGGTTAAAGAAACTTGAACTGCAAAAGGTGCTTTTAAGTAATTTATTTACAAAATATAATGAACAACGACGATAGCAGATATTTTGATGGATAAAGTTTTATTTACTCCGAGTACGAAAACTATTTTAAACACATTTTTTCTTATTTGTCAATGTGTTACAAAAATGAAATTGTGATATTTAACATTAAATTAAAATCATTTGAAATGAAATTAAGTCACTATTAAGAACTAGATAATATAATTGTATAATGTATATGGTATGTCTTTCTAACATTTTAAAATAATTAATTGATATATTGAGTAATTTGTTGAATGAATACATTAAGCAATATTCTCCATAATCAAAATTCTACAGCCCTTTCTTTGTTAACACTTTTACTTCTAACCGTTAGCCACGTTGGATCTGGAACACGTAAAGACACAGTAGAATGCTCTTCTCCCTTTTGAATCGGTGAGCTACTTGTAATTTTTCAACTAGCTTAAAGGCAAGTCTTCTGATTTGAATGATAGTAAAACCGAAGCAACCAGATCCAGATTAAATTTATGCTAATACCTGTAACATACCTAGTGTTACATCATTAAGTCTTCTAAATCTTGTGGTTTTATTTAAATTTTTCTAATCTTTTATAGGCCTCATTAAATTAAATATTTCCATTCCATGGTTTCTTTAAAGCTCCGGCCATATCTTCCTTCTTCCAAGTGTTGTTCGTTATATTTATTTACCTGATAAACAAAAACGTAAAATGCAAAGCCATATTCTTATTGCCATACTAGTACTAGTTATAAAAAGGAAATTTGTAAAGGTCCAATTTAGCATCGGGTACTTCAAAGCCTACCCTTTCAAAATCGATATATCCCTTTCTATTAACCGACTCCAGGATTGTTGCACATTTAATGCTACAATACTTTCATAGCCCCTGCATGGTAGTGTTAAAGCAGAACCTTGTTGAAAGTTTTGCATTAGAAGTTTTTTACTTTACTTTACTTAAAAATTCACTTGTATTTTGATACTAGTGTAATGACCATAGCGTTAAAATATACTTGTTACAAGACACTTCCTATATCATAAGTCCTCGCACGTCATTAATGTAATAGAAGTTTCTCGTAACTTGTTACTTGAAATTCACAAAAGTGGTAGGGGAAGTCGTCGGTCATATAATATTACTTGAAGAGGTGTTCAACATGTCAAGAAACACTTGAGTAACCGCCCTTCAGAAGATATACTATTATTCATAAAATATAATTGAGATTCATAAAAACAGTTCAGCAAATAAATATCTTATTATCTATCTATGCAAGCTTATATCCAACATATAGATAAATGTACTTTAATTACTAAAATAGTTTTGTTAATAATCTTTATTTAAAAACACATTATCAGTTAATTAGTAGTTGGAAAATCTTTTGCTTAAAGAATAAGTTAAAAATTGAACATGTTCCATTTGTTATGGTATTTAAGTTTTTATGTTTAAGACTTTAATAAGATAACTGTTGAAAAAATTATCAAAGTCATATTGTATAACGTAATTTAGATAAAGTATTTGCTTTATTTTCAATCGCTACAAATCGTTTGAAGTTTCTTATAAAAGAATATGATAATTTCCCCTGAGGAAACTTTTAACTATTGGTTATATATATATATATATATATATATATATATATATATATATATATATATATATATATATATATGAATACCTAGATATGAAGCGATAGGTTCAATTTCCTTTGCTTGACATTGATTAAACGTAGACCAGCAATTACGATTGCATATGTATATGATATTAATTATTCATTTTGCTTTACGATTACGGTTTTTGTCAATAATTTTGTTTAACAATAAATCACGTCCAATAAGGACTAGCTGGAATTACAATCTCTTGTAGGCTCACCAATGACTTGATGTAAACCATACTGTGATAGAAAATCTAGGAGTCTAACAATTTAGGGCTCATTTGTACGCAATAAGTTGATATTTGTATCACGAGTAATGAAAACAAGATCATACATATAACTCAAAGATGATATCATTTCTTTATACTTCATTTATGAATAATAATTAAATATTTTTGACCTATAAAAGTCCCCAATAACTGCCTTATGTCTTTTCAGTTTCACGACTAACCAACACTCCAATCCGTTTGAGACTACCGTTAGTTCTGTATATTTAAGTCCGTTCTGAATGTAGGCCCTTACTGTACCTCTTCTTACTGATTCATTAATCCCTCTAGTGGTTTATTTATTAATGAATAGCCTGGAATATTGTTATAATTAAACCAAGCCTCAGTAGTAGAAGCATGTGTAGTTTAAAGAAAAGCATGGTTTTAAGAAATTCATCACTGCCAGTGTTTAAACATATTTTAACTAGTTAAGATGACTACAAAAATATTGTGCGTAGATACTAGAACAACGTAAACAGATACAAGAAATTTGTTTTCAAGAGTAAAATTCAAGTATACCGGATAATAATTCTATATTAAATGTGACTTAGGGATTTATTTCCGAAATGTCATAAATTTTGTCTGAGAGAAAACTGCGTAAGACGAAAATCGATCATTGAAATATTTGAGTAACAATAAAAAAATATATCTCAAAATAAAACACTTTAATTTTAGATTTACTACCAAAATATATAGTAAATTTAAAAATATTCTATTACTCTACTGATTACAAAATCACGTTACATTTAAATTTATAAAATATAAAAATACAGCAAAAGCAATGGGTTGAAGTTTTAAAAAATACTATTTAATTTAATGCAGTAATCTGACGTAACCATCCAACTAAAATGGTCCAATAATGTATGTATATCATTCATTAATAATAATAGTATTGTATCGATTGTAAGGAATCACTTGAATTGATAGATAACTAAAACATTATATAAAATTAATTACCTTATTTCTGAACAAGCCACAGTCCAACGATCTGCCACTTGGCCCGTTTTACAGATATTTGCATAGGATAAGTTATAAGATTATTTTTATTATAGGTTCATGTTATGTGATACAGTTGGTTATTTCTTTTCCAAAATAAAATAATTATGGAACACAAAGAAAAACAAGCAAATATAACAAAAATGACTTGTTAAATTTTTTACTTTAGTGCTTTCGAAACTATTAAAAGTGACCCATTCGTATTAAATCGTGTGAAAGACAATATGTGTAAACGTGCCGAACTGTGTATCACACGAGAAGGAGCTCGCTTTGAACATTTGTTAAGGTTAGTGTAGTTATGTAGGTAAATAGGTAGTTTAATGATTGACAATTGTTGTAAATAAGAATGATTCCATTTTTAAATACGCCGGAAATACCAAGATAGGTAAACAGTTCATATTATTTTTCGTGTCAAGGTCACACCATTTACCTAGTCAATAAATTGGTTGCTTAAACGAAAGAAATATCTTGGTATTTTTGCCTGTCCTAAGCCAGGATTAAAGTATGAAGGGAATTGGATCATTTGGATCATTGGATCATTGGACATTCTATATATAGATGGACTCGGGGCAGTCATTAAAAGTATTACGGGAAATCTTGATTATACGGATGCCCAACATTATAATGAAGCCATAAAATAGTAGCCCTTCAGGATAGTGAAAATAAATTAATTACCGAAGTCAACAGTCATGTCAGTCTCACTAAAGAATGGTCCTCTCAGTATTCAAAAATTATGAGTAATATAATAGAAAACCAGAATCATTTGCAAACCCTTATTAACGAAGTAAGTAAAAGCGTTATTACAAATGATGATGATTTAATTAAGTATGCACACTTAGCTCAAATACTTCTAATTATAACCGATAATGTAGATTCAGTTTCCCATGAACTATATAAACTTCAAAACGTATTAGGTTTTATTAAACTATCCACCGTGCATCATGCGATCTTAAATTTGGAGACTATGAACTCTATTATTAGTAATGTTAGTAACCTATATGGCAGTCAGAAGGTGTTAGATTTAGATATTAGGGAATACTTTGATATAATTAAGATAGGTTCTTATTACGTAGGAAATAGAATAGTAATAGTTTATAAAATCCCTATAGTTCTACCTTAAGCTTATAATATGTATAAACTATCTATTATACCTAACCTCAATCAAGAAGTCCTTATTCCGCCATTCCCTTACCTAACCTTGTATGAGAAAGATTTCATGTACATAGAGGCAGAATGCCCCAAGTCCTGTAAACGGTATCTTTGCGAGGACAAACGCCATCTTCAAAGCCAAGAATCCGAAGACTGTATCCAGCATCTCATCATAACTCAGCAACGAGCATCATCCTGCAAACCTATCACCGTATCATTGAAGAAGACAGCCTTCGAGAAACTCGACGATCTACACTACAGCATCAGTTTCCCAAATCCAACTAAAACTCATTTATCCTGTGGACAAGATTCATATCGCACACTACACGGCAGCTATCTCGTTACAATTCCTCAATCATGTTATATTGAAACACCGCAATTTACTTTAACAAACGCCGATAACCGGGTACAAGGACAAGCGGTGAGAATAATGGACCTGCCCAGCTACAGCGTCACCACAACCTCAGCACCTAAAATCAACCTAAACTCTATCAGTTTGAAGCACCTACATGAAATTGACACTAAGGTCGGCTTACAACCATTGCTGACCCTAGACCAGAACCCAAATTATATACTATATCACACCACCATCCCTCTCTACGTGGTACTGATAAGTATAGGCGCAATAGCCGCCGCTCTGTTATATCGCAAGTATTTCTACAAGCGCATATTACATTCCGGAGATAACCCTGAAGACAACCAGATGGAATTGCAAGCAGTCTACACCATCCCCACACCTACCAGAAGGGTCGACCTCAATCAACCCCCAGCTCAATTCACAACTAAAGTTCCTCATATTCGCTGATCTTCAGGAGGGAGGTGTTATGTGACGGTGTAATAAGTGGTCATTTAATTAAAATATAATTATCTTTATACGGTGTAATCAGAGGACGCCTTAGGTTCTGGGTAAACTCGCCTATTCTACAATCTACACCGGTCTGACTCAGCAGTTCCGTGTGAAGACAGTTTTTGGTTTTATATTTCTTTTATGTTTTTAGATTATAATATTTCTTGTAAGAATTTCATTAGATTTATTGTTACTATTTGTTCAACCTTCGTGCAACATAGTCGCAAACCTAGTTGTAACTTACTTTATAATTAAATTTAAGTCATAATTTTGGTTTCATTGCATCCACCGACCGTCGAAATCATAATTTGCTGGTAAATATTATTATTGGTCTTTAGAATTTTTTAATGCTTTCCAAGAAACAAACTCGGTAGAATATTTATAATTAATAAATAAAAACTAATAAAGAGACAAACTTTCTGAAAATTACTTTCCTAATTTAGTCTTTAATAGAATTTAAATTTCTGCTTTAGTAAACACACATTTTACATTACTAAAACATAAATGATCTGCAATATTTTTTTTTCTTGGGCAGCATTTTGGCTCCACTCGATTCAATTTAATTTTTTCTGGTCCAATTAAGACTTTTGTGCCCGCCTTTACCGTTTTTTGTTCCAACACACTGCATCGGCCCTGCTGGCATTTCACGATTTTTAAATATCTTTGCAAACTATTCTACAAAACTACTGATGTAACTGCCAGAATCATAGTCAGTAAATTATTTACAAGTTAAATATTTTTTTACTCCAAATATTTTAAAACTATTAAAACGTTTCAATAACAGTGAAATATTTATTATACAACGTGTAACATAATTAACGCACACTCTGAAAGTAGTTTGATCAGAATCGGATACTGGATCGATAGTTTTTTATGTAGGTAATTTTTTTTCTCAAATTTAGATAGAACTAAGTAAATTATAGTCACCCTACACACAGTTATCTAAACACTTCATAGAAACGAAAATTAATGGAAACGAAAATGGATCGTAAGTCAGGGTATTAAGATTTTTAAAATGAAATATTTAATTAGTAAACATCATTCAATTAAAGAAAACTGATACTTATTTCAAGGCTAAAATAGTATTTAAAAATAACTACGCACGCAACACCATAGCGACAACCGGCACACAGCAAGGTCACTACAGTGCATAAAAGAAAGCCGCGTAATACAAAAATTATTACTTTCTCCTTCTTTCTTCGGCTTAATAACACTACAATAGAGCGAGACGGCAGGCTAATCCCGGCAATCAGAGTAATAATAACTAAACATAGAAGTCAACAATATGTGTTTTGGTAAGTTAGTCACGCCGCGTCCACCTTATCGAAAAGAGGTCAAGTGTAAAGTGCAAATAAAATCTTAGTCGCGCATTTCGCTGTGTCGTTTCGGTACACTAACATTCAATACATCAAATACCTACGCACGTGTCCATTGACCTCCTAGATCAGCTGATTTGACGCGACTCGACTTTTTTTTGTGGGGGCGAATTAAATCGCTAGTTTATAACACAGAGATAACAAGTGCCGTGGAACTAAAAAATAAGATAATAACCGTCTTTGTAAAAGTGAAAAGGGACATTGCAGTATTATCTAAAATAAAACCACAATTGCGAAAATGGTCATTAAAGTGCATTGAACAAGGCGGTGGACATTTTGAAAATGTTTTAAAACGACAACGCCGTGCGAGTGCAAATTAAACTGTAAGTTTGTTTATGATCTTAAAATTATTGTAAATATTTTGATACACACCATTTAAACAGGCCGACTGTGTTTAACTTTGTCGTAGGTATTGTGGTGTCTAATCAAATCACGCGTTATCAGCTGTTTAATAATTCTTATTTACAAATTTAATTTAACAAATCAGTAATTATAAAATATTGGCTTCACATTAAAAAGAAAATTCAATGGCAACAATCTAAAGCTTGAAAAGTGTGATGGAAAGAAAAATCATAATGTATGTAGTTATTTCGTGTACTTATTATTACCTACTTCTTATTATTGTCGGACGGCACTCGGAGAGAGGGGCGCGGGCTCGGCGAGTACATTGTGTCTGACCATATTATTTGCACGAAATTGGGATAACTAATTACACAAATAAAAAATGCAAACGCACATATAAATAATATTTCGTGTATGCATTGCGTTTATATCATTATATTAGCATTGGGGTGTTTGAGGGTGTGCGTTAATTACGTTACACGTTGTATATTAATACGCTTACCAGCCTTAAATTAAGTAAGAGGCCGGGCAAACAGTCAATCACTTCTTTTATAGAAAATGTTTTTAAGTAATCTTCGTTATGTAGTTTAGTTACAGATTTATCAAAACCGATTTATTCCATCATTTTTATAATTTTTTAGAGCAATTAAACTGTAAAATTATTGGAACTAAATCTAAAAATCACAGTCAATTTGAAATTATGAATATTTAAAAATTATGAATACTGAGTAAAAAAAACAATAAAGATTTCGATAAACCTTCCTAAAGGCAAAGTAAATTTAGTTACTGTTTTTTTACTACTTATGTTATCCAATTAAACTTTTTTCAATACGTAATATAAGTATCTTTTCTGAGAAGCAACACTGAATGTCAGGACCTAATATAGTCAAATGATCTACCCACATACCTAATACTTGACATCATATTAAGTATTACTGAACAATACCTAACAAGCATAAGTTATACACAACAATTTAATTATGTGACTGAAGAACTGAGTAAAATATATTTTTACAACAATGAAGTTATTATAAACCAACTTGACTTACATCTCCATTAATAGTAGATAGTATCTTGTGTAGTTTATATTTAAAAAATATATTTGTAAATTTTACCCTTTACTTAAAACTTGCATATAAATCTTATATTGACCATATTAATTCTAAATATAAAATAAAATAAAATAAGATTTTTATCGATATATATAAAAGAGATTTCCACCTATATATTGACTCATCACGATATCTCTGGAACCATAAGGCGGTAGCGTCTTGAAATTTGGTAGGATTATTCCTTTCGCCGAGTAGAGGTCAGATAAGAACGGATTTTACGAAATTCCACCCAATTAAATAACCCAAAGTAAATAACGAAAAATACGATTTTAATGAAATTTGGTACAGAGATAGAGTTGACCTTGAGAAAGAACATAGGATAGTTTTTATTCCAGACTTTTGAAAAGTTCTCTTGGTAACGCGATATAACCGGACTCCACGCGGGCGAAGCTGCGGGCGGAAAGCTAGTGTAGTATAAAATTAATACTGCATTTTGGAATACTATTAGAAAGGTTTAGTATATATGAAGGATAAAAAGGTAATTGAATAGAAAACTAAAATAAGTCGTTTAATTAGGTATAGTAATATATTTTTCAGTGAAAAATTTTACGAAGTCGTGAGTCTTGTAAGTTTTGATTCAAAAAAATACTTATAAAACTGCTTCACAAAACTGATAAAATTAAAGGTATGTAATTACTAAATTATAAATATTATAACTATAATATCATATATTTTGTTATTTATTTGAAATGTGTTATTGTGTTTCAAATAAAATATTTCTTTATTTCTCCCATATAGGGGAGATTCGGATATATCGTACCACTTTTCACTTTAACTCAAATATTTCGACTATAACACGTCTTATAATCATTAATACATATGTAAAATAAAGTTTCATATTTTGGCTTCCTAAGAAAAAGAGAACAGATCCTTGCGATTATTCTAACATTGTTAAAAATGCTTTTTTATAGAGGCTTGCCATCGGTACGATTTAGCCGACTAGTCGTTTTAATCGTACCACTAAGTCTTTAAATCGTACCATGGGTGTTTAAGTCGTACCACTGAATGAAAGACATTAAAATTCTCAATCAAATTATTTATTTTTAACTCTTAGGTTATATAAAGGAACTATAAGCTTTCTCAGTAAAATAACATGATTATACTATGATAATGAGATCAATCAACATAACTAATAAAAATGAGACAAAAAAAACAGTAAACTATAACAATAAAGTAACAGTTAACAAGAATGTTATTTGTAACATAATTATTGTGCATATTTCTTAATGGAAACAATCATGACAAATGTCTGGATTCGAAGTACATGTCTCATGTAGCCACCGTTTACAGCGAACGCATTGAATCCAATCAACTTTTGGACCCTTCTTATCATAGTAAGAACAATTCCACTATCCACATATATTTTTAAGATAATCATCGCTGTCATCATCATCATCTAGTTCTACAACAAGTGTCTCTCCTGAATCATCGCTACTGGTGATGGAATGAGATCGTTTCCTCTTATAACTTTTGTTTTTGGCCTTGGGTAGTACTTACTATACGTACTTGCGGTAGTACTATAGGTACTTGCGGTTGGTAGTCGGGTAAATCGTACCAGTACAATTTAACCAACTGCCAGTGGTACGATTAAACCAACTAAGGCATTTCTAAAACAAAAGCAAATATCCGGCATAAACTCAAAACTTAGACACGCAACAAAAACCCCCAATAATCTAGTATACGATTGTGGAATAATAAAAAAAACTGAATAACTATAGCTTACCTTGATTACGAGTTATCTCCTTACGAATGTACGACAATATTTATATTAATTCCTACAAAAAATGTTTTTCTTTTATTACTTGCACAGTTGTTAACTCACGTCGATTTAAACTAGTGGGTGAAGAAGGATGGTGGAGGGCCACGATTTGGCATTGTCAGTGTAGAAAAAAATATTCATTAAATGGGAAATTTAGAAGTGGTACGATTTAAATACTAGTACGATATAACCAACTCTCCCCTAAGATGTCTAACGCTCCAAGTAGGGCTAGCAATGATAAAGTGTTAAGTTTCAATGTATGTGACTAGTTGCAAGGGATTATTTTAGAGACTATTGCATACATTATCAACAAAACTATTATACATTTTTATTCTATTACATAACTTTTATTGTAGCCTATGAGCACAGCGACCGCTACCACGAGTGAACTCGAGCTCACGACAAGTCCGATCTTAACGAGTATGCGTATGATGATAATATTTAAACTTGCTAAAAAATACCGCATAAAAAAAAGAAATATATAAGTATAATTTCATACTTTAATAAAATTTTCTATGAAATAACTTTAGCGCGGCAGTCTTCGAATGCTATAGGTATTAATCTTTTATTCCTTTTTGTTATATCATTCAAACAAGCGTTGCCAGAGAAAAATAAAAGTTGACGTTGGTATAATTGTATAAAAAGTAGTCAAGTTGTGAGTTTCATAGTCGAGCGAGAGTTTACTGAAAATAATTTGTTCGTTCATAACATACTGAACAATATAAAGTATTAACAATATTTTATTTTAGTATTTTAATAATAAACTTATTAGACGAACTTCTCATCATTTCATGGATTCACGGTGCGGGTGCCGGGTCCTTGCTTGCTTGCGTCTTGCAGTTAGGACTGAGTGTCATTTCAGGGAGTAGATATAGGAGTTCGGTGTATACGCTTAGGGATCCTATGAGTCGCAAAGAATATATGATTGTTTTTTGTAAAATTGGACTTATGTGAATTACGTACACTAGGCAGTAGGCACCATATACAAAAGTACATAGGAAATAAAAATATGCAATAAAAGAAAAGGGAGCACATCCCCAGTTTCAACCTTCGGCATTGTGTGTGATAGTAAGCAGTGCCTAGTCGGCATCATCAAAGGTCGGGTACTGAACTCTCAAAGAAAATTTGCGGCTATTCGGAAGTACAAGGTCAAGATACACGTGCGGCGGCTTCTTTTGCGCATACAAACAATCGTCGCCGCCGCACCGAACGCACTATATTTGACACTATTTGATTGCCGACAAAAAAGCCTGAATAAGTAAATAAAAAATAATACATTAAATATAGTTAGCATCAAACTTAATTGAAGTATCGAAATAATAAAAACGAAAATTTAACTAGGTATATACCTACAATATATGTGTAATCAAATCAAATGCGTAATCAAATTAGGTATACATATAGTACGTTACCGAGAAACTGTTTATTTTCTTAATATTTCAAATGTTTAAATCTAGCTTTTAATAATCATTAATAAGGTTATCTTTTTAATTATTATTGAATTGTTTGATTTGGGGCGGTATCCTTTTACTTAGAGCCGACAAGTGCCCAAGCGGCGCGATACAAGGCGACATTATGTAAACAAATGGAGTATGTTTAAATAGAAGTATTTGTTTTAATTTCAAATACAGTAGAAACTCGATTAATCGAATTAATCGTTGTCGATAGGTGTGGCGTAGCCTATCTTTGTTGTGTGATTTGTATTTCTATGTTTTAATTATTTTTTTATTAATTTAATTATTAGTCGTTGACTAGTTTGTATATACGTAAGTTAGACTCCGCCCCATTGCGGGGCGACGTCCACCCGCGAGCCCTGCGGCCGGCCAGCCGTCGCTTCACAACTATAAATTTTAATTATATAATTGTTTAGTACACTCCAGCTTCCGGGTCGGACTGCACGTCGCTCGTATGCTCGCTGGCCTATTACATAATAATATGTACCTGTATCTTCAACGTATAGTAAAGTCTCTTATCGTTTGCTTAAAAACTTAAAGTAGCAATACTAAACTGGTGACCCCGACGTGATATGAACAAATAGGCATTCGGATAATCAAATGTATGAAAAAATGCGGGTTTTATACATACATATATATGTAGTACATAATGTTAGGTATATGTTTATTTAAAAAAAGCAACAAATGCATATCAACGATAATCAGTGTTTGTTTATAAATAACTAGTAAACCCGTCGAACTCCGTTTCGCCACCAGAAGGCTTTTATATAACATTTCGTTTGGGGATTCAAAGATGAAGAATTTTTTGTTTTATATTTGAAAAGGAAAATTTTTATTTCATTTCACAACAGTAATGGATTCATTTCGATTACAAAAATGAAGTGTTATTTAGTTGAACTTCTCTAAGTAAATGAAAGTGAATCCAAAGTAGATACCGAATCGAAGCGTTATACGTGTCCGCAAATTATCCGTTTCATTGAAATGCTCCTTTGTAAACCACATTTTTTTGTTTTTTGGTCTAACTTTAACACAAATAAAGCGTATGGTTTCCAAACTCGTGAACACGCAAAATATAACTGCCCATGTGAAAAACACTGATTTTCTAAATTTATCCCGCAAATACTAAATGGTTTTAAGAGTTCAAACTACAAACACATTACCTAAATATTTTTATTTTTATATAGTAGATTTCTTACAAATATCTAATTGTCATCCATACGTCATTACATATCTGTCATTATACGTCAATTGCATAGCTGTCAATTGTGTTATTCCACGTTTTATAGTGACTGACGTTTCATGTCAAGTCCCACGGGAATGCTGTCGAACGGGATAAAAAGTATCCTATTGCAATTTCCTGGTTCTAAACTACCTCCCTGCCAATTTTCAGCTGAATCGGTTCAGCCGTTCTTGGGTTATAAGTGAAGTCACTAACACGACTTTCTTTTATAGGTATATATAGATTACTCGTATAGGATACATTTTCTTAGATTACATATACTTACTTGTATGTATTAAAATGCAGATTTAATAATGAAATAAATTATAATATGTATTTGGTAATTTGCAATTGGTAACCATGAATTAAAATAATAAGTTTAATTTGCTTTAAATATTTGGTAATTGTCATTTGACGTACGCCACTCTCAACAATGCACCACTCTGTCACTCTTTGACGTTTTTAAACGGTTTTATTTAGCTCACCCCGTTTGTTTTATTATTTATTCTTGGGTCTAATTTAGTAATTCAAATTTCACACTCTTCCTGTCAACCGATTAATCTGAAATTTTGTATACACTTTGGATTTTGATGATAATACAATCATGTTTATTCATTATCATTATAAATTCAAGATGGCCGCCGCTACAAAATGGCGGATAACGTAGGTTTTATCAATCCCATCAACATGGGTATCAAATGAAAGGTATCAATAAGTAGAATACAATTTACTATGATAAATTGAAATCTAGGATGGCCGCCGCTACCAAATGGCTGATAACAATTTTTTAGAGGAGTTGGACTGCACTAAACTAACGGGCAAGAAACCTTGCAATAATGAAGCACAAATGAATTAAACAGAATGCGAAATAAAAACTAAAAACTAGAAAATAAAAATAGGTAAAAAAACTAAAGATGACGTACATTCATATTACGCTCCGCTCGGATTTAGTTCATGTACGACATATACACACTTACCTCTGGCATATCTATAAGTTGCAACGCTAACGACACTTAATGCGACAGATATAATGCGTTTGGGCATGATATAGAAAAGGATAGCTATATATTTCAATGATATAGAAAAGGATAGCTATATGTTTCGAGTTAATATTCGAATCGAATAGGTTTATACTCCAACCAAATTCGATGTGGAATGTGAATTTTATTAAAAGGGCGGCATAGACTCGAATAAAAAATATCGATATTTAAAAAAATCATAACAATAAATAAATATTTCATATTCATATTATTTCGATAATTATTTTGATATATCAAACATTAATATTATTTTTGATTGTGAAACCCAATTTTTAACAGAAGTAGGTTAAGGATTTATCCTAATAATACAAAATAATTAATTTACCTGAAAAAGTTCCGAATTATAATATTGATTAATAATAATGATTATTAATAAAAGTTATTTTGAATGAAATTATTTTAATGTGAAAAGCATTAGTATTTATAGCAAAATTGAAAATATCGATAGAATATTTATCGATATACCTAATTTTTAAACTTGCAAATCGCTAATTGAAAAAATAATAATAATAACTCCGGCGGCCCGGCGCCTGCTATGAATGGCCGCGCGTGCGCCCGCGAGACTATACGGCGCCTTAACTGTTTATGGAGCAGATGTTTGAAACATTTTTTCAATAATGTCGATTTAAGACTTATTTAGCCTATGCACTGTAACTGACCTCTGCTTGATATTTTTTAAGTTATGTAATTTTTGAGCCATTAAACAACTCTTCTATAAACTTTTAAGTAAATATTATATAGGTTCATACAAGTACAAATCGTTTTCTCAATTTACTCCTGTTGAAGTATGTTCTGTATTCTAGATATTCTCTTAGGAAGCTTCTGAACGAAAGGTAATTTGTATTTTAATGGCAAATCTTTAACAAAGTTGAGGTTATTGATCTATCGTTTCTTAACAGATTATGGGAAGCCTGATAGTTCAACCATTTTGCTGTATCCTTCCTTCATTACCAATATTGTTTTAATATTTTTGGATCTTACAAATATTTTAGTAAAAATTATATTTAAAATTATAATAATTTTAAGGGGACTTAAACAACTACTAAATGAATTGTTAAAGTTTAATATTTTTAATATTGTTGTTTCTTTAAGATAAGTTATATGTTTAGAAACAGTTATTATTAAACAGCTTCAGTATATACCTACATATCAAAGCGTATTTGGAGAGTAAGAAATGTTTTAGTCAGTTTGAGGCGTCATATAAAATTTTAAATTACCGTTTTAAATTGTAATTGCGTTGGTGTTATTTATGAATTTGAAACTTTGTTTAAAATAATTTCGAGTGTACACGAAATATAAAAAATATATTATTACTAGAAGACCTGGCGAACTTCGTATCGCCCTATAATCAAGAAATATCTATTACGTTTTTTTATTTATATTTTTGGAGTTTACCTGTAAGCCATAATTCTCCGTGTTTTGAAGTGCGACAGAATGATTGACATATTAGTTAGTTGTCAAATCTAATGTCAAAAAAACGTTTGTATGGGAAATAGAAAAGGGCTGTTTTTATGGTTTTCCCACTAATAAATCAATTTTTTTCAGCTTTTATGCCTTCCCTGAACCTCCACGAACATTTCAAGACTAAGATAAGATAAATCAGTTCAGCTGTTCTCGAGTTTTAGCGAGACTAAGGAACAGCAATCCATTTTTATATATATAGAAGATATATATAAAAATGGATTGCTATATATAAAAATGGATTGAAGATATCGTAAAGAACATCTCAACATCGCTTCAACTTTTTCTTTTTTAATAACTGATTTACATGTTTAGTGCTGCCATTAAGCAATTTGAATTTAACTTTGTCCTATTTGTTTTTAATTTTTCGTTATTGTTGAGCATTTCAACTTCTTTCGCTATTAGGCGGCCACATAAAAACTCATTACGGAATATTTTTATAACACCTAGGACTCAGAGTATCAGCCATGAGGCGAGGCTGACGACGCGCACTTCTTTTGTTATAATTATTTCTATAAATCCATTATCACTTCCCTTGTTACATATGTATATCGAATTTTTTATCATAATTTTTGATACAAAGAATAGGTTAGTTGAATTGGATCAGAATGAAATGGAACAGAATCTTAATATGAGATGCTGAAGAAAATGTATTTTTAAACCTTTATATCTGAAAATATTGACCTACTTAACTTTATTTATTACTTTATGGTTTAGTAACTTTCAATTAACTCAGATCATCAATTTCATATTTTAAACTTGATTAACTATAAAAATGGTCTACTTTTAATTTATATAATATTTACTTGTTATAATTTTGTATTATTTTTATATACTTACATATTAAACTACTACCTGTATTGAATGATTCATATTCTACGCTAATATAACAAATATTTAATTATATAAATACCTACATAAAAAATTAATAGAATTATTGATGGATCCATCAAAAGACTGATATATTTTTGTATGACATTTGTATTGATATATTTTTATAAGACATTTGTTTACCCGTAGGCTGTAAAAATAATAGAATATTAGTAACATATAAGATAAAAGGATGGGAAAATATATTCCTATCTCTTGTCGTTTCCTTAACTACATATGTATAACCTTTAACCTATGTATATAAATGGATTTTTGCAATAATTTATCTTTGTAGCATTATTATTTTAACATCAAAGTAAATTATGAAATCTTTTATTAGTAACTCTTATATGCTATATAAACGATCTAACAAATGACTAAGATGAGGTAATTATAGATATTATCTTTATAATGAATTTTGTGAATCTTATTTGGTTTAAGCTTTATTTAGCTAAGAATTCCCTTAATATTATTTTATTCATATTATTTTTTCAGAATCTTATTTGAACTATTAAAATATATTTATTGGTTACGTTTTTAAGGTCTTTACAGTAACAGTTATAATGGGGAGACAAGATGAAAAATAAATTTTCTAGTATACTGTTCTTATGTACGTAAATGCTCTGGATCTTGTGAAATTGCGGTGTGGTCACACACACCACACACACTTTTTTTCTTCACATTACCTTTTATACAGAAGATAGAAAACATGAACAAAGTTTCTCACTGTTGAAAAGACATTATAGATTATTTTTGGATTATTAGCGGGTTACAAAACGACGGTAAACTAGATTTACAGTTGAGTAGCCATTAATTATCTTTCTCTTCCCCGATCAAATAAAAACTGTTCACTATATGATTCAACTAACTTCAAAATTTCTTTTCTGAGCCTCTTTTTATTTTACCTCAAAGATACCTTATATTTTAACTGGCTATTAAGTTAAGGCCTAACAGCCTTTAGGTTTCTAGCATATGAGGGATACAGTGGTGATTTCACAGGTGAACATTAAAATGTTTACCTTGTCGTAGAATTACCAAGGGAAGAAGTTAACCATGAGATACTGTAATGCTTTAATATTTAAAGGATATTCATTGAACGTACGCCAGGAACAAAAGATTTACAGCGCTCTTTTGATCTAATGTGTTCAGGATATTGTTACCACGGTCATCTTATTTGTCAATCTGTTATTTTTCTGAAACCCGCACTTTTCAATATTATCTATTGAAAGAAAAGAAAATCACTGGTTTCAATAAAAAAATATAAGTCTTGCATGCCCCTGTAAATTCTATAGATAAAAAAAATAGTCTCATTAAAAAAATTTCAATGAATAAATGTTAACTATTTGTCCCAATTGTTAAAGCTAAAGTTGTTTTTATTAATAAATATCCAGTGATATTTTAATGCTAGTGTTAGTATGGAAGATAATGGAAATGGTAACCATAGGTTCAAGGTTAATATAAAAATAAACTTTTCTTAGTAAATATCAATAACAATTTATTATAAAACCATTTTACTTGTTAGAAAAGTAAGAAGTTAGAAACTCTCACTTTTGTCAATTTTTTATTCTGACACGAAGGCCGCGTAAGGGTAAAAAGTCGAAGGAATTTTTGTCTTGCATATTTAAAATCTTAATGGTGTTTCTTTTCTTTCAAGAAAAATAAGTGAGTATTTTTTAGGTTTTTTTCAACGTCTTTTAAATATGCTGAGGAAATAGAGAAGGCCTGTTTTTATGGTTTTCCCAGTAATGAATCAATTTTTTTCAGCTTTTATACCTTCCCTGAACCTCCACGAACATTTCAAGACTAAAATAAGATAAATCCGTTCAGCTGTTCTCGAGTTTTAGCGAGACTAAGGAACAGCAATCCATTTTTATATATATAGAAGATAGAAGATTTAAATTAAATCGAACTTTCTCGTTTTTGAATTGATTACTTTATATTTCATTTGAACAATAAGAAATTATATAAGTTACCATTATCATACAAAAAATACATATACGTATGTATTATCAAAATCAAAAACATAATTAATACTATACTAACCAATTTACTAGATTAGTTTAAATTAGTGCTTTTAGGTACGAAGTAAAGTGGTTGTTTGTGTAGAACTTGCTGCCCCAAATTGAGATCCGCTCGCAACTGTGTTGATTGATTAAAACTCCACGTTATTTATTCACTGTCTAAATTTCTATATCATCAAAATAGTTGATTTATTTCCTAGAATCATGCCCCGAAACATATCATAGATCGATTATTAAATTTAATGATATACATTTGACATAAACCAGATGAATTAGATTTTTTTTTCCGAGGTGTCATATGATTATTACAAAAGACAGGTCTTAAATGACATTTAGCGTCTTTTTTTTGGAAGAAATTAATAAAACCGATTTAGAATTGATATAATATTCATTGTTTTGATAAACGTCACATTTTATTATTATACTTTTATTTAGATTAAATGTCGATAGAATAACCTATTCCTGGATTGATTTTTGTTGAGCACTTCGAAATCAATTTTTAAATATCAAAGTACAAAGTATTTTTGACAGTTCACTTTTGAATTTGTTATTCCCTTTTCCCAAGTGATATTTTATATCCAACTATATTTATCGATATAACAACGTTTGACAATTTCAGTGATCAATTTATTTTCAATTCTTTCATTTGTCATATGTATAAGCGCACATCTTTGGAAAGCATAACTTGTCACCACCATATCAAAAAATATTTCCTGGAACATGTATTTCAAAATTCAATGACAACATATAAGGAGTGTCCATATTTTAATACGTTCTTGTAAGCACCGTTTTTTCGTATTTTATATTTACCATAATTTTGATTATACATTACTTCTTTCATATTACTTTTACATTGTATATTTTGAGAACTGTCTAAGTCAAAGAGATGTAATTTTGAGATAATTTAGACTTCCAAATATGTGCAATAAAATCAATACACGTAGCTTTTCTTTACGGTTTTATTGATGTATTTTTCAGAAAGTTTCATTTTAATTTTTCTCATTCAATTTAATATTTTTCCTTATAATATGATGATGATGAATGATATAATAGCTCAAACAACTTTAATATTCAATAGTTTTTTATTTATAACAATTATTTGAAATAACCTAAATTAAATTTACTTTCAAAGTATATGATATTTAGGTCCTAAATTTAACAGTACAACATTAAAATTTACACGTATCGATTGGACTAAAAACAATAGGTACTTTTAATATAATAAATTAACTTCTTTCATTGGACTTTGGAAAGCAATTTGCTTTCTTGATTTATAACTTAGATCTATTTTACTATTACTTACCAGTTAAACATAAGGTCTAAAGCTTGTAAAACTTTCGTATATTTCTTAAATAAGTAACAGACTCAGCAGTTTTTTTTTCTGTTGATTTTTAAGAAAGTTCTGTTTAAGTGTGACATTAATTCAAAGAAGATAACATAAGGTAGAATTGTCATGAAATGTTACCAGCTCTCATAAATTAATTTATTATTAGTATATTAAATATTTATTTTAAATTTATTACGAGTGACATATTAATGCTAAATGGTTAAAAAATTGCTTTATTGAAAATATTAAAATTTATTGAAAATTTTGCATGAAAATAGATAGTTATATGGATAATTTTCATTAGCAAATGTTGTGAGGGTAGATGTAATTTATTTGTGACAGGATAAAAACAAAACTATATGTGTACTCCATTTTAACCGTCATTACCGATATGAAATTCACTGTAATTGCCAGTATGAGAAAATTTTATGTCTTTTAGAACGACGGATTATCTCTTTTTGGTAGTTTTCTTGAGTCAAATTGTGATCTGAAGTTAATGCTTGCTACGTTTTTTTGCTATTATACATTAAGATAATGTAAAGTGTATATTTTACAGGTCCTTGAAAATATATTAAAGATTACTTATTGACCACATATAAGTAGTATTACATTCTTGATAGACTTTTTTCAACATAGAAATAGTGTGATAAGGATGAATAAGAATTTGGTACTTTTAAAAAATTCAAAGACTACTTCACTTAAAAAATATTGAAACCATAATTTTACAAACAAAATATATAAAATATGTCATAAAGATAATATATGAACATTATTTCAATGTGTTTAGTGACTTTATTGACAATATTACTATAATATTATTATATGTACCTTTGTTAACAGGATGATACGAGTATGGACGAGTTTAAACCGTTGATACCAGACATTCAGGCTGTTAGTAATCCTGGAAAGAAAGAACGACACTTGAATAAATTCATGGAGAAAGCTGGTATGTAACATTCATACATATGTAAGTTATTTTGGAACGTTCCGTCTACCAGCTGTATTTCGAATGTATTTTAAAATTTTATGCCTCACATTTAAAAGCAATACAAATTATCTTTGGTAAAAAAATCCACTAGTTGAATTGTAATAAAGCTATAGTTTTAAAAGAAACACCGTTTTAGTTCTTTAAATGATATTATTGTATTTATTTTATACATTAATGTCTTCGTATTCTTTCGTTATATCAAGAGGTTTTCAAATTGAAGCACCAGAACCTTATGATTGACTTAGTTTTATTCTTGAAATTTAATTTAATGTGTCACTTTTTTCACACAAATATCAAATATATAAAATAACTAGTTGAATTCAAATAAAATTTTGAACGAAAGTGATTATTGTTTTAATAATATGTATATTGAAATATAGGTAAAACAGTAATAATGAACGAGAAACAGACGTTCGCAATGTGTCTGAAGCAAGGAGTGGCTCAACATGCTGAATTGATAGCTGAAATTGGTGAACTAGCCAGCAAGGAGTACGTGATAGAACAGGCACTCGATAAAATGCTTAACGACTGGGCGGCCAAGACGATGGAAGTGTCTCCATATAAAAACACTGGTATAACATTAGAAATATTTAGCCTCATGTCATTATTTTGTGTTGGACTAATTTCTAAGATAGGCATTTAAATAAATTGTTCTAAATTATTTCTAAGCAGAACTGTATAGCACTCCAGTTGAGAATTAATAAAGTAACGGCTTATTTAAATATTTATCAAGCGTCTATAATCTAATTTACAGCCACGTTCATAATGAAGATTTCTGACGAAACTCTCCAATTATTGGATGAACATCTTTTAACTACACAACAATTAAGATTCAGTCCTTTCAAAGCAGCTTTCGAGCTACGAATACAGGAATGGGACGATAAGCTTCGGCTTACACAAAACGTTGTTGACGAATGGATTGATTGTCAAAAGTATGTTTTAAAGTATTTCTTTATTAATAGACCAGGAGATATGTTACGTTTTTTTATTTATATTTTTGGAGTTTACCTTTAAGCCATAAATCTTCGTTGAAGCTCATCATTTACTGGCTGTTGTATCATAAAACGAGTACGGTTCCCGAGATTCTTTTTCCTTAGTGATGATGAATTGCCGGAAATATTATCCCAATCTTGCAACTCAAGAGCAGTGCAACCCCATCTTAGAAAATGCTTCGAGAATATTGCTAAGGTACTTAATTATATCTACCTTCTGGTATGTAGTGTTTAATTATTAAATAATTTGTATATATTTATGTATATATCTACGTATGTAGAATTTTCTATTGTTATAATTTTGTTTGTATTATTTTTTATACGTATATCTTTTTTATTTTTTTTTCTTCTCTCTTTTTATTGAGTCAACACTACCTTTCCATTTTAAAAATGTACCTATTTCTGCTTTTGGTACATCAATAAATAAATTATAATAATGTATAGTATGTTTGTAAACAGAAATAAGTGGTTTTAATACATTCAAATTTTACATTCAATATTTATGATTTTTTATTTATTATAATATCGTCAGGTAACATTTGAACCGGATCTAAAGATAACTCAAATGCATTCAAGTGAAGGTGTAATCGTGGAGTTGAAGTACAAATTTTACCCTACTTCTAATGTAGAGCAGTGGCTACTTTTACTAGAAGACACTATGCGACATACGAGTGAGACCAGATTGATTTGTTATATCTTTATAGTGTCTATTTCATATGGGTTAATATATTATTTAATTTAATAGAAAGACAAATAGTTCTACCGACCCTTTTGGAATTTATCTATAGGTAACAGTTTAAAAATAAATCACCCATTAAATCTCTGAATTTTTTCCACTCAGATTTTATAAATTTATGCAAAAGATTATCACTTGTACGGAAAGTAAAATAGGTGAATGTACAGCAGTCATATTCACTACTAAGAGAATTCCAATTAACTTTTTAGCTTAAAATTATCACGTATAAACAATAGAATGTAACAAAGAAATATAGAAACAGACATAAATATTGAACTGAATAAACTATCTGGCATATTAAGTATGTATGATGATTAATGAAACGATTGTATTTTATTCTTAGTCCGTCTGACCTTGGTGGATTCAATGGTTGAACTATGGGAGTTACCTCGTGATCAGTGGGTACTGAGATGGCCGGGGCAAATTGTGATTGCGGGATCACAAACAGCTTGGACGGCGGGAGTTGAACAAGCTATCTCCGAATACCGAATGGATGAATTCTTTGAAGAGATGCTCAAACAGGTAACGTATTTGAGAGATCTAAATATTATACATAAAAAAGACAGCGTTTTTTCTATAAAAAGAAATATAATCACATAACATATATATTACTTTATACTGAAGTAATAAGCAAATATTTTTCAATAGTTGGATAGTCTTCGTGCCCTATTTAAAGGTGAACTACCTTTCTTCCAACGCGAAGTTTTATGTGCTCTGATGTTATCGAAGCGCATGCTTGTGATGTTACAAAGACACTCGTTGATGAAAGTATCAAGAATGTTACCGAATGCCAATGGATATGTCAGTTGAGGTAATATTGATTTTATGGGTTATAAAGAGATATATAGAATTATAGTTTGACGTGGATTTAATTGAACTTCACAAGGTTTTTCCACTATTTTAAATATTAATATCATTGCTTTTCACATAGTTGGACCTTAAGACAATTGAAGACAGTGGCGGGGCAAGACCTAAATTTGATGTGGGCAAGACAGATTTCGCGAGGCCCTATTCTATGGCAACTTGAAGCTCTTACTACCTGCTAGTTTTAAAAACTTAAACATAGATACGTTTTTTACCCTTAAAGCTTTGGTTTCCTTCAAAAGATATTATAAAGCGTATTTTGTATACAAGTAATTACTTCGTTACATATTTATTACCAATTAAATATTTCTTACTTTATGTAAAATAGACGAGTAGGTACAGGTACCGGTGTCATTACAAATCCCATAGAAAACAAAAAAAAATTATAAAACGTCACTGTTTTCGGGGGCAATCAATATACTTAAACACTATCTATTTATTCGCTAAATATTAATTATTAAAACATTGAACACACTATTCTTATTAAAATAGGTTTAATTAATTCGGATTCCCAAAGAGGGTTGATGTCAGGCAGGCGTCCGGTCGTAAAAACAAATAGCCAAAACTAATCACAACATGTAAGGCAGACCCTGGCTATAGCTGGTAAATTGCCAGGAAGAAGAAGATTTTTTTTTATTCTTGCTTTAAAATTTTTGAGGCGCGAGGCCCTTTGTACCGCGAGGCCGTAGGCGGTTTCCCACGTCGCCCACGCCTTACGCCGCCACTGATTGAAGAAGTATAATTCAAAAGAATTTATTCAATGTTAGATCTTTAAAAAGTATATTATAATGTCAGAATAATTGGCCACGTAGCAAATAAAATTTTGACACATATTCAATAAAATAAAATTGCTTCATCTTTATTTATAGTACCTGAGAAAATGATTTAATATTAGAATCTTTGTAAAAAATTAAAATACATTTATTTCTATTCAGGTATTACCAAATCGTAAAAGAAATGGTACCGCTTGAGGAAGGAGAATTACCGGAGATATATCAAGACGAGGAAAGATTACACACTTCATTGTACTATCGTCAGTTCAGTCAGAATAAATGTGACGTTCGCGCACTGAATTCTATCTTCACTTATCAAAACGAGTGCTCGGGAAATAGGTGACTCATTTATGCTATTGATTTCTTTTCAATTATTACCTACCCTTGACATTTAACGGTCAAGATAAACCATTTATTACGTGTCAGGGTTAATAATTTTGTCTCGATTTCCTATGCTTATGCCATCGCTGCGAACTAGTCTTCAGCTAATATATAAATGTAGCGATAATATATTTATGTATTTAGATAATTTTAATTGAATGATAACGACGAATATTTTTTTATAATTTATTATATATATCGGATTTATTACAGATTCGTTGTTTTAAAAGAGAGGGACGCCAGCCTCACTGACGATACAAATGTCACTTCTTCTAGAGCTTTCGATGATATTTTAAAATGAAACTGCAATTGATCTTAATGCTCCTTTATTTCTCAAAGATTCTTTATAATAACATACTTCTATGATACACACTCACTGAACTCTGAATTACCAATTCTGAATTCTCAAATCTGGAGTCCGCCGTCGTAGGTCCAGACGTCATATTTATAACAAGATTCAAACATAGTTCTATTCTCCTTTGATTTCGTTTTACTTTTAACAATAATCATAAATACTAATGAGGTTTAATAAGAATTGATGACAGCCTCAAATTATTTTCAAGTCGCATCCGTTATTAAATCCGTCTCGTAGAGTAGAACGGACAGGATGAAGAATTAATGCTTCATCTTCCGAAGTCATGTCGATACGGTCATACTGTTGTTTGCTCTGTGATAAAAGATAAATGCTTTTGTAGTCTAGGTACTTCCAACAGTAAACCTAGATAACTTTATATTGTTACAATTATGAATATCAAATTTGTTTTGATCGTATGGGTGACGTTGTTTACTACGACACAACTTTGAGATGGTCATAATATCACGTCCAATTATCTAAGCTACTATGGCTTTGGGGGCATCACACGAACATTCATAACATATTTGTCATAGGACGTCTCCACCCGCCTATAACTTTTTTTTTTAATTTATTTGTCGTAAGACGTCTCCACCCGTCTACAACATTTTTTAATTTTTTATTATTATTATTATTATTATTATTATTATTATTATTTGTCGTTAGACGTCTCCACCCGTCTACAACAATTTTTATTTTTATTGTCATTTTTAATTTTATTTTTCATTATTATAATTCTTTTTTTTTGTTATGGTTCGGATCTGCACGCCAAATGCGTCTTTTATAGTAATATTTCTCAAATTAAATGTTTGAATATCACACTTCTAGCTACAAATTATGTAATGAATTTGAAATGAAGTAAATTGAACAAAATGAAATACGCTCACCGGATAACTATTAGGTAGTCGAACAGTCCACCTTGCTGCTCGTTTACTTATACTCTCTCGTCACTCCAGTGGAACTTAAGCTGGCTGGTCACGAAGCACATTTCGAAGTCTTCCTCGATTTCTATTCACTTTTTCTGTGATATTTTTTTATATGAAATCTCAATTCTGGAATTATTTAAATTTTAGTTCAAAATCTCTAAAATCCCACTTTATATCTTCTCTCCGCCTCGACCATCCTGTTTTAAATGTGTTGCTTCGATATCCACCAACTGATTGTCAAATTGTAATCTAAACTGTTAAAGCCGGATTGACTTATTCGTATGTTCATAACATCGGCAAGGATACTGAAATTGTCAGATGTACGCTGATGCCTGTAATCACATAAAACGAAGAAGATTTCGTTTCGTTGATAAATTTGATATCATTTTAATTCAATACGGGGATTTTTTTATTTTTCACATATATTTCTTCGAACGGGATAATATGTTTATGAATGAGAAACTGTTAGGGCTCTGTATTTTCATATAAGGTTGATAATTTATGATTATAAGTTAAGAAACTCGATCTATACGTATTATAGAGACGAAACTTCTTAGCATTCAATAGATTCACCGTGCGGGTGCCGGGTCCATCGCGTTGCAGGGAGAGAAGCTTCAACAGTGTCTGTGACTTGTGACCCAGGTGTAGGTTTAAGGGGCCCCTTAACTAACGCGCGTTATACGCTCACCTCCACTGTCCAAGTTCCTCTCCCTACCTAACTAAATTTGAAAAGAACCTACTAGTGCTGCCTTCGATGTACGTTCCAAGAATGAGTTCCATATTATTTGGGACTATCAGTATTTCCCTAAATTTAGTTATGTTTCAAAATAAGCTTGTGTATTTCTTTTACTTAATTTCTTTTACTTACCAAGCACTAAAATTTAAACAAGTTATCATAAATTTAATATAAGTAAATAAACTTCATATTCTATGTAATTTATTCACTTGAGGAATTTAAATATCAGTATATTTTAATAGAAAACTTAATATACAATAAGTAATAGAAGCAAAATTTTCAATCATGATATTTTTATGACAATTATTTGAACTGTTTTGTTTGAACAGAACTATTTCAATTTGTATTTCTTTAACACTCTTATCCAATCACTCAATCAACTTGATTGATTGGTTTCTACACGTTTTTATTGCGTAATGAATATTGGTTCATGTAGGGGATAAAGTAAAAAAGATAAAGAAGGTTAATTTAGATTTTCTTCGGTTTAGCTTACATAGTTCAAGAATTATTATCTTGTAATATTTCCAGTAATTGTCTCGACTTAAAATAAATTTGTAGATATGCATTTAAGAACTTAAAAAAATGAGGTTCAATTGCATGTAGTTCATTAAGTAATAATAAAAAAAGTTCTTAAAATAACTTTAGGTCAAGTCAGAAATATAGAACAATATACATATGTACATATGTGAAAATCTTAGAAATAATTGAAAAGAAATTTATTTATAATAAAGTATTTATTTGTAGTAAAGCCATACATTTTTGTGAAAATTATAGTCAAGTTATTAATGTATATCTAGATATTTTTAGTAACTCTGCCATGACATTTCGTAAACGGGCGCTAGAATTATTGAGAGATGCAAATAAATAAATAAATTATAAATGTTTAATAGCTATTTATATTGATTTTAGTTTGTATTGATTTGAATATTTTTAGTGATTTTTGTGCATGAATTTAATGAATTATTTAATTTTAATTTTATTAAGTACTTCTTTGTTTTTTGTGGTTTTTAATTTGTATAAATTTTTACTTATTATTATTATTTTTATTATTATTATTTAGATCTTTCTCGCTATAATTATATATTATATATTTCTCGCTATAATTATATATACATATTTTTAAAACATTGTAATCGTTGTGGCCACTTTAAAAAGCTACACATGTAACCTATTTCCATTTAATTGTTTTATATTCGGCATTTAAACATGTAGTAGCTGCTAGTGGTCCTTAAAATAAATAAATATATAAATAAAAGTAATGTTTTTAATGATGTTAATGGACGTAGAATTGATTAAAGAACATACAAAAATTCATTTCTTCTTGTTTATTTTGATTGGTGAACATAGTAGTACATATGTTTTACTGGTATGGTCATAATCGTGGTTTTTGAATTAAACTAAAATTGTTAATTAGTAAGCGTCCTCGCCATAAATATATTTCTCACTTGCTACAATATTTGAGCTCAAAGCTTAAATCTTGTGGTATTAAAATCCCTTTTTTTCATGTAAGAAAAATTTTATGAAAACATAGATTTTTTTATGATATAAAAATTATGGCATAAGTTTATAAATTACTTATTATGATAAATTTCAAAAGATGAAGTGAATTCAAAAGTAACATCACACAATTTTCAGCCTCTGTTGAACAAAGCAACATTGTATTTTGTAAGACACATCGATTACGTCGTCTGTAGTTATTAATTTTTAATCGTCACATCGAGTAGATCCATAAAAAAATACAATAATATTTTTTTCTGGACTTATATTAAAAAAATATAGTAATTGACAATATTTACGTAAGCATGGGGGGAGGGGGTTTGCTTACTTTTGCTGACAAGGGGGATGGGGGGGTAAATAATTGTAATAAATCAGCTTACGTAATACTTGAACGGCCCCATATACATTTATAAAAACTAAGTAAATGTGGAATAAGAAAAATGTTCAGAAAAGACACATTAAAAATATTCACTAAAATTAAATATTTCTAAAAACATTCAAAATTTACCAATACCTACTGAAATTGGTATAAGCTAAAAAGTTGGTAACTCTAGCAGAAATCTTTTCTGTTCAACACCACTTAGATATGATTTTATGTGTATTGCGATAGATTGTGTTGTTTTAAGTTTAAGTACATTTTCTCAAAATCTTTACAGTAATTTTGTACGTGAATGTAACCAGTCTTAATATAGAAACATAATCCCATACTTTACCAATGACTTTTTTTTACTTTTCTTAACATTTTTGTTTACTATTTCTTAAATAGTCACCCATTAAATAATATTTCTTATTTACGGCCGCCAATTACACATGTTAGTAAAATAAAGTTGCAAATGAATACAGATTAAGAACACTTTATCATCACCAGTGGCGGCTGTACCTTAAGTGCACTCGTGCGCTGAACCACCAAATCAAAAGAATTAAAAGTTACAAAATATTACTTTATCTTTATTTTTAAACTAGTTTTTGCCCGCGACTTCGTCCGCGTTATTTTCATGATTAGTAATATATGTATAGCTGACCGGGCGAACTCTATTCCGTCCTAGAGGCCATAAATAATCAGGTTTTTCCTGTTTCAATCGAACAGAATGATTGACATATTAGTTAGTTATCAAATCTAATGTCAAAGAAAACATTTGTATGGAAATAGAAAAGGGCTGTTTTTAGGGTTTTCCCGGAAATGAATCAATTTTTCTCACCTTTTATACCTTCCCTGAACCTCCATGAACATTTCAAGACTAAGATAAGATCAATCCGTTCAGCCGTTCTCGAGTTTTAGCGAGACTAAGGAACAGCAATCCATTTTTATATATATAGAAGATTACCATTTTAATATTTATTTTCTAAACATACAAAAACGTATAAAAAATTAAATTTCTAATTATAGTCAAAAAGTTTGAGCGCTTTACTAAACTAATATCTCGTGCGCTTCGGCGAGTGCACGAGGACTGCTAATACATCTTGTATGAGACACGAATTAATACGCCTGGCGCGTGAAACAAAAGATAGTTCATAGAAATGTACCGAGTAATGAGTCGGTTCTCGAGCGCCGCACGAGCGGCCGAAGATTACCGAGAGCACCCGATGTATGACGAATTGGAATTGAAAAGAATAAAACTTTTCTCCGATATACCATGTACTTGCTAAATGCACTTTCTATGCTTAGTATTGAAAAAATAATTATACAAACAGTACCCGATTTTAATAAAAAGGTGATTGAATATTTCGCTTCAGAAAAATGTCGTCGCATTGATTTAATGTATAAATAATAATCAAATTTTATGTCAATTGGTTTTTTGTTGCATTTTTTAATTTTAAAATTTTAGTAAAATGCACCACCAGTTCGATAACCCACCAGCCGCCACTGATCATCACCACAAATAAATAAAACTTTGTCACTTCAGAATATTCATAAAACAATGATCTGAAAAATCTTTGTGATCATTGTTCTTTTGTAAGCATAAACGTATACACTGAAAGTCTTTAGTTTTCATAAAGACCCTGTAAATTAATACTTTTCAATTTTTTGTTTTTATTGTACTTAAAGCGACTTAAATGATGATACTACAGTTTTCGTGAGTTTGCTGCTTCGAATTTGTTATCATTTTCCAATCCAAAGTGTTGTTTATTACAAAGTATAATATATAAGATAATATAAATGTATATAAAATAAAAAAAATGGGGTAATTCATATCTAAAGAGAGGTCAAACAATTTTTCGGTTGACTTGATAAGCATTAGCAAAGTACATAATATCATATGAAGACTAATTTATTCTCGCATTGTCTAAAAATATTAGCTGATTTTATCATTCTCTCTACAACTAAGCAAAGTTCATATCAACAAATATATATTAATAATATTTTTAAAAGTTTTTTTTACCATATTAGATAAGTTTTTAATAACAACTGGCTAAATATGTGAATTTTAAATTAAATTAATTTTAATTTAAAGAGCCTATGGCAAAAGTTTAATATTCTTGGGATGCTTTCTAAAATATAGCAATGACATATATCTTGTACAGCAGAGTTACATATGTTCATATATGAATATTAAATAATCTATATATATTAACGAAAGTCGTGTTAGTTACTCTACTTTTAAACCCAAGAACGGCTGAACGGATTTAGCTAAAAATTGACAGGGAAGTGGTTTAGAACCAGGAAATTGCAATAGGATACTTTTTATCCCGTTCGACAGCCTACCCGTGGGACTTGACATGAAATGTCAGTCACTATAAAACGTGGAATAACGAAATACAATTGATGGCTATGCAATTGACGAGACGAAACCTCTTAGCATTCAATGGATTCACCGTGCGGGTGCCTGGTCCATTGTGTTGCAGGGAGAGGAGTTCAACAGTGCCTGGGACTTGCGACCAAGGTGTAGGTTTAAGGGGCCCCTTAACTAACGCGCGTTATACGCTCACCTCCACTGTCCAAGCTCCTCTCTCTACCTAACCAAATTTGAAAAGAACCTACTAGGGCGGCCTTAGACGTACGTTCCAAGAATGAATTAATGTTAGTTCTGGACAGGCCCAAGTCTTTTAGTAGGTTATAGAGAGATTTAGCTGTTATACCTCTCGCTCCCACCTCTACCGCGTACAAATCAACGACGAACCTATTTCGAGTTGGTTCGTTAGTGAGCTCGTAATACTTATTGACCTTGATGGTATGGTCTTTGGGGATGTTGGTTTCCCAAGGCACCGTAAGCTCTATCATCACGACGCGCTTTAAAATACGCGAATATAGAAATATGTCTGGTCTGGAGGCCGACGCACAAATATCCTCGGGGATTTTGTATTGTTTCTCATACGTATCCATCATGATAGTCCAATCCGAAGCCGCTTTAAGGATAGAGTAAGGCTTAACATTTGATTTTATAGCCCTAGTGCCCTCTCTCACAAAACCTATTGATCGCTCGTTTGTGGTTATTTCCCTTTGCGCTCTGGCTACCGAGAGACTAACCGCTTCACGTATGATCTCAAGAACTCTATCGTGACGATGCGAGTATTGACCGCTGTCCAGAAGAACCTTACATCCCACCAGCAAATGCTTAGCAGTTCCAACTGCCTTTCCACAGATATAGCAAGTTTTTTCGGTACCTTTACCCCATCTTACTAAATTACTCTGATCTGGGAGAGTCAACTGGAACGCATTAAGATAAAATTTTAGCAAGGCTGGCGACCAGTCATGAATTAGGGTGCGCCATTTTAGTGCTAGTGGAATGCAAAAATCTCCTATGTCTAACCACTCGTTCTGCATTTCTAAACTCATTGCATGGATCTTGTATTTATCGTTCTCGTCTTGCCGAATAAAAGACTTCAATATATCGATATCTTGGACTTTCTTTCTAGATCCCAACCCTACTCTGTTATTTTGCGCTCTGATCATAAATTGTTTATGGAATTGAAGTCGTGACTCTAGCTCTGGGGCATCTTTGTCTTTTGGGAGTGATGTAACGACGTCATCATGGGATTTCCCCAGGATATGTCTCTTGGAAACTCTTAGGTGTTTGTAGAGCTCCGATGGTCTTTTTAGATTCATCCCAAAACTATTATGATCCCTGAATAAAGCCGATGAATCAGCCGTTGGCGCCAGCCCGAGCCACAACTTCAACATCTTTATGACGCCTGCATCTAATTTAGATAAAAGGGTTTTACTAAAATCATAGACGAGGAAAGACAATTTAAACGTGAAGTTAAGTAATTATCGTACATCCATGCTTTTTTTTACGTTACTGATCTGTTGGCTATCTACCTTGCTGAGATCATTTAAAAAGCTATCTACTATTCCTTCTAAAGATGGAGTACGACCTATATTATCAATCTTACGACCGAGAAACTTGAATGGAGCATTTTCCGTAACGGTAGAAACGACGGATATGTAATGACGTATGGAAAACAATTTGATATTTGTAAGAAATCTACTATAAAAAAATAAGTCCGGTTTTCCATCCTGACGCTATAACTTCAGGACGAAAGAACCAAGAAAAGGGGGAAAATCTTTTGTCACATACAGCGCCATCATACATAACATGTGCTACAAATCAATATTTTAAGTAGATGGTGCCGTCGCATGATACATTGTTTGACAGCTACTCATTGTTTTCTTCTCTGTTAATTTAATTTGACAAACCGCTATTGTGTTTGTAGTTTGAACTCTTAAAACCATTTAGTATTTGCGGGATAAATTTAGAAAATCATTGTTTTTCACATGGGCAGTTATATTTTGCATGTTCACGAGTTTGGAAACCATCCGCTTTGTGTTAAAGTTAGACCAAAAAACAAAAAATGTGGCTTACAAAGGGGCACTTCAATGAAACGGATAATTTGCGTACACGTATAACGCTTCGATTCGGTATCTACTTTGGATTCACTTTCATTTACTTAGAGAAGTTCAACTAAATAACACTTCATTTTTGTAATCGAAATGAATTCAATACTGTTGTGAAATGAAATAACAATTTTCCTTTTCAAATATAAACGAAAAAAATCTTCATCTTTTAATCACCAAACGAAATGTTATATAAAAGCCTTCTCGTGGCGAAACGGAGTTCGCCGGGTTTACTAGTTGTAATATATAAAAGAGTTCCGACTCCAAATTTATAAATAACAAAAACTTTTTTCTATTTGTAGTGTTCTTTATTTGTTTTGGCTAAATATTAATAATATACAAATAAAATTCGAATACAATATGTACTTCAAAGATAATTTATTTCCACAACAAGCCGATAGATTTCGTCTATTTCGATCAATGTCACAAACATCTAATAGAATCAGATAATTATGATTACTCATATTTTTCTTTGTAAATAATGAAGAGGACATGTTAATATGGACGTAAACATAACTGTGACTGACTTGTAAGCCTTAATTTAAAAACTAAATTAATCTAATGTTCATATTACATTACTTGTCGGAGAGATCTTAATAATACATTAATTTGTAGCCTAAGGCAAGCCAACTGATATACATAGTTTATAATATGAATAATAGTAAGTTATTGAACACGCTTTGAAATAATATTGCTTCAAATTGATATCATTGTAGAAGACAGTATCCAAATATATATGTACAATATACATAAATTTTCGTAAGCAGTAAATAGTTTAATTTAAACGAGTTTATAGATTCACTAAAATATATTGGTTATATAAGATGACCCAAATTGTCACGAGCGTTACCCGGAATAAATAGGTTTATTAAATAATTTTATTAAGTTAATAGTTATTTTAAATATTGCCATATAAAAACAACGTCTTAAATTTAAATATTGAAATATAATACTATTGTTATATTATATTTATAAACTTTATTTTTTACTTGACATATGGTTCTAAATTCATTAAAAATTGTAAAAATTACATTTTCATATACATAAACGTACTAATATGGAGTAAAGAGACATTCGGGTGCTAATGTACATATTTGCGTAATTGATTTACTGTAATTTCTATAACGCTTTAAAGTTCTAATCTTTTTATATATTTGATACATGTATTGTAAACTTCTAAGGTTATTAAAATTGTTTTGTGCAGTTACAAGATCGAAGCGATTATATAAAAAGGGAATATCGCATTTCTTTTTAAGATTAATTTAATTTGTTAGTTATATATATATACAACCTTATTTTATTGAAGTGATAATAAAACAATAATGATAATACTTAAAAATAAATAAAAGGCTAAAAATACATTCTTTACTTTGCCATTAATATGAATTAAATTAGAATGTTTCTGTGTATACATAGTTATGTATGTATGCAACTGTATATATATTGTATAACTGTATATAATATATACAGTTGTATATATTATATATCGATTATTTGTCTTATTGGTAAGATACTAACAATAGTCACTTTAACATTTTTTATTTTCAATACCGGCCTTTTTCTATTTTCAATACCTTTCATTAAACATTTATCTATCATAATTCATAAATTGATTATATATTGCTCTATAAATAATATGTAAGCAATGTAGGGCATACGTAAATATATATCATTATTATATACTTAACTCACTACTAATTGCTATTATTTCATTTAATATGGTTTATGGGTGTTTGGAAGTAGTCTTTATTTCAATTAATATTAAATTTTATGTTATTCAAGATAAATAAATTCCATGATTATATTGTAGATCTTTGTTTCAATAGGTTTTATAAACATTGATAATGTTTACAGGGAAATTAATTAAATGTGAGTGTTTGTCTTCGGAATTTTATCCTTGAGTCTTCTAATTTTTGCCAGATTATAATTTTAAACTATCTTTAAACATATATTCGTAATACGAGTATAAAGGCTCAGATATCACATGAACTAAAAAGCATATGTTATCTTAAACTGGGAGAAGTTTGGAATAGAGTAATATTCTGAGTACAAAATTCATTCTGTGGTTTTAGACAAATACACAGAAACTTTTCAAACTATCTAAAGCATACTTCAAATTTAATGCTAATATTTGGATAAACGTTTCTGTTTATTTTATCAAATAGCTACTTATCACTAATTACAATAAGATTTTTTTGCGTCAAAACTCAGCATTTGAACTAGAGATAAGTCTCTAATGCGTGTGTTGCAGGTGCTTGTGTCCACGCAGTCGCTCATCTTGGTGCCGGAGCCGTACTTCAAGGAGCCGGGCTACTAGCGGAGTCGCGGCACACGAGTAGGCAACAGCGCCAGCCTCGAGTACAACTCCAACATATACCAGGCGTGCGTACCAGGTAAGGATAACTACTGTTAATAATAAAGATTACAAGCTAAAGCTTGTAGTCTTTACGTTTAGTTTCCATGGAATATTATTTTTATGTGTTTGAATTATTACTTATGAAAAATATTGTAGTAAACTAAATATTGTACTTATGAAAAATACGGAGACAATGAATAATAATAATTATAATGAAAAAGGTTTTCTGTCGTTACTTTTCATAACTGTTATTAAAAAACACTAGAGATTAAAAGTTAATGTCAGAATAACTTGTTATCTCTTAATGACGAATTTTTTAACAAATACTAGATAACACTAAAAGTTGCAGCAAAGTAAGTATTAGCAATAAATTTTGCATTAAATATTGTTTCGGAATCCCAATTAATATTGGTAAATTTTTCTGTACACTTGAAGAATCTTTGTACGCTTAATTAAATTTATAACAATATTATTTTATAATTTTGATAGAGGAACTTCCTAGTCGTAAAGATCGTGAGAACAGACGGTTTTCAAACTATAAAGTTACTAGACTACTCGCTGAACCTTTTAATGCTCCATAAAAAGAAATGTTATCTTTGATCTTAGAACGATCCATAGTTTAGAAAACTAATCTACTTAGTCCTATTTAGTGTATAATTACATACAGTGGTGGCCTAGTGGTTAAAGGGCCCGCCTCTCGCTGCCGAGGGCGCGGGTTCAATCCTGGCCCGGGCAAGTACCAATGTGATTTTTCCGAATCATATGTAATTTCTAAGAGTATTTAGTCATCATTGATTAATTGCAATTTGCATTCCCAAAGAGAGTTGATGTCAGGCAGGCGGCCGGTCGCAAAAACAATTAGCCAAAACTATTCACAACATATAAGGCAGACCCTGGCTATAGCTGGCAACTTGCCAGGTAGAAGGAAGTGTATAATTACATAAAATATCCTGTAAGAAGTTTCGTTCTTATGTATTTTTTGTATATTGAAATTTATTTAAAAGATGCATATAAAAACCATATGTTCGATGTAAATGAAAGAAAAATCCTAATAATCAATTATTATACTAAAAAAAACTTATATAAACATATTATATAAAATACTGTTCCTTGTTTATGTAACTTCTATTGTAGTTTTTTTGATGAAAAGAGTGTATACTGTATACCCGAACGAAATAGTATTATTTAAATACGTTTCTTCTCGTGAAGTTGGTTCTTTTTTATCACTAATTGTCTAGTGTCTAGTAAATTATTATCATTGTCTCAATCTATTGTAACATATCTGAATATTCTTCGGGTTTTCACTTTTAATTGACTTTCATATCTTGAGTCAATATCACTTTAATACCCTTACATAATTTCATATTATTATAAGTATCAATGAGTCAAAAAGACAAACGTATTTTGAGTCTTGACCTCTTCTGTGTTTAAAATCTTTGTAAAATAAACCATGTGAGATAGGAAATGAAGATTTGTTTAAATGTATTTCAGAATCCAAATATGAAATGTTAATGATGTACTAAACAGATTTAGACTACTTCTTACAAGAATTGTATTAACATTTAACTATTTAAATTAATCTATTAAAATGAAACGACTATATACCGATTAAGAGATTCTTTCTATATTGAACAAAATAAATATAGTGGAGAACTGTGTGATTTGTATGAAAATTAATAGAACAATATATTTAAAAGCTTAAAATTACCAACTAAACTAAAAAATATGAATATTATTATATTTTATGTTGATATTGCATTTATTTAGAAATATAATTATTGTTCATTATGCATTTCATTAGAAAAAATTATAATTTTTGTGTGTGACAAAAAAATTGTAGAACATATTTATCGGATATCGTATCTTCATATATGTTTCATACACAGAAGGATTCCCATAATAAACTAACATAAATCAAAGAAATAAAAAATATATATCTCTTATGATCAATGAAAGGTTAGCGGAGGATTCCAACTGCCGTTAAATTAAATGAATATCGGTTGTTATAATAAATCATTCACAGAAACGGTCTGCAGCGTTCAGATAAAGTAGATTGTAACATAAATATTTTTTTCATACAATTAATAATTCTGAAAGGTCTAACATTAATGTTGTCATAATATGCGTATATTAAATTTTATTTATTGTGTATTCACTGAGATATATGAATAATAAAATATATTTAGAATGAATTTTTGTTTTGCTATATTTTATCACTGTTTTCTCTATTATCAATCATTATATTTTTTCAAAATAGGAATAGTGTAAAGAACTTTATTTCTTTCATAAAAATCAATCTTGACTTCAATTATTTAGTGAAAAGATTATTGTATAACATACCTGAATGACATATGTACAGTTTTAAACTTCGTTCAAAGTAAAGTGTGTGTATTTTATCGTAAAACTATCCAACCGATAAATTATTTAAACTGTTTATTAAGAGCTCTAGGAAAATTATGCAAGCTTTTTTGAAATAGTATTTAAAATTACAAATTGTTACTGGAAAAATTAATTAACACTCGCAATACGTGCTAACCCGAAGCCGTGGTATATAAAGAAATAATCATTTTCTCATTAAATAGACTATTGTATCTTTAAAAATAAAACTCCAATATATCCAATAACTGGAAAAAATATGTATAAACGTACAAATATTTTAAGATATATATAACAAAATCCATTTTTTTAACATTACAAAAATTTGCTAAGAAACTTATCGTGATTTTTTTTTTATCGTGATTTAGAATAACACACGCCAGAACAACTTCCTCAAATTAGTGTCATTTAACCTACCATGAATAAACAAAATCGATACATCTTTAGAATATAATTATTAGAGAAGTAAAAATTATGTGCTACCAATTTTTGACAAATTATAATTAAATAATAAAATACCTATTAATTAATATACAACCTTTCGGTAATACATATGTGAATATAACACTGTATAATTATTATACAAAGTTATTGTAGTTCTAGTGAAATGTTTTAAAAGTAGAACAGTTTTAAAATTGTATAATTATTTACTCACAGAATTAACTTTCAGTTAAATTTTTACTTATTTGCTTTTATTTTATTAACATAACTCTTGTTCTACCTGGCAGCTTCCCAGCTTTAGCCAGGGTCGGCCTTACATTTTTGTTAATAGTTTTGGCTAATTATTTTTACGACCAACCGCCTGCCTGACATGAACCCTTTTTGTTAATGCATTAATCAGTGATGTCTAAATACTCTTAGTACTTTAAGAGTAGTATATGGAGACTTTAAGAGTTACTACATATCACATGGTGGCGCTGACCGGCGACAGAAAAGAAATTGAATTCAAATAAATTAAAATAAAAGCGAATTAAAAAGAATTAGAGAGAATGACGTTGAATTTGGAGTGAATAGGGCTTGGCATCGCATTAGATAGTATGGATCGGATATAATATAGAAGATGTTAATAATTTAAAAATAAAGTAATAAATTGTAAAGCCGTTTAAATTATACATATAAAACGATCCCGGAGACAATTCGAGGCGTTACAGTACATATGACTCGGAAAAATCACATTGGTACTTGCCAGGATCGAACCCGCGCCCTCTTGTATGACAGGCGGGGCCTTTTAACCACTAAGCCACCACTGATTTTACATATTAACAAAACTATAATATTAGAAACTTGAAACGAAATTTCAAAAAACTAGCTTATAGTGGCTAATATCTGGAATAAAATGAATTAATATAACAAACGCGTTTTATATAACATTAAAGACTTTTTTACTTCTTAGTTTTTGTAAAGTCGCATTAATTAAAATCTTGTTGTCATTTTCATTTCGTGTGCCCGTGATCACGGTTGCTGCAAAGTAACCGAAACGTTAAAATAATCGAAATTGCGTGGTAAATCCAAAAATATTAGTGTTTCTTAATCCATGCAAACCCGTAATAATAATGAAAGTTATTAAGATTTCATGAAGTGAATGCTTCATCATAATTACCACAAACCCAAACGCATGAAATAAGTAATCGAAAACTTTTTATTAATTTCATTTAAATGAATAGTCGCGAAAGCGAAAGTAGAAAAAATTTAAAAATGTTAACGCCGTAATAGAACTTACAAATAATCTATACTTTTAACTGAAATGTTGAATATATTTTATCCTACGATATATACAAAATGATAGTCAATGAAATGAAAAGGGTTCTACAGCTGCCAAGTAAAAAGTACAATTTATAAAAGTAATTGAATATGACAATTATTTTTGAATAGTTGATATGATTAATTGAATAAAATATTGAGAAACAGTACGACCTAAATATAAATAAGAATGTATATAAAAATTAATAAATAGTAAGATAAATATGTTTATAGTTACATATTTTTTTAAACAATAGCCAAGTAAATTGAATAACAAAAAATAATAAAATAAGCCAGTGTAAATAAATTACTTCCCAGCACTATGAGCGAAGTTAATTACAGTTATAAAATATTTTTCTATGTTTAGTAACAAAATTATTATTAGTAATATTTGTTACTATACGATTTTAATATGTACTTATGTATTAAAAAAAGAATGAAGGCAGAATGGTAGAGTGTACTATGTGGTCATGATTTCTTAATGCGTTATAGGCCTCATTGAGATAATTTCTTACTTAATCTTATTTTTGAGATATCATCTAAGCAATCTCTATTCCTAATATTTATCCAGCTACTCATAAAATAAAGCTCACAAACTGATGTCCGTAACTGCCTTTATCAAGACAATTGTATTCCCTAATTCCTTGTTTCTTAGGATGCTAAGGAAGAATATTAAATGAAATTAACGATTTTATAGCCTTGAAACTTATGAGCATATGAACCGACTTGTGAACATTTTGAACATATAATTTGACACTTAGCTGAAAATGTTCCGTACGTTGAAACAAACTTAATAAAATTTTCATAAAGAAAAATTTTATGTAGTAGTAGATTACTGAATTTATTTACGGTTTAAAATATCTCGCAAATTACGTAAATGTTATTAATATTATCGGTATTATAAAAGGTTTTTTTCAACAATTTAACAATTTACCATCAGTGCGTGCATTAAGTATAATTAACAAGAGCGCGTCGTGTGCGATCTGATTCCTATCAAATCATCTGTAAAGACTTTTAGTAGTTTAACTATTAATTTTATCAATTAATTAAGACCTTAAAAAATAGACGACAACAATAATTCAAAGAGAAATTAAACTATATTTCTATAAATTATTATTCTATGGAACATATTGAGTATAAGTCAAAGTCCCATGCTCAATAAGACCTGTTAGTTTTACAAGAATGTTACGGACATAGGTTAAAAAGTGTACAGAAGTCGACTGTTGTCGTTTAAGCAATCATATTTTTTATAGTAGTAGCAGTCTTTCTCTATAAGAATATCGGTAGAAACTTTCAATGAAGTGAGTACATAAATATCTTAGACACACATTAAACGAATATTTCAATCTATGTAAATAAAGACCATTGTACGTTAGTGTCAGAAAAATAATTTGTATAGCCAAATAAACTTGCTATATATAGCCAACGGTGCCAAGTAGTTAAAAATAAATATTATAGGTACTGAATAATGGAACTGAGAACTTTAAGACATGAAGAAAATTTTGCATTTATTTTTAACTACCACAAGAGTTGTTATTAAACTCACTAGCTTATTAACCTAGTTTTAACATTTATTCTTTAGCATAATTCGATGTCTCTGAAATATCTATTGAAAATGTTTACTTTATAGAATATACTTAAAATTTTATTATATTTAGATACACAAAATATTAACATTTAAAGATCTTATACATAGGAGATGTAAGACTTTTGCGAGTACTCATTTAAATGAAACTAATATTTTTCCGAGTACTATACGCATTTTATTATTGTCAAAACTAACATACTCCTGATTTTTCGCTTACTTTTCAGCAACCATGATCACGAAAAATATTAGTTTCATTTAAAGGTCTTATAAAATAAACCAAGCCGTAGAGCCAAGAAATCACATATAATATTAAAAACGTATCATACACATGTGCAAAAGTATTAATTATAATTATTTATGGTTTTAGAAGTCCAAGTAGGTGTGGTTTTAGGTATTTTAATATTTTTTTTGTCAAAACCCCTAATACGTATTGTAAACAGATGTCATTAGTAGGTATTTATGAGGCCATTCCATACACTTTTTTTATAAAAACTGTTCCTTATTATTGTACCACTTTTAGTTTAAATAATAAAAACAATCAAAGTTGGTATATAAAAATGTATAGTCTTAATAAACTTCTGCCTTCTTTTATCAGGAAAGAGAAAAGTTGAAATAAATATATAAACCAACTAACTTCACAGACCACGTAATAATATCTACATTGCCTACATTTTAGGCTGTTCAGTTTACCTTTTTTTAAAATAATCTTTAATATTATTTCCATCAACTCATAAATGTTGTCATAGCCAGATATAAGTTGAATGACAGATACAAAAAAATATTTAAACGTATGTTAAATAAAAAAAATTACATATTAAAATCTATACCCAAGCCTACATATGACACTAGGACAGGATAGTAATAACAAAATATTTCTTGTCTAGAATCAGGAACTATAATTTGCTATGTCGAAGTAATGATGTTACGAACACAATAAATCTCTAACTTTATGAAAAGCGATATAAAGTTGTTACACAAACAATCTGTTTTTTATTTTCATGAAAATTTTGCGTACCTATACGACACTGATTTGTTTTGAATGAATTTCAAATTTAAGTTATGGATAACAGATAATGGTCTTTTTGGAAAAAAAAATCTACGATAATCCTGTGACTTGGACATTTAGTCTATGTGTCAAAACACGTGACCGAGATCTCGCCTACGAGGTCCAGGGACGCGGGGCCTTGCTATCAAAATGTCTGGGAGTGGAGAAGGTTGCAGACGAGCGTATAATGATATAATACAGTCTCTCATTTAATGTTTAATCACACAAAACAGGTGAGAAATGTATTAATCATAGCAGAATAATCAGCTTGAATTCTGTGAATGCTATTGCATTGTTTTCAGAGACAATGAGACATGTGAATTGAGAGTATAATAGGTCGGATGGGATCATGTACCTAATCTGTGCTTTTTGATCAAAAAAAAAAATTAAAATAGTATTTTTAAAATCTGAAATAAAATTAGGTAAAAAATTTTATATCTACCAGCTAAATGATAAAATTTTTGCAAAATATTTAAAACTAGAGGACTTTTATAAAACCAAAATGTTACTTTAATAAGCCGAAAATGGGAAAAATAAAAAAAAAAGATTCACGTGTATTGTAAACATTTACAACGATCACAAAAAAATACAAAGTTACAACGATTACAAAGATAACTGTTACAATTATAAACAAAAAATTGTCGAAAAGGTTACTAACCTTATAGTTTCTAAGTGTCTTGAAAAATAAAGGAGTATGATTATATAATTTCCGAACAGATTTATTACATAGCTATAAAACTATAAAAGTGTATTGTTAATAAAGCAATAAAAAATTTGTATAGTGAAAGGAAAAGAGAACTTGTATATATGTATTATAAATACAGCTGCAATTGAAATAATATTTGATAAGTAGTTCACCAATATAACTTAGTTTATAATCGTAATTTACGAAGTAACTTCTTCACTAGTTCTAGTAACACTTATTACAAACCAATCAGTTAAGCTTTCAAAGTGATTGCACCACCTTTACTTGAGACTCTTACCTTTAAAACCTAAATGTTGAGCTCTTCGCATGTTCACTATAATTTATGACTATCTCGCTAATGTCTTAATATTTTAACTCTGATTAATGAATGCTCAACAACAATTACACTTTGTAACCTTTATCTACTTTATGCACTATGGTATGTATATAAAAAACGGAAGCGTCTGGTTTGAGACATTTTAGAATACGCTTGAAAAGCTTTACGATCTGACGTTCGTAAAATGGTTGGATGAAATTACTCGAATAAAATGGCAGTAAAAATTGTACTGTCCATAAAAATATGGCAAGTTTAAAACATTTTTAGTTAAAACCTCAAGTTTAGTTTCTTTGTTTGGTTCCATATAGTCTAAGATCCCGATATAAGGCGACCTTCACCGAGATGTTTATTTGATGAAACATATTTTATATTCAATTTAATATGTTAATAACTATATTACATATGGGTTGCCTCATAAATTTTAGTCCAGGATATGATTAATTAACAATTAAAAATAGATTTTTTTTCAAATATTTCACCGGTTTGTTTTATTAGATAAATTCCACACCAATCGAAAGTACGGAACCCATAGAATATGTAAACGTTAGGTTGCCTATTCTTTTCCAGTCACAACTCTCGGGTTGCCAGGGATAAACAGGTACATCGATAGTAGCATTTTGCACCGGTCTGATAATTTAATCAAATTTAAATGAAAATAAAGATTATTTTATTATGAACACGGTGAAATAGGGTTGCCTGCGAAAAATCGGTCCTAAATTAGGGTTGTCGCATTTTAAAAAGTAAAATATTGCCGCGAGTGAATATGTACGACTGAGAGGTCCCAAGCAACTGTTCCGTACGTTAGAAGAGGACAGAGCATAACAGCTACGTAAGGTCTTCCCATTTTTTTTTTTTTTTTTATTTATTTAAGTTCACAAAACTGACTTACAACTAATACATACAAAATAAGGTCTAAGCTAAAACAGAGTGACATTTAGTTGCAGTCTTCTAGATGCAAACCTAGCATGCTTTAAATACACATACCTTTCTTAGTAATAATAAGAGTACTTGTGTTAACTAACATTTAAAGAAAGAGAGTGTGTATGCTATTTGTCAGTGCAACTGACAAGGATAGCGATAGACGTGTATATGCTGTGTATCATTTTGGAGTAATGTATTATTATTATATTAAAAATAGAAGAATAGTTCTTTAATATTAATTAAATTAATTATTTATGTGTATATATTTAATGTGACATTAAAGTATATATATATATAGTAAATAAGAAGGTTATAACAATACATATGTAATACTAATTTAGAGTAATTTTTTTTTATTCGAAAAAAAATGAAAAACAATTAAAAATGAAAATCTGTTTATTATAAAAAATTATAAATACATAAATATTTTTAAATTATTCAGCTTCTGAGTAATCGGACATGAAACTGAGATCTTCCACATCTGCACCTTCTTATTTCCAGAGACTTCTTCATTTCATTATTTGCGTAAAACTGATAAATATATATATATATATATATATATATATATATATATATATATATATATATATATATATATTACTTACTTACTTTCTTCGGCGCTACAACCCTTTGTGGGTCTTGGCCTCTTCCACAATAGACTGCCATGCGCGACGATCCTTGGCTGTCCTTCTCCAGTTCGTAAAACATTTCAGTGCCTTGAGATCATCCTCGATGCAGTCGCACCATCTCTTTCTCGGCCTTCCTCTAGGTCTCCTTTGCTGCGGCTTCCAGTCGGTCATAATCTTGGGTGCCCTGTTTTTGCCCATCCTCTCTACGTGCCCAGCCCATCTCAGACGCTGTGACTTGATGAATCGGACGATTGTTTCTCGGTTCATGAGTGCCTCCAGCTCGTGATTCATGCGTATACGGTAGTCACCGTCTGCGTCTTTCACTGGCCCAAACACTTTGCGCAGAACTTTCCTCTCAAACACGGCAAGCTTTTGGGTTTCCAAAGCTGTTAGTGACCATGCTTCACACCCATAGGTGGTGACGGGGCGTATTATGGTCTTATAGATAGACAGCTTGGATTTTGCACTAAGGTATTTTGATCGGAAAAGTTTGCTGAGAGAGTAAAAGCATCCACTGCCAGCCATGATTCTGGCATTCACCTCATCTCCAACCTTATTCCGGCTGGACAGTATCGACCCCAGGTACTTAAAGCTGCTGACTCCTTCAATTGTATCATCTCCAATGGTGACATCCTGTAGTGGACGTGGGTTGCGCGTGCTATGAAGGTACTTCGTTTTGCTTGCGTTAACCATCAATCCATACTTTGCCGCTTCCATCTGGAGAGTTGTGGTGTGTCTGATCATGCTGCTTTGAGACCTGCTTGTGATAACGATATCATCCGCATAGGCGGCTAGCTGACTGGTGTTATAGTCTAAAAGCCCTTTTACTCCTACGTTTCGGATGGCTGCCTCCAGCGTAAGGTTGAAGATAGACAACAGTAGATAGGGCATCTCCTTGCCTTACTCCTGAGCGTATTTCGAAAGGGTCCGATATGTCATTCTGTATAGCTACTACCGATTTCGAGTTACACATAGTAGCCTCAACCAGGCGCACTAGTTTACTTGGGATTCCCAGTAACCTCATTGCATCAAAGATCTTATGTCTGTTCACGCTATCGAAGGCCTGCTTGAAATCTATGAACATATGATGTAGATCTATATCATATTCATAAGCCTTTTCAAGAGTCTGGCGGATGAGATGGATTTGATCAGTCGTAGACCGATTCGGTCTAAAACCACCCTGATATTCCCCCAGAATTTCTTCGGCATACCTTCTGATTTCCAAGTATACCAACCCAGAAAACATCTTGTACGCCGCGGACAGAACTGAGATGCCTCGGTAATTACTGCAGACTGTCTTGTCCCCTTTCTTGTGGATCGGTATAACTATACCCAAGCACCAGTCTTGCGGGAGGGTTTCTTCAAGCCAGATTTGCGTGATCAGGTGGTGCAGTCGCTCTATTAGTTCAGGGCCCGCAGTCTTCACCATTTCGGCGGCTATCGTGTCCAGACCCGATGCTTTGTTGTTTTTAAGGTATTTAATGCATTTCTCGACGTCCGTAACGGTTGGTGGGTTAATTTCCTGCTCCACGTCATAAAATGTGATGCGGTCTGCAGCTTCACTGCCCACATTAAGCAGATTGTCGAAATACTCCCGCCAACGCTTTAAGATCTCGGTTTTGTCGGTTAATGCATTGCCTTCCCCGTCACGACAGATATTAATTCTGGGTTGGAATCCTTTACGCAAAGGATTGACTTTTTTGAAGAAGGTTCTTACCGAACCCCTAGTTCTCGCATCATCGAGTGCTTGCATCTGCCTTACCTCACTCGCCTTTTTCTTGCGCTTCAGAAGCCTACGCGCTTTATCCCTCTCTTCCTTGAATTTTTCCTTGTGCGTCGAAGACTTTGACTGCAGGTAAATTAATCGAGCCGCATTCTTCCGCTCTAAGGCTTCTCGACATTCTTCGTCATACCACTCTTCAGGTCGGACTCTCTGTTTTTCTCCTATCGTTTCCTTTGCCGCTTCCAATATACCATCTTTTATGCTCTTCCATTCCAGCTCAATGTCGGATTGCGGCAGTCGTAGTTCAAGCTGTTTTGCTATCTCTTGCTTGTATTTGGTGTTAATCTCGCCGTCTTTGAGTTTTTCCGTTGCCCATCTGATTCTTCTTTCCCATAAAATATATATATATATATATATATATATATATATATATATATATATATATATATATATATATTTTTATGGGAAAAGGCGGCAACCGAGCAGTCGGCCTACTGGATGGTAGATAGTTACCGTCGCCCAATGACATCTGCAAAGTAGATTTGCAGATGTGTTGCCGCCATTGATTGGGGAAAAGGGGGAGTAAAAGGTGGGGAAGGGAGGGAAAGGAAAGGGTGGGAAAAGGGAAAGGGCAACCGGCTCTCTCACTCACCGGACGAAACGCAGCCATTAAAGGCTACTTCACGCCGATTTTCTGTGAGAGCGTGGTACTTCCCCGGTCGAGCCAGCCCATGTACGAGCTGTAGTAACTTGACCACAGCTAGGCTCTACCACTCTAAGATTATATTCACATTTTATCTTGTTTATTTCGTATTGCAAAATTAATTAAATTGGATTCTGATAATGTGTAATTGGGATCTTGATGATGGAATGTAATATAAATAAATTACAACATTTTTTTGTAGAAGTCATATACATAATATTTATATTCTGCAGAAATTTTGGTATCTCTTAGGGTTCAAATTTCATTTCAACTGTCTTTCTAGTTCGTATTACAAACGTCATTTTATTTCAAGGTGGCATTTACGACCTATCGGTTCTACTTAGCAACAGAACAAAATTCAATAGAAGCGAAAAGATCGTTAAAATGGCCGCAAAAATAAATTGAAAAGTTTCGGAAGAAATCTCAGAATGTCCTTCTGTAGAACGTGTGTTCACAGCCGTATATCTCGTAGATATCTTGACTGTGGAGTCTAGTCTTTGTTCTGCTTAACTTCATACATTACCATATACTCGTAATACACACAACTCACATTTATCTCCGACTACAATTAAAAAGGTACTTTGCATGTACATATGTACATATGTTGCGTATTATTACAAGTCGACATTTTTAAGTTCTACATGGGATAAAGTTCTAAATAGAAGTCTTATATAAATAAATGTACATAAGCACCTAATAGCGGTATACAAAAATTTAAAAATATGAGGGGACGCTCAACTAAGGATCTGGTACAACCTGCCAATCAAAGAGTCGGTTTTGAATAAGTACATACCTCCTCAAATACTGTAGTGAACAGGAATTGATAGAAAAACAGTTATGAAAAAACTTAAAATTATTTTATCTTGTATCCAAACAGAGATTTCGACAATAAATCTTGTATAGTACATAGTAGGTAGTAGGTAAATTTGTTGGTTTATAGGGAGGTACTCAACATATGTATGTAAATCTTTAGTAGAATTTGCATCCCTATTTACAAGTGTCCAAGTGCTTAAGAAAAACATTTTTTTACGATTTTTTGTACGCTTTTGTGAAACTATCTGTGTGCTTAACTTTAATATTATAGAATAATATAATCATTAACTTATATATTATATTTGACATATCAGCATAATAATGCATTAAACTATAGTAATATCATTAATGAAGGGTCAATTGATCTGACAAACCATATTATTATCAATTACGTGTGGATACTGTGTCAATTGAAAATTTTATAATTTTTCTTAATGGTTAACATTTTCATGGTATTTAAAAGCACTAATTTGTCGAGAAAAATTGATTATTACCTAATAATCTAGGATTGAAATGGAGAATTAGAGAGGTCTTTATTTTACACTAAAATTAATTTACATATAAAAGAATATAAATATATGTTATCAAAATTTATATATTGCCTCAATCCGATGTTGGAACGATGTGATCGGTTATAGGTTTTTTGGGATACCTACTAGTCAACAATATTTGTTAAATATTGTGTCCCGAAGTCCGTCGTTGCATTGTACTCGTAGTAACAGACGTATGTATGTAACTATCAATACTACTACATACGATACAACTATTCGACATGTTATTTTAAGAAATGGAATATTTCTAAACTATGCATTTATAGACTTATATCATGTTTATTGTGTTAAAGGCAAATTATCATAACATCGTTTTGACACATATTTGCTTACATAAAATACTACTAACAATTTAGAGAATTTTGAAAGTGTAAAAGGTGTAACAAACTTTGTATGGTTGTAGGAACTTAACGTCTTATAAACAGAACATAAACTCCCTAGTCTTAAGCGACAACTTAATTGAAAAAAAAATAATATTTATAGCTAAATATAACAGCGTGATATCTTTATATTAAATAGTTGATAGAGTAAAACGTGTGTTGTATAGTACTAATTGAAAATTATTTTCTTTAATATATTTTTTAAAACAATAAAATACGCGTAGTAATCCGAATAATATTTGTTTAATTTAAACTTATAGCCCATACCTACAACTACATGATAGTCCAAATATGGGGAGGATTGTGCAATAACAGATATAACAATAAGAAATCTTTGGTTGATACATAATATTTTTCATACAACGGTGCATATACGAGTAAGGCGATGTTCGTGATATTTTCAATAAAATTTTGTACTTACGTTACAAACTAGGTAACTCGTTTCTAAGCAAGTGTATCAATAGAAATTTATTAGATGAAAATAAAATAAAGTTTAATTCACTTTATCCTCGTTTTCATAAAAGGAACAAGCTGCATAGTCACTCTGTATGTGTTAAATTATTGGAGAGGCCTATACTTACAAAATAAATATTCAAATAAATATGAAAAACAGCCATAACTAAAGCAAAATAAAAGCAGCATCAGTAACTCTATAAAATCACTTAGGACTTATATATATATTGACAATTAAAAAAAAAGTTATGCTAAAATTATACAACAAAAGTCTTAAACCCAAACTTAAATTTATACTTTTTTAATACATACACAATAGTATTACAAGATAACGAATTCTCTATAAACTAAAGCTTTCATTGTTAAGTTTCTAATGAATTATTAATTCTATAATAATGCTCTTTTAAGCTAAAATTAATTTAACTCTTCAAACAAAATGCATATAACTTCAAGGAATGTTCTTTGTAAATTCATTAAAATTTACTGAGTACCAAGTATTAAATTATTATATTCAAAAACTTAGTCGTCTGTAATATTTACTAAAAGATAAATAAATGCATAACACAAAGTAATATTAAAAGCTGAATAATTATTATATTGAAGTCGATGAAAATATATTTAATTAAACGAATTATTTAAGACAGTAAGTTTATTTTAAAAACTGTAGTGATGTCTCAAATTAAAACCCGTTTGTGCATAATTATATATGTAACTTGTCAATGTGACTTTAAATTTCCTGATTTTTTCTCCAGAATTGTTTTATTGTTCAGCAAGCTTTAAGGTATAATTTTATTAATATATTTATATACGTATGAAAACCATATACATAGCTTTAGGAAACTTTTTCCACGGTCTCTTATTATTCTTATATAAATATGCAGTTTTGATGCAATTTTTACTTTAATTAATAAAATTAAGAATTTCGGATATACTACGCTTTTTTATTTTGAAACAAAACTAAAAGTTTCAGTGCCTTTGCAGCAACCGTGATCGCGGGCAGACGAAATGAAAACTTTCGTCATAAAATTTTACTTTTATTTAAATGAATACTCGTGAAAATCTCGAATATCATTTTATTCAATCTTATTTCACAAAATTTTGATGACAATTCTTGATAATTTATAGTTTTAGGAACATTATGCAAAAAAAAAAACTGTAAAAGAATACATCGCTATACAACTATAACGTTGACTATTCGATTTTACTATTAAAAAACGGCTCAAACTGTTTTTAATAAGGCTTTTTAGCACAACTTTAGGAGACATCATTTGTATCTAATGGGTTATAAATCAATATGTATATTGCTTATGGGATCGTACTGATGAAATAAAAGTTCAAGTATCATTTTCTATATCAAAATGAAACAATATATTAACAAAGTACCCTGAAATAGATTTTAATTTTAACCATTCTTTTGTCCATCTAATATCATTTTGAATATTAATGAAACTTTGAATTTAAAAGTAACGGAATAACAAGTGTTTGTTTGAGAACATCTTTAATAAATACTTTATTAAATAATTCTCTATAGTTATAATACCGTTCTTTTGCTTGACTAGGGAGATTATTTTAATCCACTAAATAAAATAAATTATGGTAGTAAGTACGGAGAAAATATAGTTCGAAATTTATTAATATAATGTTTTAGGAGCACATGTTTATATTATTATTTTTTATATTTCTTTATATTTTACCTGCTTTAAAATTTAATTATACCAAATAATTTAATGAGAATAAGTAATTATCTATAATTTTTGTACTGTTTATTTGTTATTTAAGGTCCATACATAATTTTTTTTCTGATAAATTTCATACTCTTTGGTTTATAATATAGTGGTTTACAAAATCCTTTAAAAATAATGTTTCCTAACACAGTTGTTTGGTAAATTCTAGTCATTTTCAATTCATCATTAATCCTGCACGTTACACTATAGGCACGTTAACTCGATAATCATACGTTTGCTGGGTCCTTCTCATTATCATTATCAAACATGTGATATGTTCAATTTAAAATTCAAATATTAAATATGCTATGCAATATACATTGATACGTGCAGAATTCGAAGCTACAACCTGCGGAATATCGCGTTCCAGTGTCTTTATGATTTAAGCTATCTGCTCTAATTGGATAAGGATATAAGTATTCTATATACTAACCGATTCACTAGGGTGGAGGGACTCAATTTATTTTTAAATCTTGTTGAACGTTTTTCAACTTCATAGCATCATGTATGCATGTAATAGGTGGTAGAGCCTAGCTGTGGTCAGTTACTATAGCTCGAACATGGGTTGGCTCGACCGGGGAAGTACCACCCTCTCACAGAAGATCGGCGTGAAGTAGCCTTTAATGGCTGCGTTTCGTCCGATGAGTGAGAGAGCCGGTCGCCCTTTCCCTATTCCCACCCTTTCCTACCATTTCCTTATTCCCACCCCTCCCTATCCCTACAAAAAAAAAGGTTGGCAACGCATCCGTAACAAAGATGTTGCGGATGTTCATGGGCGACGGTAACCACCTTCCATCAAGTGGGCCGTCTGCTCGTTTGCCACCTTTAACATTAAAAAAAAAAAAAAATCAAAAACATATTTTACTTGAGGTCCAATAAATCCTTATAAAGTAAAATAATTAATTTGTGGCCACTTATACTTTTATTTCAGCAAAGTCATCCAACAAAATTTAGTCGTTAATATTGCAATTTTTTGCTGATCAAGTAATTATGACTGGCATTAAATAAATATTAATATTTTTGTTTGTCCCTCCATAATGTTTTATTCTTTTCAGTTAGTGTATTACTCGTATCAAATAGAAGTTACATTTTTTACAAGTTCTTCCGAAACCTCTGAAGTAAGACACCATATTATTTTTATGTATTTCATTACATATTTATTAATCACCAGGAATCAAAGATATATTTTTTCTTGTTAATGATACCAATCATTTATGACAAAATATCGTATCATCGTTTGATAATAATTTTAGTTTTTTTTTCTCAGCATAAAAAATAAATTTGTCTTTTTTGAATATAGAAGTATTCCTGTTGTCCATCAAGTTTTTAGCTTGTACTATGTACATTTAATATTTAAATGCTAATTATTTTTCAGAGAAGAATAAACTATTTCGAAGTCCTTTTAAATGGGATGTTTATGGAGATTCTCTTTAGGAGGTTCAGATAAAAATATCCTACTTATTCACATAACGATATGCAAGATTTTCGTATGTACACATTTAAAGGAAACTAAGTTTTTCGGATCCTACTCGTTTTTATACTATTTTATATCTATATGATACCGACGTTTCAGTTCCTTTGTAGCAACCGTGATCACAGACAGACGAAATGAAAAATACTGATACTTACTTTTGTTTTTATGATATAACTTTATAAAATTTTTAAGTATAGTTTTTATATTTAAAAAATATATATAACTTGTTACTTACGTAATAACCTAAGTGGAACAAATGTAACCCTGATAACACAGTAAATTGTTTTTAATAAAAAAATGTTTCTCATAGTTGACTTGCTACTGTAAAGTGTTTTAAAAGATTACATAATATTATACTGCATTCATCGTATGAAGTTCAGTGTGCACAACGAGAAAACTGTATTCTATAAATAGTTATGAAGTCAGAAAAGAGTACAGATAGTGATTCTCAACATTGTTAGCAGGTTTAGTGGCCATTTATTTTACTATCCCTTTGGATATCGAGTAAAAGGATTTAGGATTCAGAACAATTTTCATTTGTTTTTGATTTAGTTGTTTGAAATTATTGATTTGTTTTATGATTAAATATATTTACAACTAAAAAATCTAATATAAAAAAAGTATTATAAAAATGTAGTGTCTGCCTTTATCGCTGAGGTAGTTATTTTGCTACTTATACAATTTGGTTCTCTCATTTTGCATATACAACTGTTTCCTCTTGTTATCGTTGGTAACTGTAGTCGATATTGTTTATAGAATGACGAAAAAGTGAATATTTATTATGTGAACAATTTCATATAACAAAATAGAGACTCAATAGTTTTTCTATAAGTGAACCAAAAAAAATTTAATAATAAGGAACTGTGTAATTAAAAGAGTTTTTTTTAAATAGATATTAATATATATTAACTAGTTTTTCAAAAACATGCCAAAATAATTGCATCTTGTCTTTGTACAATAAATAAAATAAGTTTAAGCATTATAAATAGCAAAGTTTGTGAAACAAATGGCCGTGAGTGAGACGTAGTAATGTGCTGTTTATGTGTTTTTTTCTACTTAAAAATATATTTGTTATGTCTAAGAATTCAGACAGGCATTAACCTTTTGTAAATCGTTCGAAATCTCTGATACATTATCTACTTTTAAAAAGCATTTGATCTCTCAAATAGAAATTCAGTAGTCTCTTTTTATTATACCCAAGGATGTCTGATAGAGGTTGCTAGTGAAATAAGACCCTTTAATGTCTTGCATAGTCTTTTATTTCTTATGTTACTCCTAATACCTTTTAAGTAAATTTTCTTGTATAAAAGTTTTTATTTTAATTTTAAGTCGTGACACAATCCTCTTCATCCCTACTAATATTATAAATGCGAAAGTAACTCTGTCTGTCTGTCTGTCTGTCTGTCTGTCTGCTACGCTTTCACGCCTAAACCACTGAACTGATTTTAATGAAATTCGGTACAGAGATAGAGTTGACCTTGAGAAAGAACATAGGATAGTTTTTATCCCAGACTTTTGAAAGGTTCTCTTGGAAACGCGATATAACCGAACTCCACGCGGCGTAGCTGCGGGCGGAAAGCTAGTGTTGATATAAGTATGAATTTTGTCATAAGCTCATAATATAACGAATTAGTGACCTAGTTTAAACCTTGCTTATATGAATGAATACAATGAAATCATGATTTTTTTATATAGTTTTTTCTTAAACTGGCTTTTTAACTAGCAGTAGGTTTTGTGGACCTATATGGCGTAAGTTTCGCTGTTTTAATGTAAGTCCATTGAAAGGTTATATTTGGGTAGCCTTTTTAAGACCCCATTTTTTATTTTATGTGCAGGGAAGAGTAAGGCTGGCTTAAGTTTCCACGTGGTCAGCGCCATCAGGTTCGGAAGAGGAGGTCAAGTACATAGAAAGGAGAATCAAGCACAGTGTATGAAATGGAGGCTCAAATCAAGTTTTCGAGTCATCGAGCCACACTTCAGAAAAACATTTGCTTCAAGACTGAAACAGCAGCCGGGTGACGTGGCAATAAGATGCACACCTTCATATCAAGTAGGCCTATCAAGTAAGATTTTACCTTGTAACTATTTTATCATGTACTTAGAAAACAATTATTAATTTAATTAATATAATATTTTGCAATAAAAAAAAGTTTTATAACGTAAAAACCTATGTAAATAGTCGTAATATGAGACAGTTTTTCACTTATGCTATATCGAGTGACAAAGACCCGAACCCGATAATATTTGACAAGACTCTAATCTAATTTGAGGATCCTTTGTAGGGTTTGAGCCAGGTCCCTTAGAGAGGTTCTATAAATAATTTTCAGTAACAGGATTCTGTCAAAGCTACAATACAATATAACTAAATTTAACAAGATTTGAAGTGAAACTGCCATTTTGATACAGTTATCGTGTCCGTGAAATGATCAAATAAAAGAGTAATTCAGTTATAAAAAGTTAAATAGTTTAATAAATTGTCGTAATGAATTTGTTATTTCATGTTCTCTTTAAGTTAAATCACTGATATAATAAAGTTGACACCTTAACATGTTAAAAAGAATAATAAGTTTAATTTACAAGATAGGGAAATATTTCGAATTCGTACACCTGATGTTTTGTGAATTACTTTTGTAGTAAAAGAAATGATAAGAGTATGTTGAAGAAATAGAATCTGAATATTTTCTAAGCAATATGTAATATTGTTAAATATAAAGGGTTTAATCGGATTACCATATATAAAAAAAATGAAAACTACGTAAAGCATATATAAACTTAACTATTAGACAATGTAAATTTGCCATAGAAGAATATACATATATATGTATATAGTATACACTCAAATTTTTGTTTGCTCCCTTTTAATTATGTTATAATTTCCTACTTATTTGAAATGATACATTCTTTTTTTTTTTTTTTTTTTTTTTAGGTGACAAACGAACAGACGGCCCACTTGATGGAAGGTGGTTACCGTCGTCCATGGACATCCGCAACAAATATGTTGCGGATGCGTTGCCAACCTTTTCTTTTTAGGGATAGGGAAGGGTGGGAATAAGGAAATACAAGGAAAGGTTGGGAAAAGGGAAAGGGCAGCCGGCTCTCTCACTCATCGGACGAAACGCAGTCATTACTGACTACTTCACGCCGATCTTCTGTGAGAGGGTGGTACTTCCCCGGTCGAGCCAGCCCATGTTCGAGCTGTAGTAACTTAACCACAGCTAGGCTCTACCACCTAACAAGATAGATAAGCTATAAGAAATAACTCTATATAAAACGACATATAAAAAGAACTCTGTCTTAATCTACACATAACTCATACAGTCAGTGTCAATGAGATTTTCAATCCAGAACTGATCTAATTAAAATAATATTTTATCCATTATGCATGAACGTTCATGTCAGTAATAAAACATTTTTGTTTCAAGGTGACACGTTTAGGATAACCATTGCAATAACGTGCGGGACGGACTCCATTCACAAGCCAAACAAGGTAAGCTAACTAGAAAATAAGTATTCGTATTTAAAGAGATATTTTGTGTGCACGTTAATTTGACTTGTTATATTTACAGTCCTGGATTAAACTAAGCATAGATACATTTTCTGTGCCTTCTAATGAATACAAAACGAAATAAAATTTGTTACATTAAATTTCATTTTGTCACAAAATAAATAAATTGAGATAAAAGTATCATTACTTAAATATTTACTAGATGAAAATAATGAGGATGCGAAGTGAAATTTTAAATATAAAGTTTATACTTGATACCAATTCTAATAATTTAAACGATATTTTTATTATGAAAAAACGAATGTTTTATATATTATATACATATGTACTTATTTAAAATATGGATTAATGTATTAGCGTCATCCGATTACACCGTGAATACCTAGACCACATAATTTTGTTATTATTATATTAAACAAAATATTTATATTATAATTAACAAATACTATGTGGTTATGAAACCGCTTTATTAAAAATAATCACAATGTATAAAATTGTTAAATTAATTATGTAGTTTGTTTGCTAATTTTATAAGGGGAGTTAAACATAATATTTTGTAGCTAATAATATGAAATTATATACAAGCATTTGTAAATATGATATTTTAGTCTTTTTCAAATTCATTTTCATAATATATGTATTTGTATACATAGAACATTTTTGAAATCTTAATGTATATTTATGTTTATAAAGTGCTTTCTTTTAAACGAAATACTCCATAAATTCTACGTAATACGAGTATAGCAAAACTGTAACAACATGTAACATTCACAGCTTTAAACAGCTAATTACAACGATAAGAGAGTAGTTGTCTCAGTACAACTTAGCGGCTATGCCGGGAGTGTTCAATAATTTTCTTTTCTCATGTCAAAGCTGTTAGCCCTGCGGCTTTGATATTGTCACCGGAAAAGTTGACGTTATGCTCGGAAATGTATATATTCTTGAATCGTACCTCCAAACCATAGTCACGCTATTATAAAGGTCACATAAACCATGCCATAAGCCTGTTTAGGGTCTCTCTTCTAACAGTATATATTATTTATGAAGACAGAAGAAGAAGTTCAAATTAGTTCTCCTCATCTATTAAAGAAACTTTCTAAACGCGTGTTTAAGTTCTCGATTGACTTCAAATTGCATATACTAGTTGAGCGTATAGTATTTTCTTCAATTTCATATTCCTAACGACGCGACGGTTCTTTTGTTTTTGCATAGTAAAAATATTCTAATCGAATTAAATAGCTTAATAGTTAGCTTATTGCGTGGTCTGTCGTACTTGTCAGTATTGGGGGTAAAATTTATAATAACGTATCTATTAATAACACAAACTGATATTTCACTGATACATTACTCAACATATTTATATTGATATTTGCATAATTACATATATGAAACACATACTTAAGGTGTAGTTTTAACATTCATAATCGATGTGCAGTGACGACAACTATCATAACCACTCTTTCAAATTAAATTAAATCCCGTTGAGAATATATTGTTATAGATTACAATTTAAATAAGAACAAAAGATTTCGAGAGAAAATATATGAAGACTTATGGTCGATTATCAAAAGCTAGACTATTTTACAGACAAAGAAGCCAATAAATTTAAGCTAGGTACACATACATATATTATTTTAATATATATCTTTATATGCTTTCAAATCTTGATGTGACCTCTTTAGATTATTGATTATTATCAGTTTTAATGTAATTATTTACGTTAATTGGATCTTAATAATACTATTATTACTATGTAACTTAGAAATTTGGGAGTAGATGAATCAAATACATTGATAGCTCCAGATTTACCCCAACTAGTCGCACATAATTGGTTGTGATACTAAGTTATCCCGCGGATTCAATCCATAGTGAAAGCTTCTTTTTATGTGTTCAGTTTAAAAAAAAAAAATATAACAGATTTATTTTATAATAATAGTAGTAATAGTCACCGTTTTTGTGATTATTACTTTAATGTTATACACTTATTCCATATATTGGTTTCCAATAAATCACTAAATTATGATTTTTACATTCTAAAATGCCAATATAATCATAGTGCTTTTATTAAATATAAATTAAATTCATACAATTCAATGAAAGCATCCATAGAAATAAAGAATTGTATTGATTTAATTATATAAATATAATGTGAGAGTATGGTTAACGGATTTTATAGAAAAATTCCATTATTATTTCTTATATTTATTATATTTGAACACATAATTTTTTTTCTGGTATTCCAAATTCCGTTGAAGTTTGCCGAGGTAATGAAAAATACGTGGGACTTACGTACAAACGATTACAAGATTACAAAGTCGGTCATTAGGTATGCTTGTAAATATACTGAAACTCAAGCGTCTGCTATATTTAACTAGTTTATATATATATATATATATATATATATATATAAACTAATAAACAGCCCTTATAAAGATTACAATTATACTTATAATCAATCGCTGATTGGCTATTGGAAATTAAAAACAATCAGTATAAAAAAGCAATTAGTAACTTCAAGAAGTAGTTGCAAAAACTTGTAAGGGCGGAAGTTCTAAGAATCGTAGTGTACATGTCATGCCCAAATACGCAGTAAAAGTTTTAATTAATACAAGAAAGCTACATTATTCTTACACGACACGAATACTTGACACTTGTTGTAAGAGGACATCATATATGGTATTAATTATATTTTATCTTTGAACTAGAACTGACAGAATATGTAGGAAATATATTTGAAACGAATTTATAATACTTTATATCTTCACTAGCTTTCCGCCCGCAGCTTCGCCCGCGTGGAGTTCGGTTATATCGCGTTTCCAAGAGAACCTTTCAAAAGTCTGGGATTAAAACTATCTTATGTTCTTTCTCAAGGTCAACTCTATGTCTGTACCAAATTTTATTAAGATCAGTTCAGTGGTTTAGGCGTAAAAGCGTAACAGACAGACGGACAGAGTTACTTTCGCATTTATAATATTAGTAGGGATATTTAAAATTTAAAAAGCTTCTAACCAATAAATCAATATATGTAGTTGCTTGTAACGTACCATAATTGGATTTAACCAGGATAAATCGATGACTATGAAATAGAGATGCAACATTCATAATATCCTGGATCGGTATTAGCAATGGAATGTCCATTGGTGTTTACTTATTACTAATTGTCTTGACAAATAGATTGAGACGTTCGATGTTAGACGTCCTGTTAATAAACTACGACCTAAATAGTGTTACTAAGAACAAACAGATTTTGATATTATCAATGATAATTAAAACCATATTTGAATAAATGAAACTAATATTAGACGGATTACTACGTGCATTTTATTATTTTAAAAACTACATACTCTTGACGTTTCGGTTACATTTCAGCACCCGTGATCATGGACAGACAAGATGTGATATTTCGACGTCGCGAGTAAATCCGAATAATATTAGTTTCATTTAAATGATTACTCGCGAAACTCTTAGATCACAAATTTGAGTACCAATGCATTTGTTGTCGGGTTTTCGTTTCGGATAAATATGAGTTGTGTTGGTGTGAAAATATATTGTATTTTTTCTGTCTAAAATCGCGGTTTCGCCTTTCATACATTCTTCAACAAAATAAATATTCTATGGCCTGGTTAAAATTACCACGAGGCGATTGCATCGTTCTTTGTTTCACCTCTTTTTAAATATTTTATTTCATTAATTTGAATTTCAATCTAAAAAATATTATGAATTATATCCTGTATATATGGCTCCATGATTGCTAGCAACCAGTTAGTAGTTTATGGGACTAACGTACGTTACACGGTTTAATTGTTTGACTGTTCCAGAATAACTCCAAACAGTCACAATTCCGACTGTAATGTAATGACGTGTTCTTCCCGTTCCGTGTCTCTCAATATAAACTTTGCTCAACTGCTTCACTCCCAGTCAGATTCAAATTCAACAGTCTTTTATTTTAGATGTTGAATTGAATCACACGACCACTAATAAAAGTAAGTAATTACGTACAAAATGTATTCTATACCTATATACATATATATATGTGGCTACTTATTAGCACATTTATCTGTGATTTAAAAGTAAGTTGGGATACTTTAAATATAGTAAATATGTATCTATTTTAAACTCAACATTCTCAAGTTATTGTGTTATATTTTAGTTATTAGTTTTATACTCTTAATAATAACAAGAAATGATTGTAAAACTATAATGTTTTTTTTACCAATAAACAAAGCAATAAAATTCGTAAATTAGAGTAGAGTTAACTTATTTTAAGGCTGACATCGAGACTTAGAATCTATAATCTGGGTTTAATGATAGGTAGACACAGTAATTAATATTTTTTTGGTATTAGTTTAATTTATTGGTTTTATATGTTGGATAATTCCGTCCTCTTTGAATTATCTGTACATTAAGATTTCTGTACTTTACAATATGTTCTAACTTATCCGCTATGATCAGTTTTAGTATTTAACATTTTAGGTTCTGATATATACATTTAAAAAGTAATAATCTTATCTACTAGCAACTGCTCTGGTATTTTATGAAAAATATTTTGAATTCTTCAAAATACTTGCAATCTATCTGTTAGGATTTTTTTTTCTTATATGGTCAAGTAAGTCCGATGAGTTGAACACGATTGTTCCTCTATTTTAATACGAGTAAGAGAATATTAATTATTTTCCTTAATATTATAATATAAAATCGAAATGTCGCATGTCAAAAAATTTATAACACAATTCTTTAGTGATGCCAGCTTATTTTTTGATAATAATTCATACTGCGACTTTTTTAGGCACCCCTTTTGTTTGGCAAACATATGAATAATACATAGCTTTCTGCAAAAAGATGTGACTGTTGTTTTGGTTAACAAACTCATAACATTGTATTTTCTAAAAATGAACTATCACGAGAACAAGATGTAAAAACATCGAAAGGCACAACTCAACTACAAAGACGATTGTTTCTGTAATGGAATCGCTTTATTTCATCTAATTTTAATGAGTTTTCCGTAATATAGGCAAGTCCCGGGGATATTTACGCAATTCAAATACCTTACCATCTTACACCATTTCTATTTCTGTCATTTTAATATTAAATTGAACCGGAAAATTCTCACGGAATCCATACAAAGTTTATAGCATTCATAATCAAGTTATCGGGGAACTTTCGCTATAATAAATAAATAAAAATATATCTTTTAAAATTGAGTGTCCATCAGCTATAAATTATAATTAATAATCAATTTAAATCAATTTAAATCTTTTCTTCTTCCAAACTTTTAATGGTGTTTCGTGTATGCATATATTTTCAATGTTTAAATAGCAATTATAAAAGATCATTTTTGTTCATATTTTTCCGGCGTTAGATTTATTTTAAAGTTTTTTTTTTTTAAATTATAGTAAACCCATATCATTGTAAGAATTTGTGTGAAATTTGTCGAATGAAATTATAGCTCTTTGTTAGACATTCGCTTAAAAAAATTGTTAAAGACTTTTACAAAAGCAAAACATTTAATTTAATATATGAATATATAGTTATTTTTTTAAGCTGATTCAGTACCTTTATTCAATTGTAGGCTGCCTTTAAATTTAAATCGGAAAGTATTCCGTTTTATTTGAGAGGTTGACATAAAAAAATATTTTTAATTTTCGCGACAATACTTCAATGGATCTATTTTGTTTGACTTTTGAAAATGTCAAAGAAAATGTGAATAGTTTTTATTTCGATGCATTGCCTCTTTGACTGGACTAAAAGGGACATGGATGAATATTTTATATATAAATTTATATATATCTCTTTGTTACAAAACTTTACATTTATCTACTTCAAACACGAAGGCTACTTAACTTATTTTTGGTAACGCCTACAATTTCTTTGGTCTCATTACAATTTTGTTATCATTAGCAAATGTTTTCAATAGGTATATGACTTAAATGTAAAGTTTATGTACTTAAATAAACATACTTCTTAAATACAAAACGAAAATAAAATAGCGTTAAATGGAATAATGAAAAGGTCGCTTCTATTGTATCTAATCATTTTATTGTTTTATTCTTGAAAAATCATAAAAAAACTATAGGATTTATTTCCATATTTTAAGGTGGCCAATTCTTTTAGGAAGTTTTAAAATAATGATAAGATTTTTAACTACGTTTATCGCACAGATGGTCCACAATTTTCTCGCGGAGTTAAGCCGATTAAATTTTTTACTATCCCTGAATTAATTCTTCTAAGATTCTTAGTATTCATATTCAAGATCATATATCAATATCAAAAATAGTCAGATTTTTATACTAAAATATACGCATTTTCATAAAAAATAACATATTGCAATTAATTTAATGTATGTGGTAAAATATTATGGTTCCTGTTTATTTCGTAACTTTGAAATTACTCGGTATTCTTACATACTGCAGAAAAATAAGCAGCGTTAGTATATTTTTGTATTTATATTTTTATGATATCTATAAAAATAGTATATTTTTTAAATATTTAATAGCGGAGTATATTAAAAATTCTAAATTTAATTGAGACTATAATAATTTATCACAGAAATGCTCTTTTGTTTTCTTTTTTATTTTTATTTATAGTACAGTCTATATACTTGTACAATACTTTATGCATTATGCGATTGATTAATTAAAGATCCTTAGACTTTAAACATATATAAAATAATACTACTTACTGCCAATTAATACCAATAAATACGTCGTATATGACTTATATTTAAAAGTGCATAGAGCTTAAAATATCAGAGGCCGCAGAACGTAATCCCTGCGTGGACATTAGTGATGTTCTGCCCATTAAGTAATCTAAATTATTCTGGGACATTCGTGAACAATAGTTTGTATCCTTTACTACGGACTAGTACGATCCTGTTAAGTTTTAAAGACTCGGACTTTAAATGGATTTTGCTCTGTAATGTGGTATATTAGGACCTTTTATTAGTCGTGTTATTTCCGGGAATGAGCAAGTTTTACATAAATCTTCGTGATTTTGATTTGAACAAAAACCATCCAACTATTAATATTATGAATGGAATTTTGATATATTATATGTATACATTACTTATTCAGCAAAACTGTTCAAATGAATCGGATATTTTTATGAATATAAAGCTAATATTTACTACATTATATAACAATGATTTAAACTTTGTATTCAATTGTAATGTTTATTCAAACTATGACTAAAATAATCTGGGACTGAATATCTGAAAACACTTGTTAGTATTAGGTCTCAGTCTTTTAAACTTATAAGTACTAACACAATTTACACTCAAGATAAACATTGTGATACAACAAGACCAAAATTTCTCAAAATCCATGTCGTGTTTTCAGAAATAATATTTTCCAACAAGTTTCTTATCTTCACGAACAACGTCGTTAAAATTTGAGACATATTCTGTCAATGCTTGATACCTTCATAAATTGAGTAGAATTTTCTCATAAGAGATTTGTCTTTAATCTAAAATGTTAAAACATATTATATGTTGTGGAAATATGTAATTAGATTACATTTAACAATTTTGATTGGACTGTTTACTTTACTAATTGTCGCTTTAATTAGATCACAAAATTATGTATAATCTAATTATGTATATCGATCTGAATTTGATATATATATATAACATAAATATTAATAAACTTTTCGTTATGTTTTCAGCACGCCGCCGCACGCGTCCACGTGTTTCACCATGAACAGTAATGAATATATCTTTTATTAGAACATGAAAAACTATTTTGCATCCATTAACACGCGAGATAACCTGACGCCATACACTACAACGATTAGAAAGCTTAAAACTTAATTAAATATAACTTTCCTTTATTTTTCTAAGATAACTAATTAAGCATTTTGATTAGGCTTTTTAGTTGGGTCGGAATATATGCGCAAACATTAATATGTCTTACGTTGAGAAAATCTTGTCGACTCTCTGTTGATCGAACATTTCAGCAAACCAATGGTTCTCCAAGTACACTTGAAGGTTTTCTTGCAGGTCAAGTGGCTCGTCATTAACGGGAGCAAAAGTTATTTTATTTTAAGGGTATATTTTAATAAGAATAAGTTTGAACATTTTGTTCCAATATGTCACTATTGTACTAACCCACTAAACCACATTGGAGTTGCGTTGTGGTTTATTCTCCTAGCCCTTTTTATCCCTTAATTAGGGGTGTAGCTGTGGATAATTACATTAGCTTAGTTTTCATCTATTAAAACAAAAGTCCATTAAATAAATATGAACTTTGTATTACATAATACATAAGTTGGACTTAATAATTCAATTTCAATAGAAACAATGTACATTTACAGTGAACATGCAGATTAGAGTAAAATACATTTCCACGTAATTTTGTATTGTACCGCATACTGACTGCACTGCTCGTATAGTTTAAAATGAAATTTAGAATATTATTGATATTTAACTCGTCGTCCAACTGGTCGACCACCTGATCGTCCAACTGATCGTCCAACTGATCGTCCAACTGATCGACCAACTGATCGTCCAACTGATCGACCAACTGGTCGTCCAACTGATCGACCAACTGGTCGTCCAACTGATCGTCCAACTGGTCGACCAACTGATCGTCCAACTGATCGTCCAACTGATCGTCCAACTGATCGACCAACTGATCGACCAACTGATCGTCCAACTGATCGTCCAACTGATCGACCAACTGATCGTCCAACTGGTCGACCAACTGATCGTCCAACTGATCGTCCAACTGATCGTCCAACTGATCGTCCAACTGGTCGACCAACTGATCGTCCAACTGATCGTCCAACTGGTCGACCAACTGATTGACCAACTGATCGTCCAACTGGTCGACCAACTGATCGTCCAACTGATCGACCAACTGATCGACTAACAGATCGTCCAACTGGTCGACCAACTGATCGTCCAACTGATCGACCAACTGATCGACTAACAGATCGTCCAACTGGTCGACCAACTGATCGTCCAACTGATCGTCCAACTGATCGTCCAACTGATCGACCAACTGATCGTCCAACTGATCGTCCAACTGATCGTCCAACTGATCGACCAACTGATCGTCCAACTGATCGTCCAACTGATCGACCAACTGATCGTCCAACTGATCGTCCAACTGATCGACCAACTGATCGACCAACTGATCGTCTAACTTGCTTATATCTAAAAACAAACAGGGCCTAACCCTCGCAGCGTCTACTCAGCTTTACACAATACAATATTTGAATCCAGTTCCGGTTATGAATCTTTAATATATGTAGGTACAAAAATATAACACGATTCTCATATAAATTTCTTTAACACGAACGAGAAAAACTTGTACGAGAATTTACTAAGAATATAGAAACTCTGGATAAAATCTTTATACTTTGATCATATACATTCCTCGATACTCACTTGCTATCTAATGCGAACAAATTTTGTATATCGTTGATTGCATACATTTGGTACACAAAAAGCTTTCTTTTCAATTTACTAGGTGTAACTTGTCAAAATCGTGCTGTCAATAAATTGTATTAAATGTTACTGTGTTATAAATATAGGCATAAATTGTGTTCAAATTATACGAGATAAAAAGAAAATTTTATTTGCAATGTCATAGAAAATCTGGAGGCAAAATCATCATACTAAATGAAATTTTTAATTCACTTTATTAATAATAACAAGGAAATAGTCCAAACTGACAAAACAGATGACGTTACTATGGTTACAAGAAATCAGGGCTGTGATTGGACAATTGAGTTTTGACAATGCCATTAACATTCGGTTAGCCATTAGACGGAGCTCCAGAGCAGGAATTGATATTAGTGGCTGATTAAGACATTTAAACGGACATTTGTGCGTGGTGGGACGCTCGATACATCTAATAGAGCATCAAACGCCTTAACACGATTTTACTTATTTAACATTGATTGGTGAAACTGGGTCTAAGACTAGATATTGTCCACGGATCGTTAATGAGTACTGGTCACTTATTTAACGCGTATAAAAACGTGTAAAAGAAAGTTTGAGTAATAAGACGCGATCATATCATAATTTAGTGAAAATGATTTGAAACTATAAAAATAATATTCGTTATGTAATCTCCGACCCAAAAAGCGGGGTGTTATAAAATTGATGTATGTAGATGCTGCGTGTGTGTCTGTATGTGGAATGGTAGCTCTCAAAGGGATCATCCAATTTCGATGTTTTTTTTAAATCTGAAAGCCAATCACTTTGCAGTAGTTCTTATCTATGTTTGGCTAATATCGATCAAACGTAGGAGCACTTTTTCAAAATGATGCAACTTATTTTTGTCCTATGATTACGTGATCTTGAAATGTGTGGTCTATTTTTTATTAAATAAATTTTCAGTTATTTATATTTTGCCAACTATTTTATTATGTTTATATAAAACTTTAAATCCTGTTTCCCATATCTAATTACAGAAAATGAAATTACCACGCAGCTTGATACTGAGTGATTCATGGCGATTCATACTACAAGACTTTGCTGTTTTGCTCCGATACGTTTTTCATCAAATGGAACTGGTTGCTACTTTCCACGTTCTTTCAAAATTTTTAATATCATCGCCGTTACAATCATTGGTTAGTTAATACTGTTATTAAAATATTTTTCAACTCACAGAATGAATCCTTGGTGGTGTTTAGTATGATTATTGGAAACCTGTTCTTATTCAAAGGATACTGTATACATATAGTATGTATAGTCAAAATATACAATCGGTCCTCCCACAGAGGTCAGAGGTGATAACGAATATGTCCTCACTAAGAGCGATCATGTAAAGATTAAGTGTTCAGGGAAACATAGGGACAGGTGAGATTATGTGTTAAAGGCAATAGAAAGTGTAGTGAAAAATACTTTTCAATAATCACGATAACAGAAAGACTATCGATTAGTCTTAGTTTTTATAATCTATTACTGCTGTTTCTTGAGATCTTTCACTGTGGTCAAGTTATATATTTTTTTGATTAGTAATTTTTCAGATATGTTACTTGCTACTCATATTTTTTAAAAGTCTTGATTATTTTCCCTAGTATAAACGTCACGTAACAATTTTGAATAGTTGTTACTAATGGAAATCTGAACAAAATGTTTCAAATGTTTTCATGATTTTCCAGTATACTCCCTTCCAAATGGATCGGCCACTCTCTTGGCTTCCGTTCCACTGTTCTTGCAAAACTCAATCCGAAAGAAAGAGGTGACTCCTTGAACGTGCTCATCCTGGGATTCGACTCCACCTCCAAAAACGGATTCATACGAAAAATGCCGAAGAGCTATAAAGTTTTAAAGGAAACATTGGGCGCCACGATTTGGAATGGGTATGTAACAACCAATATGATATTTTGAATGACACATTACAGGGCAAATTTTCTTTGCTGTTTATCTTGAATTTACCTGCATCTTTTTAATGAGAAATTTTCCAAGAAAACAAAATCTAAAATGGTAAAAAACTTTCCATTTTGTTACCTTACGTTTCTCTTGAGGAATTCTAATCCAAATACCGACCCCAATAGTATTAGTAATACTAGAAAATTTCAAAAATATCATATTTAAAGGTACAACATAGTAGGCGATGGGACGCCCGCCGCCCTGTTCCCGATCCTGACGGGGAAGACGGAGTTGGAACTGCCTGACGTGAGGAAGAAGAGATGAAGAACAACAGAACCTTGGACGACATGCCCTTCATATTCTATAAGCTGAAGGATGAAGGGTGAGACTTGGTGGATAGGGTGGACTTAATTTTGGGGAAATATAATAAGCGTCAGTCTTTTTAATCTTTATTTTAATGTAATCATTCACTCTTCATGAATCACTTAAAAAATGAACATTAATACTAAGAAAAATTAAGACAGATATTATTAAGAGAAATTTAAAATGATTTTGGATTTTCAAAATGATATTATTTACTTAATCATACATTAAATTTTCTTTATTTTGTAGTTCGTTTCTTGACAATTAATTAATCTATAGCTTTATTCCATATGACTTGTGCAAATTATTTTTAGCTACAAACGAGCAAAATGCATCACAAACTTACTGATACTTAAAGATCTGTTTGATGTAAGTATAAAACGTATGATTTCAGTTACCGAACAGCGTTCTTCAAAGACACGCCCTGGATAGGAACATTCCAGTACAGATTCAATGGTTTCAAGAAGCAACCCGCGGATCATTACTTGTTATCGTTTTATATGGAGGAGTCAAACGGTGGCAAGAAATGTTGGACGAGCAGCTTGAACAAATACTGCGAGGGAGACACTCCGGAGTATAAATTCATGTTGGATATTACTGATCAGATGCAAGGAAATTATTCTTTAAGTTTTATGTAATAAGGTATATTTTTGATTGGTTCATCATAATTTTTCAATTAAGTATATAGAATATTGAAATACTTACTACAATTATACGTTTTAGATTTTATCTGATACAATAACTCAGTCGTTCTGACGGTGCTTAGTTCTATAAGTCAAATATTATTTTCCTGTTTTATCTTTTCATTCGTCTTCTTTTCAGTTTCTTCGTCTGGATGGAAAACGTTTTGCGTTCACGTTTATAGTTGACATATCCCATGATGACTTCAACATGATATCTATAGCTGATGAAGACACTGCGGAGTATCTTACAAGATTCCATGACGGATATAAAGAGGATACCTTGATAATTGTCATGGGGCACCATGGAACGAGGTAAATATTATAATTAATTGAAATAAACAAAAGGCAAATAATAACCTATAAAAAAACAACATTATATTTATTTTCATCAATTGTCTTTCGCTATACTTGTATTGCCTCGAATTTTAACTTTTTGTTAGTTTTAAAGATTTTTTCAAGAAAGTATCATACGTGTTTTAATAGTTCCCCTCATTCTTTGATATAAAATTTTAGTCATATTACATTACATATCTGGGAAAAAATTAAAACTTGAATTGTAAAAGAGATCCCCAAGAAATATCAATAAATAAAGTTATTGACATAAAATAAGGTACGCAAATGTTCGTGATACTCTCCAAGGGAAACTCGAAGAAAAAATACCGCTCATGGCGATCAGACTTCCAGAAAAACTGAAAAAGAGGAGAACAGAGGCGGAGAAGAATCTGAAGGAGAACGTGGAAGTATTGACGACACCTCACGACATATACGCTACGGTGTTAGATGTACTGGACCTGACGCAGTTCACTAACACATATAGAGTTAAAGGAGCCGATCTGAACAGGGGACTCAGTCTGTTGGAACCGGTCAGTAACATTGTCATATAATCATACTTGAATTCGACCTAGCACGATAGTTTAGTTTGCCAAATAATTTGAACGCAATGTTTCGGATGCTGGTTCATAAGATTTTTTATTCAAGCATTTTTATTAAAAAATAAAAACTTAATTGTAAATACTGGTATTGTTTTTGATCTCATTGTCTTTAATATAAGTATTCTATTTATATATACAGAACAACCTTCATTTCATGGTTAATTACAATACATATTTCATTTTGTAAACACGTGTATTTTTTCCATAAATTAACTAGTCTGGTCTGGTACATCCAGAAAACATTCAAAGCTCATGATCATGAAGTACATATTACCAATCTAGTAACGTTGTCAAAACTATCATTATATCTCGGTCATTTTATAATATATTACTATGTATATATCGGATTTATTACAAATTCGTGGTTTTAAAAGAGAGGGACGCCAGCCTCGCTGACGTTACAAAGGTCACTTCTTCTAGTATGGTCCATGATATTTTAAAATGAAACTTCAATTGTTCTTAATGCTCCTGTATTTCTCAAAGATTCTTCATAACAACATACCTACTTCAATGATTCACACTCACTGAACTCTGTAATTATCAATTCTGAAAAATCCCCATTCTGCCGTCTTGCATCCAGACGTCATATTTATAACAAGATTCAAACATAGTTCTATTCTCCTTTGATTTCGTTTTACTTTTAACAATAATCATAAATACTAATGAGGTTTAATAAGAATTGATGACGGCCTCAAATTATTTTCAAGTCGCATCCGTTATTAAAGCTGGTAGCGCCGATATATATAATATGTTCTTTTCCAGATTCCAAAGAACAGATCGTGTAGCGAGGCGGGTGTGGAGGCTCACTGGTGTTCGTGTCTGTCGTGGCAGAACGTGACGCACGATGACGTCATGTTCAGGAGGACGGCCGCCGCGCTCGTGGACTTTATTAATGATCTCACTGAGGAGAAACGGTCCGTAAATATATATATATATATATATATATAATATGAGAACGAAAAAACACTTATTGATATAGTCCTCTCTTAACTATAGAGTTTGAAGGAGAGTGGTTCTGTGTATTATGAGACGAAACCTCTTAGCATTGAATGGATGCACCGTGAGGGTGCCGGGGCCATAGCGTTACAGAGAGAGGAGCTTCAATAGTGTCTGGGACTTACAACCCAGGTATAGGTTTAAGAGGGCCCTATCCAACGCGCGTTAATCACTACTTAAAGCAGTAAATATGCATAGAATTATTACTTTATAAGTCTTTTGTTACGAAGACTACTTTTACGACTATAGGATAGTCAAATATAAATACACAGTAGTGTATTTATATTTGACTATCCTATAAGAGACGAAACTTCTGAGCATTCCACGTTGCAGGAGGGGAAGCTTCAAGAGTATCTAGGACTCGAGACCCAGGTGTAGGTTTAAGGGCCCCCTATCTAAAGCGCATTGAACGCTCACCTCCACCGTCCAAGCTCCTCTCTCTACCTAATCAAATTTGAAAATATATTAATGTTATAATGTCCGTTTATCTCCAGGTCGGTGTGTGCGGTCCGCTCCCTCAAGTCAGTGTCGTGGGTGATGCGAGCGAGGCCCAACAGCGGCGTATTAACGTTCGTGGAGGCTCGCGATTAAGATGGATTCATTGGACGGTTTGGTAACAGAGTGAAAAGAAGTTAAATAATTTTTTCCATGCTTTTTAAATATTAGCATCATTATGACACCCGATAGGACGAAATAAAAAAATGTATTATTAGTCATTAATGACTGCGTTTCGTCCGATGAGCGAGAGAGCCGGTTGCCCTTTCCCTTTTCCATCCCTTTCCCACCTTTGCCTCCTCCTCCTATTCCCCAATCAAGGGTGGCAACACATCCGCAAAACTATGTCACGGTTGTCCATGGGTTACTAACTAAATCATCAACATATGTTTAAAAAACGTTAAGTAAATTTAAATAAAGTTTAATTGATTTTACTGTCCTTACATATTATATAAGTTTAATGGATGATTAAAGTGATGACTAGTAATAGACATTGGTGGTTGAAGACTAAATGACTGAAAGGCTGAAAGTTATATGTTTATAATTTCAGATCGCAGTAGGACCTGGTGTCGGTAAATACGAAGCATTAGTGACTTATGTTATCAACGAGAACAGATTTGAGATAAATTCAAGAGATATATCAAGAACTAACGCGTAAGTGGCAGAATTATTTACATCATTTTGTCTATACTGCATTGCAATAAATTATATGTAACGAACACAGTTATTTTTAAAATGTATATATAATACAAGATAATATACTAATAATATATTATACATATTACAGTTACAACAACGAGCCGAGCTGTATAAGCGCCACCCACCCACACCTCAACATGTACTGCTACTGTAACCAATAGACATTAACAATATTTCATGTTATATATCAAAACAATTATATATATAATAATATAATACTACATTAATGTATGTGAGTCTGTAGGTGAATATAATGTTCTACTGTGATTGTTAATACACATGTCTTTCATTATATATAATATTATATAATTGGCACAAACTATTGTTTTTGTATCAATGAAGATATGTTTATACTCGGTATGTATTCAGTTCAAGTTGTTTATAGCGGGGAGATGTGTTAGTGTTCCTGAGCTACCTGTAACGTTAGTATTATTATATAATTGGCACAAACTATTGTTTTTGTATCAATGAAGATATGTTTATACTCGGTATGTATTCAGTTCAAGTTGTTTATAGCGGGGAGATGTGTTAGTGTTCCTTAGTTACCTGTAACGTTAGTATTATCTTTATATTTAACTCTCTCATAATTATTAATATTGTTATAATAACTCGGTTTAGTAATAATCAGATTTTATTGTATTATGTACAAAAATTAACCAAATATTTTTTAATTTATTCGTACTTAGAATGTTTTAGTTTTGGTGTCGTTTTAAGATGTCTAAATTTTTCTTAGTACTCTTTTTGTTTTCTAGTATATTTTCTCTTATATTGGTAATTTCAACATTATTAATATTTTAGTAAAATGGTTAATTCATGTATATGATGTTAATCTGTAATTATTATTAACGCCGTCTTCATCATATATTTGGAACTTCGTTGCATAATGTTTAAGTACGAACAATGAAAAGTGATTTGTAAACATGTTGTATTTGATCGTCTTCTCGCATTATATACATCTAGCTTACCTCTTTTGTGTTTTCACATATTTTTTAGGTATTAATTGTAATTTTGTGAATTTGTAAAACACTTTAGAAATATATTTTTTGTTGATTAGTTCAGTCTTTAATAATATGCTTTTCTATGTCAATTTAACATTTTAATTTCTAAATTAAAATCCATTGTTTAACAGTTCTATTTATTAAAGTAAAAATCTCAGTTACCAATATAATTCTCTGATTATTTTTACATTTTTGGACTAGTTTAAAACTAAGTTTTACTTCGAAAACTGTTGGGTGGAGTAAAGTATATAATAATAAAATAATATTGTAAATGATATTGTAAATTAGAAGGAGTTAATGTATAAAGAGTAGCGGACACTTAATAATTATTTTAATGTATAAGTTCCTTAAAACATAAATTCCGTTTCTTAATGTCATTCGTCTAGTTTTATTTGATTAAATTTAGTCAAGTAAAAATCTTGAGATTTTTGTCTGTTTTGTTGTTTGCTTTCAAATAAATTTGATTTTTAAAATTGAATTGTGTTTTCTTATTTGAGCCTTTTGTAATTGATTTATAATTTTAACCAAAGATTATACACCGATCTTTACATGATATTTACGAAATTCCAAATGACAAGTGGAATAGGAAACTGACTTCTATTTGTGAAAATACATTTTGAATTTAGTATACCATATAATTTTTTTTTTTGATGTCGCAGGGAAACTCTTTTTACGAGCCGTCCAACCGGCCTTAATGGGGGCCGGAAGGATAACATATAATTGCAACATATGAGACTGACATTGACATTCAGATTTTCTCAGTCTGAGGATCAGTTTCTGATGTAGTTTAGCGTATTTCTAAAGTCACATAGTCGCCAGTGATAACAAAACCTTAAAATGTCTTGAAATTCCGTCGCCATCAATCTGAAACTGACTGAAAGAAAATCATTAGTTTTGTACATGAAATAGTGAAGAATTGAGACGATGTTACTTTTAACTTAAATACCAAAAACTTTGATATTCAAAATATTTAGGGCAGGGAAAGGCAGAAAAAGGAAATGCAGCAAAACTTGGAACAGTCTTAATCAGTCTTAAACAGCATATTTGGAGGTGAAGCTTTTTGGTTCCTAGCAAAAACATATTACCAAACTTCTGTCAGCTCAATTATCGGGTACCATTTAGTTTACCTGACTTCGATTCCTTTATGTCAGAGTCCCTTATTTGTAAAAAAAACCGAGACTATTTATTCTTAAGTGGTTAATTTTAACGCTAGGTAGGCGCTCTGATCCTATTCCAGCCCTACCTATAGGTTAAAATATGTGCAATTGTGCATGACAGTTGTCTCTTGTTCCGTCACGCTTGTACCATACCTCTTTAATCACTGGTAAAGTGATTAAATCTTAGAAATTTGGCTATAACATCGAATATTGAGATATCACCGAATCCCAACTTTGGATTGTTCATTAAGTTGAAAGCGATGGCACTTCAAGGATATGCGATGTCCTTACAAAAGTATAACAGTACCTCAGTACCTACAACAGTACCTACCTGGACTACTTTTTTGTCTATTTAAAGGAGAGGTCCGGTTGTAGGATCAGTACTGATGTCATACTTTGGCAAGCACTGATGATAACACATAATATGTCGTCGTCTGACTGATTTGATCTTCGTAAACAGATACTCAAAAAGTCTTGTTGGTGACCCCGAGTTGGCTAAAACCAATTTAGTTGGTCCTAAGTACGCGCGTAGCTGGCCTTTCAGTGTTTTAAGACACGAATTTCGGTATTGGCCTTTGAAGACTGTGCTTAGACATTGCTCGCTTAAATTCTTGCATGCTTTTAATACCAGCCACCACTTTGGGCCTCAAGTACGCAGCAAACGGTTCGACAAGTTCACCTGATTTTGTGTTTCCATCCAATTATAATTTGAGTAGAATGACAGGAAAGCACTATCCATCCAAGAATTTATGTAATATAATTTGTACCGACATCAAAATTTTACAAAGAAATGATCGTGGGAATGAAAGGAAAGTATAGATTTTAGAGTTTAATTATATTTACATTACGTGAATATACTAACATTTTTTAAAAAGTTTAAGATGACAATGTCGATATAGGTATCTAGTTAATTAATAAATATACCAATTAACAATAACTACTACAGTAAAAGATAACATTTACAAATTGTCATGGTTTTTTTTTCTTTATATTAAGTCTTCTAATAAGGTCCGTTGTTATAATCGTTGTTGTAATCCGCTTGTCTGTTACTGTCGTAGCCTGACCGACGTCCTCGTATGAGATTCTGGGCTTGAAACCGTCCTGGTCGGCTTCATATTCAACGCTCTGGTGACAAATAATTCATTTCATAAGTCATTCTCATAATCTCTATTGTGTTTATAACAACAACCCATCCTCCTACTGTATATTACCTGTTTACTTCCATCAGGTAAGACGCGTAGTAGACTCCCTCAGCGCGGTCCCCTCGTCGTGACTCTCGGTGACCGAAGTCGTTGCCGGAGGGAGCGTCCTGGACCATGTATTCGAAGTCAGTTCGCAAAAGGTTATGTTATAAAGTAAGGGCCGATGTTTGATAATCAAAAGCTTAACCAAAACAAAACCATGAGCCATCCCTTCCGTTTTGCAGATCGGCATTTTTAAGCGAGGATATATAATGTTATTATAAAGTGTTGCTTTATAGTTATATCTAGCACCCATATACCACACCTCATAGATACCTCGCCGCCTGGAAATTATTGAACCCACTGAGCGGTTGTGTAATGGTGTGGCGGGTTATTTTAATAAAGGTAAAGATTTTACTGTCTATTACTATGACTCATACATTTTTAATGAGCCATTAGTAAGAGAAAAGTATTTTGTCTAAAAAATAATAGGAATTTAATAGGAATTTCTGTAATGAAAACTCTTTAGAGAATAAAAAAATAGATTTTTGAAAAAAAAAAATTATAAAAAAATTATCCAAAATATATATTTTTAATTTAACAATTACATTTCCTTATAGTAAACAGTAATCTCCTACATGTAAACAGGCGCAGTTTATAATCGCTCGGAACAAATAACCTCCACACAAAACAATGAAATATCAACTCTATTAACATCAATTAATGTTTAATTTCCTCTGTATTTAACACATCGTTTGGAACACAAAACCTCCACGTGTTAAAAAACGTGTCGATAAAAAGTATAGAAGTCACAGGGTTTTATAATAATCGATAATTTAAATTTTTCTTTATAGATCATAATGGAGTATGAATCATATTATTGTAATAAATAATGTTTATTATCTCCACCGGTACGTGATTAGTGAGGCGATGTCCTCTCTGTCATTTTTATAGATCTATGTACTATTTATTATGTCAAAGATTTTGTTCATATGGACTGTTAATGACATTGACCAACGGTGAATTAATTTTTAAGGATATTAACAAATGTATAGTAAATAATATTAATTTATTTATATAGATTCGGAATAATTTATATTTTAATTACGTCACACTTAAATTGAATTAACATAATTATGTATAAAAAACATGTCTGATTTATGTTTTCTTCTTCTACCTGGCAATTTCCCAGGTTTAGCCAGGGTCTGCTTTACAAGTAGTGAATAGTTTAGGCTAATTGTTTTTACGACCGGCCGCCTGTCTGACATCGACCCTCTTTGGGAATGCAGTAATCAGTGATGTCTAAATACTCTTAGAAAGTACGTATGACTCGGAAAAGTCACATTGGTACTTGCCAGGATCGAACCCGCGCCCTCATGCATGAGAGGCGGGCATTTTAACCACTGGGCCACCACTGACTATGTCTAATTTATGTATATATATCAAACTATTAATTCGATTACGATAATTATATTATATTATATTTCATTATTTAGTGTGAATTGAGGAATTCTATGAATTTAAACTTAGTCAAAACAAACACGTGTAATCAAATTCGATACATTTAATTGCAGATATAAACGGAAACCAACAAACATAGTAAAATGATCTTTATATTTATGTGTAATAGAGATGATTTTTATATAAACTATTACCTTTACTGTTCATCATGTCATGATGCCATGCTTCAGGCAAAAGATGAAGGAACACGTCTCCAAGTAAACCGCCCACCGCGAAACTCAATAAGACACGAAGAGTTGCGGCGCCAGCTGTAACAATCACACCTGGAATTACTATCACTGACAGGGGGATATTGAAGAAAATAAAGTAACATAAGAGCCAAAAGAAACTAATTTTTTCGTATTTACTACGCGTTGTTTCTTTATATTTAAAACAACATATTCCCTAATTTTCGTTTACTTTGCAGCGCTCGTGATCACGGGCAGACTACATCACATTTTCTGTACAAAATTTCACCATACATTATTTTACGCAGCGTTTTCTTTAAAGGCTCATTTTTTCTTGACATATTCAACAAGTATTGTTTATGTATCCAAATACATACACTTAACAAAATTTATATTGAAACCTTTCGCGAAAATCACGCTATCGAGTGGTGAAAATCGCATGATAATCGGTGCAGTAGTGTTTGTTTTATAGTATGTATGTATTGATAATAATAGTCACTAAACACTATTTGAAGCTTGTCACTCGTGAATCTTCGGCTAACTTCGTGTTTCTTTAGAGATCAATTTTGAAACGTTTTGACTGTAGGTAACATAACTAACTCGTACTGTAGGTAACTCGTATTAAGAGAAACATCGGTCTATTTATCGAATTTTAAGAAAAAATTGGTGAATTTAATTCAAACAAATATTATATGATATAATACTGAGAGGAATATACAGGGTGACTGGTGAATTACTATCGATACTTGAGGACGTGATATTTGACGATCATATATGACAAAATAAAAATTAATATAACATAAATATTAATAAACTTCTAAGTAAAGTTAACCAAAAGTTATGTAATTATTATTTACGCATCGTGTGAACACCCTACAGATTAGGTATACACACACACACGCGTGCGGCGGCATGGTGTTGTATCAGCACGCCGCCGCACGCGTCCACACTTGGAACACTTGGAACGTGTCCACAATTTATTTATTTATACGGAAATTTGGTCAAAAATTAAGTACCTATTTTTTTTACATAATTCGAATGAGAATCATGTACCGAGTATTCTTCTTAAATATTGATAGTAATTCACCAGTCACCCTGTATAATGCTTTATTTATTAAGAAGATGTACTTATATAATTATATATACATGGCACAACACATTATAGTTCATAGTATTTATTCATTCACTGATAAATATTTTATATATAAAATATTCAATATAAACTATAACTATCATCTTATTTACTACTAGCTGTGCCAGCGACTTTTTTCGCGTGGAATAGTGACTATGAGCAGCGCTATTTTTTAAATATGATTCTTTAATTTGACATAACTTTTTTATTTCTGAACCGATTGACATGAAACAGACACTAAAGCATAACTGAAGCATACCACAATATATTCGTGAAAACCGCATCCAACTCGGATCAGCCGTTTCTGAGATTAGCGTGAATAGACAAACAGACAAAAAAAGTTAATCACATTTTTGGGTTCGACATCGACATAACAATAACCCCTGCTATTTTTTTTATTTTTATTTTCAATGTACAGACAGCACTTTTCTACAATCTTATTATATGTATAGATTAAGCAACCCGATATGGGAACTGGCCAAATGTTGATATAAAAATGAATTCAATGTTAAACTCACTCCATTGCGTCCATCATCATATCCTCGAGCACTGGGAGGGAGGTACTGTCTGCTTTGTTGGTTGTTATATTTGTTGTCACTACCACCTATTAGAAAATTACAAACGATTAGTGATATCTAAGATTTCGCGAGTACTCATTTAAATGAAACTAATACATATTTTCGGATTTATTACGCGATTTTTAATTTTTTACTGTCAACTACATACTCCCGACGTTTCGTTTACTTTACAGCAACCGTGATCATGGTAAAAAAACGCGTAGTTAATCCGAAAATAAAAGTTTTATTTACATGAGCACTGGATTTTTAATTTTTGTTCAGTAAATATTATTATAAATACAACATACTTCGTTCAAATCCAGGGGCTCTATACTCTTGAGAGGGACCATAGGATCCAGCCTGATCTGGTGCACCGTATTGAGGGGAAGGTGCTTGGTATTGGCTCGGAGCTGAGAGTTGATTCCCAGAAGCTTGATACTGGTTGGTAGGTGGTAAGTATTGGCCGGTGGGTGCTTGCTTTTGTCCTTGATATTAGTTGTTCGGTGCTCCATACTGAGAGGAAGGAGTTTTGGGTAGTCCGTATTGAGAGTTTGGTTTCCGGATACTTGCAGGTGGTCCGTAGGCAGATGAAGGACGTCCTCTGTAATATTATATCGAATTTTAAACAATACTTTTTTATATAATACATAATTATTTATATTTGAAAGCATTACGTTAATGTTGCAGAGTTAGTTATAAAGAAAATCGATGTTATCAATTTTGATTAGTTTATTTACCTGAAGACAGCCTCAGCCTGTCTCTGACTGATTCCGGGAACACCATCACTGTGAGAGGGAGACGCGTTCCTCGCTTGTGGAGGAAGATACCTGGAGATTATACTTTCATTAGTGAAGGTAGTGAGGAAAAGAAATATTCATATAGAAGAATAATTTGAATTCCTTTATTATTATTATTATTATTAGCTCAATGTTTTGTTACCTTTTATTAACTGGTGGCTCCGCCAAACACGACGCCACAAGTAACGAACACACTATGAAACACTGAAAACAATATGGCATTAGAATGAATGAATGAATGAAATATATTACAAATAAAATCTATACTAATATTATAAAGCTGAAGAGTTTGTTTGTTTGAAAGCGCTAATCTCCGAAACTACTGGTTCGAATTAAATAATTCTTTTTGTGTTGGATAGTCCAGCTATCGAGGAAGGCTGTAGGCTATATAACATCACGCTACAACCAATAGGAGCAAAGATATAGTGATAAATGTGTAAAAAACGAGAGAAATTATTTCATCTTCGAAGCTTTCCGTTGCGTGCGCCGTGAAAACGGTTAAAGATACACAAAAAATATGGAATAAAGAATAATAGCTCTTTTAATGATCTAAAAAACAGTCCGTGACAGTAATTGTCTTTTTTTTTTTTTTAACGAGGAGAATCTTTCAAAGACTTCCCGTCGCGGGGGAAAACACGGCGGGGGCGTGTGGGATTTCCACCCACTAAACTCCTCGGCGTTCTCTGCGCTGTGCGTAGGCTAGTGAGCGGGAACGGCAAGCCATACTTCCGCTCACTATTCACGAGTCCCATGGACTCCGTCTTCGGCAGGGGTCACAGTGGCTTCACCACACTTCCCCTCCGACTCCAGAGCAGCGTGCCGGGAACGCCAAGCACGCCACTCTCACTCCAGCCTATGTTGCCCGGACGCCGGTTCCCCACCAACGCCCGGAGGCTCCTCTCACTGGGGAGGCATTTGGCGAGCGTAGGCCCGCTGCCTTCTACCCAGCCTTCGTCGACGCAGGGGCGCCGAGGAGGGGTCATCTTCCCGCGCTCGTTCAGCGGCCTCTTTCCGCGAGATGACGCACTCGCTGAACCGGACCACCGCCTCCCAGGCACTCTCGCTACCGACCATGGCCTGAACCACTGCCGGCAACGAGAGATCTATCGCCCACGCAGGGCACTCCGCCAAGGTGTGATCGGGGGTGTCATCCATGCAACTGCTATTATTCTTTAGTACATATTTTTTGTGTATCTTGAACCGTTTTCACGGCGCACGCAACGGAAGGCTGCAAAAAATGAAATAATTTCTCCCGTTTTTTACACATTTACCACTATATCTTTGCTCCTATTGGTCGTAGCGTGATGTTATATAGCTCACAGCCTTTCTCGATAACTGGACTATCCAACACAAAAAGAATTATTCAATTCAAACCAGTAGTTTCGGAGATTAGCGCTTTCAAACAAACAAACAATCTCTTCAGCTTTATAATATTAGTATAGATTAAATATAAATTCCTTCAGAATGAATCGTGAATGAAGTTTTCGCGGAATTTATTATGCTATAATATTATGTTTTAATGAATTAATTTTCACTCATATAAGATATGGTAAGGACTAAAGAATGTCAACAAGATTGTAAAGCTTCGAGAAATGAAAGATGCCAGAGGATCGATAGTGTTATGAAGTGCGTGTGTAGACCTGGTTTCGATAGAATGTTCCCAGATCGGCCGTGTAAACGTAAGATATTATTTTCTATACTAAAAATACAAATCCAGTTAGTATTTTAACTATTTTAACACAATATTTTAAATGTGCTCAATTTTAGCAACATACACGTACTCAGTAAGATTAGGACTAGGATCTAGAAACAATAAGGTGCTCAAATTCCATAAGAATTTATCGGACAATTCTACTAAAAAAAATGAGAGTTTGTCATTGGCTAGTCATGAAGGAATAAATAGAATGATAATGCAATCAGACTTATGGGATGTTTATCACGGAGTCCACATAACAGGATTCCATCCTAGTGAGATGAGAACAAAAGACGGTGCATATGAGGGAGTTATCAATGATTTCTACGTTCAGGTAACCATTCAGTAAAGACTTGAAATATGTTATTTACAGCTTATTTTAATTGAATTTTTCTTTAGCTTTCCGATAACGCTCATGAAAGCAGACTGAAGGAAGTTATAGAGAAATATCTACGGAATAATAATTATAGTCTTGGTGGAACAGAAATTTATGCATCTGAAGAATTTATTGAGAGCCTTAATGTCAGTGGTAAGTGAACACCCTCAAGTCAGTTAATTATAAATACAGAACATTTACAACAACCACAATTTTTCAGTCTTATTACTCAGTGGCGTGCAAACATAGATGCAAATAAGCACTGCATATCCTACGCATATAACAACTAAACCTATATTGTTTAATTCTTACTTACATATTTTTAATCATACATTACGAATTACAAATATTAACAGATATTTAAAACGATATTTGATTTATGATTTGTTAATAAGTGCCATCTATCAATGTTAAAACGAAACTTCGTTCGTTCGTTAATTGTCAAATGAAACGGGACGCTCTGATTGGTCGGTAAACTGTTCATATATTTTTTCGCCATTTTATTATTTTAGAATATTGTTATTTGTCTTTCTAACTTCTAAGCGCAAGTGAATAAGTTTTAATTAGTAAACAGTGGATTAATTTATTAACGAATTGTGTAAAATTATAGCTGTGAGCTCTGTGCTGGTGATATGTGTTTATTGAAATTAGTTACGAGTAGATTTTCAATATTGGCCTTTTGGTAATAAAATTAAAATAAGAGTGAAATCAAGGTGTGTGACCAGTTGAGTTTGAACTAAAAGAAAGGTAATGTTATTGTTTTAATTAGTTAGCAGGTTGTGTACACACAAATAAGTTATTTTGTTTGCCTTGTTTCTTATTTTCAAAAGGCAATAATAAGAATATTTCTTATTATTTTTGATATTCCTATTTAAATAGGTTTTATAAAGCTGTGGCGAACAGATCGTAATCGTTTTAAGGTACTTTCGTCATTCGTGGCTCAGAGGTAATTGAGAGATTCATAAAGTATATAGATGTTCGTTCTGATCGGACTGCTGTCCCTACCATTTTGCGAGAATTTTATCAATATTTAATTTAAATTAATATTTTCTGATTACTTCTCGTATTTTATCGTTCACGCCACTGTTACTAATATATGTACTATAAAAATCTGAGAATCATTTGAATTTTTTCAGATTTCGACGAATGCACGAGTAGTCAGTTCAATGACTGTTCCGAACACTCACGCTGTTTTAACCTTCGTGGAACTTACACTTGTAGTTGTTTAGAAGGTTTTACAGACCTTAGCGTCAACACTCTATACCCTGGAAGGATATGTTCTTATAAGTCGATTTCATCTGTTACTCTGTCGCACGAAATATATGAGGTATTTTAGACATCAAAACATAACCCTTATATATAATTTGACTTTAAAAGCGTTGTAAGATTTCCAACGATAATAAAACTTGTACAAATATGACATGATTATGTTTTAAATTGTAATTTTCAATAAAAACTTTCAGCTGACGCAATAGGCTGTGCGGGCTCCAACTATCATGGTACCTTCCTCGATCGTGAGAACGCGATGATATGTGAATGTTTCAAGTGGTACGCGGGACGAACTTGTCAAGTCAATCTGAAAGGTAAATAGAGAAATATGATCATAGAGACATATGGGACATAAAATCTGAAAGGTAAATAGAGACATATGAGACTTGAGTAATTTGGAACGACCAAACTATAAAATGTACTACAGGCTTCCATATCTGAACTACTACTATTCACTATCTCTAAAATATGTTGCTTAATTAAATAAAATATGACGAGATTAACATAAATTGTTCTTGATTTGAATTTAATATTACCTATCCATAAAGGAATAACTTGATCAACGCCAGCATTTAGATCAGAATGGTTTTTATGCCAAATGTCATGTAATTTAACATAAAACTTATATCAAATATATGTTTCATTTTCAGCTGTATTAATAACAGTCACCATAGTAGGAGTGTTGATTATCATAGTGGCAACCATCTGGGCCTCGAAAAGATGCTGCAGTCAGAAGAATCCTTCGAATCAAACTTTTGTTATTGGTTGCATGCAGGGAATGCCAAGTTTACATCAGGTAATTTATCTATAATGTAATACAAAACATTTTGCAAAAATTATAGTAGCTATATGTACTAAATTTCAAAACAATATCGTCAGTTATAAGTGGTTAAAAAGCCCGCCTCTCATGCTAGTGCGCGGATTCGATCCTGGCAAGTATCAATGTGATTTTTCCGAGTCATATGTACTTTCTAAGAGTATTTAGACATCACTGATTAATGCATACTCAAAGAGGGTTGATGTCAGGCAGGTGGCCGGTCGTAAGAACAATTAGCCAACCTAACGGCTCCTTTTTTTTTATTTTTTAAATTTTATTTATTTACATTTTATGATTTTACTATTAATTGCTTTCAAAATTCATTTCTCATGTCTCTCCAGTCCTTCCAATCCGGCTCCCTCTGGTGCCTCTGGTGACAGTCGGCCGCGGCCTTATGATGGATGTGTTTTACGTCGGTTATCTTCATGGTGCGTGTTTTTTTTGCACAGAGGTACTAATAAATGTCACTTTTTATATTATTGACATAACGTTCAAGTGAAATTGTTTATTAAGTAACATTTTTAGTTTTGGTTAATATTAGTGTTTATTACCTGTAGTGATAAGAGTACTAGTTTATTTTCATAGTATATTTTGAATTATTCTCTAAGCATAATATTGCCCGCAGGGTTTTTCAACGTTATATCGTTTCAATGGCCTTCTTTATTATTATTTATTATGTTTTTCACTTTTTAAAATGACACTTCTTGTAAGTCAAATATTTAAGTAAGAAATCTATTGTCATAATAAAAACTAGAATCATTCGTTACGTTACAGGACTCGTAAGAATATATAATTCAAGATGAGGGTCGAAGCTGTTGGTGGAGCGTCTGTTAGGACGTGGTCTGCGGACGAGAGGAACCCTTCTATGAAGAGAAGTGTATGTAGCTGATGTACGATAGTAGTGTGACGGTAAGGTCTGTTGGTTACTTTGTTTTGAGTTATATTGTACATTTTAATGTTAATTTCTCCATAATGTATCCCTTATATTGAGTAAACCGTTATCGAAACATTCATTTTATAATTCCTCATTATGTGTTGATATTATATATAATGAAATCCATATGCCGTCTTTCTAGAATAATCGATTATTATTTAAATGTGTTAATAGTGTTATACTTTTTAAGTAAGATCAATTTATGTGTTTAGTTTAAGTATAAACATTTATAATTTTTGTATGAATCCAATATATCAAAGAGAATAATAATTATAATTCCATACATTTTACATTATGTTATTAATGATGATATTAACTAGACTGATATATAAAGAATTGATTTATTTGAATAATAAACCTTCTTAGTGATATGAAGTGTAATTTATTTGTGGATATTTTAAGAATAATATAAAATATTATATTTTTATTTTCAAACAATCCTTGATGTAACTGTCTCTGTATGTCTTTATATATAAACAATATTGTTTGTGAACAGTATTAATATGTTGTATTATGTATTCCAGATGGTGTTGTTGGACTGTACTTGAGATTCATCCATCAGGAGATGACGGCTGATCATCAAGTGTTAGATGTAAACTAACAATGAACACAGCCGGCCTAGCAGCACATCTCCAACTTGTCTGCTACTTAGTTATTTTATATTGAATTAACACTTGTCAAACAATATCTTTAACAGTTACTGTACAACTTTTATATATAATATCTTTTGGATCATAATATTTTATTTAATCCAATCTTTGTACTTGATATACTTCTCTGATATGATGCAATTACTTTATTGTTATTTATAATCTGATAAAACATTGCCCATCTTAAATGTTTTATTTCTGTATGTACTAGTTATGCTTATCATACCTTTTTCTCTAGATTAATTAGTTTTTAAAAGAATAGTATCTGTTATGTCACTAGAGGGGGCTAAAAGTTTTTGTTATAATAGATTTACCTTGAACTGTTTTCATTTATAATATTTATATAAACCGCATTTATCATAAAGAAAATTATTATTGTTGAATTGAAATGAATTACAGTTATTGTGGATGTATTGTATTGTCTTTGATTTTGATTAAGCAGTAATACTTGTACTTGTTGAGCTTATACAGGGTGACTGGTGAATTACTATCAATATTTACGGAGCATACTCGGTACATGATTCTCATTCGAATTATGTAAAAAAAATAGGTACTTAATTTTTGACCAAATTTCCGTAAAAATAAATAAAGTGTGTACACGTTCCAAGTGTTCCAAGTGTGGACGCGTGCGGCGGCGTGCTGATACAACACTACGCCGCCGCCGCGTCTGTGTGTGTGTTTGTGTGTGTATACCTAATCTGTAGGGTGTTCATACGACGCGTAATTAATTACATAACTTTTGGTTAACTTTACTTAGAAGTTTATTAATATTTATGTTATATTAATTTTTATTTTGTCATATATGATCGTCATATATCACGTCCTCAAATATCGATAGTAATTCACCAGTCATCCTGTATATATGAAGATAATAACACTTTGGGACTCCGTATATACATCCTTCAAATGAGTTTGTTATAAACACAAAACATAATATAACATGAGTAAATATAATCTTCAAATTCAAAGTCTTAAGCTATCAATTAAATACTAATGTGTGTGTACATGATGTGACTCATATGATGTATTATTCTGTGACTTATCTTTCATACTATTAATATTTGTATACATACAATTGAAAATGTTAGAAAATTTATTAAAGGTATTTTATTTAATACATTATTATGGTTGTAGAACTGAAACATGTAAATAACAAAAATAGTGTTACAAGTGACGTCATCTGTGCCATTGTAATTGTATTATACTATAATTCTTAGAATTAATTGTGTAGTGTAATAAGTAGTATGTAAGTCAGATGTATAAATATTAAGATCGTTGCGTTAATAATTCAGTAATAAATCATCTTCTACCAAACACTCGTTTCAATAACTTAAATCCTCTCATGGCGACCCTTGACATATTTGGGGCGCGCGACGCGAATTTGATCGCGGTGTAGTGTTGCAGCTCCAAAATCGGACTATGAGTTGAAGAACTGCATTTAAATTGAAAATCAAGCAATATGTAGCAATTTAAGTTTGTTCTTCGTTGCTGTTTTATTTAAAAAAAAATCTAACCATGTGCTGATCCAGTCCGCGATGTGCAGATCCCGCGCAAGAGACATACCCAACTAGTGGAGAGCACCCAATGACGGCATTAGAATTACGGGGAGAGAGCGTGAAAACCAGGTGTTTATATTTAATACTAATAAGAAGTGCGTGAGTGTTTTGTAAAGTGATCCAATGGAGTTTCAGAAATAAACTTTGAACTGTTAAAATGACTATTTATAAACTTTAAAGTTTTTTTTAACGAATTAGTGTAGAATCTAGTAAAATAAATTTAGGATACATTTATTATTAATATTATTTAATCGATTAAGTATGTGTAATGTACACTAAGAGTTTCATATTGCAATGTATCAGGTCGTAGCCCCTACCATGGTAAGTACTCAAGTGAGTTAATATATTTGGTAAGTATTTCTTTTATTAACATGTTGTTAAAAGGGAATGGAAGATGAATTAGTTAAATGTTTAGATGAAATTAAATTGATAAGAAAATATTTAATTAAGAAGGGAAAGCTAAGATATCAAGGTAATGTTATAAAAAATAAGTTAGCGGAAACTGAGAAATTATTTGAGAAAAGTTCAAATATAATAAAATGTATTGCTTCTAAGGAAATAAAGCCTAAGCTCTCTTACATTCATAGCTTCAATAAGCGATGAAATAAAGTCATACTACTCACAAATTATAAATTTATGTTCTAAGTCTAAATGTCATATGAGTAGTAGTGACAGTGATTCTACCGAAACGTGTTCGAATCCTGAACTAAAAATGGAGTTCGATTTGAAAACAGCATTAAAGGTATCATTGACTCTATAGAAATGTATTCGGATATGTTGTCATTGTCAGGTCAAAAATAACTTATTACATTTGTTTTAAAAAGTAGGCTGTCATGCATATCTCCACTCGTGGAAGAGGTAAGTCACGTTCTCATTACAATTCCCATACTAGACAACAGGTTCGCGGCCAAAGATCATATTTCCCAGAAAATAACTCAGGTAAGCCAAATAATTCCAGTTATTTTAATAATCGAAGTAATTTTAATAATAATCCACGCGACCAAACATTTTATCATAGTAGACCTCATAGGTTACACTGATGTGAGTGATGTCTTCTTATTTCATCGTGAACAACAGTTTCATGTTCACTTTAATATAAGGCTACATGTTTTCAACAACTTACCTTTAAAGGCTGATGGTATTTTAGGTTTAGATTTTCTGTGTCGAAAACAATTCCATTACCTTAAACTAATATGGAATGGAATGTTCCTTTCCGCTTTATGATTCGTTGAATTATTCTAATGAAAGTTTACTTATACCTGCGCGTTGTGAATCATTTCATTACTTACTTTTGGATAATGATTCGGAAAATGACTGTGTTATCCACAGTCAGCAATAAGCTAATAATGATTTCCGTGCAGGTTGTATCGGTAAAATACTTTAGACCATATGTATGTGGTAGATCTTGTACGATTATGAAAGACCATAGACCTTTATTATATCTATTCTCAATGAAAGACCCCTCAAGTAGACTTCTTAAGTTTAGGTTAGCACTAGAAGAATACGATTTTAAAATTTTATATGTAAAAGGTAAAGATAATAGCGTAGCGGACGCTTTGTTTAGAATTAATGTAACATCGGACACTTTAAAACAAATAAACGAAGAAATATTTTTAATTATGACTAGTGGCCAAAAGAGACGTTTACAAAATAAAGTAGAGCAGGATAATACATCTAAAATGAGTAAATCTAACGAATCGTGGCCTGATCAACCAGTTGAGGTACTAAAGATACCAAATGACTCAGTAGAAATAACTTTTATTAATAATGAGGAGTTAAATAAATTGAAAAATAATGATAATTTATACGAAGAAAAAGAATGTTTCATTTATAGTCTACGTAGAAAAATATTATATATTAATGTTAACTTTAGGGCACAATTTACGCGAGCCGAATTTGTGACTAAGTTAGGAGAATTTTGTAAGACTAGAAAAATAAATAAACTATGCATAGTAAAGAATAATAAAATTAAAAATTTCATTAAAGAAATGTTAAAAGAAATAAAAGAACGTAAGGACTGGAGTGGTTCACGTATTTATGTTCTAAGAGGAGTTAAAAGAACATATGACGAGGAAGAAAGAAAATACTTATTACATGACTTTCATTTACTATCCACCGCATGTCATGCAGGTGTGCGTAGAATGACCAATAATATTAAAAGAAAATTTTACTGGCCAGGCTTGGATAAAGATGTTAAAACATTTGTTAGCAAGTGCGTTCAATGTCAAAAAATGAAACATTGTAGGTATGTCAAGGCGCCCATGGACATAACTACAACGGCTTCACATGCTTTTGAAAAGATCTATCTTGACGTCGTTGGACCTTTGCAAAGGGACATTGAAGACAATTGCTACACTTTAACACTTCAATGTGAATTGACTAAGTTCGTAGAGGCCTATCCTCTAAAAAATAGCATTAGTTAATAATTTTATATTAAGGTTCGGGATACCAAACACCATAGCTACGGATCGTGGAACAGAGTTCGTATCTACTGTAATGGAACAGGTATGTAAAATTTTAAATATACAAAAACTGACTTCTACAGCTTATCACCACCAATCTATCGGTGCACTTCAAAATTCGCATAAAAAATTAGGTGCTTTCTTACGCATTCAGTGTGATGGTCAGAAAGACACCTGGAGTCAATGGTTATCTTTTTGGTGTTTTAGTTTTAATAATACTGTTCATACAGAAACGAAATACACAGCATTCGAGCTAGTTTTTGGTAGACCTAGTGTAATACCTTGTAGAGTAAGTCAATATATTGAACCATTATATAACCCAGATAATTATGCTTTAGATCTTAATTTTAAGTTACAAGCAGCGCAGCAGGATGCTCGTGGAAATTTAATTTTAAGCAAACAAAATCGTAAATGTTATTATGATAAATATACAAATAATGTAACTTATACAAATGGTCAATTAATTTTAATTAAAAATGAAACGGCAAATAAGCTGGTTATACAGTGGGTTGGACCATTTGTAGTTTTAGAAGATTTAGGAGTAAATGTAAAAAATTTGAAATATAATAAGCCTTACATTATTCATAAAAATAGAGCTAAGCCATTTAAAACCTAAATTCAGTTATTCCTATAGTTAAACCCAAAAAGAAAATATCAAAACATTTTTTTTCTCAATTCACCCCCCGAGGTGTAGTGTAATAAGTAGTATGTAAGTCAGATGTACAAATATTAAGATCGTTGCGTTAGTAATGCAGTAATAAATCATCTTCTAACAAACACACTCGTTTCAATAACATAAGTCCCCTCAAGACATTCCCTATGAACAGCATGTGAGATATAATTACTTAATACAATTTGCTTTACTGTCTGGCTCTATACAAACACGCTAAGTCAAACATAGCCTAGTAATCTGATAATATTTGTAACATAATAATATTATACAACCAATAACCTTCCTCCTATCTATGCTCCGCTCTTTATCTAAATTCTAAAGTTATTCTTAAGTTTTTTTCATTCAGTTATGTATCAACATTAAATCTCAACTCACAACTAATACTTCAACTGTCGACCGACAAAATACATATGTAGTTTTTATTTCAATCATTTTCTAATCTGTCTGCTCTCTTTGATGTAACTCAATTCTCTAATATTAGTATATACCATACCATATATAACTGGCTTCATTTTATATATAACACGTACTATGCTACGTGTTGCCTTTTGCCTCAGTGATATTAAGTTTTTATTACAATTTCGTTTCATTACAAATATGAAACTTGTTTATATGAACTGAAAGTAGTGGGAGATGTAGTAAAATTTTTTATTACTTAACTCAATAATTATTTATTGAATCATACTATCAGATCTATTTATTACAACACTTGAAAGATATATAATAAATAGTTTATAGAAGTCGGTGAATTAACCATTACACAAACAAATCTATATATAAAGAATGTTCTACGCACCTACATTATTCCTAACCTTTGAAACGACGTGACAGTACTTTACTAAATGACAAACAACACGAATTGATTAATAAACAAACTACTACTATTCTAGAGGACTAGGTCTTTTGCATTTAGTTTATTAATAATAAATAAAATGTATGGTACAGTTATAAAGTTCATTTTATTTAAGCAGACTTAAAGTCAATACTTTATTTAGACATTGTTATGATATATTATAATACTGAGACTACAAAACAAATATCATTTCTAGGGTATTATAAGGTCTGGTTTGCCCGAGATGGGCTGCGCAGCTCCAAGACCTCGTGGCGGCTCTCGGCGGAGTGGACCTGTCGCTTTCGAGTGTCGTGGAGAAGATGCTCGAGAGTGATGGGTCCTGGTTGGCGGTGTCCTCCTTCTGTGAGACGGTCATGTCCACGAAGGAGGCATCTCAGCGGGAAAGGGAGAGGGCGGCTGATGCTCCCTCCCCCCGCAGGCGACGTACGGGGGTGCAACGGAGGCAATTCCTACGCCTCCAATAGCACCCCTGTGTTCCGGGCTGGGGTCGGCGTGGTAACCCGGCCCTTTTGAAAGCCCGGCGTCGTCGGGGCGGTCCTAATTGCCGGGATCGCCCCCATGCTAAGAGGGAGTAAGTCCGGTCTTTGCCAGGACCGGCCAGTCGCTGGTGTGCCCTGTCGCTGACAGATCCGGGGTACACCGACATAGCGGCCGATGGCTTTCGCAGTGGTTTTAGTGAGTAGGGGCCTGCTCAGGCCGAGCCTCACACATCTCTTCCGGCCCCACCAAGGCCGGTTGGACGGCTCGTAAAAAGAGTTTCCACTACGTCATCAAAAAAAAAAAATTATTTATTAGTTTCAGATTCGGTCCGCGTAAACTGAATCGTGTATGAAATTTGAGAAATACATATATATATTTAAAAAGGAAACTTAAAAAATACAAAACAACAGTACATTGGATGTAAGTTTATAAACCTGAGAAATTTGTTCTTTATGTATTGACTTCCAAATTAAATATCATGAATCAGCAGTACAACAAGAGAAGAACAATATATACTCATATGAAAATCGGTATAATTTTATAAAAGGAATAAACCCCTTAAACAACCACTGCAATTCATACGTCCCTTAATAATTTCATTATAAAACTTGTTGTTAAATAAGAATACATTTGTATTGGCTTCTTTAGTGTAACTCAAGTGTAAAGTATAAACAATAACAGGATTAGTGACAGTAGACACGACGTGGAGGAGTGTTTGTGTTTATGAAAGGAGCTAATTGATATCTATTACGGATACTAATGAAGCAGAACAGAATAATACTGGAAATTACTAAAGCCTTTCATAAAAAACCTTAGTCTCACCCCATACTGGGTAATAAGTAAAGTAGATAATAAAGTAGTAGATATCGACCTTCAACAAGTAATTAGTAATAAAATGACTTAAGGATAGGTTAAGAGAAATTACGATATAAATCGATAAGATTTTTATACGCAACGACGGAATGTATTCAAAACTTAATGTTATGTATCGTAGTAACGGTTAATCCTAGTTAACGATTTATTAAAATATATTACATTCTACGTTGCATTGCTGTGATACATTGAAGTCGTTTCAAGCGAAATAACAAAGCACTCCTTGGACCATAAATTGTCAATAATTATTTGAATATAATGTATCAGGGAATATGGTAAATTTATTTAGAAAGTAATTTTGATAATAATTGTTTTTTCTTTAGTATTTCAAGTACTGACTTACTCTTCGTAAACAAGATAGACTTTTAATCAAAAAGTGCTTGTACCAGAACAACACGCTTCTTCAATGCATTTAAATAACATTACAACACTTTTACTTACTTACATTTATCTTAATTCACTTCATTAACCATTTGAAATTATTGATTACTAAAGTATTGGAAGTAAGTAAAAATTGGAATATTTTTAATAACTCAGATGAGCGTTGAATAAGTTGATTAATTAACATTTTTGGTTATTGTAATCTTTTCAGATTTTGTTCGAGAACACTCTTTAATGTTAGTTCACAGTCAAGCGAAGCCTAAGTTTGATTATAATTAAAATTATTATTCTTTGTCACTTCGCTTATTCTAAAAATATAGTGAAATTGTATATCATAGACGCATGAGTACCCATAAAAGTACAGTTACGTAATCTTTATTATTATATATTTTCATCATAAAATGATAAAAGAAAGTTATTTCTGTATTTGATACGACGGTTCGTTATGATTTTTATTGTGTAATGTTACTATTCATATTCTTAACTTTATCAATACTTTTAAATAGAGCTCAATAAATATGCGTTACAAAGTAAAAGTAATTGTTATTTTAATTTAAAAATATTTACACCTATCCATTCTACATAATTGGTTTCACTATAACATTTGATTATTTATTGTCCACGTATATTACAATATACGTGGACATTAAAGTTTAAGACTTTAGGATAAAAAACATGACACAATTTAATAAAACCGTTCTTATAACAATAATCATTGTTTCAATGTAATGGAAAATTAATAAGGAAATTGGAGAACCAAAAAAATAGAGTATACGTGCGTACTCACATATTTTTCCCTTTATAAGATCCCACTTGAAGGGACAGTTTGGGAAGAAGGTGTGAAAAACTGTTATTTATGTGTATGACGGTTATAATAAGTGTATTTGTTAATATACATCAGCTCGTTTGAGAGAAGCGTCTTACGTTACATTAAACGACGAAGGTTATTGAATTGAACTTCCGATCTCATCTGAGGAAGAGCCATTAAAAGGCTGTCAAAGAATCGAGATAAATGAGCTTCAGAGAACTCACGTAGTCATGTTTATTATTATAATATGAATAACAATCTCTTCAGATTTGGGACTCAAAAGTTAAGCTAATCAACATTAAACTAATTTGATTAATTAAACTTAATATATAATAATACCTTTTGACATTTAATTATCAGATTAATTTGTAATGATACAACGGTAATGTAAGCTATTAGGTAGAAAAGAAATAAAAGTAATTTAGTTTTTATGTAAGCATAATTATTAATACAAATAATTATTATTATATATGAAGGTTTTTTAGATTACTTTTAATGAAAAGATGTTTTTATGTTTTTATTACTATAACCTACATATCGATAAAGGTGTTTCCAGATAAAGAAATAGTTTATTAAAATACATATTTAAAAATACTTGAACTAAAATGAAATGTTTATTTACACAGAGTAATGGATTATTATCATTAAATTTATTTGAAAAGATATATGTTTAGTAAAACTGATAGTAATTGGTGTTTAGTGTAAATGTAGACGACATAAAAAAAGAAATATCAGAAATTTTTTGCTAACATTTAAGTTCGTATCAAGTGAAAACCTTGGTTATTTTGAATTTGAGATACTTATTTGAATGACAAAAGATTTATAACGAAAAATTATTTTATACTGAAATCTATGGGAATTGAAACTATAACAACAATATTTGCTTTTTGGTTCTTCTATCTGCTTCTTAGTATACTGTTTGGTGCTGTTCAGTAAGGCAGGACCCTATTGAAAGTTGTTAGAAAAATCTTCGTTACTTATATTCAGTAGAATAGAATAGAAACCTAATCTGAGTATTTAATGATTTTTAATAAAAGACAAGATGAGATAACAAGATAGAAACTAGAGATAAGAAGTTTTGATATATGAGAGCTATTGTCTTCTTCTACAACTCAACAACAAACTATCAAAAGAATAGGAGAATTCGAACCTCAGAGCTCGCTACGAAAGAAAGTAAAAACGTCAGCGAAGTAAGATAAAATAAATTATTGTGTAAGAAAGAGATCTTGTCTTATAAAATGGGTCTTCAGTATTATTATATTTGTTGCTATTTATTGTGTTTGTTTACTGCTCGATAATAATCGGAATGTAATTTCGTAGTTACATGAGTTGCGACTTTGTTTACTCGTTAAGACTACAGCTATCAGGTTTGACTCGAGCCATCCCTATATATCCCTATATCCCTATCCTATATATTATCCAGGACACGATACTACTAAAATGTTGACAATATTATCCAAATATAAAAAGTCGGTTATAGGAATGTCACATGTCCCATGCTCTAAAAATATATCTTTTACTAGTGACATAAGAAGCGCATGGAATTATGTAATAATTTGTTAAAACTGTATGCATCTACGTAGTCTATTTTTATTGATATACTAGTATATTTTAATAACGTCACGGAAATACAAAACTTTGATAAAACATTCCATAAATTTATTTCATAAAACACGGACAATCATTACATAAACAATATTCACGTTACAATGCACGATAAAGTTGTATATGGAATTCCACTATTTAAACATTGAAATTTTTATATTTTAATGAATGCTATATAAAATTGCACTACGACGGGTTTATTAAAGTCATTGTATACTTTATAAAGCTTATTTTTATCAAATACCCTGTAAATAATGTTTGAAGATCATATATAATACGACCGCTCACACCACACCCCCTCACTCAACAATATTATGATTATATTTATTACGTTTTGAATGAAGCACAAATTTTGTTTAATGTAGAACTGTACATTTAAGGTATATATTTATTTCATACATTATTCATATCGTTATTACAGAACATAATTAACTTGTGATTTGTTCACACTTTCTATATAGGTAACTGTTAATAAATAAGAACCAGCTGAATTAAGATTTAATTAATTAGAGCAGGATAAGGGTTTGCAGAATTTATAAAGTGTATTTTAGGGAACGACTAACAATAACTATATATAAACAGTGATAAGAATATCCTGTCAGCTTTATTCCAGCCATACACGCTCACTTCGTGTGATACAAATCAGTTGGTCCTAGACAAATACATCGCTCGATGAAAATACGTTACTTTATCTTAAAACAAATGACTTTTAATTACCCAGATACCTATATAAGAATGTAAATGAATATTATACCGTCTGCTTGTATTAAAAGCTAAAATATGTGATTCGTTGTTCAATATATTCAATATATTACATATATTATATTTCTTTGAGTATTTAAATTTTAAAACAATGTTAGACTTATAAGAAATTTTGCAAATCTTCACTTCTTCTTTAATTATTATTAAAATTGGATTTGTCATTAATCCTTTCTTAAATTTGTAATTTTAATAAATATTAGGAAAATTGATTGAATAATTTATCGTTAGTGTAACAGAAATAATAAATGTTGTAGATAATAAATCATTTCAAAAAACTGATAATTTTTAATACACTTGTTTGTGTTATTTTATAAAAAAATTCACATTAACTTGTACTTATTAATTTATATTTATATCAAATTCATTTTTTAAATATAAACGATAACATTAATCCCCTAAATCACTAGCCCCAGTCCCTCAGAAGCTAGCTTACCATACATAGAATCAGAATTACAAAATACATCAGAAAAAAAACAAAAGAAACAATGTTTTTATAGATTAGTTTGAGCAAAATTCGTGTTTCTCTTGTATAACCCATTTCGGACCAAAGATAACAACTCCTCGTTTATTTAAAGATGGTTATTGTAACAATAATAGAGGATGATTATATCTCGGAGGTGTTCTAGTGTCTGGTTATTAATAAGGTTTTGTGTAAAATAATGAATTCCGTAATTATTAATATTTTTTGAAATCATATTAATGATATCCAAAGAAATTTTTGAGTAAATTCCGTCATGATGGTACCTTACTTCGGATAACATCCGATCTGATGTTTTATAGATATTGTTATTAATAATAATGTATTTAGTCTTGAAATATATGCCACTAGGTATTTTATTTAATTTGCCTTCGAGAATTTGGACCAAGAATGTTTTTATATGTAGTTTGAATTTGACTTTGTCATATTTAATGTACAATCTAAGAAACATGTTTGTAAAAGTTTCAGTCTCACATGTATTTATGCATGTTATAAAAGTTACTCACACAATGTAAAGTCGATATATGTATTATTATACTCGCACAGTTATAACACATTAAAATTATATAATATTAATTTCATTTCAAACTTTTACAAATAATTTCTAAACTTCATACTTAGCACTTCAGCTTTTCGATTGAACAAACAATACGAGAACAACGTCTAACCCTCACAACATATATTGTATATTGTGTTCAGTTTCACAAGAATGTTATTGATTTATTGTTCATTTCTTATAAACTGAAGTAGTTAAAAAATCTGTGTTTTGTATGAAAATACTCATAAGAAAAATTTGAAATTGTTTTTTTATTAAATAGTTCGATATTATTAACAATTCTATTCCAAAATTGATACAGCGAGACTTGCTCCGTTCACGATACAGACATGTAACAAAGACTAGCTGGGGATTACTCTATAAGGGTTCACTTTAGAAATCTGAGTGAAACAATTTTCAATCGCCTGAAAGATATCTTACTTCATGAAAATATAAAAATATTTACAATTATTATTCCACTTTATAACAACGTACGTACCTTATAACACAATATTTTGAAGAAAGTTTATTATGAAAGAAGGTACGCTTTTCATAATGATGAGTAAAATGACGTGATCATTAGTGCGTACAGTAATACAAGGCTCATGAAACTTGTATCGCAATAAATCCGCTTCAGCAATGTTATTTCCATACTCGACGTTTGATTATAATAATAATAATAATACATATATAATAATAATAATTATTATTAAAGATATGCAGTGTTTTAGTTAAAAAAACGTCTTATATTGTAAACATACAATCATATTTTTTATGATGTTCTATAAAATATTTTTAACATAACAATATTTTATTTTATGTTCACCTGCTCCGTATTTTTTGGTCAATGTATTTGATTTTCCAAGGCTATACTCAAACCACTAGTATATATGTACTTTAAAAATGAACAGGTTTAACCCTTTTTATGAGAAAGGTTGAGTTATCTCTCGGTTATATTATAATTATTATTTTTTTGTGAAATATATAATATTATTCCATTTATCTAATCATAGCTCAGGAGCTGGTGCATGAAAATTTTATTGAATTACAATAATACAATCTGAAATAGTATTTTCTTTGTAGGAAGCGCTATTTGAGATCAGTTTATATCTTTCTAAGTGTTTATCAGTAACCTCGCGCTCGGAGTAGCTACGTTAAAAGATATTTTAAGTAATATGCCTATTTGCGGAGATATTGTTCTTACGACATTTTACTCCGTAGTAGAAGCTATAAAAGTTGTTGCATCTGATACTTACAACATTATACCGCGGCGCCCAGGTAGCATCACTTGTGGTATATGATAGTTACAACTGTATACGTTGAAAAATATAAGTCTTACTCTGTTGTATATAACCAATACGCGGCGCGAGCTCGTGATTTTACCTCCCTCGCGCCCCGCGTATACAGTTGCATAGGCATATACATCAGTGTAATCCGTTCGCGTTTGAAAATAACAACATTATGCGTCTGACAAATCTGTGGAATCTATCTGTGGGATAAATTTCGGGTGTAAAATGACAAGTTAAACATTCTGTTAAACATTCAACGAAAACTTAACCGCACGAGAAAATCTCCATTCGTTTGTATGCCGCTAGAGTGAGAGAGACGGAAGATCGGTCCACTCACTCGAACGCTATGCCTGCCTCCGCTCGTGAGGATTCCGCGTGACAAGTTTCACGGAATGACTGGCAGCGCTCGAGATGAGACGGGAGATCGGTCCGTTTCTCTCTCGTTATACCTGCGATCGCGCTCGTGAGGTTTTGGTGTGACACAAGTTTCTGAACATGTCACACGACTAAAACGATTTTAAAGACGTTATCACGTGAAAATAATAATAATATTTTTTTATTTACTGGTGAAAAGATCTTAAGTTTGGAGTAATGATAAATCTGTGTCCATACTGTTCTTATTATATTTAGTAGTTTTGATCTTTACACCTGTTCACTAGATATATAATCGAAAAAAAATTGAAACGGTATAGAATTATTATTGCAAGAATAAATGATATGATTACAGAAATTATACAATAATTGTAGGGGAGAGTCGGATATATCGTACCAGTACAATTTAACCAACTGCAAGTGGTACGATTAAACCAACTAAGGCATTTCTAAAACAAAAGCAAATATGCGGCATAAACTCAAAACTTAGACACGCAACAAAAACACCCAATAATCTAGTATACAATTGTGGCATAATAAAAAAAAACTGAATAACTATAGCTTACCTTGACAACGAGTTATCTCCTTACGAATGTACGACAATATTTATATTAATTCCTACAAAAAATGTTTTTCTTTTATTACGTGCACAGTTGTTAACTCACGTTGATTTAAACTAGTGGGTGAAGAAGGATAGTGCAGGGCCACGATTTGGTATAGTCAGTGTAGAAAAAAATATTCATTAAATGGGAAATTTAGAAGTGGTACGATTTAAATGCTAGTACGATATAACCAACTCTCCTCTATATGTTCCTTCCTAAGACTAGACACAAATTTTCTAGTAATATTATACCTCTCTTCAAGGCCTTCATATGTTATTTTCTTCTGATTTTGTGCTGAAGCGTGATAACAAGCACGTTTACGAATCAGTCAAAAACGGTAAAATTGTAAAAACATGTTTCTGGTCTCTAAACTCTTGATAATACCTTTACTCAAAATACATTCAAAATACTTTTGTCAACATTGAAACGGATTTCCTCAACAAACATTTATCCCATACATATTTTTCTACGTAACAAGCTGTACAATTCAAGTCAACTTCTCTTCATTTGATTATCTCTTTTTTTTATACTAAATAAACCAACGCACTAAACAAGTTAAACATTGGATATAAGTAGTATTAATCTCGCCTGTCAAAAAGGATTTATTTTAAGATTTTATTTTACTTATTCAATCTGTAGTAAATATTCCATCACCCAGTGTTGCTTCCTCAGATTGTCATATAAAGTAAAAATACACATCCGTAACATACTAATACTTTTAGAACATGTATTCCTTTTTGTGCTGGAACATTTATATCGATAGACAAGTTGTTCTAAGTTCTGTTTCGTGAATTTCTAAAACCTAGCATAGGAAATGAATATAAGTTGTAATGTAATTTGAAATAATATTTCTAGTTTAGGATTACATATTCCGAAAATCGCTGATGGTGATAGTTTTTTTATGAAAATCTATTACTTTTGGTTTAACCCACAAGAACACGCGTACATAAAAAAACAACCATTCCTTTACACAAATTGAATGTAATTTATACAGATAGTTTAATTTTCTAACCCCAGCGGGCCGTCACCCGTTCGGCTCTATGTTCTCCTGGTAAAATGTTATGAGTTGTGTCGGTGTTCCACCCCACCAGCAAACAAAAAAAAAACAACGATTGTAATCACTCTCCCTTTTTTCTATTTATTCTTGAAGATCACGTTTATTTCATAATATGAAGGACCAGGTGTTCATAAAGCATACAGCAGCATACTACGATCTGCTACGAAAGAAGAGTACATTGATCTTACATGACGTTACGTACACAAACAGAACTTATTTACACAATATCCACATGTGTGTTTATATGTAATGTATGTATTTGTGTATATACATATAAAACGAGAAATGTATGTTAAACTTATGTACAAACAGTTTTTAAAGAGATCCAGATTTTGTACAACCTACGATTTAGATTTTTCAATATTAAAATATTTCAGTGACATTGAATAATACATATATTTATACAATATAAGATTGGACTGATAATAATAGGATATATGTATGAGGATAATATTACAACATGGTTAAATATCTAACAACATAATATTCTAAATAGTAATATGTACAATGTCTTTTGTGCGCGACCTTATTATTAAGTCACCAAAGATAAATATTCTTGATACACTTAAATAAGCCTCTGGATATAGATTCTGGGATTTATATACATCATAAATTATGTTATGAAAATGGATTTAATTCAAAGAAATATCTACCATAGAGTGAATTTATAATAAAGAAAACAGTTGTCATTTTACTGATGAATAAAATATGTAGATGTGGTAAGATTTATGTATCAAATAGGCTTCTTTTAATGGTCATGAACTCATAATTCCCCAAAACCTAAACGATTTTACTATAACAAAAAGCACCCACAAACACACATGTATTATGCTTTACTTTCAATTTCATCCTTCAGTCTAACATCACCCGCTAGGCTTTATGTTCTCCTCGTAAGATGTTATGAGTTGTGGCGGCGTTACTTCCCGGTTTTCAATGCTACCTTAAACATTTTACTACTTCTCCATAACTCTCCACTCATAGATGCCAATAGAATGATTGCATTTATTACCTTTAATATGTCAAGCACCCCACGCTTCTAACTCTGAATGTAATAATTCTGTTCGTAACTTAAATTCTATTATCATTTTATTTTGAAGTAATTTACTATGATTGATTGTTTAACCTTCTGCTACGGTAATATAAACTCTTTGTTATTAAATATTTTTTTTTAAGTTTTGGGTCGTTCTGCTATAAAAGCGCGTTTTTTTAACTATTATTAATTATTTTTATTTACTACAGGATACATTGAACTTTCAACAGCTGCAATGGATATTGTCTCAAGAATCTGTATAATTTATGTGATCTTAGTACAGTTGTTTCTGTTCGAGCTTTCAAGGCACAGAGTCGATGAGTATCGTGGACGTTTGTGTAGGTTCCGCAAAATTCAACAGTGAGACAACTAAAGAGAGATATTGAAAAACACTTTGAATGAAGATATCTTGGAGGTATATATGAAAGAGATGAAATTACGACAGCTTAACACTTGACAAAGATGACAGCAAGATGATTATGGAGTTAGTAAATAAAGTGATAAACTTATATAAAAATTAGAAGAAAGCCAAGATGAATGTAACTTTTTATTTAGTATAACTTAACATCACTAAACATGTTTTACTTACTATATTAAAAATGTAAATACATTTCTATAATGGACAGAAATATATAAAATATTAATAAATGTTGTTGACTAAATTATCCTTTTCTCTATTTCCTCGCCAAAATCTAATTTAATAGTGATTGATACATACTCTTTTGAAATTCCATTATTATGACTCTATTTGCCGTTTTTGATCTCCAGTAAGTTCCTTTATAATATTTCTTGAATAATTCAAAACTGACAATGTTCTTACAGTTAGATATGTTACATAGGTCATACACAGCTAAATATTGCTTACTTTGTGAGCTGGAATCTTTCATACATTTCATTTCCATTTATTTAGAACCAATATATTTGTATCACTTGACATAAGACTATTATCTGATAAAGATTTATCTAAATATATAAGATTACAGTTGTTCAAAGTCTGGTTGGGGAGGTGGCTCTTGAGGCAAGGGTTCAAAGTCTCCCAGTGTGTTGTGAGGTTCTTCGTGTCTCGGTGTTGCCAGAGGGTGGTCATATGCGTCTTTCAGGAGTTCTTGATCATGCTTTAAACAAAATATGTAATATAAATTATTTGTTTATTTAATTTAAATTATATTTCTCCCCTATGAAACATAGTACACACCTGATCAGGTTGTAAAACTGAAGGTGGGGCAAGATCATCTAGAGATAGCTGAGTGTTGATGACCGATGGGGGAGCGTAATCTGGGATAGCCGGCATGTTCTCCACAATCTAAAACATTAAATATATAAACAATGTCATAATATATTGTAATATAATCGCAAAACAGTATGAGTAATCACTAGTAGATACTCACAGGCTCTACTTCATCAGCAGGTTTTGGTTCTTCCCTGACGGTGTTGGCTCAAGCTAGTTCCTCAGTTAAGTACGCGCTTGTGTGTTGTGTCACGAGGAGATGAGATAGAATGTCCGTGCCTGGAGTAATATTATATTAGAACAACAAAGTTTTTCATAAATAATTGCAAATATTTACGAACTGTATACAATTTTTGCGTCGTGACAATAAAATCTGTTAATACTACATACTTGTTTAATTTAACGATGCCGTCTGGGGATTAAAATCTTAATATTTTATTAGTTACTATAGTCATTGGTTAATTGTATATTTTATATTGATCTATATATGCTGCTGGTCTAACAGTTACATAGTTAGTTATAAAATTTATAAAAGAAAATGAAAATATATTATATTGATTGACATCCTATAACCAGTGTAAACTGACTTATATCTGTAGAGTATTCGCAGACGCAGTATAGCGTGGGAGCGGGTCTAGGAGCGGCCTCCAGTGAAAGTGAGCCGGCGCAATATCCACTGTGTCTCAACATCGCTCGGTAACATGATGTAGCATATGGACACTTGCTGCGCGACGTGCGACCGCTGTATATTGAGAATATTAAAATTATACTTTAGTATGTATTAAACATTTGGTATATTATTTATCTAATCTTTCTTCATTAGAAAATATAGAAATATTAAAAAGATGATATCACAATATAATAAGAGCTACTAAAATAACATTTTTTTTGTAAAAGTTAATGAGTGTTTTCAACACAATAAAGGAAGAACTTTACTGACATTCATTAAATCTGATTGTATTAAATGTTTGCAGCGTCGTTTTATCAAGTGGTTATACTAACAGGAAGTGTTTGTCACTGTCAAGCGGCGTGTCACACTCGCGACACAGAAGACCCTCTTGTATGACCAACGTGACACCTTCATACGTGTCGCTGATGGCGTGACACGCGACGTCCTTGATTTTCCTTTGTTCTGAAAAAAATATATTATTATATAATTGCAGTTTGTTAATTGTAGATAAATAAGTAGCAGAATATACAAGTAGCAGTAGAGTTATATGACGTACATACCTTGGGCAGGTTAATCAAGTGCTCAGTAGAACACATAGGTAGAACCTCCTCGAACGGGTTGTGGTCTCGAATCTGATGCTCTTTCAGTTGACCGGAAAAACATTATACGTATTAATGTGTGTATTGAACTCATTTTATTGTAAATGAAACTAATATTTTTCGGATATATTACGCTTCTTGATTTCTGATAAAAATTACATACTCCCGACGTTTCGGCTACTTTTCAGCAACCGTGATCACGGGCAGACGAGATGTGAGCGTTTATTTTTATTGTACAAGTGATAATACATATATTGCATAAATTTATAAAATCTGAATGGAAAAAGTTTAAAGATTTAATGGTTGATTTATTTTTAAATTGTTACCTATAGATAGAATCCAAAACGATCGGTAGAACTATTTGTCTTTCTATTAAATAAAATAATATATTAACCCATATCAAAAAGACACTATAAAGATATATCAAATCAATCTGGTCTCACTCGTATGTCGCATAGTGTCTTCTAGTAGAAGTAGCCACTGCTCTACATTTGAAGTAGGGTAAAATTTGTCCTTCAACTCCACGATTACACCTTCACTTGAATGCATTTGAGTTATCTTTAGATCCGGTTCAAATGTTACCTGACGGTATTATATACAGAAATTAATCAAACATTATATTAAAACTAATTATTTCTGCTCACAAACATACTATACATGAATGTTATAATTATTATAACTAAATTATTTATTACCAGAAGTAGAAATATTTGCATTACTGTAAAAGAAATTTGATGCACAAAGGATATCATTCTCTTAAAAAGTGATGAATGTGGTGAAGGTATAATAAAAAGGAAAAAAATAAAATTATATCTATAAGCATACAAACAAAATTCTATTACAAAAATTATAACTGTAAATTAAGATATTATACATATATAGATATAAACATAAATGTACACATAAATATGTACTTACTATATGTATAATAAATAAACAAATACATTACACATCAGAAGACAGATATAATTAAGTACCTTAGCAATATTCTCGAAGCATTTTCTAAGATGGGGTTGCACTGCTCTTGGGTTGCGAGATTGGGATAATATTTCTAGCAATTCATCATCACTAAGGAAGAAGAATCTCGGGAACCGTACTCGTTTAAGTTCCATATATTCATTCAGACCTCGTGATACAAAAACCAGTAAATGACGAGCTTCAACCAGGCTATCTAGAAGACGGCTATCCGGACATTTAATCATCATCTATAAACAAAATAAATATATTTTCATTAGTTATAAAAGTAAGGTTACATTTACACATGCTTTAAATAACAGTACGTGCTTAATTAAAGCATGCTTTTATGCTTGGAATAAGCATGTGTAGCAGTTGCCTATTATTTAAAACATTTCACATGTTAGAATATTAACAAGCATTTAAAAAAATACTATTAATATTTAAACTGTGCTGCACGTGATTAAATATCGTGTGTATAAAGTTTAAAACTCGTTTGAAAGTTTGCCAAATACAGTTATGAAAATAAACCTTTGGACATGCTGCTGCCGATGACATAATTCGTCTCCATGCCGTGCCGTACTTTTTAGCTTCAAGCGGTATTTGTCGTGATATATCTTCAGACGTAAATATTGGTTCTCAATACATCCACTCCCTTTATATAATAATATAGATTATGGTACACAATGTATGCAATATAATAATATATATAAAGAAATACTTTCAAACATACTTTTGACATTCAATCCATTTGTCAACACCTTTTTTGTAAGCCGAAGCTTATCATCCCATTCCTGTATTCGTAGCTCAAAAGCTGCTTTGAAAGGACTGAATCCTAATTGTTGTGTAGTTAAAAGTTGTTCATCCAATAGTTGGAAAGTTTCGTCAGCAATCATCATTATAAACGTGCCTGTAAATTAGATTATATACGCTTGATAACTATTTAAATAAAACGTTATTCTTCTAATTCTCAAGCTTGAGCACTATACAGGACTGCTTTGACATAATTTAGGACAATTTATTTAAATACCTATCTTAGAAATTAGTCCAACACAAATTAATGACAAGCAATAATGACATGAGGCTATATATTTCTGTTATACCAGTGTTTTTATATGGAGACACTTTCATCGTCTTGGCCGCCCAGTCGTTAAGCATTTTATCGAGTGCCTGTTCTATCACGTACTCCTTGCTGGCTAGTTCACCAATCTCAGCTATCAATTCAGCATGTTGAGCCACTCCTTGCTTCAGACACATTGCAAACGTCTGTTTCTCGTTCATTGTTACAGAAATACCTATATTACAATATTCATATTATTAAAACAATAATCATCTTCGTTCAAAATTTTATTTGACTTCAACCAGTCATTTTATATATTTCATATTTTTATGAAAAATATACCATATTAGTAAGAATATCAAAAAAAATAAGTCAATCATAAGTTCTGGTGCTTCTAGCTAGTATGTAAAATATATCATTTAAACTAATAAAATGTTGTTCATTTAAAAACTATAGCTTTATTTCAACAGAATTAGTGATTTTTTTTACCGAAGATAATTTCTATTGCTTTAAAAAAAAGCTAGGAGACGAAACGTTACAAAATGACTTATGTATGAATTTTACATACCAGTTTTTTCCTTGAATTCATTCCAGCGTCGTTCTTTCATTCCAGGATTCCTAACAGCCTGAATATCTGGTATCAACGGTTTAAACTCTTCCATATCATCCTGTTAACAAAGGTATAATAATACTATAGTACGAGTAATATTGTTAATAAAGTCACTAAACACATTGAAATAAGATTATAATATAATTTAACTATTTTGTTTGTAAAATTGTGTAAAACATTATAATAAAATATAAACATAAAATAAATTTTAATTATTAGTTACTTCTTTTTATATAACTTCTAAAATAAGTGAGATGATTGAATAATTTTATCCTGAAAAAACCCACAGCTACATATACATAGGTACGCGTTATAGTAATCAATATGTTGTTAATTAGGTATATGGAAAAGTAATATGGGCGAACAAAGGCCGGGGCAAATGTTTATGACTAAAATTAAACTATTATCAAAATAAGTTAGAACAAAAGAAATTCACAAGGTTGTCAAACTAAATATAAGGTTTTAATTTAAAATAATATCTATGGAATAAATACTAAATATAATGAATTTCTTGGTTTCTTCGTGAATCGGTTTTTTTGTTTTTCAAACGCTTTTAAAAACTATTTAAGGCCTCAATTTTTTTTAATGGTTCCTTAATCAACTCAATAATTTATGTCAAGCCAGAAGCATATAGTTAGGATCTGATTGTATATGTAAGGAGTGACTTGATAACGATTCTAAGGAGTAATTGGATGACGTTTGTTTAATCACGGATCTAAAATTGAATGTTGTTACTTAGTAAATGTAAAATTGTGATAAAGTTGTACTCGTTGAACCGAATCACCAAAGAAATAATCTATATTTTCGTCTACTTACACACCAGTTTTATTATGTAGTGCTAATGTATTTTTAGAAAGAAGTTTATGAATAGTTTTTTTTAATAATAGGATAGATGACTTAAATCAATTTAATCATTGGTGATGAACGAGGAGCAGTCTATCAATAAAATATATATGTATATCGATATTGTGTTAAAATAATAAAAAAATAAAATCATACCGAGTCAATCTTCACCCGAAGTTTGTCAAAGAGTTAAACGCAGTTGTGACAGTGTTTTACGAAACTTTTTCACTGAAAGTATGTATAGTCAATCTAGCGTCCACATCAAATTACACAAACACATTGTTACTAATGTCTTATTTTACAATTTATAGTTCTGATTGCAAATGAATATCGATTACACTTTATTAATACAGTCCTTAAAAAAGCGAACTGACTTAAAATGCATTAGTTAGTCCATATATTATTTAGTTTTGTTTTTATCCTATCACAAATAAATTACATCTACCCTCATAATATTTGCTAATGCAAATTATCCATATAACTATGTATTTTCATTCAAAATGTTCAATAAATTTAAACATTTTCAATAAAGCAATTTTTGAACCACTTAATATTAATAAGTAACTCGTAATAAATTTAAAATAAATACATATTTAATATACTAATAATTAATTAATTTATGAGAGCTGGTAACATTTCATGACGATTCTACCTTATGTTATCTTCTCTGAATTAATGTCACACTTAAACAGAACTTTCTTAAAAATCAACATAAAAATAACTACTGAGTCTATTACTTATTTTAGAAATATACGAAAATTTTTACAAGCTTTAGATCTTTGTTTTAGAAACAATGATTAATTATGATCATAATAACTATTAGCAACAAAATAAAAACGAAATTATGGTACATGTAATAAATAACAGAGAGATACAGGAATGCCTCTCTGTAAAATAAAAAGAGGAATAGGAGATGTTTAACTGGAATAGTAAAATAGATCTAAGTTATAAATCAAGAAAGCAAATTGCTTTCCAAATTCCAATGAAAGAAGTTAATTTATTACATTAAAAATATACACAGTATGTATTGTTTTTAGTCCAATGGATAAGTGTTAATTTTAATTTTGTACTGTTGAATTGTTTGAATACGAATTAAAATCAGTTTATGTATACAATTTAGGACCTAAACATCATATATATGTTTAGATTATTTCAAATAGTTGTTATAAATAAAAAAGTCTTTAATATTAAAGTTGTTTGAAGTATTATAGTATTGTTCTAACAAAAAATATTAAATTGAATAAGAAAGAAATGAAAATGAAACTTTCTGATATTTTTAAGATCAATAAAACCGTAAAAAAACCTGCGTGTATTGATTTTATCTCAAAATTACATCGCTTTTAGTTCTCAAAATATACTATATAATTTGAAAGAAGCAATGTATAATCAAAATTGTGCTTACAAGAACGTATTAAAAATATGCATACCCCTTATACGTTATCCTTGAATTTTTACTAAATACGTAAGTGTTCCAGGCAGTATTTTTTGATATGGTCATGACAACTGGTGCTTTCAAGGACGTGCGCTTATATGACAAATAAAAGAATTGAAAATAAACTGATCACCAAAATTGTCAAACGTTGTTGTATAGAAAAACATAGTTGTATATAAAATGTCACTTAGGAAAAGGGAATAACAAATTAAAAAGTGAACTGTCAAAAATACTTTGTACTTTGATATTTAAAAAATGATTTCAAAGTGCTCAACAAAAGTCAATCAAGGAATAGATGTTTCAATAGAAATTTAATCAAAATAAAAGTATACTTAGTAATAAAATATAACGTTTATGTAATCTATGAACATGATATCATTTCTCAATCGGTTTTTTGAATTTCTTTCAAAAACAATGACGCTACATCTCATTCCAGACTTGTTTTTTGTAACAAACGCATGGTACTTCAGAAACAATTATTTTGCCGTACATAAAATTGATATATATTTTTATTATTAATTGTTATTTCGTCTCCTGCTATCATGTTTTATTTAATATTTTTCATAATACACGAGTTGTAATATAATATGGGTTGATAAAGTTTTGTATATCATCGTAATATTATAAGAAGATACTAATAAAGGTAGCTTCTACGTTATTAAACGGCTCTTCATGTATATTATTTAATTTAATAATCGATCTATGAAATATGTTTCGAGACAAGATTATCTATACATATAATAAAATTGTAGAAAAGTGCTGTCTGTACATTGAAAATAAAAATAAAAAAAATAGCAGAGATTATTTAATTTAATTACTTTTTTTGGTCTGGTTGTCTGTTCACGCTAATCTCAGAAACGGCTGATCCGAGTTAGAAGCGGTTTTCACGAATATATTGTGGTATGCTTCAGTTATGCTTTAGTGTTTGTTTTATTCTGTTGATTAAGTTTCTTTTTATTTATTTTCTTGTCATCTTCAACTTTATTGTCAATAGAGTAACTCTATAGCCTTATTTCAAGTGTGTGTCACAACTTTGCAGCGCTTATTTTATTCATAGACCTACATTGATACTACATATGTTGATATTTGAGTGCGAAGATTTATGTAGGACATATTTCAAAAGCTTCGTATATTGTGTACCGATGCAAACTTCTATGTTAGTAAGGTAATGTATAAAATATAATATATTACAGTGATTAGGTCCATTTTGTTACCATGTAAAAACCACAGAGAATTAATATTTAAAAAAAAGAAAAGTTAACTACTCAACTAGTTTATTAAATAGCGACTTAATCAAATATATAATGTCAAAATTAAAGAATAGAATTCTTAAGAAGTCTTTTTTTTTTTTGTAAAAAAAAACAAAGTTTAGACCATATTTTTTTTTTTAAAAAATAACGCGATTAGAAGTATTCGATATTTTAAATAGTTTTATAATAGGGGACATAATTAAACTTACTAAATTGTACTTTAGTCTAGCAATTCAGTATTTTATATGTGCTATCAGATGATATTATATGTAACATGACGCTACTCACCGATGTTTCTCACTTATGAATTATGATTACTCATGTTATAGTCTAAATCTAATAATTCTAACGTGCCTGCTACACCGCTAACTATACTCGTATATAGAATTACAAATTATCTTATATTTTAAAGTTAATAGTTTGAATTTTTAAATCTTTGTTCACGAACAAATCGAATTACAGGAGACGGAGGAGGTTTTGAATGAAATATGAATTTGATGAATGTATGTTCTCTATTAGCTTTGTTATCTGTTGATTACTTATTCGTGACAAAAGATTTTTACCTGTTAACTTCAGTCGAAACCCTAATTAAAAACAAGTATCTTTAATTTTATTGGATTCATCGAAACACTTTGCCGAAACATTCGCTATTATTTTTTTCATTCATTTATAAAGCAATCATTATAAAATGAGTCACTTACTAACTGATGTAATATCGTATGACAAAGAACAAAGCCCAGTTATATTTGACAATACCCTAATCTAATTCGAAGATTCTTTTTCGTTTAAGTACTCTTGGGAGGAATAGTCACATAACTTTCCGTAACAGGTGTTCGTGTTATATTATACATGTGATGAAATTAAATAAATCTTAACTTTTGTTTTTATACCTGCCCTATATTATTTTACAGTAATCAGATTCAAGGAAACGAGGTACAAGCGTAATCCAATATTAGCTAGTTGAATATTAAAATATAGTCAATATTATACTGTTTTATTCTTGTGAAAATTTCAAATGAATATTTTCTTTAACTTTGAAGAATTACAGATAAGATAGTACACAAACATTTTTGGTTTTTTACCAAAAGAAACTAATAAGTTTTAAGATTGAGGTTAAGCCACAAAGCCACAAGTCTGCTTATCTAAACTCCAAGAAACTCGTAACACTTTTGTAATTCAAAGATAATTAACAAATGATAAACTTTTAATACATCTATAAGTAAGAGGGGTAATTTGATAGACATTATAAAGATTTATCTGTAAATTGGTGGAACATAAAAAAACCTAGTTCAGCTAAAAGTTATGTTACAATTTTTTTAACGAGGCTTTAAATCAAATTTATTGCAACATATATAAATCTCAGGATAAAATAATAAAAAAACTATTATTACAATTACAAATTGTCCCTTTTGCCTTTTAAATAGACTCTTAATTTGTTTGACTTTGATACTCTAGAATTAGTCACTGTTTACAAGGTATTTTCACCACTGCTTTTTAAAAAGATTTTTAAGATGCTTAATGTAACCTCGTTGTTTGAAGTAGACAGTTCTTTTAAGCTAACAATAATATGAAGAGGTTTGAATTCTGAACTGGATGAGGGCAAATAATGATTAGCTATCATAAAATTCAGAACGTCGATTGCAAGTCAGGCTAAGGAAATTCGTATCTTATGACAAGGTGCAGTTAAGTCAAAAAACCATCAATCAAGTATTTCTGTCATGTAAATTTAATTTTCTGATTACTACATACGCGTTATTATATTATTTTTAAAAACTACATATTCTCGACGTTACTTTTACTTTTCACCAACCGTGATAACGGTAAACATCTTTTCGACCACTAAAAATAATAAAATACTCGTAGTAATCGGAAAAATAATAGTTTAATCATTCAAATATTATTATTAAAATTCACAATGTGATCACTTTATGACACCATAATCTTAATATATTGATAGTAAATACTAGTTACCTAAGTAACTTTCTAATTTACTAGAAGTTACCTAAGTAGATTCTTAGGTAAGTATCTTTCATTACCTTAATATCATTGAACATAACGCTTGTTTCACCGATCCTTTCATCCACAACATCTCTGTCTTGTATCAGTCGGTGTCTCATGGCTGAGATGACTGTGTTGTTACAGTTTGGTTGTTTTGTACAACCATCATGTACGTTGGATCTTAGGTGGGCCGATGAATTCTTACTGAAAATTTATTGTATTTATATATATAGGAAACTTTGAAGCAACAGTTGTATTAGCTATCCCTACTAATATTATAAATGCGAAAGTAACTCTGTCTGTCTGTCTGTCTGTCTGTCTGTCTGCTACGCTTTCACGCCTAAACCACTGAACTGATTTTAATGAAATTCGGTACAGAGATAGAGTTGACCTTGAGAAAGAACATAGGATAGTTTTTATCCCAGACTTTTGAAAGGTTCTCTTGGAAACGCGATATAACCGAACTCCACGCGGCGAAGCTGCGGGCGGAAAGCTAGTTAATATTATATGTTAATGAATGCCAAGTTAGTATGTTGGGTGTTCATAAATAAGTTTACTCATTCAATTAGTTCACTCTGAAAGTCCTGAATTGTATTGACTTTGAAATTGAAATTCACTATTTTGAAAAGTTAATTATTATATTCTAATTGAAGTAGAACATTTCTGTTACCCTATCGCATGTAGCATTACGGCCAGCAAGGGGGGCAACTTACTAATTATCATAAAATATTTTAGTTAATGGCTACCAGGCGAAACAATTTATATTGTTTTTTGTGATTATAGGAAAACGTAATAATTATTTTCAAGAAGTTTTCTAACATTGTGTCATTAAATAATTATTATATAATATATTGATAAATAATTGTACATAGGTTTAAAATAATTCCTATTGTACTAAGACAAAAAAAAATTAATATATTATAAATTACACTCAAATCATACTTACTATTGCATCAATTCATTTTTCCTTTCTTTTATATTCCTCAGTTATATTTTCTTTCAACTGGCTACCTCTACTCATCAATTCATTATAAGTCTTAACATATAACAACACATCTGCCCTATTTACTCCAAGTATTGAAGACAAACCTTGTACTAAATTGTTTGATTTTTGTAGATTTCTTTCAACATTTTTCTGTTCTTTGCATATATCAGTCATTGATTTCTGAAAAATTATAAATTTCATACATATATGTCAAGAAAATAAATATGCAAAAAATTAAAATCATGCATCAGAATTATTCAAAAAACTTAAAAACATATCAGAAAGTTAAGAAAGTAGGTCCAAATAAAATTATAATTCTTTTAATTAATTTTTGTAAAATAAAATCTTGACATACTTTACTATATATGTGGTTAAGTTTAACTAGATGGCAGCACTAAACCGTTTTAGTTTGATCCTAAAACAAATTATACCTATGCTTTTATATGATAATCCTTATTAAAAATAAAGTGTTTATCCAAATTATGAATTTGGATGAATCAATTAATAACGAACACAATGTAAACTATATGCAGACAAAACCTCTTTAGAAATCAATGTATTCACCGTGCGGGTGCCAGGTCCATCGTTGTAGTGAGAGGAGCTTCAACTGTGTCTGTGACTTGCGACCCAGATGTAGGTTTAAAGGGTCCCTATCTAACGCGCGTTAAACGCTCACCTCCACTGTCCAAGCTCCTCTCTCTACCTAACCAAATTTGAAAAGAACCTACAAGGACTGCCTTCGAAGTACGATCCAGGAATGAGTTAATGTGAGTTCTGGACAGGCCCAAGTCATTTAGTAGGTAGTAGCCCTAGTAGGGCTGCCTTATAAAACACATATACTCACGATTCTATCAGCCACTATTTCGCTCTCCTGTATCACATACAACCGTAGATGAGCCGCGAACTGCATGACATCTTCCATAGTACGTAGCTCCCTTCTTAATGCGTAGTGCACGAGACGATCTAACGTTACAGCCTGCTGACATACATCCACTAGGTATGATAGGTCTTTGTAGATTTGTCTGGAAAATAATACAAAATTCATTACTAACTTTATTCATTACTGTTGTGTTTTTAATCCCCGACGCAAAAACGACAGGGTTATAAGTTTGACGTGTCTATGTGTCTGTGTGTGTGTATATGTCTGTCTGATGTAACGTAGCTCCCAAACGGATGAGCCGATTTTAATTCGTTTTTTTTGTTTGAAAGGTATATCCTTTGAGTGTTCTTAGGTATGTTTTTTAGAAATCGATTCATCATCTATTAGTAACATTAAGAAATGAGTTTAAAATTAATACTTCTTGACAGATTAAGATACATAGTTTAATTTCTGTAGCTAATATAAGCTGTGACGTAAAACGCAATATTTTAAATTTCATTTCCAGTCACATTTCCAGATGTAACGTTTACTTAAAATTTTAATAATGTTTACAAATTAGTTACAAAATAGTATAAGGCAGGTATAAATATTATGATTAAAGTTTTGTTCCACAAATAAAAGAACTGTTTTCATTTCGAACGACGAAGTAGCAAAGATGGGGCATTATTTTTATGAATTAAAATTAGATATGGTCCTTAGTTTAACAAGGATCTAAGCGCCTACGTAATCATATACTACATAGTACTAAAGCAGTATGCCAAATTTCATAGATAAAGCTTCAGTAGATCCTGAAATATGACCCTGTGAAAATAGCTAATTTTGGCACTGACTCACTGACAGGTAATCAAAACCTCTAGGCCACTTCCCATTGTTTTAGCATTATGAAATTTGGTACACAGGTTGTGTGTTATATGTAGATTAACAAAAAATTAAGAAATATAAGAAATCGGTCAAGCGTGAGTTGCCTCAATTCTAAATATCGAATTTTTAATAAATTCGACCCACTTTTGACCCCCTGTAGCTCAGTGTCTATTGCAAGTACAGAGATAAAATTGTACCTACGTAATCATATACTAGTCCTAAAGCAGTATGATAAATTTCATAGATAAAGCTTCAGTAGATCCTGAAATATGACCCTGTGAAAATAGCTAATTTTGGCACTGACTCACTGTCAGGTAATCAAAACCTTTATAAAGGCGCTCAGCTCAGCACAATAAAATACATAATAATGAAATATTAATAATTAATAATATGAGTACATCTATCAATCGGTGACAAATGAAACTAAAAAATAAAAAATAAATATAGTTTAAAAAAACTAAAAAACACGCTCCAATGATGAAAGAAACCGCGTGGAAACTAATTTAACCTTTACAACCTTGGAAATCAATTTAATTTAAATTGTTTAAAATTAACAATAAATGGTATTATTGAAAAAAAAGCGTGGTTCGCTTCTCAAGAAGTGATATATGAAGCTCATCACGCTTTTTTTCACAAAAATACCATTAATATTAATATAATGTAAATTAATATTATTGTGAAAAAAGTGTGGGGCGCTTCTTAAGAACTGATATATATATATAAGGGATATAAAATATTGTCATGTATACATAATGCACACTGTATAACTTAATTAAATATTGCTTACCTAAAAAATCAGGTTTCTATTGTTATAAATTACTTTCGATAGATGGCGCTAGCGGTATAATTGAATCGCGATATTGTTTTGTCTGCAGTATATATGAATGAAAGTCGATAAGGAATCGATGGTCATTTCTTTCTATTTCTTTCTACACTTATGTCTTGATATCTTATATATGGTTACGATTACGATTAAATGGATCACTGATTTGACTTGCTAAAGGATTAATTTTGATATTGCTTATTGATTGATTACTTGTGTGTGTTAAAAGCACCAATTCACTCTATTTCTTTTCTACTATTCATTTACCAACGATGGAAATTGTACATCTTTCGGTGGTTGGCGGAGATATACCACATAGGGTAATTCCTATGCCATCAGATGGTAGCTGTATGTTTCATGCTGTAAGTTATGCATTGTACGGCTGTATAGTACGATTGTATGTACGATTTCTTGAAAAAAAGTATTGAAATCTCACCAAAAACATGCCTGTTAAAAAGGGGGCCAAGTTCCAATCGGCTAATTGTTTGCCTAAAAAAGGGGTGAAATCCAATCTTATGCCAAGTTTAGATGCACTTTGAAATCGATCATAATCATCTTCATCAACAGCATGATCCACTGGTAAACATTTGCCATTCCCAAGACTCGCCACCACACCCGGTCCTCTGCCTTCCACATCCAGCCACTCCCCGCCACCTTATTCACGTCAACGGTCCATCTGACCGAAATTCACTTTACCCTACACCCAACTTAAAATATGGTATAGTTGTGAAAATACGTAGGTGCTTGGTTAAAAATATCTAAAATTATAATACTTCTAAATTTGAACTTGGCAGGTTAATTTAATTATTTAAATTATATAATATTTAAATTATACATAGGTGTACAACTTTGCTTCCGCCGTTTTGCAATAGATGGTTGTAGCGGTAAGTGGTAGTCGAAATAAATAGATCGTAGATGTTATACAATAAGCTTAGGCATTTGTAAACATAACGCCATCGAAATATTAGTCGATTTGTGTCTGCATCATAAAGTTATTCTCGATTAAACATGTCAGCTTACGAGCCAAATTCTCGTCATTTGCGGGAGGTTCTAATTTTCTGCTTTAATATGAAGAAATCTGCGGCTGAGGCTCATCGAATGCTCTCAAATACCTATGGTGAGGCCACTATTAGTGAAAGAACGTGCCGAGAGTGGTTTCAACGCATCAAGAACGGTGATTTTGACGTCGAAGACCGGCATGGCGCTGGAAGATAGAAGGTTTTAGAAGATGCAGAATTGGAGGCATTACTTGATCAAGACTCGTGTCAAACGCAACAAGAATTGGCAAGATCATTGGGAGTGATGTAACAAGCCATTTCAAAACGCCTCAAAGTCATGGGAATAAATCAGAAACAAGGAAATTGGGTGCCATACGAGTTGAAGCCGAGAGCTGTTGAACGGCGTTTGCTTGCTTGTGAATAGCTGCTTGCAAGGCAAAGACGGAAAGGATTTCTGCATCGCATTGTGACTGGGGACGAAAAATGGGTTCAATACGATAATCTCAAGCGCAGAAAATTATGAGGATATCCCGGCCATGCTTCCACGTCGACGGCCAAACCGAATATTCACGGTTCCAAGGTATGCTCTGTATTTGGTGGGACCAGCTCGGCGTAGTGCATTATGAGTTGTTAAAACCGACTGAAACAATCACAGGCGATAGTTATCGAACGCAATTAATGCGTTTGAGCCGAGCATTGAAATACAAACGGCAGCAATACAACGAGATACATGATAAAGTGATTTTATAGCACGACAATGCTCGACCCCATGTTGCGAAAGTGGTCAAGACATACTTGGAAACGTTGAAATGGGAAGTCCTACCCCACCCGCCGTATTCTCCAGACGTTGCTCCCTCGGACTCTCACTTGTTTCGATCAATGGCACACGGCCTGGCTGACCAGCACTTCCGATCTTATGAAGAAGTTAAAAATTGGATCTATTTGTGGATCGCTTCAAAAGATGACCAGTTTTTTCAAGGCGGGATTCGTATGCTGCCCGAAAGATGGGAGAAAGTAGTGGCCAGCGATGGACAATACTTTGAATCATAAATGTATAACCAGTTTTTTACAATAAAGCCTTGAATTTCGGAAAAAAACGGCGGAAGCAAAGTTGTACACCTAATATAAATATAAATAATTATATAACTAAATAATAAATTAATGATACAATTAATTAAGTGCTACGTACAGCACAAAAACCTGCCAAGTTCAAATTGAGAAGTATTATAATTTTAGATATTTTTAACCAAGCACCGACGTATTTTCACAACTATACCATATTTTAAGTTGGGTGTATGGTAAAGTGAATTTCGGCCAGATGGACCGTTGACGTGAATAAGGTGGCGGGTAGTGGCTGGATATGGAAGGCAGAGGACTGGGTGTGGTGGCGAGTCTTGGGAAAGGCAAATGTTTACCAGTGGATCATGCTGTTGATGAAGATGATTATGATCGATTTCAAAGTGCATCTAAACTTGGCATTAGATTGGATTTCACCCCTTTTTTTGGCAAACAATTAGCCGATTGGAACTTGGCCCCCTTTTTAACAGGCATGTTTTTGGTGAGTTTCTAATAATGAAATGAGTAACATTTGCAATACTAAAAGGTAAAGTTACATATTTATGCATACTGAAACGAACTCGTCGGGTTTGATATGACACACTAAACTTTGTTCAAAACAGCAAAATGAGCGAAAAATACTTGATAACTCATGAAAAGCATCAAAGTATATAAAATTATGTGTTGTTTTAAGTAATATCTACTGATCTCTTATAAAATTTTCATGTTATTTCTGAGCAATATTCGCAAAATATATTTATATAGTACATGTAATATTTAATTTAAAATAGCATACATTTTTGATGATTTGTATTCAAGTTCATTAAAGTGAAAAACATTTTTTTATTTAATTTAATAACGGTTTCAAACAATATTACTTTTTTTTGTTAAAGATTTTTAATAAAGAATATTTTTTAGAAGTTGACTGAATACTGTCAGGAAAATGAAATTTCTGTTATGACCGAAATGAAATTGTTATTAAGGAATTTGAAATTAACATTTATTTTAATATTTTCAAATAATAATTAATTACATATTTTTATATTTAAATAAGTATTCTGAATTCCATTCTATAATAAAATTCACTTTAAGAGATGGCTATAACTTATAAGCGTATCAGACGTGGAATGTAATAATATTTTTAAAACACTCATATCTTTACAATTTATTGATCTTGTATTTTAATATAAAAAGAATAAAACGCAAATATATACTTTTGGTAACATTATAATTGTTAGGGTTAATTGTTTGTATTTAATTAATATTCATGAGCTTGAGGACATCTTAAGTATCTTAGATAATAATTGGACGTGATATTATGACCATCTGACGATGTGTCGTAGTTAACAACGTCACTCATATAACTACAACAAATTTGATATCCATAATTGTAACAATATAAAGTTACCTAGGTTTACTGTGGAAGTACCTAGACTACAAAAGTATTTCTCTGTTATCACAGAAAACAATGCAGAGCAAACACCGGTATGACCGTATCGGCATGACTTCGGAAGATGAAGCATCAATTCTTGATCCTGCCCCATCTACTCTACGAGACGGGGGACTGGTCCAAGAACGTAACGAACACCAACCAAGAGGGAATATATCACCAGGCAGGTGCAGAGCACGCACCGCCTGTCGGAATGGCCTTATCGGCGCTATCAGCTTTAGGCCTCGGCCTTGAATTTTGCGGGCAGCGGAGCGGGAGCGGGAGCGGCAGGATCTTACGCGTATAATCAAATGGACCGACCCTCGAATACAGCGGTGCCCGCTGCCCGCTATTTTGGAGAAATGTATGCGTTTTCGTGCTGCCGCCGCTGCCGCTCCGCTGCCCGCAAAATTCGAGGCCGAGGCCTTAATGACGGATGAGACGTGAAAATAATTTGAGGCTGTCATCAATTCTTATTAAAACTCATTAGTATTTATGATTATTGTTAAAAGTAAAACGAAATCAAATATTGTTTGAAAGGAGAATAGAACTAGGTTTAAATCTTGGTATAAATATGACGTCTGGACGCACGACGGCAGACTTGAGAATTCAGAGTTCAGTGAGTGCGTATCATTGAAGTATGTGATTATGAAGAACCTTCAAGAAATACAGGAATATTAAGAACTATTGAAGTTTCATTTTAAAATATCATGGAGCTTTAGAAGAAGTGACATTTGTAACGTCAGCGAGGCTGGCGTCTCTCTCTTTGAAAACAATGAATTTGTAATAAATCCGATATATACAAATATTTTACTTATAATAAGTTTTAATAATTGCAATTCAACAATTGACAATATCACATCTCGTCTGCCCGTGATCACGGTTGCTGTAAAGTAGCCAAAACGTCGGGAGTATGAAGTTTATAGTCAAAAATAAAAACGCGTAGTAAATCCGAAAATATTAGTTTCATTTAATTGACAATATCAATTGATTTCATTGTTTTTTATACAATTTGAAATATATGTACATGTCATGTACTTAACATGTACATTTGTAAATTTCACCAAAACTATATGACAACAAAATTCACAGTGTAGACAAAAATTCAATATATTTGTGAGTAACCTATAATTCATAATTACCCATTTAAATTATGTTCCTTTTGAAAATTCGCTTTATTAATAACTAGCTGACCCGGCGAACCCTATATCTGTTACCTTTTATCTGAATAAAACTAATTTCTTTATTAAGTATAACTGACCCGACAGACAATGGTCTGTCTTCCTACTGTGATTATTGGATTCTTATTGGTATATTAATACATATAAACATTATTCCAAAAACAAAGTGTTTATTATTCTAATACTTTATTCTAACTACGTCATATTACCGCCAGTGACATATTATTTTAACATAAAAGTGAAACATTGTAGTTATTTTCTTTTCTAGTAATTTTCGTATTTTTTATTACATAAGAACCTTCTCCTATCAATAACAAATACATTATACAACAAAAAAAGAATCAGTGAAAACGGTCCAGCAATTCACGCGTGATGCCGTGACCAAGGGAAAAAGGTTTTAAAATTTTTATATATGTACATACATAGATTGTTCCTCATTTCTCTGAATTTTAGTTTTAGCACTTAATAAATGCCCTGCGATTGAAAATAATTTCCATATGACAATCTTTCTTAAAGTAGCCCAAATGTGTGCAAGTTAAAAAAATCAATCTAAATGCTGAACAATTTCTTTTGCATAGAACTTGACGACAACTTTTGTAATATTATCCCTGCTTCGTAAAGGTCACTAATAGTTCCATACTACATATGATTTAAGAAAGAAGACACCAGGTTTAGAAGATTATATAAATACAGACAAATCAAATGTTTTTGATAAACCTTAGCATTAAGTGTCATAAAAATATAAATATGCATAAACGTATTAATACATATTTGGTTGGCAACTAGAATATTATCCGAGACCTTATTGTAAATATGTAGTTTTATATGGTAAATTTCATATTTGGTCTGAAATTTGAAAATTGAAACGGTTTAAATATATTGCAATAGCTAAATATGTAGCAAGAATTCCACAGAGGTATATTTCCTTTATTTATATTACACAAAACTACTTAATATTATACAGAGTGGTTAACTAGGGCTGTAACGTTCATACAAATGCAATTTAACTATACCGTGTTTTTAAAACAGCTTATAGAATCTTACTTATACAATAATGAAAATAAAGGCATCCTTTTATTTTCCTAATATCATTCTTAACATATGTATATATTGGACGTTCTAACTCTTGCTAACCGACTTTATGACAATTTAACAATATTAGTCAATTTCAAATAAATTGGTTCTGCTTTCAATTTTACATGTGACTAAAAACATATTAAAAAATATTCGACATTTAAGATCACATTTTACAATAATTATTGTAATGTGTGGCAAAAATAATGATGATATTCACTTACTTTTCGGCAGCATTATCTGTATCTCCCATTTGTTTATCTTCATCGTCATCATCATTTTCTTCATCTGATTGTTCTGGAATTTAAAAGGACATTTATTAAATTTACTTTTTACTTACTACTACTACTACTTATTTACTATTTTCTATTGTATATGTTTAAAACTTAATTTTATATGACTATATTATTAACCTTTCTGTTCGACGTCTTGTGAATCAAAGTCGTCAGTCATATTGACTCCTTCTCTTCTTCCTTGCAATCTTTATCTTGTTCGTTCTTTTCTTCACCCGGTTTATGCGCGTCGTCCAATTGATCCTTTGAAAACAAAAACAATAAATTTTCAGTGTGTAATAAATTTTGTCTACAGCGCTAAAGTCTTTCAATAATTCTATCTATCCCTTTCCCACACCTGGTTTTCTTCGCGTTCAGAGACATCTTTCTGTCCCTCTCCCTCACCAAGTCCCATACCGCTGTCTCCAGTAGTGTCTTCTCCCTCACCCTCCTCTGAATCTAGGTCTGAATGTTGGCAGAAACTGTAAGGAAATAAAGGAAGTTTCAATTTATTACTTGCCTAAAACATTCTTAAACTAACTTATTCAAGGATAATCGTAAGTACAATATGAATTAAAAAGCTTCTGTGGAACAACTTATTGAAATTATCTAATTTGTGGCAATTAATGAAAGTTTTTATAATATTTTATTAATTTTCTGTACTTTAGATATTTATAAAGTTTTATATTTAAATGCAACCCCAACTTATTCATTTTAACATTGTGGTATATTTTATCTAAATTGTATCGATATATTTACCCTTTCGATGCCAGATCCAAGAAAATCTTCAAAAACACTAACAGTATTTTACAGGATACTCTATGCACAGCAACTTTTTGGGATACAAAATATTGGACAAATAGTATAACTTGCTCCAATATCGGGACCAATCTCATAACAACAGTTCTAGCTTCTTCCACATCAGACCGAGTCGCAATATATTGCACATAGTTAATCAAAAGTTCGCGCAATTTCTTGAATCAGTCGATATGTTCTCTTGGAGTAATTCTTTTAAATGATTATCTTCTAAAATTTCTTTGGTTTCAACTTTTCATCTTCATGTATAATTTCATCAATAGCGTTTATAACGTCCATATTCTCCGCTTGTTTCTCTGGCGGCACATGTTTTTCGTACAACGATTGTATCACGAGTAACATCGTAGCCACAACATCTTCAGTCTGCTCTAACATTGTGCCGTCAGTTTCATCCATTTCTTGGTCTATCGGTTCATCCAATTTATCAAGTTCTGTTTTTATATCTTTAATGTAAGCCACCATATTTTCAAGGCTTCTTAGTATTGGATGATGCGGTGGAAGTCTTCTATGACCGTCGTTTTGAAAACAAACTGATATTCGGTAATAATTTCCTCACTTTTTTCTATTATAACGTCCAAATTATTCTTACCTTCTATATGACTTTGAGAAACTAGAGGTAACTTAATGGATTCTTCAATTTGTTTTAAGTTTCGAGATAATTTGTTTAACAGTTGCCTTTTGTTTATCAACTAGAGATATAATTGACTTAATTTTTTTATTAAGAGACAGACAGACTTCAGAACGACATTGAACTGTTCTAGAAGAATGCTCGTACGAGCGTAGCATTCCACTAACACATTATTTCTTCAAGCGAAGTTATATTACATCCTGTAGAGTCTATTTCTAACGCGTTTGTAAGACTTGTAGCTACGGTTCGTAAATCGAAAATATGTTTCGTATAAGGCGAAATCGACTTCTTCTGAGTTTTAGCATATTTCTGGAAATAAAATGTATATACTTAAAATTTTAGCACAAATTATTATTTAACACTATTTATAATGTCATGGAATATCAATATAATGCGGATTTAATTTCTATTTCTATTATATCATATAACTGTTACACTTTTAACAATACACTTATAGCAAAAAGAAATATAAATATATACTTTACAACAAACAAAATATTGGTGATCACAAAACAAAATATTTGTGATCACACAAAAACATGGACAAAGTCGAATGCTTTTGTTATATAGTTGTAAATACCTGCTTTTCAAATAGCTCATAGCGGCATCCCAATCGACGGGTAGTATTGTGAAATCATACATGTATAACGAGACCCGTGCGATAATTCAAGCCGATTTTGTTCAAATATTTGAACAGATCCGATAGAGCTTTACGCTTCTGCTGCGTTATGTTTTTGGCTTGAGATTTTTGCTTGTCCTTCGGCAATGTTGAATCCACCTACAATATAGAGTATTATTATTAAAATGTATTTGTTACAATCTTAGCAGTAACAGAAGACATTTTTTTCGGATATAAGTCTAATTTTTAGAAATTATCTAAATGAAATAGATATGACAATTCACATTTATATAAGAACCAATATAGAAATTGAAACAATTTTACGTGTATAAAATAAATATTCGTTATAGAATTTAAAAAAAGAATTACCTCCAAAGATCCTAAATGTTCACTTGTCTCTATAACCAAGGCTACAAAGTCGTCCAAGCATGTAGTAGCGCGGGGTAGCCCGTGTTAGCGATGCTGTCCTTACAACATGTTCGAGCTTTGTTCAGCAGACTCGGAATCTTTGCCAGGACACTGTTCTCTTGTATTAATTGACAAGGCTGTTCGAGCTGGTATTCGTATTTCTTTAAAAGGGAATTCAATTATTAAAACATTATTGCGTAATGCGTATGTTGCATATTTATAACTGTAACTAATGTTTTTTTTAAAGACATAAAGAATGCAATTGTTGCTAGCTACCTTTACAGCTAAATAAAACAGAAGACAGGCGAAATCATTCATAACCACCAAACCTTTTATCATTATTATATTTTAAGTGTAATAAAAATGACTTGTTTATATACCTTAATGTTCTGTTCAGTACTACATGGTTCTGAAGATCTATCATATATGTTCCGCCCGCGGCGTTGCTTGCAGTGCCAGCCCTCTTTGGTCTATCCCAAATACCCACGTGGTCGATAGACTCACTCGCCGCGTCCACGAGACAACTCGATACACTGTCCTTTAGAACTTTCTGTAGACAATTTTCAAAGTAGGATATTTACTCACACTTCACAAACACATCAATTACATAAGATAATATAAGATGATAAAGTACACAATAATGGTTTATATTACAAACATTGACCTAGAAATTATCGAAGGAATTTATAAATAAAAAACATGGAGTCCCTCCGTACGGAAGAAGTGAAAAATAAAAAGTGGTATAAATATCAATTTATAGTGAACTCATATTGTTTCTTTAATACAAACTTAATAAATATTGCTTACAATTCACAATTGATCCATTCATTTACTATCGCTCCGTCTCTTTCTATTCCCCCTCCCCAGGAGCGTTGAACGTTTAACGCAACCTTGTTGGAAGTAGCATTAGACGCTTCACTACAATAAATATATCAATATGGCTGACCTCAAACTCCTTGGTGTGTTTGTGTAAAGCTTTATGAGACTTGTCTACTGTGTCCTTCACACTCCAGTAGCTGAGGTCTCTGTCCCAGGTGCAGATTTTGAACATGTCCTTCAACTTCTTTTCTATGGACGCACGCTTTTCTTTAATATGTGAAGCCACTTGTGGAGCGAATTGACGATAGTAATTGCATGTATTCCACAACAATGATAGGAGTTCAACTAAAACAGAACATATATAGATAGAAGTAAATTATTGGATATTGCAGAAGACCCATAGTAGTTGCAGTATAAGATATAGATTAATAAACTGAACCTGACTAAACTTTTAGGAAATTAAGGTGATAAAAGTACGTATGTTTTTTTTTATGTAAAAGGTGGCAAACGAGCAGACGGCCCACTTGATGGTCAGTAGTGACCGTGGCCCATGGACATCCACAACATAGACGTTGCGGATGCGTTGCCAACCTTACTTGTGGAGGAAAAGGGGGGGTTGGGAATAAGGAAATATAAGGAAAGGTTGGGAACAGGGAAAGGGCAACCGGCTTTCTCACTCATCGGACGAAACGCAGTCATTATTGACTACTTCACGCCGATCTTCTGTGAGAGGGTGGTACTTCCCCGGTCGAGCCAGCCCATATTTGAGCTGTAGTAACTAAACTACAGCTAGGCTCTACCACCTATAAATGTATGTAGTCCAAAAAATTTAAAAAGAGAGTAAATTATCTATCTACGAAAAAGATATCAAGTGTAGTTATTTTTGTTGAAATCTAATAAATAAATAACTTACTATAAACTATTCACTATAATTATTATTTCTAAAGCTCTTTGTAACATATACATATGTATTACTTAACCAATGAATCTCACCGCGTCTTTGACCGGCGTCCAGATGTATTAAGTGGCAGTGATACTCATATACAATGTCCAATCTCACATCGAACTCCGCTAGATTGGACTTTTCCATGAAATCTTTCAACACGGACACGACCCGCGCCGATGACATATCAGTCTCCTCCAAGTAAGATGTTATCACCGCATACATATAGAACCAGTATTTATGAGCTTCGGCCTGTTGTCTGAAATGTTAATTAATTATCCAAAACAGTTAAACTTTTAATACCTACTAAAAGTTATTGTTCAATAGAATAGTTTTATGACTATCTTATTCGTAAGTAGACCAAGTTGTATGTAGTAAGAAGAAACATTATTATGGAGAAAGATTAATACTGGAATAATATTATATACTAAGATTATTTTGTAATGATATAAGTAGTTCTTACTTCATAATATGCTAAAAGCCATTCAAATGTTGGATAACGCAATAACAATGGGGTGACAACATCATTCACAGCCAACTTCTTTGGGGTGGATAACCATTGCGCGTTCGTTAGGTTCCGTACGAAGTTCGATTGCCATCTGTATATCAGGGAGACATCGTCAGGGGAAAACAATAGTTTGGGCTTGATATTCCTCGGTTTGTCTTTCCTCTGTTCGAGAGTAGGCGGTTTAAACTCAGCGAAGTCGGAGTATGAAGGGAACATTTCACTTACATATATCTTCCTGCACCAGAGCTTCTTCGTCTTCGTCCTCACATTTCGATCTGGAACATTGAAATTGCATTAGATACAAGGTTTGAAAATCCTATATCATGGTCCTTTTAATATAATAGATAGGCGAAATACTTTAGGTAGCTGAAAACTTGAAGATTTTGGGCATTTTAAGAGTTGTATAGTAATATAAAAACATCTTTAAAATTTAAATACAGCTGATTATAATACAATGTGCTTGTGACGTGTTTCATTTGTTTTAAAAGTTATGAGAAAAAAAGGCTTTAAATAATAGAAAACTAGATCAAATTTAGCATAGAAACAGGTTATTGTCTTACTTGGTAACATATAAGGCTTCTTCATCTTGTTTTTGTTTCTCCCATGAGTTTGTAATAGCATATAGTGTCGTGTGATATATAGTGGGATATACTAGAACAGATGTCAACATTTCAGGCAAAAGTGGACCTTGTTCGATTTTGACAATATATTCTCGAATTAGTTCCTTTAATGACGTCACACTGTACATTATTTGAGACAGTGAACTTTGTAAGGGTTTCGCTAAGTCTGGGAAAGCATCAGAATAAGAGACAATTTTTTTGGTAAACGCATTAACAGAATGCAACCACGAGGTCGTTTCCGTTAACACTGTTTGGGCGTTTTGTAATTGGTTTTGTGCTTTCTCGTAGGTACCGCTTTGTATAATATCATACATTGTACCGCAAGTTGACAAAAGGTTGGTATACAGGGTCTTCACTGATTTATCAGATAGGACGGACTTTGTAAAGTGCTTGCAATCCTGTAAAGAAATCAATTTGTGATCAATAATTGCTTTTATGTCATACACTTTTAAATTGACGTTTTATTGTAAGTATAGTGGATTAAAAAATCTATAAATTTAATTTCAATTGCGTAAAAAATGAAAAAAAAAGTTTTTTTACTTTCAATTGTTATGTAAGGAATTACGCGTGACAAGTGGCAAGCCAGAAGTGAATTTTAAACGAAGTAATAGAGAGATTTGGTTACATTTGAGTTTTGCTTTAACATAACATTAACATAACTATAAATACAATAGGAAGCGGCCAGAAACAAACCATTAAGTGTTTTATTCTTAAATTTTGTCTTAAAAACAACAGTTATTAAATTACATGAAAATCTAAAATCATCGTGTTTACGTATCTTTAACGTACGTCCTTATTTTTATGGATATAGTTAATTATATAAGTTCACAACTTTATAAAACTGGTGTAGGACGGTTCCTTGGGACGGAACGTATTCCCTGAGCCGTATTTATGTTCCCTCAATGCGGCCTCCTCTTTGAGATTCATTATAATTTCGCAGTAGGGATGAACATTCTTCAGTTTTTCCCTATTATCTTGTTTAAAACAATCCACCGTCACGTCGGACGCCTTCTCTATATTCCTATTCTCACTGATACCACCCGTTATTACCCCATGAAGGTAATACACGCTCAGTAATTTATTAAATATATCAACATCTTCCTCTATATATTTCACTTTGAGTCTGTACTTTTCAACGTGGTCTACGGGACTTATTTCCGCCATTATTCTAAGCCCTAAGGAATAGAAGACTAGTCAACAGTGATAATTCCGCAGTTAATATTTTCGTTTTATCTCTCATATTGTTTTCGTTTGCGATAGAACTTGTAATCTGCTTATATATATCGTTAGCTTTGTTCAACATGTCTATAATATTCGCGTCTCCTATAAAATATAATTGTATCTCTCTAGTTATGACGTCACAATTATCTATAATACTCTCATTTACTGTAGAATTTTCTAAAATTGTATATGACAGACAATCAATAAGCTGTTCTTTTTTATTTCGAATATAGCGTCTGATTTCCTGTAGGAAAATATTATGTTAACAGATGTGCATGTGAAGATTTAATTATTAATTTGAAAATATAAGAAAACAATATTTACAATTTCAGTAATGCCGTTGAATCCAATGTACCGAAGTTTTTCCATAAAATATTCAAAACAGATTGCAACTGCATGGAATAGTCCGTACGGTCCTTCAAAGCAACACTTTCATATGCCATGACTGAATATGAGGCTGAAAAAATATTATTAAAACATTAAAATTACTGTAATCTAAAGCTGTTACCGAGAAGTAAGTACATAAATGCATTTGAATATAATAAAATCACCAGTGACGTCCAAACATGTCGTAAGATTTTGAAGGTAGAATGGCATTAAGGAGAGATTCATAGAGAGTCTTGAACTATTTAAAGGAATACGGTCCTCTGAATTAAAAAAATCATTAATCTATACTAATATTATAAAGCTGAAGAGTTTGTTTGTTTGTTTGAAAGCGCTAATCTCCGAAACTACTGGTTCGAATTGAATAATTCTTTTTGTGTTGGATAGTCCAGTTATCGAGGAAGGCTGTGGGCTATATAACATCACGCTACGACCAATAGGAGCAAAGATATAGTGATAAATGTGTAAAAAACGGGAGAAATTATTTCATCTTTGAAGCCTTCCGTTGCGTGCGCCGTGAAAACGGTTTAAGATACACAAAAAATATGTATGAAAGAATAATAGCTCTTTTAATTATCTAAAAAACAGTCCACGACAGTATATGTCTATCTTTTAAGATTAACTCACAAAAACCGTATTTATGGTACTAAATTTGGTCGAAATAATTTGTTTAAGTTGTATGAACATAATAATATTAATCTTTATTCAAATACACAAATAAATATGTTGTTGGTTAAGAGTACTTCATTGTGAATAAAAAAAAAAACATAGGTTTTATCCTGAAAATTCTACGGAAACTCGACCATTCCGAAAAACCCGCAAGAACGGGAACTATGTGGGAAGTCACTATTCCACGCGGACGAAGCAGCGGCAAAAGCTAGTCTTTAAAAACGGTACAGGATATGTAGCCGGCGAGCTCACAACCATTCTATTCAGTCCTATCCAAAAGCCAACGGGCAACGAAGATATTCTAAAAATGAGAGAAGATTAGATAAATAGAATTATTGTAAATTAATAGTGATAGTTGAATTATACGTACCCGTTATCGAGTTCTTTATTTGTTTCAAGAACTGTTCTTATAACTTGCAACTGATTCAGTAAGGCGGGGGAAATCCTTTAATAACTTTTCCTAGATGAATTAAACTCGACATAATTTCTTGTATGACCCTCGATGATCCGGCGGACTTCGTACCGCCCTATAATCAAGAAATATCTGTTACCTTTTTATCTCAATGAAATTAATTTCTTAATAATTATGTACAGCTGACTTGAATGACAATGGTCTGTCTTCTTCTTATACAGGGTGACTGGTGAATTACTATCAATATTTAAGGAGCATACTCGGTACGTGATTCTCATTCGAATTATGTAAAAAAAATAGGCACTTAATTTTTGACAAAATTTCCGTATAAATAAATAAAGTATTGACACGTTCCAAGTGTTCCAAGTGTGGACGCGTACGGTGGCGTGCTGATACAACACTACGCCGTCGCACGCGTATGTGTGTGTGAGTGTATACTTAATCTGTAGGGTGTTCACGCGATGCGTAATTAATTACGTAACTTTTGTTTAACTTTACTTAGAAGTTTATTAATATTTATGTTATATTAATTTTTATTTTGTCATATATGATCTTCAAATATCACGTCCTCAAATATCGATAGTAATTCACCAGTCACCCTGTATATTATATGTTTAAATTAACACTATAATAGTATAAGTCTTTAGTATTTCGATAATCTGTCCAGATCTCAACTAATAATATTCAAAAACAATTTGAAAATGTAACATTTATTTTTTTATGTACAGTAGAAACTCTTTTAATAGGACTAATTATCGTCGAAAGGCATTGGGATAATCGAAAATCCGATTAATCGAATGTATGAAGAAAAGACGGTTTTTTGCTTATATAGTTCATAATGTTATACGTTTATTTTAAAAATAAATTACAATTTGGTGATATGAAATTGGTAATCATGAATTATAATAATAATTATTAATTTGGTTTAGGATATTTGTTACTTGTCATTTGACGTACGCCACTCTCAACACAACCACTCTCTTACGCTTGGACATTTCTTCTTGTCCTTAGTCCGGACAATCGCGAATCCGTATAACTGAGGGCCTCATAATCGAGTGACCGTAAAAGCCGGTACGATCGATCCTGGGAACCCGGGTTCGATCCTTTAGGCCTCGGCCTCGAATTTTGCGGGCAGCGGAGCGGCAGCGGCGGCGGCACGGAAACGCATACATTTCTCCAAAATAGCGGGCAGCGGGCACCGCTGTATTCGAGGGTCGGTCCATTTGATTATACGCGTAAGATCCTGCCGCTCCCGCTGCCGCTCCGCTGCCCGCAAAATTCGAGGCCGAGGCCTTACATGTTTTCGTCGAGTTTTCTTTAAGTTTTCTTTTTTTTTTAACATTTATTCTGCTATTCGGGACGGAGACAAATCCAACGAACAAAAAACCGTGAAAATTGGTCTCGATCTCGAGTTATATGTGTAACAAACACGACTTTCTTTCATCCTACTACTATTATAAAGGCGAAAGTTTGTATGGATGTATGGACGTTTGTTACTCTTTCACGTAAAAACTACTAAATGGATTTGAATGAAACTTTACCACAATATAGCTTATACATCAGAATAACAGATAAGCTATAGCTTATACATCAGAATAACACATAGGCTACAATTTTTGAGGTTTCTAATGTGAGGTCGTTGCAAGCGCTGACTGAATCCTACAAGATAGATTAAAACAATGTACTACAGTATTGTACAACTTAAAAAGGTCTACAAAAGAGTCCGCGATGGTATATGTTTATCTCTTAATTAGGGTATTCTTAATAGGAATAAGCCACAATTACCATTTTTTATCCTTTACATTGTACGAGAAATAATGGCTTCTTTACGAAGCGATTTTAAGCAATACAGTATTAATCCTTATCCAATTAAGTATCTTAAGTACATTGTGCATTTAATAAAGACCAATATGGCTTTTTACAGCATGTAAATTAAATAAATATTTTCGAAGATATCACAGATTTAAAATGCAGAGTCATAGCAATTTCGGCGATAAATACCGTTTCGGTGATAAATACCGGCAGCGGTGTCAGGCGTACGGTGAGGGGAGCGGGGTAGGTCATAGGTGCGGTGGGGAAGAAATGGCTATACATATATTACTAATGACGAAACTAACGCGGACGAAGTCGCGGGCAAAAACTAGTATACAATATAGATTATATCGCATATTGTCGTTTTTCTAGAGATGAAATGACCAGTAAGAAAAATTTACGACCAGTAATAAAATATCTTATTATGATGTTTCATAGATTATAACCAATATTAGTAATTTAATTTAAATCAATTCTGCTATATTTTCTGTATTCGAATGCAAAACATACTTTTACAGGTGCACTAATTCACACAAGCGTAATATGAATATTTTCCAGTACTAGCCCAGTGAATTGTATATAGATTTGTTATTATAAAATAATTTGAGAAATAAACGTACTGTATATATTTTTGATATTAGTTGACCTTTTAAATGTTCATGAAATCCGCATTGGTATTGGATAGAAAAAATAATAAATAAATAGTGAAGTAATTTTGGTGATTACGAAAATTCAAAGCTAGACATTCTTTTAAATATTTCATATCTTAAAAGTACTTGATGTAAAAACAGGGCAGTGGCGTGCCTAGTACAGATTTAAGGTACGGTAAACAGAATATGTTTGAAAAATAAAATAACAATTTTCATCATTTCTTCCTCTAATCATTGATAATAATGATATCTTTCGCAAGTATTGATTTGAATTTAGAAATGAAACTAATATTTTTATTGTTTTTAACGGGCAGACGAGATGTCTGTCGTGATCACGGTTGCTGCAAAGTAATCGAAACGTCGCGTCGGAAGTATACTACCCGGCACGAAACCTGACCTAACATGGCGTCCTCTGCGCAGATATAGTCGTTGCAAAAATCACGTACATACTATCTAAAACTCTAAAAATAAATATTTAATATATTAAAGGGATGGAACGTAAAAAACACAACGGGTTAATTATTTTATCTTAAGCATTATTAAAAAACAGTAAACATCGTAAATCATTTTTCGAGCTTGTCTTTTTAGAACTATATTATTTTTTCTTGGCATTTTAGTAAAATTCGTTAAAATCTTTCTATAATAACAAAAGAAAGTACCCACAAAATCAACAAAACAAAAACAAACGACGGGAGACGCGGTGTCACTGCGCGGGGCCACGCATCCACCCGTTACAATGGTTACTACTTACTAGTAATGGCGGCCTTGTTTCATGTTTGCTGTAGTAATGAGCTCCTCGCCTCAGACCGCACATCAAACGACATCTAATATTTGTTACTGCGCAGGGTCAAGATTCGTCCCGGATATTATATGTAGTTTTTAAACATAATAAAATATGTACGCGAAGAAATCAGAAAATATTAATTTCATTTAAATATTGATAAAATTCGCGCATAATGTTACTGAACTTACAGCAGTCCGATCAGAACGAACATCTATATACTTTATGAATCTCTCAACTAGGTACCTCTGAGCCACGAAAGTACCTTAAAACGATTACGATCTGTTCCTCCCACCTTAAAAATAAAGTTATTTAAATAGGAATATCCAGTGGAGATTCAAACATTCTTATTATTATTTGAAAAAAAAACAAACAAGGCAAACAAAGTAACTTATTTGTGTAAACACAACCTGCTAACTAATTAAAACTATCATAATACTTTTTATTAAAATGAATAACATTACCTTTCTTTTAGTTCAATCTTAACTGGTCACAAGTCACAACTCACACGCCTTCACTTTACACTTATTTTAATTTTATTATCAAACTACAATATTGAAAATCTACTCGTACCTAACTAATTTCATTAAACACATATCACAAGCACAGGACCCACAGCCATAAATTTTCCATAATTCGTTAATAAATTAATTCACTGTTTACTAATTAAAACCTATTCACTTGTGCTTAGAAAAACAAATGACAATGTAACAATATTGAACAATAATAAAATGGCGAAAAAATATATGAACAGTTTACCGACCAATCAGAGAGCTCCATTTCATTTGACAATTAACGGATTTGACATTAAACAATACAAAATAATCAGTGCTTCCAGTGTTACCAGAATATTTTTTTGCGAGTGTAGTTAAGGCGGGAAAGTTGAAATAAATTCATGAGCTTATTATTGGTTTTATATTCATTAAATTCGTACTATTATTTAACAATAATTTAGTTTAAATAGAAATGAAATTCAATTATTGAAGTACAAATGGTCAAGATTTTTTTTATGTTTATTGATTGCACTTCGTTTTAAAAAGTATTATTAAATAATTAAATACTATGAAATATTATCTTAGTAAGTACTATAAGATAACAGTATTTAAATAAATTTTTATATTACTTATTTTTTATAGATAAACCTTGACAGAACTGAGTTCATTTTTTTTAACATACTGAAATAGGATAAATTACTTAATTTAGTACCTCAATCAAGTTGAGAGACTGAATAAGCGCATCATCACTCTTTTCACATGTTTGTACTGAGTCCTCCGAGCTTTCATATTTTTTTTTAAGTAAACTGTAGGTTTTTATTACTTGTAAGTTGTTGGTCATAATTACAGCAATATCCGTTTACACTCATGTGAATTATTCTGATGCGAATCACCGCAACGAGCATAGGCAGCAGCATTCGACTGCGGAGTTTCGTTTTGACAATAGACATCACACTAAATACTCTTTCAACATCAGAATTGCTAATTGGTAAAGAAAGAACTCTAATTAGAAAAGAAGCTAATTCTTTAAAACTTTGGTTTCCCGATGCATCTCGAAAGTTCCATATCGCAATCCAAAATTTAGTAATTTCAACATTTTTGTCTAACTCAATTGATATATCACGTAAAAAAATAAAGCCAAATCGGCTACCTGTAGCCAGGGGATAAAATAACATCGCCGCTCGGTTAGGGAGATAGCCCCATTGGCGCTAAATAGCCCCATCTGGCAACACTGAGTGAATTAATGTCATTTGAAATGTCTATTAAGATTTGTATTTCGTAATGTATGATTAAAAAATATGTAAATAAAAATTAAACAATATAGGTTTAGTTGTTATATGCGTAGGGTATGCTCAACAAGGTACATTATTATTACAGGTATCATTTTCATTGATTGACCGTCGAAAAACGAATATAGTGAAAGCCGCAAACAAAATGAGAATGTGCAAATTTTAGCCTTTGATTCATTTATCGAAATAATATACCAAGTATTATAAAATAAAAATAAAAAGTTATATTGTTAAATAAACTTAACTTCTTTATTCTAAGATTATATTTTAGGTTACATATTATTTAATGGTTTATTATTTTCTATTTATGTAATCTTGGATTTATATTACTCTACACCAGTCCCATGTTCAGTGGTAACCATCTCATATTTTGTATCTGTTATTTCACTGGTTAATATAAATAAAAATAAATAAATCTGAAATAATATCGTTTACTATCACGTTGCCGAAGACCATATTACTGTATTTATGTACTAGTTCTGGTGATGAGTGATGACTGAAATGATAGAGTGATGCCTGTTAATGCCGTCTACATTTAAGGTCATGACTATGACTATGTTCAAAATAAATATTTAAATTATCAAAGCGCAGAAAAAAGCGGTATTGATGTATACCTAGCAAATGTATGAACCAAAAGGAAGATATGAATAAAGTTAAAAGTAAAAGTGATAAATAAATTATACTTTGAAAAGTTTTCATATGTTTACTTTAACATGAATACAAACAGAGTGTAGCGGAGCAACTAAGATTATGTGTTGTATTGTAAATTTAAATTTATATCCATTTCTATACATACATATTTGTTTATTAATTGATTAAAATTAATTTAATATTTTTAATTCTTGCGACGGACAAACTTCTTATTAAATTGTACGTATGTATATATCGAGGATGCGCGCTGTGTCTATAGTTCGCGTCGTCCGGGCCCGCGCACCTGTAGCCCCGCTGGCCCCCGCTGGCCCCCGCTGGCGGCCGCGGGCCAGCTGAGCGGGCACAGCAGTGTTGGCAACCGTACGATTTAAATTGTATTTATACGACCTTTTTGACTCTTGTACGATGTACGATCGAGTTATCGAAATCGTAGGCAAAATATACGATTTTTTAAATGAAGTCTTACGAAAAAATAAATCTCCAATAAAACTATAAGGAATGTGTAAAACTAAACTTTAGTACTATAACTAACTATATTTAGTACTATACTATAACTGTAAGGAATATTAAAAACTAAACTGTATTCCAGAAACGATAAATGAGAATTTGTTAGCTGCACAACATATTAAAGAAAAAGGATCATGTATAAACTTCAAGCCATCTGACGATATGCTGAGCAAATTAAATTTAAGTATGTACAAAAAATATAATGCTTTTCCCGCAACTGCTGTGCCTAATAATTCAGATAGTGACTAAAACGATTCATTTTTTTTATGTTTTCAAAATATATGTAATTAATGATTATCTTAATTCCACATATTAATTGATGATGATTGTTAATTGAAAATTAGAATTAAATTCCGTTTTTATTTGATATACTTAAGCAGTTTTATTGAAATTTCATCGCGTACTATTATTTCCTTGAATTTCAAGACAAAATACTATTTTTTTTAGTGTATAGTACGATCCTCTAAAAAATAAATTTGGCAACACTGGTGCACGGCGCAGTGCGTCGTACTCGTCACTCGTCAGTCGTCAGTCCAAATAGACTTTAGCTGTGTAACGCTTGTCCTTCATCACTACGGCGACACTCGCACGCGCACCCTCGCTTACGAAAAATAATCTCCTTCTGTATTAACAGGTTTTAAGTAGTTTAAATTGCTAAACTTTGTTTAATTCGCTAAAAATATAAATTTATACAGCAAAAGAAATATAAAGAAAAAAAAAACTATTTTAATATTGATAGAATAATCGCTTAACTCAATTACCAAATTAAGATACTATCATTTAGCTCATAATAAAGCATGTACGTGAATAATTGTTGAATATTAATTTAATCCATAATGTGAAAAAAGATTTAAACATTATTAAACTAAATTTGTATTATAATAACTATAGTGAAACTTGAATAATTTTTATATCCTATACAATAAATTTCTAGTTCAACTTTTTAGAAAAAGAATAGTTTTTAAATAATTTACGCAGAATAGAAATGCTGTGTGTTATATATTTATAGTAAAATAAAATAAGAATAAAAGCTTCAAAAATATTATAATTGCTTATTATTGTTTCAATTAATATTACCGTATATTGTTCTCTTGATAGTTACCTTCTATTTAAATAAATATTTTTTAATTTAAAACTTTTCTCAAAAACTATCCGAGATATCTTAAACCGTATACCTATGACCCGGTGGACTTCGTACCGCCCTATAATCAAGAAATATCTGTTAAATTTTACCTCAATGAAGTTAATTTCTTAATAATTATGTACAGCTGACTCGAAAGACAATGATCTGTCTTCTTCTTATATATTATATGTTTATATTAATACTACATATAATAGTATGTATATCTATTGGAGCAAGCGCCTGTTAAAATTGTGAAGCAATTTAGTATATGGAGGTTACGGAACGATTTAGATGTAAGGCGCTTTGTTTATTGTAATTTAAATTTTTTACTTACCCTGTCATAAAAATATGTAACACAATAAAATAATCATTGCAACTAATCCACGCCTTTTAATATCTCCTCGTTAAATACTACCAAAATCCGCAACAATATCTAACAAAAATTAAATTCCTTTTCCCTCTTGTGATAATAGTCAGTATAAATAGTGTTTAACAACGTGTTTTGCAAAAAAAAAAGGAATCAAGCCTTATTATATTATTATAAAATACATTAAAAAATATTTTTGTTGGTTTATAACGTTAAAAGTTTCAAATTATACGAAGTGCGGTTCACGTCGTAACAGAAGTTGAAGAAAAATTACGAAACTCACTAAGACATGGAATAAAAAATGCAGAACTAAACTTAGATCCTATATCTAAGAGTACATAATTTTCCCGAAGTTTCCTAAAAATATCACGTTTTTTGTTTTATTTTATTAATTTTTGATACACACACGTGTTCGTTTCGCAGAGTAAGCAGCGCTCTATATGATACTTTATCTATATATGTAGTAATGCTAACCCGGAACTCTTAAAATTTTAATATGTGTTTCCCATACTTGATAACTTATGAAATATAAATGAATTCTTTTTTATTTTTTTTTCCGAATTTGCAGTGTTGTTGTTAATGCACCATGAGATATATTTTGTTGGAAATATGTAATAAATTAAATAATGATTTTATGAAAAACATTATTGTTTTTATTTAAGAAAAGGTATGTAAGGCACTACGTGTATGTATATATAGGTATATCTTATTTTACAATGATTGTATTTCATAAAATGTATTTGACATTTTCCCATTATCACCATACCTTAATATCTTGTACATCAATTTGATAATAACTTTATTTGAAAAGGGTTTCATAGCCAGTGACACGTAGATGTGGAATCATCCCATGGCAACCCTTTGAACTTACGGACTATCGCCTTTACAAGGTAAATGTATAAGACAATATATAATATGTCGACTTAGTGAAGCATAATAACTAATGTCTTTGATCGAGTGTTAAATGAAATAGGTATAATATATACGGCACGTAGGTATACTTCACTTTGATGTGATCAATCAATGACTTCTGTTTTCTGGAAATGTTTTATTAATTATTAGTTATTATTTAAAATTATATTTTGGTATATTTAAATTTAACATCAAGTTTACTAGAATGTTTAAAAGGGTTCATTGAATCTCGATAGCTTTTAAAATTCAAATCACTAAAAGTAGAAAATTTCTATGAAATAAATGTTCTTTCTCAGATACGTGTCTTCTTGGTGTCACACAAAGGAGATCGAAAGTATTGCATACAATTCTGGGCCCACAATGTAAAAACATGAAAATAATATTAATTAAAAGATTCAAAATTAAGAGTTTCTTCATTGAAAATTCTATAGAAATTGGCAATCAGATAGCTGAGTTATTGAAGGTTCAGTAAAAGTGAGGTTATATTGCATTATCTTTAAGAGTTAGATGAATACACTTAAAAGTATGTGTAAAATAATAATTTTATTTAGAAGAGAATATATAACAAGGCAAGAAAGACTCAGAGACATACAAATATCGGTAACAAGTATGAAATTTTACGAGGAATAGGAGTAGTGAACTATGTGATAAAAGTCATAAAATAAAACAAATAATTTTAATGGAATATGTATTTTATTCCTCTTCAATAATAATTACAATATCGTCTAGGAACTATGCAGGGGGTACAATGTTACTAGTTGCTATCCCACAATTCACACAGCGATCCATCGTTTCAGTAATATCCAATCCATAAGCCGGCGAAATAATCCAAATTAACAATTCCAAGTCAAACGTGCAGGCGATCGTCGGTGTCATATGTGAAAGCAAAGGTCGTAAAACGTTAGGCGGGTTCGGAGTCCGTCAAAAACAAAGCAGTGGTCGTTGAAAACGTAAAACGATCGGGAAAACACTCGAAACGTATCAAAAAACACGAAACAAGTGAGACTCATAACAATGCATCTGGCATGGTAATTGTTAACTGTCAATGTCATGTTGCCATAGACTATATACTGAATTATGTCGGTCGATATGGAATCGATAATTGAAAAGAATGTTTTAAAATAATATTTAATATTATTATTATATTAATAAACGTTATTAAAAGTTACTTTTATTAAATTATAGACATATATGGTGCAGTTTAAATGAAGTTACTATAAGTTTAAAACTAGGAGTGAAGTTTTTATTTTGTAGTTAAATAATCGAATAATCATTTTTATTTAATTAATCGTTAATGGATTGCTTCATTCATGCATCATAAAAACAGTTATTTGCGTATTTCTCCGCTTGTAGATTGAGAATTTATGCAGATTTTTGGTATTTTATACAAAAAAAAAATTAAATCAATTTTGAACTCATTACAGTTTTGGGCCCACCAGTTTCCATCTCATTTAATTATATTTGTTTAATTATTGCTTTAAATTTAAAATTTATTTAATATTTTTATTTCTTGCGAGTTGTGACGGACAAACTTCTTATTAAATTGTAGATAGCGAGGATGCGCACTGCGTCTATTGTTCGTGCGTCGCCCGCGCACCTGTAGCCCCGCTAGTCGCCGCTGGCTAGCTAAGCGGGCACTGCGACTTAGTGTTCCCAGACAGTGTTTCCACATTGAGGGGAAATTAGGAAATTTACGGGAAATTGGGGAAATCAAAGATAAATGAGGGTTTTGAGGAGGAGACGTAAAATATTATTTTGTGCAAAAATATATGCGCTGACTGATTATCTTATCGTATTCTTACAAAATAAGAAAATGGGTACTTATTACTTCTAAATTAAGTACTTTATCCTATTCTAGTATGTTAATTTTTTTTAACTCATTTCTATCAAATGTTTATCTAATAAAAAATATGTAATATTTAAGTACTGTTATTTTATAGAACTTATCAAGATAATATTTTATAATACTTAATTATTTAATAATGCTTTTTACAACAAAATGCAATCAATAAAAAGATAAAAAATCTTGATTCGAAAAAACAAATATTCTGGTAACACTGCTGCGTCGAGCTCGTCACTCGTCAGTCCGCAAAGTCTTTAGCTGTGTAATGCTTGTCCTTCATCGCTACGGCGACACTCGCACGCGCAAAATCGTTTACGAAAAATAATCTCCTTCTATGTAAATGGCTTTTAAGTAGTTTAAATTGTTAAACCTTGCTTAATTCGCTAAACTGGTGAACCTGACGTGATTGTTCTGTTGGTGGAACTTTGAAGGCGGTGTACACAAGTCCATTCGAAGTGCTTCAGCGTGGGGATAAGGTTTTCACTATCTTAAGTAATGGTAAGAAGGCCACCCCACACTCAGAGAGTCGGGAATTACCTGAAACCAAGGAACAAGTTCGCCAGACTCGGTCGAGGCGCAGGGTTCGATTCCCAGAATATTATCGCCCATAGCTCGGTCTCTGGAGGGAGGTGATGTAGCGGAGCTACTTAACATTAAGATTTCAAACGTTTATATTGTAAATTTAAATTTATATTCATTTCTATATTTGTTGAATATTTTTTTGAAATTTAAAATTTATTTCATATTTTTATTTCTTTCGTCGGCCTAACTTATTAAATTGTTTATTGTATATAGCGAGTATGTGCGCTGCGTCTATTGTTCTCGTCGTCCGGGCCCGCGCACCTGTAGTCCCGCTGGTCCCCGCCAGTCGCCGCTGGCCAGCTGAGCGGACACTGCGCCGGGCTCGTCAGTCTCAGCCCGCATAGACTTTAGATGTGTAACACTCGTCCGTCATCGTTACGGCGACACTCGCACGAAAAATAATCTTTTGTATTAATAGCTTTTAAGTAGTTTAAATTGTTAAACCTTGCTTAATACGCTAAACACATAATACCATTTGTGTTATATATTTTAATAATATCTTTAATAGTGATAAGTTAATTACATAATTATAATATTTATAATTATTAGTCTGTCGGCTTCAGTAGTTTAATATCTCCGAAAATTCATTAATTTAATATCTCCGAAAATTTGCAACAGATAGAAAAAATTAAGAAGAAAAACAATACTTTGAGAAGGTCAGTGTTTAAATTAATTATTAAATGTTAAAGAAACCAATTCATACTATGTAATTTCTTTTCAGTTTAAGAATTAGCGATTGTTGATTAGCTATAAGTTTTACTCTAGAATAAAGATCTTGTATTCTTCACATGAGCTTCTTTCTGTTAAGTTATTATCGAAGCATTTATTTAATATCTTTTTTCTTCACTTAAAGGATCGATGATATCCAGGTCAACTCTTTAGTTCGTCGAGGAAAATCAACAGCACATTTGGTCTACGGTGTTCCCTTGACCATAAACTGTGCTGTTCAAGTAATGGCGGAGTCAATGAAAATAGACCTCGAGTTAGTACCAGATGCTTCGGTCTGATTATAACAATTAATAAATGTAACGTAGAACTAACAGATGTAACTTAAAATATAAATTATAGAACGAAACCCTTTCATAAAGTGTTGTTAAAAACTGTACAAAAAAATATGATACAATGATGTAGACTACGTATAGTAATTATGTGATTAATTTGAATAAGATCTATTTTTTACAGAAAGTCATTCGATTCGCGGATCAAATACACGAAATGTGGCAGGACAAGGCACTGAGATTTATTGGGAGCAAAACTTCATTTGTCCCACTGAGGATCAATACAAAAAGATGACACATATGAGTAATATATAACTTATACATTTTTCTAACCTCTACGTTTTAAGAAATCTGTCCTATATAAATAAATATCGTTACTATCAGATGAACGAACATCTCATTGATAATATTATACATTAAACAGACTTTATATTTACAACAAATTTAAATTTATCATAACAGTTTTAGAGAAATTTAATTGAAATGTGAATATTTTTCCAATTAACGATGATCATTATATTTTCTTCTAAAAAAAATTATATCATATTTATTATGTGTATTACTATTCCAGTTAAACAGCAATGGCAGTTTCTGTGAAGATTTATCAGAAGGAAAGTTCACGTTACCCATCATACATGCATCTAAAACATCAGTGAGAAGCGAAGTTTTACGTGAGTACACTAAAACTCAGTTACTTATTGTATACACACGAGAACGTATTTATGTGGATCAAACATTACAGTTTTATGTATAAAACCCTTCGATAAATATGCAATCATTATTCTTCATAATTGCATCATATTATTTCATAAACTTTATGAGTTACATATCAATTAAAAATTAAGAGTTTTGAGAACTTCGTGTGATTTTTTTTACTCGTTTCATGAGATCATCTCCGCTTATTTTTTTTTTTTTTGGTGTCGGGTTGGAAAATCCTCATGGAGCCCCACCGCCCTCGGGGAAGGACGGAGGGGACTGTCAGACTCCTACTGACTAAAAACCAACCCGTGTGCCTCATCTACCCGTGTGCCGGAGAGGTGGGTATCGCCAAAGCATTCATCGCTACCTCCCCGACAGGCATTGACCCGCCAGATGGTCAGGCGGGCCCCGTCACCCGGTCATAAAACCTTAACTATGAGGCGCGCGCGGATTACACGCCTCCCCCTCGAAGCCTGTAGCTGTTATCGGACGACAGATGCCCCGAATCTGTCGTCCACAGGCCGCGCTCTACGGTGGCCGGAAATCGGTCACCCTACGGCGCCCAATGCGTCTGCTGCGGGAGGTGAGAAAGGAGGCAACCTCTCTTTCCCTTTCCGCTACCTCCTTCGCGCGCATCACTGCCTCGCAGAAGGTGGCGACGGCACACCACCCTGACTCGCTCCCCACCATAACTGACACAACTGCCGGGAGTGACACGTTTCCTGCCACCCCTACCGCCGCAACCAAGTCACGGCGCTGCTCGGCCCAAGCTGAGCATTCCGCCAATGTTTGCAGCGCCGTGTCATTGGGGCAGTCACCGCAATGTCGGCACTGGGACGTCTGTTCCCGACCTATGCGGCACAGGTACTTCCCGAAACATCCATGTCCGGTAAGTACCTGCGTTAGCCGGAAGCTGAGGGCGCCGTGACTCCTGTTCAGCCACTCCTGTAGAACAGGTCTTACCGCCGCTATAACGGCGTGCCCCGCCGTGGGTTGCGCTAAGCGCGTGTGCCACTCCGCCATTAGGACCTGGCGGAGTTCCGCCCTCCGTGCTCTTAATAGTCGAGGCATCAGGCGTTCGCCTCTCTCGACCGCCTCCGCGCGCCACGGCCTTCGCAGTGCAGCGACGTTTCGGGTTGTCAGGGCATCTACCCACACTGGCGCGGCGTATAGTGCCATAGACCGTAAGACCCCCATGTAAAGTCTCCGGCACGAGGAGTTGGGCCCCCCCACATTGGGCAGCAAGCGCGAGAGTGCAGAGGCGGTGACCAACAACCTAGGGACGAGCCGTGTATCATCTCCGCTTATAAAGTTTCTTCCTTCATCCTCTGTTTGTAATACTTCATTGATGTTAATTTTTGTCATTATTTTTGGTGTTTTGTAAATATGTATATGTATAAACATAACCAGATTTTAATTCAGTGATAGTAAAGTTTTTTGTGATCATATTTTTATTACTATCAGGTATCTTACCACAACGCACCCGTGATGTTGACCTGAAGAAATACTGTATGTCTTTGTTGTAGAAGGCGGGCAGCATACAGTACACGAGAAACAGACTCAGTGAACTTGATAGAGAAGCTCGGGCTGAGGTGAATCAAGTATATACACATAGTATTCATTTAAGTATGATTGTTTTAAATTGAAGTATATAACCTAGGTTTCTTACAGGTCGCCCGTTTAGGAGGAAACCCACTACTGGAAAAATGTTTGAATGATCTCAGTAGCTGGAAGGATGACGTAATGATCAAATAATTATTATTTATAACACTATTTTGTTACACGGGACACTATTAACCAATAATATTTAAAAGGCGTGGGGTACAAATACTCGCAAGTCTCTAAAATATATTCTTGTTATATTGTTTATCCGATATTATAAAACATGAATATACATATAAGCATTTTTGTGTATTTTTATTTCATCAAATTATTTTAATTTATTCACGCTTTTTTCATGTACAAGGTTACAATTCTTTCTAAATTTCCTATATAACAAGATCTTTTAAAATTTATTAAATGTAATTTATGAGCGTTCTTGTAATAATTATCAAAGTGGACTCTACATATATGTATGTCCTTAATAACCTTCCTTTTATTTACAGAAAAAATAATGTAAGTAACTGTGTGATGATTTGTAAGGTCCTTAAAATGTAATGAGAAAAACAACCATATGAATTAGTGATTAAGTTGTTAAAGTTTTATTAATATACAAGGGCTATAATATAGATAAGAATTTAATCCAATACAAAAATACATAACTTTTTGAACAATTAATTTAATCATTTTACTTTTGTTGGCAAACTAAATCATTTTTAAATATGTATTATTATATTAAGAATTGAGATAATATAAATATTTTTAGTGACAAATTTATATAAAGTAATGGCACTGTATTTCGTCAACCTCAAGTATAATTATAAATGACATCAAGAAGGTAATCTTTTGTTTCAAATTAGAATTAATCCTCTTACTATACTGATGTGTTTTATGTTAGTACCAACGAGGATTGTATATTTAATCCCAGAAATAGTATTTAAATGTATTTTCACATTTATCTGTACCTATATTATGAGTTAACATTTGAATGATAGCATTAAAAAAATATGTCATAAAAATATAACATTTAATTTCAATAAACACTGTTACCAGCAGACGAGAGAGATTCAACAAAATGAAATTATATTTCAGCGAAGTTAATTCCACAGACACTTAGCCGCGAAGCGTTTTGTTATCTCGCTTCAAACGATTTCTATGTATCACAGCAATGCAACGTAGAATGTATACAACGTGTAACATAATTAACGCACACCCTGAAAGTAGTTTGATCAGAATCAGATACTGGATCGATTTTGATAGTTTTTTATGTAGGTCATTTTTTTTCTCAAATTTAGATAGAACTAAGTAAATTATAGTCACCCTACACACAGTTATCTAAACACTTCATAGAAACGAAAATTAATGGAAACGAAAATGGATCGTAAGTCAGGGTATTAAGATTTTTAAAATGAAATATTTAATTAGTAATCATCATTCAATTAAAGAAAACTGATACTTATTTCAAGGCTAAAATATGTAGTATTTAAAAATAACTACGCACACAACACCATAGCGACAACCGGCACACAGCAAGGTCACTACAGTGCATAAAAGAAAGCCGCGTAATACAAAAATTATTACTTTCTCCTTCTTTCTTTGGCTTAATAACATTACAATAGAGCGAGACGGTAGGCTAATTCCTGGAATCAAAGTAATAATAAAACCACAATTGCGAAAACGGTCATTAAAGTGCATTGAACGAGGCGGTGGACATTTTGAAAATGTTTTAAACCGACAACGCCGTGCGAGTGCAAATTAAACTGTAAGTTTGTTTATGATCTTTAAATTATTGTAAATATTTTGATACACACCATTTAAACAGGCCGACTGTGTTTAACTTTGTCGTAGGTATTGTAGTGTCTAAACAAATCACGCGTTATCAGCTGTTTAATAATTCTTATTTACAAATTTAATTTAACAAATCAGTAATTATAAAATATTGGCTTCACATTAAAAAGAAAATTCAATGTCAACAATCTAAAGCTTGAAAAGTGTGATGGAAAGAAGAATCATAAATCATAATGTAGTTATTTCGTGTGCTTATTATTACCTACTTCTTATTATTGTCGGACGGCACTCGGAGAGAGGGGCGCCGGCGCGGCGAGTACAGTGTCGCTGAATAGCGGACCATATTATTTGCACGAAATTGGGATAACTAATTTCACAAATAAAAAATGCAAACGCACATATAAATAATATTTGGTGTATGCATTGCGTTTATATTATTATATATGCATTGGGGTATTTGAGGGTGTGCGTTAATTACGTTACACGTTGTATATATGTATATTAATAAATTATAAATTAGGATTCACCATTATTACGGACATAACATTAAGCTTTGAACTCATTCCGTCGTCGCGTATAAAAATATTATTGATTAAATATCGTTATTTTATTAACCTATCCTTAAGTCATTACCATGTCATGTCATTACTAATTAAGTACTTGTTGAAAGTCGATCGTGGGGCAAAATAAAATACAATCATTGATTAAAATATTTGTTTTGTAATGTTACACTATAATTAGGCAGTTGTAATTTCCATGAGCAAGAAAATAATAAGTTATTTCCTCACCGTGTGCGGGCCAACTGCCTAACGACGAATTCAACGATTCTTCTATCACACATTAAGTCGATAATTCGTAGACAATTGACGTGCCCCACGGTTTTATTTTAGTCTAGTCTGTGCATATGTTTATAATTCCCACGACTGTATCTATTTTATTATTTTTTGGTTTTTAGTACATTTATCTAAAACATTGCAATGTATGTATATGTACACCTATATTCTGTACCTACATTCGGAGCAAATAAATATTATTATTATTATTATTATTATGTTTCACGTAAAACCGTTTGACTTAAAAAGTTTTTTTACCTATTGTTTTAGAATAAAACTTCAAGTCCTTACTTATTTTTCTAATATAATATTCTTGTATGGTATCTTACAATATGTTAATGTCTCGGTCTACATTAATCCGTCTTCTTTGGTTGTGCCGCTTTCAGTCACGTGACATTCAAATAAATCATAATATGTTTTTTGTGTTCAAGCCGCGACACATCTGAGACGTTCTATTAATTATTATCAATGTTATTTTTTATGTATATACTTCAAATTATAATTAATACCTACCATTACAATATACACACAGATTATACATATATTACACATAATAAAAGATTATTTAAACTGCTTTGGTTCATATCACTTTACTTTATAATTTTAGAAATGTATTAACTTTGCTTTCGAGATTTTTTAAAATTTATGTTCATAATATAGTGAATGTAACCATAATTGTAACTCATTAATTTCTTATATCTGGAAACAGCTCAACTTTTCAGAGACGAAACTTCTCAGCATTCCATGGATTCACCGTGCGGGTGCCGGGTCCATCGCGTTGCAGAGGGGGGAGCTTCAACAGTGCCTGGGACTTGCGACCCAAGTGTAGGTTTAAGGGGCCCCTTAACTAACGCGCGTTATACGCTCACCTCCACTGTCCAAGCTCCTCTCCCTACCTAACCAAATTTGAAAAGAACCTACTAGGGCTGCCTTCGATGTACGTTCCAAGAATGCATTAATGTGAGTTCTGGACAAGCCCAAGTCCTTTAGTAGGTTATAGAGAGATTTCGCTGTTATACCTCTCGCTCCCACCTCTACCGCGTACAAGTCTACTACGAACCTATTTCGAGTGAGTTCGTTTGTGAGCTCGTAATATTTGTTGACCTTGATGGTATGGTCTTTGGGGATGTTGGTTTCCCAAGGCACCGTAAGCTCTATCATCACTACGCGCTTTAAAATTCGCGAAAACAAAAATATATCCGGTCTGGAGGCCGACGCACAAATATCCTCGGGGATTTTATATTGTTTTTCATACGTGTCCATCATTATAGTCCAATCCGACGCCGCTTTAAGGATGGAGTAAGGCTTGACGTTTGATTTTGTAGCCCTAGTGCCTTCTCTCACAAAACCTACTGATCGTTCGTTTGTGGTTATTCCCTTTTGCGCTCTGGCTACCGAAAGACTAACCGCTTCACGTATGACTTCTAGAACCCTATCGTGACAACGCGATTATTGGCCGCTGTCAAGGAGTACCTTACATCCCACCAGCAGATGCTTAGCAGTTCCAACTGCCTTTCCACAGATATAGCAAGTTTTTTCGGTACTTTTACCCCATCTTACTAAATTACTCTGATCTGGGAGAGTCATCTGGAACGCATTGAGATAGAATTTTAGCAATGCTGGCGACCAATCATAAATTAAAGTGCGCCATTTTAATGCTAATGGGATGCAAAAATCTCCTATGTCTAACCACTCGTTCTGCATTTCTAAATTCATTGCATGGATCATATGTTTATCATTCTCGTCTTGCCGAATAAAAGACTTCAATATATCCGCATCTTGGACTTTCCTATTTGATCCTAACCCCGCTCTGTTACTTTGCGCTCCTATCATAAATTGCTTATGGAATTGAAGTCGTGACTCTAGCTCGGGGGCATCTTCATCTTTTGGGAGCGATGTCACTATGTCATCATGGGATTTCCCCAGGATATATCTCTTGGAAACTCTTAGGTGTTTATAGAGCTCCGATGGCCTTTTTAGACTCATCCCAAAACTATTGCTTCCCCTAAATAACGCCGATGAATCAGCCGTTAGAGCGAGCCCGAGCCACAACTTCAACATCTTTATGACGCCTGCATCTAACTTTGACAAAAGGGTTTTATTAAAATCATAGACGAGGAAAGGCCAATTCAAACGTGAAGTTAAGTAATTCTCGTAGATCCAGGCTTTTTAGACGTTACTTATCAGTAACGTCAAAAAAGCGTCAAAAAAGACATATTCACAATATGAATACTTTAGAAAATATGATATAAACTGACCTGACCACGATATCATACAGTTTACTTGACATTTTGTAGGCGAGCTAACTTGAAATTGTTGTTCTAAAATCCCCGTTACGGTTAATTGTTGTTATTTTAGAAAAGTTATTTTATCCTTTTGAACTTTGCAAAACAAAATAAATTTATGTCTAAAATTCATATTTACGGTAAAAATACGGTCCACTGAACATTTCACTAGATCACCATTCGAGTTTGAAGAATCGATACCCCGATGTCGACTCTTTTGTGTCAACGCATCGCGGAACGCATCCTATCAGTCAGCTGATCGGCGATGACGATGATGATGTCAGCTCGAGCAGACCAGTGGGGTGACCACAGCAGCGGTCGAGGAGGGGTACGGACGACCCTTGTACGAACTACTACTCGAATTTAAACTCCCAAAATTTGATATAAAGTTGGTTAGTTTAAGTTTGTTGAAAGGTAGGCTTTAATTACTCCGTTACAATATTACATACTGTATTCAAGCAACAATTTAATGTATTATATTTTAATTAGTTAATGTGATTTATCGAACCGTTGGAAATGGACGTTATTTTAACAACCGTATGTTATCACTTTATTGTTTGTACCGTAGGTACCGTTTTCTATACGTATGTAGGTAATCTTAGAGTCATATTAAAATTAAAAATTGCTTCCATTAATTAGTGAATATTTATTTACTAGGATGTAATATTGATAAATTTAATTAAAAAAAAATTTAACCATGATTAATGCTAATTATATAAGAGTTAAAAATTTACTTGGTAGGTATTATAATCCAAAATAAAGTTTACTAATTGAAAGGTTTTTTTAAAAGTAATGTTTATAATAAATAATATAAAATAATATTTGAACAGTCCAGACTGAATATAAATTTTGTCTGCCCCTATGTTAAGCTCGGAAATATAATTATTAATTATTTTTTAACAAAAATAAACTAATAGGATAGTATACACTATAATATCAACAACTAATGAATGTACATTGTACATAGTATGTATTACAAGCTCTCATGTAACAAAACCAATGAATTATATTTTCCTCTTTAATTAAAATAAACATTAATTCTCTGTCTACAATACTTAATACAACAAAGGAAACTAATATTTTAGGTTTTTCGAGACGGACGACATCTCGTCTGCCCGTGACCACGGTTGCTAAAAGTAGTCAAAACGTGGGAAGTATGTAGTTCGTAATCAAAAATAAAAAACGTGAAGTAAAATCTGAAAATATTAGTTTCATTTAAATGAGTACTTAAACAAATTATTTCGACCAAATTAGGTACCATAAAAACGGTTTTTGTGAGTTAATCTTAAAAGATAGACATATTTTGTCGCTAACTGTTTTTTAGATCATTAAAACTGCTATTATTCTTTAATAGATATTTTTTGTGTATCCGTTTGTGTGAACCATTTTCACGGCGCACGCAACGGAAGGCTTCAAAGATGAAATAATTTCTCCCGTTTTTTACATATTTACCACTATATCTTTACTGCTATTGGTTGTAGTGTAATGTTATATAGCCCACAGCCTTCCTCGATAACTGGACTATCCAACGCAAAAAGAATTATTCAATTCGAACCAGTAATTTCGGAGATTAGCGCTTTCAAACAAACAAACTCTTCAGCTTTATAATATTAGTATAGATTAAACTAGCTTTTGACGCGACTTCGTCCGCGTAGATTAGCGCTTTCAAACAAACAAACAAACAAACAAACTCTTCAGCTTTATAATATTAGTATAGATATAAATTCCTTCAGAATGAATCGCGAATGAAGTTTTCGCGGAACTTATTATGCTATAATATGTTTTAATGAATTAATTTTCACTCATATAGGATATATTAAAGAATGTCAACCAGATTGTAAAGCTTCGAGAAATGAAAGATGCCAGAGGATCCATAGTGTTACGAAGTGCGTGTGTAGACCAGGTTTCGCTAGAATGTTCCCAGATCGACCGTGTAAACGTAAGATATTACTATTTTTTATTATACTAAAAATAAACAACCAGTTAGTATTTTAACTATTTCAACATAATATTTTAAATGTGCTCAATTTTAGCAACATACACGTACCTACTCAGTAAGATTAGGATCTAGAAACAATAAGGTGCTCAAATTCCATAAGAATTTATCGGACAATTCTACTAAAAAATATGAGAGTTTGTCATTGGCTACTCATGAAGGAATAAATAGAATGATAATGCAATCAGACTTACAGGATGTTTATCACGGAGTTCACATAACAGGATAAAGGATTCCATCCTATTGAGATGAGAACAAAAGACGGTGCATATGAGGGAGTTATCAATGATTTCTACGTTCAGGTAACCATTCAGTAAAGACTTGAAATATGTTCTTTGCAGCTTATTTTAAATGAATTTTTCTTTAGCTTTCCAATAACGCTCATGAAAGCAGACTGAAGGAAATTATAGAGAAATATCTACGGAATAATAATTATAGCCTTGGTGGAACAGAAATTTATGCATCTGAAGAATTTATTGAGAGCCTTAATGTCAGTGGTAAGTGAACACTCTCGAGTCAGTTAAATATAAATACAGAACATTTACAACAACCACAATTTTGGCTGTCTTATTACTCAGTGGCGTGCAAACATAGATGCAAATAAGCACTGCATATCCTACGCATATAACAACTAAACCTATATTTTTAAATTCTTACTTACATATTTTTAATCATACATTACGAATTACAAATGTTAACAGATATTTAAGACGATATTTGATTTATGATTTGTTAATAAGTGCCATCTATCAATGTTAAAACGAAACTTCGTTCGTTCGTTAATTGTCAAATGAAACGGGACGCTCTGATTGGTCGGTAAACTCTTCATATATTTTTTCGCCATTTTATTATTTTTGAATATTGTTATTTGTCTTTCAAAGCGCAAGTGAATAAGTTTTAATTACAAACAGTGGATTAATTTATTAACGTATTGTGTAAAATTATAGCTGTGAGCTCTGTGCTGGTGATATGTGTTTATTGAAATTAGTTACGAGTAGATTTTCAATATTGGCCTTTTGGTAATAAAATTAAAATAAGAGTAAAGTCAAGGTGTGTGACCAGTTGAGTTTGAACTAAAAGAAAGGTAATGTTATTGTTTTAATTAGTTAGCAGGTTGTGTACACACAAATGAGTTATTTTGTTTGCCTTGTTTCTTATTTTCAACGGTAATAATAAGAATATATGTTATTGTTTCGGATATTCCTTATTTAAACAACTTAAAGCTGTGGTGAACAGATCGTAATCGTTTTATTGTACTTTCGTGGCTCAAAGGTAGTTGAGAGGTTCATAAAGTATAATATAGATGTTCGTTCTGATAGGACTGCTGTCCCTACCATTTTGCGCGAATTTTATCAATATTTAATTTAAATTAATATTTTCTGATTACTTCTCGTTTTTTATCATGCACGCCACTGTTACTTATATACTATAAAAATCTAAGAAGCATTTGAATTTTTTCAGATTTCGACGAATGCACGAGTAGTCAGTTCAATGACTGTTCCGAACACTCACGCTGTATCAACCTTCGTGGAACTTACACTTGTAGTTGTTTAGAAAGTTTTGCAGACCTTAGCGTCGACACTCTATACCCTGGAAGGATATGCTCTTGTAAGTAGATTTCATTTGCTACGCTGTAGCACGAAATATTATGATGGTATTTTAGACATCAAAACATAACCCTTATATATAATTTGACTTTGAAAGCGTTTTAAGATTTCCAATGATAATAAAAATTGTACAGATAATGACACGATTATGTTTTAAATTGCAATTTTCAATAAAAACTCAGCTGACGCAATAGGCTGTGCGGGTTGCAACTATCATTGTACCTGCTTCGATCGTGAGAACGCGATGATATGTGAATGTTTCAAGTGGTACGCGGGCCGAACTTGTCAAGTCAATCTGAAAGGTAAATAGAGACATATGAGACTAGAGTAATCTGGAACGACTACAGTCTACACTATAAAGTGTACCACAGGGTTCAATATATCCATATAATATACAGAACTACTACTATTCACTATCTCTTAAAAGTGTTGCTTATTTAAAAAAAAAATATGATTATAATATTACCTATCCATAAAGGAATAACTTGATCAACACCAGCATTTAGATCAGAATGGTTTTTTATGCCAAATGTCATGTAATTTAACATAAAACTTATATTGAATGTGTTTTATTTTCAGCTGTATTGATAACAGTCACCGTAGTAGGAGCCTTGATTATCATAGTGGTGACCATCTGGGCCTCGAAAAGATGCTGCAGTCAGAAGAATCCTACGAATCAAATGTTTGTTATTGGTTGCATGCAGGGAATGCCAAGTTTACATCAGATAATTTACCTATAATGTTATACAAAACATTTTGCAAAAATTATAGTAGCTATATGTACTAAATTTGTAACAAAATCCTCAGTTATAAGTGGTTAAAAGGCCCGCCTCTCATGCACGAGTGCGCGGATCCTGGCCCTGGCAAGTACCAATGTGATTTTTCCGAGTCATATGTACTTTCTAAGAGTATTTAGACATCACTGATTAATGCATTCCCAAAGAGGGTTGATGTCAGGCAGGCGGCCGGTCGTAAGAACAATTAGCCAAAACTATTCACAACATGTAAGGCAGACCCTGGCTAAAGCTGAGAAAGTTTCCAGGTAGAAGATCGTTAGTCATAGAATAAATTCAATATAAATTTTTCTTCCAGGGCAACATTCCATCAAAGCAAAGAGCTGATAGACGAGCATTGATTGCTGAAAGAAATGAAGCAGAGACTTGTAGCATACAGAATGCTTCACACTGCCTTATGTACCATCAAAAGTAAGAAAAAATCTGATGTATTAAATATTCAATAGTCACCACAAGAATTCTTACACGATATTTCTTAGCTCCCAGTTGTTTTTAATAACTCATTATTTATGACCTCACTTGATTAGACAAAATTTTCATCCTCCATATCTTAGACAGAGAGTCGATCTTATATTTATTACAAATACAATTTAAACTAATTAATGTTTCATGTGAAGCTTCTTGTGTAACTTCAATGTTGAATCATGCTCGTTGTTCATGAAGTGTGTATTCTATATGTACGTATGTTTTAGTTGTATTCTATTCTATTGTAGTCCCGGTGTACATCACACAGTGAGCAGGCCCCGGAGCCTCCCGGACCCTCCCCTCCCCCGCGCCGGCCCTCATGATACGTCGAGCGAGATTACATGCACTACATGACAGGTACCATGAGGAACATACTACATGTACAAGGAACTTATAGCACTTGATAGGTATAAGGAAAAATGTTATATAATTGAATAGTATATACTGTATATGTATATGATAGTTTATATTCTTGAATTGTCTTTGTAATATGGATAAATATACAAGTAATGACTTTTGATAGATTAAGATTATTATTTGTACATTATGTTACAAATTTATGTAAATTATTTATATTAATATCTAGGAACTTAAAATACTTATGAGATATAATATAAAATGTCATATAAATGTACAAATATGTACTTACAATAAAATAAACATAATTTATATTTGAACAGAAAATTCTAAAAAAAATTTAAATATCAAACGGGTCACTTCCATACATAGAGTGAGGAAACATTGTTAATATGAAAATTGAGATATGATTGTAAATAGATCGACACTTTTGTACTCTAAATTTGCGAATAATATTCAAATTATACTTACGTATGTATTTTCGTGACTTTTTTAAAGCCATAAAAATTAATTGCCGCTTCTTCCTAGGATAGGAGTATAAAATGTTGGTTGTTAAAACAATAACTCATAGAACTCAAATATTTCGATTAAAACGGATAGTTGTTGGAATATTATATTGGTAAAGTTTGGTTTTTAAATGAGGGCTTTTCCGTTAACAACTCCAAAGAACAATTAAAACTTTAGTTTTCGGATGAAAGCGTCTTCTCTTTAAGCAAAATAGTCAACAGGGTAAACTTTAGTATAACAAATCGCATAATCGATCGTACTTTACTAAGAAAAACTATATTTCTGGTAAAGAAAGTCATTCGAAACAGTTGTAAAATTCTTTTAGTGTTTGAGGCTTCGACAGTCTATTATAACTATTATGATAAAACATGTTATAACGATGTGTCATAGATTATACTAACGATAAAAAATCTTAATAAATTTTGATTTTTTTGATATAAATTAAATAAATTTTGCTATATTTTGTGTATTTGAATGCAAAAAAATGTATTAACAGGTGCACTAATTCACACAAGTATAATATAAATGTTTTCCAGTACTAACCCAGTATGCAGTAGATACTCGTACATATAGGATACAGGAAAAAATAAAAATTTTGATAAAAAAATAAAAATTTTGTTAAAAAAATAAAAATTTTGTTAAAAAAATAAAAAATTTGATAAAAAAATAAAAATTTTGATAAAAAAATAAAAAATTTGATAAAAAAATAAAAATTTTGTTAAAAAAATAAAAAATTTGATAAAAAAATAAATATTTTGATAAAAAAATAAAAGTTTTGATAAAAAAAAATAAAAATTTTGATAAAAAATAAAAATTTTGATAAAAAAATAAAAATTTTGATAAAAAAATAAAAGTTTTGATAAAAAAATAAAAGTTTTGATAAAAAAATAAAAATTTTGATAAAAAAATAAAAATTTTGTTAAAAAAATAAAAAATTTGATAAAAAAATAAAAATTTTGATAAAAAAATAAAAGTTTTGATAAAAAAATAAAAATTTTGATAAAAAAATAAAAGTTTTGATAAAAAAATAAAAATTTTGATAAAAAAATAAAAATTTTGATAAAAAAATAAAAATTTTCACTATCTTTTATACACATACATTTTAATAACCACAGCATTATACTACTAGAAAGAAGAAAAAAATACAATATCTTTTGTTATTCCCTTTTCCCAAGTGAGATTTTATATCCAACTATATTTATCGATATAACAACGTTTGACAACTTTAGTGTTCAATTTATTTTCAATTCTTACATTTTTCATATTATATCAAGCGCTCATCTTTAAAAGCATCAGTTGTCACGACCATATCAAAAAATACTTCCTGGAACACGTATTTTATAAAAAATCAATGATAATGTATAAGCAGTGTCCATATTTTTAATACGTTCTTGTAAGCACAATTTTGATTATACATTGCTTCTTTCATATTGCATTGTATATTTTGAGAACTTTCAAAGGAAAAGCAATTTAATTATGAGATAAAATCAATACACGCAGATTTTTTTTACGGTTTTATTGATATAGTTTTCAGAAAGTTTCATTTTTATTTTTCTTATTCAATTTAATATTTTTCCTTAGAACAATACTACATATAATACTTCTAAGTTTAAACAACTGTAATATTAAAGACTTTTTTTATTTATAACAACTATTTGAAATAACCTAAATTAAATTTACTTCCAAAGTACGTATATGATGTTTAGGTCCTAAACTGTATACATAAACTGATTTTAAATAGTGTTCAAACAATTCAACAGTACAACATTAAAATTAACATTTTTCGATTGGACTAAAAACAATGAATACTGTGTATAGTTTTAATATAATAAATTAACTTCTTTCATTGGACTTTGGAAAGCATTTTGCTTTCTTGATTTATAACTTAGGTCTATTTTACTATTATCCAGTTAAACATCTCCTGTTCCTCTTTTTATTTTACAGAGAGGCATTCCTGTATCTCTCTGTTATTTATTACGTGTACCATAATTTCGTTTTTATTTTTTAATATGTTCATAATTAATCATTGTTTCTAAAACAAAGACCTAAAGCTTGTAAAAACTTTGGTATATTTCTAAAATAAGGTAGAATCGTCATGAAATGTTACCAGCTCTCATAAATTAATTAATTATTATTAGTAGGTATATAAGATATTTATTTTAAATTTATTATGAGTGACTTATTAATGTTAAATGGTTCAAAAATTGCTTTATTGAAAATGTTAAAATTTATTGAACATTTTGAATGAAAATAGTTATGTGGATAATTTTCATTAGCAAATATCGTGAGAGTAGATGTAATTTATTTGTGATAGGATAAAAACAATACTATGTAATATATGGAGTAACTAATGCATTTTAAGTCAGTTCGCTTTTTTAAGGACTGTATTAATAAAGTGTTTTCGATATTCATTTGTAATCAGAACTATAAATTGTGAAATAAGACATTAGTAACAATGTGTTTGTGAAAGTTGATGTGGACGCTAGATTGACTATACATATGTACTTTCAGTGAAAAAGTTTCGTGAAACACTGTCACCGCTGCTTCTAACTCTTTGACAAACTTCGGGTGAAGATTGACTCGGTATGATTTTATTTTTTTATTATTTTAACACAATATCGATATACATATATATTTTATTGATAGACTTCTCCTCGTTCATCACCAATGATTAAATTGATTTAAGTCATCTATCCTATTAGGGGCCATCCATAAAATACGTCACACTAATTTCATGAGTTTTTGAGCCCTCCCCCGTCCTTGTCACAGGTGGTCACATTTCTGAGACCCCCCCCCTCCCTAGTGTGACGTCACATGTTTTGCAATTTAACATCGAAAAATTATTAAATTAAAACAGCAGTTCCGAAATTAGTTTTATTTCCATTTAAAATAAGTACTTTTTTAAGAAATCAACATAGTATCAAATATTTGAAATAATAAATAAACTAATGAATATATACAGGGTGACTGGTGAATTACTATCGATACTTGAGGACGTGATATTTGACGATTATAACAAAATAAAAATTAATATAACATAAATATTAATAAACTTCTAAGTAAAGTTAACCAAAAGTTATGTAATTCATTACGCATCGTGTGAACAGTCTACAGATTAGGTATACACACACACGCGCGCGTTTGGCGGCGTGGTGTTGTATCAGCACGCCGCTAGCACGCGTCCACACTTGGAACACTTGGAACGTGTCCTCACTTTATTTATTTATACGGAAATTTAGTCAAAAATTAAGTACCTTTTTTTTACATAATTCGAATGAGAATCATGTACCGAGTATTCTCCTTAAATATTGATAGTAATTCATGTGATGACGCGCTCAGTTTTAAAGATTTTAATTAATATTTCAAATTACGCGATTAGTAGCTCTAGATTTTGAAATGTGATGTCACGAAACTTAGGACCCCTCCCACCCCTTGTCACACCATGTCACACTTTGTCGACCCCCTCCCACCCCCTTTACGTGTGACGTACTTTATGGATGGCCCCTTACTAAAAAAAAACTATTCATAAATTTCTTTCTAAAAATACATTAGCACTACATGATAAAACTGGTGTTTAAGTAGACGAAAATATAGATTATTTCTTTGGTGATTCGGTTCGACGAGGACAACTTTATCACAATATTACATTTACTAAGTAACAACATTCAATTTTAGATCCGTGATTAAACAAACGTCATCCAATTACTCCTTAGAATTGTTATCAAGTCACTCCTTACATATACAATCGGATCCTAACTATATGCTTCTGGCTTGACGTAAGTTATTGAGCTGATTAAGGAACCATAAAAAAAAATTGAGGCCATAAATAGTTTTTAAAAGCGCTTGAAAAACTAAAAAACCGATTCACGAAGAAACCAAGATATTCATTATATTTAGTATTTATTCCATGGATATTATTTTAAATTAAAACCTTATATTTAGTTTGACAACCTTGTGAATTTCTTTTGTTCTAACTTATTTTGATAATAGTTTAATTTTAGTCATAAACATTTGCCCCGGCCTTTTTTCGCCCATATTACTTTTCCATATACCTAATTAACAACCTATGTATATGTAGCCGTGGGTTTTTTCAGGATAAAATTATTGAATCATCTCACTTATTTTAGAAGTTATATAAATAGAAGTAACTAATAATTAAAATATATTTTATGTTTATATTTTATTATAATGTTTTACACAATTTTACAAACAAAATAGGTAAATTATATTATAAAGATATATGGACCTGATTTCAATGTGTTTAGTGACTTTATTGACAATATTACTATAATATTATTATACCTTTGTTAACAGGATGATATGGAAAAGTTTAAATCGTTGATACCAGTTATCCAAGCTGTTAGGAATCCTGGAATGAAAGAACGACACTGGAATGAATTCATGGAAAAAGCTGGTTTGTAACATTCATACATAAGTTATTTTGGAACGTTCCATCTACCAGCTGTATTTCGAATGTATTTTAAAATTTTATGCCTCACATTTAAAAGCAATACAAATTATCTTTGGTAAAAAAAATCCACTAGTTGAGTTGTAATAAAGTTATAGTTTTAAAAGAAACACCGTTTTATTTGTTTAAATGATATTATTTTATTTATTTTATACATTAATGTCTTCGTATTCTTTCGTTATATCAAGAGGTTTTCAAATTGAAGCACCAGAACCTTATGATTGACTTAGTTTTATTCTTGAAATTTGATTTAATGTGCCACTTTTTTCACACAAATATCAAATATATAAAATAACTGGTTGAATTCAAATAAAATTTTGAACGAAAATTATTATTGTTTTAATAATATGTATATTGAAATATAGGTATTTCTGTAACAATGAACGAGAAACAGACGTTTGCAATGTGTCTGAAGCAAGGAGTGGCTCAACATGCTGAATTGATAGCTGAAATTGGTGAACTAGCCAGCAAGGAGTACGTGATAGAACAGGCACTCGATAAAATGCTTAACGACTGGGCGGCCAAGACGATGAAAGTGTCTCTATATAAAAAGACTGGTAGAACATTCGAGTGTATGTATATAGCCTCATGTCATTATTTTGTGTTGGACTAATTTCTAAGATAGGTAATTAAATAAATTGATCTAAATTATTTCTAAGCAGAATTGTATAGCACTCCAGTTGAGCATTAATAAAGTTACAATTTATTTAAATATTTATCAAGCGTTTATAATCTAATTACAGGCACGTTTATAATGAAGATTGCTGATGAAACTCTCCAACTATTGGATGAACATCTTTTAATTACACAACAATTAGGATTCAGTCCTTTAAAAGCAGCTGTCGAGCTACGAATACAAGAATGGGATGATAAGCTTTGGCTTACACAAAACGTTGTTGAAGAATGGATTGTATGTCAAAAGTATGTTTCAAAGTATTTCTTTATATATATTATTATATTGCATACATTGTGTACCATAATCAATATTATTTAAAGGGAGTGGATGTATTTAGAACCAATATTTACTTCCGAAGATATATCGCGACAATTACCTTTATACTAGTACTAGTACTAATTACCGACGAACTTTATACACACGATATTTAGTCACGTGCAGTGCAGTTTAAATATCAATAATGTTTTTTAAATCCTTGTTGAGCACGAAAGCATGCTTTACTGAGCACTCGCTATTTACTAGCATGTGTGTCCAAGTGTTGCTTAAAATGAGCATGTTTAATTGTAGCCTTAGTTTTATAACTACTCTTAATATATTTAATTTGTTTATAGATAATGATTATTATTATATGTCCGGATAGCCGTCTTCTAGACAGCTTGGTTGAAGCTCATCATTTACTGGCTGTTGTATCACGAGGTCTGAATGAATATATGGAACTTAAACGAGTACGGTTCCCGAGATTCTTCTTCCTTAGTGATGATGAATTGCTAGAAATATTATCCCAATCTCGCAACCCAAGAGCAGTGCAACCCCATCTTAGAAAATGTTTCGAGAATATTGCTAAGGTACTTAATTATATCTCTCTTTTGATGTGTTATGTTTATTTATTTTGTGTATATTTATAAATATATATACATATATGTATGTCTAATATCTAAATTTTCTATTATTATAATTTCGTTTGTATGCTTATATAGGTACATATGTATCTCTTTTTTTCCTTCTCTCTTTTAATTGTACCAACACCACATTTCTTTTATAGTTATGAAACTATTTCTACTTTTGGGCTTTGGCACATAAGTAATAAAATAATAATAAATATAACAATTATGTATAGTATGTTTGTAAGCAGAAATAATTAGTCATAATATAATGTTCATTATTTTTTTGTATATAAAACCGTTCTACTTGAAGACAGTATGCGGCACACGAGTGAGACCAGATTGATTTGTTATATTTTTATAGTGTCTATTTGATATAGGTTAATGTATTATTTTATTTAATAGAAAGGCCAAAAGATCTATCAATTGTTTTGGATTATATCTTGAGTAACAATTTAAAAATAAATAACCCATTAAATCTTTGAATTTTTTCTATTTATATTTTATAAATAATGCAAAAGATTATCATCTGTACGGAAAGTAAAAAAGGTGAATGTACCTACAGTCATATTCACTACTGAGAGAAATCCAATTACCTCTTTATCTTTAAATTAGACTGTATAAGCAAATGTATCAAATAAGTGTAAATATTGAAATAATAAATTATCTGACTTTTTTAGGGATTTATTATAAATAATGACAATAAGTATATTAGTACGTTGTATTTCATTATTTTTAAAATAACATTCTCTTGACGTTTCGGTTACTTTGCAGGAACTGTGATCACAGGCAGACGTGAGGAGGATCTCTAAAATAATGCGAAGTAATCCGAAAATAGTAGTCTTAATTAAATGAATACTTGTGAATGTCTTAGATCTTGCTATATTTTATTCTTAGTTCGTCTGACCTTGGTGGATTCAATGGTAGAATTATGGGAGTTACCTCGTGATCAGTGGGTACTGAGATGGCCGGGGCAGGTTGTGATTGCGGGATCACAAACAGCTTGGACGGCGGGAGTTGAACAAGCTATATCAGAATACAGAATGGATGAATACTTTGAAGATCTTAATATTGTCTCACTAATTCATGATACATAAAAAAGACGGCGTTTTTTCTATAAAAAGAAATATAATCACATATTACTATATATATATATTACTTTATACTGAAGTATGTAATAAGCAAAATTTTTCAATAATTGGATACACTTCGTGCCCTAGTTAAAGGTGAACTAACTTTCTTCCAACGCGAAGTTTTATGTGCCCTGATAGTTATCGAAGTGCATGCTCGTGATGTTACAAAGACACTAGTTGATGAAAGTGTCAAGAATGTTACTGACTTTCAATGGATATGTCAGTTGAGGTAATATTGATTTTTTTGTTTATAAAAAGGCATTTGGAACGTTAGTTTGATATGGTTTTAATCGGACTTCATAAGGCTTATCTACTAATTTAAATATTAGTAGAAAAGCCTTATGAAGTCCGATATATATTAAATATATTATATTTAAATGTATATTTTTTATTCATTTACTTGGACTTTAAATACAATATGATCGATTGCAATTGAAAAGAATTTATTTAATATTTTGAAAGTTTCTAGTTTCAGAATAATTGACTACGTAGCAAATATTTTTTTTACAAACATTCAGTAAAATACAATGGCAACAAACATTATTAATATTTCCTGGGAAATGGAATTGATTTTAGAATCTTTGTTACGATTTAAAATAGAATTTATTTCCATTCAGGTATTATCAAATCGTAAAAGGAATGATACCGCTTGAGGAAGGTGAATTACCGGAGATATATCAAGAATTGTAGAATTGTATGTACTATCGTCAGTTCAGTCAGAATAAATGTAACGTTCGCGCACTGAATTCTATCTTCACTTATCAAAACGAGTACTTGGGAAATAGGTAACTCATTTATGCTATAGATTTCTTTTCAATTATTACCTACCCTTAACATTTAACGGTCAAGATAAACCATTTATTACGTGTCAGGGTTAACAATAAGTTTGTCTCGACCGCCTATGTTCATGCGATCCTATGCTCCTACGATGACACTTACCTTACCTTACACCTAATATGTGTTTTTTTTTCAGCGGTCGTCTGGTCATCACGCCGCTAACTGTTAGATGTTATTTGACATTGATGTGCTCAATGCATCTCAAATTCGGTGATGCACCGGCAGGTCCTGCTGGTACTGGAAAAACTGACACAACTAAGGTAACTTTTATTCTAAACTTTTCTTTGTATGAGAACAAAAAAAAATATTGTTCAAGTTATAAATAGCTAAGTATAAGTATATATAGTTAACACTAGTCTTCTATTCATTATGTGGAGTTTGTTTATTTCCAGGATTTAGCCAAAGCACTGGCTGTTCAATGTGTGGTATTCAATTGTTCAGATCAGCTTGATTATATGGCTATGGGAATGTTTTTCAAAGGACTAGCAGCGTAAATATATATTTACTAATACATTTAAACTTGTGTTGAATTATATAATTACTATGAAAATATTTCAGATCCGGTGCCTGGGCTTGTTTCGATGAGTTTAATAGAACTGACATTGAAGTGCTATCTGTCGTCGCTCAACAAGTACCTATATATATTTATATAATAAGATTAAGACTTTCCCGTGTATTCATTACAAAGAAACTAAAATATTTGGATTACTACGCCTTATTTTATTATTTTTAATAACTACGTACTATACCATAGTATATTTTGCAGCAAAGTAACCGAATCTTCGGGAGTATGTTGTTTTAAAAATAATAAAAGACGCGTAGTAATCCGAAAACATTAATTCATTTAAACAATTATGTAATTTTGAAATAGTTGATTTCATTTATGTACCACTCACTCACTTCAACTTCCATAAACCATATTGCCTGTTCACTTTATCAAAACGTAAATTTCATTTGAAAGGTTGACGATACAAAAGGCGCAAATAGCTCGTCAGGAAAAGTTTATTTTCGAAGGCTGTGAGCTTCCCTTAAAAGCTTCCTGTTCAGTTTTTATCACTATGAACCCTGGATATGCGGGTAAGTTTATTAAAATTAACAAATAAGATAAAGAGGCGTCATACTAGTAATATTAAAATTATAACCATTCGGTATATTTCTCTTTCTAAACAGGCAGAAAGGAGTTACCAGGTAGTCTGAAAGCATTGTTCCGTCCTATTGCAATGATGGTGCCCGACTACGCTCTTATAGCAGAAATTTCTTTATTTTCATATGGTTTCTACGACGCCAAGATTCTGGTAGGAAAAATTACTACAACGTTTAGATTGAGCTCTGAACCATTGTCTTCTCAGGTAAGACTTAATTTTATTTATGTAGATATAACTAAAACGTTTTCCATATACATAATTTAAGTTAATCAACAATAAAACTTTAAATTATTGCTTATTTTTCGTGTACTTAACTGCATAACAGTTTAGTTTGTTATTTAGTGTGTAAGACTTATAATTAAATGACTAACAGTTACAAGTAGTGACATATATGTTTTTGATTTGGAAGTAAAATGATTTTGAAGAGTATTTTATATCAGGATATTTAAAAAAAGTAATGTCGTCTTAAATTATAGCACCTTTTAAAATTAAAAAAATGAAAATATTTTCTTAACAACTTAATAAGCTATATTTATTTGTTATGGTTATCTAATACAGAAATCATTGCCTTTATTTTCTAAGGAGCTAATGTCAAACGTCAAATGAGAGAAGTATCTGTTTTTGAACTTTAACGGCAAACGGCATAGCTCTGTAAAGTCGTTTTAAATTGTTTTATTATGTTGTTACATACCTATATCTTATTGTGAATTTATTAAGATGGATAACAGTGACGACATTCGTGACGAGGATTTTATCCCGTTTCTTCATGGAATAGGTGTAGAGACGTATAAGAAGTCTTTTGAATGGATGTTAAATGATCCAGATTTCTCTGGCGTTTTGCAGTGGATTTATAACAATTTGGATCATAATAATGCATTAACTGCTAGAGAAGAGTGCAGGTTAAGTATTTCAGATAACTCAAAACTCTAAAAGTTGACTTAGTAGAAATGACACGAAATATTGTATTGTGTTACAAGACGTAGTTTTGACATTTATAATTGTACCAAAACAAATAGTTAGTCATATATAATTTAAACATTTTAATCTTTATCATTAACAGACATGCAGAGTTAGAAAAGAAAGGAAAATTGTTGTCACCTGAAAACTTATAAACACAAATCCAATCAATACAAAATGATTTCGAAGGTTTAGTCCTAGCTGGGGTTTAGATTCTTTAGAGGACGCTAAACTTGATATTGAAAGGCAGAAAGAGAAGCTTGCAATGTTACAAATTCATGAAGAAATGCTTAATGAAATGATCACTCAAGAAGAGTAAGTCATTATCATCAACTGTATACATTTCAAAGATATTTAACATAGTGGAAGCATTTAAATTGTTGTTTAATTTAAAATTAATTATTAAAAACACGTAATCAATATTTATACATTTTTAGGTCTACTAAAGAGGTCCTTACACAAGATATTGCTAGATTAGAAACAGTACAGAAACAATGTAATCAGGATGTCACTACAGCTAGTGAGCAATGCTTGCAGTTGGCTGAAGAAGTTGAAAACATTACCAGTAGCGTTATGAACAATATTGCAGAGGTTTTAAATGTTTATGACTCCAGCATCAATGATAAAGTATGTTTATTTCTATTAATGAATATTTGCAATAGTATTCTTAAGTAATCATTAGTAAAAAAATAACTAGAATAACTATTTAGGTGACCATATAAGTATAACTTGTATTTAAAAGCATACATTAAGTATCTTTGTAGGTTAAGACTTGGTAATTCTTAGTTGAATGTCCAAAAGTTTTGGCCTACTTTATTTTATTAACTATCACTTAAATTTATTAATAATTCTTTTACATGACAGTGATTTTTTCCTATTTTACAATTTTATTATGTCTTCATACATAAATAAATTTATGTTGTTACACTTAACTTGTGTAAAAGTCATAATTATGTTAGGGGCCGTTCAAGTATTACCTAAGCAGATTTATTACAATTATTTATCCCCCCATCCCCCTTGTCAGCAAAATTAAGCAAAGCTCTTACCCCCTCCCCCCATGCTTACGTAAACATTTTCAATTACTGTATTGTTTTTTTTTTAAATATAAATCTATAAAAAAAATTATAATTATTTTAAAGTTTCTTTCGTTCCAGTTTCTTTCGTCAATTAAATAAAAACAATTAGCAAAATATTGAACAATTTCAGTGCTAATAAAACTATAGCATTAAAAAAATTGTTTGCAAACTTCTCTACTTAGATACTTGGTTTTCAATTAAAAACAAACTGACGATTTTTACACAACATTAATTTTTATAATAACACAGTAACATTTCCTAGAACATTCAAGTTTAGCGTATCAAACATAGACAATGTCGCATGTATACACTAGTTCATATACTAAGTAGTTTAATTCATGTAGGGTTGTAGCGACCACATGAGTTCCTACCAGTTCGCTACGATGGTGTGCTCCAAGTACAAGGAGCGTGTGAGGAGACTCTCCGGTCTGGGGATGTAGAATATCACCTGCACTAGGTGAATATATGTATACTAGTATACTATTATTATATTAATTTACGATTTCATTGTTCACAAATTATTAAAAAAAATACACTGTCGTTGTTTTTTTCGATATGGTAACACTGGTTTGTATGTTGCTTAATACGTGTAACCATTAATAAGTGTAGAAATTATTCATATTTGTAGATAAGCATTTCTTTTTCTAGCTAAAAATCTAGAATTTATGAATAGTATCAGCTACTATAAAGAGAAATTAGAAATATTTAAAACAATATCTCTAATTACACCGATCGCACCATTTCCTTTTAAAATAGTTATATAAAGTCCTCTCAGATTAAACCAGTGAATAAGGAGTCACTATAGTTTCTACATCCATTCTTCCCAATAACTGGTCCGAAAGTGGTGAATCTTGTGCTTAGAATCGTTTGTTCTCAAATTTTGTTACATGAGCCATACAACTAGTGTTTACTACTTTGACAGCTTTCTTATATATACATATATCGTCGGGGATAGTGCAAAATCCGCGTAACTTTAATATTATTTTTTTTAATACTAAAACTGTCAAATATTAACATTTCTTAGAATAGAGACATGAAAACTACAAACATTAAAAATTATACGCAAAAAATTATATTTTCCTACCAAGTGAACCTTTCAATGTAAATACAAACACAGCGCAATCCATCTTCGGCTAGATCACGACTCGAGATTAATAAACATATTTTAAATTCAATCCATATAATTATTGTATATCGTACACACACTGTATAATAACTTCGTATGACATTGGCATAATATTCCACAACTACAGTGCAAATGCAGCTATAGCTTAAAAAACTCTGTATATATTTATATTATTATTGTCTGTAGGAATTCGGTTCGGATCTAACTCCTTTATCCGAGTTAGTGTTCACTCTGCCTCTCTTGAACCGCGGCTCCGTCCGTCATCGTCGCAGTCTCTATCGTGATCGGCTCACAGTCAGAACGACCCTACACAGACAACACCTGGAGGATATCATAGCTAGGCTCAACTTAACTGGTAACTATATAACATTGACTATTAATACGAGTATTACAGGTTTACATCGTCCGACAAACTTTGAACTTTTACAGTAATATGAATAAGTCTTAGAACAGTATCAATTACAAAATAGGAACTCTAACGTATTTATTTGGTTTTATTATGCATTTTGCTATACCTTTAAATGAATGGGCACTTTTTAATAGGATCATTAAAATATACAAAATTTAGAAGATTTTTGTGTAATTCGTAAATGATTCTTTTATTGGTCTTTTATGTAACTATTAACAAGATTTGGTTTAACATTATTTTGGTGACATCTTGTGAACTAAATATGGCGGGCTGACAAAAATGGGGGGAAATTCAAAAATTAATAACAAAATACATAATTATTAAATAAATAACTTTGTTATTTTGAAATTAAGGGAGAGGTATTTCCAAGGCTTGCATAAAATTCATGTAGTCCTTTTTTACTCCAATAATTTGAAGAATTTTTATCCCTCAGCCTTTTCAAAATGTCAATTTTACTTTTTCTATAGAAACAAATATAAGAACTTTAATGGTCAATAAATATCTAATAAATAAAAACACTTTTCAGATAACACAAGAGGGAGCGCATACTTTCAAACGATACCAGAGAATATAGAAATTGATTTTACAAATCCCATACACATATCACCGGAAGACACTATGCTTAGCAAAAAAACAAGACCTACGTGGGACTGAAAATTTGTATAAAAAATTACAAAAAAAAAAACTGTACTCTAAGTTATTTTAAGAAATGGAGAACATTTTTACCTAATTTATAATATTTTATTTAAACGGTGCTTCACTGAGGTTGTACTATGTATAGTCATTTTTATATTTTTTGACTGTATCATTGTGATGTATGTACCATAAGACTATATTCCTAAACTTATATTATTGAATAAATTATAATTAAATTATGTTCAATATGAATCATCTTTATTTTGACCTTCGAAGGAGAAAAACAACTCTACAATGAAACTTTTTATTGAAAATGGAAATTAACGCCAATTTTATTTCTTACGTTTTAATCTAAGTCATCTATATATGTATATAAAAGAAAGTCCTGTTACTATTTATAACTCTATTTATTCGAGGGGGGAAGGGGGGTCAGAAATCTTCGAAAATTGCGTTACGTAATACTTGAACGCTCCCTAAGTACGAGTATGTTATTTATCGCTATTTGTTAATGTTTCTATTACTGTTAGTAATAATTCTAGTGTTAGTACTTAATAACTTTTAACTAGTTTTTTATATCTTCCATTTCGCTTAAAAATATAATAGTAAACAGTGTTTTCATTTAAATAATATTTAATGTTAGTGCCCTCTTGTGGCGAGTTGTGGTACTACTATGAGGTGGTCGATTTGGTCGATTGAACTACGCTTTGAGTTTCATCTGTTAGCTATCCGCTAACAGATGTCGCTAGTAGGTCAATTTCTTGGAAGATGATGTTTTTCTATAGTTAACCTAAATAATGTCTGCATGAATTCAATTCAATTCATGAAATCAATTTAAAAGACAAGCTACTTATTTGTATGCTAAAATGAACCTTAAAGCTAACATCTTTGGTATGAACACGTATAATTGTAAAAAAAAACGTTAAAGGACTACTTAAAGGAATTGGATTGCAGTGAAACTGAAAAATTATTGGAAACTAGTTTTTGCCCGCGACTTCGTCCGCGTTAATTTCGTCATGAGTAATATACATATGTATAGCTAACCGGGCGAACTCTATTCCATCTTAAATGACCAGGTATTGATAGGTATTTATTAATTTTTTCCGGTTTCAATCGAACAGAATGATTGACATATTAGTTAGTTGTCAAATCTAATGTCAAAAAAACGTTTGTATGGGAAATAGAAAAGGGCTGTTTATAGTGTTTTCCCAGAAATGAATCAATTTTTTTCAACTTTTATACCTTCCCTGAACCTCCACGAACATTTTAAGACTAAGATAAGATAAATCCGTTCAGCCGTTCTCGAGTTTTAGTGAGACTAAGGAACAGCAATTCATTTTTATATACAGGGTGACTGGTGAATTACTATCAATATTTAAGGAGAATACTCGGTACATGATTCTCATTCGAATTATGTAAAAAAAATAGGCACTTAATTTTTGACAAAATTTCCGTATAAATAAATAGTGTTGACACGTTCCAAGTGTTCAAGTGTGGACGCGTGCGGCGTCGTGCTGATACAACACCACGTCGCGACACGCGTATGTGTGAGTGTGAGTGTATACCTAATCTGTAGGGTGTTCACACGATGCGTAATTAATTACATAACTTTTGGTTAACTTTATTTAGAAGTTTATTAATATTTATGTTACATTAATTTTTATTTTGTCATATATGATCGTCAAATATCACGTCCTCAAGTATCGATAGTAATTCACCAGTCACCCTGTATATTGGTACGGAACCGAATGAAATGCAATAAAAATTAATAATTGCACATGGTAGTAACAACAACAACCACCAGAGTACACGAATACAAAACTGTAAACGGTCTGTATGTAGTGTGTCGATACAAGCTTGTTATACGGATATATCAAGAGTCAATTTAATTTGTTGACCAAGTCTATCATCATTACTTGTTCCCTAGATTTAGCTTAGAATACTTTGACTGAATCCTAAGTTCTCGCGACGTGATTAAAGACATTTTCCATGTTTTATAGGAGGATACATAGTTTAGATAATTTCCAGCCATTTTATTTATTGCGGTTAGAATATTTCCTAATTTTAATAGCCTCGCAGTTTAATCTCTGCATATATCTTTTTCTAGACGTGTGGATTGGTTGTTATATTTGAGACGAAATAATAAAGGGGGTTTTTCTAATGATGGTCGTAGTCCACATTCTTCATGATACATATACCAAATTTGTGCATATTTCTTGTTTCCTTTCTCACGGAGTAGTTTCTACCTGTCTTCTTTAAAACACGATTTGCAACATCAAGACTCCGATAATGACGCATGAAACCACCACATTTTATTACAATGACAAACAAGTCGAGAACAGAGATATAATATTCTACTGATTACATGATAAAATTAAAATTGTAAGTGGTCGCTAAACTTTTCAATCATATTAGTACACAAACTGTTGTCTGTGTTGTAAAGCTTTTCAAATAAAACCTTATAAATAAATTGATTATGAATGGCACTATGCCAAACCAGACTTGAAACACAAAACTTTTACACAAAAAGATCTCTACTGTATTTGAGATCTTAAAAAGCAGATATAAAAAAATATGTAACTTTATAAAATAATAAGACTTAAACATATTAAAATGTTTTATCCTAGTTTATATAGTGTAATTCATAAAAGCAAAATATGTAATTAAAAAAGGAATCCAACAATATTTTTGTAGAACTTAATATGCACTACCTTTACCTGTGACTTTCTCCATATAAAGACGACGTTCTGTTACAAAACGTGTTTACCTAGCTTAAAATATTTGAATGAAAAAAAGTGTTGTTAACCATAACATCACATCTTTATATAGAATATATTGTATTTATCGTTTTCTTTTTTTTTGGAATACAACTTACGAAAATTTTTGAATACAACATTTGACAACGCAGTGTTAACTATACGAAACAAACGTTATATGTGTGGATACAACCACTTACGGTGAAAATAAATGTTACATAGGATATAATAGTAGTTTCTTGATTTTGATAATATTTAATATTAGTGCCCTCTTGTGGCGAGTGGTGGTACTACTACGACTTGGTCGATTTTGTCGATTGAACTACCGCTTTGAGTTTAGCTATCCGCTAACAGATGTCGCTGGTAAGTCAATTTCTAGGGAGATGACTAGCAGTTTTTCTATAGTTAACCTAAATAATGTCTATGAATTTTTCACTTGAATTCAGTTCCACACCCACAGAAACGCCCAAAGTATCTTTTACTAACTGTTCTTGTTTTTTGATAGGTTCTTAACGTTTAGCACTGTACTGTATTTTGAGCCATAATATAGGGATTAAACAGAGTGTTTATTCTACTTACACTGGAAATATCTATCTATCTAATATCTTGTCTAGGAAGTACCCATGCCCCACGCTTTTATTTTAGTCTAGTCTGTGCATATGTTTATAATTCCCATGACTGTATCTATTTTATTATTTTTTGGTTTTTAGTACATTTATCTTAAACATTGCAATGTATGTTTCACGTAAAACCGTTTAACTTATAAAGTTTTTCTAGTTTTTAGTTTTTATTACGCATTCTGTTTAATTCATTTGTGCTTCATTATTGCAAGGTTTCTTGCCCGTTAGTTTATTGCAGTCCAACTCCTCTAAAAAATTATTATCAGCCATTTGGTAGCGGCGGCCATATTAGATTTTAATTTAGCATAGTAAATTGTATTCTACTTGTTGAGACCTTTCATTTGATACCCATATTGATGGGATTGATAAAACATAAATTATCCGCCATTTTGTAGCGGCGGCCATCTTGAATTTATAATGATAATAAATAAACATAATTGTATTTTCACCAAAATCCAAAGTGTATACAAAATTAGATCTGATTAAATACAAAATTAGAATCAGATTAATCGGTTGACAGGAAGAGGGTGAAATTTGAATTACTAAATTTGACCCAAGAAAAATGAAAAATGAAAAAAGAATAAAAAAAAGAATAAATAATAAAACAAACAGAGTGAGCTAAATAAAACCATTCAATAAACATATATTGTAAATCATATTACACATACAAATAAAGCCATGCCATGAACCCGGCACCCGCACGTTTAATCCATGGTATGCTGAGAAGTTTCATCTCTGGTTGCTAATTGTTAGGTAAAGCGATAAAGTCGTATGAGATTAATACCGTCTTGAGAGGAGAGAATCACCCACTTTATGTCTTCCTGTTCCGTTGAACTTACGAGTACGTTCAGAACATACCATCACTACTTATAAATACACGTTTTATTAAAAAAGATTCTGTTTGAATACGATATCAAAAAATACTATTATTGAACAGTTCTACGACCTGACAGTTGAAAGCATCTAGTATTGTATAGTATTTTATGAAAATAAATGTTAGAATAGCACGCGTGTACCTCATACATCTGTAACCACAAACAGTAGCCAATGCATTATACGGTATTATGTTGTATCAGGCATCAACTATATGTAATAATGAACACATTTTCAATTCTGATAATAAACGTTTACATTTATCGATAGATATAATTATTTAATTAATTTGATATTTAACTATTTTTGTTTTCGAGAAATAAAATATCTTTTTCAATAGAACACGGACTTCAGGAACCAACAGCATAATTTTATGAATTTTTAATTAATATTTTTATTACATTTCACATAAATCTTATTATTCAATCTTACTCCAACCCTCAAAAGTATCAATTACACCGGTGGATTGTGGATTATCAAATAATTTTGAAATTCACTTACTCAGATATACCTACACTATACTCAAATGAAAGTATATATAAAATAGTCTTTAATTATGAATATTAAGATGAGGCAGTGATCGATAAACCTACATATCGATATAAAAAAACCTCACACAATGTAATTACGTCTTATCCACGAAAATAGTAAAATTAAAAGTCCAAGGGCATGCAGTCAAGTTATAAGAGGAGCGGCCGTCTTGAAACGTGGTAGATAACTACTGGCCAATAAAATAAAGACAAGACAACAAACTGACAATTATATCATAACGTTAATGTGTCTACACTTATTACGTGAAACTAAATATACAATGTATTTAGGGAACACACATTTAATTTGAACCGAACCTTTAAAAGGAGGCTTTATAAAACAACTACATTTTTTCATGATTTTGTTAGAATCCGAAATATATATAACTACTTAAGCTAATTAACTATAGATCTAGCACTAAATTATAGTAAATAAATTTCTTACATCTATCGATACTATATTTTACTTTAGCTAGCGGAAGATAGGATATGACTAAAAGTAGGACATTGTGCTTTAAAAATTGTAACCAATAAAATCTTAATAATTTTGGAACATAGAATTGTTGAGATGAAAATTTAAGCTAAACTGTAAAACGTTTTACTCTCTCAGTGTATATAAAAGTGCTAATCAATAGGTGCATTTTAGCGGTGTAGCCACGGGCGCCGCCGCCATGTTCGGAAACGGAAGTTATAATCCATCCGGTGACTTTTGATAAGAGCTCATGTGAAGCTGAGCTGTTAATCTGCGGCCATTACGTGCATGTAAATATTACGCGCTCTGTACGGTACATACTACATGCTTACACTCTATCGGTGTGTTTGAAGAGGCTTCATACCTATTACACTATATTTAATATTATAAATGGAAACTATAAACTCTGCGACCAAACGTAATAGAAGAGAGTTGGCTAATAAAATTGTTACTACTGGGATGTACACAAAATGAATAATTAAGTGTAAAGCTATAATTATATTATATGTATAAGTACTTTTATTTTTTTAATAAATACAGACAGTGACAGAGGATTTTTTTGTTTTTTTTTTCGTGTTAAGACTCAAATATGTTCTTAAGAATATGTAGATATTAAAAATATAAATTTTCACTTTTTTACGTTCCAATTCATTTAAAGTATCAAGAGTAAGTATATAATATATATGACATCTGACATCTTGACAGATGACAAGTGACAGATGTTAAGTTTATATATTTTCTAAGATAGTGTATTATTATTATCTATGGTTTAACAAAAGACATGGCTGTATGGGCTTTGTTCTCTTTGCCTGTTCTGAACGGAACGAACATAACCAAAAAAAAATATCTATGGTTTATGATTGTTAGAAAAGAGCGCGGAGATTGTAACGTTGACGCGGGCTTTTTGAAAATTTTAATTATTTTAAATAGTTTTATACCTACTATAATTTGCAAATTTTTGGTTAGTTTATTGTAAAGAAGTAAATACTTAATATGTATACAGGGTGACTGGTGATTTACTATCGATACTTGAGGACGTGATATTTGACGGTCATATATGACAAAATAAAAATTAATATAACATAAATATTAATAAACTTCTAAGTAAAGTTAACCAAAAGTTATGTAATTAATTACGCATCGTGTGATCACCCTACAGATTAGGTATACACACACACACACACACACACGCGTGCGGCGGCGTGGTGTTGTATCAGCACGTTGATAGCACGTGATGTTGTCCACACTTGGAACACTTGGAACGTCCACACTTTATTTATTTATACGGAAATTTGCTCAAAAATTAAGTACCTATTTTTTTACATAATTCGAATGAGAATCATGTACCGCGTATTCTCCTTAAATATTGATAGTAAATCACCAGTCACCCTGTATATTTAAGTGTTTATATGGAGAGATGGTGAAAAAACGTAAAAAGAAGGATTCGGGTGAGTCCTTGAATTTCAGCACAAGCAGTGATTCCGATTGCGAGGATTCGCCAGTATTGCAGGATGCAAATGCCTTCGCTCCCTTTAGGGTCGCTGATTATAGTCGGCGATACTCTGAAGATGCGGAAGCCAAGTCTGAATTCATAGTATTTGTCGAAAGTACTAATGATGTCCCACTCGGAAATAGGGACATGATGTCGCTTAGTACTAGTTATATACGCTCTGTGAAAGGTATACAATATTTAAAAAAAATAAATAAATATAAGGTCGGTGTTGTTTTCCAACGTGCGCATTTGGCAAATGCCTTTTTAGAAAATACTACATATCTAAAGGAACAACGACTTAAAGCTTCAATACCAGCAGGGGCTACCGAACTATCGGGAGTTATCTCTTCGGTTCCCACTCATCTATCCAATCACAAAATATATAAAGCAATATCAACAACAAAAAAAGTCATTTCTGTCCGACGCATAATGCGTAAAGTAAAAGGAGAAAATAACACCTTCACACTGCAACCTACTCAGAGCGTAGTAATAACTTTTGCGTCTGCTACGTCACTGCCGGACTATGTTCACATTAAGATGTGGCGCCTGCCTGTCTCCACATATGTCCTGCCTATAAAACAGTGTTTTAAATGTTTACGCTATGATCATCTGGCTAAGTTTTGTAAAAATTCACCGCGATGCTCCATATGCACAGAGGGGCATTCTTTCAAAGAATGCAAGGTTAACATTGAAAAAGCTAAGTGCATTAATTGTAAATTGTAATGGCAATCACATGCCATCTAGTGCCCTATGAGGCAAAAGAAAATCGCAAACAGTAAACCCAAGTCATACGCTGACACGTTAAAAGATTCATTAAATTTTCCCTCCCTTTATAAAAAATTAAATAGCCTGTAATGTGGTGCCCTGAGAGAGGAATGAAAGCCGAGATTGCTGAATAGATACTGCCTTTATTTCCAATAAATCGTACATTAAATAGATACAAAATTAGCTTACGTACTATATAATGGTTAATAAGTATGTTTAGTTAATATAATCTATTCACAACATCTCAACCCAAGAAGTAATACGATACTATGTATAATACAAGCAATACTATCAAATTCTGAAACTATGACTATTAACAGAATCTGTAGTAAAAGTTATAACTTTAAATAAAACTCAAAATATAAGTATAAGTTCACAATTTATTAGCTCAACTATTAAAGAAACCATACAAGATAAAAATAACAAATCGTCACATTCAACCACCAAATCTTAAATATTGTACAGTGGAACGCTCAAAGTCTTTTAAGTAACAGACTTGAGTTTAAAACATTTTCTATACCAAAATAATATACATGTAGCTCTTATTTCAGAAACTTGGCTCAAACCTAACAATCAATTTAATTTACGTTGTTATACCTACCATTATTAGGAATGACTGCGGTAATGATCATATAAATGGCGTAGCAATATTAATTAAAAATGGTATACATTTCTCTAAACTAGATACTTTTTATGATGATTCGTTACAAAATGTAGTAATTGTTATTAAACTGGAACATATATGCATGTCTTTGGTTAGTGTTTACAATCCTGGTAATAGTTCTCCTGCTTTTGAAAGGGCGATGTTCGATCGTTTATTGTACAGTATTCCAAAACCGTTGATAATTGCAGGTGATTTTAACGCCCATCATACTTTTTGGGGTTGCAGTCGCATAGATTCTCGGGGCAGAGCTATTATGGATTCCATGGATGACCATGACTTAATACTTTTAAATAATGGTCAACCAACAACTATAGGCTCTCATATTTGGAAACCAAACAGTCTATATTTAACTATGGTGTCTTCTTCTTTATTTCTTCCTTGTGACTGGCAAGTTCATCAGGACCCTTTAGGCAGTTATTATTTGCCAACTATCACAAAATTTACTCTTGTAAGAGATCAACGTGAACCCTCTATTCCCTTGAACAACATTCCTTTTCACAGCAATCTGAAATTAGTAAATTGGGATAGTTATGACAAATTGTTAATAAAATGTTAATGAACTTTAAAGTTGACAATAGTGATCTCCATGACTCATACAGAAAGTTTTGTTCAATTATTCTATTGGCAATCAAATACTCCGGGCCCAGCTTAAACCATAACACAACTGATAGTAATAATAACCGTCCTAGAAAAAGGTGCCAAGTACCTTGGTGGAATGATAAATGTTCAAAAGTAGTAGAAGACTGCAAGAACGCCTACATTAATTTCAAAACTAGTCTTAATAGTAAAAATTACATTAATTTCAAACGCGCACAATCCTTTAAAAAACGCACTTTAAAAGAAGAACGTTGTAAAAGTTGGTCTGCATTCTGCTCATCAATAAATCGTTTGACATCTATAAATCGCATTTGGACTAAAGTAAATTCAAAAAAAGCTTTCCGACTTCTAACTTATTTTCTGACCTCAATTGGGTTCAAACATTTTTATATAAATACACACCGGATACTGTTCCACAACAGATAAGTATAGATAATGTTCTTGGAGTAAATAGTGATAATTCATACATGATCGGTTGTATTATTATGCAAGAGTTAAAATCTGCCTTAGCCTCAAGAAAAGATTCTTCATGTGGCCTGGATTGGCTTTCCTACAGGATGTTTAAACTTTTAAATGTTCAAACTCTATCTATTTTTTTAAGTTTATTAAATAGTTTATGGACGTCTTCTATTGTCCCAGAGGATTGGAAAACTGACTGTTTGGTACCAATATTAAAACCTGGCAAAGACTTTAATTTGGCTGATTCTTATCGTCCTGTAATAGGAGTGTGTTGGAAAAACTTTCCAACAATTAATAAAACAGAGACTAATTTTTCACATAGAAAGTAATAATCTTTTACCTCACAATCAGTTTGGCTTTCATTGTGGCCGTTCTGCTTGTGAGAGTCTATGTCTGGATATCCACGATGCTCGTTCCGAGAATAAAGTACTAGTTGGTGTTTTTGTTGACATTGTAGTGGCTTTCAATAATGTAGATCTGAAAAATTATCCTCAATATTATTATTACTGCGGGTACCTGGAAAAGTTGTAAATTGTATTTTTAATTTGTTGAACTACAGAAAGGTGTTTGTTAAGGTCAACAATCAGTTATTTGGTCCAAGATATTCTTGTAGGTGTGTATCACAGGGTGGTGTATTGAGCCCATTGCTTTTTATCCTATTCATACATCAGCTAAATTTAACTCTGGGGTGTGAAGTTTCTAATCTGCAGTTTGCAGATGATTTACAAAGATGTACAAAGTGTACAATCAGTCCTCAATGTAGCTCTCCTAAGACTAAAGAACTATTTTGATAGCCTTCGGCTGGAGGTCAGCAATGAAAAAAGTTTTTGTCTTTTGAAAAAATGGAATTAGAAATAGGAATGTAAATATTTTGTTCAATAATAATGTAATGTCTGTAGAGAGCTCTGTAAAGTGTTTAGGTGTTATTTTTACAAACAATTCTAGATGAATAAGTATGCTGAAACTCTAGAATCTCAAGCTTTAAATGCTTGTAATGTTTTAAAATCTTTAACTAGCACATATTGGGGTGCTGAACCAAGTATTCTATTAACATAACATTGTATAATTCATTAGTAAAGAGTCATTTTGAATATGCTTTTTTTTTTATTTTGCAGGGGTAAGAACTATAATAGATAAATTAGAAAAGATACAAAACAAATGTTTGCATATTATAATGGGTTCCAAGCGAACTACTCCCATAGTGTCAATGTAGGTGGAATGTAATATACCTCCATTAGCACTTAGGTTTAAATACTTACAATCAAAATTTATTGCAAGGTTGCTCTCCGTCAGTAATCATCCACTTCTTGTTAAACTGCGGGACACTATTAACAGGACTGCCAATATTAATTCATATTTGTTTCAAGGTTTTTCTGAAACAGAACAAATTTTTAATAAACACAATATATTTTCTAGCATGGTATAGCCTTGTTACTCTGGGTTATAAGAATCAAAATTTATTCAGATAAAAATTGTAGTCAAGAGTCTTGTAAAGTATAAGGAAGACATTTATAGGGAACTTGATAGGTGGCAGGGATATCATCAGATATATACAGATGGGTCTAGGAACAATGAAGCAGTCTCTATAACTGTCTATGATAGTCAGATCAAGGGTGGATTTGGTCATAGGCTGAATTCACTCACAAGCATATACTCCGCTGAATCCAGCATATGTATGTATATACTGCTATGGAGCACATTCAAACACAGACTCATTAAAAGTGGATTATAATAACGGATAGTTTAAGTTTATTGACAGCACAACAAAATCCACAATTAAATTCAAAAACTAACTATATTATATATAAAATAAGAGAGTTTTATCACCTGCTGTCTCAAAACAAGCAAATAGTCCTATTCTAGAGCAAGCAGACTATTTTGCTAAATTTATTACAAATCCGGCCCACAATCAAGTACCATTCTTCCTCGTTTCTTTTAGAGTTTCTGATTGAATGTTAATAGACTTGTAATTTTTACTGAATTAACACTGCCATTCTTATATTACATAAAAAACTATAAACAACTTTTTTTTGGTTTGTAGTTATGCAATGAAATTATAATCTCTGCATATTTAGAACACTTTGTTTTTGTTTTACCTATGTAAAGAAGTGACAAAAGTAGTTATTTTTCAATACTGTTTGTAGGAACTTTCTCTTATTTATATAAAAAAGGTAATAAAGAGGGCACATTATAAATCTATCAAACCACATGTAAGTATATAAAAATGTTAAGATGACTTGTATACCTATTTCATTATATTCAATTAAATCATTATTTTTTGTTTATAATTTTTAATTATGAGCACCAATTTCTAAAGTAAAATAATAATAATGTATATTATCATCTATAGTTATAAAATATTTATAGTTTTCTTTTTATATTAATAGTATGTATTGTGTGCCTATAACTACTTGGGAAGTTGCTTACTTTAGATACTTACTTAAGTATAGTGTTGGTACAGCATTTTGAGTGAGTTGTTTATTTGAAGAATGGTAAAAACTGTTCAAAATAATCATCACATATTCTTATATTGTTATAAATGTAAGAATCTTCCTTTTGTATCATGTCTTCATTTAAAATATTTTTCCATTGAATTATTTTCTCCAATTTTGGGTATTCAGGTTTAGGAAATTGATGAAAAGGACCTGAAATGGTTTTATTAGAAGTCAATAAACTGTTACGGTTGAAATTGATGTAACAAGAGTAGTAATTGATTGTATATACATATATACGACAAATAATATTTTTTTAGATTTTACTAAATAAGTACCTTTAGTCGCACACCGAAAGTAACACTTAATAGCCGATTTTCGTGGCATTTTTTCAACTTATCGATAATCCAAATTCGTGGTTTGCAATCAAAATCCAAATGAGAAGAGCTGGGGTCGATCGTACTCGCAGAAAACAAAGTCCAATTGAGAAAAAACGGGGTCGATACTCGATCGTCAAAAGCGTCGAAATAGGAGTCAATGATATATTAAGCCGGGTCAAATGTTTGAAAAAGAACGTACAACACAAAAACAACAGTAAACAACGGCAAATGAACAACTGAAATAATTTAAAATTTGTCCTAATGTCAATTGTCAAACCAATTTCAGAGCTACTTACGCCATCTATAAAGTTATAAAGGAAAATAGTGTCAAAGTTATTATATGACAGTTTTTCATCCCCATGATGCATACTTTTATTTAACTTAATCGAAAACGGCACATGTTCCTTACTTTATCGAGTATATAGAAAATTAAAACCAATAAAGTAATAGTTAAAAAAAGTAAGCTCTCAAAAGCTGGGTAACAATGTAACGAGTTTTAAACAATGTCCCGATATTTATCAACACTTTATTGACGAAGCTGACACAGTTCATATAGGAAAAAGTAAAAAGAATCTGCTCCCAATCTATCTGTATTTAGTTTTTGTGCGACAAGATTATGATATAAAAGGCACAAAGAGACGGAGTTAACTTATGTCAGTGAAGTAACTATGTGTTTTATTATGTTTTAGGTTTTATCCTGCGTTATTTTAAATAACGTTCAGTTTTTTGCTGTTATTTTTTTTAGAAATTTCTAATTTATGTGATTAGTCATAGCTAGTTGTTGCATCTGATGCTGTTTATATACTAGATATATGTAGTTTAACATGACATTATAGGTACATACATTATACGAATATTTAAGAAAAAGGCAAAACGACGTGTTGTCGATATATTCGGAGAAAATTATATCTAGATATAAATAAAAACAAAAGTTTAAACGATTCTTTTACTTTTATACTAAATATCCGAGAATTTCCGCATTAATCAATTTACTCAAATTAACGACGAATTAAACAATATATAGTCCAATACGTATATATTTCAATAATATATAGTTCAATACGTACCAGGTAAAAGCTTATTTAAAATATAGATGAGTATTATTTTATGTTTAAAAGTAGCATTAAAGGACCCCTGGTGTTGTAAGATTTGATAGAAATAGATCAGTAACAAGAATCTATAGTAATAAATACCTTGGAAAAATATATAGAAGAACTGTATTTATGAAACTTAAAATTTTCTTAAATTGAGTTAATTTAGTCGAACATAACTGAACTTTAACTACTTCAAGGAATTTGATCTAAAAAATATATATATTTAGTAGGAATTGAAGATAAAAGCGTAAGGTTTGGGACGGGTTCTCCAAAAGAGGCTAGAAACGCAATCCCTGTGGTTTTGAGTGTATCATCTGAGATCTGAAAGCACGTAACTAAAATGAAATATTAAATGTACTATTGTCTTAGCGAATCTATACTAATATTATAAAGTTGAAGAGTTTGTTTGTTTGAAAGCGCTAATCTCCGAAACTACTAGTTCGATTTGAATAATTCTTTTTGTGGTGGATAGTCCAGTTATCGAGGAAGGCTGTGGGCTATATAACATAACACGCTACAACCAATAGGAGCAAAGATATAGTGGTAAATGTGTAAAAAACGGGAGAAATTATTTCATCTTTGAAGTCTTCCGTTGCGTGCGCCGTGAAAACGGTTCAAGATACACAAAAAATATGTATTAAAGAATAATAGCTCTTTTACTGATCTAAAAAGCAGTCGGGGACAATGTATGTCTATCTTTTAAGATTAACTCACAAAAACCGTTTTTATGGTACCTAATTTGGTCGAAATAATTTGTTTAAGTTGTATCAAAATAATAATATTAATCTTTATTCAAATAAACAAATAAATATGTTGTTAGTTAAGAGTATTTCATTGTGAATTAAAAAAAAAACATAGGTTTTATCCTGAAAATTCTACGGGAACTCGACCATTCCGAAAACCCCGCAAGAACGGGAACTATGTAGGAAGAACCAAAAATCTGCCGGAAGTCACTATTCCACGCCGACGAAGTCGCGGCAAAAGCTAGTATTAAAATATACTGTAACATTACAGGACAAGTTCTAACATCATATGTTCCTGGGTCCAGAAGACTGATTCTGTGTATCAAAAGCAAACTTCAATTGACGAAATTCATAAATGAGTTGACCTGAGACCTAGGCAATGGATTTCATTCATTTTGACCACGACTGACGACGTGGTGATACAACTCAGGAGCCACAGAAAAACACCAACTGAATATGATAGTAGTGTAACATGAACAAATTAAGATTTACTAGTTTTTCTTCAACAAAAAAATTACTAATCCAAAAATTTATCATAAGTACAAATAGAACCGAAACAGTAAATAATTTAAAGTAAGATCATTGAAAGACAATCGACAAAATTATTGATATTTATTTGACAGATCAAATGAGTGTTGTATAGACGACATCGGCTGTTTTGTCTAAACGCTAATGTTTTGCTTTTATATTGTTGATGGAAAACTTATATAATATACTTAGGAAACACACTTTTAAATTGAACCGAACTTTTAAATTCCCAACGCATCCAAAGTGATATTGAAACGCTGACGCTCAGTGTTGCCAGGTGAGGCTATATAGCGCCAATGGGGCCATCTCCCTTACCGAGTGGCGATATTATTTTATCTGCTGAAATCAGGTAGCCGATTTGATTTGATATTAACAGGTCAAGGAGAGGCATATTGTAAATGGTGCCGGGTGAATTTACGTGCTCATAAGCATGATTTAAAAGTTCATTGCAGCAAAAAAATTCATCAACACAAGGCAACAAATTTAACTAGTAAAAAACAGAAAAAGTTAACTGAAACAGGTAAATTATTTTAAAAACAAAGTGCAATCAATAAAAATAAAAAAATCTAGACCATTTGTACTTCAATAATTGAATTTTATTTGTATTTAAAATTTTATTTATTATTGTAAAATAATAGAACGAATTTAATTAATATAAAACCAATAATAAGCTCATGAATTTATTTCAACTTTCCCGCCTTAACTACCTGTGTGCCGTGATGGGGTTATCTCGGGGTTACACGCGCGCTCCAGTGCGGCGGGGTGATTCGAGAATAAAATATTCTGGTAACACTGATCACTGATGACGATTTGTTTGTTAATTTTACGCGGGAAAGTACTTTGTGAACGCGACTTTTATTTTTGTGAATTGAATTTAACTTATTTAAGGTGTATTGAGTTAAGAATATTATTAGTTTGTTCTAGTTAAGGTTTTATTTGTTATTTAAAAGTACTGGCTTTATAAGAAAACTATATTTTTGTGAGTATTTTTTTTAGAATACTAAAATCAGAAATGGGATACTATTCACGTTCACTGTTCACAGTTACATTTATGTAATACGTTTTTGATTACATAAAGAGTTATAAATGACATAAAACACCAATTATGTTTTAAAATCTATTATTGTTCCATGTTGACATCCGGAATCCATCTTGAGTCAAGCACCTGTCTTTTTAGCCTTTTTTGTCCAGTTTTCGCTCCCTTCCGGTGCAACTTCAGCCCTCTAATGTCAATTTGGCGGGAGAAAACTTGCACATTTTAACAAATTGATATTTCTTACCTCATTATAGCATCGTCTTTCAGAGCGAGCAGTAGTCCAGTTTTTAAGAATACTTATTAGTAGTTATAATTATTACAGTCTTTTAAGTGTTCGTATTGAAAAGTGTTAATATTTAAATATTTGTCTCCCTTCGAACGTCATGGACTGGGAAAAAAAGTTCGTGTGACAGTGAGTATTCGTCACGAGGTTCCAGTCTGGACAGGTACAGTCTACCAAAACGATCTCCCAAAGCTGTAAGTAGCTCATATTTTCAATATCAGATGCGACAAGTGGCTTCTTTTTTTTTATTGAGTACCCACATTACAATAAATAAAAATGTAATAATATTTTACAATAATTACTTCACTTTAAAATATTAAAGAACACGATTTCAGAAGTCAGTTAACGATATCCTTTGGGAATATAAAGTAACGAAATTCAAAAACCGCATTTGACGGTTGTCCATATCTGAGTTTAACCATCAATATTGAGGAACGGACTTTCACGAACCCAACGGATTTACATTGATTTTAATTATCTTATATACAAATATTTAATGTTGGAATGCGTTCCGGTTTGATGATTATTATCAGTTGAAATACTTCGCTGTAGAAGTAAATGACGCATTTTACTCTGATGCGTCTCGGTGTACGGATCACTGTCTCGGACGACGTACGGTACCCGACACCTGCTTCATTCTGATAAAAAGATATCGTGGACATTAATTCTTACAATTATTGTCTGCTTTCACTCCCGTTTACATGACAATAGAGTGAATGTAAGATCTTCGTCAATCGTGATGATATCTTCGGTAGTATAGTGGTCAGTATCCCCGCCTGTTACGCGGGAGACCGGGGTTCGATTCCCCGCCGGAGAGCCAGGTCCTTACAACGAATTTAAGGAACTGTTTGAATTTAAGCAATTGTAGGGAGTTAGGATGTTGAACGACGAGCATAAACTTTGTCTAGAACTCGAATTGCAGCTTTTGAAAAATGCTTTAATATCTCGAAAAGAAGTACGTCAAATAGCTTAACTAAAAATCGTAGACTATTCTAGTGGTAGTAAAACAAATTTATATACGCAATTATTATTAAAATAATAACTATATTAAAATAATAATAAAATGTTTAAGATTTGGAATACTCCAAGTAAACCAAAGATATTCCTTGAACTATTTGTGGTATTCGCGCTGATTTCATACAATCTTTAAGAGAAGAATTATGAAAACGAGTAACGGAGAATTTTTATCGTTCGAATTTACAGACCATACCTCCGTTTTCAAAAAATATTATTTGATATATTGACTGTCTGCCTACATACAAAAAATGGGGCGGGGACAGATAAGGTATTAATAAATACCAACTATTAAAAAACAGATCGATATCTGGATTAAGTTATATGTATGTACCGAATTACATCTGTGGAATCATTAAAGGATTTCACATATCTTTTTCTTTAAAATGTTGGAAAGAGCTGATATTACACTCGGTTTTCTATGAACATTCTTTTCGATTCCTAAAAGCTACGATTTACAACGTGAGACATTTAATTTGAAACAGTTGTATAGCTTTGTTCATTTAAAACGTTTCCAGCTTTTCATTACAAACTGGAATCTGGTTAGCGAAGCCGGTTTTATGACAATTCTGTTTTCCCTGTTTGTTATATTTACTACACTTGCCAGCTTTTTTGGTTTACCATCGGCACCCCGAATACTGGCATGCGTCACAGGCTGGATAGCAGAGTTTCTACGCCATCACTACATTAGATGCGTAGTTTATTAAGAAGATTTTTAATTGGCAAACCAACCGCCTCACATTCTGAGCGACCGGTTAGCCTTCACCATCAATATTCTGCAACAACTTGGCCGGACAATGAATTTCATTAAATCTGTGCTGTTTCTGACTCAATGTCCAGAATACCTAGGCATTTCATGGGACGCAAAACTGAACCCGAAGTCCCTGTCGGAACTGAAGTGCATCGCCCTACGCATGCGCTTCACTTCAGCATCAGGTTGGCCAAGGCAGTTGGCTCCCCGAACAGGCCCAGCTCCTTTTGGGGAGACTTAACTTTGCCTCATTGGTTGTGTGCAGAGAGAGATACGGTCGTACACTGCATACCACAGGCGACAGTAACCCTCCCTTTAAATCACCTCAAAATACTTGCAGGACCACAGGTTCTCAAGTTACATTGATGGTTAAAAGCTTTCTTAGCTGCACTGCCGATACGTTTGGGCTCGGAAATGCATTACATAACAGCCGATGCCTTAGCAGTTGACCGAGAAGCGCTTATAGGAGAGACTGAGGCCCAGAAAACATGGCATGGCAAGTACAAGGAATCGTAAGCTAACCTAGAAGCTTTTGCCCACGAACAGAGTTGATTAAACGATGCCAACATTCTTTTCTTCTCGGACAATCGAACAGTAATATTATATATAAACAAAGAAGGAAGTACCAGGGCGGAAATTGCTCTGAACTTGACCTGACCGACCGTTGATATTGTTATCTAAAGCTCGGAATATGCAATGTCCGCCTTAGCACAGTATATTCCATCAGATAGATTCATCTGCGTAAGGGTCAGCACGGTAGTTAAACAATGGGTGACATTAGGTATAGCGCATTGAAAAGTTACCTACCACAACGCTTTCAGTCGTCAGTGAAGTTACGACCTTGCTTAGATATTTCCACCTCCTAACCTCGGGGCTATAATACCTGAACAATGCCAAAGGACGCTTCATAACAATAGCTCCGACATGGCAAAATAGTCTTTGAGCAGAAGATCTACAACATTGATCTCTGCAAGAGTCTTAACAAATTCCCAACATTTGTCAAGTCTTAGTAGACACCTTGACGTAAAATTCACCAGCTGAAGGTCCGGGATCTTCATTTTGCGTATCGTGGCTAATTTCGGGTGGACGGAAATGACGTGACGGTTGAACGAGTAAGAGATAATCCTTTCATTATCTAGCAACGTTTTGAAAAAATAAAATAAAATAGAGTCTGTAGTGGTTAAGACGAGTAAGTGATTAAAAAAACCCATATTCACAAAACGTACCCTGTTACTTGTACCTATCTGTCTATCTAGCTGTCTGTCTGTAACTATCGTTGTACATGAATCTTTTATTCTTACTTTTACTAAAGTTCCCTAAAATATAGATTTTGCATCTAACTTTATGTGTATATTCTCGTTAAACACATTCTTAAAGTTATTTCAGTAACCCAAAAAAGAAGAGTTCCACATCACCTATCTAGGACTCTTAAATTGTTTACAATATTTCAGCACACATCTGGTAAATGTAAACAATTTATAGTGTTTGCGGTGGCTAATAGAAATCCTCTGCCGCTGGCAGGAGGCCAGCCATGTGGGACCTGCTGTCCCTGGGCACCGCCTCGCTAGTGGCGACTCTGTCACAAAACCAGGGCTGCAAATGCCTTCCAGAATGACCTGCCTACATTTACAGGTAGGGTCGTAGCTAGCTTACGCGTTAACCTTAACCTTAACCCTCCCCCCCCCCCGGGGGAAGCCGGGACTTCCTCATTGTAGTAGCAATCCTGCAGCTTTTATCGTCAGGACGTAAAGTCCATTATCTCACTTTATTAACAATTGAAGATTAAAAACTTATTGATAAGGGTAATCCCGTTACATTTTGGCCACGATCCGAATCTAAGACTGATTAGTTACAGGCAGTCAGGAAGGAAAATTTTACAAAGCCCATTACAAGCCCGTTGTAGGACCCCCTTCCTCTATATAAGAATATCTAGTCATTGGCTCACTACTATTCCCGCCTAAAGTGCAGGCGCTCGTCACCCTTCTGCTCCGCGCTGGTCGTGAGGCTGCCAGGCGAATGCCGCCCTCTATTGGGGTACATGAGACTAGTGTGTTAAATCTATTGTATAAATACAAACACTACATCGCTTGATTATATAATATACTGGTTTATCGATTGGTTGATTTATCCAAAGGAAGCGCAGAGTAAGTCAATAATTTTAAATAAATTATCTTTGACAGCTCGAGGGGCGGACCTAGAGTAGCGTCAAATATGGTCGAGTTTGGATTAAGTCTTTACACAAAGAAGCTTGTATTGAAGCTTCTCCCAGATCTGTAAGACCTTCAGTAGCTTCCCTTAACTAGATAGAATGCTTTCATATAGATAAAATTTAGAAACTAGAAACGGGGGCAAGATCCTTTACCTATAAGAGGTTTTAAAAGAGTTGTATTAAATCGGACACAGGAAAGCACAAAAGTTTGGCTGTCAAGCTATTTTGATAGATTCCTTAAATCAAATTGTTATTTAAATAAATTATTTTATTCCAATAATTTAATTTTTATTGGACACATTATAGCATCGTCATAATATTTATGAACAGGTGATAACAAACACGTCACTCAAGATGGATTCCGGATGTCAACATGGAACAATAATAGAGAGTTTTACCTACCAATAAAACTTGCCTATTATTTTTCCTTAAGACATCCGGAATCCAGGTAATTTCTACCTGGTTCATCTCGAGTATGTATAATGAGGTAAGAAATATCAATTTGTTAAAATGTGCAAGTTTTCTCCCGCCAAATTGACATTAGAGGGCTGAAGTTGCACCGGAAGGGAGCGAAAACTGGACAAAAAAGGCTAAAAAGACAGGTGCTTGACTCAAGATGGATTCCGGATGTCTTAAGGAAAAATAATAGGTAAGTTTTATTGGTAGGTAAAACTCTCTATTTTAACTATTACTTGCGTGTGTATGTATAGGTGTGTGTATAGGTGACTGGTTGATTGAGTAAGCAGATGACTGATAATTAACATTAGTCTCGCAACAAGTCGCGTCGACAAGACAAGGACCGTTTGTTTTTGGAACAGAACTCGATGTAAGAATATAAGTTTGTATTACGATCGAGAAGTAGGACAAATTCTTTTTCAGGCCACCCTACCACGTATCAATGCATTAGAAATTTAACGCTACCTAAAACAAAACAAACAAGCAATTCAAATTAAGGCATGAGTCTCACAGGTACAGAATTTGTTTTATTAATAGTACACGCATTTGGTAAGTTTTATTTGCTATATTCAATTCGTAACCATATAGGGGTGGTCAACTTAATGTTTTCTAATATAGTCTCACTCTTTGGCTTAATAGTTACTGACCGTTAGCAAATTTTCGAATTTTTCGAGTTTTCTACTTTACTTACCGAATTTGGTAATATTAGTTATTTAATAATACACAAAATGCATAATGCAAGTTGTTAGGTGTAAAGAAAATCGTTAGAAATTGGATATGAAACATAAAGAACTTATTTTGAAAGGCTATAGGGTTTATAATCCTGTAAAAATAACTCAGTTAAAACTAGTGGAGACATCATTATAATGTAACCAACCTAAAATACAGTTAATATTATTGAGTGTAAGGTTTAAGCGTAGGAACAGAGTGAAAAAGAAGAAAAGGTAATGCAGATAGCACACATACTGAATGTGATATAATTTATGTCACATATATTCCAGAAGCTTCTTCAAATCAGATGATCAGATTAAAATGAATATTACACATGAGGGAGCTTTAAATGGAACTGAGAGTAAATTGGAGAGCAAGTATGGAGGAAGAATAAGAATTGTTTAAGATAAATGATGAATGAGAACTTGTGGATAACTCTTGTGATTCTATGGTAGCTCAGTACAAATGGGTGTTTAAAAACAAAGTATGAGAGTGTTGGTAAGGTGCATTGTCATTCAAGATTAATGGCAATATGTTTTTCACAGAAAGCTGGCATACACTATCATGAGACTTTCCCCTGTGCTACATTATTCTACTCTAAGATTGTTATTTTCTTTAACTGTAAAATTAGTTTTAAATATACACCAACAACATCAGCTTTCCTGAATGTTTTTTTTTTTATGTTAAAGGGGGCAACCGAGCAGACGGCCTACACTATACATAAGACATGTTGTGGATGTGTCACCACCCTTGATTAGGGAAGAGGGGGAGGAAAAATGGGAAGGGGAGGAAAGGATGGGAGAAGGAAAAGGACAAACGGCACTCCTACTCATCGGAAGAAACGCAGCCATTAAATACTACTTCACACTGATCTTCTGTGAGAGGGTGGTACTTCCCCGGTCGAGACAGCTCATGTTCGAGCTGCAATCTTGACTTGACCGCAGCTAGGCTCTACCACCTATGATATTTTTGAATGATTCTGTGTATATATATTGAAAAACCTGTATTGTATAAAGATGATAATAATAAACATGCCATATATGGACTTGAGCAGTCCTCACATGCATGGTTTGAGAAAGACAATGATCACTTAAATCTTTAGGTCATTTAAAATCTAAGTATAAACCTTGTTTATTTATAAAGTTTGAAAGAAATGTTATGGTGATAATAGATTTGTTTGTTGATGACTTTTTTGTATTCTCTAATTGTAAAATGACAACTAATCAGGCAATACAAGATTTAAGCAGTAAATTTTAAATAAAAGATCTAGATCCAATAAAGCATTGTTTAGGCTTAAGAGTAAATATGTATGAAAATGTTATAACTGTTGATCAAGAACAATATGTAGAAAGCTTTCTGAAATGATTTAATATGTTACATTGTAAAACTGGAAACTCCTATGGAGGTTAATGTAAGGCTAGAAAAATCTAAGAACAGTTTTTGTGATTAGAAAATTCCATATAGACAAGTGGTAGGTAATTTTATGTATTTATCTGCCTTGACCAGACCCGACTTAGCTTACAGTGTATGTTATTTGAGTCAGTTTTAGAACTCATATGATGAAACTCATTGGAAACATTTAAAATGAATTTTAAAGTACTCAAAAGTTACTAAAATCTTTGGCCTTGTTTTACGAAAGGATAATTGTTATAGACAAGGATATGTTGATGCAAGTTGGGGTTCAGGTTCAAATGATAAAAAATCTTTTTCTAGATTTTGTTTTAAGTTGTCTGGTTTAGTAATTTCTTTTGAATGTAGAAAACAGAAATATAGCTTTGTTTTCAACAGAAGCACAGTATATTTCCATGTGAGAAGCCAGTAAGGAGGCTATTTATTTTTGAAATTGGAGTTAATTCAGAAACAATGATTTTGTATAATGATTATCAAAGTGTATAAAAACTTGTTTTGAATCCAGTATACCACAGGAGATCTATACATATAGATGTTAGATACCATTCTGTGAGACAGGCAGTAGCAGATAAATTTGTTAAAATTGATTATTTATAAACTGCTAAAATGCCAGCTGATATTTTAACAAAAAGTTAAGGTTAGTTAAAAGTTTATAGTCATGAATACTCCAGATACCATGGTCCGGTGGAGGGGAGCGTATATATGCAGCTGTGGGTGGAGCCTGTCTGTTGCAGCGTGCTGGCGAACTTAGTGTGGTGGAGTACGGCCTCGATAGAGTACTACAAACCGTGAGTATAGATCAAGATCTACACAATGTCAAGTAATTTAATTGATACTAAAATGATTCGTATCTTATGGAGGTTCGTACTGAGCGTGTGAATCCTCACGTGCTCAGTGTCCGTATCAATGAGGGCAGGAAGACGGAGGAAGAACGAAAACACTTCGCCTATCTGCTGACAGACAGACGATTGCTGTTATTGATCTTGTTACAGGTACGGAACATACATAGGATAGATGTTAGAGTTCCTTTGTTATGAAAAAAAAGATTGATGTCGTTGCATTATATTTATTAATATCAATGATGTGAATGTTGTGGGAGTTCAGTTAGGGCCGTGGTGGCACGAAGCTCGGGTGGATTGGTTGGAGCTGAATGAGAGCGCACATCTGCTTCTGTTCCGTCATACTAGACGACGACTTGCACTTCTCCGTATTGATACCGGTGAAAAGGTAGCACTCATATACAGGGTGACTGGTGAATTACTATCAATATTTAAGGAGAATACTCGGTACATGATTCTCATTCGAAAGATGTAAAAAAATAGGCACTTAATTTTTGGCACGTTCCAAATGTTCCAAGTGTGGACGCGTGCGGCGGCGTGCTGATACACACCACGCCGCCGCACGCGTATATATGTGTGTGTGTGTGTGTATACCTAATCTGTAGGGTGTTCACACGATGCGTAATTAATTACATAACTTTTGGTTGACTTTACTTAGAAGTTTCTTAATATTTATGTTATATTAATTTTTATTTTGTCATATATGATCGTCAAATATCACGTCCTCAAGAATCGATAGTAATTCACCAGTTACCCTGTATATAGCGTAAACGACATAGCTGGATAAATTGAGTCAAATGAATATGATATTTCATTGTTTGGTATTTCATTTTTTTAGGAAATTATCGCGAGCGGAGTTACTTTCGTGCAATGGATAGAAAACAGTGACGCTGTTGTAGCCTAAACCCCAACACATTTGCTGATTTGGTAAGATTTAATAATATATTTTTTAATTCTACTGGAAAGTGCTTGACTGTTGGAAGATGGAAATGAAGTGTTAGATACTGAACGCACTATCTCAGTAACACGTATCCTATTCACGCCTTTGCTTGAAGATACCCAAATTATAACGTCATGTTGAAATATCTTTTTCATTATTAATTGTGACATTGTGATGTGGAGATTAATGATTGTATTAGCACTTTTGAAAACGTACTCCATGTAGATAAAAGCAACTTATTATGTGTACAACATTTATTTGAAAATAATAAATCTTCTAACTTAAAATAATGTATTGTTGGCAATGTTTAAATGGTCAATATTAATTTATTATTTTGGGAGATAACATATCAAAATATTAATGTAAATTAATCCTAGTTTTTACTCATTATGTCTATATGTTACATACAGTAAGATACACATGGGTCATAAGGTCGTTCCTACATATATATGTGTGTTTGTATGTGTTATAGGTACAGTGTGTGGGAGCCTCAGTGTGTTGACATGTCTGAGTGTGTATCAGTCTCGGCTGTATCAGTATCAGAGCGACGAGTCCTACTGGAAGGAGGTCAGATCCAGGCCATTGTATTGGATGAACATCGACTGGCTTTCAGTATGAACCCTTTACAGTATTGACATTATTTTTATACTAGCTGCGCCCCGCGGTTTGACCCGCGGATCTCCGGGATTTTCGGGATTTCCCGGATGTAAAGTAGCCTATGTGTTATTCTTGGATGTAAGCTTTCTGTATACAAAATTTTATCAAAATCGGTTCAACCGTTTGAGCGTGAAGAAGTAACAAACATACACAAACACTCACAAACTTTCGCAATTATGATATTAATAGGATTAATGAGATCTAAGACTTCCTCGAGTATTCATTTAAATGAAACACATCCAGTCTGTCCGTGATCATGGTTGCTGTAAAGTAACCGAAACATTCTTTTCATTTATTTTTATATTGTTTGAAATGATTACTATGAAGTTTTTATATAGACGACGTTTAAATTTAAAGTTCATAGTAGGATAATGTTAATCTGGTGCACACTATCAACACAGCAAGATTCAGTATGTTGCTATAGTAACTTTTTGGACAGATTAACTTATAGAATAATACAGAGTACTAAGTTTTTTTTTTTTTGCATAAAACAAAAAAAAATAAACTATTTTATTATAACAGGATTGGTTTAATGTTCTAAGCGCTATTTGAATTTCTTTTCATCGATCACTATATTGTTAATTTATATGGAATATTAAATGGAATGTATGTAGTATTTATTTTGAATAGATTCCGTGTTACGTAGCGGGGACTTAAAGGATTGTGCTCAATACTTGGACGCTGTGTCGAGGTCTGCGGACGTCGGGTCGTTGTGGTGTCAACTGCCTGAACAGGCGCTAGCAGGATACGATGTTGAGGTTAATATGTATGACATTACAGTTAGATTAAATATAAGCAGAAGTTTGTTAAGACTTCGTTGCCAAACACATTGAAAACATTCTACTAATTTTTAGTAAGTTTTTCACGATATTTGCTTTATGTGAATTTGTATTCAAGTACAGAGGATATAAGTACAGTGGAAGTCTCATAAATAATGTCGATTTTCAGTGTTCACTTTTTAATATATAATGTAAAATAGACTAACTGTGAGAGGTATAGCTCCTCGTATTTAATGGTTTTTATCCCAAAGAGCAGTAAGCTCTTAGGTTAAACCATTTTTTGGCCTTAAATGCAAAAAAAAAAAAAAATCGCACTGCTTTAATAACATCTGTTGGAAACAAATTATTTTGTACAAAAGAATTTCGCTAAGGACTAAATTTCGGATGTGGTAGGAGTTTAATATCACCAAATTCTTTGTTCGTATTCCGCGTTACTTTCGACACTTATGGTTTAGAATTGTCTTGAAAAAAACCGGTTTCGGTAACATGAATATTTCTTCAACAAAAACCTCATACATTCGCATCTCCTGTCCACTATTTTATCAAAACCTAGTCGTTCATCAACAAACAAACAGAAAATTATTCAAAGAAAGTAAAATTACTGTACTGTTTGTAGAGCTAGAGATAAATTTAAGAAGTTCCAACATATTTAAATCGATGCCTTGAAATTTTTACATATGAATCGACATTACCTATGAGCGACCATGTATATATGATAGAAATAAAGATTGTCCAATGGTTTTAGAATAACTACTTCAATTTATTATTGGTTTAATTACATTAACGTTAGGTTCAATTAGATTGGACCACCCTGACACCGAAAAACAGTTATGTTTGGATAATTGTTAGCCATTCAGTTGTGGTGGTATATTCCTCACTGCTCAAATTAGAGAAAGACTAATATATATATATTATAACATTTAAACGTTTTAGTATCTCATAACAGATATATTTTTTTCAGTTGCCGACGAAATGCTATAAAGCAGTAGGTGATGAGGCTAGAACATTTTATCTAGAGAAAACTTTCGAGTTGGTTTCAGCCAAAGGGAACGGGAATATTGATGAAGGTATTTTTTGCATTTAAACGTTTCGGGTACACCTCATGTGTCTGTTTCTTTTTGTACGCACTTATTGTACTAATAGTATTTATTTTATTAATCGTGATTATAATATAATGCATAGGTTTAAAGAGTCCCGAGGTTCGTGCACGTCTAGCAATATTTGTGGGGGACTTAACAACCGCCGAAGAATACTACGTACGTGGAGCCGCTCAGCCAGAATTGGCCATTAATATGTACAAGCAGTTCTATAGATGGGCAGATGCCATTGCCCTCGCTGAACAAGTCGATAGACAAGCGGTGACATTACTCAGGCAGCAATACATGGACTATCTCACGTCAACAGGTGCAAAAATAATAACTGTTCAGAATATAATTTAAGATTGATAAAAATTTTCCGCGCTGCAAAAAAGTATTAACAAAATCTTATATATAATCTTCGTTAGAATAACACTAATAATCTATTTGCCCTAGTAAAGTATTATTTTGTTGGTACAGGTCGTCAGGTGACGTGCGAGGCGCGGTTCGTGTGTGGGTGAAGGGTGGTCGGCGAGACGAGCTGCCAGCCATCAACTAGTACAGGTGAAGGTTGCATTATCAGATAGACAAAAGAAATAGGGAAGGAAATGGATCCATTATCAGATAGCTAAATAAAAATGCCAGTGAAGTGTGAACCCATTTGTGGGGATACCGCTTGTTGGTCTCACTAAGGATAGTCTTGTTGTAGTTATGAAAGATCCTGCTCAATTCGTTGTAGGTCTTAATACACACGTAAATGACCAATGAGCGTTTGTTTTTGATTTAGTATTATTGATTATACTATTGAAGAGATAATGTAAGTGTGAATGATGCAAGTTAAAGACGAGGGTTATGCATTTAACTAAAAAAGAATAGCAGAAGTATATTTTTTAATATAACTGTCTCAAACATTAATATTTATTCTTATACTGTAACTCCTGCATATTACTTTACATTATAAAAAGTTAAGATTCACTAATTAGAGACATAGATTATGAACGTTACAATTTGTTTCCTTTGTAGGAGGAATGGTGGGAAATGGCTGGTGAAATATCCGAGCGTAAAGGTGATATCAGAACTGCTGTTGATTACTATTCTAGAGGCAACAACTAAGCAAGAGCCGTTCAACTGGCAAGAGAAGTTAGCACTATCTATTTGAAACTTTTGTTTTTAAATTTGATTATATCATTTTTTGTTCTTCAGGCCTGTCCCGGTGAAGTGATCAGGTTGGAAGGAGAGTGGGGCGCGTGGCTTGTATCATCGCGACAGGCGGGCGCCGCTGTACCTCATCTTATAGAGGCTGCTCGAACCGTTGATGCTCTCACTGCGGCTCTGAAGGCACATCATTATAAAAAAGCTCTTCAAATTGTACAGGTATTATTAATAATAACTGGTTAGCGAGCTTTGCTGGGTAATAAGGAATTATTAGTATATATTTTTGTGTTTTTTTAATTTCGTTTAGGCATTTTTAATTCAACACGTTAAGAAGACAGAAAATAATATAAATCAACAATTAATCTCTTAATCTAACCTTAATGCAAACATTCCTTGACTTCCTGGTAATCAACAACGCCATCTGCTGTTGTGTCGTTAAAAAACAATTAGTAAAAGCAAGTAGCAAAAAGTAGTATTACTATTCGCCACTAGATGTCAGGGAGAGTCATATTTTAAACGACTAATTTTTTTTATTCTTTTTTACGTAAAATAACATTTTCTAAATGATTAATAATGATAATGATTCCTAGCTAGATCGATTTATCGCCATCGTTTGAGCCGATATCGAGATTCCCATAATATACAGGGTGACTGGTGAATTACTATCAATATTTAAGGAGAATTCTCGGTACATGATTCTCATTCGAATTATGTCAAAAAACTAGGTACTTAATTTTTGGCCAAATTTCCGTATAAATAAATAAAGTGTGGACACGTTCCAAGTGTACCAAGTGTGGACGCGTGCGGTGACGTACTGATACAACACCATGCCCCGCACGCCCGTGTGTGTGTGGGTGTGGGGTCCGTCAATCCGTAGGGTGTTCACACGATGCGTAATTAATTACATAACTTTTGGTTAACTTTACTTAGAAGTTTATTAATATTTATGTTATATTAATTTTTATTTTGTCATATATGATCGTCAAATATCACGTCCTCAAATATCGATAGTAATTCACCAGTCACTCTGTATCTTCTATATATATAAAAATGGATTGCTGTTCCTTAGTCTCGCTAAAACTCGAGAACGGCTGAACGGATTTATCGTATCTTAGTCTTGAAATAATCGTGGAGGTTCAGGGGAGGTATAAAAGCTGAAAAAAATTGATTCATTAGTGGGAAAACCATAAAAAAAGCCTTTTTCTATTTCCCATACAAACGATTTTTTGACATTAGACTTGACAACTAACTAATATGTCAATCATTCTGTTCGATTGAAACAGTAGAAATTTAATTAATACCAATACCGGGTTATTGAAGACGGAATAGAGTTTGCCCGGTCTGCTATACCTATATTACTAACGACGAAATTAACGCGGACGAAGTCGCGGGCAAAAACTAGTAAACATATATACAAGAATTGCTCATTTAAAGATATAAGATATTAAGATATTTAAGATACTATAGGTCTTGTTTTTATATATATATCGTAAATCAATCCATTGATATCTTTAGGTTATAGAAGATATAGAATCAATTCGGGAGCAATGTGAACAGTTGGGGGATCATTTTATATCTTCTCAAGTAAGTTATTTTAAATAATGAACAAAAGAAATATGTTGTTATTATTTTTTTTACAATTGTTATTAACGTAATTCGATTTTGTTCATTTCTTATTAGTTATTGTGTATAGTTACAAAAATATAAATGTAAACATCCAATAAGGGTGTAAACAAATATGTTTTCCATTATTCATTTCTTCTTTTACACACGGATTTAACGTCACGATCAATTTATTAAATTTTTAGAATTCAAAGTTTGGGTCGATTTTTATTCTATTCTAGTAGGTTTCATATGTCATTTAATATCTTTTTTGCAAACATTTACAGGAATGGGATACAGCGGAACGAGTTCTCATATCCCGTGGCATGGCGAAGAAATGTGTACGAGCGTACAAGGCCGCGGGCAAAGTGTCGGAAGGTCTACGTGTTGCCGCTACACATCTGGCAGAAGAAAACACGAGAGATATTTACTGACACTCGCTCAACAATTACGACAGGAAGGGCGCTTTAGAAAGGCTGAACAAATTGATATAGGACTAGGAGATACAGACGAAGCTATATCTATGTACAAGGTAATACTCTAAAATATTGAAATATACATTGTTTAATTATATGCATAGAACAAATATATGGTTTTCCTAAATCGCTGTTAAAAATCGTTCAGAAAGCGTCTCAGTATGAGTCGATGCTGCGGTTGGTGGCGGCTCATCGACGAGGAAGAAGGCGGCCAGCGACAGACCTACTACATACAAGCCGGTGAGACCCACTAGGGAAAATGATGCGGCTATTTATATGAAAACAAACTTGTTAGTGTTCCATAGATTCACCGTGTGGGCATTAGGTCTATCGGGTTGCAGGGAGAGGAGCTTCAACAGTTCCTGGGACTTGCGACCCAGGTGTAGGTTTAAGGGACCCCTTTCTAACGCGCGTTAAACGCTCCAAGCTCCTCTTAAAACCTAAAAAAAATTAAAACGAACCTAACGAACGTGTGTGCGTACAACGCACGTTCCAATGACCTGATATTAGTTCTGGCCAGGCTCAAGTCTTTTAGTAGGATATAGAGAGATTTGGCTGTCATACCTTTCTCTCCATTTCTATAGGATACAAAGTTACCACGAACCTATTCTTAGTGAGTTTTTTATTGAGCTTGTAATACTTGTTGACCTTGATCACATAGTCTTTCGAAATGTTGGTTTCCAAAGGAACCGTGAGCTCTTTTAGCACAACGCGCTTTAAAATTAGCGAGAGCATTTTAAAAAATGCCATTACCCTCTAGGTCCGTTGAATTATGCATGTGAATGAAAATATTATATTGTAGACATGATGTTGTATGGTATATTGTTTCCATTATTATATTCAAAAAATAATTTTATATGTATATAAAAGTGCCATTCAGATGTATCACACGAGTGGTCAGTGGGAGAACGCTCCGGTTACAGTGCAGCAGCAGGTTGCTGTTCAGTGGGCGGGGTCATTGACCGCCCGGGGACTGGCAGCACACAAACATTAACCTAACACCAACTGACTGCCTCTATTCTATGGAAAACACACAAACTTTACGGAATTCGTAAATTCAGTTAATAAATCGATTATCAATGGTAATGCATTACCTCCGGATACAGGATCCCTATAGAAATATGGCGAAATTGTACTTTTCAATGCCATATTGGCCTTACTTATTACGTCACAATTGCCGTCAGATTCAAATATGTTTTTAGATGGGATATTGCAACCGAGTTGAGTGAGAAGTAGCGAGACATGAAGCAGCGGTTCTGGCTGAAGAGAACCCGGAGGAGGCTGAGGCGGCTTTCCTTAGAGCTTCGGCGGCTGAGGATGAGATTCGGATGTGGCTGTCTAAAAGGAATCACCAAAGAGCTTGGCCTTGGCCGAACAGCATGCCACGCATATGGTGAGACATTTTGTATGATAAGTGACATAGTTTTAGTTTCAGTGTTCATATACTTATTTCTAATTTACTTTATACAACTCTTAAACGATAAGATTCGCTAAGAAGTTGACAATAGGAGAGTTTTTGTCAAAAAAAATTGATAGCTTTGCTTACATTGGCTATAGTAATGATTTAAGTAGTGTAGTAAGTGTAGTTTTATGTGACGTGTATAGACGGAGGAGGTGTTGGTCGAGCGCGGGGACCTGGCACAGTTTGAAGCTCTCATGATAAGAGCCAACCGACCGAGGGAAGTGGTGCAGCATTACAAAGACTTGGGTTCGTACGGAAATTATTTTATTGTATCTCTGAAGAATTCCTTTTAAAGAATATCAAAATTCTTTTTTAAGAACGATAGTGTTTATAAAATGGTGATAGCTTGTTACCTTCGTCTATGACGTATTAATATACATGACACTTTCTTCGACAAGATAGAGATCAATAAATTCATAAGCTGGATAACTTACAGCAGCGGTAGTTTGTTAAATTTAAACAATACTCAAGAAAGCTGTGTATTATTATCACATTTTGCTTTTTATACTTTTGAATGTAGTTTAGTGTGATTAAATAATATTTTTTTCATTTTCAGAGTTGTATGAGGAGGTGTCTCGAGTGTCCCGGAGAGCTCTGAGTCTGTCCCACCACATGTACTGCCGCTGTTACAACGAGCCGCCTCACACGCAGACCGGTAATGATAAATATATGAATATGACGTCACATTGTTTATGTGCCATGAACTAAACTACTTAACCATCATTAATACAATTTTTTAACCTGTGTGCGGTTTTCGTCCTACTTGAAAAATAGGTTTCTTTGAATCTTAATTTTGTAATGGAAATGTAATTATCATTTCTATTTCTATTTTATAATATTTCTTTTCTAGTTTGTTTATTTTTTTGTTACTATCATTTAAACAGTAATAACTGTTTGTAGGTTCCACAACACAGACAGACAGACAGATAGATAAAACCTAAATACACTGGTTTGTAAGTATTGGTAACTTGCAAATAGACACTTATTTTTTTTTTTATTAACATACAATAATTTCCTTTTCAATTAATAGTTTTTAAATCCTTTTAAAAAAATAATTTTTAAACCTTATGTATATCGTGTTTGTTACAGTTTTGTATCCATCGGTCAGAGCGATGTGGGTGAACAACTTCGGGCGGCACTTGTAGATGGAATGGATGAAGATAATGCTGAAGGTGATTCATTGATAATTAATTTGTATAAGTTATATGTATATCTATATATATAAAAGAAAGTCGTGTTAGTGACTTCACTTATAACGCAAGAACTGCTGAACCGATTTAGTTGAAAATTGGCAGGGAGGTATTTTAGAACCAGGAAATTTCAATAGGATACTTTTTATCCCGTTCAACAGCATTCCCGTGGGACTTGACATGAAACGTCAGTCACTATAAATCGTGGAATAACACAATTGACAGCTATGCAATTGACGTATAATGACAGATATGTAATTTAGTATTTGCGGGATAAATTTAGAAAATCATTGTTTTTCACATGGGCAGTTATAGTTTGTGTGTTCAGGAGTTGGGAAACCATCCGCTTTATTTGTGTTAACGTTATACCAAAAAATAAAAAAATGTGGTTTACTAAGGAGCACTTCAATGAAACGAATAATTTGCGGACACGTATAACGCTCCGATTCGGTATCTACTTTGGATTCACTTTCACTTACTTAGAGAAGTTCAACTAAATAATACTTCATTTTTGTAATCGAAATGAATTCATTACTGTTGTGAAATGAAATAAATATTTTCCTTTTCAAATATAAAACAAAAAAAAAATTCTTCATCTTTTAATCACCAAACGAAATGTTACGACTTCGCCAGGTTTACTAGTTGTAAAATATAGAACACTCGATATGTTTATTTAATTACTAGTTCATGTCCTAGGCAGTTCCTCCTTAAAGGCAGTAAATAAGGGTAAACTATCCTACGTCCTTTCCCTTGTTGTAAGTTACCTCTCCACAAATTTTCACCCAAACCCGTACAGCCGTTTTTGAGTTATAAATAGTGTAACTAACACGATTTATATACAGTAGTATATATACGGTATAGTTCCGATCAAATTGTTTGTACGAAGGCTAGTGTAATGTGATATATATAACTATTCCAGGTACATCAGCTGACTATGAAGTGGAGGGCTAAGAGATGCAACAACAAACAAAAGAATCAGATTCAGAAAGTGAAGCGCTGGAGAAGTTAGTGAAGGCTTTTTTCATTTATGAATATGCTTATTGCAAAGAAACCGTTGTCATTTTACTGTTGTAGTAAATTTTTTTATAGTAAAAAATACTTGTATTGTTAGCATAAAGTATAAGAGACGTAATACATATATATTAAAATAAAATTTTCTGTCTATTGTAATACATCTTCTTCTATACTATATCTTGTAATACATAATATTATTGTGTAATATCAGACTCTGCCGTTGAACAACCGTGGTAAATACATCTCGTGCTGCGTCATCACCGGGTTTTAATTTTGCGAGGTTCTAACAAGTGCGATGTTTTAATTTTTTATTTACAAATTATTTACTACGGTAAGGTAACTTAGATATTATTTTCAGAAGTCAGTAATTGATTTGTTTATAATAACTATAGTACGTAATATGTGTGTTACTATATAATAAAGATCCATAAAGTTATTGAGTTTCATTCCATTATTAAACCTTAATATCGAATATTTTTTATTCCGAACTGGAAACAAGATAGTTATTAGTTTCGTTTTGTGTTGTATAGAATACTTAATTATATTATGTTTATTAAATTAATTTTGATAAAAAATCGTCACGTCTTCATCACCAACTTTAGCTTACATTTTTTTCAAAATGATGGAGCGGTATAGGTTTATGAAGTGGTAAGCGCTAAAGAATTTTTTTCATCATGGTTAAATTAATATGATCGATATTAAAATTTGTATTTATGACTGATTGCTTTTATTCTCCTAAGCGAAACATTTAAGAATCGGATTGTATTTGTGAAAAAAATATGTTCGTCAAGCATAAAGGCTCAAGATTCTGGATATTAGGTAATTTTTACCAAAATTATATGTTTACAATATCAATATGTAAACCTTACACTGATGTTTTCATTACTTACTATTCAATTATATATAGTCGAAATTTTAATTGCGCTAAAGTATATTTTATATGAACAAAACCTGTGAAATGTTCAAAGGGGGTGTCAATAAAACATCACGCTTGTGTTTTTACTGCCATAATAAACTCATTTGTTATCACATTTCTTTTAATAATATATTTTGTTACACATATTGTTACGTACTTACTAGTATTGTATTTCGCAATGGTTTTAAATCTTGTTTCAAAATATCGATGTTTTAGTCCAATGACAAGCATTACTGGAGGTTGGACATCCCGAAAACGGAATTTTGAAATATTGTATCTATGAATAAACGACAACACTAAAGTAGAATAGAAGTAAGTGTAAATAATGCAGTAGGAAGTCGCCTTCTGGTTATAACTTATATATGGTGGTGCTGAGACGGTGGGAACGGGATTCATTAGGCACGTAATAATGATAGTTAATAAATTTATATATCTCTTATGTTATGTAGAATATTATTATACATACTAATATATCGAAATAGTAAGCGTAAATTGATTGAACGATGTCAATCTTCTGTCAGAATAATATATTTTTTAAAATCCAGATTTATAATTACATATTAAGTAAGTATATTTTCACAGCTCTATTATATAAACTGAATATAAAAGTAGTGTAAAAATATATTCAACGAGTGATAGATAAATCTATAAGGCAAAAGGGAATGTACATATTACGTAATATAGGAATTAAAATCAATTTTGATTATCTCTCTCTTAGGGTTGTACAATTAATGTGTTGATAAAAAAATAATTTTCACAAAAATCACACGATTAATTATTTAATACACAGGTATCTTATAGCGCTTCCGACGTATGAAAAGATATTTTACAAACATTTCATAGAGTCTAGATTATTAAGGCATTTAAATATTAAGATCTATTAAGGACAAATAGTGAATATGTATTGAGAACATCATAAAAGGTACCCTATGAAACAAGATGAATATAATATTGTCAAGCGAGTCACTAAGCTACGAAAGTTATGGAAGAACACAGATTTTGACGAGTATTAAATTCCCTCTATATGTAATTTGTATCTAACACCAATTAAAATATATTTAAAGAATCAATATTAATATACATTTAAAACGGCTAGGAGAAGCCATAAACAGTGATTCACAATAATAATATATCTGAAAATTCTATTAACACTCACTAGGTTTCTCATAAAGTATTTCTTTCTTTACTCAAGAATTAAAATAAGAAAGAACTATAATAAAACTGATTAATGTAGTAAAAATATGTTAAAGGGAGCAACTCGTTTATACTTATAATTGTAACTATTAGTATTCGACGATGATAATGCAGGGCAATGTTATTTTGTTTTTAAGTAGCAATGAAGTTGTGAATGTCTTATATTACGATTACATACAAAGTTAATTTCAACTATAAATTATTCAACTACAAACAAAGGTTCTTAAAAATTGGTAATTAGGCAAATTACAGAGTATTCTTATTTCTAATACAATGTTTAATTGCAAACGGAAATTGTACTGTATCGGATCAGATAAGTGTATATCGTCGTATATGGACAATATATTACAGTTTTGTCCAAGGATTTTAGCAAATAAAACTTTTGATGAACATTAGTCTAATTTCTCCTACTGTGATTCGTAGGGTCTGGGTTTACAGGGATCATAAATGTTTTAAAGGTTAAAGCAATCGGTACTGCCCTATAAAATGAATTTATATTCTGAATATTATAAGCATTTAAATATATGTTAGAAACGTATATTATATGTACTACTTTATAAAAGACTAGCTTCTGCCCGCGACTTCGCCCGCGTGCATTAGTGACTTCCGGCAGAAAAGTATAGATAGATGTGCCCGCGACGCCGTCAGCGTGTAACTCCTTGTATATTAAGTTAATGTATTGGTAGTATTTATTATTATTATTTATATTGGTAATATTGTTTAGATCACGTTCACATAAGGCTTAACCCTTTATAAGACACAGAACTTAAAAATATTTATTGGTTTTAAACTTTATAATAATGTGTTAAGGTTCAAATTCTGGTGGCCATATAAGTACCACTGCCTTATAAAGGTAAGGTAAAGGTACCTACCTATAGAACAGAATACATCAGTTCAAAGCTTCCGAGTAAACTATATTGAATGTTGACCCGTCCGGCACGTGAACATAAAGATTTTTAGAACTGCTAACACTGGAAAGAGCAACATACAACTGACCATGCGAGAAACAACTGACACTGAGATCTACTTCAGCAACACGAAAAGCTCTGAGCCTTGTTAATTATCATTGAATTGCGTCCTTTTAAATGGTAAACCTGACCTTGTAACTTAAAAGAAGGCATGAATTGACCTTCTGAGATTTGTTGAGCGCCAAAGGAATTTGTCAATGTCATTTAAAATAAACTACTTATTATAAGTGCGAATATTATCTAAAAACTATTTAGATTGTATATGTTCCTCTAAAAGTAGTGATTTCAAAGGTTCCCGTAGGTCTTTGAATTAGTCAGAGAATTATCTAATAATTAAATAATTGGGATAAATGAGAATGGATATTAATATTATGTTTTGCGAGTTGTACACTTCGGTAATAAATCCTATATACATATGTACAATCATTTAGCTTAACAGAAACGAAACCACTTAATCATCTTTTATTTTATTATCGAGTATTAATATGTATTATATATTTTTGGTAGCACATTGTACGGGTACCAACTCACTAAAACCTTTTTGTGCTACATATGAAAAAACTCGTGAAAATCTTAGCTGTCGTTGCCTATTAAAATACATTAAGAGCATAGGAAATTGTATATATTTATATATATACAAATATCATGAATTTAATTATATGTATTGTTCTTGATAATTATATTGTAATAAATTCATTATATATGTTCTTAATAAACACTGATTAGAAAATTTATGGAAGTAACAAATTCTGTATATAAAAAAATATCTTTGTTGTTGTAACATTTTTTTCGTTATGATTACGTATAAAAGTGAAAATCAAAACAAAATTCAATATAAACCCAAATTTACAAACAAACAGAGTTAAAAAATAAATTATAGTCTGTCAGATAGCTTATTCAGTTACGGTTACGTCGTTGAAACGATTTTATAAAATCGGTCAAAACTGTATTAAGAGACCCAAACGGGAGTATTGCCTATTTCATTCACCTCAATTTTCCTTCTTTCCATTTATCACAATTCTTTAAAAATAATTTGATAAATAATGTTTTTAAAAAACATTTTGCTACCTTTTTTGCCAGTGGGGAATTCCAGAAGAACTATGAAACTTACTTATAGATACATATATAATAAGAATTACATAATTAATACCTATCACTTACAACTAATAATTGTTTCGATGTAGGATGTTGCAATGCAATGCCATTTCATTTGTTATATGGGTATAGTGCGTTTGATTTAAGATAAGCTTTGCATTTGTGTGAGTGTAGGTACACGGATAGTGTGGGTGTGATATAATTTTTTTAATGCAACGTTCTTTTCTAGTTTTGAACCGGTTTATTCTGCTTTAACTCCGCCTCGCACCTTCCACACTTCACCTTATGTACTGGTAGCAAAATTAAATATTGAAAAATCAATGTCCAGTGAATAAGAATTTGTATAGTTTTTTAAAATTTTTTATTAATCAATCATTTTTTTACCATAATCTATAATATTTCCATCTGGCCTTTTACAAGTTTTGCTAATTTTATAGCACTTATGTCATGTATCTATATAAAATATAATAAAATTTAATTCTTACTGTTTTTGTCTAACTCTACTTTTACTTTCACTCACACAAATGCAAAGCTCAACTTAAGTCTAACGGACTATATCAGAATTTTGATTTACACGGCCTGGTGTTCATTCCGAAGAATCAGAAATGTCACTGGTTATATGACATTTTATTCATACAACTTTTTTTCCCCGGCATTGTGCGCTTGATATTAAACTTGTTACGCATACGTGACAACCTCTTAATTATATGAATATGCGATCCAATCTATATATATATATATATATTCTCTCCTCTTACTAAGATGTGTTTTGAATGTATTTTAATTTTAAAGTTATATATGTATATCGTCATTCGAGTAATATAACACATTGTTAGATATTCCACATACAAAGAAGTCTCTTCAAATCACTACGTTGTCGCATGTACCAATATTTCAAACTATCTATTGTTCTTCAGTGGGTATGATATGAATTTCGTAATTGGTGTACTGCGATATAGGTACCAAATAAGTGATATAAAAATTTTAACTGAACATTTTTATAATATGTTTGTTATTAAAATAACAAAAATTAATAAATTTTCACCAAACTTGCTAAAAGAAGACTTAATTTTAAATTTATTAATCTCCAAATATGTAAAGTCTTACTAAATTATTCTCAACAGTAAATTTTACTTTATTACATATTTATTTTTTAAATTCTCTGATATTATATTAATAATTGTATAGGTTCTTTTTTACGCCTTTTTCAAGCAATATTCTATCAAATTCCTTTATTAAATTTGTGATATAAGTTTGAACATTTTGACATCGTTTGTGTTTTAGGATAAAAAACAAATTGCCACCAGCGTTTCGCTTCAACGAACGTGGTATTCTCTTGTATTTGTGATAGATAAATTATGTTGTTTTAAGAGTATATATAACGATTTAAATGGCAATTATAATATACAAATATAACTTAGTTATTTATTCTCTTAAACGTATATAAGGTTCTAAAGTTATAACTATTTAAGCTGGAATGGAAATTCTAATATACCTTTTCCACATCAAATGTCAATAGTAAGTTATCGTTTGTTGTGAGTAATTGAAGAAAGTTGTAGATATCTTTTTAAGTTGGTTGAAGCTATCTGATAATCAATTTCACTTGTCTTTTACAATGTCTGATGTACCAGAGGCAGAAATAACAACAATGAAGAAAAACTTGACATGATTATTGGTAAATAATTAAAATTACTTACTCAATCACGTTTGGGTCAATTAATAAAAATTATATTTAAGTGACAATTTAAACTTATAACTAATTATTTTCTAAACAGGTATCTTTAAGTCAACGATTGATTTAAGCTGATATCATTTTAAAACCCATTCCCTATTCCTACTAAAGCGCAGCGTCAGAATTTGTAACTAAAGTTACTAGGCTGTTCTAGCGAAACTATTTCCTTTTTAATTTTAATGTCAAATTATATCGGCTCCCTATTTACATAATGTTTTTGGCTAAAATATGTTAAGATTCGCAGGGGCAATTAATAGATAAATTAATTAAGAAAGATAAAATTGGAATAAAAGTCGAAAATTGTTAATTCTAAAAACAGAAGTTTAATGTTTTATTTGAAAAAAGAGTTTTCATTAGTTTCAGAGTCTTTAATATCAAATACACATTACATAATATGTTACGTTTAATATTTTTTTATATACTCAGAATTCTAAACAAACATTTTTTCTTCTTTTTGTTTTCTGTTTTTGACTTAATTCCCAACTTAATATAAGTCGAGAGCTTGTTTTTTTAACTTATGAATAATAATATTTAAAAAAATTAAATACATATAGTAGAATAATAAAAAGATCGTAAAATCAAACAATGTTGAACCTGAAATAGAAGTTGCAATATAAATAAAGCGCTTAACCCTTTAAACAAATGACAATATATCAGACAAGATGTGATAAATGCAAAATTAGCAACTATATTTCAAATAGTACACAGTTTATAACGATTTTCATATGTTTGAAACTCTACAAAATATATCATGGTAATTTATTTTAATTATCATAACTCAAATAAAAGAAAAGTATAACGCATACTTCAACTATAATTTGGAATTATTCTTGGTTTGTTATCATCATAACGTTAAATCTTTACTATGCGATTACTATATTATGCGAAACGATTTACTATGCGATTTTAATTATTTTAACTACATACTCACGACCTTTACGCTTACTTTGCAGCGAAGTTTTATGTCAATGAGATTAAAGTCTTAGAACTTAATTAATATTTTAAAAGAGTATTTGATGAAAAATAATTAAATCAGTAAATATAACTTATCTGTAAGATAATCATAAAAAAATATTTGAAAGTAAAATCATAGCATTTGGCTATGTTAAGTTCTGCGATAACTATTAGTTCGTCAGCTAAATTACTCAGTTCTTTCATAAGGAATAATTTCAGTCTCATTATGTGAATTTATGTTTATTTGTTATGCACTTTATTTTGATAGTGTAACGATTACTAAGTTTATATGCATGCATATATTACTAATGTTGTTTAAGTAAAGATAATTGTATTTATTTATTTCATTTCTGTGAAACTCTTACAGCTATTCTTAATTATTTTATATTAAAAATTATTAATAACTGAACTTATATTATAACATTATTGAATTTGTTACGTGTATTAGATACTAGTGCAATATTGTTTAATGGTATTTTGATTTAAATGAATAGTGTTATCTATGTTTGCGATTAATTAATCTATTGGAAATACAGTATTGTCAAATAACAACGTAGATTTAGGTCACGTTTTGTGCAACTTTATAATGAATCATATAATTATGTTCCTTTATAATTGAAACAAACTTAACCAAATCGTTTGGTTATTTATTCATCGGAATATGACTATCATCATGATTAAATGGATTTTTCATTTGAAGTGTATACTTAGTAAAGATAAATTTCTTTGGCTAATAATATTAGGAACGTGTTTTTGAGAAATTTAAAATGAAGGAATTAATTATGTAGAATGAGGAAAATAATTGTTTAAAAAATTACTTTAGTAAGAGGGGCCTATCATATTTAGAAAAAAAAAATGTCATACTGCCATCTTCTTAAACTCTAATTAAACTACATATTTCAGAAAGGTATCTTCATCAAAAAGTTTGCAGTTACATGAAGATGTTCACTTTTAAAGAATCATTTGACCTCTTGAATCGATTATTTCATAAGCACATGAATAAATTTATAATGAAGCTCAGTTTTTAGATACCTTTACAACTTTGAGGAGTAGAAAACGTATAGAAACATATCTTTTTTCCCAATAAAGACTTAAAACTATGTGATGAAACGATGAAGAGCCCGAGGGGCTGGAGGGCTTTTGCGATTTGATACAGTGCAAAGGGTGATAATGAGGATGATTGATGAACCTTATACTAACTTAAAACTAACAGTCTGAGCCGACATAAATGTATAAATATAAGGAAGGGATATGTACAAGGAGACAATATAAACAAAGAAAAGAAACAGTTATTTTACAAATTAACAAGTTTTGCAGGACGTCCAGTGACAGCCATAGGTGTGCGATTAATAGTAATGAAGTGGAACGAAGTATGAAGTTACGTGTTAAGTCGACAGGTTATTGAATGATTTAAGATTGTTGATGATAAAAATACATACTTGAACACAAAAGGAATACATACTTGAACCACCTTTCTCAAAAGTAATAGAGATTACAATGGGCGCAGATGTACCTCTTTGGGCGAAACTGTGTGTTCAAATCGGCACATCGACTGTTATTGAATTCTGGTGATTGCTTTCTGTAAGTATTTTAGGAACATTTTATTAATGTAAAGTCCGGAAGTATTAACGTTACAAAATATATTAGATTTCATGTACAAAAATGTTAAAACATTTTCATAAAACCCGGTTTTAAAAGTGTACGTCGATATTTCACGGATATTTCCCCACGGTTCAACTCATAACTTAGCAATAAAAATGTATGAAAAATAATCGTAATAGTCCAAAAATTATTACTTTATTAAATGAAAATATCTATTAATAGGATAGATGATTTCCTATAACTGTTCACTGTGTTCCGGTTCAAGGAAATCGTTGAACACTTTGAGGCTGAGATCAAAGACTTCTGAACGAGATATTTAAATAATATTGAGGATTTAAAAGGAAATCGAAAGAAATACTCAATCCATGCATAACATTCGTGTGACTGTATGTAATTAAAAAAGAAACTTATTAATATACAAATCTATTTTACACACACGAAGTTGCGGGCCCAGCTAGAGTAAATATAAGAAATACTAGAAGTAACCATAACTATAACCACAAATGTAACTCATTTCAGTTTCTTCATAAGAAAAAACTACTTCGCAATTTTCCCTTGGGGAGATTTGGTTTTGTTCAAGCAAAGAAACCTTTGTGATATTTGACGAAGAAGTATATGATGTTTCAATTACATGACATGAAAAAGAAATCCTGTTTTCTAAAGACTGACGTAAAATCTAAGATACCGACAATTTTTAATAACCGAAGAAAAATACTATACATAATTTGAAATAATATGCATGGATTTAGAACGATTAATTTATTCAATACAGAAACATTAAATAACAATGTCGTTATACATAGTTCATATTTTACTTTAAATACATTTTAAGCTCAGAATTAAAGTGAAATTGTCTCCTCAGCAACTTATGTAGCGCCAGAAATAGAGATGAATTTAACGACTAAAACATTGAAACTAAAACAGATTTTTAAAGGATTGACGACAGTCATTTGTTGACAAAATGCAGTCTTTATTTTTAATTTTATTGTAAGCAATCTCAAAGTTACATTTTAGTCTACAAAAATTTCAACCTAATCAATCACCACTCTTAAACTGGACTTTCTTATTTTTGGCACGAAAATTGGAATCTTTTGACTTTGCTTACAAAGAGTTATTTTATAATGATAAACATTTTAAAAAGTATTCTGTGTTTTCCATCAAGTTTACGGATAAATTATTTTTAATAACTTATTTCTTTTTACATAAGTTAAATAAACGTGATTTGATGAGTGATTAATTAATATAACTAGGCTCTTCATTCTACCAGAACTCATTTATAATATCGATCCCACATTGTCTTAAACTCATTGTTTGTAGTTTATAATTATACGGAGGATCAACATCGTTGAGAGTTGATCGAAGTCACTTGATAACAATTCAAATTGTCATATCCAATATCTGTTGGATCAAAGGCCTTTATAATAACAACAATGAAGAAAGACTCTACTTAATAGTGGCTCAGTATATCAACTAATAATAAAAAACATTTTATCTTTACAATCAAAATTTGTATTATGCTTCCAAAGACGTCCCAATCTCATTATTAGAGAGTTTATCTAGCTGTCGGAGCTGCTAGGATAGCTGTCATTACGCATTTCCGGTTGTGCCCCTTGTCTAGGTTTTAAACACAAGCTGTCAACTTCTTTGTTCTTAGACTCATAAGGGTTTACCCATCAGAAATTACATCCACTGGGACTTAAGCGTCTTCGGAGGTTGTTTTTGAAAATACAATTTTTATTATGAGGTAAAATTTTTAAATGATGACTTCCGTTTGACGTCCGAAGTCCATCATGACAGAGTTTTCTTATCTCCTGGTGTCTTTTTTTAAATATGTTAAAAAGCAACAATGTGATCGAAAATATTATGTAATATAATGGGTCTTGCAGTATACAAAAATTAATTATGAATCAGGTTAAAAATAATAGGACGAAGAATTTTAAAAGTAATGCCTTCGATGTCTTTAAGATAAATATTCTAAAAGTAGATTCATGTTTGCAAATTAGTTTTTGCTTAAATATTATCAAAAGAGTATTTTTCTACCCAATTTAAGGATGATTTCAATCTTAGGTGGTGCCTGAGTAAAACTTCGGCTAGAAGTTTCTTTATCCCGCTCTATTCGCTGGTCTAGTAAATTTTGTAAATATGGAGCAACGATAGGTTTTTATATGGTGAGGTTAAAAAAATGATATAGTTGGCGGTTGAAGACTAGAAATACAGTTTGAGAAGCAAAGAGGTCAGAATCATGTGGGCACAATATGCTGGACAGCTTTGGCATTTCTATTTTAATGATTTGTCGAGAAAACTACCACCTTTTACAGGACTATGATCAGAGAATAAATGTAACAAAATAATTTTTGTATCATGAGATTAAAAAATAAACTAATATTTTATTTGATCATTATAATATTTTCACACATAGATCATTATATCTCTTAACATTGTTCCAACGCTTCTAGCTTTTACTAAATTGATATAAGTATTCTCTGGCCTTAACATCGTCTGGTAGAAATCGCCACTTGGCGATAAGTTTCGTTAAACAAAATTTGTATGTAATATAGTTTATTATTTTCTCTTTTTTATAATATACTGTAAAGCGTTCAATAACAGTTACAAATTTTCTTAATATTGAAATAAGTTTCAATTTATAATCACTTAATTACTGAATATAAGAGATTTTTTTTATATTAATTATAACACTTCATTTATTAGTTACTAATCATCTAGTCATGTCAAATGATACCAAATAACAGTGTGAATTTTCAAACTTAGAATAAATAAAGATAAGAAATAATTACAATAATATCTAAAGAATTTAAATAAACGAAAGAATAGAAGTCAAATATTAAGAATTTTGTAATGTAAGTAGGTATAATAAAATTTGTTTAAATAAACCTTTGTAATGTTTCATTTGGGGATACATTAAAAAAAATTACCAAATTGGTACATGAGCTGTAAACGGATCAGTTCCATAAAAAAAACCTCGTTACGAAGCATTAAAAAAATAAATATTGAAAATAATGTGTACGAAATTTGTAAATTATTATTTAATCTTATATTGTTATAAGAAACGTAGTAATCAAATCGTAACATAATATGTTTTGTACAAATTTATTATTGTTTAAAATATTTGAGAGTAATCTTTGTTATTATTCGATGAAAAAAAGGTTTAAGTTTTTGAAGTATTCTTTCCGTAATGAAATTTGTTAACGTATTATATTTACCTTATAATTCTAAATAAACATCATTTATATTTGATTCAACCGAAGGATCTTATGGAACTGTAAGTAAACAAGGATTTTTTTCATGCATTAATAATGAAAATTCAATATGAGAAAGCAAATATGCATTTATGTATATGTGTAGTGGTACTTTTTAGCTGCAAAGCGTTTTCTCCGCGATATAATTTATATCCGTGATAACGTATCTGAAAACAAACTAACAAAAACAAAACCTTATTTGTAGCTCTACGGATATAATCAAAATGTTTAACAATCATTACATTTTAAATACAAGAAAAGTTATCATGATTTATTAAAAATGTTTTGCTTTTGATACAAATCATGTAATTAGAAAAGGTCATATAGTCCAGTAATTCAATTTTGGAGGATCTTACTCATCCTCTTTTGTGTCATTAAGTCTCTATCTCAAGTTATAACTACCAAACGAGCACTGGGACCTTTAATTGTTCTTATGAGTATGATAGATAATAATCTTTAATTTTTATTGCTTTTCTATTGCTTATGATTAGCATATTGTCAAATCTAGAATAAATGTATGATGGTGAAGACTAAATTTACGTATTATACGGGAATAAGAAGTGATTTTAGTTACCTACCATATTTTATATTAACGTTATAACCATCACTGATAATTATATTTTCGTCTAGGCCTCGTGTGATTGTAGGAAATATATCAGCAATATATGTCAGTATATAAAATATGTCAGCAATAACAGCAAGGGAGTATGAGCAAGAAAATAACCGCAATGTTAAAATTATAGTAAAATTTAAATACCGAGCCTCATACTTTGTTTGATATTAAATACTGTGCTATGTGTACTCTAAAAATAAACCTAGAAAACAAAACCTTGCATGCAGCGACATAGTTGAAATTGAAGTATTTTTAAAGACGAATATTAATATTCCAACTTCCCTAACATCCTTATGGCTTTATAATAATTTATGCATCCATAGTATTTTCGTTTTGCGTAAATATGACCACACATCTGAATTCCGTTGTTCTACTTATATGTATATTTCGCTAGTTGCAACTTTTCGCTAGTTGCAACTTAAAGAATAAATACTTCAATCATTCATCGATAAATAACTAAAACTAAAAAAATTACTACCAAAAAAATAAATTTAAATTTCTTAAATCTCTGGTGTATTCCTTCATAAATTCTTATGTTAAAGTTATTGAAGAAGAACGGAGATTTAAAATACGTGGCAATGAATACTTAAATGCAATGTTGTTTTTAATTTCAAGAATAAATATTATTTTACAGGAATATATACAAATAAATTGAATTAATTAAGAATTGTCAAGTCTTTCTCATTTTAATTTCATAATAAGAAGTCTATTTAAATACCTAAAACGCGGGATATTATATCTATGTAGTACGTTACTTTATTTTACTTGAAAGTTTTTAAAGAGTAGAGTGAAAAATCTCAACTACTGATCTCAATAGAGATAACATTCCAAGAAAGTTATATTATCTTTCTTAAGGATTTCTTTTAAGCACTACTTCTTTATACTAAATCTTTATACCGATTTATAGATGGATATAATAGGTATCGTTGGATAAAATAATTTAGTTTATCCAACTGATATAGTATTTTATAAAGAATTTTTTTAAAAGAACAATATTTACATTAATAACTTATTAAAGGTCTCACAAAAAACACTCAATTATGTATTGTTTTGAAAAGACTATTTATCAAATTTTATCATAATGTAAAGAAATTAATATTAAAACTTAAACTTAATATTCGATGAGAGCAAGAATAATCGGACGTCAATTACTTCATAAAGATAATAATTTATAGGTAGATCAATGGCCGATTTAAACTCTTCAACTAAGAACATTTAAACTTAAAAGTTTCATATCTCCGTTTCGCCGGGAGTAAAGGAATCTTATTTCGATCTATCGTTATAGTGTTCGTTCTGTAGAAAAAATAAGAAAGGTCTTGCCACAGTCTCTAAGGAGGGTCTAAAATTACAGAAATTATTTTATAAGGGAACACTGGCTTGAGTACATTTATATTAAACAATATTGATAGGTAACTAATGAATATTGTTTTTAGGTTAAGAGTAAAAACTGGCTACGTATTATAATAGGTATTTATGTATAAATGTGTGTTTTTCGTCTGTCGCATTATAATCTCAAAAACTACTGCAAGGAGATATTTTAAGACAAGTTTGGTCCCTAATTGTTATTTCACAGAGTTTATCTCGTCAAGACTTTCAATAGAAAGAATGAGCACAGATCGTGAGTGTGTTCGTTATCGCCAGCTTGTGTCTTATTTACCCAATATTAGGAATCAGTAGTGTTTCATTACAAAGCAATTAACAACGAGATCTGTGATGTGGAAAGTCTAAAGCTATTGACATTTTTATATAAAACGGTATGCTCTTATAATATTTTATTAAATCTAAATACAGTTTTTTAGTTTTTATCTTTTTTAAAATACATTTTTTTTGTTATGGGAAAAGAGGGCAACCGAGCAGACGGCCTACTTGATGGTAGGTAGTATCGTCGCCCATTGACATCTGTAACATAGATGTGTTGCCGCCCTTGATTGGGGAAAAGGGGGAGTAAAAGGTGGGTAAGGGAGGGAATGGAAAGGGTGGGAAAAGGGAAAAGCTAACCGGCTCTCTCACTCACCGGACGAAACGCAGCAATTAAAGACTACTTCACGACGATTTTCTGTGAGAGGGTGGTACTTCCCCGGTCGAGCCAGACCATGTTCGAGCTGTCGTAACTTGACCACAGCTAGGCTCAACCACCTAAATACGAATATACCATTTATATATTGTAAGGGTTAACATTTTATTATTGCTGCAAGTAAAATTTAACACAATTAATACATAACTCATCAATTTTTGTCATTTTAAATGGTTAAAATATGGGTATTACGTATTTTTTTGGAAAATTATATTTTTTCCATTATATTTTGATCATCACCTAATTATTTATTCTTTTCTCTCAAATCCAAATCTCATCAAGATTTTATCCGAAGTAAAGGTTTTTTAGTTCCAAAAACAATTTAAGCTGAATATTTTTCTCAGAAATATTTAATTTCCTTATTTTAATTAGTTTTAGTCAATTTTTTTAGTTTTCAACTCATGTAACCTACTAAGTTTAAATATTTTGTTGAAAGTTATGTTTATTGAAAAATACAGTTTAATTAAAAGTTCAAAGAAAGTAATTAATAAAGAAAACATTTATGTCAAATAATTAGTCGTGTTTCCAAAAATGTTAATTACATTGATATATGGATATATAATAATTGTCATTACTTTCGAAGGAAGAAACCAAGAAAAGCATTTTTTAATTTAATCTTCCCGTTGCAACAACTTACTAATAATAACTGCAATGGATTAATTTTTTTTTATTTATTTATTTATTTCAGATAGAAATAAAAGATATAAAATTAATAAACAAAAAGTAATATAAAATTAGTAAAAAAAAGTTGAGAATATTTAAAGTTGTTCATTGGAATCATTATTGACGCCAAAAACTTGGAATTTTGATATTTTATTGTATTTTTTTTTTTTATGTTATAGGTGACAAACGAACAGACGGCCCACTTGATGGAAGGTGGTTACCGTCGTCCATGGACATCCGCAACAAATATGTTGCGGATGCGTTGCCAACCTTTTCTTTTTAGGGATAGGGAAGGGTGGGAATAAGGAAATACAAGGAAAGGTTGGGAAAAGGGAAAGGGCAACCGGCTCTCTCATTCATCGGACGAAACGCAGTCATTACTGACTACTTCACGCCGATCTTCTGTGAGAGGGTGGTACTTCCCCGGTCGAGCCAGCCCATGTTCGAGCTGTAGTAACTTAACCACAGCTAGGCTCTACCACCTAAAATAGCCTTTTGATTATGATAAGAAATCCCACGTATCGCAATCCTTTCATCAATTTAATTTAGGCATTTCACTGATTTTTAACAATAAAATATATAAGTTGAAAAAGTAAAGATAAAATAATGATCAATACTCGGTTTGGGCAAGATTTAAGGGACCATTAAGATTAGATATTTGTTTTACTATAATTTTTATATCTTCACTATTGATGGGTTGTTATTCAATATTTTAATTTTAATAATTTTTATAGGATGAGTTTGTTTTATTATTTATTTTATTACGGATATATGTTAAGAAGTATCAAATCACATTTTCTAAATAAAGCCATTAATTTTCTTTGATATTAGTAAGAGTTAAAATACCCTGAGTTTTCTAAACACGTACTTGTTTTAATTTTTTGTGACACTTGGATAAATTTTCTTTGTTAATTTTATATGTTGACAAATTAAAAGATTTCACCTTCATCACTATATCTTGATTTTGTTTTTCAAAAATAATAATTATTATTTTTTAAAATATCAAAATAATTATTTAATTTCCGAGAAATGGACAATAACCAAATGTTTTGTGTATTCGATCTAATCGTTAGATTTGTAAACATTTTTAATATCTTTTATAATTTTATATTATTACACTGTCTTCATTAAGTCACATTGGAGTATTTTGTGTGTGTATTTTGAGGATTATGCAAAATATGTTGTTAGCATTTTGATATAATAAACATTTTAATGATTTCATTATATTTATATCACCATATTTTAGTATAATCCATAAGATTCCATTATGCAGTCTTTATATTACCACGGCATATTGTTACTTATGAAAATTCATTATTTGTACATTATAATTAAATGGAATATTAAATGAGATGTTTGCAAATTGATCGACGTGACTGGATAACTGATTTAACTTGACAGCTTCAATATCTGATGTATCAAAGATTAAAACAATAATAATAATCATAAAGCAAACGCCAGATTATAAAATACATTTTGACAAATTGTATTCAAACTGTAACTTTTTATAGATATTAATACTCAAACTTACAATATTACATTGAAATAACACTAAATAAAATCGTGCTTATTTGTATTGTACATATACATACAATATATTGAATTTTTCTTTTCAGTTTACTTTAAATAACCTTTGATAGAAAATATTCTATGAATAAATTTTCTTATCACAAAGTATGCTACAAATAGCAACAATTGTTGGCAATATTTTATATTTCGTTTATACATTTTAAAATGACCGTAATTTAAAATGTGCCATGAAAATAATATTTTTTTTTAACTAAAATGTTAACAACTTTAAATTATTATAGAAATGTTGGGAAATTAGTTTTCGTAGGAGTATAAAGTAACACTAACAAGACCGAAGACCAAGCTGTCCAATCAAGAACTGTAGTTTTATTCCCCAAAGTTTTGGAAATAACACTATTTTAATATGTTGATACGTATATAATTTATGATTTCCATTTGTACTTTGCTTAAATTAACTTATTATTATTAATCAATATGCAATCTACTTAAATAATATTAATATAAACGTTTTACATTTGCTTAAAATATGTTAGTAATTGTTTTAAAAAGTTAATTTTTAATAGTGATTATTTTATGCTATAACTACACAAATGATAATTAAACTAATTAATCCATGAATATATTATTTCACGTATATACTAACGCATTCATACCTTAGTACAAAGAATGAGTTTGTTATATGAAACAAGATTCTGTATTTGACTAAGTCCTGACGTTAATCTGATTTGGGTTTCATCGGAAGGGTTCAGGAAAGTCTTAAAGATGTTAATAAATTAAAAATGTCTTGATGAGATGATATGACAGCTTGCTAATGTATTGTATTTTTTTAGTAACGCAATAGTTTGAGAAAAACATAAAAACCATATTTTTGGTCTTAACTGAAGAAAGGTCTCTGAAAAGAAGAAAAATAAATCTTAGGCAAATAAAGCAAATATTAATTTGTAAGATAATAATAATTTTTAAGTAATATTCTTTATGTAGATGCTACAGGAGACTTTACTTGAGCATTACGGAGGCCAATTGGGTAGTAAAGCTTACATAACAAATAGAAAAAATGTTGTATGACGTGCCTTTTCTTCGGTTGGGAGAGCGGCTTTAGATGATCAAAAAAGGAAAAAAAAACTGTTGGATAGATATGCTCGAGCTCGTCGGATATTGATAGCATCCATGTCCTACATATTTTAAACACTGTATTAATTTACAAATGTGCTAGAAGTGCGTAAAGGTTGAAATAAAAAAAAAATAGAACTTGTCTAATATTCTTAGAGAATGTTAACAGTAAAATAAGTTTTCATTCAATAATAATCTGACGATTTGGATTTTACGCAAACTGGTGGTCATATTTAAAAATATATATATATATATATATATATATATATATATATATATATAATTATAAGGTCCATCTTTAAACCCTAGATTTGCTGAAGATTATATTATTATTATTTATCTTTTAAAGTCTCATGTATGTTTTACGTAGTGTGCATTCCTCAATAAAAAGCAAAATCAAATTTATAAATTTATCAATTCTACATTGGCCTTTCTCAAGAATAACCATTTTTCTTTTGGAATCTTTTAAATAATTGCAGGTCTGTGCAAAAATATTAACGTAGAATGCATTAATATCATGGAATTCAATAAAATTACATAAAACTAAAATACAATTAAAATTTCTTTACTAAGTGATAGAAAATTTAAGAATAAAAAATAAATAAATATTAAATTGTAAGCCTATCTACCACGTAGAAGCTTTAAACAGGACGCCTTTTACTTCTGAGGTCTGTATGAAGATATGTTCTTCAAAGAATTAGAATAAAAAAGATATCTGGCTAAGAATGTTTATAAAAGTCAATTTAAATGATGTTACTAATATGATTTATTCGTTCACAATCACGTCTTTTTTCATTATTGTTATTAATGTCATTGATAAATCAGACATTGTAAAAGACAAGTAAAATTTATCTAATAACGTCAGTCAATCCAAAAATATATGTTATCCCTTCGTTTAATTATAAACTACAAATAAAAAGTTTCTTTCACCAAATGTTATCAAATATGTATATTAAATCATTATTATAATTTAGATACCACTTCGAAATCATTGTAACTTTCGATTTTATCTATATTCATTTAAATGTGTAACTATATATTTGAATACTTTGGGTCAAGAAATATATACAAAATAAGAAGGAATTAGCGGTATTCCATGGAAAAATGTATATAAAATTTATTAATTTCTTTAGTGCGATAAATGGGATATTTTAAAACAACGTTCATTTAAGCGAGGTGCTGACGTCACAATTTATTGTTTATCTACAAAATAGAAATGGTGTCAAAATGTTCAAACTTGTGTTCTTAAATGTTGTAAAGAAAATGAGGTACAATTTTACTTTATAAAGCCAAAGCTTAAAAATGTATTGTTTATGTATAAAGGCCACTTCAGTATATTAAAATCGCATAGGATCTTTTGTTTTTCATTTCTATTTTATTAAAAAAAAAAGTACTTATGTCCTTGTAATTGTACACATACACAGGCCACAGGATTAATTTAAATAAAAATATACATATTTTACATACAATTTTATTCGTACACTTTTTTTGCATGGACACATTATTTTATTGTTTCTTACTAAAAATATTGCGTTATATACATATATGTATATTACAATATTAAAACTAATACTTGTGTGTGTGTATGTCTGGATGTATGTTTTAGCTGAAAATTTCACACAGAAATAGCTTTTTGATTCCTTGAATGTATTATCCATCGTTATCGATTCACAGTCCGGCCCCCAAGAGATTGCGTTTCTTTCTGGTCGTGATGGAAATAAAAGGACGATGTAACTTTGAACTACAATCTATCGCAACATTTTAAACATCTTTTATTTTTCTTATTTGTAACATTAACGTTAAGAATTAAAAATATGTATCATTTTTAAAATGTTATAATTTGGCTGTATTAAATATTAAGCCAAAAATAATTATTAACCATTAACTAACTGTACTGTTTTAAGATCGATATAGTGTGGATGAGGCGGAAACGCAAGCCCCTCACTTTCCGTCTGACGCAGGTCTTAACCGGGCACGGATGCTTTGGTTACTACCTGTGTCGGACAGCCAGGAGTGAGCCGGGAAAAGGCTGCCATGAGTGCGGCATTGCGGTGGACTCGGTCCAGCACACCCTCGAGGTGTGCCCGAGATGGGCTGCGCAGCGCCAAGACCTTGTGGTGGCTCTCGGCGGAGTGGACTTGTCGCTCTCGAGTATCGTGGAGAAGATGCTCGAGAGCGCTAGGTCCTGGCTGGCGGTGTACTCCTTCTGTGAGACGGTCATGTCCACGAAGGAGGTATCTGAGCGGGAAAGCTCCCTCCATCCGCAGGCGACGTACGGGGGTGCGACGGAGGCAATTCCAACGCTTCCAATAGCACCCCTGTTTCCGGGCTGGGGTCAGCGTGGTAACCCGGCCCTATTGAAAACCCGGCGTCGTCGGGGTGGTCCTAATTGCCGGGATCGCCCCCATTCTCCGAGGGAGTAAGTCCGGTCTTTGCCTGGACCGGCCAGTCGCTGGTGTGCCCTGTCGCTGACAGATCCGGGGTACACCGACATAGCGGCCATTGCCTTTGCAGTGGTTTTAGTGAGTAGGGGCCTGCCCAGGCCGAGCCTCACACATCCCTTCCAGCCCCACCAAGGCTGGTTGGACGGGTCGTAAAAAGAGTTTCCCTGCGTCATCAAAAAAAAATAAAAATAAAAAGATCGATATAGTGTTAAATAATAATAGTTTTATAAAATTTATATTGTACATTACTATGATATTTACTATGATAAAGGTTAACAAACCTTAAGAAAAATGGTACTGTGATATTAGTCAGATGAATTTCAATTAAATAATAATTTATAGACTTTTAGTTTGAAATACAATTAATAAAAGATAAAAAAAATATGTGTCCTTTTGAATAAATGTGTGTTTCCTTGGGTATAGGTTAACATTTATTTTATTTTATGTTTTGCTACAAAATTGTATGAGATCATGATATTAATGTTTTTGTTTAAAGTTGCTTTTTACACAGTTTCTTTATGTCCTTTCCCTCCAAGGTCCTATATAGCTTCGGTTTAAAATTTATTCGTGTATGTAGTCTCTCATTAGGACGCACATAATATTTGTCAAACAAACGGGAGCTCTCAAAGTACTCACACTTTCAGGTACACTCTTGCGGTAATTTTCCACTCTATTTATTTTTACAAGGTATCCTCACATCAGCTGACAAAAAATTAGACAGTGTTTAAAACAATGAATAATTCATGTTCTTTAACGAAATGGAAATGGAAATATGTCTCATTAATATAAAGATATATGTATATATGTAACACAAAATTTTGGAATAGAAAATAAGACGTTTTAGTGATTACAGACCCGTTCAGTTGTTGCTGGAAAATGTAATGTAATTAATAATCATGACGTTATAAAAAACGTTGGATCAAAAATAATGATAAATTCAAAACTTAGGCCTATAAATAACTTCGGATATGAACTGCTTCACTGGTGAATTATAAATTTTTATATAGAATTTTTGAAGAAAAGCGGCTATGATAACATATAAACAATTTATTAATCCCTACTAATATTATAAATGCGAAAGTAACTCTGTCTGTCTGTCTGTCTGTCTGTCTGTCTGCTACGCTTTCACGCCTAAACCACTGAACTGATTTTAATGAAATTCGGTACAGAGATAGAGTTGACCTTGAGAAAGAACATAGGATAGTTTTTATCCCAGACTTTTGAAAGGTTCTCTTGGAAACGCGATATAACCGAACTCCACGCGGCGAAGCTGCGGGCGGAAAGCTAGTGATTAATAAAATTAAAAAATAAATTTATAGCAAATATTATAAAATATTTAGAGACATTGTAAGTTTTTATTTTTAACAAAAATAATATAATATATACTGTATATTCAAAATTAAAACTAACCAAATAGTTGTTTTCAACGAATTGGAATACATTAGATTTAATAAAAAAAATGCAAAAAAAATATTAAAATTCGGATTCTCATTTGAAAAAAATATATATTGACAAAAGGTTTTTTTCAACAAATAGAGCTCTATTATATCCACCTATTTATTTCTTTTTTAATATTTTATCAAAATTAATTTTTATAAATTATTTCAATACAATGATATAGGATCCTTACAAATTCCTTATTTTGCTACGCAATATATATAAGTTCATATTTGCTTAAAACTTTTTTATTTATTTTTAAAGTATTTCGTGTCAGAACAGCTTTTTTATATAAAACACAAGTCTCGTGGTGTGTTTAATACTGGGTAGACAAAGCCAAATGTCACCTCACTGGCTTGGACTCTGTGGAGAGTCCTGCAAAAGAGAGTTATTTGTAACAATAGCTTATTAAATTACAATTTAGTCCGTCTAGGGCACAAACAAAAAATAGCCATTCTCTCCATATTTTACATTATACACTCTGGAACGTGTACGAAGGAATTACTCGCTTTACTTCTGACTAGTACTTCTTATGATCTATACCTTATATAATAATATGAAAAACAGAAAAAAATATTAACGTTGAACATTAAGTTAAGTGAAGGACCTTATTTACTTAATTGAGTTTGTAACAATTAAGAATTCTCAGCTTTTGAAATAAGTACCTTAGTTTGTAAATCATTTTAAAGTTATTAGATTTGTGATGTAGGATTTCATCAAGGCACAGCAGGTAAATCGTTTAATTTAATAATAGTGAGTCCACCTGAGGGGCGATAGTAATATTAGCAATAATAAGCGATTGAGATAAGAGTGGATTCACAAGAATAATGTTATTTCATTTTGTAATATATCAAATTCTAAAATGTAATTTTTTTACATAAATATTAGAACATATATTTTGATTTGTTACATATTTTTGGAATTTCTGTAGACTTTCTCAGTCCATAACTAAATGCAACAATTTTTATACACATAAAAATCGTCCTGTTATAATAATTTAAAGTAAGTAATAAACTTATGTAATAAAAGTATGTTAAAATTTCTCAAGAATCTCTATGAAGGTATCCGTCCGAGATTTTTTTATTCGTCTAAGATTAAACGTAATATTATGTATAATTAACAAAATCATAATTAAATACCAATTTCTGTGAAAAGGGAAATCTTTTCATAAGATGTAAAAGCTACTGCATCCATGTTCATGGTTTCATTTGAGAAAATATTTTTATTGAAGTTCACTTTTGATTAACTTGTGTGTGTTACCTTGTATACGACGCACTATTGAGATTATATGTATATGGGATTCAATCAGTGGCTGACGGTAATCTCTCGATCACTATACGGACCTACAAGTACGAGTATATCATGAGGATTACACTGATACGATTCACCTTATTATATCGTTCATTTTCAGAAGCTTAATATAGGTTGAATAAAAAAAGAACAGATTTAATAAATATGAAGATGTTTAATTCGATTTTAGTTACTTGTAGAAATGAACTTTACTAAATGGAGTTGTGAAAGTGTAATAATAATTAGTCGTTGCTTTAGAAGTTTCATTGCCGTCATTTACTCCCACACTGTAGATATCAATAGCATAGTCATATAAATGTAAACCTGCGTGGGTTATTATAACCGTAATATTGCAAATATAAATAGAAAACACTTTTTGAAACTTTTACCGTTAACTAATAATAACTTTACAATTCATTTGCGGCATCAAAAATTCAATGTTGATATTTAAATGTATTAAATTTTAAGAAACATACCAGTATGAAGCACATCGCCTTCAATTCAAATTTCGGTAGCTTCTCATATACATTACAATCTGTTACATAAGACATTCATGCTATACAGCTACTGAAGAACAATAGACATCTTGTGTCTATATGTGACACCATGCACTTTCATTACCCCAGTAACAATGTACATGCGCTTGATTTTATGATATATTCAAAATGTTTGACCTCGAGCTACAAAAAGAAGTTTGTGCTGTTTCATAAGGAAGAAACATCTAATTTAACTTGAAAAATATATTGAATCATGAACTATTTTAAAAGAAAGCCCTTTAAATGAAAGAAACGGAAATTGCTATGAGTGAAATATGCTTTTTTTTTATGTAAAAAGTGACAAATGAGCAGACGGCCCACTTGATGGTCAGTAGTGACCGTCACCCATGGACATCCACAACATAGACGTTGCGGATGCGTTAACAACCTTACTAGTGGGGGAAAAGGGAGGGGTGGGAATAAGGAAATATAAGAAAAGGTTGGGGAAAAGGGAAAGGGCAACCGGCTCTCTAACTCATTGGACGAAACGCAGTCATTACTGACTACTTCACGCCGATCTTCTGTGAGAGGGTGGTACTTTCCCGGTCGAGCCAGCCCATATTCGAGCTGTAGTAACTAAACTACAGCTAGGCTCTACCATCTATAAATGCTACTTAAAAGGATACTTAAACCAAATATCTGATCTGATAAACTCTATTTATAATATTAAAAGAACATTTATCCATAATCTATATAACATACAGGTATATAATATAGATTAAGGATAAAAGGAATGAAGAACTTAGTCCTAGTCAAAAAATGTGTTTTATTACTTTATAACAGATCTGATATTCTTACTTTGATAGACTAGTGAATACCAAACATAGCTGGGGTTATAACTACTTTAAGGATATCAGTTCTCAAACTAAAAAATAAACGCATCATAATTAGTCGATCCGTTTGATAGCTACGTTGTCACAGACAGATACATTCACACACAAACAGGCACACGAGCAAGTGCACACGAACCTATTATGACATTAATTAATTGTAATTATCATTATTTTATTAATTATTATTTAGAATTACAAAGGAATGGACAATATAAGAATGATAAATGTAACTATCAATGACAAAAGCTGCCTTTCATATAATTGACAGAAAATATACTTCCTTTAGAACAAGGACATTACGAAGGAGAAGCTGTTATTAATAAATATCCTAACATTCTACAGCAGCAATAAAACTTTAAGGGATTTAAGCTATTTCAATAACAGTTAAGAGTACTATTGAAATTGTAATAGTGAACTATTTCCTTACACCCGCTTGGTGGCAAAATAGAAAGAGAATGTCTTTACTTCGATTTTAAATATTTTATTCGGTAATAATTGTACTATGAGGAACACTTAAATTGTATTCAAACTTAATATTGATGGAATTCAAAGCCGTTTATGTTATAAGTAATGAAAAATCTATTTTGCCGTAAATACCTTATAAATTGTCAGTGAACCTTTGTTCGAACGTATTTTGTTAACATTTCAAATTTACCAAACAAAATAGAGTATGTTTAAAAAGTTAAATATTACAATGATATCTATATTTGTAAATTTCAACCATTCTTGCCACATTTGTTATATAAATGTTTAATTGGGAAGAATTTGGTGACAAGCCTCAAACAAAGAGCGAACAAAAATCATTGAGGTTAATGAAGATATAAGTGCTTTATTAAATGAAATGGATAAGTTAAGACATAGCTTTTATAAATCTTTCAGCTTTGAAGTTATTCGAAACTAAATTATTATTGCAACAGGATATTTTTCGTATTTATTGTTATTGACATTTAAAAATGCTATGAAATGAGTAGATGTCGTTAAGTCTCAGGTGCTTCTTATACCTATTACTGCTTTAAAGGAAAGGGAGTAAAGGGATGGTGTTGTATTAAATTATGTACATGTTTTGTTTAAATATCAAAACCAAATTTTATTTTCTATACTAAAACTACGTGTTTCATTGATTAAAATCGCTTTGAAGGATCGTGTTTATTATTGCTATTTCATGATACGTAAGATACCAAAAATGGACAAAATTCAATCATATGTAATTTTATTCCTTGTTATATAATATATAATTGATTTGACGTCTTAATATGTCTGTTGTCTCGAATCGACGTACATACCTATTATTTGTCAAACAAATGAGACCTTTCACAGTACACACACTTTTAAGCACTCGCTTGCGGCTATTTTCCACCCTATTTATTTTCCCAAAGTACCGTTACATCATATGACGTAACACTCGACATCGTTTGAAAAAATGAATTATTTGCTTTATTTGTCAAAGAAAAAAAGAAACAAAAAACTTATGTAATAAATAAAAGTTATTTATAAACATCGATTGAAGTTCAAAAGAAATGAGGAGCTGTTATTATTTAGTCATAATTACAATATACTATTAAATTATTCCTAGTTATATTGCCAAAATGGTAGTGTTCTTATTGAAATTATAGTGACAGAAGTTTTCATTTCTCTAGCCCCACAAAGATTTTAATGACATTCACTTTTAAAAGAAACGGCACATTCAAAATATGTGCAACTCTTCTTTGCTTTGTGTAAACAAGTACCTACGTACTATGTTGAGAATCGCAAGGTTTTTTATTTTGCCGTTTTTCTTTGAATTATTTACTAAGATTAAGTTAAGGTTTAGTTTTTTATCTTATGAGAAAAAAAAAAACATTTTCAAAATATATCAACAATCTTATTTCGTAGAAGAATCAACATTTTTTTAAACCATTTATGCCAAAACAAGTTCTAGGAATGTATCATTTCAAGCTTGTTGCAACTGACAAGTATTCGCGCAGAATATGTCATTCAAGTAAGTGGCAACTGCGTCTATTTGAAGTTTGAATCCAATTTACAATTTAAAGAGGTCAAATGCTTTACCAGTTCTATATATAAATAACAATTTATATAAAAATAAAGTTAAAGTGATTCTTGAAATTTATAAGCAAGCTACAATATTTCACTTCCTGGCATAACTCTCGATTTTACCCATAAATTTTTTATCAAATATACCTGAATCTCTGAATCAAACACAAAATTTCGAACCGACACCGAGTACTGCAATACGTGTCATGAACATAATATGTTTGCATTTCAACTATGATTTCCTCTTCATACTACAAGACACAGAACAAAATGTACAAATATAAAACAAGTTTGTAATTATGTTTGAGAAAGCCCACAGCTCTCTAGATTGCAAGTGAAAAAAATTATATCATTTCATGTATCTTAATGTAAATATAAAGCTTAAAATATTACAATTCTTAAGTTCCAATTGAAGCTACACATAATTATGTAAACATTCTCTTGAGTTGTATAACGATGCCACCAAGTTTTACATCTGTAATGTTTAACTTTTATGTAATATTATAAATACATTATTTTATTCTATAAATTCGATTTACTCCTTTATCTTTATATTATGTATAAATTTTAGGCGAAGTAAAGTTTCAAGTTCATAATAGTGCAAACTATTAAGTTTCTGCATTCAAACGTTTAGTTTTAACTGCAATTTTCATAAATTTCCCAACCATTATCAAGATAAGATGACAACTTTCATAATATAATATTGGTACGGCGTAGAGTAAGAAAATGTTCTATCTTCAAGATATTACAATTTATAGGAAGACATGGATTCACAACAACTGTATGAATGAATATAATTGTAATTAGTTTAAAGATACAAATATACTCTTATTCTTTAACATATTAAATAAACTTAAATATCTTACAAAAATAGTAGCTTAATCATGAGACTATCGTTGATATTTAAATCTAGTTACTCAAAATGCTTTACATAAGATTGCATCGTAACGCCAAACATCGAGCGTTAACAGTTTTTTTGCTCATAAATTATTGCACATAAATTATTGCAGAATATACGTAGGTTCATTTTAATGAGAAAAATCATATGCAATGTAAATAACATGAAGATGCCAATTTGGAATATGTATTCTTATCAAATCTTTTTAATTATTGTTATAAGGTGGTTCAGTTTAATATTTTTTTAAATCGCAATGGGCTACACTACTTCTGTTCCAAGTAATTTTACAAAACTGTTTTGGAAAATCTTTGGGAATTCATTTAATTGAGAATTTTCAGCCAACAAGTCCTGACATTTGATTAAATTGTTCATTTGGGCGTAACGTTTTAGCAACAATCTGTTAGTTGGTTACCGATAGAATACCAATAGACTCAAAATTATATTTTAAATTAGAATAATAACAATAGCAGTGAATTTTAAGGAATATATAAAGCGGCTGGTGAAAAAAGAAACTTCATACACGGTAAAATATTTACATTAAAATGCTTACGAACAGAAGGATTAGAACGTATCTACGTAAAATTGAGTACAAAAATAGTATAACTGTAAACAAATCATCGGTTAATGTTTTATAATTATTATGAATCATAAATTGATGATAGAATACTGTCTCATACACTTTTTTACATCGTAACATAAAACAAGGAAACTAATGTAAAATTTGTAACCATGTCAAGTTACGACCATAACTTGTCTTTGTAATATTCTCTTTGTGAAGCATTCATGAGTAATTTATACTCCAGCATATAAGTTTCTACAATAAAATGAATTGTTATTTTACTTTATATCTTTATTTTCTTTATATGTGTATATAAAAATATAATTATACTTATATTCATAACCTGTTACTAAATGCGTTGTCTAAGATAACTCCATAATCAGTGTAGATGTAGATATATATGTATTATAATTATATGTATCACGCTTTTAGAACAGATTGCATACAAAAATGTTTATAATATTGAAGTCTTGTTTTATATATTCGATATATCGAGATATGATTTGAAGTTCTGCAATAAATAAATTATTATTTTGACTACGGTAAGTTTTCAGTTCACACGTTTTTCAAATACAACGAATACAGAAGATTTTTTTTTATGTAATAAACGTTTCTTAAGTGTTTTAAAAATCTTATGAACGACAAAATATTATTTGTTTTTTATATTATGTATAATAATAAAAGTATTTAACTAATGCAATTCAGTAAATATCCTTCTTACGCAAATAGCAGTTTATTCTAAACAGAGCTTTTCCTGTTGAATAAAATGTAGTTTCTACATGAGATGCTGTAAAATAAAATCAGAAAGCATTTTAGTTTTATGTTATAGCTTAATCTAACTCCTTTTATTATATACGTAAATATTTCAATCTTATTTCAGATTTCTGGCCTTAAAAAATATCTGCCATGTACCTTAAAGCTGTTTTAATTAATTATATAAAAAAAAACATTAAATTTAATGAAATAAATTATAAATTAAACAGTCAGATAATACTTGACGATATAATTTATTTGAAAAAATAATAAATAAAATGAAATTACATTAAGTAAATAGTTATGTAACAAACTAACATTCCAAATACATACACATTTCAGTGCCTTGTGAGGAAGACTTAAATAAATATTTTCAGAAGCAACGAAATCAACAGCATGACTTCTATAGCAGCGCAATCCAATCATATTATGTAAAACTAGAAAACAAGAAAAGTAAAATTACAGTCAACGAATGAATTATAATCTAATTTTAACCTAGATGTAACATCTTTAGTATAAATATTAAAATTTATGAAAATGTATGAATGTTTGCTATCCTACATTCAAAAGCTAGGGAACGAAATTTTCTTTTATATACTTAATACTAAAGTCCAAGCGGAGGAAGCTGCAACAGAATCTAGTACGTTATAAATGTATACAAAAACAGTGTTATCGATAAATCATTTTACTAAATCTTACGAGCATGTTGAAATTTCATTTAAGTTAAGTTATTTATTTTATTTTTAATCATTATAAAGGCTTGTTTGATTTCGTAAATTGAAATAAATTAAAACGTGGAAGAAACGTAAAAGAATTCAAAAAACAAGCAGGTTTCCTGACTCTTAAATAAAAAGTCCATATTTTTACGTCAATACAATTTTAGATATGCATATTAAAAAAGACTACTTTGATTTTCATTGCACCGAGAAATATACTATAATTATTGAATCCTAAAATAAGTTTCTGTTGTCATTTTAATTGTGGAGAACTAACGTGTTGTCACATCGTTTCGCTCAAATGAACATTTTAATGAAACTTTGTAGTTATATATGTATATTTGTAGCGAGCAAAATTCTAACTCGGGTTAATTTCTTTCTGTTTTAATAACTATAAAAACTGAATACATTTTGGTTTTGAATGGATACTGAATGATAACACAATAATATGATATTAAATATGTATATAGATTTCAACGGCTACAATTTAAAAATTTTAGTAGAATGACAAATATGATGTTTTTAGAAATTAATTAAGCTGAGAAATAAAAAAATCTCAGTACTATTTTTGGAGTTCTTCACATCTGCTTCATGTAATTTTGGTGTAATGCGCAAACATGCATTCGTTTTGTTAAAAATATGTTGAAATCTTATAGCTCGACTGATGAATCATTTTACAAAACTGAAAAGTGAAATGTGATTATCAGCTTGAAGCAGTACCAAAAGCTTATGACACTATCTTAATTTTTATTCTACAAGTAGTATATAAATTTATATACGAGGTAACAAAATTCAAAGGAATTATGGTTTGTATAACATATCTAACGGAAATTACCACTTTTTACAGAGATTTTTATCTTTAATAAAAAACATGGAATATATTGGTCATTTACAAAGTTTTAGTTGATCCAAGTAACTGTTATTAATAGAAATACTTAAAAATTTAAAAATACTTTCATTCTCTTCAAATTATTTAAGTTTTATAGTTACAATAAGGAAATATTAATTCGAATATTGCTTCTTTGATTCTATAAAACCAAAATACAATCTTTATAAATGATTAAAATATATGCACTTGAAGAGTAATCCTGGGTTGGCTAGTAAAAAATGCTGACATAGAGTTAAGTCCGCCCTTTGTACATAATTTTTTTGTGCAATAAAGAATAATAATAAAAAAAAGATTAATATTATTATGTTGATACAACTTAAAGTAATTATTTCGACCAAATTAGGTGCCATAAAAACGGTTGTTGAGAGTTAATCTTAAAAGATAGACATATACTGTCGCGGACTGTTTTTTAGATCATTAAAAGAGCTATTATTCTGTGATACATATTTTTTGTGTATCTTGAACCGTTTTCACGGCGCACGCAACTGAAGGCTTCAAAGATGAAATAATTTGTCCCGTTTTTTACACATTTACCACTATATCTTTGCTCCTATGGGTCGTAGCGTGATGTTATATAGCCTACAGCCTTCCTCGATAACTGGAATATCTAACACAAAAAGAATTATTCAATTCGAACCAGTAGTTTCGGAGATTAGCGCTTTCAGACAAACAAACAAACAAACAAACAAACTCTTCAGCTTTATAATATTAGTATATATTAGAAGATTCAGTTTCATAAACAATTTCAATATAAATAGGGTTATGATAGTCTATTCGGGATTTTATTATTTTTACAAGCTCCTTTTTTTCTACATAGTAGATATATATTTTAAATATAGTTTACTGATTATAGATTTTATTTCTGATTTAAGTACATAAGAAAGGTAAATACAGTATAAAAGGTACTAAATGACCATTCAATATTGACTTAGTCTGTATATTCACATTTGACTTTCCAAGTGTTTTAACGATTCAAAACTGCTTATGAAATGCATAAATATGTGAACAGGGCAGATTTTGATATTGAGATATGAAAGAGATTTTGGCAGACCCTGGCTATAGCTGGGTAATTGCCAGATAGAAGAATATATGAAAGAGATTTTAATTTACCCAACACGCTGTTAAAATTAATACCATTGCTAAATATTTTAAAATTCCTTCTGATACGTGCAAGTTTCCTGAGAATATTTTTTGCTTACCAGAAAATCCAACTTACAAATTTTCTGTGTGAAAATAAAGTTATGGTCTAATATTGAATCTGTAGAAATACATAATAAGCGAACTTCTTTTGAAGCACGAGTTGTTAACATTTCATTAATTAATTATTGAAGATTTGCCCATCATTTTCAAGTTAAATTTTAGAGTATTCATATCTTAGATTATATTACATATTTATAAAATTAATATAATCGTATAAAAAACATAAGTTTTACATTTTCCAATAAATAAAAATTATTACTCTTAAATTTTTAGATTTATCAAAAGTTTCTACGTTCCACTACTTAGTTCAGTATTCACGATGCACAATGTCCTAATTCAGTGGAATTTCGTCTTGAAGTTTGAAGTTGAAGCTTTCACGGGAAATTGGTTTACGTTCACTCGCTTGAACCGTATTTTGATCCGTATTTTACTTTGAAAATGTTAAAGATGTTAAATTAATATTACCCTTTTTAACACTTAAAATATTTTTTTATACGTCCTTTAAAAGAAAGATTTCGCATAATTTTACTATAAAAGATTTTTTTGTGACAAATACAATAAACTTTCTTTATTTTGATCCCTCAGCTTCGATGTATTAAGCAAAATCTGTGTTTTTTTTAAAAAAAGAGGTGCTTGAAATGAACTACAAATTATATTACACACTGCTAAACAATACTCTTTTATAGTATATTTTCCAAAATTAAAGAAGATATACTTACATTTAATTAAATCATTAAGATATTTATTTCCATACAGGCTTTCAAAGACAGATTCCCCTTTCCCAGAATTAAATTCTTAAAACGAATCTGTTTAAATTTCTTTCTGACTACTCGAATTAACGAATACATTACTCTTTGGCTTCATTTTGCATAAAATCAGAGATCAACCGTCGACTTATCTGCCTTAACGAACAAGAATTTATTGAGACCAAATATTGTTAACATTTTTTTCCCCGAATAAACTATGTTTGTCATTATGTTACGAGTGCTTACTTTTTTTCAGACTTATACCTCAACATAGGCCTCTTGTTTTATTATTTGTTTACAATTCACAACTTTCATATAATATACTTTGTAGTCATAAAGGTGTTGAAGTTTTGCTCGGATTTTTATAGTTTTGTGATGAATCTAAAAATACCTCAGAGTTTCAAAGAGACATACTTTAAAACTAAGACAAGCCCCTTACATAGTATTAAAATGTAAAAGTCATTGTCATTTTAAGTTCGTAATAATATCTCCAGTGTTTACAACAATCTGGGTTTTCGACGATCGACGACGTCCTCTTCTATATATCCAGTTACCTCAAGGATTAATTTCCTTCTATCAATGTGACGTTAATATATTTTGATTAAATGTGATAAGTAACGGCGTATAAGTTATTAAAATATGACTATACAGAAAATTACTTAATATACACATTTTAAATAAAGAAATATCTGAATTTATAAAAAATAATAAACTGATGATAAAAACGTATAGCACCAGCTTAATAAATTAAAATTATTCTTCATCAAGGTTCTACAGATTAATAAATGAAAATGTTTTTAATATAAATATTTTTTTGTTATCATGTACTGTGTGTAATTGTATTAAAATTTTGCTCATCAATTAAACAAAATTTGTGTGAACTTTATCTTCGGTAATTCGGATCGGTGAACCGGAATAAAATTCATTGAATGAAAGTACTAAATTAAATTGTTAGCAATAATTTAAATTTATGTTACATATCTATAAGGACGAATACGTATTAATAAGGTTTCCTTTCTGTGTTGACTATTAATTTTCATATGCTTTTATCATATTCGACATGTTTGGTAACACAAATATATATACAGAGGTTTCAAGTACAAATTAAACTCAAAAGTTAATTGAATTATGTTTGAAAACGCAATCGCGTTCAAGATCAGCTCATTTAATATAATCCTTAAATGCCCGTTATCTACTCATTTTTAGGCAAAGCCTTACCTACTTATATGAAATGAAAAATTTAGAATTTGTTGATTGTGTTGCATGTACATATGTAATTTTTCGAACAATATATAGTATAAAAATAAAAAGTAAGGTTTATAATATGATACTGTCTTTTTTATGTAATTCATTGTGAGTTATATGTCTCATCATTACCAATTATTATTTCATCAAGAGTTTACTTGATTCACTTCGTAAATTAAAGTGAAATTTACAATCACAAGTCAAACTTAAATTAACAAAAAATGTTTGCCAGGGAAATGAGGATAATAAATAATAATTAGCAATGCAATGGTAACAAAAAATCCTACTTAATATATTTTTATTTCGCAATTGCAAACCATAATCATCGTAGAGATACATTTATATGTATTATCAGCAATATTATTTCCTCATTACAAATACAAAATATGTAAACATTATTATTAATATATATATTTCGCAATAATATAATGAAAGACGCTTTTGTGATCCAATTTATTAAAAATGTAATCTTTTATATTAAATAGAAACATATTAAAATGAATTGTAATGTATCATAATATTTATTATTCGCAGTTAAAAATGGAAGATATGTTTATTTTTAAAATAAAGTCTCTGTATATAAATTGAACTATTTAAAAGATTTTAATAACTTCCGTTCTTAGATTGTAGTAGATACGGATAGTGATGCACACAAGAAATTTTAACCTTATTCCTGTTAATATAATTACTCTGTACAGCCACAGCTCATTGAAAACAAACTGTTATTGTTTTATTTAGAATAACTTTACCATTCTATTTAATCTTTCAACATATTTTACTTTGAAAAGAGTTTTTTTTTATAAAGACTAAGTGAGTCTGTTGAAAAAGTTTTTTTATATGCTAATAAGGTTGTAAACGAACAAACGACCTATCTAGACCCTAGACCATCGTCTTATCTGAAGTACAAGAGAAATTACAGATAGGTTGATAGAGTTTATTTTTGCATAATTACTACGGCACTTTACGAAGTAATTTCACTAAAAATTCTCCATTATATGTACATGTAGTAGAACACGCAGAATGATTTTGTTTTGGTATTTGATTGATTGAAGATTGAATTATGCCACCTAGTTAGTTGAGTATTGGTCGGAGGTTCGAGCATGAACCATCATCAATAACCTTATTCTGCAGCCAAAAAAGGGTCCTGGTTGTCGAACTGTATAAACCATTTTGTAATCCGTATGATTATGAATAAGACAAAAGTATCCGTATGATTATAAATAAGACGAAAGACCAGACCTGATCCAAGGCCATTGATATGTCTGAAGTTACTGCGGTAATTTCACCTTTGAGTAATTGGAGCCAATTCAGGAGTACAAGTGTTAAGTATAAGCGGCTCTTTGGTAATTTCTTCAATAACTGACACGTACTATTATGGCGGTAGGTTTGCAGAGGAAGAAAATTATAACTTATTTGAACGAACATAATAAAATAAGAAACAAATGGAGACTTTAAAATACTCTTCACTATAATCTGCATAATTTTGATAAAACTCAAGCAGAAGCTGAATTCATTATGACAACTGAGTTAAACCAAGTTAATACAAAGATAACATTGGTTAGAGTTGAAACTACTTACTTTGGAGTTAGGAGAAACTTAGTTTCGGAACTCAGTGATATGCATATACGTGTGTTTTATAAATTATTTAATACATTTAATATTTTTACTTTAAAATAAAGGAATAATAAAATAAATCTCTGAAAATATGTTATCAATAATATTTAATTGTAAGATAATAATCAATATATTCTTTAAATCATTCCTTTTGTATTAAAAAAATTATGATATGTATCAAGTGCCATAGACATTTTACAAATAACAGTTTACATTCCATATGCGCTTCGCAAAGTTACAAAAGTTAAATATATTAACGACTTTGCATGTGAAATAAAACGGACGGCGAATAACAGTGTTTGTTTCACAAAACGGAAATTTATAAACCCACATGTTCTTTACTCTGGTTTTAAATTTCATGCGAAAAAATAATTCTTTAGCTTTTTATACAAGTTCAGTAGAATAATTTGATAGCACGTACCAATATCTAAAACTTAAGCAATGTGTATACACTGTTTTTTAAATTATTACTTATACATATTAAAAAAGCATATTGATATGAAGATATTGAATAATACGTATTTAAATTTATGTCATAAGGCTAACATTGAATAACAACATGCGGGATCGAAAAGTCCAAAAGAAATTTAGTGAAAGATTTAAAAAAACTTGTTATATGCATATATGTATCTTTCCGGATTAAAATACATTTACTAATGTAGTATGATGAAAATAAGACGAAACTTCTCAGCATTCCATGGATTCACCGTGCGGGTGCCGGGTCCATCGCGTTGCAGGGAGAGGAGCTTCAACAGTGCTTGGGACTTGCGACCCAAGTATAGGTTTAAGGGGCCCCTTAACTAACGCGCGTTAAACGCTCACCTCCACTGTCCAAGCTCCTCTCTCTACCTAACCAAATTTGAAAAGAACCTACTACGGCTGCCTTCGATGTACGTTCCAAGAATGTATTAATGTGAGTTCTGGACAAGCCCAAGTCTTTTAATAGGTTGTAGAGAGATTTCGCTGTTATTCCTCTCGCTCCCGCCTCTACCGCGTACAAATCTACTACGAACCTATTTCGAGTAAGTTCGTTTGTGAGCTCGTAATACTTGTTGACCTTGATGGTATGGTCTTTGGGGATGTTGGTTTCCCAAGGAACCGTAAACTCTATCATCACTACGCGCTTTAAAATACGCGAAAACAAAAATATATCCGGTCTGGAGGCCGACGCATAAATATTCTCGGGGATTTTATTTATTATTGTTTTTGTATAAAACTTGTAAAATAAAAAAATACATATGCGATTTAAATACAGGCTTCTAATAAAAAATATTTATGCTGGTACTCTTAAAATCCACAAAATGACTACAAGACCATCTATCTCACTGTTTCCTGGCGTTTATGTAATTTGGGTTTTTTATGGAAGTATTAAAGGAAATTATAAGACTATCTTTTCCGTTACGATCAGATATATATAAAATATAAAATGTCAGGACTTCTTTATTATTGTATTTCTAAAAATATATATAAACAAAACATTTCTTTCATTTTCAAGGTAAAAAAAAACTTTAATTATTAATCGAAAATAATTTTATCCAGTAACAACTGACAAACATTTGTTTTTATTCAAGAAGATCAATACTGTCAAGTAAATCTTAATCAAAATAATCAAAGATAAATTTATTCTTATGCAAATAAATGAAAGATATTGTTAGCTAATGCCTTACTTACACTTTAATTTAAATTTCTATTTATTCGAATCTTCAGAAAAATAAAGTATTCTGCCTAATAGCAAAACCGAGCGTTTCAAATCTTTAACTAAAAATGTGTTAGATAATGGTTTGCGTGATTTTACCAAGCCGGTAATTAATTAAAGTGATAATGGGTTTATGTAAAAGGCTAGGCGCGTATAGAGCAACCACTGTTCATACCACTGTATCCTGAAACGTTGGTTTATATAAACCTTGTTATAAGTATTCGTTCTATTACAAATTATAGTGTTTTTATTTACTTCTTAAATTGAGAAAATTTATGTTTATTCGGTTGTTAATAAAGCATAACTCTGGATGTATATTTTTAAATCAAGCAAATTTAATCTCGATAAATACGAATAATAATATCTAAAATTGATTGCTAAACTATAAATATTGTTAGACACGGTTTTATAATTGATTCCATGCAGCTGTTACCAGTACTCTTTATGTGTATTAAGTTTAAATACTGATCTTTTTAAATGAGTTACGAAATAGGAAGAATAGTAATACTGAAAATTCGAGGTACACAGCTATAAGGTTCTTCGTTAACATTTACTTAAATCATAAATAATAATGAACAAGAAAACTATTTCAATACATCTTTATTTCAAAGTCTGTGTGGACTAAAAGAAAGATACTTGATATTTTTATATCCAAAAATATTTTTTATATAACAAAATGTAGATCAATATCCATTTATATTACATTATTTCACGTTCAACCACTCTTATAAGCTTTAAACTCACAGCCAAAATAAAATGTATTGATTAAATGCAAATTGTGCATAAATACATATCTTAAATACCTATATCGGAATAACTGACTCAATTTATTGTTTTTTTCTGATCAGTAATTTACTAGTATGTAATTTTCATACTTCATTGAACGTCTGTTAGAAATTACTTTTGACCAGATATAAAAGTTCCCCCGTTTTAATGATGAATACTATTCCTGATGGCCAATATTGCTAGTAACATTAGTTCGAATTTTATATTGTGAACCTTAAATCGATAATGATACAGTCTTATTTTGCATAGTATTCTTTTATTACTGTCAGTGTAACGCTGGCAAACTCACAACAGTTATCCTGGATATCGGTGATTAATATACAGTGATTTTTTTTTTTTTTTTTTTTTTATTTGACTTTAGTATGTTTTAAATAATGTGTCTGAATATTTATCAAAATTATGATAAGTTTTCATACATAGTTTTCTATATAAAAGCCATTTTTATATTCCTTTTTAAAGTCTCTACTTTACATTGTTATTAGAAACTAGAAAGTGACTTTGTGGCATATAATAATTAATCAATAGGAATATATAAAACTAGTTTAATTTTTTTTCTTTCAAAGTTGAAGACTCGTAGTTAATACAATTGTAATAAGATTATGAGTTAGTTTTGATGAATCAACAATATGGGAACCTACCTCAACCACTATACTAATGATAGAAATTACTCAAATTAGTGTATTTGATATCTTGTAAGAAATAACTGTCAATTTTTTCTTAGACTGTTTAGTGAAACTTGTTTGACTACAATTATGTTATGTCAATCGACCGTCTATATTTCAGAAAATATTGTAAATGTTTCTGTAAAAACATTTATAATATTAATGTATTTATAATATATTTTTTAGACTTTTAAACATAAGTAAGCAATGTCATATTAATATGAAAGTAATAATAAAACAAATAATAAGTCTTTTTCTTGTCCAAATATTTAAGATAAGTATACAAAACTGAATACTTAAAAACTACAGATAATCATAAATCCAACTAGAAAATTGGCTTTTTAATATCCAGACCTACTTACTTTGTCCACGACTAAGTATTTTCTTTTTAGCAATGCCTTTTTCAAAGCCTTGAGTATACGGTCAAAGGGATTACTAAAATTCTTTCAATATTACGATGAGCGATATGGGTTCGAAGAAGGAAAGAAATTGCCATTAGTTAATACCTTTTGATTCAGATATTTTATATTCTTGTAAATCATCTCGGAAATTGGTGAATTATTTAATTTAAATACCCTACTGTTTTAATGTGTATTTCGCATCCTTATTGAGTTAAACTATTATGAAGTAATATTATTTATAAGAATATTTAAAACTCAGGATGTTATTGAAAATACGTTGGTTTAAAAATGGCTTTCAATACACATCTTCTTAAATAAAAAATACGTTTATATATAGTCTTTCTAATAATTTTATCAAATAATTAAATATTTTGTTTTAACGGCTACTTACTCAGTATGTTTTATATTCAAACTTTGATAGCGGTACAGGAAATTTAATATAACATAAAATAAAATAATGACCTGTTTTATAACTTATATTGCAGTGGAGAATATCGCAGAGGCGTCTTAACTCCTGGTTTTTGGTAGGGCTTCGCCAAAGTTAGTAGACTGCAGTTCATGTTTGGACTGTTTCGGAGAAAAAGACCTTCTAACTTGGGCATATGTATCGAAGTCATCGGATAAAATGAAACACACTATTGGACATTAACTAAAAGTATTGAAAATGGAGTTTCAAAAAGGAAAAAGCAATTAGTGCGGCCAAAAGCGGAAAAGGTTCAAAAATAGCAAGAGCTAATTGTCAGGTTAGAATTATTTTTATTTATAATTTCAATAAAAAATACTTGAAATTCTATTTCAGATTCAATTTAAATAGGAAACTATAAGCTTTTTTATTGATTTTAAATGTATTTAACGGTATAAAGATTTGAAGGGAAAGCTCTTAATTCTTTTTATAGTATATAGAAATTAAATTTATATGAAGATATCATATCTGAGATCAAAATTTAGATGTAAGATAATTCTATTCATTTTTTATATTTATTATAACTGATGCTTGAGACTTAATCCCGTAAGAATCTTTCGAACATATTTTAACTGCATTAAATAATTACAACATAACTTTAGCGCTCTGACATTAAAACAGACGTTATTTTTATTATTTTTTAAATTAACCCTTTAACATGAATATTTATATGAATTAAAATGGATGTTGCTGACCTCATAACTTCAAACAGGATACAAATTGAGTGTACCGCTCTGGATTAATGCATATTGCGGTCAAGCAGTATGCTAGGAAATTAAGAAATCGTTGGCGGTAGATGATAAATAAGACCAACTGACAGACATTTTCATCTCGTGGGCCCGTGATAAATTATGGCAAATTAAAAAAATTCAATAACTAATAATATTTTTAATCTAGCAATCTTTTTTTGCTTAATAAACATCGTTTTAGTTTTGCACCGTTTTTATCCAATTTAACTAAGTAGCTAAACCAAATGACACTTTCTAGTGAAGGGATTACTGACAAACGTAATTTATTTTGTTTTCCTTTAGTCAACACTATTCTTAAATAATAAAAGGCCAGCTCTTAGTAAACTTGCAATGTTTATACATAAATTCATATAACTTTTACATTTTTTTTTATACGAAAGGGAGCAACCGAGCAGACGGCCTACCTGATGAAGGTATTTCCGTCTCCCATAGACATCCGCAACATAGTTTGCGGATGTGTTGCCACCCTTGATTAAGAAAAAGGGGAGGACAGAGTGGGAAAGGTAAGGAAAAGTGAACGGTTAGGAAAGGTTGGGAACAGGGAAAGGGCAACGGGTCTCTCACTCATCGGACGAAACACAGTCATTACTGACTACTTCACGCCTATCTTCTGTAAAAGGTGGGTACTTCCCCGGTCGAGCCAGCCATGTTCGAGCTGTAGTAAAATAACCACAGTTTGGCTCTACCACCTATAGAAAAATAAATATCACGACCTTTTTTCAGTTCAATTCAATTGCTTTTCATTTGGTAAAAACTAACAATGACGTTATTTTATTAATTTTTTAACTTTTGATTTAAATGTTAAAGCTTGAGGTAAACGTATAATACTTAAAAAGCAAACCGATATAAAGTTGTGAGTATTAACATTTTCTAAACTATGGCTTTATTTATAAATAATATTCTGTCATAAGAATGTTTATCGAGGGAATATCTAGGCAAGTAATATTTTTCAAATGGCTACTATTACTCTACGTTAAACAGACTTATTTCAAGTTCATTTTAATTCTTACTTTAACGTGATAGGGTGAACCAGAAAAGGAATTTCTACATATTATTCTTATTCGTACGAAATATTCAGCGGTTGCAGGTGAACTGTATTATGTCAGTGGTTCCGCATGTCATACATGTAATCTTAACATCTCTAGATTAAACTTGATGTATGTGTTAGTACGAGTATATGTCAGATATATCTTTGAATTAAATATAACAAAGAGTATTGGAAAAATATTTATAATTAAATTTTTAATATGTGGGAATGCAACTTAATATTTTCATCCTCATTTTAAGTGCACGTTCATTTCATGGAATATTTTTTTTTATTAGTAAAATTAGTTTTTTTTCTATTTTTATAAATGTGTAATAAGTGATTTTTTAAACTGTGTATTAATTTGTTTTATATAAAATTCTTTACATTACAATGTTTCCAATGTTACATTTTAAATATATTGAATAATGATTCAAATTTTGTAAATTAAAAAACATTTATTATATCCCAAGTAACAAGATAAATATACCACATAGTTTCAATACAAAGTTTGACATAAATTTGCAAACTTCGTAGCTTCTTCACCTTTAACCAAACGTACTGATTTTGAATAATGACGTTTATCTAACTTTGAGTTTCCTGAATAAATACATAGATAATAGAGATTTCTGCTTAACGTCATCATTTGTTTTAATTTATTAAATTCTTATTTTATATAATGCTTTTATAAGCCCACACAACGATATGCAAATTTAAATTAAAGAATTCATTAGATATTTATTTAAGAACTCACACGTTTCATAATATTATATGTTTCAAAAGTTTATCTCTACTCACTATTATATCTGAAGTTGGATTAACGAAAACTTTTCGAGTAAATAAGTAATTAATATTATTATAAATATCTTTGATATGTTAGATAGTGGATATGACAAGTTGAAATGTTATCACATCACTTCTATCAACTCTCAACGATCTTAATTTAATTCTTCATTTAATCCTAAACTATAAACAATCAACTATAAAGATCCGTATTAGTCAATTGTGACTTACTTATATTCTTCTATTATTTAATGTATTGATATATATTTGGGTATAATGATTTCCAGTAAAAAATACGAAATAATATGTTTTTCACTAAAAGTACAAGACAGAAAAGTATAAAATCTTGGTAAAGGTATAAGTAGACTCTCCATTCTTAGTAGATACAAAATCCTAATTTTTCAATCTTTTAAATATGTATTAGTAAAGAAGGGGTGATATAAAAAAGAAGATAAATATCTTTCAATTCAAGGGATAGTTCTTGAGATACATTTCGGATAAAACAACATGGTTGTAATGTTTTAATTATAGCATAAAATTTGTTTCTTCGAACAAACTTTCCACTTTTAGGTTGATACCTAGGTATGTTAGGAGGATAGTATGTTTTCTTAGATAAGAAAACTTACCTCCTAGAAAACACTGTTTCTTATTATGTATGATTGAATCTTCCATATTTTTATATTAAATAACAAATATTATTATTTCCCAAGAATAAATCGAAATTGCATCAGGATAAAATTAAAAAACTAGATTTTTGAAATGAGTTATATTTGTTGAAATATGTATAATTTCTTTTAATATTTTGCAATTGTTTTCTTTTGAAATTTTCAATATAACTTCCACATCGATACGAAGTCTTTGATCTGAACTTTAATCTTATCTGAACTAGACTGCTGTGGACAGTTATGGGAAACTGTCAATTGCATTAACAGTTTTTGTTTACTTCACAGAAATGCATATACTCTCTAATTTATGAGAGTATTTATTTATGTAATCTATGAGAGTAAAATAAAGAATTGGTGATAATAATGAAAAGGAACGGTTGTACAAAAACTGAAACTTAACACAAAATTACAACACTATAATTTTACCAACCGATCTACATAATTCCTAAGGTTGATTGATCTAACAATATTTTGTCCGAAGTCTGGTATTATAGGTAGGTATTCGTGTTTTCGTCACAAACTTCAAACCTTTCCACTACAATAGACTTTTAGAAAACAAATGGAGTCGATTTGTAGTTCCGGTTGCATTTTTTTTGTTGTGTTTCAATATAGTGATTGCTTAAATTAAACTAAGTTTTTCGTATACTACGCGTCTTCTATTATTATCTTATTTCTATATGTTCCCGACGTTTCGATTCGCTTCGATATTTTCATATCGTCTGCCTGTGATCACGGTTGTTGTAAAATTTCATTTAAATGAATTTCGAATATCTTACATATCATTTATGTATTTATTATACTAAAGGTTTCTTTATATTAAATATTTTAATAAAAAATACTTGGGAAAAAATATGTGACAATACCAACCTATATAGTGAAAATCTAATATAATATCACTGTAATAGTTTTCATTCATTTATGTGTTTAAAAGCCTATTTAGATAAGAGGACGTTAAATCCATTCTCCGTGAATATATTCGTTTTAAAGCATTTCAGTTATTAACACTGGACAGTATGGGTATTGTGATAGGAACATCACAAATCCCTTTAGTCAATATTCCCATGTAGTAACATGGTAATAAAATAAAATAATGAGACGACATTCCTTATCATTCAATGGATCCACCGTAAATCTTTGCTGTTATAATGTATTTTACATTTACATTAGGTTGAAGAGCTTTTGTTTTAAAATAAAGTACCTAAAGTGATCCTCAATTATTGACCTTTATCTTTAATAAAATATTAAAAACAAGTAGGTTTAGCCGTAACAGAGATCTTAAATGCTTTCAGATTTTATTTAACAGCCACTTCGTAAGGCTATTACAATATCTTTAATAAAAAAGAGCTCCGCTTAGATTTTAATGTTATTTGAGAACAAAAGGATATTTGCTAAATTGAACTTCGTGTTCCGCAATTCTTGATAAGTTTTGTTTGTGAATAATATTTTCTCTATTTATTGAATAAGACGAAAAATAAATAAATTTGAATAAAGAAAGATTTATGTTTTACTGATAAAGATCAAATACATAGACAACGGAAGAAGTATAGAAAGTATAGAATATTATATAAGTACAAATATTGAGTATTATATATCTTCATTTCGTATCTCCATTAGTTTTAGACTCGTTTCGCAACCTATCAGACCTGTCAGTAAGAAACATTGTAAAATTGAAATCGATTTAGTTATCTTAATAAAGACATTTTTAATCAACGTTATATTGTGGTAAATTATATGCAGGAGTAAAAAATATTCATGAAACAAACTGCACCTGATAAAATATGATCGTTGAGTGTTTCACAATGAGAATATTACATAGACAAGTTATGTTTGTCATGCGACTTGCTTACAAATATGATACAAGTTTCTTTGTCTTATATTATGACGTAAAAAAGTCTATGATATGATTTGATACAAAAACAAGACTATAACAATCAATGTATTGACCCTTATCATAATAAATTATCAAGTAATGACCTCTTAAAATAATGTTTATACCATTTTAAGTTGTATATTCTTGAAATTTAATAAATATTTTATAGTAATTTTTTATTGTGTATTATAATTTTCACACCTAATCTAACTATTATCCATTTTTAAAGTTTTAACATTCCCATTGTTTTTATTCTGATTAAAAATATCATTTTGATGTTGTTAGCACTCTGAGGGTAACCAACTAACAGATTGTAGCTTCAAAGTAACGCTTAAATGAACAATTTCCAGACTTCTGTACTAGTTTTGCTGATAATTCTCAAAAGATACAATTTAATCATAACATTTTATTAAAATAATAATTACTAGTAGTATAGTGAAGATATTATGTAATAAAAAGTATATCTAAAAATATTTAATATTTAGTTTATAGAACACAACGATATACTACATACATATGTATTCTTGTCAATATAATCTTTACGTAAAATGTAACTTTTTGGTTTGCTGCGTGTCTTTTGGAATCTCTTCGTCGTTATTTCGTTATGGCCGAAATGCTAAAATTGCTTATTTGGTATGGTCAACCTGATTGATACTCACGTTGATGGAGACATAACTTCTTATAAAAAATTTTTTTTATCGATATATGCAATGTACCTTGTCAATTAGTTTCTAATTAAAAAATGTTTATATTGCTATAAAATAACAAGCGCATTTTGTTTTGTACGGATCTTTTGGGAATTAATAAACTTAACATAAAATAAATGTACTTTAATTCATTAACAATTTGTTTATGCAACTCTTTAACTAAAACAGTTACTTGAATAATATGAAAGTACACCACCACTTAATGTATGTAAGTACACCACCACGTAATGTATACAATATATTGCATCTGATATAAACTTTATATACTAAATGTTTTATGAATATATAATAGTTGCTGAGTCAATTTTTATTAGTTACGCCATTTACAAAAATATCAAATAATGTAGCGACATCTAGCGTATAGAGAACTACCTATCAAAAACAAAACAAAAAAATAACTCGCTTATAACATCAGTCAAAAATGGAATTTTACATTTCAGTACTTAATAGTCATCTAGGAAGGGGTACTTGTGGAATAACATACAAATATCACAAATTATTTAAAGGTAATATTATATTTTAGGGATATTTCTCGTTTTAGCATGGCAATACTGGTTATATGAATTTTTAAATGTAATAATATTCAGTATATTGAAAACTGTGTATGGCAACACTGACGCATTTTAAAGTTAGGACATTTTTCAATTCAAAGTAACTAAGAAATATATTTTTATTGTTTCCTCAACTATACAGTAACATTTAACACACAAAATTCTCAACAATAACGTGATGTTAGAAATTGTGAGCGATCGATTAAAATATTTCAGAAAATAAACCTTAATATAACGAAATAAAGTCTATTATTTATTAAAATAGTTTAAAAACTTTCTATTTTATATATCTCACAATAGAATTACATCTGTTAAAATATCTTTTAAAAGCCAACTTTATTTCGTATAACGCAAGGTATATTTTCCAATGACATTTTCACCGATTCGTGTGTCTCCCGCAGTTGGTCTGATAGCACTCCTCACACACACGCACCGGCTTCAACTGACCAAATCTCGGTAATGGTATTGAATTTGAGCTGCACGAAGCACAGAAGACTTTACCTGATAGAAACACATGTCGGAATATTCATTATTTTATATTAGTAATTAAAAAAAATATTAAACTCACACACATACACACACAAACACATAAATATATCTAGTCACGCACACTTAAATACTCTTGAAAGCAGTTTTACACAAATGCACTAAAACAAAGACACGAACGTCGAACATGCTTATACACACACATTCAAGCACGCATTCAAATACACAATCAAATGAACTCCTATGTATGAACATACAAGTGCACATCTACTTACGCGCACACACACGTATCTACTATGCACATAGTAACCACTTTGAGCAAATAGACCCCTGCTTAGCTCATACACACATACATACACAAGCACACAATCCCATATCCATGTACATACGCACACACATATACACACTCACACTCATAGAGGGATACTCACCACAGTTCCTACAGTGATGCCTGCGCCTGAAGGCGGAGAAGTGTGAGGAGCATCTCATACAGGCGGGCGCCGCTGTATCAGGGACCCACTCTGGGGCTCGCTCCACTACTGATGATGAAGACGTATCATCCCTGATACATACAACATTATATATTAGAAACTAACTCATATGACATGTCTTCAATGAGATTTCTTATTCTACATGATACTTTTATCTTCTTCTTCTACCCGGCAATTTCCCAGCTTTAGCCAGGGTCTGCCTTACATATTGTGAATAGTTTTAGCTAATTGTTTTTACGACCGGCCGCCTGCCTGACATCACCCCTCTTTTGAAGAATCAGTGACGTCTAAATACTCTCAGAAATACGAAAGAATACTACTTAAAAATACGTACATACGACTAAGAAAAATCACATTGGTACTTGCCCGGGCCAGGATCGAACCCGATCGATCTCATGCATGAGAGGTGGGCCTTTTACCCGCTACGTCACCACTGACTTGATAATATTATATATACTGTTTATTATTTGATTCCGCCATTTCATATAACTATACAATAATTAATAAAAATGACGCATTTATGAAAGAAATCATAAAATTTTATCATTTCAGTTTAACTTGACACATATTAAAAACAAAATAAATGATCTTCTCAGATACTTATAAACTGCATCTATATATGAACATAATTGAATACACACACAAATATATATAAAACAAACAACACATTTTATTTGAAGTCGATTAAAAACCAGTAGTCCACAAACCTATATGTTAGATCTCCCGTTGACACAGAGGCTTGCATAGTATCAGCTGATTTACGTCTATCGCTAACATTGGGCTCGTTCATAGTAGAGTTGGCTGTGTTACGTCGCGCGACTCTAGATGGCTCTGATGTAGAGTCGGAGTTACTGTCCGCGTACACCTCCTCAGCAGAATAAACGCTGTCGAACGAACTTCCTGTAATATAGGATTAATAATAATATTGGATTTAATACCTTTATATAATATCGCTGGCGCAACGAATTTATTTGAATTAATTTTAATGTATTAATTTCATTAATTGTGAGTAACAAATGACTAATACTATTTGGCAGCATTTGTAAAAAAATGCCTGAAATATGTCATATGGTTTACAATATGCATATAAGGAATATGAAATATATACATATGTTTAAATGAGATATATATTAATCTGTAAAGTTGGTCTTTTTTAATAATAGTAATAAAGTATCGGTTACATTATAATCTTATAAATTTGTACAGATCATAAACCATGTATCGACCTGATAGTTCACAGATTCTAAAAAACTCGAGTTACACGTTGATCAATAATCTTTATATATATATATAAAAATTTCGTGTCACGTGTTTGTCCGCGATGGACTCCTAAACTACTAAACCGATTTTAAATTTGATTTGCATTCCGTGTGCATTTTGATCCAACTCGAAAGATAGGAGAGCTTACATCCCAATTTATAGTTACAATATTATTTTATTGCAAATTATTTGTGTATTAAAGAATCTGTTGACTGAGTTAAGCATTCAGTAGATGGCGCTATGTTAAAAATACAAACGTCATATATGAGCGACTATTTAATAATAGCATAACCACCACGTGTTTCTGAGGCTAAGGTATAACCTAAATTTATTTAATAAAAAAACGTAACAGATATTTCTTGATTATATGGCGATAAGAAGTTCGCCGGGTCGTCTAGTAAATACATAAAGCAACGTTATGTAAACGTTTTATCAATAAAGCATTTTGTTAATTAAATCATAAGTGTGTTAATTCTAATAAAATGTATTAAGTTTACAAACAAATTTAAAAACTACTAGACCTATTAAGCATGAGTTTACACTTCTAAACTAAATACCAACCAACCAACAAATGTCTAAAGTACATAATAACTAGTATTACTTCAGAGAGCTACGTCAGCTTGACGTTCATGGTATCATTAGTATGATTAAGATAAATTTCTTATAGAGACATAAACAAAGAAATTGCAACATATAATAAAATTACTTTAGTATTAGGAAAATTTAAGGCATTTTTTCAATAAGCAAATAAAATAATCATCAACATCAGCCTATACGAATACGATCCCACTGCTGCGAAAAGCCCTCTTCTCACATGGAGAAAATTTGATCATTAATCACCACGCTTCCTCAAGACGGGTTGGCGATTTCAAACTCATTTTTTGATAAGTCTAGGTTTCCTCCGATGTTTTCCTTCACCGTCTGTCAGTGGTGTCTAAATACTCTTATAACGTACATACGACTCGGAAAAATCACATTAGTGCTTGCCAGGTTTCAAACCCACGCCCTCATGCACGACAGGGCGGGCCTTTAACCACTAAATAAAATAATGATATATACTAACTAACTCACCTATCAAATATCCTCAAACTCTCGTGGAGCATGTCGTCATGATCTTGTAGGGCCAGACCACGCGGCCGGAGACATTGTTCTCTGAGTAACGATCTCACAGTTTCAAGACTTCTGGTCAAAGCCTTAGCCAACGGTCTCATAGCTGCCGACTCTTCCTCCCTATTCATTATAGACGAACCAGCTGCCAGGCACTATTAATAATTTTGATAGATATTTACGTCATATTAAGATAAAATTAAATTTAATAGCTGTTACAGTGGAACGTAACTTTCTAATTATATGATTTTTAATTTGAAATTATGGCATAGAATACAAAAGCAGACGACTGACTTATTTGAAACTAATTTGATTCTAGATTTTTTTACTTCAATAATACTATAAACAACAACAAAGCGCTTCATAATATATGTAATAATATATATCTTAGTACCTCAGCCCCCGAACCACAGCTGACCAGCCAGATTATCCTGTAGTACGTCCTCTGGGAATTTGACACGGAAGCCGCGAGCGACTCTCTCATCTCCGAGAACTTGGTCCATTATCTGACTAGTGATGTTGAGAACTCTATCCTGAAATATAACATGGGAAATATATATGTATATATAGCATTCACCATCAAAAGAATAATAAACATACAGGCCCATATACATATATGTATGTATATAGTAGGAATATGAGAAGGTAAAAGATGTCATTTTACGATCAGTTTAAATCGAGATATCTGAAAGTTATTAATTCAATATTGTTTTTAGTTTTGTGTATATTAATAGTGAAATTGTATACAATATTACTTTTAAAAAAGGCAATTCTGACCTTGTTTCTACATATATATATTGTTTCTACATATGTATATTATATATTAGAAAGAAGATTTTAATTCGCATGACATAATTTTCATAATAACTATAGACTGATAACTTCAATTACATTATATGTCACGATAGAGACATTGTTGATCACGACTGAGTACAATATTATTATATGCACTGTGATCATTGAACCTTACACTTTATCTGGAACTCATTTAACAGTAGGTAAGTAAATGAAATTTATAGCTTACCATATTATATTTAATATGATTTTATATAAGGACTAGACGAACCGGCGAACTTCGTATCGCTCTATAATCAAGAAGTATGTTACGTTTTTTTATTTATATTTGTGGAGTTTACCTATTAAAGCCATAAATCTCCGTGTTTTGAAGTGCAACAGAATGATTGACGTATAAGTTAGTTGTCAAATCTAATGTCAAAATAAACGTTTGTATCAACAACTACTAATAAATTAAAAATTAATTAAAAAACATTGTCCAGCGGACAAAATTGTGAATCTAAACAATTTCCAGATCCCCTTGAACACAAAAAAAATTATCAAAATCGGTCCAGTTGTTTGAGAGAAGTTCAGTGACATACACACTCACAGAAGAATTATATAGGTATATAAAGATATATCATACATAGATTTGGTAGGTACATAATGGAGTTTGTACTTAAGGGATTTATGTGACTTTTATCAAGTTACTTATATTAAAACTACGATGAATATTTTTTCTTACTTTATCATCAGTCATTTAAACGTTGAAAACGAAATATTCCATACTCCATATATACTTACTGATGCGTCTTTTAATAATTTTATAAACTAAATAATTTACAATACATCATAAAATTATAGAATACTCGTAATACATATATACACTAAAATGTAACTTTATATGGTCGTACACAAGATATTACAAAACATTTTCTTTTGGCAAAGGTCGTTACCATTTGTAAGGCCATTTCTTTATTAGAACGTAGGTAAATCGGTTGAAAATTGTATTAAAAATTATTCCTTACAGGTCTCATTTGTTGAATAAAATTTATTTAATAGATAATTCGTTTATTCTACGTTAGTTTTACAAATACAGATTAATTCTCTGAGAGTTTATTTTGAGAGGAAAAATTTCACTCCAATTGTGATCAAAAAACTCATAACTTTATAACGAAAACATTCGCTTGTAAAACTATGTATTTAAATTAGTTTATCTACTTAATATGAGAGTGTTCGTTTCCTGTCACAGTATATTCTGATATGAGTAATAACATAAATTACTGGTGACATTGGAAACTTTCCAAATATCCCAAATTTATTAAACAATCCGCGACATATACGAGAAATATCGTTCTCACAATATTTTAACCTGGATTTTTTTCTTAGTAGTTATACTATAAAAAATATAAAGAAAATTGCACGAATTATAACTTTGGTATACATAGCAAAATAATAAAATCTATATAAACTTACATATTTATTTTAAGGTGGCTTAAGACGAGAGAAAGCCGACATTATTATATATGCATAATGCTCAAAATACACAAATACAATGCTTCAAGGTGACTTAATCAAGACAGTGTAATATTATTAAAATATTAAATTAGAAAGGATATTAAAAATGTTTACAAATTTAAGGATTCCATCTAATAAATAAAACAATTGGTTATTGTTTATTTGTAGGAAATTAAATTATTGTTTTTCGTATTTAAAAAATAATAAATATGTATTTTCGATAAACAAATTCACGGTATAGTGACGAAGGTGAAATCTTTTAATTTGTAAACATATAAAATTAACAAAGAAAATTTACCCAAGTATCCCAAAAATTTAAAACAAATAAGTTTTTAGAAATGTCAGTGTATTTTAACTCTTACTAATATCAAAGAAAATTAATGGCTTTATATTTTAGAAAATGGGAATTGATACTTCTTAACATATATCCGTAATATACAGTATGTTACTAACAGAAGGCATTCCCGTTAATACGCAATAATATAGCATCCATACATACAAAGTGTCGCCTTCCTTTCTTCTTGATATACCGTAGTCTTTCCTTTTATTTTTCTCTTTCGTTCATTTCTGCGTCATTATTAAGTTCTGCGTACCTTTTACGCTTGTAGGCTGATAGATTGGCTGTCCATGAGGTTTTGTTCATGATCACCAAACCTGGAACAATTATTCGTGTTGCTTAAAGAACAAGCCCGAGCTGAGCTACGATACGATATCAATATACATACGATACAATGCAAGATATACCTAATTACAGCACTAAAGTGTCGTAAAAACTCTAAATAACGTAAAAAAACACGCCGTTTCTATTCATTGCACTATACCTACATACACCCTCCTGGTAGATGACCAGAGCTCGAACAATCAAGACCCAAAAGAGTCGATATATACATATATCATAATAATTCACATTGCTGTTAATCCTATAGATAATTCTTTACGAAATAAAAACAAGCACAGTTAATAGTCATTACCGGTAGTCACGAACCATTTCCGTCTTGAACATTTCACTGGAGATAATTATACAGGAAATGAATTATTTTAGTTCAAGTCGAAACTTGTTTTTAGCGAATTAAACAAAGTTTGGCAATTTAAACTACTTAAAAGCCATTAATATAGAAGGATATTATTTTTCGTAAGCGAGGATGCGCGTGCGAGTGTCGCCGTAGCGATGACGGACAAGCGTTACACGGCTAAAGTCTATGCGGACTGAAGAGCCCGGCGCAGTGCCCGCTCGGCTGGCCAGCGGGGGCCAGCGGGGCTACAGGTGCGCGGGTCCAGACGACGCGTACAATAGACGCTGCGCGCATCCTCGCAAATTGCAACATACAATTTAATAAAAAGTTGGTTAATCGCAAGAAATAAAAATAGTAAATAAATTTTAAACAATTAACATACATATATAGAAATGAATATAAATTTACAATACGATAAACGAACATAATCTAAGTAACTCCGCTACATGTTCACAAAATACAGTATTCAACGTAACAATAATAATTTCGAATAATCGGAATATATGTAAAAAGTAATGGATATATTCGTTACTTACAGTCTACTGCGTCCTTTTGAAAATGATGTGATGCGTATTGCATGACAAACTTCTTGTGTAAATCGTAACTTAAACAATAAGTTTTGAGCGCCAATTCACAATTGCCTAATTAGCAACTGAGAAAGGTCACAACTCACAAGGTGCGCTCGCGGGGCGCCATGGGCTTCGTCATTTGTGTCACAGAGTGAAAACAAAATACTCTTTGACGGACTTTTACAGACATGATAAAAATTTCGTATCACTTAATGAATTATTTTTTTACACTTAATTAATTTAATTTAATTTTCAAATTTTTTTTTTGTTTTAATAATCTTTATTTTATAGTCACTCTATAGTTATTTTCAAAAACGCCCCCTAAAAGCCGTTTTGATGTTAGTTTGATTTTTATAGTTAGGTACACGACTTTTCGTCGGGTTGGAAATGACGTTAGGTGTGTGTTTTATAAAATTCTATAAATACGTAATATTCCCGGACTAAATATTATTGAAGCCTTCGTATATAAAATACTTAGGAAACACACTTTTAATTTGAACCAAACCTTTCAATTCCCGAACGCATCCGAAGTGATATTAAAGTGATGACGCTTGGTTTTTTGACTTTTTAGGCGGGAAAGTAATTTGTGAACACTACTTGTATTTTTGTGAATAGAATTTAACTTATTTAAGATGTTTTGGCTTAAGATAATGATAAGTTTGCTCTAGTTAAGGTTTTATTGTTATGTAGAAGTACTGGCTTTATGAGATTGATCTACGATATTAAAGTGTCGCCCCGCCCCCTCACCCCGAACGTCCTCATAATTTTATTCGCAGTAGTAATCGCACGCGTTGACTGGGACTAGACGTTCATTATTTCCGCATTGCTACATCTTGTGTTATTCTCGCGTGAAAGATGCCGCGTTATAAGTTCAGTGCGCAGGAGTACGTGAACATGGTGCTCATTTATGCTGAGTGTAATTATGATGGCGAACGTGCTCTGAGGATGTAAGCTGAGAGGTACTCTAATACACACCAACCGCTGAATTCTCGTGTAATTGTGAGTGTCCTGGTGCGTATGCGTAACAATAAGCCGGTAGTGCCGCGTCGTTCTGGTGGCCCGCGACCCGTGAATTCAGTGCGGCAGGAAGAGAACGTGCTAAGACATTTTGAGGAGGAACCCGATTCAAGCCCTAGAAGAGCCAGCCACGTGTGCATATTGAGCAGTTGAAAATCCAGGTAAGTTTTAACATTATTTCAATGTAACATAATACCTTAAACATTTCAAGAACACACTAAACATTTCAAGAACACACTAAACATTTCAAGAACACTAAACGAGTGTGCCTCAAAATTAATAAGTTCAGGAGGCCCACTCTTTCCTAAAACTGCTTTCTACCGCGTTCAACGAACATTTTGCCACCGTGACGATACGAGATTGCTTTTAATAAACGCAAGTACTATTTAGGTATTACGAAGGTAACTAGCATAAAGTAAAAGTTTTTAAATTTTTGTAATTGGAGAAAACATTCACTTCCTAACGTGTAATACCGCCATGATTAATTAGTATATATTACTCACGTAATTTATTTTTAATTTTTATTCTCTCTCCTCATTGAAGAATGATGTATTTTTTGTTTTTTTAAATTTTTTTTTTCACATGATATAATATTTTAGGCTATCGTCAATGTCGTTCGCTTGACGTACAAAAATAAGGTGATCACTGAAAATCAGCGCTGTCGTTCCTGGCAATTTCACATTTAAATATTATTATCTTAAGTAAATAAAAAGAAATATAAATTTATTTTAAACCAGTTTATTATTATTATTATTAATATTTCTCTGTGTGTGGAATTCCTAAAACGACAGCATACGCTGAGTGATTCTCCTTTTTGTGACGTCATACTTCTGTTCTTTAATCTTCATTAGATATTATTTAATTGTATTGTTATTTCATGTTTTTGTTTTTTCTTTCTGTTTATGTTAGTGCTGTCTCGCAAAGAGGTTCACAAATAAAACATTTTCTTTCTTTCTTTCTTTCCCTGATCATTTAAATCCTTGCCTAGACTGTGATTTAAATAAATGATACTTTCATCCAACTTAATAAAGCAAATTCATGTGCCCATTTCCGTGAGTAAACCTTCTGTGTTAACTAGTATTTCTTTATTTTGTGGCCACAAGCGCGCGACGACGGCGACCTGTCGGCAGAACTCAAAGCCCGCGTTTATTACTCGGCCGCTGCGTACAGATTCTTGTCTTCTTTGTATTTTAATTGTAATGTTATTAAAACGCGGCTTAGATATGTAGATACATGAATTTATGTTTTTTTTATTTACTATTTGCGAATAGGTACCTCAGTGACACGTTCCTTTGTCAGCGATACATTTGAGACGGGTTAAGTGGTATTGCTAAAACTAAACATACATTTAAAATGTTTATTGTTTCTTATAACTATCCGACTACGTGTCTTCACAATTCAATATGCCGCCATTATAATTTATAAAAGTCGCCGCTCGGCATCGTGCGTATTGCAACGTTGCCAGTTTGGGCAATGTTACTACGCTGGATACTTACCTACTATTCCGCGCTACTATTTTGATTTTGCACAGGAAGTTTCGAATTTATTGTGAAAATATATACAGGGAGACTGGTGAATTACTATCAATATTTAAGGAGAATACTCGGTACATGATTCTCATTCGAATTATGTAAAAAAATAGGCACTTAATTTTTGACAAAATTTCCGTATAAATAAATAAAGTGTTGACACGTTCCAAGTGTTCCAAGTGTGGACGCGTGCGACGGCGTGCTGATACAACACCACGCCCCCTCACGCGTATGTGTGAGTGTGTGTGTATACCTAATCTGTAGGGTGTTCACACGATGCGTAATTAATTACATAACTTTTGGTTAACTTAACTTAGAAGTTTATTAATATTTATGTTATATTAATTTTTATTTTGTCCTCAAATATCACGTCCTCAAATATCGGTAGTAATTCACCAGTCACCCTGTATATTTATAATTCAGATTATTTTATGCTTATGTTTCTATGCTGATATATTTATTTTAATCTATTAGGCCTCGGCCTCGAATTTTGCGGGCAGCGGAGCGGGAGCGGGAGCGGCAGGATCTTACGCGTATAATCAAATGGACCGACCCTCGAATACAGCGGTGCCCGCTGCCCGCTATTTTGGAGAAATGTATGCGTTTTCGTGCCGCTGCCGCTGCCGCCCCGCTACCCGCGAGATTCGAGGCCGAGGCCTTAGTGATACACAATATGTAACATAATTAACGCACACCCTCAAACACCCCAATTAGAATATAATAATATAAACGCAATGTATACACCAAATATTATTTATACGTGCGTTTGCTTTTTTTTTGTGAAATTAATTATCAAAATTTCGTGCAAATAATATGGTCAGCTATTCACCAACACTCTGCTGCACACGCACACACGGACAGACAATCTCTCCGAGTGCGGTCCGACAATAATAAGAAGTAGGTAATAATAAGAACACGAAACAACTACATTATGATTTATGATTCTTCTTTCCATCACACTTTTCAGGCTTTAGATTGTCGACATTGGATTTTTTTTAAATGTGAAGCCAATATTTTATAATTACTGATTTGTTAAATTAAATTTGTAAATAAAGGCTTTAATGATACAATAAAATATCAAAATTCCAAGTTTGTGGCGTCAATAATGATTCCAATGAACAACTTTAAATATTCTCAACTTTTTTTTTTTTACTAATTTTATATTACTTTTTTGTTTACTAATTTTATATCTTTTATTTCTATCTGAAATAAATAAATAAAAAAATAATAATCCATTGCAGCTATTATTAGTAAGTTGTTGCAACGGGAAGATTAAATTAAAAAACGCTTTTCTTGGTTTCTTGCTTCGAAAGTGATGACAATTATTATATATCCATTATCCATATATAAATGTAATTAACATTTTTGGAAACACGACTAAGTATTACGTAACGCAATTTTGGGTTAGGGGGGTCTCGTAAAACGTTACGATGCGTTACAGGGGAGGGAGGGGGTGTCTCTTACAAAACGTTACGTAGCATTGTTTCTAAAAAAAATATTAATAAAAACCCCCAAACTGGCAACTTTTTTCATATATGTTACATTATGTTGACCAGATTGTGTTAGTCTTTACGATATAAAAAACTTTACTGTGCGTTACGAGGTGGGAAGGGGGGGTCGAAAATACTTGAACGCTCCCTAAAACTATATTTTTTAATAAACATAACTTTCAACAAAATATCCGACATAAATCCACTGAAGTTAAACTTAGTACACGAGTTGAAAAATAAAAAATCTGACTGAAACTAATAAAAATAAAGAGTTTAATAGTTCTGAGAAAAACATTCAGCTTAAATTGTTTATGGAACTAAAAAAACCTCTATATCGGATTAAATCTTGATCAGATATTTTTGATTAATGGATATAAGTAGGTGGTGATCAAAATATAATGGAAAAAAATAAAAAACATTGTTTTACAAAAAAATACGTAATACCCATATTTTAACAACTAAAAATAATAAAATTTGGTGACTCATATGTATTGTGTTATGTATGAATTATGTTAAATTTTACTTGCAGAGATAATAAAATGTAAACCTTTAAAATATATAAATGTTATACTCGTATAAAACAAGTACGTAATCTGTATAATACATAAAAACTAAAAAATTCTATTATATTAAAATGATTCACAATTCTCAATAGCTTTAGACTTCCCAGATCACAGATCTCGTTGTCCATTGCTTTGTAAAGCTGAAACACTACTGATTCCTAATATTGGGTAAATAAGACACAAGCTGGCGATAACGAACAGACTCACGATCTGTGCTCATTCTTTCTATTGAAAAAGTCTTTACGAGATAAACTCTGTGAGATGACAGTTATGGACCAAACTTGTCTTAAAATGTTTGTCTTAAACGCTGAAAAAATATCTACTTATAGTAGTTTTTGAGATTATTATGCAACCGACAGAAAAGCACACATTTATACATAAATACCTATTATAATACTTAGCCAGTTTTTACTCTTAACGTAAAAACAATATACCTTAGTTATCAAAATTGTTTAATATAACTATCCTCAAAACATCGTTCCCTTATAAAAGAATTTTTTAAAATTTGATTTTCCTTAGAGGCTGTAGCAAAACCTTTCTTATTTTTTCTACAGAACGGAGACTATCTACTGATTGATCGGGAATAAAATTTCTTTGCTGTGAGTGGAACGGAAATATGAAACTTTTAAGTTTAAATGTTCTTAAATGAAGATTTTGAATGGGCCATTGATCTATAAATTAATTATTTTTATGAAGTAGCTGAAGTCGGACTATTCGTGCTCTCATCGAGTATTAAGATTAATTTCTTTTCATTATGATAAAATTTGATAAATGGTCTTTTCAAATTGTTATGGTATTTTTTACTTAATTTTACTTTTTTTATGTATTTTGATGCTAAGAGCAAATGTTTAAAAAACATTTGTAGGTTTCATTAAGAAAAATAACCGGTAAATAATAAATAATGGGGTGTTTTTTGTTACAGTTTAATTTTGACTTATTAATGTTAAGATATTTCTTTAAAAAAAAATTCACTAGAAAAAATTGTGTCAGTTGGATAAACTAAATCGTCTATTATATCCAAATATAAGTCGGTATAAAGAGTATAGTACTTAAAATCAATCCTTAAGAAAGATATAACTTTCTTGGAATGTTATCTCTATTGAGAACAGTAGATTAGATTTTCCACACTCCTTTTTTAAAAAGATTCAAGTAAAATTACGTAACGAACCAGAAATAATATTCCCGCGTATATTAGGTATTTAAATAGACTTCTTATTATCTTATTAAAATGTCTTGACTATTCTTAATAAACTCAATTTATTTATGTATATTTCTGTATTAAGTAATATTTAATCTTGAATTATGATTTCGACGGTCGGTGGATGCAATGCAACCAAAATTATTTGACTTAATGTAATTAAAAGTAAGTTACAACTAGGGTGTGACTATGTTGCACGAAGGTTGAACAAATAGTGACATTAATTTAATCAAATTCTTAAAAGAAATCTTATAATCTAAAAACATAAAAGAAATATAAAACCAAAAACTGTCTTCACACGGAACTGCTGCGTCCTCTGATTACACCGTATAAAGATAATTATATTTTAATTAAATTACACCGTCACATAACACTTGAAAAAAAAAACAATATTGCATTTAATTATTCAGTGCTACGTGAAGGTTGTCCTTATTAAAATACAAAGAACCTCCAAAGACAATGTAAATTTCATAATACACTTTTAAAAAGGTAAACCAATTAAGTACCTCAAAAGAAATAGAACTCTTTTTACATGTTCTCTGGTATTTATTTGTGTATTTAAATATTGCTTGTTATGAATTGCAATACAAATACATATTTTTGTTTTTAATATAAATTATTGATAAAAGTATACTGTATAAAGATCGTTAACAACGTGACAAACTTTTTATAAGTAAAATATACTAAAGTGTTTTATTTTATTTGACTGCTTGTATGTTTAAAGATTTGGTGTGGAGTAAATAGAAATCTTTGAAGAAGTCAGAAGAAAATCAATAACAATAGTATATTTGACGAGGCGAAAGAAATTGTGAAATGTATTTCTACATCTAATTTTGAAGTAAGAAAAAATTACATATTGATAGAACAAAAGAATTCAGATATGTGGTCGTATTTACGCAAAACGAAAATGCGTAAATTATAAAGCCATAGAGATAATAGGGAGGAAAAAATATTAATATTCCTCTTTTCCCCTTTAAAAATATACTTGAACTTCAAATATGTTGCTGCATGTAAGGTTTTGGTTTCTAAGTTTATTTTTAGATGCAAGATAGCACAGATATTTAATATGTCACAAAGTATGGGGCTCGATATTAAAGTTTTACTATCATTTTCATATTACGGTTATTTTCTTGCTCATATTTCCTTGCTGTTATTGATGCAGACACATTTTATATCAATATTTCCTATAACTTCACAAGGCCTAAATGAAAAATTAATTATCAGTAAAGGTTACGTTAATATAAAATAAGGTGACTTCAAAAAGTCTTTCAAATAACATTCTAAATTCTTTTTGTTGTCATGCATGTTACACACCATTAAAACATACCCTAGTTTCCTTTCCTTTTTCAATAGACATTTTTACATTGGATGAGTTAAATTCGTGCACGTCAGATTAAGCAGAAGTTGATTTATTATTTTGATAATATTGTATATCTCATCAATGTAACAATTTGATCATGACATGAAGAAATAAGCGAGTCTCGGAATTGATAAAAAAATATCACCTCAAAATACTCGAACGAGTTTTATTTCTACTCATTTTTAAAACTTTAGAAATTATGTTTGTTTATTATGTATGTTTATATTTATCATAGTTTTATAACAAAATAAAACTCTCCAATAGGTAATAATTATTTGTTTATATTATTTCTTTTCAAGTCAAACAGTAATCATAATATTCACTGAGCTGTTACTTGGTTGAACAGTTTATCACGGGATAATTAATGCATGGAATATTTTCTTCACAGTGCATTTATTATTCTTACGGTAATTTAGTACTTTCATGTGTGAATTTCTCTCGTCTGTCATATATCAGTAAATATTTTAGTACATATTAATTTTAGTAAATATTTCTTTATATTGTATATGTTAATCAGTCATGCAACAGTGAGTTTTCTTTTTAAGTGTATATATTATTTTAGTAACTTAAAGATTTTTTAAAAGTTTAATTAGGTATGAACAATCAAACATTTTCAATTCTGAAATTTATTGTGGTTATATGTATATACAGTTCGTAAATATTTGCAATTCTGTATGAAAAACTTTGTTGTTCTAATATAATATTACTGCAGGCACGGACATTCTATCTCATCTCCTCGTGACACAACACACAAACGCGTACTTAACTGAGGAACTAGCACGAGCCAACACCGTCAGGGAAGAACCAAAACCTGCTGATGAAGTAGAGCCTGTGAGTATCTACTAGTGATTACTCATACTGTTTTGCGATTATATTATAATATATTATGACATTTGCCGCTCAGGCGCGAGGCACGATAGCTCAATAAGCTTAAATAGTGCCTAGTTTTAACAAAATAAACCAAATTTTCATGTCACATAAAATCAAAATAAAATTTGCATGTCTTAATAACAATTTTATAGAACATATTTGCTCTTTATTAAAAACTCTTAAAGTAATTTAAAAACGGCTTAAATAAACATGCGTTTGGTAAGGAGGAATTCATTTATTTCAGTTTCAATATTAATTTTAAGAGGTCACATCAAATAGTATACTACGTAGAAGAAATTAAAATCATCGTATATCTGTCTTCAGATGATTCCAGTGTACGCTGAAGGCTGTGAGCTGACGGCCAACGTGCTCCTCTACATGGACCATCTCAAACAACACCAGGACAAGGAGCTGGAGATTAAATGTACGAGATGTGTGCTGAGATTCGTACGTCTCGGTGAATAATACAACTGTAAGTACATAGTATATAAACAGATGAAACTAATATTTTCGGATTGTTTCGCGTACTTTATTATTTAAAAACTATTATATATACACCCGACGTTTCGGTTACTTGTCAGCAACCATGATAAAGGCAGACGAGTTGTCGGGAGTGTGGTGTTTTTAAAAATAATAAAATACGCAAAGTATTCCGAAAATATTACTTTCATTTAAATTAATACTCGCAAGTCTTAAATCTACTATATAAAAATAAGTCCGTTCTTTCTTCCTGATGCAACTCCAGAACGACCGAACCGATTTCCAGGGGTTTGCATTCGTTGGAAAGGTTTCTGACTCCGTGAGGTTTATAACAAAAAAAATTCAGGAAAATTTTCAACAGAAAAGCGGGACAATCTTTTTTCACATACAGCGCCATCTCTGATACGTAACAGTACTATAAATCAATATTTTAAGTAGATGGTGCCGGTGTATGATACATTGTTTGAAGGCTACTCATTGTTCTCTGCTCAGTTAATTTCATGTGATAAACCGGTATTGTGTTTGTAGTTTACACTCTTAAAACCATTTAGTATTTGCGGGATAAATTTAAAAAATCATTGTTTTTCACATGGGCAGTTATACTTTGCATGTTCATAACTGTGTGTAGGATGACTGTAATTTACTTAGTTCTATCTAAAGTTGAGAAAAAAAAATGACCTAGGTACATAATAAACTATCAAAATCGATCCAGATTCCGATTGTGAACAAATCACTTTCAGGGTGTGCGTTAATTATGTTACATGTTGTATACTACTCCTTGTATGTATATCATATTTATCTACAATTAACAAACTGCAATTATATAATAATATATTATTTTCAGAACAAAGCCCGCCCTCCCATCAAGGACGTCGCGTGACACGCCATCAGCGACACGTATGAAGGTGTCACGTTGGTCATACAAGAGGGTCTTCTGTGTCGCGAGTGTGACACGCCGCTTGACAGTGACAAACACTTCCTGTTAGTATAACCACTTGATAAAACGACGCTGCAAACATTGAATACAATCAGATTTATTGAATGTCAGTAAAGAGACGTAGTTTTTCCTTTATCGTGTTGAAAACACTCATTAACTTTTACAAAAAAAAAAAAATTATTTTAGTAGCCCTTATTATATTGTGATATCATCTTTTTAATATTTCTATATTTTCTAATGAAGAAAGATTAGATAAATAATATACCCAATGTTTAATACATACTAAAGTATAATTTTAATATTCTCAATATACAGCGGTCGCACGTCGCGCAGCAAGTGTCCATATGCTACATCATGTTACCGAGCGATGTTGAGACACAGTGGATATTGCGCCGGCTCACTTTCACTGGAGGCCGCTCCTAGACCCGCTCCCACGCTATACTGCATCTGCGAATACTCTACAGACATAAGTCAGTTTACACTGGTTATAGGATATCAATCAATATAATATATTTTCATTTTCTTTTATAAATTTTATAACTAACTATGTAACTGTTAGACCAGCAGCATATATAAATCAATATAAAATATACAAATACCCAATGACTATAGTAACTAATAAAATATTAATATTTTAATCCCCCGACGGCATCGTTAAATTAAACAAGTATGTAGTATTAACTGATTTTATTTTCACGACGCAAAAATTGTATACAGTTCGTAAATATTTGCAATTCTGTATGAAAAACTTTGTTGTTCTAATATAATATTACTCCAGGCACGGACATTCTATCTCATCTCCTCGTGACACAACACACAAACGCGTACTTAACTGAGGAACTAGCACGAGCCAACACCGTCAGGGAAGAACCAAAACCTGCTGATGAAGTAGAGCCTGTGAGTATCTACTAGTGATTACTCATACTGTTTTGCGATTATATTATAATATATTATGACATTTGCCGCTCAGGCGCGAGGCACGATAGCTCAATAAGCGTAAATAGTGCCTAGTTTTAACAAAATAAACCAAATTTTCATGTCACATAAAATCAAAATAAAATTTTCATGTCTTAATAACAATTTTATAGAACATATTTGCTCTTTATTCAAAACTCTTAAAGTAATTTAAAAACGGCTTAAATAAACATGCGTTTCGTGAGGAGGAATTCATTTATTTCAGTTTCAATATTAATTTTAAGAGGTCACATCAAATAGTATACTACGTAGAAGAAATTAAAATCATCGTATATCTGTCTTCAGATGATTCCAGTGTACGCTGAAGGCTGTGAGCTGACGGCCAACGTGCTCCTCTACACGGACCATCTCAAACAACACCAGGACAAGGAGCTGGAGATTAAATGTACGAGATGTGTGCTGAGATTCGTACGTCTCGGTGAACAGTACAACTGTAAGTACTATATAAACAAATGAAACTAATATTTTCGGATTGTTTCGCGTATTTCATTATTTAAAAAAACTATTATATATACACCCGACGTTTCAGTTACTTGTCAGCAACCATGATTAAGGCAGACGAGTTGTCGGGAGTGTGGTGTTTTTTAAAAATAATAAAATACGCAAAGTATTCCGAAAATATTACTTTCATTTAAATTAATACTCGCAAGTCTTAAATCTACTATATAAAAATAAGTCCGTTCTTTCTTCCTGACGCAACTCCAGAACGACCGAACCGATTTCCAGGGTTTTGCATTCAAGCGGGACAATACGTAACAGTAATATAAAGGATACGTAACAGAACTACAAATCAATATTTTAAGTAGATGGTGCCGGTGTATGATACATTGTTTGAAGGCTACTCATTGTTCTCTGCTCAGTTAATTTCATGTGACAAACCGGTGTAGTGTTTTTTGTAGTTTAAACTCTTAAAACCATTTAGTATTTGCGGGATAAATTTAGAAAATCATTGTTTTTCACTTGGGCAGTTATACTTTGCAAAAGACAAAAAATGTGGTTTACAAAGGAGCACTTCAATGAAACGGATAATTTGCGGACACGTATAACGCTTCGATTCGGTATCTACTTTGGATTCACTTTTATTTACTTAGAGAAGTTCAACTAAATAACATTACATTTCTGTAATCGAAATGAATTCATTACTCTTGTGAAACGAAATTAAAAATTTTCCTTTTCAAATATAAAACAATAAAAAAATTCTTCATCTTTTAATCACAAAACGAAATGTTACATAAAACAAAGCCTGGTGGCGAAACGTAGTTCGCCGGGTTTTCTAGTCTCATTATACAATAAAAATAAACGCTCACATCTCGTCTGTCCGTGATCACGGTTGCTGAAAAGTAGCCGAAACGTCGGGAGTATGTAGTTTTTATCAAAAATCAAGTAGCGTAGTATATCCGAAAAATATTAGTTTCATTTGCAATAAAATGAGTTCAATACACACATTAATACGTATAATATTTTTCAGGTCAACTGAAAGAGCATCAGATTCGAGACCACAACCCGTTCGAGGAGGTTCTACCTCTGTGTTCTACTGAGCACTTGATTAACCTGCCCAAGGTATGTACGTCATATAACTCTACTGCTACTTGTATATACTGCTACTTATTTATCTACAATTAACAAACTGCAATTATATAATAATATATTATTTTCAGAACAAAGCCCGCCCTCCCAACAAGGACGTCGCGTGTCACGCCATCAGCGACACGTATGAAGGTGTCACGTTGGTCATACAAGAGGGTCTTCTGTGTCGCGAGTGTGACACGCCGCTTGACAGTGACAAACACTTCCTGTTAGTATAACCACTTGATAAAACGACGCTGCAAACATTGAATACAATCAGATTTATTGAATGTCAGTAAAGAGACGTAGTTTTTCCTTTATCGTGTTGAAAACACTCATTAACTTTTACAAAAAAAAAAAAATGTTATTTTAGTAGCCCTTACTATATTGTGATATCATCTTTTTAATTTTTCTATATTTTCTAATGAAGAAAGATTAGATAAATAATATACCAAATGTTTAATACATACTAAAGTATAATTTTAATATTCTCAATATACAGCGGTCGCACGTCGCGCAGCAAGTGTCCATATGCTACATCATGTTACCGAGCGATGTTGAGACACAGTGGATATTGCGCCGGCTCACTTTCACTGGAGGCCGCTCCTAGACCCGCTCCCACGCTATACTGCGTCTGCGAATACTCTACAGACATAAGTCAGTTTACACTGGTTATAGGATATCAATCAATATAATATATTTTCATTTTCTTTTATAAATTTTATAACTAACTATGTAACTGTTAGACCAGCAGCATATATAAATCAATATAAAATATACAAATACCCAATGACTATAGTAACTAATAAAATATTAATATTTTAATCCCCCGACGGCATCGTTATTCATTCATGTATCTTAATGTAAATATGGAGCTTAAAATATTACAATTCTTAAGTTCCAATTGAAGATAATTATTGAACATAATTATGTAAACATTCTCTTGAGTTGTATAACGATACCACCAAGTTTTACATCTGTAAAGTTTAACTTTTATGTAACATTATAAATACATTATTTTATTCTATAAATTCGATTTACTCCTTTATCTTTATATAAATTTTAGGAGAAGTAAAGTTTCACGTTCATAATAATGCAGACTATTAAGTTTCTGCATTGAAACGTTTAGTTTTAACAGCAATTTTCATACATTTTGCGAACCATTATCAAGATAAGATGACAACTTTCATAATATAATATTGGGACGGCGTAGAGTAAGAAAATGTTCTATCTTCAAGATATTACAATTTATAGGAAGACATGGATTCACAACAGCTGTATGAATGAATATAATTGTAATCAGTTTTAAGATACAAACATACTCTTATTCTTTAACATATTAAATAAACTTCTTTCAATTAATTGTTGTTATTTATATTTTAGATTTTTTCTTTGTGTTTATTTAAAAAATATTTTTTAAATTTGTATTTTAAATTACATTCCTTCAATTCTCTTTTTAAACTATCTGGTATATCATTCGTCAATTTAGGTACTTGATATTTTAGCATTTGTTTGCCATAAAGATTATTGTATCCTGGTATGGTGTACTTAATTTTAGAGGCGCTACGTGTATGTTTTTTATGTTGAACAATATTTAGATACGCATTATTAAACAAATTTTCTTTAAGTAGTTTGTACTTGACCTGGTCATGAATTGGTAGAATATTCGTTTTATGAAATAATTCGTTAGTATTGTCACATTCAAACCTAAGTTTTATGGGAACTATCGTTTTAATAATACGTAACTGTAAATCATATATAGGATCAAGATGTGATTTAAACGTTCTTCCATAACTACTGAGGCCGTAATATATAGTTGTCTCTCCGAGAGCTTTGTATAAGCTTAAGATAGTGGAGTATGGAATTTTTTGTTTTATTATGCTAAATTTGGCCAACATAGCACGTAGTTTGTTACATACTAAGTTAATATGATCGGTCCATTTAAATCTGTCATCAATGAGCAAACCTAGATATTTATGTTTACTTACAACTTCTATTACTTCGCAATTTCAAATGTTGATAATCGTTATTATGGGGACACATATGACTATGTGCTACAACTTTTGGAATCATGTTGCCACGGTTTTGACTAGAGCTTACGTACATTAGTTTAGTTTTTTCTGGATTTAACGTAAGTCCTATGTCATGTGACCATTTAGAGAGTGATGTAAAGTCCGTCTGAATGTTATTTAAAGCCGTGTTGATGTCCTTGTTTACAGATACAAGACATGTGTCATCTGCGAACTGGTATATCTCACAATTGCTTATCACATGAATCGCATCATTAAAGTAGGTTATATAGTGGAGAGGACCAAGTACTGAGCCCTGTGCCGTGCCTTCTTTGACCGTAACCTTCTGACTAGTTTCATCCCCAATTTTAACCACGTAAGACCTATCTTTAATATAATTTTTACACCATTCATTAAGAGGACCTCGTATTCCACAACCACTTAGTTTTTCAATCAGGGTATTATGTCTAACAGTATCAAAGTCTTTACTATAGTCAATAAATACAAATATAACGTGTTCTTTATTGTCTCGATGGCTGTAAACTTTATCAGTAAATGTAGAAAGTAATTGTCTGGCACTTTTACCTGATTGAAATCCAAATTGCTTGTCACTAATTATGTTATTTTTCTTATAAAATGCGTGTATTTGTTTAGAAATAGATTTTTCCACTATTTTGTCAATAGCCGAAAGTATTATTATTGGATGATAATTATTATAGTCTGTTTGGCTGCCTTTCTTATGAATTGGCCTTACTATACCCGTCTTTAGGTCATGGTGGTAAGCGCCCTGTTTTACTGATGCGTTAATGAAATGAGCAATTATGTCTGCTATATCGGTAGTCATTGTTTTTAAATCCTGTGGTCTAATGACATCTATTGACATCTAATGACATCAATGGTGCTTTATGGTTACTTAGTGATTTGATTTCATTTAAAATTATTTTGGAGTTCATTGGTCGGTAGCTCAAAGTTACGTTGGATGAAGTAGCATAGGAATTTTTATCCAAGATTTGTACTTTACATTTTTGAATAGTATTCTTGATACTATTAGAAAAGGTTGTAGCAAAACTATTTTGCTTTATTTTTAATGGTATTGCTATTGTTAGAAAAACCATTTAAAATTAAGCGATCAGCAAGCTTTAGCTCTGCCCGTTATTCCATTAAATAATTTCCAAATTTCTCTAGGATTGGTATTAGAATTTTCTAGCTTTTTTTAATTATGTTATTTTTACTTGTGTTAATTAGTTTATAATATAATTATAATTTCTAGCACAATTATATCGATGTTTTAATAACATGTTTGAAGTGTCACAAATCCATTTTTTTTATAGTTTGTCCCTATATTTACAAGGTTTTATAATTTTATTATTAATCCAATTATTATTATATTTTTCTATGTTTTTAGATATTTTAACTTTTATTTGAGATTCATTATAACATCTTTTTATATTATTTACTATTAGTTCATATACTTTATGAGGATTCATACTTTGTTTCAGTGGTTTCCAGTCTATTGTTTTAAAACTGATTATAAGTATGTTTTTGTCGTATCGAGTGATGTATTTCTTATTCACCCGTGTGTTTTCATAATTGTTCCTAGTATTTACAACAGCAAGTGCTAGAGTCGGCTAAAATAGTGCCTAGCACCGCTGTGTACAGGTTTAGTGTGCGGGATCGCGCATATATATGGTCTATACAAGATTTACTTATTCGATCATTTGTTACATCTGTACGTGTATATTCAGTGATTCTGCACGTCAAGCCATTTTCATACATAGTGGTGTTGTAAATATGTTTTATAGGACGTTCCGTCCGCATGTCGATGTTTATGTTACCCAGCAAGTATAAGTCAATCTGACTGTTGATAGTTTTCAGCAATGAGTTTATTTCTTTTAAAACAAATTCTTACTGTAATTTGACGGGCGGTAAATACAACATAAATTTGCTGAATAATCAGAAGGAGTCGTTAGCAGTCCTAGAATACTTTCGCAGTGTTGCATTTTACAGCTGTTCAATTTAAATTTATGGTCATTTTTAATGTATAATATTATACCTCCTCCTCTTTTATTATTACGTAATTAAGGATACATTCTATAGCTTTTTATCTGACACATGTCACACAAATCGCTATTTATATTAACTTCTGTTAACATGACAACCTCAATTGCTTTATTAGAGAAAGAGATTTTTATAATCGATCTTATGTTCATATGTATACATAATAATTGTAAATGATTAGGAATGTAAGTTACAAATGTTTTAAGGTCTATACAATCTTTGATTTGTGTTATATCTTCTAATGAAATATTAATTTATTAATACTTTAATGTATAGATAAGTATATTATCAAAATTATTAATAATCTTTAGACTAACGATGAACGGATTTTCGAATTAGATAAGGCCTTAACATTTTTGACATCGTCTTGGGACCGGATAATATAAGTTTTTTGTTTTTCTTCATTTTTCACGTACTCGTAGAACCTTTCTTAATCCATATGTATCTGTACTGGTCTTTGAGTTCCTGCTTTGTGTAATATAATAGTTGTTTATTGTATTGTGTTAGAGCTTCGCATATAAATAAAGTTTTATTCGTTTCAATAGATCCTCAACCATTGTCAGTGACTTGGATTTTGGAGCCTTTCGTTTTACGTTTAATTTAGCTACTGTAAGTGTTAGTTTTTTATATAATTAACGTTTCCTAAGTATTTTAAAAATCTTATGAACCACGAAATATAAATTAAATTTTTATATTATGTATAATTATAAAAGTACTTATCTAATGTAGTTCAGTAAATATCCTTCTTACGCAAAGAGCAGTTTATTCTAAACAGAGCTTTTCCTGTTGAATAGAATGTAGTTGCTGCATGAGATGCTGTAAAATAAAATCAGAAAGCATTTTAGTTTTATGTTATAGCTTAATCTAACTCCTTTTATTATATACGTAAATATTTCAATCTTATTTCTGATTTCTGGCCTTAAATAATATCTGCCATGTACTACTAATTATTTATATAAAAAAACGTAAAAATTTAGGAAATAAATTATAAATTAAACAGTCAGATAATACTTGACGATATAATTTATATGAAAAAATAATTGAAATGAAATTACATTAAGTAAATAGTTATGTAATAAACTAACATTCCAAATACATACACATTTCAGTGCCTTGTGAGGAAGACTTAAATAAATATTTTCAGAAGCAACGAAATCAACAGCATGACTTCTGTAGCAGCGCAATCCAATCATATTATGTAAAACTAGAAAACAAGAAAAGTAAAATTACAGTCAACGAATGAATTATAATCTAATTTTAACCTAGATGTAACATCTTTAGTATAAATATTAAAATTTATGAAAATGTATGAATGTTTGCTATCCTACATTCAAAAGCTAGGGAACGAAATTTTCTTTTATATACTTAATACTAAAGTCCAAGCGGAGGAAGCTGCAACAGAATCTAGTACGTTATAAATGTATACAAAAACAGTGTTATCGATAAATCATTTTACTACATGTTACGAGCATGTTGAAATTCATTTAAGTTAAATTATTTATTTTATTTTTAATCATTATAAAGGCTTGTTTGATTTCGTAAATTGAAATAAATTAAAAAGTGGAAGATACGTAAAAGAATTCAAAAAACAAGCAGGTTTCCTGACTCTTAAATAAAAAGTCCATATTTTTACGTCTATACAATTTTAGATATGTAGATAAAAAGACTACTTTGATTTTCATTGCACCGAGAAATATACTAGAATTATTGAATCCTTAAATAAGTTTCTCATGTCATTTTAATTGTGGAGAAGTAACGTGTTGTCACATCGTTGCGCTCCAATGAACATTTTAATGAAACTTTGTAGTTATATATTTGTAGCGAGCAAAATTCTAACTCGGGTTAATAGCTTTCTGTTTTAATAACTATAACAACTGAATACATTTTGGTTTTGTATGGATACTGAATGATAACACAATAAAATGATATTAAATATATAGATTTCAACGGCTACAATTCAAAAATTTTAGTAGAATGACAAAAATGATGTTATTAGAAATCGATTGAGCTGAGTAATACAAAAATATCAATATTATTTTTGGAGATCGTCACATCTGCTTCATGTAATTTTGGTGCAATGCACATATGTACATACATTCGTTTTATTAAAAATATGTTGAAATTTTATAGTTGGACTGATAAATCATTTTACAAAACTGAAAAGTGAAATGTGATTATCAGCTTGAAGGTGTTAACAAGGCTTATGAAACTATCTTAAATTTTATTCTAGTAGTATATAAATTTGTATACGAGGAAACAAACTTTAAATAAATTATGGTTTATATAACATATCTAACGGAAATTACCACTTTTTACAGAGATTTTTATCTTTAGTAAAAAACATGGAATATATTGGTCACTTACAAAGTTTTATTTGATCCAAGTAACCGTTATAAATAGAAATACTTAAAAATTTAAAAATTCTTTCATTATCTTTAAATTATTTAAGTTTTTCTGTTACAATAGTTCAATATTAATTCGAATATTACATTCTGATTCTATAAAATAAAATATAATTTTAATATATTTGATTAAAACATATGCAGTTGAAGAGTAATCCCTGAACTTGGCTCTATAAAAAACAAATTACACAATATGATTTTATTCTTAATTACTTTTAAAGATCAAATAGACTAGATAATAAATTTAGATATCATATTTTGCTTAAGCTTTTAGAATTAAAAAAACTACATTATTGTGGTTATTCTAAGAACGACCTCAGGTCAGATTAGAAATCTACAAATAATTTATCTATGAAAATAAAATTAACTTATTCTGTTTTTTGTATGCCAAAGTAAAATCTAAAGCATATTTGATTACAGAATGCAACGCCTAGTAAAAGCTGGGTATAAATTTCCGGTCCTCTAATTGCCACGTTTATTTTGATAAATGGGATACTTTAATTTCTTTTCGATAAATCATGAAATATATAATAAATTAGAAAATTCAGTTTCATAAACAATTTCAATATAAATAGGGTTATGATAGTCTATTTCGGATTTTATTATTTTTATAAGCTTGGTTTTTTCTTAATAGTAGATTAAAATCATATTTTAAATATAATTTACTGATAATCGATTTTACTTCTGAACTAAGTACAAAAGAAAGGTAAATCTAAATGAACATTTAATATTGATTTAGTCTTTAAATTCACATTTGACAAATTAGGGGAACACGGGGTAATGAGAGCGGTCGGGCAATGAGAGCTACGGTGATTGAACGGAATGTAGGCACGTTTGCGCGATCGTAAGCACTCGGCTGCCTTCGTCAACACTCGGTAAACTTCACTTGACGCGCTCGAACCGTTAGTGCCATTCGTTTAGTCACGAGAGACGGTTGAGTGTTCTTCGCTTCACGCTTACAAAAAATTGCCGATTGCCAGCATCAAGGTAAGCATGAAATTATATTCTTATTTTATTGTATTTATGCTTATTATATCCCTAGATTCATTTACTATTAAGTCTAATTAGTTGGATTGCGATTGAGAATAGAATTACATATATATATTATTACTTTTCAAAATGGTGGTCGGCGGCTAATGGTAGCCTAGCTAGGCTCTCATTACCCGACATAGCTACCATTACCCCGTAGTAGTTATTAATGAAATGCCTTGGTTTTTTTTTGTTTTTAGATGCCACGTAAAAGGACTCGTACAACCACAAAAGCTTCTTGGACAGTGGATTCATTAGAAAATGCAGTATCTGTCCTCAAAAGAGGAGGCATTTCGGTGTACAAAGTATCTCAACAAACAGGTATTCCTTACAGCACTCTAAAGAAGAGGTACAATTTAGCGAAAGCTGGCGGTAGTAGCTACAAACACTCTCCTAAGCTGGGAAGATCCACTGTATTTAACGTTGCCCAAGAAGAAATACTGGCTAACCATCTTCGGACTATGTCTAATAAATTTTATGGTTTAACAAGAGAACAGTTTCGCAAAGTATGTTACAGTGTAGCTAAACAACTAGGTATTGAGAAACGATTTAACCAAGACAATCAAACTGCAGGAAAAGATTGGCTGGCTGGATTTTTGCAGCGTCATCCAGACTTAAGTATTAGAAAGCCTGAAGCCATCAGTATTAACCGAATTCTCGGATTTAACAAGACTGAGATAACGCTTTTTTTTCAATAACTTGGAAAAATTGATGGAGCAACATAGATTTGAACCTCAAATGATTTACAATGTAGACGAGACTGGTATAACGACTGTCCAAGAGACTGAAAAAATTATAGCTCCCAAAGGACAAAAACGTGTCGGGTCTGTAACGTCATGGGAAAGAGGTAAGACAGTCACAGTAATATGTGCTATGAGTGCAGCTGGATCTTTCGTTCCTCCGCTTTTCATATTTCCCCGGCAACGTCACTCACCACAGCTGGAAAAAGATGGACCAGTGGGAGCCGTTTATACATGTTCACATAATGGCTGGACTAACGAAAAGATATTTGTTTTATGGCTTCATCATTTTATTAAACATGCCAAACCTGCTGCTGAAACACCCGTATTGCTAATATTGGATAATCACAATAGTCATGCTACTCTCGAAGCTTGGGAATTGGCAAAAGAGAACCATGTCATAATGCTAACCATTCCTCCACATTCATCTCACCGTCTACAACCCCTTGACGTTGCATTTTATTCCCCACTTAAAAGAGCTTATAACAAAGAGTGCAACTTGTATATAAAATCAAGAAATTTGATAAAAATTACTCCATACGACATTGCTGGACTGTTTAATAAAGCTTATACTAGAGTTGCTTCTATAGAAAAAGGAGTATCGAGCTTTAAAGCTACAGGTATATTCCCTATGAATCCTGGAGTTTTTTGTGATGATGACTTCATTAATGAGGAATCCAGATCAGCTGTGCCTGAGGCTGACGCTCAACAGCAGCCAACTAGTGTCACTCCTATTCCATCAACATCAAATCAGGCTGAGCAACCACATGCTAGCCCTGCAACAAGTCCATCTATTTTTTGTGATCTGCAAATTGAAACGGAAATTATTCAAAGGGAAGCTGCTGTAACTCCAGTTTCTATTCCATCGACATCATCACACACTATCAGACCTATCGCAACTCCGCCCAATATTGACTTTGCTAATGTTGTCTCCATTGTCAGCCCACTGCCCCAACAACTCATCTCTCAAAAACAAAAACCGTTGAAGAACAAACAGCATTCTGAAATAATAACAAGCACTCCAATGAAAGCAGTATTTGAAGAAAAGAAGAGAAAAAGAACTGAAAAGGAGAATAAGATAAAGACAATTAAGAAAAATAAAGGAAACTGTGATAAAGAAAATTGTGTCAAGGGAAAATGTGCCAAAGGAAAATGTATTAAGAAGAAACATACCAAAGATAAAGAGATTAAAAGCAAGAAGACTACAACCAGAAACACAAGGATCAGAAAGGCAACAAAATATTTGTTTAAAAGTGATGATGAAAACTCATCTCTTGACCAAATCGACGAAAATGCTATCTGCGATGATGAGTCAGAATATTCTGAAGAGGAGAATTTATGTGCAATTTGTTTAGATCTTGGAAAAAATGGAGAGATGTGGTACCGATGCAGAAGTTGCGGAAACTGGGCCCACAAAGAGTGTACTGGTAGTGATAGTCCAGATACTTATATTTGTGCATTTTGTTTGGATCCGTAAATCAGGATCATTTGTTTTCCATTAATAATTTCATATTTTATCTCCGTTTTGTTTGAATTTGTTTTCATTTTAATTTGTGTTACAAATAGTTTCATTTTATTAATAATTATAATAACTAAGATCTCATTTATAGTGCGTTTTGTTAATTTTTTTTTAAGAGTAATTATAATGGCTCCCATTTCCCATATGATCGTTAAATGGGCTCTCATTAGCCGCATTCGTCGGGTAATAGGAGCGACTGACTTTTTTTGTAAAACTGTCATTGTACCCTAATACATGTCTGTAGTTGATTATAACTATAATTATTGTATTCTCTTATAATAAAGGTAAGAGTTTATAATAAAAAAATACAAGAATTTTGAGTAATGTGCTTTTTATTACAACTTTCCCTTAGTAGGCTCCCATTTCCCTGTTCTCCCCTACATTTTTTTAACAATTCAAGACCGCTTGTTAAATGCATACATATGTGAATAAAGATACATACACATATGATTTTGATTTTGAGATAAGAAAACACTTTTAAATTGTCCACCAAGCTGTTCCATTGCGAAATGTTAGGTTAAATATGTTATAATTCCTTCTGAAACGTGCATGATATCTCAGAATATTTTTATCCTCAACAGATAATTAACATTTCTTTTCTGTGTGAAAATCAAGTTATGGTTTAATATTTATTAATTGAACTATTTAATTTTAGAGGATGAGTTGTTTAAATTCCACAAATTAATTAGTGAAGATTCGCACTTCATTTTTGAATTAAATTTTTGGGGGTAAGACTGTTATTCATATCAAAGATTATATTACATACTCTTATATAAAAAATGAAAAAAAATGATATAAAAACATTACTTTTACATTCCAAGAAATCAAAACTATTACTCTCGAGTTTTTAGATTTAACACAAGTTTCTATGTTCCACTACTTAGATCAGTATTGACGATGCATAATGTCCTAATTCAGTGGAAATTCGTCTTGGAGTTTGAAGTTGAAGCTTTCACGGGAAATTGGTTTACGTTCACTCGCTTGAACCGGATTTTGATCCATATTTTGCGTTGAAAATGTTAAAGATGCTAAATTAATAGTACCCCTTTTAACACTTAAAAGATTTTTAGACGTCCTTTAAGAGGAATCAGAAATTAGAATCTGATTAAAAATATGATGAGGTGATTTCGCATAATTTTAATTACAAGATTTTTTTGACAAATACAATGAACACTTTATTCTGAGCCGTCATCCACGACGTTTTTAATAAAATCTGAGTGTATTAATTATGAAATATCATATACTCTTTTATAGTAATTTTTAAAAATTTTAGAAGATATATGGACGTTTATTTAAATCATCAAGAGGTTTCTTTGCATGCAGACTTGAAAATACAGATTTCACTTTGTTGTCATCAGCCTATCAGAGCCCACTGCTGAGCAAGGCCTCTTTCTCACATGGAGAAGGTTTGAGCATTAATCACTACGCTTGCTCAAGACGAGTTGGTGATTTCAAACTTATAATTGTGAAACTATAAGTCCAGGTTTCCTCACGATGTTTTCCTTCACCGTATGTCAGCGATGTCCAAATATTCTCAGAAAGTACATATATGACTCCGAAAAATCACATTGGTACTTGCCAGGTTTGAACCCGCGCCCTCGGCAACGAGAGGCGGGCCCCTTAACCACAAGGCCACCACTGACTTTCACTTTACCAAAATTAAATTTTTAAAACGAATCTATTTCGGTTCCTTTCTAAAAACTCGATTTAACGAATACGTTACACCTTGGCTTCATTTCGCACAAAATCAATGATCAATCGTCTACTTATGTGCCTAAAGGAGCAGGAATTTATTGAGACTAAAACTTGTTAACAATTTTTTTTAAAAAATAAAGAGAAGTGAGGTACGATATTTAATTGTGCGCTAAATTATTACAATTGCGGGACAAAAAAGTACTGCATTCTGCAGATGCACATTACATCTAAAAGGTTGAATATGAAATCTTCTGCTGTAAACCTCGTTAACAGTAAACTCTTTTTATGTATATTCATACTATGTAACAGGACATATTGTTTAATAGGCATTTTTTATATTGACAATTTCGTCGGCAATATAAGTCTTTTTAAACTTATAAGGATGCCTATGTATATATGTCAACTGTATTTTGTTCTAGTTTTTGAAGTCACTCACTGATGTTTAGATTTAATCTAGGTTACTCTTTGTCTAGCTAAAGTTTGAAAGAATTCACTCTTTTCTAATTTCGATATTGAGAAGTGTCGGGTCGGAATGCTTGTAATGAACTGAATTGAAATTGTAATGAATTGTGAATTTCATATATATTTCATCATCATTAAAGTGTTGAAGTTGTGGTTCGTCACTTTTATATAGGGATAGTTTTGGGACGTATAAATACCTAAGGGTTTCCAAGAGAAATATTTTAAAGCTAAAAGAACTGTAAGTTCGTCAATTTTATTTTCAGTGTATTCAACAAACTAGGTTTTCGACGATCGACGACGTAGTCTTCTATAACTCCAGTTACCTCAGCGATCATATTACCTTCAAGCTATCAATATAACGTTAGAATTATAAATGATGTTACAAACTGTATTAGGAATATTGTAGCGGCGCATAACTTATTAAAATATGACTATACAGAAAGTTACTTAATATAATATAATTAATAATGAATAACAAACTGATGATAAAAACGTATAGCACCAGATAAATAAATTAAAATGATTCTTCGCCAATGTTCAAGAGATTCTAATATAAATATTTTTTTGTTTTGATGTAGTGTGTGTAACTTGGTAATTCGGATCGGTGAACTGGAATAAAATTCATTGAATGAAAGTACCAAATTGAATTATTAGTAACAATCTAAATTTATGTTATATACATATTTATAAGTAAGAATATATCAATAAGGTTTTCTTTCTGTGTTGACTGTAAAGTTTCATATGCTTTTAACATATTCGACATGTTTGGTAACACACAGAGACTATAATATGGTCTGTAAATATATATACAAAGATTTCAAGTACAAATTAAACTCAAAATTTAATTTAATTATATTTGAAAACGTAATCACGTTCAAGATCAGCTCAAATGAAACTAATATTTTCGGATTTTACTTCGCGTTTTATTTTAGAAACTACATACTCCCGACGTTTCGGCTACTTTTCAGCAACCGTGATCACGGGCAGACGAGATGTGAGTGTCTGTCAGTTGGTCTGGTCATTTTATCTCCTACCGCCATCGATTTCTTAATTGTCTTGCGTACCGCTCTGGATGCCGGCAAAATGCGCTCACGGTGTCTCGAGGTCCTGCGGTGTGGTCACGGACATAGGATTTTATATTTTTAAGAAGAGGATCCCAGGTGTTTGATAGGTTCCAGCCATCTTCTCTATTGAAATTGGGGTGTTTTTAAATTTCAATAGCCTCGCGGATTAACCTTGGTATATATCTGTCTTCACGAGCGAGGATATGTGGTTGATCAAATCTAATGTAATGGCCTGGTTTGTCCAATGCATGTTCGCACACTGCTGACTTCGACGCGCGCCTATTCCTGACCTCTGAAATATGTTCCTTAACCCTTGTACCGATGCTTCTCTTTGTCTGTCCGATGTATGACAAGCCACAGTCACAATCCAGTTTATATACACCCGCTTGTTGTAAAGGAATGTTACTCTTGATTGGTCTCAAGAATTGGCTCACTTTCTTATGTGGTTTATAAATAGTCTTAATTGAAACCTTCTTCAAGATGTTGCCTATTCTGTCAGTAACTCCCTTCACATATGGTAGAATTGCAGGTTGTCGCTCGACTGTAGGTGGCTTCGTCTGGTTCTTGCGATGCTGGCGAGGCACGGGCAGGCTGTTGATGGTCAGAGCACGTCTTACATGCTGCAGCTCGGCATCTAGGTGGTCAGCATCACAAAGGTGTTGTGCTCTCTGTAACAAAGATTTACCAACGGTAGCTAACTGTACAGGGTGGTGGTGTGATTTACCATTGAGATACCTATCCGTATGTGTGGGTTTCCTATAAACAGTATGTCCCAAAGTATTGTCAGGATTCCTGATGACCAGTATATCAAGGAAAGCTAAAGAATTATTTGCCTCTAATTCTATAGTAAACTGGATCTTATTATTGATAGAATTAAGATGGTTCAAGAAAGCAGATGTTTTGTTTTTATTTAATATTGTGAAAGTGTCATCTACATAGCGTTTATAAATTAAGGGTCTTATTGTAGGAGAGCTAAGGGCTCGCACCTCGAAGTTTTCCATGAATATATCTGCGACAACGGGGGAAACCGGCGAACCCATTGCTACTCCATCTACTTGTATGTAGAATTCATCCTTCCACATGAGATAGCCAGATGTTAGGCAATGCTTTAACAATTCTGCATATTCAATAGGCATCTTATTATCCTTTAACTTACCTCTTACAATCTCAATGCAGTCAAGAACAGGTAGATTAGTGAATAATGACTGTACATCGAAACTGACCATAATGTCATTGTCTGTCAATTTTAGGTGTTTAATGTCATTGACAAACTGGTAGGAATCCTTAACAAATGACTTTGTGTGGCCCCGGAGTGGTGATAATATCTTTGAAAGGAATTTAGCCAGTTTATAAGTTGGTGAATCAATCTGGCTTACAATTGGCCGTAATGGGACATCTTGTTTATGGATTTTAGGTAACCCATTCAATTTCGGTGGTTTTGAACACGATGGTACGAGTGATTTGATATCCAGATTGAGTTTAGAACCGTATTTATTAATTAATAATTTTGTTTCCCTTAAAACTTTACTGGTCGGGTCTTTGTTAACTTTTTTATAGACAGAATTATCCGAAAGAATGTCAGTTATTTTACTATCATAATCACTCGTATCCATTACTACGGTCGCGTTCCCTTTATCTGCACGGAGGACCGTCAGGTCTTCATTGTTGCGTAGGTTTTTAAGTGCAACTGATTCCTGACGAGAGATGTTTTGTCGAGGCAATTTACTCCGGCGCAGAACATATGATACGTCCTGCCGGATTGCCTCAGACTCTTCTTTCGTGACATGATTCTTATGAAGACATTCCTCAACGTTACAGAAAATGTCTTCGAACGGTAATTTTGATGGTGCAGGTGCAAAATTTAATCCTTTTTTAAGAATCTCAACGGTTTGTTTATCTAAAGTTTGCTTTGACAGATTGACACGGTTTTGCTTTGATCACGGTTGCTGAAAAGTAGCCGAAACGTCGGGAGTATGTAGTTTCTAAAATAAAACGCGAAGTAAAATCCGAAAATATTAGTTTCATTTAAATGTGTACTCGCGAAAATCTTAGATCTCATTAAGATCAGCTCAAATGATATAATCCTCAATCTCATTTTTAGGCAAAGCCTTGCTTATATGAAATGAAAAATTATGAATTTGTTGTGTGATGTATTATTATATTATATTATTATATTATATTGTATTATGTAAATGCGAACACAAAATTCCTGTCTAATATATGAAAGTCATTTTGGGCTTTTAAATGGCGAAACCATGTTCATCGTAGAGGTAAGTACGATTATATTATTATCAATATAATTTCCTCCTTACGAATTTAGAAATTATTCTTAATATAAATTTTCTTAACATAATAAAAGATGCTTATTGCTTATATTAATTTATTAAATTAAACTTTTATAATTAATAGAATACAAAAATTATACTAAAATTTAATGCAATGAATCATAAAATATAAATTTCATAGTAAAAGGACGGAAGGAAGGTTTATTTATTTTTGAAAATAAAGTCTCTGTATATAAATTGAACTACTTAAAAGATTTTAATGATTTCATAACATGCGCCCGACAGCTTATCTTATATTGCTCGTTAAATTTCCGTTCCTAGATTGTTGTGGATACGGATAGTGATGCACACAAGAAATTTTAACCTTATTCCTGTTAATATAATTACTCTGTACAGCCACAGTTCATTGAAAACAAATTGTTATTGTTTTATTTAGAATAACTATACCATTCTATTTAATCTTTCAACATATTGTACTTTGAGAAGAGTTTTTTTTTTTATAAAGCTTGTGACATAATCTGTTGAAAAGGTTTTTTATACACCAATAAAAATAAAAAACCACCTTTTTAGTATTAAATGGTTACTCTAACCAACGTCATATCTGAAATATGTATAAGAGTAATCACAGATAAGTTGATCGAGTTTGTTTTTGATATGAAACCCTTGGTTTCAAAGGAATGTAGAGGATGTTGGTTAAAATATCACGAAGGGGATTATTCTATGTAGACCATGTAGAAATGTACTTAAAACCGATAAGCAGTGAATGAAAATCACCCCTGTGATGAAGAGAGCGATGGTAAAAGCGGCACTTTACTAAGCAATTTCCCTAAAAATTCTCCATTGTACATATGGTAGCACACGCAGTATGATCTCGTTTTGGTATTTGATTTATTGAAGATTGAATTATGCCACCTAGTAAGCTGAGTATTGGCCTGAGGTTCGACCATGAACCATCATCAATAACATTTATTCTACCCCCAAAGAGTGATCTGACTATCGAACTGCATAAACCATTTCGTAATCCGTATGATTATAAATAAGACAAAACTGTGCTATACCAGACCTGATCCAAGGCTATTGATATGTCTGAAGTTACTGCCGTAATTTCACCTTTGAATAATTGGAGCAAATTCAGAGGCAGAAGTCTTAAGTATCAGCTGCTGTTTTGTATTTTCCTCCATTACTCACACGCATTGTTATGGCGGTACGTTTGAAGAGGAAGAAAATTATAACTTATTTGAACGAACATAATAAAATAAGAAACAAATGGAGACTTTAAAGTACTCCACACTATAATCTGCATAATTTTGATAAAACTCAAGCAGAAGCTGAATTCATTATGACAACTGAGTTAAACCAAGTTAATACAAAGATAACATTGGTTAGAGTTGAAACTACTTACTTTTAAACTTATGATAAACTTTGTTTCGGAGCTCAGTGACATGCATATACGTGTGTTTTATAAATTATTTAATACATTTAATATTTTTAAGCGCACACTTTAAAATAAAGGAATAATAAAATAAATCTCTGAAAATATGTTATCAATATTATTTAATTGTAAGAGAATAATCAGTATATTCTTTAAATCATTCCTTTTGTATTAAAAAAAAAAATATGATATGTATCAAGTGCCATAGATATTTTAAAAATAACAGTTTACATTCCATATGCGCTTCGCAAAGTTACAAAAGTTAAATATATTAACGACTTTGCATGTGAAATAAAACGGACGGCGAATAACAGTGTTTGTTTCACTACTAAATAACTTCTATAGTTCACATAAATTACTTTTTTATTGGAATGTTTAACAATGTACCTCGCTGACGCCACAATTTATTCCTTGTCCTTAAAATGAAAACCATGTTTTAAAGGTGTCACCAAAACTTAATATTAAATGTGTTATAAAATTTTATTATAAATAAATAAAAACCTCTATTGATCTACAGACGATCCTTTAATTTGTGATTTATTCTAAGAAACAATAATATAGTTTATTGCCAATAATATTTGATTACAGCAAATAAGTATCATTTTATTTATTGAAAATTGAGATGTACAGTAAGGTGGTGTTATTGTTAATTACCGACTTGTTCAAGGCGACTTTACTTAAAGAAAGTGAATATTATTGTAAATGGCTTGGTTATTATACATTTAAGACATTATTATTTATTATATATAATATATTTAGTTTACCTTATAAGCTTTATAAAGCTTTGCAAACAGTATATTGAATAGTTCCGAGAAAATTATAAAACAAAATTTTTGTAATTAAGAAAGTGCATTTAAAAGAAAGTATTATTTTTACTGAATAAGGATTTCTTACGAATTTTCTTTTTATTTTGTTTTCATTCGAGGACATTTATGATAAGAAAAATATTTTAATTTGTCGAGGACTGTCAAAAGGAAACGGCACATACATTGGTGTGCACGAACAGATATTAATGTGATATTTATTTCAATAGCAACAATAACTAGTAGTTTATATATATTCGGCAATATTAGGGCTAAAAAAAACAACAATGTTAGAGTGGGTTATAATAACGAAGTTTAAACTTATGAAGTTCTAGATAATTTAATAGTTGTTGTATAACATCTCTCCATTTTATGTACAAAAGGAATAGATCCTATCTTAGAATTATTATGTTTGATATTATTATATAACATTTTTCTCAAGTAAAATATAAAATAGACATACTTATTCGTGATAGCTATTAATAAAAAAAGTGTTCTAAAACAAAAAAAATAGCTGTGTCGTACAAATACGTCAATCAATGCAATTTAAAAAAAAGTAAACCCATTAAAGGGAAACGTGAAATAGAAATCTTTATAAACCTATTTAGTTCTACAGATTGAAAATGTATAATATAATAACAACGTTCAGGTTCATCATAACCTGCTTCTTAAAGTGAAAATTAAAACAAAGTTTTCAAAATGGTAATAAAATGGGAAGTCAAAAAGACTATTTTGTAAAGAACTGTGTTGTTTTTTATTTTGCTTTTAATTAGATATGAGTACGTGTTCCTCTAAAGATAAATATATTCAAAATAATTCTTATTATACACAGACTTGATGTGCTAAATAAATAAAACAAAATTCTGTATTCAACTGGAAGCTGACACTAATCTGATTTGGGTTTCAGCGGAAGGATTGAAAGAAATCATAGGAACGTGAATAAAACTGAGTCTGTTGAATTCCTTATAGGTAAATTTTTAATTTGCTAAGGAATAAAAACAGTTCTTTTTATAAGTAAAACGATATAATAACTCGACAAAACCTGTTCTCCTTCATTAAATCTTAAAATAAAATTAATTTTGGGCAATTACATATATTAATGAATAAACTAGAGCTTGAAGTATTTGAAATATCAATTTCCGCTTTTCATTTATTACTTGAGTCAAAATTATTACTAAAATGTGTCTTTTCAACTGTAAACTAATATGAACATTGAGAAATAAAGTTTTCCAGATTAAAAAGTGTCTATTCAAGTATGTATAAAATAATAAGTGCTTGTTAAATGTACGTTATTTTACTTTTATTCTCTTAAAGCTCTTTGTAAATTAGTTTCACAGCTTTTTGGAATAACTGTTATAAAAAGATATTTTAAAATTACCTTGTGACCTATCAGACCTATTAGTTTTAGGACATAAAATAGAGCGAGAAAAATCTAATTTATCGTTAAGTACATCCGTCGTAATGATAGAGCGACATAATGATGAATGAGTCACAATAAAAATTTGTGACCGTCATACATTATTATAAAAATTTAACTCAAAAACTGTTTCAAAGGAGAATAGAATTCTTTTTGAATTTTGGTATAAATAAGGTGTTTGGGTTCACTACAGTCTAGTGAATGCAGTCCGTTGAAGTATATAGAACCTTCAAGAAATACAAGAACAAATTAGTGAAGTTAGTGACGATGGCAACGAAGAAGGATACTTCTTTAAAAACAATGAAGATATATTAAATCCGATATGAACATATCAAAATTTATATTTTAACTCGAAGAAATTATATTCATTTTTATTACTGTATGTTAATTTAGATAGATTTCTATTGAACAGAACATTTATGTAGATTTATGGGGAATGATAACTTATGAATTATATAAATGCATTTTTACTATTTTACTAGCTAGTACAAGCTTACATCATTCAACATTAAATTTTATTTTGATTTAAAGTGTAGTTTAGAATTAATTAGGTTTTAATTTTCTTTGGCCTTCCAATATTAGCTTTATATTGATGCAATCGCCTAAAAATAACAAATATGTAAACCAAATTAACTTATTGGTGTTTCAAGGAAATATTCCATATAGTTGAACTTTTTAAATTCAAATACTTCGTCACCCCTCTAGAAATACAAATCACAGTGTAATAGTTTATAACTTCACTTATATACAAGCACATCGCAATATCGCAAGCACAGATTTTAAACTGTACACTAGCTTCCAATTGTTTTTATTCGTAATATAATTAAGTTTCTCTCAATATTTGTCTTATTTTACATGCGGAATCTTAGCGTTAATAAAATACAGTATTTAAAAATATATTTTTACTTCATCAAATGACTTTTTCAATAACCTTATGATTTTTCTTTAGCACTTTCGCTGAAACCCAAATCAAATCAGAGTTTTATAAGCGAACTTTGAAGTCTTTCTGTCTGTCGTTGAAGATTTTCCTTAGAATATAATTGGCGTTTTATCTCTATGATGTTATTAATGACTTCTAATAACTTAATAGAAGACAATTGAAGATTTAAAATTTACGTTTTATATTTATTTTTAGTAATATTTCAAATTCAAATACCTTTCTGATGTAATGAGATTGAAATCGTCTAGCAACTTGATTAAGATACTTCTCAATATATGTATTTTGTTTTCTTTACAAAATCCATAAAATGTGATATCGTCTTCAATATTTTGGGAAAAAATATATAATTGAATTCCTTAATTGTGAATTGCGGTAATACTAAATTTTATTACAGATTTTATTTAAGGCCTTTCTGTTGTAGGATCTGTTTTAAATAATAAATGTTTATCAATTTATAAAAAAAAAATTGTTGATTTGAACTTGTATATATTACTATATAGTATAAAAATGGTTTTCTATAAATTTATTTCACGTGGATTTTTTTTTGTTAAATTTTAATTTTGTTTGTTCTAAATCTATATGCTTTAATATTTAAAAGATCCGTATTCTGTAACATTTTGCAGTATAACACTGACGTATGTAGAATACACATAAAACATGTTGATAAGAGTTAAGGTAAAAGAAATAACTTCAATTAGGATGTATTAAGCGTTTTAATTTCATTTTTTTTTTCATATCAGTACGACTACAACCCTTAAATCAATATGATATAATATATAATCAGTCTATCAAGTCTATAATTTTTTTTCGTTATACTTATAATAGAGTAATCTTTTCAAAAAGGAAAAATATTATTCTTAATGGACAGATGAAAAAGTAAGTCGTTTATATTATTTTAATATTAATTAAATTTAATTTCTTAATTGGCTTGAAAAACAATAAACCGCCATTCGTAATTTTAACTTATTAAAAACATAACTTTGTAGCACTTTCACAAAGCCATGTATAATATAATAATTAAAGAATTAGAAGAGCTATTAAAATTCTTTTCAGATTAATATTATTATAAATGAATTTACTAAGGAAATATGAAATATAATGTTATTATTTTCTTTCCAATTCAATTCACTTTTGAATTTGTTGATACACATACAATTTCATTTTGCAATCTTTAGTGATTATCAGTTTTTGCTCTAACAATAGTTTTTTAGTATTTTTAAAGAAAATTTGAATTTTAATCCTTGTTTGTACTTTTAAATGTAATACTATAATATTTCACGGTATTAATGTACATATTTAACGGTATAAATATTTAAAGGGAAAGCTCATTCCCATAAATACATTTGTTTTAGTTTTGAAATTTACTCTTAATTCTTTTTATAGTATATAGAAATTAAATTTATATGAAGATATCATATCTTATCGTAGTAAGAACAATTGCACTTTCGATATATATTTTCAAGATCATCATCGCTGTCATCATCATCATCTAGTTCTACAACAATTTGACATGTGATGTCTTCTTCTTCTTCTTCTACCTGGCAATTTCCCAGCTATAGCCAGGGTCTGCCTTACATGTTATGAATAGTTTTTGGCTATTTGTTTTTACGACCGGCCGCCTGCCTGACATCAACCCTCTTTTGGGAAACAACATTAATCAGTGATGTCTAAATAGTCTTAGAAAGTACATATGATTATATGTCTTCTGTCTTGTTATAATGATATAACGAGCAATAAGTTACAAAATAAGATTATATTTGAGAGGAAATTATTATTTACTGTATTTTGAGAAATTAATTAGTTTCTATTAAGGTAAATTACAAGTAGAATCTGGTACTGACAGCACTCTCGACATAGACGTTCGCATTCGTAAGCATTATTCAAGTATATTAGTATCCTTTGGTTAAGTAGGGAGAGGAGATTGGACAGTGCAGGTGAGCGTATAACTCGCGATTGTTAAGGGGCCCCTTAAACCTACACTTGGGTCGCAAGTCTCAGGCACTGTTGAATCGCGCACGGCGAATCCATTGAATGCTGAGAGATTTCTTCTCCTCATTACACTATAAAATGTCATCGGGATAATATGTAAGTTTTTCCATTCTTTATGGATTCGTTCATTATGTTTACTAAACATATAATACTAATTTACCAACACAACTCAATTTAAAAGTCACATAAAGCATATTTTAACTTTTTAGTTAAAAATTCTAACTGCATAGTATAAAAGATAGTTTGTTCACATCTTCAATTATTTTAAACACTTGAACATACCAAAAGCTTAAGAAAGGTTAACTAAATAAAACAAACATTATTGTGATACGGTTGTTTCAGTTAACAGTGACATTTGGCTGTAGAAAGCTCTAGCTTGCTTTGTATTAAATCTTTGACAGTATCTTCCACATCGTACGTTCGTTTGTGTGGTTTTAAGCAAAAGATTTTTCTTAAAAATTTCCATTCAACCACTTATTTTAACATAACATTGAAGTCTTCTTTTTATTGTTCTTAGAACTAAATTCTTTTTTGAAAATTTCCCTTACTTAAAAATATGTTTGGAATGTTAATTTTCTTTACATTAGGTAAATTTTGGTGTAGTCAGTTGCGTCTAAAATCTTTAAAAAATTTTATTATGAAATTATTTAATATTTTTTTAAATATCACACTCTATAAAATAAACTTAAGTTTAAATATATTTGAACTTTCAAACTATATTAGTGGCAGCAGAAAATTTAAATCAGAAATAAATTTAGTTTTTAAGGCTTTACGATAATAATAATAATAAATTAAAGAAACATAAGATTTTAATGTAACTTTTCTAATTAATTAAACCCAACAATTTGTTCAGAGAGCAGGTAATCTAAATAAAATATGTACATTATAGCAATCCCATTGAAAATACTACGAATTGGAACTACAATAGAAAGTATTAACTTCTTCAATTTCTAAATAAATTGTTAGATTATTAAGATTTCAAAGAGATCCTACAGAATGCAACTTACAGTGTTTTGTAAACACTGGGTTCGAAACAGTTTTTTGTTAATTAAAACTTTTCATTTAACATTTCATATAGATTTAGGCTTCCCAGGCTCAGGACTTTTAAAACTAGAAAAAATACAACATTTTCACATTGTATCTAAATATATTTTATGTCTATTCCGAATATATTTGACTTACTTAACTCACTTTATTTCAGTTGGGTTATCTTATTGTGCATAAATGTTATGTATTACAAGTATAATATTCATTATTATTAATTGACCTTTGACGTATATGTACACGCCTTATTGCCGTACTATTGATTGAGCCTTCTTACACAAAAAAAACGTATATTTCGTTCTTTTATTTTACCTATTTTAAGAAACTTATATAAATTTTTAATCTTCATACTACTTAAGTTTTGATGTTTTCTAATAAACATTATAGTACTGTTAATATAAATACAATATAATTTCTACAAAGCATAATTTTAAATATATACCTTTGTTGCTCGATAATGCTTTTCTGTAGAGTAATGAATTTTATGAAATCACCATGACAATTGTTTTATATATTTGTCACAACTAATTTGAGTGAACAACCATGTCAAGTTTATATTGGGGCATAATGGGATTAAAAAGGCGTATTTTCAAATTAGACTTAATACAAAATAAACAGTTGCTTAGGCCAGGAAAAAAGAACTACACGGAAAAATTTTAAATATTTTTCATTAAAACTAGTAAATATTTATTTTAATTGTATAATTATAATTATAAAAGTACTCCATAACAACAATCTTTATTTAGACTTTAGAGTTATCAATCCTTTTGACAGGATTTCATTCAAAAAGATATAGTTAATTTAGACCTCGTTGGTGTGGTGTATTTGCAAATTAATTTTAGATACTAAAATAACACGGGTGATGTGTTTTTCTCCCAAGATAATTCAGCTCTCAGCTCAATATGATCCACACTAAATAAATTGAGAAAACAAAATATTTATAATAGTTATCTAAATAAATCACATTTTTTATTCATTCTGTACAATTTGAATCCTGATTATAGAATATCAATGTTTGATGTGATGAAGTACTTTATACGAAATAACCCATATTAGCCCATGTGTCAACTGCAAAACAGACAAGACTGCATAGAACAAACATAAACTAATAAGGTTTAAGGCCATATTAAAACAATTCAGGCAATAAAAACCAATATACCATTATAAGCCAATAAAAATAATTTTTAAGAATAAAATCATAATAACAACATACTAATGTACTACTCACTTACAGCGTATAATAAGGATTTCTTAAAACTAAATAAATTTTGGTGGTGGATATCGATGTCAAATCTGTTTATAGAATTGTAAGCTCTGATGCATCGAGTAATAGGTGAAAATTTTCCTGTATTCGTACGGTGTCCTGGTATAGCGAAGGTATTTTTGATGGGATGTCGAGGTATATTACGTGGGACATACAGATTTGTTCTTAGATTAATATTAGATATAAGCTCTGGTGATTGTATTTTACGGTTTATTAGTTTATGCAGAAATAAATAAGTCGTTAATGTAGCGGCGCTTCTGCAATGAATCCATTTTAAAATGCTTCAGACGTCTTATGTAATTCGTACGATATGGACAACTGTTATCCTTATACGCTAAAAATTTGGTGAAGTTTTTCTGCAGCCTTTCTTCTCGGTTAATATGAGTTTTATACATAGCTTGGGTTCCACACTGGTGATACATACTCGATAATGCTACGAACTAATGCGCAATATAAAACCACGATAGCACGAATATTTTTATATAATTTAATACGATATACGAATCTGTAAAGACAAAGGAGTAGTATTATACATACATATGAACCCAACTCGTATCTAATATAGTGACACATTTTTAATGAAATCATAAATAAATATAACATTTCTCAAATTCTTGTGTAAAATTTATATTTCTCCTATGTTTTGGATTCAAACACTATATATTTGTAGGTTGTACAAATATATTTGTAGGTTGTTTTTGTTCAAAGGAAACATCTTTTCGAATTACAACTCTGTTAATCGAAGTTTAATTGGTAAAGGCAGACACTTTCATCTCGTCTGCCCATGATCACGGGTGCAGTAAAGAAACCGAAATATCGAGATTTAGTTATAAAAAATAATAAAAAGTGTGTAGTATCCGAAAATCTTATTTTCATTTAATCGATGTTTAAGTGGAGTTGCATTATTAATGCATTTTATTTTATGCTTAAAATATTATTAAATGCGTATATTAAGTATTTCTATGTTACACTAGTGGTTAGCTATGGTATCTCTGTATATGAAGAAGTTATAGGTTTTTCTTTAATAAGCAATATAATAACTTATATCATAAAGTGTGTTAAAATCAAATATTACTTAAGACATACTGTGTATTATTAATTAAAAATTACTTAACTTTATTAAAAGGGTTCAATCTGAATTATATTTCTTAATATTAGTAACACATACGTTTATGTTAAAAAACTAGTTAACCACAAATAATATATAAGTATATTATAATAAATTTTTCTTTCTTGTGCCTGACATTTGTTCATAAATTTTAGACCACTAATTGTAATGCATATAAAACATTATATACCCATACGAAACTACTACTATTTGGTAGTATAAACAAATTCAAATTTACGTATAGGTATAACAAGGATTTAAAACTACTTATGAAGTGTATTTCTAGGGAATAGTTTTCTCTTTTTCAAATGTATAATGTTTTAACGTGGCAGAATTCTTGAAATTTTTAAAATTCTGTTTTAATTTGAAGCTTTGAATATAGAGTTTGTTTGCGTGAACCAAATATTCTGAGTTTAATCATTTACCTTTTTTTTAACAGTACATAAGGTAGAAGGCCCACAATTTTTTGTTTATTTTTCCAAAGATAAATAGTTTTCTAAGTAGAAGTAGCTTAACTTTCTTGATAATAACATGATTTATGTACCAGTGAAAATTCGGTACAATTGTCCTAGCTGTTTTAGATATTAGACGGAATAATCAGAAAAACAGATACATATTGTACAAAATGGCGAATCTCTGATCGTTGTGGATTTTTGTAATACTTATGTATTTGGAATATTTTTATAAGAAAATCAACTTCCCTAATAAAATACTGTATACAAACCATAAAAAACGAAAGTGAAATTTTTAAAGTCTGACTTTAATTTTCATTTTTTAGTTTCAGTTCAGTCATAGTTCAATTTTTGGTTAAAGAAACGAAAATATGAGAGACATAAAATATTTCTTTCTTTATTTATTTACAAAACGCTACATCAGGAGGTAACTATTATTATTTTCTTTATAACCAACAAGAGGGACTGATAATCTGCGATATCTGCTATAGGATGGTGTGAATACATCACATGAAATCACATGGCAAGTATTCTACAAGAAAAGCTTAATAAAGAATTCAAACAATGATGTCAACCTTAAGACATTACCTACTAGTATTGAGTTTCTAGCCCAACAAGAATGAGTGAATATAAGAATAACTGCTCAAAAACAATGTTGTTTTCAAAAAAATATTCCAAAATAAATACACACTTCCAATTCTTACAAATACTTTAGTTTAAAAAAGCATATTATTTATTGGTCAAAACATCAAACACAGCATACTTGAAAAGATTTCCTCAAATCTTATAAATGAAGAGACAAAAAATCTATGAAAAACTCATAAAAATAAAAAATGCACTGGCATATTAAAATTACAACAATTGTAGCCCATCACCTTATTTTTACAATTCTTATAATGAAATCTAACATTTTCGCGGGTTTTATTCATTTAAATGAATCTAATATTTTTCTGATATACATTACGCTATTTATTTTTGTAAATGTCACACACATTCACATTCACATCTCGTCTGCCCGTGATCACGGTTGCTTAAAAGTAGCCGAAACGTCGCAAGTATGTAGTTTTTTACATATATAAACCGCGGACTTTATATCTGAAAAATATTAGTTTCATTTAATTTTACAATTCTTTATAAGTTTTGAATATTATTTTCTTAACAGAATCAAGTCTTTTAGCAGGTTGTAGAGAAACATAGCTTGATATGTTTGATATAAACAAGTATAAACTTGAAAAAACGCCGGCAAATTTTATTAAATATGTGAGAACACATTCGCTAGTATAAGCAAAATATATTTTGCTGAAACAAATGAAAATTCACCAACCTTTAATACAAAGCTTTTTGTTATAAAAGCTGTTTTTGCGGATTAACAAGTCATAAAAATAAAACATTAAAATTAATAATTACAAATATATGTATAAAAGATGTAAATAACATCTTAATTATACTGAATTTATCTTATAATTCTTTACGACTCTAAATTAGAGTCTCTAATAATGTACATAATAGGTATAAATTTAAGGTTTTTTTCATAATTACAGCCCAAAATATCGAAATATACTTGATTTGTTCTACTGCTACCTTTCGTGTCTTCAGAAAATTAAAATGATTACAAAATTAATATGTAAAGAGTTGAATGAGAAATAACTAAAGAAAGAAAGTGCTAGTAATTCACTGCTTCAGTCAACATATTATTTTGTAAAAAATAAACTTGTTCATATAATTAATCATTACATATCAAGCAGATGTTATACTACTATTTTATTTTGATTGAAAAATGCCAAAGAGCACTTTTTATAACTAGTGTTACAATATACAAAATTGAATGAAACAAAACAAAATAAACATAGAAAAGAGTGAAATTTCATTTATTAAATGAATAATTTACGATACCCACACCCCGACCTTTATTCTTTGCCTTTTTTGGGGTTTCCTAACGAGAGGGTACCACGGACTAAATAAGAAAAAAGTAATAAAACATGTATAATTTATTCATATCCACACAAATATTTTTACGAGCTATTCTATACAATAAATTATGTTTTAACCCATTCCATACGTACAAAGTAGAAAGTTGTCTTAATGAAAAAAAAATGCTACATTTATATTCAAATTATATACGACCTCTTTGAATAAAGTAAAAAACTTTTGCGTTTCAATCTAATCAATAAGATAAATATGGAAGATCTAGAACGCTCATTTATTAACCAAAAATTTAAACTGAAGTGTTTGTTGGACCTACTTATCAAAAATATTAGTTACGTACCTATATTAAGATTGCTTTTTCTCGTTGACAACGTGTCAAAATATGACATAATGTTATAAGTTTTGGCTATTTACCGAAACTCTTATGCGACTTAACTCTATTTAACACTAGCCATTTTAATATAAATCTTCTTGATTATCAACATATAATAAACATTTAATAAAAATAAAAAAGACCAAAATACTTGACAATACAATATTTCAAATCAATTTAGTTGATGTTTGATCAACCATTTTGATATATGTACATTTATTATTACTTAACTGAAAACAAAATAATCAAAATATAATATCATTTCCTTCGTAAACTTACTAATATTTTATTTAATATCACGGATTTAGGTCCTACCTTCCTTTCTGGTGTGTCTATTTTGTTATATGTCAATAAAATGCCACATTCTTTTGTATAAAGTACACGTTAAATCAATCTTATATAATTTTGTGCCTGTAATGTATTGAATCTACTACCTTTCTATTTCAAAAGCAAATATTTTATATTAATGTTGAAATTAACTATTATTTTTATTGATTGCAGTTATTTTTTATGATTTGTATGCGAATTATTATTGAATAAATCAAATGTAATGGACATACTTTTTAATTGCTAATAGTATCTAAGATTTTTGGATTACCTATACATTTAAATGAAACTAGGATTTTCGAAAGTACTACGCTATTTATTATAACATTTTACATTTTATCCTAAGTTTCAGTGATTTAGAAAGTAACTACTTTACAGGAACCACAATCACGGTTAGATCAGATAAAAGTGTCTCTCAGTAAGTCTTGTTTTTTGTAATCTCCCACTAACGAATCCTTAACATCTGATGTGTGGTTTTTCAAATCACTTCGTGACTTCGATATCAGATAACTGTGTTATTACATACTAGTTTTATCCCGCAACTTCATCTTTCTTCATATAGCTAACCGGCGAATTCTATTCTGCCGTAGAAGCCATAGATAACCAGATGTTGGAACTATTAATTTTATTTCGATATAATAAAATATATCATATGTCCATCTCCTGAGTCGTTCTTGAGTTATAAATATTATAAATAACACATTTTTATATATGTATCTATATACATATATAATATCTATATATTTTTATATGTATTTATTCTTTGATTCTTTTATTGATGCTCTTCTTCGTTTGTAAGAAACACAATAAATAATGGTTTCAAAAGCCAATGATTCTCAATGGTGATAAATCGTGTAATGTAAAAAAATACAATGTTTGTGATATATCATAAAATCATATTTGAATTTTTTTAATTGCGCTTTTCAATAAGTAAGTATTTGAAATGATAATCACCATTTATTGGTATAAATTGTTATTCCTTTAGAATTGTATTTAGAGTTCAATTATAAATGGTTACCTTGTAAGTAAATCATACCAGTCAGTATTTCAAATGAAAAGAATTTTTTTTAATTCGCTGTCCTGCCCTTAATTATGTACCTTTATAAAACGTATCCTAAATTACCTGAGAGATTGGTAGGAAGTCAAAAAAGATTAATACAATTTTTATATTTGTATTTAGCATATAATAAAAAAGATACTATTTCATTCTGATGGATGATAATTAAATTTATATGTATTCTGGTACTGGTATTATTCTTGTATATGTGGACATATATTATTTAAAATAAACGATATATAAACATATAAGGCTTAATTATTTTTTCAAAATCTATTATAAGTTTAGTTAGTTCGTTAAAATAAAAATGATTATAAACACATACACTCCGAGAATCTTGATATAAATGTATTATATAATACTTCAATTGTATGAAAATTCCTCATTGCGAGTATTACCACAAAATGTTTTTGTCATACAGAACTTTAAATAAAAATCAATAATGGTAGAGTTTCACCCCTTCCGAGATATCTATTCGCAGTTATTTTAATAAGACCATTATTATAACCTCATTGAAGAAGATATGACTTTTACAGGTGGCTACGCAATAATTTATTTAGTACATAGTCACTCTCATACGGAAAATTTGTACACTTAAAGGATTGCTACCAGGAAACCGTCAGTACTGGACGTGGCAGCATAAAAATAGACAGTGATACTAGATTTATTAGGCCACCACTAACAAAGTTGGTACAACGATAACATAAAACATTTTAACAAGAATAAGGTAAGAAAATCTGTAATAAAAGCAACTTGAAAATTTCATACACAAGTTAGTACGGAATTCACACATGATAAATATAAAATAGTTAAACTAATAAAAAATGAGGTCAATCAATTAAACAAAAAAACAAAAAAAAATAATTGCATACCAATATAGAGAAGTTAATAGGATGATAAGAGCCATAATAATAAAAAAATGTACACTCATATTTATGCAAAAACAAATAGTTAATCAAATTTTTTTATGATCAATCTAAAACAAAGAGATGAAAGAAGTTATAAGTTAGAACAAAAAAAACTATAAACAGTCAAATACAGCTATAACTAGAAAACTTAAAAGACTCGAAGAAAAAATATTACACGCTCGTCACCCTTATAACATAAATCTACAGTATACAGAATTCTCAACCCTGTTAACCTGGTTTGAAATGAATATTTTTTCCATAAAACAAAGGTTTTTACAAGCAAAAGAACATAGAATTCTAATGATAAGAAATTTTGTAAATCATATATTTAAAGATACTATAATTTATTAAAATTAACAAAATAAAACTAGTCTAACTTAAAACAAATTAATAACACTCAATGAAATTGTAAATATTAAACAGTAAAAGTTGTTGGTTAAACAAAATATAATTATTGACATCAATGTCCTTATTGCAGTTATATCTAAAAAGATTTCTAGAAAAGGACTATTAACAACTTTGACTCGAATTGCTGTCTTAAAGTCTTGTATTTTATATAATGATTCACAAAATATTTATATATCATTTCAATACTTAATTTTAAACGTTATGAGAAATATATAGGGTGACTGGTGAATTACTATCAATATTTAAGGAGAATACTCGGTACATGATTCTCATTCGAATTATGTCAAAAAATAGGCACTTAATTTTTGACAAAATTTCCGTATAAATAAATAAAGTGTTGACACGTTCCAAGTGTTCCAAGTGTGGACGCGTGCGGCGGCGTGCTGATACAACACTACGCCGCCGCACGCGTATGTGTGTGTGAGTGTATACCTAATCTGTAGGGTGTTCACACGATGCGTAATTAATTACATAACTTTTGGTTAACTTTACTTAGAATTTTATTAATATTTATGTTATATTAATTTTTATTTTGTCATATATGATCGTCAAATATCACGTCCTCAAGTATCGATAGTAATTCACCAGTCACCCTGTATATATGATTGTACAAAATAAGCGGAGTGAACTTGTCACTTTCGTGTGTCGTGGAGGAGATGCTCGAGAGTGATAGGTCCTGGCTGGTGGTGTCCTCCTTCTGTGAGACGGTCATGTCCACGAAGGAGGCATCTGAGCGGGAAAGGGAGAGGGCGGCTGATGCATCCTCCCTCCGCAGACGACGTACGGGGGTGCGACGGAGGTGATTCCAACGCCTCCAATAACACCCCTGTGTTCCGGGCTGGGGTCGGCGTGGTAGCCCGGCTCTAATGAAAGCCCGGCGTCCTAATCGGATCGGAGTCGGATCGGAAAATCGGAGTGGTCCTAATTGCCCAGATCTCCCCCATTCTCCGAGAGAGTAAATCCGGTCTTTGCCAGGACCGGCCAGTCGCTGGTGTGCCCTGTCGCTGACAGATCCGGGGTACACCGACATAGCGGCCGATGGCTTTCGCAGTGGTTTTAGTGAGTAGGGGCCTGCCCAGGCCGAGCCTCACACATCCCTTCCGGCCCCACCAAGGCCGGTTGGACGGCTCGGAAAAAGAGTTTCCCTGTGTCACCAAAAAAAAAAATCATTATTATATTATATTATTTAGAATAAAATTAAATGTATATAATGATCTGTATACAAATAACTTAAGTGATCAATGTGACAACAAAAAATAAATACAAAATTAACTTAAAAAAGGTATACAATAAACGGCAAAATTGCTAATGTAATTTTTATAGAGGTTTTCTTTCTAAATATCTAAAGCAAAGACTTCGACCTTAAACTTCAACTGCAAGAGGGAAATCACGAATAAAATCAAGCATTACATTTTAACATTGAGCTCAATTTATGTCAAACCTTTTTAACGCGCCGCCGCCATTTTATAATAGTTATAAATTTAAGACTAAAAAAGGAATAATATCCATTGGAAATGTTTCCAACATTTTGAATCCTAATATAAAAAGGTGCGTTATTTTACAAATGTAATACTTTTTCACATTCGCTGTAACAATCTTTTATTACACATAAATATTTTGACGATTTTGTAACATTAGGTTTGCTATCATATTAACACATTTTCCGTATATACATATGTATATGTAGCGGCAAAGAAATCGTTGTGTCAAAAATATACATCATCGTGTAATTGTATGATAGTAGTGATAATTATTTTAAGGGAATAGTTATAATTGCTTTAAAATTATCAACTTAAATGGTGTTATTAGTTTCAGCAATGCATGAGGTGATTTTGAGTAAAACCATATCTTTTCTTCAAAATGAAAGACCTTCCTTCGTCGTCGGTCCTATATCCGTATTTAATGTCTATACACTCTAAAAACCTCTTAAAAAGTTAAGGTCTTGAACCCAATTTCAATATAATTCCTAGCTTTCACATATACATCATTTAAATAACAAAACAGTAGCGACAAATCAAATAGGTTAATTTAAATTAACATTCAAATTGCAGTTAGAACAATAATTTAAATACTCTAAAAATGTATGTGATTATTAACGTGTCAGTAAATTTGAATTCATTGCCAAAACTTAATTGAAACATTGTGATAGAGAGAAATGTAATTATTATCTGAAACTGGACAGCAATAAACATTCAGTAATTCCTATCATTTTAACAGTAAAGTTGACAACGTTAGACACAACCTGTAGACAGGCGTGAATTTGAATAATAAATGTAACTGATTTGGCATTATGTGAAAACAGGTAAAATGCTTGCTTATGAATCAGATTATGAAATTAAATCCAATTTAATGCAATAATATAATCATTGGCAAAATCACTTTAAGATAAAGAAGCGTGCAGAATATAGATCGCGATCTTATTTTTAGTGTGGGTATTGCTTACAGAAGTCATGATAAATTTTTGTTTAATAAAGGATTTCTAATTAAAATGAAATAGAATATTGGAAACACTAGAATTTCTCAGCGTTAATACTATATTAAATAACTGCAGTATCACAACTATATTACTAAACTCAAATTGTATGAATTGTAAATGAGAATGTAATTATGCGACACACTAAACGCCTCTAATGTGTTACAAGTGCGAAAGTCAGCTTACAAATCATCCTTACTAATATAGCAAGAAAACTTAGGCGAATTATTAATTGGAAATTCTCATTCACTTTGCTTTAGAAGTTGTTATATCTTTCTTACTTTTATTATCAGTACGTACATATAGTACGTGGGTTATAATTTTAATACGTACGCACATACATTAAAATGACCACTAACTAAATATTTTTTCTTTGACTTCATTTAATTCCAGCTTACTCGATATTTGTTATACTGTAAATAATTAAGAAGGCTAACTCTTTATGCATTCAAGAATTTAAATACCACGTTATTTCGTTTATTTCTAGGGATTCAGTTGCCTTCTTTCTTAGTTTAAATGTTAAATTAAAATTCAAACTTATATTATTGAACGCATCCAGTAACTTTGTGATTCTTATATAATTTAACTTTTAAATACTAAAATGAGCACGCCACGGTTTCTTTGATACCACATCTGAAACTGCCTCCGTATACCGGTAATGTACCTAGTTGTCAACCTTCTGGGATACCTTTCTCCATGTCAAAATTGAAATATGCATTATATTATCTTCCATTGTAAGGATGCTTGGAATTTCCTTATGGACTTTTCAGATGGTTGCTAGTATTATGAGTGTCATCTGACCTATGAATTTAATATTCTTAACATTTTGTTTATTGAAATTAAAGACATGAAGATTTTCAGTACGAATTTATTTTAGTATATAAAAAAATATTATGTTAGAGTGTCAGAGTTTAAAAACATGGTGAAGGTTTAATGAATATACATATGTACTGGAAGTTCTCGTATATCGGATACCGTAACTCTACTTAAATCTGATTCAGATTCTTTTTATCTTCATATATCTCAATAATTTCTATTGCAACACTAAATAACTACAATAAGATGAGGTTTTCGTCTCAAATTGAACAAGTTAAATGTACCAGTAATCGAATGTCAGAAGACGAAACGCCAAACGTGTATTGCATGACAAAAAACGTGAAGAAAACGTTGAAAAATATTGGATTTCATACCCTTATATACAATTATTAATATTTTAATTGGTAGGTACTTTTGAAGATATTTGCTAACCAAATTTATATTTATGTGTGAAACTCATTTACAGCTGTTCCGCATGCAAAGCAGCTAAAATTTAATGAAAAATATCTTTATTACAGCTTAGTATTGAACCAGTTTTAGAATATTTAATTAGTTTTCTTAATTTATAACAGGCCCAAGTATATCCAACTGCAGTGAGTCCAATAAAGGAAGTTTGTATTTTTTTTTATTCAGAAGGATAAATAACAAATATTATATTTAACATTTTAAGATGAGAGATAAATTTTCTAATTCCAGAGAATATTTTTTATTGTAAAGCTTCATAACCATTGAAATATATCTATTTGTTTTAAAGTATATACCTAAGAGATATTATCTATCTTTAAAATTTTATATCTACAATAACAAAATCTTGTACATTTTTCTTTTAATTATAGATATTTTTTTCTAATGATTGAGAAATTATAATCCAACTTTTTGCAAATCAATAGACTTAATTATACAGACGTATGTAGGTTTTATTAACAGCTGTTCTTAAAATAAATTCAGTATTTATTTATTCATACGTAATACAAACATCTGTTCCACATTGTAAACAATGATATGTAACAGTACTTTTATAATTGAAGAAATGTTTAACAATGCTACTAACTTTAGAAAATCTCTGCGATCTTTGTACTAGTTCAAGTAGGTCAATATTCAACCAGTGCTCGCATACAGCAAATAGGTCAAAGTTGTTAAATAAATAAACTATATATAAAATTAAAATTTTATTGTCCGGTTGTCTAAATAGTTTTAAAGTTTATTAGATGAGATGAATAAAGTATAAAAATTATTTGTTTTAATACAAGTCGAGATTATTTATGAAACCGCCTAGCAGATTTTAAAAGCTATTTTAATTTATTTAAATTAATAAATAAATATTTATTAAATTTTAAACATTCATCCATTAATTAATTATTATCCATTATTTAAAAGATGCACGAAGTAGGTTATTGAGGAATCGTAGGCCTAAAAATGCGTTACATTCTTTAGAAAAATTGTTAAAACTCTAATACCGCTGAGCCAATTTTAATCAAAAATAGCAATGATCCACCGTAAAGAAACTGACTTTCATATGAAAAAACTGCATCTTAATCGGGAGATCTGATTAAGAACTATGATATCATGTACATACACATAACAACAACATATGTATAACAACCCTCTTTTTGAGTCGTGGTTCAATAGAAAGAACTACTACATATAAAGCGCTAATAAACTAAATATACACTTTATTTTAAAGTTAAGATTTGTCTGTCGGTGACGTTAGAAATAAACAAAATACTCGACAATTCGAATGTTACGGATATATACGGGCGATTGGAAATCTTTATTATTATAACTTAAGTAAGGTTCCAATGGAATATGCAATTATATTGGTACGAGAGTTGAAAGACAATGGTAAAGATACAGTAGGTAAAGCTAATATTGAAATACATCATAAAATACAAGCTTCTCGCAACTAAAATCCTGAATAATAATAATGACAAAGTTTTCACTATTATATAACAATACTAATACTATTTTTAATGATATAAATAATTTTCCATGTCATTAAAATAGTATGACATTAAAACAACTAAGAAAAGGGAAAGAAAAAAAACTTTTATAGTTTCGTTAATTAAAAAAACATAACATTATAATAATTACGTAATGAGATCTAAGATTTTCTCAAGTATTCATTTAAATGAAACTTATATTTTTCGGATTATACTAAACATATTTTACTATACTAAAATAAAATCACATAAATTCATATCTCGTCTGTCTTTGATTACGGTTGCTGAAAAGTAACCGAAACGTCGGGAGTATGTAGTTTTTACAATAATAAAATACGCGTCGTATAAGTAACCTCACAAAAAATAGTCTCATAATTGTGATTCATCTGAATTCATTTTGAATAAATATTCCTTACATTTAAAACATTTAATACGAGGTTCTAGCGGGTATCAAACGAGTTTGTGTGTGGGAAACAAAAACTAAGTTCGAATTTGTTAGTTACAGTTTAGATAACTTACGAGTCTGTAAAGTAGTTATTTAGAGTGGAGTTTACATCCAGTAGAAAGAGGACAACAAAACTTACATATGTAATATGCAATAATAAAAATAATGTTTCTAAGAATTACCTATACCTAAGACTATATGATTGGTCCGAATTTAAGACAACATTCTTATCATACTGCTTCAGTGCTATTAGGAATCTTTTGACTCAACCGGCCTGGTATCCGTTGCCCAAACTAGGAAGATTATGTCCTTATATTTTATCTATACAATATTGTTGCCCCGACGAAGTATCCTAAATTTGCAATATATTATTTTGTTTTCTGTACGTTACAAAGTCATTTATGTACGTTACTTCAAATATCTATTGTCTCATAAATATATGTCATCAATTCTTATAAAAATTTATTGGTACTCATGATTATAGTTAAAAGTAAAACGAAATCAAGAACTGTTTAAACAGAGTATAGAACTATGTTTGCATTTGGGTATAAATAAGACGTTAAGACAGCAGAGTTCTATGACTGCGGACCATTGAAGAATGTAATTATGAAGAACCTTCGAGATATACAAGAACATTTAGAAGAATTGAAGTTTCATTTTAAAATATCATGGAACGTACTGAAAGAATTGAAATTAGTGACGTCAGTGAGGCTGGCATCTCTCTCTTTAAAAACAATGAATTAGTATTAAATCCGATATATATATATATTTATATATATATGTATATTTTTTTATTACACTGGCTGAATCCTTAAAACATAAGTAACGAGTACACATAACGCAAATTTAACAGCACTTTCCGATTTTTAATCTTTTTTTTTCGGGTTGACCCAAAATTTTGTTTTGTAAAGAAATATACTTTTTCAAAAGTGCGTATAATACTATTATATTTTTATAAAAATCATTGAATACTTTGTTCTATAGAGTAGAAATCACATTAACCTTGTTAAATTCTACTATATTTAATTACCTTATCCCTTACAATAACTTTTCAAAGTTTTATAAAATCTCTAAACTATAAATATACAATTTTTATTTTTACTACATAATGCCAATTAAATAAACCCAAAATGTTAAAAGAGATGTGATAATAAAGAGCTTTTAGAGGGACATTTAAAAGTCCACATTTAGTATATATACATATAAATTACGGATCGCAAATAGTTAGATAAAACCTTTAGCACTAAAACTACATTGAAAACGTTCGCACTTCGGCGGCCATGTTGTTACAATTTACGATTTAAAAATACAAAGGCTATTTAGCTTATATGTCGGCTGTAATGTTCAGACTACCATAAAAGTTGTTGGAGTTTCTATTCTTCAAGTTAAATTAGGGTGTAATTTTAAACTTCCACCTCACCATATTATCATTGAAATAACTTTCATTTACATGCATTGTTTTTCAAGCGGGTAAATAAATATATTTATTTAATTCGAATTTAGTTTGAGATAAAATAAAAGATGTAATACAGAGGGCTTTGACGTGAAGGTTGGTTTACAATAAGACGGCTAGGCCTCTAACGTCGACACCAGGGAGCTATCCCACACAGTGGAAGTAGCCAACGGAAGTCGAACTTAGAAGAGTGATTTTTCCTCGGTAGCTTTCAAAATACAGTCCCAACCAGGTGGAAGCAGTATCTTTGCCACTATCGAGGTCCCTGTGACTCGATACAATACAATTATATTCTGGGTTATTTATTCACTATACAAAGCTATAACGTTAGCGTGATTTAGAATACAAGTAACGTCATCTATTATCATAAAGATGAACTAATGTAATGTTAGGAGTAGGAATATATTGCTGTTACAAAGACTAATATAAAAACAATATATATAAACTGAATTGTGTTTTTACAAATGTATTACTCATCAGCGTTTTCTTTGCATTATTTTCCTATTTTGTATAATTTTATTAATAAATTTCAAAATATGTCAAATGAAGAGGTATATCAGTCTTGATGTCTATTGAATGCAAAAAAGAATTTTAATATAACGTAAGTACAAGTCTAACATAAGTCTAACATTGTAAGAAAATTTTTAAGTGTGGTTATGGGGCGAGTATGCTTATACATATAATGCTAGTGTTAAGTTCAATTCCCTTTTGAGATGTAAGTACGTTACTCGTTAGTGGCATGTAATTGATATTCATATTTCTACGTGGTTTTCCAGCTACTACACTCAACATGTCTTTATAAATGTTTAAAACATTTTAATGCTAAAACTATGTTTTAAGCCATAGTGATTTTAAATCTTGTATTTATTTGTTAAGACGAATAAATATCCTTTCTTTAGTATGTGCAAGTAAGAGTAATATGTACTTTACAAGTATAATAAACTAGGATTTTATAGGCAGCTCTATGTGTTTTGAACTGGGACTGCAGAAACAGTCATCCCGAAATTGTTTTGTATAGAAATACAACTTGAATAGAATTTAAACTTAGTATATTTACCATAAATCCAATCAAGAGCATAAGATACAAATTTTTCATATTTATTCCAAAAATTGAATAACAAAAACATGTACATATCTTTCTTTATTCTGGCATAAATTAATTATGATATACGGCGTATTAAAATTACAAAGGAATTAGTCTTTGTGCTCTAAAATTAAAAACTAACCAGAGTTTACTGAGAAACAATAATTTTGGTCATGGAAAATGCACATAAAAAAAATATTTTAGATGATACGCATTTAAACTTAACACCTTTTTAAATGTGAAAGTAGGGTACTCTAATTATTTTATGTGTGTTTTGGGGTTTGAAGGAAAGATTTACTTCGAAAGTTTCTTTTAAATATGTGATTTTCTAAAGAAACCATTTTACTAGTGTAGGTACAAGCTTCTATATTTACAAGCATCTAATCAGTTTTGATAAGTTATTTAAAGTAATTCAATACTTCTATTATATTTATACATGTGATAAGTAAATTTTCATGTTATGTATTTTATTACTATTTGTAATCCTTTTTAGAATATGCAAAAATTTTTGTCATATAACAAATAATTTTAAGGGCCGCAAACTAATAATATCAATAAGTTTTCAAATCATATTTTAAATTGTCATTGATCTTTTGGTTTATCTGTCTATAATCGTAATTTTTTCTTCGCTCTAAAGTAATTATTAGATGACAATAACAAAAACTTTATAAGGAACTAGTAAACCCGGCGAACTCCGTTTCGCCACCAGAAGGCATTTATATAACATTTCGTTTGGTGATTAAAAGATGAAGAATTTTTTTTTGTTTTATATTTGAAAATAATTTTTTTTATTTCATTTCGATTAAATCATTTCGATTACAAAAATGAAGTGTTATTTAGTTGAACTTCTCTAAGTAAATGAAAGTGAATCCAAAGTAGATACCGAATTGAAACGTAATACGTGTCCGCAAATTATTATCCGTTTCATTGAAGTGGCCCTTTGTAAACCACATTTTTTTTTGGTCTAACTTTAACACAAATAAAGCGGATGGTTTCCAAACTCGTGAACACGCAAAATATAGCTACCCATGTGAAAAACAACGATTTTCTAAATTTATTTCGCAAATACTTTTTTTAAGAGTTCAAACTACAAACACAATACCGGTTTGTCACAAGAAATTAACTGAGCAGAGAACAATGAGTAGCTGTCTAATAATGTATCATGCACCGGCGCCGTCTACTTAAAATATTGATTTGTAGTACATGTTTTACAACGAATGCAAAACCGTGGAAATTGGTTCGTTCGTTCTGAAGTCATAGCGTCAGGATGGAAAGCCGGACTTATTTTTATATAGTAGATCTCTTAAAAATATCTAATTGTCATCATTACGTCATTACATATCTGTCATTATTCTTCAATTGCATAGCTTTCAACAAGTAATAGGTATATGAAAATAAAGTTTTATTTAAGCAATATTATCAATACAAAAGCAGACTGCTTTTTAATATTATCTAAACATTAAATAATAATTAAGAAATTACCAAAATTCCTTTAGAGAAATGTAACACAATGAAAGTTAAGAGACAAATATTTATGTTACATTAGCTGCGCCCCACGGTGTTACCCGCGGATTTCCGAAAATTTTCGGGATTTCCGGGATGTAAAGTAGCCTATACGTTATTCCTGGAAGTCAGCTTTTTGTATACAAAATTTTATCAAAATCGGTTCAGCCGTTTGAGCGTGAAGAAGTAACAAACATACACACACACACACTCACAAACTTTCGCAATTATAATATAAGTAGGATAATAGGATATAATGTATAATGAATACAAAAGACATATAAAGTTATAACAATTTTGGAATCTAATGATTTAAATATTTCATATAGAAAGTGTTATACTATGTTTTCAGCAATACTAGTAATACTTGTATAGTGAACGATAAACAGTGTTGTAGTCTCCAACAAGTTCGTTCACCCAAGTTTAGATTACATTCAGTAGTCTGTCTTTTCATCGTCAACAGCTTACTAACTACTGTTAAAATTGTATGTACCTACAGTACAAATATAAACATAGCTGTCTAGATGGCAGCAGTTTAAATCTGTGGATTTTAATATTTTTTTTTCAGTGTTTAAGTAGCTGAGTTCGACCTGTCAGCTATACATTTTTAATTCTGAAACTAACGTAGACGAAATCACGGGCAAAAACTAGTTTTTTAATAAAAAGTTAATTATCAAATACAATTTCACTGATACTCAATGTCTATATAGAATATATTTCTATTTAATCAAATCACTGGATTGATAACGTTTAAAATAATAGGAGACTGCAATTGAATTGAATTATTATTTTATTCTTAAAGTGCTTAATGTAGTGTGTGAATATTAAATTTGTTAAGTCTGTATATTGAACGTAAATATCGAAAGAATTGTTTAAAGCAATAAGTCATTGGATGTGAACTTAATTGCTATCGAGTAACACAAAGTATTTTGTTGATTGTTCAGGGGACAGTGTTTATAAATGTTCCCTTAAGAAATAACGCAAATAATCTTTGATTTCAGATATCTGAAATTGTATAAATTTACTAGGTTAAATGTTAAAGTTTTGAATTTAAAGTTACTAAGTAATCTTTAAAACAACAAACAAAAAATCTTATTTACTTACTTATATATTTATTCTCTTTATCGTATTTACTAAGAGTTAAAAAGAAACATTCATTTTAGATTTTGCGTTTACGTGTAAACAAACAATTTCTTTACTTCTTATACGTATGATAAACAATACAATACAAAAAATCCCGAGGATATTTGTGCGTCGGCCGCCAGACCAAACATATTTTTATATTCGCGAACATTAAAGCGCGTTGTGATGATAGAGCTTACGGTGCCTTGGGAAACCAACATACCCAAAGAGCATGCCATCAAGGTCAATAAGTATTACGAGCTCACTAACGAACTAACTCGAAATAGGTTCGTCGTTGATTTCTACGCGGTAGAAGTAGGAGCGAGAGGTATAACAGCTCAATCTCTCTATAACCTACTAAAAGACTTGGGCTTGTCTAGAACTCACATTAATTCTTTCTTAGAGCATACTTCGAAGGCAGCCCTAGTTTGTTCTTTTCAAATTTGGTTAGGTAGAGAGAGGAGCTCGGACAGTGGAGGTGAGCGGTAGAAATTGGGTAGAAATTAAATATCAGATTACATTGCAATTATAATCTTGCACTTGTACCGAGAAGCATTTTTTATTACTTTAATTAAAATTACGGAACTTTTTTTCAAAATTATACGATAGGGTTTTAGAAATCATACGTGAAGCGGTTAGTCTTTCGGTAGCCAGAGCGCTTTTTCAAACTTAACATTGATCATTATCTCAATTTTGTACAACAATAAAGTCTTATTTTTATACCGTATTCATCTATAAATAAATTCAATAGTTTTTAATCCTTCTTCCATCATTTATTAGACGATTAATTTTCTAGACCAAGCTAAATGATACTACATCTCTTTACACTTTATTTCGATCTGGCAAAAGTTTAACAACCGATTTTTTTCCTGGCAAATTAATTCTGAGCTTTTAGATAGTTAAATATCATGCTATTAAAATTTCAGCTATACTAAAATAGTTTGAAAAAAATAAATTTTTAATTCAAAATTGCCGCTTGGCACCGTTTAAGCAACAATAAAAATACCTGGCAATAATAAATTTATGTTGTGAATAGTTCAATAATAATAATAATAATAAAAAAAACCTTCTTAAAATGATTTGATATATTAATTTTTTACCTCCACAAGTACGATGCGCACTGATGAACGCAACCACTACCGGCAGCCAGATAGCCCGTATGACGTCCAGGGGAGTGTGAGAGATAGCATATCTAAAAACTAGCCTACCTGAAATGCTTGTTCAAAAACGTTGCTAGCTCTTAGAATATATCTCAATAGTCAGTTGTGAAGTTAAAACACGTAACTTTAATGAAAGGTAGTTCTTGAAACAAGTTTCTAAAAGTGAACGGACAGATAAAAGGACTCCTTTTAAAAGTTGAATCACAGTTTGATCGTTAAAGAGAAATGTATTAACGACTTGTAACGAAAAGTTTTGAAATAATATTTAAAATTTAAAATATTTTATGGAGAAGATAATTAAAAAACTGTTTTATGATTTTAAATCTCAATCCAAATGAAACTTTTCATTATATCACAGAAGTTTAACAAAATATGTTTCTGAAAATTATTCGTATGAGAGAGTCAAAATCCGAGCCGTTTTAATTAGAAGTCCTGCGACTAGCTATCAATGAATAAATAAAGAAAAACATTGAAAACATCATGTACATATGTGGTTAAATATTATTTGTTCTGTATATTGACACACAGATTTTTCAATGTTTTGTTTTGTAAATATGTATATCACAATCGAAACTCTTAACGAAACAGTAAACAATAGGCGACATATATAATATAGTCCGAAATAAGCCAGGAAATAGTGATATGTTATGATATCAAGGTAACCTAGTCTTCATTTATTGAGCTGTTTCAATTAAATTCTGATATTCTGAGAGAAGGCTAGATACTCGTAGGTTCTTTGCATTCTTAAGTTTGACTTTCCGTACAAATTGTAAATCAATAATTTTTATGTCTTCTTAGCTTTGAAAGTCAATTTAATCGTTATTTAAGTTTAGTTTAATTCTTAACTCCTAAAGCATTGAAAAATTTATAGTAAGTTACCCGTTATACCCGAAGAAAGTACCAAATTATAATTGATATTATAATTTGGTACTTTCTTCTTTGTAGGCATTAAATTAATAGACAATAAATTAAGAAAAGTCTATTAATTACATTCATTTTCATACGGATATTTGGAAATTGCAACTATTTTATTACATTTCATATTCGTTTTGAAACCTACCATCAACATTCATATTATGCATTATCTTAAATTACAATTCATAAAATGAAATGATAATGATAGTGATGGGTCTAACATCGGGCTGACTTTGTGAAGAGAGAGAATATATGACTGTTTAAAATTTCGTGTTAATTACTTTTTATAAAATTTTTCAGTTCCTCTCATTTTAAAACATTAATGAATAGAGATACATATATTTTGTTGTGTTGTATGTATACCACACAACAATAAAAATACGTATATAACATGATTACGAGTACTGATGTACCGTTTTAAAGTAACTGTACTTCTCAATATAATCAGTACCAAAGGTAAGAATTATTCCGAATGCTAAAGAATAGTTTTATGTTTTAAAATACATATATTCAGATCTGACATGTTATTATATCAAATAAATTCTCTAATTTCGATTATTAATAATTACACCGTATATTATGTTATATTGAAAATAATGATTGGTTACACGAGGAATTAATCACTGAGAAAAGTTATCTACATTGTGGGGCAGAGTATATCTGTTTAAACAGATCACGTCCAGACGAGCGGAATATACGTACTAAGCAGTAAAAAAATAATATGAATTGATATATTGCAACTCGGTAAGTGGCTAAATGTTTGAGAAGATCTTGGACATTGGGTCTTAGATACTTAATATATGTTATAGAAATAGATTTTAGTTAGATGTGTTATTAAAATAGCATATTTTCAACATTTTATTAAAAACCATACCTTTGTTATAATTTGTGAACGCTTTGCCGTTCAACACCTTAGTTTTAGTGTTTGTTGATTTATATTCTTAGTATTCAGAAAATGTAAGTAGCAGGCAAATAATACGAAGGCAGAATTCTGGTTCTATTTCAATTTAATTAATAGCGATGCGTCGAGGATTGCAACTTTCACAGTAAGGGCTTTGATATACCTACATATGTACTATGGGGCATACATTTCATGCTACAGACTAACTATAAGTATTAGTATAATTAATTCTTAGTACTTTTCGTTTTACAAATGATATTTTAAAACACCTTTTTAGAAATTTGTAACAAAAGAAACTCAAACGTAAGAAACAGACAAATTGTTGAGAGTGAAGTTGGAATTCATACGAAATTGTAAACTATTGCAAAATGGAAAATTAATCAACACCATTATAAATATTCAATTTGTATAAACTGCATCATAAAAATTTTACAAATTAAAGAAAAATGTATATTTATAAAAGAACTTCAAACAAACGACGTAATATATGAGCTTCGCAACGTTAAAGCCTTTGCAAGACGTTGAACAAAGAACATTTAATATTTAGTGAATCCTTCACCGAGGTCCTACAGTACGGTCCTACAGTCCTCAGTTAAGATTGACTTGAATATTAATTATAATATAATATAAACATTTTTGTTTTACACATTACAATAATAAACAGTTCATAAGTTGTGAGCCGGGGTTTCACTCCCGTGGGTAGAACAACAACTGTGGGTACAACTCTAGATACAAAAGTTTCATTCTTCTACAACTTAAAAACACACATACATTCACTATTAATATTATTAATGATTTAATGTAACGTGTAGTAGTAACATTGTGCAGTCATTACTCACAAGGTTCTGTTTCAGTGCAGGCTGGCTTTACTTGATCAGAAAAGAACCTTCTCTAGGATTTTAATTTTATCTGAAATTATTTTCTTTTGTACATTCTTCTCATATTATTTCGTTGATGGATTTGATGGATAAATTTGAATGTTATATTTTTATTAACCTTTAATGAGTCCTGATACTCAGTCTCATTCAAACGATTAAAAGCTTCTTTTGTTAAAAAATGTATTATCTATGTAAATTTTATTTTATAGTAATGATGCTATTAGCATCCCACCGTCTTAGACCGTATAGTTAGCATTTTTTATAGTAAATCTGTAATACTAAAATACTATTCTTTTTTAGTTACATGAAAAAATCCTGACGTAAGATTTTTGTGAATGACTTATTGTTTTTAACTTGTCCTTTTCTTTAATTCAATAAGTATTTGGAATAGTCTACAATCTCGTATGGCTTTCTATTTCATTCTCAAAGATTGATCTTTTTTGTTACATTTGAACTACTTCATTTACAAAGTTTATCAAAAGAAGTTTTAATAGAGTGAAGATTGAGCAAAGAGAGAAAAAATATTCTTTGAAAAACGAGAAGTATTATTATGTATCAGTTATAGTCGGTATGCTTTTGCAAATAGTTAATAATCTTTCAGATGTACATATGTATATGCCCCAAATACATACATTAAATCCCTTACTAAATAAAAGATACCATCCCCGATAAATTGATATTAATTTAATTAAAAGATATCAATAATAATACCTTCGTACACATTTGGATACTAAGTACCTATTGTAATGATTTTTGTCACTGTTATGGTACTTAATACTTTATTATTATTTGTTAAGCCGTAACTAATGAAAAAACAAAAACTTCCTTCTCGTTGCGATATCAAACATTTTTCAAAGGGAAAATCAATAAATACAATTCTTTATTCTAAACTTTATGTTACACTGATAGGCTATAGATAAGTAATTGAAATTAAAGGGATTTTATCATTTCGTATGACTACCACATATGTACTTGCGACTCATATTTTTTAAAAAGAATTTAAAAATCCTGAAGACCAGTTAAATCTATAATATTAATTGAAATGAAACTATAGATTTCGGAAATTACTACGGTTTTTAAATATTTTACAGCTCCTATGAAAGGTTCATCTCGTACGTCCGTGGTCACGGTTGCTGCAAAGAAATCGAAACTATACCGAATTAAACAAGTAATCAAAGAAAGAAGTAATAAAATAATATTTGAATGAATTAGTCGTTAGTTTGGTTGGTTATATTAATTTCCTCGTCGACTCTTTAAATGTCAAAAAAATATTGTCATCACAATTAATGTCTGTGTTAATATTAATAGTGGTTCTTTTATATTATATCTGTCATCTATATAATCTATATAGTTGTAATATTATTAGATGGTTTATACACTCATGATTATTTCAGAAATCTATAAACAATTTCATGATACACATTACACGTTTATTGCAAGCCCAGATATATTTATGATAGTATTTCATTCAATTTATTTCAAATTTTATTAGCTATTACATAGGTGCGCAACTAAGTTCCCGGGTTTTTTTGATCAATAAAAAATATAAAATTTCAAGATACATACAAAAAATGTTTTATTCAAAGTATCTCCCTTCGCTAGCTACATATTTTTGCCATCTCTCTCGCAAGACATGGATACCGATACGATAAAAGGTCTCGTCTTTGGACTGAAACCATTCATGTAACCAATTTTGCACTTTCTCGTAATTAGTTAAGTGTAGCCCAGACAAGCCATGCGCCATCGAACGGAACAAGTGATAATCGCTAGGGGCGAGGTCCGAGGAATAAGGCGGGGGCGGTAGCAGATCCCATTTCAGCGTTTTGATGGTGTCCTGGACAATTTTACTGCGATGGCACGGGGCGCCGTCGTGTTGCAATATCACTCGTTCATGTCTTGTGTTCCATTCTGGCCGTTTTTCGAGTAAGGCATGGTTCAAATTGATTAATTGCTGTCGGTAGAGATGCCCATTGACAGTTTCACCCGGTTTCAGCAGCTCGTAGTACAGGATACCTTTTTGATCCCACCAAACGCAAAGCATTGTCTTCTTTCCAAAGCGGTTTGGCCGTGCCGTCGATATTGATGCTTCGCCAGGGGAAACCCACTATTTTCTGCGTTTAGGATTCTTGAAATATATCCACTTCTCATCGCCACTAATAATCCGATGGAGAAAATTCTTTTTTTCATTATTTATCCCTTGTAACAAGATTAATAGTCCATCTAAATATCTAATGTAAGTTTTTATATGTGTTTTCTATTAATTTTAAAGGATTCTTTTGGACAGGCAAGCAAAGCAAAAAATAATCACCAATACCGCTTCATTTTTAGTTAATCCTAAATAACTAATAACTTTGTATGTATTATTATTACAAAGACCCTTATAATTTTTAATGTAATTATTGGAGAAAAAACTATTTCAGGTCAGTTCAGGAGGTCAGTTACAGTGCATAGGCTAAATAAATTTTAAATCGACATTATTTGAAAAAATGTTTCAAACATCTGACCCATACAAGGTCAAGACACCGTATTGTCGCGACGACGCATGCGTGGCCATTGACCGCAGGCGATGGGCCGCCGGCGTTGTTATTACTTTTTTGTTAGTTATTTGAATAGAGATTTGAAAGTGTAAAAATTAGTTATATCGATAAATATTCTATCGAAATTTTCAATATTGCTATAAATAGTTATGCTTTTCACATTAAAACAATTTCATTTAAAATAACTTTTATTAATATTAAATATTATAATTTGAAACTTGTTCAGGTAAATTAACTATGTTGTACCTATTATTAGGATAAATCGTTAATCTATTTCTGTTAAAAATGGTGTTTTACAATCAAAAATAATACTAATGTTTGATATATCAAAATAAGTATCGAAATAATATGAATATTAAATATTTATTTGGTGTTATGATTTTTTAAATATCGATATTTTCAATAATGTGAAAGTAACTTCAAGTTCGTCACTAGTAGCGCAGCAGGTGTGATGACGCCATTGAGTGTCATCGTGTTATACCAGGGTTTACAAACATATTGTTACTCTACATATAATAATCATTTAATATTTAATTTTATTATTTTTATTGAAGAGGTTGTAAATGTAAGTTGTTTGATTGTGTTCCATTTTCGATACTGATAACGCAGTTAAGAGGGTTGACACAGTTTTTCATACACCCTGTATTCCTCGTAGAAGGCATATTGGTTAATACCATGCTCATTCAAAACCAACAAAGATATGTTTTTTTGGTTGCCGTAATCAATGGAATAAATTGCTTAGAAATGTTGAGTATATAACAGATTCCAATCTATTTTTCACTTTAACTTTGACACAAAAATATGTAAGAAAGTTACACTGCAAAGCTTTGTCTGTAGATCTTTATGTCTACATAAAAATATTTGGGTCTTTAGTAATTATACTGAATTTTTTTCGTATCCTTTCTATAAATTTATGAATAATTACCACCCGCGTCTTAGAGTTCCTCTATTCATAAATCTATACACATACACATGGCATAGTAACATCGTCTGCATATAATCAAAACAGCAGAAATAAGAGAACGGTCAAAGCGGTAACACTTATGTATGTATATTAAATTACTTTTATATATACATATATTTACATATCCATACATGTTATTATTAATTTCGATTTAAAAATATAAACAGATATTTAAATGGTTTATATACCGCCGGTAGTAAAAAATCTTTGTATTCTATATATTATATCCATATATATATATATGCAATTAATTCTGTATGTTATATTTTAAACAACAAAAATTTTTAAGACTCAGCTAAACAGAGCGTAACAATTTACTACATAAAAGGAAATCTATTAATAGTTATTCACTTGGCTTTCCACGTGGAAAATGCTCGCGTTTATTGAAATATTGGAATTGACAGAGTTTGACATCTTAAATCTTTTTCGTATCATGTACGTCTACGCATGAATAAATTTAATGAAACATTAATATGGTAAATATTCGTAGTTTATTATAAGATATTTTCAATTAAATGAATAGAAATATAGGCCTACATTTAAAAAAATATTTGATTTATTATGATGAAATCGAACATCGGTACCTTCATTTAAAGTATGGTAGATTGATGTTCAATTTACAAACGAAGCATTCAATTTAGGAGTATATTCGATCATCATATTCCATTGTAATGTCATTTGGGAGATAACACAATTTTATTGAACGAAATTATCCGCTTCTGGTATTTGATTTGTAAATGATGGTTACGTGTTTTATTTGTATATTTAAAATAACTTCAATTATTAACCTACTATCATACCCTTTTTAAGGGAATGTGTGTTTTTGAAATGAAATAAATCGCAGAATTCCGATCGAAAGTTACAATATTTTATTTAACTTGTATAAACGATATAAATTATTATTGATGGCCAGACACATATGAAAAAAAGAAATACTTTTGATAAGAATAAGAAACTTCTTACAGTTTACATTTACGCATTTGTAATTGATGAATTTAAATATCTGCAATCCAGTGAGTCTTAATAATTGATTATGAGAATTTGAGAAATTAAAGTTGATTTCAACACAAAAAGCATTTTTATTCATTCAGATTGAAATAAAAAATATAATTGATTTATGACGGTAAATGAAAATTGGCGATCGACACTCGGAGTTTGCTGAAAGTTTTAAATCCGTATAATACAATTATAACGAATAAAACGTGTAGATGAAATGAAATCTCTATTTTCTATTTATGTGCTATAAAACTAAAAAAAATAACAATTTTATTAAATTTTAAGTAACAAAAGAGTCATTCGTGAACCAACCGGTGGTGTGACTGTTGTCACTCATGAAGGTATTACTATTGAAAACAAGATGTTTTTTGTCCTACAGATTGGAATCTAAAAATAGAAAATATGGAAACAAAAATTTTGGTTGAAAAAGGAACTTAGCGCTCCCGGCACCCTCTTTTATCAAACGAAATTCACCCCAAATATCAATTTCATCTGAGTATCCTGAAAGATTTTTTTTTGTCCCCGTTAAGCAATTCAAATGCAAACTCAAATGTAATGGTTAGGTACTACTATAATCTTAAGCTACAACCGATGATATTCTCTTGATATTTTTGAATGTAAAACCGTATAATAAACGTAATAATAAACGTTCAGATATAGTATAAGGCTTTACACATATGCAAATATTATTTAAATATTCAGGCTAAGGCCTGAACGGATATCGAAGGGATTTGATAAGGTCATTGTTACAATCTTCTCATACGTCTTCGCAGTTTTAGATGAATTGTAGTTATATTTGTACCCATTCTAGAGCTCAGCCTTTTTTATACTTTTATTCGGAATTCTATTAAAAGAACGATCTATTTAAATGACTGGCATGCTTGAAGATATATGTATGTATAAAGGCTATGATTATCCTTTGAACAACTCTTATAGCGTCATTTTCACATTTCTTTTATGATTTTTTTACTAGTTAAAACGTACAGTTGTTAAAGATTTGATATATCTCAACTTCATAATCGTGAATGCATTTCCAAAATTTTCCCACTCACTATAGTCCATATTGTAATCGAAATTTTTAAAATTAATTATTCTTTGGTCCTCTCTTTCTTCCTCTACATTTTAAAATATGTAAATTAAGCAAGTTAGTTCAGCCTATTTGTCTATTCATGATTTTAGAGATCATTATTTTAAAATATTATTAGAAAATACCATTGATATATAAAGAACATTTTAAGCTGTATCATTTATAGTTTGTGGCAACTTTACTGAAATTTTTAAACTGCTTTGAAAAATGTAACAACTCTCGAAATAAAATTTTTCACGAATTAATAGCGCGAGCGAGTATTCATAACAGCAGTGCTAAAATTACAAAATAAAAGAGTCGCAAAAGTAATCATAGGCCAAAAGAGATTCATTTTGGAACTTTGTGACTGCTTTTTTAATTTTAATTTCATAAATGAACAGTTTATAAATGGTAAGAGCTTTTAATACGCCTGAAATACGAAGTCCTAATAAATATGTATGTTTTAATTATGGAATGGTGTCAACCTCTGAAGACGTACTAGACCTAAATAAATATCAATAGGATAAAATAAGATTACGTAACTCTTCAATTCCCATGAGAGTAGTGAATCGAGTTAAGATATAGACAACTACCCGTTGCTTACTTTTTGGCATAAGGAAAATGTTAAGTCCAGTTTTAGCCAAAGAAATTTATATGTAGATTAAATTATTAAAGTCCAACAAAGTTTTTCAACTAAATATCTTACATATTATTTTAGCTTTAAGCATAATACATAATTCTTGTGACTACAATTTATAAACAGAGTAACATTTCGAAATTAGTTATTACTGTACAACTTACACCAATATCTGAAACTTGCAATTTATTATAATATTAGAACCGCAAAATATAATTAGATAGTAAATGCACTGTCAGTGAAAAATCGATTCACTTCTTTTTTGAAGACATCGAAATTATTAGTACCAGGAGTGAGAGACGCTTTCACACAAAGATAGAACACTTTTACTACGAGTAATGACAGAAGTCTTTCATGCATCAAGTTGTCCTTTGATAAAAACGATATCCTACAGACTGTGATTTCCATTAGGATTTTTATTGGACTTATCTTAATATTTTTAGTACACTGATGTAAATAGTATATTTTAATAGCACCTATTGATCACAATGACACCCAATTTGAATTAAGCATGCGTGGAAAAAAAACAATACTCCATTTAATTTTGTACGATGTTTGTATGAAGCTAGTTTTTTGCTTTCACTTATAATGTTTATAAAAGTTTGAAGAATATAGCGTAAAAAGGAAAACATTATCAAAACTAAATTATATAAAATACAGGTGTGTCTTATATGATGAATGAATTAGGAAGGTTTTTTCTTTTTCTTAAAAACTTATTCTAAAACTTTAAAGTATTGATTCTTAACACAAAGTCATATTATTGTAAAAGAAAGCAAAGCAGTCTAATGGTAAAAAAGTAAATTAAGACGAAACAATACTGAGATATACACTAATAAAAGTAGATTAATTAATTATTCAGCTGATGACTGAAAAAAGGAGATCTTTATAAATTAAAAGAGACAAAATACAATAAAATTATGTATCTAAATAAATAAATATTATAATATGGGAACCTTTGAATATTCACTTACGTGTAGAAAATAAAAAACTCATGATAGAATATACAGGTTATTTACAATTACGTGTTGTTGAAAAAGTTAAATCTTTTGAGTAACATGTCTGCAAAATTTTATAAATCTGTAGGTGGCCTATGTACAGTTTACTTCTACAGTATCATAAATAATACGAAGAGTCACCGTTAATCTCCTTTTGTCAGCATAAGGACCAGTCTGTGTTCTTAATAACTCCTCATAGGTTCAAGATTTGCTGATTCTTATATACGTGCCGCTTATTAGACTACAGGAGGTAGAAAACTGGCAAGAGGTTAGAGTAATACTTCTAATATTGGTTAGATGCATCTTTAGGGAGCAAGCCAGCTCTGTACAAAGTTTCCTTTTGCGTTTGGACTTTTCATGAATTGTTTATAGATTGAATTGGCAATATAAAAGAATAAAATTGAATTAAAATTCGAAGCTACAATCACGACACTACAATAAAACAACATTAGTAGGAGACTGTGCGAAAGTGAGCCCCCGCCCCCTCCCACGAAGATCGCTATTGAATCCTATCACCCGGCCCTCAACTGGCACGATAGAGATGTCCTGGGATTATGCACAGTTGGCGAGACACTCTTCCGTGGATGGGAACTTTTATAAAGTACTAACTTTTAACTTTTATGAACTACGAATCAGGTCACGATAGTTTATTTGGCAAAAGCAACTGGGATACGATGTCATAAGTCACACCTTTGAAATTTAGTAACCAAAGTGGTTTATAGTCAAAAGAAAAGTAATCTATCTATTACTCTTTTACAGTATTTTATAAAATATAAATAATTAAAAAGTTTTAACTCATAGATGTTTCACTTCAATTGACTATATTGATTGATTGACGACGAAATTGGCAAGAAGTAAATAACGGGTTTCAAAGACAACTATTACAAAACTATTAAACCGATTTAATTGACAGTTATTAGAAAATAGATTGGAAATTCGAATATATTTTATCTGATCTCATTTAAGATCAACTTCCATTCTATGATTGGGAATTTTATGATATACTATGTCTAAAAGATGGCTTGAAACTGTTACGACTTTATCGCTTATTCCTTTAGCTTATTTAATGGTGAAAAAGATCGGTAATTTTATATTTTCTTTTTAAAATCCTTAAAGTAACTAGACTATTTTAGAATAATGTTTTAATTTTACACATGTAAAGAATTCATAAACTCTTCAATACTTATTCAAAAGCCTAATAAAGTCACCAAATGAAATTTTTATTTATTATTTAAACTACACAATTATATAGGTATGATAAAATTGTTGAAATCTCCGTTAGTTTAACGAACAGTCTATGAATAACAGAGTTATTTGCTACTGACATAATTATATCACGTTTATAGAGCTTCCATTAATGAAACTTACTAAGTAAAAAGTTTGTGGTTTCTGAAGTTGGTAATTGAAGTAAAAAAAATAATTAGTAGAGAAACAATATTGATTATTCGCTCACTTTTCCATGTTGTTAAAATTGTTACTAGCACATGATAATATCACACCTATAGAGCAATCAAGTTTCAATTTGGTCACAGTCTATAACTTACACTAGGGGCTAATGACATTGTAATCAAACGATTTTATCCGAAAATTGAGATGGAATCGAACAATAGGGAGGATTTTAATGAGGCTTCTTGTTTGTAGAGAGGCTGCTAGTAAACCCTCTAGGAATACATTGAAAATGAATATCCCGCAAAATTATTCATGCGTAACAAATCTGAAGAGTTGGATTACATCTCACCTAAGTAATCTGTATTTATTTTAAGGTATTAACAATATTCTTAGAAGTTAAAAATATTATTTCAATTTATAATAGTGTTCTTTAATAGTTCTAGCTTTTCTGTAGTTTTCTTTCGGAGAAAGCGATAAAAGTCTAGTCTAGTAAGTTTTTTATAAAATATAATAAAATCCTCGCCATTCCATTATGATATTTAGTATGTGACAATGATAAAATAATCCTCTTTAGTAAATGTTCCAATCACCTTTATGCCTTATGATTAGGAGGGTAAAAATCCAATTCAGATCCAATTGTATAAGCTAGGTAACTGCTTCTACGAGTATTTGATAAAATGGAATGCTTTATTTTTTAATTTTCAAGTCCTTAAGTTTTAAAAGGTCGTTAATTTTACTTATTTCTATATGATTAATGATTATATCATAATAAGAAAATGCTTCAGAGCTTCTTATAAATATATTACATTCTATACAAAAAATATGTATTACTAAGTTAATTTGCAACACAGTACGTGCTTTGAAATTAAAAATTGTTTACTAAAAAAATGTATATTAAATAAGATATATATCTTTATCAAAGTGAAGAAAGTCAGTGGTGGCTCAGTGGTTATAGGGCCCGCCTCTCGTCGCTGCAGGCGAGGGTTCGATCCTGGCCCGGGCAAGTACCAATGTGATTTTTCCGAATCATATGTACTTTCTAAGAGTATTTAGACATCACTGATTAATGTTGATTCCCAAAAGAGGGTTGATGTCAGGCAGGCGGGCCGGTCGTAATAACAAATACATAGCCAAAAAACTATTCACAATATGTAAGGCAGACCCTAGCTATAGCTGGGAAAATTGCCAGGTAGAAGAAGAAGATATATCTTTATCTATCTATCTATATTAATAAAGAGGAAAGATTTGTTTGTTTATTTGTTATGAATAGGCTCCGAAACTACTGAACCGATTTCAAAAATTCTTTCACCTTTGGAAAGCTACATTATTCCCGAGTAATATACTTTATATTATATTTTTTTTAAAATTAGGGATCCTTACTAAAACTCCAATAATGTAAACCAAGGAGTAAAAAAATGATCTGAAAAATTCCTTACATCGCGTGCGCTGCTAAAACTATTGATGATAGAACCAAATGATTTACCACGACTTTGCAGAACTTATCATCATCTACAAAAAATGTCTCGACAGCATATGTCTAAATATTATAGTTATGTCACAGTAAGCGGTTTTTTATTCTAAAAATTTAATTTCTATGCCGCCGCTTGAAAAGGCTCTTTATTTGTACCTTGGTATTAATCCTTATCAAAATAAATTACATACTTTACATTCAAGACGGCTTCAATACCTTTTTATAACTCTTTGAATTATTCAATTCGGACATTTCATTCGGAAGATATCACGAGTTTATAATGCAAGTATTAGAAAAAAGTCGCGTGGTTGCCGCTCATCGCGCTCAGCTAGCCAGCATGCGATGTAGGCTCCATGTAAGCGTCACTGGGGTTCGAGGGGCGAGTCAATCACAACTAATATTATAAATGCGAAAGTAAGTCTGTCTGTCGACAGACAGACAGACTTACTTTCGCAGACAGACACACATGTCTGTTACGCTTTCCCGCTTTAACCTCTCAACCGATTTTGATGAAATTTGGCACAGAAAATCTTTAGACCCTGAGAAAAAACATAGGCTACCCTTTATTGCGAAAAAGGGGATGAAGAGGTTGAAAGTTTGTATGGGATTTCTTAATTTTAAAAGATAAAACCATGAAACTCTATATTAAGGCATTAGATAAGATATATTTAAACATTTGTTTTAGCGTTTTTGAAATTTCGACCAGTGAGGAGGTGAAATAAGGGTTGAAAATTTTGTATGGAATTTCTTAATTTTAATAGATATTATCATGAAAATTTTTATTTAAGCACTTGATAAGATATATTTAAACATTTGTTCTAGCGTTTTTGAAATTTAAAATCGTTTGTTATTTTTACCACCGAGGGGGTGAAATTCTACACATGGAATTCCCGAAATTCGAACAGAACGGAACAGGAACTACGAAGCTAATCTTTTTGTATACAAAATTTTAACCACTGAACCTAGGAACATCATATTTAGAAGTTTTAGGTGTATCAAGTTAAAAAATTGGCTTTTGAAGTTAAAGTTCCTTTAAACGAATATGTAATCTGCATCGCCGCCGCTGCTGTCGGTCGCCGCACAGTGGGAAAGTACAAGGCCGTCTCAAAACCCCTTCACATGAAAGTTATGGAGTAAAACTAATTAATTAATATAGTCTTATAAATAAGCTTTCTTTTCTATATTTTTTTAATTATTTTTTGCAAACCATAATATATATTAAAAGGCATCAAAGTTAACTCATGTTCACTGGTGTTACTTTGGCTGTAATGTACTGGACATTACTCTAATTCAACGCCACATTACTTGAAAGTATTACTAATATTATAAATGTGAAAGTAACTCTGTCTGTCTGTCTGTCACGCTTTCACGCCTAAACCACTGACCTGATTTTAATGAAATTTGGTACAAAGATAGAATTGACCTTGAGAAAGAACATAGAATAGTTTTTATCGCAGACTTTTGAAAAGGTTCTCTTGGAAACGCGATATAACCGAACTCCAAGCGGGCGAAGCCGCGGGCGGAAACCTAGTTAATAATATATATAATTTCCTTCTTTTTTTGGAAAATTTTTAAATCCAATACTAAATATTCAAGTATTTCAATGACTGCAGAGTATTAAACATTTTTATGACCCAAAATTATTTATGGAACGTTTCTATATTAAATGATTAAAATGACAGCATGTTTTTCTTAGTGATGGATAACTATCACTAATATTTGTCATGTCATCATATTCCTTAAGATCTCGCCGTGATAAATGACCACAATACCTTTGATAACCCAGTTATAACTGATATATCCATTAACATGTTGTGAAAGTATGGCATAATGAGGTCGTATGGACTAATGGCGGTATTAAGTTTCGCTATGGTCAGTAGGGAATTGGTCCAAAAGAATTAACGAATAGCCACAAACAGTTGAACACTTTCGGTCTGTTACCGTTGCTGCATTTTAAATATAATGCTGATAATTTTGTGCTTCAAATAGTAATAAAAATAATTACCCGATTACGTCGAGTTTAACATTCAGAATTAAAAAATTTTGGAGAAACATTTTTCGAGTTCATTTTCACTAATATGAGAATGAGTTAGGTAAAAATATTAATTTTCGATAGCTTCTAAATGAAATTTACCTTAAAAATATATATATATAAAATACTTTAAAAATAATTATATTTTAAGAGACTAAACCTACGTGATATCAGCTATAGTAACAATTTCATGTTACAGCACTATGGAATAAAAATAATTGATAAGTTAAAAAAAAATACTGTTTTTATTCACATAATGAAAATTCATAATAAACTTTCCACTCTTATGAAATCAAATATTTATGAAGAAACGTTTTATATCTATAGATAAATAAAAAGAAACACAAATTAGCCGACAGTAACTTATACATTATTTATTTGAAATTTAAACGATTGATTATTATCAAATTCTACATAAAGTTAACGTCTGTTTGCATTGGATGCTGTGACAATCATATTTTTCGAGGTATGTCAAGTCCTTAGTTTGTCATAAAATTCCACGCGGTCATTTGGATAATGAACTACGGATAAAAGGCAATAAACTAGACTTCGCGTTTCGCTGGACAATAGCCACTCGAAGCATGCAGCAATCACTGGATTGAATTAAAGCGTCTTCAAATTCTTTCCACTGATCGTTATTTCCATTAAAGCACTGTGGATGAAGATTTCCAAACGGAAAAAGAAAATTCATAACATTCAATAGAAAATGAAGCTGTAAGATATTTTATAACTTAAATAATAATCTTATCTTATCTTCTAATTAAAGACGCTCGACGAGAAAGGTTTAGACACTCATAACAATTTCAATGAATTTTAAGATATGATTCCTTGTAAATCTTTTACATATTAACAAACGTAATTTAAGGTTATAATTAAAACTATAGTAAGCCATTATTTTCAACGAGATCATTCATAATTTATAAGTTGATGAGTGTAATTGTATCATTTTCCCACAGACATTTATATTAAGAGCACAATATATAAATATGGAACAGTTTACTATCTCAAATGTAATTAACTATTTGTCATCATCTTGCCATTCTGAATTGCATCTGGTTTGTATTGCATATATCACTATTCCCTATAAGAGGATCTTACGAGACATTTATTATCTTTTTTGCTATAAAAGCTGGAGTACGAGTACATTAACTTCATGCGTCAAATTTAATGAGTACTCATATTTCAATTAACGTTGTGTAAACTTTAACTGTAAAAGTTTTTTTTTATCATTATATACTGGGTACTTGAATTTTATTGGTTCTTGATCACATTGTATAATATAATTCTATACATTAAGATGAAATTTTATTCATCTTTATAATGGCCAGCTTTACAAAGGTCTTTTAAATTGTATAAAGATTTTTAACTATAAAATATTAGGTATATAAATAACTAAGAGAAGCCATAACATTTAATTACGTGCGCAGCTTCTTGAAATAATTTTTTATCGGTATTAAAAGTTTAAATCTATATATTTCAGAGATGAAATTGGCTTCTGGCCAAAAGCAATCACATTATGTTTGTTTTCTTATACTTTCTATTGCCCTCATTGATAACGTAAATTATATTTTTTATTAAGTATACACTATAGCAAGTTTGAAAGAAACTACGATTTTTGTTTCTACTACGATATTTATTACAATAATTTCTATTTTACCCGATTTCGATTATTTTCAGAAACGTTATCAAGGGCAGAAGAGATGAAAGTCAGTTAGTTTTGTTATTTGTCAAATAATATAATAAATCACGTAGTACATATATTTAAAACTCACTATTTTATTTTCATGTATACTCCTGAAAACTTTTGGTATCATAAATCAAGTTCTACCAATTTTTTATCTAAGTAATTGTTATATTGATGAAAGGAGTCAAATATCAAAGAAAATATGTGATCTACTTAGTTCATTACGAACAATGATTTGGACTAACATAATATTTTGTCTTTCAGAGAATTGCTTCAGTGATTTGAAATGGATAAGTCGGCACAAGAACACATTTTGAACGTGTGAAAAACTTTTTGCGAAATGTCAAACAAATCGCGGACTTTATTGGATATATTCCAAGAGATATTGGCGGCGTCTGGTAACTCTTCGGATAGCAAAAGCATCAATGAGTCTCACATACTATCAGTGCTCCAGGAACAGGCATCTAGAGGGAGAAGTGAGAACTTGGGTTCAATTTTAGTCAAAGTAGTCAGCGATGTTCAGAGAAAATTGAATCTTTCCATAAAAACTGATACATGTGGATACTGCGATGGAGACTTCAGAGATGTTGTCGAAGCCTACAACGGAATACATGGCTATGTTAGTTTGATAGTAAGTATAATATTTTTGATTTTAGTTTAACTCTATTTTAGAACATATATTAGTGAGAATTTAACACAAAATATGAAATAGGCATCCATAACATTGTTCACAATAGAAGAAGGACTCCAATAGCACCCCTGTGCTCCGGGTTGGGGTCGGCTTGGTAACCCGGCTCCGGTGAAAGCCCGGCGTCGTCGGGGTGATTCTAATTGCCGGGATCGCCCCCATTCTCCGAGGGAGTAAGTCTGGTCTTTGCCAGGACCGGCCAGTCGCTGGTGTGCCCTGTCGCTGACAGATCCGGGATACACTGACATAGCGGCCGATCGTTGTCGCAGTGGTTTTAGTGAGTAGAGGCCTGCCCAGGCCGAGCTTCACACATCCATGCCGGTTGGACGGCTCGTTAAAAGAGTTCATAATAAAAGAATTACAAAGCAGTAAATACTGAGATGTTAAAAAGGCAGACAAAATGTCCACGAAGTATTTTTCAATTTTCATTTACATGACATTCTTATAGCTTACTTTTTAAAGTGATCATAAGCTTTCAATTTCTTTATAAATGTTGACTTCAAATTTTGTATATTTCCTTTTTTTACAAATTTAATTAAGAAATTTCCCTTCATTGTATCTTTATTTTGGAATTATCCACTTAGAATTACGGGGGAAAGATTTTTTAGTCACGTTTTTATAGGAGATCAAAATTCAATGAAAAGAACATTTAAAACCATGACTTGTAAAATAAAAGGTTGAAATTATTTTAATATAAAACCATCTTATTTTTATATTAAGTCTTAATAAAAATATTAAGAGCAAAGCTTTGGATTTGGAATTAAAAATAATAATCTTCTCATATATGTATGTCGGCACTAGCGCGCCAACTAAACATAACTATAACCAACACGTGCACCGATCACGCCACCGAGCGCGTGATTCGATGCCCCACTCTCCCCACTACTAGCTGTATAAAAGACGTTCACGATTATTCGATGGTAGTCTTGGCTCTGACGTGGCGCGGTGCACTAGTTGTACTTAGCCTGTTAACCTTGACTCTTTGGATAATTAATTTGTGAGAACGAATTAATTATTATTCTGGTGTTGTAATTTGGTCTTTGGACTAATTATATCCGATTTCAACTATTATTCAGTTTATTAGAACTTCATGCCTTGATTTATGGCCCATCCATCTATCCATTTTTATCTTATATTCCTACATGTACATAAAATTCATAATTAATAATTTACTGAACTGTATATTATTTAGTTATATTGATAAAGATGCTATCATATTATATATTAATTAATTCGTTAAAGTTGAATTAGAACGGTTATTTTTTTTCACTGTCATCACGATTAAGTCTGTCATAACTAAAAAGTATTTTATTGCTTGTAATATTATTAATTAGTTTAAATCCCTTAAGCTTTGTCCCTTATTTGCACGTTTTACGCGGCTCTGAGCAGCCTAGCGCCTTAATTATTTGGAAGTTTGTCAACAACTGAAAGTCTCATAGTATTGAAATTAATTGTTTTGTACGACAGTAATATCCTTTAAGGTTGAATTGTGGAAAATGCTTTTGTCACCCTCTCTTAATTTTTTTTTCAATAAATACATAAGTGAATAAAAATGACGTAACTAAAAATTCCATAAAATCGCAGAATTTACTTTAATCTTCTTTATATAACAAGAACTGTTTTCTTTTCTGTTTTCTTATTGACTGGTCAACAATGACTTCTCATACGAAGTACGCTTTTATATTTTGTCAAGAAAATAAATATTCATATTTCGTTTCTTAGCCATTTAAATTGCAAAAGTAATCGTTTTTAGTAAAATATATTTTTTGTATTATATTGTAGAAATAATATATAAAACTATAACAAAAGTTTATAGATACATATCTATTTTTATAATAAAACATACTACGGTCTCCGTAACGATGGGAAAAAATCAGATGTGTTATTTTAAAAGTTTGGAGTTAAATATAAAATATTTTTTAAATTATAGATTCTAGACATTTAAATTTTTCTGTGAAATTAAGTTTTTACTAAGTAGAATGACTTGAATGAATTTTTAGGTAAATATAAATTTGTTACTTTCGTCGTTTGTCTATTTATCTCAAATATTCAGGGATGTTATTCTTACTGTTATTTGAATACATCGCAGTAAAGTTTACATCCCTTACATTTCTATAATTAAAATGTACGAGAACAATCGCTATGTGAAATTTTATTGTACAAGTGATTTAGTCCCTCAGATCCTTTAGACCTATTAAGGCTGTTTTTTTATGGAAATCAACTTTTGTTCCATTATATGAAGACTCAAAATAATTCAGACAAGAAGTAATTATACATAAAATGCATTGTGTTAAATTTGTAAAACATTTTTTTACTGAAAAATCTTGTTAATTTTTCCGTGCATTATTTAGTGTAACTAAATTTAATCTTATTCTTAAAATAAATTAAAGTGTATTTTATAATATTGCTCTGTAATCTTTTGATAACTTATATGATGCAAAACCTATAACTTTTTTTCACTAATTGATTGATAAATATCTAAATATCTTTCTTATTCTTTTTTGTGTTTAAAATTTATATAACTCCGAATAATGTGAATTGTTTTATTTGAAAATATCCGTTTGTTTCAAAGTGATACATATAAACTGTTCTTACTAATTCTTATACTTCTCGCTAGTTGTAACACATCTTTGCCTGCTAAAGTTTGCATAGAGCCTAACCTTGCGAATGACACCCATTGCTTTCATTAGTAACTTTTACATATTTTATGTGTTATTTTGCTCACTGAAATTTATTTATTTTATTATGAAATTTTAAATATAATATAAGGGTTTAACTTGAAATGGAGATATTACGACCAAAATATCTAACAGTAAAGAAAGAAAAGTGTGAAAGAACGAAAAACGTAATTTCAATAAAATGAAAATTGCATTTAATTAATAATGAAACAATAGTAACTTATGATGAAAATAATTCTAGAAACATTAAGATTTTCTTATTTTAATGATAATTGTTTGCTTCTGGAAGTTTTACGACAGCAACGTATGTTTTTTCATTAGCGAGCTGGTTATAACACTTCTAAATAATTTTTATTATCACATTTTTGTATCAAGATTTATTTATTGATTCGGTTTAAATTATATCGATTTTCAATTTAAAGGTTGTTGAACCTTGTCAATAATTTAGTATTTTCACATAATGTTGATATATAATAATTATAAATCGATAGTTTTTTCGTGTGATAAGTCGGTTCATTACTTTTTTTCTATTACGTCATGTTTCTTTTATCTAAATTGTAGGAGAGTCGGAAGTAAATGTTATCGTGGAAAAGAAATAAAAAAGAATATAAATTACATAAATAGCATTCATGTTATTCCTTATAATTGTTTAATTTATGTTGAATTCCAACCACAATTGCAAATATTTTAAGTGAACTTTCATGAATTTTTTTACAGTTTCAATAATAATTACGCAAAAGAATTACTTTCATAAATGTTTCATATTAAGTAACAGGGGATACAAAACAGCTGAAGGTTATAAACAGTATATTTTTTGTTACAGTGCAAAAACTTCGGTCCCGTGAGGAAGAATTCCGAACATATCCATGGTTTGTGAACAGTTTCTATGAAAAGTGGACAATTTGTGATAGAGTATTTTTTATATTAAGTCATAAGCCGTGTATTTAGTTTAAGGTTAAATAAGCCGTTTAGTATAGCTGATACTTCTTATAAACTTTGTATATTTTCTTAAAGTTTACAAAAATAAAGTTGTGCTTTAAGAGATAACACACATAAAATTATTGAAAGTCAATCTTTAATACATTTTCATTAATCGAATAATATGCTAATTTCTAATTAATAATATTCATTTATGTTAATCAGTAAAAATATGAGGATAAATTTTGTAAATATTCTTTACGATATATTCCGTATCTTTTCTCATTGAGAAGGTATTGTCTTGTTTGGAAACATAGATATAGGTGATAGGAAGATATAACTCTATTGCTGACGGTACTCTTATCTTCTAAGAATAATAATGTTGTAAAACAAAGGAAGTGTCTCGTATAATATTAACTTAAAATAAAGTATGTTCTTATAAAAGTCTCAGTAGGGATTTCGATGTTTGATCTCATTTACCTGGTAGGCATATTTTAAAGTAAAGGATGAAAAAATGTTTTTGTAGACCATATTGTGTAGGTATATAAATAGAAATTGTGTGTATTTTAAAGGTAATTTAATTAAGTATAATTTTACTGAGTGTATCGAAGAGAGTTGTTGTCATTGTAATTTATACAGTAAATTTAGCATATAAATTCTAGTTGTATCAATTAAGCTTTCATTGTAACGTTAATTCTTAATTACAACTATGTAATTTTCAATGAGTAATTTAATATAATGCTTATTAGTTTTCTACTGTGGGGTAATGATGAGTATATTTTTGTGATGCTCACTAAATAAGAAGCTTTATTTCGCTAATAGATAGTTTCTCTCACTGAAAGGTCAGATCGAAATAATTACATTGTATACAAGAATATATGTTTTAAAAAGGATCATAAACAAAATGATTTTGCTAAGAAACTTTTCTTACTCAAAGAACTCCAAAATTTTGCAAGTTGTAAATATTAAAGTAAATAATTTTAATTTGTAAATTTGTTTATGTTTCATGGCTTATTTTGGTATTACTTTTGTATCCCTGCCGAATTTTAACCAAATAATGTAATCCTCTTTATATTTGAAAGCATTTTTATTATATTTTGTATTAAAAAGTTTTTTGTTTTTTTGTTCAAAGTAATGTAGATTAAAGAATAAAAATGTAATCTTGCATTTTTTCTTTACATTATTTTCCCTATTATGACAATATATTCTCATTTTTTCCCTTGGGGGAGGCCTATGTCCTGCAGTGGACGTCTTTTGGCTGATGATGATGATGATGATTCTCATTTTCCTACTCTTTATGACTTTATTGAAATAGCTCATTTACGCCACAAAACTTTAAAGTTATAATAGTAAAATAATGTTAGCAAATTGTGACAAGCAAAGCAACTTAGTTTCATGAAAACTTAAAATTTTATGGCAACGAAGTGTCGACAAACAATGTAGATTTACAAACTTGCGCGATCCTCTCAATCTTGTATATTAAGAGAGATTTCATCGTTTATAACATTATATAAAAGAACCTTTTCATTCCTGTATATTTTTTAAAATCATGAAGTAAGTCACTCTTGACTTAGCCTCTCTAGGCTTAAAGAGATTTATTGGTATTAATTGAAAAGGTTTTTGGTATCAAGAATAAATACAATAGTATTATATGAAATCTTTTCATTAACATCTCTGTTTACCTTATGGCTAATATGTTTTCTAACAACAATTCGAATAATAATACTCAAGTTGATCTACAAAATATGTTTTAATGAGCTTTACAGTTATGTAGAGGGGCTTCTATGACATGCAAATTGACTTTTCATGCTGTAAAGCTGAAAGAATTACATATTATCTATCGCATTCATAACCTTAAGGATAAAACAAAGCATTCATTTTTTGTATAAATGTATCTGGTATAATTTTCATTTAAGGAACATGATATAATCTACATTCTTTGTGTAATGATAATAATCGATTATATACGTTTAGTTATAGTCGAAACATCATGATAGTTCATAATCAAAATTCTAGAATATAATTTGGTTTTAATGTGCCGTAATATTTTTCTAGTTAATAACAATATTAATTTAAACGTTTTAGTGATATTTTTTTTAGTATGATGGTAGGATGATAAAAGTGAAAAACTACAACTGACATCTAGATAAGATGTCAGTTGTAGTTTTTCACTTTTCCCTTGAAGAACTCCAAAACGTAAGTGGGAGAACAAAAGCAATTTCGATTATTCTGTATTAGCAGATTCCTTTTCAATTTGTTATATCTTAATTGGCATAATTTCCCATTTACATAGTTATGACTACAAAATCCATTGATATTACTTCAATAATTTTTAAATACACTATATATTTCTTATGAGTATTATGACAATATATACTTTGATATATTCTGGTATCTTATTTGATTATTTTATAAAAAAACAGTTATCTTCAAAGGAAAGTATATATAATATTGATATGTAAAGTTCATGGGAATCAGCGTTACTTTATTTGCTTGTATGATTTTTATATACATATATTCAAAAATATTAGCCGGTTTATATACAACTACAAAAGATAACAAAATATTAAAAAAATTGATGTAAGTTAAGTCTCTTACAAAACCTATAAACACATATAACTACTGGTTATTTACTTAAATGCTTCTATATTTTCTCGTATACTCCAATACGTGCATACATTAAAGTTGTTATAAGTTTGGTGTTTGTGACTTTCTTTTTTGTTACAAATTATTAGATAATCTTTTTTTGGATAGAGTTAATTTAAATATGGGTTTGTTGTATCTAAATTATTCTAGAAAATAAAAGCATTAGTGACTTTCAAATTTATAATGTTATTTGGGGACTACACCGTAATCAGGGATCCAAGAAAAAAAGAGTCATGCCAAGTAGCGAAAAAGTTAATGTTATTTATATAAAACATTTATTTATGCAAAGGAGAAATATAAATTGTAAAAGCTACTAAAGCCTTGTTTAAATATCTTTAGGTTGCTTAATTGGAATTTTTTTAAATAAATTAACGGAAGAGAAACTGCTGTCATTATTTATATAGGAAATGGGTTTCGAAATTTTCTGCAGAAAATTGTCGTATTCGTTTGTAGATAACAAATTTTTGATGAATAAACAAATGTTGCATTTCGTTTTATTCTTGTAATAATAATTAACTGTCTCTAGTTCTTAAACTTTTACGTATCGCAAAAGTCATGAGAGTTGTAATTAGGTTTATTTATAGGAAATTAATGTAGATACGTAAAGTACGTATAATACGTTTGATTAAATATTATCAGCTTAAGAAAATATTCTTAATCATATTTTTTATAGAAGTCCTATATTAAAAGACTGCAATTAAATTGTTTAAGATTATACTAATAATTGAAATGAAACTAATATTTTTCGGATTTTAATTCGCGTTTTATTTTTGATTAGAAAACTACATACATACTCCCGACGTTTCGGCTACTTTTCAGTAACCGTGATCACGTCGAGAGACGTGACGAGATGTGATCACCGTGATCACATCTCGTCTGCCCGTGATCACGGTTACTGAAAAGTAGCCGAAACGTCGGGAGTATGTATGTAGTTTTCTAATCAAAAATAAAACGCGAAGTAAAATCCAAAAAATATTATTGGTATTATATTTTTTAAACTTATATATACGTACAATAATCTCTACGCACAGTGATAATATAATATTATATTTGCTTAGACTTTTGATAGTTAGCAATCCCAACTTTTTCATCTGAAATAGTCAGAAATAATAAACTGTCTACAATAAAATTCTAAATCAATAAATAAATTTGAATATATGTATGTGTGCATATTTCAAATAGAATCCCTGAAATACGTGTATGGGTCCCAATCCCAGGATATTTATTTCGTCTCCTCACTGCTATGGAATACAAAGATGTATTTATGTATACAAATAAATAAAATAGAAGAATAAGTTTATAATCTCTAATTTATAGCAATATTACTCAACTCATATGAAAGTTAATACTAAACGTAGCTATAAAATAAAAAGAAGTTTAACATTTTTGTTTTTTTTTCTGCCTAACCTTTGTATTGACTAGATCGACTTTCAAAGGAGCTTCACTCGTAAGAAGGCAATGTCATAAAGAGTAACTAATGGGATTTTTGAACCTACTTTAAAAACATGGAAAGTTATGATTTCGAGTTTATGTTTGTTATTACTCTTTCAACTATGGGCCAATTTTCATATCTATATTTTTAATCGAATGAGCATTGTCTTAAGGAGTCCCTTTGTCACTAGTCTGGACTTCATGGAACGATTCTCGGGAAATCGAATAGAAGCTAGCAGTGATGATGACACGTATCTCAAAGGGGTTTAATTTCATTAAACCGACGCATAGATGTAGATGCGGATTGCTCTATTTTAAAGCTGTTTTACCAGTGGTAGTTTTTAGTAATATTTCTTCAAAATAAGTATAGATGTTTTGAAGACATCGATCATGATATTGGGAAAACAATTGAATACTTTCATATATTCCCAAGTGGGGTATCAAATGAAAGGGCACGATGTGTAAATAAATTAATAGATAACATTGAGTTCATTCGTGGTACGATAGTTACATAGGTACTATAGGTAAATCTTACAGCTAGTTTCTAGGAAAACTACGAAACTGAGACGTATACAGTAATAAAATTTTTATAATTTAAACATACGACCTACATGTACCAAGGTTACGTAATTGTCCAACGGTTAAGATAGCAATACAATCCCATTTCATTCCAAGGTACAAGGAATATTCTGGTTTACATAGCCAGGTGTTAGTTTCGCGGAGTCAGCAACGTCAATAGCTAGAAGCTATATGATATTTTATCCATACAATGGTAATGAGCATCTAAGTTTAATAAAAACTCAACATATGAAAAAAATGGTTACTTTTAAACAAGCTTAAGACGGTAATGATCTAAACATATGTAAACGTTAAAATTTACCCCCAAAACACAGTTTTGGGCAATATAACTTGTGTATGTTCCTAATTTGGAATAGAAATCCCGAATTGACCTTGATTCACGGGTGTCGAAGACGGTACTTTTAGATTTGGAAACGTCCTTATTTTGACCTTGGAGTTTATTTTGTGTAATTAATCTTTGTATTAGTTATTTTTTCTCTTCATTATTGAGTAAAATATAATCCAATTTTCTTACAATTGTTATGTTATTTCAATTTTACTACTATTTTTGGTTATTATGTTTATTTTTAAACTTATTGACAATATTGTTAATAATACAAAAGATTTAAATAAAATTTTAATAATAGTGAAGACAAAGTGTATGAGAAAAGGCGTAAAATCCTTCATGTATAGTGACATATGGATCATTATGTATCTCACCTAAAAACATTCATTGCGAGTTTAAAGAAAAATGTTCAAGTTAGTTCTTACTTACTGATGTAGACTCAAATGTGAAAAAACTGTATTGTTGAGCATTAATTAACTATGTGTTAATCGAATATTATTTGTATACTTGTTACGTGTATATGTATCTCATTAATTATTTAACTTTTAAATTACTTAGCAACTTTGTATGTCTATTTATTTATAAACTATGTAAATGGTAGATACATATTTATTTAAAAAAGTAGTAAAGGGTTATAGTATAATTAAAACTAGTAAATTGTTTCTGGTACTTCATATTAATAGTCACCGACTACAGCGGTATCATGGTGTTAGCAGAGTTCTAAACTTCACTGCTTCATCTCATTTGTCGTGACACTTATTACCTTTTTTAGCTAGAATCTCTTCCCTCATAAGAAAACTTTTTGTTGTAAGTACCGATTGTGTTCGTATTAATTTCTGGTATTGCTCACAAGATTGATGATATCGTTGTCGTTAAGTCATTCTAACCTTTTATCTGATTGTCAACAATATTCAGTCTTTTGTTTTTTGCTGTCAACGACAAACTTAAACGATTTATGACTTAATATTCTAAGAAAAGTTTTTTTAAAATCATTTAGTTTGTTTTTTTAGGGTCATCACGATTATTACATTACTTAAAGGTACAAAAGACATCACACCAGCTATGGTTAATCGTCATATTATATGTCATGTCTTTAGTAATGTTGACTTTTATACACTCGTGTCTAACTCCTTACATATCTACTGAGGTGTTTGTTTGATTCTATAAGCATTTGCCTGGGTAGCAGTTATGAGTACCTTTCAAATAACTAAGGAACTCGTATTCTACAGTGGCAGTTAGTACGAATGAAGTCTGGAGTGGTGAAATTTTCTGTCTTTCTAGCCTGTGTACATATAACAACGAGTTTTTTATATAAAACAACTTAACTACGTCGAATGGTGTTAATTTGTCTCCAGAATTTTATTGAAGATTTGTCGAGTAAGAATGGCACATTATTAGACCTAGTCTAAGCTTTTTAAATAAATAGGGAAAAAATTGGTTACGTAAGTTTTCGATAGTCTTTTTCGTTTCAAATTAAAGAAAAAAAAATTGAAGATTAACTAAATTTATTTATTCTTTTTGAACTACTACTGAATAATATCTTTTTCTTTGGTAATATTTTCAGCTCAGGTGATCTGATACCCATACATGCATTTCAATTATACTGAGGAATGTACTCATTTCATCGAAAGTTTGCTTTTGTTGATTATAGTTAATTGTATTATTCGATTATTTACGACCATGATCTAATCTAGCTTTTGTTTTATGTTTGAACTTTTTTCCTTAAAGTCCAAGATAAAATTCTAATTAATGTTCAAAAACGAATCCAAGGCATGATTATAATTTATCTCAACTGCTTTTAAAACATGATCATAAAGAAATGTCAGGCATATTAAGTTTTCAATATAATATCATTTAGTATGCAATAGGCGAGCTCTTCGTTTATAACTTACTTACACTTTATTTCAATAATTAATAACAATGTTATTTAGGATTATTTCCTATTATTTGTCGATGTGCTGTATCTTAATATACGAAACGCGGAATGCTCTATTTCACACTGAGAGTATAAAATATACAGGTATGTAATATATCTTTCTAGCACAACTGTGCTATCTGTACTGGTTAAAGCACAAGTGTACACCATATTTTTTAAATTAACTATGTAAGGGAAATAAAACCTAAAATCGGAATCACTTACTAAGTTCGTTATGTAGTATGATTTGTATTATATACTTTAGTACTGACGATAATGTAAGTAGTTTCTTCTGGTATATCAACGATGAGATTAAAGGGGGGGGGGGGGAGGAAAACACTCACCATAGATTTGATTTACATGGAGATATTTCAGCATAATTAATTCGGATAAGTAAGTTGGAATGTGGCTTAATTAATGTAAAAAGTAAAAAGTTTTAAATCAATTTTAAAATTTAGGGATTAACGAAATAAGTAAATAGTAAAGAGTACATACCTATTCCATAATTATTAACAACAGATGTGAAAAATAGTTTAGTCAAAGTGTATCGATACAAAAAAAAAGTAATAGTGTTTGTTTAATTAAAACAACTATAAACAATATTATTAAAGAGATATTTAAAAACAAAATTGTTATTTCCAAAAAATGTGTTCCAAATAATATTCCTTGTTCCGTCTATAAGATCTCAAGTTCATTGCATGAAATTAAAATAGGCATTCAACGGGAGCTGATTCGTAATTAAAATGATTTTCATTCTGGGAGCGTAGAATTAAAAAAAATGAATAGACAAGGTGTCAAAACTATTGAATTTACATACATGTCCACAAATATAACTACATACATATGTATTCATAATGAGAAGTGTAATTCTAGTGAAATTCTGAATACATGGAAGCAAAAAACAAACTTAAAATTGGGATACAGTTTAACATTTTATATTTGTATTTTAAATGTACGTATGTACTTAAGATAATTAATTAATATATTTTCATTTAACTTATTTTATTTATAATTTTCATATCATGTTTGTATTCCATACTGGTGTTGTTGTAGAAAATAATACTTCACATTGTGAATAACAGTTTTTAATTATCATGATATTATTGGACCTTCGGATATTTAAAGCTTTTGCATGAAAAGTTTAATTATGACAGAATGAGTTATATTGACAAGTGTTTACGTTAAGAGGAATTGTATTTGAAATTCAAAAAGATAATGCTACTGAAATTGTTCTTAAAATTTACTTAAGTGAAAAAAAAGATACTATAATCAATTTATATAAACCAGAAGTTTATATAAATATGATAAGACTTAATTTGTATATATCCTCTTTAAATAATCTCAAGGAAAATTTTGTCTTACAGAATTAAATTAAATGACTTCGTTAAGATTTGTAAGGCTGGGTTTACATTGGTGTAAGTAACGAGACATAAGTAATGAGAGACAACATCATATATTTTTATGTTTCGGTGTATTCGTTTTTATTCGCATATATTTTTTATGCAATTAATAAAAAATATACATGCATAAAGCAAGTGTATAATGAATATAGATGAATATATATTGAACATAGAGCTATATTGAACATAGAGCTCCTTATTTTAAATGGTTCTTCCTCATAAGATCAGAATTACTGTACAAGTATCACATAAAATCACAATCTTGGGTCTCTGTAAAAAGAACTTTATAATAAACATAGACTAAATGACGCTACGTTGGATTAAATTAATTAATTCTGGAAGTATTGTGTCATCATAATTACGGTTTATAAATGTAGGTAGGTGTTAAGAAGTCTCTGTTGGAGATACTCAAGGAGAAAAATTAGAAGGAAAACAAATAAAGACAACAATTTATAAAGGCAGATTGCTTCATTGAGGCAGTAATTAATCAGCTTAATATTTTAAAAATAACAGACATCTTTTACATTTTTTATTTAGATTTTACTTCAAGATCAAAATATTTTTAATTCTTTTAATGGGTCATTATAAATATTTAAAAAAATATTAGGATAGATCGTTTATAACAGAGATATAAATTTAATATGTTATAATATTTAAACAAGCAAAATATATATATTAAAATGGTTCTGTGAAGTTGTTGCTTCGACCCTAAAAAACAATCAAGCTGAGGCAATTAAATAAATGATGTAAAAGGAAAAAAATACTACTCTTTTGACTCCGCGTGAAATAAAGGTGATGCTGTTAATCATTCACTGGAATATTATACTACTTTAAACTCATGGGTTCTCTTCCCATGGAACGTTATATACAAAACGAAGGAACAACAAGTAACAAATTTAATAAAATCTAAGAAGTATATTTGTATGTATAATATTTTCATGAAATTACGTAAAATTGCTCTAAATTTTATATAATTCTTTTAAAGTATTTATGACTTAAAAGAACTAAGAATTTTTCTAGACATGTTACGAGTATATTTTATATATTTTTATGTGTAAGGCCACAGAGAGTTTATAAAAGAATAACTTTTAAATGACTTATCATAGAATTGACGTCAATATATACATATAACAAAGTCATTTTAATTGTGTCTACTTTTTGTGCTTGCTAAATAAATGAAAATATATAAATGTTCGAGTTTTGTTGTTGAATAACTAATAATTTCTATTATGTTTCAAATGCTTTAATAGTATACAACTTGTCTATTAAAAAAACCAAGGCAACTGAGAAAGAAGTAAATCCAAGGAATAGAAACTAATTAGCTATCGTATTGAAGTTAGTAAATTAAGATTAAGACTTTTTTTTTACCTCTATTCCTTAGATTTTATATTTCCTTTTTATGTTACACATATTCTAATTTATTCGAACACTATTTTAAGAATTCGTTATTGAAATTATATTTTCAGTTGATATTATTATTATCAAATATATATTATACATTAAATTAAATTGTAATAAAAAAACAGTCTTGTGGAACAAGTAGAAACAATTTTTTTTATTATTGAATTAAGTGTTACTTAATTTTAATTGTTCATGAAAGTCGTTTTATGTCTATCAATCATAGATATAATATCCATATTTTGATTTCTGTTAAATCTTGCCAACGTGCTAATAATTCGTTATCAATAATTTTTCTCAATAAACTTTGAATGTACCAAATGAACAGAACTCAAATGCTCTTGAAAAATCTGTATTCCATAAAAATAATGTATGAATATTGACATTTCTCATTTTGGATACCCTAGGGTCCATTTTCTTAATTAGTGCAATCGTGTTGCTGGATTGGCCCGACTTAGCAAAATATGTGTAAATTTATATTTCTCCTCCTCCTAAGTCGGTACGTTCTTGGCAGAACGGTCGTGGTCATCATGATGTGTGGTGGCACGCTTCACAACGCGTCGCCACTCGTCTCTGATGGTGGTTTTTCTTGAGCACTCATTGACAGGAGCGTCCACTGCAGTCCTGACTTGGTCTGTCCAGCGCATGGGTGACCTGCCACGCGGTCTTGTACCCTCGACTTTGCCCTGCACTACAAGCCTCTCTATTGAGGCCACTCCACGCCGCGATATATGGCCGAAATACGACAGAATACGGGCTTGAACTATGGAGGATAGACGCTGCTTTACGCCTATCTCACGTAAGATTGAATAGTTCGTGCGAAACGAAGTCCAGGGAACTCGCAACATTCGTCTCCAGCACCACATTTCCAAAGCGTCAAATTTATATTTACTATATTGAAAATCTCTTATCTTTATGACTTAATTGTTAAAGAAAGAGTGACTTTGAGGAAACCTCAGTCTAAGACATTTAAATGTTCTTCAAATCATATGAGCTTTTTCCTATACATTAATTGGTATATGACTAAGTCTGTAAAACAAAATGCTGTTACACAAAAGTACGCTCAGCTGCTTTACAATACAATTTTAAGGTAGTAAAATAAACATCTAGGCTAAAATTCTAGCAATTTAATAGAAGTAGAAGATTAATAGTATGTTAGCGTATTTTTATGTTTCCAGTATTATTTATTTCATAAAATATATACCTTGCCATATAGGTTTCTTATTTTTCAGAATTTTGACCTTACAGGACATAAATTATCTTTTTCACATAAAAAAAATATAGTATCGTCAGTAATACGTATAAATAAATGAGTAAACAAATCGATAAATTTAGTAATAGGACCGATAAATATATTATTAAGTAGAATTATATTTTTCATATTGTCTGATATTTAATAATTGCTTTATTGTATAAGGTTTATGTCTTATTGTTTTTTGATTTCTCATTAATCTTTGAATATATCGAAAAAGACTCATTCATATAGGAAAGACAATAAGAATCAGTTAGTTCGTTATTGCATCCGCAGCTAACAGAAATAAAGCTTTGTGGAATTGCTTAAACCGTGTGATCATGTTTGTTTGTCCAAACTACTGGTTTTTTGTTCGCCTGCTGTGAAACTAGATACAATCAAATGAAGTCAAAACAAGAAATGGCTGGTATTATTTTAATTATTACTTTCATCACCACATACATTTCTATTCTGTCAGTTGAAATAATTATATTGTCTTATATTTTTAATTAATTAGCAGGCTTTGTAATAGGTAACAGTAGGTAGTACAATAAAATACACTAAGATTCTCGTGCATTGTATTCAAATACTAAATTAAATGAATCAGACAAATTTATTTAATGTTATTTGAAGGCATGCGTATCTTACTTTATATTTTTTTCAGCTTTATGCTTAATTGTTTACATGTACAAATAAGTATTACTCTCGTTTAAAAACCAACAAAAAAACTTATTAAACTGTAAAAGCAAAATGGTTTGAGTTCTTAATTGGATGAAAAACATATATTTCAAGTAAACGATGTTCATAATGCCTTTAACAGTGAATTTAACATTGTCAAATTGGTTGTTTACGTCGTGGTAATATGTAAACATACATATTTATATGCCGCTGTCAATTTTTAATAAATACCTGTTCCAAATAACGTATTAAAAGGTATAAGTTGAAGGAGTGTTTGATTCAAATCGTACAACAACAGTTTTGGGTAATATTGGTTATTTTCTTTACATTACATAAGTTTTATAAATTGAGACGATTCAATTTAGAATTAACTTTATTAATTTAAGTTATAAGAGTTTTAAAAGTGTATCCTAAAAATAGAACAACAAAAGCTCAAGAAACCAATCAAAATTCTTCACATTTTATTAAATAACTCAAAAATTGGAGTTATATGCAGAAAGTAAAGTATACTTACTATGAGTAATATATGTATTTCATAAGCTTCTCATTTTAGTCGGCATTAGTAGACGGCCTTATAGCTCACAAGGTAAAGAAATAAGTATTGTTTTTTAAGCTAAATTATGTTTAGTTGGCAGATTTAATAATCTATTTAAAATACAAATTTAATTTATTTTTTCAATCATCTATAATTGTAAACCAAATATTAACACAATGGCAGAAACGTGGATAAGAGGCATGTGCCCTAAAGAAGGATTTTTTTTTAGCCAGATTGAGATCACCAAAACCATATTGACCATTAGGCATGAAACACCAGAAACACTATTGAAGATTTGTTTTTAATTCATCCTTATAAGAGGTAGTGAATAGGAAACCTTTTTTAATAGACAGTCATCAAATATTAGATTAATTGGCAGAAAATTAAATCGAAATTGTAAAAAATAAACAAAGGAATAATTAACGTTTGGCACACTGTTATTTTATAAAATGCCAATAATAGTAATATAACTATCAAAGTATGCAAATACTGATTGAATTTAAACAATGAATAGTTACTTTAATTATCTCAAATAAATATCAAATTATTTAACCAATTAGAATCGGAAACCAATTATTCGTTCTGAAACTAATAAAATATAATTGAATTTTTTCGTAAAAAAGAAATAAAATTAATTTTTACTTTTAAAACAATTGTAAAAAGTTAAAATCATGACATAAGTTAAAGTAAGTGAAGTCTTTGCTATGAAAAAACACACACAAAACAGAATTTATTTAAGATCTTATCTAGATATATTGCATTAAATTACATGTTAAAAGACCTTCACAATTAAAAAATGTATAATCATCTTTTTACGAGTATAAAAGAATTGCCGATATTTTTCCATGTCAGGATGCTGAACTTGAAAAAAACTAAGAAAACAAGTATTAAACTTTTTTGAACCAACTTATTCTTCATCTTCTTCTACCTGGCAATTTCCCAGCTTTAGTCAGGGTCTGCCTTACATGTTGTGAACAGTTTTGGCTAATTATTTTTACGACTGGCCGCATGCCTGACATCAACCCTCTTTGGAAAAGCGTTAACCAGTGATGTATAAATACTCTTAGAAAGTACGTATCACTTGGAAAAATCACTTTGGTACTTGCCAGGATCAAACCCGCGCCCTCATGTATGAGAGGCGGGCCTTTTAACCACTAGGCCACCACTGACTTAACTTACTTCTTGTGTGTGGCAAATAAATGGTTTTTTAAATGGTTTAATATTCGCTTGTGATATTGACAGTTTATGCTCTTTTAAATTTAAATCAAGCTCTGTTAATTCATGGAGTGTGTGTCAAAAATGTTAAATCAGAGATTTCAGCTACAAAATAAATAACGTTCCACTAATTATGACCGAACTTGTACGTTGCGGTTGAAATCTGTATACCTCTGAAAAAATAATTTAATATTTAGTGACAAAAATCAAGAGGTATTTCGTAATTACAAAAGATTTAAAGTATATTTATTCTGAGAAAAGGACTGTGTTAATATTAATTCAAGGAACGCAGTTAATAGAATATCAGATATCTACATTAATTAGCGTTTTTTCAAGTAAATTTACAAGTAAAATAAAAGCCAATGTACTATGAAAATTAAAACAATCGTAAAAAGTAAAACAAATATCATATTTATCTCAACCCATGTATATATTTTTATTGACAATTTACCGTGAATTTTATAAGCAATTGGTTTTGCTAATTGTTGCTTTATTCTTCATTTCATTAACTAAAACATTTATTTCAATGTAATATTTCGTTTACAAATATAAATATGCTTATAAGCTCTTCGAGATGGTAATACGAGTATGTCATAATAAATTTGTAATAAACATGTATGTTTAGATTCATTGATGCCAAAGTAGATACTGTTCGGAAAATCCAAACTGGGTTTTTGTGTTATTGTATTCAATTATGTATTGCCAGATATATGTGTTTTCATATAAATAAATTGATAACTATCTAACACCAGTATCAGATACGGAATGTACCAAAATTCATTATACACGAGGAGTTGGAGTGGTTTTTCATACTGCCGGCTAAGAACAGAGAATTATTGATTTATCAATCCTTTACTCGTATATTGAGGGTCACTATAAAAAACTTGATTTAAGACTTGACATCGTGTGTAGTGTAAACAAAATATTTTCAGTATGAGTGATACCACCAATAATCGCAAAATGCTAAAGATATATTCTAATTGATATCATTGTGTAAATAAATGCCATTTTTGTCGGTAATAAACCTGTAAACTACATATAAATACAATACGTCAATGTCTTAAATTATTAATGAATGCTATATGTCAATATAAAATGTAAAAAATATATTGAAATATATTGAACAGAAAGATTACTGTATGATGATAGATATCTATCATAGATGTTTTTAACATTTTATTAATCTTACGAATGAAAATGTCGCAGAATATTTTATTATTTAATTTGTACTGTTTTTGTCAAGTAAATTTATAAAATGTTTTTTATGTCATTTTTATAGCTTTAAATTTTTATTAGAAATAAAATGAAAGTAAATTCTAAAAGAAATATCGATAATAATTCAATGGTATAATATGTATAAGTATAAGTTTTGATGATACGAAGCGAATATCAAACATGACTAGCCGTTGATTAGTTTATTAAATCGTCACTATATGTATCTAGTGTTGTCACAGAATTCCATGTAGTGAATGTAAAGCCTGAGAACAAACGTGGCTAAGTCTGTTTAACGTAGATGGAGGCACGAATACAATCATGGAATAGCTGCAGTGTGTGAAACTTTAACTAGATATAAAGAAAGATTATTTAAATTTTTAATAGTATACATTAAATTCAAACTCTAAGAGATTTTTTGACTTAACTGAACTTGAGCTAATTCCTCTCTTCAAACTAAGTGGTATTGAGAGACGAAACCTCTTAGCATTCAATGGATTCACCGTGCGGGTGCCGGGTCCATCGCGTTGCAGGGAGAGGAGCTTCAACAGTGCCTGGGACTTGCGACCCAGGTATAGGTTTAAGGGGCCCCTTAACTAACGCGCGTTATACGCTCACCTCCACTGTCCAAGTTCCTCTCCCTACCTAACCAAATTTGAAAAGAACCTACTAGGGCTGCCTTCGACGTACGTTCCAAGAATGAATTAATGTTAGTTCTGGACAGGCCCAAGTCTTTTAGTAGGTTATAGAGAGATTTAGCTGTTATACCTCTCGCTCCCACCTCTACCGCGTACAAATCAACGACGAACCTATTTCGAGTTAGTTCGTTAGTGAGCTCGTAATACTTATTGACCTTGATGGCATGGTCTTTGGGGATGTTGGTTTCCCAAGGCACCGTAAGCTCTATCATCACAACGCGCTTTAAAATACTCGAATATAGAAATATGTCTGGTCTGGAGGCCGACGCACAAATATCCTCGGGGATTTTGTATTGTTTCTCATACGTATCCATCATGATAGTCCAATCCGAAGCCGCTTTAAGGATAGAGTAAGGCTTGACGTTTGATTTTATAACCCTGGTGCCTTCTCTCACAAAACCTATCGATCGCTCGTTTGTGGTTATTTCCCTTTGCGCTCTGGCTACCGAAAGACTAACCGCTTCACGTATTATCTCCCTAACCCTATCGTGACGACGCGAGTATTGACCGCTGTCCAGGAGAACCTTACATCCCACCAGCAAATGCTTAGCAGTTCCAACTGCCTTTCCGCAGATATAGCAAGTTTTTTCGGTACCTTTACCCCATCTTACTAAATTACTCTGATCTGGGAGAGTCATCTGGAACGCATTGAGATAAAATTTAAGCAAGGCTGGCGACCAGTCATGAATTAACCAGTTATTGTATATCCCCAATATATTTGAAAACGAATTTATTTTGAACGTTTTCGTGACAAATCAATGAAATAGAATATGAAGTAAAACTGGGAATATGGTAATTTAAATTTGCCATCTGCTATCTTGGTGCAATTTTATGGAACTTATATAGTAAAAGTCAGCACTTCCTTATAGTCCTTCCTCTGCATATATTCTTTGACAATCTCTAATGTATGACCACTCAGGAAGAAATAAACTTATGCCGACTAAATAACATCAAATCAAATAAATGGCTCATGTTTCACTGCGATACTTATCTGCCATACGTTATTTTTGTCTAAAGAAAGAAAATAAAAATATGAAAGAAGTGAAGTGTTTACTTTTATAATACGAGTAATAAAGTATACTTAGTCTCTGTTTATTCTGCTTTGTTCTGTACAAGGTTTTATTATCCGTTTAATGAATTCTAATAATAGTGTTTTTGTTTTTTATTTATTAGACAAAGGTCTATTTTGAAGGACTATAAATTAAAAGTGAATTAATGTGAAGCACTATACAAATAATTTAGTCAAGAGCAGACCGTTAGAATTTAAGATTCAACTTGTATCTTACTTTTGAGTTGCTTTTGATAAAAACAAACAAACAAACAACTATGACGAATACAGTTTAAACAATATTATTAACAGATGATTGTTGATTATAAATTACAAATTATTTATCTAATAAATTCACAAATAACGATAATATAACGATCGTAAATTCATAATTTGATGGTACAGGTCTGAGGGCATACTGAGCGATCGATAGGCATTTTGTAAACAAGAACTAATAAAACAAGCAAATAAGTTCACAATTTAAATTTTATTATCATAAATTGTTGATAATTTTAATTTTCGAATTCCGAATAAAAAATATATCTGATTTTTTATATCTTCTATAAACTAAAAAAAAAACTTCTATAGGTCGTGGTGGCCTAGTGTTTAAATGGGATGCCTGAGGGCGCGGGTTCGAGTCATAGGTATATTTTCAGAGTATTTAGACACCACTAACAGACGGTGAAGGAAAACATCGTGAGGAAACCTGGATTTAATTTCAAATTAAAAGTTTGAAATCACCGACCCGTCTCTATCAAGCGTGATGATTAATGCTCAAACCTTCTCCATGTGAGAAGAGGCTTTTGCTCAGCAGTTTACTCTGATAGGCTAATGTTGATAATCTAAATCAATTATTTACTTAAATACGAAAGCACCATGTCTGAAGTGTAGAGCCCTCGCTTAAGGCCGACAAACCTTACTTCGCTGTAATTTACAATAGTACTAATAGCCGTTCAAATAATGTCAAAGATTTAAAATGTTTCAGAAGCCTAAAATTTCTAAATGTTTGCAATTTCAAGTCAAGGTAAATACAATTTGTATTCTCAAGTTAATTCCAAGTAAGTTCATTTAGGTTATCCTAAATATATATCCTATATTTTCCGTGGTTATTGTAAATATTATATTTATTGATTTTGGCAAACGGTCGATACTCGACCACGTTTAATTGATTTTTTTTTCAGTTTAACTATACATCTTATAACATATGTGAAAATCAGATATGAGAATTTAGTCGAAGTAACGTTTTTATGTACCTTGATTACCTGACACCTGGAAATTTTCCATTTGACCAAGTTAGCAGGTAGGCATACGATCAGTGGCGGCTGTACCTTAAGTGCACTCGTGCGCTGAACCACCAATTCAAAAGATTTAAAAATTACAAAATATTACTTCATCTATATTTTTAAATTATCATTTTAATATTTATTTCCTAAACATACAAAAACGTATAAAAAATTAAATTTCGAATTATAGTCAAAAAGTTTGAGCGCTTTACTAAACTAATATCTCGTGCGCTTCGGTGAGTGCACGAGGACGGCTAATACATCTTGTATGAGATACGCATTAATACGCCTGACGCGTGAGACAGAAGATAGTTCATAGAAATGTACCGAGTAATGAGTCGGTTCTCGAGCGCCGCACGAGCGGCCGAAGATTACCGAGAGCACCCGATGTATGACGAATTGGAATTGAAAAGAATCAAAACTTTTCTACGAAATACCATGCACTTGCTAAATGCACTTTCTGTGCTTAGTATTGAATTTAAAAAATATACAAACAATACTCGATTTTAATAAATAGGTGATTGAACATTTCGCTTCGGAAAAATGTCGTTGCATTAATTAATGTATAAAAAATAAAAATATTTTATGTCAATTGTTGTTTTGTAGCATTTTCTAATTTTAATATTTTAGTAAAGTGCACCACCAGTTCGATAACCCACCAGCCGCCACTGCATACGATCATAGTACATACTCGTAGTAACGCTACTTAATAGTTCACATTTCATCCGTCAGATAAAACGTGACGTCTGGCAGTCATGAGATCTTGGACTATTAGTTTGTCTTTTGTGAATCATGTTTGTGTGTATTATGATTCTTCTCTAAATTCTTCTGTATATATAAGCTTTGACTGTTTTTAAGTCCAAGTTCATCCCTTTCCTCCTAAATCGTAAAAATACATACCAGAGGATGGTTTTACGTATTAATATTATCATAAAAAATATCATTACATTTCTTTACTATGTTACAAATAAGATATAGCATGAATCAAATGAAAATAATTTGAGATTTACACATAAAAATAGTTTTATTACATTTTCATTTTCACTTAATCCATATTTCGAATTATATAATCATTTATTGCCCATATTTCTTCACGAAATTTTTCACGCCTTCGTCGTATTTTCCGTCTGGATTGTGGAGGGCGTTCAGTTTTTTCCATTCTTCTGGAAGTTTGTCCATGGAGGCTTTCATAACCTTTCCGACGAGATGCTTCTGATGGTCGGAACATTTACCGCAATTGGATTGAACAGATTCTGGTATCCATTCTAGAAAAAAAATATAATCAAGAATGTAGATGTCATGATTAAAATTTTTAGCTGTTTTGGCGGGGAAAAAGGGGTTTAAAAATATGTCGAAATGAATATTTAAATAATTCTCGTCGTCGTTTCTAAAAGACAATAAAATTAAAATATTATTAATTGATATAGTCGTTTCTAAAATGACAAATTATTTCTAGAGATACCTACATCAAACTTTTTTTTTAATTTTTCGTTACACAAAATTTTAAACACATGTTTTTAGAAAAACACAATACAAATATATAAAATAAAATCTACTTTAAAATATAAGTAATTTGAAACTATAAGATTTCTTCACTGATTAATCTTCTTTGCATAATGATTAATTATAAGTTTTACAACTATTTCTTTTTCAGTTTAGTTTTAATATATTATTACATGAAATATTTATATATATACTTTGATCTTTTATGTATGATAAAAAAAACACAATTCACCAAAACTCACCTGCTACTTAGGAGAACACTGTATTAGATGTAATGTACATACTGATCTTCATCGTCTTATATACCAATTCTTGAATAACGTAAGCCGGAGGTTCAAAAAATGTGAGAAGATAATAATTTATGAACTCTAAATATGTTTTTACAAAACATACATCTTTGAAAATATAAAAACTACGCTTACCTAAACTGAGGTTATAGCCACAAAAATTCCAGTTTTTTTGATAGACGTAAATTAGCAATTATGTAGTAATAGATTAGTATGTATATATTATGGAATGTTTTATAGATTTATTGATTGCTGGAGATAGGAAGAAATAAACTGGGACTGAAAAGTGGAACAAATTATAAAAATCAATATCGTTTATTGAATTTGTTACTTTTATTGTATTATTCATGAAAGTATTCAAAACAACAAAACCAAAGTCGACTTACTAAATATTTGTCGTTAAATTATTCAGATACACAATCTTAATTGTTACAAACTATTACATTCTAAAGAACAATACTTAGTATTATTAACAAATATTTTGTCAGGAGTTAAATAAGCATTTAAAATAGGTATTTGTAAAAAAAAAATGTTTGTCAAATTTGTGAAGTAATTTAGAAGGAGGGTCAAATATTTCAACTATATTATTATCAACAATTCCATGATGGTATTAATAATTTTACCTCCATACAAATACAACAGACGATTTAAAAGTACATTTTAGGTGGTAGACCCTAGCTGTAGTCAGTTACTACAGCTCGAACATGGGTGGGCTCGACCGGGGAAGTGCCACCCTCTCACAGAAGATCGGCGTGAAGTAGCCTTTAATGGCTGCGTTTCGTCCGACGAGTGAGAGAGCCGGTAGCCCTACCCCTATTCCTACCCCTTTCCTACCATTCCCTTATTTCCATCCCTCCTTATTCCTAAAAAACAAGGTTGGCAACGCATCCGTAACAAACATGTTACGGATGTTCATGGGCGACGGTAACCACCTTCCATCAAGTGGGCCGTTTGCTCGTTTGCCACCTTTCACATAAAAAAAAAACATCGTTAATAGAACGTCTCAGATGTGTCGCGGCTTGAACACAAGAAACAAATGATTTATTTAAATGTCACGTGACTGATAGCGACACAACCAAAGAAGACGGATTAATGTGTACCGAGACATTTAAGATTTGTATTTCGTAATGTATGATTAAAAAATATGTAAATAAAAATTAAACAATATAGGTTTAGTTGTTATATGCGTAGGGTATGCTCAACAAGGTACATTATTATTACAGGTATCATTTTCATTGATTGACCGTCGAAAAACGAATATAGTGAAAGCCGCAAACAAAATGAGAATAAGTATGCAAATTTTAGCCTTTGATTCATTTATCGAAATAATATACCAAGTATTATAAAATAAAAATAAAAAGTTATATTGTTAAATAAACTTAACTTCTTTATTCTAAGATTATATTTTAGGTTACATATTATTTAATGGTTTATTATTTTCTATTTATGTAGTCTTGGATTTATATTACTCTACACCAGTCCTATGTTTAGTGGTAACCATCTCATATTTTGTATCTGTTATTTCACTGGTTAATATAAATAAAAATAAATAAATCTGAAATAATACCGTTTACTATCACGTTGCCGAAGACCATATTACTGTATGTATGTACTAGTTCTGGTGATGAGTGATGACTGAAATGATATAGTGATGCCTGTTAATGCCGTCTACATTTAAGGTCATGACTATGACTATGTTCAAAATAAATATTTAAATTATCAAAGCGCAGAAAAAAGCGGTATTGATGTATACCTAGCAAATGTATGAACCAAAAGGAAGATATGAATAAAGTTAAAAGTAAAAGTGATAAATAAATTATACTTTGAAAAGTTTTCATATGTTTACTTTAACATGAATACATTATACAAACAGAGTGTAGCGGAGCAACTTAGATTATGTGTTGTATTGTAAATTTAAATTTATATCCATTTCTATACATACATATTTGTTAATGATTAAAATTAATTTAATATTTTTAATTCTTGCCACGGACAAACCTCTCATTAAATTGTACGTATGTATATATCGAGGATGCGCGCTGTGTCTATAGTTCGCGTCGTCCGGGCCCGCGCACCTGTAGCCCCGCTGGCCCCCGCTGGCCCCCGCTGGCGGCCGCTGGCCAGCTGAGCGGGCACAGCAGTGTTGGCAACCGTACGATTTAAATTGTATTTATACGACCTTTTTGACTCTTGTACGATGTACGATCGAGTTATCGAAATCTTTTGCGTAAGATTATATACGATTTTTTAAATGAAGTCTTACGAAAAAATAAATCTCCAATAAAACTATAAGGAATGTGTAAAACTAAACTTTAGTACTATAACAATAACTAACTATATTTAGTACTATACTATAACTGTAAGGAATATTAAAAACTAAACTGTATTCCAGAAACGGTAAATGAGAATTTGTTAGCTGCACAACATATTAAATAAAAAGGATCGTGTATAAACTTCAAGCCATCTGACGATATGCTGAGCAAATTAAATTTAAGTATGTACAAAAAATATAATGCTTTTCCCGCATCTGCTGTGCCTAATAATTCGTGACTAAAGCAATTAATTTTTTTTATGTTTTCAAAATATATGTAATTAATGAATACCTTAATTCCACATATTAATTGATGATTAATGTTAATTGAAAATTAGAATTAAATTCCGTTTTTATTTTATATACTTAAGCAGTTTTATTGAAATTTCATCGCGTACGATTATTTCCTTGAATTTCAAGACAAAATACTATTTTTTTTAGTGTATAGTACGATCCTCTAAAAAATAAAGTTGGCAACACTGGTGCACGGCGCAGTGCGTCGTACTCGTCACTCGTCAGTCGTCAGTCCACATAGACTTTAGCTGTGTAACGCTTGTCTGTCATCACTACGGCGACACTCGCACGCGCACCCTCGCTTACGAAAAATAATCTCCTTCTGTATTAACAGCTTTTAAGTAGTTTAAATTGCTAAACTTTGTTTAATTCGCTAAAAATATAAATTTATACAGCAAAAGAAATATAAAGAAAAAAAACTATTTTAATATTGATAGAATAATCGCTTAACTCAATTACCAGATTAAGATACATACTATCATTTAGCTCATAATAAAGCATGTACGTGAATAATTGTTCAATATTAATTTAATCAATAATGTGAAAAAAGATTTAAACATTATTAAACTAAATTTGTATTATAATAACTATAATGAAACTTGAATAATTTTTATATCCTATACAATAAATTTCTAGTTCAACTTTTTATAAATAGAATAGTTTTTAAATAATTAACGCAGAATAGAAATGCTGTGTGTTATATATTTATAGTAAAATAAAAGCTTCAAAAATATTATAACTGCTTATTATTATTTCAATTAATATTGCCGTATATTGTTCTCTTGATAGTTACCTTCTATTTAAATAATATTTTTTAATTTAAAACTTTTCTCAAAAACTATCCGAGATATCTTAAACCGTATACCTATGACCCGGTGGACTTCGTACCGCCCTATAATCAAGAAATATCTGTTAATTTTTACGTCAATGAAGTTAATTTCTTAATTATGTACAGCTGACTCGAAAGACAATGATCTGTCTTCTTCTTATATATTATATGTTTAAATTAATACTACATATAATAGTAAGTATATCTGTTGGAACAAGCGCCTGTTAAAATTGTGAAGCAATTTAGTATATGGAGGTTACGGAACGCTTTAAAGATAAGGCGCTTTCTTCTTCTTCTTCCTGGCAATTTCCCAGCTTTAGCCAGGGTCTGCCAGGGTTCTTTAGTCTTTAAATGTAAGGCGCTTTGTTTATTGTAATTTTAATTTATTACTAATACCCTGTCATAAAAATATGTAACACAATAAAATTATCATTGCAACTAATCTACGCCTTTTAATATCTCCTCGTTAAATATGTACAATCAAAATCCGCAACAATATCTAACAAAAATTAAGTTCCTATTACCTCTTGTGATAATAGTCAGTATAAATAGTGTTTAACAACGTGTTTTGCACAAAAAAAAGAAATCGAGCCTTTACAAGGTAAATGTATAAGACAATATATCTGTCGACTTAGTGAAGTATAATAACTAATGTCTTTGATCGAGTGTTAAATGAAATAGATATAATATATACGGCACGTATACTTCACTTTGATGTGATCAATCATTGACTTCTGTTTTCTGGAAATGTTTTATTAATTATTATTTAATATTATATTTAAATTTAACATCAAGTTTACTAGAATATTTAAAAGGGTTCACTAAATCTCGATAGCTTTTAAAATTCAAATCACTAAAAGTAGAAAATTTCTATGAAATAAATGAAAGCAAGGGTCGTAAAACGTTAGGTGGGTTCGGAGTCCGTAAAATCAAAGCAGTGGTCGTTGAAAACGTAAAATGATCGGGAAAGCACTCGAAACTTATCAAAAAACACGAAACATCAAACAAGTGAGACTCATAACAATGCATCTGACGGTAACTGTTAAGTGTCAATGGCATGTTGCCATAGACTATATACTGAATGATTTCGATCGATATGGAATCGATAATCGAAAAGAATGTTTTAAAATAATATTTAATATTATTATTATATTAATACACATTATTAAAAGTTATTTTTATGTAATTATAGTCATATATGGTGTAGTTTAAATGAAGTTACTATACTTAAGTTTAAAACTAGGAGTGAAGTTTTTATTTTGTAGATAAATAATCGAATAATCATTTTTATTTAATTAATCGTTAATCGATTGCTTCAAAACAGTTATTTGCTTATTTCTCCGTTTGGAGATTGAGAATTTATGCAGATTTTTGGTATTTAATACAAAAAAAAATTAAATCGATTTTGAACTCATAACATTTTGGGCAAACCAGTTTCCATCTCCTTTAATTATATTTGTTTAATTATTGTTTAAAACTTATTTAATATTTTTCTTTCTTGCGACGGACAAACTTCTTATTAAATTGTATATATCGAGGATGTGCAATGTCGCCGCTAGCCAGCTGAGCGGACACTGAGCCTCAGTTTTGCTAGACGTGGCTATCTCCCTCACCGAGCTGCGATATTATTTTATTCGCTGGCTAAAGGTAGCCGAATTGGCTATATATATTTTTTTGAAATATTTAATTAACAAATCATTTTTATGCAGAAAAAAAAAAGATTATCAACATTCAACACTCAATTTCAATAAGTTTTATGTATATGGTATAGCATGGATTTTAAAACGTAAACTGTCTCGCAATATATACAATATGTATATAATTATACTCCAGCCAAATTCGATGTGGAATGTTTAATAACAAAGCGTTGCTTAGCAACCAACGTCAGGCAGATGCTCAAAATATTTTTAGAAATACATATTTAAAAAAAATATTTGAATTCTTATTTTATAGTACTTATTAAGATAATATTTTATAATACTTAATTATTTAATAATACTTTTTAAAACAAAATGCAATCAATAAAATGAAAAAATCTTGATTCGAAAAAAATTTATTCTGGTAACACTGCTACGCCGGGCACGTCACTCGTCACTCGTCCGTGACTGACGGTCAGTCCGCTTAGACTGTAGTTGTGTAACGCTTGTCGTTTATCGCTACGGCGACACTCGCACGCGCACTCGCGCTTACGAAAATTAATCTCTTGAATTAATAGCTTGTAAGTAGTTTAAATTGTTTAATCTTGCTTAATTCGCTAAACACATAATACAATAAAATAATGATTCGTTGCTAAAATGAGGTATAGTTATAATATTTCTTAGTTAGTATACATTCTTATTAAGAAAAGAAGATAATAATAATAATTACTTAAAATAATGAATTCCAAAGATTTTTCTTGCAAGGATAATCTTTTGTAGTCATATAATGGTTGTGTCCTTTTCTAATTTTATTGCATTACATTTGTTATCTTCTATAATATACATAATAAATTGTCTTTAGACTAATCTATGAAATGGAGATCGCGGAGAAAGATCTTATACCTATTTCTTTTCAGTTTAATAATTAGCGATTGCTAATTGGATATAAGTTATAATACCATTTTTATTCACTTAAAGGATCGATGATATCCAGGACAACTCTTTAGTTCGTCGAGGAAAACCAACAGCACATTTGGGCTACGGTGTTCCCTTGACCGTAAACTGTGCTGTTCAAGTAATGGCGGAGTCAATGAAAATAGACCTCGAGTTAGTACCAGATGCTTCGGTCTGATTATAACTATTTATTAATGTAATTAATAATTAACAGAAGTAACTTAAAATATAAATTGTAGAACGAAACCCTTTCATAAAGTGTAGCTGAAAACTGTACAAAAAAAATATGATACAATAATGTAGACTACGTATAGTTATTATGTGATTAATGTGAATAAGATCTATTTTGTACAGAAAGTCATTGGATTCGCGGATCAAATACACGAAATGTGGCAGGAACAAGGCACTGAGATTTATTGGAAGCAAAACTTCACTTGTCCCACTGAGGATCAATACAAAAAGATGACACATATGAGTAATATATAACTTATACATTTTTCTAACCTCTACGTTTTTACAAATCTGTCCTATGTAAATAAATATCGTTACTATCAGATGAACGAACAAATCACTGATAATATTGTACATTAAACAGACTTTATATTTCCAAGAAATTTAAATTTATCATAACAGTTTTAGAGAAATTTAATTGAAATGTGAATATTTTTTCAATTAACGATGATCATTATAATTTTTATTCAGCTTCGACATTACTATTGTAATCTTCGTGCGAAGGAGGTTGTTTTTGTGTTCCTAATATAATTGATTTATATATATCATTTTCGAAAAAAAAATATCATACTAGCTTTCCCCCCGCAGCTTCGCTCGCGTGGAGTTCGGTTAAATCACGTTTATAAGAGAACCTTTCAAAAGTCTAGGATAAAAAGTATCCTATGTTGTTTCTCAAGGACAACTCTGTATCTATAACAAATTTCATGAAAATCAGTTCAGTGGTTAAGGCGTGAAAAAAAATTCGATATTAGAATTGAGGCAACTCACGCTTGACCGATTTCTTAAATTTATTAATTTTTTGTTAATCTACATATAACACACAACCTGTGTACCAAATTTCATAATGCTAAAACAATGGGAAGTGGCCTAGAGGTTTTGATTATTACCTGTCAGTGAGTCAGTGCCAAAATTAGCTATGTATTTTCACAGGGTCATATTTCAGGATCTACTGAAGTTTTATCTATGAAATTTGGCATACTGCTTCAGTACTAGTATATGATTACGTAGGTACAATTTTATCTCTGTACTTTCAATAGGCACTGAGTTACAGGGGGTTCAAAAGTGGGTCGAAACGGTTCGTGTAAATATAGTGCACGGCATGCGCGAGGCCTGTTGCTGGAACTTGGCCGGCGCACTACCGTGCGCTTAGATACTGGAAATGAAATGCAATATGTAACTAAGATATAGTCACAAAGAGCCTATGATCGTAATCGCTATATTATGTACATTACACTATTTTTAATCAATACTATTTTGAAGTGAAAACCCCAATAACTGTCTGTTTAATAACATTACTTTCTACTGTCTATTAAATAAGAAATGATATTGAATGTGTTGTAAGAATATTAATTTTATATTGTATAATAAAGTTACAAAGATATTGAATATATTATAATACCGTCTGCTGTTCTGAAGTCACGTAACAAGTTTAATGCTAATATAGGTAATTTTATGTCTTGGATCCAGATGAAATTTTAAATTTTACACTCGTTAAAATGTCTTTTGTATCTCGTGAAAACTTTTTTATTGCTTAACATTCCGTTGATAGTTCGTTGCTTTAAAAGAGGTCTAACATTTTTAATAAGTATTTATCTGATAAATATAAAATAAAAATGAAATTCCTAGTGAAAAAAAAGAATAGATAACTTTTTGGGAAGAAATAAGATATTTTTGAATATCGTCGACTTGTAAGTAACTTGCAATTGGAACTTAGATTTTCTTGAACTATCATAATTATTTTAAGAAACTACCTACATTAACCTAAATTAACCAAAATAGCATCCTACATATTTCTACGAGTGAGCAGGATAGTTTCTATAATTTACAGACATTTTATATTAAGTTCATTTAACAGGATAGGATTTGTTGCCTAAACTATAATACTAATTTGTTGGTTCTCAAAGTAAAAGACAAAAATAAACCATAAAATAAGTTTAATATATCATGAAAACTCTCAACACACTGTTTGGAGCACGAGTGTAATATTAATTGATAAGTGAAAATATATATTCTGGCTGTATGAGCTCTCAAAATATACTGAAGTCAACGCTCTCTTAAATATAAGATATATTTTGCATTGTAAAACGTATTATTTAAGAAGAATTCTTGTTTAAATTATACAATAAACTTACTAAAGAAGGTGTTATAAAAAATTGAAACAATTTAATTTTCTCTCTAATATATATTATGTGATAATGAATAAATGATAGTAGTCTCATTTAGTTGGTCTCAAAATCTTGTTTTCTGATTAAAACTTTATGAAACTGCGCTTAGTTTGATCTACGAAACTAAAATATGAAAACATGTTCTGAAATACATTTGTCATTGAAGTCATACGGTGAAGAAATTATAAAAAATATCAGAAAAGTTATGCAAGGAAGAAATGGTTCATATTATAAAATTGATATTATGACTTTACGCCATAATTTTTGGTTATTTTTTTTTAAAATATGTATACGTTAAGATTTAAAGTGAGGATTGGTTTTTGTAGAGACAACCAAGAATAACTTGTTATATTACATGGTTAATCACAAAAGAAAAGAGTCTTTCTATTTTATAATACTTTGTCATACCTTTTAATATAAACATAACATTAATGGAAACGTATTATGTCTCCTAAATATTCAATATTAATAAAGAATACATTCAGAGTAAGGTGATGGTAAAAGTTGATGAGAAAGTACTAAGTCAACAGACGCATACTTGGCATAATATAAAATATAATTTTAAACAGAATAGTGTTAATTGTAATAACAACACATAGTGATACTACTCATCAAAGTATTGGTAATATATTTTTTTAATTACATTACTATATAATAAAATTATATGAAAAACTGTTGTCAATCATTTAACTGTTAAAAAGTACCTTATTGACTGTTAGTTTTTATAAATTTAATATATTTTAGTCCACATTGATTGCTTATTACAAAATTAATTAGAAAATTCACCATTTATTTTTACGTTTCTAACTAGATCTTTTAATATTATAACAAACGGAGTAGACTAATGAATATCCCTCCTCTTAATTTCTCTTTGTGGTGCAGGGAGAGGAAAATTCTTTGAATGTTGAATCCAACTGGTGAATCAATCCGTATTTAGAAGAGCATTCTTGCTTTTAGTGAAAATTATACTGACTATAGCTATTTAATGAATCTCGGTTATACAAAAATAATAACTAACCTATTATTTGTTTTAATAACATTTAGTACTCAAAATTTTGGAAACGTCAAAGCGTTTAACGTTTTATATGATTTAATATTTTGAATTAATTTATTATTTTTTGAGTTATTTTATTACTTAAGATTTACTTGACGTAATATTTAGATTTTGGAGATTCCTACAACATAATTGAAAACATAAATATTTTTGGTTTCTTTGTATGCGCATGTCAATCAACATTCAAGCTAGTTAAGAATGTATAAATAAGGTATTAGAATAGTAACTTAAGTAAGGGTCGATACGATCTGCAAGACATCGTACATGAAATTTGGTCTTCAATATTGTGACACGTTTAATATTCATGAGGTATACGGTTTTATTGGACTACTTTCTTTCAAGTATAAGTCAGCGTTGAAGTATAAGTTTGCAAAAAGGAAATTTATTCATTGTGGCTATACATCTACTATAGGTACAGACTTAATACGTTAGTTACAAATTGTTACCTGCGGCTTTATTTGTCAGATAAACCTTTTTATAATACCTAAAATCTCTTTGCTTTCATTATTGAATATTTAAAGCAATTGAAAAATTATCTAAGTTAATCCTTATAGCATTTTAATTCACTTGCTAATTAAATTTTCATTAATACAATTATTATTCGGTTTTCATTTAATTCACTTAAAATCCCTTCCCTCGGGAGAGATGTAAGGTCTATAAACCGTTCCAATCTGTAGAATGATATAATGGAGGCTTATTTTGTTTGCATATTGTATGAAGTGAAGCTACAACACTATTAATAATAATTTATGAAAATTATGTATTCAAATCTTTAGTGCGGTCGAAATTAATGGTTAAAATGTTCAAATCTTAAGCCATTTTATCATCTTTTAGATACTTGAAATAAAAATTTTAATACATGTTTTTAATTAAAGTCAATTTAAAATAATGAAATCAAGAAGTGTTTCAATTTAATTTTTTTTATTATTTCTGTTATTCAGGCGTTTTCTCGTATTTTGACAAGAGAATATACAATTTCAGGACTGAGCAAATACTATTAAATATTAAAAAAAAATAGAACGTTGTCGTAAAATATTATAATGATTTCATTTCAATATTTCGCCGAAGATAAGATAAGATGCCTTCGGCCGTATACATATATAGCTAAATTTGCTTTTAAAAATGTATTAATTTAATCACCTAAAACTAAACATCAAAAATAATGAACCTTGCCACATATTTATAATTTTCTTTCACAAAATGAAGATACAATAATTGAACTGAAAATTTTATAAAAGAGGTTATTAGAGTATCATAATCTGATACATAATACACTTTTAAGAGTAATTTTAATAGATAAAAAATGAGCATAAAATTATAGCGGTAAATAACAAAGTTTAATTAATATAAAACAACTGTTACAGGCTTAATATTAAATTAATACTATGATATCAATGTACAATCATTACAATAACAAATTTAAATTAGCTTAATATCACCGTGAACCTGAAATTAATACGGCTTATTGAAATCACGATATTGTTTCATCGGAACGGTAAATGTCTTATCGTTCGTTGCACTCGTTCTTTGTTCTGTTCACAGACTCAGTTTATTTCAAAAACAATTTTATACTAAATAAGTAAAAATTTACGACAAAAAATATATAATAAATCTTATATAATATAAAACTTGTTTCTTATTGATAAAGAACATTATATCAATGTTTCCCTAAGGAATTGACATGTCCAAGTCTCATATGATTTTCACGGCTGAAAAGGTAACCTGAAGGGCCAATAATTGCAAAGATACATAATACCTGATTACCCGAAAAAGGGCGGCCCCTTAAGAAGTGAAGGTCGGCGACCTTCTATAAGTAAAACGAAATTCATATATGTAGCAACAATTTTCCTTTCAAAGTGCTTCGAAAAAGATATAGATCTCTTTGATATTGACAAATTGAGACGTAATTATTTCTTTTTACCTCATATTCAACAAGGTCTGAGAAGATTGAAAAACTTTTTACCTATACCAACTACAGTTACGCTTGCACAATCTCTTCTTCTACCGATTCTTGACAATGCCGACACCTGTTATACAAACTAAAGTGTGAGCAATTAAATAAGCTTGAGCGATTACAAAACCTATGTATAACGGTTCATATTTGGTTTACGCAAATATGATCATGTTTCTGAATTTCGCCAAAAACTCAAGTGGCTCCCTATTCGCCTTCGCAGGAATACTCACATTTTATCCCTTCTTTATTCTATTCTTTTTAATCCAGCGACACCCCTATATCTTAAAGAGCGTTTCACTCTCCTTAGGGAGTCTCATGAGCGTGCTCTTCGCTCGAGTGAAAATTTAATTCTCTCCATTCCTTCCCATTCTTCTTCTTACTATTCTAAGTCCTTCACTGTAGAAGCTTCTCGACTTTGGAATACATTATCCTTAGCTGTAAGGGGCGCACAGTCATTAGCCGTTTTTAAAAGTATGCTTAAGGACTTTTACTTTTCTCTTTAGTTCTAAGCAGTCGTTGTTGTTGTTAATTACTTGTCTAGTTAATATCTCCTATTTTATTATACATATATATTCTATGTATATATTTTGGTATGTATGTATTTGATATAATATATAATATGTATATTTATATTTTATATATTTATTGGTATTTGTGTTTAAAAGTAACCGTACCCTTCCCACATATTAACATTATGATCCTCTTTACCCAAAGGTTGCCTGGAAGAGATCGCTGCTTAGCGATAAGGCCGCCAGTTGCAACTCATGCAACTAATATGTAACGAAAATGTTATTTTTTAGTTTCAGAATTGGGTGCAATAAAGAATAAATAAATAATTAAATAAGGTCTGTTATCATATGAAAACAAATTATTATAGCTACGTTTAGTGTATGACTCTTTTAATTTTGCTTTCTGACTCAAGGATTTGTTTTGATAAGGAAGTGTGACTTTTAAATTAAAAATAAATTACATTCGCCTAATATGAATAAATAATTACAACTTATTCATTATCGACAGAATTGCAATACGTAAGTGGCAGTGGGCAGGGCACATTGCTCGCAGAAACGAATCCGCTGGATGCGGGCGGCACAAGACCGGTCGTCGTGGAGATCCTTGGGGGAGGCCTATCTCCTGCAGTGGGCGTCATTCGGCTGATGATGATGATGATGATGATTCATTATCAACATTTTTATGTAACAAATTTAAATATAAAGAGAATATAATAAATCTTTAAAATTTGAAAACTTTTAAATTAAATACTTTAAATAGGCTTTATCGAAATAATTATATGTTTAGATGTTTGTTTCTTTGTTTGTTTGTAAAAGTAATGTTGTTTTAATGAGATCTAAGATTTTCGCAAGTACTCATTTAAATGAAACTAATATTTTCGGATAAATAAACGCGTTAGTTACAATATTAATTTCATTTAATGTTTGTTTTATTTTGCTTTGCAATTAATTTTGACTATGATTTATGTACTTTTATGCAGCAGTGAGAGATGAAATGAATAATGAACCTAAGTAACACTAATGACTAACTTACATCAAATATAAACTTGGTAATGAAATTAAAAGAATAATACGGAATTCTCTATTTCATTTAAAATAATAATATCAGATTTTAATTTTAGAAATAATACGATGATTTTGTGTACACTTAACTAAGACATAACTTTTTGCAAACATAATAATGATTTCGGAACCATGTTGAGCTACATATTCTATGAAAAAATAATGACGTCTAATGACAATTTAATTTATATAGATTTTATATCAATAAACAGAAAATTTGTAAGATTGTTTCAGTGTGTCAGTTAGTGAGGATTATTAAGTCTCGTTGGGAAGACATTTATAATACTACTCATTGCGCTCTTAATATGAAGTCAAATGACTTTAGCTATTATATTACTGTATGAAACATTACTGTCATTTGATTATTTTATTTAGTTTTATTATTATTATTGTTATTTTTATATTTGTATTCTCCGTTTACACCGGTAGAATATAAGTAACCTTTACGGACTGGCGTTAAGGTTGTGGAAAGATTTCATCTAATTCTGAAAATTTCCTTACTATTCGACATGTGTTCAATATAGCTACTTTTTGGTATTGTATATAAGAAGTGGGTTTCAGTCCAATAAGTTTAAGGCTATTATGTAAATTATTGGAGATAACGCGGGTCGTTGATAGAACTATGGGTGCTACGTAAACTTTATTTTGCTGCCTTATTTTGTATTATATTGGACAATTATAAACTTAAATTCGTATTATTTTAATAAAATGCCCTTTTAATGCTTAAATCACCGATTCTCTTCAGGTCACGATATTTTTATTGGTAAAGTGATTGGAACCCAATATTTCAGAAGTGACTAGCACGAAACGTGTTTAATATGTTTTTGTGTTAATTTTTATATAAGTAGTTTGCAAACAATATTATGGCGAAATGGGTATAGGTTGATGGTAACCAGAGGAATAAACAGTATGAGGTATTTTAACATCGCTTCTAGACAATTATAACAAAATTTTAAGTGTTATAAAATAAATTTAGCGTTCAATACTTATATAGATAAATAAATGTAAGGGATTTCAAAATCGCAAGAGTACAATAGTTATTTTAACACATCGAAAACTCACAATGATCCTCTATGGAAGGCTTTTTTCAAGCGTAAACGGGCATTTGTTATACCTTTTTTGAGATATCGGACTTTTAAATTTGAACACAAACGATTTCAATATTATTAAAATATACTTATTGTAAACTAGTTTTTGCCCGCGACTTCGTCCGCGTTAGTTTCGTCATTAGTAATATATGTATAGCTGACCGGGCGAACTCTATCCCGTTTTAGAGGCCATTAATAATCAGGTTTCTCCTGTTCAATCGAACAGAATGACTATAAATAGGTTAGTTAGACATATTAGTTAGTTGTCAAATCTAATGTCAAAATAACGTTTGTATGGGAAATAGAAAAGGGCTGTTTTTATGGTTTTCCCAGTAATGAATCAATTTTTTTCAGCTTTTATACCTTCCCTAAACCTCCACGAACATTTCAAGACTAAGATAACATAAATCCGTTCAGCTGTTCTCGAGTTTTAGCGAGACTAAGGAACAGCAATCCATTTTTATATATATAGAAGAAGAAGATTATAATAAAATGTCAAAATTAATAAATAAAATCAAATCAAAAAAAAACATTAAATTTTAATTAAGTTTAAGATTATGTTTACCTATTTTATGAAGGAAAGGCAGACACATGTTTTTATATTTCAATGTATTCATATAAATATAAAAACATGGATATAAATATTGTCTCTGAAATCGGTTAGTATAAAAATATATCCGAATAACCTGTAATATAAAACAGGAAAAAATTTGATAATTGTTAGGTGTTAGTCGTAGAAATCGTAAACATAATATTATATTCCAACTTACAGAACTAAGTTAAGAGTAACAGAAGCTAGTCACAGATGTTACCCAGAGACATTAATAGTTTAGATAATTATGCCCCCGTTATATTTATGTTACCCCCATGTGTTTATGTTAATGACCTTGTAGTATACTTTGATACATTTCTGACTTCCACATTAATTCACAATTTAGTTATGGGTATAGTTTATTTTACTTACCTTACATTAGTTGTAGTACTTAATATTTGTAAAAAATATGCCTTTCTAGTCTATTTCATGTTAGAAAACCAAAAGTGTTACCGTAAAAAATTAAGGTTAACATTTTCACCACAAACGAATAGGAAACTTATCTTACAGATTTAATCATTATATATTAACACCTTAGTAAATTAGTATATTATTTTATAACATTTATCGGAGATTTTTCCTAAAAATAAGTTAGACTTTTAGTCCAAAGGATAACGCACTGTAGTTGTGTTTTGTCGTCAATTGTATAAGACTCTTGTATATCCATGGATGGATATACTACATCCTATCTTTTCTCATACATGGTTTTAAATTTTAGTAATTTATATATTAATGATTTAAAGTTACATACTTTTATGCAATTAAATAAATAACGTGTAACGTATGTTACATATATATTTTTATTTGGATATTAACAATGTTTTTAATAAAGTATTTTTGGAAAAAAAAAAAACATTTTTATTAAATTTATATTCAAATATTTTATATACTTAATATTACAACCCATAATCGATTCCACATTAAATACAAATATGTAAATATATACAGTTAATTATCTTTTGTCAAATAAAATAAGTCTAACAATAAAATATAATAATAATACGATTTATGGTTCTTGAAACAAAACAAGGTCACGATAAAAAGAAAGTACAATGGGCAGCCTTATCGATAAGTAGCGATCTCTACCAGAGATCCTTACAATGACAAGAAAAAGTTATAATTTTTGCAAGATATATTCAGCTGACATTGTTTAGTTTCAGATTATTATACAAGTAATATTTCTAAGAAGTAATGAGTTATTGGAAAAACGTTTTTACTTTATTGTAATAATTTCAGTGTCAGGGTTATTTAATTTAGTATTATTTTGTTATTGTTATTGTCTATATATTATATAGATCTACGTACTATCTTCATCTTCCGAGATTAAATCTCTTACTTTCAAACAGAAATTCGTAGAGTTGTATTTACGACTGTGTTACTTTTTTCTTACGAACACTAAATCTTTTTTGTCAAAAATAGAGGAGATTTGATTATAGCTATCAATTGAGCAAGAACAAACTTTTGATAACAACTAAATTTATGCAGTGTCTAAAAATATATATTTACTTCCTTACACACTGAGTAATGTTCAAGTAATGTTAAAGTCAGTGGTTAAGAACCCGCCTCTCGTCGCCGAGGGCGCGGGTTCGATCCTGGCGGTTCGATCCTGGCCCGGGCAAGTACCAATGTGATTTTTCCGAATCATATGTACTTTCTAAGAGTATTTAGACATCATTGATTAATGTTGTTTCCTAAAAGCGGGTTGATGTCAAGCAGGCGGCCGGTCGTTAAAACAAAAAGCCAAACACTATTCACATCATGTAAGGCAGACCCTGGCTATAGCTGGGAAATTGCCAGGTAGAAGAAGAAGACATTGAGTAATGTTCGTACCATAAAATATTTAATCAGTTATATACGCCAAAATAACAAAAAAATATTAATAGTCGTATGAATATTTCAAATCATATATATAATATTTCAAATTAATAAGTTATAATTTCAAGAAACAATCACTCTACAATCGTGTTAGTTAGAAGTGTTATAATGTTAAAAATAATCAAGAAATCCTTTAAAAACCCTACTATTATTAAATTCTACGTTATGAGTATCAGAAAACAAAAACAACAATAACAAAAAAATATGAAACTTGCAGTTATGGATATATGTAGAATTATTTAACTACAAAGTTTTTTAGAACTCAAAAGATAATAAAAGTATAAAACAAATACTATACTTGTCTGTTAAGGTAATTTAACTGATTTCAATAAAAAATAATATTAAATAGACATTTGTCTTACTGGAGCTTCAGAGAGAACTGGAAGAAGTGAAAACAAAAGACCCTGTAATTAACAGTCAGCTCCATCTGTAGTCATTTCATATTTTGACATCTGAGTGTCATAACTGGAGTGTTTCATTACAATCCACTCATTTTCTTCTTTTTGCTTGAACAAGTAAACAAAACGATTATAGAAGTAATATTTTTTATATTCCCACACCACAATTATTCTCCTATACACCCGCATATTATATTTATGTATATACAAATACTTATTAAATGAAAATTTGTTACGTGTATATCATAGCGGAGGACATCTCGTTGCTGAAAAGTAGCCGAAACGTCGGAAGTATGTAATTTTTTACAAAAATAAAGCACGCGTAGTATATCCGAAAAATATTAGTTTCATTTAAATATTATTATGCCGTTATAACAGCTATTTGAATTATTAACATACACACACAAGCGCTATGGTACTATAATACTTATTTAATCGATTGATCAATCAATGAATTTGTTGTTTTATTACTGAACTGCGAAAACTATGTCTCTAGAGAATAATACTGGTCTGCGACTGTGAGATAAACTTTCGTCATTCAATGTCAAAAGTTCGACTTTTATCTTTTGTCAAACATTTTGTTGAGATTTAGTGAACAATGTGTTTTGATTTTATTTGACAACACTGAAAACTTTAATTTGTAAAGTGAGATTAGATCGTCAGCAGTGTGTGAACACATAATGAATTTCACATAAATAGAATTATGTAATATATTTAATTGTTGGAGTTGAAGATTTGTAATATAATTAATAATGTAATGCAAAACTTACCGATTATCTAGTGTGCTCAACACGAAAACTTCAGATTATAATTAAATCACTATTTAACATATCTCGTTAGAAACACATACCCCATTCATAGACTTTTAATTGAAACAAATATCGTATCCTATAAGTGACACATCACCCAAAACTGCCTATTAATTTAAAAACATTTTCCTCTAACGATTGTAAACAAACTTGATAAATACGCACATCTCCTCTACGTACCTATATAAGGTTAGAAATTTCTTAGAGCATTTTTGAATTAATAAAATAAATCAAATGGCTAGTCATGATAGAAGTTAAAAATAGTTCACTCAAATATTAAACAAATATAAATAGTTTTATACCTTTATAGATCATAACAAAATAAGTTTTACATGAATATCATAAATGGCATTGGCAGACCCTGGCTATAGCCGGGAAATTGCCAGGTAGAAGAAAACTTCTTCTTTCAGTCTTAAAACTGTTATATAGATCAATTAAAATAAAATATAACCTCGCAATGAGTTTTCTCTACAATTCTATTTTATTTTTTAAGGTTATCAGTTATTATTACTTACCGAAAAATCGCAAAATGCAGACAAATCAACCGGTGCTACACTGATAATTTTCAGGATCGTTTTTAGTGGATATATCGAAAAGTAGTTAATGTAAGATAAAAACAATTGCCTCTTTTGATAAACCATTTCTTTTTATAAACGGCGATACTTAAACTATTAATTAATAGCTATTAATGTACTCAATATAATGTATCTTTAACTTGAAAGATCACTTGAGTGCCTCCAATTCTTGTTTAAAAGTTTTTCTATTAAAATTCATTCCACCATGATGTTGTATAAAGAAAAGCCTTATTTACTTAAAAAAATGTAAGGAACTTGTATGAAATATAGGCTGTTCTTTGGTTTCACATATATGAATTTACTGAGACGATAAAAGTCTCTTTTTTTCCACTTACCATTAGGTAGAGGGGATTATACTCAGAGTAGACGGGTTATATTATACCAATACAACTTACGATTAAAAGAAAATATTATGAGTATTAAATTTAATAAACGTTATAGTTTATTTCAGTATAAGGCTGGGATTGGAGATTGAAATAAAACATGTCGGATGCTCAAATGATACTGATTGACTGTGTATTTGTTGTTCTAATTTATAAGTTACATACATGTGTGTACATCATACACTACACCTCCCATCGAGGGGAAAAAAATATTACGAATAGTGCATATTTTTTTTTTTACATATATAAATTTTTAACATTATGTACGTAAGTATTAATTTGTTAAAATTACAATTACGTATTTTATGTATACGTATAATTATAATATTATTTTTGACAATACAATTTTATAAGCTATAAAATGATTAGGTGCATATCAGATTACAATTCATTCATCGTGCAATATAAGATGAGTCACTAATCCTAAGTGTATATAAACTTACATAGAGTTCTATCATTATAGACCGGGCGCTAGAGGTAAGTGAGTATGCAAAATGTGAGTACCAAATTTCGCCAACGGATTTAAGTGAGGAAAAGGTCAAAGAATAATAATGTGGATCTTGCCGGTCAATTTTTTGGTCCATTTTTTTTTATCCCCTCTTCTCTTATTAATAAAGGGAATGTACTTAGTACATGATATAAAATTATATTTAAAAATTATTTTCGTAATAATTTATAGTATTTTCTCGTATTATAAGTGAAGATGGATTCTTATATAATAAAAAAAAAAACAAAAATTACAGTAATCATTTATTTTTATTGATAAAAAATGAAAGTTATATATGAAAACCAGCTAATTAAAGCATAACTGTAGTTAAAGTAGGTAAAAAATTAATCATATACAACTCACAGTCTTCTTTTACTTGTGCATATTTTGGAGCATTAGCACAAAGAAATCGAACGAGTTGTAATTTATTATGAGTGTTAGTAAGAAAAGCTTTACAATCAGACACTCCTTCTTCTTCTTTTTTATGCAACGCAATTTCTCGACGCCTTATTTACTCCTATTTGCTGCTTTTTTGATATGAAGCAAAGTACTTGGCCTTGAGTTCTTCACTAAATCACTTGATTTTTTTTTTTATTTTTTTTTATGTTAAAGGGGGCAACCGAGCAGACGGCCTACCTGATGGAGGTAGTACCGTCGCCCATGGACATACGCGACATAAGACATGTTGCGGATGTGTCACCACCTTTGACTTGGGAAGAGGGGAAGGAAAAATGGTAAGGGGAGGAAAATGGGAAGGGGTAGGAAAGGATGGGAAAAAGGGAAAGGGCAACCGGCTCTCTCACTCATCGAAAGAAACGCAGTAACTAAGGCTACTTCACGCCGATCTTCTGTGAGAGGGTGGTATTTCCCCGGTCGAGCCAGCCCATGTTCGAGCTGTAGTAACTTGACCACAGCTAGGCTCTACCACCTCTAAAATAATTAATTATCGCAGAGTAGCAAAATTGTTCGTTAGGTTTTTTTTCTTTTCAAATTAACCACTTCTAACGACATTTTTTACGTTTTTCAATACAGTACAGACACTAAGAATTTACGAAAATACTATTATTTTATATGATATATAAAAAAACGACTTAAAAATGCAACATCTATACATCAATAGATGTAGAAACACACTAAACAAGTGAGCGCGCTATGCTTACTGTATGGGCGGAGAGGGGATGTGCAGGGAGCAAGAAGGGACCATAACACTTGGCGGCAAGATGTGTTTTGTCATTATTTAGGGTCTCAGGTATAAGAATCCGGTCACAGTTGCCGTCACTCGGATTTTGCATACTCAACTACCTCTAGCGCCTGGACTATTATGTTATTCGTAATAAGGCTTAGTTCTATTCTTATGAATAACGTCTAATTTTCCATTAACTTCGATCTCTACATTCGGTGAAATATCTCTAATTACAGTGTAAGGTCCAGAATAAAGGTTCGATAATTTATTACCAGTTTCATTTTTAATAAGGATTTTGTCATTAGGCTTGTACTGAAAAGTATTTGTATAAGTATCATACCTTACTTTTCTCCTAAGAGGATAATCGTCGTGATTATATAATGGTTCTACAGATTTTGTAAGGTTACTTGGTAAACAACATTTCTTTCCAAAAACTAGTTCGTACGGTGTAAACTGTGTAGAGGTGTGAACAGTTGTATGCAAAACTCCAAAACGGCAGCCAATAACTCCACGTTTCGGGTCTTTGTTCTACGTTAATTCTTAAAAACGAGTTTAAATTTTTATGTGAATTTTCCAATGAGCCAATACTTTGATGATGATACGCTGTGGAATTTAATTTAGAAATATTTAAAAGTTTACATACCTCTTTAAAAGTGTCGGACATGAATTCCGTACCTCCGTCTGTTGCTATCTCTTTCGGGATTCCATACCTTAAAATAAAATCCGTTACAAAAGCTTGAGCTACTTTGTTTGAAGATTTTGACGTCAGAGGCATCGCGCATACATATTTTGACAATTCGCATTGTAACGTGAGAATATAAGTGTAATTATCATTATCCCTATCGAGTGGACCTACTAAATCTAAAAATACTTTCTCAAATGCAGAGTTTGCAGTAGAGGTGATTGTCATTGGTTCTTTCAACATAATCGTATACTTTTGTTTTTGGCACTTAGGACATTTATTCACAAACTTGGTCACGTCTTTTTCAATGCCTGGCCAAAAATAGTATTTTTTAATATTATTTATCATTCTTCTAATGCCCGCGTGGCCACTCGTGGGCAATAGATGAAAATCGTTTAGTATTACTTTTCTATCGTCAATATTTTCTATACGCTCAACATCTTTTAAAATACACAAGCGAGGGCCCTTCCAATTTTTATTATTTTTAATCTCGGTCACTAATTTCTCTACAAATATACTGTTAATTTTATTCTTTAATACGTATATTTCGTCGATCGACATTTTTTTACAAACGTTACTCAACTCTCTCACAAATCCGGCTCGCGTAATTTGAGATTGAGAAGACGAGTTTATAAACAAATTAAAGTGAGCTTTATCATATGAAAAAATATTGTTCTCATAATAAATATTATTATTACTCCGTAATATATTCAAATTAAGTTTATCTATAAAGCGTAATTCTACAGCATTCTTTGGTTTAGTATAAGTCTCGACCACACGTGGTTGATCAGGCCTCGTGTTGTCGGTTTCATTAAAGTCAGTTTGAGGTTTCATGTTCATTCCAATCATATCGTTCATTCTTCGCCTCTGAGCACGCGTCATCACAAATACACATTCATTCATCGCTTTCAATTCTTTTGAAGTCACTATCACACGAGATAATGCATCTGCAGCTGCATTCTCTTTACCTTTCACATATTCAATTACATAGTCATATTCCTCTAGTACGAGTCTAAATTTTAGTAAACGGCTAGATGGATCTTTCATATTGAATAAATAAATAAGGGGCTTATGATCCGTGATAATTTTAAAGGTTCGGCCGTACAAATAAGGTCTAAAATGCTTTACTGCCCAAACAATTGCTAATAGTTCTTTTTCTATTGAAGGATATTGTCTCTCAGCCTTGTTAAGAGTCCTACTGGCAAAAGCGAGAGGTCGTCCGTCTGAATTAGATAAAATAGCTCCTATCGCGTAACCTGAAGCATCTGTTTGAACTATAAATTGATTTTTATCGGATAAGTCGGGATATTGAAGAACTGGTGGGGACATAATCCATTTTCTTTAAGTTTCAAATGATTCTAGACAATTATTATTCCAGTTAAATTTTACATTTTTTCGACATAATAAATTTAAAGGATACGCTATTTCTCCAAAGTTAGGTATAAATTTTCTGTAATAATTTGCTAACGCTACAAATCTCCGAGTGTCGTCAACGTTTTGAGGAACTGGATAATTGCTAATTATACTAATTTTTTCTGGATCTGGTAGAACTCCTTCATTTGACACAATGTGCCCTAAATAAAGTAATTGTTTTTTAAGAAAATCGCACTTAGTTGGATTTAATTTTAAGTTAAATTTACGAATTCTTTCAAAGACTTCAATAAAATTTTTGTTATGGTCTTCTAAATTTCTCCCCATAATGATCAGATCGTCAAGGTAACAGAGACATTTATCATATGTGAGTCCTGCCATTGCCATGGTCATCAAGCGAGAAAAGGAACTAGGGCTAGTTTTGAGTCCCATGGGCATTCTAGTCATTTGATATTGACCAGAACAAAATGCGGTGTACTTTCTACTCGATTTTTCTAATTCAACGTTATAAAAGCCTTGATTTAAATCCAGATGAGAAAAATAAATGCACCCTGATAATGAGTCTAGAATTTCATTTATATTAGGAAGAGGGAACTTATCATCTACAATACAGTTATTGAGTTTACGGTAATCTATAACTAATCTCCATTTCTTTGTTCCGTCGAGCGTTTGGGTACCAAAAGGACCGGACTACTCCATTCACTATTGCATGGCTCTATAATACCTTCTTCAAGTAAATTACTAATTTGTTTATTAATTTCTCCCTTTTGTGAATGTGGAAGTCGATAAGGCTTGGAGTACGCTGGAACTGTATTAGGTTTTAACGTAATAGAATGCTTATACAATGAAGTTGTAGTTAATTTATCCCCTTGGATATAGAAAATATCGTTATATTTAGCACATATAGATAAGATACTACTTTTTTTTCCTCTTTATTTAAATGATCTAATTGCAAAATAGACAATAAAGATTTTACTCTTTCTGAACTGCCTGAAGTTTTAGTAGGTTTTTCAAAAGAACAAAAATAAAAATCAGTGGTCGATAAAATAACAGGTTTAAAGTCATCATATTTTATTTGTAAATCTTGTTCAGTAGTATTCAAGATACGTATAGGTATTTGTCCATCTTTAGGCTTAACAAGAGTACTAGCAATAAAAATTCCGTTTTGTATTTCAGTTGCATTGACAACACATTCTTCAGTCATATTAGTGTGAATAAAATGTATGGATTCTGATCGCGCTGGTATTTTTAACATGTTATCCATCCTAACACCTAGGTTCCATAAAGTTAAAGTATAAGTATTAAAGTTCAATATCGCGTCATATTTAATAAAGAAATCATGTCCCAGTATGCCACTAGCCTTACAAGGCAATGTATCAAATACATAGAATCGATGACTGAGCATTTGATTCCCTATCTTAAGATCTAGATAAACATATACAATAGAGTTGATTTTGCCTCCAAGACCGCTGGCTACGAGATTCTCTTTATGGAATGGAATGTTTGGATCAATTATTTGTTTATATTTTATGGCGGATATTGAGGCGCCAGTGTCGAGTAACAAGTTATATGAATATTTGTTAAATGAAGTTACTGTTATATGACAAGTATTATTGCAAGATAATATTAAATTTTTAGTCACGAAAAAATTCATTAGGGTTATCAAATTTAGGGTTTTAACTGTCGAATTTCGTCAAAATATGCATGGTTTGCGGTTTACTAGATGTTTGGTTCCTGTTAGAATAATAATTATTATTAAAAGACTTACCCCTGTTGCTATGTGGCCTCGAAGTCCTCTGGAAATTGCCTCGTCGGGTCGCCTGTCCCGCGTTTCGTCCTCTCGGAGAATTTTGAGCCTGGTAATGAAAATACATACCTCGACCACGCCAATTTCCAGATTGTCCGACATTAAAATTCTTACGACCTCTGTAATTATGATATTGATTGTAATTTTTATAGTGATTATGGCGCATAGTTAAAATATCTCCGGTACAAGCAGATGTGGAGTCCTCGTCCAGGGCGGCCTGTACCGTATCATTCAAGGACGAGTAGTTTCTAGCTGTAACAATAGTTCCAAGACGACGATTTCTAAGTCCGTCGGCGAAAACTTTACTACCTTGTTTCTCATTTCTGGTTTTTAAAACTTTATAGTCAGATTCATTTCCGTAAGACTGAGAAATCGTTAAATTCAGAAACATATTCGTTACTTGCCTACCATACTCTTCAATTGAGAGGTTATTTTGCTTAAAATTGTTAAGCTTCGCCTGGATAGCGGGCGCTGACTTTTTAGGTAATAAATTAGACCTTATAGCCTTCGATAGCTATCGATACTATCATAATTACTTTCCAATTTTTAGCATTTTGTGAAAGACGATTTTTAAGTACAAAATGTATTAATTTTTTCTGGGAGTCAGAATCGAGTTCTAGCGTGTAATATTCTATACTGTCAATAAGCTGTTTAATACTGACCTCATCATCAGATGCGACTGGTAATAAATTCATAGCAATCTTAAGATCAAATTTAGCCATTGTTTCGTTTGTTTCTACTGAAGATGAACTACACAACTTTATAATTTTTTCATACAATTCGAAAAAATCGGAACTTATTCTTTCTATACGTAAACTTTCATCAACTTTAAATTTATCAGAAAAATTATTTAAATGTTCTAAAATCAAATTAAATCTAGCAACTATATTATCGGCCTCTTTAATCTTTCTTATAATTAATTCACCTTTTCTTCTACTTGGTCCAATTTTTACTAAATATGTTTTTATATTAAAAAGTTCATCATATAATTTAGTAATTCCTCATACATTACTATTATTTTTTACCTATAATAAACTACATTACACATACATATGTACCTACCAGTTACACATTCAAAGTACATAATTGATTAGTACAATAATAATGCTATAGAGTATAATTAAAATAAGTATCTTGTATACGAAATAATCGCCGGAACAAACAGACTCTTTCACTTTTTGATAACTATGTAGTTGATCACAGTCAGGCACAGTCACTTGTACATGTATGAAAAAAAAAATGTCTATGTGGAAAGAAAAAAAATAAGTTACTTCGCTCCCTTGGATTGTTGGTTTTCCATTTGGTTTTTCCGATAGATGCACTCCTCACAAGTATTCGTAGCACCACGTCGAGCTCTGGATTCGTTCATGGAACGCCCGCGCCGGAAAATATGTCTGCTTATTTGTTCACGTATCCACGTTTCATGGCATTTCTTGTACAATTTATATAAAATATAGAGCACACCAAGAAAAACGATGCTGCATATAAATAAAAGTACGATGCTGATAGTAGATATATACCACTTAATTTCTTCAACAGACGCTGTGTTTTGTGCTCCGTTTTGATTTATGAAAATATCTTCTTTTTGCAGTTTAGACTGACACATTATTAATTTGATATATATTAAAAAGAACGAATTTCGTTTATTGTAGGTTCTGGAATATTCCACCCTCGCTAAGAATATGATCCGCGAGGCTTAACCGGCAGGGTCGCCATATAAGGTTGGGATTGGAGATTGAAATAAAACATGTCGGATGCTCAAATGATACTGATTGACTGTGTATTCGTTGTTCTAATTTATAAGTTACATACATGTGTGTACATCATACACTACAATATATTATTAAATCAGTAAATGTGTAAATTTATGTTGAAGGCTTTTACTTATTTAAGTATAAAATGCTTTAGAAAAGCTTTTAACGGTTTTGAGAACCTTCATCTAAATTCAATCACTTCCTATTGATTTGCAAACCGTTGAAGGAATTGAGGCATTGAAATTTCGCCAATATATATTTTTTCATACAATTTAATAAAATGGGTAGAAAACTATTTAAATCGTTATTTGAACTTGCAACTTAATTTGTTTTCACGTGTGACAATGTAATGTTGGGTACTACGAATTTGGTTCACCAACAAATACATTCACGAAGCCTACATATAGTGTTAGAGAGACCACTTCACACGAGGGACGAACACCTTCGCTTTACAATGTACATCAATCTACTTGTGTTTCCTCAAGCATTCTCAATGTATTTAAATAAGGAAACATCCACTTTAGTAAACCAATTATTCTACTGAATTAACAGTGACAGTGATTTTGAATATGTTCACACTCAAACCTCTTTGATAAATTATTATTGAAGTACAATGATCTCTTATAAATAGAAGGTTGACATTGAATATCGAATTAACCTAGTAATGGTCATTTTAGTTCTCACAAAAATCTCTTTAAGACAGGAGGCAGTTTTCATTGTTTTTGTTACGATACCAATATTTAAAGGTCTTAACTCTTCTTATTTTTGCGTCTTTGATTATAAAATATAGTATTTTAATCGCTTGTCGCTTATACTACATCCAAACAGTAATACAAACGACAAGGGTCATAGGAATTTCTAAAAGTGAAATAGGTCTGCGGTAATAATGAGCAATATCCCAGATTATTCTTTATGACATATATCATTAAAGTTGGTTTTATATACTTTTTATTATTTACTATCGAAAGCAATATAAAATAAAAACATTTTATTTTATTAAATACAACATTTTATTTTATTCGTTTTAAAAATTTATACAAGATACTAACCATTCATAGGTTCGTTCAAATGCTCGAACGAATGCTCTTTAAATGGAATAAAATCATAAAACCTCCAAACATCCCACGTCATCTGTGATTTGACATTAAGCAGGGAATGAAAAATATGAAAGCTGTGTTCCACACATGACTAGACCTATTCCTGGTAGCATGGACCGTCGGTTTAAACTCAATGAGTCCCAAAATTATGGTTGAATATAATTACAATACTTTATTAAGGAAGGCTATCATTATAGTCCAAGGATATAATAAAATTTTCACAATAACATAATCTTAAACTAAATATATGAGTTTAAATTAAAATACAAAATGTAGAATAATGAATACTCCCGCACGAGTAGGGTTCAAACTAATGACTTTTGAAAGATTACATTGCTGTTATACCCAGACTCGTGTCAGTGAATAAAACATATTATGTGTATGTTTAAACAATTTGCCTGTTTGGGGTTACATCTGTTAGATTTTCTTACAAAATCCAACATAATCTAACAGTAACCGCTTTAGTTCGAATTCCGTATAAAGTCCTGTTTCATTTGAATAGGTTTTGAAAAATACTACTTAAGTTAAAAATGTTTGATATCAAGTTTGATTTTTTTACAATAAAAAGAGAGAGATTATGACTCAGTGTCTATAAGTGACTTGTTCCCACAACCCTGTACGTAAAATTAAAGGCATTTTACAAAAATATAAGTTTGTCACCTATTTCATAATTTTATAAAAATGTTATACAGGGTGACTGGTGAATTACTATCGATATTTGAGGACGTGATATTTGACGATCATATATGACAAAATAAAAATTAATATAACATAAATATTAATAAACTTCTAAGTAAAGTTAACCAAAAGTTATGTAATTAATTACGCATCGTATGAACACCCTACAGATTAGGTATACACACACACTCACACAGACGCGGCGGCGGCATAGTGTTGTATCAGCACGCCGCCGCACACGTCCACACTTGGAACACTTGGAACGTGTACACACTTTATTTATTTATACGGAAATTTGGTCAAAAATTAAGTACCTATTTTTTTTACATAATTTGAATGAGAATCATGTACCGAGTATGCTCCTTAAATATTGATAGTAATTCACCAGTCAGCCTGTATACCATAAAAATCCTCTGAGTTAATTGGCTTTAAAACTATTTGATCTATAAAGTTGTATAAATTTTAAACTATTTTAAAAAGTAAAATAGGAAGTTAAATTTTAATAATAGTCAGTCTTAGTGGCTGTGGTTAAGAGTGTAATAAAGAGAAGACGTGACAAAGAACACTTGATGTGATACGCAAGAGGGCGGGGCTCTAGGTTGACCTGTTTAGATAACAGTTAAAACATACAGTAATTAATATCAGTTAGTATAGAAACATTCACAGAGAAAAAAAGAGAATAAAAATTATTTTAATGACTAGTAAATTTATATCAATTAAAATAATAATGTCCTTATTTCATTTCTATGTTAATGTATTGGAATTATTCAATAAATATTTGTTATACAGCATATTAAACATTTATGAATATTTATTATTAATTATATTTGATATAATTTATTAAACCACTCTTAATATTTATGATTATGTTAATTGAATCCTACATTTGTTTCAAAGTATGCGGATATTAAATTGAAATTTAAAAATAATGCAGCTTTAAAGTTAAATTAACAGTTTAAGTATAAATAATGTAGTACATACTAAAAGTATATTCATAAATATATAAGAACCAACAAGGTTATACACAATATTATATGTATAACATCATCTTGTACATTATAATCTCTCAGTTGTATTATTGTATTTAAATCCTACTTCATTTGAAAGCACGTAATCTTGTTATTGTCTTACAAGAATCTTAGAGGACCTGTTTAGAAATTATAGGAAAAATACTAGTATCACAATAATCTGACTGCCACTATTCGTAAATTTCATGCTTTATTTAATAAAGTCGTCGTGTATCTGGATGGTAATCACAGACGAGAAACATTATAAATTATCTTTGTTACGTTCCTTCTGCATTGTAATGAAGAGAACGACTTCAATGTACACAAACTGCATATAGGAAATATAATTTTAGTACTGAACTTTTGTCAACTAGTATATAATATATATCAATAATTTAAAATCTATCTAGTAATCATAAGTTTATTTCTTTTTTTATCAAATTTCTGATTCCTTATTTCAAGCAACGTTTTGTTTACGAGGACCTCATAGTTACTATCATCAGTAAAAGATGATGTGGAACTTGCTTATAAAGTTTAATGACCTATAAGTATCATAAGCACTGGGTCTGTTTATGACAACATTTTAAATAAATCCGAAGAATTTAAAATTGTATTTTCAAACAGTATTAAAATACAAGCTTGTTTCTTTTGTGAATATTATGAATTTTAGATTTATTGTATGTCGAGCATTTTCAAGTAATTATAATTATATTAACTTTTAATTTAACAAAATAAAATTCTAAATTATTTTGATCGAATGAATCAAAATCATTTTTGTGATAAATTTAATTATTTACTTACGTGTTCTGAATATTCATTATACAACTTTCTTTAAGTATAATATATAATGTATAAATAAGTTATAAGTTCCTTTTGTTAATAGAGCTGTAAGCCAAGTTTTTGTGACCCTTGAAGTCTTAGTCGAGCGTACATAATAAACGATCTTCACGAACTTGCTAACGACACGAAACTGACCGCCACTGTTTGTAAACAACTTCCTGACTTCATAATGTGACTAGCTTCTATCTGCGACTTCGCTGGCATAAGAAATTTATATACATTTAATATGATTATTACATATTCTGGAATTATGAACTTATAACAAGAAACCTAAAGCCGGGAAATTGCCAGGTAGAACAAGATGAAGAACCCTAGTTATTTTAAAATACTGTAATAATGGTTTCACTGCATTTATCAATAATGTAAAAAAAAAAAACAATATATGTATAACAACTAGTTAATTTTAATTTTTCTCTTATACTGTCAAAATGAAGCAATAAGATGAAATCTGAAGACTTGATGCTTTTATATGGAATTGTATGATGATATTGAAATAGAGACTTATCAGAGAAAGTTAGCGAAGTAATAAAGTTACTGATTACTTATTTATGATGGTTACCTAGTTAGTTTTATGTTACAAAGTCTTCAGTAGAAAAGGTTTAAGCAGGATCAATGTAAAATTCGTCTACGAATTGAAAATCATTGTTGCTTAAAGGATCGACGTTTATAGTTGAGATAGATAGTTATGTTACACCATGAAGATGTGCCCATCGTGGGCCGTGCCCCGTCGTGCACTGGGGGCAGTGATTGGCAGCGACCTCTCGCTCCCTCGTGTGGTCACCGCCATGCTGGGGAGTGAGGAGGCGTGGACTGCAGTTGCCTCCTTCTGCGAGGACGTAATGTCACAGAAGGAGGATCCCTCAGCGCCAGCGCTCCGCAGAAGGAGAATGGGCGGAAGGCGGCTCACACAGCGTCCACCTTCACCCGCCCCTGCGACGGCCATAAGGCCTCGGCCTCGAATTTTGCGGGCAGCGGAGCGGCGGCGGCGGCGCCACGGCAACGCATACTGTTCTCCAAACTAGCGGGCAGCGGGCACCGCTGTATTCGAGGGTCGGTCCATTTGATTATACGCGTAAGATCCTGCCGCTCCCGCTGCCGCTCCGCTGCCCGCAAAATTCGAGGCCGAGGCCTAATAGATGGCCGTGCGCTCCGGCCGCAACATAGCCCCCCCCCACCCGGGGGGGCGTGAGGGGTCCGCCAAAAGGTGGGCAATCGCCAGCGGGGGCCTGGATGCAAACAGGATTCCCAGCCCCCTGCCAATCAGGCGAGGTTGGAGCGCCACTGGGTTATTTTAGATAGTTATGTTAATCCATTATGACTTACTGTTTGAACTTATTACCTTGTAACCCTGTGCATGAACTTATCAACCTATCTATATATGTATATCATTACTCTTATTTGATTTTATACTATTAAGTACTACTTTACAAATAAAGAAATACTGTGAGTACATGTTGTTTTAAGTTTAAAAATCGCGACTTATTACATTCAACGTTAAGTTAAAAAAACATGCATAAACAAACAATCAAATTTTTATTTTGTACTTAAGTCTTTAGTAATGTACATACTAAGATTATTAAAAAGAAAATATTCCTTATTATAACAAGAAAAAGAAAATATATGTATATTTAAGATGTTTTGAACTTGAATAAAGTTTCGATGTTACTCGTATAATTATTTATTCAATACAGATATTCAAAAACTTATCTGATATAAAAAAAGAAATAACAAATTCCCATTAAAAGTAACATTATCAGTAAATTTGTAATCAACATTTGACTATAAAATAGAATATGAGAACTGTCGGATGCTCATTAATAATTATTTTACTTTTGTGTAATTTCATTCACAATATGTTACATTTAGAGATGGAGCTCATTATCGTCATTACTTGTTATTATCGTACTGTGAATCATAAATAATGACTGATCTCAGATGTATGTAATTAAAGAATAATGAAATGAAAATAAAACTAGTGATGATGATATATTAAAAAGAGCTTAGAAAAATGCTCTTAACTATTACATAACTTAAAAATAACTATTACATAACTTAGAAAAATGCTCATAACTATTACATAAGATTTATAACCTTAGTTAACTTTCGGAAAAATAAATGAAAACGAGCTGACTTAATTATATATTTTGACTGTCGGGTGGGTCTCATCATAATCTACATATATCGGAACATACACACTGACATGGAACTGCTAATATGATTAACAAAACACATAAAGTTACTGGCTTTTATTAACCAAGTTTCCGTTTCTTTGTGACCTTTTCAATTAATAACTCCTGGTCTTAGCAAATTCTATTAAAATTTGTTATACTTTACATTTATTATTTTATTCTTTCTATTTGTCGTCATATAAATTCATTGTGTTTGAGCTGGAAACGGGTATATTTAATGCAAGATAAATCTAACAGTGTACAATCCCCCTGATGTTTGTAACACAAGAGAAAATATATAAACACACACTTCTGTGTTCTTTATACATATATTTTGTAATATGTATATTCATTGTCATTTAAATCCTTGCTTGTATGATATTCAAACGAATTTCACGATAAGTATAAATTGAAACAGTATAGAGTTACACTTCAATTGTTTACACAAATTGAAGTTTTTATTTTTGTGTAATTTACTTAAGTAAACTTTTGATATTGTTTCTAATAATATCTTGTGTATAATTTTTAATTAAAGCCACAGTACTGAAATTATTTACTATTGTTATATATACGAAAGTGTCAACATTACGCCAACTCATATGAAAATAAAAGTCACATTTTTTTGTAAAGGAACACTGTCATCGAGGGACAGACATTCCTTTGAGCTTCTTTGACATGTTTCTTATTGTAGCAAATAATTTTTGTGAAACTTTTCCTTTATTAGTACACTTTACATTCAGTTTGAGTTTTACCAAATTATAGAGATTATTATTACCACTTCACAATTTAGAACTTTTCTGTTGCATTAGTGATGTTAAACTCTTTTGTTTGTTTCCGTTTATATAAGGAAAAAGGTACATGTGCCTTTTTTAATATTTCTTTATGAGATTTTATTTCAAAAACAATTCAGATCCTTTTATTCAAAGTTAGTTTTTAATAACATATTAGATCAGCGACTATGTAGGAAACAAAACAAGGTTCCTCTAAATTTTTTTAACACTAGTACCACTTCTATTCTCGGAAGGATTTTCTACCTGTACATTAAGTAAATAAAAATAATTATGTTTTTGGGTGTTGCACAATAACAGAAACAAAATTAATAATGTGTGTAAGCATTTTTAATTGTGATGTGGTTTGTGTCATTTCTGAAATACGAAAAAAAATCTCCTTAATATGTTGTGGTTTACTTTTTATCAAATGAATTATGAGTATAAGTACTACATATTAAAATGTGTTAGCTAGTCTAATTTATATTAATTGAAATACAAAGGGAACCAAATAACTTCTTAGGTCCTTCTTAGGACGCTATGGCGTCAACCTCAAGCGCTTGTAGCATTCTGCCTATTATTTGATAAGTATTTGGAAGAGGATTCGTAACCGCATATGCACAAGAAGGCTGAAACTGGCAAATAGTAAATGAGCAGATTCAACTTTTAGATCATTACACCTCGGGTCGATGGTGAATAACAATGTTTTCAAATCTTCTTTCTTCACTCGCAAATATTGTATAACTAGAATTAAACTAGTCTGTATGCTTTGTGATTGAGACGATGAAAAAACGTTCAACATTATCGATATCTGATGAAATTTAGGGTTTATGAAGATATGAAGTATTGATTTCTGTCATCTAATGCGTTAAGACTTTTGTAGAATACTGCTGTAAAACCCGTCAAACAACACTGATCAAATTAAAACGTGGAGTAAAACAGTTATTTCTACAAACGTCAACGGTCATTCCTTATACATTTAAAATTTGCAGATAACATTGTTATCTAGTATGGTTGATAGTCATATAGGCTGAAACTGTTTAATAATGCATCAATTTTGGCTAAATATTTAAGGTCATTCGGCATAATTATGGAAAAAAAACCCTCCGAAGGGTACGTGTAGGCATCGTAGCATTCGGGAAGTAACGACATAATTTTGAAGTCGTCAACCTCACTGTCTGTCAGGAATAATCTATGTGATTAACCAGCTTAACTTATAGAGATAAACGTAAACGTTCAACGTAGACACTCATCGAAAAGTCTACTAAGTCAATATAACAGTAATAGAAGCAGTACAATTATTGTTCAATTTAAGGAAAATGTTACCATTGTAATAACTGGTAACAATAAGTCAATAAATAACACAACGTACAAAAGAGGTCTCGAACGAAGCTCTCATTGTTCAATTTAAAAAACAGTTTCAAGGAAATAACAGTTGAACATTTAATTATCTCAAACTATTTATTTTTATAACATTTTTTGGTAACATCCATTCATAAACAGAGTAATAATTCAAATTTAATACTAAAACTCAAAACAATAAAAATTCAAAGTCAGACTAGAACTCTTGATGTAGTAGTAGTAGTAGTATGTACATATATTATATAGTGATAGGTCTCAGTATGTAGGACTAATTTTTTTATATAAGTCACATTAATCCAATATCTAGTTTCATCCTGTTCTCAATACACTTTGTAGGGGAGAGTTGGTTATATCGTACTAGCATTTAAATCGTACTACTTCTAAATTTCCCATTTAATGAATATTTTTTTCTACACTGACAACAACAAATCGTGGCCCTGTACCATCCCTCTTCACCCACTAGTTTAAATCGACGTGAGTTAACAACTGTGCAAGTAATAAAAGAAAATCATTTTTTGTAGGAATTAATATAAATATTGTCGTACATTCGTAAGGAGATAACTCGTAATCAAGGTAAGTTATAGTTATTCAGTTTTTTTTTATTATTCCACAATTGTATACTAGATTATTGGGGGTTTTTGTTGCGTGTCTAAGTTTTGAGTTTATGCCGGATATTTGCTTATGTTTTAGAAATGCCTTAGTTGGTTTAATCGTACCACTTGCAGTTGGTTAAATTGTACTGGTACGATTTACCCGACTACCAACCGCAAGTACCTATAGTACTACCGCAACTACATATAGTAAGTACTACCTAAGCCCAAAAACAAAAGTTATAAGAGGAAACGATCTCATTCCATCACCAGTAACGATGATTCAGGAGAGACACTTGTTGTAGAACTAGATGATGATGATTATCTTGAAAATATATGTCGAAAGTGCAATTGTTCTTACTACGATAAGAAGGGTCCAAAAGTTGATTGGATTCAATGCGTTCGCTGTAAACGGTGGCTACATGAGACATGTACTTCGAATCCAGACATTTGTCATGGTTGTTTCCATTAAGAAATATGCACAATAATTATATTACAAATAACATTCTTGCTAACTATTACTTTATTATTATAGTTTACTGTTTTTTTTTGTCTCATTTTTATTAGTTATGTTGATTGATCTCATTATCAGAGTATAATCATGTTATTTTACTGAGAAAGCTTATACCTAGTTCCTTTATATAACCTAAGAGTTAAAAATTAAGTTTCTATTACCTAAAAGATATTAATAATGTTGTTTTGTTACTTACCTAACAGTTAAAAATAAATAATTTGATTGAGAATTTTAATGTCTTTTATTCAGTGGTACGACTTAAACACCCATGGTACGATTTAAAGACTTAGTGGTACGATTAAAACGACTAGTCGCCTAAATCGTACCGATGGCAAGCCTCTATAAAAAAGCATTTTTAACAATGTTAGAATAATCGCAAGGATCTGTTCTCTTCTTCTTAGGAAACTAAAATATGAAACTTTATTTTACATATGTATTAATTATTATAAGACGTGTTATAGTCGAAATATTTGAGTTAAAGTGAAAAGTGGTACGATATATCCGACTCTCCCCTATATTATGAGCAGCGAACTAGAGAATGTAATTTAAATTTGGTCGACGGCGAGTGATGCTGTCGAGGCGAGTGGCGAGTGATGAGTGAGCTGTAATTGACATTGAACCATTTTCTGTTACCGGTGTTATATATATATACTAAATATTAAATAGTAGGATGATAAACATAACGTTGTATAAACTTTACTTGCAATAATGATTCAAATTCTCTCTTCACTAACAATTAAATATAAATCTGAGGACATTATTGAAAAACAGGTTTACATACAATAATAATTGTTACATTATACTTCATTCTCGACTTCAAGCAACTTCTTAATTCAAAAAAGTTGACAAACATTTTTTATATCAAACTATTGAGGAACAAAAGGAAAGCTATCTTAAATGTACAAAAAGAGTACTTAATTCTGTACTATAAATAGTATTTATTTAGACAGTAAATATACATTTATTATAGGAAAAAAAATAATATATTTTCCTTATCATATTGAATGTTTTCTGTATTAAATGAGAAATTGTAAGAATTGAATTTTCATAGCCATGTAAATTCAATGTGTTTTTGTCAAGGCTTGTGAAAGAGCGTTATAAAGCTCTTTAATTATAGCAATATAATGAATCTACAATAAAAAATTACAATATAAAAATATTAGAACGTTTATTAGAAGTACATATCCTCTAGAAGAAAATAAGTGTTCAGTAACTGACAGTGAGGGTTAGGTATATCAATGAGGGGAAAAGACGAAGTTCTTGTAGTTTCACTTGAAACACTGAAAGCTTTCAACAGAGTAGAAGTAGAAGCGCTAGGATAATACCTCTGCCTTACAGAAGACCACTACCAAATGACGCTCTTTCATGTAGTGTCGCGTTTCTGTAGTGAGTATGTGCTTTATTCCTTAAGGTGTCGGCATAGTCGATATCAACATTATCAGTTAAAACAGTATTTAACTAAAGTTAGGTATTAAGAGTCAGTGTAAAAATTAAATTTATCGGATAATTATGATTAAATAACTGTTTTTTTTATCTCTTTCTGTTAATGTGATTTTGTTCTAAGTTTTTGTTCATATTCTTGTTCTCCTAATAGAATTTTTGATTTCTACTGTATTACAAATTATTGTTTCAACATAGGTAAATACATATATATTTTTCTAATACATATGTTATTAAACAATATGTTAGTACTGTTCTCACCAATCAGATGTAAGTTGTTTGAACAAATGTTGAAGTAGATGTGCTGGGTATCACTCACTGGGTACCTAATTTGGGTACCTCATCACTGGGTACCTAACAGTACATTATTACGATACAAATTCAGAATCATGATGAATTATGCTCAGCGTCTATTATATATATGTATATTTCACCAATACCACAAATAGTTCCTGAAGCCAGTGTTTAGAGCTTCAAAATAGTATTGATCTTCCTAATATAAAATTAGCATTAATTTAATATTATAATAAATTACAAATATACATTATATTATAATCAACAGCTAATTGGATATTCTGTGTATTAATAATATGTTTTAATGTCCATGTAGGATCAGGGTCTGACATTGTTTATAATTGATTCTTTGATTTGATCATTACTTTTGCATTTAATAATAACAGTAAAATTTAAATCTAGTATTGCCTAGCCGGTGTGCCAAAATGCATCACCTATTAATATGTAGTAATTTGTAGTATTCAGTGTAGGAGAGGGGGTGGGGTCACATAAGACCTCGTACTGATTGTATCTGTGACCTACAAATTTGCTCCAGTTGATAATAACATTGTCATTTTGTTAAGCACGTTTAAATTACAATAAGTAATGGCGACGCGACGCCCTCATTGTGATGAGATTAAGTTATCAATTAAAACTATTGAAATAAGGGTTTAACAATTCAATTACATTTTCACACCTGAAGAAAGTAAGACAACGCTACCATGTTATTTCAGTTCAAGTTGTATAATATACAAGTCTGTTGTATAATATATAATAATTATATCATGCAAACTTAAACTATTTTCTTTCGGATAATAATTGTCAACAGAGTTATCTATATCTCTAGCCTCAAACGTAAAGCTAAACGTTGCTCATTCTACGTACTTTCAAATTCAATTACAAATAAAAGATAAATACAAAGAAACCTACTCTAAGTCGATCTATAAAATGTAAAAGTGATCGTCGTATTTTTGAAAAAATATAATTTATACGTTGTGATAACAGGAATCACTTAGAAATAATACTGAAGTATTGTACATATATGTTTGATATGAATTGAATGAATTAGATATGAATCAGTTTATTACGAAGATTGTTATATCTAAACCAGGCGTCACGTCTAGCAACATAACAACTACCGTTTTTAAAAGTTCCTTAAATAAATTATCACTAACTAAAAGACACATGCTTACTTAATCCTCCTATACCCGCGTATTGGTCAATCAGACCGACAGTTTAAATTTGCGTCTTTTTCTAACTAACGATAAATGCTAGCACATTGGGGTCACTGCTAGCTGCCGGAATCGTCGCCGGCGTCTATTAAGTGTGGCGGAAGTTCTTGTACGGGTAGTACGTATATCCGTACACGAAACCATTTGGTCCAGGAGACCGACGCGGGTATAGCTGATACAGTTTTAGGTGAGTGCTGTATTTTATTAGTTATATAATTTTAATGATTTCTTATATTATTATTGGATTATTATTTTATAACATACTTTGATACTATGTACTTTTAGGTTAAATTTCCTTCCCAAAATGGTCGACGAACAAATAAGACTAATTTTAGAGGCGAATAATTTAAATTCTAACTACGATGATGAAAATAATAGTGATTTCGAGGATTGTGTGGAAAGAGAGGCTAAAAAAGTGATACTGAACTAGAGGAAGATTCCAACAGCAAAGTAGGGGATCGAATAACTTTTAGTGACTACTATCTCGGCAAAGATAATCTAACAAAATGATGAGATTTTAAATCAAGCCTTTCTTGGTCGTTTACTCTTTGCTGGTGTTAGACGAAATAATAGATTGAATGCCAAAGATTTATGACGTCATATATGTCCTCAATAATCCCAGCAAAAAATTGTTCAAATTTTTGGAAGCCCTATCATATGATCTCATGAATCCACATCTGAGGCGACGTAACAAACACATTTACCAAGATTGATAAGACAAAGATTTGCTAAAATTTGCAAATTAGATTATCCAGAGTCCACAGCTACAACAAAAAATAATAAAATAGTTAATTGCTATTATTGTAGCTCCAAAATAAAATCGAAGAACCCGATATAACTGCACCACTTGCAAGAAATATTTTTGTATGGAACATGTGATTATGGATTGTTCTGACTGCTATGGTGGACCATCAGAGGAAAATTAATCTATAGCCTTTTGTTGTTTATTTAGTAATTTTAAAGATTTAAGAGTTTTTTTTGTTTAGTTTCAGAATAGGTATTTTTTGTTGCATTTTAAATAGTTTATAAGAATAAGCACTGTTTTTCAAAGGCTGTACTAAAAAGACTGTTAGTTAGTAATATACATTATTATTGTCATAAATTTTGTTTATATTGATTGTGTAAAAGTCCTTTTTAATCATAAAGTATATTTTTGTGTGGTTAAAATGATAACTATGTATTTAGTAAACGAAAGAACTATCATTCATTCTTGTTGTTGTATGTTAGTATATAGGAGTACTCGTATGTTATACGATTATTATTTCCAAGCTAGATTTATGTTATATTTGATATTTTATACTCGCCTCATAACATCACCGGCGATCAGTTCCAGGGCACACAATGTCACTCGTATCTCGGACTGAGTGTTTCTGAGGTCGGAGTGTCGTTCAGCTTCACGCAGCGCCACGCACTGGCCGGGTGGCGGAGGGCGGTACCATGCGAAACTACATACAAATGAAACAAGACACAAGATCAAGGTTGTATCTGTATTTGTTTATTATAGCCTGCTTTAACTCGTAAGTTAACTTTTAGTAAAAAAAGCGTTTTACATGATAACATCTCCACAAATCATTCTTTGGTTGTATCTACACACTACTGCTACGTATTATACGTACTAAGATTAGTCTATGATAGTATTGCTCGCGCGAAAATATTATATCAACAATATTCTCACCCACACTCGTTGACTGGTAAACTTCGTGGAATCGACCGTATTGTTAATGAATTACGTGTAACATTGTGTGAATCACTGGTGCTGTCAAAATTAAATTACGCCGATACAGTGATAGGGCCACGGATGCTTGCACGCTCGAAAACGGCTATTCAGAAAGTACAGAATGCCTGCGCTCGTTATTGTTTCAACATTCCTCCGCGTGCACATGTAACTCCTTACATAAATGAAGCCAAATCCTTAAAGACTGACTACCGCAGACAATTGCATTTCGCTTTACTTTTATTCGGAGTCATTAAATCCAAGTCTCCGGGATATCTCTATGATAAACTTTTGTGGTCATCGGTTGTAAACACTAATCACTCCACCAGGGCGAATCCTTATTTACTGTTAGTGCACCCACATCGTACTGCAGCCTTTCGTGGATGTTTCAGATATGCCGCAGCCAAATGCTGGAACAATCTGCCGCCCCCACTTCGTGACTTAAAATCGTTAAATACTTTTAGACTAAAATACAAGTTATTCTTGTTTAATCTACAAATTGAACAATATGTAGATTAAACAAGAATAACAATAGTAACAATAGTAACAATAGTAATAATACTAATAATAATAAATTATCATATTCACAAATTTACATATATATTGATTTTGATATAAATATTTAATAGTATAAATGTTAGTATTTAGTTAAAAACATACCTATAATTACATGGCCAATTTGCTTAATGCAGATTGTTTCATGTCATATTGGTTGCGGAGTGTCTGTCCCAATAATAGTTTTTGGGAGTACTATTATCGTCATCTCTAGGGCAACACAAAACATTTGTATATAAAAAAAATATTTACCTAAATTTTTATTTGTTTCGTTATAGCCCCTGTCGTCATAACATACCATGGCGCTGTCATTGAATTGAGTCAGAGTAACCGTTCTTTAGATTGAATTTTAAGTTTAGATTTATCATTATTTCTTTAATCTTTAATTCTTTAATAATTTATTTGCCACGCTTACGCGCCCGTACGTCACCGTCACATGGAGGCCTCTGAAAATCAGTGCTGGGATTGTATTATGCCAGCTTTAACTGATGGGGTTTTCCATTTTGGATCCCACACCAGTGCAAAATTTATTTACACTTTCTTTTTGTTTTAGTCTTTTTAATTATTATAATTTTTCTATTTTTCTTTTCTTGTTTTTTTATAGCTTTGTGGTAGGAAATCTTTTTCAGTTTATATAATTTAATTTAGACTAAGTAACCATAGATGTAATTATTCTTGTAAGTTAGCTATAAGTTTATTTTCTTGTTTAGTTATTATTATTCTTTTTTTTTTTTGTATTTTAATATCTCCTTATTGTTTATATTTTATTTTTATTTTTCTTATGTTGTGGTGTGGACTAAATAAAGTTTTTATCTATCTATCTATCTATCTCCCTCTTTTATCGACAACTGCAGCGGCTCGACCTGCGTGAACATTATTTTCAAACATATTTTTACTCCTGTGATAATGTTTTATATAGTCATCACTAAAGTCAGTGAAAACATGTAAACCTGATAAAACGATTCATCTTGTATTCCAAAGTCGGCTGCCAGATATAACTCCACTCCTGTGTCCATCTCTTCCTCGTACACACTTTGTTCTGAAACCTCTTCGTCTATGAAACTTCTTGCTATAATTAAACGAGAACTATAAGTCGTTGTTTATTAAACTACTTACATAAATATTCATAAAAATCAAACTCACAACTGAGGGACAAGGACAGACACGAGGTAATACATCGAAAAGACACAGGTACAGACGGCACGGCATGGCAACTCTTGTTGTTTAAACTCTGAAATTTTCATAATGATATGAATATTTTAATATTAATGATTGTGTTATTATTAGTTCATAAAAAGATTTAATAATTATATGTATAGATTATTTGGTTCCCGGCAACATACGTGCCGATGATATTAATTATATTTTCCTCAGAAGGCGTAAATATTGTGCGGTTTCATAAATGTCAATGAATTCACTAAAAGTTGGAATACAACAGCTTATTTCTTTAAGAAGTTAAAGTTAATATGTTCGTTGGCTCTGTTCTATCAAAGTATAATTATAATTCCCGTATATTTCAGACAGGTATATTTACATATACATTCAAAAAAATGTAAGAAAAATAACATAACAAAATGATATTTAGGATTCTGTAAATTAACAGAAATGTTGATAAAAAACTTACGTTACAAATTTACCGTTAAATATTTACACCTGTTTTGGTGCATTTTCTGTTTCCGTAGGAACGTATTGACCGCCAAACTATAATCGCGGCTCGTATGAGGTATACTTTGTATTCCGCCTACCGAGACACATAAAATTAAATTTATTTGATTTTGTCCTCAGTCCATCCGTCAGCTCACAGTATTTATCCATTGATATCCATTCATGCATTCCGTAGTACTTGACAATGTTTGTGGTTTCGTGTCCGAATTGCAAGATCGTCAGCGAAGGCTTAAATGGATCCCGTGTATTGATTATTAAACTTGAACCGATATCCTCATTTCTACTCGTTACTTATTAGTTTATGTACTAAGATATTAAATACAATATTAAATATGATTTTAGACAACAGCCTTTAAAATAGTTCTACATTGTAATTTAGTTGCTAGTGCGTTAACGTAAAAATACAATTTTTATAACAAGTTTTATCATTTTCTTTAACAACATATGGATACACAGTCAAGTCGGCGCGTGAGGTATTCGTTATGTTTACGAGCCGCTCGGGATCCGAGTGAGAGATCCTGGAATTAATTAAAATACCAAGTTATTATACAAGGATTTAACAACATACTCACGGTCTTATAAAAGGACGAAAAAACGACACTGATGAAATATATTTTAATAACACCCTAAAGGTACCGTTTTTTATAAAATTACCGTTGTTACCAAAATACAATAGAAGAAATTTTTTAATCTAATCATATATATCTTTTCCTTGTGAAAAATATCAAAGGAAAAATATCTCGTAATTAATATCTTTTTTTCAACTAATATTTCAACTAATTTAAATAACATTTCGATTGTTACATTTCGTATATTTGTAGTTGTTCATATATTTAGTACCATTTACAGGATATCATAACCTTACCAGAGCACCAGTCATTGAGAGTCTCGTGTCCTCAAAGCGAAGCTCAGCGGCGAGCCGACCGCCTCCACCCACACGTCTATGACCAGCGACTCCAACTCCTCGACCTGTGAATGAAACAAATGTTGATTGGAAACTTAGAACGAGGTCACCGCAACCGTATACGGGACCTCGCATAGTATAACAAACAAATAGGTTTGACCTGTACTAAGACGCTGTGCATGTTGTCTGAGAATTCCCTCAATAAAACATTCTGTTTTTTTTTATTGATTAATAATAATATACATTTTTTAAGTTTACGAGGAAGAGAATATTTACGAGTACATAGCACTTTATTCGGCATTGCTACATGCTATCACGATAACATATTGTTATGTGGAACCTTATCATGAAACGGGCACAGAGGTACTTTTAAAATAGTATTGTAAATGTATTATTTTTTAAATTATTTAAATTATAAAAGTACTTATTACAGTACTATAAAATTAAATACGGAAATCTGTCAATATAAATAGGAATACATAAACGTTTTGACATTCAAAACTTTATTTTTCATGTGTAATAAGTTTTATAGTTTGGAATAAACAGTATAGTAAAGGCATCACTTATTATAAAAGTATTAGAAGGGTTTGCAAATATTCATCCAAATAAGAAAGTGTAATAAAAAAAAAATACAACAAAACGGAGAGTAAGATTTCTTCTTACTTTAAAATCTTAAAGGCCGCTAGTTATATTATACATGAGCGTTCAAAAAGAAATAAAAAAGTGTTTCTTTGTAGATACAGAGGCTTCAATTCTTACTAAGATCCATGAAGTGGAAAAATATAGACAAAACTGAGATTTGGAATGAACAAGGACAACCGGCTCTTTCACTCATCGAACGAAACACACCCATTAAAGGCTACTTCACGCCGGTCTTCTGTGAGAGGGTGGTACTTCCCCGGTCCAGTCAGCACATGTTCGAGCTGTAGTTACATGACTACAAGTAGGCTCACGACTTACAGGTAGAGGAATGTAGAAGGTTCTTATCATAGAAGTGTTTTTAAATAAAGGCAATGCCCTGCCCTGCCTTAACATCAGCATTTCATTTACATATCTTTGTCGATTTACATTGGATGATATTAAAACTAAAGGATAATGCAATTTTGAAAGCGGTCTTATCAATGTTTTAATGATTTGATTGATGATATTAAATATGTATTTAACTTTAAGTAACAATTTATAATTTATATCAAAACTTTGAACACGCACGTCCATACACTAAATTATTGACTTACAGTAATGTAGATATTTATCTTGATGTTGCGGACAATAAAATATTTGTGTTTTTACGATTAATAGATAGATAATTTGTTCATAGGTAACGCGATACAATTCGAATCTTACGTACATTGTATGTATATGTGTCAGTTCAACATTCAGATTGTCTTCACAATGTATACTTCCTGAAAATTTCAAATACTCTGGTCTTAATATTTACTCTCGTAACTAAAGAAGTAATAAATACCTTGATTATATTATATCTATATTAATAAAGAGGAAAGATTTGTTTGTTTATTTGTTATGAATAGGCTCCGAAACTACTGAACCGATTTCAAAAATTCTTTCACCTTTGGAAAGCTACATTATTCCCGAGTAATATAAGCTATATTATATTTAAATAAAAATTAGGGATCCTTACTAAAACTCCAATAATGTAACCCAAGGTGTAAAAAAATGATCTGAAAAATTCTTTACGTCGCGTGCGCTGTGAAAACTATTGATGATAGAACCAAATCATTTACTACGACTTTGCAGAACTCATCATCATCTACAAAAAGTGTCGCGACAGCATATGTCTAAATATTATAGTTATGTCACAGTAAGCGGTTTTTTATTCCAAAAATTTAATTTATATACCGCCGCTTGAAAAGGCTCTTTATTTGTACCTTAGTATTAATCCTTATCAAAATAAATTACTTTATATTCAAGATAGCTTTAATACCTTTTTATAACTCTTTGAATTATTCAATTCGGACATTTCATTCGGAAGATATCACGAGTTTAAAAATGCAAGTATTAGAAAAAAGTCGCTTGGTTGCCGCTCATGCGCTCAGCTAGCCAGCATGCGATGTAGGCTCCATGTAAGCGTCACTGGGGTACGAGGGGGGAGTCAATCACAACTAATATTATAAATGCGAAAGTAATGTCTGTCTGTCTGTCTGTCTGTCTGTTACGCTTTCCCGCTTTAACCTCTCAACCGATATTGATGAAATTTGGCACAGACAATCATTAGACCCTGAGAAAAAACATAGGCTACCTTTTATTGCGAAAATGGGGATGAAGTGGTTGAAATAGGGGTTGAAAGTTTGTATGGGATTTCTTAATTTTAAAAGATAAAACCAGGAAACTTTATATTAAGGCATTAGATAAAATATATTTAAACATTTGTTCTAGCATTTTCGAAATTTAGAATCGTTTGTTATTTTTACCACCGTGGGGGTGAAATTCTACACACGGAATTCCCGAAATTCGAACAGAACGGAACAGGAACTACGAAGCTAAACTTTTTGTATACAAAATTTTAATCACTGAACCTAGGAACATCATATTTAGAAGTTTTAGGTGTATCAAGTTAAATAAAATTGGCCTTTGAAGTTAAAGTTCCTTTAAACGAATAGGTAATCTGCATCGCCGCCGCTGCCGTCGGTCGTCGTCGCCGCACAGTGGGAAAGCCCCATACAAGGCAGTCTCAAAACCCCTTCACATGAAAGTCGTTGTTATGGAGTAAAACTTATTAATTAATATAGTCTTATAAATAAGCTTTCTTTTCTATATTTTCTTAATTATTTTTTGCAAACCATAAAATATATTAAAAGGCATCAAAGTTAACTCATGTTCAATGGTGTTACTTTGGCCCAGTACATTACTTCTATTCAACGCCACATTACTTGAAAGTATTACTAATATTATAAATGTAAAAGTAACTCTGTCTGTCTGTCTGTTACGCTTTCATGCCCAAACCACTGAACTGATTTTAATGAAATTTGGTACAAAGATAGAGTTGACCTTGAGAAAGAACATAGAATAGTTTTTATTGCAGACTTTTGAAAAGGTTCTCTTGGAAACGCGATATAACCGAACTCCACGCGGGCGAAGCCGCGGGCGGAAAGCTAGTATTAAATAAATTTAAAATTTTAAGCAATAATTAAACAAATATAATTAAAGGAGATGGAAAACTGGTGGGCCCAAAATGTATGTAATGAGTTCAAAATTGATTTAATTTTTTTTTTGTATGAAATTCCAAAAATCTGAATAAATTCTGAATCTACAAGCGGAGAAATATGCAAATAACTGTTTTTAGGATGCACGAATGAAGCAATTGATTAACGATTAATTAAATAAAAATGATTATTCGATTATTTAACTACAAAATAAAAACTTTACTCCTAGTTTTAAACTTATATGTAGTAACTTCATTTAAACTACACCATATATGTCTATAATTCAATAAAAATAACTTTTAATAACGTGTATTAATATAATAATAATATTAAATATTATTTTAAAACATTCTTTTCGATTATCGATTCCATATCGATCGACATCATTCAGTATATAGTCTATGGCAACACGATATTGACACTTAACAATTACCATGCCTGATGCATTGTTATGAGTCTCACTTGTTTGATGTTTCGTGTTTTTCGATACGTTTCGAGTGCTTTCCCGATTCATTTTATGTTTTCAACGACCACTACTTTGTTTTGTACGGACTCCGAACCCGCCTAACGTTTTATGACCCTTGCTTTCACATATGACACCGACGATCGCCTGCACGTTTGACTTGCAATTGTTAATTTGGATTATTTCGCCGGCTTATGGATTGGATATTACTGAAACGATGCATCGCTGTGTGAATTGTGGGATAGCAACTAGTAACATTACCCCTGTACCCCCTGCACAGTTCCTAGACGATATTTTAATTATTACTGAAGAGGAATAAAATACATATTCCATTAAAATTATTTGTTTTATTTTATGACTTTTATCACATAGTTCACTACTCCTGTTCCTCGTAAAATTCCATACTTGTTATCGATATTTGTATGTCTTTGAGTCTTTCTTGCCTTGTTATATATTCTCTTCTAAATAAAATTATTATTTTTCACATACTTTTAAGTGAATTTATCTAACACTTAAAGACAATGCAATATAACCTCACTTTTACTGAACCTCCAATAACTGAGCTATCTGATTGTCAATATCTATACAATTTTCAATGAAGAAATTCTTAATTTTGAACCTTTTAATTAATATTATTTTCATGTTTTTACATTGTGGGCCCAGAATTGTATGCAATACTTTCGATCTCCTTTGTGTGACACCAAGAAGACACGTATCTGAGAAAGAACATTTATTTCATAGAAATTTTCTACTTTTATTGATTTGAATTTTAAAAGCTATCGAGATTCAATGAACCCTTTTAAACATTCTAGTAAACTTGATGTTAAATTTAAATATACTAAAATATAATATTAAATAATAACTAATCTTCTTCTTCTATATCTTCTATCTTCTATATATATAAAAATGGATTGCTGTTCCTTAGTCCCGCTAAAACTCGAGAACAGCTGAACGGATTTATCTTATCTTAGTCTTGAAATGTTCGTGGAGGTTCAGGGAAGGTATAAAAGCTGAAAAAATTTGATTCATTACTGGGAAAACCATAAAAACAGCCCTTTTCTATTTCCCATACAAACGTTTTTTTTGACATTAGATTTGACAACTAATATGTCAATCATTTTGTCGCACTTCAAAACACGGAGGTTTATGGCTCACAGATAGAGTCCAAAAATATAAATAAAAAAACGTAATAGATATTTCTTGATTATAGGGCGATACGAAGTTCGCCAGGTCTTCTAGTCTAGTAATATATAAAAATGGATTGCTGTTCCTTAGTCTCACTAAAACTCGAGAACAGCTGAACGGATTTATCTTATCTTAGTCTTGAAATGTTCGTGGAGGTTCAGGGAAGGTATAAAAGCTGAAAAAAAATGATTAATTACTGAGAAAACCATAAAAGCAGTGCTTTTCTATTTCCCATACAAACGTTTTTTTTGACATTAGATTTGACAACTAACTAATATGTCAATCATTCTGTCGCACTTCAAAACACGGAGATTTATGTCTTAGAGAGAAACTCCAAAAATAAAAATAATAAAACGTAATAGATATTTCTTGATTATAGGGCGATACGAAGTTCGCCAGGTCTTCTAGTAATTAATAAAACATTTCCAGAAAACAGAAGTCATTGATTGATCACGTCAAAGTGAGGTATACGTGCCGTATATATTCTATATATATAAAAATGGATTGCTGTTCCTTAGTCTCGCTAAAACTCGAGAACGGCTGAACCGATTTGGATAATTTTAGTCTTGAAATACTCCTGAAAGTCTAGGGAAGGTTTAAAAGGTGAGAAAAATTGGAATAATTGCCGGGAAAACCCTAAAAACAGTCCTTTTCTATATCCCATACAAACGTTTTTTTTTGGCATTAGATTTGACAACTAACTAATATGTCAATCATTCTGTTTGATTGAAACAGGAAAAACCTGATTATTTATGGCGTTTAAGATGGAAAAGATTTTGCCTGGTCGGCTATACCTGCATATATTACTCTTGACCAAACTAAAGCGGGCGAAGTCGCGGGCAAAAACTAGTAATTAATAAAACATTTCCAGAAAACAGAAGTCATTGATTGATCACATCAAAGTGAAGTATACGTGCCGTATATATTATACCTATTTCATTTAACACTCGATGAAAGACATTAGTTATTATGCTTCACTAAGTCGACAGATATATTGTTTTATACATTTACCTTGTAAAGGCGATAGTCCGTAAGTTCAAAGGGTTGCCATGGGATGATTCCACATCTACGTGTCACTTGCTATGAAACCCTTTTCAAATAAAGTTATTATCAAATTGATGTACAAGATATTAAGGTGTGGTTATAATGGGAAAATGCCAAATACATTTTATGAAATACAATCATTGTAAAATAAGATATACCTATATATACATACACGTAGTGCCTTACATACCTTTTCTTAAACAAAAAAAAGAATATTTTTCATAAAATCATTATTTAATTTATTACATATTTCCAACAAAATATATCTCATGGTGCATTAACAACAACACTGCAAATTCGGAAAAAAAATAAAAAAGAATTCATTTATATTTCATAAGTTATCAAGTATGGGAAACACATATTATAATTTTAAGAGTTCCGGGTTAGCATTATATCTATATAGATAAAGTATCATATAGAGCGCTGCTTACTCTACGAAACAAACGCGTGTTCGTGTGTATCAAAAATTAATAAAATAAAACAAAACAAGTGATATTTTTAAGAAACTTCGGGAAAATGATGTACTCTTAGATATAGGATCTAAGTTTAGTTCTGCATTTTTTATTCCATGTCTTTGTGAATTTCGTAATTTTTCTTCAACTTCGGTTACAATAAACAAAGCGCCTTACATTTAAATCGTTCCGTAACCTCCATATACTAAATTGCTTCACAATTTTAACAGGCGATTGCGCCAACAGATATACTTACTATTATACATATGTAGTATTAGTTTAAACATATAATATATAAGAAGAAGACAGATCATTGTCCTTCGAGTCAGCTGTACATAATTAAGAAATTAACTTCATTGAGGTAAAAATTAACAGATATTTCTTGATTATAGGGCGGTACGAAGTCCACCGGGTCATAGGTATACGGTTTAAGATATCTCGGATAGTTTTTGAGAAAAGTTTTAAATTAAAAAATATTATTTAAATAGAAGGTAACTATCAAGAGAACAATATACGGCAATATTAATTGAAATAATAATAGGCAGTTATAATATTTTTGAAGCTTTTATTTTACTATAAATATACCTATAACACACAGCATTTCTATTCTGCGTTAATTAATTATTATTTAAAAACTATTCTATTTATAAAAAGTTGAACTAGAAATTTATTGTATAGGATATAAAAATTATTCAAGTTTCATTATAGTTATTATAATACAAATTTAGTTTAATAATGTTTAAATCTTTTTTCACATTATGGATTAAATTAATATTCAACAATTATTCACGTACATGCTTTATTATGAGCTAAATGATAGTATCTTAATCTGCTAATTGAGTTAAGCGATTATTCTATCAATATTAAAATAGTCTTTTTTCTTATATTTCTTTGCTGTATAAATTTATATTTTTAGCGAATTAAACAAAGTTTAGCAATTTAAACTACTTAAAAGCCATTAACATAGAAGGAGATTATTTTTCGAAAGCGAGGGCGCGCGTGCGAGTGTCGCCGTAGCGATGACGGACAAGCATTACACATCTAAAGTCTATGTGGACTGACGAGTGACGAGTGACAAGTACGGCGCAGTGCCCCAGTGTTGCCAACTTTATTTTTTAGAAGATCGCACTAAACACTAAAAAAATAGTATTTTGTCTTGAAATTCAAGGAAATAATCGTACGCCATGAAATTTCAATAAAACTGCGTAATTATATCAAATAAAAACTGAATTTAATTCTAATTTTCAATTAACATTAATCATCAATTAATATGTGGAATTAAGATATTCATTAATACCCTAATACATATATTTTGAAAACATAAAATAAATGAATTGCTTTAGTCACTATCTGAATTACTAGGCACAGCAGATGCGGGAAAAGCATTATATTTTTTGTACATACTTAAATTTGATTTGCTCAGCATATCGTCTCATGGCTTGAAGTTTATACACGATCCTTTTTATTTAATATGTTGTGCAGCTAACAAATTCTTATGTACCGTTTCTGGAATACAGTTTAGTTTAACATATTCCTCATAGTTATAGTACTAAAGTTTAGTTTTACACATTCCTTAAAGTTTTATTGGAGATTTATTTTTTCGTAAGACTTCATTTTAAAAAATCATATATTTATTTTGCGTACGATTTCGATAACTCGATCGTACATCGTACAAGAGTCAAAAAGGTCGTATAAATACAATTTAAATCGTACGGTTGCCAACACTGCAGTGCCCGCTCAGCTGGCCAGTAGGGATGATCGATATCTGAAAAACATCGATGTTGACATCGATGTCATAATCGAAAGCCCGACATCGATATTCGATATTTATCGAAAACCGAACATCGATGTTGGATACCATCAATGATTTATGCAATAATAACTGACAAAAAAATAAAACACAGTGTAAAAGTTCGGAATTTATTAAAAAAGAGATCAAATGATTACATATTCCAATATTTTTTATCAACTGACTGCAGGAAGAGTAACTTTGATAAAGAAGAACCTTTTAACCTATTTCTTGGTTGATAAAGAGTAGAGCCAGCTTTTGAAAACAGTCTTTCGGATGGCGTTGATGTCGCAATAGTACTCAAATATTTCGGCGCTATTATTTTTAATTTCGGGTAAGTGGAACCGATGACATTATTCCAAACTTGGATAGGATCTTGTTTAAGATCAGATACTGTATTTTTCAAAAAGTAGCTTAAATCGGAGGGCATTTTGTGATCATGAGGGGCAGGCGTAGAGTTTTTGACATTTATAAGTTTATAATGTTCGCTCCACAAATTAAATTCTTCTGTTGGATCTGGCGAACGACTCATAACTTCTTCAATTACTTCTGTTTCCGTCGTAGTAGTTAGTTAGAAAGGAACGACCGGTGCGCCCTGAATGAATACGCGTTCAAAATAAACTTGATTTGTGGATGCCTTCGTAAAATACATATTTTGTTTCGTAACTTCGTAGGTTGCATTGGTCGTGTCGTGCGTGAGGCCGTGAGTTAACATCGATGATAGATGCCTTTAACATCGATGTTACGATATTTTTCGTATAGCAATATCGATGTTAAAACAGCGATGTTTTTGCTTTCAACATCGATGATCATCGAACATCGATGTTCATCGAGCATCCCTACTGGCCAGCGGCCGCTAGCGGGGCCAGCGGGGCTACAGGTGCGCGGGCCCGGACGACGCGAACTATAGACGCTGCGTGCATCCTCGATATATACATACGTACAATTTAATGAGAGGTTTGTGCGTCGCAAGAATTGAAAATATTAAATTAATTTTAATCAATTAATAAACAAAATGTATGTATAGAAATGGATATAAATTTAAATTTACAATACAACACATAATCTAAGTTGCTCCGCTACACTCTGTTTGTATTCATGTTAAAATAAACATATGAAAACTTTTCAAAGTATAATTTATTTATCACTTTTACTGTTAACTTTATTCATATCTTCCTTTTGGTTTATACATTTGCTAGGTATACATCAATACCGCTTTTTTTCTTTTTGATAATCTTTCAAAAATTTATGAAAGCTCGGAGGACTCAGTACAAACATGTGAAAAGAGTGACGATGCGTTTTATTTATTCATTCTCTCAACTTGATTGAGGTGAGTGAAATAGATTTGTGATGACTTTAAATTAAGTAATTTATCCTATTTTAGAATGTTAAAAAAAATTAACTCAGTTCTGTCAAAGGTTTATCTATAAAAAATATGTAATATTTAAAATTTATTTAAATACTGTTATTTTATAGTACTTATTAAGATAAGATTTCATAGTATTTAATTATTTAATAATACTTTTTAAAACAAAGTGCAATCAATAAACATTAGAAAAAACTTGACCATTTGTACTTCAATATTTGAATTTCATTTCTATTTAAAATAAATTATTGTTAAATAATAGTACGAATTTAATGAATATAAAACCAATAATAAGCTCATGACTTTATTTCAACTTTCCCGCCTTAACTACACTCGCAAAAAAATATTCTGGTAACACTGGAAGCACTGATTATTTTGTATTGTTTAATGTCCGTTAATTGTCAAATGAAATGGAGCTCTCTGATTGGTCGGTAAACTGTTCATATATTTTTTTCGCCATTTTATTATTGTTGAATATTGTTACATTGTCATTTGTTTTTCTAAGCACAAGTGAAAAAAGTTTTTATTAGTGAACAGTGAATTAATTTATTAACGAATTATGGAAAATTATGGCTGTGAGTTCTGTGCTTGTGATATGTGTTTAATGAAATTAGTTAGGTACGAGTAGATTTTCAATATTGTAGTTTGGTAATAAAATTAAAATAAGTGTAAAGTGAAGGCGTGTGAGTTGTGACTTGTGACCAGTTAAGATTGAACTAAAAGAAAGGTAATGTTATTCATTTTAATAAAAAGTATTATGATAGTTTTAATTAGTTAGCAGTTAGTTGTGTACACAAAAAAATAAGTTACTTTGTTTGCCTTGTTTGTTTTTTTTTCAAATGATAATAATAAGAATGTTTGAATCTCCACTGGATATTCCTATTTAAATAACTTTTATAAAGTTGTGAGGAATCATAATCGTACTTTCGTGGCTCAGAGGTACCTAGTTGAGAGATTCATAAAGTATATAGATGTTCGTTCTGATCGGCCTGCTGTAAGTTGTAACATTATGCGCGAATTTTATCAATATTTAAATGCAATTAATATTTTGTGATTTCTTCGCGTACATATTTTATTATGTTTAAAAACTACATATACCTAATATCCGGGACGAATCTTGACCCTGCGCAGTAACAAATATTAGATGTCGTTTGATGTGCGGTCTGAGGCGAGGAGCTCATTACTACAGCAAACATGAAACAAGGCCGCCATTACTAGTAAGTAGTAGTAACCATTGCAACGGGTGGATGCGTGGCCCCGCGCAGTGGCACCGCGTCTCCCGTCGTTTGTTTTTGTTTTGTTGATTTTGTGGGTTCTTTCTTTTGTTATTAAAGGAAGATTTTAACGAATTTTACTAAAATTCCAAGAAAAAATAATGTAGTTCTAAAAAGACAAGCTCGAAAAATGATTTACGATGTTTACTGTTTTTTAATAATGCTAAAGATAAAATAATTAACCCATTGTGTTTTTTTACGTACCTACCATTTAATATATTTAAAATTTATTTTTAGATAGTATGTACGTGATTTTCGCAACGACTATATCTGCGCAGAGGACGCCATGTTAGGTCAGGTTTCGTGCCGGGTAGTATACTTCCGACGCGACGTTTCGATAATACTTTGCAGCAACCGTTATCACGACAGACATCTCGTCTGCCCGTTAAAAACAATAAAAATATTAGTTTCATTTCTAAATTCAAATCAATACTTGCTAAAGACATCATTAATACATACATATCAATGATAGACAGACATATCAATGATTAGAGGAACAAATGATGAAAATTGTTATTTTATTTTTCAAACATATTCTGTTTACCGTACCTTAAATCTGTACTAGGCACGCCACTGCCCTGTTTTTACATCAAGTACTTTTAAGATATGAAATATTTAAAAGAATGTCTAGCTTTGAATTTTCGTAATCACCAAAATTACTTCACTATATATTTATTATTTTTTCTATCCAATACCAATGCGGATTTCATGAACATTTAAAAGGTCAACTAATATCAAAAATATACAACGTGTAACATAATTAACGCACACCCTGAAAGTAGTTTGATCAGAATCGGATACTGGATCGATTTTGATAGTTTTTTATGTAGGTCATTTTTTTTCTCAAATTTAGATAGAACTAAGTAAATTATAGTCACCCTACACACAGTTATCTAAACACTTCATAGAAACGAAAATTAATGGAAACGAAAATGAATCGTAAGTCAGGGTATTAAGATTTTTAAAATGAAATATTTAATTAGTAATCATCATTCAATTAAAGAAAACTGATACTTATTTCAAGGCTAAAATAGTATTTAATAATAACTACGCACGCAACACCATAGCGACAACCGGCACACAGCAAGGTCACTACAGTGCATAAAAGAAAGCCGCGTAATACAAAAATTATTACTTTCTCCTTCTTTTTCTTCGGCTTAATAACATTACAATAGAGCGAGACGGCAGGCATAATTCCGGGAATCAGAGTAATAATAACTAAACATCGAAGTCAACTAAATGTGTTTTGGGTAAGTTAGTTACGCCGCGTCCACCTTATCGAAAAGAGGTCAAGTGTAAAGTGCAAATAAAATCTTAGTCGCGCATTTCGCTGTGTTGTTTCGGTACACTAACATTCAATACATCAAGTACCTACGCACGTGTCCATTGACCTCCTAGATCAGCTGATTTGACGCGACTCGACTTTTTTTTGTGGGGGCGAATTAAATCGCTAGTTTATAACACAGAGATAACAAGTGCCGAGGAACTAAAAAATAATATAATAACCGCCTTTGTAAAAGTGAAAAGTGACATTGCAGTATTATCTAAAATAAAACCACAATTGCGAAAACGGTCATTAAAGTGCATTGAACAAGGCGGTGGACATTTTGAAAATGTTTTAAAACGACAACGCTGTGCGAGTGCAAATTAAACTGTAAGTTTGTTTATGATCTTTAAATTATTGTTAATATTTTGATTCACACCATTTAAACACGCCGACTTTGTCGTAGGTATTGTGGTGTCTAATCAAATCACGCGTTATCAGCTGTTTAATAATTCTTATTTACAAATTTAATTTAACAAATCAGTAATAATCAAATATTGGCTTCACATTAAAAAGAAAATGCAATGTCAATAATCTAAAGCTTGAAAAGTGTGATGGAAAGAAAAATCATAAATCATATGTTATTTCGTGTACTTATTATTACCTACTACTTATTATTGTCGGACGGCATTCGGAGAGAGGGGCGCGGCGCGGCGAGTACATGGTGTCTGTGTGTGTCGGTGAATAGCTGACCATATTATTATTTGCACGAAATTGGGATAACTAATTTCACAAATAAAAAATGCAAACGCACATATAAATAATATTTGGTGTATGCATTGCGTTTATATTATTATATTCTAATTGGGGTGTTTGAGGGTGTGCGTTAATTATGTTACATGTTGTATATAAAAGAAAGCTGTGTTAGTTTCACTATTTATAATTGAAGGACAGCCTTGCGACTTAGTCTGAAAATTGGTGGCTAGATAGATTAGAACCAGGAAAAGGATATAGAAAAATTATTATCATCTAATCGAAAAAGAAAAAATAAAAGATGATAAAAACTAAAATATTTTTATTTATTGCTTTTAAGGATGAGAGTTCCTCCGATCAGCTATACGAGTCCATTATAATACTGAAACGAACACAGTTGAAGCCGCGGGAAAAACTAGTGTAACATAAAAGTATTTAATAATTTCTGTTGAGCATTAAATCGCACTCAAAAATGTATGAAATTTATAATAGCAGTAAAAAAAAATTCATTGTACCGAATTCCGAACAAAAAAGACACGGTTTATATTTTGGGGTCCCAAACCAACTTTATGTTAAGCAATTTGTATCACAAATATTTTTATGATGAATTAATTTTAAGTGTTAGAGGTTATAGAAGTAATGTAATTGTATTGTATACTTTGCTTTATGGAAATCAAGAGGAGGAGCTATGTTTATTTATTCAGGTACGTATTTCCTTATTAGATTGTTCTCGTAGATTAAAGTGTGAACTTCTTAATATTAGATAAAATTTCATGTGTAACATTTTTTCACATTCCAAATTCCTCCCGATCTGTATGATCTTAAATTGATTAGGTGTCTCGTAATTTTTGTACTCATGAATTTTCACAGATTATTTTGATCTTGATAATTTTATAATAACAAAAACATAGACCACATGCTTTCAATTGGGACGCTCCGAGGGGTTATGAAAATCGTTTTTAAGTATTGTTTAATAAAAAACATCAAGTATAGTACCTTCTAAAAAGTTACAAAAAGGCTATAAAAACATATTTCCCCCCTTAATGCCTCTCATTTTATTATTAACATAGCCTGGACCCACCACTATATCCTTGCTGGTTATCTAATCAATCGGATTTTTATCTCTAGAATTCATTCAAGTGACTCTTAGATTGGATTCATAACATTGCAATATTATCATCTTATCATTTTTAATAACAACTGTATATAATAGGGTGGGTAACTCTAGTATGGATAAAAATAAAAGTTGCTGAATCAGATTCTAATAGTAATATTATGTTGTAGTGTACTATAAAAAATACTTTCAGCTAAAAAAACGGGTAATCAAACAAATTCTTCCAGCCCGCGCATGCGTTTTGAAAATAATCGATTTTGGGAAAAACACGTATTACTAAATGGTATAGTTTTTTATAAGAAATTATTCAAAATATTATCAAAACAAAAGAAATATTTAATGAAAGACATATATTAACTCTTACAACAATTAACTTAAACAATTAATCATAAAAAGCTATCAAAATAATATTCATTTTTATACAAAATATCCTGTCTACTATCGAATTTCTCCATAGCTTTCCTTGATGCAAGTTTTGCATGAATTACACCGTCCCTTGCTTTTTTATCACATGCCGACATTGCAGTTTCTGTCATTATCTTCACACTTATACGTATGACAAGGCAGCCTCGAAAACAACATCGTTTCGTCACCTTTTTTTCTATTATTTGAATAAGTTCGTCATTCGTGTCATTTTGTAGAATAGGAGGACCAATGTTGGTTTCTTGCCAGTTTATTAGATCAATATAAGGTTTGACATCAAAATTAAGTTTAGGCACTTCAAAAGTGCGGGCTAGTTTTCCCGTTGTAGGTGAGCAACGTGCTTTTAGAATTCTTCTAGTGTAAGTTCTTACATGCTTTTCTCCGTCTGTTAACATAGCCAATAGTAAATTTTCACGGTGAGCAAAATATGCGACTTAGTATCTTGCAAATGCATTAACAAATATCAAACAAAATTTCGCTTTGCTGGAAGAATTAAGTTTTTTCTCAGCTGCCAACCTTTTCAATGATTTGATGATATTTTTGCATTTGGAATGATAAGCTTTTAGGAGCTGAATGACTCTTGTATGCTATACGGATTGACGCCTTTTGCCATACTCCATCTACTTTCCGGGTTACAATTTCTGCAATTTCGGAAAAGGCGGGCTCTTTGTTGCTGACATTTTTAATTTTCACCTGTAGCCTATTCCACTCATAACTTTTCATGACATTCTGGTATGTTGGTTACTCGTTTTCTTTTATATTTTCTATAGTTCCAAATATAGGGCACTTGTGTGGCTGCCTATGATTTGACATAATGGAAAAATCTATTTCCGAGTCCTAAAACAAAAATTACACAATTTTCAATTTCACTAGATTTTACAAAAAACTAGCAACAATGATACATGAATTCTCCGAATGTAATTGCCTCAAAAATCTTCTTTTACTAAATAACACAATTTTTATAACAAAAGTAACGTGTGTTTTAATGGATATTGCTTAAAACATTAAACTTAATCCCACGTCAAACTTGTAACTTAAAGTGCAAAAATGAGTACTTGTACTTTTTTTTCAAAAATTTCAATGGCTTTGCGCGGGCTGTTCCAATTAAAATAATTAGATAATATTTTAGGGGTTTATAACGATATCTAACTACAACATATTTTTGCTGTTAGAAATGAATATCTTAAAAATTTTTTTTTGACCCACCCTAATAAATAGTTAACAATTGGAATTTAAAGATAAGCAAATATTCTTTCAAGGTGAAATTGTCTGTACGTTATCGACGTAACTGCTTGAGACGGTACAAGGTAACAAGAGCAATGATTAATTAACGTGTCAAGTATTTCAAAAAGTTCCAATGTATGTGTCAATTAATTGATGTTAATTAATTAATTATTGATGTGTTTGTTTTGTGTATAAGGTAAGGTAAGTATGATAAGGTCTGTACAGGCTTTAGAATTAAAATAGTTAAGTAAGCAATGATCAAATTAACAGTTTCATTAGCAGATTACAAAACAAATTTGGTATATTTTATTAGAATTAAATTTATATGACAGATACTACTTGACTGATGGTTTTTTTGACTTAACTGCACCTTGTCATAAGATACGAATACGACATAGCGGCCGATGGCTTTCGCAGTGGTTTTAGTGAGTAGGGGCCTGCCCAGGCCGAGTCTCACACATCCCTTCCGGCCCCACCAAGGCCGGTTGGACGGCTCGTAAAGAGTTTCCACTACGTCATCGAAAAAAAAAAAAAGATACGATTTTCCTGGGCCTGACTTGCAATCAACGTTCTGAATTTTATGATAGCTAATGATTATTTGCCCTCATCCAATTCAGAATTCAAACCTATAAACTTCAGACTATTGTTAGCATAAAAGAACTGTCTACTTCAAACAACGAGGTTACATTAAGCATCTTAAAAATCTTTTTAAAAAAAGCAGTGGCGAAAATCCCTTGTAAACAGTGACTAATTCTAGAGTATCAAAGTCAAACAAATTAAGAGCCTATTTAAAAGGCAAAAGGGACAATTTGTAATATAATCGGTTTTTTTTTATTATTTTATCCTGAGATTTATATATGTTGCAATAAATTTAATTTATTACATAGCTGCGTTAAAAAAAAATTGTAACATAACTTTTATCTGAACTAGGTTTATTTATGTTCCACCAGTTTACAGATAAATCTTGATAATGTCTATCAAATTACCCCTCTTACTTATATGTAGATGTATTAAAAGTTTATCATTTGTTTATTATATCTGAATTACAAAAGTGTTACGAGTTCCTTGGAGTTTAGATAAGCAGACTTGTGGCTTTGTAGCTTAACCTCAATCTTAAAACTTATTAGTTTCTTTTGGTAAAAAACCAAAAATGTTTGTGTACTATCTTATCTGTAATTCTTCAAAGTTAAGGAAAATATTCATTTGAAAATTTCACAAGAATAAAACAGTATAATATTGACTATATTTTAATATTCAACTAGCTAATATTGGATTACGCTTGTACCTCGTATTTCCTTGAATCGGATTACTGTAAAATAATTATAGGGCAGGTATAAAACAAAAGTTAAAATTTATTTAATTTCATCACATGTATGTATAATATAACACGAACACCTGTTACGGAAAGTTATGTGACTATTCCTCCCATGAGTACTTAAACGAAAAAGGATCTTCGAATTAGATTAGGGTCTTGTCAAATGTAACTGGACTTGGGTCTTTGTCATTAGATCTCACATCGATGAGTAAGTGACTCATTTTATAATAATTGCACGAATAGAGATTTTAGTTTTATTGACGTCCCCTAAATTAAAGCTATTTAAAATACCAAATGCGGCTACCGAATTATTATTGAAACAAAATAAAGTCTAAAATTTTGTTTTGTTAACAAATAAAAATGTTTCTTAAGAATTCTACACTTTAATTTTCATTATTCTAACACGGCTACGAAACAGACCTAGGCACTCTGAAATATAATCATTTATACATGACCTAACATATAAGTTCGCAAAGGCACACAAGATGCTTTTAAAATATGTATGTCATTCATAAATCCTCTCACATAAGTATCAATATAGTATCAATGTAGGTCTATGAATGAAATAGGTGCTGTAGAGTTATGACACACACTTGAAATAAGGTTAATTAACAATAAAATTTAAAATGACATATTCATTTGTAATCAGAACTATAAATTGTGAAATAAGACATTAGAAACAATGTGTTTGTGAAAGTTGATGTGGACGCTAGATTGACTATACATACTTTCAGTGAAAAAGTTTCGTAAAACACTGTCACCGCTGCTTCTAACTCTTTGACAAACTTCGGGTGAAGATTGACTCGGTATGATTTTATTTTTTTATTATTTTAACACAATATCGATATACATATATATTTTATTGATTGACTTCTTCTCGTTCATCACCAATGATTAAATTGATTTAAGTCATCTATCCTATTATTAAAAAAAAAACTATTCATAAACTTCTTTCTAAAAATACATTAGCACTACATGATAAAACTGGTGTTTAAGTAAACGAAAATATAGATTATTTCTTTGGTGATTCGGTTCGACGAGTTCAACTTTATCACAATATTACATTTACTAAGTAACAACATTCAATTTTAGATCCGTGATTAAACAAACGTCATCCAATTACTCCTTAGAATTGTTATCAAGTCACTCCTTACATATACAATCAGATCCTAACTATATGCTTCTGGCTTGACGTAAGTTATTGAGCTGATTAAGGAACCATTAAAAAAAATTGAGGCCATAAATAGTTTTTAAAAGCGCTTGAAAAACTAAAAAAAAACCGATTCACGAAGAAACCAAGAAATTCATTGTATTTAGTATTTATTCCATAGATATTATTTTAAATTAAAACATTATATTTAGTTTCACAACCTTGTGAATTTCTTTTGTTCTAACATATTTTGATGTAGTGTGATTTACATATTAATGTAGTTTAATTTTAGTCATAAACATTTGGCCCGGCCTTTGTTCGCCCATATTACTTTTCCATATTGATTACTATAACGCTTACCTACCTATGTATATGTAGCCGTGGGTTTTTTCAGGATAAAATTATTGAATCATCTCACTTATTTTAGACGTAATATAAATAGAAGTAACTTATAATTAAAATATATTTTATTGTTATATTTTATTATAATGTTTTACACAATTTTACAAACAAAATAGGTAAATTATATTATAAAGATACGTGAATCTTATTTCAATGTGTTTAGTGACTTTATTAACAATATTACTATAGTATTATTATACCTTTGTGAACAGGATGATATGGAAGAGTTTAAACCGTTGATACCAGACATTCAGGCTGTTAGGAATCCTGGAATGAAAGAACGACGCTGGAATGAATTCAAGGAAAAAGCTGGTATGTAAAATTCATACATAAGTCATTTTGTAACGTTTCGTCTCCTAGCTTTTTTTTAAAGCAATAGAAATTATCTTCGGTAAAAAAAATTCACTAATTCTGTTGAAATAAAGCTATAGTTTTAAAAGTAACACCATTTTATTGGTTTAAATGATATATTTTATATACTAGCTAAAAGCACCAGAACCTATGATTGACTTATTTTTTTTATGATATTCTAACTAATATGGTATATTTTTCATAAAAATATGAAATATATAAAATGACTGGTTGAAGTCAAATAAAATTTTGAACGAAGATGATTATTGTTTTAATAATATGTATATTGAAATATAGGTATAACACTAACAATGAACGAGAAACAGACGTTTGCAATGTGTCTGAAGCAAGGAGTGGCTCAACATGCTGAATTGATAGCTGAAATTGGTGAACTAGCCAGCAAGGAGTACGTGATAGAACAGGCACTCGATAAAATGCTTAACGACTGGGCGGCCAAGACGATGGAAGTGTCTTCATATAAAAACACTGGTAGAACATTCGAATGTATATAGCCTCATGTCATTATTTTGTGTTGGACTAATTTCTAAGATAGGTAATTAAATAAATTGTTCTAAATTATTTCTAAGCAGAATTGTATAGCACTCCAGTTGAGAATTAATAAAGTTACAATTTATTTAAATATTTATCAAGCGTTTATAATCTAATTACAGGCACGTTTATAATGAAGATTGCTGATGAAACTATTGGATGAACATCTTTTAATTACACAACAATTAGGATTCAGTCCTTTAAAAGCAGCTGTCGAGCTACGATTACAAGAATGGGATGATAAGCTTTGGCTTACACAAAACGTTGTTGAAGAATGGATTGTATGTCAAAAGTATGTTTCAAAGTATTTCTTTATATATATTATTATATTGCATACATTGTGTACCATAATCAATATTATTTAAAGGGAGTGGATGTATTGAGAACCAATATTTACTTCCGAAGATATAACGCGACAATTACCGTTTGAAGGTAAAAAGTACGGCACTTTGGAGAGAATATGGAGACGAATTATGTCATCGGCAGCATGTCCAAAGGTTTATTTTCCTAACTGTATTTGGCAAGCTTTCAAACGAGTTTTGAACTTTATACACACGATATTTAGTCACGTGCAGTGCAGTTTAAATATCAATAGTGTTTTTTAAATCCTTGTTGAGCACGAAAGCATGCTTTAATTGAGCACTCGCTATTTACTAGCATGTGTGTCCAAATGTTGCTTAAAATGAGCATGTTTAATTGTAGCCTTAGTTTTATAACTACTCTTAATATATTTAATTTGTTTATAGATAATGATTATTATTATATGTCCGGATAGCCGTCTTCTAGACAGCTTGGTTGAAGCTCATCATTTACTGGCTGTTGTATCACGAGGTCTGAATGAATATATGGAACTTAAACGAGTTCGGTTCCCGAGATTCTTCTTCCTTAGTGATGATGAATTGCTAGAAATATTATCCCAATCTCGCAACCCAAGAGCAGTGCAACCCCATCTTAGAAAATGTTTCGAGAATATTGCTAAGGTACTTAATTATATCTCTCTTTTGATGTGTTATGTTTATTTATTACACAATTTGTGTATATTTATAAATATATATACATATATGTATGTCTAATATCTAAATTTTCTATTATTATAATTTCGTTTGTATGCTTATATAGGTACATATGTATCTCTTTTTTTCCTTCTCTCTTTTAATTGTACCAACACCACATTTCTTTTATAGTTATGAAACTATTTCTACTTTTGGGCTTTGGCACATAAGTAATAAAATAATAATAATTATAACAATTATGTATAGTATGTTTGTAAGCAGAAATAATTAGTCATAATATAATGTTCATTATTTTTTTGTATATAAAACCGTTCTACTTGAAGACAGTATGCGGCACACGAGTGAGACCAGATTTATTTGTTATATTTTTATAGTGTCTATTTGATATAGGTTAATGTATTATTTTATTTAATAGAAAGGCCAAAAGATCTATCAATTGTTTTGGATTATATCTTGAGTAACAATTTAAAAATAAATAACCCATTAAATCTTTGAATTTTTTCAATTTATATTTTATAAATAATGCAAAAGATTGTCATCTGTACGGAAAGTAAAAAAGGTGAATGTACCTACAGTCATATTCACTACTGAGAGAAATCCAATTACCTCTTTATCTTTAAATTAGACTGTATAAGCAAATGTATCAAATAAATGTAAATATTGAAATAATAAATTATCTGACTTTTTTAGGGATTTATTATAAATAATGACAATAAGTATATTAGTACGTTGTATTTCATTATTTTTAAAATAACATTCTCTTGACGTTTCGGTTACTTTGCAGGAACTGTGATCACAGGCAGACGTGAGGAGGATCTCTAAAATAATGCGAAGTAATCCGAAAATAGTAGTCTTAATTAAATGAATACTTGTGAATGTCTTAGATCTTGCTATATTTTATTCTTAGTTCGTCTGACCTTGGTGGATTCAATGGTAGAATTATGGGAGTTACCTCGTGATCAGTGGGTACTGAGATGGCCGGGGCAGGTTGTGATTGCGGGATCACAAACAGCTTGGACGGCGGGAGTTGAACAAGCTATATCAGAATACAGAATGGATGAATACTTTGAAGATCTTAATATTGTCTCACTAATTCATGATACATAAAAAAGACGGCGTTTTTTCTATAAAAAGAAATATAATCACATATTACTATATATATATATTACTTTATACTGAAGTATGTAATAAGCAAAATTTTTCAATAATTGGATACACTTCGTGCCCTAGTTAAAGGTGAACTAACTTTCTTCCAACGCGAAGTTTTATGTGCCCTGATAGTTATCGAAGTGCATGCTCGTGATGTTACAAAGACACTAGTTGATGAAAGTGTCAAGAATGTTACTGACTTTCAATGGATATGTCAGTTGAGGTAATATTGATTTTTTTGTTTATAAAAAGGCATTTGGAACGTTAGTTTGATATGGTTTTAATCGGACTTCATAAGGCTTATCTACTAATTTAAATATTAGTAGAAAAGCCTTATGAAGTCCGATATATATTAAATATATTATATTTAAATGTATATTTTTTATTCATTTACTTGGACTTTAAATACAATATGATCGATTGCAATTGAAAAGAATTTATTTAATATTTTGAAAGTTTCTAGTTTCAGAATAATTGACTACGTAGCAAATATTTTTTTTACAAACATTCAGTAAAATACAATGGCAACAAACATTATTAATATTTCCTGGGAAATGGAATTGATTTTAGAATCTTTGTTACGATTTAAAATAGAATTTATTTCCATTCAGGTATTATCAAATCGTAAAAGGAATGATACCGCTTGAGGAAGGTGAATTACCGGAGATATATCAAGAATTGTAGAATTGTATGTACTATCGTCAGTTCAGTCAGAATAAATGTAACGTTCGCGCACTGAATTCTATCTTCACTTATCAAAACGAGTACTTGGGAAATAGGTAACTCATTTATGCTATAGATTTCTTTTCAATTATTACCTACCCTTAACATTTAACGGTCAAGATAAACCATTTATTACGTGTCAGGGTTAACAATAAGTTTGTCTCGACCGCCTATGTTCATGCGATCCTATGCTCCTACGATGACACTTACCTTACCTTACACCTAATATGTGTTTTTTTTCAGCGGTCGTCTGGTCATCACGCCGCTAACTGTTAGATGTTATTTGACATTGATGTGCTCAATGCATCTCAAATTCGGTGATGCACCGGCAGGTCCTGCTGGTACTGGAAAAACTGACACAACTAAGGTAACTTTTATTCTAAACTTTTCTTTGTATGAGAACAAAAAAAAAAATATTGTTCAAGTTATAAATAGCTAAGTATAAGTATATATAGTTAACACTAGTCTTCTATTCATTATGTGGAGTTTGTTTATTTCCAGGATTTAGCCAAAGCACTGGCTGTTCAATGTGTGGTATTCAATTGTTCAGATCAGCTTGATTATATGGCTATGGGAATGTTTTTCAAAGGACTAGCAGCGTAAATATATATTTACTAATACATTTAAACTTGTGTTGAATTATATAATTACTATGAAAATATTTCAGATCCGGTGCCTGGGCTTGTTTCGATGAGTTTAATAGAACTGACATTGAAGTGCTATCTGTCGTCGCTCAACAAGTACCTATATATATTTATATAATAAGATTAAGACTTTCCCGTGTATTCATTACAAAGAAACTAAAATATTTGGATTACTACGCCTTATTTTATTATTTTTAATAACTACGTACTATACCATAGTATATTTTGCAGCAAAGTAACCGAATCTTCGGGAGTATGTTGTTTTAAAAATAATAAAAGACGCGTAGTAATCCGAAAACATTAATTCATTTAAACAATTATGTAATTTTGAAATAGTTGATTTCATTTATGTACCACTCACTCACTTCAACTTCCATAAACCATATTGCCTGTTCACTTTATCAAAACGTAAATTTCATTTGAAAGGTTGACGATACAAAAGGCGCAAATAGCTCGTCAGGAAAAGTTTATTTTCGAAGGCTGTGAGCTTCCCTTAAAAGCTTCCTGTTCAGTTTTTATCACTATGAACCCTGGATATGCGGGTAAGTTTATTAAAATTAACAAATAAGATAAAGAGGCGTCATACTAGTAATATTAAAATTATAACCATTCGGTATATTTCTCTTTCTAAACAGGCAGAAAGGAGTTACCAGGTAGTCTGAAAGCATTGTTCCGTCCTATTGCAATGATGGTGCCCGACTACGCTCTTATAGCAGAAATTTCTTTATTTTCATATGGTTTCTACGACGCCAAGATTCTGGTAGGAAAAATTACTACAACGTTTAGATTGAGCTCTGAACCATTGTCTTCTCAGGTAAGACTTAATTTTATTTATGTAGATATAACTAAAACGTTTTCCATATACATAATTTAAGTTAATCAACAATAAAACTTTAAATTATTGCTTATTTTTCGTGTACTTAACTGCATAACAGTTTAGTTTGTTATTTAGTGTGTAAGACTTATAATTAAATGACTAACAGTTACAAGTAGTGACATATATGTTTTTGATTTGGAAGTAAAATGATTTTGAAGAGTATTTTATATCAGGATATTTAAAAAAAGTAATGTCGTCTTAAATTATAGCACCTTTTAAAATTAAAAAAATGAAAATATTTTCTTAACAACTTAATAAGCTATATTTATTTGTTATGGTTATCTAATACAGAAATCATTGCCTTTATTTTCTAAGGAGCTAATGTCAAACGTCAAATGAGAGAAGTATCTGTTTTTGAACTTTAACGGCAAACGGCATAGCTCTGTAAAGTCGTTTTAAATTGTTTTATTATGTTGTTACATACCTATATCTTATTGTGAATTTATTAAGATGGATAACAGTGACGACATTCGTGACGAGGATTTTATCCCGTTTCTTCATGGAATAGGTGTAGAGACGTATAAGAAGTCTTTTGAATGGATGTTAAATGATCCAGATTTCTCTGGCGTTTTGCAGTGGATTTATAACAATTTGGATCATAATAATGCATTAACTGCTAGAGAAGAGTGCAGGTTAAGTATTTCAGATAACTCAAAACTCTAAAAGTTGACTTAGTAGAAATGACACGAAATATTGTATTGTGTTACAAGACGTAGTTTTGACATTTATAATTTTACCAAAACAAATAGTTAGTCATATATAATTTAAACATTTTAATCTTTATCATTAACAGACATGCAGAGTTAGAAAAGAAAGGAAAATTGTTGTCACCTGAAAACTTATAAACACAAATCCAATCAATACAAAATGATTTCGAAGGTTTAGTCCTAGCTGGGGTTTAGATTCTTTAGAGGACGCTAAACTTGATATTGAAAGGCAGAAAGAGAAGCTTGCAATGTTACAAATTCATGAAGAAATGCTTAATGAAATGATCACTCAAGAAGAGTAAGTCATTATCATCAACTGTATACATTTCAAAGATATTTAACATAGTGGAAGCATTTAAATTGTTGTTTAATTTAAAATTAATTATTAAAAACACGTAATCAATATTTATACATTTTTAGGTCTACTAAAGAGGTCCTTACACAAGATATTGCTAGATTAGAAACAGTACAGAAACAATGTAATCAGGATGTCACTACAGCTAGTGAGCAATGCTTGCAGTTGGCTGAAGAAGTTGAAAACATTACCAGTAGCGTTATGAACAATATTGCAGAGGTTTTAAATGTTTATGACTCCAGCATCAATGATAAAGTATGTTTATTTCTATTAATGAATATTTGCAATAGTATTCTTAAGTAATCATTAGTAAAAAAATAACTAGAATAACTATTTAGGTGACCATATAAGTATAACTTGTATTTAAAAGCATACATTAAGTATCTTTGTAGGTTAAGACTTGGTAATTCTTAGTTGAATGTCCAAAAGTTTTGGCCTACTTTATTTTATTAACTATCACTTAAATTTATTAATAATTCTTTTACATGACAGTGATTTTTTCCTATTTTACAATTTTATTATGTCTTCATACATAAATAAATTTATGTTGTTACACTTAACTTGTGTAAAAGTCATAATTATGTTAGGGGCCGTTCAAGTATTACCTAAGCAGATTTATTACAATTATTTATCCCCCCATCCCCCTTGTCAGCAAAATTAAGCAAAGCTCTTACCCCCTCCCCCCATGCTTACGTAAACATTTTCAATTACTGTATTGTTTTTTTTTTTAAATATAAATCTATAAAAAAAATTATAATTATTTTAAAGTTTCTTTCGTTCCAGTTTCTTTCGTCAATTAAATAAAAACAATTAGCAAAATATTGAACAATTTCAGTGCTAATAAAACTATAGCATTAAAAAAATTGTTTGCAAACTTCTCTACTTAGATACTTGGTTTTCAATTAAAAACAAACTGACGATTTTTACACAACATTAATTTTTATAAGAACACAGTAACATTTCCTAGAACATTCAAGTTTAGCGTATCAAACATAGACAATGTCGCATGTATACACTAGTTCATATACTAAGTAGTTTAATTCATGTAGGGTTGTAGCGACCACATGAGTTCCTACCAGTTCGCTACGATGGTGTGCTCCAAGTACAAGGAGCGTGTGAGGAGACTCTCCGGTCTGGGGATGTAGAATATCACCTGCACTAGGTGAATATATGTATACTAGTATACTATTATTATATTAATTTACGATTTCATTGTTCACAAATTATTAAAAAAAATACACTGTCGTTGTTTTTTTCGATATGGTAACACTGGTTTGTATGTTGCTTAATACGTGTAACCATTAATAAGTGTAGAAATTATTCATATTTGTAGATAAGCATTTCTTTTTCTAGCTAAAAATCTAGAATTTATGAATAGTATCAGCTACTATAAAGAGAAATTAGAAATATTTAAAACAATATCTCTAATTACACCGATCGCACCATTTCCTTTTAAAATAGTTATATAAAGTCCTCTCAGATTAAACCAGTGAATAAGGAGTCACTATAGTTTCTACATCCATTCTTCCCAATAACTGGTCCGAAAGTGGTGAATCTTGTGCTTAGAATCGTTTGTTCTCAAATTTTGTTACATGAGCCATACAACTAGTGTTTACTACTTTGACAGCTTTCTTATATATACATATATCGTCGGGGATAGTGCAAAATCCGCGTAACTTTAATATTATTTTTTTTAATACTAAAACTGTCAAATATTAACATTTCTTAGAATAGAGACATGAAAACTACAAACATTAAAAATTATACGCAAAAAATTATATTTTCCTACCAAGTGAACCTTTCAATGTAAATACAAACACAGCGCAATCCATCTTCGGCTAGATCACGACTCGAGATTAATAAACATATTTTAAATTCAATCCATATAATTATTGTATATCGTACACACACTGTATAATAACTTCGTATGACATTGGCATAATATTCCACAACTACAGTGCAAATGCAGCTATAGCTTAAAAAACTCTGTATATATTTATATTATTATTGTCTGTAGGAATTCGGTTCGGATCTAACTCCTTTATCCGAGTTAGTGTTCACTCTGCCTCTCTTGAACCGCGGCTCCGTCCGTCATCGTCGCAGTCTCTATCGTGATCGGCTCACAGTCAGAACAACCCTACACAGACAACACCTGGAGGATATCATAGCTAGGCTCAACTTAACTGGTAACTATATAACATTGACTATTAATACGAGTATTACAGGTTTACATCGTCCGACAAACTTTGAACTTTTACAGTAATATGAATAAGTCTTAGAACAGTATCAATTACAAAATAGGAACTCTAACGTATTTATTTGGTTTTATTATGCATTTTGCTATACCTTTAAATGAATGGGCACTTTTTAATAGGATCATTAAAATATACAAAATTTAGAAGATTTTTGTGTAATTCGTAAATGATTCTTTTATTGGTCTTTTATGTAACTATTAACAAGATTTGGTTTAACATTATTTTGGTGACATCTTGTGAACTAAATATGGCGGGCTGACAAAAATGGGGGGAAATTCAAAAATTAATAACAAAATACATAATTATTAAATAAATAACTTTGTTATTTTGAAATTAAGGGAGGTATTTCCAAGGCTTGCATAAAATTCATGTAGTCCTTTTTTACTCCAATAATTTGAAGAATTTTTATCCCTCAGCCTTTTCAAAATGACAATTTTACTTTTTCTATAGAAACAAATATAAGAACTTTAATGGTCAATAAATATCTAATAAATAAAAACACTTTTCAGATAACACAAGAGGGAGCGCATACTTTCAAACGATACCAGAGAATATAGAAATTGATTTTACAAATCCCATACACATATCACCGGAAGACACTATGCTTAGCAAAAAAACAAGACCTACGTGGGACTGAAAATTTGTATAAAAAATTACAAAAAAAACTGTACTCTAAGTTATTTTAAGAAATGGAGAACATTTTTACCTAATTTATAATATTTTATTTAAACGGTGCTTCACTGAGGTTGTACTATGTATAGTCATTTTTATATTTTTTGACTGTATCATTGTGATGTATGTACCATAAGACTATATTCCTAAACTTATATTATTGAATAAATTATAATTAAATTATGTTCAATATGAATCATCTTTATTTTGACCTTCGAAGGAGAAAAACAACTCTACAATGAAACTTATTATTGAAAATGGAAATTAACGCCAATTTTATTTCTTACGTTTTAATCTAAGTCATCTATATATGTATATAAAAGAAAGTCCTGTTACTATTTATAACTCTATTTATTCGAGGGGGGAAGGGGGGTCAGAAATCTTCGAAAATTGCGTTACGTAATACTTGAACGCTCCCTAAGTACGAGTATGTTATTTATCGCTATTTGTTAATGTTTCTATTACTGTTAGTAATAATTCTAGTGTTAGTACTTAATAACTTTTAACTAGTTTTTTATATCTTCCATTTCGCTTAAAAATATAATAGTAAACAGTGTTTTCATTTAAATAATATTTAATGTTAGTGCCCTCTTGTGGCGAGTTGTGGTACTACTATGAGGTGGTCGATTTGGTCGATTGAACTACGCTTTGAGTTTCATCTGTTAGCTATCCGCTAACAGATGTCGCTAGTAGGTCAATTTCTTGGAAGATGATGTTTTTCTATAGTTAACCTAAATAATGTCTGCATGAATTCAATTCAATTCATGAAATCAATTTAAAAGACAAGCTACTTATTTGTATGCTAAAATGAACCTTAAAGCTAACATCTTTGGTATGAACACGTATAATTGTAAAAAAACGTTAAAGGACTACTTAAAGGAATTGGATTGCAGTGAAACTGAAAAATTATTGGAAACTAGTTTTTGCCCGCGACTTCGTCCGCGTTAATTTCGTCATGAGTAATATACATATGTATAGCTAACCGGGCGAACTCTATTCCATCTTAAATGACCAGGTATTGATAGGTATTTATTAATTTTTTCCGGTTTCAATCGAACAGAATGATTGACATATTAGTTAGTTGTCAAATCTAATGTCAAAAAAACGTTTGTATGGGAAATAGAAAAGGGCTGTTTATAGTGTTTTCCCAGAAATGAATCAATTTTTTTCAACTTTTATACCTTCCCTGAACCTCCACGAACATTTTAAGACTAAGATAAGATAAATCCGTTCAGCCGTTCTCGAGTTTTAGTGAGACTAAGGAACAGCAATTCATTTTTATATACAGGGTGACTGGTGAATTACTATCAATATTTAAGGAGAATACTCGGTACATGATTCTCATTCGAATTATGTAAAAAAAAATAGGCTCTTAATTTTTGACAAAATTTTCGTATAAATAAATAAAGTGTTGCAAGTTCCAAGTGTTCCAAGTGTGGACGCGTGCGGCGGCGTGCTGATACAACACCACGCCGCCGCACGCGTATGTGTGAGTGTGTGTGTATACCTAATCTGTAGGGTGTTCACACGATGCATAATTAATTACATAACTTTTGGTTAACTTTACTTAGAAGTTTATTAATATTTATGTTATATTAATTTTTATTTCGTCATATATGATCGTCAAATATCACGTCCTCAAGTATCGATAGTAATTCACCAGTCACCCTGTATATAGTTAACACTAGTCTTCTATTCATTATGTGGAGTTTGTTTATTTCCAGGATTTAGCCAAAGTACTGGCTGTTCAATGTGTGGTATTCAATTGTTCAGATCAGCTTGATTATATGGCTATGGGAATGTTTTTCAAAGCACTAGCAGCGTAAATATATATTTACTAATACATTTAAACTTGTGTTGAATTATATAATTACTATGAAAATATTTCAGATCCGGTGCCTGGGCTTGTTTCGATGAGTTTAATAGAATTGACATTGAAGTGCTATCTGTCGTCGCTCAACAAGTACCTATATATATTTATATAATAAGATTAAGACTTTCCCGTGTATTCATTACAAAGACACTAAGATAAGTATTTGGATTACTACGCCTTATTTTATTATTTTTAATAACTACGTACTATACCATAGTTAAGGCGGCCAACTTTCCGAAAACTGAATGCGGGACTTAACCTTTCATGAATGGCGGGGGGGGGGGGGTGTTAAGGATTGGGAATGTCATAAAAATCTTCGCAATGGCCCATATTAAATTTAAGTAAAAAGAAAGAAAACGAGATTAGCGCGGGCGCGCTACGCTTGTCCATATTATAGTAGATAATCTGTGTTCCTGCACTGTTGACCGTGGGCGCGTATGGGTATTGTGTAGAAGTCTGGTAGAAAAATTGGGATGCGGGACATGCGGGACGCATACAACGTTTTGGGGGACTATTTTACTAATAATTTCAAAGCGGGATTTCGTCTAGTATTGCGGGACGGTCCCGCAGAATGCGGGACGGTTGGCCGCCTTAACCATAGTATATTTTGCAGCAAAGCAACCGAATCTTCGGGAATATGTAGTTTTAAAAATAATAAAAGACGCGTAGTAATCCGAAAACATTAATTCATTTAAACAATTATATAATTTTGAAATAGTTGACTTCATTTATGTACCACTCACTCACTTCAACTTCCATAAACCATATTTCACTTCCACTTTACAAAACGTAAATTTTATCTGAAAGGTCGTGACGATACAAAAGGCGCAAATAGCTCGTCAGGAAAAGTTCATTTTCGAAGGCTGTGAGCTTCCCTTAAAAGCTTCCTGTTCAGTTTTTATCACTATGAACCCTGGATATGCGGGTAAGTTTATTAAAATTAACAAATAAGATAAAGAGGCGTCATACTAGTAATATTAAAATTATAACCATTCGGTATATTTTCTCTTTCTAAACAGGCAGAAAGGAGTTACCAGGTAGTCTGAAAGCATTGTTCCGTCCTATTGCAATGATGGTCCCCGACTACGCTCTTATAACAGAAATTTCTTTATTTTCATATGGTTTCTACGACGCCAAGATTCTGGTAGGAAAAATCACTACAACGTTTAGATTGAGCTCTGAACAATTGTCTTCTCAGGTAAGACTTAATTTTATTTATGTAGATATAAGTAAAACGTTTTCCATATACATAATTTAAGTTAATCAACAATAAAACTTTAAATTATTGCTTATTTTTCGTGTACTTAACTGCATAACAGTTTAGTTTGTTATTTAGTGTGTAAGACTTATAATTAAATAACTAACACTTACAAGTAGTGACATCTATGTTTTTGATTTGGAAGTAAAATGATTTTGAACAGTATTTTATATCAAGATATTTAAAAAAAGTAATGTCGTCTTAAATTATATCACCTTTTAAAATTAAGAAAATGAAAATATTTTCTTAACAACTTAATAATCTATATTAATTTGTTATGGTTATTAAATACAGAAATCATTGCCTTCATTTTCTAAGGAGCTAATGTCAAACGTCAAATGAGAGAAGTATTTGTTTTTGAATTTTAACGGCATAGCTCTGTAAAGTCGTTTTAAATTGTTTTATTATTTTGTTACATATATCTTATTGTGAATTTATCAAGATGGATAACAGTGACGACATTCGTGACGAGGATTTTATCCCGTTTCTTCATGGAATAGGTGTAGAGACGTATAAGAAGTCTTTTGAATGGATGTTAAATGATCCAGATTTCTCTGGCGTTTTGCAGTGGATTTACAACAATTTGGATCATAATAATGCATTAACTGCTAGAGAAGAGTGCAGGTTAAGTATTTCAGATAACTCAAAACTCTAAAAGTTGACTTAGTAGAAATGACACGAAATATTGTATTGTGTTACAAGACGTAGTTTTGACATTTATAATTGTACCAAAACAAATAGTTAGTCATATATAATTTAAACATTTTAATCTTTATCATTAACAGACATGCAGAGTTCGAAAAGAAAGGAAAATTATTGTCACCTGAAAACTTATAAACACAAATCCAATCAATACAAGATGATTTCGAAGGTTTAGTCCTAGCTGGGGTTTAGATTCTTTAGAGGACGCTAAACTTGATATTGAAAGGCAGAAAGAGAAGTTTGGAATGTTACAAATTCATGAAGAAATGCTTAATGAAATGATCACTCAAGAAGAGTAAGTCATTATCATCAACTGTATACATTTTAATGATATTTAACATAGTGGAAGCATTTAAATTGTTGTTTAATTTAAAATTAATTATTTAAAATACGTAATCAATATTTATACATTTTTAGGTCTACTAAAGAGGTCCTTACACAAGATATTGCTAGATTAGAAACAGTACAGAAACAATGTAATCAGGATGTCACTACAGCTAGTGAGCAATGCTTGCAGTTGGCTGAAGAAGTTGAAAACATTACCAGTAGTGTAATGAACAATATTGCAGAGGTTTTGAATGTTTATGGCTCCAGCATCAATGATAAAGTATGTTTATTGATATTAATGAATATTTGCAATAGTATTCTTAAGTAATCACTAGTAAAAAAATAACTACAATAACTATTTAAGTGACCATATAAGTATAGCTTATATTTAAAAGCATACATTAAGTATCTTTGTAAGTTAAGACTTGGTAATTCTTAGTTGAATGTCCAAAAGTTTTGGCCTACTTTATTTTATTAACTATCACTTAAATTTATTAATAATTCTTTTACATGACAGTTTTTTTTCTATTTTACAATTTTATTATGTCTTCATACATAAATACATTAATGTTGTTACACTTAACTTGTGTAAAAGTCATAATTATGTTAGGGACCGTTCAAGTATTACGTAAGCAGATTTATTACAATTATTTATCCCCCCATTCCCCTTGTCAGCAAAAGTAAGCAAAGCTCTTACCCCCTCCCCCCATGCTTACGTAAACATTTTCAATTACTGTATTGTTTTTTTAAATATTGGGATCAAACTCCGACTCAATTTAAATATTTACAAAATTTAAAGAATGAGCTTGAGGCGCGTAAGCAAAATGGCGAGTCCGACTTAAGGATAAAATATTTTGACGGAATACCAAAAATTACAAAATTTATTCCTAAAAAACACCAAATAGTGGCTTTAACACCACCACGAAATGAATCAGTCACTTACCAGATTACTCATGAATCATGATTATGGCTCGGTTACAATGACCTCCTCTTCTTTAAAATTCTATTATGCGAATGTTAGAAGTTTAGTCAAATTGGGCAAAATTGACGAATTATAATGCATCAATATAAAAAAATATATACATAAATTACAAAGTAATACCTAACTTAATACCTAAGTCTAGATCTAAACATTGTGTTAACGGGACTATACAGTTTGAGGGAGCGCTGATGTACAGTGATCTGCCGAAAGAAGTATTTAACGACAAATCTTTTTTTGAAATTTAAAGCTGAATGAAAACGTACTGTCAAACTTTGTTATTGTGTTTGAATGTTTGTATAAATAAGGTCACCATTAACTTTATGAATGTTTATTGTTATGTTGCTAGTTTAAGTTTCCTATGTAAGTGAACTTTGTTCTTAATGGGAAATAAATCATCTCTAAACCTAAATATAAATCTATAAAAAAAATTATAATTATTTTCCAGTTTCTTTCGTCAATTAAATAAAAACAATTAGCAAAATATTGATCAATTTCAGTGCTAATAAAACTATAGCATTAAAAAAATTGTTTGCAAACTTCTCTACTTAGATACTTGGTTTTCAATTAAAAACAAAGTGACGATTTTTACACAACATTAATTAAAGCACACAGTAACATTTCCTAGAACATTCAAGTTTAGCGTATCAAACATAGACAATGTCGCATGTATACACTAGTTCATATACTAAGTAGTTTAATTCATGTAGGGTTGTAGCGACCACATGAGCCCCTGCCAGTTCGCTACGATGGTGTGCTCCACGTACAAGGAGCGTGTGAGGAGACTCTCCGGTCTGGGGATGTAGATATCACCTGCACTAGGTGAATATATGTATACTATTATACTATTATTATATTACATAATTTACGATTGCATTGTTCCAAAATTATTTTAAAAAATACACTGTCGTTGTTATTTTCGATATGGTAACACTGGTTTGTATGTTGCTTAATACGTGTAAGCATTAATAAGTGTAGAAATTATTCATATTTGGGGATAAGCATTTCTTTTTCTAGCTAAAAATTGTACAAAAACTAGAATTTATGAATACTATCAGCTACTATAAAGAGAAATTAGAAATATTTAAAACAATATCTCTAATTACACCGATCGCACCATTTCCTTTTAAAATAGTTGTATAAAGTCCTCTAAGATTAAACCAGTGAATAAGGAGTCACTATAGTTTGTACATCCATTCTTCCCAATAACTGGTCCGAAAGTGGTGAATCTTGTGCTTAGAATCGTTTGTTCTCAAATTTTGTTACATAAGCCATACAACTAGTGTTTACTACTTTGACAGCTTTCTTATATATACATATATCGTCGGGGATAGTGCAAAATCCGCGTAACTTTAATATTATTTTTTTTAATACTAAAACTGTCAAATATTAACATTTCTTAGAATAGAGACATGAAAACTACAAACATTACAAATTATACGCAAAAAAATATATTTTCCTACCAAGTGATCCTTTCAATGTAAATACAAACACAGCGCAATCCATCTTCGGCTAGATCACGACTCGAGATTAATTAACACATTTTAAATTCAATCCATATAATTATTGTATATCGTACACACACTGTATAATAACTTCGTATGACATTGGCATAATATTCCACAACTACAGTGCAAATGCAGCTATAGCTTAAAAAACTCTGTATATATTTATATTATTATTGTCTGTAGGAATTCGGTTCGGATCTAACTCCTTTATCCGAGTTAGTGTTCACTCTGCCTCTCTTGAACCGCGGCTCCGTCCGTCATCGTCGCAGTCTTTATCGTGATCGGCTCACAGTCAGAACGACCCTACACAGACAACACCTGGAGGATATCATAGCTAGGCTCAACTTAACTGGTAACTATATAACATTGACTATTAATACGAGTATTACAGGTTTACATCGTCCGACAAACTTTGAACTTTTACAGTAATATGAATAAGTCTTAGAACAGTATCAATTACAAAATAGGAACTCTAACGTATTTATTTGGTTTTATTATGCATTTTGCTATACCTTTAAATGAATGGGCACTTTTTAATGAATTATTAAAATATATACACATAACTTAGAAAATTTTTTATGTAATTCGTATTTGTAGATTCTTGTTAGTCTTTTATGTAGCTGCTAGAATGGTTTGGTTTAACATTTTAGTGACGTCTTGTGAATTAAATAAGGCGGGCTGACAAAAATGGGGAGGAAATTATAATATAAATAACTTGGTCAATAAATATCTAATTTAAACAATTCAATACTTTTCAGATAACACAAGAGGGAGCGCATACTTTCAAACGATACCAGAGAATATAGAAATTGATTTTACAAATCCGATACACATATCACCGGAAAAAACTCTGCTTAGAAAAAAAACCAAGACCTACTTGGGACTGAAAATTTGTATAAAATTACAAAAAACTGTACTCTAAGGATATTTTAAGTAATGAAGAACATTTTTACCTAATTTATAATATTTTAAACGGTGCTTCACTAAGGTTGTACTATGTATAGTCATTTTTATATTTTTTGACTGTATCAATGTGTATGTACCATAAGATTATATTCCTATACTTATGTTATTGAATAAATTATAATTAAATTATGTTCAATATGAATCATCTTTATTTTGACCTTCGCAAGGAGAAAAACAACTCTAAAATGAAACTGAATAGAGTTCGCCCAGTCAGCTATACATATGTTACTAATTCCAAAAATAACGCGAAATCGCGAGCAAAAACTAGTAATAAAAAATATATAGTACTGATTAAACAAATACAGAATACTAAATAAATTATACCAATAATTAAACCTATTTATTATATATTATAGTATAACAATATTCATCCTCTTATATTCTTGATAGCTGCTAACAGCTTTGACTGGTCCGTAAGAAACCATTGCCACAACTTCCTCATATTATGTTTATCGTTTTTCTGAAAAAAATAATTATAATTTCAATATTTCAAATTATTATCTATAATTTTTTGTCATGATAGTCAATTTAATTGCTTTTAAAATGCAAAATATATACATATATATTTAATAAAAACTAAAAATTTTCTGATTACTACATACGCGTTATTATATTATTTTTAAAAACTACATATTCCCGACGTTACTGTTACTTTTCACCAACCGTGATAACGGTAAACATCTTTTCGACCATTAAAAATAATAAAATACTCGTAGTAATAGGAAAAATAATAGGTTCATTCAAATATTATTATTAAAATTCACAATGTGATCACTTTATGACACCATAATCTTAATATATTTATAGTAAATACTAGTTACCTAAGTAACTTTCTAATTTACTAGAAGTTACCTAAGTAGATACTTAGGTAAGTATCTTTCATTACCTTAACATCATTGAACATAACGCATGTTTCAACGATCCTTTCATCCACAACATCTCTGTCTTGTATCAGTTGGTGTCTCATGGCTGAAATGACTGTGTTGTTGCAGTTTGGTTGTTTTGTACAACTGGGCCGATGACTTCTTACTGAAAATTTATTGTCTTATATATATATAAAGACACTTGGAAGTAACAGTTATATTAGCTTTTAATATTATATATTAATACTAAGTCAGTATGTTGAGTGTTAATACATAAGTTTATTCATTTAATTGGTTCGGCCTAAAGAACTGAGCCTTTAAGGAATTTTTGACCTTTTAAGAAATCTATGATATAGGACTATATTTTATGAATTTTAAACTAAATTAATTATTTAGGAAAATTTATTGTTGTATAATAGTTGAAATTTAATATTTATGTTACCCTATCGCATGTCGCATTACTTCTGGCAAAGGGGCAAGTTACTAATTATCATAAAATATTTTAGTTAATGGCTAGCAGGCAAAAAGGGTATATTCTTTTTGTGGTTACACATAAACATATGTTTTTTTAATAACTTTTCTAAAAATCGTCTCGTTAAATAATTATTATTATATATAAAACAAACGGTGATTGAACATAAAATTTACGGTATTTTGTATTTAGAGGGGTATTTCTGTCAAATACATATTAATTTGCATCCATTACTCCGTTTAAAATTATTAATTTGAGATTATTAAAAAACTATTTTACAAGCCCAAATGATTATCAAAAAAATGTTCTTTTTGTGATTATACAAAAAAGTTATAGTATCTTTCAATAACTTTTCTAAAATCGTCTCGTTAAATGATTGTTATATTGGTAAATATGTAGTTTTACCTAGATTAATTCCTAAGACACAAAAAATATATATTTATATATAATTACACTCAAATCATACTTACTATTGCATCAATTCATTTTCCTTTCTTTTATATTCCTCAGTTATATTTTCTTTCAACTGGCTACCTCTACTCATCAATTCATTATAAGTCTTAACATATAACAACACATCTGTACTATTTACTCCAAGTATTGAAGACAAACTTTGGAATAAATTGTTTGATTTTTGTAGATTTCTTTCAACTTTTTCCTGTTCTTTGCATATATCAGTCATTGATTCCTGAAAAATTATAAATTTACATACTATAACATATATGTCAAAAAATTAAATATGTATAAAATTAATTGCATCAGAATTATAAAAAAAAACTAAAAAACAAATCAGAAACTTAAATAAAGTAGCTCAGAATAAAATTATAATGCTTTTAATTAATTTATAAAAAAAAATAATCTAGACATATTTTACTATATGTGTTTAAGTTTAACTAGATGGCAGCACTAAACTGTTTTAGTTCTATCCTAAAACAAATTCTATCTATGCCTTTATACGATAATCCTTATTTAAAAGAAAAGTTTTTATCCAAATAATAAATTTGGGTGAATATCAATTAATTACAAACACAATACAAACTATATAGAGACGAAACCTCTTAGCATTCAATGTATTCACCGTGCGGGTGCCGGGTCCATTCATTGTAAAGAGAGGAGCTTCAACAGTGTCTGGGACTTGCGACCCAGGTGTAGGTTTAAGACCCTATCTAACGCGCGTTAAACGCTCACCTCCTCCACTGTCCAAGCTCCTCCCTCTACCAAATTTGAAAATAACCTACAAGGACTGACTTTGAAGTGTGTTCCAGGAATGAGTTAATGTGAGTTCTGGACAGGCTCAAGTCATTTAGTAGGTTGTAGCCCTAGTAGTAGCCTTATAAAAAGCATATACTCACGATCCTATCAGCAACTATTTCGCTCTCCTGTATCACATACAAGCGTAGATGACCCACGAACTGTATTACATCCTCCATAGTACGTAGCTCCCGTCTTAATGCGTAGTACACGAGACGATCTAACGTTACAGCCTGCTGACATACATCCACTAGGTGTGATAGGTCTTTGTAGATTTGTCTGGAAAATAAATACAAAATTCATTACTAATTTTATTCATTACTGTTGTGTTTTTAATCCCCGACGCAAAAACGACAGGGTTATAATTTTGACGTGTCTATGTGTCTGTGTGTGTGTATGTGTCTGTCTGATGTAACGTAGCTCCCAAACGGATGAGCCTATTTTAATGCGGTTTTTTTGTTTAAAAGGTATATCCGTTAAGTATTCTTAGCTATGTTTTTTAGAAATCGATTCAGGTCTTCAAGGCCATCAGGGCGTTTGTTAGGCGTGATAGGAATATTACACGCACAGTTTGCTTGCAATCATATGTGGGAGCGGACATTTAAAACACTAATGTCTTCTGGAACCACTGTGCTGGTCTGCTTTGTCGTTATTGTTAAAATTATGATGTCAAGCACAATGTACTTAGATCACTTTATTATATGTTCCGTCATTGAATCTTGCTTCAACAATACAAAAATCACGAATTTAATATATTTTTATTATATATATCGGCGCTATCAGCTTTAATAACGGATGCGACATGAAAATAATTTGAGGCTGTCATCAATTCTTATTAAACCTCATTAGTATTTATGATTATTGTTAAAAGTAAAACGAAATCAACGATTGTTTTAAAGGAGAATAGAACTATGTTTAAATCTTGGTATAAATATGACGTCTGGACGCACGACGGCAGAATTGAGAATTCAGAGTTCAGTGAGTGTGTATCATTAAATTATGTGATTATGAAGAACCTTCCAGAAATACAGGAACATTAAGAACAATTGAAGTTTCATTTTAAAATATAATCGAACGTTCTAGAAGAAGTGACATTTGTTACGTCAACGAGGCTGGCGTCTCTCTCTTTAAAAACAACGAATGTGTAATAATTCCGATATATACTATTGTAATTTAATTCTTTACAAATTAATAAATACTTAAACAATGATAGACAATATAAAAAATATCAATGTATTAAAATTTCAAACAAATAGACCGACATTTAGAGACTCTAAATCATTAATTCCTTCCTGGTTCATTTCCATATATGTGATGTAACTTCACCAATTTATACTGACCTCCTCATCATCATAGCGGAGGTAGTTCTTGTGGACACAGCCAGCCTGCTCCGGGCCTCGCTGTACTGTTTGACTATGGACAGTAACTGTTGCTCCAATATACACTCCTCTTGTTCCAGTAAACTGATGGCACTTTGAGCCTCCAATGAACAAACCCTGGAAATATAAGTTAGTAATAAATTTATTGAGTGAAACAAGAAAACTGCTATACTCTGGTCATTCATGGATATAATTTCAGCAACTTAATGTCCGATCTCGTCAAGAATTTTGAGATAGCTTAGTTGTTTGGTGTGGTGTTTAACTTTTATCAAAAATTATTTTGATTGGACCATCAGTTTCAATTAGGGTCGGAAAACGAAACCCATGTTCAAAAAAAATTGTTCTCTACCAAAATCTAAGGATTCACTAAACTAGTGACCAGAGCTTTTCTCGGAGAAAGCAAAAAAAATTGGTGAGGGTGCGTCTCCAAGTAATTAGAAAGAACATTAAGAAGAAGATTCTATACAATTTAACATTTATTTTTTTTATGAATTTTAACTACAATATCTATATGCGTAATATGATAAAATGATATGAATATTGAATGAAATTTATTAATTAACCATATTATTTATATACATACGTAATTTCACTTGAATGTACATGACTATAGTTAGACACAAGCATCAACTTGGCAAGCTCCCCGCTCAGCTTGGCTTTGGAATCTATGTATGTACAGACGGCATCAGAGAGACTGAAATATAGAATTAGAAAATTTATTATTCATATTGAAGAACTTGGGTGACTGATTGTATAGTTACTTGTTGCTATTTCACAAGATAGACTGGGAAATCTTTTATTTCTAGATTCATTTGTTTAAACATAAGAATAAGATATATCATGAGATTTGCAAATAGTCCCAAAAAAGTATAAATGTTTGTAAGGGTATATAGATTTCGAATACTCTTTAACACAAAAACTTACTGCTTAGATATTGATAAAACTATACAGTTATATGTATATCTAAAATTTAATAAGATATCAATAAAAAGTAGGTCACTTAAAACATACACATACCTACTTTTAATATTATATGCCCAATTCCTAGCTCAAACTAAAGGGAAAATCTAATCTATACTAATATTATAAAGCTGAAGAGTTTGTTTGTTTGTTTGAAAGCGCTAATCTCCGAAACTACTGGTTCGAATTGAATAATACTTTTTGTGTTGGATAGTCCAGTTATCGAGGAAGGCTGTGGGCTATATAACATCACGCTACGACCAATAGGAGCAAAGATATAGTGGTAAATGTGTAAAAAACGGGAGAAATTATTTCATCTTTGAAGCCTTCCGTTGCGTGCGCCGTGAAAACGGTTCAAGATACACAAAAAATATGTATTAAAGAATAATAGCTCTTTTAATGATCTAAAAAACACTCCGCGACAGTATATGTCTATCTTTTAAGATTAACTCACAAAAACCGTTTTTATGGCACCTAATTTGGTCGAAATAATTTGTTTAAGTTGGATCAACATAATAATATTAATCTTTATTCAAATAAACAAATAAATATGTTGTTGGTTAAGAGTATTTCATTGTGAATAAAAAAAAAATAGGTTTTATCCTGAAAATTCTACGGGAACTCAACCATTCCGAAAACCCCACAAGAACGGGAACTATGTGGGAAGAACCAAAAATCTGCCGTAAGTCACTGTTCCACGCGGACGGAGTCGCAGCAAAAGCTAGTAATCTATATATATAAAATATCATATAGTCTATTATAAGAAAACCTTACCGTTCCTCCATATCCTTAGCTTCAATGAGGGCTGTTCGTAAATCATCCTCATTCACATCTGTTTGGCGGTCATTGAACTTCTTATTGGTGTACAAATCAAAATGAGACTTAAACAGTGACTGTGTCTGTCGATACGATTCTAGAGGACCAAATGCAAAGAACTGTTTTGATAATTCCTGGAATATATGTTGAATAACATTATATGATACATTTTCATACTTTGATAACATAATTATGACTTTAACACAAGTTAAGTGTAGCAATATAAATGTATTTATGTATAAAGACATAATAAACTTGTAAAATAGAAAAGTTCACTGTCATGTAAAAGAGTTATTAGAACAAAGCTTTGTATATTTAAGTGATAGTTAATAAAATAAAGTAGGCCAAAACTTTTGGTCATTCAACTAAGAATTACCAAGTCTTAACTTACAAAGATACTTAATGTATGCTTTTAAATATAAGCTATACTTATATGGTCACCTTAATAGTTATTCTAGTTATTTTTTACTAATGATTTCTTAAGTATACTATTGCAAATAATCATCAATAGCATTAAACATACTTTATCATTGATGCTGGAGCCATAAACATTCAAAACCTCTGTAATATTGTTAATTACGCTACTGGTAATGTTTTCAACTTCTTCAGCCAACTGCAAGCATTGCTCACTAGCTGTAGTGACATCCAGATTACATTATTTCTGTACTGTTTCTAATCTAGCAATATCTAGTGTGAGGACCTCTTTCGTAGACATAAAAATGTATAAATATTGATTAATTATGTGTTTTTAATAATTAATGTTAAATATTTCTGAGAAGCTTAGGATCCTTATTCATATCTTATTTTAAATTAAACAACAATTTAAATGCTTCCACTATGTTAAATATCATTAAAATGTATACAGTTGATGATAATGACTTACTCTTCTTGAGTGATCATTTCATTAAGCATTTCTTCATGAATTTGTAACATTCCAAACTTCTCTTTCTGCCTTTCAATATCAAGTTTAGCGTCCTCTAAAGAATCTAAACCCCAGCTAGGACTAAACCTTCGAAATCATCTTGTATTGATTGGATTTGTGTTTATAAGTTTTCACGTGAGAATAATTTTCCTTCCTTCTCTAACTCTGCATATCTGTTAATGATAAAGATTAAAATGTTTAAATTAAAAATTAAATTATATATTACTAGCTATTTGTTTTAGTACAGTTATAGAACTCATATCTAAGTGTCGTAACACAATACTTCGTGTCGATTTTACCAAGGCGACTTTTAGAGTTTTGCGTTATCTGAAATACTTAACCTGCACTCTTCTCTAGCAGTTAATGCATTATAATGATCCAAATTGTTGTAAATCCACTGCATAACTCCAGAAAAGTCTAGATCGTTTAACATCCACTCAAAAGACTTCTTATACGTCTCTACACCTAATCCATGAAGAAACGTGATAAAATCCTCGTCACGAATGTCGTCACAGTTATCCATCTTGATAAATTCACAATAACATATTAGTAACAAAATAATAAAACAATTTGAACCGACTTTACAGAGCTATACGGTACCGGTGCGCCGTTAAAAATTCAAAAACAAAAACTTCTCTCATTTGAGGTTTGACGTAAGCTCCTTAGACAATAAAGGCAATGATTTCGTTATTAGATTACCATTACAAATAAATATAATTTAATAGACTGTTAAGAAAATATTTTTTACTTCATAATAATTTTATGGAATTTGAACTTAAGAAGTTACTAAGTTATTTCAATTTTTTTAAATTAAAATACTGTTCAATATCATTTTACTTTGAAATGTATAACATAGGTGTCACTACTTATAACTTAAGCATGGAAGAGTTAGCAATTGTAAAATATATAAACTTATTTATTGCAGTTAATATATCTTTCAAAAGTTAAACTTAATTTTAAATAAAACCCAAAACTTTAGTAATTTCCTATTATAAATAAAATCCCGCTCCGCTTTCAGCAAATACTAAGCATTCAAGAATGCTTCTTGCCAGTTTATGGCTTTATTGTTTCTACTATAAATGAAATCTAATTGTTATTTTTTTACATATGTATATAATACTAATTTGTTCGTTTTGTTTAAGACATTTGCCCTCAGCTATTTCAGCTATTTTCAGAATTTGACTGTTATATCGATTTTGACAAATTAATTATTATACTAAAAATGACATTACAAGGACTTGACATTGAAAAAAAAACGGAATGTAAAAAAAAACCAAGAATTTGACAAAAAAAAACTAAAGTCAAGGCTTCGGCCTTATAATTAAAAAATGATTCCAGAAGAAAAATTAAAAGAAGACATGTCTTCGGCCTTAAATTAAAAAAAAAAAAATTTAAGAAGAAAATTAACAGAAGACATAGCTTAGGCCTGATATAAAAACTTGCGTCAAGAATAAAGAGGAGATTAAGTCATTTAAAAATAATTAAAGATACAAAATACAAAAGACATGGCTGTATGGGCTTTGTTCTCTTTGCCTGTTCTGAACGGAACGAACATAACCAAAAAAAAAACTGTTGAGCGGGAAAGTAGTGACGCTATTTGTGTTTTGCAAATCAAATTGACTTCTTTGAGATTTTCTTGTTCTGTAAGTTAGTTTGTGTTTAGTGTTCAGATAATAATTATTTTAAACTCATTGAGGCACGTTTAACTTAAAGTGTGAAATTTTATTAAAACATATCGATTTATAAAGTATTGCAGTTATATAGTTTGTTACTTGGTAAGTTCCCCGGGAGTTTTGAACATTTGAAATGTTATGTATTCATATGTTTGTACCGAAATTTAACTTTAAAAACTCGTATCTTTGCTTAAAAAATAAAAAATAACACCCAAAAGAAGGTTTTTGATAATAATTCCTTTCAGATACTGTTTACAAGAAAAACGTATCTATATAAAATAATTGTGGAGATAATTTCGTACAATTTAAGTCTACTTGCTCCTTCATTACGATGGAAGTTTAGAATTATCACAAGAAGCAGCACATTTCGTTCAAATAACGGAGCACACTATCCGTGCTTTTCGACAAACTTTTCTTGCATTTTCAAGTGCTGCGTTGAATTTCATATAGGTATACCTTGATCTACTCGTATAATGTGAATTCAACAATTTTACTTCTATATCACATTTCGTCATTTTATACAAAAGGTCTAAAAATAGTTTGAAGAGCGATATTTACTATGCATATCTCTCTCTCTGTCTCACACTCTTTCTATCTCTTTCATTATGTCCTCATGGCTGAGCGAGGTGACCATGTCGCGTTGTTCTAGCCACCACGAGCTTCCAATATATGTACATATGTATATATTTAGGGAACACACTTTATATTCCCGAACGCATCCGAAGTGATATTAAAGCTATGACGCTTGGCTTGTTCTCTTTGAACGCGGGAAAGTATGTTGTGAACACGATTTGAATTATTGTAAATAGAATTTAACTCATTTAAGGTGTTTTGGTTAAAGATAATAATTAGTTTGCTCTAGTTAAGGTTTCATTGTTGTTTAAAAGTACTGGCTTTATAAGAAAACTATATTTTTATAAGGATTTTGTTAGAATCCTAAATATATATGATAAAACATGTTTATTAAAATCATTACAGATTGAGAAGAGTCGCATCAACATGAAACAGATACTGGACTCGATCATCATTGAGAGGAGGTACTTACATATAATAAATTAAATACATTACTCAAAAAAAAGATTAATTTAGTTTACAAACAATTGTTATATTGACTTTTTTTTATATTTACTACAAGTTTTCATTATGAGTTGCAGAGTTCGTTAATTTTGTTGTTCGCACGACAGTTCACAAACAGATTATGAAGTGAAAAGTTACTTACTGAGTTTGATAAATGAAACTTATACTAGGGTTACCAAATACGATGGCTTAGATGGAGAAGCGACGAAAACGCAATGAACGGAAAGTCGCAGCTTCAAATACTGAATTGTGTTTTATAATACTAATAATTATAATATATATAGTCATTTAAATGAAACTAATATTTTTCGGATGTACTACGCCACTTTATTTTTGATAAAAACAACATACTGTTGTTATTAATCACATTTCTTGGTATTAAAGACAAACTGACAGACATTCACATCTCGTCTTAATGATCACGGTTGCTGTAAAGTAACCGAAACGTCGGGAGTAGTATTTTATCAGAAATAATAAACGCGTAGTACATATATGTAAAAAATATAAGATTCATTTAAATGAATAGGACTCGTAAATCTTAGATCTCATTATATACATATATTATCTTCTATATATATAAAAATGGATTGCTGTTCCTTAGTCTCGCTAAAACTCGAGAACAGCTGAACGGATTTATCTTATATTAGTCTTGAAATGTTCGTGGAGGTTCAGGGAAGGTATAAAAGGTGAGAAAAATTGGAATAATTGCCGGGAAAACCCTAAAAACAGCCCTTTTCTATTTCCCATACAAATGCTTTTTTTGACATTAGATTTGACAACTAACTAATATGTCAATCATTCTGTTTGATTGAAACAGGAAAAACCTGATTATTTATGGCCTCTAAGACGGAATAGAGTTCGCCTGGTCAGCTATACATATATTACTAATGACGAAACTAACGCGGACGAAGTCGCGGGCAAAAACTAGTCTATATATATAAAAATGAATTGCTGTTCCTTGGTCTCACTTAAACTCGAGAACGACTGAACGGATTTATCTTATCATAGGCTTGAAATATTTGTGGAGGTTCAGGGAAGGTTTAAAAGCTGAAATTTTTTTATTAATTTCCGAGAAAACCCTAAAAACAGCGCTTTTTTATTTCCCATACAAAAGGTTTTTTGACATTAGATTTGACAACTAACTAATATGTCAATCATTTTGTCACACTTCAGAACACGGAGATTTATGGCTTAAAGGTAAACACCAAAAAAATAAATAAGACATAATTTATTTCTTGATTGAGGCAGTAGGAAGTCTGCCGGGTCAGCTAGTAGTGTATAAAAATGAGAATATCAGCATCTAGTTGAAGTTTAAATCCTCATTATATAGACGTTTTAAATTTAAAAACTATTTAAATATATGTTTAAATGGTAATAGCAACAATAAGTAGAACTTATTTTTTAGTTCATCATGTTCGTGTATAAATAGAACTAAATGAATACAAGTTTAAATATTTTAACATTATAACTAACTCTCCCCTTTACTACCCTCTCTGTAAGATAGACATAAAATCCGTTAAGCCGACCCGATAGATTTTGTGGACGAAGTGGAAAAAAATACTCAAAAGTTGAAAATGATTATAAGAATTTAATGGAACGTGTTTTTATACACATATATATGTATATATCGGATTAACACACATATATATATATATATATATATATATATATATATATATATCGGATTTATTACAAATTCGTTGTTTTTAAAGGGAGCGACGCCAGCCTCGCTGACGTCACTTATCTCAGTTCTTCTAGTACGTTCCATGATATTTTAAAATGAAACTTCAACTGTTCTTAATGTTCCTTATTTGTCGAAGGTTCTTCATAATCACATACTTCAATGATACGCACTCTCTGAACTCTCAACCCTGCCGTCGTGTGTCCAGACGTCATATTTATACCAACATTCAAACATAATTCTATTCTCTTTTAAACAACCTTTGATTTCGTTTTACTTTTAACAATAATCATAAATACTAATGAGGTTTAATAAGAATTGATGACAGCCTCAAATTATTTTCATGTCGCATCCGTTATTAAAGCTGGTAGCGCCGATATATGTATATATAATATATATTGATATAAATTTTAAAATTATATCTGATTTAAATGACTGCAATAGTGACCACAGTGAGATTAGTTAAGAGTGTATTTTATTGGTACTTGCCAGGTTTGAACCCGCGCACTCGGCAACGAGAGGCGGGCCTCTTAACCACTAGGCCACCACCGACTTTTTAGGAGTCATATGTACTTTCTGAGAGTATTTAGACATCACTGACATACGTTGAAGGAAAACATTGTGAGGAAACCTGAACTTATAGTTTCACAATTATAAGTTTGAAATCACCAACACGTCTTGAGCAAGCGTGGTGATTAATGCTCAAACCTTCTCCACGTGAGAAAGAGGCCTTTGCTCAGCAGTGGGCGTCTGATAGGCTGATGATGATGATGTATTTTATTTGTATTATGGTTTATGTTGTAATGCATACAGTTCTTAAATATTATTACATATCAAAGCTTGCTACTTATTAAGTGAAGTTGAATATTTTTAGCAAACTTCTTTTAATAAATGCACATTGTTTTTTTTTATAAAAATATAATGTTTATTTATAAAGTCATTAATCGGCAACATTATTGAAAACATATGGAACGTTTCAATTATATCGTATACTCATTGATGTTGGAGTTTAAAGTTATATAGTTTGTAACCAGCCTCTATATTTATTTATTAATTTATTCGTTGGTTCGTTTGATCGTTCCTCTGTTCATTTATTCATCAATTCATTCGTTCCTTTCGCTGTGATTTTAAAAGAATTGTTTTTTCATTTGTATTCATGTTTGCGCTTTTTGGGGTTAATAAAATTGTTTCTTTAAATAACTGTAGTTACTGTATATAAATAGTTATTTGACAGGTTTTTGAAAAATGTGATTTAACGAATGAGTACCGTAAATCAAAATAATATATTCAATTATTATGTAGCTTAAATGCTACCTTAAAAACAAAATATTGCATAAAATATGTTTGAAATACGAACGACTACAATTAATTTTATTGTTCTTAAATAAAGCCTTGGGAACAGACTTGAAAACTTAAGTTTGTTCAAAAATAATCTCTTTGTTTTAAGACTAAGAGTTGATATTGAATTAAGACTATGTTAAGTATTAAGAATGTTGTCTCCTCACAACATGAAGTGTACATTGAGACAAACTAAACAAAGTTTCACTCATGTGTTTAAACTTTCTGAATTGTTTGAAGTCAAAAGACATTTTGTAAGAATAATGAGATCTAAGATTTTTGCGAGTACACATTTAAATGAAACTAATATTTTCGGATTTCACTTCGCGTTTTATTTTAGAAACTACATACTCCCGACGTTTCGGCTACTTTTCAGCAACCGTGATCACGGGCAGACGAGATGTGAGTGTCTGTCAGTTGGTCTGGTCATTTTATCTCCTACCGCCATCGATTTCTTAATTGTCTTGCGTACCGCTCTGGATGCCAGATAAAGCCACCTACAGTTGAGCGACAACCTGCAATTCTACCATATGTAAAGGGAGTTACTGACAGAATAGGCAACATCTTGAAGAAGGTTTCAATTAAGACGAAATAGTAATATATCAATTAAGAAGAAATACTAATATATATTTTTAATAACTCCATTCAAATTCCGATGTTATAATTACCTATATAGTAGTTGCACAATATATTTAATAAGGTCAGGTGCAGAAGCACATCTGCGAAATATCGTAGAACATAACAAAGAGATGTTTCTTGAGTAATTGGTACCTACATTATACGCACTGACAGATTCTAATGCGGATTACTATTTGACTTTGGTGACACGTAAAGATGATTTACTCTCTGATTGGTAGATTATATTGAAAAAAGTTTCTTCCATGGTCGTTATTATATTAAATATTTAATATATCTGCGTGTAGCAAAAAATTTGCCACAGTGGTGGTAAAAAATGATTTCAATAAAAAAAAGCGAATCTGCTGTACTGTATAAAATGAAACTTTGAGATTTTATTATTTTGTTCTTTATATTTAAATTATAAGACTGAAACCTAAGAATTAACACAAAACTTTGTAAATCTATATTTATAAAAGAAAGTCGTGTTAGTGACTCCACTTATAACTCAAGAACGGCTGAACCGATTTAGCTAAAAATTGGCAGGGAGGTAGTTCAAAGCCAGGAAATTGCAATAGGATACTTTTTATCCCATTCAACAGCATTCCCGTGGGACTTGACATGAAACGTCAGTCACTATAAAACGTGGAATAACGAAACACAATTGACGTATAATGACAGATATGTAATTTAGTATTTGCGGGATAAATTTAGAAAATCATTGTTTTTCACATGCAGTTATATTTTGCGTGTTCACGAGTTTGGAAACCATCCGCTTTATTTGTGTTAAAGTTAGACCAAAAAACAAAAAATGTGGTTTACAAAGGAGCACTTCAATGAAACGGATAATTTGCGGACATGTATAACGCTTCGATTCGGTATCTACTTTGGATTCACTTTCATTTACTTAGAGAAGTTCAACTAAATAACATTTTAATTTTATAATCGAAATGAAATCATTACTGTTGTGAAATGAAATAAAAATTTTCCTTTTCAAATATAAAACAAAAAAAATATTTCATCTTTTAATCACCAAACGAAATGTTACATAAAACAAAGCCTTCTGGAGGCGACACGGAGTTCGCCAGGTTTACTTGGAACATGTAAAAAGATATGTCGCATAATGTATTTTTCAGAATATAAGTTAAAAATTAAAATATTTCTGTTGATACTATTCAATTGTAAATTAACCTAGATTTGATATTATAATTAAATAAACGTATTTGTTTCCTTATTATTAAAAGGTTTTATGAACAAAATTCTTGTAATGGAATTATTATTTTAACTTTTCGGTTAAAAATATAACAAAAATTTGACAATACTTATAACTTACACATGTATCTAGGTTAAAGATGCCATCAACGGTAACCGTTGAATTTTTGAATGGCATTATAATTAAAATAAAAAGTGCCTCCTTTCCTTGGAGAAATACCGATTTGTAAATTAAATAGCAGCATTTTTTGTTCTTTAGCAGCAATACAGATCCTTATAGACGAAGTACAGAAAAGTATGGTAATGATAGGTTTTTCCCACTTAAAAATTATGTTTTGTTTTTACTATAACTGCTTTTGATGGTCAATAACTATCGGTTATACACAAAATCTTTGAAAATAAGTGTAATTATGTTTTATAAGTCTTAACATTTGCATAGATGACAGCTTGTAATCGTATATTTAATTTGTTCTTATATTATTTTTTATAATTAAAATTACTCGACCAACTATGTGCTAATAGCGACTGTTGGATATATTAAAAAAGTTGTTGTATAAACAAAAGACACATCATTGTACATGTAATATTTATAAAAGTCGTTTTTTATTATCAACTTCATCACTAGTTTAATATTAAATTCCTATATCATACGATTATTTTTTATATCATTATTTTTTATATTAGCCTTCGAAATTTTAACTGAATTATTACTTAGCTTTCTACCTTTTTCGTGATGGAAATATAAATTTATTAATTTTATGTAATTAACTGTAAAAATGAGTAAAAACTTTCCAAATTCTGTAACAATTTCCTCTATCATCTTCAAATCTATTTCAATTCAAAAAAGAATAAAATTCAGAACAATATGGAATTATTTGTATTTTCGTTGATAAATTTGATATCATTTTAATTCAATACGGGGATTATTTTTATTTTTCACATATAATTCTTCGAACGGGATAGTATGTTTATGAATGAGAAACTGTTAGGGCTCTGTATTTTCATATAAGGTTGATAATTAATTTATGATATAAGTTAAGATACTCGATCTATACGTATTATAGAGACGAAACTTCTTAGCATTCCATGGATTCACCGTGAGGGTGCCGGGTCCATCGCGTTGCAGGGAGAGGAGCTTCAACAGTGCCTGGGACTAGCGACCCAGGTGTAGGTTTAAGGGGCCCCTTGACTAACGCGCGTTATACGCTCACCTCCACTGTCCAAGTTACCCATATATACAATAATTAATAAAAGCAAAATTTTCAATCAACTTGATTGATTGGTTTTTATAGGTTTTTATTGCGTCACGAATATTGGTTCAAGTAGGGGATAAAGTAAAAAAGATTAAGAAGGTTAATTTAGATTTTCTTCGGTTTAACTTACATAATTCAAGAATTATTATCTTGTAATATTTCCAGTAATTGTCTCGACTTAAAATAAATTTGTAGATATGCATTTAAGAACTTAAAAAAATGAGGTTCAATTACATGTAGTTCATTAAGTAATAATAAAAAAAGTTCTTAGAATAACTTTAGGTCAAGTCAGAAACATAGAACAATACAAGTACATATGTGAAAATCTTAGAAATAATTGAAAATAAAGTTATTTCATCATCATCAGCCTATCAGACGCCCACTGCTGAGCAAAGGCCTCTTTCTCACATGGAGAAGGTTTGAGCATTAATCACCACGCTTGCTCAAGACGTGTTGGTGATTTCAAACTTATAATTGTGAAACTATAAGTCCAGGTTTCCTCACGATGTTTTCCTTCACCGTATGTCAGTGATGTCTAAATACTCTCAGAAAGTACATAAGACTCCGAAAAATCACATTGGTACTTGCCAGGTTTGAACCCGCGCCCTCGGCAACGAGAGGCGGGCCCCTTAACCACTAGGCCACCACTGACTGACTGAAAGTTATTTATAATAAAGTATTTATTTGTAGTAAAGCCATACATTTTTGTGAAAATTATAGTCAAGTTATTAAATAACAGTAATATTTTTAATGATGTTAATGGACGTAGAATTGATTAAAGAACATACAAAAATTCATTTCTTCTTGTTTATTTTGATTGGTGAAATTTTTGTAGTTGTTTGAAAAATTTGTACATATGTTTTACTGGTATGGTCATAATCGTGGTTTTTGAATTAAACTAAAATTGTGAATTAGTAAGCGTCCTCGCCATAAATATATTTATCACTTGCTACAATATTTGAGCTCAAAGCTTAAATCTTGTGGTATTAAAATCCCTTTTTTTCATGTAAGAAAAATTTTATGTAATGAAAACATAGATTTTTTTATGATATAAAAATTATGGCATAAGTTTATAAATTACTTATTATGATAAACTTCAAACGATGAAGTGAATTCAAAAGTAACATCATACAATTTTCAGCCTCTGTTGAACAAAACAACATTGTATTTTGTAAGACACATCGATTACGTCATCTGTAGTTATTAATTTTTAATCGTCACATCGAGTAGATCCATAAAAAATACAATTATATTTTTTTCTGGACTTATATTAAAAAAAAAATAAAGTAATTGAAAATATTTACGTAAGCATGCGGGAGGGGGTTTGCTTATTTTTTTCTGACAAGGGGGGGGGGGGGTAAATAATTGTAATAAATCTGTTTACGTAATACTTGAACGGCCCCATATACATTTATAAAAACTAAGTAAATGTGGAATAAGGAAAATGTTCAGAAAAGACACATTAAAAATATTCACTAAAAGTTAATATTTTAAGAAAACAGATCACCAAATTTTCTAAAGTCTTAAAACATTCAAAATGTATCAATACCTACTGAAATTGGTATAAGCTACATATATAGTTGGTAACTCTAGCAGAAATCTTTTCTGTTTAAAACCACTTAGATAGGGTTTTATGTGTATTGCGATAGATTGTGTGGTTTTAAGTTTAAGTACATTTTCTCAAAATCTTTATACATAGTAATTTTGTACGTGAATGTAACCAGTCTTAATATAGAAACATAATCCCATACTTTACCAATGATTTTTTTTACTTTTCTTTACATTTTTGTTTACTATTTCTTAAATAGCCACCCATTAAATAATATTTCTTATTTACGGCCGCCAATTACACATGTTAGTAAAATAAATGTGCAAATGAATACATATTAAGAACACTTTATCATCACCACAAATAAATAAAACTTTGTCACTTCAGAATATTCATAAAACAATGATCTGTAAAATCTTTGTGATCATTGTTCTTTTGTAATCATAAACGTAATACACTGAAAGTCTTTAGTTTTCATAAAGACCCTGTAAAGTGTAAATTAATACTTTTAAATTTTTTGTTTTTATTGTACTTAAAGCGACTTAATGATGATGCTACAGTTTTCGTGAGTCTGCTGCTTCGAATTTGTTATCATTTTCCAATCCAAAGTGTTGTTTATTATGTGTAATTGTGTGTAATATATAAGATAATATAAAAGTATATAAAATTAAAAAAATGGGGTAATTCATATCTAAAGAGAGGTCAAACAATTTTTCGGTTGACTTGATAAGCATTAGCAAAGTACACAATATCATATGAAGACTAATTTATTCTAGCATTGTCTAAAAATATTAGCTGATTTTATCATTCTCTCTACAACTAAGCAAAGTTCATATCAACAAATATATATTAATAATATTTTTAAGTTTTTTTTTTACGATGGTAGATAAGTTTTTAATAACAACTGGCTAAATATGTGAATTTTAAATTAAATTTATTTTAATTTAAAGAGCCTATGGCAAAAGTTTAATATTCTTGGCATGCTTTCTATAATATAGCAATAACAAATATCTTGTACACCAGAGTTACATATGTTCATATATGAATATTAAATAATCGATATATATAAAAGAAAGTCGTGTTAGTTACTCCACTTATAACCCAAGAACGGCTGAACCGATTTAGCTAAAAATTGGCAGGGAAGTAGTTTAGAACCAGGAAATTGCAATAGGATACTTTTTATCCCGTTCGACAGCCTTCCCGTGGGACTTGACATGAAACGTCAGTCACTATAAAACGTGGAATAACGAAACACAATTGGCAGCTATGCAATTGACGTATAATGACAGATATGTAATGACGTATGGAAAACAATTTGATATTTGTAAGAAATCTATTATAAAAAAATAAGTCCGGTTTTCCATCCTGACGCTATAACTTCAGAACGAAAGATACAAGAAAAGGGGGAAAATCTTTTGTCACATACAGCGCCATCATATATAACATGTACTACAAATCAATATTTTAAGTAGATGGTGTCGTCGCATGATACATTGTTTGACAGCTACTCATTGTGACAAACCGGTATTGTGTTTGTAGTTTGAACTCTTAAAACCATTTAGTATTTGCGGGATAAATTTAGAAAATCATTGTTTTTCACATGGGCAGTTATATTTTGCGTGTTCACGAGTTTGGAAACCATCCGCTTTATTTGTGTTAAAGTTAGACCAAAAAACAAAAAATGTGGTTTACAAAGGAGCACTTCAATGAAACGGATAATTTGCGGACACGTATAACGCTTCGATTCGGTATCTACTTTACTTACTTTGGATTCACTTTCATTTACTTAGAGAAGTTCAACTAAATAACACTTCATTTTTGTAATCGAAATGAATTCATTACTGTTGTGAAATGAAATAAAAATTTTCCTTTTCAAGTAAAAAACAAAAAAAAATCTTCATCTTTTAATCACCAAACGAAATGTTATATAAAAGCCTTCTGGTGGCGAAACGGAGTTCGCCGGGTTTACTAGTTGTAATATTTAAAAGAGTTCCGACTCCAAATTTATAAATAACAAAAATCTGTGTTCTATTTGTAGAGTGTTCTTTATTTTTGGCTAAATATTAATAATATACAAAAAAAATCGAATACAATACTTCAAAGATAATTTATTTTAACAACAAGCCAATAGATTTCGTCTATTTCGATCAATGTCACAAACATCTAATAGAATCAGATAATTGTGATTACTCATATTTTTCTTTGTAAATAATGAAGAGGACATGCTAATATGGACGTAAACATAACTGTGACTGACTTGGAAGACTTAATTATTGAAACTAAATTAATCAAATGTTCATATTACATTACTTGTCAGAGAGATCTTAACAATACATTAATTTGTAGCCTAAGGCAAGCCAACTCTCTTAGTATGTAATCAGTCAAAGGATTCTTGTGTTTTGTGTGTAAAGTGATATAGTTTATAATATGAATAATAGTAAGTTATTGAACACGCTTTGAAATAATATTGCTTCAAATTAATATCATTATAGAAGACAGTATCCAAATATATATGTACAATATACATACATTTTCGTAAGCAGTAAATAGTTTAATTTAAACTAGTTTATAGATTCACTAAAATATATTGGTTATATAAGATGACCCAAACTGTCACGAGCCTTACCCGGAATAAATAGGTTCATTAAATAATTTTATTAAGTTAATAGTTATTTTAAATATTGCCATATAAAAACAACGTTTTAATTTTAAATATTGAAATATAATAGTATTGTTATATTATATTTATAAACTTTATTTTTTTACTTTACATATGGTTCTAAATTGATTAAAAATTTTAAAAATTACATTTTCATATACATAAACGTACTAATATGGAGTAAAGAGACATTCGGGTGCTAATGTACATATTTGCGTAATTGATTTACTGTAATTTCTATAACGCTTTAAAGCTCTAATATTTTTATATATTTGATACATGTATTGTAAACTTCTAAGGTTATTAAAATTGTTTTGTGCAGTTACAAGATCGAAGCGATTATATAAAAAATTGAATATCGCATTTCTTTTAAAGATTAATTTAATTTATTAGTTATATGTATATACAACTTTATTTTATTGAAGTTATAATAAAACAGTAACAATAATACTTAAAAATAAATAATAGTCTAAAAATACATACTTTACTTTGCCATTAATATGAATTTTATGAGAATGTTTCTGTATATACATAGTTATGTATGTATACAACTGTATATATATTGTATAACTGTATACAATATATACAGTTGTATGTATTATATATCGATTGTTTGTCTTATTGGTGAGATACTAACAATAGTCACTTTAAAAATTTCTATTTTCAATACCTTTCATTCAACATCTATCATAATACGTAAATTGATTATATATTGCTCTATAATTGATATGTAAGCAATATAGGGCATAAGTAAATATATATCATTATTATATACTTAAGTAACTTCAAGATAAATAAATTCCATGATTATATTGTAGATCTTTATTTCAATAGGTTTTATAAACATTGATAATTTTTACATTTTAAATTAATTAAATGTGAGTGTTTGTCTTCGGAATTTTATCTTTGAGTCTTCTATTTTTGCCAGATTATAATTTTAAACTATCTTTAAACATATATTCGTAATACGAGTATAAAGGCTCAGATATCACATGAACTAAAAAGCATATGTTATCTTAAACTGGGAGAAGTTTGAAATAGAGTAATATTCTGAGTACAAAATTCATTCTGTGGTTTTAGACAAATACACAGAAACTTTTCAAACTATCTAAACCATACTTCAAATTTAATGCTAATATTTGGATAAATGTTTCCGTTTATTTTATCAAATACCTACTTATCACTAATTACAATAAGATTTTTTTGCGTCAAAACTCAGCATTTGAACTAGAGATAAGTCTCTAATGCGTGTGTTGCAGGTGCTTGTGTCCACGCAGTCGCTCATCTTGGTGCCGGAGCCGTACTTCAAGGAGCCGGGCTACTAGCGGAGTCGCGGCACACGAGTAGGCAACAGCGCCAGCCTCGAGTACAACTCCAACATATACCAGGCGTGCGCACCAGGTAAGGATAACTACTGTTAATAGTAAAGATTACAAGCTAAAGCTTGTAGTCTTTACGTTTCCATGGACTATTATTTTTATGTGTTTGAATTATTACTTATGAAAAATATTGTACTTATGAAAAATACGGAGACAATAAATGATAATAATAATATTGAAAAAGGTTTTCTGTCGTTACTTGTCATAACTGTTATTAAAAAACACTAGAGATTAAAAGTTAATGTCAAAATAACTTGTTATCTCTTAATGACGAAATTTTTTAACAAATACTATATACAGGGTGACTGGTGAATTACTATCAATATTTAAGGAGCATACTCGGTACATGATTCTCATTCGAATTATGTAAAAAAATAGGTACTTAATTTTTGACCAAATTTCCGTATAAATAAATAAAGTGTGTACACGTTCCAAGTGTTCCAAGTGTGGACGCGTGCGGCGGCGTGCTGATACAACAACACGCCCCCGCGCTCTAGTGTGTGTGCGTGTGCGTGTGTATACCTAATCTGTAGGGTGTTCATACGATGCGTAATCAATTACATAACTTTTGGTTAACTTTACTTAGAAGTCAATTAATATTTATGTTATATTAATTTTTATTTTGTCATATATGATCGTCAAATATCACGTCCTCAAATATCGATAAAGCAAAGTACTAAGTATAAGCAATAAATTTTGCATTAAATATTGTTTCGGAATCCCAATTAATATTGGTAATATTTTCTGTACACTTGAAGAATCTTTGTACGTTTTTATAAATTTATAATAATATTATTTTATAATTTCGTTAGAGGAACTTCCTAGTCGTAAAGATCGTGAGAACAGACGGTTTTCAAACTATAAAGTTACTAGACTACTCGCGACCTTTTAATGCTCAATAAAAAGAAATGCTAGTTATCTTTGATCTAAGAACGACCCATATTTACAAAATTACAACATTAATGTTGTTATAATATGCATATATTAAATTTTATTTCTTGTGTATTCACTGAGATATATGAATCGTCATCAGCCTATCAACGCCCACTGATGAGCAAGGCCTCTTTCTCACGTGGAGAAGGTTTGAGCATTAATCACCACGCTTGCTCAAGACGGGTTGGTGATTTCAAACTTATAATTGTGAAACTATAAGTCCAGGTTTCCACACGATGTTTTCCTTCACCGTATGTCAGTGGTGTCTAAATACTCTTAGAAAGTACATATGACTCCGAAAAATCACATTGGTACTTGCCAGGTTTGAACCCGCGCCCTCGGCAACGAGAGGCGGACCCTTTAACCACTAGGCCACCACTGACTATATATATGAATAGTAAAATATATTTAGATTGAATTTTTGTTTTGCTATATTTTCTCACTGTTTTCTCTATTACCAATCATTATATTTTTTCAAAATAGGAATAGTGTGAAGAACTTTATTTCTTTCATAATAATCAATCTTGACTTCAATTATTTATTGAAAAGATTATTGTATAACATACCTGAATGCCATATGTACAGTTTTAAACTTCGATCAAAGTAAAGTGTGCGTATTTTATCGTAAAACTATCCAACCGATAAATTATTTAAACTGTTTATTAAGAGCTCTAGGAAAATTATGCAAGCTTTTTTGAAATAGTATTTAAAATTACAAATTGTTACTGGAAAAATTAATTACCACTCACAATACGTGCTAACCCGAAGCCGTGGTAAATATAGAAATAATCATTTTCTCACTAAATAAACTATTGTATCTTTAAAAATAAAACTCCAATATATCCTATAACTGGAAAAAATATAAACGTACAAATATTTTAAGATATATAACAAAATACGATTTTTTTGAACATTACAAAAATATGCTAAGAAACTTTTATCGTGATTTAGAATAACACACGCCAGAACAACTTTCTCATATTAGTGTCATTTAACCTACCATGAATAAACAAACTCGATACATCTTTAGAATATAATTATTAGAGAAGTAAAAATTATGTGCTACCAATTTTTGACGAATTATAAGTATAATTTAATAATAAAATATCTATTAATTAATATACAACCTATCGGTAATACATATGTGAATATAACACTGTATAAATATTATACAAAGTCATTGTACTTCTAGTGAAATGTTATAAAAGTTGAATAGTTTTAAAATTGTACATATAATTATTTACTCACAGAATTAACTTTCAGTTAATTTTTTACTTATTTGCTTTTATTTTATTAACATAACTCTTCTTCTACCTGGCAACTTCCCAGCTTTAGTCAGGGTCGGCCTTACATTTTTTTTTAATGGTTTTGGCTAATTGTTTTTACGACCAGCCGCCTGCCTGACATCAACCCTCTTTGGGAATCCATTAATCAGGGATGTCTAAATACTCTTAGAAAGTACTGTGATATGGAGACTTTAAGAGTTACTACATATCACATGGTGGTGCTGGGAGGCGACCAAAAAAAAAATTGAATTCAAATAAATTAAAATAAAAGAAAATTAGAAAGAATTAGAAAGAATGACGTTGAGTTTGGAGTGAATAGGGCTTGCCGTCGCATTAGATAGTATGGATCGGATATAATATAGAAGATGTTAATGATTTAAAATAAAAATAAAGTAATAAATTGTAAAGCCGTTTAAATTATACGTATAAAACGATCCCGAAGGCAATGCGAGGCGTTACAATCGTTGATTAAAATGTTTGTTTTGTATTGTTACACTATAATTAGGTACTTGTAATTTCCATGAGCAAGAAAATAGTAATTTCCTCACCGTCTGCGGGCCAACTGCCTAAGTCCTAACGACGAATTAAACGATTCTTCTATCGCACATTAAGTCGATAATTTGTAGACAATTGACGTGCCCAACGGTTTTATTTTAGTCTAGTCTGTGCATATGTTTACAATTCCCACGACTGTATCTATTTTATTATTATTTGGTTTTTAGTACATTTATTTTAAACATTGCAATATATGTTTTACGTAAAACCGTTTGCCTGAAAAAGTTATTTTACCTATTTTACTTCTTAGTTTTTGTAAAAAGTCGCATTAATTAAAATCTTGTCGTCATTTTCATCTCGTATTCCCGTGATCACGGTTGCTGCAAAGTAACCGAAACGTCGGGAGTATGTAGTTAAAATAATCGAAATTGCGTGGTAAATCCAAAAATATTAGTTTTTCTTAATCCATGCAAACCCGTAATATTAATGAAAGTTTTTTAGATTTCATTAAGTGAATGCATCATCATAATGACTACAAACCCAAACGCATGATATAAGTACCTAATCGAAAAAAAAATATTAATTTCATTTAATTGAATAGTCGCGAAAGCCTAAGATCTCATTATATGAACCAGTACGGACTGGAAATCGCCAATTGAAAAATGTTAACGCCGTAATAGAACTTATAAATAATCTATACTTTTAACTGAAATGTTGAATATATTTTATCCTACGATATATACAAAATGATAGTCAATGAAATGAAAAGGGCTCTGCAGCTGCCAAGTAAAAAGTACAATTTAGCAACTTTTTACGTATCTAGGCAATTGAATATGACAATTATTTTGGAATAGTTGATACGATAAAATCAGTGCGTGCATTAAGTATAATTAACAAGAGCGCGTCGTGTGCGATCTGATTCCTATCAATTCATCTGTAAAGACTTTTAGTAGTTTAACTATTAATTTTATTAATTAATTAAGACCTTAAAAAATAGACGACAACAATAATTATAGTTCAAACAGAAATTAGACTATATTTCTATATATTACTAGTTTTTGTCCGCGACTTCGTCCGCGTTAGTTTGGTAAAGAGTAATATATGTAGGTATAGCTGACCAGGCGAACTCTATTCCGTCTTAGAGGCTATAAATAATCAGATTTTTCCTGTTTCAATCAAACAGAATGATTGACATATTAGCTAGTTGTCAAATATAATGTCAAAAAAAACGTTTGTATGGGAAATTGAAAAGGGCTGTTTTTAGGGTTTTAAACCTTCCCTGGACTTTCAGGAGTATTTCAAGACTAAAATTAGCCAAATCGGTTCAACCGTTCTCGAGTTTTAGCGAGACTAAGGAACAGCAATCCATTTTTATATATATAGAAAATTATTCTATGGAACATATTGAGTATAAGTCAAAGTCTCATGCGCAATAAGACCTGTTAGTTTTATAAGAATATTACGGACATAGGTTAAAAAGTTTACAGAAGTCGACTGTTGTAGTTTAAGCTTTCATATTTTTTTATAGTAGTAGCAGTCTTTCTCTATAAGAATATCGGTAGAAATATTCAATGAAGTGAGTACATAAATATCTTATACACACATTAAACGAATACTTCAATCTATGTAAACAAAGACCATTGTACGTTAGTGTCAGAAAAATAATTTTTATAGCCAAATAAACTTGCTATATATAGCCAACGGTGCCAAGTTATTAAAAATAAATATTATAGGAACTGAATAATGGAACTGAGAACATTAAGACATTAAGAAAAATTGCATTTATTTTGAACTACCACGAGAGATGTTATTTAACTCACTAGTGAATTAACCTAGTTTTAACAATTATTTTTTAGTATGATTCGATGTCTTTGAAATATGTATTGAAAGTGTTTATTTCATAGATTATACTTAAAATTTTATTATATTTAGATACACAAAATATTAACATTTACAGATCTTATACATAAGGAGATCTAAGACTTGCGAGTACTCATTTAAATGAAAGTAATATTTTTCGGATAACTATACGCATTTTACTATTGTAAAAACTGCATAACTCCTGACGTTTCGCTTACTTTTCAGCTACCGTGATCACGAAAAATTAATTTAATTTAAAGGTCTTATATAATAGACCAAGCTGTAGAGCCAAGATATCACATGTAATATTAAAAACGTCCTCCATATATGTGCAAAAGTATAAATTATACATATTTACAGTTTTGATATTCCAAGTATGAGTGGTTTCAGATATTATAATACTTTTTTTTTGTCAAAACTGCTTATTCGTATTTTAAACAGATGTCATTCCTAGTTAATTATGAGGTCTATCAATACATTTTTTAAATAAAAACAGTTCTAAATTGTTCCTTATTACTGTACCACTTTTAGATATAATAATAAAAATAATCAAAGTTGGGATATAAAAATGTATAGTCTTTATAAACTTAAACTTAAACTAAAAATAAATAAACCACTTACTTCATTGCCCACATTGCCTACATTTTAGGTTCAGTTTTTTTTCTTGCCCTGATCCCACTTCATGTAGAGTCGGCACAACATATTCTTCTTTTCCACAGAACATAATGTAAATAGTTTTGGCTTATTGTTTTTACGACCGGCTGCCTGCCTGACATCAACCCGCTTTGGGAATGCATTAATCAGTGATGTCTAAATACTCTTAGAAAGTACATATAAATCGGAAAAATCACATTGGTACTTGTCGGGGCCGGGATCGAACCCGGGCCCTCGTGCATGAGAGGTGGGTCTTTTAACCAATAGGCCACCACTGACTTTAGGTTCAGTTTACCATTTTTTTTTAATAATTTTTAATATTATTTACACTCAACTTATAAATGTGGACAAAGATAGATATAAATTTAATGAAAGATGTAAAAGTTTATTTTGATGTACGTTCTATAAAAAATTACAAACTAAAATCTATACCCAAGCCTACATATGACACGAGGACAGGATAGTAATAAAATAGTATTTCTCTTCTAGAATCTGGAGCCATATCCAGGTAATGATGTTACGAACACAATAAATCTCTAACTTTATGAAATTCGATATAAAGGTGTTACACAAACAATCTGTTTTTTATATTTTCATGAAAATTTTGCGTACCTATACGACACTGATTTTTTTAAATGAAATTCTAATTTTAGTTACGGATGACAGAAAATGACTTCTAAATTATTAATTGTAAATGCAATACGTTTATGGTTTTATTGCAAATATTGTTGGTGTTTAGACCGTGATAATGATCTTATTTTGAAAAAACCTATGATAATTCTGTGACTTGGACATTTAATCTATGTGTCGAAACACGTAACCGAGATTTTGCCTACGAGGTCTAGGGAAACGGGGCCTTGCTATCAGGATGTTTGGGAGTGAAGAAGGTTGCAGACGAGCATATAATGATATAATACAGTCTCTAATTTAATGTTTAATTACACAAAACAGGTGAGAAATGTTTTCTTTATTCTTAGATTCAAATGTTTTAATCATAGCACAATAATCAGCTGGATTTCTATGAATGCTATTGCATTTGTTTCAGAGACAATGAGACATATGAATTGAGAGTATAATAGGTCGGATGGTATTATGTATCTAATCTTAGCTCTGTTATCAGAAAAGATTTTAAATAATATTTTTTAAATCTGTAATAAAATTAAGTAAAAAATATAAAAATGTATTGTTAATAAAGCAATAATAAAAATGAATAGTGAAAGAAAAAGTGAAATTTAAATATTATAAATAAAGCTGCAATTGATATAAAATTTGATAAGTAGTTTACTAATATAACTTAGTTTTTAATCGTAATTTACGAAGTAACTTCTTCACTAGTTCTAGTAACACTTATTACAAACCAATCAGTTAAGCTTTCAAAGTGATTGCACCACCTTTACTTGAGACTCTTACCTTTAAAACCTAAATGTGGAGCTCTTCGCATGTTCACTATAATTTATGACTATCTCGCTAATATCTTAATATTTTAACTCTGATTAATGAATGCTCAACAACAATTACACTTTGTAACCCTTATCTACTTTATGCACTATGGTAAGTATATAAAAAACTGAAGCGTCTGGTTTGAGACATTTTAGAATACGCTTGAAAAGCTTTACTATCTGACGTTCGTAAAATGGTTGGATGAAATTACTCGAATAAAATGGCAGTAAGAATTGTACTGTCCATAAAAATTGGTAGTAGCGGTATTTGATATTTAATTAAATTTTCAAATAATAAGTATTATCTTTTTAAACTTAAGTCCTGCTTGCAGAGTAAAACGTGCCTCGCTTTTCTACAACTACAAATTGATAATATTTCTCTTCCAACACATTTCATTTTAAATCGAAGAAACTATGAATTGATTGAGGCAATTACATAAAAATGTAATAAAATATTATAACTCATATAATTTTTGAACATTACTGTTTATTTTAGATAAATGTTATAGTTAATCGGAATTTGAGACATTAAATGCAATATGGCAAGTAAACATGTTTGGTTAAAACCTCAAGTTTAGTTTCTTTATTTGGTTCCATATAAATATATTTGTTATTTAGTTTATTTATCATCCTATACTATTTATTATTTTAATTATAAAAATATCTACCATTTATTAAAGTATTATAAAGCAAATTTCATAGAATCATTAAAGAAGACAGTATGAAGTAAAGTTATTTCCAGAGACTTCTTTGTTTCATTATTTCTATAAAACTGATAAATACATATATTCACATTTTATCTTGCTTATTTCGTATTGCAAAATTAATTAAATTGGATTCTGATAATGTGTAATTGGGATCTTGATGATGGAATGTAATATAAATAAAATACAACATTTTTCTGCTGAACCCCTATACATCATAGTATATACATTATACATATGGTATATACTGCAAAAATGTTTGTATCTCTTGGAGTTTAAATTGCATTTTAACTGATATCCCATTGTCTTCGTAGTCCATATTACAAACGTCATTTACGATCTATCAATTAAACTTCAGTAAACGTCATTTACGATATATTATAAAGGTGGCATTTACGATCTATCGATTCAAAACAAAATTCAATACAAGCGAAAAAGTCGTTTAAATGGCTGCAAAAATAAATTGAAAAGTTCCGGAAGAAATCTTAGAGTACGTTACTAAGATCCAAGAGTGTCTTAATGTAGAACGTGTGTTCACAGACGTATATCTTGTGGATATCTTGACTGTGGAGTCTAGTCTTTGTTCTGCTTAACTTCTACATTACTGTATGATACACAGAATTCACAAAATTTATCTCTGACTGCAATTAAAAAAGAAACTTTGCTTTAAATGTGTATGTTGCGTATTATTACGATTCGATATTATGCAATATATATTATTTAATTGTTTGTATACAACTTGAATCTTTTACTTTCTTGAACCGTTTGCTTACTCATTCTTCTGCTTAGAGCTTCTAGCGTCCTTTACAAACTTATTCTTTACATATGTGGAGTTATTAAAAATTCATTCCTTTTTTAAGAAGAGTGACCTCAACATTATTGACGTCACAATTGCCTTTGACCTTAATTGTAGCCAGACTCTCAGGTTACTGAAGGTAACCTCGTAAACGGTTTGACGAATCCCTTATTTCTAGAGGTCTGATCGCTGCAACGCCCCTGTAGGAAAATCGCGTATGTTTCGTCTCGGAACTTCGTATCTCAGTTATTTCAAAACTAAATTATCTGTAATTTTGTACACATATACTTCAAAGTATAAGGTTTAATATAATAAATAATAATTTTTAATATTATGTTTATTAACTTATTTAAAAAATAAATATAAATATATTTAAACATGCACCGTGTTAGGTAAGGCGCAACGTTTTATCTCCTTGTGTAAACTAATGTATAAAGATTGTAATACAACAAATATCTCGAGAGCGGTAAAGAGTGGTACAGGGTAAAGTCTCGTTAAAAAAAAGGAACCCGAAAACTATACCATCCTTAACTATATTGGTTAATTTTAATAAATTAATTTATTATACATATATATAAGTATATATTAAGCGACGTTTTAAAGAGATTATAAGCATTTAAAAAATGTGTAATACTTATACATTTATATCAAAAACTTTCGAGTAATGTGGCGTTGAGTTGTAGTAAAGTATTATGTCAAAATCACACCGTTTCACATGAGTTAGCTTTGATGCCTTTTTATATGCATTATGATTTGCAAAAAATAATTTAAAATATATAGAAAAGAAAGCTTATTTATAAGACTAAATTAATAAATTACTTTTACCCCATACCAATAAATTACGATTCCAGCATCCAAATACTAAGTAATAATCAAATACGATAATAGTAAAGTGTAGCTATTTACAAATTCTTTAGTTATATGTCGATGTCGAATACCCATATACGAATGTCTAAAAAATATATACGGAAGTCCAATATCTAAATTCGGATGTCCAAATATTAAAACTAATTTTAATGTAAAAAAATATAAATTTATGTTATCAAAACTATTGCCTCATTCCGATGTAGGAACGAAGTGATCTGTTATAAGTTTTTTTGGGATACTAGTGTTATATGTGGTGTCCCGAAAATATCGTTAAGTTGTAGTGACAGAAGTACATATACATGTAACTATCGTACCTTTTTCTATATGGTATTTTAAGAACTAGAACATATTTTTTAAACTTATTTATGATTTATATCATGTTTATTGTCTTAAATGCAAAAGACTCTAACATCGTTTTGACACATATTTTAATGCTATCATATAATACGACTAACATTTTAGAGAATTTTGAAAGTGTAAAAGTTGTGTCAAACTTTGTATGGTTGCTAATGTACATTACATGTTATTTAAAGATTGCAGAAACTTAACGTCTTATAAACAGAACTCTCAAGTAAACTCCCAAGTCTTACGCGATGACTTAATTGAAAGATAAAATTAATCAGTTTTATTTATAGCTAAATATAACAGCGTGATATCGTTATATAAAGTAGTTAATAGAGTATAACGTGTGTTGTAAATTAGGAATTGAAAATTAAATTCTTTAATATATTTTTTAAAATAATAAAATACGCGTAGAAATCCGAATAATATTAAATTCATGTGAACTTATAACCCATACCCAACACTACACGATAGTCCCAATATGGGGAGGATTATGCCATAACAGATATAACAATAAGAAATCTTTTGGTCGATACCGACAAGTGTTTGTTCTTCGACGTCAGCACAGTTCCTTCTTACATAAAATTTTTCATACAACGGTGCATATACGAGTAAGGTGATGTTCGTGATATTTCAATAAATCTTGTACTTACGTTACAAACTTGGTAATTCGTTTCAGAGCAAGTGTATCATTAGAAATTTGTTGGATAAAAATAAAATAAAGTTTAATTCACTTTATCCTCGTTCTCATAAAAGGGACAAGCTGCATACTGACTCTGTATGTGTGAAATTATTGCACAGGCCTATAATTTCAAAGTATATTTACAAATAAATATAAAAAGTAGCCATAACTAAAGCAAAATAAAAGCAGCATCAGTAACTCTTTAAAATTACTTGGGACTTGTACGTATTAACGTTGATAAAAAAGTTATGCTTAAAATTATACGAGAAAAGTAAGTTAAATCCAAACTTAAATTTATACTCATTTTAAGTAACTACGCAATAGCATTACAAGACAACAAATTCTCTATAAACTAAAGCTTTCATTGTTAAGTTTCTAATTATTAATTCTATAACAATGCTCTTTTAAGCTAAAATTAATTTTACTCTTCAGACAAAATGCATTTTACTTCAAGGGATGTTCGTTGTAAATTCATTAAAACTTACTAAGTAGCAAGTATTAAATTATTATATTCAAAAACTTAGTCGTCTATAATATTTAAAAGATAAATGAATGCCCACCACAACGTAATATTAAGCTGAATATTTATTTTAAGTTTGATGAAAATATATTTAATTAAACGAATTATTAAACACTTTTAAGAATTATTAAGTTTATTTTAAAAACTGTACATAATGATGTCTCAAATTAAAACATGTTTGTGCATAGGTATATAACTTGTCAATGTGACTTTAAATTTCCTGATGTTTTCTCCGGAGTTGTAAATTGTTCAGCAAGCTTTAAGGTATAATTATATTAATATATTTATATACCTATAAAAACCATATAGTTTTAGGAAACTTTCTCCACAGTCTCTAATTATTCTTATATAAATATGCAGTCTTGATTCAATTTTTACTTTAATTGATAAAATTAAGATTTTCGGATATACTAAGCTTTTTTTAATATTTTAAACTACATAGTCCAAAAGTTTCGGTGCCTTTGCAGCAACCGTGATCGCGGGCAGATGAAATGAAAACTTTCATCTTAAAATCTTACTTTTATTTAAATGAATACTCGTTAAAATCTTGGATATCATTTTATTCAATCTTATTTCACAAATCTTGGCGACACTTCTTGATACGAGTACTTTATATTTTTAGGAACATTATGCAAAAAAACTATGCAACTATGTATATGTAACTATTATATATATTCGATTTAACGTTAACGTTAAACTGTTTTTAACAAGGCTTTTTAGCAAATCTTCAGGATATATTATTTAGATCAAATGGTATATAAATCAATAAATATATTGCTTATGGGATCGTACTGATCAAATATATGTTTAAGCATCATTTTCTACAGCGAAATGAAACAAAATATTAACGAAGTACCCATGGATCCTTTATCTTTATAAAATAATTGTTTAGATTAATAAAACTTTGAATTTCAAAGCAATGGATTAGCAAGTGTTTGTTGGAGAACATCTTAAATAAATACTTTATGAAATAATTCTCTAGAGTTATAATACCTTTTTCTGCTTGACTAGAAAGATTATAATCTTATAAAATAATTATTTTAATTGTGTATAAAGAACTTTATTTCTCATAAGAATTTTACATACACTTAAAATGAGATACAAGGAATATTTGCAAGATAACAATTTTTTAACAAACGGGCCGTTGGACATGACAGACTTGCTACATTTACTACTACAGCGAGGATATTAAATATTTTTTTAATTTAACTTTAAACATCCCTATACTATCACACATTTTTATTTCGTCTGGTAGTTTATTGAACAGTTGTACTCCCTCAAACAGAATTGCTTTTTTTACCCTAATTAGTTCTCACGTGATCAATTTGAAGTTTGTATTTATTCCTTAAGTTCGAAATATGCGGTCTCTCACAAATCACTATCTCCGATTGAATGGAACCTGATTTAATTTTTTTGATTAAAATGCATGTATAGTATGTGTATAATTGTGATATATTCATTATTTTTGTTTCATTATAAAGTTGTGCCGTTGGAGCAAGAAACTGATATTTATATAGAATTTTAATAATTTTATTTTGTATTCTTTGTAAACTATTTAGATTTGAAGTAGTAGCTGATCCTCAAACTTGTATTAGATATTCTAAATGAGATTTTACTAAAGTATTATATAAAATATTTCGGATTCTTTTTGGTACACAGGTAGACATTCTAGTGATTGCTCCTAATAGTGATTGCAACTTTATTCTAATATGGTTAATGTGTATCTTGAAATTTAGTTTATAAATAAATATATAATAATAAGAATAAATAATTCAATAAATATAACTTATTTCAAGCGCTAAAAGAAAATAATATGTATGGTTGTAAGTACGGAGAAAAATATAGTTCGAAATCTATTAATATAATGTTTTAGTAGCATTGTTTATATATTTTTTTTATATTTCTTTATATTTTACCTGTTTAAAAATTTCATTATACCCAATAATTTAATGAGAATATGTATCTTTAATTTTTGTACTGTTAATTTGTTATTAAAGATCCATACATAATTCAATCTTTGATAAATTTCATAATGTTTGGTTCATAATATAGTAATGATATGAAATCTCCTAAAAATTACATTCACAACACAATTGTTTGGTAAATTCTAGCAATTTTCAATTCATCATTAATCCCGCACATTACACTATAGGCACGTCATCTCGATAATTTCATACGTTGGCCGGGTTCTTCTCATTATCATTATCAAACATGTGCTATGTTAAATTTAAAATTCAAATATTAAATATGCTATGCAAGATACATTGACACGAACTGAATTCGAAGCTACAACCTGTGGAATATCGCGTTCCAGTGCCTTTATGATTTAAGCTATCGACCCTAATTGGATAAGGATATAAGCATTCTATATACTAACCGATTGACTAGGGTGGAGGGACTCAATTTATTTTTAAATCTTGTTTAACGTTTTTCAACTTCATAGTATAAAAATATATTTTACATGAGGTCCAATAAATCCCTATAAAGTAAAATAATTAATTTGTGGACACTTATAGTTTTATTTCGGCAAAGTCATCCAACAAAATTTAGTCGTTAATATTCATCTGACTGAATCTGAACTGATCCATTATGACTGGTATTAAAAAAAAATTATATTTTTGTTTGTCCCTTCATATGTTTTATTCTTTTGAGTTGTGTATTATCAAATAGAAGTTACATTTTTTACATGTTCCTCCGAGACTTCTGAAGTAAGAAACCCTATTATTTTTATGTATTTCATTACATATTTACTAAGCATCAGGAATCAAAGATATATGTATTTTTTCTTGTTGATGATACCAATCATTTAACACAAAATATCGTATCATCGTATTTATAATAATTTTAGATTTTTACTCAAGAATTATTTTCTCAACACAAAGCATATTTGTCTCTTTTATTCATAACAGTAGTCTTGATATACATCAAGGTTTTGGCTTGTACTGTGTACTTTTATTTTAAACTGGAAGTCAAAATAAAGATTCGGAATTGCAGTTAAATGGAGTTTATACAGATTCTCTTACAAAGGTTTAGATAAAAACATGCTACTTACATAACGATATGTAATATTTTTGTATGTACACAATTAAATGGGACTAAGTTTGTCGGATACTACGCATTTTTATTTTATTTTATATCTACATTTCGGTTCCATTAAAGCAACCGTGATTATGGACAGACGAGATGAAAAATACTGATACTTACTTTTCTTTTTATGATATAACGTTATGAAATTTTTAAGTTTAGTTTTTATATTTAAAAAATATATAACTTACGTAATAACCTAAGTATTGTTATGATAACATAGTATATTGTTTTTAATAAAAAAATGTTTCTCATAGTTGACTTGCTACTGTAAAGTGTTTTAAAAGATTACATAATATTATACTGCATTCATCGAATGAAGTTCAGTGTGCACAGCGAGAAAACTGTACTCTATAAATAGTTATGAAGTCAGGAAAGAGTACAGATAGCGATTCTCAACATTGTCAGCAGGTTTAGTGGCCCATTCATTTTACTATCCCTTTGGATATCGAGTAAAAGGATTTAGGATTCAGATCAATTTTTATTTGTTTTTGATTTAGTTTTCTTAAATCATTCAATTGTTTCATGATGCAATGTATTTACAACTACTCAAAAGATATAAAAAATATAAAAATCTGTTGTAACGAATATTAAACAAGAGTATTATTTTATTTTCGAGTTTGAAATGTGCTTTACAATTTCTTGTAACTGAAATTCAAGATATCTAGGTACACCTGTATCATTAATACCCTCAGTAGACAAGTTCTCCACAGGATATAAATGTAGTGTCTGCCTTTATTGCTGAAGTAGTTATTTTGCTACTTATACAATTTGGTTCTCTCATTTTGCATATACAACTGTTTCCTCTTGTTATCGTTGGTAACTGTAGTCGATATTGTTTATAGAATGACGAAAAAGTAAATATTTACTATATAAACAATTTCATATAAAATAAATAGAGACTAAAATAGTTTTTCTATAAGTGAACCAAAAAATAAATAATTAGGAACTATTTAATTAAAAGAGTTTTTTTAAATAGATATTAATATATATTAACTAGTTTTTCAAAACATGCCAAAATAATTGCATCTTGTCTTTGTACAATAAATAAAATAAGTTTAAGCATTATAAATAGCAAAGTTTGTGAAACAAATGGCCGTGAGTTAGACGTAGTAATGTGCTGTTTATGTGTTTTTTTCTACTTAAAAAGATATTTGTTATGTCTAAGAATTCAGACGTTCATTAACCTTTTGTAAATCGTTCGAAATCTCTGATACATTATCTACTTTTAAAAAGCATTTGATCTCTCAAATAGAAATTCAGCACTCTCTTTTTATTATACCCAAGGACGTCTGATAGAGGTTGCTAGTGAAATAAGACCCTTTAATGCCTTGCATAGTCTTTTATTTCTTTTGTTACTCCTTATACCTTTTAAGTCAATTTTCTATAATTTTAAAGTTGTGACATAATCCACTTCATGTTGATATAAGTATGAATTTTGTGATAAGCTCATAATATAACGAATTAGTGATCTAGTTTAAACCTTGGTTATATAAATGAATACAATGAAATCATGATTTTTTTATATAGTTTTTTCTTAAACTGGCTTTTTAACTAGCATTAGGTTTTAGGGCCCTATATGGTGTAAGTTTCGCTGTTTTAATGTAAGTCCATTGAAAGGTTATATTTGGGTAGCCTTTTTAAGACCCCATTTTATTTTTTTTTATTTTATGTGCAGGGAAGAGTAAGGCTGACTTAAGTTTCCACGTGGACAGCGCAATCAGGTTTGGAGGAGGAGATCAAGTAGAAAGGAGAATCAAGCACAGTGTATGAAACGGAGGCTCAAATCAAGTTTTCGAGTCATCGAGCCACACATCAGAAAAACATTTGCTTCAAGACTGAAACAGCGGCCGGGTGACGTGGCAATAAGATGCACACCTTCATATCAAGTAGAAAGGCCTATCAAGTAAGATTTTACCTTCTAACTATTTTACCATGTCGCGAGTAGAGAGCTATTTTCGGAGCAGGTTAAGCTTTCATCTGCGATCAAAACGCTTTATATTAACTTTAAAAGATCGCGGCTGTACGAAAGACCCCGGAGTACATTTGAAGAAGATAAGACTCTTTAGATAACTATTGGACGCAATTTAATCATAATCATCTTCCATAAATAAACAAAAAATGATGATACATGTATTTACATGATAACGTTAATATGTGAGCGTAGTTCGTACAATACGTAATGTTAGTTTAGAATTCAGTTTTTTGTAGTGGGTGATAATGAAACTCAATTTGACATCCTTATTCATAGGTTTTAATCTTTTTAAAATACCCCTTCTTAGTATCACCGTTAGCGAGATAATTTATCTAAACATCGCGAGGTTTGTGTTAATTTAAATTAGGTCATAAGGAACCAACGCAAATTAAAGAATAATTTAAAATATTATTGAAGATCTAAAAGAAATGAAAATATAAAATATAGCATATCTCCTTGCAGTAGCCCTTTATTATTAGTGAGGAAAAAGAATGGTAAGGACCGACTTTGTGTTAGTTAGACCCCAGGCAGGTCGTTTGTAGTATTGGTAATAAAATCTTAATTAATGAAAGGTTTAAATTGAGGCACGACTATCGATAATTTTTGAGGCAATATACTTTATTTATTTATGTAATAGTTTAACTTTTTCTTTTATAGGACAAATAGATATAAAAAAAAGTTTAAAAAATCATAAAATCATGATTGTTCATTTTATTTTAAATGACAGCGTATTTCATTTAAATATAATTATTATTTTATATTTTATGTATCTTTTAAATATATTTTATTATTTACTAGAAGACCCGGCGAACTTCGTATCGCTCTATAATCAAGAATATCTCTTACGTTTTTTTATTTATATTTTTGGAGTGTACCTTTAAGCCATAAATCTTAGTGTTTTGAAGTGCGGCAGAATGATTAACATATTAGTTAGTTGTGAAATCTAATGTCAAAAAAAACGTTTGTATGGGAAATAGAAAAGGGCTGTTTTTAGGGTTTTTCCGGAAATGAATAATTTTTTTTTAAATTTTTAAACCTTCCCTGAACCTCCACGAACATTTAAAGACTAAGATAAGATAAATCCGTTCAGCCGTTCTCGAGTTTTAGTGAAACTAAAGAACAGCAATTCATTTATATATATATATATATATATATATATATATATATATATATATATATATATATATATATGTATATGTAGATAAATTTATCATGTAAAGTTTTTGATATCTTTCTTAATACATCGAAGAAGTATTTAATAAGATAATTTGTAGAGTAACTATTTAAGAAATTAATCAAAATATGAAATTACTACTTTTACTTCATGATAGTAATAAAAGCAAATTAACTCTCAAGAGTCCGATATCGTTAAAATGTTTCTGAATCTCAGCGAACATTTACTTTTCTAATGTTATATAACAAATTTACTAACAAAGTTAGCTTCTCTTTAAGTGACATCAATGTAAAAAGTTGTATAGAAACGTTGTTTTCTTTGTATTTGAAAACTTTTTATGGGTTGTTCGAAATAAAAAAATAATATTACATTAAATTCCTTTCAACGTGCTTTTTATAATAGAACTTATATTACAATTTTGACACCTTCTCCTAAATTTTGTTGGATTTATTAAAAAAACATCATTTATTAACACATTCAACTAACCCCTTCTTGATGTTGTTTCTTTTTTTCTATACATGTGGTGTGGATTAATTGAAGTATTCTTTATTTTAATATATTGTTACTAATACTTTCAATTGTGATCGCGATGGAAATGTTGTATTAAATTATAACTTTATAGTGTTAAGGAATTTAAACATATAAGAGGAAATTTATTGGATTATATTTGTATTGTAATTATTATTAATTTACTTATATACTTGGTTTTACTTCCTGTTACCTAAATAATTGAAATGTATTACAACAATGAATTCATTCTTTTTCGTGATATACTTACAAGTATAACTTACGCGATAGAAGAGGGAACGAGAGGTATAACAGCTAAAGCTCTTTAGAACCTACTAAAAGATTTGGACCTGTCATGAACTCACATTAATTCATTTTTGGAACGTACGTGGCGTCGTAGGCAGCCCTAGTAGGTTCTTTTCAAATTTGGTTAGGTAGGAAGAGGAGCTTGGACAGTGGAGGTGAGCGTATAACGCTTGTTAGATAAGGGACCCCTCAAACCTACTCCTGGGTCGTAAGTCCCAGGCACTGTTGAAGCTCCTCTCCCTGCAACGCAATGGACCCGGCACCCGCACCATGAATCCATTGAATGCTAAGAGGTTTCGTCTCATATTCATACATGTTACAATGTCTGTCCCATAAATTAATGGTCCAAGAATTAATTCATTATCTACTCGTATGTTCTTATCAAGTTGAATCTGAATATAGTTGATCCTGGTATCTGGTATGACTATCAACACAATTTTGAACCTCTACTCAGTTATTCAAAGCGTATTATTTACAATTCTTATTGCAATAAATAGTATAACATGAAATTAATAATTCCATAATATTCTGGACAGGTAAATATATATTCAATATTTTGGTTGTATTAATAAATGAGTGTTAATGTTTTATAACGTTATTTTTTACATGGTATGGCTTCGGTCGTAATGGAATTAGGACGAACTATAATCTTGAGTGTTGATTAAGTATTAAGGAGTTTACCAAATGGAAAAAAGGCATAAATATAATTATAATAATATTTTTTCCAGCACCTAGAACAGCCTTAAAATGTTATTATCTGGAATTTTGGAGATGACACGTAACACACTTTGATGACTGAAATCCAAAACCATATGACGTCACTACACTTTAATAAATATAGAAATGAACATTCAAGGAAAATAAACTTTTACTTAACAATGCTTTTTGTAATCCAGCAGCATTAATAAATTAAAAATCAACAAGTCGTATTATGTCGTTATATTAATTACTAGTAGATCTTCGCGACTTCGTCTACAGTTTATTGGATTTATAGTATACTCTTTCATTATAAATAACACGCTCTATTCCAAAATTCAAAATTATTAGTTTAATACGTTCTACATATCTGTATTGGTTATGTTTAATAATTAAAATAGGATTTTATTACCAACGCTTTTGGCCATGTTGGTTTAGTTATTATACATATTTTGTTACTTTTTAAGAGATTATCTATATAGACAAGTTAAAGATAAATATTAATGTAAACATTATTGTTAATCATATAAAAGAGTTAAAAGGAACTTACGGAGATGAATTAAAATTAAAATTTATATAAAACGAATTTTAAATAAATTTGAGAAATTATATCACAGTTGAAGTGCAAACGAATTTCGTTACTGCAAAATAATTCAAAAACTTTGAGGTACGACAATATTGAAGAAAAGGTTTAAAAGGTTCGCATGATATTATCCTTTTTCCTATAACCCACATGCTAAACTATAATTTTCAGGGATAAAGAAAATGTTTGAAGAGAATATGTGGACTCTTCAACTTTTTAAAGTTTTGTCAGTAGGAAATAAAGTTTGGCTAAAGTTTTTATAAAAAACACAAATAAAATTTATAAAATTATGTTCAAGCTATTGAATATAAATATATTAGTATTAATCGTAAAAAATACACATAAGAGTGATTGTTCATTTTGCATTATAATTTTATATATAAGGATAAGAACATCTTTATTTTTGTACGTAAGTATGTAACTTAAATCTTTAAATAAATAAAATTTAATTTAAAAGTATTAAATACTTTGAATATATAATTTTTATGAGATTCTGTATGATAAGTAATTATGTTTTATAAATTTTATAAATTATAATTATTAGATCATGAAGAAATTAATAAAGATTTTACAATAAAAGTAAGTGATGCAAAACATTAACATCAATAAAAAATTATAAAGTGCAATTTTTTTATTGTTATTGATTGTGTAATTAACTTTTTCATTTAAAATATTATAAATTTTTTTACATGTGTCCGAACCCAGGCACTTGTAGGTATAAAAAGCGTGTAGAACAGAATAACAATAAGAATTCATTGTATGTCCCAATTATGTCAAAGCCATTTCTAAGTTGAGTAAAGGATAGTCGACTCTTTGTAATTCTGAGAATTAGTTTACTTTTCTAATATTGATTTGCACAACTTGATGACGGTTTTTGATTGTTATCACTAGTGGAGTTCAGACTGTTAGACACATTGGACGATTGACGTTATCATGGTTTCTAAAACAGAAATTATTTGAGCCCCTTGTTTATTGGTTCTTAAAGAAAATAACATAACTTGGTTCTTAAAGAAAATAACATATTGGACCTTTAGTTTAAAAATAAAAACACTTTTCGATGATCATACATAGTAATACAAATTTAAAACAGCACCTGTATTATGCTGTGAAGTACTATAAAGATCATTTAATTCTTTTGTAATTAAAACCAATGTTCCTTCTTTGACTTCATCGGTAGAAAGTACTAAGTTTTCTAAGATATATATTATGTATTTCTATTATTTATTAATTAAAAAAATCACAAATAATTGTTGATAAATATAATAATATATTATAATACCTATAGGCAGCATAGTAAAAAATAGATTTCAAATCAATTACTATTGAAAGAGCTTATGTCAATAATATAAAAAAATATATACTCAGCCATATCAAAAAGAATCGCAAATATTGAGTTTCTGCCGGTTACATCTATTAAGTTTTTATTTGTTCTTGTTTTTAATTAATTTACATGTATTCAATTGAGACAATTATTTTGACAATTTCGATTGAAACATAAATTGTTGTGTGCGGATACAATTTCAGTTTAGAAATTAAAGCATCCCTGCAAAACATTATTAAAGTAATGAGCAGATGTAAACTGCAGAGTGTGAAAGACGCACGCACATGTCAATAGGACATGAAAACATTAATAATAATATAAGAAAATAGTATCGTCCAATAACCGTTCGAGAGGTTGTTTATACATATGTCTAAACACTAAAACGAATACGTTATTGTATATATGAATGTGTTATTTATACTAATGATGATTATTACTTAGGGTTTTCCTTGAATAGTATAATATTTGGTACACATTATCAAAACTGGTAACACATCACTAGTTTATGATTACCAAAAGGATACCAAAACTCCATGTAAACTCAAAAGACCCAAGAAATAGAATCAAGTTGGATTGAACTAAATGCTTTTGTCTATGTAATCTTTGTTTTCGTCAAGAACGTTTCATAAAATACTTGTAAGGTATGTGCAATATGCGAAAAGCAATCCGCCGGTAAAGTCTGGAATTAAGAAATAACTCTTTTGTTGTATTTTAGTTGTAAAGTAACGATCCTAGATACTTACACATCATTAACTGCTAAAATTTTTATACCAAAGGAAAATAAAGGTACAGCCACGTATAAAACTAAATAAAAGTATAAAAGTGTAAATAAGAATTAAAATGTTACAATGGAACTCAGGGAATGCGTGAAATTAAATCATGGTAAGAGTAAAAAAATATTAATGTGTTTTAAGTAATCTTTCTTTTATATTTCCACAACCCACATATTATATTCTCTTCCCTCATTTTTACTTACTACTTTACTTTTACTTACATATTTGTATTTATATATTCATATATATTATCCTTTACGATACTGTAGGATGTGTAAAAAAACTCATGTCAATACAAACAATATTGTATTAAATTGTTATGACACAATTCTTTTCATCAGTGTTAAACAGAGAAATATTTTGAATGGTAAAAATCCTCATTACCTATTAATGATTTTTATTAACTTAAAAACAAAAACGTAAAGAATTTTGCAATAAAAAAAATGTTTTATAATGTAAAAACCTATGTAAATACTGGTAATATGAGACAGTTTTTCACTTATGCTATATCGAGTGACAAAGACCCGAACCCGATAATATTTGACAAAACCCTAATTTGAGGATCCTTTGTAGGGTTGGAGCCAGGTCCCTAAGAGAGGTTATATAAATAATTTTCAGTAACAAGATTCTGTCAAAGATACAATACGATATAACTAAATTAAACAAGATTTGAAGTGAAACTGCCATTTTGATACAGTTATTGTGTCCGTGAAATGATCAAATAATAGAGTAATTCAGTTATAAAAAGTTAAAGAGTTTAATAAATTGTCGTAATTAATTTGTTATTTCATGTTCTCTTTAAGTTAAATCACTGATATAATAAAGTTGACATCTTAACATGTTAAAAAGAATAATAAGTTTAATTTACAAGATAGCGAAATATTTCGAATTCGTACACCTGATGTTTTGTGAATTACTTTTGTAGTAAAAGAAATGATAAGAGTATGTTGAAGAAATAGAATCTGATTAGAATCTAAGCAATATGTAATATTGTTAAATATAAAGGGTTTTTAAACCGTTTAATCGGATTACCAAATATAAAAAAAATGAAAACTACATAAAGCATATAATAATAAGAGTATTTAAATAAATAAATAAATGTAAATATGCCATAGAAGAATATACATAGATATATGTATACACTCAACTTTTTTGTTTGCTCCGATTTAATTATGTTATAATTTCCTACTTATTTGAAATGATAGATTCTTTAAGATAAGCTATAAGAAATAACGCTATACAAAACGACAAATAAAAAGAACTCTGTCTTAATCTACACATAACTCATACAGTCAGTGTCAATGAGATTTTTCAATCCAGAACTGATCTACTTAAAATAATATTTTATCCACTATGCATGAACGTTCATGTCAGTAATAAAACATTTTTGTTTCAAGGTGACACGTTTAGGATAACCATTGCAATAACGTGCGGGACGGACTCCATCCACAAGCCAAACAAGGTAAGCTAACTAGAAAATAAGTATTCGTATTTAAAGAGATATTTTGTGTGCACGTTAATTTGACTTGTTATATTTACAGTCCTGGATTAAACTAAGCATAGATACATTTTCTGTGCCTTCTAATGAATACAAAACGAAATAAAATTTGTTACATTAAATTTCATTTTGTCACAAAATAAATAAATTGAGATAAAAGTATCATTACTTAAATATTTACTCGATGAAAATAATGAGGATGCGAAGTGAAATTTTAAATATAAAGTTTATACTTGATACCAATTCTAATAATTTAAACGATATTTTTATTATGAAAAAACGAACGTTTTATATATTATATACATATGTACTTATTTAAAATATGGATTAATGTATTAGCGTCATCCGATTACACCGTGAATACCTAGACCACATAATTTTGTTATTATTATATTAAACAAAATATTTATATTATAATTAACAAATACTATGTGGTTATGAAACCGCTTTATTAAAAATAATCACAATGTATAAAATTGTTAAATTAATTAGTTTGTTTGCTAATTTTATAAGGGGAGTTAAACATAATATTTTGTAGCTAATAATATGAAATTATATACAAGCATTTACAAATATGACATTTTAGTCTTTTTCAAATTCATTTTCATAATATACTAGTTTTTGCCCGCGACTTCGTCCGCGTTAGTTTGGTCAAGAGTAATATATGTAGGTATAGCTGACCAGGCGAACTCTATTCCGTCTTAGAGGCCATAAATAATCAGGTTTTTCCTGTTTCAATCAAACAGAATGATTGACATATTAGTTAGTTGTCAAATCTAATGTCAAAAAAAAATACGTTTGTATGGGAAATAGAAAAGGGCTGTTTTTAGGGTTTTTTCGGCAATTATTCCAATTTTTCTCACCTTTTAAACCTTCCCTGGACTTCCAGGAGTATTTCAAGACTAAAATTAGCCAAATCGGTTCAGTTGTTCTCGAGTTTTAGCGAGACTAAGGAGCAGCAATCCATTTTTATATATATAGAAGATTTGTATACATAGAACATTTTTGAAATCTTAATGTATATTTATGTTTATAAAGTGCTTTCTTTTAAACGAAATACTCCATAAATTCTACGTAATATAGCAAAACTGTAATAACATGTAACATTCACGGCTTTAAACAGCTAATTACAACGATAAGAGAGTAATTGCCTCGGTACAACTTAGCGGCTATGCCGGGAGTGTTCAATAATTTTCTTTTGTAATATCAAAGCTGTTAGCCCTGCGGCTTTGATATTGTCACCGGAAAAGTTGACGTTATGCTCGGAAATGTATATATTCTTGAATCGTACCTCCAAACCATAGTCACGCTATTATAAAGTTCACATAAACCATGCCATAAGCCTGTTTAGGGTCTCTCTTCTAACAGTATATATTATTTATGAAGACAGAAGAAGAAGTTCAAATTAGTTCTCCTCATCTATTAAAGAAACTTTCTAAACGCGTGTTTAAGTTCTCGATTGACTTCAAATTGCATATACTAGTTGAGCATATAGTATTTTCTTCAATTTCATATTCCTAACGACGCGACGGTTCTTTTGTTTTTGCATAGTAAAAATATTCTAATCGAATTAAATAGCTTAATAGTTAGCTTATTACGTGGTCTGTCGTACTTGTCAATATTGGGGGTAAAATTTATAACAACGTATCTATTAATAACACAAACTGATATTTCACTGCTACATTACTCAACATATTTATATTGATATTTGCATAATAACATACAATATGAAACACATACTTAAGGTGTAGTTTTAACATTCATAATCGATGTGCAGCGACGACAACTATCATAACCACTCTTTCCAATTAAATCAGATATTATGATGTAAAAATAATTTTTTATCAAGAATTCTATTATTTATAAATTCTAAACAATATATACAAAATACCGAAGAGAAAAATCATTCCATAACTGATATTTGGTAGTGGAAAATATAGAAAAGCGCAATAATGTTTCATGTAGTAAACAGAGAAAGTAACGTAATATCGCAGTGAAAATTAATGTGAATCTGAAAAGCTTGTATTTAATTTTACTAAACAATTTTAATAATAAAACTTTGTATTTAACTTAACTCTCTAAACCACTCTGTCTGTTATCCAAGCCTCAATGAGCATTTTGCAATATAGTTTTAAGTCACCGCCGAGGGGAGCGTGTATTGTGGTCGGAGGAACTTTTATCTCTGTTCAGCCCTGGCTGAAGTACCTAGGGCTGGTCCTCGACAGTCGATGGACGTTCGGCGAGCATTTCCGGCGACTGGAGCCCAAGTTGGTCGCGGCGGCTGGCGCGTTGGGGCGCCTGCTTCCGAACGTCGGTGGTCCCAGTGTGGCATGTCGTAGACTCTACACTGGGGTCGTTAGATCGATGGCACTGTACGGTGCGCCTGTATGGGCCCGGTCTCTCGGCCCGCGAACGACAGCCTACCTCCGCCGTCCGCAGCGTATCTTGGCGCGACGGGTGGCGCGGGCGTACCGTACAGTGTCTTTTGAGGGGGCCTGCGTGCTGGCCAGCACGCCACCGTGGTACCTGGAGGCCGATGCGTTGTCGGCTGTCTATCACCGGCGCGCGGAGGCTCGCAGCCGTGACGGAGGAGTTGCGTCCGGGTCGGTCGCCGAATGGAGAAGGGATGCGGCGGCCAACGTTCTACGTAGATGGGGTGAGCGACTGGCTTCTCCGACGGCCAGTTATGAACTGGCCACCGCTGTCAGGCCTGTTCTTTGCGAGTGGGTGGGTCGCACGTTTGGCCCACTGACCTACCGCCTGTCACAGTTGCTGTCGGGACACGGATGTTTCGGCAGGTATCTGTGGCGGGTGGTGGGCAGGGAAGAAAGCCCCGCCTGCCATCACTGCGGGGGTGGCGTGGAGGACTCGGCGCAGCATACTCGCGAGTCATGCCCAGCGTGGGACAGCCTTCGCGCTGCTTTGACTACGGTCATAGGGAGGGACCTCTCGTTGCCGGCTATAATCTCGGCTATGGTCGGCAGCGAGGAGGCATGGGAGGCGGTGGCCGCTTTCGCCGGAGCGGTCATCAGCGCGAAGGAGGCAGCGGAGCGGGCCAGGGAGAGCGACCCAGAGGCCCCTGCCCTCCGTCGTCGGCGAATTGGTCGCCGGCGCCGAGCCTATCTGGCCTCTTTACAGCCATAGGTTAAACGCCGGGCGACGTGATCCTGGGTGGCAGACGGGGACTTCTGTCGCCCGTTGATAGGATCAGTGCGGTGCTAGCCCCTCTTGTTCCGGGGGCGGCTCGCGGTGGTGGTCTGCGGGGGATTTGTCCCCCCTAGTTCGAGGTCCGGAGTGGACAAGCGCCGGCAGGGTCGCGAGGCAAGCTCGTGATATACCGTGGCCCTGCCTAGGTGGCGTGGTTGAGGAACACCCAGGGGTTTTAGTGGGTCGAAACCCCACATAACCCGGTCAAGTCCCCGCTCGGCCGGGTATCTGTGAACAGATTTCCCCTGGGAAAACAAAAAAAATAAAAAAATAAAAAAATATAGTTTTAAGTCAGAAGCAGTCTACATTTTTTTTTACTTTCAAACCCTTTTCATTTTAAATTACAAGTTTTAACAAAGTTGTAAAATATTACAAGTCGCCAGCTATTATGTTTTAATCATCGCAACGGCTTTTTTCTAAAAAAATTCAATATATTATATATATTTTATAAGAATGGAATTCTGTTTAGATAAAGTAAATATTTTGTTGTAGATGGATAAGATACAGGTATATAATAGACACGATAATGACAGTGAAAAGTATAGAACATATGACATACATAACTCAAAAAATATTCATTTTGTATGACATTTTATCTCCAGGTAACATGATGAGTACTAAATCTTAAAATAGTTATTTTATTTTATGTCATTAAAAATCAACTCGAAAAATTCAACTGTCAATTCTTTACAGATAAAAAATTACAAAAGAATATAATGCTTCCAAAGAGGTCTATACTCCTGCTCAGAATTTCATACAAATCCACCAAACACATTTTGTATTATAACGTTCAGTGATTCTTAACATTTTGTTCAAAAAATACGATTTTGAAAATTTTAACTAACACGGCAAATAAAAATTACTAAACACTCATAATATTTATTCTTTTTTATAAGGTACTTCACAGAGAAGATTTATCGTTTTACTATTTAATTGACGATGTGTTTAAACATCTAAGACATAAACAAAGAAAAACGGTATATAAGAAAATACCTTAAGATCTAACTCGTTATACCTTTGAATGTTCGGTGTCGTTTCATGTCAGAGCTTTCAGTAGTCCTAAACGTTTTTACTCAACTATCGCTATCACATATCAATAGACTAATGTTAATAATGCAAAAAAGTGAAGTTATTGAATAATAGTGCGTTACGAGGAAGAATTTTAGTAAATCTAGCACAAAAAGTAACTTACAACATGCGCTTTGTATCAAAATTAAAGAGGTAGAGAAACCATCAACCAGAAAGAAAAATCAGGAATACAATAATTACAGTACATTTTGAGTATCATCATTTTATTTAATATAATATATTAGTATGCATAACTTAACATTCATTTTCCAGTAAACTCAAGTGCCTTCATAAAAGTATGCGTCATGTTATTCTTTTTATAGTACTTGAAAAATCTTGTTTTAATATATGAAAATGATGTTTAATTTTGTAGTTTATAGTGAGTATGTTAAAACTTATAACCTCAATAAATTGTATAAAATATTTCATAAAAATATTTTAAAACTTTTTAATCTAGGTAATATTAATAATGGTCGAACCGACTATTTCATAAATATTACTGCATTATTTGACCTATACATGAGTTCTTAATTTTATATTTTTTTTGTTTCCTTTATAACCATCGTCTTCCATAGCTAAATACAGTAGAAATTATAAATGATGACATCATAGTTATTTCATTAAGTAATGCTGACGTAGAACAAAATCGACAAGCTGTCTTGGGTGTGAAATACTTCTGGCCAATTATTCTGACAACATCACAGTTCGAACACGACATTAGAAAATGTCATTAATGATCTATTCAGCTTGAAGTGATAATTTCCTCCAATCATTATGTTATAAGATTACAGTGGAACTCTTAAATTATAAACTTAATGAAAGACTACTTACTGAAAAACTTTAATAAATTAGTGATTATATGATTCTTTTTGCTTCTGGATTGAAAATTACTTAATAGTCGACAGAAAATAGTTACATTTAAAGACAGTAAATAATATTTTAAGATCAAGTCCAAATAGGGTTTGTAAAAGCCGGGTACAGAGGTTCATGTAATACGAGTATAACTAATTTTATAATCAAATTACAAATAGATCTTTTTGTACAAATCATTAGTGAAATTAACCAATATATCAATAGTACATATATGTAACTGATGAAACTATCGTTGTGTGTTATATGATCCTACAAACATAAATATAGTTTGTTATTTGGAAGTCAGATATACGAGTATGTTTTTTTTTAAATCGAAGGCTATTTTTATTATTGTACAAAGATATTTAATGAAGCTTTATAGTATTAGTTTGACGATTGTCTAGTCTTTGAATGTGACTTAAGGGAAGAAATGTAAATTTTTATATAAGATTTTTTACATGTTATATAGGTTTAAAAGTTTTCGGGTGTTTCAGTGATTTCACATATACATAGTAACGATGTCTAAGATATATGCGAGTCCACTTATAAATGAAACTATGATTTTCTGATATACTGGGACATTAATTACAATTTTTAAAATTTTAACAAACGTTTTTCTTAATTGACAGCAATTGTAATAACAATTTAGTAAAATGAAAGTGTTTGTCAGTTAGACCGGTTATTTAACCGCTACCCCCGATTATAGCTTGATTTGCTTGCCTATTGAGTGCAGCAGGCAATAGTCAAATCAATCAATGTTGTCACAGGCAGGTGATTTTATGTTTTTGGTGACTGAACCTTAGATATTAGACAATTGCGAGCTATATGCTTTACAGAAATTAATATTATTTTATTACACTACATGTCTTTCTTCACGAGCGAGGATCATAGAAAACAGTGGTAAGACAAAAGATAATTATCAGAACCCGTCATTGAGAGAGGTTTCAGTGAAAAGAGGTTTTTTTGCGAAAGTATGAGGGTCTAGTTTAAAAATCACAAAAACAATCGGGTCAAACGATCAATAGCGTTATGTGTAGTGGATAGCTCATAAGAATATATGAGGTTTTATTGTTGGAATATTCCGGTTTAGTTTACCAAAAACGGGTTCTTCTAAAACAAGGATAATGTCAACTCATATACTTTCATTGAAATCCGTTAAAGAACTTGGTTATATCGAACTCCTACCACAACAAGAAATTAATTCGGACCTTGTAAACTCAGATTGCTTTTCATTCAGTTCAATAAATAAAATTGTTTTATGGAAATAAATTAATCCAAAAGAGATACTAAAAATTTATCGTGCTAACCTTTTGCATAAAAGTTCACAAAATGGTTTTACCAATCGACTCAAAGAGCTCAGTGAACGTTGAGTTAAAACCACAGAATACGATTGGCTATATTTCATGTATACAGGCTTACTTACCGCATGTTTATTTGTTAAATAAAGAGAACATTAGGAATCGATATTGTTTATGAAACATCCTATATTTCCTACATTTTATAGACACACTATAGTGTAATAATAGTAATGAAACAATTACTAATATTTTATTTCTCCACACACCTCAACCACAGATTCGTTTAATTTTGTATGCATTCATAAATAATTATTTATTATAATAACTAAAATTATTATTCCATTCTTTGTTAGTTCCTTCGATTAATTGTATCAATATTTATCTTCCAACAACATTTCTCAGTTATTATATTGTTACACTGATTTAATAATCTACCTAATGAGGTACTGCTTGCTATTTCGAAAGATTTATTATATGATATAATATTTTCAATTGTGTAGAATTGTCATTGGATTAGATGATATTTTACTGTCAGTATTTATTTTAATTTTAATAGTAGGGTAACAATACACCTTCGTGTTTTTCCTATATTATAATATGTTTCCCTTTACATCAACGGTGAAGCCAGTTTTAAACATCACCTGATATACTCTTAGCACGTTGAAGAATTTTTTACTTATTTTTGGCACCACAATAATAGTATTTTTATATACGTGTTACAAAATAATTCAAAATATACCTTAAAAAAAAGTAAATAAACAGATTTCTTAAGAAATAAGGAAGTTATTACGATATTATATCCTATGATGCCTGATAGATGCCATATTATCAATGTAGCAGTAACTTCGAGTATACTAAAAGTATAATGATAATGACATAAAAACCGTATTATGCATCTGATATATTGAAATCTACTAATTGAAATTTACTAATGTAATACCCCTAAACTGATTTACCAATAACGTATAATTAATTGAATTTTCAAATTATATTTCTATATATGTATATTTAATTTACTAATCTATTTTAAAATTTTTAGAAGATCTTGTACTAAAGTAATGTTTTTTGAGTTGCAATTTTAACGCTACCCTTTTAACTGTACTTGACTATTGTCGAAGGTAAATTTATACTTAATACGAAAGAAATAATGCAAGAAACTACACTAAAGTAATTATAAAATATTATTTAAGTTGACACAAAAAAAAACTTAAAATTTTCTAGACGTCTTAACTTTGGGGACGGTTTAAAGAAATCTAATTAAGAAGTACAAACAAAATAAACATCGCTATCTCATATAAAAACTTTAATGAGATAATAAAGTTTATAACTTGGGAAATACGAAACATTAGAGTTACTTTTTATTTATTAGAGCATAACTTTATTGCTATTCAGCATAACTTTTTGCTATATAAATAGAAAGTTTGGTGAGTCAAATCAAAACTGTAATCTCATAGAATATTTCAACTGACCAACCCTTTCGTTTAATATTGGATGTTCTTTCAAACCTGTTCATGTCGCGTTTCTTTGAATACGGAGAAAGTTAGATTATGTAGGTATTTTTAGCTTTTTAATACATGATAAATTTATTTATGCTCAAATAGAAGTCAGATAAAGATAGATATTACTTTTTATTTTTCTTTTTATTCTAGAAACATTTTTATTCCAAGTACAATTAAATGTTATTTGGCTTATTAAACCTCATGATACATTAAGTTTGTTCAACCTACGAGTATTTTAAAATAAATTAATCCCTGGACTACACTATAGGTTAATTAGTTAAATCTTGAATGAAGTTCTAAAATATACTGAATTATTTTATAACCTACTGAACAATAATTATGTAATGATATCAATTTTCTTATATATGTATGTGTATCAGCTTTATTCACTTTTACGGTGTCACAAGAGAAAGAATTCGGTTTGCTATTGCACCTTTTCTTGAAGTTTGGTCGAGTGTCTTAGAGGTGGGCGATTTTCATAATGATGTCGCCTTTGTTAGACTTCAGCGAGTGACGGTCAAACGCCTTATCGTTGTGTAGTGTAGGGTTTTAACATCAGAGTTTCTTGCAAAACCCTTCACGGCTTTTAAGTAGACTAGCTTTCCGACTTAGTTATTTGAGATATCAGAAAATGTCTTTCTGTTTCTTGGAGTTTATGTTGAAAATTGAGAGGTATGTACGTCCGTAATTCTTTGCGTATTATATTTTACAAGACAGTCAATCCTACCTTATTAAACACATAAAAGGTCGTCGCAAATTAAATACTTTTATATAGATACTTTAAACAGATAAATAAGACAAATATTTTTATCTCTTCTTATTGGTCAATGATTAAACTTTATCACTATAAATTTTAATTTTACTTTTTCTTATAATCTCTCAGAAAAACGTTCCAGTATTGGAAGGCCTATTAATACTCCTTATCCTACAAAATGTCATATATGTATGTAGCATACTTGTCAATTGTGTTACTAGTTGCTTTAGTACCTCAGGAAGGTTTGGCCTTTGAGTTCTAATATTTAAATTTATTATAACAGCATATATCTAACAGAAGTTTAAATTAATTTCTCAGCTATTGATGGGTATAACTGGAAGTAGCAACTTATTTATTATGTATAAGACCCACTATGGGATTAGGAAGAAGCTAAGTTTGGGAAATACTTGACTTACTTGATAAAAATTTTGCGGACTACAACAGCTTACAGCAAAAGGGATTTTCCATGTAATAATAAAAAATATAAATAAAGCAATGAGTTTCTCCTAAGTTAATTAACTATGAAAAAAGTTAGGTTTAAATTTTTTTATGTTGAAATTCTTAAGTTGGAAATTTATTACTCTTTACGAATTCGTATTGTATTTCATAGTGTTACACATTTTATTAGTTTTATCTTACAAATCAGCTTTCATTATATTTTTATGTTTGCTACAATCACTCTTAAAATGAAATGGTTCAAAATATTATAATAAAATTTTTCCACAACTAAAGACTATCTAAGATAATAAGCGATTGTATGTGTGAGTGTTTGTGTATACCTAATCTGTAGGGTGTTCACACGATGCGTAATTAATTACATAACTTTTGGTTAACTTTACTTAGATGTTTATTAATATTTATGCTTTATTAATTTTTATTTTGTCATATATGATCGTCAAATATCACGTCCTCAAGTATCGATAGCAATTCATCAGTCACCCTGTATAGATTACTCGTATAGGATAGGGGAGAGTTGGTTATATCGTACTAGCATTTAAATCGTACCACTTCTAAATTTCCCATTTAATGAATATTTTTTTCTACACTGACTATACCAAATCGTGGCCCTGCACTATCCTTCTTCACCCACTAGTTTAAATCAACGTGAGTTAACAACTGTGCACGTAATAAAAGAAAAACATTTTTTGTAGGAATTAATATAAATATTGTCGTACATTCGTAAGGAGATAACTCGTTATCAAGGTAAGCTATAGTTTTTCAGTTTTTTTTATTATGCCACAATTGAATACTAGATTATTGGGTGTTTTTGTTGCGTGTCTAAGTTTTGAGTTTATGCCGGATATTTGCTTTTGTTTTAGAAATGCCTTAGTTGGTTTAATCGTACCACTTGCAGTTGGTTAAATTGTACTACCAGTAGCCGTACCCGATTTACCCGACTACCAACCGCAAGTACCTATAGTACTACCGCAAGTACGTATAGTAAGTACTACCCAAGGCCAAAAACAAAAGTTATAAGAGGAAACGATCTCATTCCATCACCAGTAGCGATGATTCAGGAGAGACACTTGTTGTAGAACTAGATGATGATGATGACAGCGATGATTATCTTGAAAATATATATCTCGAAAGTTTAATTGTTCTTACTACGATAAGAAGGGTCTAAAAGTTGATTGGATTCAATGTGTTGAAACGGTGGCTACATGAGACGTGTACTTCGAATCCAGACATTTGTCATGATTGTTTCCATTAAGAAATATGCACAATAATTATATTACAAATAACATTCTTCTTAACTGTTACTTTATTATTATAGTGTACCTACTGTTTTTTTGTCTCATTTTTATTAGTTATGTAATATGTTGATTGATCTCATTATCATAGTATAATAATGTTATTTTACTGAGAAAGCTTATAGTTCCTTTATATAACCTAAGAGTTAAAAATTATGTTTCTATTACCTAAAAGATATAAATAATGTTGTTATTACTTACCTAACAGTTAAAAATAAATAATTTGATTGAGAATTTTAGTGTCTTTCATTCAGTGGTACGACTTAAACACCCATGGTACGATTTAAAGACTTAGTGGTACGTTTAAAACGACTAGTCGGCTAAATCGTACCGATGGCAAGCCTCTATAAAAAAGTATTTTTAATAATGTTAGAATAATCGCAAGGATCTGTTCTCTTCTCCTTAGGAAGCTAAAATATGAAACTTTATTTTACATATGTATTAATTATTATAAGACGTGTTATAGTCGAAATATTTGAGTTAAAGTGAAAAGTGGTACGATATATCCGACTCTCCCCTACATTTTCTTAGATTACATATACTTACTTGTATGTATTAAAATGCAGATTTAATAATGAAATAAATTATAATATACCTATATTTGGTAATTTGCAATTGGTAACCATGAATTAAAATAATAAGTTTAATTTGCTTTAAATATTTGGTAATTGTCATTTGACGTACGCCACTCTCAACAATGCACCACTCTCTCACTCTTTGACGTTTTTAAACGGTTTTATTTAGCTCACCCCGTTTGTTTTATTATTTATTCTTGGGTCAAATTTAGTAATTCAAATTTCACACTCTTCCTGTCAACCGATTAATCTGAAATTTTGTATACACTTTGGATTTTGATGACAATACAATCATGTTTATTCATTATCATTATAAATTCAAGATGGCCGCCGCTACAAAATGGCGGATAACGTAGGTTTTATCAATCCCATCAACATGGGTATCAAATGAAAGGTATCAATAAGTAGAATACAATTTACTATGATAAATTGAAATCTAGGATGGCCGCCGCTACCAAATGGCTGATAATAATTTTTTAGAGGAGTTGGACTGCAATAAACTAACGGGCAGAAACCTTGCAATAATGAAGCACAAATGAATTAAACAGAATGCGAAATAAAAACTAAAAACTAGAAAATAAAAATAGGTAAAAAAACTAAAGATGACGTACATTCATATTACGCTCCGCTCGGATTTAGTTCATGTACGACATATACATACTTACCTCTGGCATATCTATAAGTTGCAACGCTAACGACACTTAATGCGACAGATATAATGCGTTTGGGCATGATATAGAAAAGGATAGCTATATATTTCAATGATATAGAAAAGGATAGCTATATGTTTCAATGATATAGAAAAGGATAGCTATATGTTTCAATGATATAGAAAAGGATAGCTATATGTTTCAATGATATAGAAAAGGATAGCTATATGTTTCGAGTTAATATTCGAATCGAATAGGTTTATACTCCAACCAAATTCGATGTGGAATGTGAATTTTATTAAAAGGGCGGCATAGACTCGAATAAAAAATATCGATATTTAAAAAAATCATAACAATAAATAAATATTTCATATTCATATTATTTCGATAATTATTTTGATATATCAAACATTAATATATTATTTTTGATTGTGAAACCCAATTTTTAACAGAAGTAGGTTAAGGATTTATCCTAATAATACAAAATAATTAATTTACCTGAAAAAGTTCCGAATTATAATATTGATTAATAATAATTATTATTAATAAAAGTTATTTTGAATGAAATTATTTTAATGTGAAAAGCATTAGTATTTATAGCAAAATTGAAAATATCGATAGAATATTTATCGATATACCTAATTTTTAAACTTGCAAATCGCTAATTGAAATAATAATAATAATAACTCCGGCGGCCCGGCGCCTGCGATGAATGGCCACGCGTGCGCCCGCGCGACTAATTTATATAATATTTACTTGTTATAATTTTGTATTATTTTTATATACTTACATATTAAACTACTACCTGTATTGAATGATTAATATTTTTCGCTAATATAACAAATATTTAATTATATAAATAGATAAAAATTAATTAAAAGACTGATATATTTTTGTAAGACATTTGTTTACCCGTAGGCTGTAAAAGTAATAGAATATTAGTAACATAGAAGATAAAGGTATGGGAAAATATATTACTATATCTCTGGTCGTTTCCTTAACTACATACATATGTATAACCTTTAACCTTTGTATATACCTAAATGGATTTTTGCAATAACTTATCTTTGTAGCATTATTATTTTAACATCAAAGTAAATTATGAAATCTTTTATTAGTAACTCTTATATGCTATATAAACGATCTAACAAATGACTAAGTTGAGGTAATTATAGATATTATCTTTATAATGAATTTTGTAAAACTTATTTGGTTTAAGCTTTATTTAGTTAAGAATTCCCTTAATATTATTTTATTCATATTATTTTTTCAGAATCTTATTTGAACTATTAAAATATCTTATATTTATTGGTTACGTTTTTAGGATCTTTACAGTAACAGTGATAATGGGGAGACGAGATGAAAGTTTATCTTATTTATCACCTACTGCCTACGATTTTATAATTTTCTAGTATACTGTTCTTATGTTCGCAAATGCTCTGGGTCTTGTGAAATTGCGGTGTGGTCATCACACTTTTTTCTTCACATTACCTTTTATACAGAAGAGAAAACATGAACAAACTTTCCCATGTTGAAAAGACATTATAGATTATTTTTTGATTATTAGCGGATTACAAAACGACGGTAAACTAGATTTACAGTTGAGTAGCCATTAATTCTCTTTCTCTTCCCCGCTCAATTAAAAACTGTTCACTATATGATTCAACTAACTCCAAAATTTCTTTTCTGAGCCTCTTTTTATTATACCTCAAAGATACCTTATATTTTAACTGGCTATTAAGTTAAGGCATAACAGCCTTTAGGTTTCTAGCAAATGAGGGCTACAGTGGTGATTTCACAGGTGAACATTAAAATGTTTACCTTGTCGTAGAATTACCAAGGGAAGAAGTTAACCATGAGATACTGTAATGGTTTCAATGTTTAAAAGATATTCATTGAACCTATACTAGAAACAAAAGATTTACAGCGCTCTTTTGGTCTGATGTGTTCAGAATATTGTTACCGTAGTCATCTAATTTGTCAATCGGTTATTTTTCTGAAACCCGCACTTTTCAATATTATCTATTGAAAGAAAATAAAATCACTGTTTTCAAGAAAAATATATAAGTCTTGCATGCCCCTATAAATTCTATAGATAAAAAAATAGTCTCATTAAAAAATTTTCAATGAATAAATGTTAACTATTTGTCCCAATCTTAAAGCTAAAGTTGTTTTTATTAATAAATATCCAATGATATTTTAATCCTTGTGTTAGTATGGAAGATAATGGAAATGGTAACCATAGGTTGAAGGTTAATATAAAAATAAACTGTTCTTAGTAAATATCAATAACAATTTATTGTAAAACCATTTTACTTGTTAGGAAAGTAGGCTGGGGATGATTTATTAAGTTCTCAATAAATTATATTAAGTCGAAACTCTCACTTTTGTAAATTTTTATTCTGACACGAAAGCCGCATAAGGGTAAAAAGTCGAAGGAATTTTTGTCTTGCATATTTAAAATCTTAATGGTGTTTCTTTTCTTTCAAGAAAAATAAGTGAGTAATTTTTAGGTTTTTTTCAACGTCTTTTAAATATGCTGAAGAAATAATATTCTCACGTTTACACATTTTCATTCTCAGGATATAAAAATACTAAAGTTTTTTTTTAGTTCGTTCGACTTTATTTCAAGTCAGTTTGAGAGTGGAGATCAAAGTTTCTTTAAAAAATATGTTAGTTGAAGATAGTTTTACTTGTTCTGTAAAAAAAGTACTCATCTGATGCTTGGTGATAAATAACGGATAATTGATACAACAAAGAAGTGTTTTCTGATTGTTTCCAAAGATTACTTCTTACGTAGGCGGTCCTACAAAGAATTGACCTATCACTTTTTATTTCAATATAATCATAATTAAGCCTAACACACTTCTGACATCTGTGAATAAATATCTCTAAACTTTTAAATAATTAATGAGATCTAAGACTTTCGAGAGTATACATTTAAATGAAACTAATATTTTTAGGATTATACTACGCGTATTTATTATTTTAAAACTACATACTCCGGACGTTTCCGAGATCATATCGTCTGCCCGTGATCAGTATGATCGAGGTCGGCTGCCTGCAACTTCTCATCACTTAAAAACTTTATTCCTCACAAATCCCACTTTATATTTATAAATAAATTATAGATGGATGGGGTCGTGTCTGGACTGCAAGGTGGATGTTTCTCTTCTGTGAAGGAACATTGACGAACTGCTTCCTTCTAAACACCAGCGGTATGAACAAGGGCGCTGTAATGGAGCAACAGGACACCTTTTGACAGCTTGCTTCTTTGTTTTTACTTCATCCTGTCTCATAATTTATATATTAAAGAAGCTTTATATTTGCCGTTCACAACTGTATTACGACCTTTCAAATCTTCCATCGAAATGCCTTGAAAATTAAAAAAGTTTGCGCACATAAATTTTTAAGTTGATAGTTTCACCTTCGCCTTTTTAGGGTCTGTTTTGCCTTTTTTGCCTTTTTAGTTGCTTCGTTGATCATAATACAAGATCATAGTTCCATCAACAGTCACAAGTCTCTGTTTATGGGTATTACAGTTTGAGTTTTCGTTACAAAGATCCAAAACCCTGAAGCGCAGCGCATTCTTTTCTGAAAAACTTGCTCTCATTTTTTTACGTAAAGATAAATATGGCGATATGTCGTCTAGAACTATAAAAGGCCAATTTCTTCTGGGAAAGATTAGTATATTGAAATCTGCATTATTATTAAAGTTAAATCTCGTCTACTATAAAAAAATCTATAAATAACAAAAATATCTATGTATAAATAAACCAAACTAAACTACAAATAAACCACAAATAAACCAAATTAAATTGAATAATTTAACAATTTTTGTGTTATAAAATTTATATCAACTATAAGTTTATATAACTTTTGTTTTGTTTTTCTTTGTATGGTAAAAATATATTAAAAAAATAAAACAATCAAAATGTTTTGTCAATGGACTCAAGATACATAAAAAGTAAATAAAACTTGAATACAATAGAGTTTAAACTAAAATAAATTTGAATCCGATTGCGTCTACAACACAATAAGTGCATTATTGAGAATACAGACGATATAAAACATTTATTTTCGTTTGATAGTATCAGCAGTGATATTTATTTAAAATATCGTATAATTCAATTTAAAGATAAAGGTTTTTAGAATTATAATATTTTTAGTACCAATCATAAAAAATATACCACTTGTGCCTTTTATATTTATAGTCCTTCTTAAAATTTTGCTTAAACAACAGAATTCAATTCTTACGATTCGTTAGTTTCACACACGGGAATGAGGGTGAGCTTTTACTATATTTTCAGCTTGAATATGTGAATGAGAGATTTTTCGTTACGTCGTAAAGATTTCTGTGAACAAGAAAACTAAAAAAATATTTCAACAATTAAAAGAAAGTATTATTGCATACATTTCTTTTACTGATAGATTTAATGGCTCTCATTATAAAAACAGTCACTGCAAGGAAGGGGAACATAAAATTACAGTCTACTTTCCCTACTTTTTTCATATAGAGAATTTTTTTGTTATAAAAATTACTATGTTAAAAAGATTATCAACATTAAAAGCATATTTTGTTAGTCATTATTATTATTTATTTCAATGTAAAAAATGTGTCTCTTTTTATATTTAAATAAAAAAGTATTTTAAATTGATTTGAAAACTATTTTTTCTAAATGTTAGTATAAAATTTTATTGATTTAAAATGTATATTTTCAGTGACAGTTTAAATGTTGAAGAGTTGTTGTATATATCGGATTTATTACACATTCGTTGTTTTAAAACAGAGAGACGCCAGCCTCGCTGACGTTACTTAATGTCACTTCTTTCAGTACGTTCCATGATATTTTAAAATGAAACTTCAATTATTCTTAATGCTCCTGTATTTCTCAAAGATTCTTCAGAATCACATACTTCAATGATACGCACTCACTTCAGTGAGTTCTCTCTCAATTCTCAATTCTGAATTCTGAATTCTGCCGTCGTGGTTCCAGACGTCATATATATTTATACCAAGATTTAAACATAGTTCTATTCTCCTTTTAAACAACCTTTGATTTCGTTTTACTTTTAACAATAATCATAAATACTAATGAGGTTTGATAAGAATTGATGACGGCCTCAAATTATTTTCATGTCGCATCCGTTATTAAAGCTGGTAGCGCCGATATACACTATTTAATACATTTTTAATTTTATTATAAAAAATACGTTTGTGTTTTATTAAAAAATATTTTTTGATAAATAAATCAAATAATTATTATGTCAAAAATTCACACTATGAGATTTACTCGTACATATTTATATATATACACACATGGACTAATTATTATTAAATAAAATAGAAAATCAGACAACAGACCTAACGAGTCTTTTAATTCAAATGTCAATACTATTAAAGTTAGATAAGAAAAATGAAATCGCTTGAGCAGAGAACAAACACAATAGAAAAAGCTTAAACACGATTGGCAGAGACAATAATTAGCTCTCTTCTTGAATGTGACTATAACTTGGGATGAGATTTAAAATGACTTGTATATTTTAAAATATCTGACGGTTTTGTTAGTTAATATAAGTTTTTAGCTATGATTTTGCACGGGACCACTAGTTTGTGAAGAATATATTTATAATCATATAGTTGTCATGCAATTCGGTTCATATATTTTAATCTATATATATAAAAGAAAGTCGTGTTAGTGACTCCACTTATAACTCAAGAACGGCTGAACCGATTTAGCTGAAAATTTGCAGGGAGGTAGTTTAGAGCCAGGAAATTGCAATAAGATTTTTATCCCATTCGACAGCATTCCCGTGCGACTTGACATGAAACGTCAGTCACTATAAAACGTGGAATAACGAAACACAATTGACAGCTATGCAATTGACGTATAACGACAGATATGTAATGACGTAATGACGACCATTAGATATTTGTAAGAGATCTTCTAATATATCAAAATAAGTCCGGCTTTACATCCTAACGCTATAACTTCAGAACGAACGAACCAATTTCCACGGTTTTGCATTCGTTGTAAAACATGTTATACAAATCAATATTTTAAGTAGATGGCGCCGGTGCATGACACATTGTTTGATAGCTACTCATTGTTCTCTGCTCAGTTAATTTCATGTGACAAACCGGTATTGTGTTTGTAGTTTGAACTCTTAAAACCATTTAGTATTTGCGGGATAAATTTAGAAAATCATTGTTTTTCACATGGGCAGTTATATTTTGCGTCTTCACGAGTTTGGAAACCATACGCTTTATTTGTGTTAAAGTTAGACCAAAAAACAAAAAATGTGGTTTACAAAGGACCACTTCAGTGAAACGGGTAATTTGCAGACACATATGTATAATGCTTGCATTCGGTATCTACTTTAGACTCACGTTCATTTACTTAGAGAAGTTCAACTAAATAACAGTTCATTTTTGTAATCGAAATGAATTCATTACTGTTGTGAAATTTAATAAAAAATTTCCTTTTCAAATATAAAACAAAAAAATTATTCATCTTTTAATCACCAAATGAAATGTTATATAAAAGCCTTCTGGTGGAAAACGGAGTTCGCCAGGTTTCCACCTCTTTTCGTGATGGGTTTAATTAACTCCAAATTAATACCATGTTTTAAGTTGTTTAATAAACATAATAGTCTTACGTTACCTTTCCAAGTATAACAGTTACGTATTTATTCATACATAATTGAAACGAATGAAAGAAGTGATTTCTTGCCCAAAACCCTATGTAGTGCTACCTAATGAAAAGAAAACTTGATTTCGTTAATAATGCATATCATATGATTACATTTAGCTTAAATTAAAACCTTTGTATAACTCATAACCAACGATTATGATAAATTAATTTGTATACCAAACCTAATAAATTTTAAGATTAAACGCCAATAGTATTATAATTATATTTCACTCTAAGAGGTTGATCTTTATTTTATATTCATACTAAGTATTTTTACAAAATTAGTTTGACTACAAAAGGGGTTTTTCTCCAGACCAGACATAAAAAGGTACCTTCTGAAGCTTCCACATTATCTGATAGCGAAGCAGGATTAAAGGGGATAGAATCAGAAACCTGCTGGAGTTATTTTCATTCTATTGAATAATAAAAACAATACACCATCTTATCCTTAACAGCCACGATTATAAATTAATAAGTTTAGAATTTAGCAAAAAAACTTTCGGCGTTAAAAGTATATCGCAAATTAATCATTTTTTATTTGGAAGCGCTTATTTTTGCTAAATGCATTAATGAAATAGGTAGAATGCAACATAGATAGTACTAATTAATAAAAAACTAGACCGATTAAAGGCATCGCTTTTTAAGTGGACATGGTAGTGAGTGAGACCATTAAAAATGCAATAAAAACATAAATTAAGGCATTTTAATAATTGTTTATTTAAAAAATTGCCAAATCGGAAATGAATACGGATGATTCTGATCAATTAATTTCACATGTTTAAGCGCATATGATTAAAATTTAAAACCTTAAGCCAGTGTACAAAACGGAGATTAGAAAACTTTTGAGTATTAAAAAATAAATATCATGTTGTAATATTAAACCACCTATGATCAAGAAAGATTTTATTGATTTCATTCAATCATTACGTTTCTATTGAAAAAATACCTTATGCTATGATAGTTCAAATTTGATTTCACCTTTGTTCTCTCATTGTTTATCCTCTTTTGTTTATATTATTTGAATTTCAAAACATTTAAGCAAAAAAAGGAAAAAAAAAATCTTAGAAAAAGAATATATAAATATATCTAGCTACAACCAACAAGACTACAATATATAAGAAAAATTGAAATTGAAAACACAAATAGTTCTGAAATTCATTCGAAGAACTTCGATTTCGCGCTTTCTAACTTACCTATATATAATAATTTTATGGAAACGAAAGTGTTTGGATTGCTTCATAGATTTCAATAATAGTATGTGCACAAGTTGTTCCGTCTAGATAAGATAATAAAATAGAAGTAATACGTGCTTCACCTTCACTTATTACTCTCAAATATGACTTTTAGGATAAACAATATCATATCTTTCTTTCTCCGTCTACTAATATATATTGAATTTAAAAATAGACAACCTTTTAAATACTTTATTGATCGTATTTTTAACATGTTCTTTTGAAAACAATTTGTCATTTTAATTTCTCAAGCAATTGTAGGTTTCATAAAATGTCAAATTTAAATATCAAATGATTTTGTTATATTATTCTGATTTCCTATATCATAAAAATTATTTCGTGACTTGGATGTCATAATTGAATAAATTGTAAAAATAGGGTATTGCAAAAAAAGTTTAAAAGGGTAGTCATGTAAATTTAATCCGTTCGATTAAAGAGTATAATTAAGGTCGATTTGTCGATTTGACTTTAGTAAAATCTATGAAAAATACGCATACTAATTATTATTTATTTATAAATAAATACGAAATTGTAACAGAGTATTGAATCGTTAACGAGTAATAGATCTAGTGAGACGAAACTACTAAGCATTCCATGGATTCACCGTGCGGGTGCCGGGTCCATCGCGTTGCAGGGAGAGGAGCTTCAACAGTGCCTGGTACTTGCGACCCAAGTGTAGGTTTAAGGGGCCCCTTAACTAACGCGCGTTATACGCTCACCTCCACTGTCCAAGCTCCTCTCCCTACCTAACCAAATTTGAAAAGAACCTACTAGGGCTGCCTTCGATGTACGTTCAGAGAATGCATTAATGTGAGTTCTCGACAAGCCCAAGTCCTTTAGTAGGTTGTAGAGAGATTTCGCTGTTATACCTCTCGCTCCCACCTCTACCGCGTACAAATCTACTACGAACCTATTTCGAGTGAGTTCGTTTGCGAGCTCGTAATATTTGTTGACCTTGATGGTATGGTCTTTGGGGATGTTGGTTTCCCAAGGGACCGTAAGCTCTATCATCACTACGCGCTTTAAAATTCGCGAAAACAAAAATATATCCGGTCTGGAGGCCGACGCACAAATATCCTCGGGGATTTTATATTGCTTTTCATACGTGTCCATCATTATAGTCCAATCCGACGCCGCTTTAAGGATGGAGTAAGGCTTGACGTTTGATTTTGTAGCCCTAGTGCCTTCTCTCACAAAACCTACTGATCGTTCGTTTGTGGTTATTTCCTTTTGCGCTCTGGCTACCGAAAGACTAACCGCTTCACGTATGACTTCTAGAACCCTATCGTGACGACGCGAGTATTGACCGCTGTCCAGGAGTACCTTACATCCCACCAGCAGATGCTTAGCAGTTCCAACTGCCTTTCCACAGATATAGCAAGTTTTTTCGGTACTTTTACCCCATCTTACTAAATTACTCTGATCTGGGAGAGTCATCTGGAACGCATTGAGATAGAATTTTAGCAATGCTGGCGACCAATCATAAATTAAAGTGCGCCATTTTAATGCTAATGGGATGCAAAAATCTCCTATGTCTAACCACTCGTTCTGCATTTCTAAATTCATTGCATGGATCTTATATTTATCATTCTCGTCTTGCCGAATAAAAGACTTCAATATATCCGCATCTTGGTCTTTCCTATTTGATCCTAACCCCGCTCTGTTACTTTGTGCTCCTGTCATAAATTGCTTATGGAATTGAAGTCGTGACTCTAGCTCGGGGGCATCTTCATCTTTTGGGAGCGATGTCACCATGTCATCATGGGATTTCCCCAGGATATATCTCTTGGAAACTCTTAGGTGTTTATAGAGCTCCGATGGCCTTTTTAGACTCATCCCAAAACTATTGCTTCCCCTAAATAACGCCGATGAATCAGCCGTTAGAGCGAGCCCGAGCCACAACTTCAACATCTTTATGACGCCTGCATCTAACTTTGACAAAAGGGTTTTATTAAAATCATAGACGAGGAAAGGCCAATTCAAACGTGAAGTTAAGTAATTCTCGTAGATCCAGGCTTTTTTGACGTTACTTATCAGTTGGCTATCTACCTTGTTAAGATCGTTCAAAAAGCTATCTACTATTCCTTCTAAAGATGGAGTACGGCCTATATTATCAATCTTACATGGTGCATTTTCCGTAACCGTAGAAATGCATTGACCGCCTAACGATAGTCCCGGATCGTATGAGGTATATCTTGTATTCCGCCTACCAAGACACAGACAATGACATTTACTGGGTTTTGTCCTCAATCCATCCGTCCACTCACAGAATTTATCCACTTCATCCAATAGTACTTGACAGTGTTTGGGGTTACGTGTCAGTATTGCGAGATCGTCAGCGAAGGCTAAAATGGATTCCGTGTATTTATTATTAAACTTAAACCAATAACCCAATTTTTTCTCATTACAGATTAATTTGTCTACTAAGATGTTAATAACGATATTAAACGTAATTGGAGATAGACAACAACCTTGAAACAGTCCTACATTATAACTCAAACTTTTTGAAGGGCCTTCTTTAGTTATTATAGAAAACCTTAATTTTGAGTAATACGACGCGATCATATCTCTAACTATTTATATATTTACATTTTGATACCTACAAACATATTTTCCGATGTCATATAAGAAAAACTGGAAGACAATTTACAAGCAACAAAAACTCTGTACAGTTAAAGCAAAAATTATAGACTAATTACGTTTTTGTCATGGCAAATAATGTAATTCTTTATACTTAACCATATTATAAAAAGAAACAGGACACATTTTACACTGAATAACTTTTAACATAAAAGAAATTGTTTTAATTTAGTTAATTAAATAATGTTCGGTATTATTAATCTTTTCTCAAAACAATGAAGTAAGAAAGAGGTCATTTATAGTTTTTCAAATTTGTAAATTTGATTCATCGAATTAGTAACAATGTTTTGGATGCACACAGGCAATTGTTATACTACAATTACTATAAATTTAAGTCAACTGCCTTAGAAATAAAATACAAGAAAAATGGGGTTTTGAATTCCGGTTACAATTCTATTTTAAAAGAATTTAAAATGTGGAATACTTTTTATTAAATTCTATACCTTCAGGGATATTGTAAATAGGAGTTTGTAACAAAATTTCGATTGACTGACCACCTTTAACTGTAAAGAGTCAATTGTAGAACCAATTCCTTTATAAATCAAGTATTTGTCGTTTTATTTACTTTAAAATCGGTCTAAAATTACGTAATCTTATAAAAGTGACGAATTTAAATTTTGTAAGTTCTATTCTACATAATATGTACATACACTGTTCACATGACACAAACTATAATAAAATTACTTCATATTTGATTTATTTCAAATGACTGTAATCAATAAATTTACATTTCCCGTAAGTAGTAATGAGTATCTCTTCATTAGAAGTATTAAGTCAATCCCAAAACGCTATGTCTGGACAATATAATTGGACAAAACTCTATTTTTCCTATACTATTCCTTTGTTAATTTTATTTTTTCTTAATTTTGCAACAGGGAGTTTAAGTGATTATAGGAAGAGTAACGCTAAAGAAGTTGAGATAGTCATGATAAAGAATTTATAGTACCTGTACTACAGAAGAAATAATATAGAAGAATATACAGAAGGTTTATTTTTGTGAATGCCCAAGAAATAAAGACTGATTTTCTTCTAATATTTCAGAAATATTTAGAATTCTAATACTTGAAAAGTAACGACGCAATAACATTATTATATTTGTAACTTATTAATACCCTTCAGTAACTTCTCGCCCCTTAAAGTACAATTTAAGTGTTTTTGTAATTGTAGGATCCCTGGTCCTACATGTAAGTATAACTAGTCACTGGCTCACTACTACCCCGCCTAGAGCGACGCACTTCCCCGTTCTGCTCCGCGCTACTCATTAGACTGCAATTTATTATTATTTATTAATTGTCTGGTCTTCACTAAGCATATTTCCATCATGAACTGATTTACACTCGTGTTAGGTGTATCACGCTCCTTCGTAGCCTTTGTCATATCACTACACGCTACTCTTTTCTTTTCTTTTTTTTTTTAATTTTGATTGTGTCTCTCCGGTCGCCGTTTTAAAGTTATAAGATTCCATTTTAAACACAATCACCGGTGCTGGGTTTTCAGTTAACTTTCTAAAGTGTACATTTTAAATTCCAGAAGTTGAATATGTTGGTAGAATTAGTGGTCGCGGTCAGGTAATGACAAGTGAGAATAAAATAAAAGCTTCGGTTCAATAACATCAGCCACCGCACATCAAATAAATTAGACAATTAGACAATAGTAACAATTAGTTTTAGGTTGCGGATGATCACGGATGACAGTGACCACCTCACATCAAGTAGGTCATTAGCTCGTTTTGTTACCTTCCTCATAAAAAAGATTAAAGCCCCTAACACGAATTGATATTTTGCAACTTTAACACAAGTGTGTGCTCAACATTTCTGTAAGGTCAAAATACGTCATTAGACGAATATTAGTAGATCCAAAGTATATAATAATGATGATATAATCGTAATTGCAAAAACTCCTTAATGTAATGGAAATACATTCAAATTCCATTATTTTTTGTTAAGTATAAACAGAAGCCTTATTACCGACTGTTATTCAATCTGTTTTGTTTGTGAAAAATTGGAAAAAGTCCATTTTTATTTTTTTAATACTTAGTTTATTAAGTATTTGAAATCGAAATGTATTTGGTATATAAAAAACCGTAATTTATTTTACTTCCAACTAAAGTATAACAATTTAAATACATTCTTTCCTGAAACAAAAGCTATTTGGGATAAGATTCTCTGTATCTAACGGAATTTCATTTCAACATTCTTACTGAATAGTTAAATATGATATGATAAATATAAGATCCATGCAATGAATTTAGAAATGCAGAACGACTGGTTAGACATAGGAGATTTTTGCATCCCATTAGCATTAAAATGGCGCACTTTAATTTATGATTGGTCGCCAGCATTGCTAAAATTCTATCTCAATGCGTTCCAGATGACTCTCCCAGATCAGAGTAATTTAGTAAGATGGGGTAAAAGTACCGAAAAAACTTGCTATATCTGTGGAAAGGCAGTTGGAACTGCTAAGCATCTGCTGGTGGGATGTAAGGTACTCCTGGACAGCGGTCAATACTCGCGTCGTCACGATAGGGTTCTAGAAGTCATACGTGAAGTGGTTAGTCTTTCGGTAGCCAGAGCGCAAAAGGGAATAACCACAAACGAACGATCAGTAGGTTTTGTGAGAGAAGGCACTAGGGCTAAAAAATCAAACGTCAAGCCTTACTCCATCCTTAAAGCGGCGTTGGATTGGACTATAATGATGGACACGTATGAAAAACAATATAAAATCCCCGAGGATATTTGTGCGTCGGCCTCCAGACCGGATATATTTTTGTTTTCGCGAATTTTAAAGCGCGTAGTGATGATAGAGCTTACGGTCCCTTGGGAAACCAACATCCCCAAAGACAATACCATCAAGGTCAACAAATATTACGAGCTCACAAACGAACTCACTCGAAATAGGTTCGTAGTAGATTTGTACGTGGTAGAGGTGGGAGCGAGAGGTATAACAGCGAAATCTCTCTATAACCTACTAAAGGACTTGGGCTTGTCCAGAACTCATATTAATGCATTCTTGTAACGTACATCGAAGGCAGCCCTAGTAGGTTCTTTTCAAATTTGGTTAGGTAGGGAGAGGAGCTTGGACAGTGGAGGTGAGCGTACAACGCGCGTTAGTTAAGGGGCCTCTTAAACCTACACTTGGGTCGCAAGTCCCAGGCACTGTTGAAGCTCCTCCCCCTGCAACGCGATGGACCCGGCACCCGCACGGTGAATCCATGGAATGCTGAGAAGTTTCGTCTTATATTTCCTAGTGCTAGCTTTTAACTAAATGTTATTCTGACCACTTGAATATCTTAAGTTGAGTATTATAGGAAATTATTTTACGTACTCAAAGATAATTAAAAGTTATTGAATATTTGTATCTACATTAACATAATATTTAACTGCTTTTGATTGGATCCAATGTTCAGTCATTGTATTATGATTTAATAGATATTAAAAGAATCACTACATTTAAAGATTTTAGTTATCTATACAATTTGATTTTTAATTTATTAATGCTGCTGGATTACAAAAAGCATTGTTAAGTAAAAGTTTATTTTCCTTGAATGTTCATTTCTATATTTATTAAAGTGTAGTGACGTCATATGGTTTTGGATTTCAGTCATCAAAGTGTGTTACGTGTCATCTCCAAAATTCCAGATAATAACATTTTAAGGCTGTTCTAGGTGCTGGAAAAAATATTATTATAATTATATTTATGCCTTTTTTCCATTTGGTAAACTCCTTAATACTTAATCAACACTCAAGATTATAGTTCGTCCTAATTCCATTACGACCGAAGCCATACCATGTAAAAAATAACGTTATAAAACATTAACACTCATTTATTAATACAACCAAAACATTGAATATGTATTTACCTGTCCAGAATATTATGGAATTATTAATTTCATGTTATACTATTTATTGCAATAAGAATTGTAAATAATACGCTTTGAATAACTGAGTAGAGGTTCAAAATTGTGTTGATAGTCATACCAGATACCAGGATCAACTATGTATATTCAGATTCAACTTGATAAGAACATACGAGTACATACGAGTAAGTACATACGAGTGCGTCAAAATGACAATGCACCTGTTATGTACATCCGTTCCGAGAAAGACCTCAGTAAGTTGTGATGGTTTTATATATATTTAATTATGTGTCACTTCCTTTTCGTCTGGCATGCTTATGCATGCATTCTACGTCGGCTCATTCACTTATTAATTATGTTATCAATCATGGAGTATATAAATAAATTTAGAAAACTTATCATATTCATAGGTGTGTTAAATGGAAAGCAATATACCGCTAGAATGCATGCATACATTGTTAATTCGAGGAACTTATTTCACATTTGTTCTTTATCCGCGTTCCTAACAATAGCACTGCTCGATTTTTATTGTTGCTACTTACTATTAAGAATTCAACATAAAAATAACTTTTTAAACACAAGAGAAATATATTACAACACTTGTATTATTACCAAACAATTGTGTCTACTGCCATTCTTACATAATAATTTTGTTTATGTTCATGGTATATGTTTCTATGTTTGTGGCATATACCATGGTAACCTATCTCGATATATGAAACGTGATGTAACAATTGTAACTAATCGTATCCTTGCGATACATTGCAGCCAGTATGTAAGATATTTCTTAAAGCGTAGTACTTGTTCTTTATTAGAATCAGTTCATACAAGAATAATGTTCTTGACCTTAAATCGATTACACTTTCTGTATCAGATAGGGAATTATCTTGTTATAATGTGCATGTTTTTTGTATGCTTTACAACTTATAATATACTTGTTTTATTTGATTCACATAGGGTAATTAAGCTTGTTAACTTTATAGTCCTGTCAATTGTTTTTTATTTTATTTACTATACATTTCGAATTCGCTATTTAGGCAGTTATCTTATATTTTTGTTGTCAGATGTCTGTTTACATATTTTTTGTAAAGGGTGCGGTGAATGTGCAGGGAAGCTAAATATTAATAGTAATCATTTTTATATAATAATGACTATAAATAGCCTAAGTATTTATTATCAAAACTGCGGTGGTCTTAAATCAGAATTGAGTGATTTCCGAATTAATAATATGTCACAAGATTATGACGTCATAATTTTGACTGAAACCTGGCTGCAACCGGGTATACATGATTCTGAATTAATAGACAATAGGTATCAAATATATAGGCGCGATCGAGATTTGCATCTAACAATGAAAAAAGATGGTGGAGGTGTGTTAGTAGCTATTCGTAATAATATTATGTCCAAAAGGTTTTCAAATTGGGAAAATGCTTGTGTTGAAGAAATTTTCGTTACAATTACTTTATACAATAAAAAAATTATCTTAGGAGCCGTTTATATTCCACCAGCTGCGCCTCGCAATGTTTATGATTTTCAAAATTTACAGTCTATCTATAGTAACAATTGCGATAGCTCATATTGCATTATAGGAGACTACAATCTACTCGATATTGTCTGGGATTCTGATGGTCAAATGAATACAACGAACATAGATATGCCCTTGTTAGGAACCATACGGAATCTTAATGACACACTATCTTTTTTAAATTTAAATCAGTTTAATGTAGTTAAAAACAGTAATGACAGAACATTAGACCTAGTTTTTTCTAATAAAGAATGTTCGGTACAATCTGCTCCCGATCCACTAAATAAACCAGGTATTCACCATCCCCCGCTAGAAATATTACTGTCTGATGTTAGATATCGCTGTCTACCTTCTGTATACGTGTTAAAATATAATTATTATACAGCCGATTATAACGCTATAAACGCTAAATTAAATAGTTTCGATTGGTTGAATGAACTAAGTTCGTTGGAACCAGATAGTGTTGTACAAAAGTTTTATGATATTATACATGAAATTTGTAGGCTATATATACATGGTGGATATATTTTCATTTTATCCACCTCTGGATTTTATTTATGATACACATTATAAATGGGGGGCCTAAAGAATATTAAAATTGGATTTTTAAACCCTGGCTCGCTTAGTACACACCACGAAGAATTTTTAGTTGCCTTGGAACGTCACAACGTTGACATTTTGGCCCTTAACGAGACATGGCTTCGAAGTGGAGAGGAGGGGCGGGCACCGAAGGTCGCGGGTTATCGCCTGTGCCATTTACCCAGACCGGAAGCAGTACGTTCGCGTGGCGGCGGTGTAGGATTTTATGTCAGACGTGGCTTGTCTACACAGTTTCCTAAACATCCAAATGAAACTAGGGTTGAACAAATGTGGCTTAGGACTCGGCATAGTAATAAAACTATTATAATTGGCACAGCTTACAGACCACCATGGTTAAACGTGCAAGACTTCCTGGACGCTTTAACCGAATCGATTGCGTCTTTACCCGTTTATGATTATATTATCTTATTGGGGGACTTCAACATCAATCTCCTGAATAAACAAGACAATCACTCAATACTCTTTAAAAATTTTTTGGACTATTTTAGCTTAATACAACACGTTTCCGAGCCGACACATTTTACTAGCCATAGCCAAACGTTGATTGATCTTGTTTGTTCCAATATAATTGATATTAAGGTGTATATTGATTATATCAGTGGTCTAAGTAGCCATTCTTTCCTATCGTTTGAGCTTAATATTGTGAAAGAAAAAATACGCCCGAGAAAAAAGAAATTAAGACCTATTAGAGACATAAACATAGATCAACTTAAAATTATGTTAGATTGTATTGACTGGCATACTTATTCTAATCTTGACTATTGTATAGATTTTCTTGTTTCTCATTTTACAACTAATATAACGAATATTTTTGACATCTTAGCTCCTCTTAAAACTATATATATAAGACAAAATCACTACCCATGGGTTACATATAATGTTAAAAGAATGATGAAATGTCGCAATGAAGCTCATTGCAAAATGCGTTCTGATGATAGCGAGGCTAATAGGGAACGCTACAAAACAATGAAAAAATTTGTAAATGAAGCAATTGTAAATGAAAGGAATGCCTACTTTAACTGTTATATAAATTGTAACTCAAAAAACTCCAAAGTGATGTGGAAACATCTCAATAAACATCTTGAGGTAAAACCAAAGTCGGATCTAATCTTACCGAGTCAATTTAATGACCCTCAGGCTGTTAACAATCATTTTTTGAATATCCCTGGTAATGATTATGTCTCTCCGCAAATCATTCAAAAATATTCTACATCAAAATTCTGCACAGAATCCTTCTACCTAAAATCGGTTAATGAGGATACGGTGTCAAAAATTATTCACAGTCTCAGATCAAACGCCATCAGTAAGGATGGAATCTCCTTGGATATGATTATGATGACACTTTCTTACACCCTCCCTGCTATTACAAATATTGTCAATAAATCCATTCTGTCTAGCAAGTTCCCTGACCTATGGAGGGAGGCTCTTATTAAACCTGTACCAAAATTGAATAATCCAACTACCTTGTCTGACTTACGTCCTATCAGCATACTTCCTTGTTTGTCGAAAGTACTGGAAAAAGTGGTCTACATGCAACTATCCGAATTTTTAGAAAACAATAAAATCCTACCTGACGTTCAGTCGGGCTTTAGAAAGCATCGTAGCACTACTACCGCGCTCACCACGGTTGTAGACGACATTCTTAGTGCCCAAGACTCCGGAAAAGTTACCCTGCTGGTGTTGTTAGATTACTCTCGAGCGTTTGAAACTGTAAATATCTCCTTACTGCTGGCAAAAATGGCGTACTTTGGTTTTGATAGAACCGCTATAGATTGGTTTGCAAGCTATTTATCTAATAGAAGACAATCAGTGGAATTAATAGGTGAAGATGGTACCATAGCTTGTTCACCTTGTTGTCCAGTAACACGAGGCTTGCCCCAAGGTTCAATCCTAGGGCCTTTATTGTTCATATTATATACGGCGGACGTAACGAGTTGTATTATGAATTGTGATTGTCATGTTTATGCAGATGATTTACAAGTTTATACATCATTTCACTTGTCGAACACGGAAACTGCCGTTAAAAATTTAAATGATGATTTAAATAGAATATTTGCATGGTCACAGTCCCACACTCTAGTTTTGAATGCAAAAAAAACTAAATATATGATTCTTGGCACAAATAAACATATAAAACATTTATCTAGTAATAGCCCTATCATATCCATAAACAATGAAATTATTGACAGAGTCACAGAAGCTAAAAATCTGGGCGTCATCATGGACGACAGCTTGCGATTTGAAAAGCAAGTTATTAATACTGTCCGTAACTGCTTTTACCGTTTTAAATTATTGTACCGTATACGAGAGTCCTTATCATTTGAATTACGTGTAACATTGTGTGAATCACTGGTGCTGTCAAAATTAAATTACGCCGATACAGTGATAGGGCCACGGATGCTTGCACGCTCGAAAACGGCTATTCAGAAAGTACAGAATGCCTGCGCTCGTTATTGTTTCAACATTCCTCCGCGTGCACATGTAACTCCTTACATAAATGAAGCCAAATCCTTAAAGACTGACTACCGCAGACAATTGCATTTCGCTTTACTTTTATTCGGAGTCATTAAATCCAAGTCTCCGGGATATCTCTATGATAAACTTTTGTGGTCATCGGTTGTAAACACTAATCACTCCACCAGGGCGAATCCTTATTTACTGTTAGTGCACCCACATCGTACTGCAGCCTTTCGTGGATGTTTCAGATATGCCGCAGCCAAATGCTGGAACAATCTGCCGCCCCCACTTCGTGACTTAAAATCGTTAAATACTTTTAGACTAAAATACAAGTTATTCTTGTTTAATCTACAAATTGAACAATATGTAGATTAAACAAGAATAACAATAGTAACAATAGTAACAATAGTAATAATACTAATAATAATAAATTATCATATTCACAAATTTACATATATATTGATTTTGATATAAACATTTAATAGTATAAATGTTAGTATTTAGTTAAAAACATACCTATAATTACATGGCCAATTTGCTTAATGCAGATTGTTTTATGTCATATTGGTTGCGGAGTGTCTGTCCCAATTATAGTTTTTGGGAGTACTATTATCGTCATCTCTAGGGCAACACAAAACATTTGTATATAAAAAAAAATATTTACCTAAATTTTTATTTGTTTCGTTATAGCCCCTGTCGCCATAACATACCATGGCGCTGTCATTGAATTGAGTCAGAGTAACCGTTCTTTAGATTGAATTTTAAGTTTAGATTTATCATTATTTCTTTAATCTTTAATTCTTTAATAATTTATTTGCCACGCTTACGCGCCCGTACGTCACCGTCACATGGAGGCCTCTGAAAATCAGTGCTGGGATTGTATTATGCCAGCTTTAACTGATGGGGTTTTCCATTTTGGATGCCACACCAGTACAAAATTTATTTACACTTTCTTTTTGTTTTAGTCTTTTTAATTATTATAATATTTCTATTTTTCTTTTTTCTTTTTTATAGCTTTGTGGTAGGAAATCTTTTTTAGTTTATATAATTTAATTTAGACTAAGTAACCATAGATGTAATTATTCTTGTAAGTTAGCTATAAGTTTATTTTCTTGTTTAGTTATTATTATTCTTTTTTTTTGTATTTTAATATTTCCTTATTGTTTATATTTTATTTTATTTTTCTCATGTTGTGGTGTGGACCAAATAAAGTTTTTATCTATCTATCTATCTATCTAATTTCATGTGACAAACCGGTATTGTGTTTGTAGTTTAAACTCTTAAAACCATTTAGTATTTGCGGGATAAATTTAGAAAATCTTTGTTTTTCACATGGGCAGTTATATGTACTTTGCGTGTTCAGGAATTCGGAAACCAAAAAACCAAAAAACAAAAAATATGGTTTACAAAGGAGCACTTCAATGAAACGGATAATTTGCGGACACGTATAACGCTTCGATTCGGAATCTACTTTGGATTCACTTTTATTTACTTAGAGAAGTTCAACTAAATAACACTACATTTTTGTAATCGAAATGAATTCATTACTGTTGTGAACGAAATTAAAAATTTCCTTTTCAAATATAAAACAATAAAAAAATTCTTCATCTTTTAATCACCAAACGAAATGTTACATAAAACAAAGCCTGGTGGCGAAACGGAGTTCGCCGGGTTTACTAGTCTCAGTCTGTCCGTGATCACGGTTGCTGAAAAGTAGCCGAAACGTTGGGAGTATGTAGTTTTTATCAGAAATCAAGTCGCGTAGTATATCCGAAAAATATAAGTTTCATTTACAATAAAATGAGTTCAATACACACATTAATACGTATAATATTTTTCAGGTCAACTGAAAGAGCATCAGATTCGAGACCACAACCCGTTCGAGGAGGTTCTACCTCTGTGTTCTACTGAGCACTTGATTAACCTGCCCAAGGTATGTACGTCATATAACTCTACTGCTACTTGTATATACTGCTACTTATTTATCTACAATTAACAAACTGCAATTATATAATAATATATTATTTTCAGAACAAAGCCCGCCCTCCCATCAAGGACGTCGCGTGACACGCCATCAGCGACACGTATGAAGGTGTCACGTTGGTCATACAAGAGGGTCTTCTGTGTCGCGAGTGTGACACGCCGCTTGACAGTGACAAACACTTCCTGTTAGTATAACCACTTGATAAAACGACGCTGCAAACATTGAATACAATCAGATTTATTGAATGTCAGTAAAGTTTTTCCTTTATCATGTTGAAAACACTCATGAACTTTTACAAAAAAATGTTATTTTAGTAGCTCTTATTATATTGTGATATCATCTTTTTAATATTTCTATATTTTCTAATGAAGAAAGATTAGATAAATAATATACCAAATGTTTAATACATACTAAAGTATAATTTTAATATTCTCAATATACAGCGGTCGCACGTCGCGCAGCAAGTGTCCATATGCTACATCATGTTACCGAGCGATGTTGAGACACAGTGGATATTGCGCCGGCTCACTTTCACTGGAGGCCGCTCCTAGACCCGCTCCCACGCTATACTGCGTCTGCGAATACTCTACAGATATAAGTCAGTTTACACTGGTTATAGGATGTCAATCAATATAATATATTTTCATTTTCTTTTATAAATTTTATAACTAACTATGTAACTGTTAGACCAGCAGCATATATAGATCAATATAAAATATACAATTAACCAATGACTATAGTAACTAATAAAATATTAAGATTTTAATCCCCAGACGGCATCGTTAAATTAAAGAAGTATGTAGTATTAACAGATTTTATTGTCACGACGCAAAAATTGTATACAGTTCGTAAATATTTGCAATTCTTTATGAAAAACTTTGTTGTTCTAATATAATATTACTCCAGGCACGGATATTCTATCTCATCTCCTCGTGACACAACACACAAGCGCGTACTTAACTGAGGAACTAGCATGAGCCAACACCGTCAGGGAAGAACCAAAACCTGCTGATGAAGTAGAGCCTGTGAGTATCTACTAGTGATTACTCATACTGTTTTGCGATTATATTATAATATATTATGACATTTGCCGCTCAATAAGCTTAAATAGTGCCTAGTTTTAACAAAATAAACCAAATTTTCATGTCACATAAAATCAAAATAAAATTTTCATGTCTTAATAACAATTTTATAGAACATATTTGCTCTTTATTCAAAACTTATAAAGTAATTTAAAAACGGCTTAAATAAACATGCGTTTCGTAAGGAGGAATTCATTTATTTCAGTTTCAATATTAATTTTAAGAGGTCACATCAAATAGTATACTACGTAGAAGAAATTAAAATCATCGTATATCTGTCTTCAGATGATTCCAGTGTACGCTGAAGGCTGTGAGCTGACGGCCAACGTGCTCCTCTACATGGACCATCTCAAACAACACCAGGACAAGGAGCTGGAGATTAAATGTACGAGATGTGTGCTGAGATTCGTACGTCTCGGTGAATAATACAACTGTAAGTACTATATAAACAGATGAAACTAATATTTTATTATTTTAAAAACTATTATATATACATCCGACGTTTCGGTTACTTGTCAGCAACCATGATTAAGGCAGACGAGTTGTCGGGAGTGTGTTGTTTTTAATAATAATAAAATACGCAAAGTATTCCGAAAATATTACTTTCATTTAAATTAATACTCGCAAGTCTTAAATCTGCTATATAAAAATAAGTCCGTTCTTTCTTCCTGACGCAACTCCAGAACGACCGAACCGATTTCCAGGGTTTTGCATTCGTTGGAAAGGTCTCTGACTCCGTGAGGTTTATAACAAAAAAAAATTCAGGAAAATTTTCAACAGAAAAGCGGGACAATCTTTTTTTCACATACAGCGCCATCTCTGATACGTAACAGTACTACAAATCAATATTTTAAGTAGATGGTGCCGGTGTATGATACATTGTTTGAAGGCTACTCATTGTTCTCTGCTCAGTTAATTTCATGTGACAAACCGGTATTGTGTTTGTAGTTTAAACTCTTAAAACCATTTAGTATTTACGGGATAAATTTAGAAAATCATTGTTTTTCACATGGGCAGTTATACTTTGCGTGTTCAGGAATTCGGAAACCAAAAAACCAAAAAACAAAAAATGTGGTTTACAAAGGAGCACTTCAATGAAACGGATAATTTGCGGACACGTATAACGCTTCGATTCGGTATCTACTTTGGATTCACTTTTATTTACTTAGAGAAGTTCAACTAAATAACACTACATTTTTGTAATCGAAATGAATTCATTACTGTTGTGAACGAAATTAAAATTTTCCTTTTCAAATATAAAACAATAAAAAAATTCTTCATCTTTTAATCACCAAACGAAATGTTACATAAAACAAAGCCTGGTGGCGAAACGGAGTTCGCCGGGTTTACTAGTCTCAGTCTGTCCGTGATCACGGTTGCTGAAAAGTAGCCGAAACGTTGGGAGTATGTAGTTTTTATCAGAAATCAAGTCGCGTAGTATATCCGAAAAATATAAGTTTCATTTACAATAAAATGAGTTCAATACACACATTAATACGTATAATATTTTTCAGGTCAACTGAAAGAGCCTCAGATTCGAGACCACAACCCGTTCGAGGAGGTTCTACCTCTGTGTTCTACTGAGCACTTGATTAACCTGCCCAAGGTATGTACGTCATATAACTCTACTGCTACTTGTATATACTGCTACTAATTTATCTACAATTAACAAACTGCAATTATATAATAATATATTATTTTCAGAACAAAGCCCGCCCTCCCATCAAGGACGTCGCGTGTCACGCCATCAGCGACACGTATGAAGGTGTCACGTTGGTCATACAAGAGGGTCTTCTGTGTCGCGAGTGTGACACGCCGCTTGACAGTGACAAACACTTCCTGTTAGTATAACCACTTGATAAAACGACGCTGCAAACATTGAATACAATCAAATTTATTGAATGTCAGTAAAGAGACGTAGTTTTTCCTTTATCGTGTTGAAAACACTCATTAACTTTTACAAAAGAAAAATGTTATTTTAGTAGCCCTTATTATATTGTGATATCATATTTTTAATGTTTCTATATTTTCTAATGTAGAAGGATTCGATAAATAACATACCAAATGTTTAATACATACTAAAGTATAATTTTAATATTCTCAATATACAGCGGTCGCACGTCGCGCAGCAAGTGTCCATATGCTACATCATGTTACCGAGCGATGTTGAGACACAGTGGATATTGCGCCGGCTCACTTTCACTGGAGGCCGCTCCTAGACCCGCTCCCACGCTATACTGCGTCTGCGAATACTCTACAGACATAAGTCAGTTTACACTGGTTATAGGATATCAATCAATATAATATATTTTCATTTTCTTTTATAAATTATATATATATGTAACTGTTAGACCAGCAGCATATATAGATCAATATAAAATATACAATTAACCAATGACTATAGTAACTAATAAAATATTAAGATTTTAATCCCCAGACGGCATCGTTAAATTAAACAAGTAGTATTAACAGATTTTATTGCGAAGATTTATTATGAGTAATGGGAAAGAAGAAACAATACGTATTAACTTTCGCGACGCAAAAAAATTGTATACAGTTCGTAAATATTGCGATTCTGTATGAAAAACTTTGTTGTTCTAATATAATATTACTCCAGGCACGGACATTCTATCTCATCTCCTCGTGACACAACACACAAGCGCGTACTTAACTGAGGAACTAGCATGAGCCAACACCGTCAGGGAAGAACCAAAACCTGCTGATGAAGTAGAGCCTGTGAGTATCTACTAGTGATTACTCATACTGTTTTGCGATTATATTATAATATATTATCACATTGTTTATATATTTAATGTTTTAGATTGTGGAGAACATGCCGGCTATCCCAGATTACGCTCCCCCATCGGTCATCAACACTCAGCTATCTCTAGATGATCTTGCCCCACCTTCAGTTTTACAACCTAGTCAGGTGTGTACTATGTTTCATAGGGGAGAAATATAATTTAAATTAAATAAACAAATAATTTATATTACATATTTTTTAAAGCATGATCAAGAACTCCTGAAAGACGCATATGACCACCCTCTGGCAACACCGAGACACGAAGAACCTCACAACACACTCGGAGACTTTGAACCCTTGCCTCAAGAGCCACCTCCCCAACCAGACTTTGAACAACTGTAATCTTATACATATATTTAGATAGATCTTCATCAGATAATATTCTTATGTCAAGTGATACAAATATATTGGTTCTAAATAAATGGAAATGAAATGTATGAAAGATTCCAGCTCACAAAGTAAGCAATATGTAGCTGTGTATGACCTATGTAACATATCTAACTGTAAGAACATTGTCAGTTTTGAATTATTTAAGGAATATTATAAAGGAACTTACTGGAGATCAAAAACGGCAAATAGAGTCATAATAATGGAATTTCAAAAGAGTTTGTATCAATCACTATTGAATTAGATTTTGTTGAGGAAACAGAGAAAAGGATAATTTAGTCAACAACATTTATTAATATTTTATATATTTCTCTCCATTATAGAAATGTATTTATATTTTTAATATAGTAAGTAAAACATGTTTAGTGATGTTAAGTTATACTAAATAAAAATTGCTAACTCCATAATCTTCTATCTTGTTGTCATCTTTGTCAAGTGTTAAGCTGTCGTAATTTCAACTCTTTCATATATACCTCCAAGATATCTTCATTCTGTTACCCATCCTTTGTTGATATAATTCAAAGTGTTTTTCAATATCTCTCTTTAGTTGCCTCACTGTTGAGTTTTGCGGAACCTACACAAACGTACACGATACTCATCGACTCTGTGCCTTGAAAGCTCGAACAGAAACAATTGTACTAATATCACATAAATTATACAGATTCTTGAGACAATATCCATTGCAGCTGTTGAAAGTTCAATGTATTCTGTAGTAAATAAAAATAATTAATAATTGTTAAAAAAAACACGCTTTTATAGCAGACCGAACTAAAAACTTAAAAATAATTTTTAATAACAAAGAGTTTATATTACCGTAGCAGAAGGTTAAACAATCAATCATAGTTAATTACTTCAAAATAAAATGATAATAGAATTTAAGTTACGAACAGAATCATTACATTCAGAGTTAGAAGCGTGGGGTGCTTGACATATTAAAGGTAATAAATGCAATCATTCTATTGGCATATATGAGTGGAGAGTTATGGAAAAGTAGTAAAATGTTTAAGGTAGCATTGAAAACCAGGAAGTAACGCCGCCACAACTCATAACCTCTTACCAGGAAAACACAAAGCCTAGCGGGTGATGTTTGACTGAAGGATGAAATTGAAAGTAAAGCATAATACATATGTGTTTGTGGGTGCTTTTTATTATAGTAAAATCGACTGTGAAAGGTTCTGGGCAATTATGAGTTTATGACCATTTAAAGAAGCCTATTTGATACATAATTCTTACCACATCTACATATTTTATTCATCAGTAAAATGAAATCTGTTTTCTTTATTATATATTCACTCTATGGTAGATATTTCTTTGAATTAAATCTATTTTCATAACATAATTTATGATGTATATAAATCCCAGAATCTATATTCAGAGGCTTATTTAAGTGTATCAAGAATATTTATCTTTTGTGAGTTAATAACATGGTCGCGTACTAAAGACATTGTACATATTACTATTAAGAAAATCATGTTGTCAGATATTTACCCACGTAATATATCATATTATAAGTCTTATTTTATATTGTATGAATATTATTCAATGTCACTGAAATATTTTAATACTGAAAAATATAAATCGTCCTGTAGGCTATCATTTAAAAAGTGTAGAATTCAAAAGTTTATCACGTTATGTTTTTTTGATATGTATACACATAAATACACACATTGTATATTCAAATATTTATTTATTACTTAAAAAAATCTTCTTCATGTTTGCTTGAACACCGACACAACTCATAACATCTTACCAGGAGAACATAAAGCCGAGCGGGTGATTTTCCACTAGAGGTAGAAAGTGAAAGTACTCAATAGTAATTTATATTTATTATAATATCTGCCCTAAATAAGAATGCTTGTCGAATCGTAGACAGCGTCTAGTTGAGATCGAAACGTCGAAATGGTTACACGAAAACGTTAAGTAAGAAATATATTTTCTAAAGTTTTTGTAAATACCATATAGATATAAACACTTCCTGCAAATTAACTATTCATAAGAAATATTAACTTGTGTTTATTAAAAGAGTAATTATTTAATGAAGTAGGTAATGGTACATATATATATGAACAAAACTCAAATCTAAAATTATATTTATGCAAATATAGATGATACCCGTATTAACTAATTAGATATCTGAACAGAACTTTCAAACATAATACTTATTTAAAATCAGTATGTAAAGAAAACGTATTTTTTAATTAATCTTAAACACCTCACATTGTAAGTTATAGGATATATCTAAGCGCACGGTAGTGCGCCGGCCAAGTTCCACAGGCCGGCGCACTACCGTGGCTGATTTTGGCACTGACTCACTGACAGGTAATCAAAACCTCTAGGCCACTTCCCATTGTTTTAGCATTATGAAATTTGGTACACAGGTTGTGTGTTATATGTAGATTAACAAAAAATTAAGAAATTTAAGAAATCGGTCAAGCGTGAGTTGCCTCAATTCTAAATATCGAATTTTTAATAAATTCGACCCACTTTTGACCCCCTGTAGCTCAGTACCTATTGCAAGTACAGAAATAAAATTGTACCTACGTAATCATATACTAGTACTAAAGCAGTATGCCAAATTTCATAGATAAAGCTTCAGTAGATCCTGAAATATGACCCTGTGAAAATAGCTAATTTTGGCACTGACTCACTGACAGGTAATCAAAACCTCTAGGCCACTTCCCATTGTTTTAGCATTATGAAATTTGGTACACAGGTTGTGTGTTATATGTAGATTAACAAAAAATTAAGAAATTTAAGAAATCGGTCAAGCGTGAGTTGCCTCAATTCTAAATATCGAATTTTTAATAAATTCGACCCACTTTTGACCCCCTGTAGCTCAGTACCTATTGCAAGTACAGAAATAAAATTGTACCTACGTAATCATATACTAGTACTAAAGCAGTATGCCAAATTTCATAGATAAAGCTTCAGTAGATCCTGAAATATGACCCTGTGAAAATAGCTAATTTTGGCACTGACTCACTGACAGGTAATCAAAACCTCTAGGCCACTTCCCATTGTTTTAGCATTATGAAATTTGGTACACAGGTTGTGTGTTATATGTAGATTAACAAAAAATTAAGAAATTTAAGAAATCGGTCAAGCGTGAGTTGCCTCAATTCTAAATATCGAATTTTTAATAAATTCGACCCACTTTTGACCCCCTGTAGCTCAGTACCTATTGCAAGTACAGAAATAAAATTGTACCTACGTAATCATATACTAGTACTAAAGCAGTATGCCAAATTTCATAGATAAAGCTTCAGTAGATCCTGAAATATGACCCTGTGAAAATAGCTAATTTTGGCACTGACTCACTGACAGGTAATCAAAACCTCTAGGCCACTTCCCATTGTTTTAGCATTATGAAATTTGGTACACAGGTTGTGTGTTATATGTAGATTAACAAAAAATTAAGAAATTTAAGAAATCGGTCAAGCGTGAGTTGCCTCAATTCTAAATATCGAATTTTTAATAAATTCGACCCACTTTTGACCCCCTGTAGCTCAGTACCTATTGCAAGTACAGAAATAAAATTGTACCTACGTAATCATATACTAGTACTAAAGCAGTATGCCAAATTTCATAGATAAAGCTTCAGTAGATCCTGAAATATGACCCTGTGAAAATAGCTAATTTTGGCACTGACTCACTGACAGGTAATCAAAACCTCTAGGCCACTTCCCATTGTTTTAGCATTATGAAATTTGGTACACAGGTTGTGTGTTATATGTAGATTAACAAAAAATTAAGAAATTTAAGAAATCGGTCAAGCGTGAGTTGCCTCAATTCTAAATATCGAATTTTTAATAAATTCGACCCACTTTTGACCCCCTGTAGCTCAGTACCTATTGCAAGTACAGAAATAAAATTGTACCTACGTAATCATATACTAGTACTAAAGCAGTATGCCAAATTTCATAGATAAAGCTTCAGTAGATCCTGAAATATGACCCTGTGAAAATAGCTAATTTTGGCACTGACTCACTGACAGGTAATCAAAACCTCTAGGCCACTTCCCATTGTTTTAGCATTATGAAATTTGGTACACAGGTTGTGTGTTATATGTAGATTAACAAAAAATTAAGAAATTTAAGAAATCGGTCAAGCGTGAGTTGCCTCAATTCTAAATATCGAATTTTTAATAAATTCGACCCACTTTTGACCCCCTGTAGCTCAGTACCTATTGCAAGTACAGAAATAAAATTGTACCTACGTAATCATATACTAGTACTAAAGCAGTATGCCAAATTTCATAGATAAAGCTTCAGTAGATCCTGAAATATGACCCTGTGAAAATAGCTAATTTTGGCACTGACTCACTGACAGGTAATCAAAACCTCTAGGCCACTTCCCATTGTTTTAGCATTATGAAATTTGGTACACAGGTTGTGTGTTATATGTAGATTAACAAAAAATTAAGAAATTTAAGAAATCGGTCAAGCGTGAGTTGCCTCAATTCTAAATATCGAATTTTTAATAAATTCGACCCACTTTTGACCCCCTGTAGCTCAGTACCTATTGCAAGTACAGAAATAAAATTGTACCTACGTAATCATATACTAGTACTAAAGCAGTATGCCAAATTTCATAGATAAAGCTTCAGTAGATCCTGAAATATGACCCTGTGAAAATAGCTAATTTTGGCACTGACTCACTGACAGGTAATCAAAACCTCTAGGCCACTTCCCATTGTTTTAGCATTATGAAATTTGGTACACAGGTTGTGTGTGTTATATGTAGATTAACAAAAAATTAAGAAATTTAAGAAATCGGTCAAGCGTGAGTTGCCTCAATTCTAAATATCGAATTTTTAATAAATTCGACCCACTTTTGACCCCCTGTAGCTCAGTACCTATTGCAAGTACAGAAATAAAATTGTACCTACGTAATCATATACTAGTACTAAAGCAGTATGCCAAATTTCATAGATAAAGCTTCAGTAGATCCTGAAATATGACCCTGTGAAAATAGCTAATTTTGGCACTGACTCACTGACAGGTAATCAAAACCTCTAGGCCACTTCCCATTGTTTTAGCATTATGAAATTTGGTACACAGGTTGTGTGTTATATGTAGATTAACAAAAAATTAAGAAATTTAAGAAATCGGTCAAGCGTGAGTTGCCTCAATTCTAAATATCGAATTTTTAATAAATTCGACCCACTTTTGACCCCCTGTAGCTCAGTGCCTATTGCAAGTACAGAAATAAAATTGTACCTACGTAATCATATACTAGTACTAAAGCAGTATGCCAAATTTCATAGATAAAGCTTCAGTAGATCCTGAAATATGACCCTGTGAAAATAGCTAATTTTGGCACTGACTCACTGACAGGTAATCAAAACCTCTAGGCCACTTCCCATTGTTTTAGCATTATGAAATTTGGTACACAGGTTGTGTGTTATATGTAGATTAACAAAAAATTAAGAAATTTAAGAAATCGGTCAAGCGTGAGTTGCCTCAATTCTAAATATCGAATTTTTAATAAATTCGACCCACTTTTGACCCCCCTGTAGCTCAGTGCCTTTTGCAAGTACAGAGATAAAATTGTACCTACGTAATCATATACTAGTACTAAAGCAGTATGCCAAATTTCATAGATAAAGCTTCAGTAGATCCTGAAATATGACCCTGTGAAAATAGCTAATTTTGGCACTGACTCACTGACAGGTAATCAAAACCTCTAGGCCACTTCCCATTGTTTTAGCATTATGAAATTTGGTACACAGGTTGTGTGTTATATGTAGATTAACAAAAAATTAAGAAATTTAAGAAATCGGTCAAGCGTGAGTTGCCTCAATTCTAAATATCGAATTTTTAATAAATTCGACCCACTTTTGACCCCCTGTAGCTCAGTGCCTATTGCAAGTACAGAAATAAAATTGTACCTACGTAATCATATACTAGTACTAAAGCAGTATGCCAAATTTCATAGATAAAGCTTCAGTAGATCCTGAAATATGACCCTGTGAAAATAGCTAATTTTGGCACTGACTCACTGACAGGTAATCAAAACCTCTAGGCCACTTCCCATTGTTTTAGCATTATGAAATTTGGTACACAGGTTGTGTGTTATATGTAGATTAACAAAAAATTAAGAAATTTAAGAAATCGGTCAAGCGTGAGTTGCCTCAATTCTAAATATCGAATTTTTAATAAATTCGACCCACTTTTGACCCCCGTGTAGCTCAGTGCCTTTTGCAAGTACAGAGATAAAATTGTACCTACGTAATCATATACTAGTACTAAAGCAGTATGCCAAATTTCATAAATAAAGCTTCAGTAGATCCTGAAATATGACCCTGTGAAAATAGCTAATTTTGGCACTGACTCACTGACAGGTAATCAAAACCTCTAGGCCACTTCCCATTGTTTTAGCATTATGAAATTTGGTACACAGGTTGTGTGTTATATGTAGATTAACAAAAAATTAAGAAATTTAAGAAATCGGTCAAGCGTGAGTTGCCTCAATTCTAAATATCGAATTTTTAATAAATTCGACCCACTTTTGACCCCCCTGTAGCTCAGTGCCTTTTGCAAGTACAGAAATAAAATTGTACCTACGTAATCATATACTAGTACTAAAGCAGTATGCCAAATTTCATAAATAAAGCTTCAGTAGATCCTGAAATATGACCCTGTGAAAATAGCTAATTTTGGCACTGACTCACTGACAGGTAATCAAAACCTCTAGGCCACTTCCCATTGTTTTAGCATTATGAAATTTGGTACACAGGTTGTGTGTTATATGTAGATTAACAAAAAATTAAGAAATTTAAGAAATCGGTCAAGCGTGAGTTGCCTCAATTCTAAATATCGAATTTTTAATAAATTCGACCCACTTTTGACCCCCCTGTAGCTCAGTGCCTTTTGCAAGTACAGAGATAAAATTGTACCTACGTAATCATATACTAGTACTAAAGCAGTATGCCAAATTTCATAAATAAAGCTTCAGTAGATCCTGAAATATGACCCTGTGAAAATAGCTAATTTTGGCACTGACTCACTGACAGGTAATCAAAACCTTTATATAGGCGCTCAGCTCAGCACAATAAAATACATAATAATGAAATATTAATAATTAATAATATGAGTACATCTATCGATCGGTTGTTACGTAAGCATAACCCGATATTAAGTTTTCGGTATAACAATGGTGTAAAGTACGGAATGCTGACTCTGAGCCATCGGTGGGACTGGGAAAGTGAAGTGGACACCACACGCCTTGCACCATCGGTGAGAATGAAGAATGGGATTTTTACATATATTCAGTCTGGAGTCAACCGCTGACTTACAGACACCTCTTTAGTATGTAGTTAGTTATAAGACTTAATTATAGAATGGGTCTTAAGTCAATCGCTGACTTAAAGACCCCGCCCTAGCTAGTAGTTAAATTTAAGTCTTAATTGGTAATTGAATATATTTTGTAAGTAAAACGGATTTTTCTTGCATCCTTCGCTGCCACCAAACGTAATTGGCGCAGTCGGTAGGATATTCGAGTATTATTCGGTACGGTCGCGTCAAGATTTCCCCTAATATCGGTCCGAAGTCTCGCGTGACTTACCGATATCGAGTATCCGAATCTACTTGGCGGACAGCAAAGGTGAATCCAGACATTGATTCAGCAAGAAGATGAAGTTCATGTAAGTACTCTGAATCTTTCAGATCCTTACCTATCCTAGTTGTAGCCCTTATCCTTACATAAATCAATTAAAAAATTAAAATTAATAAATATATTATATTAATTTGTTTAATGATATTTAAATATATTTTATGAAATCTATTTTTTATTGCTAGCGTTTTAAAAATTAGTTCTCAAAAATTCTCATCCAAGAGAATCGAGCTATCGTAGTAAGAGTAGGAGTAGATCTTGCAGACTCGACGTTATTGACGAGTTCAGACGGATAGGCGAATTTAAAATAATTAACATTAAAATGTCTCAGGATAAAATAGGTGAGACTTAAAACCAGTACTCACCCGAGCAACAAATATTCTTTAAAAAGCCATTGGCTTCTCTTCAAAAAGTAGCTCCACGTTATACTCGTACGCAAAATACAGTTACGGTCTCAATTACGATCTCCCAATACATACATATATACTTTTTTTAAAACACATCAATATTCAAGAGCTACAAGAAAAAGTAAAACAGTTCATATCCAGTTAATTAATAAAATCCCTCATCTAAATAATATAACACTTTCGTTATTTCATCCTCATATAGAATATTTAAAAGAAAAGCTTCAAACCATTCTCGACCAACCCCAGTCATTTGAGCTTAGTCGCGCTACAAGAGGTCTCGTTGACGGTCTCGGTTCCGTAGTAAAAAGTATAACCCGTAACCTTGATTATTCAGATGCGATATAATTTAATAGCTCAATAAAATTACTTCAAAATAACGATAATAAATTATTAATAGAATTTAACAATCATGTCAGCTGACGAAAGATTGGGTAACTCAGTGTTCGAAAATTATAGATAACATAGTAGCTAATCAGAATAAATTGATTATCAGCATTAGTTATAAATTTTAATCGAAGTTTAGAAGAAGAGAACCAGGAATTATATCAATACATTCATTTAGGACAGGTTATTTTTATTATAACGTTGATCGTTTATCATACGAGTAGTAAGTTACAGATCGTATCGTATTAAGTTACATAACTTTTTAGCATTTATAAAGACAACTACGGCTCACCGCGATGTCATCAGTTTAAACTCAATAAGAAGTATAATTGATAAGTCACGCAGCAATTACCGTAGTAATCGAGTATTATATTAACATAGGAGCCCGAGAGTATTAATACAATTGGATTCATATTATAAAAGTAATTTAAATAATTATAGTACATATATGTATAAAATCCCAACTATTCCATCCCAAACATATAATTTATATAAAATATTAATTACTCCTATCAAAAATCATGAAGTTCTTATACCTACCTCACTCTCGATTCCTTGCAATCCATCTGAAAGATTTCAAGTACATAGAGGCTGAATGCCCGAAGTCCACTAAAGGGTATCTATGTGAAGAGATACGCAACATGTACAGCCCGACATCGCCTGATTGTATAACGGCTCTTGTTACTACGCAGTAAAAAATGCCTGATTGCAACCAGTCATCGCATCACTACACAAGCCAGCCTACGAGAAACTCGACAACCGACACTGCACTATCAGTTTTCTAACTCAAATTAAAACACACTTTTCTTGCGGTCAAGACGTCTCTAAAATGCTACAAGGAAGCTTTTTAGCTATAATTCACTACAACTGTATTATACAAATATCTAACTTCATCATCTCAAATCTTAATCATAAATTAAAAGATAAAGCCTTGAAGATAGTAGACATTCCTGAAGAAAATATGAACGGTACAGCAACACGTCAAATATTTAAACTAAACTCAATTCATTTGAACAAACTTCACGCTGCCAATAGAGAAGTAATGTTACAGTCACCGGTACAATTCATCAAGGACAGTGATAGAAGCCTCTATCATACAACGATACCACTGTACACGCTTCTATTCATGGGCGGCCTTGCATATCGAAGATACCACCTTAGACACAAAAAGCTTAAGGTGGGACAGTCCAGTGAAAATGAAAATCCACAGCAAAGCATCTACGTCATCTCAGAAGCTCAAGAAGACGGATCAGGTCGTCTGCCAGCGCAATTTACGACCAAGGTCTTCAATAGACGCTGTTCTACGGGGGGAAGTTGTTACGTAAGCATAACCCGATATTAAGTTTTCGGTATAACAATGGTGTAAAGTACGGAATGCTGACTCTGAGCCATCGGTGGGACTGGGAAAGTGAAGTGGACACCACACGCCTTGCACCATCGGTGAGAAAGAAAGATTGGGATTTTTACATATATTCAGTCTGGAGTCAACCGCTGACTTACAGACACCTCTTTAGTATGTAGTTAGTTATAAGACTTAATTATAGAATGGGTCTTAAGTCAATCGCTGACTTAAAGACCCCGCCCTAGCTAGTAGTTAAATTTAAGTCTTAATTGGTAATTGAATATATTTTGTAAGTAAAACGGATTTTTCTTGCATCCTTCGCTGCCACCAAACGTAATTGGTTAGTAAGCAAAAAATGTTTGTCAACTGAGGTGCTATTAACGTGCTCCAAAAGAAAGATAAAACATTATACAGATTTACGAATGTTGAAGGGAGTTTGACTTGAGTTAGACATAAAAATTCTATTTCAAGTAGGACTCGACTAGTAGACACATTCCATCTTTTCCGTTTCTTCTGTTTCCATCTTTCATCTTTGGCCATTTACAACCAATTGTACCTACTCACCAATAAATGTAACATTGAATATTATTTAACACTCAAGTGATCAATTTCATCCAAAGTCGTAAAACAATATGTAATAGTTTGGTATAGTTTTAATCTATTAAATGAAAAAAGATCATTGACACAAATCTCCCTCTTCTGAAGAAATTACACTATGAACAATATGAACTCACGGATAAACACTAACGAATACTGACCACGGAAGCAACATTAAAAGACTTACAATGCAATCTAGGTATTCCCAGTAAAATATCAATTAAGAGGTTTTCAAACTTGGAATAACAAATAAAAATATCGACCAGACTAATACAATCTGGTGAACATAATGTAACGTTTAAAAGAGTTTGTAAAAGAGTTGCCAGTTTGGGGGTTTTTATTAAAATATTTTTTTTAGAAACAATGCTACGTAACGTTTTGTTAGAGACACCCCCTCCCGCCCCTATAACGGATCGTAACGTTTACGAGACCCCCCCACCTCCCACAAAATAGCGTTACGTAATACTTGAACGCTCCCAAAGCAGACTGAAGGAAGTTATAGAGAAATATCTACGGAATAATGATTATAGTCTTGGTGGGATAGAAATTTATGCATCTGAAGAATTTATTGAGAGCCTTAATGTCAGTTGTAAGTGAACACTCTCAAGTCAGTTAATTGTAAATACAGAAAATTTACAACAAACACTACTTTGGCTGTCTTATTACTCAGTGGCGTGTATTAGGATATATGTTCTATAATTATACAATGTTTATTAAATATACTATTTGTATTTAAATATATATCTTGTCATTTACAGTTTAAATAATCGAATAGTGTGGATTTGACTTACAAAAGTGTTGCGTCGTCAATTATTTGTCAAAAGAATGTCTAATATACTATTATCATATAATTATATTGGAGTCAGCTTTGTTTAAAAACTGTCAAAACTTTAAAAACATATATTTTATTGTATTTAGATTATTATCTTATTATAACTAAGGAATTATTATTAAAAAGTAAGAATAAGACTTAGGTACAAAAGCGGTAACATGTCAAATATGTGTTTAATATACTGTTAAATTGGAACCCGCTTTCAAAATGTAATTTACTAAAATATTTTCTATAATTTAAGAGTTATGTTTTCAATATGTATATGACTTTTTTTTTGTAATATATACTAATATTTTAATACATTTTGTAACACGTGCATACCATAGATGCAAATTAGCATTGCATATCCTACCCATATAACAACTAAACCTATATTGTTTAATTCTTACTTACATATTTTTAATCATACATTACGAATTACAAATATTAACAGATATTTAAAACGATATTTGATTTATGATTTGTTAATAAATAATAAGTGCCATCTATCTCCATTCCTTCGTTAATTGTCAAATGATACGGGACGCTCTGATTGGTCGGTAAACTGTTCATATATTTTTTCGCCATTTTGTTGTTTTTGAATATTGTTATTGGTCTTTCTAAGCAGTAAGCGCAAGTGAAGTAAGTTTTAATTAGTAAACAGTGGATTAATTTATTAACGAATTGTGTAAAATTATAGCTGTGAGCTCTGTGCTGGTGATATGTGTTTATTGAAATTAGTTACGAGTAGATTTTCATTATTATCATTTGGTAATAAAATTAAAATAAGTTTAAAGTCAAGGTGTGTGACAAGTTGAGATTGAACTACATAGAAGAAAGGTAATGTTATTCGTTTTAAAAAAGTATTATGATAGTTTTTATTAGTTAGCAGTTTGTGTACACACAAATAAGTTATTTTGTTTGCCTTGTTTTTTATTTTCAAAAGGTAATAATAATAATAAGAATATTTGTTATTATTTTTGATATTACTATTTAAATAACTTTTATAAAGTTGTGGCGAACAGATCGTAATCGTTTTAAGGTACTTTCGTGGCTCAGAGGTAGTTGAGAGGTTCATAAAGTATAATATAGATGTTCGTTCTGATCGCACTGCTGTACCTAACATTTTAAGCGAAAATTATCAATGTTTAAATGAAATTAATATTTTCTGATTACTTCTCGTATTTTATCGTGCACGCCACTGTTACTAATATACTATAAAAATCTAAGAAGCATTTGAATTTTTTCAGATTTCGACGAATGCAGAATGCAGTAGTCAGTTCAATGACTGATCCGAACACTCACGCTGTTTCAACCTTCGTGGAACTTACACTTGTAGTTGTTTAGAAGGTTTTACAGACCTTAGCATCAACACTCTATACCCTGGAAGGATATGTTCTTGTAAGTAGATTTCATCTGTTACTCTGTCGCACGAAATATATGAGGTATTTAAGACATCAAAACATAACCCTTATATATAATTTGACTTTAAAAGTGTTGTAAGATTTCCAACGATAATAAAACTTGTACAAATATGACATGATTATGTTTTAAATTGTAATTTTCAATAAAAACTTTCAGCTGACGCAATAGGCTGTGCGGGCTGCAACTATCATGGTACCTGCTTCGATCGTGAGAACGCGATGATATGTGAATGTTTCAAATGGTACGCGGGACGAAGTTGTCAAGTCAATTTGAAAGGTAAATACATAACATATGATAACATATGAGACTTGAGTAATCTGGAACGACCAAACTATAAAATGTACTACATGCTTCCATATCTGAACTACTACTATTCACTATCTCTAAAAAATGTTGCTTAATTAAATAAAATATGACGGGATTAACATAAATTGTTCTTAATTTGAATTTAATATTACCTATCCATAAAGGAATAATTTGATCTACGCCAGCATTTAGATCTGAATGGTTTTTTATGTCAAATGTCATGTACGAGGGTCAAACTGAAAGTTCTTAGAAAATCAAAAACTGATTATATTGGCCAGTTATTAGTTTTATTATATCTTTTCAAAATATTGTCCATTCACGTCAAGGCGCCCGGTCGGGGCTATACGGCGGGTGACCCAGTAATGCATCGTTTGATGTCGCCAAATAGTCGATGGTTCGCTTGGCGGTGTGCGACGAGGTGTTGTCGTGGTGAAGGAGGATCCTACTGCGAGGTCGTTTCTCTCGAACTTTTTTCCAAGACACGTGGCAAACAATTGGTAGTGTACCATTCTGCAGAAACTGTTTTTTGATCCTCTAACACAAGTGTTGCGAAATGCCCTATCCTTCCAAAGAACGAGGCCACCATTTTTTTCCCGCACTTCGATCTCTCTTCATTTTAGTTGGCAACTCCTCGAATGGACACACCCACTGAGCAGATTGTCTTTTGGTTTCAGGATCATAACAGTAAATCCAGCTTTCGTCACGTTGTTAGTATGTCGAATACAGCATTTGAGTCACCTCCATTAAATCTTTCAATCATTTTACGGCACCAATCCACACGATGGAGTTTTTGAGCCTCAGTCAAATTATGAGGTATCTACCGGGCGCAAAGCTTCCTGACCGCTAAATGTTCGTGGAGGATTTTGTGCACTTGACTCATACCGATGCCTAAGCTTGTCCGAATCTGCTGATAGGTCACTCTTATGTCAGTCTCTATCATACGCCGCACAACACAGATGTTATCTTCAGTCGTCGCCGTCGAAGGCCGTCCCTCTCGTAAATCATCATTGAGATTAGTGCGACCACGTTTAAACTCATTAAACCAGTTGTAAACAGTCGCACGAGATGGGGCCTCATCGTGAAAGGCCAATCGTAGTCTATCATAACTTTCTTGTTGACTTAAATGACATCTAAAGTCATAAAAAATCATTGCACGAAAATTTTCTCGTGTTAAATTCATGTTGACGTGACACAGACAATTTTCAATTTGCCGCCAAATCGTAAAACAAATGACAAATAGGTATATGAAATACCTATATACACAGTAATATTGGTAAAGAGTTCTATTTTCAAATTTTAGAATTATTTTTTTATTATATTGTTTATAAGTGGCCAGTTCTAAGAGCTTTCAGTTTGACCCTCGTATTATAGTATTTTAGGAATACTAAATATCTGTTGTTGACAATTGGATTCTTTTAAGTAACAGTGAAAATACCATAAATAGCATTCACATAATTTATATATATTTTTTAACTTTCTACTTCCTTATAAGCTCCTAAAGTACTTTAAAGAAGTCATTAATTCACTTAACAAGGAGTAAAACAGTCCGACGCTATAGATACTTCACCAAATATAATTAATTAAACGCGTATTGATAAACTAAAGTAACAATAATTTCTATGAATTTATTAATAATAAATAGTATTTATATAAATACTAGAGATAAATAGTAAATACCTATGTCGGTGTCTCAACATCAGTGGCAGGGCAAGACCTAAATTCGATGTGGGCAAAACAGATTTCGCGAGGCCCTATTCTATGGCAACCTGAAGCTCTTACTACCAGCTAGTTTTAAAAACTTAATCGTCGATACCATTTTTACCCTTAAAGCTTTGGTTTCCTTTAAAACACAGTATAAAGCGTATTTTATATACTAGTAATTATTGCGTTACATACTTATTACCAATTAAATATTTGTTACTTAATGAAATAAAGACGAGTACAGGTACCGGTGTATTACAAATCACAAAGAAAACAAAAACAATTAAAAACGTCACTGTTTTCGGGGGCAATCAATATACTTAAACACTATCTATTTATTCGCTAAATATTATTAAAACATTGACCACACTATTCTTATCAAAATTGGTAAGTACAGTCATAAAAATAAACAATATATATAACACAATTATACAGGGTGACTGGTGAATTACTATCGATATTTGAGGACGTGATATTTGACGATCGTATATGACAAAATAAAAATAATATAACATAAATATTAATAAACTTCTAAGTAAAGTTAACCAAAAGTTATGTAATTAATTACGCATCGTATGAACACCCTACAGATTAGGTATACACACACACACACACATACGCGTTGTGCGGCGTAGTGTTGTATCAGCACGCCGCTGCACGCGTCCACACTTGGAACACTTGGAACGTGTACACACTTTATTTATTTATACGGAAATTTGGTCAAAAATTAAGTACCTATTTTTTTTACATAATTCGAATGAGAATCATGTACCGAGTATTCTCCTTAAATATTGATAGTAATTCACCAGTCATCCTGTATACTGAAAACGTGATAACGGGCAGACGAGATGAGAATGATTCTCATAGTTTTCTAACTAATAAAATTAGTTTATTTTCAATAATACTCTCGAAAACCTATATATATACACACTTCCTGTATCTTGTTCCAGGTATAGTCCGTAAGAACATGAAGACCTGGACTACCTCAGTGACCTGTGCATCTCCAACAAGAAGGCCATCGCTGTCACACAGGAACTCATCTGCAAGAGTGTGTTGTGTGTTAACAATGCTGATATACTCACCAGATATAGAGACCAGGTACCGAATTTATTTACGGTTCACAAAACAGATTATAACTAAACATACAATTAATTGATAAGTAAACATTATACATAAGCTGAGTTATGACCCAACGACTATGTGAACACGGATTATAGACTATATGTCACTTATAAAATCAAAACTACATCAGCACTTAAAAATACATTGTATACATATAAGAAAAGACATTTACAATAAAAAGAAAGAATATTTTACACAGAAAAGTATGAACAAGTTACAGCAATAAAAAATAAAATGAAATTATAAACTGGTGAAGCGAGGAACTAAATAATGGATAAGAAAATAGATTTAATCATTATTATTGTCTGTTAATTCAAACCAATTGTTTTTTTTTTTTTTAAATAGATTTAGGTTATTGTTTAAAATGTCAATACTATCAATCAATTAATAGATATATAACAAGCAACTATTTAATCTTTGTAAATTAAATGTGAGTTAAAAAATGTAACCGCTTTTCACTAATTGAATATAGATGTAGTATTGGGTCATGCACTAAAATAATTATAATATCCATAGAAGTATAATGAAGGAATCATTACACAGGTTAGTGCCAAATGAGTCGAGCGACGGAGACGGTGGGGAGGTGATGCTGTACTGGAACAATAAACAGGTTCGTGTAGACATGGTATTATTGTGAGCGAGGAGAATAAATGTTACCTTGTGTTATTAAAGATAGGACTTAAACGTTAACATCGTCAATTTTTGCCTTTATCATTAGTTCATGCGGACATATCTGACCTAATACAAAAACAACTCTACACCAGCATACATAATATACTTTTTATGTTCTATCTTGACAATAAAGTACCTTTCAATAAGAAAAGATTAAAAGTGTTTTATAGAAGTATATATAATTATATATTTTTGATTCTAACAATATAATTAAAAACTATAGTTGTTTTGTGAAGCCAGTACTTCTAAATCACATAACCTTAATTAGAAAAAAACTATTATCTTAAACCAAGACACCTTCAATAAGTTAAGTTCAATATATAAATACACAAGTTGCATAGACAAATATTTTCCCGCGTAAAATTGAACAAACCAAATGTCATTGCTTAAGGTCACTTTGGGTGCGTTCGGGAATTTAAAGCTTTGGTTCAAATTAAATGTTTGTTCCCTAATATATCATGTTTCAGGAGTGTCGGTCACTGAACTCATTGGCTGAACAAGCTTCAGATCCTCGTAGTGATTTTGGATTACTACCGACACCAACTCGACCTGTTCTCGAACATGTGTCTCAACAGACAGTACCTGGCATTGAACAGTCTATCACATTGATCTTATACTCGAGTCAGTTACATCATTCCTTTAGAAATATGTATGTTCATATGGTTTAGAATTATTGATAGTCATTTTTAGTTTCCTTTGTCAGTACTTTAAAGTAACAATACATTTTATTAAATAATAACGACTTTTTAATCACTCGAAAAGTGTACTTTGATACGATATTTTATTGATTCACGATTCTGATAAAGAGCTGATTTACCCAAACAAAATATAGTTTTTGTCATAAACGTCGTAAGCATAGCGAAAACTACGAAGTATCTCTAAAATGTAGAAATATCTTTCAAATCAATTATCGCATTATGTCCAAATGAATAAAATAATAAAATTATTACCTATTCAGATTTCAGATAACAAAATGAATAATAAAAATTCACACTCGTTGTGATCCATGTGCTAATAGTCCATGATGCTAACTAATATAACTAATATTTTCGGATTTCTACCGAAACGTCGAGATAACATAAAATACGTTTAGTACATCCGAAAATATTAACTAAATGAATACTCTCTAAAGCCTCAGATATCATGAACCACTATAACATGATCTCCAGATGCATGTCCAACCCGGTGTTATCCCACGAGGTCCGCGCGTCCTTCTGCCGCCTCATGCTGCACCTGCACGTGGACCGCGACCCTCAGGAGCCCGTCACACCCGTCAAGTACGCGAGGCTGTGGGCTGAGGTCGCCGCCACCATACGAGTGAACGAGTCGGTACACACACACACACACACACACATCAACATTAACACACACATGCAAACACCCCGCGTGTTAAAAGACCAGTGATGTTGTGCTAATTTGTCTTTTACTGGAATGCATATACAGGGTGACTGGTGAATTACTATCGATATTTGAGGACGTGATATTTGACGATCATATATGACAAAATAAAAATTAATATAACATAAATATTAATAAACTTCTAAGTAAAGTTAACCAAAAGTTGTGTAATTAATTACGCATCGTATGAACACCCTACAGATTAGGTATACACACACACTCACACATACGCGTGTAGTGACGTGGTGTTGTATCAGCACGCCGCCGCACGCGTCCACACTTGAACACTTGGAACGTGTCAACACTTTATTTATTTATAGGGAAATTTTGTCAAAAATTAAGTACCTATTTTTTTTACATAATTGGAATGAGAATCATGTACCGAGTATTCTCCTTAAATATTGATAGTAATTCACCAGTCACCCTGTATATAAAAGGGGGAGGAGGAGGATTTCTCCTAATTTCAGTCCGTGGCCAGGATCGGCCCCATATAAAGGAAAGGAAACGAAAATCCTTACGAAACCCATTATGTATGTACAAAAACCTGCAATTTTTTTTAATAAGTTAGCTAATTCAACCATCTGAATCGTCAGAATTTAATCATCTTTAATTCCGGAACGCGTTCCTGTCCAAAAAGGAAGTACCGGATTATGTTCTGGAGCGCTCCAGCTCAACAACACCATTGAGAAAGACACTCACACATACAAACATACAAGGCACACACAATGACACTACGATAAAATATAAATACATGTATGATATCAATTATTTTCATTACATTAATCATTAATTAATTCTGCCACAGCTATCAATGCGTGAAAGGCGGTCAGGACGCGACCAGGGAAAAAGTGAAGAAGCAGTTCGAGTCCACCATAGACTTCGTTGAGGACTACTTGTGTAAAGACGTGACTAGGACGTGGTACTGGAGCGACCACGACCAGAACAAGTTGACCTTTGAGGTCGTTAAACTGGCTGGAGAATTAACTTACTTTGGGTTTTATAGGTAAGATCAGTGGCGGCTGGTGGGTTATCGAACTGGTGGTTCACTTTACTAAAATATTGACAAAAACAACAATTGACATAAAATATGTTTATTTTTTGTACATTAAATCAATGCGACGACATTTTTCTGTAGCGAAATGTTCTATCACCTTTTTATTAAAATCTGATTCCAGTTTCTGTCCAAATCGATTCTCCGCCAAAAATAATGCAAGGAAAACAAAAGAATGTATTAAGACGCTCACATCCACACAACCATTTCTTTCTATTATACATTTCACTTTTAAAACTTCGTATAAATGCTTTATTTTTAGATTTACACTCTTGTTTTAAATTTAAAAAGGGCCGTGGCGGCCCGGCCAATTTTATGTTCACTTTACTTTGAAAAATTTTGTTATTTTCTTTAATATAATCAATATTTATACTCATTTTCAACTAAAAAAAACACAGTACAGAATAAAAGTTCTATTATAGAAACGAAATAAAAACTATAACGAATTACGGAAATAATTATAAACAATAACGAATTAACGCGTCACGCATACAGTGAAAGTTGAAACAATACCAATAACGATTAACGAAATGTCAATCATAGCACCCATCCTTTCGGCCGGCCCCTTGCCGGCCGGCTCAATACGTCATACATCGGGTGCTCTCGGTAACCTTCGGCCGCTTCGTGCGGCGCGCGAGAACCCGACTCATTACTCGGTACATTTCTATGAACTATCTTTTGTCTCACGCGCCAGGCGTATTAATGCGTGTCTCATACAAGATGTATTAGCAGTCCTCGTGCACTCGCCGGAGCGCACGATATGAGTTTAGTAAAGCGCTCAAACTTTTTGACCATAATTGGAAATTAAATTTTTTATACCTTTTTGTATGTTTAAAAAATAAATATTAAAATGGTAATTTAAAAATTAAGATGACATAATATTTTGTAATTTTTAAATATTTTGAATTGGTGGTTCAGCGCACGAGTGCACTTAAGGTACAGCCGCCACTGGGTAAGATATTGATTTGTAGTTAAACAAATTCATATAAATATTCTTTTTCAATAAACTGACTTCTACTTCATAAATATGTTTTAGTCTCCGTGATGATAGTACTGACGCTAAAATATACTAGCGATGTGTTAAAATACGTATTGATATCGAAAAACTATTACTTTGCTTATATAGAGCAAGATAATGTTAGTGAAAATGATGATTATATTAAAGAATTATGATACCATGATTTCTCTAGTTCACTTCATTTGTCTATAAATGTATATTTTTCAATAAATAATATAAATTTGTCCATAATTTTCTAATTTAACACAGCTTCAGCGATCTTCTTCGGCTGACAAAACCTTATTGTCTTCTTGACTGTGTGACTGCGATCGATCTACTGAACGAAACGAACGCCCTCGCCGGAGAAGTGGAATGTGAGTTACATTAAATATAAACTAAACAAGATATACAGGGTGACTGGTGAATTACTATCAATATTTAAGGAGAATACTCGGTACATGATTCTCATTCGAATTATGTAAAAAAAAATAGGTACTTAATTTTTGACCAAATTTCCGTATAAATAAATAAAGTGTGGACACGTTCCAAGTGTTCCAAGTGTGGACGCGTGCGGCGGTGTGCTGATACAACAATACGCCGCCGCACGCGTGTGTGTGTGTGTGTGTGTGTGTGTGTGTATACCTAATCTGTAGGGTGTTCACACGATGCGTTATTAATTACATAACTTTTGGTTTACTTTACTAAGAAGTTTATTAATATTTATGTTATATTAATTTTTATTTTGTCATATATGATCGTCAAATATCACGTCCTCAAGTATCGATAGTAATTCACCAGTCACCCTGTATATACATAGGTTATTTATAAACATGTACGTACATCCTAAAAGATATATGTAAAACATTAAAAAAGTTAATTAATATATTTATTGTATAATATTCAATTTATGTTTATTTATAAACTTAATGTTACACGCAGCTGAGGAAAATGAAAAGAAAATATGTGAGTAGTATAGTGCAGAATAACTTTAGAAAATTATTACACATACTTGCCCTGGCCAAAAATATTGTTATATTTTAAATTTGGAGTCTGTCATCTTTTTCCCGCCAATTTATGTAAAATATTTTTTAATATTAAAATAAGGATATACAGAATACTGAATGACTGTTAGTTTTATATAAAGTAGCCATGTAATCAAATACATTTTGTTAAAATCTAACTTCTAATAAGGAAGAACATATATTTATGTCTGACCAAGATTTATATATTTGTTGCAGCGGAGGGGGAAGTTCTCCGGAGTATTGGCGATATGGAAGCAGTCATGACCTCCATCACACTCGGACCTGGAGCATTAAATGTAAATGAAACAGAAAACACATAAAAACTATATTAAGGTCAGAACCAATTACTAATATATAACTCCAATAATATTCACTTAGTTTGAAACCACTGTAAGAACAAAAAATATCTGCATTTTTGACCACAATACTCCCTAAAAAACTTGTTTCTTACTGAGATTTACAATTATTTAGTCGATTTATATATAGGAATGTATGTTGTTATTTAGAAAAAATATGTTTTTAAGTGTTGATTATACTATAAAGGATAAATCAAGACTCAGTATTTGCAATCGAAATAACCAAAATGTATGTTCTATTAGCAGGTGGTGGGCGGAGGGCCGGCGTCCTCGCCGCCCGTCAGCCTTGGCCCTGGCCCGGAAACATCCACTAGTGATGGAGACCAAGCTGAAGATTATAGAAATACTGCAGGTACGATACTGATAACAGCTCTGGAGATGTTACAACAACCGACACACATACTCAAAGCAAACGCACTCTTAACTATTTATTTATTTTCTTTGAAAAACACTTAACTATGCAATTTACAGTAAACGTTGACGTCCACACTAGGCTAGGCCTGTATCGTGGAAAGTTATACTCTAATTCTTAATTATATTTATATAGATACTGATCTAAATGTTCGAATGAAACTACATATTTATTTATGATAAAATCAAGTGTAGTAAAACGAAAATATTGGTTTATTTAAATGAATATTCACGAAAGTCTTAGATCTCAGTATGATTAAAAGGTTCTTCAAAAATTTGTATTGTACGGCTAAACTAACAATTCTTGGAAAGTATTTACTGTTTTACGAGTTTAAGAAAAACGTTTCTTCAGCTTGATACTACTATTATACTGACCAAAATAATACACTACTATGAAAGTGACCCAATATATACAAGAAATATTCTCCACAGTTTATCCTGGACGTTCGTTTGGACTACCGCATCAGCTGTCTGCTGTCGATCTTCAAGAAGGCCTTCGAGACCTCCTCGCCAGACGCTCTCGGTCGAGTGGACGTGGAGGCCATAGGACTACAGGCCGCGGGGATCTTCAGCTGTCGCTATGACACACACACACATACATACATACTAACACCGACTAGGCGAGATACAAATACAAAGATCATTGTATAAGAAAGTCATTCAACTTAAATTTTTACTCGAACATGTATAAATTTAATCACATACATGTGTGATTTTATTCAGTTCAGTATCATTATATTAAAATGTTTATAAAATTTATCTCGTTTCGTTGGCAATGTTCACACGTGGTGTTATATTGTATTGTATAATTTCATGTAGATGTCGGTTGTACTATTGTAACTAATTGGTGGCGGGTTGATAGTAACATGCGGTCTGTAGAATTTTTTTTCAACTATTTCTTATTAGTACTACTTTTATGAGTATTTATTACGAACACTTCTTGCTTCTATTAAACAATTACAAATTAATCAGTAAATTTCTTTCTATTAGATTCATTTGAAAACATCAAATTTTTACTATTTTTCTTTTTCACACTAGATAAATTACCATTAGCTCTAAATTATCTTTCATAGGTTTATCTATAATTGGGAATTAAAATCGTAGGAAGCACTTTGAGATAAGAAAAACCATTTAATTCTTATTTCGTCATACTGGCGATCGGTATTAATAAATTAACAATTATTTCAGAGCAATTCAGGCTGTGTTTGACAACTGTCTTCCAAAAAATGTAGATTTGTTAGTAAGATTGAAATCTATTGCACGATGCATGATGAAAGTACCGCTATTAACCGCATGTATGATGCTATGATTTCTTTGCTTATATGTGGACATCTGATATTTCTGTATTTCCTTAACTTAATTATTCGAATAAAAAGGTATTGAATAATTTCCATTACAAGATTCTGAAATGGACTTCGTACAATTAAGGAAATGTTAGAATAAAATAGTTTGTATGTTACGCATGTTTTGTCCCAAGAAGCTTTAATATTTTTTTGCGAGAAATAAAATCCTCATTACTAGGACTAACTAGTGTTACCTCTCCAACCGCAGCAAGCGATATTACACTTTACAGCTATTACAATAAAATCGACATCCTATTATCGGAAAGATTTAAGTTATTGTGAAGTGTTTTCTGTATAATTCTAACCTTTGTTTATTTTGATTTAGAAAAATCCGTTACCCGAAAAGAGATTCTTTTTTAGGCATAACGCTTACAATCCTATTGTGATTTGTGCGTTTCTCATATGATATTATATTTTAAATCTTAATATTGATACAATGAGGTTTAAATTTCAGAGACGGTTTAGACCTGGATGCTTGCGGCGGTCGTATGGTGTTGAGAGTTCTGCTGCAGCTGTGTTCCCAGGGTGCTTCGGCCAGTCTCGTTTCAGGAGCCCTAGCGCTGCTATTCCGTCATTTCAGTCAGAGACAAGAAGTTTTGGAGGCTTTTAAGCAGGTCCGCTTTATAAATTAACCTAATTAATAAAAAAATTAAGTATTACCCGCAGATTTCCGGGATGTAAAGAAGCCTATGTGTTATTCTTGGACGTCAGTTTTCTGTATACAAAATTTTATCAAAATCGGTTCAGCTGTTTTAGCGTGAAGAAGTAACAAACATACACACACACACTCACAAACTTTCGCAATTATAATATTAGTAGGATTAGTATTATATCAACATACCTTAGCATATTAAATATTTTACAAGATAACTCATAATTGCAAGTAATGAAGTCAACAAAAAGAGATCCTACGTAGTTTCTCATCATATGTGTGAGATTTTAATGTAATCTTTGTAGACTATAATATATTTATCGTTATATTCCGTTCAGGTCCAACTGTTAGTGTCTGACGCGGACGTGGAGTCCTACAAACAGATCAAGGCCGACCTGGACATACTGAGACAGAGCGTTGAGAAATCGGAGCTGTGGGTGTTCAATAAGGGACGCGCCGGGATTATAGATGATCACAGCGGTGAGAATTTAATATAGTTATCAAATTAATAAATTCAAAATTTCAACTTTTTCGAATTGTCCTGCATATACCGGCAAAAATTATTCCATATACATATATGATCTGCAGTTCTAAGATATTTTATAAATTTTCTATACCTAAAACATAACATAAAAAACAAACATTCATTCATACATCATGAAATAGTAGTATCTACATACTTAGGACTGTATAACTTGTAGATAATTACACTGGAAAACAGCATGTCTGTTGCATGAGATTTTTTACATGAATCTGAATAGTTTTTCCGTGCTGATTTCAAAAATATATGCCGTTTTTATGTAGCAGCTCTAGTTTTGGAGTTATGAAGAGACAGGGTTTTTCATTAAAAATGCACAAAATTTAAGTTTAAAAAAATTATTAAATACATATATTTAGTCTGAATAAAATTTCCTTTTTGTGGATTTTCTAGGGTGAGATGTATCATGAGTACTATTTTGAATGCTCCAACAATAACCAGCCATCATATATTCCTTCCAGTACCCCTGATACCTGTTCTCCATAGAGCGAATATCCTGTTGAACGCGCTCTCCTTGTTCCTCGCTTAGGTCACTTAGATTTTCAGGAAAATAGTCTAGATGGTTGTGAAGATAGTGAAGCTTAATAGTCATGTTGCATCCAAGCCGCTGGAACTGTATCAGCAACTGTTCAACGTGCTCAATGTAGCCGTCACACTTAGTATTCTCAAAAAAATTCTCACTACTCAAACAAACTCTTCTCATGCACATTTCTCAATAGCTGTCATATGGTTGATGAAATTTTTATCATCTATCAACTTTTAGACAGGCCAAGATCCCTGATCAAGTCACTTAGATCCTCTTTATTTAGTAATAGGGGACTATTGTCTCTACCACTGTCGTCGTTTCGGTTTGTCCGCTGCACTGGTCTGGATTTCCGAATATCTACAAGGCTGCTGTGGTGTTGATGTGTCACTAATACTCAAGACTGTTCTTACGACAGATTTTTAGTTTGAATATATCCACTAAGAGCAATTTTTATGGTTTATTCCTATGATTTTCATTACACAAAAATAACAGTAGTTATGATGGTTGGGTGGTTCACGCCATATCATGGGAGATTTGTACTTAAAATTTGGTCTTTTTTTGTTTGCCAATAAATGCAAAGATTCAATACAACTTTTACATAACAAAATTGGTATCAAAGGTTTAGCGTTTGATGGCAACGGAAACCCAAAGTAGTCAAAGTAGCCTTTTTTACAAAGTCTAACACACTTAAACGATATTTTTGGAACATATATTATCCGCAAATAGCACAAAAACACTCAGGATTATTTAAACACGTCCTTCTTGAGGAAGACATAATGAAATTTATAAAGGGACTAGTTAAGTTACACCGCTATTGGTAGAAACTATTGACAACTTATGTAAATTCAAGACGGACCTGTATCTGATTAACTAGAGCTGCTACAAAAAATCTGAGGTCAGATTTAAAATTAGCGCACCCAAATTAGTAAACAACAGTAGAAAAACTTCATGCAACAAAAAAAAAGTTTGATTTTGTTGTGCTGTGTTATTAGTATCACCTGTAGATGATGAAAGAATATTGTTCAAAAAATATATAAATATTATTAAACATATATAAATCAATACTTTTCTAGATATAAAAGGCGCCGTTGGTCCTGGCGGGGCGGTGTTGGAGCGAAACGCGTCCTTAGACAACGTGCGAGCACCGAGAGGAGATCGACAGGAATACGATAAGATTAAAGAGGTACAAAATAAATATTGCATTTATATCAATCTTCTACCCGGCAATTTCCCAGCTTTTAGCCAGGGTCTGCCTTACATGTTGTGAATAGTTTTGGCTAATTGTTTTTACGACCGGCCGCCTGCCTGACATCAACTCTATTTTGGGAATGCATTAATCAGTGATGTATAAATACTCTTAGAAAGTATATATGACTCGGAAAAATCACATTGGTACTTGCCAGGATCGAACCCGCGCCCTCGTGCACGAGAGGCGGGCCTTTTAAATTAAAAAATTATTCGTCAACTTTTATAAATACTCAGTAGCACAGTCGACATAGTGACTTGGATACCGTATCGAACAAGTTAAAAGTTCAAATTTGATGGATCCCAGTAATTTTATTATAACATAATATCTTTAATTCATAATTGGTAATACAGAACTTCCAAGTTGTTTTTGTTGATAATACATAAGATATTAAATAATTTTTTTTAAATTTTTATTTAATTATCACCTAAATTCAACAGGTAGACAATAAGATTTATTTTTTTGCTTTGCGTGAATGTTGTGTACATCTGTAATTGTCACTCATATCAGGTCCTAGATTTTTTTTCTATTTTATCTTTGTTTATGTGTGCTGAATATGTGTGATGTTGATGTACCTTTTAAATAAATAAATTTAAACATTGTATAAAACAGATCCTGGAACGTATGATCAAGTACTGTACCCAGGGCAACACGGCGAGGGAGGGGGGCGACTCGAGACCGCGGAGACACGAACAGAGGCTACTGAGGAATATAGGAGTACATAATGTAGTGCTGGACCTGCTGCAGGTGGGTGGAGGAGCAGTTAAAACAATATATCGATACAAGCAGGATTTAAACCCTATATATGTGTATGTATGTATATAGGGTGACTGGTGAATTACTATCAATATTTAAGGAGCATACTCGGTACATGATTCTCATTCGAATTATGTAAAAAAAATAGGTACTTAATTTTTGACCAAATTTCCGTATAAATAAATAAAGTGTTGACACGTTCCAAGTGTTCCATGTGTGGACGCGTGCGACGGCGTGCTGATACAACAAGACGCCGCCACGCGCGAGTGTGTGTGTGTGTGTATACCTAATCTGTAGGGTGTTCATACGATGCGTAATTAATTACATAACTTTTGGTTAACTTTACTTAGAAGTTTATTAATATTTATGTTATATTAATTTTTATTTTGTCATATATGATCGTCAAATATCACGTCCTCAAATATCGATAGTAATTCACCAGTCACCCTGTATATATATCACAAATGTAAAACAGTATTCTCAAGGGTGGTAGGTTTCATTACTAGTCACGTCAATAATTAATAGTTCTTTCTATTTGGACTTCAATACAAGTCTTAGCTCCTTGCTGTAATAATAAAACCAATAGTACTAAATATTAAAATGCTGAAGTGCAGGAAAAGTAAATGTTACTGCTTTTTTTAAGTTTTTTCTTTATCTTCTCACTTAAAAGCCATTGTTGCTTTTACAAAACTGTTTCCGAAAATATGCTATACCTGCACTCATGATATAGGTGTAAATCATTTAAGATCTACGTTTATTTTCTACAAAGCAAAAAAGGAAAGAATAATTTTCTGCTGTATGTTATAAATATATTCTGTAATCAATTATTTCCAGGTGCCACACGATGAGGACGACGCTGCTATGGACGAGCTGCTGGGCCTGGCGCACGAGTTCCTCCAGCACTTCTGTCACGGGAACACACAGAACCAGGCCATACTACACAAACACCTGGATCTGTTCCTCAATGCTGGAGTAAGAACAGGCTATTGAATATAAACAATTGTACTGTTATTTTGTTTGATATCGTATTTTATTATAATTATTATTACAATTAGTTGATATTTTTTACATATATGTCTAAGTTTTCACAGTGTCTCATAAACCAATATTAGTTTTTCCGTACACTGGAATTCATCGTCGTTAACTCACAGTTACTTTGACATCTCAAGACATTTATATTTTACTAGAAGACCCAGCGAACTTCGTATCGCTCTATAATAATCCAGAAATATCTGTTACGTTTTTTAATTTATATTTTTGGAGTTTATCTTTAAGCCATAAATCTCCGTGTTTTGAAGTGCGACAGAATGATTGACATATTACATAGTTAGTTGTAAAATCTAATGTCAAAAAACCGTTTGTATGGGAAATAAAAAAAGCACAGTTTTTAGGGTTTTTCCGGAAATTAATAAAAAGTGCACAATCTAACAAATAAGTAACATATGCAAGGTAAATGTAACCTGATTATTATTATCTATACTAATATTATAAAGCTGAAGAGTTTGTTTGTTTGTTTGTTTGAAAGCGCTAATCTCCGAAACTACTGGTTCGAATTGAATAATTTTTTTTGTGTTGGATAGTCCAGTTATCGAGGAAGGCTGTGGGCTATATAACATCACGCTACGACCAATAGGAGCAAAGATATAGTGGTAAATGTGTAAAAAACGGAAGAAATTATTTCATCTTTGAAGCCTTCCGTTGCGTGCGCCGTGAAAACGGTTCAAGATACAGAAAAAATATGTATTAAAGAATAATAGCTCTTTTAATGATCTAAAAAACAGTCCACGACAGTATATGTCTATCTTTTAAGATTAACTCACAAAAACCGTTTTTATGGTACCTATTTTGGTCGAAATAATTTGTTTAAGTTGTATCAACATAATGATATTAATCTTTATACAAATAAACAATTAAATATGTTGTTGGTTAAGAGTACTTCATTGTGAATTAAAAAAACATAGGTTTTATCCTGAAAATTCTACGGGAACTCGACCATTCCGAAAACCCCGCAAGAACAGGAACTATGTGGGAAGAACCAAAAATCTGCCGGAAGTCATTATTCCACGCGGACGGAGTCGCGGCAAAAGCTAGTTATATATATACCATAGCGCTAAATTATTGTTTTACAATTATAGTATAGCCAGCGATCAAAGCATCAAAACGATAGTTTTATTCAGACAACTTTTTACATCAGATCCGCGAAGCCCAGACGGTGTGCTCGATATTCGAAGAGAACGCAGTTCTGTGCGCTCACGAAGGGAACGAGAAGGTCGCCGCGCACTTCGTACACTGCATCGAATCCCGCGGACGGAGGCCCGCCTGCCTCAAGTTTCTGAGAACTATAGTACGAGCGGGACCTCGCCATATACGGAGGAGCCAGGACCTGGTCATGCAAGAAGTAAGTTCTTCTCCCTTCACCCATCATAGCATGCATGGTTTTAAGAGACGAAACCTCTTAAAATTCCATGATTTCCCGTGGTAGCGAGTCTATCGTTGTAGTGAGAGGAGCTTCAATAGCTCTTAGGACTTGTGACCCAGGTGTAGGTTTAAGAGGTCCCTATCTAAGGCGCATTAAACGCTCACCTCCATTTTTAAAGCTCCTCTATCAAATATTACCTAACATAAAATTCTATTTTCAGTAATATAGTTATGTTATATCACATGCTTATGTCGTCAATGTATTATGTAAACACGATTTTTTCTCTGTTGTTCAATAATAAATCTATCTTCGTTAATAAATATCTATTCTATCATTTGAGTTCATGAATGGAAACTCGGAAACGCTCAGTATTTAGTTAAACGACGCACACTTGTACTAAGGTACATATAATACATATATTTAATTATTTTTCATTATAGATGCTGAATGCCGGCGAGGACGTGCTGGTGTTCTACAATGATAAAGTACTCTTCAACTACTTCATCAAAATGATGAGGGAGTACAAACAGACGGGAGAGATGTCTGAAGCTCTCACGTAATATATATGCCATTATATGACCATTTCAAAATTTATATTCTTGCTCTGGCATTTAATAAGGATTTAAAATAATTATGCATTAATTACGAAAAGTGTGAAAACAAAATTAACCAACCCAATTTTCATTATTTTAATAGTCGAATTTGTATACATTATTAAGGTACAACAGCGTAAGATATATATGCAAGAAAGGTTTATCGATAGCTTCTTTGACAATCTAATATAAATATGCACTTAATATTACATATAATTAATAATATTTATGTATATATTTCTTGCAGGTACCACATAGACCTCATAAAGCTGTTAACATGCTGTACCCTCGGGAAGAACGTGTACACGGAGATCAAGTGTCACAGTCTGCTGCCACTAGACGACATAGTGGCCATGATCACACACCCTGACTGTATACCAGAGGTCAATCACACTTATACATATGTAACATACATCCATGTAGCTGAAATCGTGGTAGTAATTAATACTATCGCAACTTAGTCACAAAAATATTAATCAAGACCGAATGTTGGATAATTATTTATTGAAATATCAAATTGAATTAATTTTATTATTTAACTCAATTGGCTTGCACAAACTAAGCTTAATATTATAAAATGAATGAGAATGCTAAGAAGTTATTGTAAACAATATGTATATGATATCAATAGGGCCCGGATTAATATTTAAATACATATTTTTAATTTACGCGATTTTTGGTCTAGAATGTGTTTTTTACATGGATTGTCATATTTAGACTGAACAACCAACTTTTATTTTCCATATTTTACCATATTTCAAAGTTAAGTCCATATTTTACAAGAAAATGTCACAATCATCCATATATTCACAAAATACATAAAATTTACGTTCCCGCCACTAATGTTTTGGATAAAAGTAAAGGATTTTAGACGCTAAAAAATTAACAGAATTCTGTGCGAAAGTTCCGAGTTTAATTATGAAAGTATTTAATTTTATACTGCATATTTTTTCCATATTTTAGATTTTTTAATACATACTTATCCGGGCCCTAGTTATGATACATATGTAATTGTATTATTCTAAAATTATTTCTGTATTATTATGACAATTATAATTTATTTTTTTGCTATTTCTAAATAAAAAATATTAAATAAACATATGTATCTTTCTTTATTTTTTTTTACAGATTATAATATGGGTTAAGTAAATGAAACAACCAATTAAATATGAGACATAGCGTTTTTATTCAATAATCAATAATATTTGTGTTTATCGATAGAATATTTAGCATTAATAATATATACAAGGAAACAATAGCAACTAAATAGATCTTAAAACTTAATACAGCGATGATTCATTTAAAATTATGTAATATTATAATCAAGCACACATATATCTTAATCAATTTTAACTATTTAATTTATCCTAGCGTTCTTCTTGGCTCTAACGCCAGCGAATGTTCAAGCTTGTTATTCTAACAATTCTAGGTCTTACGTGCTTCAGTCTCAAACCTTTTTTATTACATTCCTCATGATACCATTCTTTATACATACATTTATATATATCTGAAAAACGATGTGAGCAATCGTTGCCGTACATAGTATTTCGACGATCAAATCAACTTAATTTTATCTAAACATAAAACGTATATAAAATTATAATGTGTTAGTTTTTAATGAAGTTTCATTTAAAAATATTTATATTTTAAATGGTATTAATTTAGATTGATTTTATACTGTCCGTCAGTGATACTGAACGTGAAAACCAATATACAGGGTGACTGGTGAATTACTATCGATACTTGAGGACGTGATATTTGACGATCATATATGACAAAATAAAAATTAATATAACATAAATATTAATAAACTTCTAAGTAAAGTTAACCAAAAGTTATGTAATTAATTACGCATCGTGTGAACACCCTACAGATTAGGTATACACACACACACTCACACATACGCGCGCGGCGGCGTAGTGTTGTATCAGCACGCCGCCGCACGCGTCCACACTTGGAAGACTTCGAACGTGTCCACACTCTATTTATTTATACGGAAATTTGGTAAAAAATTAAGTACCTATTTTTTTTACATAATTCGAATGAGAATCATGTACCGAGTATTCTCCTTAAATATTGATAGTAATTCACCAGTCACCCTGTATAATAATACATTTTGTACCTATCTATCTAATTTTATCAGAAGTTGTGCAAATATCGAAACCAATTTTTATTGACCCATAAAAAGACGAGCCAACATATTTCTTCATAGCGAGAATGTTAGTTTCATTAACCGATCATTATGCTTCTAATATAACAATATCAAAACTGTTAGTATCAGATACTCGTACTTAATGTAAATCTTAATATTATTTGATATTTCTACAGTGTTAACATCATGTAAGCGGTTATTTTCAAGACTATAAAGCTAAGCTATCTATAGAGGTTAACGGGTCAAGTAATATGGACCGATGTCGAATATACGACGGTACAATTATAACTTATAAGAAAATACATAGAAATTTTTCACCGGATAGATTAATGTTAGATCCGGGAAAGAGAATTGTAAAATCCTTCATATGTACGAGTATTGTCTTTTCATTTTTATGGTTTACGTAAATATCCTGAATCGTCACATTTCAAGTATTGTATAGATTTTTCTTTAACATTTTGTAATAGCAAATAGTGTGCATTTGCTAGGCCTAAGCCGATAATAGTAAAAATGCATTATTATAAAGAGAATATGTATGCATCAGTATTTATTTCTTCGTTTTGCTAGAACTTGACGTCGGTTTTGGAATCATAGAAAGAGATCTGAAAAGAAAAATTCTTTCAGAACTACATCAACACACTATTAAATTATATGCATTTTCTAAGCGCACGGTAGTGGGCCGGCCAAGTTCCACAGGCCGCGCGCATGCCGTGTACTATATTTACACGAACCGTTTCGACCCACTTTTGACCCCCCTGTAGCTCAGTGCCTATTGCAAGTACAGAGATAAAATTGTACCTACGTAATCATATACTAGTACTAAAGCAGTATGCCAAATTTCATAGATAAAGCTTCAGTAGATCCTGAAATATGACCCTGTGAAAATAGCTAATTTTGGCACTGACTCACTGACAGGTAATCAAAACCTTTATATAGGCGCTCAGCTCAGCACAATAAAATACATAATAATTAAATATTAATAATTAGTAATATGAGTACATCTATCCATCGGTGATAAATGAAACTAAAAAATAAATCTAGTTTAAAAAAAACTAAAAACACGCTACAATGATGAAAGAAACCGCGTGGAAACTAATTTAGCCTTTACAACCTTGGAAATCAATTTAATTTAAATTGTTTAAAATAAACAATAAATGGTATTATTGATAAAAAAGGGTGGGGCGCTTCTCAAGAACTGATATATGAAGCTCATCACGCTTTTTTCACAAAAATACCATTTATTGTTTGTTAATTTATTTTTAAATTAATATTATTGTGAAAAAAATGTGGGGAACTTCTTAAGAACTGATATATACAGGGTGACTGGTGAATTACTATCGATATTTGAGGACGTGATATTTGACGATCATATATGACAAAATAAAAATTAATATAACATAAATATTAAAAACTTCTAAGTAAAGTTAACCAAAAGTTATGTAATTTATTACGCATCGTGTGAACACCCTACAGATTACATACATACACACACACACACACACACACGTGCGGTGGCGTGGTGTTGTATCAGCACGCCGCCGCACGCGTCCACACTTGGAACGTGTCCACACTTTATTTATTTATACGGAAATTTGGTCAAAAATTAAGTACCTATTTTGTTTACATAATTCGAATGAGAATCATGTACCGAGTATTCTCCTTAAATATTGATAGTAATGTAAAAATATTGTCATGTATACATAATGCACACTGTATAACTTAATTAAATATTGCTAACCTAAAAAATTAGGTTTTTTATTGTTTAGGTACGATTTCTTGAAAAAAAGTATTGAAATCTCACCAAAAACATGCCTGTTAAAAAGGGGGCCAAGTACCAATCGGCTAATTGTTTGCCTACAAAAGGGTTGAAATCCAATCTAATGCCAAGTTTAGATGCACTTTGAAATCGATCATAATCATCTTAATCAACAGAATGACCCACTGGTAAACATTTGCCATTCCCAAGACTCGCCACCACACCCAGTCCTCTGCCTTCCACATCCAGCCACTACCCGCCACCTTATTCACGTCAACGGTACATCTGGCCGAAATTCACTTTACCATACACCCAACTTAAAATATGGTATAGTTGTGAAAATACGTAGGTGCTTGGTTAAAAATATCTAAAATTATAATACTTCTAAATTTGAACTTGAAAGGTTAATTTAATTATTTAAATTATATAATTATTTAAATTATATAAATATAAATAATTATATAATATTTAATTAATTAAAATGCAATAATTTTGTGACCATAGTTAATTATTTTTAGCTAATACAAAATTAAATTACTACAAAATAAAGACAATGACACATTCTTTGTAGTGATGAATAAATCACAAAATGGTGGTAAGTCACCCCCTATTAACACTGATACAGAGGCTGGTGACTATGATGGGGTCACGAGGAACGAACAAGCGACTATTAATGGAGTATCACAGGTGTTGTTCGGTGAAATATTGCTCGCGGGAACGCCATACCTAGAAAAAACTAATGTTGTTCATCCAACAGGCAAGTATTAACTGATTAAATATAAATTGCTTTAGAACTAGTCTACTAGTTGTCGCTTTAATTTTATACTATATTCTATTTAAATGAATAAATTTTCACTGGTATAGGATATGGTAAAGAATGTCAACCAGATTGTAAAGCTTCGAGAAATGAAAGATGCCAGAGGATCGATAGTGTTATGAAGTGCGTGTGTAGACCAGGTTTCGCTAGAATGTTCCCAGATCGACCGTGTAAACGTAAGATATTACAATTTTTTATTATACTAAAAATACAAAACCAGTTAGTATTTTAACTATTTTAACATAATATTTTAAATATGCTCAATTTTAGCCACATGCACGTACTCAGTAAGATTAGGACTAGGATCTAGAGACAACAAGGTGATCAAATTCCATAAGAATTTATCGGACAATTCTACTAAAGATTATGAGAGTTTGTCATTGGCTAGTCATGAAGGAATAAATAGAATGATAATGCAATCAGACTTACAGGATGTTTATCACGGAGTCCACATAACAGGATTCCATCCTAGTGAGATGAGAACAAAAGACGGTGCATATGAGGGAGTTATTAATGATTTCTACGTTCAGGTAAACATTCAGTAAAGACTTGAAATATGTTGTTTGCAGCTTAACTTAAATGAATTTTTCTTCAGCTTTCCGATAACGCTCATGAAATACGTTATATGTAATTATAAACCTAGATTAAAAAATATATATTATTCTGATTTATGACTGAAGATTGACATCGTTCAATCAATTTACGCATACTATTTCGTTATATTAGTAATATTCTACATAACATAAGAGATATATAAATTTATTAACTATTATTATTACGTGTCTAATGAATCCCATTCCCACCGTCTCAGCACCAGCATATATAACCAGAAGGCGACTTCGTACTGCATTATCTACACTTACTTCTATTCTACTTTAGTGTTGTCGTTTCTTCATAGATACAATATTTCAATATTCCGTTTTCGCGATGTCCAACCTCCAGAAATGCTCGTCATTGGAGTAGAACATCCGATACTTTGTAACAAGATTTAAAACCATTGCCAAAACGGATGGAAATACAATACTAGTACGTAACAATATGTGTGTCAAAATATATTATTAAAATAAATGTGATCACAAATGAGTTTATTATAGCAGTATAAACACAAGCCTGATGTTTTATTGATATCCCCTTTAAACATTTCACAGGTTTTGTTAATATAAAATATACTTTACCGCAATTAAAATTTGGACTAAGTACCTATACATAATTGAATGAAAAGCATCAGTGTAAGCCGTAAGGTTTACAAATTGATATTGTAAACATATAATTTTTTGTAAAAATTTCCAGATATCCAAAATCTTGAGCCTTTATGCTTGACGACCATATCTTTTCACAAATACAATCCGATCCTTAAATGTTTTCATCTATATTAATAAAGAGGAAAGATTTGTTTGTTTGTTTATTTGTAATGAATAGGCTCCGAAACTACTGGACTGATTTCAAAAATCTTTCACCTTTGGAAAGCTACATTATTCCCGAGTAATATATATATATATGTCTAAATATTATAGTTATGTTGCAATAAGCGGTTTTTTTTATTCTAAAAAATTAATTTATATGCCGCCGCTTGAAAAGGCTCTTTATTTGTACCTTGGTATTAAACCTTGTCAAAATAAATTACTTTATATTCAAGACGGCTTCAATACCTTTTTATAACTTTTTGAATTATTCAATTCGGACATTTCATTCGGAAGATATCACGAGTTTAAAAATGCAAGTATTAGAAAAAAGTCGCGTGGTTGCCGCTCACCGCGCTCAGCTAGCTAGCAGGCGATGTAGGCTCCATGTAAGCATCACTGGGGTACGGGGGGGGGGGGGGAGGCAATCCCAACTAATATTATAAATGCGAAAGTAACTCTGTCTGTCTGTTATGCTTTCCCTCTTAAACCTATTAAACGATATTGATGAAATTTGACACAGACAAACTTTAGACCCTGAGAAAAATATAGGCTACCTTTTATTGCGAAAAAAGGGATGAAGAGGTTGAAATAGGGGTTGAAAGTTTGTATGGGATTTTTAATTTTAAAAGATAAAATCATGAAACTTTATATTTAAGCACTTCACAGGATATATTTAAACAATTGTTCAAGCGTTTTTGAAATTTCGACCAGAGAGGGGGTGAAATAAGGGTTGAAAGTTTGTATGGGATTTCTTAATTTTAGAAGATAAAATCATCAAACTTTATATTTAAGCACTTGATAGGATATATAATATATTATTTATACATTTGTTTTAGCGTTTTTCAAAATTTCAACCAGTGAGGGGATTAAGTAAAGGTTGAAAGTTTGTAAGGGATTTTGTCATTTTTGGGGATAAAAACATGAAACTTTATATTTAGGAACTTGATGAGAAAAACAATTTGTTCTAGCGTTTTCAAAATTTAAAATCGTTTGTTATTTTTAAAACCGTGGGGGTGAAATTCTACACACGGAATTCTCGAAATTCGAACGGAACAGAACGGGAACTACGAAGCTAAACTTTTTGTATACAAAATTTTAACCACTCAACCTAGGAACATCATGTTTAGAAGTCTTGGGTGTATCAAGTTAAAAAAAATTGGCTTTTGAAGTTAAAGTTCCTTTTAACGAATAAATATCTAAAATAAATAACGGAGAGTACCTACTCTGCATCGCCGCCGATGCCGTCGGTCGTCGGTCGCCGCACAGTGGGAAAGCCCCAGAAAGGCCGTCTCAAAACCCATTCACATGAAAGTCGTTGTTATGCAGTAAAACTAATTAATTAATATAGTCTTATAAACAAGCTTTCTTTTCTTTATTTCTTTTAATTATTTTTTGCAAACCATAAATATATATTAAAAGGCATCAAAGTTGACTCATGTCCAATGGTGTTATTTTAGCCCAGTACATTACTACAATTCAACGACACATTAGTTGAAAGTATTACTAATATTATAAATGCGAAAGTAACTCTGTCTGTCTGTTACGCTTTCACGCCTAAACCACTGAACTGATTTTAATGAAATTTAGTACAGAGATAGAGTTGACCTTGAGAATGAACATAGGATAGTTTTTATCTCAAACTTTTGAAAAGTTCTCTTGGAAACGCGATATAACCGAACTCCAAGCGGGCGAAGCCGCGGGCAGAAAGCTAGTTAGGAAAATGAAAACAATCAGTCATAAATACAAATTTTTATATTGATCATATTAATTTAACCAATGTGAAGAAAATTCTGTAGCGCTTACCACTTCATAAACGTATACCGCTCCATAATTTTGAAAATAATGTAAGCTAAAGTTGATAATGAAGACGTGACGATTTTTTTTCCATATAGGTAATTTAATAAACACAATATAATTATTAAGCTTCAATGAAAATAGTTCAACACTTAAATATTAAGTATTCTTTACGACACAAAACGAAACTAATATAGTTATTCCTTGTATCCAGTTCGGTCAAAAAAATATTCGATTCGAAAGTTTAATCTTATATATATAAAAGAAAGTCGTGTTAGTGACTTCACTTATAACCCAAGAACGGCTGAACCGATTCAACTGAAAATTGGCAGGGAGGTAGTATAGAACCAGGAAATTGCAATAGGATACTTTTTATCCCATTCGACAGCATTCCTGTGGGACTTGACATGAAACGTCAGTCACTATAAAACGTGGAATAACACAATTGACAGCTATGCAATTGACGTATAATGACAGATATGTAATGACGTATGGATGACAATTTGATATTTGTAAGAAATCTACTATATAAAAATAAAAATATTTAGGTAATGTGTTTGTAGTTTGAACTCTTAAAACCATTTAGTATTTGCGGGATAAATTTAGAAAATCATTGTTTTTCACATGGGCAGTTATATTTTGTATGTTCATGAGTTTGGAAACCAAACGCTTTATTTGTGTTAAAGTTAGACCAAAAAACAAAAAAATGTGGTTTACAAAGGAGCACTTCAATGAAACGGATAATTTGCGGACACGTATAACGCTTCGATTCGGTATCTACTTTGGATTCACTTTCATTTACTTAGAGAAGTTCAACTAAATAACACTTCATTTTTGTAATCGAAATGAATTCATTACTGCTGTGAAATGAAATAAAAATTTTCCTTTTCAAATATAAAACAAAAAATTCTTCATCTTTTAATCACCAAACGAAATGTTATATAAAAGCCTTCTGGTGGCGAAACGGAGTTCGCCAGGTTTACTAGTAATGGAATAAAACTCAATAACTTTATGGATCTTTATTGTATAGTAACACACATATTACCTACTATAGTTGTTATAAACAAATCAATTATGTACTGAATTTTAAAAATAATATTTAAGTTACCTTACCGTAGTAAATAAATAATTTATAAATAAAAAGTTAAAACATCGCACTTTGTTACAACTATTTAAAAGACATTTCAAGTTATATTTGACAAATAAAAAGAATAATAGTATTGAAGGACTGTTAATAAAACATAAACACACATTCAATAAATTATAATCAGTAGTATGCCTCTTAATTAATAATACGTGGTGTGTGGCCACTAAACGTGCGAGTAGTCAGCGCGTCACGTCGCGTGATGAGCACGCTCGCCGACACGTCCGGGGACGAGTGACGAGCGGCGGAACACGCGCGACCACCACTCACTGGTCGCACATCTACCTGCAGTTGATATATAAATATATACATATAAACGTTGGAAACAGATTGTCAGAACAAAGTTTAAGCTGAAATATTTTCTAATTAACGATGTTTTCACAATTAGTACCAAATAATTACGTTGATTTGCACTTTCACCGACGATATGTAATCCATTCAATACATTTAAGTACTTACTTAAAACGTTCTGACAGCATACGTTTTATGATTAATAGATTCAATTTAATAATGTGTATATAATTTGTCAGTGATTATTTTTTTTGTGAAAACATTTTTTTTATTAGACAAATACTAATTTACTTTTTAACACAAATATACTCAATTAAATGTTCATCTCAATGTTTCATGTATGGGTTACGAAGTTTAAGTAATAATTGATTCGTATAATAATGTGTGCTTATAATAGTTTACCATTCGTAAATGTAACCAATCGCGATGACAACGGATATCCGGTGATGACGCAGCACTGCTCGTCTGGCCCCACGTACGAGATGAATTTACCACGGTTCTCCAATGGCAGAATCTGAAATTAAACAATAATATGTATTACAATAGACAGAAAATTGACATTATAATAATATACATGTATATATTATGAGGCTTATATTGAACTCTTACAATATATTATGTACTTTCAAATCTTGCTCCAACAGTAAAGTGACGATGGTTTCTTTGCAATGAGCATAAATATAAAACAATTTCTTTTAAGCAGCTAGTTGTCGACGAATATATGTATACCTTTGAATTTATTATATATCGATATTATGTTAATTGACAAAGAATCGAGAAGGCTTTCGATACATGATAAAATAACTACATAACTAGTTATATAACTATAATATTAATGATGTTGACATTTCAAATCCTCGCATTCTTTATACAGATTGGATAATGCTCGACTGAAATGATTCGGCCTCATATGTCCACCTAGATATTCTAGTAACTCCTTGCACGTATATCAAAGTCATGTTAATAAGTCTGTGTGTACACGCACCTGGTCGACCAGTCCCTCAACTCAGAGAGAGCGGTCCCTCGGACACACGAGCCCGACAACAGTAGCGGACTCTGAGACCAATCCGTGCACTCTGACGATTAGAAATATACATACCTAATGTAATAATAATAATATACTTTATTAATATAACAATAAAAATGAAATATATACAAAACGCCATTTTTGAACTCTGCTAAGATGTTGAAGATGGACTATCGCAGACAATTACACTTCGCGACTTTATTGTTCGGGATAGTGAATTACAAAATGCCTCCATACCTCTATCACAAATTAAAATGGGCTTGCGAACAGAGGCTAACTCACGAAACGCGAGCCTCACCATACTCGTTGATCATGCCACTATTTAAGACCGCAGCCTTTCGAGGTAGTTTTATTTACACGGCGACAAAGTGCTGGAATAACCTGCCGCCACCTTTTCGAAACCTAAAAACAACAAATGTATTTAGAAACAAATTTAAAATGCATTTAATGAATTTACAAACTCAGTCTTAATTAAACATTTATACATTATGTGTGCCGTGCGTTGGTCGTGTGTAAATTCTTACCTTATTAATGTGGCCACTATATGAATAACACAATAATGTCGCTCACAAAACCATTTTATGATGATATTAAGAAATATTATTTTGTAACTTACCCACTGTAGCTTTTATGTCTTAGGTATATTTATTCTAGTTTCCAATAATATTCTTTGTTAGGTTATTTGTTCTTAGCTATTATACACATTTTTATTTTTTATTATTATTATTTTTTTCTCACTACCTGCGACGTGGCGTGCGTAGGTACTGGCAGCCACAGAATACCAGCGTTGAAAGTCATGATAATGATTTTCAACATAAGCTGAGTGGCCTACCAATTTAGGCATCACTTTCTCGTTGTTATTTTTTTTATACTGTTTTTTATATGTTAACTGTGTATGTCTAAATAAAGATTTTTTGATTTGATTTGATTTGATTTGAAAATAAAAGTTGATGCACAATAAGGCGGTCTTATCGCTAGGTAGCGATTTCTACCAGACAACCTTATGGTACATGAACATTTCTAACCATCCGTTTTCTAATAACTTTCGTAACTAGAGTATGTAGATAATCGAGTCGTTGAAAAGGATAAATCGATTTGGTATTCGATGCATACAGAACCTCAGTGTACTAAGTGATGTTTAAGCCTTTAGTTTAATACATTTTAAAATAATTTAAAAACAAAACTCCTCCGTGTTTTCTTCACACAATACTCAAGATATATAATTCTTCCAACAATAAAATATTCCACGATTCCAGTGCAAAGGACGCCATAGCATAAAAAATATTTGTCTAGATATAAAATAAATTCAATATAATCATAGTAGAGGTCCAATAGTTATACCAAAGTCGGCGTAGTCCAACATTAGGTTCCCATCATCATCAGCGGCCTCCAGCAGGTCCAGACAGTGGTTCAGCAACACGAAGGACTCCCTGCCTCACCGCCCATCACCTCGCCACATAAGTAATACGCTGCAATGGAAAAGTATACATACATACAAACAATGGAATTATTATTAGTACTCTTCTAATAACTTTAAAGACATTTACATGAACATGTTATAGTCATTTCATACAAACATTGTGAGCAACTTTTGCATTATTTATATTTACGGTATAAATAACATTAATTGAAGATCACTCTTAGCACCAGTGGCGGCTGGTGGGAAATAGAACTGGTGGTGCACTTTACTAAAATGCAACAAAACATAACGAAATGTCAAAAACGGCTCAATTCGTCATACATCGGGTGCTCTCGGTAATCTTCGGTCGCTCGTGCGGCGCTCGAGAACCGACTCGTTACTCGGTACATTTCTATGAACTATCTTTTGTTTCACGCGTCAGGCGTATTAATGCGTGTCTCATACAAGATGTATTAGCAGTCCTCGTGCACTCACCGAAGCGCACGATGTGAGTTTAGTAAAGCGCTCAAACTTTTTGACCATAATAAGGAAATTTAATTGTTTATACGTTTTTGTATGTTTAAAAAATAAATATTAAAATGTTAATTTAAAAATAAAGATGAAGTAATATTTTGTAATTTTTAAATCTTTTGAATTGGTGGTTCAGCGCACGAGTGCACTTAAGGTACAGCCGCCACTGCTTAGCACTTAGCAAATCTATCATGCTATCATTTGTAAAGAATGTGAGACAGCTGTCATGGCATTAGCTGCTAAAAGATTCGTGATAAAATTATAGATACGGTCACGTAAACAAAAGCTTTAATTAGGCACAATAATTATTGTAATAAGAATAACTTCCAAAACAACTATTAGGTATGTCATAATTACTTATTTATGCTTGTCTGGACTGAAATAAAACTGATATTTTCAGATTTACGACGCGTTTTTTAATATTTTGTCTATATACTCCCGACCTTTCTTTTACTTTGCAGCAACCGAAAATATTAGTTCTAATTCAATGAATATTGCCAAAGTCTTGAACTCATGCTTGTCTGGACCATTCTTGAGACTTTATTGATAAAAACAAAAGAAAATTAATACTTATAATATAGAACAGAATATTAATACTTGCCAACACCAGCAACAATGAGGTCAGCGTATCGAGGCAGGGCTCGAGCTGCCTTGGACGCTATCTGTGGCACGTGGAGACCCATCAGTAGTGTGATAGCCTAAACAACATAACATTCTATTTGAGTTTACATACCTTTATATCCATAACATCAGAATTGTTCTTTGTAAACTAAACAACAACTAAACGACATTACAATTAATATTATAATTGCGAAAGTTTGTGGGTGTGTGTGTATGTTTGTTACTTCTTCACGCTCAAACGGTTCAACCGATTTTGATAAAATTTTCTATACAGGAAGCTGACGTCCAGGAATAACACATAGGCTACTTTACATCCCGGAAATCCGCTGGTAACACCGCGGGGCGCAGCTAGTATTATATATTATTTGAGTTTTCTTTTCAAATCATTTGATCAATTTGATCATTATATAAAAACCTGTATGCTCCTTTCATCGGCTCCAGCTATCACCATAATGGCGGCCGCTTCCTTCATGGCATTAAGGGCTTTGGGGGCAGCGGACATCCTAACCAGGATCTCACTGCATACAGCCTTGGCTAGAGCACTGTCACTAGTAGACACTATCACTACACCGGCGTCATCTGTCAGATATTGTCGAAGTACTTCCAGATCTTGGGAAAGAACTTCTGGTATGTCTTCGCTCATAATATCTACGCCTTCCATACGCTGGAATATAAATTGGTTAGTAAACACATGCTCCTATAATGTAATGGAAAAAGGTTTTTTATTATCTTGAATGGATAGCTCTTGACTGTCATTCCACGAGTTGGAAGTTGGAAATTAAATCGTTGACTGTAATGCACTATACTGTTTAAATGTGATAAAAAATTATAATACACTTTTAAGCTAGTTTAAATTTCAGTTAAAAGCGTGATATTTTAAGTAAATAAACAGTCATTATAAGTATAAGTTAAAAGCAAAATAAATTAATATTGGTATTAAAATTATAATAAAAGACAAAAATTGCAATTTCAGCCAATCAAAACTATTAAACAAAATAATAGGTTGTATTTATATTATTAATAATGAGTTATGCTTACTGAATTTGTCTTGAACAGATGAGCAGCGTGTCTGAGCCGTAATGTGCTGCCTTGTCCCAGCTCGTGCCACTCAGCGCTGCCACTGGCCAGCCTTCACTAACTGCTCCAGCGCTTCACTTTCTGAATCTGATTCTTTTGTTTCTTGTTGCATCTCTTCCCCCTCCTCTTCATAGTCAGCTCATGTACCTGGAATATTTAGAATAATATGTCACATCAACTAGCCTTCGTACAAACAACTTGATCCGAACTATACCAATTATCTTTGTATATACATCGTGTTAGTTACACTATTTATATGTCAAGAACGGCTGTACGGTTTGGCTGAAAATTTGTGGAGAGATAACTTAGAACATGGGAAAGGACGTAGGATAGTTTTCATCTGATCGAAAAAGAAATAAATTGATAAAATACAAAATGCTCTTATTTACTGTCTTTAAGGTTGAATAGTTATAGTCCGGTCAGCTATACATTTCTAATTCTGACACTAACGCAAACGAAGTCGCCGACAGGAACTAGTATTTAAATAAACATATATAGTGTTCTATATTTTACAATATATTACTTATACAAACTATTAATGAATCACCTTCGGCATTATCTTCATCCATTCCATCGACAAGTGCCGCCCGAAGCTGTTCACCCACGTCGCTCTGACCGATGGAAGCAAAACTGTAACAAATACGTAATAATAACAACTGTAACAAATACATAATACATAAGGTTTACAAATTAAATATTTAAAAGGATTTTAAAACTATTTATTCACAAGAAAATTATTGTATGTTAATAAAGAAAAAATAAGTGTCTATTTGCAAGTTACCAATACTTAAAAACCAGTGTATTTAGGTTTTATCTATCTGTCTGTTTATCTGTCAGTTTATGCTGAAAATTCCAAGAGGGTGTACCTATTTTAATAATATTGAATTACCAGGCAACTTTGATACAAGGTACAATTATGATTTTTATGACTTTCATAAACCGTACAATAACCCTACAACTGCATTTGTGTGTCATAGTATTCAGTGAGACAACAGATTTTCATTGTGAATCATGAATAAAGCAACCAGTCATGTCAGGTAACATAATGTCAGTGTTCATCTCACGTGTCAGCCTCCTCCTCTTGCTGATCAAGTCAGTCAGCTGGTCCCTGGCCAGTCGCGCCGCCCAGCAGCACATGTACTGCCTCCCACCACTCACCCCTAAAAACAAACATTCCACTTGATATCCAGTCCATACTGATTCATATAAAGATACTAGCTGCGCCCCGCGGTATTACCCGCGGATTTCCGTGATTGGAAGATGTAAAGTAGCCTGTGTTATTCCTGGATGTCAGCTTCCTGTATACAAAATTTTATCAAAATCGGTTCAGCCGTTTGAGCGTGAAGAAGTACCAAACATACACTCCCAAACTTTCGCAATTATAATGTTAGTAGGATGTATCTAAGATTATCGCGTGTATTCAGTTAACATCTCGCCTGCCCATGATCACGGTTGCTGTAATGTAACCGAAACGTAACGAAAATATTATATAATGCGTAAAGATTAGCGTCCGTAAATATTAGCTTCATTTAAATGAATACTCGCGAGAATCTTAGATCTCATTATAATATATCTAATAATTTATTTTTTAATTATTTTTTTAATTTTGCTCATATCCAGAACATTTGTCAATAATAATACTTAACTAAAAGGATTCTTAGCCAGCATTCTATGAATTTGATATATATTATACACATGAAATAAAATAAAATTCATACCATAACACATAATTTAACATATTCCCGTAATTTTTGTGTATATTTTTATGGAATAAGAAATAATAATTTCAGATATGAATTAAATATACCTAGTAGCTTTTGTACACGTCTTCGTCCATATGTACTTACGAATTGTTTTAAAGTGAAACAAATGTGTACTTAATGTTAATGCAACCAACCACAAGCGACATCTATCGTGTGTGTCTGGGACTTCATATAAAAAATAACAGTAGGCGTGTTTCCGCGTAAAACACATGACTCAGGCGAATAGTCACTGCTCATTTTGACAAATTTTCCGTTTCCAACGGTTCCATAAAAATTTGTGCTCTAAACTTGTCGCCATTATTGGACACTTAATCTAATTAATACTGCCATCTGTTAGAATGTTGTGGAACCTACAAACGGTTATTACTGTTTAAATGATAGTGACAAAATAATAAACAAACTAGAAAAAAAAATTATAAATAAAAGAATATTTCTATTACAAAATTAAGATTCAAAGAAACCTATTTTTCAAGTAGGACGAAAACCGCACGCAGGTTAAAAATTGTATTAGTGATGGTTAAGTAGTTTAGGAGTTCATGGCACACAAACAATATATACATATGTATATATGACGGTTTATCAAAACCGGCCCGCGTGTGAGGCGGCTCGTTGTAACAGCGGCGGTACATGAGGCGGGACAGACTCAGAGCTCTCCGGGAGACACTCGCGGGACACTCGAGACGCCTCCTCGTACAACTCTGAACATGAAAAAAATATTATTTAATCACACTAAACTACATTCAAAAGAATTAAAAACAAAATGTGATGATAATACACAGCTTTCTTGAGTATTGTTTAAATTTAACAAACGATATCGCTGCTGTAAGTTATCCATCTTATAAATTTATTGATCTCTATCTTGTCCAAGAAAGTGTCATGTATATTAATACTTAATAGACGAAGGTAACAAGCTATCACCATTTTATAAAAACTATCGTTGTTAACAAAGCATTTTGTCATTCTTCAAAAGGAATTCTTCAGAGAGATAAAGTAATTTCCGAACGAACCCAAGTCTTTGTAATGCTGCACCACTTCTCTTGTCATGAGAGCTTCAAACTGTGCCAGGTCCCCGCGCTCGACCAACACCTCCTCCGTCTATACACGTCACATAAAACTACACTTACTACACTGCTATAATCATTAGTATAGCCAATGTAAGCAGAGCTATAAATTTTTTTTTAACGACAAGAACTCTCCTATTGTCAATTTCTTAGAATCTTATCGTTTAAGAGTTATATAAAGTAAATTAGAATAAAGTATACGAACATTGAAACTAAAATTACGTCACTTATCAAACAAAATGTGTCACCATATGCGTGGCATGCTGTTCGGCCAAGGCCAAAGCTCTTTGGTGATTCCTTTTAGACAGCCACATCCGAATCGCATCCTCAGCCGCCGAAGCTCTAAGGAAAGCCGCCTCAGCCTCCTCCGGGTTCTCTTCAGCCAGAACCGCTGCTTCATGCCTCGCTACTTCTCACTTCGTGATCCCACCACCCATCTCACTCAACTCAATTGCAATATCCCATCTAAATACATATTTGAATCTGACTGTTATTGTGACATAATAAGTAAGGCCAATATGACATTGAAAAGTACAAATTTACAATATTTCTAAAGAGATCCAGTATCCGGAGGTAATTCATTAGCATTGATAATCGACTTCTTATTTCTTAACTGAATTCGCTGTAATTTACGAGTTACGTAAAGTTTGTTTGTTTTCCATAGAATAGAGGCAGTTAGTCGGTGGTAGGTTAATGTTTGTGAACCCCTACCTGTGCGCCTGGAGGGTCCACCTCGCTCCGAGTGCTGCCAGTCATCGGGCGGTCAATGAACCCGCCCACTGAACAGCAACCTGCTGCTGTACTGTAAACGGAGCGTGGGCCCGAGCCACCACCCACTGACCACTCGTGTCATACATCTGGATGGCACCTGGACGATATATATACATATAAAATTATTTCTTGAATATAATAATGGAAACAATATACCATACAACATCATGTCTACAATATAATATATTTATTTTCATTCACATGCATAATTTAACGGACCTAGAGGGTAATGGCTTTTTTTAAAATGCGCTCGCTAATTTTAAAGTGCGTTGTGCTAATAGAGCTCACGGCTCCTTCGGAAACCAAAATTTCGAAAGACCATGTGATCAAGGTCAACAAGTGTTACAAGCTCACTAACGAACTCACTAAGAATAGGTTCGTGGTTAATTTATACGCTATAGAAGTGGGAGGAGAGGTATGACAGCTAAATCTCTCTACAACCTACTAAAAGACTTGAGCCTGTCCAGAACTAATATCAGGTCATTGGAACGTGCGTTGTAGGCAGCCCTAGTAGGTTCGTTTCAATTTTGGTTAGGTTTTGAGAGGAGCTTATTTAACGCGCCTTAGATAGGGTCTCTTGAAGCTCCTCTCCCTGCAACGCGATAGACCTAATGGCCACACAGCGAATCTATGGAACACTAAGAAGTTTGTTTTCATATCAATAGACGCATCGTTTTCCCTAGTGGGTCTCACCGGCTTGTATGTAGGAGGTCGCTGGCCGCCACCAACCGCAGCATCGACTCATACTGACACGCTTCCTGAACGATATTTAACAGCGATTTAGGAAAACCTTATATTTGTTTTATGCATATAATTAAACAATGTATATTTCAATATTTTAGAGTATTACCTTATACATAGATATAGCTTCACCTGTATCTCCTAGTCCTATATAAATTTGTTCAGCCTTTCTAAAGTGCCCTTCCTGTCGTAATTGTTGAGCGAGTGGTCAGTAAATATCTCTCGTGTCTTCTTCTGCCAGATGTGTAGCGGCAACACGTAGACCTTCTGACACTTTGCCCGCGGCGTTGTACGCTCCTACACATTTCTCCGCCATACCACAGGATATGAGAACTCGTTCTGCTGTATCCCATTCCTGTAAATGTTTGCTAAAAAGATATTAATTGACATATTATGAAACCTACTAGAATAAAATAAAAATCGACCCAAACTTTGAATTCTAAAAAATTAATAAATTGATCGTGACGTTAAATCCGTGTATAAAAGAAGAAATGAATAATTAAAAATATATTCGTTTACACCCTTATTGGATGTTTACATTTATATTTTTGTAACTATACACAATAACTAATACGGAATGAACAAAATCGAATTAAGTTAATAACAATTATAAAAAAATAATAACAACATATTTCTTTTGTTCATTATTTAATATGAGAAGATATAAAATGATCCCCCAACTGTTCACATTGCTCCCGAATTGATTCTATATCTTCTATAACCTAAAGATATCAATGGATTGATTTAAAAAATATATATATATATGTATATTATATATACATATACAGGGTGACTGGTGAATTACTATCGATACTTGAGGACGTGATATTTGACGATCATATATGACAAAATAAAAATTAATATAACATAAATATTAATAAACTTCTAAGTAAAGTTAACCAAAAGTTATGTAATTAATTACGCATCGTGTGAACACCCTACAGATTAGGTATATACACACACACACACACGCGTGCGGCGGCGTGGTGTTGTATCAGCACGCCGCCGCACGCGTCCACACTTGGATCACTTGGAATGTGTCCACACTTTATTTATTTATACGGAAATTTGGTCAAAAATTAAGTACCTATTTTTTTACATAATTCGAATGAGAATCATGTACCGAGTATTCTCCTTAAATCGCGTAAATTAAAAATATATATTTACATATTAATCCGGGCCCTAATTTATCATCATTAATTATTAAGAAAATGTTATTTTACGTAAAAGAGAATAATAAAAATTAGTCGTTTAAAATATGACTCTTCCTGACATCTAGTGGCGAATAGTAATACTACTTTTTTGCTACTTGCTTTTACAAATTGCTTTAACGACACAACAGCAGATGGCGTTGTTGAGTACCAGGAAGTCAACAAATGTTTGTTTTAAGGTTAGACTAAGAAATTAATTGTTGATTTATATTGTTTTCTGTCTTCTTAACGTGTTGAATTAAAAATGCCTTAACGAAATTAAAAAAATAAAACCAAAATATATACTAATAATTCCTTAATACCCAGCAAAGCTGGCTAACCAGTTATTATTAATAATACCTGTACAATTTGAAGAGCTTTTTTATAATGATGTTCCTTCAGAGCCGCAGTGAGAGCATCAACGGTTCGAGCAGCCTCTATGAGATGAGGTACAGCGGCGCCCGCCTGTCGCGATGATACAAGCCACGCGCCCCACTCTCCTTCCAACCTGGTCACTTCACCGGGACAGGCCTGAAGAACAACAAATGATATAATAAAAATCAAAAACATAATTTCTAATAAACAACACTGACTTCTCTTGCTAGTTGAACGGCTCTTGCGTAGTTGTTGCCTCTAGAATAGTAATCAACAGCAGTTCTGATATCACCTTTACGCTCGGATATTTCACCAGCCATTTCCCACCATTCCTCCTACAAAGGAAACAAATTGTAAAGTTCATAATCTATGTCTCTAATAAGTGAATCTTAACTTTTCAAAATGTACAGTAATATGCAGGAGTTACAGTATAAGAATAAATTAATATGTTTGAGACAGTTATATTAACAAAATATACTTCTACTATTTTTTGTTAGTTAAATGCATAACCCTCGTCTTTAACTTGCATCATTCACATTAACATTATCTCTTCAATAGTACAGGGTGGGCCAAGAATTCTTTAATGGGGTTATTTAAAGAGTCGTGTCTACATTGATAAACCAAATACACTACGTCAACTAAAAGAAAAAATCAGCGAAGAGATATCGACGATCTCACGGTCTCTGTGCGGACGAGTATTCGAAAATTTCGTTACTCGCTTAGAAGAGTGTAAAAATCGAAATGGTGGTCATTTAGATGATATGATTCTTAAAAAATAATTTTCAATTATTAGCTTTCTTTTAATAAAACAATTTTTAAAATATGTTAAATAGTTTTTTTTAAATGATTATTTCAAATGTTAACTAATTCATGGCCCACCCTGTATAATCAATAATACTAAATCAAAAACAAACGCTAATTGGTCATTTACGTATGTATTAAGACCTACAACGAATTGAGCAGGATCTTTCATTGCTACCACAAGACTATCCTTAGTGAGACCAACAAGCGGTATTCCCACAAATGGGTACACACTTCACTGGCATTTTTATTTAGCTATCTGATAATGGAGCCATTTCCTTCCCTATTTTTTTTATCTATCTGATAATGCAACCTTCACCTGTACTAGTTGATGGCTGACAGCTCATCTCGCCGACCACCCTTCACCCACACACGAACCGCGCCTCGCACGTCACCTGACGACCTGTACCAACAAAATAATACTTTACTAGGGCAAATAGATTATTAGTGTTATTCTAACGAAGATAATATATATATCAATTAAAACTGATATAAGATTTTACAAATATTTTTTTGCAGCGCGGAAATTTTTTATCAATCTTAAATTATATTCTGAACAGTTATAATTTTTGCACCTGTTGGCGTGAGATAGTCCATGTATTGCTGCCTGAGTGATATCACCGCTTGTCTATCGACTTGTTCAGCGAGGGCGATGGCATCTGCCCATCTATTGAACTGCTTGTACATATTAATGGCCAATTTTGGCTCCACGTACGTAGTATTCTTCGGCGGTGGTTAAGTCCCCCACAAATATTGCTAGACGTGCACGAACCTCGGGACTCTTTAAACTTATGCATTGTATTATAATCACGATTTATAAAATAAATACTATTAATACAATAAGCGGGTACAAAAAGAAATGCATGAGCTGTTCCCGAAACGTTTAAATGCAAAAAATACCTTCATCAATATTCCCGTCCCCTTTGGTTGAAGCTAACTCGAAAGTTTTCTCTAGATAAAATGTTCTAGCCTCATCACCCACTGCTTTATAGCATTTCGTCGCCAACTGAAAAAAATATATATGTTATGAGGTACTAAAACGTTTAAATGTTATAATATATATATATATATATATATATTAGTATATATATATAAGTCTTTCTCTAATTTGAGCAGTGAGGAATATACCACCACCACAACTGAATGGCTAACAATTTACCAAACATTACTGTTTTTCGGTATCAGGGTGGTCCAATCTACTTGAACCTAACGTTAATGTAATTAAACCAATAATAAATTGAAGTAGTTATTCTAAAACATTGGACAATCTTTATTTCTATCATATATACATGGTGGCTCATAGGTAATGTCGATTCATATGTAAACATTTCAATGCATCCATTTAAATATGTTGGAACTTCTTAAATTTATCTCTAGCTCTACAAACAGTACAGTAATTTTACTTTCTTTGAATAATTTTCTGTTTGTTTGTTGATGAAGGACTAGGTTTTGATAAAATAGTGGACAGGAGATGCGAATGTATGAGGTTTTGTTGAAGAAATATTTATGTTACCGGAACCGGTTTTTTTTTTCAAGACAATTCTAAACCATAAGTGTCGAAAGTAACGCAGAATACGATCAAAGAACTTGGTGATACTAAATTCCTACCACGTCCGAAATTCAGTTCAGACTTTACACTTGAGATCTATGGCGAGAGTCTTTTGTACAAAATAATTTGAATCCAACAAATGTTATTAAAGCAGTGCGACATTTTTTTGCATTTAAGGTCAAAAAACCGTTTAACCTAAGAGCTTACTGCTCTTTGGGATAAAAACCATTAAATACGAGGAGCTATACATCTCATAGTAAGTCTATTTCTTTGCATTATATTTTAAAAAGTGAACACTGAAAATCGACATTATTTATGAGACATCCACTGTACTTATATCCTCTGTACTTGAATACAAATTCACATAAAGCAAATATCGTAAAAAACTTACTAAAAATTAGTAGGATGTTTTCAATGTGTTTGGCAACGAAGTCTTAACAAACTTCTGTTTATATTTAATCTAACTGTAATGCCATACATATTAACCTCAACATCGTATCCTGTTAGCGCCTGTTCAGCCAGTTGACACCACAACGACCCGACGTCCGCAGACCTCGACACAGCGTCCAAGTATGGAGCACAATCCTTTAAGTCCCCGCTACGTAACGCGGAATCTATTCAAAATAAATACTACATACATTCCATTTAATATTCCATATAAATTAACAATATAGTGATTGATGAAAAGAAATTCAAATAGCGCTTAGAACATTAAACCAATCCTGTTATAATAAAATAGTTTATTTATTGTTTTATGCAAAAAAAACTTAGTGCTCTGTATTATTCTATAAGTTAATCTTTCCAAAAAGTTCCTTCAGCAACACACTGAATCTTGCTGTGTTGATAGTGTGCACCACATTAACATTATCCTACTATGAACTTTAAATTTAAACGTCGTCTATATAAAAACTTCATAGTAATCATTTCAAACAATATAAAAATAAATGAAAAGAATGTTTCGGTTACTTTACAGCAACCATGATCACGGGCAGACTGGATGTGTTTCATTTAAATGAATACTCGAGGAAGTCTTAGATCTCATTAATCCTATTAATATCATAATTGCGAAAGTTTGTGAGTGTTTGTGTATGTTTGTTACTTCTTCACGCTCAAACGGTTGAACCGATTTTGATAGAATTTTGTATACAGGAAACTGACATCCAGGAATAATACATAGGCTACTTTACATCCCGGAAATCCGCGGGTAAAACCGCGGGGCGCAGCTAATATAAAAATAATGTCAATACTGTAAAGGGTTCATACTGAAAGCCAGTCGATGTTCATCCAATACAATGGCCTGGATCTGACCTCCTTCCAGTAGGACTCGTCGCTCTGATACTGATACAGCCGAGACTGATACACACTCAGACATGTCAACACACTGAGGCTCCCATACACTGTACCTATAACACATACAAACACACATATATATGTAGGAACAACCTTATGACCCATGTATATCTTACTGTATGTAATATATAGACATCATGAGGAAAAACTAGGATTAATTTACAGGAATATTTTGATATGTTTTCTCCCAAAATATTAAATTAATACTGACCATTTAAACATTGCCAACGATACATTATTTTAAGTTAGAAGATTTATTATATTCAGATAAATGTTGAACACATAATAAGTTTCTTTTATCTATATGGAGTACGTTTTCAAAAGTGCTAATACAATCATTAATCTCCACATCACAATCCCACAATTAATAATGAAAAAGATATTTCAACATGACGTTATAATTTGGGTATCTTCAAGCAAAGGCGTGAATAGGATGATACTGAGATAGTGCGTTCAGTATCTAACACTTCATTTCCGTCTTCCAACAGTCAAGCACTATCCAGTAGAATTAAAAAATATATTATTAAATCTTACCAAATCAGCACGAAACTAACTCCGCTCGCGATAATTTCCTAAAAAAATGAAATACCAGACAATGAAATATCATATTTATTTGATTCAATTTATCCAGCTATGTCGTTTACGCTATATATATGAGTGCTACCTTTTCACCGGTATCAATACGGAGAAGTGCAAGTCGTCGTCTAGTATGACGGAACAGAAGCAGATGTCCGCTCTCAGTCAGCTCCAACCAATCCACCCGAGCTTCGTGCCACCACGGCCCTAACTGAACTCCTACAACATTCACATCATTGACATTAATAAATATAATGCAACGACATCAATCTTTTCTTTCATAACAAAGGAACTCTAACATCTATCCTATGTATGTTCCGTACCTGTAACAAGATCAATAACAGCAATCGTCTGTCTGTCAGCAGATAGGCGAAGTGTTTTCGTTCTTCCTCCGTCTTCCTGCCCTCATTGATACGGACACTGAGCACGTGAGGATTCACACGCTCAGTACGAACCTCCATAAGATACGAAACATTTTAGTATAAATTAAATTACTCGACATTGTGTACATCTTGATCTATACTCACGGTTTGTAGTACTCTATCGAGGCCGTACTCCACCACACTAAGTTCGCCAGCACGCTGCAACAGACAGGCTCCACCCACAGCTGCATATATACGCTCCCCTCCACCGGACTATAAACTTTTAATACTATATACAAGTTCGATAGAAAATATAACTCACTTCGCTAGTTAGACCACGAACTATATCGCACAGGATCAGACTATTACTGGTACGACAGACAGCGTACCAATCGTTACCTGTAACAGTCGACGTTGGTTAAGTCTATATATACATGTTGGTTGGTTAAGTCTACATCCCTACTAATCCCTACTAATATTATAAATGCGAAAGTAACTCTGTCTGTCTGTCTGTCTGTCTGTCTGTCTGTCTGTCTGTCTGCTACGCTTTCACGCCTAAACCACTGAACTGATTTTAATGAAATTCGGTACAGAGATAGAGTTGACCTTGAGAAAGAACATAGGATAGTTTTTATCCCAGACTTTTGAAAGGTTCTCTTGGAAACGCGATATAACCGAACTCCACGCGGCGAAGCTGCGGGCGGAAAGCTAGTATGTCTATATATGTATGTATAAAAGAAAGTCGTGTTAGTTACTCCACTTATAACTCAAGAACGGCTGAACCGATTTAGCTGAAAATTGGCAGGGAGGTAGTTTAGAGCCAAGAAAATGCAATAGGATACTTTTTATCCCGTTCAACAGCATTCCTGTGGGACTTGACACGAAACGTCAGTCACTATAAAACGTGGAATAATGAAACACAATTGACAGCTATGCCATTGACGTGTAATGATAGATATTATGTAATTTAATATTTGCGGGATAAATTTAGAAAATCATTGTTTTTCACATGGGCAGTTATAGTTTGTGTGTGTTGGGAAACCATCCGGTTTATTTGTGTTAACGTTATACCAAAAAACAAAAAAATGTGGTTTACAAAGGAGCACTTCAATGAAACGGATAATTTGCGGACACGTATAACGCTTCGATTCGAGAAGTTCAACTAAATAACACTTCATTTTTGTAATCGAAATGAATTCATTACTGTTGTGGAATGAAACAAAAATTTTCCTTTTCAAATATAAAACAAAATAAAAATTTCTTCATCTTTTAATCACCAAACGAAATGTTATATAATACAAAGCCTTCTGGAGGCGAAACGGAGTTCGCCAGGTTTACTAGTTATTAATAAAATAAAAAGCATTTATTGTTTTACTATAAAAAAAAAAACATTTCAAACAAAAAAAAAACAAGTTACTAGATATAAATAAATCATGCTTATTTTGGCCACGACAGTAAACACAACAAAAAGGTTTTATAAAAGACCTATCAACGTGAATAGTTACTCAAATTGCCTTTATTTACTGTTTACTGAATATACATCTTGGTTGTGTACACCACTGTTCACCTGATTAAAATTATATCGGATATAGGTTGCTAGAAACTCTTTTAAGTTTTTTATTCATGACAATTGCGAAATAACTATTATACATATGTAACCTTACCATATTATATTACGACAATTAATGCGAATTCTTTAGTTATCCAATTTTAATTATTGCCGAATCCCGTTATACTTATGTGTTGACAACGTGGTGTTCTTACAGATAAATTAAGAAATAGCAATTATATAATAGGTGAAAAACATATATCCGCCATAGTAATAATGAGACACATGAAAATTTTAACAAACTTAGTTGTTACGTTGCAAAATACCTAAATGAGTTCAAATGGAATAATTTTAAATTTTAAAAGGAGTATTTTTGAAAAAAATACAGCTCACATAAGTCATGAGTATGAAATATAGACAATGTTTTTTTAACGAATTTGCCTTTTTAACATCGATTATGCGAATTAACGAAAAAAAATGAGACTAATTTTGAATTCACATTAATTACCGTATAAAAATCTTAAGACTTAAACAATATTCGGGCGCTAATATACAAATATAAATTACTATAGATACTTCGCAAATTACGTCAATTTATATTTAGAACGTTGTAGTGCCTCTGTAACCAATGTAATTTAAAACAATTATCATGTAAAAAAATGACCAAAAATGCCATTACAAGAACGACAACAAATTGCTTACGAAATTAGTATATTCATTTTGTCAGTACATAATTTGTTTTCGTTGATGTAGTCACGAAATAATATGTTCAAAACAATAAATACAAACAAGTGGGCTGTATGTAATTTAAATTGAGTAAACAAAAGAATTTATTTGATAACGGCAGACATTTAAAAGAAAACATAAGATTTATAAGATACTTTGTAGGCTTTCTTTTAATAATAAAGATATTCGTATTTGTAAAATACAAAACACTCACTGGGTCTCTCTTCTTTTAGAAAAGTTCACAAAACGCACAAAAAGATCTAACCGCGGCTAGTTGATGCGATCATACGAATTAGTGGTGAAATTGTCACTTCGCTAGAACTTCCATACTTTATAATTTATATCTAAAAAACACTGCGCGCCATAACACTATTATTAATTAAATCATGCAACATACATTAACAATTACATACTTAAATAGCGTACACATTTTGAGTTGTTGCGAAAACAAAAGCAAGGTAATTTTGTCAATGCCAGTAAGTAAAGTAGTAAGTAGTAATATAACGACACCTAGTGAGTAATCCTATTTAAATTTGGGTGTACAAAAAAGGTTAGCAATACGTATAAGATGCATGTTGAAAAGAGATGGGTAAAGGAAGTTATCATCAATTTGAAGTCGAATAATATTTTTTATTTTTTTACGTTTAAACTGTAATGCATATTATTTATTTTAAAACCATAATTTTAAGGGATCTTTAAACTGCTTTAATTTTTCACAACTAGTTACAGCGCTTTATGTAGGTAATAATAATATTTGGGTGTTCAACGTAATATTGACAAAGTTATGTCATAAGGTGTCTACTTTGCATTCAATATTTTCATTCTCTATGTTCATACTTTTTAAGAAAAAATAATATAATAGTATTGACAATTATCCTCTACGAATTTAAAGCGTCTAAAAAAATAAAGTTAAATTAATTACTAATTGATAGGAAATTATTATATGTAGTTATAAATCTAAGGTTATCTGTGCAATATATGTTTTTTTTTTCTTATTTTTAATTTTAGTCTTTCGGTCGGTTTATCTTAATATTTTTTTTGTGGATAAAAATGAATAATGGCTCTTGATAATACCTCAGGACCGTTTCAAAAACTAAAACTGCACCAGTTTGCGATGCTACTGCCAATTTGGTTCCATCTCCACTCCAGGCTAAAGATCGCGCGGCATACAAATTAGATATATTTAACGTGGATAATTCCATACTTCCGGATTCCTTTATTTCACCGATCAAACAACCATCAAATACACCGAATGCTATTGTCTAAAACAAAGGTCTTCGTCACTTGTAGGTCCCAAAAACATTATACTGAATTGTTTTTATTTTGATTAATGATTATGATTATAATAACTGACCTGACCAGAAGGGCTAAGAGAAGCTTATATGATATCCCTTCTATCAGGAGGTAATGTTGGTTCTAAACTTCGCACTAGTGCTCCTCTCTGAGCCAAATATCTATATTTTTGATTCTATAGTCAAGTTTGTTTTAGCTCCGAATGTATTACCTTTGTAACATCTACATTCTTGATTCTATAGTGTCCAAGCTTTGAATGATAAACGACTTCCTATCCAATTTTAAAACTATCTTTTTTAAAAAAAATTTAAAGCTATGCAATTTTAAAATTAGGCAAGCGAGGCCTTAGGTCGTACGCTGGTAATGATGCTGTGGCAGCGATGCGGAGTATTTGAACACAACCTCGCCCTGGGAGGAGCGTCTATATGTCTCGACAAACTGTCCCTGCCGCAGCGCACGTATGGATGGTATCCTCTGTTCCCAGCCACCTCGCTCGCCGCTATAGAGTCGCCCGATTGATCCAGGTACTAACATAATACACAAAACGTTTAATTCAAAAGGTTGACGTGTTTAAACCTACCTATAATGTTTATAAGATCGTTTGAGTTTAATTAAATTCAATGTTTTAAGTTATTTTGTTATAATGATTCACTAATTCTTATGAGTTCTACTTTATATTGTTTCTATTTAAGTAAAGAATGTATTTTATTATAAGGGAGCCGTCGCCGGAGCGCCACGAGTACTAGCACTCCACGACGGCTCAATACAGCAAATCCTGATATAACAAGGCCTAGTTATTGACGTTCTGATGATGCATGGCCTATACAAGACCGTCTCCATACTATGCCCCATAACGATGGTACAAAGACTATTCGTTTCTTATTGTGCTCATCTAATGTGTATTGAATGTCGTTACTTTACGTATTATAAATGAAAATTATTTTAGAAATATTATAATATCGATGCAGTTACAATAATTAACCGATTTTATTAAACATTTTAATTGCTTAAATATATATTTGCTTTCAACAGAGTTTATAGAATTATATGAGGAAGTACTCATTGATGTTCTGTTCGTATATGGCCTATCTATTCGCATTTTCAAAATATTAGAAAAAAATGTAGTTTAACATATCCATATATATGTATAAAATATATAATCATATAAACAAATATAAAATATATCAGCAGCCGGTGAGCTCCCTGGTTATAGTACACACAGTGATGGTTCAATAGACAAGGGAAACAAGGTGACACAAACACATTAGTTACTACAGATGACGCTAGTCACATATATATTTATGGTTTGTCATTATAATACTAATACCTACGCTTAACAAAATGATAAAAAGTTTGAAATAGCTAGTATAGCAAGTTTTTTAGTAAAATATTTATTCTTTAAAGAACTTTAACTTTTTGTTAAAATATCATCTGGCATTTTAGCAGTTTATAAATAATCAATTTTAACACTTATCTGCTACTGCCTGTCTCACAAAATAGTATCTAACATCTATATGTATAGATCTCCTGTGGTATACTGGATTCAAAACAAGTTTTTATACACTTTGTTAATCATTATACAAAATCATTGTTTCTGAATTAACTCCAATTTCAAAAATAAATAGCCTCCTTACTGGCTTCTCACATGGAAATATACTGTGCTTCTGTTGAAGACAAAGCTATATTTCTGTTTTCTACATTCAAGAGAAATTACTTAACCAAATGACTTAAAACAAAATGTAGAAAAAGATTTTCTATCATTTGAATCTGAACCCCAACCTGCATCAACATATCCTTGTCTATAAGAATTATCCTTTCGTAAAAACAAATGTACCTGTAGCTTTTTAGTACCTTTTAAGTTATTTAAAATTCTTTTTAAATGTTTCCAATGAGTTCCATCATATGAGTTCTTAAACTGACTCAAATAACATACACTGTAAGCTAAGTCTGGTCTGGTCAAGACAGATAAATACATAAAATTCCCTACCAGTTGTCTACATGGAATTTTCTTATCACAAAAACTGTTCTTAGATTTTTCTAGCCTTACATTAACCTCCATAGGAGTTTCCACAGTTTTACAATGTAACATATTAAATCATTTCAGAAAGCTTTCTACATATTGTTCTTGATCAACAGTTATAACATTTTCATACATATTTACTCTTAAGCCTAAACAATGCTTTATTTGGTCTAGATCTTTTATTTGAATCTTGTATTAACTGATTAGTTGTCATTTTACATTTAGAGAATACAAAAAAGTCATCAACAAACAAATCTATTATACCTTTAACATTTCTTTCAAACTTTATAAATAAACAAGGTTCATACTTAGATTTTAAATGACCTTAAGATTTTAAGTGATCATTGTCTTTCTCAAACCATGCATGTGAGGACTGCTCAAGTCATGGCATAGTTATTATTATCATCCTATCATAGATGGCATGTTTATTATTATCATCCTCATACAATACAGGTTTTTCAATATACACAGAATCATTCAAAAATATCATAGGTGGTAGAGCCTAACTGTGGTCAAGTGATTGCAGCTCGAACATGGGCTGGCTCGACCGGGGAAGTACCATCCTCTCACAGAAGATTGGGGTGAAGTAGTCTTAATGGCCGAGTTTCGTCCGATGAGTAGGAGTGCCATTTGTCCTTTCCCTTTTCCCATCCTTTCCTTCCCTACCCATTTTTCCTCCCCCTCTTCCTAAATCAAGGGTGGTGACACATCCTCAACATGTCTTATGTAGCGGATGTCCATGGGTGACGGTACTACCTCCATCATGTAAGCCGTCTGCTCAGTTGCCCCCTTTAACATAGAAAAAAACATTCAGGAAAGCTGATGTTGTTGGTGTATATTTAAAACTAATTGTACAGTTAAATCAAATAACAATCTTAGAGTAGAATAATGTAGCACAGGGGAAAGTCTCATGATAGTCTATGCCAGCTTTCTGTGAAAACCATATTACTATTAATCTTGAAACATAATGCACCTTACCAACATTATCATACTTTGTTTTTAAACACCCATTTGTACTGAGCTACCGTAGAGTCACAAGAGTTATCCACAAGTTCTCATTTATCATCATTTAAAGTAGAAACTTGCTAACCGTCGGAAACTATTAAGCCAAAGAGTGAGACTATATTAGAAACCATGAAGTTAACCACCCCTATATGGTTACGAATTGAATATAGCAAATAAAACTTACGAAATGCGTGTACTATTAATAAAACAAATTCTGTACCTGTTAGACTCATGCCTTAATTTAAATTGCTTGTTTGTTTTAGGTAGCGTTAAATTTCCAATGCATTGATACGTGGTAGGGTGGCCTGAAAAAGAATTTGTCCTTCTCGATCGTAATCCAAACTTATATTCTTACATCGAGTTCTGTTCCAAAATTAAATGGTCCTTGTCTTGTCGACGCGACTTGTTGCGAGACTAATGTTATTTATCAGTCGTCTGCTTCCTCAATCAACCAGTCACCTATAACACACGCAAGTAATAGTTAAAATAGATTTTAAAACATAATTGGTGTTTAATTTTATTTATAACTCTTTATGTAATCCAAAACGTATTACATAAATGCAACTGTGAACGTGAATACTATCCCATTTCTGAATTTAGGATTCTAAAAAAATACTCAAAAATATAGTTTTCTTATAAAGCCAGTACTTATAAATAACACATAAAACCTTAACTAGAACCAACTAATAATATTCCTAACTCAATACACCTTAAAAAAGTTAAATTCAATTTACAAAAATAAAAGTCGTGTTCACAAAGTACTTTCCCGCGTAAAATTAACAAACAAATCGTCATCAGTGATCAGTGTTACCAGAATATTTTTTTCTCGAATCACCCCGCCGCACTGGAGCGAGCGTGTAACCCCGAGATAACCCCATCATGGCACATAGGTAGTTAGTGGTTTTATGGTAATTAAATTCGTTCTATTATTTTACAATAATAAATAATATTTTAAATACAAATAAAATTCAATTATAATACAAATGGTCAAGATTTTTTTATTTTTATTGATTCCACTTTGTTTTTAAAATAATTTACCTGTTTCAGTTAACTTTTTCTGTTTTTTACTAGTTAAACTTGTTGCCTTGTGTTGATGAGTTTTTCTGCTGCAATGCACTTTAAAATCATGCTTATGAGCACGTAAATTCACCCGGCACCATTTACAATATGCCTCTCCTTGACCTGCTAATATCAAATCAAATCGGCTACCTGATTTCAGCGGATAAAATAATATCGCCACTCGGTAAGGGAGATAGCCCCATTGGAACTATATAGCCTCACCTGGCAACACTGAGCGTCACCGCTTCAACATCACTTCGGGTGCGTTGAGAATTTAAAGGTTCGGTTCAATTTATAACTGTGTTTCCTAAGTATATTATATAAGTTTTCCATCAACAATATAAAAACAAAACATTAGCGTTTAGACAAAACAGCCGATGTCGTCTATACAACACTCATTTGATCTGTCAAATAAATATCAATAATTTTGTCGATTGTCTTTCAATGATCTTTAAATTATTTACTGTTTGGGTTCTATTTGTAGTTATGATAAATTTTTGGATTAGTAAATTTTTTGTTGAAGAAAAACTAGAAAATCTTAATTTGTTCATGTTACGCTACTATCATATTCAGTTGGTGTTTTTCTGTGGCTCCTGAGTTGTGTCACCACGTCGTCAGTCGTGGTCAAAATGAATGAAATCCATTGCCTCGGTCTCAGGTCACTTGGAGTTTGCTTTTGATACACAGAACCAGTCTTCAGGACCCAGGAACATATGATGTTAATATTTGTCCTGTAATGTTACAGTATATTTTAATATTCGCTAAGACAATAGTACATTCAATATTTCATTTTAGTCACGTGCTTTCAGATCTCAGATGATACACTCCAAACCACAGGGATTGCGTTTCTAGCCTCTTTTGGAGAACCCGTCCCAAACATAACGCTTTTATCTTCAATTCCTACTAAATTTATAGTTTTTTTCAGATCGAATTCCTTGAAGTAGTTAAACTTCAGTTATGTTCGACTAAAGTAACCCAATTTAACAAAATTTTAAGTTTCATGACCCTGAAGATGACAGATTTATCGAATAATAAATCTAGCACACATAAAAGTTCTTCTATATATTTTTCCAATTTATTTATTACTATAGATTCTTGTTCTCGATCTATTTCAATCAAATCTTACAACACCAGGGGTCCTTTAACGCTAATTTTAAACTTAAAATAATACTCGTCTATATTTTAAATAAGCTTTTACCTATTGAACTACAATACTACTAAAATAGGTACACATTGAACTATATCTATATTGCTTAGTTCGTCGTTAATTTGAGTTAATTGATTAATGCGGAAATTCTTGGATATTTAGGATAAAAGTAAAAGAATCGTTTAAACTTTTTATTTATATCTAGAGATCATTTTCTCCAAATATATCGACAACACGTCGATTTGCCTTTTTCTTAAATATTCGTATAATGTACCTATAATGTCATGTTAAACTACATATAACTAGTATATAAACAGCATAAGATGAAACAACTAGCTATGACTAATCACCTAAATTAGAAATTTCAATAAAAATAACAGCAAAAGAACTGAACTTTATTTAAAATAAAGCAGGTTAAAACCTAAAACATAACAAAATACATAGTTACTTCAAAACTTCACTGACATAAGTTAACTCCGTCTCTTTGTGCCTTTTATATCATAATATTGTCGCACAAAAACTAAATACAGATAGATTGGGAGCAGATTCTTTTTACTTTTTCCTATATGAACTGTGTCACCTTCCTCAATAAAGTGTTGATAAATATCGGGACATTGTTTAAAACTTGTTACATTGTTACCCAGCTTTTAAGAACTTACCTTTTTTTAACTATTACTTTATTGGTTTTAATTTTATATACTCGATAAAGTAAGGAACGTGTGCCGTGTTCGAATAAGTTAAATAAAAGTATGATTCAGGGGGATGAAAGTTGAAACTGTCATATAATTAACGTGTAATAAAAAATGTATAGAAAATGCTGCCATCTAACGAACAACGTATAACAACTTTGACACCATTTTCCTTTGTAACTTCATAGATGGCGTAAGTAGCTCTAAAATTGACTTGACATTATGACAACAGATAATACACTATATTAGAAAATTTTGAATCATGAGGACAAATTTTAAATCCTTTCAGTTGCTCATTTGCCGTTGTTTACTGTTGCTCTTGTGCTGTACGTTCTTTTTCAAACATTTGACCCGGCTTAATATATCATTGACTCCTATTTCCACGCTTTTGACGATCGAGTGTCGACCCCGTTTTTTCTCAATTGGACTTTGTTTTCTGCGACTACGATCGACCCCAGCTCTTCTCATTTGGATTTTGATTGCAAACCACGAATTTGGATTATCGATAAGTTGAAAAAATGCCACGAAAATCGGCTATTAAGTGTTACTTTCGGTGTGCGACTAAAGGTACTTATTTAGTAAAATCTAAAAAAAATATTATTTGTCGTATATATGTATATACAATCAATTACTACTCTTGTTACATCAATTTCAACCGTAACAGTTTATTGACTTCTAATAAAAACATTTCAGGTCCTTTTCATCAATTTCCTAAACCTGAATACCCAAAATTGGAGAAAATAATTCAATGGAAAAATATTTTAAATGAAGACATGATACAAAAGGAAGATTCTTACATTTATAACAATATAAGGATATGTAATGATTATTTTGAACAGTTTTACCATTCTTCAAGTAAACAACTCACTCAAAATGCTGTACCAACACTATACTTAAGTAAGTATTTAAAGTAAGCAACTTCCCAAGTAGTTATAGGCACACAATACATACTATTAATATAAAAAGAAAACTATAAATATTTTATAACTATAGATGATAATATACATTATTATTATTTTACTTTAGAAATTGGTGCTCATAATTAAAAATTATAAACAAAAAAATGATGATTTAATTGAATATAATGAAATAGGTATACAAGTCATCTTAACATTTTTATATACTTACATGTGGTTTGACAGATTTATAATGTGCCCTCTTTATTACCTTTTTTATATAAATAAGAGAAAGTTCCTACAAACAGTATTGAAAAATAACTACTTTTGTCACTTTTTTACATAGGTAAAACAAAAACAAAGTGTTCTAAATATGCAGAGATTATAATTTCATTGCATAACTACAAACCAAAAAAAGTTGTTTATAGTTTTTTATGTAATATAAGAATGGCAGTGTTTAATTCAGTAAAAATTACAAGTCTATTAACATTCAATCAGAAACTCTAAAAGAAACGAGGAAGAAAGATACTTGATTGTGGACCGGATTTGTAATCAATTTAGCAAAATAGTCTGCTTGCTTTAGAATAGGACTATTTGCTTGTTTTGAGACAGCAGATGATAAAACTCTCTTATTTTATAAATAATATAGTTAGTTTTTGAATTTAATTGTGGATTTTGTTGTGCTGTCAATAAACTTAAACTATCCGTTATTATAATCCACTTTTGATGAGTCTGTGTTTGAATGTACTCCATAGCAGTATATACATACATATGCTGGATTCAGCGGAGTATATGCTTGTGAGTGAATTCAGCCTATGACCAAATCCACCCTTGATCTGACTATCATAGACAGTTATAGAGACTGCTTCATTGTTCCTAGACCCATCTGTATATATCTGATGATATCCCTGCCACCTATCAAGTTCCCTATAAATGTCTTCCTTATACTTTACAAGACTTTTGACTTTTGAATTTTAATCTGAATAAATTTTGATTCATATAACCCAGAGTAACAAGGCCATACCATGCTAGAAAATATATTGTGTTTATTAGAAATTTGTTCTGTTTCAGAAAAACCTTGAAACACATGAATTAATATTGGCAGTCCTGTTAATAGTGTCTTGCAGTTTAACAAGAAGTGGATGATTACTGACGGAGAACAACCGTGCAAAAAATTTTGATTGTAAGTATTTAAACCTAAGTGCTAATGGAGGTATATTACATTCCACCTGTATTGACACTATGGGAGTAGTTCCCATCTCACCCATTATAATGTGCAAACATTTGTTTTGTATCTTTTCTAATTTATCTACTATAGTTCTTACCCCTGCAAAACAAAAAAAGCATAGTCAAAATGACTCTTTACTAATGAATTATACAATGTTAATAGAATACTTGGTTCAGCACCCCAATATGTGCTTGTTAAAGATTTTAAAACATTACAAGCATTTAAAGCTTGAGATTCTAGAGTTTCAGCATACTTATTCCATCTAGAATTGTTTGTAAAAATAACACCTAAAAACTTTACAGAGCTCTCTACAGACATTACATTATTAATGAACAAAATATTTACATTCCTATTTCTAATTCCATTTTTTCAAAAGACACCCCTTTTTTCATTGCTGACCTCCAGCCGAAGGCTTTCAAAATAGTTCTTTAGTCTTAGCAGAGCTACATTGAGGACTGATTGTACACTTTGTACATCTTTGTAAATCATCTGCAAACTGCAGATTAGAAACTTCACACCCCAGAGTTAAATTTAGCTGATGTATGAATAGGATAAAAAGCAATGGGCTCAATACACCACCCTGTGATACACACCTACAAGAATATCTTGGACCAAATAACTGATTGTTGACCTTAACAAACACCTTTCTGTAGTTCAACAAATTAAAAATACAATTTACAACTTTTCCAGGTACCCGCAGTAATAATAATATTGAGGATAATTTGTTCAGATCTACATTATTGAAAGCCCCTACAATATCAAGAAAAACACCAACTAGTACTTTATTCTCGGAACGAGCATCGTGGATATGCAGACAGAAATGATGTAGACTCTCACAAGCAGAACGGCCACAACGAAAGCCAAACTGATTGTAAGGTAAAAGATTATTACTTTCTATGTGAAAAATTAATCTCTGTTTTATTAATTGTTGGAAAGTTTTTCCAACACATGAACTCAGTGTAATAGGACGATAAGAATCAGCCAAATTAAAGTCTTTGCCAGGTTTTAATATTGGTACCAAACAGTCAGATTTCCAATCCTCTGGGATAATAGAAGACGACCATAAACTATTTAATAAACTTAAAAAATAGATAGAGTTTGAACATTTAAAAGTTTAAACATTCTTTAGGAAAGCGAATCCAGGCCACATGAAGAATCTTTTCTTGAGGCTAAAGCAGATTTTAACTCTTGCATAGTAAAACAACCGATCATGTATGAATTATCACTATTTACTCCAAGAACATTATCTATACTTATCTGTTGTGAAACAGTATCCATGTGTATTTATATAAAAATGTTTGAACTCAATTACGGTCAGAAAATAAGTTAGAACTCAGAAAGGTTTTTGAATTTTCTTATTTTAGTCCAAATGCGATTTATAGATGTAAAACGATTTATTGATGAGCAGAATTCAGACCAACTTTTACAACATTCTTCTTTTAAAGTGCGTTTTTTAAAGGCTTGTGCGCGTTTGAAATTAATGTAATTTTTACTATTAAGACTAGTTTTGAAATTAATGTAGGCGTTCTTGCAGTCTTCTACTACTTTTGAACATTTATTATTCCACCAAGGTACTTGACACCTTTTTCTAGGACGGCTTTTATTACTATCAGTTGTGTTATGGTTTAAGCTGGGCCCGGAGAATTTGATTGCCAATAGAATAATTGCACAAAACTTTCTGTATGAGTCAAGGAGATCACTATTGTCAACTTTAAAGTTCATTAACATTTTATTAACAATTTGTTCATATCCCAATTTACTAATTTCAGATTGCTGTGAAATGGAATGTTGTTCAAGGGAATAGAGGGCTCATGTTGATCTCTTACCAGAGTAATTTTTGTGATAGTTGGCAGATGATAACTGCCTAAAGGGTTCTGATGAACTTGCCAGTCACAAGAAAGAAATAAAGAAGGAGACACCATAGTTAAATCTAGACTGTTTGGTCTCCAAATATGAGAGCCTATAGTTGTTGGTTGACCATTATTTAAAAGCATTAAGTCATATATGACCCATGTAATCCATAATAGCTCTGCCCCGAGAATCTATGCGACTACAACCCCAAAAAGTATGATGGGCGTTAAAATCACCTGCAATTATCAACGGTTTTGGAATACTGTACAATAAACGATGGAACATCGCCCTTTCAAAAGCAGGAAAACTATTACCAGGACTGTAAAAACTAACCAAAGAAATGCATTTATGTTTCACTTTAATAATAATTACTACATTTTGTAACGAATCATCATAAAAAGTATATAGTTTAGAGAAATGTATACCGTTTTTAATTAATATTGCTACGCCATTATGATCATTACCACAGTCATTCCTAATAATGGTATAACAACGTAAATTAAATCGAATGTTAGGCTTGAGCCAAGTTTCTGAAATAAGAGCTACATGTTTATTATTTTTGTATAATTTTTTTTTTAACTCAAGTCTGTTACTTAACAGACTGAGCATTCCACTGTACAATATTTAAGATTTGTTGGTTGAATGTGACGATTTGCTATTTTTATCCTGTATGGTTTCTTTAATAGCTGAGCTAATAAATTGTGAACTAATACTTATATTTTGAGTTTTATTTAAAGTTATAACTTTTACTATAGATTCTGTTAATAGTCATAGTTTCAGAATTTGATAGTATTGCGTGTATTATAGTATTATATTACTTCTTGGGTATTTAATTTTTTATTAAGGGGGGGGGAAATTTAATGAATCTTTTAACGTGTCAGCATATGACTTGGGTTTGGGCTAGAGATGGCAATGTGATTGCCATTACAATTAATGTTAAGCTTTTTCAATGTTAACCTTGCATTCTTTGAAAGAATGCCCCTCTGTGCATATGGAGCATCGCGGTGAATTTTTACAAAACTTAGCCAGATGATCATAGCGTAAACATTTAAAACACTGTTTTATAGGTGGACCCGTGGCGGCTGTACCTTAAGTGCACTCGTGCGCTGAACCACCAATTCAAAAGATTTAAAAATTACAAAATATTATTTCATCTGTATTTTAAAAATTACCATTTTAATATTTATTTTTTAGCCATATAAAAACGTATAAAAAATTAAATTTCCTAATTATGGTCAAAAAGTTTGAGCGCTTTACTAAACTAATATCGTGCGCTACGGCGAGTGCACGAGGACTGCTAATACATCTTGTATGAGATGCGCATTAATACGCCTGACGCGTGAAACAAAAGATAGTTCATAGAAATGTACCGAGTAATGAGTCGGTTCTCGAGCGCCGCACGAGCGGCCGAAGATTACCGAGAGCACCCGATGTATGACGAAATGAGCCGGCCGTTTTTGACATTTCGTTATTGCATTGTTGCATTTTCTAATTTTAATATTTTAGTAAAGTGCACCACCAGTTCGATTACCCACCAGCCGCCACTGGGTGGGACATATGTGGAGACAGGCAGGCGCCACATCTTAATGTGAACATAGTCCGGCAGTGACGTAGCAGACGCAAAAGTTATTACTACGCTCTGAGTAGGTTGCAGTGTGAAGGTGTTATTTTCTCCTTTTACTTTACGCATTATGCGTCGGACAGAAATGACTTTTTTTGTTGTTGATATTGCTTTATGTATTTTGTGATTGGATAGATGAGTGGGAACCGAAGAGATAACTCCCGATAGTTCGGTGGCCCCTGCTGGTATTGAAGCTTTAAGTCGTTGTTCCTTTAGATATGTATTATTTTCTAAAAAGGCATTTGCCAAAATCGCACGTTGGAAAACAACACCGACCTTATATTTATTTATTTTTTTTAAATATTGTATACCTTTCACAGAGCGTATAAAACTAGTACTATTAGCGACATCATGTCCCTATTACCGAGTGGGACATCATTAGTACTTTCGACAAATACTATGAATTCAGACTTGGCTTCCGCATCTTCAGGGTATCGCCGACAATAATCAGCGACCCTAAAGGGAGCGAAGGCATTTACATCCTGCAATACTGGCGAATCCTCGCAATCGGAATCGCTGCTTGTGCTGAAATTCAAGGACTCACCCGAATCCTTCTTTTTACGGTTTTTCACCATCTCTCCACATAAACACTTATATACAGACTAAGTTTTACTTTTTTACAATAAACTAAACAAAAATTTGCAAATTATAGTATAAACTATTTAAAATAATTAAAATTTTCAAAAAGCCCGCGTCATTGTTTCAATTCCCGCGCTCTTTTGTAACCATCATAAACCATAGATAAAACACTATCTTAGAAATTATAAACTTAACATCTGTCACTTGTCATCTGTTAAGATGACAGATGTCATAAATATAATACTCTTGATACTTTAAATGAATTGGAACGTAAAAAAGTGAAAATTTATATTTTTAATATCTACATATTCTTAAGAACATATTTGAGTCTTAACACGAAAAAAAATCTAAAAAATCCTCTGTCACAGAGGCCGCTAACACTTTCGAATAAATAAAAGTACTTATTAAAAAAATAAAAGTACTCATACATCTTCTATATATATAAAAATGGATTGCTGTTCCTTAGTCTCGTTAAAACTTGAGAACGGCTGAACCGATTTGGTTAATTTTAGTCTTGAAATACTCCTGGAAGTCCAGGGAAGGTTTGAAGGTGAGAAAAATTGGAATAATTGCCGGGAAAACCCTAAAACCAGCCCTTTGTTGTTTCCCATACAAACGTTTTTTTTGACATTAGATTTGACAACTATCTAATACTAGCTTTTGCCGCGACTTCGTCTGCGTGGAATAGTAACTTCCGGCAGATTTTTGGTTCTTCCCACATAGTTCCCGTTCTTGCGGGGTTTTCGGAATGGTCGAGTTCCCGTAGAATTTTCAGAATAAAACTTATGCTTTTTTTTAATTCACAATGAAGTACTCTTAACCAACAACATGTTTATTTGAATAAAGATTAATATTATTATGTTGATACAACTTAAACAAATTACATATTTCGACCAAATTAGGTACCATAAAAACGGTTTTTGTGAGTTAATCTTAAAAGATAGACATATACTGTCGCGGACTGTTTTTTAGATCATTAAAAGAGATATTATTCTTTAATACATATTTTTTGTGTACCTTGAACCGTTTCCACGGCGCACGCAACGGAAGGCTTCAAAGATGAAATAATTTCTCCCGTTTTTTACACATTTACCACTACAGCTTTGCTCCTATTGGTCGTAGCGGGATATTATATAGCCCACAGCCTTCCTCGATAACTGGAATATCCAACAGAAAAAGAATTATTCAATTCGAACCAGTAGTTTCCGAGATTAGCGCTTTCAAACAAACAAACAAACAAACTCTTCAGCTTTATAATATTCGTATAGATGTCAATCATTCTGTTTGATTGAAACAGGAAAAACCTGATTATTTATGGCCTCTAAGACGGAATAGAGTTTGCCTGGTCAGCTATACCTACATATATGCCTACATATATTTATCTTGATCAAACTAACGCGCACGAAGTCGCGGGCAAAAACTAGTATAATATAATTATAGCTTTACACTTAATTATTCATTTTGTGTACATCCCAGTAGTAACAATTTTATTAGCCAACTCTCTTCTATTACGTTTGGTCGCAGAGTTTATAGTTTCCATTTATAATATTAAATATAGTGTAATAGGTATGAAGCTTCTTCAAACACACCGATAGAGTGTAAGCATGTAGTATGTACCGTACAGAGCGCGTAATATTTACATGCACGTAATGGCCGCACATTAACAGCTCAGCTTCACATGAGCTCTTATCAAAAGTCACCGGATGGTTTATAACTTCCGTTTCCGAACATGGCGGCGGCGCCCGTGGCTACACCGCTAAAATGCACCTGTTGATTAGCACTTTTATATACACTGAGAGAGTAAAACGTTTAACAGTTTAGCTTAAATTTTCATCTCAACAATTCTATGTTCCAAAATTATTAAGATTTTATTGGTTACAATTTTTAAAGCACAGTGTCCTATCTATAGTCATATCCTATCTTCCGCTAGCTAAAGTAAAGTATAGTATCGATAGATGTAAGAAAATTATTTACTATAATTTAGTGTTAGATCTATAGTTAATTAGCTTAGTTTTATATATTTCGGATTCTAACAAAATCATGAAAAAATGTAGTGGTTTTATAAAGCCTCCTTTTAAATAACAAATTAAACCTTTACCGCGTACAAATGAAAAAACCAAACGTCATCTCATTAACGTCACTTCGGGTGCGTTCGGGAATTTAAAGGTTCGGTTCAAATTAAATGTGTGTTCCCTAAATACATCGTATATTTAGTTTCACGTAATAAGTGTAGACACATTAACGTTATGATATAGTTATCAGTTTGTTGTCTTTATTTTATTGGCCAGTAGTTATCTACCACGCTTCAAGACGGCCGCTCCTCTTATAACTTGACTGCATGCCCTTGGACTTTTAATTTTACTATTTTCGCGGATAAGACGTAATTACATTGTGTGAGGTTTTTTTATATCGATATGTAGGTTTATCGATCACTGCCTCATCTTAATATTCATAATTAAAGACTATTTTATATTATATACTATGGACTTTCATTTGAGTATAGTGTAGGTAAATATATATATCTGAGTAAGTGAATTTCAAAATTATTTGATAATCCACAAGTATTCCTAGAGCAGCACACCGCGGTGTAATTAATACTTTTGGTGATTGGAGTAAGATTGAATAATTAGATTTATGTGAAATGCAATAAAGATATTAATTAAAAATTTATAAAATTATGATGTTGGTTTCTGAAGTCCGTGTTCTTTTGAAAAAGATATTTTATTTCTCGAAAACAAAAATGGTCAAATATCAAATTAATTAAATAATTATATCTATCGATAAATGTAAATGTTTATTATGAGAATTGAAAATGTGTTCATTATTACATATAGTTGATGCCTGATACAACATAATACCGTATAATGCATTGGCTACTGTTTGTGGTTACAGATGTATGAGGTACACGCGTGCTATTCTAACATTTATTTTCATAAAATTAAAAATACTATACAATACTAGATGCTGTCAACTGTCAGATCGTAGAACTGTTCAATAATAGTATTTTTTGATATCGTATTCAAACAGGGAATCTATTTTAATAAAACGTGTATTTATAAGTAGTGATGGTATGTTCTGAACGTACTCGTAAGTTCAACAGAACAGGAAGACATAAAGTGGGTGATTCTCTCCTCTCAAGACGGTATTAATCTCATACGACTTTATCGCTTTACCTAACAATTAGCAACCAGAGATCAAACTTCTCAGCATACCATGGATTAAACGTGCGGGTGCCGGGTTCATGGCATGGCTTTATTTGTATGTGTAATATGATTTACAATATATGTTTATTGAATGGTTTTATTTAGCTCACTCTGTTTGTTTTATTATTTATTCTTTTTTTTTATTCTTTTTTAATTTTTCATTTTTCTTGGGACAAATTTAGTAATTCAAATTTCACCCTCTTCCTGTCAACCGATTAATCTGCTTCTAATTTTGTATTTAATCTGATGTAATTTTGGATACACTTTGAATTTTGGTGACAATACAATTATGTTTATTCATTATTATTATAAATTCAAGATGGCGGCCGCTACAAAATGAGGGATAATTTATGTTTTATCAATCCCATCAATATGGGTATCAATTAAAAGTGCTCAACCAGTAGAATACAATGTACTATGCTAAATTGAAATCTAAAATGGCCGCCGCTACCGAATGGCTGATAACATTTTTTTAGAGGAGTTGGACTGCAATAAACTAACGGGCAAGAAACCTTGCAATAATGAAGCACAAATGAATTAAACACAATGCGTAATAAAAACTAAAAACTAGAAAATTAAAATAGGTAAAAAAACTTTTTAAGTTAAACGGTTTTACGTAAAACATACATTGCAATGTTTAAGATAAATGTACTAAAAACCAAAAAATAATAAAATAGAAACAGTCGTGGGAATTATAAACATATGCACAGACTTGACTAAAATAAAAGCGTGGGGCATGGGTAGTTCCTAGACAAGATTTTAGATAGATAGATATTTCCAGTGTAAGTAGAATAAGCACTTTCTGTTTAATCCCTATATTATGGCTTAAAATACAGTACAGTGCTAAACGTTAAGAACCTATCAAAAAACAATAACAGTTAGTAAAAGACACTTTGGGCGTTTCTGTGTGTGTGGAACAGAATTCAAGTGAAAAAATTTATAGACATTATTTAGGTTAACTATAGAAAAACTGCTAGTCATCTCCCAAGAAATTGACTTACCAGCGACATCTGTTAGCGGATAGCTAAACTCAAAGCGGTAGTTCAATCGACAAAATCGATCAAGTCGTAGTAGTACCACCACTCGCCACAAGAGGGCACTTATATTAAATATTATCAAAATGAAGAAACTGTTTACTATTATATTTTTAAGCGAAATGGAAGATATAAAAAACTAGTTAAAAGTTATTAAGTACTAATACTAGAATTATTACTAACAGTAATAGAAATATTAACAAATAGGGATAAATAATGTCCTCATACTTACTGCTAGCCATCATTTATGTAATAATCAAAATTTGTGAGAAGTACAGGCTTTTTCATTTTTTTTTTATTTATTTACTAAAAACATTACAAACGATGAAATGTAACTTTGGAACTTAAACAAAAGTACTTAGGAATGGAAATGATCAAGTAAGTATGTAGAAATAAGGGACATAAAAGAAAGTTTATTATTCTCAAAAACACAAAGCAAATCCAATACCCATTTTATTTTCTTAACATGTATGTTTATCGATATTGGATACCATCAAACTGTGTTTGAAAGATCCCAAACAATGAATATGTAACCTGAGAGGAGAAAACGTTCGAGGAATTTAAACCCACGGTCCTTGTGAATAAGGTGTTATATTGAATGAATTATTATTATGTTCATTCAATAAGGAGATCGTGCCATTTATATAACTTTACCACAGTAAGTAGTATTATATTTTAAATGTGTAATATGTTTTGCAGATTAATGATAATATGGAAAGGACACAACTAAATAAATGTTGAGGCCAGAAAGTCTGGGTCATTATTATGAATAATAGAAAAATATCTCCTGAAAGTTACTTGAGAAGTAAACAGAAAATCGGTGTTTCATTAATCCATATAAAACTCAAAGACTTATTTTATTTTACAGATCTATTATGTTTTATAAAATACAGGAAGACGGTACTTACAATAACTGATGTTGCTAATCAAAACCTGTATAGAGATGTGCCATTATAGAATATTTGACATTTATTTAAAAAACTCTCAAATTGTTTATTGTACAATAATGAACATGCAATTTGATTATTTCTTTGTGAACTGCTATAATTTTTCAATAAAAATAATGAATGAAGTTTGAATGAGAAGTATAATCCAGAAAACGCTATCTCACCAAAAACATGCCTGTTAAAAAGGGGGCCAAGTTCCAATCGGCTAATTGTTTGCCTAAAAAAGGGTTGAAATCCAATCTAATGCCAAGTTTAGATGCACTTTGAAATCGATCATAATCATCTTCATCAACAGCATGATCCACTGGTAAACATTTGCCATTCCCAAGACTCGCCACCACACCCAGTCCTCTGCCTTCCACATCCAGCCACTACCCGCCACCTTATTCACGTCAACGGTCCATCTGGCCGAAATTCACTTTACCATACATCCAACTTAAAATATGGTATAGTTGTGAAAATACGTAGGTGCTTGGTTAAAAATATCTAAAATTATAATACTTCTAAATTTGAACTTGGCAGGTTAGTTTAATTATATAAATAATAAATTAATGATACAATTAACTAAGTGTTACGTACAGCACGAAAACCTATTATTTATCTTAAATTCCAGCCAATTTAATACAACGTCCAATTCTGCACCTGAAGGAAGTACGTGTAAAATTATACTTTAAACTGTTGGTAATAAGATTTATTTTTGTTCAAACAGTTTTCTAGAGAGCCGCAACAAATTTGATACCTTCAGAAAGCAGACAAATCCTACTTATCAATTTAAAATACATTTATTATTCTTTTACTTTAGCTTTCTGATATAAATTGATTATGTGTTCGTTTTTCTTTGAAAACTTAGTAAATAAATTCAAATACATAATTTTAAAAATAAAGAAAAGAAATATAAATATTATTTCAAGAATTTTTTCACTTACCTAAGTATCAAAAATTAATATGATTTCCATGAATTTCCAAGAAAATGGTATTTTAAAGTCTTCGTCATAATATTTATTTCTTAAATATTATTACGAAGACTTTTACTATGCCAGTCAAACAAAACGGAAAATATTTTTTGTATTTATCAGAACGAAAATGTATGTTGCTATAATACTTTAATCTAATAAAGACATTCTCAAGTACAAGAGGTAGCAGACAAATTATAAAACATGATTTCATTATAATAGAAATAATATTTGAAATATTGAAGTTATTTTTGACGTGAATGTAATAAAAAGTCAGTACTATTAGTATTTTAATTCGCAATATTTTATCAGCACCAGTTAAATGAAATTAACGATAACATTAAAATTTGAGCAAATATCGCCTTACTGAAAGAAATTAAATTATCATTTCAGTCATAAAAAAGATAACACAAACTTATAAAAACCTATACCAAAATAATAGAGTGAAAAATGTTTTTAAACTATATTCATCATTTCATTGTACTATTTTAAAGATAAAGTATGTTAAAATACTGGTTGTTTAAATACAAATGTAGAGGTGCTGAGAAGTATCTGTACCTATAGTAGGTATAGTCAAATGTTTGAAACTGAGATAAGCTTTTAATACAGTACGCGAATAATAGCACGTTACGAACGAACCTAAATACATATATAAAACATAAAGGAGTACACGAAACAAGTGGATGTGGCTGTACGGATTGAGACTTACTTAACTATTTAACTCAACATTATATATTGAAACCTTTGGTGTGGTTTTTTCGATAACATAATAATAAGAAATTAGTTTGCATAATATTTTGTATATATATACGTGACTATTTATATAAATGTACTTGATAATTTATGGCGTAGCTGTCTAAAAACAAAAACTAAATAGGGGAGAGTTGGTTATATCGTACTAGCATTTAAATCGTACCACTTCTAAATTTCCCATTTAATGAATATTTTTTTCTACACTGACAACGCCAAATCGTGGCCCTGTACCATCCCTCTTAACCCACTAGTTTAAATCGACGTGAGTTAACAACTGTGCACGTAATAAAAGAAAAACATTTTTTGTAGGAATTAATATAAATATTGTCGTACATTCGTAAGGAGATAACTCGTAATCAAGGTAAGCTATAATTATTCAGTTTTTTTTTTATTTTTCCACAATTGTATACTAGATTATTGGGTGTTTTTGTTGCGTGTCTAAGTTTTGAGTTTATGCCGGATATTTGCTTTTGTTTAAGAAATGCCTTAGTTAGTTTAATCGTACCACTTGCAGTTGGTTAAATAATTGTACTGGTACGATTTACCCGACTACCAACCGCAAGTACCTATAGTACTACCACAAGTACGTATAGTAAGTATTACCCAAGGCCAAAAACAAAAGTTATAAGAGGAAACGATCTCATTCCATCACCAGTAGCGATGATTCAGGAGACACTTGTTATAGAACTAGATGATGATGATGACAGCGATGATTATCTTGAAAATATATGTCGTAAGTGCAATTGTTCTTACTACGATAAGAAGGGTCCAAAAGTTGATTGGATTCAATGCGTTCGCTGTAAACGGTGGCTACATGAGACGTGTACTTCGAATCCAGACATTTGTCATGATTGTTTCCATTAAGAAATATGCACAATAATTATATTAAAAATAACATTCTTGTTAACTGGTACTTTATTACTATAGTTTACTGTTTTTTTTGTCTCATTTTTATTAGTTATGTTGATTGATCTCATTATTATAGTATAATTATGTTATTTTACTGAGAAAGCTTATAGTTCCTTTATATAACCTAAGACTTAAGAGTTAAAATTTATGTTTCTAATACCTAAAAGATATAAATAATGTTGTTTTATTACTTACCTAACAGTTAAAAATTAATAATTTGACAGAGAGTTTTAATGTTTTTCATTCAGTGCTACGACTTAAACACCCATGGTAAGATTTAAAGACTTAGTGGTACGATTAAAACGACTAGTCGGCTAAATCGTACCGATGGCAAGCCTCTACAAAAAAGCATTTTTAACAATGTTAGAATAATCGCAAGGATCTGTTCTCTTCTTCTTAGGAAGCCAAAATATGAAACTTTATTTTACATATGTGTTAATTATTATACCTAAGACGTGTTATAGTCGAAATATTTGAGTTAAAGTGAAAAGTGGTACGATATATCCGACTCTCCCCTAATATATTTAATAATGTTTTTTAACACTCAACAATTAAAAGCGCACTCCTGTCCGATTAATGATTTCCAACATTTTTATTGACGTCATTAAATAGCATATTTTAGGAGTAAAAGCTCGTAAATCGTTGTTATTTAAATGAATGATACACAATTGTGCTATTCTAATATACATATATACCAAACCTAATAACCGTATTTTACTCCACTTAATACCTACGTATGTACCTAAATACCTCTCTGGCTAAATGTATCCTTATGTAACATTTGTATTTTCAAACTGTTTGCTACACTGTGCAAGTTATTATATTCACAGTTAAGCTTACTGCCAATTTCAACCCTGAGGCTATTACTTTGAACTAGTATTTACAGAAATTGTTAAGCATATACCTTAATTGTGAGGTAATATTTGTGAATACCTATACATATATTTCTGTCATTTAATTTTAAAGCTAAACGTAAATATATTTTTAAATTAAAGACAAAACTCGTAAAATAATTTTAATTAATTATAACAAATAAAAGTGTTGTTTTATTTTCTGTTTACAATTTTACAATTCATGCTATATACGATAAGATATTATTCCTTTTCAGATAAGAATTCAGAAATGATTTTAGAATAATTAAATCCATAGGTAGGTACTGATACATAATTTTAAAAGTAAAATATTTTTTTGATTATCAAACGCTGCCAAATAAAATAGTAATTAACTACATTCATTACTTTGGAATACTCGTATTCTTTGAAACAAATTGAATATTTTTTTCATTATTAAAATGAGGCCTTTGAAAACGGGCATGATTTGCTAGGTATATAATTTTATTTGTACATTTCAAAAACGGATAATGTATTAATTTTAACTGTAAAAAGCATTTTTTTAAATATCGAATCGAGACATTGGCCTTAATTTCGATATATAAACATTGTAAATAGTAGAAACAAAATGACAAAAAAACATAAATAGGAACTTGAATAAAATGCAACACTAACTTTATTCTATGTGGTCAAATTATTTGGTAGAACAATACATTACTGCTGCACTTCTTGAAACTGTAAAGCGTTGATTATACAAAACTTTTGTTTAATTTAAAATCAGCAGGGGTTTAAAAATATAAACTTTGGAAACTAAACTCGAACAAATTCTCTGTAAATAAATTAGTACATTCGTATAACAAGTTATAAGAAGTTGTCCAGAATGTACCACACAGCATTATGAAATGAATAATATTATATTTGAATATGTTTTTATAATTATAATATGTCCTTGAATTAAATAACATTAAAATAACTATGACATAATATACAGTGTGTATGAAAAATTGTGTCAACCCCCTTAACTGCGTTATCAGTATAAAAAATGGAACACAATCAAACAACTTACATTTACAAACTCTTCAATAAAAATAATAAAATTATATATTAAATGATTATTATATGTAGAGTAACCAAATGTTTGTACCCACTGGTATAACATTGTTTAATCACCCTTAAAGCTTTGGTTTCCTTCAAAAGACATTATAAAGCATATTTTATATACTAGTAATTATTGCGTTACATACTTATTACCAATTAAATATTTGTTACTTAATGAAATAAAGACGAGTACAGGTACCGGTGTATTACAAATCATGAAGAAAACAAAAACAATTAAAAACGTCACTGTTTTCGGGGGCAATCAATATACTTAAACGCCATCTATTTATCCGCTAAATATTATTAAAACATTGACCACACTATTCTTATCAAAATTGGAAAGGACAGTCATAAAAATAAACAATATTGAATAACACAATTATATATGTACATACGTTTTTTTTGGTATGCGCGTAACGCCAGGGATAAAACCAGGGATACCCCGCACTCTGGTAGGCGGCAAATGTTGCCAGTCTAAGAAAATATCATTATCAACAAAATTGATTTATTTATATATTTTTTTCTCGCTTTAAAAATTTTTTGAGGCGCGAGGCCGCTTGTACCGCGAGGCCGTAGGCGGTGGCCCACGTCGCCCACGCCTTACGCCGCCACTGTGTGTTACGAATCAATTTAAAATAACACTTAGTTAACTAAAACGTATACGGCTCGAGAATTCACTGTCTTTATCTTTTAAAATCCATCTGCAGAATGCCATCCTACGCTCGAAGTCGGTAGGAATTAATAACTGTACACCACGATAATGGTACGGGTGCGGGCCATTTTCCTTTAAAACTTTCCATACACGCGTATGGTTGACACAGAGTTGATGTCCCACCGAGCGCGTGCTTTGCGTAGGGTCCTATCGAAAAATATCTAATATGTGTTCCTCTAGATCGGCATTATTAACCCTCGGCCTTCCCTCATTAGCACGTTGTTGTTCACGGCCATCGACATTTAAGAAATTGTACATGCGTATATGAAGACGCTGAAATGCCTTAAGTGACGGTAATGGTATGTTTCTTGGAGAAGCAAACAGTTCGTCATAAAATCTACGCGATTCCGCATAATTGCAATCACTTTTCCCTAGACACATTAACATATTGAAATATTCCTGTTTGGAGTACATTTTATAAAACAACATATTTTTATAAAACCGCAACCACAAAGTAATCCACTCGGAACAAATTTGTACGAGGAACTAACAAGTAAAAATTTTTTATTAAAAGGGAAGCATAGACTCGAATAAAAAATATCGATATTTAAAAAATCATAACAATAAATAAATATTTCATATTCATGTTGTTTCGATACTTATTTTTTTTTTTTTTTTTTGTTATCGCGGTGAAAGGTTTTATACCTACCCCTCCGTCTAGGGGAGACAGAGGCGGTTATGTGGGATTCACGGCCAGAAGGGCCCATGTTACCCACTAAAACACCAGCGGTCACTCTCCGTTGCCGCCAAGTGGATCGCCACGGGAAACGCCGAAGCATGCATCCGCGACGATCCGGCGGCGGGCCGCGAACGGCCACCTCCCCCCCCCGAGGGCTCACTCCAAGTGACCAGGAGTGTCCCCCCGCCTGGCGGGCTTGCTTAATCGCGAGAGGGTTAACCCCTTACCCCTCCCACCCAAGCCCACGCGGCCAGTCTCCAACCACCCACCGACGAGCGCAAGCGCCCGACGGCAGACAGAGAGGAAACCGACCGACCACAAGCGAACTCAGGCCTCCGGAGAGACCCGAGTATCCCCTCCCCCCCAAGACAGCCACGGACGGCCTCCTGCCAGATCCGTGACCGTCTTACTCCCAGGGCTGTACCCCCAGCCCTCCCCCCCGTGACTGACTGATTGCACCGGAATACACCAGTGGGCGATGGGGTCGTCACGTCCCGACGCCGGACTGCGCCGACAGTGGCCGAGGCCACCCGCCAACACGTAGGGCCGAACTTGGCAGCGGCGGTGTACACCGCCGAGCCTCGTCCTACCCACCTCCATGGGCTGCACCCCCAGCCCGGGCTAAGACACTACGAGGAGGTCAAGGCCCTTCCCCCCCGTGACTAATTGCACCGGAATACACCGGTGGGCGATGGGGTCGTCACGTCCCGACGCCGGGACGTCGATACTTATTTTGATATATCAAACATTAATATTATGTTTGATTCTAAAACACCATTTTTAACAGAAATAGATTAACGATTTATCCTAATAATACAAAATAATTAATTTACCTGAAAAAGTTCCAAATTATAATATTGATTAATAATAATAATTATTATTAAAAGTTATTTTGAATGAAATTATTTTAATGTGAAAAGCATAACTATTTATAGCAATATTGAAAATATCGATAGAATATTTATCGATATACCTAATTTTTAAACTTGCGAATCGCTAATCGAAAAAATAATAATAATAACTCCGGCGGCCGGCGCCTGCTATGAATGGCCGCGCGTGCGCCCGCGAGACTATACGGCGCCTTCACCGTTTATGGATCTAACAGGTGTTCTAAGCATTTCTCACACATATGGTCTAAATGTTTGCCAGGTGTTCTAAACATTTCTTACATATATGGTCTAAAAGTTTGCCAGGTGTTCTAAGCATTTCTTACACATATGGTCTAAACGTTTCCCAGGTGTTCTAAACATTTCTTACATATATGGTCTAACATCTGATTAACTTGAAACTTTGCATATATCTCAAGGACCAATGACAATGAAATAATTCGTTAACAATTTCCCATTATCCTTGTTAGGGCCGCCAGGATTAATACATTCTTTTTATAGATCCTCTATGACATTGAAAGGGACAGAGCTAGTGTGCGGTCTGCGCATGTCCACAAAAAACTAATTGATAAATCGTACTAAAAAATATAAACTAAACATTAGTTACAAGCGTCTTCTTTTTTGGTTTTTTTAAACTAATATTTATTTATAACTGTAATCAACTTTGAACTAAATATGTTTATGAAAATATTTTTCCTCTCCTCTCCTCTCCTCTGCATTTTTTCACATCAAGCTACACAAACCAACAATATCTTTCATACAACTCCTCCCTAGCCTTACATATTATTTTAGATCAAACCTTACATATTGGATTATTGGCTTTTAATTTAACAAGCGACTGAAACGTTAAGACTATTTTATTTATATCAGTCCATATTTTCCATTTAATATTTATTCCGTTCTATCATCCATGCATTATATAAAAGGCCTTATAACATTTATATCATGAATGTATGTTACGAAACATAATATGACTATGATGTTGTGTAATGATATCATAGATTTTCGTAAGTACACAATACATTTACTTTATTTATTATTTATTACTTTGTATTTGTTTAGTTGTGCTTTGATTTTTCAGTGATGTTATTTTTGAGCCATTAAACAATCCTTCTACATACTTTTAAGTAAATATTATATACATACATGATACAAGTACAAATCGTTTTAATTTACTCCTGTTGAAGTATGTTCTGTATTCTAGATATTCTCTTAGGAAGCTTCTGAACGAAATTTAATTTGTATTCTAATGGTAAATCTTTAACTAAGTTGAGGTTATTGATCGACCGTTTCTTAACAGATTATGGGAAGCCTGATAGTTCAACCATTTTGCTGTATCCTTCCTTGATTACCAATATTGTATTAATATTTTTGCATCTTACAAAGGTTTGACTAAAAAAGATAAATTATAGTTAAAAATATAACGCGTAGGTGTACGCGTACGTGTCGCGTAAGCGTCGTGAAGTAGACACGTATAATTTTGTTGCTTAAGTAATTAATTCTTCCTTAGTGTAATTATTACTCTTTAACAGAATCATTTTCTCTATTCGTGCTCAGTTATTGTAACTTTTTAATATTTTAAAATTTTATAACATTCTGTGTTGTATATTTGAAGATATTAAGCAAAAACTTTTTAAAATCAGTGCATTTAAAAGACATCATTAACGTTCATTAGTGATCGGAGTGTGTCAACGCTAATGAGTTCACTGAACTTTCTCAACACAGTTTGCTCCAAGTACTAATTTAAGAACCAGGGACTTATTTAAGAACCATGTACCTAGTGTTCGTGGCGCAGCCGTAGAAACCACGATTCTCATTTCATATATCCAGGCTTCAAATCCAAGCTCTGTGATATCATTATTTATATTATTATTTTTTTTCTCTTTTTTTTCACTCAATAACCATGGCAAACTTTATGTGTGCTGGGTGCCCTGATGAACTTGATGACTCTCAGGCGTTACAATGTAACAAATGTAAAGGTAGATATCATGTCATATCAAACCAGGATTTTACTGAGATGAGTTTAGAAATGAAAAGTCTATGGGTATGCGATGCATGCAGACGTAAACAGCCAAGGAAAGGTGATCATTCCAACACTCCTGTTCGCAATACTCCTGTAGAAATGGAATTCGTCACTCAGCGCGTTAAGAGTCGTACTACAACTTGCTCTTGTTTATCGGCTACCTACTAATGTTCGTGAAATAATTAGAGAAGAATTGCGATACATTCTAACTAACGATTTGTATCCTAAAATTCAAGAACTGAAGTGTTCTGTTGCCTCATTTGAAGTTGCTTTGACATCTTTAAATTGTGATATTGAAAAAGTTAAATCGGAACAGTCCACCCAATCTGTACAGTTGAATTTGAATTTAACTTCGTCCTATGTGTTTTAAATTTTTCGTTACTATTGAGCGTTTCAACTTTTTTGGTTACTAGGCGGCTACATAAAACTCATTAGAGAATATTTTAATATTTTTATAACATCTAGGACTATCAGCCATGAGGATGAGGCTGACGACGCGCACTTCTTTTGTTATAATTATTTGTATAAATTCATTATCACTTCCCTTGTTACATAAATCTAATTTTTAATCATAATTTTATATATCCATGCAAACAATAGGTTACATTAATGTGATCAGAATCAAATGGAACAGAATCTTAATAACAGGTGCTGAATAAAAATATTTTTAAACCTTTTTATCAAAAATTTCGATCTACTTAACTTTATTTATTACTTTATGATTTATTTGTAACTTTTTAACATTTTCATATTTTAAACTTGATAAACTATAAAAAATGTTCTACTTTTAATTTATATAATATTTACTTGTTATAATTTTGTATTATTTTTATGTATTAATCTACTAACAGCTAAATGTTGTATCTGTACTGAATAACTTATTTTCTACGCTAATATTAAATAATACTCAATTATATAAATAGATAATAGTTTAATATAATAATTGATGCATCCATTGAAAGACTGATATATTTTTGTATGACATTTGTTTATTAATCACCCGTAGGCCATATTAGTAACATATGAGATAAAAGTATGAGAAAATATATTACTATATCTCTTGTCATTTCCTTAACTACATATAACCTTTAACGTATGTATATAAATGGGTTTAGGCTTTAATTTATCTTCATAGCAGTATTATATTAGTATCAAGGGAAATTATGAAATCTTTTAAATCTTATATGCTATATAAACTATTTTAGATAAGGTAATTATTTTATCTATGTAATGAATTTTTGGAATTTAATTTGATTTAAGTTTTAATAAGCTCCGAATTCCCTTCATTTTAATTCATATTATTTTTTCAGAATCTTATTTGAACTATTAAAATATCTTAAGTATAGTAATTGGTTACTGTAGTGGTCAAATAGCTTTTATATTTGAAAACTGTTTTGAAAACAAAATATCGAAGTGTGACAATATTACATTATAAATAATATCTGAAATAATAAAAATTAATGATTTAAATTGTGTGAGCATTTAAATTAGACTTCAGTTTTTCGGATACTTCTGTTTTTTTTTTTTGTAATTTTATGTAAGTATACATGATACCGAGGTTTCGGTTCCTTTATAGCAACAATGATAAAGGGCAGCCGAGACTCAAGTGTTTGTAAGTCTTGTTATTTGGCATCTACGACCCACGATTTCATGCTTTTCTAGAGCACTACTCTGGATTCACGCAGATGCTCTGTCTCTCGAGTCGTTGCGGTGTGGTCATGATACTTTATTTTCTACGCATTTTCTATTGTACAGAAGAGAGAATACACGAAAAAAGTTTCCCACTGTTGTAAAGTCTTAGCAGTATAGATTATTTTGTGATTATTAGCGAATCATAAAACTACGGTGAAATTGAATTAAAGTTGAGCCAAAGCCATAAATTGTCTCCCTCTTTTTCGCTCAATTAAGAACGAGATGATTCAACTAGGTCCAAAAATTATTTTCTGAACTTCTCTTCATTTTACCTAATATTGTAGCAAGCTATAAGCTTTATCCTAAAATCCTTTATGTTTCTAGCAATTGAGAGCTACAGTAAGTATTGGTGATTTCACTTGTGAACATCAAAATCTTTACGTTGCCGTAGAATTACCAAGGGAAGAAGTTAACCATGAGGTACTGTAATGACTTCAATATTTAAAGGATATTCATTGAACGTACGCCAGGAACAAAAGATTTACAGCGCTCTCTTGGTCTAATGTGTTCAGGATATTGTTACCACAGTCATCTTATATGTGAATCAGTTATTATTCTGAAACTTACACTTTTCAATATTATCTATTGAAAGAAAATAAAATCATTGTTTTGAAGATTAAAATTAAGTCTTGAATACCCCTATAAATTCTATAAATAAAAAGAAATAGTCTTATTACAAAAATTTCAATTAATAAATCTTAACTATCCCAGTCGTAAAGCTAAAGTTGTTTTTCTTAATAAATATCCAGTGACATTTTAATCCTAGTGTTAGTATGTAAGGTAATAGAAAGTTATGAGCAGATTGGTTTATATACTATCATCTTTGGCAGCCATAGCTTCAAGTATAATATAAAAATAAACTTTTCTTAGTAAACATCAATAACAATTCATTATAAAACCATTTTACTTGTTAGAGAAATAGGTTGGGGATGATTTATTAAGTTCTCAATAAATTATATTAAGTGGAAACTCTCACTTTTGTAATTTTTTTAGTCTGACACGAAGGCCGCATAAGGGTAAAAAGTCGAAGGCATTTTTGTCTTGCATATTTAAAACCTTAATGGTATTTCTTTTCTTTCAAGAAAAATAAGTGAGTATTTTTTTGGTTTTTTCAACGACTTTTAAATATGCTGAAGAAATAATATTTCACGTTTACACATTTTCATTCTCGGGACATAAAAATAATAAAGTTTTTTTAGTTTGTTCAACTTTATTTCAAGCCAGTTCGAGAGTGGAGATCAAAGTTTGTTTAATAAATATATTAGTTGAAAATAGTTTTACTTGTTCTGTAAAAAAAGTACTCATTTGATGCTTGGTGATAAAAAACGGATAATTAATACAACAAAGAAGTGTTTTCTGATTATTTCCAAAGATTACTTCTTACGTAGGCGGTCCCACAAAGAATTGACCTATCACTTTTTATTTCAATATAATCACAATGAAGCCTAACACATTTCTGACATCTGTGAATATATATCTCTAAACTTTTAAATAATTAATGAGATCTAAGACTTTCGCGAGTATACATTTAAATGAAACTAATATTTTTAGGATTATACTACGCGTATTTTAATATTTTAAAACTACATACTCCGGACGTTTCCGAGATCATATCGTCTGCCCGTGATCAGTATGATCGAGGTCGGCTGCCTGCAACTTCTCATCACTTAAAAACTTTCTTCCTCACAAATCCCACTTTATATTTATAAATAAATTATAGATGGATGGGGTCGTGTCTGGACTGCAAGGTGGATATTTCTCTTCTGTGAAGGAACATTGACGAACTGCTCCCTTCTGAACACCAGCGGTATGAACAAGAGCTGTCATGGAGCAACAGGACACCTTTTGACAGCTTGTTTCTTTGTTTTACTTCATCCTGTCTCATAATTTATATATTAAAGAAGTGTCAACACAGTATCAATGTAGGTCTATGAATAAAATAGGTGCTGTAAACATATACCTATCTAATATATTGTGTAATTGTTGCACATGTTCGCAGAACCTACTTTTAATTTGAGTTAGAAAACTATTCGATTACTACAATATCTTAAGTCGTTTTTATTTAAAATGACAATATCTTTAGTTTAAGTAATATTGGCAATATACAGGGTGACTGGTGAATTACTATCAATATTTAAGGAGAATACTCGGTACATGATTCTCATTCGAATTATGTAAAAAAAATAAATACTTAATTTTTGACCAAATTTTTGTATAAATAAATAAAGTGTGGACACGTTCCAAGTGTTACAAGTGTGGACGCGTGCGGCGGCGTGCTGATACAACACCACGCCGCCGCACGCGTGAATGTGTGTGTGTGGGTATACCTAATCTGTAGGGTGTTCACACGATGCGTAATTAATTACATAACTTTTGGTTAACTTTACTTAGAAGTTTATTAATATTTATGTTATATTAATTTTTATTCTGTCATATATGATCGTCAAATATCACGTCCTCAAGTATCGATAGTAATTCACCAGTCACCCTGTATATTGCTATATTTGGTGAATGATCACAGCATGTTAGAGCTTCAGTACTGTGTACTATATTTCGTTAATGTTATATTACTCTAAATTTATAAGAATTTTTAAAACCTATGCTTTTATTTCATAGAATATCATGTAGTATCATTCGCGGTAGAGGTGGGATCGAGAGTTATAACAGCTAAATCTCTCTATAACCTACTAAAAGACTTGGGCCTGTCCAGAACTAACATTAATTCATTCTTGGGACGCACGTCGTAGGCAGCCCTAGTAGGTTCTTTTCAAATTTGGTTAGGTAGGGAGAGGAACTTGGACAGTGGAGGTGAGCGTATAACGCGCGTTAGTTAAGGGGCCCCTTAAATCTACACCTGGGTCGCAAGTCCCAGGCACTGTTGAAGCTCCGCTCCCTGTAACGCGATGGAGCCGGCACCCGCACGGTGAATCCATGGAATGCTGAGAGGTTTCGTCTCTAGCTTTGTCAGTTTTCAAATTTTAACAGACTAACTATTTATGTCTTTCCAAAATGTCTTCTACATACAAGGTAATCCAAAGTTACGTTCACATATTTTAAGAACTAATTTTATACGATCCTTCCAAACCTTTTATTGAAAATTTAAATTGAATGGAACTTTCTCGTTTTTGAATTGATTACTTTATATTTCATTTGAACAATGAGAAATTATATAAATTACCATTATCATACAAAAAATACATATACGTATGTATTATCAAAAACAAAAACATAATTAATACTATACTAACCAATTTACTAGATTAGTTTAAATTAGTGCTTTTAGGTACGAAGTAAAGTGGTTGTTTGTGTACAACCTGCTGCCCTAGATTGAGATCGGCTCGCAACTGTGGTGATTGATTGAAACATTATTAGCAATTGTACAATTAATGAACTCCACGTTATTTATTCACTCTTTAAATTTCTATATCATCAAAATAGTTGGTTTATTTCCTAGAATCATGCCCCGAAACATATCATAGATCGATTATTAAATTTAATGATATACATTTGACATAAACCAGATGAATTAGATTTTTTTTCCGAGGTGTCATACGTTTGTTACAAAAGACAGGTCTTAAATGACATTTAGTGTCTTTTTTTTGGAAGAAATTAATAAAACCGATTCAGAATTGATGTAATATTCATTGTTTTGATAAACGTCACATTTTATTATTATACTTTTATTTAGATTAAATGTCGATAGAATAACCTATTCTTTGACTGACTTTTGTTGAGCACTTCGAAATCATTTTTTAAATATCAAAGTCAAAATATTTTTGACAGTTCACTTTTGAATTTGTTATTCCCTTTTCCCAAGTGACATTTTATATCCAACTATATTTATCGATATAACAACGTTTGACCATTTCAGTGATCAATTTATTTTCAATTCTTTCATTTGTCATATAAGCGCACATCTTTGGAAAGCATAACTTGTCACCACCATATCAAAAAATATTTCCTGGAACATGTATTTCAAAATTCAATGATAACATATAAGGAGTGTCCATATTTTAATATATTCTTGTCAGCACAGTTTTTTTCGTATTTTATGTTAACCATAATTTTGATTATACATTGCATCTTTCATATGTATTTCTTTTACATTGTATATTTTGAGAACTGTCTAAGTCAAAGAGATGTAATTTTGAGATAATTTCGACTTCCAAATACGTGCAATAAAATCAGTACCCGTAGCTTTTCTTTACAATTCAAATTCAATTTAATATTTTTCCTTAGAATAATGCTATCATAGCTCAAACAACTTTAATATTCAATAGTTTTTTATTTATAACAATTATTTGAAATAACCTAAATTAAATTTACTTTCAAAGTATATGATATTTAGGTCCTAAATTGTATACATAAACTGATTTTAATTCGTATTCAAACAATTCAACAGTACAACATTTAAATTTACACTTATCGATTGGACTAAAAACAATAGGTACTTTTACTTTGGAAAGCAATTTGCTTTCTTGATTTATAACTTAGGGCTATTTTACTATTAAGTATCCAGTTAAACATCTCCTATTCCTCTTTTTATTTTACAGAGAGTCATTCCTGTATCTCTCTGTTATTTATTACATGTACCATAATTTCGTTTTTATTTTGTTGCTAATAGTTAATATGTTCATAATTAATCATTGTTTCTAAAACAAAGATCTAAAGCTTGTAAAAACTTTCGTATATTTCTAAAATAAGTAATAGACTCAGCAGTTTTTTTCTGTTGATTTTTAAGAAAGTTCTGTTTAAGTGTGACAATAATTCAGAGAAGATAACATAAGGTAGAATCGTCATGAAATGTTACCAGCTCTCATAAATTAATTAATTATTAGTATATTACATATTTATTTTAAATTTATTTTGAGTGACTTATTAATGTTAAATGGTTCAAAAATTGCTTAATGGAAATGTAAAAATTTATTAAAAATTTTGAATGAAAATAGTTATATGGATAATTTTCATTAGCAAATATTGTGAGGGTAGATGTAATTTATTTGTGATAGGATAAAAACAATACTATATAATATATAGACTTACTAATGCATTTTAAGTCAGTTCGCTTTTTTAAGGACTGTATTAATAAAGTGTAATCGATGTTCATTTGTAAACAGAAATATAAATTGTGAAATAAGACATTAGTAACAATGTGTATGTGTGATTGGATGTGGACGATACATTGACTATACATACTTTCAGTGAAAAAGTTTTGTAAAACACTGTCGCCGCTGCGTTAAGCACTTTGACAAACTTCGAATGAAGATTGACATGGTATGATTTAATTTTTTTTATACTTTTAATACAATTTCGATATATATTCTTTATTGATAGACTTCTCCTTGTTCGTCACCAATGATTTCTTAATTTAATATAAGTCATCTATCCTATTATCAAAAAAACTGTTCATAAACTTCTTTCTAAAAATACATTAGCAGTACATGATAAAACTGCTGTTAAAGTAGACAAAAATATAGATTCGGTTTAATAATTCGGTCTTAATGGGGTTTTAGCGCCTAAAGTTCGCACATAAAAATAGAAAAGACGTGACCATTACTAAAGTCCTGTTGAATTGCGTAATTATGCAATAAAAAATATCTTTGTAGTAAAAAATGCTCAATGTTTTAAAAAATGTATGGTGCAAAAGGACTTTAAAATACAATTTAAAATACAAACTACAAACAAATTTTAATGTATAATATCCGAGTTGTATAAACATAAACAAAATGTAATGGATTGTATAACATTGAACTCAACAGTTTCCATTAAAATATCATCAATACCGAACTATATTTGTAAGAGGACGCAACATTGTACATAGTTCAAATTGTTTTAAAGTTTCAATTGTGCAGTGTGTAAACGTGGAGATAAGATATGTTATTTAATAAAATCTTTACACTGTACAAATTAAAAATAAATTAGTGTAAATGGTGCTACGAAGAGGCCAGTTATATGGTTGGTTACAATTATTAATTAAAACTTATTTGATAAATAGGGCATACGAATACCAACAAAAGTTGGGCTTCTTTATTAGTACTTATATGACTGGTCATAATATTGGTATTGTAGTATTTTATAGTACTTGTAAGAGATTACATTACTTTAACTGGCATCATTATAGGATTCATTTTGAATTACTACCTAGTTCACAATTAAAACAATGAGAAGCTACATAGTGGCTAAGTAATGCACTTGTCCTACATCATGTCAAAGCAGTAGTGTATAAGGAGCAAGTTTGAGGATTAGTAAACTTACGTTTTATTTAAATAGTTATCAAGCGTTTATAATCTAATTTACAGGCACGTTTATAATGAAGATTGCTGATGATACTCTCCAATTATTGGATGAACATCTTTTGACTACACAACAATTAGGATTCAGTCCTTTCAAAGCAGCTGTCAAGCTATGACTACAGGAATGGGATGATAAGCTTCGGCTTACACAAAAAGTTGTTGACGAATGGATTGAATGTCAAAAGTATGTTTTAAAGTATTTCTTTATATATATATATAATACTATATTGAATTTACTGTGGAGTCTAATCGGTATTATTTATAAAGAGTGGATGTATTTAGAACCAATATTTACATCTAAAGATATATCGCGACAATTACCGCTTGAAGCTAAAAAGTACGACATTATGGAGAGAATATGGAGACGAATTATGTCATCGGCAACAGCATGTCCAAAGGTTTATTTTCCTAACTGTATTTGGCAAGCTTTCAAACGAGTTTTCAACTTTATACACACGATATTTAGTCTCGTGCAGCACAGTTTAAATATTAATAGTATTTTTTAAATGCTTGTTAATATTCTAACATGTGAAATAGGTATTTAAAATATTAGGCTACTGTTACACATGCTTATTTCAAGAACGAAAGCATGCTTTGAGTACGTGCTGTTTACTAGCATGTGTGTTCAAGTGTTGCTTAAAATAAGTACATATGTGTAAATGTAGCCTTAGGTTTATAACTACTCTTAATATATTTAATTTGTTTATAGATAATGATTATTATTATATGTCCGGATAGTCGTCTTCTAGACAGCCTGGTTGAAGCTCGTCTTTTACTGGCTGTTGTATCACGAGGTCTGAATGAATATATGGAACTTAAACGAGTACGGTTCCCGAGATTCTTCTTCCTTAGTGATGATGAATTGCTAGAAATATTATCCCAATCTAGCAACCCAAGAGCAGTGCAACCCCATCTTAGAAAATGCTTCGAGCATATTGCTAAGGTACTTAATTATATCTACCTTCTGGTATGTAGTGTTTAATTATTAAATAATTCCTATATATTTATGTATATATCTACGTATGTAGAATATCTAAATTTTCTATTGTTATAATTTTGTTTGTATTGTTTTGTATACGTATATCTTTTTTTATTTGTTTTTCTTCTCTCTTTTTATTGTATCAACACTACCTTTCTATTTTAAAAATGTACCTATTTCTGCTTTTGGTACATCAATACATAAATTATAATAATGTATAATATGATTGTCAACAGAAATAAGTGGTTCTAATACATTACAATATTTTACATTCAATATTTATATATGATTTTTTATTTATTATAATATCGTCAGGTAATATTTGAACCGGATCTAAAGATAACTCAAATGGATTGAAGTGAAGGTGTAATCGTGGAGTTGAAGTACAAATTTTACCCTACTTCAAATGTCGAACAGTGGCTACTTCTACTAGAAGACACTATGCGACATACGAGTGAGCCCAGATTGATTTATTATATCTTTATAGTGTCTATTTCATATGGGTTAATATATTATTTAATTTAATAGACAGACAAATAGTTCTACCGACCCTTTTGGAATTTATCTAAAGGTTAAAAATAAATCACCCATTAAACCTTTAATTTTTTCCATTCAGATTTTATAAATTTATGCAAAAGATTATCACTTGTACGGAAAGTAAAATAAGTTAATGTACAGCAGTCATATTCACTACTAAGAGAATTCCAATTAACTTTTTAGCTTAAAATTATCACGTATAAACAATAGAATGTAACAAAGAAATATAGAAACAGACATAAATATTGAACTGAATAAACTATCTGGCATATTAGGTATGTATGATGATTAATGAAACGATTGTATTTTATTCTTAGTCCGTCTGACCTTGGATGATTCAATGGAAGAACTATGGGAGTTACCTCGTGATCAGTGGGTACTGCGGTGGACAGGGCAAGTTGTGATTGCGGGATCACAAACAGCTTGGACGGCGGCAGTTGAACAAGCTATCTCCGAATACCGAATGGATGAATACTTTGAAGAGATGCTCAAACAGGTAACGTATTGGAGAGATCTAAATATTATACATAATATTTAGATCTCTCCAATATTTTTTCTATAAAAAGAAATATAATCACATAACATATACATATATTACTTTATACTGAAGTAATAAGCAAAAATTTTTCAATAGTTGGATAGTCTTCGTGCTCTCTTTAAAGGGGAACTACCTTTCTTCCAACGCGAAGTTTTATGTGCTCTGATAGTTATCGAAGCGCATGCTCGTGATGTTACAAAGACACTCGTTGATGAAAGTGTCAAGAATGTTACCGAATTCCAATGGATATGTCAGTTGAGGTAATATTGATTTTATGGGTTATAAAGAGATATATAGAATTATAGTTTGACATGGATTTAATTGAACTTTACAAGGATTTTCCACTATTTTAAATATTAATATCATTGCTTTTCACATAGTTGGACTTTAAGACAATTTGAAGAAGTATAATTCAAAAGAATTTATTCAAAATTAGATCTTTAAAAAGTATATTATAGTGTCAGAATAATTGGCCACGTAGCAAATAAAATTTTGACACACATTCGATAAAATAAAATTTCTTCATCTTTATTTACAGTTCCTGAGAAAATGATTTAATATTAGAATCTTTGTAAAAAATTAAAATACATTTATTTCTATTCAGGTATTACCAACTCGTAAAAGAAATGACACCGCTTGAGGAAGGAGAATTACCGGAGATATATCAAGACGAGGAAAGATTAGACTCTTCATTGTACTATCGTCAGTTCAGTCAGAATAAGTGTGACGTTCGCGCACTGAATTCTATCTTCACTTATCACAACGAGTACTCGGGAAATAGGTGACTCATTTATGCTATAGATTTCTTTTCAATTATTACCTACCCTTGACATTTAACGGTCAAGATAAACCATTTATTACGTGTCAGGGTTAATAATTTTATCTCGATTTCCTATGGTTATGCCATCGCTGCCAACCAGTCTCGAGCTAATATATAAATGTAGCGATGATGCTTATATAAGTGTTTTTTTTTTTCAGCGGACGTCTGGTCATCACGCCGCTAACTAATAGATGTTATTTGACCTTGAAGTGTGCAATGCACCTCAAAGTTGGCGGTGCTCCGGCAGGGCCTGCTGGTACTGGAAAAACTGAGACAACTAAGGTAACTTTTATTCTAAATTTTTCCTTATATGAGAACAAAAAAAATAATATTGTTCCCGTTATAAATAGCTAAGTATAAGTGTGTATGGTTAAAGCTAGTCTTCTATTCATTATGTGAAGTTTCTTTCAGGATTTAGCCAAAGCACTGGCTGTTCAATGTGTGGTATTCAACTGTTCAGACCAACTCCATTATATGGCTATGGGAAACTTTTTCAAAGTAAATATATATACATATTTACTAATACCTACATTTAAACTGTAGTTGAATTATATAATTATTATGAAAATATATCAGTTCCGGTGCCTGGGCTTGTTTTGATGAGTTTAAAAGAATTGACATTGATAGTACATCTGTCGTAGCTCAACAAGCATAATCAGATCTAATACTTTAATTATTTCAGTATTCATTTATATGAAACTACTATATTTGAATTACTGAGCGTTATTTTATTATTCTTAAAAACTACATACTTTACAAAGTAATCGAAATTTCGGGACTATGTAGTTTTAAAAAATAATTTAATAAAAAACGCGTTACTACGCGTTTGGAATTACTATTCCAAAGTATTAGTTTTATTCAAACAATTATATCATTATAAAATAGTTGATTTCATTTATATAACACTCGCCCACTTCATTTTCCATCGACCTTATTTGCCGTTCACTTTATCAAAACATAAATTTCATTTGAAAGGTCGTGACGATACAAAAAGCGCAAATAGCTCGTCAGGAAAAGTTTATTTTCGAAGGCTGCGAGCTTCCCTTAAAAGCTTCCTGTTCAGTTTTTATCACTATGAACCCTGGATACGCGGGTAAATTTATTTAAAATTTTCCGGGTAGTTTAAAATTAACATATAGTTAAGACAAAGAAGCGTCATACTAGTAATATTAAAATTATAACCATTTGCCATAATATTTCTATTTCTAAACAGGAAGAACGGAGTTACCAGATAATCTGAAGCATTGTTCCGTCCTATTGCAATGATGGTGCCCGACTACGCTCCTATAGCAGAAATTTCTTTATTTTCATATGGTTTCTACGACGCCAAGAATCTGGCAGGAAAAATTACTACAACGTTTAGATTGAGCTCTGAACAATTGTCTTCTCAGGTAAGATTTAATTTTACCGTTACAAGCCATATTTAAAAATAGTTTGAATAATCTTTCTCCGTTCCCGGTATTAGTGCATTATCTCTCTATATAAATAAAAAAAACTGGCACACTATTATAATTATGTAATTATAACTAAGCCGTTTTATATACATATATGTACATATTAATCAACAATATAATTTTAATTTATTGGTTATTTTTCATGCATGCGTACAGTTTAGTTTTTTTATTTAGTATGACTTATAACTAAATATCTAGTATGTGATCATGTTATGTCTATTATTTATATACCTATTATTATTGATTCCACTACAACTTACCATATTATATCTATGTATTAAAAATATTGTAAAGCTGTATTCTATTTTATTTTTTGTATTTGAATTCTACTTCAATCAATTCAATAAAAGATACAAATATAATTGTGTACAGGTTTTAAACCTTATTAAGTTATGGATAAGGTTCATATTTATATATTGCAAACAGAAGCGTTACGATTTTAGGAGCAGTAATCCTTGTGGCCGGTAATCTAATACGTCAGATGCCCGACGGAGATGAGAGACAAGTAGTATTAAGAGCATTACGAGATGTGAATGTACCCAAGATTCTAGATGCTAATCTTGTTTTGTTCAATGGTATAGTCCCTTATGAAGCATATTTATGTCACGAGAATATTATCTCATATTGTTTTCAATATATTGGTGAAAAAAAAGTACATACATAAGGGACATTAATCCTTTGTGTATTTTTTTATACAGGTATTATATCAGATTTGTTGGATGGATGGATTTGGATTTCCTTGATGGATTTTCTTTGTGTATTTTTTTATACAGGTATTATATCAGATTTGTTGGATGGATGGATTTGGATTTCCTTGATGGATTTCCTTTCGCTCCGGTTCATACATCTGTGGTTAGCCCCAAGTGTATTACCATGGGATAATTGTTTGGGGAATTTCATTTGCAAAGTCATGAATGGTAAATACATATATTTATAATGATCAAACCATAATAAGATTATGCATAATATGGCACAACAAGTTCAATTTTTTTCAAATAGTTTTTTAGTGCTGCAGTAATTCTATGCAAAATTAAAACTAACTATGTATAACTTTTACAAAGTACTTAATTGTTATAAGTCCTTATATATTTTTAATTTCTCTTTACATAGTGGATCGTTTACTGTGGTTTGATTTTGTTTACATGATTATTTATCGACTAATTGAGTGTAACGTGTTTCAGATCTGTTGAAATTTGCCGACAAAATGAAGATGGGCAAAAGATTTGACAATATTTCATTAGGACAAGGTCAAGGCCCTCTAGCCCAAGCTATGATGAAAGTTGGCTGTGATTTTGGTAACTGAGTATTTTTTCAGGTAAAGTATTACATTTCCTTTCAATCGTAAAGTATATTCGTTTTTTTTTAATCATTCGAATATAACTTATAGCACGGCTTAAGTGTTTTTCATAATGAATATAAAACAATTTGAAGAAAATGCTATATCACAATTCAAAGAAATGAATTTAAGATTAAATTAACTCTTAAAGATTCCAAATATGTATGATGTATCCGTTTTATGTACATATATTAATAAAAATGTGATAATAACTTTGTCTAGGCTAATTGGCTGTATTTTTATTCAGTAGACAGCAAAATCTATTTTAATGAAATTTATTGCGTTAGATGTTAACTCGAACCTACATATGTGTAGATACCTTTTTAGTGTGACTTCTGACCTCACGATACATATATTTTTAAATGTAAATTTCAGAATTGCCATTTGTCTTCATCATGGATGTCAGTCTTGGAGTTAAATGTGAGCAAAAGTCCCAGAAGTAGTTCATAAGGACTTTCGGCTGTGGCTCACATCAACACCTTCACCCTTCTTTCCTGTGGCATTATTACAGAACGGTATTTTAAATATTATTCGTACATAAAGTTAATTATAACCATACGATACACAAGTTTAATATTAAGAAAAACAAGTATAAAATGTATCTGTTTATTAAATTTGTTATATGACTTCGAAACAAGACATGTTATTTTCTCAGTTGACTTTATGAAGAAGCTATTTTATTTTATTTCTTCAGGTTTAAGGACTGTTGAATTATACGTAACAAAACTTTTGTAATTTTCAGTGGCTCCTATTTTCACTATGCCTATTCCATGGTGTAGTTCTAGAAAGACGGAAGTTTGGGCCTCGTGGTTATAATATACCATACGAATTCACAGACGGTGATCTTCGTATTTATATTTCTCAGCTTCACATGTTTCTGAATGAATAACATAAAGTTCCATTGCGGGTTTGTTAATTAATTTTACGGTAAATTAATGCCTTTAATTTGTAAAAGCCTGCTTTTTATTAATTAGTTAACATGAAAGAACCAATGGGTTTGTTAAAATAAGTAGTAGATTACTATGTAACTGCTATTATTTGTATTCTTGGGTCGTATGATATTCTGGGAGAACAATAGGATTGACGTTGAGGTTCGTTACTAAGTCTCTAATTGAAATAGGGTTCACGAAAGCAATAACTTGACCAATGCTTGCATTATGGACAAGATTTAATTGGAATATTATTATAATAGATAGGATACATTTTAATGTTTACATGCTTGTAATTGGTATTTTAAATCATTTTGTTCAGATGTTAACGTATACAGCGGGTCATATAAACTATGGTGGACGAGTCACTGATGATTGGGACCGTCGGTGTCTGTTGTGTTTGTTGGCTGATTACTACACAACTGCTGTACTCAATGACAGATGGATATTCGATGAGAGTGGTGCTTATAAACAGGTATATAAATTCCTTATGATGTATTATGATTTCGAAGATATAGTTCAAATAAAACTAGGAGAACGCCCCTTAATATCATTCAATTCAGACACCAATGATTTCTCTTCATACTTCTAGACCGTTTTATTGTATAATTTGTTTCAAGTTATAATTACTGTTTTAACAGCAACAATCTTCATCGCTTGATCGTTATATACGCACCTTACCGCTGAACTATGACCCGTCGTTATTCGGATTGCACGCTAATGCCAACATCAGTTACGCTATGTGTGACACGAGCTCTTGTATAAGTATGTAACTCATATGTAATTTTAAAAATGAATATTACTAATGGATAGGCTGTTTATATATATTTACTAAGTTAATGTATATAATATATAAATAAAGTTAATTTAATATATTTTTTTATCCTAACAGCTACCCCGTGTTTTAGAAAAAGTCCCTAAATACAGTACTTATTCAAGAAGTCAGACGATATAATAAGCTTTTGGCCGTTATGAGCAGTTCTCTTCAGTCAGTGTATAAATCAAATGGCAATTAACAGTTCATTCTTTTACTAATATTTTATTTCTGCTAGTGACCTACAAAAAGCACTCAAAGGTTTAGTTGTTATGTCGGAAGCCCTAGAAAGTATGTCCGGAAATTTGGCTAAAAACGCTGTTCCAAATATGTGGAGCGCTAAGGCGTATCCTTCGCTTAAACAACTAGGTATTGGAATTTTTATCACAAAAAAAAAATGGCCAAAAATAAGCTGCATAATAAATTTAGAAAGGGTTCATTCTTATTTTTGTCTTTTTACCAGCGGCTTGGGTGAAAGATTTATGTCTCCGAGTACAATTTATGCAGCCGTGGACTGATGGTGGGATTCCTAAGGTGTTTTGGATTTCTGGGTTCTACTTCCCCCAGGCATTCCTTACTGGTGCATTACAAAACTATGCTAGATAACATGTTATTGTAATTGATACCGTGGCTTACGCTGTTGAGGTAAGACAAAGAACGTAATAAAGATAGTGGTACAGTTTAAATTAAAAGAATTTGTATAAGTTTCCACAGTTTCGCTTGCTAATATATCATTAGTAATAGGAATAGGAAAAGATGGAAAAGAGAATTATTTTCATATAATTCTATAAGTAATTATATCCTCGGGATCCAAAACTCTCGCAAACCGCCCTCGGAACAGTCTCCGAAATCTTTATTCTAAATATATATTATTCAATGCCAAATCAGTTAAAAAATGTATACCAGAAAAGATGTGAAAATATATAAATGCATATTCTATTATAAACTAAGTTATATCTCCAGGCTCTTAACGCTCCGCCAGCGAAGAAACCAGATGATTGTTTCTATGTCCGAGGCCTATGTTTAGAAGGTGCTAGATTTAATACTGGTGATATGACATAAGAAGAAAGCAGGCCAAAGGAACTACATACCGGTTGGTATTTCAAAACTTCACTACTTATAAACTTTATTAGTAATTCATGTTAATGAGGTGATAAAACTAAAATATTCAATTCCAGAAATGGCAATCATATATATGAAACTGGAACAAAATCATCGTCTGACGCAAGGTTTATACGAATGTGAATGAATGTTGAACGATTCGGCATATGCCGAAGTTTCGGCATATTGCACTATCCCTAATCACCCTAATCTGCGGGACTACCATTGGATAATTTCAATGAAATATTTTCCTAATTAACGAATTTTAAAATAATTTTTTCACGATTAGTACATTATTATTTAGTGTTCAATTTATTTCTAATTGTGAAAAAATCACCTTAAAAGTCGTTAATTAACTTAACTTAACTTTCTTCTAGTAATCTGCTTCTAATGTAGATACGTGGAATTATCCAATGATAGTTACGCGGATTCGCACTATCCCCGACGATATCATTTTTTCGTCTTGACTTATTTAATCATCGTTTGATAAATTTGTTATTATTACACTGTCTTAGAATATAATTATTTTATGTTACATAAGTTTTAATTTATTATTGAATAAAGTTTTCAAATTTATATTTTTTTCTTTGTATTTAGATGAGTGAAGGATAAATATTTTTAGTTTCTTTCTTTTAATCGTCTCGAAAATTTTGTGGTTGGTGCTCCATTAAGATCTGTTTTTTATATGTAAATATATCATCCTATAACTATATAAATTAATAACATGGACACTACACATCTATACTAATATTACAAAGCTGAAGAGTTTGTTTGTTTGTTTGTTTGTTTGTTTGTTTGAAAGCGCTAATCTCCGAAACTACTAGTTCGAATTGAATAATTCTTTTTGTGTTGGATAGTCCAGTTATCGATGAAGGCTGTGGGCTATATAACATTACGCTACGACCAATAGGAGCAAAGATATAGTGGTAAATGTGTAAAAAACGGGAGTAATTATTTCATCTTTGAAGCCTTCCGTTGCGTGCGCCGTGAAAACGGTTCAAGATACACAAAAAATATGTGTTAAAGAATAATAGCTCTTTTAATGATCTAAAAAACAGTCCGCAACAGTATATGTCTATCTTTTAAGATTAACTCACAAAAACCGGTTTTATGGTACCTAATTTTGTCGAAATAATTTGTTTAAGTTGTATCAAAATAATAATATTAATCTTTATTCATATAAACAAATAAATATGTTGTTGGTTAAGAGTACTTCATTATTAATTAAAAAAAACATAGGTTTCATCCTGAAAATTCTACGGGAACTCGACCATTCCGAAAACCCCGCAAGAACGGGAACTATGTGGGAAGAACCAAAAATCTGTCGGAAGTAACTATTCCACGCGGACGAAGCCGCGGCAAAAGCTAGTATAATATACAATACAAAATTGAAATTTAAAGAAATTCTTTTATTTAATATATATTACTGTCTAGGCTGTTGTACCTTAAAAATATTACTAAGTACTTATTTACATTGATTTTGGAATACTGAGAAATTTCATCTTATTAATGTATTTAATTTTTTTTTGTTTCTTCTTTGTATCTTATTTAGCAAGTAACTATTTCTGAAAAGAGAATCCGCGAGAGAAAAGAGATACCGTGAGATGTCAATAAAGTACTTCTGACAGTAGGTAAGCTTTAAACAATCGGATTTTAATAACAGGGCTCCAGCGTGAAAATCTACGAACTAGAAATCTTATTTTTAACTTCATTTTCGTTAGAATCTTATTAGTATTCACTCCTTGCATTTGGCTTTGTTACTGAGGTTGATATTGAAACGAAGTGATACATAATAATAACTTAAATGTCTACCTTAAATGTAATGAAAGAGTTTTTTTCATATGAGAAATAAGTAGTTATCACTTGACTTCATTTATTGCATTATAAAGTTTCCTAAAGCATCTTAAAGTAGAAAACAGGAACTTTGAGTTGTACATCACAATAATTATATGTATGTGTGAACAATAGTATAATAGTAGTATAGTAGTATAGTTGAATATTACTTATTTTTAAATTAAAAGATATTTTTAATTTACATACCAATATAGAAAATGCCAATAGACCTCAGTGCACTTCAAAAACCGCTTCATCATCATCATCATCAGCCAAAAGACGTCCACTGCAGGACATAGGCCTCCCCCAAGGATCTCCACGACGACCGGTCTTGTGCCACCCGCATCCAGCGGATTCCCGCGACCTTCACCAGGTCGTCGGACCACCTTGTTGGGGGCCTACCCACACTGCGTCTTCCGGCTCGTGGTTGCCACTCGAGAACCCGTTGGCCCCATCGGGCATCGGTTCTGCGAGCGATGTGCCCTGCCCACTGCCACTTAAGTACTGCAATTCTTCGGGCTATGTCGGTGACTCCAATTCTTCTGCGGATCTCCTCCGCTAAAAACCGCTTATAAAAATAAATTTAAAGGACAGTTGGACAGGTATTATAAATGTATCAATAATGATTGTCATAGTGTCGGGCAATTATGTACTTTTAATTCAACTGATAGTATCAATTCATAGAATCTCAATTAAGTTCTATTTTGTTTAATGACAATAGCATTGATTCAAGTAATGGTGTCAAAAGGTAATACAAGGAGGAATCATTGGTCAAAGCTTAATTTTGTCCATCAATACCTTTCTCACTCTCTTGTAATCAACTTAAAAGATTAGCCAACCATTTCTTTTCTAAAATTATTTCACGAGATATTTGCTAAATTATAATCACAGTATGTCTTTCTCGCTTTTGCTAACTGATTCACTGTACCATTTCTTTAAAATTTATCTACATATTAGTATAAGAGTTAACTGTATACAGGAAGCAAAACCGATCTCATTTAACATTATAGTAAAAATAAAATTTCAACTCAATGAATCAATGACTTTATATGTAATTGGAATTTTTATTTGATTTTTTCCTAATAGGTATATACTTTTTCAAGATAAGATCTTTAGGTTAAACGATTACAAAGTACTACTGTTAATATTACTTATTAATATCATGTTCTCTAATAATTTGAAAGTTCAATAGGTATTTATGTTCCAAGCCAGTCGCTGGAGGATTGCTTTAAAAGTTTTCTTTGTTTTATCGTTTAAAGAAAATGCTCAGTGATAGTTTATATACCAACAAGGATTTACTGAAAATATTACATTAGGAGACTTATTCTAATACTGTCTGAATAGAACTCGTGACGAGTTATTTGTGTTTGAGAAACTATATTTTGATTAATGTGTATTTATAATTTAAATAAGTATTTGTATGTTAATGTTGTCGTCGTTCCGAAAATATCTACTATAAACTCATGAAAATTACTATAAATATTTGTAAAAATCAGCTATATTTTTAGAAAAAGTTTCTACTTTTTATTCTATAGTGCTATTTTTAAAAAGTTGGTTTCGAGTGATGCTGGGAGCAAAAGCTACAGAGTATCATAATCAACAGAAGTCAAATCGTTATGTTTTAATTAATGACAAAAAACAATGAATCTACATTATTCGAATATTCTACGCGATGTATTTCACGTTTAATCCGATGTGTCGGTTATTTTACAAAACTCGTGTTGACGGACACATAAGATGAAAATGTCAGAAAAAGGTAATATCGTACAGGTACTAATATTGCGAAAGTTTGTGGGTGTGTTTATGTTTGTTACTTCTTCATGCTCAAACGGCTGAACCGATTTTGATAAAATTTTGTATAAAGGAAGCTGACGTCCAGAAGTAACACATAGGCTACTTTACAGTCCGGAAAACGTTCGACTTTTCCTCATATAAGCGAAAAACCATATATACTTACTCGAGAACTCAACTCCTAGCCAAAACGACATTATCGCTATGTACCTTTTACCGGTCTATGTAGGCACGATCGACAGCCAATAAGCATTCCTTTCGATAAAAAAAAAAGAGTTATGATAGACAATATCTATAGATAACAGTTTCTTTCCGTATTTAATTTGTTAAATACTGCCAAACTATTCATGTTAACGTAATTCTTAATTTTTATAACATTTCTGTTGTTTTGTAGTTGTTGGGTATTGTCCCATTTGTGGGCTATATTTAATATATTAATTACCAATGCCAAAAATTAACGCGGACGAAGTCGCGGGCAAATTTAGTTTTACATAATAGAAGGATAACCAAAAATCATACGTTTATTTGATGTGTATTCAAGATAATTTAAGATATTATTATGAACAAATGAAGTTCAGAGAGTGTCATGTAGACTGTCAATGCAGAGTTTGACGAGACTAAAGAAGTTTTAAGTAATGTATACTTTAGGTTTTAAGAATAGTTGGATATTCAAATTTAGTTGCCTTATAAAGTAACTTGTAACAGTAAAACACGAGTAAACCGTAGTGACAGTGTGTAGGCTTACGAGATTAGAGTTTTATATGTGTTCAGTATTACAGATAATATTTATGGTCAACACAATATGGAGATATATGACACATAATCATACAATACAATATATTTCTTAAAAGAATTAATGAATGTAACTAATATCTAAAAATGGTTATTTTAACATTTAACTTTCCCATTTACTTTGAAAAATAGTTGTATAAATTACTTTCATTTTGAAGAAAGCATTGAAGTTATATGTAGTAGTAATATTCATAACTTTTTCCAAATAGTTTTTGAAAAATTTATTGATGTTATCCGTACTATATAGTATCCATTTGAGTTTGATTGATTTTCTAGGTATTTCTCAAATGCTCATAATTGTTCAAATTGCATGAAATAGATTCCTTTCTGATGTTTGTCGTGATGGTTCCAATCAATCCTGCCACTCCGTTTCTGTTTCACGTTGAGGCCTGGAACAGCCTGTATATTGAGCGCTTGATTTATGTATTGATGGACTAAATCTACTGCAATTGAGTATGATCCTCAAAGAAAATCTCAAATTTATCTTAAGTGCTGCTATTAGTCATTGTCATTCACAAGGAATATTAAACGATTGATCTATATTACAAAACAATCAATTGTTATATTTATAAAATAAATCTAATTTACCTTTTGATGGTCGTTATAGATTCTTGGAAATTAAATTCAAGAAGATCACTTCGTTAAATACTGTACGGAGATGTTAGTTATATGTATTTACTCACTCATGTATATAAATTATAAAATAAACTTCTGCTACAAATAATATTTATTAATTTATATTTGATTTTAGTGTCATAACTTTGTCAGGACAGAATATAGAGAAGATTCAAGTCAAATACTTACAATATCTAGTTGATCTATTGAAGAAAATTTCACAAACTTATTAGATTAAAACGAAGAAGTTAAGAATGTAAGATTCCTGTTGCCATTCTAAGTATCAATATTTTTATATTTAAGGCTATGGTTATATATTAATTTTATTTTTTCAAAGAAAAAGAAGTCGCTTCAGGAGAATGTCGACAATATATTTTTTACAATGAATCATAGATATTTTTTATAAAAGATTGTTACCATATTCGTTTACAGAAGTGTTCATACAATATTCATTTTAGAAGGTACGACACTGCTTCAGTGTGTTGTGCAAAGTTTTAATTACATCATTGATAGTAACATAATGAATTTATGTAACATTTTAATAACAATAATGTATAAACTTAAAGATCATTCATTTTAACTACAGTACAACTTGTATATTTACGAGGCTTTCCATTATTTATACATTATTTGAATCCACTTAAAGTTCAACGTCTGTTTCTAATTGTGCTCATATGTATAATAACTTTGTTAAACTCAGACAACAGTTTTCGTTCCTCAGTAAAGTGCGTCAAAAAGCATTTGACGGTAACTAACTAAACTAAACACTGCATATTAATTCAATATAACTACTGTTTTAGTATAATTTTGTTAATTTTATAATTTCTATCTGTATTACTTATCAATAAAATTAATATACATATTATGTTCTATTCACATTGAAAATACCTAACTGTCTTTTGCTTTAGTTTTTTTCATTAATTGCATTGTATGTTAAGAAAATGTTAAAAGTTATAACGTAAGTGTTGGGATTTTGGATTGATGATATTATCTTGCAGTTAATATAAAAATAGCACACAATAAAAACCCGCACATAAAAAACATACCTAAAAATACAACACACATAAATAAAAACAAATAAAATAAAATCAAATAACTTAAGTGTGTCTTTTCAAAAGTACATAGAGACTGATGTTTTAATGTATACATTAATTTATCTTCTGCTAAATTCGTATCGTTAACAATTTACTTCATAAAAACATTGAGTATGCCAGTTTAAACAGACGATGCAAATTTACCTGAAGGGTAAAATATGTACATGATTATGATAAATATCAGATGTCTGATATTGCTTTGGAATCAATTCTTTAATCAACAATGTGTCGTATTTATATTATAAAAACACAATACGCAAGTAGCGGAGTTACTTAATTTTAAGATTAAGATTTCAATCTTTTATATTGTAAATTTAAATTTATATTCATTTCTATATTTATATGTTAATTGTTTAAAATTTATGTAATATTTTTTATTTCTTGCGACGGACAAACTTCTTATTAAATTGTATATATCGAGGATACACGATGCGTCTATACTCTATAGTTCGCGTCGTCCGGGCCCGCGCACCTCTAGCCCCGCTGGCCCCCGCTAGCGGTCCGCTGGCCAGCTGAGCGGGCACTTCGCCGGGCTCGTCAGTCCACATAGACTTTAGCTGTGCGATGCTTGTCCGTCATCACTACGGCGACACTCGCACGCGCATCCTCGCTTACGAAAAATAATCTCCTTCTGTATTAATAGCTTTTAAGTAGTTTAAATTGCTAAACCTTGCTGAAAGTATGTACATATTAATTGTTCCACGGGTTCAAAGAGATTAAATTCCAAACAATTTCGTTATAATATTAATGAGATTTTAATCAACTGAACAGGAAAGTCTATTTCTATTAATTCTGTTCGGTTACTATGATTGACTATTATTATTAGTTTATCCAATTCTCATCCATCGAAAATCAATTCTTTTGTGAGAAACATCAAACAGTTCGCATTCTGCTTTGTCATCGTAATATAAATAAAAGAAATTTTCGTATTTTGATGAAATAAAAATAATTCAAATGTGAATATTTAATTTTATTTAATTAAACTAAACAATGGTTTATACTTTAAAAGGAATTACTAAGTTTGCTTACTGGTTGTAACAAGTTAAAGTAATTTAGATAATTTAATGGTTTTATGTTAAGATCGCAGGCGCCGGGCTGCCGGCGGGGCGCCACTCGTCTTTTGTTAGTGTTTCGAATAGAAATTTGCAAGTTTAAAAATTAGGTAATCGATAAATATTCTATCGATATTTTCAATATTGCTATAAATAGTTATACTTTTCACATTAAAATCATTTCATTTAAAACAACTTTTATTAATAATAAATATTATTAATCAAAATTATAATTTGAAACTCCTGCACGTAAATTAACTATGTTGTATTATTAGGATAAATCGTTAATGTACTTCTGTTAAAAATGGTGTTTTACGATCAAAAATAATATGTATTAATGTATGATATAAAAAAATAAATATCGAAATAATATGAATATTACATACTTATTTATTATTATGATTATCGATATTTGATTTATCGATATTTTTTAGTCAAGCCTATGCCGCCATTTTAATAAGAAAAAAAATATTAGTTCCTCGTGGAAATTTCTTCCGAGTGGATTAGACTTTTTGGTTACGGTTTTATAAAATTGTGTTGTTTTATAAAATGTACTCCAACCAGGAATATTTCAATATGGTAATGTGTCTAGGGAAATATGATTGTAATTATGTGGAATCGCGTAGACTTTATGACGAACTGTTTGCTTCTTCAAGAAAAGTACCATTACGAAAACGATGAAAACAGTGAATTCTCGAGCCGTATACGTTTTAGTTAACTAAGTGTTATTTTTAAATTGATTCGTAACATAGTGAAACGTATCGATATTTGAAAAAAAGTGGTATCAGTGAATCGTTAAAGTGATTAAACAATCAAAATAATGTGAATGTACGTTCGAGTTCGTCACTGGTAGCGCAGCAGGTGTGATGGCGGTAAATTATTTAATAATTAATTTAATTATTTCTATTGATAATTATGTAAATGTAAGTTGTTTCGATACTGATTACGCAGTTAAGAGGGTTGACACAATTTTTCATGCACACTGTATAATGTACCTATAATGCATATTTAAAACAAAATAAATTCGTTATTTCAATGAGGGAGACGCCAGCCTCGCTGACGTTAGTCGTTACTAATGTCACTTCTACCACCTTCCATGACATTTTAAAATGAAACTTCAATTCTTCTAAATGCTCCTGTATTTCTCGAAAGTTCTTCATAATCACTAGGACCCGGATAAATAAGTATTAAAAAATTTAAAATATTTACATAAAATATGGACGAAAAAATCAAAAATATGGAAAAAATATGGAGTATAAAATAAAATACTTTCATAATTAAACATTGTTTTACTATAAGAAAAGGGTCACTCGTGAGTCGTGACGTACGTCGTTAAGTTACATTTAAAAACCGATGAAAAAAAGTAGCGAAATAATTATTTCAACAAAAAATAACAGTTTTATTCAACATCCATTACAATAGCCTTATCAAGTTGGTTGCAATACACAATGACGTGCTTCTTTAAATTATCAAAATTAAAACTGACGATTTGGTCGAAATATAGCCTTATATCTGCTGATTGGTCTCATCTCAAGTCACATGACGTGATTGGTGCATACTTAAACATACTTAATTCAGTAATTTTGTAAGCCATATCTACAGCCCTCGAAACTTTTGCACAGAATTTTGTTAATTTTTTTAGCGTATTTAATCCTTTATTTAAATCCAAAGCATTAGTGGCGGAACGTAAATTTTATGTATTTTTGTGAATATATGGATGATTGTGACATTTTCTTGTATAATATTCATTTAATTTTGAAATATAGTAAAATATGGAAAATAAAAGTTGGTTTTTCACAGTCTGAATATGACAGTCCATGTAAAAAGCACATTCTAGACCGAAAATCGCGTAAATTAAAAATATGTGTTTACATATTAATCTGGGCCCTATTTATAAAACATTCATTTCGCTCCCTTGTCTCCTGCCAGCCGGCCGCGGTCTTCCTAGTTCCTCGTAACGGATGTCTTTTTCTAATGCTGATGCTTCATGGTGTTTTTTTTACATATATCTAATAATTATATTTTATATTATTGGCATTTCTTACTTTATAAGTTCTTATACTTATTGCGTAACGTTTTTAGTTTTGTTTGATATTAGTGTTTATTTTATTGTGTAGTACGTGGTAGGAATTTTGAATTATTTCCTAAGCGTTACATACATTGGGCGCAGGGTTTTTTAACGTTATCGTTTTGATGGCTTCCTTTTTTTTATTTTAACTATTATCTTTACAATTTTCGGCCACGCCCTAAAATGCGACTTTTTAATGTAAGTTGGTAAGTTTGTTAACAATTAATGTATTGTCTTTATAAAAATAGTATTATTTGTAACGTTCCAGGACTCGTAAGAATATATAATTCAAGATGAGGGTCGAAGCTGTTGGTGGAGCGTCTGTTAGACGTGGTCTGCGGACAAGAGGAACCCTTCTATGAAGAGAAGTGTATGTAGCTGATGTACGATAGTAGTTTTACGGTATGTACTGTTGATTATTTAATATTATTCTGTTATTATTTATAGTAAGATTGAATCATTGTTTATGTTCATTTATTCAATATTTTTATTTTTATTACATTAACTGAATGCTTCCGGTACGTCGTAATGAATAAATAAATCAATAAAAGATTGTAATTATAATAGTAACTTTCTCTTGCCCACGGCTCCGTCTGCGTGTACATCACAGTTGTTCTCTGTGACTATGACCACTGAAACTGAACTGCTTCCACTTCATGGTTTCACCGGCATAGTATTGGGATTGGGGTCGGGATTGTGTCAACGGATAATCGGGATAAAAAGAAGCCCAAGTCCTTTTCCTGGCCTTCATTTATATCCATACTAAAATTCATCACAAACGGTTCAGCGGGTTAGGAATGAAAACTTAACAAACAAACAGACAGTTACTTTCGTATTTATAATATTAGTAGGGATTTAATAATAACTGCAATCACTAACAGTCATCATGCTATTAATAATGGTTTACAAAACAAAACCATCTGTAGTTAGCAGAATTAATGAGTTGAAAATAAATAAATGATTAATAAAATAAAAACACTTGTATTTTGTTAATCATTCATTTATATTCAAGTGAATGCAAAGTAATTACAAATATGCTCCTTTTTAGTTTGTTATTTTATAAGAGTGTTTTTGTAATTTTTTTTTGACATTTTATAATTTATTTTAAACCGACAATAATTGAAGTAAGTGTCTTTATATGTCTTTATATAAGAACAATATTGTATTATGTATTACAGATGGTGTTGTTGGACTGTACTTGAGATTCATCCATCAGGAGATGACGGCTGATCATCAAGTGTTAGATGAAAACTAACAATGAACACAGCCGGCCTAGCAGCACATCTCCAACTTGTCTGCTACTTAGTTATTTTATATTGAATTAACACTTGTCAAACAATATCTTTAACAGTTACTGTACAACTTTTATATATAATTTCTTTTGGATCATAATATTTTATTTAATCCAATCTACTTGATATACTTCTCTGATATGATGCAATTACTTTATTGTTATTTATAATCTGATAAAACATTGCTCATCTTAAATGTTTTATTTCTGTATGTAGTAATTATGCTTATCATACCTTTTTCTCTAGAATAATTAGTTTTTAAAAGAATAGTATCTGTTATGCCACTAGAGGGGGCTAAAGTTTTTGTTATAATAGATTTACCTTGAACTGTTTTCATTTATAATATTAATATAAACCGCATTTATCATAAAGACAATTATTATTGTTGAATTGAAACAAATTACAGTTATTGTGGATGTATTGTATTGTCTTTGATTTTTATTAAGCAGTAATACTTGTACTTGTTAAGCTTATATATATGAAGATAATAACACTTTGGGACTCCATATATACATCCTTCAAATGAGTTTGTTATAAACACAAAACATAATATAACATGAGTAAATATAATCTTCAAATACAAAGTCTTAAGCTATCAATTAAATACTAATGTGTGTGTACATGATGTGACTCATATGATGTATTATACTGTGACTTATCTTTCATACTATTAATATTTGTATACATACAAAGATAGGAAATGTCGGATTGTTTAGAAAATTTATTAAAGGTATTTTATTTAATACATTATTATGGTTGTAGAACTGAAACATGTAAATAACAAGAATAGTGTTACAAGTGGCGTCATCTGTGCCATTCTAATTGTATTATACTATAATTCTTAGAATTAATTTTGACTGATTATAAATAATGGTAAATTAATGTAGGTATTGGCGTGAAGAAATTGTTCAAACCTGAAACTTAATTTATGTTAGCTATATAGCAGTTTTATAAATAAATATTTGTTATATATTGTAAGCAATATTTGTAATTATTTATTATTAACTATAAAACCCAATTAATTTAATTTGGTGATGACAAGGTTTGAGTATCAGCTTGTACATATTTGTGATATTAATACTGGCTTCAGCCATTTTGTACGACATTACTAGAAGTAACAATGAACATTAAAAATCAAGACTGAAACTGTACCTACCTAAAAAGTAGTATTTTACTGTTTTCTTATTCTAATTTAAATATTGTATGTTGATACTTTTCTGTAACATTTGTACAGACAGGATCAACTCAGGGACAAACAAGCAAATAAGTACAAGATGAGATTTCTTCATTATTTATACAGTTGTAGGAACAAAATATTTTTCTTTTTGTCAATATTGTTTTGTATGAAGGTTTGATCACTATTTTTTTTCTTCATCATTGTATTTGTACCATTTAAAATAATACTTTTTTATGAGAATAGTTGTAACCGACAGTAGTCACCATCTCCCATGGACAGTGTTAATGCTCTTGATTGGGGAAGAGGATAGGAAGGGGAGGCAAAAGGGAAAGGACAGCCGGCTCTCTCACTCTTCGGACGAAACGGAGACATTAAAGAGTACTTCACGTCGATCTTGGTACTTCTCCGCTCGAGCCAGCCCATGTTCGACCTGTAGCTAGACTCTACTACCTTCAGTATACTATACATGAGGGATTTAATTATAAGAATTTAAAAAAAAATCAGAGACTACTGGATAAATTTAAATTAAATTGTATACAATAAAACACTAAGCCTGTAACTTACAATCAAAATGTTATTTTTTAATTTAAGATCTATTCCTGCAAATTCAGAACAAAGTTTGCAATGTTTAGTCTTTTATCCAAGTAAGGAGCCAGGTGAGAAACAAACTCAAAGGCTACTAATAAATCCATAGATATATAAAAATACATGAATAATAATCAATGTGGCAATAAAATAATATTTTCTATTACTCAAAAAGATCACAAGAATTTTTACTGAATTATAACAAGAATTTCAAAATACGGTACTGAGTTGGTTGTTTTATATACCGCCATCTATTGGAAGGTTTAGGTTTAGAGATAATTTATTTCCCTTTAAGAACAAAGTTCACTTACATAAGAAACTTAAACTAGTAACATAATAATAAACATTTATGAAGTTAATGGTGACCTTATTTATACAAACATTCAAATATAATTATAAAGTTTGACAGTATGATTTTAATTCAGCTTTAAATTTCAAAAAAGATTTTTCGTTAAATATTTGTTTCGGTAGATTATTGTACATTAGCGCTCCCTCAAATTGTATAGTTTCGTTACCATAATGTTTAGTTCTAGACTTAGGTATTTGTATTTGATGTATATTTCGTGTATAGTATTTATGTGATTTAGTCTTAAAAGTAGTTTGTGTGTGTATAGATCCTGAGAGAAGTTTTCTTATAAGTATGCATGTTTTGTATTTGTATAATTTTCCAATAGATAGTATATCAGTTTTCTTGTAAAGTTCTTTGGTTGGAAAGCGGTAGTCCAGTTGGTGTAGTGTTTTTAATAGTTTGTTTTGTGATATTTGTAAATCTTTTAAATTAGTTTTGTGTGCAGATCCCCATACTTCTATTAAATATTCAAGTAAGGGTTTAGCTAATGAGTTATAAATAATAGTTCGAACTTTTTATGGAATACATCGAACACACCTGCGTAAAGCTCCAGTCAGTGATGTTATTTTAGTTTGCAAATATGTACCTAATCTAAATGAGGTTGTCATAATAGTTTGTAATCTAATAGTAAACCAAGATACTTTTCTGTTTCTGATTTTTGGAGTTTAATATTATTTATGGTTAGGGATTCGTAATCACGGATTTTTTTATTTTTAGCAGTAAAAAAGCATACAGGAGGTTTTTGTAACATTTATACTCAGCAAATTACAGCTTGTGCGTTCGATGTTATCTCATGTATTGAGTCTCCAAAAAAGAATAGACTTGTGTCATCTGCGTATAATGACACTTCTCTGTGTAATCCCAAATAACCAATATCGTTAATGTAGATTAAGAATAATAGAGGGCCTAGGATTGACTTAAAGAATATATCAAATTAAAACATCTACTAATCTATGCTATCTACTCTTATAATGTAATTTATTGTTAACATTGAAAGTTAGGTTTAAGATTAAACATTATGCATCTTTAAATTTAAATAAAAAAATATATTTAAAAAAAAGGTATGAAACGGATGGATGTTAGTGAAAAGTTCTGTTTAAATGAAGCTGAACTGTCTAAAAGAAGTTGTCGTTGTGCAGAAACTGAGGATTAAATGAATTGTTACATTTACTGTTGTTTGTATATTACTTGTTAGGGAGCTATTTCACTATCACTCGCAAATACTTTGTATGATATGTTCTGTTACAAATATTACTTAAAAGATCATTCAATAAAGTTGTAACTATAAAGATATAATTATTTCATTTAACTACCGTACCTAAATGTTAAATTATTGTTGAGTTAGTCTTGTTGCATAATAGATTTAATATTAAAAAAAAAGATTAACTTATGGATCAAAATTACTTTTAATATACAGAAATGGATAAATATCATAGAAACGAAATATACTTTACAAAGACATTACAAACTACTTTCAAACAAATTTAACAAAATAATATAAGTACAAAGAATAGTGTAAAAAATTAACATGTACAATTGTAAAATAAAATCACGTACATAAATATATAACAGTTATTAAATAATATTAACAGTGGAAATACTTAAAGGACTCTAAAAAGTAAATATAATATACATATTCTCAAAAACAAGAACAGAATTGAATCTAGTAAAAATAATATTCAATACAACTGCCCTATTGGCAGAAAGAACATTTAATTCTGTTCGTTAGTAGTAGAAGTATTCAGTTCTGTATGTCTTGTGATCCCAGAAGGGCCTGCTTGTGGCTCATTGTCTTCCATAGGCTGGTCAACAATAGGAGGCAGGTTGGAGTCATGAGATAAGTCATCTCCTTCATTGGCTGCGTCTGAAATTGAGAAATATAACGTCAGAAATGTTTTCCATTTTTGATTTCACTTAGTTAAATAAACATAGCCCTCACAAAGTGGTTGTAAATCATCCCAATATCCCGAGCCCAGGGTCTCTTCTGGGATAACCGATCCAACGCACTCCAAGACAAAGTTATCCCAGACCCAGAGACGTCAACCTCTAATATAGAGTGTCTGATTCACTCCAAGACAAACACTCACATCATAACAAGTAACACATGTCCCACCTCTTTACCTGCAATACATTTAGATATTCATGTCATAACACTAAATTAAAATAAAAAGCACAACAGGATTAAGTCTCAATATGGGTTTTAGTCAAAATTTCAGGTAAAATAAGAGAAATGCCTCACCATCAAAGAAATCAGAGTACACTTCGTGAGTCCATTGTCCTGGCCACGGAACCATATATTCTTCAAACGCTCGAGTTGATCTGTCGTATGAGCCAGCTAACAGCTGTACCTGTAGAGTGTGATTATCTTCACTTATTATAATATTGTCAGCTATTCACCAACACTCCGCTGCACACGCACACACAGACAGACACAATGTACTCGCCGCGCCCGCGGCCCTCTCTCCGAGTGCCGTCCGACAATAATAAGTAGTAGGTAATAAGTACACGAAATAACTACATTATGATTCTTCTTTCCATCACACTTTTGAGGCTTTAGACACCACAATACCTACGACAAAGTTAAACACAGTCGGCGTGTTTAAATGGTGTGAATCAAAATATTTACAATAATTTAAAGATCATAAACAAACTTACAATTTAATTTGCACTCGCACAGCTGTTTAAATTTAACAAACTATAGCTGCTGTAAGTTATCCAGCTTATGAATTTATTGATCTCTATCTTGTCCAAGAAAGTGTCATGTATGTTAATACGTCATAGACGAAGGTAACAAGCTATCACCATTTTATAAAAACTGTCGTTCTTAACAAACCATTTTGACATTCTTCAAAAGGAATTCTTCAGAGATACAAGAAAGTAATTTCCAAACGAACCCAAGTCTTTGTAATGCTGCACCACTTCTCTTGTCATGAGAGCTTCAAACTGTGCCAGGTCCCCGCGCTCGACCAACACCTCCTCCGTCTATACACGTCACATAAAACTACACTTACTACACTGCTATAATCATTAGTATAGCCAATGTAAGCAGAACTCAAAAAAAAATTAACGACAAAAACTCTCCTATTGTCAACTTATTAGCAAATCTTATCGTTTAAGAGTTATATAAAGTAAATCAGAATAAAGTATATGAACATTGAAATTAAAATTACGTCACTTATCAAACAAAATATCTCACCGTATGTGTGGCATGCTGTTCGGCCAAGGCCAAGCTCTTTGGTGATTTCTTTTAGACAGCCACATCCGAATCTCATCCTCAGCCGCCGAAGCTCTAAGGAAAGCCGCCTCAGCCTCCTCCGGGTTCTCTTCAGCCAGAACCGCTGCTTCATGCCTGGCTACTTCTCGCTTCGTATATTTGAATCTGACTGTTATTGTGACATAATAACTAAGGCCAATATGACATTGAAAAGTACAATTTTGCAATATTTCTAAAGGGATCGTGTACCCGGAGGTAATGCATTAGCATTGATAATCGATTTCTTAACTGTTTTCCATAGAATAGCTTTCAGTTAGTTGGTGTTAGATAAATATTCGAGTGCTGCCAGTCCCCGGACGGTCAATGACCCCGCCTACTGAACAACAACCTGCTGCTGTACTGTAACCGGAGCGTGGGCCCGAGCCACCACCCACTGACCACTCGTGTCATACATCTGGATGCCACTTTTAATAATGGAAACAATATACCATACAACATCATGACTACAATATATATTTATTTCCATTCACATGCATAATTTAACGGACCTAGAGGGTAATTTTTAAAATGCGCTTGCTAATTTTAAAGTGCGTTGTGCTAATAGAGCTCACGGCTCCTTCGGAAACCAAAATTTCGAAAGACCATGTGATCAAGGTCAACAAGTGTTACAAGCTCACTAACGAACTCACTAAAAATAGGTTCGTTGTTAATTTGTACGCTATAGAAGTGGGGGGACAGGTATGACAGCCAAATCTCTCTACAACCTACTAAAAGACTTGAGCCTGTCCAGAACTAATATCCTCCTACACATTTCTCCGCCATACCACAGGATGTGAAAACTCGTTCCGCTGTATCCCATTCCTGTAAATGTTTGCAAAAAAGATATTGACATATGAAACCTACTAGAATAGAATAAAAATCGACCCAAACTTTGAATTCTAAAAATTTAATAAATTGTTCGTGACGTTAAATCCGTGTGTAAAAGAAGAAATGAATAATTGAAAACATATTCGTTTACACCCTTATTGGATGTTTACATTTATATTTTTGTAACTATACACAATAACTAATACGGAATGAACAAAATCGAATTACGTTAATAACAATTATAAAAAAAATAATAACAACATATTCCTTTTGTTCATTATTTAAAATAACTTACTTGAGAAGATATAAAATGATCCCCCAACTGTTCACATTGCTCCCAAATAGATTCTTTATCTTCTATAACATAAAGATATCAATGGATTGATTTACAAAATATATATATATATATATATATATATATATATATATATATATATGTATATATATATATCAATTAAAAGTGATATAAGATTTTACTAATATTTTTTTGCAGCGGATAAAAATTTTATCAATCTTAAATTATATTCTGAACAGTTATAATTTTTGCACCTGTTGGCGTGAGATAGCCCATGTATTGCTGCCTGAGTGATATCACCGCTTGTCTATCGACTTGTTCAGCGAGGGCGATGGCATCTGCCCATCTATTGAACTGCTTATACATATTAATGGCCAATTTTGGCTCCACGTACGTAGTATTCTTCGGCGGTGGTTAAGTCCCTCACAAATATTGCTAGACGTGCACGAACCTCGGGACTCTTTAAATCTATGCATTATATTATAATCACGATTAATAAAATAAATACTATTAATACAATAAGTGCGTACTTAAAGAAACAGATGCATGAGGTGTACCCGAAACGTTTAAATGCAAAAAATACCTTCATCAATATTCCCGTACCCTTTGGCTGAAGCCAACTCGACAGTTTTCTCTAGATAAAATGTTCTAACCTCATCACCTACTGCTTTATAGCATTTCGTCGCCAACTGAAAAAAATATATATGTTATGAGATACTAAAACGTTTAAATATTATAATATATATTAGTCTTTCTCTAATTTGAGCAGTAAGGAATATACCACCACAACTGAATGGCTAACACTTAACCAAACATAACTATTTTTCGGTATCAGGGTTGTCCAATCTACTTGAACCTAACATTAATGTAATTAAACCAATAATAAATTGAAGTAGTTATTCTAAAACAATTGGACAATCTTTATTTCTATCATATATACATGGTGGCTCATAGGTAATGTTGATTCATATGTAAAAATTTCAACCCATCGATTTAAATATGTTGGAACTTCTTAAATTTATCTCTAGCTCTACAAACAGTACAGTAAATTTACTTTCTTTGAATAATTTTCTGTTCGTTTGTTGATGAAGGACTAGGTTTTGATAAAATAGTGGACAGGAGATGCGAATGTATGAGGTTTTGTTGAAGAAATATTCATGTTACCGAAACCGGTTTTTTTTTTCAAGACAATTCTAAACCATAAATGACGAAAGTAACGCGGAATACGATCAAAGAACTTGGTGATGCTAAATTCCTACCACATCCGAAATTCAGTCCAGACTTTACACTTGAGATCTATGGCGAAATTCTTTTGTACAAAATAATTTGAATCTAACAGATGTTAATAAAGCAGTGCGAATTTTTTTTTTTTGCCAAAAAATGGTTTAACCTAAGAGCTTACTGCTCTTTGGGATAAAAACCATTAAATACGAGGAACTATACATCTCATAGTAAGTCTATTTCATTGCATTATACATATATTAAAAAGTGAACACTGAAAATCGACATAATTTATGAGACATCCACTGTACTTATATCCTCTGTACTTGAATACAAATTCACATAAAGCAAATATCGTGAAAAACTTACTAAAAATTAGTAGGATGTTTTCAATGTGTTTGGCAACGAAGCCTTAACAAACTTCTGTTTATATTTAATCTAACTGTAATGCCATACATATTAACCTCAACATCGTATCCTGTTAGCGCCTGTTCAGCCAGTTGACACCACAACGACCCGACACAGCGTCCAAGTATTGAGCACAATCCTTTAAGTCCCCGCTACGTAACGCGGAATCTATTCAAAGTAAATAGTACATTCCATTTAATATTCCATATAAATTAACAATGTAGCGATAGATGAAAAGATAACCATATAGCGCTTAGAACATTAAATCAATCCTGTTATAATAAAATCGTTCATTTATTGTCTTATACAAAAAAAAATGCCTTAAAAGTACTCTGTATTATTCTATAATTTAATCTATCCAAAAAGTTACTATAGCAACACACTGAGTCTTGCTGTGTTGATAGTGCGCACCACATTAACATTATCCTACTATGAACTTTAAATTTAAACGTCGTCTATATAAAAACTTCATAGTAATCATTTCAAACAATATAAAAATAAATGAAAAGAATGTTTCGGTTACTTTACAGCAACCATGATCACGGGCAGACTGGATGTGTTTCATTTAAATGAATACTCGAGGAAGTCTTAGATCTCATTAATCCTACTAATATCATAATTGCGAAAGTTTGTGAGTGTGTGTGTGTTTGTTACTTCTTCACGCTCAAACGGTTGAACGGATTTTGATAAAATTCTGTATACAGGAAGCTGACATCCAGGAATAATACATAGGCTACTTTACATCCCGGAAATCCGCGGGTCAAACCGCGGGGCGCATAATAATAAGTTATTTTTATCTACATGGAGTACGTTTTCAAAAGTGCTAATACAATCATTAATCTCCACATCACAATCCCACAATTAATAATGAAAAAGATATTTCAACATGACGTTATAATTTGGGTATCTTCAAGCAAAGGCGTGAATAGGATGATACTGAGATAGTGCGTTCAGTATATAACACTTCATTTCCATCTTCCAACAGTCAAGCACTTTCCAGTAGAATTAAAAAATATATTATTAAATCTTACCAAATCAGCAAATGTGTTGGCGTTTGGGCTACAACAGCGTCACTGTTTTCTATCTATTGCACGAAACTAACTCCGCTCGCGATAATTTCCTAAAAAAATGAAATACCAAACAATGAAATATCATATTTATTTGATTCAATTTATCCAGCTATGTCGTTTACGCTATATATATGAGTGCTACCTTTTCACCGGTATCAATACGGAGAAGTGCAAGTCGTCGTCTAGTATGACGGAACAGAAGCAGATGTGCGCTCTCATTCAGCTCCAACCAATCCACCCGAGCTTCGTGCCACCATGGCCCTAACTGAACTCCTACAACATTCACATCATTGACATTAATAAATATAATGCAACGACATCAATCTTTTCTTTCATAACAACGGAACTCTAACATCTATCCTATGTATGTTCCGTACCTGTAACAAGATCAATAACAGCAATCGTCTGTCTGTCCAGCAGATAGGCGAAGTGTTTTCGTTCTTCCTGCCCTCATTCATACGGACACTGAGCACGTGAGGATTCACACGCTCAGTACCTCCATAAGATACGAAACATTTTAGTATAAATCATATTACTTGACATTGTGTATATCTTGAACTATACTCACGGTTTGTAGTACTCTATCGAGGCCGTACTCCACCACACTAAGTTGGCCAGCACGCTGCAACAGACAGGCTCCACCCACAGCTGCATATATACGCTCCCCTCCACCACATGGTGTCTGGAGTATTCATGACTATAAACTTTTAATACTATATACTTACAAATTCGATAGAAAATATAACTCACTTCGCTAGTTAGACCACGAGCTATATCGCACAGGATCAGACTATTACTGGACTACTGGTACGACAGACAGCATACCAATCGCTATCTGTAACAGTCGACGTTGGTTAAGTCTATATATATGTATATATAAAAGGAAGTCGTGTGGGTTACTCCACTTATAACTCAAGAACGGCTGAACCGATTTAGCTGAAAATTGGCAGGGAGGTAGTTTAAAGCCAAGAAACTGCAAGAGGATACTTTTTATCCCGTTCAACAGCATTCCCGTAGGACTTGACATGAAACGTCAGTCACTATAAAACGTGGAATAACGAAACACAATTGACAGCTATGCAATTGACGTATAATGATAGATATGTAATTTAGTATTTGCGGGATAAATTTAGAAATTCATTGTTTTTCACATGGGCAGTTAAAGTTTGTGAGTGTTGGGAACAATCCGGTTTATTTGTGTTAACGTTAGACCAAAAAACAAAAAATATGGTTTACATAGGAGCACTTCAATGAAACGGAATTTGCGGACACGTATAACGCTTAGATTCGAGAAGTTCAACTAAATAACACTTCATTTTTGTAATCGAAATGAATTCATTACTGTTGTGGAATGAAAAAAAAATTCCTTTACAAATATAAAACAAAAGAAAAATTTCTTCATCTTTAAATCACCAAACGAAATGTTATATAATACAAAGCCTTCTGGAGGCGAAACGGAGTTAGCCAGGTTTACTAGTTATTTATAAAATAAAAAGCATTTATTGTTTTACTATAAAAAAAAAACATCTCAAACAAAAAAAAAAAAAACAAGTTACTTCATATAAATAAATCATGCTTATTTTGGCCACGACAATAAACACGACAAATAGGTTTTATAAAAGACCTATCAACGTGAATAGTGACTCAAATTGCCTTTATTTACTGTTTACTGAATATACATCTTGGTTGTGTACACCACTGTTTTGTTATGCTTTTTTGCTTCACCTGATTAAAATTATATCGGATGTTGGTTGCTAGAAACTCTTTTAAGTTTTTTATTCATGACAATTGCGAAATAACTATTATATGTAACCTTACCATATTATATTACGACAATTAATGCGAATTCTTTAGTTATCCAATTTTAATTATTCCCGAATCCCGTTATACTTATGTGTTGACAACGTGGTGTTCTTACAGATAAATTAAGAAATAGCAATTATATAATAGGTGAAAAACATATATCCGCCATAGTAATAATGAGACACATGAAAATTTTAACAAACTTAGTTGTTACGTTGCAAAATACCTAAATGAATTCAAATGGAATAATTTTAAATTTTAAAAGGAGTATTTTTGAAAAAAATACAGCTCACATAAGTCATGCGTATGAAATATAGACAATGTTTTTTAACGAATTTGCCTTTTTAACATCGATTATGCGAATTTACGAAAAAAAAATGAGACTAATTTTGAATTCACATTAATTACCGTATAAAAATCTTAAGACTTTTTAAAAAAATATTGGGGCGCTAATATACAAATATAAATGACTATAGATACATATGTACTTCGCAAATTACGTCAATTTATATTTAGAACGTTGTAGTTCCTCTGTAACCAATGTAATTTAAAACAATTATCGTGTAAAAAAAATGACCAAAAATGCCGTTACAAGAACGACAACAAATTGCTAACGAAATTAGTATATTCATTTTGTCAGTACATAATTTGTTTTCGTTGATGTAGTCACGAAATAATATGTTCAAAACAATAAATACAAACAAGTGGGCTGTATGTAATTTAAATTGAGTAAACAAAAGAATGTATTTGATAACGGCAGACACTTAAAAGAAAACGTAAGATTTATAAGATACTTTGTAGGCTTTCTTTTAATAATAAAGATATTCGTATTTGGAAAATACATAACACTCACTGGGTCTCTCTTTTAGAAAAGTTCACAAAACGCACAAAAAGACCTAACCGCGGCTAGTTGATACGATCATACGAATTAGTGGTGAAATTGTCACTTCGCTAGAACTTCCATACTTTATAATTTATATCTAAAAAACATACATTAACAATTACATACTTAATTAGCGTACACATTTTGAGTTGTTGCGAAAACAAAAGCAAGGTAATTTTGTCAATGCTAGTAAGATTTTTTAGATTTTTTTTGTAGTAAGTAAGATGCTAGTAAGATTTTTTTCGTGTTAAGACTCAAATATGTTCTTAAGAATATGTAGATATTAAAAATATAAATTTTCACTTTTTTACGTTCCAATTCATTTAAAGTATCAAGAGTATTATATTTATGACATCTGTCATCTTGACAGATGACAAGTGACAGATGTTAAGTTTATAATTTCTAAGATAGTGTTTTATCTATGGTTTATGATGGTTACAAAAGAACGCGGGAATTGAAACAATGACGCGGGCTTTTTGAAAATTTTAATTATTTTAAATAGTTTATACTATAATTTGCAAATTTTTGTTTAGTTTATTGTAAAAAAGTAAAACTTAGTCTGTATATAAGTGTTTATTTGGAGAGATGGTGAAAAACCGTAAAAAGAAGGATTCGGGTGAGTCCTTGAATTTCAGCACAAGCAGCGATTCCGATTGCGAGGATTCGCCAGTATTGCAGGATGTAAATGCCTTCGCTCCCTTTAGGGTCGCTGATTATTGTCGGCGATACCCTGAAGATGCGGAAGAAAAGTCTGAATTCATAGCATTTGCCGAAAGTACTAATGATGCCCCACTCGGTAATAGGGACATGATGTCGCTTAGTACTAGTTTTATACGCTCTGTGAAAAGTAAACAGTATTTAAAAAAATAAAAATAAATATAAGGTCGGTGTTGTTTTCCAACGTGCGAATTTGGCAAATGCCTTTTTAGGAAATACTACATATCTAAAGGAATAACGACTTAAAGCTTCAATACCAGCAGGGGCCACCGAACTATCGGGAGTTATCTCTTCGGTTCCCACTCATCTATCCAATCACAAAATATATAAAGCAATATCAACAACAAAAAAAGTCATTTCTGTCCGACGCATAATGCGTAAAGTAAAAGGAGAAAATAACACCTTCACTCTGCAACCTACTCAGAGCGTAGTAATAACTTGTGCGTCTGCTACGTCACGGCCGGACTATGTTCACATTAAGATGTGGCGCCTGCCTGTCTCCACATATGTCCCACCTATAAAACAGTGTTTTAAATGTTTACGCTATGATCATCTGGCTAAGTTTTGTAAAAATTCACCGCGATGCTCCATATGCACAGAGGGGCATTCTTTCAAAGAATGCAAGGTTAACATTGAAAAAGCTAAGTGCATTAATTGTAATGGCAATCACATAGCCATCTCTAGCCAGTGCCCTATAAGGCAAAAGAAAATCGTAAACAGTAAACCCAAGTCATATGCTGACACGTTAAAAAATTCATTAAATTTTCCCTCCCTTAATAAAAAATTAAATACCCAAGAAGTAATCCAAGCAATACTATAAAATTCTGAAGTAATGACCCTATTAACAGAATCTATAGTAAAAGTTATTACTCTAAATAAAACTCAAAATATAAGTTCACAATTTATTAGCTCAGCTATTAAAGAAACCATCCAGGATAAAAATAGCAAGTCGTCACATTCAACCAACAAATCTTAAATATTGTACAGTGGAACGCTCAAAGTCTGTTAAGTAACAGACTTGAGTTTCAAAATTTTCTATACCAAAATAATATACATGTAGCTCTTATTTCAGAAACTTGGTTCAAGCCTAGCATTCAATTTAATTTACGTGGTAATACCATTATTAGGAATGACTGCGGTAATGATCATAATGGCGTAGCAATATTAATAAAAAATGGTATATGTACATTTCTCTAAACTAGATACTTTTTATGATGATTCGTTACAAAATGTAGTAATTGTTATTAAACTGAAACATAAATACATTTTTTTGGTTAGTTTTTACAGTCCTGGTAATAGTTTTCCTGCTTTTGAAAAGGCGAAGTTCGATCGTTTATTGTACAGTATTCCAAAACCGTTGATAATTGCAGGTGATTTTAACGCCCATCATACTTTTTGGGGTTGCAGTCACATAGATTCTCGGGGCAAAGCTATTATTGATTCCATGGATGACCATGACTTAATACTTTTAAATAATGGTCAACCAACAACTATAGGCTCTCATATTTGGAAACCAAACAGTCTAGATTTAACTATGGTGTCTTCTTCTTTATTTCTTTCTTGTGACTGGCAAGTTCATCAGAACTCTTTAGGCAGTTATCATCTGCCAACTATCACAAAATGTACTCTCGTAAGAGATCAACATGAACCCTCTATTTCCTTGAACAACATTCCTTTTCACAGCAATCTGAAATTAGTAAATTGGGATAGGTATGAACAAATTGTTAATAAAATGTTAATGAACTTTAAATTTGATAATAGTGATCTCCTTGACTCATACAGAAAGTTTTGTGCAATTATTCTATTGGCAATCAAATTCTCCGGGCCCAGCTTAAACTATAACACAACTGATAGTACTGATAAACGTCCTAGATAAAGGTGTCAAGTAACTTGGTGGAATGATAAATGTTCAAAAGTAGTAGAAGACTGCAAGAACGCCTACATTAATTTCAAAACTAGTCTTAATAGTAAAAATTACATTAATTTTAAACGCGCACAAGCATTTAAAAAACGCACTTTAAAAGAAGAATGTTGTAAAAGTTGGTCGGAATTCTGCTCATCGATAAATCGTTTGATATCTATAAATCGCATTTGGATTAAAAAAAGTAAATTCAAAAAAAGCTTTCCGACTTCTAACTTATTTTCTGACCTCAATTGGGTTCAAACATTTTTATATAAATACACACCGGATACTGTTTCACAACAGATAGGTATAGATAATGTTCTTGGAGTAAATAGTGATAATTCATACATGATCGGTTGTTTTACTATGCAAGAGTTAAAATCTGCTTTAGCCTCAAGAAAAGATTCTTCATGTGGCCTGGATTGGCTTTCCTACAGAATGTTTAAACTTTTAAATGTTCAAACTCTATCTATTTTTTTAAGTTTATTAAATAGTTTATGGTCATCTTCTATTATCCCAGAGGATTGGAAAACTAACTGTTTTTACCAATATTAAAACCTGGCAAAGACTTTAATTTGGCTGATTCTTATCGTCCTATTACACTGAGTTCATGTGTTGGAAAAATTTTGAACAATTAATAAAACAGAGATTAATTTTTCACAAAGAAAGTAATAATCTTTTACCTTACAATCAGTTTGGCTTTCGTTGTGGCCGTTCTGTTTGTGAGAGTCTACGTCATTTTTGTCTGGATATCCACGATGCTCGTTCCGAGAATAAAGTACTAGTTGGTGTTTTTCTTGATATTGTAGGGTCTTTCAATAATGTAGATCCGAACAAATTATCCTCAATATTATTATTACTACAGGTACCTGGAAAAGTTGTAAATTGGATATTTAAATTTTTTAACTACAGAAAGGTTTGTTAAGGTTAATCAGTTATTTGGTCCAAGATATTCTTGTAGGGGTGTATCATAGGGTGGTGTATTGAGCCCATTGCTTTTTATCCTATTCACACATCAGCTAAATTTAACTCTGGGGTGTGAAGTATCTAATCTGCAGTTTGCAGATGATTTAGTTGTTTATTGCGTTGATACTAATTTTTTACATGTACAATCAGTCCTCAATGTTGCTCTCCAAAGACTAAAGAACTATTTTGATAGCCTTGGGCTGGCGGTCAGCAATGAAAAAAGTAAAGTTGTTTTCTTTTCAAAAAATGGAATTAGAAATGGGAATGTAAATATTTTGTTCATTAATAATGTAATGTCTGTAGAGCTCTGTAAAGTTTTTAGGTGTTATTTTTACAAACAATTCTAGATGGAATAAGTATGCTGAAACTCTAGAATCTCGAGCTTTAAATGCTTGTAATGTTTTAAAATCTTTAACAAGCACATATTGGGGTGCTGATCCAAGGATTCTATTAACATTATATAAATGATTAGTAAGGAGTCATTTTGAATATGCTTTTTATTGTTTTGCAGGGGTAAGAACTATAGTAGATAAATTAGAAAAGATACAAAATAAATGTTTGCGTATTATAATGGGTGCCATGCGAACTACTCCCATAGTGTCAATGCAGGTGGAATGTAATATACCTCCATTAGCACTAAGGTTTAAATACTTACAATCAAAATTTTTTGCAATGTTGCTCTCCATTAGTAACCATCCACTTCTTGTTAAACTGCGGGACACTATTAACAGGACTGCTAATATTAATTCATATGTGTTTCACAGTTTTTCTGAAACAGAACAAATTTTTAATAAACACAATATTTTTTCTAGCATGGTATGGCCTTGTTACTCTGGGTTATATGAATCAAAATATATGCAGATTAAAATTGTAGTCAAAAGTCTTGTAAAGTATAAGGAAGACATTTATAGGGAACTTGATAGGTGGCAGGGATATCATCAGATATACACAAATGGGTCTAGGAACAATGAAGCAGTCTCTATAACTGTCTATAATAGTCAGGTCAATAGTGGATTTGGTTATAGGCTCAATCCACTCACAAGCATTTCTCCGCTGAATCCATAGCTGTGTATACAGCTATGGAGCACATTCAAACACAGACTCATCCTAAGTGGATTATAATAACAGATAGTTTAAGTTTATTAACAGCACTACAAAATCAACAATTAGATTCAAATACTAACTATATCTTCTATATATATATAAAAATGGATTGCTGTTCCTTAGTCTCGCTAAAACTCGAGAACGGCTGAACGGATTTATCTTATCTTAGTCTTGAAATGTTCGTGGAGGTTCAGGGAAGGTATAAAAGCTGAAAAAAATTGATTGATTACTGGGAAAACCCTAAAAACGGCCCTTTTCTATTTCCCATACAGACAGCTTTTTTGACATTAGATTTGACAACTAACTTATATGTCAATCATTCAAGTGAGCGAGAAATTTTCTCACTTTGATTAATTACGTTACGATGCCGCCGAGAAAAAATCTTTACGGAGGAATAGAGTTCACTCAGTCAGATATACATTTCTAATTCTGAAACTAACGCAGACGAAGTCGCAGGCAAAAACTAGTTATATATAAAATAAGAGAGTTGTATCACCTGTTGTCTCAAAACAAGCAAATAGTCCTATTCTAGAGCAAGCAGACTATTTAGCTAAATTTATTACAAATCCGGCCCACAATCAATTAAGTCATAGCTTTTTAAATTTCCCAATTCCTTATTCAGACGCTCTATCCCTCTCATAACTCAAGTTACAGAAAGAATTTTACAACTTATGGCATCAGGTGGTAAAGGCAAATGGAAAATGGTTCGCTACAATAAAGAAAAAGGTCTCTTCCCCCTGGTTGACCCGGGGTAGTGACTAGAAAGTATTATACCACAATCTGTCGTTTGCGTCTGGGACATTGTAGTTTTGGTGCTCACCTTTTTAGGGTTGGTGTTTTTGACTCTTCAATTTGTAGACATTGCAATAGTGCTGATGAAACCCTCGAACATATATTTTTTGATTGTCCACAGTTTAGTATACAAAGGATGGTCCTTGTAGACCAACTTTTAAGTATTTTTAAAACTGCTGAAGATATCTCGCGCTCCCTTCAGCAAATACTAAGCATTCAAGAATGCTTCTTGCCAGTTTATGGCTTTATTGTTTCTACTATAAATGAAATCTAATTGTTATATGTACATATGTATATACTAATAACTTTTTCGTTTTGTTTAAGATATTTGTTTTCCAGCTATTTCAGCTATTTTCAGAATTTGACCGTTTTATCGACTGTGACAAATGAATTGTACTAAAAATGACATTACAAGGACTTGACATTGAAAAATGACAGAATGAAAAAAAAAACTAGAATTTGACAAAAAAAATATATTTTAAATAGAGACTTGGCTTCGGCCTTATAATTAAAATAGGATTCAAGAAGAAAAATTAAAAGAAAACATGGCATATACCTTATATAAAAAATTGAGTCAAGAATAAAAAAGGAGATTAAGGCTAGGGTTGCCAACCGTACTATAATATATAGTATTGTACTATATTTCGGGTCTGTGTACTATATACTTTTGAAAAAATATATAGTATGTAAAAATACTATATTTTCAACACCGACAAATCTAACAACCAAATCCTTAATTTAAAAAAATAAGAACGCACCTTTAAAGTACCCCATAGGCGATAACGTCCGAACGCTTACGTTACTTAATTGAATGTGACAAAGCATATGACACTTTTATTTTAAACAAAAAACTGTTACACGGTGCAAGAAGTGCAAAAAAAAAATTTGTTGTTTGTAAAGTAGGTTTACGATCGAGATGTTTACGTGATAACGTCTTATTGGTGATATAAGTTTTTGGGAAGTAAAATATTCAACGAAAACTTAACCGCACGAGAAAATCTCCATTCGTTTGTATGCCGCTAGAGTGAGAGAGACGGAAGATAGGTCCACTCACTCGAACGCTATGCCTGCCTCCGCTCGTGAGGATTCCGCGTGACAAGTTTCACGGAATGACTGGCAGCGCTCGAAATGAGACGGGAGATCGGTCCGTCTCTCTCTCGTTATATCTGCGATCGCGCTCGTGAGGTTTTGATGTGACACAAGTTTCTGAACATGTCACCCGACTAAAACGATTTTAAAGACGTTATCACGTCAAAATATACATAGTTTTTTATAAAAATAAATAATTAACAAATAAATATTTGTCTCTTTTTTTGTTTTTCCCATAAAATACTATATTTCTTTTAACTGTAATATATTTTTTTACACCTTATTTTGGAAAATACTATATTTCGCTGATGAAATGTTGCCACCCCTCCTTATTAAGACATTTAAAAATAATTAAAGATGCAAAATACAAAAGACATGGCTGTATGGGCTTTGTTTTCTTTGCCTGTTCTGAACGGAACGAACATAACCAAAAAAAAATATTTACGTGCTCCTCTATGACAGGACCAATATTATCGAAGCGAATCAATATTCGAACCTTCCAATGAAGGTAATGCATTTTTAGATGGTCTACCGCCATTTTTAATGTTTCATTATTTTAAAAATGGGTGGTAATTTAGCAATTTTATCTTTTTTATCCAGGTCAGCATTATAACATAGATGAATATTTTCCTTTATAGAGTAAAAATTTGTTACTCGTTCAATTTCTTACAATTGATACATTTTTGTCTTCATCTTTTGACCCGTATAATTTTGTAGCAGGGCAAGAATGATATCCAGACAATAATAAAATACCAATAAATCTTTTGAGTTCTGCTACCGAGAGAATAATAAATGACGGCTATGATCACATGCATATTTTTCAGAAAAACCTACAATCTGTTCCTAAACTTCATCACTTAAAAATAGAGAAAATGCTTCAAAAGGTTTTCTTCCACCTACAAGTAAGTCGGATGTTGTTTTTTCTAGTCTGGAACACATTTTGGTCACTGCTTCGAAGTTGAAGGACCGGGCTCTCCTTGCGTATGTTCAGGCTCTGGTAAATCGGTGTGGATTTCATACGTTCCAGCGATATCAGTCTGCACAATATTGTCGTAATCACCTAGCGCGTCATCATCTAGACCTTCCTTGCCTGTAAGATTGTCAACCGTCGGGGGATATACATGGCGTCGATTTGATCGGCATCTTCTAAAGCTCCTTCCTCTTCTAATATACTTAGAATTTCTTGAGAAGATAGTGCTGGTTACCCAGCCATAATGTTTCAGTTTTTAAACGGTCTTATTTAGCTCACCCTGTTTGTTTTATTATTATTTATTCTTTTTTTTTCATCTTTCATTTTTCTTGGGTCAAATTTAGTAATTCAAATTTCACCCTCTTTTTGTCAACCGATTAATCTGAAATTTTGTATACACTTTGGATTTTGGTGACAATACAATTATGTTTATTCATTATCATTATAAATTCAAAATGGCGGCCGCTACAAAATGGCGGATAACGTAGGTTATACCAATCCCATCAATATGGGTATCAAATGAAAGGGCTCTAGAAGCAAAATAAAATGTACTATAAAAAATTGAAATCCAAGATGGCGGCCAAGAAATGGCGGATAACGTAGGTTTCATCAATCCCATCAATATTGAAATGTTAAATTATATTAATTTTATTAGTTATGTCAATTTTTGTGATTATTGTGTAATGTTTTATTAATTTATTATTATTATTATTGTAATTTAATTTAAATTTTGATTCACTACAATTATTATATGTATTTTGCATGATGTGATAGCCTATAATTAAAAGGACATTTAGGTTATTATTGATAGTTTGTTAATGTAATCAATGTGTTAATGTTTTCTTTTGTTGGCTATCCAAATAAAATAAAATAAAAAAATAAAATAAAAATATGGGTATTGGGTAACAAATGAAAGTGCTGAATACAATTTACTATGCTAAATTGAAATCTAAGATGGCCGCCGCTACCAAATGGCTGATAACAATTATTTAGAGGAGTTGGACTGCAATAAACTAACGGGCAGAAACCTTGCAATAATGAAGCACAAATGAATTAAACAGAATGCGAAATAAAAACTAAAAACAAGAAAATAAAAATAGGTAAAAAAACTTTTTAAGTTAAGTAAACGGTTTTCCGTTAAACATACATTGCAATGTTTAAGATAAATGTACTAAAAACCAAAAAATAATAAAATAGATACAGTCGTGGGCATTATAAACATATGCACAGACTAGACTTTAATTTTTAGACAATATTAATGTTATTTTGTTGCACCAAATAGTGAAAGTAATTTAAATATAGGTACCGAAACATATACTTTTAATGATACAACTTAAAATATTGCATTTTATTATTTAAAATTCACTAAAATTTTTTAAACTATTTACATGGTCTGAAAAGTACACACAGCTATGGAGGTCATACTGTAAATGCTTGTAATGAAGAACGTCGATTCGACTCTTAAATTCATAACACAATAGTTTGTATTAAATCCGTCTTAGATAGTCGTTTATTTGAAGGCCCACATGGATTGTATGGTTTTTGAGGAGTCGATGGTTTCCGTGCTCCTGTCAGAATGGGAGCCTCTCCTCTTGGTCCCGCTTCCTTGTCGCATTTGCGTTTTGAGGTTTTGTTGTCAGACTCAGTTGACTTTTCTGAGGTATGACTTTGTTCGTTGTTTCGGCATCCTGTTATTTTCTTTTGAAGGTTTTTAATAGATAACCAGGAACTGCTAGAGTCGTTAGAAGGTGATGACAATGCTCTTGGACATTCAAATTCAGATGTAGATGACTTTCCACATATGTTAGACTTTGTCTTGTCAAAGTTAAGTGCTACATGGACCCGAACAAAATCAGAAGCTGGAGGAATTTTCAGTTCTATTACGCCCATGCCTAGAGAATTAACATCTTTACGTTGTTGTTGAGGTAACACTACTCTTCCTAAGCCAGTTTCGTTCAGCTTTGATCTTTCGAGCAAAATAGATTTCAATCTATCATTCTCCGATTCATTGGACGAATTAACAGATTTATTGTTATTTTTGTTTTCTATAGATTTTTCAGTACATGTTTTGGAATGTAGCTGATGCCGTGAGCCGCAAGGTTTGTTACACAAGTGTTCTGAACGTCGCCGTAGACGTTCTGTTAACGAGGGTTCCTTACATTGTCCCGGAGTGGCAGCGGGTGGTGGTAAACTTGTACACCAACTTTTATCTCCAGCATATTGTGCAGTTGTACCAGAAGGAGCCCGTCTGCAAGTTTTTCTAGGACAAACACCGCTGCTGCCTTTTATTGTCTCAATAATACGCGTCGTCAGACTTTCCTTCGATGAAGTCCGTAGAGGTGTTTTGGCAGGGCTTGGACTCTCGTTTTTGATGTTTGATTGCAAGATATCTGATTTATGATTTAGATGTGAATTATGACTGCGATCTATTTCCACGAATACTCTTGGATTATGTGCGCAAGGGTCTGAGTACTTGCCATGTTTTATCTCACAATTGTCAGCTGGCTCCAGGTCTACAGGACAGGGCGGAGGTGGTATTCGACAGGGGCCACATTTAAGTTGCGAGTTTTTCTGTTTAGAAACAGCGTAATCACAACCATCCGTGGCGCGCATGCAGGTTCGCTCTCCGACAAGTTGATAAACAGCGGCCTCATACTTGGGTGCTGGTTTTTTGTCTGCTACTTCACGTTCATAGTCTGAACGTCGAGTGAACTCGGCCGCTGCGAGGCGCCTGGCAACGCGATCTAAGTTATCACCACATTTTTCATGTTGTTTATGTTTGCATTCACTCGCTTCACAGTGTGAAACACTGGTCTTCTGAAAAAAGGCAAATAATTATTTTAGTAAATAAAATAATATATTTAGTTAAATGTCAAAATTATTTGTACAATCAATGAGTACAGTATTTATATAAATACGATAAAAATCCTCGTAGTCATTTCAATCGCTTCCAGGTGATCATGCGTGAACTTGATTCGTGATTTAAAATTCGTCCTTTATTAATAATAATAAATTCATATAAAAATATATAGCTGTTCTTAATTCTGTTATACAAAATATGTTTAAAGTTTCAACTCCAAATAATAAATATCCTCAAGTGAAAGAAAAGATTTACTAGATTTTTTTTAGGTTCAATCTTCTAGAGGCTAGTTTGAAAAAAGTTACAGATATAAAATAAATTGAAAAATGATTGTTTTTTGAAAAAAGGATTAGTGCTTAAATAAAATTTAAATATGTGACGCCTACTTTTGAGACAAAAATAAAATCGATAGCCCTTTTGTAATAATTATTACTTTTTCAGTCGCATGTCGGCAGGTCTTGGAGCAGTTTGGAGGCGAAGGGGAGCACGGGGGTCGTTGACCGATGGGTGGCGCGCAACACACTCGTTTGACTCCGCGGGTGGCGCTCGTAGGGGGAGGAGGACGACACGCGGGCTGGGGCGCCGACTTACACGGAGGACACACGGCCGGCTCCGGGAACGAGCAGGGGGGGGGACTCGCTTCTGATAAACTTCGTGTGACCTAAACAAAAAGGTCTACTTATTAACGAAACTTTAAAAACCATGGCTTTTCATTTCTAGAGCGTATAAAAAACCGCTACTTAAACTTGAAGTTTTATTAACTTTTATGCGATCAGTTTGAAGTTATAAGAATATGAGTATTATTAATTTATTTTAAAATCTGGTCTTTGAGTAGCAGAAGGGACCCTCACTGTCTTTATTTTAGTCATTAAAGTTCTTTCTCTGTTTATTAAACTATGTATTTAAAATGTTGACTCACTAGTCGTGTAGTATCAGCGTGCCGGAGTAAAGATCGGGATACAAAAAACACCGCCATGCTGTGTGTGTAACAGTTCTGTATTAAAAATTTAACTTCCCAATTATTTTTTTCGAGGGCCTAATACGTTTGAAACCGGTGGGCTATGAAATTACATATTATTTTTGTTTAATTTAAAAAGAGTTTTTACTAAAATTATCCACGATGCCAAATAGTTCATATATGTATGTATTGACATTGTGTCATGTACACTAGCGGATGGGGTCACTGTCAGTCAGTCATATAAAAAGCCGTCACTCAGACCGTGGGCCGCCTGTGTTTGTATTGACACATACATATATTTATAATTTACAGAATGTGTGAGATGTGGTTGTAGTGTTCTCTACAGACATCATTCGTGATAAAGTAATAATTTAAATAATTTTTAATTAATGTAAAATGTTTGTTTTATAAGATTTTAGCTGATATCCTACATCGACAAACATAATTCTTAGTTTCAAATTAATTATACATATGGAGTTGGATCTACCTGAATGCGAGACTTTGTGGACATACTTTTTTCTTCACGGACCGGAATTTTAAGACTGTCATTGTGATGTTTTTGATATTGCTCTCCTTTTTTTTGTTTCGGTCAAAAGATTGAGAACACTCATCATCATCATGTCTTAGTTCTTTGTATCAAGAACCGATCAAACTAATGAAAGTTCAGATTTCGATATCTCTTTGTTTATAATAACATGATGACGAATACGTAACACTGGATATTTAATTTAGTTTTTACCTATTTCAATAAATTCAACTCAAATTCAACGTTTTTATAATAAATTTAAACAAAGAGAAGTAAAAGAAATGAAAATGTAATGCGAAATAAAAATTTATTTCTTTTGAAGTATTTGCAGGAGTCACTTGACGACATAAATTGTAAAAAAATATATAATTAAGTCACATAAAGGTAATCAAGGATTTTTTTTGGATGTTGTATTAATGTATAATCAAACTTTTTAAGAGTCTTATTGATATCTACATTTACAAGGGGATTCAATATGTAACACTTCTAAAGGTATAATTTAAAATAAGCTTAAACAACTTAACATTAGTAAGTAGAACTAAATGTAGACAATTCATTTAATTTTTTAAGAAAAAGGATTTTATTATTTAAAAAAAAAAAGTCAAACTTATAATCCTGTCCGCAGCGCCATGTAAACGTATTAAAACTACGAATGACATTTTAATACTGTCTTTATTTTTTTGCATCCTTTTCTTAGCTAACCTATTCTATTTTCGATCCCTTTCACACAATGATTAATCTTGCATCTCTCTCTTTCACACTCAAACGGTTACACTTCATCGTATATTAACTGCATAACAATTGACAGATAATATAAAAAATGTTTAGACAGATAATAATTATTCTCCTTATATATTGAGACCAACAAAAAAATGAGGTAAATAATTTCATAATCTTTGAACCAGATCAGATTCAAAAATTATAAACAAGATGTTTTCACGACGTTTACTCATCATTCCTGTTATAATTTATACATATTTTTAGTTTATTTATCAATTAATCACCAATCGACATTATATTTATTTATATCAACATCGTAAAGTTCAGTTAATAAGCGTTTTCCATACCTGAAACCATAATAACACATCCATGTAGCAATAAAACTTTGTGGAAAATTAACGATAACAAGGAGGAAGATAAATATTCTCACAAAGAGCTCTTCGCTGGTGAGGACGAGCAGTGAGTGGACGTTGTTGGAGGGAGGCAGCAGCAGAGCAGCCAGCGCTGGAGACTCGTGGCTGAGACACGGAGCACGAGTGACGCTCAGGACGGACCACACGCACACCAGGGGAGACCCGCGGCCCGACGGACTGGACATATACGGTTCACAGAGATATATACAGTTTGATTAAAGAACTAGACAAACAAATAGTATAAAGAAAACATCCAACATACGATACGAAATAGTAATCGTCAACTGTCGGCATCACATAGTGTGGTGGCAGTGAGAGCTCGGGCCGGGTCGTGTGGCGAGGTACGTGCAGGAGTGGCAGTAGACCGGGCAGAGAGAGACACGCGGCGCCCCCCGCCGTGCTGACCCACAGACACCCGCCCCTTTAATACAAACACACAGGAAGGTCATGTCTCTCTTTAAACATCGTCTCCAAAATAATCTTAATTTATTTCGACAACATACATTAATTTGAACGTTAATGTACCAACCTGGGATGAAAAGTAAATCCGTAGATTTGAGCGAATAGGTTACAAACGGCTGAAGGTGGAGAACAGAGTGCTCGGACGGATTGTTCATCGGGAGGTTCGTCAGGTTGAGGTGGGAGGAGCGCCCTCTGGCGGTGACGCTGGACACGCTCGGAGAGAGCGTCCTGGACCCTGACCCGGGGCAGGGAGAGGGCGCGCGGCAACCTCCAGGACTGGACCGCACTCGCCTCCCCCCGCACACCGCCCGCCGCTCCGCACGCTACTACCAGTATTCGGGACGACTTCTCTGCTTTATCACGTTTCTACCAAACGCATCCAGATCTATTGTTGTGATTAACGATAACTAGTACGATTATTATAACATGAACAGGATACCGACCGGCCACAGCGCTCGATAGTAGGAAGTTGTTGGCTCGGTGATTTGGTCAATTTCAACATCTAACTCTTTTTCGAACCACGTGCATTCATTAGTCGGTATTGCGATTGTTGATACATGTCTGGTAAAATAAATAATAATGTAAGTAAATCTCAATGAAAGATTTAAAGTATGAGCTGTCAAATTATTTATTATTGAAACTAGACTTACGTTACTTGTGTAGATGCTTCGTTATAAATTCGCATCAATGGTGTGGTCACACCAATATGTTCGGACTGTGTTTCCTGCATAAGCCTAGGTTTAATTAAATAGTTTAGGATAATTATTCTTTTCTTTCACTGTTAACCAATGATTCACCTGCGAGGCGGCCGTAAGCCACACAGTGGTACAAGCCATACCGGGCGCTAACCACTGTAGTTGTAGTGCCAGGAATGAGGTGTCGTCCACCCAGCAGCCGCCGCTCGACCCGCATGAACTCCTACAGATTGTTGTTTTCTTCCATTCTTCTAGAAAACGCGTAGTATGGAAAGATTAAAATAAATTTTAGTAAAACGTTCATAGTAATATTAATGATACTTTTCGTCACCACTAAATTCAAGGACGAGCAACTCGCTGCGGTCGGAGAGTGCTAGTTGTCCCATGACCAGTAGCCGGCGCGTGTTCGGAGCCCACACCACCTGTCCTACCTTGGTCCACGATGTGGTCACCGTTCCTCTCCAACGGACCACCCACTTCGATATGTTTTGTAAACTGTTTAATTCCATGTTACTATTTATATTCTCCCAGACCTGAAAGATGCCAATATATATTTTTTAATATATTGTAGGTATATGTATAATTTCAGAAATAATCTTTTATATGCTAATTTTCATTTAACGTCATTTACTCACTGTTAGTTGAGTGTCTTCATCGACTAATGCGAGATAGAGGTTAGAAGAATGTAAAGAAGCTGAGATCAATGATGCAGAGTGAACATCGGAGGCGCTGAGTGAATATCGGCGCCACTGTACTATCGAACGATAATATTCTTTCCGCCACCAACATGGAATGTCCTCTGGAAAGCAAAATGAGGCCAAAGTATTGATCGTGGATCATTGTTTGACGGAGATTCAATTACGACAGAAAAGTTATGAAAATTGATTACCGTTTTCATCGAAAGTTTTATTTATCATCTTTTGTCTAAGGGATCGTAAAAGTTGGGGAGTAGCATTAGGCAGCAGGAGACGTCTCCAAAGAACGTCATCGAGAGACGCGCGCCGCCAACATTGACTCACGCCACCGCACCGCCAGAGATCTCTCGCAGGGAGATGACGAAACACGCAACGTAAAACGACGGCGGTGAGAGCCTCGTCTTCGCCTTGACCCTGCCACGGCCTTCGGTCACTATTTAGATAATATTGATTTGGATTGCCTTTATATTCATGCGCCATCTCCTTCAGGTTCGTCGACACTGTTCGTCGCTCGTTAAACAGTCTACTTTTAGTGACACGGAGCCGAACATGTGACTGTCTATTATTAGTCACGCTCAGATGACGTCAACTTCAGTTTCAAGCGTCGTATTTTAGTTTTGTCTCAATTTCTTTAATGCAATGATAATATGATCTATTTGGATGTGACCTATTGAGTAAAAGAGATCATTAACGTAAATGTATAAATATATAATAGACGACCCTGAAATTTAATAATTATTAGAGAAAAAATCTGCTACTATAGTATGTGCAAAAACTACTACTTAAGAAGTTTTAATAATTGTTAAATTTATTGGTCTTTTTTGTAATGAAACAAGTGAATATTGCAAACAGACTGATTTATTATTTTAGGTGGTGGTAGATTAATAAACATTGTTACCAATTAGTAACAGAGATGGTGCTACTAGTAATAAATATTTTGATACATCTAGCAAAAACCCCACTTATCAAAATAAACAATATGTAATTTCATTTTGGTATGATTCCCAATTTAAGCAAAAACTTATAATGTTTAATAGGACATAAACCTTTTGTGAAAATATCGGCTACCATTTCTTCAGTACATAAATAAAGAATTTTTACAAAATTATTTTTGACAACATCTCATACATAATGATATTTAACATCACTGTGCTTTGATCTATTGTGACATTGATTGCTAACTGACAATTTTATTGCACTTTGATTGTCACAAAAGACCTCAATTACATAAAAATTACCTAAAATTTAATTAAGAAGGTTCCTAAAATATTCTGCTTCCCGAGCTGCCTCAGACAGAGCAGTATATTCTGCCTCTGTACTGGAAAGACATACCGTCTGGTTTCCTACTTTGCCATGACACCGCAGATCCAGACAATGTGAAGCAAAAGCCTGTATATGACTTTCTGTCCAAAGCAAAATTCCCTATCATCCTTACAAAATTTTAAACAATAAGTTTTTGTATACAACAAATATTTTAAAATGTGTTTAGCATATTGCCAATGACTATAATTGTAACAGCTATTAAATTGGCTCAGATAACTAACTGAATATGAAATGTCTGGCCTGGTTAAAACTGCTAAATACATCAACGAACCTATTAACTGTTGATATGGAAGATCGGACAAACATTCATCAGCTTTCTTAACATTCAGTTTACATTCAATTGGGGTTCTATATGTTTTACAATTTGACATATTAAATCTAGAAGCTAACTGCTCAATATACTGTCGCTGATCTACAGTTATTACATTTTTAATTCTGTCAACATTTATTCTCATGCCTAAATATTGTCTGACAGGTCCCAAATCTTTCAATTTAAAATTTTTACCTAAAACACATTTCAAATTATCAGTTTCAACAGAATTATTTGAAAAAATTAAAAAATCATCAACATACAGTGCAACAATTAATTTAATCTCACCTTTAGTTTTTGTGAACAAACAAGGTTCATACTGACTATTTTTAAAACCCAATTTACAAAGTAATTCTTTAATACTGTCATACCGTGCAAGAGAAGATGTTTTAACCCATATATGGCTCTTTTAAGTTTCAATACCTTTCCCCCACTTTTGTTCACAAAACCTTTAGGTAATGACATGTAAATACTTTCTTTCAAAAAACCATTTAAGAATGCTGTAGTTACATCTAAGTGATCAATACTCATATTTAATTTAACACTGAGAGCAAATAATAATCTAAGTGTAGAATGCCTCACAACCGGAGAGAAAGTGTCTGTATAATCAATGCCAGGTTTTCACAAAAAACCTTTAGCCACAAGTCTTGCCCGGAACCACACATTATTGTCCACATCAAATTTTTATTAAGCACATATCTACACTTCACAATTGTCACATCACCTGGGTTGTCAATGAGCTCCCAAGCATTGTTGACTTTGAAAGACTGTGGCTCATCGGACATGAAACGCTTCCACTGCTCAATCTCATTTTATTCATATCCTGACTATTTATGTGTGCCAGCCTTCTGTGCCATAGTTTGCTACTTATCTTAGGTTCTGCTAACATACAACTTTGTGTGCACAACCTCAGCTTATAAACACCATCCGATAAATCAGCTATACCAAAACATTGCTTTTGTTTCGTATTTAGCAGTGTTTTTCATCAAAAGTAACATTATTTCCAGTTTTAATAAGTTCACTAACAGATAACAAGTTCGTTGTTAAACTAGGCACGCATAACACATTTTTCACAGTAATGTCGTATTTTAAATCAGAAACAATATCCACGTCTCCAGAACAAACAACTGGCACTTTGGATTCGTTTGCCACCACAATTTCAGGTAAACAAGATGTGTTATTTATGTTTTTAATCCAAGCTTCGTTAACCGTCATATGTGCACTTGCGCCGGAGTCGACGTACCACTCTGTTTTGTTAAACTTTCCATTCAGGAAAACAACACTAAAAGCATTTGTTTTCTTATTTTTCTTTAATAATGGGCATTGCCATTTGGCTTCGATAATGACCATCTTCTTTACATTTATAACATGTTATTGTTTTTGATATATTTGGTGTATCTGTCATAGCTGTCACTATCTTTTTGTTTGACGTTGACGACCCGTCATATTTTATTGTCTTTGGGACGCCAGAGTCAAATTTATTTCTCACGGCAAATGCAGCTCCGTTTCCGGCGCTGTCATTGTCTCTAGCGATTTCCATTTCTAACAATTTAAACTTTATGACATCAGCACTTAGGAAATACCCGAATGTTCAATTGCCATTAGCATGGGAGTATAATAATCCGACAAGCCTGCTAATAATAATGATCCAACCCACTCATCTGTTATTGTAAATCCCGTGCCATTTAATCGCTGTGCTGTGTTAACGATTTGAGTCACATATGTAGCCATAGAATCACAATTTTCTAGTCGTATAGAAATCAAATGTCGCAGCAACGTTATTTTTCTCGAGAAACCAGAATCATCAAACATAGTTTTTAACGTACTCCATAATTCTGCTGAAGTCTTGATATTCTTTATATGCACATACAATGATAGATCAATAGTCAATATTAGCTTTGCCTTTCACCCTTCGAGCACCCACAGATTCTCACCCGCGAAGCTCCACTCATCATAATTGTCTCTCCCTTTTAGTCTAGGAACACTTGCAATATAGTTCGTAGTCATGTTTACGCAATAAAACTTTCACCAATTATCTATTTTTAACAAAATAACTGAAAATTTCGGAATAAGCCCATAACCTCTAATGAAACAAGTGAATATTGCGAACAGACTGATTTATTATTTTAGGTGGTGGTAGATTAATAACAATTGTTACCAATTACTAACAGAGATGGCGCTACTAGTAATACATATTTTGATACATCTAGCAACATTTTTGAATCTTTAGTTTAAGTAAAATTTTAATTTAAACATATTATTGGAAAAACAATAATTGTAATAGAACATACATATAAATGTCCAAGAAAGTTGAAAGGAGAATGAATTTTTCTTATTAGGGGTCCACTGATCATCTGTTTTATGCGTTTTTCATAACGACTTACTCTCCATTGCTTTAAAATAAGAATATAATTATTTTAAACCATCAAATTATTATAATAGAAAATAATATTAATTAATAATTACTTAATAGCAGCTTATCATTGCAGGAATTAATTCTGTTGTTTTTGAAAACCTATTATTATTACTAATTTCCTGGTTAATAATAATCGTCTATCACAGGGGTGTCCATACTAAATGGGACTGAGGCCCAATAAAATTGATTAAATACATTGGTGGGCCGCAAAATATTTATAAAAATAAAATGCTCGTAATAATAATATCGTAATTTTATTAACTACTTTTCCATTAATTTGTCTTTTATAATTTTGTCAATATCAACCTCAATATTAGTAGTAGCTAGGCGCAGTGCATGTTTAAGTAAAGTATCTGTCATTGAAGACCTGTATTTCGATTTAATTAGCTTCATTGTCGAATATGCACTCTCATAAAGGTAGGCACTGCCCATCATCGGGTCCATTTTTTGCCCGAAATTCGCCAGTTTCGGGAAACGTTCAGCGATGAGCTTAAAAAAATATATCCCTGTTTCTGTTCTGACCTTGGGAAAGGGGTCTTATTGCAGATCACACAGTTCTAGTTGATAATCAATCTTCATAGTCTCAACTGCAATCGTCAATAGATTAGTGAAGAGTGCTATATCACTCTACATTTTTTGAAAATCTGCAAAACGTCGCTCGAATTCGACGATTATTTCGTCTATGTATTTGAGGCTGTCTAAAAAAATGATGTGTGCGACGTGATCGAACATACCCTTTAAAAAATTTGAATTTCATCGCGATAAAAATAATTTTGCTCATTGATGTTTTAAAACAAAGAATATATAAAAAAGATCCTGCGGGCCGCAATAATCCGAACCGGGGGCCGCACGCGGCCCGCGGGCCATGGCTTGGACAGCCCTGGTCTATCATATTCTTTATTATGTAAAAAAAACAAGTACCAAGTTTGTGGTGGTAGAGCCTAGCTGTAGTCAATTTACTACAGCTCGAACATGGGCTGGCTCGACCGGGGAAGTACCACCCTCTCACAGAAAATCGGCGTAAAGTAGTCTTTAAAGGCTGCGTTTCGTCCGGTGAGTGAGAGAGCCGGTTGCCCTTTCCCTTTTCCCAACCTCTCCTTTCCCTCCCTTTCCCACCTTTTCCCCAAATCAAGGGCGGCAACACATCCGCAAATCTGCGTTGCGGATGTCCATGGGCGACGGTAACTACCTATCATCAAGTAGGCCGTCTGCTCAGTTGCCCCCTTTTCCCATAAAAAAAAAAAAAAAAAAAAAAAAAAAAAAAAAAAAAAAAAACCATGAATTGTTGATATTTATTAATTTAAATATTCCTCTTTATAAAATTGAAGCAAGTTTACTTTTGAAAGGTTATTATACCTATTTTATTTTTATTTATTTTTCACCGGAGCTCGTAGTACGTACTGCTGAATGAGTCTTAAATGAAATTCTAACGGCTACATCATTTTATTTTTATTCTTTGATATCAGCTTCAGGAGTTTTGTTTGTAATTTAATGATTTGTGTAATTCCCCTAACCTAACATATGTAGGTGTTTTGTTTTGTTATACATACACACATATATATGTGTATATATATAGCGTATATTAGCTATACAATATATATAGCGTCACCAAAAGAATGGGCTGGTGCATATCGTTACGAAGGCACCTAAAGAACCTTAATCCTTAAAAGTAAGGCTCGGGCCAAGAACTTAGGATGTCGTGGATGTAGAATGAATTGCCAGCGGCAGCCTACATTTATATATTCTCGCGAGGAACGTGCGGAAGCGGGAGTCTCGCGCTCGCCGTTAAATGGAACATGGGTGTTTATCTTCCACAAACAAATAGATGATTGAAAAAAATCGAAACACTTAGAGATATTTTTTTGTTTCCTATTTTAGACGAAGCAGATTTGCTTTTAAAATTTGAATTTAAATCAATATTTAAACCCGAATTTAACACAGCATGTGAATAAACTAATTTTGTGGATAAATTAATGTTGATAAAAATCTAAATAGCGTCTCTGCAAGCGCTCAGGTGACGCTCATTGATCTGCTTCTTCTGACCTTGACTTGACCTTAAACTTTCATTAGGTAGGAAATAATAAATGACATTTATTTTTTTATTACATATTGTTTTTTTATTGTTACATATATTTGTTTTCCAACACTATTCTTTCGAAAAGAATGATTTTTAAAATTTTATATATACTAATATATATATTTTTATTCATTTATTCTCTTGTTGTGCTTGAAGAAAACCCAAGGCTACTGATTATCAACCATAGCAGGAGCCGGGGGTAAGAACCTAATGGAACGTCTTTTTCGTTTGCGTTCATGAACGTAGACACAGGCTGTATAAATCTCAACCTCGGCATCGTTATCACAGCGGCCGAGTTCGTTGCGAGCTCGCAGGACGGTCGCGTTACGAAGAGCGTCTCCGACGTGGACCTCAGGGAAAGGGGTGTGGTCCTTAGCAACGACCTCAACACTCAGTGCGTCTTGGTAGGGGCAGAGAAGACTCTGAGGAATAATGATGGTTAAGAAACAAGTTACCCTATCACTATATACAGGGTCACTGGTGAATTACTATCGATACTTGAGGACGTGATATTTGACGATCATATATGACAAAATAAAAATTAATATAACATAAATATTAATAAACTTCTAAGTAAAGTTAACCAAAAGTTATGTAATTAATTACGCATCGTGTGAACACCCTACAGATTAGGTATACACTCACACTCACACATACGCGTGCGGCGGCGTAGTGTTGTATCAGCACGCCGCCGCACGCGTCCACACTAGGAACACTTGGAACGTGTCAACACTTTATTTATTTATACGGAAATTTTGTCAAAAATTAAGTGCCTATTTTTTTTACATAATTCGAATGAGAATCATGTACCGAGTATTCTCCTTAAATATTGATAGTAATTCACCAGTCACCCTGTATAACTATATTACAAGCTGATCAAAAGTATAATATAAGAAGTAATATTTTGAGTGACATCATATTCTTACCTCATCAATAAAGCCGCTACATTGGCCGTGGGGAATGACCAAGGAGTCGGACGTACGAGGTAAATAGATTCCCTTTTCTATAAAAGCCTTTCCTGTAATATAAATCAATCTTAGTTTTAAAAATAATAAATTGACATAAACTATTAATAGTCATTAATTAGAAGGACACGTTATTTGTCAATCTAAAATTGTAAAAAATCTAGTGTAAACTCTTCAAACGTATCCTAATTTATAACATTGGCATCGCTCTAATCAGACATTTCTTGAAGTATGATGTTGAGCTGGATTGAAATCACTGCTCGATAGATTTAGATGTATTACACAAAATTTAGACACTATCTTAAACGATACAAAAACGCAATGCAATCGTGTCCGACAAAAGACATCTCGAATGCAAATGTTCTCAGAAACAGGTGTGGAGTATGATGTTGGGCCACATCAGCAGCGTTAAAGAGACTTCAAATATCCGAGTAATATTCTGGTTACTTGTGTGCGAACGGTAGACAACAGAATAAACTGTAGCCGTCTAGATTGAAGCTGCACAAGGCATTGAATTATAGGCCAACAACACAACCAGGTTCGTCATCCCAGTTGGAGCTTGATTTAAAGTCTGCCAGATACCTAACACCCCTAGAGGTCGCCAACTGTCAGTGGAGATCACCTGTGATGATCACAGTCGCCGCAGCCCGCAGCAATCTCTAGCACATGTCTAGATGAATAATTGGAACCGCTGTTGACTCCACACCCCAGCGGAGTTTTGTTCCATCAACTTTATAAAACGTAAATTGTTTTATACATTGTTATTAATATTTGATTTGAATTGACTAACAAGTGATACAAAAAACATGTTAAATTTCTTTTACGTTAAGATTTTATTAAAAATTAAACGATAACTAACTGTTTTGGGGATTTATTCAATAATGAATAAGACAACTTTCTAAAAGTTTAATGTTGTAAATTATATTATTACAAGTTCTTTGTTTATTATTTGAATTAACGATACTAAATTTTAATAACTTATGTTTCCAATTCACGACACATTAAAGTTGATACAATAGTAATTCTCTTTTTCTCGTTAATTATCATCTGAATCGGTCATGTTGTCCAACGTAGGTATGTATGTAAATAAAAGTCAGGTCTGATACAACATATGACATTGATTTATATTGTGGGTCATATTAATTTTAATGTTATTTAAATTAGTAGTTTAGCATCTCTCGGCTAGTGGAGGCTTGTATTAAATAAATCAGAACTTACTCTTAGATTCGCTCGTGACATACAGATCGAGTGAGTTGCTGTACGTCTCATGAACCATTAACATCAAGCTAACACTCATCACACACAACAGCATCTTTTCGGTTCTGTTACAATCGCGAATGAAAACTATGAGCTGTTTGTCTCACGTGTTATACGATAAAATATAAATATATCCTTGAAATAATACGCTCATTAGTTAATCCGTAAAATGTGCATTTAAATATTTTAATTGGGTCATTATTTAAATTTAAGGATTCTATAAACGAGAAAAAATACAAAAATAGATGTATGTTAACATAAAATTATTTTATATAGAAAAGTATACAGAGGAGTATATCTTAAGAGTTGAAACAGAACTTTAAAAAGGCAATTAGTGTAAGTAAAAAATAAGAGTTATAAATAACAGGTTGTGAGTCAGCAACTGAGCTCAAGGCGGGGAGCAGGAGCAAGCTGAGCTGCGGTCTGCAATTAATCTTCGTCTGTATTATCGCTGTTATTAGCTGGTTCGCTGATCAGATGGGATTTATGAATCATTTTATGGTTTTATAAAAATCCCTGTTTCTTTTTGTATACAATTTTTCTTAATAAACAATAGCAATAAAGTTATATTTACCTGTAACGACTCTCTTTTAAGAAAAATACTAACTCATACTTTAATATCTTATACATATGTACATGTATATAAAACGTTTCTAATCTTCTATATATATAAAAATGAATTGCTGTTCCTTAGTCTCGCTAAAACTCGAGAACGGCTGAACCGATTTGGCTAATTTTAGTCTTGAAATACTCCTGGAAGTCCAGGAAAGGTTTAAAAGGTGAGAAAAATTGGAATAATCGCCGGGAAAACCCTAAAAACAGCCCTTTTCTATTTCCCATACAAACGTTTTTTTTGACATTAGATTTGACAACTAACTAATATGACAATCATTCTGTTTGATTGAAACAGGAAAAACCTGATTATTTATGGCCTCTAAGACGGAATAGAGTTCGCCTGGTCAGCTATACCTACATATATTACTCTTGACCAAACTAACGCGGACGAAGTCGCGGGCAAAAACTAGTAGAAAATATAAATGCACATAATGACATCAAACAAGTGTGAGAGTGTACTTATATTATGTATGTATGTATGTAATACGATAAGGTGATTTCATCGATCAGTCTTGGTTCATAACGCGAGGGCATTTATTTATGTAATTCTTTTTATAATGATATTCGGTACCTTCACGTTAACAATTATTAATTTATTCAAATGTAAAACAATTTTCATATACACGTCACTTTTGAATATTTCAGTTATAAGTAAGGTGTAAATAAAGATTAAGGGATTTCTTGTTTTAGTTTCAACTTTTATAAAAGGTTAAATGAAACTAATATTTTTCGGATTTTTTTACTACGCATGCTTAATTTTTGTAAAAAAATACATACTCCCGACATCTCGTCTTCCCATAATCACTGTTGCTGTAAAGTGACCGAAACGTCGGTAGTACCCACTACCGTATGTCAACTGACAAGTTTACAGCACCTTTTGATTAATTATTATCATCTCATTGCACGTATCGTTCAAATGAAATGTTAAATGTTATGTAGTTGTCATAAATCCTCAAGGAGTATGTCATTGCAGCACCTAACTTCTATGTAGGGTACTGTGAGTAGCACGAATCTTCAAGCTTTGTTTAATCTCTTTAGCTTCTTTTTTCTACACTTTGTGTAAATTTAAAGAAAGTTATACAGGTTCTATCAATTGGTTAAGATGCAGTGGCATCATTTACAATATGTTAATAAAAATCTTCTCTAAGAACGAAAGTGTTAAGAAAGCTGGGGGACACATTCAAATGCATTAAATTACAAATTTAGTTTACAAGAATAGTAAAAAAAAAAACATAATTCACAAGAATTATCAAAAATAACGATATTTCATTTAATGTTCGGAAATATAAGAATTTGCAAAAGTCGTAAATAGATAAGTAGCTACTCGTATATGGATAAGAATAACGTAAGACGATACAGCAACAGTGGAACGATAAAGATTGTGATACCTAATTAAGAAAAAGAACATCCTAGAAAATTTAAACAGGATATAAATCTATTGCTATAAAAAATTATTGTTACAAATAATATGCAAATACATATATGTACTCGTACTGTTCATGTACTGATAACCCAAATTTAGTATCAGAAAATTTTCTCAGATTTGATAAAACGTGTTGGATTACAAAGGATATTTACAATATTGCTGTAGCTCAACAACTTCCAAAGTCCTGTACTGAAAAATAAAGTTTAACTGTTGACAGACTCCTCTAAGAAATACAGAAGGATCTTCACATATCACATATTTATAAAAAGCTGCCGTTGACGCTTTTAATTAACGGTAAAGTATGATATTTTAAAGTGATCTGAGTTAAGAATTTCAATTTCGACTAGCGACCGAGGTTTCAACTTAATATTGTTTTCTTTTTGGAACCCCAACAGATTTCCTTAAATAAGTTTCCTTCATGGAGCAGGTTGTATATTTTATTTCATGTTCATATTCAATCCAAAATATATAAAGGAATTAATTCTACTAACGAGCTAGTACACGCTAGCAGTGTACGTCGCGTCAGTCAGCGGGTCTGCATCGCTGTCAGCGAGGCGTGGAGGCGGTCGATGGTCTCTTGTTGCAGTTGGACCTCGCGCTGGATTTCTTCGAGTGACAACATTATAGCAAGCCATTCAGATTTTTCATCTAATTCCTTTTGGGTAAGAAAGGATTGTATCGATTATAATGTATCAAATATGAAAGAATTAATTAAACAATATGAAGGACTGATCATTATCAGTACCATTTATCTTTAGCGTCCATAAAACTACATATTATTTTAACTGTTATGAAGCACTTCAGAAAGTTTCTAATAAAAGAACATAAATTATAGATAACGAAATATTTGAAATTATAAGTAGGTAGACAAATTCTACGCATTTTAATGAATGTTCTAGGATGTAATAACGATATGTATTTTAAGTTTTTTTTACTTTCTAGAGTCAGATAATTAATAAAACAAAGAGCAAATGATAAGGAAAAGAATTCGTTTACTTTAGTCTCTTTAATGTCCGCTTGTCTATTAACTTCGAAAATGACAATCAACGAGCCTATGACAAAAATTATAATTTCTCCTGAAATCAATAAAACGTATGATTTAAATGTGTCATAAAATTTAAAAATGAAAGAGCAACGTGTAATGCGGTCACCCAGTAAATCTCCTCCTAAATTAACAGCGGTCTGTTCTCTCAGAGGCGGCGCGCGTGCGTTCTTCGGCAGCGAGATGCCCGCCATCTTCAGGGCCCACGTCTTAGCCATCCACTCACACTCGTGATAGGAGTACGCCACGTACCGACACACGCTCCCGCCCACTTTAGGATGGCCCACGGCGTAGTGCTGATATATTCATGCATTCTGACTGAGACAATCGTGACGGAGGGCCACACTAACTTTACTCATACCGGCTTACCTTGATACGTGTAGCGACTGGCGAGCTGAGCTGCCGCGCCAGTAATGTTGCAAGTCTAAACATTGGAAACTGATCTACGACCATCTTATATCACGTTGGTTTGATCCTGTTACTACAATGAGACGCATTAGCTTTATTGAAAAAAATATGTTGTAAAATAAAATATTTTAGCTCGAAAGTCTATTAAAAGGTTATCAAAACGTCAAAACAAAGAGAGCATAATGACAATGACGTTAAGTTTTAGTTTTAATTTTTTTATATGGCTGCAGAACTATTTATTTTATAAAAGTATAAAATACATGTACTTTATTATAACATACTTGGTACATACTTAAAATGATTATAAAATAAGACTGTTATAGTAAGGTACAGGCAGTCCAAAGATAAAGTGAGTCTATCAGAATTAAAAGAAGAGAATAAAATATAACAATGACATTCTATTGTTAAAACTGACTTTTATTGTTTAATATTTAATATTAAATTAAAGAAATCGATTATTTGTATAGTTATTTATTTTTAAAAGAATTACCTAATTATGGAAATTTCATACCAATACACTAAGAAACGTTGTGACTTCGGACGCCAGGCACTGTTCTGTGAACAAGGCCCGGAGCTGTGTGACAGCATCTCTACCAACGTCGCTGAACACAAGCACTACATCCTCCGCAACCCTGTACACGAGGCCATTCAGAACACACCTTGTTTTTCCCCACAGTTCATAAACACGATCCGGTAATTTTCTGTGCTGTCTCAATATTGTTTCTTTAGTCTTAAGTAAAATGTTTTTAAAATTATTTTAATCGTCCTGAACTCATCTTTAAGTGCTGAATATACAACGACCGGAGCAAACCACGCGGAGGGAGGTTGGCCGAAGGACGTCAATGTCGTCGACCCCGAAGCAACTCAACGATATAGAAGAAAAATCGAGAAAGATGACACATACATACATTGTGTTATGTCGCTGTCTCCCGTGAGATGAGCTTATTGTTATAAAACTAAGCAAATTAAAAATCACTTTATCCGATTGCCTATTAGGCCACTCAAATTAGGTATAAAAATAGTTGTCAAATAACAAAAATCTCAGAAAGCTAAATATTGGTCGACAGAAGGGTTTTACCATTACAACGAGTTTTAAAATCCCCCATCGATCCTATGCGTACTTTAAAAGTTATTCGGAGTCGAAAGTTTTTTTAAATCTATACTTGTAATGGTAAACCACAGCTCTCCACCAATATTTGGCTTCCCGTTAATATTTGTTATTTTAAACGTCGACATTGACCGGACTATATGCATGTCTAGGGGCTGGAACACTATGTCCTCCAGAACAACGCCATTGACATGTATCGCACATATTACGCGGAGATGGCGTCTTTACCGCCCATTGAGAAAAGCAGCTGTCGTACGGTGAACGTGTATCGTGATGTTGCTGCTGGTGGAGGCCGACCCATCAGCTCTATTTGCTGGCAGACGGAAGGTGGTCATTGCTTTGCCGTCACTTACGTTGATGTCGATTTTAATAATATTGCTCGGGCACCAGTAGAGTCGTATATATGGGATATAGAAAACGCTAATTATCCGATATCCACGCTGATTCCGCCGGCACCTCTGCTGGATTTACAATTTAACCCACGAGATCAGAATACATTGATCGGAGGAATAATGAATGGACAAGTAGGTGTATGGGACAAACGGCAACATGGAGTCGCCGCTGGCTTGTGTGCGCCGCATGTTGCACATCGAGAACTCGTGCGGAATGTACTTTACATCAATTCAAAATCGGGTCAAGAGTTTTTTTCTGGCGGACCAGATGGTGCATGTAAATGGTGGGACATTCGTAATCTGAATGAACCGACAGACGAAATGATACTAGATGTTGTGAAGTCATCATTCGATGTCCAAACGATGGCTAACGCAAACGGAGTCAGTACGTTGGAGTACGAGTCGACGATGCCGACTCGATTCATGGCTGGAACTGAAAATGGGTTTGTGATTGGAGGAAACCGTAAAGGAAAAACAGCGATGGAGAAATTGCCTGCTAAGGTTTGTCTTTATTAACATTTACAATATGTAATGCCAAATGAAGAGCGGAGATTAATGATAACTTTTTGTATATAACGAAATAGTTCGAAGCTCACTTGGGTCCTGTGTGGTCGTTGGAACGTAATCCGGGTTTCCTTAAAAACTTTCTCACCGTCGGAGATTGGACCGTCCGTCTGTGGAGTGAGGACTGCCGGGAGTCAGCCGTGCTCTGGTCTCCTCCTCACAGACATAAAGTTACATCGGCCGCCTGGAGTCCCACACGGTACACATAGTTTTAAATAAAGAGGTTTTATACTACCAAAAATTGAGATCATTTTAAAATGTAAGAGTAAATTAACTTTTACAGTCTGTCACTCATGACTATGATGCAGTGGAATGGTGTGATGGCTATATGGGACCTACTCAGGCGGCAACATGAGCCGGTACTCACAATGCAAATTTGTGAGGAGCCGCTTCTTAGAGTGCGCATGCATGACGGTGTATGTAAAACATTTATAATTATGATAATTATTAATTAACGGCACATTATCGACGTGACTTCTTTTAAAAATTTAAGGGGACTTTGGCCGCTTGTGGCAGTAAAAAGGGTAATGTGTACATGGTGGAGCTATCACAGAATTTATCGCAGTCGGACAAGAACGACAAGGTTTTGCTCACTGCGGTAAGTCTGGATTCACACTAAAAATATACATTTATTAGAACAATGATAAAAAATCTTCTGTCGATCTTATATCCTACAATGTTTTTTTTTAATTTAATCCAAACTAAACTATGTATATTCCAAGGTTTGTCTTAAATAAATTTAATTAAGCGACCATCGTATAATATATCGTGCGCTATCTTAGAATATTTTTTTTATTTTGAACGAGTTTAGCTTAACAATAACTTAAACATTTATTTGTAAGAAAGAGAGGAAAAAGCATGGGCCATAGTTAAAAGAATGAAGTTCCTATAGAACTCCATAATAATTTTAATCGGGTATAATTAGTGGAGAGTAGGGACACATAATGACGCGCTCGGTGGCGTGGTCGGTGCACGTGTTGGTTATAGTTTCGCTTGGGTGGCGGGGGCCGACATATTCATTGTTTTATCACGGTCTAGTTTGCGTATTAAGGGGTCTCGGGGACTTTTTGAATAAACCGACAAGTATAATCTTAATATCGATTTGTTTGCATATAGTAAGCTATTTCATTTCATTTCTGTACAGATTTTCGAGCGTGAGAGTAAGCGCGAGCGTATCTTGGAAGCGCGCATGCGTGAGTTCCGCCTGAAGCTGCGTCAGGCCGAGGAAGGCAGCCCCATCGCCGTCGCCTCTGAAGTAGATCTGACCGTCGGAGACAAGGACCTGGCCGAAGCCACCTCCGACTACATGCAGCTCGTGAAGAAAGAACTCGCCGCCATGTAGCTCTTGTTGATATATGACGGAAACTTATTTATTTGTAATTATTTTCATATATTTTAAGTATTTTTTTATTATATTTATTATGATAGTTTTATAATCTTATTTTTATATGTAGTATATTTATTATGATAGTTTTATAATCTTATTTTTAACTGTGTGACAAGATTTTTCTATTTTCTATCGATATTAAAATTTTATCTTTTTCTTCGATGTTTTTGTAATGGATAATTTATTTATAATAAAGTATAATATTTGTTGTATTATATTTTAGAAATATCTATATAATAAACAGTCGTGGTGGTGATTCTACCTGCAGTTTACAACTGAAGTCTACTGACTACTAAATAAGTTGTATAAAATAGATTTTAAATATTTGTGTAATTTTTAATTAATTATAAACTATTGATTACATTTTATATAAAACATCTCAAGTTTTATTTTTATACAAACTAACTCAAAAGTTATTCTCTCCTTACTTATAATATTTAATAATATACAATTAATATCTGTATGAGTGTTTGAGTATTTGTGTTTGAGTTGTCAAAGTTTTAAAACTAAGGCCCAGTTTCACCAATGGCTGTTAAATCTAACCGAGGCATTTACTAACGAACCATCAAAAAATAATGGTATGTTAAAATATTTGTATTCCATGATGAAAAATTAACAATACATTACTTAATATCACGTTAAATGACCGACTACCAAATTATTCGTTCTTGTTATAAGACGAACAAATTGTAGCTATTTATTTATTTATTTATTTATTAATTTGATCTACCAACATTTGTACACATCATTACATACTTAAAATACACAATACACATAACTTACAACTAGGTGTGACAAACAATTACAGGTATATACATCATGCTTAATATTCCTCCCAGCGCGAGCCGCAGTATAAACAAAACCAATAAATTTTAATAAAAATATAAAAAAGAAATAAAATAATAAAAGGTAAACTTACAAAATAAAATAAAAAATATAGCTATAGCGTTTAATAGGTACGACACGTCTGCTACGAGGCACCACTTTATCCCTTGATCGCATATATCCCTCGATGCGTCATTTGTTAGCTAATACTTACATACATAATATTATACACATCGTTTATTGCATAGAATTCTCATAATAAAGCTTTCTTTTCAGTTTACTAGATGTAACCTGTCAAAATTTATGTTATAAATAAAGGCATAAATTGTGTTAAAGTGAAAAAGAAATTTTAATTCACCTTATTAATAAATATAAGGAATTAGTTGAAACAGACAAAACAGATGTTACTATGGCTACAAAAAAATCAGGGGCGCGATTGAACATTTGAGTTTTGACAATACAATAGACGAACAGTCCGTTAACAAGAATTAATAATGTGACTATGATATAAATGTCCTATTTTTTTTCAATATCATTTTATCTACACAAAGGTTCCGAGATAGCTTAAATCAGATCACCGCTTTCTAAAGGTGTGGTTATAAAAATAGGTACCAGCTACCGCAAACGACTTCTTAATTCGTTCCCGTTCTATCTCAAATGCAATTTGTAAAGATTTGGATTGAATTGACATCTACTATTTATTGTTTTTGTTTATATTATATTATACTTTGTAATAAGTTTCATTTGGTAATAAGGAGGTGAGTGTTGAATCATTTGTAATTAATATGATAAATGATAATCTTCAATGATCATTTTATGTCGCGTGGCTCCATCTCTGGGATTAAATATTGCGTAAAATTGAGGTTCAAGTATAACTGTCTCGGGGACAACTAAAAAAGACTCATAACATTCAGTCAGGATCGAATGATAATTCATCTCAGCTGTATGAAGGTGTTCCTGTTTCTGTGTTTAACGTGTTTTTCTCTGACTACTCGTTGTCTTCTATGTCGGAGTTTTTTTCTTTGTCAAGAATTTTATCCACCTCCAGAGAACGTTCTCCCAAAAATGTTGCAAAGCAAAACTTATCGCAACAAACTTCCCTCAACGAAAGTAACCGGCTTCTTCACAAACTTTTGTACTTACAACTTATGGAGTTAGTTCGAGAAAATGTAGTTCTATCAAAGTAAATGTATGAAGAAATATGATGTGTTTGAAATATTTAAATCGGATGCATAGTAAACAAAGGCTGCAATTTCAATAATTTCCATTTGTAAAGAATACTGAGTTGAAAAATTAAAACGACTTCAAATAGTTAAACCGAAAGTACGCACTTCTTCATGTATTAAAAAGATCACATGACGATTTGAACGACTCACCTCAGTTACTGCATTGAGTTGAGTTGAAATAATAAAAAGACCCGGTTAGAGATTAATATATACCTGTAATAATAATTAAATATTTATTTTGATGTGTCAAAACTGAACAGCAGATGAAAGAGTATTTATAACCATACGATATCTACTTATATTTAGTGCACTCTATCGACGAGTGAGAAAAAGTGAGGAAAGTTAAAATATATCGTTAGCATTTCCTGCCATCTATGGGCGAGTAGCGGTAGTAATTGGTTAATTTTTCATGACGTACGCCATCTATTGGTTAGTAACATATGCCATTTTATCCTTATACAAATGTTGTAGAAATTAAACTATTTATCACTTAAATTTGACAAAAACACAAAACTAATATTAACGAACAGATAGTTTTTCGTTTATGATGCATTAGTTTGTTACTTTTATTTATGTTTTTAAAATACGCATTGGCAATTTATTAACTACATATATTTTTTTCAACACCCATATAATATATCTAATATTACGACTCTCAATCAAAACTAATACTCTAAACACTTTACAACACAACAAATGTAAAATGTAACTTTACTTCTATTATTTAAACATAACGATTAGAATAATTACTGATAAAATTCAATTAATGCAAAGAATAAGTCATATTATTTTGGTGGCCTTTTATTGAAGAAGTTTGACCAAATATATTATTTTTTTAGTGAAACACATACACTTTATTTGTTCTCAATTGAACAAGAAGTGATAATTAAAAAGAATAATTTTTAAAGAAGTTAAAATTATTGTATTTCATTAAATCAAATAAAAATTTTAACATTGCACTCGATCTGTAAAGCTATAAGTACCTATGGAGATGTAAAAGAAAGTTGTAATTTAATCAGCCTCTAGAAAAATCAACCAAAATATAAATAAGTCAGCAGACGTCAGGCGGAGCAGGAATCGCTTTACTTCATATCTCATTTAAGATGAAAGCCCTCGAGTGTAAGTTACCGTATGTAACTCACACCACCTCCTCACGAACATCGACTGTTTCCTTAATTATAAACAACATTAATTATTGGACGAATGTTTTATTATCTCTCAGCGAATACGATACGACATTTGTGATCGTGACAACAACATCTCATGTTGTCAATTTTTTATTTCCTCTTACATAAAACTGTCAGTGTATCTTCAACATCATATATTAGCAAAAAAAAATACATCGTTCTGCTTCTGCAATGAGAAAACCTTGAAAACTTACGCTAACATTTAGGATGAAACCTCTATCCATTTGACATCTCCAAATAAGTATTTGGCGTATAGTTAAAGCACGGGTAGCTGCTTCACAAAACCTGTACAATAATTTCCAAGAGGTCGTATAAAATTTTAACAAATTTTTGTTGCACTTTTTCTTAATTGTTTAAGTGAAGAGAATACTTTTAAACCACGATACACAAAAAGAGTTTTGTAAAATCTGTAGTCACGAGGAGATTTATCTTTTAATTTTATTTATTCGTGTTCATAAATTAATCATCCATCGTGTTTTGAGGATGCTTCAATCTATAAGATAGTTTACTTCTTTTCTTTCATTATAGCGTTGGAACAGTAAATTGTGTTTTCAAATGTAATTAAGATGTTATTACAAATAATGAAATAAACAATTGCGTGTGATTCATTATTGCTGAAATGTTAATGACATTTGGCTGGCTACAAACAGACAGGCCGCGTGTTTTCACTGTGTATGAAGTGCCTATATATATATATATATTCGTTTCAAATTCTATTTACGATTGACTATTAAAATGATCTAAAACATTCTAAAGCTAAATGATGCAGACTTTTAATTCATATATTATAAATGATGCTTGATTTTATAATTTTAATGAAGCTGAGGTAATCTTTTTATATTTATATTCATTATCATTTTCTATGAAGCTGGAAAACACTTCGTACGGTATTATAATAAATAAATATTAATGAACAGTTGTAAGCTGCCCCACACGTGTTGTGATATTTACCTTCGCAAATTTTAATTATAACAAGTTTTTCACATAATGTTTAAGTCTCATCACGATAAAATTAATAATAATATCTGTATTGGGGATAGTTTTTCATACTCATTAGTATTTACCTAGTCGGTGCCATAATGACCCGATCTGATATACATAGTTCTGCATTCCGTTGTGTTCCATTCAATAGAACGTTTATATGTACTAATGTAATATAAGAAACACGCAACACGCAGAACCTGTTCACACCTGATGCTGCTGGTGTTTCGAAGGATGCAGGTCGTCAACAAGGGTAACACAAGTGGAACATCCACCTTACAGTCCAGGCATGACCCGTTCAACTGTTATTTATTTCTAAGTTTCAAGCCGGACTTAAGACGAAGAAGATTTTCAAGCGATGAAGAGTTACAGGCGGCCGTCTTCGATTATTTTGATAATAGCCACTGTAATTATTTTATATAAAGGTTTAGAGATGTTGATTCTCAGATGTCAATAGTACATAGTCTTCATATTGATAATCACATTTGAAAAAAAAAATTGGTTTCATTTCTTTCATTAGTTCATAGTTTAAAGCAATTAATTACGGGACCGCCAACGTATTTTATGTGGTGCATACAATACATTTTAAATAAGGATAATCATGTTTCATATTGAGGCAGTTGTTACGTACGCGCAATATAAGGAATTAAATGAACATCGCCGGGGCAACATCGTTGTATGGATACAATATCAAGAAGAGAAACGAACACCAAGCTGTGTGAACCAGAATATTGATGACATAGCAAGCTATGGAATGGTATCGCTATCCTAACATCGGCGCATTCTTATAGTCTTAGATTTAATTCTTATAACATAGTAAGTGTCATAGTTTTCGTTGAACCTCTATCAGCTATGAAACGGATTTTATATAATTCAGAGTCCCACAGTACCTATAGTTGTTGTTAAGGTCATGTTACATCGAATCTCGATGTGTATGCATCATTCTCGTATTTTTTATACATAATAATGAATCTACATATTTTTACTTCAGTACAGTTAAGGTTCACAAAACTAAACAATTGCAGCAACATCTCTTATTAATAATACCTATAATATAAATAATATTCTATTTTATATCGGTTTATTATTATTTTTAATTTTTTCTTTATTGAGATGAAACTGAGACTTGATAAAAATATTGCCTGAAAATCTATGTACTTATTATATATTTTTTATTTGGGCTTTTAACTTTTCCGCTCATTCTTTATACATGCTATATAACATATATAATTGAATTTCAAAAAATTCCAAATCAATTTACTCGAATGTTCGAATATTTAATCTCCACACTTTTATTTTGTTCATGAAACTTTAAACATACTAAGTACCTAAGTATAAAAATGATAGAGACAATGATATCTGTATTATTATTATAAACTGAACAAGTTAACAATTAAATCATCTATGCTTTATATATTATATAGACTGCCTGAAAACGTCAGAGTTTGAGGACTAAGAGTAAAAATAAAAAAAACCCTTAAAATATATATTTTCATATTGTTATTTTGTTCCTGATGAATAAACAACGTTAACTTTGTGGCGATTATTTTAAAATGAGCGAAAATTACGAGGTGATTGTGTCCTTTAATAAAAATTTAATGTGAGGCGAAACCGATTAAAGCCTAGTCATTATTCATTTCTGTACAATGGCCATTGTGACCACGATTCATTATTTTACAGGATGCGCGTCATTAGTGTTTTAATTTTTAATATCAGTTCTTATGTCTATATCGAAACTACACTGAGTGTTAGTGGAGCTCAGTCCCGGTAACAGAATTGTTATAGGATCAATACTTGACACTGACTACCAGCACTAGCCTTGACGCTGACTTCTTATTATTTCATTACATAAATATCCTACCAATAATAAAAAAAATTATGAATCGATGTTTCGTCGGCTGTAACTAAAAGTAAAGTTTATCTAATATTGTTATGAATACTATTATATTTGTGTACAGACTCATTGTTTCTGTTAATTTTATTAATATCCTCACTTTTTTTGACCAACCGTTAATTGTAAAAATGATTTATCTTTGTCAATTTTCTAAGAGATGTTATGACTAGTTACTATTATATATTCTGTATACATAATGTACAACAAGTAGGTACTACATATTATGTGCACAAGATAATAAAAATTATAGTATTATTTGTTTTAATAAAATTTTACATAAAACTTAATTGGAAAACTTATGCTTGGATCGCATCAGATAATTGTTTAAACTACTTCTTTCGCTACACGAGTAATCCTCTCAATATAACCTTGTTATATATATTATGTAAACTATTAAATAATGTTGTACATAATAAAAGTTTTTTCTTTTAACCGCATTCAATTTAAAGCTGTGTCGAGTTAGTTTCATCCTTTTGCTTTGTTTATCTAGTTAATCTACATTTTCTACCATCATTGTAAAATTACAGGTATGTCGCCATGGCGGATTAAGAAGAGAGTAAAAAATAACCATGCACTGTCATTCAAGCTCGACTTGTATTAAAAAAAATATCTCAAACAGTTTAAAAAATTGAGTATCATGACTTTACCCTAACAAACAGATATCTACATATATCACAGGTGACATATAAACTTGTAAATAAAACAGTATCATCATTAAAAGTTTTCGGCGTGTCCTAAATCCATAATTTTCCGTATTCCATTCGTTTCATTGTGCCCGTCGTCATTGTCTCTCTAGGCGACACATTAAGATGTCAAATGTTTATCGGCGGACCTTGTTCTCGTAATTTTCCGGCGTCGCTCGCAGACCTGCAGACGTCGCTGCATCGGACAGAGATACTGTAATAATAATAAATCACATATAGAACATCAGCCGTGAAGAACTTTGTATTAATCGTATTCTAAATATTATATTAAATATTCTAAATCAGATGTCACGCTTCATGAGCAACACGGAGTTGTTATTACTGAGAAAAGAAAAATGTATTGTTCAAAGTTAATATTTATTTGTATAACAATTAGATTAAGTAGATCGTTTTGTAAGGTTTATTTTCGCAAAGTTTCAACTCTTCTGCGATTATTATAACAGCCAATATATTCATGATCAGATGTTCACGTATCAACTCGATACAAATTTTGAGGTTGATCACAAAAATAACTATTTCGTGTATCTTTATTTGGGGGTTTTAGGAGTTAACGCTCTGGACTACATCAACAAGCTCACAATCAAAATTAGTTACTTCCCTTATTTTCAACAATAAAGTTAAATCTTGTTTAAGTATATAAGAAAAAGGCACAGAGCAAAAACTAACAAAAAGAGTATGAGCAGCATTCAACAATGTTCACATGTTTTTTATTGAGAACTTTCATTTTATTAATATTGAAAATGTAAAAAAAAAAACTTGGACGTATTCTGTACCACCTGGTTGAGAATACATCTTAACAAGAAGCTAGATTAACACTAGGCAAACTCTGGGGATTACAAGAAAAATATGGGACTGTTCACACATTAAATGAACATAAGTATAAAAAAGAGTATAATTATGATAAAGTAAATAATGATAATGTTAGATGACTGTAGTATTCATTTATAATTAGTAACTTCACTAACTGAAATAAAGAGAGCACAGAAAACATTCGATGAAGTACATTTTTAACTTTATCTTTTTAACTTTATCTTCCCATCGGTGTTATCAAGTTTCATGTAGAGTTTGTGTCTCTGTCGCTGGTTGATTTTACTTTATTACTGTCTACAGCTGTGAGCTGTCGTTGTGTCCGGTGTTGTTATAGTTAACTCCAAATAATTAACACCCTTATATAAAACTGTTTTTTTTTTCAAAACGTCGTTTCAGAGTGAAAAATACAACGAGATAAGATATTTCAAATTAACGATAAGTAAATAAGGTAACTACAGCAGTGAGTCTTTTTACGATCTCTATGATTATATAAATATTAATCAATTTATTTTTTAAATAACTGTACGTTTAATATACTTTAATAATATGTTTTAAATACTATGTTAAACCAATTTTATTAAAAGTATAAATATATACGTGTTCGTTAAAAGCTAATTAATTTCTGTTTTTAAAGCATCACGGATAAATTTAATTGTGCTACATTAATTAACATCAAACAACGTCCACTCTGATATTACTTTCAGTAGTCTGAGTTACATCTGCATCATTATAACGAGCACTCCTCACACTGCTCTCATATATTATTATATAATGGTTACGAAGGATAAATGTTGTAAATGATAAATGTGTTAGTATTCTGGATGACCGTGAAATACATTAAATTATTTAAATTTTCAAATTACAAAGTAATTTATTTTTTCTTGTATATACTACAATTTCGTAACTAGTAACGTAGTTTGAAGAAAGTTGTAGGTGTGTATTAAAAAAGGTGTAACTTTAATCAGAGTTAACTTCCTCTCGTTATAATTAGAAAATGGTGTATTTCATTAACTTTTCAAAAATACCTCAATAACACCTCTCTCCTCAGTCACGTATTTTTACTATGAATTATAAGCAGTCTTAGCATATGTTCACAAGTTATTGATTGATTTCGGTAGTACATGCAGTGCATATCTTACATATGAAATATTTATTTTGATACTTATATATGGTAGTCAAATGAGTTCAAATAATTAAAATATAATAATATTCTGCATCTTTTACCTCAAATCTCTATTCAAGCCCCTCCTTACATGTACACAAGTTCAGCTGGACTCGTTCTCTTTAGGCCGATCTTATCGCTGGTTTTCCACTGGATTCAATTCTTCTAATATGGTCGTGTCCATTTTCATATAAGATATTAGGAAGATTATACTTTTTCCTCGAATCTGTAAGAATATATGGAAGACTTTCATGAATGTGGCAGTATTTTACGAAGGGATATTCTTTGACTTTAAAGTGTTAGCGATATTTTGTATATTCTTTAACCTATATTATTTAATTGTCAATATTGCAAAGCAATGTATATTTTTTCAAAATTTAGACTTTTTAACACTTTTTTTTACTATGTTTTGTTATTTATTATATGCATTTTGTATTATAAAATGTGAATCGTAATAGAAAGGAATTGCCTATGTTAATACAACATTTTTAGTAATGTTGTATTTTATATATTCTAGTTTTCAGTGTATAATTAAAACGGTTGTAGTAGTTACACCATGTGTTATAGTATCAGAGCGGTACAGAGTAATATAATAAGTCGAAGGAAACTTGTTTATAAGTTTCGGTGCAACTCTTTTGAAACAGTTTTAAAGGCAGTTTGGGTCGTTATCGTTGTGTAACTTTTACAGAACAGAAACGACTTGTTTTTCCTCCGGACCTAAGAAATGTCACACGTTTACGATAAAGACTTACAAAGACACTAACAAGACACACATACATCCACTTGATTCTGAGAAGAGCTTGTGTTAATATGATGTTTGTATTAGAGAGACCCTTCTTTGTTTAAACGTCTTCAGTGTCAGCTGAACAGATAATGTTTATATTGATACTCATTAGAACAAATGACAAACGATATTTGTGTGTTTAGTTTAGTGGTCGAAATTTTGAATTTTAATTACCTTTTATGAATAATTTAGAAACTGATAAACCTTATTTGAACACAAATTTCGTTAAAATATTTCGGTTTTATTTCAGGGAACGTAGTATTATAATTTTTTATTTAATTTCATTAATATGTAAAACAGTTTTATCATTTGTCGAACATTAAAATATTTAACGATTCGAATGTGAAGCTTAAACAGATAATAAGAGTAAAGCTCGCGTCAGAGGATCCGATCATTCTTACATAAATAATTGTCTTTGTTAAAAACGTATTGTAATGAGATTGTACTCAATAACAAACTCAATGTTGGGTCGAACATATACTGTTTTATATTATGAAAATGACAGCGAAGTAAGCTTTTAATAAAATTAGAACGATCCAAGTAAAGAACAATTAATTATATTTAAATATTAATTTATAATTTGTCAAAAACTCTACAGTTCACTCAATTATTTTGTCGAGTTTTCTTGTGCATAGTTTAATAATGTATTAAACTTATCCTGTTTCTTCCGCATAACGAGCAGACATATTAAATATATGTATGTATGTAATATGTATACTCTATAAAATATATTATTTTGGGTGTTGTTCAATTTCGTAAACCGCGAACAATCACGTAGTCGGTTCTCATTCAACCACACTATTTATATCAACAAGCTAGTCGTTTGTACATTAATTATATTAAACAACCAAGTTTACAAATCATTACAACCATTAAGTCATAAGACTTATATACCATATAGTAAGTTTCTGTACTCCTTGTCGTGTTGTTAAATATTTTTAGATTGGTGCTGAACAAGGTTAAAAAAATATAATAATAAATGAAGACTAAGACTTATACGGTTATAATAACATTAAGTAAAGATCCTTTAAAAATTTATTAAAAAGTAATGAATTAAAGAGCGATCTCCTCACTCCCGACCTAACTATACTTTATATTGAAGTAAGTGCTAGTCCAAGTGAACGTCTCTCGCACGTCAAGAACATCTCGTTTGTAGTAAATCCTCGCTGCTCTTAGCTAATTTTCCTTCACATTAAACTAAAAGCTAATAGTTTTTTTTCTGTAACTTAAAATTCTCCTTTTGAGTAACGAGTTTTTACAAACTGTTTCAGCAAAAAAAAATCTAAAATATTTCGTTGTTCGAATACAAGAATTATTTCTTTTTACTTTTTTTCTATTTTATTTAATAAAGAATTTTTTGGAAAACCAGTACAATAATTAATTATTATTCTTCGTTTCGTATCATGTTTGTCCTACTCAGATAAGAACAAACGCAGCCTCACTCAACGTTTAAATTAAGGGAAAATGTCTTAGTGCTAATGTTTTTTTTGAGTTATCTGTTAATGGGGGAATTAGTTTTTACTATTTTACAACTGCTTCTTAGGCTTTAGTCGATACTGATTAACAGATTATGTTGGTTTCATAAAAATCATGTCGTACATAGAAGTTATATTAACATTGTATGTTAATATTCTTGGTAAAAAAGGTACATGTGTTTGTATGTTTCTAGAATGTTAATAAAATATTTTATTACATAATGGATTGTAAACATTAACATATTCGTATTACTCACAGAGCGGTGTGTTTAAAGCACATCGTACTTGGTACAGGTAGCATTGCCTTTAACATGTTTTAGTTTAAATTGATGAATTTTATCATCTGTATATAGAACAACTCATAATTTTATTGTCGGTATGTAAAGTATTACATAACGGCGGAGATGTCGACAGAGCAGGTGTTTCATATTTATCTTTGACCGCGAAGCGCAATAATGCGAGGTATATGAGAACGAGGAACTTCTTACGTTCGAGCCATTTAAGATATGAGGCTTGAATTCAACTCTAAAATATATTTAATATCAAAGTACGTTTCTTTAACTCTCTTCACTTTTCAGAAGCCAGTTTTAATACACGAACTAGATAACATCTTAATCTTAATGACGTTCCTTAGCAATCTTATAACTGAGTGAAGTTTCTTGATATGTGACGTTAAACATGAACAGGATTTTGATACGACGAAATGATAATTTAACATTATTATAAATTGACTAGTTGTGCGAGGTGTAACTGTTCATACAGATTAAAGAATTTATAAAAATATAAATTTAAGTTGCTTTATAGGCTGTTCATATTACTACTAAGTCTCACTAAACTAATAATTTGCTAGACTTCTCTAATCGGTTCGTTGTAAGTTCATTTTAGTTATCGATATAATCCGTTTGTATTTTAATATATTTAACAAAAGCAGCTTTATTTAAATCTATACTAGTGACGAAATAATTTTAGAATTTTGTTCATCAAAAGTGAAATTATTTTTTAACTTTATGTTTTAACAATAGTTAGGTTCTTTACAATAGAAATATAAAACAAGCACAAGCGAATAAATTACTGCAACAATTCGCATTCTTTCTAAACCTCTGGCCTGAATCTCCTGGTTTTTGGTAAAATACAGTTATATTTGCTCCGGCAGACATTTTATTACACCTGCGTGGACATCCGACAATTAAAAATAATATTTTTACTATGGATATAATGTTGAACATTTTCATGTGTTGACTATTGTAGATATTTCACGGATTTTTTAAATTTAAACCAGATATTTAATATGGTACATTCCGTGCACGTGTTTATAATATAGAATATAAACGCTTTATTATTATTGTGATCCACATCAACAACTGTTCTATATTTTGAAGCCTGCGTTTTAATATGTTTTTATTATTTTTTCTCCTGGTCCGAGCCGTTCTTATTCACTCTATTATTTTTGGTCTACAACTGCCTCAGATTCAGATTGCGACCTTTCATTAAATTTAGTTGAAGGTCACTGAAACCTGTGTTTGTTAACCTAGTGAGGGACTTATTGAGCTCCTCTACTGGATCCGTCCTATACTGACGCGGTCATTGTTTCTTTGTCACATATACACATGAGAGTCATATGTGTTATCCAGTGGCGTCCATAGAGATTTGGGTAAGCAGAATATGTTTGAAATATAAAATAACAATTTTCAGAATTTCCTTCTCTAAAACATTGATAATAATTGATAATGATATCTTTCGCAAGTATTCATTTAAATTTTAAATGAAACTAATATTTTTATTATTTTTAACGAGCCCACGAGATGTCTGCCGTGATCACAGTTGCTGCTAAGTTAAATCGAAACGTCGGGAGTATGTATATAGTTTTTAAACATAATAAAATACGCGAAGTAATCAGAAAACATTAATTTCATTTAAACATTGATATTATTTCCCCATAATGTTGCAACAGTCCGATCAGAACGAACATTTATATACTTAATGAATCTCAACTACCTCTGAGCCACGAAAGTATCTTAAAACGATTACGACATGTTCATCACAGGTTATAAAAGTTATTTAAGTCCAGTGGAGATTATTATCATTTTAAAACAACAAACAAGGCAAACAAAATAATTTATTTGTGTGTACACAACCTGCTAACTAATTAAAACTATCGTAATACTATTTTCTAAAACTAATAACATTACCTTTCTTTTAGTTCAATCTCAACTGGTCACACACCTTGACTTTACACTTATTTTAATTTTATTATCAAACGACAATTTTGAAAATCTACTCCTAACTAATTTCACAGAGCACCCAGCACAGAGCTCACCGCTATAATTTTCCATAATTCGTTAATAAATTAATCCACTGTTTACTAATTAAAACTTATTCACTTGCGCTTAGAAAGACAAATGACAATCCAAATATGTATCAATGAAAATATCTCTGTCTGTCTGTTACGCTTTCACGCCTAAACCACTGAACTGATTTTAATGAAATTTGGTACAGAGATAGAGTTGACCTTGAGAAAGAACATAGTATAGTTTTTATCCCAGACTTTTGAAAGATTCTCTTGGAAAAGCGATATAAACTAACTACGCGGACAAACCTGCGGGCGAAGCTGCGGGCGGAAAGCTAGTATTCTAGTATAATAATAAAATGGCGAAAAAAAATATATGAACAGATTACCGACCAATCAGAGAGTCCCGTTTCATTTGACAATTAACGGACTTTCTACGACATTTTAAACAATACAAAATAATTAGTGCTTCTCGAACACTATGAATGTGTTAGTTTTACACACACACATACAAACATTTCCTGCATAAATACACGAGTTTTTTATGGAAAATAAGCAGTGGTTGTGTATCCCGCCGCTCTGGCTGCATAGCAGCGATAACAGTTGGCAGCGGACGATCGATAATGTTTCGTTTTTACTTTGATAGATGGCATTATTAACAAATCATGAATTAAATGTCTGTAAACTTTTATATTTCCTAATATTTAGTTGTTATATGTGTAGGGTGTGCAGTGTTTATTTGCATCTATTTTCTGCACGCCACTGTTGTTTTCTGCTGATGAAGATATTAATAATTATCTCTATTAAAAATACTAGTCATTATGATTTGCTGTCTTTGTTGGACTCGCTTTTTCTATTTCATATTAGTTTTATTAAAAAATAAACAATTTGTCTATGAAATAACACGTTCATAAAGAGGTATTTATTATATTAAACGAAATAATAAAATAATTTGTGAGAAACGACAATATTGAAATCTACATTCGTATCGTACGGGTAATGGTTTCTTTATTAAATATTATATTAGGAATGAAGGAAACGTGGTACGAAAAGTACTTCCTAAATGTGTTACATGATACATAGTGTTGGCGCCTACGTGTGGACCTGCACTACAGTTATTTTTGTCTATACATTTTTTAAACTAAGTGACGCGTCATTTAATACTACTGCGTTTTAAAATTAATTTTATTAAAGTAGACATTATAATACGAACAAAAGAAACAAATCTAAGTACTAATAAGAATCAATGACCGGCACAGCTGATCTATTCAAACGCGACAAACACTTCACTCGAGTGGGTAATAAAGTTTTTTACATACGCTCCTCCTTTGTTTAGCGATAAGCTAATTGCCTCGGACACCTGCAGAGACTGACCGCTCGCCAGTTCTCAGCGTGGCATCAACACGCACGGCCAACACTCCCGTACGCTGAAAACGTCGGCAATATGTGCTTTAAATATTTGCCTTAAATGAATGATAAAATGGGATGCGTATGAACTATGAAGTGGTTTAAGTTTAGGTTGTGAATTGTGGCAGTGAAATTTACAGAAGTATCAGGAAATAAATTGAAATTCGTTTAAAATAATGGATAAAAAAGTGCGTTTAAGACGTTGGAATATAAAGTTAGCGTTAGTTTTGTAGCAATAGTGATGCAATTGAACTTATAGTTAAGTTGATTTATGTTACGATGACTTGGCAAATTTGAATTTTAACGGTTGCAATAAAATTTTGATTTTACGGGATATGAGCTTGTACACTTGGTGGATAGCTATAAAAATAGTGTGGTGTGATAATGGTGATGATAGATAGATGGATAATGGTGATGGATGGATGATGATGATGAATGGATGATTGATAGATGGATGAACGGAGATTTTGTTGAAAAGATACACACTTATCTGATTTGGCCCTGCTTCGGCAGCGTGGAGAAGTACTGCCGGCTGGTGCTTGCAAATCTTCTTAGTGGTGCTTGAGCGTTAAGCCTGTGCTGCGATGCTGTTGCGAATCGGCGATGGCTTCAAACGCGATTCCGTTGGATTGAAATATTTCTTGCTTAGCTGTCCTGTCACGGTCGCCACTTTTTATGTTCGGTATTTAGACAGGTTAAAGAAAATTTCTTTGGTTTTGCTAAATACTTTTATCTGAAGATACAGATGTTACTAAAACAAGAAATCGTAGCGGAATGATATGCAAATTTGAAATGAAAAGGAAGTGACGTATGTACATAGATAAAAAAGGTTTACAAATTTATGTAGACTATCGTTAATTTATATAGACAAAAATAACTGTAGTGCAGGTCCACATGTAGGCGCCCACACATAGTTTCATCATTCGTATGTATAATGTTGACTGTCTCACCTGCTGATGTACTGAGCCCGTCGGTCGCACTCATTACTTTACGTCCCCGCATCGCTTGACCCGATCATAGTGTTATATTGGTACCATCCGATACATATTGAGATGAACTTTCTAACCATCTACAGTCTTTATATTTCGATTTGGCTTTTCCACGCTTACAGGCTGAAATTTAATATTCTTTTTTTAACACCTTCATAACATATTAAGTGATAATTTTACACTAATATCATGTATATATAATGAATAGACTTTGACGAGAACTGACATATGAAACTTGAATTAACATTGTAGCTTCACCGAGTCTAAAGTTATATGCTTAATTGAAATTTGAAATGTTCAGCAGATTGACCTCCAAAATGTCTATTGTTCACCCCCCCCCCTGAGCTATGTCATACAGTCCTTACTTAGCTTGATATATCTTTAACTAGCGGACCGGGCGAACTTTGTACCACCCTATTATAAAGAAATATCTGTTACCTTTTTATCTGGATGAAGTTAATTTCCTTATTCCTCTGAATGGAGTTTTGCCTTGTTCAACCTCATAATCGCTAAGTTTCTACTTTTACATATACATCAACAGCATATTGGTGAAAGAGAAAGCAAAATTTTAAGATGTGATTGACCTCACCGTCTCCAAACATAAGCCTGTATGAATAATAATCATTGAACTAAATTTTGTTAGTTTCAGAACCTAAAAACATTTTTTTGTGATAAAATTATATAATTACTTAAAGCTATGATAAACATTAAAAATGTAAAATGTTTATTTACCTACTACTGGATTTCTCATCTTCATTAAAAAATGATGCCCATCTTCACCTTGACAAAATAAGATAGAATATTGTAAAGCATCATATGTTCCATGTGTGTCGGACACACGCTGCAGTTGATTGTAAAACAATTTCGTTATGTACATTTTCACCCACAATGACAATAGCGACTTCATCAATTGTTGGGGCATTAAAATGTCTTATGAGTTGCTCTGCGAGCATCTTGTCGGCTTTGATAACAATTTTGTTATTATCAGATGGCAATCTAATCTAATGCGTTCTTGAACAATGCAACCAATGCATTGTGTTGATGAAAAAATAATTGGAGCTGTTCCACAACTGGTCTTTTCACAGAATTCTTGTGTGCACAACGCTGATCAACTTGTCTTCCTCAATCACCCATAAAATAAATTTGCAAAAATTTATAGTCACTGACCGGCACTGGTAATAAGGAATCCGGACAATGATATATTTGTCCTTGAATCTGTAAAGGTAAACATTCCTGTATGACATATACATATTGTAAAGTGAATTGTTCAAACCACCAAGTGACTCTCAAAATATTTGTGAACACTACCATTTCCCCCATCAACTTTTTTAACACAATGTTAATGTTTTTCAATACACTTACCTTAAAAGTTGGCATAAAATTTATTGTACTGTAGTAAATTTCTTTTTTATAATTAAATGCAGCTCTATAGGGGTTAAAAGCAACACTTCTATATCGTTTGCTTCGGTTCCATCGATTCCTTTCAACTTCATTCCACGTTTCACGTTGCTCATCAGTTAGACTCGCTCTTCTATATCTTTGACTTGAGGAATAATGGGTTCTGCGACTTAAGTTTGTACGTCGAATTGCCGGCATTTTTTGAAACAAAAATTCCACTGAAAATAAAAAGTACTATTCTTATTCTATTCCTTTTCTTTTGTAATAGTATCAAAAAGGTCTATTAAAACTTTCCAACACTAATAATTTGACTTACCTTGTTGAACAAACACACAGTACAAATTATCCTGTAGAAACCAACGTGAAAATTACACTAAGAAATGAATGAATTATCTAAGTATTTTGTTAATATTACTCCGGGCTCCGGCCACAAATAGTAAAACTTAATATGTACTTGTACACAACACAAATAAATTTACTCTTTACAAACAATTTGAAAGAATAACTGAACTTTTAAGACAGAGACAATAGTTTATCATAGACTAATATAGTCACACAAATGTCAAGCTCAGCTTATGTATCGCGCCTATAATAAATCTAAAAAAATTATAGACAACATAAAGAGACATTTACGTTTTTCGTTAACGTATAAAATAAATTTCAGAAATTGTTTTATAGAATATAATCTTTAATTTACACAAAATAAATTAATGAACGCCCGCGTAAACGTTACTCATTTGTCAAATAATGTTATTTCTGAACTCGTGTCAACAATTACTGAGACGATAGTATTTGACAGAATGGACAACATAATATGTTTGACAGGTCAAAAAGGGAAATGATTCATCTTTTATAATTATGTTTCAGTCGAATTTTCATTATTTTTAATGTATACTTCTATTCGGGGCTGAGACAAATCAACGAACTAAAAACCATGAAAATTGGTGTAGCCGATCTCGAGTTATGTGTTGTAACGAACCCGACTTTCTTTTATATACATTATACAGTGTGACTGGTGAATTACTATCGATACTTGAGGACGTGATATTTGACGATCATAATATATGACAAAATAAAATTAATATAACATAAATATTAATAAACTTCTAAGTAAAGTTAACCAAAAGTTATGTAATTAATTACGCATCGTGTGAACACCCTACAGATTAGGTATACACACACACACACACACACACACACGCGTGCGGCGGCGTGGTGTTGTATCAGCACGCCGCCGCACGCGTCCACACTTGGAACACTTGGAACGTGTCAACACTTTATTTATTTATACGGAAATTTTGTCAAAAATTAAGTACCTATTTTTTTTACATAATTCGAATGAGAATCATGTACCGAGTATTCTCCTTAAATATTGATAGTAATTCACCAGTCACCCTGTATATATAGTTACGTTAGCTATCTACTATCATTAATTTTTGAATAAGGTTGATAGACTTGTAGGTAAAAAACCAAAACAGTATCCCTTTATTTTGGTCTCATTCCTATTTTATTTTTATCCAAACGGAACAAAAATGTGAACGACATGTTCACGTCAAAATATACTCTCAGATTTTTACTTTGCATACAGAACTGGTTTACAATACACTTATGAAAAGTTTGGTAAAATTTTTTGATTAACTAAAATAATTGTTAGTGAAAAATTAATCTATTTGTAAATGTTAACTATTTTCACGAAGAGGATGTGAGGTTGAACTTGTGTGCGAGACACGCGAAATAGGATGTTAGAAAATAATGAAATATTATTATATAAATGATACAGTCCACTGGTCGGTGGTCGGTGGTCGGTGGTCGGCGGTGACACGGTCCGGCGGGGATGGACTGTTGCGTGTAACGAACTGTTTGATATCACTGTGGCGTTCACTGAGCGGTTATATTTGTACTATTATTATTATTATTATACTAATATGTTAACATATTTAATATAAATTTTTAACACTCCAAAAATTTCTATATTTTTACTGAATTTTATAGACGAGTATCACCCATGTTACGTACGCGCTACATATGAAGAAAAAATGAACATCGCCGGGACGACATCTTTGTATCGATAAAATATCGTATAACGAGTGACGCCGCTGACTCCGCGGAACCAACACCGAGCCCTGTGACTTATGAGCCAGAAGATTCATAATACACACAACAATAGAATGCCATTGTCGTCCTAACATAGGGGCAATCATGTAGTCTTAGGTGTAGGTTATAAGTTTTAACATTTTAATATACATATAATTATGTTTCGTAGTTTTCCTGGAAGCTCCAGTTGCCACCCTATATAATTCCCACCTCTTCCTGGCAGTCGTTTTGTTGTGTCGTGTTTGTCCTAATTATCTCGTATATTTATATGTGTATATTCATAAATCACAAACAGATCCCATTTTACTTAACAGTGTAGATGAAATATTTTTAAATATTTATATTACTGTCTGTGTGTGTTTTGATCTGGTAAACTTTTTCACTTGTTTGATTTTCTCTTAATTTTATATAAATTAGAATAAATCGTTGTTAGTATTTTAATGTCGTTTATGAAAAAAGTTTTTTCGATTGTAAGTAAGAACAAAGTAAGAGACAGCGACAACTGAAACACGTCAAAACAAATATAAAGACGGTAAATTATTTCTGTTTCGGAATGAACGCCGCGTCTTGTTATACGTTTAAATAAAATGTTTTTTTCCGAATTGAATTTCCAAAGTAAGTCCAAAACAAAACGGACAAATTAAAGCTTTCTCACGGCAGCTATTTTGAAGGTAAAAAATTTATGGTTTAGGTACTTGCCTATAAGTGTATATAACGTTATTATTAACAGAGGAACCTGTTCTTTCAATAAAAACTAATTTTGTATTTCTTTCGCATCCTTTATGTGCAGGATTATTTAACGAAGAATGAACAAAGTGCTAGAGAGCTCGCTCCGAGTGATAACTCATAAACGTTTGTATGGAGCGGGGCGCATTGTGCTCCCTACATCTGTTAGTATGACACACGCACTCATTAAGACGATACAGGGACATTACAGAGTACTGCTGTCATTACTGTCATTGGAGGGAGGGGGAGGAGGGGGGGGAGGGGAGTGAAGAAAAACATGGAACAATGAAAATTAATAAGTGCTTGGATGAAAGACGTGCGTGTGTTTACGTGCGATATCCAGACAGATTGAAGATTATAACTAGTTATATAACATAATAATTAATATTACTTGACATATATTTTTAAGGTAATAAAAAACCATAAATAAGAATCTTGATGAACCGGACTCACTTTTCCTTATTGAATTAATTCATTCAATTACAGTGATATCGCGACGCATTATTGAGTTTCGATTACTTGGGTTTCTGATCAAGCATCTAAACTTAATATTTTTAATTATAACTTACTAGAAGACCTGGCGAACTTCGTATCGCCCTATAATCAAGAAATATCTATTACGTTTTTTTATTTATATTTTTGGAGTTTACCTGTAAGCCATAAATCTCCGTGTTTTGAAGTGCGACAGAATGATTGACACATTAGTTGTCAAATGTAATGTCAAAAAAAACGTTTGTATGGGAAATAGAAAAGGGCTGTTTTTATGGTTTTCCCAGTAATGAATCAATTTTTTTCAGCTCTTATACCTTCCCTGAACCTCCACGAACATTTCAAGACTAAGATAACATAAATCCGTTCAGCTGTTCTCGAGTTTTAGCGAGACTAAGGAACAGCAATCCATTTTTATATATATAGGAGATTATTGTAGCATTACTAATATTCAGGCTATAAATAATTGAGGAAAGTAATAAAGTGAGGTATTTTTATGTTAATGTTAAATCTGAAGAAAGTACAAATTTTGTTATAAATATCTGTTGGTAAATGGTTCTCAGCGGGCGGTGACCCGCGCCGCTGTGAACAACATGATACCAGCTCTGTACACGCCTCTCTTAAAAACAACATAATTTTCTGCTCCCATAACTTAAAGAAACCTTTCAACCTGCAAAAAGAAATAAGTGAAAACATTTTTAGTGTTAGGTACTTCTTTATGAAAGAATTAAATTAAATCTTCTTGTTTTGAAAAGTGTTTTCTAACGAGTTAGTTAAGTAATTTAACATTAGTTGTAATGCGTAGTTTACGGCCAGCTGTAGGCTTCAGAGAAATTAGTAAATTACTGCATTACTTCATGACGCAACAAGCAGTTCTTGATTAAAATGAGATAAACTTAAGAATAACATATATATTCAGATCATTTTAAAAATCATATGAATTACTCTAAACTGTGAGTCATGTTACAGTTTAAATATTGTTTTTTATAATTTTCTTCATGTAAACATTAAGCTAATCAGGAGAATTGTAACTCAAACTTTTAATTTTAACACTTTAACACTTTAAGTTTTCATCTGCTAACTGTTTTATTGCTTCGGCCGTCACATTAATAATGTAATTGATACGTAGTTAATCTTCTATATATATAAAAATGGATTGCTGTTCCTTAGTCTCGCTAAAACTCCAGGACGGCTGATCCGATTTGGCTAATTTTACTCTTGAAATACTCCTGGAAGTCCAGGGAAGGTTTAAAAGGTGAGAAAAATTGGAATAATTGCCAGGAAAACCTAAAAACAGCCCTTTTCTAATTCCCATACAAACGTTTTTTTTTACATTAGATTTGACAACTAACTAATATGTCAATTCTGTTTGATTGAAACTAGAAAAACCTGATTATTTATGGCTTGTAAGACGGAATAGAGTTCGACTGGTCAGCTACACTTACATATATTACTCTTGACCAAACTAACGCGGACGAAGTCGCGGGCAAAAACTAGTATTAGTCTAATTTAATCGATGACGATGACAGCGAGGAAGTAATTAATTTGTATCAATATGTTACGGAGTGACGACACGAGAAGAACAGGAACAGTACAGGGAACTGATTGAATGACTGGGATATACTTTAGTAATGACTATAAATAGGATGTTTATAAATACTTAATACAAAAACGAGGTTTTTTAATCTTATGTCTTAAATGACAGACGAAACTTCTAAGCATTTCAACAGTGCCTGTTGAAACTTCTAAGCAGTTCAACAGCAGCTTAAACAGTGCCTGGGACTTTCGACCCAGGTGTAGGTTTAAGAGGACCCTGTGGAACGCGCGTTAAACGTTCACCTCCACCGTACAAGCTCGTCTCTACCTAACCAAATTTGAAACCTACTAGAGCTACCTTCGACGCACGTTTCATGAATGAATTAGTGTTAGTTCCGAACAGGTTCTAGTCTTATAATAGGTCGTGGAGAGATTTAACCGTTATACATCTCGCTCCCATCTCTGCCACGTACAAGTCTTTGACGAACCTATTCCTAGTGAGTTCTCGACTTGTGACTTAATGGCATTGTCTTTATAGAGATGTTATAAATATGCCTGGTCTGGAATTTAATATTTTTCTGTGGGATTAATGTGCAGTATTAAAATAAAACTAACGTTGTGCTCATATACTTTATGCAGTCCTAAAGTGATTTCATTTATCTTAAGAATATTTTAATGATATAAAAATATTATGTTTTGATGAAAACCAAACTTATTTTTTGATTCATACGAGAGTTTTCTCAAACAAGCGAAGTTACAAACTCGGGCGCTCGTTCTTTAAACTTCGGTTCTCTATTTTCAGTTGAAACGAAAACATTAGTAGGGAAGCCGCGGCGCTTTGACTACTGTTTGCGCTAGTTTCCGATTCTCAAACAAATATTTTATGAAAGCAGAAATTCTCATTAACAAAACGTTTGGAAATTTGTGTTACTATAATGATTATTAAATACTAACTATTTGCCGTGGCTTCACCTTCCAGTAATGTGTTGTATATACTGTGAATGAAGATTAATATAACAAATGTTAACTTAGACAGAAAAATTTGCACAAGAAATTGTAATTATTTGAAAAAGAAGGTTTGCAAAACATAAATACAGCGAAAACTTAATAAAGACTTTTTACGAAAATCGTATAAAAAGTTTAATAATTCACTTAAATGAATAAAACTCGCGAAAGTCTTAGATCTCATTCATAATTCACATTTGGAAAATGTGGTAAAAAATAAATTAAACACACACAGTTCACAGAGGAAAACAAAAGCTACACAGAGTGTACATAGACTATAGAGGCTACATGGAGAGGTAAAGAAACTTAATTTGATTACATACCTAATTATAATAATAAATATTATTTATTATATAATAATATGAACAGAAGTGGTTGGTTGTGTGCACAACATCAGTTAAGAACGTATTGAAAAATTTATTCCTGTGGATACAACAATATTAATTTTTAATGTTTTATTGAAGGGAGGCTCTGACATTTACCGCGGCATAGTTACTTCCTACTTTACGAAGTCATGCTGTCAGCTGATTCGCCCGATTCCCCTATGGGGTCTAATAAAGTCGTATGGAGAATAGGTATGAACAGTTTTGTGAACAGAACCTTGTGTTTTGAGCTCAGTTCCATACACCAATATTATTCTTATGTCCTGTGCTTGTTGATGCTTGGTAGTGGTAACCAGAGTCAAGTGCTAGGCTGGTCCCCCTCTGTCAGTAAGGGCCCATTTAGTTTTGCTGATCTGATAACTGTACTAAGTAATACGCCTCCGTCTTCTAGCACCAGAAACAACATTTGAATACTTTGTCAGCAAAATAGCAACCGATTTACAGATGTTTCCTTCCTATTACTTTTAAGTTCTTAATTTTGTTAAAATAAATTGTTTGTACTATTTTATAAATTTGGCAAATTTTTGGTAGCTTCATGGATTCACGTTCCCGACATTTTATAATATTATAATGTAAGTCGGAGGATTTATTTGTTGCAGAAAGTTTCTCAGTTCAAGCTGGATAAGCTTTTGTCGAGCGACCAAACTTGTATGAAGTCTCTCATTCGTTTAGTTATACATACATTACGATACACTTTTCTGTTTAATAATATAATATTTATGTAACCACATAAATAAAAGTGTTATGACGTCATAAATACATTGTCGCATAATATAAATTCACGTGACAAAGTGACAATGTAAATTGCAAGTTAGGTAGGAGTTTGTTTTAATTGGGTCTTCGGTACAATAATGTTTCTTAAATCTGTTTGTGTTTCATACAATTTGCATTTATATTGAAGCCAAAACTGAGCAGCTTGAAGCAGCATCGCGAATCTAATTATAAAACGCTGCAGATTACAAATGGGACTTGAAAAAAACACATCACCTTTATGAAACCACTGAAAAAAATTGTGTTCTACTGTGAAGTAAACTACACAAGCGTGGTATACAAAAATTATGGAATTAGTTTCAGATTATATTATCAAACTATTATGGTAAATTAAATCTTTTGCTATTACCGAGACGAATATTAAAACCTTTTTTTTATATACAGAATATAATATTCTTTAAATGTATATAGCATTATTATTCATTAATTACTATAATCAACGAGTCTATTCTCGATATGCAAAAAATATTCACATTTTTAATGTTTAATAAAAGTCCATTTTCAGGAAAGACGCTATAATTGAAATTGATTGTTCTGATTGATGAACATTTTAAAACATTTTGTTACGTTCATCTGTAAATACTGTTAAACCAAATATTACTTGTTTCTTAATTTCATTTTAAAAAGCAATAGATTACTTTCCATCCGGACGTTAGTCCGATAATGTAATAAAAATGGAATAATTATAAAATTTGTTTATCAAATAGACCCTCTATTTGATAATTATGATCTTACTTGAAAAAAATACTATTCAATTATAAATTTTATCTGTACTAAAGATATTCAAGGACGTGTAAATTCTACATCTGGTATTATTTTTTATACATAGTAGAAAATAAGGAAAGTAAATATATTCTAATTACTTCGAGTTTGAGAAAGGTTTTAGTTAATTGGTGTTACCTGAGTGAAGGAGGAAGTACAGGGGATTGAATTGTTAACGTCAAAGAGACAATATGAAACAGTACGTGTTGTAAATAGATAAGTCTTCGTCATGTTTTACTCAACAATTGTTAAAATATATATATTAATAAAGAAATGCCATATATTTCTGTAAGAGGCACATCACACTGATTTTAATTTTTAAGGGCGCATATAAATCCTTCAGCGTCACGCTCTAATATAAATGCAAAGTAAACCGAAGACAGACAGATTTAAGACAAATATCTCACGAGTGAAGATAGAAATAAACGAATGATATATTCATATATACATAGAACGTATGATTTCCATTTCTCCGTTGACAACTTGCGGTTCGTTGGGACGTTAAGCCACACTTTTTCTCATAATTCGGTAATCAGCACAGTCAGTAATTATTTACTGTAGTAAACATCAAACATTAACAAAATATCATATACTACAGTATATGATATTTTGTTAATGTTCCATTTTATTTTTAAAGTAAATAAAAACTAATTAAAGGGGATATGAATATTCACCCTCACATACAAACCTCGAGATGTTGAGTTTTGTATAATTCTATTAAGGTTTACAATTAATTGTAAGACATTTGACAAGTTTTTGTTTGTTTTATAAATAAATAAGCTTAATATTTTATATACATTAACAACACAATATACCCCTATATACATGTTACCAAGACGATAAAATTAATAGGAAAGATAGGATATAATTTCAAGAAAAGCACAAACACACTACCAAAAGCCAGCCACACAAGGATGAGAAAAACGTAACTTTTGAGATGTTTTGAAAAATGTAGCTAGAGATTGTTAACGATATTCTTATTTTTTTTTATAAGTCAGTCTAATGTTACTTTGAGCTGTATTCTTCTGTTTTTAACTCGGGTTGTCCAATACAGCTGTTTCATGGCCTTACCTGTATGTACATCAGATCAACTTTTCACTATATTTATCTTAGTCTGATGTCTCTTTACTCTCTTGAGTCTCGTCTAGTATTCCTAACGCAGTGCTAAATTTCCTTTTGTACAATTATTGTCAATCTAAGTATTTTATCTTAACTATTATTTGTGGTATAACTTGTTGTTTCAAAGAAAATATGAAATAACAATTCACATCATTGACCTTTTGTAATTTTTTTTACGTATGAGATGTGGTAGTGTTCAACATTTATAAGGGGTTGTGTGTATTTTAAAAGTTGTATTTAGACAAAATAAGTATGTATTAATTATCAATGTATAATTATGTCTTTCGTGACACAATAAATATATTTCAGTGTTAAAAAACTGAAGCTCTCAGTTTCAGTGTTTTTATGTTTGAAACAACAAAGCTTCAACTAAAGTCTGTTCGTTGCTCAAACAGTGTGAAGTAAGTTCAACGATCAACTCGTCGGAGGTTCTATCACGTCCCTGATTGATGAGCTCATCGCTCTCTATCAACTTGTAAATATTTCAAAATCAATCCCTTTCTAGCATCTACATTTTTCTGTTTACCTTAAATAAGATTTACCTTTTACTCTAAAACTTGGCTTATTTTAGTATTAAAAATCAGAAGAAATATATAACGCATGCTTTGTTTCATAGACGTGAGTTGAATTCAAAAAATATATTTTTATTTAAATGACTTCATATCCTCACTTGCCATTTCAACAGTAAACATTTTATTTTAGACGACGTGACACTGTTAGTAACAAACGAACCAGTATTGTCTTTTAACGTTACTATAAAGATATTTCTGTTTTCTCATTTTTTCAGTTTCCTCTGTTTGTATGTACATTACGCTTTAAATATTCATATATTTTATTTAATAATAATGTTTATTAACTCCGTCTTCTTTATTTAAATTCTATATTTTCTATTGTTTTAATAAGATTAAATATATTATTGTTCTTCTCAATTTTTTTATACTGCATCATATAAAACATGTCGCCAATTTACATATAGGTTAGACGAGTTCCTAACGAGGCATTCATTAACGCAGACTTTTTGTTTTATGTAAAAATATTCATACCTTATAGTTTATATACGACGACACTGTGTAATAAACTGTTGATTTATAAATTAAGAGAATTTATATCTTAAATTATTAGTAAAGTAGTTGTATTCTATTACTTTGATCAATTAATGAAGAAATGCTATTAAAAAAATATTCTAAGTAGAGTAAGTTTTTACATTAGGAGTAATTTATAGTCCGGTCTATTTAAGCCTAAAATCAGGAGGAAGGTTACATAAATTCCCATAAAGCTGAATATTGGCATAGTTGTTCAAAACATCATTATAAAGAAAATCTCAAAAGTCCTCATCGTTCCGAGGTGTGCTAAAAATTTGGCACGGGGTCAAAGGTCAAAAAAATGAGTTTTTTGCGACTTTTAGCGAAACGGTGAGTTTTTTCGCAAAATTACCCCAGTACAAAATTGTAGATCACAAAATTCTCTACAAAAAATATATTAATAATTTTTTTCCTAAAAGCCACCATTTTGGAGATATAACGTTCCGAAAAGTTGGATCAGTCGTAATCCCTCTATTTTGCACACGTACGCCACATATGAAAGTCACTAAAGGTGTAATAGAACTAAAATAAGTTCGCTATTATTTATTGTAACTTGCTTATGTAAAATATAAGTTAAACTACGAGAATCTCAGGTATAATGAAACCCCGTTCCTAAATTTGTACGTCAGTATAACCTTGGGATAACATCTGTCTTTTATTCTATTGTCCGCGTGGCTAGGATCGTATACCTGCTTTATGTTGGCATGCCCAATATATGAAATACATACCGTTAGTCTTGAGCGCCACTGCGTAGGGAAAACATGTGCTTATCTTAACCTATCTTTTAACCTATTTTGTGCGTTTTAGATTTTTATAAGAAAAATGTCAGAATATTGTTTTATTTGTACTCATCTTTTAACTGAAAGTGAAACTGTAACTGTTGATCGTGGTATGAAGACACTGATTAATGCAAGTGCTGAAAGAGATGATGGATACTCGGAATTTCTTAAAAAACAAAAATCTGTGACAATACATAGCAACTGTCGTAAAATTTATACGCGGAAGTGTTCTATTGCTGCTGCCATCAAAAGAAAACGCGAAGAACAAGAAGCTAACACATCTACAGGATCTACAGTAAGTAGTCCTCCTCGTACTAGATCCCGTTCAAGTGATTCAGCTTTTTGTTTTAAAAAACTATGTTTATTTTGTGGCAATAAATTGAATGAAGAGTTGCAGAGAAAAAAAAAACAGTTTATCCAATTTTCCTAAATGTCAAAATCATGTATTGTTTCTACACGCAATAACTGGCTGCGATACGACATCTGCTTTTTACAGGAGAGGAAAAACAACAGTTTTCAAAATGTTTGAAAAAAAAGATTTACTACAATGTGCTGAAGTTTTTAAAAATAGTAATTCAACTCAACAACATGTTATCACCAACGGAGTTCAATTTCTTCTTGCTATGTACGGAGCCCCCAAAAAAACCACTTGCTTAGATAAGTTGCGATACACATCTTTCGTGAAAAATACGCGTAATAAAAAACAAGTCAACTTAGCTTCTCTTCCTCCAACCTCAGTAGCTGCTCATCAACATCTGTTTCGGGTATATTACCAAGTTCAAGTGTGGCTTGGTAATCAGCTGGACCCTAAAGACTGGGGTTGGAAGTTGATCGACAATACACTAGAGCCAGTTCAAACTTTACTTCCACCAGCACCTGAGAAACTTCTCAACACAATATTTTGCAACTGCAAGAAAGGGTGTAGTGCAAAATGTGGTTGCAGAAAAGTTGGACTGTTTTGTTCCCTGGCATGCACACACTGTCAAGGCCGATCATGCTCGAATGTTGAGTCACCAACTCTTGAAGATTCGTTTGATACCGATCAGGAATCGCTATTGGGGCAGTTTACGTGTGAAATAGAACAAGAAGAAGAAGAAGAACAAGAGGATGAACAGGAAGAAGAAGGAGAAGAAGATCAAGAAGAAGAAGAAACAGAAATCTTGGACAGTTATGAATCAGACGACTAACTTTTTATTTTAAGTATTTTATTTAATTACACCGCCGTTGTTTTTGCCCACTATAATATATAATATTATTTTGCAATAGTTTTAAAACATATAAAATCTCAGCAGACCCGTGGAATAGGCCTACTGGGGAAACCACGTTAAAAAAAAACGCGCTTTGTACACTACCTCATAGGTGGCGTGGAAACGTGTGCAAAATAGAGGGATTACGACTGATCCAACTTTTCGGAACGTTATATCTCCAAAATGGTGGCTTTTAGGAAAAAAATTATTGATATATTTTTTGTAGAGAATTTTGTGATCTACAATTTTGTACTGGGGTAATTTTGCGAAAAAACTCACCGTTTCGCTAAAAGTCGCAAAAAACTCATTTTTTTGACCTTTGACCCCGTGCCAAATTTTTAGCACACCTCGGAACGATGAGGACTTTTGAGATTTTCTTTATAATGATGTTTTGAACAACTATGCCAATATTCAGCTTTATGGGAATTTATGTAAACTTGAATGTGTAAATAGACCGGACTATTATGGAATTGTGATCTATTTGCTGACATTTACGTTGACTCAGATTTGGGAATCAAAATAAACAGTATTCTTAATCAATTAAGTTTCCAGGTTACTATCTGTGTATCTATGTATCTGTGTATGTATATGAAATGAATTACCTCATACAAAGATACCTCGAACATAAAGTGCATCCTTCTATCTTTGTGAGTGACGATTACCGGTACGTGTTCGAGAACTTTCTTTACTTCGCTGATCCTTTGTGACAGTGACATTACAAGTTTTGAGCTCTTTTTTTGTTGATCTTTGTGATAGTGACATTTTACTGCAACGTGCGCCAGAACTTTTCTCACTTTGATTAATTACAATTTGACTTGAATTAGGTCGTCGCACTAACCCGTATGTTGCGTAATTCTACCTCACGTACTAAGCTCTCTGATGGCGAAGGAGCGACAGATCAAAAATTAGTCATATTGCTATCTGAGAATTGTTTTTTTAGTGAGTGACAATGAATTATGTAAGGCTTATAATATAACGACTTAGTGTAAATCAAACACAATAACAACGAGCCCGATATAATGAAACTGAGAGATTTCGTAAAACGCAGTGCTTCTGTTGTTTTGGACTGAGCTGTATGTATTCCACTATTATTGGGTAAAATATTATTGTACCGATATATCAATAAGAATTTGGGAAATATCATAAATTTGTAAATATTGTAAGGTGTTGAAATACGATGGTGAACCTTCTAGATCATATTGTGCTGAAGGCAAAGTAAAATGGCCACAATTGGTTTTAGCACCAGATCCCTCACGCTCTTTAGTTCTGAGATTTAAATAATCCAACACTTCTTGATCAATATTTAGAAATATAACAGTTGTTTCCAGATGCCATCGGTTGGCGCAACCTATTTTATATACAGAACAATTTCATGCATAATATTGTTTATCATATTTAAGTTTTTACTAAAATATTTTTCGGAAATAATAAAACGTCTTCAAAATATTATTGTATCGGATACCATCTGACAGCCATAATATTGTCATTTGAGCTGACAAAACGCATGCCTGTGAATAGACATGGAGTTTTTATTCACCTACCATTGGAGAAGTGGCTGATTGACATACATATGTACATATCCTTCAATAACCGACGGCTTCGATCAGAAATATATGTATTTTATCCAAACTAATTTGTTACATTCACTCGTAACCCACAATGATCCATAACCAACAAGGAATTGCTAGAATAGCTTAACCAGAATTGATAGACATGGCCTCACAGCAAGAGGTTTTAAACAACAATTAAAGTCTCTCATAAATTTCTTCATATTATTAAAGGATAACTTGTATATCCAAGTCCGTTGTTGCTTGTTAGATGGAGAATGGCAAAAGCGTCATCTCCTTAGAGCACATTTTGGTTAATGGACAAAGTAGGGCTAGATGAGTTTGATTCCATCATTTTATCTGAAATTCATAATGAACAAGCTGAAACAGAATTGCGTGCAGTAGTTATAAAACATATGGTACATACAGATTTCAGAGTTTTCAACTACAAACACCCTGCGTGGTTAATTATTTTTTGTTTATTTATTCACCACACTTAATTTTCTTTTATTGATGCATTCACCATGAAACAAAAGTTATAGTCTATCATAAAGCTTGAAATTGATTATCAGACTGTGTGTATCTCTCAATATCGAATGGGAACCTTGTGTAAAGCCAGTATTTCAGCAAAAAATTGTTTTGAAAGTTTATTTTATACAAAAATTGAAGTCTTTTATTTGTCAATTGATGCAGAGCAAGGTCTGCCAGCTCAGCAAGATTTTGTAATCAAAACCAACAATTGGGTTTTTGAAAAAAAAAAAAGTATTGATTTTTTTTATGTATTTTAAAACTTTATTATTAATTATATTGGATTTTTAATGCAAAAAACTTGAAATATATTTTTTAAATTAATTATAAACAATTAAAAATTGATAAAATTCAAAAATATATCACGTGACTGTAAACGCGCCATGATTGGTCAGCATACTTGTGACGTCATAATGTTAAAGCAATTTCATAATAGTACAGTGTTTATGGCTATTATCTTTAACTTGATAAAAATATCTCAAATTTATTAGTGAAAAACGATTTGAAAAGTTTATTTCGACTATGTGTGATAAAGGATTTATAAAAGCAAAATCGGATAATATTCCCGATGTTAATATATTTTTATGATAACTAATTTTTTAAAAAGTGCGGTTTAATTTTGCTGAAGTTCGAGGTGCTAAGACATCAAGGTAAGTCTGTCAAAAAATACTATTCTAAATGAAAATTAGTATTTATTCTCTATTAAATATAATTAATAATTATTTCATTAAATCATTATTAATAAAATGTTATTATAACATTATAAAAAAACCAAAATAACATATATGTACTTTAAAAATTTAAATGTAGTCTGATACAGAACCTAGAATGTTATAAAATTATGAAAATATCTATTAATTGAAGTCCAATTATTAGACAAACATATATATAAATTTACTATTTAATCGCTTTGAATTATCAATTAAAATTTTTTAATGCTACGATTCTAAAGGTTATGATTTGGAGCCCAGGTAAAAAAATTAATTATTGAACTATACTTATTCGATTTATACACTTAGATAAATAATAATTAATAACAATACTATTATGAAAACTTACAACGAAATGATCTTCACAACAAAAAAAAATGATTTTGTTTTTGAATAATCTCGATGCACTGCTTGAAACCATTTCTTTCGACGTTTTTCGTCTTGTGGAACATTTAAAAACATTTTTTCAGGAGTTGTTTTTGTAGTCTTTGTACATAATGGTACAAAACTTTTGATTATTTAACAATGCCAACAGAATTTACTAGATAAAAACTCAAAACACTGTACTAATTATTATATCTCTGTATGCTACAATGAGCAAAAACTAACATTGTGACGTCACACGCGCTCGGGTTTATTCACGAGCTGTCGGCTTGTCTTCGGTACTGAATTTAAAATTTAATTTTTATTTTGAAATAACTTTTTAAATATTGCAAAAAAAAATAAAATAAAAATAGTTTTGTTATTAAACTTATATATGATCTTTCCATTTATCACAAAAAAAAAAAAATAATTCAAAAACCCAATTACTTACACGCTAGTCATAAAATGTCTATTAAGAACATTTAATGATATATAATGTATTTTCTAAATATTAAATAAGTCTTTCTGATAATGTCTACTTAATTTGTTTAAAAATATCATGTGATAAATTTATGTAGTTATGGGCGCATCACTTTAAACTGACAATTATAAATTAATTATTTTATAATTTGTTCAACCTGTAATTCTACTAATTTTCTCTTTTTTTATTTAATTCGAAAAACTACACTTTTGTGTGAAGACTTCTTAGACTTATTACTTTCTGTTCATTAACGTAGAGGGTGGAAAATATGTATATACAACGAAATGTTATATAATACATATATATGACATAAAAATGTAAATACACGATTATTGTACTTTTTTAAATACACTCTGTGGCTTTTTTTGGAATAAATACAATCTTCCAAAGATTGACTTTCTATCTGATAAGATCCAAATTATGTTTTGTACATTAAGAATAAGAATGTCTTCTTGTATAAGAACAAAATATAATAATATAAGAATATATATAAGAATAAAAGTATCTCTGTATATCGTCAGCGGACGTGTTGGAGATGTGTTATTCTTTCATCAGTTGCAGAATCTATCTACATGGTACCGATATAGGAAGAAAATTCTATCACATACTAAAATCATTCTGGTGTGAAGGCGTAAGTTAATTTTAAGTCTGTTTTCTTTGTCACAAAAATTATTCCATCTCTCCACGGAGCTTACAAAGTGGAAGTCGGAGGCTTATACATAAAAGGTAAAAAGCAGATTACGGGCTTCGAATAAAGTTTGGAAATTGTTACAAAGAGTTACTAAAATAATGAAAAGTAAACAAGAGTAAATCTTTGCTGTGCAAACATTTTATCGCTTCAATAATATTTTATTTTTATTAAGTATTCATATGTATCACGCACCCGGAATACAATCCTATATTATATTATTCTTTCACTTTTTGAAAGTTATTATTTCATATATTTGTAAAAGGGTTTTGAATATAAATTAGTAAATATGATTTCAAACAAGGTATGGTCTAGGTGTAGGCGTCTGTCATGATGGTATTAGGAATGACTTCTAGCTAGCTCGACACAGTACAAACATCAAATATACAAAATATATATGCTGGTCGGTTGACCGGTGTGGTCATTTATCATGAATAGAGTGCAGAGTTGCAGTAAAATAATTATAATATAGTTTAAAGTATGGTGTGTATGTAACGTGACGACTCAGAAGTGTTTGTTGTGAGCTCCTCACCTCACACCTCATGTGCTCACCGGGAACAGCGACCCGAGGACAGGAGCCGGAACACGTTGCAGTTTAAATTATTATTACCGCCTATGTTAATACAAGAACTACACCAAATTACTGAACATATTGTACTGAAATTTCAAATATATTTAGTATTTGCAGATTTACAGAATGTTATATGTGTATTAATTCTATACAGTGTTATTTACTACATACAATTTGCCATGAGAGTCTTTATCATTAACATCCATTTTAATTTTAATAAAACCAATACAGTAACTAAACACCTATTTGTCTAAACAGATTCATAGAGTTGTCTATTGAATTAAGAGAATTAATTATTTTTGATAATATAACAGACAACTCTAGACACACATGGAAATGTTTCAACCACCGTAGAAGTCAATTAATAAATTTTTTAACGAATCGAAACAATAATTCAAGTACAGAACTAACAAACGGTACAATCAATAAGTTCAAATACATAATTCAACTCTACATGATTGCTTTCGTAATAAGATTCCGGCACGACAGACGCTTCCAGCGATCCCACACTACGTACATATTATAGTGATTAATGTAAGTAGTTAACATATTGCACTATTTATTTATAATAAAGTAATTAACAAGAATATACAGAAAACTATGAAAAAAATTACACGGTTAGCATCTAAAGAAGGTCTCATTGATATAAAGTTATGTGAAAAATTCACAGATTTTTTTTACTTTATGTGTGAAAAATACCTTAATTTGAGGGCGGGTAGGCGTATGAAGAAATGTAAAAAGATATCAATATATATTATGTATACGAAGATATATGAATTAACTATTAGTCTTGCAAAAATATTAGTCGTGCATAATTATAGGTACGTAAATTAACACGAGTACGTAACTAACCTAACCTATATGAAGTCTAAATATGTATCGATAAGTAGATATACAAAAAACGACGTCTAACATGTTTTCGTATACACATTTAAGTGAAACTCAGTTTCTAAGTTTATTTATCCTAAAAACTTAGTTTCTTTGAAATCACTCAAAATAAAAAATACTCATTGTATAAATGACTCTTGAGAAAACGTTAAGTTTAAAACAAAAGCTTCATTTGGACTATTGTTCTACATTTTGTTGAATTTGCGACTAAAACAGTTATAAGTTCGTGAAAGTGTAATTAGGAACAGTTCTTGTAACCGATTGAATATTAAGGTTAACGACAGAAACATTAACTTGAAGACGAAACAAGAAACTGACCGATACATAGTTAAGAAAGTAGAGATGAAGAAAAGAAAGAAAGTGGACAACAAATCACAGAACTGACTAAAAAAGAGATAACACGTGAGATATGAAATAATATTATGTTGTTACTTTATTCTTTTTCTAAGTTTCAATTAATATTTCTTAAAGTTTACTTACCTTTTTGGATTAATCAACAATTTCAGCTATAAAACTAGTGACATTTAGTATTCACTTGTTTTTTATATAAATAATATAGATAATATTATAAAATAGCCCTCTTTGAACGTCAGTTAGATAAATGCTTTCTTTGTATATTATTGTTTAAACCAAGTTGTAAAGTTTCAAAGTACTGCATCATCTCTGACTTGTTCATTATTTTATCTTTTGTTTAAGTTTAGAAACTTTAACGAAGTGGTTCAATTACATTACTTTCAGGTGAAATATGTAAAGATATAAGTGTTTTTAATGTTTCCTTACATTAAATTTAATATGAGATTTTCTCGAGGACTTACATAAAACAACAAATGTAACTTAATTAGTTACAACTCATAACGTTCCTCAATATAACAATTTATTTATATGCCAGCAATAAAAACTTTTTGAATATTTTTGTAGTTGTTAAGGCGCGGTTTCGATTAACAAACTAGATTTGTGAGTTCTATAAATCAATAAGTTCTATATGTCTGAGTAGTCTTCTTCTCGTAGCCTTCATAATTCCTTAATATTTATTTGGCAAGTATCGAATGAATTTATATTATTTGTAAATTACGTAACTATCTAGGGTATATATGTACACATCTTTATCTATACATCTTTATATAAACTCGCAGCTCAAGCAAAATACTCGTGATAGCAAAATGTTATCGTTTTTCAATTTGTATTATAAGTTTTTCTCTCGTCGTTAACGAATTCCCCGCACGTAGAAGAAATAAAATTACAATTAAAAACAAGTTTAAAACATAACCCAGTGACTTTTGTTATTTAAAAATCATTATAAAACCGATATTTATTGAGGAGGAGGAAGTAACTATCTCGTATTATAAAAATCATATTTTTAATTAGATTAAAAAAATTAAATACATATATATAAAAAGGATTTATGTCCAAAAAAACTTCTTTATCATCCATCAATGAAGATTAAATTATTTACTTTAAATGTCATGATATTGTGTTAAGAATTAGTTTTTTATAACTACATATGCATGTACCTTTATTATACAACAACATGTTTACATGGTGTTGAGATGAAATTGAAAAAGATTCTTTTAATAGTTAAAACTAGTAAAAACATTAAACAGGAAGAGGATTTTATAGATTACCTCTAAAAAGAGGACGCTAGCAGTCTGTCGGAAGCCACTTTTCAACGATCAACTTGTCAAAGCCTGGCGTCTATAACAGATGCGCTCATTACTCACTCACTATTGACTATTTTTAAAATCCTCTTTCTCTCATTGCTTCAAGCAGTATCTCAACATGCATTAAACTTTACTCGCGTTTGTAACTACATTAAAATATGTATTTATGGAAATTATAAAACTTTATTTATTATACTTGGCCTGGCCTGGCGGAATTAAAGGTGAAAAATATCTTTAGCTCAAAAGTTTTATAATCACTCTCAAGCTTTTTTAAATAATTTCTAGAAGTTTCAAAGTTGAAAAACGAGAAAAAAACATTAGCTTTTAGAGCAATGGGAAGAAAACTTGTGAAATGCACCCGAGATTTATAGCGAACACGAATTACTTCGTGACGTGTGAAAGACGGAGTGAGAACTTAGTTCTTATATTAAGAAATTAAGATGTCTCCTTTAGAAAGATATAGTTACCTACACTGAAAGGGTGATTAGAACTTGAAAACTATTATTATGATTACGTAAAGAAAATTAAATCCATAATTTATCGATAGCGAGGTTGATAAACTTAAAATATGACAGAGTGACGCCTGTAATGTATATAATATTAAAAAATAAGGACCATAAAGGATATTATTAGTCGAAGGTAATATTATTAATGTATATAGAAGGTACACGGTCTCACTCCTAGCAAAAAAATGTTCTTGAATATGTTGTATTTTTATCAATTTATTAATTTAATTTATTATGTCGAGTGTTTTTGTTAACATCGATGTTAAGAGTGTGTATAAGAGTTTTTTATTATTCTCAATTTCCTTTACTTTCACATTAATAATATTGTTTTTGTTCTGCATCTTATCGCTCCTCCTTTGGTTTACGGATACTATAAATGTTACTTAACATAAACGTATGTTTATTAAGTAATATTTACAGTATCGTATTTATTTTATGAACAACATAAACCTATCAACCCTTTAATATTTCCTATCGGTCCGCGGACTGATCTTCATTGTCTTGTCAATGTTCATTAAACTTATCAAATCCTCAAATATTATATGAAGGCATGTTGATGTGAATACACTTTCATTATATCAGTACCTTATCTTAATTTTTTCGTTGTAATCTAAATATTTAACCATTTAATATTTCTATATAATTTGTTTGTCGGCGGGCTGACAGTTACCTTATATTTTTTTCTAAACGCCGCCATCAATCTTGTCATGTTTAATAACTTCATATTTAATATTAATAAAGCTTTCCGTTTTTATTACTTTCCGTTTTAATAAAACCTTAAACATTTCTAACATCATATCAAATTTTCAAATTAATATTTTTTCATGCAAACAGTCGCCTCAAATTATATCGTGCTTCATCGTTATAATAATTTATTAATTCTGATGTTATCATCAGTATCGTGTAACTAGCACGAGATCAGCAATACATGTTTTTCAACTCGATTTTGCTTATTTATAATAGAAATATATCTTCATAATACAAACCTTTTTTTAAATAAATAACTGATAGCAAATATTACACAAAAACATTATGTAAAGCCAAGGAAAAGTATAAAGTAATTACAAAATATTAGGTCATTTTATGAATAAACTAGAGTTTGTACCCGTCTTTTCCTGTTTTTTTTTATGTCGGGAAGGTTCGAAAGTCAAACTAATTTATCAATCAATAATCACCGGTACCTATCGTAGGTGTTACATTACTTCGTACAAAATAAAATGATCATGATATGTTCATAAATAACATAAATAAGATGTGTGAAATAAATATTAGTCTTTATTTCACACATCTTATTTATGTTAGTACAAAGTTCCATCAAAATCCCTTCAGCTTATTTTACAAGAAAGAACAACAAACAGCCATACAAACACATAAACTTAATAATTTTTATTATTAATTTGATTATGACTCTGTAATATATTTATACAATGATTTAAAAACGACAAAATAATATAAAAAGGTAGCTTATCGTATAATAATGATTTAATTATTGAACGAATGTTACGATGATACTAGCAGTAAAATTAAAATAAAACCGACTCGACTAGGTCACGGTTAAAGGACACGACAGGTTAGTGTGTAAGGCAACTGTAACGCGATGTTTGAATATTGCAGGTACGATACCTAATCTTTATAATGAATTTTTTTCTTGATTTTCAATAACTGTTTAAATTTTAAGTATCGATAAAATCTAGAAAGCAGTCATATCGTATTATCTTATTTGTGAGCCACACTACGTTAATTCCATTTAAACGGGAAATTTGTCTGAACTACATGAACGTCGGATTAACATCAGATGCAGTTATTTATTTACCGATATCAGTAAACACGCCGGGAATAAATTCGACTCGGAGGCATTTTTTACGTTTTAAAAGATTAACGGGAGCAATACGTTCGTATTTAATGTACAAATATAGCGTGATGAAGAGATCATTACTGGGTGTTGATCCATTATGATTACTGCATCATAATACTGCCTCGGAATTAAATATAATATAGACATTGTAAAAGTCGATGTAAAGCCGAAATTCAATGTAAAATGTTTTCTACCTTATTAACGTAGGCGTACAATAATAAAAATAAATGAACATCGCCGGGGCAACATCGTTGTATGGATAAAATATCACATAACGAGTGACGCTACTGATTCTGCGGAACGAACAACAAGCCATGTGAACCAGAGGATTCCACATACCACACTAGCTATAGAAAAGTATTGCTATCCTAATTATGTAGTCTTAGGTATAGGTTATATGTTTTTATATGTAATTCTTATTATAATATAAGTATTTTTTGTAAGTTTTCCTGGAATCTCTGGTTGCCACACTACATAATTAACGTGTCTTTGTTTTCATTATTCATATTGTTTTAAATTGAGCCTTGTGAATAAAGACGCTAAATTGAGTATGTACTTCTAGGGTTAGATCATTTTTATAAAGTATTTAAAATGTAGGTAACTCAAAAATATTTTAGAGAAGACATAAAAACTGAAATGAATGTTTCCTAAAATTTTATTTATATATAGATACATCCTGGAGTAATGTATAATTTAGGGTATACAGTATGTCTGTCCGGTGCAGCGACGTCTGCAGGTCTGCGAGCGACGCCGGAAAATTACGAGAACAAGGTCCGCCGATAAACATTTGACATCTTAATGTGTCGCCTAGAGAGACAATGACGACGGGCACAATGAAACGAATGGAATACGGAAAATTATGGATTTAGGACACGCCGAAAACTTTTAATGATGACACTGTTTTAGCGAACTATATTTTCGATTGAATGACCGCCTTTTATGAAAGTTTAGCACTGTGTGTTTTCTAGAAAAATAATTTAATTTGGCGGTAATGAAGTGAGCTTGTATTTTTTTAACTTATTAAGTTTCTGTGTTTCTTATATAAAATTTTGATATTATTTCATTGTTAGTTCACAGGAATGTAAAGAGATTTAAAGACAACGGTATTTTTTGTTGAACAATATTTAATTGATATTTCAGTTTAAACTACTTCACACAGTTAAGTTTGTTGAACTTGAAGATTACCAACATCTATTAGAGTAATAATGTTTTAGGTAACTAAGTAACCAACATCAGAGTACATTTTGTACATTAACTGAATGAAAAACGTAATAATTATGCGTTATCTTTAAAATAATCTTTAATTGAAATTCAATCTAATATTCAACTTAATACGGCTTAAACGTTGTCATTTATATTTTATTATTTATAGATAATTGTTATTATTTATACTTTACATATCGTCTTGACTGTATACTCAGTGTAAACTTTTATAGTTTTAGATTTATGACATTTTTCGAAAATAGGTCGTATTTTTATACATAAATAACCTATTTTTGTCTCTCTAATATTATATTCCAAATGTTGAAACAAAGGACAAGATTAATATCAATTAAAATAACAAACATTCTGCGGTTTGATCGGTGCAGCTCCGGCAACCCACAGTCTCTATAAGATCGATCTCAGAACCTTATGAAATTCTGCGTTTCAAATATTTACGAACAAAATTAACTTTATGTATGACCTGCACGTAAAGATGGAAATTGAATAATTCAGTAACTATAACAGTAATTAGAATAACACAATAACATATGTGGATATATTCCGAATAATAAAAAATATATATTGTTTCTAAAAAAGTAGACAAGTATTATTCGAATGAAGTAAAATTCAAATGGAAATGACATTCACAGAAAAAAGTTGAGTAAGAGTCTCCAACGTCCAAAATTTGTTGGTTTTTCTTATGATTATATTAATCAATGTTTGAAAGTCACGTAATTATGTTTTATACATTAAAGCAATCATCAATAAAAGTATCAGTTTCCTGAGTTTAGGTATAACAGTTTGCAAGTGATCTTGGGTTTTGAAGCGGAAGGCTGGGGCTGGTTCAACTCGGACATTTACAATGAACGACATCTGCTTGCTGGCATCTTTTCTCGGCTACAAATTTACATACTGACTATCTAACTCACTGTTATTCGTTGATACATTTGGAACGAGTGGTAAGCAAACTTACCTTATAATTATAAAGAAACTATTATCTCAATAAATAAGTTTTCTAAGTGATATTTAATTATCTCGAGTCGCTCAGTAACATCAGATATTTAGTTCCTTACAAAAGATAATTTTAGTTATTCCTCTGTGAAGTATGTGCGCCAGGTGTAATTATCCGCAGCGCCATCCACGAAGAGCAATAATAGTTAATCAAAGTGAGAGAAATCGTAGCGAGTGCTGTGGAATTGTCGACTCGTATCTAACTACTGCAATAAATGCTACTGATTCAAGAAGCAATATATACATTTATATCTACGAGAACTACATTTTTTATTCGAGTGTAAATATATTCAGAAAATAATTTCACAAAGTATTTTTTTGTTTAAATCTTTATAAAATGAGACTTTCTGTAGAATTCGATTTTTCGATTTCATATCTTATGAATTTTAACAATGCAATTTTGTCATCACGTCTAAATATAAATTAAATTTAAGAATAAGAACGAAATTCTCCAACAATCAAGACGAAATTTATTTTAAGACAAAACTATAATGCCAAAGAATTCTAATTACGGAGCTTTGATCTTGCCTTATTGTAATCTGGTTGTTGCTTTAAGCGGAAGACGTGTCACGTCTAGGAGTTGGTCACAACATTTGTTCAATACAGCATTAACTGTGACATCGTTCACTCACTGATTTTTTTCGGTATTATGGCTTCTAATATAGGAGATCTTTATTTTAGAGATTAGAAAGTACATCGTACTAAACTTGACTCAAACAATTTACTGTTTTCGGAACATGGAAACATGCAATAAAAGAAACTTAGTAACTCACACTTTTTAAAGAAATATAAATAGTCTATCAATCTAAATTCTAAATTTTTTTATGATCTAAATAAATGGCTTATAATTGTTTACGGATTGAAAATATATTAAAAACTTCATTTTCACTTTATCCATATTATACATGTATGTCATAATAATATGTATCTTTGTATATTTCAAAGACTTACATCGAGTTTACACTTAAGATTGAATAGATTAATCAAATATTTTTAAAACGTTAACTTGAGAGTTACGAATCGACAATAGTTTTATTAGTAGTGACTCGTTCTGTGTTCTCTAGTTGTTAAGATCAAACGTATCGATATCCTATTAATACAGATTCGTGTTATATATATCGGAACAATTATTATTATTTGAATAACCAATAATTGAGGGTGGTTGAATTATCAAGGGTCACATAACCACCTGTGTGAGTGTAGTAACAACCATGAATATCGGTTGGTATAAATAGAAGCAAGAGTATAGATTGACTCTCGCTCGATCCGTCCCAGGAATCAGACCTCTTCGAAGTAAGGGATTCGTCAGCTGTCTACAAGGTTACCTTCGATAGCCTCAGTCAAGAATGGAGTCATTGATAAAGTCAGTTATGCTGACGTCACTCTTTTGAAGACGACAAAGGGCAACTACTCTGATATATATATATACAGGGTGACTGGTGAATTACTATCAATATTTAAGGAGAATACTCGGTACATGATTCTCATTCGAATTATGTAAAAAAAATAGGTTACTTAATTTTTGACCAAATTTCCTTAGAAATAAATTAAGTGTGGACACGTTCCAAGAGTTCCAAGTGTGGACGCGTGCGGCGGCGTGCTGATACAACACCACGCCGCCGCACGCGTGTGTGTGTGTGTGTGTATACCTAATCTGTAGGGTGTTCACACGATGCGTAATTAATTATATAACTTTTGATTAACTTTACTTAGAAGTTTATTAATATTTATGTTATATTAATTTTTATTTTGTCATATATGATCGTCAAATATCACATCCTCAAGTATCGATAGTAATTCACCAGTCACCCTGTATATATATCTTTTAATGAGAAATTCTTGTATATATATTTACATATAATTAATGGGAATCGGCTCCAAAGATTTTCATGAAACTTAGTATATAGGGGTTTTCGGGGGCAATACATCGATCTAGCTAGGAATCATTTTTAGAAAATGTAATTTTATGAGAAAATAAAAAAGGAGACGTTTAAAATATGATTCTTCCTGACACAACAGCAGATGGTGTTATTAAGCAACGGGAAGTCAATCAGTGTTGGTTATGAGATTAGACTAAGAAATTAATTGTTGATTTATATTGTTTTGTGTCTTCTTAACATGTTCACTTGAAATGCCTAAACGAAATAAAAAAAAGTCACAACGCAAATACTAAAAATTCCTAAACACCGAGCATTAAGGTCGTTGTCCAGATATTATAATATAATATCAATACAAGACAATACAATACAATATTATCAGTACAGTGCCATACAATGCCACAGAATACAACACAACACAATATGCAAATATAATATTTATATATGTATAATTACATAAAGATTTTCTTTTGGTTTTATTATTAATATGTCGATATTAAGTTCTAGTAATGAATATGTGTATTAAATATATGAATTAATAAGTGGATATTTTAAAGTCTATTGAACTTAAATGGTCAAAATGTTGAACAATAAATATGTTTTCTGTTTTAAAAAGAATAAATTTGAAGCGCTAATATATACATGGAAAATAATTTTTTTAACTCCAATAGAATAAAACTCGAACGTTTTATAATTGATGTCTCTTGATTAAGCTAGCAGAGCACTAGTAGTTAGAACAGTTACAGTGCGGTGGAACGCGGTGTTGTCGTTAATAATTCAGTACAGATTGAGTGCTCCCGTAAATGTAAAAGAATTACAAGATATTTATGTTCGTGTTTTCAACCATTTTTGAAAACTTCTAACTTGTCGTTTAGCTCACATTGCACTGTGGGTGATTACACTACTGTACTGTACGACTCACTGACTCTTAAACATCACTATAATATGTTAAAAATAATTATGATATATATAAATTAATACAGATAACTTACTAAGATATTCATTTTGCTTATCAGTGTTATCCACATAGTAGGCCATACAGATGTTTTTCCTAATTTCTGTTTATAGTTAAATATATTTAAAATCGACCTGCCGAGTGCTCTTTATACTTCTAAGACTATATTTCTTGATCAATAATAGCCATCAATCAGCACTTAATAATTTCTCGCTAATCAGATGTAGTTGTGTAGTCACTTTAGTCTGTGAACAAAAAATATATATTTGACTTACAAAATATATTGTATCAATAAAAATGCCTCAAAATAGTTTAAAAGAGAAAATACTGTTTACATTGTAAATTATTTAAATAAAATAAAACATAGAATTCTTTTCATAGAATGTTTGTAACTTCTTTCTTCACTCCCGAGGTTAGAAAACACCCATCAGTTTTGTACTTGCTACATACACATAATAGATCAACCTCAAGTTGTTTAAAGTTTATGGAAGTTTTTAAGTAAATAAGGTTCCAGTTTTAACGTAAATTACAGTTAACTATCACTTCGTTTACTTGGTTACGTCGAGTGAGTTTTAAATTAATATCTTGACAGTGAGAGTGACTTTAAAAATTGTTTAAGCTTTATGTTGAAGCAAGAAATATGTAGTTCCGATAGGAATCGACTTTAAAGTATCTGTAATTATTATGAACAAGCCACAATTACATTTTTTAGAGATTTCATGTTATACAAAGAAATGATGAGGTTTTTTTTTACATTAAATATTTTTTTCTCATGGGATTAGGAACAATAAAGCTGTCATTAAAATACGTGCGATGGAGCAAGACATTATGTTGTAATAAAGGTTTTGTTACATAACGATTTGAATTTTTGGTAAAATTTTCACATTGACAAGAACATTTACGAGGATGGCGGTTATATTTTTATGGTTTTAAGCAATAAAGACGATCATAAAACTGGAGAATCCCAAAGTTTTATAACTTATTTGATGTTCGGAGCGACACGCTCACATACTGATGTTATTGAATATCAACTCATTAATATAACATATATGTTATTGAAAATACAAATTTAATCTTTCGCCTATTTTTGAACATAACTTGTATACATATATTTATTGATTAAATGTAAAAGTCTTATAATTTCACTTTGAACCAATAATGTTTTGTGATGATTGTTAATTAAAATTGTGAACGTAGATCGAAAAATTAGGTACTTCAAAAACGATCGATTTGCAAGATGGAATGTAAGGAAGACACACAAGGAGATGAGTTTAAGTTTTAATTATTAACCCTTAAAGATACTTCCGATTTCATTTTTTCAGCTTCTCCAGACACATAATGCTCCAAAATATATTATCATACATCGCGGTGGCTGAATAAATATGACTATTAAATAATTTTTATCATACTTTCATGTATTAAATATTATCAATGAATATTCAAAGCCAAATATTTTTTGTTCTGTTTTCGTGCATAAACATTTTTAATTTTTTATTACATGTTCGCGTCGGGTCGGTCGCCAACGAGCGTCCGTCTCGGGCCATCTTAAGCTTCAATATGTGTTCTAGTCATTCTCCTGACTTATCATCTTTGAATTGATGTCATCAATATTATTAACTGGCTGACCGGGCGAACTTCGTACCGCTCTATAATCAAGAAATATGTGTTACCTTTTTATCTGAATGAAGTTAATTTCTTAATTATGTACAACTAACTCTACAGACAATGGTCTGTCTTCTTCTTATATATTATATGTTTAAATTAATACTATAATTTTAAACTAAACTAAACCATTTGAATTATAAAGAAAAATTAATATTATATAAATATGTATACATTTATTAATGCGCTGCGAATTAAAATGAAATTATATTTCTATTTAATTGGTGATAAGATCATTAGACACGGTGCACGGACTCACGGTAGTTGTTATAAATAAAACACCATTTATATTTCTTCTGAAATAAAAACAATATTCCATAAGGAGGTGTATGTATTGTTACAGTTATTATTTTCTCTCTTTCAATAGATAATAACACTATGGTTTGTTCAATAGAAAGGACAGTAATATCTTATTTAATATTTTATTACAAAGAAAATAAAGTATTAAGAAATAGTAAACTGGAGAATTCGATAAAATAATATTGCATTTTGCAAATACTTAGCCTGGGTATTAAAACTTGAAAGATTTGTTAGATAAAATATGTAAATAGTCCAACGATTATTAAATAAATAAACCACTACTGCAGTGTGAACGGCTCGTGTCCTAACTGAAGTTTTGGTTGTTAAATTTATCCCTAAGAGTATATTAATAAAACAAATGTTTGCTGAGTTTATTCTTTGTTGATTTATAACTTTGTACATTTTTAACATTTAAAAGATCAGTTGCTATTAATATATTAACCTTACTATTGAACTCCAATAATACAAATAGATCGACTTGTTTACAAATCATAAAAATTGTTAAGATGTTCGTGTTTTGTTTACACTTTTGTTTGCCAGTTATATAATAGAGAATAAATACTGAATTCAGTAACAACTAAAATAAATAAACTTCGAAAATATTTTCAAGAAACCGTTACCTTCACGAGATCTGGAGTTTACATATATATATATATATATATATATATATTACTTATTTTTATTTTATATTTTGTAGTCGAGAAATAAGTTTCTCAGTGATTTTTGTTGTAAATCAATACAAATCTGAGACCAGAGTCGGAGAAGGACTTTCTTTTCAAGTTTTTCCTGAGAGGAGCATCTATCTTCTGAGGGACGTTGACTAATACAATATACATATTTTCTCAAAGAATCCTCTGTCGAACATGATATTTGTATGAACATGTTATAAATTTCCTATTAAAATATTGACTCTAAACAATAAATATAAAAGGTTAACTCAAACATAGAGAATTAATTTTCCTATTTCCAAGTAACATTTCACAATTCTGTTAAACAAAACATGAACCGTCAGCCGCCTGGCGAGGAGTGATTACAATACTATTCATTGTTTTGTTTCCGCTTACAGATATTTTTACAAATAACAATTATTAAACATTTGCTCGGAACTATGAAATATATTTTAGAATGTGCTCTCTTGTATGTTTAATATATATCTTTGTAAAGTGGTAAGTGTACTTACTCAACATATAAACTATTCATTTTACATTTCATAACGTGGAGAAAGTTCTTGTTTGTGTTTATAACATAAATTTTTCATATTTTTACTATTAATTTTTTTTTATATAATGAACGTTAGAGTTTTAACCGTCAGTATGTTGTGTATGTAACAATCATCAGCGGGCGGTGTGTCTACTCTTCGTAGTAGGTATGTGAGTCGTATATGTCTCTCGAAGTCTGTTTGTGGCTCATCGCATGTTAACGCATCGTGGAGGTCAGTCGATGACTATAAATCAATGTGAGAATGTAAACAACAGGACGGGCTCCGGGCGACTGGCTGCAAACGTTGGAAATATAGTTCAGTGAGTGACGCAGTTTGGACGAGAAATATTAGTGGCCCTGTGTTAGATTAAAATAATTAGCAAGTGTTTGCACTAGAATATTGATATAAAATATACTGAAGAATTATGGATAGCATATATATTTATAGTTTTGTGAAGATTATATCTCTGTATCGATACATAAAAATATGGGTGCTGAATAATAAAAAAAGATTTATTTCAAAACTATGTACTTAAAATATTATGAAGTAAAAAGGAAATAAATATTAAGAAAAGTTACATGTTTTTCTATGATTTATTTAATATTATGTTATCCTGTCAATGAATGAATTTATGTGTTCTTTAATGGTTAAAAAAAGTGTATAAAAGAGTGAGACGCTTTATAACAAGTTAATGATAAAATACTCACAATGAACCTGGTTTTCTTTTGATCCTTCATAAAACTATTTCAGTAACAATATTTTTTTATAATATATTAACTATTATTATTAATATATTCCTCTCTACTTCTCCGCTCCTGGTACATCACGTAATCGTTTCTTTCTCCGTGCACGTCCTCACGCCGCGGCCGCAGATAAAGTTCAGATCTCCTTTAATTAGTTCCGACAAATGTTTACACTCACTGTGACAGCGCGACGGTCGACTGCATACAATATATATTATAATTAAAATTTTAATATGTTGTAAAATAAAATCTAAAGAGTATTTAGGGTATGATAAAATATTTTGGGACATGATTTAGTTGAAGGTGTACCTAATATACAACCCGGTGTTACACTCCATGTTGACAACCACGAGCAAAGATTTTAATTATCTGCTTATATGTTAACTATATGTAAGAAGATAAAACTTAATTTAAATCTTTGCTATGTAAACTTCTATGTGTTATTTAAAATATAAAACAATATTATTTAACCAAAAATTAACAAACATTTTTGGTGTCAGTGTTAATATTTTTATAGTAACAGGAGACAGTAAGCAACGTCCCGCGAGATATAAGAGTTACATTAATAGATTTTTAATTATCATAATAATTAATTAAAACTGATCTGAACGTTACAGACAATTATGTTAATAATTAATAAATTGTTGAACATTAGAATCTTTTCAGCTATTTTAACAACAAAAAGTTATTGGTACTCGTATATATGTCTCTACTTCACCATCAGAATAATTTACATTGTTATTTCTATGACAATATTGTGAGTCGACATATATTTATATAACTTTACGAGTTGTTATAAATATAAAATAACGATATTTGATTTAGAAAACTGTTTGAATGCAGTAATTTATAACACACCACACACAGTATAACATTTTTTTAAACCTTTTTTTTTAACAATAACAATAACTCTGTTATAAAATGCTCGGCTTTGAATTCAATATAGATGCAAATTTTGTACGAACGCGCAAAACGAAACATAAACAGATTTTAGAAACATTATTGTACGAGTAAAGACAAACTCCACGTCGACATTATATTGTATTTTAATTGAAATTACGGCGATTTTTATAAAGATGATAAAACAAGTGCGGTATTTTGTTAATATTTAATATACTATTTGATTTAAATAAACGAACTTGCTGAGTTTAAAGGAACGTTTAAAAATAAAATTAAAACCCCAGACCAGCCATTTACTGGCTATCGAATATCGGTTTGAACTCTAGCTCGCACTAGTACATACAATATTCTGTTTGATACAACCTAAATAAAACTCTTGTAATTGGAGATATTTGAGTTTTGAATTCTTAATGATAACTAAAAATGTGAAACTAAAACGCGTTTCATTTTTAACAATATTTAAAACGTTTTTATATCATTCCAAAACACTGGTAAAGGGAATCACGAAGTTAGTTAAAATTGTTAAACCTTCTGATTTCAATAGAAATGTCTAAAATTCATAAAGTTTCAAGTTTATTTTATTCTGATGTATAATACATATAATGCACTCGAGTGAGTCAGTAGTGTGTCGGGTGTATGGAGCGAGCATACAAGTGTATCAGACACGTTCTGTTACAACACGAACGGTCTGACAGCAGATATGACTCTGATAAATAATATTAGAATAGATTTTACAAGCAAATTAATAATTAAGTAAAAAAATATTACATATAGAATAAGTAAAATCAATATATTGTAAAAAGACCTCACCTTCAACATTTTCTATTACTACTAATCAGCAAGTTAGCAAACCTCTCAGAAACTGGTTCTGTGTTGTAGTTAAGGAAAAGTATAAGTCTTCAAATTGTACAAAAATATTATTTTTTATTTTCACTATCGTACTTTAAATAAAATAATACGGTAAGGAAATATTTAGTTATTAGCGCTTAGTAATTTAATAGTTTTATAAAGCTATTGAAATAATAACACAAATTAAAACATTAGTAAAAAGTTTGATAAAACACCTCTTTAGCAACCTATGTACTTTACAGTATCGCCACTTTAATCTCATTTTTCGTATAAACAAGTTTTTAATTATTTGTATAACATGTTCTTCATTAATGTTATTAGGAATTCATTAACTTACTTAGGAAAAACCTAAAATGTGAGAAACAGTTTTGAAACTTTGTACATATACAGGGTGACTGGTGAATTACTATCGATATTTGAGGACGTGATATTTGACGATCATATATGACAAAATAAAAATTAATATAACATAAATATTAATAAACTTCTTAGTAAAGTTCACCAAAAGTTATGTAATTAATTACGCATCGTATGAACACCCTATAGATTAGGTATACACACACACTCACACAGACGCGGCGGCGGCGTAGTGTTGTATCAGCACGCCGCCGCACGCGTCCACACTTGGAACACTTGGAACGTGTCAACACTTTATTTATTTATACGGAAATTTGGTCAAAAATTAAGTACCTATTTTTTTTACATAATTCGAATGAGAATCATGTACCGAGTATGCTCCTTAAATATTGATAGTAATTCACCAGTCACCCTGTATACTTTAATTGATCTCGATGAGTTTCAGTTAATTTACTCTTTAACACTATCAATCGTTTGCTATTAACAAATGTAAATTAATATGTTGAAAAGAAATAAATATATGTTACATATGTGGCGTGTATAATTGATGAACACGTTCAGTACTTCATATCGAGGGAGAAATAAAACGGTACAAAAACCATGGCTGTTACAGTTGTCCTACATTAACAAAGTAATATTTAAGAGAGATGATAAAACCCTTTTATATTTTATAATTGTATTATAGGTATAAAATATAACACTCAAACTATCTGTCTGTTTTTTTTTATATAAGTAAATTAATTTAATTACAGTCTTTTATAAATTCCTGTTAAGATTCAGTGTCAGTGTTATGAATGTCATAGCCAATCAATTAATTCGCCAGTTCTTCCTATAACCGTACATATGTCACAGTCATATAATAGTTAACGAGTCTAACAGTTGTATTAAACGCGCTCCGAAAACACAGTTATATGAAAAGTTAATGATTTCATTTAAACTTTAAACGTCAGGCGTCTGGTTAATGAGAAAACGTTAGTGTTATAGTACGAGATGTGAATGTTGAACATTACTAGTTGCTGATGATATTTAAAACATTTGATAAATCTGTTACAGGATCAGAATATTTACTAAAAATATCCTCGACACTTGTTGTCACTATCTGTATGTGTGTATACCAATCTCATGTACGTAAAGAACTCTCTGTCAGTACATAGTTCATTTTAAAAATAATTAAATATTTCTCAAACCAAACTGAACAAATACATGAATATGATTCAGTTGAAAGGAAGTATTCTACAGATTAGTGAAGTTTAATTTTATTTAAGTTTATGGATAATATAATTAACATAAAATAAAAAGTATTGGCCCTAGTTATAAAAATAATAAAGGTACGGATGAACATAGATAACTCAAATACTTCTATTTATGAATCACACAGGTCTCCTGGTATCCAGTCGTTATTTGTTACAATGGTTGCTGTTCGCATACGGCACACTTTATTAAATTGCAATATTTGTTCGTTTGTTCTTTAACTTTTTATTTTTGTTGGTATTTTTTAAGTATGTTCGTGAGAGCAAAACTATAGTTCTGTAACTTTACGTAAGATCCATCAGAAGCCAACAATCCATAAAATTGTTCACACTATAGTTATTTTTATGCTCGCGTCATAGAAATATAAAGTTATAAAAAAACTCAGTCAAGGTAAATCCTGCTGAATCGCAATATATTTACTGCCGCAAGGAGTTTCATTCCCTTCGCCTCCATGTTTATCCTTATAAAAAATATTGAACTTTTCTGCTCTTACCTACTCTCATTCAGGAGAAAACATCTACCAAAGATCTTTAAAATCTTAAACAAAATCAATCTCAACTTTAAGAATTTCTATCAGGTTTTACGAAAGATGAGTCTCTCTATCATTAAGTTTCGAGAAATACAACTGTCATATAAATAAAATATATATATATATACGTATACATATACATATATATATGCGTTTATTAATTTTATATTTACTTATACTCTAAAAGTAATTCATAATATTAATTAGTTAATTTATTATCTATAGTGAATGTTCAATGTATCGCCACCTGTAACATTTGAACGATAAAGCATCCTGTTCAGGTTTTACGATCCTTCCATATTGATAGCGACGATAAAATATGACCGTTATCATCTTGAACCCGCCCCGAGTTCACTCTAATATGGAAATTTTATGAAGACATTAAGCCTTTACCTAGCGTGGAAGACTTACAAAAGTGGCTGAGAGAAATTTAACTTACAGCTACTGTCTTACATAGGATTCGGACAATTGAATTTCTGCTTTTAATTGTACATATTGTTTAATGTACAATAATGTTAGTATGTAACAATTTACGGGCGGATCATAAAAAATAATAATTATGGCACATACATACATTTGTTATTGATCTATGCTATTTATTTATATTCTGTTTATCTATTTCCTTGATTATGTTTGTACTCAATAAACATGGATTTATATCATCCTAAAATAAAGTTTTCAAATATCTGTTTTAATATGTAATACAGAATCACTCTGTGACTCTCATAACCTTTGAACTTATAAAGCTGAATAAAAATCGAAAAAAGGGATAATCTTTAAGCTCTGTCGGAGGTAGAACCAATGTTATGCATCGAGGATTAACTGTAAACGAGATCTCTTGACGTATAAGAGACTTTGAACTACTTATTAAGTCTTAAGTAACTCAGACGATTTAAAATCTATTCGACTTGTGAATAAATAACCATATAAAATATATTACATCTTAAGTTATTTTCCTCTGTTGTTTTGATATGACACTTTACTTAGGTACTCTTTTTATTTAATTTAAAAATAAAATAGGTTTATATTAAACACTGTAGAAACTCTTCTTCTTCTATCTTCTACCTGGCAATTTCCCGGCTATAGCCAGGGTCTGCCTTACTTGTTGTGAATAGTTTTGGCTAATTGTTTTTTACGACCGGCCGGCTGCCTGACATCAACCCTCTTTTGGGAATCAGCATTAATCAGTGATGTCTAAATATTACTGTAGAAACTATCGCTAAAAAAATTAAAACAATTGAACTTAGTCTTCTTAATTATTTTGAAGTATAACTTCGTTGTTTCTAATAGAGAAATCGAAATTCCTAAAATTTCATCTCTTCTTACAAAATACAACACAATAATTAAACGTGCCGAATTGACATAAAGTTTCTGAAAGGGATTTTTAATTTAACAACCAATAACAAAGTCTAATTCATCTAAGAAAAAAAATACAGAGAGTAAACTACAAAATGTGTAAATAATTTAATGATGTGCATAAAGTTTCACCAATAATAAACTATTGTATCAAAACTATGAATATTTATTCACTTAAGTTTCAATAAGAAAACACTGAAATGAACACATTTAATTGTACGAGTGAGGCACACACTTGATTATGAAGTACAATTATACTAATACACTCCCTCACTGAATATTCTAACAATTCAGAACGATTCATTGAAAACATCATAAAAACGTTATTTATAAATTTCAAAATTATATAACATAATAATACTGGTTAAACTTAAGGAACATTGTAATGTTTAATTTCATTTTTTGTTCGGATTTCATTAATATTACATTTATTTTTCCTCAAGCATGAATGCACAAAATGTATTTGGAATATGATTGAAATTACTTTTATTAATACAAGTTTAAGATTGAGGAGTTCTAAGTCTTTTCTAGGTGCTACTTGAAGGCTTTGTTTTATATTTTTTTATTTTCTTATATATATTGCAATTACTATTTGACATTTAAATTCATTAGACGAATCACTGAGTAATCATGAATTGTCTTGATCCCTAAGTGTCTGTCACTTTTATCTTTTCTGCACAGAACTTATAAACATTCACCTATATCAGCGGTCTAATGAAAATTTTACCAAAAGTTTAGTATGGATATAAAAGTAAGTTTTATCAGACGACATATCGGTATGTGACGAATAGGTTGATGGTATAAGTTTGTGCTGTGTGTGACAGATGTTGTAACCTCCTACCAAGACACTTCTTCTTCTACCTGGCAATTTCCCAGCTTTAGCCAGGGTCTGCCTACACTGTTTCTGTATATTTTTCTTTGGTGATAAAACTTCAAAGGTGTGATGTGCGTTATGAAGTTATGTAGCTACATAACAACATGCATAAGTACACAATGTTTTAGAATGTTTAACATAAAATATATGTAATGAAAACGAAAACGTGAATTCATCTGACGATAATTGCTTAAGCATTAAACTCGACATGTTTACAACGGCAAAAGTAAATTGGTCGCCTTTAATTACTTCGTGAACAAAAATACAAGAATAATATACAGGGAAATAAGATATTAAATAACATGATGTTTGTAACATGATCAATTTAAAGATTCTTCCTGTTGTTATACATTGTAAACAAATCGGAGCGGGACAGTATTTATTTTTAACCTTATGATTATAAAAGTTTTTTATCGTAGTTTTACATAATATGACCTGTGGCCAGAAGGAGGTTCCAGGAAAACTACAAACCTTACTTTAACATACGTTCTAATAAGAATTACTTAACTAAAACTTATTATTTGAACGTTGTACTTAAAACTACATGAACAGTTAATGTTAATACAGCTCGTGAGGTATCAGAAATCATCTGGTTGACACTCCCAAGTATTAGTTCCACGTAATTAGCAGCGTCACTCGTAACTTGATTTTTGTAAATACCATGGCGGTGCCTGGCGATGTTGTTCAATGTTTTAAACATACCACCGATATAAATATCTTGCGAGAAAGACACATTATGAGTGTTAATGAAATGTTGTATATTTTTCTAAAACTGGTAACATTTTTCTAACACTTTTTGAGGTGGTAGAGCCTAGCTGTGGTCAGTTACTACAGCTCGAACATGGGCTGGCTTGACCGGGGAAGTACCACCCTCTCGCAGAAAATCGCCGTAAAGTAGTCTTTACAAGACTGCGTTTCGTCCGGTGAGTGAGAGAGCCGGTTGCCCTTTCCCTTTTCCCACCCTTTCCTTTTCTTTCCTTTCCCATCTTTTCCCCAATGAAGGGCGGCAACACATCCGCAAATCTACGTTGCGGATGTCTATGGGCGACGGTACCTACCTACCATCAAGTAGGCCGTCTGCTCGGTTGCCCCCTTTTCCCATAAAAAAAAAAAAAAAAAAATCTAACTTGATACCAATAACATGAGTAACATATATCTTTAATTTGATTAACAAAATAACATCAGGAATGTTAATACCAATTACTTGTGAAATATTTTCTTTTAAAACGAAGTATAATTGAATACAACTTTCAAAGCATGTAACGAGACGAAACTTCTCAGCATTCCATGGATTCACCGTGCGGGTGCCGGATCCATCACGTTGCAAGGAGAGGAGCTTCAACAGTGCCTGGGACTTGAGACCCCGGTGTAGATAAAAAAAACCCATAAAAAGTGAAAAAACAAGTACGATAATGGAATTTAAAGCAAAAAAGGCTTTTTCGTTTTTAGACTACCATTTTTTGTATATTCTCAAATTTACATAACGTTTTCGATATTTAAAGCGAAGTCAGAAAAATTAACATTAAAAAGTCAATTTATGAAAAGTTTGCTAGACAATAATTACAATGAAACAGTCGTTAAGGTCGTTACAAAAACTAAGAAAAGCAATTTTGAGTAAAAAGGTCCTTGACAGTTTACTACAAGGAATATAATATATTTTTATGACAGAGAATGGAGTCAAACCTATTCATTAGTGGGTTGCAGCCATACTTAATAAGTATTTTAATTATCTGCATGTGTCATCATATTATATCATATCATTATGGCATCGTATCTTATCTTCATATCATATCACAAACCACGTAGCAACCTGAGACCATAATAACATGTGTTGACTATAATAATAAGAAGGAAAGTCATGACGCTAGTAGAAATTAAATGTAAGAAATACATTATATATTGGATATCATGATAATGGTAATTAAGTACATAGTTTAACAGTTAATGAATAAACACTCCTATTAGTAAAGTACTTTTAAAATAATAAATATTAAATATATGTACTCCTATATATTATATTAAAGTGTTATATTTACTTAAATTAATATTCTTGTAACCTCTGGTAATAAAAAATGTTTATACCAACTTAATTTAAACTAATATTTATATTCTATTTGTTTGTGACTGTTCGAAATTGGATTTTTTTGCTTATTACAATTTAAACACATTTTATTTATTTTATTAATGAAATTTTCATAAAAATGAATAACTAAAATAATAATTCAAGTAATGTTTTGACCTCAAATAAATTTACAATACTTAGGTATTTTTATGTTTTACCTTTTAAAGTGACATTATTATTACATGCTTTATGTATTAATTATTTATTCCATACTTGTGGCTGCGAGCAGGCAGCCGCAAATAGAGATGAAGTAAAACACTAGTCACTTCAGCTCATTTTCCAATTATTAAGGAGAGATTAAAAAGGCAACTTCAATATATTCGCAGGAATATTTTTCCCATAATTCCGAGTGTAATTTCTATAATCATAGTAAAACCACAGAAACCTTTGTTTATCTCCTTCCTTTTCGTCCCTTATTCCTTCCGAATTTATTGATCCTCAAATCGTTTGCACACTTTAAGGCTTCACTCATCAAAGTGGTTACAATTTTCTCTGTTTTCAATGTGTTCGTTCAATTTATAAAGAGATAAAATTCTGATTGCATCTTCAACATACATACATTATAAGATCATGGAACAGCAATGAGAGCAGACCAGAGCTGTAATAAAGTTAGTTGTCATCCTCCCGACAATTGACACGTTTCGTAGTATATATAGTTCAATTTGCTGTTCGAAGTTCATAGTTTGCATTAATTCGTCCCTGATAACATTAAAATAAAAGCATTTTCACTTCAAATCCTTTCTCATAAATCAGTACGACTGACGACTTTACATTTTTTTATTGTTTATATATTTTTATTAAGGCGTACTTTTTAAGTCCGTCGTGGTAAATCTGTCAACTGTTATTGTCCACATTCCAGTAGATATCAATTCACACTTATTAATATAGCATATGATAATAGTGATCGTAAATTTAGAAAACTATTGAATCTAACTGTAAAAGTTTTCGGACTGTTACTATTGAAAATGGTCTAAAATATGCGATCTCTTTTCAACCCTTTCGAAGCATACCGTGCATATTAAAATTAATGATTTCATTACAAATTTCAGCCAGTATTGAATTCGTATATTCACACTTGTAGATATTTAAATAAACAAGATTTTAAATACTGTTAATAAACATTTTATTAGTGATAAATATTTTTTTGCAGTAAAACCTTAATTACAAATTCTAAAATAATAATAGTACATAATTATTATTCTTTTATAAATAAAAAAATAACTAACTGTTTCCACACACTAACCCATTTTATTAATACATATATATTTTTACACATGGTCTCTTAGAATAGAAGAATATTATTTAGCAATAACAACAATTAACATTACTTTTTTTCTGAACAAAATCTTGTAAGTGTTTTTCGATAAGAATTACAACATGCAAAGAAAAAGAGCATCCAGTTAGTAATGACACTTAAAGTCTCACTCACCAAAGGACCAACGATAGCTTGAACACCAAGAGAATAACGATAATGGAGTGTAATTGTGAAGTGGCTAGAATATATAGTATTTAAATGTAGCAGAAAGTTTTAGAATAAAACTAACACCGCGGAAATTAAAAGTGGAAGGTTTGCCTGGCACGAGAATGTAACAAAGGGGGATGATGGTCTTGATATAGATTATGTAAGTGAACCTATATAACGGGACCATCTAAAATGATAACTATGAAATGTCTAAACGAAGATACGCTGCTAAGATGACTGATGATTGGAGTGGACAAAGAATACGACTACTGGATTTAACATGTTTGAGTTCGGCTCCGAAAGATTAGGACGAGCCCGCTGAAGAGAATCATGTCTCAGTGTTACTTAAAAGATATAATCTTTGGATTATATTAACTCTTACAACTTTTCAGCAGCACACTCTTTTTTGAATCGTATAGAAGCCTATGTTACGTCTAAACTGTTCAGCAAACGATTATTAGTTTCCATTAGTAGCCAGCGCAACTAATACTGTTAATACATTGTTCACCAACTAAGCATAAAATTAGATCTAACGAAATTCAAATATGGTGATGTACTAAGTGCATGACTAATGTCATAAAAAACTTTTTGGTGATATATGTAAGCACAGCTTGTTTAATACTAGCATGATGTATTTCATACTATAAAACCTCATAGTCATTGAAGCGTGGAGTTGGCGCGGTCTCAGAACAGCGACGTTGGAATTAATGGTGACTTCAAAACGAATAACGCTCTCGTGAACTGTCGCAACGTGTGTTGGTTACTGTTGTTGTGTTACTGTTGTATGTTTACTGTTGGTACGATGTTCGCAAATATAGAAATGTGTAGTAACAATATTTACTTGCCTTTTAGAAAAATTATTTAAAATGTTTTATTTAAGCGGGCAATAGATCTTTATAATCTTATTAGTAATCAGGTGAACTAAGAAGATCATACAATATTCTAATCGTTAAGAGGTTAGAGATAACTTATTAATTGATCTTTGATTCTACTTTTTCCAGTATCGATCTTAAATTCTTTTGAATCTAAAAACTTTTAGGATTAACTAGCTTTTACCCTCAACTCCGCCTTCGAAAAAGAAACAATGAAAAAAATTTTAAGTACATACCATGCATACACACAGAAAAAGAAACTAAACAATTACTCGAAATGCTAAACTAGTGAAAGTAATCTGACTTACTTAATATCACATATTTAACAGAACTAAATAAATCTGACAAAAACTATCTACTACAAGTGTTTTATAGTATTAAAGTACTATAACTAGTATAATGTACTTACTGATTTGTACCTATTTTAAAGTTAAACAAAACTATAAGTAAACCTATTTGTACTAGGACTCACAAAAATACAAAAAAAAATGCTTATATTGAACTAATCATATCAACCTAAATTACTTATTTTATTAATAAACAAAACAATCTAAAAAATTAAAACATTACATAGTATAAATAAAGAAATTTCATTGAAGGACATGTCTTAACGCCAGCATAAGTCCAACAATGTCGCCTGCCCTCACACGTGTGCCCGTTCGAGTAAGCGTAGTTAATGTCTTCTATTCCCTGCTGCCCGCGCGCCGCTCACCGCGTGACAGTAGCGCTTAATTTTACATTCGGGATCAGAATAAAAGGTAGCTTATGTCCTTCTCCAGAGTTCTATCTATTCCTGTACCAAAAAAAAAAACAAAATCGTTTCAGAAGTTTAGGTGCGAGAACGTAACAGACAGCCTGAGTTACTTTCGCATTTACGAGTATAATATTAGTAGAGATTAAATTATATTTATATAAATATGTCAAAATTCTTTGTTATTTTATAGAAAAATAATATCTGAATTAAATTTCTAAATAAAATGCATTATATTCACATGATCCAAGGAATTTAATATCAAAGAACAATATTCATATTCTAAAAAAAAATAGATGTCATAGTCCTATAATAAAATAATTTAAACAAAAGCCAACCGTTAGATAACGGCCGTCTGGGACTTACGATAAAATAAACAAGTTGAAATTTTAAAAGTTGTAAATTCATTTAAATTATGAAACAAGAGGGATGCGAAGTGTTCAAGAAGACCTTAACTTCGTAAGAGATTTTTCAAAATCGTTTTTTTTTGGGTTCATTTTCAAATGAAAACATGAAAACCATACACATATAATACCATTTACTTGTGTTTATTTTATTAGATGTGTGGAAACTGATGAGCCATTCAATTAGTCGCCTTTTACTAGAAGCCTTCCATTTGGGTTTTCAAAGCATTATTGCTGTTCTCTCATAAACTACCAGACCTCAACCGGTTTATTTTTATATGTGAGAAATAAAATTGTTCCGATAATGATACAGTACATTAAGATTGTGGACAAAACTCAAGTGGTGTGTCGTGTCAATATTCAATTCTGCGTGATACAAAAGGCGCCTAGATACACATATATTCCTCAAATATATGTGTTTCGAAAAAATTTAGAGACATTGTTTTAACAACGCCGTTATACCACAAAAAATCCAAAGCCTTCGGACATCCTAAACTTCCGGCATCATGTTGTCTTAGGTAAAGGTTATAAGTTTTAGTGAGGTAACTTTTATTATAAAACATATATACATATCTCAGCAGTTTTGTGGTTTACCTGGAAGCTACATAACTATTACAAACATGTATAAACATTACCTAACATAGTGACATAGTTGATATATTTTCTATTTCAGATCCACAATAAGAATATTTCATGTGTCATGTGTTGTTTTTTCCCGAAGATGATAACTAACTAATGTTTAAAGCGATTATAATAATCTTTATCAACGTTATTAAGAACTTTTTAAATCGAGTTTTATCCAACAACTACAACTTTTAAAATGGTTTTAATAATCAAACCACATTTAGAATCTGCACGTTCATTTTAATATTAATTTTAAATATCATATTTTCGTGGTCTTTGAGGGCGTGCAATTTACTTTAATATAATATGAAGAGACCAGAAGCTCAGATCCCGGAAATTAAATTTAATTCATATTCTCGCTATAAAATGTGGTTTAAATTTGTACCGCGATCTTTTATCCGTTCTCTACAATCCGTCTCGTGTTTGATATTTAATATTTGCTGCATCGTTTTCTACAAAATTCTTTTGCTCCCAAGAATTATTAAACATCTTAAAGTATGAATTTCTTTAAAATGTAACTGGAAGGAAATAAGACGTAATTGAACAAGATTATATGTTATATCGCTGTGACTATACTGAGTTGAAATAAAATGTAATCCACGACGTTAACCCGCAAGTAGGTAGAAATATAAATAATCCAGCACGATCTGACATAGATGATAAAATGAAAGTTATTATAACAATACATTACCAAAGGAATGTTTAAAGAATGAAAATTGATTTCAATATAAAACCTTTCATATAAATAATAATGTTTATAAGAATTACAACTCAAGCTAACAACATTCACATTTGCTGTTAGAAATTATGGATAACGAGTAGGGCTTCACGATACTACTGCTACAACCGCCGATAGCAGGAAAAAAGTGAATTAAATCGATTGTTTAGCAAACTAGATTATAATTGGTCGCAGTCGAAGTTATCTAGATTGAACAAAAGACCCACCCTCCTCACACTGATGAGGAAATGACTGAAAAATTACTGAATCTCTATCAAAAAACACAATATTTTTTTGTGAATTGAAGCAATTATTTTAAAAAGAGGCACTGATATTAAAGATAATTAAACGTGAGTACAATAGCTATTGTACGGAAATGAGTAAAGACTCGTCCGTCCTTGATATAATCGGTCGCACCTTCGAGGCGTTCATTTTAAGAGGAGAATAAGCTTTTTAATTACTTTTCACCGTTTTAATAACTGGGGGTGGAGACAGTAATTTAATGTTTTTTATGTTCTTTACGGCCTATTGGAAATATACAATAATATATATCTATACAACAAAATGCTTTTAATGAAAATCGATAATAAGGAAGAACGTTCGCACAAGTAAATAATAAATATAAAAAATGTACATATAAATCAATAAGTTTTAGGTTAATCAGTAGTTTTTATAGTGCATATTTAAGATATGTCCTCTTAATATTTAATTGTAACATGATCATATATTCCGACCCTTCAATATTTAACCCAATACTATGAATAGAAAGGTTACCTTAAACTATTGATGTAACATTGTAACCATACCGATTTGTGTTAGACAATCGAACACGCCCATCGTCTGCATACAGTGAAGGAGTCGCTGAATGCCTTTTAATTTAGAATTATTCTTTAATTTATTTTAAAATTAATAAACTTTTAAATTATTTTTAATACAAAAAGTCAGACACGTTGTTTCAAGTAATTAACAACAGTTGGTGTTTTGATAAAATAAAAATCTCTACTAATATTATATATGCAAAAGTAGCACGTCTCTAAAGTTTTCATATCTGAACTGCTAAACCAATTTTATGAATTTTGGTACTGAGGTAGATGGAATCCTGGAAAAGGACACAGGCTATCTTTTATCCTATTCCGAATCCCAGTCTAGTTTGGATTCTTTTTGTCATTATAACCCTTCAATATCCGAATGTAATACGTACGATTATATAAGTAACTTTTGTAATTTTATTATTAAAGGGGATCTTTTGCATTTGGTCTGATACTTATATGTGATTAAAAGTTTATAAAAGTACATTTCGCCGATGAAATATTAAAATAACACAGCACAGAGTGAGCCGGGAGGAGCGTGTGGCGAGTGGAGAGCTTTAATATTAATGTCTGACCGCACGCTGCGATTATACAAGATGAATATGGAAGAGACTGGTGTCGGAGAGATTCACTGAAACACACTCTTATATACTTCATTAGAATTTTAAACCAATACTTGGATTTAAAATCTAAGAAACAGCATGACTATCGTTAATGGAAAAAAAGGTTGAGCTTACGATAAGTGAAGCTTTTAATAATTTACGAGTAACTAAGGTTCTGATATTATTCAATATAAAATGAAAATATTATATTTTCATTTTTAGTAACTCTCCTAGTTTGTTCAAACATAAAACCCAATACATAGTGCACATTAAACTTATTGTAAAGTCAATGAAAAATATAAAATTCTTTGATAAATTATTTGATATTATTTGAATAAACTTATCAATTAAGTTTACTGTGTATAACGATGTTATAATTAAAAGTACGATGTCATAAGTAATTTATAAGTTAAGTGATATTGTTTGATTTTTAACAAAGTATTATACTCGTACCTGCTTCACAATATTTCACTTAATGCTTACTTTATGTATTAGTCCAGTCATTTAAGCTTAAATTAGGTAAGAATCTCGGAATTCGAGATACCCAGCTGTAAGTCTGTAAATAGTTGTATATTGACACCCTAAAAGTTGTCTCAAAACCTACATATGGTAGGGTGTAAGCAACTATTAAATTTCATGGTCAAAGGTCACAAAAATCGCTTTTTTGCGCTTTTTTTGGAAATATCTCATTTCCTATGGGTTTTTTGCTATTTATATTTATTATCAATATTGTAGAATACTAAATTCTCTACAAATTTTGTTTCAAAATTTTTTTTATACGGTGTACCGTTTTCGAGATAGAGGGCGGAGAGCGCGCGGTCACCGCATCACTTCAGGTCAACCGGTGCCTCCGGTCGAAAACGCGCCATATATAGTTGATGAACTATCAATAAATTAATGATTATAAATATTTGTCAATTTTTAATAACTATTATATTATATTTTATCATTTTTTTCCTAACTTATCCACTTTTTATTCAGTATTAATTTATTTAACAACAATTATATTTGAATTTTAACCTAATTAATATTAATAACTTCTTACATGATGAAAAAAAACAAATAAATTATGAATTAATCTTTTTATTGAAAAATATCATTGAATAAATTATTTTTTATTGAAAGTAAAAAAAATGGAATAAAGGGTACAAAAACTACAATTTATAATTTTAAACATCTTCTTCCTCTTCATCGTCGTCTTCTGGCTGCTGGTAAATTTCAAACTGGTCTTCATTATCGTCTTCAACGACATTTGTCTCAAGTTCTTCCATGATTTCGGGATCAAAGGTTCCATCTTCGTTAATGTCGCTCTGATATGGTTGAGCATTGAGACAAGCTTGCCCATTACATTGGCCACAAGCTAAAGAGCATTGCAAGCCCGCTTTCCTGCATCCGCATCGCGAACCACAACCACTTTTGCAGTTGCAGAAAATTGTATTTAGCAAATTTTCTGGAGCAGGTGGTAAAATTGTCATGAGAGGCTTCAGAAAATCATTTCGCATTGCCCAACCCCATACCTGGGGTTCCAAATCATGTCCTAACCAAGTTTGAACTTGATAATATACACGGTTGAAATGTTGATGAGCAGCTGCACTTGTTGGTGGAATATTTGAAAGCTGCACAGGTTTATTAAGTTTTGTAGACTTGACGAAATGCGTATAACGAAGATGATCGAGACTTTTCACAGATTTCGGAGCATTATAGACTGCCAATAAGGTTTGAATAGATATAGATTTAATGCATGAAGAAAATGATAAAATATAATATAATAGTTAATAAAAATTGACAAATATTTATAATCATTGATTTATTGATACTAGTTCATCAACTATATATGGCGCGTTTTCGACCGGAGGTCCGGAGGAAGTGATGCGGTGACCGCGCGCTCTCCGCCCTCTATCTCGAAAACGGTACACCGTATAAAAAAAATTTTGAAACAAAATTTGTAGAGAATTTAGTATTCTACAATATTGATAATAAATACAAATAGCAAAAAACCCATAGGAAATGAGATATTTCCAAAAAAAGCGCAAAAAAGCGATTTTTGTGACCTTTGACCATGAAATTTAATAGTTGCTTACACCCTACCATATGTAGGTTTTGAGACAACTTTAAGGGTGTCAATATACAACTATTTACAGACTTACAGCTGGGTATCTCGAATTCCGAGGTGAACTTACTATAATGACTGGACTATATTGGTTCCGCGACGCTTGGCTTAATGTCGGTCGTTTGATACTTTATAACATTTGATTAATATCTCACCCGACAGTTGGACCTCTTTTTTATCATTTGTTGAAGGTAAAAAAAATCTGATTGATAGTCTAACTGTGACTAAATTTTTATAAACTCACACACTGGGATTTTTTAATCTATTTCTTATTGACTTAGTATTTTTTTACCAATTATTGTTATAATTTTGTAAAGCATTTTTTATGTTATATATATTGTAAGGTAGTTTTTAATTAAATGTTTACAGCTATAAAATAAGAACCGCCAAATTTAATGCATATTTCCCTACTTCTCCTTGCAGAAATTTTCCATAAGCATTTGTACAGAGAAAAAAACAATATAAATGGAATCGTTTGAGCTGAGAATAATCCAGCATTATATTTTAAGACCATCCAAGTCTTATTTTTAGATGTAGTGCCTAATTAAAATTCAGGAAGCTTTTGGAGCAGCGCCTTCAATAAAACGGCTGGGCTGGTTATTGAAGGACTTTGTTAATCTGTCGCCGCTGACTCTTACACCAATAATAAATATTAACAATGTAATATTTTTGAAAATACACAATTGTATCTAAATAATAATCTAATCTAGGTGGTAGAGCCTAGCTGCAGTTTAGTTACTACAGCTCGAATATGGGCTGGCTCGTCCGGGGAAGTACCACCCTCTCACAGAAGATCGGCGTGAAGTAGTCAATAATGACTGCGTTTCGTCCGATGAGTGAGAGTGCCGGTCGCCCTTTCCCTGTTCCCAACCTTTCCTTATATTTCCTTATTTCCTCCCCTCCCTTTTCCCCACAAGTAAGGTTGGCAACGCATCCGCAACGTCTATGTTGTGGATGTCCATGGGCGACGGTCACTACTGACCATCAAGTGGGCCGTCTGTTCGTTTGCCACTTTTTACATTAAAAAAAAAAAAATTATTTGTGGATTATTGTTATTATCGATTTCATAAAAATACTTGGGCTTCATTAAAAGTCGATACATGTGACATGTTTTTTATTTAATTATTTTCTTCTGTATAAATTTATCATCAAGTTGGTTCTTTGTTTATTTTATTGAGACCTATGGTATATATTGAATAAACAAACTATCTTTATGAACTCAAACAACACACAATAGTAATTTATCATATAAAGACGTTTCACATGCCCTTTGTTATTCTTTACCTTTTCTTGTATATTTTTATTGTATTCAATAACATCAAGGTCGTTTCTAGATACTGGATATTCTATTATTAAGTATGATATGTTAGATCGGACTCTTTTACACAACAGAAGATATATACAACACCTTACTGCTTTTAATCACATCTTTATTCAAAATAATTAATACAAATTTAGCAGTAGTTTAAATATTTTGTTCACTACCGGTTCATTGAAATAAACCTGTAATTATTATTTAAAAAAAAAATTAGGACCAACACGGTGGCAAATACGCTTACGACCACCGAATGCTATGGAAATCTGTAATAGCAGGTTTATCAGTTGCACACTCGGAAATCTTTAACTATCTGTTAACTCTTTGCTTTAAGAACCCCATACTCGATTCTTTTGGGAAAACCTCAGCAGGGAGTTTATTCCACACAGCCATAGTAGGCGGATGGGAATTTCTCTGAAACCAAATTATGCTCTACCACCGAACCCCTTATAAACACTTTTAATGGAAAGTTCTCGTAACCTAAACACACTCTTTACAATTTTAATAGACGGATCATTTTTGAAGGAAAATATTATTATTTATTTCATAATTTATTTATATAATATTGAAAAAAAAAATGAATAAATTGTTTTTTATGCGTGAAAATTTAAATGAACTTTATTTTAATATAATTGTTTAGGAAAAAATATTATACAGTAGAGATAACTTAAGACCTCGTTCTAGTAGACTTTTGATCCTGTTTCGAAAGGTGATAGTAAAAAAATAAATTTTTAACCAACGGATAGTTCCTAAAAAGAAAGATACGAACATAACACAGCGGTCATGACCTGTGCCTGCAGGAACGACGAAGAAAACCAAGACTATGTATCCATCTAGATTAGTAATTGAAAAGACTATAAATCATGATGAAATTCTTTCTTTACAAAAGGAAAAAAAATGTTGCAAATACCTTTGCTTAAAGAATAATATTTTTAATACTTTTTTAATATTATTTACAGAAATAAGTTACTTGCACCCAAAAAGAAGATGAAAATGATTAGGGAACCGTCAAAATACTGATAAAAATCAACAAATAGTAATTGCCGTGTGCCTAAACGATTTCAATCAAGGGAAACCTTAAAATATTGTGTCAAAATATGAATCAATACTGTTGAAATCGGCGGAGGAGCAAATGTTGTTCCTGGAATCACGGCTTAACTTGTGTATTTTTTCCTAATCAATAGAATATTTTTTAGGGCGAAGCTTTAAGCGACAAGACTTGCTTTGAGTGTACGGTATTAGGTATGAATGACTTATTTAATATCCCGCGTATTTATTTGCTAGGAAAAATTGAAAACAGAAAAATGGAAGCCGTTTAAAAAAGCTTTATTAACAAAAGATTAAAAATAAACACAAAACATAAATGTTCATAAAAAGTAATATAATAATGTATTTGTAAATGAACAACGAACAGTATTTAAACAAAAAATAACACAATTTTGATAGTTTAATGTAGAATAAAATAAATAAATAACGAAAATTTTATTTTATGTAAAATAATACATTCAAATGGATGCAGACGTCTCACTGGAATGTTAGAGAAACAACATTTTGTTCTGAATCCTCCTCTGACTAAGTACATGAAAAATTAAAAAAAATAAACTAGGTTTTTAAAAAACTAACGCTTAACGTGAAATGATACTACATTTTTAATATAAAAGCGTTTATTTATATTTTAACAGTAAATATATTCTTCCGTAAAGTTGTAACATAAACTAAAGTTTTAAAAACCAGGATATTACTACGAATTGACCAGTTACTTCAAAAAAAAAAAACAGCAAAGACTTAAAAAGTACCAAAATAAGAACACCTTATAGTATTTTTATTCGCTTCAGGAAGACTTTTGATATTATTTGAATATAATATTTTATTTTGAAAAGTTGACAAGAAAAGTAAAGTACCAGGTGTGTGGTTTTAAAATTATTACACAAATACACAATTTACTTAGTTACAATATGATTGCCAGAGGTGAAAAACTGTTTAGCAGCATCGCCTTAAGAAACAATAAAATAAATCAAATCAAAATCAAAATCAAAAATAGACGTTAATGTGTTCATATCAACTTTGAGATCAACAGTTTTTTTACAATATTTATTATGAATCCGAAGTGTACGGTGGATAATTTAATCCTAATGTATAGAGGAAAGATATATTCGATAGATTGACTTAGAAATGACATATGTATGGGAGCAAAAGCCAATGAAATGTTAGTGGGGAGGTCGTGTCTGAAGTCAGACAGATATGAAGTACACATGTGTCAGTGTAAAGTGATGTCTAGAACAGTCTGCAGACACGATGGAAATATGTTCTGATTAAAATTGTGGGTTGGGGGTGGAGGAGGTGGAGAATTGTATTCGTATTTATACAATTATGTCACTTAAAATATACACAAATTAACCCGTACACTAATAAATCTTTTAATATCTTTCGTTTATTAATTTTCTTACCTATAACGTTCCTCAGGTTAAAAACTATCCAGGTGTAGCACATACATTATATTTTAAATATAAATATAAAAAATCCTTATATATATTTTAGAACATCACACTTCGCCAGGTCCGTACAATCACTAACAAATAATAGTTCTATAAATGTCTTCGGCACGTCTCTGTTTCCAGTCTCCTAGTAATATTGAACGTGTCAATTGTCGAAGTCATAGCGTTCAGACCAACTTTATATTCTAAAAATTTTTATGACTTAGTTAACAATTAGTTCTGAATGATAACGTCAAAAACACAATAAAACAATTTCTCTATAATATATAAGATTGTAATCTACACGTCGCGTCATCCCTCGTCTTGTATCGTTGGTAAACACGTACTTACAAAATGAGTAATGACCACTCCGAAATAATATTTCATTCATACAATGCTACTGAAATATTACACGTGTTAAATTGTTTAGTGGTTAAGAATGTATTAATCTGTGATAACATTGTATTCTAATAGATTTGTATGCGACAATGTAGAATAGTTATTGATAAATATGTCCAGTTGTTTTAATTAATGCATTTTACATTCATTTATATACAATGTTTTAAAATTTCCTCACAAATTTGGTAGAAAATGTGACAATAATAGAAACAGCCAAAACGTGGTCGAGATTTTTTTTAATGCATGCTATAAATCCAAAGATGATATCAATATCTACAAGTTATTATAAAGAACAAGTTTAACGTTATACAAAACAGTATAGTGGTATAACCAAACTCTAAATTATGATTATTTGAAGTTTTATATAATATGTATTATAAGGTGTTTAATCTCATTCAAGAGGAGCGGCCGGCAGGGTGTTGCAGTTAGTCAATAAAAACATTACAATTTCTTCTGTTCTATTGCGGAAACTGTCACATAATATTCTCACTAACACAATTACTGTTATGGCAGTTTAAATTAAAAAGGAAAAATGTACGGCGATTTCGTTCTTAAAAATATTTGTTAGAAAAATGAAGACGTTATTTATAAGCCTTATAAAAGTAGTTCACGAGTACTGTTACGTCAAACTTTTAAACAACTTCACTAAGGATAACTTCATCTTAGGAGTTACTCTAGTGAATGAACAGAACTTGAATACATCGCTAGTTTAATAAATGCTCATTATAATAATATGGGATTTTCAAGACTTTATTGATAGGTAAAAATTATAAGCTAAGTGTTCAATACATAATAGGTATATAGAGTAATAATTTTAATTTATTAATGTGGCCTGATTAGCGTGAATATCTCAGAAATATATCTTAACAATTAATCAAATAAAACAAAAGCTGAATACGACCCATTTGATTCTGTTATCAAACTATGACTTGACACTGTCCGGGAATTTAACATTATTTATACCAAGAAAAAGGAAGAATCATTATATTCTCCCTATAAAAAATAAAAAGTTATAATAATTATAAAATAAAGTTTATATATAGCATCCACGGAAAGTTTTGTTTTCAACACTAGATTCTTTATTGTCAATTTGAATTTTTGAAAAATTGATGTTAAAAAATATTTTCATATGTATCGATAAAATATATGAATAACGCTTCCATGGCTATGCATGTTTAAAAAGCGAGGTAGGGGAAATTAATTATGACTTTTGTTACATACTGATAAGTGAGATTTAGGACAGAACAGTGTGGAAACTGTCAGTTTTGTAAATGACTCGCTTATATATCGTCCTAAATGTGACTAACTTTGAATTTATAAAACCGTTAAATTTTATAACAAAAGTTTTGGTTTGAATAGCTTTTAGTGTTATGACATGCTCTTGTTGATAACGATACTGTAGAATTACCTTTGTCATATTAAATAAAATTCGAATTCACTCTTCAATTCAATACATTAATATTATTACTAACAAGCAAAAACTGAACTAAATGAACATCTGACTGAATTTATTTTGACATCCATTACAATCGTTTTTTTAATCGATTAAATTATGTTATTTTCTAAGATTTTTTATTACGAGCTCATTTACAAAAGATTCCACTTTGCAAACATTTGGATAGACTGAACACTAAGTCGTTTCAAAGATATCAAATTTGCTGTTTATATTTAAAAAAATAACACATTTTTAATAACATTGTGAATTTTATATCTAACAATAGTTAAAACATAATTATTAGTTTAAACTTTCACTTGATAATGATTTTAATTAGGAATAATCTTCGTTTAGATTTTTTTATACTTATTTTAATTTCAGTAAACCTTATTTACCGCGAATAAAAAAAGTACTGTCAGACGTGACAGGTGTTTGAGTCTAATTTGGTGTTGTTTTGTCTGCTATTAATCATTTGTTTTGTGAAATATTATATTTGACAGGTAACTCGATCTACTCGTCTTAAGGAGTTATTCAGCATAATAATTGTAGTTAAGTATTATACGTATATATAATCGAATTATTTTTCTTATTGTAAACTACGGATTGTAAGATATAATTCTTCTTTGATTTTGATATTAAGTTATTGTTTGTTTTCTTAATGACAAAATGATATTTTTTCTTAGCAACTTTTTGAAATCCCACCTAAAAACCCTTTGTGCAACTGTAATTAGATTCGCGATGGTCCAAACTGTTCAGCTTTGAATTCAATATAAATGCAAATTTTACGTAACACAAACAGATTTAAGAAACATTATTGTTGGAGAGACGAGCTCGTCGCCACCCGACTTAGGACTAACTGATGTATGTAACTTGTAATTGCGACGTCCCTTCGGCAAATCTATGCAAATAACAAAACAATAGGAAGCGTCAGTATATTGCATAAATTTATAGAAAAAAATATGAGTAAATTAAAAATAGAACCATAGAACATTTGCTTAAGATTTTCGAACCAATTTTAAAGTTGGACTTTTTTTATTACAACTGGATTTATAAAAGTTTAAATATTTAAACACTAATCTATTCATTACGAAAATAAAGTTATTACATCTTTTCTTTTAAAGTTAAATCGATACCTCCTAAGTATAATGAGTCAACTGACATTATTGTAATTTTACAGGAGAGTGATTTGAAGGCAAATCGTTTGTATTTTAATGAAATCAAATTAATTCGAAATAAAGTAAATGTTTTTTTAATAAAAATTGTAAGCACTTCCTTTGACATATAATGATTTTGCTGTTTTTTGTTTTTAAATTACATTTTATGTAGATGACTGGGTATACGCCGGCGGGGCTCAATAGTGAAATGGTTTAACTACCAGTTATATTCATATACGTTGTCCACCAAAATCCATCGTTTACACCTAAACCACATGAAATATGGTGATCATTTTATGAATATATTTTTACTTTTATTCATTTTCGGGGTTTTCTGTCTCACTTAATAATAAAATGTTGAAATTATATCACTTGACTCATTATACGAGGAAAGTACTAGCAATGTTAGCATTTAAAACTTCAACGTATACTGGACCAATGTAATTTACGCGAGGTTTTTTATTAGTATTTTTTTTAAATATTTTACGATATGTGGGATTAATAAAAGCTAGGAAGAAGTACAAGAATTATAAACCAAAAAAAAACTCGTTTTAAAGAATCATAATTTACTTTTCACCATAATTAAGTAGGAATATCTTTTTAAAATAATTGTTTTATAAAAAGCTAAACGTAAACTAATCACTATTAAAAATATGAATGCTCCATCATTAAAGTTCCATAAAAAACAACAAACAATTATTAATCAAAATAAAAACTAAAACAGCTTCTCCTTTAGTAGGTCAATAAAAATAATCAGAACTAAAAATGGTAACTTACGTTAAACATTAATAAAGATTATAGGAACTAATAACGTAACAGTCTAGGTATTTCTAATGCTCAAAAATTAGTGACAAGGCTTAACAAATTAGAACTAAGTCAGAATCGCTATTGTTAGATCCAATAGAAAGCTAGAAGAAAAAACAAATAAACATTTAACAAAATATCGATGTTCCATCATCATTTCAGTTTCATAGAAAAACAATAGTTTCATAGAAAAACAATGAACAATCAATAAAAAGAAATTAAACAGGTGCTTCTCTAGTGCGTCACCAAAAATAATAAGAACTAAAAATGGTAACTTACATTATACAATTTTAATAAAAATAATAGAAATTAATAACACAACAGTCAAGGCAAAAAATATAAAGTTTAACAAATTAGAGATCAGTCAGAATCGCTGTCGTTAACTTCATTAGAGTCCGTTGAAATCAAATTATTAAAAAATAAATGGTACTCCTTAGGAATTTCCAGCGTCTTACAAAGGTCCATCAGGTCTCTGTGCTTATTTTGGTCAATAGGAATGGGTCTCTGATAAGCTAAAGAAATATTGTTTACATCAATATTTAATTCTTTCGATTTCGTGTAGCTTTAGGTTTTTTACACAATCTTTCCACTTGTAAGAATCATCTTGGTAACTCGTCTTATAAACCAGCCTAAATGGATATTCCGCTTTAACTTCTACTTCCGTTACCTTATTCCAGAGCATTTTGGGTCCATCGTTGGTAGTTTTCCAGTTGTTTATAAGTTTTAGCTGTGATTTAAAGTCTTTAATTAAATCCTACGACACTTTAGTAACTTTGTGTGGCTTTTCATCGGATTTAGCAAATCTAAAAGCTGTATACCATTGATCAGGCGTATAAAGCAACTTATCTTTAGTCTGTCTTTCAATTAAAGCGTGCATACTGTCGCCTTCATTTTGAGTGTGACCCACAACTTATATCTATAACAAACTTCAAACTAGCTAACATATACATTAAGAACACAATTCTGTTTCTATTTTGGCCTCCACAGTTGTCTGACCAGAACCGGTAATCTTTGACACCATTATCCACCGTATCCTCTATAAACTTGAAAACACAGCTGGAAATTTCATTAGCGCCTCTCTTTGCTGTCTGTTGATGCCCTGAAAAACAATAACCCTAACGAGATCCCAGATTGAATATTGTGAAATTATACAAAGAAAGTTTCCGTTTGTAATAAAAAGTGCTGTTTGACTCCATTTTGTTACTAATAGCACTCGACGCCCATTGTCGTATATTGAGGTGCGATGTAGTTGTATCAACGCGTCCTCCCTCACGCCCCGCGTACACTGGTACAATGTTAGTTAGATCAGTTTACAATGTATGATTTTTACTGATGTTGCAGTTGATTTAGTATACGTGAAATTATTTCGGTAATTATCGTTCTTTTTTTATTTTTTTTAACACAAACGTTAAGATCACGACTTATCACGTACGTTTATATAAAAATATAAAAATACCTAAATTTGTTAGTTGACTCAGTATACTTAGGAGGTATCGAAATAATCTGTGACATTTTGAATCTTCAGATATCTTTGTAAGGTATTGGATAAGAAAAAGGTATCTTATCCGTATGTCTTATAAAAAATAAATAAAAGTAATGAGCATTATTCTGGTAACCATTGGACTATAAGGAATTTTAATCATTCGTTTATCTTGTGCATCATATATCAGCGATGCAAAGGCTTCAGAGAGGTGTCGCGAGCATGAAAAACACATCGTATGAAAATATGAAACATAGTGTTCCATCGGTGGGTTAATTTTTTGCATCCTTAGAAATTTTTATGCTCGTGTCGAGATATATTCTGAAAGTGTTCTATTATTTATTTCACAAATGGATCGTCTGGAATTAAATAAGTTGTGACGTCCATTTACAATCCCCCCATCTATTTCTTATAATAAATATAAAGTAACAAACAAAGCATATAATACATATTTTATTTTCAGCTTATTTAAGTTATAACCGTGGTCATCTCTTAAATTGTTTTAGTAAAGAATAAAATAACAAAAGTTTAAAATGAACATGAAGAGATATGTTGTTGAAGCAGTATAACATGTTTGAAACATTGTAAAATATTCAAAAATTTAGTTAGTCATGACACCAATGATGGTGCAAATATCCAAGAATGTTGGTCTCAGCGCTGAATTTGATTTTTAGGAAAATGTACGAACTTTAAATTCATTATTGTTTTGTATTCTGCTGATAAGTGAAATATAAAAAATCCTAGATTTTATAAATATATAATATATTTTTACTTCTAAATTTCAATAAATAAAATGTATTTTTGTCATTCCTTAGATGTCAAAATATATACAACCAAACCAATAAGTAATAATTCATATTTCAGAATAGTTTATTTGACTTTTATTTAAGTATAATCTTTTTCTTTGTTAGTATTGAAATAATTCTATGATAAGTATATAGCTAAATCTATTTACAGATATACATATATCTATTGGTGCTATCAGAAGAGATGATGGATGCAACATAACAATAACTTGTCGCTGTTATTAATTATTATAATAACTTATTGGCACTTATAATAATTATTAAAACTATAACGAAGTCAAAGATTGTTTAAAAGGAGAATAGAACTGTGTTTTAATTTCGGTATAGATAAGACGTTTGGACCACAGTATAGAGTTCAATTCGTGCAGACCATTGAAGAATGTGAATATGAAGAATCTCAGGAAATACAAGGACATTTAGAAGAATTGAAGTCTCATTTTAAAATATTATGGAACGTTCTGAAAGAAATGATAAGAGTGACGTAAGCAATGTTGATGTCTCCCTTTTTGAAACAACGAATTTGTAAATATATATATACCATTCTATCTTTTATCAATATAATTTTAATGTAGAAAACGTACCTATAATTTAATGTTGTTTTTCATTGGCGTTGGAACTAAAAACAAGTATTCTAAATGTTTCCATGTAGAGTTCCTTATTGATACAGTATTATTATAGCTCATCTATTTCTTTAGGAACTATTTTTTACTAGCCTCTCATGGTCAATCATTAGCCGTATTTCCACATGACACTATTTTTATTGTAGAAGACTGGCATTTATTGCATTAAAATCTTGCAGAATTGCAGTAAAGGCTATAATAATAGATTTGAAAATAATCTACAGAGAGGTTAGTAACTTGGCTTAGACTTAAGAGAGATGGAGTAGTTCTCAGAAATGGTTAAAATTTCTTTCTGATTATTTTGAGATAATGTGAGGTTCGTAATAAATTAAAAGGTACTACTGGCCGTACAGATTTAGATATAATTTTGTAATTCCTAGAGATCTGGAAATACTAAGAACTCTAAATAGTGTTATGCAAATGCGTAGTACATATGTATGTATGTCGCTATAGCATATCACCGGCACTATTAAAGTCTTGTGATGTACCATAGAATTTCTAGGAGCTGTAGTCCTGAGCAATGTTCTATTGATTCTTGCTTCACAGTTAACTATTACACTGTTCATCGTGACTACTATTATGTCTGCGCCAGTAATTAATCTCTTCACAAGGTTTATTATCAGATTAAATGAAAGGAAAAGATTTTTAATTCTAGACAAAAGGTGGGTTGGAAAAGTGAACCATTATGCTCTTAAAGTTTTGCTATTACAGCAATGAAGATATTGAATATAGAATTTATTCATTAAAAACACATTAATATTGTTATACATAACGAACAAAGACTACGGTATTGGAACATATAGATAGGATGCTTTTTTTTTGATGATATGAGTTAATGTACCGATGTTAGAACAACACTGTTTTATATAAATTATTTATAAACTTTAATTATAACGGCAACTGATTTTAAAATCAAATTTCTATTCGTAGTACATGACGTGGAATTAATGAATTAAGTATCATGAAAACAACTTCTACGAAAGTAGTATTGAAGAGGCCTCGGCATAAACATTGACGAGACCAATTATATGTTTAATAGTCATGTGTCTTTGCAAAACTACATAGATGTAATGAAGTGCACTCCGCTTGAAATCGAAAAGAAAAAGTCTATGTTGGTCAATAAATCTAGCTTGTGACACAATTTAAAATAGAAAGACGACAGAAGAATACGTTCGGTCTGGGTGGTATAATTTGACATAGCTTTCAGTAGAAAATTTATGAGTTCTTCATATAAGAATCTCTCAAGTTTAGAACTTAGGAAACAAAAAAAAAGAAAGCTATAAAATGCTTTAAAAATACCATAAATTACGCCACTAAAAGAATAAGTTACGAAAATTGTAATTTTATCGGAAATCTTATCATGAGGGTTTCATGAGTAATGAGTCAGTTATAAGATATTCTCGAATGAATTATCTAAACGTCCAAGGATCTCCGACATTTAATAAAATTCACATTTTTCTCATTCTCTACCGTGGTTTAATATCGTTAAAGGATCTTTCTTTCCATTTTGTAAAATCCATTTCTTGTTTGCTGTTTAATATTTTTCACTTTCGAACGTTAAAATAGAATGTTTAAAAACTCATTATCTATTGTGCTCTTTATATAAAATATATTTACATTATATTTTCTTGATATTGTTCACGGAACAGATTCTAAATGACAATTAAATCATAATTATTAACGTTACTACTATTTTCTTGGAAGTGAAAAGTGATGAAAATATATAAAGTCATAGCACGAAAATATATTTAGTTAAAAAAACGGTTACCGATCATCATGGTAGTTATATAAATACATTAATTAGCCTTTGTATGAGTAGTGGACTTCGTGTTATGAATTTTTATTTTAGGAAAAGATTTAGAGTGGAATAGTACCAAACATAATCTGTTTAAGTTTTTTTAAAAAAAGTTATTACTAATAAAGCAAAATTTCTTGTTTTTAATACTGTACATTAATGTCCTAAAACCTCTGCATTTAAAGTTAAACATACACAAGTGTTCTCTTTACTGTAATGAAAATACAATTTGTATTGTTTATTTTCGAGAATTAATCAGGAAGAGGGGAAAATGTCAATAAAATTAAAAATTAACAAAATCATAATCAAGTTAATTAAAAAACCATTAAAATATTTCTTGTTCTTCAAAAGTGCAATATACCTACGTTTTATTTCATTTTAGTCGTTTTAAAACAATAAAAATAATTGTAATAAAGTAAGGTTATAAATTTAAAAATTAGCAGGCTTCTTAAAAACAAACAAACAAAAAAAAAATAAAAAAATGAGTTGGAAGTCTCATAATCGGCGATTAAAATATTCTGAGACACTGTCAGATCTTCAAGGTCACCTTATAGATCAAATGTGGTCAGTCAGACATTGTTTTAAAACACTGGCATTAAATACAATATCATACAACAATCTACTTTCTATAAAATTAAGCAAATGTCAGAAGAAATAATATTACGATATTAGGTTTAAGACAAATTGTTATTTTTGTTGGTCATTTGTATGGTTGTAGTAAGAACTCATTTTCAATGTTAATAACAAATTACAAATACTTTACATTTGTATATACCTATTATATTCTAAATCAAATACGAGTTCTGCTCGTTGCTTCACCTCTCGCTTCAACACTTTCTTTCTCACCAAACATCTTATCTCTTTATTTGTCCTTTCTGTCTATCTCACACAAGTTTACTGATTCAAGGTTTGATATGGTGGAATGTGTTCGGAATGCGGCCAAAAGAAGAGAGCTAATAGATAGATTTAGTATTAATTTAATGGATTTAGGAATTTTCCAGAGTATGTTATCGATTCCAAAATCAGAGACAGCCAAAATTATTTATGAGTTTAAATTAAAATAAGGCACAGTTTATAAGTTTTAGAATTATTTTAGTTACTTTAAGGTTTATATTTATTGTTGGTGGTGGGATTTTTTGGTGGGTTTTAAGTACCAAGGATGATTCAAAATAAAAACCGAGCCGTTTCTTTTCACCTTAAAAAGATCGTAGGACTTCTAATAACACCTATAAAGAAATAACGTCCTGTTTTAGTTAAAATTAAATAAAAAAATATTCATAAACATAATTTCAAGCAATGTGTAACACAAATTTCGTGTCCCTTTGGTCTCATACAATTCCAAGTCACATTATTTACATTTCTTTCATGTATTAATAACTTTTGTCTTGAAACGGACAGAGAAACAGTGGCGTATTTGTTTTATGTAGTTTATTTTTATTTTGACTCAGTCAAAGTATTTTATATAAGTCTTACAAACTAAGTTAAGACAGCGTTACGTAAATTACATAAACCAGCTTACGCTCGCTCGCATATTCATAGCGTATAATCTCGCTAAACGATGACAAAATATGAATATTAAAGTGTAGTACCAGTCACCAGTCACCACCCTCTTGTCACAGCTCAGTTCCTACAAGCGATTAAATAATGATTACTTACAGTTAATGTAAAAAAAACATATAGATAATCAATACAAAGTTATACAGCAACGTGTACATCTTCGACAGACTATATAAATTTAAAGTTTAACATAAATTATTAACAGACATTTTCAGACTGCATAGTTTATGGCCGATATAAGACAAAGTGATCGTGTTGGCATTCTATTGAAATTGTACTTGTTGAGACTTATTATATCAAAACTGATTGTCTTCAAACAATCACTATCTCGATAAAATAATTTTATAATTAAATTGAGATCGAACAAATATATATTAATCGATAAAGAAACGTCAAGTTTCATTTCGTTAATATCGACTTAATAAATTCACCCACATTAAGAAAAAGATAATTCGTCTACAGCACGTCCTTCCTGACGGAAAACAATATTGATGGAATAATGTAATAAAAAATCTTATAATAAAAATCTATTGTAACATAATTTATTTCTTCTCAGCTCGAGCAACATTTATTTTTAACACAGAAAAATTGTAATGTTTCTAATCCTCTTAGCAGAAATTAATTGTTCTAAAAACGATTTTCTTTCAACTAAAATATTATAATACACAGTTTTTTTTAAGCGGGTTAAGCAAGGTGGGAGTCGGTAAATTAAGCATTAATATATGTATTTAATCGTTATACTGTGACAAATGCTGCCATTTATTAGGTTTTTCTGGCTTTTATGATCTAGAAGAGACATTGTTATAATATAAGACAGTGATATTAATTTCGTGCCCATATGTTTAAAAGCATCAATAGCTATTATTAGAAAAGACACTAGGACACAAAAATCAAACGTCAAGCCTTACTCTATCGTTAAAGCCGTTCCGAATATGACTATATTGGTAGATACCTATGAAAAACCTAGTCTAGACCAGACATATTTCTGTATTCGTTAATTTTAAAGAGGAGTTCACGGTTCCTTAGTAATCCAATTTCAAAGACAGAGAGGAGCTTGGACGGTGGAAGTGAGGTTTTACCTGCGCGTTATATAGGGGCCCGTTAAACGTACACCAGGTTCGAAGTCCCAGGCACTGTTGAAGCTCCTCTCCCTGCAAAGCGATGGATCCGGTACCAGCACGAAGAATCCATTGAATGATTAGGAGTTTGGTCTCATTGACTCCAGTAATGATATCTTAATAAAATGAACATAAAGATTCGAATCCTGTTGATGAACTGAAAAATTCAGTCTATTTTGTAAATTGAAACTTAAATATTTTGTATCTCATTAATGCTACATATTATTTATGGGCTTTTTAATTATATCTTCTATATATATAAAAATGGATTGCTGTTCCTTAGTCTCGCTAAAACTCGAGAACGGCTGAACCGATTTGGCTAATTTTAGTCTTGAAATACTCCTGGAAGTCCAGGGAAGGTTTAAAAGGTGAGAAAAATTGGAAAAATTGCCGGGAAAACCCTAAAAACAGCCCTTTTCTATTTCCCATACAAACGATTTTTTGACATTAGACTTGACAACTAACTAATATGTCAATCATTATGTTCGATTGAAACAGTAGAAATTTAATAAATACCAATACCGGGTTATTGAAGACGGCATAGAGTTTGCCACGTCAGCAATACCTATATTACTAATGACGAAATTAACGCGGACGAAGTCGCGGGCAAAAACTAGTACATAATAATAAATAACTTATTATACAATAAAAAAAATTAATACCATTAATGATTTAACTTCAAATATGACAACTGTTGAGACGTGTACAGGTCACATTTTTCTAAGTGCATATTACACAGACACACAGACTTGAAGCTGCCTAGCTATCTAAACTGTGAAATAAAATGAAATCATAAATAAAAATATGAAATGCCGTTCATAATTTTTATTTCATAGATGTCATTATTTTATAATGTTCGTGTGTTAAAAACTAATAAAGTACAATGAATGCAAGTATTACTATATACATATTATACATATATAAATATTAGGTACACTATATTTCCTAGAGTAAATTTTTTCCCATGCTGCAAAAAACAAAATATTTCTATCTTCTTTTGAAAGAATCTTCCTACGAAAGAAACTGTAATATAGAAAAAATATATCATTTATAATAAAACAAGAGATTTCAAGTATGAGTATAAGAGATTAAAACAAAATATTTCGGTAGAACATATCGGCGCCTTTTATGTATGATGTTATAATATTTAGACAGACACTACACTGTTATATAAATGGTTTAGAAGCTGATTGAGAAGACAACAGATTATAATGGAATTTAAACTTTAAATTCAATATAATTAAAAGTAAGTTTAAATTATTGTTAGAGAAAACAGCTATTAGTTCGGTTTCGTAATAAGAATTAAAACTGTTCTTGTTGATCGGAAAGTTTATCAAGTTCAGAAGTATTCATAACTCTTAAAGTGCAGCAAGGATAAGCTGATAAGAGTGTTATTTTTGATTTCATCTTATTATTTATATTAAAAATAAACAAGTCAAACTATTACCTGGCGTTGTATGATATTATTCATAGATATGAACTCCGGATAAACCTGTTCGTTTACTATCAAGGAAATGGAAAGTCTGTACAATATATTTATATTTTAAAACATCACTGAAGGAGACCGGGGCATCAGAATGGAATGTTTGATCCGGGTGTAACGAGGGTCGCCATTAATTACTCCCTCACACATGTTCCGAGCCGGAACCCCTTCGCGGTTCATTCTGTTGTACGCAGTTTGTTTGACTTCTGTACAAAACACTATACGTATGAAAAGTGTGTTATAAATATAACCTAAAAAAATATATAACTATGAAAAGGTTTTAGAAATAGTTTCCGCTTAAGTTATTTCTATTGAATGTTGAATATTCTAAGGAAAATTCATATTTTTACCACGTGAATTGAACTTTATTTTTTATAAACAAAGCAATAATTATGTAGTCACTCATCAACCAAATATTTATATTTATAACAGTGGAATAGTAAAATGATGATGTCTAAAATTTTGACGAGTTTCAGCAACCGTGATAACGGACAGACGAGATGAAAAGGGATCTTCATAAAAACTACGTACCTAAAAACAGTTAGGTTGAAAACAAACCAATTGTTTGCTTTTGAATATCTAAATATTTGAAAATGGATGAATCCATCAATCAGTCAATCAGTGTTTACTTCGATAGCAGAACATGGGAGCGAAATAAACATTTAAAAATTAAAACAAAAGTTTTGAGAAATGAATAAACATTTTTGGGTTGTAATATTCTTTTGTTAGAAATTGCGTACAGTCACTAACTAGTACATTCATTTTGACATAGAAGAATAATAACCACCTTTGGACTAATTAAATAAAATTATAAGTCAATGGAGGTTCGGAGAATGTTACAAAAGTGCTGTTCAATATCGGAAGAAAGATAAATAAACAGAAGATAATACAGTTAACAGAAGAACACCACATTGCAATTAAATCTATTAAAAAACCTATTTCACAAAAGGTTAAGCTGTTCTTTCCTTTAGTAACAAAACTAATATATTTATAGAATGGATCTATTTCAAGGCCAAATATCATAATAAATGTCATTGATAACAATATTCCATGATCAGTTATTGTTTTATAAAATAATTTGTCTAGAGTAGTTTCATCTAGATGAAAAAAATTAAACTCGGCGTACCGATTAGACTGCGCCATTTAACTGCTGTTGCATTAAGAAATTCGATTAAAAGTTACCGCGTTGTTGAGAAATATGACCGAAGCCCAAATTCCAATGTGTTGAATTTTGGCTTCGAAAAAAATATTTTTTACGGCAACGACCAGTCGCGACCACAATGTTCCTTTTTAATTTATCCAAATTGAATTTCAAATTATTGTTTGTTTAACGATCAACATACACTTGTGGGTGTTAACACAAACCTGAATATTTTTAACATGGTCGTTTGTTTGTTATTTATTGTTCTGTGAGTGTCTTCGTCATTGAAATAAATATAATGATTAAGGATATACTACGGGATATATTATATTAGATACATACGTACTCAAAGTTTCGATTAGTTGCTGTAAAAAAATACACAAACCGTAGTTTCAGTATTATGTTAATTTTGAAATGTAAGAATACTTTTAATCACGTACTTATTTTGTTGCCACAAAACTCTAAATACTGTTTCTATAGAATAGGAAAAAAAATGTATGTCATCTGTGTTAAAGAACATCTTTAGATTTGAATTTGCTTTCGTTGGTGTGACAGTTAAAAGTACAGTCTTAGGAAATTGTAGATGTAAATTTCACCGTTGTACACTCATGAAACACGACTTCGATATATGTATGTAGTCAGCCTTATAGACTGTAAGTTCTGTGTACTCGTTCAAAAGTGATCGGTAGATAGTGTATTAATAAGAGCGAAGTATGTAGTCTCCACACAAACAATGTTTTTAGTATCTGATATATTAGTATTGTTTGAAACACACAATATTTGACAGGGATGGCGTCTATTTAATAAGAAAAGATATATTCAGTAGCTTATCGCTACAAAATAATATTTTAATATCTCGCCTTTATAAATAAAGAAACATCTTCTTTATCACAACACCAATTTCTGAATATCATTCAGACAACTAATTGATCAAGACGATTTTTAAAAAAGGTAAATTTATTACTAGTAGATAATGAAGTAGGTGAAAACTTTTAATAATGTATTTTATAGTAATTACAATAACTTGTATTATTGTTTGTATAAAACAGGTAAAGACTAATTAATATGATTATATTCTTGAAATGAACGCCTCCGAGCTACGAACGATTATATGATAGCTGGGTCCGGGGATCGAGCGAGTCGTTACTCATTTCCGTACAAAGGCTATTGTGTCCAGGTTTAATTATCACGAAGGTAGGTCTTTATTGAAAAACCTTCTTTTTAGATATAATAATTATGATGTAACTGTGAATATAAGACATCATTATTAAATATTATTTTATAGGTTTTAGAAATTATAATTTCTTCCTTTAATAATAGGACACGTCTTCACAAACTTAACAAAAGTCCCTATTCTATTAAGATTTCAATAATTATTTATACAATGAACAATATAATATATTGTATACTATATATAACGTGTGTGTGAGGTATACTTACTCGTATATGTACATTAACACTTCCTCAACCAGACTCCCGGCCGAGTATTAAACCATATACAAATAAAAATATCATATAGTTTTATTATAAATTCTCACGACTGGATGGTGATATTTTATTAAATTTTAAAGAATAAATTCCAAGAATAAATAATAACAAACACATTTCTCAAATAGAAGATTAATACAGTAAATAATAATTTAAAAAGGTAAAAAAATAATTGTTTTTTTATATCTGAGGCAGAAATTATTATTTTCTAATAAATTAATATATACATAACAATAGAACTTAACTACATTGTTTAGTATTTCATTGAAGAATTTGAAACAGACTCCAATGTTTTGTGAGGCATGTATCTAAGAAAAACATTTTCGAAATGACCTCTCTAAGTTAATAATTACTTACACAAAGATCAAGTTATTATAAATAATTAATTATAACATCTATACAACCATACATTTTCTATACAATTGTTTGATAAACCGCATATAAAAATCTGTAAAACTTTTGCTAATGAGATAAAAAGCATAACACATGGCACAAAAAACATCTGAAAAAGTTTAAATTGGTGTACATCGAGTTGAGTAAACAAAATCGTTCATAATATATTGTTAATTCAATATACATGAGAGACTCAGAAAACAAACAAAAAGTTATTCTACTTCATCAGTAAAGTCTACTAGAACTCACTTTTTCCACACACTCAGACATAAACTTTTGCAATTAGGCTTCATATATTTTTTCCGAGTAACGCTAATAAATATGAATCAGATCATATTTCAGTCTCTCAATAGAGGAAAATTAAGCTTAACCAAAGAAATACAATATATATATATATATATATATATATATATATATATATATATATATATATATATATATATATATATATGATGTTTATTACAATCAACATGTTTAACATGAACAGATTTAAGAGTATTTTCAGATGAACACTGAGTTGCTAGGTGTCGCTATACAGAAAACTAAGACACTTAGAGAAAAGTTGTTCAGATAAATATATTATGAGATATATTTGAGAATAATTTAAAGACGGAACTAGAATTAATTTTAGAACATTAAGAAGTTATATTTTAGTTAAAAGAAGTCATTTAACCGAACATGCTGCAAGACGTGTGATGAATATTTCCTTTAGTATTAATAAAGATTTATTTATTTATTTATTTATTTTGAACGGTTCACACAACAGATTACAACTAAATAAGCGAATAATTAATGAGTAAATATTATAAATGAACTGAGTTGCAATCCAACAATTATGCGAACACAGATTATATACAAAGTATCTCACTTATAATAAAAGAAAAAAAAAAACACATCAGCACTCAAAAATACGTAACACAACACACTTGCAAATGAAAAATAATGAAAAATAAAAAATTAATAATAAAGATTCTGTTGCTGTGTTCTTTAGTTTATACCAAGATTTGAAATTTATGTTCATATAGTTTTTTCTTAAAGAGACTAGAAAATACTCAACTAAAACTATTGAAGCGACCTCGTAGATATACTAGTGTAGTGTGTAGTGAACATGAATGCCAGAAACGAGCTTGGATAAAAAAATATTTAGGATTTGTATATAGTTGTGTTTTTATATCATTTTATTGTTAACATAATACTTTAAATATTTTAACGTGAAAAATAAATAATGAAAATTTTAATTCTGATGTTAAACAACATAATGTTTTAAAATCACAAAATGCTGTTGTATTAAAGTCATATTTAATTAATAAAAACTCTTCCATCAGAAAACTAAGCTATGGAAGTTATTAATATTAGGTATATATTCACATAATTTCAACTAACACATGATGAAAAAACACTTGACAACTTGTTCAGAATTCCGATAGCCAAAGAAAATGTTATTTGAATTAAGGTTCTTCTAAAGATCTTTATTAATACAACGAAGCATTGAAAATTATGAAGACACCTCATTATATAAATAAAAAACTTGTCAACGAGTCGATAAAAACAAAATACTTAATTGATGTGTTTAACACCTTGAAATAACAAATTGCCTTTGTATAAAACAATATAAATGAGAACTTTTAAACTTTAAACTATACCTTTGTTCTAGTTCGGTTCGAACAAACTGCAGCCAATCAGCAAACAAACAAACTAACTTGTAAGTCCCAAAGTAAGGTTCGCGATTCATGCAATATGCTCCAAAGTTCCACGAATAATTCAAACAAGTGAACATAGTTTGCACTCTGACTGTGAGGCTGATGAATTGTCGTGATAAGAATATATCATGGCTCAGCTTTATCACACTATCTAGATATTCCAATGTTGTAAGGGTGCGATCCAAGAATGACGTAATGACTACTTTCGATCTCATAACTACAATAAGAGAAGCCTCAGGTATTATATTATTTTCCCATTCAATATTTCTATTGAAAGGAAAAATTATCCGTGACAGCCTGTTCAGTCTACCGTAGATCCCGAGAGAAAAAAATCGTTATTGTTTTTCGAAATAAATTATAATAACAGAATAAAGACTTGTTACATTTAATTACATTTATATATTACAAAATCAATTCGTATTGTTGTTTTCAGTAATAAATTAAATAAATAGTTTTACCGATCGTATATATTACAATTATGTGTTCTATTAAAGTATAGAATATAGAAAACAATCCAGACTACAAACAAATATTATACTTTTCCGACTTGAAAGCAAACTTTAAGTTCATATAAGAAAGTTTGTGTTTCAGTTTGACTTCGTTGCTATGATTAGTTTATGTTACAGAAGCAGAAGTTATACGAAATAATAATATTAAAAGATATAAAGGGCTATTGTACAATATGAAAAATCTTAAAGTACTCTTAATAAAATAAACGATATAAATAACAGCTGATGGGAGTTGCATGTGTTATGTTTGTGTTGAAAAATATACTTAAATAGATATGTTTTTAGCGCCAGAATGAATGGCTAGCTATAAGTAATATGACAATTAAATGTGTCTCTCTTAAGACACTAAAAAAGATATTTCAAGTAACGACAATTAAGAAACTACAAAATAAACTGTAATATTGATTATATGAAATAATATTGTCATGATAATTTTACTGGTGATAAATACTTTTAATCTATTTTTCTGAGTACGGATATAAAGAAAGAATTATAGAAATGAGCTCAACTTCAATTATATGTAGTTGCTGAAAATTAGTCAAGTATACCACATCGGTATTATATAAAATCATTTAAAATATAATAAATAATAATTTAATTTTCTGTTTTAATTCTCGTATTTTGTTATGTAATGTTTTACTAATCGTTTCGATTACTCTGTATAAACGTAGTCACAGGCTGAAGAGATGAAATTAAATAATAAAGTATGCAGAAATCATGAATACAACTAAATTTAGTATATTGAAAAAGTTTGAGATAAAATCATTAATAAATATTAATTATGAAACTATTTGAATAACCACTAATAAAAGGAATGTTTGTATTTAAAACAATTTTCTTAGACAAAAAAAAAAATTCGTTTAAATTAGCCAAAATAGAAGTGAGCATTCAAGTATATAAAAAAACCATTAAAACGGGGCAGTTAAGTTTGACTTTAGAAAAAATTATTCCTTTTTCGTATTTTGTAGGATTTAGATGTTTATAGACTGTAGGCAGCACTTCATTAATAAATACAATATACTGAAAACTATATCCTTCATTTCTGATGAAAAAGTGTAATGATAACCTCAAACAAAACATTTGTAATCAAAAAATAAACTTTCTTTTAAAAATATTGCAGGGATCATACGACCTATCAGACATTCTTATGTACATATGAGTACATTATATAGTGACCACTGTAATGTTTTAAAAATATATTCTACTTATTCCAGATTTCCCTGTAGCTGAATAAAATGGGAAAGTATTTTTAAATTAATTTTAAACAGTTTTAAATTTCAAACATTTTATTGTTAGTATAGTCGAGCTCATATGAAAATAACACAATTTTTATGTATAAAATTAATACAAAATATTTATCAGGCGAATCACAAGCCTGAAACAACTTTTGTATATTATGTTGAACGGGTCGAACTGTTTGTGGTTACGAGGATTACGAAAAGAATTATTCATATTGAGTTTATTTGTTACCGAAAATAATGTATGTTGCGAACAAACTTAATTTATTTTGCAATAATAATAATTGTTAACATTACAAAGGATACTTCAAACTGAAGAAAATAATGTGGCAATACAAGTTTTTACTACCACAAAATATTTTGGTTAAATTAATCAGGCCTATTTAACTACTGATTAAATGGATAAATATTAAACATGCTGACATTAACATTTTATATATTTTCAGATAAGATATAGAGTACGATAGAGAAATGTTATTTAGTTTTATAAAAGCTCTTTTTACGTTCATCGGCTTTTTATAATTTCATCTTCTATGTAAGCTAAAACTAAAAACCTAGAAAATATCTGCTATAACAAAGACACAATATACATGTTACACCTCATATCATTTTGTTATTTTAATGATATATTTAGGTTTATTGTGATTTTTGAATGTGCAAACTAATGAAAGCCTAACAGTGGAGTTCTAAAACATACGTCTGGCACTAATTCAAATTGTTAATTTAATTTACATAGTTTCAATTAAAAGTCTTAGACAGGTATTTTATAATAAGGACGGTTCAAAAGAAACTTCCGAGACAATATTTTTCATTTTCTTATTATCTCTGTCAAAGGTTTGTCGTAACGTTGATTATGTCGCTACAGAAGTGTAAACTGTGAAAGGTCAAATAATAATTCTTGTTCATTTGAAAAATGTAGAAATAGTGCTATTTATAGATGTAGGAGGCAATAAAACGATCTCAGAAGCGACTGCAGCTTAAACGAGTTTCAATTTTAAAGAGAGTTATTGAAATTGATTACATTAGAGGCGGAAGACGTCACCGGCGCCGCCCCCGTTTATTACCAGCCTTCATCACTAGATGTTTGTTACGAGAGCTTCATGTACTCTTAGGATTTTCTCACATTCTTTTATTTAAGATTCAGTTTAATGAAAATATCCTCTCTGCTCATGCTATATAAAAATAATATATCTATTTTATAAGGGAAGGTGCTCAAAAGGCATCAATTTACGTTATTTTAGTTGTGGTGTAGTTTCATCTTAATCGATATATTTATTTGTTTATAAATGTGATGGCTATTAGCTATATATATATGTGTGTGTGTGTGTGAGAGAGAGTATAAAATGTTGTGAGAATCATATGTTAAGAGAACATTCCAATTAGCGTTTGCTATTCATCGTATAGACAAAGATTTTTTTTCTTTTAGAACATTTTAATAAAAGTTCGATATAAAACGTTTCTATTTTCATGTTCAATATCACTTTCTGCTTATGAATGTAAACAATTTATTGAACCGTAAAGACTAAAACCAATACGAATACTCGAAAACAACAAATCGTTTTTAGCTATACATTTTTTTGTTCATTCAACTGTTTGTTTTGAATATTGTAAATGTAATTTGTATATAATATTCTCGTAACTTCCATTGAACAAATCAATGTACCCAGTGTTACATGACTTAAAACGTTTTTCATAATAGTTGGTTACATACTTGTCATGTTTTAAATTACAGTGTTGCCAACCATTTTAGTGGGAGACACATTCCAGCATTTCATGTGTCTCCAAACTATTTTCTCTAAAATAAAACATGTACACATATAATTAATTCGAGTAACATACATTTTCCTACCACCAAAACTTCTGCAACAAAATTTTATCAAATGTAAATTTCATTAAAAGGTTCAAAATCCAAATCAATCTACGTTTTTATTACGACAGTTTTTTTTTTTTTTTTTTTTACGAGGGGAATCTTTTAAAGACTTCCTGCCGCGGGGGAAACGCGACAGGGGCATGTGGGATTTCCACCCACTAAACCACCTCGACGTTCTCTGCGCTGTGCGTAGACTAGTGAGCGGGAACGGCAAGCCATACTTCCGCTCAACGACAGTTGTCTCAAGTCAAACTCAACTCTAATTCATAATAATTTAACCCGGCGTCATTGTGGCTAATAAACAGAACTTGGCCGTTGTGGCCGGGTAAATTTTACCCATGTACATTATTGTACACTGAATCAAGCATATGTCAATATTAGTCTTCTATAATAGGGAAATAGGTGGTTAAATACATTATTAATAAAAATCAAACATTTATTTATCATAAAATGAGCATATTACTCATCAAATTAAATCTTTTTACTCTGGGATAATTTTTTTAGAACATAACTTAAAACGTTTATTCGAAAACATAACATAATAGACATTTAGAGACAAAACATAAAATTTTCTTTAGAACATAAACATGAAATTATGAACTATATAAAACAAAGCTTATTTACTAATAATATACCGACTTATTCGCTATCGAGATCAACGCAACTTTGGCATAATGGGATAATGTGTTGTATACAAATAGGCTTATTGCAGTTATGCCTAGTTTTTTTGTCTTTGGCAGAAGGACAGTCTTTGCATCTCATATATGTTTTAGAACTTTTATTCGGAGGGTAGGTCATCATTTCACCGACTTGTTCGTGAATACGTTTACGTAAGCCTCTCGGTAAGTTCTCCACATTTTTTCTCACTCGAAGATGACCTTCAAGCATTGATAGACCGAGTTTTCTAAGGTAATCACGCCGGTTTGTTCCAGCATATTATTATTTATAAAGCGTTTCCAACACTCTATTTCAGTCTTATCATTTTGCGCAATAGGCTTTACCCCAGGTTTTTGTAAAATTATGTTTTCTGACCTTGTGCGGACGTTGGTTCGAGGTGGTTGCGAAGACCATTTGGTGGAATTGTCTTTACCAATATAAAACTGCTGGTTACTTGTTGAAACAATTGCTTCTTGCTCATCATCGCTGCATTCCTGTTCCGTATCACTGCCTTGACTTCGCTCTGAAATATGGTCGATTTCACCCTGGTCGTCTGAACTGCACTGTTCATTTTCACTGGCGTCAGCTTGTTCAAACAAGGCTAAGCGTCGACGTTGTTCGCTTTCGTAAGACATGGTTCATAAAACTGTGAAAAACGATATGCAATTTATCAATAAACAATAAAAAACAACAAACACGCTGTCTTTATAAATGTTACGAGGCCATTGTGGCCGGGTATAACTTACCCGCGCGCTCTTTACACACCTTTACACTACGAGGTAGCCGCAGCAACACTAAATAGAGAAGAGAATACGCAAATAGAGGTCAACGACCGCAGCTACTGTAACGGACAAAAGATTCGCGCATTTTGTTTTTAAAATTATGACAATTTTAAAATGCGTCGGGTATTAGATACCCGGCAACAATGACGCCGGGTTAAGGGTTCAGTATTACTCATTAGTAGTATTGTAGGTAATGAAAGTTACGGAAAATGACTGAAAGTTGGCGATATGACGACAACTATTAACCAACTTGTTGTCATATTATGTAGCTCGATAGAAACATTATATTTTTGTATATATCAGATTTGTATTTTGCCTTCGACTGGACACAAACAGGCAACTATCTTCTACGACTTTCGTTTCTGTAATACGTTGTTTTGTTATTTCGAATTTTTGAGAAAATATCTAAGAGCTGTAATTTGTACTTAAATTCAATTCGGAAAAACAAGGCATGGTTAAAGTTTTGACGTCATTTTTAATTTAACATAGTGGAATGTCTGAGATAGAAAACTAATTATTTCTAATGAAATTCTACAATATGGATATCAAATGTAAGAATTTTCTAATTTTTACTGGAAATCAAGAGGTGTTAGTTTAAATCCAAATATAACGTTCTACTCATTCTTAAACCTTAATTTTGAAGAAGATAAACAACAGTTAGAAATAAGAAAAATAATCATGTTTAATTATCCAAAATCCTGAGCATACGGCGCGTAGCGTACCGCGCGCGCGCTTCAAAGAGCCATCAGACCATCACAGATGGGGCCCTAGAGCCGATGCCAGGCCAGGTCGCGGGTGTAAGCGCAATGATGTACCGCGGCCAGGCTCGGAGCAGGAAGTAGGTACGGGGGGTTTTAGTCGGTAAGAATCTGACACTCCCTCATTCCCCACCCAGGGCAAGAGGGGTCATTTGATGATTTTTACCTTAAAAAAAAAGGTTATTCAAAATGGCGGACTAGTTAATTTTAACTAAATTTTACGATGTGGATATCACAAAAAATGCTTCCTTAAAACGGAACTGCATAATTTACATAATGCAAAAGAAGCTTGGTGAGATAATATGTTGTTCAAAAAGAGCTAAATAATATAACTAGATTAGAATGATTTCAACACAATTTTTTTAATACAATTGTCTTGTACCAGATTATAATTGGATATGATAGTAATAAGAGATGTAGCTCAAGAAGGTAAGCGAACATTCTCAGTCTCAGTAGAAACCTATTCTCTCTTTTCTTGAAAATCAATTCTGTCAGGATTCCTGCAAATATTTTTTTGAACTAAGAATATTTCTTTTTTTATTCTCCTTACAATTTTTTTAATTATATAAAAATCTTAATAGGTGATAGTAGACAAATATTACTCAACGTATTCATAAAGATACCTGTTAAACGAGATTTCTTACTTGTAATTTATTATATAGAAAATTTAATGCATGATAACATTTTAAATATATGGGTTTTAATAATTTTAATAACGTTCTGAGCTCTAATTATTGATTGTCCATTGATTACCACTTTTAGCTTTAACATTTAACCTATTCTCTACATAAATATATTTTAATTATGATAAACATTTATTTTGTTTGTTTAGCAAAGCAAATCACATCAGTGATTTTAGTGTCCCTAGCTGAAACTTAAAACTCTCTAAAACTAACGTATTTATCGCTGGTATTATCAAACTGATGATTAAAGCCCAGTTTGTGTATAGGATAACAAATCATCTCTTACGTTACCCGTATATAACATTTTATTTAGATTATAAATAAAGAATAACTTCAAAATGTAGGTTTCTCTATGGGTATATGATTAATGAAATTATATTCAAAAACTAGTGTTTTATGAAATAAGCTGAACAAAGCCTCAAAAATGTAAAAAAATAATAATAAATAATTTAAATTGATGACAAGATGATAATTTTACGAGCTCTAACGTTCAAGATCCTTACAGTTTCTATTAGGAATGGAGAAGATGAAGTAATATTTTTGTGATGTTTAATCGTGTATTAATAACCAAACAAGACTTCCGTCCGTTAACCGGCTAACAATCCAATCACAATCAAAGATATTTACAATTGAAGACGGTCAGCGGGCCAGGAGGTGCGCGCGCCGCAGGAGCCTCCAGCCGTCAGTCGCGCGGCGCTCGCCGCTTGGTTGGTTCACTGTGTCAGCTCCAGGCGAGGGAAGCTTCGTGATCCGTACGACGCGACGTGAGCCGGTGTAGTGAAGTGATATGGTGTTTTGTTGTGATTGTTAAACGACCAGCACTGGCACCGCTCGAGGTTCGTTGGCATTACAATATTTTATATATAGAAATAATGTGTAAAGATAAAGTAAAAGATATATAACAAGTTTTTTTTTTAAATTTGTTAGTGAACTTAAATTTAGTCAAAACATATTTGATTAAGAATAACATACAATTTATAAAAACAAAGTTAATATGGTCACATTAGTTAAAACAGAACGCATTTGAGAGAAATATAATCAAAATAGACGTTTGTTTTCTGTAAATTTTAACGTTCATTCAGTGATATTGAAATATGAAAATGTTATTTTAATTAATTGTTATAAATTTTGATCATTATAGTGTATTATAAAATATTAAAACCTTCATCAGTGACATGAGAACTATGTATTATAGGTAATTGAACATTGAAGTTCTAACAAGTTTTTCTCGGATTTGAAACCGTCTCGTGTTGGGAGGTCCTTTGTGTTATAATCAACTTAATTGAATCAAAACCACTTAGTAGGGTACAGATGGTATAAGATAAACAGGGATAATTTTATTATCCCTTTTTGAAAGTAATCGCTTCTGTTTCATTTTGGTTCTATATCAATGTTTTAATAAGGGCGGTTAAACTCCCTAAAAGCTTTTCTTTCTATTGCTATTACATAACTTTTTTGCAACATTAGTGAATAATCTGATGTAAAGATATTTTTTCTTTACATCCATTATAATATCGCGTGGAACATCATTAGGGCGACTTTTATTCCATCAGTAATGGGAGTAATATAAAAGTCATTAATAACAATTAACGAGCCTGCGACAGATCCCGTCTTCATTTACAGCCAACTCGGACCGACTTGTCGAATCACTTTTTTGATTAGTCAACTTTAAAACCATAAATCAAAGTAAATTTCTTAGCGTGTTATTTGTTATAGAGTAGGAATTATTACGACCCATTAGAGTTAATCTCGATAAAATATTACACTCAATTATATTTTTTTTATAATCCTTAATCATTTTTCCATTTGGTCCAATCGTTCTGCTGGTCATCATGGAAGCAAAATTCGCTGATAGGTTTTAAATGTTAGCGATATTTGCATTTTGTAATATGGATTTCGAAGTTCATGCAGACGAGATCGGATAGAGAAGCTAATGAATAGTAAAATGAAAGGCGCGTGATTGAAGTGTAGAGATCTACTATTCATGAATTTTTACTTTCCGAGCCTTCTTCAAAAAGTAATTACTATGAAATGCTCAATTTGCTTCATAATTGCGTGATTCGAGAAAGTAAGTTTCACTCGTACTTTTAAAATTCCATCGTTAATATGTACTTGAGTTATAAGCCTTTTAATTAATGAGGAAGAAAATAACTTCGTAAATTACTTTGCTTCAAAATCAAATATAAATATATCACATGGGCTTTCGTTGACGGAACTTTCCTTTAAGTTTCTCTTCAACACCACTTGGGTAACATATAATTAAAGTTACTCCTTGACTTAATAACCAAATATTTAACAAAGGCATGGGAATTTTGACATTCAATTTTATGCCGTACGGGTTTATATAGATACATTGGTTATTTAGGTTTGTTTGTTGGCAATTTAACATCTCTCTTTCAGTGTTATATTAAAATGTTGTATTTTTTCTTAAAATATTTTTTATCTTTTATAATATAACAAAATGATTATCATTTAAATAATAATTATTAATATCGTCTTTAATGTAAGGTCGTAGAACCTGAGCAGCGGGCGTTAATAAAACAAATTCATAAAGCGAACAGAAGCTTCCAGTCCATTTTGTGTATCGTAACTTTAAAGGAAATTTGTAATATTTTGTAAAATGGCGTAATTTGCATAATTTATGCATAACGTATGCATCACTGTGCAAATTACATTATGGTAAAATTGCCAAGTTTTATGCAGATTGAAGCAAAGGGAATTCGTCTGCTGTAAAATCAATATCATGTCTTTATTCTGCGTTGCCTTACAATATTTGTTACATTTTGGTCTTTCTCGAGAACTGGGTAAGCGTCTTGTTTCTAAAAGAGATATCATATGAATTTGGTAAACTTAGACTGACTGCTACCATGGCCTTTTTCTTAAATCAACAAATTGATTCACTAACAATTTTCTGATACATGTTACTTGTATTAGCCCTACTACATTGAGTCATAAAATTTCTTAAAAGCCTATAGGCATGACTGAAATAATAACATGATTTACATTATAAAATAGTTCATTTTAGTTTCAAGAGTCTGTGTCATATTCATTTTGTGTAAATTGGTTTAAATATATATTATTGAAGGAAATCGTATTACATATCATATAGCTTCTGTTTTTAGTTTCCACTACAGATCTTAATATTTCCTCAGAATTTATTGTAATATTATATTTATAACGTAGACAAAGTTTAAGGATGTATAAATAACATCAATCAATCTGATCTTAGCCAATTAAAATAATTCGTGAAGAAAACTTGTGAGTAGGTTTTTAAGATTTTTACTGATTCTTTCAAATACTTGTAAACTAAGTAAGAGAAATGTTATTTAAAATTTCAATTATTTTTAATACTTAAGTATAAAATCTTTAATTAGAAAGTCAATGAATAAAGATGTGATATTAAAAAAATAATTGTAAACACTAGTCTACTGCTCATATTTGGTCTATCACGGCTGAGGGGGACACATCCTCTCATCGGGCAAGTGGCTATTACTGCTGCGGTTGGTTCCAAAATGAATGTACCGGAAGACCTGAGTTCCTTCGCCTTCTGTAGCAATTCAATGATTTCTTCCTTCCTTCTTCGATACATACAATAATCTTAAAGGCCAATAAAACACCTGAAACTTTATATGTACATATACAGATATACTAGTGTCAATATACCCAACGTAGGAGTTTAATAAGTTACATTGCCTACTATTATCAGTAGAGATCATATCGAACTGTTTTTTTAAACACAATTATATTAATAATAATCTTAATAATTAAACTGTCGCCAAAGGAGTCCCAAATATCAATCTATGCCAAGCCGACAAGTCCAATAAAAGTATATCATACTCAGTATCGCACAATGACTCATTACACTGGTCTGCAAAAAAAACTTTTTTTGGTCTCCTTTACAGAACTAAGGATTATTATTATTGATTCAATAGTACTAAATAGAAATATGGTATCAAAATTTTTCTATCACGTATATTTTTTTTACAATATAATTTTTAAATAAAATAGCTTTTTTGGCATTATATTTTAATCATATATTTATTTATTATCATAATTTTGGATACAGACCATGAAAAAACATTAAAACGTATATTACAAAATGTTTATTACTTATTATTAATATTATTTTACTTTGTAGTTTTCTTTCTTTTTATATTTTAAAGTTTGAAGTGGAATTTTTCGCCAAATAAACCAGCAAAAATCAGCAAGCATTCCTTCTGACCATTTTGCGTTGTAGCGTCTCTCTATGTGCATAATATCTTGATGAAACCTCTCACCGTGTTCATCTGATACTGCTTCAAAGTTAGGTGGGAAGAAATCCCAGTGAGAGTCCAAAAAATGAATTTTTAAAGACATGTTACACCCTAGGTCTTTATACGAAGAAATAAGTTCTGTGACAATATCCTGGTAGTTTTCACTTTTTTTTATTTCCTAGAAAATTATAGCACACTTCGACGAAAGCAGTCCATGCCCTTTTTTCGGGTTCTTTCTGTTTTATTGTAAAATTTATGTCCTTCATAAGCTCGCGTATTTGGGGACCCACAAAGATTCCTTCTTTTAATTTTGCTTCGCTGATTCGGGGGAATTTTGTCTTTAAATACAGAAAGCCTTCACCATTCTTATTTATGGCTTTGACAAATTTTTCTTAAGACCCAGCTTTTTATGGAGTGGAGGAAGAAAAATTTTTTCACTTGGAACTAAAGGTTCTTCATTAATGTTCTTGAAACCAGGCTTCATATTCGTTCTTCGTGGTTCTTCTTCTTCCAGCTTTTTACTTCATAGTGTTTATCTCTCGCCCGACTATCCCACTCACACAAAAAACAACAATATTTTGCATATCCTCCTTGTAGGTCAGTTAACATTGCTACAACTTTAAGATCAGCGCAAATATTCCACATATACTGTGAATATTTAATTTTTTTTCAATGTATCCGTATAAAAATGACTCAGTCGGTATCGTTCGCTCTCTTTCTATCAGTAGGAGTCGTTTTTTTGTGCTTACCCACTAACACAACAAAACACAGTTGCACTAACGCATGAACAACAGTAAAATATATGGAATTTTAAGCTATTCAAAAAAAATTTTTTGTAAGGAATATATACCTCATAGCAAAAAAATAAAAACAGATATAGATTCAGGATATTGAATACTTCATACTTATCATATTTTTGTTTAAAGGAGTTTTTCGTTGCAGACCAGTGTTATTTGTAGTAAACAGCCAATCAGGATTAACACAAATCCCAGTAATTGGGACGAGCAAAGAGAACATCATTACGTATTTATTGCGATTGACTAATCGTGGATTATCTAATTATTTATTGATGTTACAATTGGTCGTGTGTGCGTTCACGATTATGTCATGATATTCAATCAGTTTTTTTTATCTTAATTGTTATTTAAGGAGTGAATAATAATTAGTAATAATTATAAAAATTAACAAGACATCATGTGAAGTCAATCAGTTTTCTTTTTAGGTGATTTATATTAAAATGCAGTCTCCGTTCTGAACGGTGATGTAGATACGATTTTGCCTCACTGCGGATGAACGCCTTGTATCTAGCCCAGAACAATAATATCCTTTACTGATTTAACACAAAATAATTCAAAATATAATACAATATCCATATGGATTCGGTTGTAACACTTTATTATGTTTAAATCCTCAGTAAATCGTCTTTATATATGTCAATATTTCTCAATGTACCATAACAAAATATGATGGTATCCGAGGAACGTAAACTGGTACTTATATGTTGGAGATTCAATACGATAAGCTAACTTTATGATCACATGAAGTAAGCAACAAAGACTAAGAATAAACTCAGCTTCAGTTATCAAACATTGGACTCGATTCACATAATTTATTTATTTATATAAGGACAACTTACAAAACATACACCATTTATAAGTTTTAAAATAAAGGTAATTACATTTTTAGCTAAATGTTGTTTCAATTAAAAGTCATCACGGCATGGAAAAGGACAGTATTTTCTATTAACCTAAGATTTTTAAAGGAATGTATTTACATTGTATACAGTATTACTATGATATGTAAAGTGAAAAAATCAACGATTGTATGTGTGTATCATTTTGGGTTAGAATAATAAAAATAAATTACTATTTATTTTGATTTTATTTTTTAAAGCGAATAAAACGTAAACCAATTCTTAGAAAAACCTATGCAAAAGGCATTAAAAAGCGAAATAATAATATTGTTAAGTGTCCCATTTAATTTATTACAACATTCTAGGGTATTTCTCTAGAAAGGACTTTTCTTATATACAACAGTGTAACTTAAATATTTTATTTATTTATTAAGTAATATTTTAGTACAAGAACTCCGAAAACGCTTTTAAAATATAATTATTAGTCTAGTATCTAATAAATAAAATGTTAAATAATCATGACAGCTTTAACTAAAAGTTCTTAAATTTACTGTCTAGTTAAAACCTATTAGTTTCATCACTTATCTTCGTACTTTTCACCTAGAAAACATTTTTCTTTGGTTATATTGAAACATTTCATCACTTCAAATACTTCACAGACTTCCGTCTTAAATAAAGTCTCTTTCGTTCATTAAATTTTCATTTCCTAAAAGAAAAAATGTCACGAATCAAGATAGAACTTTTACTAGAATATTAACAAGATAGAATCTGGAGCGAAGTTTTAAATCTGTAACATTTATTAATAATTCTCTTTACTATGACAAGATTTTGAGTTTTGCATCAGAGGAAGTCCTCGCGGGTCTTATCACGACCTCGACATGACCTTTGTCACTAACACTTTTTATAAATCATACATATTGTGTCTTATTCAATATTTCTCAAGATAATATGTTTCAACAACTCTCAACGGTCTTCTTCGGTATTAGAGATGATTTGCACAATATTGCATAACGTCAAATCATTTTTCATTTTAACATAATTCCATCGCTGTCAAAGTTTTAATGGTGACAGGTCGCGGTGCGAGGTGCGTTCGCAAAGTTGGAAAATATGAGCGTTCCCTGAAACACGTTTTCGTCGTTATGCGATTTGCTAATTCAGCGGATTATCATAAAATTTACTTGAGAGTTTTATCCTTGTCATTATAAGATTATCTCTCTGAACCAAAAAATAACTGGCTATTTATCGTGAAAAGTCAAGAACTTCGAGTTTCAAAAACTCGATTAGAAAATTAAATAAGAATTTTGTTGTTTCATTCAGGTCGTTAATTTTCTTACATAAACCTAAATATTTTCTTCTTTTCTAAATTCTTCATAGTGTTCTGGTTCGGTTAAATGACATGTTGAACATAAAGCCGCCTGGCGTCAGTTGGACTTTGAAATAGACTTATTCTCATCACGTACTTTGTGATATTACGAAGGTTCTAGATAGAAAGTGTTATTGAGCGTGATAAATGGCCAGTAAATTTTATATAGCCGTCAAACGATTCCGATGTATCGTAATATTGTAATTCGAATGACATTGTAACTCGTAACTTTACTACAGCTTCAATAATTTCATATTCTCATTTATCAATTTTTAATAAATTTACTGAAAATACTATTTATTAATTTTGTGAAAAGAACGTATATCTGAAGGTTCCTGGTTTAAGACATTTCAAAACAATTGAAACCAGATTAAAAAATCTGATATAGCACAAATGGAGAAGCTAATAAAGTTGAAATCGTTTAGCTAAGCCAGCTCGGCTAATCCAGCCAGCCAGCTAGTTAGCGCGTGCTCGAGGAAGTAATTACAGCGCGGCTGGGATTACTCCGAGTTTGTGACTATTGTTTCATCAGTTAATTTGTTTTGTTATTAGTTTTTAACAACTTGTGAATAAAGTTACATTCAGCATGCTGAGATTGCTGTGACAGTGAAGTCGAAGTTTCAAATTATAATTTAAATTAAAAATGTTAGATCAGATCAACAAAAAATATTTGTGAGTAGAGTCAAAAGCTATTGTTTGTTCGGAATAAAAGATTTGCGTCTCGCTTGAGGTGAATTAGATTAGCAGCGTGTTGTGGGTTAATCTAGACCCAAGTGGGACAGCTTTTATGACCCGGATACGTGACAAAATATAGCCCCTGGGATGGATCGGTATTATGGCACATTTATCATTTCCCTGCTGATGTTACTTGGATCTTATATTAAAGTTTTTTAGGTTTACAGATGAGACGCAGATCTGGAATAATTTGAAAATGCTTTTGTAATAATAAATTTATTGTAGAATTTTAAAAACGTGTTTAGATAAATAGCCTCTTATTTTTTGCTACACAAGATGAATTTGTGAAGATAAATAGTAATTAATAGACTCAATGTTATGTAACCTCCTTTGGTATTTTTACTTAATAATTAATAATAATAGTTAATTTAAATCATAATCTTCTACTTTTATAAATCTTACATTTCAATAGTAATATCAATAACTAACATCAAAATATTAGAATGCAAGAGAGACTTCTTGGTGATCAAATATTATTTGTTTTAAGAGTCTTTTTTCAGCCAATTTCCGTAGTCATATGAAACAATAGTTTGTGTATCAAATTTCGGGACACGCGTCTCACGTCCGGTATCATGTGACCCGCGACCCGACGAAAACTCACTGAAAACTGAATATTGTTCACGGCGGGATAAAAAGAACTTTTATTTTCCTTTTCACAATTTCCTTCTTGCTACACATATGTAGATTCTATCAATGACAATTTTGCCAGTGTGAAACATTTACTGTTTATTATTAATATAGAAACAAAACTAGTGTTCATAGTTTATCTTTAATATGAACAAACTTGTTTGTAATAATTGAATTGAACATTATCGTTGAATAACTTGAACCAAGTGGCTCTTAACTGGTGTATTTAATGAATATTGATTACGGATTTCAGGAGTTGGTAAATCTCTCGTATTCGTTATTTAAACATCGGTTAACCGGACCGAACGAAATTGTTAAAGCAACTTTTGAATGTGAAATATTTTTTTGCCGTAAAAACATTGACAACTGAAAAGTAGTAAGTAAAGTCTATATATATTACATTGACAAACTGTTATATTTATAAAGAAAGGGCTATGTTTTACAAAAATGTGAACGTAAAAAAACATTTGTAATAAATAGAAAAACGTAAATTAATAATAAGATCTCAATGTCGAGATAAAAGCAATTTATATTTTAGTTTATTAAAAACTGTATCATAATTATATTTATATGTGAAATCATAATTCATTAAAGCTATTAATTAATTTATTGCAGCTCAGGACGAGCGTTCAAATGATAATAAGGCAATTTAAATAAATTAATGAACATTCACTCTATTTGACAAAATGTTTACATGTAAACTGAATTATATGAACGGGAAGATATTGACACACATGAACAATACTTTACAATACATACAATACATGATCGTCTTTGAATCAAAATAAAGATATATTAAATTTCATTGTTCATTATAGTCACTAATCAATCACTCTTTATGTTTTCTCGATCTATACAACAAATATCATGTTCGATATGACATTCGATACGAAAATGACTGTCGGTATTTGAAGTCGGTAAAAAAACGTTTGTTAATGTTCAGGCTAGAATAATTTCAGAACTCATTTGTTATTTAATGTGATGCAATAAAATGAGGTAAAAACAATATAGCAAAATATTTGAAATGTCTTAAGAGTTGTAAACTTTAGAAAAAACATTAAAACTAACTACTGTGTCATTTAACAAAAACGTTAAATGAAATTCAGTCGATATACTTTATATTTATTTTTAGATATTTTAAAACAAATGTAAATTTTACTTCATTTCGTCTTAAATGTTTGGTGATAGAAGTTACATTTTTGAAAGAACTTAACTTGATTCATTTTTTTTCTGAATATTAATTTAACTAAAAAATAATTAGCTATTCAAAATGTGTATATTTAAAAATTCGTTTGTTAGTAAGCGTGACGGTTCGTAAGTTGGCAACCTTTAGATATCTCACATCATACAATGTAAACAGATGATTTAAAGGGTCGGACTGTAACGGGTTCCTGAGCAAACAGATCAAAGCAGAAGGATAAAAGCCGTCAGCGTCGGCTCGAAGACAAACACCGGCCAAATTGACGGCACATCGAGATCCCGCCCTTGCCTGTATCGACATTTTAATTTCTGTAAACATCAATGTTTTAGCTATGTGTGGATCATTAGTGTCGGCTTGTTTACTCTCTACCTACAACTGCGGGACGACATTAAACTGTCATAATGTAATAGCAAGTTACGTATACAGACTGATAGGATTAGATATTAGTGTGAGTTGGAGTTTGTATTGAATTGAAAATAAAATGTTACTTATAATTTTGGTCTTTATTAAAAAGTGCGCAGAAATCTTAAGATTCTATAATTGAGGACGTAACCTTAATGAAACCTCTTGACCCGCGCTATTTTTAATTTATTTTCCGAGTTGAAAGCTTTGATGAAACTCCCACCAAATTTAAAGAGTAACGGAAATAATTAAGAATCCGTTATAGACGAGGACTAAGGCGAATATAGCTTCGTTTATTATTATTGCTCACTAAATCCGAGCGTCGGCCAACTTCCTAAGCAAAATGAGCAATTAGTAAACTATTGAACTTAAAATGATTTTTAGTTGGGGCGCAGCAAATAATGTACAAGCTTAAGTCGGATCTGAAATAGAAATGAAATGTATTGTTTGAGAAATTAACGCGAAACTGTTAATGTTTCGGTGAAACTTTATAATTTACTTCTGAAGTTATAGCAGATTTTAATTACAAATTAACCAAGTAATTACTTGGAATATTGTTTACCGTCAAGCATTTACTACTTAGATTTAATATTTTCTATATTTATCAGAACAGTTTTAGCAAATAATCATTTGGAACTGGAAATATTTTGCAACCACTTAAAGAGTTTTCACTTCAATACATCTCTAGTGATTCATGAGAAAGTACGCTTATGTTTATTCTTTTGCTTTTTGTTGCATATTAAAAGATAGTGTTATAACAAACCCGAGGATGGAGTTGTCTAAGTTATTTTTTTTTATGTCGCATACTAACTAAATTATAATTTTTAGTTCAAAACTTACAAACTGTCCTTTTATTTAATTTATTGTTATTAAAAAGAAATGTTTTGTAAAGCTAATATTATAGACGAGTACTTTCACCTCACATTTAAAAAACACACACAGTATTTAATTGTTGCATAACAATTTTTCAAAATTAATACTTTTTTCCGGTTTTTTATTTGCGAATTCGTAAATTTTATGTCCGCTTATAATTGAGTTAACTTAAAGAGTAAGCAGGAACCGTCTGTTCCTTACAAGAACATGAAAAATGATTTTTTTCAACAATGGTACAAATTCCGTTAATTAAAACGCCGTTGAAGTCAGAACAACAGCTAATTATTTAACAAACTCTCCCCATTTCATGAGGTTCGCGTGATGTCGACCTTATTTCCTTTAATTGGGACAACTTTGATGAATATTATAATAAACCGAGTTTTTCAACTACACTATTGTTAGTTTGAAATTCTTTTCCCATTTAAGTGGCCGTTCGGAAATGGCGAACTTTAACGAGGAAGCGAAACGAGTTGAGAGAAGTTTGTGAATTGAACTTTAATTTATTTTGTTTCTTTTGAATTTGTTTATTGAATTCGAATTCATCTTGAGCTGATCGAAGGCTACTTCTCCTCAGGTTTTGTGATTTTCATTCGTGATTGCTTCCTCGAGTAGTAACGAAGTATCCGCTCGTAAATCAATTAGAATTAGAAATGGACAGAATTGAGATTTATAGATGGTTTGCTATTGCTTTCCTTCCGAAACTACATAAATTTAAACAGTTCTGACTGTATGGATTAGTCAGTACTTTGACAAAATTATAAATTTATTGTGTAAAGTTCTTAGCCTTATAATTTATTATATTAACAAATTTTAACGATAAACATCATACCAACTCGCTGTTAGTCATCATACCAACAAAATTGACCAAAGATAATTTGTTGTATCAAAAGGGGAGACGAAATTTTGCAACTAATGTTTTCAGTTTCTTGAGAAATTTATAACATACAGAAAGTCCATTTTTGCACTATGGCTTGTTAGTTTGATTTAGAGGAACACTAGAATTTAGAAAAATATGACAATTCAGTTTTATCATATTAATTAATATTTAAAGTTTAAACTATCTCAATCATAATTACAATTAATTTTAACTAGCACAACTCGTAGTATGGTCTTATAACAGTACTCCACAAGTTAGTAAGGAGACTTAGGTAGTAGAATTCCTATTACTGGTAACTTTAGAGAGTATGAATAATTGTAATTAATGGATGTCTAAGAATAGATCTACAATTAACTTGTACATAACCATCTGTGTAATTATTTTGTGAAATAACAGACCTCACCAAATGTTACGTTACGTGTGCCAGTGAAATTTGTAGTTGTTTAGACTATAGACTAGAATTTTATATTTAATAAATTTTATATATATCTGTGTATCATATTTTAATAACTACACTTAAAAATAATCTTGAAATTAATTAACTTAACGTTCTTATATTGGTCATACATATCAAACATTAAAAAAAACATTTCAAAATTCAAAAGGCACTGTGTAAAAGAGTTTTAATTCATAATAAGAAATCGTTGAAAACAGTCTAAAGTGTTGAAGTAGCCTTCATTGAAATGAATTCCCAACTATCCTGTCATACAAATAATATAAAGACGAATGTAATGGAGCGAGAGTTCGGTCGTGGATAAAAGCTGAGGATAACAAACAGACGATTTCCTTTCAATGGGCGACGAATTCACACCGCGACGATTACTGAGACAAAGCCTCTTAAACGGCCAGCATTGTGGGAAGTTTCTCAAAAATATTCTATTCAGAACTGGAATGCTGAATTAGAGACTTAAAATATAAAAAAATAGAAGTTGAATAGCTATCACTATGAAATAATATCAGAAAACCTTTCTTATAACTTTCTACAAAACGATGATTGAAAGTATTTTTACAATATGGAGCGGTGAGCGCTGTTCCCCTGACGCGAAGTTTGAGCGAAACTCAGTCAACCGTGTGTGTAACTATTCGTAGGAGCTGTAATTGAATTTCTGGAAATCATTAACACTTACAGTTCAATGAACACAACTTCTTCGACGACCCTTCGAATACGATTAAACCATTAGTCCCTTGTAGCTGTAAATCTGAACATTACTTGTGCTAACAAATTGATGGAGCATTTAAGTGAAATCTGCACGCACAATATTGTCTCGATTCTAATTGAATCGTTTTAACAAAATAAATAAATCTTTGGACATGTTACACGTAGTTAAATTCCTTTATTTTAATTCAAAACAGTTTAAGTTTTAATGAAGAAGAATGAAAAAAGTTGGAAATTAAGCGAGACTCAGGAGCGACTTAATTGAAAGGCTGACTATTTTGTATTTTAAACATTTAACTAAGAATTTTAATTTATTTTCAAGAACATTTCTTGGAAACTTAAACTTTTACAAAAACTAAAAAAATAATTTCTGTTGCACTATATTTTATTTTATTTGTTCTAAATTGTTATTTCTTTTACAGTGAATACAAAATAATTGAAAGAAAAACATGTTAACGGAAAACAATTGGTGTAAACTTAACATTATATCTAAATATTCAAGGTAGGACTCTATGTCATTGTGAATTATTTCCCTCTGATAAACTAAAGGGACGGAATACTAATCACTGTTATCATGAAATGCTTCATCAATTATAAATCTGACAGCGCTTTGCATAGATTTATTTGAGTCCTATAATGATTTAACTCTAACAGACAGTTGGCAGATTGTTTTACTCGAGATACTGTTCCAAGTCGACCGCTTACATTTGTCTTTTAAATATGACTTAACAAATATATTTTTTATATAGGTATATGTATATGTTACTACTTAATATAAACAATTACTTTGTTAAACATTAGTAGGGGCCAAAAAGGGTGCATGAAAGTAGGCAATGTCGTTTATTCTCTCACGCAGTTCTCTTTATATAAAATAATTTTACAACAGTTGACAATACTTTCTTATGTAAAAGAGCTGATTTCACCGAGGGATAACTTTCAAACCATTTCATCAGCACTTCTGTTGCAGCTTGGCAAAACTCCTAAAAATCCTTTCCTTGTAGCAAAGCACATCTATTGATAAGATTTTGCTTACGCTATTGCTTTATTGTAATATTACTCTACTACTAAATAGTATTTTTAGTAGTAAAGTAATATTAAATTTATACTTTTGAAATTATTTATCAGGTGTTTTGTTAAGTGATACAAGAAGTTTTTGGTTCAGAGTAAAAATTTATTTACATGTATAAAATATGTGCCATACACAGAGAAACTATGACCATATATCAGCTGCAACCGCAGTACAAGCTGTAAACAAAGTACTAACTCTGAGGCCATTACACAATGGAATATCCTTGTTATATGGTCAAACTTTTACAGTTTTCAAACAAACAAAACACCAAAGTGAAGAAATATTCAACTCCTCTTACGAATACACAAAATGGTTATGTGCGACAAGGACAGACTATACCTTTGTAGGGGAGCTGTGACAGAAAATATGCTCTGAGATTTTGAGGAAAGTAAATTTACGGTTGATTTAATATTCGTAAAGCGTTTAGCAAAGATGTGGCTTAAATGTGGATCACAGGACCGCAGCGCGCGTGATGGTCGGAAGTTAATTGCTAGTAGTTCAGAATGATTCAGGCAGGTGAAGCTAAGCCATCTACAAAGACAACTCCGCAAATTATACAACTCCACAACTATTAGTTATTATAGTTCTGTTTAATGATCTGTTACTAATAATTAACGCGATAGTGAGCGTTCTTGTTTTATAAAACACACTTTTCGATGTATTTTACTTCCTGTCGCAGTAGAACCTTACTATGAAAGTGATAGTGACGTACCTCTTCCATATGTGAGCGATATGTTTATAATATAATAAATAATTGAAATAACTTATTAAATGTCAACTAGACTTGTGGGTAAAGTAAATTCGAAATCTATCGAGGGTAGGGCTTCCCATATTGCTCGAACTTCTAAATATTGTGCCTCGATTTCGCCATTAAAGTAAGTTTAGCTGAGTTTCTTGTTTTAACGATTTGCTCCCGGATTGGTTTGCGGTTTTATTCAATTTGCAGTTGGCTCCTTTTGTTTATGGATGCTGGAATTATTTCTAAGTTTGTTTCAGGGCCTTCTGTTCTACTATTGATAGCCATTCTCAATATTCATTATCATATTACTGAACGATTGTTTCTTTCAAATTTTATTTATGAACTATAGTTCAACTTTTTCAGATTAATGCTTATAGATTTTTTGTGCAGATGTTTAAGTTTATGTAATATGTTTTAAAGTACCTGTAATTATGGTAGGTTATTTTCATGTGATCCTGGCACACTGCATTCTGAATTATTTTAGGAAACAACAAAGCTGTGCTGAATATAGTGTAACTAGCGTCCGTGGTTTAAACAGCTTACTGAGTTCTCAATGTATGGTGAGGTAGCATAGGAAAATAAGGACATTTAATATGAAATAATTGAATGACAGGGTACTTGCTAAAACGCGATTTATGTATAGAAATACATTATAAACAAGTATCTTTTTTTCAATAAAAGTAACCGAATAGCAATTAATTAGTCCAGGATCAATATGTAAACTCGTTACCATCGATCTTGTGAGTAATAAAGCGATATGCAAAACGACCAACGACCATGTTCCTGAAACGTAATGGAGGCTCTTACAAATGTCATTAATATTTCATGAATTGATTCGAGCCTTTTTTAACCCTTTGATGTATGTTTCGTTGTACGAATGTGCCTTTTCAACGTATATTTACTTGACTTTTTATTGATAAACAAACAAAGGTTGTTTTGGCTTAATGTTTTTTCATTTTTGCTCTTTGTGATTACAAAAAACATTTATTTAGACCAGGATTGCCATCAAAGTGTTTTGTAAATAATTAAAACGTCATAAATTCCCACATTACTTATCATATCGTGACAGGGCGCTACAAAAAATGTCAAAGTAAATACATATAATTTCGCACAGCAAGATTTATTGCTAAACTTATCTCGATGATTGATGTACGCCTGGAAAAAATCGGTTTTCGGACGAACGGATCTAAAATGAGTCCCGTTGCGTATGAAATTAATTTAAACGCTCCGGTTACAACGTCAACATTACATTCATTCATCAAAATGAAAATAAAACTACAAGGAGCTCCGGCAAATCACGATGATAAATTAAAAATAAATTTAAACAGTTAAGTGCATCGCTCGAAATGTCGGAAAAATCCAATATGGATATATCCAAAACGAATGGAGCTTTACACGTCTTTGAAATGCTTTAAGGCTAATTGAGCTCCGAATACCTAGCTCAAGTATCTTCCATAAGGTCAAAGAGACCGCTTTAACCCTAGGACTTAATCAGGTTGGCTTTGAAACTTAAGAGGTATTTAAATTGAATTCTCTATTAAACTGAAAATAAGTTCAGAATTACAAGATAAAAAGAACATGCAGAAAATCGAAAGTTATATTGAGTCAGTGGGAACATATTTATCATATGTCAGTTCCATGGTTTCACTCGCTCCGGTGAGACTCATTTCTCATAAATATGCACATGGGCTTATCGTTGTTGAAACTGCTCCGTATTTGTGTTAGATACTGAGCACTTACGTCATTTCCTTTAATAAACACAGTTAAGTTTAGTCTGGCTAAATATAAACACACAGTTCAGTCGATCGAAGTAATTAAATATAAATTTTCATCGTCGAGACAATGACAAATGCCTTTATCATATTGTTAGCTTCTTCTGAGATAAACAAAGTTCTGAGAATACTAATTTCTTCTTAAGAAAATAAATATTATTGTACAATTTTATGTATAAATTTGTAAGGTAAATTTAGTCAAAGCTAAATACGGTCCACATTGAAAAGTCGAAAAAAAAAATACTCTAAATTATTATTTCTACAAACGCTGTTTACAAAAGAAGGTAATTTCAAAGATCACACGGAGATATTAAAATCCTTTTTCCCAATTTTTTTTCCCATTAGACAATCCACGACCCCTCCCCCCTTGACCCCTAACGACGTTTCAATCAGGTTTTACCTGAATCACTTATTGCTGTCTTCAATATTATTTGCATATTTCCACTTTTTTTGTAAAGGTTTTTTATTTGCTGATATCGACTTATTGGAAAATCATAGAGTCGAAAGTAATGACAGATCAAAAGAAATTGAAAAACATGGGACCTCATTTAGTTAATCGAGAAAATTTGTTATGTTCTTTGTACATGTGAAAGGTTAAATGTCAGTAAAGTAGAACATAGTACGAGTATATAAAAATAAAATATACATACATATGTACTACTCAGCATTCAAAGAATATTTGATACAGCCACCGTTACACGTCGTAATGCTTAGAAAATGTGATAATATTTGACAAAGTATTATTTTTTAATGATATCCACATACGCCGAATGTCAGCTAAATTGTTTCACATATTATAAAACGAAGCATGAAAACGGACGCATACCGGAATTGTAATTTATAGCAACAACAGCTACCATTGTTTTCCACTACAATGCTTGACTTGTTACAGTACCGAATGACTCATGCACGGCCAAGTGTACCACATCGCTGCATCATACATATAAAACCTACATATTTATTACGGAATTCATGGTACATATTATAAGATAAAATAATAATTAAAAAATCATTACATTATTATTCACCGCTTCGAGATTAATATTACAATACTGTCATTATTTTTTTGTGTATCCTCCAAAATTCGTTGGAGGAGTAAAAATCTAATAATACCCTAATGGGGCTTTATATTGAATACTAATTTTACCCTAAACGTATTCCCTTAACATGTAACGCTTCATTTAATTTGATAAGTTTTTTGCTGAATGAAGCCATAAATAAGATTTCTTGGGGCATCATGTTTTCGTGTACCTTTCAGGAAAAAGTGATTCGATATGTATAAAAATATATTGACCAACGTTAGTAACTTATACTCGTACAAAGACGCAGAACGTGATTAAAAAATATTTTTCATAAAAGCATGGTGCTTGTTCATAAAAGTTAAAAAGTCATCATCACTTAACTTTTTAATGTAAGTATGGACATCTTGCTGCGTTCTATAACATTGAAACAATTTAGAAACTTAAAGGAAGATAGAAGTAAATACTGTGATTGTAAAGAATTTGAAGAAAGGGTATACAAGCGTTAATGACAAGGACGTTTAGAAATAAAACAGGATCTCCAGCAGGTAGGACGTACAGACGGGCTGTCACCGAATTAAATCCTCAAGAGCTTTCAGCTCCATTTGCTGAGACATCCCGCGGGATTATTATGAAACCATTATATTCGAAGATAAAATCGTAATGGGAATCTTCGAAGGTTTTAAAATAAAACGTCACATTGCTACTCGCGAAGCACCGATGCTGTCTTTTTACGCCTCACTGGATTCAATTTGAACCAAGACGTTTATTGTTTTGTACAAAGTGTTCTTATATATTTTTACTTTCTCTTGTTAACCGTGAAGTGTTGTTTTCTCTGCCCTCCTGTTTTATTAAACTGTTATAAGTAAAGTTTTGTTCTTATATAACCTCTGGAAGGTTATATATTCGTAGGTGCGAATGTTCAAATCCAAATTATAATTATAGGCAGGTGTCAGGTTCGTCATATGAATGATGTCAATTTGTTATATCTCTAGGGAACAGAACTTTGATCTTTGTCACGAATAGAATGCTCGTTTGCTGTTGAAAACGTAAAACGTAAGGCTAACTTCATACATGAATTTAATGTGAGAAATAAAAAATACAAATAGAAATAAAAGAATATGATGTAGAAATTAAAGTTAAGTAAAGTACGATATAAGTTAATAATTAATTTTAATAATTATTATTTATATACACATTAAGAACAAATATACTTATCTTATAGAACCAGACAAGTTACAAATAACCTTAAACTGTTAAAACTGAAACTAAACTGTTAAGACTGTTAAAAAAAATCAAATTACATGTAGCATTTGTTTATATTTAATGAAATAAAATTAACTCCATATCTTATGATGATAACATACTTGCATACACATGTTTTTATATTTTGTAAATACATAATTCTACTATGACGTCTTCAGATTCGGTTAATAAGAACAACTACATAGTAATTAAGAGTAACGTGGAATTGATACATCTTCTCATACAGACTGAAACCATTTGCGATGATTTTATAAAACATTAGTTTCATTACATGTTTCAGTAATTAGATGAGACTATGTATTATTTTAAACCTTTTTTGGATATACCTGAGTGTTTGTTATATTATATATGTTTCATCTATGTTGTTAATACTAAAATAAAACATGATACAACATAATAAATAAATAAAAGTAATGGTATTAATAACATTCTGAGAAAAACCAGTTAATTGCATTTTAGTTTTTTAATTAAATCCTACAAATCTATAAAAAGACATCGAGGTTGTTCGTTCTTGTTGGTTGCTTGTTACGTCTCTTCTTACCCTCAAGCTTCCTGTTAATTAAAACCAAATATTTTATTCTTGTTATAAATTTATTTCAGATTTGCCTATTTTTCGTCAAAAGAGTTGTCGTGAAACCTTTCTAGTTACGAAGGATTTCTTACATAAGTCTTAGTGACTAAAGAATTTACATAATTTCTACAAACACTTCTGAGTTATTGCATGTTAACATCTTTTTCTGCAATTTTTATTCTTCTTCCCTCGAGTATTTCTTTTAACAAGAAGATAACTTTATTAAATATTTATATGAGTGTTTTTTAACATTCCAGTTTTTTTTCATTTTACTTCTGCGGTAAATATATTACATTTATTATATACTAATAATTTACAAAATGACCGTACGAATATACTGAAGTCATTTTCAATGAATTCAGTTACTAAAACGATATTTTCATGTGAGACTAAAAACTTTGTAGGTTTGTTAGTTTTGTAAACGAATTGTGTTACGATGGCGACTACACTCTACTCCAAGAGAATGTGGCTACATTGTAAAACTTAGGTAACGTACATAGACAGTCACTTTATTTAATTTTTAATTTTTTCCTAACATGTTTTCAACACTCTAAGTTGTTTTGATTATAAAATAATTTAACAAATTACATCACATTTGGTGAGAAAAATGTATGTAATAAAAACAAAACATCTCCAACTTCCTCATTTAACAGTTATACAAAATTGTTCTAAGTATTTTTGTTCATATTCAAAAAGTATAAACATAACTATTAATATAAAGAAATATCCAAAGATTTATTCATCACTACAATTTAAGTAAGTTTAAAATGTTCAAGATTTATCCTTGGTTTATACTTTTAAAAGTATTACCACCAATTGAATTGTTCGTAAGGAATTAATAACTAGCAATTGTTCTCACGTGACTTGTGATTAAATAACATCTTTTCCGACCAATACAAAGTATTATTATATATTTAAAAGACGAATATACAAAAAGAGAAACAAAACGTGTAAATATCGTAAGTGACTTAGGAACATCAAAGCCACATCATGTTTCGTGCGAGTTCTCTCTCACGGGTCTGATCGAAGCCGTCACAAGACATCCACATTACTGACAATTGTGTTAAATGAACCAACGCATTTATTTAATATATAAAATGTATTATTTATACGCGGTTATTTCTTTGAACCTTTTTTATGTTCTGCCATAATAGTCTGCTATTGTCCGAGTATAAAGAAAAGATAAATGTGTTTCGGAGTAACTCAACTATTAAAAGGATACAAACATGATTGTTAACAAATACTTTTGTGAAAAATAAATACATTCTTTAATCCACGTTTAAATACAATGTATTAAAATCTGTGATGTCAACTATTTAGATTATTCAGTTATTCTCATATTTGTTTAGTTGACAGAATCTCATTGAAACTTTTAATATTTATTTTTGTTTTTGGTCGCCTTTTTTCTGTCATGGTAAGGAAGATATTACATTATTAAGATAATACAACATTAAATTCACTTTAAATTATCATTTACTTTTTTACCTTCAAAATGAAAAAAAATATAATATCGTGTTTCTTATTTTGAAATGAAATTGGGATGCGTGATTTTAAGTAATGTACGAGTATTACTCCGAATGTAAATACACGTAATTAAAAGATATATGAATTATATTATGTGTCTCGAACTTTAAATTATTTCAAGGCAACAAATATTTATTTAGTATTCCTAACATTTCTTAACTAGCTTGATGCTGAACAAACTCAAATAAGTGCATATATCGTATGTTCCTGCATCACAGTGTTTCATTGTTTCTTCAACATAATGATGTCTCGTCTTTTGCTGCTCGCTCCGAGCTCTGAATTTAGTTAAATGTCACAGTAACATTACAGTTTAACAAAATATTACTAAAAACCTTATTTAAATATAAGAGTATATGTTTTATTTCAGAGAATAATTTAGTATCTACTAGTTTAGTTCGCATGTACATCGAAGTTTAATCAATACAGTCAAATACATTACTGCATATCGTTTTTTTTATTATAATAATAATCCAGATGCCTGGTATAAAGTTATCAGTTTTACTTTTAAAGTACACATAAAATTCTTTTTTTAATTTCTTCTTGAGTCTGAAGTAGACAAATGACATCATACAGAATTATACAATGTAACTGCATCCTAATAAAAATTAAACGAAATTGGAAATATAAGAGGTGTAAATGTAAATTCTAACAAATTATACGCAATCCAACTTAATTTTCAACGTAATGTTGAGTTTCTGTCAAGTGCTCTTATAAGGTTTCATCCACTTCTCAATCATTCTTCTTCAAATAATGGAAAATTTGACAATCGGGGTCTCGATGTAGGCACAATCGAAAGTACTTTTCGAATATAATTACGCCCTTCACTGTTGTTCAATTATTGACCTTAATTCACTTTTAATTTAGATTCATATTTTAATGGGCAGGTTTAATTAACTGCTAAGTATTGATAACGACATCATTTTTTAGAAACACCAAATAAGCAGAAGTAATATATATATGATTTAAAGGTACATATATCGAATATAAATTAACAACATATGGATTCAGTCCTGTAAGTGATAGTTTACAAGCTAGGAGTTTTGTCTCTGTTTGTATTTTTTTATATATTTCTTAAAACTATATTTTATTATGCAATTTATAACTGAAAAACATAATGAATATTTTAAAAACAATAATTAAACCGTGAAGGCATAATTTCAGTGTTATTTGATTTACTGAAATTTGAAATCAATTTGAATAATCTTTGATTCGATCAAATACTTAGATAAATCCTGTTCATCGAATTCAGTCTTGGGAATGTTTCCACTTTAGAGTTTGGTGTGAAATATTAGCAGATTTGCAAGTTTCCAGTCGTTAAAGGAGCCTGGAATTCGAATTGGCTTACGTATGTTTGAGGTCCGAAGGCCATTAGAAAGTATAGACTCACCGCAGAATGGATTAAGCGTGGTCCCTCTATATTGGAAATGTCAGCTTTAATTGTAGAACTAGAAATTGGGAATTATTCTCCAATTCATTAGTTGAAATGAGAATAATTTGATGGTTGAGCGTTTGAAGTTCGGATGTGACGTTTCTATCAGTGGATACGACATCAGTTTTAATATTAATTGTAGGTTACGGCTTCGAGAACCGGCTTTAAAATTAATAACGTTCTATTCGATGATTTTCTGATATCAATTAATTACAAATTATTTCAATATGATTTTAATTCAATATGTAACTGTAATTGAAATATAACTTTTACGAGAAGATTGACAAGTTTCATATCAACAATTATTAAAGCACAATAAAAACAAAATTGATGATAAGCATTTAAAAAAACAAACATGAGCAAAACATTTTTTAGTAGTTCGAATAATAAATCATCTTCTTTCACATATTTTTTTTTTCATTAAAACCGAATACTGCGACTCATATAAGGATAAAAAAGTATTTGTACGAAATAATACCGTTAAAATATATGGAAATATAAATATAAAAAAAATAATGCAAAGACCACGGGAGATGGAACCTTTAACAGAACAGTTCGACGTTCCGAGTATTGGCGAAAACTCAAAAACTGCTGATGAGTTTTTGATGAACCCTGATAGAGTATCAGTTGGAAGACCTCCAAGCTGTATAAAACTTTAAACTCAAGAACTAATCTCGGTCATATTTTAATGTTCAAAGTATCGATTTAACATTTTGTGACGGATGTCGAAACAAACAGATCAATATACTAAAGATCATCATTTCACACATACGAGTACCTTACTCCTGAATCGGCTTTATCTTTCTTAAACTAATTTTATTTTAAACTTCAAGGTCACTAAAAAAATTTAAACGCTCGCTTAAAAACATAAATAGTATTCGTCGAGATTGCAATCAATGTATCTTCGGCTAAACGTCGAAGATTGTAGCAGGGTAATAAATTATTTCACAATTTTTAAAACGTTTTATAATTCAACTACTAGTTCTTTTAATCTTCCAAAACTTTTAATTATTTTAAAATATTCATTTCCTTACACCAAATGACAAAAGACTTTTGAATGTGTATTTTGAGGTTCACACGTATTAGAATTAAATAAAATCTTAAGATATCTCAATGTAACATGTGATAAAAACTTATTTGTCTGGTAATTAATTCACCGATTCGCTCCAACATACATACTCACTCACTAACATTATTACTTTATATGTATAATAAGGTTACAGTTATTATCGTCATACATTATTTTATACCTACATAAATTGTATTTTAAAATAAACACGGTAACCCCAATTCAACTCTCATTATAAACAAAATTAATTATTTGACCAACAATCCTCCTGCTTTTGACGAACTGACTCTCGTTCATTAATGCTTTAATTTTATTTCCGCATAATATGAATATTACAAAAAAGAAAATTGACTCCTATTGATTTATGTAATGTACATTAAAAAGAACAAGTGTACGGATAGCTACATAAGCATTAGCAATAAGTCTGCTTATCATAATAATCACCAAAAACTTTTCATAATACAACAAGTAACATTCTAAAGTCAAGTCGTCTACTAATTTTTATAATGAAATCTTATGAACTCATGATCATTAACTATCTCTTCTTCTTCTTCTTCTTCCTGGCATTCTCCCAGCCCTAGCCAGGGTCTGCCTTCCAACATAGACGCCTCCACTTTGCACGGTCTTGTGCATCCTCGGTGGTTAATCTATTGGCTCTCATATCCTGCTTCACGGTGTCCAGCCATCGCTTCTTTGGGCGTCCTGGGGGTCTCGCTCCAGGGACACACATATTGAGGCAAATCTTTCCGACGTAGTTCTCAGGCCGGCGTGCAACGTGGCCATACCATCTCAGGCGACTCTCCTCAAGCTTATCCGCTACGTCACGGACTCCAAGACTACCTCGGATGAATGTGTTACGTATGCGGTCAGCCCGCGTAACGCCACACATCCACCTCAGCATCTTCATCTCCGTGACGTGAAGCTCCTGAGTGTGCCTGGACAGTACTGGCCAACATTCGCTGCCATATAAGAGAACCGGTCGGATTATGCTCTTATATATTAGTCCCTTGAGCTTGGGCGGTATTCTGCGGTCGCAGACCACACCTGTGACCTCACGCCATTTCGCCCAAGCAGCGCTGATCCGGGCTTGGACATCGTGATCGATGCCTCCGGACTCATGCAGAATAGATCCAAGGTACCTGAACTTTTCCGACTTAACGGCTGGTTCAGGACCTATATGGATGGTGCAAGAGTCCGGGCTCCCGCAAGCCATGTACTCGGTCTTCGACACATTTAGTTTAAGACCACCGTTCTCAAGCGCACCCTTCCAAAGGTGCGCTTGAGAACGGTGGTCTATATTAACTATATATAACTTATATAACTGTAAATGTATAAAGCAGATTTTCTCAATTCTGGACCAAAGAAACCTCGACGATAACTCATCAGAAATGTATAATTGTATGAGTATCTCAGATTTTGTTTTTCCATGAAAAATATATGAGAAAGTTCTGACAATTGTGTTCATACATTCAGCAACATTCGCAGCAGGCAGTTCCTAGCTTCACTCCCTGTAAATAAATCGGACAAAAGTCATCCTATCTGTTCAAGGTTATATAAAGGTATTATTGCCTCCCACATCCTAAACAAGCACGTTACACAAATGTATTGGCGAATAATTTCGTCACGATGTGCTTATTAAAAGGAAAGTAGTTAGTAAGGAAAACTGTATTCACCAGCACAATATAATAATAATAGTGGACGTGATAAAGAAAACAATTAGTATCTGCTAAGTTCTTGGGAACAAAAAAAAGATAAAATCAAAACAAACTATTTCAAAATTTACGGTTACGTGTATATTATCTATCTATCTTTATCTATTATACCTGAATGTTTAACGCAATTCACAATCGAATTATTTAAAATAAGCATTTTAATATGTCTTCAGTGAGAGAACAGAATATTATTTTCATTACATATATATAAGGCTTTTTATATTTATCTACTTTCATTCAACAAAAACAGACCGCAATATTTAAGGAACTCTTTTCTTCATATATATCTTGAGAGACCCAAATTTTGATTACAGTGACTCAAACCTAAAAAACGAACTCACACAAATAAAAAGGGAAATATGAATTTCTTCTCTGAATAAATATAAGGTCGCATTGACGTAAGATCATTAAATTGATACACATATCTTTTGTAGTTAGTTGAAGCTCAGAGGTAAAAATGTATCGTATATAATACACGTTTAAAGGTAAAAAATTATATCGGTGTATAAGGGTCATCAAATAGGATTAGTGACCTTCGGGTGAAGGATACATTGACTTAATAATTTATGAGAAAAGCTTCAAAAAGCCTTTCGACCGGTAAGTTTTATACGATTTGACTTCTCGTGGCTTCTAAACTTTGACAACTATTTCAATTAGAAGAAATCATGTGTAGTCAATTTCATTTCAGTTTCAGTGGAGTATTAAATATATAATATGGAAAATGCTGTAACTACGAGTAGCAACATAAATTAGACGGAATAAATAATACATATAAGCGGGGATGTTGTAACGTAGAAAAAAACACTAGCAACTGTAAGAGTCGAGGCTCCAGTAAAGGAGGTCGTGCCTGAACTAGGCTGCATTATCAAGAAAAAATAACAATTTCAATTTGTCTCGAGACTGAGTCTCAGTCGAGGGGTTTGTGATGTACTTTTAATTCAATTTATTCTAAATAGAAATTCACTGCCATAAATTCATAAAATAATAAAACATTATATATATAAGGTTCTAAACAAATTACAGGAATCACAGGAATGTGCCTACTTGAAAATGTTGATCAAAAGAAAAAATACCAATATTTATTAATTATTATATATCGCTAAATCAAAAATGTATTGAAAAGTATTGGTCAAAAACTGACTGAGAGGGTTTATCGCTTTTATATCAATATATTTTTTTTATATATATGTTTAGTCATCTTATTTTTATATCTTTATATATATAATTCTTCTGTGAGTGTGTATGTCACTGAACTTCTCTCAAACGACTGGACCGATTTTGATGAAATTTTTTGTATGTGTTCAAGGGCATCTGGGAATGGTTTAGATTCACAATTTTGTCCTATGGATAATGTTTTTTTAATTAATTTTTTATTTACATATTAGTAGTTGTTGATATAAACGTTTTTTTTACATTAGATTTGACAACTAACTAATATGTCAATCATTCTGTCGCACTTCAAAACGCGGAGATTTATGGCTTTAATAGGTAAAATATAAATAAAAAAAACGTAACAGATATATCTTGATTATAGGGCGATACGAAGTTCGCCGGGCCTTCTAGTATTTTTATATATTTTTAGTGTCAATATTGTTATTATACAAATCATTTCTTGAATTTTTGAATCTTTTCAAATATTATCTTCTAGTTAATCTTTCATTTATTTTTATTTATAAACGTTACAAATAAAATAATGTGTTAAAAAATGAACTCATATGTATGTAATGCTAAATAACGTAATATTTAATGTATAAACGTTTGGATATATGAAGAAATATGTATATAGAAAGTCGTTTTATTCATTTTAGTTTAACAGGAATGAAATGTCATTTAAAAAATGTCTGTTTAACTTTGTGCTGTTGTTCTTCCCTGGACAATATAAGGTTCTGCATTGCGCTTGTAATTAAACTAGACGCAAATAATTTACCATTTTTAGAATTCTTTCAATGGTAGCATGAAACAATTAAAAATTATGTTAAATATAATATTTACCTACTATTGAAGAACTTATTCATAAATTATTATAATAATAATAAAAGTGAAACATGAAGTTGTTAGATGTGACCATATTAAATTGTAAACAGGCATATATGTATGTATGTATGCGTTTACATAAAACATAAGTAAATATATTTTTGTTGTTCTAACAGTTTTATTGTAATTATTTATATGCTATTAATAAACGATTGATTCAACAATATCCAGTCAAAGAATTTGAGAATTAACCTTTTTAACATATTAAGGAAGTAGGGAGGGTAACGGTGTATATCAAAAAAGTAGGTTCGTTTATTTTTGTAACATCAAGACACGAACAATTCCGAGATATCCATAAATAAGGCGATGTTAATAAAACATTACAATATAAATACAGTAGATGATATTAATTCTGATGTCGAAGTCGCAAAGTTATCTCCTCGAAGATTGTAACACATTCCCAAGTTTCCAGCCGTTAAAGTAGGAGCTTAGAACGGCTTCCGTCTGTTAACGTTCCGAACACTATTACAGGCTATCGACTCGGAATGGATTAAGTATTTATATAAACTCCTACATATACAATATACATACTTACATACACCACTCGGTACGACCCTGAGCTCTAATTAGAATGTGAATCTTTATTCAAAATGGAATGAGTGTAACGTAAATGTATTTATCTGGAACGTTATCATGAGGGTTATTTATTTTTGTAAGAGCACTTCACTTTTATGAGAGGCAATTTTATTGAGATTACAGGATACAGCTTTTGACGTTCTGCGGGACCGAGAATTTGTCAAGTATTATAATTAGCAGTCCTTGAGGCAATTATTAAGAAACTTGGGATTAAATTTAAAACAAATTGAGTATCATATACACATATATAATACATATTATACTCCAATAGTTAAACTATTATATAGTTTTCATACCAAATCGTTGAAGAAAAAGATTACAATAGTATCTCTAATAGTAGGTACTTAGTGGTGAATAGCACTTTAATAAATAAAATAAACAACAATGTATTCAGCTATTAATAAATGCTTTTCTAAGTAATTTAATAAGGATATATTTTTTAAATGTTTATAACATTATAACATTATTATTCAAACCTTTATTCTCTAGAAAGATATGTTAAATGTACGCGCAGGCAGGTGTTAGAATTAAAACGTAAATAACTCTTTTTACAAGAATACGGTTTATTTTAGATTAATCGGGTTTCGAAATTATAGTATAACGTTGAAAGAAAAAGCTTATTAGAGATATTGCAATTTATATATACAAATAATCCGAGATTCCAATAAACTTCTAGAACCAAACATAGCAAAATAATTCGTGTTCTTTACTGTTCATACAAATCATCGTTTAACAGGACAAACAAGTATCAATAAAAATATAAATTAAAAGTTATTTGTAAATTTCAATCAGATTTCATGTCTTGACTGTGACATAGCAGTAGAATTATGCACAGTCGACATCATAAATCACAGAACACGAACATTCTCGGTCTGTAAAATCCACCGGAGTTGTCAGTGAAATATCTGTACACGGACAACTATGAGGTCAGATACTCACATACGACGGACATTATTGGACATGTTGCAGGAAGAATTAAGATGGCATTCGTATCATAATTACTATGATTAATACGGATTTTTGATACAAATAGACTGGCTGAATTAATACCAACGGCAGAGACTGAGCAAGACTATCTGTTGGGAGAACACACAGACTGCTACTAGTTGTTATCCCGGCACTGTAAGATTTAGTCTTATCTCTGAACTATTCTGTACTTGTAGTGGAAACGTTTGCTTCCCGGGAGATTATTTTCTAGATATGTAAATCGAAAGGAGCACTTAGAATTCCAATATATCTAAGAACAACAACTGTAATATACAATTCTGAAAGCTGATCCAACTTTCGGATCGATTTCCGTGGCATTCATTTTTAGTTAAAAATTAGATTTTCTTATAAAGAAATAATGTTCAAAGTAATGCATTGGACAAATAAGATATACAACAGCTGGATACAAGAGATGTGAAAGCCTTATTTTTAACTCTACATACCAACATTGAAATAAATTTAATATTAGTATAAGAGATGGAATCTGAGGATATAAATAGAATAAAAAAATAGTATATATATGTAAGAAAAATGTTATTACAGTTTCATAAGTGTGACGTAGCAGGACACGTGAGTAGGAAACTGAGAGGGCGAAATAATATATCAAGAGGTCGAAATCTCCGTTAAGTGTAACGTTAATTTGTCACCATCTCTCACAGAAGTAACTTTATGTACTTGACAGGCTTATTACGGAGCTGGTTCAGGGTTTGTTTTGACTATTTATATAAAGTGTATGATACGTGTGTGTACTAATATGATTAATATGATTATCATAAGACGCTATTCTTTAACAAACAAAGAACTTGTTTGAAGTCAATTTTGTAAAATGTTTTGTTACAGCTACGAGGCGTTACCAAAATTGTTCCCTTTTAATATTTTGTTTTCCCTTTACAGTTCTAATTTGTTCATAAATCCAGAAAGAAATTGAGTAGACTTTTTTTACTTTACTGGAACTGAATTTTATATAAAGAAATGGTCATAAAACGTTCAAGTGACGAAGAAAATCAGAAGAAATCTCGACGGTCATAAATATATATCTCCGTTTTATTTTCTCTCAGGATAAAGAGATTTTATTTGCAATCAAACTGTTCTGGACGTTAATGCGAAATGAGATTACCTCATCGAGTGTTAACTAGCACATTCGTTCACCGATGACCTGTTTCATTGTAATATAATAAAAGATGATGACACAAACGGTAAGAACTGAGTACCTACAGGCCGCATTATTTCTATAGTTAGGTCTTGTTAAAAAGTCGACTAAATGCTCTAAATATAATTTGATAATCACAATTAGAGTACAGATTTGTTATTACAACAAGAGATCTGTGCCTCAATATTAAATATTTTAATTTGACCTGTTTAGCACTTGCCAACATTCTACATCGAAATAGTCCTGATATACAATTCATGATTCTGAAGCTTCAAATTATTGAAGTAAATTAATAGGAATCTGTTAATGGTAACTATTTATTAACTGACCGATCGAAAATTATGTTACAACCGTAGCAACAGAGTCAAAATTATCTACTACTTCAAGTTTATCAACTTGAAATATACTTATAGTGTATATTACATAATATTATATATTCCTGATTATTTTAAAAGTCTTTATTTGAAGATTCTTTAACTCCGATCACTTTTCAAATTATCATAAGATATGGAACAAACAACTTTACATGTTTTAAAACAATGTTTTGGATATAAGTAGGTATATTCTAATGAGAGAAATATAATGATACGGTGACAATAAATAATTTTTGATAATACATATAAACATAAATACATACAATTATATAATATTAAAGTTTGTTGAAGGTTTAGTCCGTTACAATATATTCTGTGGTTCTTTGAAATGTTATGAAATATATAACATTTTGCGATGTCATCACAGAGGAGAGACAATAAAAGAGGCGACAGTTTCATGTTACAATTCTATTAGCCATCATCAATTTAGATCAAAGCGGTACTACAAAAAACATTTACGCAAGTTTTTCGTTTCAATTTATTCTGTATAATGAATCGATGAGATTAAAGAGACTGAAAAGCTCTTTGGCCGTTTGTATTTCACACTTTTTCCATTAGATTTATATTTATATTCTAATAGAAACCGTCTCCAAATATTCTCTTCAGTTCATATTTTAGCAACGCTATCTGTAGATATTCAGATCGTGGCTCCGTGCTAAGATGCTCTCAGATGCTTGGCGCTCTCACTACTCGTACTACTCACATAGCTCTTAACGACCGACTACGCAACACAATGGGTGAGGGAGCCACCATCGATCTATCACAGTAAGCCTCGTTAACTACGAGAGCTCTCAGTTTTAATCGCACTTAACGTTTTAATTTTTCTCTGTTTCTGAATTTGTTGGATGATTTATTGCATCCTGTTGTGTACTCCGCGTTCTTGTTTACGGTTCCCGAAACATAAATATATGTATTAAATTTTCTGTTTGGAGTTTAAGTATCAAAAGAAATAATTTAACTTTAGGACAAACTCCTTAGTTTGACTTACGATAGTTAAAAGTTGCTGTACGTTTATTGCGTTACAAATAGTTCCAAGTTAAAACCGCAAAAGTTGGAAAAGATTTCCGGCGTTAACCTCTTGAATCTTTTGAGCTGGGAATCTAAAAGTTCCAGATTTAGGTGCGATTTTACGAGATCACATTCACAAGTTTCTGGTCGTCTAAAATTGGCTTAAAGGAGTTATGGTGGGATATTCTATAGTCATAAAAAATGTTTTCAGTCAAATTTACCACTTTGCTTTTATCAGGCCATGAACTATTTTAGTAGACACACAATCATGTCGATTTTAAAGTCGTAACTTCTTTATTTTATTGATACTTCAATCATAACAATTCAATGAAAAATCGTTGATAAATATTCAAGCAAGCTTCTATGTAATCGTTCTTTTCTTAACCACCCTTTATAATATGACATCTGGTATATATAAATCTTATTATTATTATTGGAAGCCAATATAGTAAGTTATAAAGCATAGGGACCCATAAGGAACGTCATGCTTAAAACCATAAACTAGACCCTTATCCACATTAACGAGGCCTTCGTAACTTGATATCTATTACCTTGATGGAGTGATGTCATAGAAACCTGAAATGTCTCGAAAAGTTTCTTTATGAGACACGTTTTAACGATTTAATAAACAATCATCTGTGAATATAATTTTCTTCTTATAAAATGTTTTTCTTTGTATAGCGTTTGTGTGAAGATTAGTGATCGTTATAATGACAATCGATATAAAAAAAGGAAATTATACACGATTACATCGTGAGTGAGTTTATTTAAGAACTAATAATTGATTTAACTTGATCATTAAAGTGACTACATGTAATACTACAATTTCAAGTAAACAATATTTTTCAACGATGACATAATAGAGTGGCCTACAGTGGTCCAGATGCCATCCAAAAAGAAATAACAATTCATCACCCGGTCACAATTGATGACGTCGTCCCGATGTATTCCTTAATCATACTTAATCTTCTGGATAAAACGTCTTCACTGACATTTGAGAATATCTCATCTCTTATTTTGGTTTTATGGTCCCAGCTCTGTTAAATCTTTTGATACACTGTGATTTTTTTTGTGCTTGAGATTTTTTGGAGTGAAACATGATTTTTTATTTATTGTTTTTTCCTCAATCGTTTTGGAAAAGCATGATAAGTTAAAATAATATGTAATCAGTAATCTTTCGATATACAAAATAATTTAAGTGAGTTGTAAATATGAATTATGAAGTAACGTGCACGTAATAAAAATTCATTGGCTTTATTGATATTATTTTGGCAAACCTGAAATATTTAGATTACTAGTCCGCCTTGAACTGAAAATAATGATGAATCTTCTTAACTTTTATACTTTATTATACATACTTATTAACAATTATGAGCATAAATTCATCATTAATCATCCCAGCCCGTTCTTTAAATGAGTCCTTAAACCATGTGCACATGACCAGATAAGTGACCAATAAATATTCCATGTTAAGGTGCGATTTGCCGAAGACATGTTACAGTACCCACATTTTCACCGAGGTGAAGTATCCCACATAATATGGCTTTGTCAGCTAGGGGACTCCAAAAATTTCATAATTTTATAAATAAACTTTAAAATACATTACATAAATAAAGAGGCTGTATTTTTTAGTAATAAAAATACACATACAAATATAAAACAATCATTAATTTACTCTATACGTCCTGTGAATGATTTATGTTTTATTTTAAATTAAATTAAGTTTACGTCTGAATTTTGAATTTATTTAAAATATAGTAATGGTTGTGTACTCATGATCATGTTTATATAAAAGCAAATATTGCATGACGGTTACACAATCCTTTGTAGTTTCAGAAGATAATAATAATTAGTTCGGTGTCAAACTTTTTATACTCGTACTCCTTCACATCTCAATATTGTTGTAGGTTGATGATGAATGACTGTGCACATGTTCAATCATATGAGCCGTGACTCAGCGACCAGAGTTGAATGGCTTTTCGATACAGTCCTGTCGTTTTTCCACTTTCTCAGGCAAAATTCACACGTCGCTAACCACATTTACCTCTATAATAGTAACGATTTTTCATAAAACATATGATAATATAAGTTAATGTGAGGTGACACCTTTTTATCTCGAGTTTAAAATCGATTTTGACATATAAGAAAAACGTGCATACCAAGAAATACAAAAAAAATAACACGAACTATTGAAACTTTATCCTGCAAAACGTACATCAAAAAGAGAAACTTAAATCGCGAATATCCTTAGACATACAGAGTATTGTAAAGACAGACTGAAACAAAAAAAAACTGCTTCTATTTACATATTACTTTAACTCAAAATCCTAAGAAGTGTTCTGGTTTAATACGTTTATACAATACTCGTAGGATGTGTTGTGAATCCAAACGAGAGTATAATTAATGACGAGTTGTTGGACCGCAAGACCTTTTATCTGTGGAACCATTCAACATTATTGTTTCACATTTCGTATTTATGAATTTAACCCCGAACTAGATCGTTATCAAAAACGTCATAATTTCTGTTATTTGTAATGTAATCCCAGTCCCAGGGACAGCAATCCGAGCTGATTTTGAACAAATCCTTATCTGGAATATTGGACTCATTTGGGACATAAATATATTTTATTACGAAAGATATTAAACTATACAAATAATAAGCCCAATATTGGAACATAAAGTGTTTTCTGTCAGATAATAAACAGTTCTGTAATAAATACCAATTATAGGTCTCGTCTAAAAATAAACCACACTGCGATGCTTTACTTTTATTTTTGTTATGTAAGAGTGTTGGAAGTTCCTAATGATATATATAATATATATTATGTTTCTTACAAAATGTTTAAATATTGTTGTAGGCTTGAGTTTCGAAGCTTAATCGATTTCAAGTGTAATTCTCAAACTAGCAAGTATATTAAGTATCGGAACAATCACGTTACATTCAGCCGAGGCCCGCCGGCGGAATCCGTAATGGCGTATCGCTGACCTCTTTATGTGGTCGGCCGAATTGGCCTCTTTGTACTTGGACAGTTATGTTCATGTGACAAATCAAAGGGGTCCATATCAAAAGGACGGATTAGTCGATTTTGTTTTAGGGGAAACTTTGAACAAAGAAATGATCTTTTTAAATGTTTCGGGAAAATGTGCCAATCAAGTTAAATGCGATCAATTCACGGAATGGGACCTTTTTTGTGAGTTCTAATAATATTACATCAAAAACCACACATTTTTATTTATAAATCTATGACTTATTACTTATTACAGAAGTATAAATATAAATAAATATCTTCCCTTACTTTCAAAGTGACCTCAATGTAAGGACATTAAGAATACAACAGAAGAAGCGTCTATTTTATCGCATTCACCGTTTGTAATTTCATACACATTATTTATATAAGCAATCTTAAATTAATGTATTCATAAATCCAATTTTTTAATATATTTTATATATTACCTATGCTCATAAAAACTTTTAATTAATTTTAAACATATATATTGGAGGCGATCTAAATCAGTTTTAAGTTATATCTTTTTCAATTCCGGTTACTAAAGGTCGCCCTCGCACCATAATGCTCAGTTAAGGTGAAAAATTCAAATCCTCCGTCATGTTTTCCTCGTGATAAGTTGCGCTCCAGTACGCATTATGGGTCCTTCTAATGACGCGTTTTGGAATATATTTTTGCAAAGTAATATGAAGGGTAGGGAAGACCCCGGGGACCATTGCTTATACGAAAATATTTCATGCTTGCTTGTCAAGAATATGTGAGAATTTATTTTTTGTGTATTTGGTAAATGTTTATATTTTACCATTATATATAAAGCTTTATTTCGCCTACAGGTAAACAGTGGAAAAAAACCGGTCCTTTGTTCCCAGTTTATAATGGAAAAATTATTAAAAAACAATATTGTACAAAACAATATATTAACAGAAATATAATTTTCAAAAGCTTACGTCTATCTATTTCATCTATTGTGAAAAGATTTATAACGTATTGTTAAAGCTGGTTACTTACGTAGATATGAACATCAAGTAAATAACAAAGAATAAGAGAAACAAAAATATAAGACAACCAACATACGATGGCATTTAGTTATTTCTGCGTGTCTGTGAAATGGAAATGCTTATCTCAATGTACCTTATACCAAAATGTTTTATTACACTACCAACTATGCGTGCTTCGTATATCTGGATCGCTTTCATTGTTATTTGTTCCGTATCTCTTTTTTGAACAACGGCACACTTCGCCGTACCAAGGTACTGCTATTCATTTAGACAACATACTCGGAGCCGTATGAAGAAGAGAATGAATGAAACAAATTATCTCTAACACCGTACATTACAGTTATAAGTGTGACATTCACTTACGTGAAATATAGAAAAGAAATGCCTATCATAATGTAGGAGGGTGTAAAGCAAGATGGCCGCATCTGTCAGGCGGACGATATAAATTGCTATCGTTTAGTCCTAACACTTACAAAGGAATAAAAAGCGGACTGACAAGAGATCCCATATGTCAAGTTTATCTTCTTATACTTTGTCATTGATTTAATTCATTGTGTTATAAAAATATACTAAGTTATTTAATATTCATTCCTATAAATATACACAAATAATATACACATGGAACAAATAACTAAGCTAAATATTATGTGTGTTCTTATTGTCATATATTTTTCATTTTCATGTTAACTAATATCATCAGAGCGGGCTGATCATTTAATATAGTATTTCTATTTCAGCAAAAAAACCTATACCTGTTACTGCGGTATATAATTTTGTCAAAACGGCAAACCCTATATTTGTACGCTAGCAGTTTTTATTTCCACAAAAACGTATTTATAAATAATGATATGTAGGTACTATTTGATGATTAAGTATCACTACAATACATTTATTGTCATATTTAACGAGATCCAACTTTACATATAATGTAAAGCCAATAGTTGTAATGTTAAAGACAGACCTTATAGAATATTTTCCTCTCACTTCAATGTACATAATGTAGATACGTAATAAGGACGAAGTTGATATTTCTCAAACAATATGTTACAAACGAACTCGCCAATAACCTTTGATTATTCCTCTCACGAAGTCATTTATACTGTTTCACTTCCTTCAGCAAATATCGTACCTAACCTAACATGGTTTTGATGCGGTTATCACTTACATTTATTTTTCTAAAAGGTTTTTATTCAGTTTTGATAGAGTAAGAACTGAGACCCAAACTCGCCTTATTATTTTGTACTAACAAAAGAAACAATTATTGAAGATTTCGTACGAATTATCCGCCTTTTAATTACAATCCGAGTCAAAAATCCACAATTTTCGATTTTCATACTGAGATTGTGTAATCACAGTGAATTATTAGAATTTTAATGAGTTTTATTTCGATGAAGTGCGACTTCATCTCGCCATTGACACGAAAAATCCTACCTTTAAATATTTTCGGAGCGAAAATTAAATTAAATCTTTTTCTTATTTAACTTTTGTCCTCCGGCGATTTACCTTTTTCCTCGTGCCAAAGGAGAGTCGAAAGCCCTTGAGCTCATTCTTTCTTTAAGCTCATTTATGTGGACCTCTCTTTGGGGTACATCAAGGGTCTTCAGTTTTTGACAGTTATCTATACATCATGATCAATAGGATGTAAAAGACTTCTTTGTGTTACAAAGTTTCTTAATACGCGTTCATTATCAATTTGAATATTTTACGAAATAACTGGGTCTTACGTAAAATATATTATTTTAATGAACCTAATGAACACTGTTATTACAGGTTTATCAAAATGTTGTGAATGTTTACTTTTTTGTCACGAATATACTTACACAGTAACAGGAGGGTATGAATGTATTGGTATGTGTGTATATATTATATCATAAGACAACAAATCGATGACAAAAAATACGTTTTGTAGACAATAGTCTAGTGAACAAAATGTTGACAATAACGCAGTTATTTATTAAAGCTGAAATAATTTCTTTAATATTTTCATAATATTATACATTTATTATTTTCTGAAATCATTTTTGCAGAAAAAAATATATTCCGTAATTTATTTAGCTCTTCATGCTCAAAGGTAAAAAGAAATTACACAATAATTTGTTTTATTTTTGCTAAACTTTGTTTCAATTGGACTAAATAAATATTTCATTGCTCCGGAATAATATTCTATTTATTTTCTTATTACTATTTAATTATTTATATAATCACGACACACAATTTATATTTTATTTATTATATTTCGAAGGTCCTTGCTTCCTCAGTGTACAATGAATATAAATGATTATTAACCCAATACATTCATACAGGTTTGTAATAATTTTCGAGATAAATAGCGTATAGTATATATAAATATTTATATATAATAGTAGACGTCGTCGATATGAACCGTCTGCGTCAGTTAGCTATTACTAGTTAATTAAGATACCAGGAGCCAATTATTAACTATCAGAATGATAACGCCTGGTGCTTGTTGTCATTGGTCGCTACGTGATCTTAATATGTATGAACTCCATAGGTCTTTGAAGTTATCTATAGAGTCTCTTATTTTATAATAATTCTATTCAGTATGCAATATTAAATCAACAGTTATCTTGCAGCTTGCAGGCGGTGAGACATGAATAAATGAAGCAGACATTGTTTGTCAACGGGAACGTTGCTCGGGGCCCTTCACAACACGCCTCTGTCGATTGTCGTGTTCTCATACATGTAATTTTAAGAGGAAATATTTTATCACACATTAAATTCGATAAAATCCTCGTTCATATCTAATTTAATAAATTAGTAACAATAATCACATTGGGAATTGTAACACTTTGTAATCTTTATTCCCAAATCAACACACGAGACGTGAGTTTATTACAATTTGGTGAAATCCGTAAATCTTAAATTTTAATTTCCAATACATTGAGATAGAATTCTGGTGAGTTATTATATTATTTGCTAGTTCGATTCTTCGAAATTGTGTTAAGATTTTTTTTAGTTTCATGTAAAAAGGTTTGTTTGTCGTCACATATTATACATTAATATTATAAAAAGGAACTTACACTTTCAGACGTTTTATAAAAACGTAAAGTAATGAACCAAATCGCTGAATTAATTTCTACCATAACTTGGAGTAATAGAAAAGTTCGGTGATGGTTCCATTAATGAACATGCTGTTTAATTGATCTCGTCTAGAAAGTAAGTTCAAGGCACATTATCGACGACTCACAACACGAGACGTCTCTGCTCCGTATCACATTAAAAATATCTTGTTAGTCGAAATACATCTTTTAACTTGAGGCTAATGTTATCAAGTTTTCAAATTTTATTACAGATGTAAAAAATATGTACTGTAATTCTTTTCATTATTTTAGATGATTTTAGGCATGTCATTTTACATGATTCTATGCTTTTTCAGGAAAACGTCAGTATTTTACTCGTATTTTGCAACTTTTCAAACTTGCTTTTATTAATTTTCACAGTCACTTTGATATTCTTAGCATTATTATGGATAACACGAAAAGTGCGACATCCCGGCTAACTTAAATATGACTAGCATGTTTCAGGAGAAATATTATATTGTAGAGAAGTCACACAAAACTCAATGTTGGCAAAAGTGTTAGTTATAAAAGTCAAATTGGCTGTAAATATGACAAAAAAGTGTACGAAATAAGATTTTATTAATTAAAACAATAATTTAAAAGCTAAAATGCATATAGGAGTATCAATAGGATTTTCATTTCTGTTGTTCTGAATATTAAAACTTATAATACTAGTAGACAAAAAACAGGCAGTACTTCTACGTGATACAGTAAAGGAACAAATGAATACCTTTAATGAAACTTGACGTAATAAAGAAGTATAGATATGTATTACTAAATAAAAAATAAAGTTAAATACTTAACGAGAGTGATAAAAAGGGGCTAAAGAACACAAAACAATCATATTTAATATGTAATAGGAAAACAACCAATTTTAAATATGTGGGGAGAACGCAAAACGTCAACAAAACAGTGTGACATAAATTATTCAGAAGAGGTACGGAACAAGTGTCGTGTGATATTTGTAACGAAAACATTGACATAAAATAATATTATATCCAGTTTCACTTTACTTGTAATATAACTCAGAAGTGAATATCAAAATAGAAACGTAATACGAACTAACAAAACAAAATAAATAAAAATCAAAAACAGTTTTCTTAAATTAATAAAAACTCCTACTCTATTATAGACCATTTGACATTTATACAGACAAACTTGAGGCACTTTATAGATATATTTTAGGCGTTATAGATATATTTTTACATCGTTTAGTAGAAGAGCTGACAGTCCTCCATCTACATTAATCAAACATAATTAAGAACTCCACATAACACAAAGGAGGCTGGTTTAAAAACAAAAACCATTGAAATCGGTCAATGCGTTTGACAACTGCAATTAAACATACATACATACAGCTACAGGCAGAGATATCGATGGCAATTTTATAACATTTCTCTTCTAAGTTCAAAAATAACAACAATCATGTTTCTACGATATAAGACAACAGAAGCATGGAAAATGTACTAGGTCGTTCAATCAATAACCTCAAAAAGTAATACAATTTATTGGATCCATAATCGAATGAAGGTAACATTTGAAAACTTTTTTCGTTTAACATGATGGTTCGACTAATGAAATTTACCGCATCGATGCGTGGAACATGTACAGAGTCTGTTCCACCGCCGACAAGGGCGCGCGGTATTATGTAAACCTATAACAGACAGAACAGACCGGCGCGATCCACTCTTACCTTATTATTTACTTTAAGCTGACACGAAACAACAAATTCCATTCAATTCTGAATGACATCCTTCCTCTCGGATAATCTGAGCGTCAGTGGATAGTCACCCTAATAATTTCGACGTTCTGCGTTAAATAGAGCGATAAATCGGAATTCCGATCTATTAGAATTATTTGTTGGAACTTCCTTATAACGAAATTCTTTCTTTTGAACGTTGATTTATATTTCGCTCCATTGTGATATTTCAATAACAGAAGTATAAGACGTCTATTTATGTTTAAACAAATAAAATATTATTTATGCTCAAATTACTAACAGTATTGACAGCTAGTAGGAACGAGTACGATACTTGTTTCACGTAAATACACAGAATTTCCACAAAGCATATGAAAATAATGCAAAGCTTGTCACTTGTCTATTGTATTATGTCAAAGCGATGTCTCAAAGCGAATTTTTAGATCTTTTCCCACTTTGAGGTAGAGTGCTTTGAATATTTCGCAGTCATTGTGGTTACAGGTGCCCTCCTCAACAAAGTTTTGAGCACGAACTGGTGTGTCGCTTAAACTTCCCTTGGGCGTCGAAATGGCTTCCGTGCTGAACTTTTTTGCTTATCTTAATCTAACTTTCCCTTTCTCCTTATCTTTATTGCTTAGTGAAAATAAATTAAGCCGTACGGTCTCATTTTCATTCTTTTAAACCACAAGATGGTTATCCTGCGTATGTGTTTGTTATCAATGCTAATAGTCATAACATTCTCCAGTAGTAGTACTCATGTCACAGACACTGAAATTCCTTGCATTACGTCAAACACTCAAGCCTCACTGAAGCTACTTCATGGGTGATAATAAAGCTATTGGTTGCATTGATTACATATGACAGCTCTTACTTTACAGTAACTGTATGCATTAATATCTCATACAATTAATGCAGCACCTTGAACTTTCATCTCCTTATATAATTATGTTGTGACATAGACTACATATAATCTTTTTCTTTTAAATCCTACCATTATATTTTTTAAAAAATCCAAATATTATAATGTGTAACTGTCTTAAAATATTCTTTGTAGAAAGTTGTGAATTTTGGTTAAATATTTTAATTTCCATTCTGTTTTTGACTCGCTTTCTAAAAGACCGTTCGTCTTCACGAATAAGAATACTCAATGAGTTGAGTGCCGCTAGTATTTTTTTCAGCTCAGAGCGTCTCATGATGTATTAATTTATTCAGGTTGTTCCTTTTTAATTATGACATAGTCAATAGGATCTTTATCTAAGCCCTTTCATTAAAAACAAAAATTCAATTTTGACAGGGAACCCTAAGACTTGAGAAGCTTTATCGAAGTATGACAGGCGTCTTAGTTTGGAAGTTTGAAATTATTTGAGCCTTAATGCGGCTGAAATAAGCAAGCGTTCGACGACATTATTGAACGGAATTTATGATGAGAATATTAAATGAATCGAATATAACTTAAAATTTGGCATTAGCTTATGAATATTGAATTTGTTTGGAGTTGATTCGACGGAAAAAGTTAATTTAAATGAAGCAGCCAATCAAAAGATTAGGAAAAAGTTTTAATTACAATCAAATTATTCCTTTAAAAAATGTTTAAAGTTTTTACGAATATTTCGGGAGGAGTTGTGATGGAGTGAATATTAAATATATTTTAATGAAACTTGAGCGAAATGATCAAGATAATAAACAAATTAAATAAGATGAAACATCAAAATCCTTATATTGTTTTCTGAAAATTTGGTCAACGGTAATAAAGTATTTGATCCATTATAATTTAAACATTGTCACCCTCGGCCTTAGCCAACCATCCCACCCCTTGACCTTCGCCCCTGTTTAAGGATTCAGTGACGTTGAAAAAGAGACAAGAATTATATTATTATATAATATCTTCTCAAAATGTTTTCCTATAAATTTTACTTTAAAAATATGTGAGATATTCAAGAATTAGAATTGAATCGATACCCGAAAATATAGGTGTCGTAGTCATGTTTCGTATATTACATAAACTGATTAAACATAAACGAGCATCGCCAGGCCGGTAATATTGTATGTACAAAGCATAACACTAAACATCTTCTCCACCATTAAAGCAACACGGCGTCGTTTGTACGAACTAAGAAGATTCTACATACCGCTGCTGTCTTAAGGAGCCATCTCATAGCTTTAGGTAGTGGCTACTAGTTTTATTACTTTAGGCAGGATGCCGTAGTTTTCCTATTATTGGTTGGTTGCTACCAACACCTGCACCTTTTTCAGTAATTCCAATTGTGTTATTTCATTCCGTGATGAAATACAAAGAAATGTAATGAATGTTACATAAAGGAACGAATTCGTGATGGAATCGTTAAACAAACTTTGATAGCATTAAATAAAATGTTTACTATCGGTTTTTGATAAACACGCGATCGGATAATATATTGTGATGAAAGAGGAATGGATTTCTATCAGAAATAAAAAACCGTTTTACGAACAACAAAGAGGTTCAGAACAATTCATAAAAAATGTATAATAGTTATCTCTGAACAATTTACTCGTTTGATTAACCAAGGGCCATAACAGGTTTGTTAAAAAAATAAATATCATCTAAATGAAACTAATATTTTCGGATTTTTAACCCCAAGTAAAAATCCGAAAATATTAGTTTCATTTAAATGAGTACTCGCGAAAATCTCAGATCTCATTTTATTAAATATCATCTTTTACGATACGATGGTAGTAAATGTTTTACAGCGTGTTAAGTAGATAAAATATTTTCTACATAACAGTGCAATCAACTCAAGATAAACTTAATTTTTCGTTTAAACTACAACCAACTGTTATATCTTTAGTGAAATCACGGTACTTTACTAATTATAAGTTTAAAACTGAAAGTTAAACAGATTCCAAAACTTCAATATAAAACTACACTTTATCAACAAATTTGATTGAATTTTTTATTTTTATTATTTTTGCTAGAAACTAAATTAACATCTATCAATGTGAAATTTTAATTAAGGTTAATAAGATAAAATATAAATTCCATCGCAATGCAGCCGGTCATTGTAAAAGGGGGCTTGAAGCTGAGAATTACTAGTAGGAGTAATCTATACAACTATTCATGCCAAAAAAAATAATCAATATAAGAAGAGAATTTCAGAAAGCATTGTTGGATTTTTAAATAATAATAATAATATGACTTGGGATACTGAAAAGAATTCAGGATTGATTTAGTAAAAGATGATTGGTTAAAGATATAGTTAGAAAAACAATTAACAATAACGTAAATCTGTGGAATGATTATAAAAAATAAAAAGCAAACTATGTTTTTCTAAAATAAATATAAAATTTATTTTTAGATGAGTAAATATTTGAAGGACGCGCGGACGGACCGATGGAGCAAACAACGAAATGAGACTCACTACGTATTGGAAATATGGAGAGCGAGCTCATTCCGAGCCGGCAGTTGTATTAGCTTTGCTTTTGAAAATACTTGTATTTATATTAAACATTTGTTGTGTTTCTTAAAATATGCTGTATCTTTTAAAAGATGTCCTGAATAAAAGTGACGATCGTTTAAGTAGAGAGATGTGGATAAGGAATTTAATAAAATGAATTTCTGAGCTACATTTATTGTATTTAGGGTTTATTACTGGAGTTGACTATACAACATTTCATTTTATCGAAAGAATAAGATGTTTTTTTCCTGTGCTTCATAAAATATCAGAAAACTTATCTTTTTTTTTATTCAAATTAAATTAAAAAGAATTGAAAATGTCCTCTATGTAAGATCCTTTATAGAATCCATTTTAAAATATTTAAAATTATTCGTCATGTTAAACTTTCCCAAAATAAAATCATAATCCCGCAAGAAACATTTTGCTCCAGTTCACTGCTTAGCATATGCGCCAAATTATGTGGCCTGGTGTGGTGTACTGTGGAGGAGTGTTCTAGGTAATACTAAACAATAATAGTTCTAAGCCTCTTATCTCAGAGACCGTTTCATGATTACTGTTATATTTATAAATTTCGTGTGCATACATTTTGAATTTTTACTGTTTTTTATTATTAAAATTCAATGTTCATTTTTTGTAAAGATGAATAATGAATTAACGCTGAGATAACATAAATATATTTTCATAATTATCAACATTTTTCAGCCGTTTCAGTTCACTGGTGTACAGTTATGTATTTTACACAGCATCAAGTAATTAATTACGTGGCCGCTTGAACGTCAAAAGCATAATATTATTTATAACTTTTTACAATAGAGTTCACAATGGAACAATGAAATGGTTATTGTTCCTTTCTGATAAATAATTTTTATATTCATTATTCATTAATTCAATAACAGTTTCGTATTTTAAAAAATATATTGGTTCCATCAAAATAATGATGACCAAACCCTATCCTATTTTGAACTAAAACTATTTTCTGAATAAACGTACATTACAATATTTTTTAGGCCGAAAGTAATATGTCGAAGCTTCTCTATAGAACTATCAACTTGTTGGGTCGAATTATTTATATATTTTTTTATTTATATCTACAAATGTTTCTTTATTTCAAAATGCAAAAGAAGCTCTTTAGAGCTCCGTATATTTTGTCACATAACAATAAAGCCATATATCGTATTTCACTTATAAAGAAAGGCTTATTTAGTTAAAACACTACATGGAAGTTTGTTGTGTTTTGTTTTAACAGAACAATAGGTGCTCATTTTGACTTCTTTTAGACATCGTTTTTGGTAATGAAAGGTGTTCAGTACAGACAAGATACTACTGCATATTACTATATTGTATAATTCATTAATTAAAATTATTTTATGTTCATATTAAATATATAAAAACACATTTAATGATCCCAATAAAACGATTGTGGTATTGTCATATATACATTTGACCTAATTAATTTAATTAAAAGATGTCAAAATATTGTTCAGACAAACGAAAATGATGCTAAAATAATTTCATTCCATCTGTACACATGGAAATGTCATTTCATATTTTTATTTTACCCTATATATCTTACATTAAGACAGAGTAAAAAATTATAAAACACCATATTTTAGCACACAAAATGTATTTAAGTACTTACCATAAAAGCTCTCATTGTATGAATTCTAAAACTAAAACTTGCAAAAGTAGATATGCATATTAGTTTAGCTGTGGAATTATTTGCGCAGTCTCCGCTCCTAGCGTTCTCGTTATTACGGAAAAGGGAAATATATACGAAATTTAAAATTACGTCAATGCAGTTAAAATACCAATGTGTTAAATAAATTATTAAATTTGATATGACTTCACAATTTATTAATATATACATACAAAAAACATGAGTTATGTTTTTTTGCCTTTTCGACCCATGACTCACAAATAAATGTATAAATTATATAGACGTTTCGTAGAGACAGATGTAACAACCTTTTTTCGATGGCCGTTCTGAAAGTAATGAATGAAACATATCCAATTATCCAAATTAATTTCTGTGCCTAAATAAAATTGCTTGTATATTCCCGGGACTTTGATGAGCGATCCTATGTAGATTAGGGTCTGAAGGACGCTATCGCAGGGTCCAGTAATGTGGGTACCTGCGGTAAGGGACCGATATCTATTCAGTGTCACAAACATAGCGTATATCAGTATTATATTAAAAATAGAATTTCGGGTTTGACACTCTTCATATTAAACTTGATGCTTCTGAATTTATTTGCCAGATATATTTCGCAATAACTTTAATAGTCGGATTTACGTTTTCATATGCATAATAATATTGTATTCGTGTTCTCAATACTTACATAACTTAAAATATCAACATTTTTTTTACCACGAAAGTGCAGATGAGACGTGAAGGCCAAAGTCATTGTCTCTATATAACAGTTGCAGAAAAGGTACTTTTATATTAAAGGATTATCAAGAAATATAAAGAAATATGTCCTATATATAAAGATTACAATCGATTCACCTGATTCAAAGTTATCAAAGCTGTAGGAGCAGGTGTGCTGCAGCCTTTATTGGGATTAAAAGGAGATGAATGATGTAGAGCTTCTAAATCCATTAGTCATAGACGCAACGCAGATTCAATAGCGATTTCATGTTGACCTTCTGTGAGGACAGTACTACACTCAGACATATTTAGATAGCAGATTCGTATTCTTAAGTTACAATGGATGGCCTGATACTATTGGGAACGAATAAATCAAATGAGGATTTAATTCAGTGGTATCTGTCGTACTTATACTAGTATCCTCCAGAGCTTGTGAATAAATAATCGCATCTTAGTCTCAATCATTTGTTCTCTCAACCGAAGATCTTATCCGCAACAGATGCGCTATTCCCAATAACCATTTAATACAGGACTTAGTGGAGATACCTGTAACCCAATGCTAATGCTATTGTACATAAATTATGTGTGAGAATAATTAATAGCCACATGTGATCCGCTATTTATTCCTTTATATCCGGATTTATATATTTACAATAGTGAATGTCACTAATTATTATTTTTACTAGTATACAATATACTTTAAGTTTAAGTATATTTTTGATACTATTTGTCTGCTCATATATAACATTTACCTAGCAAAACTTAATGACTACTTAACCAATTAAATAATTATAAAAAATAACGATATAAACCTTTCTTTCACTACTAATAACACAAAATCGAGTACATATTAAATTAATGCTATATAAAAGACTTTAGCGAACTTTTTTTTATAACACGCATAGCACTCAACAAATGAAAACAGAAAAAAAAACGAATGTTATAACTTCAGGTTTTCCATTTTATATCCCATAATCCTTTTATCAAACAAAGATTTTGTTTATTTTATATGTTAACTTATATATTTTCAGATCATAGTACGTTGCACTTTGTTCTGTCCACTCAAAGTCACTTTATGAAATATTAGCGTCCAAAGATTTGAGTGGAGTCTCTCTGCCAGTGACGCGGGTCGCCATTTGTCTTCGACTACACAAACGCCTACTTCCCACTTTTGTTAAGAGTCTGTTTATAACAAAGACTATATTTAACATCATAAGACAATTCACGCCTTCCATTATTTAACTGTTTAATAAATTTTTAATTTACAACTTTTTTCTATCATCATGGTATTTTAAAATATTTTTTCATTTTAAAAGACTGAAGAAACATCATATGATAAATAAAATATTTGTATCGTAAAGACATATGTATAAGTGAATAATTAGTTTCAGTATTTTAAGAGCTTAAAGTTTTTAAGGAGACTATTAAAAACTGGTCAGGAATGTTAAAATAAGTGTATGAGAGTCTTATTCTGAGTCTGGGTCAATACATCCCGATAACAAGTACAATTTGCACTTCGCAGTGCAATTGAATGCATTTTTAACCTTTGTGTTGTTGGTTCTAGAAATTTTTAAAAATCTAAGGTCTATCTATCTCTGTATCCTAGTAACAATATATATATATATATATAACCGTTAACGAGGCGTAATAAAAAAAAAACATTATAACTAAGAAGCCGGATACGTTAGAAGTTGTGATGTCCTTAAATATGTTCTTCTGAAAATCAAATTGTATATATTTTTGACCCTAATTAAATTCTTTATTACAAATTTAAATGATATAAATTATATGTATCAAATAATTCACCTCATATCTCAACAACAATCTTTTTAAATTCCTTGAATTCAAAAGGCTGTCCTGCATATATTATAATTAATGTTATAGTGTTTATACTTCAGATAATATATAGTATGTAGACTCCACAGTATTTTGTACGTTGAATTAAACTTGACACATTTGAAATAGCTGAAATTTGCCATAGAAAATTATGGAAAGATTGACGGTAATTTGATAACTTCGTATCGAATTTTCAAAAGAGAAAAGATTTTTGGAAACGAGCTATAAAATGACTGGTAAGAAATTTATAACAACTCACTTTATTAGCATTTAATAAGGGTAAAAATATTGTATTACGTTTTACGGTTTTCATAATTTACGTTTCGTGATTAGGGTATTATTCGCAAATCGGTATCAACAAACTACATCAAAGATTTACCAACAACGGCATGTGACACCTGTATCACGGCCTGTCGCCTTTAGTAACAAGAATTATACATTAATTCTGCTAATAAATAAGACGGCATAATTTTCATTTATTATTTACTTATTATTACCAAAACCTTTAGGGAGGAAAAATCCTACCAAGTATAACTCTCCCTATAAGTTACATAAGAAATGCTTTCACAAATTAAATTGTATTTTCGTAGAAGCTTTCTTCGTCACCCATAATACATTGACTTGTTTTATCTACAGGTTCTGTGACTTTTATCCATAAAACAAAAGCCATTGCATGGCGCAGTGTGATTTTGTTTACTTCTACTTTCCAAAGCATCGATTTATTATGTATGAAATTGGATTAGGTCAAATTTGTTTTAACCGCATCGAAGTCTGTTTTTTTGGATTTAGAAGTTAGTTGCTCGAAAGAATCGATCAATAAAAATATTTTATATTCTATTGATATCATCGTAGTTGTGACCAAAAATAAAATATCAAAGCCTTTATTTGACGGACATAACTTCTATTGAAAAACGAGAAATTTGAATATTTTTCATTTCAAAGCCAAAAAATACAATGTGGTATTAAGTTTAGTCGACTTTAGCGCAAAACTTTTTATTCTTTTACTTTAATTATTCACTATAATTAACACAATCCTAAACTAAATAATAAAATCTCGAATAATATCATTATTAATATTACAAAGAAAAAATTTGCAACGTGATTGACATGAAATGAAATACGAGTATGTGTCTTTAACCGTCTCTCAGCGATTACGCCTTGCAACTATTTTTATTCATTGCAATCTTTAATAACAATAATGACTCAAGAACTATGGAAGAGATGAATTGTAGTACTATAATGTATAAGTGTCATTTAGTTGTGTTGTATATGTATAAGTGTCGTTTGGTTGCAGCCACCCGTCGCGTGATGGCGCATGGAGTGCGTGCGGCGTGTGTGGTGCGCGACGCAGGTGTCCGTGGTGCTGGTAATACTGTTGGGTCTGGTGGGGCGAGCGGGGGCCGGGCCGCGGTACAGCTCGCGCATCGTGCACACTCACACTGGTAAACAACTCCATTTGGTACATACGTCGCTGACTGTACTAGTAAACTACTACTGATAAACTTAAGGCATATTGAAAATAAACTAGTACACAGGTTACTCGAATTTGACAAGCTCGCTTATTTCCATACGTTCCTAAGCAGTGGCGTGCAAGCCATAGATCCAAATAAGCACTGCAAACCCTACCCATATAACAACTAAACCTATATTGTTTAATTCTAACTTCATCATCATACATCATCAGCCTATCAGAGCCCACTGCTGAGCGAAGGCCACTTTCTCACATGGAGAAGGTTCCTACTTACATACTTTTAATTATACATTACGAAATACAAATGAATTACAGAAATTTAAAATGACATATTTTGATTCATGATTTGTTAATAAGTGCCATCTAACAATGTAAAAACGAAACATTTTCGATCGGCCGATGCTAACTGCTAGCGCCGCCATGCAGCCAGAGCGGCGGTATACACAACCACTCTCTGCTTATTTGCCATATAAAAATTCTCATGGACGATCTACAAATCTCGTGTATGTACATGCAGGAAATTTTTGTACGTGAGTGTATAAAAGTAACACATTCATAGTATTCGAGAAGCACTAATTATTTTGTATTGTTTAAAATCTCGTAGAAAGTCCGTTAATTGTCCAATGAAACGGGGCTCTCTGATTGGTCGGTAAAGTGTTCATATTTTTTTTCGCCATTTTGTTATTAGTGAATAACAATGTCATTTGTGAGTTGTCTTTCTAAGTGCAAGTGAATAAGTTTTAATTAGTAAACAGTGGATAATTTATTAACGAATTATGGAAAATTATAGCTGTGAGCTCTGTGCTTGTCATATGTATGTGATTTTTGAAATAATTAACAAGTAGATTTTCAATATTGTCATTTGATAATAAAATTAAAATAAGTGTAAAGTCAAGGTGTGTGACCATTTGAGATTGAACTAAAAAAAGGTAATGTTATTCGTTTTAATAAAAAGTATTATGATAGTTTTAATTAGTTAGCAGGTTGTGTACACACAAATAAGTTATTTTGTTTGCCTTTTTTGTTGTTTTCAAATGATAATAATAAGAATGTTTGAATCTCCACTTGACTTAAATAACTTTTATAAAGCTGTGACGAACAGATCTTAATCATTTTAAGTTACTTTCGTGACTTAGAGGTATTTGAAAGAACCTCAAGTATATAGATGTTCGTTCTGATCGGATTGCTGTAACATTTTGCGCGAATATTATCAATGTTTAAAAACTACATACTCCCGACGTTTCGATTACTTTTGCAGCAACCGTGATCACGGCAGACATCTCGTCTGCCCGTTAAAAATAATAACGAAAAATATCATTATTATCAATGTTTTAGAGGAGGCAATGATGGAAATCGGTATTTTATTTTTCAAACATATTCTGTTTACCCTACCCCAAATCTCTGTGCACGCCACTGTTTCTAAGTATGTAACTCTTTCAACCACGTCTGCATCAAAATCTAATCCATGGAATTAAAATCATTTGTGTAGTATAATCTAAGATATAATTAAAATTTTAAGTCAGTATAATGTTTTATTCCTACTGTTTCAATGAAATTTTTTTCCACCCTCGTTCCGTACAGATATTGTTAGCAAATTAATAATACACAACCCACACATAAAACAATGATTTTTATTTATAAATAACAGGATGAATTGAGTGAACATCAAGAATTGTAGAAACAAATCTTTAATAAGATAAAAACATCATGGAAAACAATACCAAATATATATGTATACGGAACAATTTAAAGATAAATAATATAAACACTAAAGTACAAGTAATTTATTGAAATTCTACTCAAGGTAAGAATACAACTGGCTTGCTTATCTCAAATTGTTACTTTGAATGTAAACCGAAATTAACGTCATTCATTTGAAATATGAATGTCTGATGCGACAGTTTGTAAATCTTTTTGAATTTAATTAAGTTAAAGTTATTATATTTATAATCATGAGATATGTAAAACCAGCAACCTGTTTTTAACCATTCGGAAACCTGGTTGCTTCTGCCTCATGTCCGGGTACGGGTAATCCCGGAACATTTCAATCAGTCCGGGTTACGAAGGTGGCGTCGTTTCGTTTTGTATAACAAAGGCAGTTGGATCAAATTAATAATTTTGGGTCTCGCGCGTAATTGGTTGGTTCGCCGACTACGATGTTATTTGAACATCGTGTTTTTATAATTCAATTATTAACGATAATTGGCCGAGTATGGTTTATTGATTATATAAGTTCCCTATTGAGTTACGGGATTCGTAATAATTAATCAATATTTTTGTTAAATTAAAATCATTTCATAACAAATAAATAGTAAATTTTAATTATCACTTTTGTTATCTAAACTCATTTATTGTTCTAATAACAACTTTGTGATAGATATACATACCTACCTCGTGTTTCGAATCCTTCGAATAATCAATACTAAGTTGTTTCGTACGTCACGACTTTGTTTTAAAAGTAATAAACAACGAATAACCGATTCCTCGAATTTAACAAGAACTAACTAACCCTTTAAGAGGAACCCGAAATAACTTCATATTAAAGTCAGGACAGGCTGAGAGACATCCTCTATAATATTCAGACCCTTCTATCTCCGAGGGTTGAGTTAGTTCAATATTCAAGTACAGACGGAGGCCGAACTTTAAGTCTCACCTCATTTACGACACACGCCGCAAAATGCGCTAAATAAAGTAATAATTAAATTCCAAAACTCGTAACAATTTCATTTGTTGGTTACTTGAATTTATTTTGTTTGGAAATTGGCTAACAAGTTCGGAATTGGAGCGCGAAAAAATGCGCTCTATATTTAAATTGAATAACTTTTCAAGTTTACAGTTTGAGAAGTATTATTTCTATGCAGTTTCCGACTTATATTTAAATGCAGCCGTTATGGTGAACGATATCATGTTGAGCAAATGTATTGTGATAGTTTTTATTATTTTTTAATATTTGATGTATTCATTTATTAGATGTTGTCATTTTACATACAAGAGTTTGAAAGTATTTTGGACAAATGATTTTCTAATTTAAATGTTATTCAATATGGTTACACTATTTTTTTATTAAAGACAAAAATTATTTACAAATTACAAATTTACAAATTTACAGTGGACATCAATGTCGCCGAAATGGATTATCAAAATAAAAAAATCAAATTGAATAAACATAGATCAAACCTGTTTTAAAATGTGGTTCTGTGAACTAAATGTCCTTAACACAGAAAATAGACGTCTAAGGTAAGGTCTTAACAGTGTTCGACACGTTTATTCTACCAGTAATGACATATGGATCTCAAACCTTGAAAAAAATAAATGGTGATAAACACCATCTAGAAAACTTGCCAACACGGAAAGGAACGTAGCGTGCGTTACATAAAACTTAATGATAAAATGATATTGCCTTGTATTAGAAATCAAACCAAACTTAAAACTTTAATGCATTAGATAACATCAGGTATCAATAGAAGGGAACACGTCCAGGAATGGTCTTTAAGACAAAACTAAGGGAAAAAAGTTGTATAATTTATTTAAAGGATGACAATATTTAAGAAAAAGCAGACGCTACAGGAAAAGACAAGCTCAATATCGCATATCGTGGTAAACTGTATTGGTGGTACAATCTTTGCGTTAGGGTGACTACTGATCATAAAGCTCATAATTAAAACAATGAATTATATGTATGTAAACAATGTGAAAAAAGGTTTTATTCTTGTTAATAATATTATAATCTACCGAGTTAAAATTAATATTATTTCTCACAGGAGCAATCAGAGGTATCATCGTGGAGCCAGCATCACGTCGCTTGGAGCCAGTGGAAGTGTTCCGGGGGGTTCCCTATGGGGCAAGACCCCCTCGTCTGGGGCCGCCTCCACCCCCCGACCCTTGGCCTGGTACACGACTGGCGGACACCTTCCCACCGGTCTGCCCTCAACGATATCCCGACATATCAAACAAGTATGCCACAAAACATGCATATTCTATTTACTGCCCAGGTTACAGTCGACATTATGAACTAACGAAAGAATTCTATGATATCCTTCTCTTCATAGTATATTTTTTATAATTTTATCACTACCCAAACAATGTGTTGGTATTTCCTTTAGATTCAAAAAATACGTTGAGTTAATTCTTTTATTTTGTTCATCTTATTTTCATTCTTCTTCCTTAATTAATTATATTATGTATATATTAATATGATTTCATATATTTTTTAAATGCTTTGAATATAAATCACATGATAACTCTTTAATATAATTAAACATAATAAGTAATTTGCTCTCGGCTACGTGATTAAAAGGTTTTCACTATTATATTATGATGGAACCGCATTTAGATGAGATTAAATTACTAATGTCGGATAAATGAGTACATAGCTGTTATTATTTCGCTTAAAACCAGGAGTTAACCATCAAATATTAATACATTAATAACATGTTGGAGCTGAATAGCTTGCTTCGTGAGCAACTAATATTGTAATTATACATAAACTGTACACACTCATACAAGTATATCTAGCTAATAAATTGCAATTTCCCAAGCTTTTCATGTAAAATAAGTATTAATAATTTGAAGTGGTGCATATTATGATTACATGTGGCTTAGAACTTTATTGAAAAGGAAAATGTTTCCACATTTATATATTTTCACACAATTCGTTGTGTTACAAAACATATATATTGTACCAGGAGTGCAGCACTCTCGAAGATGCCACTAGGAATTTACAACGAGCTGAAAGCTACTATACCACTATTAGTCAACCAGAGCGAAGACTGTCTCTATCTCAATATATTCGTGCCCGGTAGCGGTGAGTATTGAGTGAAAACAACATTTGGCAAATTTATATTAAATGTTATTTAAAACTAAAATTAAAATATTATTTGAAATTGCTGCAATATATTACAACCAGTAAAATTCTCTCAGCTTCTTAATTGTCATTTCTGAGTTAATTTTGTTGTGTTAAAGTTCACCAACAAAAAAAGATGTTATACTCTGCCATATTAGGAAAAATTGTTATTAAATTTCAACAGTTTTATTAGTAAAAGATAAATAAGTATTTTGTGTGTTGTATGTGTTAGGTGCGAGGGGCGTGGAAGCGCCGTACGCGGTAGTAGTGGTAGTTGGAGGAAGTCACGAGTGGGGCTCAGGGAACTCTTTGGACGGGGCTGTACTCGCCGCCCGCGCTCATCTACTAGTCATCACCATCAACTATAGGATAGGTCTATTAGGTAATTAATAATACGCTCTAATAAACAACTAGAACCGGTTCTTCTCAGGTCAGGGTATTTTCTTTTCCGAACCGGTGGTAGTGTCTCAAGTGACCATTAATAAGAAAGTGTAATGCTTCTATATTGAATAAAGTTATTTGAGTTTGAGTTTGAACAACACTACAAGTTCACAAATATTTTACATTTGAATTTGGGTACAATATTTACACAAAGAAGATTAAGTATTTTAAAATAATATTAACTTATTTTCATCGAGTTCTAATTAACGGTTGGATGTACTTTTAAAATTTTTTTAACGGAACTTTTGTCTGAAAATTTAACGTTTTTAAATTTATTATAAAGGAAAACTTTAACAAAGCGACCTAGCGGAAACATAAAAAATAAGAGAAATATTTATATTGCATTATCTCAGGCGTCATCGGAGCAATAAGATCAGCACAGCTGAGGACAGAAATAAAAGTATAGTATTTGTTATAAAGATACGTTGAAATGTATTATGTCGTAAACTTTAATAATAATAAAAATTCCAGAAACATACACAGACCTTCCAATTTGCATATAGGAACTAACATGATCCAACTGTTACATGAAACTCTTAACGTTCAAGGATATCGTTATAATATGTTTCTATGTATAGGTTATTTAACACCGGGCACGTCAGACGAGGTGTCTTCAGCGGGCGGGGCGGCTGTATTAGACATGATCGCAGCCCTCTCGTGGGTTAATCGAAACATAGCAGCGTTCGGCGGCGACCCTAAAAGACTTACTCTCCTCGGCCATGGAGCCGGCGCTGCTCTCGTCAATGTGATACTTATGCTGCCATCTAGTAAAGGTAAATGATGCAAGATTCACTACAGGTTTGAACTACTTTTTAGTCACAGTTTTTATTTCATGCATGTATTTCGGGTTAAAAAATTGAGAAAACTTGATTAAATAATCACTATAGTTATTAAGTTTATTTAGTTTAGTTTATCTGATTTAAGCCAATATTCATGGGATTCAGATTACAATAGTATTTTAAGAGGAAAATATATAAACATAGAAATGTTGCTAATTTTAAAGGAAAAACAAAAAAAAATGAATTTTTTAAAAGTTTTATTATTTAGAATCTTAAATTCTTTTTTGTTACCCTTTTATTTACAAATCAGTCTTTCGACGATCATTTAATATAACACAAAAACAAATAAATACGAATATTTACTTCATTTAGCATTAACTCTCATTAACTTAAACTTTCCAAATGCTATTTAAAAAATTCTTATAGAGTTATTAAAAATACTTATAAAAACTTCCACTATGAGAAATATTTTCACCAAAACGTTACGTGCAACTTGGAAATCTTTATTTGACCCATTTCTTTTTAGTGAGTAAGACGGAATTGAAATGTTTCCGAGTGGACTTGTCTTATGTGATCTGTATGTGAAACGTGAATTTAATACCAACGATACTATCATCTTGAATTATTGCAAAAAATATATAAGAATATATTTTGATATATTCAGGAAACATGGAAATAAAACGAACCGTATAGGACCTCTGTAATCTTAAAAATTGATAAAACTAAATATTTAAAATGACTTATGAGACCTTTGTAAATATTAATGATAGACGAAGTTCATAAATGAACATTAGTGGTTAATAGCCAACAAAACAGGTGCAATAATAACAAACGTTTTGTGATTCATTAAAACTACTTTGTGTACACAACTTGTACACAAATATACCACTTATTTTGTACAAAATATTTGATGACATTATGCCATAAAAATTATTTAAAAAGTAAATTACTCCATTTGTTTTCTAAATAAAAGATAATATGTCTCTTTATTATATTTGAATATTAAGGATAAAATTATCCAACTACATTAACATTCTAAAGAACAAATGTTCCTAAACAAATAAAAATCTATGACGTTTATATTTTCTACCGAATTTATGTATTTTTAGTCTGACAATTGTTATTTACGCAAGACCGTGAGACAACTGATCCCGGTGTCGATTTAATAAAAGAATATCAATAAAAGATTCACGACAGGCACTCTGGATTCCTTTGAATTGAACTCGTCCTCTAATGAAACTTTGGTCGAAATAATAAAAAGACGGACAGACAGCCTGAAAGGTTACGGGGAAAACAACCATTCACTATTAACCGCTTGTTGGTGGTAAATTATTGGTTTTTATAATAAAAAGCTACATGATTCAGAGTTGGTTAATAAATTTCTTACATCCTTTTTAATGATAAGGAAAATATAGTGTTTTGTATAACTTGTGGGAGTAAAACATTTGTACAACTTTATAATGGACAATTGATGATATATCTTAGTTTTTCGAGAGTATATATTTAAAAAAACTAGTAAATTCGGAGTACTATGTACGTGTTTTTATATATTTTAAACTACATATTCTCGATGTTTCGATTACAATGCACTGTGCAGTTACCGTGATCTCGACACGAGCAGAGGGGATGAAAATGTCTGTCAGTATTTAAATATAAAACAAAAAAAAATCGAATAGTAGGTATATCAGAAAAACTTAGTTTTATTTAAAATGTTAAATGAACAATTGAACCTAGAACAAAGCTATTCTACTTTAAACAATTATGTACAATATATTCAACACCTAACATACATAAGTATGATCGAATTGACATATTAATACATTTAAGTTAGACTAAAACTATGTGTAGCATTTGTTAATTGTATTTTATTACGAAATAAACTCTCAGTATTGATAATAATGTCTTTGTATTGACAGAAAGGGCTTTTTTTTTGTCTTATTAACAGAATGGAAGCAAGAGAGTCAATTAAAGAGAAATTGTTATAATAATTTTGTTAAATATAATAAAATAATTAAAAAAAAACGTTCGTTCATGATAAGTACGGCAACCATTATTGATAATAACTGAAAATGTAATTTATAACAAAACTTGAGATCTGAATAACATTTTTATCTAAAAAAAAATTTTTTTTTATTACAGTATGTTTTTTTATAATAACAGATGTTCATTGTTGTTTGTTGAAAATACTGAATTGCAAAGTTCTTTTACTTTGTAGTGGACGGTTTACGGTTTCTAGCGCCTTCAGAAACTCTTGAGTGTCGTGCTGTAATGAACTTGTAATATAATTAGCTGAGTTAAGAGCAGATGTATTCTACATACACCTCACACTGGTACCGGTCACTAGCTAACAAATAACTCGTGTAATATGGACATGCTTTGTCTTGATTGCAATATTCATCTACTGTGACGAACCAACAAAATGATCATAATAGATGATTAGTATAAAAACTTAGTGCGACAAAATATAATAGAAGTTAGATGAGTGAACGACACATGTGTAATCTTTTAGAAACGGCTATAGAAGTGAATAGGTATAGGATAACTGTTATCGTTAGTGAAACTTATATTTTCTTTACGAAGTTTATATTATTAGAGCCTTTTATAGTTAATTATATGTTAAGACTGATATCTTTATAGATCAAAGTTTATTTGTGTCATAATTATATAACATTTTTGATGTTTTTTAATAAAATTGTACGGCGTACGTCCTCAATGAAATAGCCAAACACTTTCCAATGTTTTATTTTAATTTCATAATTTAATAAAATTGTTATTGCTAAGTCAATATTAGCTTAGGCGTAACTATTAGACATACATTTTTGAGTTTTCATTTTTATTACTCAGTAAAATTACCATTTTCTGAATAAAAACAAGATTAAACAATGTTTCATATAAGTTTAATCAAGGTACATACCATCTATACAAAAAATATTTATACTTATATAATATTAATACGCTGGTTTGTCAGGTTTGATTACTCGAGCGTTACTTCTGAGCGGCTCAGCGCTGAGTCCGTCCGCACTAGCGCCGGACGCTGCGCTCGCTAGAGAACACACGGCTCAGGCTTTACGGTGTTCAAAAGATACTAACACTGACGAGCACTGGTAAGAATAGAACAACTTACAAAAGTTTTACATGTAAGGGTTTGTTTGGTGTATTTAATGTATGTGTTATTCTAGGTTGGCAACATGTATTCGTTCCCGTCCTCTAGCGGTTCTGTTAGCGGTTGAAGCGCCTCACGCACGTTTCCTCGCAGGCTGGGCGCCCTGTCCTCCTTCACAACCAACACGAGCTCTTCACGCTAGTGAAACCTTCCTACAGTGTTCATTAGCTGTCGTCGTCACTACGACCGAGAGTTACCAGTTCTTTAGCGAGGATGATATCAGACACGGTTTTGAGGAAGAACATAGGTGTGTAATTATTGACATTCACAAGCCAACAAAAATCTTTATTATATGCAAGCCAAGAAAACACATAAACTGTTACGCTGATACGCTATTTTGTTAAAATTGGGCTCATTTATAAAAAAAAACAGTAATCTATACCCACTTATCAGAATGTTTTTTTGTTAGGAGTCGTATACTCAGAACCTACGTCCGGAACGTATACCGCTATCATCGGAACGAAATATTCGCTGCCATCCGTAACGAGTACACGGACTGGGAGAAGCCGATCCAACATCCCATCAACATCCGCGACGCTACTCTAGAGGCGCTCAGTGATGCTGCTGTTGCTGCACCAGCGCTACGGCTCGCACAGTTACACGCTAAGAGAGGAGCAAGGACCTATCTCGCTCACTTTACGCATCAAACTAAAGACGCAGATTATCCCCAGGTAACGTAACCTATTTCAATATTAAATTTAATATATTTCTATGTGCTGCAATATTTTTTCGAGATATTGTTGAACTATAGACAAAAAAATCAAATAAAATTGTAAATAGGTAAAAGCTGGAGTGGTAAAATATTTTTTCTTTTAAAAACTAACATTAGTTGTGATTATTAAAAACTTTTTCAAAATAAACATTCTCATCATATAATAAACCAATTAAGGAGTGTCAAAGTTTATTTAAATATTATATTTAAGGTACATACGAGATCAGAAAGATTTCCTTTTTTCTCATTGTACTAGAAGGGCGCTTCATCTTTTCACTGCATCTATAAAACCCAAAGGAATTTTGTAATTATCTCTCCTATATCTCATGAAACGAGATTGAATGTATCCAACCAATTACGCTAGCTAGTTAATTTGTGTTCTGGAATATGTTCAATTTAGAATCGGATTAAAAGCATAATGTTCTCTTCATAAGCTTGCGAGCTTCACTATGAAGTAATAAGGATTACTAAAGTGAATAAACGTCTCACTTCACGAACATAGCTTCAATTTGGCTAAGTTTTTAAGACTGCATTCTTGATAATATCTAATTTACCCTTTTGTTTAAAGAAATAAAAAATGAGCCTAATTCTTTCATGTTGTTTCATTTTTCACACATATAAAAATACTTACTTTATATATGTATAAGTGTTATGAAACTCATTTATACAAAACATCAATATCATATACTCAATTAATTTCAAATTATCTTCAACAGCGTTTAGGCAGCGTTACAAGTGAAAGTCTGCCATACTTCTTAGGGCTTCCCTTAGTAGGGGGAATGCCTTTTCACCCTCGAAACTACTCTCGAGGGGACGTGGCAGTAGCTGAGACGACTGTGATGCTGCTCGCTGCTTTTGCGAAAACCGGTGACCCAAGTCCGAAGAATACGGACAAACATGACAGTGTGAACTGGCCTGAATACGATCTAAATACACAGCAGTATTTAAGCATAGGTAACTACTGCTTAGATTCTTTTATTCTCATTATTAAATTATTAACTATCAAATTTTTTAATGAAACCAATATTTTAAATTTTTTCAAATATTTTTTTAAAAGAAGTACCTAATCAAAAAATATCAGTTTCATTAAAAAAAATTAATGATTTTTAAATGAAACTAATACTAAAAAAAACTTCCTCGCGAAAGTCTTATATCCCATCATCAAATTTTTATTTCATTAAGTTTTTTCTTATAAAAATAATTTCATTGTACAGTACATACTGTTGATTCCAAATAATTAAAGAATACTAATACTTAACTAATAATTATCGTATTAGGTACAAAAGTCCGCACTAAGAGTCATTACCGCGGCCACAAGATGGCTCTCTGGTTGCACCTCGTCCCTCAGCTCCACCGGCCGGGCGCCGCTCCCCGACACCATCAGTTCAGGTCGCTGCACCCCGATATGTTCGCTGGTGAGGCATAATCCGTTAAAATACTCTCCATACATACATACATTATTCAGAACAAAGCTTTCGATACAAGAATTTTAGAATCAAATATAAAGCAACGCATAGCCCCAACACGATCCTGCATGCATTGTTGGATCGCTGGGATTCACTAATTTTAGCCCACTGGATACGACTCCACGTAGTCAAGTAAAATATATGTGTTGTTTAAAAATTGGTTAAGTATCATAAAATTGCTTTTCATTTGTAAATTTACTAATTCAATTCATTTATTAAGTTTAATTTGTACTAACACTATCTACAATATGGTCTGAAATAAATTATTATTATTATTATAGTGATACTAAAAATCGATAAACCGGTGCAAATATTGACGCAATGAATTCTAGAAGCTACACACTTATTTCCTCTTAATTTTGTATATGAGAAAGAGAGAGAAATAAATTTCTATTAAACGATGGCTTCTCGTCTTGGTGTAATTGTTGACTGATACTGATAAAGATTAAGTAGCAGCGATTGTGTGTGATAACTTATTAAACGTCTTTGATTATTAAGCATCTTCTATAGTGGTGAAAATTTATTGGAGCAGAGGTATAGAAGGTAGTTAAGATCACGTTATGCACCAAGTAGTATTTGTTATTGAATTGAAGTCATGTAGATAACAGTAGAAACTGCTGGCAAAGCGAATAAATTACAAGTTATTTAAGTATTGCTTGGTGGCGAACATGGTCATTTAAAATTTTTACAGTCACGTCACATTCCATAGCCTCACTAAATATTTCATACCTGAAGTACAATTTTAGAACTTTATATTAATTATTTTTAAATATTATTATTACCTATTATAAAAATATGAAATAAAGAATGAAAAATTGAACCATGTTAGTATTTGGCTTTCCAGTTATTCTGGAACACGATTATCCAGTCTTTGCAAGTGTGAATCTTGCTTTAGTTTATATACCTGTCGATCAGTATTGTAAATTTAAATTTTAATTTAATGTTTCAAATAATGGAGTAGAATTTATTTTTACTAAAAATACAATTTAAGTTTCATCACGAGACGTTAATACAATTTACAGACTTTTGAGAGCACACTCTGAATTTTGAAATTGAAAAATGTGATTAATAAAGATCTACAAACAGTTAATTGGATTTGATATTATCATCTTATTGCATTTTACTAAAAGGGGATAGAAAGAGTCTGTAATTAATAGAGCCTGCTGTGGAAATTCAAAATGAAAAGAGCTACGACTCCCATTCAAATAATCCTCATTCAATGAACTTACTACGTAATGCATTCAATAAAAATGATCACTTTTATATAAATCATTTAACAAAATAATCTAATATATAATTGCTGTTAGAGATATACTATGAATAGTAATTAGCTGTACAAGTTCTAAACGGATAAGATGTTCATTTAATAAATTACAGTTTGTTGGTAGCTTTATAAAACTTTGTGTAAATACTAAGTTACCGTCAAAACCTACGATGGAGATGAGCAATTACCGAGAAGCCTCATAACGGAAACTCATAAAACACTTTGAAGCATTTAATGCCACTAACGTAAATATTTAACAGTCAACATAACAAAGAAGATGGCGGCGCTTTACAACCTTATAATATTACATGGAAAATTTGTAACTTATTATACCTATTACCTATAAAAAAAATTAAAACTATCTTATTAATATTTAAATTTAATATTAAAAAGGAGGTTCTTGAAGGTATTTAAACGGGGATGTATTAAGTTACTATCTCTATTATTAAGTGCGCTGGCATCATTAGTGAATTCATTATTTCGCAACTTAAGGTTAAGCAAGCAATTTATCCGGCTCCGCTCCTCCCGTACTTTGTGCCGGCTTATCCAGCTATAATGGATGTATCTAGTTAGCGAGGTGCGTTGTCTATCTGCGTCCATTAGAGCTATTTCCTTTCGCTTTGCAAGAACCGCCCTCATTAAACGCTCGGCAAACGTTTCGCCTCAAAATAGTGAAATTTGAGTTCCGCAAACAATTTAATGGGCATTAAATTGATCAACAACATTTTATTATTACGACCTGAAATAATGTAAAGGTCAAGCGATATTCATAAACGACCTCTCCCTGTAAGTGCGAGTGTATTGTGTATAAATAAAAATGAAATCGTAACATATTACTGCCTCTTATGAGTGTAGCCAGTAACCTCTCACGCCTTTGTTAACAATACGTAGGATTTTTCCAATCATAATAAAGCTATCTTCTGAAACATAAAATGTTATATCTTCAGCTCTAATATCGCGTCACATGCCTCATATAACATGACGTGACACGGCGGAATATGAAACGATTCGGAAGGAAATAATCGCCAAGATTAGGAAAAATATCCTCGTAACCAATACGCCTTGAGAAGAAATAAAGGAAAAAGAGGGGAATACAAATAGGTTGAATGTAATGGTGCATAACATTCCGACATTAAACACAACCCTAACTTGATGGTCAAATGTATTATAAACCCGGCCGAGCTACCGACAAACAATGTATGGAAAGGTTTTAATACTCGACGTACTTCCTCGGCAGTGTGTATATTTCATATAAGTCGTAAAATAAAGCTCTATCCATAAATTAGTTGTGAAGAATTCATTAACGGAAAACCATAAATAAGAAGCGTATGGTACGGAAAATAAGGCCGTTATTAGTTCTCGGTTTGGATCGATGTATGGAGTGTTCGCAAGTAAACAAGGGTTGCGGAAATTATGGCGCAATTTATGGAACTTTCTGTTTGACTTATTTAAAAACATATATTTAGAATATATATTGTTACAGTATTATTGTACTTATTAAAAAAATATTGCTTAGATTTTTTAAAAGTTTACAATATCATGTAAGTTTCAAAGTCTTTCGTGATATATTACACTAAAGGTTATTTAAAATTTGATTTGATTTGATTTAAAATTCAATCGTAACCCTTATGTTTTTTACTGAAAACTGTTTCTTATTTCACCAAACAACATATCAATACATTAATATCGACACGTCGTATGATATCATTACCAATGTTTCCGAGACATGTATAAAGGTATGCGAGGAAGTATTATAATTTAAAACGTAGGAAGTCAACATGTAACGTGGAGTTTATTTCCTAGAACACATAGGAACGGTCCGCAGCAATTTCGCTGTCGTTTGTTTTGTGACAGTAGACCTTTGGTCAGGTTTCTAATACCAACAAAACGTTTAGTTTTGATTTTGTTTTATTTGTAGTGGGATTTCTCTTTTTGCCATTTGGGACATTTGAATGTTAACAGAGTGTATATTACTTACATTACACGTAATATAATTATAAACTTGGTTTCCTAAGTCTTATACAATGAATTTTATTATAAAGTTGTTAGTTTGTGTTAGAAAATACAATGAGAAATGTTTCCCTACCAGTTTAATAAAACCATAACAGAATCTATTATCCAATTAAAGAAATTCATAAGATGGTATAGACTTAACAGTGTTAACTGTGATAGTATTTATTTATACAAATCAACTTAATTTCATATTTTTTATATCACAGTATTTTTGATGTGAAAAACAGCGGAATGGCAATGTTTTGTAAATTTCTTTTATGTTAATGCAAACGTATTCTTAGTTATTGTTAACATTCCTTTTCAGCGTTGAACAATACACTCCTATTTACTCTTAGACTCCCAACAAACGAAATCTGGAGCACGAATCTTCCGGCCTAATATCAAGTCATACGATTCATATATTACGGGTCTTTTCACAGAGAATAAAACTTTTGGAGAGGAAATAAATAGACGATGACTTCCAACGGAATATCATAGAATTATATTAGATCTTTGAAATCTGATTAGGTTGTATGATAAAGGAACAGTCTTATATATTCAATTGGAATTGTGATTTGGATATGTGATCTTCAGAGTATGAGTCCTTCGTGAAATAGCTGTGATTCTATTATAGATACTGTACCCTACATATGTACATACTGAATCATATCGTACTTGTCTACTTGTTTACTTTCATACACATATGTGTAGATGTAACTTTTAATGCCTTTCTCAAAATAATAAATTGTCCGGGATAGTGTGTGATTTATATTTGAATTTGAAAGACTTAAAAGTACTTGTTTATTCAAGTAAATATATATTGCTAGGTAAATTTAAATTTTACGCTTACTTCAATTAATAGTTGGTGCATTTGCTTGTATCAAAGTTCCTAAGTTTACTGACTGTAAACTCATTTGTTAGTATCGCCGGCAAAGTGTTTTACTTAAATCATATTTGACACTGAATATACAAAACAATATAGTTCAACTCAAAACCAATGTAACCGAGCCGTGATCGTCTGTTGGTGAAATAATATAAGAAAAGAAAGGGGATGAGTTTCAGAGAGAAATGAGAATAATGGATAAATATTCTGAATCATTCTATAAATGCTTCATAATCACAATTCCCCTGAGGTACGAAATTAAAAACCTCGCCCATAATTACCTACTTTATAATAAAATTGAAATGATTAAACCCTTTTGGTTACTTTACTTTGAAATTCCCAACCATTCAAAGCTTTTGCTCTTTAGCGAGTGACCTCGTTTCTAAAGTTAGTAAAAAGTAGCACGAGTACTTAATTGATTGCATAACTTTATTTGCGTTGCAGTTTTCATCAACCAACCAACATCTGGCACAAAATATCATACAAAATTTAAAGGAATTAAGACAGTCTTTATCCACTAAAAGAATTTCTTTATGTAGTATATGACTCAGGTCTATTGAATATTTTTATTCGTAACAACAGTAAGACATTACGTGATGTTTTTGTAATAGTATTTATTATTAGCCTTTTTTAACATGTAATTTATAATGTTTATTTAGTCATACTCGTAGTATACGTACTCGGTTTATTTAGTTTCGTTATCCCTTATATGGTTAGGAGGATCACGATTATGCAAATTTCGACTTAGGAAGATTCATCCCGGCAATTTAATTCGTATGTAATATTACAATATATGTTTCCTCGTTATATTTAAATATTTTGTTTAATATTATTTGTATGATAATTTTCAGTTCAAAACCAAAACAGATTTTAACCGGTAGTTGGTTCTCGTTTATATAAGTGTTTAAAGTGAATTCATATAATTTTAAAATCTCTGCCAGCTAGGATGAACATATAAAACTCATTTTTTCATAACGCTTTTCAATTACATATACAAAACTTGCTGTTTTTTTTCCTAAATCTATATTTATTGTGTTCTCTCAGCGAAGGTGTTCCTATAAATATCTTTATATCTTTATCTTAAGACCCGAGTATTGATGTTTATAGAAATCCCTTTCCCAAACAAGATTTTATCGCTCCGATTCCTGAAACTCTGAGCTAAATTTGCTTGGAGGACACAATGCTCTCAAATATTAATGTATGTCTTGAAATAAATACATACTAAATTATATGATAAAAAAAATATTATACATCTTAAAAAAACATAGAATATATATTTTTATAACTGTGTATCTTTCGCCTATATCTTTTTCTTATTCAGATTATTGAAGCCACGACTCAATATATTTATAAGAAAATCACTGTTTCGAAATAGTTTCAAAACAATTGATGTATATTAATTTCACAATTCCTGTAATATCTATATACCTCAGATATGTAATATGTATTTCATCCCTCGTTTCTATAAAATACGAGTAAATGCGGTATTAAATTAACGTATTTTCTGATATTTTTTTATTCTATAAAGTTATTCTTTTAACCATTAACCATACTATAAATGTATTATCTCAGTGAACAGTGAATATAATGTATGAGAGCGTGTGAGACGGTCGCCTCGTTAATTATTTTAAAAATATGGCGACACACTGATGAATAGTTTGGGGTCGGTGTTGCTGTAAAAAATGAGTTCCGGAGCAGTCGATGGAGCCGCTTTTAATTACCAGACTCGAATTCCTGAATATTGAGTCCTAGAACAAAGCTGTTGACCACTAATTGCAACGTCGCCAGCCCACATTCAATTTCGCCATTTTGTTTTTTATCATTTTCAAAAAGATGTTCCGATGGCGATGGCGTTGTAATGAAAGAAACTTTATTCCAATTTTTAATTCCAGTTGATTGTTCTGTTCCTGTTTCTTTTTAAAGAAAAGGCTTTGAAAGACGTTTTAATTAAAACTGTTTGAAAGTTTAAAACGTTTTTAAGCCTTTGAATTGATATTTTTAATTATATTATTGTTTAAGGTAAACTGGATATCCTTTTACCGAGATTCATTTACCATCGCATGCTTTGTTACTGGTCGTATTATTAGTTATTTATTGCACTTTTTTACAATAATGATAGGTATGTTATATACTTACGGTGAGTGTTAATTTGTTTAAGTATATGAAAGAGCGTGTGAGATTAAAAATGGTTTGAATTTTTCGTATAAAAATCATAGAATTGTGAATTGATGGTACATTTAATATATGGAACCTTCAATATATTTGTATTATAAATAGAAATATTTTTGTGATATAACCAAAGATGAATAATGTTTCTGGTCATTTAACCACAGTTATGGGAGTTTGTGTTCATAGATGATATATATTGTGTTTGTGTCTCATTTTTTGTTCTTCTTATGATTATTATTGACGTCTTATCGAACTAGTGGGGACAAGGATATTCAACTTTGAATCAATGTTTACCTCATACAAAAATAATATTGAAATAATATTCTGCGAGTTATAAAGCGTGTATAGTTATAGATATTTTATATTGGAAATTTTTTTCTGAATTGATATTATAGTCAGAAAAATAACCTCTACAGTACAGCATTATTAATCATACAACACTGAAAATACTATAATTGAAAAATAAATTGTATAGTGTAAGTTTTTGATAGTTTTATATGTATGTGTATTAAAATATTTGGGATGTGTTTTTTGTCTATAAATAATATTATAAAAACAATTATTTTTAATCAAGTATCCCACAAAGGACAAAACAACTTTATTAGATACATAAAAATACAAAAATAACGTCTCTAAAAACCACTCACTAATAAAAACTCAGTGTCGGAGGCTGCGGACGCCTTTCCTGTTACAAATTCAATTAAAGTTGCAACTCTTAAAACAACGAGTAGTTCACTTCAGGGCCAACCCCAGACGGCGACTTCCTATTTATTTGTCGTGTGTTTCATTAAAAGTGTACATTATTCTCGTCTTATATATGCATAGAAAGTTAAAGTTAATGTTATATATATTTTTATTACTGTAGGTTTTATTTGATTAATTTGAGAGTCGCTCATGTGCACAAAGAGTACCAGAACTCTGTAAACAGTTTAAATTTCATGACCATCAGCTGCGACGAGTCGCGTCCTTCAGTATTTGCTTTGTTGCCTTAAAGTTTACAAGTTCTGTGTTCTGTTTGTTCTCTAACCTATGTAATGTAACAAAGTACACTTGTGATGTTTTCTCAAAGGACGTATTATTTCTTATTGTTTGCAATATCTTCCTTTAATAATATTTCTTAGTGTCATTTGTTACCAGTAAGATAATGTTTTAAAACATATGTATGAATTATTTTATCTGAATGCAATGACCGTAACAATAAGAGCTCATATTGTACGTGAAATCACATGAAAACAAGTACATTCATTTTATTTTACGGACTACACGAAACCACTGCCAAAAGCTAAGACTATACGAAGACAGAACGACGCAGTTAATTTCAACGAATGACGCCAGAAATCAGAAAATAGTGGCGAACATTTTACCTTCCAATATAAATCTCTCAGTAGCGAGTACGCTTTTTATTTATTAAAGTTCACCCAACTTTGTACACGTCGAAAAATTATTATGGTAGTAAATTTTTTAGCTCCCTCAACACCTAAAATATTACTAAAAGCTTTGGAATTGTATATCAAACGGCTTTTACTTATTAGTTAACAGGTTTCCAGAATAAAAATTTATGAAATTGGAATGTTTCTACGTTTTTCAAATAAATGGGATTTATTTCGCTTTCAGTATGTACCAACTTGGATAACTACTTTTTACCTGAGACTTTACTCTCGTTTGCAACAGTCTGTTAATTATTAAATATCTCTGCACTATGTGACAACAAAATTATGTACGCATGAAACTAATTTAGCCACTCTTTACTTGTTTTCAACCGTCGAGTACTCAAGTTGCTTTTGTTAAAATTTGAACATATTCCAGGTGAAATATTCCCTGAGTTACATACGACACCATCCTTGGAAGAAGAAAGTACGGAAGAAGAACCTGAAGTAGAGGAGTGTGAGCCTTCACCGTCCGCGAGGCCAGCACTCTCCGCTATGACTACACCACAGCCCACGCCCAAGGAAGACTCGTTGACTAATTTGGACAGCCAATACTATAGGTGACTATTACATACATAGATAGATTTAAACAAGAACTGTCAATTTATACCATTTCAAGGATGGTGTAATCTCAACTGGTATAAGATAAATAAAAATCTTGTTTCTGATTGTTTTTGAAAGATTCAAGGTTATATAAGTTTAAAATATATAAAATACTCGTTGTAACAGCTATGGTATTATTTAATATTACTACAATTTAATATTTATTTTACGAAGGCCTCATAATATATGTATGTATGTTGTCCTATAACAATTTCTTAAACAACTGACAAACATGTTCGAGGAAAAGATTTCGATGAACCCATTATGATGAACCTTAAATTTGATCTGCAAATATTTCCTCCGCATTTTATAAATTTGTTCTGAACAAACATAGCATGGCAGATGAGCGTCAGTGCGTCCCAGGGCTGCTATAAACAAGATTGATCAGCGCGTTTTCAGCGAGCAATTTCGCTGATGTGTTTACCTGTTTACCTTCTTCAATTTTTGTCTCAAACAAGGTCTTAATGTGAATCCATTTCTCAGACGCCCAAGTTTTTTCCGCGTCTGGTTACTTCTGATAATGGTAATTGATGACCCGAACTCCAGCTAAATTAACCGGACTCCCGAGTAATGGTGCAATATTTCAAACAGATGCTCCGCTGTAAATAATATTTCCATTTCTAAAGAGCCTTACGTTTAACTCGGCCGCCGCTGTACTAAAAGCTATTGAGGCTGGTTATATATCCTCGGCTCCATTTATGCTTTGTGTAAAAGTAAGGAACGTCTTAGAAATATGGTTTTCCGATTGAAATTGCTGTAAGATAAGCTTCTTAGAGTTATCTGTTTTCTGTCCAAAGTATCAGTATTTTACGATTATTTCGATACAAATAGTAAATACCATTAAGAAAGTGTGACTTATTTAATAATTTTTTTTTAAATACAATAGTCAAAACAATCAGTAAGTAAAGATGAATGTATAGATAGAAAAAGTAATTATATTGTATACTAAATATGTAAGCATTCAAAGGAATTTAATGAAACATATTAATGATATGTAATTCAAATTCAGTTACACGGTGGCGTTAGGCGTCACAGTTGGAGCGGGTTGTTTCCTCTTGGCGTTGAACCTGCTCGTGTTCGCGGGGATCTATCTGCAGCGAGAGAAACGAAGAGCTAATAGAAGACCGAGAAGGGAAGGTGCGTTACCTAAAGTATCATAAATATAAACGTACATGAAATAACTTTTGACACTATCCATAATGGAACTATGAGTTTTGTGGTATCATGTATTTTTATATAAAACTCTCTTTTTCGCTAAAAGTTTTCCCTGGTTCTAAGCTATCACCTCTAAAAATTTTTCGACCAGAACCCTTTTTTCTATATTTATAGGTTTCTAAAAAAATATATATGTAATTTTAATCTACCTGTTTTTCTCTGTAACTTTGGTACAATAATTGTGATCGATCTTCAACTGGAGCAATTTCCAATGAAGACTTCAATGGAAATTAAATAAGTTGTGAAAAACTATTCTCATAAAGGTATTAATTTTTTTTTACCAGGGAGCTGCAGTAGCCGAAGTGGTTCAGCTTCAATCACCGAGCCAAGTATCACGTCACCAAGGAAGAGTACATTAAAGGTATAACTATTGTTCAACTGCATTCATATTTAATGCCCGATAATTATTTGTACTTTCATTTAGACGCCTTTTTTTTAGAGATAGTTTCTACCTAAAGGGAGATAATAAAATACAAATATAATCGCTGTCGCTTCTAGCATCGACCATTCGTCCACCGATTGAAGTGATTGATGCGGACAAAATGGGAGCGTACAAGCGGAGGCGATGACGTCGCAATTCAACGCTTATTGCAACTCATTATTGCGCACTGATACGCTCTCATTGTTGGAATTCGCACAATTGGACTTTGGATTATTCTGATGTTCGTCCAGTGTATCGGATTAAAAGACTAATTTTTATTTCCACAACTATTAACTTCTACATATATAAAAGACTCTCTACATTTAGTATTTAATTATGAATTACAACTATCTTTCAATGTTTAATTTATTAACATATTTTCGACTTCCACAGCGTAGCAGCGAGGCAGAACTAAGCGAGAGACCGGCAAACGCGCCGCCAAAAAAACGCGTTCAAATACAAGAGATCTCTGTGTAGATGACTTCTAGTGTTAAATGGTCGACTGGCTTTGAGCTATCAGTCGTAAAGAATTCTCTACGTGACTTAGTGTACGTGTTATACTCTGACCAATATATTGTGTATGAAAGTTACATAATGCATATGTATATTGTGAAGTACACTTGAGAAGCTTAAGAGGGTGAGTTAACGACTAATCTTAACATATAACCCTCCAATGGAGTTCAAATAAAGGGTACTTGTAAGTTCATAATCATCGTTCTTATCGCTAGCTTAATTTCGAAAACTAATTTTAATGAGATGTCTACAGCTGTCTTCCCCTAAAAAGAATTGGTTACAATATTGTATCAAACTTTATAACGATTGAATTTTTAATGAATGTTTTGCGTGACGAGTGCAACGTTAGTTATCTCTCAAAATCTATTCACTTTGTTGTATGTATCATAATTATATGGATAGTTATATTTGTGTTTTGTTGATGTAAGGATATTGTATACGTAGTTTATATAATAGATACTTCTATCATATGATATTCTATATTTACCTCATACTTAAAGTATTTAGATGTTTGTAAAGAAGGAACTGTTATGTTAATATGGTTAGTTATGTATAGATCGATCACTATAAGGATAGAGAACGATTTTTCTGATATACTTGAATTTACATGACTTTCTCGATAAGATAAATATTTTCAAACTGCTAGTGAATTTCTTAAATACTATCAAAAGAGTGTTTAAATGTTTTGGTGACTTAATTATATGTTTGTTAAATTTTTAGTGTTAATTCTAAATTCAATTACGTTTACAATTTTCAAATTGAAATATTAGAAATGTTATATTCTGTTATATTTTATATAAGTCGAGTATATTCAAGGAAACACTCTGTAAATAAATTTATTAGTAAAAAACTGTAAATATTAGATTGGACGTGAATATCTGTGACTAAACTCTCAAGAAGACAAGGTTTTATTAAACCATTTTCCTGAAATCCTGTGTTTTATTATACATGTGTTCATCCTCAAATTTTGAATCCTCAGAACGTGTAGTCATTAACATACTCCAACATATTATAACGTCTACAAAAGTTCCCAAAATTGTTTCTGTTTCTGGAAATTAATTAAAAGAAATATTATAATATTAAACAGTGACTGTTATTTATGTAAGAATGTCAGTAAAAGTAAACTAAAAGTACAATTTGGGCAAACGAAGTCATAGTAAGTCCGAGAAATATTCTACAATATTTAAAATTATATCACTATTTATAATACTAACTGCATCGATGGAGAATATAAAATAGATCGAACAGATAACCTCATTGAGAGTCTTCGGAAAAAAATAGGTCAAGTAGTCATTAACGATAGAGTAAAAGAGTTTAATAGCTCAATAAAACTATAAGAGATGAAAGTGTGAGGCTGAGAACATAAACCTACTGAGAGGGAAGCGAGTGGTAGGTGTGAAAGATTATTAAATTATTATAAGAAAGCAATAACATATTACATCTTTCAAACCTCTAAGGTTTTAAATATTTGACTCATAAAGTAAGTTGAACTGACGAAATATTTTGCGAATATAAATAAAAACTACACTATTTTAATCTTCTTTATTTCAGGAACAATTAAGAATTTTATTTTAAACAACAATTTTTACGTTATTATTTAAAGAGAAAAAGTTTAATATGGAAAACTTTTTGTGTCTCATATTTTTAGTTAAAAAACCGTTTATTATGGAACTCAGTATTGCTGAATCGCAGAAATAATACTCCAATCATTAATTTTAATTTACGTTTACATGAAACAAATGTCTCATCAATAGTCTTTATCAGAAGACACGTGACGGATTCATTATATTAGGATATAATTAATTGTAATTGGCAATATATCACTTTAATGAAATACAATTCAGATGTTTGATATTTGAGTAATTACTATGATGTATCATTAAATATTGACAGCTTATTAAAATTTTTACACTGAGTCAAGTGTTGAATACGGATGAAGTAAATAATGATTTAAAACATCGATGAGGAAGTTCATATTACATATAAGAACTTTTTGAATATAATTCCATTTTTTCTTAAATTAAATAAATAAATGTAGACCTTCAAGGAACGAGATTAATTAGTGACATATTAAAGTGATCCTTATAAAGTACAAATAGTATTTAATAAGAGTTGTATGAGTATATATCGGTGGTAAGTGTGACCGAAGATGTGTGGTGACGGACAGAGCGTGTCACGAGTCACGGCTGGACGGACGACGCGCTTCACTGACTACATTAGAACTCCTACATGCATGACTAGGACAGGATCCTTGTGTGGAACTATACATCCTTAATGTACATACATGCATACTAACTCACATAGAAACAAAACGTACAAGACTATAATTAAAGCTTAGACTATTAAAACAATAATAAGATCTATTAAACTTATTTTACATAAATTTCAGTGAACTCCAGCAAAGAAAGTCAAAGCAAGCAAGGTGGAATAAGTCTATTGAATGCTCTTTTGTTGTTAGACACGTTTCTAGAGGAGAGTGCATTTAATTCACGTCTCGGTGTGAACTTTATAAGGAGTCTAAAGGCTATAAGCATGTAGATGTGACAATCATATAGCTCTCTAGCTAGAAAATAAAAACGAACGTAAGAAATAGAGTGTCCCTTAATTACTTGTTATTAAATCAGGCGATCATTGAAAGACATTACAGGAGGCATGTATTGTTTTATTTATCTATTTTAAAATAAAGTGAAAACTTTTTTAGATTGTATGAAACCTGGTATTTTCTAGAAGAAAGCCTCCAGTTTTACACAAGACTAAGTTCATAAAAACCCTTTCAAGTAAAGTGAGTGTAGCGCCGTAATGTTTTTTTTCAGTAACTGAAATCTTTAGCTAAGTCTTAACGGAGCGGATCGGTATGCTTTGTTGAGTCTTCTATTGTGACCAGAAAATAAGTTACGTAAAATGTATTGCTTCTTTTCTATTTTGATGGTATTAAAATAGTTGAAGTGTTGAAGTCAAGTTAAATAGAATCTATATATTTTGGAAATTGAATTTATTTTGAAAACAGTAGTCGACGTCCTATAGTAATTCCACCTGACTTTAAAAGCAATATTTTCTGAAGCATTGATTGAACATGAAAAATAACAATTTAATATTTTGAAGGAGATTCCTAATGAATATAGTTATTAATGGTAACTTTTCATGAACATATATGATAAATCAATTTTAATTAAACACTACAGCTGTTATGATTCTTGTTTAGGCTAACTAAAAGTTTTAGTCTTATTTTCGATCAGTTATCTTTTTTGTTGCCAAATTATTATTAATAACACAAGATTTATGAGTTTACATTGAACGTAAATTGACTAAGTCTTGCAATATGTCACACTTACCTACTTTATAACTCAAGTGAATAATTAATTTATATAAATATTTTCGTAAACAGAATTAAACTTAGATCTAGGGGACCGCGTAAACATCTGCGTCCCAAAATGCGATGTATATAATATAGTAGCTGATTTCTTTTTTATTTTCCTGTCCTTACTTTAGACCAAGATTTGCCTCTGTTGAAAACGAATCTTTAGCAGATGCATAAATCACACTTTATTGTTATTTTATTTAAACAATAACGGTAGATTTATCTCCGTTTTTATGTTTTTATTAATTAATCAATTGAATTATTACCGCTATTTAACAAAGTAAATATCGGTGATAAGCTTTACCCGTTAATATGGTTATGAAATGGTATAGAATCTGAAGTCTTTTTGGTATTCGATATAGCAAAGACTTTTACACTTGAAATAATATATAAAACTAAGTTCAAAGTAAAAATTACTTTTTTAATAATTATATACCTATGTTTGTATATATATATATATATATATATATATGTTAACAACACTGTATCATTTTATTATTTTAATGTCCTAGTTATTTTATTATTTGAGATCTTTTCATCTTCATACAAATATTATCTCTTTTTCTATAAAATATATAAGAAATGAATTCAGTATATCTTGATTGTGCCCAATAATATAAACATTCATACATGCTTTGACTCGACATGAAAACCTGAAAGTGTAGTTTTTTTTCAATAATAGTAAAAGTAATAAAAATAGATACTATAGGCAATAACTCACAAATTTATCTTTCTTCCATATTCTCAATTATTTTCATGACGTTTGGTATGTTATAATAAATATTAATAATTCAGAAAGCACGAAAACGTGTAGTAAAAAAATCCCGAATACGATAAATATATGAAAGAATATTGTTATTTCAAGGTTCCAAGACCTCTTTACAATACTGTTCCATAATTTTACTATTTTTATCAAACTATAAACTTTAGTAGTTCCCACGATCTGTATTAATAATTTAAACCAATACAACTCTTACATCGTATTTATTGTATTTTATTATTTGTATTTAGAGTTTAATTCTTTATCGTATTTCGTTTTCTGCGACTCTTAGTTAAATTATACAAGCAACTGAAATATAGACAACCTGATTTATTTTGTCCAGTAATGTCAAACTTATTTTGTCCAGTATTTTTAAAGCAAACAGTTTTTTATCTGCTTCATTTTGCAAAACATGATAAAAACCGTTTTTAGCAACACGTTTAACAAAACAACGTGTGTAGAAGCTGAAAGGTTTAGCTTATTAAACTCATGCTCATAAAAGTTGCCTTATTTTCAGTTAACATCCGAACTACACAGCTTTGAAATTTGACTAACAAGAGATAATTTCGGTCATTGTTAAACAAAATGATGTACTGCACTTTCAACTGTGTTTTTCTTCCTTTTTCATAACTCTTCGAATTCTCGTTGATAATCCTCTGAATAATATTTTGATTGCAATTAAAAAAAATGAACTGTATTTGGTTTTTGATAATAAAAATAGCTAAAATGGTTCGTGCAACTTTGAAAAATTTAGATCTACTTAAATGTAGATCTAGGACAGCGTTGATAATACAAAATTAGGGTCATCTTTTCAAATATGTCCCTTAAGAGTTTATCCTATTGTAATTATCAAAATATGGATAATAAATGAATTTCAAGATTTCATTGACTCGAAAGTTTGTATTTTTTTCAATGTTCCAAGAGTAAAAGATGATCTAGTTTTATGAAATAATTTTTGCTTCTCTGAATGAAATTATAAATACTTATATAAATTTTCTGTTTAAATATTATAAAATGATATATTTACTATTGTATTTATTTAGATAACCCTCAATCTAACGTCGTGTCATTAAACTATTATCTACATAATCTTGAGTGGTGTGATGTCAGAGTTCAGTAATAATAATAATAGATAGTAACACGTCACATTAGAAAGACTCGCCAAGCTGTTTGAGCATCTGATCGATGATCGTCTCCATATGATCCCATCTCCTTCCACGACTCCCTTTATATTCAAACTTGGTCATAAATTATCTGCACACTTCTCTGAATCTTCGGACAAAGAGGTATTCATCGGAGTTATATTCACTGCTCCCACTTTAACTGTCGCCCAGTTTCATTAAACCTATATTCAAGAGTTATAATGTCTTAATATGATCATTCAACACTAAAATATTCAATAATAAATCTAATAAAGTGATATGATACACATGTCTGTGTTCTCTATAATTATTTTGGTTTTGCATTTTAATAATAATATTATTGATATTATTTTTTTTATTATTTTTATATTAAAACGCAGTCCATATAGTATCAAACGAGAAGGGGTTTATAAATTTTAATATTGCGAGACAGAATATTTATGTTTCGTCATTAAATAAGTCGTGAACCTGGTATACGTATTGGATATAATAGGTTATATATTAGATTTTCTCAAACTTATATGTATGCTGATGATCTAAAAATAGCTAAAGTCATACATTCGGAGCGGGATTCCGTGTTGCTACAGAAAGACCTCGACGAGTTGGTCAATTGGTGTTTGCGCAATGAAATGGAGCTTAACACTAAAAAGTGTTTTTTCGTACAGTTCGGCCGTAGGAGAAACTTTGTCACATTCCAATACCATATTGCCCACAACAGCATCACGGAACTTGAGCAGATCCGTGACTTGGGTGTGCTATTCGACAAAAAATTGACATTCGTACCACATACTGAACAAATTGTAAATCGGGCTTCAAAAATGTTGGGGTTTTTGCTGAGGAATGCGGCGGGGTTGCGTTGTAATAGGGTTCGGATACTTTTGTATAATTCTCTTGTGCGTAGTATCTTGGAGTATTGTTCGGTGGTCTGGAGGCCTCACTATGCGACTCATTCTCTACAGATTGAACGTGTGCAAAAAAGGTTTTTAAACTACCTTTTGTTTGCTAACTCGCTGTCAAAAAGGAAAATGCAGTCTTATCGTGAACAACTGAAGCACTTCGGAATGATCTCGTTAGATGAACGTAGAAAGCGCTTAGATCTGTTTTTTGCTTCCAAATTATTCACTAACGAGATCGATTGCCCTCAATTATTAAATAAATTTAATATACGTGTACCACTAAGGCCTCCTCGCTACAAAATAACTCCCCTATATCCACCACCTCGGAAAACTGTGTTTGGATCTAACTCCCCAGTTTCCAGACTTAGCAAGCTGGTCAATGATTACAGCGACGCGTTTGACATTCATGACGATTCAACTAAAAGAATTCGGTCCCTGTTATACACACTCCCCCTTTCACCTTAAATTGTATTTGTCCCGTCCTGTGAATCACTTTTAGTTTTTAGTTTTTAGTTTAATTTTCCATTCAGTATTTAATTTTTTATTTTATTTTGTAAGTTTACCTTTTAGTATTTTATTTCTTTTTTATATTTTTATTAAAACTTATTGGTTTTGTTTATACTGCGGCTCGCGCTGGTTTTGCATGATGTATCTACCTGTAATTGTTTGTCACACCTAGTTGTAAGTTATGTGTTTTGTGTATTTTAAGTATGTAATGATGTGTACAAACGTTGGTAGATCAATAAATAAATAAATAAATAAATATAGTTTAAAATCGATGAAACTACAAAAATCACCAGAATATTTTAACACAGAAAAGATGTAAGTAATAAAAATCATTACAGCTAAATAATGTAATAAAACTTTAAATAAAAACCATTGAACGGTTTCTCAAGTGCCCTATTTTGTCTTATATGAGTAACTAAAGTATATTTTAGATTTCCTCGTGTTCATCGTGTCTCAAGCATATTGGACACATACACACACACACACACGCACACACTCACACATGAACGCACGTTAGATATCACAGTGGCCCGACGCTAGATTGAGCCAGCGCCAACGACCCCTCAGCCGACCGTAGACCAGCTGGCGACCAGCCAGTGATGACACTTTAATTAAAACAGCGTTTACTTTTGAATTGTTACCTCTTAGAAAACTATGCTTGATTTTCAATATGGATTGTAAGTTCTAAATCAGACTTAAAATTTAAAATGATGTCTCCTTTTGGTATTTGTAGACGAGATTGTTTCATATTATTGTATAACGCAAAAATATCAGATATATACAGAATTGTAAACTTTTAATTTACAATGTATTAATAAAATTAAAAAGTTGTAGAAAGGCTGATTAGGACATAACAATGTGAAATTTGCCTGTTGAAATCCTTCTCTTCTACATAAATTCCTAGTAATTAAGTTTCATAAGAGTTTAGTTTTTTTAATAACTAGAAGATACATCTTTTGTCATAAAATGTTATTGCAAAAACTATTTTGCCTATTTGAAGTAGCTTCTAGATATAAAAAAAAATGTATATTATTGGTAAATAAAATTTTCAATTTAATATGTAAGAGGTGAATAACATTGTAAGGTTACCTTAAATATTAAATAATTGACATTGATCGACCCTAAGTGTTGACAAGTGACTGAAATTAGTGTAATATTGCTGTACACTGCGCTGCTGTTCAGTTGTTTTACCTGTATACTCGAAATATGACATAAAATATAAAGTGCAACATGTTTGAAAGTGCTGAAGGTGACAACAAAGTGTTTCCGAAAGCTATTTTCAATAATTTCCATTTCCCGCCAGTATGGAGTGTCATTCTAACAGTTAATCAATGCTTGGAAACTGAAACGCCGCTCCCGTTATATTTGCTTTCAGGGAAATTTTTGTGTAATACAAGTTGCTATAAGCGAGAATTTTGAGTGTTATATTAATAAAAATACAATTTAAAATTCTCTAGATTTTAAAATAAATTAAATTAATAATTGATATATTTATTTCTATCAATGAAAGAAATAACAAACAATACAAGCCTAGCTGCATGAACGAAATAATAAAAATAGAACTCATATATTTATAAAATGATTTGTTCGATGACGCTTCATTAACAGATATATCCTATGAATGACTTCACTCTTGATGCAATACTATTGTTTATTACTATAGAAAACAATTGAACTTAATATATATATATATGTACAGGGTGACTGGTGAATTACTATCAATATTTAAGGAGAATACTCGGTACATGATTCTCATTCGAATTATGTAAAAAAAATGGTACTTAATTTTTGACCAAATTTCCGTATAAATAAATAAAGTTTGGAGACGTTCCAAGTGTTCCAAGTGTGGACGCGTGCGGCGGCGTGCTGATACAACACCTCGCCGCACGCGTGTGTGTGTGTGTGTGTGTTTGTATACCTAATCTGTAGGGTGTTCACACGATGCGTAATTGATTACATAACTTTTGGTTAACTTTACTTAGAAGTTTATTAATATTTATGTTATATTAATTTTTATTTTGTCATATATGATCGTCAAATATCACGTCCTCAAATATCGATAGTAATTCACCAGTCACCCTGTATATTAATTAACTCACGTTTTGGGTATTTCTTCAAACAGACAAATAACAATCAATATTATAATGCGGATTTTGCTGGTACAAAGTCACGATATTTTTCAAACCATACAAAGAAATAAGTTAAACCTCAATATGTTTCAAAGTGAAGATATGAAATGTCCGCTATAGAAATACAAATTCGCCTGAATGCTTATAGTGAATGTTTCCTAGTTGAAGATCCTACTAGATCGTCTTACCTATAAGTCAACAGTTTAGAAAAATATGTTTTGAGTTTCACGATGTTAAAATACAAGGATTTTGCCCAATTACTTATTTTTTAATAAAAATTCAGGTGTATTGAATAGAAAAAAATATAAAACTTCAGTGTCAACAGTCTGGGAAGCTTGTAATCCTATTCCGTTGAGTAAATTAATATCTGTACTCACGCAACAGGAAGCAAAGACGTTATTAGTTTTTTATATATTTTTAACGAGCACCTATTAGAATGAGTTTGAACTGTCTTTAATTACAATCATTACTATTACTCCATTTGAATCGATTTCCTTCCCGTGAGTTTAAACACTAAAATCACTTGATATTGATGCCAAAAGAATTCAACCTCACTACATTTTCGTAAAATGATCTCCTGCTCTTTAATAAACAAGATTGTTCTAAGTTATAAGTTTCTCCTTGTTTCACGTAATAAAGTTAATACAGTAGTGAAGTATGCAGTGTGTCCGTCAGATATTAAAAGTTAATCGATATAAAAATTTCAAATCAAAAAGAAAAAGGAAAAAATGTTTTGAGCAAAACATTCGTGACATTGGTAATGCATAAAGTATAGTGAGTGGTTATAGCAGTGAGCGTCTTTATTTATTAAGGCAACCGACACAAATGGCATATCGATGTGAGATAGGCACCGAGCCAGTAACAGACATGATACGAAGAGTATAGTCTTGGAAGAATAATTGGAGGAGCAAAATATTAAGAGCCTTCTTAATATATTTTTTTTGTATTGCCTCTAAACTACTATATAGAAAATATAAGTTACCAGTGCCTTACGTTGAAATTAGTTACTAGAGATCTATAATAACAATAAATATTTTATTTTTATTTTTTTTAATAGGAATACGGTTGGTTAAAGACAAAAAACCTGGCAGTAATATTGTAAAGAGTTGAATATCAATAACAAGTTCCTGTTACTTCCCATTGTATGATATATTACTTGGACTACTAAGATATATTCATCAATCATCTAATTAATGTAAAAGCACGCGTTACATTAACAAAGCTGGTACACGCGCAGATACGCAATGTATATGTGATGAAAATGAGAATACGTAACATATTTTTTATTGCTTCTGTATTCAAGTACTTGGTTTAAAAATAATAGTAGTTTTAAATTGCTGTTTTATAACTTTTCTGTACGTGGTGGTGGTTACTTCGCAATGATAGCAGTCTTTTTGTTAAAATTAAAATTATGATGTTATGCGATATTATATATTATTTGATTTCAACTTATATGATATATGATGTAATATTTAATTGTCTAAACGAAAACATTATAGCATAATAAATTTAAAGAGTTTTTTCTGAATAACATATTTTATTTCTGTTTATTACGAATCATTGAAATAATATATTGTTGTTCAAGAAACATGGTATTGAGACAGGTTTTTTTTAAAAAATAGGAAGAACAAATTCTACAAACTACTATTTTGACTAGATATTATTTACAAAAAATGTAATATAATGCGTCGTAACAAACATTAAAATTCGATTAATAATATCGTTTCACGGGAATAATTTGGAACTACATATAAAACAACGAAGTGTCCCCAAGTATTATTAAACGAGTCTAAACTTGTTAGACATTTTGAAGTTTTATTGTGACTGTATATTTACTCGATCTTTAAAAGTAATTATATAAACGTTTACTCTAACTCACAGAAAACCTTTCCCTTTCCTTGTCATTTAATGGGTTACACGGTCGACAACCATAAACAAGCGGTTCAAATATTGTTATGCTGGATATAATAAAATTATTATTCTTAAAAGTTTTAACAGTGTGACCGTTACACGAACTTTCGAACAAGATTCAGGTAAACTTCCGTTCGTCCAAAAAAATATGCTCCCATTCAATGAGCCGTATTTTTTAAAGTATCTCATGATTATTGTTTAATATTTTCGCACCGAAAATTAGTACATCACAATAGGAATTATAGTTTAAATTTTATCAAAATATAATTTTGTAATGCTGACATCAACAATATTCTTCGTATTTTATTTGACCACAACTCTAGAGCTCATTCGTTTAGGGTGAAGAGTTATTTACTCATTTATTTATTTGGTTCCAGAAATATTAGAATTTAACTGAAAGTGCTGCGAACATTTGGATATGTTTTTTTTTACTGCTTCATCATTAAATATGGTTGATTGTGATTTGAAAAACTTTACTATTTTCATATGCTCTTTTATACATTAATGGTGAAAACTAAATTCTAATTATTTCACGTTTAACCTACAAAATATATTAAAGTTTGTTGTTTTAGTTTCATTACAATTTGAAATAATGACATTTGAGTAAGTGTATGCTGCAGTTTTATATCTTAAATTTAATCTTGTATATACTGCAAATACTCATATAGTTTTTTGGGCTGTTTTTATACGGCAAAGGTATCGTATTAATGAAATACAATACTTAGCTCGAATTTAAAGTTTAATAAATATCAAAAAGCAGATATCTGTACTTCTAGAACCCAATAAATATTTTAAGACAATTCATTTTTAATCACAAAAAGGATTCACAGTTTGGTAAAACAAATACTTTTGCTTTTACAAATTCAATTTCATTTGTAACTCTATAGATAACAAGGGGTTTATTTTAAGAGAAGAAGTTGTGCTCACAGACGGTGACTTTATATGAGTTGAGGAATTCTAAAATTTTGTTATTAAATATAGTAGAGTCGTAAAATCTTGAATTCTCTTTAATCAAAACATCGATGTTTACAAAAAATGTTTGATTACATATTTTTAATAACATTTAGGTTATTCTAGGTAGCGTATTTCTAAAATATATGCATAGTCGACGTAGTCGAAAACAGTTAAATGTAAACAATAGCATCAAATATATCTTAGTCATTACTGTAGCAATTTTATGCAATCAAAGACAATGCAATTTTTTTTATTATTTGCTATAGTTGGCAACTGAATTATTGTACTTTCAATAAACCAATTCGAGGCAGCCTTCACTTTATGTACCACGATAAAGGAACAGATGTTTTATTTCTGAACTCATGAAGCGAGAAATTTGTGTGCTTAGGAAACCGCCGATGAAAATCCTCAAAGCATGGTTGAATGAAGTTAAGAGTACAATAGCTTTGTATTTACTATAAATCGAGATTAGCCTTTAAGCGTTGGCAGTCTACATTAACACAGTCTAGTTAGTAGAGCCTATAAAGGGCGTCAATTGAACAAGATTTAGAGTCAGTTTTATGAGTGTTTGTTCATTTTATCAATAAAACAAGTTAATACGTAAAAAATTTCATAAAACTACTGCAAGACTTCAATAAGCTCTTTTGCAAACTGTTTGGTATAAATTGAAATATTTGATTTTTAATGCTTGTAAACTTCGAAATCTTTCAAATGTACTTGGATAAGATATGCAAGTTTATTTTTGAAACATTTTTCTAGAATCCTTCTTTAACTATTAACTGAACAACTTCAAAACTCTCTAAGCCGTATGAATTGGAAGTTGAAATAAACCTTCACAATTAGTAGTTGTAATATCTATATCCTTATAATAGTTTAGAATAGTTATAAAATAGGATTCGTCTGTACTTTCATCGTAAAAGGTAAATTTACCACGTAAATATATATTATTTTATTAAATAAAGAGTTTCTTTTAATTCATTTTATTTGAATTAAAAGCAATCATGACATAAAATAGTAATAAACACTCCACCAACCAATCAACTCCCTGTACTCGAACTTAAAAATATATATATATTTTTTTTAAATTAATAATAATATAAATATTCACATAGTTCCTCCAAGTACAACTAGTTGGAATTAAGCACAGAACTAAAGCATCAACCCTGTCATTATTACCGACATTCCTATCACCTCTAGTACATGAGTGCATTCTGACTACATTATTGTGCTCTCGTGTTCAAATAGTTTTCTAATAGCTCATGACATTTGATACGCATATCGAATTACGTACATACTAACGTTTACAGATTATTGTGCTATAGAATAGGAATGTAAGTGCTTCTATTCTTTATTTTTAGTAAAATCTTAGTAAAGATAAATCTAAATATAACTGGTAAGTGTAAATTCTACAGTGATGCCTTACAAGTAGTAGGTTCTAGGACGCCTTGAGGTTCAGACGGTCCACACACACATTTATATAACTTATTAAAATAATTGATAATTACACGTGGATATAGTGTTTGTTGTCTTATTCTTTTATTTATGATTATTAATTAAAAGCATCACCAGGAAGACCTTCTTTAAATAACCATTCGAAATTGCTTGAATTCGTATATTTTTATACAGATGTATAAATTTATTTGAAACGTCAAATTCTTCACGAAGTGTTACTCAAGTTATATCTTTATTGAACGATTCTACCTTATTAAACATTATTTCAAGAAAATATATATGTTTGGAAAGATAGCAAATTTTCTTTTAGATTTCCATTCAACAATATGTTTTTAAGTTAATTACATATAGTTATAATTTTGGATTTAACAGTAAATAAAGTATTCACTTTTAGTAATTATGTCATCTATCACCTTTACTTTCTAAATCACTTTTAACCCCTTATTTAGGATTTTAAAAATATATTTTTCATGTACAAGTTTATAATTTTATAAATTAGTAGCTATTAGTGTTTATTCATTATATTTTTTCAATATTGTCTTTCAGTAATTTGAAGTAAAGTTGCACATGTATAATGCAGCAAGTTCACTCATTCTGCTGCTTATTTAACTAGGGGTTCTATTGAACCTTTGTATGGCTCGGAGCCAAATATCCAAGAGTGAGAATTTACTTCACAGATTAGCGTGGAAATTTATGTGTCATTGTGTAAATTCAAATTAAATTTATACTTAAAATAACCAATTGATAATATCTTGTTATGTGTTATAATTATAGTTTGTCTATATTAAAGTGACAGTTAAAAATTATTTTTTAGTCCCTAACAGGTTTCGTGTTGCCTACACCGGTTCAGTAATTTCATACACAAGTACAAATCTACATATTTATTATATTATAATGACTGTAATATAATTATTATAGAAGTGGGTGAGCTCTTAATTATAAATTCAATGAGGCTCAGTCACCTGTCACTGACATGTAGTATCAGATGGAAGCAGATGTTTTATTCAGCTTTAACACGTTAATATATGTAATGAGTGTATCATATATATATAAAATGATAATATGAAATAAGTGTTATAAAACTATAGAATAGTGAGCATAATATTTGAGGAAGAATTAAAAGTTTTAACTGTATATTGATTTCAACTTTGCAGAAACAAACCTCAAAGAAGGAAGATTTCTCCAACGTTTCGTTACAAAGAATAAAATATATAAAATCCAGAAATGTTATATAATTGGTATTACTTTATTAAGTATCTTGTGATTTTTATAAAATAAAATAAAAAATACAAATATTTTCTGAGAATAATTAGCTTACTTATTATTTTTTTAACCTTCCATCTTAGTATATGTAATAACAGCTGAGCCAGACTAGTGGTACGTGGAGCCTGATACGACTTCAAAGAGTAAAGTTTTATAAGTTCACAACGTTTGGAAAATCGAATTGGTATTTGCTTTTATATTATGGCTTTTATATAATATATAAATGCCATATAATATTACTTAAGTGTAAAAAAAAACAGCAGTAAAACAGTCAGTCTCATTTTTATTGCAAACAAATACTTTACATATTTTCAAAGCGAAAGTATATTTCACGAAACTATACAAGTGACAATATGTAGTTGTTTTTGATCGACAGTCATATTTTACACTTAGATGATGTCTGATGCACTGAAATGTACACAAACTTGAACACATCTGTATACGATAAGTTGGACTGAAATACGGTTACTGTTACATTATGACCTCTAAGACGAGTGTGTTAAGGAACGCGAGCGAGATGTTCGATGCCTCATCCTTTATTCAACGGACCGTTGAACAAACACAGTATTACAAAGATTCACTTCTTGATATATTTTACTGCGCTATTTTCGTTGTAGGTGAGGAAATAAAATGAAACATTCTGCTGGATCGTTTATTGAAATTTACAACATCTTTAGCTGCTATTTAGTAATTTATTGCAGTTTTGATTTATATATATATAACTAATATCGTAGAAAAATATTGGGAACGATTTCACCTACAGAAAAAAATTATCATTATTACCGAGAGATTTCTTGTAATCAAAACGAAACACACATTTAACAAACATACAAACGAAGAAGATTTAATCATCCATCACAATCATACGTTAATATATGAATAAACTCTCCTGTTTTTGGTAGACTGGCATTTACCAATATAGTAGATGAGTTTAAGTACGAAATACACCGAGCATAAAGTTTTGTAGAAAATAATCTTCATAACGGTGTTTAAAGTAAACCATTCATCAATATTGAGACCAAGGAAAGTAATATCCCTGAGGAGAGAAAGTTAAGTTTTATATGACCCTCTATCAACCTTTAAAAACAACGTTACGCAAGTTCATTAGAGGGCTTACCAAGTCAGCAACACCTCGCAAGAACATGTCCTCTGGGCGCGATTATTACTGTCCCTAGGATCTTGGACATATTGAGGGCATTCGTTATGAGAATTGATAGTAAGGAATTCCAATATTTACGTCAAGTAAAACAAAAAAAAACAAATATATATGTTCGACATATAGTTGAAGTTTGAGGATTATACTTAAATAATATATAAATGAAACTATTCCTGGTAAATAGTATACAAAGAATAATATAGTCCTCTTAAAACGATGTCAACTGATGTTGATCTAACGGTGTAGCTTTACACAAAACAACGCCGGTGTGTTGTTCAGAGAACTACACAACTAATGTTTGATGCGGTTTATAATTCAAGGACTCTTTGAACGAGAATATATCAAAAAATTTGAAAATTTAAAGGCACGTTCGTTGTTTTATTCGTAAATATTACACTAAAATTTGACCCGAAAATTTCAAAGTCATTGAACCTATTTTTTTAACACCATCTACACAAAGGAAATAATAAAATACCATAACTGTCAAGCCATACAAAAGGAGTGAAGGTTACTTAAGATTATAATTAAGATGGCCTGTAGGAGCTCCGTAACAATTTTCAGTCGTTGGGTTTCAGTAAAAGTTCACCTTGTTATTCGTATGTATCAAAGTTCACTGGTTTTGCATTTTGTTCTAACCTTATTCTACAAAATGTCCTGTTTACAACCTTCACTTTAAATTTATTAAAACTGTATTTTTCTAGTTTGCTACGTGTTTTAATAAGAAGAAATTTTTAGATAACGTTTTGACTATTTTTTCATCTTCATTACGGGTGTGCTAGCTCGTAAAATTGCTTAGAAATATATATCAGAATTCTATGAATTTAAATTATGTTGGAATTTATTAATGATTTAATGAAATATTTTGGAGAAATAGTTAATACCAAATGTTACTAAAATATAAGTTACTAAATATAATTGTTTGATTTAAAACATTAATTTTGATTAAATGTGACTATTTAAATTAGAATCTACGACGAAAAACTTTATTGGATGATCTTTACAAAAAATTATCAATAAATAGTGTGTTTTAGTATATGATAAGATTCAAATGAAACACAAGGCAAAGTGAACCGTTGTTTAAACAATTTATAATAGACCAACTCGTCAACAAATGTATCTTAAATAAAGTCAAAATTAAAGTGTATACACCTTCTTTATAACCACGGCTGGGTTGCATATCAAAAGTGTTTTTTAATTTTTTAAATCTCAATTTGGTGACTTCAACGAATGTATTTTAAATACCAGTTCGTGTTTGTTAGAAAAATAAAGGTTGGCATGTTGTAGGGGTTGTATACTTTTACGAGCGCGTTCTAAATGTTGGGGAAATTTGCAAGTTTTTTATGTCAAACAGTATATTGTCTTCCGGTTTTGGTACACTTTTAATAGCAACAATAGGTTATAACGAAGCTTATTTTAATATAGAAACATTTATGCAATGTGAGATTGACTATAACATAGTATAAAGCCAGACAAGCTTAGTTAGAAGTAGGATAATATCCACATTGACGCATGTTAAATACTCTGTTCTGTTCATTAATATCATGGACTTCGAAAGGTTTAAAAAAAAAAAACAAATAATAGTATTATACTGTAAGTAAAATATTGTCCAATTTTCAGGTTAACTGTCTCAAATATTCAAAATAAAAAATTAAATACAATGAAAGAACATAAATACCATAGTTATATGAAATATTAAGAGTTTGATATTTAAAATTAAAAATTTTCATATTAGAATTATAGCAGTTTTCTTCTTTTCCCACCTTAATCTGAAAAATAAACAAAGACATTGTGTGTAATATAAAGTTATTAGAGTCCATTTTAAAATATTTGACGATTTCGTAACACATAATGATAAACTATACACAAAATGTTGATAGTACATATAAGTAAGAGACAAATGGTGAACAATTATTCACAACTATTTTATCATAAAAGCACCATCATTCAGAACCGAGAGCTATTTCACAGATTGATGTGTTTAATCCCAACTCGAATCCTTCATAATAGTGTTGGTGATGAGGCAGCAAATTGCGCTCATTTTAACTCATTATTATACGAAGCTATGATCAGATACTTCATTTTATCACTATAATATTATTCTAAATGTAAAATCGTAATGGACACGACCGAGTGACAATGAGTTCAAAAACATTTATCAACTATCCGACATATAAGGTGGTATATAGGTAGTACTTAAAACAACTAATCGAAAATTAAAAGTATACATATTTTATATGTATAATATATTTCTGAATCATTATTTCCTTTCCCTAATAACAGAGACATTGTATTACCAGGAATCTGAACGTACCAGCTTTGTGTGTAATATGTATTATATACTAGGATATTGATATTGATTCTTCAAGAAACATTTTACTTTCACATTGAACGTCGTTTTATACAATGATTTAAACAATTTATATTATTATTATAATGAAATTTAATTAAGTTCTTTACAGTTTTTTTATAAACATGCTTAGTTTATTGCATGTATTTTCTTTATAAAATAAAATTTTGTAAGACGAAACTACTAAGCATTCCATGGATTCACCGTGCGGGTGCCGGGTCCATCGCGTTGCAGGGAGAGGAGCTTCAACAGTGCCTGGGACTTGAGACCCAAGTGTAGGTTTAAGGGGCCCCTTAACTAACGCGCGTTATACGCTCACCTCCACTGTCCAATGGAGTGATGAATGATATTAATAACTGTAACATGTATGTATGTGAAAATAATACGTTACGAATGAAAATCGAAGAAATATCACGTCTCCTATTTCTTTCAGAGTCCAGAAATAGAAATTCAATCTTTATCCGATTTAACGCCATTTTACAAATCCGTACGAAATGAATATCAGAAATTTATTTTGTCCAAGATATAAGACTGGACTCCCGGGTATCACTTGAAGGATATAAAATAAAATAAAAGTGTTTTATTGTTGTGTTTTAGTATTTAAACCGAGTTTAGTCGTGTAGGAGAATGTGACATTATAAAATATGTAACGTAATAAAAATTTTACAACAAAAAGAGTGTGAAATGGCAGTGGTGTCTGAAACACATAAGTAAACACACTAAAAAAATAAATTATAATTTGTATCCTAATTAATATCTTTTAATTTTGTATAAAATTATATTTTTTATTCAACAGGTAAAACTTGAATGAATTAAAATTATTTTATTCGTTATCCTTTAAATTCGCTTTTTGATTTCATTACTTTAATATAAAAAAATTATAAGTCAAAATAAAAACGTAAATTTTAACCCAAGTTTAAATTTAAAAAATATAGGATAGGTTTCATAATGCAGGCGTATGTCAAACTCAAACTTTTTCCAGGAACTACAACTTAGGTTCTAGATAACACAGATAGACACGAGTATATATTTTTATATATGAGACTGCTAGGTTTATAAAGATTAGAATATAAGGATTTGTACTTTAATGTATTCAAAAAGTATTATACGAGTTTATTTCAAAAGATTCATCCAACATTAAGTCACGGGCGGTTTGTAAATATCTCAAATACCAAAGGAGCGCTTTGGGACATTGACCGAACATTTGTAGAATGTGTAATTCTAAGAGTGGTACCATACGAATATAAATTGAAATTCCCAGGCGATAATTATTTTAGTTCGACTAATGGGTAATTAAACGTCATCACGTATTAATTTTCTATACATGAAAATATGGGATATTTTTTTGTGATAATTGTTATAAAATAAATGTTTATACATATATTTGAGACACTCGAACATAATTTTCTAACTTAAAGAAACATATATAAATTAAAAAATATAAGTTATGTGTAATAAGTATGAATGTTCGTTATTTTATTTCAATTGACATCAAGTAGAAGTTTTCGGAGTTTATATTTCGAGCCGAGTTTCAAAGTTCATCAGCTTTTGAATTTTATTCAGCGTACGTGAAGCCGGGCGAACCCTCGTCAGAATATTGGTAATTGAACTTGAAATTGGCAATTGAAATGATTAATTCGTGAATGTTCCTAAATGTTTTGATATTTTTAATAAAACAGACACCTTGAGTTAAAGGTAATATTACATTTAATTTTTCATTTCCATATGAACAAACCTCATAATTAAAAAAAACAACTTCATTTAGAAACCTGAATATTGGGGGTTAACTACACTCTAAATCTAAAAATAATAATTTGAATCGTCAAATTTATATGTAACGTGTGATGTCCTTAAAATTTCTTATTTTCTGTACTTACGAGAGCGAGAAATTTTTGTAAAACATGTCGGCGCAACGTAGTTTAAAGCCTTTATAAGATATAGTTGTTTGATAAGTATATTACTTTAGACTGCAAATGTGACATACCTAATGAATATCATTTCTTTAATGATTTCTTTAACAAAGTCATTTGTTTTACAGATCGTTGTAAGATTTGTATTAAATAACAGTATGTGTAAAATAATATCGTGATTTGTAATACATATGTGAAAATTAGTCATATTGTAAGTCTTAGTAAAACTTAAATAGTAACCAATTTGTAATCAATATTAATCAATTATGTTTTCTTTAAAAATATGAAGTTGCAATAAAGATTAGATAATTTAACAATTAATTACTAAAACTTATGTAATGTTTTGCGTTTATTTGAAAGAGTAAGATTATTAATCGTAACTTAATATTATAAATGCAAAGAGTAAATATAATAATTTCGCATAAACCATTTGTATTTCCAAAAGTTGGTTGAGGAGATACAGTAGTGTGAGAGCCATCCAGGAGGAAGATTATCTAATTACATGTGCAAGTTAAAGTTCGAAATAAAGTAGTGAAAATGTTTTTGAGTGTTGTATTAGTTGAAAGGAAAATGGATAAGCCTAACTTTGAAAACAGTGACAGTGACGGTAGCATTGCTGACGTCACACCTCTTAAAAACCCATTATGATATGGTGCTTCGACAACCTCTGTTATATAAACCTTAATTTTAAGATGTTTTGTTTGAAGATATATGAATGCGGGAAGCCAGTGCTAGAAGGAATAACTCTGCTTATCGGGAAGAGAAGTTAAGACCGAGCACAACTTTTAAACAAATATATCTATAAATTGAGATAAGACTAGTATCACTTTGCCGTTATAAAAAAAATATATATGTTATGTTCCCAGTAAATAAAAGTTATAATGAATTTTTATATAATGAATTTTTAAGTAGAAATAACAATAAAATAGAATAATACAGTAGGGTTAAATAGTTTTTTAAGTATGAACAGAATATTGATCGTAAGTCTCAATATTGATCAATATCACTGTATAATATTTCTTCCTATCACCTTGTCCTATTCATGGGGAGTCATAAATTATCTTCACTCTTCTCTGAATCGTTGGACAAGACAAAGAACCATTCAATAGAATTAATATTCTACTTAGCTACATCTACTTCGTATTGTTTAAATACAATATTAAGATTTATACATAAAATTTTATTTAAGAAAGTGATTATTAATTAAAAGTAATTTTTCTTTGTCATTATGAGGGAATATACATTAGCGTTCAAAATATATATTCAATATATAGTAATCTAATTTGCTGTTTCTATCGTATATTGATATGAATCACCAACCCGTGAATCAGGTTACTATAACGCTCACCAAATCATTTTTCTTTATACTTTTCAACTAAATTTTGTGCATATCATTGTGAGTTGTTAATTTGCAATATCATAATGTAAAGAATATCATAATTTAAGGCGAACTTCTGACATTTTATCAAATCATCAAACATAATTTGATCAACAAACTCACGGAGCACAAAAGTAAATTCCAGATAGGAAAAGATAAGTTTTTGTTAAAAATCTTGTACATTTTAGGCAGCACAAATTTTTTGCTATAAATTTTATTTGTAAGTTGTATTACACGATTGCTTTTACAGTTTTTGGGTATTAAAAAGGTGTTGTGAATAACACAATTGTGTCTCAGGTGATATAGTATAGTTTAATAACAGGTTACCTTACAGATGCTCTACTCCCACCAGTTGTTTACACTCGGTTTGGTTTTCCTTAATTCATAAATGAAGACTGTCGCTGTTATAATTACATTCCAGGAATGCTTCGATGTTAATATCTTTTCCACAATTAATTACTATGAAGAACTATATATATTTAATATTGCATAATATTAACAGCACAAATGGTAGTTTGACGAACTGTATCAGAACAAAAACTGTAGTTTGAATATTTTTATCTTGTTCTGTCTCATACATTAACCTTTGAAACTGCATTAAACATTTCTTAGAGATATAGTACCAACACAAAAAAAAATTATCTTCCTTACTTAAATTGTAAGCTAAATACAGTGAAAATAGCATGTATGAAATACATTTTTCATGAAAAGATAATATTAAATCTGTATTTTCTCTCTCTCCGAATTGCTTAGCTTAGATAACAATTTAAAACTATTATCTAAGCTGGCAATGTTTTTCAGAATTTTAAAAAGAGTCTATAGTAAAAGCTGATTGTCACCATAGATTGGCTTGACTTGCCTTGACTCTAAGAGAAGAGAAATTTATGTATAAAATAATTGTCACATCTATATGCCAAAAAATAACATTTTGATTTATGTTATAATTTAGCGATATTCACGTGATTGGAGGTTGACGACAATAGATAATTAATAATAAATCAGTTATGAAACATCGAAATGGTAATTCAATTAAGTTATGATGTATTGTACGTTTTAGATAATTATTATGTTAATCAACAAATGCATAATGAATCAATTAAAATGTTTGCCTGGTTCAACCTCACCTCTATTAAAGAGGCATATTGAATACTTTTATAATTTAATTTATTATTATATATGTTCTTGTTATTAATTTTCATAAGGATCATACTCTCTGATTGAATTTTTTGTCTTTTATACGAATATTAAGTCTTTTTTAATTTATTTCTAAGTTGAAATAAAAGTAGTATCAATGTATAATATTGAAGACACGTAACTCTTCACTGATGAACGGCGACTTGCACTACGTGCGAGGGAACGAAAGCGAAATGAAAATAAGATGCCTTCAGATGATTTTTCCATTACAGGGAGAGACTTTAAACCTCCGGTCTTATAAAATGAAAAGTTATACTGTTTGCCATCGATAATTGAATTCATCAAAATAGAGTAACAACTTGTGAGGGGATACTTTATTATTACGTTTTATAATGGATAATGTTTAATTGCAAAGTTTCTTGAAACCCATATACACAAATATATCGGCTATGTATATGACGTTAAAAGTTTATATATTTAATTTTCTATCGTTTATATTTAGTCAAGAAGACGACGAAGGCTAGGGAGATAGAATTTCTATCAGTAGAGTAATACTTTAAGCCTCAATTCGTAGTTTTGCGGAAGAAAACTTCAGAGAATGGATCTCGGAGCATACGAGAGAAAGATAAATGCATTTTATTTCAAAATGCTCGAATACTGTTCCAGTACTTGAATGATATTAGAAATACATAGTATTATTCTAATGAAATTATATTTTGGTAAAAAAAAACCATTGAATTGTTCCTTGAAGTAAATACATAAAAAGAAACAATGGCATTTAATTTCTTATTTAAAATTATAAAATCGAAATAATTTTTTTTATATTAACTAAATGATGCTAAGTGTTCTCGGTATGTGAAGAAGATCTACAACAAAGCTATGGTTGTCTGCTGGTAAAAAAATAAGGCAAAACTGTTAACTTTTCCTAGAACTAAAGTTATATAAAACTAGAAAAAATATAAATGTTATAACTAAAATAAAGTTAAATTTATTTAAAACAAACAACCCTGTATAACTCGATTCAATTTTGTTTAATGCCAATGTTTTACGAAGTACTTTTTATATTTCTCTTTAACAAAAATGATATTTTTTATTTACTTTTAGTAATTATTATTTTGTTTGTAATTAGTAATAAATCGGTAAATAAAGTATTATATAAATGTAGTACAAGAACTATTCATAAAGGAGGACAAAGAAGTAATTAAAAACTCATCACTGGCTTGTAGCCAATAACAGGTAGGTGTGATCTCTGAATCAGATTTCACTACAGTGACATGTGACTGAGATGTTTTTTATTTCTAAATGCGAAAATTATACCCAAGATAAGTTTCAATCGCTCTCGGGAGAACAGTCATATTTAAAAACTTAATATACAACAAGTTTAATAACTGTACAAAAGTACAACAACTCGTTTAATCTTAGGAGAAAACAACACAACAAATAAAAAATATAAAAACTAAAAGAGAAATCTAATTCTCAGTAAAAACAGAAATGAATGAAATCTAAAACCCTGCCTTAGACCAGTTTATAAAATAGCCTTTATGAGTTGTGGGTACGCTTAGATGAAAGTATTCAGCTCAGGCTAGCTCACAGAAAGGCCTAAATTATCTATTACAGCAGAGTTTTCTGAAATGACTGCAATGATGAAAGCTCCGTTTCTCTTTCAATCCAATCCCACAATTCCTTCCTAAATTCGTGTAATCTTTTTTACGACATCACATATTAAGCTATACCTACAGTTATTAAATGGGGATGGTAGCCATTCATGCTCAAGGGGAGAGGGTCCATCTGCTCTGATTTACGCTCACCAAAACAAAAAATCATATTAAAATTCTGATTCAAATTGTTTTACAATTTTTTTTGGTCTCTAGCCTAATATTCGTCTTAATGTTCTTTACTTTGAAAGAAATGCCTTGGCTATTGCAGTTGATTCATGGTTCAATCCCAAGTGTAATTTCAAAATTTTATATTACTATAACCTTTTAATCAATTATTTTTAGTTTCAAATATGTTCTGGGTAATTAATCCATACTAATGCTGCATAATTTTTCAAACTCCAATATTAAATTCAGGCTGCAACATGAGACAATCAATATTTGTGTTCTTTAAATAGTTTACGTATATTGGAAAAAAAATATATTTCATTATACTTTAAACATGAAGTGAATGAAAATTAACACAAAAGAGCATTTTATACCATTAGAGGGAACATCTTTCAGACAAATTAATGAAAGTAGCAGGTAAAGGCTTCCAAGGTCATAGCTCCTTCTTATATTATATATTTGTCTACAAATTAACGGACGAGAAATCCTTAGTGTTTCAATCTTGAATCTTAAATATATAAAGATAGAACTTAGAGTCGCAACTAATACTTTAATGGGATGATTTGAATAAAAAGCTCGACACCGTACATCTTTTGAATTATAAAATAAAAAGTACAAAGAGGGTTAAGGGGTTTTTCTCCTCGTCTGGTATGTTTTAGTAACATTACTTATTTGCACAGTCTTAAAGAAATATATTTTAAACTTAAATTCCTGACATTGTTTTAATTTCATATCAGCTATATATATGGTTAACAACACTAATAGATACACATAATTGTATCTAATACTAACTAAGAAGGTATGCTAAGGTGCAAAAGACTACGAAAAATACGTAGTGACATAATAAAATCAATAAATATTCTTCTGATCTATCACATCTTTTAACTATTGTGTTATTATCAGTTACAATCATTACAAAGATAATGATAAAGGGAATTATGTTATTTCTGGACAAATTCTTAAAAAAAAGACTTCCTTAAAATGTAAAAGCAAAACTGATCGGGTTTAGCTTGATCTATCGTTAAAAATTTCTGTAACAGAAAATTCTTTGTCGACACCAAGTTTATCGGTGAAATAATCAGGGGCTGGAACTTTTGATAAATTTCCTGAAGTTTCTCTTCCAATTTTGATGGAATAAAGCTATTATCAATGTTATATTAATTAAGATGTAACAGATATTATGAAAGTCATTGCCACGATGTGGGACCTCGAGGTATTTAATTATATAAAAGGAAAGTTAATATTAAACCTACATTTTAATTAAATCGAATGATCACTACTGTATCTGTAATTTTATGTACAAATGGATTGTTAGATTAAGAACGTAAAGTTTTCTGTGTATTCGAAAATATCTAAAAAAAAAGAAGGCGATACCTTAGCAAGTAATGTTAAGGCTGAGATCACACGTAACTACGACCTAATACATATATGCACATATAAAGGACGCATGTGTATATATATTTTTAAAACCTACAAACACACCGTTGGACTGAATATGAAACCTGAAATGAATAAATGTAATTTCATTCTTATAAAGTAAAAATCATTTCCTCGCTACTCTTAAAACTTTTATTCTACAAAACGAACGACTAAGGCTTAAAGAATAACAGCATTTAGAGAAATGCAATTTTCACGAGCGTTTTCCGACTTGGGTAAAGGGAAACTGAGAGATGTGAAATAAGTAAGTAGGGGATTAAAGTTTATACGTTCAGTTATAATGAGATTCATGTAATGAATTTTAAAAGATTTATATATTAGAAAATTTTAATATTTTCTGTAAGTGGTTGCTCGGGGCATATTTGAACAATAAACAGATATTTATAATGATGAAATATAAACAGAAGAGTATTCTATGTATAAAGTGTGTAATCAATTCCAAAGAGTTTTATCATCGTAAATTTAACTCGTTCTTAATAATATTGATATAATAATCAATACTTAAATTCATAGTATGAGTTTCGATTCAACATAAATCAAAGGGACACTAGAATCTAGTTAAGTCATTCGTCCAGTGACAATTCTGAATTCAGCTGCGGTACTGTCCGCAACATATTACAGTGACACTCACAATGACGGTTTATAAGAAGCCACACCAGTCTCGATAAACTTTATTCCCATTACTTCGTGGTATGGTATTTTGTAGACACTGGAATATAAATTAAAATTTCAAGGTTATTTTTTTTTTATTATTCTGTCAAAGAAAATATAATCACCTCATCATTTAAGACAGCATTTAGTATGGAATCAATTAAAATGAAAATGTTTAATTTTATTTATCCAAACGTAACAAAAATAGTGAAGTGAAAATATCAAGTAAGTGAATCTTTGCATTGCCGAGTTTGCTCAGCGCTGCGTTGAATAAAGGATGAGAAGAAAAGCTTCTGGCGCGAGACTCTTAATACCAGAGGCGTAGGGGTTAAAATATAACTTAGGTAAATTCTAGGATTCAAGGCTGTTTAGATCGAAGTGTTTAAACCTTGTGCACAGTTTACTACATTTTGTATGCACTGCGGATAAGGACTGCTGGGTTTTAGTTATTTCAAGAAATATTTAATCATTTAATACGGTTGCATTAAAAGAATAAAAAAGTATTAAGATCGTAAGCTCCAGAAAAGTTCTAAAATATTGTCTTAGTTGTTTCGTTTTGACTTTTTTTAGTAGTTAGTAAATCTAAAGTTTTTTGACGGCCAAAATAATACGATATTTAAGTAATTAATTTTAATCGGACGTAATTATTTTTAAACTGTATTAAATTTTTATCTATTCATTCAATTGATTTTTATTATATTATGTTCCCTGTCGTAGCGTGGCTAAGTATTTATATGTCCTGTTATATTGTATCTAAAATATAATATCAATGTTGAAGTAAATTGTAATTAAAAATACTTAAGCATTCCGGCACCAAATATAAAACCAAAATCATAACTCTCATAAGTTACAAGAATTAACAGTCTTTATATATAAATAACATTCTAAAAGTAGCTAAATATTGAGCTAGGTAATTTTTCGTGATTTTGTTAAACCTCCGGTAGGTCGCGTACCACACACGTACCTTATATGTGCAATAAAAATGAAGGCAAATATTATACGAAACGATTGGTTTCGTGAGTATTGTTGTTTTTATTAATTTCATTCTTCTGCACTGGATAAAAAACAGGTGAATTGTAGTATGATATGTTTTATTTTAATCCACTTTAGCCAGAAATAAATTTATTTTACCGAAAATATTTTGTATGCTCTAAGACATTACTAACTTTTTCTTTAATGTCGTATAAAGTAAGGAGAACTTGAACGTGGTCGATACATTCTTTGGTTGAAAGTTTTTGACATGACAGAATCGGGTTTGATCGTCTGATGAGTTGTGTCGTGAATTTTAAAAATAAATCGAAGAAAAGACTTTAGCTTTCAAAAAATCCCACACATAAATAGCCTTTAAAACATGTTAATTCTTAGTTGAAAATATGTAATGCTCGTCTCTTTGCTGTTACAATAAAAACTGTTGAACTTTAAATAGTCAACCTCATAATACATCGTTCAACTGAGTAGATATTGTTTATATTTGTATGCAGGTTATTGGATTGAACAGTGCAACTTCAATTTTATACAATATGACCTCTGATTACAATATTTAAATGTAAAGCTTAAACATGCTTTATTAAAAAACAAAACAGAATGTTATCTCATTATTATAACCTAAATATAGATTTACATTTACTAATATAGATATGGTAATATAACTATATTAAATATAAATTGAAACGAGAATATTTAATGAACAGAAAAATTTGTTATAAAGAAGTATGTATGTCGGAGTTGAACCGGACTACGAAGGACTCAATTACGTTGTTATGACATAAGCTTATTTAAGCTTTTGGGTGAATTTCGTTCACAAAAAACCCAATCCCTTTCGACGTTACTCACAAAATGTATATTTTATTATTCATGATTTTCATATAAACATAATGTATGATAGTAAATTAAAAACGTTCTTATATACATTTTAAAATGAATAAAAATTATATTATCGTTTAAATATTAGTTTTTCCAGAAGAATATTAAAAAACAAATAGAAACAAAAAGAAATACATATTGAATTATAAAAATAATTAAGGCTTCTAAAAGAAAATGTTGCCATATAATAAAACTATCTTTTATACATATAATTGTTATTTCTATATGGTAACAATATTAAGTAATATGTATATAGAATAATACCATATTAATCAAGATATATATCATTAACAATATTTCTTAAGTTATATATATTTTGGTATCATTATTTTTGTCAACCATTATTGTGAGTTCAGATGAACTCACAGTAATGGTTGACACAACTAGATAGTTGTAGTAGTGTATATGTTGAACTCTTAATCAGAAAACCTTTTTTTTTTTCTTAACCTTAACCATATAATACATTTCATCTCCATAATAAACAGAATCCCTTTTAGTAGAACAGTACTGTCTTGTATTATTGTTATTGCAGTCATTTTCCTGAAGTGGTTTTTTCCCTAATACTCTAATAATAGTTTCTTTACTTAGAAATAGTTTAAGTTTTTTTTTCACTAACATTGCAAAATTTACTGCTCCTTTTCAGACTGCCTTGCTTGCAGATTTGCAAAAATAAAGTTCCATTCTAGTTTTTGGAAAAACCTAAATTTTTGTAATGTGTATAAAGAAGTGTTGGTAACATGACTTCAAAGAAAAAAAATGTTTTCTATTAAAAAATTTTACTTGTAATGAATCCTTTTATTTTGTCTTAAGTAAAAACAAATTTAAAGAAGTATTTATATACATACATTTTCCTCTTGTTTTAGTTTGGAAAACTCTAACTAATATAATCTAGCTTGAGTCAAAATGTTGGTTTCCATCGATACCGAGTCTGACTGGCACACTGCCAGTGATGACGTATCCTTAATTAATAATGCGTCAATTTAACAGAACAATATCTCATAAACAGCCTCGTAATATATGTTGTAATTAGATTGATTTATTAGAACTAATAAAATGCTACGATGTTCTTTGAAACAAAGTTCACAATTGTTGACAAATATTTAGACTTTTTTAAACAAGAAATACTTATATTTATAAGAATTTTTTGATTTAATGAACTGTAAAAAAATGTTAATCTACCAGGTTAAGGTTAACATGTTTCTGGAAAAGCATCAAAAATATAATGACTGTATTAAGGCACTATCGCACAAAGAGAACTCACACAAAATATGTTCGAAGGCTCTCAAGGTGATGGGAAAACGTTCTCGAAGGCAATTTTAGGTAATTTCCATTCCCCGCTCCTGTGGAGAGAGCTCGTCCTAGTTAATTGAGGCTTGCGAAGGTTTACAATTTTAACAGCAACGAAATATTGTTGGTGTGGTTTTACGTGTACTCTGAGTTACTTTTACACTTTGTGAGTAAATGTTTTACAAATTTACAAACCCGATAACAATTTTGTTCTATATGTTATATTTTTCCTCTTTGAGTTAATTTACTTTTATATTATACTTCATCCTGCCACCTTTAATACAGGACAAGAGATTTTTATTTAGATTTTTCACTGTTATCCGCAGTAAAATAATTTTATAAAACGGTCAAATACTTTTTTTTTATTGTTTTTGCTGAGTATTTACTTTTTTTATTAATACAATTAGTTAAGATTCGTAGATGATGAAAAGTCGGGAATGTGAAGTAGGTGTGATTTAAATTATTTTCAATCTAGTAAAAGTCTTATCAAATAATTCAAAAATAAGGAAGCATAAAACACGAAAAGACGCTTCTCACAATCTCTAGATCTCGTTCTTTTTACGATCCCATAAACGTAACATGCAAAAAATTTTATAACTCTACCTTGCAAATGCGATATTGTTTCACTTAAAAAAAATATCGTATTAAAATTAAGCAACAAGAAAAATATTTTCTTTTTCTGGAATATAATTTATTAACATATATTTTTGGTTAAAACAATTGCTAACTTGATTATACTTTATGTGTGATTTAAATTAATTCCAATTGATAAATTGTTTCAGTTGTTTTTTTTTCTCAATTGTATTTTAAATTTAAGATATACAAAAATGCCAAAATACCAATAAAGATATCTTAAACTTTTATGTATTAGGCAGAGGCAAATGTATTTTCGAATTTATATCTCATTTAATATATTTTAGATTGAAAATATATTTAAAAAATCACTGAAATATTAAATATTTATTATGTTCAAGGTAAAATATATTCACACTTCACATCCTGTACTTATCATTCCAATGCATATTTATATAGTACATGTATGTATATATGTCAGCTTATTAATATCTAAAAAAATATATATTTTTAAATGAAACTTGACCTTTGAATCTTGATTTATGATTTTTATGGAACTTAATTTTAATTAGCTTTTACATGTTTTTAATGAGTTTATCAAAAAAATTATACCTACTTCTTTTTTGTGTCGGCGAACAGTGTTTAGTTCTGGTACACGCTATTTTATATTTCAACTCAGACAATTAGCTTTTTATACATAATACGTATTATGTATAATATGAACGATCAATCATAGTTCCTACTTATTTTGATTTTGTTATAATTATTATTTTCTATATCCAAATAAAAATGGATAAATTTATCCTTCCAGTTATAAGTAGCTTATATCCAAAAAGTAATAAGAGTAAACATATAGTAATCCTAGTCTTTCTAAGTTCCCAATATACATATATATACACACAGGAGACATATTAAAATGTAAAATAATGCATGTTAAGACTTTCCAGTCACTGATTCACATCAAAGACAAGGAATCGCTCGAAATACAAGTCGATGGTGCAGTCGGGTTGCTTTTGTCTTCAAATAACGTATTTATTCTGTCATGTTTACGTTTAAAGCAAAAGTTCAGATGTAATTTGAATTTTCAGTCGTTGTAAACCTTTTTAATAAACTTATATGTGGTTTCTACAAGATCAGTATAGATCAGCATGACAAGATTGCATATATACACTGAAAAAAAATTATTATGAAGATTAGCAAAGTGGAGTCATTTACTTATTGATATTCATCTACATATATAGACTGTTGGTGACTTTAACGGCCTTATGTATGTAATTTAAGTACCACTATAACACTACCGTTTGTGTCATCATTGGTAAAAATATATGTCTTCTTTTGGTTTCTCAAGAAAAAGTATCATTAACTAGCCTCCTACAGACACAACGATAAAAAAAGACCTGAGAATCTCAAGGAAAATTAATCCTTGACAAGTAATTAAATTCTCTCATAAAAATTTCATTCCATTTCATTCAAGCGCCGGCACAATGATGAAGGAAATACTCAAATTATATTAGAATTACACGGGATTATGAAGAATTCTTGTTAATTAAGCCCTCATTCTTTGACCTTTTAAATAGATTTAATTTGAAATTTATGTAAAATCATTGATTTTATAGAATCACCAAAACTTTTTTTTTTATATCAAACAAAGTTTATTCGAATTCGTACTTTCTAGCCAATGCTAAATGTTTATTATTTTATAAGCTTATCGCCGTCAGTTATTCTGTATTTTTCACCTGGAAAAATACTTTTACAGATTCTTTTGAAGCACTAAATTCACTTCGTCGTAAATAATAGCCGCGGGGACGTTTTGTAATATTTAAAATTCAATTTTTCTAAATATAACCGAACGTAGATTTTATTTGAACTGAATTCAAAATAATGCAATCGCTTTTATGGAAACTGCAGTTTCGTAATCGTATCTCTATCGTAGAGAGCATTTATGTTTGGCTCAACTTGTCGGGCGACGTTACTTTCAGAGCTCACTGAAAATGGAAATACTTCGTAACCATCGATTTGACATTGAAATATAAGAGATGACCGTGGCAAAGGACACTGAATTTCTTTATAACCATTAATGCAACACTTAATAGTCTTTCAATTTAATAAATTCAAGGCCCAAGCTATAAGGATATTCATTGCACCTAAAGAAAGTAAACATTAGAAAGTCCATATACTTACTTTCTTTTGATATTGTCTACTTTTATTCTGAAATATTATTTATGAGCTCCAATATCAATAACTTATACCTCATCAACTAACACACTTCATAGCTCGTGTTACGTTGAACTAGGTATTTTATTATCTAAGAATCTGTCTAAAAATGATCGCTTCCTGATTTAAAATCCCTGTATACCAGAGCACCACAAAAAAGAATCGCTTAGTCACTACATCTCAATTAGGGCACCCATTTTGTTCTCATCAATCACATATGTATATCTTCTAAACATTTCTTCCGCTAAACTGCAGTTTTTATCTTTATAGTTCTTTCTATAAAACTCCTCCCGGAAAACGTAACTGAGACCGAGAATTTTAAATGCATCTATTTCAAAGATCTTTCAAGAAATATATATGAGAAATTCTGTAAACTTAAAGGAATTTTTACACATCGAGATTTGGTATGCAATAAACGTAGTGTTTCTTATGTGTACAGGAAACTCAGTGGACTGCACCATCGAGTTGCATCAATACCTTGTCTTTGATGTGAATTCGTCGATGGAAAATCTTAACATGTGACTGAAATGTATGTTCACTCTATATACACAGTTAAAAACGACACTATCTGTATATAACACGAACAAAGATGAAAGGCAATTTCTCAAAACTGAGCTGTTGAAGATTTGTTTTCAATCAACTCAAACAGTTTTATTATTGATAAGTATACTTATGGTTTTATCTTAAAAAGATCTCTCTTGGAGCTGTAAATGGTTAGCGCTATCACACTATATAATTTTTTTTGAGGGTGATTTTTTTTCCTAATGACTGCTTTTTTATTACAACTACACCTAGGTTTCAAATACCAAGCAATGTTGAAGCTCTTCTCCTTGCAACGCGATAGACCCGGCACTCGCACGGTGAATCCATTGAATTGAGAACTTTCGTCTCATTAAATAAAGTTTTAAGAGTCTACCTACTTACAATGTTGATACCTATAGTTACCGACTGATTTTATTCCTTTTAGTGAGGATGTGTCACAAATCTCTTAAAATCATAAAGCTTATGCGGGTTGACGATCTTGTTTCTTAGCTGAATAATTGTTATCATATAATTAAGTCTTCAGCTATGATTCATTGTTAGTCTAATATTTAGTGAAAAACCGATTTACAAGTAAAGAAACTAATACGCTACATATATACCGAAGGTTTTATGCTTAAATAAATATAAAATGACTAATAAGACATTTAGGGCAAAACATCTTGAGTTGAGACTAATAGTGTTTTTAATTTTTTGTTTATTTTAAAATAAAAAAAATATACATGTTATATTTTATGCTAAATAAATTAAAATAACAACCCTAACCAGATTTTCCTACTTATTAAAAAATAATAAACACATGCATATCAACTTACAATTCTGAAGAAATATAAAGATAAATATTTTAAATACATACACCTACATGTTTATACACATATGTACATATGTATAAGTTTCACTATCAAGAACGATCAACAAGCTTATTCAACGAAATGACGGAAACATATTTCGTACAGCCTCAATACTTCATTCCCAGCGGAGGTCATCTGCGGCGGATACAAAATGCACTGAAATGTACACCCAATAGAGAGCAGTCCCCCGGATATTGTATATTCTGTACCATTTTATATTTTATGTCTCACATCATAAGAACCTTGCTCCAGAAATTCTGTGTCTCGTCCTTTATCGGACGCGTGTTGAGCAAACACGGCAATACAAAGATTCACTTGCTGGATAAATTTTACTGAGCTATTTTATCGTACTTCGGAAAACAGAATGAAAAATTTGTCACATATAGAACTTTATGTAACTGCATGTGAATTACGTTAAGCGATATTTCTACAGATAGCTGAGACAATAAACTGATCAAACATTGAATTATCATATTTGAGAATCATGTCAAGTGCGAGTCATGAAGAATATTAGTAGGTACTAAAATTTGCTGGCTACTTTTTCGGATACAACTTTTTTTCAATTATCTTTTTTATAATATTTATATGGGATTGCAGGTAAATTTAAATCATATCAGATAAAGGCGATTGAATTTTATGTTACCAATACACTAGCTACCCAAACTAGCATCGCACTGTTTCTTTACAGACGAACCTGTATTAGTAAGAGGGGATGTGGTTTTCGGTTTAATCAGTGCAGAAGTTATTGGTTTGGTCTCGAACTGACCGATACGAGAATAGACAATAGCAGAGGAGGACCTTATATTCTAATACATATGTAATGATGATAAGGATTGTTGAAGATTCTCTTACATACATTATCTTAGTATAATTGGCTATTCATTGAAAAACTAAACGGAACATCGATCGAAAAAGTTTCCAGAGTTCGTATAAAAGATTCATAATTTCATCATATATGATTTTTTTTATTTCTGGATAGTTTCAAGCAGAGTTTTATAATTCAAGAGCAAACAACGAGTTTAATAACAACATAACCCAAAAAAACGCGATACTGGAAGTCTTTCTCTATAGTACATTGTGAATTTATTATATGTACATATAAACTTTCCTCTTGAATCAGTCTATTTATTTAAAAAATGTTTTAATCTGTTGCCATGTTCTAATGATATAGCTGGCGAGATTCGAATGTCTTTTATACTTTGTAATCATTTCAAATTTTGAACTTGTCATACCTAAGTCTAGTTTAGGTTTCCTCTTTAACTTTTGATTAAACCCTTGGTAAAAAGGCACTTATATTAAAGTTTATAAAACGCTACACGAAACAAAGGCCAGCCATTGTATATCCTGTTAAATACGGCCAGTATTAATTAAGGAGTCGTCACAACTGGCAGTCTGCCAGCGCCAGTGAGGCTCGCTCTCGATGGTAACCAGCGTTCAGGCTCCGGGTAGCGCCTTGTAACACTGATTTATGCGACTATGATAATAGCGTTAGCTGAGATTAATGCTAACCTAAAACATTTTTTACTTATTAGACTCGGCTACGTGATTAGAAATAAATCTTATCTAATTCTATAGAAAAAAGAAATGCAACGTTTCATAAGATCCTGATTAAATTTATGTGATGTAATGTTTAAATGCTATAAATATTGTGGATATAAATAGTTTTCTTCTTACATACAAATCTTGCCTTAAAATATTTTGATACAATTGTAAATATATATTTTGCTATTAGTGGTAAATTACATTTGCTTCATAAGATTTCATTACTTACTGTCTGTCAGGGATCTATCTAAATTTTGATAGAAATAAGAAGGAAAAGAAAAGAAAGCTAAAGCAATTATGAAGCTTATAATTGCAAATATGTTTTTATTAATTTCTAAAAGGCACTTTTTATGTTACAATTTATTTTTATAACTTCTTTTAATATAATAGAAAGATGTATCTTTAACAAAAAAATATATGTCGGCGCTATCAGCTATAATAACGGATGCAACATCTAAATAATTTGAGGCTGTCATCAATTCTTATTAAACCTCATTAGTATTTATGATTATTGTTAAAAGTAAAACGAAATCAAAGGAGAATAGAACTATGTTTGAATCTTGTTATAAATATGTCGTCTGGACGCACGACGGCAGACACCAGAATTGAGAATTCAGAGTTCAGTGAGTGCATATCATTGAAGTATGTGATTATGAAGAAACTTCTAGAAATACAGGAGCATTAAGAACAATTGCAGTTTCATTTTAAAATATCATGCAACGCTCTAGAAGAAGTGACATATGTGACGTCAGCGAGGCTGGCGTCCCTCTCTTTAAAAACAAGAAATGTGTAATAAATCTGATATATACTTTAAGGATATAAATAAAGATTGCTGAATCAATTATTATTCATCATGTCAGATGTAAGTCATGGGTAACGTATGCACGAAACATATTATATTATTATACATATTATACATACATATGTTACTATAGTCATTTCGGGCAAATTATTTACTTATTAGTCAATAAGCTCGATTTTAAATTAATTAATTTTTGTATACTTTATAACACACGTATATTCTGTCGCGTTCAGCCTGGTGTTTTTACAATTTATAGATAATAATTTAATAGTAAAATCGTGGAGATAAGCCCACTTTGGTTTATAGAGATTTTATGAAAAATTACAGAAAGAAGCACTACCTTTTCCCGAGCAGTATGATGAGAAGAAAACTAGATGATCTACAAATAATAGGTAATAATGTTGTATATTGTTAGTAAACCCTATCACTTAATACGAGGCTGCAGCATCGACTTTACATTTCTATATTTTTAAATCATGAGATAAAACATCAAGACTTACTTACTTTTCATCTCTAGTACCTGCTTCATTAAAATAATGATTCTGGCTCGATTACTTATTCTAAATGCTTTAATTAGAGAATATCTTTTAAATGGAGTACAGAATAATTGGAATAATTAAAATGGTAACAGCATCTGTTCAGTTTTTACACCTAACAAGGATCAGTATCCATTTGTATGACGTAGTACAAAATAAAAATTATAACACTGCAAATATAGTTGACCAGAACCCATCACTTGCATGTATTTTTAGGTGCAAAAGTATAGCCAATTATAATATTACCTAATGTTGAAAAGACCAATTCCATTTAAGGATAAATAAGTCTACCTGTTTATCAAAAAACATTTAGCAGATAGTTAACAACATTTAGTTTTTCTTTCTAATTTACTTGATACTATTTCTGTTAAACAAGAGTTTGTGTGTTATAAACTGTGTATATATTTATAAAAAAGATTTCATTCTGATATTTAAGTCACAAAAAACACATACTGGACGCATTTTACTGGAAAAAGATAAATTATTTTACAGTTTCCCACTCAAGGCTGATGCGTAATAACCTTCTGTTAATTAAATCAAAATATGGATATTTCGAGCATGCCATGCCAGGCAATGAGCAATGGTTTGACATTAACTTTATAGTTGTTTGGATTCTACATTACTGTGGTACTCCTGTCATGTAATTAATGAATATTATTGTTAGTTTGATTATTTTACAGATATTTAAAACCGATCATTTGAATCTAGTTTGATTTAATAATGATCAAGGAAAATCAGTTAGTTAATATAAAAGTGTACTTATATATATATATACATTAATATGCTTGATTTAAGGGGTACATTTCACACCTAGATGCAAAAAAATATTTTTTACTAATTGATCAAAACTCTAGATATAATGTTTCATAGTAATGTGAAATCTATTTGATTATATATATTTATATATGTAATATATGGAAAGTACTCTAAAAATGATTTTTAAGTCTATACTAATTTATATGACAATAGACAGATGAAGTATAAATATAACTTTAAGTTATTTGCATATTGTCAGTAGATACTTCAACAGAATTTGATCAATGTTTTAAGAAACTACAGAATAAAATACAACACACATCACACGTTTGTTTATAAAAAGTATTTTAATTTACTGAAACCGTTAAGATGATTGTGAATCCATTAATAAAATCCATCTTCATCATGTTAGTTATACATTAATGTACTGTATATTTGTTTTATACTTACAATATGTTTTAACTTTTATTTAGTTCTCTCTCCGTTTAATATATGCACTTTTATTTTTACCGAGTTTAGGGTTTTTAAAGAAAAGATATTGTCTATAATATTAAACAAGAAATTATAAACGAGAACAAAGAAAATTTATTTAAAGAACTATTCCAAAAAAGAATTGATACAGTCAAATTGTAACTCTAAATAAAAAAGGAACTTATAAAATTAAAAGTATTATTAAAAATAGATTTCTTAATTTATATGTATTACTAATTAATATATGTATTATTAATTTATATGTATCATATGTGATATAAAATACTTTTTTCATTATATATCACTGCGTATAGCATTTTTCAACTTAGTACTTTAGAATTAAACTCACAAAAGTACTTACCACTTATATAGAGTAAATACAATACGAATAAAAAGATTTCTAGGAAACTGTAAGGAACTTCGTATAAGCATTAGCCTAGCAATCGCTGCATGGGTTTTAAGACAGACTTAACCTTCTAAAACCTTATTTATTTTACCAAAGTCCGTAATATTGAGATAACTTTAGCTTTTCTGTAATGCAGACGACTTTTTATTTTCCGGTGAAAAAACTAATTACAGTAGGAAACGGTCAGTAATTAAGGTTTATAAAGCAGCAGCAGTTGTTGACTTGGTTTAGATTTTTAGTCAATATGAAGATCTTATACACACAAACCAGAAGATTAAACTGAAATATAAGTAATAAACTTCATGAAAACGATACCAATTAAAGTTTTTCGAGAGGTAGGTATATCATTTTAAACTTTCAGAAGTTATTCGATTTAGGATATTAACATCTCTTAATCTTAATGTAAAATTAATACTAAATATATATGACAAAAAACAAGTACTTTATTTTAAATCGGCATATCATGACTGCGTATGTAATATGTAAGAAATAAAAAGCTACACGGTCAGATCCTATGGGTTTTAATGACACTTTATTGGTCTCGGCTGCTCTTCCGAGTACATTTCACTTTACCTTATTTCCGTGCCTATAATAAATAATCATTACCACCAAATATTAGACATTCACTTTAAAAAGGAAATTATATCTCCGCCACAATGACTTATTGTAAGTAATGTAAAGTTTTTATATCAAAAGTTATATTATGTACATATTTTATAACTCATTTATTTTTATTCATATTATTTTATTGTTTTGGCAGGAATTATATTTTATATCTTCATCAAACCTAATTTAAATTGAAGGTATGAAACGAGAGTAATTAGAGGTTTTGAATCCCAAGCTAACTACTATTATTCTTGTTTATATGACGGTAATCAACATCGTCCTTAGTACATATATAACTAAAGCTATTATGTTATATGAAACTATTCGTGTAGTCCAATACATTGTATGCTTCAATCGATACGTTTAGTATCAGATCAAAGGTTTTTTTATGTCAAAGGTGGCAAACGAGAAAACGGCCTCCTTGATGGGCAGTAGTGACCGTCGCCCATAGACATCCGTAACATACATGTCACGGATGCTTTGCCAACCTGATTGTAGAGCAAAAAGGAGGGGTGGGAATAGGGAAATAGCAGGAAAGGGAGGGAATAAGGAAAAAGCAACGGGCGCTCTCACTCATCCGATGAAAGGCAGCCACTAAAGGCTACTTCATGCAAATCTTCTGTGAGAGGGTGGTACTTTCCCGGTCGAGCCAGCCAATATTCGAGCTGTAGTAACTTGACAACAGCTGGGCTCTACCACGTTTATCAATTTCTATAAAATATTATAATTCGTATCACTTTATTACTTAAAATACACTTGTTGAATAATTTTCTTATATAAAATAATAGATATTAAATCATCGTTTGGGTTCCTTATTACCACAAATAATTAATTTAGGAACTGTCTTATTGATCATATAATTGAACAACATATAAAGCGCTAATAACAAAACTGAAACCGATTAGCGACAGATTACGTACTGTAAATAATTTTACAATATATTTATATTAGATATAGTGAAATATAACAAAGTTTGCTTATAAAAAAGTACACAATTTTTTGGAGCTCAGATTTCTTTCTGTATTCCTAATTACATGACCTATATCCTCATTGATCAATTTTTTTAAACCTAGTTGTCATAAATTATTCTTATTGCAAGTCAAATTTTGACTCGTATGTTCCTGACAGTAATAGTTTCAAAGATCAGCATGATGCAGCATTTAAACTTTCATTTTCTGGCATGCATGAGAGTTCAGTATTAAAAAATCGTTCTTTACCATCATTTTAATTTTTCAGCTTCCAATTTTTAAGTTGACAAATATTATTAAGATGTAATAACTTGCCTTTTCTCTGCATTTTCAAGTTTAATATAAAGTTATGTTAAGAATGAAATAAAACGCTCAACTGTGGTTGTAAGTTTCTTCATGACAACACGTTTCATACGGAACGTGCCGGTTTTGCTATTGCAGCGATTCCATTACTCATCTATCGGATGGCAGCGGATCGAAATATTAAATGCTGCCTACTACATACATACATTACACTACAATATGAAGCAAGAATAAACGACCATAACAAGTATGATTTTAGTCTTAAAACGTTACTATATGAATCTCCCATTCAGACGTAAGTTCTAGCATAGACGTCGTCGCAAGTTACATTTATTATATATAAACATTATGGCTATCATTGTACTGATAATTACTTTATTACTGTATCACGAAAAAAAAACAACAAGGAATGGAACAGAAACATAAGTGATCTAGGCACGATAATCAAATAGTACTATCATCGATAACCATCAGACAATAAATTTAAAAAAAGAAAATTCGGCCATGAATAAGAATAAAAGGAATGTGTTTAAATCAATCTCAATATTAATGTGTTCACGAGTTTGAAGCACTGATTAAATAAATTATTAAAGAAAAAAAGAAAAACGAAATTTAATTAATTTTAAAAAAGATGTAGAAAGTGAGAAATTTAGTGTAGAAGTAGTCAAGACACTGAGTTTTGACTCATCATTTGAGTTACTGAAGAGTCCTTCGGTCAAATGGTAATGTTTCGGCTATCTAAGTAAAACTACATTTATAAAAAGCATAAAAGACGTATTGGAAATGATTCTTTTGAATAATAGTAAAATTGACGATTATAACATTAAAATTAAATTAACGATTATAACATATATAAAAAAGGAAATAATGTAACTTCCTTGCTCGGTGTTTAAAGTTTTATATTTTATGTCATTTTGTAAGTTTATATTTTATAGATTTCAAATCTATATAAAGTAAATTGTGAACTATGAACCTTGTAAAAGAGTTTACATTAGAATAAAATATTCATATTATGTTGTAATTAACATAAAATGTTTAGAAATTACTAAAAATGTATAGAGTTCCTTAAAATATTCTACAACTAACACCAAAGTAGCATTAAAAAAATACGTTCTAGATTTATTTTATCACTCTGGAAAGTTTTCTTCGACAAAACTATCTAGTGAGGCTTAAAGGATTACATCATTGAGAAAAATGCAATTTTCATTCGCCTTTGCTTACTCGGAAAAGGGAAACTATTGGCAATAAGATTTGATTCCCTTTTTAGTTCAAGTAAAATTGTCTTATTCAATTAAGATACGACATTTATTTTTGCTTGATGGGATTATATTTTATGAAATTGTGTTCATGTTAGATTTTAGTTCATATAATTCTTCTAAGGTCATATAAAATACTCGTATATTATTTACACAAATGTGTGATCTCTCGAACAATTGTTACTTTTAGTCATTGATAAAAAGCTTTGCAACCAATACCATCTTTAAACTACAATTTTCCATGTGAAATCTTTTTAAATTGATAAAAACAAAATAAATATCACATGGTAAGGCATTCTTATAATGCCAAAATTTTCTGAAGTATCTAATCTAAAAAAATAAGTAAAATTGTAACTCATATGAAAAATTAATAAAAAAATGCGATTTGTTAATAAGCAGTATAAAATAAACTTCTTTTCAGACAAGAAAAATTCAGCAACAATAGGTATTAACGAATTTAACAATTGAAAGTACTACTACATTTCATTCTGAGATCATGGACGGATTACCTTATAATTATTATAAAGTGCTTTGTCCTGCAGATGGGAGGAAGATTTAATTAAAGTGTCATCGCTGGCGAGTGTCCAGAGCTATGGACTCGTTGGCAGCAGGCATCGGGACTTAGCGTAGTGTCGTATCACAGTGATTTATGTACGCCTGGTATCATGACAGCGCACTGGCGACTTATTACTATAGTATTTTTTTACTATTTCATAATTCCATTGTTAAATACGCTCCCACACATTATGTATGAGGGACAGATGTATAGTTATTCTATAACTTATGCAACGTTTGCTGTATAATAAAAGATATATATCTACATACATTTGACCAGTCCAAAGTACATACTTACCTTCAATATCTAAGAACTTCATTGGAAAGTGATATGTTTCTTATTGAAACCTTTTCAATCATAATTTTGTTTTATCAATAAAAATACTAAATTAAGAAAATTGGAAGAGTTTCTATAAGTTTTCTGAAAGCTGTTATAAAATAAAACTCTCGGTGAGTTTTGCGAAAAAATTGCTATTAATCATCTGAATTTGCAAGAATAATGTTTCCTGAATTAAAATCTAAATATAAAAAGTATGATTAAAGCTAACGAAAAGCATTTTATTTGAAATAATCCAGTGTTTTTCGGTTATAGTATTGCTTAATTAAAAAGGTGGTATAATAAAATTATAAGTATAAAAATTACAAAAGTGTTTTCCGTAGCTGATATGTACAATTTAATTCTAAATTAAATATTGTAAGCATTTTACGCGAAGTAAAAAAATAATAAAAACATAACAACTAACTAACACATACTTCTTAAAGGATTATCGCTAAATCTACATTGGTTCAGCTATAACTGATTTGTTTTACCTCTAATAGTTTGTTAAAAGATTGTTCTTAATAACATAAGCCTTTGTTTAAATTAATTATTTTATTCAGACGTTTAGGAAGCACTTAAATTTGTCATATTTAAAAAATCCATTTGTATTCGTATAGGATCGGGTGCACACTTAGTAAAGGATGTAATTATCTCTACCATGTAATTTAATATATATATTGAGTACTATGAAGAGAACGTTGTAGCTCTTAGAATAAATTATTGAAAAAAAATTATAATTCACAAAACCGCTTCTGAGTATAACATGATTTTGTTATCTTAAGTTTTATAATGTACAACTTATGAAAGTTCCCGATAGTACAATATTTACGAACACTTTCATATTACAACCAAGGAAAAGTAATTCACGCGAGACTTTGTTAGTAGAAACGTTTATGTGACGATATGTATGTATGCATTATTCATAAGAGATCTGTCATCAATAAGGATAGTTGTTATATTCACAAAACCTTCTGCTTCACTTACGAGAAACTTTCCAAATATATTTAGTTTTGTTTCACTTGTGTTTCTCGGATTTATACTTCATTCCATTTGTGACAGCTGAAATTTGAAATGAAGCGTTGATACCTTTTTGATGACTGGTGAATCGGGAATCCAACGAAAGATTTTCTTTTTAGTTTATAAAACAAATTGAACTTTCTTGTTAACAAGTCAAAATACATATAAACGACGAATTCACCTTTTATTTTTCAAGAATCGTTTATACTTATAATGTGAAACTATTTATTGATTAATTGAAATAACGGGTTTCATGACGGTATTAGGCCTTAAATAGTGAGACCATTACATTGATAGTCAATTACTATCATGTAGTTTTTTATCAAACAAAAATAAATATTATAATTAAAATATTATTACCTTTAAAAATGTAAAATTCATCACAGTGTCATACTTTCAGTCAATTAACGTTTGAGAAATAAATTATCATTAAATCTACAATAAAAGGTTTCCTTTGATAAAAATAAGTGTAACAATTACTACTTTGTACCAGATTATTAATGCCACTTCTCACATAATCACATATACAGAACCCGTCATAAAATTTTGAGAATAAATTTATTATAGTCGATGTAATTTTATTGTTTATTAACTAATTATGTCAAATCAATATTCTCTCCAGATTTTAACTTAATTAATTGCGCTAACCAATTGTTACTAATACATTAACTCGTTTATTCTTCTTAATTAAAAGGTCCAATTAAGGTAGAGTAATTTAATTACAAGTATTGAGAAATACACAGATGTATAAGTTAAATGTATATTTATAACTAGGTCTCGTTTAATTTACTTTTAAATATAAGATATTATTTGAATCCACAATTTATTATACATATTTTAATTGATTGTGGATTGAACTGTAATCAGTTCAGTAAAATATTTATTCATTTCTTTTATACAGTTAAATAGTATATATTGTGTTTCATATAATTATAAAGGATGTATAACACAACAACAAAAATTTTAAAAGCGTGTTATTAATAATTTTTCATAAATGAAGAGATCGCATCTTCTTTAATCCTTCAAGCGAATTTCTTTTAAATTAAGGTGAAATGATGAGTCATGAGAACTGTAGAGTTAGGTATATTGTTTTATACGTATTTTTTAAAAATTATAACAATTGAAAGTAGTACATTTCTTTGGTCATTCAATCTCACTTCATCCATTGAATAATTTCAGCCAAAACTATCTTACTCTTTAGTAATTAAATACCCATTATTATCTCGAATGGTTTATTGCTGAATTAAATTGCTCTTCTTATAAACGGGTTTATATATTTTAAATGTTACAAACTCGTCATAATTTATTATTTTAATATTTCATGTCTTAATTATAAGAAATTATTCCTAATTGCGTTATAATTAAATGTAATACGAAAATATTTGTAAGAAAATTACATCAAATGTACAAAACAATAAGTGAGGAGGGAGAAGCTGAAATAAACAAGAATCCCAAATAATCTATTAATCCCATGTAATTGTTACATTACACGGGTGTTTAACTCAAAGGTTGTTCTCGATTTGTAAATATTTATTAGCATTAAGTACATACATAAAATTAGGAATATCGAGTCAATTAGTTTAAAAGAGATTAGAAAAGAACTACAACCATGTTATCATTTTATTTATTTATAAATAAAATATTTAATTCAATAACAAAACTGTTATATAATCGGAAGGTCATAACGCCATTGTTTCAAAATAAGCACAGTAATCACCCTGTAATTGTCTTAATTTTAAAATAATAATCAGCATTGTAATCATACCAGTCGAGAACTCTTCTGTCGTACCAAACATAAGCACCTTTCAGTGACTGTGGTGCTTCTAGAACAATGTACACTGGAGTTTCAGCTGCCTCGTCCACATTGTAGAATCCCACTCCAGTCGTCATCTCAGTACGGACTAGTCCGGGATGCATTGAGTTGATAGAAATGTTTTTATTGTCGTATTCTTTCTGATGTACCATTGTTACAGCGCTAACAGCCACTTTTGCAACTCTATACGCAGCGACCGACGCTCCGTCCGCTATGTCATCTACGTTGAAAGTACCATTTTTCTTTGATTCTAAAAACCATTCCACGAATTCATTTACATCCGATACACTTAAATCTTGTTTCGAAAGTTTTTCTATCCAGAATTTATTCCTGATATTCGAAAGATGGCCACAGTCACTGGAAATATTTAATATCCGTCCACCGTTTCTTACTATTGGATAAATGAGTTCATGCATTGTTAATATACTTCTATAATTAATATCTATGACTCTCCTCGCTTCATCAAAGCTACAGGGTCCAAACCCTGCATCTATGACAGCAGCGTTATTTATTAGAATATCAATCCCTCCATAATTCGCTTCCAAATAATTCTTAAATGTTTCCACGCTACTTCTTACCGCTACGTCCAGTTGGTGGAATTTGGGGTGTAATCCTATTTCTTCAAGTTTTTTGACAGCTTCCTTTCCTCTTTCCACGTCTCGCGAGGTCAAATAAACCACACCATCGAATCTTTGACACAGTAATTTAACAATTGAAAAACCAATTCCTTTATTGGAACCGGTAACTACAGCAACTCTCGACATGTCTGTTTCATTGAACTATAAACAATATACTAATGTTATATAATTGCAGCAAAAAGAGAGCTTATCATGAATGAACTCGACACTGTCAATAATAATAAATATTATCAACAGTATAGTAGATAATGTTATCTGAACCTGTATAATAATGTCCATTATGCATTAATATGAAAAATAACTGAATATGATATTTATTTATTAGGAAGTCAAGAACAAATTCATATTTTCTAACTTTTATCATAAAAAAGATCTTTTATAGAAAATAAGCTATGCTGAATTTAGAATGAAGCTACATTTCTACACTATCACGTGTTTTTAATACCATGTAGGTCTTAATAATGAAGTTATTTACTATCGTCGAACATAATTTGATCATTTTAACCACATAAATAATCTTATCAATGTAGAACAGTTCTTGAAATGGCAATGTTTTAAAAAAAAGACGCTTGTACTAAAGTATGGTTTTATTTTATGTTAATTTTTATAATATTTCAATACGACAAGAGTCTGAAGAGCAGAGCCTGGAGAATATTTTAATTATATTTTTTTACTAGGGTACATGCAACATACAAAAAATTACATACCATTCAAGTAATCAATCCTATGACAGAACCTGCTGTAAAATAGAAATTCAGATATACATATATGAACTATAATGGGAGTATGTATTATAATTTAAAAATGTTATGTCGATGGTTATGTTTAAAAAAAAGAGTGGATTAATTTTTATTATTTATTAAATTAAATTCTATTTGAATAATAATAAGGTCCTACATTGAACGTATCAAGCAACATGCTGTTCGACTAAAGACATAAGTCGGAAATAATATTCTTCCTCGTAATTTGCCCAATCTATAACCTTTCTGTCATACCATATGTATTCACCCTTTAAGGACTGCGGAGCGTCAAGAACGATATACAAGGGTGTTTCAGCTGCTTCATCGATGTTAAAGAAACCAAGTCCAGTGGTCATGTCCGTACGGATGTACCCCGGATGAACTGAATTTATTGATATATCTTTAGCCTCAAATTCCTTTTGATGTATTCTAGTGACCGCATTTAAAGCAATCTTAGATACTCTGTAACCCGTTATAGTACCGTTGTCAACCCAATCTTCAGGGTTAAAAGAACCATTCTTGAGTGATTCCAAGTACCACTCAATGAATTCTTGTATTTCTTCTAGTTTTAAATCTTTTTTGGACAGTTTTTCTCTCCATTGTTGATTCCTCAAATTGGATAAGTGCCCACAGTTGCTAGAAATATTAAGTATTCGGCCATTCCTCCTCACAAGTGGATATATTAACTCTCGCATCGTTAATATTCCTCCAAAGTTGATGTCGATAAGTTTTTTACTGTCTTCGTATGAAGAACGACCATGTGGATTACTGTCAGTGACTGCTGCATTGTTAATTAATATATCGATACCACCATAATTAGCTTCAATGTAGTTTTTGAACTTTAATACACTGTTCTTATCAGACACATCTAGTTGATAATACTTCGGTTGTAATCCTTGCTTGTTGAGTTCAGCCACGGCGTCTCTGCCTCTTTTTTCATCTCTCGAAGTCAAGTAAACGACCCCTTCAAATCTCTTACATAATCCTTTTACTATTCCTAGACCGAGCCCCTTATTGGATCCGGTAACAACAGCCACTTTCGACATGTTTACTAAGTATGAACGATATGTTATGACTGATTTAAATGTAGCAAAACTTCTTATCTACTAATAAATTAGGGTACCAGATAAAAATCGACTTGATTCACTATCATCGTTGGTTTTTAATAAATAACGTGATAAGAAGAAATTAATAAAAAAAATTGCTCCACGTTATTAATTTCATTTTTAGTAGCATACCTATTTTTGATTTGTAATACAACGGAAAAAGAAAGAAATGTTTTATTATTAATGAATTATTATTTTATTTTCAGAAATATTCTTTAATAAATATTACAAGTTAAGCTCGGACAGTTCAGAACACATTTATATATTAAAATAAATATATTTCAATTAAGAAAAATAAAGCTCCTTCTTAATGAAAAATTTATAAATGATTCATACAGGTATGTAAATATATAAATTCAAAGCCTGTGGTGTTCATTTAATTGTATTGCGGTTGTCCAATTAAACAAAGTGTCCGACGAATCAGCTTCCCTTTTTTTAATCTGAAAAACGCGTTTATTTATTTTACTAACGATATTTCACAATTTGTAATTAAAAACAAAAAGTTTGTGTTGAGGGATTCAGAATAAGTAGTCTTTCAGTTCTTTATTTCCAGTTTTCAGTGTGTTACTACAACTAATGGATTTTTGAGCTGAAAGTAAGTGATTTGAAATAAATATTTGAAGTTATTCGATTGTAGATTCTGTTTTTGAAACGTAATAAAAATATCTTTCATATAGTATATTTAAATATATTTTTCTTCAGTATTTAAATGACTAATCGGAGCTAGAAATATCTTCTATATAAAAAGTAAATGAAGGAAAAAATAATTAAAATAGTAATGCTTTGATAATTTTTTAATTATATGATTATCGTAACAATTTTTAAGATAAAATAATTAATTGATAATATTATATCTATTCAAGAGTTTCAAGGTAAATATAACTTATGTATTTCGTGTGTTATAAACGTGATGAAAATTTAAATCAATGTAACGCAAACAAAATAAAAAGTTAAATGTTTCGATCAAAATTTCATCTGACAGACATCATTCACATCCGCGGCCGGGAAACGAACGTGCGTACAGAATAACACACGAATTACATGTTGTATTAAAATTGTTTTTCTACATATAATGATAATAATATTTATATTCATAAAGCTACAATATTTGTTGTTGAGAGCATTATTTTTGATTCTCGTTACCTTTGTGTATTTTGTATACCTTTCGGACGTTTCCAAAGCAAGGTTCTTTCAAAGACAAAGATAAACTTTTCTAGTAATAGACTCTAGATATATTTCTATTCATTTTTAATAAACTTGATATAAATTTAATCATATATATATATATATATATATATATATATATATATATATATATTATATATAACAAGTCATCAGCAAAATATATCGTCTCAAGTTATAAATAATAAATTACATCATTATATTATTGAAGAGTTTCATCAAAATATGTTAATTTTATTTTACTTGAAAAGTGGAAAAACATACATACGTTCTTAGTCATCACAATGATTCGTATTTATAACAAAAGTAGGATGTATTGAGAAATGATTCATACATAAAGTTCTTAGCGCCAGTTTCATGTTGCACAGCTATCATAATGAGAAGCGTGGAGGATCATAAAGTGGCGAGTGGTGAAGTCGAAGCCATGGATTCAAGAGCTCTGTCTTAAGAAGGGTGAAGTGACTGTTCAGACCCTCGTGAATAATGACTGTAAAAGGCAATTTTTAACACAAATTTTCCTATTAAACACTTAGATCAAATAAATATTATAAAACATATTAAATATTGCTTAAAATCTAATGATTTTTGAACGAATATATCTTAAATTATGTAATGTTAAACGTAAAACATTTGTCATCATTCATTATTAAATAAAATCAGATATAAAGCGACTTAATGAATTGAGATTACAGCTTGCGAAATCCATATCCTACACAGTGTATTATGCGTATACATACATATATAATCATTTATATTTTGAAACTTTTATCTGAATAACAGAATAATTGAATATTAAAAACTTTCTATAATCAGAACAACTGTTTTAGACAACCACAATCTTAAACATATTTCATTAAATAAATCATTTCATTTATATATTTTTCATAAATAAGCTTCTTAAGTTTAATCAACAATGAAATAAGATGGTTTAATTGCTATTTTATTAAACAAATATTTGAAATGCTAGCATCCGCATCTCTTTTACAGAACTAAAAGGAATAGAAACAAGACTACATCGAATTAGCAATTGAAGGCATGTGTAGTTAAGGGAAAAGCAAAACCTCCAGGCATGCAATTAAGCGAGATATGTGTATCTACACACATGTACCGTCTACATTTTGCTGCCGGATGCTAATTGTATTTGATTCCGTATCTAGTATTTATAATTTTATCAATTACTATTTTTTAATTTATCTTTCAATCTATTTATTTTACTTTGAAATATAAAATGATTCTCTTATTGAGTTTAAATATTCTCCGTATTTATAGATATTTCTAGTGAAAATAATAACTGTAATGTGTTAAATTTGATGAGATACTGTTCCATCAAATAAGACTGGCGCCAGCAAGAAATTATTTAAAAACTATCTCCAAAATTATACTTAAATGTGCAAACAAACTCAAAAATTAAAAAATAATGTCAATACATTCATACCAGAACAAATATAAATTCATTCTTGGAACGTACTTCGAAGGCAGCTCTAATAGGTTCGTTTCAAATTGGTTAGAGAGAGAAGCTTGGACCGTGGAGGTGATCATTTAACGCGCGTAAGATATGGGGTCCCTTAAACATACACCAGGGTCACAAGTCCCAGGCACTTCTGCTTGCAACACACCCGAACCGGACCCGGCACCTGCAAAGTGAATCCATGGAATCCTAAGAGGTTCTGTTTCGTCTAATTTCTTTGAAGTCAAGGCTTTAAAGAATCATCATCTAAATTATTGAGAGAACATCTACTTCATGTTTATGAACGGTAGTTTTTGAAAATATTATACTTGCAAAGTACTACTATGTGTAACTGTAACCTTTATCATTATAAAAGGAGAACGGGCTCAATAATATCACCAGGGGTTAGTAGGTGCATGCTTATTGGGTGATACAATTCATTAATCAGGTTGGACCATAAAAACTGATCATGATGGACAGTAGAAATCACATTCTGTAAAAGGAATCATTAACCGTTAAGTTTTGATAAATTGGTTGTCTTGTATTAAATATTCTAGTAGCTTCTATTTCAAAAATGGTTGTCTAATAAAAACAATTACACTCGCTTCGTAAGAAATATTTATACATAAGCAACTAAATGTAAAAAAAAGGTTACCCGTAAATATTTCTGCACAAAAAGATAAATTAATAGCTTTTTATTATAATAAAAATTGTGTTATGTGATATATGTATGTCTGTATTTTATTTCATTTCAAATATATTTTATTAAATTGGAGATTTATACATACATATGTCAGTTTTATCACTTATCTTGTGATGTCACTGCAAATTGAAATGATTATAATTTATCATTCGGATACTAAATAATGTTTTAATCAATTTTATTATAGGAATGTGATTAAAAAAACTATAATATATTTTTGATTCGAAATGAATATTGGATAAGATTATTGCTGAAGCGGTTTTTTTTCTTAAGATGACTTTTCCAAAATCAGTGTAATTATCAAATGATAGCATTATATTGCTTTATATATAACTTTCTAAATTGGCTTTGTTTAAAGCTATATTCTAAAATTACTGTAACGCTGTTGGATTACCAATAAACGAAATTATGAAATAATATTCAAATGAATTTAAGTTTTTCGGATACTACACTTTTTTATTATTCTTACACAACCCCGACGTTCAGTTCCTTTTCAGCAACCTTTTATATCGTCCTCCCGTGATAACGTTATGCAGAAGTCTACCTCTTGGTCTTCGTATTATAGGAAATAGAATTATATACATGAGATAAACTAATGCAGATAGAAGTAACATGAAATAGTAACGTGACTCTTAATAATTTCACGTTCATACAGAACCCTTTAAATAAATGCTGTCTGAGCAGATATGTAAATGTTTTAACTTGTTAGTTCTTTAGACTTGTTGATATAATGTTACTTTTATGAGAGCAAGCAGCATTTATTTAAAAAGTACAATAACGAGTAGAAGAGCTGTCAGTAACACCGATAATGACATTGCCAATAACACTAGGTGGCGCTGACTGCTATTCATTGCGATTCTCTCACATACTGCAACCGCACGAGTGTCGGTGTGCTCAGCGGAGCGAAACTTGGCTGAGAGCCAAGCTGATAGCACGCGACCTGCACCTCGCTTAATACGCCTTTCTTTAGATTACTGGGAATTATCATGGATAGCATAATGACAACTTGATAGAGAAAACATTTACATTTTATAATATGTTTTGCTGGAGATTATGATATTTATTGTTAAATAATTTAGGTTAATCTTTTTCTGACAGAATTTTTTTTAAACTGATTTCTTCTCAATAACGTAAATAATATGTTGTACGTCAATTAAATCACATTAAGACTAAGGCAATTGTTATAAGAACACAATTTAATATCTCTTTCTATAAAGTATATAAAAATATTTAAAAATGTGCACTTGTAAAAATCTTACGTATAATAATAATATTTCATTTTATTTTTTTATTAAAATAAAGTATCTGTATATGTGACTAAGTGAATTGGAATCAGGAAAGAAATAGACTGAAGCCAACATCACTTCAATTATTTATTTACACGAACTATTTTCAGCTATTTACAGGCCTATTTCAACTCGGAATTCAGTAAACCTAATAGCTAATATTTTCGGATTTTACTTCGCGTTTTATTTTAGAAACTACATACTCCCGACGTTTCGGCTACTTTTCAGCAACCGTGATCACGGTTGCTGAAAAGTATTATGTTAGTTTCATTTAAATGTGTACTCGCGAAAATCTTAGATCTCATTATGTAAACCTAATAGCCTTGTAGGTAACTAGATTCAAACATTTTTGGAATTGAATAGTAATGAGCTATATAAAATTTTATTCTGAAAAAAAAAATATTTATTTTAACGAAGACTGAGTTACTGACACATTTATAACAAAAATTAATCTCAATGTTTCTGAAATTTTTTGTTATATAGTAATAGAATACAACGAGTTAAAGAAAAAACAAGTATTTATTATAAATAAATAAAAATATTTTTTTAATATATATCCTGCTTTGTAAGACTCAAGAGAGTGCAAAAAGAAAGGTACAAGTGAAAGAAGATTATGGCCTGCCAATACTCTGATTAATGTAAAGTGCCTCGTAGTAGCTACTTTAGCAAACTTTATTTGACACTAGCTGTACACGACTTTACTCGTGTAGAATAGTGACATTGGACAGTGTTTTTTTGATATAACGTTTATGGTTTTTGTGGATTGAAAATTCCAACTTTTTCGTATTAATTAAAAAACTCTTTACAATAACGTGTTTACGTCGGCCTATGATAGGGTTACTAACGCGGGTCACAGCATCATAAAACCACATATTATTTCTTGAATATCTTCCATGTTTACAGAGTCATCAGTTATATTTTTGGAATAATATGTATAAATGAACTTATAAAATGCATTTATCTCAATTTAAACATATTAAAATATACTGAATACATACAATATGCTATAGTAGAAAGCTATAGAGCAGCAAATTCTGCTCTCACTTTATGTGCAAGGATTTGTAGACAGCCCACTAATCGCAGGCCTAAGCTGTGCTCTATTTGGAGTGATTGATTATAAAGATCTCAGCTCAACTCAGATTGGTTATAATAATATCCGATAATATAAGTTTTAATATTTGCCTGTTATTGTAATTTTTAATCATATTGTCTATGGGATTAATATTCAATTTATTTTCAATGCCACTGAAAAGAATAAATGGATTAATGGATCATTCAACAAATTAATTAATTAAGTGTTCGACATTACTTTGTAAATTGTCTCTAATATTTTTATGAAATTAACATTAAATGGTAAGTGAAGATTACCACAGTATATTACTAAAAGGCACATATTATCTTATAATATTTTGTCACCAATTTATACAATCTAAATATTTTTTCTGCATCAAATGTCAAAAACAGTATTCCAACTATGATATAGTTTCACTAGTAATGGACCACTTTATTTTGGAAATATTGTCATCAGGGTGTACTCTAAAAATACTAAAAAATGGTCCTATAAATTATATTCACTAGACATAAACTGTGAACCTTTTGAAAATTTCAAAGAACAATGCGATGTTCTGGTTTGTCTGGAAACTAAGTCCTTATAGAAAGTTTCCACTTCGTAGAGTTAAACCCTAACTGGAGCTTGTGTTATTAAAGCTAAGACACCATTTAATATTTCCTTAAATATCAGTGAAAGTATTGCAAACACGACGATAAACAATATTTCAAAACATGTCCAAGTTCAAAGTCAATTTTAAAATAAATCCTTATAAGCTTCCAAAAAGCTAAGGAGACCAGGTGGGACGAGATAATATTTCACACTGGGACACTTACTTTTACTATAGAAAGTATATGTTTGTTCCCAAAAAGAATGTTATTCTGCCCTCTGGTCTGGTCCTTCTCTATACTAACTACAACCACTTAAGTTCACGCAACGCATGATATTTTGAATTATCGATAATCCCAATCTTCCAGAAAATGTTGAAAACCCTTAGACCCCCGTCAAAACCAAAAACAACTTTGCATGTTCTATCATATGTACAATGGGAAATGTTCAGAGGAATTATTCGACCTAGTGATATCAACACGCCACTGAGAGCTCTCTTATATTGGAGATGTTCAGAAGCGACGGTAAGTATTTAACATCAGATAGGCATAAAATAGTATTACTATATATTGCAGATGAAAACATTAGGTCTTTTATTTAATTGTATAATGTTCATTTATAAAAACTTTATTTTTAATGGAACAGACTGAATATAATGAGATATCATTATGATATGTCATTTTTATATAGTAATATATAATGGAATATATTTTAATGTTCAAAAGACAGCTCCTTGTCATATCAATTCATACAATTCATGATGAATTATTATAATCGTACTTCCCAGAATTTTTCAGAAATATTATCGAATACATTTTTATATAATTAATATTTTACTGTATGGGAATCCACTCACTGATAAACCGATGAAACCTCAGGACATGGTTAACAATATATCAAAAACTTAATTCATTGTAACTGAATCAAAATAAATTATAACAGTTGGATATAACGAAAAGTTTTATTGAAATATCATAATCATTCCGTTTGTGTTTCATTCATCCTTTCTTTATATAGAAAGGGCTGAGTTTAAATTATTGATGAAGTACTTTCATAAATTGTTCAAATATTATCTGGCAACGTCTGCATTCTTAATTTCGATTTATTTTCAAAAAGACGATTTATTGTGTGTATTTTCGCTATAACAGTTACATATTATAAAAATTCGCTTATATGTTTTGATAAAAATTACTCATAATAATTTTTTAAAAGTTATAATTTCATTCTGTGTTATCGTAAAACTCAAATCATTTGAAAATCACATCACATCACATTCATCATAAGAGTAACAATGCGGAGCGGAGTTTTAAACCCCATTCCCATTGTCACCCGACAGAGACGTAAAATGGCACTGTTTCTTGGCTCCCCGACTGAAAGCTTCATTCTTGCATTAAACGGTTGTTCATTCAATTCACACTTATTTCTTCATTTTACAGTTGAATGCCTGAAAGTTTTACTACATAAAAATACAAGACAATTGGTATCATAAAATGTTATAAATGAATTATTATTGTTTCGAAGAAAATAACAAAATCATTGGTACATTTATTTAAATTACTGTTGTTTAAAAGTTTACGAAACAACAAAAGTTTAAAAAGTACAATTATTTTAATATTATAGTAAACAGAGCAGATATTTAGAAATTGTTTGTCTCAACTCCGAAATCACTAATAAATTATTAATAGATAAGAGATTTGTTCTGAGATGGTTGAAATGCTATTCTGATGAGTATTAAGAATTTTAATTTTAATTTCACTCCCAGGAATAACTTTAAATAAATATTTTACATTATTTATACCTCAAGCTTACTAATTAGTATGGACTTATTAGTAGGGACTGGTTGTGATGATGGGCATAACATTATTCTCTCTCTTAATTCAAGCTGAATTCGTTAGCTTGTATTTTCAGTGAAAAATTATTTTAGCCCCGTACCTTACTTCATTAACCATTACTACTGTAATTGTTGAATATTAAGAACGAGCAAGAACCTACTAATCTACTTAGTAAACATCCAAAATTTGGCTCCATTATAGTTGTGCTAAATATTTTTCAATTACTGTTACTTGTTTAACAACTCACACACTTAGTTCTTTAACATCCCAATATAACACTAATATATTTCATACCATCGTATGTAGATGAGCAGAGCATACGATTTGTAATATACCATTATTTAAGACCACGCTTGTTCTTGAGTTTATTATAAATAATACCTGGATCCCCGAAATAATAAGCGTGAGTTACTGAGTTACAAGTAATACTGAGATGAACTTTACGATGCGAGTGTTGTTACTTTCACCAAAACCCTAAACTGCGTCCCATGTGCAAAGATCCTAAGTTTTGTTTTATATTAGAATGCACATCCAAAGTTCAGGTGAGACGCTCCTCTGGTTGAGAACGTGTAGCTATTACTAATAAATTTCATCTAAGATAACAAACTATTATTTAAGACGATATTTTAGTTTAAGAATTAAAATCTGGCCGGTTTTATAAAAGTATAGTTCTAGGAAAATCCTTTTGGAAATTAATCTAATAAAAATATTTATGCCTTTTTACTAGTATTATATTTTAGTATTTATGTTCCAAAATGTAACTCTCATAATATAACATCATTAGTGTCGGTGTTCCGTGCAACAATTTATCTATTCGTAGTTTTAATTTGTTTAAAATGAAGTTGAGTCAGATATATTATAATAGTGGTATCTCATTAAAACTTTATAAAATTTACAGAGGATGTGTTATTATAAATTAAAATAAATTTGAAACGTACTTTAACATGAGTGCAAAATGTAATACCTATTTACTATATTTATAAAATTTATTATTATTAATATCTACTTTATATAAAAACTGTTACACATAAACTTTTCTGTGTTCAACTTTTTAATTATTTAGAATTGGAACACATATTTGTCGGGTTAGCTATCACATTACCGTACAGAATGGGATATTAAAGAAAATAGGATTTCTGAGATCGTGTTGTACAAAGTTTGTATGAAGCTGGGCGTATTCCAGAAACTTTAAAGGCATGAGGTATGAGTCTCTTGCTCGTCTATCGTGCTAACAACAGATACAACAACTCTAAATATCGGGTCAGTCGCGTTCTGTTACAACTATGTACAAAGGCTGTTGCTGTTGTGAAAACCAGAATTCGTTGAAACCTCATTGGAAAGGAAAAAAATCTTATCACGATAAATGAGTATTTGGGCTAATTCTTTGAAGAGTATTATTATCAAAAAAGACCGGTGAAGATCGGTGTTTATAATTGATAACCAGGAATTTTCCTACAAAACGGCTTGATGTCTTACTTAACACAGGTGAAAGGCATACAATGGTATAACCTATTTTAATTTATTTTATTTTTATAAAAGTATTGAATTGACAGTTTCAAAAAGGGACGATAATGCGCCCTTATAAAATTAGTTAGTGATGTAAAAATTTGTTTGTTTGAATTAAACGTGATTACAAATATTTATTCACTAATTTAATAAATACAAATTCGTGAAACAAACCAGCAATTCAATACTTTCTCGCGTTAACTAATTATGTGTAACAACATTAAATATGTAAGATTACCTAATCTGATATTAACACAAACAAACAGCGAGCGAGTATTAGTGTGTTAAGAAAACAAATAATTTGCTTAAGTTAACATATTTGAGATCCAGCTCTTATAAATAATGGATACAAATTAGGAGGGAGAACGGATCGTCGCTGCGAACGCCGCTCTACTGAATATTCATATCTGAAGCTATCCATTATGCCGCTGCATTGTGCGGTTTTATTCTCAAATACAAATCTCTACTGAATCCTAATTGAAAACCGTAGATTTACTTATCGTTTATTTGTTATCTGACAAAATAGCTTTAGAAAAATATTTTAAAACGCTATTCCTTTAAAAACCAATTCGTTTTCATACGGTCTAAAGCTTAAAAATCTCGCATCTTGTTTATGTCTTCATCGCTAATGGATACTTACAACATATTCACCGCCGTTAATAAATTTAAAGGGTCCGGGACAGCTTAAAAGTCTGTCGCTTTGGGTTTTCTTATAGTGGCTAATGCTATTTACTTTGTAAGTTTTTCTAATATTAAATTACTTTTTAAAAATAATGTATTTGAAAACTTAAAATTATGTAATGGATGTTTTAGAGCATTTTTATTTTTTTATAAAATTTACGCTTTGCAATTATCACAATGGCATTTTCAAAGAGCTTTCAAAGTACTTATGTGAAATTTACAAGTTATTGTCATGGACGACCAACAGTCGATGGATATTTTTCACGAGAAAGTATGATTTATCACATGTTTTTCATCATTCCGTATTCACTCCATTTTAAAAATAACTTTAATACATAATATTGTCGTGGATATAAAGTAGTTCTTCCTAGTTATTTAAGTAAGTTTGTTCATTTCAAATTTGGTTAGGTAGAGAGAGGAGCTTGGATGGTTGAGGTGAGCATATAACGCGCGTTAGATACGGGTCCCTTAAGCCTACACCTGAGTCGCAAGTCCCAGGCACTGTTGTAGGTCCTCTCCCTACAAAGATGGATCCGGCACCCGCATGATGAATACATGGAATATTGAGAGTTTTCGTCGAAATCTAAATACTACAGGCCACGCTAGATAGCCAGTGGTCTCCAAGCCCGTAACCTTTAAATTATGTCAGAAAAACTCCCGAATCATGATAACTACAAAAAAATATATGGCAAAATCCTATTAAGCAAACTAAGGCAGAAAGTAGAAAAACTTAAAACTCTATTTATATCTTTACGCTCTAGAGCCAAACATACCATTTCAGTGCAGCGCTTAAAAGAACATATCACTATTGGGCTACACATACGATTCTCTTATATAACAGGCATGCTCTCCTTTTATATATCGAAAACATTTGACTAAGGTGTCAGAACAGCTCGTACACTTCATACGAGCCTACGTGTCGAATCATTGTTTCCGTAATCGAATAAGAAGCATCCTGTACTGAACTCGTCCTATAAAGCCTCCAGTATCACAGGACCCCGTCCTCTCCGACTTTAGTAATCCTTATTTATCAGCGATATCCCGGTACCAAAATAAAAATTCATTTAAACCTTTTCCCATCGGAATACAATTTTGACGTCACTTGGGATCCTAGATTACTTGACTTCAAACATATCTTTGAGACTAACAGCTATAGTAAAGTAAAAAAAAAAGGGGCCATTAAAGTGAAACGAATAAAAAAATCTAAAAAGTTATCTAAAATTATATACTTATAAGATTATACTGCATTATATATACATTTTCAAAAGTCAGCTTATGCTTACTACTTAATTTTCAACATTAAGAGATTCAGATATCCATACAACAGTGTCAATATTTCTTTTTCTTTCATTCGAATATCTAGCTTGTTAATACTTGTTACTAAAACACCGTAGACTGTCTGTTATACAAGATGAAATGATGAGCATCTGTACAAAACTCTTCATAACTAATTAAATTTTCAATATTGAAAGACAAATATTAGAAATAATTTACAACGATAACAACAATTAATAGTTAGATTAGTTTAGACCGCAAAGCAATCTATGTAGCAGTTGTCTGGTTTAATAGTACGAGTAGCGCGGCCGCGGCACCGGGACGAGAGGAAAGTTGTTGTTTAACTTATTTAAAACTAAAACTCAAGAGTGTTCAATTTGATTAATGCAGTATCATATTAAAAGTCACTTTATCATAAAGCAAAGTTTTGTAACCACTCACTAAGTACTGAAATAACTAAACTTGGAACGAGATATAAAAAAAATTAATAAGAAAATATTAATTAATTTATTTGAAATAATGGTTCAGTGCAACAAAATTTACGATTTAATGGCTGGTGTTTGAAAATAACGATCGTATTTCGCTTTGAAGAAATGATACGATTAGTTTAAGTTATTTATATAAAAAAGAAGCCGTTAAATTATTATTATATAATTATATTATTATAATTATATGATTAAATAGAAGCAGTTTGTTTAAAAACTAACGAATAATTAATAAAATTCTCTGAAACAAATAAATACTGATACTCTGAGAACATACTTGGAAATGTATGTTTAAATGCAAATGGACTGTTTTTAATTTTATTTATATTTCACAATTATTGAAGCTATATAGTGTGGTTCAACAGGAGATTATGTGGAGAGCTTAAAACTTAACAAAGTGAATATAATGAAAATTGAAGAATATATTTAATTTTTCAAAGGTGTTTCAAATACATACTAAGGCCTTAAGCAATGCATTAATTGATTGTAGATGCTGTGTTCAACAATATATATTTAATCAATTAAATAAAATGTATCATTCTTAATCCATAATCAACTAAACGTATTAAGAAGTCAATATTAATAAAACTATATAGGTGTGTATGTGTGTGTGTGTGTGTGTGTATAAATTATTCATATCACTCATAAATTCCTAAAAGCCAACACCTCACTCACTATAAAGAAGATACAATGTATGCAACAATGTATCTTCTTTATAGTGAGTTCTATTAGAATTTTAAGATAAAATAAAAATTTTGTAACAATTAACTTTAAACTTTCATGAGGTATAAAAATATTTCTTGCATAGTTGTAAAGTATGTTGCGCGATAAAATACAAAGTTTAAGAGAATGTTAACAACAAGTTTCAAGTATTATAATTCTGAAAATTTATAGCGGTTAAGTAGAAGTTGCCAAAGTTGTAAAGTTCGCTGCCTTACAATAATACAGTGTGATTTAAGATATTGTCAAGTTTGTAATAATGATCAGCGTTCAATACCACTGAACTGCATTTAATTGATTGCAAACTACTACTAAGTAGAAAACCCAATTAATATGTATTTATTGTATAAGCTTATTTTTTTATCATGTTATTACCCGTAGTTAGACGAAATAAAGAATATAAATAGACTAGATATTTTTATACAAGCCGCGAGCTACATGTGTTACCGGTTCCGTTTCGGAGCCAAATTGCTTCCTCAGTTTCAAACGACGCTTATCTGAACTTTAATAATGATGTTGTATCAGATAGTACCTTCAGATTGTACGTTCACTTTAATGACTTCGCTGTAAAGTATGAAGAACTGATCCTTTACTTCTCCTAACTACATACTTACATTTGACGTTTGTTCTCTAACTGTCTAAAATATATAATTTAAGTACATTTTAGTTTCCTTATCTGTCGAATATTTTTATAGAATTATCTTATATATATAGAATTAAATATATTTATAAAAAGCAATTCCTGCTGGCTCAATAATACTTGTTTTATATCCCTTGTATAACGGAGATCTCATCTGTGGCTCGGTACGATGAGTCGCGAACTCGCGGCTCAAAGGACGGTAGGTATGCAAATATATAAATGGACTTGCATTTAGAACGAATACCCATCGTCATTTTCAATGAGAATGGAATACCATTATAAAGGTATAAAAAATCAAGTAAATTTATATTTAATTAATCCTCTTGACCTCAGAAACTTGTGAGTATATAAAAATAGGTATTAAAGTTACATAAAATTTTAGAAATGAATTAAAACTAATTAATTATAGTATTATTTATAAATTAGTGAGTAATTTTACAGCTCCAATATAACAGCTCAGTGAAACAGAGAGAATTTAATATAACATTTTAAGCATTTATCTCAATAAAAAGGCAAACATTATTTAAAGTCCGTACCGCTCTGTATTCAATGCACGTCAGATAAAATTGTAAATAACGTCGGTAACAGTTTTTAAACTAGATATGAACTAAATTCCGAATTCCGTGAATTTATAAAGCTTAAGTAGAACTCGTAGCCAAGTTCTAAACTTTGAAATTGCACTCGACAACTGTATGTGGGAAGGACGACCAAAAACAAGATCAAAGAATTAAAAGTCCCAAGAATAAAACTAGAAGCTGTCAGTTTACGGAAAAATCACTATTTTGATATAACTGTTACATAAGGAGACTGAGAATAGAGTAACTATTTTGCTAAAATAACTAAGTTTTTTATGTTATTTTCTTTGTACAATTATTTTGTTATTAATTACAGTATTATTTTATATTTTCATGTTCTTTTTCTATACAGTAAAGTAATGTTAAGTACATTAATATTTGTATGGGGTGAAATTTACAATACAAAACAAATTCAACTTTGACAAAGCTCTCAAAAATAAGGCGCTTCGAAGAAAGATTACTTTGCGTATTAAATATTTATTATAACCAGATAAGCATATATTTATATGATGTCTAATAAAATTTCAAACAGATTTTCAACATATTGAATAATCCGGTGTCTGAAGCTGATTTCTTTCAAGTTTTTATTATAATCAGATGCTCACGTTCAGGTAAAAGATTGAAGTATGTATAACAATTGTGTTTCATTCAATAGGTGAGAATCCTTAAGTCTCTCTATCATTTATTACAAACCCTCTATTAAATTTTTGTCAACCTAAATATATTTCCCTTAAAGTAGTAAATAGGTACTAGAAAGTCTCTTCGTTAGTCAACTTATACGAGTATATTATGTTTCTGAAAGTAATATAAACATACCCTTTATGTATAATGTAATTATTATGGATACATATACACAAACAGCTCAAGTTACGTGTATTTATATTGTTAACGGTCAGTTTTATTATAATAGTAGTATTTAGTACAAGCGTATCATTGTCGTTAAAATTATCTTAATTATTATTATTAATATTATTCCAGAAAAAAACATAAAATCGGATTTAAAGCACTCTCACAAAATCTATCAAAAAGCAACATTGTCACATAGTCACGGTCATATAAAGTCAATTTTTATTTTTAGTTGTTTAGGATACTAGCTTGTACTGTTCTATTTTTTTTTCTTTTAAATGTTATATAAGTACTATAATGTTTTCCGGTACTTAAAATTAGCTTGACTTTCCTTTATATTCTTACATTTCTACAAGAAAACTTATTTTATTTTAAATGCTAACAAAAGCCGTAAATCGGAGCACCTGGCCGTGACTATTTTCATTCTTTGAAGTTAAAAATGCAGAAAAATCCTTAAGGCCACAAAAGTAGGTTTACCTACATAGCATTGAAACAAAACTGCATAATACTATAAGAAAAAAATAAACATACAGAGATGGAAAAACAGTTTTTACTGTTGCGGAGTTAAATTAAATCCTTTTCGTTTTTACCGTAATTCTGTTTCTATTTTTCTTTACTTAACAGACCACTTTGCAAACTCATATATTATGAAAATATATGAATTGGATGTAGTTGGATGAACTTTGAACTTTTTTGTCTCATCACTATTATAGTAAGTAGGAAAGTTATCACAGCAGGTGGTGAACATAATAAGAATGGAAGTGTCTTGAAGTAGTTATATCACTTGTTTCTTTTATTATTATTTTAACAATATTAAAAACAAGCCTTCATTGAGACAGGATCTATTATTTCATTACAGAGGCTTTATTATTCTTATATAAACTTTATTGTTTTCTTTATACTTCTGACTTGATGTTTACACATTATATTGCTTGATTTTTGATATAAAAAATAAATTGCTTTCGTCTCAAAATAAGAGTATCGATAAACTTAATTTATTTTTCTTGCCGACAGTTTGTCTAATATAACAAATTATTAAGAGGATTTTTCAAAAATTAAATCTTAATTTATTTTTTAAAGGCTTTTTACTGTGTAATTATAAAATATACAAATGAACTGCTTTAATATTCGTACTCCTGTATGAGTGCTGACTCTTAATTTTACTTCTACAAATATTCGTCAGTTTAAATATTTGAACATACCAGTTATTTTTATATTTGTTTCCTGAATTTTACAATTTCACATAATAAATTCAAAACTTGTTGCTAGTCATTTGTGTTGTGTGTGACGTGACTGAATCAAAATGAATTTTTAAGGTTAATTCGAAGCATGTTAATTCGTTTTAGATTCGGTAAAATACAATTTATGAAGGTAAATTGACCATCGTGATAAACTTTAAAAAATATATAAAAAACTAATGGATTACAGTATTGAGAACCGTCTTTATTCTTACATATTCCTTAAGCATCTATTGATCTTGTAAAGCTTTTTTATAACTATACCCAATTCTGTTTTTCTTCAAAGATAGAGTGGTTTAGGTTGATAAGAATTTTATAAAGTTATTCCTCCGTGTGGCCCAATTATAAATCGATTATCAACCCCCCCCCCCTCCAAACCCCCCTCCGCCCTGCTTGTAGAAGCACACCGCCTCGTATTCAGAAGTGTTCACAGTACGTGCCGTCATTACCCAAACAGTTCCATCGCTGTATTCTTACATTACCCTTATCATTTATCTATTGTTGTATTTATGTATGCTCTGTTCGTGGAATTTTAATACAATTTGTTCTTTAGCACGATACGGAACAAATGGGCGGATTGTGCGCCACTAATCCCTACTAATATTATAAATGCGAAAGTAACTCTGTCTGTCTGTCTGTCTGTCTGTCTGCTACGCTTTCACGCCTAAACCACTGAACTGATTTTAATGAAATTCGATACAGACATAGAGTTGACCTTGAGAAAGAACATAGGATAGTTTTTATCCCAGACTTTTGAAAGGTTCTCTTGGAAACGCGATATAACCGAACTCCACGCGGCGAAGCTGCGGGCGGAAAGCTAGTTAGTTATAAAATATTAAAAACCAGTTGTATTTTAATGTTCCGTTAAAGGATGGATCTTCAAATTAAATCATTTACTATTCAATTTGTAATCTTGATGGTTATCTATAATTTCAGCTCTTGTTTAGAATTATGAAAACAAAATACAGAGTTCTAGGATTCTTGTATAAAGTATGGTTTCCTGGTCAATGCTGGTAATAGGATCTTCTTTGAAAGGTTCAAATGTCTTCTGACTTAACACTACTATAAAGGTTATGAACACAACTGCAAATTCAAAATGCCTTGTATTTAAAAAAATATACAGTTGAATGTTAAACCGTCAAGCGCAATGCAACAAAAACGTATTAAACATAATTTGTTGCCATTTTTAAAATCCAAACTTTCATAATTAGATGTACGATACGAGTTAATATTTCTATCTAAGCAGTATTACCAATCTTTATATATCTGTATATATCTATGTCTAATAAAAACATATGAAAATCAAAACACTCATTTATGTAGTTTTGTCAATAATAAATTAACATGTTCAGGGTCCTCAAATTCTGCCACTAGAACATTTAGTGTTAAAAGTTGAACCTTATTTGCTTCTCCTTAGATAAAATAGTATTCGGAAGTTTAGATTTTGTGTTTGTGTTTTAGTTCAATTATAATATTGTATTATTTAGTTATTAGAGTGTAAATTAAATGAGTAACACGTAAAGCTATCGTCAACTCCATAAATAAATTAAGCAAGGAGTATAAACAGCGGGCATAATAGGATTAAGAGTGGAAACAATGTGAAGTTAGACTGGCTTTGTTCGGTGTGAACTAAGAACTGAGTTTGTCTTGAGCCACTCGCTTTGATGTATGCGACAAGTTATTTAACAATTGAAAAGTTATACCCACCGTGTTATTGATTATACAGAATTTAATCTCACGGTTACTCGACTACAATCACAGTATGGCTTCAATTTGTCGAATAAAGATATTTATAAGTAAGATATTGACTACTATCAAAATTACCTCATAATGAAGGAGTGTGATAAGTAACATAGCAAACTTAAGTCGATACCTTTCTGAATTAGTTTCTTTTTAATTGTTTTGTTACATAAAACATATGTCAAGATTTTAAATGGGTTAAATGGGTTAATGGGTTACTATTAGATGCATGTTAACAAAATTAAAAAATAATCTTAACAAAAGTAAAAGCTGTTATAAACAGTAATCCTGAAATGAAAAGCCAATTTGCTGACAATATAAGCATAACAAACACATTGTGAATAAAGTCACGAGGGAAAGAGGATTGACTGGCGACGGCCTAAGAGGGGCTTTGTTAAGGGGATAAAGAACATATGACCTTACGTATGATAAGGTAGGAAAAACACAGATTGATAATGAAAAGATATAACTATATAAATAATACTCTCGCCTTTTTTAATCCTTTCTTGAACGAGTTCTTGTCGTTTTAATATTTGCTTTACAGTTTATAAGTATCGTCTATAAAATAGTTTGATTATTTTCATCAAAACTGGTTTAGTGTAGCTGGACTGATAATTTATTAATTATAAAACATACCAAGATCAGTTAGTTAGTGCATTAGCATATACGATCCACGATACCGGAGAACATTCCCTCACATATGTAGGTCTCGTCAAAGCGATGCAATGCATACGTTTAAATTAACTCCAACATATTGTTTGCCTTCAATATTGACACCACTTACCTCCTCTAACTTCGAACGTTCAAACTTTAATGAGTGTTATGTATGAGCTGAACTGAACACATATAAATTTACTCAACAACAATAACATATTTAAATGAGCGAACCCAATTAAAAAAATACATATATTGCATAAGACTTGTAGTGGCTGGTTATATCTTGTGACTTCTATAAAAAATAAATGTATATTATATTAATATTTTCTTTAAGTTACTCGCTTCCTTTAAATAATGCACTGAAGTTATATTTGATAACACAAAATTTTCCCGCTTCATGTTATACCTAACAAGGCATGAAACTTTAGTTTCATACAGCCGGGGAGAGCGGTGAAAGTATGTGAAGCCGACTCGAAGTGTAGCCCCACTAGAAGATCACAAGACTCACTACAAGATCACTTTTTTAACATCTTAAGCTGTCAATAAAACTAAGGAATTTTTGTACATCCTTCCAGAGCTCCTCTCTGCTATTTTCCAGACTAATAGAAGGTGCACTTCCCTGATGTAAATTCATTATCCCCCAATAAAGTCCCACACTAAGCCTACTCTCGATCTACAATATTTTTCAAATAGTCTTACATTTTCAATGAAATTACGAAAGCATTAAAGCAATAGTCATACTCGTAACACACAATAATTAAAGTACCTTTCTTTTTACACAGAACATATATTTAACTAAACTCTTTTTCTTGAGATGAACATTATTTTATTCGCTTCTCTCATATTCCTCTAACTGCGTCTATTAATTCCCTCCAATCCCTTTAGTTCACGTACCACGTAATGGTATTTTAAAATTTTAAAACAACGTCTATGGCAAAGAAAGAAACAATTACATATATTTAAATGAACGGTCTAAATAGATGCTAAATGGATTATCATATTACATTAAAAATTATTATTTTACAACTACATACAGTTGATGTATTTAAAATAGAGCACAGATTTTTGTGACTTTGAACAATTTTTTTAACATCTGTAACCGAAGTTCAGCGCAGTCATTGCATCTCGTTTTACGCTTTTTTAAAAACACAGGGAGACATTCTAAATTCAATTAAGTTCTCGTATTGCATTGCGCATGTAGGAAAAAAATTAAATACGTGGTTCACTCGAGAACTGCCGCAGTAAAGCTATTGCATAGAATTCTTTATCAACTCATGCAATTATGATTATTTATTTATTTTACTTATGCAGTACTTTTGTTTGAAACCACTCATGCTGTAATGAGCAGTTAGCAGCTAGTCAACACGCATACGTCTAGTCATATTCACACAAACACTGCACCGAATTCTCGAGAACTGATACGACGATCTACGTTAAATATTAAGTTTACTTTTTATACCGAATTTCTTGATTCAGTCGCCGTGCTCAAAGGCCGCGATAAAAAATTTGCACTAGCTTAAAAAATCCTGTGAAATATAAATAAATATACTTTATATGAAACTATACAGCACTATTTGTATAAGCAAATCATTATAAATATAATCAATTAGTTTGAAATTTTAACAGTATAATGTTAGTTAGTATATAAACTATAAATACATAGATATAAGATCTTTTATACTAACTAAGAAGTTTGTTTTGGTAGACTGTTATTGAAAAAAAACTTTCTGGTATAAACTTTAATTAGTACACAAAGTTTTCATGTCTCCATACTTCTTAATTTCGAAGTTTCTTAATTTTGTTAGATATTTACTTAATAGGTACTTAGTGCTTAGACTTTGTTAAGTCCTTTTTTCAAGCCTAAAGTTTGAGAATAGTTGATAAGATACTAAATATTTTCATTCACTTAAGTTATAAGTCAGATTTAAAAAGTGAAATTAGAATAAAATATGTCCAAAGTATTTTCAATTAAATTAAAGCACACATTTATATTAAGCGGTTTTCATTTGTTTATAAATACAAAGTAAAACCATAATTACTTATTACGTCAAATCAACTTAACTTCTAAATAATATTGTTGTGAATAATTGCTACAATGAGTTTCTCAAATTCCCTCTCTAACAAATTAATAGCACAATCCCTACAACTCTCTTTGAAGTCGTTTAATCCGAATCTGCTCATATATTTAGTGTCTCTCTACTTGTTACAGTGTCTGTAACCTCGTGTGATGTCGCGAACAGCGAATGTAATTACAGTACCAGCATTTTAAAACATTACATTCGGCTACAAGTACACAATTTAATTAAATAATCTCACAAACGTGTGATGACTTGGCTTTTAATTAAACGAAATTTTTAATTAATTCCTCGCTTCAGTACAGTTTTTTCTTGTACAAGTATTAAAAAACACAAAGTCTACGAGTCTGAATTCTTTCCTTTACAACGTGAAACTTAGCTCATGTGTAAAATATTCATTTCAATTCAATGTTAAAAATATTTTAAGACAAAAGAAACTAAAAAAAATAGTTATATAATAATAGTAATGAATGGTCATAATAATAATCTTTGAAGGTCCTCGTGTTTCAACGATAATGATGTTGAACTGACAAATTTCTGCAATGAGTATTGTATCTGATCTCATTAACCTCCACATCATCAAGGCAGGGCATCTGTTAAACCTTCAACTCATGGGCCCTTAAAGGTAGGAAGCTTGCATTGAAAACTTAACAGATAATTATGATTCCAGGATCATTATACACGCTTATATTTAGTCGTATGTAAGTTAACCAAAGGGTTAAAGTAGTACCTGTTTAAATCTTGTAATTTAAACAAAACGGTCTTAAAAATATACCTTATGTTAATAATAATGTTTGTTTCATGATAAAATGATTATCGTTTTAGAATTACAAATTTATTCACAGTCGCTGTAGTAATTGGAACCAAAGCATGTCGATCATTGGTGACATCACAATGTGAACACAATTTGTTTGTCCAATCAATTGTAATGTTTGAAACAAGAATTACTAGTATTTTGCACTAAAAATTGTATACCATATTAAGAGACTGATTTTTCAGTTTTACGGAAAAAACAGTTAAGAGGAAATCAATGTATTCATATGATGCTTTTGTAATATATTTTATTAAATATATTAAATTATCTTAATTGTTTATCTAGGAATAATTTCAACAAATCAACAGGAACAACAAATAACCTCTCAATTTTCTTAGATATTATTTATGGGTCAATGTTATAAATTAATGTTTATTATAATTTTTATCTTTTTCTTATATATGAAACAATGAATACTTACGACGTCAATGACTCAACTCTTAAAATGTATTATTTTTTTGAAACGCAAATAAAACTTACGATAAGACTGTACATGATGAATAAATAAATAAGGAAGAACTTTATTGACAAAATATCAAACATTATCCTAACTTATTAAATATTATTATTATCTTATTACTTGATTTGTTAAATGTTCTTTTATAAAACAAAGATTGCATTGACTATAATAAATTACAATATTTTCTATTTATTTACCTTATACAATCTGATCTCATCTCACCAATTCTATTTTTACTTTTCAGTAAAAAAAGGCTAACTTTATTTAGCTCTTATGAGAAATAGATATATTGTCAATCTATTTTTAAGTTTATTATACATATATAAAGAAATAATATAATTAGTTTTATCACATATAAATATATTTCCTTGCAAAATGGAAAATATTTAAGAACCTTTCAATAGTACTAATATTTTTTATCAGATATTACTTCCATAATACGTCTCATACAATCTATACATATATAATAAAATTGTAGAAAAGTGCTGTCTGTACATTGAAAATAAAAATAAAAAAATAGCATTGGTTATTGTTATGTCGATGTCGAACCCAAAAATGTATAATTAACTTTTTTTGTGTCTGTTTATCTGTTCACGCTAATTTCAGAAACGGCTGATCCGAGTTGGATGCGGTTTTCACGAATATATTGTGGTATGCTTCAGTTATGCTTTAGTGTTTGTTTCATGTCAATCGGTTCATAAATAAAAAAGTTATGTCAAATTAAAGAATCACGTCGAACGAAGTCGCGGGCACAGCTAGTCATAAATAACTTTATACTGTATTCAAGTCGACCGTACTAAGTACTCTACGGTAACTGAATTTGTCCATTATTCACGAGTGCAATAGTTTGAGTACATAAACTTCATTTCATAAAACACTACGTGTTTGTGAACACTAATGTGACATTCCGACTTGAAATGATGAACGGGTAACAGTCATGTGTACAGGCATTAATATTCTGAGTTAAAAAATATAGTAGTAGGTCTATTTTGTAGTGTTATAACGAACTATGGCTAAAAATCATAAAATTTGAACTACCTATGTTGATAATACATTTATTTAAATCAACCAAATGAAATAATCCCATCATAAGTTGAGTTGTTTTTGACTTAAAAATTCCCAGATAGAATGAATTACATAAGTCACAATCTACAGTATGTTCTTTATTAGGTACTCTAACTATGGCTGCCTCAGTTTTAAACATGAATAATTAACAAAACGCCAAGTTAAATAAGATGAAATAAATTTACAAATAAACAAACTTTTTTCTTTAATATAAACTGGTTTAACAGGACTTCTAGTTTAATGTCAAGTTTTTGTACAATTGTTGTGTATTTTATTTTCTTTTCTATCTTTTGAAAACTAAACACAGGAGAAAGTATTGTATTATTTCGCTTTTACCTCTTTATATAATGAAGAAGCGTTTGTATAATGATGCGAGATAATTTTCAACATCCGTTCTTTATATTTTAACTTTATTTAAAGGCCAACCTTTTTTAAAATTCTATTTTATAGAAAGCAATTTATCCGTATTCAATGAAACTAACAATGCATTTTCCTTCAAAGCTGCACATTCCATTATTCACCATTTCGTAGATTTTTTCTTTGAAAATTTTCATTCGCTATAACCAGCTCATAACGATTTTTTATTCGATTGACGGAACTCCTGTGACAAATGAAAAGTAATAAGATTAATATTCTAGTAGTTGAGATATATTAATGTCTAAGAAAAACATATTTAGATAGTACTATAGTTAATTTTACTATCTGTCTTGTATTTATGATTACGGGAAACTAAATTTGTAAAGATTTCACTGAAGAAGATGGCTGAAAATTACCACACTCTCATTAATGTACATATAAACGCCGTAATAGCGTTGCAAGATTTTAATCCACAATTTATGCATTCTGGGTGTATAAAATAAGGACACGAATAAAATTAAAAGATGATGTGGTAAATGGCAAATAAATAAACCCTTTCATCTCGAGTCCGTTGAAACAATATTGATATAAAGCAATCGAAATATCATTTATATGACAAAAATACAACGCAGACGTTGTACGACAGTAAATAAAGTAGTAGTTAGAGAAAATAAAGATTATTACATATTTGTATCCTTTCTCTTGCTTGCTTGCTCTTGTTCAAATCAAAAAAAAAAAAATTTCACCTTTCATCCATGATGTTTACCAGACAATTTAGGGAATATGTTAATCAGTTAAATAATAACAGTAACATGTTTATGTTTGAAGTAAACGAAATAATGGATATAGCAGTGGAAGTGTCCTCTATTAGTGGGATTGCGTTAAGAGCTCCAGACGCCTAGATGAATGACTTCGTTTCCATTATCACGAAGTGTCTTTGAAATATTATTATTACCGAAATTAGTTATTAAACTTAATTTCATAAACGATAAACAGATCAGGAACAGGTCAAACCAATTTTTGTGATTCACCCAGAAGCAACAGTAGGTCTTTGTCTCTCAATTTTTAAGTTTTTGAGATGATATAAATTAACCCCGAACTCATAAAACTAATCTGAGAAATTTAAGGATAATTGATACACACGGCACTATGAAACATAGCAAGGAAAACAACCATGTTGTCTTGTTGTTAAAAGTTGATAATATGATACACTATTGCAACCTATACCAAATACAAGCAGTGTCTCACTGACTACCGCGAGACTGTATCACCTTAGGTTTTGTTGACGTGAGGTTTGATTGGTTAACAAGAGACAATTATATTATATTAACGGAGTTAAATTAAGATCGGAGTAACATTATAAATATTTTTGTTTATTTAACCAAAATCTGTACTGTAAGTCCGTGAACGTTGTCGTGTAATGTGAACAGTGAGGACAAGTTGTATTGTCTTATTAAAGCTTCCCACGTATCCACTTAATTAAGAGTCGGAGCGGCTGAATAAGCAATTACTGAAGACTCGACCGAGACGGATTCACTCCGAGTGCTTCAACGACGACCTCCAGACATTAAACTCAGAACTACAAGACGTAGTATCCGATAATAATAAAACAAAAACAAAATCAAAACTACGAAATGATCATTCTAATAAGAACGTAATAGTCCTAGTTTCAAAACAGATTGAAAGAAGTATCTTGTACAACTTATGTATTTATAAATAAAATAATCAATACTATTAAATCAATTTTTAATACTTTACATCACGTCTATTTTAAACCTCACTTTTACTATAAAAATTCAAGAATTGATATTAATAGTTTCTGTTGTATGATTTCACTTTACAGACGTCCCTTCGCAAAGAAGAGCCTTAGAAATGTGTCAATCAATTATAATTGTTCTGAATTTTCTTTAAATCCATCATTTAAATTATATAATCTAATAGTTTTCTAAATTATACCCAATCAATTCATTGATAGGCTATTGAATGCACTAAGGAGTCAGTATTGTTTAAGTGTCCGTTATGTAAGGCTTTAGTGTAAGGTATCTATAGACTGTAACCGTAAACAGTTCAATGAAACATCTTATTACTATTAGTATTTGTACTATAATTAATTAACTGCTGACCTAATTTAGATGTACTAGAATCTAATTGAAGTCACAAATCATACATTAAATAATAGCTTTGTAAGGGTTACAATTCAAAATAAAGTAAGTTATTTGAATATATTACTCACAGTCACAAGTCATTTATTCGAAAAAAAAACATTTTTAATTCAGATTTATCAGATCACTGTAAACTTATATTATGTGATATACTAAACAATATATTTCGAGTGTGTTTTGCGTATTACAAATAACTTATATCCCACAGAAACAGACCACTCCACACAAATGTCCACAGGAATAATATAAAATCTACTTATTTTCTAAAGACATATATGGTCAACCCTCGAAGAAAGAAATACAGAGTGCGTGTGTTATGCTTGTAATTACAACTGATATGTTTTAAGAGATTAAGAAAAAATAAGATGATATGTATTTTGATTAAAGGAAAACCAATATCTACATTATTACGTATCTCAATTATAACTTCTATCTCGACCCAATGTCAATATTGAGAAAGACCATGATATAGATCTCTTGTTGACATTGCCGTTCTGAATTATCTAACAGTTATACATATACGAATACGAGAGCTCTGCTAATATTTTTGGTAGTTTGTTACCATATATATTATGAAAAACTAATAATCTTCATTACAGTGGAACGCTAGACTAAGTCTTTAAACATTCTACTTATAGATCTTTACTCAGCAATTATATAAGCTTAGTTACGAATTAATTTAAACATGAGTTGCCTGAATTATTATTCGTCAATTTAAAATAATGTTTTTAGACGTGTCAAGGTAACATTTTGCTGTCAGCGTGGTCAATATTATTTATAAACAATTAGGATCATGTATAACAAGTGTAAAGCAATACTAGATTCTCTATTATAATTAGACTATGGTTTGTGCCATACTTGGAACTTTAATAATACACTAACAAAACAAATAAATTGATTTATTTATTAACTTTCAAAGTATTTCTCGTATCTTGAAATTTATATTTTTCAGAAAGAGTTATTGAATGTTTTGTTTTATTCATGTGAGTGACCTTAGACCTTTTCGTCATATTTGTTTCATATTTTCCGAAAACGGGAAGGACGTCTCGAGGGAGAAGAGGACCTTTTCAGTTTCTTAAAGGAATGGATTTTATTTTCAGTTGTTGTGAATATTAATTTACATATTGTAGAAACAATAAGGGTCACGTCACACACAGGTAACGATTAAGTTACTGGTATTCATAAAAATATTTTAATTTGTGTTATATGTGATCTGTAATAATATAATCAAATCTCCATAGTTTACTTAGTCTTTCTTGATAACAATTATTTTTTAAATCATTCTTAACAAAGCAGCCAAAACTTATTTTATTTTGCTCATTTATAAATCACACATCTGTGTGAGTTTTATAAGAATGGGAACAGTATGGCTGGCGATATTCATGAGACAATATATTTTGGTGAAATACTTCGCCACAACGTGCTGTGAGCCAAATTCTAATCTCGTTACGTATTCAGCGTTAAATAATTTATACATGTATTAGGTAAAGTTATACACCAGACTTAACATAGTAGTATTAGTAGTTGAAGCATTGCAAAGACCCAACTTTAAAACTACCTGCCTCTGTTTACTGAAATCACATCGTTAGACTTATAATAAGTTAGATAGTGCAACAGAACACAACGTTGTGAAAATGTAAAAAAAAGTCATAAAAAAGACCAAAACTAATTTAAATTTAACTAAACTACTAAAAAGGAAGATTACTTAATAAGTATATAATAGACTTTAACTTCAAATAAAACAAAAATAAGTATAAACTTAATACGTCAAATAAATATAAGGACTGTACTTCATTAGTTATGTTTAATAATACAAAACAATAATATAAGAAACATGCTGCTAACTGCAACTGATGTTAAATAAAACAGAAATGGAGCAAAATTAAATATAGCAAGAAAATTAAAACTTGTGTAATTTGCTCTGAGAAAAAACTTCTAATAATTTTCCTTTTTATTTCGATCTCTGGCGCGGCACTAATTGGATCAAAATGCTTTTCATTAAAGGTTACTTACATTTATGTTGGAAGTTATTTCTTGTTTTTCATAAACTTTAAATAAATAAAAAGTCCTAGTTGTATTTAAATTTATTCGACTCACCATCAGACTTGAAGATGTTTAATTTAATTTCTATGTTTAATGTTTACAATCTGCTATTATATCTTTGGATGTCTTAAACTTGTTAGATGATATTATGCGTTTCTTCTATTTGAAGGCTATTTAGAATCTTTTTGAATTTTCTTTTTGAATGTCTTTAAATTAAAAAGTTTATTATTACATATACCATTTGAAAAATGCTATTATTGCAATATATGAAGTAAGTTGAAGGTCAAAACATAAGAAAAATGACTATTATATACTATACAGACTGACATTCTTTATGCTACTACACTTTTACAATGTAGAACAATAACAACGTAATATTTAGGTACGAATTGGATAAATTTCCACGTATGACTTTATTAGTTTAAATAGGGTAGGGTTCAATTTTCATTGTGTTATCGACATTTATTAATTTGTTAATATTAATTTCTGAATTGACTCACTTCTGCATATGTATATGACAACAAGAGAGTAGTTTTTGAAACGACTGCCAAGAGCTATAAAGTGTTTTCAAATCGTTTGATCATGAAAGACTGCATCAAGTTTACCCTTAATTGTAAATATATTTAGTGTTTTACCGAGGTTCTAGCTGTTAGTCTTTTACTAAATGAATTAATGACCGTTAATTTGTAGCATATGATAAAGTAGAATAATCTTGAAACTTAATACTGTATATATCTACATACATATATATATATATGTCATTGTGATAAAAAAAATATAATTGTTTTATAAAAATACCTGAGAGTAATAAACATTAAAACCAGTGATTACACGTTAATGAAATATCATAATAGAGATTGTCACAGAAGTATAGAATCGATTTAAATAATTTCAATTAAAACTCGAGTTCTGACACTGTTTAACCACTACTTAAAATTATATTATTCATATAGATCAGTTAGTAAAATAAATAAATATTATATTTATTATCAATCAAATCGAAAATTTAGAAGTGGTTTTAACCGGTATATAGAAATAAACGAATATGTATAAAATGGGCAAATTTTAATTTGTGTAAGAGTAAGAACATATAAATGAATGAATATATTACCACTCTTTCAGCTGATGCAAGCCATTATCACCATATAGACCTTGGGGTTTTGCCAAGAGCCTACTACATTACTTCTCGCGGTCGGGTTTAATGCGACATGCGATAAATAGACGGAAAAAATTGAGCCGATGTCAAAGTTTCAATGTAGTAATCGTATCAGACAAGTTATTTAACTAAATAGAATCAATTAAGAATCAAGAACTGAACAAGGTCGACGTTTGCTCTTGTGGGAGTGAAAACTAAAATTGAATATTTATAAGAAAATATATTACCATGATATATTCTATAATTACAAATTAAATGAACTGTGTTGTATAAATATTTTCAAATTTCCAAAATAAATCGAAAAATGTATATAGGTCACCGTATTACCAGAAAATGTGAATAGTTTAGCAGCAATTTAAAGTAAAACTTGACAAGTTGTTTTAGACCTATGTATTGTCTTAGTGACTTTTTATCCTTACGTCTCAAATAATAAGATTGTTTATCTTTTGAGTTACTGTATTCATTTTATTATATGAGTTACGACTACTCTTTTTTATTTATTCATCAATTTGGCAAACTAACAAGGATATATATGTACAAATGGCATTGCTAATACTAAAATTTAATAGATTTAAGTCACTTTACAACAAACTGACAATTGTCATTGTTTGTAGCTAATATTATTCTTACAAATTAAACATTCGTTATAGCATATAATGAAAGTTCCTGTGTGTATTTGTTACACAATCACGATGAAATTATATAAAACTATTTTCATTACGAATATTGTAAAAGTAATAAAAACATTGGTCAATTTAAATAAAATAACAAATAAATATTTGTTAACCTCAAATAAGGAAATTCAAATAATAACATAAAATATAAGAACGATTATTATATTTTTGTAATTTTTTTGATAGCATATTTTCTTAAAAATGCATGGTAGTGTTTTAAATTATGCGTAATATTTATTTCATAAGAAACGACTGAAAAGATATTAAGAAAGATATAATTGGAATATAAAAATAAATATCCAATTAGGTTCCCAAACACTGATAAATTTGGCAGCACAGTAAAATCTGTCAGACATAGGAAAATAATATTTTTTAATACATTAAAGACATTTATCAAGATGAAACACGAATCCTCTGCGAGAAAAAAATTGAGGCCCTATTAATTAGACGTGCTCTAGAAAGACAAAATGAAATAGAAAATAAATAACATAGTTATCGAAAATGAAATGAATTTCAAAAAATATTTAATAAATTGAGAATAACTTTTCAATTGTGTCAGAAACTCGTCTCATACATCACAAGCGGCTTGAGACAAACTCTGTACTGACTTAATAGAGAACAAAGAGCTTCTAACTTGGTGTTGTTTTCATTCTTAATTCTATTATATTATCAAGCTTACTGTTTATATAACTTTTGGGTTATTTTATTCATGGAGCTGGCGATGTCTTTGACTTATATTAATTATTTATTCAATGAAAAGGTCGAGTTATTCTTGAAGGAAATATACTTATATAACAACTTTTTTATCAACGTATTTAGTAAATAATTATTTAATTTTCATACACTAAATTTCATAATCTTTCAACATTAAGGTGATTACATAAACATTGAATAAATAAATTTGTTATTTTTTATAGAAATTAAAAATTCATAAAATCGAGGAGTATTAAAACCTGAAGCTATCGGCATGTGAAAAGTTTTCTCTTATACCACGAATTTCATGCACATATTTTTATTATTTCATACAATTTTCTTATCAAATTTAAATCGTGGAGTAAATCTCATATTGAAAGCATATAATGTTTCTAACAATTACTTTTACATCATCATAACTAAACCAATTTGTTCGTCCCACACACTTCATATATCTTACAAATTTCAAATATTGTTCCATATTTTTATTTTAAATTTATTTAGGTTTCTGTATATTTTATTCAATCAGAAATTTCTTTATTTATTCGCACTTCTTTTATGTGCAATAAATGTAACAACAACTACCACTATTCTCAGAAACATTATGGTAACCTTATTTTTATTTGGAATAGAATATATCGTGTGTTAATATTATGTTGTCAATACTTGTAAGGCACGTGAACTGGTAGGGTTGCATGAACTAGACTCATGTCCATTTATAAGGAATTTGACATGCGATCCTTTTCATTACGATCACGTTACAAATACTAATCCGAAATAAAGAAGCCTCGTAATATTTCATAAGGCTTTAAATATTTATGTATTTTCTAATAAAATTCCTCAACTGTTTACTACATAATAAATTTTAAGCAATATTATTTCTGAATTTGTGGAGAGTATTTTGTTCGTATTTCAGATATTTAAAAATGTTCTGATTAAAAAAAATGGTATGGTTGTGAATTGACACATTTTGTCTTCATCTATTGTTAAAGAAAATTTTCTTTTCAATAATAAAATAGGCTAAGTTTCAGAGGAATTGATGTTATGTTGTATTATTAGTTCAAATAATTATACAAAGGACTTTGCAAAACTAAATATTAATAAAATTATTAACGAATCTTTTAATAAATGTCCATTTTAATAGTAATCCAAGCTCACATTTTATATTTAAACGTTATGCTACAACACGTCTCATGCTACATTCAGTTTCAGTTTGCGTGTTCTGTTCTCAAATCGCTGAACATATATTAAACGTTTTATGACATTGTTTTTGAGTTCGGTTTTGTGCGAACAGATTAAAGTAACAAGAACCTTATCTGCAAACATGACACGAAAAATACTCTTTATAAAAAAATATTCTTTATATTATTCACATTTATATCAACATAGGTAAAATACAAAAGTTTTACATAAAAGTAATAGATGTACTCGTATTAATTTTCATTAAACTGAGATATATTATTATTATGATATTAGAAATATTAAGTTATTTAATTGTAATTCCCAGAATTAGTAATAAAGTATGGAAATAATATCAATGAAAGCCTATTTTTCTATTACTTAATTATGTAAATATATTACTAATAAAATTTTATGTTCAAATTATTTTATTAAGCCTCTTATGGTCCTGTAACAGTATTATTAAAATGCCGATTTCATTTATTCTAAAAATTTCGATGTAATAGACATGAATAATAATATTGAAGGAAAAGCTTTTGTGTCCGTAAACAGATATATTTCAATTAAAAAACTAATTATTTTAAATAGCAAATCAATAGGTTGAGTTTATTTATAAAATATTTAACAAATACATATATATACTTACTCGTAATGTTACTGTAATGGATCAACATTCCAAGATTCACAAAATATTATATTGAATAAAGGAAACTCAATTCGTGAAGTTTAAATGTGTTCATAAAGGAGGAGTCGATAAAATTAATGCTTTAAATAAAAATAATACTGTATTATGGACGTCTGGGAACTCTAATAATATTAATGCAAAACTGAAAAAGAATGCCAGAGTTGATTTCATCTGGATCTCATTATTTTAACGAATTCATTAGTAAGCCTCGATATAACGGATCGAAGCTGAGGCTCGCTTCTATTCATGTGATACTTTGTGTCACACAATATTTCAATGGATACTGAAAAACTTCGAATCAAAACTCACATAATAAAAACATTACTCATATATACACTTATAAAATTTATATAAATCTAATAAAAATTATTACATATTCTTACTTTTCTTAGAAATGTTTCCGTGAGGTTGTAAAATTGAAATATTGCTGTTCAACTTTCTATTCCCCAAAGTGCTATCCTGTCACTCGTTCTTATCATTTATCACACAAAGAACATTCAAAGCAAGGAAAAGCATTTTTTATCATTGACAATATATTAAAAAACTTTTTATTATTAATATCAATATAATTTATCAAAAATATAATTGTCGATACCTATGTTATAAATAGTCTAAATGTTTAAACCTACAAAAAACAGACACGAAATTTCTCATCATTCAATGGATTCACCGTGCGTGTGCCAGGTCGATCGCGTTACTGGAAGAGGAGCTTCAACAATATTAAAGTAATAATCAATCCGTATTAAACATATTTTTGGAACCTAATTGTGCCTGTGCAAATTATTGTCATTCTATTTTAAATATTGTGTTTCTAACTTATAAATAAATTTAATAAGTAATACAGAAAAAACTTAAGTTATTTTGTCAAAGAGATATCAAATTACCGCATTAAAAGAACGGTGTATTTTGAAAAGGTCAAATGAATTATTAATGTTCCAAATTAACCTTTTATATAAGCTGAGCTAAGCTTATATTTTTATGTATATATTCAAATATAGGACGACAGAGGTAAACACATGTAAGTATGACACAGTCAGAGATGCTTACGTAATTCAATCGTTCGAACAATTTCGTTTCTAACGCATAAGATGTAAATATGCTAAGATTAACATTTGTTTATCAGACGAATGAATTCATTTTTCAATTAAATTAATTAGGTCAGATTCCAACTTAGTTATTAAAACAAAACTAATGCTGTTTATTTTGTGTAAGAAATATCATGTTATAAACATTTTAGTCAAAGTAATTAGTCTAGAAATAAATCATAATGAATAAGAGAATTATAAATTAGGTTTGTATAATTATTAAAATAAATTATAAACTATTTTATATTACTTTTAACTCAATTAATTCAGATCTATAGGATACTTAGATAAAGAGAAAAATTAGTTCGATCCTAGTAAGGTTGATAATAAAATGTCTTAAAGTAATTTTTTACTCAAATGACTACGTAACGTAAAAGGCATAACCTACGTCTCAGAGGTAAATGGTGCAATTTCCTTACGAGGATTCTATCATACAGTTGGGTAATTCAACTGCAATCAGTGAATCAGTTCAGGCATTTAATCTGAAGTCTATATTTATTTCCAAGACTACAAGTTTTTATGATCATTTCTGTTCTTAAACAATCCTAGACAAAAATATGATAAATATAACTTAGGAGTCAAATTTTCTTACTTAATAAATTGGATTACATTTTAAAGAAAATTCCTTGATACATATTATTCTTTACCTCTATATCTTTAGATGTCTAAGAACTTCGTATATTATGTTCTACCTGACGACTCAGAAAGTAATTTTCAATTTCAGGAAAAATATTTATATTAGTGTTGTTTATTTCATAAACTAGATTACGAAAAAAAGAGTAACCTAAACGTCGAGAGTATGTAGTTCTAAAAATAATAAAATAAGCGTAGTAGTCCGATATTAATTTCATTTAATTGTTTATTTTACATAATATAATTCATATTTAAATAAATAACTTAATTTGTTGGGTCATTCAATAATATTATGTACTCGTATTTATTATTCTCATATTTTGTAAAGATTGAATAATAAGATAAGTTTTAGGTCCATATGGTAACAAATATTTCATCACTAACTTTTATAGGATAATTCAAAAGTTATACAAATATATAAACATTATTTATCTTTGTCTTATATCAAAATTGATGTTCGTAAGAAACATTTGCTGTGGACAGTTTTTGTCGACTTAGTTTCAATTGTGCCATATACATACATGTACCTGAAAATTAAATACTAGATATTATCAAAGAAATTGCTTGAAATCCAGGATGTTCATAATGATGAGAAGTTACTAATTTAGCTTCTGCCGAGAAACTTCCAAGAAATCTAAATATTTTATTATTATCGCTACTTTTACAAGACTTCTGGAAGGCGAACAAGTGTTTATTGAAAAATTAAAGGAGATAATAAATATCAAATTTAATATATAAAATCATATCAAAAAACAACATTGAGTTATAGTTAATGTTGAAGGAGTAAAATACAAATGACGAAAAAGACATTTAATTACATTCCTTTTTACAGTCACCACTGATGCGAAGGTTCGTTAAAATAATGTAATCGAATACATAATGAATAGTATCTGAAAGAAATAAATAAATATAATTCAAATAAAACTTGCAATTAATGATAACTAAGGTTTAAAAAGTAATTTAATTAATTAATATTTCTGTATTTGGGTTTCTTAGTTACCTCTAAAAAAACAAAATGTTAACACCAACTTTAAACTAAACTAAGTTTTCGAAATATCAGCATATCGTCAACACAGTTCCAATTAAAAGTTCTCTTGTACAGGCTAGCATTGGAAAATTTTTACTCCTGGACCTAAAATGGACAACACAAGCTATACCGAAAGTAAATGTATTTATATAAAAAATTACATATACGTAAGAGCTATGTAATGGAACATTTTTCTTATATATCCATCTTCTAATAAAATAATTAAGATATTTCAAATTTAATTAAGGGAGGACACTTGGTTCTATCAAGAAATTAACACAAAGCATAAAAAAGTTTAAATCATCACTAATATGAACACGTAGTGTTTTAGTTATGTTACTCTCTGTTTCTATCACAATAGAAGTTAACTAGATATCAAATTTTGTTTAACTAACTGATGATAACATTGTGTTATAAAAAATGCCAGAAGAAAACTTTTGAATGTAACTTATCGATTACAGCTCGCCCTGGATATATTACCGTAAAAACTTCGATAATAATGTAAAAAAATACGAGCCGAACATAACAAACGACCTGGCCATTTGTTAAATTTAATGTAGTATGCATCCTGCAATTTCTTTTCGTAATTGATATTTATGATACAAAAATATTTATATTTAATATTTTGTTATTTTAAATGTGAGATAAATTAAAAAAATGATTTATATTTTATCAAAGACACAAGTCTTCATAATATTTATATATGTAATTAAAACAGCGATTCAACTTTTCATTTTAATTATTTTAATCTATTGTAGGGTCACCATAAGACTTATGGTAATGAGAGAAGCGATAATGAACCAAACTCATTAAGAAGACGAAGAAAATCCAATTATTTTAATAGCAATTATAATTATTACAAACGATTTGCTGTAAATTGATTCAATAACAGCTAGTATCACTCTATTAATATATATAAAGACGATAAAATGCAATCAAGCTACATTATTTTCTATAGATTTAAATGAAACAAATAAACTAAATATATGGATTGGGATAAATTTTAAATAACTTTATTAACCAAAAAAATTACAAACAATTTTATAAAAACTGTTTCATTAAAATTAAGACACTTTTAATAGAAATTATCTTAATTGTGAAAGTGTTCACATCATGTAAGTTTTAATAAAAAAATGATTACATTAAGAGGTTGTTTTGGACCGTTACAATATCATGAATGTTAAATTTATTCTTGGCATTATGATTGCATGTACAATTACAGTTTTTATGTATTTGATACTACAACTATAGAACATTTTTATAAATTTAATAATAGACAGAAATATTATCATTACAAATAATATACATAATTATTAAGTTTCTTTAAGATATTTATAATGCGGCATTGTTAATGAATGCGGTCGTACATAAGTTACGCAGTTTGTGAACAAGTTTATTTACCTTCTGGAATTGAAGGAATTCACTGTAGAAAATAAATCCTGAATATTTTAAATGACATCGACGTTGGAAGATTTTAAATAATTCAATGGTTCATTGGTTCAGATGGAATGTAAAGAAAAGGTTCTTCGAAAGATAAATTTAAACTCAGTTTGTATTAAACGATGTAAACTTTATTTTAACTTGTTCGTGATTTATGTACTATGAATGTGTGTTAATGTTATAAATAATTCGTCTATTATTAGACAATATTTTATTCCATAAAAATTATTTTTATTGAGGTATTTTTAAAGGATTCTGTAGTCTACTTTTATGCAAAAGTTTAATCAATAAGATGTTTGAAATATAAAACACTAACATAACAGTCAATTAATCTATATAATCCTATCTCTTTCATCTTCCTAAAGTATCGATACCAATATCCGTTTAAGTCAATCAAAATGTTCCAGCCACACCGATCACTTCTTAAGTCATCATAAAAACTAATTTTGTTATTCTTAAGAGACAGCACAAGTCTTAGGAGTTAACATACTAAGTGTATTTTACAAAATTTTAAGTAGGTATGCCATTAATATAAATGTTTTTCATTCCAACTATAAATATATTTCCACTACATATACTAATAGTCCTGCTTTATGTACTCGTATATGACCTTAATATATAAAAAAACATTTAAAGTTGAACTAGGTACTTATATATGTGTAATTGTACTTTACTTCGTAAGTGGTTTAAACTTAAATCAATGAAATGTCTCTATGGGCTATTTCTGGCCAAATCGTTGCATTGATGCATGCATGATATATATCACAAAAATAATTTAATTTACAAAACCTAGTAGTTACCTTGCATTTAAAAAATCTACTTTTTTACTTTTAACAATTCAGATTGTATTCAGTCTGTCGATTATTTGAAGCATCGTTCTAAGTACCGACGCCAGTAACTGTTCGCTCTAAAACTAGTTTGAATATTATTTACCGTCCGAACAATAAACAACTTTAATGAAACTTGCCGCTCGGAATCCTCATTACAACTACTAAATATAAACTTAAATTAAACATTCAATGAACAATGAATTAAGTCTACTCTAGTCTGATATTTCAAACATTTTGTACTATCTATTATTTCAATAATGTTGCTAAATGTTTTTAATTTATCCTTTGATTTATTGATTACCAGTTCACGTCTGTAGGGTGTAACACAGTTTAAAATATTTATTTGTAAACCAAACAAGACAGCTAAGATTTGGAGTTCACAAGATTCAGTATCTTATCAGTCCAGCTAAATTATTTTAGGTTTATATCCTTAGATTGACATTTTGGTAAACCATTTTTATGAAAGGAAGATATTTTCTTTATGTAATAATACTTCATATCTTAATACAATATGAAGCAGTAGAATTAATTTCTCTATACTTTATTACTGTATAATTGATGTACACTTGCAATAAACTCCTGATGATAACCAAATCCGTCAAGAGACTGCTATATTAATGTCGATGGTTGATTCATTAGATATGTTGAGTGTCTTCAGTATCTTGAACGTAATATCTATTACCAATGTAATGAGACAGGTGAGTTGTGTTCGAGTGAATTGTTAATAACAGATATCTAACATCCGATTTAGATTGTAAATGATCTATCGCTCTTCAGTATGGGACGGTGGCTGTAATTTGTTAATGTAGAGCTGACAGGTGCTATTCACTTGATATTCAATCGAAATTAAGTACATACTTTGAAAAGATTATATAAGGAAAAAATAATATTTTAACAAATGCCTTCGGAGTATATAGTAGTTGCAGAATTTTTTAATGGTTAATGAAATTTTTCGCATATTTGTGGCTGAATTATTTAAAATATGGTAAAAAAAGGAGAGGGTATCAGTAAGATCATTACAAACATTTCGTATATTTCATCATTTTAATATCCCTAGGTGAATTGATCTCAATTTTTTATTTGTTTTCTTATGATATTAGTTACATACAAAAATGTCGTCGTTATATAAATTTATTCTGTAACATTTACTTCAGAGAGTTTTCCCTATTTTAATTACATGACGTTCCGAAAAAGCAGCAATCATTAGAATCAGATTTTACATATGAAGTGTATCCATGACTATATAGGGCTGAATTTCAAGATGGAAACAACAAAAATAAGATTTAAATAAAGAGATATTTTTTTAAACCACTGAAATTAATCTAGCGATTATTTTTACTTAACACACAAATTACCCTAAAAATTATACTGTTGTATTATCTTTAGGTGTCTCTCTTTTTATTTATACATATAATAATATTAAGACTAGATGACCTATTGGTCATCTCATTATGGAATCACATTTGAATTAAACCTCTCGTTCAGCCTTTAATTATTACTATGTAGCTCTATAATAATTTTGTCAATAAAGTTTCCTTAACATTTTTAAATTTATTATTACTATATTTGAAATTCAATTATAATGCTCAATAAATTAAAGCAAACCGAAGTGAGAAATACGGAGTTGATATTAATTATTATATAAAAATATAATCACTCATAACATACATACATTGTGAGGTGAGCCTAGCTATGGTCAAGTAACAACTGCTCGAGAATGAGCTCTCACAGAAGATCGGTCTGAAGTAGTCCTTAGAGGCTGCGTTTGACTCGATGATTGAGAGAGCCGGTTTCTCTTTTGCTTTATTCCACCCTTTCTTCTCCCGGGACGTTGAAGTGTACAAAGACCTTCTGTGCTACCTCAACTCAAATCTATTTTAAAGTATTGAGTGTGTTTCATTCGCATGGGGTTCAGGAAGATCGTGCAACTGAGGTTCGGATCGGGCCCCTTCCGAACTCCGTTCCAGCAATACATAAAACTCAACCTTCAATTCAGATCAATGGCAACTTATTGCAATGTGGTTAATTGGACTTCAGCATACCTCATTCTCTTCACATCATAGCAGCAATGTATCCGTAATACCAAGTTGCAAATGTCTGTGGGTGACGGTAACTACTTCCCATTAAGTAGGCCGTCTGCTTGTTTACCTCCTTTACCATAAAAAAACTAATCGACTTTATATTATTTTGTTAGCTATTGACGACAAAAAACAAGCCCAGCTTGAAAAGACTCATCTCGTCTGTGATCATGGCTGTTATAGATTAATCGACACGTTGGGTGATTTTTATAATTATAAAAATTATAAGTGTGAGAAAGAAGCTTTTTCTCAGTATTCGGCTCTGATAGGTTGATGACAAATAAAGTATATCTCCAAAATAAAGTATACATCCAAAAATCATAATTTCACTACACACACTAACATATTTTTGATATGGACTTTGTAATGGCACTAAATATGAATTTAATAAAATTTCTATTTTACAATTGAATTTCAAGTAATCTCTAAGATGGATTAGTAACAATACTAGTTCCATTTTCTTTTCAATACAAAGAAAGAACTCTAACATTATTAAAAATAATCTTTACTATAAGAATAAATTTACTATAAAACTAGCTCATAACAAGTTTGAAAGGAGCTAAGTTTTAATAGTTATGGCAACAAGTTGTATCCCACACATAACAGGCATCTAAAGGCAAACTCTCTCCTAACTTTGCAGTGAACAAAAGGAATTTAAGTTGTCATCGTATTCACTGTAAATTCCATAACTCTGACGGTTTATAGAAATACCTTTATTTTAAGTTATTCAAGAAAAATTTTCCCTATTTACCTATTTGTATTGTTTTCGTTGGTAAAAAAGAACAGTCCAAAATAAATTACTTAACTAATAAATTGCTTTGTTTACGGATATGTCATCCGGGTGACTTGTCCTAGGCGAAGGTTAATCGTTAAAAAAATGTTACAGTTGAAAGCCAAAACACTTACGAATTGTAGTCATCTACAAACAGGTGAAAGAAAACTTTTTATATTCTGATGGGAAAAATCCCATTTAACTCTGACCTTCAGGGTGTAAAGTGTTTTTGTAAAACGTCTTAAAAGTACTTAGGTCCTGTTTTATAGTTCGCCATTAACTTTAAACGCTAGCAATACATTGTTTTCTCTTTGAAACACTAAGTATTAAAGAGATTCTTTTATATAAAAACGTTTAACAGATCATTCTATATCCCTAACTGTTAAAACCCTACGCCTTAAAGTTCATTTATAGTTTCTGTCATATTTGAAATTAAGTGTCCTTAATGCAACCATAGAAATAAATCTCGGATTCCGTCACTCTCCTGGGAGCTTGAGAACATTATTAAGAGATTATATCATGTCTTATAAAATCAAATGTAGTTCTTTCTGGCGTCTCCCTTGGGATAGGTTGAAGCGACTTGTTTTCATTGTCTTAATTTCTTGTGTTCTTTAATTCATAGAAACTTTAATACATATACACAGAATTATATGTAAGTATGTAAATATTTTACAATACGTCATCGTATAAAAAGTCATACAATGTTAGAGTCGTACATTTAAAATACAAAAAGTCCTACCAATAGGTGTAACAGATACGGTCAAATTTATGTTATGACTAAATATTTACCTCTATATAGGACAGTTAACGTCGCACGCACATGCGTGGAATCGTTTAGTAAAAACAAACTGTTATTACTTTACCATTGTTATTATTGAATGAATTAAATGTTTTTTTTTATTTTTGAATTATAAATAAAACTTATTACTTCTAAACAAACAATAGGATTCTAAATAATAATATTCAGAGTTGTTTCAGAAATCAACATTTCACAAGACACATTTCAGCTAAATACGTCATGGATTGAGAGTTGAAAAATGTTTTTATGTTTACACAAAATCCCTTTCACTGCACTGGTATATGTATATATTTTAACTTTTTTTTTTTTTTGGTGTCGGGTTGGAAAATCCTCATGGAGCCCCACCGCCCTCGGGGAAGGACGGAGGGGACTGTCAGACTCCTACTGACTAAAAATTATATATATATATTTTAACTTTGATAATAGTCTATATAGCTAGCTACCTTTCGTTTCTGTCACTAAGGGTGACTTGCTGAAATGCTCACCATGGGATGTAATTGCACTCTCATTTTCGTAATTGAAATTAATATTCGTCCATTGTTTCAATAACATTACACAACAACAAAATATACACACATGTATTATTACAATAGAACATCAGTTCCGATTACAAAGTACGTAAATATAGAGAATGTAAAATTGTCTGTTATTCCACAGCCAACAGAAATGTCGCAAAAACTTTTAATAAAATTTCGGTCGCTCAATTTAGTTTTCGCTCGAATGAGTCAGCAAATACAATAAATGCGCTGTTAACATTTCGAGCGGTGGTCGGCAATTAGCTTCGTAACTTTTGCACGTGAAACCGCGTTTTTTACTTACTACGAAACTCAAACTTCATTTTTTATTTAGTTTTTCTTTTTTGACATCCTGAATTTATTTAGTGTATATAATTTAATAAACACATTTTTCACGAGGAACTTTCGTAGTAGGTAGTAAATGGGACTGTTCATAAACCAATATAACGTCATTAATATACTTATCAAATGCCTTGATATTAAAATTCTTGTAAAAACTAAAAGAGAAATTTAGTCGGTATATCCTTATATTTCTCATATCTATAATTGAAAAATTTGTCATCTATATGTAATAATTAATATTTTTGGTGCGTTTTTGTTATAAAAATACCATAAAAATTATGAGTTACTATTTAACTATGGCAAAACAATAGTATTTTCGTTAAAATAGGCATTTTTACTTATTAAGAGTTACAAGAATTAAGAATAGTTTTGATTGTTTAGATATTTTATTAACATATAAAAAGAGTGAGACCAAAGCACATTGTCTCTCTAAAGATGAAACCATGACAGGGAAGTAGAATTTGTATATATAGTAGTGTCACAGATTCTAGAATTGTGACTATGCTTAACTTTCACAAACACTTAGATAGTACCGGGTTAAAATAATATTTTGTTTTAACACCTTATTAGATGTCATATTCATTCTTTATCGATTCTGCATTAATGCCATTCTATTCAACAGTCAGTGACAAAGCCAAGTAACAAACACCATCATCATGTTTTAATAAAACGTTTTAATAACACCTTATAATCCCTTGTAGCTGTTCAGAGATGTCAATTGCCTTTTCGACGTTTCAAAGAATCCGAAAAAAAAGTATTCGAACACTGAAGTATGTGGTCAGTGTCATTTTGATTTAATATAGTTTTATATCTTGTAATAAATAATATATATGTTATGTAACTTACATGAATGAATGGAAAACAACAAGGCAAAAGCAGAAACTAATAAAAAATAATAAACTTAGCTCCTCCGTGTTCCTCCAGTGTTCTTCCTAAGTTCAAATGACACTTTTCAATGTAAATAGTCAAACTATCCATGTATTATGTATAATTTTAATTTAATTGTGTTATTATGAAACAAAATAATAAAGTATCCTGCTTAAAATACCGAGGTTTTTAATTTACATCTAGAAATACATATGCTCGAATTCAATTGAGTAAGGCGATAAATGGGTTAAGTTATTATAAATAAAATACTAGATATTTAAAAAAAATAAAAATACTAGATATAAAATAAAGTTACTAGATATTTTATAACAATAGGTAGATATTTAAATAAATGGATTGAATATTATGTATGAACACATGTTCAGATGTAGCGAGACCGTGCTCCCAAGAGATGACCTTTGTCTATACATGAATCTATAGTCAGGTAAATTGTTCCAAAGTTCTGCTCTAACAAAGGTTGTACAACTAAAGCAAAATTGATATCTAGAAATACATATGTACATTATATTGACTGCAACAATGAGACACATTGTTAGTGTTATTGTGATCTATGTAAAAATACATAAATGATGAAAAATCAAACCTCATAATAGTAAGTTCTATCTAAATGACTGAAGGTCGGTTCGAATTAAGATGAAAATGTCTTGTTTGCATTTAGATAGTTTATAATGTTCATGAAAGAACACTATATTCAATAACTTTTCCGATAATGTCAGAACTTGTCAAACTACTTAACTCAACATTTCTAAGGTGATATTTTTAATTTTTTCTTAATACCTACTATAGTTACATTGTTTAATACAGAAACTCGTAAAAATTGATGATCAAGGTACGCTAGTTGAAGAGAAGTACCTTTGAGTATGAGCTGATGTTTAGAGGGATTTAATGAAATTACAAACCGCTCCAACACTCGATGAAAGATATAACAGAATTCAGAGAAATTATGGTTGAATTTGTGATTTTTATCGATCTTTTTTTCTAGATCAAGTGCTTGTTTTATTTTTATAGAACTCTTATCTAACTATGGGCAATACATTTTCATTTATTGTTATTATGTATACTATTGTATCCTTTAATGAACATAATTTTAAATCATTTTCTATCATGATGTTTATGTTTTCTATTTTAATGGGCCGTAATTTTGATCATTAATAGTGTGATAATTAATATGTTCATGGTTCATGGATTACAAAATGGAAATATGTTTGTCTACCTATTGTTTGCTTTTCAATTAGATCTTTAACCTTCCTATACTCGCGCGTTGGTCTGTGAGACCGACGAAACACATTTTCGTAATTATTTTTATGCAGGTAAATCCTAAGAAGTTGAGTTCCTCCTTGCTAGCTGCCGGATTTGTGGCTAACTTCGTTTTAGTGCACGCCGCGCGTTCGGGCGAAACACACGTGTTGTAGCACTCGTCACCAATCGGTCCACGAGACCGACGCGAGTATAGGTGTAACTTTTTGTGTAAGTATTAATATAATTTATTTCGTGCATTTGTATATTTTTTGCGGACTTTGATTACTTTATAAAGTATATATAGTAAAATATATGTATGTATGTTGCTCTATATTATATTTTGACCAATTTTATCATTCTTTTTTAGGTTTTAATCCATATCAAAATGGACGATGATCACATCAGATTGTTGCTGGAAGAATTAAGTTCTAGCTCAAGCTATGAAGACGAAAATGACAGTGAGGTGGAAGATAACGTGGAGGTACAAGAAGAGACATATGATACCGAGCAAGACGATGACAATGACGAGATATCTGAGGAAGAACATAATGAACGATCCCATGATTTTTACTTAGGAAAAGATGGACAGACAAGGTGGAATAAATCTCCTGCCTCAAACCCAACTAGGCGACGTGCTAGAAATATAGTTACTCAACTTCCAGGCGCTAGAGGAGAAGCTAGAAATTTGAAGGAACCAGGTGAGCTGTGGCGGCTTTTTTTTTCGGAGGGCACTATCAGCCTGATAGTAAAGTACACTAATGAACAAATTAATCGCATGAAGCATAATTTCACAAGAGAGAGAGAGACTGCGCCGATACAGACAATATTGAAATTGAAGCTTTTTTAGGCCTTTTACTATTTGCTGGAGTCAGAAGGAACGCTCGTCTAAATGCCAAAGATTTTTTCAGAACTGACGGGTCATCCCCGGAGATATTTCGTTTGACTATGGGATTATCCAGGTTCTTTCTATTGATGCGTTGTCTCAGATTTGACAGTAAAGATACACGAGAAGAGAGAATACAACTGGATAAACTGGCACCTATTAGAGAGTTGTTTGATATAGTTGTGGGAACGTTCAAAAAATATTACAGCGTGTCTCAGTATGTTACAATTGACGAGAAGTTAGAGGCTTTTAGAGGACGTTGTAACTTTCGCCAATACATTCCATCAAAACCCAACAAATACGGAATCAAAATTTATGCGTTGACAGATGCCAAAATGTTTTATACCCATACCATGGAAGTTTATGTTGGGAAGCAACCAGACGGTCCATACCAAGTTGATAACTCCGCTTTGGCTTTGGTTTTGCGATTGAGTGAAAATATTCACAATACTGGGCGTAATATCACATGTGATAACTTCTTCACTAGTATTCCATTGATAGATAAGCTTGAGTCTCAACACAAATTGACAGTTATTGGGACAATTCGTAAAAACAAACGAGAATTGGCTAAAAATTTCACGGAAATACGAGGAAGAGCCGAAAAATCTAGTTTATTCGGGCACCGTGGCAATTGCAGTCTAGTATCCTATGTACCAAAAAAAGGCAAAAATGTCCTTCTCGTATCCAGCATGCACGATGATGCCCAGATCAATGAAGATACAGGTAAACCGGAAATTATAATGGACTACAATAGAACCAAAGGTGGAGTAGATACCGTAGACAAAATGTGTGAGACTTACAACGTCGCACGTGGGACAAATAGATGGCCAATGGTGATATTTTATAGCCTAATGAATGTAGCGGGTATAAATACGTTTATAATATACCTGCAGAATAACCCTAACAAGAAAATTAGCCGTCGAGTCTTCCTTGAAGCCTTAGCATACGATTTGATCAATCCGCAACTTAGACGACGGGCTCTCATTTCATCCTTGCCGAGAAGCATAAGACTCAGGCTCACCGAAATATGCAAATTAGATGGACCCGAGTCTGCAGCAACATCTTACAATAATAAAGTAGGTCGTTGTGGATACTGCTCTTCGAAAAAAAACCGCAAGACACGTTACAACTGTGCCACCTGCAAAAAATACTTTTGTTTGGAGCATGCTGTAACCGTATGCCCTGATTGCTATGGCGAGGCTCAAAATTAAGTCAAACATAGATAAATATGTTTATTGATATGTTTGTTGTTATTAATAAGAAGTTTAATTTGTTTTTAAAAAGAAGTTCAGATTTTATTTTAATTTTTTAGTACTTAAGAAAATAATCTCAAATTTTAAGACTGATTTGTGATAAAACTATAAGTTGGTAAAATAATTAATAAAATAACTTTTAGTTATACTGTTTTGTTTCATTACATCCTAAACTTTAAAATAATAGTAATACTTTATGTGTTTCTTGTTAAAAAAATATGTTGTAGGGGTACAAACTATCGGTCTGTGACACCGTGCGCGAGTATAGGTGTTACAAAAATTGGCGCGAGTATAGGAAGGTTAATTTCAAATTTAATATATCTAAACTTATATCGCTTGTACAATTTTGTGTGACAATATAATATCAATATGAATAGGCTACATTAATGAACGAGGCGTACCTTTTTCGAATATTTAAATATAAAAAATGGACAAACGTTTTTTTATATTATGAGAGACAATAAAAGACCCAATTCATTAAGAATTAGCAAAAGTAAGCTGAAAAATATTTTTTCACAACGATGCACAAAAATGATTCTCGTCCCAGGTTTTATTTTATATTATGTAACTAAATTAATCTTAACCCTCATGCCTGCTCCGGCCAGAACAAAGGTTAATGTATCGTAAAATGTTTCAAAAAAATCTAATGTAATCTTATTCCTGAGATTTTTACTTTTTAGAAATAATTACGGAAAAAAGGTATATACTTATTGCATTATAACAGTAACATGTGAACCCCTAAACGATTATTATCCTATATCCGTGTAGTAAAAGTATTAGAGAGAATTCTGAATTTCTTAAGGTACTTTAAAAATTCACTTTAAATGAACTTATCCCTCTAGTTATCATAGACACGAAACATATACAGACACTGACCCGTCTCTTTAAGAACAATCAGTCTTTGATCTTTCTGCTTTTGATTTGTTTTAATTTAGTCAATGGCTTGATAAAACTACAACCGTAATGTCTTCCGAACAACAATACAATTTGTATTCAAGAATATTTCTGATGTATTTTTATGTACAGATAAAGCGGTGCAGCTTCACCTCGATATTCCCTTAAGTGCAATAATGTTGTTTCACTAGTCGCTACTTCTCGAGGAATATTTTATTTGTTGCTTGTTTATTTACTCGCTTTCCTTCGTGACCTTATTCAAGCCAGTTTCGACATTTATTTGTAAATTATTTAAAAGATAAAATTCATGTTTGGATTTTTATTTACGTTTTGAACTTTCTAGGAGTTGATTAGTTCTGAAAATTTTATTACTCTATATATTCCTCTTACAGTTGGACTAGAATTTTGTAAAACTTTTATTGTATTGCTTTTTTTTGTGTCCATCTATTGCATGTCGCATTACTGCTGGTCATGTGTTCCAAGTAAAGTAAACACAAAACAGACAACGATAATATAGTTTTCATTTACATATGGGACAGTCAATAAGATAATATTAATAAGGTAAAAACATGACAAAAATATTAAAATTTATTAAAATCAATATTAAACAGATTACGCAGTCAAAAATTATTCGTTCTTTGTGATGTTAAACTTAATGTACTCATAACACATGAAATGGATAAAATTATCTATATAACTTATTGAGACCTTAATTTAATGTTTTACAAAAGCAAATATATATTCCAAATAGTATCTACCAATTATTAATATAACTACATAAATTTAAAGTTGTGATTTAATTAAAATACACAAAATACTCATAAAAATTAATCAAATGTGAGCCCTCTTCATATCTACTTATCAACTTATTATTTTTTAGTCTAGTTATTCGGAGAAAGGTTCTGAAAATTTTATACAGTGACAAATCAAATCCAATTTCTAGCCAAAATTTATAAAAACTGTCAAAGTTTTTATTTAAATTATATAATATTCAAACTACGACCCCTCGCCACCGGTGCCACATTTTATTTAAAACACATCAGTGTACAGAACTGTCACCGATATTTAAAGCTTATAAGAAAATAAATAAAACATTCACAACATTTAATTCATTTCATTTTGTTTTCGATTCAATAAATTCACAAAATAAATAAATACAGCAGTATTCTGGTTTACGGTGAATGAATTGTGAAAGAGAAAAACATTATTACTTAACAGTATATTGTAAGTTGTTTAATAATAATTTTATTATTATCGAAGATATTACATTATTAAAAATTTGTAAGGTGAATCAGTTACATACCAATAAAATAATCAATTTAACTATTCTATCGAGAAAGACCGCTGCTTAATGAACTTTGTAATTAAAAATTGAGTATTTTATGAAGTGCTATTGTTGCTTCATAATTTATAACTTGTATTTCCTGTGTTGCTTTTTTATATATAAACAATATAGTCTGTATAAGACACTTTATGTAAAGATAAAGCGGTGCAACTTCACCTCGATATTCCCTTAAGTGAAATAATGTTGTTTTCAACAACTAGTTAGCGCTTCCTCCAAGTGCACGTTTATTGAATATAACCTTATCACCAGTCTATTTATTTGTTGATTTATAAAAGTACCATGAAAAAGATAACGATATACGAAATAAAACTAACATTGAATTGTACTAAAAGAATAAACTAAGGTAATTGAATGGGCAACTAAGCTTAGATATAGTAAAAATCACTGAATAACAAATATTGTAAATATAATTGTATAAGTAAGAAAAAAGGTTCATTGATATGAACGATCACCTGGTGAACGACTCACAGCAACAGTATGAACGGGTTTTCGTGTAATAATTCTTTGATTAAATTTCTATAGGTACACCACAAATATAATATTGTGACAGTTTAAACAACCACATATTATGTATTTCCTATGAAAAGCGTTTAAGAGGACCGGTTCTATGAATGAAATATTTGATAATTGTTTCAAGATAACGATAAATAGTTTACTGTATTTGATATAATATAAATGTAGCAGTGTTTATAATCCGGAGACATTTTAATATTTATTAAGGTGTCCCGAGGTACGTTGAGTGCTCTCCGAGTGATATCAGATGTACTTGTATTTATATGTACATAGCTAGTGTTGAATGGATGTGGTCTTGGTAAACTGTTCTATTTATAGTTGCGTTTTATTTTTGAATTGATAATGGGTGTATGAGTTATCTCATTTACAGTCCTGTTATATGTATAGTAAAACTATACCAGTATCAATATGACCATTGAAGCAAGCTGAGATTTGCAAACCTTCATACACAATGTGAATTTTTTGGCAAAATGTTAAATATATTACGAACGTATTATATAATCATCATCATCATCAGCTAAAAGACGTCCACTGCAAGACATAGGCCTGTTTTCATATCATATGTAATTTGATATTTGTATTGTGGAAACCAAAAATATCGTAAACAATTTACTATCATATTAATAAAAGTACCTACATCATTTTCCAGTTTCAAAGTAAACCCAATTTAAATAAAAGATTTATCCCAAAATTGAGATTCAAGAAACCAACAAACGGAGCCTTCATATGTATACATCTCTGTTGTCATTGTTTCCTCACCATTCAACCTTAACAGGTTTTACTTCAAACTTGGTCGTACAATGTATTTAGACGCGGTTAATCGCTCAAAACTCAAGTTAGAAAACGTTTAAAACATACCACAAGTTAGAAAACGTTTAAGATGGCTTCAATTTATCAGAATCATATGTACTATGTATATGTTTGTCATATTTATAATCGAATAATAAATATTATTTATTTCAATCCAGCATTATTTAAACATTTCCTTGCTTGTCTCATCACGTTGATCAAAGCAAACACACTGGAGTCCCAGAAATAGCAGATATAACGCTTTATAATAATGAGATACAAAGAATGGGGTCAAACATTTGAATGCTGATTTCAATACCCATAATTTTGACATGAAACCTATCGTAAAGTTATTAAGAAAAATATTTTTAACGTATTTTAAAACCTTTTAAATACAAACCTTTGACTCGTATAATTCATACAACTAGTTACTAGATTTTTCATAAATAACAAATATATGTAGTTCCCCTTAAAGTCAAGTCAATATATTAAACTTTTTTCGAAAATAAATTACTATGTTTCATTTAAATTTAAGAGAAATGTGTTTAGTAAGCACCATTTGTCATCTGATTTAATTGATGATATTAAACAATAATATTTAATTAATGAACTTCATAAATCATTGTGTCCCGTGAAGTTCCAACAAGCCTCGTGTCATGTAATTTATATACAGATGTTATCACACGGCGACGTCACACTACAAAGCAATTAAATTTATGAAATATAACTGGTTCCTATAATATCAATATTATATTGTGATGACATAGTAAGTGGCGGGATTTGATTTAAGCGATACAAATGTTATTAACATATACGAAAATCGTTTACAAACTTAGACCTTCTCGATGGCTTTACCAAAAAGTTTGAAAACGAAAATTTCATATGAATGCGTCCTACCTATTTTAACATACAGAGCTAAATGTGGTCACACGAGCCACTCGAGGTGCAACTTGTCCACCAGTTCCAAGTCACTCTGCTACCTATAGAAAGAGTTCTATTCTTAGTTCATTAGTCATATAATAAACAGCCTTCGGTGCAGGTTGTACAGAGGATACAGTGAACCCGTAAAATAAAAGTAGAAGTAGTAGTTTCCTAGCTAAGTTGCTTCTTGATACCAGTAAGATGACAAAATGAAATGCGAGAAGAATTGAACATCAAGATCCGTGTCGTGCTATGAAAAGAAATTACATTCAGCAGTCAACTGATTAACTTTATAACATTTTACAGTTCGTTTCTAAGTGTAGCAATTAAAACCCTAGTAATTAAAATTCATTACTAGTTTTTATCTTAGAAATAAGTCTCTGTCCCTGTCAGTCCCCTGGGAGCTTGGGAACATTATTAAGAGATTATATCATGTCTTATAAAATCAAATGTAGTTCTTTCTGGCGTCTCCCTTGGGTTAGCTTGAAGCGACTTGTTTTCATTGTCTTAATTTCTGGTATTTTTTAATTCATACAAACTTTATTACATATACATAGAATTATATGTAAATAAATAATTTACAATACGTCATCGTATAAAAAGTCATACAATGTTAGAGTTGTATATTTAAAATACAAAAGGTCCTACCAATAGGTGTAACAGATACGGTCAAATTTATGTTATGACTAAATATTTACCTCTACATAGGACAGTTAACGACGCACGCATATGCGTGGAATCGTTTAGTAAAAACAAACTGTTATTACTTTACCATTGTTATTATTGAATGAATTAAATGTTTTGTTTTATTTGTGAAATAAAATAAAATCTTAAAAGTTGGAACAACAAGGATATAAATTTTTTTGAGTTCAAAATTATGATTTTATAATATGCAAATATCACATTTGTTTATGAAAAATAAAACACTACTGGGGTTTTACTTGCACTCCCTCGCAAACTACAAGACAATAATTTAAAATACAAGACAAATTAATAAGTGTTAAAACCTAAAAAGTAATAATATTAGGTTGACCGTCTTTTAAAAAACATTTTGTCCTTAAAAACAGATTGACAGACGCTCGTCTTGTATGATATCGAATAAAAGAGTTATGCAACTCTTCTTTTTTAAAATAAAAAATTGATATTATGATCGTTTTTTACTTTTATTCTTTTAACCAATATAGTATTTAAACAAAGTAACCGTCCAGCTGACTCATCAGTCGACTTATTTTTAAGTTTTCTAATTACTTATGATGCTTTAGAAAACAATGCTCCCAAAAATAAAACTTAGTGCTTTCTTTTTAAATTAATAATTATATTCTATCTGTTGTTAAGGGAGTTTTGGCCTAAATCTTATGACCTAGCAAATCATTCACTAAAAGTGTGTGTCACACTTTATCACACATAACTCACACACTACTTTTAGTATGGATTATATGAGAGACGTTTATATACTCATTCGTTCAGGTGCCCCTCAGTATTTCTGTTTCGAATCAGATATTTAAACAAATATTGAGTTTAGTTTTGAGCACACCCTCCATTACGGAAAGTTAACGTCACTGAAGGTTTGCACATATTAACTTATATAATATTATAATAGAAGTGATAACAGAAAAACCATAAGATACATTTTAATTTGTATCACCGTTCAGAAAACAAAATAGAATCATTCAGATTGTTCATTTACCTACAAGTTAGCGATCAATGAACCAACAAAGTTGACCCAATGTGAAAAATGGAGTGAGTACTTGATGCAAGTGACATTTACGATCAGCAATACAACTATGACGTTAAAATATCAGAAAATATGAAAATCTTAACCCGCTTCGTTTATCATATTTGGATAATACAAGAACTACTAACATACATATATTATAGACCCAATTCTAAGTATCAAGATGTAATGATTATTACTTATCGTTCGTTATATTTCTTTCATTTAATGTTTTAAACTATTATTGTTTTAATCTTACTCTTAATAGTTTTACCCTCAACACAGACATGAATAGTTAATAGATCTCACTTCAGCGGACTTCATCTTCGTTGGAGTAAACATAAGATATAAACAGGTGCTTATTCAGTCATTATAATTACAATACTTATTCATTTTCTTATAAAAGTATTAGTGACGACAATTTAGAATATTGCAAATAAAAAAATATGTGTATATTTATATAGAAGACTAGACACAATATTTTTAACATATTATCAACAAAACAATGTAATGTTCAGAAATCAGGTAAATTTAATATATAATTCTTAAACTCATTAAGAAACAACAATGAGCAAGTATATTACTAATTACACATATTCAATAAAGTTTAAAGTATGATTTTAAGTTATCTTTAAATATAGCCTAAAAATTTCATTATTTGAATCATATTTTTCCATACTCATAATTTTCCATACACATATTCATGTTGTTATGAGGGTGTAAGGTATCTCAAATGAACCGACCTGTTATAGGGGAGAACTTCCAATAGATCCAGCCGTCCAAGGCAACAAGATTTCTCTACACTCATATATTCCTAATGATGACTCCTAATGATTTTATAGTCATGGTTGACTTGTGTGAACTTTAATTTAAAGCCTGTGAAAACCCGCACTTCACATTATTATCAACTCGTTATAAAATTTCTATAATATAAACTTCTCCGAAGCCATTCTGCTTGCACCCATACTTATCTACATGAATCATCTATTCTTTTTTGTACCAATTTCTTACACAGTATCTCCCCATTCAGTTAATCAGCACCACAAAGTAGCATCTTATTTTCAATTTTATAATCGAAAACACAATCCACTATACAATTGGAGTCTCAAAGTATTACAGCTGTCTTGATCATGAACATCAAAACTTTGACATAAACTCCCGAGTAACTACTTCTAAGGAATCGGGTCTCCGGCCAAGAAACATTGTTCTCGTGTCTAACAAATATAAACACAACCTCAGCACCCATATCCATCAAATGTATCTCACCCACTAATCACACTAATCACTCATGCACATCACCCACTAATCGCACGGTGAGGTCCCTCAAGAGCACGACCTTCGCTCAAGTTAAACATTCATTGCTCTCCTTCGTACTAGTAGCGTCGCCCCCATAGGGAGCGATTTCTTCCGGGCTATGAGTACTTAAGAACAAATGGTAACGTCGAGCAATCACGGCGAATAGAATCAATTAGTCGAGTTAATAGGACAATTTAATTACACATTATGATTTACTTAACTTTCAACTGGTTCATGACCCGGGGGAACTGTTATTAAGCTGCCGTGAACATACTTGTAAGTACGCGTCAGTAAAATATCTAGATGAAAACTTTTTTACAACGGTTTGTTTTACCTTATATCATGAACTGAAATTCATCTATAACATTACAAAGTAGAAATTTAGTTTGTGATAGGAGAGATATCAATTAGTAGGTGTCCAAGTAGAAGTACTCATAAATATACCAATACTCTGACCGTTACTTCAAGCTCGAATATTAAGAAACAAATTAAATCCCGGTAATACTCAACATAATAATCGAAAACATGTGAGTAGACTATTTATAGTGCTAAATTCAAATGATGTAAGCGTATCAGTATGCTGAGACTCGATACTTTGTGTCTTGGAAGCAAGAATTAAGATTTATTTTTTTATGCCTATAGATTTTGTTGAAATTATATTATTTTCAAACTACGCTCCATCGTCATCAGATTCTCATTTTATTTACAGTACAGCAGCGTACAAAACTGTCAGCGATATATAAAGCTAACAAGAAAATAAAAAAAAAAACATTCCACAACATTTAATTTATTTCATTTAGTTTTCGATTCAATAAATCTGTAAATTAAATAAATAGTGCGGCTGCTGGTTTAACGTAGCACGTTTGTCAAAATGAAAACATTTAAAGTTTTGTTCAAATGTATTACAGGGGTATGGTAGAATCTAAATATGTATAATTGAAAATTGAAACAAAGTAAAATTATGGATTTTTACTTAACCCATTAGTTGAAAATATAACTCTAGAATGCGGCCTTCTAACAATTACAGTGAGAGAGTGTTTAAGTCTGTAATAAACATATTATATATTAATATATTAAAAACTAAATATGTATTACAAATCATAATATAAAATTATATATAATTATAAATTAAGCGTAAAGTATCCTTCACTTTGGTGAATAAATAATTTACGAGGCCCAAGAACTCTTGATTAAATATAAAATTGTAACTTTAAAAAATCTTTGTAATTTTTTTTCTTTTACTTCAGGGCTATTTGTGTTACTAAAACTATAACTAATATGAAATTAATTAAATAAAACGAAACAGCTGTTTTGTAAATCTGAGTAGCACACTGGATACTAGGTAAGTATATTTGATTTTGTTTACAGTCTTAATTTATTTAATACTAGCTGTGCCCGCGACTTCGTTCGCGTGGAATAGTGACTATGAGCAGCGTTTTTTTGACATAACATTTTTATTTATGAACCGATTGATATGAATCAAACACTAAAGCATAACTGAAGCATACCACAATATATTCGTGAAAACCTCATCCAACTCGGATCAGCGTTTCTGAGATTAGCGTGAACAGACAAACAGACAAAAAAAAAGTTAATCACATTTTTGGGTTCGACATCGACATAACAATAACCCTTGCTATTTTTTTTTTTCAATGTACAGACAGCTCTTATCTACAATTTTATTACATGTATAGATATCGACTTAACACAGAACCTTCTTAAATAAACGCTGCTTTTGAACTGTCCCTTTAGATACTCAGTCCTAAGTGCATTTACTTGTATTCTTTACACAACTACAGTTATCGTATTCCCAAAACAATCACATAAAACCATCGTACAATATTTTATTCTTAAAATAACTTTAACAGTTAACTGCCGACCAACATCTGGCGACGGTATGCCAAACGCACATTTAGGTCATTGCTTATACTAATTCTTAAAATTTACAACATCCAATCCGGTCAACACATCTAAATCTTGAACTTTCATATGAAAATACACAAAGAGTAAATATAATTCTACAAATATTTCTAATGTATAAATAATTCTAAAATTATCTCTAAATCTCTACACGATATGATAAAAAAATGACTTCATCTATAAACAGTAAATAGTTCACGTCACTACGCAAAGAGTTTTCTTTACAAATATACCAGTTGAAATTTAACAACAAATTAAATTAATAATTCTGTAATCATTTTAACTTCGTTCCACATTTGATGTCTAATTTTTCAAACAGATTATCCTTTATAATACTATTATAACATCACATATAATATTTGTTTATTTCCAACAGTAATCCTAATTTCAGCGTACATCGAGTTTAACATTTGTTTCGAGTCGCTTTTTATTCTCTCATAAACGTACATTATCTTTATAGCGACCCTCACTTAGCGTCTACATCAAATGAGGCAAAAGAACTCAACAAAATAACTCATTATAACACTGAATGGGGTCTTAAACCTTACATTCATCTTAGAGGTCGGTACGTGTGGCTTTCAAATAAACGGATAAGCTTTGCTATCTGTTTTTAAGTATATTAAAAGTGAAATCTTGTGTAAACATCAGGATTTTTTTTAATGAAAGGCTCATCACCTACAATTTTTTTAAGACAAAAAACCGTTTGTTTTTTGTGCAATTACGTTGTTGTAAACCAGCTTACTTCTTGCCATCTTAATTTGAACCCTATAAATCTTGAGTAAGGTGTAATATAGTTTGTATTCAAGAATATTTCTGATGTATTTTTATGTAAAGATAAAGCGTTGCAGCTTCACCTCGATATTCCCTTAAGTGCAATAATGTTGTTTCACTCGCTTCTGCTTTTCGGAATTTCTTTATTTGTCTCTTGTTTATTATTCACAGTTTTCCCACACCTAGTTGATGGTTTCTCATAATAGAATTTTATTATATTTATATGTAAATAATTAATAGATTATTATTTTGTGAAAACGACCAATAAACATTTAATATTTGTAAATTGTAATACATGTTGGAGACGGATAATTGTAATGATGAAATATATTGTTGTTACTGATAAATAATTTACTGTATTTGATAAAATTTAAATGTAGCAGTGTTTATAATCCGAGACATTTGAATATTTATTAAGGTGTCCCGAGGTACATTAAGTGCTCTCCGAGTGATATCAGATGTACTTGTATTTATATGTACATAGCTAGTGTTGAATGGATGTGGTCTTGGTTATTTATATTGTTTTATTCAATGCCACAAAATAAAAATCGCTTGAATGCCATCTGCATAAATTATTTCAGAGCAATTAAATGAAATATTTACCGCTTTATCACTATTTCCAATGAAAGCATTGTCAATGTTGATATGTATGTACCAAAAACTTTATCAAAAACTCTGGATTATCTTATTTTTGTAGGATTCACTGTTAACAAAACAGAATAAATAATTGATCAATAATAATGTGTACAACACACCAGTGTGATGTATTTTCCAGCCGCTTTAATAAACCACATTGAATAATTGTTTCAGCGTTAAACTTCTGTTCACAGTTGTCTTTCGACTTTATGTTGGTTACAATTGACACAAACAGATATTTAAAAAACTACATATTAATTGAAATAACATTGGGCATATCAATTTATTATTATATTTTATTACGAAAGTGTTTGAGCTGTGTATCTTAGAAATCACTCTTACCGATATTATTATCTAAACAAACGCGTTATTGAAAGCATAAATTAATAAAGTAAAGATTAAATATAATATGAACGTATTTTAACTAGATTTTACATTAATAATTTCAACTAAATAATATTTATTCTCTGGCATAATCTATATCATTGAACAATAATAATTATCAATGACAAATAATTGTAAATCGTATAGTCGCAACTAGCTCTGTGTGATATATATTTTGTATACAGATGTCATTGAACTCTGGTGTTACACTACAAAGCAATTAAATGTCGCGGTGAGAGGAATTGAAGCTGTTTGTATCCAATGATTTCAGTATTATATTCAAAAATAATAGGTATAGAAGATATAACAGATTGAAAATTGATATGTTTTAGTTTTTATATTGTTGTAATAGAAAGAGGACCATAATTTTCGTTTTTTGTACATCTATAGATATTAATGTAAAAAAATAGATGTTTTTCGCTAGCGTTAATGAGAAAAACAACAATAACACTACATATATAAAATAATAAAAAGTATTTCTGTTAAAGTGAACCTATTAGAGAAGTATATGAAATATCCATATTATATTACTGACAAAATAATATTCCGAATCGTCCTCCTAAGTTGACGTAGAATTATTAATAGGTCCACAAACACAGGCGCCTCACTAAAACACTCGAATCCACTATCAAGTTACAAACCCTCAAAGGAAACAAGAAATCGGTCCGGTCAGAACACAAGTCACGGGTCAAATAACTTTATAAACTAACTTATGTAAGTATGTTTATGTTGTGTTATATTTCATACATTAAATTTGTTTAATAATCTAAAAGAACAAAACTTTATCCATCATCATTATCAACCTATCAGAGCTCACTGCTGAGCAAAGGTCTCTTCTCACACTGAGCAGATTTGAGCATTAATCACCACGCTTGCTCAAGACGGGTTGGTGATTTCAAACTTATAATTTGAAATTATAAGTCCAGGTTTCCTCACGATGTTTTCCTACACCGACTGTCAATGATGTCTAAATACTCTTAGAAATTATATATGACATGATATGAAAACTTTATTATATTCTCGAATTTATCATTCAATTATATTTTTTATAAATATTATATAATTAGTTTCATATTGGGCTTTGTTAAAGTTTCAGTCCCATATATAATATCTTATTTTATCGACGACCACTTTTCCTGGATGCCGACCGCTTATCCCGTAGGATTCTTGGGACATATAGATACAAGATTACATAGAAAAAATAAGCTTTTTCTCCCAGTGATTTACATTTAAGGCGATTACTTCATAGAGTAACAATCCATTTATGTTGTTACATTTTTTTTTGTTCAATCATTGTGTATATATAATATAGTTATTCATATTGTAATAAATATTATATTCATTGTATATAAGACGTTTCAATGTCGAGTGTTGTTATTAGTGAAGGTGGATCTGGCATGAAGTCATTCATCATTCTGGAGTTATATTGTTGGACCACTTTCATAGAACTCTTTAGATTTATAATACACATAATTCAAAGAAAATATAAAATAATAGACAAATTACAAACAGACGACATGATTGTAAACATATATTTCAATATATAATAATGTTTATTAATACTTTAAAATACTATTTAGAAAAACTAAACATCAGATCTTTTAATTTTATTATATTGTTTATATTTTAATTATCATAAAAGTTATTCAATTAGATATGACAACATAGAACTAAGTTAGACACTGTATTAAATTTACAAATAATATTACACTTACTCGCTCACATGTAAGACCAACTGACAGACATTCACATCTCGTCTGCCTGTGATCACGGTTGCTGAAAAGTAACCGAAACGTAGGGAGTATGTAGTTTTTCGAAATAATAAAATACGCGTAGTAATCAGTATAATAATAGTTTCGCTCATATGTAGTTTTGAAAATGTAAAAAAGAGTTTTTTAAATCACGTTTCAGTGACTCATGTTGTATTTTTGTGGTGGAATTCCCTCGTAAAGAATCGCCAAAATATCTGATAGTTGTCTCGGCTGAGTGCGTGATCAGTGCTCATGCTGTGGACAGCTGACACTTCGTCAATGAACTAACAAGTGAAGTCAGAACGTTGCCTTTACAATACACTTTGTTTGAACACCTGGGAAATGTTATTTTTATTTTAAAAATTCATATTCGTATTTATGGAAATAGGCGTATAAGCGTGAAAATATGGATGCTAGTTGTTTTATAATTAATTTATTTTAAATACGTGTAATGAATGACATTCATAAAATATTTTTAATAACATATAATTACTTATAATAATACTTATAATAATATTTATATTTTTTGTAATGTCTCGAGATTTTTATGTGATGTATTTGTTCGTGTAGTTGTTAACATCCTATGTAAACAGCGAACCCTTTCGTCCCTCTAAGCCCTTTTCTTACCTGCAGCATGTTTCAACGTGTTTTCTAAACCTCCTGCGCAGGGAAGCCTGCGGATTATCCTCAATAAGGACTTCCGCGCGGTCAACGCCGCCGGGAACAAAATGGCAGACAATTTGTCAGATCCTTACAAATCAGCACGTGTAATGTTGCCTTTTTACAAAGCTTCGTCTATTTGTACAGCTTAGGCCTGGCCCAAGTAGCTCTTTAGTTTATTAGATTACGTAGTTTTATTAATTCCAGGGTTATATTTTCTTCTTTGCTATCCAGCATTATTTATATAAAGTGTCTTTTCATACTGGGCAGAAATAAAAAACTATAAAATAAAAGTATTTTCCCTCAGTTATATAATTTATCACAGCACTGATATCTCTGGGTAAGGATAACCGTTAAATAAAGTTTTAGTGAATAGAACGACCATTCCGCCCCGGCTCCCCCTTTTGTTATAAACACCAAACGACAAAAAAATGAGAGCAAATCGTCCGGTCAGAAATAACACGAACAGCGGACCACACGAGCTACACACTGAGAATTAATAGAAAACAATACATTTGATATATGACAACGGTTTATGAAGAAAAAGTAATACAACAGAAAATAAAATAAGACAAAGTAATTAAATATTATAAAACAATATCACTTTATTATATATCAATATATAATATAAATGTACTAGTGTTTATAATCCGGAGACATTTGAATATTTATTAAGGTGTCCCGAGGTACGTTGAGTGCTCTCCAAGTGATATCAGATGATGTTGAATGTTTACGTAACTAGTTCAAAACAAATGTGGCTTTAGTAAATGTTTTAATTATAACTGACGTCTGCTAACTGTTACCCTTATAATTTATACATATATAGCATATTTATAAGTTACCTCAAGTCATAGTTTATAGGTGTCCTTAATATTTATATATGTATGTATATACAAGTATTTGTTCTATTATATATGTATAATATATAAATGTATCACCGCTTAACTCAAAATTCTTTACTTATATGTATATCTTAAATGGTGTTTCTGTTTTCTATTGTAATACTATATTTGATATAATTTATCTTTTAAATGACTTATTATTTCTAGTTTTTCATTATTACGAAATAAATAAACACATATGTGGACCATCATATTGATATATAAATTTTATAATTTATAAAACATACCTTTACCATACAACGATATTCAACGAAATAACTCCATACATTTTATATTAAGGTTTCTTTTATTTGTAAAATTACGAGGTTTAATGATATTAAGCTTATTTTATCATATACTTTTAAATTAATGTCCCTTGTTATCAGAACAATACACCGAGTGTGAGACAGATTAGAAATGTAGGTACATACAGACTATTACATATAATGGATGTTATTATTATAAAGATATTTTTTATTTAAATACAATATTATATATATATAATACACTAGTGTAGGTACATTTTCATGTTTCTTTTTGATAACCGACTTAATGTTAAGCTCCTTTGTTAGCGGTCGGATCGTTCTATAAAAAGTCTTAGATTAGGGAATCCTTTAATACGATTGTAAAATCTATTTTTATTTAAAACATTTCTAAAACGTTAATATTATTTGAGCGTGTTGTATGTAAAACATTTTAAGCCAGTAAACCTATATAATAGGAACACAAATTTCGTTTCAAAGTGCCATCATTCGCAGACATTATCGCTTATATATTATAAACGTTTAAATTTAATGGGCCATCGTTGTTTACGATTATCCTATGAGAGAACGTTTCTATACAAAATGTTATCAATATTCTCACACAATACGATACTTTGACGATAAATAACTTTCATCTAAAATATCAGATGATAATTAACATTGTTAGTGAAATATTTATTTATATTAAAGTTGTTTTTACAGAGTTTTCATGTTGAAAAAAATATATTATTGATCTTAGAGTGGACTGGCTGGCTGGTCGAAAAATGAAGATTTGGCTGGAAGATTGTAGAGGTAGAAACTTCCCTGAAACTAATTCTTGATGGAAGTTGTGGCTGACTGATGGCTTCCGAAGAAATAATCCATATAACAAAAACTTCAAGGACGTTTACGATAAGTTAAAATAATTAAAAACCTACATATAAAATGTTCATCATTAAAATAATTACACTATTAATTCATATGTCACAACATAATACATAAGTAACGGGATCTTTGTTTACGCTTATTATTGTATCATCCTGTTACTTTTATAATTTAATTTGAGATCAACTTCATTAAAACTTGCAATACTTTTTGTGTGACGGTGAATTTGATTTAATTTCTTTTCATATTTAGTTTCTGTGTCTTAAACAAATTTTTAATATTTTATGTGTAAAAAAAAATTAAAGTGTCCGTATGAAACAAAATTAATATAAAATATATATTCAAACAAACCAAATTAATTATTATCATATACATAGGTATCTGAAGACATGAGTAATATATGAAAACAAACATTTCCCATAAAATAATTGTGATAATGTCGTCACGTCTCTCCTACATCAAGCATCATCATACATTGTTAACACAGAACAAAATTATCTTATTTTAATTCTGAATACATTTCTTTGTTAATTAATCCTCACGTATAATGTCAAAGATGTCATTTTTTATAATTTATGTTGGAATTATGCATATATTTAAAAGGGTATTGTTTTTACAAACAGGATTTTGGTCGGATTACGCTAAACTGTCCTCTTTAAGTAATCCTATAGTGCTTATCCCATTTCATGTTCGTGGAATTATGAAACTTATTGTAACAATTTAAAGTTTATTTCGGCTTGCAGGGTCATCCAAAATGTAGAAAGCTCACGACCCTTGCAAATAAAATGGGCCATCGCATTATGGGATCAAATTAAAATTTCGCTGCTCGTAATCGCGTGTATGGATGAAATTATTTTTGGTAATAGCATATTAAAATTCGTTATCGGCATCGAAGTTTGTGTGTTTGTGTAGTCAGAAATAAATGTCTTATTTGTAGGAACATCCTTATAACAATATTGACTCCCTTTCAATGACAGAACCTGTTTTGTTTTCTTGGATTTACAATATTTGCTTCCCTTGCTCCCCTTTTGTTGATTTTGAAAAGGTTATCGGCATTCTTATTCTATATATAATTCAATATCGGCTTTCTCAAAGTTATAAATAAATCATATAAGATTTAAAAAATATCTTTGGAATTTCGTCAATAGTTCTTGTCAACTGTTTTGAATGCCACAGAATTAAAAAAAAAGACATTTACAACCACGGATACGATGGGTCTAGGTTGTAGTTTTTTGATGTAAAATGAAATATGAAAGTAGATGAAGATTCCTCTACCTCAAACATCGTTTCAACAGTCAGCTTGTGACCACAACTAGTTATATAGAGGTATGTATATAAGAGAAAGCTTTAATAACTTTGTTCAAATATTAAATTAGTAACCATACAACATGAAAGTATCAAAGATAGTAGAGTTGAATGCTTATTTGAATATCTAATTCTGTTTTAATCTGAAAACATTTAACTTATATTTTCCATCATTATTCCGGTGAGTGAAGATTACAGTTATAATAACATTTATTTCACCTAAATAAAATTATATCCAAAGACGAAACCTTTCAGAGATTATCTTTTCAGGGATTATCCTTTTTAAATAACAGAATCATGTTTTGTCTTCCAGAAAATTTTATATCACTCTTTTATGGATGAGATAAAAATGTTCCATAAAATTATACATTATTTTTAACATCACAATTTGCTTACTGGTTTTAATTAAAAAAAGCAATCCAACGAATGACACTCACAAATCTACTATTCGTATATATTTATGTTTCAAATAAAAGAAATCTCTAATTCACCTTAACGTTGATTTTGATTTGAATAAATATGCAAGAATATTGTAAAGCTTCGATAATTTGTCTTTCTTATTCTTTGAACAGATTTGGAGGATGAATAATTTATTTTATCAATTGGTTTTGTGTCATCGGCTTTTTATTGTCGGAGAGTAAAAGTGAATCTGTCAAAAATCTCAATGTCATGCTGTACGAGATATTTCAGATTTTTTAAATATTGCATATTGTTGTAACATCGAGAAACTTACGATGACTACAAAATAAAAAAATATAAATTTTAAATAATATTTTCTATTATAATCCATCACTTTCTTGACCCCAGCCCGATTCGTCAAGTTATAAAAACCTTCAACCTCGGTATAATTCGTATAAATATTCAGATTTTTTTTCTTGAATCAATCAGAGTCATGGTTTCAATTTCTATAAAATTTTGTTTAACAAGAATATTTAAATGTTTCGTCAGAGCCATCATCTGTATATTTTTCAATCTGACGTATACTTTTTATTTTAAAATTGGTGTCCATATTCAAATTCGGACCAATGCAAATTTATTTTACAAGTATTTGACAAATCTGTTTTGAATTTATATTATGTGAGGTGGCTTTTAGGCCTAAGACCAAAGGCGATAAGATACATGATTTAAAATTTTAGATTTATATTCATAAATTTTAAATGTCAATGAATAACAAATTTAATGACCTACAGTTTCGTTTTGTTAACTCGACAGTTACTCCTTTTTACAAGAAAATTTCACAGTCTCATGTCTAAATTTAGAGTAGCATAAATCATGTTAAGTCTAGAGATACTTAATATTGTAAATCAGTTCACATACTCTTAAAGAACCATAAGAAGGTTAGATAAAGCATCAATATTTAATGGGAAGACGTCCTGAACGTGATTTTAATCAAGGCTAATAAATAAATGAATACAAATATAATTTACTGATTCAGAATATTTTGAAGCCCTTTGAAAATTTATATGTAAATCTTATAAAGTCATGCTTTATGCGTTTCTTGGCCATGGAATATTCAGATTCATTAAAACTCCATTCATGACTTCTTTTTATTCGATTTAAATGGTGCTTAGTGATCATATTATCTGAAAGTAGGGGCAATAAAAGCGAAGTATGTAATACTTATATAAGATCGCAATAATAGACTTTTAACTCCTGATATTAAGGAACTCGAACTATAAAAGGAAAATAACTGTTCTTGGTGGTAAAAAGATATGCTGGTGTTTGAGTAGCCTTAAAAATCACAAGATTTTCGTTCCCCATTCAGGTACGATATAAAATTAAACGCTCTGTCATGGCTTCTATTTAAAAGTTTTTTGGACTCCGTCTGACTCCAGAGCTAAAATGATAACAGTTATTAAAGAGAGACAGTATAATCAAGTCTAAACAGGCACAACTTTGTTCAAGGGCTGTTAGTTTTGGTCATGTCAAGACCACGCAGAGTTCTCAGTAGTTATTATTAGAAATATGGACCTATATTATAAATGAACCTAAGTTTGGTAAAAGATTATTATTGTGAAGAAGAAAAGGTTGAGCAAAAAAATTAAGAAATTATTGTAAAAAATATTTTAAATTTTAAGACAGTACCGGGGTTTTCACTTAGTATTGTATAAACTATAAGATATAGATTTAGCATTTCGAAGTCTATCTTAATAGCCAGGAAAAACTGTTCCGTCCTCAAATAATATTCCTAATAGAAGCTTTTACGAGCCGCGAAATTTAATTTGAGTTCATAGCGCGGTGCACGATTTCATTTGCATGGGTCAGGAGCTCTCCACTGTAAATATAAGAACTAGAGAAATGAACTTTAATTCATTGGGTTAAGAACTAAAATAGAAGCGACGAAGAATGTAGATTACAGCACATTTAGCGATTTCAAAACACTCCAAGATCTTGTCTAGAATAATAAAGAGTAAATACTTAAATGTAATATTACTTTAAAATTTCATAAAAGTACAAAAAATGATTTGCCTTAGATTTCTTAAACTTCAAAATAAAAGGAGATTTCACACTTCATCCTTAATTTTTTATCTTTGTTAACTTTTAGTTATATTCTTCAGGAAACGATTTTATACATATTATCATAGTCACACATAGTGGCGTCCTAGAGAAGTTCCTTCGAAAATCGTAACAAATATCTTATATCAGTATAAAGCAAACTATCTTAAGCCGTCTCAAGTAACCGTTGTATTTTCATTCAAGATGCATCAAGGATGATTAAAAATAGTATTATTATTGATCAAAATTGCTTAAACTCTTTCAATTTACAGGTATGAATGTTTTTTATTTCCTTTATAGGACCAACAGATGAATCTTTTATTTTACTGTGAAACTAAACATTGAGATTCAAATGACGTACAAATAGACCAAAATATAACTATATAATATATGTAAGACATCACGTACAATGATATGATCCCCACCACCTCATTCCACGACAAACGTGACGTCATTACATGACAATTGTCCCGGCCTAGCTAATATTAACATTTATTTTTGTAAGATCTGGCGATACTTTCATATGTACTGATTAAAATACATATATATGTATATGTATAGATGGTACATAAATGTCGTATAAAGGATAATATTAAAATACACGATTAAACATGATAGGAATATATATTGTCTGTCTTAACTAACTTAAGTTCAAATAAATCGATGTTACAAACATGCACATTTGAAAGGATAATTCTTATAAATATATAATTAATGTACTTATAAATCACCAAACAAAAATTAGAGAGAAACTAAAGATAAATTTCTTGTTTTATAATTAAAATACAAGAAGTTGAACAATCAAAAAAGGTAGCAAGTTTGTACAAGCTATAATAGTATTGTTAATCAAACTTGGAAATTGTAACTAGGAATAAGACATCGAAAGTAAAGAGATAACAAAATAAACAAGTAACAAATAAGGTATTCCCGACAAACAGGAATCACTGAAACAACGTTGTTTTTTGAACATTGCACTTCAGGAAACAACGAAGAGCTGCGTTTTAGCTTAACATAAAAGTTCCCAAGAAACGATCCCTCGAACAAGCAATATTGTGTTTTATTTACAAAGATTTAAAATACATTTAACTTTAAACACTCTCGCTGTTTTAAAATGGTACGTGCAAAAACATTTTATAACAGCAGACTCTGACGGTTATTTTATGTAAATATTTTTCTGAGATGTATATATGAACAAACATACATTAAAATCACTATTAAAGAAATAAAAATTATGGACCCACGCATATACTATGACAGATCATAAAAATTATTATTTCTTTAATATGTATTAGCTTTATAATGGTGAGTGGAATGTTCCTTTAGTTATATTAGCCCATCGACTCTACCTAACATATAATGAGTCGATTGAAATTACGTTTTAAAATAACGACAAAATGCTTATAAAAATGTTGGTGGTATTCTTGAGCTTGGCTACGATCTTCTTAGCAATTGACGTTGTTGCAATTCATTATTATCAACTTGTCATTTCCAATCGCTTCTGCATCAATAATAAAACCATATAAGTAAAGTCAGTGTGTAAGGAAGATACCTAAATATAACAATCGTTTAAATGTATTGCACTTTTAAAATAATTTGTGTTTCAGAATAAAAAAGTATTTAACCAAAACATGTCAAAGAAACTATATCAAAACACCGATTTGGGTCAATGTTTACAAAGCATGGGATAATTACAAATGTTTTTAAGTCATACGTTTTAAAGTGTTTAAAAACTCAAACAACTCTTTGTGTCAAAGGTTCAAAGCTTCACACACATTCAGTGAGGTCTTTCGGTTCAACCGACACACAGCTCAAACAACTACGTGACTGACTGATGTTGTCAATTTAGATAACATTTTCCCATCTATAGATACAAATAATAAAAAACAATATTAAATTACTACTGAAGAATATCACAAATATAATTTCCAAGAATATTTCTTTGTTTTTGTATTTTTTGTTTGTTCTAACTGTAAGAAACGAACTGATATTTCAGTGTGGTTCCGGACTCAGTCGAAGTCATTTAAAGGTTCTGCGGCTCATTGCTAATGACATAAAGTAACGAACTCCAAAGACTTTTTCATGAAGTCACATTTACTTTCTTACTTCATAGAAAAACTACAAATATTTTTTATAGACTAAATTCTTTTCAGTTTGGCCATTATTATTATATTTTGACATACATCTTGTATATTAATATCCTTATATAACTTACTCGATCAGTATCGAGTGTATCGATGTTGGCTTGAATTGATTTATCTTAACACGATAATAATGAACGTCTAGTGTAAATTGTTAATAACTGGAAGCCTCTACGAAGTTCTACGTCGGGTCTACGACGGGTCTACGGTTCGTCTACGAGATAATTAACAATTCAAGTTCTTGAACACTCATCTTGTACCAACAAGTGTTCTATCTTCAACATTATCAGTTTTACTTTCATAATAATTATATTCAGTTATTAAATATTCACACTAAATCCTTAAAAATAATTAATTTATAATTTTATACATTTTTCAGTTAGTTTCGGAGTATGCAGTATTTCTTTTGGAAAATCAAAAATGTATGACTTAGTTAGGTATCTTCAAAGTTCCTTCGCCTCTATTCTACTTATGTTATTTTATAACAACACGCTCATTATATCTTAAAACATTTATATGTGTATTTTCACTTGTTATATATACAGGGTGACTGGTGAATTACTATCAATATTTAAGGAGAATACTCGGTACATGATTGTCATTCGAATTATGTAAAAAAAATAGGTACTTAATTTTTGACCAAATTTCCGTATAAATAAATAAAGTTTGGACACGTTCCAAGTGTTTCAAGTGTAGACGCATGCGGCGGCGTGCTGATACAACACCACGCCGCCGCACGCGTGTGTGTGTGTGTGTATACCTAATCTGTAGGGTGTTCACACGATGCGTAATTAATTACATAACTTTTGGTTAACTTTACTTAGAAGTTTATTAATATTTATGTTATATTAATTTTTATTTTGTCATATATGATCGTCAAATATCACGTCCTCAAATATCGATAGTAACTCACCAGTCATCCTGTATATATATATATACACAGCCTTAATTTCTCCTCTTATATTTATTCAGACATCAGTACAGTTACTATAAATGTTGTGTCATATCTGAAGAAGAATTAATAATATTAAATTAAATATACTTTGTTATCTAACACACTTCATGATTTCTATTCAATGGACCAACACACTGACTGGGATACTATTATTGTGATCGAAACATTACGTCACAATCACAAACACAAAACAGTATATTTTCAACAGTTATAATTCCTTAGAGATTATATTAAAGACGGCGACTAGTTGTATATTAAACAAACAATATCGACAGAAAAAAGTTCAGTGTTGGCATTCCAATGTTGTGAAAATACGTATTTGATTTTATAACTTTTTAAATTTAACTCGTAAAGGTTTTCAGTTCAACCTTGAGACTTGGACATGTTCCAAATAGCTTTATGTTATTGAGCTGATCATAGATGCTAGTGAGAATATTTTCTGACAGTAGAATAGTAGATTAGCAATGGATTGTAAATTAAGAAACGCGTTAGAATAAATACAAGTATACCAAGGCAAAGTATGATAAGGTACTTTTTAAGAGTATTTAAACACCACTGACAGACGGTGAAGGAAAACATCGTGAGGAAACCTGGACTTATAATTTCACAATTATTAGTAAGAAATCTCCAACTCGTCTTGAGCAAGCGTGGTGATTAATGCTCAAACGTGCTCCATGTGAGAAGAGGCCTTTTGTTAGCAGTAGGCTCTGATAGGCTGATGATGATACTAAGGTAGTATATTATAACTACAACTACATTCCATGTAGTGTCACTACATGAACACTTATTTATTGCTTATGTTATAACAACAGGTGATCGTGTTGTTGTCACACTTTATTAAACACATTAAATATTTGTTAAACATCAGGATCACGAGCGGTGCGGAGTAACATAATTAGCGGTGTTATAATAAAACAAAAATATTAAACCTGTTACAGACATGACCCTGATAATGTTACATGCAAAGTTTATGAAAAGAATTAAGTATGGAAACATGGTTGTTTTGATCGAAACATTTATACCATCCTATGTTCAGTAAACTTCAGTTTCACGAGTTAAGGTTGAAAATCTTAATTTTAATATTCCTCCCTATATTATCCTCTTTTTCCTTTACTCGTAGTTTTTAGCGAAAATGCAGCTGTTGTCGGCACTGTAGATTATATATACTTGATGAAGATTTAATAATTAATCAATAAAAGTACTAAACAGAAATGTTATTGATTTTTTTTTGAAACCATTATTATTTGATTACCTTTTTGTATAGTAAAGTAAAAATTTACTTCACAATATATGTATAACGTATATACAATCATTAAAGTGAAGTGGATCTGAATCCATATTATAAATAAAATAAATTTAACTACCAGAATAACTAAATCTAATAAAATCCATGTGACTAACGTGACCTATAAGTTTCTCTTTTATATTAAATCCTTTATTTCATTCCATCACAGCGCAAACTCTCGTATTAATTGAATAGGTACACTTTTCTATTATTCTTATACATATGAATATATATTTTATAATTTATTTAGGATATATATTTAATAGACAAAGGTGGGTCTTTGACAAGTGTGTTACTAAAGATACTTGAATCTAAATTCAACTTACTGTTTGTTAATCGCAAAACTTCTGAAAAAACAGTTCTTGTGAATGACAATGAAAATTATTTTTAATTACATTTAAGATTTTGTAAGACATTTTTGTAATATAAATGTAATTGTACGTAACGATATGTAACCATACAACATATTAAGTTGAATACAATGTTTTTAAAATCATTACTTTGTATGATGAAGGGGTTAATTAATGCGAACTAAGACACAGACAGTTGTATTGTATTTTACGAAATTATCTTATTTCTGCGACGAATAAAATAAATGCTAGACAAAGTAGCGACACAGTATATGTATATACATATACATATGTACACAGATATACATGTACATATGGAAGCTCGATTTTGTCCTACTTTTACTTTGTTCTTCAGCCACTCTCCATTTCATCCTAAGACGCGTTATAGCCGCAAATATAGACCGTGTCTGTTAAAGATCAAAATAAAAACTCTTGTTCAAACTGCCGCTGCATCTTAACCATGTATGAAATAAATATATTAACAATATTTTTAATAAAGCTGATAATTACTCTTCGTCTGGAAATCAAGAGTCCTTGCCCTGAAGTTAAGTAATCTCTCTTAAATTAAATGTTATAAAAGTACATTGAAGTACTAAGAAATAAATCTGTGACTTCCCGAGAGTGAGTAACGTCTTGATTTATTCTCGTGGGTGAAGTGGTCACTCGCTGGATTAATAAAGTAAAGGAAAAGTACAAAAATCTTACACTATTTCTATTGAAGCAAGTATTTTATTTTAAAACATTAAAACATCAAAGAAATTATATTGAAAGTGTGTTTAAAATTTTATGTAATTTTATAGTAAGTACTCTTTCTAAGTCATGCTTCATAGAAACTACTGTAATATTCAATCGTGAACTTTGATATTAAAATCTTAAATACTGCGCTAATTGGAATATAATTCACAAGCAATATTAACGGATTCCTGTAGTTAATGAAAACGTTATTAAATATTTTAAAGTTCAATTTAAGTAAGGAAATGATTGTTAGCTTAAGGATATTATTTAAATTTTAATAAAAAAAATAGTTACACTATCTTTTAGTAAAGGAAAATACATTTTATATTATACAAAAAAAGATTATTTAGAGAATGCTGAAAACATTTGTCTTTTATTATATGACATAAAATGTTATTTTATGTCATGAATGTTTTTGTCGTCGTCAGCTACATATACTAATGTAACAGTGATTTGTGACCAGATTGTAAAATGACGTAAAACGTCAATGATAATATTGTTTGACTTAGTGGTGCCATCATGAGCGATAATTTGTCCCGTCATTCACATACTCAATGCTAAGAAATATATATTTTTAGTTGTTATTATACAATTATAAATCGTGCTTTAATTAAAAAGAAGTAATTTTTTATTTCCATCACAAAATAATTCATTTTTATTGTCGTCATCAGCCTATCAGAGCCCACTGCTGAGTAGCGGCCTCTTCTCACATAGAAAAGGTTTGAGCATTAATCACTACGCTCGCTCAAGACGGGTTGGTATTATTGATTTTAATTGATTTCAATAATATCAATATATTTAATTGTCTTAATAGAAACAAATAATAATCAAGTCACATTTATTAATGGAAAAATATATGGAATAAAATCTTTATAGTAATTAGACTGTCAATAAAGTTTATCTTGTTAGTGCGCGTCATTCAGTCCAATTACCGTCCATCAGCAAATCTGGAATCAAACTTAAATAATATATCACAAGTTATCCTAATTACTTTTCTCTTTCCTTCATCAAAACAATCAACAATTACAAAATAAATCAAACACTGGGACAGCTAGCTTATTAATTTCTCATTCCCAGTTTCATATATTGAAATAAATTCGACCACAAAACAAATTTCGTGATTGGTAAAATAATGTTGCGAACTTACTTGTGGAATACTTTAAGGATTTATATTTAAATTAATATTATCCTCACAGTAATACTCCCCTACTGTCACAATATTAATGAAGTGATATTTCCCTTAATTAGTTTAAACGAACCTAGGCACGGTCGAGGCGTGTTAATAGTATTTAATGAAACATTTGATACAATTGTAGGGAAAAATACAATCAAATACGTATTTCTTATTATCCATATTTAATTCAAATCAATGAAAAATGATATATTTTTAATCATTGGCTAACAACGGAATCCTGTTCATACATCAGGCTTCCTTACAGTATCTCATAAATGAACCTCACTTGCTAGAACTTGAAATATGTTTTGATATACATATATACAGAGAGATGTGTTGTTATACATTTTTCTTATAGAAATGAAATTCAATACTTTTAATACTTTTCTTATTATCTTAAAGGAAATTACATTTAACGTGAGTACTAAATATTAATAAAGACCTACAAAAGTACTGTTAGATTCAATTTCTTTTTTAAATAATCATACAATAAAAACACCTTTATGTTCCAAATATAGCTCATTGTATTTTATGGTTTTTACCCAGAGTTCGTAGAACTCCTTGAGTCCTAAGTAAAACGGTTTTTGGAATTCGATGCATAAAGTCTTTAACACAACTCGACATCTATAGTTGAACCGTCTCCAATGAATTTACAATACCGTAAACCTGCGTTGTCAACAAACAAACCAACTATGTAGATAGTAGAGACTCCTCTTTGCAAATGATTTCATGTTGGAATTGAGGTTTAGGAATTCTCATATATGAAAATTGACATTATTTATGAGACTTTATTTCATTTCATCAAGTGTTCAAAGAGTACTACTTATTTAAAGCAAGGCAAGCTTCGCGCATTTTCCGCTTATTATTGACTTAAACTTAATACACATATATTTTGCTGTTAAGATTAAAATTACTTTAATTAATTACATGTAATGTATAATTTATATCGTTTTGTATGTATAGTGTACATTAATGTAATGAGTACTTCGTTAACATCATTATCTTCCTAGTATAGATGTTTGAGTTAATGTCACATCACAAAGGAGTGTTCAATGACTGCACCACATCTGTTCTATTGATATGAGATGTAGATTGTATTATATATGTACATGAACGTTATGTTGATTGGATACAGCACTTGTTTTCATTCAAGATTTATATTATTTAAACTGACAGAACACACGAATACTTATTAAACAAAATTGTGCGCTAATTTATCATCTTTTCATATTAACTAGGAAAACATTACATTCCTGAAATACTCTTTGATTAAATTTAAAACAAACCATGAAGAATAAACGAATATCAGACGATCGACAATTAATACTATGATGAAACTTAATGCTACTCTTATAGAGTACTTTAAATAATGTTTGTCTTCTGATGACTATCAATTGACTTAACTGTACTTGTAATTCTCGTTTTCCATGAGTGACTATACAGAACTATGATGAAGGTAGGACGAGATCTGTAAGTGACGGGGCTTATTGATACTCCAAGTAGTGATCGTGTGAATTATAATATTTAATCAACGTGTTAATAGAACAACCCAAACTAGTGTTTGTGGAAAAATTTGTTTCCATTCAATGCAATGTTATCTTTGTAAGTGTCAAAATAAATGTCTTAATGTTTGTTATGTTATTCGTAAATAGGAATTTAAGCAAAGAGGGTCGGTTAAACAATGAAACCTCTTTTATAAATGTTACAAAATCTCTGCGATGACACTTTTAAAATGCAAACAAAAAAAGATTTATAAATTACAAGAGTTACATCTTAATCTATTATTGATAAAAACATATTCCGTTCTGATGTATGAAATATGTATGTAAACAGACAGAAGATATTCCATTCATAATTTACAAAGTCATCTATTCCATGTCATCTATGCCTGTCTTTCTCGGCTTACCCCTGAATAGAAAGTGCATAATATTGAAGAAACTGTTATCTAGTGAAACCTTTCTCAACTGTATCCCAACATGCTAAATAAAATTCACTTTGAATGATAGACGAATAAATTTAATCATTAACATTGTTATAATGACAAAGAACTACAAAAACAAAGAACTAAAAAAACGTCATACAATCGATAGAGTTACATTTGTTAACACTGTAGCAGTTTTTGGTTTTAATTTTTAGTAGGAATAAGGAAAAATGATTGCTTAAAAAAACTATAGACGAAAACATTAATAACATGTAAATTTCTATATTTATTAATTTCACAAAAGCGACTGAAATTATTTTGATTAAATAAACATCAGAAAACACCTCTACAATTAACTATCACGTAAAATGTAATCGAATTTCATCTAAAATAAAAGCTCAAGGTAACTTATTTACTTTAATTTTAATAAAACTTTTGCTGATACATTTATGTTAATATACTTAATAATAATACAAATAAGGAAGGTCTTTTTATGGGGAGGACAAAAATATGTGTTTTGTTTTCAATGATTTATGTGAAAGTTGAAAGATTATATTTCTTACAATCACCCTTATCACACTTCTATCTTCCTAGTTAACACTACTTTCATAAATATCGAAAAAAATTAAGTTCATAAGCAAAACAACCTTTATAAAAACGTCTGATTGATTTTACAATAGATAACTTAATATTTAACTTGAAACATTTTTTGTATTAATTAAAGAAATACATGAATCATTACAGCTCTTTTTTTTAGAACTTTCTATTTCAAGTGACAACCTTTCTCTGTTAGTTTGATATGTTGCTGTATTTAGTTAAAATAATTAAAATATATATTTAAAAAAACAAGAAATATGAAATTACTCTAAGTCGATGTAGTGATGTGAAACTGCTTTTGCGAGTGACAAACAAACATATATTCCAGTACATTTTAAAAAAGAATCACAAATTGACATAAACTCTACTAGCTGACAATTAATTCTATTAAAACTTCCAAGTGAAATATAATTTAACCAGTCAAAACTGAATGAACACATAAACTGATTATCTGTTCATAATCTACGAAGCGGTGTAAAGAAGATAAAGTTTGTCAGCGAGCTGTGTCACTATCATTAATGAAAACTGTAAGCCTTCATGCACTCAGCTACACGCTGATATATGTTACAGAGACATATATATAAATTACTATTATATTATATAGACTAAATACATATATGGACAACATGCTTTAAAATACTTTCATGTTTAGAATATTCTTCCCTATAGCGATAAGTAAGGGTACAGATTCGACTCAAAACGATATTTAAATGTACTACAAATATTTTCAGCTGTTGATTATTATTATTGATGACGTTATAACATCTACGATAATCGTACATTGTGATCAACTAATAATGTTAAAACTAAACATTATTATCTAACACGCTTCATGACTTCTATTCAATGTACCAACACACTGACTGAGATCCTACCATTGTGATTGAAACATGACGTCATTATAAGAAAAATCATTGATTTGGGACACTATTCAAACCATTAAGTTACGAAGAATAATAAAACACATTATATACATGTTTATTACACATTATACAAAATGTTTTAAACGTGACAGTTGTAACTAAAAAATTACAGTAACAAATAATATTCGATCTTTAACACAAAGTTGCAGTTCTGACAACATTAAACTAATTTGCAGCTAAGCCTGAAATTAAATTACAGTCAAAGAGCTTTGATAAAATATTAAATATAAGTTTGATATATGTAATATAAAGTTACTATTAAAATATACATACAATCGCTATCTCTCAATTCTCATGTACACACTGTAACATGTACACCTTCCTAGTAAACATACATGTGTCCGTGTTATTGACGCCTCGATATATTGAATACACTTAATAATTGATTAATTAGTGGATCATAAACGGTGTGGAATAAATAATAAAAGTAGTATTATATTAAAAAAATATTTTAACTTATGTTGAAGTGTATCTCATATGTTATAAAAGTACATATAACTCTAATAAATAATAAAGAGAGAGTGTAGTAAAATATTTATCTTGAGCGGGACAGTTGTACCGTTTTACTGTAGTGGTAGTAAACTATAATTTTATTTAGACGCATGCTCTCGTTCGACTACCGAGTCCCGGATGTCTTAAATTTCCTTTCCTTATATTCCAATGATACCTTTTCTTCTCTTTTCTTCCAATGTATCAAGTCTTTATAGCAACAATACCCGTTGTTGATTATCTATATGATTATTTCTTTAATAAATAGAAGTATTATAATAAAACAGTTGTAATTGTTAACAAAATGAAATTTAAATGAAAGTCGTCTCTAGGGTGTAAATATTTGTTTTGTCATAGGAACGTCGGCCTGTAGTTGTTTATGTTAAACTTTTGTAATTTTAAACACCGCATATACAAGTAATAATAATTTTTATTAAATTACAAATGTATTATAAGAATAAATAACAAAAATATGTATAATTAATAAGCCTTCTTAAAAAAATAATTTAAACTAGAACATTCCTTCTATATTACTTGGAAAAAACTATTACACATATTTACAAAACAGAAGTCATTCTTTCGCAAGGGATATAGATAAAGAGTACGTTAAGAGCCACAATAAATATCGCTATAATATTCATAGTTTAAATTGAATAATATGTATCTCTTGAAATATAAAATATCAAAAATAGGAATAAAAAGAAATTTTGAAAGAAGTATCTCGTTAACACACTCCGGAAATGTTTCTATCATCCGCTATCTAGTAAATTTCAGTTTCAAGAACCTGTATTTGTCAAGAATGCTCAATTAAAGTCATGAAATACAAAGTCGTGAAATACGTATGAGAAACAATATAAATTCCCACAGGATATCCATGCGTTGGCGTCCAGACCAGACATATTTTTATAGTTTTCAAGTGTGTTGTGTTAATAGAAATTACGGTTCCTCGGAAAACCAATATCTCCAAAGACCATGCCATCAACGTCAACAAGTATTACGAGATCACTAACAAACTCACTCGAAATAGGTTCGTCCCTGATTTATACGAGCTAGAAATGGCATCGAGAAGTATAACAGGTAAATCTGTCTACAACCTACTAAAAGACTTCAGACTCCAGAACTAACATACACCTACACCTGGTTAGCAAGTCCCAGGCACTGTTGATGCTCCTCTCCCTACAACGCGATGAACCCGGCACCCGCCCCGTGAATACATGGAATGGTGAGAGATTTTGGTCTCACAGTAACTCAATAGTTCAACTAAAGTACATAGATCTCCATCGAACACCCAATAATGTACATTATAAATTAATTAACATTTGTAAAGTGTAGGATTACTTTAGGTAAGACGTATACAATCAATATTTTTTATTTTACTTCGGCCTTCCGACTGTAGTTTACATAACTAGGGAGTAAAGACTATTTTTAGTCTAAAGCAATATAAAACAAATCGTATATATTATTATAAACAAGACAAATATGTACACACATAATAAACATATTTCAAAATATTTCAATAAATTATAAATAATTTATTTAGAATTTTCGAAAAGTAAGAAAAATTTGCTTTTTCTCCTAAACAAGGAAAGGAGAATATCGTAAACCATTAACATAAACTCAAAGAACAAATTATTATAGAAAAAAGAAATATCAAATGAATTACATCGAAACTGTGATTAAAATTTTATAAGATTTTTATAGTAATTTCATCCTAAGGCTGCTTCATACAAAACCATTAAAATAATGAACATAAAACAACTCACCTTGAAGGACGCTTACCTTCAGCTTAGAAACATTGCTTCAATGGAATATTTAACAAAAACATTTAAACATCATCTCTATATACATTATATTTTCAGAAGGACATAAAAAAAATAGGTATGTAAAGCGTAAGTAAAAAATAAAATTATAATAGATTCAATAGAGTCATAGAAATTACTTTAATTAATTACATGTAATGTATAATTTATATCGTTTTGTATACATAGTGTACATTAATGTAATGAGTACTTGTTAAACAACATTATCTTCCTAGTATAGATGTTTCAGTAATGTCACATCACAAAGGAGTGTTCGATGACTGCACCACATCTGTTATATTGATATGAGATGTGGGTTGTATTATATACATGAACTTTATATTAGTGAAATGCAGAATACTTCTCTGTCGACATTTAATATAAGTATGCCAGGTAACCATATATTTCCAGGCATACTTGTAGTTCAATAAAAGATGAAACGAACTAATATAGGGAAGGGTTATGTTTAATTCAGGTCTATTTGAAATTGAAAATGATAGATAGTATACATATTTTATATAAATAAAATACAACATGAGAAACAACAATATTTTAAGCATTAAGTTATTATTAGTAGAATTAATATTGAATCGGATAGGTTAAAAAATATGTTAATAAAATGTCAAAAGTAATATTAAGTACATGAATATTACTAACTAAGTATAGTTAGTAAATCGGAACTGAAATAACATTATATAAAGTATAGTTATTAATAAAATTAGATTAACGTTAAAATATATCAAGAGAAATTATTTATAATATAAGTTTAGTTGTGGTGGACTCAACATGACATAATTGAAATATCAACAAGATGAACAATAAGAACCGTGATTACTCGACCAACAGTCAGGAGACACAACTCTGTCCGTAGAGTATCACAAATAATGACATTATTATAATTCAAAACTATTTGTATAGATAATAATCAAAAGTAGTTACTTTGATTAACCAACTGGTTCAACCATTCACAATTATATTCCTAAAAGCGAAATAAAATTCATTTTGAATAATAAAGAGCAAATTTATTGATAGACTTTGTTAGTATATCAAAAAACTGTTTAAAATCAAAATAGATTTTAGGAGTAGGATCGTGAGCTCACTCTGTGTGTTCCACCGCTTGTATAAAGGGAAATATTCATTGGAATTCTTCGAGCCACTGGCATCGTCATACTTCTACTATGACACGTTTTCCTAAAGCGTAAGGCTTGGATGTCATCAACATTTTATGAATGACTTTAATTACAGAGCAGTACGTGTGTCGAGATACTTCTCTTTAGGCTCGTGCTGGATGTAGAGTAATCTACATCTTAAGGTTGTCCCTGACAGCCAGTTATCCAAAGGTTTCTCATCCAAAAACAAAGTTGGCAACGCGTTATCAAGATCTTTTATGTTGTAGGTGACCATGGACGAAGGCGACATTTGACCGCTAGATGACCCGTTTGCTCTTTGCTAACTTATTGACATGAAAAATAGAACTATGTATTGATTACTGTTTTTATCTATAAAATTCATATAAATTTTCAATTTACTTAACTAAATTCATATATTTGATAAATTATCCGAAACCTACTAAACGAAAAAGGGAATCACGTAGATCATATAAATATGATAGAAAAATCAAGAAATAAAATATAAACAAATAACCATGTAATAAAATTGACATCCTCCCTCTTAAGCCGTTTAATGAAATAAATTTCTGGTCGCATAGAGTTTATTATTATACGGAAAACTGTTTTTACGTTATTTTTTTTATTCTACATACTACCTAGCAGTCCTCTCGACTATCCGTGAACCGTCTCGTTTGATGAAAAGTAATCAGGAAACGAGTAAAATGAATAATTATAAAATACGCGTAGTAAACCTGTGGTCAATATAATAAATTTATTTTATTTTCGTGCCTTGTAACACTAGTATAAGTTTGAAACACTGTAATGTAATCCTTTTTATTCTATCTCTTTATTCTGTGACATCATTGTCTTTACTATACGATTTCTACGACAGTAAAGTTATTTTTACTGGAAGGTCAAAATAACTAACCAAAAACACATTTTTATTTTTATGCAAAAAGGAAGTCTCAAATATATCTATATTACATTTGTGCCATTTTTAGAGACCTTGAAAGGTATTCAAAATATTTTATTATTTTAACTCTATATACCCAGAGCCATATAAAAATATAGATGAAGAGAATTTGAAACAAATATAAAGTTCGAAGGTCTGTGTATGCAGAGGACAGAGTTTGTGTTCCGACCTCAATGATGTATGAGAAAAGTTAAAGAATTACATTTTGAAAAGTGTCACTTGTAATACTTGTACATACAAAGTTGAGTTTATAATAAAAATATAGAAACAATTTAGTCGTCACAGTTTACAAATAAAACAGATGCAGATTATAATTATAACAAAAAAAAAACAAACGAAATCTGGTGAACACAATAATAATGTACCTTATAATACTATGACTATTTAAGGTCTAGTGTTGCACTTAAAAAGACAATGCCTACACTGGAATAATTTGTTTCATAATTAATATATTTGTAAATGAAACAATCATCTAACCCGTTCAAAATAACACAAATAGGAAACACTAAATCCATGGAGTGATGTAGAACTGATTGTTATAATGACAAACAAACAAATGTTAATTAATATTATGAATGATAACGAATAATGTTGGCTCCAACTAAAATCAACTCTGTATAATAAAGTGATGAACCAATTATGACTTCGTCTCATATTAAAGTCCAATCAGAATTAAATTTATTATTGATGTTGAATGTAATAATGATTTTCCGAACCCAGATTTCAGGGTTTTTTTAATCAAATAAAAAATTATCAACCTCTGCACTTTGATGAATGCATCAAAAGATAAATTCTTTTAAAACTTTATATAGCACGTGAAATATTATTTAACCAGTCAAAACTGAATGAACACATAACCTGATTATCTGTTCATAATCTACGAAGCTCAGTAAAGAAGATAAAGTTTGTCAGCGAGCTGTGTCACTATCATTAATGAAAACTGTAAGCCTTCATGCACTCAGCTACACGCTGATATATATATGTTACAGAGACATATGTATAAATTACTATTATATTATATAGACTAAATACATATATGGACAACATACTTTAAAATTCTTTATGTTCAGAAAATTATTTCCTATAGTAATAAGTAATGATACAGATTCGACTAAAAACGATATTTAAATGTACTTAGGTACTACAAATATTTTCAGCTGTTGATTATTATTGATGACGTTATAACATCTACGATAATCGTACATTGTGATCAACTAATAATGTTAAAACTAAACATTATTATCTAACACGCTTCATGACTTCTATTCAATAAACAAACACACTGACTGAGATCCCATTGTTGTGATCCACACATGACCTCATTATAAAATGGGTGCTTTTCACGATTTAAAATATAAACAGAAATATAACCATAGTTTTAAACATTTGTGAAATAACATTGTTTAATATTTAGAAACTCTTCATCTATCTGTTACAGGTCCAATTAAATATAATGTGAAATCCTACCTTATATTAACTATTATCGATATAAGAAAACATTTTTTCCTGGAACAATGCAATAATTCATTGACAGGAGTCACATGTGAAATGTCATATTATATAAATCTTAAAAATCTTGTTAATTCCCTCACATTTTAATTAGATCTCCCAGTGCGATAGTTCATTTCGTTTTGCAAGGGTCGTCACTTTTCTACAATTTAAACAACAAGGCTTCACAAATGGTTCCTAATTCTTCGTTTAAAGGCTATAACTGTGTAATTATGTGTAGCGACGACAGCGCGGAGGGATTAAGACCGAGGACATTCAAATATTATACAGCATAAAATACACGTTTGTACAGGAATTCGCTTTAAATAGAGATTTTGGTGATTACCGAAGCTTCGGAAATGAATAATAATATCATATTAAAGAGTAAAATAAGAAATAGTTAATAGCTATTTGTATTAAGTGTAATTTCATTTCAAAGTATAAAACCGACAAAGAAACTATAGCAATCTAACCAAGAAGTTTTTACCATAGTTGTGGTGGGTCTTATATGATTTTTAATAAAATAACTCTGTCTATATATTGTGTTGTTAAGATAGTTATACATACATTTAAGTAGTCAACAAAACACTTATTTAAACCTTATTATAATGTATTAAAATTGGATCAGTTCATAATTATAAATGTCATATTCTAGTATACACGACCTGCAAAGTTACTTTATATCAACATTTACGTTCCAAACGTTCCATAGAAAACCAAATAAAATCTTAATAATCACATGTCGTTTGTCCGTGATCACGGTCGCTGAAAAGTAACCGCTAAACGTCGGGAGTATGTAGTATTTTTACAATAATAAGAAACGCTTAGTATAGTCCAACAAAACATTAGTTTGAATTAAATAAAATCTTCTTTGTATGGAGTGAAACTTTTTATAAGTGGATTGGTAAAATTTTGTCACATTTCGATAGTATTACTGATCAATACTTTGTATATTGTTGTGCTATGAGGTGGTCTGGTCTCAGTCTTTGGCCTCTATTCACGTGCGAACATCTATCGATTAGATTCTATTGATACCATTGAAACTCCACTAGTGACTGGTCGACACAACGAGCCTCTATAACACTATAATAATTAATAGCCTTTTGAGACCGCTTATGCTTCATCATTCCAGAATTTCCGGCTTTCTGTATGCTAAGTCTAAATTAGAACCTCACACTGCATATGCAGTTTTCTGTTTTTAACATTAAAGCAGCATGAAGCTAGGGCTTAAATTAAAATTTGAAAATATGTATCCCGGTGGTGTATTGAAGTTTTCATCTTATAATATCTGATTTAAATTTTAATTTACGTTTTCCTTTTCACAATCTATAACCGTCTTTCAAAATAAAATGTGTGAAAATATGGTAATGAAAAACTATCCATACTTCTTATCTTATATACATATTATGTAATGTGCTGATGGCGACTTGATCTAAGCATACTGACGTAATACAAATCCCATGCGAATTGCAGTACTGGTCGTTGTTATAAACAAGTAATAATAATAAGACTACCCATTACATTTTCAGGAAATCGTGAATATCAATGGCTTCTATAATATTCTTTTCTAATAACGCCATAACTGAAATAAAAGTCTAATGGTATATAAAACAGTAACGCTTCACAAATATCAATCATCGTACTATCTTGAAACATCTAAACCGTTTCACAAATCATTTGTTGATAATCGTGTCCATTGTTATTTAAATGTACCTAGTACCTAGATATCGGTAAATAGGAGTAGGAATAATACTTGTCTTAATTTGTTTGCAATGTATTTTACCTAATGGAGAAAAGTTATACAATAAGTTTACATTCATTGGGTAAAACATGTAATCCAAGTAATATTAGTTTCATTTAAATGAACACTCGCGAATGTCTTAGATCTCATTATGTAAAACGTGTCTAAAAACTAAGTTGCCGTCAAACACGGTTTCAACAAGCACGCTTAATTTTGTCAAATAATTTCTGAAACATTTCACGTTATTTAGAATTATATAACTTACATATTATATTATAGTATTCTTATATAATTTTGTGTTACTTTTGGAAAATTATTTTTTGTAGTTGATATTATGACTTTTGTAAAGTCTAAATGTATCATTTCTTCCGATTAAGATAAACAAAAACACAGCAGTCCTTAAAGACAAGTGTATAAAAAACTTTGCCTTAAATGACAAAGTTTTTGAATTAAATGTAAATTAAGAGTACATTTATCAAGTTCTGTTAACTAACAAATTATTAACCAAATCACATGTATGCAAACACAGTTCACAGTAATATTAGTAATATCGACACAATTATTAAATTTAATATCACCATGTAATGTGTATTAAATGTGTCTGGTATTTATTGAAACCGGTCATTAACAAAACATTACAATAGAGGCGACAAATACAGATTGTGACATCAATAGTATCATTAGAATGTAACGCGTTGGCTAATGTACCTAGCGCTATTCATTTGTCACCAATGATTTAGGTGCGTATGGAAATGTGGTTACTATTTTCAATATAATTTTGACTACAATAAAATTATAGGATTGAAAAGAGATGGTGTGGTCTTTCATCGTCACTAAATTAATTCTGTAACACGTAAAGTAACCTTTTAAAATGTTATATCATTTGAAGATAAGTTTTTCTACACTTTATTCATTCATCCACTCAACTCTCCTACAATGTGAAGATGATATCTGGACATCACGTTTTGATAGTCTGTTGATGAAATGCTTCATTCTCTGTTTTTTGTTTGTAGTATTTTATAAACTGATTTTTCTCAATTTAAGTAACTGTAACGAACTATTACTGAAACATAATTACTCTGTCATTATTGAAACAACTTTAGTTGAAGATTAGTTCAACTATAACAGAATTTAATTTTCGTAATTTCTAAATAATATGATACTTACAGGTTCACAAATTGATTTGAATATTAGATAATATTTACTGTTTTTTTTATTTTAGTACTTAATGTTAGAGTAATTTGAAAATGTATAACAAATGTATCAGAAACCTTTTGTTTTTATCGGTAGGATATTGATAACGTCAAACTTCCTAAGAAAGAAAAAACGAATGCCACCCTTAAACCAACCCCAAAGAAAATGTTACTTTAGATCTTTGACAATTACTTTTACGAACTTGGCTTTTATCTGAATGCATCAAAATTTTTCGTTCTACCGCTAATCACCCTCAGCGTATCTATACTATGCAAGCAGGTACACCCACTGCTAAAAAGAAAAGGAACAGACTCACCAAATGACGTTGTCAACTCTCCTCAGATCGGCTTGTGGTCGCACAGGTATACCTCCTCCACCGTCGACCTTGAATTACCGGTATTTTGTTTTACAACATAAAAACATTATTTACCTAAATGATGTCGACTTTTTTCGCTTTTGTTAAATATTTTTTAAGTTATTTATTAAAATAATGCGTCTCGGTATAATAATGTATTCGTAATGTAGAACACATCTCTTCAGAGGCTTTAATAAAGACGTTAAATTCTCACTTGAGCTATATTTAAAATTTATTGTACCCAATTTATTTTAAAGCTCGGAGTAAGCGAAACGTTACAGCAGACTTGTGTTTATTTATTTATACACCTACTTGAAACATCTTTTCTACAAATTACGTCATTAATATGGGAAATTAAATTTCACAAACTAAACATGAGACTATCTATTGGATTCAATGAGACTATCTATTGGATTTCTGTCTCGTAATCGTCATCGTCATCAGCCTATCAACGCCCACTGCTGAGCAAGGCCTCTTTCTCACGTGGACAAGGTTTGAGCATTAATCACCACGCTTGCTCAAGACGGGTTGGTGATTTCAAACTTATAATTGTGAAACTATAAGTCCAGGTTTCCTCACGATGTTTTCCTTCACCGTGGTGTCTAAATGCTCTCAGAAAGTACATATGACTCCGAAAAATCACATTGGTACTTGCCAGGTTTGAACAGGCGCCCTCGGCAACGAGAGGCGGACCCTTTAACCACTAGGCCACCACTGACTGTCTATCTATTAGAAATCTCTGGAATTAAAATTCTTTAACAATTGATAGAAATTGGAAATTATTTCCAGGGATTTTCTGTAAAACATCTATTAGAAAATACAAATAGCTATGTACTACGAAATATTATTTTCTTAGTAACTTATCTAACGATTTTTTCTAGAAATAAAACTTCATTTTTTTTCCATATCACGATGGCTCCCTCCGAAGATTACGCAACTTTCTACCCATCCCTACCAAAGTTATGTTAGCACAGTCACTCCTACTACCAATTCTCGATTATGCTGACGCATGTTATCTTGATTTAAGAGAGGAGCAACTTAATAAACTTGAGCGTCTCCAAAATCTTTGCATCCGATTCATATTTGGTCTTCGTAAATATGATCACGTTTCTGAGTTTCGTAAAAAGCTCAAGTGGCTCCCAATCCGGCTTCGCAGGAATACTCACATCCTTCAGCTTCTGTTTTTTTTTTTTTTTTTTTTTTTTTATGTCAAAGGTGGCAAACGAGCAGACGGCCCACTTGATGGAAGGTGGTTACCGTCGCCCATTGACATCCGCAACAAAGATGTTGCGGATGCGTTGCCAACCTTGTTTTATAGGGATAGGGAGGGGTGGGAATAAGGATATTGTAGGAAAGGGTGGGAATAGGGAAAGGGCAACCGGCTCTCTCACTCATCGGACGAAACGCAGCCATTAAAGGCTACTTCACGCCGATCTTCTGTGAGAGGGTGGTACTTCCCCGGTCGAGCCAGCCCGTGTTCGAGCTGTAGTAACTAACCACAGCTAGGCTCTACCACCTAAAAATTCTGTACTGTATTCTGTTCAATCCGTCTTCTCCTTCATATCTAAAAGAACGTTTTCAATTTCTTAGTTCTTCACATAGTCATAATCTTCGTTCTGAAGAGAATTTGATGTTAAAAATACCACCTCATACAACTTCTTTTTACACTCACTCTTTTACTGTCCACTCTATTCGTCTTTGGAACTCTCTTCCACTCGAAGCAAGACGTGCACCAACCTTGACTTCTTTTAAAAAAATGATAAAAGAGCACTATCTTGCTTCGTGAAGAAATATGTACTGCAATTAAATATTTTATTTACATATTATGTAACTATCTATAGTATGTAAATGTATATATTTATAATGTGTATGTATATTATATTATTATATAAGTATATATTTATGGTATATTTATCTATGTATCGTATATATACATATATATGGATGTATATATATATATATATATATATATATATATATATATATATATATATATATATATATATATATATATTGTATCTATATTTATAATTTGTACACCCCTACCATCCTATCTCTCTCCTCTACCAAAGGTTGCCTGGAAGAGATCGCTGTTTTAGCGATAAGGCCGCCTGTTGTACATTTTCTTTTCTTTATGTTATTCCTATTACTCCTATTATATATTGGTGTACAATAAAGTGTATATAAATAAATAAATAAATAGATGTCCTATTTCACCTCCCTGAATCACAGCCTCATATAATTTCAACGTAACTATTCGTGAGATTGGACTTTCATAGTTTATAATAACGGATTTACAGACGCCAGAGGCTTGCTTATTGTCTATGTAATAATTGAAGAAGTATTCTCTACGTGCACAAAAATTTGGAGTGGAGTTCTAGCTACCTAACAAACAACACATCTACTTGTATTTACTTCAATAACTTTGACCAATATAGTTACTTACATTCTATTATTAATATGGTTTGAGGGAGTGGTTAAAGACCATCATTAGTTTTAAGAACGCTTCTTAGTATAGGTACGTAAATAAGTGAGGCATAATTATCAACGTAAAAGGATGAATTCATACAGGAATATATCCAGAAACTTTATATTGAATAAAAGCTAAAAATCGTTGAATTTTTTAAAAATATTTGAATCGTCTTTGGAAAAGCATAGTGAAATTGCGTGCAGATTTATGAACAATAGATATTCCAAAGACGGGAATAATCTATCGTGTAGATAAGACCGACCGTAAAATATTGCAATATCTCTGCAGTTAGGAACATTCCTAAGTTATATTTATTGTTTATAGTTCACTAATAATAGTGGACTAGTATTTAGAATGACTGACTGAGTTCAAAATTGGTCTTAATTTAATTAAAAAATTAAACAGTTAATGAATTAAATGAATATGGTCTTAGGGAGCGTTCAAGTATTACGTAACGCAATTTTCGAAGATTTTTGACCCCCCCTTCCCCCGTCGTAACGCACAGTAACGTTTTTCTGTAGCCCCCCCCCCCCTTCGCAAAACGTTACGTAACACTCAAATGATCAATTTCATCAAAAGACTTACAATGCAATCTATGTATTCCCCGTAAAATATCAATTATGAGGTTTGCAAACTTGGAATAACAAATAAAAATATCGACCAGACTAATACAATCTGGTCAACATAATGTAATGTATATGAAAAGAGTTGCCAGTTTGGGGGTTTTTATTAATATATTTTTTTAGAAACAATGCTACGTAACGTTTTGTAAGAGACACCCCCTCCCGCCCCTGTAACGGATCGTAACGTTTTACGAGACCCCCCCCTCCCCCAAAATTGCGTTACGTAATACTTGAACGCTCCCTTATATGTCAGACAACAATTATGTTGATTAATATACATACCTATATGTATAAAACATCTAATACACTTCCTAATTCCAGTAAAACTTCTATCGGTACATACACCAGAGGCTTTTAATTTTTTTTTCTCCAAATAGTTCTAAAATAAATCAGTTTCTTAATAAAAAACCATGTCATAAAATTTTTATAATTTCATAGAAATAAAACAATATATATACAGTATACAGAAAACATAAAACATTAAGAATTTAACTGTTTGTTGAACATGGCTGCGAAAGATAATACTAAAAATATGTAATACCTCTATTATTGTTATCACGAAAAATCAGTCTCGAATAATATATAAAATAATAATAATAGAATTCCATATACTGGGTGGCGCAAAAGTAAAGACCCTATTTGGTTCAGCTATAACATTTTTTCTAAATGAGAAAACTAGATTTAGGTTTTTTTAATGTATATTTGTGCCATTAAATTTCGTACCATTAGGATTTAAAGATGATGTCTTTTAAATGGTGACCTCCAGAGTTGATACACATTTGAGCCCTATTTATGACATTTTGCATAACTTGCCGTAACACTTCCTGCGATATGTTCGTTATTTCTTGACGAATGTTTTCTTTTAGAGCTGCGAGAGTCTGTGGCTTGTTCACATACACCCGAGATTTCAAAAAACCCCAAAGAAAGAAGTCTGGAATGGTCAAATCGGGTGATCTTGCAGGCCAAGGCAAATCGCCAAAACGAGAGATAACTCGGCCTGGAAAAGCGTCCCTCACTAAGTCCATAGTGTCGCGCGCTGTGTGTGCCGTAGCGCCGTCTTGTTGAAACCAGATGTAACTTTTAGTGGGTGTAGAGGTGTTTCTTGAATAATGCGCGGATTATCAGTGCCCCAGAACCGAGTATTCTGCTTATTGACATGCCCTGAGAGGGAAATGCGCTTCGTCACTCATAACCAATTTTGTGTATCAACTCTGGAGGTCACCATTTAAAAGACATCATCTTTAAATCCTAATGGTCCGAAATTTAATGGCACAAATATACATTTAAAAAAACCTAAATCTAGTTTTCTCATTTAGAAAAAATGTTATATTTGAACCAAATAGGGTCTTTACTTTTGCGCCACCCTATACATATAAATATATTTACTTAGAAATTTGTTTATTTTCCATTACATTTAATACTCAAATTAATCCTGTAAAGCTTAAAATGTTAGTTTTGAAGGGAATACACAATATTTTAGAGAGTTTCAAAGATAATCCGAATTCAGCGCAAAAGTTGTATAAAACTATTATGTTTCATAAAGTACTTTGAAAGAAACATTAACAACCTCCCAGGGTCTGGAGGTATGTAACATTATAAAGTTCACAACAAAAAGTCAAATAAATAATCTACTATGAATAATAATCTTTCAGACAGACTTCATTGGTAAGTAGTACCGTAGTTTATACAATAAATATAAGGACCTGAGAAATATTTCATAGATTTTTTGACTGTACGAATTGAATGTGAATAATTAAATGATTTTACTATTATTCTGTTCTAATTAACTATTGATTAATTGTTTACCTAATCTACATACGAGGGGAGGTCAATAAGTTCGCGGAATGAGCGGGAAGGGGGTTGAAATTTAACACGAAACTATTTTTCCTTTTCAATATAGTCTCCCTTAACCTTAATACATTTTTCGGATCTCACAAATAATTTATTAATACATTCGAAAAAAATTATTTATCTTGGCTATCAAAATAGGCCGAAATTGCGGACTTGACTTCTCAAATATTTTTCACCGCAGCTTTTTTTTCATTTTTGAAAACAAATAATAGTCGCTGGGGACTAAGTCTAGACTGTAAGGTGGGTGGTGTAGTTTTTCGAGTCCGCATGGGTGAATGGCAGCCGTCGCAACATGGCACGTGTGGACTGTTGCGTTGTCGTGCAAAAGGAGCACACCTTTTGACAGCTTTCCTCTTCTTTTTTCCTTGATAGCTTCTTTCAATCTATCTAATAAAGAAGCGTAGTACTGTCCCGTTATAGTCACACCACGATCTTTATAATTGATCAGCAAAATACCTTCTGTATTCCAAAAGACAGTCGCCATGATCTTTCCGGCCGATTGTGACACTTTAAACTTCTTTGGAGGAGCTGTGCCTTTTTTATGCCACTGTATCGATTCTTGCTTCGATTCAGGTTCATAGTGGTGAACCTAGGTTTCGTCACCAGTAAAAATCCGGTCCATAACTTCGTCCTTATTCTCTCCACAGAGATTCAAAAACTGGCGAGAACACTCGACACGATCGCTCTTTTGAAGTGGCGTGAGCATTCTTGGAATCCATCTTGCACTGACCTTAGTCATCCCAAGATGATGATGTAGGATATTAAAAATGCTTTTTTCAGATACTCTAACCATTGCTCCAAGCCGTTTCTTCTTCAACCAGGCATCTTCCAATATAAGTTTTTCTACTTTTGCGACGATTTTCGGTGTGGTGGCCTCAATCGGTCGTCCGGAGCGGGCGTCATCTTCAATGGACTCTCTTCCTTGTTTAAAAAGTCCATGCCACTTGTAAACCATGGTTTTACCAGGGGCAGAGTCCGCGTAAACTGATAACAGCTCTTCAAAAATTATCTGAGCGGATTTTCCTTGCTTGGTGAGGAACTTAATAACGGCGCGGTGTTCAATTTTCTCCATACTCACTGACTTCTTCCCGATTCACTTGTTTGCAGGTCAACAACTCAAAAGTTAATGACCCGATTTGGTTCAAACTTGGTATATATACTATTAATGAGGTGTTGAACAAGTTACTACCTGGACGAGTAAATCAACCCCCTCCATCCCCTCCATTCCGCGAACTTTTTGACCTCCCCTCGTATATATACCAAACTCCTGATGCGTGAAACCTTATTAATACCCTTCTAGCAGCTTGGTATGTTTCAGCCTATATATATATATAATATACCTATTATCATTAACCGTGTAGTTATTTCATAAATTTCGTGATCCTGACCAGAATCACCAGTTTTACCAAAATTTGTAAACTTCGATATCTGTTAGTTTAATGTTCCGTAATGTTATTTAGGAAATTACGTCCTAAGCTCCACTATAAGTACATATCCGGCGATATTAACAAACAGGAGGCTTTTCTAAACCAATATATTGTTTAACAAAAAAATCATACTGATCCTACTATTCATTAGGAAAAAGAGAGATTAGGTATGTGTACCTATGTATATTCATATAAAAATACATAATAACACAATAGCTAAGAGAATGCGTCAGTCAAAAAGAATCAACAAAAACTCAAATATTCAGTTGTGAATATAGTTTCAGAACACACTAACCGCCTTTTAATTGTCAAACACAGCTGAATGCCATCCCATCAATGGCATGTTTGTGTACGTCATCGCGCCATTGTATTTGATTTGTATTGATTTTCAATCAACAATATAATGAAACTGCTAACACTGAATATGAACTAATCATGTTGTAAGTATTAGAAGAAAAATCCCTGATTGTATTTTTTGTAGATAAAGTCACCTCCAGTCTGTATGAAAAAATAAAACTAATTGAAGCAAGTGAGTAGATATTATGTAGGTGCGTGTTATTTGTACACAATCTTTGTACACTTTCATTTGAGTATATCAGCATTTTCCTGTGGCTGTGATTGTGAAAAAAGAGGAACAGGATAATCTAGTGTTATAAATGTTTCTAACAATGTAGTCACAATGAGATGGACTCTAAGAATGAAATTTAAATTAGTAATTACAAATAAATAAATAAATAGTAGGTTCTTACCTACTCTTTTTTAGCAGTTCGTATCAACACATTACTTACGGTATACTTCTGGTATTCCAACAGAAATACATTAACGGAAGAAAAGATATAGTAGGGAAGACATGAAATGTGTTTTTCTTATTATTGTACCCTGACCTCACTTGATCCCAAAGGCATCAAGGTAAAGCTGATAAAACTAAGCTAACCTTTAATGAAACCAAGCCGTACAAATAGATAAAGCCTTGTAAAATTTCCACATTACACATGTATATTTAAAGGTCTCACAAATGGTAGCGTTTAGTTCCGCAGGGTGTCGACCGCGCGGACGTTCCTGAGGATAATCCGCAAGATTCCCTTCCTGAAAGGGTCTTTAGGATGAGACCCGAACCCTTGAGGTAATTTGAGGGACGAAAGGTTGTTTGGATTGACGTCAACAGGAAAAGGAAACGAATCGTTGTACTAGGTAGATATATCCTTACAAATTAAACATTTTACTGTGACTATACAAAGGTGTTTTGAAATTTAAATAAATCACCAAGTAATACTATCTCATAACATTAAGCCACTCTCATTTATTTAAATAAAACACTGAATTTATCAAATTAAATCTTTAATAAACATCTCCCTGACGAGAAACATACTTACTTTACTTAAAGCTAAAATATCCGTCGACTACAGTTATGATAGTGTTGCCACAACGGAAAAAATTATAACATTTTAAATCATTAAAGTATACCATTTAATCAAATTTTTCTCCATAAACTCACGTGGAGTATGAAAAATATAAACCATTGTTTTGTATATAAATGTATAAAGCCTTTCCTTTAATAAAATTACATCTAATATTTAAGATGTGGCAACACTAACATCGAATATAAAACCTTACAATTGATAAAATCACCTAAAGACATTCTGATCTTCGCGCACTCTGTTCAATACGTTTTAATTCACAGAAAACTAATCCTTATTTCACATGAAATAAGGTCTCTTACCACGAATCACTGAGAGGTAGAATCTTCTCGCTTCCTACGCTAAATTCTACGTCAAATATAAAAATATAACAAAATATACTGATGGTATACTTTAGTATCACAATCTACTACTGTATACAGAAAAATACTTAACCGGTGTCATAACAATGATAAGAAATTAAACGTTTCGGGGCGACAGTTCTATGGAAAAACAAATGTATGAATAAATGCACACGTGGTAGGAACTAAACAGAACAATTAAAACAAAACGAACACAGTATGTCTGTATATATTTTTAAACGCTAGGTGACTCATTCTTCTTGGACCTGAGATTGTCTTTTCTTCTTTTTCTTCTTTTCACTCGCGGGTGCTTCTTCGCTTTGTTCTGCTTCTGGTTCCATGGACTTTTTCTTTTTCTTCTCACTGACTGGAGGTTCTTCTTCAGCCTGTGCTTGTTCTGGTTCCATGGACTTCTTCTTTTTCTTCTTCTTCTTCTCAGTCACCTCAGCGTCACCATTCTCATGTCCGTCCACCTCATCTGAAGGTTCTGGTTTTACTTTCTTTACTTTGACCTGTTGGTTACATTATTTTTTATGTCGCTATGTATCATCTATGTCAAAGAAATAATAACTACAACAGAAAGTACTTAACAAAAAAGAAACTTTATTTTAAAGTTGTTATAAATAATAAAGATTTTGCTTGTATATTTATTTTTCAGCAAATATTCAACAGGAATCCCATATCAAGTGGACAAAAAATAATTGGTTGTTATTTTTGAAATGCGTGCCATACTATATTGATATGTATGATACTTGGTTTTCAAGAATAATTTACGTACGTTAAATATTTTAAATTCTTACTTATTTCCAATATAGGTTTTCTTCCATAGAAGTACAATTACTTCTCGTTCTTTATTAGTAACTAATATTAAGGACAGCTAGGGGTCACAAGCAAGTTTCTACAGATAAGTTGAATATCATTCAATTGACATACATATTACCAATGTAATGATGTAATACCTTTCAAAAGCCTTTGGAAGTTAATTGTTGATGGAAACTATTTAAATATTGTAAACAGATATACTCAACAACAGAATGAAAGTGAAATCTTACAGTATTGTAAGTAGTTGTGATAATAAAATTATACTAGTAGTATGTTTCCTACTAATGTCAAGTGTTTCTACTCACATCGTTCTCTAGCTTCATCTTCTTGGTTGGTGCGGTTTCTTCCTCCGGCTCGTGTTCTCTCTTCACACCCTTCAAGGTGCTGTCAGCTGCCGTCGGGTATGAGAACACTTCCCTGTATAACAATATTTATTCATTTGTTATATTAGATCACCAACAAAATACACAATAAAAACATTCCAGATAAAAAATAAGACTGTAGTGGTATCTTACTTAAAGGTGATAACAGCATGCATAAAATAAAAGTTAAGTGACAACAAACAGAAGTTAAAAAAGCTAATTAAATAATAAACAACAATAATTAAAAATAAAGATAATAAAATAAGTAACCTATCTAAACTAAACAATTGTGAGTATTTATAAATAATATTTTAGTTTTAAATTTTTTCATATTACCGAAAATATCTAAATCTTTGTCTCCGCGAAATAATATTAGCTCTATGTCATTGATCTCTGCTAGCTCTGAGGTAAAAACTTTAAAATATTTCAAGTAAATAAAGTATAACTCACGATTTACTGTGGTATTTCTCAAACTTGGCCTTAGCCTTGCCAGTGCCACTGATTCTCCTCAAGTTGCCTTCTTCTAGTAACCGCAGCTTATTCTCAAGATTCACTTTATGTTTCGCTCCCAACTCGAATGTCACATCATCACCGAAGGCGTCCACACGTGTCGCCAGCGCCGCCTTGGCCGCCAACATTCTCGACATTTTGCCCTTGTTTTTGGTACTACATTGTCCAATCAGCTGAGCGTGGTATATAAGACCGTACTTTGGAGTATCCTTCTTAGTCTTCAAAGCTCTGAACAAAGCCTTCTCAGCACCGAATATTTGCACAGTGGAAGCTGGGTGTTTAGCTAGATTCATTAACGAACCAGCGTGGGCTATTAATCTAGCTCCTATATGTTCCCCGATCAGAACTGTCAAGTTCGGCGCCATGGCCATCATCCTCGCCTTTAAATAGTCCGTCAAGTGTGCTCTATAGTCCGTGATAGATATGATCTCGTCACACAAGTTCTGTATATTAATAATGTCGTCGTCAGAGATCTCTGTCCCCATGGATATCTCGGCTGCTTCTTTGACTTTCTCTTCCAAATCTTCTGGTAGTATGTCCGACAGATCAGTCGTGGCCGCGTGATCTCGGGTACCCATGACCTTAACGATCTTCACGAATAAAGTATTATCTGTTATAATCTTCCCGAGCTCCGGGAAGTGCCAGCCGTACCATTCCCGGCACCTCATGACGTAGTTGTTCAATTCCTTATCTAAATCGTCCAATAGACATTGAGCTTGTACTATCATAGTATCAATCTTGTCCGGAGAGAATTTCAGTTTATATCTGGACAGTGAATGTGCAAGACCTAAAGCCATAGCTGTCATTTCTTTCTTGGGCAGGCCCGTCAACAAACTGTCCATTTGGGAACGGATACATCTCAACAATTCTTGTACATTTGAATTTGATACACATTGTAAGTCAAACTTCTCTTTGATGGCACTACCTAGCTTGGCATCCCCAACTAGCAGTTGATCCTGAACATCTTTGAGCACATGCTTCTTCAAACCTTTCTTCAATGTCTTTGAAAGCTTGCCTTCAATAGCGGCGGTTGTTGCTGCCAAAGCTTCCGTAGTGTCTTCGAATTTAATAAAGTTCTTCAGTTTCACACTGCAAACCAAAAATCATAAATATAATAATAATAAAAAAAAAAAAACAAAACGAAAGAAGAGAAGAGAAGAAAAATTAAAACTGTGGAAATGATAATATTAAGTATAAAAAGTATTTTCTATATATTAAGTATAAAAGTACTTATAAAAAGTATTTTAACAAAGTTGCTAACTTAATTAAGTTTACTGAAAGATTGACAAAACGAAAATGGATACCATGAGCTCTATAACTAGCTAGTTACATACAAAAAATATCATTCCTATGAGAAGAAATTATAAACATTATTATATTACGACAACTGTTACAGTATGAATCTAGAATATCGAATGTCTTACACAGAGGAAGCCCCTTCAGGTGTGTTGAACTCCTGGTACAGATCATCTATTTGTGATAATTTTGACTCGTCCAGTAACTGTAACAAAAGAATACATAAAATAATATAATTAATTGCTCCTGTACCCTTAACAAGAAGAACAAACAAACTTTATACTATATAAAATTCAATGGTTATTGTGTTAGATTCACTTTATGATTTAAATAAAACTAATATCTTCAATTGTCATTATCATCTTGTCTGCTTGTGATCACACTTGCCAAAAAGTAACTGAAATGTCGGGAGTGTGTTGTTTTAAAATATTAAAATAATGAATAGTTATCTGAAAATATTTGTTTTATTTCAATGCTTCGGAAAGTCTTAGATCTCATTAGTTATGATTTATTAAGAAATTTCTAAATGTCCACATAAAAACTTTCCAATTTTTACAAATTCAAAGGTCATTTCTTTCACTTTATGGACATGATACTAGATTCCAAAAATATAAAACATACTCCTCACTGAACATTGTGAATATGTTTTGTTGGTTAGGAACAAGTATTAAAATAGTCTTTAATAAGAGAACTGAGTTTACTATACTGATAAGACAAATATACATAAAACAGGTACAAAAATTCCTTTTATACATTTTTTTTAAATTGATTGTTATATTAGTACAAGGAGACAGACTTAGGATATATTTATAATATAAAAAGCACTTAATAAAATCCAAAATCTGTCTATGCACAGTCTTAGAAATAGAGTTTACTACTGAAACTGACATGATGAAGTCACTAACAAAAACTGGTGCATATATGAAACGCAGTACTCTTAACCCAAGCTACCTATTAATTGTAACAAGACATTATTCAAATAGAATAAAAATCTTTTCAATTAACAACATGACCACATGACACAATATATACATTAAACATGCCTTCTTTATAAATATTATGTACCAAATAAAAACTTTTGGCTATCACACATTAAAAAATACTGTTGTCCTCTTTACAGTTGATAGTTAAAATAAATAAGTTATACCAATTCACAAGAGAAATATCTCCAAATTGAATATGGTGATAATTTCAGACCTTATATGTTACTATATTTTTAATGAATGGAGGTTATGTTGAATTTATAAACAAACAAATATATTATTTTATTAAGATAATGCAGTGTTTTAATAGTACAATAATAGAAATTTAGATAAATGCTTGCATACACAGATAATCCTATAACATAAATAAATTATATTTCAAGTAAGACCATGGAATGAAATCATAAGAATATCATGAAATAAACTACAATAGGCAAATGTGGACAAGTCAGGGTTGTAATGTAACAACACGTGGAAAAACTCAATAACTTTACAAATTTCAATGGCACGAGAGAGATTCCTTGAAAACAGTGATCATGAGATTATACCACACCAACGTACAATGAAGAAAAAATAAAAACAATGAAATCAATGTTCTATTTCAAAATATTAATAAATTAAAATAATATTACTTAGTAAAACCTTAATATAGAAAAGTTATTCATACTCGTTTGTGAGAATTAACTAAAGTTTACAGAAATGCTTGTTTTATTTGTAGGTTATAATCAACACGTGTTATCACTCACCTTAAATATAGCGTATCCCGCCGGCGTCTCGAATAGCACCAACATATTGATTTTCCTAAATAAACTTGTCCTTATTCAACTATAACAATTATAAAACGTAATTACAATTTTGTAATTATTAGCAGTCACAAACACGACGCTTCACCATTGCAGGCGGTACGCTTGACTTTGACAATAGTTTTAATGTTTGACATCTCGTGGCGAGTATATCACGCGTTGACGTTCCGTCTACAATTATAGAAGTAGATTTAAAATACTGTCATAGAACTTTAATGAATATTTTACTTTACTAAGATGTTGTAAGATCTATTTTATAAAAATAATTATTTTCTATATAAGAAAATGGTATAAGCTGATTACTATCACATTAATACTACATATTGTGATTATAATAACCTTATATGTAGTTTTGAACCGTACATATTTTTCTATGTATCGTCAAAAAAATAATTAAACCTATATTGCAAGCTAGGCTTGGTGTCAAATATTAAATCTTTCCGTATTCTCCAGATTAAAGTGTTTATAGTAGTTAAAAACCGTGACACATTTTTTACTTATGTAATAATTTTTTTAAGATTTAGCCATTAGCTAATGTTCTAGCTATAAGTAAAAGGATTTTCTGGTTATTATCTGTTTCATTCAGATGTTACTATTTTTTGCACTAAGTTATTATCACAATTTTGATGCTATGGCCTTATCAGTACCTAAATTAAAAAACAATATTTTAATATTCGATGGGATTGGTAAAATATAATATATATCCAGTATCCTAAGTATAACTTAACTAAGAGCACAAGATATTGACAATGAAGAATTATTCAAACCTGCCTGTTTTATTTCGATTATAAATTTAATCGTTGCATTTTCAGTAATTTGTTTTGCACTGACCCTTTCTTCACCGCATTCTGAACCCCGGCGTTATTGCTCACGATTTTTTAGCAGGAATTGTAGATACTTACTTTGTGTTGATATTGTAGATACATAATATTAATAATATTGTATTATATACTAGAAGACCTGGCGAACTTCGTATCGCCCTATAATCAAGAAATATCTCATACGTTTTTTTATTTATATTTTTGGAGTTTACCTTTAAGCCATAAATCTCCGTGTTTTGAAATGCGACAGAATGATTGACATATTAGTTAGTTGTCAATACTAATGTCAAAAAAAAACGTTTGTATGGGCTATAGAAAAGGGCCGGTTTTATGGTTTTCTCAGTAATTAATCAATTTTTTAATCTTTTATACCTTCCCTGAACCTCCACGAACATTTCGAGACTAAGATAAGATAAATCCGTTCAGCTGTGATCAAGTTTTAGCGAGACTAAGGAACAGCAATCTATTTTTATATATATAGAAGACTAGTTGACCCGGCAGACTTCGTACTGCCTCAATGAAGAGATAAATTATGTCTTATTTATTTTTTGGTGTTTAAGCCATAAATCTCAGTGTTCTGAAGTGCGACAAAATGATTGACATATTAGTTAGTTGTCAAATCTAATGTCAAAAAACCGTTTGTATGGGAAATAAAAAAGCGCTGTTTTTAGGGTTTTCCTTGAAATTAATAAAAATTTTCAGCTTTTAAACCTTCCCTGAACCTCCACGAACATTTCAAGACTATGATAAGATAAATCCGTTCAGTCGTTCTCGAGTTTTAGTGATACCAAGGAACAGCAATTCATTTTTATTTATATAGATTTTTACCTCTGTGTGATTTATATTTAATTATATAAATTATTCAAAAATAAAATTTATACTATTTCAATTAAAATCTGAAGTAATATTCTGTGAAATGTACTCACATCAATTTAATAGCCTTTTTTCTAAAACACGTTTGATTAATAAAGTATTAACCGTAAGCGAATATACTTATTAAAATATTTACATACCTATTACTTTTTTTAAATAATAGATAAGTAAGTAATTTATCAAACGAGTAAAGTCTTTTGACTCGTCCATCTCTTGAATAAAAAAAAAAACTAGAAACTAGTATATTTTTCTGTACAATGAAACGAACTTATAGTATAAGTAACATAGTTTATCGACGTACTAGAGGTGACACTGATTTATTGTAATGGATTATTTCCCACACGTTATACGAGCTTACTTAATACACCTTCAACAGACATTTTTGTCATCCTCACATACTGTGTCATCTGCTTCTCGTTTTAAACACGTCTATGTGATTAAAGACTATGTAGTCTTCACGCGGTTGGAATGAATAAAAATCATAGGGTATCGAAGTTGATGAAATGTATGAAGAATTTTGAAAATAAGACTAGATTATGCGTTAAACTGTTATTAGTAAGATGGTTTAAATATTTGTCAATTTAAAACAGTGGCTCCCAACCTCTTCTTGACCAGGGACCACTTTGTATTCGTTAGTTATTGTTGTTCGTAATGGATCACGATGTAAAAGAAGAATAAAGTGAATCACTAAGAAAATAAACTTTAATGAAACACTCAATGTATTTTGTATCTACAAAAAAGTTACTAAAACATTAAAAAAAATTAAAAGAGTTTTATTTCGTTCGCTGACCACTTTATTTTTAATCCCCCGGACCACTGGTTGGGGGCCACTGATTAAAAAAGATGTACATAATTTTCGTTCATTGAGATTTCAGTTAAATAGACGTCTTAGTTATATGATGAGCGTCTTTCAAGTAATGCAGTCTGAGCAAAATTTATAACGCTAATAAAACTAAATTTGGGTTTATACTCGTATATTATACTGCAGCGAGGCAATTAGGAGCTCACTACATAATTGCATAATGAAGAGTGAAGACTGCACGTTAAACTGGTTTCGGTGGAGTAAATTTTGATTATTTCTTTAAATATATGAAGAATTTCTGTAACATATAGAATATGTTGTCTCAAAACTCTATGTATATTAGAAATTCTCAAAGAATCATTTGTTACTACGAAATTAAAATAAATACGTACCTAAGTGCAATATAAAAATAGAATTATGGACACTTGTTATAGTAGGTTTCTCTTGCTTAATAGTTGAAGTCCTTAATTTAGTTTGAATATACATACATTATAATTTATAGCATAAAAATATTTCAGGTAACTTTTACAAAATATAGATAGAGTTATTAATATTAATTGATACCTCAGAAGCGAATGCTGTTGGAAAAATACAAATTTTTAGATAAATAGATTTGTCGATGACAAAATATTTTTCTCTAAAGTTTCAACTTTGTGAACTACAGCAATTTAGATTTTAGTTATATAGCGTATATACTAGGTACAGTGATGTTGTTGTGTTTGTAACTCGCGCGTGTTTTGGATGGACAAGGCACTTTATTGTTTCCGTTTCCCTTCACATGGTGTGTCAAAAGAGTTTAATGTGTTTTGTTTCTACATTTTAACCATTAAATAAGACTATTTTAGCACCAAAACTGATATCTTAGAGATGGCTTCATTTAGTCGAATCACTAAAAAAGCTATGAAAAAATATTTAAATAACTTTTATGTTTTTCTCCTTCCAGTGGTTATTAGTCTCTAACTTTTAAGGAGCAATAAAATGTAATATTCAAACCGACTATGATATTTGTAACATTACCACAAACACTTATATCTAATTATTTTTTGGTAAGGTCATAATTACTGGTACTACATGTACACTAGATAAATTACAGCGTGATGAATATGAAACTACAGAATGAAATAAATATAATCAACTTGTATGTTATTTCTAACAAATCTCTTTAATATGTAAATATAATGAAATCTGTTTCCCTTCCTTTATAAATACAAATCTCGATACTCAAATGCATTTCTTTTAATTAAACTTGCTCCTGTAATATATATATGTATGAGTGTGTGTATGTGTGTATGTGTGTGTGCGTGTGTGTGTATGTGTGTATGTATGTATTTGGTCATCCATTGAGTGAACGCAACAGATGAATGGAATGGACGGGGATGGATGGATTACATTAGTCTCATTCGACTTCACAGCCACTGGTTAAAAGGATCCATGAATCAATCACGGGCTTTATAAAAAATATAATACAATTTGCAGCAGAGAACTTATTTTAAGTCGTTGTTTTTGGTAATGAAGATTTTTTTATATGTATACTATTTTTAACTCTCTTGTTTCTCATCTTCATTGTTTGTCAATGAGTTAATACAGGAATGGTTTTCTGATGTGATTATAAACTTTATTTTTATTCCTTTCCCGCTTGTTTTCGTACAGAATAACCGTCATTTTACGGTACATTAGATGGCCGATATTAAGAGGCGTGTTTATGGCCTCTGTGCGCGAATAACATTATTATACTGACAAAATATGCCATTAGAACAACACAGTGCGTTTGTTCCACTACATAACTGGCTTTAAACTGCATGACGTACAGTGTATTGTGTTCACGAATGTTAGCTCAAATAATCTGAACTGCATTTTAGCTCACATACTTAATATACATTCATTTTATTAATTTATTCAGAGCTTTTTGTTACCAATTATTCCTTTTGAGGACTATAAAGCTCTCTAAATTTACATTGTCTTTGAAGAAAGAAGAACTTTTCTTTCTTTCTCTCAAATTTTCTTTGGTATTTGGAAGAAAAATAAATCTTTGAACGACAGGATTTGTTTCTTCGAATATATTTTTTACCGCTCAGTGAAGTCTGCGTGATTAATAGTACAATACATCATAGTATCGGGGAGTCGGAATGAATGAACTGTAGTAAGTCAACATTGAGGTCTGAGTGCTCGTCACTCATTCTAAGGATATATTCTTTCAATGTGAGTTTCTTTAATAAAAAATAAATGGCCTTAGGAGCACTTTTTGTTTCCATTTGGAGGACTTTTACTTCATTATGGTCATGTTTTATGATGATGTTTCCTGTAAACCTTATGGCAGTTCTTAAAAAAGATATAAAAAGGCGGACCTAATTTGTACTTTTATTAGGTAAGTACATTTCGGGAGACTGAGATATTAAGGCTATGATTTTTGAGAATTTAATAAAGGACTAAAAACGTACTGAAATAGGTTTACAAAGAAAATATTTTATTTTAACAAAAGAGTTCTTTGTAAGAGGCACCAGTAATTAGACATATACTGGTCGTGTATTTGAAATTTTCGTTCTTAATACGACAGTGTAAACCATCTAATCACTGATAAAACATGTTAAACTTTTCCAATATATATGTCTATTTTTATGTAAAGAGCTATATTTAAGTATTATTATCATATTTAAGATTTACTAAAATGTTTAGCCAACAAATTGTGATTGAGATTTTTAATAATTATTTTTCTGCTTAATATCCCATTATATATTATATATAAGGATATTATTGTGCACTTATTATGTTCTGTCTTCCCTAGGTAATAATTCTATGTATATGTTAGGTTCCAACGTTATCACATATGAAATTTAAATAACCCAAATGAATGCTCTCAAAGTAAAATGTAAACCAATCCATCAGTTACAAAAAGAGATTTATATTGCTTTAAAACATGAATGATGTATGTGACTTGATAATTGTTTTTTTTTACATCGAGGACTAAATATATTCTGGTATTGTAGGTACATGTTATACTCCTAGAGTAAGTAATATACTCCTAATTAGTCAAACTAAGGAGTAAAAAGGTACTTCAACGTTTAGAATTAGGGTACTTACTATATATGGTGATAAAAAATAATAGTGTATTTTCATTTGGTGTTACGGAGCCTTGAAGATAAAACAAAAAAGCTAACTTAACTAATAGTAAAAGAAAACTGTTAGCTTAGAGTAAAAGTTAAAATTTTAATATTATTTGTTAAGTTTTTAGTTATAAAATTATTATTATATATTATTAAAGTTATATTTATCTTGCGTAATAGTTTTTGTAACATTATGAGTCGCTTTACTTAAAATAAATGAACAAAATGAATATAATAATTTATATAAAATAATAATGAAGGATTTTTCAGTTGTTAGTAAGGTACTTTGGTTATGTAATTAGAAAATAATTGCGACAAAAATATTATTCAACATTAAAACCTAACTTGCGTTTTAACTACATATGTATTATTTTTTTTTACTTATTTATAAGAAAATTAAAAATATTAATCGGTTATATTAAAATTAAAAAAGAAGGCAAGTACCAATGTGATTTTTCCGAATCATATGTACTTTCTAAAAGTATTTAGACATCACTGATTAATGTTGATTCCCAAAAGTGGGTTGATATGTCAGGCAGGCGGCCGGTCGTTAAAACTATTCACAACATTTAAGGCAGACCCTGGCTATAGCTGGGAAATTGCCAGGTAGAAGAAGATTAAAATTAAAAAAGAAATACCATTGACAAAAAGTAAGCTTTAGTAAATATACTACTGGTTAGATTGCGTTTAAAGAACAGGGTACAATATGATGTTGGCAACAAAACATCAATTGTAGATATAAGGGTGTGTTGTGAAGGCGTTTATAGCAGCTGTGTGTAAATTACAGGATTGTTTAACAGCCAACAATCTGATATTACAGCGACGCTTAAACTTTGTTCCGTTACAGCCTCGGACGTAAACCGGCTTGTTTAGAACCTATTCCGCCCGTATAAACTGTTGATAACGCCTGGCTTTTGGACTAATACTATATTAATAAAAATATATATATTATACGACTTTATTTTAAATATAAAAGAATATAAGGATATCTTTCATTTTTCTATTCTTCATAGGATTTTTTTCGGGTAAAAATATGTATTATATTGGTGAAACACAAATTTTAAAGTATAAAGGAAAATATAATGTACGTTTTAATACATGTATGTATTCGTTCCATCCCATAACATAACAGAATGGCGGCAAGTAATGAGTTAATTGTAAGTTTAACTGCTGTACTTAACTAGAAGCAAGTTTAAGGAGTCGGAGTGGGAGTAGTTAACGAAGTTCTGAATGCTCTCATAAATCCTCTATACTTTCTGTAAATCATGGATTTAATTGAAATTTATAACGGCCGGCGTCTATTTCCACGCTGTCTTTATTCTTCATTATGCAATTATGCAGTCACCGCTAAATTGCCTCCGCTTGAAGTTCAAATTTTGCTTTGTGAGCGTTTCCAATTTACATAACAATGTAATAAACGAATTTAAGTGAGCAACAATGTATTTTATAATAATATTTTTCTCCGGTGTAAATATAACTATGGCTGAATGTAACGGAAAGTTTTATAGTAATAAGTATAGCTTCTACATATATAAATATCTATCATTGAAATATATGCTGGCCTTTTAAAAATAATACCCCTTTTCTTATTTGATAAATGAAATTTCCATACGTATCTACGTAATGATTTCATTATAAAAGTGTCTGGCCTTTAAATTTCAAGCAGTGCACCGAATGTACATATTTAATATTTTATTAACAAAAAATTTCTAAATTACTTTTAATTACAGTAACTTAGATGTATTCTTAAAGACACCACTATGTTTTTTTTATAAATGATACCTTTTGTTCTTTGCCTCTAAACATTCTTCACTTACATCCAGGACATGTAACATACACGTATATTATTTTTATTTTTCAATATTTAAACTTCATTTCATACTCCACGCTACATTTTCTTTACAAAGTGGCGACTGCCACATCCACAAGGACCTCTCGCTCTCATATTTTAATGAATCATCTCTTGATACTATACACGTCTCAGTGAGTCTCTTCATTTCTATTTGATTCATAATTTTCAACAGCCTTCATAATGTGATTGCTCATGATAAAGAAAGCTCCTGGCATCAAGTCAAGTGGACATACTTGTACTGTCAGTGAATACACTGGGAGAAGAAACGTCTAGTGTCAATTGAGAGTTTATGTAAAATTATATATAACATTATTATACAGGGTGACTGGTGAATTACTATCGATATTTGAGGACGTGATATTTGACGATCATATATGACGAAATAAAAATTAATATAACATAAATATTAATAAACTTCTAAGTAAAGTTAACCAAAAGTTGTGTAATTAATTACGCATCGTATGAACACCCTACAGATTACTCTACACTACACACTCACACATACGCGCGCGGCGGCGTGTTGTTGTTTCAGCACGCCGCCGCACGCGTCCACACTAGGAACACTTGGAACGTGTACACACTTTATTTATTTATACGGAAATTTGGTCAAAAATTAAGTACCTATTTTTTTTACATAATTCGAATGAGAATCATGTACCGAGTATGCTCCTTAAATATTGATAGTAATTCACCAGTCACCCTGTATAGAATATATAAGAATATAATTATTATTTCCAATAAGTAGCAACCTTTTTATGCTGTTCCTTATATATAAATAATATTATTAATTAAAATAGAAATACTAAAAAGAAGACTTGTTATGAACCATTTGCGTGATATAATAGGTATTTTACGTCACATTTTTTTAATGACAAATCTTTTAAATTGCTCAAAATATTTGTCTATATTTGTGGCTACCGATAATGTATATGTTTTATTTCTTGTATGTAACAAGTACTATCAGTATAATAAATGTTATTAATAATTAGATCATCGAAGCACAGTCGTCTATCACAAGAGATATTACTTTGCCGTAATTTGTCATTTTCTCCCGTGTCTCGGTGGAATTAAATTTGCCGCCACTATTATCCGATAATAGCTTGTGTAAACTCATTAGCTGGAGTTCTATCAAATTAGGTTTATGATACTAATTAAGCTTAACTACGAGCAGTGAGTGAGCTTTAATACCACCAGATATATATAATGCTTGAAAGTAATTTAGTCCTCAATTTCCTTGTAATAAAACGATAATAGTATTACTTGAATTGATTTTCATTTACATCGTTTTATAAATTTGTTTTAAGAATATTGTAAAAAAAATTGAGTGGATATAGTTATTTATAAGATTACTAGTAAACCTGGCGAACTCCGTTTCGCCACCAGAAGGCTTTTATATAACATTTCGTTTGGTGATTAAAAGATGAAGATTTTTTTTTGTTTTATATTTGAAAAGGAAAATTTTTATTTCATTTCACAACTTAATTAATTCATTTCGATTACAAAAATGAAGTGTTATTTAGTTGAACTTCTCTAAGTAAATGAAAGTGAATCCAAAGTAGATACCGAATCGAAGCGTTATACGTGTCCGCAAATTATCCGTTTCATTGAAGTGCTCCTTTGTAAACCACATTTTTTGTGTTTTGATCTAACTTTAACACAAATAAAGCGTATGGTTTCCAAACTCGTGAACACGCAAAATATAACTGCCCATGTGAAAAACACTGATTTTTTAAATTTATCCCGCAAATACTAAATGGTTTTTGAGTTCAAACTACAAACACATTACCTAAATATTTTTAGTTTTATATAGTAGATTTCTTACAAATATCTAATTGTCATCCATACGTCATTACATATCTGTCATTATATGTACGTCAATTGCATAGAGAGCTGTCAATTGTGTTATTCCACGTTTTATAATGACTGACGTTTCATATCAAGTCCCACGGGAAAGCTGTCGAACGGGATAAAAAGTATCCTATTGCAATTTCCTGGTTCTAAACTACCTCCCTGCCAATTTTCAGCTGAATCGGTTCAGCCGTTCTTGGGTTATAAGTGAAGTCACTAACACGACTTTCTTTTATATATATAGATTGACATTAACTTAGTTGGTAAGTTCTTGAGTGTGCGAGATTTAATGATGTCAATTGAGAAACCATTATAATTTTTTTTATCAAGCTTACTATTACGTTAGTAGCAATCGCTTTCGCAAGATTTTTGTAAAATTTCTGTAAAAAAAACATTATGGTATTATGTGATGACTCCTAAAAGAATTGTGGAAGAGTGCAGTTTTCCGGTAATATTTTTTAATGAAACCGTCAATTTCAATGATTACTGACGTTAAATGAGACTAGTTTTACACCTTACTTTTATTTGTGGATCAAAAATTAATTACTATTTTATTAGTAATTAATTGAGACGTCATTTACAAGCAGGGGTTTATAAATAGCGTCATATATTAATATGAAATAGGTTACAGTTTTCCACATTATACATATGTTCAGAATATGGTCTTAGTGAAAATATAAGAGGTCCTAAATAACAAAACATTTACATGAATAAAGCCGCGGTAGAATCTAGTTTCGAATAAAATAATTATCATTCAAAATATACTCTCTTTATTAAATAGACAAAGTTAAACGACAATATGACCATTTTTTAATTTTATTTTTATTATATATGTTAAGTTAAATTAAAATGAGAACATAATTGTATCATACGTTCTTTTAACGAAGAATCCTTTATAAATTTGAATACGCATTAACTTCCCAATCTATTGAATATAACCAAGAGGCGAAGTTTTCAAAGCTGTTAGCAATACTTTCGATCATATAAAAGAAGCCTTTCCTTTCAAAATTCGTCACCCGTATACCAGAAGTGTATTAGAGATTTAGTAGCAATATAAAGGTGTTCGGTACCTCAGCAATAAACACAGAGTATAGATGCAGGGGAAACTTGCTGATACAGGAAATAATTACTGTCTTGGGATTGGTACACGTTACCCTGCGGAGAGGACATACATATGGGTTTCTTTAGTTATAACAAACATACATACATTTTAGATTTTAATGCTACATGATTACTATGAATTCCATTATTAGTTTTAACAACATCATTAGATTCGACTAGTTAACATTATTTAACATATTTTTAACTCGAAAATTATTTCAAAGCTATCTCTCACTTCAATTATCATCAGGTTTGAGCTATAACGATGTTTTTCACCTGTAATATTAATTTTTATTTAAGATTTTGTCGCATTAATACAGGAATTATAATACGTTTTCCTTTATATTTAGACTAGGCTTGTTGAGGTCATAATCATTGGTGTGATGTTAGATATCAATTGTTTTATTATGTATAGACCATCACTATCTATTGTACACGAGTCCTTGTACCTTGTCGTACACAGTATATATACAAATAAACTTAACTGAGAAACTAGTGAAACAGGTGATGTATCACACCTGCTCGTGAATCACTGACAAGTGTAGGCATTTAGGGAGTCAAGAAAACATACGAGAGTTAACGAATGAGGAAAAAATTATAAAATATTTGAATACTTTGTATTAGAATATTACCTACATTAAATTTATAATTCATTTTGGTTTCCTTTATGAATCTTTACATGTTATAAATAGTACATATAACATGTTAACAACGGAATTATTTACGTGTTTTATAATTTCAATACTTTCTATTTTTAGGCTTATAACCGTTACTTTTGATTCATTTTGATGGATAATTATTTGAAATTATAATTATGTGCGTCTCCATTTGTAAAAATAAGAGACATGAGTTAAATAGAAATAAACAAGTATTGAAAATTATGTGAATTATATTTATATTCAATAACCTTTTCAGATAGTTTAATGTCAGTAAAGTTATCGATATTCAAAGCCACTTCACTACAGAGCCCCTTTATAGTGTTTCAACACATAAACCCCTTAACAATATCGTTAGGTTCACAACTTATTAGATGTTGCTGAAGACGCTGTGACTATTAATTGGGTCAAAGCTGAAGCATTCTGTTATACAGAGCTCTATACTAAATTATATCTGTATTAAATGTTGTACTTTTAAATGTACTGACAAGTTATATGTCATTTTATTTGAATGTTTGTCTTTACTGTTTGAATACGGGAACACCTCTACCTGAACAAATTCGTTATATTTTATGTAGCGTTCTTTGGAGATAGATGATGATAGATGAATGATCATATCATTACTTTATGCTATTCAACAGATTTGGCGGTTAAATTTATCCAGTATTTATTGGTTTGATTTTAAATTGAAGAAGTTGATGTATTTTCAATCAATAAAATTTTGTACAATCAACTGTTTGAACTGAATAATACTGTACGTTTTCAATTTAATTTTTTTCCAAATATCACACCTACGATATTATTTTTTTTGGTATTAATTATCTTGTTTTGTAAATATTTGTTTAGTTTGAGTCCGATGTCTGTTATTTAAAGATACTCGTTACCTTTTTTTTTTCCTTATCCGCTTTAAATCATGAAGTAATAAAAACTGCTCAAATACACACTCATTTTAGCCGAGACAAGATACAAACATGCAGTTGTTTGTAGATACGTACTAAATAAATTAATGTTTCATATTGGTTTAAAAACTGTCTTCAGCATGGACTTAATACGAGAATCAAAGAAGACACTTCTCATGATTAAACTGGAAAGTAGCTTGGAACATTTGCAGTTCACCTTCGGTATTTCCACTGAAATCAATGTAATTTTTTTTATTAAAAAATCTTCAACAACCTTTTGCATCTGTAATAAATGCATATGACCGCAGAATCACTATTAAAATTGAACTTTCCCAATTATATTAATAGAGCTATCATCACCACTAACACGTCATTAAAGCTATCTGTTAGATGAGGAACATTTAATGAATATCAAAGTGCTATGTGAATATCCTCACAGTAACTAGTTCGCCTCAAGTCTTTACTCACGAATCATATGTTTGCATACGTTCCCTGTGTGCTCTATGTTTTAGTTCAGTCTGGAGTTAGTTACACATTAGACACCGTGCCTTAATTTAGCATTTCCTTTAATAGTTACCTCATATTCAGTCTTTCGTGCTTAAATTGAGTTTTATATTGAACGAAACATATATATATATATATATATATATATATATATATATATATGTAACTACAAGTATATAGTTACAGTTATGATTGTGTTTGTAGATAATGTCATGATATACATTTTGAGACTTTTCTATTACATTCTATTCTTATATCCATAAAAATGTCCGGAATTATGAACAATAGGAGATGAGGTTACATACATTACAATATATCCGATATCTTTCTTAAAACTAGATCTCATATGAATAACTTTGTTTTATTAATTGTAGGCTTTAATAATGCAAGCAGCAAAAAATTTTAATATTCTTTACTATCTAAAATCTTCGATTTTTTTTACAATGTTGAATTCTCTTTAAAAAATAGATTTATTTAAAAAAAACACATTTACTTATATTAGTGTCAATATAAATAAAAATGGGAGAATATTGCTATTATAACCAATAACATTTTAATTTGTTATAATTTTCTAATTTGCATTAGAAATGCAAATGCCGTTATTTGAATTACTGTCTGTTGCGGAACCTAGAAAATAAATAGTCGACACAGAGTGACGTGGAAATATGTTGAGAGGAGATATTTACATTTCTTACTTTGAGATGAAATACATCCGGAAATTGAATGAGGCAACCAACGACGTGCAATGGGAACACGGAGAGGTGGAAATGATTAAGTGAATGGTTCCATGGAGAGGTGAACCAGCTCACATAAAGCATGGAGGGAATTCAGCTATATTTTTCCGCTTACTTTAAATCATTATATACTCGTCCTTACTCTGTGTGATAAACATATATAATTATATGAGAAGACTTATTGTGTCTTTTGCAAACGCCAGCAAGTGAATTTGAGTTGGCAACAAAAACTTTTTTATGTTAAGAAGCAATAGTTTTATATTAATTTATCACTAACATCTAATAGGAATAAACAGAATAACCACATTATTATCGACAAAAAATATCGTATACGTGACAAGAATTGTTTTAAAAAACCTTTTGTTTTAATTTGGTAGATAGAAACTAACCCATAGCTGTTAAACACTCTATACCAGTAATAGCCTTTTTACTGTTTCTTCGAGGATATCTCTTCATATGACTGAGACCAAGGTTTAACACGAAAAGATAAAGACTTTCGCATGGGTCTAGTTGTTCGTTTTTGTGTAGGGTATGATGAAAATAAATTAAATCTTACAATTTATATGTTTATCCTAAAAAATATTGATAGTTTTGACACTCTACGCCTGTTCTAGGACTGAATAGATTTCTTGTCACATACATATAAATAATTGTCTCAAATAACAATTTTATTTATTCAATTCAAAGTTCTAGTTCAAATAAAATGAACCAGTCCGGAAACGTAACACAGAATACTGTAATGGATACAGGAAGGCTTCTTATTGATAAAAGCAATCATACAATTTAATATCATTGAAAAAGAAGTAAATAGAGAGTTATATTACAAGAATATTTCTAATTGAATGTAAGTAGAAATAATACGAAAATATATAAACATGCACTGTATTAATATTTATATGTATATATACATATATATTTAATATGTGTGAACATAATGTAACATAAAGGTTTATAAAGAAGTGAAGCACGATTGGCTTTTAGCAATTTCAATTGATGGGCAATCCGAGTTCTCAAACAAACGTCGCAAGAGAAATAGATAACGATACAAGATAAAGTGTCGTGACGATATTGAAAAAGACCTCAATTGATCTCCTCCAGAACATCGTCTTTAAATAAACAAACTGTTCAATGACAAGCGACGACACTCACAGTGGTCTAACTTACAGACACAGAAATGTTATTTGAATGGTGATTAGTTTATGTGGTTGTACCAATTTGTTATATCAGAATAGTATTACCGTTATTATTCATGTCTGGTTATTAGTATGAAGTTAGTATGAAATTAGTATGAGAGCAATGAGTGCAGTTCCCAGAGTGTTATGAACATTTATAAAACTCTCATCAAAGTCAAATTCATGCTATTTTTCAAGACATTTGCTATCATGTTTATTCTGAAATACAAAAAATAATTAAATAACGTTATAACAAAATATCATGTGGATTATTAATAATGAATAAAAGGTTCTTTTAATTGTATTATAGGACAACAATAGGAATGTATTCTTTGTATCTTTCTCGTCTAGCATCTCAACTTCTTAGTCGGTGTCCATACAGTTGTAATTTTAACATAGTAACCCCACAAATACTAACATTCGTTATTTGACTCTGCTGACTGCTTCTTTACTCACACCGGTACTTAACTAGTCTTTTATATAACTATACAACCCGCAATAGAAATTAAATTACTTCAACTTACAGAAATAGCCAAGTTCAATTTTAAACATTTTTTACGTGTCTATAAATATTGATAACCTTAATTTTCAAATTAAAATGTGAAATATTATATTCACTGTATTAAAAATTAAGCTAGCATTGTCGGGGCGACACCTTTGTCTACGTAAAATATCATATAACGAGTGGCGTCGCTGACTCCGCGGAACGAATACCTCAGTCTAAACCTGAAGATTGCTGAAACCACAAGAGAAATTTGATGGCTTTGCTATACTAACGGGGGAGCTATAATCATACAGTCATATAGTCTTAGGGGATATAAATTTTAATTGTGTAATTTTAATGTAAGGCTTTGTCCGTGTTAGTTTTATAATTAGAAAAGTTTCGATTTAGAGGCAGTAAATAAGCAGATTTTGAATTTTATTAGCATTTTTTTTTAGATCCACCGAATTCAAAAGTATTCCATGTCCGTCTCTTAATTCCAACCTATCTCTTCACAAATTTCCAGCCAGATCCGTACAAACGTTCTTGAGTTATATATATGTAGTATAACTTACACAACTTTCTTTTATATAAATATATGTTTCTTAGCAGTTTAATATTTTTAATGGAAGCTCTAACTAGTCGTCAACAAGTTTATTTTTCTAACTATTACACGGTAATTATTAAATTTTATAAAATTAAATAAAGATAAATTGAAATTCTAGTTCAATAATTCATGATTGCGGTAATTGCTGAGAGTGTGACAGGGAGCGGTAGATAGAAGAATTGTTTTAGTAGAATTACGCATATTTGGTGAGCGCCTCCTACTAAAGTCTCTTACAAACAAACGATTACTTCAAATCTCTAAATATATGATAACCCATTGCTATCGATATTTTCCAAATACATATAATCACAATTGCGTAAACATAACGTTTAAAATACTCATTGAATGTTAAATTTCAGTTAAATTTCGTTTTATTACAAATTTAATTGAAAACCAATCATCTAATTTCTCTTTAAAGAAATTGCATACCGATATCATTTGTATTCTGGAAGCACGAGCAGGTTGCAGGTGTTGGAATCCTATTATTGCAGCTGTGTGATTTAGTTATATGTTTGGGAATTCAAAAAGATTTCTATAAATAAAAGGAACAATATAAACATAATATTAGAGAAATCTTACATAACAATTGTTTAATAATTTGATATTGAAATCAACGCAGTAATGACTAGCTAGTGTACCTAAAATAAAATAAATTCACAATTATTCGTAAAAACCGTTTCAATATTTTCAATATAGGTATAAATACTAATATCCTTGAGAGTGAAATTTTATTCTAAAATGTCAAAATCTTAGACACGCGTACCTAAATATTTTATATCATTTTATTATAATCAGAAATAAATAAAATACTGAAGAACAACTTTCCTATACTTGACTTCATGTTGTTTATACATAATGACAACTATCTCACGTAGCTGGGAACATTATCAGGATATATACGTAATTATTAAAAACTGATATTAAAATTTATAATTATATAAACACAGGTATGTCTGTTATATATAAAAAGAATTTCATCATTGGTTATAATATGGACCGAATGCTTCTTATATCTGGCACAATTAAGAATCTACTTATATTTAGAAGCTATAAATAGTAGCTTCACTCATAATGCATCAGAATTCTTTAACAGTAACTTAACAGAAGGTAAAAAATTCACCAAAAATAATAGACACTGAATATTTCTCACTTCATTAAAACAATTATAAGATGAGTTTTAAATAATTTGAGAAAACATTTTATTTATTCATGAATATCTTATGAAATCATTCCGTGTTTGATATATATTTGAGTAATCTACTTGAAAGCTAATATTGTGCTATCCTTCATTATATTGTGAGGGAGCTGGACGTAGGTTTATTCAGGACACATTCATAAATTGTTAACAAACACGTAGTTTCAGATCACAGGAATTATCTTCATCAATATTGTTCTCAACTTTCCTTTGAGTATTAATTACATCTAAACATCAATATAAGCTTTATTTTAATTTATTTAAGTAAGTCTGCATATGATTTTTAAGTGTCATATTGTTTAGGTATGTTAATAGTAGGAGACAGTGTATTTTAATCTCATCTTGTCAGGTAGCATCTCTCTATTTCCTTTCAATCAATCCTCGTTACTTCGTTTGTCCTTTAACAGGCCATTCTCTTTAATTTCCTCTCCTAGAACGAGTTTGATGTATCTTCATATACACTTCATTGTGTCATCAAGAAGACGTTAATATTTTCTATCGACATTTTTAAACCATCACTTACATATTTATAATGTATTTTCTGAGTTTGTAAATATATCTAAAATAATTCCCAGTGTTACAAAAAGAAACATTCAAACATTTCCAATGCTCTTAAATGGGATGAAAAGAAATAAAACCTGATTGAAAATGTGGTGATTTCTGTTAATGACCACCTCGAGTTCCTAAACAAGCGACGCAAGTGGAATCGCTAACGAGAAACAATACAATACAAATAAAGTATCTTTTTCGTAATTGGAAAGGACCGCTGTTCTTTACATTGAGGTTGGCCTCGTTAAATGAAAATACAGAGACTATCAGTCTCTTAACCGTCCATACATGTGTGACGTGGTAGTGAAATAACTTATTATTAATATGTATGAATGATGAGATTATAATGTATAAGTAATGGCAGCATTCAGCTGAAGAAAAATTCAATTACTACTAATAATTTGTCGAAATACATTTAAACATAGTGACATTACAATAATATCTTAGTAGCTTTAAGCACATTATGAAACTGGTAAATAATAAAATATGGATATACGTATTAAATTTAAAAATATATATAATACAAAAATCATAAATAAATATTATTATAGGTTTTACTCTCTTTAAAATAATTGTTTTTAATTATATATATTGTAATAATAATTGCAACAAAACAGCAATAGAAATTGCTTTACTATTCAGTATGTATAAAACATGATTCTGGAAATTGAATATATAATAAGTAAGTATGTATAATGTAACATAAGTCAATCTTCTCAACATGAATTTCGACCGCAAGGCGATGGTCCGGAGATTACCACTTTAAGAGCAATTTCTCTTTGTGTTCCAGAGTTCAGATGCGATCCATACATAACAGGTATGTAACATCCTCACAATTAACTTCTATAATAATATTTAATGCAAAACATATACGATTAAAAGCGTTTCCTTCAGTACTTACTGGTTAAACTTTACTTATGATATTACGGTGAGTTTTCTCATCAACATATAACGGTCAGTTTCAACGTTCAAAATTCATTCGAATAAAGAGGTTAAAATATTAATATAAAAATCCTTGTAACTAATAGTTTAAAGCACCCACATAAACCTTATAACACCTCTTATGTTATAAATATGAAGTAAATATTTGTGTGTGTATCGGTCTGTGGCATCCTAGCTCCCAAATGGATCAACAGATTTATTTTTATTTGTAAGCCAAGTTCTTGTCTATGTTTTTGTTAATATTGTTCCAATAGTCTACGAGCATCAGCTCTTTCCCAAACATATGTGAAACATTATTGACGTCTGGTCACTCTTTTAAATGCTTTAGGCTTACAAGATTACGATTGTATGTTTAAACGACGAAAATGCTTTATGGTTTTTCTCATAAGATAGATGATGAAAATAATTTTTATATAAATGTTCAGTTACATGATCTAAAACCGTTTCACACACAAAATCGCTTGTGACACCATGCAAATAAAATTGCTTTCAGTGGATAAACACTGTCAGAATTAATTTTTAAACTTTTCATTTTTTATTAAAATCACTAATAACACATATTGTGGTAGATTTAGTCTGACTTATAATTACTTAACTTCACGTTCCTTGTTACCTAATGGTATTTAGTAACACCATGTGGTAACTTTTTGTATTTTTTGATTCATTCATATAAATCAAAGGATACAAATAGCCGCTGACAGAATATTTGTTAGTAATACCTTATTTTCTTCAATCCTCAATAACATACGACTCTCCTATAAATATGTAAGAATAGATTTCGAGGATTGTGTCAAAGCTTGACACAGATTGGTAAAATATCGTTGTGAGATGCTTTCAGTTTTGTAATTTTATGATTTTGTACATATTTTTTTCCAGTAGTATTATAAACTTATTGTTTATTTTAAACTAATTTTGAATAAATCATATAAAACTCTTTATACTTTTTGATAATAATCTTTATAAGGAATATAGAAACATTGAAATATATACCCAGGGTATATATTTCAATGTTTTATTCCCGTTAATGAAGAGTGCTTTTACACATTCCTGTAAGTACATCAAACAAGTTACGATCAAAAGTTACAATATGATGAAGACGTTATCAAACAGCGGTTACTTGATATTAAACCTAAAGTTAACTGATGTGTTAAATAACTCCATCGCTTGACTTGGTACAGCTTAGAATTAAATGAGTTTATTAAGAAAATATCGAGGGAACTATTTACCTCTAAAACAGTTATTTAAATTGAAAGTATAGAATATATATATTTTTTATTCATAATAATTATTTAAAATGAAAAATTACTTACTTATTCATTTCAGCCCTTGACAAATATTCCACTTAAATATAATATAAACAAACAAAAATATGTATTATACTAAAACCAAGTAAATTTTTCTTTCAATGTTCTTTAATAAACAAATAATTCCACTTATAAAAGTTTTCTAATAGAAGACTATTGTATTGAACCAATTATTATATTGTACTCCAGTTTAAGTAAGGCTGAGACTTATAAATCCAGAGAGAAAGTATTGTACGAGAAAATTCTCTGTAACAAAAGTTAAGACCAAATTGAAATGGCTACAATGGACTCATGAATCTTCTAAGAAATCCTATCTCGTGACTGTCTCTACTTATAGAACAGATATATTTTTCTATTATTACATATAACTTCATCCAACAAATAAACACACTAAAACGTTTGTTTGAATCAAGAATAACTTTTCTTACTCGTGTAAAAATGAATCTATTTTTATAAAGATATGATAGTTAGTTTAATGATAATCTGGAAATAATATTTTTATCACTACAAGTCATTACTTGTTACTGTATATCTCATGAACATATTGAGAAGAAACAACTGTGTAGTGAATAACATTTTATTCAAACTATCGTACTCCTTATAATACCCCATTTGATGGGCATACTGTACTTATTAATCTTATTAATCACAGAGTTATTTAACTGAAAATTATAACTATACAGAGACTGAAGGGTGAACATTATTATTAAGACTGTAATGTCATATTTCCAAGTTGTCAAACAAAAAAAGTTATAAATGAATATCATTTTACAGTTAAGAATAAGCACACAATTATTCTATAGTAAAGACGATTAGAGTGTGCATTTTAGAGTAAATAACTACAACTAAAGCTTGGTTGCTTCTAAGTATTTGTCATATTCGAATATAATTAAAAATATGTTTTAATTATTTGTGACACAATATTGTAAAAGAACAGTATGTATGTTCAATGTCGATGTTCAAGCCTCAGGTACATGCGTTCAGTTTAACAATTACGAGTGTAGCGAGATCTGACCCACACAGGAGTTGACTTGCATTGAAGAAGGTTCTATTACTACTGAGAAGATAGAATAAAGATTTGTTTCATATTTTTGACGTGATAACGTCTTTAAAATCGTTTTAGTCGGGTGACATGTTCAGAAACTTGTGTCACACCAAAACCTCACGAGCGCGATCGCAGGTATAACGAGAGAGAGACGGACCGATCTCCCGTCTCATCTCGAGCGCTGCCAGTCATTCCGTGAAACTTGTCACGCGGAATCCTCACGAGCGGAGGCAGGCATAGCGTTCGAGTGAGTGGACCGATCTTCCGTCTCTCTAACTCTAGCGGCATACAAACGAATGGAGATTTTCTCGTGCGGCTAAGTTTTCGTTGAAAACGATAGATGTCATTTAAAATTTGAAAAAATTGTTATCTTCATTAATTCCTTACTTCCCAAAAACTTATATCACCAATAAGACGTTATCACGTAAACATCTCGATCGTAAACCTACTTTACAAACAACCAATTTTTCTTTTTATTATTAATTTGTTATAAAAAATGTCCAATAGACTTTCTATAGTTCATTAACTTCGATCGTTTATGTTTCAGAGATTGTAATATCTTTTATTAGAGTTGAAAATAAGATTTTCAAGTGAGGCTTCATATTCAAGAACTACTAGCATTCCGTATCCACGAGCTCACGAGCACGCCAGCAGGAGTTCCAATTGAATTGGCGTGGTTTTGTTATAAAATAATATTCAGTTATTTTGTTCCTTCATTAATGGCCGTTCTAAAGTTATATTTAAAACTCGTGAAACTGTTATTAAAATATTCTTAAATGTTTAATAGATCATAAGTAACAAAAACTCGTAATTTATTAAATAATATTGTGTTAATTGTACATTTAATATAACAGCAAGTTATCTTATTGTGTAAAGTGACTTTAAATGTAACAAGGAACTAACAGCGAGCGGGTTGTATGCAACGTCGCCTTGTTACCGTCTTAGACTGTAGATGTGTTACTTGTTAACGTTACTTTGAATGAATCGAGGAGAGATAACGCGAGACACTACACTATTGTTAAGAAAGAGACAGTGGGCTATAGAATGTGTGGAAATTTAGTTGTTAAGCTAAACATATATAAAATATAAGCTAACAGCCAAATTAAGCATTAAAATAGGTTAATTTATAGGAGTAAAGTTCAAATAAATAATATACACTTTCATTTGAACACTCTGCTTTATTTTGTTACTTCAAGTCTTCCTGTATATCTCCTATGTATATATATAGTATATAATAATCCTCAGTACATATAACAAAGCTCCATCACGTCCACTTCACTACCCTCATGTTCGTATTTCCTCTCGATCCGTGTTCGCTCCTCCGTCTCCGTACATCAAGTCATTCCCTTCAATTTCCCGTCCCGCGCCAGGCCGGTGCTGCAGACAGCTTCTATGATTCAACAATCATAACTCATCGGACTCCTCTCATCTATCACCTCTTATACTGGACACTGTATTTGTACTCCTTAACCAAAAGATGACTTTACACTCCTCGTATTGTTACTTAATATTGAAACACAGATAGGTATAAAAAATGTGATATGCCCGTCTATTCTGTATTGTTACAAGATATTTTATTTGCTCTTTCTAAAATATTAATTTATTACTTATACTTTCTAAAATATTAATATAAATTTATTACAGAGATCTAGCAGCTAAATAAGGGACTTCCATATCGTATCATAAGTACTTTTTTTTATTTCTAAACTGGAGACACAAAGAGATAATATGGGCCTGCCCTCAATACATATCGTAAAAATATAAATCTTATATTTTTACTCTGGCCCTGAGTATGTACATATTCATAAATTAACGCAAAAGACAATATGTATTTCAGTCTATGTCTATCTGTAACATTGTATCTCTCAAACTGATGATCTGATTTCAATATTTTTTTATTTGTAATATTTTTTTTTTAAATTTGTAATCCAGTTCACTTTCTGTATTATGTTTGGTTAATATCGGTTACATATTGTAAAAGTTTCGGTTCTTTTTAAAATTCAAGACATTTTTGGTCCACGATTACTTGATTTCGTGCCCCACGCCTGCTAATATCTTTAAAGGACAATTTTTTTTAATTGTTCAAATTTCTTTATTCTTATTCTGTTAGAGATAGAAACTAAGTGTTTGTAAAATGTAGTTAATATTCGTTATTTATCTGCAAAAAGAAGCGTACTTCACTTGCTCGGTGCCTCACATATCTGTTTGTTCGACTCTTGAAGAACTCCATACATTCCATAGTCCTTTGGGAATACTTCATCAGCTAGTTATATAACTATTATCATGATAAATAAAATAAACATAACAAACGCTATCATTCAGTCATCGTCCATCCTCAGATATGTGATGTCTCTAGAATAGTTTAAAACTTTATATATTTGATAAAACCAAATCCTAAATACGGCTTTAAATGCAAAAGTTCATGCATGCGGTTCACATTCAAGCGGTGAACATCCAATTATTTCGCCTTTGGTTCGTGATTTCATATTCATATTTTAGCATAAAATATATAATAGTTTAAGATATAAAAAACATCACCGTTTAAATATCTTATTTGAGAACCTTCAAAGTTTTGTTCTGCGAAAATTACTTTGAATAATTTTACAGATAATACTTTTCAGTAGTTATTTTAATGAAAAATAATATTTACAACTTCATTTGTATACTTTTCTTTATTTTTCATTTCGATATAAATTATAAAACTCTACTCGTTCAATATATAAGTAGTGAGTACGAGTACATTCTTTATTTAAAATGAAGCATTGACTGGATACTTTACTAAATATACAAAACACAAATAAACCATTAATGTACTGTGAACTGAGTTTACTGTGATCATTAAAATAATATATTTGTATAATAAATATTGTATTAATATCAATTGTACAGGATATTAACAATAGCAGGGATTATATCACGTGAATTATTATGAAATATATACCTACAGGCTACACGTGTATGTTATGTAACTCACTGTTTTATATTTAATGAAAAATATTTTTATATGATGTTTAAAATTATATGCATTTTGGAAGTATAAAATTGATTATTTTTAATTAAAAGTGCTTTCCATTAAAACAAAATTTAAAATATAATATTAAGTTGAATAATATATGAAATGAGAACTTTATTATATTTATAAAATTTAAACTAATGTGGAGATTAAATTATTAAAACACACACAAAGACATCTTAATTAATGAACTAAGATGTTGGAGGCTGGAGACAAACGATAGAGAGAGATGATTCATTAGAAAGACAGGTAAAGCTGAGAATAAAAATAATATTAGATATATTGTTACATTAAGAAATAATTAAAGTGACAATGCAATAAACGGAGAGGCTTGTAATGTTTAATAAACTACAAATGTTGAAACATGTAAAGAATTGTTTTATATATGTACAAAAAACGATTTGTAAAAATCTCGTTTTGTTGATGAAAATTCTCTCAAATAACCTTTAAGTCAGTTCAAGGGTTATCTTTAATGTTTAATCTATTATAAAACTCCCGAGAAAAATGTACTCCAGTAGAAATAATATGTTGAGAACACATAAAAATTATTAAGTTGGATCTGGAGAACACTGTTTATACAATCCCTGGAGACGAGGACGAGTAAACAATCTTCGGAAAGCAATCTTTTAAAAAGCAACGTTTTTATGAATGTAATGAAATGTAAACAGAAGATAAAGTTATTACATTTTATAATACGAGGAGATATAATAATCAACGATCCTCAAAGTTTAATACGAGGTACATGACACATACATACATATATGCTTATTGTATTTATATTAAAATATTATCTATATTTAAAGAATTATCAACTCTTTGCATTTTGGTCTGAGCATGAACAAATGACAATCAATCTTTCTTTATTTCACAGAAAGCCTTCTTAATAATTCATAGTAAAATTATTCCAAAGATCGTATAAGTATATAATATTTTATATTTAAACCTTCTCGTTTCCATTCAACGTTTCTAACGTTACACAAATTCATTCACAACCAACAAGCTTGTCGCCCTCACTTCCTTCAGCCTGGTTCTATTTTATGAACGTGTTTTATTTGGTTTAGGGAGTATTTATATCTAATAAAGAAGATAATAAAATTAAATATTTTACTAACACGTACGAGTATGAAAGCTATGTATTTCTTAATTACTACGCATTATTAATTTAATAATTTGGCTTTATGATATATTAAAAAACTTATTAATATTATATTGAAACGATAGAATTTACTTCCAAAAGTGGAAGTCTGGCTGACCAACTAGTATCTATAAGTCCACAGAGTTACAATCAAGATAAAATTATTGTTGTGTCAAAAAAGAGTACCAAGACCAGTAATTATTAATATTATTTGTGTGACACCATTGATGAACAGATGAAAATATATATATATATATATATATATATATATATATATTTTTATATGAAAGGTGGCTAACGAGCAGACGGCTCACTTGATGGAAGGTGGTTACCATCGCCCATGGACATCCACAACATTGTTGTTGCGGATGCGTTGCCAACCTTATTTTTTAGGGATAGGGAGGGGTGGGAATAAGGAAACGGTAGGAAAGGGTAGGAATAAGGAAAGGGCAACCGGCTCTCTCACTCATCGGACGAAACGCAGCTATTAAGGCTACTTCACGCCGACCTTCTGTGAGAGGGTGGTACTCCCCCGGTCGAGCCAGTCCATGTTGTAACTGACTACAGCTAGGCTCTACCACCTTCGATTAAGGTGATTAATTAAATAATAAATGAATATTATAACATTTGCTTGCAGCATTTGATCATACCAACGGATGACATTAAGTATTAGTATATTTTGTTGAATATGCATAGAAAGACTCCTAATGTTTGTATCTGCTGTAAACTGTCAAATCTCAAATATATTTAAATATTTATTTAATGTCACATAGCTAATAAAAATATCAAAATGTAAAAGAGAAAACAAGAAATTGAATGTTTGATACAAATATTTGTCAATTTTATTTACATTCCAGTTTTATCCCGTTATCTTTACAACTTGTATGTTATAAAGTAAACCCTGAATGATGACACTTTTAAATTATAATACAGATGACAGGCAGAAGTAAACTAAACTAACTACAAAAGGTCAGCTGTTAAAACTCTCTACCATTATATTATAGAGAGCTAAGGTCAGCTGTTAAAACTCTCTACTATTATATTATAGAGAGCTACAGACAGCTTCTGCCAGGTCCAAAGTACTGTTAATTGTAAAACTTCACCTGTATAATGATTACAGACGTAACGATTATGGAGCGTACTACTTGTCATATATGAGTTTTTATTGTGTCCAAGAAACGTGAAATGTGTTTTTATTTTAATTTACTTTAAAAATTATCAATGAACATCATTTCCTATGTACCTACTCTGAATTCTGTAATTTATATAATCTTACATTTCATTTTCAAAATTTAACTTCGGTTCTACCATTTGGACAATCGTTTTTCATATTCAACTATATTTTCCCAGCCAAGCATATCTGAGGAAAATAAGATTCGTTGCGATTTGATATTTGATATACATAGTTATATGTACGTACGTAATATGTATGTGATAAACGACAACTAAGTCAGTAGTGGCCTAGTGGTTAAAAGACCCGCCTCTCATGCACGAGAGCGCGGGTTCAATCCTGGCCCGGGCAAGCACCAATGTGATTTTTCCGAGTCATACGTACTTTCTAAGAGTATTAAGCCATCACTGATTAATGCATTGCCAAAGAGGGTTGATGTCAGGCAGGCGGCCGTTAATAAAAACAATTAGAAAAGTAGAAAAAGCTATTCACAACATGTAAGGCAGAGCCTGGCTAAAGCTGGGAAATTGACAGGTAAAATAAGAAGAAACTAAAACTAAAATAAATGTTATCGTTTTGTATATTTATGTACATTTATACATTTAAGGGGTAAACATAGATATAGAATACACGGACATTGTTTCGCACGTTTTTTTTTTTCATTCAGATAGAAGTGAATTAAAAACAAAACACCCAAAATAGTTCTCAACCTATGTTTACTAAAAACAAAGGAAATAAACTTTTTTAAATTATTTCTGTCTTAGAAAGTGTATGTACGAATACAATATCCATTATGATACATGGCTAAAGACTCGATTAAACCTCTAAAATTAAATGATTGAGTTCCAAAAATAACTTCCAATTGTTTAATAAAAAAACTCTCACACGACTGAACTCAACCTCAACTATTGACAGATGAATAAATAAAATAAAAAGTCTTTTCAAAAATATCGCATAACTGAATAAAGTATGAACATTTTGATAACAGATTGAAAACATCCAACTTTTGATATTAAATTGAATGTTTGATATACATTGTTAAAACACTGACAACATGGCGTCTATTGATTGTAAATACATTAGTATGAGATATGGAGATGTAAAGTTATCGCGAGTATTCATTTAAATGAAACTAATATTTTCGTCTGAACGTGATCACGGTTGCTGTAAAGTAACCGTAACGTCGGGAGTAAGTATGTAGTTTATAATCAAAAATAAAAATCGCGTAGTAAATTCGAAAATATTAGTTTCATTTCAATTTGTATGACTTTTTTAATACAACTTCTATAAATAAACTTTGATTCATTATCATTTACATACATACATAAGTCTATAACCATCACAATCAAACTCATGTTACGAATGTGTTTAGTACTTCGTCTATCACCAAATTGAACCAAGAAAAGACAACTAAATATTAACTCTTAACGAAACTGTCAGTTCACATAAATAAAATGTTTTACTGAAAGAAATAAAACCATCACAATATAAGTATTTTATATTTTTTGTATTTTATCTTAGATTTATAAATCCTAGAGACAGTATTGCAAGAGAAAATTCAATGTAATAAAAATTAAGAGCAAAATGAAATTGACACAATAAGAGGAGACTGGACAAGTAATATGAAACCTTATGTACCCTCTGAGTAATATAGAGAACAGTTATTAGAGGAAAGCTTTTGTTTTATATTATATGACAGTAATTAAAGAAGCTTGCTTTATAATAAATATTTAATGCTTCATTTCATAGACTACTAATAACTTTATTTTAATTAATTATTTGTGACACAATGTTGTTAGATAAGAGTATGTTCACAGTCGATGTTCAAGCCTCAGGTACATGCATTCAGTTTACCAATTAAGAGTGTAGCGAGCTCTGACTCACACAGGAGTTGACTTGTATTGAAGAAGGTGCCATTACTATTTAGAAGATAGAATAAAGATTTCTTTCATATTTCGTATGATTCTACTGGAAGTCATGTAATGTTCAGCTATTCACTAAACCTGTTTTCGATACATTTCTCTCTGTTTCTGTTTCAGATATGGTAATATCTGTTATCAGAATTCAAATTACATCTTTAAAATGAGCTTTAACATTGGGGAACTCTTAACATTCTGAATCCACGACTCAACAGCAGATGTTCCAATACAATGTTTGCGGTTTTGTTACGGAATTATATTATATTTTACATTGAAAATATTTTTACCTTCCTTATTACAAAAATCCTTTTATCTTTTCCATGAAAGCAAGTTATTTTATTCGCATTTTATTAAAATACTTGATCTGATAGAATGAATGTATATTTCATGAACCATTGCTTAATTTTATTTATAATTTTTGTCAACTATATCAGTTACATAAAGCATGGAAGTATTGATAGAGATGTAATCAGATTATTTTAAAAACAGTAAAAAAATACTTCACCATTTTGCTATTTAGGTTCTCTGTGTTGTAATATGAAAACGAAATAATTTTTTACCTGCAGACTACATTAGTCATTAACATATCAACTTACCGCAGTCCACGGCTGAGACTTCTTCCTCCTCCATTCAGTCCCAAACTTGAGCAGCTCACATCCAGGTGAATCAAGTCACCTTTCTCAATTAGTCTGGTTACCTGAACATGATCGCCTCTCCTCCATCGGCTCCATCGCTCAACTAACAGTCTATACACGAGACTGACTTGTGCCCACTTTGAAGTTACAACTCTATGTAGTCATTCTGTCTCTAGTTCTTTTTGGTTTGATTTATTTATATTTATTAATACTTGAAAACAAAAAGAAAGACTTATTAATAACATAATTGTACGCTAGTTTTGTCTGCGACGTCATCTGCACGCACTCGGTAATGAGTCTTAGAGATAAATATACAGGGTGTTTTACAACACATCTATGTATGTATAATTAATCTGTGTCACAGGACTTCATAGGCAATACAGCTGTTGGTTCCTGCGGGAACTACATAGAATTCTGTAGCTTTTTCTTATTTCTAAGCAATATTAGTGTCATGTTTCTATAATATCTTTTAACTAGTGATGTCTATACATCCCTACATACAACCATATTACTATGTTTTATCACAAACCTACGTTTTAATCACATTAATAGAATATATTTTTCAAAGATTTATTTCTTATTACCTCATTTTATGAACACGTAAAAGGTTATTTAAAAGTAGCATCCAATTGGGATAAATATTACAAAATTTTTATCTGTTTTCCAATTTCATCTGGCTATGATGCGAAACCTCTTGCATTCATTATATACGGAATATGTTTGGTGTGAAGAGAATGGACTCAAAGAGAATTCTGTAAAGAGAATAAAAGAAAACGTGGAGTTAAAATCATGTCGTTTTTTATGAATCGTACTAACGTCAGTTCAATTAAACAGTATAAAAAATTTCACAGTGTCTTTTTTTCAATTTAAGTTTCCTTAAAGAAAATAAATTAATTTAAAATTATTTTAAAACTTCTGAAGTTATCTAAACAATGTCTATTTCATTCAATTTGAATAAACGTTTTCGAATTGAATGTCACAGACATCTGAGACAAAGTTCTCTTCTACAAAAAGTAATTTATACAAAAAGTGAATCATTAATATTATACATATATGGTTTGTCAGGTGTGGGGTTCGAACCCACGCTCCCTGTCGGGAACCAGAGCTTAAATCTGGCGCCTTAGACCACTCGGCCAACCTGACTTGATACTGTCATTAATATTACTTACTGTTATATCACGACAAGTACAGTCGACTGTATGAAATATATTATTAAATAATACATAAAGGAACAAACTATAGTTGATCCACAACTAATGTAAGTGAACTATCATATTACGAACTAAACTATTTATTAAACAAAAGCAAAGTAAGAGAGTGCTGACAATCCGAGTAGAAATACAAAACTGGCAGAAATGTTTTTGAATGTAAAGAATATTCTTGGCTTTAATTATATTGTTTTATTTTTTTGTATCTCATATATCTATACAAGAGCAGTTTTCTTTATAACACATATAATATAAAGGCTCTGCGTCACGGAAGTAATTACTGTCTTTTAATTATTTCAGACACAATGTTAGTAGAACATATCTTTAAAGGCGACATTCAAGCTGCATGGTTCCTGCATTCAATTTGATATTAAGAATTTAGCAGGCGCCACCACACCTAACAAGTAAGATGTATAAAGTATTTTTTATAATTATTAAGAAAGAAAGGATATTGTATAGTTTAGAATACATCGTCTTTTAGTTTTTATTATGTACAATATAACTCTAACTTCTCTTAATTATTCTTGCGATATCTTTATTCAATTTATTTTATTTTAGTACATTTTATTTAGAAATTTTTATGTTTTTCAGATTATGATGTGTTTTATCTTGAATTTAATTTTCCACCGAGGGTTCACATTCTGTGTCTATTAATACTCTGAGTTATATCAAACCGTCATCAGCCTATCAACGCCCACTGCTGAGCAATGCCTCTTTCTCACATGGAGAAGATTTGAGCATTAATCACCACGCTTGCTCAAGACGGGTTGGTGATTTCAAACTTATAATTGTGAAATTATAAGTCCAGGTTTCCTCACGATGTTTTCCTTCACCGTATGTCAGTGGTGTCTAAATACTCTCAGAAAATACATATGACTCTGAAAAATCACATTGGTACTTGCCAGGTTTGAACCCGCGCTCTCGGCAACGAGAGGCGGACCCTTTAACCACTAGGCCGCCACTGACTTTTATCAAATCAAAAAACTTTTATCAAACCACACGTGCGCTTATAGATCTATTCATATTTAACAAAGTTACGACCATCCAAGGTATAAATGTTTAAAACGTCAATTAGTAGTCAATTTCACTGTCAGTAAAAAATTTAATGTTAATATATATGTTTAATACCATTCTCAGTATTTTTAAAAATCATAATTATAAACATAATAAAGCACGGATTATTATTTGATAAAGTTTGACTTTAATAAATAATGTTGTGTTACTGAAACATTTAATAAAATCGCAGGTCAAGTCAAGTCAACTCAAGTCAACTCAAGTCTTCATGTACATCTCCTTTGCATATATATATATAGTATATATAACACATCTCCATCACGTCCACTTCACTACCCTCATGTTCGTATTTCCTCTCGATCCGTGTTCGCTCCTCCGTCTCCGTACATCAAGTCATTCCCTTCAATTTCCCGTCCCGCGCCAGGCCGGTGCTGCAGACAGCTTCTATGATTCAACAATCATAACTCATCGGACTCCTCTCATCTATCACCTCTTATACTGGACACTGTATTTGTACTCCTTAACCAAAAGATGACTTTACACTCCTCGTATTGTTACTTAATATTGAAACACAGATAGGTATAAAAAATGTGATATGCCCGTCTATTCTGTATTGTTACAAGATATTTAATTTGCTCTTTCTAAAATATTAATTTACTACTAGGAAAAAATTTATTACAGAGATCGAGCTCTAGATTAAGTCAGTGGTGGCTCAGTGGTTAAAGGGCCCGCCTCTCGTCGCCGAGGGCGCGGGTTCGATCCTGGCCCGGGCAAGTACCAATGTGATTTTTCCGAATCATATGTACTTTCTAAGAGTATTTAGACATCACTGATTAATGTTGATTCCCAAAAGAGGGTTGATGTCAGGCAGGCGGCCGGTCGTAAAAACAAATAGCCAAAAACTTTTCACAACATGTAAGGCAGACCCTGGCTATAGCTGGGAAATTGCCAGGTAGAAGATCTAGCAGCTAAATAAGAGCCCCTCATATCGTATCATAAGTACTTTTTCTTAATTTCTAAACTGGAGACACAAAGAGATAATATGGGTCTACCTTCAATACATATATGTATTTCAGTCGATGTCTATCTGTAACATTGTATCTCTTAAACAGGTGATCTGATTTCAATACTTTTTTTAATTTGTAACAATTTTTTTTTTTGTATCATTTTTTTTAATTTGTAATCCAGTTCACTTTCTGTATTATGTTTGGTTAATATCGGTTGCATATTGTAAAGTTTCGGTTCTTTTTAAAATTCAAGACATTTTTGGTCCACGATTACTTGATTTCGTGCCCCACGCCTGCTAATATCTTTAAAGGACAATTTTTTTTAATTGTTCAAACTTCTTTATTCCTATTCTGTTAGAGATAGAAACTAAGTGTTTGTAAAATGTAGTTAATATTCGTTATTTATTTGCAAAAAGAAGCGTACTTTACTTGCTCGGTGCCTCACATATCTGTTTGTTCGACTCTTGAAGAACTCCATACATTCCATAGTCCTTTGGGAATACTTCATCAGCTAGTTTTATAACTATTACTATAATAAATAAAATAAAGACAACAAACTCTATCATTCACTCACCGTCATTCCTCAGATATGTGATGTCTCCAGAATAGTTTAAAACTTCAAATATTTGATAAAACCAAATCCTAAATACAGCTTTAAATGCAAAAGTTCATGCATGCGGTTCACATTCAAGCGGTAAGCATCCAATTATTTCGCCTTTGGTTCGTGATTCTATATTCATATTTTAGCATAAAATATGCAATAGTTTGAGATATAAAAAACATCACCGTTTAAATATCTTATTTGAGAACCTTCCTAGCTTTGTTCAGTCAAAATTTTGAATGATTTTACAGATAATACTTTTCAGTAGTTACAAATATTTTTTTATTGTTATAATTTCAATGAAAAATAATATTAAGAACTGTTTTTACATACCTTTAACTGTTTTTAAAACTCTACTCGTTCAATATACAACTTACGAGTATGAGGACATTCATTATTTAAAATGAAGCATTGACTGGATACTTTACTAAATATACAAAACACAAATAAACTATTAATGTACTGTGAACTGAGTTTACTGTGATCATTAAAATAATATATTTGTATAATAAATATTCTATTAATATCAATTGTACAGGATATTAACAATAGCACGGATTATATCACGTGAATTATTATGAAATATATACCTACAGGCTACACGTGTATGTAATGTAACTCACTGTTTTATATTTAATGAAAAACATTTTTATATGACGTTTTAAAATATTATTTATTTTGGAATTATGAAATTAATTCTCTTTATAATTAAAATTGATAACCATTATATCTAATTGATAACCATTCTAATTGAACTTCTAACCGTACGCCAAATATACATTTTAAAAATAGCACTTAAAGTTCATCACAAAACTTTTTCTGCAATAGACTTTAAAAATTTACTCAAACGTCGGGACTATAGGCTCCCCTTGCCCATAATTAAGTCTTCTTTTGCCAGACGCTTCAGTACCTTCATAGAGTCTTTTATTTATAATAAAGTAGCTAACGCTTGTGACATTAAACATTGCTCTCTAAAACAAGCCAAAACAAAAATTATTTCTTGGCTCTCCTCGTTAACCTACAATACCACCGAAGAACTATTCTTGCACCTAGTATAGCACCTTTTCACTAACATAACTTGTATCTTGTAACTTGTAACTTAAACTATGCAATGTATCGAGCGACAACATTAAACATATTTGTAAATCTATCAATTGGTACCCACGACACAGGAATACCTAGTGTGGGTACCACCGGACATTTCTTTGTATCATGTTGTGTTTTTTTGTTAATAAACATTTTTTCATTTTCATTTTTTCATTTTCATTCAAATAAAATTTAAAACATAATGTGAAGTAGACTAATATATGTAAAGATAACTATATTATATTTACAAAATGAAAACTAATGTGGAGATTAAATTATTAAGACACACACAAAGACAGCTTAATGAATGAACTAAGATGTTGAAGGCTGGAGACAAACTATAGAAAGAGATGATTCTTTAGGAAGACAGCTAAAGCTGAGAATAAAAATAAGATTATATATATTGTTACATTAAGAAATATGTAATTAAAGTGACAATGGAATAAACGGAGAGGATTGTAATGTTTACTAAACTACAAATGTTTCAACATGTAAAGAATCGTATTAAATATATCAAAGAAATGATTAGATAAATCATTGTTTAGTTGATGAAAATTTTTTCAAAATAACCTTTAAGTCAGTTCAGAGGTTATCTTTAAGGTTCAATCTATTATAAAACTCTTGGGAAAAATGTACTCCAGTACAAATAATATGTTGAGAACACATAAAAATTATTAAGTTGTATCTGGAGAACACTGTTTATACAATCCCTGGAGACGAGGACGAGTAAACAATCTTCGGAAAGCAATCTTTTAAAAAGCAACGTTTTTATGAATGTAATGAAATGTAAACAGAAGATAAAGTTATTACATTTTATAATACTAGGAGATATAATGATCAATGATCCTCCAAGTTTAATACGAGATACATGAAACATACATACGTATATGCTTATTGTATTTATATTAAAATCTTATCTATATTTAACGAACTATCAACTCTTTGCATATCGGTCTGAGTATGAACAAATGAAGATCAATCTTTCTTTATTTCACAGAAGATCTTCGTAATAATTCATAGTAAAATTATTCCAAAGATCGTATAAGTATGTAATATTTTATATTTTATAACTTTTAAAATCTCGTTTCCATTCAACGTTTCTTACATTACACAAATTCATTCACAACCAACCAGCTTGTCGCCCTCACTTCCTTCCTGGTTCTATTGTATGAACGTGTTTCATTTGGTTTAGCGAGTATTTATATCTAACTAGTTTTTGCCCGCGACTTCGTCCGCGTTAGTTTGGTCAAGAGTAATATATGTAGGTATAGATGACCAGGCGAACTCTATTCCGTCTTAGAGGCCATAAAAATCAGGTTTTTCCTGGTTCAATCAAACAGAATGATTGACATATTAGTTAGTTGTCAAAGCTAATGTCAAAAAAAACGTTTGTATGGGAAATAGAAAAGGGCTGTTTTTAGGGTTTTCCCGGCAATTATTCTGATTTTTCTCACCTTTTAAACCTTCCCTGGACTTCCAGGAGTATTTCAAGACTAAAATTAGTCAAATCGGTTCAGCCGTTCTCGAGTTTTAGCGAGACTAAGGAACAGCAATCCATTTTTATATTTATAGAAGAAGAAGATAAAGAAGATAATAAAATTATATATTATTATTAACACAGAAATTCTTTCACAAAAGTGGAAAGTCTGACTCATTAACTAGTATTGACCTGTCTACTTAGTTAAGGATGTCAGTGTGTTACAATCAAAATAAAAGTATTGTTGTGTGAAAAGATGGTACCAAGAACGGTCAATAGTATTGTAATGTGAGCAGCCATTAATGAACAGATGAACATAATTAAATATTAAAAGAATCTTATAACATTTGTTTCTAGTATTTGATCATACCAATAGATGACATTAAGTATTAGTATATTGTTGAATATGCATAGAAAGACTCCTAATGATTGTATCTGCTGTAAACAGTCAAATCTCAAATATATTTAAATATTTATTTAAGATCACTTAGCAAATAAAAATATCAAAATGAAAAGAATACAGGAAATTGAATGTTTGATACAAATATTTGTCAATTTTATTTACATTCCAGTTTTATCCTGTTATCTTTACAACTTGTATGTTATAAAGTAAACCCTGAATGATGACACTTTTAAATTATAATACAGATGAAAGGCAGAAGTAAACTAACATAACTACAAAAGGTCAGCTGTTAAAACTCTCTACTATTATATTATAGAGAGCTACAGACAGCTTCTGCCAGGACCCAAGTACTGTTCCTTGTAAAACTTCACCTGTATAATGATTACACTGGAAAACAGCATGTCTGTTGCATGAGATTTTTTAAATGAATCTGAATAGTTTTTCCGTGCTGATTTCAAAAATATATGCCGTTTTTATGTAGCAGCTCTAGTTTTGGAGTTATGAAGAGACAGGGTTTTTCATTAAAAATGCACAAAATTTAAGTTTAAAAAAATTATTAAATATATTTAGTCTGAATAAAATTTCCTTTTTTTGGATTTTCTAGGGTGAGATGTATCATGAGTACTATTTTGAATGCTCCAACAATAACCAGCCATCATATATTCCTTCCAGTACCCCTGATACCTGTTCTCCATAGAGCGAATATCCTTTTGAACGCGCTCTCCTTGTTCCTCGCTTAGGTCACTTAGATTTTCAGGAAAATAGTCTAGATGGTTGTGAAGATAGTGAAGCTTAATACTCATGTTGCATCCAAGCCGCTGGAAGTGTATCAGCAACTGTTCAACGTGCTGAATGTAGCCGTCAGACTTAGTATTCTCAAAAAATTTCTCACTACTCAAACAAACTCTTCCCATGCACATTTCTCAATAGCTGTCATATGGTTGATGAAATTTTTATCATCTATCAACTTTTAGACAGGCCAAGTCCCATGATCAAGTCATTTAGATCATCTTGATTTAGTAATCGGGGACTATTGTCTCTACCACTGTCGTCGTTTCGGTTTGTCCGCTGCACTGGTCTGGATTTCCGAATATCTACAAGGCTGCTGTGGTGTTGATGTGTCACTAATACTCAAGACTGTTCTTACGACAGATTTTTAGTTTGAATATATCCACTTAGAGCAATTTTTATGGTTTATTCCTATGATTTTCGTTACACAAAAATAACAGTCGTTATGATGGTTGGGTGGTTCACGCCATATCATGGGAGATTTGTACTTAAAATTTGGTCTTTTTTTGTTTGCCAATAATTGCAAAGATTCAATACAACTTTTACATAACAAAATTGGTATCAAAGGTTTAGCGTTTGATGGCAACGGAAACCCAAAGTAGTCAAAGTATGCCTTTTTTACAAAGTCTAACACACTTAAACGATATTTTTGGAACATATATTATCCGCAAATAGCACAAAAACACTCAGGATTATTTAAACACGTCCTTCTTGAGGAAGACATAATGAAATTTATAAAGGGACTAGTTAAGTTACACCGCTATTGGTAGAAACTATTGACAACTTATGTAAATTCAAGACGGACCTGTATCTGACTAACTAGAGCTGCTACAAAAAATCTGAGGTCAGATTTAAAATTAGCGCACCCAAATTAGTAAACAACAGTAGAAAAACTCCATGCAACAAAAAAAAAGTTTGATTTTGTTGTGCTGTGTTATTATAGACGTAATGATTATGGAGCGTATTACTTGTCATATATGATTTTTTATTGTGTCCAAGAAACGTGAAAAGTGTTATTATTTTAATGTACTTTAAAAATTATCAATAAACATCATTTCCTGTGTACCTAATCTGAATTGTGTACTTTATATAATCTTACATTTCATTTTCAAAATTTAACTTCGATTCTACCATTTGGACAATCGTTTTTCATATTCAACTATATTTTTCCAGCCAAGCATATCTGAGGAAAATAAGATTAGTTGCGATTTGATATTTGATATATATGTATGAACGTAATATGTATGTGATAAACTACAACTAAGTCAGTAGTGGCTTAGTGGGCCTTTTGCCCGCCTCTCATGCACAAGAGCGCGGGTTCGATCCTGGCCCGGGCAAGCACCAATGTGATTTTTCCGAGTCATATGTACTTTCTAAGTAGAGAATTTCGACATCACTGATTAATGCATTGCCAAAGAGGGTTGATGTCAGGCAGGCGGCCGTTAATAAAAACAATTAGCCAAAACTATTTACAACATATAAAGCAGACCCTGGCTAAAGCTGGCAAAGGGCCAGATAAAAGAAGAAGAAAAAACTACAACTAAAATAAATATAATCGTTTTGTATATTTATGTACATTTACACATTTAAGGGGTATACATAGATACAGAATACACCGACATTGTTTTGCACGGTTTTTTCATTCAGATTTCTATCTGAATGAAAAAAACGTGAATTAAAAACAAAACACCCAAAATAGTTCTCAACCTATGTTTACTAAAAACAAAGAAAATAAACTTTTTTAAATTATTTCTGACTTTAAAAATGGATGTACAAATACAATATCCATTATGATACATGGCTTAAGAGTCAATTAAAAAAATATTTCCATACGTTATTATACGTTTAATTAATGAATTAAACACACATAAAGTTACCCAAACCTCTGTAATTAAATGATCGACTTACAAAAATAACTTAAAATTGTTTAATAAAAAAAACCCTCACATGACTGAACTCAACCTCAACTATTGACAGACGAATAAATAAAATAAAAAGTCGTTTCAAAAATATCGCATAACTGAATAAAGTATGAACATTTTGATAACAGATTGAAAACATCCAACTTTTGATATTAAATTGAATGTTTGATATACATTGTTAAAATACCGACAACATGGCGTCTTTTGATTGTAAATACATTAGTATGAGTTTATGAAATGTAAGATTTTCGCGAGTATTCATTTAAATGAAACTAATAATTTCGTCTGAACGTGATCACGAAACGTCGGGAGTATGTAGTTTATAATCAAAAATAAAAATCGCGTAGTAAATTCGAAAATATTAGTTTGATTTAAATTAGTATGAGGTATTTAATACAACTTTTATAAATAAACTTTGATTCATTAACATTTACATACATAAGTCTATAACCAACACAACCAAACTCATGTTACGTCTGTGTTTAGTACTCAATGACATTGTCTATCAACAAAATTTACTAAGTAAAGGCAACAAAATTTTAACTGTTTACGAAACTGTCAGTTCACATAAATAAAATGATTTACTGAAAGAAATAAAACCATCACAATATAAGTATTATATAAAGGGTGACTGGTGAATTACTATCAATATTTAAGGAGAATACTCGGTACATGATTGTCATTCGAATTATGTAAAAAAAATAGGTACTTAATTTTTGACCAAATTTCCATAAATAAATAAAGCGTGGACACGTTCCAAGTGTTCCAAGCGTGGACGCGTGTGGCGGCGTGCTGATACAACACTACGCCGCCACACGTGTGTGTGCGTGTGGTGTGTATACCTAATCTTTAGGGTGTTCACACGATGCGTAATTAATTACATAACTTTTGGTTAATTCTACTTAGAATTTTATTAATATTTATGTTATATTAATTTTTATTTTGTCATATATGATCGTCAAATATCACGTCCTCAAGTATCGATAGTAATTCACCAGTCACCCTGTATATTTTCTTCTTAGATTTATAAATCCAAGGAGACAGTATTGCAAGCGAAAATTCCTTGTAATAAAAATTAACAGCAAAATGAAATTGACACAATAAGAGGAGACTGGACAAGTTATATGAAATCTTATGTACCCTGCGAGTAATATAGAGGAAAACTAATATTTTCTATTATATAGCAATAATTAAAGAAGCTTGCTTTATAATAAATATTTAATGTTTCATTTCATAGAGTTCTAATTACTTTATTTTAATAATTTATGACACAATGTTGTTAGAGAACACTATGTTAACAGTCGATGTTCAAGCCTCACGGTACATGCGTTCAGTTTAACAATTAAGAGTGTAGCGAGATCTGACTCACACAGGAGTTGACTTGTTTTGAAGAAGGTTCCATTATTATTTAGAAGATAGAATAAAGATTTCTATCATATTCAGTATGATTCTACTTGAAGTCATGTAATGTTCATCTATTCACTAAACCTGTTTTCGATACATTTCTCTCTGTTTCTGTTTCAGGTATGGTAATATCTGTTATCAGAATTCAAATTCCATCTTTAAAATGAGCTTTAACATTTGGGAACTCTTAACATTCTGAATCCACGACTCAACAGCAGATGTTCTCATAAAATGATTGCGGTTTTGTTACGGAATTATATTATATTTATTTTGTAAATATTTTTACCTTCCTTATTACAATAATCCTTTTATCTTTTTTACATGAAAGCAAGTTATTTTATTCGCATTTTATTAAAATACGTGATCTGATAGAATGAATGTTTATTTCATGAACCATAACTTATTTTATTTATAATTTTTTGTCAACCATATCAGTTTCATGCAACATGAATGTATTGATAGGGATGTAATCAGATTATTATAAAAATAAAATGTTATTTTTTGATATTTCAACAAAATCTGTTATTGTATGAAATTGAAATCATTTTTTACCTGCAAACTATTTATTATTACTAAATCAACCTATTGCCGTCCATGGCTGAGACTTCTTCCTCCCCCATCTAGTCACCGGCTTGAGCAGCTCAAACTGTCTGTTTACATAACGAGATTTAAGATTTTCACGGGTACTCATTTAAATTAAACTAATATTTTCAGATTTACTATACTTTTTTTATTTTTGATTATAAACTACATACTCCCGACGTTTCGGTTACTTTACAGCAACCGTGATCACGGACAGACGAGATGTGAGTGTCTGAAACAAAAACAGACAAGAGAGCATGTAGTCAATCTGCATTTAGTTATTTTTTGTTTAATTTATATAATTACTTAGAGACAAATAGAAACACTAATTGGTAACATAATTATTTTCTTGTACGCTAGTTTGCCTGCAACTTAGCCTGCACGTACTTGGTAATGAGACTTAGAGATAAATATATAAAGGGTGTTTTATAAAACATTTGCTATTCAACAGGCAGCAACATCTATAATTAATTAATCTGTGTCATAGGACTTCATACACAATACAGCTACTTGAGGGCGAGAACTACATAGAATTCTGTAGCTTATACTGGTTACTAATATATAGCATGTATCATATTCCGATCTCTAAGCAACATTGGTGTCATGTTTCTGTAATATCTTTTAACAGGAGATGTCTATACATCCCTACATACAACCATATTACTATGTATCCTCACAAACCTACATTTGAATCACATTAGTGAGATATATTATTCAAAGACTTATTTCTTATTACTTCATTTTATCCACACGAAAAAGTTATTTAAAAATAGCACCCAATTGGGATAAATATTATAAAAATGGTATCTGTTTTCCAATTTCATCTGGCTGTGATTCGAAACCTCTTGCATTCATTATATACAAAATATGTTTGGTGTGTAATATGAATGGACTCACAGAGATTTCTGTAAAGAGAATAAAAGAAAAAGGTGGAGTTAAATTTATGTAGTTTTTTATGAATCGTACTAACGTCAGTTCAATTAAACAGTATAAAAAATTTCACAGTGTCTTTTCAGAACACATTTTCAATTTAAGTTTCCTTAAAGAAAATAAATTAATTTACAATTATTTTAAAACTTCCGAAGTTATCTAAACAATGTCTATTTCATTCATTTTGAATAAACGTTTTCGAATTGAATGTCACAGACATCTGAGAGAAAGTTCTCTTCTTGTATTATTTCTATCTATGAACAAAAAGTCATTTATACAAAAAGTGAATCATGTATATTGTATACAGTTTGTCAGGTGTGGGCTTCGAACCCACGCTCCCTTTCGGGAACCAGAGCTTAAATCTGGCGCCTTAGACCACTCGGCCAACCTGACTTGATACTGTTATTAATATTACTTACTGTTATATCACGACAAGTACAGTCGACTGTATGAAATATATTATTAAATAATAAATAAAGAAATACTGTACACTTGATCTATGTATAACTAATGTAAGCGAACTATCATATTACGAACTTAACTATTTATTAAACAAAAGCAAACTAAGAGAGTGCTGACAATCCGAGTAGAAATATAAAGTTGCCAAAAATGTTTTTGAATGTAAAAAATATTCTTCGCTTTAATTATGTTTGTTTTATTTATTTTTATCTTCTTTATCTATACAAGAGAAGTTTGTTTTATAATATAAAGGCTCTGCGTCACGGAAGTAATTACTGTCTTTTAATTATTTCAGACACAATGTTAGTAGAACATATCTTTAAAGGCGACATTCTAACTGCACGGTTCCTGCATTCAATTTGATATTAAGAATGTAGCAGGCGCCACCACAACTAACAAGTAAGATGTATAAAGTAGTTTTTATAATTATTTAGAAAGAAAGGAAATTATATAGTTTAGAATACATCTTCTTTTTGCTTTTATTATCTTCACTGTAACTCAAACTTGTATGAAATATTTTACGATATCTTTGTTCAATTTATTTTATTTTAGTACATTTCATTTAGAAATTTTAATGTTTTTTAGATTATGATGTGTTTTATCTTGAATTTAATTTTCCACCGAGGGTTCACATTCTGATTCTATTAATACTCTGAGCTATCAATATCAAACCGTCATCAGCCTATCAACGCCCACTGCTGAGCAATGCCTCTTTCTCACATGGAGAAGATTTGAGCATTAATCACCACGCTTGCTCAAGAGGGGTTGGTGATTTCAAACTTATAATTGTGAAACTATAAGTCCAGATTTCCTCACGATGTTTTCCTTCACCGTATGTCAGTGGTGTCTAAATACTCTCAGAAAGTACATACGACTCTGAAAAATCACATTGGTACTTGCCAGGTTTGAACCCGCGCTCTCGGCAACGAGAGGCGGACCCTTTAACCACTAGGCCACCACTGACTTTTATCAAATCAAAAAACTTTTATCAAACCACACGTGCGCTTATAGATCTATTCACATTTAAACAAAATTACGACCATCCAAGGTATAAATGTTTAGAACGTCAATTAGTAGTCAATTTCAATGTCAGTAAAAAATCGAATGTTAATATATATGTTTAATACCATTCTCAGTATTTTTATAAATCACAATTATAAACATAATAAAGCACGGATTATTATTTGATAACGTTTGACTTTAATAAATAATGTTGTGTTTATGAAACATTTAATAAAATCGCAGGTCAAGTCAACTCAAGTCTTCATGTACGTCTCCTTTGTAGTATACAAAGGAGACGTATATATAGTATATAATAATCCTCAGTACATATAACAAAGCTGTTCGCTCCTCCGTCTCCGTACATCAAGTCATTCCCTTCAATTTCCCGTCCCGCGCCAGGCCGGTGCTGCAGACAGCTTCTATGATTCAACAATCATAACTCATCGGACTCCTCTCATCTATCACCTCTTATACTGGACACTGTATTTGTACTCGTTAACAAAAACATGACTTTACACTCCTCGTTTGATTTGATATTAGTTGTGAATCTTTACATCATAAAGGTACATGATATGATGTATGCAGATGTGTATACATCTGTGTATACATGAACATATAAAAAAGTTATTTAAATGAATTCCGTATGTTCATAAAACGAGGTAATAAGAAATAACTGTTTGAATAATATATCTTACTATTTTTATAAAAGTGAAGGTTTGTGAGGGTGCCTGGTGATATGGTTGTATATAGGTATGTATTGACATTACTAGTTAAAAGACTTTGCAGAAACATGACAGTAATGTAGCTTAGAAATCAAAATATAATACAAACTTTATGTTAGAGATCAGAAAAAGCTACAGAATTCCATGTAGTTCCCGCAGAAACAACCAGTTGTATTTTGTATGAAGTCCTGTGACACAGATTATAAATGTCGCTGACTGTTGATTAGCAAATGTATTATATACATATTTATTTCTGAGTCTTATTACAGAGTACATCAGTCTTTCTATTTGTTTTCAATTATTAATATACCAAACAGAACTAAAGATAGAATGACTACACGGACGAATTGTCACGTCAAAGTGCGCGCAAATCAGTCTTGTATCGAATTGACCAGATGATCAGATGATCGATGCTGTCGAAACATGTAGGAGTGGCGATTACGTTCAGGTATAGAGATAATTTGAGAAAGGTGGTTTGGTTCATCTGACTGTGAGCTGCTCAGCCCGTGACTGGATGAAGGAGAAAGAAGTCTCAGCCATGGTGTAGGTTGATTTGGTAATGATTAATGTAGTCTGCAGGTATTATTGATTTCAATTTTATACAAAAACCTAAATAGCAAAATGATTTTGTTGAAATATCAAAAAGTATCATTTTATTTTTATAATAATCTGATTATATCCCTATCAACACTTGTATGTTTTATGAAACTGGTATGGTTGACAAAAAATGTAATAAATAAAATATTTGGTCTATATTTAAAACAAAACAAAAATGCTATTATGTAATCAGTTCACGTGTTTTAATAAAATGCGAATAAAATAACTTGCTTTCATGGAAAAGATAAAAGGATTTTCGTGATAAGGAAGGTAAAAATATTTCCAATATAAAATATAATATAATTCCGTAACAAACCCGCAATCATTGTATTGGAACATCTGCTGTTGAGTCGTGAATTCAGAATGTTAAGAGTTCCCAAATGTTAAAGCTCATTTTAAAGATGGAATTTGAATTCTGATAACAGATATTATGATATCTGAAACAGAAACGCTCGATATAAAAAGCCAAAGTAGACTGAAATGTATCGAAAACAGGTTTTATGAATAACTGAACATGTCGTGACTTCCAGTAGAATCATACGAAATATGAAGATCTTTATTCTATCTTCTAAATAGCAATGGAACCTTCTTCAATACAAATCAACTCCTGTGTGAGTCAGAGCTTGCTACACTCTTAATTGTTAAACTGAATGCATGTACCGTGAGGCTTGAACATCGACATTGAACATACTGTTCTCTAACAACATTGTGTCACAAATAATTAATTAATTAAAATAAAGTAATTGGAAGTCTATGAAATGAAGCATTAAATATTTATTATAAAGCAAGCTTCTTTAATTATTGTCATATAACATGAAATATAAGTTTTCCTCTAATAACTGTTCTCTATATTACTCAGAGGGTACATAAGTTTTTATATTACTTGACCAGTCCTCCCTTATTGTGTCAATTTCATTTTGCTCTTAATTTTTATTACAAGGAATTTTCTCTAGCAATACTGTCTCCTTGGATTTATAAATAAGATAAAATACGAGAAAATATATAATACCTATATTGTGATAAAAAAATTATATTTATTTAAAGTAACAGTGTTGTTAAGAGTTGAAAATTAAAATTTTCCATACAAGACAATTGTACAAATATTGAACACAGCTTCTTTAAAATACATATATTTTTAGTTGCCTTTACTTTGATTCAGTTTGTTGATAGACAGTCATCGAATCCTAAACACATACTATAGATGTTTTTGATAGTTTTGAAACGACTTTTTATTTTATTTATTCGTTTGTCAAAAGTTGAGTTTAGTAGTGTGAGGGTTTTTTGTTGAACAAAATGAAGTTGTTTTTGGAAGTCAATCATTTAGTTTTAGAGATTTGAATGACTCTATGAGTGATTAATTCATTAAAGTTAACGTATTACATTTAATGGAAATATTTTTTTAATTGACTCGCTATCCATAACGGTTGAGAACAAGTTTGGGATATAGTTTTTAACAAACTTCTATCGGAATGAAAAAAAAAACGTCCAAAACAATGTCAGTGTATTCTGTCGCTATGTACACCGCATAATAGTCCAGTCATTTAAGCTTAAATTAGGTAAGAATCTCGGAATTCGAGATACCCAGCTGTAAGTCTGTAAATAGTTGTATATATACACCCTAAAAGTTGTCTCAAAACCTACATATGGTAGGGTGTAAGCAACTACTAAATTTCATGGTCAAAGGTCACAAAAATCGGTTTTTTGCGCTTTTTTTGGAAATATCTCATTTCCTATGGGTTTTTTGCTATTTGTATTTATTATCGTAATTGTAGAATACTAAATTCTCTACAAATTTTGTTTCAAAAATTTTTTTATACGGTGTACCGTTTTCGAGATAGAAGGCGGAGAGCGCGCGGTCACCGCATCACTTCAGGTCAACCGGTGCCTCCGGTCGAAAACGCGCCATATATAGTTGATTAACTATCAATAAATCAATGATTATAAATATTTGTCAATTTTTATTAACTATTATATTATATTTTATCATTTTTTTCTTAACTTATCCACTTTTTATTCAGTATTAATTTATTCAACAACACTTACTTGTCCATGTAATTGCAGAATTGTTAGTAAAAATATAAGAATTATATTTGAATTTTAACCTAATTAATATTAATAACTTCTTACATGATGAAAAAAAAAACAAATAAATTATGAATTAATCTTTTTATTAAAAAATATCATTGAATAAATTGTTTTTTATTGAAAGTAAAAAAATGGAATAAAGGGTACAAAAACTACAATTTATAATTTTAAACATCTTCTTCCTCTTCATCGTCGTCTTCTGGCTGCTGGTAAATTTCAAACTGGTCTTCATTATCTTCTTCAACCACATTTGTCTCAAGTTCTTCCATGATTTCGGGATCAAAGGTTCCATCTTCGTTAATGTCGCTCTGATATGGTTGAGCATTGAGACAAGCTTGCCCATTACATTGGCCACAAGCTAAAGAGCATTGCAAGCCCGCTTTCCTGCATCCGCATCGCGAACCACAACCACTTTTGCAGTTGCAGAAAATTGTATTTAGCAAATTTTCTGGAGCAGGTGGTAAAATTGTCATGATAGGCTCCAGAAAATCATTTCGCATTGCCCAACCCCATACCTGGGGTTCCAAATCATGTCCTAACCAAGTTTGAACTTGATAATATACACGGTTGAAATGTTGATGAGCAGCTGCACTTGTTGATGGAATATTTGAAAGCTGCACAGGTTTATTAAGTTTTGTAGACTTGACGAAATGCGTATAACGACGATGATCGAGACTTTTCACAGATTTCGGAGCATTATAGACTGCCAATAAGGTTTGAATAGATATAGATTTAATGCAGGAAGAAAATGATAAAATATAATAAGTATAATAGTTAATAAAAATGGACAAATATTTATAATCATTGATTTATTGATAGTTAATCAACTATATATGGCGCGTTTTCGACCGGAGGCACCGGTTGACCTGAAGTGATGCGGTGACCGCGCGCTCTCCGCCTTCTATCTCGAAAACGGTACACCGTATAAAAAAAAATTTTTGAAACAAAATTTGTAGAGAATTTAGTATTCTACAATTACGATAATAAATACAAATAGCAAAAAACCCATAGGAAATGAGATATTTCCAAAAAAAGCGCAAAAAAAAAAAAAATTTTTGTGACCTTTGACCATGAAATTTAGTAGTTGCTTACACCCTACCATATGTAGGTTTTGAGACAACTTTTAGGGTGTATATATACAACTATTTACAGACTTACAGCTGGGTATCTCGAATTCCGAGGTGAACTTACTATAATGACTGGACTATAAATAATACATAAATATACAAAATGATGATATTTATTTTATTTGAAGTTTATCACATACATATTACGTACGTACATACATATAATTCAAATATCGAATCGCAACGAATCTTATTTTCCTCAAATATGTATGCTTCGCTGGCAAAAGATAGTTGAATATGAAAAACGACAAGGAGACGTTTTAGTATCGTATATAATAGAACCGAATTTAAATAAAAATATATATATAATAAACGGTTATATAAAGTACACAATTCAGATTAGGTACAGAGGAAATGAATAAATTTATTGACACTTTTTAAAGTTCATTAAAATAAAGATACTTTTCATGTTTCTTGGACACAATAGACAAGTCATATATTTCAAAAAGTACATTTTATAATCTTTACGTCTATAATCATTATACAGGCGAAGTTTCACAAGGAACAGCATTTGGGACCTGGCTGAGGCTGTCTATAGCTAACTATTATATAATAGTAGATAGTTGGATTTTTGCAGTTATTTTAGTTTACTTCTGCTATTATAATTTAAAAGTATCATCATACGAACTCTCTTCAGGATTCACTTCATAACACACATGTTGTAAAGATAACAAGATAAAATTGGAATATAAATAATATACTTTTTTGAAAACATGTTGATATTTCGTTATTAGCTATGTGACATTAAATAAATATTTGAATATATTTGAGATTTGACAGTTTATAGCAGATACAAACATTAGAGTCTTTCTGTTCAAATTCAACAATATACTAATACTTAATGTCATCCGTTGGTATGATCAAATACTGCAAACAAATGTTATGAGATTTATTTAATATTTAATTATTGTCATCTGTTCATCAATGGTGTCACACAAAAAATATCCATAATTACAGGTCTTGGTACTCTTTTTTCATACAATAGTATTTTTATCTTGATTATAATCATTGAGATCCTTAACAAAATGGACTGATAGATACTAGTTAGTCAGACAGACTTCCACTTTTGGAAGTAAATTCTATCGTTTCAATATAATATTAATAAGTTTATTAAAATATCATAAAGCCAATTTAATAAATTAATAATGCGTAATAATTAAGAAATACATAGCTTTCATCCTCTGGAGAAGATTTATAATTTCTATCAATGCCTTTTGAAAGATAATTTCCGTGTTAATAATAATATATAATTTTATTATCTTCTTTATTAGATATAAATACTCGGTAAACCAAATGAAACTCGTTCATACAATAGAACCAGGCTAAAGGAAGTGAGGGCGACAAGCTTGTTGGTTGTGAATGAATTTGTGTAATGTAAGAAACGTTGAATGGAAACGAGAAGGTTTTAAATATAAAATATTACATACTTATACGATCTTTGGAATAATTTTACTATGAATTATTACGAAGATCTTCTGTGAAATTAAGAAAGATTGATCTTCATTTGTTCATACTCAGACCGATATGCAAAGAGTTGATAGTTCATTAAATATAGATAAGATTTTAATATAAATACAATAAGCATATATTTATGTATGTGTCATGTACCTCGTATTTAAGTTGGAGGATCATTGATTAATATATCTCCTCGTATTATAAAATGTAATAACTTTATCTTCTGTTTACATTTCATTACATTCAGAAAAACGTTGCTTTTTAAAAGATTGCTTTCCGAAGATTGTTTACTCGTCCTCGTCTCCAGGGATTGTATAAACAGTGTTCTCCAGATACAACTTAATAATATTTATGTGTTCTCAACATATTATTTGTACTGGAGTACGTTATTCTCAGGAGTTTTATAATAGATTGAACCTTAAAGATAATCCCTGAACTGGCTTAAAGATTAATTGAGGAAATGTTCATCAACAAAACGAGAATTTTACTAATCATATCTTTGATATATTTAATACAATTCTTTACATGTTTCAACATTTGTAGTTCATTAAACATTACAAGCCTCTCCGTTTATTCCATTGTCACTTTAATTATTTCTTAATGTAACAATATATGTGATATTATTTTTATTCTCAGCCTTACTACCTGTCTTCCTAATGCATCATATCTCTCTATCGTTCGTCTCCAGCCTTCAACATCTTAGTTCATTCATTAAGGTGTCTTTGTGTGTATTAATAATTTAATCTAAACATTCGTTTTCATTTTAGAAATGCAATCTAGTTCTCATTGCATATATTATTCAACTTAATATTATATTTTAAACATTATTTTTACTTAAAGCACTGTCAATAAAAAAGAATTAATGTTATATTTCCAATATAAATAATATTTTTAAACGTCAAATAAAAATGTTTTTCATTAAATATAAAACAGTGATATATATTTCATAATAATTCACATGATACAATCCGTGTTATGGTTAATATTTTGTACAATTGATATTAATACAATATTTATTATACAAATATATTATTTTAATGATCACCGTAAACTCAGTTCACAGTACATTAATGGTTTATTTGTGTTTTGTATATTTAGTAAAGTATCCAGGCAATGTTTTATTTTAAATAATGAATGTACTCGTACTCGTAACTTGTATATTGAACGAGTAAAGTTTTATAATTTATAAAGAAAATAATACTATATAAAAGTATGCAAACACAGTTCTTAACAGTAAAATACAGTCAATGGAGTTTAGCACTTACCGGATACCATTTCATAATATAACAAAAAATATATAAAGAATCGAAAAAATAACCCCAATTTTATATAACCGATTCCGATCAAAAAAGCCCTTATTTATATTTCAATCTAAAGCAAACTTATAGACGTGTATAATGAAATGAATTTAAAATGTTATTTCATTTTTAGGTTATTGAATTATAAATCTACGTACAAACATAGTTGTTAGATTTAGGATATGTTTTGAAAATTGTTCCTAAAATAAACCAACTCAGACTAAGTGATTAACAAATTATAAGCCTAATTTCTTTTTTTTTAAGTATTGGCGGTCTTTCTTTCCTTTTAACAACTATTCAAATTATTACGAGTGTCATTTCTTCACAACACCACATATCAAACATAAAAATATTGATTTATTAAAAAATGTGAAAAGAAATAAGCAGATTTTTGTCAATATCTAGAAAGCACATCGCTTTCTTTTTTGTTGAGTTAGTATCAGCGACTATCTTGGAGAAGACACTCCAAAAAATTATTCGTGGAAAATACCTTAAATGAAAAAAAAATGTATGTACTATTTTTTATTCACATACTATAAACCTTTCTTATAATTTTTCTGTTTTTTCTTGTTAGTTACCAACTACTTGCAGGTAAATGAAAATAAATTAATTTTCTCCATTCCCGTCAATACAAATCAGTAACCCTTCTGCCATTCACCCTCGTTGGGTAATCCCTCCATTCATTCACCGCATGCCTAACCGCTACCATTTTCTAGTCATACAGTACGAGTGTCACTCCATTTTTAACTTCAAGACAGTATTATTTGAATAGATCGAGATCATTTTTAGTATGTTAAGATTTAATAGATCCTAATTGTTTGTCAATAACAAATAACCAAAAGAAAAATCATTATTAGCCCTAGCAATATCCAGACCATAAAGGTGAGATCTATTCTAAGTCCCTTAGTTTACTTTTTGCATTTAGAAAAGAACAACACTAATATGATATTCAAAAACTCTTAATTACGATTGTATCTAAAAAAATAAACGCGAAACGTTATATTTCTATTTAAGATTATTTAATATATTATGTTACAATAATTTTGGACGTATACCTCTAAGAATAAACGAGTTTGAATGAGTACAGCTTCTATTGATTTATATTTGCCTGAGGACTTTTTCTCTGAATTATTTTGTCGATAAACTCAATATAACAATAAAACAATAACCCATACTCTTTCAAAGTAAAACAAAAATTTTAACGTATATACTTACAAATTGCTTCTAATAAATATTTTACAACTTGAAAAGTTTTGACATCATTGTTAATTAATTTATAATCTTTGTGGAAAGTTAAAGTAAAATTGGATTTTATGAAGATATTCTAAACTTCTAAACATTTCAGTTGAAATAAGATAGGATTCACGGAGGATTCCAAACTTTCAACCGTTAGCATTTTGTTGCCATTTTAATTTACGATTCCATGTTGTTTGCATTGTTAGACTTAATATTTTAATTTAAGTGTAACTTTAATGTGTACATAGATAGTCATTATAAAGTACAGTGATTATCAGTTCTCATCTTTCATTATCGGAACGCTCTTGAGACCATTCACTTCATAACAAACATATTCCATATAATATGTATGACGCAAAAGCTTCGAAGAATTATTTGATTTTCGATGGGAAAAGGAAATTGGAATGCAAATCGAATTGGGAAATGTTTGTCTCAAATGGGTAATTTTTTTGACTGCCTCGTTTACATATTAATGTTTCATTATAGCCATAGATTGTAAAAATAAAGTATGTAATGTAAAATATATATTAATAGAGTAACTACAAACAGATACTTATTTTAAGTCTTTCTGTTCATTTTACAACAGCCAGTGAAATCTTTAGATGTTGAAATAATTCAATAATATGATCGATTTTATTAAATTTCTATAATTTTTTTATTATATATAATAAATCGTCTTTATTGGTATATATGAGAAAGAGAATAAAATATATGATATAAATTAGATCTCGCTCTTTAGTATAAGAAGCGTTGTCGACGTACTTGCTGGTCGGATGAAAATTTGTGTCATATAGTAAATATTGTATTGGAACAGCAAGATACCAAAAGAAGGCTATCGAACGAGTGTAATTTGTTTTTCTATGAATTCAATATTTCTAAAACGATTACTTTTCATATGGAGAAGAGATTATTATTATTCGACTTGTACGGAGCAGAGAGACTCAATTTACTTGTCAGTTGACGCACTTGAGAATCGATATATTTGACGCAAATAATTCTCCGGATGACCAAGTTGATTCTTAATCTTCCTTATACTGGACATGTCTTCAATTTCCACATCCTTCTGAGAATCTGATTTATTATCAACATTTAATATCTCTCCATCTACAATATTATTAATACTTATATCTTACGAGTAGTTTAAATATCGGTTATTTTTTTTCAATAAATGATAATCACATTTTTGGGGTAATTTGGGGTAAAAAAAAATTTTGTTACTTAAAATTTTATCGTCCAATAAAGATTTCATATTATGTAAAGCTAAATCGTTTAATAAATACAACGACAGACGACAGTTAACAATGCTATCTTCGTTTAATAGGAATTGTATGCTCGCCACTTTAATATGACCTGCATGTATTTAATTTTACGTATTAATTTATAAATAGCTTCACATTTTATTAAAGATTTTTATTTTATTTTGTGTGAAGCACAAGATGACAAATCATGAACAGCCTACATATATATATATGTATTTATGATTCCTATTTACTGGTCCATTTGTTCTCCGACGCAGATAAATCAATTTGACGCTATGAGATTGAAGAGACAGTGAGTATAAGATGACGTCACTTAAAGCACTTTCATCTCATCCGTTCATAATATAATCTTATCTAACAAAATATAAAAAGTTCATCAAATATTTAATTACTTTTATTTAATATGTTCCTAACACTGTAAATATTATGACTCTATGAAACAGTGACTGGCATCGGATGTTTGTTTATCCTTCGACAAATATCTTTATTTATTTATAACGTTAGCCTTAAGCTGAATAAAAAGTAACCTTTTATTAATCTAAAACTTTTTTTTCAAGATGGTACATAAAGAAGAAAACTCGCATTAGAAGCACACATTATTGCTTCTTTGGTACAAAAAAAAAACAATTCATTGCATAGAAACACAATTTTTAGTATTTATTACGTACGATTAAAAATGGTAAAAGTATGAAATATATTAGTTTGAGCCCTTATTTGCTTTAATTTTGTATTTATTTTGCACATTTTATATATAATTAGCGCAAGTTACATAACATCACTGAATATCTTCTTAGAACATCGCTCCCTGATTAAAAATATTTAGAATGATTATAAATAAAAATATTTAGAATGTGGATGTTATGAACATCTGACACTCCGAATATTTACCTGAAACAGATTTTTCTACGATTCTATAAATCTACAGTCACTTCCCGAACCGATGGGAAGAGAGAGAGTTTTTTCTGCATTACCTAAGCTTTGGAATCTAATAAGTCATTATGCCACTCGAGTAGAGTTCAAATTTGGCATCAGGGCTTCGTCACTATAAACTTTGATTTAACTTAATAGCTTTCCATGATTCAAGTCAAATTTAGACTAAGGAAACGATGGTTGATTTTATTTTGCATTTATTCTCACAACTATGTACATTGTGATCAAAATGAACATAAAAGAGATCATGTAAAAATCAATTTAATTTTTGGTCAAAAATAAAGTAAATCATAAAATATATGTGTAGTTATGTTATCCTAGTACAAAAAGTGAAATATTTTAATTTCTCCTCTTACTTGGTTAAAAACTAAGTTGTGATAAATACTGTATAACTCATAATTTAATAGTCAATGCTGATGATGCAGTGATTGACTAATAAATATGTATATTTAATAAGAAACAATTGCTTTATCCGATTGAGTAAAAGTAGTTGAGACAAACATGTAATGTTAATTAGTTTACAGAAGTTAATCTCTCCCACGACTCAGCAACCGACTTGAAGGATATTAAATTAATAATATTAACTAGGTTCTTATACAAAAGGTCTAAAACTTTATAGGTTACATTATTCAGAATTTAATTTCACCAGAGACGTGAAGGTTTAATGACGGTGTGCTTTACTTCTTGGACGAGATCCAAGACTAGAGCTGTCATGCACGTAGTTTATTTAAATAAATTCCTTATGCTTGTATACATCTGCATACATACATCATATCATATACCTTCTTGAAGTTGTAAAGAGTAACAATTAATATCAAATCAAAGGAGGAGTGTAAAGTCATCTTATTGTTAAGGAGTACAAATACAGTGTCCAGTATAAGAGGTGATAGATGAGAGGAGTCCGATGAGTTATGATTGTTGAATCATAGAAGCTGTCTGCAGCACCGGCCTGGCGCGGGACGGGAAATTGAAGGGAATGACTTGATGTACGGAGACGGAGGAGCGAACACGGATCGAGAGGAAATACGGACATGAGGGTAGTGAAGTGGACGTGATGGAGCTTTGTTATATGTACTGAGGATTATTATATACTATATATATACATAGGAGATATACAGGAAGACTTGAGTTGACTTGACCTGCGATTTTATTAAACGTTTCATGAACACAACATTTATTAAACTCGAACTTTATCAAATAATCCGTGCTTTATTATGTTTATAATTATGATTTATAAAAATACTGAAAATGGTATTAAACATTTATACTAACATTCGATTTTTTACTGACAGTGAAATTGACTACTAATTGACGTTCTAAACATTTATACCTTGGATGGTCGTTATTTTCTTTAAATGTGAATAGATCTATAAGCGCACGTGTGGTTTGATAAAAGTTTTTTGATTTGATAAAAGTCAGTGGTGGCCTAGTGGTTAAAGGGTCCGTCTCTCGTTGCCGAGAGCGCGGGTTCAAACCTGCCAAGTACCAATGTGATTTTTCAGAGTCATATGTACTTTCTTAGAGTATTTAGACACCACTGACATACGGTGAAGGAAAACATCGTGAGGGAACCTGGACTTATAGTTTCACAACTATAAGTTTGAAATCACCAACCCGTCTTGAGCAAGCGTGGTGATTAATGCTCAAATCTTCTCCATGTGAGAAAGAGGCCTTGCACAGCAGTGGGCGCTGATAGGCTGATGACGGTTTGATATAGCTGAGAGTATTAATAGACTCAGAATGTGAACCCTCGGTGGAAAATTAAATTCAAGATAAAACACATCATAATCTAAAAAAACATAAAAATTTCTAAATGAAATGTACTAAAATAAAATAAATTGAACAAAGATATCGCAAGAATAATTAAGAGAAGTTAGAGTTATAATGTACACAATAAAAACTAAAAGAACATGTATTCTAAACTATAATTTCCTTTCTTTCTTAATAATTATAAAAACTACTTTATACATCTTACTTGTTAGGTGTGGTGGCGCCTGCTACATTCTTAATTGCAAATTGAATGCAGGAACCGTGCAGCTTGAATGTCGCCTTTAAAGATATGTTCTACTAACATTGTGTCTGAAATAATTAAAAGACAGTAATTACTTCCGTGACGCAGAGCCTTTATATTATAAAACGAAATTCTCTTGTATAGATATATGAGATAAAAATTAATAAAACAATATAATTAAAACGAAGAATATTCTTTACAGGACATTCAAAAACATTTCTGCCAGTTTTATATTTCTACTCGGATTGTCAGCACTCTCTTACTTTGCTTTTGTTTAATAAATAGTTAAGTTCGTAATATGATAGTTCGCTTACATTAGTTATAGATCAACTGTACAGTATTCCCTTATTTATTGTTATTTAATAATATATTTCATACAGGCGACTGTATTTGTCGCGATATAACAGTAAGTAATATTAATGAACGGCAACAAGTCAGGTTGGCCGAGTGGTCTAAGGCGCCAGATTTAAGCTCTGGTTCCCGACAGGGAGCGTGGGTTCGAACCCCACATCTGACAAACCATATACAATACAAATAAATACAAATGAATTTTTGTTCATAGATAGAAATAATACCAGAAAAGAACTTTGTCTCAGATGTCTGTGACATTCAATTCGAAAACGTTTATTCAAATTGAATGAAATAGACATTGTTTAGATAACTTCAGAAGTTTTAAAATAATTGTAAATTAATTTATTTTCTTTAAGGAAACTTCAATTGAAAATGTGTTCTAAAAAGACACTGTGAAATTTTTTATACTGTTTAATTGAACTGACGTTAGTACGATTCATAAGAAACTACATAATTTTAACTCCACGTTTTCTTTTATTCTCTTTACAGAAATCTCTGTGAGTCCATTCTCTTCACACCAACTATATTCCGTATATAATGAATGCAAGAGGTTTCGCATCATAGCCAGATAAAATTGGAAAACAGATAAAAATATTGTAATATTTATCCCATTTGGATGCTACTTTTAAATAACCTTTAACGTGTTGATAAAATGAGGTAATAAGAAATAAATCTTTGAAAAATATATTCTATTAATGTGATTAAAACGTAGGTTTGTGATAATACATAGTAATATGGTTGTATGTAGGGATGTATAGACATCACTAGTCAAAAGATATTATAGAAACATGACACTAATATTGCTTAGAAATCAGAAAAAGCTACAGAATTCTATGTAGCTCCCGCAGGAACCAACAGCTGTATTGCCTATGAAGTCCTGTGACACAGATTAATTATACATAGATGTGTTGTAAAACACCCTTTATATTTATATCTAAGTCTCATTACCGAGTACGTGCAGATGACGTCGCAGACAAAACTAGCGTACAATTATGTTATTAATAAGTCTCTCTTTTTGTTTTCAAGTATTAATATAAATCAAACCAAAAAGAACTAGAGACAGAATGACTGCATGAAGTTGTAACTTCAAAGTGGGCACAAGTCAGTCTCGTGTATAGACTGTTAGTTGAGCGATGGAGCCGATGGAGGAGAGGCGATCATGTTCAGGTAAACAGACAATTTGAGAAAAGTGACTTGATTCACCTGGATGTGAGCTGCTCAAGTTTGGGACTGAATGGAGGAGGAAGAAGTCTCAGCCGTGGACTGCGGTAAGTTGATATGTTAATGACTAATGTAGTCTGCAAGTAAAAAATTATTTCATTTTCATATTACAACACAGAGAACCTAAATAGCACAATGGTGAAGTATTTTTTACTGTTTTTAAAATAATCTGATTACATCTCTATCAATACTTCCATGCTTCATGTAACTGATATAGTTGACAAAAATTATAAATAAAATAAGCAATGGTTCATGAAATATACATTCATTCTATCAGATCAAGTATTTTAATAAAATGCGAATAAAATAACTGGCTTTCGTGGAAAAGATAAAAGGATTTTTGTAATAAGGAAGGTAAAAATATTTTCAATGTAAAATATAATATTATTCCGTAACAAAACCGCAATCATTGTATTGGAACATCTGCTGTTGAGTCGTGGATTCAGAATGTTAAGAGTTCCTCAATGTTAAAGCTCATTTTAAAGATGGAATTTGAATTTTGATAACAGATATTACCATATCTGAAACAGAAACAGAGAGGAATGTATCGAAAACAGGTTTAGTGAATAGCTGAACGTTACATGACTTCAAGTAGAATCATACTATATATGAAAGAAATCTTTATTCCATCTTCTAAATACATAGTAATGGGACCTTCTTCAATACAAGTCAACTCCTGTATGAGTCAGATCTCGCTACACTCTTAATAATTGTTAAACTGAACGCATGTACCGTGCGGCTTGAACATCGATTGTGAACATACTGTTCTCTAACAACATTGTGTCATAAATTAATTATTAAAATAAAGTAATTAGAATTCTATGAAATGAAGCATTAAATATTTATTATAAAGCAAGCTTCTTTAATTATTGTCATATAATAGATAACTATAAGTTTTCCTCTAATAACTGTTCTCTATATTACTCGCATGGTACATAAGGTTTCATATAACTTGTCCAGTCTCCTCTTATTGTGTCAATTTCATTTTGCTGTTAATTTTTATTACAAGGAATTTTCTCTTGCAATACTGTCTCTTGGATTTATAAATCTAAGATAAAATACAAGAAAATATAAAATACTTATATTGTGGTGCTTTTATTTTTTGCAGTAAATCATTTTATTCATGTGAATTGACAGTTTTGTTAAAAGTTAATATTTAAAATTTTCCATACTGCCTTTAGTTTCATTGTCTTTGTTGATAGACAATGTCATTGAGTACGTGACATCAGTTTGGTTGTGTTGGTTATAAATTGATGTATGTAAATGCTAATTAATTAAAGTTTATTGATAGAAGTTGTATTAAAAACCTCACACTCATTGAAATGAAACTAATTTTTCGAATTTACTACGCGATTTTTTATTTTTGACTAGAAGACCTGGCGAACTTCATATCGCCCTATAATCAAGAAATATCTATTACGTTTTTTTATTTATATTTTTGGAGTTTACCTGTAAGCCATAAATCTCCGTGTTTTGAAGTGCGACAGAATGATTGACATATTAGTTAGTTGTCAAATCTAATGTCAAAAAAAAACATTTGTATGGGAAATAGAAAAGGGTTGTTTATATGGTTTTCCCAGTAATGAATCATTTTTTTTCAGCTTTTATACCTTCCCTGAACCTTCACGAACATTTCAAGACTAAGATAAGATAAATCCGTTGAGCTGTTTTCGAGTTTTAGCGAGACTAAGGAACAGCAATCCATTTTTATATATATAGAAGATTATAAACAACATACTCACGACGTTACGGTTACTTTACAGCAACCGTGATCACGTTCAGATGAAAATATTAGTTTCATTTAAATGAATACTCGCGATAACTTTACATCTCATTATCTCATACTAATGTATTTCAAGTCAATAGACGCCATGTTGTCAGTATTTTAACAATGTATGTATATCAAACATTCAATTTTATATCAAAAATTCTATGTTTTCAATCTGTTATCAAAATGTTCATACTTTATTCTGTTATGCGATATTTTTGAAACGACTTTTTATTTTATTTATTCGTCTGTAAATTGTTGAAGTTGAGTTCAGTCGTGTGAGGGGTTTTTATATTAAACAATTTGAAGTTATTTTTGGAAGTCAATCATTTAGTTTTAGAGGTTGGATAACTTTATGCGTGTTTAATTCATTAATTAACCGTATAATAACATATGAAAATAATTTTTTAATTGACTCTTTAGCCATGTATCATTATGGATATTGTATTCGTATATATATTTTTTAAGACAAAAATAATTAAAAAATTTAAATGAAACTAATATTTTCGGATTTTACTTCGCGTTTTATTTTAGAAACTACATACTCCCGACGTTTCGGCTACTTTTCAGCAACCGTGATCACGGGCAGACGATCGGACAGACAAAGAGAAGCATCGGTACAAGGGTTAAGGAACATATTTCAGACGTCAGGAATAGGCGCGCGTCGAAGTCAGCAGTGTGCGAACATGCATTGGACAAACCAGGCCATTACATTAGATTTGATCAACCACAGATCCTCGCTCGTGAAGACAGATATATACCAAGGTTAATCCGCGAGGCTATTGAAATTAAAAAACACCCCAATTTCAATAGAGAAGATGGCTGGAACCTATCAAACACCTGGGATCCTCTTCTTAAAAATATAAAATCCCATGTCCGTGACCACACCGCAGGACCTCGAGACACCGTGAGTGCATTTTGCCGGCATCCAGAGCGGTACGCAAGACAATTAAGAAATCGATGGCGGTAGGAGATAAAATGACCAGACCAACTGACAGACACTCACATCTCGTCTGCCCGTGATCACGGTTGCTGAAAAGTAGCCGAAACGTCGGGAGTATGTAGTTTCTAAAATAAAACGCGAAGTAAAATCCGAAAATATTAGTTTCATTTAAATGTGTACTCGCGAAAATCTTAGATCTCATTATAATTAAAAATGTTTATTTCCTTTGTTTTTAGTAAACATAGGTTGAGAACTATTTTGGGTGTTTTGTTTTTAATTCACTTCTATCTGAATGAAAAAAAACGTGCAAAACAATGTCCGTGTATTCTGTATCTATGTATACCCCTTAAATGTGTAAATGTACATAAATATACAAAACGATGATATTTACTTCAGTTGTAGTTTCTTCTTTTTTTACCTGGCAATTTCCCAGCTTTAGCCAGAGTCTGCCTTACATGTTGTGAATAGTTTTGGCTAATTGTTTTTATTAACGGCCGCCTGCCTGACATCCACCCTCTTTGGCAATGCATTAATCAGTGATGTCTAAATACTCTTAGAAAGTACATATGACTCAGAAAAATCACATTGGTGCTTGCCCGGGCCAGGATTGAACCCGCGCTCTCGTGCATGAGAGACGGGCCTTTTAACCACTAGGCCACTACTGACTTAGTTGTCGTTTATCACATACATATTACGTACGTACATATACCTATGTATATCGAATATCGAATCGCAACGAATCTTATTTTCCTCAGATATGCTTGGCTGGAAAAATATAGTTGAATATGAAAACGATTGTCCAAATGGTAGAACCGAAGTTAAATTTTGAAAATGAAATGTAAGATTATATAAAGTACACAATTCAGATTAGGTACATAGGAAATGATGTTTATTGATAATTTGTAAAGTTCATTAAAATAAAAACTATTTTCACCTCTCTTCGACACAATAAAAACTCATATATGACAAGTAGTACGCTCCATAATCATTACGTCTGTAATCATTATACGGGCGAAGTTTTACAATTAACAGTACTTTGGACATGGCAGAAGCTGCCTGTAGCTCTCTATAATATAATAGTAGAGAGTTTTAACAGCTGACCTTTTGTAGTTATTTTAGTTTACTACTGCTTGTCATCTGTATTATAATTTAAAAGTGTCATCATTCAGGGTTTACTTTATAACATACAAGTTGTAAAGATAACAGGATGAAACTGGAATGTAAATAAAATTGACAAATATTTGTATCAAACATTAAATTTCTTGTATTCTTTTTTACATTTTGAAATTTTTATTAGCTAAGTGACATTAAATAAATATTAAAATATATTGAAATTTGATCTTTTATAGCAGATACAAACATTAGGAATCTTTCTATTAGTATTCAACAAAATATACTAATACTTAATGTCATCTGTTGGTATGATCAAATGCTGCAAGCAAATGTTATAATATTCATTTATTATTTAATTTTTTCATCTGTTCATCAATGGTGTCACACAAATAATATCCATAATTACTGGTCTTGGTACTCTTTTTTCACACAACAATATTTTTATCTTGATTGTAACTCACTGAGATCCGTAACAAAGTGGACTGATAGATACTAGTTGGTCAGCCAGACTTTCACTTTTGGAAGTAAATTCTATCGTTTCAATATAATATTAATAAGTTTTTTAAAATATCATAAAGCCAAATTATTAAATTAATAATGCGTAGTAATTAAGAAATACATAGCTTTCACACTCTGGAGAAGATTTATAATTGATAACTTTATGGAATAATTTCTGTGTTAGTAAAATATTTAATTTTATTATTTTCTTTATAAGATTGTAATACTCGCTAAACCAAATGAAACACGTTCATACAATAGAACCAGGCTCGAGGAAGTGAAGACGACGAGCTTGTTGGTTGTGAATGAATTTGTGTAATGTAAGAAACGTTGTATGGAAACGAGAAGGTTTTAAAAGATATAAAATATTACATACTTATACGATCTTTGGAATAATATTACTATGAATTATTACGAAGATCTTCTGTGAAATTAAGAAAGATTGATCTTCATTTGTTCATACTCAGACCGAAATGCAAAGAGTTGATAATTCTTTAAATATAGATAAGATTTTAATATAAATACAATAAGCATATATGTATGTATGTGTCATGTATCTCGTATTAAACTAGGAGGCTCATTGATTAATATATCTCCTCGTATTATAAAATGTAATAACTTTATCTTCTGTTTACATTTCATTACATTCAGAAAAACGTTGCTTTTTAAAAGATTGCTTTCCGAAGATTGTTTACTCGTCCTCGTCTCCAGGGATTGTATAAACAGTGTTCTCCAGATCCAACTTAATAATATTTATGTGTTCTCAACATATTATTTGTACTGGAGTACATTTTTCTCAGGAGTTTTATAATAGATTGAACCTTAAAGATAACCCCGAACTGACTTAAAGGTTATTTGAAAGAATTTTCATCAACTAAACAATGATTTTACTAATCATTTCTTTGATATATTTAATACGATTCTTTACATGTTTCAACATTTGTAGTTTATAAAACATTACAAGCCTCTCCGTTTATTCCATTGTGACTTTAATTATTTCTTAATGTAACAAAATATATAATTTTATTTTTATTCTTAGCTTTACCTGTCTTCCTATTTTTTTTTTGGTGTCGGGTTGGAAAATCCTCATGGAGCCCCACCGCCCTCGGAGACGGACGGAGGGGACTGTCAGACTCTTACTGACTAAAAACCAACCCGTGTGCCTCAACTACCCGTGTGCCGGAGAGGTGGGTATCGCCGAAGCATTCATCGCTACCTCCCCGACAGGCATTGACCCGCCAGATGGTCAGGCGGGCCCCGTCACCCGGTCATAAACCTTAACTATGAGGCGCGCGCGGATTACACGCCTCCCCCTCGAAGCCTGTAGCTGTTATCGGACGACAGGTGCCCCGAATCTGTCTTCCACAGGCCGCGCTCTATGGTGGCCGGAAATCGATCACCCTACGGCGCACAGTGCGTCTACTGCGGGAGGGGAGAAAGGAGGCAACCTCTCTTTCCCTTTCCGCTACCTCCTTTGCGCGCATCACTGCCTCGCAGAAGGTGGTGACGGCACACCACCCTGACTCGCTCCCCACCATAACTGACACAACTGCCGGGAGTGGTTTCCTGCCACCCCTACCGCCGCAACCAAGTCACGGCGCTGCTCGGCCCAAGCTGAGCATTCCGCCAATGTATGCAGCGCCGTGTCATTGGAGCAGTCACCGCAATGACGGCACTGGGACGTCTGTTCCCGACCTATGCGGCACAGGTACTTCCCGAAACATCCATGTCTTGTAAGTACCTGCGTTAGCCGGAAGCTGAGGGCGCCGTGACTCCTGTTCAGCCACTCCTGTAGAACAGGTCTTACCGCACCTGTCTTCCTAATGAATCATCTCTTTCTATAGTGTATCTCCAGCCTCCAACATCTTAGTTCATTCATTAAGGTGTCTTTGTGTGTGTATTAATAATTTAATATCCACATTAGTTTTCATTTTATAAATATAATAAAGTTCTCATTACATATATTATTCAACTCAATATTATATTTAAAATATTATTTAAATGAAAAGCACTTTTAATTAAAAAGAATTAATGTTATATTTCCAACATAAATAATATTTTAAAACGTCATATAAAAATATTTTTCATTAATTATAAAACAGTGATATATATATATTTCATAATAATTCACGTGATATAATCTGTGCTATGGTTAATATCCTGTGCAATTGATATTAATACAATATTTATTATACAAATCTTTTATTTTAATGATCACAGTAAACTCAGTTCACAGTACATTAATTGTTTATTTGTGATTTGTATATTCAGTAAAGAATCCAGTCAATGTTTTATTTTAAATAATGAATATACTCATACTCACAACTTGTATATTAAACGAGTCGAGTTTTATAATTTATATGGAAATTAATAATATAGAAAAGTGCACAAATAAAGTTCTAAAAAAATTTTTCTTACTGAAAAGAAATATCTGTAAAATTATTCAAAGTAATTTTAACAAAACAAAGCTATGAAGATTCTCAAATAAGATATTTAAACGGTGATGTTTTTTATATCTTAAACTATTATATATTTTATGCTAAAATATGAATATAGAATCACGAACCAAAGGCGAAATAATTGGATGCTCACCGCTTGAATGTGAACCGCATGCATGAACTTTTGCATTTAAAGCTGTATTTAGGATTTGGTTTTATCAAATATGTAAAGTTTTAAACTATTCTAGAGACATCACATATCTGAGGATGGACGGTGACTGAATGATAGCGATTATTATCTTTATTTTTGTATCATAGTAATAGTTACATAACAAGCTGATGAGGTGTCCTCAAAGGACTATAATATGCAGTTCTTCCAGAGACGAGTAAACAGGTATGTGAAGCCTTAGCACCGAGCAAGTGAAATACGAATAATAACATCATTTTACAAATACTTAGTTTCTACCTTGAACAGATATACTTACTTTGTGTCTCTAGTTAAGAAAATGAAAAAGTACTTATTGAAATATGAGGGGGTTTATTTCGTTACCAGGCCTATGTAATAATATTTTTTCTAAAAATACAGTGATATTTTGGAAAACATAATTTACATATATTCTTGTAACAATATAGAACATAAGGGTACAACAAATTTATATACATATGTATGTCGATGTATGTTTCTACATATATTAAGTTACAAAAGATCACAGTACTTATTAAGTTGCTGGGTCTATGTAATAAAACATTCCTAGCAATAAATTAATATTATAGAAACAGCAAAATAAGAAATTTTATAACAATACAAAACAGACGGGCATATCACATTTTTATACCTATCTATTTTACAATATTAAGTTACAAAACGAGGAGTGTAAAGTCATCTTATTGTTAAGGAGTACAAATACAGTGTCCAGTATAAGAGGTGATAGATGAGAGGAGTCCGATGAGTTATGATTGTTGAATCATAGAAGCTGTCTGCAGCACCGGCCTGGCGCGGGACGGGAAATTGAAGGGAATGACTTGATGTACGGAGACGGAGGAGCGAACACGGATCGAGAGGAAATACGAACATGAGGGTAGTGAAGTGGACGTGATGGAGCTTTGTTATATGTACTGAGGGTTATTACATATATATAGGAAGATGTGAAGTGACTTGATCTGCGATTTTATTTAATGTTTCAAGAACACAACATTATTTATTAAACTCAAACTTTAGCAAATAATAATCCGTGCTTTAGTTAATTTTATAAAAATACTGAGAAAGGTATTAAATGTCTTTACATTAGATATTTTACTAACAGTAAATTTGACTGCGGATTTTAAACATTAATATCTTTGTAGAATGTATTTTTGTTTCAATGTGAATAGATATATTAGATCACGTGTTGGTTTACTATACCTAGTTCAAAGTGTAAGAGACCAAGAATATGAAGCCTTACTGGAAAGTTAAATACAAAGTAATAGAAATCATAGTCTTACATTAAAACAGATACATCCAAAATAAAAAGTACTGAAATAAAATAAATTGAACAAAGATTTCGTAAAATATTTCATACAAGTTTGACTTACAGTGAAGATAATAAAAGCAAAAAGAAGATGTATTCTAAACTATATAATTTCCTCCTTTCTAAATAATTATAAAAACTACTTTTTATATCTTAACTATTAGGTGTGGTGGCGCCTGCAACATTCTTAATTGCAAATTGAATGCAGGAACCGTGCAGCTTGAGTGTCGCCTTTAAAGATATGTTCTACTAACATTGTGTCTGAAATAATTAAAAGACAGTAATTACTTCCGTGACGCAGAGCCTTTATATTATATGTGTTATAAAGAAAACTGCTCTTGTATAGATATATGAGATACAAATAAATAAAACAATGTAATTAAAGCCAAGAATATTTTTTACAGGACATTCAAAAACATTTTTGCCAGTTTTATACTTCTACTCGGATTTTCAGCACTTTCTTACTCTACTATTGCTTATTAAATAGTTATGTACGTAATATAACAATACGCTTACGTAACTGTAGAGTATTCTTTTATATTTTATTACATTATAATTTCTTTTTGTAATAAAGACTGTACTTATCATGATGTAACAGTAAGTAATGTTAATGAACGGCAACAAGTCAGGTTGGCCGAGTGGTCTAAGGCGCCAGATTTAAGCTTTGGTTCCCGACAGGGAGCGTGGGTTCGAACCCCACACCTGACAAACTGTATATAAAATGCATGATTTATATTTTGGAAAAACAACATTTTTGTTCATAGATAGAAATAATACAAGAAGAGAACTTTGTGTCAGATGTCTGTGACAGTCAATTCGCAACTTAAATTAAATTATTTTCTTTACAGAAACTTAATTTGAAAATATGTTTTAAGAAGACGCTGTGAAATTTTTATACTTTTTGGTTAAAATCATGTTTTCTTTTATTCCTTGAACAGAAATCTCTGTGAGTCCATTCATATTACACACCAAACATATTTCGTGTATAATGAATGCAAGTAAAGCAATGCAAATCACAGCCAGTTGTAATTGGAATACAGATCCTTTTGAAGACTTTGAAATACGGCTTATATTTGTGAACTCACCGTCTATGAGACACCCACATCAGTAGTTAAAGGTTAAATAAACTACGTGCATGACAGCTCAAGTCTTGGATCTCGTCCAAGAAGTAAGGCACACCGTCATCAAACCTTCACGTCTCTGGTGAAATTAAATTCTGAATAATGTAACCTATAAAGTTTTAGACCATGGTATAAATTTTATCTTTTTAACAACATAGTTAATATTATTATTTTAATATCCTTCAAGTCAATTGCAGAGTCGTGGGAAGGATTATCTTCTGCAAACTAATTAACATGCGATGTTTGTCCCAACTACATTTATTCAGTCATTACATATTTACTCCTAAATTATTTTATCATCATTTAGTATTGAATTATGAGTTATAAAGCCTTTATCGCAATAAAAAGTTTTTATTACAACGTATAGTTTTTAACCGAGTTAGCAGAGAACAATTAAAAGTTAAAATATATCATTTTTTGCACTAGGAAAATATATTTTTATTATTATATCTATATTTCCCATTTTATTTATGACAAAAACTAAAAATGATATTTATATGATTTTATATGTTCATTTTGTTTTCATCACATCAACGTTTCGTTATTCTAAATTTAATTTGAATTATGAAAACACATAAAGTTATAGCAAAGATTATAGTAGCGATGCCCGCGATGCCAATTTTGGGGCTGTGACATATTGGATTCCAAAGCTTAGGGTATAGACACAAAAACATTATATAATACCTTACTACCAGTAAACAGTATACCTTACTATCGTTATAGGAAGCGACTATACAGAATCGTAGATAAAACTGTTTCAGGGATTCAGTTGGAGTATCAGATATTCATAACATCTACATTCTAAATATTTTTAATCAAGTTTGTATATTTACCCGATTGTTTGTGGAGGGAGTGATGTTAAGTGATGCTATGTAACTTGCGCTAATAATAAGACTTGCAAAATAAATACAAAACTTGCAAATAAGGGCTCAAACTAATATACTTCATATTTGTTTCCGTTTTATTGTACTTAATAAATACCAAAAATTGTTTTTTCATACAATGAATTGTTTTTTGTACAAATGAAGCAATAAAGTGTGCCTTGCTTGCGAGTTTTCTTCTTTATGTACCATGTTAACAAAAAAGTTTTAGATTCATAAAAGGTTACTTTTTATTCAGCTTAAGGCTAACGTTATAAATAAATAAAGATATTTGTCGCAGGATAAACAAACATCCGATGCCAGTCACTGTTTCATAGCTTCATAATATTTACAGTGTTAGGAACATATTAAACAAAAGTAATTAAATATTTGATGAAATTTTTATATTTTCTTAGATAATATTATATCATGAACGAATGAGATGAAAGTGCTTTAAGTGACGTCATCTTATACTCACTGTCTCTTCAATCTCATAGCGTCAAATTGATTTATCTGCGTCGGAGGACAAATGGACCAGTAAATAGGAATTATAAATACATATATATATGTAGGCTGTTCGTGATTTGTCATCTTGTGCTTCACACGAAATAAAATAAAAATCTTTAATAAAATGTGAAGCTATTTATAAATTAACACATAAAATTTAATACATGCAGGTCATATTAAAGTGGCGAGCATACAATTAATTTTTAAGCGAAGATAGCATTGTCAACTGTCGTTGTATTTATTAAACGATTTAGCTTCAAATAATATGAAATCTTTATTGGGTAGTAAAATTTTAACTATCAAAAGATTCACGAAATAGATACCCCAAAAATGTGACTATCATTTATCAAAAACATTAACCGATATTTGTACTAAGATATAATACTAAGTATTAATTATATGGTAAATATTTAAAATAAATCATTTTCTCAGAAGGATGTGGAAATTGAAGTTAGGTCCAGTATAAGGAAGATTATAAATCAACTTGGTCATCCGGAGAATTATTTGCGTCAAATAACTCGATTCTCGAGTGCGTCAACTGACAAGTAAATTGAGTCTCACTGCTCCGTACAAGTCAAATAATAATAATCTCTTCTCCATATGAAAAGTAATAGTTTTAGAAATATTGAATTCATAGAAAAACAAATTACACTCGTTCGATAGCCTTCTCTTGGTACCTTGCTGTTCCAATACAATATTTACTATATGACACAAATTTTCATCCGACCATCAAGGACGTCGACAACGCTTCTTTTACTGAAGAGCGAGATCTAATTTATATTATATATTTTTATTCTCTTTCTCATATAAACAAATAAAGACGATTTATTATATATTATATACAATCTATGGGTATAATGAAACATTAATATGTAAACGAGGCAGTCAAAAAAATTACCCATTTGAGACAAACATTTCCCAATTCGATTTGCATTCCAATTTCCTTTTCCCATCGAAAATCAAATAATTCTTCGAAGCTTTTGCGTCAATCATATTATATGGAATATGTTTGTTATGAAGTGAGTGGTCCCAGAGAGTGTTCCGGTAATGAGAGATGAGAACTCATAATAACTGTACTTTATTATTGAATTGAAAAATACTTTCGGAAATAATGATGTATGACTATCGATGTACACATTAAAGTTACACTTAAATTGAAATATTAAATCAAACAATTCAAACGACATAGAGTCGTAAATTAAAATGGCAACAAAATGCTAACGGTTGAAAGTTTGGAATCCTCCGTGAATCCTATCTTATTTCAACTGAAATGTTTAGAAGTTTAGAATATCTTCATAAAACCCAATTTTACTTTAACTTTCCACAAAGATTATAAATTAATTAACAATGATGTCAAAACTTTTCAAGTTGTATAATATTTATTAGAAGCAATTTGTATGTACGTTAAAATTTTTGTTTTACTTTGATAGAATATGGGTTATTGTTTTATTGTTATATTGTGTTTATCGACAAAATAATTCAGAAAAAACTCCTCGGGCAAATATAAATCAATAGAAGCTGTACTCATTCAAACTCGTTTATTCTTAGAGGTATACGTCCAAAATTATTGTAACATAATATATTAAATAATCTTAAATAGAAATATAACGTTTCGCGTTTATTTTTTTAGATACAATCATAATTAAGAGTTTTCTAATATCAAAAATGGAAAATACGGATCATATTAGTGTTGTTCGTTTCTAAATGCAAAAAGTAAACTAAGGGACTTATAATAGATCTCACCTTTATGGCCTAGATATTGCTAGGGATAATAATGATTTTTGCTTTGGTTATTTGTTATTGATACACAATTAGAATCTTTTAAATTTTACCATAATAAAAATGGTATCGATCTATTGAAATAAGAATGACTTGAGGTTAGAAATAGAGTGTCACACCTTCTGTATGACTAGAAAATGGTAGCGGTTAGGCACGTGGTGAATGAATGGAGGGATTACCCAACCAGGGTGAATGGCAGAAGGGTTACTGATTTGTATTGACAGGAAAGGAGAAAATTAATTTATTTTCATTTACTTGTAAGTAGTTGGTAATTAACAAGAATAAAACAGAAAAATGATTAGTAAAAGTTTATAATAAGTAAATAGAGAATAGTAAATATTTTATTTGTGTATTTTTCTTGAACAATTTTTTAAGTTTGTTTTCGAAAAATATCGCTAATACTTACTCAAGTAATACGAAAGCTATGTACGATCTTTATGTTGATAAAAACTACTAATTTCATGGCATATTTTTAAATAAATCATTATTTTTCTGTTTCATGTTTTGTTTTGTAACAAAATGACGTCGTAATAATCTGAATATTCGTTAAAAGCGATAAAAGACCATCAATACTAAAAAGAAATTATCCTTATGGTTTGTTTATTACTTAGTCGGAGTTGGTTTATTTTAGCAACAATTCTTAAAACATACCTATCCTAAATGTAAGTACTATGTACGTACGTAGATATATAATTCGACAACTTAAGAATGAAATAACATTTTAATTTCATTTCATGATACACGTCTTTAAGTTACCTAAAAATTGAAATATAAAGTCAAGGCTTTTTTATCGGCATCGTTTATATAAAATTGGGGTTATTTTATCGATTCTTTATATATTTTTTGTTATATTATCAAATGTTATCCGGTAAGTGCTAAACTCCATTGACTGTAGCGGTGTTGGGTGTGTATAATGACCGTTGGTGGCACATTAACGACTCACAACTCAGCTCGTTTGCTTCCCCTTCACTCGTTAACCCCTCAAAGGCTTTACGAGTGAAAGCTTTACTTTTAATATTCTTATTAAAAGTGTATATATTATTTTAACCTAAGAAAAATATCGTAATTTTCGATTAAAAATGTATTGAATTCAGATACAACAGCTAAGTTAAAGTCTTGAATGTGTGTTACCAAACCAGTCTAACAACATTTTTACAAGTTTCATGTTATTTATAGTTTTAATAACCAAACGGTAACTGCTATAAATTAATATGTGTTGCAATCCTAGAAATTTATAATATTAGTGATGTATGAAGTGTTTTGAATGGCTTGTTTTTATTCTTTAAAAATCACTTAGGTCTCACAAGATATACATATTCCCGAATTGTAAATGAAGCAATCAATCAATTCAAAATGAAGATCTCTTGTCAAACGCCAAACCTCACCTCCGACCGAAAACATTCCTTAAAATTTCATCTGTAATTGTTTTCCTGCAAGCAAACAACTTAATTAATTTTAACAATGGATCCGTTACGTCTTATTTAGGTTTCTGAAGTTCTCATAACTTGATCGGCGAAAACAGGAACTGGTAGAATCATTTTGTTTGTTTTCAAATTCAACATCGGGCCGAAAATTTAATATTAATATTTAAAGAAGTTGATTCACATGAAATAACTGCTCGTGTTTTCGAGAAAGGTCTCAAATATAATGTGAATCCTATCCACGACGATACGAGTATAAACGACAAGTAAAATTACTTTCAAATATAATAAACGAAATACAATTAATAAGGAGAAATGAACGTCATTACTATTATTTACGTTACACCTATAAAACAGTTCCTACTGATAACATTCATCTCAGACGAAACTACACCTTAAATAACATGGAGATCTGAAAGTCATTAAGTGGAAACTAAAGATGGTTTGTTGATATATAAGGACATTACGAAATGCGAATTTTTGTCTTTGAACTTGTAAAATGGTAATAAATAAATCTAACTTATTATTGTGGTTTAATTGTGAGAATTCCTATTCATAAATTCAAACATGACTGTACTCGTTGCAAAATAGATTATTCCATAAAATCTGAATTTGAAAAATCAGAGATTGTAGAAAAGCTAATTCCAAATTCCGTCCCATAGTTCGATTCAGGTGGTAACTATTGTTGTCTGGTAGAATTATGAAGGTTTAGTGTAGTGTCCTAACGACATCTAATATATCAATTCCAAGATGTATACATACGAGTATATAAGTGATAGTTCGTCTCCACTATCACTTATTAAAGGCTTAACTTTTTTCTGTTTTGCAGTTCGAAAAATTGTTTTATCAAGGAAAGTTGGCTTAGAACTATAGAATACGATGAGTTGTTTTACGATACAATGAGCTAAACTGGAATATAAAGGTTTTCTTATTGTATGATTATATAATAAACAAAGACCTACTCTTTATTTTTCAAGATTAATTTTTATATCAATGAGAATTGAGAATATTAGGATCAAATATATTAATCAGGAAAAAGCTATAAGCTATACTATATTCCATAGAAAATTTACCCAACTGCTAACAGTTCCCTCCAATTCTCAACTCTAAGTCCTACGATTTTCTTTAAAAGAATTTTCAGTCATCTGATATATAAGAAAATTACTTTGTATGGTAGCAAATCTGAAATCACTACAATTTTTGAGTAATAAGAAATTTCATGTAAGCCATATATTTACAAACCAATGTGAATCCAATGTACCAGTAGTGAGATGCTCTTGAAGACTACTCTAGTTAATGGAAAAGGAATAAATAAGTCGTTCTGTAGAGTATCTAGTAATGACAGTCGTATCAGATTGCATTGGTGCAATTAACTAACTCTCAGGCAGGGACTCAAATCCAATTAATTATCTGATATAAAGTAATTAATGAAAATGCTGGCTTAAATTAAATAAAACTATTTTATTTCTAATTTAATTTCCCTTATTATTAAATTTTGTAATGTAAGGACTTAACTACTTATCATTTTCCTGGTGCTCTAATTAACAATTCTTGTTAATCATTTTATTAGTACCAGTTCTCAAAGCTATCACGAGTAATACAATAAGAATTAAATGTTTAACAACTGTTTTCACATCATCTCATTCTATCATAACGTATATTCATTGAAATGTTTCATTACTTATTTGATACATTTTCTTCACAGCAATATTTTTTTTTCTATATTTATACTAATTAAACGTTTCCATTGTGATACAAATCCATTTGTTGTCAAGTTATATTACACCGTGAATGTTAGGGTTACTAATTTAAGAAATTATTCACAGTATTTAAATACGTACATATATATTATGAAGTGATGAGATCACCAACCCTGGCGAGTCATGTCAATGTTACTTTTAGGAATGCTAAATCAATGCCGACTTCATTACAGTAGACATGTTAATACATTTAACAAATTTTCTAACATTCGCTGTAATGAGTCTTGTGAAGTGAGACCGACTTACAGTTGTGGGTGGTAGAGACCTACCTATGGACATGACATTGTCTCTAAAATATTCATTCACAAATTCTTAAGCTTAATGATATTAAAAGTGCGTTAATTTAAACGGAGGTATCAATAAATTTATTCTAGTATTTTTTAATTAATAAAGGCTTCAGTAAGAGATATCAACTGTGACATATGATGACATGAAACACACCTGTTAAATCACGTCGTGGTCTATTATAATCGTGTTGTTATAGTAATGGGATAGAACCTAAACCATAAGTTTTATTTAATTGCAATAATAATTACATTTTATCCGATATTAAGATGAGTTTTGATATTGACTGTAGTTACTTTAAGAAACAAAAATGAAAGCTACGCCTTTATCTCTGCTGTTTTTACATAAAAATGTATAAACATTTACATTTGTAATTCGTCTTTATTAACTTTATTTTCAATCAAATCCTTCATTGCTTGTAATAGTAACTGACCCATTACATAACAATTATTATAGAAAACGTATTTTTATTTTATTTTATAAGAACTTAAAATAAATTATGAATGTAAAAATTGGTTTTGAATTATAGTTGTCTATGTTATATGCATCGTTCCACCGTAATTATACTTAATTAAGCATGATGGAAGAAGATAATATCTTATAATAACTATTTATAAGAAGTAATGTCTCATTACAGTGTAATTAGTACATATATAATCCACGAAGCTTGATGACGTATGTTTGATAAAATTATTATTTTCTCAGAGTTATTATATGTCGAATAGTCTAATATAATTTTAAGTACATATAAGGAGATATAAATTATTATTTTGTGTAAAATTTTCTAAAATATGATTTTTTTCTTTTTCACCATTATTTTATACGTTTTCTAGATTTACATAAGATACGTATCCTTTTAGACGTTACGTAACAATGAAGCTCAATTCATTTTAAACTGTATTCTAATCATAAGTTTAGTTAAAACAAGCATCGCCAGTAACTCAAATAAATACTGATTCTCTGTAATGAAAGTCTTTCTTTTTTATTTTTCGCATCATTTCACCTCAATATTATAAATTGAAATACAAGTCTCAAATACATATTGTTAAATTTTATTTTATTTATTTCCGGAACAATGATAAATATTATAAAATAAGGGAGATGTTTTATAATTTTCAAACTCTCGTTTTATAATTGATGAGATGATTAAAGGTCACAAGTCATGTGACAGTGAACACTCCATCATCACAACTCTTTATGAATGCAAGAATTCATTCATATTACTCTACGTTCAAAATAATTACTGACCCTTTTTTCATAATACAACTTCTAACTCATGTTCCTTTCAATAAAATCATATGAATTATCCTTTAAATTTAATCTTATTCCTTCTCTCAGATGTGTTATCGTTCTAATCTAATGAATTCCTTTTTATTCCATTAAGACCATAAAAATAGGGAACCCGATGGAAAATCTGGTGATTTGTGTTAATGACCTAACTCGAGTTTCGAATTAGAGGCGAAAAGAACATTTATTTGGCAATTTAAATTGAATATAACTTGTATAATGAGACAGTGTCTCCGCGATAACATTGATCGGTCAAATATATGGTTATTATAATTAAATAATTAATATATGTAAGAAACTGTATTTAAAAGAAGGGATATAACAAGAAAACGTATTCTTAAACAATAAGAAACCATAACAGGATTGTAAATGTTCACATAAATTGAATTCTTTAGTTAACAAAAAATGTTTTGTATACAAAGTATCGAAGTCTAACATCTTCTCAATATGTAATAAATAGAAAGAACACTAAAATAATCACTAAATCGAAGAATATTTAGACTTTATTATTTCCACGACAAATAACAAATAGTAATCATGATTTATATTTCAAAAAAGTATTTGAATATAATGAAATGATTATAACATTATAAAATATTATATAGGAATACTGAGTATTTATTTATTTAATTCCTGAATAAATTATTTTAACATGCTATAACGAATGTAATATATATAAAAGATCACATTATACTCATTCATTTTATGAGTATAATAAAACGGAGAGATAATTTCGCTACGTCGTCTCATTAAACATTTAGTCCCAACTAAAAGGTTGCAGTTTTCTTAATTGATTACTCAGAAAGTCTGCTTTCAGATGATGCCAGGGGAAACCTAAAAAAATATTAATAGGTATATGAGCCCCTTCATTGACATAATATATCACTCGAAATCTATGCTCAGTGCTTGTTAGTAATAAATCAAAAATTAAAGTTTTTTTTTGCAAATAAGGAGGCAAAGAGATAGAAAAATATAAAAATGCATACAGATATCTATTATATGTATAAATATATTAAAACGCACTTAAACAATAACAGATTAGGTTTATTCATTTTAATTAAAGATTTTCCTGATCGTAAATATTGAGGATTTGATATACAAATACAGACTAAGTTAGAAACAACTGTATTAAAGTCTCTTATTTGATCAATATCCATAAGGAAACATTATGTAACTTCTGTAAAAAATAAATATACATTGTGTCAGGTTGAACGTAGTTGTTGTTTAGTGCGCTCATAAGAAGCTAAGATCATCAGTTAATGGCGGGCAACGTTAAATAATAATCCGTATAAAAAAATAGTCGCGACTTTTTAAACAGCTTTTATTTGGATTCTCATTAAACTCTTTTTTAATGTTAGTAATAAAAATATTACACAAACATTTGTGAGTAGTTTCGTGATTCGACATATAAACAGAATTCAGTAAGTAGGTGGATGACAACTCATAAACCTTATATTAATAATTATTATTATTATTAAATCAGCCAGTTTGGTTTAATAAAACAAAATTTTATTTACAGTTTGTCAGGTGTGGGGTTCGAACCCACGCTCCCTTTCGGGAACCAGAGCTTAAATCTGGCGCCTTAGACCACTCGGCCAACCTGACTTGATAACACATCCTCTAACTTAACATATGAAGATGATAAGTAACTCTCAACTACAGCTGATATACAGCTGATACTTGTCGAATTTATTCTCATTTTAAAAATACCCCTTATTTCTATATCAATGTCATAATGAAACAACATTTAACATAATTCAAATTTATATATGTATATTACGATCATTTTACATACTTAGAACAATTTTTACAAATTTGGGAAAGTATTTAAAATAGTATTATTAAAGTTCATAACAAACAAAAATTGATGGAGTTAATAAGATTTAAAGAGTGCAGTTAAACATATTGTAAGAAATTTAAATGAAAAAACATTGAATCAAAAGATTCTTAAATGTTTTTAATATCTTTCAATGTTCTACCGCAGAATTTCAGTCGATTATTGTTATTATATTTTAAATTTAGACAAGTTTTCTTACTTTGTGATATTGTTTGTTACAATATATGGTAATGTAAACTGAAGGTAATTTGTTTTTCCTCGAGGAACTTTTCACATCATCCCACACAGACAGTTCAATTTTATATTTTATAAAAGACTTCTTTTTCAACGTTCGTATAATTGTTAAATGAAAATGTCAAATTCATTATTACAGGTATTTTTAGGAACACTGGGTCTTTATAAAACATCACTTTAAGAAAATTCTAAATACGAAATTAGTTAAATAAAAAAAATTACATGATTTGTTTTGTGATTTTTTGTAAACTTGAGTAATGTGATACTAATTTTAAGATAAAAAATTCAGTACATAATAAAAGTTTTCTTGAATACTTGATACAAACAGGTCACTTAATGTTGAAATAAATTCATTAGTGCATATATTTTGGATTCGGAATAAGTGGAACTCGCTTAAAGTAGAATACAGCCAGCCAACACTTTCACACTCAAAAAGTATTTCCGTGCCAGTGTAATATTGAAATTTTATAAAACTTAATAAACAACAGGTTATTTTTACTATAAAAACAAAATGAGCCTTATTATGTAAACGGTATGATTTAGAATGTACCTCTGGCACACAAGTTAACATTTAATCCCTGTAAACGACTCAGTAAACAGAAGCAGTGTCAACAGAAAACTCAGAGTGACCTCCAAAAACAGGGCGGAGTATAAACAAGGAGTTGTGATGTTGTGTTCAAAGAACAAGTCAACAAACCTTCAAATAACATTCCTTGCCAACATACAGAACCATGTTTATTAGCTTTCTATTGTCTGCCTTTCAATCGTCTTAAGACTTTGAAGACAATATATTAAAGACTAAAGAGTATCTTCTTTATTTTATGTGTGGCAAAAAGGTTCATCCAATTATAAAGGTCTAAGTCTAAAGGTCAAACGTTGTTTTCTACCAATGATTTTTTTTTTTTCGTATATATGAATATGATGAAAATAAAAATTAAATTAATGTGGAGTATATTTTTAGCAAATATATGATAAACCAATTACAAATAGACACGAGTATCATACTGACAGTGTGTACCATACAAAGTAAACGTTGTGCGCATTTTTGATATCCACAAAGAAATTAATTACTTTCTGGCTATGAAAAAGTTTCTCTTTTATGTGATTAATTAGGAACTCTGATCTTGAACTGAATGAGCGATCAAAGTTCTGACATTATCAAATTTAATCACCAATTGTACTAGTAGCATGTTTGAATGTAATTAAAAACAAATAACTACAATGTTTAACGAGTTTAAACATTGGCATACTGGAATCTATAGTTAAATTTAGTCACACTGATAATAATCATTTGAGTACTTTATTCAAAATGAATTACATGAAATGAAGAACGCTTTATAGAAATCCTAAAAGTAAAACGGAGTAACATTTTAAAAGCTTTATTTTTTATTATAAGATCAATTAATACGTGACGACATAACGCGTATTTATTTTGTATTGAAGGTAGACATTGTGGTCTATAGACACCCTTGATTATGCAAAAGGGAAATGAAAAGGTGGGAAAGAAGAAAGGAAAACCTGCTCTCTCACTTATTGGAAGACACGCAGCTATTAAATGTAACTTCACGCCGATCTACCACATTGAGAATAGTCGGAAAACCTTTTCTTTTACTGAACACTCTGCGATGTTTTTCAAAGCAAATATGGGTGTTATATGTTGGTTATTTACTAGGTCATATATGACACGAGTGATTTTATTGCATTCTACTATATAATTAAAATAATTGAGTATATTCTTATCATACAAATAGATAACTAAAAAAAGACCTTATGTTTGAATTTTTGTATATTAAACCCTTATACCTATACGAAGCAAATAATAGATTGAATTAAAATACATCACATAACCATTATGATCACTATATTAAAAATATGGGTATCCTACATTAAACAATTCTATTTATCCAGCTAAATAAGAACTAAGTTATTCTATAACCTTCAGATTGTATGTTTATTTGTTTGGTAACTTTTATTGAAATAAAATGTTTAAATTACGAAAACCAGTCTTAACATATTATTTAATAAAAAATCTCCATCGAATACAATAAATATTACTTTCCAACTAAATTTTATTTAGACCAGTCTATAAAGTTTTTCCATCAAACTATAAAAGTATACAAATTCTTTTTCGTTTGCCCTTTTATATCTAATTCTTTTATAAGTAGTAAATATTTAGATAAGTTTTTATTAAATAAAAACATGTGTGTTAATTGTTCAGTCGTAATCTTTCGAATCCACGATTGATACGTAACATAGTAAAAACTAACTTCATCTCCTATGTTGTTATAATGATAGTAATGCACAACACTTTTTATTCCGGAAAACTTTTACTTACACGCGATAGATCTAGCCTCCTACAAACTAACTCCAGTTATTAAAAACATTAAAATGTTTATGTTGTGTGGTACAATGAACAAGAAGAGATTATAAAAAATACTCGTAAAATAATTTAAAATAAAACATAAATTATTCGTCATGCATTCATGCATTGAAATTAAAACATCATACAATAGATTCTTTACAGAATCCAATTTGTCGATGTCTTTAACTCTGCATTGAATGCTTAAGTTGGTAATACCGCTTAAGGACATTTTATTATACCAACACAAAGATAATGACTTCTTTTCACAGTAGTATATTGTCAAGTTGCAATATAACACTTGTTTAATCACGAGAACATTTATTTAATCACGAGAACAATCGATAGAATTGATATTAATACAACCGGAGATTGAAGTAACGTAGGGTTTGAATTATTAAAATTCAGACGTCATTTACCTTATGAATTTGAAATCCGTATTCTAACTTCCTCTAACATCAATATAAATTGCTGCATTTATAAAACGTTAGCCATTGTCTGAAATAACTTATATAGATTTAAGGATTTTCTATTAAAACTGATCGAAATCAGTTTCAGAGGAGTAGCACTTCAAGGTTGCAGATCACGTTGACTGCGGAATCCTTCAGATTAAATAGAAGACGGTCAGATTGAGAACTTCTATTAATCCTAAAAGAATTTTTCATTGAAAATCAAAGTATTTATTTAGTTCTCTTGTTTATCTAATCAGGTAAAGAGGCAACTTATTTTTATATAGTATACATTGTACCTTGATGTTGTAAATACATATTAAATGTTTCAAAAGGAGGTTTTGTTCTTATAAATTAAAATATAGGTTTTGAGACCAGAAGTATATTTCAAATAACGGCCATCTTTTAGTTCTGCTATATTGAATTTTAAATGTCATTAAAATCATTTAATTTTCGTATCAAATTATAAACAAAATGTTAATTTGATCAACTGAATATCTGATTTAAAATTTAAATTAATAATTCCATCTGATCAAAAAATATTATAAATTTAATAAAAGCTTGCAAAATGTAATAGAATATGGTTGTTTATAAATATATCCTGCTGAGTAAAATATATTATACTTTTATATAGAAAAAAAAACACATTTGCTATGTACTGATACTTTATGATATTGTACGAACTAATTCAATTTCAGTGCACACGTTGGTTTTTTAAAATGAACTCTAAATCAATTATTTTTTATAATATAATCCGTATGATGCGAGACTAAATTAATTCCATTCACTTTGATGTATGATTTAATTAACTTTCTATGAAGCAATGAATCAATGAAAATAAACGAAGCGTTATGAAACGTTTGAATTTAATCATTGTTTTTATAAAACGTGTGTTCTGAAATTTGATTACCGTCCTTTGAACGGCAAAATATATTCATTGAAATAATTTTAATGTTAACGTTTATATAAAATATATTTTTGTGTGTCCAGTGATAGTTATTTTATTTCAATGAAACTTGAAATTTTTCGGTTATACTACGCGAACTTCATTTTAAAAACTACATACTCCTGACGTTTCGGTTAGTTTTCAGCAACCGTGATCACGTGAATATCTGTCAGTTGGTCCTCGTATATAGTAGTGATAGTTCTTTTAATTTTGTAGCCATATATCGTTGTTATTAGGACTCCCGTCTTTCAAGTGTTATCCCTCTGTTTTCTATTCGTCAGTTTGTCTCAATGCATAGAGATCTAAATAAAACAGTTTACATTGTATTTAAAAGAACTTTCTTCGCAAGAGGACCTGGGTGACAAGACTTGTAATATGTTTAACATTTTTATCGTTTACTATCTAGATGTGAAAAGAGAGTGTTATTATTTGTCAGAAACAAACGCTGATTTATTTTACTTTTATATCAAAACAATATATTTTGATAATATTATTAAATTAAAATTTTCATATTAGTATGTACAATTTAATCTCTTACATTAGAAATACAGTGTAATTGATGAATATTTAAAGATCGTAGCTAAAGTAAGTAAATGAATCAGGAACCTTCTAATTACGATAATTAATAAATTCCGTTTTAACCTCTATTATTTCATTATCTTTATTTCATTTCCAAATTTGCTTGTGAAATTGTTCCAATGAACTAAAGGAAGCAAAATACTTTATTATTTATATTAATTCATAAGATTATTAGTGAAGATCACCTTTTATTTGGAATCTCAAGTATACATCTTCACAAACAAAGACAGAAAGTGTTGGTAATGGAACGCAACCCTCTAAGTTAATTTTATTGTCACTATGTGGCGGCAACTGTCAATTGTCTATCATCTCTCACTTTTGTTACAACCTGTTCACTATAATTGTTATTAAAACAAACCAATATTATATTTCAAGATCTACGTTATTATTTATCATAAACCTTCAGAAAGAACTACCTAGAAGTAATTAGCTAATAGTTGTTATACTAGTTCGTGTTTATTTACAACTAGCTTTCCTCCCGCGTGGAGTTCGGTTATATCGCGTTTCCAACAGAACCTTTCAAAAGTCTGGAATAAAAACTATCCTATGTTCTTTCTCAAGGTCAACTCTATATCTGTACCAAATTTCATTAAAATCAGTTCTGTGGTTTAGGCGTGAAAGCGTTACAGACAGACAGACAAAGTTACTTTCGCATTTATAATATTAGTAGGGATTACATAACTTAAGGGCTCTTGAAGTTACTTCGAATAATATACCACTGCTTTGTTTAAAACGTGTTCATATCTCAGGACCCCTCCCTCTGTCGCATCATGCTCCAACTGTCCTTATTATTAAATTATTCATAATACAAGTTAACAGAAGCTCATAGCTGTGCAGAATTCATAATTGCTGGTCGTTAATGTACCGTTCACTTATAATTCAGTTGTCCTTTGCGAGTTTGATTTCCCTCGCGGCCTCACTCTACCCTGGCGCTAGTAAGCTACGAACGGTAATTGCAGGATTGCAATAAGTACTCTTATTTAAAAGGATTTTTATATACACGTAATGCGTTAGGACCAGGCATACCTGTGTAATAATGTTGACTAGAATGTGTTTATTTTCATAATGCCTATCTACCTGTTTTCGGAAACAAGGACAGTTTGGAGTACTTAGTACCCAAAAATTTATTAATATACCTAAGAACTATGCTCCTGCCTTTAAATTAAATAAATGTATATGTTCCATTTAATATTCCTTGCGTTATAAATACCGATGATAAATTACAAGACATAGATCTTTATGAGCAAAATACGAATACTTTATAAACTATTTTATTGAAATATATTAGTATTTTTGCAATAATTTAAGTTTTTCCAAAACCATTGCTTAAAAATTCCATTTTGTAAATATAAAAAAATGGATTTTCGTTTTATTTCATAAGTCATATTTTTATGATGGGATATTTCCACGTTTTAACAGGTTGACCTCTAGAAAGCATTTACTGAAACTCATCGCCCGGCCAAGTGCTGTATAAACAATGTTGTTCCATTTAAAAGAAAATTATTTTTCTTGTAGGAATAATAAATTTCATTTCTGTGGTTTATTCACGAAAGTGCTTCATATTTTATGGAAATCTGTTTTGAGAAACTTTAATTTAAAGTGTAAGTAAAGCACTTATATAAAAGTACATATTACTCACTTATAAATAATATAATGAAATTATTAAACAAGACTCATATATATTTTTTCCATATTTCATGTGAGGTATTTAAGTCAAATAAATACGCTTAATTCATAAAAATTACCGCTTTTAGCTCACAAATATAAACATTCAGCTTTAAAAGTACTGTTTTTTTTTTAATCTATAGCCATTAAGTTAAAATTAAATTAAAACTGATAGTTGAAATGTTTCAAAATTGTTCTAAATATTTATCCTAACATTTCAATATTATTTGTTACAGTATTTACGTTTTATTATTAGTCAAGTCAAGACGGTCACACACTATCTGTAACGAAGGCTTCGTCTCCGCCCGGCCCGGGGCTTACACTTTTCTATCAATCAAATCTGTCTAGTGTTTGAAAGATCATACTTGTCACAAATTTATATATTATTATAAACATGTTAAACATAACTTTTACAAGTTCAAATAGCATCAATCAATATCTAAGTATATTATATATTTTTCATATAAAATCAGAATGACTCAAATCAAAGATCGGTAAATAAATCAATGATTTTTTATTTCAAGTCATAGCCTAAAGTTGCATTTAATCATGAATCTAAACGCTACATAGATGTTAAAGAAATTTCTTCATATATGAAATGTGTCGGTAGTCTTCTTTAGTTAGAATGATAAAAAGATTTAATGTAAAATAAAACACAAAATAATATTATTGTACTACATATACAGCTCTATAATGTCAAAATATATGTTACTTTGAGAAGGAGCAGGTTCAACCTGAACTTCAGGTGATCAACTGAACATGTTTCTAAAACTATTACACTCTTCTTCACATACGAAACAAAGTTTTACTTATTTTTATACATTGGGAATATTATCTGCAACTCATACTTTAATGTTTATTACATAATTAGTAACAATATTTTTAAATTTATTTCTTCACTTCACATTCGAGTTAAGTTTCTTAAAGTCTATGTCTTTGATGAAAGAAAATGATTTATTCCTAAAACATATTAAAGAGAAAAGGTGCTTATCTTATTACACTTCTTCTGAGACTGAAATAAGAATAAATTCTGTCCGTAGCTTCATGAAATTGTAAAACACTAATAACTCTATTGAAATATTACATTTAGGGTTGTCAAATATCATAAAATATTTTTTTCTTGACGTGTAGAATTTAGTATTAGCTTGTGTAGTCAGGTTTGTGAAGTCACCATCCTTGTCCTTAAAAAACATCTTGAGAATCGGCTACAAACAGTTTTCGTGCTTTATCTACTTAATAAGCGACCCTCGAGTGAATTTTAAAAGGTATTATATGCTGCAAAATAATTTTTTCGACACGGGTATTTTTATTAATTTATATTGTTAAATTGAAAATTATGGTTATAAATAAAAGCACCTTAAAATATTTTAACAAATTTTTGTTCAGGTGACATATTTTTTCAATAAAGAATTATCTAATTTCATGAACACAACAGCTCTTAAGATTTGGACATTGACAGTTCATAACAATACCATATAAACGAACCATTATGCTTAGTTTTCGCATATTTATATTCAAAATTTACCTTTTCTCACATTTTTTCCAACATTTAATACTAACAATATTCAGGACTTCGTTCAATTAAATTAATCTTATTATGATTCTAATTAGCTTAGTGATGAATAAAAAATAAATTGATACCTACATACAAACCTACAAAAATTAAGTGAGGAGGACAGATCTACTTATATATAAAAACCAAAAGAGTGTAAATATGACACATAATAAGCAAAAAGTTTTATATAATCTAATCCACACAGCAATATTTGGTACTCATAATGAAGATACAACAATAATTTATCCACAGCCGTCACCCATACTTATTATTAAATTTTAAATCAGCCAACAAATATATTAGTAATAAATCGTTAAATCGCATAAATTAAGCAAAACTTACCGTGGAATATATTTTAGATCATTCGCAGCTAAAACACGCGGCGGTTGAAGTTCTGACAATAGGAAGCCGTCCATAAATACACCTTACAACTTAACTTGGTAATGAATGGAGTTTGTGAGACTGTTTGCTTGTTCTCAGCGCCGTTGCAGCGCTGCACCTGCTGTGTGGTACAAACTACAGCTTAATTTTCCGGTTGGAAGTAGTTTAGGGAATCTGTTGACATTCATTGTATGACTAAGGTTTGACCTCGCTTTCTTATTTGAACAACACCCGTGTTTTGGTTCGTAATTACATAAAGTATTAAATGTTGTTAATAGTTAAGTATTCATATTATTTCTGTTTACTCAGTGAATTCAAATAAGTTATTGGTAATACCAGGGACGAAAATTTTATAATCATTATGTATATGTGCACTCCACAACTCCCATGTTTTTTAAATCCAATAATAATTAATTTATAAGGAAGCTTTTACTTATATATAGTCATATGTAACTATTCATTTAGATTTTCAAAGGTAATAAATGTAGGTATGAAATTAATCTGTGCCATTTCTAATAAGTATTATAGTTGGGGACTATTATTTATTTTCTTTATAACTTTATGAAATGAAACGAAGACGTAAAAATAAAAACTTATAAAGAGAGAGTTGTAACCGCGGTTACGATTACTTTCTTTTAACGGTCTTACATAAAAAAATCCTAATGACCTCTAAAAATTTAATGATTTCTCCATTTTTGTATTTATATAGATGTCAAAGTGATGTTTCAAGATCTCAAGGACGAGATACTGGTAAGAGACGGCAAATATTAGTGTCAGAACAGAATTAGAAAACTGATTATATATTAATAAATTTATAACTAAAGTTTACTTGTTGTTAAAAGGATTATAAGAAAATAAACGAAAAGAATACTCAAATAATAATCTCTTAATAAAAAATAATATTTATATTAAGAGACGTAAAATGGTTGTAGGTGAATGTCTTTCAAGGCTCGTTTCTCGGAACTTTATCAAGTATGAACTTCCAAGCATGCTCTTGACGTTAGTTAACACGATGCAGAACTTATATCACTAACATATGAAAGGTAAATTTCCCCAGCGGCCTTCTATCGTAACGTCTTAAAATAATTATATTGTATGCGTATAAGCAATAGCAAACTTGTAATATTTGAAGGTTTTTTGGAACAAGATCAGAGTCATATTTGAAAAAACTTTGTGTTGATTTATTTTTCTTCTTTCACTCAAAATAATATTCGTATTCTAATATAGCATTTGATTTAATTATTGACTGAATAAATAGATGAGATCTAAAATTGTGACATTTAAATGTTTCTTAGAAAGACTAAAAAGAACACTAAATCAAAACTATGTCATAAAATACGGAAATATACATTAATATAACATGAATTAATCATAAAATATAAATAAAACACATGTTTTTTCCACTTCACCCTCTGTTTTTACCAAAACTTTTTTCGTTGTGTCCTCTCAACAACTATTCATCAATTATATTAAATTAAATGAATTAATAAAACATAATCTCTGAAATGTAAAACGTTTCCTTGTGTTATGATTTCTTCTGCACCTTGTTTTTCTTTCTGCAATAGTAAATAGCAATGCGGATGCATTGCGATACTGTGCTAGTCATCATATGAACTACATTTCTTAGAAGATAACAAGGAGCCAATCCATAAATAAAGACATTATAACATTGACCTTACTCTGACATGTTTTAAAGTTGTAGAATCCACTTACAATTTCGCCCTCCACGATGAAATGTGCGAAAAGCTTGAGAAAATTTGAAATGCCTTCACTTTTTAGGAGATTTATCAAAATGTATTTTTACTTTATACAGGGTGACTGGTGAATTACTATCAATATTTAAGGAGCATACTCGGTACATGATTCTCATTCGAATTATGTAAAAAAATAGGTACTTAATTTTAATCCTTGTAGAATATTTACTTCTGTGAGAAGACGACGTTCATTGTAAGTTAAATAAATTGGCTGAAACTGAGGGCAAATATTTCATAAATGAATTTAAATTTCCGGGTTAATTAAGATAAAGAGACGAATATACGATTGAAGGACGAGCATATGCGGGGCGTGGAAATGATTATGAGAGTGGTCTCGAAGATCTGTGACAACGAGTGAAGGGCATATCATGAGAGATGAGAGATTTATCTAATTAATTATTAGCGTTCAGTTGCATATGTTCAGTAATAATGTGGGGTTTCTTATTTTAAACATGAAATAAAAATAAGCTTTATCAATGTTACATATATACATATAATACATGAAGTTTTATCAGGAAATATTCATAGTTTTAATCTGTGAAAATGTTGAAAGTATTTTAGTTCCAAAAAGAATTTTACATTATTCATCAAATCCGTGTTTTTAACTCTTAATAGTTGCTTTATTAAGTTTTTGACCTATGTTTAAGTGAAAGGCTTAAAGATTTCAGATATACAAAGTACCTTAGAGTTGCTGGCAATAACGTAGAGATATTTAAATAGTTTTGAATTTCAATAGCAGCGAAGTATTAAGATGATTCCTATCACTGTAAAAGAAGCAGTTACTCTAATCATTGATAGCTCATTTCACAATTAATAAAATCTTCATTACTAACTTTCCACTGTCATAATTTGTTTTAGAAGTAATTACCATTCAAAATCCACTCGTTCAAAATGTATTTCGTTAATATTACAATAATTACATAAAATAATACTAATATATTCGTATTTACATATATAAAAGTTTACACGATTAAGTACAACGCTAATGGATCTATCTGGCTAGTTATATTTAAATAGGGGTCATCAAATATTATCACAATACTATGTATATTGAATGATGAGAACAAACAAGACTTGCTTTGTGCAGAGAGATGAAAGCAAAGCCTATATGATGTGAGCTCTAACATGATCGCGAACAAATATTAGGACGAGCATTAAAGGATTAGAGGTAATAATTAGACCTAAATTAATTGATTAACTATTAGAGTAACGTTCATAAAAATATTGAAAATGTTGGAATTTTGTTAACATGTACTTTATAAACGCCGATTAAGAAGAATCATATCTTGGAAAGGAATAATTTTGTATGATTTAATTGGTGCTTTCAATTTTGCCATAATTATATCAAATTCCTAGTAATTTTATTTTTTTTTTATCGTTATATGTAGTTATATATATTCCATACAATGTTTACTATCACATGATTCAAGATAAAACACAAACTTTACAATCAAAAAGACATATTCTCCAAATTAGCGGAGGATTCGTTTAAGAACAACATTATGTAAGTAGCGCCACGTTTCATGTATCTGCTTGTAAACATAACAGAATCTGACGAAGTGTGTATTATAGTCACAAATACTGCCCATTTTTATGTTGATACATAACTAACATAAAAATTTCTAATGTAATTAGATTTAATTATCTATTTTTACGACGGGTAATAAGTTTACACGTCAAAAGCATAAAGTATTCGTAGAAGCTTTAAGTTTCAGAGTCACCATATAACTAATAAAATAAAAAAAATGTTAAAGTTTTGTCTAAAAACTTCTGTCAATTCTTTACAATTGGTGGCAGATAATGACGAGGCTGGTCAAGATTAGTCGAAAGTAAGTAACACACTGTTGTCTTTGTAACCACAAAAAACAGTAAAGGATATCTATGTCGTTGCTCTAGTATGATCCATTCAACATTTTAATTTCACATTAAAACTATTCTAGTTATTGTTTGTAATTCACACTTATAATTCAACTGTTCATAGCTAGTTAGATTTCCCGGGAGATGTCGTCGGTGTGCTAACAGCCAAGATGTCCCTTGACGGACAATATGAACTCATTTACTACTACATAACATGCATTGTGTTTATTTTATTTTAATGAAATTTGAAACCACAACACTAATATAACTAATTTCATACATCAAAACCGTTTATAAACTCTTAACAGAACATATTAATTTGAATTAACAAATGATAAATTAAAATTTTTAAGAACATTAAAATATTACTCTCTGGACTGCGTACACTCAAGAATTCTAAGACGAAGATTCTCCAAAGATTAAGCTTTTAAGGAATCATGAAATTATGTAAAAATATATCCGTGACTTATAAATGGAACTAAATTGTGTATTCATATCTGTGTAATTTTCTATAAAAATAAATTGCAGATAATCTAATACATTGTTTTATTGTTTATTTAAAGTTTATAAGACCTGTTCTCCACGAGATCTAAAGCGACATGGGTCCGATGCTATCAAGAGATCAGTCAGGAGAGGAACACTGGTTCAACGTTGTTGTTATAAAGGGATGCTGTAACATTCTCACTGAAGATATGAAAACTATTGTATCACTTATACACATTTTAATACAATAAATGGAACTATTAAGACTATTGATATGTGAAAAAAATTTTTGTTATGAATAACAAAATATATCTTTAAAAGGATACAGAAAAAATAGGTACTTTATATCGTATTATATAAAAGTATCATATTTTCTGAGAAATAATTAGTCCATTCTGTTCCATTTTCCCTGTAAATATTCTTTACGATCATCAAAATGATGTTCTCATATGTTAAAACAGTCTTAATTATTGAGGTTCAGAAACAACAAGGTAGGAAAGTGAAGAAACATTAACTCTAACAATTTCTATAATAAGCTAAAATAGTTTAATAGTATTATTTCAAGATGACATTAAAATAGGTAAAACAATTACTTTTAGTTATATTCTCAAATAATGAAACAAAACTTACTTTGGGTCACGGTCTTTATTAATGTCTTACTTCTTAAGACACAGCATAAGTAAGTCTTGTGTGATTTCTAGCGACAGATTCTATTTTAATTAAACTCTTTAACAGAAAGTTTACAGAATAACTTTCGTTGCTAAAACATTTTTATTCATAAGTACTTAATACATTTCTTAAAATCATTAAATACAGCCCTCACTAATAGTCAATGTAAGTGAAAAATTAATATGTATTATTTGTAGTATTTAAATAAATGCAACGTTAAGGGCAATTTATTATTAAAATAGGTCTTCAAAAGCAGTGTTTACTAAATATTTTTCACAAATAAACTTTATAAACCTAATTATATTTCATTTTCTAAAGCAAGTAAATAATTGAAAAGATTTTATTAGACAAGCAAACTTCATAAGAATATTAATTTACAAATGTGATATGACTTACAAATAAAACTAATAATTTCGGATTATATTATGACATCTCGTCTGCACGTGATCACGGAGGTTGTAAAGTAACCGAAATGTCGAGAGTATGTAGTTAAAATCCGAAGAGTAATAGTTTTATTTCAATGAATAATCGAAAAGTCATAGATCTCCTTCATGTTAAATACCTTTATACTATATGTTTGTTGATGTTCTACACCGATTTTCATAACTCTATACTGACTCTTAATACATATCAATAAAAGGTTTTTGAAGATCGTGTTGACATTACGCGTATGACTATAATTAATACTGAATTTTAAAGAAACTGAATCATTAATATTGATAAATGAATGTAATAAAATACTATATTATACCTATATAATAAGCTGTTTCTACATCACGAATGTAATTTAAAAGTAAATTAAAATATCTAAAGAATTCTCCTCACATATGTCAAAAATAATATTTGACTTTAAATTCACAAGTGTCTTTTTTATATGTTACTTTTATCTCTTTTAGTATTATATAAACATAATCGAAAGTGTTAACAAATTAACATATACACGGAATATCGGCGTACATTTAACATGGTCGTATAAAACAATTTCATCATCAATAAAAGGTAAATTCTATTGTAAGCTTCACAATAGAATATTTGATAATCCCTGCGATTGAAACTCGTCGTTGATTGCTTTCGTTTGTTTTCGAATATATCCTGCTAAAATATGAATTTAGGAAAAAATCTCATTTAGCACGTATTGATTAATATTTGATTACAATAATTATACAAAAATATTATCAATAACTTTATTTAAATCATAATTACTAAAGAGAACTAAGCATTAAAATTTAATAAGTCGAAATGAATTTAAACCGATAAGTGGAACTACTCTCTCTAATTTCCCACATTTAATAGCAGCGCGCGAACGTTTTAGGATTAGTTATTCTATTGTTCGACTTGCTGAAATCCTTGAAATATGAAAATGCAATACAAAGGAACAATAATTGGATTGAAGCACCTGCCGTCCGAGTTCGTGCCTCAATATGAACGAATTCTAGCCACAGATTTAAAACGTGGCGAGCATTTATAGTTTTCAACCATTCAATTCCATATTAATTAAAAAACTATTTAAGTGTTTAACTGTATCGTTTAAGATTTATGTCGTTTATTTTTATTATATAATAGAAGCAAATTAAATTCTTTATCAACTTTGTTAAGAGGATGGTAATGTCTATAATGTGGTCTCCCCTTTTCATGAATATTCAATTTTTTCCTCATAATTTCTAGCCTATTTATAATAAATTGACAATCGAGATATCGATTGAATGGTGGAAAGACGTGAACACGATTACTATTAAATTGAAATATCAGGTTATAATAAAAAGTACTATGTTTCAACACGCAGCATATTAAATATTACCTTCAATAAAATCTCTAGGGTTAAGACTTTGTTTGTTAAGAAAATCGACATAATATAAGCATATTTTGTAAGTATAATAAGAAATTATTTTACATGCGTTAAAAATCAAAACCATCAAACCAGGAGAGATATTCTACAGATAGTTTTATTCGTTGAATTTAGTCACAACTTGTAAATTTTAGCCATATATTCAAGCATGAAGTCATGATGTAATCCATCAGAAGGACATTTAAAACTGTGTAGAAGAAATACTTAGCATATAGTATAAACAAGCACGAGTATTACTTGCTGAATAGTATAAAATCCTCAAGCTAATGGAGGGAATATTTATATCATCGCCAAAGATGTGTTTTTTCCAACTTTCAAGCTCGTAATGATTTTGTTAGACAGAATTAATTCATGCATTTCTGCATACATAAAGTAAAAAAATGGAATTTATTCTAACATTTTATTTAATCCTTTAGATCGTTGTTTGTTATGACAAAAACAAAACAGTAACGTAATCTCTATAACTCTTTTAATATAAGTTTAACAGTAAATGTTCATAAACTAAACTAACATGAGACGTTTTTAAGCAATAAATTTATTTCTGTTGTAGTTGGCTGTGATTTGCTTTATAATACAAAATAACTTCAAATTTATTTGGTAAATCTCTCGCTCACACATATGCCTAATCTCAGTTTGACAGGTACTTACCTCCGATTCTATACATTTGACAATATTTATGGAAAATTTCCTTTTTATTGTCGCGTAACTTCACTCACGTAATAAATTTAATATGTATGTTATTATACATACATTTAGATGTTAGGCTTGTGATGAATATAAAATAATGAACATAAAAATTAAACAAATCGTAGAGAAATTGCAGTCGATTTCATGTTTATATTTTCAGACACTATGTTGATCTATGTACATACCTCTACATTTTAAATGAAGGACTTAGTTATATAAACGTCAATATTTACATTTACATTTTTAACAAACCCCTAATCATAAACTTAAATGAATGTCTTATAATTCTATATCTCAAAATATTCAAATTATATAGCTTAAACTCATACCAAACTTCAGTTTAGGAAACTCACCAATTAAATCTATGTCTTATTGAATAAAATTATTTAACTAACGAACAGTTCGCAATCAATTAAATAACTAGCTGTGATCAGGGTTACCGTGCTCAAAAGAAAATCGCTTCTAATTTAATCCTTAATTGAACAACTGACCGATGTCTGCTCAATTAATCGTTAAACCGATGTCGGTGATTTTGGTTTACAAAGTAATAACTTAAATTAACAAATCTTTTTCATAATCTCAATACAAAATATTATAATAAATTATATTTGTTTGATAATAATTATTTGACCACATACTTCACCCACATAACCATAATTTGTCAAATTGATGTGTGTAACCACTCAAACCTAATGTCCAAAAAACCGCAGTTAATTTGTTTTACAGACTTATTACATGGAAAAGAAAGTTACCGTTTGTAAAATATCAGACAATGACATATAAAACAAAATCTCTTAATAGCATATATGCTCTAATATCTCTCTTAATATCAGTGAACGGTCAGAAACGGATTTAAGAGATTGAAAAGATTAATATTGAATGAATGCAATCTTAATAAGATCTAATTGTAAAATGTCCTTTTGTATAATTATTTTTAGACAAAAAATTAAATTAATGTTTACAATAAGCAATTAATTCGTTGAAAAAAAGACAACTGCTTCGATTATTTTGAAGTTTAATAAAGGGGTTTTTTAGTATATCTAATAAATCTCTTAATATTTTGATTAAATCAAATGTTCAGTGTTTTATAGAAGTTAAATGGTGAGACCGTTGCAATTAATTGGTGTCAAATCAATTATATTGATAGTTTTTGAGTTCGATGTAAGATACTTCTCTTCGTGGATCACTCCTAGTTTCATTGAACGTTTGCCAAATATAGATGAATTTGAATTTTGGAAGCTTTGGGGTACAGTTTTAGGCATCGCGCCAAATTGAAGGTAACTATAAAGATATATAATGATCTTGTTCACTCAAATGGAAACTATTATTGTTAAAAGATTTTTTGTTCTTTAAAGGAATAAACAACTCTTAGATTGATCCATTAATATTTTATAAACAAGATCCAGGAGATTAGAGTGTACATATTTATATTTATACGTATAATTGGTCTTAAGTCATAGAATTATTTCGTTCCTTTCATTAAGCATAAAATGTTTAGCCCAGCACTACAATAATCATCTCCTGTGTTTTAACATATCTAGTTTATCTTCATGTCCTGATAGATTTTAATTTATTTTATACGAAAAACATAGTATAATTGCTTGTTAAATATGTTTTATTGTTAAGTGATCATTAATTATGAGTATTTGTTAAAGTTCATATAATAATGGTGCGAAGTTTAATGAATAGAAGAATATTATGAATTTACTCTTTTAACTACTAAAATTATATTTAAGATAATACAAATACACACACATATATATATATATATAAAAGAAAGTCGTGTTAGTTACACCACTTATAACTCAAGAACGGCTGAACCGATTTAGCTGAAAATTGACAGAGAGGTAGTTTAGAGCCAGGAAATTGCAATAGGATACTTTTTATCCCGTTCGACAGCATTCCCGTGGGACTTGACATGAAACGTCAGTCACTATAAAACGTGGAATAACGAAACACAATTGACAGCTATGCAATTGACGTATAATGACAGATATGTAATGACGTAATGATGACAATTAGATATTTTTAAGAGATCTACTATATAAAAATAAGTCCGGTTTTCCATCCTGACGCTATAACTTCAGAACGAAAGAACCAATTTCCACGGTTTTGCATTCGTTTTAAAACATGTACTACAAATCAATATTTTAAGTAGATGGCGCCGGTGCATGATACATTGTTAGACAGCTACTCATTGTTCTCTGCTCAGTTAATTTCATGTGACAAACCGGTATTGTGATTGTAGTTTGAACTCTTAAAAAAAAGTATTTTGCGGGATGAATTTAGAAAATCGTTGTTTTTCACATGGGCAGTTATATATTTTGCGTGTTCAAGAGTTTGGAAACCATCCGCTTTATTTGTGTTAAAGTTAGACCAAAAAAAATGTTGTTAACAAAGGGCCACTTTAATGAAGCGGATAATAATTTGCGGAGACGTATAACGCTTCGATTCGGTATCTACTTTGGATTCACTTTCATTTACTTAGAGAAGTTCAACTAAATAACACTTCATTTTTGTAATCGAAATGAATTCTATTAATATCTCTTAACCTAATTCATTACTGTTGTGAAATGAAATAAAAACTTTCTTCTCAAATATAAAACAAAAAAAAATCTTCATCTTTTAATCACCAAACGAAATGTTATATAAAAGCCTTCTGGTGGCGAAACGGAGTTCGCCGGGTTTACTAGTATATATATATATATTACACTCTCGCTATTGATTAAAGTTCTTTTCATCGATGTAATAATAAGTTAGACATTATATATAAATATATGTATGTTAAAAACACATATTCAATACAATTAATTTTATAAATTAATAAAGAGTTTTGGCAGAATGATATGCCAGATCCAATTATTCGTGATTATTTAAGTTAATTTGATTGAGTAACACATATTATTTTATTCTTTATTTAATTTGCTATTTTCACTGAAAACCTTTTATTTCGAGTCTTATATCAGTAAAATATAAAATGCAACTAACTATATTAAAGCGAGAGAAAATGGAAGTTACCTCTACCATTCGACTGTTAAAGTATGATTACTTAATAAGGCTTTAGAGGAGAAGGCATTATTTAACAGCTTTACGACCGCCATTATAGAAGCTCTGAGGAAAAAAGATTTTTTACGGCAGGAATTAAAACAAATTTGTTTAATTTATGAGTTTCATTCATTATTCCAGAGATTTAAAAAAAAGCATACCGTTTTATATCTTGAATAAAGTTTAACTGATCGTGATATAATATAAAATATGAACTGTTTTAATAGGTACATTTAATGAGATATAAGACTTTCGCGAGTATTCATTTAAATGAAACTAATATTATTACGATTACTACGACTATTTTATTATTTTAAAATAAATAAATTTCGTCTGTCCGTGATCACGGTTGCTTGTAATCGAAACGTTGGGAGTATGAAGTTTTAAATTAAAAAAATATGCGTAATAATGCGAATAATTTTATTTTCATTTAGACACGTTTAAATTTTCAATTGTTTCAAATAATTAAAAACATTATAATATAAATTAATAATAGTTTTGTCTATGTCAGTACTAACATATATCTCTCGTTTCTCATGATCTAGCCTACTCTCGTTCACTCCCAACTCCTCAGCACCACTCTCACAATCATTTCCACGCCCCGCATGTGCTCGTCCTTCAATAGCTTATTCGATTTTCTTCCATATTTCGCCTCCGACTTGGAAATTTAAATCCATTTACGAAATATTTGCACTCAGCTTCAGGCAATTTGTTTGACTAGTATGTGTTTTCAAGTTTTCGATGTATGACGGCCAACCAATATGAAACGAGTTTTCAATATGTTTATAAGGATAAAACTGAAAGAAACCGTTTGTATACTTTTGATTTATTTTTTATTGATACACGTAGTATTTACTACAATGTATCAAGGTTACGTTTCATAGTTCTATAAAGAAAAATACTCCAATACACTCTGATTTAAACACGAATGAGTTACAAACATCAAATCAAATAGGACTATTAAACTTCAAGTATACTCGTAGTAGTTTAATTCTACAGTCAAAATATAAATTATTTCATTTTACACTATTAGTAGTTATTATGACTCTACTGATTTTTACAAATGTATATTTTTTCATATTTGTCCTTGGTAATACGTTTTTAACTGTTATTTAAGAAAATTTAAAGCAACTTTTTGATAGCGATGCAACTAATTACATCACTAAGAACTTATTCAATGAACGAACGAGCCTTTTATTCTTTTATACTGCGTCTTCTTCATCGCATAAAGTGAAGAAAATACAAGGATTTTAACTATTATTTAAAATTAAACTAGTTATAGTAAATTATAATTACTCAAGTATACTTAAATTCATAATTTAATAGATCGAAAGGCTTCAATGAGTGTTTGCATACTTCTTGGTTATTTATTAATTGATTTATCTTATAAATGTGCCATGAAAATGTTGCATAACAATAAAACAGGAGTTTTTTTTCTTTAAAGTATTATGTGCATGGTAAACATTAATAATAACAAAACTCCTCCTTATTAAATAAAAAAATATTCTTAGAGTAAGGAAATAATGTTATAATACAATATTAAAAATTCCACTGATATAATAAATTTGTAAGTTTTTTATGTCGTAGGAGTGGATGTTCGGGCCTGTGGAGTTATAGAGGTATGGTTTTCAATCAAAAAGAAATGCACGGAATTTAATAAACTTTCCATCGTAGACATCTGACTGACATAACATACATATATTATAGTACACAGAAGAAATTCTCCGTGACGCTGTATAAGCCATTAGGGCTAACAGTATTAGTCAATTCAAAACAAAAAAAAAGAAGATATATCAATTTTAATAAACATATTATTCTTTACTACATTTAAGACTGAAAAGAAAACACTACGTTTCATAGCTATATATATTTTCCAATATTATATATACGTTCCAATATTTCAAACTACAAGACAACAATAATTTAGTCAGTCTGAAAATACATTTCAATATTTTGCTGCTAGAGGAAGGTGATAAAAATGATGTACGTCCTTCCCAAACTATGTAAGACGCTTTTCTATAAATTTATTGCAGAACGTTTTTTTATTTTCAGGTAATTGGATTATCGACAAAAAATATTCAAGTTGAAGTTGAAAGAAAAGTACAAGGTATATTTTTATATTATATAGTATTATATTATAACTAACTCAAGTAGATATCAAATATTATGGATCTCACTAAATTATTTAAAGAAATTAAATAATTAATAAGTCTTGACATTTGACAAGTAACCTTGTGTAAGCAATATTTTATGGCAATCCTTATTACTGAGATTACTACATATATCTTTATTCATATGAACTTTCCTTGAAGTTTGAGCTTCGTTGTTTTTCTTGGCAATATTTTTTTAACAAGTTTAAAAAAGAAGGAGATTGTTAATCTTTTTTTTATGTATGTAAGCCAAACTCCTAGACCAATTTAAGATTTTTTTATCTGAAATATTACATAACCCAAGAGGTGACATCGTCAACAAGTCAGGTTTATTTAATGGGATCCTCTAAAAATTTTTGAAATCCAAATGACTTCTACAGATTAAGTAAAAAAGACTAATATACAAAAATAGAATACGAAATTAGAACCACCTAAAAGTAACCTAAACCTAAATTAACTCGATAAATGCAATAAATAACAAGCAATCGGTATAAAAGTAAAACTAAATTTCCTTTATTCTTAACACAAATAAGACACAAGATATACGATGAAACATTTCTAAGCAATGTAAGGATACCGGAATAGGAAAACATCGTACGAGTATAGAGCAGTATAGATAGGGACTGCACTCAGGTTCAAAACAAATAACTTACCTCGTTTCATAGTACAGGCATAGATATTTAGTCAACAATACTGATATTACCTGCAATCACTATATTTACAAAGAAATATTACCTAATAGCTGTAAACCTGAGGCAACCACTTCAAAAGATGATTAGATATTTAAAAAATATATGTATATTTAGTCCAGCCGCTGGAAATCATGTTTTATTGTGATGTTCGTATGCACTCTATTGAAGAAAAAAAATTAAAAAAAATATGTAAAAAAACCTATTAATAACATAATTATTAATAATAAATTAAATTAGATTATTAGAATGTAAATGAAAATAGAGTTCATTTAAGTAAATAAGGCGTTTAGTCGCTTTTTTACAGATATTTAAAATTTATAATTAGATAGGTTAGGTTTAGATATAGTATTTAAGTGTATTTTTATTCCTGTGTTTTTATATTGTTTTCTTGAAGTCGGTTTTGTTTTAAATTAAAAATAATTATAATTTCAATACACATTGTCCTACGTCAAATCATTTTTATTTAAAATACAAACTAAATATCATATATAAATAACATATCAAACACATATTATATATGTAGTCTCTCCTAGGTTAGCTCGTATGTATTCAACCTACAATTAGCTTTAAACTGAGTTCACATACTCGTATTTGCTCTCATCAGTTCAAATTAATGTTATATTCAAATTAATTAAATGCGGAATTTAAACTAATGAATTAAATTTAGAACAGAAATAACTATGATTATATGATTTTATGATAGTAGGTTGCGCTAAAAATGCTTTAAATAAATGTATAAATGTTGTAATATCTGCAACCTGTAAGAAAACTAAATTATTTTTATTATATAAAGTTAAAGACCATCGTATGTTTAGTGAGAATAGTTTGTATTGAGTTTGCAATACTTAAAAATAAACTATATTTTGTAACAAAGTTTGTGACTTCCGAGAACCGAATTAGTTAGCCTTCGTAATGAATGGTTGGTAATAAAAAACAATAATTACATTCAGTTGTTTCTTGCACGTTTTTAAAAAGAGCACAGAATGTATGAATTCACTAAAACTGTTAATCGGGTTTTGATTATTAATTATCTGAGAGTTAATATTTTTCAATTGAATTTTTTCAAATATTTTTTTATGTATTATGTTATTTGAAATCAAAAGTAATATTCGTAGATCTGTTTGTGTCATCACTTTAAATATGTAGTCGTTATTGTTGAAACACAATTAATATTTAAAATAAATAGAAACAATGAACTATCAAATAATAAATAAATTTTCCCTAGTCTTAAATTCCAATAAAGTGTGAAATTATCTTTATATTTCAGTGAACATGTTTCATAACTTTCATTGACATTAGACCTACTTTCTTTTTTTCTTAGCTGTAACGAAGAAAGTAAAAAGAAAATAAATTATATAAATAAAGTTATTTCTGCAATGTTGGATTTAGATTTACTTTTAACGACATACAAACAAAAAGAAAAGTTCTAAATCGTTTAGAATTACGACTGAAGCGAATGTGATTTTAATATATAAAATACCTAACCCAAGTGTGTGTCTGTACACTACATACGTAGCGTTAACAGTTTTTAATATCATAAATACTCGCATGATATAGTATGATTGTAGGTTATTGAATGCGAAACGGAGAACGCTCTGTATGTAGTGAGGCGATGCACACTTGTGCTAAGGGTACTAATGTATGGAAATCTTTTCATTCAATTCTTGTACTTTATAAGACGCAGCCGTCTTCGGTAACTCCCTGTTTTTTATTACATGTAACCATACTGGAAATAACTTTACATTTAATTAATAAGAATTCTGACTACAACCAAACTAATTAATTATTAGACACACATACATACATTTTAATTGTATTGATTTATTATACAATTTAGTTAATGTATTTGTCGTGTTTCAGATCTGTATTCTGTGAGGCCACAAGAAATTGGTTCCGAGATGTTAATCTGCGGGGACATCGCTCTGCGGCTGTTTCAGATACACGACTTTGATTACACCTACTATGACACTGAAAACATTGAATAACTGATATGTTAATATATGAAAAATAGTATCAGAATATATATTTTTTGTTCTTTGAGAATATAATATTTTGTGACACCCAGTAATATTTCGTGATATTGATATCATTTCAGCTTCTTATTAATTTATCCCAAGTTCACCAACAACTTTAACCGTCTTATGTTCGACAAGACACTTATATTTATTTCTATATCTATTTATTTTGTATTTGTACATATTCTCTTGTTTATTGTTATTTTAACATTAAGTGAACTGTAAAATTCAAATGTACACTTTAGATTTTTTTTGTAAACATTATATTTATGTGCTCCTGCTACATAAATATTTGAAGGACATTAGATAAGTAACACTTACAACAACAACTCAACTTAATATGTATACTGTTAATAAAAATATATTTAAGTAAAAAAGATGAACAAAACCTTAAAAGGCGATATAAATTTAAATATGTGATTTTTTTTATTAACTATAATATTTGTCAGTTGTAGGAGCTATTTCCATGTAAGTAGTCCAAACGAGATCAGATTTGTACTAAAATAATAAGAACACATAGTGGGCAAGGTAAAAAAGCTGGTGAAATTATGTACTGTTGTTGTACTAAGCTCTAAACATATTTTAAATTTATTACCTTTTCATTTGAAAGTACTGCAATACATTAATATCAAGACCTTAAATAGGTTTCAATTATTATTATTTGAGTATCAGCACATGATTTGTAATTCACAGACGCGAGGTAGATCACGATGGTATAATTTGTTAAACGACTCGAATGCGATATTCTGGATGCTACAGGTTCAAATTCAAATCTTGTATATATTACCACTTTCAATATATATTCAAGTATTGGCACAAAATTCATTTAAGGTAAAAAATATATTAATGGAAACACTTTAGAGCAGTTTTAATTATTTAAATTATTTATTGTTTTAATTAAGTTTAACCCGAAGTAGTCCCAAACATATATTTATTAAAATTCTACATTCTATATATTTTTTAAACAAAAAATAATTATAATGTAAACCATTTTAATATTGGATGTTTTTAATAACATTAAAGTCTTAAAACATAATTACTTCATCAAGTCTGAGTGTCGAGGGCGTCAATATCGGATTCACAGTCGACATTTTACTGCCAGGACGTAATAAAGTCATTTTTACCTTCTTTTTTACTCTACAGTATTTTATTTATAATGTAAATTAATTAGAAAACCTGATTATTTTTAAAAACGATATTTTCAATCAAAATTTTTAAGTATATAGCAGAATGATCTAAAGTTTTAGTTAAAAGATATCTCCTTGTTTAAATTTATTTTAGAGCGTCATCTTTTTATTTTGAAACAAACGTTTGTCAAAATGCATATTCCAACTCGGAATAAATGCAAAGATCTCTCGAGAGGACACGATTTATGGATGTCGGTGCTTTACGAATAACTACAAATAGTATCAGATGCTTTGTTTTCTACATATTTTGAAACAAAAACTATTTTCTTAAAGGTAAATATTGTTGCTACAGTATCGTTAGCTACAGACGGAAAGGACAAAAGCAAAAACTATTAGGTATTAATAGTTAAAATTAAGTAAATCCTACTGCTTTATTTACAACCTGCTCCACGTCACCCTGTACTGATATATGTATATATAAGACTCATAAGTCATATGACATTCCCAATAAATGTACATTATTGCTCAGTTTGATAGAATTCTATATCAAGTTACTTCTTATTCTTATTACTACGACAAAAGTAATATATATAATTTCAAAATAGCGATTTCATGACTCGATAAATGTTGGTACATCAATGCTTCTTTCAATGAATTTATATTTGATATATTCTATGAGTACGTGAGTGGGTAAATCCTTAATGATATCAGTATAACCAAATATGTGTTATTTAAATATAAAAGAATGAAATTAGCATTAAAAAGTAACCTTTTAAGAGGAATACCATTGAATTTTCTTTGTCATTTAAGTTATTTTTTTTTTTCTGCGTTTATTGTTAATATTATAATTTCATCCTTAATCGTTAACAATTAATCACGTACATACATACATATACGCAATTTTTTAAAAAGCTTACAATAAGTTTAACAAACGCTGTGTGTTATGTGATAAATAAATAAGTAATCATGTAAAAGAGCTTCGTCCTAAATTCCTTCTGAATGAAGCGAGGTTGTTGTTTCTCATTTTAAGTTTAAAAGGAGCACCTTCTACATATGTACCAATCGCTTTTTTTATGTATCTGGTAAAACTTCAATGTAGTTTTTTTTAACAGTATCTGTAATCTCTTTTACAAACTGCAAATACCTTCGACAGTTATAAATTGATTATTTTATTAATCAAATGGCATGGATTTGGAAAAATAGATTAATGAGATAAAAAATACATCATAATTTGGAAATACTATCGAACCTTTTCGTAACATTGAATAAATTAGTTTGTTATAAGGTGAGTTTCGTTCCAAAAAAAACTACAAAACCTATTAAGATAATTAAACCTATAACTAAAGCTACATGCTGAAATCGATGTTAATGTATGTAGTAATGCCATCACATTACTTGAGTGATATCAGGATTATTCTCCTCTTCACGGCCAGGTGATCGTTCAGAAATTAGTAGAGTATATTATAATATTATATACACATAAATGTTCATTGATTTTGAATATATCTTTCTAACTGCTTATATTTTATTAGATAATTCTGGCCGTACATTTGTACAAAATTTTAGCAACATGTATAAATTGCAAACAAATTAGGTAAAATGATTTTGACTGTTTATTTTGTAGAAAATATGGTCTCCACAATATCCGGGAAGAGTTATGAATTGTTAATATCCCTTCTCCAACAAGCGGAACTTAGCGAAATTGAAGTCTAAGAGGCAATTTGTATTTTAGGATTCTTTCTGTTTGAACTTCATTTGACATTTGGTACTGTATTTTCAATTAAACTCTTAATATTTTACTTAATTTAATCATTGGTTTTCATTTATATTTAATATTATATTCATATATGTATATGAGATACTAAAAAAAGTAATTTGTTTTATTTTTTTAAAGTAATCACTTTTTTAATTATCATGCATATCAATGAGATCTAAATCTTTCGCGAGTATTCATTTAAATGAAACTAATATTTTCAAATTACTGTGCGTATTTTATTATACATCTCGTCCGTACGTGAACACGGTTGTTGTAAAGTAACCGAAACGTCGGGAGTATGTAGTTTTTAAATAAAATATATCATTCGTAATAGTCCCAAAATATTTTTAATTTTTTTCATACATATGATATGAGTAGGAATTTATTAGCCAAAATATAAATGAATCTATGTTCTGTTGAATACAGTGATAAAACGTTGGATATGGGTTTTTATTTTGGCCACAGAAATAAAAGGCAACAGATAATTATTTCAATGAATGTAAAGAGAATTCTTATAACCTATACGTAATGATGAATTTTGAATTATTTTCACTTATTTTGTCATTATATTTTTTTTAACTATGTCTTTTACATAAAGATCTCAGTTATACGCACGGACTGTCGTACTCACGTTATATTTTATAATAAAAATAAATATTAAATCCTCGTATAATATATAACACTCATAAAATTACGGGCATTTGTTATTTCCATAACGAACCGCTCGTTCAATCACGACTAACGAAGAAACTCCTCCGCGTTCATTTATAAAATACTTTTATATGAAAATAACTGATATTAAACGTGGCCGCGCGGTTATTGAGTTACATGTTTATACATAAATGAAATAAATTAAAACGGACCAATATCCAATAGCTTCATATAAATTATTGCAAATTGTACAGAGATAACACATTTCAGTAATTACATCGCTGATAATAATGATTAATTTTTATTTATATGAGAAGTAACACAATTTATATAATATATTAAAATTATAAAGCATCCGTTTCTTATAATAAAAGACTGAGTTATAATCAAACTTGTAGCTATATAGTGATCAGATTAAAAATACAATATGAAATTGACTGATGAGTTATTATAAAAAATTCATATAGTCATTTACGAATTTAATGAAAAGTATTATATATAAGGAAAAATTGTTAAATTCATCCATTCATAATAAGGGAGACCGTAATTTGTTTTTACGATGACTATTATCCTGCAGATAAACCACAAAGAATGCTTTTGTTTGAATTATTTATTATATCCTGAGAGTTGCCAACTTCGATTCATATTTTATGCTTAATTTATCTTTCTTTTTTTTGGTTTCGTTTCATAAAAGTTTGGTAATTATTATTTTCATATAAGAGTGCACGTTATATTGGGTGTTAGTTCAATTACAAACTTTTTATAAAATTTTTGTTATCTCTTTATATTTGTTTGACTTATATTAAATAAATATGCCCTGGAGTTTAAATCTGTTTTCATTTATGTGTAAAGTAACTTTAAACTTAAATGCTCTCTTTAAGTACAGGAATATAATAATAATATTTTTGTCTTATTTCTCAAATTTAAACTCGATTTTTAGTGTTTAACAAACAAAAGGAGAGTAGATAAAAAATAGAGGGATAAAGGCAATACATAAAAAAAAATAGATTTTTAACTTAATTTTCATTTCAGGAATGAATCAATAATTAATTTATATCGCATAAATAATTAATAGATTTTTATTAGTCATTACTAAATTGAAAAGAAAAAATAACGTGAATAAATCATTGAAAAGAGAAATGCATATAAATTAATGCAATAATAATTTATTTCTTATATTATCAGATGAAGCAACTAGTTAGTACTCTCACGAAATTGTATCGTAGTAGTTAAAGATTTTGCTTTCAAACTACAATTATGTAATATTAAAAATTAAAATTAACTTAACAATTTATTAATGTTATATAGAAAAGGGTATCATTTATAATAAATATCTATTTCAAAAAAATGCGAACGAATTCAGTCCGTGTTTGAATAATTTATAAAAACGTCGCTTAAGTCACGATGGATGGGATCACAGATGTCACAGGAATCGTGTTAGATACATAATATATTAATATAAATAAAATACGTAATGTGAAGAAGCAAAACGTGACCGTCCCGTGACTCTTACATTATTTAAGTACATCAGAGAAACAATCAGTCGAGCCATATTTCAGGAAGGTGATCTCACCTGATGAATTAGAGATATCACAGCCATGACACTTCAGCTACTCTTCATGTGAGTAGATAGTGTTCTATCTGAACATCACTGACCAACTTCAATTTTATTATACCTGTAGTTTTAACATCATAAGACTGGCTGTCTGGTCAAAGAATTAAAATATGTTTATAATTTTGTGGTTTTTCATTAATAATAAAACGATTTACATAGAAGGAAGCTATGCAAACTTTTCAAAATTTCATGACAGTGATTTCTTTATAGTTTATGACGACGTTTAGCTTATTGAGAATTATCTTGAGGTTTTTTTTTATTTTACCCTTTTTATTTCTATGATTTATTAAAACAATTATAAAAAAATCCAAAGTGCAAGATATAATTCTTAGCTTTAAATTATTCCGCGCATGAAACCAAATTACCTGCAAATATTGAGTGCGCATATTAAGCGCAAATGGATTTACATTACCTTCTGTGAGGCGCAATACGTTAGGAAATTGAATAAACCATCCAAAAGCGAGTACACAGGAGCTGCTTAAATGATTGAGTGTACGAGTGCAGAGTACCGTGTCAATTGATCGAGAAACGCTTTTAAAATTCTTTTCTCACTTCATATTTTCTTTTTATGTTTACATAACAAGTTGTACTAAAATATTTTATTCGTCATCGATGGGGGAGCGCTTCATCAGGTGTTACATTGGTGATTATCTCTCCCATGGACTCCAGAAACACGTCTTCCATCACTCTTTTAACATAAAAAATCGTCTCCCTTTTTTGCTCTCAAATAAATTTTAAAAATGGTTAATTAATAATGTATTATTTTAGAAAAGCGATAAAAATGTAAAATTTAAAACACATAAATTTTATAGTAAACCAAAAGAATATATTTTTTTTATCATAAAAATTTAAATTGCAAATAAATAATGAAAATAAATCAATCCAACTGGAATGCATTATTGCTTAGGTTGCAGTGTGGAACCCTTGTCAAAGACGGTTCATACAGATACGAGATTTTTATTGGAATTTTAATAGAAGTATAAGTGGACATTTCTTATATATTAAAAATATAATGGAAGAGCAGAATCTGAAGTTTTAGTTGCTATAAAATGTTTAATCCACTTCCAATGACGTACATTATAATAGTGAAGGTTCAAAGGGTCTTAACGACCTGTGTCGACACATTAACAGAGTCCAGCTCGCCTCGTTTGCTCGCTCCCTTAACGTGTTAACCCTTCACTGACATCACAAGGCTTAACCGATCTGAAGCTCGCATTAAAAACTTTAGCACTTTATATTACCTGCTGTTCCCTTAAGATAAAGCATTTATTTTGTATAAGTGACTGTTATTTTCTTTGTTAATATTGTAATGAACTGTCTAAGTTTTTGATATATTTCATTTATTGATACAGTTTAGATTTAGATTATAATTGTGTTGTTAATAATCGTGTGTATTTTAGAAAAGCTTGGTTTTTTTTCTCTTGAATCAACGTAGTGACTTGCAAGGGTTCTTAAATCTTTGTATTATGTAATAAGTTATTGGCTAAATTTTGAATAAAATTGAAAACGTATGGTAATAATAAGGTTGCATCAATTATGACGTTTCAATGGCTTTATTGAGATCAGGAGCGTATTATATATCAAATAACTAATTACTGTTAAGTTGGACGTTAAACTTTGGACGGTAATTATTGGAACTAATTATAATATAATTTATGTTATTACGTGCATCGATTACTATAATAATATGCTTTAATAATGAAACCACGTATTAATTATAGATTGAGATCACACTGGGTTTAACACTGGTGTAGTGTTTAACCTTACCTTACTTTTATAACTTTATGGAACATTGTGAAGAAATGTACATAGTTTCAAAGCATCGTGTTTCATTTATGAAAAATAAAATATTATAAGAAAACAACAAAATTATCAAACTTATAAGCAAACTACAAAATAAGATGTTTATAAGTAATCTGATTTTGGAAATACAAAATTTTGTATAACCACTTTGAACTCTCGTGTCTTTGCATTGTAATCCTACTTAACCTTGTTTCTTAACTTTTAGATATTTATTTCGAAAGTAGGATTTTGTTTCAGTGTTCAAATATTTTATTTACCTTTTGAAGTTATATGTCTTCTACAAATTACTATATCAAATTGTAATTATAATACAAGGATTACTATCTTGTAATTTAACATTACGCATATTTATTTATTTCAAATGTATTAAAAAGTTATATATAGGTTACGTGCAGAAACTAGTTTATCAATATTTTTTTATTAGTAGATTGAAATTAAGTCTACAATTAGTAGATTAAAAATAAGTCTCGTCGTCTCTTATCCGTATATCTTCTTTATAATGCAAAAAATATGTCATAAAAATTATTTCGTTAATATTACTTTTCATCTTGAACTATGATTATTATTTATTTTACTTACGTATTTGTTCGTAATTTTTAACGAATCGTGTTTAAATGTGTTCATATTGAAATGCAAAAGTGATTTTACCAAAAATGTGATTTATGTCATCATCACGCCAAAATTAATATGCGGTTCCAACTTCCATTGGAAAACTTGCAACTGAATGAAAATATTCACGTGTGCGGTTTAAAATCACAAATCGGTTACAAATCAATTAATAATTATAACTGTCAATAAAACATTGACTGAATCTTTGACATATGCTGTGGTCACGAAAGGGATCCCACCGCGTCGTTGAGTATTAATATAATTGAATATTAATTATATGTAATATTTTACAGAAAAAGTATTCTCGATAAACATATATAAATAGGTAATAGATAGTAGAAAACATTCATAAAGCCTAATGAATGTAAAACAGTTATATAACCGCGTCTAAAAAATCCTTACAGTGGTTTTAAGAACGTAACGACGCTTTGTAGAGTAACGTGACTATAATTAAATATTATTACCTCGTTGATAACCATCCCCTAATATATCTTTTGTCTAAAATATTATATAAATAAGTTAACATTTGATAAAAAAATACATATCAAAATATTTACTTAAATATCAAGATACCAAGAATAAATTTCACATTTATGTTTTCCCTCCTAATAAAATTAAAAAATGATGATAATTTAAAAAACCTGATTGCGTACTGAACAATGCTGTTTCGTTTAAGATTTTAAAAAGTATGTAATGGATAGATCGCACAGGCTTTCAATAGTAAACACAAGATCTGGGGTCTAAACCAGTTGGCCACCCCTGATACATATATCATTTTAAAATATTGTAACTATGGCAAAGAACAAATCAGTAGTAATATGTTTAAAGTTAAAGCTGTAATGTTTAGTACAAATAAATAGACATACTTGAACAAGTATAACTAATCATAAAATATATGTATGTAGTACCGAGTTGTTTTAACTTTTATATAATCTTGATGATAATGAAACTTGTAACATCCACAGTAATTGTAAGTATTGGGAGTATTGTAAGTATTGGAACTGCAGACCAGCAGCTTAATATGTCTATTAACTGGCTGCTCTACATACAAATGAGAATTAAATTTTGCATTGAAACATGTATTGTAATGTAAAAACATCTTTGTTGTTGAATCAACAATTTGATTATTTAACCAATTTCATATATATGTAATACATACAACCTTACAATAGACAGACGTAACCTTTTAGCATTTAAAGGATTTACTGTGCCGGTGCCGGGTCCATCGGATACTATTTATGATGTATCTTATATATATCGGATTTATTACAAATTCGTTGTTTTTAAAGAGAGAGACGCCAGCCTTGCTGATGTCACTAGTGTCACTTCTAGTACGTTCCATGATATTTTAAAATGAAACTTCAATTGTTCTAACTTTCTTTGTATTTCTCGAAGGTTCTTCATAATCACATTACGAGTATTCAATGGTCCGCACTAACTGAACTCTGAACTCCAAATTCTGCCGTTGTGCATCTAGACGTCATATTTATACCAAGATTCAAACATAGTTCTATTCTCGTTTTAAACAATCTTTGATTTCGTTTTATTTTTAAAAATAATCATGAATACTAATGAGTTTTAATAAGAATTGATGACAGCCTCAAATTATTTTCATGTCGCATCCGTTATTAAAGCTGATAGCGCCGATATATACATTTCTTACAAATAACTTGAATATGATACATACAATATACCAAGTCGGCAGTGGTCTTATTGTACATAATTATAAAAGTCGAAGTAAAACATTTCATTATATCAATAGTAATTGATTTGTCAGTGGTGGCCTAGTGGTTAAGAGGCTCGCCTCTCGTTGCCGAGGGCGCGGGTTCAAACCTGGCAAGTAACAACGTCATTTTTTGGAGTCATATGTACTTTCAGAGAGTATTTAGACATCACTGACATACGGTGAAGGAAAACATTGTGAGGAAACCTGGACTTATAGTTCACAATTATAAGTTTGACTAGCTTTCCGCCCGCAGCTTCGCCGCGTGGAGTTCGGTTATATCGCGTTTCCAAGAGAACCTTTCAAAAGTCTGGGATAAAAACTATCCTATGTTCTTTCTCAAGGTCAACTCTATCTCTGTACCGAATTTCATTAAAATCAGTTCAGTGGTTTAGGCGTGAAAGCGTAGCAGACAGACAGACAGACAGACAGACAGACAGAGTTACTTTCGCATTTATAATATTAGTAGGGATATCACCAACCCGTCTTGAGCAAGCGTGGTGATTAATGCTCAAACCTTCTCCATATTAGAAAGAGGCCTTTGCTCAGCAGCGGGCGTCTGATAGGCTGATGATGATGATGATGAATTGATTTTACTATTAATCTTAAATACATATACATATGTGATATAAGTTAAATTGTAGTGTTGGCGACAAAATAAAATACTATATAAGGCAGTAAATATTAAGTCGTGTCATATTAATGTAATTGATTTGTTTTATTTATCAAAATATAAAGGAATACTTCAAATTTGATTTACTTATTTGTAACTATTTAAAATGTGATTTAATTTTTTCTTACCAGGGCTTTAAGTATTTCGCGGTATATAACTATGATTAATATTCTCCTCCAACCGTTTGTTTGTTACCTAATAGCCGAAACAATATTTGCCTTCACCATTCTTCGCTATGTTCATATTTAATAAGCACTGCATTAACTATCAATTGGTTATTGGAGCCAAACTGCACATTTCCTGAAAGCAGTAATAATATATGATTTGAATACTGTTGCGAGTTGATTTTGTATTTCAATTAATGTTCAAATTACAATTGTTAGTCCAAAAAGCATTCAATGAAACAGTTTTAACAGTGAGTAGTTCCCCGTCGCTTGTTATCACTACAATAGAATGCAAGCTTTTGTTTGTTTCATCGGACAATTGTCGCAAATTATTCCAATGTCTAGAGAACACGGGGCCATTGTGATTTATAGATATTATGAAATCTTTTGTCATTTTTCATATTTTTAGTTTGTATTTCTTTAAATTGCTTGAGTAAAATGATTATTTATTTTAACAGTATGTTGTGATAACTAAAAAAGATACTTCCGTCAAATATTAATATGAATTTTAAATTTTTACGATTAATATGATTTAAATATTGTTATTATTATAAATATGTATGAGGAGTAATATATTTTTACTATATCATATTAAAATATTAAAATGCATATTTTAATAGGTTCTTAGTTTAGTTTATTATTTTATTTGTATATTATTTATTAATAAAGGCCTCGATTCTGTTAGAGGTTGTAATTTACTGTTAATATTGTGGAGGTGTCTCAAACGAATCCATGATTATTTGGCAACAAACTAAATGCTTTGTAATCCTTAATCGAGCTCTGTTATTTACATAAAGTTAATTTACTAAAATAATGCTTTATTCTTGATAGCTATACAGCTATAGGTATAGGTATATATCTATCACTCTCAAACAATAATAATAAAATGGATAACTGTACATTAATTCTGTGATTACATAATTTGATCGACGATTCTTTGTGTGACAGGAATAGCAAAACAATTATGAACAGTATTTATTTATTTATTTATTTGATCTACCAACATTTGTACACATCATCACATACTTAAAATACACAATACACATAACTTAAAACTAGGTGTGACAAACAATTACAGGTAGATACATCATGCTTAATATTCCTCCCAGCGCGAGCCGCAGTAAAAACAAAACCAATAAATTTTAATAAAAATATAAAAAAGAAATAAAATAATAAAAGGTAAACTTACAAAATAAAATAAAAAATGAAATACTGAATGAAAAAATTAAACTAAAAACTAAAATTATATTACTAGTAGTAATAAAAACTAAAATAATATTTCTAGTAGTATTACTAGAACTAATAGTAATTCGATTGATTCCAATACAGTTTTCTCGTGAGTAGCTATCTTTGAATAACACGCAAAGACCTCTTTAAAGAATTTTATATAACAGGAAATCAAAATATAGACAAGGTTTTTATTATGAGTCTAATTTTTCATGGTGCACGTTAGTTATAAAACATTACTGAATGTACATGATTATTATGATCATCGGACTCGCTGGTACATGCTGCATGCGATGTCTGTTTGTACGTCACTCAAGCTGTCAGCCACTAGCTCCAGAACTAATACAGCTATACACCCAGCTTAGAACTAGAATTCATGATGTGTCATCAAAAGTTTTATATACTTTATGTACTAATAATTATAATAATAATAGTTTATTTTGATGGTTGAGCAAAATAACACATATAATTGATATTCTTAATTGAAGTAAAGTTGATTTTTTTTTTATAAATTTTTGTATTCCAAATTTATTGTTATGTATTGCCATGTAAAGTCTTCTGTAACTCTATATCACCAGTCCATTTGCAGTCACGCCTAGAAACTGAGATTTAATTATCAAATAAAAATATTTTTTTCTTATACGTTAAATATAAGGTTAGAGGAACAAAAGTTTAATAATAAAATATATGTACTTTATTATGGTATTCTCTGCTGGGAACAAATATGACGATTAAAGATTTATAAGTTACTAGGTAGAAACATATTTTTTTCATATTTAAATTATTCAACTTCCTTTAAGATGTCTTAAATCTTATAAAAAAATCAAAGAGCAGACCAACTTTTGCATGTTTCCAATAGTGCTTTTGATTGACGAAGAATTGAGTACTATTATTTAAAGAAGACTCATTATATGTGTCAATATTTTTCAGTTATAACTAAACGGTATTATTTACGAAGCAACAAAGGGACAAAGCGATAGAAATAATATATTTTATTCATGCATCTTATTTAAATATTAGAATGAGCTTCAATATTTACTTAAATAAACACAATTTAATTAGATACATTAACGGACTATTGAAATGAATATGATAAAAGAAATTGTTCTGAAAGATAGATAGAGTCTATATCCTATGAACACTTATAAAATAAGAGAGTTTTAATATTAATTTTTAGTTCATTCTAACAAGAAGAGTATGAATATTAAAATCAAAGTCGAGGAAGTTGAAGAAGGTACTTGCGAATATGACTTAAAGTATACATTTTGTAGGTCTTTGGGAAAGCCTCTTACATCGTTGCAGGCATGAACAGAATATTCGCGATGCTGTAAAGGTCTTGATAAAAGTCATTCAGGTACCACCATACTCTCCTGTGGTGAGTTTGAAGGTAGAATAGTCAAACGTTTTTTCACAACATTCTCCATAGTACAGACGATAGAACACACAGAGGGAGCCCACATTCCTAGGGAGTTTTAATAGTTCTAAATAGTGTGTGATTATGCAACATAGATACTATTATAGGAACTGCCCGACGTTGTATGGAGTCAAGTGGAAGAATTTGGTACTGTGGAGCACCAGACCAGAGGTGAGAATAATACTCCATGTGGGGACGAACCTGTGCTTTATAATAAAAACAAGTTTCTCAAAATGACTCAAAGCTTGAACCTTGCTAGCAATGTCAACATTATTTTATTTTTTGCAAATTTTTTTATTACTGTTATACAAATTTGGGTATATTTTTTTATAAATTGAAACGCAAAGTATTATTAATAGGTGTTTTATCCATCTATGCTGTGCTTTGTCACTTCACTTATAAATACTCAATAAAAATAATGTACATATATAAATAACAATAAAACTTCAGCATTGTTAAAAATGTATAGTCTAAAGTCAGTAAAGTAAGTGAACATTCTCTTTGTAGCTTGGAAGTTAATTTTAATCTTTCGCCATATACATTTTCCTTGCGATACTTATACGCTACCTGTTTCAAACTATTCCAGATAGCGAGTTACCCGACCAGACTTCGTTATGTTCTTGAACGAGGAAATCAGGAGCTAGACTAAGTCTAACAATGAACGTCTAAGCAACCTATTTAACATGTCTCTGAGATAGTACCCAACCCGCTTGTAGTGTCGAGACTGTTACATTATTGTCAGAGTCATTAAACACTATTGTTATTGAAGAGAGTGAGGTGTCTCTTGTCTGTTTGTGTTTATCAAGATAACACGCTCACCGAAATAATTCCAGTATTGTGTTGCAATATCTATTACCAAAAATAAGCATAGATATTTTTTTTGTATGAAAAAGGATAATAATATTGGAAACGACTGCAAATATTTCATTCAAAAGAATTCAGCTACTTTAAAATTATGTTATAGTGTTATCTTAAAATCAAATTCGGATAAGGTTCATCGTTGCTTTAGTAACTATAGAACTTAATAATTAAAATACATTAAGTAGTCGATTAATGACAAAATAAGGTTTAATTGAACCAATATATGACTTGTCTTTGTAACTATTAACGAAAAAAGACCGTGCCTTCTGTATATCTAATTATTAATAACTTGCCCGTTATTTTAATTCTTTTATAGCTAGTCAAATTAGGAATTAAAAACATTACTATTTAAGAGAAATCGTAGCTCCTTTAAAGTATACAATAATAGGTGTTTGATGTATGTATCTGTTGTTGGAGATTGGCCATTGTCTTTAGTGAGTTCCGAGCGAACGCAATCAGAAACTGTGTTGAATTGTTCTCAAATTACAAACGATGTCTCCGGTCATTAAACTATTGATCCGACGTCCCCGTGTATGTGATATCTTTAAATTGATTTAACTTTCAATAAGAAACAAACATTTCAATACTCTGTTCGTATCTGAAAGTAATAAAATAACAGACCCATATAAACTACTTTTAAAGTAGGTTAAGGAAGAAATGGTTTTTTATAAGTATTTCATATGTTAAAGTTAAATGAATATAAATTGATATTTAGATTAAATTATTCTACAGATTTTGTTTCATTCCACAGTTCTTTTACTGCAAGTTATATTCTATTTAAACCTACAATATGTAACTCTGAAGATGTTATATATTTAAGGTATTGCAAACATTTTATTTAAAAGTTTAATGCATAAATAGAGGTAATAATGTTAAAGAAAATAATTATTATATAGGCTTTATGAACAAAACGATGTTCAACTTATTTGGAATTGTAAACGTAAATTTTAAGTTTTAGTCTAACAGTTACACATTTCTATATCTCCGACAAGTACGTCGAGTGTCAGTTATTCCCTGACAGTTGAAATGCTCTATTATAAAATCATTTCCTACTCCGAATTATGTTTCTGACCATGAAATAGTAATGCATTTCTTTCAAGATTAAATTAGACTGTGCTCTTTTTGATTTATGATGCTTATGTCCAATTATTTATATATTTATTTAAATCTGATACAATTCCGTGAGGTTACAATTAGTTTAACATAACTTTCGTATGATTACAGTTTCATTCCTGAGTTAGTAAATCCAAACATATCCGATCACGTAATCCGTTCCACCTTTTTCGTGTAATAAAAAATATTTGAACAGAAGTTGTTCGAACGTCAGAGGGTGTAAGGTCGCAAGTGACAGTTAGTTATACAAGTTTCTGACACAATATCAAAAATTAAACTTTATTTTTATGTACTATGCAATTTTTATTATTAAGTTTACATCCTTCGACTTTTCATTTAGTTTACAGTTACCATCACCACGGGCAGACGACTTGAAAGTGTCTGTCAGATAGTCTTGTTATTTGTCATCTACATACAACGAATCGATTTATTAATTTTATCGCTTACTGTTCTGTATGTAAATACATAGAATGCCCTATTTATAATTTGAGGTCTTGCGATGTGGTCAGAGATATTGAATTTTATACTTTAGCTGTAACCAGATGTTAGGCATTACTTAAATAACTCTACATATACTATGCGTATATTATTATTTCCCTTAACCTTCTCCTTATAACATCAATATATTTAACAACAGGTGACTTTACATAGAAACTGAACATACGGCTAGTGTCTGTAATTTTTTATTTATGTAATATCATTTACAAACTGACTAAAATACCTAAGAAATATTTTTTGTGGCCATGGAATAACGAACGTATGTATCTTTGAAATAATTTTGTCTAGTTTATACAAATGTCGGTGAAACATTCTGGCTCACAATAAAGCTTAAGAAAAAATCTTCTAAATGAGTTTTAAGTAAGCCGTACAATTTTACAGATTTTTCATATGAAGATACGAGTGGTTTTATGTGCATTTTCAGGTGTTTACCTTATTTATTATAGATAATATTATGACATAGAGCTGATTGAAAGCAATAATCTTACAGTCATACGAAAATAAAGAATAAAAAATATTTATATTGGAATTAATTAAACAAAACAAACTAAATTTGAAATTATTGTATTTCATATAATAATGATGACCTTATTATAATCTTTAAATATAAAGTATATATTTCGTGTGCCTGTATTCAACGACTATAGCGTAGTCGTACCTTGATCAATAAATACACCACAATGGTGCGTCGATTAATTGTTGTATCAGTTTATGGTCCACTGAGACTCATTCGCAGTTGGCTGACTCCAAGACTTTCATGGATGGCCGTCATCACATAACACCGTGGGCTCATCTATCAATGTATTACTAAATATTTTACAATGCCAACTATGCTATGTTCCGTTTGACATGGGTTTATATTATAATTGAAGACTCAGTTAATAATAATATATTTGTCGTTAGTTATTATAAATAAAAATGTCACTTCTATAATCTACAGAACTCTGCTATTTTTGTAATGACTGCTGATTCATTAGAAAGTAACAGAGAGTTTCAATTAAGGCGTATCTGAAAATGGACTTTACATTTATAAAAATCGTATATTTTTTTTGTGTCCATTTACACTACTTATAAAATGTTGTCAATATACTTTACACATATTAGATTACCTCATATATTTTTAAATTAATGAAAAGACGACTAAGGGCGCTGTATAACTTCCAATATAATGCATATATCGGGTTGAAGAACTTTATTTAAAAGAATTATTAAAATATATCTACTTTAATGTTAATGAATAGCAATTGCTTCAGGAACACGATGTAAAGAATGTGTTTATACAGTAGATAATCAAAGACAAACAACATTTATAAATCATTGTCCTCAGGAGATGTTCGAGTTCACTTAGCTTGTGGAATATGCATTTTGACAAATGTTCGTTTCAGAATAAACGATGTCATTTGACATTTAACAATTCTGTGAACCTTTGACAATACGATGAACAAAGAAATAGAAATATGGAAAATACTTAAAATATGTACATATGAATCTATAGATTTCTTTATTATATTTGTATTATGTTGATCAAATTTCTTCAAACACGTGTTCTTATTATTACTTAAAGGTGTTAATGTTGGAAATTCTGAAATAAAAATTGAAAGCCATAATGTAACTTGATTTTTTCTCTTAAGAACAGGCGGTAGACCGGTAGTGAATCCGATATTGAAATACTCGTCACTCAGACTTGATCAAGCAATTATATTTAAGACTTATGATGTGAAAAAACATTTAACTTTAATAAGGCTTATAGTTATTAGAAAATATCTTGAATATAAATAGATTTATATAGTATAGAAGTTTAAAGACGAATATTCTTTTATTTTGATTAAAGTTAATAGCTACACATGCGAGTTATTTTGTAGTTTCTTTGGGGTAAAAGAAATGCTTTCAAATAAAATCTAAGATAACATTTATTTAGGAAGAAATCCAATGTTCAAACTTAATAATTTCTACCTAAAACAAGTAATGTTACTCATCATGTTTCATAAAAGTTATGAAGTTGAGTTATTCAAGTTGTATATGTGAGAGCGAGGGGATCCTCGTGGAAGAGACCAAGAGCCTAGTACCTTGAAAGGCTTTCGGGTCCGGGCGTTTGGTATATCGGCGACGTAGCACGGGTTTCCATTTTAAAGAAAAGAGGGTCTTTACTTATAATGTTACTCGTTTATTGCTTAACAAATTCCCACAATGACTCAAGAATTGTTTAGCAGAGATTCTACCAGAGTGACCCCTAAGAGCGACCAATGTAGAATTAATTCAGTATGATTATGCTCGGCCTTTTATATGGTAGATTCTGTTTTACAATTGTAGGTACTTGAACAAAAATAATCACCTGATATTTTGTTAAGACTATTTACATTGATGAAGTGGGTAATTTGAAAACATTTACAATGGTTTCTTAGAACAATTATTAAAACTTAAACGAATTCGCGGAAAGGCTTATTTTCTTGGTATGATGAATCTCCCGGCGCGACACGGCCATACTGACGGTTGGTGCGTGCTCAGCGCCAACGTCTCGCTATCATGAGGAGTTGAGATCCAATCAGAGATGCATCAAATCTGAAATTATTATTATTTTAATTACTTTTGTAGTTGCAGAATTTTGTTGATGTCGTGATGTGCATACACTACACGTGTCATGCCATCTTTTTGTAGATTTTGTTTTTTTTTTTTTTTTTTTTTTTTGTAGATGTGATGAGCATACACTACACGTGTCATGCCATCGGTTTGGAGATTTTTTTTTTTTTGTAGATGTGATGAGCATACACTACACGTGTCATGCCATCGGTTTGGAGATTTTTTTTTTTTTTGTAGATGTGATGAGCATACACTACACGTGTCATGCCATCTTTTTGTAGATTTTGTTTTTTTTTTTTTTTTTTTTTTGTAGATGTGATGAGCATACACTACACGTATCATGCCATCGGTTTGTAGATTTAGTTTTTTTTTTTTTTTTTTTTTTTTTTTTTTTTTTTTTTTTTTGTAGATGTGATGAGCATACACTACACGTATCATGCCATCGGTTTGTAGATTTAGTTTTTTTTTTTTTTGTTTTTTTTTTTTTTTTTTTTTGTAGATGTGATGAGCATACACTACACGTATCATGCCATCGGTTTGTAGATTTAGTTTTTTTTTTTGTTTTTTTTTTTGTTTTTGTAGATGTGATGAGCATACACTACACGTGTCATGCCATCGTGTTAGCAGAATTTCATAGATGTGATGTGCATACACTACACGTGTTATGCCATCGGTTTGTAGAATTTTGTAGATTTTGTTTTCGGTGCTATTCATAAGCTTGTTGTCATCACACTTATCAATATGCGACACTGCCATCCGTTTGTGTGGGTTAGCAACCTTTTCTGGTCATCTCCTGTAACATAAGTATAGCGATCATTATCAAAAAATAAATTAAAAATCTCGTAGGGTTTACTAGATTTTATGAGATCCAATCCCTTACTGTTTTAAAACATAAACGGATATTGCAAGTTTTTACAATCGAGTGACTACAAGACTCATGAATACTTAAGGCATCCTACGTTATTTAAAGATACAACAAATCCGTGGTTAGCTAATGGGTAGCACATGATTAGCATAAAGGTGTAACACTCCAGATCTACGGTGTTTACATGTCTCCTCACGGTCCCCACAAGGCGTTCCTTCGTTATTTTATGGTTCTCTTATGGATTCATCAAGGACCTGTGGTTAGCTCAAGGATAGTACGTAATTAGCTCAGAGGTACCACTCTTTGGTGTATACGTGTCTTCTTACGACTTCACAAGGCATGCCTACAGAATCTCATGATTCTCTTACGGATACATCAAGGACCTGTGGTTAGCTCAAGGATAGCACGTGATTAGCTCAGAGGTACCACTCTTTGGTGTATACGTGTCTTCTCACGGCTTCACAAGACATGCCTACAGAATCTCATGGTTCTCATATGGATACGAGGTTAGCTTGAAGGTAACACGTGATTAGCTCAGAGGTAACACTCCAGATCTGTGATGTACACTTGACTTCTGATAGCTCAGCAAGGCGTCCCTACAAAATCTGATGGTTCACAATTCACATACGGATACATCATGGTTATGAGGTCAGCTTATTATTAGATTATTATTATTAGAGTATTAACACATGTTAAACTCAGAGGTACCATTCTCTGAATTTCGTATACCACAATAGACGGTTATCGCGTCCGATCCCCATTTGCTCGGCTAGTACCTGACTATACGGCAAAAATATTAATTCCAAAACTATGACATAAAGTTTTATTCTCTCCTATCAACTTACTAGCCCCGTCAATGATTATTTCTTTTGGTGTATCGAAACAACCAAGTAAATGCATCACTTGTTCTAAAGTTGCCAAAATACTATAGTGGCTTTTGTCTATGCACAATATAGTAACACGTATTTATCTATTTATTTATTATCTCAATTTTGTACAACAATAAAGTATTATTTTTATACCGTATTCATCTATAAATAAATTCAATAGTTTTTAATCCTTCTTCAATCATTTATTAGACGATTAATTTTCTAGACCAAGCTAAATGATGCTACATCTCTTTACACTTTATTTCGATCTGGCAAAAGGTTTAACAATCGATTTTTTTTTATATGGTAAATTAATTCTGAGCCTTTAGATAGTTAAATAATATGCTATTAAAATTTCAGCTATATTAAAATATTTTGAAATTTTTTTTTCTTTTTTTTTTTACTTCAACATTGCCGTTGGGCACCGTTTAAATAACAATAAAAATATCTGGCAATAATTATTTTATGTTGTGAATAGTTCAATAAAAATAATGATAAAAAAAAAACCTTTTTAAAATGATTTGAAATAATAATTCGTTTACCTGCACAAGTACGATGCGCACTGATGAACGTAACTACCGGCAGCCGTATGACGTCCAGGGGATTGTGAGAGATAGCATATCTAAAAACTAGCCTACCTGAAATTCTTGTTCAAAAATGTTGCTAGCTCTTAGAATATATTTGACATAGACATGACATGATTATATTTAGGATTATGTGTTCCTGTTATTAGTTTGTAGTTTACCAGCAACGGACATTTAGATAACTTCAAACGGTGATGAGTGTTGTATATGGGATGCAACCGGAATTGTTCTGAAACTGATAAAATATGGATTAGACAATCTATTTATAGAAGTGCGAATAAGACTTATTTTCTTTTTAACCAATAGGATTCGTTTATTTTAAAGAATATTTTCCTCAATCCGACATGTCATTCTTTGAAATTAATAGGATTCGAAATAAAGAAGTTAGCAATCTGTAATCTAAGACGTTACCTATATTCAACACATAAATCAAATTTTTTTTTTAAGAAAAACATATCAGAGGTAAATACATGAAAGAAAATCTACTTTGTACTTAGATCTTTTCGAAGAGTTAAAGACTGTTAGAATTTCTTACCATAGAAGTTCTTTAAAGAGTTTAAAATTCCTGTAAATGGTAACTATTTTCAACATTACTTAGTACTGCCTCGTCACCAAGAGATCAGTATTAGTAGGTTGGAGGTTAGAAATAAAGGAACGTTAAGCCGACATTTGACTTGGGTGTATTCGGAATGTGATCTGGCAATATGAAGATATTGACAAGCTGTCGACGTAAAGACGTGGTACTGACTTCACCACGTTCCTAGGGTTAATCCATTTGCATCCGCGTGGTCTGATTATTTAGAGTTGATAATTGTATAACCGTGACCTAATAAATTAGTGTGAAATAGAAGCCGTATTTGTTTATTACAGATGAATCCAGACGAACGCCCCTCTCTTGCCTGTTAAGTATATAGTTCTATAGGATCGTTTTATTTAAGTATGGAGAGAACAGGCACAGCCGTTCAGAAGTTTATTATGATTTTACAAGCCATCTTGTGACCTGAGTTTCAATTTTCACCTTTGGTTAAAGCTAAAGAGGTGTCGTGAACACTAGAAAAATTTGAAATGAATTTTTGTAATACACCCTGCAAGACCGTTCAATAGTTTTTCTTTGTTAATGATTCTGGAAATACATAGGTGATTTTATAAAATTTTAAGGCTTTGTGGAGTAGATAAATATTTAAATCATTATAAATAATTATTACTAACACTAATTTTAGTTTTTAGACATCTTTATCTAAAGCGTGTTCTAATTTTAGAACAGTATGTACAAATGGGCTTCTTTGTCACCTCGTACGATACGAGTTCATATTTACAATTGGCATTATTGTAGAAATAACAATCTCCTTAGGAGCGACATGGTTTTGGATCTATTGCAAAATGAGCTAGACCTAATCGAAAGGTCTTTATTTGAAGGGAAACGGGAGGTTGTTTTGAAACGGGAGGTCCGTTTTGGACTAGTAATAGCAGCCACAGAAATTATTATAGATACGGTGAGAGTACTTAACTTTTGTCACTTGCATTTCCAATAACTCGTGCAGAGTTGTATGTCGAACCAGGCGATTTCCTGTAGACGATCCGGCGGTTGAATGTGAAGCGTGAGACGTCCTCGCTTCTGATGTGAGAGCGAGGGGATCCTCGTGGAAGAGACCAAGAGCCTAGTACCTTGAAAGGCTTTCGGGTCCGGGCGTTTGGTATATCGGCGACGTAGCACGGGTTTCCATTTTAAAGAAAAGAGGGTCTTTACTTATAATGTTACTCGTTTATTGCTTAACAAATTCCCACAATGACTCAAGAATTGTTTAGCAGAGATTCTACCAGAGTGACCCCTAAGAGCGACCAATGTAGAATTAATTCAGTATGATTATGCTCGGCCTTTTATATGGTAGATTCTGTTTTACAATTGTAGGTACTTGAACAAAAATAATCACCTGATATTTTGTTAAGACTATTTACATTGATGAAGTGGGTAATTTGAAAACATTTACAATGGTTTCTTAGAACAATTATTAAAACTTAAACGAATTCGCGGAAAGGCTTATTTTCTTGGTATGATGAATCTCCCGGCGCGACATATATTATACATGCCTATCAGCCTATCAGAGCCCACTGCTGAGCAAGGCCTCTTCTCACATGGAGAAGGTTTGAGCATTAAGCACCACGCTTGCTCAAGACGGGTTGGTGATTTCAAACTTATAATTGTGAAACTATAAGTCCAGGTTTCCTCACGATGTTTTCCTTCACCGTATGTCAGTGATGTCTAAATACTCACAGAAAGTACATATGACTCCGAAAAATCACATTGGTACTTGCCAAGGTTTGAACCCGCGCCCTCGGCAACGAGAGGCGGGCCCCTTAACCACTAGGCCACCACTGACTTTATATAAGGTCTAGTTGTTCAGGGGAAGCCAGAGGCCCCAATCTGAAACTCCTCGGGAGTTTAGCATATACTCAGTTAATACTGACGTCCCGACTACGGTCTCCTAGCAGACCGTCTCACTCACTCTGAGTTGCCCTGCTGCCTCACGCCTGCCATATTATACATAGTTACTATTAAAAATAATTACATTATTTAAAAATATATAGTTTTAAAGGATTTGGGCTGTTTAATTTATATTATTATATCTCCAGTTTTCTACTGAACTACTTTTCTTATTATAATCGTTCATGCTTATTTCCCTGAGAGGCAGTTATTACATGAATATTCCCATAAAAATTAATACTACCATAAAGGGAACTAAAGTGTTTCGTAATATTTTTTATTTTCTTTTTCTTATTGAAATATTTTAGGATTTTATTATATTAATATTTAAATAGCACAACATAGGTAATATTATTCTCAAGTTTTGTCAGACGTATACTTAAATTTTTATGTAGTTTACGTGTTTTTTATGTACGAATGTATAATAATTTTCTTACAGAAGTTTTCCAATAAAAAGAATATTTCAAAGTAAAAACTATCGAAAACCGACTGGAAAGAAATGGAAAACTATTATATATTTGATTTCTTTTGTTGAGCACTAACTTATTAGCAATTTTTAAGCTGAGGCTGAACTGTTGTCACTTGCGAAATATATTACTTACTGTGTTAAAAAAATACCTTATTCTAAACCAGAAAAAATCAAAGTATGTATTTAATACTAGTTTTTGCCCGCGACTTCGTCCGCGTTAGTTTGGTCAAGAGTAATATATGTAGGTATAGCTCACCAGGCGAACTCTATTCCGTCTTGGAGGCCATAAATAATCAGGTTTTTCCTGTTTCAATCAAACAGAATGATTGACATATTAGTTAGTTGTCAAATCTAATGTCAAAAAAACCGTTTGTATGGGAAATAGAAAAGGGCTGTTTTTAGGGTTTTCCCGGCAATTTTTCCATTTTTTCTCACCTTTTAAACCTTCCCTGGACTTTCAAGAGTATTTCAAGACTTAAATTAGCCAAATCGGTTCAGCCGTTCTCGAGTTTTAGCGAGACTAAGGAACAGCAATCCATTTTTATATATATAGAAGATGTTCATTATATAAATTGTTATTAGCCATTGACATCGTTCGTGTGAACTTGAATACCTACATTGTGTCAAAACAAAACATGTAGTTTGTCTATCTGCCACCTACATCTATAGCCTGTGTCTGGAGATTTCCTACACAGTATAACCATTCTCCTCTGATCCCTCAGGGGCTGCAGATATTCCGGGATTAATTACAGCCTATATCTTATTCTGAAGTCTGAGTTAATTAACTGTACAGTTTAATCAAAATTCCTTAAGCAGGTTTTGTCTGAACGAGCAATAATATAAATATCATAACTTCTTTCTCATTTATAATAGTAACGGGATCCATTATGATACTATTTTTGGTATATTAACATATCAGTTATTTAACGTTTTCAGTGTCAAAGTAGGTGTAATCAAAGTCGTGTATCTGAAACAGCCGCAGAGCGATGTCCCCGGAGATTAACATCTCGGAACCAATTTCTTGTGGCCTCACAGAATACAGATCTGAAACACGACAAATACATTAACTAAATTGTACAATTGTATATGTGTATGATTGTTTATATGTACGCGTATTTATAATGACTATAATGAACTAAATCATGTTTGCTTACTGCTAAAAATTATTTAAAAAAAAGAACTTTTAATACGTGACCTCCATTTTTACCGTCTCTCTAACAATTATTGCATTACAGCCAGTAGAAGAGTGAAGTAAAAGTTAAGTATCCCCTATATAGAATACCTCTCTAGAATATGTAGTTTGTTTGTAAATTGGGGTGATTTTAAATGTGAAATTTTATATTATATATTATATAGGGGGTAGAAATTGAGTTTGTAATTATATATGCTTTTGAGCATCTCTTTTTAAGAAGCCTCGAAAGAGTGCTCATCATAACCATTTATTTACGTGATTTGTTATAAACTTGGAATGTTTTTCTATAATGCAATTCTTGATCAGGTTTTTTTGGGACTTCAAAAAAGAAGGAAGCTCCAAAAAAGGAGGAAGCTCTGAATTCATCTGTAATTTTTTATATTCGTTACCTCATATCATACCAATCGAAACTCAGTACAGCGATTTTGATGATTGATATTATTTTCTAGCTGGTGCTTCCCTTGTGGTTCCATTATAAAGCACATTTCCTTTCCCACATGGAGTATTGTTCTTATCTCTGGTCCGGGTCCCCACAGTACCAACTTCTTCCACTTGATTCCATGCAACGTCGGGTAGTTCGTATTGTGAACGATCCTATGCTCAAAGATGATTTAGAACCGCTAAGCCTCCGAAGGGACGTGGGCTCCCTCTGCGTGTTCTATCGTATATACAACGGGGAAGGTTTTAAAGAATTGTTTGGTATAGTGCCATTGTCACCATTCTACCATCGCACTACTCGGCGTAGGGTTGTATTTCATACACATCACCTGGATGAATTCAGTTGCAAGACTGTACGTAGTTCTCTGTCATTTTCACATATTTTAAATAATAATATTTTAAGTGCCTGTTTTAAGTCAATTTATTATTAATTCATTCTTTTTTATAACAGTGCAGTTAAAAGCTTTTAAAAATTTCCATTTAGTGTCAACTCAAATGCTATCAAAATTTATTATGACATATATTAAAAATACATTTAAATTCATAATTAAAAAACTAAGCGGGAGTAATTAATCATGTGATTATATAAAGAGTGTTTAACTTGAAGCTGGCTTCACTAAAGGACTAGTGACGACTTTTATGAGAGTACAGTCGAGTTAACGAGATAAGTTCACAACTTGATATAGTTAAAGAGGATGCTGAAGTATCTATTATAAAGTACTTTAAAGTCAAACATAAACTTTTGTCGACAATCTAAAACGCTCATTGTGTTAGGAAGGTAATAATTGAATATGTGCTAATTATAAATATAAACATTTTGAATCATAATTAATAAAAACTAAATTGAAAGCAGCAGCAGTAGCCTTTTTTTTAAATAAAACCTGCTACTGTGGAAACCTCTATTGTACTTTTTCGATGATGACTGTTATGTCAATACTCCCGCGTTAGCAAAAGGTCGCAATTGATTTTTTTGAGGTATTGATTCGTACTTTAAGGGTTAATCCGACCCTCGGACAAAAAGCATTGATGGTGTTTATTTTTTGGTCTTTTACATGTTTTCTTGGAGTTATCCGGTGCTAGTTAACTTTGTAGAGAAGATGATTTATTAAAGATATGTTGTTTTACTTATATATATATATTACGATTTCTATTTTGACTGGAATAAGTCATAGAAACAAGGCGCAAATCACTTGTCTATGTATATTTCGAAAGCACCGTCCACAGAAATGGATACACTGGAATTTTACCGGCACATATTTTCACCATTTTGAATAACAATAAAATGAAATAAAACAGTTTACAATAGTATATATCTAACTCCATATCGCCCTCTACAATTGACTATAATTACTATTGACTATATTTGGCACAAACATATTTTTCATTTTTCGATTCGACAAAGCTTTCGTTTATTGTACTACTACTAACTACTGCTGTAGTTTATAACAATCGAGGTCACTCTTCTGAATATACGTTTTATGTAATTCAATGCATAAAAAAGTAGCCATATAATACATACGACCTTAGATAGCAAGTATTCAAGCTATCTACACTAAAATACTAATACTGTTATGGTCTTAGTTTAAAGTCAAATTAAAGATTAAATTATTTTCCTTTGGATTGAGTTAAATAGATAATAATTTCTGTTCAACAGAATGGTCCACAGTAAAACAATTTCCCTTCATAATATTGCTGTACCTATATTTTATTTTAATTTTATTCTTATTATTTTAATTTCATAATTCTCTATTCGTATTCTATTGTGTAGGTAACAGGATGACATTTTTATTTATATTTATTAAAAACTACAAATCCAGTAAAATACTGTAAATCCTGTAAAATTAATCGAAAATTTTCTGAATATTTGATTTTTTAAAGGGTTTAGGTTTTTTTACTATTATTATTATTTATTATTATTATTTATATTTTTTGTTTAGAATTCTTCTCTATGATAGTGAGACTAAGTATTTTAAACTTTTAGAACAAACTTCTTGTGAATAAAATCACTTGAATCAAAATAATATCGATTTAGTTTATTAAATAGATAAAACCCTTCAAAAATGTAACCAAATTCTTATTAAAAAGACAGTTAAAACTCATACGATGATATCTAACTACAAGAATATTGCATCAAGAGTTATTATAGCGTATGAAGCTGCTGTGTAAAGGAATAATTATGAATCAACCTCAAAGAAACTTTCCTTTTGTGCACTTAAATGAGAGCTGCGGACTCAGAGAAGGAGGGTGGCTTCGAATCATTAAAAACGAACCTTAAGGTTTGTCAAATAAAGACCATATTACGTTATCAGTTCATTAATTTGTTCTGTAATAATTAATTACTCATAAGATATGGCGTGACTCTGAGAAGGGTCAGAACTTAGATGTCAATGAAGTAAGTAAGAAATTTATTTACTTGTATATAAAAGTTATATATATAAATACATATATACATTTGAGATTATATTCTCCAAATTATCGATGTAAAAATTGTAGGTAATACATATTTCTCTTCTTATTTTTCTATCAGATATAATTTTCATCTATATTGCTTTATATTATATTTAAAAAAAACTCTAGACAATTCCATCCTAGTTATGATTGGAACTAAAAAGAAACACTGAAGAACTACATACGAAAAATATTTAATAAAGAGATATAAATGCTTGATGCTGAATTATTAAAAGAAACATGTTACATTTCTACTTCTTGAATGAACACTACGTTCTGAAACACAAACTTAACCATATACTACACTATGATATCTAAGTATTCGCGAGTATTCATTTAAATGAAAACGATGTACATATGTGTTCGGATTACTGCGTGTTTTTTATTATTATTTTAAACTACACACACCCGACGCGATGTTTCGGTTACTACAGCCACCGTCATCACGGGCAGGTTTTAAGAATAACATAGTAACGAGCAGTTATCTGAAAATATTAGTTTTGTTTTAGTTTTAAGAAACGGTTCAGTCAATTATTATGTATTATGACTACATACTCATTAAATAAATACAAGATCAACAGAAACTTATGTTTGGTGAGATCTTTTTTCCCTTAATTTTTTATTAAATTTTTAATCAAATCAAATTTGTTCTTATTTTATAGCAGTACTGTTAACTTTTGAGATTATTTTCCTATATTAACAAATTCTGAAATACTTAACAAAAAATATATAAATAAAACACTTTGAAGACCTGGATAACTATTAAAGAATTACAATTTTTTATTATGACATTGTATTTCAGTGTCAAAAAGATAAACATTTTTCTTCCAAATTACGTGACCTGTGACCCCCTTAACTCTCAAAACAACCCAAATTCTGTTCGTGACACAAACAAACATATTTCACAGACGACAAGGTAAATATTTTTCTAAGCTCGGGATAAATACACAGACAAAAACAGGGACAGCAATAAATAGTAAACTTCAAACTATTTCAATTAAGGCTGATGGTTTTTGTTGCCTCTGTGTAATGCATTATTCTAACGAAATTAAATTTTGTAGAACTTTGGATTCGGTGCGTTTGTATTTTCACTTAATAGGGGTTCTCAATTTTTTATATTCCCTTTATCTGTACGGAACCAACATTAACTAGTCTTCAAGTGAAAATATATTACTGATACCTATAATACATCATGTACTTTATTAGTTAATGAATAAAAAGTGTATTGAGAGAACTTTTTGAAAAAGGCGTTCCTTGAGTATTCCTGTTTTTTAAAACAATTTATTTGTAAAACATTATAAGGTCATAAAAATAACATTTGGTAGTAATTAAATAATAATTACTATGAAATGTTGCATAATTTCACGAAACTAAAGGAAATACTTAAGACTCTATTCTCGGAATGTTGTTCATTTTGTTTCATACACAGAAAATAATTATGAACCAGCCTCGTAGGAACTTTCTCTATTACGGACTTAATTGAGAGCAACATACTAACAGTTTCGAAAATTATTACAGACAAATGAAAAAGAAAACTTATGTTTCCGACATAAAGTTGACATCACGTTGTACAATTATTATAATTATACGATTAATAAAAGTAATACATAACGTGACTGTAGGGATCTTCTGAGTTGGTTAGCACTTAGTATTATTTATATATTAAAGGCTAGTCTTTTCAAAACTTTTATTTTGACAGATAAAATATATGAGAATATATTTAATACTACAAATTACTTTACTACGCTTCAATATTAAACAATTATTTTAAAAATGCCTGCCGTGTTAACCGTTTCGCGAAGAATATTTTACGACGATTGGGGAAAAATAATTTGACTATTACCACTGTTTTCCATACAAATTTTTACATCTTTAGAAAAATATATGTCAGTATTCAGAGTCAATAGTCAATTAAGTAGTAGTATATAATAGTATGTATGTAATGAAGCTCCTCATGAGTCTCTTTAAATTAAATACTTCTTTACATAACTTTCAATTGGTCTATTAATTTTTCCAGTATCTGTTACGTGTTTCCTATAAGATCCACCCAGTCGCACCAAACACTCCAAGTAGGGGTTACGTGAGGAGCGAATTTTATAAAGAATTTTATATGGAAATATATGGATAATAAATTAAAAGTAATTAATATGTTATTTGCATTTAAAATATATATTATTTAATCAGGAAAATATTAAAATGATTACCTGCGATATTTCAAAACTAATATTTGATTTGAATAAAAATATAAATAATGTGTTTATTTTAAAAATTTGTTTGTAATTGCTATTGAAGTGAAAATTAATTGAATGAAAAATCTCTGCACTACCCAACTGGTTTATATATTATTATGAGTAGTTTTTTTTATTCAGCAAATATTGTTTTATTTAATCACAACATTTTTATTTATATTCATGATATAAAAATATACTAATATAAAGTTTTAAAACAACACGGATTTTATGTTTTTAATCCTAACTCCATTCACTATTCTCTACACGCTGGATTAAGTAACAGCATTGTGATTTTCGGAGCCTCAGCTTAAAATGGACCGATGCGTGTTACTGGAATTGAATTCATAATCTATTCCAGAAAACAGATCATTCGTGGACCAAATACATTGCAGGAATACTCTTCATCAAATTCTAAAAAACCAATTAATTTATAAGATAGTACAAAGACGCATACAATATAAGAAAAACTTTAATGTGCCTCGTCATAATATGCAGCATTTTATTTCACTAACAGCAAATAAATTTGTGTTCAAAAAGGTTTACTATTTCATTATATATCTCCAAATTACTATTGTGAATTAGTTTTTGTTTAAGTGTTTATAATAGTCCCATTATTCTTAAAGTTACATACTTGAAAAGTCTTTGACAATATTTTTTGATTTAACGGAATGAGAAAACTCTCCATTGCTTTTTTATTTAAGAAAAAATAAACAAAATATAGACAGACCAAGAGTATCTTTGTATATTGTTGACATAGAAATTATAATTTGCACATATAATAGTCTTACGAGAAGCTGGACTAAGCGTTCGATTAAATTTAAAGAGGAAGATACATATTATCAAAATATATAATGTTTTTGGAATTTTGCATAGCAATTTTTTAATTTATATCGGAAGTATATTTTTTTACAAAATTAAGTGATTGTATTGCCGGCGCTGCGTCTGGAACTAGTTTTAAATTAATCGTGATAGTTTCATATTTCCCAAGATAAAATATTCACAGTTAAAGGGACAACAAAGCGATCCAACGAGTTCCTGTTTTTTCTTTTTTTAAGTACGAATCCTTCAAAGCTTACTTAATAATGGAGAGGAGGTAGAAAGAGAAACCTGATCTGTATATAGGAATAATTGAAATAAAAAGATCAAAATATTTATACATACTTTTATTTATTGCTAATTGAAAAATCTCACTTAAATTTTCCCGATTCTATAAAACGTTGTTTGAGTACAAGATGGTGACTTAAACAATAGCTATATGCAATCAAACAATATTGGCTTGAGGAAAGGAAGGAAACGTTTCAGGTATAAATAATGTTATAATCTACTACTTGATTTATATGAATAATAAGAAAATTAACATCAACATACAAATTGGCTACAAAGTCCTGGTAGTAGAAAGACCGGGATTCAAAAACCATTTATGTTTTCAACTATACCACCTTCTTTGAACAAAATCAAGAACACAATTAAAAGCATCTCTAGTGACCAATCTCTCGGATATAACTACATTTTCTATAACAACAAATATGTCATGTTATATATTGACAATATTTGACATTCGCTGTACATACAAGACACTGTAAATACAACAAGTCCATGTTGTAACAGAATGTGGAATATAAATAAGACGGGAATGATGTAGCGAGCTCTGTTATCGTGCGAGCGTTGACACACAAAAGGAAAAAGAAAATAGCCTCATCTTGGAGATATGATTTCAATAAGACGGGTGAATTACTTACTATTTTGTCATAAACACACCGGATTGATGTACTATTTACGAAATGATATATGTATATTGAACATGAAATATGTATTACTTGAGGTTTTGTTGATATTACACAACACACTTTCTGAAAATATTTTATGATAGTTTGGGATTATTAGCACGTATGAGGTAATTAAGTTTATCGAAAACGAACTGTTTATATCTCTAAAATCTTTTGATATATGTAATTTGAAAGCAAAACATTTCGTTATTTAACGGGTATCGGTAAGAATTTCTTTAAAAAATTTCTTATTCCAATATTAATAACCGATAAAAAATTATTAATGAATATACGAGTATTAGTGGACATTTCTATTGGGTTATATTTGTATATTGACTTGAGTTACTAACTTTCAGACCTTTAAGTTGTACAATGACTGATTTAGCACTATTTTATTATTATATTTGCCTAAAATATCTCAAGTATATTAAAATTATCTTCTACAATCCAAATATTCAATATTATATATACTTAAAATCTTTTAGAAATATAACATTTTCTTTTAAAAAAGTAGATGTATATTATTTAAATACACCGCAAAGCTTTTAGAACAACATATAAGAACTATCATATGAGTAACATTTGATATTCAGAACACACCAATGGCTATCACGACTTGGTACTTGTAAACAAGTGTGCTTAGACTTTCGATCTCTGCAATCTCTTGTTGTTTCAAACTTTTGTGTAACGGAAAAGTCATTGTATGTTATCAGGCTTAGATAGTTTTATAATTTAATTATTAGAATATTGTTGAGTGTTATGGGATACTTATTAAGAGAAGTACGAATTACGATCCATTTCCACCTGCCAACAAATGGAATATCAAGCACTATCACTAAAATAAAACATGGCATGCCAATTTAAAGATTTTAAAAATAGTTTTATTTTATTATGACTAGAATATATTAAGAACAGAATATTCAAAGAAGTCATCTAATCTTAAGCGTACAAGTATTACAAAAATGCTAAAATTAATCAAAGATCGGGAGATGAAACCTCTTAGCATTCAATGGATACACTGTGCCGGTGCCGGGTCCATCTTTTTGCATGAAGAGGAGCTTCAACAGTGCCTGGGACTAGCGACCCAGGTGTAGGTTTAAGGGGCCCCTTCTTCCAAGCTTCTTTCTCTACCTAACCAAATTTGAAAAGAACCTACTAGAGCTGCCTTCGAAGTACGTTCCAAGAATTAATTGATATGATTTCTGGACAGGCCCAACTCTTTTAAATTTGTCGGGTCTGGAGGCCGACGCACAAGTATCCTCGGAGATTTTGTAATTTTATACGTATTCATTATTATAGTCCAATCCAAAACCGCTTTAAGGATGAAAGAGCTTGACATTTGATTTTTATAGCCCTAGTGCGCTCTCTCACAAAACTAAACTACAATAACATAATTTACACGAAATTTAATGTGAAATTCATGTAATGTATGTTTCTAATAACTATAGTTTGCGTTACAACAACAGAGACCACAATTGAAATAGTTTGTAGTACTATTTATGACCTTATATACATATTTTACATCAGCTCCTTTGTACTGCGGCCTTACATTCCTGGTGCCTTGCTGCGTGAATGATATCTATTTGCTTTTGTTATATTCACTAACACAATTTGCTTTACTGATATCTAATTCTTTCTCGATATCCAACATTTTACCTGTTTCATTGGCAATACAGTAACTGTAATGTGCGGAAAAACGAAATGAAATTATTTAAAAATATAACATGATAACTTTTTTATTTCTATCTACCAAACTCGTAAAAAAGTACTTACAAAAGAGCAAAACCAGGAGCAAAATGCAGTATACATAAAAATCTATGTTCAGACCTATAAATATGTAATTTTTTCATAAAAGCTGACAATTAATACATCGTTTAATGGAAGTGTATTCAATGTCTGACAACTCATTACGTCACTATCTATTGTAAGGTGATTATGAAGATCTTATCTAGGTTTAGGAGATCAAATCTGATTCGAATATGTGATTGTTTAGTAAGCTCTGATAAGTAGATAATACGTTAACTATGTATCTGTTTAGTCTTTGCTTTTATTATTGAACAAGCTACAATTGTTATCAAAACATAATTTCAGTTTTTCGTCTATCGGAAACTATCTTTGAATTTACTGTGACACATTTAAATTCCAACAGTATGATAATAATTAGTAAAAATCTTCGTCTCAGCTATTGAAACTGTTAATGGTTGTAGCGATGCCGTGTAGTGTGTACTGAATGACCGTCATCTTTACATTAAAGCTGAGTTATTTTTCTATCTGGAATACTATAGATAAAAACTTATCGATAGATGTCTATTAATTTGATTTTTTGGTATTTTATAGATCTGCTTCAACACTTTTTTCGTTTGCTCACGAAGAGTTTTTGTTGCAAACCTTATATATACAGGGTGACTGGTGAATTACTATCAATATTTAAGGAGAATACTCGGTACATGATTCTCATTCGAATTATGTAAAAAAAATAGGCACTTAATTTTTGACCAAATTTCCGTATAAATAAATAAAGTGTGGACACGTTCCAAGTGTTCCAAGTGTGGACGCGTGCGGCGGCGTGCTTATACAACACCACGCCGCTGCACGCGTGTGGGTGTGTGTGTGTATACCTAATCTGTAGGGTGTTCACGCGATGCGTAATTAATTACATAACTTTTGATTAACTTTACTTAAAAGTTTATTAATATTTATGTTATATTAATTTTTATTTTGTCATATATACTCGTCAAATATCACGTCCTCAAGTATCGATAGTAATTCACCAGTCACCCTGTATAAGTACCTAGGGGAAAAATACTAGTAAAAAGTGCCTAGAGGAGGATACTTTCAAATCTGATGAAACAATAAAATGAATAATATAAAGTACAATATTTCTAAAGTTATCTATACAAATATTATAAAGCTGAAGAGTTTGTTTGTTTGTTTGAAAGCGCTAACCTCCGAAACTACTGGTTCGAATTGAATATTTTTTTTTTGTGTTGGATAGTCCAGTTATCGAGAAAGGCTGTAGGCTATATAACATCACGCTACGACCAATAGGAGCAAAGATATAGTGGTAAATGTGTATAAAACGGGAGAAATTATTTCATCTTTGAAGGATTCCGTTGAACTCACAAAAACGGTTTTTATGGTACCTAATTTGGTCGAAATAATTTGTTTAAGTTGTATTAACATAATAATATTAATCTTTATTCAAATAAACAAATAAATATGTTTTTGGTTAAGAGTACTTCATTGTGAATTAAAATAAAATGGGTTTTATCCTGAAAATTCTACGGGAACTCGACCATTCCGAAAACCCCACAAGAACGGGAACTATGTGGGAAGAACCAAAAATCTGCCGGAAGTCACTATTCCACGCGGACGGAGTCGCGGCAAAAGCTAGTAAGTTATAACATGCATAGTCATATAATAGGACTAAACTAGGACTTTTCTCTTCACCAGTATTTTTTTGAATTCTTCGTTAATTATATTATCGATACAAAATGGTTCATGATCTATAAAGCTCATAAACATTAAGAATGTTTAATGGTTTTTAGTTTTCAATTATTGATGTGTCTTTAATTACCAAAAACTGAGAGAATGATCCATAATTAAGACTTTAAGAAAAAATTATACAGAGTGTTCAATATTTTGTTAACATTCTAAAGTTACAAGTACCATTCTGAGTTTAATCCAACAGTAAGTCGGTCCGTAATATAACGACTGTTGTTAATTGCTTCATTCTTGTTGATAATCCTCTACGTACCTTTGTATGTTAAATTTTTCTCACGTGACGATTAAAAGTAATATGATTACTCTGGTGAACATTTACGATTGTTGTTTAAACATAGGTGGTATTCTGAATTACAAACAGTCAGTAAAAGCAAGTTTCCAAAATAGATCTTTCCGGAATCAAAGGTAATGCCTTAATTAAAATGCTGGTAACACTGCCTACGACGATATTTTGTTTTGAAATAATATTCAAATAATGTTATATTTTAATTTGTAGTAACTATTAAAATAAAACTAAATTGCAGTTTTTGTAAAAGGATCACATGATAGTGAGAAACGAATCTTTATGTAGATATGTGAATTGTAGTTTATCTTCGTGGAACCTTAATATTTACCTAGTATTTTTCTCTGGAATTCAATTCGTTTTTAGAATATTTAAACGAGCAACTACCTATTGAGCCCTACTTCCATTCATGTCGTTGCTGTGACACATTTTTATTTTCTATTGAAGCCATAGTACCTACTATTGAAAATTAGACAGTAGTTTGTAATTTTGCTTTTAGAACTGTATTCGTATGAAGATACAGTGGTATTTTAATGCTTTTTGTGTTTCTTAGTTAAATTCGCTACTTTCTTTCTTCCGAGACTGAAAGATTGTAATTTGTAATATTTTTTTATGTTAAAGATGAGAAACGACCAGACAGCCTACTTGGTGGGCAGTAGTCACCGTCGCCCATAGACATCCGCAACATCTGTGTTTCGGATGTGTTGCCAACCTTTTTTTTAGTAATAGGGAGGATTGGGACGAAAGAAATGTCAGAATAATGTGGGAATAGCAAAAGGGCAATCGGCTCTCCCACTCGTCGGACGAAACGCAGCCATTTAAGACTACTTCACGCCGATCTTCTGTGAGGAGGTGGTATATCCCCGGTCGAGCCAGCCCATATCCGACATGTAGTTACATGACTACAGCTAGGCTCTACCACCAAGGTATAAAAGACCTCTAGAGTACTTATTGTACGCGGTTATATATTATACCCTTCCCTTATCCGAGAAATATTTCAAAGACTAAAAAAAAATCACTTATTGAATACAACATTGCCATAATGAAAAAAAAAATAACGTACTAATTTCAAAAAATATTATCTAATACCTAGTGCTCAAAAACGTCTTGATTTTTATGTTATTAACTAATTTCTTATCGAATTTAAAAAAGATACTTAATGTCCATACATAATAAATAATATTGACGGATAAAGATACGTATATTTAATTACTTTCTAAAATCAACATAATAAACTAATGACTAAGAACATTAGTGGTTGATAACTATTAACTAAAATATTTAGTCGTTTACTATTTTTTTTTTTTATTATATTTTACCAAATTGCTTAAGATCCAAATACTATATAAAAACTGTGTTCATAAAAAAAGAAAAACGAAATAAAACACTGATTAAAATTTTTATGTAGTTCTTGGCTGTAAGATTAATGAACGAAATCACTAAATGTAAGTATTGACGGAGAAAACATTTATACCTTAAATGTATATAAAGTTTAAACAGCTAAATAAACAAAAAAAGGTGTTGGTTGATTTCAACACTTAAATTACAAATTTAATATATCTACACACATACACAAATAGCCATTTACTTATGGTACTGAAATTAATTAAACCATCTCCCACAATAGAAATTGATATCGTTTAACTTTAAATCTTTGGTAATTTGAGTTATAAAATATTTTATTTATTTTATAATAGACATGAACAACAGGTTCATTGACAACCTGTCAGTAACGAACGGATGTACGCGAAATTGAAATATTATTATATTAAAATTATATTATTACTATCCTCAAGTACTGAAATAGTGAGCGTAAAGTCTTTGTTTTGGAATATAAATAAAATATAATGAAATAAGAATTTTAGACTTCCTCTAAAGTGGTTAGCTATAAAAATTCTTAGCTATAAAAATTTTTGTATAACAGATAATAAGAAAATATTACCTTAATTTAAACAAGTTAAAGACAAATACAAGATTAACAGGAAATTTCCAAATAACAAACTTATATTATTATATCATATTGGTTTATTATACTATTCACGTAGCAATATAAGAAAATCAGTATCTTACCCATATAGCTAATGTATTGTTATAAAGAGTTTTTAAAATTTGATGTTTGGTAAGACTAAAATTTTTCTCAAAAGTAATATTATTTCCAGATCACTAAAGAGACTTGGTTGTATAAACACTCCAAGTTTATATATGTATATTTTAGAACTGCCATTAAATTCTGAACTCTGCTATGTCAATAATTTGTATAACATTATAATATGAATAATAAAGATTTACAAAAAAAATCACATCATCCTCACTGACATTCATTTAACATACTCTGTTTACAGAACATAATCAATATTCATGGCTTATCGATTAATCACTCTATTTTTCAATAATTTACTTTTAAATAAGAAGTATTTATCATACATTGTAGATTCCGATGTATTTTTATTTGACAGTGACAATCACTGCTTATAAACGTCAAAGTCACTAAGTGCCACAGCTGTCAAAATATTCCTTTCACCAGCTGACAATGACAAGTTTTTGTGTTCAATTGCGATGTAATATTCAATAACAATTTTGCAAAACAATGGCGATGAGCTATCTAACTGAAAGCGAAGCTCCCCGGGACTTCAGGGTCTCCTCCACAGAGAGCGATGGACATTATACAAAGTGTATTCTCTGTTACACCGTGAAAAAAAACTTTTATTGTGCTGAATGTGTTAAAAACGGAAACTTTGTACATTCCTCCGTTCCCTACTCGGATAGGTAAGATTTGAGTAACTAATTGATCTTTATGACTCATCTAAGACATTTAGATTACCTTAGCATGTAGGAAAATATTAATTTTATTTATATAAACGAACATACAAGCTGACTTTCGCCATATGGAGTAGAAAATGATACATAAGACTTCTCGTGGTCTTTTTTGCAAATTGCTAGTTGCATTTATGTCACACATTTATAGTAACCAGAAGTGAATAATAATGAATATTATAACAATAAATCATAAAAGGTGATTTCAAAATTATGTAATAATTTTTTTTATTTTTCACAGATATTCAGAGAAACAAGTGAAACTGATGCGTATGAAAATAAACAGACAGTATGTGTTAGAAAGGTGTGAGATGTTGTTAGCACCAAAGATGAAGAAAGACATGCTTGTAACAGAAACAAAACAGTCAAGAGACAAAATTGACTTAATAAGACTAGCCATCGAACAACGAAGAAGTATCATCGAGATGCGGAAGAAGGAGTTGTTAGAACTAAAAGCATACAATAGTGAATTGAAATCAAAAATGCCTAGATACCAGAAGAGAGTATCGAGTCTCGGAAAACATGCTCAAGCCCAACGATTAGAATTACAAACTAAGATATGTTTATATAACGACCAGGCTCAGTCATTAGCAGCTTTACGGAGATCCAGGATTAGACAGTTAACAAGATATATATTCCCCATATATATGAGCTATGACTCAAGGTAAAAACTCTCATATTAACATTATGAGAGAAAGTATAAGTTGTATAACCAAAGGAAGGTTATCTTGTCTAATATCAGTCACTGTAATTAAGCATTTTTAGTTAGATGAAGTGTTTTTAATTACTGAATCTTAAAAAAAAATACTCCTTTCACAACCATTTAAGTCTTACATAATTAAACTAAAAGCAAGAATTCATTTTACACAGTTGACTGTTAATCATATAATATGACATATTATTTGATGTCTATATTATAATTTTCCAGTGACAGTATAGAGGACATGGAGTTTGTGGGTTCGGACATAGAGGAGGAGCCTCCCAAGAGACCCCAGCTACATATAGTGGCGCCCTGGATCGACATAGACGCTGACTACTCACACATACAAGCATGGGGTGAGACCGATAGGATATACTCATTATGTTATGTACAACTGATAGGAATTGTAAACATTGTTATTGATAAATTGAATATTCATATACATGGTAAATATAAAAACCTGTCAATGATAGTCGTCTTATATTGTCATTATCTCCAGAGTCACCCTTTATGGTGGATATTATTAATTCAAACCAAAACTTGATGAAATATTTATGATGTGTTCTTGAAGTTATATTTAAATGAGTCCATGTTTATATGAGTGTCTGTGACATAACTTTATTTTCATTACCAAGATAGTCAAGTAGTCAGTATCATCTAGACTCTAGTGTGTAGAACAGATTCGCCTTTAATAGACTAACAAGTTCCTTTTATATCAGACACTAGAACAGTATTGAAATGTTTATTGCTTTAGTTAGAATCTGATGACTGTTACTACCTGGGCTTCCCCCGAAAATATAATCCTTAAATCGATTCCAGAAAGGACTATAATAATGGATACGTATGAGAAACAATATAAAAACACAGAGAATATCAGTGCGTCAGCCTTCAGACCAGACATATTTTTATTTTCACAATTTTTAAAGCTCGTTGAGTTAATAGAGCTTACGGATTATTTGATAGACCAACACCACTAAAAACCATACAATGAAGGTCAAAAAGTATTACGAGCTCTCTAACGAAACGACTAAGAGTAGGTTCATCGTAAATTTGTATGCGGTAGAAATGGGAGTGAGAGGTATAACAGCTAAATCTCACTACATTCTACTGAAATACTTGCTTCTATGCAAACCTAACAATAGCTCATTCTTAGTATATCGATGGCAATCCTAGTAGGTTAATTTCAAATTTGGTTAGGTAGAGAGAGGAACTTGGATGGTGGAGGTGAGGGTTTAACGCGCGTAAGATATGGGCCCATTAAACCTACAACTGGGTCGCATGTCCCAGGGACTATTGAAGCTCCTCTGCAACGCGATGGTCCCGACACCCGCACCGTGACTACATGGAATGCCGAGAAATTTTTATCTCGTCATCTCTAATTCGAATTTTAACAAAATGTCTTAACGGCTATATGGGAAAAAAATTATTAAAACTTTTCCATTATTCTTTTTTAATACAAGTATCAAATTTAGCAGACGAATTTTTAATTCCAAGATGCTTCGATGAGACATCTTAACATCAATCAAACTATTTAATTCTAAACGTATAAGGCGTCATGTAATGTTCAATACCCTATTCTCGTCCGTAGCTGTCTCTCAGAGTAAGGAGGCAACATCAACGTCGTCAACAAGCGCGGCGGCCCAGCGAGCCCGCGCGGCGCTGGGTCTGTCCGCGCAGCTCGTGGCGCTGATGGCCTGGACGCTGGACGTTAGGCTGCCGCACGCTATTACACTCAGGTCAGATCATTATATACCTAACTTCCGAACAAGCTCCAGTGAGAACTTTTGTTTTTACCTTGTATTTTTGACAAAATTATTACTCACAAAAGTTTCTACACTGAGGGCCCCTCGATCTCTTTATCTCGCTCTATTACCGTGTACTTTTCCGGTATGGAAGTCACATTATAATCTGTGTTAATCTTTCAGTGAGTACAGCGACCCCCGCAGCTGGCGCAGCTGTGTGTGCCGTGCTCGTGCTGGTGCGGCGTCGTTATCTGCGCGGGCGTCCCTCCCTCCTCCCCCTCCCCCGCCTCTCGCCCCGCTGGCTCCTCTCGCCGCTCTACACTCCATAGCGCTGGCGGCCGCGGCCGATGACCCCGAGCTGGGCACGTGAGTACAACCTTAACAGTTGGTAGGCTATATGATGACGTCAGACCTCAGACTTAGAACGTCAAACTATCTTTTTTAATACTACAAAGTACTCTTATAATAGAAGATGTAACGGGCCTGATTTAATATAGAAAATATGATATCTTGACGGGTCACCTTTACCTGGCCGCATGTTGGTTCCCTAAACCTATGAACGTAAGAGTGTGTTTATTTTATAATCCATATGTGATGTGTGTTAGTGTGGAGGCGGGTCCGTCGGTGTGGGCGGCGAGCTCGGCCTGGCAGGAGACCAGCGCCCCGGACGACCTCGACGACCACGAGCCGCCCGAACACCTCACCTGGCCCGAGGACGGACAGGTGACACGCACACACACACACACACACACACACACACACACACACACACACACACACACACACACACACACACACACACACACACACACATAGCCATACACACGGACATAATATATAATAATAATAATCTTATATATTTAAATGAGCAATTCTTGTATATATTTTGAGATTAGACTAAGAAATTAATTGTTGATTTATATTATTTTGTGTCTTCTTAACGTGTTCACTTAAAAATTCCTACACGAAATAAAAAAATACACAAGATAAATACTAAAAATTCCTAAATACCGAGCAATGCTCGGTAACCAGATATTAATTTCTTTATTTGTGCAACATAGGCCCACTTGTTAGTATTTTTTTACTTATAAAAACTATGTTAGTCTGATAATAATGTCTAAATTAACAACATATTCAGAATTAAAATTAACAAGATAGCCACACACCAAACGGATACCACATAATTAATGTTAGGAGTTACAATCAATTATACTATGTCCTAACAAGTATTTTTATACAATGCTGAAGTATTGGAGCGTCAAATTTGCTTGTGAGGACTTTTAGTATACTATTGGTGCTTGACCGCAGTCTTAAATAAAACGTACCTGTATAAATATGTATGTATATATAAGGTGCGTGTGATACGTTTCAGATGGAGGAGGTGTCGGTGTCTCCGCCAGTGGCTCCCTCGCTGGTGACGTCAGCGGCCGCCTCGCTGGCATCCATCGCCTCCGTGTGGCGAGGCTGGACCAAGTAACACACACACACACAACATACAGAATGTTTATGAGCTCTCTCTTGATATAGTACAATACATTGAATAACATACTGTTGCCTTATTCCACACACACGCTAGTAATGTTGTTGCAGCTTATTAAGGGTCATACGGAATAGGTTCAATAACACACACACACATATAAACCCCTGCCACACAAACACACTCGTCGCGTTACTGCTTAAAACATTTGTCTGTTTTAAATTCTTTATTTTTTGCAACACTAAAATGTTATACGTGAATTGTTTTATCATTAGATTTAAATATTTCTTTGTAACAAACGAGTCACACACAATAGTACATAGTACGGGTTGAAATATCTCTAGAATGCACTTTTTATTCCAAAAAAATCCTGTGATTGAAGAAACCTTTGTACATTTATCTTACTTTTAATTAGGATGCAAGTTCCCAATATTGTATGTTGAAAATTCTGGTACATAATTGAATATTAAAATGTGTTTGATTAAAATAATTTTCTCGAGGTTTTTTTATTTTAATATGGCAACACTATTAGTGCCTCGTCTTATTGGTTCCTAGCTTTAAATATTGTGTAAGAAGTATACATAGGTCATTTAATAAAACATTAATTCTATGCAATTGTGTATCAATAAAAGTCCCTTCTAAACAGAACTAGAATTTAGTTGAGTAATATTATATATGTGTATGTAAATACATATGTATACGATATGCGTGGCTCTTATTATATAACAAATTAATGATACTCTTATATATATATAGGAAGTAAGTAACAGTCACAAAACGTACTAAAACATTTATTTTAAATAATTAAATATAACAATACGACGTAATAGTAATAAATAAAAATTAACTTTATGAAACATCTGAATGTTTTCCGAACAAAAACTGCAGCCGGCGAACATCCACTGACAGTTAAAGTGTCAATATCAAAAAAAAAAAATGAATACTTTTATCTGTATGAGGTAGATAGTCATTACTTGGATTCCAAATTTGAAATTGGAATCTCTAGTTGTAGTCTTTATTTGGATTCCAAATTTGAAATTAGAATCTCTAGTTGTAGTCTTTATTTGGATTCCAAATTTGAAATTAGAATCTCTAGTTGTAGTCTTTACTTGGATTCCAAATTTGAAATTGGAATCTCTAGTTGTGACCGCATCACTATTTAAGTTACAACTGACTGTCATCAGTCCACGTCGCGCGAGGCGGCCGGTCGGTCGTGTCCGTCGCGGTGTCTGCACCAGCGGCGGTGTGCCAGTTCCAAAGCCTCGTGTGTTCGCTCCACACGCTCTAAAAGGGAGTTGGTGGACAATTCTCTCTGTAATCACAAGTCCTTCTTTTAGGATTTCCTCTTATAACCTTGTTATATTATGAATAATTTCAGACGGTTCTCTTACATTCGCAATAGAGGACATCGGAGTCCTTGATGGAGTGCAAACGGACGCCTCGCGAACCTGTGGCCACTGACATCTCTAGGGAAGGTTGAATAATTTCATTATTTTTATTAAACAAACATTTCAAACCGGTCTTTTCGTTCAAACCAACTCACCCTGTCTATACACAAGGGTTTCTTCCTCAACAACCTCCTGGGTGGTGTGGGCGGTGTAGTACTATGAGTCGTGTCACACACACTCGCCCCCCGGTCCGTACCCGAGCAGGTACACCGGGAGCAGCTCCTCTCGCTCGCTCCACGCCCGCGGTCGCTGTGTTTTATTTCCATCTCCTGTAAGTATCTCGAACAGCACGGCGCGTCCTCCTCGACGCTGGATTGTTTCGAGACGTTCCTCGTCGAATTTTCTCGAAGGCTGCGTATGATTTTGTCCTGTTGGCTAATTTTTTCTTCTTTCTCACTGGAATATTCAAATGCCACCATAAAATCCGACCATGTATTAGAGATAATTTCCCGTTCATTGTCAATATTTACCGTGCGTCCTCCCTGAGCGCCCTGAGTCCAGCCCGCGCCGCTCTGAGTGCCCCCCTCGCCTCCCCGCACAGCTCCGCCCCTCCAGCTCGAGCTTCAGCCAGCTCCGAGCGTAACTCCTCCACCAGCTCACACTTCTCACTGAGAGAAACATACAGAGTTGAACAAAAGTAAGAGAAGACAAATAGAGGGTTTGGATTGTTGGTACTACGACAACACCGACAAGAATCACAGAAAATAAGAAAGACGAAAGCTGTACGAGATGGAAATGGACCCACCAAATGAAAAATTCTACATATATGACAATATATGTACAAGCTTGTCCTTAACTATTCTCAAACCAATGTTTTATATATATAAAAATTTCGTGTCACGTGTATGTCCGCTATGGACTCGATTTGGAATTTGATTTGCATTCCGTGTGCATTTTGATGTAACTTGAAAGATAGGATAGCTTACAGTTTAATTTATAGTCACAATATTATTTTATTTTAAATTATTTGTCTATTAAAGAAAATTATTTGTCATTATTACAATTACCTGTTGACTGAGTTAAATATTCAATAGATGGCGCTATGTTAATTAAAATACAAACGTCATATATGAGCGACTATTTAATAATAGCGTAACCACCACGTGTTTCTGAGGCTTAGGTATATATAATATATATATTTATTTAAAAAATGTAACAGATATTTCTTGATTATAGGGCGATACGAAGTTCGCCGGGTCTTCTAGTGTTATATAGGTTTTTCCTAGAGCGTGTCGTGCTAACGTGTAGTGTTGTGCGAGATGTTGGCAGTGTTCTCTCGCTCGTCTCAGTTCCCGTCGGAGGTCCTTCAGCTGGCCGGCGCCGGCCGCTAGCTGACGACGCCACGCACACACCTGCCCGCTAAGGGACCACACCTCCGAACGAACGGACGCATTCTGATAGATAAATGGACCAGTTAGATATATCAAACTTGGAAACTTATTGTGCCTAAATTATTAGATGCAATATTTGTACCTCTTTAATAATATTATCAGCTTTTTCGATATCTTCTTGTAACTTCTGTATGGTCGTCTCGTATGTGGCGCATTGTTGCTGAACTTTTATTAATTCTTCTGATTTTTCGTTTAACAATGCTGCAAAAAATAATTTTTTTTCGTTGTTATCGGAATGTTGGGTTTTTAGTTATCTCCCTCCGGAGGGATTATGTTTAAGCATTTGGTATTTACCAGTACACATATTAACTAAGACTGAACGGATTTAATTTTACAAAATTATATTTAATATAAATTTAATTATGAGTATTTTTTAAACTAAGTTCTTAAGACTAATATTGTAACTGTATTCAGTAAGTTGGCTACCTTCAAGTTGTTTGATCTGACAGGAGAGTGTGTTACATCTCGTGCTCTGGTCTCGTTTCTCACGTTTCAGATCATCGAACTTGTCTTTGATTTGTTGCAACTAAACAAAGGAAATGTTTAATATTATATTACAGAATGTAACATTAATATTTAATATATTTTAAACATCTTACCTCTTCTTCTTTTTCTCTTATCTGTTTCTGGTGACGAACTTCCAAATTTTCTTTATCTTCTAAGAGCTCTTCTAAATTTCTTATTTTTTGTTTCAATTCTTCCATTTGTTTCTATGAAAAAAATAATTCTCTTAAGTGTCAAGTGTTGCCAAGGAATATTTAATTGGAGATAAAAATACACACCGCCATCGTTTCGTTAATGTTCTTGAGACGTATATTTTCCTCCATCAGACCGCACGTACAGTCAGCCTTTAATGAAAAAAATCAAAAATTAAAAGACGGAATCCCAATTACAATCGTATAAAAACCCACACCCAATCCAATATCTATAGATGACTGTTCCGTCAACTAAATATTTTTCTGATACCATTCAATCCATTCATTCACTCTCAACCCATTCCCATTCTCTAGTCCGTACTTGTAGCACGTCCCAGAGCCGCTGCAGCTGCTCCAGCACCCCCCGCAGATCGTCCGGCCCCTCCCCCTCCCCCGCGCGCCCCTCACCCCCACCCGTCTCCCACACTCCCTGACCAATGAAATACAGTGCTGTTTAAAATGTTTAATGATCAACAACGTGAACTTCCAAAGAATTTATTACAATTAAAATGCTGTGTGGTGTTAGAACATGCGAAAAAGCTAGTAATAAATGATTATCTTCCCAAGGGACTCGCTTTATTGAGCCCGTTCTCCATATTACCCACTACCGTAAGGAAGCTTCACACCAAGCGTAAGTCGTTAGAACACAATGATGACGCACCGTCTGCTAGCGTCATTAGTACCACACACACGCTATGTTAGTTTGTACCGAGTCGTTGTTGGTGGAACTGTTCAGGTAATTAGATATCTCCACTTTGAGGTTCTCCACCTCTAGTGCTAGGTCCTAAAACAAAACAAAATCTCAATAGTTCTTCAATACATACGTGATTATGAAAACAAAGTAGGATTTTATAGTTCAAAAACCGCTACCAAATAATAGAATTATATCCCATTCGCAATTTTTATCGTCAGAAATCACCAAAAAATAGTTATTGACTAGAAACGGTAAATACTTGTCTACCGATATCTCCATTTAGAGGAGGTTTTTGGACGATATTTCCTTTGTTATATTCCTGACCTTCTCCCGTTGTTTCCTTGTCTCCATCACCCTGCTGTGTCCACGACACGTGTTTCTTAACAACGCGATGATCTCATCTTGTCTTGCTGTCTGTTGGAAATTGTTTTTTTTTTTTGAAAACCCCATAGGAAAACTGGAAATAAAAACGAGCTATCCCCTACTTACTTCGTAAAAACATTCTCTATAGAGTTCTTCTATAACGGACAGATTGTCCTGAAGCGTCTGGACCATTTCTTTTCTCTCCTAAAAAATCACCAAACATCAGTAACACATATAAACCACTTTTAAACTATAATATGCCTCAAGCACTTACTTTTAATTGTCTTTTGCTGTTGACATCATTCCTATAACATTGGCAACCATCGGATGAATTTTGATTACGCGACTAAAAATATAGGTGCGATTTATAAAACAAATTTCAATGAGACAACATTAATATATAGTCGTTGTGGCCTAGAGGTTAAAGGCCCGGCTATCTTGCATGAGGGCACGGGTTCGAAACCTGGCAAGTAACAATGTCATTTTTCCGAGTCATATTTATTTCTAACAGAATTTAGACACCATTGATTGATCAAGGAAAACATCACGAGGAAACTCACACTAGAATTTCAAATTATAAGTTTGAAATCGCCAACCCGTATTGCTTAAGCGCGGTGATTAATGCTCAAATCTTCTCCATGTGAGAAGAGACTTTGCTCAGCTGTGGGCTCTGATAGGCTGATGATTTTTTTTAATTTAAATTTAATTATTTTTTTTGACGTGATAACGTCTTTAAAATCGTTTTAGTCGGGTGACATGTTCAGAAACTTGTGTCACACCAAAACCTCACGAGCGCGATCGCAGGTATAACTAGAGAGAGAGACGGACCGATCTCCCGTCTCATCTCGAGCGCTGCCAGTCATTCCGTGAAACTTGTCACGCGGAATCCTCACGAGCGGAGGCAGGCATAGCGTTCGAGTGAGTGGACCGATCTTCCGTCTCTCTCACTCTAGCGGCATACAAACGAATGGAGATTTTCTCGTGCGGTTATACAGGGTGACTGGTGAATTACTATCAATATTTAAGGAGAATACTCGGTACATGATTCTCATTCGAATTATGTAAAAAAAAATAGGTACTTAATTTTTGACTAAATTTCCGTATAAATAAATAAAGTGTAGACACGTTCCAAGTGTTCCAAGTGTGGACGCGTGCGGTGGCGTGCTGATACAACACCACGCCGCCGCACGCACGTGTGTGTGTGTGTATACCTAATCTGTAGGGTGTTCATACGATGCGTTATTAATTACATAACTTTTGGTTAACTTTACTTGGAAGTTTATTAATATTTATGTTATATTAATTTTTATTTTGTCATATTATATGATCGTCAAATATCACGTCCTAAAGAATCGATAGTAATTCACCAGTCACCCTGTATATGTATGTATGCATAAATGTTTGTATAAATGTATAAAAGTATGTTTGTATGAATGTATGTATGAAGAAAAATGTATATCATAGTCGAATAAGTAAACTTGTCATTTTACACCCGAATTTTATCATCAAAAGTGTGAATAAAACGATAGATGTAATTTAAAATTTGAAAAAATTGTTATCTTCATTAATTCCTTACTTCCCAAAAACTTATATCACCAATAAGACGTTATCACGTAAACATCTCGATCGTAAACCTACTTTACAAACAACCAATTTTATTTCTCAACACGTCTGGCCCGCTCTAGTTCTAGTAGTAGTCTAATGTTCCTGGTCCTTGCCACTACTAACCCTCACCTGTCCGAGTGTCGCCAGTCGTTCCTCAGCCAGCGCGAGACTCTCCGCCTGCACGCGAACCGTCTCCTCTTTGTTCTTTAACTGGATTTACAAAACAGATTTCTACATATATAATAATACACAATATATTAACGTAGATCTCATTAAATCAACAATATTTCTGTTTATCTATCATAACTTACTTTACTTTATTTGAATATAGTTTTTCAAAACCTATACAAAACAAAATATGTTGAAGAGTTCAATGTTTCCTATATGAAATCAAACCTACAAGTAACTTATAGTAGTATCATTGATAGTCAAAGACACAGCTATCTTAACACATATTCCATTTCAAATATAAAAAGACTTGTGTTTCCTACGAGTATCCTGTAAGCGGAAGTATTTAACGTAAATAACTCACGACTCTCATGGCGGCCTCTAGTGACTCTTCCAGTGAACGAGCCCGCGCTTCACTGTCACTGACGCTGGCAGAGTTACTGACCTGGGAAGATACAGATATAATAGACATTTAGTTCATTACATCGAACCTTTATTAATGAAACTCAGGAACCCCGAATAATATCATATATATAAATGAAACTTATATTTTCAGATTACTACGCATATTTTTTATTTTTAAAAACTACAAACTTTCGGTTACTTAATTTAACTACCCAACGTTTCGGCTACTTAGCAACAACCGTGATCACAATGACGAGATGTATTAGTTTAATTTAAATGAATATTCTAGCAAGTGTTAGAAACCATATATTACAAATTAATACTTGTTTTCTCAGTTTTATGTTTAAAAGATCAGTATTACAAAATAAACACAGTTTAAGTATGTAACAGAAATATAGGAGTTATTGAAAAACTCGTCACATCGTTCATATAATATAGTAATATTGTATTGAGTGAAAAACAAAAAAGCTACAAAATTACAACTAAGTAGTTAACAGATTTTATCCTTATTTTTGGAAACTATTTGCTTTGAAAGTATTTGGTGAATATCCTCTAATATTATATATTATATGTAGTTTTAAATAAACTATACTCACCTTCGTATATATACTAGTATCAGAATCATTACTCATTAGAAATCCGTTGAACATCATCTTGAAACTAATATTAAATTCATTAATTCAATACAAATATATCCAGGAATTTTTAAATAAAACTGTAAAACACAGACCAAATTTTCAAAAATCAACGATATTGCTATAAATCGCTATTCAGTATTTTAATTGTAAATAAAACTATTCTCAAGTCCTCAATGATGGTTCGTACGACACAACGCATCAAAATAACACATTTCACAACAAACTCGATCTGTTTCTGACACAACGCATCTTGAAGCCGTGCTCGCTGCACTGTGACTGCTGTGCCGCCACAATATTATTAGAACAACGTAAATAGTGTTAGTTTGTAGTGGCGGAAGTTTGCTCCACTTGAATACGACCGTAGCCCTAGTCCCGGCTCACAACAAACACGATAATACGGACAACGTTACAGTTTTTTGCTCACAAGTCATATTTTATGAGAATATAATGTTTAAACTTTCGGTCTGGTATTGAATATGATTGAAGAAATTAACTTTTATCCTGATAGTACATTGTTTTAGGAACTTCAAACCTTTTATATTTAGTTTAACTATGAAAAAACGGTGTAAAGTTACACATGTAACTTGTGGTAAGGCCTGGTAGTCGTGCTTGAACATTAACGACTTGAGTGATATGAGGACTATGAAATTTTTTTCACTGAGGAAGTATTTATACCGCTTGTTGAATTCCTTTGAATAGTTATCCTATCAACGATGGCGAATATATCAATAAATTATTGATGTACTTTGAAAAAAACATTAATTTTTCAAACTTCATCTGTTTCGTAACTCATGTTTTGAAGACAAGGACGAAATACAACCCAACAACTATAAATTAATTATTAAAAACTTTTTGTTTTGAAACTCTATTAAAAGGTATAGAAATACCAACATTACTGTAAAAGAATAACACATAAAAAATTAAGCAGGGAGACTAAAAGCTTACTAAAAGGCCTGAAGAGATACTTTTTACTACATATTATATTGGAGATATCTGCTATTCAAAGACATCTTTTATAAAACCAATTCTACTGCGACGAGAGAGATTATGACTTACTTCAAGTGTAAGTAAAAGAGAGTCGTGTTGTTATTGCTGTTGATTAATATAACATAGGTAATTATCGCTCAGTCTAGAGTCTAGACGGAGGTTTTGTCTATAATAATTTCAAAAAGAATAGAAGCTCCCAAAAATTTACTTCTAAAATAAAGTCCAATTTAGTTAATAAATAAATGACTTATGATCATTAATGTAAACACAAGTAAGTTTTACCTATTTTCGTTGAGTTGAACTATTATAATTCCACAGTATTATGAATGGATTTCTCAATAATGTGATATTTTTTCCGTCACACTACCGGGTGTGGTAAACTAGAATTGGGTCGAACCTTGTCCCATAACTTTTAACTAATCTTTTCTGATGCGGGCGCCGACCGAACACCGGCACGAAATAAAATAGATATTAAATATTTCGAATTTCAGTGGTTTAGAAGTCACTCGAGAATCGAGTAAGGAGTTGCGAATATATAAGCACAAGATAGGTATTATAAAAATGTACTTACATGATCCGGTTCTTTTTTGATTTTCCTGATAAAAATAATCGAAGTATATCATTATTATTATTATTATATTAGTATACAACAGAGAACCAATAACTATGTACCCATCTAATATGCTGACTCCCCTTAGTATTTGTTTCTGTCCGCGGTCACAACACGAGCGACTCGTTCGAGGGTACGCCAGTTCGTCCGCTATGATAGAAGTGTCGGATAACTCCAGGGGAGGAGACGGAGGCTGGGACATGGAACACAGAGAAGGGACGAGATAAATATCAATAGATGATGAAAATGAGAGGCATCATCAGCTTTGATTATATTATGAAGATGTTTGTACAAGAAACTTAAAAGAAGTAGCAAAGATTACTCCTATTATAACATTTGCTAACTTCCAGTGAAAAGCCAATATAAAGAGTTTCATCCGTGTTAGAGATACGGAACATACAGACAGACGAGTACCCTATGTGTTTAATAAAATCAGTTTTTTTTAGTATTTTACAACATGGCAGTACAACTTTATTTATTTGTATGGATTCATATATCAGGATATTGTAAGTTATACACTAACCCTCTCTATGATGGACAAATCACTGCTATCTGAAGTCTTGTCTTGTTCTCTACAGATATTTGGACATCTTGCCTTCACGTCAAGCTGGACGTACATACAATTCATGTGTTCAGTAAATATGTAATAAACTAAGTATTTAAGAAAGGCCCAAACACGTAAACGTTAAATATCTGATTGCAACACTTAATATACATATATATTACATTTATACTATATCGTACTTTCAAAGACGTACTTATTAAACTTTCATGTAAACTTTTTCTGAGACTAAGAGTAAGGGAACGTTTAATTTTTAATTAGGGAGTTGAGATTGTAAACAAACTATATATAATAATATTGCTCAACGTCAACTTACACAGTACTCTGGCTTACTTAATAATAACAAGGAAGCTACTGAAAGCCACAATAAATATTCTGATTCAAATAAAACAAACGTCTCCTGTTATCATTTAATGAACTACTCAGGTTTAGAGGAGGCGTCGTCATCTGACACGTCGTAGATGGAGCTGTGACAGGAGCAGTTCATGTGTCGCTCGTCCTGCCTGTGTCTGTGGCGAGGACCGCACCCCACCAGCGACTCCATCGATGCAGACTCCCGACACACCTCCTGGGCCTTCTGGCTCTTCGGTATATTGGACTCCGATAGTTCTTTGAGCTTTGGGAAATAATAAGCAATTATTCAAATAAATTCTAAAAATACTTTTATTTGTAAATTTTAAAATTATTTTTGTTTTTACAATGCTACATCAGATGTACTATTAATTTATTTTTCCATAACCTTAAGATATTTTCTTCAATTGATCCGATTGCTTCATCGTTTAAAACTGTATGATACTGGTAAAGTCAAAGCTTCACCTTAGCCTTGGCCTGTCTCAGCTGGCGCCTCATCTCATGTATGACGTCATCCTTGAACCTCGCCCGGAGCCCCATCGCTCGACACTGCTCGTCCAGAGCGCCGCACACCCGCTGCAGGGCGCGGACCTCCTCTGACAGAGACACGTTCAGCTGACGCAGGGAGCGGATGTTGTCGCCGCTTGACTGTCACACCAACAATCACACGCTCATTATACTAATAAATACGAGGGGAGATAGACATACACGTGGATACATGGCTGGGCATATGTAATATGAAGAATCTTTGGCGAAAAGAGGGACAAAAGGAAGAAAATGGTAACGAACTATTTCGAGGGCTAATGATATGTTAAGTGATTACGTTAGGGCTTTCGTTCATTATAAATACAAAAGATGTCCTGCCTTAACGCTGACCTCCATCTGCTGCAGCCGACCGCTGTACAACGCCCTCTCCCTCACCGGCTCGGAGTCGCCACACTGCGCCGGACACTCAAACTGTTCCTCATTAATTATATATAAGAAAACATAACTAACACACAACTACCATTAGCTTTAGCACTAGCTAATGATAGTTCTATATCAGTTAGCGCCTACACTATCCTCAACTTATTCTCAAAACGTGTATGTAATGAGCCCATGGCATTAATAATTTCTAAATCTTTTAGTTCACTAAGTATTTTATCGTTTACGTGAATGGACCAATATAAATTAACATATGACATTACCTCTTGTGTGCAGCAAATATCAGCCGTTACTTCAGCATCCTTCTTTGGTACGTCCCTAAATTAAATACAATCTTTTCGTTAAAATATTCTTTTAAAAAGAAAACTAGATAATTTCATGGACTATTCTTAACTTTTAACATGGATTAACACTATCAATTATAAATACATAGCTAGATTTGCCTCTTTTTCCTACGTAGAAGTAAAACAAGTTTCTGTCATTTATGGTAAACAGAGAAGTAATATTGTAAAAGGAAGGTAATATAAAATATTATATATTCATTAACTACTTTGTGTGAAGAGATGACATTTCTTAGTACAAATATGATAAAGACATGATATCTAACGGTAAAGTGGGGAAGGTTTCAGCGGTCGTTTCGTTTCTTAGAGAGTGTATAGTTTGTTCACAGTGTTGAAGTTCCTTGTTCAATTTGCGTATTTCCCTTTAATTAAAAAAAAATATATATTGTAATAAATATTCTAACCGGTCACAATTTTTTTTATTTAAAAACATTCATGTTTTTCATATATCATATAATGAATATTCAACACTAATGGCTTAAGAAACAATTATTATTCACTATACTGAAAATTATTATTAGTATATCAACCTTTCCTTGGTGAGGTTTTCTTTGATGAGGGAATCGTTCAGCATTTTCAGATCGTTAACTGTATCGCATATTTTTTTACTTTTGTCCCACTGTGAACAAAGTGATCGACAAACATTATTTTGAAATAAAAAACATTGATATTACTGTTACCGATATTAAATAAAAGGTTTATTTCCATAAATTGTTATGTATCGGAGAAAATATGGGATCTGTTGAGATTTTTTTCTTGCTTTACCCTATTCTGAGTGAATTCGTTGGTAAGCTTGTAATACTTATTAACCTTGATCGCATGGTCTTTGGGGATGTTGGTTTCCAAAGGAACCGTAAGCTCTATTAACACCCGCTTTTAATTTTGCGAATACAGAAATATATCTGATCTGGTTTGCCGACTCAATCTGGGATTTTATATTGTTTTTCATATTTTCTCTTTGTCACCTGTAGGTAACGTATTTTTTAAGACCCGATATTTTAAATCCATGCAATACTGAGAAGTTTCGTCTCATAAATTAAAACAAAACTAGAATAAATTCAAAAAATATATTGATATAAAATTATTGTGTATATAAAATAAAAAAATATAAGAACATCAAAAGCTAATACAATGAGTAAAAAAAAAACTATATCAATTTAAAGTTCCTGTTCCGAGACTCGTGTTTCGTATTCTTTTTAATATCTCCGTGATCTAGATTCTGTTGTTGCCTGTAACACAAAAATATCTCATAAACTGATACGTTCATTAAGCCGTCAATTAAATTGATATTCACGAGTAACATCAATAAAAACATTGTAATTATAATTTCACACAAGAATTACTTTACAATAGTTTGACAAAAATTCGAACAGATTATTAGTATAAACCAATCTTATCTTACCATAGAACAGTGCCGAATATATCGGATTCGGTGACTTCGTGGAAATGTATGCCGTCGATGGAACAGTGATCAAACTCCCGCAACCTCCTCAACACCTCCAACAGTCCTCTCAGGTCGGCATCCTTGCGGGAGAGACGGCGACGAAGAACACATGTCTCTGTTTGTAGCTCACTGACAACCTGCATATCAAAACACTTCAGAGGCTTTTCTTCCATACATTTGTTTGTATACTGCTTTGAATCTTCTACGTTCTCATTTCTTGTTATATTTTATAACGAACTCTTTCTTTCCACTCTTGCTTTCTCTGTCTTCTATTCTTCTTTCACTTCTCACAGTCACACAAAAATTAACGAAATGGTTTGAAACGAGTGCATCACCAAGCGCAAAAAGGAAATGGTATTTTTTTTTAAACTTCCCTAATTTTTAAAATTAACCACCACCTTCAGACAAAAGTAATATGAAACGTGTGCATAACATAAAGACTAACTGTAAAAATAGTTTTCCTTAAAAAACGGTCTGATAATTTTCTGGAAGCCTGTTGTAACATATATTAAAGCGACCACATCCTACACTTATTTTAGACTCAAGTAATTCTGATTTGTTTTAGACTGTTATTATAATAAATAAGAAAAATCATTGAATCGAAACGAAATTGATTTTTAAGTACATATGAATAGTATTAAGGCATAGAAATTTTACATTTAAAGAAATTCAATACACGGCGAAACTTCCTGTAGATGCACATACTCGTAGTACATGATAATTTTGAAGAGAAAGGAAAGACTTGTCTTGACATCAGATTTAAACTATTAATATTTTAAATGAGCCCAAACCTCGGAGTGCCTCCTTCTCTCAAGAAGTAGCTTGGACGTGAATTCAGTCTCCAACTCCTCGACCGTCCGCGCCAGCAGCGTGTTCTGATCCACCAGGTCCTCCACCCACGACTGAAGAACTTCCACTTGTTTCTATGGTTCATATTCAAACAAAATTAATACCAATCATCAATGTAATCATGCGTTAGGTGAAAGTTATTTATCAACTTCAGTATGTAAACCCCCCCTCCCCCCTCACCTGCAGCTTCTCCCCCCCGGACATCCTGTCAATGACCTGTAGCCTGTGTTTGTAAGCGCTGTGCACTTCCTTCAGTATGCCGAGCGTGGTCGCCTCCGCGCACACACACTCCACGTTGTCCATGGAGGACATGTATCATACCTAACGTTAATACTTTCACTGACTTCTATCTTTTGATGATCTGTTTTTTTTTTACTCTCTACCAACATCTCTGTCAGCTGCCAGTGTTGTCTTTTAAGAAATGTGTACATAAAACCTCTGTAGTAATATTATATCAGTGAACAAGATAATAATAGAGCAATCTCATGAATTTGCAATACTTCTCGAAGTTTGTGATTTTTAATGTAGCCCTTCTTTAATTTTTGTTCGTTTTTCGTTCTTTGTGTAAGCGTCATTTTTCGTTCGTTGTGTAAGCGGTTGAAGAGGAAGCGAGAGGTATAATAAGCTAAATCTCTCTAGAACCTACTAAAAAACTTGGGCCTGTTAGAACTAATATCAGTTCATTATTGGAACATACGTCGAAAGCAGACCTAGTGATTGGTTTCAAATTGTGTTAGGTATAGAGGAGCTGGTGATTTAATGGAATGATAAGGGGTCTTCCTGGCAATCATTTATTTAAGAAGGTACTTATTGTTATATATTTTCTCTTCCAACCGGTAAATTTTTGGTTTGATACACACTAAAAAGGTAAGTTCATCTCGTCGATCTTTCATGATTGTTCCTCTTCGTTAAATCTACTTAATTAAGTTTACTAATTAAAAGATAGTCAAATATCTGCAAATCTACACTTATAAGTCCATTTAGACGGACGCGATAGTTCAAGAATAGTGTATCAATAATAAAGAAAGGAATTTTAAAACGCCGTGAATAATAAAACAACAGAAAGTAACACCAAATAATATTTATTAATTTAAATTTGTTATCTCAGTCCCACTCCAGCACTCAGTGAGTTACAGCACATAATCACGATCTCTTAAACAATAAACATCCGAATTCTATTAATAAATGTACCACAGCAGATATAATCTACAATCAGGAACATTAATCAAGACTTTACAAATGCGTACTCTGTACTCCTTTGGCACAAAGCGATACTTCAGTATATTTTAATTCATGTAACACGTCACCTATGGGCCGAGGTCGCTCAGTCGAGATCGTTTTATGATTAATCCAACTGGCAATAATAAGACATCTAAAAGCTTCATATACAGTATACCGGTAACATTTAAGTATGTAAAATGGTTTAAGCTGTTTTTGGGCATAAAAAATATCTTTAATATTTATAACACAAGTTGTTATAGCACCAGTTTTATCATGTTTATTCCACAAATGGTCAGTTAAACAAATATATTTGTGAATGAAACACTGAACTATGGGCAACACTCGCACATATGGGCTTTGACAAAAAAAAATGTGATTTGCTGGGAACCCTGAATGTAGTTATCATTAAAATATCCATCAAATGAAATAGATCCTTAATACAATAACACAAGATCGTTATTTCAGTAACTTATATAATATATACTTTGGTTCGTGTTGTATGGGGCGTCTAACGCAGGTCAGTAACAACTAAACAAAACAAGAGGTCGATGCACTCAGTGCGAAATCTCATAATGATATGTCACTTACACTTACATACTAGTTGTGAGATTTATAAACAACCCACAAAGCGTCACTTGATGAAGTAAAACTTCTTTACGCTCACTTGGGTAGTGACTGAGAGAGGGAGATGTGTTAGTGGAGATAGAAAGAGATAGAGATACATCTTGTAACGGCAATAGAGACAAGAATGAACACGTTTAATTTCTCCTATAATTAAAAATATAATAAATTAATATAATATGTATGGCTAAAGAAGTTTTACTTCAATCATATTATTAAGCACACTCGTTTCACACGACCCTTACTATTCCTTTATAATGTTTGTCACACTCTTTCTACAGTGTGTATGCAACATGCGACTTGTAATGTATATACAGGATGTTTACATAGTAATCAAAGCTTAACTTAAAATACGCATTGTATTAATTTACAAACAATATTTGAGGCAACAAAATGCAAACCAATATAATTATTATATTGACACTTGATGAAGGTGTCACGACTCACGTGTGACATCAGTTTGTACTCGGCGACTATTAACTACACTATACATTGAAACTACTCTTAAAACTACAATTTTTCTAAAGAGTCATACTCCTCCGTGCAGCCCAACCCTGGAAAATATATCACATACAACATACAATAATTATTATCAAAAAAAATATATATATAATTGAGTATTATTTCTACAGTAACGAGATCTAAGATTTTGGCGAGTCTTATTAATTTAAATTTCTAAAGTACATAGTATTTTATATTATTACAGATATTCATTATTATACCAGAACCAGCCTATTATATATACCGACCTCCCCCGTCCTCCACGTTTCTCCTCCGTTCCCCCCCCCCTCCCTCCTCCCGTCACCGTGATGGGAGGCGCGTCGTTCAGTACATAATCTTGAGCTGTTCGTACGTGACGAAGAAGATGATGTTCCAGGGCCCCATCCTGAGCCACGTGGGCACGAACCCTTTGTACAGCGCGAGGAAGCCTTCGTTACGAATGGTCTGAAATATAATTTTTGTTATACTTTAATAAGTATTTATTAATATAAAAAAACAGTTTATTTTTTTGTTGGACCTCCAGTCCTACATTCAATAATACATCGAGACATTTATACACCCTTATTACGAATCTATTTTTACAGAGACAGAATCGTTAATCGCACGACAAGCTGTGTCTTGAAAATATCCTAAATTGTGGACTATTCTTTAACAACAACTGAAAATGTGACGACTCGGGAATCAAACCCGGTCCCCGAAACAAAGTATGTTCAACATATAATATGATAATCATGTGTACCTGGACGAGGCAGTCAACGGTTCCCTTGTAGATCTTAACTTGGGAGTTTGAACTGGCATTTTTCACTTTCCGTTGGTTCATAAGCCGAGTCTGGAATAATTTATAAATAATATTACATATATTTTAAGCAGTAAGAAAAGTTTTATTGATAGTCTATTAAAACGAAAACCTAAAATGGAAATAACATCCATAGCTACTGTATAAAAAATGCCTATAAAGACACCTTCACACAATCCAAAAGGCAACTCAATTACTTTTTTTTTTGCTTGGTTAGTCCCTAGTTTTTTGCAAGTCTGGTATTACCCTTATGACGTCCAGCGGCGTGCTGGCGACGGCGCTGCCAAGACTGGCCAGCGCGCTGGAGGCGAGGTGGTTGAGAGGCGAGTCCCCGAGCGCGGGCGTGAGGCGTCTCTTACAGCCGTCATACACGGGCAGCTCCACCGCCGCGATGAGGGCCGCGCGCTGGGACGTGGGCCCCACGCCGCGCCACAGCCCGCGCACACCCTCCACACGGTACATCTCCATGAAACACCGGACCAGGTGACGCTTCTCATCACCCACCTACAACAATGAAAGGACTTCGATTCGTTAAAGGATCTACAAGACCACAAAGCAGCAAGGATTTTACTTGCAGACACAAATATTGGTATTTTACAAGATACCAAGTTTTTTATATTTCTTTTTTGTTTCTTACTTCTTCCATTTAGTCCATCAGCTAGCACGCTGGCCTCACATTTAAAAGCAACTATCGAGTGATATACAATACGAGCTACATATCTAGTACATGACCATAACTCTACTCACCTGCATCCGTACTTTAAGTACATCAGTAGGGTTGGCGATCGCACTGGACAGCCCCCCGGCCAGCGCTGCACACAGCGTGTCTGTGGTGACACTTTCCCCACCTCCCCCGCCGCCGTCCCCTCCTCCCCCTCCCCGTCTGTTCGCGAACCACTTCTTCAAGGAGTAGTAGGTACCAAACTTGATGGTGCCATATGTCGCCTGTCGAAGAACCGCTGGCCAGATACTGTGGATCGTGAACGTGACACACGCGTCATTAACAACTGATGGATGGTTCCAGTTGTTTGTTATACATTTGTATCTCATTAATACTGATTCCAAATATATATTTAAACTTCTATTAATTGAAGTGAAACTCATAGTGCGGCCAAGAATCTTCGTCAACATGAAATTATAGTCATAAATCAATATTTTTTAAATATACAGCTAAGTGCTAGTATCCCATATATTAGTACATTATTTTTATACATACATATTTATTGTATGTTAATATGTTTTTTAAAACAATCTAAATAACTTCAATGTCTAATATTTCTTATCGTTATATATCTCTAATACTAAGATACAAACAAAGAGCTCATAATAATAAGTACACGTCATATACTCATATAGTACACGACTGGTGTCACTGTAACAATATAATCTGTTTCCTTATACTAAACTTCTTATCTAAATCCCATTTCAAACGTCTAAATCAAATATAGCGTTGTTGGCGCGCATTTCTCATAACCGAAGCATTTTTAGACAAGGCGTTCTACTATCCTAGTTTTACTAACAAATTATTGTACTGAAAAATTTTGAATGGTTACTGTACATAATAAAAAACTATTAGTCTTATTGAATATAAATTTCTTAATATTCTCCACATTCTCTCTCTACCTAACGACCGTGATTTCTGACGTAATTTTGTCAAATAATTAATTTCGTTCTAACCTGGTTTCTCGGGTCAGAAATCAAATCTTATCACACTTTAAAAGTATACAAATAATAATTGACACTTGTTTATTTTATAAAATATTATTATTTATCATCAAGGTGGGAAGCTGCTAAAACCTCACGACGAAAATGCTTAAAAGTCAAAGAAATTTTATAGGAAGAGTTATTTAAAAACTAAAAATCTCAAGATCGCCTTTAAACTACTGTCCATTATGATTTGGCACTTGCTTTCTGATCTAAAATAAATATTTATGGCAGATATTTCATATAGACTTTCCTCACAGCTTTGGGATCGGTGGTCATCTGACTCACATCTTAAAGTGTGATAGAGATGCTTTGAAGTAAAATATTAATATTCAACCACAGTTTATTAACAGGTAGAATTACAGATATATATTTTATATTAGTTGTTATTTTAACACTGTAGTTATTAAGCTATACAAATTTTGTTACTTCTTGTGACACAACATAGAAAACAATGACCGAAAGAATATTTGATACTCTCATTTACACAATTACTCAATAAAAACTTGCATTGCACATAAAAAAAATGTCTATTCAGAATTATACCGAGATAAGAAAGTTTTGAAAATGTGTATTATAATAAACAATGTATTTATTACAAGAGATTCTGATAATTATAAACAAAACAAGGTTTAGTTCAATCAAAAACAAATTAAATACATGATGAAATTATTGCATGTAGATGTCGGCACATTGTTAATATAAAGTCATGTGGTATGTCTATGTAATAAATAAAATAATAACTATAATCTATCTTTTATGGTTTTTTTTTATTTAATCTAACATATTTATCGGTTACTACCTATTTATCAATTAATATAGTTTCTAACAAATAAGAGATTAAGGTTAATAAAAAATGATATACAGGGTGACTGGTGAATTACTATCGATACTTGAGGACGTGATATTTGACGATCATATATGACAAAATAAAAATTAAAATAACATAAATATTAATAAACTTCTAAGTAAAGTTAACCAAAAGTTATGTAATTAATTACGCATCGTGTGAACACTCTACAGATTAGGTATACACACACACACATACGCGTGCGGCGGCGTAGTGTTGTATCAGCACGCCGCCGCACGCGTCCACACTTGGAACACTTGGAATGTGTCAACACTTTATTTATTTATACGGAAATTTTGTCAAAAATTAAATGCCTATTTTTTTACATAATTCGAATGAGAATCATGTACCGAGTATTCTCCTTAAATATTGATAGTAATTCACCAGTCACCTGTATATGAATATTCAAAAATATTTTTTATATTATTTATAAATATTTTATTATGTATATTTTGGTGTTAAAGTGTTAGTCATTTGCTTCTTTTAATAATTATTTTCACATCAGCTATCTACTTCATTAAAATAAATGTTTTTTAACCTTGCAGTTGTCACTAGAAATTGCAACTACTCAATGTGACCACTATATTTTCATTTTAATACCTATTCCATTTTTCTATATATTGGCATTAAAGAAAGAATTAGTAATATCCTTAAATTACATACAAATCCTTAAAGCCTGTATGAATGACTTACTATGATCATTTTATTATTATAATAGAACATTTCATACCCGCAGTACAATGCCTTGACCCCCTCCTGCTGTGAAGTCTTCACGAAGCAGTCCACCATACCAGTGTACCGCAGTTCCACATGACGCGGGTCAGTCTTTTGTCCTTGGATTTGAAGACGAGTCTTTGTTGTGTCGATGGGGAAAGTGCCTAGTCAGATAATCATCTTATAACTATGATCTTGTCAGCAAATAATTATGTTATATTTGTCTGATATTCTTTTTATAAAACCTGTATGCATTCCAGAACTTATATTCAAAAAGATTTGAAATAATCAACAAAATATATTTGGTTAGTTGACCAATATGAGAGGTTACGTTACAAAAAACTCACCAAATTCGGCAACGATAGAGGCCAGGCCGCCGTAAACAAACGGTCTCCAATCTCTATCTCCCATCACACGCAGTATAAATGTTCCAGTTACAATATTATTTAAAGTCCGTGGTAGCACAAGTGTTTCAGCACCGGTATCACTGAAACCCGCTTTTTACCGTTATCACTTGTTTAACACTATAAAAAAATATATTTCTTAACACTTATATTGAAAAAAAATCTAAAAAAGACTCTTTTCGTTTCGACTTATTTTAATTACACACATTTTCAACTATCCACACAGTCGAACATACATTAGTCATTAGTGTTTAGAGTAGACTGATTTGTGACACTTGACAGTTAAATACCATTAGTTGAAGATAGATGATATAAATAATCGTACCTTCCTATTTTGTTTCTCATTACAAAATATATTATTTGCATTTCAAAATTTCATTATTTAACAATTAAATTCACTTCTCATACCGTTCCATACTTTTCAAATATACTATATTGAAATAAAAGTTACTTCAAGAAAATGTATCCGTATAAAAATTTTGATACGTTATATATTTAGAACATTATTTTGATAATTTTAAAAATCGTGAGGAGAGAAAAGTTTGGAACACTTTATTCTATCTATTTTGAACTACCTTTACTACTACCAATAACTATGATATGTGATAAAATATATAAATTCAAAGTTTTTAACATTTTTGACCTTTTTAATTATTTAAAACCATTACCATCACTATAGTTAATAATAATTAATGATACACAACGTGTGAAAAAAATATACCTTATTTATTATGTACACTGTGTAATGTATTTTAACAAGTCTTATCAACTGTCAAAATTGATTGGAAATACGTCAAAGTTTATAATTTATCGGAAAACATGTAGATAATGTGATAACATTAAATTAATTTTATTTTTGAAGGTAAAGTTATTCACACGGTGATTAGTACATATTGTCTAATTAAGGTTAACTTTTGTATTGAAATTCTTAAATTAAACATTATTTTGAAATCTGTAACGGCTACTTTGAAGTGGTAAACAAAATAGGTAAACCAAAAGTGAAATTAAGATATATCAATTGGATATTGATCTAAAAGTTGAATTCTTTAAATAGCTTGATTATGTTTAAAAGATATTGTATGAATTGTATAAATGTTAAGTTTAACTATGGATATTCATTTGCAGGAAACCTAGTTCACGATGTTTGACCATTTCAATCAAAATCCCCCCGCACCAAGTGAGCCGCCGCCGCCGCCGCAGAAAGTTATCAGATTTGATAAGAGCTATTTTAAAACACTACCCGGCTTATTGAAAATTGCCGCTTTGGTAATATATTTAAATCTAAACAACCATAACACGAAACAGTTGAACATTTTTTATTTTATCATTCATATGTTTCAGGTATGTAACTTCGTGGGTTTCATCTGTATTAAAGTGTCATTTTCGTGGGTGTCATCAATTTTCTACAACATTCTGTACTGGTCGGGTAACATTCTCACCACATTTCTGCTACTCATGTATGTGTTCCACTTTGTCGAGAAATATGACAGGTGGCCGTGGCTAAAGGTGGAGTTCTTCTACTGTGCTATCATGACCCTGGGGTATATAGCCACCACAATATTTGCTGCTACGATCGGAGACAGCGCTGGTTATGCTGTCACAGTAAGTAGAGACTATTCACTTGCTAATATTGAAAGACATTAGATACATTTTAAATTTAAAGCTATCCTCTAATAGATAAAGGTTATTTCCCCTTTTAATTTTATTATAACAGTTGAATGATGAAGTAGAAATTAAAAATGTTATATAATATTCATGTCCCTTAGAAATATTAAATAAAATTAAACCATGCAAATGAAAAAGTACTAAAATGATTCCTCCAAGAGAATCACTCAGAAATATTAAGATTTTACTACAAGAGACCTAAAAACATGTATCTACATTTGTAAAATAATAGTACAGAAATTGTTTTCTTCTATAATAACTAGGGCCCGGATTAATATGTAAATACATATTTTTAATTTACGCGATTTTCAGTCTAGAATGTGTTTTTTACATGGACTGTAATATTTAGACTGTGAAAAACCAACTTTTATCTTCCATATTTTTCCATATTTTACCACATTTTAAAGTTAAGTCCATATTTTACAAGAAAATGTCACAATCATCCATATATTCACAAAAATGCATAAAATTTACGTTTCTGCCACTAACATTTTGGATAAAATAAAGGATTTAATAGGCTAAAACAATTAACAAAATTCTGTGCGAAAGTTTCGGGGGCTGTAGACGTGGTACACAATTACTGAATTAAGCATGTTCAAGAATGCATCCATCACGTCAGTGACTTGAGATGAGACCAATCAGCAGATGTAATGCTATGTCGACCAAATGGTCAGTTTTCATTTTGATAATTTAAAGAAGCACGTCATTGTGTATTGCAACCAATTTGATAAGGCTATTGTAATGGAAGTTAAATAAAACTGTTATTTTTTGTTGAAATAAATATTTCGCTACTTTTTGTCATCTTTTTTTAAATGTAACTTAACGATGTACGTCACGAGTGACCCATTTCTTATAGTAAAACAATGTTTAATTATGAAAGTATTTAATTTTATACTCCATATTTTTTCCATATTTTTGATTTTTTCGTCCATATTTTATGTACATATTTTAGATTTTTTAATACATATTTATCCATGCCCTAATAATAACAAACACAAAATTTAATATGTATCTTTTAAAACGAACTGCAAATCTACTTTCAAATTCATTATTTATAATGATATCAAACATTAACAAAAAATTTATATTTCAGGGTTTTTTTGTCAAAGCATTTGTGTAATTAACAAATTTCTGTTTTTTTTAGTTCTTTGGTGTCTGTGCTATTGGTATATACGGTTTGGACTGTTACTTGAAATATAAAGCATGGAAGAGAGGTCTACCACCGCAGTGAAGAAACAAACACACTTACTATAAGGATATATTTATTATAAGCCCAAATATTTTTTGTAAGACTTTTTTCACAATTTAATTGATATATTTTAAGTGTTTGTAAGGGCTCTGTTATTTCACAATTTGGTTACTTAATAATTGTGTTGAGCAAAGTTTAAACATGTTAAATGGTTGTATGTTGCACAAAATACTGTAAGAGAGATGATATTGACTGATGAGAAACTTTATAATGTTTGCTATAAGTATTATTCTTATAATTCAAGTGTACTTCAATATTTACAATATTTTCATTGGCATTCAATAATTATAATTCAAGGGGATGTTTTAAAGCTGGGTTTTATACTTATTATAAGAAATTAAGGGATATTTTTAGAATTTTTCACTATTTCCTCGGTAAAGCTATATAGTCTAACACAATGGGCATTTCTATTTACACTTATAATATGCTTACAGTATTTTACTTAAGTATTAATTTACTAATAATGTTACAAATCATGTTTTTAATCTTTACACGCTGTTAAGATATAAATGTATTTAGCTTATAAGGTTACTTAATATTGTATTAAATTTTATGACAATCAATCTACAAAATTTTATAATTATTTTTGGACAGACAATTTAATAATTAATTGATGGGTTTCGGAGAATATGTAGTATAGGACCCCCTGGTCCTACATGTAAGTATAACTAGTCACTGTCTCGCTACTACCCCGCCTAGAGTGCAGGCGCACGTCACCGTTCTGCTCCGCGCTAGTCGTGAGACTGCCGAGCCCATGCCGCCCCCTCTACTGGGGTACGTGAGACAGTGTATTATATATTATATAGATACAAATACTACATGTAGTATTAAGTGTAACTTGTGACAATCTTTATATTCTTAATTGGTATTTAAATAAAGGTACCTTACTGTGTACTGATGTGAAACTAATGTGCCTTCATGTCTTATGACACCATTGTAAATATATATTTTTTGAAATGTTGCTTGTGAAAAAATGTCTGTAATGTTTTATCATGAATAAAGACTACTTTTTGAATCTTGACTTATATCATTTTTAAGCAATAGCTTTAGATAACATCTCGATTTGAAAGCTTTGCATCTAATGTGGATTATTCATAAAATGAAACACGCAATGTATTAAATACTTTATTAAACGTCTTAACAATTAGGCTTGTTTATAACAATCATGATTTTACATATTAGTTTCAGAACATTAATCATAGCACGCAATGTATTTGACACATGAGTGGATTGTAGGACGGAGCAATGAGCGTATGTCAACATTTATACAAAAACTTTTGTTTCATATTGAATTAAAATATTATTATCAAGCAATATATTCCTTGATAATAATAATTAAGCGTAATTAATGATTATTATTAAATGATAATATTAGCTATTTAAGTACATACATTGTTAAAATTCAAAAGTAATTGCATTACACTGATCTTGAGTCGTTAAAGTTGTATAAATTATATTTGCAATTGTAGTCTAATTATAATATAACAATTCAAGTTCTACAACATAGGTTACAACGAGAAATTAATAAGTGCAATATTAAATAGAAAATCTAAGAAATGAAAAATATTTAATTAAAATTACTCTTAAATTATACATACAACATAGCTTAGAAGTAAAGGACTAGAGAAACATAGAAAATAATCACAAAGCTTATAAATTATATCATAAAAGTTGTACTGGATTTATAAACGTTTGATAATACACTATATGTTTTATACAATAAAGATCAGTTTATAAATAAGCTTGATCTGAAGAAATGTATAAAAACAGTGTTTTTTGACAGAGAATGATTCATAATAAATAGGTACAGAAATTGTGCAAAACTTACTTACTTAATGTTATCATTAAATACATAGCAAATACAAATAATCTTTTGTAAATTATTATAAAATTTCGAATTTCAAAAACCAGAATGGTTCATAGAGTATTAAACAGAGAATATAAACTCACATTGAGCAATAATCCATTTATATTTGGTAGCTTGATAGCTTTGTAGCTTTGTCAGATGCATTTTCATATTTGGTATGTGGCAGCTCTGTCTGTGGGGCCTAGGGCAGGGCTGGAGGGGTTGTGACGTGCTGCTGCTTGGTCTGAACACATTCCCCTTGAGCAAGTGCACCCGCACGAATATCACGGAACTTTTGAAACGAGTCAAAACCATACAACACCATCGCTAGATAGCCAAAGAACTGTGGAACAAATTTATTAATGAACAAATAAATTTATAAAATTCTGTAAAGGATATATATATAGAGACAATACATATACATATATGTATACAGGGTGACTGGTGAATTACTATCAATATTTAAGGAGAATACTTGGTACATGATTCTCATTCGAATTATGTAAAAAAAAATAGGTACTTAATTTTTGACAAAATTTCCGTATAAATAAATAAAGTGTGGACACGTTCCAAGTGTTCCAAGTGTGGACGCGTGCGGCGGCGTGGTGTTGTATCAGCAGCGTGTGTGTGTGTGTGTGTGTATACCTAATCTGTAGGGTGTTCACACGATGCGTAATTGATTACATAACTTTTGGTTAACCTTACTTAGAAGTTTATTAATATTTATGTTATATTAATTTTTATTTTGTCATATATGATCGTCAAATATCACGTCCTCAAGTATCGATAGTAATTCACCAGTCACCCTGTATTTACATATAACTATTAACTCAAACATAATCATTCAAACAATGGTTTATTTTTTGCGTCATTGTCACTCCAAGCATGAAATAAAAAATTCACATCCATTTTTTATTTCTTTGTCTCACATTATTATAAAAAACAATATTAGGTATTATACCTACAAATGAAACTGATTAAACTTACCCCGGCAGCAGAATATGCAGCTGATCCGAATGCAACAACAATAGTTGAAGCTATCAGATACAAGAATGTCAGCACCGCACATCCAATCATTTCTACTTTAAGCCACATGAAGTTGTGGAACTTTTCCACCACATGGAATAAATAGAGCAGAAGCAAAATCCCCGTAAACCAAAGCCCCATCTGAGACACCACATTGAAATACACACCTCGCGAGTTAGACCAGAACGCTGAGGACTGAATGCATATAAAACCTAGAAGATTTAAAACCTGGCAAAGAAAAAGAGTATAATTAATATTTTTCTCTTATATGTTTATAAAAATACATATGACTTAATGAATTAAATATAAACTCGACCTGCACTGTCGACACTTTAAACATATTAGTTATATTTTGAGGTAAATATTTTATAACTTACAATAACAGCAGCTTTAACTATCCCCGGTATAGTTTTCAAATAGGAGTGGTCAAATCGCATTTGCGTCCTAAACACCACATTAGTTGAACCCATCTCTTGAGGGCTTTGGGTTTGAGAAGAGGTCATCGTCTATAAAATTTGAACTTATTAGAAAATAATATATTACAATAGTCTACATGTAAGAAACGATAAAATAGCTTGACTTAATGTGTCGTAAATAGTTTTAATATAGTTGAGGAAATATATAAATTAAATTTAGTGGCAAATATTTCACTTACGCAATTACGTCTATGATTTAATTCACCAATATATTGTTGTTTTTACTCCGCATTTAGATAATAGAGTCGAGATAAGAATGTAGTCACCGTCTCTCCTTGACACTATATTACAGACCAATACCGAATTGTGTTAAATGCATCTCTGACTCACATATTTAAATAGCATACCATGATTTGTTTACGGTGTTTACATTTATGTACCACCGCGACGATTAACCCATTGTATTAATAAAATAGTTTATGATCGTTTGATTATTCATTAATACGTCAAAAATGTCTTATCTACTTGCTAAAAGTCACAATAACCATTTTTATGTAACATGTATATGAATTATTATCAAAAACTTTGTTAAATGTGACTAACTATGAAATAGAATTTCAATACATAGGAATTCAATAAGCGTTTATTCATAAACAATTATCTAAAACGTCAACTGTCAAATTGTACTCAAGGTCAAGAATTTAAAATATTTATACGTTTCTCTACAAAGTTTCTTATTAATTAAATTTTATTTTATTGAATCGTTAGTAACAGAATAAACTGACTTAAGTATTATATTTAAGGAAATTAAAAGCCCCCATTTTTCTTTTATTGTTTCAAACTTGTTTTCCAATATTTTTGGTAATGTAAATAATATTTTATAGATTTTTTCTTTTGTAATAATAATTATTTTTACTACAAACATACATTAACTCACATATGTATTTGAAATTCTACTAAGTGCTGTGATATAAATGTAATTTGTATTATTCGATATTAGAATGTTCATGATATGTTTAGTGGGTGGTTAATCAGTTGTCAAATATGATGTTTGATAGTTGATACTAATTTCGTCATTTTAGTTTTGTAGTGTGTAGGTACGATTTATCCTTGATTGTGTAAAGTTGTTATAATATTTTTATGACTTATTAACAGACATCCAGTCCTTTTAGTTAAAATTTAAAAGTTCCATAATATACCAATAGGTAAGTTCTAATAACAGTTCTTGTTTATATGCCTTTCAATAAATTAAATTCTTTATTTTAATAATTGTGCGTTTTCTACACAAATTCTATTTTAGGTGGTGACATGTTTACATAGGTATATTTTTAACATTTTCTATTCAGCACCACAAGAAATAAGTGAAATACGAAATTATGATTGTGGTAAACATTATTTTCACTGTAACAACAAATACAACTTTGAAATTAAGATTAAGCAATTAATTTATTTATTTATATGAACACAGATTTTTGTTATAAATAAAGTCTTAACTTAATTATCAGACATTTTTATTTTGACTAATGACTCACAACACTTGTTGAATTCATTGTGATAACAGATGATAAGCCTAGCATTTGGTTACATTGAACATGAAAAGCTAATTTACTGCATAATATATGAAAATTTCACACCAGAAACTATTTTTATTATAATTTATCAATATAACAGTGTGTATGTAACTGGTTAAGAGATAAGTTTTAACTATTTTAATTTTATGGAAAAAGAAAGTTTGTGATTTTGTATAAAATTTCTCGTCTTTGAATCTTTTGAATCATCTCCAACCCAGGTAGAAGAAATCAGAGAAATACTATAATAACATTGTAAACATGATTCCTTATTTTATATGTTTATAAATTTTTAAAATAGAAAATCAAAATTTTACTCTTAATTATGTTAATTCAATATAAGATTTGGAAAACAGTTCACAAATTAGTCTATGAAATTGTTTTTTTTTAAATGTAATTATTAATAAAATATTCATATATTTTGTAAAAACTTGAAAAAAAATTTTTTTTATAGAAATCACAATGAAAACTCAAATTCTGTTATTTGGAAGAATAGAACGTTTTTCGTTGGTATATAAGTGTGAATGATTTATAAAGTTATTGATGCATGTCAATGTATTGCTTCACAGCACATTCACTGATTATTTACATATTTTAATAAACAATTAGCTTTCAATTCCATTTTCAACTATAGATATGGCGGAGACAGGGTTTCCGGGACAGCATACGACCACCACAACCGTGACTTCAAACACCACGGTGCAGACTAACATAAGATTTGATCCTTCTTATGTAAGAACTATCCCCGGGATACTTAAAGTAGTTCAAGTGGTGAGTATGTATGAACATTACATTTATATATTACACCACAACATGACAGATCCATTACATATTATTCCTAAGAGTTGTTCTTGTTCTTAGTTTTACTTTCTACAGGGAAACATTAAAACGATTATTTAATGAAACACAAGAATTTTTAATCTAAGCGTTTATTAAGCTCATAGTTAAGCAACACCAAAACCTGGAGTACCTGAAAAGATTTAGTTTAGTTTTGAGAGTAACCAAAATATATATATAATAAATATGTATAATTTAAGGTTATGAGCGGATTTGAAGTTGTTTTTTGTCACTATAGTCCGAGAGTTAAGAAAATCATAATAACAATTATAACCAGTGGCGGCTGTACCTTAAGTGCACTCTTGCGCTGAACCACCAATTCAAAGGATTTAAAAATTACAAAATATTACTTCGTCTTTATTTTTAAATTACCATTTTAATTTTTATTTTTTAAACATATAAAAACGTATAAAAAATTAAATTTCCTAATTATGGTCAAAAAGTTCGAGCGCTTTACTAAACTCATATCGTGCCTTCGGCCAGTGCACACTGCACGAAGACTGCAAATACATCTTGTATGAGATACGAATTAATACGCCTGACGCGTGAAACAAAAGATAGTTCATAGAAATGTACCGAGTAATGTTCTCGAGCGCCGCACGAGCGACCGAAGATTACCGAGAGCACCTGATGTATGACGAATTGAGCCATGATTGACATCTCGTTATGTGTTGTTGCATTTTCTAGTTTTAATATTTTAGTAAAGTGCACCACCGGTTCGATTACCTACCGGCCCCCACTCATTATAACTATCTTTTATATTTTGTCAAATATCTGATGTGCTTTAGAAGTTTACTTTCCAAATTCTTTTATTGTTATTTAAAAACTATTGATATGTTAGTCGTTTATAATAATGTATTGATGATGATGAATACAGAATATTATTTTTGTAGTTTGATGGTATTGTTGTAAAGCGTCTCACTCATTCAATGAGTATATCATACCTTATGGCTTAGGCTCTCATAGCCATGGATGTTGCTCTAGCTATAATGCTGCCTGATGGTACGTTCCCAGTGGCTGCCATGGCGGCCGCGGCCAAACTGCCCGCGACTATACCGGTCACTGCGAAACCCAGCTTAGCCAATAACCATAAACCCTTCCCAGTATACACTACTATACCGGCGAGAATTTTCACTATCCACTCGACACAAGCCATCACTCTTTAATATGTAGAATATAAATAGGTCAGAGAAGTTTGTAATCCGTGAAGTGTTGGCGACGTATAATGTATAAGAAAGCTGCTTACGATATTTATAGCTACTACGTATACAGACTGGGGGTTCACCAACCATAGACAATATATTTATTAAAACTTTTCGAAAACTGAATGCGGGACTTAACCTTTCGTGAATGACGGGGGGGGGGGGGGGGTGTTTAGGGTTTTAGAATGTCATAAAAATCTTCGCAACTGCCCATATTAAATTTAAGTACTCTCTTACGCGTCATGAGTTCAGTAAAGACAAAGAACGAGATTATCGCGTGATACGCTTGTCGCTATTATAGGTAATCTGTGTTCCTGCACTGTTGACCGTGGTCTTGTTGTGTGTAGAAGTGTGGTAGAAAAGTAGGGATGCGGGACGCATACAACGTTTTGCGGGACTATTTTACTAATAATTTCAAAGCGGGATTTCGTCTAGAATTGCGGGACCGTCCCGCAGAATGCGGGACGGTTGGTTGCCTTATCTAATATTAGTATAGCTGAGTGTCTATTAATGTGTATTTTGTTTTTAAAGTATTACAGTGAGTAATAAATAATATGTCAAGGTTTAATAGATATAAGATACTAGCTTTTGCCGCGACTTCGTCCCCGTGTAATAGTGACTTCCGGCAGATTTTTGGTTCTTCCCACATAGTTCCCGTCCTTGCGGGGTTTTCGGAATGGTCGAGTTCCCGTAGAATTTTCAGGATAAAACTAAGTAACTAAGAAGTACTCTTAACCAACAACATATTTATTTGTTTATTTGAATAAAGATTAATATTATTATGTTGATACAACTTAAACAAATTATTTCGACCAAATGAGGTATGTACCATAAAAACGGTTTTTATGAGTTAATCTTAAAAGATAGACATATTCTGTCGCGGACTGTTTTTAAATCATTAAAAGAGCTATTTTTCTTTAATACATATTTTTTGTGTAACTTGAACCGTTTTCACGGCGCACGCAACGGAAGGCTTGAAAGACGAAATAATTTCTCCCGTTTTTTACACATTTACCACCATATCTTTGCTCTTATTGGTTGTAGCGTGATGTTATATAGCCCACAGTCTTCCTCGATAATTGGACTATCCAACACAAAAAGAATTATTCAATTCGAACCAGTAGTTTCGGAGATTTGCGCTTTCAAACAAACAAACTCTTCAGCTTTATAATATTAGTATAGATTTAAGTTTTAGTGAGGAAGAAAGAGATTTGATAATCATATAAGGTTCTCAACGGTTACGTTATTGCCACTCCAGGTGTTCAGTCTACTGGGTTTCATCTGCATCCAGTTCTCTCACTTCAACAACGCGAGCAAGGGTCTGTTCTTCAGCTGGATCGCGATGATCGCGTTCTGGTTCACCGGCATCCTGCTGGGTTTCTACCTGTTCCATATCGTGGAGAAGTTCTACAAGATCCCGTGGTTGAAGATCGAGCTGCTGTTCACGGCTCTGTGGACCTTCCTCTACCTCCTGGCTGCCGTACTCGCAGTCACCGTACATGACAACCCACACGCCGCAGCATCGGTAAGCCTCATAATATCTCTAGTATTTCCGTATATGTTTGACAAATTTATTTTAATTGTAATAAATGTTCTCTACCAAAACACTAGTTTTACTAGATATGTACCAAAAATACATTTTTCATATTTGGACTACAAGCAGATCTCGCAAGGAGAAAGTTAAATCGACATTTGAAGAAAGATACACGTTTATATTTACATTTTTTCCTGCACAATAGCAATTAATGAATGATGCAACATCAAGTTGAAAAAACTTAACATTAATAATAAGTAAGTACAGTGGATTTCGGTTATAACGACGGCGGAGGGACCACTTTAATGTTGTCGCTATATCCGGAGGTCTCTATATCCGAAATAATAAAAAATCACGTACATTATGTATATATACATACGTAGTTATTTATTTATCACTTATTTATATTATATAAGGCTTTTATTAAAAAAACGAGTTATAGTGCACTGCTTAAGTTTAGACTTTTGTGCACGCTGTAAGGTATATTCCATTTTCATAATTCCCTCTACATCTAAATTATTACTGGCTTCTCCAAATAAACAGTATCCACATTTTCTTTAACAGTAAATGTACGTCTAGGAGCCATGTTCACAAGTTTAAGAAACGATGTTTACTCACTGGAAATTGATACGTAACTGATTCATAATTTTAACTTCATGCACGTGCTAAGTAATCCTACACAGAAACAAATCACTTGACCATCTGCGAATGTAAACAAAAGATTCTTATCCTTTGTTTACATTCCTACATAATACAAGCTTAATAGTTAAAGTTGATGAATGAGTCTTTGCGCCTTTGCCGACTCCGTCTCAATATCCGCAATGAATTTCTAGGAATCTGTCCCAAATAGTTCATAAAAACAAGTCGTTATACCCGAATTAGGCGTTATATCCGGAGTCGCTATTGCCGAATGGATTTATACGAAAGTATGCTTCAAATTCTAGGGACGTAAGTTCGACGTCGCTATAACCGAAAGGTCGTTACAACCGAGGTCGTTATTAATGAAATCCACTGTATATCGTTTTCAGTTTTTTGGTTTCTCCTGTACATTGGCATACTGTGTGGATGCTTACCTCAAATGGAGAGCGAATCGGGCCGGAGGGCTGGCTCAGGGCACGAGGGTCGTCTCTAAACAGACCACCGTCACCAGGGAAGGATATTAATACTAAAAATATTGACCAACATAACACTACACATGACACTAGAGTAATATGGTCCATATGAATCTTACTATTTGAGCTAAGTGACAATTTTGTCGAACAAACTTTTGAGATTCTAACATGTTATGTAACTCTTGTAAATTATTTTGTTAATCAGTTTTATCCATGCGACACCTCCACACATTATTTATAATACAACCTAAGTGTAAATGTTCTTTGTTATATTAATATTTGTCATTCTATTTACATTCTCTATAAGCTCACCTCTTCCTATGTCATAGCGTGTAACACTACTCCTATGTTTATACACATGTTATTTTGTATTTTTTATATAATATTTTCCAATCAGAATTTATTTAGTTTTAAGTTAACTTGTGTACTTAAATCACTCTAACTATAGGTAATATGTTAGTCTATTTTGTGTTCAATACTTTATTGTTAATATGTAGATCATGTGATGTATGTATGTTCTTTGTTTGTTCATATACAGGGAAGGCTCAAGCTATATGTTTATTACAATGTTTGTTTCTAAATGTTTTTTTTTTATTGTTAGTAACATTGCTTATAGTTTTAACATTTCCTATTAATATAATAATGTATTTCTCAGTTCATTTTGTTATGTAGTTATTGTTAAGTATAAATGTTACTTGCACAAGCACCAAAGTGCCTTTAAAGGTTTACAAATATACTTTGATAAGAATCTATAAAATTTGTTATACCACTGACAGGATTTGAACCTATGACCTCAACATTTTATATGCCTCGTTATAAAAAACAGATATACTATAATACACTAAGTTGAGTATTTTTATATGTCATTTTAGCTTTATGCACAGTAATTATATTTTGTATGTACATGTCATATTTTATATGAATATTATATCAACATTGTAGCTTTAATCTTACAATGCAATAAATCATTTTAAAGCATATATTCTACTTTTCTTTATTTTTTAAAAATAAACTTTTTATGTCTTGCACACTAGAAAAACGACTGTAACATTGAAAAGTAATTATTATCATACTTACATATTGTCATACTTACAACTGTAACAAGTATCTAATTAAACACTTCAATAAATTATAACAATAAAAATTCTGTGACAAACAAAAACTGGTGCGTATCACAAGAACATATCATGATAACATATGGGATAACAAATTAGCGGAAAATATAGACTGTCTAATCTAAAACTGAAGGTTCCACTATAGTCTTATGATAACGTAAAAAAATAAGAGTTCAGATGCAACACGCACACTAATTGGTTGTTGTCTGTTGACTATTCATTCACCGGGAAAGTAGCATTAGTAGAAAAGAGAAAATTACGACAATAAGGATTACGAAGAAGCCTCTTCAGAATTAAGTAAATTGTAAAGTAAATACATAAGTGATAGGTACATTAATATCTATAATTTCATATAAAGCCTGACACAGTGTTTAAATACAGCGAGTGATATACATATTAAGCGTCATACTACACATTATCTTCACAGTTTCAAACGCTTGATGTCCTCCAGCTTGAAGTCGGATCTGTCAACAGAGAATTATTTTATTACATGTCACAGAGAAATTATTCCTTCTGAATATTACACTAACATCGACATCTATCGTCCGAGTGACGTGACTGTAGCTATCTATTATTCTTTAAAGTTTGATCGATGTTGGTACAGTAGGTTTTGTTTGAAATGTTTACAATAGTATAATAAAGTAATGAGTGTTCACCTCCTAGCCAGCACGTCCCTGGCGGCGGCGGGTGTGAGCGCGGCGGGCGGCAGAGCGTCCGGCGCGTGCTCCAGTCGCTCCAGGGACAGCAGCGCAGCCGCCGCGCTCAGGGACCGGGCGCGCTCCCGGACCGACGGGGCTCCTGTACCCGCCCACAGGGACACGCGGCGACAACGACGCTCTGTGGCCAGCCCGCCGCGCTGACAGAGACAGATATACGTTACCACACGTGGGAGAGAGAGAGAAGATAAATATACTTTATTGTACAAGAAGCAACACAACAAAATAGAAAACACGGTACAAAAGGCGGTCTTATCGCTAAGAGAGCGATCTCTTCCAGACAACCTTTGGATAGAGGACATTGAATACTCTAAGGGGTTCGGAGGTGTACACCTTTTAGGTAAATCACATATACACAAACATAACATATATACATACGATTAATAAATGTTATATATAACATATAAATACGTGTATAAACAAATTAATACATATGTTTTATAAATAAATTCAAATACATACTTATATATAAAATATTATTATATTTCATAAATAAAAGTACAACGATTTACAATGACAAATAAAAAGTGTTTTAGAAGCCTCTTAAAAGCAGCAACGGATTGTGCACGTCTTATATTTATGGGCAAGGAGTTCCACAAGCGTACTGCTTGGACAGAGAAGGATGTAGTAAAAAAGGAAGATGTATGGGAAGGAGTTTCAAGAGTAAGATTTTGTTCGGAGCGAAGCCTGCGGAAATGGGAATCACTAGGGAATTGGAAAGAGGTTACGTAATCTACGTAGGGAACCAATAGCAACAAACATTTTCTGTTTACCTCACTCATTTGTGGATTCCAAGAGAGGGTTTTATCGAATATTATACCCAGATTTTTAATTTTATCATTGTATGGAATTATGGCACTGTCAAATAATATAGGGGATAAGAGAGAAAAATCTATTCGTGAGATTAATATTGGACTGCCAATAACAATAGATCGACACTTAAGTGGATTTATTTTGAGACCGAATGAATTGCTCGAAAGAAGTGAAGATATATTATTTCTCTTATAGCAAATATTATTGAATGCCGTTATTTACGTCACACTTATTATTTTCATTGAACTATATAAGTGAGTGTAGTGTGGTGTACCCTGTCGTATGTGTTCCTGAGCATCGTCCTGTGTGCTCGTGTAAGCAGGTCGTCCATGAGCCCGGCCAGCAGCAGGTCCCCGGCCGCCGCCAGTCGTCCGCGGAGCGTGTCCGCCAGCGTGTCCAGGGCGGCCGGCAGCGCACCCGCCTCCTCCGATAGCTCGTCTGTAACACACATCTCATCTGTTACGAAGATAGAATTGGCTATTTTAATATGCTCACACTGAAACAAAAACGTACGTGTAATTAACTTTATACACTGCACAAAATAATTCATTCTAGAATCGACCCATCTGCCTTGTTATCGCTCATTAATTTTAACATCAAATTTAGATCTCAACATCCACATTTCAATACCTTCGTCCTCAGCGTTCACATCAATAATACATCATATTATAATCCAATTATTAGATTCTGCCGTACATACAATGATTTATTCTCAAACACAGTGCCGTGTACACATACTTAGGAATGTAATCAAGCTAAAAATAATTTTTAGACTGTAACTCATATGTAATCCTGATTATATTCTGTTTGTGTGCTTAAATAAAATAAAATAAATAAAAAATAAAATAAACACGCGGCGCGCGGGCCAGGGGACGCACCGACGTCCGAGTCCGGGTCCACGAGCGCGTCCGCCCAGGCGGTGACGGCCGGTAGCAGCGCCGCCCGCAGTGAGGACACGCCCAGCTCCGTGACGGCGCGGAAGGAGGCCGCGGCGCCCGACAGGCCCGCCGCACACGAGCGCAGCTTGTCGCAGGCGCCGGCGGACGCGCGGACCGCCGCCTCCGCCTCCACGCAGGCCTCGGTGGCGAGCCGCTCGGTCCACTCGGCGCCCGCCTCGGCCTCGGCCAGGTGCGCCAGGTACAGCTCGGCCTCGGACGGCGCGGGCGCGGGCGTGGTGCGGGGCGGCGCTAGCGGCAGCACGTCGTGCGGGGTGACGGACAGACCCTTGCGCAGCGCCCGCGCCGCCCGCTCCAGCTGCGCGCCCGCCTCGTTCATGACGGCACACATCCCGTCCACGCTGCCCGTGGATATCGCTCGCCTGAAACACGTGAGAGTCCGTCAGTACCGTATGACGTCACCGCGACCCCCCTCCCCCCCTCCACGTACCTGATGACCTTCCTCGTTATATAGAACACGTCGTCCACGAGCCCGGCGCCGCTGTCTTCTCCGGCGGACAGCTTGATGGCCTTGTTGACGCTCTCCTCCAGGAAGTACCTTCACAGACGAAACACCGCCTCCATTATTATGTGTTGGTAATAAATAGTACATTTATATTGGCAATACTGTATATTCTCTATGGTACTGTTATTCTGTTTGTCTTTGATATGCCTGTCTATTTTGATAAATGAAAAATGGTGTGCTTTGTAAAAAGTGTAGTCCTTAATAAAAATTGATTATGAACATATAATACGAATGTTATTCTTCATATTAAGATTATTATCATCGACTATATACTATTTAGCATTCTTTTATGTTAACCATACTGGATCAATTTAATGAAACTGTGTAAAGTATGTGTTCATGGGTCACCTCTCCAGTTCGAGGTAGTGCGCCAGGTGTTCCTGCGCGGTGAGCGTCATGTCGCTCTCAGCTATCATCCGGTCAATGACCCGCACGCTCTCCGCGCGCGCCTCCTCCGACAGGCTGGGGTCGTGCTGCGGACAGGAGACACTTAGCAATTAACATGACCTGCAGTGGGAACTATTCATCTGATATAATGAGTACACTTCGTTGACTGTGACCTCGGGTCGACGTCTCAGGAAGTTGAAGTACAGCTGCATCCTGGACAGAGCCAGCGCCAGCTCCGACAGCGCGGGCTCCAGGCGGAGCGGGTCGGGCTTGTCTTGTGGTGGGCGGAACCGGGGCCGGGGCGCCAGCTCGCTCCATATACGACGGACGGACGAACACACCTGTAGGACACGAATAGTGAATGTTAGCGCCACGGTACAACACCGAAACCTTTATAATTGATAGTCCAGGATCCATGGCTGTTTTTTGCACTTTACTAACAAGCTAATTTTCTGTGAGTAGCTCCATTTCAATGAGACGATCAACTTTTTCCTTTGCGATATTTCTTGATAGTGGTAGTTAACTTAGCTAGCAGAGATAAAATATGTTGATTTGATAATTTTCCAAAATTTATTACTAACTGGATTTATTTATGTTAAATCTTATGATAATTATCTAAATTATTCGAAAAAAAAATTGTTTAACAAAATGTATGGTTTGATCGACGAATCCCCCTCCTTTCAACATGTATCGATAACGAGGTCATCGCAAGTGATTACTAATTAGCTGATTTTTTTTTAATTTACTTCGTTAATATTTATATAATTTAACAGTAACATTGTCCTACAAGTTGCTTGGTACGTTATCCCGGTCCTACGCTTAAAAGTGGTTGATGCCACAAGACCATTTTTCTCATTACTAACTGTCTGATCTGATGAATCTTCGCTGCTTACAGCGTCCTCATTTGTGATATCTGACTCTGACAAAAGTTAGAAAATTATATAATAGTACGTAATAAATCAATAATTAACAATAGTATTAACAGGTTACCGTGTATGTCAGAAGATAATTCCTCAAAAGATGGACTTTGGGGACCATCAAACCAATAAAATTCATAATTGCCATCAATTATTGTTCATCCAAAATTTTCTGCCAATTTTTCTGTGGGGCACGGCATGTGTGCATTACACCATAATATATTGCTGATGAATGCAGTTCTTTTAATTTTTTGCAACAATTCTTGTTTTGGTGGTGGCAAACTAGAAGAATCATATCCTACGATTTTTGTTTTAAAATTTCTTCATTTTATTTTTTTGATTTATACACATAACTCATACCGCCCCTTGTTAGATAAGATAAGATAGATAGATAAAAACTTTATTTGGTCCACACCACAACATGAGAAAAATAAAATAAAATATAAACAATAAGGAAATATTAAAATACACAAAAAAAGAATAATAATAACTAAACAAGAAAATAAACTTATATATAACTTACAAGAATAATTACATCTATGGTTACTTAGTCTAAATTAAATTATATAAACTAAAAAAGATTTCCTACCACAAAGCTATAAAAAACAAGAAAAGAAAAATAGAAAAATTATAATAATTAAAAAGACTAAAACAAAAAGAAAGTGTAAATAAATTTTGCACTGGTGTGGCATCCAAAATGGAAAACCCCATCAGTTAAAGCTGGCATAATACAATCCCAGCACTGATTTTCAGAGGCCTCCGTGTGACGGTGACGTACGGGCGCGTAAGCGTGGCAAATAAATTATTAAAGAATTAAAGATTAAAGAAATAATGATAAATCTAAACTTAAAATTCAATCGAAAGAACGGTTACTCTGACTCAATTCAATGACAGCGCCATGGTATGTTATGGCGACAGGGGCTATAACGAAACAAATAAAAATTTAGGTAAATATTTTATTTATATACAAATGTTTTGTGTTGCCCTAGAGATGACGTTGATATCAGTTTTTTGTTTTTAAGGAATACTTTCTACATACATACTCTTCAATAATTTGAACTAACTTATTCGATGTTGTTAGTGTCGTATTTTCCATTGGTAAGAGTTGAACAAAGGCCTTTTAAATTTTTTTAGAATACTAAAAGGTTTCTTTTTTTCCCTTATGAAAGAATGCAGGATTATAATCATTCCCTGTAAAAATATGGCGAGTGAACAAGACAATTGATCTCCAATCTTTACATAAATGTCATTGATGTTTAAGTACACTTTTTTTACTCGTGCTTAAATTGATAATGATTTGAATTTGATCTTTTAAATACTTAAAATTTGGTAATTTATTAATTTAAAGGAGGGGGATTCGTCGATCAAACCATACATTTTGTAAAACAATTTTTTTTTTCGAATAATTTAGATAATTATCATAAGATTTAACATAAAAAATCCTGTTAGTAATAAATTTTGGAGGATTATCAAATCAACATATTTAATCCCTGCTACCTCTGTTACCTACCACAATCGAGAATTATCGCACAGGAAAAAGTTGGGCGTCTCAATGAAACGAAGCTACTCACAGAAAATAAGCTTGTTAGTAATCAAGTGCAAAAAACAGCCATGGATCCTGGACTAGTATAGTGTATTCGTCAATGTTGTATAATATATATGGTCTCACGGTCGGCTGGAGCCCTCTCAGTCCCTGTACGAGCAGCATGTGTCCGTGTGGCGGGAGCAGTCTCCGGAGTCGCTCCACGGTCGCCGCGGCGGTCTCCAGGGCTCTGGTCAGCGTGTCGGCGAACACGGCGCCTCCACTGCGGGACTGGCCGGCGCGGCGGAGGGACGCCTCCAGCTACACACAGACGGTACATTACAACCCTCCCCTCAGTAGAGCTCCTCACATAGTGTTAACAAGAGCAAAAAGTGAGCGACCTGTGCGGCGAGGTGTCGTGTGAGCAGCTCCACGCCCTCCTCGGCGCGTCCTATCTCAGGGAACAGTCTGAACAGTCTCTCCACGGACGCGTCGTCTTCTATCTTCGCAGCCTCTTCAAACCTTTAATTATATTTAAGAAATAAAAATAATATTTATGGAATTTGAACTTAATTTCTACAACACTAGTGGATATACTTTCATCTTGCAGGAGAATAAATATTGTGCCATTTTTGACATCAAAAAGTTTTTTTTAAATCACAAATGTTGTTGTTTTTTTATGTTAAACATAAGATACTTCACATTCTTCTTCCTGGCAATTTCCCAGCTTAAGCCAGATTATGTATTACAAAGTATGTTATAGTCCTTACTTGTACAAAAAGCAAATATTTAATAGAAACTACATGTATGTTCATACTTGATCCGTAGCTGATCCCTCAGCGTGCGGGCGGCGGCGTCCATGTCAGTCCTTGGGTCGGGACCCCTGGCCCTCGCGGCGGCCACTGACCCCGGCTCCATGCTCAGGAAACGAGAAACATGTGCCGCAGCTGGAAATTTTATATACCATTATTAATGTGACACTTACAAAATACATTGTATCTGTATTTGCAGCTAAGACTTGATGAAACAGCAATTTCTTTATATTATATATCAATTGAAATTAACAAAATTTCTATAATTTTAACCACTCTTTTTTTACAACAGTATCTCTATATTTCAGTGATAGTCCCAACAATATTTATCCACCTATAGATGAGCATAGCAAAAAAAATATTGCATTGTACATGTATCACATAAACATTAGGAATAGACAGTGTAACCAGACATTCAAAATCTTTTTCCCCTAGCATAACACAAAACCGCCTAAATAAAAATTTTAACACCCTTAATTCAAAGCTGACAGAGGACATTACATTATACATTAATGGTATTATTTTTCCATCTAATATGATAGACCATAGAAAACTCTATGTAAGTACTGAATTTCCATTTGTTAAACAAGCACATTATTAGTGAAAAAAAGGTTCATTTCAACCTTAAAAAAATTCCTCCCACAAAATCCTCTTTAAAATTATTTTACCCTATATTTTTGGGAAAATTCCTTATGTTGGCATCACTGCAAACAGACACTTCATTAATATTTATAACTAATTGTTTGTTTACCAGTTTCATAATCCTGAGCCTTGATGGCCGCTTCAACACCCGCACTACAGACCCTGAGGTCTATGAGGTCGTGGACTCTCCGCTGACATTCAGCAACACGGGACTGACACACAAACACTATTACCACAAGATATATTAAAAATATATTAGGAAACATCTTTGGAAGGAATAAACAAGACCCAACAATTAAAGTACCCTATTTTAAAAATATCAAATTGTAATTATCTTAACTACATAAATTATTGGTATTTTTATAATTGCAAAACTATAATATGTAATTATAAACTGCAAAACTATTACAATATCCTTAACAGTGAATTTAGTTTTTTGTACCATATGAATGCAGTTAGAGTTCTTGTGACTAAAATCAGAATGTCAAAAAGATCAAACTAAAATGAACCCACATTTATACTCTGTGGGGTTATTGCGAGACAAAGTTAAAATTCTTCCATGGATCCACTCTGGGAATCCTATTATTTCAGTATATTATTGCTCATATGTCAGCCTCTCATTATCATGGCCACTATCAAAATAAGTCTCCTATATGTTGTACAATCAGGATTTGTTCCCAACAAGTAGTGTTAATTAATTAATCTCATTTTTTGGTTGTCTAATTGGTATGGTTTTAATAAAACAAACCTGTTATCTAGTCAGATATAGTCATATGTATAGTACAGTATAGTCATATGTATAGTATAATAGTTCTAAATAAGTTCTAAATACAGTTAACAGGAAGTGTTTTCTTTATTAATAAGATTCACTCACTCTAGCAAGGTCCAGCTGCCTCACTTTAGCACTAACATCTCTCGCTAAAGCAGCAGTCTTATCTACCATGTCGGCCGCTACCTGAGCATCGTTCTTGACTTCTCCTAATTTCGAGTAAGCCTGACTAGCGGAACGCAGTCGTCCTTCTAAAGTGCAGGCGCGAGACAGAGCACTGGATAAGGCCTCATTCACTTCACACTAAAATAATATTAAAGTGTGATAAAAGTGAATAAGAATAAAGAATGTACATAAGCAATAGATATTAGCGGCTTTACAGTAAATGTCTTAGATACTACACCTCTTCTTTTTCAATTTCATTCAAAGCTTTCTGTAAACCTTCCTCTGTAGAAACATCATATTTCTCTAATAGTAACGTTAAGGACATCTTAAAATCGTTAAATATTTTATGCCAAATATGATAGTGGTTTGTTTTCGTTGCCAACAAAACAAGAACTCTACTTGAATGTCTTTTGTCAATTAATGTTTGATAAGTTGACACTTCAATGTAAGAATTTGACATTGTTTTCTATAAATTATGTTAAAGGCAAAATAATTTATATTTTTGATACAATATCAAAGGTAAGTTAATACATTAAAAAGGAACTTATATAAAAGTTTACAAAGAATTTTCTTTATTTATTTAGAGTATATTTTTAAATTGTGAAATGTTTTTACTTGTTTCATAACATAATGTTTCGCAATGTGGCAACAAGAATTTTGACATTTTGCAAGAAGTCACGTTTAGAAGATCTAATTTTCTAAAATTACAATATGTAGGGCATGATAAATAGTCGTCAAAAAAATATAAAAAAGTGATTCAATTTACTATTTTTAATGGCTTACAAAAATATACAAAACCAGCGGAATAAAGACATTGTTTTGCATTATTTTTTTCTTCAATGAATAACATAAAATGAATGAAATATATATTTCGAACGGGCCCCATAGAAGTGGTGGATTATTGTAAAATGTCCAAACTAGTGTAACAGTAAACATTAAAATTTTTGTAATTAAAAAATCGATCAACGCTTTAATGTTTCTCCTGTGAATCTCAGAGCGCTAAAAGACGAGTTGCGCTCCCTCGAGGGTAGTTTTTAATTGTGTGGTGTATTAAAATCCTCAAAGGTAAGTCGAGCAGGGAGCATTGACATTCGCATAAATTATCAAGTATGTACTAACAAATGTGTTGTTTTATATATATAAATAAATATTTAATCCTGTTATAGTCTTTCTTCCTTTAATGAACTTAATTCGTATAATATTCCTGTGTAAATATAAGAACTTATTTAGATCGAAAAGTGTACAAATCAGTGAAAGTTTTGGAACTTTGTTATTGAATCTGGACGATGGTTGCAGATTGACTCCGTGTGGGGCTGGGCTTCGCCCCCGCTGCGGTTGCAGCTGGGAAACGCTCGCGGACACAAAAGGTATAGCTGCAGTCTATTTAGTGTTAGATGTGGATAGATAGTTCATAATTTGTGGTGTCTTTGTGTAATCACTCTGTGATGTCAACTTATGTAGGGCTTCATGTTGCACTTACAAGTCTATGAATAAATCAAGACAAGGAATTATTTCTTTGATATTTTAAACCTGTTATTGTTTTGATCTAAATATACATCATTCACCTCTTTTGAAATATATCTTATCATTTATATTGAGTTATTTTGTAACAGTGAACACTTTATTTGATTGTTTTGTGTTTGAGAGTAATGTAGGACACAGCACAGAAAACAGATTGTGTAGTAGATTAGTGAGGGGCTTTGATATAATAATAAGAACAGTGTATTATTAAGAAATATTATGTATTTTGTATGAGTCGTTATAGAACATTGTTTGAATGGAAATAATTTTTATTTGCATATTAAAATGACATGACATAAAGATTATTTATATTGATATAAAAAGGAAATTATACATCAGTATGAAAACATCACAGACACATGCAGTTACTTTCCCATGTGTATTATTAAATGTAGCTAATAATGAATTCTAACCCTGACCTCGTGAAGGCCGCAGAGTAAACTCAGAATCAATAATCTAAATTTAAATGAAATGTTTCACATAGCTTCTGTTTGCGACATTGGAAGATTATAAAACTAATAAAATTTTCATAATCCTTGAAACATTTTGTGTGACAGATGTTTTTCAGATTGAAAATTTTATATTGACATTGTTCTTTTTCAATTTGAAAGACAAAATTTTGTTTCAGAATGAACTAATCATTTAGTAAAACCAAGTATATTCAGTAGAATAATGAAATCACATTACAATCTGATGTGATTTTTTGTAAATGAAACTTGTAATATATGTTTAATGTATATTTCTATTAGATGAATAAAAATATCTCCAGGATGGGTGAGGGCGGGTCCCCGGGCGGTGGGGCGCGGCTGTCTCACACGTCCGAGAAGCACCCGCGAGCCATCCTCGGGGAACTGTCCGCACTCAGGAGGCACAGGGAACTGTGCGATGTGGTCCTCAATGTTGCTAATAGAAAATTATTTGCACATCGGTGAGTTCTTGTTATATGCATCCTCTTTAAATTTATATATTATTTTTAATATCCTAGGTTTCCATATGAAAAGAGTTTTGATAATAGTCTCAAAATAAATTCTTTTATATGAGTCTAATGTCTATAAAAGATATTAATTCAATGTTTAATTAATAGCTGAGGAAGTACGTAATGTAAAACAAGGTTACTCCAGTAACCGTGATAATGTATTGTCTAAACAACCTTTCCGAAGGTCGTTTGAAAGTAGAACATTCTTATGTTTATTTCCAAAAAAACTAACACAATATCTCACACATAAATCATATTGGATGTAGTAAACAGATATCTCGATATTATATTACATTAAAGTTACAGTTAAGATAGTCATAATGAAATGATGTTGAAATTTATTAATCAATGTGTTTATGACTGGTCCTAAGTCCTATGTAATGTATGTGTGTGTGTGTTTGTAGTGTGATCCTATCAGCGTGCAGTCCGTACTTCCGCGCCATGTTCACGGGCGAGCTGGCGGAGTCCCGCGCCACGGAGGTGACTATCCGCGACGTGGACGAGCACGCCATGGAGCAGCTGGTGGAGTTCTGTTACACGGCGCACGTGGTGGTCGAGGAGAGCAACGTGCAGGCGCTGCTGCCGGCCGCCTGTCTACTACAGCTACAGGAGATACAGGACGTGTGCTGCGAGTTCCTCAAGCGACAGCTCGACTGCTCCAACTGCCTCGGCATCCGGGCCTTCGCTGACACGCACTCATGTAGGGAACTGCTCAGGATAGCGGACAAGTTCACACAGCAGAACTTCCCAGAGGTATGTACATACTATAGGTTTTGTTTACAAGTAAACCTACATACAAATTGGTTCGAAAGTAGACCACTAATTATAAAGTGTTTTAACGTTAGAGCAAGTCAATACGTGACAGTGATTCTGGTAAATTGAAAAGGATTAGAAGGAAGAAAACAAGGTTTAGGAGTTCAATATCATCTCTGAAATATACTGTAACTTCATACAACACTAGGTGATTAAGGAATCATGTTATATATGTATGTTAATGTGGTGTGTAGGTGATGGAGAGCGAGGAGTTCCTGCTGCTGCCGGCCGCACAGCTCATAGACATAGTGTCATCAGACGAACTCAACGTGCGCTCAGAGGAACAGACCTTCCAGGCAGTCATGTCCTGGGTTAAGTACAACGTGGCTGAGAGGAGGCAGCATCTCGCACAGGTGGGGGATAGGACCGTGGATCATACTTAATATAAATGAACCTAATAACACACGGATGTTCATTATTTGGCATCATAATGAGGGATCAAATTCAAGACATAAATATTACGACTTTCATATTTATTTATTTCATTTATTCATTTGTAAAAACACTTTACAATGCAATCTATACTAATATTATAAAGCTGAAGAGTTTGTTTGTTTGTTTGAAAGCGCTAATCTCCGAAACTACTGGTTCGAATTGAATAATTCTTTTTGTGTTGGATAGTCTAGTTATCGAGGAAGGCTGTGGGCTATATAATATCACGCTACGACCAATAGGAGCAAAGATATAGTGGTAAATGTGTAAAAAACGGGAGAAATTATTTCATCTTTGAAACCTTCCGTTGCGTGCGCCGTGAAAACGGTTCAAGATACACAAAAAATATGTATCAAAGAATAATAGCTCTTTTAATGATCTAAAAAACAGTCCGCGACAGTATATGTCTATCTTTTAAGATTAACTCACAAAAACCGTTTTTATGGTACCTAATTTGGTCGAAATAATTTGTTTAAGTTGTATGAACATAATAATATTAATCTTTATTCAAAAAACAAATAAATATGTTGTTGGTTAAGAGTACTTCATTGTGAATAAAAAAAACATAGGTTTTATCCTGAACATTCTACGGGAACTCGACCATTCCGAAAACCCTGAAAGAACGGGAACTATGTGGGAAGAACCAAAAATCTGCCGGAAGTCACTATTCCACGCGGACGAAGCCGCGGCAAAAGCTAGTATACAATAAAACGTTGACGTCCACACTAGGCTAGGCCTGTTATGTATCGTGGACATCGATTCATTTCTAGCAGACACGATACAGTAAAATTTTTACTACTCCTATAAAAATAGTAAATTACAATCACACAGAGAGTGATACTGTACTTAAAGTATTGATAGTGATACTGTACTTATTTCATTTCATTTTTTTTAATGTTAACACATTAAAAAAAATGAAATGAAATAAGAAATCTTTATGATATTATGATATTCAAACGTTTTAAAAATTAATTATTAAAGGAAATGGAATAAATAAAGTGAGATAGTTTGTGTGTGTGTGTGTTTGTGTGCGTGCGCGTGTGCGCGTGTGCGCGTGTGTGCGTGTGTGCGTGCGTGCGTGCGTGGGTGGGTGTGTGTGTGTGTGTGTCTCGTCTTATAAGTTTTTGCATGTACTTGTGATGTCAGTTCTTACTTATCCTAATCCACTGAACAAATTCTTTCATGAATAATATATATATTTCATGTACATGAAGGTGTTACAACACGTCCGTCTGCCGCTGTTGAGTCCAAAGTTCCTAGTGGGTACCGTGTCCTCCGAGCTGCTCATACGGTCAGACGATGCGTGTCGCGACCTACTGGACGAGGCCAAGAACTACCTGCTGCTGCCTCAGGAGCGACCGCTCATGCAGGGACCCCGCACCCGGCCCAGGAAACCCACGCGCAGAGGTACGGAAATGTTACAGCTTCGATATACTTCACAGCAGTGCTCGATCAACCATAAAGTGTAGTATATACGACGTGCTCCGCATAATTCATGATGTTATTTCACGTCTTTATCCCCCGTGTGTGTTCCAGGCGAGGTGTTGTTCGCGGTGGGCGGCTGGTGCTCGGGAGACGCCATCGCGTCCGTGGAGCGCTTCGAGCCCGCCACCGCCGAGTGGAAGATGGTCGCGCCCATGTCCAAGAGGCGCTGCGGCGTGGGCGTGGCCGTGCTGCACGACCTGCTGTACGCCGTGGGCGGACACGACGGACAGAGCTACCTCAACAGTATCGAGCGCTACGACCCTCAAACTAACCAGTGGTGCGGGGCGGTCGCGCCCACGTCCTCGTGCCGCACGTCCGTGGGCGTGGCCGTGCTGGACGGGGCGCTGTACGCGGTGGGCGGCCAGGACGGGGTGCAGTGTCTCAACCACGTGGAGCGGTACGACCCCAAGGAGAACCGCTGGACCAAGGTGGCCGCCATGACCACGCGCCGCCTCGGGGTGGCCGTGGCGGTCCTCGGAGGACATCTGTACGCGGTCGGCGGCTCCGACGGACAGTCACCCCTCAACACGGTGCGTGCGGGGCCCCAGCTCTCCCTCTCCCACATACTGTACCCCCGCTACTAGTGATCGTGTCCCGTGTGTGTCTGCAGGTGGAGCGCTACGACCCCCGCGCCAACAAGTGGACGGCGGTGGCTCCGATGTCTACTCGCCGTAAGCACCTGGGCTGCGCCGTGTTCGACGGACAGATATACGCTGTGGGCGGACGAGACGACTGTACGGAACTGTCCTCCGCTGAGAGGTCACTATACTTGAATATACATGCTGATAATAATATTAATGAAACGTTTTTGAGGATGTATGGATAGTAGTTGCTGTGTCACGAGAAATTATTTAAAGGAATATTATAATTTCTTACAGAAGTATCTCCTGACCAAATATGGGTTGTAATTTCTACTTTAATTCTGTTTAGTTACTGCGTTTTTACGAAATAACATTTTTATTTTTTATGATGTTTCGTCACGCTGCCTATAGATATCGCTTCTGGTTGATTATCATTTCTGTGTTTTTAAAAATATATACATTTCTCTCTGAGTCCTATGCGTGAATCCATATGTACAAAGCCGCGGTCAGAATCTGTTTGATACAAATATAAACCTTGTAACGTAATACTGTATGTGACCAGGTATGAGCCGGCGACTGACTCGTGGTCGCCGGTGGTCGCGATGACGTCACGCCGCAGCGGCGTGGGGCTGGCGGTGGTCAACGGACAACTGTACGCGGTCGGGGGCTTCGACGGAACCGCCTACCTCAAGTCTATAGAGGTGAGGCTATTATATATGAGTGTATACATATATAGACTACGGAGATAGGACATCTTTTGTGCCGAATAAATACTTTATTACCAGCAATAACTCAATGTTAACAGGGAACACAATTACAAACATAACAATATTTTGCTGAAGTGATAACATGGCGCGATTTCCAGGGGCGTCCACACTAAGCGAGCTTGTGTCGTGGATGCCTTATTTACGATTAACTATAACAAGTTTCACCTACGGTAGATGGCGTGTTCTTTATAAATTTTACAAATGTCTCAAAAGTATTAAATCTTAAATATAGAAATAAGCCTATGACCTTTGTTCTATTTAGTATATCAAGTCCTTAACTTCACCCATATGAGCAACATCTAGTCATGTTAAGCCGTTGTTTGATATACTGACTTAAACCAACTATAGTAAGTGTATTATATTTTGTGGTGATGTCCGTGTCTCCAGGTGTTCGATCCTGAAGCGAACCAGTGGCGGTTGTGTGGAGCCATGAACTACAGGCGGCTGGGGGGAGGGGTCGGCGTCATGAGGGCGCCGCACCATGACAACCATTATATATGGTGAGTACACTATACACACCAGGGTAGTGAGAGGCCAGCGAGGATAGTCCATACGCTCATACTACGTATGAGAGTCGCGGGATATTTTCTTTTCCGAACCGGTGGTAGTGTCTCAATTGATCATCAATAAGAAAGTGTAATGCTTCTATATTGAATAAAGTTATTGGAGTTTGAGTTGAGTTTTGGGGGGACACCTAATGATAACTACATTATCTGTTATTAGTCAATCGTCGAACCAACTCTTTCCTGACACATGATAAATATATAGCGATAGGTCGGACAATACGACGACAAATAAAAAGAAAAGATGAGACAGATTTTATCTTCGTTCTTAGGTGATTTATTCTTGTGCATGTGACTCACTAACGTTTATTATTTTCCAGGAACCGTAAAGACTCCGTGGTGTGAGCGGGTCGCGCTCCACTGAAGGCCGCCTTACTATCAGGTTAAGACGTTACTCGATCTATTATATTGTTAAAAAAGTTATATATTAATTGACTATTTATAAATAAATGAAAATACAAATTTTAGAATATAAGTATGATATTTTATTTCACATTTTGCTGATACATTTAGCGAGTGATATTGATGATACTAGAGAAACAGTGAATGCATTATTGAAGCTATAACATTTTAAGCAAATCTGCTTTTAAAATCAAACAAGCAATTGCAGTAACAGTACATTGCAGTGTTAATCTCTTTTATGTTATCGGTAGTCAATTTAATGTGTTGGATGGGTAAGAATAAGTTCAAATTTCTTGTATCTCCCTCTATTTTTCCTCGACCGCCCTGTAGGAAAAACGGGATTAAAAAATTTGCTTCAAATAATGTAATGACATTTACTGTGTAGACTGAAAATTGACACTGAATACCTGTTGCACCCGTTTTCTAAGACTTTTCTAAGTTTTCTAAGAATTTTCTAAGAGGTGAGGAGAGCGGGCTAAATTAAATACAATCTTTTATTAAGCGCTTTGACCCAACAGAAATTAAATTGACTCCTCTAAAACCGAACTCTAAACTTGACTTTCCACTGGTAGTCTGTACTGTAAACTGTAAATTCCTTATACGAGACACGTTATTCCATTTAATCGTTGACTGGTGGCGGCGAGGTTCCCTTGTCCAGCAGTAGCTCCTCCTCCTGCCCCTCCTCCCCGTCCCCGTCCCCCTGCTCCTCGTCCCTCTCTTCTCCCTCCTCCTCCCCTTCCCCCTCCGGCTCAGCGTCTCCCTCCACGGATCCCTCTCCCGCCTCAGTATCGGCGTGTGTCTCGATGGGTGCGTCCACGTTGTCAGCGGTTTCTTCTTTAGTGTCGTGACGCTTCTATAACATAAACAGTGATAAGATTAATCGGCGGGAGTTCGGCATTAAGAGCACGGTTTTAATACAGTCGGATACAGCCAAGTTATTGTAATGTAATCATCGATTAATTATGATATAGTTTTTGCAATGGTCTGGATTGTAGATTGTTTGGAATAATTGCGGAGATATCTTTTATATCTGTCCATCACTAGTTGTTTTTGTGTAGTTCATAATCGTTCAAAGTATCATAATTTTATCAAGTGAAATCTAATTCGCCCAATCCAGCGAACCTTCTTCTTCTTCTTGGGTTTGGGTCCTGGTTTCGTCTCGGGCTGGCTGTACCCCGGGGGGAAGAACCTCGCACACTCTTCCTTCCCCAGCACCGCGTCCTCGCTGACCCACAGCGGTCCCAAGGCGAGCAGCTCGTGCGGGACCCCGTCCGCGCCGGCCTCCGACACACACACAGATACCATCAGCACGATAGTCTCCGAACTGAAGGAAACGGATCGATGTTATCATTATGGAAAGTCAAAGGAACTGTTATTGTGAATGACTATGACTAAGATTTTTTTGGTGGGTTTGTGTAGAAATATTATTTTAATGTTTGGTGCGAAACTGTACTTTAATAAGTTATACAAAGTTAAATTATCTATACTAATATTATAAAGCTGAAGAGTTTGTTTGTTTGTTTGAAAGCGCTAATCTCCGAAACTACTGGTTCGAATTGAATAATTCTTTTTGTGTTGGATAGTCCAGTTATCGAGGAAGGCTGTGGGCTATATAACATCACGCTACGACCAATAGGAGCAAAGATATAGTGGTAAATGTGTAAAAAACGGGAGAAATTATTTCATCTTTGAAGCCTTCCGTTGCGTGCGCCGTGAAAACGGTTCAAGATACACAAAAAATATGTATGAAAGAATAATAGCTCTTTTAATGATCTAAAAAACAGTCCGCGACAGTATATGTCTATCTTTTAAGATTAACTCACAAAAACCGTTTTTATGGTACCTAATTTGGTCGAAATAATCTGTTTAAGTTGTATCAACATAATAATATTAATCTTTATTCAAATAAACAATATGTTGTTGGTTAAGAGTACTTCATTGTGAATTTAAAAAAAAACATAGTACTTAATATAACAAAATTTGGAAAGAAGCTCTGAAAACCATAGAGTATTTATAAAAATGAAAGAATGAACAAATAACAATGTACTTACAATAAGAAGTTTTATTACCGCGGATAGTGGTTGGGGTCTCTCAATAAAACACTAGCTTTTGCCCGCGACATCGTCCGCGTGGAATAGTGACTTCCGGCAGATTTTTGGTTCTTCCCACATAGTTCCCGTTCTTGCGGGATTTTCGGAATGGTCGAGTTCCCGCAGAATTTTCAGGATAAAACCTATGTTTTTTTTCGAGTTCCAAACTATACCTGTACAATTTTTACAGTAAATTTAATTATTTTAAAGAACTTCTGCATATACTATAAAAAAGTGTTATTATTGTCAAACTAAATACTATCGTAAAACAAATTAAGTACCTACTATGTATATAGAAAACAACTACAAAATGAAACTGTGTTTAAATAGTAATATTACGATGATAATTATATCGCATAAACAAATTAGCACTGCATTCAACCGGCTTGCCCGCAAGCACCGCCTCTCTCCCGCCGCGCCGGCCAGCGCAGAGAGCGAGTTGGTTTTGTTTCGGAGTTATTTATCATTGTAATCTTTAAAGTTTTTTGTTGAAATTAAGTTATGTCAAAGACAATTTTATTCACAATAGACATTGCACGCACATGCGTAGTTCAGCTACGCACAATCAACATCGCGACGCGATGCAGCGAAACGCTTAGTTAATTTTTAAGTTACCCAAATTTTTAAACTCGCTATATCTTTTGAATGGATTATCCGATTAAAATAATTTAAACAGCAATATAAAGGTATTGAAGTACTGTTAAATAAAAAGTAACTTATTTAGATAAGTATAAATACCATGGTATGAATATCGACATCTTATTTTCGTTGCCGATTTAAATAGTTTGTTAAACTATAAAAGTTTTTATATTGGCGTAACTATAATACTTAGATATACACTACCGCGGACTTTTTTGTAGATAATAATACGGTCAACAAAATCGTAGTACATTGTTTTGCTCCATCATCAGTAGTTATTGCAGCGCACGCGATTTAAGGTATTTCAATAGTGATTTTTATCGACCGTGGTTTATGTTATCGAAGTTTTCGCAAGGATACCTAATTTTTTCAAAATAAAATATAGCCTATGTTACTTTGGAAAGATGTACAATCATAATGGTGAAAAAATTTTTAAAATCGGTCCAGTAGTTTTTGAGCCTATTCGTAACAAATAAACAAACAAACAAACAAAAAAAAATCTCTTTATAATATTAGTTTAGATAGAAAAGAAAATCGAGTTACAACAAATTGAGTGCTATGACTCACAAGTCTTTGTCGGGTCGTTCTTCATACTGGTCAATGGTTTTGCACAGTAGCGTCGGTCGCTCGACGTCAGCATCTTTAAAGAAGCCGTATCTCAGTAATCTAGAAGGTAACTTATTGTTCAGTATGTTGAGCACGGCTCGTCTCTGCCACGCTCCCAGTATCACAGCCACGTGCGGGGGCTCCGGGGATGACAAGGGAGCCGCCACCGCCGACACCATCTTACAGAAATAAAATACACATTAATGTTGGTCTCTATTTGTTATTTTCGTAGTGCTGCGTAAAATAGCCATATCTAAAATGATATTCCAATGTAATAACATAAACACGTATTAAACCCTCATAGCCTGAGCTGTATCCTTTTGACTGCACACAAGATTCATATCAATTATATTTATTTTTTTTATTTTTGTAATGTTGTTTTTATATCCTTTTTTGTATAATTTTGTTTTTTTGTATGTACATATGTCAATAAATGTCTTTTCTTTCGTTCTGTCTTTTCTTTCTAATATCTATAACTGCATTCAAAGTAATTAATCTTGTATCAGTCGGTACAGTATGATACAGTCTTATTTGAAAATTAATTGACTCACATATTACGAACTCCTAATATTATTAACATTAGTATTATTAGAGAAAATTGTAGTTTACGTAACAATAGTTGAGTTCGTCAAAAAGAAGATTATTATAACTTAAAATACCTATTTCGATTAATTAACATATCTGCGATAAGAAAAATTCTATCTAGGATTAATTACCGAACCTTCGGGAAGAACAAGTCTAGAGCGGCTGCTCTCTGATGACGGTCGGTGGGTACGAACACGCCGGGGATATCGTTAGCCCTCAGTTCCTCTGCCAGAGATTTCTTCGCCTCGTTCTCATCTGATTCTATACCTTCATTATAGATCGCGCGACGGACCAGTTCTGTTAATAGTAAAACACAACTCTTCAAAAACTATGCGCTATTTAAAAAGTAGCTAAATATTAATGTAACCTACCGATGACACTGCCTTCCTTATCAGGTAGTTTCTTCAGCAGCAGAACAAGTGCCGGTCGTTCCAGTAAGGCCATCGCGGTCTCTGGTTTAGCAAATTCAGGATCTTCCACGCCAAGAGCTTTCGCTCCATCTTTTCCCAGAACTAATGGACATTTGTCAGCGACAATTACTCCTGAAGATAATGAGAAATGATGACGTTTAAATACTTTTCCTATTAATTTCATAGACATTACATATACTCTTAGTTTTTCTTAATTTTTTTTTGTATATCCTCTAAATGTTATTAAAACACGATGTTTTTTGACCAGGTACTAACATAACTATTGTTCTTTGTAACGTTACGGTCCTATTCCTTACACTAATGGTTTAAATATTTTGTCCAACATTACCGTAAGGCTCCAGCGCGTCTGACACTTTCCGTATATTTTTCTGTGAGTGAGGCATCATAAGCGCGGGACACACGTCGTTAAAGTGTACTTCTAGGGCGACTGCTCGCGCCTCTCTTCTTTCAAGTCGTTCCGCCGCTGCGGCCGCCGCCTCCTTTTCTTTGCGTTGCTGGAGAAGCTTTTCTTGGGCCAAAGCGACCTCCTGTATCATTTTTTACCCAACGCTTAGTTGTTTTTGTAAAATTCAAGTTTCTAAGACGATCTGTATCACAGCACCTTTTTTAGTTTTTACACCATAAAGCTGTCTGAATTAATTGTCTATCAATGTAAATTTTCTTAAAATCAATGGAATCTCTGCAAAGATTACTTTAAATAAACCCAAATTATTAAACAATATTTGTGTGGTATGTCTATTTGATTTACGTTTTATTATCCCCATGAACTTTTCACTGGGGACAGTTTAGCTTGTGTTTGCGTTTAACAAAAGAGAAATAATAATAATAATCAGTTGTTTATCCTTACTAATATTATAAATGCGAAAGTAACTCTGTCTGTCTGTCTGTCTGTCTGTCTGTCTGTTACTCTTTCACGCCTAAACCACTGAACTGATTTTAATGAAATTTGGTACTGAGATAGAGTTGACCTTGAGAAAGAACATAGGATAGTTTTTATCCCAGACTTTTGAAACGTTCTCTTGGAAACGCGATATAACCGAACTCCACGCGGGCGAAGCTGCGGGCGGAAAGCTAGTCTTTATATATATAATTCTTCTGTGAGTGTGTATGTCACTGAACTTCTCTCAAACGACTGGACCGATTTTGATGAAATTTTTTGTGTGTGTTCAAGGGTTTTGTGTATGTTCAAGGAATGGTTAAGATTCACAATTTTTTTGGACAATGTTTTTTTTAATTAATTTTTAATTTATTAGTAGTTGTTGATACAAACGTTTTTTTTTGACATTAGATTTGACAACTAACTAATTTGTCAATCATTCTGTACACCTCAAAACACGGAGATTTATAGCTTTAATATGGCTTGATTATAGGGAGATACGAAGTTCGCCGGGTCTTCTAGTATTTATACATGAACCTGTTCGGGTGGAGTCAGTTCGTGTGGAGCTCGTGTCGGTCTCTGTCTCTCTCCTTTCTTCACCAGCTCTTCATTCTTGAGTTCTTCCACGATGGTGCGAGCGAGGCGAGGAGCGTCCGCTCCGAACACCACATTGATTAATTGACCACCCTCGTAAATGTATGGTTACTTATTATTAACTAACAAATAATAGCTGTTATTAGGTATACTATAGGAAGACGATTCACATATGTTCTTTACTAACTGCTTGTATGCACTAACGGTGTTTTTTGGTCAAAGATTACTATTTGATTTAAAAACAATTGGTTCGTTAACAAATATTCATTCTTCACGTAGGAGGTGTCTGAGTCTTGTAGTGAACAAGATAATGCAAATAGCGATTATGTCATGTCATATACTTGATATGACAATTATGCTATGTTAAACATATACCTGCTTTTTTATTGTAGTTTGGTCGATATCGTCCACACCGGTGCCATTCCACCGCAAACATATGTTCTACGTATATGTGCATATGGGTTCAGATAAACAGGACTTTTGAATATAGACCTAGAGTACACTTTGATAAGGTGCAAATTTACTGGTTTTCTAAGTTTTACGTATTGTACAAAAGATTCGTGTAAATGGTGGAATTTTAAATTGTAACGACAGAACTTTCAAGGATTTCGAATGCTATCTACAGATTTATGAAAGAAACTCAAGGCGTCTTTGAAAACAATCCGTACATATTTTCATCATGAAATTCACATAATGAGATCTAAGATTTTCGCGAGTACTCATTTAAATGAAACTAATATTTCCGGATTTTACTTCGAGTATTTGTTTTGATCATCACATCTCGTCTGCTCGTGATCACGGTTGCTGAAAAGTAGCCGAAACGTCGGGAGTATGTAGTTAATAATAAAAAATAAATACGCGAAGTAAAACCCGAAAATATTAGTTTCATTTAAATCATGAAATTCAGTTTTGTACGTTCTGTTACGGAGTTAGTAATTAGTATAAAACATCTCTTACTGAAATAAACATCCAAGTTGGTTCACTGCGATTCCTGAACCTAGATAGACATCCAATGGTGTCCGCTTTCGCCTAAAATGATAAAATAGTTTGAATTCTCTTGTGATTGGGTATACGCTTTTACCAAAACTGGAATCCAGTGTAAACAGACCACGGCCAGATGTAAGTTATCTCCTCCGATCTCAACTTTGATCTTCTTCAGATTCCCCACCATCCCTATACACGGTCCGCACCACTCCGTGTAGACATCGATCACTGAAATACATATCAAATGATGTAGTAAGACTCTCATTGGTCTAGAGACCTGTTCGTGTTAATCTCACCAAGAAGTCCGTCTCGTAGTAGAAACTTGTTCCATTCATCATCATTGTTCAGCTCCGCCTGTAACTGTACCTGAGCGGCCTTCTTGCCTGCGCCGGCCGCAGCGGCGGCGGCAGCGGCGTTCGCGACCGCGCTCGTTACCGACATGGTGGTGAGTGAAATACAAGCAGCGGGCGAGGGGAAGGTGTGACAAGAATATATAGGGCCATGGATGAGGCAGATTGGATTATAGGAAGAAGTTTAGTAGGAGGAAGCATTTGGAAGTAACTTATTGGATTGCAGAATTAGGATATGTAAGATAAGTTGTTGATGAGGGAATGAATGCTTTGTGGCAACTCATTAATAATTTAACTCATTCATTCATTAGTTTGTCTTCTTTCACACTCCTAACGACCTCATGTATAGTGAAGAGTTTTATTTACAAAACTCATCTAAAGTATAGTCAATACTTTTCCTAGCTCTTAGGTTCGCATGACTTATAAGAAAAACCATTTAAAGCGTTTCGTCTATTTTATTGACATGATATCTATTTCTTTTTGTTAATATTTTGTGATATAATATTAGTTACGATTTATGACTCTGTATCGATTTTATGATTTTTATTAAGAATGGATATACTAAGCGTGAATTAAATAATCAGATAATAGTCAATTAACGGTTATGGAAAAATAATCGGTCTTATTTTTAAATAAACATGGTTATTAATAATTGTTTTGTTAAATCAATGATTCTTAATTTCATAATACATAGAGAATTATAAAAACATTGCTTTTTCATTTTATCTTTTACTAAATATAAAATAGAACTTTTCGAATTGTATTATATTCTCCAGATTTACGAATAGACCAGTGCCGATAGCTTTTAAAACATAATATAAATTATAGTAGAATGAAACTCATTACAAAAGGAGGGGAATATTATAAAAATTAAGGGAAAAATAATTAAGTTTTAGCAGCTTAATGTCAATTTTCTCTAAATAACCTAAGAGATAGACTATCTGGAGAACTTTCATAGTACACAACTGTTAAAAATAAATAAGAAAGAGCATTTTCAAAACGATGTCGAGTGTAATTTCATTAAAGGGGACATTATTATTTTATCCAAAATTGGTACTGCAAGTAAAAAACTTATATTTTTTTCTTCACCATCGGAAAATAGAGATTTCAACGAATAGAAAACACATCAATTTTTCTAAAAAAGCTGATATTTTGACGGGTGATTTTTCAATTGAAAATGAGGCTGATTTTTCAGTATTTATTGAAAATAAGCTGAAAAAATAAATATTTCTTATTAATTAAATTACAGTGCATTTGGACTATTAAAAGGAAAGTTTCCACCAAATTTCGTGACAAAAAATTGTTTTTAGGAAGAGATAAAAATAAAAAACCAAAAACTTGGTTTTTCCAATATTTCACATAAAATTTGTGGTTATGTGAAAAAAAATGTTACTACAAAAGTTTTAGATCTTTTTATTACCTACAACTTTGCCATATATATTTTTTTCTAACTTCTTAATTACTTCTGTGTAAGTAGTTGTCAGTTAGTTCAGACTACGTTATTAAATAAAAACAAGCAAAAACTAATAACTGCTCCAATACAAATATATACCGATTTAATAATTTTCCCATCTTTACACATTCAAAATTGAAACGCTAATACGTTGTCTTTAAAATCAAAATGTATCATGAATTGTGAAAAGCGCCATCTATGTTGTTACTAATACAACAATAGAATTCGTGCGCCTGAAGGAATAGACCTGAAAAAGTATTTCTACCAATCTGTATAGATGGCGTTGTTACACGGATATAACAAAAGCATGAAAAACATATTTACATTTACAATATTTAACCTAGATATAACATTATTCTGTGGTTCAGCCTAATTAGGGTGTTCAAACTAATTAGCGGGTTCCACAGCACGGATTTAGTTTTACATAATGTAATACTTTTGCAAAATAAACGCGAAAGTTTCTTGTTACGACCAAACTGTATTTAATGTAACATAATTGAAATAGTAATTTGATTTCGTAACAGCTAATGAGTGTTATGTAATAAGGAAGCCTTGTAAGGTTATTGTGTTGTTAAAATAACGTTATATACATCGTATGGAAGCGAGTCTAGTTTCATTAATCACGACAGGGGATGTCGAAACTCAATGAATTGCCTTGTTCAGCTATTTTTGAAGTTCCGTACTGATATAGGTTCATTGCTGAAGAAAATGCTTTTTTGTGACCCACAGACTTTAATTTAGTTTTTTGTGTAATATAAATTTTTTTAATTCCATAATCTCCAGCGACAGTCGTAACTCGTAATGGATTGGTTGGTCGTGTTGTGAAAACTTTTTCAACGCTAATGTGAATTCCTTAGGTGAACATCATGAAACAGTATCGCGTGTGTTGTGTATTGGTAAAGTGATCACATTCTTTGTACTTTTTGTAATGTCCAAATCGCATGTATCAGTCTACATTGTGCTGTTGATGGCATTACTTCCTTAAAACGCGAACGTTTGCAGATGGACTCGTTTAAAGTTGAAAAAACAAATAAGGACAATAGTCATGGCATCTTTAAGGCTAAATTTAAAGAAATTACTATATGTATTATAATTAGTTGCATCACGAGAAAAACTATTGTGAAATTTTGCTCACAAATAAATGTTACTTGAATTGAACTGAAGGATAATTATGTTTTGGTCTCTGTAAGAGGTTTCACATTTTAGTGATAGACAACCGCGTGGGTAGCGCTATGTCACATAATACCTTTGAATATTTTCCATTAAACAGACCATTAACGATACGAAAAGAAATTATTAGATAGTCTTCAAAGGTGAAAGGGTTAATATTTGATGTAAATGACTTTGTTCATCTGTGATTGAGGAACTGAAACTTAAAAAAACTTGAAGATTTATCTCGAAAACTAAACCGAACTTTGTTAATGTACTGGCTTTCTGCTGATTACTATAAATCCATTCCATTGAAGTCGAGGAACCTGTTATGACATCGGTCTTTTGATCGTGATTCGAGATGGACAATGACCATTATGTTTAACCGAAATACTATCAGGCAACTTTATAAAATGTTCCCTTTCTTTTATAAGATCCCGAATACATGAAAAAAGTTCGGTATAAATTCGATCTTTTTGTTTTATTATACCACAGGAACAGCCGTATATATAATTTTCATTATTAATATCTAAATACATTCGTAAATCCCGGGATCATGTACAAACAGACAAATATAAGCTTTCGGAAATGTGTTTGCTTTCCATTAATATGTCAACTTGAATACTTACATATGAAATTTAGCCTATGCTTTCCATAACGCTTTGTAAATGTACATAGTCGAAACATTTATATTATAAATGATAATGATATTGAAATATTTGAAGTAAAATGTAATAAATTATTATTAAAAACGATTTTAGTTTTAACAGGACGGTTTTTATTTCTTTTACTGAGTACACTGTAACCGACTACCGTTTCTTTAAACAGAATTTCATTTAATTGTAAAGTTGAATGAGGTTTGCATCTCTATAAGGAAATTGAAGTTAGTGAACCGTGTCATGTCATGTAAAAATATATGGGTTCATTGACCTCAGTGTGAGCTGGTTGAATTCATGACAGCATTCACTATATTTGAATTGATTAATTCATGACAAAACATTGTACTGAAACATTGAATGAGCGATCATGAAAATGTTACCAGTTTACGGTTTAATACACTACTCAGAGATCTCAAGAGATAGTTCAACTATGGTTGTACATATTTTGATCGTTATCAGTCTATCAGAGCCCACTGCTGAGCAAAGGCCTCTTCTCACATGGAGAAGGACTGAGCATCAATCACCACGCTCGCTCAAGACGGTTTGGCGATTTCAAACTTATTATTTAAAATTATTATTCCAAGTTTCCTCACGATGATGTCCTTCACCGTCTATCAGTGGTGTATAAATACTTTTAGAAAGGACATATGACTCGGAAAAATCACATCGGTAATGGCCAGGTTTCGAACCCGCACCCTCATTCAGGAGAGGCGCTACTTTAACCTCAAGGCTACGACGACCTGTACATATTATATACGTATTTACATATTCTCAAATTTATTTCAATACATAAATTTTAAAATCCTATTTATGTACATACCCACACATTATAACGTTGGTAAACTCAATGAAAGAAAGCTGAGGCGTTATACTTATGATCAATTGAAAAGAAATCAATAAGTTATGTTAATGTACTTATACTTCTCGAATGTGTAACGTACAAAGTGACGGTTACAGACTGTCAAGACACAAAACATTAGTACAAACAATCAATTCAATATTTCTAGTATAGAAACCGTAAATTTATAAAATAAACTTAATATCAATATAAAGTTTACTATCAGGGTGTTTGTTTAAGCTCTCATGAGCGATCCGTTTAAGCCGTAGTGAGTGGTGTTCAAGATGTGCAGTATTCAAGGGCTTGGCATAAATCATGTGCACGAATTAATACATTAATTACGGACTCTGCTTCAGCAAGTGCATTTATTTGTAAAAATACTAAATAATTAATGCATGTCTCTTTGAATACAGTCAGGAGTATTATATTTATTTATTTATGATTGTCCAAAGAAGCTTTGGACAATCAATTCATTAATGAGAAGTTTATTTACGAATTGCTCATTCAGTATAACAAGAAAAGAAGCAGAGATTGTATGAAGAAAAACAATATTAATGATATCTAAGATTTTCACGAGTATTCATTAAAATAAGTATCAGATTTTTGGATGTATGACACGTTTATTTTATTTAAATCTGTTTTGAAAAAACGCTTTGTATATCAGAAAAACTTATTTTTATTTGACCTATAATGTTTTAATTTTTTTTAATAAGGCTGTGGATAGAATAGTTGAAATATAGACACAACTATAATAACTTAATGAAAAGAATGGAGAAACTTCAGCAGTACACTATTTATAACTAAATATTTGGATAATCGTCGGTTGTGTAAAGAAATCCTTATACGAGAATATGTAGGTGAATCACATAATGACTACTGTAGTATATACTTAGGGGAATTATTTTTAATTACTATTTAAGGAACTAATAGCGGTACTTAAAAACGACATATTCATTCTAGCATCTTGTATATAAAGAAATAATTTTTAAATGTACATGATTATCTTGAAAATTCTCATTACTCAGCGTTCTGTCTAAATGTGTTTAAGATTTTTCCAAACTTCAAAAGATATTATTGCATTATTCAGTCGGCTTTAAGCATTAAAATGAAAGATAAAACAACAATGACAACGAGAGTTTTCCTTTTCACGAAATTTAGACTTGGATCTCATAAATCAAATTTTTAAATTGAATTGAAATCGTATCGAATAATGTAGCTGTGGTCATAATTTGCTCAGGGATTCACATAGTGCCTGGAGTAGGTACTCGTAGTATGATAAGTATGATGATATGATAGGTGATGACCTAAGCTTATGATATGATAGGTCAGAATAAATTACATTCACTCTCATTCATACATTCATAGAGCAATAAAATAAATAAGAAGCGAGTACACAAGCATGTTAAAACAACATGATCACCCACGTGATAGTCTCATCTCGTCCGTCACCCTCTGACACCCTCTGACACCCTCTACACCCTCCGCACCCTCACCCTCCTCATAAACTTCTTGTAATTCTTAAGCTTCACTGTCTCTGATATATCTTGTCTAATGTTCATCTGTCACGATTAAGATCTTTAAGGACGTTTAATATTGTATTTATTTTTCTGAAAATTTGCTTTGAAAGTGAGACTGGTCCCTACCTGCTTGTACAATATTATTTGAAATTTCATTTCAGAACAGCTTAATTCATAAACATATAATTAAAACGCGAGTTCTCTAAAGTCATTTTCATTGTCTACGTATTTCAACATAAACTGGAAGATGTTCGTGCCATGAAGCAGTTAATGAAATTTTTGATTTAGTATCTTCCGTTGCGCATTTCAATTGCTGGCGGAAAAAAATAATAAGCGACTCAAATTATAGCTGCTTTGATTGTTATGATGCGATTAATTCTGTTTAACAGATGATTATTATTAAGCAGAATGCTTGCAACGTGGCAGAGAAGGTTGTAAACTTTAGAGGATGAAGAAGATTTTGTGATCTAACGCAAACTCGGACCTAGTAACTATGTTATCCACAAAAGTGTTTACCGAAATTGTGTGTTGTAACCACTATTATCTAGCAGCACATGAACAGCTAGTTGGTTGGAACATGATTCTTAATCGTGACAGTTGTAATGCGAGGTTCCTTAGAGAAGGCTGGTGCAGGTGAGGCTCGGGCCACCTTCCGCCGCGCACTGGCCCGTCAGCGGAGCCCCGAGCTAGCTGCCGCTTCAATTAGGCGGTTACCGAACACGCGATTCCGTCCCGGTGACGGCACCAAATATAATATTAACTACCCCGCTCTGTTTTTTGGGGTTCCGTCTTCAATGATGGATCGTTCTTCCGTAATATTTTTGTTTTTAATACATAATGTAGTGTTATTAATGGTAAAGTCGAATTCAATGTGATGATGTGAAAAAGTAGAATGTTTTTACAGCTTTATGTTGAAAAAAGGTTAAAAAAATCTATAAATGCAATGATATTGATTAGTAATGCATTGAGTTATATTGATAAAACAAAACCACTTGGAGAAATGATAATATTATACAGCTGTTTGAATTAACGACGATATATAAGAATTAAAAATTATTTAAACTAACAATTCCACTTAATAACTAATTCCTGTTTAACGTTTTATAAATTGGACGGATTTAAATATTTTTAGCTCAATAATTAATGAGTTTCGTTCATGTTATGATTGTTTAACTAAGTTAGTTCGAACTGAAACACGCAAAAAGTTACGCCAATATAAGAACCGTTACAGATATTATGTAAATGATTGTCGAACATTTTCCTTCATCTGATTTAAATTTTAAACAGTATTGATCGCCGGCACCGGCAGCGATGCTAAATTATGATTTAAACGTTTCATTTCCTATTAAAATATATTATTATATATATGTAACCAAAGTTATATTTAATAGTAATTATTCGTGTAATATATGGTTGTTCTGTAATGCAGCTTATAAGAGGCATTGCTTCCAAGCTCAGCTCGTATAAGTATGTCGAAGTGCGTCAAGTTACTAAATGGGTTAAATAGTTGAAGCTGAAAGCGGAAAGATAAGTTATTGAAAGTATCCCGGCTATGCTTTGTTGGAGGAATTCAGGACGTGTTGTGTGAAACCGATAGCTTTAGTTACATATTGTTTTGTTAGCTAAATAAATTAAGACTTTGATATTCAACTGGAAGGTGCGTTACAGATAAATATGTGAATTAAGGTTTAGATAAAACTTTAAGACATTGGGCTTTGTTAAGTCGTTTTTTTAAATGTTTTAAACTTAACGAATAAATAATGTTTTACAGATCTCTCAGCCATTCACCTTCCTGTTCATGTATTGTGTATATAATAATACCGATTTTAATTTAATTCTATGTAAAATGTTACTTGCAAGTATCGAATTTTTGTAAAATAAATAATCAAATAACCTTTTACATATATGTTTTCTTCGAAACTAAACTAATATAAAAAAATATATTAAATTTCATGCCAACAGCGTTCAAATTTAATTGTTTATAATATATATCGTGGTTGGAGAGTAATTTAAATCATACACTAAGGTCATCTTCCATCATGTAGATGTAATGGAAACGTTTTCTTGAGCTCCATGGTTCAGAGAATGTTCATTGCTCGTCATCATCCGTCACAAGCAGAGATTACTGTATCCCTAGCCCCTCCCCTCGCCCCCCGACCCTCGAGAGATGAAGGATAGCCAAATTGTTCCAATTAGAGCCCCAGCCACACGTAATGAACTATTGTCACTACATGTAATCGAATTACTATTAAACGCCCGACCTAAAGTTATTATCATTAATTGTGTGGTCATTTAATATAAGTGCTGTGAATTTTGTAGTTTTTGTTTGTTTTTGTTTTGGCACCAGTTCAAAATTTCATAACGTGGTTATATATTACGAAATGTTATGTAATAATAATATAATTGGCGTAATTTTATCGTATTCTGAATGACTTATGTAACTTTGATGTTTTATTAATTTTAATAAAAATAAAACAGTCTATTTTAAAATCAGTATATAAAAATTTATTACAAAATTCGCTTAGCGATTCATTAATCAATAAACATGTAATTTTTTCTAAATAAAAATTAAAGCATTGACTTCAAATAAATGTTACCAGTTACACGATTACAATAATGTAAACACCAGAGACTTAACATACAATAAATATTTTAAATATAATTGTTTATGTCTTATTCAACAATTCTATTCAATACTTCAATAATATTATTATATATCAATTAATCATCTTTTATTACATTCACTAACCTTTTAAATCAGTCTTGGTGCTTGTGGATATAACTATTCTTATTACAAGTGCATGTTTCTAAATTAAATTCTATAGAACAAAATATTTTAGCATAATTTAACAGTGATGAAGGTTACAAGAATATTTTGAGGAAAAAAATTTAAAGCCTTTTTCGGCAGACTAGCTGAAAATGGTAGACTAGATAAAACATATATTATCTATGTATGAACATCCGCCATATTGGATTTGTATAAATTTTTCTATATCAATAAATAAGTGACATTTATGTTACTCAATATGACATTAATTAGCTATACACTTAAAATTATATATGTATATATTGATCAGACATAAATATTTTAATAGAAATGCACTTATTCCTAAAATTATTTGTGAAGAGTATTCCTGATGACTCTGTTATCTCCTGGTATCTCCAGTTCGAGGTTGTATTATCTCGCTGCAACAGAAATTACAAAAATGTTATTGTATTCAAATAATTATAATTTTCCAGGACGGTCAAAGGTCATCGAGATACATTCTTGTAAACATTTATTTGTTTGTTTATTAATACTTGTTTTGTTAACTGCTCAAATCCCGTCAATGAATGATATGTTTTCAAATATTTTTATTCAAAACCTGTTTAATTATAAACATTAAAATTCGTATTTACGTCACAGTTATGTAAAATACAGTGACCGTTTATGCGTATATACATTTGTATGTAATAAGTAATTATGAATAAAACTTGTCGGCAATGAATAAAACGCTATGAAGAAATATTGTGAAATGTGCCCGTGTGGTGTACAATCAGCTTACATTCCTCTGTTAGTGAAAACTCAGTAACGCAAGTTTATTAATTAACTGTGTTATGTATTAACCAGTATATGTATGAGAGCATTGATTATATTAAATATTACAATTTTTACACTCGACGATGTATTGTATGTAATAATTAAATTCTGGTGTCCACGTCTTGGGTATTATAAATGTGCATTATAGAGAGGTCAGTCTAGTGAAGAGACTAATTGGCTTATTGAGGAGTCAGGTTGTATGTTACGTGGTGTTGGTACCGAGCTCGCCCCACGTGGTACGAGCTGGGTCTGTGCACTCTCAACGACATGTCGTATGACGTCATACGACACGACTTTAGTTGTGTGCTAGTGTACAAAAAGTAACCTAGAGGGAGATTGAGCTTATGAAGTCTACGTATTTGTTTAAATCAACGAATTCTATTGAGTCTATTTATCAAAATTGAATATTTTTCTTCAGTTCTCTCTCTATCAACCGATACAGTACAGTGTATGTGTTCATAGATTAATGCTCATTGGTCTTTAAGTATCTACTGTCGTGTCGTGTGGTCGAAGCGGACCTAAATGTAAAACGCTATGTGCTCGCAATAATTATAAGGCAGAATGAGCTCCGTTTGCCAAATTTTGATAAACGTCCGCTGCTCATAATAATTTAACGAAATTCATTATACGCGGTACACACATGTTTTCAAATATTAATCGTTTTTACGATCGTAAAAACCTTTGTGGAGAGTGTGACAATAGTCATAAATGATTTGCATCGATTACACTGGTCAACAAAAAAAATAAAAGTTGTTTGTTTCCTTTAATGTTTTTCTTGTTTCTATCTTAAATTGATGTATATTTTTTAAATTTCGAAACAGTTTTCCTCTAACAGCTTTTGTTTTTGAGTTACAGCTAATTACCCTCATTTACTACTTTCATCTACATATGCATTTTTTATTCGACACTGCAATATATTTTGTTGCTGTTTTCGATATGGCTTCGTCAAGAAGATGTTGTGTGCTTAATCCCGACTCTTTTTGCTATATTTGTAGTGAATATGTATTTGCAAAGTATCGAAAACCTATGTCTAACTTGTGAAAAATGTGTATCAACAATACTTTAAAATAAAATTGTTTAATCAGAACAAGCTGTGGATTCCTCATATTGTATGCCAAAAATGTGTTGTATGTCTACAATTGTGGTCCAATGGAAACAGAGATGCAGTAAATTCGAAACACAGGTGATCAGGTGCGAGAACCTTAAAACGATCATGACGACTGCTACTTTTGCGTTGTGAAAGTAAAAGGAATTAATCCTGGCAATCGAAATAAGTGGCCACATCCTAACTTATCTTCTGCCCAACGACCCCAATTAAAATCATGAGAGGTACAACCTGGCAAATCTAAATCTTCTGATGACCCGAATCCCTGTGAACCCGAACGAAATTCATCAAGTGAAGATTCTTATTCAGTCTACAAATCTAGCCAAGAACCTCAAGAACAGATCAGGCAACTCGTGAAAGATTCTGATTTTGTCAAATCAATGACTAAAGTGGAATCGAAACCTTAGAGTTAATTTTTTTTGGTTATTAGTAATTTCTTAGGCAAAAATAAATCTGACGACTACGTGGAGCTTGTTGAGGCCATGCTATCGAATTTGAAACAACTAGGGTGCAACATTAGCATAAAAATCCACTTCCTGCGCTCGCATTTAGACCGATTTCCAAAAAATCTGGATGATTACAGTAAAGAGAAGGGTGAAAGATTCCTCCAGGGTCCAGAACATTGGAAGAGCGTTATCAGGGGCGGTGGGACTCACATATGATGGCAAACTACTGCTGGAGTTTGCAACGAAATCTATCTGAAGTCGTTCAGTCAAGAAATTCCTACAAAAGATCATTTCATTGTATTTTATAAAACATTTTGTATCAATTTTCTGCATTTTTGGTCAAAATAAAAAAAATATATATTTCAAAAACTAAAGCTGTTAGAATTTTTTTAGTATTTTTTTCATATTCAGGGACATAGAAATAACTAATACCAGTGTAAAAAATAAAGGAAACAAAATATGTGTTGGGCAGTGTTATTATTATATATGAACGAGCGAATGCATTATCACTAATGTTATCAAGATAATAGCATAATTAGTTACTGTATTTGATAATTAGTTACAAATATCATTCTTATTTTAACATATAAATATTATTTCATTCCAAAATAACGATGAATGCGAACTAAAACGCTGATTACTCATAATTTTCGCGAGGGCTTGTTCGTTAGGTTCTTTCTTATATTCACGCCTCCTAAGTTTTAATTATGTTTGGCGAAATTGTTTTACTCAATCCTAATTAGAGCCACACATTGAATACAGTTTCCAAAACGAAATCCTCTTTTACGCCGACGGAGAAATGGTGTTTGAACCACGTGTGGATAGGAATTATTAGATCTGCTATTAGGTATATACAGGGTGACTGGTGAATTACTATCGATATTTAAGGACGTGATATTTGACGATCTTATATGACAAAATAAAAATTAATATAACATAAATATTAATAAACTTCTAAGTAAAGTTAACCAAAAGTTATGTAATTAATTACGCATCGTATGAACACCCTACAGATTAGGTATACACACACACTCACACATACGCGCGCGGAGGCGTGTTGTTGTATCAGCACGCCGCCGCACGCGTCCACACTTGGAACACTTAGAACGTGTACACACTTTATTTATTTATACGGAAATTTGGTCAAAAATTAAGTACCTATTTTTTTTACACAATTCGAATGAGAATCATGAACCGAGTATGCTCCTTAAATATTGATAGTAATTCACCAGTCACCCTGTGTAGTATGTTTGTTATTTAACAGCTATTGCTACAGAACATGTCCCTCCTGTCCGAGGCTAGGTTCAAACTATATCTCTCCGGGATCGTTTGGTCTCTAGCCAGTAGTCCCCGGATACACCACCATCATACAGATTAATTGTCTATATTACTATTTGTATTTATGTGCACTTGCTTTTTATGTAAGTCATTTGGCATTGGTTCAATATAATATGCATCATGTTTACTTATCTATTGAAAATAGGATTATTTTATATAAATATCTGTTACAAATTTTGGGCAACGCTTAATGTAATGTAAATTTAAAAGATGAATGTATAAACTATATTTGATAGGAAATAATATAGTAATTGTGATAATAATCTTGACTGAAACGATTCATCTTTGATTTTATTTAGTAAATTGGTTGTATATTAAAATAAAATAAAGTATTTACAACAGAATCTTATTATGTTAAAGTTCATTATAATTCCTGTTTAACGTATAAGTGCAGTAATACAGCCGTTACTTTGAAAGTTATTTATTTGTAGGTACACCGTGAGCTCGAATATCTTTGTAACTGACACCTGCCCGGTGCAGCCTCTGTACTGTAAGGGCGCCCTGTATAAATATAAATAAAATCTATCCGTACGAATGGTTCGCTCTACCCATCTTGAATTACTTTAAAACATCGCTATTTTTAAAATTATACATCTGTAGATTTTGTACAAAATTCTATATATAATAATTTAATAATTTTAATGGTTTTATTTAAATTTGTTGCATTGATTTTCAACTTACATTTTATTCTACCATATTAAGTTTATCTCGGTCTGTTATGGGACAGCAAATATTTATGTATTTTTTCAATAATTATACTATGAAAAGTAAAACAGTTCTATCACATTCGTGAATAATTTTGAAGATTTTATAAAATAATTCATTCGTATTAAATTTAAATGTAATTTGTTAGGTATAATATAATTAAATCGTGTTGGTTGCGCGGATCTCACAATTGTTTCTCCCACCTGCTCTTAAATTGCGTCTCGTCTTGTTTCAAACGTTTTAAAGATAAATCGTCGTTGGCTCCGTTTTTTTCATTCACTTATCTTATTCGAAAAATCTTTGTTTCACTTAAATGTTGAGTGAAGTTTCGTGTTCCCTCCCTCCTCGTCCCTTCAATCTCCTTTCATTCCATTGTTGATGAAATCTTGTTTGTTTTATACGTTTCTATTAAAATTAATATTTATATATTTTTTTTCCCTAAACAAGTTATTTAACGAGCATAATTTTAAAAAGACCGTTACAGACGTAGTTAAATATTACGACGATGTTAAATTAGGTTAGTTTTGCAAAAAAAGTTAACGGAGAGAAAACAGTGTGCTATGTTAAAATAAAAATATTATCTCTTATGCAGTGAAACGCCCGCTTCTCATATATGGGGGCGCGAGTTCGAAACCTGACAAGTACCATTGTGATTTTTCCTAGTCATATGTACTTTCTAAGAGTATTTGGACACCACTGACAGACGGTGAAGGAAAACATCGTGAGGAAACCTCGACTTATAATTTCAAATTATAAGTTTGAAATCGCCAACCCGTCTTTAGCAAGCGTGGTGATTAAAGCTCAAACCTTTTCCATGTGAGAACGAGGCCTTTGCTCAGCAATGGGCTCTGATAAGCCGATGATGCCGATGATATGCATTGATGTGTGATTTGTTACGTAATCTGTTTGGTTCACCTGTATTCAAATGATGTAGTTCCTGCCGGGCTGGCGGGCCCCGAAGGCGAAGGGCCAGGCCCTGGTCCTCCTCGCCGCGTCCAGGTCTCCTCTCAGCAGGGCCACCACGTCGTCTAGATACCTCAGCGCCCGCGACTCCGCTGACAGCGCGCGAGCCGCCGCCGTACAACGACATGCGCGCGCGCATTGTGTCTGCTCAACAAACAGTTTCATTAAACAATATGCATTTAGGAATTAAATTTAATTTCATTTTTTTTATCTATGTTGTCTGTAACATGACACTAAAAAAATCTTTGTTATAAAACAAAGATGTTGTGAGTATGTCAATTACATTCGATATATATTGGATTAACTTAACATTATGTAACGTCTATTGAAGACTGTAATAAATTAATTGTATTAATATTCTAATACATAAAACACACACTGAAGAAGTCTCCCCGATTGAAAACAACTGCCACCACAGCATGCCAGATTAAATGAGTTGCATACTTATATGAAAGCAACAAAACAAGTGCAAATGACTTTTATAGAACAAAATGTTTGAATTATGTTTAAAAATGCAAGATTTTGCATGTTTATTTAATTATTATGTTCCAATCCTTGAAATAATACAATAAACGGTCTGTCAGATGATATTTTCTGATACTCGTATGTCACAAGTAATTTCTATCAATTGACAACGGAAAGAAGAGTGCATGACACACAGTGCGGGCTTCAATTAGATAACAATTGCTATTAATGAAGATTTAAAATGTGGGCGGATACAAATTATCATATGTTTATATTACAATACATTGTTAAACAACGCTCGTCAAAAGTAATATCTGTTCATATTATACGAGTCAAAATTTAATACCATTTAGGACATTTTGATTTATTTCACAGCTCATTTGGTGGTTTTGTTGTGGGTAATGTTTCTGTATACGAAATTAATGTGTTGTTTGAACAGCGTAAAATATTAATGGTATTAAATTGCTAATGGCTCTGACCCTCTGTGATCAGAGGAAAAACGTACGTAACCCCATCCGGTGCTCTCTGTACGCTCAGCCAACAGTTTAATAAACAATAAGCGTACAAGTTTGCAGGTAAATGATTGATTAGGGATATCTGCATATTAATGTGGGCCGGTCCCTGAGAGCGTTCACTTACTTACGAACAGATAAATTTAAACAATACCGTTTTAATGAGCGGTTTGTGTGATTATAAGTTAGAAAACATTGAGTGCTTATAATGGACTAAATTGCATTAAGCGTGAAATTATTGGTCATGATTAAAATATCTTGGTGATTAGTGCGTGGTTTTGATAGTAATATGGTGGCAGTCGTCAGTGGGTACCAACGCGGTCAGTGGTCGCGGCGAGCGAGGCGCCGGGCCAGCACCTGGATGTCCTGGTGGATGCCAGCCAGTTCCTCGTGCAGGTTCCTCGACTCCACGAGTAGCGCATCTAGTTTCCTTGCTGCAGCTGATAAACTATAATCTTCGTCAATTTCTTCGTCGTCTTCGACAGCTAGAGCCAGTTTTCCGAGCCTCTCCCTCTCCATGGCCTCCCGGGTTCCTCCGCCACGTTTTCTAAATTCTCTAAGAAGTTGTTTCCGTATATGAGGTCCAGATCTCTCATCCTCCTCAGCTTCCCTGAGTTCCTCCGCTAGAGATCGTTCTTTTTTGAAGTCATGAATCTCTCTTTTTTGCTTGCTATCTATTTCATTGCCTTCGTTTTCTACAACTGATCTTCGTTGTTCACTATCTGATTTAGATAACCGGGAAAACTGTTGAGGTTCAGGCGGCAGAAGGGCTCTCTGAAGAAACCGTCTGGTGTCTTCGTCATAGGGTCGCACCAGTCCCCGTCTTGGCGTGGGTCGCACTATAGCTTCCAGTGTATCTTTTCCGGGGTCTTCTGGCCGTAACAGCTCTAAAATTTTATTTCTCGTTGGAGATATTGAGGTAATCAAATCTAATCTTGACACAATCGTTGCTCTGTTTTCTAACGCACGAACTTCTCCAGACGGTGTATTCACAGTTATATTTTCTTTCACTTCTCGGTAGCTCTGCAGTCTTATATTTTCTTCTGTTTGGAGCGTGGCTGGTCTATCACGTGGGTGAGTTTCTTCTGGTATAATAGAAGACAACAGCGGCGTGGAGTCTTCCCGCGCGCACAGACTCATGTCGCGCTCGACTGACAGTCGCGGACGCACTAAATGGTGGAAGAAAGCGGCACGCGATCCAACGATAACACTACTTAATATTTTATTTGCTTCATTATTCACTGTAACAACATATCGACGCTAATTAGAGGGTCGTGCGAGCGCCACGGACACCGCAACTCGAGTGCGGACGTCGGCCATAATTTAATTTAAAAGCTATTTGTGTTTTACGCTTCGAACTTCAATGTAATTACCAATGAACGGCATCATTATCACAATGCAGTGATACGAACTCGTTACTTAACGAGTTTTTGTTTATCGACACAACGACGACTCATAAAAACGACGCGTTAAAACACATATTTACACTGAAATAATTAATTTAACTGAAGCGTCTACGTTCGTGTAGGTTATATTTCCAGTGTTACATTAGAGGTTTGTCTACAACTCACTGCAGCGCGTCGTGTGTGAGTTGCGTTGCACCGCCCCGCATCACAAGTCCACTGTTTCACTTTTGTTTAACCTAAATGCATTTAATGTTAGCCAACTTAACGCTTCACAGCTCCTGCGGCTACAAACGATGCTTCTATTGCAGTCTGTGGCTCATTTTCCTGTGTCCGTTTCATCGTGACTATATCGAATAGTTTTTCTAGTGACTTAAGATTCCATAGGTCTACAATATTTTTTGGTTTACTATTATCCATTTATTTTTTCTTTATAAAAATCAAAGATGATTATATAATAAAATAATATATTTTAATGTATTAAATTTAGGGGCGAGAACCCGGAAAGTGCTTATGTTACTTATGTAGACAAATAGGTTAGTTCCATTTAAGTGACACAAAACTAATGTATCGATGTCGGCTGTTCAAAGTGAGTTTAACAGCGCATGTATGAAACATTAATAACGGGCTCGCTCGGACAGACAGCCCTTAATTACGTGCTTTGCAATTATTAATTATTATACGATAATATCTTCATTCTGTTCATGTTACGCCAATTATATTCAAACACTTTATATGTATAGTAAAACAATGATTTTTAAATTGATTAATATTTTAACTTTTACAATGAGATTATCTTTAAGCTTTCACTTACGCGAGAAAATTGCATTTTTCATCGAAAGCGGATCTACGTTTAATTAGTTCAGTGGCTCAGGTTTAAGCAACCTATACTGGTATATGTACGTACCTTGATTTATTTTACTTTCTAGTTATGTTACATATGTACATATATATCGGCATGTTAGGTTAAATTAGTATCAATTTGCTATTGAAAATAAATCTTTTATATTTATACTAAATAAAACACAATACAAAATGTTATTTTGATCAGTAAAATTAGTATTGAAACTTATCTTGATGTTATAGAATTCCTACGGTGTATCTGATGAGTTGTTGTTACCTATGAACACCTTCGGATTATATTCCACATATGATTGTAATAAGAGCTATATGCAAAGGAATATATGACTATAGAAACATAGCACCTTTTTTTTATAGGAAACAGGGTGTTTGGGCTCCCAGCTAGAACGCAATTTCATTAGTTTTGGTCACCTCTCTGGGATATTTAGGGCCAACATATATTTAAGAATTATAATAATGTCGTTAAAATAGTAATATTTTCTTAGATTTTTACTTCCGTATAAAGTACAAATAAAAATGTTGGCCAATGGTTTGTAAATGCACTGTCTGCGATATGTTTTAAGAGTTCAGACGTCTGGTAAATAATTAAATAACTTATCTACTTGGTATTATAATGATTAATTAATAGTCCTCGAGTTAATAAGAAGATACCTAAAGGCTACAACAACAGAAAATTATTAATGTACTTTTCAAGAGTTATAAGTAAATCTTATTAACATTTTTTGCATACATTTTGTATTTATTTTGGTGACAGTCTTTAACGATAACCTTACTCAAATATATAAAAAAATGGAAAAAAATATATGAAAATATATTACATTGTTTGAACATATTACAAAATAGCAATAGTCAACACAACAAGGAGTTACCATCTTTATAGCATAATTAAAAATTCTTATCACATATATTATATCGTCTGTATTTCAGTAACTCTTCAAATGGACTTGGAAATAACAAGAAAGCGGAATCATGAGAAATGAAGTTTATTTAATTGTTTTAAAAGTTTTATATTATACAATTTAAATAATTCAACCAATATAATAAAATAAGTGTATTAATAAAGGCGGGAACTTGTGAGCATTTATGGTTTCATGTTCGTCTTTCTTTCATGAGAGGGAAGTTAAACTGATTCTCGCGATTATGTCTCGGATTGTTTTCTCTCCTACGAGTATTTTATAAAAAAATAATAATATGAACAATAAAACATAAGTCATATATAAATCACAATTTCTCAAGTACAGCTCAAACACAAACCTATGTACATATGTATATTGGAGTGTCCATATTGAGTGGGATCTGCCGTCCTGCGGGTTTGCTGTTAACTTGGAAGTACTACATATGTGTGCACTTTGATCTTCAGTAGTAGATGGATCCCGTTGGATACTAATTGTATCAGAACCTAGGATTGTGTTTGTTTATAGCTGTCAGTAGGACTTGAGATTGAGGAATAATTAATCAGTTTCGAACATTCGTGCGTTTTCATGTAAAAAGTTATATTTAGGATAATTAATATGTATGTATTAAATTTTCGTGTTCCTGGTTACAGTAGTCAAGTCATCCTTAATATGTTGATTGTGTTCGAGGAACATTGTCATATAATTGGAAGTGTAATAGTGTCTGTATATTCTGAGTGCGGCCACTTTCCCTTAATTGCTGCGCCTGATAACAGAATGATACGTAATTCGTATAATTACAATCCGGTTTATCAATAATACGCGGTGTATTATCAGATAGCATCTGATAAGAGTCGAAACAAAGTTGATACGTGTAATATGTCCACAATTTCGGCGTTCACTTATCATCAGCGGTGGTCTGGGGTACCTAATGACAGCCTCTACACCATTTGCTGGGCTGAGTGGTATTCGAGACCTCTGCTGATCCTGGACCTCGAAGTTTTTTATCTTAATTATTTTTTTGACAATCTTGATCGATGACTTTAATTGATCGATATATCGCAGGTCAAGTTGGCATTAACCGCGGATTGTTTTAATAATTATTTTTTAAACTCTTTTTTGCTCGCTAAATTTATAAAGTGTTTAATGTCCTCTTCAGTATTTCTACACGATCTCCTCTGTACAGCATTCATTCTGCTAATGATCATTAAACGCAGCAGCATAAAGCTCCGAGAGTTGGCGAGGAGATGCTGCTCTGTATCAAATTACAGCCGCTGTCATACCACCCTCTGAATAATTATCACTAAATGACCGAATAAATATGATAGTTGCTATTATTTTTGACATTATTGTTGCTTGAAAAAGATCTTACAGTAAATATTTCTTACTAATAGAAAGAAGGTACTTAGCACTGTGTCTATGCTTATTTTAGACACAGATGAAGCTTACTTAATTAAATTGTGTATCGTTAGATTTGTACAGGAGGCGACAGGTGATAGTGTCACCTATACTTTAGGAAATGATAAATTAAAAGACGTTTTATTCGAGATGCATACAAATTTCTAATGAATTATATATTAAAAAAAGGATTGATTATTCTGTGATTATTTAAAGCTTTATGTTCTAAGTATATTTTTAAATATAATGTATTGCTCTAAGCTCTTTTTTAGTATTCAAGAGAAAAGCATCATGTTAATATTTTCGTCAAGTATGACGATGTCTGTTTAACAACACTTCAGAGACTTTTCAAGAGTGTTTAATGTACGGAAATGTAAAGGTTGTTGCTATGTTCATATATACTAGGTATTTAAACTTTGCTTAAATTCGGATACAGACAAAGGGGAAATGTATTTTATAGTCATTTATATATTCAGCAATTATTATTGTATTTTGTACTGAAAGTAGTTTTCATGGCAGCCATAGACAAAGTGCGAGTTTATCGCTAATTTCAATCGGCACCCCCTCGTCGTATACCATATGAATCATCCGGGTTTTCCTGCGAATAATAAAGCAAGGCGCCGATCCAATTCTTTTGCCATATCGCCACACCTTGGCGGTAAGTAATCCTTCCAACCTTTTAGTCAGCCTACAACAGAGCTGTCAAAAGATACCTTTATGTTTGAAGGATCCTCGAGCCGGCTGGAGGGCCACTTGAGGAAAGGAGTGCTTACGAGTGGAGAGGGGAGCTGGAGGGACGGCGCGGGGGAGGAGAGGCAGACACTCGGTTCAATCAGCAAGGGTAGGCTTCTGGCGTCAACTTGAGAAGTCGGTGTTGGTCGTGAGGACCTAATGGTTGCTGGTTCGAGACTGATACCGTCTTTAGATGACCTTCCCTCCCTTATCTTCATACTATAATATGTTTTTGTAAATTTTCCTTGTTATGTTAGCCTAATTTTCGTTCTTAATTCAATTCAATCAAGAGATAATTTCTTACATGTATTTGTGCAATTATAATCGAAATTAAATTCTCGTTCACTATGTTTTGAGAACGTTGTATAAAGTGTATGGAATTTTGCAAAGAATTTCTTACAAATTATGTAAAGATTGCTTTCAGTTCCGAGATTAAAGTTCCTCCTTGTTCTAATACAGTCACCAGCAAGTGCTAGTTTATAATAAAGAAAAATGAAGTTCTCATTTCAAGATTGTAGTCGGGTTGGATTTGTGTTATTAGTGTTATTACTCTTTTCTGTAATAAAAGAGAGAAACAGTTGAATAACTTTAAATATACCTTCATAAAATTGATTAAACCATTTCTATACACCAGTCTAAGCCTTATAATGGGTCTTCTGCATCAGTTTTGCGATAAAAGTCGTCCGTCATTACATTTAATATTGATGTGTAAGAAATATTTTTATGAAGAAACAATTTGATGCGACATCAAGTTTGAAGGGGGAAATTTTAAATTTTAATAATGGTATGGGTCGTAGGGAGCTTTTTCGACTAGCAACACTAGGGTTGCCGCGCGCATGCTCGTGCCGTGGTCGATAGACGGCGGTGTAGTGTAGTGTCGCGGGCAGTCAGCGCGGCGCGACCCCCGAGCGCGCGCCGCGGCCATGAGGGCGCGTGCCCTGCTCACCGCGCTCACAGCTATCGCGTTAGCCGCCATCGGGAATGCCGAGAAGAGCAAGTTCTGTAAGTGTTATATACTCATAGCATGTAGCTTTACTTTACCTGCTCTGGTCACCATCATACCGGCACTCACAGCGCCCTCTGGCGGATGGCGGTCCGCTAAGAAGTGCTTGAAGAGTTCGCGGTTTTACGGATGCGATGACTCCATTTTGGAATTCCGTGTTCTTTTCGGCCTCTTGGTTGTTGTTAATAGATTTATAAGACCCGACCTCCCAATGACTTCATTTATAACAGTACTCTCATACATACATATATTACTTGTAGTACGATATATAACCTCAACATTTTTATATACTTTGAAGTTATGAATTAAATCATTCATATATTATTCAAATATCTCACAAAACTATCATTTAACAATAATTGTTAATGATATGAATTTTAATTTTTTTTTAGTTTTAATTTATCAAAATTTTCATTTCAAATGTGAAACGAGTAAAACATATATTCGTATATACCTACAATATACACGTCAGTAAAATAACTAAAAAACTGTATATTTATTGATGAACATTATGAAACTGCTCATTTATTAATTTCTCCTGATATTAAATAGAAATGTAAGCCATGATTGTTATTAGAGACGAGTAAAACGAGTTATTAAAAAGGCAATTTCAAATAAGGAAGCGCCTATGTAAATTATATGGAATTCATAGGATTCGTGGAAAAATAGGTCGTACAGAAAATACAATAGAGAATGAAATGTATAATGAGAATGTAAGAGAACGCTCGCTCGACCGTGCGGCGTGGACCGGGAGGCTTTACTATAGGGTTACGCTCAAGGCTCGTCTAGCGTGGCCTATTCAGATGGCACGATAGAGCGCCGGACTTAATCTTAAGCCTACTTTAATATTCATTAATGAACTCGTTTCTTGAAGGTTATATGTAGACATAATATTATATTTAGCATATTTTAATTAGGTATACTGTTTGTGTATTTTATCGGTGTGTTTGATATATTAAGCCGGTTATTATCTAAGGTCAATGAAAGATCATTTGTAACAAGCTATGAGAACAATTATATTGCCGTGATAATATTTATGTATTTAACGTTTTCTCAGATGTTGAAGTACTTGTTGATTTTCTGCCATCCCTCTGAGAGTTTGCTTGTGATTTTATCCACTGGTCCTGGTCCACCGCAGTGTCTCGGAGGTCCAACCAGCAGCACGGTTTCCCCATGAGACAATTTTAACGTCTTTCCTACAGTAACATGGTTGCCGGGTGATAAACTAGATCCTCCAGAACTTGCCGCTACTGTCATTTCAGCTGGTAGGCCAGGAATCTTGGAAAGCTGAGCCTCAGTCAGTCCAGCACCAAGATTAGACACGACTAACAGCGACCCACTCCCACCCCACCTCAGTATCGCCAGCGCATCACTTAATACTTTTATCTGAAGATTGAAAAAAATTGCAAATATTTTTTTTATTCCAAACACAATTAAAAACTTTTAGTCTCAATGATTTCGAGAGTCTTTGCATTTCGTTGTAAAATAAACAAATATAATTTTACCTCAACGTGTGGCCAAATAGCTGCAGATTTTCTCATTGCTGATGCTATCTTCATTACACTGACATGGCTCAATTCATTACCATATTCAGATTTTGCGTTCTTATATCTGTAATTTGGAGGTAACGGCATCCAGGGTTCTCCCGTCGTGAAATTAGCTTTAGGGCTATTATCCCACGGAAAGGGAGCAGCCGAAGGAATATAATCCATTGGCCAACAATTGGTAGTATCTGTCCAATCAAGTAACGTGTCTGCAACTCCTAGCTCATCTCCTTGTTGAATGATAACAGAGCCAGGAAGAATCAAGGTTAATAGTATTACAGCATCAACCATTTCGCTGCCATAACGAGTGGCTATTCGGTTTCCGTCGGATCTACTGGTCTGCAAAATATATTTCTAGTATAGTTACAATATCAGGACGTTTTGAAATAAAAACAAATCGATTATAACTTTGTATATTAGTGGTTAAATTAATAATTCAAATCAAAAGAGGATTCAACGGTATTTTATCATGTAGAAAGTAATGTACTCCTAAAATTCGCCACAGTTGTTCGCACGTTGCTTATGAAGAATTATTTAGCCTTTAAAGCATGCAGCAGCATGGCTTAATATTTACGGTTAACTCACGAGCCAAGCGGGGGTCGTATCTTGTGGTGAATACAACAACGCGGCGTGCAGGTCTAGCGCCAAGCCAACAGCCGGCCGTTTGGCTTTTGTAGAAAAGGCATAACTTATTACACTATTGGCACCTACACCGCCCTCAGCGTAATATTTAGTAGCGACTTCCGGCTCCAGAGAGGATTCTACTAAAATAACCCTGTAAAGAGTACACGATGTTTATAAACTGAACTGTGTCCGTTTTACTAAAACTATTACATTACAAGTATTCATTTAAATAAAACTAATATTATTCCGATGATAACGCATATTTTATTATTTTAAAACTACATACTCCCGACGTTTCGGTTACTTTTCAGCAACCGTGATCACGTATGTAGTTTTAAAATAATGAAATACGAGTAGCAACCCCAATTTTAAGTTTGTAATAATATTCTGATAAGTATTTGATTTGATTCGAATTATTAAAGATATTATCTTACGGCGCATCATAATTTTGATTCCCAGAGCAAGCCATGGCTTCTTTCGCCATTCTTTTAACAAGTCTTTCACCACATTCGTAATTCATTAAAAAGTCTGGATTAATCAGAACTCCAGCGGCTCCTCTCTTCAACCACTCGCACATTGCATCAGATAGCATGGCAACGACACTTTCAGAGCAAATATTTAATATCGCCTCTTTGTTAACAGTTGCATAATAAGCTCCTCTGTATTCATGCCACGTCCAGTTTCTAAACGCCCGACTGGCCTGAATATGAAATCTTGTAAATATGCGAGGACTCAATTCTAGGTTAAAATAATGTAGAAAATAATCCAATTACCGGTGGCTCCTCAGCTGCTCCACTGATCCATACAATTCCATCTTCAAACCCAGTCTTTCTTTCTGCGCTTGAATTAAATAGAATTGAGTTCGAGCTTACGGTCTGTAGCTGTAATGTTATCAAAACTTTGAGCTCTGAAACCAGAAAGATAATTTTACAATTCAAATCTAAACGTGAGCAAAATATTGGTTCAATCAACGTACCTAATTTATTTGCTTTAGCCAGCAGTGCATTAAAGTTATCGATAGTACCATATCTTGTTTCAATGTTAACAAAATCGATGGTCCCGGGTGAATTACAGTCTAAGCTTTTCTCGGAGATGGGAGATAAGATTACAGCATCAGCTCCTATGGCGCGTACGTAACTTAGCTGTTTTGTAGCTCCTGAAAACAATAAATCAAATAACATATTAATTACGATTAAAAGTTATTACTTAACAGTTTTTCGAAAACATTACTGTATAGAGAAAGGTAAATCCATAAGAAAATATATTTCTATGTTTCCTAAATCTGCTAGATCTTGTAAAAATAACAATAGCAATATTAAAATTTCGTATATTTAAGCATAATATTATTTTGATGAAAAATTAAATGGTTCCGATTCAGCAATTCCATATTGTACTGTTTGTGCTCTATGGAAGTAAAGAATTATACATTTTATTCTATTTAACAATAGTTGGTTTATATACATATTTTTTTATTACAATACCTTCTAAATCTCCAAGGCCGTTTCCATCGAGATCCTTGAAAGAGTCAACTAGTAATCTATAGTAGATAGCGTTGTTCCACCAGGGCTCGGCGAGCGAGGCTCCCAGGGACAAAAGAACCAACGCAACCACCAACATGTTCCAATGAATTGACGATCAAATTATTTAACACACAGCAATCATTAGTGACGGAGCTAGACAGAAACTATGGTGATTTTCCCATGCTATATATTGCTATATAACATGTACACTATATTCTCAATTTGTTTTCTGTAAGCTTTAATGACTATACGCTTATTTATTTCTGCTTTCTTAGAAGTAATTGAAACCAATTTTTAGCTCGATACATAGTAGAGTTTTTAAATATCACCCATTTAGGAGGATTAAAAGGTTAAACATCATATTTTAATCCAAAAATTTAGTCCACTTATGAAACTAATATTGAAGGAATATATTAATGATAAATCAATGAATATATGAAAGTGTTTATTAAATAAAGTTTCATGTTTAAACTACAGTCGTACTGTTGAAACTTATCAAACAATTTATGTCCTTATACATTGTTTTATTTCTAAATCTATATTCTAATATATTGTAATGTTCCCAAGTATGTGATGTATGTTGTTATCAGCCACATACATCACTATGCACCTCGGGGGGCGGAAGCGACGTCATTACGACCGTAATTCAGTTACGTGACAAATTGCCGGACAAACCAACTATTATTAGTTAGCTGGAAACGGACGCAGTGATCTGTAATTTTAGGTTCTACAATCACACGGTTTACTGAGCCTGCTGTAAAAAGGTCGGATCAAAGATCTTTAGATTATGATTCGACAAATTTTATCCAATTGCTTATCGGGTTCGTCGTATCTGCAAGTTTTTATATTAACATTATCTGCACGTATAGCCGTTGTAATAAAGGACGAAATATATATGTAATAAAACGATAATATTTTATGATGAAAGTTATATTTATAGTAACAATTACATATGTGTCATATTGTTATTATTATATGATATGTTAGGTCGGAGGAGCTCGCAGCACGATCGCTTCTCCCGCGCTGACTGTTATATTTGCTCGGGGTACATGATCCCTATAAATATGAATGACTTTATTAATATTATTAATGACTTATAATACCAGTGTACTTATTTTCATATAAATAATAGAAAATTATAAAGTTTAGTTTTACGTTCATCAAAATTAAAAATGTATCTACTCTTGTATACTATGAATTAATAATTAAATTAGCGAACGAACGCTCCCGACAGGATTACGATGCAAATTTGAAAATAATAGCTGTTATTTGGTTGTTACGGAACAAGGAAAAACACAAAGTTTTTAATTTTTTTGTATAAAACAGGTTGTACGAGCATACCTGATATTACGTATTTAACATAAGCAGTATTCGGTTACGTGAATTTAAATTGGTTTTTAATAAATTAAAATCATAAATATAAATAATATTCTAAGTTACTTAAAGTTTTTCGTGATACCAGTGTTTAAAGTCAAGCGTCTAGTATAAAGTAATAGACCCAGCTTTTGAAATATTATTATGTTTTAGTCATATTTATAAGCATATCAAGCTACTTGCCCTGAGAGTCTCTCGGAATGAATACTGGATGCGTGGACTGTTAGAGGTTCGTTTAAGAAGTCAACTGTCGACAGATCAATGATGTCAGGTTCATCCCCAACGTTGAATACCAAGGCATATGTGTCATAAGTTATTAAATGCCGCACCAGAACGAAGGTGTGTTTAGACAGAGCCTTCACGTGGTAGTTTCCGTGTGATAGAGTCGGTTCTTTGCGTAAGTTGCTCATGGTTTTATACACCTAAATTTAAAACTGGTTTTAGTATGTTACGTGATCTTTTTGTCAAATCTTTCTTAATTGAATCTTAGAAGATTTTTCTATAGTAATGATAGGAAAGATATACCTTGTAATGACTCCGTTCTGCTTCTCTTTGTGCTTGAAGGTTTATTTCCATGTAATCTTGGGCTACCGGTAACCAGGTCTTTGGACCGCTCGAGAATCCTGCATTAGTCGTATTATCCCACTGATAAGGAGTTCTCGCTGGATCCCTGGAGTAATCCAAGTAGTTGTCAGGGTTCCCTTGGTTACAAGCATTTACATCCACGGTATCCTCCCAACTTACATAACCATCCCTCATACCAATTTCTTCCCCCTGGTATGTTATAGCCACTCCTGGCAGCATCATATTTAATGAATTCAAACCATCCACCATATTAGGTCTGAACCTGGATGGCATTCTATTTTGATCGTGATTACCAAACTGTCAAAGAACTCACGATTAATAACTTAGTTATCCCGAATTCAGCACGACTTGTATGTGTTTTGACTTACCACCCAATTAGCAACTCTGCCCGCCGGCATGTATGTTAACCAGTGTTGAATAACGTACACGAAGTCTCGAGCGTTGGATTGAGCTGACAAGCTAGTTATGAAATCGAAATTGAAAGGGAAATGGGCTCCATTTCTATCTTTCTCGTTGCCATAGTACAACATAGTCATCGTAATATTGGCATAGGCTTCCGCTAAAAGAATCCTACGAATATAAAAAGCAGCAACGTGTTATAAAATAATTTGATTTAATATTATTAAATTATATATTACAGTAGTGTTATATCCAGCTTACTTGGTCTCTGTCCCGTTATTTTTCTGATAGTTATCAGCAAAATCTCTCCATTCATAAACGACATCGTACAGTTCTATTTGATCCCTGACATGAACCTGAGTGGTGTAACCGGGTTGATTGGGATTTAAAAACATGTTACCGCTCAAAGGCTCATCTGGGTACACTCCTCCGTGATCATTAGGGTCTGCTTCAAAGAGATGCGGGATAGCGTCTAATCTATAGCCGTCGACTCCCTTATTAAACCAATACCTCATTATGTTTATCATCTCATCTCTAACAGCCTTCTCCCTAAAGTTGAAATCTGCTTGCTCGATCGCAAATTGGTGTAAATAATATTGTTGTCTCGCCTCGCTCCATTCCCAAACGGTGCCACCGAATTGACTTATCTGGAGGCAAATTGCGAATATTATATTATATAGGAAAAATAGAATAAATAGTAAATTACGGCAAAGAAATATTAATAATCCGACATGTTTACCCAGTTAGATGGAACTAGGCGGTTGCTAGCGTTATTGGGATCAATAATGGGATCAGCCCAAACAAAATAGTTTTCGTATCCAGGGTCTCTAGCTTCTGATTTCTTGAAATAATTGGATTCGGTACTTGCGTGATTCGGGACATAATCTAGAAGAACTTTTATACCTAAAAGGCAGAGTATATATTTTTTTCATATATTGATATGCATAAAAAACAATATTTGGCTCTAGAATTACCGAGCTCGTGTGCCTTCTGTACTAAGCTTTCGAAATCTTGCATGGTTCCATATTCAGAGTGGATGTTATAGAAATCACTGATGTCATATCCGAAGTCTACCATCGGAGAGACGAACACCGGTGACATCCAGATAGCGCCGACGCCGATGTCAGCGAGATGTTCCAACTCCATTATGATGCCTAGATTTTAGTATCAGAGTACAAAATATCAATAAAAAGGTATAAGGATTTAGCAGCTGTAGTATTTACATTAAATAAATTTTATTGTTCTACATATTCCATTTTTGCTAAAATTTCAGTTCACGAAATGGTTTTTGATATTGTTCTTTTACATTAAGGTCACTAAACAAGGAATGAGCATTATGTTTGGAGATGTTCTTTAGTAACGCAACAAAAGTAAAGGATTCTGATAAAATTTTCTGAAATCTAGATTAATCTAAAAAACTGCAAGGTTCTTTGTTAATCGGTAAATGTTACCCCAGGTATAAACTACATAGTATGTTATAATTCGCTCTATTTCGGTTAATGAAATACTAATTTTGGTTTATTTTCAATATAATTACCGATGCAATCACTAATCGGTGCAGATTATTTCGGTGTTTTAAACAATCCATTAAACCGAAAACACTAATGTTATAAATTGGACATATGTACATATATACATTCATATGTATTCATGTTTTGTTCTTCAAAAACCTGCAACTGAAAGAAACTCGTTCTATAGAAAACTTCAATGTTAAATTATAACTTTAATTGAAAATATGAAGTTCATGTATTTTATATTGTAGACAATATTGCAATGTTAATTTTTTAAAGGAAAATTTACATAAAGATGGTTAACATAAACCAAATAGATTTTATTTAAAAAATGATTACATACTTTCTTAAATATTCAATATTTAATGATTCTGAATATTTTATACTGCTAGGAACCGTCCTAACTCTATGTTTCGAGTTTTTTTCAAGTAACGAGATCCGAGAGATAAATCACATTCCATGAAAAGCTTTAAATTGTTACCTTATTTACATTTTGAAATTCGTAAGAAGAATTTGCGATAGAGTAAATTGTATCGCAGTGACTAAAAAGTCATGGACAGACAGATTGTTCATATAGAATTTAATAGAGACATTTTAATTTATTTGAGAATAATTCGTTAACCTCTTAGGTCCCCAATTCCATCTCCATCGCTGTCCTTGAAGGATCTCGGATATATCTGGTAGATTGTGGTGTGTTCCCACCAGTCCAAAGGCTTCAGATCAGGCGGGGCTGGTCCTCGGGAGGCGAGAACAGCCCAGGTGGTAGACCCCACTACCACTCCCACAACCACCAGCACCAAGACGGTGATACCGACCGCTTTCACACAAGACACCATCTTGAATGTCCCCAACTCTTTGGAGGTCTTGTTATCTGATAGGTAATCTTTCGAAATATTATTTTATTATCCAAAATAAAACGATCATTTTAAAATTTATTGATATTATTATATCATCGTATATCTTTTTCTAGAATCGTGTTTGTTAAACACCGACTGTAGGTGTCCGTTATTATGTTGGTCACTGTTTGAAGTAACGATATTTTCGTTTACAAAGACTTGAATATGTTACCTCTATTTCTGTTGTTAAATTTTACGTTTTAGACAGTAACGTAAATTCCAGAAAAAATATTTAACCTTAGATTGTAAGGAAGATTCTTATAAAATATCGAGGAGAGTTGAGTTCAAGAAAGGAATGTTTCAGTTATGTTATATTCAATACTCTCTGCTCCTTTGTGTAACATTATTCGTTTAGTATAATATAATGATGGCAGTAAGATGATTCGTTGGAAACAAATGGTTTAAGAGTTCATGAATATGGGACTTTAAAAGAAATTGGGTTATGTTATAAGATTTGAATGAAAGTAAGTTTTAGAAATAGTCCCTGTTTTTCATTACTTTTTAGTTTCATTTAAATATATACATATGAACATCTTTAATGCCGTTATAAGATCTTGTTAAATAATAAATTTCAATATATACATAGTTGGCAATCACTGTTTGGTATCGTTTTATAATACATATTGAAATTGTTTGAAATAACATGACACCTTGTATGAAACAAAGTATTATATTTTCAAAATAGCAATGACAATCAACGTCCAAATAGGCATCTTTTTTGAACAGGCGCTACCAAAGCTGCATACTTTTCATGTTGTTCAAAACAGATTTGAAATTTTATACCGAGGCTTAACTACGGTCGATACATCGTAACAGTTTTTATATATTTAGATATTACTAACACGAAACAAATGTCAATAATATATTATTTTAAAACAGATATCTAAAAATATATATATTTCAATTATATTATAATCAGTTGCTACATAATTTCGATTTGATTTTTATGGCATTTAATAAAATAAAAATGTCTGAGTTTAGCTCTTAACATACTGAATTCAATTGCAATTCAATAATTGCTGCTATTCTATGTTTTCAATGAAATTCAGGACAAAGTTATAGTCATATTGCAATTCCAGTTCAAATTTCATAAATAGAAACAACGGATGTCAAATAAAAAAAAATATTTATGGATAAAATAAAAAGCATTTATATGTTTAGTTTAATTTTAACGATTAATAAGTTGATTGATGGGACTATGATGATGGATACGTATGAGAAAAAATCTGAGGATATTTTTGCGTCAGCGTCCCAAACAGACATATTTCTGTTTTCGTTTAGAGCTTATTATATTTAGAGCTTATAATAGAGCTTGCGGTTACTTGGGAAACTAATACCCCTGAAAACCAATGCATCAAGGTTAACAAGTATAATGGACTCACTAACGAACTCACTAGGAATAGCTTCGTCGTAAACTTGCACACTGTAGAAGTGGGAGTTTGAGCGAGGTATAACAGGTAAATCTTTCTACAGCCTTTTAAGAGACTTGGCCTGTTCAAACGTACTTCGAGGGCATCACTAGTAGGTTCTTTTCAAATGTGGTTTCGTAGGGAGATGAGTTTGGACGGTGGAGGTGAGTGTTTAACGCACGTTAGATAGGGCCCCTTAAACCTAGGCCTGGGTATCAAATTCCAGGCACTGTTGCAGCTCCTTTTCTTGCAAAGCGATGGACCCGGTACCGGCACGATCAATCCATGTAACGCTGAACAGTTTTCATTATTATATAGGAAAAGGATCCTCTATTATATACCAGGTCAGACTTACGTCAATGCCTTACACCTATTGTTCTCAATCGTTTACAATGTGCTGTTCGGTTTCATATTTATAATCCTATCTCTTTTACTTCACCTAGTTGCCGATACGAAAAAAGCTGAGAAAGTTTAAAGAAATAGTAACTATGTCCATTGTAAGTTAGACTCTCTACTCGAAAAACTATGTACTAATATTCTCATTATTGGCTGCATAAAATATTGCGAATAGCACGATTTTTAATGATATTTTCCTTTTATTTTCAATCAAGGCTCAGAAAGACTGTTATTTTTAGATTTTTAAAGTTGAATTGTAATTATTATTTGGTTAAGGTACATGTTCCTGGCAACTGTAACTATTTATAAAGCTGACTTGTTTACGTTCACTTTACACTTATTAAATTACTGTTATTAGTCGAGAAAATAATATTTTAATTTACGATATCGTTTTCATTGGTAATTAAGAATCTTCACAATTTCATAATTTCTTTGACGAATAATGAATAGATACGGTTACATAGGAATACATTTTGACGTTCATTAACTCGTTTCTTAAATATAACATCGCCAACACAAAAAAGCTTTTCTAGAACAGTATGCATTTCTTTTTATTTCGATACTTACTATCTGGGGTTAACACTTATTCATGTGGAGTGGGCGTATTTTTTGTGACTTAATAAGGAGCCTTAGGTAATAAAACAAATATAAATCGGATTTACTATGCGTTTATAATTATTTTAACAACATACTTCCAATATTTCTGTTTTTTTTGCAAGAACCTCATCCCGTCTACCGGTGATCACGAAATTACGCAATTTGTATTGTTTTCGTCCTTGTGGCCATTTTTCATCATTTAGATTACTTAGGAAATCTGTCTGTATTGAAACGTTATATAATTTTTATAAAAGTAAAATTAAGTTTATTAAGAAGTTGGTACTCAATGCAGTTTTCTAATGAAATATTACGGGATTTAAAGTTAAAGCAGGAAAGGGATAATCTTTCTTTATCCATGTAAGACTTAAATTTTTGTTTAAATAAAACCTTTTTTTAGTTGTAACATAATATTTAATCTAGCTATAAATAAAATAGTATATTATACAGTAATTAAAATTAAAAATAAACATTAATCTAGTAAAATTAAAAATAAATATTTACATTAATCTAGTGGAGCATCTCGTATCACTATCGCCTCTCCTGCCTCTAGTTGTATCAGGTTTTCCTCGATGATGTCACTAAGGAAAGAAGATGTAGGAATTACAAAAAAAAACTACAGTGTCTTTTGTAAATTTTAAAATATATGTAAAAACCCTTACCCTGCTCTCCTCTTGGAATGAATACTGGCTACTTCAACAGTAGAGGGTACTTTTATGTCCTGGATTCTAGTCAGATTGATGACATCTGCTCTGTCTCCGACGTTGAACAATAAAACAAATGTGTCGTAGGTCCTGAAGTTACGCACTACGTAGAAGGAGAGATCGGAAAACGCTCTCACTTCGTAATCTCCATGGATCATAGACATCTCCTTGCGAAGAGCTGTTAATTTCTGATAAACCTAAAGTTTGAAAAAAAAAATCAATAAGGCTTTATTATTCCTAGTAACGAGTAGTTTCAATGCAAAAATAAAGAATAATTTGAAAATATCTTACTTTAAAGTGGCTAACATTAGCTGCTTTCTGAGCTTGTAGGTTCAGTTCCTTATAGTTATCAGCAACTGGTAACCAAGTTTTGTTGGCGGTTGAGAAACCGGCGTTGAGTGAGTCGTTCCAATGGTATGGAGTTCTTGCTGGGTCCCGTGAGTACAGCATGTAGGTTTCGTTGTCGCCTCTGTTAAGGGCTTCTACATCGACCGTGTCCTCCCAGCTCACGTACCCATCCTGCATCCCGATCTCTTCTCCCTGGTAGGTCACAGCTACACCTGGTAGTATCATGTTTAAGGCGTTAAGACCATCCACCATGTCTTCTCGGAATCGAGTTGGCATCCTGTTATTGTCATGATTGCCAAACTGTAAAGATAATTTTTTTATGTGCTTGTAACGTAATATTAAAAATTTAATTTATACAATTATTTTTTTTCTTTTATATACACGGAATCTCTTTATATTTAAATGTGATATCATTTATATTTTTGTACGTACCACCCAGTTAGCTGTTGCTGAGAAGGGCTTGTACGTGAGCCATTTCTGAATGGTGTAAACGAAGTCCCTCGCATTTGACGTATTAGAGACATCGGTAATGAAATCAAAGTTGAAGGGGAAGTGGGCGCCGAATTCTCCCTCGTCGTTACCATAGTAAAGCATCGTCATGGAGATATTTGCGTAACCTTCGGACAACAGCACTCTGAAACATAACCATATGCACAATGTATAAAATATTGATAGAGCATTCTATTTATATATAAAATTAACGCTTTTGAAAACTTGGAAATTTCCGTTGTGTAAAAGTGTAACAGACCGTCTCTACTATAAACTTTCAGAGTTGGCTTGACTTGAGAAGTTTGATTTAAGAAACCTAGCCATACTTGGAAGAGTTGTTGAGTTATAAGATCCTTATTAAAACTTTTATCATTGACTGTTTTATCTTCATAACAAAGTTGTTCATATATGTATAATACTCCTAACGACTTACCGAGTTTCTCCGCCATTTTCCATCCAATATTGATCCACATATTCTCGCCATTCGTAAACTACATCATATAATTCAATGAGATCTTTAGTGTAGAGAGGGATGGTGTATCCTAGTTGATGAGGTTCAAGTCCAATTCGTCCACTAAGAGGATCATCAGGATATCTACCGCCGTGGTCAGCAGGGTTAGCTTCCATGAGATAAGGCAGAGCGTCTACTCTGAAACCGTCGGCTCCTTTGTCGAGCCAGAACTTCATGATGTTCTTCATCTCTTGTCTGACTGACTCGTTCCTAAAGTTAAAGTCAACTTGCTGAACTGCAAATTGGTGAAGGTAAAACTGCTGGCGTTTTGGACTCCATTGCCACGCTGATCCATCGAATTGGCTCACCTAAAAATTATAAACAATGGTCTCGTTTATTTGACTAGGCTTTTAAAACGATCATAATTATTTTTATCGAACATTAGCTATTTTACTTACCCAGTTGGAAGGAGGTAAAATGTTACTGGCATTGTTTGGATCCACGATCCCGTCAGCCCAAACGAAAAAATCTTCATACTCGGGATCTCTGGCTTCCGATTTCTTGAAGTAATCCGATTCATTGCTAGCATGGTTGGGCACGAAATCCAATAACACCTTTATTCCTAAATAAAAAAATATATGATAAAGGAAATAAAAATATTATTTTTAATACATAGTGGGACCATCATTAACATAATTAGATTTTTTTCTTGTTCCAAACAAACAAACACCCTCAAAGAAGGTCGACATTAATTACATCCTTTCTGTATATATTTTTAGAAACTAGCTGAAGAACTAAGTGTCAAAATAATATGTGTAATAATTTAATCAGTGTTTAAAGAATGCACTGGATATATACATGCGTAGTAATTGTTATTTAATCGTCATTATAATACAGCATTGAAAATTCCGATCAATATCTGGTTCATATGTAATAAACAAAATACAAAAAATGTTATCAGGGAATCCTTCCCTTGATACGTTTTTGTAACACAACAAATTAGATCTGAGATAAGAAAAATATTGACGATTTCCATATTGTTAAGGCAGACGATGTCGTATTAAATGAAAAGTATTTTAACTCTGTATTACAAATAAGTAAAGTTTAGTTCGCTTGTTCCAATAAAAGATGAAAGAATTTTGTATCAAAGGGAAGTCATAAAGCGGAGGAACACATAGTATTCTTTTACATCGAAGCAAAGTGTCGAGACTCGCGTTCACTGAGCTTGTGGTATAATGCATATTATTTCATGTAATTATAAATAAGGTTTTATCAAATGCGCTAATGTTATCTTCTTTCGATAACATTAATTCGCTTCCGTTTATGGGAACGATAAAAATCAATTGAAAATATAATATTTCAAGCTGTCATAGTAATCAGATATTAATTACGTATATGAGAGAAGGTAATGGAACTTTAATTGATTGAATATTTTTTTTACCTAAACGATGCGCCTTCTCAAGAAGAGCCTCGAAGTCCTCCATGGTTCCGTATTCGTAATGTATCTCGTAAAAGTTACTAATATCATATCCAAAATCCACCATCGGGGAGGCGAATATGGGAGACATCCATATAGCGTCAACTCCTGCATCCACGAAATGCTCTAGCTCTTCGGTTATACCTAAAATCAAACATTTCACAAATGTATCACTAAAATAATATCCCAAAATAATATATTGTATTTATCGCGTTGAATTTTTTAGTTGTTAATATTGTAGTATTAATAATTTTAATACCACAACATAGTTTAATCTGTGTTTCTCTAAAACACTGACTTTAGTATTTAGACAAGCATTAACATAACATATTCATGTTTGTAAAGGCAGGAAACTATTAAGGCATTCCGGTGACCGTAACAACCTCTTTGTGTTCGCCACAAAAATATAAGCGGTGTTATATGTATAATAGTTTCAAATAACTATAATCTTGTTTTTGTGTATTTTAGATAATTAGCTCATGCCATCATTATTTTGCAATCTGTCTTTGGATCTGAGATCAAACACCCGGACTTATATTTCGTGATTGCTATATTATTGATATCAATTACATGTTTTCCTTTTTTCTTTACTTTTTGTGCGTCCTTATTAACATTTCTTTGAATGTGATGTATCTTTTATATACATGATGCTACAGATTTAATTTTGGTCACATTTTTCCATCATTTCTTTATGTTTTTGTTAATTTATAATCTTCATAATTTGCTAAACAGGAGTAGGTTATGCGAATATTTTTTAACACAATATTGTTGGATTCTCCTAATCAAAAACCAAAACTTCAACATATTTGCTATACCAAGATAGATTATGTAATACAAGAGGTGTTTAGTATTTACCTTTTAAATCTCCTATACCATCTCCATCAGTGTCTTTAAAAGATCGAGGGTAAATCTGATACAAAACGCAATGCTGCCACCAGTCAGTGGGAATGATGATCGGAGGATCGACGGCATTATCTTGAGACCATAACACTGCTATTGTAATAATACCTAAACAAAAAATAATACTTTGGTAAAGCTATTCTTACTGCACATCCTAACTCACCTACCAGCAAATTGATCTTAACTATTTGTTCCCAATACAAGTAACAAGTTTTACCTCCAATAAGCCCGAAGCCCAAAAAAAGGGCTGCTGTGATACCCAACGCTTTGCACGATCCCATCGCGACGACAATATTAACTATACTGAAACTATTATCACCGAATATTTACCACCAGTGCTTGTGCTATCATGATTTATTTTACTTCTTTTTTTTTTGGCAAAACTGATTTTATATCAATATGTTGATAATCAAGCTATCAGATATAAATAAAGCAGCCCACGCACGGTCTCAGTGGGATCGTTCGAGACGAGTGTCACAATACAAATGATTGGAGTGAGGTCGAACGTATCAGGGATTTGAAGACAACAGGCATAGGAATATAATGATATTCTCCAAGGAAATATATCATTATTATAATATATATAGTCACAAGCTAAAACAGAGACGAGGATATGAGAATAACTTGTTTAATATTATGTCTCAAATGATATAACATTTAATTTTCATTGGTACCTTAAAACACATTTGATATTTAATTATAAAATTTACATATAGTACACTGACTTATGGTGTACAATAATGAGATTTCTATATAAATTAATAAATTTGTAAGAAATTATCTCCAATAGAAAGTAATTTGTGTTTGTATACGGTGGACGATCATTTTGTGTGACGCCTTATTGTATGTTGCATATTAATTGTTTTTATCGTTGTGATTGCGTAAAAAGATGATTACCTTTTAATCCATATAATTCTAAGATATGAAATGAGCTGATATCCTAAATATAGATGCGATGTTATTTATATTTTATCTACACACGCAGATTGTGTTACGTTGAAAGGACGAATCGAAATTGAATGAAAATGTACAATTAATAACGAACATACTAGTGCTTCATTTGCAGTGTTTAACTGTATTTAATGCAGATATAATTATTTAAATACATTAAGGTTAAAATTTACCTAACGTCTGTCCTGTTGTCCAAAAAAACATTGTTGTTATTTTAAATAATCCTGATTAAAGTGTTCTGTGATAATTATTATTGAGTTTATGAAATTAGGCGCAGATTATTCACTGATATAAATTCCTTGAAATGTGACTTTAGGATTCGGTTAAATGGAAATTATGGAATGAAATAATAACTTTCAGTTTACATATACAATAAATACATATAGTATTGTCATTATACAATACAAATACGTCACAATTATCTTATTCGGTTTGTCAGAAGGTGCTATATAGTAATATAAGATTTTAGTTTCTTGTCCCTCATAACTATAAAATTAATTTCATTTGGAATCTCTGAAACAGTTCCTTACTAGTTATCGAAACAGAGAGAAATTGACAGATATTTTAGTTTTGTCTTAAGAGTTTAAATTGTCATTGTTACTTATACTTATTGTTGAACTGAATGGTTTATAAGGGATTGAAACAAACTCATGACTATAATGAATATAAGATCATATACTTAATAAAATAAATCTTTTATATATATTTGCGTCAATAAAATATATTCTTCAAAACGTGAACAAAACACCCAATGAATAATACATTAAATCACAAATTTTAATCGCCATTTTTTCGTCAATATGCGAAACCTTTAACTGTTCTGAAAACAATTTAGGCACGATATTGGTTTCAAAGCAAACACATTCTGCGTTAGAACAAATAAGAATATATCATCTCTTCGAGTGTCGAGTGAATATCATTTAAAGAGAGAGAAAATATATCAGAGAGAGAGAGAAAATATATCAAGAATAGTATAGTAATGATGTAGTTATAATAGTTATTATAGTGAATGCAGCAACATGGAGCCTTTCTCATCTCGATGTATCCGGAGGCTGGTCACGTCGCACGCAGCCTAATTTCTTCGTAAACGTTCGAAGGGTCTGTTTGGGGTCGCGGTCACTGTTATCGACAGACCCCCGTGATTAATTAAGCCCGTGATTAATGTGTCTCGATGAAAAAATAAACTTAATCAAACCAGCTCTCAAACGACGTGACGAGGACGAACCTTGATTGGTATTAGAGACGTGAGGACGGTTCGTATACATACATACTCGTATAGAGATAAACAAAAAATGATGACACAGGATTGGGAAGGATTAATTAAATTAATCTTATATTTTTACGATGTAATACGCGAGTTTTTTTTTTAAAAAACGACATACTCCCGATGTTTCAACAGTGATTGAGATTGCTGAAAAGTAACCGAAACGTCGGGAGTATGTAGTTTTTTTTTACAAAAAATAAAGTCGAATAGTATATCTGAAAAGTCTCAGATCTCATTTGTGAAGGATTAATTCGTTTTAATATTCGTATATGCATATTATCTTTCTGGTATATACCAGGTTTCTTTGTATGGCAGTTCGTTCTGTACATGTTACCTTTTCCAATTAGTCCACATCATCCTCAAAGAGACCTCCATACATAATTCCTCGTCCCCAACTCTTAATTATCATCAGTTCAGTACATTGTATATTATATGTTGAACACAATCCCTTCTGTGTTTATAATTATTCTGAAAGCCCGTCATCAAATACTTCAACTTTAAATTAATATGTTTATTTATTGTTAACGTGGATGTTAAACTTAGCACTCGTCGTATTGTATAGGGGCAGCCTTCATATATGTATGTTGAATTTACCAGGTCTTTATACTATGTATGTATGTTCACGGTAAAATGTATGAGCTCTAAATCAGACAAAACATATTATCAGAGAATTGTATAGATTAACGAGTAAATTGGGTATCTCTATATATATATAAACTGATACTTAATTTACTCGTATATTTTAACCCAATGACACACATAAAGTGTATGTAACATAAATCCAACGAATCGTCAATACATACAGTTTTTGAGGAGGCTACGCTACGCCGTAGAGGGGTGAACGACCCCGCTACGAGCGGTCGATATCCCCTCTACGACCTCCGCTACGACTTAGATCGTCACCCTTGGAAAAATTAAAACGATGCCTTTAATATCATAATGAGGCTTCTTTGATTACTACAAGCGAAGCTATTATGAATTTAAAAAACTATTTGTAAAAGATAAGTGGTTTTTCCAAAAAGTCGTAAAATTCTTTAGATAGATTTGTACATACTTTGTAAACGCTATTAATACGATGATTACAACAGAAATATTAATTTTTTTATACAAAAAAACTTTAATTTAACATGAAATTAGTATCAATGCAATATTAGACTTTTGAACATTCAATATTGCTAAATTTGTAATACAATTCAGCTATTTTAAATTTTCTATGAAAATTTCAGTTTCATCATTTGGACGTCTGTTTTAAAACACGATAGACCGGTTTCAAAGGTATCGCGCGTTACAGAATAGACAGGGAACGTAATATCGCTAGGAAATTCAAGAGCACATTTCGATATTTTACATTTGAATTATTCGAAAATGTGCGAACATTGTTCGACTGTGAACGAACAGGAACAATTATGAACAGTTATTTATTCGGTTGTATTAAAGTATTAAATGTGTTTCATAATGGACTCGTTTTATGTTCCGTTAATCCTCGGATCGTTACACTCACAAACAATCCGCGGATACAACTCTGGGTTTCTAAAACCTCAGATTCCGGAGCCGTTTAAAATCGTTCCAACGATATGGAATGAAACCTTTTAACAATCATCAGAGAGCGTGTGACCGGCACAGATCGATTCGTCTCACCTTCAGAAATTCTTCTAATCTTCAATGGATTCCTTACCATTCGTAAAATAAACCTAAAAGAAACTAACCCCCTAATGCTATTATGACGTCATAATATTGATGAACCAGTCACAAACATCATCCATCCCTTTCTTTCTCACAACGAATGCGGAGATAGAGTATTGTTAGTTTGGGAGGCATAACGTGAGTAACGCTTCATCACAGGGACGGTAATAAGTTATTAGGATCGTAATTACCGCGTCCCGAGGGCGTGGCTGAACGCGTATCTCGCGTACGTAGTGACAGAAAATGTGCAAGCGATTATAACCACTAGTGACATACATTTGGATTATTACAGCTGTTTAGGTAATGACGGAATTGTATCACAACGCCCGGGGGTCATCGAGGGGAGAAAAGTTAATGAAAGCCAAACAAACTGATTAGATTGCACTGGAATAATGTGCCCTGACAATTGACAATAGTAATGACATTATTATATAAATGAAATATTTTCCAAGATAGCATACATTTATAAAGTGAACAGAATTCTCAAGTGATTCAGTTCGTTCCGTCTCCACACGCCTGCTCTGAGCTCCGTTCCGTGAAATCTCATACATCCGTATATTTTCAGTGTGAATGCCTGTGTGTATTCAAAGGACGCCATTTTGTAAATTCTTCATAATTTCCTCCAACGTATTATGAACGTAGAATGAGGAAGGTTCTATATGTTACGTATAATTATATACCATTTTGATTATTTCAGATCGTTTCCATTCAAAGTATTAATGGAAATAAAATTGTCGATCGTTATCAATAAAAATATTTTTAACGTCACTCACGTCAAGTTGAAATGATATTGGTATCGATTTTATCGAAAAAATATATGAATTGAAAGTATTTTTATGGAGAAATAGATTTTAATCGATTTTTATTATACAAATCTAGTTTTTATTATTGGTTGTTAGGTTTTATTTATGAAAGAAACCAATTATTTTTAGCTTCTTTAACCGTTATTCAAGTTCAGTGTAAGCTCCTTCTCTCATTATAATTATTCAGTTGAAGATAATTGATGTAATGAATGGCTGTTTGTATCTTCAGAGACTGGGATGAGTATGAGTAGGTATAGAACATATGTATCTGGTGAATCATCAGGTTTCAGTATTGAGGCAACGTGCTTTAACTATTGGTCGATGAATAACAAATAATGTATATTTATATAAAGTAAAATATGATCAAAGTTTTATGAAAAACATTCAGGAAGTATGCTTACCCCATGATTGCATAACCACACTACAAACAAAGCTTTGCTAGTTTAACTTTCATGAATCTTCTTACATTGTAGTATAAATGTAGGTTATTGAAGGAAAACTTCGAAACGCGTAGTACGTAGTGGGATAGAAACTTGTAGTAAACTGACCGTGATAGTTTAGATTTGTTGAAACATAATGCACCTCAACCTAATATTATATATTACTGTGTAAGCTTTGTGTTTTTATTGGTTAGGATATATTACTGTGTAAGCATTGTGTTTTTCTGAATAAAGTTATTATTATTATTATTATTATAGTGCGTTAATAACATTCAGTTGAAAGCCTTCAATCCGCGTCTGCTTAATATTAATGCATTCTCCAACAATTTAATGCAATTTTTAAAAAGGAAGCTCGAGTGCGGTGTAATCGTTTTCTATATAACTGAGACTCGAGGCGTGGGACTTATATAATTTACTGTTAAGAGGGCGACAGACGACCACGGAAAGCGAGTCTTAAACGATAGTGTCAGACTTCCACTGTATTTAACATTTAATGCAACTCTTGATGGCAGTGAGTGTAATATAATATCTACGATACGACCAAAATAACCAAAAAAATACTTATTATACATATATCGTTCATACTTTAATGGTTTTTGAATTATCTTATATATAAAATTCTCGTGTCGCGGTGCTAGACAGAGAATTCCTCCGAAACGACTGAACTGATTTTGATGAAATTTTGTGAGCATATTGAGTAGGTCTGAGAATCGGCCAACATCTATTTTTCATACCCCTAAGTCATAAGGGTTGTTCACTCTTTTTTTTTTGGACGAAATTTTTGTTTTTATCTTTTATAATGTAGCATTAAAAACACATACAACTCAACATTTTTATTTTTTTTATCACCAACCCCTATTTTTTATATGACAAAACAACGTTTGCCGGGTCAACTAGTTATATATATATATTATTCTTGTGTCGTTGTCTAGCACCTTGTTATTGTATAGTGAAGCTCGGTATATCGCTTCAATGTTTTTATTGATATCGTCAGTTTTTCAATCCATTTAACCGTCAGATTACTTTTTTACGAGACCATAAAAGATTGAAGAGACCTCCTATAAAAACTCCGTCGTTAAAATCTAAGATGAATCAATGAAAATTTTTACAATCCATTTTCTTATTTTTATTGCGATTTCTTTAAATTTTTATCAATTGCTATCGAGTTGAACAAACGTGTCGTAATCATGGTAATTCGACTTTATATTGTTTTAAATGAGGTCATTTCTTTCACATTTTTACAAGTGACAGAAATATAATATGTATACAAATTTTACAAACGTATTAATTTACTTAAGGAATTAACACTTATGCTCCCAACTTAATGCTTCTTCTATATATGTATATAATTTTTATTGATCTTTGAAATCTGAATATTAAGTCCTTTTATTCATAAACCTACACATATAACATTTTTCTCATTTTCTTTCGATATTTACTAATACTAATAATCAGTGGTGGCCTAGTGGTTAAAGGGCTTGCCTCTCGTTACCGACGGCGCGGGTTCGATCCTGGCCCGGGAAAGTACCAATGTGATTTTTCCGAGTCATATGTACTTTCTAAGACTATTTAGACATCACTGATTAATGTTGATTCCCAAAAAAAAGAGGGTTGATGTCAGGCAGGCGGCCGGTCGTAAAAACAAATAGCCAAAACTTTACGCAACATATAAGGCAGACCCTGGCTATAGCTGGGAAATTGCCACGTAGAAGAAGATTTACTAATACTAATCATAACTCAACCATCCTCTTTAATTTGAGAATGTTTGTTCTCCATAAGGATTTTAAATCACAGTATATAGCATATTAGATAAAGGTGTGTTCCTGACGCTACTGTATTGTGTTGACCTCAATTGCAAAGATATCCATTTACGTATACGTACGACACTAGACAGACACCCGTCTCCTCTCATTTCCCCTCGACTCATCTATAAAGATCACTTTAAGATAATTTCAGTTTAATCTATGTATTGAATAAAACTATTAAATAAAGTTAAATGCTTTATTAATTCAGATTTTCACAAGTTTTGCTTTGGAATGTGAATGTTCTAGAAATATATTGAGGTGACAAAAGTATTTAGTATTTTATCTGTCGCTGATTTTCTTTAAAATATAATGCATCGATTTATTTTAAAAATGATAAATTATTATATTTTAAGAAATGTTCAACTGATAAGTGACGTTCCGCTGATAGATAAAGATGTACAGTAAATATTTAAGATAACAAAACAGGCGAAAGTCGACCAATGTGACGTGTGTTTAGAAAAATATTTTATTGGAACACTTTGTATGAGAATTTAAAAAGTATTTTTGTGTATAGTATGGAATCTTTAAAAAATATAGATTCTAAATTACTTATATTAGAACAAAAAAGACCAAATACAGACCAAATATAAGTCAGTGGTGGCCTAGTGGTTAAAAGGCCCGCCTCTCATGCATGAGGGTGCGGCTTCGATCCTGGCAAGAACCAATGTGATTTTTCCGAGTCATATGTAGTCTCTAAGAGTATTTAGACATCACTGATTAATGCATTCCCAAAGAGGGTTGATGTCAGGTAGGCGGCCGGTCGTAAAAACAATTAGCCAAAACTATTCACAACATGTAAGTCAGACCCTGGTTACCCTGGCTAAATCTGGTAAATTGCCAGAAGAAAGTTGCCAAAATTGCCATAGAAGAAAAAAAACCAAATACATATTCATTTTATATGAAACCATATTTTATGGTAAATTTATGTATATTTTATTATGCATTTCTACTTTAAATCGACGTTTTACGAGTATTTTCTAACGGTGAAATCAGTTGTTTTATTGAAAGTCTATAACAATATATTATTAATAATATAGTTTCTATAAAGACGACAGACGAGATGAGAGTATCTGTCAATTACTATGGTTTTTGTCATCTGCCGCCAACTATTTCTTAAATTTCTTTGCTACAGTTATATTATTATCGTTGCTATATACGAGGAAAACTTAGTAATTGCACCCTCAAATGTTGTTTGAGAGTTGATAGGACATTTCATATTTATATGATAGGTTAATTTTTTTGTTTTTACGGCTCTGGATACGAGTCTTTATGAGCCTTGACAGGTACCAAATAATGAATAGGCCAGTTATATCAATTAAATTATATATTTTGTTTATTTGGGTTCTACAAGGACACAATTAACATTATATGTAGTAACGAAAATATCTGATGCTAGCTTAAGAATATTTCTTCTAATTGGCAAATCATGGTTTCAATCAAGTAAAAGTAAAGATTTCACTAATATTTGACACAGGTTTAGATGAATGAGTGCTGAAATGTTATTTTGCCATCAAATTATTTATCCGTGCCTATCTCAAGATAACATACAATTATAGTATAATAAGATTACTTATTTAAAAGGATAAAAAAAAGAAAACAAATATGGCTGTCTAATTAAAAATTATATACAAAAATCTTTTTATTCACATAAAAAAAGTATATTACAATAATAAATAATTCTTAAAAAACACCGCTGTAGAACACTTTATTTATACAAAGCCTTACACGGATGTTCAATTATAGAAGTTTAAAACTCTTGAAGTAATATAGTCAAGTATATTATTCAGACTCTTAATAAATATTTAAATAGAATTAAAAAAAATGCTTTATTTTACTTATATAACCTATACTGTACTTTATTTTACTTAAATAACCTATATACATTTGAATTCTAATCTCGAAAACAACTCAGTATCTTGTACTTGCAATTTATTATTTCTTTAGTGTCTTAATACATCTTTATCAAGATCAGAATTATTTAAAACCTTTATATATTTAAACATTAACAAAACAAACAATATATGTAGCTAATACATTCTCTCTTGCTTCCAGTAATGTTCGTATTAATTAAATTCCTTGTGCAGATGTCAAATAAATCATAGCTATGTATAGAGCGGAATAATATGCAATAGAATTCTTTATTAAATTCTATGAAAGATGAGTCAGTCAATAGAAGGGTGTGAATTAGAAGCGTCGGACGTGTGAGCAATAAATACTATTGAGAGATGCTCATATCGATGATAAGCCGACGTGAGCGGGCGAGGTACGTGAAACTTCGCCACGAATATTGCTAGGACTAGTTTAATACCGCGGGCTTGATGATAATAATATTATTATTAAATGCACTAAATTTATAATATAATTGTTGTATAGTATAATGAAGAAACTAACGCAGCAGAAACAGCAGCTTCAGTACAATTTATATCACGTTCCTTGTATTAAGGAGATTATGTTCAATATCCTTGTTTATAGTCAACGAGATGTTGATCTTAGTCGCAACTTGTGAGTCTGTGTGGGAAGTTCGTGTTTCAGAGCACGTCACTACATCATACTATGAATACTTGTATATATTAAGTATTTAAGATGTCTATTTTATGCTTTAATCTGTAATAACCTCGATATTTCCAAGACTGTCTGTCCGTACGTTGACGACGATTTGTAAGGCCCCGGTTCCAGAACCGCTGGCTGCTAAGAAATTCGTGGGTACTTCCAAGCCCCTTGTGTCAATGGAGACCATGCTGGCGAGTGACCGAACGGCGGGGGCTGAAGACACACTGGTCGATATCAGTAGATATATCATGATAATGCCACAGCCACGCCTAATGTATAGAGAAAAATATACTTTGAGAAACTATAAATGATAGCACATAACAAAAGAACCCGTTTAACAACATTATTAAGGAAGTCTTTTTGAGTACACTTTCAACTAAATCGTACAACTAACGAAGCATCGCAGCTCCAAATATAGAAAAATATAAAGCACTTACATCGCTATATGGCTGATTGTAGGACACGAGAAATGTACAAAGACAGGCGATGCTTGGAACAGTTGTGAGAAAAGAAAAAGATAAACTGTTATTTGGGATAGATGTGAGATAAGATAAAAGATAAAGATTCTTAACCTCAAGAGAATTTTCAATATATAAGATAATGAACAAAAACATGTCTATATTTTAAACACATTTTTAAGTATTAATGAAAATTTACGATTCAATACTACAGCGGTAAATCTTATATAGTATTACCACTGAATTGTACAATTAATAAAGTACAATTATAATACAAGTGATACTGGGTTATTTTGCCCTCCTTGAACTTTACAAAAATGCGTGTTTTACAAATAGTTGTGGCATAATCATTAGCGGTTTCGTCATAATCCCTTTAAATATATGTATTTGTAAGAGTGTTATAAAATTAATACCACTCAAAAATCTATTTATTTTTGTTTAGTCGCATTAATTTTATTATTTCAGATGTTTATTTAATTTTGATAAAAAACTGATAGTAGATCATAGAAGAGGTTGTTGCAGACTTTTAAAATATCAATAAATATCAATAATTAATTATTCAACACTCAGATAATATCTCTTCCTATCTGAAAGTTCCGCATTCTAAGGATTATAAAATGTATTAAAAGTCCAGTTTATATTTTAAACATTATGTTCCGTTTTCCAACATATTTTAAATCTGCTTTGAAAGTTTTATTAAAAATGTATATTCGTTAGTCTTGAAAAATATTTCATGAAGCTGCTCAATTAGCATTAAGCTCGTAGAAAACAGACAAATAATAATCAAGTTTTAAACTTAAATTGGTTTAATTTTTCTCATTTCCATGACGAAAGAAAAATATTCTTGTGAATTATTCTAAGTTTTCTTAAGTATGTTTTTTAAATATTAAAGTCTTCACTCTGTGAACTTTTTAATTATCAAAATATCAAAGGGGTACAATAGCCTGGATTATAAATGATCTAACCATATACTTACTGTATTTGCTGCCTGTTTTGGGTAACAAAAATAACTGACTGGAAATAAATGAAATATTCACTCCACAGATTATATGGACTCGCTCTGCAAGGACCACTTCTTGCAAAGACAGTACCGTAAGCTGGACGGCGGCGTGTTGTGGTCCCGCAACGAGAGGAACCTGGATTGTACCGTCACCTTCCAGACGCACAGTATCCTGCAACGGTTTATGCTGCACTTCGACCTCCTGCAGCTCGACTGCAACGATCATCTATACGTCTACGATGGCGCTCACGCCACCGCACCCCCCAAGGTAACGTAACCATAAATACGTTTGAATCAATTCAAAGCTTTAAGATTAAGCTATAGCCATTAAATGTTTAGACAAAGGATCGGGTAATTACAATAACTCTCATATAACTCTACCTTTCAATATATTACGTAACGAGACTTTCATCGATATCATTTCCAATTTGGAGGCATTCCAAGACGTCGCGAGCAGCAATTACGGACTCCGATTATGCCACTTCCCCCCTCCCTCCCTCGTCCTCCTCACAGCCCCATTCCTTCGTGCGATCATACGGCTTTGGATCATTGCTAATTTATTAAAGATGTCGGAGTCGATATGCTAATGAGATTCGATAGATGGAGTTATTGAATTTTTCGAGAAATTAATCTCCTTCTCCTATAACGGGCATGTAATTAAAATGAGAGTTAATGCTGAGTAAAATACTTAAAATGTAATTGACAGTTTGCGCCGAGTGCTGCAGTTAAATTGAACTCGAGAAGTAAGAGATTCGTTATAAAGTGAGTTGTATAAGAAATATTTAATGTCGTCGCGGAAATGCTAATGAGGTATCCTCAAGCCACGGCGCCATCGTCAGATGTCATGTTGCTTAGTAATTAACACGCCAGCGAAGACTCGGCTAAATTTTAAATTCAAATGCCTTAAGTTTCGGTCAGCAGTCTAACAAAGCGTATAATGACGCTGTGAAAATTTTCCGCGCATTTATGTATAATAAACGGTTTCCTTCGTCTCCCCCTGTTTATTTTTCCTTATCCTAAGTACACACAATTATTCCTAAAAGCACCGAGAACATTTAAATATTGCACGCAGGGAGAGTCCCCTGCGTCGGTAAATTCTACACTCGAATGTTCTATTCATCGCCGGTGAGTTTTGCAGTTTAATGTGTGAATAGTTGATGTTTGCTTAAACGGTGCCGGTTGTCCGCGGGAATTAATTGCGAGCTTCAACTTAATGGAGATTTCTCTATCATCATACCTTAATTTGTTGCGCACGTTTTTGTGTGGAATTCAGATAGAAATATTTAAATTATGACAAATTATTTGAAGACAACGATTTTCTCTGTGATCAATAAAAGAATGAAGCCAAATAATTAGTTTTCGTGATTTCCTTGGAACAGGATTAGTATCAACCAGACAAAAGTTTTAAAAGCTATAACATTAATTTTCCTTGTAATATAACAATTAATGATATAAAGTTTTTAACAATTATTACCGAAAGTATAGTTAGAGATTTGTTTCAAGAAATGTCGAGAATATTACAGCCAAGTTTTCCTGTCCTGACTGTGATTATGGATACCTACACTAATTTGGCAGCTGAAGGCTGACGGTGTTTAAAACGTCAGTTTTGTGTTGGAAAAGTTGCAGATTTATGATATCAGTGTCCGTGTAGCCGCTGCTGTTTGAAATGGAATCTGTAATTGTGGCTGGGAGTTGGATGAGACGTTTGGTCTCATCGACTTACGGGAAACGTTTTGAAAACTTCCCCGAATACTTACTAATGGTATTCGAATTACATTAAAGCCACTTATTTCCTGGAGCGAGTGAACTTTCAGAACTTACAAATGACACTGATAGGTCGCTGTAAGCACTTCGTTTAATTTAAGCGCCAGTTAATCACAATAAATTATTACTCTTTTCACTTTTGCGTAATTACACTCAGAGGATTATTACGCAGCTCTGAACATTAGGTCGCTTTATTGCTTCTCTATTACTAATTAAGTTCCAGTTCTTGAGAAGGGAATTTCTCTTTAACATTATATATATTCAAGTGAAAATATAAAAGACCATTTTTTACATTGAATATACAAATATATAATTATTATTGAAACGTACCTTGTAAAAATATTTCTTCATCAACACAGAGAAAATTACATCACACTTACAAAAAAAATAGACTTTAAAATATTTTTACAGAGTTAAATATAATAAAGCTAAGAATAAGTAATAAAGCTAAAAATATTAATATAAGAATTTAAAGTATTAATAACATAGACAAATAAAGTAACATCTGCAACCCCGACACTCAGGAACGTGTGCTCGAATATCTACGAAGATATCTGAGGAACAATGCGGGAGCAACTTAAATTGTCCTAAGTTTGGTTACAGGAATCATGTCTCTTGTATGTTGAGCTCGTACTACACTAGCCTAGGACACTCAGTCTTCGGGAGACGGGTTAATGTTTAGTGGGGTTAGTCCGAGGGTCTAGTCGTGTCTGGAAGTCTTACAAGTTTCCTTGACGGAGAAGCGTCTACAGCGACTCGGCCTGAATTTCAAATAGCTGCAGTCTCGCTAATCCACACTTAAATTGTGAAGCACTCTTCCCGTCTCGGAATGTCTCGGTTATTCAGACACTGTTTCTCCTTAAAGTATATTTTCACGCCTATATCTCATTTAGAGGGATAAGTCTGCTCTGAGACTGTTTCTTGTTATTTAGGGGTAAATGCTCCAATTGTTTTAAGCGGATTAAGGAAATTCTACGTTCTCTTAAATTATTTTAAAAGATCTTGTTGGACTGGTTGTTTTAATAATTCCTAATTAACAATAGAAACGCTAAACTTATTTTATTATATAATAAAATAGAACTAATAGTTTGGAAAACAATTTAATTGAAAATTCAGGATTTCAAAAAAGTATGACATGCCAGTAATTTAAACTAAAAAAATGTAGAGTTACATTTTTATATCAAACCAGGACGGTTATTAAAATTGGTATAAAGGAATGAAAAAAAACGCAAAAGTCCGGTGCAAGTAACGCCTTTGATGTTGACGAGAGGTGGGGGGGGGGGTAGTGGGGGGGGCAGTGGGAAGACCAAGACGCTCTGATGTATAGCGTCGGATGTTGGGAGCAAATCCCGAGCCGTCACGTCCCCTCGATCGTTCTCCTTGAAATATGACAGCGATATAATGCGGCCATAGTTCAGTAAGCCTCGGCTCGATGAAGAATATATTGCCAGCGCATGCCTCCCTGCATACTTGCAATAAGCCCCGCCGTGACACGTCTACCCGGACTGAACATTACCAGTTTAATATGACGTTAAGCTGTCTTTTATTATGGCCACATTTATGTTTCATTTGAAGAAATACTATTGATTGTATTTGTGTTTACGTAGCTATTAATACGTATGTTTGTATAATGCTCTAGGCGGACCTGTCCTGCCGCAACACGAAGCAGCAGGTGGGCGCGCTGTTCACACGCAGCAACTTCGTCACGCTCAAGTACGTGACCGACAACTGGGGTACTGAGGCCAACGGCTTCAAACTCGTCATCACTGCCGTCAAGGACCCCAGTGAGTTCACTACCAACATTACACACACTTCATTTCCCTTATTACTGTAAACAAAACGTAACACTATAAGTAACGTAACAATATAAGTTTGAATTGTGCCAAATCGAAAGCAACATACCTTTAAGAATCTTTATAAATTGTTAAATTAATATGGCTTTTATCAATGTACGTAAAACAATATTACATAAGGAATTTTCTAATAAAAACATTATTATTTACGAATCAACAGATTTTATCTGTTATAAATTAATGAATGATCGTATGAAATATTTCGTTTATCAGAAATGATAATGTAAATTTATTTTTATCCTATCTCTTGCGTCAAAGGTGTAATCAATTTTATTCTATTGTTTTTATACAAATAGTACATATTATTTAAAATAGAAGTATATAATCGTAATGTTTTTGACGTGTTGGGAAATCCAAATAAGTATGATAATAGTGCCGACCAGATCTAAGAAAGTTAGTGATTCCTGTAGGAAGGCGGCTTGGTCCCCTTCCAAAGCCCTCTTTAATTATTTCCCGTGTTTATTTATTCCACAGAACGCCTAGGGTTGTTCGTTCACATATTCCACTCTCATCTCATCTTATAAATGGGACGTCTGTTTGTCTGGCCATTATGAGCCTCAACCCTTTAGGCCGCGATTACATTTCGCTTTTCAAAAGATTTTTCAAGCCTCCACTTATCAGGATTTGACGATTTCTTTCTATTCTATTCTATGGAATGGACGGATGTTTTCAACAGATTATTGTTTTTCATGAAACTACGATAACCAGATTCCTATCACAGTATATTATTTTATTATGTGTTAGATTAATTATTATTATAAATCATGACATTTTTTATCACATAATGTAATACATGATGATAATTAGTCATGATAAAATAGGGATTATATTTTCACTTCCCATCTGTATTAATTTTATATACTTTCTGTTGGCGCTCTTACCTGATAATATATCCGAGGGTGGGTCATTCGATCCTCGTAATGCTGATATAAACCTGCTTAAACATATGAGTAATAATGGCCCTTCATCTTTATTGGTCTCACATAACCACGTTCGAGGCTGCTATCTACTGGTCGCCGTATTCAGGCGACGCGATGCCAATAACTCAGAGAGTAATGGTACTTATAAATTCGCTCGATATCCGTCGGGTTTGTGAACTTTTTCATTGACCCCAACTCCCTTTTATGCTATATTCTGACCATTGTTTAAAACTGTGCCGTGATTGATGATGTATCCAATATTCTATAGATTTCGAAATCTTTTTGAATTGTAATTTGTCTTTATCGTTTATTTTATAAAAGTATAGTTTAGTATAATTTGTTTGTTCTTTGATAAAAAAATTCCTACATTAAAATACGCAAAGTCAAGAATTCAAGTACTCTGCAGTTAGCAAACTTCTATTATTGTTTATATGAGCAAGAAACTGGTTTACCCCGTCTGTTATTTAATCGATTATTCTGTTCCTGTAAAGGAAAACAAAGAAATAACAATTTTATGATGACGTTCATTTAAACTTAAAGTTCTATGACAAATAATAATTCTTAAAATAGTGTAGGTCATAGTTTGGTTGCGAAAACATACCTTGTTTCACGTACATTGTTGACAGAAAAACGAAATCCTTATAAATTGATAAAATGAATTGTTATTTGTTGAGTCAATTCGTTTTTATTGTGAACATTCTTGTCAACCCTCACGACAATCAGACGTTTTGGAGATAACCCTCTTGGGGCAAATTACTTAAAACATCTGTGTCACAAGATCTTAAAGTTTATGTTCAATTATTCTAAAAGAGATTCTGTAAAACTTAGAAATCGTTTTTAATACCTTGGATATAGTGTCCAATTAGATTTTCGACTCGGCGAACTGGAAAAGTATAGTGAGAGAGGGTTTTAGCGAGTTTGGAAAAGCCTCGCGGTTGGAGCGTAATCATATTTGCCTTGTAAAGTGTGCTTTTGGGATGGAAAAAGGCTTGTTGTTGCACATTTACGCTCTTCCTGCTTTTATTGAAGTTTGGCATAACTCTGTTTGAGCATAATATTTAGTACATCCAAGACTAATGCTTTGCTTTTACAAGTAAATGCGTCTTATAATGAAATCCAATAATGTTATTTAAAAAAACGCGTAGTACGTAATATATTAGTTTAATTTATATGTATCTTAATCAGAACTTTTACCATGTTTAAAAAGTACAATACATGAAACGAGGGTAGGCGGAGTAGACAGAAAAAGGCTTAAAAACAGACAGGGACTGTTTGAAATAAGTAGAAGTATTAAATTTTCTTTAATTTTTTTTTCGTTTTTGTTAGCAACGATAATAATTTTATATCACTTTATTAGATTACAAAAGACATTATTACAGTACATTATAACTCTGTTACGTAACTTGTATTAAACGCAGTCGAGTCAGTTTAAACCGGTTCAACTGTAAGTATGGCGTTAAAGTAATGACGAATTTTGAAATATTCCGATTAATATATTAATTTGAAATGAATTTTTATAATTGTTTTATGATCGCTGGTGGTAGTTAAACGATTCCATTGGAGCGGGGATATCATAAAACCAGCGAACCGACTCGAAAGCCTCACTTTAATTCAATTTAACATCACTGACCTTTTGAGCCGTTGTTTTGTTTTGTATCAATTTGTGCTTTAAATAAAAGCTATTCGAGTAGATTTTTATTTAAAATTTGTACTGTATTTTTTTCTTTTATCGGTTTAACGCCTCTATTATATCAGTATTGCGCAATCACTTCTAGTAGAAGATTTTATAACTCTAAATATAATTTACAATGAAGTGGAAAATCGTTGTGCATTTGATACTATTTAATACCGTTTAATATTTTTTGTAGAGCGTATTTTAAATAAAATGTATATTTTCTAAAGACTTGGGAGTTAATTGATATTAGCCTACTTTAATATTAGGTTGATTTACTTATGATTTGATGTTTCGTAAACAAAATTAGTCGTTTAAAAGTTGTTTTAAAGAATTTGTTCACGATCACAGTCTCTGTTAGTGTTCGTCCAGTCTAAGCGGTCCGATCTATCATAATTATCATATCTATATCTATATATCTACGTAGATCTATACTCTAGATGTACATCTATATATATATCATTGCTACCGTTTTAATGATACTCCTCCCTCGTTATTACATCACGTCAACCGACGTCAGCGTTTTGTTGTTGTTTAATTATTTTTTAGAATAAATTTGTTAAAAAAAATCCTTAACGAGAAATATTAAAGGAAAAGCATAAATTAAAATAATTATAGACTTCATTTTGTATTCTTTAAATTTTTTTGCAGGTGATCGTAGAAATAGGATAACGAGCGTAAAATAATGTTATACTTTTTTAGTCTAAGTCTTAATAAGATTGTTTGTATTTACAGAACACGGATGTAAGGAGTTCAGATGTAAGCAGCGTGAGTTCTGTGTGAGCGCGGACCTCACCTGTGATGGAGTGGATCACTGTGCTGACGGCTCCGATGAAGACACTGCTGCTCTCTGTCCTGGTAACGAATACATACAGAAAATACACTAATAATGACGTACACATAAATATTTGGCAATATAACATATGAGAAATTTAAAGTCAGTGGTGGCCTAGTGGTTAAAGGGCTCGCATCTCGTTGCCGACGGCGCGGGTTCGATCCATGCCCTGGCAAGTACCAATGTGATTTTTCCGAATCATATGTACTTTCTGAGAGTATTTAGACATCACTGATTAATGCTGATTCCCAAAAGAGGGTTGATGTCAGGCAGGCGGCCGGTCCTAAAAACAAATAGCCAAAAACTATTCACAACATGTAAGGTACACCCTGGCTATAGCTGGGAAATTGCCAGGTAGAAGAAGAAGATAACATATGAGAAATACACTATAATGACATGCTGATATATTTATTTATCTTCTGGTAATATATTATAGAGATCCAAGAGGCTGATTAGAAAGATATATTGAAATATATCGAACAAAACCGTAACAGTGTTTCAATTGACGAATAATTGACGTCATGAGATTAAAATTAAATGTAGACATGTATAAATATATTTTTCCGTGAACGATATGGTGAAAACAATGAGCTAATATCAAAAGCAGATAAAATATAATTCAATCATGTTAAAGTAACATTTATTATATGTATATATTAAGCGTCCTAAACGTCACCTATAAACCATTAATTTTGTTAAAAATATCCTTACGACGATTTAATTGTTGTGTAAATTTTAAGTATTATGTTTATCTTTGTATAAATTTTCCATGAACTTTCTTAGCAAATCATTATCACGTGCTTTCTTTATGTACTGAGTAATCCGTCATTGGTTGCTACCACTTGTTCCAGAGAGTGGTGGTGGTGCGGGCGGTGGTCCGTGGGTGGTAGCGGGCGCTGGTGGCGCGCTGCTGGTGACGGTCAGCCTCGCTGCTGCCGTCTGCTGCTACTGCCGACGACGAGCGCCCGCCAGGAGGACGCACTTACATTGTAACATATGCTAACATACTACTATACTTATAATAATATGTAAATTGATTTCCCATAGTGATACTGTCCAGATTTATATTACTCAAACTTAATGAATAGGCAGCAATAATCAAAAATATATAAAGTTTTTCTGGTTGAAATTGGATTGCAGTCATATGGGATAGTGTAAAGAACCAAAGAGACTATTTATCAGAGTATGATGTATATATCAGTGGTATGTTAGTACATAAGTGCTGTATCTCTGCTGCAGTACAACAGATGGCTAGCAGCAACGGGTCGGGTGCAGGCGTCAAGAGCGCCGGCTCGCCCGCCACGAGGCTGCCGGGAAACTGGGCGCACCCTGCGGGCCCGCGCGGGTATATATTGCCTCTTGTACCATTCATATATATATATATATATATATATATATATATATATATATATATATATATATATATATATATATAGAGCACTAGAGCTATATATATATATATATATAGCTCTAGTGCTGTATGCACGTAGTCGTGTTCATACTATTTCATTTTATTCTATACATTTGCTTTTTTATCATTTGCTACTTATCCTTTTATGTCTTTTTTATTTTTTTTGGTTCTGCACCTTATTTTTTTCCTTCCATTATTAGACCTGTGAGTTCAGAGGACAGTGCTGTGTGATAGCTGACGATCATGTCCACCTGGAAACAGTTATTGGTTTACAGAATTATACAGAAGAAAATTTTATTCAATATAGAAATAAACTATTATATAGAAATAAGATATTTCAATTCAATGCTGTACCTTAATGAAATATATTTAATATTTTGTCTGGAATTCACAGTTCAAATATTGTATTTTTTTTTTGCATATTTTTATTAGAATCATAAAATATATACAATTCATATTGTTCGCTTCATGTATTTGTTGTTATAATTTAAATCAATCAAACTGAATGTCACATACATTCTGTAACTCTAACTTATTTTTTATTGATTTTTATCAAGGAAATCGACGCTACATAAGTAAAAGTTTTTCCGCTACTACTTTCCATTAAATATTTATTAATAACAATTGATAATAAAGACTTTCTCGCGAACACCTTTAAATGAAACTAAGTTTTTTGGACACTACGCTATTTCAATTATGTTATTCATATATTTCATTGATGATCCAATTATTGATCAGTAATCCTGTCAGACACTTATATGTGTACTGGTTGTAATCACGCTAGGCTGAAAAGTAATCGTAATTTCTGAAAAACTTAGTTTTATTTTAGATAATAAACATATACATATTTAAATGAAACTTATATTTTTCGGATATACTACGCGTTCTTTATTTTTGTAAAAAACTACATACTCCCGACGTTTCGGCTACTTTTCAGCAATTCGGCAGACGAGATTTTTTATAAAATACAATAAAGCACGAGTTATGTATATCCGAATCCGAATCCGAATCCGAAAAATATTAGTTTCATTTAAATGAGTAAATCTCACGAAAGTCTCAGATTGCGTTGAATGTATATCTGTATAGTAGTGTAGTGTGTATTGTATGTATGTATGGAGGTGTGTATGTTCGGAGGGTATAGTTTAGTGCGGCTGTGCAGGTACAGAGCGGCGCGCCCGGGCCGCCTGCGGGCGCGGGCGCAGCGCTGAGCGCGGGCGCCCCGCACAAGGACGAGTGGTTCGTCTGAGGCGGCCCGGTCGGGCCCGCAGGGCGGGGGAACCGTACCGGCCCCCTACCGGGAACACCAAGTGCATGTGACCAGTGTACTGCGCTGTCGATCGATCCTTCACATATCCCTATACATATTGTAAGAGTCGCCGCATCCTTCGCCGCGGGAGTCTCCTCTCTAACGTACTGTTTCAACTCGTGCTCGGACCGTAGCTCGCCGCTGACACTCTGTGGACCAACCCTAGCAGCGAGTCTGTCTGCAGGAGGCTTCTAGAGATCGATACATTTATTTTGCGTCTAATGATCCGTTTGTGTAGAGCGGGAGTCGGCAGAGTGTGAGCGCGGTCGCCGGTCGTTTTGTTTAAAGGAAAGTATATAATATATAGTAAGTGAGCGAGGGCCCCGGAGGACCGCCGCATGTCTGTATGTCTGTCTGTCTGTTACGTACGTTTCGTTAGACGTAAGTATATTTATGGGAGTGATAGTTAATTCGAATCTATCCAATGACATTGTATAATCACTAGTGATGTAATGTAATGAATAATGTTGCGGTTCGTTGAGTTGTCTGTATAGGTTCATTGGACGGCGAGCAGTGTGTGAGCAGGTGTGAAGCTGTTCTATACTAACTCTCTGTCCCAATGAACCGTTCGTATGGTTCCCAGATATCTTCATAAACTAAATAATAAATATATGTTTGTTTGAACTTAATGAACTCTACGATGATTGTAATGTTTTGTAGTTAGTTAAGCCGAAGATTGTAACAGATTCCATGTAGCCTTACACGATAGTCGGACCACGAAACACAAGGTAATGAGAACTCTCAAATGTGTATTTTAATTTACTTACATATATTTTGTGTAACGAGCGTTGTAAGCGACCCTCGGGTCGTGCATTTATATTATTACTTTTATATCGGATAAAAGCTAGCTGGTAGCGACCTTGAGCTATTACCGATAAATATGGAGCCACTAAGCGGTCGCCGGGCGGCTCGTGAGCCAGTGCTGATCGCTGAGCTGAGCATCATGAGCTGAGCATCATGAGCTGAGCACTGGTAACTGAGCACCGAGCATCCATCATGCGACCTCCTGACCGGCGCCGGGCGCTCCGCGGCGCAGTCCGACCCGCTGCCCGACACACACGAACGTCAACCCTCGCTTTAATACATTAAACACGGCTTTGATAAACTTTATAATAATATAAATATGTTAAGACGCTTACAGAGTTCATTGTGGACATGCCTTTATTGTTAGTTACGCTATACAAGATTTTATAAAGTTTTTACAATACAGTGTGTCGGCTGGTGGTAGGTCGCTCCCCGTTCGTGTATTGTAACAGTACGAGGCGGGTCCGTGTGTGTGTGTGTGTGTGTCGGGAGCTGCGCCTGCGCTGCGCCGCGCTCCCTCTCGACTCTATCCGAACGTATCTATGTATTATCTAATTTTAGCGAAGATTTTTTTAGGTGAATTTTTACTCGTTTAGTGAAAGGCACGCGTGTCGTGGGTGTCCAATTTTTGGTGTTACGATAAACGCAATGTAAATTTATCGATATGACATTAAACATTTTTGGCTTATCGTTCGTATGTTATTGAGTTCTTATTACATTAAAACCCTTCAACCCATTTTTTTATTTTATACAAATTAAATAAGCAATCCCCTTTTATTTTTATTTGATAATATTATGCGAAAAATAAAGTTCAATTATTGTTTAATTAAGTGGACAAACTTATAAGTAAAAAGCTTTTTAAATTTCTAATAAAAAATGCCATCTAGCGTAAATTTTGCGAACTGTTTACACAACATTGGTTGCTAATAAAGTTCCCGCTAGAGGGAGCTCGTTTCTATACAATGAGCTTTTACAATAAAAAATTCATAGCTTTATTAATTTGAAATAAATTAACCAGAAATGGAATAAATTTATTATAAATGATTTTAATACAAACAGTAGGATAGTTCTTTAACTTATCTCATAAGTACCATGTTCGATAATTAATAAACCGAGAAGAGCTTTTGGTCTGGAGTCTGGAGGCATTTTAATAGCGGAGTGGTGAGCTTGTTTTGCTCAGTAATAAGTTGCATTCTGACCGCGCCGTGCCGCTCCGTCGACGTACAACTTAAAATATAATGCGATATATTTTACGAACTTAGAATAATTCTGTGAAAATAACTCCCAAACTTCAAAGTTAGGACGACAGAAGTAAAATTAACGTATTAAAATATATATAGAAATATATTAACTTTTAACATTTTATATTTACAATTTAAAAATCTCGTAGAAAGATTAAAAATAGTTAAAGGAAATGTTGTGTCTCGTGCGGTGATAATAGATCACCAGAAGTGTTGCATGGACAGTTCCAGTAATATATGAATTAATATAGCCATTTGTTGTGTGATGGTGTAAGATGTGGTGGCGTTGGGTGGTGGTGACGGTCTTGGTGACGGTGGTGGTGACCACGGTCGCCGGCAAGGGGAAGAAACATCGACATCACAAGCCAGGTACGAGTTCAAACACGATCAAACTAACAGTATGATCGTCACCTTATAAACAATATAAGCCGCGTATATAATGAACCTTTTAATAAAAATTATAATCAAAATACTAAATAGTTAAAAGGCAGTGAATTAAATAGAAAATGAGTTAATACTTAAGATTTTTGTGTAATTTCACGGAAATACGATTCCTTCAAACATATTCCTCGTCTATTTGTTGTCGGCATAACTTGACGTTAATGTGAAGGTACACAAAATAAACAGCGTGTGTTTAGGAAGGGTACACCATTCCTAGAACACGAGGTGGTGATGCCACTGACAACGATCCGGATCCTGTTACGGATCCATTACGGATCGACCACCGATCCATCAGCTCCGGCCACCAGCGTTATCGGATACCACAAGAATATGTAAGGTTGATTATAATTCAGCCTGAGTTGTACCAGATACCTATATCGAATAACAACGCAAAACTAGACGGATTGTAGAATTATTTGTTCATATGAAACATTATCTTGAAATATATTTAATTGGATATTGAATTTCAATAACGGATTTTATTATGGTAGATAAAAAAGCCAATGATACTTGAAGCGCATATTAAAGTCGAGCCTCGGTAAGTACGACTTAATTCAAAGGTTAGGTCACACGGACGGCGTGATTCATTTATATTTAAATTGAGATATTCTGATGCAGTTTGTTTTAAACATAATCCACGCTCGATCGGACGTCCATTATCGTCTCGTGAACTGTGAACCGAAACCAGTTTGAACAGGTGTGGAGCAGACGGGAGGAGCGATGCTGGATGAGAAATATATTCAACACTGATAGGTTCTTTGGAGGAGAATCTTCACAAAACTCATATTAATCCTCCATAGTTAACATCACATCGATGACATAAACTACGAAATATATGTACATATAATATTTAAACAAAAATCTATTTAAGAATTCCTCCCAAGAGTTTCATTATATATGCATTAAATAATTTGTCCCTTAACAATTTGTAGTAATCGTGATCGCTGGAAGATGAGAGGGATATGTCTATTGTAATCGGTATTTTTATTCAAGTTAATTGAATGCCTTATCAGTACGTTCGACTTATATCTAATAATTTAAATGATCCTATATACTTATGTATTCCTGGTAGTTTGGAAAGAGATTATAATTATAATTTAATATAGTAGGTTTTTCTGACTGGATTATTCTCAATGCGTATTCTGTTCGTTGGATGAAGAATAAATTTGTGTTAGCGTCTATGTAATATTTAAAAAAATAAGTGAACATGGTATACCACCAGATTATTCATTGGTTTTGGTTGCCAATATTATTATAAATACAATGTTTTATAAGTACAATGTAAAGCACTGTAAATTTTAGGAATAAAATGAATCAATGAGTATATGAAAGAAACGTTAGAATTCAAGATAAACTTACGTGTTTTTGATTTTACTGCAGTTGTATAAAATATTGCTTTTAAACATGCTAATATTCTTACAATTAATATACAATTGGTTGGTTGTGTCAAATCTGTACTAACTTTAAAATAGTCCTTAATCCGATTGATAGCATTAATAGCTTACGTGTAATCCTTTTCGCTTACTGTTAGGCATTCAAATGTCATGATTAATAGTTGAGGGAAATATAGCTAAATTCAAATTTAAAGTATATAATATCTGTTATAATTTCATTTTATTCCGTCCCTCTTCTAATATTATACCAAAATCATAGCAACTTATCAACCTATTTATAAAGCTGACGGTCTCTGACATTTTACTTTGTTAGTACTATGGAAAAACTGTATTGTTAAATGCATGTAAACAAAAAACGACAATTTAGCGATAGTGTATATAATTTATTAATGAATATCCCGTCTTGGTACAGGGTATTGTCAGGCGCGTGCGCTGCATCAATGTGAGCTTATTTATAGCTCGGAGATAGCGCGGCCGTGAGTGATGCATTGTCATATACGATTACCAGTTCACACTCACTCACTCACTGATTCATTAAAAGAAATGAGTTAATTACTCAGTAAACTGATTATACTGGTTAAATGAATATTTTGGCGTCAGAAATGTCGCAATGAGAGTTTTTATTCTGTTTTAACTCGTCCTCTTACTAAGTTTGATAAATATTTGTAAAAATAAATGCTTGAAACAATGTTATAGTATAAAAATAAATGCTTGAAACTATGTTATATAGCATTGTAGGAGACATAATTATTTATTAATACTATACTCTTAAAAGTCTCTTATAAATATGATTATTCAGAATTTTTGTTACTGAATTAACGAGTAACGGTGTGTCGCATTTGAAACCTTGACGGATGGTCAAGTATTGTAGGGCCACCCTGCTCTCACACCCTGCAGGTAGGGCGCTTCTCAGAAGGGCATTGTTTCATACGATTAGGCACGCGTTCCAACCCCACAGGTTCACTATTGTACTACACTATACATTTACAGACCCGATACCTGTTTGAAGTTATACATTTTGATTGATCAATAAACACATCTCTTAAACCCTGGTCGTGTTTTATTCAAAACTGTTGTAGTCCAAAGCAGCAATTTTGATTCAATTCAACAATTTCAATCTATAAATTACACTTTATTTCTCAACTACTTAACGATTATGAAAGCATTATAATAATTTAAAAGTGCTCTAAAAGTCTACTAATCATTTATTAGCTCAAACTAATTGCATAAATAAATCATTGCAAGTCAATATAGTGAAATGAAAATTAAACATTAGCGAGACGAATAATTAAAGAGATTGAGTGTCGTTTGAACCAGTCTAGCGGACATTGGATTATACAGTGAAATACAACTTACAAATGAAGTGTTGGATACTGTTATAGCAATAGATGCCGAATGATAGATGTACAACAGTTGATTACAGCTGTTTAGACAGCTATAAAACTTCATAGTAATTAAAGATTAAGTGTGATTAACAATCAAATATAATTTGGTCAAAGAAATTATTGGAAACATGATTACAGTTACAATCAAGATCGCATGGTAATAAATATAAAGCTGTCGTCATAAAAAATACAAGTTTAAAATACGTTTTCCCCACATCAATGAATCGGTGATGGGGTAGGAATAAATAGTAGTAGACGTTCCTAAGAAGAGGGTCGCAGTCATGGTACAGATTTAGACCAGTCGAGCACAAATTACAAAGCTGCCTGCTGACTGGTTACGTACAATAATTGACAATACACTCTATGTACAAAGAGCAGCGACGGGAATAGATTGTCGCCATGAAGCCGGTAGTATTTTCGGAATATGATGAATGCTGAATCACCGGTCACTTACCCTCGCTAGGTTAGAAAATAAATATTTGAAATCGATATATAGTTTGTATTACAACAAATAAGATATACTTGGACAACATAAATTTACAGGTGTCTATATGACCTTAAATACAAGTCAAAATTAAATTGAATTTAAAGATTATAAAGTTCTTATTTACTACATATAATTATTTACTTTATTGAGCAGAAAATAAGAAAATTTGAATCTAAAGTCGTTATTAAATAAACACTTGGAGTCAGTTCAATTTAATCCTTATATGCTTAAGTTCCATGTGTACAAAACTTATAAAGATGCAGCTAGAGATTGTCCAGAGAATTATCAGTATTAGATCTCTCAGGTACACTTCCGGTTAATACAAAATATGAATATCTTGTTAGCCGTCTTGTATTCTCGAAATCACAGGATCAGTCGGTGTTGTGTGTATACATTGTGTGGTATAACTATGGCATAGGATTACGAATCATGAACCATTGAAAACTGAGGACGAAGACGCGAAGCTTTGCCAGATTTAGTTGTTAGAATGATAAGTATATCCCAAATATTTTGTATTTATTTATTAGATTTTTCTTCACTATAAAATAATTTAACACCTTTGGTATTAATAATATATTTCATTCTATATAATTGTTTAGTTATTTTATAATGATACTAACGTTGTTGTTTGTTACTTAATATACTTATTTATAAGTATAACTCAACTTAAACCACTGCTCGTTAGGTTGCATACATATTTGCATACATTTGAGTCAAATGGTAATTCGTGACTGGTTGTAGCGGGAAGTAGACAGTGAAATTTTGTAACGATAACGTTATTATAAGCGCTCATAGACTCGGAATTAAAGCACCTATCTTGATAGAGTTGTATCTAACTGGTAATGAAACATAGTCGTACCAATGACATTTAAATGTTTAACTCATTTCTTTATATTAAACATATTTTCATTTGTATCTCTAATATTAGTTTATTGTATCGATTGTATTTAATTCTAGTATCTGCTTCATAATATCAATCTCTCCATACTGCCTCCCATTTCCGTCCCACTCGTGTGTTTACATTACAATTCAGTTCATTTGCTACTATTGTCTCAGTTATTTATGCCGCACTTGTTCCACAATCAGGACGCTGTTTTACTATCCACATCGCCCACGCCGTCTGCGACTAAAAGACTAACACACTGACGGACTTGAACCAGGATCACTATCGTGTTATTGTCAGTTTACATTGATCGCTGATTGATCCTTCTTCAACGAGGCTATTTATAAACTACAATACATGTTCATGTTCCTAATGAGTTCCCGACCATCGCGTTAAGTCATTTTCGTGCAGCAACCTCATTATAGTTTAACACAATGCGGTCCATCCTCCCGCAATGTCGCCTTGTTCCGAGTATACGAGATGCCACACATCTCAGGCACGCCGAGTAAAAAGTGCCGATAGAAGAGAACCGGTCTCGTCCCAATTATGCCTCAGCCTTCGGCTAATTGGATCTCGAGCGCAAGACTTTCCACAAAGCTTCGGTTTACACGAGGATAAAGCTTAAATCCTTATCTTGCAGACAACCTTCTGGTAGTGTGAAGAGCCCCCTATAATGCAATTAAGAGATAACCAGATGTTCTTCAAATAATATAAGATGGAAAGTAACAAGCTCATCCCTTCTACTCATTATATGTTGTCAAAAATATTAATTCGTGCAGGACGATAATGAATTTCATAATCTATAAAATGTCAGGGTCTTATGTAGACTGCAACTGGTATTTATGTTGATGCGAAGTTGTTACCAGCCCCTCAAAGAAGATTGATGTAAACGTATATCTTTACCACCTGCATTTCATTAAATGTTTAGTATTAACAGTCTTGTCTTTCCCCTTTTTCTTTTCTCTTTATAAGTGAAAATAATCTTTAAAGTGCCAGCACTGTTAAAATTTAATTTTGTAGATAGTTTTCGGCTACTTCGCCAAAAATAATCTATAATATAAAATCATTACTAAACTTCACATAACATTTTATTCTTGGTGTTATCACATCTAGAATGCCTTTTATGTTGACACTTTTTTGTACTAATGTGTTTAATAGGAGTGACTTTCATAACGAGTCACGTTCTCACGTCGAATTCGAGTAACAGGGATAATCTTCTAGTGTACACAATACACAATCCGGGTGTCGACTGTCCCGGTTACTTATGTTATACTATTAGCTGGATCAAGACATCACTTACAGAGACACTTAAAAAAATTACGTAATTGACAGAATTATATATGAAGTTACAATATTTACTTCCCTTTCCTCCAATGTTTACTGTTTTAAATCGTCTTAATTTTTCAACCAACGGCAGTACGTTCACCCGTAATTTTGTTTTCTATGGACTTATTTTTATTTTAGTGCAATAAGACAACTTATGATTTAATATTTTTTGTGCCGTTGATATTTTTTGTTTGTTTATAAATTTGGAGAAAATTTTGAATGTGAAAAGATGTAATCTCGTTAAGAAAGTATTATTCATCAACAACGACTTTTTTACCATGTGTACTATATACGAATGTTTATATTAAAAAGGTTATTTTCATTTACCTTATTTGTACAAACAACGCTTTCCTAAACCAAGTGTGATTAAAAAACTAATAAAAAATAATTCTGTTAATATTTTTGTATGGTGAGTGTATGTAATCTGTTCCCTCCTTTCCCGCGTTACAAACGTCCGAGACCGGCCAGTATTTGTTCTATAAACATCGCCCCAAATATCCGTCGTGTCGGCGTCTGACTGTAATTATTTCTATGCGTGTGGCCATTTCACTAAATGTTCACACTATTCTGATAGATCACGTACAACATGCTATCTACTGAAATTGAGTTTCCGATGTGTCCACTAAACCTTTTTATTCATGACCTTTAGAAAGTTAATAGGAAAAAAGTAAAGTCAACTTTTATGACGAGTTCAATTTACATTGGTCAACTTTTTATATATTTTTTTTATTTCTCCGATCATTACTTTGGCCTCTTGGATAATTACAAAATAACGAAATAAATTTACCCTTTTCTGACACGTGTCGTTACTTTATGGTTTTCTTGGTACAGTTTGAATTAGGACATTTTATAACAATACATATAACAATACTTATGTTATTAGTGAAATAAAGAATGTGATGAATATAAAAATAACAATTATAAATTAGGAAAATGACACCTGAATATAACTATGATGCTCAGGTCATTTTTGTTTTGAAATGTGTAATGCTGTTAGCCCTGTGGCTGTTACAACGTCACCAGGAGAGAAAAAGAAACGCCCGAACAGGGACTTGAACCCTGGACCCTTGGATTAAAAGTCCAATGCTCTACCGACTGAGCTATCCGGGCGATGCTCAGGTCAGTTAAGTGTCATTGATGTTTTTAATGTTAAAAGGAAAATACACTTTTGTTCCAAAACCAAATCTTACCATACGACCGCAGTGGTCACCACAGTACTTCTAACTTTCTCGTTTAACAATGTTTTACCTGTATACAATAACATAAAATTTTTAATAGTGCCCGTACGTCAATATGGTATTGCAAAATGCATTTGATTTTGTGCTTTACATCTTTTCGTTAAAGACTAAAATATATTGTTCCTAGCAGTCCATAAACAACACGTTTACTCTCACATTAATGAAACACGAAAAGTAATGATATACGCTCATTATTTAAAATATTTTAATGTCGGTAAAGTTTTATTATTTAATGTGACACATTGATCTCTTTTAAAATGTCCACTGATGTTTTGTATACGAACTTAAAAATATATTAGTCATTGTACATACTGCGTTATATAGTTGTAGATATTGAAGTATGTGATTAACTACATATGTATATAGATATTATGATAATTAAATTTGCTTTCAATTATTTTGTAAATGGCTTTAATGGTAACTTCAGGATCTTTTATTATGTATCTTTAAATCGTTGGTTAAGAACTGGAACTTGTCAATAACACATCACAAAATAAAAGACAAAGTCTAATCTACTTTCGATGTGTCTAAACAATCTTCAATCGGACATCATTTAGGATTATACTAGTACAAGAATTTCATCTGATATAATATTGTAAATACGATAGAATCATACATTTAAATTTGTATCATTCGGATTAAAAAATAAACTATTTTATGATGATCATTAAAGCGAATGTATCCTGTCCTAAACACAACTTCACTAGTCATAATTCTTACCGTGATTATATCAACTAAATTGGACATAAGCTTGTGAGTTATTACGTAATAGGCTTCCGCTGTACCTTTTATATAGTTATTTGGTTTTAATATGATGTGAGTTTTATATCGGCTGCGTACACCCGGCTTCATCGCGTCTTTAGAATGCGGACCAAAGAGTAAGTTACGCTAGAAGCTCCTGTGTAACTTACGTACCGATATGAATTTTGAATGAACTGAATCTGATATTTTTATTATCTTTGTAATTTAGTATTAAAAGGTAGTGGATGAATCTCTTTTATATATTTAAACAAGTCATGTCTCTTAAAGTCGTCAGGAGTTTAGGTATAAACTAATTTTATCTAAGGTACTTTATCTTCTATGGATTGTGAGCTGATCTCCGATTTCAACACCACTTCAAGAAACAGGTTGCAGGCGAACACTGGGTACGATAGCAATCTGATTGATATCTCACTGTAACCGTAACTAATGTATATATGCGAAAATAATGGGTTTTACTAACACGTCTAGTACTATGAACTATTAGTAATTTCCATAATTATCACAAGTCCTAAAAAATGGAGGGAATAAAAATGTATTGGACAAAAACGAATGACCCACAACCCTAAGTCTGTTTACATGCAGCGCTTATCCCATTTAATAGCTTTTTTATTTGTTTTTTGTCTGTACCAATCAAATGAATGGCTGTAGTCGCATGGCTTTTATATTTAAAAGATTGTGTGGACTGAATGGGGTCGACTTGTTTCAAGCCATTAGGGGCGGGATGTCTGTCAATTGCTTTCATACCGAATAAAACTGCCATTGATACGACAAACGTTTGAGGGGCAGTTTGAGTTTAGTTTTATGAGCACTGGAAACCATTAAAACCTTGTTTTCATAAAGGCAATTGAACCCTTATTGATATGACGGGGATGTTTTGTATTTGTCTTGAAAGTATTTACCTAATTGGATAGAGAAATGTACCTCACAATAGGATCCCAAGTTGGATTGATCTACCAAATTGGTGGTTGAGGTTAGCTGGTCGCTTTCATGGTTATGGTGCGATGTTTGTCGATTGTGACGCCGAGTATGGCGAAGTGTGTTCCTCGTTATCGAACCCATATTAGGCACCGGCGCTTGTGCTTACGATTTCCATTTCACAGACAATTTGGATAATTAGGAACTTTCAACTATAAAATTTATTATCCGTTATTATAAAGTATACAATAGAATTGTTTTAAAGAATTGTAATGAGATTAATTAATTCAATATATGTTGGCTGAAAAAACTTTGAATTTATATCCAATTGTTTTCTTCAATTGCTTGGTTCTGGACTTTGGCAATAGTCATTATAGATCATGAATTGTGTTTTGCTATTTTTGATACAAATTCAGTGACTATGGACTATATATATTCATTTTCTTTAAGTAACATACAAATATTTCGTTTAAAACATAATTGTATATTATAATATACTGACAATTTTACTACTAACGTATATTTTTTATTGTAAAGAATATTACGATAATGGTTCTGACAATTTTGACAGCAACATGTGACTCACGCCAGCTATTAAAACTCTCATGGGAATCGTTCAAAGTTATCTTAGGTGTACTTTTTAATATCAAATATGACTTGTGATACTTGATATATATTCAATGATTCGTTGTTCTTAATTTAATAATAAACATAATGATAAAAATACACTCATATATGTATAAGTGTAGTAAAGTGCATGTAAAAGTTATTAAATTCATTACTTTTTTGTATTATTTCAAACAATATCACAAAAATGTTTTAAGCAAGTAACTTTACGTGACTCACGCGTTATCTTAGGCAAAAAACATGTATGTAGTACAGTGAGTTGTGATATATGTACATAAAGTTTAACAATAACTAACACAGAAATCTGGTCAATAGCAAAATTATCTAGGTAGCATGAAATCAAAACTAATAAATATATATTCGTGTTATACCATTAAACCAAATTCAAAGGAGTTATCTAAGGAGTCGGCTGGCGTCCCAAAAATTAGGGTCCAGAACTATTAAACAGTGATTTAAGGAGCACTGCCATTTGTCACGGTGATGGCGGTGGGACAAAGGAAGCGATAGGTAATGAAGTGTCCGTTTAATGGTCAAGCCTCCCACCGAGCTTCTATAGACGTGAAAAAAATATTTTCAACTGACATCAGTTCTTGCCAATGTAGAAAAAAGTATGTACTACACAAAAATATGGCACAAGATAGCATTAATGATTCATTATGATATGTAATTACTAAATAATTGAGTCTTTACATGTTACCTTTGAATGATGGTAGGTCAAGAGCTAATCCCGTCTGTCATTAACCTGCACACAACATGGATGAACGACGTGTAGCATTTGTTTGGTCAATTATAATTTTAATGGTCTGTACGCTGTGTATTGAGACATTGCTGACAGTAGAGCAGCCATGCATCAGATGATAAACGCCGTCGGCGCCGGCGCCCGTGGCGAACCCTCGACACTGGGCCTCGACACGTCTGTTACACACTCTCATTACTCACGGCTATCCTTTGAGTTTATCACAATCACATTGGTTTCTTTATATATCACTAGCTTTTGCCCGGGACTTTGTCTGTGTAACGTTCAAAATTAGTAATGTATAACCGGGCAAATTCTATTCCTTCTTAAAGTGAATATGAATAAGAACATTTTGTATTTTGCCAATTTGTCCTAAATCTTTTTCTTGTTCTAAGCTATCTCTAAGCTGTTCTAAGTAAAGCTGTTCTTGAGTTATAAATATGTAGTGTAACTAACACGACTTTCTTCTACATATATACAATAAAGATTGATAAGAAATTAATATTTATTTATTAAATTCCTGACGATCACAAATTGCATTTTTTAAGTTGTTTTAATTAATGATAAATTATATAGATTACCTTTTTTCAAGAAGTCAAAAGCATGTCTTAGTAGTAGACATATAATAAGAAAGGTGCTACCATATATCCGTAATCTTCTATATTTATAAAAATGGATTGCTGTTCCTTAGTCTCGCTAAACCTCGGGAACGGCTGAACCGATTTGGCCAATTTTAGTCTTGAAATACTCCTGGAAGTCCAGGGAAGGTTTAAAACGTGAGAAAAATTGGAATAATTGCCGGGAAAACCCTAAAAACAGCCCTTTTCTATTTCCCATACAAACGTTTTTTTTGACATTAGATTTGACAACTAACCAATATGTCAATCATTCTGTTTGATTGAAATAGGAAAAACCTGATTATTTATGGCCTCTAAGACGGAATAGAGTTCGCCTGGTCAGCTATACCTACATATATGTATTACTCTTGACCAAACTAACGCGAACGAAGTCGCGGGCAAAAACTAGTAACATTATATAAAAACACATTCTGAAATTGATTTCAAGTTTTTTTTTTAATAAGAAGTCAAGTTCTAAACACAGCCTTGTTTGCTTTATTTTAAGTTCACTTCTTGAAAATAACAGTAAATAGAATGAATAAAACATTAAACTCATTGGATTACATTCTGATATGAAACAAAAGGGACATACAAGGACAAAGAAGTCTTTTGCTAAGATTTATGTCCCATAACCCTGTAAGATAAAATTTAGAAGGCTTTATAGTAGAATATCAAATAGAATATACATAAACCCTTAATTTAACTTATTACTTGCCAAACACCAAAAATTTACTATAAAAGGCTTTAAAAAATAATCTAAAATTACTGGAAAAGTAAAAAAGAATATTCATTAAAACCAAATTACATTTATTTGTTTCAGAAACAAATATTTTTAAATATAAAAACATTTCATTATTACAATGTATTTCCAATCACCAAAAAATGTTGATCAAAAATACTTGAACGTCGTTACAGAATATACAGCTGACTAGAAGAGTCGCGGAAACAGTCCACTTTTTATGCGCATAATTGAATCGTCCTTACTCATCGTTATAGAATGGCTGCGACACATCGCTTGTTCCCCCATAAAAACCTCCTCACCATATTTGGAGTTCACTAATGAACCTAATGGTCTCGTATGGGCCTGGCCTGCTCCCACGAACCTGGCAGTGTTCAGTTTTTATCCGACCCCCTTTCGGACGGCCATCCTTTTCAAGGCTGTTGTAAATAACTGTTTGTTCGTCTCCAACAGTATCACAAGTTTCATTTATATTTGGTTTCATTAACGTATTTCACATAACACTCTCCTAGGCTCATAATGTTTTGATAGATTTACAAATAATTATGACCTTTATACTTATTTATAATGGTTATAATACCAATTATTTGTCATCTATGTAATACATAATCCATTTTGTATCTGTCACTCGAAGTATTATTATAGGAGAAGCAAAAATTCTTTACATATTACCGGAATAAAATTATTTATTTACTAAATTACTCCATGTCTTGATCAAGGTTGAAAACTCCCGTTAATAATAATTATCCCTGTACGTCTAGCAATTTGATACGTGCTCTTGAATTTCGGCTTTATTCTTGAAAGTTATTTCAGCGATATAATATTACAGGGCAGATGTTTTAAAACAATACATAGTTTGAAAGGTCGGTATATAAAGTCGAACCCTAAGTGTCGGTGGAGTGTGAGCAAACATTCCTTGCTTAATGTAAGTAGTGTTTACAGTAGCCACCAGCCACCGCTTCCTTCATTCAAGACTATGTTTCTTGTTTTAAGTCGTGTTTACGTTCTGCGCCACACGTCTCCGGTAAGGGCGGCTTTTAACTATTTTTACACCCACCGTTTCATTAACTGTACATAATTGGATGTGTAAACTAGACTTGTTGTTTTCATATCGTCTTCTATATGTACTTTTGGAAATACTAACGGATATTGATCACGTATTAACATGTGTTTGACTGAGCGTGGCTGTACTAATGTATAAAATAATGATATATTAAATAAATAACTCCAAAGCCTTTTAGTGATATGGAGGATTAACTTTTTGTAACCTTCGTCATCTTGTCTTCGTTGCATCTCAAGAATGTAGTACATATTTTGATTTAGATATCTCTGAAGTAACACATGTCACTAAAAAATGTCAGATTAAAAAGATTTCCCTGCATGTGGTCGTCAGTGTTCCCGCACCTTGACCGCGGGCCGTCTATTGTCAAGCAAAACTGCATTCTGCATAACTCCGTGGCCTTTGACCTTTGTTAAGATATCACTAAATATAAGAAAGGCGTAGTAATTGATAAGTAGAATCTATTTATTATGTAACATTTTAATTGTTTTTTTTTTCTCATTTTTGATTTTTGCTCGTCCCATTTACTGTCATCCAATTAAGAACACAAGTCTAATTTTATTTCTATCGCATGAGTTACTACCTATATGGTGATTGCTGACAATAATTCTCCCATACAATGTAACATGCGTTTGAATTCAAATCAAGCATCGACAAGTCATAAAGTGATGTTCGTATAAAATGAAAATTGCAATTTGAACGCATGGCCTGGCATTCACCGTGATAGTGATTTATAGAGGTGTTGGATATTCTGCGGTTAATTCCTCCGATTACTTGTCACGTACCTGGTCTCTGATGAATAGCCATACTGCACATGCATAATATTTAAATATATATAATGTTCTTTTATACCACATGGAAGAGTTCGCTCGGACCACCTGTAAGAGATTCTGTGTCTCTACTAATTGGTCATATAAATATCGCAAATAAAAGTTAATAACTGATCTATAATAAACATTTACTTAGAGTGTTTTTGTATGAACATAATCCGTTCTAGTAGTAAGATAGTGAGGAGTTGGTACCGTAATTAAATAGCCGAGTGAACATCAGTCACGATCAAACCATAATGGGACGGGCTCTGTGACAGGAACCAGGCTGGTGGAACCAGGAAGCTTGTACCACTCACACAGATTGATTCCCCGCTAATTTTACAGACGTTTTAATGACGATTGATTTCTTTAATACTAACCACCAGAGAACATGCTCAGCATCACATTTAAATGATATTTCTGGTTCATTTGATTACACTTTAATTTGACGTTCAAAGAGGTGTTGAGATGTAAGATTTTCACGTGTATTCATTTAAATGAAACTAATATTTTCGGATTTACTACGCGATATTAGATATAAACTATACTCCCGACGTTTCGGTTACTTTACATTAACCGTGATCACGGGCAGACTAGATGTCTGGAGTTTATAGGCAAAAATAAAAAATCGCGTATATAATCCGAAAATATTAGTTTTGTTCAAAGAGGTGGCTTTGTTTGTATTTTGTCATATGACCCGCGTTTACTAGTACTTTAGTTTAAAAATCAAAGACCCGATTGTGTTACTATATTTATTTTTGTAATATACAAAAAAATACAAACACAATGTACTTGAGTTTATCAGTGAACTGTTTTGTTTTCGTCGTCGTCGATTTGTCGGTCGACATTAAGTGGTAATGTATGCGCCTGTGGCTCTCTCGTGAAACACGCCTCACCCTGACACACGAGTTCATCGAATAATTTAATTCATTTTCACATTATATTCAGACCATCATTACAATTATGTCATACATGTTATATTACACAATGTTGGTAGTATTTAAAGTTCATTTTATAATTGCTGGTGTTTAAATTTCATAATGAACTTCCATAACCACAATTTGGTTGAAAAATGTTATAATATCCAGTGGTTATAAACAGTTCAGAGGCATTGTCCGCAAAAAATGTTGTCATTCGAGGACATTTTTTCTTAATTAAGTATTCCATTAAGCGTTTTTCTCAGAAGTTGCGTTAGTTGTTTAGGGCCGCTATTCGAGTTTCGTAAGATTTAAGTAAAGGTTACATAACTCTGAACTTTATTATTTCCTATAAATTTTGTTAGATATTTAAGAGTTTGTATGTATTTGCAATAAACTGGACGCTTTAGGTATATGGCTGTTATGATTGTAACAGTATGGGATTGAAGCGATAAAAGCCAGGTAGTATCCTGGTATAAAAGCTACCGTTTTCAGCATGTTGTGAACGAATTCCAAGTATATTAGTGTTGTGGATGTAATAACATCATCTGTTTTACATCAAGCCTCATACCACCATAAAAGCATTACCTTCTATGAAAGTAATAAACACTGAACACTTCCGTTATCTTTCAGAAATAAGTATATAACTTCTAACTATTCCCTGTTTAGTGTCCACAATTATAATTCCTGTTACTTTACAATATGTATATAATTCTTTAATTGATGGAGATAAAAAATAGTGCTTTAGAAAACATAGAATTTCTCCTTACCTGATTTTAAATTCAAGCTCTTCTGTGAACTATTTCTGATAGACTATTTTAAAGATTTGTTTAATATTATTAGATTTTGAACAAAAAAATTAATTTAATTTCTAAGCTTTTTTAAACTTCTATAAACCTTAAAAAATCATATTACTATTATATGACTGGTACAAAATCATTAAAATATACCTTGTACATATTTCTGTATTTGTAAAAATAAATACGACATCACGTAACTCTTTAGATTTTATCCAATTCCTCAATGACAGAGGACGTGTATAAAAAATAAATTCCCAAGAAATGGTAATGAAGTGTGAGCAAATGAAGATATCAACGTGAGACGCGGCTATAAAGTGGTGCCAGATGGGTTCATGGGACGCGGCGCGGATGTTACACTTATATTACTATCATATTAATATTTATTACTTACTTATAATATGACTATATTTAAATGACTTCAATGAATTCTTGAAAAAATACGAATATGAAATTTGATATTTCGGCATTCACACCTCAGCGTAATGATATTTTGAAAAGAATAATTAAAAGTTTATGTCCAATAATGTATGTATGTATGGATAAATGGCGATCATGTGTGGCTCGCAATATTCACTTACTTCTCAGCTGTTTTCTTGACACCTTATTTTACAGCTATCATAATGAAACAAATAAACTTTCAACGTGTCCCAAAATTTAAATGAATGTTAATTATGTTACCTTCTTAAATTTCACTGAGATTTTTATGTATTTAGCATATTCAATACAAACATATAAGTTCAATAATAAAACACGACTTAGATCGTAACTGCTTAAAATGATACGACACTATCTTTTATCAAGTGAAATTATTGAAAAGATATTAAATACTCGACAAATGTGTACCTATAGGAATTATATGTTATTTTTGACTTAAATATTATCTTATTTTTAACTTTCCAGGCCGAGCTGTTCTTGATCGCTTGAGTAGCACTACTATAAGCGAGGTACCTGTCACCAGTGACCAACCAGGGTTGCTGCCGGCTCCTCTGGATGTAGCGACTTTCGCAGTCATTAGCGCTAACGCAACCTGTGGAGGTAATGGTGCTGAGGAATTCTGCAGGGAGACCGCTGGAAAGTAAGTGGACTTTTCTGGACAAAACGATTTACACCATACCGAAAATCTGATTAATAACTACCCCCTGAGGTTTTCCTTTTTCAGGTCCACGATACAAATCAAATTCTCGAGTCAATTGTACCATTCAATGTGAAAATTTCGTTTATGACTTTGATTTTTGTAGTAGAAATGATATTTCTTTTCTGCTAACATTACTTTTTTTATTTGTTTCAGACGGGTTGTAGTATGTGATGTGTGTGAGGGTCCTGAGGGCTCGTCATCTCGTCGTCACCCCGCGGGTCTGGCCGTGGACGGTGACCCATCCACTTGGTGGCAGAGTCCTATCATCACTGATGGGGATTACCAGCATGTGGAACTAGTAGCTGTTTTACCCGGGGTAAGTAGAGGGTTTTAAGCTATAACTAGACACAATATATATGTTTTATTATTAAGATTACGTATGGCAGTGTGAATATTGTAATCAGTGTAAGTTGTAGTGTTAGATGGCTTACAACGACTTTCTTAAAGAAGTAAAGCAGGATTTGAGTTGTATAACGGGTACAATGATACTTACGGTTACTTACGGTGTACAGTCACAGTAATTGTTGTTTGTTCCTACCAAACAATTAGCAAACTAAACATAAAATGTTCAACTCATTCAAGAACGTCATTGAGAAGGAAATGTTTCTTCATTCTACAGATATTTTTTCTTTCGAAGCAACAGATACATTACACTTTGCTAGGGACGCAACTTCCTCATATTTGAATAGCATTCTAGTAGTGGACTTGCCAACTTGCACGACAGTCTCACGACTGGTGTAAATGACCCCAGAGCATTTTGTATCAAGTCGGCAGTGAGATGAAACGTATAAAGATAGATAGTTCAGTAAAAATTGTATTCAATGGTTTTAAAAACGATTAAATAGTAAAAGTTTTTGAATCGAGTGTCTATCTTTTATTAAAATTGAAATTCGCTGTGCTTCACGCCTAAACGAAAAATATCCCTTTTATCGGGCCTGCGTTTTGACGGATCTATTTATGAGGCGCTATTGAAAAGCCGTCAATAGCATGTATCGACTACCGTGCCGGTATTATTATTCGTCGGTGACTTTGTCTGGGGAAGATTTATGATCCGTTCTGTAGGTATCAGGTTTTTAATGACTCATTCCATAGTTTTATGACGCTTATGAGAGTGTAATGTTATGAGAATGATGTTACGAACCGATACTTTCGTTGCTATCATAACTTTTGTTCTGATGTAGTGCTATTTGGTTTATATTTTTATCAAGAAATGACTAATTTGTTTTATATTATTCAAATTTAAAATATGTTGAATGACTTTAAAGATATTTTTTATGGAATTGTCTATAGTTACATGAAAAAGATCAGCTCAGGTTGTTACTACAACACAACTAAAGAACATCGAGTTGTCTAGGACATGCTTAAAAAAGTCGTTTAAATTTAGCTATTGAAGTAATGTCCTTTAATATCTTTAATAAAAATGCACAAACACAAACTATATATTATTTTTTAGGGAAAATAACGTTTTGACACAGTTTACAATTACTGGGAAATCTTATTATTTATATTGATATCTACATTTAAATTAGTTTTGTTATTATTAAAACATTGAACAATCCATATGAATAAATCCATATGAATAAATGTTGCAACAAGCGTACAAAAATGTTATTTCGTTGTTTATAATTATTTCAATACCTTTTATTCTTGTTAACCCATTTATTCTATCACATATTGTTTACTTAAGATATATTCAGTTAACCCTTACTCTATAACAGCCAGTAGGGGATGATCAATAAAAAGTATCAGGGACCACCCGTCCCGAGAGATATGGCCCAATAAATTGTAATAACACGCGGCTTACATGCGATTCTGGACAAACAACCAATAAAGGAGTTGATTATTTTGATACACTAAAGTGGATTTGTGTTATTTGTCAATAAAAGGCACACCATGTTTATCTGACAAGGAATATATATGTTCTACTAAATACGTCGACTACTAAATGGATAGAATTTTTATAGATAAGTGAATTCTTGTGAACAATAGAGTTTGTGTACAATGGCGGCAAATGGAAGCCGATACGCATCGCTATTACGGAGCGACGCGGGACGTCTAGTAAATCATTGTACTATCGAGAGGACGCCACGCTTATTTTTTTGTGTCCCTTTTAATTTGGAATTATAACCTATTAAGGAATGTAGTTTGTTTTGGAATAGATAATCTATCAAAAACAAATATGGAATGCTAAAGAGAAGTGTAGGACTTATTCTGAACCAAAAAATAAAAAAGTATATTTATTTACAGTTTGAATAAGAATTAATGATTATATAAAAATATACCACTACAATCACTATCATCATCATCAACATCATCATCATCAGCCTATCCGATCCTACTGCTGATCAAAGACCTCTTCTCACATGGAGAAGGTAAAGCATTTATCACTACGCATCCTCAAGACGGGTTGACGATTTCAAATTTATAATCATTATAGATTATAAGTCCAGGTTTCTTCACGATGTTTCCCTTCACTATCCAGTCACTATTGTCAGTCAATTTTTTTTAACGTTTTAGTTAGATTAACAAATCGTTCACATTACGTAACCAGCAAATCTCCTGTTATCTCATTAATTTATCTCAAATCGATAGTGAGTCTGTATTCTGGTGCGGTACTCCTCCTAACGAAGGCCTTGGCGCCGCCAGATCACTCTGATAAGCTGACGGATGGCTCTTATCAGCTGTTATTTATTACTCAGATACTTTTACATTGCTTTTTAATTATTTTTATCATTCTATATGAATTAGATCTTGTTAACTATTTCATGATTCATATGTTTTTTAATTAAAAACAATCATGTCATATTAATGACCTAAGTATACGTACACGATAGATCCAATTATAAGAGCAGCTACACTTTTATTTTTGAATAATTTATAAAACAACAGGGTTCTGAACATAATTCTACGTTTTTTTTTGTTTGTGTATTATTTACAAATCTATTGTGGTAATATCATTTTGTATTAAGAACTATTAACGATAAGAAAAAAGTAAAAAAAATATTCTTTCGAAAAATGTTCCGACAAAACTTTACATAAAAGGAAGATACATTTTTTTTAATCTATAAATTCTGTTGTTTTTTGTGGCACTGAACATTTTTGGATTAAAGGAATTTAAATTTTCTTTTAAAAAAATACATATACTTTATTTTTTTTATATACTCGTTAATTATAAAACGTTGGTTTATTAATATTCATGACACAAAATAGAAAGTAAAGCACACAGGTTAAAACTTATACAATAAAGTTTAAACACATGAAAATAAATCAACACTTAACAAACAGAAACTCTTAATTAAGAAACTGTAAATATTCTAAAATATAATAAAGATACTTATTAAGGAAATACAACATGATATAGTTATATGGAGATAATACAATAACAAATATAAAATACTTTGATTAATTAGGATTAAAATTATCAAATTGATATTTAGGAGATAGGCTAAAGATATTATATGTTTCATAATTGTTGACTAGAAAAGTTATAAAAGTTGGTATTGTTACGTACAAGCTGATTGAATTGTAAAGGACTCAATGGAAATAAAAATAATTAAATATTATTGACAAATTGAAGTTATATTAGCTTTAGTTCTAGATTTTATAGTTATAAATAAACTTGGCTTACTCGACAGATTCAAAATCCGAAACATTATATGATTGATTTATACAACGAAAATGTATTAAAGAATAATCTAAAAAGTAATAATATCTAGGAAGAAACGTTTCAGATTTTAGTAACTTTTGACTCCTTATGTAAATGTAAAGTCAACAGTAGCTCGTCTTAGATCAAACACAAAAATATGAAGCAGCAATATTAGTGTGTTAACCTGATAAGACAGTTTTATTGATGACTTAGCGTAGATATGATTTTGATACATCAGTTATATAATCTTTGTTTTAAATTTTAATCACAGCCGCTTATAAAATTTACATAACACATGCCACAAAACAGTCAGGACTGAATACTAATCAGGAACGAGTGGCGTCCTAAATAATCCATTGATATCTTCTTCAGTACCACGCCTGAAGAATAGGATCATGACGAGTCCAACCACAGCTCCCAAGAGTACACCCACGGCGATCGCCAGCACACGCTGAGCCAGAGGCCATTTAGAGCATGCCCAGTACTGCTCTCGAATAACGCTGGAAACAAAACACAATAGAGTTATTCATATACAATATATTATAATGATATAACTTTAATAACAAATGATTTGAGATATTTCATCAATGGTCACGACTAATGGAAAGTGAAATAAAATAGCTGAAGAACTGAAAAAAACTTAGTAAACAATTTGGATTTTTTTTGATTGCGGTTCCTCCCCGAAGTTGTCATCATTCTGATAATTTCTGATAAAAGAGCTATCTAGCTATCTTCCTTTTGTTTTAAAGTAAAAAAAACAACATTTTTTAGATTCTCAAAAGTGTTATGAAAGGAAGTCCCATTTTATTCATTAAATATAGGTCTTTATTCTTTTACAGATACTTTTATGAAGATTTCTAATAATTTTTCATAATGAAGTCTAACGAAATAAATAATGTATAGAATTACTGACATGTTACGTATATTATGCAAAATTTTTAAATTTTCTGATATATATAACATTATTTATATAAACACGATTGATTTTTTTAAAGGGGCCTAGGAAAGAGACATTTTAAAATATTAAAAGAAGTGAAAAGGGAGAATCAAAGAAATACAACTTTTAGATTTATAGTTAAAATTTTAAATATTCGAAAAGAATTAAGGAACAGATACGTTTTTATTACATTTGATATTATACTGCATATTTTATAAAGCGTTTCATAATTATAGTAATTCTTATTTATGTAGGACCATATAAAATGTATATATATATACATATATTGTAACTCCTTCAATATGTTCGCAAGTTTTCATTGTTGTGTTAGTTATCTAATCTATTTGGATCATTCAATGTTTTTACTGATGTATGATATCGATGATAATCCCTATCATAGATTAGAGCTCCTCTTTCCTTTTCGTTATAAATTTGTAACATAAATATATATAAGTAGTTTACATTACATTTTATAAAATAAACAATTATATTTTCATACATATTTTTTTCATATAATTAGGATTAAGAGCTAGAAATAAAAATACGATAATATTTGTATGAATCATAACTGTTATGCTAAGTCATATAGAATGTTATCTAAAGGGAAGTAAAAAATATAATCAAAAATTAAATAGATATGCGCAAAAATTATCAACTCGATATTTTGACACCAACAACCTCTACAAGTGACGGAATAGTTAAATGAACTATAATTTTTAAAGTAAATTAATAATAAATTTTTAGCATATTTAGTGGCAAAGTTAGTAGCAATATTGTATAAAATAGTTTACCTGGTCGGTGGTTCCGGTAAAGTCTGCTGGCTGACGTTGTTATTCAAGCTACTAACACTTCCAACATAAGCCGTGTTCACATACACAAAGTCACTTTTGGTCGATAGTTTCGGGGTTCCCCGACCAGATCTTTGATAGTCCATATATCCAGCACGCGACACGTTCGGGATCTGATGTTGTACGGGACCATAGGTGTGACGCCGCGGTGCATTCTGAATATTAACTCGTTCACTGTTTGATTCATTATTTTTGTTGGACATTTTTTTATTAACACAAACACCTCATGTCCGTAGCGCGCCGTGCTTTGCGAATCACTAAGATGTGATACCACCTGATAACGATGATAAGCCGAATCTGATATGGCCATCCGTATAGGTTTTATAAAATAATAAATATTCAGGCTTTACTTAAATAAATTTTAAAATCGAGAAAATTCTTAATATTCAGGGTGACTGGTGAATTACTATCGATATTTGAGGACGTGATATTTGACGATCATATATGACAGAATAAAAATTAATATAACATAAATATTAATAAACTTCTAAGTAAAGTTGACCAAAAGTTATGTATATAATTACGCATCGTATGAACACCCTACAGATTAGGTATACACACACACTCACACATACGCGCGCGGCGGCGTGTTGTTGTATCAGCACGCCGCCGCGCGCGTCCACACTTGGAACACTTGGAACGTGTCAACACTTTATTTATGTATACGGAAATTTGGTCAAAAATTAAGTACCTATTTTTTTTACATAATTCGAATGAGAATCATGTACCGAGTATGCTCCTTAAATATTGATAGTACTTCACCAGTCACCCTGTATTTTACCGTTTGTAGGCATTTTTATTTGGATCTATCTATTAATAATCATTATTTTAGAACTACACAACATTTTCCGCATCAAAATATTGCGTACAAATTTTATAACACTATAAAAAACAATTCCATCGAATAACAAGGAAGATAAATTTCTTGATAGATAATTAATAATTAAAATATATACTTGTACATGAGAGGAGCCGAACAGGATTGTTGCTCGTAACCTAAATCAAGCTACTAAAAAGGTTCAATAAGAAAAACAGATGAGAAGATGGCTCCTCACACGTTCATTAGTCCCGCCATACATGGCGTTGATTCCATCTCTTCCAAGTATCGCAACGAGCTGAGTATAAAGGTTTTTTGGTGTTTATTAGTTATTGGCTCCAGATACGGTCGGAGTAATTGGATAGTATTGACGTTTGAAGAGTACGTAATTAGCAGTACTCGTGATGTCGCTTTAAAAATCGTTTGCATGGAACAAATTCTACCGGAACATTAATTCAATGATTATATCTGGTGAAGGTGTGAATTAATAAGGTTCTTCTTAAAACAGACATTCATTTTATTAATCTTCATACTGGTCTTGAAAATGATTTCAAATAAAATATAATTTCAATTTAATGTTAAAGATTTAAATCACTCGTTTCAATTCGAAATCGTTTTAAATTAACCACATAGCTACCTTAATTGGCAATCTGTAACATTCGCATCGCCACCAACGGCGCGACAATTTGATTGCCTCTTGCATCCATTATTTAAATTCCAGTTTAGTAACAAAGCAAAGGAACTATTATTACACATGCCACCAACCAACAAGCCTGTAATTTCTGATACACTATACCAGATTGCAAGGTTTATTTAAATTGCAGCACAGATTCAAGCAGGAATTTATTCTGTTCTTCTAGTTAATTAATACATATATACAAAGATTACACGCGTAAATAAAACTACTCAGATGATAAATATATAACTATTTTATGTTGACTGGGGTCAGAATTTTTAATACAAATAAATACATAATCCTTCATCATCAAAAGTACTTCAGAGAGCTCTTAAGTTTTTTATCCACCCGTTCCCACAGAACACACATCGGTATGTTCCAGTGTTAATAGAGGGAGCACGACCCGACCACTAATTGCATTCAAAGTGTGAGCTACTGTTGTCCGACTACTTTTGTTTATTTTCTTAATAGCCCAGACGTAACTCATATATACCTTAAATAGCGTTATGCATGTTAGCCATTTAGAATACAGTTTACAATTAACGAAGGAATACCATAATATTTGAAGTATATCACCACATAGAAACGTATGCGGGTGTTTCAAATTTAAGTTTGGTTGGTCGGTTGGGATGGTTATAAATGTTTGTAAAATGTATTACCTTCCTTATTATACAAAGACGTTTTATCTACCATTGTTCGTGTAAGGTAATCGGAATATTAGATGTGTAATATATTTAAATATAATGCTAGCTCGGTTTCCGAGTTAAAATTATTGATATTTAACAGGTTACGTGTAAAGAAATACTGAGGATTTTAAATGCGAATTTTCTATTAAGAATATTTTAAATTGAGCGGAAGCATTTGCTTAAGTAGTAGTTATACTAGTACGGAACTTTTTTATTGATTTTGACACATAACTTTTCAGAAAATGGAGCTTCTTCACGTCATTATCAAAGCGGGTCCGTCGCCCCGTCCCTTGGCTTGGTCTTTAGAAGTCTCAACAACAGAGACTGGTGATGATTGGTCGTTGATCCGAGCGTTTGGAGATCGGGATCACTGTCGGAAGCTGTGGGACCTTCGACCTGAACGAAGACGGAGAAAAGCTCGGGCTGCGAAAAGAACTGGTCGGGCCGAGAAGCCTTCTTGCTCGACACAGTTCACTAGTCCACGTCCTTTGGAAAACGGAGAGGTATTAACACAAATATGAAATATTTATCTTTATTTTTTATAATCAATATTATGAACTATTTTTGTTTTTATGTGTCATACTCGTACCTTATCAGTAATATCTTGAAGATGATCACATTGGACACTGAAACCGGAACTCTTCGAATACCTAACGTAATGTCATATATCATATTCTATAAATACAACTAAAGAGATTTTATTAATAATTGCGTGTTAATTATTAAGTACTTGAATACCCTATGATTGGACTCAACCATTAAATTCCTATACATTGAGTCATATAAATAAAATGGAGTTGTTCATCACGTTTTTTAAGTACTGGCTTTCGTTTAGTTTGGTATATGCTAAATAAAATACTTCATTTAAAATGCAGTGCTTCTGCAAATAGGGAGTTTTTTATAACTTTAAACAGCTTATCATTAATTAGGTCTGTATATTTTTGTTAATAACTAAATGTCTAATAAATAAACTTAGAAAATATTGTTACCTACCCACTAGTTTAATTGTGATATGCGTACAAGTGCAGATCTCTATCGTTCTATTTGTAATAGTAAAAATCGGTGGTAGCAATATTACAACAAAAATTTAATTAGACAATTCAGTTTAACGAACTTAAGCTTGTGTTCCTCATAACTTTTTTTATTTCTTCTTAAGTCCAAAGTGCATCTTTGCCTGCTGTAAACCACGAAGTGCACATTAATATTTTTGTATTCCAGGATGATTAATTATGGTAAAAGTAGCGTGTGTTCATTTTTTTTAACAGAAAATATTTAGCAATAATTTTCTAAAATTTAAAAATTATTAAGTTATAGAAAACAATGAGTTTAATATTATGTTATCCTCAAACGAGCCTAATAAATAACTATTTAATTTTTATATTTTGTTTTCTATCCATAAGTATATATTAATAAATAACTGTGGATATCACGACCAATGCATCATCAAAGCATAATGATTATATTGACAAGGAGGTTTCGATGGTTATTTACAACAAATTACCGTCTACTATAAGAAATGCAAGCTCAATTAACGAATTTAAGTCTCAACTTTCACAACATATTTTAGAAAATAATTGATATACCAACGATGTAACACACTTGTAATAATATCTTACTATCTTTAATTTTAATTTAATTTTCACTTTTGTATGTATGTTCTCATGTAAGTGACTATGTCTCTTTGATAATAAATTCTTTAAACCTTATTCCAGATGCATGTGGGTATGGGTGAAGGTGTACCAGCTCGTCGTGTGCGGATCTCGTTCCGCGCAGCTCACTCTCCTTCCAGACACCAGTATTATACAGTCAGAGAGCTCACCCTAGCGGCCAGGTGTCTGTGCCACGGACACGCTGACCATTGCATTGTGGACAATAAGGTGTGCAAAACCTGTCATCATGATGTTCATTATACACTAATCGTTTGTTTGACAAATATCTTATCTGGTATAAAGTATATTCGTTATTTTATTCTTCTTCTCATACAAAAGTGTTTATTGTAAAATCTCACTGTAATAAATTTAATTTAATTTTACAAAATTTAATTTAAGTTTACAAAATTTAATTTAAGTTTACAAAATTTAATTTAAGTTTACAAAATTTAATTTAATTTTACAAGAGTTCTAAAAGAAATTAGGTCTCAAAAAACTTTCATTTCGTCAATCGTCATTGTTATTTGTCATTGATGTCACGGTTGTTGCAAAATAATCGAAATTTCTGTAAAATGTAAAACTAAAATAATAGAATCGCGTATTAACTTTACCAAAATCTCATTTTATATCTTATGTGTAGTTTAGAAAACATAATTCTCTCCAGAGTGCAAAGTGTTCGTGTCTGCATGGCACATGTGGTGCCCACTGTCAACGTTGCTGTTCTGGAGCACCCTGGCACGATGGTCAATCCTGTGACATAACACAGGAGAAGAACGAGTGTTCCTGTGGAGAAAGGGGGGCGTGCTCATATGATGACACCGGCGCTATATTGTGCGTTAACTGTACAGTAAGTCCATAATTCGTTACAATATTTTTATATTGCCAATCTTTTATATAATTCTCATGGTTTTTCATTACAGGATAACAGAGCCGGACCACTGTGTAATCGTTGTCTCTTCGGTTACTACAATGTATTCCCTGACGACCCTTGCCAACCTTGCGATTGCGATCCCGAAGGCTCAGATGGTAAAATATTTCCGTTACTTCTTCTTTTTAATATCATCAATTATAAACATATTTGAAAACTACAACTTAAAATAAATAGAATAAATAGTACGTCACCTTATAAGACGTAATTTAATAAACGTATTAAGAAACTTTTGTCATTTAAGATTCTCTTACTGTACGAGTAGGTAATGTTCGAGTAGTTCTGTCATTTAAATTTATTTTCATAGTTAAATCGAAACTTTTGTCTACAGGTACCTGTAAGTGGAACAAGAAACTTCATCAAGTTGTCTGCACCTGTAATCCAGGTTTCACTGGCCTTCAGTGTGAAAAGTGTGAAAATCCAAATGCAGTATTCCCAAATTGTTTAATAGAAGTGACTACAGCCACATGTAAATGTGATCCTCGAGGTATTGTTGACCCTGGCAGGGTGTGTGACGACATTTGCGAGTGCAAGGTACCCAACGATTCAAAATAAAATTTGAATTTATCAGTACTTAGTGTTTATAAGAAAATGCATGTTACAGGTCAATGTGATCGGAGAAAAATGTGATACTTGTGCCCCGGGACACTTCGGCTTGAGTTCATCTCTTCCGGGAGGCTGTCGGGCTTGCTACTGCTCGCACGTCGCCTCTCATTGCGAAGCAGATCCAAGACCCGGCCCGGATGTAAGTAGTATGCATATCTATCTGTAAGATGACATATTTAATATAATAATATTAACTTGTCAATAATATTTTCATTAAAATAAACTTTGACTTGGAGGGTAGATCGCGTTTCCTCTGGGTAATGAGTGGATGATCAGTGACAACAACAGTTCAGAGACGTTAGAGCCTTCCGTAGACGACAAAGGAAAACCTTACCTTATAAGCTATGAAGTAAGTATCTGATTCAAGTTTGTGAAATTTTCTTTCCCTCAATAATTTACTATCTCCATGAAAATATAACGCTAAATTATCAAATATCTCTATTAGGTGGAGGGTTGGGAGTCATATTACTTCGTCACTTCCTACCTTACTGGACAGCAACTGTCTTTGTACGGCGGAACGCTTCTGTCTCAGTTAGCTTGGGGTATCGCTCGAGGAGACTCTGGGGGAAGCGCAAGTCGAGCTCCTGATTTTATACTCGTTGGGAACGGTAAGTTATTTTTCATATTTGTAATTGGGCATGCAGTTAAACTTTGACGAAACAAAAAGATATAAATTGTAATTTTAATGGATTAATTCAGAATATTTATGACGGGTCTAAAAGTTTTTATAATATTGAACCAGATATTTAAATAATCAATGTCTTACTATGGGCACCTTACAGAAATATATTTTTCATTTACATATAACCTATACTTTTATTTAGAAATTATTAATGGCAAATACTCTGATATTAAAACTTGACTCTTTTGAATTCCAGATGGAAGTAAGCTGACTTACGGCAACACGAGCTATGAAATGCCTGGTCTGATAGAATTAGTGGCTCCTCTTGAAGAAGGAGGATGGTATTTAAACTCGGAGGTAGCTTCAAGGTCGCAGCTCATGGACGTAATGAGCAACTTGAAGTCAGTCATGATTCGAGCACACTTTCATTTTGATCAGGATGAGGTAATAAATCCATCGACTTTATCCAAAAACTCGTCTTTCTGAGACTGTCATATTATTTAATTAAATTAAACCTACAACTCCATCCACGAAAACGTATATCTTAACCTCACAATATTCTTATAGCATACATATATACAAGGCACAAAGGAAGGCATGATTTTCTGTTTTTTTTTTAATTCTATGCAACATAAACTTTTATCATATTTAATATAATCCATCAGGTTCGTCTGGAGTGGGCTCATATCCGAGGTTCCGAGGGCGGTGTAAGAGAACTCTGTACGTGTGGTCCACAACACGCGGGGACACAGTGTGAGACATGCGCGGCGGGACATGTGCGGCTGCAGCGAGCTCCTGGGGCTTCCCCCGCCTTTGAATGCGTGCCCTGTGACTGCAACATGCACGCTGATTGTGAATCTGGTTTGTTTCATTACACAATCCTATACTATCTAGTAATAAATATTGACAGTATTATATAGTTTAATACCGACTATGAAAAATATATGTATGTTATAACTTACAACATTTAAAACGTGTCTTCAGTAAATGGTCCTTGTGGCCCCTGTCAACATAATACCACCGGGCCTCATTGCGAGCGATGTCTTCCAGGACATTACGGCAACCCTGTCCAAGTAAGTCTCTAACAGTAACATCCAAATCAATGTACTAATTATTACCAGTTCATTATATTTATCTCTTTCCTAGGGTGCATGTAAGCCATGCGCGTGTCCTCTATATGAGCCGTCTAATAACTTCAGTCCTAACTGCGCCTTGGCGGCTGCTGTTGGTGATGATTACGTGTGCACGCAATGCCCGGATGGTTACGCTGGAGATCACTGCGAGATGTAAGAGAAGTTTGAAATAAGAGCAACTAGATTTTAAATATGATTTGGTGAAGTATAAGGATTATATATTAATTTCTTATAGATGCGACTCGGGCTATTGGGGTTCACCAGCTACAGTGGGAGGCTCGTGTCAGCCCTGTGACTGCGGTGGAGGTCCGTGTCACCCGCAGACGGGCGCCTGCCTCGTGTGTCCGCCACATACAGAGGGAGAGCGCTGTGATCAGTGTCAGGTCTGTAATTATAGTATACATTTATATAAAGATTGAAGTGTTCCATTTATAGGGTTATTGGGGATAAAAATCTAATCTGTTTATAAGGCTAGTAAGGTTTCAATTTGAAACATTTATTAAAAAAGTTAATTGAATGAGATCTATGATTTTCGAGAGTACTTATTTAAATGAAACTAATATTTTCGGATCACGGGCAGACGAGATGTGATCACGGTTGCTGAAAAGTAGCCGAAACGTCAGGAGTTTGTAGGTTATAGTCAAAAATAAAAACGCGAAGTAAAATCCGAAAATATTAGTTTCATTTAATTGAATGAGATTTATTTTATATTATTACTGAGTCTAAATTCATCTGTATTTATCAGGAAGGATACTGGTCCGGTGGAGACAATGGCTCGTGTATTGCATGTGGTTGTGGTTCGGGAGCGCTGTCACCGGCGTGTGACCCTCGCGCTGGGCACTGCGCCTGCGCACCTGGCTGGACGGGACGAGCCTGTGATGTCTGCGCCCCAGGACACGGCAGTAAGATCATTAACATTAAAATTTACAAGAGTATAAAGTAATATTATATGTAATGTGTTATTTATTCTGATGGTGATATGAGTTATCCTTTTACCAACACTTAGTGACGGCATCACGTCCACTTCACACCGCGATAATATATGGGTACTTACCATTACACTCATATTACTAAAGTTTAAATATTATGTGAAGTATTTTAAGTGTTTATACTATGTTATGGCACGCACATAGGAAACAGAAATGTATCATGACATAATCATTAATGGTTACATAGTTTGGCAGAAAGATCAAAAGTTATAAAAATTTTAAAGATAATTTATATTAAATATTTGTTCTTGTCAAAACAAATGTCTGAAAATAAGTAAATATATATAAATTTTGGAATTATATAGAACAAAACAGACAAAGAACGACCGATATTATAGGTTTCAGATTACTTAGGCTCACAAACATTTAATTAATTATTGCTTAAAGGAGTTATGAAGTTTTATTTAAATTAAATTTGTGTATATATGTATAATCTAAAAATTATGAAGTTTTATAAAGAACAATTTTGCAATAAAGTCATGTACTGTTCTTAATTGGAAATATAAAAAGATGATTCAGTGCACTTAAATTACAATATAAACGTTAGATCTAAAAAAGAAAAAGATTCGAAACTTCTGTATGTAGATTTTTTGTAACCTATGGACTACTAATATCTTTACTCTGAAATAACACAAACTTTTGTCCACCAAAGTATATCGCAATCAATTGTAATAATGTTACTTAATAGTGGGAACTAGTAAAGTATTGTACGTATACAACCTTAGATTTTAGAAAGATATTGTGGATCAAGTGGGTTCATTCAACTTGGCATCGTCACACCACGAGTACAAACGAAAAATTTTACGTTCCTCATTTAATAACTTATGCGAGTACGAAAATGTGGATATGAATGAATAAGTGTTAATACACCGTATCTAGTAATGCAAACTTAAAGAAAAATACTATTCAACTGATTTGTCAGTGTCATTAGCGATTATTTATTTATTTATTATTAACCAAGATCATAATCATAATTTTACTGAGATATTGTCCTGGAAATCAAACTGCGTTATACACTAAGCGTCCTTATAAATCATACAAATAGAATGACTACATTTCCCTTGTGTTTTTATCGCTATTCTAACTTTTCGTAACCACAGACGTGTCGGCGGGGTGCCCCATGTGTGCATGCGGCGCGGGCTCGTCGAGTGTAGTGTGCGGGACGGAGCACGGGGACTGTCCCTGTATGTCCGGAGCTGCCCCACCTCGATGCGACACATGTCTTGAACAACACTACAACCTGTCCACTACTGGCTGTTTGAGTGAGTACAGACATATTTATATTTTCAGCATTGTTGCAGGAATGAATTATAAAACAGATTTCCCTTTTTTTTTTTAATATATGGGTTTGTAGTTAACCCATAAACTAATTATGTAGTATTATATTTTTGATGCTGTACAAAAAGGCATCAAATTAGATGTCATTGAAGTTGTCTTTCTATTATTTTAAAAGGTAAGTACAAGTATATGGTAACATTATTTACTGAAATCTCATTATGTATCACGAAATATGAGGACAAGAAAGTTTATAGAGATTTTATTAATACACAAAACATACTTATAAAATAACGATTATTTTTTTCGGGCATTGTAATGGAAACCAAACAAGTTTATGCTACCTTCAATACCAGGTTTATAGTTGCAAGTGGATTTAGCAATATGAAAGTCTCATTCATATGGCGCCACATATTTGATCTTTTCAATTCGCATAAAATTTTTGTATAAGTCTATTAAAATAACTATTGATAATATATTAACTGTTTCGCATACTACGTGGTTTTTATTATTTTATATCTACATAATCGCGAAATTTCAACCGAGCGCTTAATCCGAGTGTTGTTCAACTTGTCAATACTTTACGTAATGAATGAAAACATTCCCTTTCTTTAATTCAATCGACATAGAATATGTTTTGACCTCGAATAAAACGCAATTCTATTATCTTAATTATTGTCAAGGGATAGTGTTAATTAATAAGTGGAACGGACTGAACAAATTAAATGTCAGTATTTGTGTTATCGCTGCGAAGAATAAACTTTTACAAAATCGTAACAAACTCTGTATGACCAATAGAGTAGGTGCTAATTCATTTATTAACTTATTCATTAATGACTTTAACTCAATCTTTGTGAAAGTGGCTAAATATTATTTGTGCATTAAATATATTATGTGCAATATTTTAACACGAATCTTTTCTTACTTCTTCTCAATTTGTGTGCTTGGTCCTCAATCTTCAATTATTTGTAATAAAAATTTATTATATGCATTATTTTTGAAAGAAACTTTTATTAATTCATCTCAATTTGTGTCTGTATAATTAACTAAGAATCTCAGCCTGAACGTTCTCTGGAGGTATTAGTACTAACGAAAAATCATTGTCAGTAAACATGAATTCGTTATCTGAGTTATTTTATTTATTATGTATTCAATGTCTAATTTAGATATCTTGTTTACTTTAGATAGCCTTTTATAATTCTTATTTTTAAATTATTAAATTTAATAATTTTCTCAAATTGTTCAGCTCATTTAGAAAGACATAAGAAAAGTTTGAAGTAAATTGTACTTTCATAAATCCACACTAACCTTTTTACCCTACCATGTATAATTTTATAAATTGTTTTAGTAGTGAGTGTACTGAAGAAATTATTTATTACCGAAGGATAATATCAAAGAGTTTCTCACATTTACCACCACTTATATATTTTAGTTCAGACTGCAGAGTTCAATTACAAACTAATAATTCACATATTTTGCCGAACACCGTCTCAAGAATATGATAATTGCTTTTAATTGCAATAAAATTCTACGCACTAGCCATTCATTATTCTTAGCGTATGTTTAAAAATAATACTTGAGTTTTACAGTCCCAGTTACTTTTACAGTCAAATAAATAAGAGGTAATCAATCATTGAATATCTAAAATTCTGTTCATACTTTAGGAATATGCAGTCGTAGTATAATAATTTGTTAGATTTTATTGAAATATGTACATACATTTAATCTACACAGGCAACTATTGATCTTGGCCAAGTAACAAATAGAATGCCTTCAGCAACTTACATCGCATGTTTCTCTGTAGTAGATTGAAAAGTTAAGTTTGTAAACATAGTTATTACTTCGAAGACCCGATTGCTTTCAAACGTCCTTATTATGTTTAGGATAATGACGCCTACATATCTAGACGCAGTTCTTTAATAATCATATTTAATATACGTTAATCTATATAAATTTATATTTACGTATATTTTTATATAAGAAACATATATTTTTCTCGCTTGCTTCTCACAGTGATGTTTGGAATATTTATCACCTTTTGATGTAATACGGTTTACGTCGTAAGCTACAGTTCGCCAGATGGCGGGCGGTTCTTTGATGAAATATTAACCACATATAGGAAACGCGTATCGTTTAGTATGGTGTGGTTTGTTAAATCTCTTTAGCGTTTATACATTAAATCATTTCACCAATGAGAGCGCCGTGTATTGCTATTCATATTTGGAACAAAAGCGTACATCTAACAGTGCAACTAAAATAGCCATCGTAATTTACATTGAAGTTGTAATATTAAATCATGTTTCATTGAATCATAACATTTCGTGTTATGTTGTTATCAAATAATACAATAATAAATGTTGTAAGCGCAATCTTCAATCCTATAATTAGCGTCGGACGTGCGCAGGCGCAGGCGTCGCTCCGTCTCTCACGTGCGGATTGTTTACTGCCTGCAGTCCGACTGTATTGACTGAGATTAATTACGAGAGGATAACTGTTTACCGTATCTTAACGTACTTTAGAGTCACACCTACTTTATGTACTACGTATAAATTTATATCGGTATGTGTGTTTGAATCTTTTTCATTTTAAAACGACAAGGCCTTTTTACTATAAGAATATCATCGTGCAACTTATCTGTATTTAAATATAAGTATATTCTGATTGATCATTAGGTGAAATTTAATATTTGCACTACTTTTTTTGAAAAGAATGTTAATGATGGTAGAGCCCAGCTGTGGTCAAGTTACTACAGCTCTAACATGGACTGGCTCGACCTGGGTAGTACCACAGTATAGGATGCATTTTGACCGATAAGTGCGACAGCCGGTTTCTTTTCCCTTTTCCCACCATTTCCTCCCCCTCTTCCACAGTCAGGGTTGGAATAGCATTCGCAACATCTTTTAAGTTGCAGATGTCCACGGGTAACGGTGACTACCTTCCATTAAATAGGCCGTTTGCTCATTTGCCATCTTTGACAAAAAAAAATATGTGTCGGTCAGATCAAAATTTATTAAAACCCTGTGGGTTATACTCGTACAATAATATCTTAAATCCCAGGACATGGATTGACTCGTACAATGTTATAAGTAAACAAGTGCATAAGATATAGAGCTCAAACCGGTTAGCAATCTGCACGCATCTCTTAACAATCGCCATTGAGTTGCACCGGATATCCTGAACTGTCTCGTTACTGACTCAGCTTTTCAATCCACCCAATAAGGTATGATGGAGGACTTCAAAGACAATTACCGAAACTGTTTACTTATCGAAGTTTCCATCTCAATAGCCATTGACGTTAATATAATTAAATTAAAAAAAGCACTATAAAATGTTTTATTACCTATTTGATATTCCGATACTAGTTTTCTAACCGAGTTCGAGTCACGAGTTCTGGCTTTAAATTTATGACTGCACTTACGGTCTGAAACTTACAAGTAAATCTCTTCATTTAGTGATATTCTTGCAAAACTTTAGTATGGATTTTTGGACATAGAAACAAAGAGACGAGTATACTGTTGTCTGTAATGAATGTAGAACATTGTCAATCAAAAATCAATAAACAGTTGCAGCGGCCTTCGTCAAACGGGCCAGTTAGCGAGAACACTGACTGAAACACATATGTTTCTCAGTTGGCAGGCAATTAATTTTCTTATTAGTACCAAGGCTGTGCGTAGGAAATAATTGTACCGTAACGACCACGACCACTAGATGAAGTAGAAGCATTCAAACACAACTGTAATTAGAATTAACACGATATTAAAATAAGTTGCTAATATGAATATCATATTAAAAGGTTTCAGCCTTCAGTATGGTGCATATCAAATTAAATGTACTATCTTTATCTCCTGATTATGGTTTAATTTTAATTCTAAAATGAATTTTAAATATAAAGTAATTTAAAAGTTTACTATTTTATATCAACAATATTTTTTATCATGTATAAGCATCTTAAATTCCGGTGTGACGAAGCCGTATATTTTTTTCGAGCGCAAATTTAAAAATATATATGCAGAAATTCTTAATAATCTGTATTTTTAGTTAATTTATTAGACTAAAAAAATGATGACTTAATGAAAACTTTTCAAACCTGTATGACTTAATAGACTGCTGACTATTATAAGATTTTTTGCTATCTCTTAATTAAAGAGCCTCAATAAAATCTATTGAATTTTTTTTTGATGTTATATTATTTCCATTCTTTTGTTGTTACGTGGAATTTTAAAAACAGGTTTTTAAGAATTCTCAAGAATTTTCGTAAATCCAATTTTAATGCGTGAAGTAGGCAATCGATTCCATGAACTAACTAATATTTTATGTCAATTTTATATAAAACATTACTAAGATTCTTTTATAGGAAATCCATGAAATGCAGAAGATTTAAAGATTTTTGTTTTTATTTAAGGAAATCTTATGTGAAACTATGAACAGTTGCAATATTAAAATGTAACGATTTCGTAACTTTTCTTCTCAAGAGTTCAGTAGTTGTCCCTTTGTCTTACTAAAATAAAATTTTATAATATATTTCATTAAACTACTTAGTTAAGTGAAGCCGTTAAAAACATACTCGTATGTCTATTATCTTTATTTTGAATAAATCTTCGGAACTAAATACTTATACATAAGTATGTACTTAGATTTATAATTTTTTTTCATGTGTATACACAATTTTTCGGTATACTTTTGATAGTTCATTAACTTTGAATACAATAAAGCTGTTCTGAATTTGATCCTTTAAAATGTTTGTTATTTTTTAAGGTCGTAAGTCTGATGGAATGTGAATCTTGTTACCTTAAGGTTATCTAGTTCAAATATCTTCTCGTAAATATACGATCGACTTTTGTTTCATTTGTATTTTGTGATTGTCTTTATCGTTAATAAAATCCATAGTAATAACTAGTTGGTCAAACTGAAACTAAAGCAGTTCATATAACATCGTATTTTTAAGTTATATTTTTATCATAATTATGTCATTGAGACTCGCGTATGAAGAACCTAAGGCATTAAGTCTTAAAATTTTAATTTATGAGTATGTTTAAAGATAAAGTTGGCCTTGGACACCGATTATATATAACTTCGATGTCTGTCAAATACAAAGTAGACAACAATACGGTCGTTGATCATCCGAAAATACTTATCTGTGACTGAAGTCATCAGGTTTCATTGATCTCAGTGACGTAACTCGAATCCAGCATCCGCAACAGTTTACACTTACAGCGACAGTATTTTTATTTCAATGATCAAATATAAGATAAGATTTGAACGTTTCCATACTATTGCGTCTCGTTTTGTTTTATTTTCTCGAGATAAAATATTTAAGAGAATTATGACAACATTCAACAAACTAAATCACCATAGAACGGTTGCAACACTGGAAGGACCTTAACGAGTGTCACGCGAATATATGCCTTATCTTCTACATTATAAGAGCTACAGGTGTCGCCGACCACCCGCAAGCCTTATCACACGTTATCAGAGCAATCTTGTAAATTAGTGGACACATACCGTTGTACTGCCCGTTAAGATGAGCCTATAAATGTTCTCCATTAGAATGTATCATGCTAAATAAATAGAATAAAGACATTTACTCTACTATCATCTAAAAGAACATTAACTATTTATTAATTCAAACAAAATTTAACAATTATGAAACAGGCATTGATGTTATAACACATTTCTAAGATAACGTAAATTCTTTTAATGTAATCTGTGGTATTTCGTGTAATGTTTAATATTTAGAGCTCTTATTAAGTTTCAACGTTCATTTACTGAGTCGAGTACTTTAATATAAATATATATTGTTAATAAACATTTGAATATCTATTTCAATAAGTAAATACAATTCTATAAATCAACCAATCGTTTAATTAAACGCTTTGTGTATACAAATTATAAACAAGAAATTAATATTGAGAAACTACAATTCAATGTATTTCATTAATTCTTAACTTCGATGTTCCTGATCATTTAGAGCGCACTGTAATTATATATTTTATTAAAACGCGTAATTTCGCACACTCTCGTTGCTCCAAATAAGGTTGCATAACGGTTCCCAGGATATAACTCGCATATAAAACAAGTTTGTCACATAATCGTCAACGGAAGCATGTTGAAAAAGCGCATTTTTAGCATCCCAGAAGCGAACCCCGACGAAGAAATAAGATCGCGGCAGCCGGCAAGCATAGCGGCTAGGCTGGCAGTTACCACGGTATAGTCGGCGTGCACGCACGCGGTGTGGTGAGGCACGCGTTACGAATATTACGTTCATGGTGACCCGTACGAGCGACTGAAGACATACATACATACTTCATATAGATAATTATATACTCTAAATCGGATACCCTCTTACACAACAATCAATTCAATCTCGTTGTGTTAATTGTCAGCAATGATGTGAGATCAATCATCACATCAAGTTACCAATTTATGGATGCACATCAATCAGAGTGAGTCCAGTGCGGGAGATGGTGGGATGATGCGGTGGATTGTGGTGGTGTTGGCCTTAGTGCTGGTTGTGGAAGCTGCTGGTCCGCGTCGGTGCGCTGGTCGCCTCGCTCGGGAGAGATTGAAAGCGGCTGAAAAGATCAGGGATAAAAGGTTCTACCTATTCTGCTGCACTTCCCCGTGCGCCAGTCCTCAGCGACGCAGCCGACCTCCGCCCACCACCAGACGCTACCAACCCTTCCACAAAACGTGGTACGGTCTCAAACACGGTACGGAACATTTTAGTACTCAAAATCTAACACTTTATTAACTCAAGATTTCGTTTGACCTGATTCTTACTTGTGCTGTACTTAGTATCTATATGATTTATTCAAATTTATTATAATTTTAAATGTTTATGCAGGGCCGTACGATTTTATTATTATTAGCGACACTTTAAATGATATCACCTGTAACAGCATAACGAGTTATGTTTTGATCTCGGTTCGTCACCCGAAATATACTTTTGTAAATTGATTTTTTAATGTCAGATGGCGAGAACACTTCTAATGATAATATCAGCTGTCGTTCATAAAACTTAGTGTTTTACTGTTTGTATAACTCTTGATATTTGTATGATACACAAAGTTTAATAATAGTAATGTTTATATTACTTTCGTTAAAAATGTAACGTTTTTCTAAATAATCGTCAAATAATAAATAAAATTTTGTGATTTAAAAAATCAATCAAAAAAACAACGAACGAAATTTTATAAGATTTGAGGAATGTACATACATCTAATATGTGAATAATAGAACGCTGATAAAAAATAATTAAAGGTCTACCGGACAAGTTTATTACGAAAGCACAAAGCAAACTATTAAATTTGGACTATTAATTTAATGAACGCATATATTTTTCTGGTCTTTGCCATCAGTGCTCCAAAACGATACAATTTCTCCACGTGCTTATACTGGCAAAATAAGAAGAAAAAAAATAACTTTAGACATTTATATAAAAATTAATTACATCCACTAGCAAATTAATTTTAAATCAATAAAATGTTATCACAAGAATAAATTACATCGAACGGAACTCCAAAAATCAAGAGCGTGATCTTTACAAGCAGACCCAGGTTATCTAAATAACAGGTCAATGAACCTTAGATATTTGAATCGGTGCCAAAACTCATTCATGAATCGAGCTGATAGTCCAATCGGGTTATTGGAACGGATTGGAGATAAGCTGACCTCATCGGCCGAAATAGAAACCGCCTTATTTGGATGCGCAAAAAGCGTTCGCCATATTTAGTACCACAGTAATGAGGCTTTGTAGTGTCCGCCTCATGCCTCCTTGATGGATTCAAGTTGGATTAATTTAGGTTTAAGAGCCTCTCCTTAAACAGGTCTATCTCCAGCTAAAAGATGTTCTCAAATTATATTAACAGCGGGAAAGTATTTAAATTTATACAAAAATACAAACTTAAACGTATAATATTCAGTCGATTGGATCGTTGAAGGCGTACGAAATGATTTAATAGCCTTAAATTATAGCAAAAAAACGTAACACACACATCGACGGAAAAAATCTCAACAGCCTTCAACTTTTGACATGTAACATGAACTTATAATAAGGTTTTTTATAATGATGGCTCAATACTAGTATGGAATTATAGAAATTTTATTTGAGATTAAATATAATAATTCTATACATTTATATCCAAATTATATACAATATATATTACATTGCCAACACTATGTTCTAAATTTTCGAAAGACCCTGTTTATTAAAATGAATTCTCATTAAAATTTAACCTTTAATTTTATAGTAATAAACAAGTTTCAATTACTCTGCACGAATTAATTCTAATATCTCTAGGCTGTACTTTGCCACCGCGTGGTACGTATGACCAAATAAAACATTATCAGATATGTAATAGACTTATTGTTATAAAATACTTACAAAAAATATTATTATTATCATTACATAACAATGAAAGCTCTTTAAAGTACTGAACTGTACATGAGAACTGAGTGACATCTTGCATTAAAATTAAAATTTAAATACTAATGAGCCTCTAAATGTTATAAGACCAGCTTGTGACGTACTGTGATCGATCACTCATCAATCAGGCAACAGGAACACGCGAATCCCAACAATGAAGCTATAAATATTCTATTAGAAGGGAATAATAAACCCCAAGTGGAAATAAACGCAGAGTGGAAATCGCGGACAACTTTTCGGGTCATTACAGTATTCAAAAAAAAATAACAAAACCAAATAAAATGTTTTATTTGTGTAACATATTGGTATAGTTACTGAAAGGATTTGTGTTTTAAACTTTCAACAAAGACTACGTAGGAAGAAATTGACAACAAACATTTCTTATAACAGTTTAGCTAAAATATTTTTATTTCAAATGTACCCAAAATATGTGCTTCAGATTTGTTCACATATCAACTATCTGTCATCGTTAGTAGATTAACTGATTTTAGATAATCCTTTAAGAGAACTCCATTCTTATATTTACATAATAATCAAAAAATGTCTTTATCACGACATAATTAGACCTCAAGGGCTGATAAAAAGTAATCTTGATGGAATTAGTGTTCTCAATCAAGTGGTCGCGTTTATCAATCGCCTGCTCTGTGTTTACGGAAATTGTATGCCAACATCTAGGGTTGATACTGCATTTTTTTTTTTCTTAAAATCACTCTTACTATCATATTTCTAATATAGAACAAAAACATACTTCGTCTTTTCAGTTATATATTTAAAATGTGAGGAAAATAATTTCTAAATTTTGTTTTTTTTTAGTATTGACACATCTTAAAATTTAAAAAAAAAATTAGAAACATAACCGATTGACGGGATTTTCAATAAACTCTTAACTCATTTTATCATAATGCATACTTATTTCACTTAATATTAAAAGAGAAATATTGTTTGAGTAACAAAATGGTTATGTCTCCTTATAACAGCCCTAGATCCAATTCCACCTCAGAACCGGTGCGACCAGGCATGCATGCTGTCAGAATCTGACCCGAGTAAAATATTCAACGGGAAGTATTTATCGATACGCCACATCACTATTGATGCATTGTTTCAATCCGCACATCACTAGGCCCGACTCAGCCCTTTGTCGATAAATCAAACCGTCGTGGTGTCGCCGTCAGCTGCTTTCATTGACAACATAGTTTATGCTCTATCTTGTACAAATATAATTAAGTTTACTTCTATGTACATTCATTTTTATATTAATATTTCATTTAATATATTCTATAAGCTTATTGGTTTCTATTAAAAAAATACCTAGGTTTTACAACAAAGAAAACTACAGGACTTATAGTAAAACCTTATTAGTAATTGAAAGGCCAATAATAGCTGATTATCATAATGTATGCACGCTAATTACCCAACGTGCTCTCTGCATTTCTGTGAAAAGGTCAGTGGCAGCGGAAAACCTTTCAGTGAGATAATTCTCACTGAGTTACCCTTACTTCCTTCGCGCAACAACTAAATACAATATTGGCAAACTTCTCACATATGTATGTTAATTCTAAACATATATGTAAGGTTTTTCTTTGTGAGTAGAAGAACTTTAAACTTTATACTTTACTTTATAATTTTTTTGTAACTTAAAGTACCCTTAGTGATTTATAACAAATTGTTTTCAATGATAAATATTGATTCACGAACAAAGAGTTCGTTGGATATTAATATAATCGTTCCGTCTCTCATTCAATGAATGTAACATTCGTGATAAAACTACAATAAACGTTTAAGACCGAGATGCGCACATTGTTCCAGACGACTATCGTATAGAGAAAGTAGGTTGAAACAAAGAGTTGGGATGGCACGCCCAGCTCACGTAGCTTGGTACATCACAATGAATACCATTGCGTATTTGTCGAGAATAGAAAGATAATAGCTTACACTCTAAAAAGAATAAAGAGACACACATCACATGTTATAATAATAGAGACACGTCCGGAACGAATCCCGAGCTGTTTTCACCATCACGCCTTATGTATAAAGCGAAGTTCCCGTCTAACATAGATCATGGTTAATTGTTTAATTCAATACATTCACCCTCTTGCACGCATACAATGCGTCGTTGTGGGAGTTATATCTCAATCGAAGTAACAACTGTTGCCTCCCAAAGGACTCATTCAGCTCGTCATTTGAACCGCGACCCGTGGGTCAGATGTAACCCCGGGTTTTTGGTCAATAGTCAGTTGTACAACAAAGCGCTCGTTCCGACGGATAAGCGGGAAAAGATGAAGCCTCTGACAGGACCTCCTGACGTGAGGTCGTTGTACCAAAATGAGATTTAAATTTGTTACAGCTTGTTTAAACATAGTCATGTTAGTGCTCTGATAATTGTTATAGAAACTTTCGATGTACATATATTTCATAACATAATTAAATTGGAAATAATTTCTTTAAAAGGTAGAACGGTGTTCATACTTATACTAATAAGATTGTATTATGCGTTGGTGGAACAGGATTTATTAAATTTAACAGACTATTTAAGTGCCAGCAACTAGTTTTATAGAATTCATTACCCGTTATTTAATGTATGTATGACAAAACGTAACGTTGTCCATTTCACTCATATAATCAATCATCAAAAACCGATAAAGCAACAATACTTCTGTGATAAATTAATTTAATTAAAAAAGCCCACGCGTTAGTTCTCATATAACGATCGTACTGGTTTGAGTGAGCATTTAATCCGGTAACAACTAATACGCCAAAAACGCCTACGAACATTTTTGGAATGGGCTGAAACTCTTAGTCTGACCACAAAAACCACAGGAAAACTGATTTTGAAAGAAAACACATATAATACCTCTATTTTTGCGTCGCAAATTAAAAATATTATTTCACAACATTTTTAATAGGTATAATCTAATTACTTTTTCACTCTACGAAATTTTATTTTTCATTAGGTGTAAACGTGTAATTCAAAACATATAAAAAAATAATAAATGATCTAAGTGTACATGTACCACGTATTTCAAAAGTTATTTAATAAAACTATCATAACATTGCAATTTGAATAATATTTAATGTACCTACAATGTCTAAGTGATCAAGTCGTATTTATTCCGAGCGCGTATTATTCTAGTTACGAAGTGGCTCAGTGCTAGTAACATGCATGAGTAGGAACCTCCTGAGAAAACATTCCGCAGTCATTCACATGACCACACCAGCCCTCCTAAAGATATGATCTACATCTACGCTACATCTTATCCACAGACGCCACTCATACTGAATCGTACTTCGAAATTCCATTTCTATATTAAATTCTATATACGCATCTATCTGTCTCAATAGTTCACAGTAGCCTCATAGTAAAATTTGCCTCATTCTCATTCCACCAAACTCGGAACGACTCAGACGTTCAATGTGGGTCACTCATTGAATAAAAACATCCTGGGTTATATCAAATTTGTTGCACAAAACTGTCAGACACATATTGCTCTCAATTCTTAGAATAAATTGAAGCATACATTTATGTATCTGTATGTATAGACGAATTGTGCAAGAGCATTAATAGTAAACGGGCGGCTTAATGCGATAAATTGGTGTGATTTGGAGTTTAATCTTGTAAGAATAGACACATTTATAACGAGAGTTTTTATGAAATCTAAGACTTTCGCGAGTATTCATTTTAATGAAACTAACATTTTCGGACAACGAGATCTCATTTTTCCGTGATCACGGTTGCTGCAAAGTAACCGAAACGTTCGGAGTATGTAGTGTTTAAATATAATAAAATACGCGAATATGAGCTTCATTTACTAGAAGAGTTTGTCGAAAAGGAAATGTTAATCTTTGACATGTTAATCATCGCCAGAGAAAGAGAAAGTTAGAAATTAAAAAATTAAGAAGTTTTTAATTGTTATTAAATTATCTTAATGTAGGGTGAATCACCTTAAAAAGATATAACAGAGATTTCATGAAGACGATACGAGAGATATTGTTTGTCCTTTTATGATAAAAGTACGTGTTTAAAATTCTTTTCATGGAAATTGATTTAAAAACTTTTAAGGCTTGTTGTCGATTATACTTTTTAACTTTTTTCGTGGTTTAATTCCATTCGTTTGTTTTGTTAAATATTTTCGACGAATGTGGCATATGAAATGTAATTTATTGTTTTTCTGTTTTGTCATTAAATTAATAACTGAATGGAATGGATGGGACATGGTGATAAGAAAATATAAGGAGAAATGAAAAGTCTTTCTGACAATATTTAGGTTGCGATTTACAAATGTTTGTAAATAATCAATACCCCGCTATATAATAGTTTGTTTTTCTTGGGCTTTTACGAACAAAAAACAAAGCTGCTTCCACTGTTTTGTCTCTAAAAGGACTTAAGTAATTCAGATTCATCAATTGCCATCAAATGCTTAAATATTCAATTAATTTATATCTGTCGCCGTTCCAATAACGTGTTTTAGCACTTTACTTCTTAACAGTTTTGTTTTATGCGTACTAGTTTCGCCCGCGGCGCGCCCTGATTGCCAGCGTACCAATAACACGGAATAATTCTCGTTATTAATTCAGCTTGATAATAAATAATCCATCTAATACTACCCCTTACGTATTTATAAACGTTTATGCATTTATTTTGCTATTTTAACACTTACTATTTCAAAAATTGAAGTTTTTAATTAAGTCTACAATGAGAAAGTTGTTAAAGAAGTCCCTGTAATAACCATATTAATAGCTTTTATCCGATTTTATGTATAAATCTACGAGTATAACAGCCTTTATTCTCATTTATGTTATTTGGTGTTAAATGTTGTGTTTGTAAAGTACTTCAAGGATTACTTGGAAAAACATTAATATCCAAAAGTAACCTCTCACCATTCAACAAGTTTCACAATCTTTAATGACATATATCGAAATAATTATAATTGCGTTCCACAAAAATTGTTCAGAGCCAATAGAAAGGTTCAGCTGCTTTTTATTCTTTTGTTTCTTGACATATAACCCTAAATAGTATTTTAATTATTTAAATATGTATTGCACTAGGAAGGATCCATATGGATTGATTTGACGTCTCATATGTAGAAAAGTCATTTATTATGGAATAACTGCTAAAATAAAATCTTCTCTTTAAAGACAGGATTCACTAATACTCGTATATGTAATTATTTTCGGAATCTTATTAAACAAATTTTAATTTTATTTATATTGTCGGAACATTGTTGCCTTATTTACTTTGTTCAAAATAATTACAAATAGATCATTATAGTTTGCACTTTAATTAAGAACTTTTAATACTATAACTAATCAAATATTTGTTAAGATCGAGATATTTGTACAGGTTTACACAGATACGAAAATAAAATTCGCTTTTGAGGAATTTTTCTTCAATAAGGACACTTTTATTAAGGAGAATCGATTAGTCTAATTTATGCTTAATTTTCGGCAAACAATATTTCATTGGTAATATAGTTATAATAACATCCTTCAAGTATACAAGCCAGACCACACAAACGAACAATACAACTAAAGTGTTTTGTGGTATTTATTACACTCATTTGAATAGGGAATGCATCTAATGAATTCCAAATGCACGAAGAATTTACTAACAGTCACCAGGTTGGATGTACAATATAAGGATGGCTATACACTACGCTTTCAAGAAAAAATATAGACAATTATCTTTTAAATAAAATCAAATTTCTTATATAATTAAAAGACACAATTGGGCAAGTTTTTTTGTTCTATAACTTGTCCACCCACGTTTGTAGACCTACCTTTAATTTCGTTTCAAAGTTGTACATATCCATCGTTTCATAACAAGATGTTTCATTACAAAATGTTTGTTAAATATGTACAAATCAAATGTAATGTAGTAATAACGTCAACAAAAACGTTATCATCTGTCCATAAATCATACTTTATTTAAAATACAAGAAATCTCATTGAGTGCGATTATGACCTCATAGTGCTAAGTTGATGGAAATCTTGTTTGAAATATCTTAAAACAAATCATTTAATTCTCATCATAAATACTTTGATACGTTTATCAAAGAAAAAACATCTGACGTTATTTATGAAAAGTAATTAATACTATAAAAGACTTTACAATAGAATTCTGAACAATGATTAAATGAGAAATCTTTGTTCCGTTGCTTGCGAATTGCCACAAGCTGAATTTGAATTCTCTGCCTCCTTCATACACTGTACACTTGATTGATTGTACACCCAGCTCCTCGCCTCCAGATCAAGCAGCGATTATGCAAACTAATGTCTTCATATAAATATGAATACTACACAGCTATCTATATAATGGTCTGATCAAATGATTAAGTGCCACCAACGGCACTTATTCCTATTGCCGTCGGCGATTGTTATTATTTGTTACTAATAGGAACAAAAGTAAACAGAAAGTTTTGTTTGGACACGTATTATAAGTGAGAAGTATTAGTTTTATTATTCAGATGTTAAGTGAAAGTTATCAGTATTTATAAAAAAAAACATATCTCCTGGCTACCAAGATGGTCCTAGCGACATAAGTCTATGACAAAATTGTCATTTAATGTACTTTAAGCAAAAAGTAACGTCGTAGTTAGTTGAGGAGTACTGTTATTAGCAACTTTATAGTTGGCTGTATCTCGAATGAAATCGTCGTGAATTCTAACAAGATGTTTATGTGCACGCAACATCGGTATTAACTAATAGTAGACTATCAAATCAATAATTATATATTTCTCATTATTTCTTTATGTGAATAAAATACGTTGAAACCCAACGGTTTATTAATGGAAACATAATATTACTGTTTTACGATATGTCGACGACTATGAAATAGTTTACGAAATTTATGTGTATCAAAAATGTAGAAGAAATGTTTGTCTTAATCAGAATACCGAAAAGTTTAAACTAATATATTAACTTTGTTAGTTCCAATGTAAAATTGTCATTAATTCACATTAACTTTATAGTTATTTTTCTCTTAATGAATAAACAACTCCGAGCTTAATTTATATTAATAGATATGTTTAAATCCACTTGGAAAGTATTCCTAAATCAGTAGCGATTCTATAAATCTCGGATGACTGTGAAGTAAATTAAGTGGCCATTAAATTAAAGGTAAGCGTAAGTCGATAACGAGAAAGGTTGGAGTGCAGTGAACACGTCACGTTACTTGGATACTTGTGGAAGATATAAATTAAAACAAAGACCCTTTGATGAATATACGAGAAAGAGAGATATAAGAAGAAAAACAGACTTGAATATGATCCGTCCATTATAATTTTAAGTTGTCTAACGTTCAGAACAGCGTCTAATTTATTTCAACTAATTTGATTAGTGGCAGACATTCTTCAGTGGTATCGAATGAACTTTTTGTTTTATTTATAACGGCTATTAGACTCCGTGCGTGATGGATGCGGCAATCAGCTCGGATCATTTTATTTTTATATCTACAACATGAATACCAGATAGTATAGGGCGCGAGTGTTTGAATTGTCCTGCTTACAACATTCATAACAGAAATCTGTATGGACATGAACGACCTTTGAATTTTCTAGTCGTGTTATGCAATGTACCGGAATATAGGACAAACTTGTTTTTGTATTAATAATTCTGAATATTATCATACTTCTTTGTTCGTGCCGTGTATCCCTTCACTCATTACACACGCACCATTATCTTATCGCTGGACATTTCTCAAATTCAAATTCCGTCAACGGTCAAACTAATTATGTATGGTGTCAAATTGGTTGGAGCATAACAATAATGAGATAAAATGAATTGCATCATCGATGTCCCCAATCTAGGAGACGCTGGACTGATCGATTCGACGGGCCTCGCTCTGACGCCCCGACAAGGTAAACCAAACAAGACATCACCTTCATTGATCTAATGTCTTAAAACAACCACATAGAGCTCAATTTTAATTGATATCCAATTGACGACTGTAAAATATTTGGCAAAACAAGTATGGTGTGACAAATTGATCGTGTAATTAATTGGATTTGAAAAAAAAAACTGATTGCGCTGGACAAATCTATCGGCTGGAGGAATAAGCGTTGAAGGAAAATTAATCGTAATTTTATGTACTCGTGGAGATTTATTGGTTAGTACTAAATCAATGGAGCCTTGTACACGGTACTTGTAGTTTTTTATAGAAGCAGCTATCTTGTTCTGGGCGCGCCTACAAGGCTTACAAAGTTTTTGTACTTACGTCAGCGAGCTCGCACGAACTCTTCTGGGAGCGGCTGTTTAGAATAAGACTTTATAAAACTAATAAGATGTTAATCCTGACTCCAACAATTTATTCACACTGATTGGATGTACCGTTAATCTGTTGTTGTTCCATTTAAGTTGAATCGTTTCTGGTTCATGATGTACGAGAATATTTATTGTGTTTCAGATGCATGTAAGTGCCCAATTTTGATATCTTTACAACCGATACATCAATTTTGAATGAAACAACATAATTTTAAACAAATATCACCTCTCGATTGATGCGTTCAGACTGAGTCTAACATATTACATTACTATCGTATAAAATTACTTCACAAGCTGAAATTCTCCGTTACTTTTCTATAATTATATATATTTTTCCAATGTTCTGCCAATTGACTGGCTATAGTGGGTCAGATGGTATGATGGCGGCCGCCGGCCGGTGGTACCGTCACTTTAGGCTGGCGAGTTTCGTGCTCGATGTTAGAGATAAAGGGAATTGTGAAATTACAAGTATAGGCGTGACTTAGAACGCTTCTAATTGACGGCTCTGCTTGTTCCGAATCTTAATCGTTGCTTTAAGACCGTGTACACCTGACAACTGGATCTGTTATTGAAATATTACATAAGAACCAGGCAAAATACTTACCAATTTAATATCAATTAATCAATTTAATTTCATTTATAATAATGATGCTATTAATACCAAGTAAATAAATATATAGTTAATTTCTGAATTCTCAAGAGCATAGTTAGAATTCTTTTCGCAGTGGTATGCTATGTTAATAGTTGAACTCTGAGAAGCCATTTATAATCCAGCATTCATTTGTAAGATATTTATAGTGACTTTAAAGACCTTCATTACAAATATATTTTAATGGATCCATTATATATATTTGTTATAAATTTTATCGCCTCTATGAAACTACCAGGTGGATACTACATAAAATTTAATTTACATTTTACTCTTGTTACCCCAGTTTTGTCTCGACTGGTTTCCGTAAACATTTATATAATAAACTAAATACAATACAAGTTTCCTTTATTGAAACATTCATATATATCTATATACATAGTATAAGATACACTCAAAACTTTTACACTAAAGCCCGTTAACTTTGTATAACTGTAGCCTTAGAAATCTATTTAGAATCAAATAACTCTTAAGAGATTAAAAATAGTTTATCTCCATGTTTGTTGTGGAGATGCTATTGTGGTATTTCTATAGTGATTCATATTTCATTTATTGTTCTTACAACGAAAACTTGGTGTAATTTTTTAAGTTATATAATTCTTTTAGATGAATTAGCAATGAATTGGAATTGAACTAAAGTTTTAATAATGTTTTATTTGATATATTTTATACGAGTGGAAAAAAACTAGTATTCAATTGAAAAAAAGTATTTGATACACTGATTTTATCTAATATTTCTGTAGTTAATACTATATTACAAATAAAGATATATCTTACCAATATTCGTGGGTGGCCGCTGACACTCTGCGAAACCTTACACGGTAGGTCACTAAGCTCCTGTATTCACTATCACCACTATACTACTAATTGTTATTTTAATCCATATTTGGTAATGTTTTGTTGTATCATTGGACGGCTAAGCGTTAAACACTTTTGAATATTATGAATAATAAATTAGTCTTATGAATAATAACAGATTCTGGACGCAGTTACGGAATACATTTTTTTCAAACTTTTTCTACTAAATAAATTTACATAAATATTTTCATATAAATAAAACCATAAATAAATACTAGGTTTTCGTTGAGACTTTATAAACGTATCTAAGTATGACAGCTCAGTGAAGCGTATGTCAATAGGATTCTCATGATCTCAGTATAAACGTGCGCAGATCGACTAGTGGGCACACGCCCACGCTCGCCCACGTTCTTCTCAATGAAGCTGCACTGAATCGAGCTTCAGCGCTAGATGACTGTTCCCAAGTACTTTCTACTATCATTCATACTGCTATTAATAACTGGATTATCGCCGACGGCCCCGCACTGGTACGGCTGGATCCTAACTCAGCGTTATGATAGGCATATTTATGAAGAGGCAATCCTAAGCAGGTTCCGCCCACGAGACCTTCGAATGTGATCTAAGGAACTCATTGAAGTAAATATCAAAGTTTAAGCTGACACCTAACTTAACATTTTCGACGTCGAGCAGCGTCTATCTGTGGTACTTTAATGATGTCGCGCTAAGCCCCGCTAGCCGTTCAGACTTTTAATACATATTGATACAAGAAAGTCTCGTAAATCTTCCGAGACAGGTGTGTATCATCATTTCCTGTCAATTGTGACAAGAAATAAATTGTAGCCAATGAAAATGCATTAGAAAACTATAATTTTTATTAAAAGAAACAGCAAGAACTTACTACATAATGCAGGAGGCTTTGAAATCAATGTGGAAGTGGAGTCGTAGAAACGGTCCCGTTGGACTCATTCCAATGTTATGCCCAATATTGTTTCATATAATAACGACTTAGGGCTGCGGATGACATTATCGATATTTTATAATAATTATTATTAACATATATATTTTCAATAAGCAACTTATCGAACTCAATCTGCACACAAAACGCACTTGTTATACAAACTAATATATATACATACACATACATATATACATATCTTATAGTCTAAACGTAACGATTTCGAATTTTTTTTAAAGAAGTCTCAAAATTCTTATAAATAACATTATTTTCTAAGTGTAATACATATCGCGTGAACCCTATCTCGTATAAGCGTGCCAGTATAAGTTTATAATAAGCCAACAATGTCCATTGAGTGGACGGTCGATATCATCGCTCACGACTTTATCCGGCTGTGTGTTATCATCTTTATTTACAATCACAGATTCGCTCCGCACTATCACTAAACAAGGAACTACGTATTATATTATGAGTATATAATAATTTAATTTAATAAACCGCAGTGTGAACCCTGCCTTGTTAGCTGTGTTCATTTATTAAGACACGAGATCGTTCTGACCGCACGAGCCGCTTTTTGTAGACAGTCCTCGATAACACCGTCTTACAAGTTTACACGTTGATGGGATACTTTGATATGCTCCTTTCGAAATGATTATATATATATATACAATATATATGTATACATAACTGTAACATAGGGATGCTATCAAGATTACAATGAATTAACAATCTTATTCTGTTCTATAATAAAGTCTAGTTTTATTGTTATAAGGAATAGAAATAGACCAAAATATAATTAAGATATTACTATTAGAGGTAAAAGAAAAAGAAATTGATATACCTAAGTGTTTATAAAGATACGAATATAGGAATACATACTCGTAAACTAACCTTCAAACCATAGAGTGCAATGAAATTGAACAAAGAAAACAAATCCGCTACAAATAGCTCGTCAAAGTCTGCAAATGCTAAAATAGTGCGGCGCGATCACGACTACTCGGTTAGCATAAAGTAAGCTGGAGCTTGTATGGACCTCAGCCATTACCGGAGACTGTTACATGCAAATTGAACAATAAACATGATGATGTGGAACAGAAGATATTTGATAGCTTGATCGCCATAAAATATATACAAATAAATAACTATTACTTATCACATATAAGCATTTTATTTATGATAATTCTTAATATTATTGAGACATATCTAAGTAATGAACGCAATTATATGCTACACTTAAAATCAGTACATGAGATGTAGCAATAAAAATAATATTTATTACAAATACATACATATATTTCTAAGACTATAATTGTTTTCGGTTTATTTGTATTATATTGTAATTACTTTCTAATGTAACATAAGCTTCGCCTGTAAGCTGTGGCCACTCAATCAGTAATGTTACCATAACGTCGTTCAGTTCATGGAATATTTGTTTTCGTCAACAATTGATGGTGGTGTTTATAAAACAATGGGAGGTGAACGACTCCCATGGCTCATACTCAGCAAATACAGCCAGGGCGATTTATAAATGTTAAATTTCTCTCAAAATATGAAGGCTTATTTTAAGAGGTAAATAATATGTCTGTATTATGAACAAAAGTAACGTTTTCTCTATAGCAAAACAAATACATGTTTGTGAATAAAATATGTTTATATAAATTTAGTTCAATGAAAGCTACAATAAAATATTTATCTTCAATAATTAAATCACAATAAAAAATATGTTTCTTTGGTCTCTTATACAAAGAGTTCTAACGTCAAACTTTATACATTTTTTTTACAATTACGGAACTTTCTTAAGAGTTTAATTAACACTAGATATCTTAAAACATTATTTTAATCCGGTTAAAATTTAAACCTTTATATAACCAGGTTTGCCTTTTGTTGACATTTACTGTGAGAACTTCGTGAAAACTGCTATTACTGGGCTGGTAAAGGAATAAGCTTTTACAATAATCTATCTTCTACATATTCCACTTATGATCGCGCTCTTTACCGATGATGTGAGAACTAACAGCATATGTTCCACAGAAATACCAATTCCAATAAAGGTCTAACAGTCATGTCACCGCGTGTCTCATTGTCAGTCAAAATATCAATATTGGCCATGAGTTTTGACGAACAAACAAACTATACTAGGTTGTATATCATTGCATTTCAATGTGTTAACGTTGTGTACATTTGAAATAGACGTTGCTAAATGACATGGAACATTATTATCTATAAATCAGCACATTCCAGCGTCCGTCTGACGCCGATCTATAATACATCTATTCATAACATCGCGAATAAATTACTTGAACATTTAATTGTACTCTTGAAAACCTATATATAAGAATATTAAACAATCTCGAAGTTATAAAGATGGCATTTGATTCAGTCAACATCATCTGCATTCAAATTACCTTTATAATATGTAATCACGATCTCAAAATTGCTATAAGCTCTTACTCATACCGATCGATTAAAGGTGTGTTAAAAGTATATCCAATATAAAGGTTTCTCAACCGTCGCTCATTTCACAGTTTAGCGATGTATATCTAATCTGAACTATTTTAATTACTAATATAGCATGATATTAATACAGTCATTATAAATCCCTGGACTGTTAACTGCAAAATAAATTAAACGCGAGAACAGCGGTGTAATACACTAGTCGACCAACATTCCGCACTTTATAATTAAATGATAAGAATCCGTATTCGTTTCACTCGTTAAATTCGTTTGTGTCGTTTATTAAATTTGATATGAAATAAATATAAACATTCCTTGCTGTCATATAAATTATAAACTCTATCGACTTAAATCCTTTCTCAAACATTCGCTCTTTATGCGACAACAAATACCCAGAAACAACTGTAATATTCATATTCTTGATAAAACAAATATATATTATCGGGAAAAACGAAATACTGCTTAAATCTTTCCATTGAACAGTATTTATTATAGATACAGGTATAAGGCATGGTTGAGTTTCAGTATAAAGCAGACGTTGGTATCTTTGCTGGACGGAGGTGAACGTAACTGAACGGCCACTTAGCGCTTCAACGCTCCCTCATTGATAATTCCGACTACCGTTCATGCTATGAATGAAAATTATTTTAATTCAGTGAACATTTAAAAGATTTTGTTATGGAATCGGCTCTAATTATTTAGTTATTATTTTATGTATCTTTTCTAGGCTGGGAAAGTGACGTTTCAATGTTTTTTTAGTAAATAAAGAACCATTTATTTTCTGATTTCTATATAATAAAACATATAAACCAATATAATGGAAAGATATAACTTCAATATGTAATTATAGGAGCATATTAGTGTGCAATGATAGCTGTCGTGATTTTTATGTTGCGTATTGTCATAATGTCATTTAAGTGTCATTTTCAAAACATCGCAACCGTTACTAATATAAAATGATTATTGGAATGGACATCATTAGAAATGTAGAAATCGTGAGCATTCTATATTAAATGTTCATAAATGTATATAAATATAAATAAATGTGTAATCATACACTTTATTTATTTTATACTACGCTACAATATTATATGTATTTCTGTAGAGATATTATTTTGTTTTCACAATTGTATTTCATGAATCAAATTTATATTAACGAAAATATTTAATTAGTAACATAACTATAGTAACATAAATTTTGTTGTACATACATGTTCTCCTTAACAAATTTCCTACCCATAACTAGTAAGATTACCCCAAGTTAGTTACCACGAAACTAAACGCTCATTACTCATTACTCATACAATAATCTAAGTTTATAATATAATATAAGATTTACGAATGAAATACTGTTAACGCTACGTATGTAGTGTGGCGATGCCAACTTGTAATGCAAGTACAGAACCCCTTTGTTGACAGAATAAAAAAAATCGTCTAGTAAAGAGTAGAATTAGAATAATAATTACAACATGAAATTAATATACTATCATCATCTGAGAATTTTGTATAAATTGAAGAAAATAATGTTGACAATATTTCTTACTTAATATACATGTATTTGTTTATAGATAACAAAATCATTTATTAAAAAAAGTATGAAAATTGTCATCGTCATTTATGTAATTTAATATACATATTATTAATATACTTTTTATACGTACATGAAAAACTGTAAATTCTAAAGAACGTTTTAATAAAATTAATTCTACCTATAATATAGAGTCATTGTTAGTTGTAGATATTATCAGTTCTATAGTAGCCAGTTGGCTGTTTGTGAATCGCGGTCACAACGTATTTGTAAGTCAATGTTTCAGAGCGAGGATCCCGGCAGGAGATACTGAGATTATTTCACACTTAAACTTATTTATAACAAAGTATTACCAAAATACTTTTATATTGTTATTGTATTGTTTATAAATAATTCATTTTTTGATGGAATTCAATCCGCATTCCAGAAAACTCCTCATTCCAGAAAACTAAATTTCGTCTTTAAATTCCCTTGCGTGTTGTGTACCTGATATTTTACTTCGACAAGTCTGACTGCGTTTATTTTAAAGTAGGTCTGGTGATCTGTTTTAAAATCCCTCGGAACAAACAATTTCTTGGCTGACATACATATAACATTTTACTTACCATACATGATGATAAAATCATTATTCTCTATTATTATTAAATTGTAACACTTGAGTTACGTAAATGAAAACAAATACAGCGATTTCAACTGCTTTCGATATTTACATTCACCCCGGGGTCATGGAGCGGCTTCAATTAACACTTGGATATTCACCGTCACTGATTAAGCTGCGTTTACATTAGAAGAACTAGCGTCTAGACAAAAACGACTCCTTGAAAATGTATAAGATAGTTCAACGTTCTTAATAAAATTGATTTGTTAAAACATCAACATTGATATTATCTTTAACTTTTATGATTTATTAATATATGGTTAAGGGTACTTTATTTTTCTCAAAAAGAAATTATATATGAATTAGTTTAGTGTACAAACTCCTTTATAACGAATCTGAAGTCAATGGACTTGTAGTAATCACATTCTATTCGTATATGGTTTCTTTCTGAATTGTTTCTCGTCGATTTTACTAAATATGCTTTGAAATACGTTCAAGTAAAAAACAGAAGTCCTCTTTTAAACAATTATCACAAATGCCAACACTAAATGGCATAAATAATAATAATTGTATATATGTTCTAATTTATTCCCGTTGCACTCTTCGTTACTAGATGATCACGAAACAGTCTCACTAGTGTTAAAAACTCGCTAACAATTTTTTAAGTAAAAAGTAAGATCAATAAATTCTGAATGCTATAATATATAATTTATTTACATAAATATTACTTGAAACTATTTAATTGTAAGACTTCTAATATAACGAAAGAAAGACATATTTTAACAAATATAGTTTTATTATGGTTATCTTAATTTGGCCTATTAATACATTTACATTATCAATAAAAACTCTCAGCTTACATCACGTGTTACGATCAATTGAAGTTGATGAATAATTTTAACTAATATTTTTATGAAACATCAAGCCGTTAAAACTCAAATGACCATTTTCTTGAACTACATCGAATGATTCTGTTTCTAACCGCTGTGACGACTGTTTCTCTTTGATTTGAGAGTAAGCATTTAAAACAGAATCTATGTAACGGTACAATTTTATAGGAGATAAAATGCCAAACTTTCTTAGCTATATTTAATGGAAGTGATTCATTAGAAGTTCCAGTTGATTGTAGTTGCTCGTTTCAACTGCAATGAAACTGATAATTGCTCTAACTTGACCCGATTACATTTCGTAAAACATCAAGAATCAAACGTTTAAAAGGTTACATCATTGTAGTGTTAATTGAGGCCTTAATTATAGTTACGAATTTCCCTCAATTACGTACTAACAGACTGTTTATATTGAACCAAGGACCTGACATGGAAAGAGAATACTCCAATAAATACTCGTAAATAGTTTTCCAGTTCAATAAATTTGTGTTTTGTATTCCACTAACCTATATTGTATTTCCTGTGTAGTAACTTCAACGTTTCATGTGTCGTTAATCTAGGCTGGGCAACGCGGCCTTGGTGTCAACCTATTGTCAAACGTACTTTTATCAAAGAAGTTAACTAGGTAACTTATTGTGTTGTAATTAACTCGTTTTTAGAATGAAAGTTCAATCAACACTTAAATATTTTTACAAGACAAATCTTAAATTGAAGGCAATTATTGTGATAAAAATTCTTGACTTTCTCGATCAAAAGTTACTAGGTTGTTAAAGGTAATAGGTATTTAAGGAAATAAAATTATTTAAATTATTGCCTACTTAGTCAAATATCATTCCCTATTTAGTAAATAGGGTTGGGCCATTTTGTCTGTGACTAACAAGAACTTTGATAAGGCCGTATACTTAACTCTGAGGTTGAATTTGAATTATTTCATTTCTAAAATCCGATGTAGACATGAGATTAATGCTTACTGTTGGCGGCCGATAAGTTACTTAACACCTACTTAAAAGCTAGATGCAATTAATAATTAATAATAATAAATAATCAGGTTACATTTACCTTGCATATGTTACTTATTTGTTACATTGTTAGATTCTGCACTTTATTTTTTTTTATATCTTTAGTTAATTTTATTAATCTATTTTGTCATACTCGTATCATTATATTATTGGCTTGATGTCTTTTATTGCTTAATACATTAAGTACAAAATATAAATGTATTGAGATGTCAATGTAATTGTGAGTTAACGATGATGAATTCCAGTGTACGGAAAAACCAATATTGGTTTTAAGACACTGAAAACTTAGATATAAATGTAAAAAAAAATACCAACATAATTGTAATAAATAAATAAATTATAATTATAACATATTTTATATATATATATATATATATATATATATATATATATATATATATATATATATATATATATATATATATATATATATATATATATATATATATATATATATATATATAAGAGAGAGTTAAAATAAAAATCTTTCCAAAAAGGGGACAAAGAATAGACATATGACAGAGGATGCTTTCATCTTGTCTGCGTTTAGTTTTAAAGGGATCAAAACGTCAGGATTATCTAGTTATATATAAAATAATACAAAACGCGTAGTATCCAAAAAACTAAGTTTAATTTAAACAACACTTAATAAAAGAAGAATATTTGAAGTCATGTATAATTCTTTCTACTACATCTAGAGTGAGATACACCTGTGCTCATACACCACGAGTGTATCTAACGGCTTGTATTTATTAATATTATATTATTCCGTGAAGCATTTCATATCTTTAGATATAATATTAACGAGTTGCAATAACAAAACGAACACGCGCATCTCAAATTCGTAACGTATCGTGTGCGTTGATCAAAGTGACATTTATTTTCAAACCTCATAGCCTCATTGAACGTCCTGCCAAGAATATATTAACGTTTATTAGTCTAACGTAATTTCTCACAAAAGATGTTATTACATATATGTGAGATGCATTTGTCGCGGTATCGTTCTGTACTCTAACTAGGCCGACCGTCCGTCCGTCTGTAATAATAAAACTATCAGTGCATCTGTAACCAGAATAGAACTATATCATAACTAGAAAATGTTCTTCATATTTACAAAGCTTTGAGATATTTACATATAACAAAAAGAAATCCATAGTAACGCGATTTTTTATTAGCTTTTTGTAATTCTTTTTTGATGTTTCAGTTATTTTTAGAAGCAAGTAGTGTCAAAATACTGTTGAAACAAATAACCGAAAAAGTTGTAATACAATATGTACAAACATCAGCACCTGTTTGTATTCTTTTTGTATTCAACGCCTACGAGTAATTTCCATTGTTATAACATTCGTTTTAAATTTCATGTATTCCGTTAACTGTGAAACATAATATGAGTAAATATTTAACCATTACAATCAAACTCAGACATAATAAATAAATTATTCGCATTGAACAAGTTGACATCGATTCCTTGAGAAATATTTGGTGAACAATCTCCAACCTTGCATTCGGAGCGCCTGGTGCATTAGCCGTGAGATAAAATCCCTGTAAGTGGTTAGTTCGGCCTAAACGCTGAGATAGGACGTACGGAACCTGATGTTCCACGTCACTGTACTGATACCTTTAATTAAAACCAGCATTCCTAAATAACAGGCTGATTGTTCGCGATTTCTTGTTTCGTGATTTGTTACAAGATATGCCTGATGATTGCAGCCGCTTGATAATGTTGTCTGCATTCATGCTCCTTCAATGGGTTTCGGATAAGGTATCAGGTCCACAGAATTATACCATCATATTCACGGTTTGCATAATGTTAGATAAATTTCCATATAAATGATTTTCTTTCGTTTATACTTGATGCAATGTACTTCTACTTATATTGTAGAATAAAAATACACTTTATTTGTAGATATAAAGAACGTTTTCTTGTTTCAGGTTGCAACTGTTCGTCGTTGGGTTCTGAGAGTAACGTGTGTGACATACGCTCGGGACAGTGTCGTTGCAGACCGCACGTCACCGGCCGAGCCTGTGACACCTGCGAGGTACGAACTGAATATATTTATAAGATATTACACTTAACAACCTGTATATGAGTAAAGGAAAACTTGAATCAATGTAAATACACGTATTAAATAGGAGTTTATGGGCAGGCAGTCCGATAAGTATTGGACAACATGGCGACTTTACATAAATTAGCAGGTTAAAGGCTAATATGATAATAAATATATTTCATAAAGCAAATAGAAGCACCAGCGAACCCTCACATAAAAGACCACCTCGTTGCATTTATTACGAAGCTACAAATCCTTCACTACAAATTGCGGCCCACTCACAAATCACTACTGACCGAATGCCATTTAATTGAATAAACGACTTGCAGTTCCAGGCCGAGTGCCAATTACTGGCATTAGAGCCACTTTGCTCGAGCACCTGCTTGTGAAATGTGGGAATAAAATACACAAATTTTATCCATTACTACATAGACTTCCGAGATTCCTCCCTTTGTGTTTAACAATCACCATTTACTTGTCAAATAAAAAAGATTTTTATTTCAAATACAAGACATCTTTCTTGTAAAATAAAGCTAACCTTATGTTCATGATTCATAATACGAAAATTACGTATAACTAATTATTGAGATACAAGATGCTAACATTTGAGACCATACCTTCCTTTCCTCATAAATTTTCTAAACGTTGCAATATTTCAAATCAACTTTATTACCTTATGTATATTTTGATATTAAAACAGCTAATACTTTAATTAGCATAATTAATCTTCGGCACTGAAAGTCGTAATAGTTATAAGACTTCATGGGAAGTAAATCGCAAATTTATAACCCGTATAGCTGGACTTGTACTAAATGTGTCTCTAGTAATTTATCTATGTTTGTAATGTCAATAATGTTAGAACATAAAACCTTATAAGGTTTAGTAATTCACCTCACTTTAATATCTTGCTAGAATATTTTGCACAATTTAATGGTATTAAATGTCGCTCTTTATTTTGTTAACTTTAAGTACTTCTTGTTTATGACTTCATCAAATCAAAATATTATAGAGTAATATACTTTCACAAACATAAATATATACTGCTCATTATCGAAGCCTGTTTTGTTTAATGACATAATATTTTATCTTAAACATTATGTTCGAAACTAATAATGCATTTACAATAATTTCTCTTTTGTCATATTTGCAATAATAATAAATACAACTTATCGAGCGGTGATTGTGGAACTATTAAAAGTCTAGACTCCAATGATATCATATAATTCTCATGACATAGTGAGGAAAACGTCTTGAAGAAAGAACTTCTGGATATAGAAGACATCAAACTTTCAGCTAGTTTTTAAAACTATATAAATCGAAAATTCATATCACGAAATCATTAATCTCAGTACAGAATTTCTATTCGTTCATTCATAAATTACCAAGTGTCATAATTATTATTGAAGGTATTTAAATAACAAAATGAAACTGTCATTGTGTAAATAAGACTCGTGATACGGGAGCTGTTCAAATCTTACCAGCTCAGGAATATTTTGTAGTCCTTCATCAGGATCGAGAAACTGTAGTTGACGTCTCCATATTATCTTAGTTCAGTTCACTATCAAAAACATGCAATTCATTTATCATCGAGACGAGATACTATAGGCGAAGACCAAACCACGTGTAAAATTTGCAAATAAGCTATTGCTTGTTAGAACACATAGGCAGTATTTATTGGATAACATGAAATAAAAGGATATCTAATAATGTCGTTCAGGAAGGCTACTGGGGTCTCCACCATGGAGGTTGTCGTCGCTGTGAGTGTGGTGCGGGGGCTGCGGCCTGTGACCCAGTCAGCGGTCTGTGCGCCTGTTCACTTGGTGTAGGAGGGGCGAGGTGTGACCGATGTCTCAGCGGATACTACGGCTTTGGACCCACTGGATGTTTACGTGAGTCGAACACTTTGTATGTTTTATTCAGTTCACGATAACAATAGAAAAATTACTATTTGTGTTCTGCTATATCACAATTTTAAACTATACAGGGTGACTGGTGAATTACTATCGATACTTGAGGACGTGATATTTGACGATCATATATGACAAAATAAAAAATAATATAACATAAATATTGATAAACTTCTAAGTAAAGTTAACCAAAAGTTATGTAATTAATTACGCATCGTGCGAACACCCTACAGATTAGGTATACACACACACTCACACATACGCGTGGTGTTGTATCAGCACGCCGCCGCACGCGTCCACACTTGGAACACTTGGCACGTGTCAACACTTTATTTATTTATATGGAAATTTTGTCAAAAATTAAGTACCTATTTTTTTTACATTCGAATTGAATGAGAATCATGTACCGAGTATTCTCCTTAAATATTGATAGTAATTCACCAGTCACCCTGTATATGTATGTACATATGTATATAAAGTTTAATAAAACCAAAAATTATATTGTAAATTTATTCTCTCATCTGAATTTGAAAATGTTTGCCAAGCTCTAACTGAGATGCAAAGTGAAAAAATCAATAAAAACCATATACCACAAACCAATTGTACTGAATAACATACATAATACTCATGAAACTTATAACTCGGGTATTGGCCACAATGAATATATATGCTTCAAAGACTATGTTTATATTTCAGCATGTCCTACATGTACGGAGGGTCGCGTGTGTTCTCCCGTGTCCGGTCGCTGCGTGTGTCCAGCTCGGACCCGCGGCCCGGGCTGTGGCCAGTGCACGCCGGGCTACTGGGGACGAGCTGCCGGCTGCCACACGTGTGACTGTGGACCTGGGGCCATAGGAGGTGAGGAACGATGACACACAAACACATAAAGAATATCAATTATATGACAATAACAAAACTACAAAATACCACTCGACTTTTTTATTTTTGAGCATTATTACTTTCATGTTATTGTTATGGTAATGATTGGGAATGTTCAAGAATTATTAAACCGTCATTAGGATCTGTCACTAATTGTTTTATTCCCATGTTCCAGGTCACTGTGACCCCGTGTCGGGCCAGTGTAGTTGTCGCCCGGGCTGGACGGGTCGCGCGTGTGATCGCTGCGCCCGCGCACACTACGGGCCGCGCTGCAGACCGTGCGGCTGTCACCGAGCGGGCACGCGGTGTGACGACGGACTGTGTCCTTGTGATAGCAATGGACAGTGTCCCTGTAAGGTAGGCGACTGACGAATATGTGAATTTCTATACAGATTTAATGGTGTGAAGATTCGAACAGTATTTATTAAATACTGTTCTACATTTTTGTTCAAAATTGTAAATAAAGATATAGACAGCCCGCAATTACTTTCAAATCTATACGTTGATGCACCAGTTAAACTCCCAAGAAGGCTCGTGTATACTCCATTCAATACAAAAAATGCAAAAGTATCTCGCTCATTATTCACCTTTGAATAGAATGACATTAAACTTTAACTCTCTTTTTAAAAATACTAATATTGATATATTCTCGGGAAGACCTCTTGAATTCAAAAAAACAATTAAAAAATGTTAATTAATTAAGCTTAGATTTTACTTTTGTAGTTGTTTGTTCTTCATGCACTGTATTTAAACTAAAATGTATTTGAACCAAAATGTTAACTCTGTGATTACATGCACTCTGTTACTATTTCAGCATGAAGTGGTTGCCTGTAACTGAGGTAGCACATAGCATCTTAATTGTATTAATTTAAATGGTTGTATTTGTGTGTACTTTGTTGGCGATCCAATAAATAAATAAATATGACGTTCATTTTGGTCGTCCTACAGGATAATGTAGTGGGTGAGAAGTGTGATCGATGCTTGGAAGGTACGTTCGGTCTATCGGAGTCCAACCCCGTGGGGTGCACGGCTTGTTTCTGTTTCGGTCGCAGTGCTCAGTGTACTCAGGCCGCCGTCTCCCGCGCCGCGCTTCACAACGCCGTGCCTCTTCACCTCAGGTTGATGAGGGGCCACATCATTACTACTGTTAGTATTGAATACCTTAATTTCAATCCAATTTCTAATTCAATAGTAACCATTAGTATGTTGTATGTTAAAGATGGATCGCCACTCCCCGCTGGCCATCCACACGAGTGTTCAGGACGCCCACATCACTCTCCCGGACCCCCCCGTGCCAGTGTACGCGGAGCTCCCGTCATTGTTCCTGGGTGACCGCGTGCTCTCTTACGGAGGTGCGTTAAGGTTCCGCGTGGAACAGGAGGGCGGCACACCCATACCTCGAGACGTACTGATCGACTTCCCACTCGTCAGCATATATGGATACAACATCGTGCTGGATTATTATGAGGTACTTACGAGCAATCGTTATGCTTCTTTTTGCAACTTCATTCCATACTACTATTATATTAATTGTAAAATAAGCAAAAACGTAACATGTGCATACTGTTTGGATTTTGTGACTATCGCTGGTTGTCCTTTTAAATGGAAAGGACAATGTCCATTTTTGGCCTAGCGTGAACAAGCTGCTATCAAAAAAACAAATTTATGAAAAAAAAGAAAATTTTTTTTGCTAGCCATTCTATTGTTGTTTGAGTGTACATTTGTATTTTATTGAAAAAATATTTTTAAAGTATCTTCATTGATTTGCTATATTGATCCACGTTTTGTGTTACCAGCAAGATCAATTAACGATTGCGTCAAATGGAATCATCTCGCAGTACTTAATACAACTATAAGTATTTAATACAAAAAAAATATTTGTTTTTAATTAGTTTCGTCAATTAAAACGTTTAATAAATTGAAATATCTCTTTCGATCGATTTTTTAATGATTTTTTTCTATTGCAACACTAATAAAACAAAAAAATACAAATTGACATTGATATGTCACAGACTGATTGTTTACATTCGCTCTGTTTACCGACATTGAGAGTGTTGATTTATTGTTGATTTTCTTTCAACGATTGTCTACACATCTACGGACCCCGAATTTCGCTCAAACGATGACCCTGGCTTTTGTATTATGGACTCCGATCATAGCATAAACGATGACCAACACTCACGTAATATGGACCCCGAAACTAGCTCCATCGCTAACCACGGCTTGAATATGGACTTTCAACAAAACCAAAGTGTGTCTCATGATAGTCTGCACACAGAAGAAGTGACTTCTTACCAATCCGTATCTCTGAGATGAATAAACTGTGTAACTGATTTGATAGAGCGAAGGCGACATAGTCTAGATCTCAATCAGGTTCAGTCTATTATAAGACAGTGGATAGCTCCTCGACGAGTAAGTGTCAATTCAATTAATTATTTAAATCACTCGTTTTTAATAGATATGTCAATACATATGCTATTCCTATAATGCAATATGAGATTTTATTGTTTTATATAATTATAATCCGTATATACTGTTGTATTATAATAAATCAAAAGATGTTTACTCCTAACACATTAGCTGACTTTGTTATCGAAAATAATTTAGATAGAAGGCGGGCAGATTTTCAACCTATAAATGTAAACATGGACAGTTTCATATTTCCGAGAATAGAATATAATGATCTTATAAAAATTGCATGTGGAACATACCAACTAAAACAAGCTTGTTCGTATTATGGGCAGCACATAAGAGGTGATGGTTCCTATACTATAGAAGTATGTAGAAATATAGCCAGCGACCTATTGGTTGACTACCCGATTCCTTTGGCCAACTGCAGATTATTGCGAGGAAAAATACAAAGCAGGCATGTAAGTAGAAAAATATATTTTATATATATATTATATGAAAATAATCACAATGGTAAGGAAGCTATAAAAGAATATTATTGTTATTGCATGGTTGGCCAAAGGACAGTGGGTTGCTGTGCTCATATAATGACTATTTTATGGTTTTTAAGTTGGGCAAGGTATCAGGAACACATTTCACTACCTGTCCAATTTCTTGAACACATATTAATAACATATAATGTCTCAGAATTAAAAAAAATCATAATAAATGTTGTTTTATTTCACTTTAACCTGTTTTTCCTCACATGACAAAAATCTCTTTTTAAACATTTTGATACAAAATTAAGTTCATATTCTGATTATTACTAGTTAGTGCTTTTAAACTAACTACAAAAAATATGATAAAATGTCTATTCATGTCAGGCCAAAGTCCCCATACTAATTGGACAATCTCGTTTAGGCGTTATACAGTATAATATGTCACAGATTATATTCTTATATTCGTTTACAATAAAAAAAACCTTTTTTATTGTCACTAAATTTCTTAAGTCATGTATCTATGTATAACAGAGACATGTTTTTTTTTTGGTTTGTTGATAGCGCGCGCCTCCAATAAACAATACGTATGCTGTATATCTGCACGAGTCTCTGTGGGAAGTGAGGGGCGCGGGTCCTGGAGGAACAGGGGCTGTCGCTTCTCGTGGAGCGCTCATGTTGACTCTGAGGGACGTGCGACGTCTCCTGCTTCGAGTGTCAACCCGAGAACCGACCGATGAACCGTTACATGTTTTGTATGTAATTAAATATAGTTTTATATATAACAAATGGTTATCAAAGAAGAACTTATTGGTTCAACTTCTCACATGTATTGTCTGAATATGCGATATATATATACTTAGACATCAACCAATTACAAACTATGATCATAGCTCTTTCATTCCTTGGGAAAAGTTCTTACGTTATTCAGACATTTTATTTAATCACGTAGTGGATAGTTATTTGAAACCTTGTAACACATGGTCATCTTATATAATTCTTATACATACATTTACTCGTTTGAATAACGTAAATGTAATACAATCAGATAAGTTTGTTTTAACTAAAAAAATATATAATAGATTTTAAACCTGTAATACGTTTAGATTCGATGAAGATCCTACATAAACGATAATACTATCCCAAGTTATTATTTTTTGTATACAGTTTCTATGAGATTTCTTTGCAAAGTAAACGTCTTTAAAAGTGTATTTATTTTTTTGTTAGATCCCTGCAATATTCAACTTTCAGGTTGTTGAACGTGACTCTCGAGACAGCCATTCCGGGCCTGTCCCGTGGAGCGCCGGCCCCGGGTGTGGAGCGCTGTTCGTGTCCCCGGGGCTACTCCTCCGGCTCGTGTCAGAAGCCAGCGGCCGGGTTCTGGTCTCCACCCTCCCCGCCGCTCGTGACGCATGTGGCTGGCACCATCGTCATCCACGTAGAGCCTGTCAGACCCTGCGAATGTAACGGCAGGGCTGCAACTTGTGATCCTGCTACAGGACATTGCTTGGTAAAGTGAAATTGCTTTTTATTTAACTTAATAAGTAACAAATTTTTTCAAAACAATATTTTTTAAATCGGAAAAAGAACTTAGGCGTGAAGAAAGAAAGGAGCTCCTAATAACTCGATACTTCCCACGTAAGTTGTTGTATCTCCAAAAATGTAATTTTACAGTAGAGCGTTTCAAAGATTCAAATTAAAACAAAATTTGCATTTATTGATGAATCTTTTTAAAATTTCGTATTTAAATAAAACATAATAGTCTTCTTAACAACATTAAAAGATATTTTCATACGACATTTTACTCCGGAGTAGAAGCTAAAAAACGTGTTGTATATGATTATTTACAACATTATACCGCGGCGCCTAGGTAGCATCACTTGTGGTATATGATAGTTACAACTGTATACGTTGAAAAACATAAGTCTTACTCTGTTGTATGTAAGAAATACACGTCGTGATTTTACCCACCTCGCGCCCTGCGTAAACTATTGTATAGGCATATACAACAGTGTAATCCGTTCGCGTTTGAAAATTACAACATTATGCGTCTCACAAATCCTTTAAAAATAGTGTTTTTGTGTTTTTTTTAATTGGAATGGATGTAATGATCCACTATAGGATATTTTTCAGAATAAAAGCAAAATATCATTTTTGTGGCATACAACAACTTACGTGGGAGGTATCGAACTATTTGAACACATCATATATCTTAAGCTCTTTAAACATTTCTTTGTTTCTCTCAAAACTATCGGGTGTCGGTGATAACCTGCGTTTCAACTGCTCGCTTCGAACCTTTGTTATGAACTCCTGACACTACACAGAACTGCACCGCCAACACTTCAGGGCCGCACTGCGACCACTGCGCCGAGGGTTACTACGGCTCGCCTGACCGAGGCTGCGAGCCCTGCCCGTGTCCAGCTCACGGCCCGGTGAGAGCCACCGGCTGCGCAGCCTCGCACGGGAGACTGCACTGCTACTGTCACCTCGGTAAAAATATATTACCGACCCTATTACACACTTGGGATATTAGTATATTCACTTCAGTCGCAAATATTATAATTTATTATTATGTGTTTATGTTTTTATTCCATTTATACCAATTTCGGATGTATCATAAATCAGAATGATAAATAAATTTAAGGTACAGAAATTACTTGGTATTTTCCGAGTATATCACTCATTTTGAAAAATTTTCGCAACATCATAACTTCCATTACTTTCCATCCATTTTATATAGAGTGTACATCGTAAAACACGATATTTACAACAAATTCACTGTCAGGGTACACGGGTTCTCGTTGTGAGTCATGTTCTCCTGGCTGGCGGCGGGATGGGGGTGCCTGTGTCCCGTGTTCCTGCGACCCCCGCGGCGCGCTGTCTCAGCGTTGTGAGGGTGGACGCTGCCATTGTCGGCCGTACGCCACGGGTACACGATGCCAGCTGTGTGCACAACCAGGCTTCTATATGGATGAGGATGGTTGCAAACGTTAGTGTTACTATATGTTTAAAAATAATGTAAATCATGATTTAATTGAATTCAAACGTTAAATTTAAATTATTCACATTTCCAGCTTGTGACAACTGCACACAAACTCTACTCCTGTCAATGAAAGACCTTATGAGAGATCTACACTTACGGGCAGATCTGTCGGAGCTCAGTAGAATACCACAACCTTTTCCGGCACTTAGAGAATTTGCAAATAATGCATCAGTTCTAGAAGCATCGCTTAACCAATGGCGTATAAACAAAGAGAAAGCTATGTTAATCGAATCAGCATTGTTAAAGTTAGAATCTACCGAACATGAACTTTTTACATCTTCCAATAAACTTAAAACAAGAGCATCTAGAAGAGAGAAAGAGGCGCAGTATTTAAGCTTAGAAAGTATGAGTGGACTGGAAGAGGTATTCAAGAAAAAGAGGATATTGGCAGAGCACGTTGCTGATTTAGATGACTTTGCTAGAGGAGAAAAGCATCTAAGCGCTCACAGAGCTTTAAAAGAAGCGAGACATTTGCTTAAAATGATAAAAGAATTAAATTTGGTAGATTTTATGACCGGAGCTAACGATGTCTCTGATTCGGTGAGTATTGTTGGCCTTAGTAAATATGTACTACATTTAAAATTATATAAATAACTAATTATCTACTAACTTTAAGGCCAACCTCCAATCAACTTCTGTACATGAATACAAATACCGTATCGACGACAGTTTCCAAAAAATTTCTAAACTGCATTCAAGTTTAGAAGATTGGGAACGTAAGGCAGAAGACTTGCCACGTCTAGCAGGTATTGTGTGGAGCGCGGGTGACACGGTGGTAGAAGGCAGTAAGAAAATAAAACCGAGACTTGCTAGAGTCCGGGATATTGGGTTGCAATGTAGACTTGTATTAGAGGTAAGGCTCTGAAAGAAATTCATATTTTAGAAAGAATATCTCTTATAGTACTATATCGAAACAAGACAGCAGACTTCTTAGATACATTTTTTAATTACAGGACATTTCTAATTTATCCATTAACAACCTAACTGAAGAAACACGGGCAGCTTTACTACATACCCAAAATCTTGCAGTTGGCTTCCCAACTTTACTATCTACCCTTCGAAACCTCACAACACAAGCCGAGGAAAAAGAAGGCATTCTTTACAATCTCACTCCTAAATACAAAGAAAAATATTTAGACGTAGTAAAAGAACACGTGGAGAACCTTACGAAAAAAGCCAAGGAATACAAAAAGTAAGTAATTAATTGGAAAGTTGTCTATTTTAAATTACTTAAAAATGTATAGCAACTGACCCGTTTCAGTTTGTTTGCGGGAACACGATCGGTTGCATCAGCCGGAGTCCAAGCAGCTCGCGCGTGGTCCGAAGTGGCCGCTGGAGTTCGGGACGCTGTTGCGGCCGCTGATGCAGCCACTATTGCTGCTACTACAGCTTCTAAACTAGCTAGAGGACCACAGCCGCTTATAGCGACAGCTGATGAGGAGAAGATGTCTTCAGAGATACTAAAGAGGAAGGGCAATGAATTGATGTCTAGAGCCAGTGGTAAGATATAAAACAGTATATACTACACAATATACTGCATTTAACTATACTTAACAAGAATATGTTCTTATATTAGATTTACACCGAGAACTAGAAGTTGCCCAACGCGGAATCGATGTGGTTAGCGTCGGTCTTCGTGGTTTAGGATGGCGAGAGCGTGCTCTGGCCAGTGGCGCCGAGGGAGGTATGATGAATGGCGGTGCAGCTGCAGTAGCGACACTGAAACAAGCCAGTACACAAGCGGAGAGGGTTTTTGCAAGTAGCCGAGTACTATACGACGAGGCGGCGGATCTTAGAAGAAAAGTACGATACCAACTGCGCCGAAATCTTGCCGCACTTCAACGTATGGGAGATACCGCGCTGGGAGCTGCGGAGGAACATGGTAAGTAAAAACACAGAAAGAATCACATTTGACATTAGAATGAAAACTAATACTTCGTGTCGAAAACAGTGTCTCAGATTCGCGGAAACACAGAGCGGGGACGCGAGGTAGCAGCTGCACTAGCAGCGGCAGGGGCAGCGCGCGCTCGGGAACATGCTGCGGCCGCCGCTACACTGTCTCCTGCACTGAAACGTCTTCACAGCGGCATCCTGCAAGCACAGCATGCAGCTGCCACTGTAAGTTCACACTTTTAATGTAAACTATTTTTGCATCACTAATTAAGTACATTTAACCAGTTAATTCGATATCCATCTGTTCTTAGATTTTATATATAACATTTGGTTACCGAGCTTTGCTCGGTATTTAAGAATTATTAGTATTTATTTTGTGTTTTTTTTTTATTTCGTTTAGGCATTTTTAAGTGAACACGTTAAGAAGACAAAACAATATAAGGGTGAATATACGCTATTTGGTTTTTTCGTGTCCCAGAAGGAAATGTTATCGGTTCCATTCAATATTTGTAATATATTTATTTGACACTATTTTAAAATTAGTAATCAGAGGGGCCAGACGATTATTAATTTTTTTTCAGTTGCACCAGAGGGAAATGTGTTACCAGAAGAGTGACACTGTTGCCAGAGTATAGTAACAAATCAAAGCAGGATATTTTCATACCATTGATTATTAGCTAAGAAAGTTGATTCATATTAAATTAAACGTCTATTTACTTCTATTTATTTATTTAAAAAAAATTGGCACTCCTCTGGCTATCACATATCTAATATGCCAGAGGAGTGACGCTAGAAAAGTGACAAAATCACACATAATGTATTAAGATTAACATCACTCGCTTTTCTTACATCAGTTTAAGTTAATATTTGACATCTACGGACAATAAACATTGATTAATTTTAGAAATTAACAATTTCGTAACGATAAAATACAAATATATATGCTTACCAACGGAAATACTCCAACGACTGGCACAAAATTACTTTCCGAAAGTTGCGCAAATTATTTAGGATTTATTCTTTAAGATCAAAAGCACAAAGTTGTGATTTTTAATAAATGTTTAAATCTTTGATTTCCGCCAGATGAAGTGACAGAATGGTAACATGACTCGAAAATAAGTTATATATATTATTGTATATTAATAAATATTTTTACTCTTAATTTTGGTAAAATATGTTTCGATGTTTATTAAAGCGTATGTGCACTTTAAATAAAGAACATAATTGTGTACTTTTTGAAAGTATTCAGCCGTAAGTTCATTTTAATTCATAAGTGGGAAGGCCAGAGGAGTATACCTTTAAAATATTATTAAAAATATAAATTAAATAATAATTATCGTGAATAGTCTTTGTGGGCCAGATAAAATGCCATATTCTTTATTGTTGAAGCATGGAGAGACAATGATATAATAAGTTTCACATAAAATTTTTCTATACACCAATGGAATTCAAGTAGCGTATATTCACCCATAAATCAATAATTAATTTCTTAGTGTAACCTCAAAACAAACACTCGTTGACTTCCTGGTATTCGACAACGCCATCTGCTGTTGTGTAAAAGCAATTAGCAAAAAGTAGTATTACTATTCGCCAATAGATGTCAGGAAGAGTCATATTTTAAACGACTCCTTTTAGTATTTTTTTGAATAAAATAACAGTAATAAAATATCATTTTCTAAAAGTGATTCCTAGCTAGATCGATTTATCACCCCCGAAATCCGATTCCGAGATTCCAATAAATATGTATGTGTGTATATATATACGAGAATTGCTCATTTAAAGATATAAGATAAAGAAATTTGTTACCTTATGATTTTATTATTTGATTATATTTATTTGAGACCTTATATATAAAGAAATTTGACGTTAAACTTTTTTAGATATCAGTGTCAGTCACTTCACCCGCCGGTGGTGTTGGATGTGCGCGCGCGTACTCCTCATGGACTGCTCCATCAGCTACGCGCGCTACTCTCTCTCTGAGTTTTGATTCAGCTTTAAGAGATGGAACGCTGCTGTATATACCTGATCAGGTAGTTTTTTTTATATTTATATAGTCTTTGACCATATCACTCTTGTCTTTATTAAACTATTTTTTTAACTAGGACTCCGAACGCTATCTTCGTCTCTCCGTATTATCTGGGAAACTGGTTGTGAGGTGGGACGTAGGTGGAGGCGTCGGCTACTTGGAGCACCCTGAGCCACTCACACCCACTCTTGACGACGCTGACCACACTGTATATCGGCTTCAGATTGAAAGGTAATTTAGCTATAGATATCGATAGAAATAGAAATTATAAACTCTGAAAAATCACGTGATTTTACAAATATTAGTCATAAAATATGCAATGTCATGTTGATATAATATAATAAAAATGTCCTAGAGTGTGGAACACAGTTCGGCTTCGTATTGAACGATCTGGAAGCGCCGTCAGCACGTCTACTAATAGTACGACGTCATCACCAAGCTCGGGTCTACTGCGTCCACAGTACTGGTGGCTGGGAGAACCCGATTCTCCTTTGCCGGCCTGTGTGCATTCCTTGCACGCTGATCACTTGGCTTTAGGACTCTGGGCTTTTTCAAAACAACAAACGAATTCCAAATGCACAGGTTGTACCCAAAGGTAAATATATAAAACAATCTAATCGCTACAACAATAAATAGTGTTTTATGTTAACAGTGATTTACAGTATTGATTATAATGCGGTTCCGTATAATTTAAGCTAGATTTTATTTGTTGTGTTTAGATGGACGAGCCAACGTGGTGAGAGCCTAGCACGTCTGAGCGGTACAGGCTACGTCACCTTGCGCCGCTCGCGACCTGCCGACCGCCGACGATTCAGTCTCGCTTTGTCCTTTCGCACCACTGACCACCACGCTCTGCTATTTATGGCACACGATCATGTTAATGTATTTATAATCCCTTATTAATTAATTGTACAAAAATACAAAAAAATAAGCTGTCTATATTTTGGCAGAATCGCTCGGTGTCAGTGTGGGTGCGAGACTGCCGCGTAGTATTTAAGGTGCAGTACGCGAGTTCTCGACTTGAGATCACAGCTGGGGGAGACCACTGTGATGGTAAACCGACTCATGTTCAGGCCACCAGAGTGTTTAATGGACTAGAGAGAGGTACTGTGTCTGGAAGGAAAATTATACTTTTTATATACAGTATATAACATGTGGTAACCCGGTCCAGGCAGCCTGCGCGTAAACGGTGAAGAGACTCTAGGCTCACCGTCCCCGCCGGTGCAGGCCGCGGCTGACCTGCCAGAGCTGGAAGGAGCCTACTGGGTGGGAGGGTTGCCGCCCGACGCGCAAGGTCTTTATGAGGCTCCCTCACTACTTGGCTGCATCGGAGGCCTCGTAGTGGACAGAGAGGGCTACGATCTGCTGGATACTCCCACACGGTATGGGTTGGAGCCAGGATGTTCAGCTAGGGTGAGGCATATTATAATATATCGGCCCACTAAAACATGATAAAAATATACAGTTATAAATAATTTACCATAAAAATAATGTGAAGTGAATATCAATTGTAAAAATACAAAACATGCATACTTATAAGAAAAATTCTCTCAGGATCTATACACACACAAACTGCTTTTAAGACTAAATCACATAAATACTATACACGAAATATACAATATAAACTACAAATACCTAAGACTAGAACTAAACATTATGGTAACAAAACTATACAATTTGAGGGAGCGCTAATGTACAATAATGTACCGAAAGAAATATTTAACGAAAAATCTTTTATGAAATTTAAGGCTAAATTAAAAACATACTGTCAAACTTTATAATATTTGAATTTTTGTATAAATAAGGTCACCATTAACTTTATAAATGTTATTAGTTTAAGTTTCCTAGGTAAGTGAACTTTGTTCTTAATGGGAAATAAATCATCTCTAAACCTAAACCTAATGACTCATGTGTTATCATTCAGGCTCTTCGGTCTGCAGTACTAGACGGTGACGGCTACATCGAGCTGTCCTCGCCCGCCATCCGTCGCAAAACGTCTATCGGTATATCATTCAGAACCCGATCTCCGTCCGGCCTCCTGATGTACAGAGCGCCATCAATATCCGTCCAAGATAATGAGGTGGACGACGAAGAAGATGATAACCATTGCATCGTCCTCGCTCTCGTAAATGGTAATTAAATCATATTTAAATAGTGATGATATCTGAGACTTTCTCACGTATTAATTTAAATAAAACCAATATTTTCGGATTTACTACGCAATTTTTTACTAAGGCAGACATTTTCATATTGGTACGAGAGCTGGCAACGTCAAAAAAACAAGCATTTCAGGTAGGCTAGTTTTTAGATATGCTATCTCTCACACTCCCCTGGACGTCCTACGGGCTATCTGGCTGCCGGTAGTGGTTGCGTTCATCAGTGCGCATCGTACTTGTGGAGGTAAAAAATTAATATATCAAATCATTTTAAGAAGGTTTTTTTTATTATTATTATTATTATTGAACTATTCACAACATAAATTGATTATTGCCAGGTAGTTTTATTGTTGTTTAAACGGTGCCAAGCGGCAATTTTGAATTAAAAATTTATTTTTTTTCAAACTATTTTAGTATAGCTGAAATTTTAATAGCATGATATTTAACTATCTAAAAGCTCAGAATTAATTTGCCAGGAAAAAAATCGGTTGTAAACTTTTGCCAGATCGAAATAAAGTGTAAAGAGATGTAGTATCATTTAGCTTGGTCTAGAAAATTAATCGTCTAATAAATGATGGAAGAAGGATTAACAACTATTGAATTTATTTATAGATGAATACGGTATAAAAATAATACTTTATTGTTGTACAAAATTGAGATAATGATCAATGTTAATTTTGGAAAAAGCGCTCTGGCTACCGAAAGACTAACCGCTTCACGTATGATTTCTAAAACCCTATCGTATAATTTTGAAAAAAAGTTCCGTAATTTTGATCCATCAAGTCTACCACCGAGTAAAGCTGAGTTATATCAACACTTACTACGAGTTCGTTATGTCACAACGTTTTGGAGAAATGCTTATTTAAAATACCCAACATCTCTATCACCTCAAGCTTCTGGCTGGACCATTAATGATGATAAATATGATTTTATCTGGTTTGTTGGGGAGCAATTACCAACATTAGTTGCCGATATTATTATTAAAGGTAAAAATTTGAACTAAAATACAAAAAAAAATATTTCTCGAAAGATATTAAAATTTTTGATTCTATTACAGATAACAGCTTATTACAAAATGATAATAATTTTAAGGACGATGATGACAATGGAAATGACAGCAGTGATGAAGATCAAACTTAGCATTGATCATTATCTCAATTTTGTACAACAATAAAGTATTATTTTTATACCGTATTCATCTATAAATAAATTCAATAGTTGTTAATCCTTCTTCCATCATTTATTAGACGATTAATTTTCTAGACCAAGCTTAAATGATACTACATCTCTTTACACTTTATTTCGATCTGGCAAAAGTTTACAACCGATTTTTTTCCTGGCAAATTAATTCTGAGCTTTTAGATAGTTAAATATCATGCTATTAAAATTTCAGCTATACTAAAATAGTTTGAAAAAAAATAAATTTTTAATTCAAAATTGCCGCTTGGCACCGTTTAAAAAACAATAAAACTACCTGGCAATAATCAATTTATGTTGTGAATAGTTCAATAATAATAATAATAATAAAAAAAACCTTCTTAAAATGATTTGATATATTAATTTTTTACCTCCACAAGTACGATGCGCACTGATGAACGCAACCACTACCGGCAGCCAGATAGCCCGTAGGACGTCCAGGGGAGTGTGAGAGATAGCATATCTAAAAACTAGCCTACCTGAAATGCTTGTTCAAAAACGTTGCCAGCTCTTAGAATATATTGTCTGCCCGTGATAACAGTTCCTGCAAATAAGCGAAACGTCGGTATGTGATTTTGAAAAAAAAAAATGCGTCGTACATCCGAAAATATTACTTTTATTTAAATTTAAACAGTGTTGATATCAAATCTAAAAGTTTTTATTTGGAATAGGAGAAGATAAGATTTTAAAACAAGATTAAAATTTTGCTTTTAGGTGAATTAGAAGTGATCGCAAACGCCGGCAAAGGTGAATTAAGACTGCGGATAAATGGGACTAAATACGATGATGGTGGACTTTATACTGTACGACTGGTCCGGGTTCATAAACAGGTATAGTTGAAGTTAATGTTAAATTCATAACATGTAACACGTTTTATATAGAAATAAATGTCTTTACAAAATTGTACTCTCCCAAAAATATTGTAAATTTTTGATATAAAAGATTATACATATTTATTTGTAATAGCTGGAAGTATGGGTAGACGAAAAACGTATGGCCGCCGGCAATCTTCCGGGAGGTGCTATTGCAGCGAGGGCACGTGGCTTGTACTTGGGAGGGTCACCTTCTCCAGTCACATACATCACCGTGCCATCCTTCACGGGGACTATTGCTGACCTTATAGTGGATTCTACGTGAGTGTAATATTGGACTATAATATTTGTTCAGGATTTTTGGAACACTAAATACAAATTGTTTATAAGATCAAGCCGTTATTGATGTATTGCATGTGTCAGGTGGATAGGTCTGGAGTCCAGTGTCTCCCATTTCCGAGCTCGTCTCGGTCGAGCCCAGACCGCAGCTCCAAGACCAACGCCCACCACTGTCAACACACGAACTGACCTCACCAATTGTGCTAAGGTATGATTGTATTAAATATAACACTAAAATCCATGAGTATCGCCATAGAATAGCGTTTATTCCTAGATGTTGAATTTCGTGATATTAAGGATGCTGTTGAATGTTTTTGGTATCCTCATATTAATGCTACCAACAATGTTACAATACGATATTTTAGGCCATGAAAATTTTATTTTATTACAAGTGAAGTGATTTCAATTTTATTATTGTATGAAGAGATACATGACAATAATGGCTTATAGTTAAGTTATCGTGGCTTATAATTATGGTTAAAAACCAGTCTAATCGGTTTTGTTTGTTCGCTGATTCAGTATTTAATTTCGTATGTCATTGTTTCCAGTTATCATCATATGCAGTGGAAGCAGGTGCTGTAAAGTTCGGTGACGCGGTCCCGAGTTACGCAGCTCTAAGGGCAGCTCGCGCCGCTTTGTTTAGTTTCAGTCTTCAATTGCGAACTTTCGCAAAAGACGGAATCGTCATGCTCTTGCCGGTACACTTACGTTCATGTATTCAATTTCAAATGTTTAAAAGGTTTTATAACCTTAGAAGTCTTTATCATTGTCGTAATAATAGATAGTGTTGGATAGTAGTATTAGTATTTAAATCATTATTCTGATCACTACCTCTAATTCAAGTTTACATCGCTAATGTAGTGCAGAAAGTACACTTTAAATGTAATAAAAATTCAAAGATTTATATATTTTTTAAGGGCTCCAAGCAGAAACCTCGTCACTTTGTCACTTTGTTGTTGCGTGAGGGTCGGGCTCGACTCATGGTTCGTGGAAGGAGGCGCAAAGAGTTGGTGCTACCAGGAAATGTCAGCGACGGCGAATGGCATGAGGTACGGTATAATATATATGAATAGAATATGAACATTTTCTTGAAAAGCCTGAGCAAAGAGAGGCCAAAAGCAACTGAAGATCTAGTTATAATACAACTGTGCGTATATATGTATATGACTGCTGATGTTTGAACAGTAGGTACAGTAATAGTCCTAACCTTACCAATATTATTTTTTAGTTTTAACATTTTCCACTCTTTGTCCGTAGTTGTCAGTACGTATCTCCCGTAGTCGGCTCGTGTTATCTTCGGGCTCCTCGGCGGTGACAGGCCGGGCCCCGCCACACGCTCGCGCCGCGCGGATGTACCTGGGAGGACCGCCGCCCGCCGCTGCTATACCACACGTACCTAACTCAGTAAGAAACTGAACGCCGATGATCTAAACGATTCTTTATTGTATTTTTGTATGTCGCATCTATTTTCTACGGAAATAGTAGATAGGGACTAAATTCTAGTGTGTGTGGTGATGGAAAATATCATAGTTTCAGTGTAAGTGTAATCTATTTCAGTTGTTGAAGCTGGGAGGTCTGGTAGGTTGTGTTCGTCGTGTGGCGGTCGGAGGTCGAGCCGAGGACCCGGTGAGGGACGCGCGAGCTCACGTCGCCGTCTCACAATGCTTCCCTCGTGTCGAACGAGGAGCGTATTTTGGAGGTTTGAGAAAATATGTCTTGTATTTACTTTAAAAGTTGTGGATGTGTACTTTAATTTTGCATAATTACGTGTACTTATATAATAATATGATGCATCAACACTTTGTAGAAGATCATGCCCAACAAAATATTTCAATTAATGAATATGTTTTAGTCCATGTTAAATACAAACTCCAAGATGTGATGACCACTAAAACTAAATTGAGATTATTCACGTTAAATGTTCGCATTCCCAAATAACAAGTGATGTATGATGATGTGTATTACGAGTATAATAATAATGAATGTTGTAGGGGACGCGTACGCCGAGTGGTCGGAGACAGGGTTCGCAGGCTTGGGGGCTGAGGAGGGTGAGGGGGACAGCGTGGAGCTGCGGCTGGAGTTCCGCGCCACCAGCGGGGCCGGGCTGCTGGCGGCGTTTGGTGGAGCCTTGCTGGAACTGAAGGACGGCATGGTGAGGACGAGCTGTCATCGAAATTAAGTTTATAAAAAGAAAACAGTTAAAGTACCCATAAATTTCAAAAAAAAAATTACAACCACATGTAGCCAAGCCTAAACAATTTAAATACGCCCACGTGCGTGTGATGTAATCCTATTTCTATCATATTATTTAAACTTGATTATAGCTAAAACGTAAGCTATAATTCCGCGCTCAAATACGCAGTGTCGATAACAATAATTGGACACAAGATGTTAATCTTATCAGCATATATCCACCATCATCACCACTCATGTACTTATATACTGATACTAAAGAACTATATCCTCAAAACCTCAACTATTTTATCCTCGTGTTATGTTTTCCAGGTGGTGTTAAGTCGTGGAGGAACGTCAGTGGAGAGCGGTGGTCGTGTGTGTGACGGCAGGTGGCACACGGCCGCGGCCCGCGTGTGGCGCGCCGGGCTCAGCCTGTCCCTGGACGGAGCGCCTCCTGAACGAGCAGCCCCTGCTCTGATAGCACCTGCCGCTCCGCCGACGGGGAACTCATTATATGTAGCCGGACTACCTGGTTAGTTTATCTTAATAAATTTTCTTTAACAGATAGACGTTAATCAACATTCTTAATGAAAGTAACTTTGTATTTCCAAATTTCATGGCTAAACAACCTGAACGATAAAAGTACTATAATTATGTAATTTTATCTGGTAAAGATAAAGGTATATTTTTTATCTTTAGATTTTCTGCTTTTATCCAAAGTTAGTTTCTTATATTAAATATCAATTATAGAAACAAAACTGCATTTGTCAACTATTTGTCTACCAGAAGGCGCCCGCGACATGGGTGATGGACGAGAGAACTTCAAAGGTTGTGTTCGTGACGTCACTTACCGAGGTTCTACTCGGACCTGGAGGGCGGCCAGTCTACATCACGTGCTGCTTGACTCTTGTCCTGTGTCACAATGATATAGGACCCTAGGAAACTTAACCATCAAACCTCTCCAAGGTCTATTTTGGAACGAAAATGTAATCGAATCCTTTGGTCTCGGAGACACTACGTCTTCTACTGAGTACCACTAATATTGACCTACCAAATGTGTTCATGGCTTATTGTAATGTTCTGTTGTAGCTTTCAATTAGTTACTATATTTATAAAGAAATGGTAATACAGCCGTGATAAAGGAAGTTTTAACAGAGGAACAACTAAGAATATTCTCATCATCACATACTTCTGGAGTAACCCTGATGGGTCGTATTGTATCGTATAAGCTAACGAGGCTCACTATGTAAATAGTACATATTCATTGTAGTGAAAGAAACAGTCTCTACCGATACTTTGAGTCACATCTCAATGTATTTAAACATTCAATATTCCTGTACATAGATATAGTTAACGAGCAGTATTCATATTATTAATGTATATAATAAGTTCTGTCACAATTAATTTAATATTCATTAATTAAAGAAATCTCGAACAAATTGTCAAATGAATTAATAATTCGTTTGAAATGTCATGTACTTACAAATTATTTAATAAGTTCAGTTAAGATACGCATTTATTTAAATGTAGTCATTTAGTTTCCATACTGTTTAAGTAAACCTTGGTCCACACTAGTTTGTAATCAGAAGTCTCGCTCCAGCAGAATTCTTTAATCTTTTACAGAAAATACTTTAAACTTATTTCTCACCTTCTCTTGTACGTCATTTTGTTATTATTGTTATTTCAACGGGATGTTAGTGTGGATGAGGCCTTATTTTTTCTATGTATAAAAATCAGCTTTAATAGAAGACATTAATAGATTTAGGATGAAACTATTTAAATACGTCACTAGAGTTACATATATCGTACTTGGTTTAAAATGTTTCCAAGTTCCACTCATACATACTTGATGGTTCTACATACAGTTCAAAGCCCCCGACTTGTCTCACGATACAAACTTCACCTACGTGGTTAAGTAAACAAGTGTTCAGTATAATAAATGTAAATATATCATACATGTACATAATGTAATATTTATTGTATGAGATTCTTAAATAAAAGTCGTGTTGGCAATAAAAAATATTTATTATAACGTGACACATCACACTGTCCGCTGGATGCCCTCGCCTTACTGAGAGGAGGACCCCCACTCCTACCCCCTTCCCAACAGATATATAAATGAAACGATCACAAACAATGTTACATTTGATTGAGATTGGTACAGATTATTGGACGAGTTCTATACATGTACTAAGTTAAGACGGCGAGCACGACGCGCGGAGAATATCCATCATATGTTGAATAACATCAGCATTAACACTAAATCACATCTATATATAGATTTCATATACCTCTTCGAATCTACCGGCTTCAAGCGATAATATACAAATAAAAATTAAATAAATCATCATTACACTTATTGAAATAAATCATGGATAGAAAGAATTTAATTACAATTTTGTCAAACAAAACCATTATATTATTTATAGGGAGAGTTGAGCGACTATAATCGAGTATAGCCACTCGGTGTCCATAGAAGAGGTGTGTATTTATTGATATACTGAACTATACTAAACACTACGTGGCGATGAGATGACCTGCACCTGGAAACGATCATAATAACATATAAACAAATATTCAGTTTCTATACACACATACATACATTTTCAGTATCCAACACGAGGTTTGACTTATGGGCCAGTTCAGATGCCTTTAAAAACAATGAAAAATGAAAAAATTATAGTAGAATAAAACTCATGAGAAAAGGAGGGGAATATTATTATAAAAATAAAAAGAAAAATAATTTACGGGCGATATGAGATCGGAAAGGGTATGGGGATGGATATTTAAGGGTAAAAAATGGGTTTTCTCGATTTCCGGCAAAACTAAAACTTTTACGGAAAAATGTTATATCGCAAAGTTGTAGGTAATAAAAAGATCTAAAACTTTTGTACTAATATTTTTTTCATACATAAAACCTCAAATTTTATGTGAAAAATTCGAAAAAACAAGTTTTTGGTTTTTTAATTTTTATCTCTTACTAAAAGAAATAGTTGTGTACTCTGAAAGTTCTCCAGATAGTCCCTCTATTAGGTAATTTACAGAAAATTGACATTAAGCTGCTAAAACTATTAAAAATAAATTGAAAGAGCATTTTCCAAACGATATCGAGTGTCATTTCATTAATAGCGACATGATTATTTTATCCAAAATTGGTACTGCAAGTAAAAAACTTTTTTTTTCTTCACCATCGGAAGATAGAGATTTCAACAAATAGAAAACATACCAATTTTTTTAAAAAAGCTGATATTTTGACGGGTGATTTTTCGATTGAAAATAAGGCTGATTTTTCGGTATTTATTGAAAATAAGCTGAAAAAATAATTATTTCTCATCAAATACAGTGCATTTGGAACATCAAAAGGAAAGTTTTCACCAAATTTCGTTACAAAAAATTGTTTATTGGAAGAGATAAAAATAAAAAACGAAAAAATTGGTTTTTCGAATTTTCCACATAAAATTTGAGGTTATATGAAAAATATGTTAGTAGAAAAGTTTTAGATCCTTTTATTATCTACAACTTTGCCATATAATTTTTTTCTGTAGGACTTTTAGATTTGCCGAAAATCGAGAAAACCTATTTTTTACCCTTAAATACCCATCCCCATACCCTTCCCGACCTCAGATCGCCCATAAATTATTTTTCCTTTAATTTTTATAATATTCCCCTCTTTTTGTAATGAGTTTCATTCTACTATAATTTAATTATGTTTTAAAAGCTATCGGCACTGGTCTATTAATTGTACGGTAAAAGAACAGCGAGTAGTTCTGATTAAGGCCACACTGGCTAAAAGGCGACGCTGATAGCGAGCGGTTGACAGTTTGTGTATACTTTTGATAGATGGCGCTTTTAACAAATTTACTTAAACCTAATATGTGAGAAAATATGAAAGTAATATCCGTTAGGTGCTTTATATATCTATGGAGTGCACGCCACTGTATTTACTTGTATAATGCTGATTAAGTTACGTATTACTTCCACTTGTACTAACAAGTGGTTACAACAAATAACAAATTATATTTATAATCCGATGACTCAATCGTAATAGATGTGTGTGACGTATTAGTTATAAAGAAATTGAGAATTCATATTCATTTTTTACATTTGTTTTACTTTTCGATAATCATTTCACTCCTAACACACGTACAATGAGTGTGGTCGGTCAGCAATGATTCATGATATTTCATTATCACTTGTTCTGAACTAAAAATATTTACTATCATATTTCTTTTAAAGGTCGTGTTGGGAGGGGATGATTATTCTTTGTGTGTATGTGTGTTTATATGTGAGTGTGTGTGTGTGTGTGTGTGTGTACTCACCTCTACATAGAGAGGTACCCCCTAGCAGGTGAGCGGCGTCGCCCCACGAGGTAGGCCACAAGCACCACCAGCACCAGCCCTCCCAGAGCACAGCCCACAGCGATAGGAACAGCGTCAGGGACGTCCCCGCCGCCGCAATCACGAGCTGAAGACACACGAATAATATAATTATTACATTTATAATATTATTGATTATAGGAACACAAGTTACTAGAGAAGATAATTAAAGAGCCGTGGAGTATTAAAATTATATAATCCATATCAAGCAACGTAACAGTATCACACTGGTATACAAATCTAGTTCATTGACACGCATGTCTATACTTGAACATATAGCTTAAAAATATATTTGCTTGTGTATCTCATGTATCTTTTAATGAGATCTATGACTTTCGCGAGTATCCATTTAAATGAAACTAGTTTATTTTTCGGATTATACTACTCGTAGTTTAGTAATTTAAAAACTGTATCATTCCAACGTTACACGAGCAGGCGAAATGTGAATCTTACTTTTTCCCATAATACAAGTAATTAACATTATTTAACGAGACCCATAATGAATTTCATATATGTGAGAAAAGTGATAAGTAATTATGTACTTGTATGTAGATGTATTATCCTTTTACAAGGTCACTTTGGAATCCCTTAACCTTGTGGTAATATTAGTATGTATCATACTATATTATTTACATGACTTTGTTTGCATTACACTTTATATAGCTCTTTAGTTTTTATGAATATATTTTTTCTGTTGGATGAGGAAATGAAACGTCAACTGTTTAAATAAATAAATAAATAATATTTGTGTTTGTTAGATTAAACTTACTTAAGGTCACTTTTTATTAAATTCATATACAGGGTGACTGGTGAATTACTATCAATATTTAAGGAGCATACTCGGTACATGATTCTCATTCGAATTATGTAAAAAAAATAGGTACCTAATTTTTGACCAAATTTCCGTATAAATAAATAAAGTGTGTACACGTTCCAAGTGTTCCATGTGTGGACGCGTGCGGCGGCGTACTGATACAACAACACGCCGCCGCGCGCGTGTGTGTGAGTGTGTGTGTATACCTAATCTGTAGGGTGTTCATACGATACGTAATTAATTACATAACTTTTGGTTAACTTTACTCAGAAGTTTATTAATATTTATGTTATATTCATTTTTATTTTGTCATATATGATCGTCAAATATCACGTCCTCAAATATCGATAGTAATTCACCAGTCACCCTGTATATATATCTGTATATAGTGTTTTGGTATCTGAAGTCTCAGAAGAGGGCCAATCTAATATTACTTATTTTTATATTTTTATTTTATATATAAAATAACTTTCAAATATTTTAAGTGTTAATTTTAAAGTTTTCCATACATATGTATATATTAATAACACATATATTTTATAACATGCTACAAATTATATGGAAATAGTAGATGATTTGTAATTCTATACTGTTTACTTAATTACCATAAAATTTAATCTAATTATACGGAGATAATAATAAAGTGTATTAACACATCGACATGTAAATTACCTTGAATATAATGTCAAGTTAAGGCTGATAATAATTTGAGTTTTCAACAAACTGAAGCGAAAATCATTTAAAATTTATATATAAATAAGGTATGGTTTGTATATAGAGTATATAGAAAAATGGTGTTTCATAAAATTGAGATATATTTTTTAAACCTAATTTTTAATGAAATATAGGTACCCTACTTTTGAGAAAAACAAGTTATGCTTTTTTGATTTTTCATTTGCCGTATATATGTTTATTGTTTTTAAATTAAAATCGGATATATCCCAGTACACAGATTTATCACATATAATATTTAGTCTCTATTATTAGCTTTGTATTATTTAACAAATACATATATTAATATATAGTGTATGTCGGTCCGTTGGTTTCGTTTATTAACATAAATAAATGATTATTATAACACGCGATAACTTATCTCTTCCCGATAACCGCCGCCTACAGCCTGGACTCACGCCAATTAATAACTTTCACGTTAAACTGACGGTATTCTCGTATTTTATAACGAGCAAACTGTCCGTCATGTAAACGGTGAAACGAGAAATCATAACACGTAGATATATATATACACACATATATGTGTTTGTGTGTGTGTGCATTTATTTAAAAAAGTTCATTTTATGGTAAATTGTCTAATATTGTGTATTGAAAGTAAAAAATCCATTTCACAGTAAAAGTATTTGCTAATTTTATCTTTAACTAAACTTAACATATAAATATATTATCTCTGTCCGTTCGTCGTTCGGCTAATCGATAAGTTCACACACAGCAAATATTAAAACGACTACAACTGAATCATAAATAAATAAGAGAAAATAATTTAAAAATTTGAAATTTTAAAATGTTTTCAATACCTATGAAAGCAGTAAGATTCATCTGATCTTTACATAAAAAAAATTAATAGGTCAATGTAATTTAAACAAGTCGTGATTGAATGTTAATATAATGAAAGAAAGAAAGAAAAGACATTTATTGACATACACACAAAAAAAAGTTATACAAAAAAGGATATAAAAACAACATTACAAAAATAAAGAAAATAAATATAATTCATATGAAACTTGTGTGCAGTCAAAAAGAGACAGCTCAGGCTATGAGGGTTTTTTATCCCTATACTGATTTTCAGCTATCTCCCTTTTCAAATATCTTGAACTAAGTAACAGTAATAACTAATAAGTGTATACTCACGAGCACTGAATTCGCTGCTGTTACCACTTGTCCGGAAGGCTTCCTCTTGGAGCTGTGTGAGGGTCAGGGTTGCGACCTGGTTGACGGCGTCTGCGGTCAGGTTCAGTTGAGTGGGGGGCGAGCAGCGGTATGAGGTCGCCTGGGGGGTGCGCCACGTGGAGCCCTGCCAGTGAACGAACAACTGGGACGCTGGAAACACGAAGAAGAAAGTTCTAGACTCACATACTACTATAGGACCATACATAGAATACTTTACTAAACTCACATGCGTTAGGGAAGACTTCTGGCATGAGCGTCAAGTTGAGGTGTTCCAGAGAATACAGCTTAGTGGTGGCGTTGTTTGCAAACACCATCAGCATACTGTTCATGGGTGATTCAGGCTTGTCCCACACAGGCCACGTGATGTTTACCCACTGCTGGGACCCATTACAGTTGCCGTTCACCACCACGGCAGTGGAAGGGATGTTCATTACCAGGTGACCCAGTGGAGATGCTACATAAAACAATACACATTGAAAACTCTCGCTCACAATATTTGTTCCAAAGCAATACATATCATCCTACATTATTAAATTTCCTCTTTTGTAGCTTATACATATGTTATATTTATCGTAATTAACAGTGACTGTGAAAACATGTTCTGATAGCGAGTGTGTTCGTGTATTATCTGTTACATTGAAATAAATATAGCGACGGATATGTTATAGGTATGTGACAAGGGAATGAATTAATGTTTATGAAATAGAAACACGTGGACCAGCGTCCGAATAGACAAATGAGAAAGAAATATCTACCACATCACACGGATCAATTGATAAAACAAAATAGCAGTTGTCAACAATGTAAAGACTCGGAAATGTATTCTCAAGTCTTACAAGCAGTAATATATGTCATTTTAGTCGCAAATTCATTAGGATCTAGCATAATAAATAATAGAATTTTCGGGATCATTTACTAGTAGTCAATAGTCTAGTCAAATTAATTCAAATATAAGTACCTGTACATATTTGCATCTTTAGCATATATAGTCTTTTTTATAGTTTATCTTAATATTTAAAGAACATTATTTTTTGCAGTAATATGAAAATAAAATATCACATTGATATGTTTTTTTTTTTTTGTTTCCTTTCTAATACAATCCCGAGACTATCGCGGGATCTCGAGATTAACTGTAGATAATCCCGAAATCCCGGGATTAGAAACATCGATCGAAATTGAATTCTCTATATAACGATGACAAATATTCTTAGTAATATATAATAACTTCTCTAAACTGATTATGTAACAGATAGCTAACAGTCAATGAACGTCGTGGTAGACTAGTCTCCAACAAGTCAGATGCTCATCTCGTATATCTAAGTCGGTACAAATCGATGTTTTTGTATCGTTTCTATTTTCGGTGCAATTCCATAACTGGTTTAGACTAACTAAACCGGTCCGCTTTAAATATTTCAAACATTTATTAATAAACCATTCGAAATGCGACCTAATACTATTTGAATACACATATTTTCCATGGCTTTTTTCCTTGATATTCATATAATATTGCACAAATGTTGCAGATGCTGCAATTTTAAATATAAATTTAATTTATAATTACTTCTTTTAAGTAAAAAATACCGACATTCTCTGACTAAATTTTCATTCTCATCTCTGACAAATTCATTTCAATTTAATCTCAACGGAAAATATTATAAGAAAAGTCATAATAAATGCTTCAGAAAATAGAATACCAAGTCATAATCTTGAGTATTTACGTAACAAGTAAAACCATTACTATAGATATAACACGTACATTGAATAGATATTTTAACAGGAGTATTAAAGTTGCAATTTAACGATGCTCTTACGAGCGTTGGAAAATATACAATGTTATTTTATACATATGTTCAGTTCGGTAGTAAATATGTACATAAGAAGCCCGGTACGAGCGACTGTGACTCAACCACTTATTGGTTTAACTGTGTTTAATACTATTTACATTAAAATTATCACTGACATATTCATTAAATAAAACTACCATCATATTTATGACGTAAATTTACAATTTTCTAGATTTTTTATATCACAGAGTTTTGGAATTCGATGACGCTTACAGTATGTACCTAGTATATTTTTATTTAATACTTCTACCGGGTTTTTAGAAAGGCCAAACTATGTTTGTTTTCATTTTGAAAGCAAGGACTTTATCAGATATTTGTAAAATGAGAAGATATTTTAAGTAATAAATGTTATAGCGATCTTTTAACACATAATTCGCTTGTTATATAACAGTAGTGTCTATGTAACTCATTCGCACAAACACTAGTTCTACAACCCATCTCTCTCTCCATCCTCCTGGCGACCCACACCCTCATCGTCACAAACTAAAACCGTCAAGTTTCTAAATTCACGTTACAAGTAGTTTTCTTCAGTGACGTCTCATTACGGCGACCTACATTCAAGATACTGGCAAGACAACTATTGCGATACTAAAATTGACAAACAACATTTAGTTAGGTTTCAGTGAATTTACAGATCGAAAATATCAGAACAGTTGCTTGAACTTACGTAATCTACTCTTGTTAAGGCAGCTAAGTTTTTTTACAGCAATCATTGCATCCAAAAAGAAACTAGGAATGTCGCAACGGATTTATAAATACCACTCGTTGCTTAATCACGTGTTAAATTTCACTCCTATTAATATGAAAGATCGCGTGGATGATGGCAATAGACCACCAGAAACAATCTTTACAGAATTAGGTTCAGACATGCAAGTGTAATGCCAAGCGAAGCCGGGAGAATAGCTAGCGAAAAATGAAATAAGAAGTTTAGCTAAGTCAAAATATTACGGTTGAATATTAAAAACCCCAAACAATTAACATTTAACAGCAGGAAATATCAGAATATTTATAAGAGAACAAAATATCCAAGTAGGTACCCAAGACCATGATCTCTTCAATCGGCTTTATATTTATGTAACAACGAAGACACCTCTGACTCATGAACACAACTTTCGCAGCCATACTAATATAACGATTTTCCTGTTGTGATTTATCATATTGAATCAGACAGAATCAATTATGACATTCAGGAGACGAGAACAAAGACCTGCAAAATCCTGCCAAATCTCCTTATATAACTACTAAGTCAATGACGAATCCATAGTTAAATAGATAACCTGGCAGAACGAGGGTAAATGCAAAAAAAATTTTGGCTAAAACATTTCATACAAAGATATTGTATGACGTCCCTGGCACGTCCCCAAACGGTTAGCTGAATCAATATTAAGGAATAATTCTCTGGCATCATTAACGTAACAAAAGTTTTGTATTTCTGACCTATATTATGTACCCTAAATGAATAACATTTAAAACAATGGCGTGTTTTTATCAAACAGATTCCATTCACATTACAAATGTACGTACATGTCTATCTAATGGTTTAAAACACGTACTCAGCTATAACACGAGTAAGAGAATCTCTCTATAACAATTTTATATAAACCTTTTACACACATTCCGTAACACGACGACCGAGCCAAAACTGGATTCGAGATAAAAAAAAAAACTCAATTTCTATAGATGCATAACTATATATAAAATTAAAAACGTTGTTATTCTACCTGATTCATTAATGATCTTTTTTTAGTCAAAAATATTTATACACGTATAAAATTTTATTCATACGTCTCTCTTGATTGATTGTAACAAGACTTCAACCATTATTAAATATTTACAAAGTAAAGTTAAATATTTATAAAGTAATCTTAATAATTGTAAATAATTAAATTTACAATTCAACACGTCCACTGTTTTATTCATACCTAACATACTGAACTTCTTAAAATGAATAACTTAATGTGTCGTACGTGACCTGTCATTCCTTAATTACAACCATAGACAATTTCATATTGATTGTTATTTTTTTCCGTCATTTCGTTATTATGACCTTCAATTGAACTTAAACATCCTCATTTTCTGACAGTTCAATGCGAACCTTTTTCGTGCTTAAAACAAATTATTTACAAGTACCTTTCGTACATTTCATTTGCATTTAATTATATTTATGTATCACGTAAAAAACAATGTAACCTTCAACTTTATTATCGCGAATTAATTAAATATATTTTTTAATATATTTAAATGAACCAGTTCTACATTCTAAATGGCTTGTTACATATATTTTTTAATGTATTTCCTACTTTCATTAAAATGTATACTCAATGTAATACTAAGAATAGAAACTGTAATTGATAAAGTATATGAATAACAATGTTTTGTAAATGAATGCTTTGTAACAGAACAGATTATTGTAAGTCAAAGCATTACTAACAAGACATTTACAATGACTAAACAGAAGAAAAGGTAAAAAATAATTCTGAAATGCTTAAAATCTTACATAAAAATTGTATTTTATATATCAAATTTCCTTCAATGAGATGTGTTTGATAAATGCACATGCTTCATGTGGAACGCCCCATGAATGGTTCATTGTAAGAGAAACAAACAGCATGCTTTGTGACAACAAACTGTACGAGTCACATAGGAACGATAACTTATCAATGAAAAAACACAACACCGCAAATAAAATGCACAGAGTTCGTGGAGGAAAAAAGTCGGAGAATATCTAATATAGAACACAAAAATTGCATAATTGCATGAAATAATACACCAGCATTATGCAATTTCAATTAAGATATGATGTTTAAGTAAATAACCAAATAGTAAATGTAAATTTTCTATATTCAACTTAATATATAGACAAATGATTCAGTGACTAATCCCTACTAATATTATAAATGCGAAAGTAACTCTGTCTGTCTGTCTGTCTGTCTGTCTGTCTGCTACGCTTTCACGCCTAAACCACTGAACTGATTTTAATGAAATTCGGTACAGAGATAGAGTTGACCTTGAGAAAGAACATAGGATAGTTTTTATCCCAGACTTTTGAAAGGTTCTCTTGGAAACGCGATATAACCGAACTCCACGCGGCGAAGCTGCGGGCGGAAAGCTAGTTTTATATAATCAACAATTTGCAATTAAAACTTTTATTGATAATATTTTTAATTACATTCTGAATCATGTTACTGTAGAAAACAAAGAGAATATATATATTATTTTATCATCAGATAAAAACCTGTTTTAACGAACTGGCAGTTGATTTGAAAATATAAAATAATACTGAATTATTTAATATTTTAACAAACAAAAAGAGACATTTTCTTTGAGGGCCGTCTACTTATTTATAAGAAAATAATCAAAACAAAAAGTACTAAGAAATTTGATAGACATTACTTGCTCTGTTGTGTGTAAAATATACTGTAGCAAGGATCATGTCAATCATAAGATGAGATTTGATGAAAATTTGGTTAAAATTTTACTTTCACTATAAACATTTATATATTTATCATGAAAAAATAACAAAACACATTATTTTACACATCCATAATGCATAATTTTGTAGTAATTGGTAGTGTATCAAAATATTTTGTACATACAGAGATTTCATTGTAATCAAAAATATATTTTATTATTGATAATGCAGAATCAAGGTCTAAATATGAAAAGTGAATGTTTGTTCTTTTATATTGTAATCAAAATAATCTGTTAATTTATTTATAGAAGGAATGAGAAGAAATAAAAATGGAAATCTCTAGAAAGATTGATAGTCACTGAGAAACTTCTGGCACATAAAAAGGTTCACACAATGCATGTTACCTAACAATGAAGTGTTGTAAAACTGTAAAAAAACTACAAATATATATGAAAAACTAAATCAATACTTACATGAGTTATCAATAGGGTAGGTGACATTCAGCTGAGCCGCAAACTTAATGAGGATGCAGGTCACATTGTTTTCGGTCCAGGACCAAGTTCCTTGTTGTGGAGGTGGGAGAGGGCCGGGAGCTGGTGTCGGAGCCGGAGGGGGCGTTGGGGATGGAGGTGTTATTGTTGGAGGCGTTGGAGGAGTTGTTGTTGGAGGAGTTGTCGGAGGTGTTGTTGGAGGTGTTGTTGAAGGAGTAGTAGTAGTCGGCGGAAGAGTGGTAGATGTAGTAGAAGGTTCTGGTACAGACGCCGCTTTTGCTGTCGTGGAAATCGGTTCCGTCGAAATCTTTGGTTCTTCTGACGCAGCACTGCTAACCGCAGGACTTGCCGCGAGGGACGGCAGCGGCACGGGGATTACGACTGGTTTCGGTGGTGTCAGAGGCCCTTGACCTTGATCAAATGAGGGTAATTAAAACTTGCACTTGTGCATACGACGGTATATTTTGATTTAGTAATCGAACAGCGTTGCAAGACTTTCAGTCTTCCTTATTGCGCATATGACGTAGAATAAAGACACGAGTGCGAACAAATACGTGATAAGCAACAAAGAACTATCTACATTTATTATGTGTACTACTTACAGAAAACCATTGAACTGCAGACGACTGCCCAAACCAAATAAACCCTTAACCGAATCATTTTAAAATAATTAAACTTTATAGCCTACTGATTAAATTCGCTATTTAACTTGAATGTTGCAATTGTAACTGAATTTATAAGAATCGACAATCAAGAACTCTATTGAAATGTCATATCAGACTAAATTGTAATTTGTGAAGTCGTAACTTGTTAGACAGATTTTTAGTGTTGCTAGTACAAATAATAAAATAATTGTTTATACAAGTTAAAAAACATAATATTTTAAAAATTTCAAAATAAATTAGCTAAAATAAGCCTTTTGATAACTTATTTATTAAAATAACTTTTTATATTAAATATTATAAATATGGGGAATTAATAAATTCGACATATAGTGTAGCTTGAAATTTCAAAATAGCAGAGCCGTTTAGAAATGTAATAACATTCTTCAAAAAGGTAATAAACATAAGATATTTCTAAATAATAACAATGTTTAGAAATTTTAATTATTAGGCCCAATCCATACTTAGGTACTTCGGAGTGGTATGGTTTATATTGTGGCGATCAGGGATTTTAAAACAAAGACCTAAACATGCTCTGATCACGCTTAGTTGCTTCATCCTCATCTCTCTTTTGCATAAAACATTAATTCGGGGCCTATACAGATTTACGCCAATTTTGCAAAATATTGCGATTTAACACGGTATCAGAATTGGTCTGAATTTCAGACACTGTCGTGTATGTGACCACGAACGATACTAGTGTTATGATCTGTGGTGAATATTATAATCCTAAGGGTTACATGTAACTCCATCTATTGGATTTGTATGTGAGGCTAGTGACAGCGACGTAAAAAAGTTCCTTTTCCCTTTATTTCTTGTTATAGGTACATGCTGCTCTAAAGATTTGTAAAATTTTGATAGTAACAACTATTAAATAATGGTATAAATATTAATCAGTTACAAATCTAAAATAATTCATCCTACAAAAATTAGCAATAACATTTGCGGCTTCAAGTATCAATATTGACGGGTATTATAAAGAACTTAACAAAACATAAGCAGTTAAAAATTTAAACTAATCATGATTCTTCAATATCCAGCAGACATTTATAAGAGGCTACTAAAACGACGAAGATTCTGTCTGTATTATATTATGATGTAAATAATTATGCACCAATTCAGAACTAGTAGGTGCCCTATACCCATAGCTGGGGCAAAGAAAAGCTGTTAACTGATTATTATAGGATATGCACTTAATGATTTATGACTAAATGATTGGCATAATATTAGGATAACAATTCCATTCCATAGCTTGTGTGGTATCAGGAATCTTCTGGTTAACATGGCTTGGTGTTCGTTCCGTGGAGTCAGCGGCGTCACTCGTTATATGATATTACATCTATACAACGATGTTAGCCTGCGATGTTCATTTATTTTTTAAAATGTTGCGTTCGTAACATTGCTAATAAAATATAAATATCTTAAATTTTCAATTTATTCAATCTATTTGCAATACCTTAAATATGACTCCTGTGTTGCTGACTAGTGACTAACCCGGGAATGGAAAGTAGGCAGAGATAATGGAACATATAAATGAAAGAATGGTTTCTTTATTAAATATTTTTTATTGCACAAATATTGCACACCAAGCATCCCATAGATTAAAAAATCTAACATCTACAATAAATAAATAGAATCTAACCTAACAGGTACGTGTTTATATATTAAGTAAAAAGCTTACGACTACGCAGTTTTAAAGAAGAAATTCACTGCAAATTTATATTTTTTATAGACATGAATTACAAATTTTATACTTATATATGGGCCCAATAATTTTCATCTTTTTAGCGCGCTTTTGGCAACGAATAAAGCCGAAGAAAGCAAGAAACGACTCAAAACATCAACGATATATTTATAATAAAGGAATATTATTATTAAAAAACTCCTATTACACATACTACTAACACAGAGACGAAAATACTCAATACATTGGATATCTTACACGCTTACACCTTAATAATTAATCTTAACTAAAAAGTCTTCAAAATAATTGGCATTAAGTAAATGACAAGACAATCCTCTCACCTATGGCTTAAAAATATCATCCAGATAGTGACCTCAACTTTTAATTGAATTTGATAAACAAAATTGAATAAGTGTCAGAGAATGGGCTTTAAAATGAAGATTGGTAAGTAAGAAGTTGTTTAATCAACTTGCAACTCAAAACGCACGCGACCGTACCGGCTGGAGCGGTCGTAGATGATATCCCGCGTCCAGATACGACACTCCACGTTGATGATCACTCCTCCTGAATCATTTACATGTTATAGTTTGATTAGAATCTACGAAAATAGATGAAAAAATTTGTATCTAAGTCTTCCACAAAGAATAAAGGGACTTACGGCGTGGATTTTCGAAGAAGACAGCCACCAACGGCCCAGGCGACTGGTCGGGGCGGTCTTGGGCGATTCTTGGGATACGGTCGGCGGTTTGAAGACGTTTGGTCGGGAAACCGGGGGGCAGGTTCCCGGGGATGTACTGGATGGGACCGATGTTCTCCTCGTCCGAACTGAACTCGCCGTTACACGAGACCCAAATGTAATCACCGAAATGATTCGCAGGACGTTGCCGCTGTTAATAACACAATAATTTGTATTATATACACATATGTGGAAAATATTTTATTAATATATTATGGTAATTTACCATGGCCTGTTTAATGTTGTTAGGCATTTCTTGAGGGATGCTCATAGGCTTTGAGATGTTGTACGGCTCCGGAACCCAGTAGTGAAGCTGTAACCAGAAATATCAAATCAACGGTTCACCTAAATTAGTTCCAATATTAGTTTAAAGTGACTAACGTTATTTAACCGAAGGAAGACACAAGGTTTGCCGACAGCGTAGCCATAGAAGTTATCAGCGTTACAAGGAGCCCACATGCCGAGGACCCGCTCGCAGGCAGCCGCCACCACGCGCTGGTCGTGACGCCGCACGGAGCATGGAGCACGAGGGGGGTCCTCGGGGACTGTCGTCTCGTAAGCTGGAAGGATAAGTATTAACTTCATGAGAAGGAACTGTTTTTAAATGTACATGTTAAGGCAGAAGTTTCAGTTACAGGACCGTGTCCAATTACAGTCAGAATTTTAAAGTCATATAATAAATGACACATTACAGCTTATTTCAACTAACAGTCCTAATTTAGATAACACCTCCAATTAATATTTCTTCCAAATTACGTCCTGTCTGACCAGTGTAATATCTTACCCAAGAGGAAGTCATTGATTCTTTTAAACCAAGGATGCCAGCTGCCTGGGTCGCTGGCTCTGAACTGGATGAGAGGCTGCTCGTAGTTGTATTCTTCCGATCTTGGCCATACTTCCAGCTCTGAAGGAAAATTTATTAAATAAGTTAAAGCTTCATTCGTTTTCTGTAAAGTATTTATATTAGAAACGCACCTGGGTAGCGGTAGCCGGTTGATAGCCCTATGATAATACCGCCGATTATGAAACCTGTAATTTGATAGACAATAACAATTATGAAGTAATAATTAATATTATTATAAGGCTTATATTTGTCAAGTTTAGCCTATTAGCATTAACTTTACATGAAACAATGTTGTAAGGAAACTATTGTAGCTGAAGTTAATTTTCCCATCACCAAAACTCCCACTTAAAGCCTCTTCTATTTGGTGGTCCAAATGTGCCTTCAAAAATCAATATCCTTATGAAGTACAGTTACTTTATTAAATCTTTTACAGTGTAACGAGGAACATAATTCACTTGGTTGTTAGCCTCATATGAACTCTCAAACGCCACGATAAACTACTTAAAATCATTTATTTGATTAAAAATAATATATAAACTTATTAGTAGTGCAGTAGTAATAGTTGACTTTTCAATACACGACTGAATTTTATTATCTTCTACAACACAAACGTCATTGATTGTATTAAAGAGCATCGCCCTATAAATTTCCAGGATGGTGATGAAGCCTTGCTTTAGTAATGAGCTCAAAGGATTGCTGCTGATATCTTTTATTGTAAATTACATATTTAAAACCTAGATAGCGCTCGCGTTATACACTTTCAAATTTAGGAGTTCTAAAAATAAGTTTCATAGTACCATTAGTCTGGTAGCGATATTCACTTCTACCATTTTTTCCAATATGTAGTTTAAAACGACTTCCAATTATTATGCGAATTATTTTGAATTCCAATCTTTTTGACAGTTAAGAATATATTTAGGAATTCCTTCTTTACGATCTTTTTTTTTTTGGTCACTCTGTAAACGTCAATTTTTTGAACTTCTTTCTGTAATTAAAAACATCACTTCCAACTCAACACAATCTCAACACGCTGTCTTATATGCACTGCATATTTCTTATAATTTAACAAAATGAAGAAAGTAAACAGGTGATTTATGTGTGTCTAATCTTTAACTAGAGGCAATAATAAATCAGGAAAATATCCATACACTGTACTTACATCTAAAATAATGTAAAAGCAGTTTACATATCATACATGTGTAATGTTTTTTCAACGTTAAAGTTGTTCCAGCGTTTTTGTTTTTATGATCTCTTAAATATTGTCATTGTTTATGACACATCTTGTTTAAATTATTATACTATGATTGATAATTCTTTTAATGTTTCTTACAAGGAGAGTGCTAGGGAAGGGATGAGTTTTTTTTAGTCACTTCCTAGTTAGGCAATGAAAATTTGCATCGACATTACCTACGGCTTATTGTAGTCTCAAATAATGCTGGTTTCATGTTTGTTCTAATAGGGTAATTTCAGGAACATGATGAGTTTCGGTTATTTAGCAGTGATCGTGATTTGGTCAAGATGAGAACTGAGCAAAGTATTCGCCACAGTCTCTTCAGAACAAAATAGAAATAAATGATTCTCATTCGGTGAAGTATTTCCATCGTTTTACATTTGCTAATTATGGTTTATATGTGATTTTTATTTTTAATTACGATATATCTTTATCAAAAATTCTTGAACGTGCTATTGAGAAAAAAACCACTAAAAATAGCTAATAATAATCTTTAAAAACAATCTTATACTGTTAGATTCATTTAGGCGTGACAGATTTTTTTTATTATTTAGAAACGTTAATCTCAAAACCTGTTTTTAGTATCTAGAGATAAGAATATAAATTAAAAACTATTTTTTTCACACACTTAGTAAATTTATCAAATTAAGATACCTAATTAAATTTTTTTACGCAATGATTTTAGAAAATCGAAATTGAATAATACATTAAATTTTACGACAATACGATACTCACTATTTGGTTCTTCGAAAAGAAAAAATGAGACTCAGAAACAACAAAAAAAAACTCGAATTGTTCTTTAAAACATGAAACGTTATTTTGTTATTAAACTATCGCCGGTACAGTTGTGTGACTCACCCAACACTATCAAACACAGGACGACCACGAGAGCCACCAGCTTGAGGGTTCCCTTCTGAAGAGCCATCGCGCCGAACGTCCACACCAGACTGACTCGCAACGGAGGAACTGGCGCCGGCTGCTCAACGAGGTCACGGGGTTTAACGTACATTGACACTTTACTAGCAACAGAACATCTACATAATCGACTATCATCACTTTATACATATATTGCTGTATATATTGGTAATGTTTTTGTTATATTATGTAATGTTTTGACATTATTCTTATCTCATTTTCGCATCCGGAGATGATTTTATATTTTTTTAAAGGCCAAATTTATCAAGGAATGATAGAAGCTGAATGTGTGTTTTAAGTCTTATCTACTGAACTTGGTTTATTGAATAAACTTACATACTGGGATGGTAGTTTTTTTGTGTTTTAAAATAAACTTTCTTCGAAATTTAGTTCAAGTTAAACATCAATTATTCTTACTCCTATTTCTTTACTATAGAACATACTCTCAAGATAGGCGATTTAATGTACTGAATACAATTACAATATGTATTGTATATTGTCCTTATGAAACAGTAGTTTCTGTTGTATGTTGGTATAATGTATATTATAAGGAGTAATGTACGTAATCCAACTCTCTCTACGTGTGATGCTACGCCAGACGAGCGGCGCCCGTCTCACTGGCGCCTTATACTCCCCGGACCCTTCATAACGACTCACTAAAGGTTGTGGACTTTGTCGCGAATTACTGACCCTATATTATGACATCAAAACACTGATCCAACTAGTTCATATAAACATTGATTCGAAACTTACTTAATGTTGTATATTATTGATGCTTAATTAGTTATTTATAATTAGCTCTGAAGCTTTGTACCAACTGCAAGCATCAACTATTTACATAAATACCTAAGTATATTTTTTTTAAACCGATACAGTTCTTATTGTTAATTTGTCATAATATATGTGTTACGTGTTCTTATAGTTTGATATTTCTATTTTTCTGTAAACAATATCTCAGTTAGCTGAAACATGCTACAGTGGACATTCAACCGACAGCGTGGCGCCTCGTGTACCCAGTACTTCTATAATCATAACGTAAGCTTCGTCTCCATTGTACTTGAAATATAAAAACATTGACATGAAAATAAATAATATATAAAGATAGATCTTAAGTAAGACTTATTAAATGTTAATATTTTTACTGGTTTAGAAAAAAATTCTTATTGTGTTAAAAATTTCAGATAATAAGTATCTATAGTTTATACAGTATAATTGGGATTTTGAAAAAAAAAGTATTGATTTTTTTACGTATTTTAAAACTTTTTTATTAATTATATTGATTTTTAATGCAACAAACTTGAAAAAAAATAATTTTTAATTAATTATAAACAACAATTAAAAATTGATAAAATTCAAAAAAAACATCACGTGACTGTAAACGCGCCATGATTGGTCGGCATACTTGTGACGTCATAATGTTAAAGCAATTTCATAATAGTACAGTGTTTATGGCTATTATCTTTAACTTGATAAAAATATCTCAAATTTATTAGTGAAAAACGATTTGAAAAGTTTATTTCGACTAACCATGTGTGATAAAGGATTTAGAAAAGCAAAATCGGATAATATTCCTGACGTTGATATATTTATGATAACTAATTTTTTTTAAAATGACGTTCGGTTTAATTCTGCTGAAGTTCGAGGTGCTAAGGCATCAAGGTAAGTCTGTTAAAAATACTATTCTAAATGAAAATAAGTATTTATTCTCTATTCAATATAATTAATAATTATTTCATTAATCATAAGAATTAATAAAATGTTATTATAAGATTATAAAAAACCAAAATAACATATACTTTAAAAATTTAAATATAGTCTGATACAGAACCTAGAATGTTATAAAATTATGAAAATATCTATGAATTGAATTCCAATTAATTACTGAACTATACTTATTCGATTTATACACTTAGATAAATAATAATTAATAACAATATTATTATGAATACTTACATCGAAATGATCTTCACAACAAAAAAAATTGATTTTGTTTTTGAATAATCTCGGTGCACTGCTTGAAACCATTTCTTTCGACGTTTTTCGTCTTGTGGAACATTTAAAAACATTTTTTCAGGAGTTGTTTTTGTAGTATTTGTACATAATGGTACAAAACAAGAGCGATAACTTTTGAGTTTTGACATTTTTGATTATTTAACAATGCCAACAGAATTTACTAGATAAAAACTCAAAACACTGTGCTAATGATTATTATATCTCTGTATGCTACAATGAGCAAAAACTAACATTGTGACGTCACACGCGCTCGGGTTTATTCGGGAGCTGTCGGCGGATCTTCGGTACTGAATTTAAAATTTAATTTTTATTTTGAAATAACTTTTTATTTATTGCAAAAAAAAAAAAAATAGTTTTGCTGTAAAACTTATATATGATCTTTCCATTTATCACAAAAAAAAAATTAATTCAAAAACCCAATTATAATTTTACATTAAATAATAATATACAGCTATTCATATTCCCAAAGCAGTGTATACAGAAATGTAACTTTTTGCTTCATAGTAGCTTTTATATTAAAAGGCATCCAGTTTGGTTGTTTATATCGTTCACCATCTATGTATATATTTTATACGTATGGAACTGATTCCTTCCCTGTCATCGAGAAACCATTGTTCTTAGTAACATTGCTGAAAGACAGACGGGATGAGTTCATTAAAAGTCTTATTTTTATAATAAACAGTGATAATTTCTGTGTTAAGAAATCTCATTATAAATAAGTACAACAGCTTCTATTTATTTACTTTTTAATTCACGATACAAAGAACTGAGAAAGAATCTTTACAATAAGGACGAATGTAAATACAATAAAAACATAGAATTCATATAGGTAACGTATAGTGACAAACTCATGAACCCAAACCTTATTTAAGTCATTTAAATGAAACTTATATTTTTTGGATATATGTATGAGTTTACATCTCGTCTGCCCGTGATCACGGTTGCTGAAAAGTAACCGAAACGTCGGGAGAACTTATGTAGTTTTTTACACGAATAAATTCGCATATTATAATCCAAAAAAATTAATGAAATGAATGAAACTCACGAAAGTCTTAAATCTCATTAAATATCAATCAATCAACTATATTCAAGTTTTTGTTGAATGGTTCAACTAATTAATTTTATTGATATAATGAAACAATCGGAGAAGCAACTGTTAATTTTATTTCTTACAAGCCAAAGCATAATGATCATATTTACGATTTCATTTCATTCATACGAGGGTATGAAAATTAGTCGCCATTCATATCAAAATTGTATCGTTACTACTTAATTTCTTATTTATTGCATCATCATTGTACTTAATTTTATTGCTATTCAAGATTATGATTTTTAAACTATAAACAATTTAGGAGTTTGAAAAATAAAATTTAAAAATTAATATTCATTTATTATTATTAATTTTTATTGCTCGAGTTATTTTCAAATCTCTTTAGTACGGTCGGTTTAATCAATAAATTGTTTATTCCGAATTTTTAGTTCAATTATAGGAATATAAAAAACATAATAACTATTTTTATGATTTGGACAGTTTATGAAGAGAATATTATTACATAATTATATATTAGTTACATTGCATAATATTAATACAAAAATTGTAAAAAAGTGAATTAGATAATCCTAAACCTTTTAAAGTATTAAAATGTTCGGTTACAGGTATCTTGAGCGTTTCAGACTTGCTCCCACCTCACCGTGAAATCTCACGCGAGTTAAAGCGACTGTAAGCAAGAATAGTTAAAAATAAAGCTCGTCTTTCTTATAATCGATGTCGGTATATTGTTAAGTATTTTCATTAATAATTTTCATTAAGTATCACGCAAAAGAACAACTGTGGTTAATTCATTCAAAAATAATCACGTAAAGTGACCAAAATAATCTTTTAAAAACTTTTAACGCAAAAAGTGAACTGACAAGTACTTTATTATAAATAACTTATTTTTCGTGAGCAAACTCCTAAGAATGCTACACTGTATAAAACTATAAAAACATTACCCACTTCTTCTATCCAATGTTATTGGTAGAAAACGACTGTTTTTCAGTCTAATATTTTTCAACAAATCTTAACAAACAACCCATTAAGATATAATTTTATATATTATCATTAACAAGACAAGCACTATTTAAACTTGACCACGTCTGTATCAATGTCACTAAATATTTCATTAATTTTAAATCTGTGACCCATATGTATGATAGAAAATATAAAACATTAACCAATATATTTATTAGACTTTACATTCATTAGAAGTTTTTGTCGGTCTCAATTAAACAATAAGAAGATTTCGTGATGTTACTCTCGAAGCACTTATTAAAACTCACAATTAGTGGAATTGACTTGAATCATGTCATTGAACTGGACCTACTTTATACTACAATGTTCATAGTTCTGTGTATAAAAGGATGCGTATTTGTTTACGAAATAAAAACAGGCGACTACTATATTTGTGTCAGGTTTAGCTACAAAGCATATTGTATGAAGAATTAATATAGTTTAGCTTATTATATAATAATATTTTCCTCGGTTGTTTCGTAAATAAGTAGTGTCTGGAACCATCAGGCGCTTAAAATAAAGGATTGGATATAGGATAAAATGAAAAACGATAAAAAAAGCTAAATTGGAACAAACTATTGCGTATTTATTGACTCTTCGTCCAGAAAACATTACAATAATAAATATTTCAATAATTTAAATTTTAAGTTTAATGTTAAGCGTGTAACCGAAAAACTTGATGGCGCCCGTGGGCTATTCTAAAACGAATATAAATAAACCGCCGACTATGTGGCTATTGCTAAGTGGCGCTCTTGGCAGCCGGCGCCTGGCGTGATGGAGGAGACCTTGGCAGCCTGGATGGGTTGAACCTGGCGGCCGAGGGCGGATGGCGGACAACTTGGCGGTGGACCACGACCGACTCGGCGTCTGCGCCGCTAGTAGTGGCAGTGGGAGGTCCAAACATGGCCCTGTCATTCGGTAAGTTAAGCGTTTAGTGGCCAAGCACGAGTGAATAGTGGCCGCCAAGTTATCGGTGACCGCGGCGGCTTAAGAGCGGTCCACCATGAGCTCGAAGTGCACCGAGCCCCGCCGCTCGTATCGGTCGTAGAAGATGTTCTTCGCCCACGCCTTACACTCGATGTTGATGAGCACTCCCGCTGCAAGTCACAAATTAACATCAGAATAGTATACACGACCACTATGTCTGACGATGATGATTAAACAACGATCTTCAATAAACATACTAGTAATTTACACACAAATTATAACAAACATAATCAATGTGGTATACAATATTCTACAGTCTTACTTCTGGGCCTCTCGAAGAGTACGGCAACAAGAGGGCTGAGGTAGCCGTCCTTGTTGGTGAAGGGGTAGTAGAAGGCAGGGAAGCCGCGGCGGGGGAGGTACTGCACGGGCCCTATGTTCTCTACGTCAGCTGGATTCTCACCCTCGCAGGATACCCACACCATGTTCGCTTCAGGTTTGCCAGACTGAAAGAAAATAACTCGTGATACTTTCGATACCTCCGCTGTAAAAATAAAACTTACGAACGGCCAATTACTGAGGTGACGATGGAAGATATTACATCATTAATCACGTTTTAATTTTAGCTTTTAATAAAGACGAAACAAGGAATACTGACGACTGATTTGATGTACTGTTTCAGGAACTCCGGCATAGCGTCTGGGAGGCTCTCGGTGTCATTGTACGGTTGGGGGGTCCAGTTGAAGATCTGAAAACGGTTTACGAGTTACGACAGGTTATACTACGATTCTATTTAAAATTTTAATGATGTGGTTGTATTTAGCCACCTTGTTCAGCTTGAGGAAGACGCACGGTCCGCCCTGCTCATAGTTGTACTGGCGCGAGGAGGTGCAGGGGCTGAAGTCATCGAGGGACACATCGCACACCTGGTTCTCCCCCAGGTTGTGGGAGGTCGGGGTGCACGGGACCCTGTTCTCAGCACCGCTGGGCTCCCCGCTGCCACTGCCCTTCTTACGGTATTCTGTATATGGAAACAGATTTGAAATATATAAGTCATCAGAACTCATATGTAATTCTTGGGATTTAATGTGTTATATAATTATAACTCTTTGTTCACCTTTAAGGAACTCATCGATTATAGAAGCCCATTTAAGCACAGAGCCCTTGTCATTAGCCTTGTAATAAATCAGAGTACTCTCGACCGACACCACGGAGTCGGGCATTGGCCGGAATCCAAGACCTGATAAAAAGGCATCAGTACATAAATTATATAGACGAAATCAAAAAGCCCATAAAACATGTAAAGTAGTCATAAAAAATATTGGTTTGTTTCCGACCTGGATTGCTGCCGATGAGAGAGCTATCCATTTGCCATTTTGGCATCTTAGCATCAAGAGTTTGGTAGAAGATGGTCAGCATGGCAGCGAAGAAACCGGCGAGGACAGCGTAGAAGATAAGGTAGAATAACAAGATTTTTGCTGGAACAAAAACAAGTCAATATAGCTACTTACATGAAATAAATATTAATCTGATTACTACGCGGCTTTTAATATTTTATAAAATTGCATACTCTCGACGTTTCGGTTACTTTTCAGCAACCGTGATCACGGGCAGACGAGATGTTAAATGAATACTCGCGAAACTCTTAGAACTCATTACAATTTAGTTGCTATTCTAATTTTATTTAAAATTAAAGTTCGAAAATAGAAGTTTTAAAAATCGGAATGGACATGTCAATATAATAATTATTAAAAATCATAAGTAATGTTTTTGCTCGTAAAACGTGAATAACTTAAATTATGTATTTCCAACCATCCGCAGAAAGAAAGTAGAATTTTAATGCTATTAGAAATATGATACCCGCTGAACTGCTTGCGTACTTAATTGTATGGTATGTCTACTAAGAAGTTACTGCTAATACTACTGGTCATATAATGATTTCTAAGATTTCAACGACTAGTTTATAAAATATATAATACTTTAGACTTCTAAACTACATTTTTAATACAATAATTTACAAGCATTTCTTGTGCCTACACATAAAATTATTAATCTTTAATTTATTTTATTATTTTGTACCGATCTAGTTTTATGTTAATTTAAAATTACGTAATAATATTGATAATCTGATAGCACTGAAACATGCAAACGTATGTATTCGTGACCTTATCCAATAGCAAAACAATGAATTAGATAAATTCTTATCATATAATATGTCAACTGTACTACTACACTCATAGTGACATTACTACTAATGACATACTGTTATACATGTTACAGATCTCATCTGAAACTTATTTAATTCATTAAATTTGTTGTTGTAATTTTAAACGTTGTCATATAAAGTACTTGTACAACTTAAATCGTTTTTAAATTAACTTAAACTGATTCGTCGTCAAATTGAGTGATTAAGCCGATTTATTTGATCCGAATCAAACGCCTCTCGTGCTAAACAACAGAACATCTATTTCTGTTATCGATGCCTACTATCAATATATTTACGAAGTTCTGCAAACTGTAATGGGTCAGTGATAATCGGGACGAGTCAGTTGACGTGCGGCCACTAATTAAGCCTATACTAATTATTACGAAACTGGGCCAAGTATTTGTGGATCGGTTTATCTTTTTATACTTTAGTTTGTTACTGGATGTGCATACTTTCATTAACGTGAAAGGCTAATGAAACATGAATGTAGGTATAAAGTTTTTTCAGGTGTAAACGAGCTCAGTGTTGAGTCGTTTCAATCGATAAACGCTCGCGGCAGCCAGATCGATGCACTTCGCTGCAACACAGGTGACCAGGTCAACTAGGATGCGCGGTGGAAACACGCATGCGTCCGATGAGGTGATTCACTGAGCCAGGGTATCAGAACATTGGAAATACCTGAATAGGTCATCAATTTTGAAAGGCGTATGGAATGTCCCGGTACATTACGTCACACAAATAACATAATTGTAAGTGACTGAAAAAACTGATTTGCTGGATTAGAGACAAATAAAAAATGGTTTCGAACTAGATACGTCCCAAAAAATTTTATAGTGTAAAAAAATTCCATGTATTTAGAGGACAAAGGGATATCATTGGGTGTTAGTGTCAAGACAAAAGAATATCTTTATCGGATCGTGATATAACACAGCGTGACTCGTCCTTGGATCGATCCATCGAAGGACGAAGCGCGCGCATTCGTCGTCGCAATGTCCTACTTCTTAGCCTATTTATGTTATACAATTCGCTCCCTTAGATTTCATTCCCTCCATTTTGATTTTTATCCCGATTTATACGATTATAATATTATATAACACAGGAAACATAATATATAGTTCTATGGCTTAACATCTGCTTAATAAATTTGATGATAGTTTCCATATTTACCAGTCGACTGGCTATATTTAGAGAGTATTTTGTCGCCAATATTTTTGATCATACAGATTACTTCTAAATCAAATGAAGATTTTGCAACAATTGCTCCTTTTTTATATGCTTATAATTAAAAGCAATATGTGTTTAATAATTTTACACCCTGTTATGTTTCTTATCTGTTTAAGTGATAATAATCTATATCCTTGAATCACATATGATTTTTTTTATGAGCCTTGCTACGGACTATATTTTTATTGCCTTTTTATATAGAGTTTTAATTTTTAAACCGATCAACGCGAACCTATATATATACATTTGAAACGAGTAATTGTAATTAAGGAATTAAAATCGACTGAATGAAAATCCGTTTATTTAACATCTGTAATGCAACTCTTGTGTAAAACAATACGCAACGAGATAAAACTTATAGCTTTATCTTTTATACAAAATACGTTGACACAATGAGCCTTCCTGTTAAATACATATCTGTTTTAACCAACTTCCCATTAAACGATTAACGTTGTGATAGTGGACAGTTTAATTCCGTTAAAATTTTGAAACATATGTCATATTACAAAGAGCAATCAGAAATTTCACGCTCCAAGTTAAATTTCAGAGTTACTAAGATTGAAAATAGGTTCTCAGTTCATGACCCATCCATTCCCTATCAAGGGTCAGTGTCGCTTAACCGGAAGAAATCTAACGCGCAGGCGCAGGCTACACCCCTGTCGGAAGATGAAATTTTTGAATCTTTTTGCGCATTACAAATAGCGCCTGCATAATTAATATAATATTATGACAAATGATATTAATTAGTTGCCTCGCACGGCGTCGAGAGATGACCTATGACTGAATGAACGAATCGAGAAAAATAAATTCGTTGCAAATATATAAATCTACATCTATGAAACAATATGTGTCAAGTGTCAGCAGCATGTATGAATGTTTAATTTGAATGTAATGTGGCGAGTTACGTAATGGCTTTTATAAATGTTCAGATTTAGAAATGTTCAAATGGGATCATTTGTATGAGTCGTAGATGATGTGGGCTCTGGTTTCAGGCAGGGTATGGATGAACAGCTACGGTCATTCTCTGGTCTGCCTGATGAAGAGTCAACTCACCCCAGCTGGATCCCGTGCGGCCCAGGAATTGTCCTGTCTCGGAGTTCCATAGGAACATCCTGAAGGAGTCCCATTTTCCTAGATCAGGTGGTGGAGCGTAATATTGCTCAGTAACTTTACTCTTGTCTGCCATGGTCGAACGCCTAGCCGGACTGCGGTGTGGAATCGATTGCCGGCGCTTTCGCCCCTGCGAGCCTCGTCCCGCGCTCCCCTCTCCTCGCCCCGGTACCACCAACCCCCGACCCCTTACGTAACGATTACGTAAGTCGGCGCGCGCAGTCCCCTACACTCCGACGAACGCAGCTAGTGAAACTTAACCCCTTTTCTCCCTCGATTTACTCGTACCGAGAAAAGCGCGGAAGGTCGTTCTACGCTGGTCGTGAATTGAGGCTAAACTAATGCTGATTGTGATCTCTATTGTGATGGTTTAAAGATCAATTTGAGGCCAAGTTTTTTATTTTATTATCAGTTCAGACAGCGTGTCTTAAAATAATAAGACGTCAGTCTAGTGGATTCTCAACTCTAACAGTTCTAAAAGAATGGATGAGTCCTTAAGAGAATTTAAGGAAATTAAGTTGGCTCTAAATTTACCTTTTATCTTTATATTAAAAACAAAATCGTGTTAGTTACACTATTTATAGCTCAAGAACGGCTGTACGGAATTGGTTGGAAATTTGTGGGGTGACTTGACTTTAAAGAAAAACAGTTCGCCCGACCAGCTATACATTTCTAATTCTAAACCTGACGTAGACGAAGTCGCGGGCAAAGGCTAATTATTATTATATGTTTGCCACTTTATAAGAGGTAACACCCCTTCAAATTATATAAACGAAAGGTCATCACTACGTAGAACACTTAATAAAACAGTAGTCACATTAGAATACTTTTCCCTCATTAATATTACAAATGCCTATTTTCGTGTATTGTTTTCATTAATCAATTAAACAATGTGACATGAACTTTTTAAATGAAATTTTGTTGTTATATATAAATATATTGAAAAAAAACAAATGCTAGAGGATTACATGGGCTTATTTTTTTCATCATAAAAATAAACTCCACAAATAACTTTTAATCAAACTCCTTATTAATATTTACAAGAATGCTTAATTCGTATTGAAAGGAATAATGAATTCTTTTCAAATGATTTTTCCTACTGCCACGAATATAGGTAAAAAATTAAGACGTATTTCAGAAAAACAATATTTGGTTTCTGCCTTCAAAAATTTCAGTTTGATAAATGAAAAGGCTTATTGGATTCAGTATACGCACATAGTTCTTGATAATGTACCAATCTAATCAAAGCAAGACAATTTACATGTATTATGAGAAAGACAAAATCACATTCGCGATTTTTATGTAATCACGATACAGATGTAAGAAATTTAAAAAATCTTTCTACTTATGATATTAATGTACTGTTATCTATAAAACTAAGATTATTAATCTTTAAATGGAATCTCTGTGCATTAGTTACATACATATGCGAATGACTATGTTAACGAACGAAGCAGAAAAATTAGGTCTAATTCTTTAACTGTCGTTTTCAATGCTGTGTAAAGCTGAAATATATATGTAATTTACCAATTGTATAAATTGTTCTATTAAATAATTTCGTAAACTCTGTTAGCTTCGAAAAAACCAAGGATGAATCAAATGGATATTGAGAATTTATTGAAAAAAATACTTGATACTAGTCTATTTTTATGATTTTTGTAATTTTTAAGAAATAAACATGATTAATTAAATGCTTCAACTATATTAATGAATTGATTATTATCAGCGAGTAAACGTAAGATACTCTTTTACCTTACAAGTCTTTTAATTTGACAACATTTTTAAAGTTATAAAGCCCAAACTCAAATTGATTAATTTTTCATTGTCACTTTTGTAAATAACTTTTTAATTTTTATTCATAAAAATGGGAAGGGACATAGATAAAGTTATAAACAATTTAATATAACACTATAATATCACTTTTTCTGTACAGTTGCTAGTTTAAAAGATACACGGGTAAACAACTTGAACTTAAACTTAGCACTTCAAAACCTCGACAAAATTAAATTGACTCTACAGAAAAATGTAACTACAAGAGTCACTTCAGTGTCCAATTGAAATATTCAACATAACAATTCAGTGAAACAATATTAAATTTTAAAATTCTTTATTATAATAAATTATTAATAAATATGTCAGTTAAATAATCTAGCGAGTCAAAAATACGACTTTCACATTTGTTATTTAGGCTCACAAAATATAGCAATATTAATTCAACTCCTTCGACATTTAATGAGCAATTTGGCTGTGACACAAATATACGATTTTAATCACGCCTTACTTTGATCTTATTTGAACTAAAATATACGTTATGAGAAATAAATAAATAATTTAAACGAACATGCAAAATTAAGCTAAAATATTAGATATAATTATTCAGAAGACGGGGACACTTCTTTCTTCTGAACCTTCTCCGTTACAGGGTCAGCGTAAATCTCCGGCTGAGGCTTGGTCCACGCTTGACAAACACAAGTTGGTCCCTGGCTGCCGTTACCGCTGCCTTGTTGACCACCAACCATGAAACCTTGACTCACCTGACCTTGACTGCCTTGATTTTGACCAGCTTGAGCCTGGAATTGGTTTCCTTGATACTGATTCTGGTTTGATTGGCTCGCACCGTTGTAATAGCCTTGCTGATTCTGCATCTGATTCGATTGAAATTGGTTAGTATTCTGATACACTCCTTGATACTGTCCCTGGCCTTGACTGGTTCCTTGGTTATAATTCTGTCCAGATCCGGAGGGATAGGCTTGGTTATTGAAATTTCCACCTTGAGGATAGCCAGAGCCTTGGTTAAAACTGTTTTGATAATTGTATTGTCCTTGGTTTTGGTACTGGCCTGGGTTGTTAGCAGGAAACTGGGACTGTGTCTGGAATCCTTGCCCTTGTGTTTGTTGGTTTGTTTGCCCGTTCCATTGTTGGTACTGTGGATACTGGTAGTTGGGGTAGGGCTGCTGTGTTCCCGCGACGGGCTTGTTCTTGTGACTCTGCACGATGTCAATGACCCCTCCGATTATCTTCTCTGGTATAATGGTTGATGCAACTTCTTGCACTACTACTATACCGAACACCTGGTAACATTTTATATAAATATAATATAAAACAATAACAGTAATTCAATAATTGAGATACAATTCCAGTATCGAAAAAGCAACAGGGAATTTATTATAAAAAAATCATATTATATGTAGAACCTAGTTCTATGGGAATTTTTAATTATAATTTCATAAGAAAACACTTACAATTGCAAGGATTGTTTGGCTTCCGATCATTTTGCTTGCTGAAGAATCTTCAAATGTTTGCCAAAAATTGTTGAAAGTTACCCTTATATACCATGCAAAATCCCGCACAAGACTCGCATCACAGGGCTGACAACTAATGATTTGGAAATAAACCAAACTTATTACGATAATTGTAAAATAATATTTGTAAAGCCTTATTTATTGTAATTCACGTCAGCTTTAAAGTATTCTTTTTGATCTTAATGATTTTCTCAATAAAAAAATATTTTTTTTGTTTAAATAAATTACTTATTATCGAAAAAGTATTATTTATAGCGTTTCATATTGGATTATTGATTGAATATATATTAGTAACATAAGTTATATAAAACATATTGTATTTGTATTTATAATGTGTGTCCAGATGCCAGCCCTGTAGTTACCTGTCTCCAAACGTCTTCCAGGTGATCGAGGAGCCGTGCGAGTTATCACTTGACGGATCCCGCTATAATGCACTCACCCAGTGACGTCTCTGGCCGCCTTTATCGATATCGATATCTATGAATCGATACATCGATTAAATTTGAATAAATTTTTATCATATAATAGTCATATGTTTTGATTCACTATAATCGTTTAAAAATTTAGTAATTATTATTTAGCATTTTTTACAAGAAATAAACTTTACTTAATGAAATGTAGACAAATGTTATGACTGCAAATTTTCTCAAAAGCACAATTGATTCTTTTTATGAACACCAGAAACGAAATAGCATTTATTTTAATGAACTAAAGTCTTAATATATCTATAATAACAAAATAGAAACGTTTGACTTGAAGGCCGTGCTTCATGTAGGTAACTAACTCAGTTCATTCATCATGAAGATGCTGTCTCGGAATAGTGTAGCTATTTCTTACTAATAAAGCTATATTTTTATGTTTTTATAACCATCAATACTTACCAAATATTTCGAAAATCAAAACAAAATCATTTCATTAAAAAGCCACTCTCAAAACTTATATAATCATACAATTATCGAAACATCCTTCAATCACTAGTTGGTAATGTAACACAAAGGGCGCGCGAGTATTTTGTTTTCTTTTTAATTCAATACGTATCATCGGGGATCTTGGATTTATTATGTTAACCTCCTTCCAGTACAAGGAACAGATTAAGCTTCATTACTCGAGATGAATTGATGGTAATGATTCGATTTATTAACTAACTGTAACCTATGTCTCCTCTTCGACGATGTTTTATTATGTTAGCAATAAAATACTTACATGTCTTTTTCATATATATGTATAAATACTTTAGAAATTAAATGTACTTGAAAGGAAGTACTGTAGAAATGAATTCTGAATAGAATTCGTAATAGCACCAGCTATGGAATGGCAAGAAACATCTTTATTAATTTTCCAACTTTATCAATGACTCAAACTACTTTTTAAATAATTTCAATTGAGACTGATGTGTTCAAAGAAACAAAGATCATCTCTTATCATCGAATTAAAATTTAGATCTTAATTTTTCTTTTCTTAAATCAATGACAGAATAAAGTTCCAATTGATATGTTCAAATCATTTATATTTTAACTGCAGTAGAGGTGATATTCATGAAATAACTCCCGTCTAGCAACAGGTAACCGACAGACAATCAAGAAGTCAAACAGACAATGAGACTGGACAAAGATTGTATGTTAAACAATATATATAAAAAGTATATTACATCTATAACAATTAGAGACTATGTTTCGCCTTCTGAGTGAGAGTGACAAAAAACCATTTCAGGCTTATCGCGTAATTCATTCCAATTATGTTATTGTCCTTGTGGATACGACCTTTTGAACGAACAAGCTCACACTTAGAAGCCTCAAGCTTAATTTCTAATGCCGTATTTATTGAGATATACACCTACACTCGAGTGTAACATGTCTTTTTAGTTTTTCCATATTTTCTATTCATAAAAAAAGAATTTGTATATTACATGAATGTATTACAAAACAAAAAGATTAATGGAAAAAAAGCTGACGAAAACAATGGCCAAAACAGATAGACAAAACGGTAATTTCAACCAGACACCCTTACTGAGGGCGAAAAAACATTAAGATGTTTGGTAAGCTACTGTAGTAATGATACATTTTTAAATAACAAAACTTTTACATAAACACTTACTAATATATAAATATTACAATAAGAATGACCGTATAAAAATATCACATTAGAAAAACATAAAGACCCAAAAATTAAATATATTCGAAGATTTAATTATGGATGTGAAAAAATTTACTTGCCGTTGGAATCTATTTGAGGCGAATATTTTTAAAGGATCTTTTGAAAATCCTAAATTATTTTGGAAATACCCTATATCTTAAAACTAAGCCGTTGTTAATTCCTTTTTGTTTTTTCTCTCATAAACAAATTAGCAAAAAATACGTTACAGGTCAGATGACCATGCCCAGCGTCAGTGAGGGTCATCATAAAATAAAAAGGCTTGTATAATTTCTTATCAGATAGACAGTGTACGATTAATTATAATCGGAATCGATCTTAAAACCGTCTTGTTTAAAGGGTTTCAATAAAAGATGGATCGGTGTTCATGATGGTGATAAGTTGGATGACCTATACATATATTGTGATATTATTCCTTAATATACATATATACTATATAATAAACAATTGTAATAACTGATATAAGTGTTGCTTGATGGGTAAACTTAACTATAATTGAGGTACTTAATTCTTATTTCATTCTAATATTTACATAGTAACTTCACAAAAAATGTGACGATTTTGCTTAAGTGTCATTGTGTCTTAATGTTAATTAATCAATGTTTCTTAACTTATGAGCGAAATTAACATTATAACTGTATTTTAGATTTAAATCAGCGAATTAAAGACAAGGTGACGAATTACTTTAACGTCAATTGTCATTTGTCGGTGAAGAGATGGGGACGACGTTATGCAAAAATGAGGCACCATTATTAACACATATATGTAATTTCAATTAAAATAATTTCATGTTTTATATTCTACTTACAATTTTCAGTTTTGATGCAATGTTCTAAAACTTTAATTTTCGAAAATGAGGATCTAAAAAAATCTTCCGAGAAAGTTTATGAACGATACTTTATATTAGATATAACCAAATAAGATTTAAAAAATACAATTTGTTAGCAGTACAGTAGACCTGACAAAAAAAAAAACAAAAACCTCATGCAAGTTTAAACTTCGTACATTCAGATTATAACCAGATGTATTCAGTTAATGTTTCTTCTTAGTTCTAGTCTGTATTCCCTTTTGTCATCCATCGTCCCATTATCCCACACAAGCTCGGAGGGAGTCGGGTTCAGCTGCACTCAGGCGACGATACTCCACCGGGTAAGATGCATGACTCGCCAATACATTTTTGATAAAAATGTAGGAAATCTTGAGTTATATCTTAAGCTAATCTATAGAATCCTTGGATCCGAAGTCGAATAGACTTCTACTAAATACAAAATAAAAACATAATCATGAATTTTTAGCAATTAGGAACTATAAAGTATTACCCTTTGTTCATAGTTTAAACACCTTGAATTATTTTATATTAAAAGGAATGTAACTTAATTGAGTTTATTCATTCAGTGTTCAGAAAACTATTGAATAATGACGGTGAAGAAGAGACCCTCGGACCTGACGAGCCTGGAGCGGTTCAACCTTTACTACCGAGAGAAGGAACCGCCTCTCACCACGAGGCAGCGGATGAAGAGGTTCGTGTGGAACCAGAAGACGAGGCAGTTCTGTGGCAGGACTGCATCCAGCTGGTGTGAGTATATTAACACTTTGAATCGAGTAGGTAGCTATCGTGAATACATAATGAGAAGACATTCAGGTGCTCGTGTTTATAGAAAACGAAACATGACTGATGTGGTTATATTTCGGGGTATAGGATGAAATCTTTAACTCTTAAGAGGTTTTTCTCCAGTTCTAAGTCCCTATTCACCTTGCTTATAATGGGGCTGGAAACGTAGGACCAAAAAAATATATTTTTGTAATGCTTTTGTTTTCTATATAAACATTTAAGTATTGTTTAAATTTCAATACTTTTCAGTAAATTTATAAGTCCATACTTTATTGACTTGGCAATTTTAATAGGTAGCTTGATCTATATTTTGTGAAGAAAAAAACAATTATGTTTAAAAATTATAGACTTTAGCATCATCTGTTGCTTTATGATTCCTCGTGTGCAACTTTAATATGTAAAGCAATCACTTATTATCATTAATCCATGTTGCTCATGCTCCTATTCAGATTATTATATAATCATAAAACAGATCGAAACAGACCTGAGGAACAAGTTGCTAGTAGGCTGTGATTAAAATCATTGCCATAGACTTGTACCATATATAACAATAAAAGTCATAGTTAGCGAGGACAATTCCAAATACCGGTTGTAACCCACGAGAGCCGGTGGAGCTACAGGAAGTCACAATGAGTCCATTACGGCAATTCAACAGCCGACGCTGCTTCCGGCCACGGGATATCTTACGTTCACCTTGGGACATACTTTATTTTATAACAGACATGTTTTTGGATGGCTCTCTATGAGCCTTTATGACTAATAGCGTCTTCCTAATAGATGACCAAATTATACATGGGTTCAGTCTAGAAGAGATACATGAGACTACTCCTGCAATAAGAGAAAATAAGAGGAGTAAGTTCCATATTAAATACAGACTGCTATTCATCAGCCTATCAGAGCTCACTCCTTAGCAAAGGCCTCTTGTTACATGGTGACTATTTGAGCATTTGTAGTGACGTGATATCTGTATAACTCAGAAAAAAGGAGCGCTTTTTGTGTGATATCTTTATCATTCATATTTTTGAAAATTTTTTGTTAAACTTCTAAAAATCCCTCGAGTAACTTGAGACAAAATATTAACCTACATCGGCGAGTTATGACAGAATAGAAATCTGGCTTTACTTCTAAATACTTAATAGATTTAAAACAATAATCCCAAGCGTTAAATAGTCTTAAGATAATATTACCAGAAAAAAAATGTGGATATATTTATTTGGGTGGTAATAAAAAATGGTTGTAATATTTGGTCAGAAAGGTTTAAAGTTTTATGTCGTTAACTAAATTAACTAATTTGTTCTGGATAAAACTAAATAGATTTAACAGCAATGGAATATAAATATCCTCCTTAAAATTACTGGACCTATATAAAACTGTTCTTATAAATAGCAAAAAAACTCTTACGAAAAGTTTTTATCTACTACCAGTTGTCAAATCCGTGTGCGGTTTTAATATATTTACACATTAATTAAGAGAATTACTTTGAAATACTAGTATTCTTTAAACAACGTAACTGTTAAGTCATACTTACAAATACAGAAATACACTCAATAGAATTTGAGAATCTATTTTTATTATTAATGTAGCTCATTTAAAAATGAAAGGGAAGCTTTAAGTAAAGCATTTCATACGTGCTATACTTTTATATAATCAGGTATCATAAGTATTAATCTATATTCAAGTCTTTGTGTTAGTCGAGGGCAGGATTCAGTGATGTGTTTGCACCTCATCGATTCATATTGACCTAGTTTCATGATATTTGTTATCGATTTCCACCGACGCAGTGCATTCAACACTGAATTAAAAAATACCATTGCACCTTCATGACTGATATTACTAAAGACACTTGGAAATATATCCCATAAATACTCTGAAGAAGAATCTTATTCGGCAATAAAATCACTCTTTATATATTCAAACAATTGACGCATAATTAATTAGAAATATGTCTACATACATAGAATACGTCATAAAGCGTTATGTAAGCTTTTATAACCGTACTCTATAAAACTACTAGTTCTCCTTAAAGTATCAATGCATACAATACCACCTAGACATATTGAACTTACTACAGAACTCATTAATTAAATACAGAAATGAATATAACTATTTATATTTGCAGACAAAATTTGCCTCTTCTACTTCACGTTCTACGCTGCCCTTGCTATTCTGGTGGCCATCTGCATGTGGACGTTCCTGCAGATGTTAGACGCTCGCCAGCCCAGGTGGCAGCTGGACGGGTCCATCATCGGCACCAACCCTGGCCTGGGCTTCAGACCCATGCCGCCTGAAGTCGCTAGCAGTGTCATCTGGTACAGGGGCAATGACCCCGGCAGCTATCAGTTCTGGGTCCAGGAGTTACAACAGTTTTTGAAAAGTAAGTGAAAGAAATTTATAAAAAAGGATAAACAATAAACTTGATTATATATAAAACTAATTTCATAAAAAGTAATTGATGCACTATCGGTCATATAGAGAGAAAAAAGATTTTTAAGTATATAGTTTTCATCTTGTAAAAGTGTCAATTTCAAGAAAAACTTTCAGAAGTATCAATTGCATTATTCCAAAGAAAATACTTTATAATTAATAATAAAAAGAAAACTGTGAAGTTTTTTCATATCTTCTCAAGTAGACTACTTTCCTTGTCTATGATATTTACCCCAAGGACAAAAAAGTATATTATGTTTTTCTAGAAACTTTCTCGATTGTTAAATTTAATATTATTAAAAATAATTTTAATGACTACACTATACTACTGCTTCTTGTTCCATCACAAACACGATAACCTACCCATCTAGAATTATTATCTTTAAGTGACTAAACATCAATTTATATTTAAGTATATGACTAAATATCAATAATTAGACTACATAGGTATGTTATTTAATACATAGTTAATTTTATATATTAGTTAATATTTTTTTATTTCGTCATCACTATTAATCGTATATACATATAATAGCATACAAGCGAGACGGCCACAGATCCGGCGCTGGTCAGAACATCCACAACTGTGACTTCAAGCTGCCCCCACCAGCTGGGAAGGTCTGTGACGTGGATGTGAACTCATGGGGTCCCTGCGTGGACGAGAACGGGTTCGCCTACCACAAGTCCACGCCGTGCGTGTTCCTCAAGCTCAACAAGATCTACGGATGGAAACCTGAGTTCTACAACAGTTCCGACACCCTCCCGCAGAGCATGCCTGACGATCTGAAGGAACACATACGAAACATGACCGCTTATGACAAGAATTATGTGAGTCTAAACACTCTTAATGGTTATTATTACAAAGAATCATTGAGTAATCTCATCTAATACCGCTCCTTAACTCCTTATTCTAAAGTTTCATCAATGTAAATAGGTTTTACCTCTTTAACACCGTCATCTACACTTTTGTTAACCTGAAGTGCTACTTATCGTTTAAAATCTATCTTTTAAAGTCTATCACAGCTACAGCTTGAAAAGCTTTACAAATGCAGTTTATAATGTTACATAACTGTTATTGTCTCTCGTCTAATGTCCTAATAAATATCACAGCCAAGAAGTTATGTTGTTCAATAGATGATTCCAATGATATTATTAGCAAGTTATCAATAAATCACTAAACATATGTTGTTGTTTCAAGCTGAACATGGTGTGGGTGTCCTGCCAGGGTGAAAACCCAGCAGATAGAGAAAACATCGGTCCCATCCAATACCTACCATACCGCGGCTTCCCGGGATACTACTTCCCCTACACCAACCAAGACGGATATCTCAGCCCGCTGGTGGCTGTGCATCTGCAGAGACCGAAAAGTAAGATGTCTTGTAGATAATTATATTTATCATTCCTTTTACGAGAACTTTTTAATCACACACACTGTCACACACACATACAAACATTAAGGATAATAATGGTTTATAATGGTTGTGTTTATTAAAGTTGAAGTAACCATACATATTACTGATGTATCCAACTTCCATCTTACGGAGTATATGAAGAACTATGTTGTATAAAATATGTTAATATTTCAGCTGGCATGTTGATCAACATCGAGTGTCGCGCGTGGGCTCACAACATCAAGTACGACAGACACGAGGGTATGGGTTCCGTACACATCGAGATCATGGTGGAGTGAAACAGTCAACAAACATTACATACATATTTATTAGTCGAATTATCGCCTGGAGTCTAAATAAATACGTTTTATTATTGTGTTCTCGTTAACTTATTTGTCGATAATTTAAATAAAACAACCTTCACTTGTACAACATTTATTTTATTCATACCATCAGCTGTATCTGCTGTCTGTAGCAGATCACGACATTAAATATTCCATTAAAATATGTTTCTAGTGTATAGCATTTCAAATCTTAATATATAATAAATACTAAAAAATATAATTTTTTAGGTAAAAACGATATATTGTTTTATAATTGTATATATTTTTCTATACGTCGCCAACATTGAACATGTCAGGAAGCATCTAGAAACATTGGCAGTAGAATATGTGTAAAGTTATAAGTAACCTTAATGTGATATGTTTAGTCAATCATGATTTCTAAATGCGTGGATCCCTTACGATCCTTTAGACTATCCGTCAACAATATATTCTGTGCCCACGCACGGCAACGAATGTTGATGATCTGATGTACTGGAACAAGAAATTGTTACGATAAAGAAAAAACTTTCTGTAGTTAAATGAAACTATTAAGATATATAAAACAATAATAACTGAAAAAGTTCTTGAACATCTCGTCGGCCCGTGATCACGGTTGCTGAAACGTAGCCGAAACGGCAGGAGTATGTAGTTTAAATCCGAAAAATATAAGTTTCATTTAAATGAATAAAACTCGCGTAAGTCGTAAATCTCATTAAACTCTTGTAAGTTATACTTACATGTAGGATTCATCAGCTGCACAGCAACCAGAGGGCTGAGGTAACCAGGTGTGTTGTCATATGGGAAGAAAACCTCGGACAGACCCGGATAAGGGTGATACTTTAACGGACCCAAGGCTTCCACATCAGCTGGTCTCTCCCCCTCGCACGATACCCAGACTTTGCGCCGCTGAAACAACGAATTTTATTTTAAAACCTTTCTTACAATATTAGTATAAAAAGAGGAGATTATGCGGGAGTGGGGGGATGACTTGGCGGAGCAGCCGTACGGTAGACGTATAATGGCAGCGCTTCTAGTATAAATTCGGCAAACTCTAATAACCATTAAAAATATTATAGCAGTATATATATCGGCGCTATCAGCTTTAATAACAGATGTGACATGAAAATAATTTGAGGCTGTCATCAATTCTTATTAAAACTCATTAGTATTTATGATTATTGTTAAAAGTAAAACGAAATCAAAGATTGTTTAAATGGAGAATAGAACTATTATTAAATCTTGGTATAAACATGACGTCTGAACGCACGGCGGCAGAATTCAGAGATCAGTAAGTGCGTATCATTGAAGTATGTGATTATGAAGAACCTTCGAGAAATACAGGAGCATTAAGAACAACTGAAGTTTCATTTTAAAATATCATCGAACGTACTGAAAGAAGTGACATTTAGTGACGTCAGCGAGGCTGGCGTCTCTCTCTTTTAAAACAACGAATTTGTAATAAATCCGATATCAGAAGTGGGATACATAGAAAAAACATTTCTGATTTCTCACTTCTTCCGGAGAAGCCGTTGAGTTGATGTACTGTTTTAAGTCGACAGGCATTTTGGGAGGCAGATCGTTAGGGTCGTGGTAGAAGACGGGATCCCAATCGAATATCTAAAAGTATAAAAGATGTGAATTATTGAACACTTTGAAATAACATTTTACTTGTGGTGGGTCTATCAAATTAAATGCCGTCATACCTTATTCAACTTAATAATGATGCAAGGTGTCCTGTTCGTAAAACCAAAATTATTTTCTTTAGAACACGGTCCGAGCTGCGATAAATTGAAGGAGCACACTTCGTTTCGAGGTGGCTTTGTCACACCACAATCGTGCTGGTTAACACCTTGATTGATGAGCAGACTTTTATTTTCGTACGCTGGAAATTAAATAATAATAATATATTTTGGATATCTATTCATATCATATAAACGATTATAACACACAATATTATGTATTAGTTACTATAAAAATTAATCTCAATAACTGGTCTGAGTGAAAACCTATTTGTCGTATTAAATGAGGTGAGTTGTTGCCGTTACTCTTATTAATAACTGTTAATTAATTAATTCTTACTAAAAAAAAACTAACTACCCTTTACTTCTGTGAGGATAAATTAGTTATATCGTTGTGAATACTCACGAGCCAAAAACTCGTTGATGTTATCTACGTATTTTTGTATTGTTTTGGGATCCTTCACATCGTACCATATGAGGGCTTCCTCATCTAAGATTATAGGTCTGTGTCCCATACCGGGATTATTTCCTGGAAAGTATTTAGAATCATTAAAGTAAAAATTCAAAAGGACACGGAGCCAATTCCAAAAAAGAAATATTGGTAGGTATATAAACTTTTCCTTTTACTGACCGATGATAGAATCAGCGAGGGTGAAATATGGTATTCGCTCGTCCATCACAGAAAGCATTCCGCACATACAAATGGAGAAGAAAATGATGATGCAGATGTACATCACCAGATATATTAGACCTATTACACCTGGAAACAAACACGGCATCTTTAGAATTCAATGACAATCGTATAAAAGATACACTTTAACACATCATTTCATAAGTAAATAATAATAGTCTTTGATGTTAAATTATAAAATAAATACATGTAGGTAAATGTATTGGAACATATTAGCACATACACCTTACAATATCTTGAGAAACGAATGATTTATAAGGAAAACAGCGGCCTCACTTTCAATACATTACAACATAGGTATTCAGATATAAGACTAAGGATATCTTACATAAAAATATTACATTAAATTGATCGAGTATATTAAAATACTTGTAGTGGTTTTATATATTACGTAACAAGCACTAAAGCAATAAAAGAAGAGAATTCGACTCGAATCGATTTTCCTGAAATAGCTTTCCACGGAAACCGGTCACGGACTGTTTATGTTCAGACCATAAACTATATGCACTAGCCGAAATATGTTACGGTCGACCAGAACACAGAACAACTACTTCAGTCAAAGCTTTCTCAAACAATCAACTGATTTGTCACAGAATGTACGTAAAACAGAAACTTGTTGTAATTATTTTATCGAACTAAAAAAATTCTGTACTTGGAATGCGAAATATGTCCATAGAATACAGTTTCACGGCTAAATGAAATCAATATTTTAAGAAGAATTACATAAAAGATCAAGAAACCTATAAATACAATAACATTATAGGAACTACTTGAAATGATGCAATAAAAACAGTAGTATACAAAGTTTAAAAAAGGTTTATGAAGAATAAAAGCATTAATTTAAATAAAAACTAGTAAAATGAACTACACGTCACGGTTTCACATAAGTATATACATATATAGTAGTAATATATCTTGGTCATGACATAACTAAAATTAAGAAATTAAAAATATTTTGTAACACAAATAAACTCAAGTAGAATTGTCGATATAAATTGTAATAAATAAATTGTAGATACATACATGAAATGTTGGTGACCCATGACTAATCCTGTTTAATAATTTTCATGTTTTAGTTAATTCATAGTTTGTACCTATATAAACTTTTATTATTTTTTACTTCCTTTGATAATGATTCATATTTTAAAATTGTTTAATATTTTTAAAGCAAAGAATTTTAATTTCATCGACTGAATTAAAAGCGTTCTTCAGCAACATATAATATTAAATTTGGCCAACATTCACACTTACATGGATACGTATGTTATTTCCAAGTACTCACTGTCACTACGTACAGAGAGTTTACTGTTTTTAATAATAATTCTTCTTACATTATAATATTAACAAAGATTACTGCATGGGAAACATGAAAAGCTTCGTGGTAATGTAACGATACAAACTTAGAATAAGCATACCGCTCAAAAACATGACTAAAAGATCTCCATACCGTCCTGAAAACTCCTTATTAATGAAAAAATCTATATTCAGATAGTTTTATTGTAGTGGAATAATCAATCAACATATAGAAGGGCTTCACGACACTAACAAAGCGGTAGTTGTCATGTATGAAGGGGAACATAACTGTCAGTGTTTTTCCACTCAAATAACTTAACTGTTACTTGTCAGCCCTCTCTGTAGGAGTGTTTGTTAAGTCTACAGTCCACAGTACACAACACTCGCCCCTCTGTATCAATAGCTTTCACTAACAACTAGGAATAATTTTATAGTATTTATAGTAAGATGTACCATTTACTTATTTCACTGTTTCAGTACACGATTAACTCTACCTTCAAGTTGAACTAAGACTCCAATAAATATTAAATATAAACATTAATTGGAAGTTTGACTTCGATAAATAATTGTTCCTTTTGAAATTATAATAGGTATTCTTTATAAAAGAAAAAACTGTAATCTGTACATTCTTTGACGGGTCGTCAGTAAGGATGCTTTTTAATATCTATGTCATGAATTTCATCGACACTGGCTCTTCCTTAATAAACCCATTAAATGATCAACATTTTTGCTTACAACTTTACAGACATTCAATAATGTATTTCAAAATATTAATATGTAATCTTTATGAGGGCGCCCAGAAGTATGGATGTATGTTGCTTATTGATGCGAAAACTACTTAAATTATTTGATTAAAAAAATTCAGAATCTTACATATCAGAATAAGATGTAGCTTATAATTTTGTAATATTCGTAGGATCATGGCATAGCAGTTGCAATTTAAAAAAATACCCGTGATACAGTCTATAGATATTTTTGCTATTTTGTTACTATATATTCGTTTGAACAAACGAAGATGACACGGTCAAAAACTAGTCACAAATACACAAGGGAAACACTAGCACATTTATATGTAATATGTAATTACGGTGAAAATAATAATACTTAAAAGGTACATATGTAGTTTTAGAAACAATAAAATTATGCCTAGTAATCCGAAAATCTAATGAAACTAATTTCATTTAAATGAATACTCGCGAAAGTCTTAGTCATCATAATCAAATCATTCTTTTTCCTTCCGTTAAAATGTATCTCACAAAGTCGGCGTCAATAAAGGAATATTCTCCAAACCCATATAGAAGTCTAGTTTATTGTACATTTCCCTAATTGAAAGCGCCTCTCCCATACACGTCACTACGAGGTCGGGGGAGGTGAGACCATTTATGTGTACTTATTCCTTGCCACTCTTATTAGAACCTTGTCTAACTAAAACTAAACTACCCATCAAGAACTGCCTGTAAGTCATTTCATATGTATATTTAGGTATGCTACAGTTTTTGTTTGTTTACACAAGATTTATTTTCACTGTTGCCTAGTTCGTATTATTATTTATGGTGATGACGTATTACTGAATATGAAAGAGTATGAAAGATGCCGGTCTTAAAATATGATGGCGTTTACTTAGAGTATGTTTTACAGCGAACCTTGAATTATATATAAATATTAAAAAGTACCAAGCTATAGTTTGGATGTATGGAAGTAAAAAAAAATAACTATTATGAAATATTACTGTTAGATTATTGAGGAAGTAAAGACGAAGAATAGAATGATTTTATCAAATACTTACTTGGAAATTGGATAATGTAATTCTGCTAAGATAAATAAAATATATATCTCATTGAAAAGCAAATACGATGTGAAAAATTATAATTCAAAACCGAAGTAAACTGTGTTAGTTTTGATATCGTTTGTCGAAAATAACTTTCATCTAAGATGAATCAGATCTATCACGAGCGAGATTTAGAGCTTTAGAGATTTTGGAAACTAGTTCATATTATGTACTTATCCCTTCACTGAGATTTATGAACTGAAAAAATATTAAGGTTTTATTACTCTGACTGCTATGACTTGTCTCCTGACCCAGAAGTGACTGATTAAATAATTAATATTGTAAAAGTCACTGGCATAGAAGAATAATGTAACTTTTTTTCCTGTTTTCTCAATTTGAATTCATAGGATTAATATTAATTTTATTATGATAGTAATATTCAGATGATAGTAATATATATTGATAGTAATATTCAGTACGTAATTTAAACATATAAAATAAGTCATTAAAATATTCGAATGCAGTAAGTACAATACTTAATATTATTTTGTATACAAAAAACATTTAACTGAGAGGTTTTCATTTATGTTGGAACACTAATTTATTTTACAGTAATTGAAAATCCTTCGTCTCATATGTAGACATGACATGGTTAATGGTTTAAAAAGAATATAATGTAATCATTTAAACAAATAATGAATTTTATCATTTTTATTAAAAAACAATATAATAATAATAACGTTCTAATATATATTGAAATTATTTATATCTAATTTCCAAATTTAAACAAATCTCTTCAATGAAGGTTAACGTATTAAGTATATAGTAATATCTCACCCCATCTCTTCCCTGTTCTTCCCAGGAAGGTTCTCTCCTCAGGGTTCCATATCCCGTACTGGATCCTCTTCATCAGAGGTCTCTCTGGAGGTCGTCTGTTATAAGTCACCACTCCGTTCTGCTTGTCCGCGCCCATCGTGCCTTCAACAACGAATGACTGCCGCCACTCACACAGAACCAGCTAAAGTGATACACCATTTTGTAGACCAATGTAACCTTCCTCTCAGAGGGGAGACGTGATGAGTTAGGATTCTGGACTTAGAGAATAATATAAATTATTTAATTAACTCAAAACTGTAGCAGTCTTATTGCTAACAATTAATCTCTCTTTCAACAAACAGATATTAAAGATTGTCATTTTATATTATATTGACTATTAAAAACATATACATATATTATGTTTATGCTCTACTAGTCCTAGAATTGTATTTAAATAGGAGAACACAGATTTTGATAGCGACATTATATTTCATAAATATTATTCTGTAGCAACTATTTTAAAACATAGAACCCTCTGTTCCCTTATTCTTTGTCCGCCCACAGTCCGCTCGAATCTGCCCCGAACCAGCCGCACCCGCCCTGCTTCAGCCGTCACCTCGTCACCTTGCCCAAGTGATTAGTTAAGTAAAGTACAATACGTGTCTGTTTTATTGGGTTACATGATGTTGAAGGTGAATCAAAGCGTAATTGAATCGCTGACAAAAAACTTGATTAAGTTAAAAAGAAAAATTATTAAGGGTCTTGTATGAGTAAACTCTTCCAAAATAATGAGGTATATAATAAAGAAAAAATGAATTAGCAATATAATAGAATATAATTTGAATGCTCTCAATGAAAAGCTGAAAAGGTTTATTTGTTTAATTTTCTTGTAATAATTATGATGGAACCACTCAGAAATCCTAATATTAAAATATTATAATCTTTTATTCCCATTAGATGATACTTATATTAATTACTCTTAATAATATTCTTGACTAGGTACCTTTATTTTCAGTAAGAAACTTCCTGAACATTAAGACTTAAGAGTCCAACTAAAATTAAAATTTAGCCTTCACTTCTAAGTTTTAAGTTCTTTGATGTAGATTATTTAATTATAATAAAAAACTCACAAAATATTGGAAAAAGTCTTACAGGTTAGGGCAACTTCAAATTGTTCTTTTCTCATTTATAAGTTAAAGTACGAACGAAATCTTCAGAAGAATCCTTAGCACACGTAATGTAAGAAAATTCCTGGTTTTTATATATAAGGAAATCTAAATATTAAATTTCAAATTAATACTCATATGTATTTGAATGAATATTTATTAATGAACACAAATATTAACAAATAATATTGGTTACAATTACATTTTGTACTGAATACAATCTATAAACTAAAGGTGACACTTGATATATACTTCTATATATACTGTTAAACATACGTTTTATGTCTATATTTAAATAATATTCTTAGTAAATTGATATACATAAGATGTATTATTAGTATAATATGGGAAAGGAGTATATGCGACATTGTGTAGTAAGTTAACACACGTTAAGTACCTAAGATTATTTAGCTTACAAATAAATATATTAAAGGAAACTAATTTATCTCTTGTTTTTGATATTAAAGTGTATATATTATAGAAATTGTATTCATTCATTTATAAAAGATATTAATAAATTAAATTAGGGAACAATAACGAGAGAATTTTCCACAAAACTGAGTTTATTTTAAATATTACTTAAAATGGTCATAATACGTAAGATAATTGTATAAACATTGATAACAAAAAATATATCAATCGGGAAAGTTGTATAAGAGAACCAAATTATAAATATGTTTTCCTTTGCTAAAAAAAACTAAATAAAAAGTCAAAAAACTAAAATTTTTTTACATGTTCCATTACAGTAGACTGCGGAGAATTAATAAAGTTAAAAGTGTCTGTACTTGTCATATTCTCTGAATCCTGAAAAGTAAATATAAAAATTCTAATTTAAAACTCAAAACCAAATTATTTCCCAAAAATTATCTTTGAAATGATGACAATCAAAAAGGTTGAATTAATCGTGGCTTCATAAACTACATGTGTTTCTGGTTTAAAAACTTTTATTTTAAATTCATCCTAAAACAATGTTTTAATGATACAGAATTGTAAACTTAAAACTGTTACAAGTTTGCCCATAATGAGACAAGATTTATGTATATAAAACTATTAACTCTACAAAATATAGACACAAAGAAAATGTTTCATTAACATTAAATTTCCACGTATATTTTTTTTGTTAAAATTACTAATAGTACAAGTGGTTCACAAAACAAAAGGAATAACGTAGATAAAGATTTTGGATTTCTTTAATTATTACACTACTAATAAGCAATAATCCTTTTGAAGTAATGAAAAATTCATACATTTTAGTCTTATTTAGAATGAACAATCTAATATTCCAAACGACATCAATATGGAATCTAAATATATATACTATTTTAAATAAAAGTAAAAAATAATGAAACATACTTTAATTGTTGCCAATTTATCAATGTCAAATATTAAGAACATAATTGTGATAGATTTCATACGTCAATATAAACTGGTGACTAAAAGTTTTCCATTAATAATACATATATCCAATGCACCTTATATTTTTAATTACTTTTTAATTACCACTATATTAATTAGACTTAAACACATGATATAACTACAATTGCTCACTGAATTTCAATTTCATGATTCCATAGAAAACACAAGTTTAAAAAACACTAGTTACAAGAAAAGTATTTTAAACAATTTGATACGAAATAAAAAGCATTCTAATATATGGGAATGATATACTTTAGTTACAACTAAATTTGTACTATGATTGAAGCCTGACATGAAATACAATTCACACATTTTTAGTCATTTTGGTCTTAACTACACTATTACTAAACTATTTATGGCTTAGCATGCTGTGAAAATTCATTGCTATTTCCTTAATTTCTTTCTTTCTTTATTGTTATTTGTAATATTTTGCGGAGTTTGCTCTTTATTTGCTAAAGAATATTGAGTTTGCTTAAAACCAAGTTTAAGCATATAAAAAATGTTGTCGATCGTCAGGCAATGAACCCGCATTATGTTACAGGGCAAATAGTATAGTTTAGTATTCTTATAGCTTATTACTTTCACCATTTAAGAATTCAGCTGCCATGTATTAAGCCAAAGTAACTAATAGCCTTATATTTATACCGCAGTGTAATATTACAGCTAAAGTTTCAATGAATCTCTTTCGAGACAGTCAAACATTTCTTTGGTTAAATAGTAATAATTTAAACTGTTAAAACAAATATAACCAAGGGTGTGTGAAAAACCATGTACATTAAACGAACTGACACACCGATTTTTAATTAAAGATGAATTTTTGAAATATATTGTAACATAGATATTATTAAAAAAAAAAATTGGTTCTAATGATTTCTGAACATTTCACTATTTGTGACTACGTTTCTTAATAAAGAATTTTTTTTTACTTTTACATACTAATTAAATAAATTACATGATATCTTTTACATCGAATATAAAAACATTTTCATTAATCCAGGTACTTTTCATATTAATTAATAATAATTAATTTAAGCCAATCCATGATCTTAATCTTGTTGTGTAAATGCCATCTATTTCTCTACTGTTATTTTAGTATTCATCATTTGATCTCGGTGGTTGCAGCAGTAGTTGTGTCGTTATCTTGAGATCTGTCCTCTGAAATCCGTTCCGCTGCAGCAGTCCCGTTGTATAAGGGATCGTCTACCCGCAACAGTATCCTGGCGTACCCCCTGGGTTCCTTAATACTCTTGTTGTATTTTACGTTCTTAGCCCAGACGCGGCATCGGATTATGTTTAAAGTGTTTACTGCAAACAATAAATTAGAAAGAGTCTTAGAAATGACCATTTTATTCTACTTCATAGACGTCTTTGGCTTGCATGCCATTCAAAGATTTTATCAATGACATACGTAACTAATCGTAAAGTCGTTAATATAGAAAATATTTCAGCTCAAACTTTCTTCTGATGATCTACTTCCAATGTAAAAAAAGTTACGCGGATTTGCACTATCCCTGACGATGTTTGTACAACATAAAGTAATTGGAAAAGCGTGTTAGGAATATGGAAGTTAATAACTTTAACTGACCTGGAGGTGTGACTTTAAGTGCGATGAGTGGTGGTGTGTACCCTTGCTGGTTGAGGTAAGGGTAGAACCTGCCCGCCAGCCCGCGACCCCACGGGTACTGCAGACGAGCTCCTGTGTCGTGCTCCAACCAACATGACACCCACAGCTGCTGACGCTGGAAATTAACACACAAACATTACTCGAGATATCTTACTTGTCTAAATACGATCAGGATGACAAATATTGTTAGTAATATAGGGTTCATAGTTTAGTTAAGAAAACTACTAATTTAGGATTGAAACATGATATAAAAAGGAGATTTCTTTAAAAATGTACGTGCTTTTCAAATGTGGACTATATTTTCTAAGCCATTAGTTTAAAATGTATATAAATGTTATACAATATGACACAATATTTAATATTTAAAACATTTAATAAGATTTAATATGAGTTAACACTGTCATGGTATTATGATTGAATTCATATTAATAATTCTCAATATATTTATTTATGTATCAGATGATCTATCTCACCTCAGCCTCCGGTAGCATCGTGATGTACTGAACTAGATCTGGGGACATGTCCTCAGGGAAATCATTCTCGTAGTACTGAGGCTTCCAACCGTAGATCTGGAACAGAAATAACATTATATTAATTAAAAATAACTACGAACTTAAATGAAAAATATATCGTTAAACTTGTATTCTATGATAATTTAAAAAGGCTTTACATTTGTGTATATTAAAAACAATATCGTAGATTGGGTATAAAATTAAAGAGCGAAACGGACACCATATAAAAGTAATGAGAAATTTTAAAACTATATATGTCGTTACTCATTAGAAACTTAAAGCTATAGTGTTGCCTCCTTACTTTATTCAACTTGATAAAGAGGCACGGTGAGTGCGGGAAGCCAAAATTATCTTCAGAAGTGCATTCCTTCTTTGAAGTTACCCACGATTCGTTTTTATACTCTGAAAGCAAACATTTTTAACATAATGTAGCATATACATATTGAACAAATGAATAAACTTTATATAAAACACAGAAACAAAACCTATACCAGAATAATGAAAAATTAAGTGGTTGGATAATAATCCGTTGGAAAAATCGCATTCATCAGAGATTAAGATACATAGCATTGAAACAAGAAAAACAATAAAAAAAACATAAAATTTAGACAACGTATTTAATACAAACATTATTTTGAGATTCAAAGCTACAGCTAAAATGAAAATTAAATAGCAATTCCTTATATGAGCGTGAGATCTTACGTTCAAGCAACTCAGCCAGCTCGCTGGTGTAGTATTCATATGCTGAGGAGTTCTGAGCGTCGTACTGGACCGTGATCTCGTCACGAGGACGGGGACGGTAGCTGACACCAGGGTTGGCACCTGAACAAATAAAACGTACCTTCATTAATAGGTCAAGTCGCAACCTATTATAGTATCAACGTAGACTTATCAATGAACTGAGAATGAAAATTAAGTATGATTATGAAACTTTTCGTAAGGCTACTAATGCTACAACCGCATGTGTGAGTGTGGGTATGTATAAATATTCATTTGAAAATATATTGGTGACAAAAATAAGCAACGGATCTATTTAAGACTTATGTGATATGAGAATGTATGGGCTTATTTGGATTTATGTCGTTTTAGAGAAATAGTACATTCAACGAGTAACAATACCCAAAGGGATTAATTAAAATTCATTTCAATACTTAACAATAATTTAAATGAAACTAACATTTTCGGATTACTTCTCGTATTTTATTATGTTTAAGCACTACATACTTCCGACGTATCGGTTACTTTTCAGCAACCGTGATCACGGGCAGACGAGATGTGAATACTTACTAATAATGTTACAAAATACACATACTTTCTAGTTTATATGAAATGTATGTACATGGATTACACAATTGTTTTATACGTGTATGTAGTGATGATAATATTAAACATGCTATTAAAATAGCTCGCACTAATTACATACATCCTCTAACCTTTGAATTATATTAACGTTATCATGCAAAAAGCATTTTTATGTTACGAGGTAAATAAATGTGATATTAAAGTTTGTTTAAATAAATTACTGATTTCAACCAAAATAATGTCTCTAAACCCTAAGAGAGTTACATAAAATACTTTGAAAGTCATCGTGGTATTCAGGAAGTGTGATTGTAACTAATAGGCTAAGTTTTAAAAGCGATATTTATTCAGCATATATTAATCATCATCATCCTATCAGAGTCCACTGATAAGCAAAGGCCTCTTCTCACATGGCTTCTCACAAGGCTTGAGTATTAATTACCAAGCTTGCTCAAGACGGGTTGGTGATTTCAAACTTATAATTTGAAATTATATGTCCAAGTTTCCTCACGATTTTTGCCTTTACCGTCTGTAAGTGGTGTCTAAATACTCTTAGAAAGTATATATGATTCGGAAAATCACATTGGTACCTGACAAGTTTCGAACCCGCGCCTTCATGGACAAGAGGCGGGCCTTTAACCACTAGGCCATCACGACTTTTCTTAATATATTAATCCAATTTGTTAATAAAGTTTATTTAAGACAAAAGGAATACATAATTCATCAACCAAAAGTAGTATTAATAAACCAAATTACATCTAAAAGCTAATACAGCCCTTTAACGTCCTCGGAGTAATATTACAGTGTGACGTCACATCTGCCGGAAATACGCGAGCAGAATTCCTCATTTATTAGTAAAGATTTGTAAATAACGTTGGTCGTTTCATAACTTTTCAAATTATCAAACAATCTATTATAGAGGACTAGGTTTTGGAATGTATGAGACTGACCAGTGGATTACTAATGAGAGAAAGGATTTATTACTACTTAGATACGTAAGCATATAGTAGTTTAGAACACACTACATACGCAGGAATGAAATTATCTCATTCATACTTCTTATTTTATAGTATTAAGTACATAGGAACGTTTCGTCTATATCTTAAATATGCAAAATTATGGTAAGTGTACGTCATTATGTTTTAACACAGTCTTTCATACAAAAAAAAATCTTTTTTCCTTTTAATAAGAAAACAATCGTTTTAATTCCATATTATCCACTATTTCCAACTAACAGACAAATTTTGAACAAAATTAACATCTCTTATATACGTATTAGTAGAATTGACGGATGAATTAGAAATACATATATACATATATATCGAATGAAAATATGAACTTTAACATTTTCAGTACTAAGATTACCGTCTTAACATTGATTAGATTAAAAAGAAAACTTTACTATCTTAGCGGAGATAAAAATATACATGATAATTGAATTTACCACGGATAGGAAACACAGTTTGTTAGGAGTGTTCCTACTATTATAAACAAACTCTTAAAATAACGAAACTATACATAAATATACACATAGAGTTGTTTTTTAAATATTACGAGTTAGTTGAGAAAGATAAATAATTTCTATAACAAGTTTCTATATCTGATATTAAACAACTGGTAGGTACGTGTTGTTGAGGTAATATTTATGAATAAATATTTTTATATTATCATCTAGGTTCATGAATAATATTGACTTTCATTAAGTCTATATGATCTTTATCTAAACCATCCTGTTTAACAAGCTTATATGAATACATAAACCGTACATAGAAATACTTTTCTAGATATATTTCTATGCTTAATTTCTAAAAAATATTCAATTTTTACAAATAATATTTAAAAATATTCTGTCTGTCTGTCTGCTGTTCAGTTTAATCCAAGACTACAAGATATTTAAAAAAAACTTCGTCACTTTATTTACATCAAAGCGATTGGTGACAAGTAGGATATAGAAATTACGCATAGTAAATAATGTGAATGAAACATACATATTTTAATTATATATAAATCATAGTGTTATGAGTTTGAACCTAAAATATTGTGACTGCTGATAAAGGATAGCATCACTAAAAGACATATGATTTTCGCGTGTAGGTACTCATTTAAATGAAACTATTTTGTATCTACATAACCTCTACGTGTCGACGAGTGTATGGTACTTTATACCGTCAGTCCATGATCATGGTTGATGCAAAGGAATCGAAACACCAGGATTATGTAATTATAAAATTATAAAAAATCGCGTACTATCCAAAAAACTTAGTCTCACTAACAAAAGACGGCAATGATTGTAATTTTGTTAAGTTATAAGTATCCCTTAAGCTCAGAATTTAATTACTTCTCAATCATATACAGTATAAACTCACCGATCAACGAACTCTCCAAGGTGTACATGGGCTTATCGTTGTCCAAGGTTGAGAACAAGCCCGCCATACAGATAGCGAAGAAGGCAGCCAGCGCCGCGTAGAACACCAGGTAGAAGGCGAACAACACACCTGTAACACACTATAGTATTAGTAAATATACAGGGTGACTGGTGAATTACTATCAATACTTAAGGACGTGATATTTGACGATCATATATGACAAAATAAAAATTAATATAACATAAATATTAATAAACTTCTAAGTAAAGTTAACCAAAAGTTATGTAATTAATTACGCATCGTATGAACACCCTAAAGATTAGGTATACACTCACACTCACACATACGCGAGCGGGGCGTGGTGTTGTATCAGCACGCCGCCGCACGCGTCCACACTTGGAACACTTGGAACGTGTCAACACTTTATTTATTTATACGGGAATTTTGTCAAAAATTAAGTGCCTATTTTTTTTACATAATTCGAATGAGAATCATGTACCGAGTATGCTCCTTAAATATTGATAGTAATTCACCAGTCACCCTGTATACATACATTAAAAAATCGTGGTGGTCTAGAAGTTAAAGGTCCGCCTCTCGTGCATGAGAGCGCGGGTTCGATACAACATTGGTAGTGGCAAATACCTATGTGATTTTTCCGAGTCATTCTTTCTAAGAGTATTTAAACACCACTGACTGATGAAGGAAACCATCGTGAGGAAATCAGGACTTATAATTTCAAATTATAAGTTTGAGATGACCAACCCGGCTTGAGCAAACATGGTGAGGCCTTTGCTCAGCAGTGGGCCCTGATAGGCTTATGACGGTTTTTATACATTAAGATTTCAATTATTGAAACCTTGGAATGACTTCACTACGCAAACACAGACAAAAAGGTGTTTTTCATTCCTACTTCCTTACTGTCATGAACTAATATTTATAAATGAAAAAATATTTGATTTTAGTTCAAGATATCACAGGTTCGAATTTTTCTCGTTTTGCCATTTCTTATTCCGTAATGGTCTAAAATTTTAAATAGTCAAATCTATTTCAATCGTTCGTAAAATATGAAATTGTAATTACAATTCTAGATGTGAGAAATATATACATTTCTAGATTTATATTGCAATTAAACTTAATGTGACGTCAAGTGACTAGCTATTGTTAGTTCACAATGATCAATTGTAGTTCTTTATTATTACAGCAACTAACTATCCTTTGAAATCTACCAGATTTAATTGATGTGAAATAGATTTTAAGAAGAACATTGCCAAATATTAATATATATAAAATCAAATTTCTAATGCTTAAGTAGTAAAAAAGTACAGTATCAATTTAATAAATTGTAATACTGTTATACAATGTAAAATATGAATACTATTCAGAATATGAATTACATGAAACGTTTTGTCAGAAAATCTTTCAGATATGTCAAAATAAACATAATATTCAAATATATAGGAAAATACAAAGAAATTTGAGGGTAGGAATTAATAAACTATTGTTTTAGAACAAAAGTAATCGAAATAAAAATTAATAGAAATCGAATTAAATATATTGATAGTTTTTTGTACATTCAGAATAGTTCATTTACATTGTTATTAGGATTAGGTTTTAAATAATTTAAGAAAATATGAAGATCAGGAAATATTTAATTATTTATAAATAACAAAAAAAAGTTACACATAGAAAATACACGTCACAAAAAGCTATAAGCACGGAATATGTTTGTAAACTTCAAGTTTGTAATACCAACTTGAATTAATCAGTAAATCATCTGATGTATAGAACACACAGACTGAATTGCGAAAGTGACTTATAGAACTATGACGTCAGCAGTCTAAAACTGTTTGGACGGAAATAACTCTCACAGTCACACGTATTGAATACTCGTCCTTAGGTAACGACTTACAAATATACCTATAGACTGTAGGAAATATAAACAAAAAAACAATTCATTACAGGAACAAAATGGAGAAGAGGGTTTTGGCAGAATCATAAACCTATTTTTTTGACATAGGACCAATCACTACTTTTATCTAAGACTCTTGGTTCCGAATTTATCTTTCTAGCTAGTTTTATAGTAAATTTTCAAGTAGATGCTGGATTCTCAAGATCTTTATTTTAATTATGAAAAGCGTAAAATACATTATAATGGTAACGACTAAGATCGTTACTGACGCTGTTCAATCTTGTTTCTGGCGCTCAAAGACAATAGAATATTACATGATTGAATAGAATCATTTATTATAATTATTACATACTATATGTTGGCTACAACATAATAAAATATATAACCATATACATTTTATGTTGTAGCAATTTTAATTGTTATTCTGAACGAAGAATATTGCTTAAAAAACATTTCCAGATAATAAAGATACTTACTTAAATATTTATTTGTTATGCAACGCAACTTTAGTTATTTCAGTTGAAATCTGATTATATTAAACATCGTTCTTTAAAATGAATAAATTACAAAGGAGTTCTAACCTTGAGACACAAAAGCGACACCAGATAAAGGCCTGGTGGGAACCGTTGCAGCTCTTCAATGGCCAAACCCCTGCAGCAATCACGATTGTTTACAAACAATTGAGGCCTTTTAAAAAAATCCTTTTCAAATAAAATCAAGGATATAAAATTGTTATAAACTTGATTGACTTCAAATGCAAATATATTAAATAAGTATGTTTTTACATATTATCATAGATATTGTTTAATAGTAACTTGTTTATAGAAAAAAAAATGCCGGTACTGTATAAATTTCTGAATATTTCCTCTTGTTCCGTTCATTGCCAAGTTTCCCATCATCTATTTAGTATTATCGTAATCCCTTGCCTGATGCTGGAGGGACCCCAGTTAGGGGATCATTATTGCGGTCAAGGGCATAAAAAGGTGTCCCTTCAACTAAACGGACCAAATAAACGAGTCTCACTTGATTGTTAATAGGATATATGAGATGCTGAGAGATACTTTGTTATTTGTATGTAGGAAAAAATAATTTATCAGTTTATGAGACTAAGGACTTTCCTTATTGGAAATGATTGTAAAATACTAAGTCTTTTCATGACACGTTCATACATCGTCCAAACAATTCTCATATAAAAAACAATGATTAAAAAGAATGGTCATAGCAACTTCTAAATATGTCTAAACAAATTCCAAAATGAGAAATAAAAAGCTTCAAAAGATATCTGTTTATATAATGGAACTGAAAGATTATACTGTGAAGTGACGTGACAAGAGCTTGAAGGAATAAAAACCAGTCTTCTTGAATACTCTCTCAAATAATGAGACTGGGAATAATGATGTTCTTTTTAATCGATCTCAATAGAAACCCTATATCTATGTATATAAAATTTCTAAACGCGTACGATTCTATGTCTTCGGTGTTTATAGAAAAACATATAATAAATGAAACTAATATTTTTCGGATAATACTACGCGTTTTTTATTATTTTAAACTACATACTCCTGACACTTCGATTACTTTACAGCTGTAATCACGGGCAGACGAGATGTGAATGAACAAATACTTAATATGCAAGCATGTATTTATTACATAATAACCTATGCATTTAAAATCATTGACTCTACCGATTTGTAGGTGAATGAGGTGAAAACGATTTACTTATCTCAAGTGCATGCCCAGTTTCACCTAGGTCAAATTTTAATTAAATATTGCATCAAAATAGACGCATTACGTAAGAAAAATACTATAAATGATAAAAAATATTTAGGCAAAGAAGAATAATATAAACTTGTTTATTTAAAGTATTTCATAATAAAAACATATATTTAATTATAACCTAATAATCATATATTACTTGTTTAGAACTATACAGAATAGTGTTTGATATTCAGAAACAAAACCACACATAATAATATTTAAATAAGCGCAAATATTAGCGAAAGAATTTATTTTGCGTGTAGTTTCAGTTTAAAATGTTTTAGCATCGCAACACAGTACAGTCTCATGTATGCTAATACACTCGGGTCCCTAAATTTGTCGTTCAACAAAAGACACATTGTGCTTTATGCTAATCGGCTCCAGATGTTTCGTAAAAATACATATGAGAAACTGTATGGAAGACAGAATGAAATAAACGTGTTAATTTTAGTTCATTGTAGTGACTAAAACTATTGTTAAAACCTAAGATCGTTAAGACTTAGGTATACCTCAATGATTGTATTATTGTATAAAGTTTTATAAACATAATTTAACCATTATATGTAGTTATGACATATAAAAACGATATGCTGTTGCGCATTTTAATGAACTTATTTTATGATTTCTACGTATTGAGTTATCCTCGTCATATAAAAAAGGGTTAAAAGTTGTCCTTGGTGCTTGAATGCAATATTTTCTACCGATAATAATTTTCCTTTCTAAGTTTCTATGACAGTTCGAGAATTTTTTGTAAGAGCTTAAAAATAACTGTTTTAAATTGCTATTACTCTTGCAATAACATTTGAAAATGACACCTCGAAATTTAAATTTTTGTTCCAATTTTGAATTTATATTGAAACGTTTACGTAGGTAACATAATATATACATTTATGATACCTAGGAATTCTAATGAACTGATAAAATATTTACATTTTTTATTTGTAACATAAATAAATAACAGCGCCGTGCACGTTCGGAAATGTTATTTATGTAAATAATTTCTGATCGCAAGTCACCTCGAACATGCATCTTAAAATAATATTGCATTTAATAAATCGTCTAAGCAAATATGAATGTTATTTTATCTTGATTTACTTAATATCTTGATTATTGTTAATAGACTTTGAAATAAAGAATTTTTATGTTAAATGTTCAGTATATACTTAGGTATCTGATTTCTATTAAATTTGGTGTTAAATGATATCCCGAAATTTTATTGTACTTTATACAAAATATTTTTCTGACTTCTAACTGATATGTATAATGTTTTTATTGAAAATTATATGATATTATATTAAATTATATTTTCTTGTATTAAGTGTCTTCGATTTTAAATTCTTACATGAATTTATGAAGACAAACGAAGCAAACATAAACTTAACAGCACAATAATGGAAATAGATATACGAACAAATATACAAAGAACTAGCTTCTGCCGCGACTCCGTCCACGTGGAATAGTGACTTCCGGCAGATTTTTGGTTCTTCCCACATAGTTCGAATCGAATGGTCGAGTTCCCGTAGAATTTTCAGGATAGAACCTATGTTTTTTTTATTCACAATGAAGTACTTTTAACCAACAACATATTTATTTGTTTATTTGAATAAAGATTAATATTTTTATGTTGATACAACTTAAACAAATTATTTCGACCAAATTAGGTACCATAAAAACGGTTTTTGTGAGTTAATCTTAAAAGATAGACATATACTGTCGCGGACTGTTTGTTAGATCATTAAAAGAGCTATTATTCTTTACTACATATTTTTTTTGTATCTTGAACCGTTTTCACGGCGCACGCAACGGAAGGCTTCAAACATGAAATAATTTCTCCCGTTTTTTACACATTTACCACTATATCTTTGCTCCTATTGGCCGTAGCATGATGTTATATAGCCCACAGCCTTCCTCGATAACTGGACTATCCAACAAAAAAGAATTATTCAATTCGAACCAGTAGTTTCGGAGATAAGCGCTTTCAAACAAACAAACAAACAAACAAACTCTTCAGCTTTATAATATTAGTATAGATTATACATAGTTCGTGGGTGTAAAATTACAATGAATACAATTGCACCTCCATAGATATGATATCATGTTAAATATGCATTTATAAATAAGCGAAAAACACTCATTTTGATTTATAATCAAATATTTTTACATTTTTTCCTTTTAAAAAAATGTCGGTTGCATAGCAATTACAGGTTTTCTAAAGCTTTGTATTCCCGTATAAGCATCAGACACTAATGTTTTTACCTCTTTGACTTGACAGATGAACAGAAGTGGTTTTAGAATAGTTCTCATTTTGACTTATAAACGTTTTACTTACTATGTATAAGTTAAAACTGCTTAGAATTCAGTATCCTTAGAACGAGCGTATAAGATATTTCAGATTGAAAAATTGAAGCCGCCCAAACTGTTCGTGTTTACGTAATACGATGATTACTACATAGTAAGGTGAGTGAGAGTATTGCAATATTTGGAAAGCAATTTCTTGTTCGGCAACAGAATAATTAGGTTGGATTGTCGATACCCGTCAAGGTCAGTAATAGATGTTGAATCACGTCCTAGCGACGGCTGGGTCAAGGATGTTTCTGTTAAAATTTATTAAAAGTAATTAATAACAAACGTCTGTTTACATACAGCAATCCTTTTATTGATCGTCATTTAGAATACGTTCGATGTTTCATTACTCGGTACTATTTCTTGTGACTAAGAAAATATATAGATTTTGAGTTAATTTTTCTCTTTGAATATAAATAACAATGCCGAGGCAACGATTTTACGTTATACTTTCTAGAAATAAGATTGTATGAATATGTTTTCGTTCAAGCAACTGAAATATATCAAAGTTATAATTTTTTTTGTTTTGTAATTAATTATAAAAAAGTAAGTTATTTTAAATAATATAATATGTGTAAGTAGAATAAACTCATGACATTTTATTTAAATAATATTTACATAATCTAGTCAGTCTTCTTTAATAAATTGGTTATATTTTGAATTTCAGTAAATATTTTTAGGTCAACAAATAAATTTTTGTTTTCATTTAAATTATTTTGTAATTTTAATTATTTTCTCACTTTAAATGTAACTCCAAAAATAACAATAAACCGCTTTTATTTTCTACTCATACTTTTTTAAAAAAAGCTCAGTTTATACTTGAAGACATTTTATTATTATTTTATAAGTGTGTGTATTTTCTGTGATGGTAACAGAGGCTCCTTGGCAGACAGCTGAATGTAACACTTTATTTTAATCGGATGTGTGCCAACGACAGACAGACAACAATTCAATGGGATATAAAATATTAATAGACGCGCCAACATAAACAATTTTATGGTGAACCGTTCGCATTACATATCGTAACCGAGTTACACTAACATATTTCACGTTGTTTACAACAGCTATAATGCATTTCTCTACGGTGATGACTGTCGTAGATATAGGAACAGTGAATACTTTTTGAAAACATTAATAAACTCACCCCATCGTTTCGGCGTCCGTCCTAAAAATGTTTTTTCGTCAGGATTGTATACAGCCCTAAGAATTCTTTCTCCTAAAGGCCGTGGCGCCGGCGGAGCCCGAGCCCATTCGGACTCCACACCGTTAGTTTTACTGGCCATCAATATTAAATCGTTCCCTCAAACCAATATTATTCCGCGTGTATATGACCGCGGTGGTCGGCTGTATGTACGCGACTGCGGCCTGCGGTCTGCGCACACGCACACACACGTGGGCCGCCTCAAATGACATGTGTCGGGGATTGAATACCATACGAAAACTGAACTTCAGGTAGAAATAACACAAACACGAATGAAAGAGAAACATAATAGATATTTAATGTTTATTAAGTAATTTTAATAGTAAAAGTTCATACTCATATTAATGGTTATAGAACAAAAATATTCTTTTTGACATTTCATTGTCTAAGTTACTTGTTATCGATAAGGCGCCGGTGAGTTTATTTACTGAAAACTGACTAATTCTCAGTTTATTGTCAGTAGTAGTCCATTTGTATTATAGGGAGATTTTTTTATTGAATTTCACTTTAATTATTAATTACAGCCATCGCCATTGTGTCGTTTGTTAATAAAACTCATAAATATGTATTTCTTAATCTCATTTAGGTGAAAGTAGTTCTTTTACAAAGAAATGTTATAGTAAGTTAATAATAAAACAAAATATTTATAAAACCCACTATTTATTATAAATTTCGACAGACGCGAGTCATGTTAAAGTACATTTGGACGGAGTCGAGTTACTCTTACAATACAAATATAACATAAAAAATACAACTAGCTGCTACAATACAATACATGGGTACTGGAATATGTAAAAAAAAAATAGAGATTTCATTGGATGAAAGAATAGAAAATTCATTGGTCATTAAATAATAATATTTTAAGAGAATCAGCGTTCCCAACACGAGTTTGCGATGTTTTACAACACAAACATACACAAACTTCCATTTTCCAGATTTTCATTCATATACCTCAAGGTACTATTTATGAAAACATTTGTGAAAACTGTCTCTTTAGTTTCACTATTAAAACAAATAGTAAGATACTGAAACATTGAAGACAATAAAGATAGAAAAAAGTATAAAAAAATGTATAAAAGAAAAAAAAATGATTTTTATGCACCAGGCAACACTTGGAATATTGAGAAATGAAAAAATATAAAAACATGATAAATAAAATATAAAAACTCAATTAATATAATAAATTATTTGTATAATTTTCAAGCTGTCAGCTAAGTCTTAAGATATAATATTGACATGTCACACTGCTTATATTACTTGGAATGAATCTTAAAGTATAACATAATCATTTAAACATACTAATATATATGTTCACTACAAAAATGTATATGAAATATGACATACATATTGTGATTTAAAACAATAAAAAAATATATGCAAAACTTATAAATAACAGTCTAACTGGGACGGAAAATACATTTAAATCTAACTCAAGTTAATACATCTTACGAGCCTGGTTCACTATGAACTTCAGGAATAAGAAATATTCACCCTCCACACTATCAGTTACTGGATATATATAAATATATGATATAATAAATGCTTCATGTCCTACAGTAAAATGTCAAAAAACACCTTAAACTATCATAAGACATAACTACATGGTAAAAACAGTTTTATGATCCACATATTAAAGTTCATTTGAGATTCTACATGTCTTCTCCGTCATATATATATTAGATTCTATATATAATGTTTGAATTCATACTATTTCATACAATCATGTAACATGTTATTTCTGTTCCCTGTAGTCTACTCGATCATCAGTTCAAAGTGAACAACTCCGAGTCGTTCCTTCCTGCTGTACTTGATGTTCTTGGCCCACGCTCGACACTCTATGTTGATGACTATTCCAGCTGAAAACATATTATATATGATATATAACACTCACTCATCTCATCAGCCTATCAGAGCCCACTGCTGAACAAAGGCCTCTTTCTCACATGGAGAAGGTTTGAGCATTAATCACCACACTTGCTCAAGACGGGTTGATGATTTCAAACTTATAATTGTAAAACTATAATTCCAAGTTTCCTCACAATGTTTTCCTTTACCATATGTCAGTGGTGTCTAAATACTCTTAGAATAATATATATAACTAAATATACTATATTTATGTATATGTATATAATCTATAAAGTTCAAAGTTTATTTAAACAGCTGTATGTGACTGATATGAGCCATATTAAATCAAATAATTATCTTTTTTTATTTTCAACAACGGCTTCATTCACACTGGAATCATGGAATATTTTACCAATGTCAACTTTTACTTTGTTAGATGAACAATTATCTCTACTGACTTAAATACAATGTTTGACACACTTCAGTACTGTAAGTTTGAAGTAAGTGTTTCTTAATATAGTCTGCATTAAATTTATTTGTCATTCTATACTAGTATACAGTTCAAACTACTAACTCCTGGGCTTCATGAGGTGAACAGCCACCAGTGGACTGAGGTACCCCTCAGCGTTGTTGTAAGGGTAGAAGTACCCTGGGAACCCCGCGTGAGGGATGTACCTCAGGGGGCCGATGTTCTCCCGGTCTGTTGGGGTCTCCCCCGCACATGACACCCACACCATATTGGCCTGAAGAATGATTTGTTATATAACTAAGATATTCCTTTAATAAACTCTTCTTCTTCTTCCTGGCAATTTCCCAGCACTAGCCAGGGTCTGCCCTCCTACATAAACGCCTCCACTTTGCACGGTCTTTGGCATTCTTTAATAAACTATTGTACAACAATTTGAGTAACATGGAAATTGTTTTATTTATGTTATGGCACTTTGTTTTTTTCGTCGCGTCCCGACACCGGTTATGTTATGGCACCTCTTTAGGCATCATAAGAAGTAATGTGTATTGTAGTTTTAGTGTTGCAATATTTTATATTCTACTAATCTTATAATTGTTAAATTTTGTGAGAATGTATATGAATGTTTGTATGTTTGTCTGTTTATACGCAAAAACACCTTACGAATTTTGATAAAACTTTATAGTTAAATAATTTAGGGACCATAATATTATTTTTTCTAGAATTCTGTGCAGTTCCTGCAAGATTGTATTGTTGGATTATTTATGAACTCAAGTGAAAACTATAGAATTTAAACTGTTACTGTAGCATTATTTTATCACAGTATATAAAAAATATCTGAACCTTATTGTGAAATCCAAATGGAAAAAATGTAATATATTATAATTCATACATAGTCTCTGTTATATTTGGTGATGTTCTTGATCTCTCCGACCAGTTGTTGCGGCATGTCTCCGGGGAGCGCGTCCGTGTCGTTGTAGTACTCGGGCCGCCAGCCGTAGATCCTGCAGAAAAATATACAAATATTAATAAGGTCGATAACACACATTCATCCAACCAACCAACAAAATCCCATCCATCAATCCATCCGCCAATCCAATATTCAACCAATCTATCTTCCAAAGTCTTCCAAACCTTTCCAAAAACTTTAGCAGTTCGGATTTATCTAAGCTGTCCTCTTAAACTTAAATATCTTCTAACGGATCTGTTAATTAGATTGTCTATACTTACATAAACCCATAGATAAAGAATAGTTTTAAACGAGCCTAGTTGTTATAACAGGATTGCTTATTATACTAAGTGTTACTATGTGAGTTATATATTTAAGCAAGCTGAGAGAAATTAGAATATCACCTACACTATACAGGGTGACTTTTGAATTACTATCGATACTTGAGGACGTGATATTTGACGATCATATATGACAAAATAAAAATTAATCTATACTAATATTATAAAGCTGAAGAGTTTGTTTGTTTGTTTGAAAGCGCTAATCTCCGAAACTACTGGTTCGATTTCAAATTCAATCAGTGCTTTCTCCATTCCCTAACATACAGAAACAACTTGAGGCAACTCACAATTAAACTTCTCCAGTCTTAAGTCACCAATTGAGCTATAGAGGGAGCTAGGGAGGTTAGATTCAATACTAAAATCAAAATTTATTCCAATGTTATCAAATAGAAGGAATAATTACAAATATACATAGTAATCCTATACATAATTCTTCAGATGATAATTAAATCTACGAGCATAAATCATATGCTAGGATCCACTATACATATATATTTATATAAATATACTATCCTAGATTTATTACATAAGATCATCTCAGATAACAATATTACTTGTTAGTTAGTCCAGTGAGAAGTTTTTCGTATGTATTTTATCAAACGATACTATTTGAAAATATATTTAATTGAAGGATTCAATTTTATTAAATTATAAACAAAAAGTCTACGCATTCTATGACATTTAACGAAAAATATATCTTTTAAGCGTAAAAGACTAAATCTTAGTTTGGAAAAGAGCTGATTCTCTTAAACCTCTGGAGCGATTAACCAACGTACTTACATAAGAACCCCGCTAGTAAAGTAGCTTTCAAATAAAAAAGCACCGCAATCATATGAGAGCTAATATGCCACAGACACACACGCAGAAATCGTGTTATGAACTTTGAATAGAGTATCTATACTAATATTATAAAGCTAAAGAGTTTGTTTGTTTGTTTGTTTGAAAGCGCTAATCTCCGAAACTACTGATTCGAATTGAATAATTCTTTTTGTGTTGGATAGTCCAGTTAGCGAGGAAGGCTGTGGACTATATAACATCACGCTACGACCAATAGGAGCAAAGATATAGTGGTAAATGTGTAAAAAACGGGAGAAATTATTTCATCTTTGAAGCCTTCCGTTGCGTGCGCCGTGAAAACGGTTCAAGATACACAAAAAATATGTATTAAAGAATAATAGCTCTTTTAATGATCTAAAAAACAGTCCGCGACAGTATATGTCTATCTTTTAAGATTAACTCACAAAAACCGTCTTTGTGGTACCTAATTTTGTCGAAATAATTTGTTTAAGTTGTATCAACATAATAATATTAATCTTGATTCAAATAAACAAATAAATATGTTGTTGGTTAAGAGAACTTCATTTTTAATAAAAAAAAACATAGGTTTTATCCTGAAAATTCTAAGGGATCTCGACCATTCCGAAAACCTCGCAAGAACGGGAACTATGTGGGAAGAACCAAAAATCTGTCAGAAGTCACTATTCCACGCGGACGAAGCCGCGGCAAAAGCTAGTATAACATAAATATTAATAAACTTCTAAGTAAAGTTAACCAAAAGTTATGTAATTAATTACGCATCGTGTGCACACCCTACAGATTAGGTATACACTCACACACACACACACATACGCGTGCGGCGGCGTAGTGTTGTATCAGCACGCCACCGCACGCGTCCACACTTGGAACACTTGAAGCGTGTCAACACTTTATTTATTTATACGGAAATTTTGTCAAAAATTAAGTGCCTATTTTTTTACGTAATTCGAATGAGAATCATGTACCGTTCATTCTCCTTAAATATTGATAGTAATTCACCAGTCATCCTGTATACACAATTAATTATAAACATATTAACTAGTTCATATTAATATGTAGAATCATTTTTCATGCATATCTCCATTCTTCACATTTTGAAAATCACAATACTTTTGTTTAAAAAAATTAATTGTACGTCGAGTTCCTCCGTGCGGAAGAAGTGAAACTTCGTAATGTTGGAATGAAAACAGGAAAAGTAGAAATTCATTTTTAATAAATTTTTAGTATTTCTTTAAGACACACATTATTAATATTACTTTCAAGGTACAATTATTTACCCGCATGCGTTCGAGGGCTACACATTCCCTCTCGCTGTCTCTTTTTATTCCCCTCTCCAGGATCGTAAAACGTTTAACGCAACCTTGTTGAAAGTTGTATAAGAAGTTTCACCTCAAATGATTGAAATATTTTAAAACGTTACTCTTATAATATAAATACAAACTTGTTGAGCTTCAAGAATATGCACGGCGATGATCTGTGGAAGGAGAAGTGGTTCTCGTCGATGCAGGGCTCCCAGCCGCGGATGTCCACGTCGCACACCTTGCCCGGCGGCGGAGGGTTGCGGAAGTCGCAGTTGAAGATGTTCTGACCCGCGCCCGCCGTCTGACCCTTCTTCTTGTACACTGGAAACATGCTCGTATGAACCACTTCTTATTACCGGGTGAAACTTGGTTTGGGGCGAAAGGTTATATTGGTTCTATAAGGTAAAAAGTAGTTTGGAAACTCGAGCGAAATCTTATATTGGATACATATAATGACTTTCTTCTTTTTAATTTAAATAAAGGAATAATTCACATGAAGGGACACTAAGCGTGTACTTGATAATAGTGCCTCTTACAATGAGTTTTTTTTTTACATTGTTAAATTTAATACAGATAGTCTCAATGTTTTCATTCTATTCTATTTTATTCTTTGAGTTATTGGTATTTTCTTATTGATAAAAATATAACTACATAATTATGTCAGGTACTACGAATTTTTAACTACATAATCCCGACACTTCGGTTCGTTTACAACAACCGAGATCAAGAGGACGAGATGTAAGGGAGCATCATGTAAAGATAAAATAATTAAAACGCGCAGTATTCGAATAATCTAGTTTCGCTTATTTCATTGCACTCAAAAATCTTCGACATAATTTCCTTACATTTCGTTTGTCGTGTGTTTTCATTTCATCTTCATTGTTTATATCAACACACGTTTGATGAAAAACGTAAATTGTGTGTGAAGTTTGAGGATACTAATTCCTTATAAGAATGTTACTACTAACTAGTTAACTGACAGTCCATGTATGTTAATGTCAATCAGATTTAAGTGATTATAGATTTTGATCACATGCGATAACAATTCGATACAATCAAATTAGTATCACTTGTATGTACTGATGTATGAAGCCTTAGGACATTTATTGAAGGTTTGATACACCAGAAGAAAAATATACGACGAGGTTACATTTTAAAACCCGAATCAAAATCAATTATAATTTTAACGTGGTTGTTTCTATATGTTTGTATATGTTCTATAGCTCTTAAAGAATGGACCGATTTCATTAGTTTCTTCAATTTGAAAGCCAGTATTTCTGTGATTCTTAAAAATGTTTTTATCTAATTCAAAACCATATTAGTCCAGCAGTTTACATGTATCAGCTGTTTTTAGTCACCGCTCATTCACTTTATATATTTAGAGTTATCCAAGTTCACACTACGCATCCTAAGTCACTAACCTGATAAGAATTCCTTAAGCTCGTCCTCCCAGTACTTGTAGCTCTCCTCTCCCGTGCCCTTGTACCAGATGAGGGTGCTCCGGACGTCAGGGGGCAGGGGGCGGAACCCCAGCCCCGGACTACTGCCGATGGAGCCCTGCTCCTGCTGCAGCCGCGGCACGCGAGGGTTGATGAAGTGCTGCAGGAAGGTCGCCAGGCACACCGCGAACAGGGCGATCAACACCGCGTAGAAGATCACGTAAAATAATAAGATTTTACCTGGAAATTATATAAGATAAGGGTAATGGTTTCTGATAACATTTCTATATTATATGCATTATGTAATAATGTTATTATTACAAAGGATAATTGTCGACCTTTCACAAAAAATGGAATGATAATAATCTATTACAAAGCTTTTAAAATTTTAACTAACCACAAAAAATATATGTCATAGAAGGTTTGCGTCTTTAATTGTGTTGAAGGCAAGCCCAGTAGGTTCATTTCAAATTTAGTTAGGTAGAGAGAGGAGCTTAAACTATAGAAGTGAGCGTTTAACGCGCGTTAGAGAGAGGTAAATCCTGAAACCTACACTTGGGTCGCAAGTCCCAGGCACTGTTGAAGCTCCTCTCACTACAACGATGGACCGAGCACTCGCACGATGAATACGTGGAATGATGAGAGGTGTCTTCTCATAGACATATAGAGTATATTAATTTATCTATTTATTAATATAGGCCGCAAGTTGCAACTCACTTTTATTATTTATGAACATGTGTATTTAACTGTATTTCTAGGTATTTTATGAACTTAAATATATTCAAGTTATTATGAACTATTATATTGTGTTCATACGAAATATTCTTTATCGATAATTTACTTGTACGTATCGAAGTGATCTCGTTTCATCTCAAGTTAATGATCTAATATTTCATTGGTCTTTAATCCAGCGTGTGTCGGAGGTCAATCAGTCTGTTGTCTGGTGAGTGTCACTTGCAGGTCTTCGCAGATTACAGCTCACCGATATCACGAACGTAAAGCTTCTATTGTATTAGATTTTAATTAAAACCTCAGCCTCTACTCCTCAGGCTTCGGAACGCGTTAATTGCTTTAAAACCAGTACGTACTTAATAAAGTTGAAGGATTTTTTTTATCCAATGATAGAACGAATATTTTTTTTTATTCGCGAGTCTTACTATGGGAATATTTTTTTAATGTGTTGCAAATTTCTTTCAAAGATAATATATATAACAAATATTAAATATAAAAATAATATTTCGGTTTGTCAATTTACTGTTAAGTAGATATGTGTTTCATTTTTACTCATGAGTATTTTCATACAGGTTGCAATTTTGGTATTATTTATTAATTTTCCAGTTTTAAGTGTAAAATGATGGAAATTTTATAAAATAAAAGGGAACAACAAGAAAGTATTTTTGTTTGATAAAATTTTTTACGAGCACCATATGAACGTGATAGTTCGGAAATGTAGTCTTCCAGCTGCATAACCAATTCGAACGTAAATGTATTTTTCATTCAATATTTTCTATATAGATTTTTATTCGCATATGAACTTAAACATAATTGTACGACTTTTATGACGTAAGTTTAACAGAATATTTTTCTTATTTGATTTATTCTATTCAAAGTTCGTAACACGATTTCTGCGCGTGTGTCTGTGGCATGTTAGCTCTCAAACCATCGCGGTTTTTTTTTATTGGATGCTATTTCGCTTGAGGGGTTCTTAGGTACGTTTGGTTAATAACTCCAGTGATTTAAGAGTATCCGGTAACGTATTTTTAGCCTATGATTACTCGATGTAGTCTTTTACGCTTTAAAGACATATTTTTAATGCGACGATTTTTTTTATATAATGTAATAAAATTGATTCCTCCAATTAAATATATTTTCAAATAGTATTGCTTGATAAAATACATAAGAAAAACTTCTCACTGGACTAACTAACAAGTAATATTGTTATCTGAGATGAGTTTATGTAACATATCTGGGGCAGTATATTTATATAATAATATGTATAGTGGATCCTAGCATGTGATTTATGCTCGTAGATTTAATTACCATCTGAAATATTATTTACATGATTACTAACTATTTTTGTGATTATACATTCTATTTGATAACATCGGAATAAATTTTGATTTCAGTATTGGATCTAACTTCCACCCCCTAGCTCCCTCTATAGCTCAATTGGTGAAGTTTAATTGTGAGTGGCCTCAAGTTGTTCTGTATTTTTGTGGAGGAAGAAAGCACTGAACGAACTTGAAATTGAATTAAATTGAATAATTATGAATCTTTTTTTATAAAGAGCATTTTTTCATCTTCCTGAATAAACCTGAAAAAACCCGAGAAAGTTTACAACGGTATTACAACCGTCTCTTAAACTCCTTGTTGAATTTATATCGACCTAGTTGAGTCACTAGCTAGCAAATAAACATTCTTCGTTGTCTACTTGAAGGGAGACGCGATTCATAGCGATTAGCGATCAATCCCCGGTCAACGTGCTGGTTGATCCTGACCTTGGTCTAATCCAAATTCATTCGGAGGTCGATTGAATATGATGAACTAACCTGAATATGTTAAATTTTTTGTTGCTCCTAGCAAATTTCAGTCGCTATGACGATGTCGTATGCAATAGTAGGTGACAAACATATACAGGGTGACTGGTGAATTACTATCAATATTTAAGAAGAATACTCGGTACATGATTCTCATTCGAATTGTGTAAAAAAATAGGCACTTAATTTTTGACAAAATTTCCGTATAAATAAATAAAGTGTTGACACGTTCCAAGTGTTCAAGTGTGGACGCGTGCGGCGGCGTGCTTATACAACACTACGTCACGACACGCGTATGTGTGAGTGTGTGTATACCTAATCTGTAGGGTGTTCACACGATGCGTAATTAATTACATAACTTTTGGTTAACTTTACTTAGAAGTTTATTAATATTTATGTTATATTAATTTTTATTTTGTCATATATGATCGTCAAATATCACGTCCTCAAGTATCGATAGTAATTCACCAGTCACCCTGTATAAAGATATTTCATCACCTTCTGTTTAACCATTCGATATTGAAGCAATCCAGTTCAGACAGTTTTAAGAGTATCAAATACATTATTATCCCTATTAATATTATAAATGCCAAAGTAACTCTGTCTGTCTGTCTGTGTTTCACGCCCAAACCACTGAACTGATTTTAATGATATTTGGTACAGAGATGGAGTTGACTTTGAGAAACAAAATAGGATAGTTTTTATCCCAGACTTTTGAAAGGTTCTCTTGGAAACGCTATATAACCGAACTCCACGCGGGCGAAGCTGCGGACGGAAAGCTAGTAGCCTATAAAGGCAAAACGCAAGAACAAATTATGTTGACTTTATACCAAATTTTGTTTCTAGGTATTTCAATTTCTTCCAGTCAAAATGATAAAATTGAATAACATATGAAAATTCTTTGGAATGTAAAAAAGGGATGTCCTACTGCCTCTAAAAGGTCACATTGAAGGTCACTCATTGCTAATACTTTCATTGAATGAATATTCCTTATTTTTAAGATGTTTCAATGGCATTTAATGATGTTTAGGCTGAACTTTGGAACATGTTCTGAATGATGTTTGTTATTATTAACAGGCCTTTAGGATCATCACTTAGTGGATTGAGTCTTGATACAAGAGAAACACATGTAATGGGCTATAAAATTTGCCAATTTCCGAGAAAATCTCTGGCTTAGAGGTGACATCCATACCATTGAAGTAATATTTATAATATATAATAAAAATATTTTATGTAAAAAAGTTAAATATATTTCAAAAAAATATAATTTTTAAGATAGAAATTTCTAAGGACACATGTAGTTGTCAACATATTATACATATAGCACTCTAGTATACATATACATATATATGTGTGAAGAAAAGAACTAAATAATGTACCATAACAATACAACACATGCCGCTGAGAATTAGGTGTATCTGATACTTATTGGATAGTAGTATAAATGAAAATATGAAAAATCATGAACTTACTAACTGAACAACTTGTTAAAAATATACTCTGAGCAATTTATTACTAGAAAATGTCTCATATAACAATTTCAAATCATCTAATTATTAGAAAATTAGTATTATAATGACTTAGCTAATAATTAATAATAATTTACTGAAACTTGAATATCTGAAATATACAAAAAAAATTGTTTTTCATGTCAAATTAAATTTGTTTGAATATAACTGAAATTGAACTTCACAAATAATTTATCCTGAAAACAATTCTTAAGATATAATGAACTAAATTCATTAAATATAAAAAATAAACAAAAGAAGGCTAATTAGAAAAGTTTTTCTGAGCTCTTAAACAGAAACTTTAAAAGGCGAATTAGAATTATATTAGAGTCAAACAAGTGTGAATTGAAGAGTAATAGCTTTGAGGTTTTTTTTACAGTGTCACATTTATTTGTTAAGATTAATTAATTAATTTTATAAACTTCATGAATCCTGGTTAGTATAGCCACGCCCTTAGCTTCGTAAGATACGCTTAAAAAACTTGTTGGAAAAAAAAAGTACCTAATTAAAGTACAATTTTTACTATGAAGTTGTGTCATATCAAATAATATAGAACAAAAAAAAGAAAGTTTAGTGACTAACCCCAACTCTCGGGCGTTCTTCCCAAGATAGCTCCAGTTTGTTCATTGTACAAAAAGTTACAAATAGTCTGCTTCGTGGTCCGTTTCCGAGGTTTTGTTTCAATTTCGAATTCTTCTAATTTACGATTTGGCATACTGGATTATTATTAATAAAAGTCTTTCAAAAATCCAAACAAACTATCGTAACAAAACGAAAACAGCCGGAACAACAAGTAAGAAGTAACAACCGCCAACCTCTGAGACAAACATAAAGTTTGAAATGCTATAGAATACAGATAAAAATGAACACATAGTTCACTTGACAGCTATAGATAAAATACGATTGACAGAAACCAATAAAAAATGTAAGAGTCCAAAATTAGTGAAAAGTTAAATTTATATATTGTACTATCGGTGGTTAGTATATTGTACTATACTAATTTTGAAGATCTTATCATCCACTCTGGATGATAAGATCTTCAAAATAATGATTAAAAGCAAAAACAACTACATATTTCTTTTAAATAGTGATACTTTGTACTCTAATATGAAAATGGTTCTTCTTTCTTTAAATGAATAGATCATTAAATAAAAAAAGTTACCATTCACCTGTATAAAAATATTAAAACCCCTTTGTAAGTTTGTATATACAAAACAAAATATGTATAATCATAAATTAAAACTATTCCAAATTTTTATTAGATATAAAAATTTATATCAAGATCTTATTTATATTCGTCACCACTTTTAAATTTCTTGTTGTATCCTTTATTTCTTTACTATTCAATAGTTTCTTTTCAGTGATTTCGTGTCTTTAATTTGAAGTATTACACTATGTAATCATTTTCACACTTAGTTCTATTTAATCATAAATAGCCAATAAATAGTTTTAGTGAAATAAATAAATTCTGTAGTGATTTTAAACATCATATTTTAATTGTGTAATATAAATTTTACAGGAAATAAATTATAGTATAACTAGACAATCTCATTTTTGTTTATATAATGATGCCTTATGTACATTCATGAAACGAAATATTTGTGTTTTCATAAATATAACTTAAGAACATACATTTAGATTTTCTATATATTTATTTTTATTCACATTGCTTTTAAAACGATAGCCAATAACTAGCAGTACAGTTCCTAAATGTCAATGCCTGTGACAGAAGTGACAATCGACATTAGTAAATTATTTGCTTTACAAGATTCTAAATCTTTTCAATAAAGTTTTTACTTTCACATTGTATTCGGGATATTTTTGAATACCAAACACGAAAATGGCATCAGTTTATAAGCTCATAATTATTGTTGGATTCATATCATTGTTTCATGCTGCCTTTTCAGCCGCTCAACGTCTGTATATTTCAACCTCAAATTATTAAATTTTAGCTAAATTATTGTGTGAAATAATTAAAAATTGTTTACAGATCGTTCATATCTGCGTATATCATCACTGGAGTTCACAACGTTGCCTTTAGATGTGAGTAATTCTAGTAATACGTGTTTAAAACAATCGTAGTATACTCTCTATTTTTCTTACATTAAATTGTCTTTCAGATCGTGATACAAGCAGTACTTAGTCTATTTGCTGTGATGTGGGGCGTACTGAATGTGTCCGGCCAGCTTCGTGAAATACCAGCTGCTGCTAAATTGAATCTGATTAAATGGGACAACCAGATGAATATAAGCTCGTTTTATAGTTTCAATCACAGGGGCAGGGGTTTAGCATACAACTATGGTGCAGATCCATGTAAAGATGTCATGGAAAATTTAGAATAAGGATATAAATGGTGTAGGTTATATTAATACATTATTAATTTATTGGTATTTGTTTCTTTTTGAATTATTACGTTCATTCATTCTTTTCATAGGCTTTAGCTGGTATTTATATGAGTAATACCTAGGGTTTTTGATGCTAGTTTAAATAATCTTATACATAGTAGGTATGTCTTACACTTTTTTCTTATTAATTCATGTTGAGAAAACATTCCTCCACAATAATCATTATTTAGTGAGGTCTACAAGTGTTTGAATAATACTTTATAAGCAGGTTTTGTAATGAAGCAAAGTTTTATTTTAATATTATTTATTCTTAACTAATACAAGTGAAAAACAATTGTGGGTCCAACAGTCACATACTGACACCTCTCTTAAGGAATCTGATAAAAAAATGAATTACTCATCGTAACTCACACAACATCAATAAACAAATGCATACAGATTGTAAAATATATTCACTAATTATTGAACTTGCTGTCACTTTTTGTATGTATTATAAAAATAATCTTTCATGTTCCAAGTGAGACTTAAAGCTAAACTGTGACAAATGTCACATATAATATGTTTTCTCATAGTCTGTACACAAGGTCCAATTGTTATCTTCCGCCGCGGCCTCCTCTGAAGCCACCACCTCTGCCTCCACGGCCACCACCACCACCACCACCGCTTCTGCCGAAACCTCCTCCGCCGCCTCTTCCGAAGCCTCCTCCCCTTCCTCCACCTCCCCGGCCGAAACCTCCGCCGCCACCTCGTCCAAAGCCACCACCTCCGCCTCTGCCGCCTCCACCTCTACCTCCCCGACCTCCACCACCTCGGCCACCGCCTCTCTTAGCTCCAGGAGGCTGAGGCAGGAACCTCTTCAACGGCAACAACTTCGCTGGGTCAATGAAAAATTGCTGCCCCTCCTTAAAACTCTTTGCCTTAATATTCTCTCCGAGCTTCACGGACACGTAGTAATCACGCAGGTTACCGAATATCTCGTCTATTTTACCAATCTGTTCCTTGTTTTCGAGAAAGATGGGTGCATTGAAGTATGGTACGTCTTCTATGTCTACTTTACACACGAGGTCGTCTTGGACTGTCCATCCGTAATGACCGAGTGGAATAACTGATTCTGGGGGACCTTGGTCCTGGTATGACCTGAAACCACCGCCGCCGCCGCCGCCGCGACCTCGTCCTCCGCCAAATCCGCGGCCACCGCCTCCACCTCCGCCTCGGCCACCGAATCCACCACGACCGCCGCCGCCTCCTCTTCCGCGGAAGGACATGTTATAGAAAAATTTAATTAATGTTATTTATAACCTCACTCCAACGTTGTGTTTTCACCACACGCTATATTGACATTTGTCATTACATAGTATGTGTACATCATTCAAAAATTGCGCTTAACAACCACAGATAATAAATGTGTATTACTCTTGGATTAGTCATACGATAAGAGATAGGATATCATATGAGGGATAAAGAATCTCAAAATATTTATTGAAAGAAAAGCAAAACTACTTCATTACACACTAATTGAACCAGTGTACATTTTATATATTGAAAATTTAACAAACATTGTTTTCAAGTGTAGAAGAATATTATTACATTTAAAATTCAAATATGAAATTCAGTATTATTTATTTGATTCTTAGCTTTTATTTATTTCTAATGATTTATTCAATTTCTTGAATATTTTATATCAGTTACTTTATTAGTTTAACTACTGTGACTTTACTCGTAGAGGTATACTTATTTTATGTATTCAAAAGTCATAATATCAAAAAGTGTAATAAAGTTATGTTTAACTAAACTTAAATAGATTCCAAGATAAATAAAAAGTTACAATTAGTTAGTTAGTTAATTTAAAAGTAATTGAGACAACAAGGACCTTATGAATTAAAACTCATTTTGCAAATATAATTACCGCAATATAATGAATAGTGTCTTTATTGCTTTAAATGGTCGCTTATAAAATATAAGTGACCATTTAAAACTTATAATTAATATTTTAAAAAAATTTATTATATTTTTTTCTCTAAACTTATAATTTTTCAATCCGAATTACCTGCTATTTCTTACAACAGTCAACACTCAACAGTCAGTTACGTCAAAGAGAATTTGTTTTCAAACTATCATGTTTATGAAACATTTCTTATTTAAATTAATTTATTTTACTCAACTGTGCGAGTTTGTTTAGTTTCTATTTAAAATTATAATTGTGACCAAGTTAAACTAGTTAAAATACCATAATGACTGAACAACTTGAAGAGGAACTAAAAGATTTGCGAGAAAAAAATAATGAATTGGTCAAGAAAGTTCAGTATTGGAAAATGACGGCGGCGCAGAAGGAGAACGAGAAATTAGATCTTATGAAAGAAATGAACGAACTTAGACTTAAATTAAGTGTAAGTATATAAGTCTTAAAAACGGCCATTATTAACACTTTTAGTTGCAAATTAGAAATAACAAATAAAAACTATTTTTACTCATATACCTGAAGCCATTTTTAAAAATTGTCTAGACAAAACATAGAACATGTCAAGCAGAGCTATACAAAGTTTTAAATATTTTAAATAATATTTGGTTGATGTATAGAACTGGAATTACAATTGTATTAACATATAATAATGAACTAAAATCTTTTTAAATTTAAGTAATTGACTAGAAACAATAGGGCTCTGAAATACACATGAGTGTAATAAAGTAAATCAGCATACAGGTTTTATGTATATATAAGTAAATAATTGTATTTATTTGTAAGTATATATATTTTTAAATTACTTTTATTTTGTGTAAGTGTGGCTCAACATATTAATTGTCTACAGAAATTAAATTGTTTCATCATGTGCTTATTGTGATTCTAGTGGGTTTGAATTTGGTTGTTTTATGAATTTGATGAAAATATATTTGTAAAATTTTTCTCTTAACATTGTATTTAACCTTAAAAATGTAGGTGAGTTCATTCATTGATTGTTTCCATGTTAAGAGTTTAGTTTCCTGTTCTGACCTTATAACTTGAAACTGGAGAAGGACATGTTAATGGAGAAATTAAAATCAGCTAAAATATCAAAAAAATACTTGAAATGTGACAATTGTGGTTGTATTATAATAATTTATAGATATAACAATTTAGTCCAAAAGTACTTTTTTATTACAATAGACATAAAACTCATATTCTGTAAGATTCACTCCTATACAATATTTCTTTACCAAACAGTTTCTTGAGCTATGTGAAAATATCTACTAAGTGGCAGAATTCATTTTTTCATATATATTTTATGGAAATATCTTCTACCTGCAGCAACAAATTATATTTAGAACCATCTTTTCGCTCAATGACTGGTCTATATAACACACACAAAAAGTATTGTTTAAAAACCGAAGAGCCTACCGTCTGCAGGTTTACATTTGAAAAAAGCATTTAACGAGAAAAAGTTGACAACTAAATTTGTCTCTTAAGTAACTAAATACCTACAAAATGTAAACATGACCATTTGTAACTTATAAAAAGGTAATGCATTAGAAACTATTTTACTATCTATTGATAGATATTGATATTGATCAAAATAAATAAAATCTTTTTTCAAACAGTTTTTTTCTTCTTGTGTAAAATTAGATTCTCGACATTTAGTAGGTATTGGTAATTCATCGACGATATGTATTTTACCACTTTGGTCAGATATAAAGAAACATGGTGGTTAAATATAAAGAAACCATAGAAAAAATTTGTCCATGATACAAAAAAATATATGTATTCATTGTAATTAATTCCAGCGTATTCGTAGCGGCGGTGCAGCTCATGCGCGTAAACTCGACGCGGCCTTACAGACGGCGAGTGAAGAAGTACTCTCCCACCTGGTACAAGCATCGAGTGCTGTGGCTCACATGCTGGAACTAAATAAGACATACATGCAAGACAGGCAGGAACTAGATCGAGCCCTGCCCCGGTGGAGCAGTCTGAGTAACACGCCGTCCTCGGAGAAAGTTAACAGGGTCCCTCCAATGATGATCGGTGGACGGCTCATACAACCTGTTGTGTCACTGAGTAGGACCTTACACTCAAATGTTACGGGTATGTTCGAGTATTACTTAATATCAATTAATGTGAATGAGATCCACAAATGATTCTTTGCATTCCAATGACTAAAACAGGGTTTCCCAATCTTGTTTTATCAGCTGCCACTTTGAGAATTATTTTTTACCACCTCCATAATTTCATCTACTAAAGTAACACTACTTCTGATCCAAACTAAATTACATAACAAATCACTCTCCAGACCTCTACACAAGGTCCTCATGTTATTCTGGGTCTCTTATCACCCTTTTATTCCTTCAGTGCCCACAAGGGGAGGTTATCGCACTCTTTTGGAAAGACTGGTTTGTTATAAACCAACTTGGAAAAGTGTTATGGCAATTTATTTTCTTTGTAGGTACATCAGCGAGGAGTACCAATCAACAGAATCACAATACATCAGAAAGGGCTGTGCCATTGCATATGTTACAAGGTAAACAAATATTATGTTACTAGCTGCGCCCCGCGGTGTTACCCGCGGATTTCCGGGGTTTCCGAAATTTCCGGGATTTCCGGGTTGTAAAGTAGCCTATGTGTTATTACTGGACGTAAGTTTCCTATATACAAAATTTTATCAAAATCTGTTCAGCCATTTGAGCGGGAAGAAGTAACAAACACACACACACTCACAAACTTTCGCAATTGTAATATTAGTGAGTAGGATGATATTTAAAATACAGTTGATTTTGGAGAAAATATAATAGGGCTCACAATTATAATTTATAACTAACTAGCTTTTGCCGCGACTTCGTCTGCGTGGAATAGTGACTTCCGGCAGATTTTTGGTTCTTCCCACATAGTTCCCGTTCTTGCGGGGTTTTCGGAATGGTCGAGTTTCCGTAGAATTTGCAGGATAAAACCTATGTTTTTTTAATTCACAATGAAGTACTCTTAACCAACAACATTTTATTTGTTTATTTGAATATAGATTAATAGTATTATGTTGATACAACTTAAACAAATTATTTTGACCAAATTAGGTACCGTAAAAACGGTTTTTGTGAGTTAATCTTAAAAGATAGACATATACCGTCGCGGACTGTTTTTTAGATCATTAAAAGAGCTATTATTCTTTAATACATATTTTTTGTGTATCTTGAACCGTTTTCACGGCGCACGCAACGGAAGGCTTCAATGATGAAATAATTTCTCCCGTTTTTTACACATTTACCACTATATCTTTGCTCCTATTGGTCGTAGCGTGATGTTATATAGCCCACAGCCTTCCTCGATAACTGGACTATCCAACACAAAAAGAATTATTCAATTCGAACCAGTAGTTTCGGAGATTAGCGCTTTCAAACAAACAAACAAACAAACAAACAAACAAACAAACAAACTCTTCAGCTTTATAATATTAGTATAGATAGAGAAAATTAAATGTTAATGTATATATGTATATATACAGGGTGACTGGTGAATTACTATCGATACTTGAGGACGTGATATTTGACGATCATATATGACAAAATAAAAATTAATCTCTCTCTCTCTCTCTCTCTTCCTTACTGCGTATCCCACATGGTGATGGGGTCAGTCTTCTGAGTCTTTTGCCTCCACTTCGCTCTGTCTCTGACGTCGTCTTCGGAAACATTGCATTGTCTCATGTCCGCCAGCAACACATTTGTCCAGGTGGTTTTGGGTCTTCCTCTAGATCTTTTTCCGGAGACAGACAAATTCAGCACTTTATTGCCGACGTAATCAGGTGGTCTTCTCTTTACATGTCCATACCACCTCATCCTGCTTTCTTGAAGTTTATCGGCGATGTCACGGACTCCCAGGCTACCTCGCACGTATTCGTTGCGGATCTTGTCCAGCCGTGTAACACCGCACATCCATCTGAGCATCTTCATTTCAGCTACTTGGATGGTATGGACATGCCCCTGTGTTAGAGCCCACGTTTCACTGCCGTACAGGAGTACCGGCCTTATCATTGTCTTGTAAACAAGGCCTTAAAGACGAACTGGCATCTTCTTGTCGCAAGTTACACCTGTAAGTTCTCGCCATTTTAGCCACGCAGCTGCGATGCGGTTCCGAATGTTGTGCTCTAGGTCTCCTGAGCTGTCCATCATGTTACCCAGGTATTTATATCGATCACACTTTGTAATTGATTGGCCATCAATGGTGATAGGTTGGTCATCAGATTGTGGATCATTCAATACCATGAATTGGGTTTTAGTAACATTCAACACCAAACCACCGGACTGCAGCTGATGTTTCCAAGCAGTGAGCGCTTCTTGTAGAAGAATCCGACTCTCGGCACAGATAGCAACGTCATCGGCATAGATAAATGTCCATGTTGCTTTAGCTTGAGCCTCTTCTGTAAGCGCATCCAACACTAAAGAGAATAAAAACGGGGCTTAGGACTGATCCTTGATGTACGCCCTCCGTGACGTAGATAGACTTTGTGTTTCCGACAACAGTACGTACTAGCGCTTTTACATCTTTGTACATGTCGGCTATGATGTTGATGTACCTTTCGGGAACATTTTTCTTCCGCAGACTCCACCAGATGGTTTCCCTGGGAACTCGATCAAAAGCCTTTTCCATGTCTAAGAACGCAACATACAGCGGTCGTTTATTGTCTCGGTGTTTTTCAGAAATCATACTGAGAGCGAACATAGGATCGGTGGTGGACATGCCTGGTACAAAGCCGTAGTGATTTTTTGAAAGCGAGCACTCAGATCTTAATCGGCTTTCTATGACTCTTTCGTATAGTTTTAACAAAATAAAAATTAATATAACATAAATATTAATAAACTTCTAAGTAAAGTTAACCAAAAGTTATGTAAATTATTAGGCATCGTGTGAACACCCTACAGATTAGGTATACACACACACACACACATACGCACGCGTCCACACTTGGAAAACTTGGAACGTGTCTACACTTTGTTTATTTATACGGAAATTTAGTCAAAAATTAAGTACCTATTTTTTACATAATTCGAATGAGAACCATGTACCGAGTATTCTCCTTAAATATTGATAGTAATTCACCAGTCACCCTGTATATATACATATATACAAATTATAAGTAGAGAATTATTAGATAGTATTTTAAAATTATTTGTAACTAGCTTTCCGCCCGCAGCTTCGCCGCGTGGAGTTCGGTTATATCGCGTTTCCAAGAGAACCTTTCAAAAGTCTGGGATAAAAACTATCCTATGTTCTTTCTCAAGGTCAACTCTATCTCTGTACCGAATTTCATTAAAATCAGTTCAGTGGTTTAGGCGTGAAAGCGTAGCAGACAGACAGACAGACAGACAGACAGAGTTACTTTCGCATTTATAATATTAGTAGGGATTTACAATGTCCATCTTAATCATTTTATTAAAAAACATTTTAATAGATAAATTGATAAATTCTTTACAAATTTTTGATATAGTATTTATGATTTAATCAGTGTAGACTGCCTAGAGTAAATATGTATATATTAATTTAAAAAAAAGAGCATTCCCTTACAAGTACAAAAACAAATCAGAATAAAAAATTATGGATGTTCAAGAAATTATACAATAAAATGTATCAAACTCCATAAATATAATGTCGTACAGTTCTCGTGTACATGTATGTTTATAAATGTATGTATATTGTATATTAATCGTTATTCCAGACGTGTACATCCCTCTCACACGGATCGACGCCGCGCTGCCCGCGACCAGCCCTCCGCATGAACAACAAGACCACGACATGCAGCTAGAAGGTATATGACACGCCACAATATAACACGCCACAACACAGTACCTTGCTCTGCCATAGTCTACCACTACATAGAAAAACGTTAAAGTTTATTAAAATTAACATATTATATTAAATACAAACCAGTGTATGTACATTCGACACGTGATAAATACATGTTATCTGACAGACAGCGACCGGATACTGGAGGAGGCGCAGGACATGTCCGACACCGAGGAGTTCAATGACACGTAAGAGATACATGAGATATATGTGATATATGAGATACATGAGATAAATGAGATGTATGAGATACATGAGATGTAACGGTTGTCATTACAGGCGGAGGCTGGAGGCTGTGGAGGAGGACGACGAGCCCGAGCAGCAGACGCCGCTCAGGTGACACACTATCTACTAATGATAATATATATTGTATATATTATATACTAGTTATCCGCCCGCAGCTTCGCCCCCGTGGAGTCCGGTTATATCGCGTTTCCAAGAGAACCTTTCAAAAGTCTGGGATAAAAACTATCCTATGTTCTTTCTCAAGGACAACTCTATGTCTGTACCAAATTTCATTAAAATCAGTGATTATTACTAGCTGACCCGGCAAACATTTTTTTGCCATATAATAAAATAGGGATTGGTGATAAAAAAGTAAAATTTGTGGGTTGTATGTACCTACTTTTTAATATCACATTATAAAAAAAAATAAAAACAAAAAATTTGGTCCAAAAATTTTAAAAAATGAGGGTGAACAACCCATGTCTTAGGGGTATGAAAAATAAATGTTGGCCAAATCTCAGACCTACTCAATATGCACACAAAATTTCATGAGTATCGGTCAAGCCGTTTCGGAGTAGTACAGCTAGTGAGAACCTGCGTCTGGCTGTGGTTGTACCAGCAGAAAATACTGGATGGATTTAGACAACCTTTTACAGTCAATTAGTTTCTTCTTCTACCTGCCAATTTCCCAGCTTTAGCCAGGGTCCGCCTTAAATGTTGTTTATAGTTTTGGCTAATTGGTTTTACGACCGGCCGCCTGCCTGACGTCAACACTCTTTGGGAATGCATTATTCAGTGATGTCTAAAAACTCGTAAAAAGTATATATGACTCGGAAAAATCACATTGGTACTTGCCAGGATCGAACCCGCGCCCTCATGCATGAGAGGCGGGCCTTTTAACCACTAGGCCACCACTGACTCAGTTAATTAGTTTAGACACAATAGATGTCGCTTTTAGTCGATGGTTACTATAATTATTATTTGGTCACCTACATTTCTTGTACAGCGAGTCCGAGGTCTATTTAGACAAAGTAAAGACTGAAATTAGTTTAACTTAATATATGTTAAAGTTAAACTCTATGTATTGTTTGATCTGCATTCAATCAGATGAGGATTAAATTTTTGTCATGTTCTGATGATGAAGGGAAAGCCACAATTTTTTGTTAAATATCTTTGTACAGATGTTTCATACACTTTATCTGATACTTTGCCAGTTTATTAATACATGAACTTGTGATAATATTTCCAGGAGCAGACAAGAAAATCCTTTGGAGGGTCCGAGCTGGCTCCTAGATGAACCTACGAGGAAGGTGAGGTTGCTGTAACACTTTTTGTATATACATATATGGGATTTATTACAAATTCGTTATGACGTCATCATCACCGACGTCACTAATGTCACTTCTTCTAGAACGTTCCAAAATATTTTAAAATGACACTTCAATTGTTCTAAATGTCCTTGTATTTCTCGAAGGTGCTTCATAATCACATAAACTGAACTCTGCCTTTCGTCCAGACGTCATATTTATACCAAGTTTCAAACATAGTTCTATTCTCCTTTTAAACAGTCTTTGATTTGGTTTTATTTTTAACAATAATCATTTATTTGTTTAATAATCATGAATACTAATAAGTTTTTAAGATAATGGATGACAGGCTCAAGTTATTTTCATGTCGCATCCGTTATTAATGTTGAAAACCAAAAGTATCAAAAAAATGTGTACCAAAAAGAATCCGAAATATTTTATACAATACTTTAATAAAATCTCATTTAGAATATCTAATACAAGTTTGGGGATCAGCTACTACTTCAAATCTAAATAGTTTACAAAAGAATACAAAATAAAATTATTAAAATTCTATATAAATATCACTTTCTTACTCCAACGGCACAACTTTATAATGAAACAAAATAAAGAATATATCACAATTATACACATACTACCTATACATGCATTTTAATCAAACAAATTACATCAGATTCCATTCAATCGGAGATAGTGATTTGTGAGAGACCGCATATTTCGAACTTAAGGAATAAATACAAACTTCAAATTGATCACGTGAGAACTAATCAGTGGCGGCTGTACCTTAAGTGCACTCGTGCGCTGAACCACCAATTCAAAAGATTTAGAAATTACAAAATATTACTTCATATTTTTTTAAATTACCATTTTAATATTTATTTTTTAAACATATAAAAACGTGTAATAAATTAAATTTCCTAATTATGGTCAAAAGTTTGAGCGCTTTACTAAACTCATCGTGCGCTGCGGCGAGTGCACGAGCACTGCTAATACATCTTGTATGAAATACTCTTTAATACGCCTGACGCGTGAAACAAAAGATAGTTCATAGAGATGTACCGAGTAATGAGTCGGTTCTCGAGCGCCGCACGAGCGGCCGAAAGTTACCGAGAGCACCCGATGTATGACGAATTGAGCCGGCCGGCAAGGGCGCGAAAGGATGGGTGCTATGATTGACATCTCGTTGTTTTGTAGCATTTTCTAATTTTAATATTTTAGTAGTGCACCACCGGTTCGATTACCCACCGGCCGCCACTGGAACTAATAATATGGTAAAAAAACAATTCTGTTTGAGGGAGTACAACTGTTCAATAAACTACCAGACGAAATAAAACTGTGATAGTATAGGGGTGTTTAAGGTTAAATAAAAAAAATATTTAATATCCTCGCTGTAGTAGTAAATGTAGCAAGTCTGTCATGTCCAACAGCCCGTTTGTTAAAATTGTTATCTTGCAAATATTCCTTGTTGTGAATGTAAAATTCTTATGAGAAATAAAGTTCTTTATACACAAAACTCCGATATACATATATATTAAAATACATTATTGTTGTCTACAGAGACGATCCAAAAGTCGGGTGAACTTGGAGCCCGACTCCACCACCGAAGTGGAAGACAACGACCCCTCTCCCGGAACTAACAGTACGCCCAAGCAGGTCAGTATACACTGGACATGTGTTCGATTATGTAATTGAACAGCTGACATTGTAAATACTTTGAGGTAATGTTAATGTATATTAATGTAAATATCTGACAGTCAGTCGCTAGAAGAGTAATACATATTAAAAAAACATACTATCCTTAGACAATTATAAATTTATCGATTGATTTTCTATATAAAGCAGAAAGAGGAATCTGAATAACTTTTTTTTTATATTATCTATGCCTCTTAAAGTATTCGATGACTATTTGATTCCTGCTTTATAATATATCTCTTCTAATAACCCGTTCATCTTTCAGTTGGGTCGTAGTGTGTGTGTGTTCACGCCGACCGTCCGCCGCCGGCGCCGCTCGCCTCCCTCCCCCGCCGCGCCCCGCTCCCCGCGCCCCTCCCGGCCATCCAACTGCAGGTGACCTGCGACTGTACTCACTCACTGGCTCACTCACTCACTCACTCATTCGCTCACTGGTTCAAATCCTACCACTAAAATTAGGAGCCACTTATTACAATACGGTGGTCACACGCGAACACACATGTAACCAGTGGCGGCTGGTGGGTTATCGAACTGGTGGTGCAATTTACTAAAATATTAAAATTAGAAAATGCAACAAAACAACAATTGACATAATATATGTTTATTTTTTATACATTAATTAATGCAACGACATTTTTCCGAAGCGAAATATTTATTCACATATTTATTAAAATCGGGTATTGTTTGTATATTTTTTTTATTCAATACTAAGCACAGAAAGTGCATTTAGCAAGTGCAAGGTATTTCGGAGAAAGGTTTTGATTCTTTTCAATTCCAATTCGTCATACATCGGGTGCTCTCGGTAATCTCGGTAATCGGTAATCGGTTGCTCGTGCGGCACTAGAGAACATTACTCGGTACATTTCTATGAACTATCTTTTGTTTCACGCGTCAGGTGTATTATGCGTATTTCATACAAAATGTATTAGCAGTCCTCGTGCACTCGCCGAACCGCACGATATTAGTTTAGTAAAGCGCTCAAACTTTTTGACCATAATTAGAAATTTCACTTTTTATACGTTTTTGTATGTTAAAAAAATAAATATTAAAATAGTAATTTAAAAATAAAGATGAAATAATATTTTGTAATTTTTAAATCTTTTTGAAGTGGTGGTTCAACGCACGAGTGCACTTAAGGTACAGCCGCCCCTGCATGTAATCATTGTCGTATCATCGTTAGAAAAATTTGCGGTTTGATTTTCACATTTAACAAATTGACTTTAGAATAACGTCATACCCTGGATATAAAAAGTGGACGTGAAATGTACGATGTATAATAGAAATAACTAAGATGTATTTAAGGAGTAACTTTAATTAATTAGGAATAACTTCAATTACTGTCTAAGATATATCGTTGTTCACCAATTACATAAACTGAAAAACGTGTTTAACTCAATGAAATGATTTATTACAGTAACGGCGGCCGCATCCTTAAAGTTTTAGTTTCGAAGATGTGTCTGGACGAAGACGACGGCAGCGGAGACGCCTCGCCACCGAAGAGACCCAACGTTGAGGACGCTCACAAGAAGAAGTCTCCCAAGAGAAAGAGTAACAACCACGGACTCGCTAGGGATGGATCACCAGCCAAGAATATGATGAGGATCGACGCTCCCAGCCCTAATGGATCGACTGACTCTAGAGTCATTGTACTGTTAGTACATACATTGTATATTAAACGATTATCCTTATATGTATATATAATTCTTCTGTGAGTGTGTATGTCACTGAACTTCTCTCAAACGACTGGACCGATTTTGATGAATTTTTTTTGTGTGTGTTGAAGGGGATCTGGGAATGGTTTAGATTCACAATTTTGTTCGCTGGACAATGTATTTTAATTAATTTTTAATTTATTAGTAGTTGTTGATACAAACGTTTTTTTTGACATTAGATTTAACAACTAACTAATATGTCAATCATTCTGTCGCACTTCAAAACACGGAGATTTTTGGCTTTAATAGGTAAACTCCAAAAATATAAATGAAAAAAACGTAACAGATATTTCTTGATTATAGGGCCATACGAAGTTCGCCGGGTCTTCTAGTACTTCTATAATTACGGTAAAAAATATTACTTATCATTACAGAGAGACGAAAACACACATTGGGGCTGCGAATGCGAACTCAACTGACGCAGATAATGGTAATCCAGATGAGAATATTGACACGAATCAAAATGTAAATGATGCTAACCAAAGTGAGAATCAACAGTCTGACATTAATCAGAACCGTGACACTGGTGTAAATCATCGTGACACTAACGTCAGTCAGCGTGACACGAACGTCAGTCAGCGTGACACTAACGTTAGTCAGCGTGACACTAGCGTCGGTCGGCGTGACACTAATGACAATCAGAGCCACTTGAGTCGTGACAGCCGTGATAGTGACAGCAGTGGTAGTGAGATGGCGGAGGGACGGACCAGGCGGGCGAGGAGGGCTGTGGTTTATAAGGAGAGGCCTCTCAACAGGTAACAGACACTATGAAATGTACTTTATATTTAATGGGCGGGATTTAAAAAATGACACATTTACGTACAAAGTACAACAGTTCAGCGGTATGGTCGTGACGAGACCAAAAAACAAATTGCAGATGATTCAACAACCTATCTTATCGATGAGGATCAATAATTTAATGCAGAAAGTGTTTTTCAAGTCCGTAACCAAAAATAAGATGAAAATAATCCAGGATGTTTAGTTGCCGATATTCGTCAAAGATGTTCGTTTACCATATCTGCTGACGATAAATCAATTTGTTAAATAAGAGCAAAATTTAGTTTTTGGCTACCTTTACGTTGTTTCTAAAAATGTCCGTAATTTAAGAAACTTGTTGTCTATGGTTATTAAAATAATTTATTTTTCCAGAAAACTACGGCGGTGATGAACACTACAGTGCCGGTTAGATGAATCATATAAAAATATTTTATCCTCGAAGATGTGGGTCGCCGTGTCCGCCGTGACGAGGTTTTGTAGAGTGTTACAGTTTGTTGTTAAGAAATATCAAGTAATATTGAAGACTGCAGCACATTGATTGACGCTACACTTGTTGCCTTCTGATCGTAGTTGTATAATAATTATAATTTTCTTCTGTTATTATATACGAAGTGACAATACAGGGAAAAATGTTAAATTACTGCCGCATGGAAAACCTTACGCCTTATATATATAATACATACTCCACGGCTGAGAATTGTGTTCAATAGTGTTACCCGACACGATACTCAAATAGTTAGTTAGACTGGAAATTATAAGTGATTTATAGAATGCCTTATACATGAAGAATAGATACAGTATTTATGATTATCAGTAAGAAAATACTGAGTTGTTGATTTAATCTCATATTATGCCTAAAAGTATCCGTGATTAACATTAAAATCTTTAATATAATGTTGCTGATTTAAAATATTAAATTACTTAATTATATATATATTGACATATTTATAATGAATTAATCCAGTTGTCAGTGTAACATGTGACACAAGGATTATCAAAGTGACATTGTCAACTTTACTGAAATATGTCACTAGTAACATCGATTTGTTATAGGAATTTGTTGCTGGTTCAATCAATAAATCATTTAAGGTCGTGTTGTGTTATTATTGATCTCCTTTGCTATTATTTTTATTTATAATTATTATAATATAAAATAAAGATAAAAAATACATTTTTTTTTTGCTTCGGTTTCATTAGCACTGGATTTGTGAAGTATTTTGCCAATGTCCATGTTTTTATTTGTTGGACGAATTATATTCTTGACGAAAAACAATTCGTATTAAAGTGATGGAGTGTTTTAATTTTAGACAGTTGTGACATTCAAAGAGGAGTTTAGTTGGTCCCAATGGGAAAAAAGGCTGTAGGGGAGACTGGGTAACAGTGAATCATATTTTTAAAGAAGTGTTACTCAGTAGTTTATGACAAAATGTTAAATGATACATCTTTGAAACTAAATGATAATGCAAATATCTAATCTCTAAAATAAGAGACATTTCATTGCCTGTGTTACGTATTTACAATGTATAGGCACTTTAAAAAAAAATAGAAATGATCCACTGTGGCCCGGGAACGGGTCACTGGATCACTGCACGGGTAACAGTGAATCGGCCCAGGCACACAGGATCAATTGCAAAGAAATATTAAAAAAACATCAATTTTCATATTATTATAATATTTCTACTTGTACTAAGTAGGTTCTAGACAGTCTTTTACGTCAAAATAATGACATGATGTTTTCTAAATTATCGAAGAACAAACTAACATTATAGCGATTGAAAGACGACCTAGCAACGGCTCTTATTTTTAGCCATCCGAAATAAGTTTAGTGGCCTAGTGGTCAAAAGGCCCGCCTCTCGTGCACGAGGGCGCGGGTTCGATCATGGCAAGGACTAATATGATTTTTCCGAGTCATATGTACTTTCTGAAGAAATTAAATTCTCCGAATTGCGATATATGCCTGATCCAGGATGACATACATCATTTTCTTGTGGAATGTGTTCGAAATGCTGCCAAAAGAAGAGAACTAATACATAGATTTAGCATTAATTTAAAGGATATAGGAATTTTTCAAAGTGTGTTATCCATGCCAAAGTCAGAGATAGCCAAAACTATTTATCAGTTTAAGTTAAAATAAGACATTGTTTGTAAATTTTAGAATTATTTTAGATACTTTAAGGCTTATATTTATTGTTAATGGTGGGATTTTTATTAAGGGAACGATGGGACTGACATTTAGCTTTGCTGCTAAAAAGTCCCAAAATAAAATCAGAAAAAAAATTTACTTTCTAAGAGTATTTAGACATCACTGACAGACGGTGAAGGAAAACATCGTGAGGAAACCTTGACTTATAATTTCCAATTATAAGTTTGAAATCGCCAACCCGTCTTGAGCGAGCGTGGTGATTAATGCTCAAATCTTCTCCATGTGAGAAAGAGGCCTTTACTTGGCAGTGGGCTCTGATAGGCTGATGACGATGTCGAAATAAATTTTAGAGCGTTACTTATCTGTTCTTCAGTATGAAGTCCGATAGTAGTCGTTCTTACTACATTACAAGACATTTTTACCTAAAACATAAAGTAAAATAAATCTTAGCTTGTTGAGTTACAATGGATGAACAGTTCACAGTGACCCAATACAGAATGGTTCACTGTGACCCATTGACCGTTATAGAAAAAGAATATAACCCAAAAAAAAAAAACTATCTATCTTAAGGACAAATAAATATGTATTACAACGGATGTAAAGTATGACAAGTATACGTCATTGCAAAAACATCTACATTACTTATTCAATTAGAAATTAAATAAATTTAGAAACCTCGTAAAGAAATAGTTTAGGTACTTATGTAGGGTCCAGAGTGAGGCAGGGCACGCTCCCGTTTCGGGGGCCCCGGCGACTAGTGCCTCGCGAACAGGTATAACCCAGCGGCGAATAAAGGTGTTTTTTGTGTGCGTGAGTGAAACATATACTATGTTATTGTACATTATCCACTGTGACCCGCGATTCACTGTGACCCAGTCTCCCCTAATGCCCGGAGGTGTTGACGTCTATCCTAAGATGCCACTAAGATCTCGAACCTTGGTTTAGATCATCGATAAAGGCATAGCTAGTACGATCCTAGAACTTCATTAGGAGAAATTATCTATTTTCGTTTCCCCTACTTTAAAAAGGTCCAGTAGATTTAATACGAAAAGAATTACTATAAATTTGTAAAAGACAGTCATTTTAAAATTGTAGTCTCATCACAATTGAAGGTTTAGGTGAAAGTTAGTGTTGGAGTCAAGAAAAAACATCTCAGATTTAAGAAGGCACAAGAGGTTGGAAAAGAAATAGTTATTACAGAAAGTATAGGGAATATGTGATCGGATTCAAACCAAGTCTTCTCGAAAAGAAAATTAGATATATAGTTAAAATTACGTAACCCAAAAATTACTTATGCAAATTCTGAAGGCGTTTGAGTTCGCTTAGTAATTTTTTTATTAATATCAGGATAGAACACGTCGGGGTAATCTACTGAGATGCAAAAGGAGAGATTGAGCAAGATTTTTTTTTGTCCATAAGGATAGATGTTTCCACTGCTAAAATAAAACGTATGGTTATAAACGTCATTCTTATGAGAATTGCTGTCGCAACATGTTGAAAAATTTTTGTTAAAATAAGCTCCAACCATTATTGTTTTGTTTAAAACATAGTGCATATCATCGCTACAAACATTTCAGACTCGTTTATATACCAACAGACAGCCAACAATTTTTATTTTTAACAGAACCATCAAAAGTTGTCTTTGAATCATTGTAAAGCGTGAAAGGGATGTCTTAAGAAAAAACAATTTCGTTTAAAATTTATTTGACTTAACATTAACAATAGCCATACATGAGCCGTTAGTACATTGAATAAGTAAATATTGTAACTTTAAATACTGGAATTCCACAACACAAAATAAAACTCTTATCATTATAGGCACATCAGAGTACATTCATATCCCTCACTTATTTATGAAAATATTAATATTACAAGTTTTTTTTGACATTTTATCTTTTTCTCACTGACAGTTCAATTGACAGAATAGTCTGAACTGTTTTTTACAGCCTTCGACCTGAAGGTAGTAGGACTTACATTTGGTGTTAGAGGGAATGATATAATAACTTTAAATTACAATAATTTAACCTTAATAATAAGTTTTATAACATTAAAAAATGTAAGAATATATATATTTTTTAATCCCATATTATGACAACTAATGTAATGTGACCATAGACACTAGCTAAATGTAACGTCGAACCATAGACAATGATTTATTTACTAATACAAATTATTGCCATGTATAATACAACGCTATGTAAGGTTGGATAAGATATAAGATTTATATTGTTTAAAATTGAATCAATTATTATTAAAACAGTAACAGGATATATATATATATATATATATATATATATATATATATATATATATATATATATATATATATATATATATATATATATATATCGTAGTATTTATTTATTTATTTCTCCGGGTGTCTTGTCGGGAGGGGCGGGCGCGGGCTCCGGTTCCGGCTTGAGAGTTATGGTTGCTGTCTTCTCTGAGTTATTCTAAAACATAAAATATATTATTAAAGTACGCTTCATTTGAAATGGGAAGATTTGAATATAGAACAAATTTGCATTTGAATAAAGAACAATTTGAATTTGAATATTGAACAATTTGAATTTGAATAAAGTACAATTTCAATTAGGAACAAATTTGAATAGATAATGTAAGGGTATAAAGATATATTCGTAGTTTCTGTAGCGTACCTTTTCTTCAGTAGTAGTGGTAGTAGTAGTGGTGTCTGTAGTGTCACCGGTGGTCGCGTGCTGGTGTCTCCTCCTCCTCTCCACGTGTCCGAAGCAGTGCTCACACTCGTCGTCGCTCTCCGAGTCGGACTCGTCCCAGCGGCGCGGCTTCTCGTAGATACAACAACCTATGATATGAAGTTAACATTAGGAAGGAATTCGACTAAGGAAGATTAAAACAGAATAATAATAATGACATGCCAAAATTTTTTTGTCATTTTTGGCGTTAGAACGATTATAGATTCCCAGTTTAATCTCTTATCTCAGCGGTCTAACCCCACATGTATTACTATAACCATTAAAATAGCATTATATTTTTCGGAAGTATTTTGGGTATTTAATTATTTTACTTTCAGTAATATAGTATATATAGTAATATAGTACTTTCAGATTTTGGACAGTCGAGCTTAAGAGGTCTCTTAATTACTCTCGTTTTCTTTCAAGTATCAACTATTTCTGACTTACTGCACGCCTTGCAAGCAAAATTTTTACTGTGTTTCGAGCTCTGGTAATATGGATACCGACATATGATTTATATATTTGATACTAGAAGACCCGGCGAACTTCGTTTCGCCCTATAATCAAGAAATATCTGTTACGTTTTTTTATTTATATTTTTGGAGTTTACCTATTAAAGCCATAAATCTCCGTGTTTTGAAGTGATTAGGAATGATTAATAGTTAATATGAGAGTTACACTGAGCTAGCAAAATAATAATTGTCAACGTTACTACTACACTTGATGCACAAACAATAACGATGGCCGACAACTGTGTAGGGAGTGAGAGAAGTCTAATTGTGTGAGAGAAACAGAAGACCGGCTTCGTTCTCATCCCTACTCCGTGCTGTTTACTGGGTCAGAAGTGACACCTGTAGATATCTGGCGGGGATAACTTATTAAATGACGATTGATCAGTTATCGACCGGAGATGAAAAATGATTAAATTACTAAAATAGCTATTAAAAAATAAGGGTTGATCGTAGAAGGGTGAAAATTTAGGATTGTATGTATTTTTGTACGTTGTATCATAAAAAAATAGTAATTAAAAATTTTGTCTAAAAAATAAAAAATAAAAATTTAGGGGTGGACTACCCCTAACATTTAGGGGGATGAAAAATAGATGTTGGCCGATTCTCATAGCTACCGAATAAGCACAAAAAATTTCATCAAAATCGGTCAGGTTGTTTCGGAGGAGTATGGGCACGAAAACTGTGACACGAGAATTTTATATATTAGATTAGAAGATGGGAATTCTAAGTGTTAGATACTTGCCTACCATCTTATCTCTTGAAATGAAGATGTTTTTTTTTCGTATACAATAATAAAACCGACAAACATAGTTTTATCTAAATATAGTCTAGCTAATAGCATAGGTCTGATCGATAGTTCATACATAATGCAAATCGACGATTATTACATAATATGTTAACAATATCTCAATATTTGATATAACTTGATAGTCATGTAATGTACATACACTTGGACTTCTTCTTGTTCATGTGTTCGTTGTCCACGGTGTCCTCGGTCCACACCACCTTCTTGGCGTTGGCGGCGCGCGAGGGCTTCAGAGTGATCACGGCCACACGCTCCACGGCCTCCTGGAACAAGACACGAATATTACATGTACATACGAAAGAACATAAAATTAGTATATATACAGTGGATTTCATTAATAACGACCTCGGTTGTAATGACCTTTCGGTTATAGCGACGTCGAACTTACGTCCCTAGAATTTGAAACATACTTTCGTATAAATCCATTCGGCAATAGCGACTCCGGATATAACGCCTAAGTCGGGTATAACGACTTGTTTTTATGAATTTTTTGGGACAGATTCCTAGAAATTCATTGCGGATATTGAGACGGAGTCGGCAAAGGCGCAAAGACTCATTCATCAACTTTAACTATTAAGCTTGTATTATGTAGGAATGTAAACAAAGGATAAGAATCTTTTGTTTACATTCGCAGATGGTCAAGTGATTTGTTTCTGTGTAGGATTACTTAGCACGTGCATGAAGTTAAAATTATGAATCAGTTACGTATCATTTTCCAGTGAGTAAACATCGTTTCTTAAACTTATGAACATGGCTCCTAGACATACATTTACTGTTAAAGAAAAAGTGGATATCATTTCGAGACTGGAAAACGATGAAAACAATGTTGATCTGTGTAAACAATTTGGGGTTTCTCATTCTACAATATCAACGATGTGGAAAAACCGCGCTAAAATTATGCAGTGTTTTGAATCAAAATCCCTGAAAATAAAGAAAAATCGTAATCCAACTCATCAAGATATTGAAAATGTACTTCTAGTGTGGTTTAAAGCACAGAGAAGCCAAAATGTACCTATAAGCGGTCCTCTTTTGCAAGAGAAAGCTAATCATTTTGCCAGACAGCTTGGGAAAACAGACTTTAAATGTTCAGAAAGCTGGATTTACAGATTTAGACAACGTCATGATATAGTGGTCGGTAAAGTTTGTGGAGAAGCCGCTAGTGTATCGCAAAACGACTGTGATAATTGGTTGAGAACAGTTTTACCAAAATTAACTGAAGGATATACCGACAGTCAAATATGGAACGCTGATGAGACAGGATTATTTTTTAAATTGACTCCCGATAGAACGCTAAAATTCAAAGGAGAAAAATGTACAGGAGGGAAACTATCAAAAGATAGAATAACGGTGCCTGTTGCTTCAAGTATGGAAGGTGAAAAACGTAAATTGCTGGTTATAGGTAAGGCGAAAAAACCAAGGTGTTTCAAGAATGTTAAAACTTTGCCAGTTGATTACGAAGCCAACAAAAAGGCGTGGATGACATCAGAAATTTTTGAAAAAGTTTTACGGAAATGGGACTCTGAGCTAAGAAGACACAATAAAAAAATCATCTTAATTATTGACAATTGTCCAGCTCACCCACACATTCAAAAATTGACTAACATAAAACTGGCATTTCTACCACCAAACACTACGTCAGTTATTCAACCTATCGATCAAGGTATTATTAAGACTCTTAAAAGCCATTGTCGAAAGCTTCTTGTCGAGAAAATGGTAAATGACAATGAAAACAGCTCAACTCCTTTTGCCGTCAATATTCTGGACGGCATTGAAATGTTAACAACAGCATGGGCACGAGTTACTGCAGATACAATAAAAAAATGTTTTTCACATGCTGGGTTTGGTAAATTTTCTACCATTAATACAAATGATGAAGATTCTGATGATGAAATGGATAACTTGCCATTGGCAAGATTATCATCAGCGGAACCAACAGTTACGGATTGGGAAACGTATGTGAATATTGATGATCAAGTTATCACTACTGATAACTTGACGGATAATGAAATTATTGATTCTGTACTTCAAACTCAAGAACAGGAGCATGAAGAAGAGGAGCATGAAGAAGAGGATTGCAATGTAAACAAGATTCCAACAATTAGAGATGCATTATGTGCTATTACTCGTACAACGCTCAAAAAGTACTGTTTATTTGGAGAAGCCAGTAATAATTTAGATGTAGAGGGAATTATGAAAATGGAATATACGTTACAGCGTGCACAAAAGTCTAAACTTAAGCAGTGCACTATAACTCGTTTTTTTAATAAAAGCCTTGTATAATATAAATAAGTGATAAATAAATAACTACGTACGTATATAAACATAATGTACGTGATTTTTTATTATTTCGGATATAGAGACCTCCGGATATAGCGACAACATTAAAGTGGTCCCTCCGCCGTCGTTATAACCGAAATCCACTGTATTTATAATATAAACGTCATCATCATCAGCCTATCAGAGCTCACTGCTGAGCAAAGGCCTCTTCTCACATGGAGAAGGTTTGAGTATTAATCACCACGCTTGCTCAAGACGGGTTGGTGATTTCAAATTTATATTCCTTAAATTAAAAGTCATGGGTTTCCTCACGATGTTTTCCTTCACCGTCTGTCAGTGGTGTCTTATTATTTTTAGAGAGTACATATGACTCGTATAAAAATCATATTCGTACTTGCCATGTTTCGAACCCATGCCCTCATTAATGAGAGGCGGGCCTTTTAACCACTAGGCCACCACGACTTTATATTATGAACATAGTAGTAAATAAACTTCTATGGATTCAATTTATATTTAGAAAGTGTGAAGGAATAACAATAGAAAATCGATTCGAACATAGACTTAGAAAAAATTGTGGTCAGAAAATTTAAACGGGTTATGTATGGGAGTATATAGAGGAATACCTCCGGACATTTTTATTTCAAGAGCAAACACTCGTATCTCCTTTTCGTTGACGTCCAGCTGCCTTTGGCGATAAGAATTTTAGGTGAACCGTCAACCGACATATACTTATTTACCTGTGTATATGACAGTAGCGGCCCGAAGGACTATAAAGTTTTAAACACGAGTAATAACGGCACCCAAAATAGGCTTAATGATTTATGTAAGTAAAGCATAATAAATTTTTCCCTACTATTAGGTAATCAATCTTAAACAGCTGTGAAATGTTCAAAATAAATATGGAAAGAATAAAAATTCGTTAAATAGAACAGTATGCAAGTAAATGTCACGTACATATTTAGCACATGACATACTTCAAATGAGGCGTTAAACAGATTGTTTACGCGCCAAATATTAAACAATGACGTAAACATGGAAAATGAATTTATTATAGAACAACAAATTGACATGTTTTTTATAATACAAACATTTCCATTTCTGATTTACAAATAAACATTGAAATATGTGACATTAAAAATACACATTACTTTTAATATACGATCTTCTTAGATTGTTTTTATGAAAAGAAAAACGTCATAAAAATTAATAATAATAAACGGTCCCTATGTAAATTACACTTAGTACAATCAGTCTTATTTGTAAAGCAATAAGTAATGTCATCGTCTTATAAAAGAACAAAGAGCTATTAAAACTGTATTGTACTGAATCAATTACTGTAGACTTGATCAATAAGGGGTATTGTAATTTGTATGCGAGTTCGTCTCTACTATCGTGTACTTTAATGTGAATTTAAAAAGACTTATTTTCTAAAAGATCATTCTATCAATGATTCAAATTCCTATGAGAATAATCAAGTTTTGTTAACGCTTCTTTTAAAGTAAACAAATCAATAAAATGTATAAATGTCAAACATAAGCCGCTCTGGCGTTGTAGAATGATTTTAATAGAAGTCATTTTGAAAACTGAAGAAAGATTTCATATTGACTGTAAGTTGTAACAAGTGGCGACCGATATGTGAATGAATAAATTATTGAATGAGATTGAGCGTATGAATGACGACTGTATAGAGGAAAGGGCGGCAAATAAATAATCATTTGGTATAAGTTGAAACATAAAAAATACAGTGAATTCAGCATATAACATTCAAATGAGATAGAAATTGAAAAATAAAAGTAATATTACAAATGATTCACAGGTTATTTAAGTTTCCATATTGTTGTTTTATTGAAACAAATGGTTACTTCTTTTATCTGATCTGCAATGTAGTTGAATATTATTTTGTTATAATACAAATATAATGTAAGACACAAACACAGTATAATGAAAACACTTTTAATGTTTATTCAAAACTATATAAAATATAAAATGATATGTTACATTGATTACACGTTTTATCTGAAATTATCTCTAAGAATACACAGTTCATTAATATTTATATAAAATAATTGTGACATCTCAAGTGTTGCCATGTCTCCTACTTAACAACTTTATTTAGCATCAATTCTTTAATTCTATCATCACTGTATCCTAAGAAATTTGATAAAATCGTTTGTGTGTGCTGTCCCAAGGTCGGCGGTGCAAATCTAACTGAATTACCACCCTCTGAGTAAACAGTAGGAGGTCCAACCGTTTTTATAGTCCCGGCCTTTACATGTTTTAATTCCTTCACCAATTCAATTTCTCTAACATGTTCATCATCGAAGACATCTTTCATATTGTTAACTGGTCCGTTTGGAAAACTCGCATTCCTGAAGATCTTAGTCCATTCCTTCCTCGTCTTAGTTATCATGACTTCACCTATAATCCTGACTATTTCGTCACGATGTTTTACTCTCGAAGCATTATCTTTGAATCTATCATCTATTATCAGGTCTTCTCTATTGATAAGTTTACAGAAATCTGCAAATTGTGCATTGGAACCGGTACCGATGACAATATCACCATCCATAGTTTTGAAAGCTTGGTACGGCACCAAGTTTGCATGAGCTGTACCCCACCTCTGTGCTTCGATACCGCAGTTTAAATAAATATTAGCAATATTTATCATGCTTGATATTTGTGTTGAAAACAGATTGCAGTCAATCTTCTGGCCGCGGCCGGTCTTATGTCTGTAATACAGGGCCGTCATGATTGCACCAAATGCATGAAGACCAGTAGTGACATCGGTGATAGCAACACCTGGCTTTACTGGGTTGCCGTCCTTCTCACCCGTTGAATTCAATAGACCGCCCATAGCTGCTGCAATAACATCATACCTGATACATAAATTAAATATAGGATAAAATATTTTGTTATTTAAATTCCAATAAAAGATATGACAACTAATATTTTGTTACCCAGGTTTATTTGCATAAGGTCCGGCCGGTCCGAAGCCTGTGATAGCGCAGTATATAATCTGTTTATTGATCTCTTTTAATTTCTCATAACCCACTTCCAACTTATCCAACTTCCCCGGTAAGAAATTTTCAACGACCACATCACATTTCTTTGCCAGATCATATATTATGTTTTTACCTGGAATAAATGTAATTCAAAGTATTTAAAATGAGACATATCAGTTTCTATATGATATCTGATTATAAATTAAACAAACATACCTTCTTGAGATTTTAAATTAATGCAAATACTCTTCTTGTTTCTGTTCACAGAGAGAAAGTAATATGAATCTGTGGAATCTTTAACAAATGGCGGTCCCCATTTCCTAGCTTCATCACCTTCAAGACTCTCAACTTTGATAACATTAGCCCCGAGGTCACCCAGGGTCATGGTGCAGAATGGACCGGCGATGACGCGAGATAAATCTAATACGTTCACATCGCTGAGCAAACCGTCGCATTTCGTCGAGAATAAAGCTTTAACTACGAACCGACTGGGAAAAATACACCTTACAGGCGTCTTTAACGTCTTCAAAGCAATCGCGACAGCCCTCATAATTAACAATAACGTAATAAACTCAGATACCGATTACTCACTTATAAGATATTTGCTTATGTATTACCGCATTTCAAACTGTTGATAAGGTTGTTTTTATAATAACTGTTAAACTACTTACCTCCTGTATTTGCGGGGGAACCGTTGTCACCGCCGTACTCGTCGTAGCCATTTCTTCGCTTCGTATAATTTTCTGTCGATCACCCATTAAATCACATTACTCTGTAATATTTTCACATTATCAACTTAGGTCACGTTTTTTCTTAGTTACCCTTTAATGTTGTCAATGTTTATCAAATGATTATATAGACAGAAAGCCGTATATCTACTAACTTTATAGCTCATCACATATACTTTCGAGAAATAAGCAAAACGTCAAAGTCTAAATGTCAATTTGACATAAGTAAATAACAACAGACTAAAAGTATATAGATATTCTCAATTTAAAGGACATTTTGAAAAATTAAAACGGAGGTACTTTGTATCAATTAAACTTCATTCTAACATTGTGGTGAACATTCAAACAACAAAATAGCATTCTAGGCAAGGAAATTAAATATGTAAGGTTAAAAATGTTATTATCTTTCTTTGCTGCACATATAGACCAGTGCCGATAGCTTTTAAAACATAATAAAATTATAGTAGGATGAAACCCATTAAAAAAGGAGGGGAATATTATAAAAATTAAAGGAAAAATAATTTACGGTCGATCTGAGGTCGGGAAGGGTATAGGGGTGGGTATTTAAGGTTAAAAAATGGTTCTTCTCGAATTTCCGGCAAAACTAAAATCCTAATGAAAAATGTTATATGGCATAGTTGTAGGTAATAAAAAGATCTAAAACTTTCGTACTTACATTTTTTTCATATATCCTCAAAATTTCAGTCAGTGGTGGCCTAGTGGTTAAGGGGTCCGCCTCTCGTTGCCGAGGGCGCGGGTTCAAACCTGGCAAGTACCAATGTGATTTTTCGGAGTCATATGTACTTTCTGAGAGTATTTAGACATCACTGACAAGGAAAACATCGTGAGGAAACCTGGACTTATAGTTTCACAATTATAAGTTTGAAATCACCAACCCGTCTTGAGCCAGCGTGGCGATTAATGCTCAATCCTTCCCCATGTGAGAAAGAGGCCTTGCTCAGCAGTGGACTCCGGATAGACTGATGACTCAAAATTTATGTGAAAAATTAAAAAAAACAAGTTTTTTGTTTTTTATTTTTAGCTCTTCCAAAAAACAATATTTTGTCTCGAAATTTGGTGAAAACTTACCTTTTGATATCTCAAATATACTGTAATTTATTTGATTAGAAATATTTATTTTTTCATCTTATTTTGAATAAACATCGAAAAATTAGTCTCATTTTCAGTCGAAAAATCTCCCGTCAAAATATGAGTTTTTTTCAAATATTTGTTATGTGTTCTGTTCGTAAAAATCTCTATTTTCAAATGGTGAAGAAAAAATAATAGTTTCTTTCTTGCAGTACCATTTTTGGTTAAAATATTTATGTCCCTTTCAGATAAAAGACACTGGAAATCGTTTTGAAAATGCTCTTTCTATTTTTTTTATAGTTTTAGTAGTTTAATGTAAATTTAATAAAAGAGGCATTTTCTGGAGATCTTCCAGAGTACACAACTATTAAAAATAAATTGAAAGAGCATTTTCAAAACGATGTTCAGTGTCATTTCATTAAAAGGGGCATGATTATTTTATCCATTAAGGGTTTTTGTTACCCATTATGGGTTTCATCCTACTATAATTTATTTTCACTTTTCATTAATTTTAAAGGCTTCTGCACTGGCCTAGTAATATTATTATTAAGCTATTTATGAATTTTAAACTTTTTCAAATTAAACAATTGGGTACTTATTCAAAAATACAGGACATGTTTTTCTCCTTTTATAAATTTTTAAAAACTGTATTCATTTTATTACTTCCTTCGACAGGAAATTAAACATTTTAAAAGCAAAAAAATATAACTAAATCCATTATACAGGGTGACTGGTGAATTACTATCAATATTTAAGGAGAATACTCGGTACATGATTCTCATTCGAATTATGTAAAAAAAAAATGGTACTTAATTTTTGACCAAATTTCCGTATAAATAAATAAAGTGTGGACACGTTCCAAGTGTTCCAAGTGTGGACGCGTCCGTCGGCGTGCTGATACGACACCACGCCGACGGACGCGCGTGTGTGTGTATACCTAATCTGTAGGGTGTTCACACGATGTGTAATTAATTACATAACTTTTGGTTAACTTTACTTAGAAGTTTATTAATATTTATGTTATATTAATTTTTATTTTGTCATATATGATCGTCAAATATCACGTCCTCAAGTATCGATAGTAATTCACCAGTTACCCTGTACATGTGATCGTAAGTAGAAATATTTAAAATTTATGTCATACATTTGGATTACATACTTTTAATTTTAGCTGTTTCATAGGCGACTTTGTACCAAGTTAAATAGAAATTTCTTATTATATTTTAATAGCTTAGAACGTGAGGTGTGTTGCCTATACACCGACGTCAATGTTGTAGAGGAAGCAAGTTTTGTAACTTGGATGTTAAAACAAGCCTAACTTGCATCTCTTTTCGGCAAATAATGCTGGGAAGTTGTGGCATACATAGAAGTATGAAAGTAATAGATATAATTTAAAAGCCATCGTATTGCAAAGAGTGGAAACCTAATAACAGTTATGTACTTTGTACCGCTTCATTAAGAGAAACATAATAGCAAGCGTCATAATAATTTGAAGAAAAAATCTCTCTCCGTTATCGATTCCTATTAAATGAAACGCATTTGTACTTACATGAACTAAAATAGTCTTGTCATAAATATTTTTACAAAGAAAAAATAATGTCATAACTTAAAATCATTTACTGAATATAGACCTGGAAACCTTGATACCAGTTATTAAAACCAGCCTCCATTCTATCTATCTGAAGATTCTTCACTTTAAATTGTAATGGCTCTGAGAGTAAAACTTAATATCTTAAACTCACTGACAGACTCATTAAGTTCAGATATATATGACAGCCAGTCTTCAGCTTTAATGGAGTCCGGGACGTTCGTTTCTTACAAAGACTGGATGGATAACTTAACATCCATCCCTGAGGCTTGCTGAAAGGACCTTCCTAGGCTTTTGGACATGGTGTTAATGGCTTAACGATACTCGAAAGGTATCTTGATAAACTTATGCCGATGTAGTAATACATATTTCATTTAAATATTTGTTTAAGTGATTCCTTCATAAGAAACTCCCAAACAATCCATCACTAAGGCCTAGCAATGCTTACGTCAAACTCTGTTGATTAATTACTAATTTTTCTTTAGAGAAAAAATCCTTTTTTTTTCAAAGGATTTTTTCGAATTATCCCTTACTGCTATAACCGCATTTTCCGTATAAATACTACATGGAGTTCCAGATCTTGTGTTGTCACAAACAGATGAGGGTTCAATGTATCTATATTTCCTAATTAAACTAGTATACAAACAGTTATGTTATTTATTTAAAGGAAATATATTAGAATATTCTAAATCACAGAAAAAGTCAGAGTTTTTTTCATGAAATTAAGTTAGCGAGAGATTTCGGGGGCGATTAAAATTTTGTTTTTATAAAACATGATTATGAAAAACTGCTTTAATTGAATAGAATTAGAATCGACTTGAACCATAATGGCCTCGTTAAACAACTATTAATGAAAAATGTTTCTAAAGACGATTTAATAACAAAATAAAAATAAATACTAAGCAAAGCTTGATTACCAAATGTTTTTTTTAATACAAATAAGTATTCGTTATCTATTACGCCACAATTCACAACACGTATATGACTGTAACAATATTTTTCTTGTTTGATAATTATTATAACATATGTATATTTATGTAAAGAAATTGAGACAGGAAAAATTGTATTCATCGTTCCTCAATACCTGAAGATACCTAGATATAATACAGATTGTTTAAAAATACTCAACCTTTTTTCTCCTATAGTTAAGCGGTTAAATTCAAAATGTAGCTGAGAGAATTATACGTCATAGCTTTTGACATACAAATATATTATATATCAAAGGTTTATGGAAGATAAAATGATGAAATATAAGTTTTTCTATGATATTTTTGTTTGGCCATTCATATTATTGATGTCTGGCTGTTTTTTTTTTATGAAATATTAAAAATAATAACCGTCTTTGACGACCGACGCTAACAGATATATGTAATTTGTATTAATTATTACTTTTAACTATAATAACAATAAAGTAGAATGCCCGGTCTCAAAATATTTAATAAAGATTATTCTTATATGCGTCGTCAGTCCAACCAGGTCTGAAATATAAAAATGCCTGAGGTATTATTGGAATAATTCCAGAGCTACAGAATACAGATAATGTACTTATGATTCAAAAATAAAATGAATATGGACTGAGTGCAATGGTCTGGGAACGATTAATGATCGGTCGTCTTGACGTCACGACGAACCTGAATATAATAAAAGTATTTGGTTTTTTTTTTTAATTTAATGTTTTTGCAACGCAATAGCGTATTGAGGGTAAGCCTCATATTTAAATAAATTATTTTGTTTATAAATTCAGATTTTTATGAATAGAATTTATATATTTAAATTATCTTTTAATAAATTTAAATTTAGGTTACTAGATTATAATTATGGAATCATTTGTATTGACATCTGGAGAAAGCTATATGTCATTTTTTTTAATTCTGACATTTGGGTTACTGGTTATTTTTAACAATTTGTTTTCCTCTATCTAGACGTTTTCTCTGTTAGGAAGCCTGTAGGTACCTACTGCCGGTGAAAACTAAATTAAACATTTGTAATAAAATCCGCTCAGGTTCAATAGCATTATGGATAGTTTTTTCTTAATGTTTATGGGTAGGATAAAGGTAGGCATAGGCCAGCGTCGTCACTGTAATAATACTGATACAAAGAGTACCTTACTCTACACAAAGCGTAGTTGTAAAGAATGTAATATATGTAGTAATACCCCGCTTAACGCGACCCCGTTATGCGCGGTTTCACTATAACGCGATTTTCAAAAATTTATTTAGGTTGGGACATTGCAGAGTATAGACAATAATGATGACCGTGTCTTGAACGTGTGTCAAATGATTAAAAACAGTGTTTGGTGTTACGAACGTATTTTACAAGAACGGAAACAAAACGCTACTCAAAAGACAATACATGTATTTTTTCGTAAAAAATAGGAGTATCTATGTATTGTATAGTGTTCTTAGAATTAAAGTGATTGATTAAAATGATTTTTATATTTATGTATTAAATTTTGACTGTGTTTAATCATAAACCTCGATATACGCCAATTTCAGTTAACGCGATTTTCTCCGGAACGTATCCCTCGCGTAAAGCGGGGTATTACTGTATATATAAATATATTTTTATAAGCAACATTACACAATGGTTGATTGGTTATTGAGTCTGTGGTTGTCAAGTACGTGGGCTATTATCGCATCTACGCCTGATGCATTATAGTTATGACCTGATAAATCAAAATATCTTTTAAATAATATTCTAAGCTAGATGACATGCGATGTCATCAGTGTAGTTCTTATGATAGATAAATTTTAATTTGATTAAATAATAATAGATTTAAGGCAATTGCTGTCCATATTAACGCTATGTGCCATTAACGCTATGCGGGTGGGATATAACAACGCATTTCGATTACTGTTTGGACTACCACGATACTGTTAACTGTAGCGCATCAGAAATTAAGAAAGTAAGAATTGCGAGCACCTGGAAGAGATATACTCAAAATAATAATTCATTAGTTAAGGCATGCTCGAGCATTAATGTAGGATATTTTTTAGAGCATTGGTCCAAAATACACACACATTATTAAGGGGTATGCCAATGGTTATTGTGCGGTCAAGCTTGTGCTCATAATATTAATTTAAGGTCTTTGTTTTAGCTTTTATGTTCTTATTTTTCGATTGGGAGTGTAGTAAAGTCATTAAACAATAAGTGTTTGTAAAATTGAAATATTGTTCTGGAAATAAAGTGATTTTATTTATTATATTGGACGTCAGTAACGAGAAGTCTATCAATAACGATATGGGACATTATGTTTACACGAAGTTTTGTTCTGTCACAAGACTGATGACATACAGGCGTTGTGAAACGTGGGTTTTGTAGTCTGACGTTGTAAGGCGAGAGATTTATTAATGGGTAAAAATTCATAGAAGTACGTGTATAGTATGAAATACATTCACTATTTGAATATTTCAAAATTCACCCTGAACTTAGTTATAATGAATTGAATGAATTGATGTTTTTACCAATGACACAGCGCAAATATCACCCAATATATATTAGAGCATCTCGGTATTCGAGTCTCGATTATTAAAGTGAGTTTATTTACAGTTTATTTACTTATGGTTTAAATAAATATTTGATACTATATACTCATTTGAGTAGCATTAAAGCTAATAATCTAAAGTTAAGCTATTTAGTGAAACTTTCAATAAATAAACGGAGAAAAATATGCAAATAAAAATAATTGCTGGATGCTGGTACATGTAAGAATTATCGGAAGTGTATATATTGGTACACGCAGAAAAAGACATGGTCCAAAACTAGGCTTGTTAGATGTCAAAAAAGTTTTTCCGATACTAAATTAATAATCATACATTTTATTCATAAATCGTAAAATAATTTTATTTGAATTCACTTTGATCTTTAACGACAGGATTTGTAATAAAATTTACTACATAAGATAATATATAATAATAAAACTTACATTGTGTTTGAACATAATCATACATTTTAAATTATATTCATATTCATAGTAAGGTTCGCAATAGATTTTTTAGAAACCTACATACATAAATAATATATAAGAATAATAATATTATATACGTACTAGCTAAAACGGCAAAAGTTGTTTTGCAAAAATTTAGCGTTAGGTATTGATATTGAAAAATACATTATTTTTTTAATAACAAATTATAAAAAAATAAAAACTAATAATTTCGTCCAAAAATTAAGGGTTAATAACCCTTATCACTTAGGGGTATGAAAATTAGATAGTAGCCGATTCTCAAACATATCTTCTCAATTCTCTGCTCTCTCAAAAAGCTGTTTCAGAGTACGGTAACTAACATTATGCCATCAAAATTTTATATATTATATATAATAGATATACACAAACGGAGCCATGTTAAAGAAAAGGTAGAAATAGCACCAAACGATCATAAACAGACATTTTTTTAATTCATTCCACAAATATTACTTATATGTAATATCATCACATTTATCTATAAAATCAGTGATCTTTCACGATTCAAAAGTCATAAAACTAAACATAGTTTAACTATCCAACTTAAAATATCGACAACAAATTAATTTATGCATTTTATGGATCGTTAAAATTAATATGCTCAATATAAAGAGTGATAATTACAATCTCTTATACATTAAGATGTTAAAAAAAGGTTTGGTTTGTACGTGATCCAGTTGAAGACGTTGGAAATAGATCGTTCTGTTTATTGATAACAGTTACATCTGGATGTACTCATTGTTTCAAAGCTCCAGCACGTACGGCGGGTATAACGAGATTATCATTCTCCAGAAATGAAATCACAGGGGCGGAATCAGACGTTCGTTATAAGTACTGGAGAATTTATATATTTGATTGTGATATAATAACATATGAACCGAATATGTTACGTAATGACAAATTAAATAGAGATTTGATTTGATTTGACTGATAAATTATTTTATGAAAGAAAGGGCGTAAATTAAGCATAGAAAGGAAAAAAATTAAATTGGTCATATGAATGTTTTTGCTGTCATATTGATTTTTCCAACGTGTATACTAAAAGTAAGTTCTTAAATCTTGTCTTTCGTGTGAATAACAATAAATATTAAAATGTAAACCAAACAAACGGAAGGCATTGACTCGTCGACGACAAATACTGTGAAAAACAACGAATATAAATTGAGACGTCCCCACAGATGGCACCATGACATGCAATTAATCTCGATGCCAAAAGCTCAAAATATATGTCTTAAATTTCTTTTTAAATAGTAAAAAATGTTTGTGGTTCTTTGTCATTTGTTTAGTTGTGTTAGAAACGCGATCGCCGCAGGTCACATCGGGTCCCAGCCAGCAGATATAAACACCAACCATGATCTCCAGTTCTGAAGGCACCAACTTGGTGGCGACCTACATGATACTGCTCACGCTACTGATATCATTGTGGCTTCTCTACTCAGCTTTCTAAATGTCGGTATGTAATGCTTTCTCTCTACGTATTTTTTTATTTAACAGGAAAAAAGCATTTTACTTCAAGCTAGCACAAGAAAAACTAGTACCATCTTTATGTAGTTGTCATTTACGTAAGAAAGAATTTAAGACTGCATCATTTTTACGTAGGCGGGTCATTTTGTTGTCTTTGATGTTAGAAATGATGAGGCGATGCAAAAAAAATCAAAGAAAACGATGAAACTAAAAACTGAGATCGAATTAATCAACGTTCTTTCGTGAATAATAGATGCTTTTAAAAAGATTTCATAGGTTCAAAAAGTTTAAAGATGGTATGAATTTTAGTATCTAAGTTAAATAATAAACTAATCAATATCATAGTTACTAATAAATCATGTAATTCGTTTAACATCCTTGCCCCGAGTCCGTCCCTGGTGCGTCAGTGGCTGGTGGCGGGCTAGGATCCGTCGGTCAGTCCTCAGGCCGCCACCATGCCGATCAACGCGGAGACGGTCAACCTCGCCGCGACCTACATGATCCTCGTCATCCTCCTCTTCTTCCTCTGGCTGCTCTACTCCGCGGTCTTTTAGTGCTGAAGTGAGTGGTGTCACCGTCAGTGCAAGCTTATCTTTTTTATATTGGGTCCAAACTGCCTTTATTTATGTCCATATTAATCTGCAACCCTTTCAAGGTGGATGTTCTTCATCTAAGCTCGTCACTGAACCTTCACCCAGCCTCCTGTCTCCAGATCGTGTTCGTTCAGTTTGTTGTCGTTGTTATCACCGTCCTTCCATGTCGCGACAGTTCTATAATTACATATATATTTATAAATTCGTATTCGTCGTGAGATAGGGGCGTGGTGGCGCTCGGGACAGTTTCTTGTCGCCAGTTTTCTGGAGCCGCTTGTCCAGTGAGCGCGTCCGAGATGCCGAACCACGAGACCACTAGTCTCATCGCCACTTACCTCATCCTGGTGCTGCTCCTCGCCAGTCTCTGGCTGCTCTACTCCGGAATGTTCTGAGGCGCTACTGTTCAAGGTCCCATAATATTTCGTCATATTAACCATTAATCTACGACTCCATTACCATTACCCTATTTTACTAATGATAGTTTAACACACCTGATGATTGATTCTAAATATGTCAAATAAATCTACATGTCCCCATTCTTCATAGTCATTCGTTTTCATCCCAAACGCTTCGTCGAACATTTGTCAGCGACCGACTCGTCAACTATTCGGTATCTTCAATGATGGCCATATATTTTGTTACTAACATTTTTCCCTTAAGATGGTTATTAAAAGAAATAAAACAAAAAAAAATAAGTTCATATCTTAAGACCATAATTCTAAGAGGTAATTAAGTATTTATATGACGTCTGTTTTTTTTAACTAACACATTTTTATCTACTTGCATAAATACATTTTTTGTTGTAATCTTTATAATCATATTCCATTTTAAATTTAATTTCAGAATTGCGTTAAATATTTACAGTTTAACAATTTCAGTTTCACGCCAAATCTGTTTACACCTAAAATGTATTAACGCCGTGTTTTTTTTTCATTCCAAATCTATCATTTCCATGTAACGTCGACTATCATTGAAGAGGACACTGAATATAAGTCAGAATCTCCGCAACTATAAATGATCACGTTTGCTTCTCAAAGCACATGTCTAAAATTACTCGCCGAATTGCATTACAAACTTAAAAAATACCTGTATAGCTTTTATATAATTTTTCACGAGCAAAATACATAACAATTTTTCTATTATTATTTTAATAAAACAATAACTCACTCCTTTGAAGGATTAGGTCGTTTTCTATTATTTAAGAGAGAGAAAAAAATGTTTCTTTTTTAGAACTTTTTTACTAATCATTCAGTTTTCATGTTTTTGTCTTCACTACGGAACGTATATCGGTAGAAAATTATGTTATACTCTTTATTAATCAATGCCATTGATTAGAAATACGCTAACGGTTCATCTGTCTCTAGTCACTACGCTGCTATAATTAAAATTTCCTTTGTAGTTTCTCGTTCCTGACCTTTATCTCGTCTCCGCTGAAGTAAAAATAAACAAATAACGAAGTTCAAAGCAACTTGGACTTATTCGTTGATATATTTCACATGTTGTAGTTCGTTTAATGTCTCGGCCAAAACTAAAAAATACTAAATACATTTTTCTCTGCAATCAATCATCCGTCATTTTTTCCACATATTGACGAGTGTCCGTCTACATACGAGCTGGGAAACAAAATATTTTTCGCTTCAAATTTACAACATGACTAATTCTGACAGACATTTTAAATTATACGTATAATTGATTGTTAAAAGAAGCACCTTCATATGATTATCTTCTGGTTGCACAATTTTATTTTCGAGATATTTTTATTTCGATTTTATGAAAAAAGCACTTGTTCGTCATAAACAATTTGCTGTTGACGTAGGAGTTGTATATTTTTGTGAAGGCGTCATATTTCAACAATTCTGTGGTCTGTCCACGCAAATAGTTGCAGATATTTATAAACGAAATCCTCGGCGACATCTGGAGCTTTCCTTTTTATTTGATATTTTATTTCACAAAATTCAAAGTTGTTTATATTCAGGCGTAACTTTGAATTTATTATTTCTATGTCACTTTAAAAATAAACAGTGACATCAGTGACTTCGTGAAATCAATAATTTGACTAAAACGTTTTCAATTCAACATGTTATTTGTATAAATATTAATTTTATTATAAATATTATTGATGTCAGCGTTAATAATATTATTATTTCTTTTTCAGATGTTCCCAAAACAATACATCAAAAGAGACCAATGACATTTAGCAAAATGGCGGAAAGAAAAACGCTATAAAATTAAATAATTATAGAAACCGTAATTTTAGTATTTAAGCTATTTTAAGAAATGTCGTTATACACCCAAGCATTTATAAAAACCTTCGGATTATCCGGTGTAAGCTCAATGCAAATACAAATATTTAGGGCGTCGTGGAATAAACCAACAAAGTCAGTGCCGGGCATTCCAAATGTAACTAAAAAAAGTTTAAAGACAACAATTTCTCGTCAACATGACAGCCGTACGTAGGTTATTGTGTGCTATTCATCTTTGAATGTTATCGTTATGAACTAAGTGAAATTTGTAATAAACTTGTTTTTATTGAACATTTTCTTTTGTTTCACAAAATCCCCCATTGATTATAATTTAAACAAAAGAGCTTTTCAGATTAGATTAATTGAACGTTACCCAAATAACGAAAGATGAATGCCCGCAATAAATAAGAGGCTATAAAAATACATGGAAGTCTTCAAGTACATTCCACGCGGGCATCAGTTTGATATATAATGTACTTAATACTTTATAGAAATTAAAAGCGAAAATAGCCCGAATAAAACTGGACTCTGGTCAGATGGTATGGTATGGTTAACGGTAAACCGAAATAGATTTGTTTGGAACCTTGCCAATAAGTAATTCACATCTGTATGCAGGAGGCCAGTCCTCAATGAACACAGGTCACAGTGATACAATACTTTCACGCAGCTCGTTCCAAAACAATTAGTCACTGTATAATTGTTCGCCTACTATTATTAATGGACGTAAATTTGAACCATCAGTTATTTAGTTGTAATCTTGTTGCATTAAGAGATTTATGGTGTCAAACATTTATTTATTAATAGTATTAGTAAATAAAGAGGTCAATTTTCATTACGTCTCTTCTGACTTTTGAATTTGTCGACGCTTTCCTGAGAGGATGTTGATTCTTTGATGTTGAGAGGCGTGTCGCTGTCGAAGGTTTTTGAATTACGTTCATCAATACTCTGGTCCCTGATCGGTTTGAGTTCACGTGTTTCTGTGGACGGTGAAGCACCTTCCTTCTCTTGATACCACACATGAGGCTTCCTCCTCTTCAAGCCGGATGTACCAGCTAAGTCTGTTTTATAACTTTCTTTCGGATCCATAGAGTTTGAGCCGTGTTTGGATTCAATATAATCTTCAACGCTCTTGAAATCGTCTTGATATGTCTTTTCTTCTTTTTTGGTCACATCCTCTGCGCTTCCCTCTGCTTTCGTTTCGTCATATAGTATTGTATCTTTTTCAACCTCAAGATTGATCGCGTTGTCGTCGTCTAAAGAGCGACTTCGTATGTTCGTGGGCCATTCGATGTCAAGTTCTTCAAAGTCTGCTTCTTGCATCGCTTTTCCTTGACCAATATCAGAATGTATGATGGGTGGTGTGTCGACTCTTAGGGATTTGTCATAACTTGGTTGTAGTTTAATTTTGAAGCTTTTGTCACTGTGATCATCACCTTGGTTGACCGGAGGAGAAGGTGGAGGAGCGTCGGAATCATCCGATTTGTAAATCGTACTTTTACTTAGAGGGAAATGTGCCAGTAAATATTTTAAATCATTAAGATGTAAACTTAAAATTTGTGATTTCATAACCGTTTTATATGATTTAGTATAAGGTAAGTCCTGCTCCAGACCCTGCAACTGAGATGAAAAATACATGTACAGACATATATACAACTGTATTATTTTACTTTTATATGTGAAACATATGAATACCTCTCCAAAACAATCTCCAGGGTGATAAGATTTAACAATATTAGAAGTTTTTGAAGTTTCTAACACCTTCCCCAAATGAACGAAGTACATGGAATTTGTAATTTCGTCTTCCTTTACAACGTACATATCTAAAATATTAAAAATATAATTTTATTCCCATTAAAATCGCTTTAAGTTTAAGTTAGTACATTTCATACCTTCGTTGTAACTATACAATTGCAAAAAACCAACGAGCTGACGTAGGAACGCCGGTTCACAAGCTTTAAATACATCCTTCTGTAAATTCAAATCATTATTGAAACAATATAGCAAATAAAAATATGACGAATATTAAATTTAATGTATAAATGAACCTCAGTCAAGTGTTTTAAATAAGCAGCGCCCATGACTTGCAGCTTCAGACAGTCGGGAGCCGTCTTCAACAAGTACGGGATCTGCAGACCTCGTGACTCACGCCACAAGTGAAGACAGTACTTGTTTACTATTGCCACAAGATTCTTCGATACGCGATTGTTTTTAAGAAACTCCTACAAGCATAACATTGTTCTACAGATTTAATTTCACAAAACTTGCTGGTCTATCTTGTCTTAAACAAAACAAAAATATATTTTTGACATATTTTCAAAACAAACACGTTCTCTTTAGCCAATCGTAAAATTTTGTAAGCAGCTTTTTTAATTTTTGCTACATATCTCTACACTCTATTCCGAATCTAATGAAACCTCAGTCATATTTATCGAAGACAGAATTTTATTTTAAAACTATTTTACTACTAGGTACTTACTACTATCAGAATTGTATTTTAAAACTATTTTCAGTTTCCATGGACATTGTCATGAATTTTCATATAAAAGTATGAATACATCTATTGTTCCTTTGGGCTAATAAGATATCGAATAAAACGAAACTACGAAACTAATAATACTACATGTTGAAGTTACATTTATTCGACGTTTAGTAAACCTTCAGTGATGACGTATTTTTTGAACTTAAGTAAACTAATATTGTGAGTGTGCGTCAAACTTGCGAATTTCTCTGTAATTCTATTAGAGTTACCGCTGAAATACCATAGTAATTTCCGTTTTACAATATAGTTTGGTTTAGGTATTGTTATAATATATACAGTTAATATTTAGATACAAAATATTTCCTTTTCAAATGTTATGTCACCATAATAGAATTTATTACTCATCAATTTATTTTCGTCGAAATGCTATGTCACCCACGCTCATTATTATCAGCAAAGTAAAGCTAACTATTGTCATAAAAGACGACAGTTATAAAATATTCAAAACAAGAAAATGAACTCCTTTTTCCTATTAATAATAAGAAGTTTTCTCAATTGTTTCATATAACGTAGTCATATTTTAAATGAAACTAATATTTTTGGATGCACTACGCGATATTACTTTTGATAAAAACTACATATTCCCGACATTTCGATTGCTGTTAAGTATATATTAGTTTCATTTAAATGAATACTCGCGAAAATCTTAGATCTTAATGTAGTCATATTTTCTTTGTTTTTTAAGCGACCTCCATTTTTCTTGTTTGATCTATTTCATACGAGTTTAGTTATTATTCTATGAAGAAATTAATGTTTACATGATGATGACGTCATACAGCTCAATCTTAAAGATTCAGAGATAAAGATTGTGCCAATTCGTGATTAGTTTTTATTTATCTTTGGTCTATTTATATACTATTAATAAAATTAGTATATTTACTTACTAAATGTGAAGCTTCAAACAAAATAATATGTTCAAAATAAACCTTAGACTATTAATATTCATGAGCAATCATAAAGCGGATATCTGGTAATGAAAACTATTAAACTCTGTATAATAATCAAAACAAGTGATTCATAAAAGATTAATGTAAACACTTCAATTTTATTGTACAACCGAATGGCGTGTTTGAAGATTTGACAGGAGATGAAATAATATATACACAAAATTACATACTCTTTCCTGTATGTTTTTTATTAACATATCAATTATTTAAGACATCTCTACTAATATTATAAATGCGAAAGTAACTCTGTCTGTCCGTCTGTTACGCTTTCACGCCTAAACCACTGAACTGATTTTAATGAAATTTGGTACAGAGATAGAGTTGACCTTGAGAAGGAACATACATAGGATAGTTTTTATCCCAGACTTCTGAAAGGTTCTCTTGGAAACGCGATACATCCGAACTCCACGCGGGCGAAGCTGCGGTCGGAAAGCTAGTATGATGTAATGAAAAATGAATGATCATACATTTAGTTAACCACATACCTGCAGTTGTAAGTAATTGGCGTAAAAGTTAAAGGATCTGTAAGAATTGTACTGGATTATGTTAGAGAGTTCCCCGACGTACACCATACACATCATGGTGGAAATGATTTGGAAACCCGACACAAAGAGCACCTGGCAATAATAATTACGTTTATTGAAAATGATTTTCGAGACTTTCTGATGTACTGTGTATGTAATTTAAGTTATGTTTGTGAAATTATAATAGAATAAATACGGTTCTTTCTTTTTACATCGAATGCCAAAAGTCAGTCATATGTTTTACAAACTATTATCTCTTTATATTAATTACTATTAAAACAAAACAATTTCAAGACGATTTAAAAATTATTCCAGAGACCAAAAAAGTGTTTATGTTCTTATGAAAATTAGCACTCCGCATTACATAAATGAGTACATAAACAAAATACGATTTCTTTGAGAGTTTGGTATAAATTATTTCGTGTGTATGTTATAGATAATACCTCAGACTGTTTCTTCGGCAGTATATCTCCAACACCGGTTTGTGTGAAGGTTGTCAATATAAAATAAAGTGAACAGATGTAGTTGTTGTTACACCACGACACACCATCCTCTAAATCACGAGAAACAGATTGATATATACTTATTTTTACCATCTAACATCTACACTAAAACATTTCGCTAACCGCCATAGCTCCATGAGGATTTCGCAGCGGCGTTTTCTTCAAGGGTTCCGATGAAGAACCAAAGACTGACCGAGCCGTGGATGAAGACGGTGAACCAGATCAGGACGCTGACCGTCGTCGATAAGGTCAGGTTACCAGATATACGCTCATGGTGATGGTTCAGACATTTATATAGAGTTACCTTAAAACAATTCCTCCAACATTGGCCAAAAAAAACATCTCAAAAATACTTCAGAATACATCGGATACACGTAATACATTCAGAACATTAATATAAGATAACAGGAAACTGAAATAACAAGCACTTACGATCCGAAATAATCTGTTCAAACGCAGCCAAGAAAAGACCATCCCGCGATTGTTTTTGCACAACAAACACAGGAGTTCTATTGGCACGAACGATATTAAATCATATTTGAATTCTTGTTTGAAATAACTGAAAATACATCGACTATTATAAGAAAGGCGGGAGTTTTATAGTCAGTATCGTTTATTACATATTTTTCTATCAGACCTACATATATTTGTGATTCATGTTTTTATGTTATCGAAAAATTTTACGTATTTTTTTGTTTAAGAAAACTTACTAGGACGCAAATTCTTTGAACAAAAGACTATTCTTTTTATACATGATATTATATTAGTATGAATCCAGTAGTCTAGACTTAGTTTACATTAAAATTTTACTCGCATTCTCAATAATTTGGTACTTGTACCAAAAGTGAAAAACATTTTAAATCAGTAAATCAAAATTATAAAGACATACAAACAATCCTCAAGAACTCCTTAAAAATATATATTGATTCTGATTTATCCAAAACTATAGGAAATTCTGCAATTATCTCAAACATGATGATGTAATGCATGTCTTAATTGTTCAAATACACCTATATTTCCTAAATAATAAGAGACAAATGAAGAACTATTATCAGTACTCACAGAAGTCGTACTTTCATGAAAGTCCTCACCGCCACGTCATCAACGTCGATCATTTGCGGTATGAAGTACTGTAACACGAACTTCCACATGAAACAGAAGTCCAACAGGTACAAGGCCATGATGAGCAAGGGTCTGTTGTCTTGGAAGCCGGCGTTGTAAATGTCAGCGTAGATGCACGCCAGGGAGATGATGATGAGGTACATCCTGGCTATGGACTGCCTGACGTGGAGGAAACTGAAGTATCTCCTTTGGCTGGTCGGCACGGAGGAGGTAGCGAGACTTAAGTTAGCTTTTGTTCTCGGTATGATAGTTTCAACGCCGACAATGTAGCTCTATTGAACAAAGATTCCTTCTATATACGGCATTATTATTACCATCATCCCTACTAATATTATAAATGCGAAAGTAACTCTGTCTGTCTGTCTGTCTGTCTGTCTGCTACGCTTTCACGCCTAAACCACTGAACTGATTTTAATGAAATTCGGTACAGAGATAGAGTTGACCTTGAGAAAGAACATAGGATAGTTTTTATCCCAGACTTTTGAAAGGTTCTCTTGGAAACGCGATATAACCGAACTCCACGCGGCGAAGCTGCGGGCGGAAAGCTAGTACTTAATATATGATTTATGATGAGGAGCCTAAAAGGGTTTTAACGCCTGCGTACAAGTACATGAGACTGTCAATGACAAATTCAATTCATTACTAATATTATAAATGAGATAGTAACTCTGTCTGTCTGTCTGTTACACTTTCACGCCTAAACCATTGAACTGATTTTAAGGAAATTAGGTACTGAGACAGAGTTGACCTTGAGAAAGAACGTAGAATAGTTTTGATTCCAGACTTTTGAAAGGTTCTCTTGAAAAAGCGATATAACCGAACTCCACGCAAGCGAAGCTGCGGGCTGAAAGCTAGTATATATTATAGACACATTGTTTTCAGTAAAATATATATTGTATAGTGCACCTCATTATTCGGTCGATACATTTCCAGCAGTTCATCTACAGTGGGAAAATCGGCGATGATGCTGAAGAAGGTCTGCGCGTTGATATGAAGCAGACGGACGTCCTCGTGAGACTTCACGATGTCCGGACACCGGAACGTGTTGCGAGAGGTTAGGTTACCGAACATACTGTCACAAACAACAACTTTTTGATATGAAGAGTATCAATTATCAAACAAATAATTCCAATAGCTCATGTTTACTTTATAAAGATCTATTTTTGCATGTCATAATCATACTTAAATTGGCTTTTCTATGTATATGTATAAATAACTTAAACTTTTGCCAAGGAAATAGTAGTTAGAACAAATTAACATCGCCAAATAACCATCTACCGACCTGCCCTTTTCCAGTGTAACGCTCGTTTCAGTCTTGTGTTCTTCAAGGTCTACAGAGCCGAGGTCAACGAAGAAAATATCCGAAATAACGTCCTCCTTTTCAATTATTGTTGTATTTTTTAGAAAGTATGTAGTTCTGACAGCGCGACCAATAAGACGTAGGAGGGACACGTCACATTTATTCAAAATAGGGCACTGTAAGTTAATTAGTTTATATAACATTTGTTATTCTATTAATAATACTAAAATGACTGTTACGTATAAGAACCATTGTAAATGTTTGTCCGTAGATCTGCAGAATGGTGTCAGTTCTTAACGTAATCTGTTGACACATCTTGAGAACGTTTCGGTAATCGATACCTCCCATACGCTCCCAGTTGTATTGATAGTGCGCTAGAACTTGTCTGGAGCATACAAGTCACTCATTAGTATTGAAATATTTGGGGTTATATTAAATACAATCTAAAGTAAATTACTTTTGTAGATTAGAATCCAGTTTCTCTCTTCTCATGAAAGCCGATAAATCAATCATATTCTCTTGAAACGCTGCAAGATCTTTATTAACGTTCGCCCTTATGCTTATAATTCTGACAGAGAAGTACGTCGTTATAAGTGCTCCTAAAAAATATATAAAATATATATACCTAGCTATAATTGCATGTATTAAAAGTATTGTCAGTATACCGATCATCATCCCGGCTATGAGGACCCTTATGATATTGAAGTTGGTAGGTTTAAAGTTGCTGTAGCCCGTGGTAGTGGTTTCGTACACCACCCAGAAGTACGAACCCAGGTGCAAGTTCCATGGTGACTCAGTTACATTAAATCGATCTTTAAATTTATGTATTATTAATAACAATTATCACTAAAGCATTTTCATTGAGATCAGTAAGAAATAAAATTTACATGCTGTTCTAAATAAGTGTAACCACGAACCCCCCGGATCGGGTAAAGGAATTATGAACCATTCGTTCGTCTCCACTGTGTAGTAAATATTGACGGAGGAGTATACAAGGAAGCTGGTGAGCACGTTGAGCAAGGCCAGGAATAACGGAAGGGATTTAATTCTGTTACAAACATCATTAAGAATTAGTAGTCTTTGAAACTTTTTATACTTATCTTTATTTATATAAAAAAATATATATCATATTTGTAATCTCCGTTCCTACACTATATTTTCACTACAATCTTTGTTAGCAGTCAATAGTCTGCTTTCACTTCATGGAGTGGAATACATATGAAGCAGTAGTTATAAGTATATTTTTATTTAATGTTCAAATATATTTATATAAAAAATTTGCTATAAAACAGTCCATACTAATTCTCGACTTGATTTTTTAACAACGGAATTATTTAAAGTAACATAACTATAAAAAGATTATGTTTCCACAATGATAACAATTTTTGGACTACGCAATTTAAAGATTAACAGATCAAAAGAAAAGCATTAGGCTGGATTAAAACATGAAGGATCGAAGAATAACATATACCATAAGTAATACAGAAAACCCATCGTTCAGATATCATTGTAATCAAGTAAAGTTCAATTTGCAACCTTTATCATCGAATACTGTACGAACACTAAGAGTATATCTCTTCGTATAAAGGAGGCAAGCCCGAGCTGTGCAGCCGGCGTGCGGTACAGCTGCAGCAGACGGTTCAACATCAGGAACTGCCTAGTGGGAGTCTCGCGGTATCTGTTCTCTAAAATTAGGAAAGAAAGTTTTAACAAACATTTATAGGACATGGTAAACGAGCTCGTAAAAAGAACTTACGATAGGACTGCTTCCACGAAGACTCGAGCCTTTCTAAAGGCAGGCACCCAAAGAGGTCAATGAAAAACGCTCCTTTAACATAGTGAGCAGCGGTGCTGGACGGGTGGTATATTAATATCCCGTCGTCATTATAATAACCAACGAGCATTCTCTGTAAACTGGAAACGAATTTAACATATAGTGACTTATGAGAAAACGATTAAACTGAATCACCTCAATAATGTCACTTACATATCAAAGTATGCAGACAAATCAAGAAGCCAGGCGACTAAATTAAGCCAAGGAAACTGGAGCACGAGGTAGGTGTATGGAGGAAACACGAGCGCGGAGAGAAGGGCAGAGGTCGCTCGGATCCACTCGTAACGAACGAGATAACGACCATCGGGACGGAGAGTGAAACGAGGGAAGATGTACCTACGACGAGATAAACACGATCAGGGAGATATTGACTACAAGTACTTGTAAACTAAATGAAACTAATATTTTCGGATTTGACTTCGCGTTTTAATTTTGATTACAAACTACATACTCCCGACGTTTCGGCTACTTTTCAGCAACCGTGATCACGGGCAGACGAGATGTGATCACGGTTGCTGAAATATTAGTTTCATTTAAATGAGTACTCGCGAAAATCTTAGATCTCATTACTTGTAAACTAGTTATCACGGTACAGATTTCGGTTTCAGGTAGCAGCTTAAGTAACTTTTTTTACCCTGCACGGAAAAATCCTTTGAGATTTCGTACCTAAGGAATGAAAGTAATCCCAATCTGTCGAATGGATGTAGAAAAGCGTAGTCTTTCTCGTACTTTCTTGGCAAACGGAATCTTTCCATATTCGGAGGAGGATCTGGAGGTCGGTAGGACGTGAAGGGTGCGCGACGGATTTGAAGACGATGGTATTCCTAAGGACATGATACAGTTTTATATACTGTTGATACAGTTTTTATAGACAGCTGAACTATTGCTTTTTATGTACATTATTTTACAAATACATCGATCTTTATAGTATGGACAGAATAATTCAGTGAAAAAATGAATATCTTAATAGGTATGTATAATTATTTTTTTTGTGAACAGTCAATTATCAGATAATATTAACCGGTCGCTCCTTTGAGAAGTCTATAGCATCTCTTATTTGCGGTACTTCTATGGCGTTGATCAAATGTTTCCGTGATATTTTAAACATTTCCACGTTTGTCACAGCACGCACAGTATAAAATGCCGGAATTCCTAAGAGAAAGACAAATTACCTTTCACAAAACGCAGTAGGTATATATACTAACTACATCAATCGATTACTGTTTAATGATTTAAATGATCAAATAAGTCAGTGGTGGCCTAGTGGTTAAAAAAACCCGGCTCTCATGCATGACGACGCGGGTTCGATCCTGGCCCTGGCAAGTACCAACGTGATTTTTCCGAGTCATATGTACTTTCTGAGAGTATTTAGACATTAGTGATTAATGAATGTATTCATTCCAAAGAGGGTTGATGTCAGGCTGGCGGCCGGTCGTAAAAACAATTAGCCAAAACTATTAACAAACATGTAAGGCAGACCCTGGCTAAAGCTGGGAAATTGCCAGGTAGAAGAAGATTTAAATGATCAAACGTATCCTTACTTAGTAGACATTCAAGCACTCCGAAGTGGCATCTGGCACCGAGTTCTGCAACGACTCCTTTAGTATCAGGACTCAAAATCTGTATCAAAGAAATGTGCCTTAAAATCTTTATATATGAAAGAAAGTTATGTTAGTTACAAGATTTATAACTGAATAGAGGCTGGACAGGTTTAGCTTAAAATTGGTGGAGAAATAGTTTAGAATAAGGGAAACTACACATGTAATTTTTCATCCGATTAGAAAAGAACAAAGAAATAGTTGTTCAAATCCGAAATCTTTTTTGGTGCTCCATACTGTTTTGAAGGCAGAATATAGTTCGCCCTGTCAGCTATACATTTCTTATTCTCAAATTAACGCAGACAAGGTCGGGGTCAAAGCTAATTATATATAAAAATGACGTTTTAATTCTGTGAGAGTAATATATACTGTACATACCTCACATATCCCTCTCGTGATAACATATATCTCGTTACACATGTCCCCCGTGTTCAGTAATATTTCATTAGGGGCTGTACAGAACAGTCTCGCTTTAGAAGATATTGTCTTCAAGTCTTCTTTATGAAGCCACTACGAGTACATACATTATATACAAAAAGCTTGTTAATATTAATCATCAGTCAGCCTTATTTTATCTTCTTCGTTAGTACTAAATACGTTTCCAGAACACAAACTATTCACTGTCAAAAATGAAGTTGTTAACGACACTTGTTTTAAGGTGAGTGAATTAATACGATTTTTTAAATACGATATTTATTAAAAAAAACATTCAAAATATACTTTTTCTAAATATTTTGTTACAATATTCCATATATTTGATAAACATTAGTTTTCTTATAATCAATATTTATTGAAGTATAATTATTATCATTAAGTCAGTTTCATACTAGGTGCGTCTATCGTGTATACTAAACACATTGTATTAATATAATATAAATATGTGAACTCGATTTGATTTGCTGAAAGTAAACATTGATTTTTAATATAAATAATTTAAATTAAAAATATCTTTGACTATATAAAATACGGTATTTGCTAAGATAAATTATAAGTGTTTTTTGAAACTTAGTTATAATAATTATGGTAATTTCTTTATGTGATATAGAAAATATCCCCTTATAAAAGTATTCAGTTCACTGAGTTATTCAACAAAATCAGTTTTTTAGTTACCTTCATGAACGGCAAACTCAGTACATACTTGCTCCTCTGTCTTGAAACTATGTCTTGATACACGTGCGGCGGCAGATCGTAGAATATTGAGCTCTCGTTATTCGTAATTGAATACGCCTTCACAAGAATTTCATATTATAAAGGTGTTTGAATTAAAAATCAATATCTATTTGGATATCTCATACCTTGTCCGTGAACCAACACAGCTGTAAGTACTCGACGAATCTTTGTCTTAACACTGGGTCGATATCTTTTCTCAGAAGGAACTTTGTAACCATTTCTATGGATGCGTCATAATCCTCTCTAAAATGTTAAATATATTATGTCCTCCATATTTTTGCTGTTGTCCTTCTATAGTTTTTTTAAATAAGTAAAGTTTTTACTAACCTCAAAGCAGATGTGACCATTATTGTAGCGGAGTAGACAGCTTCAATAAATATGTACAAGATGACACAAATTTCTAATACTATAAGCGTATAAAGGACGTGTCTCCAGTTATCGATTCCCCAGGTCTCCATATGAGCTAGAAAACAATGCTTTTACAAACTCTAAAACTAAACTCAATTGTAATTTAAAACAGATTAATGTCAAGATCTATTTATCTCTCCACACAAACTCCTCGTACCAGTAAAAGTTATTACAGATATGGCCCAATAGAGTCCAAACGTCAACCGGTGGGGCACAGTTTCTGTATCAAGCGGCTGTTTCTCCCAGTATGGACTATGTGTGAAATTCGTCACTAAACAATATCCAAACCTAAAATGTTATGTCACTTTATAAAGAAGTATTATCTATATAAATCATACACAAAGAACCTACTGGAAGCACATAAATCCTTGTTGAAGAGCAGCAAGCAGATAACAGGCGGAAAGCAACAACAACGCGTAAGAACAGAATCTAACAATGTTGCTGTGATACACACATTCTTCCTCAACAATTTTCAGCACACGAAACACCTAGAAATAAAGATAATGACTGAAATAATTTTAAAATCAGACTTATTATAAAATTTATTTAAATCATATGAGTTCTTGCGATGTTTAAAACATTCGGCAATATTAATAATAAACAGGTTCTTATTGTTAACTTTTATCTTTAGTGATTATTTGCTATATATTACTGTCAACGCCTATTTTGCTCCTGTAGGACCTTAGAATATTTAAAAACCTTCGGTAATCTGAGTAGTTTGTTGAGACCAGCGAAGTGTCCATCACCAACAAACTCCAAGAGCGGCAACGTCGCGATGACATCCAGAACGAACAACTTGCTCTGCGCTTGTTGAGAGGAGGTCTGCGCTAGAGTTATTGGAACACCTACACATTGAAATAATAACACTTTATATATTTTTTACATGCCATAGTTCATGTTTTTTTGGTTAAAACGTCTCTTTTTGATTCCCAAAGAGGGTTGACGTCAGGCAGGCGGCCGGTCGTAAAACAATTAGCCAAAACTATCTACAACAAGTTCTGTGGAAGAGAAAAACATGCTATGCCGACCGTACATACAGTGGGACCAGGGCAGGAAAAAGAGAGACGAAATAGATTTAAAAAAAAAATCAGACCTTTCTTCGTTGTAATTCGTAAACAAAATCAAAAATAAATGTAAATCACCATCTTCAACATTGGCGCCAGTAGACAGGTGCACCACCAAATCCAGAATGTAGATGAAGGTCACCACGTAGTCATAGAATCTAAACTCGATCGGAACAGTTTTTTTGTAAACTAAGAAATACGGATGAGTCTGGAAATATAACAAGTTTGACATGAAAATAAGATACTGATAAAAAAAAAATAGGAAGTATAGCTTTAGTTGATTTCTTAGATTTTAGTGTATAGTCAATAATGACACAAATTACTGGCATAACATGATTCAAGTTAAGACGTGCAACAAAACTGACAATTTTCTATCAACAATGTACCTAATCTTTATCAGAAAAAAATTCTTAAAACTTGTAACCAAATTATTTCAAAGTAATTTCTTTTCTATATAACTTCACATTCACATTCTTTTCTGGAGTTATTAATGTCACTACGACAAAGAGGTTCTACATCCCTAGCAGGTACATGAGTGGAGTATAAGATAGTAATCACTAACGATGCAGACGGTGATGATGACCGTGGTGACGAACACGTTCCAGGCCACTTGGAGTGACGAGCGAGGCTGGAGGATGCAGGGGAACGTGGGCCGGAGACATATGGCGTCCGCCTCGTCTGTCAGGGACGCGTCAGCTCGCTACGGAGTATATGTTATGGGACAAGTGATTAAAGCGGACAGTATGAATAATGCCCAGTCATATTGGAACGAGTGATTGAGTTCAAAGTAGAACATTTATCACATTTCCCGGGTAATATGGCTAATGACCGATTTATAACTTGTACATACATATTGTTCAGATTAAAAACAATTAATTAGACAGTGTGAATAATTTAGCATATACTATAAGGAAATATTATTAGTTAATGCGATCAATAAGAGAATAATTATTTAAATGATTTCAGACGCATGAAAAATCTGTCCTATCAGTTTGTTGGTTATTGAAAATAGATGTCCAGAAGAAGAAATTGCTTCCCTTCTTCATACAACCGCGTCTGTGAGTTAATTTCCCATACACTTACATTCCTCATAACATAACAACCCGCTATTTCTATCATAACATCAGTTTCAGCCAGGAGCAGGTTACCAGCGGCGTCTCTCGATTCTTTCAAATCCATCAGGTTCCGTTTGAAGTGTAAAATACTACTTTTATGTCTGAAAACAATTGTTCCTATATATCAAAATAACGATTAAACTTGCCCGATACTGAAGAGCTCTAAACTTACTTTACTTCTCCACGATCTCGCATATAGAAATGTCTCTTAACTTTTTCAAAATGTTCCTAAAAACAAAGATAAACAAGGCTTATGGTACAATTTGCAACAGCAACAGCAATGATAAGGCTAGAGAGATTTACACATTTTCGATAATTACATTGACAAAAAATGATTCTCATTTATAACCTGTCGAAATATGTTTAAGACTCAACAAATAAATTCTAACATAATGTACTAACATTGAACGCATTCAATATCTTGTTCCCCTGTCCGCTCCTCCGTCCGTATTTAAGGACGGTCCTCCATATCTGCGCGGCGTCTAGGACATGCGCGGTACAGAAGGTAGCTGCGCGTATCTGAACGTGCGCGCGCCCACAGCACGCCGGCACGCCCGCGCACGACGAAACTGCCGTGCCACGAATCATACGCAACACGGCTGTAGTGTCGTCTTCGGCAGTCAGCATCTAATCACCACATCTTAATACAATACACTGACCACGATTTTGTTTGTGACTCAATGTAGGTATTATGTAGCTTTCCGCCCGCAGCTTCGCTTATATGGAGTTCGGTTATATCGCGTTTCCAAGAGAACCTTTCAAAAGTCTGGGATAAAAACTATCCTACGTTCTTTCTCAAGGTCAAGTCCATCTCTGTACCAAATTTCATTAAAATCAGTTCAGTGGTTTAGGCGTGAAAGCGTAACAGACAGACAGAAGCCAGAGTTACTTTCGAATTTATATGTAATATTAGTAGGGCTTCACATTTACCTAATGTCACAATATAGGTGATTTTTTTCATACTCTACATACTATCTCTATACCATTGTTATATGACTTAATTTTTGGTTGAGTGAAATCCTCTAAGTGACACAGTTGCGAAAACAGAGCTTTACCAAAAAAAATCCAAAGTAATGACGGTATTTTTACAAATCTAGCCATTAGTAAGCATCTATTTATTTATCTTCATTTACAAATTTATAAAATCAACCTACTTCTATATCTCCGTAAGTAATATATATAATCGAAGACTTTCTGTTATTCCGTCTTATGATCTGATCTCCAGGGATGTAGTGTATCGTCTCCGTCTTCTTCGCGAGCTCCGAAAGGAACTGATAGGAAAGGTCTCGAAGAATACGGCACTGTGGACATATGAACTAAGAACTTCTGGTGGAATTGAAGGAAAATATTTAAAAAAAATATATAGATTTTACAAACAGATGATGTTAATCACAGTTAAATTGACATTGAGATGTTAAAACTGCATATTTTTTACCATCTAATACTATTATACCTTTTGCGTCGCCTTAAAATATATATCGGTGTAAATAGTGGATGTCAAGGAAGGCGGAAAAATCGGCATCAGCTCCGCAGTAGACACGGCCTTCTGTTTGTGCCAGTACATCTTGTAAAATGTCTCAACTTTCTCTCGCAAGTTTGGAGGGATAGTGGGCTCTTGCTGAAACAAAATAAATCCTGAATAATATTATCGATTTAATTAAAACTCTCATTTATAACTTACTAGCTTTTCGCCCGCAGCTTCACCCGCGTGGAGTTCGGTTATATCGCGTTTCCAAGAGAACATTTCAAAAATCTGGGATAAAAACTATCCTATGTTCTTTCTCAAGGTCAACTCTATCTCTGTATCAAATTTCATTAAAATCAGTTCAGTGGTTTAGGCGTGAAAGCGTAACAGATAAAGTTACTTTTTTTTAATATTAGTAGGGATGACCACTGAAAGACTAAATATGTATTAACCATTTCCTTCATGATGAGCCTGTATCGGCTGCGGAACTTCTCCTCCGGCCTCATGTAGATGCTGATGACGAGAGACAGGGACGCGACCGCAGCCCCCGTCACCATCAGACACCCTACTATCATCACTGATAAGAAAGCAATGCGTTCCAGATCATTCCGCGGCGGTACTGACGGACTGGTACAAAACACATTATTATAAGTACAAAGAAATGAATTTATATTAGTTTTAAAATAATAAAAACAATTTCTTACCCAATCGGTATAAACATCTTGTTGATAATGTAGTAAGTACTGAGGAAACGACTGGGCAACTGGCTTGTCAACTTCGGTGCGTGTTGTATTGGTATATTGTACCTTGTTTTACCGAGTCGAAAATTATTATCGCTTTCCAACTGATAAAAAATAGCGTTTTTTAAAGATATTATTTATTCATAATTATTTCAAATCATTCATTTATATTTTATTTAGATTTCGCACCGACTTTTATTTCTTTTGACGTACAAAGAATAACTATTGTGACTGTAATATGTGACGCCCCATTTTAAAATGTTTACAACCATATATATACAGATTTTTATATAATAAACCGATTTAAGTAACTGTACTGACATTTGTGAAGATAGAGTACAAATTAATAATAATAAAATTACTTCTAATGCATGGAGTTTTAAAAATACGCGTTGGATTTATCATTCAAAAGAATTAAACGCCTTTGTTTAAACAGTTTCATCACACGTTAATCGTAAAAATATAATTGACTTACTGCATCAAAATGTAGCCAAATAAGAACCCAAGATACTCGCAATATCATAAAAAAGTAAGTGTACTTGAGTGTGGTCGCTACAATGCTGCCTTTGAGATTATGATCACTTAAAGCCCCTGGTGAGAGAAGTCGTTTACTTACACTAGCATATTAGTACAACAAAATATTTTAAAACATATTATCACTCACATAGGAATCTAAGTGGACGATGTAATCTCACGTAATAGCAAACAAGCTTATACAGAAATAAGTTCTCAACTCTTAGAAAGTAAGGAGAAAATGTCATGACATCAACCAGAAACGAAACTGAAAATATTATAAAGCACATTAAATTATAACTTTATCTATTTTATTGTCACTGAAGATGAATATTTAGAGTAAAATACGTGTACTAACTGGCTGTGCATAGACCTAAATCGGAGGTATGTAGATTGGCCAGGGAATTGTAAGCTAGACTCAAGACATGTACGGCATAGAATACATTATACACAACTTCAAACAACTCTGATAAAGCGCTTTTAAACTCGATGGACACCACGACTATGGCTGCCAGGGCTAAGACACATAGTACGGCGTTCCACATAACGTTGTCTTGAAGGGAGAACAGGGATTTGTTGAAACAATCAATTGAATAATAGAAGCCATACTCATCCTGAAAGATTTTACAATTACTACAAATATGGCAATATTAAACAACATTAGATTAAGGGCAATATTAAACAATATCATGATTTTGATAAATAGTCCTTTTGGTTGGACAAACATTCGAATGGTTACATACTTTAATATCATTTTTAATCAATGTCTGTGCTTAGAACATTGAATTTACCTCTTCTTGCTCACGATGTTGGTTCTCAATATCTACACTCATCTGAGCGGAGGTCGTATCCTTAAGCATGCTTCTCCTTGAAGTGTCTGCCATTATGGCTTGTGTATCTTTTTGAATGCTATTTATTCATTCGCACCTTTCGTATCTTAACAACACAGTTTACAAATAATACGAAAAATAACTTATCATCCGAGAACAATCGTTTTTTTAAATCTTACGGATGTACTGTCATTCTGTAAAGAGGTAACGATTTTCTTATGAGTAAAGTAAGTCTCCTTTAATATTCCTCATAACTTTTTCATTATATATAAATATTATTATTTTGTCATAACTTGAATTAGATTCGGATTTTTTTTTAACTTAAGTGATGATTTTCTTAATAATTTAAACAGTCGGTCAGTCACATCCAAAATGACTCGCCACTAAACTCATTTAATCTGATGGACTCTTGAACGCTGTTTGCTAAGGGCAGGTCAGTTTCATACAACAACCAGGCTTTTTTTCTAAACGAGGAAAAGCCTCGCGAGGAGGATTGTGTCAGTTTTTCTATAGAAGTACGGGAAGTGCCTTTATAGCTACTTTTGATTACACTACGGATCTTTTAATGCTAATAAAAATACTATATTGTAACTTTGGCCACCATCTTGAAAACACATTTTTGAACGATATCTCAAAAATTACGTCACAGGTTATTGAGATTGTTAAAAATAAAGCAAAATAAAATGAAATCAATAGGATTAAAAAAAACATACATATTAAAGTTCATTTTGTTTATATTCTCCCTTATATAATATCACAATATGGTAACAACAACTAAAATATGGCAAACTTAATGAACACTTAACATTACTGAGTCCTAACCATTTAATATCAAAACCATACTTAATATAAAAAAATCACCTAAAAAAATTGTTATCATACATTAGTTGGTAATTATTTCAAGTCATCGCTTTGACGACAATACATGAACTTGGCCATTTAATGTAAAATTAAGTGGCTACTATTTAGTTGGTATTCTATGAATGCAAGGTCAACCAACAAAAGGGGTAAAAGTTTTAAAATATCCTAACATAATAACTATTGCATTCTTTTATATATACCAACAAACACACAAGTTACAATTGTCGCAGTAACCCTTAATTACTATTAATAGTTTAATCTTGAACATTGTTCAATATAATATTAATTTGAACTATATCTGTCACGGTCATTGACCCTTGACCGCTCGCATGTGTTCCTCTCTGAACTCTCTGTTCATCTGAGCGCCGACCTTTATCCGGAGCCATTCCGGGGCTAGCTTGATGAAGAAACTCTGAAACAATAGAATATATTAAAATTAGTCAAGTTTTCGAGAAATATAGACGAAATACACAGAAGAATAGCAACAACGTGGACGAAGTACTGGGCACAGAAGGAGATTCTCGAGTAACAACTACTAGTTAAGATGAAAAAGATAATTTTAGACACTACAATATTGCCATATACAGGGCAACCTATAGGAGCTGTTTATATATAAATCTTCGAGACAAAATATTTAACACAATATAAAATATAAATTTAGGTGGGCAGGTCATGTCGCGAGATATGGTGACAGTCGATGGTCAACCCACAACCCCCTTCTTACCTGAACGCCATGCAACCAGTATCCAGACGTAGTGTTGACCCTTCCAAGCGTACGGACGGCGTGTCTGGCGTAGGTCTTCGCGTCTGGTACTAATAGGTTGCCAGCGAGGAGTGTGGGAGAGAAGGTGTTCATCTTAGTGGACACGAAGAGAGGCGACACGTGCTGCACCGTCACTGTTGGAGACACCTCCGCACGGAGAGCCAGCGTCAGGCTGCGTATGTATGACTGGAAACACACATGGAGTAGAATAACTTGGCCCATACGAGTAGAATGATGAGAAATACGTACATCTATTACTACCAATTAGATTTATAATATTTAAGTCAAATTAGATTTTTTGCATAAACATAGTCTTCATTCATACTGATTTTGAGACCTTCATGATCCATTTTGCATAAGTAAAAATAGTAACTCCGTATTTTTATTATAGGTACATGGTAGGTAGTAGAGTCTGTTTCTGATCATTTACTACAGGTCAAACATGGGCTGGCTAGATTGGGGAAGTACCACACTCTCTTAGAAAATCAGCGTGAAGTAGTCTTTAATGGCTGCATTTAGTTCGATAAGTGTGAGTACCAGTTACCCTTTTCCTTTTCCCGTTCTTTCCTAACACTCTCCTTTTCCCTCATTTTCCCACTTTTTCCTCCTCATCTTCCCTAATCAAGGGCAATACAACTACAAAACTTAATTGCGGATATCTACGGGCGAGGGTACTACCTTAATCAGGTTAGCCGTCTGTTTTGTCACCCCCATTACCATAAAAAATATAGTCAGTAGTATTGATCCTAGTATAGTACCTTAGTGGCAGCGTACACAGCCATGAGCGGTAAAGGCTGTAGCTCGGAGCCCGAAGACACGTTGACGACGGCCCCCCGCCCGCGAGACATCATCCCGGGCAGCACGAGGCGCGTGAGTGTAGTGACAGCCACCACGTTCACACTGATCATCTCCCAGGCTTTACTGACGGGCAGCTCTACCAGCGGCATCGGATACTCGTACTGAACACCCACGTTGTTCACTGAATGGACATACAGATATATTACTTGTGGTTAAACAACTTTATTTCTCATAAAGAACATACAATGTTCACTTGAATGAGATGTATTACATAATTCAATTAAAACAACAATTCAGTACAGTAGCAACGAACCATACAACTCAAGAGCGGTTAATCCAAGTGCTCCCTACAATAACTTCATTAATAAATTCTTAATAAATCACAGGGGTTATGTATTTATGTCATATTTTCAAACGATAAACTATAAAACGATAGAACGGAAAGAGAATTTTGTTTATCATGGTGATATAGAATCTATCGAAATTCCTGTTTAGCAAGAAATAATCTCACCAAAAACATGCCTGTTAAAAAGGGGGCCAAGTTCCAATCGGCTAATTGTTTGCCTAAAAAAGGGGTGAAATCCAATCTAATGCCAAGTTTAGATGCACTTTGAAATCGATCATAATCATCTTCATCAACAGCATGATCCACTGGTAAACATTTGCCATTCCCAAGACTCGCCACCACACCCAGTCCTCTGCCTTCCACATCCAGCCACTACCCGCCACCTTATTCACGTCAACGGTCCATCTGACCGAAATACACTTTACCATACACCCAACTTAAAATATGGTATAGTTGTGAAAATACGTAGGTGCTTGGTTAAAAAATATCTAAAATTATAATACTTCTCAATTTGAACTTGGCAGGTTTTTGTGCTGTACGTAACACTTAATTAATTGTATCATTAATTTATTATTTAGTTATATAATTATTTATATTTATATAATTTAAATATTATATAATTTAAATATTATATAATTTAAATAATTAAATTAACCTGCCAAGTTCAAATTTAGAAGTATTATAATTTTAGATATTTTTAACCAAGCACCTACGTATTTTCACAACTATACCATATTTTAAGTTGGGTGTATGGTAAAGTGTATTTCGGTCAGATGGACCGTTGACGTGAATAAGGTGGCGGGTAGTGGCTGGATGTGGAAGGCAGAGGACTGGGTGTGGTGGCGAGTCTTGGGAATGGCAAATGTTTACCAGTGGATCATGCTGTTGATGAAGATGATTATGATCGATTTCAAAGTGCATCTAAACTTGGCATTAGATTGGATTTCACCCCTTTTTTAGGCAAACAATTAGCCGATTGGAACTTGGCCCCCTTTTTAACAGGCATGTTTTTGGTGAGATTTCAATACTTTTTTTCAAGAAATCGTACATACAATCGTACTATACAGCCGTACAATGCATACCTTACAGCATGAAACATACAGCTACCATCTGATGGCATAGGAATTACCCTATGTGGTATATCTCCGCCAACCACCGAAAGATGTACAATTTCCATCGTTGGTAAATGAATAGTAGAAAAGAAATAGAGTGAATTTGTGCTTTTAACACGCACAAGTAATCAATCAATAAGCAATATCAAAATTAATCCTTTAGCAAGTCAAATCAGTGATCCATTTAATCGTAATCGTAACCATATATAAGATATCAAGACATAAGTGTAGAAAGAAATGACCATCGATTCCTTATCGACTTTCATTCATATATACTGCAGACAAAACAATATCGCGATTCAATTATACCGCTAGTGCCATCTATCGAAAGTAATTTATAACAATAGAAATCTGATTTTTTAGGTAAGCAATATTTAATTAAGTTATACAGTGTGCATTATGTGTACATGACAATATTTTATATCCCTTATATATATATCAGTTCTTAAGAAGCGCCCCACACTTTTTTCACAATAATATTAATTTAAAAATAAATTAACAAACAATAAATGGTATTTTTGTGAAAAAAAGCGTGATGAGCTTCATATATCACTTCTTGAGAAGCGCCCCACGCTTTTTTTTCAATAATACCATTTATTGTTTATTTTAAACAATTTAAATTAAATTGATTTCCAAGGTTGTAAAGGTTAAATTAGTTTCCACGCGGTTTCTTTCATCATTGGAGCGTGTTTTTTAGTTTTTTTTAAACTATATTTATTTTTTATTTTTTAGTTTCATTTATCACCGATTGATAGATGTACTCATATTATTAATTATTCATATTTCATTATTATGTATTTTATTATGCTGAGCTGAGCGCCTATATAAAGGTTTTGATTACCTGTCAGTGAGTCAGTGCCAAAATTAGCTATTTTCACAGGGTCATATTTCAGGATCTACTGAAGCTTTATCTATGAAATTTGGCATACTGCTTTAGGACTAGTATATGATTACGTAGGTACAATTTTATCTCTGTACTTGCAATAGACACTGAGCTACAGGGGGTCAAAAGTGGGTCGAATTTATTAAAAATTCGATATTTAGAATTGAGGCAACTCACGCTAGACCGATTTCTTAAATTTCTTAATTTTTTTTTTTAATCTACATATAACACACAACCTGTGTACCAAATTTCATAATGCTAAAACAATGGGAAGTGGCCTAGAGGTTTTGATTACCTGTCAGTGAGTCAGTGCCAAAATTAGCTATTTTCACAGGGTCATATTTCAGGATCTACTGAAGCTTTATCTATGAAATTTGGCATACTGCTTTAGTACTAATATATGATTACGTAGGTAAAATTTTATCTGTGTACTTGCAATAGGCACTGAGCTACAGGGTGGTCAAAAGTGGGTCGAAACGGTTCGTGTAAATATAGTGCACGGCATGCGCCGGCCTGTGGAACTTGGCCGGCGCACTACCGTGCGCTTAGATGTAGCAACCTTATTATTAAATAGTAGAGAGGAATAATTAAGTTATGTTGTTAAAGGTATGAAATGGAAAAGAATGGGCGGAACAAGAAGGGAAAAGAGAACAATAGAAGAATATGCCGATTTCATCTTCTTTCAAAAATCTGGATCAAGTGGAAGAGTCGGATATTTAACAAATAATACTTGGAAAATAATATTAGAGTTAGGAAATAGTTCCTATATTAGTTCGCGACATTGGAATTACAAATATGTGAAAAATCCCTAGGGTCCTTTCAAATATATGCTGCGTAAATATGCAGAAAGGAAGCATTAGCTAATTTAAAATCTGCTTTATACTTCGAGCACAAGAAGTTTCTTTCTTTCTTTCTTCTTTCATTCCATAATTCTTTCAAATCTAATAAAATAACTAGTTCATCATTGGAGCGTGTTTTTTAGTTTTTTTTAAACTATATTTATTTTTTATTTTTTAGTTTCATTTATCACCGATTGATAGATGTACTCATATTATTAATTATTCATATTTCATTATTATGTATTTTATTATGCTGAGCTGAGCGCCTATATAAAGGTTTTGATTACCTGTCAGTGAGTCAGTGCCAAAATTAGCTATTTTCACAGGGTCATATTTCAGGATCTACTGAAGCTTTATCTATGAAATTTGGCATACTGCTTTAGGACTAGTATATGATTACGTAGGTACAATTTTATCTCTGTACTTGCAATAGACACTGAGCTACAGGGGGTCAAAAGTGGGTCGAATTTATTAAAAATTCGATATTTAGAATTGAGGCAACTCACGCTAGACCGATTTCTTAAATTTCTTAATTTTTTGTTAATCTACATATAACACACAACCTGTGTACCAAATTTCATAATGCTAAAACAATGGGAAGTGGCCTAGAGGTTTTGATTACCTGTCAGTGAGTCAGTGCCAAAATTAGCTATTTTCACAGGGTCATATTTCAGGATCTACTGAAGCTTTATCTATGAAATTTGGCATACTGCTTTAGTACTAATATATGATTACGTAGGTAAAATTTTATCTGTGTACTTGCAATAGGCACTGAGCTACAGGGTGGTCAAAAGTGGGTCGAAACGGTTCGTGTAAATATAGTGCACGGCATGCGCCGGCCTGTGGAACTTGGCCGGCGCACTACCGTGCGCTTAGATGTAGCAACCTTATTATTAAATAGTAGAGAGGAATAATTAAGTTATGTTGTTAAAGGTATGAAATGGAAAAGAATGGGCGGAACAAGAAGGGAAAAGAGAACAATAGAAGAATATGCCGATTTCATCTTCTTTCAAAAATCTGGATCAAGTGGAAGAGTCGGATATTTAACAAATAATACTTGGAAAATAATATTAGAGTTAGGAAATAGTTCCTATATTAGTTCGCGACATTGGAATTACAAATATGTGAAAAATCCCTAGGGTCCTTTCAAATATATGCTGCGTAAATATGCAGAAAGGAAGCATTAGCTAATTTAAAATCTGCTTTATACTTCGAGCACAAGAAGTTTCTTTCTTTCTTTCTTCTTTCATTCCATAATTCTTTCAAATCTAATAAAATAACTAGTTAGTTATTTTATTAGATTTTAATTTAAAGATTTAATGCTTCCACATTGGAAGAGATTCTAATATGGAATGAAAGAAGATAGGACAAGACAAGGATATAGTTGAATGACGGTCTTGATTTCACATTTATTAGAACCTGATTGTTCATGGAAACCGCGACACAGATACTCTAGGCTTCAAGGGTATACTACATTATTTATATTAATACAATATTAATATCATTCTAAGTTTAACTTTATTAAATATTTAAATTTGCGCTTTTTCTTCAAACTTATGTTTTTCTGTATAAATAATTATATCATTAATTTTTAAATTCATATAAATGGGTAAAATTTATGTTCGCAGGCTTATATCTATATATATAAAAGAAAGTCGTGTTAGTGACTGCACTTATAACTCAAGAATGGCTGAACCGATTTAGCTGAAAATTGGCAGGGAGGTAGTTTAGAGCCAGGAAATTGCAATAGGATACTTTTTATCATGTTCGACAGCATTCCCGTGGGACTTGACATGAATCGTCCGTCACTATAAACGTGGAATAACGAAACACAATTGACAGCTATGCAATTGACGTATAATGACAATTAGATATTTGTAAGAGATCTACTACATATATAAAAATAAGTCCGGTTTTCTATCCTGACGCTGTAACTTGGAAAGGTCTCGAGCTCCGTGAGGTTTATAACAAAAAATTTCAACAGAAAAGCGGGAAAATCTTTTTTTACATACAGCGCCATCACACACAACACACAACACATGTACTACAAATCAATATTTTAAGTAAATGGTGCCGGTGCTTGATACATTGGTTGACAGCTACTCATTGTTCTCTACTCAGTTAATTTCATGTGACAAACCGGTATTGTGTTTGTAGTTTGAAATCTTAAAACCATTTAGTATTTGCGGGATAAATTTAGAAAACATTGTTTTTCACATGGGCGTTATATTTTGCGTGTTCACGAGTTTGGAAACCATCCGCTTTATTTGTGTTAAAGTTAGACCAAAAAACAAAAAATGTGGTTTACAAAGGAGCACTTCAATGAAACGGATAATTTGCGGACACGTATAACGCTTCGATTCGGTATCTACTTTGGATTCACTTTCATTTACTTAGAGAAGTTCAAGTAAATAACACTTCATTTTTGTAATCGAAATGAATTAATTACAGTTGTGAAATGAAATAAAAATTTTCCTTTTCAAATATAAAACAAAAATAAAACTTCATCTTTTAATCACCAAACGAAATGTTATATAAAAGCCTTCTGGTGGCGAAACGGAGTTCGCCAGGTTTACTAGTAAATTAATAGACATTAGTTTATCTTTTGATATATAATGACAAATAGTTGACAAATTACGGCATATTGTTTAATGTACAATACACGAACCATGCTTAGCAGTAAAGAAACGAAACCGCTCTTATGGAAACCGTGACTAACAAAACCGTTTTATTCTGGTTTTTCTTAAAGATCATAGAAATGATCACAGCCACATATAGTTGAAGGTTCAACATACCCAAGATACCCAGCGGCACGTCTTTGAGTCCATTCTCAATGTTCTGATAAATCTCAGTTCCTTTGCTGAAATCTGCTACGATGATTTTGGTTTTCACTCCGTGCAGCTTCTCTGGAAAAACAAAAACAAAGTTTGATTAAAAACCACAAAAACTACAAGATTAGAACTTTTTTTATCAAAGCTTTTTAGAACCTTGTATTATTAAAGAAATAGAAGATAATATTCTTATAGACTACAAATGAATATTTTACAAAATCCATTGCTTCAAGATTTTTTTGGGCTTCAATTTATTTAATGTCGCTCTATAGAATAATTAATGTATCTTTACTAACACCTATAATAAAGCCAATGAAAGATTTTCACATGTATGTACACATTTAAATGAAACGAAATTTTTTCAAGTATGTTTCAGTTCCTTTACACCTATCACGGGTAGACCAGATGAAACCTTAATTCAACGGGATTAACCAAAACGTCGGGATTATGGAGATACAAAATAGTAAATCATTGTATCCGAAAAACTTGTTCTGTGTGTTTAAAATTAACAACAAACTTTTAAGCCTTCTTTAACATTTGATCAGAAATTAAAAGTGGCGAATTTTTTAATTGCATCCTTTTAGTTTAACAACGTGTAGAAGTGCTATGATTTATAAACGATTTTAAGTGTAACATTGTAAAGGATACCGATTATAACATTGTAATATGTTGTTACGATAGATTTTTATCTCTCCTAACAATGTTCCTTATTTTACGCGGACAATGAACCAAATTAGTCAGGACTTCAAGAAATACTGACGAGGTTTTATAGCTTATACTATAAAATGAACGTGTTACATACCAAAGAAAATAGGCTTGAATTACTATTTAGTTTGTATTTCAATAATTATTAATCTTAGAATAAATATCATCAAATCATTTGAATAGTATGTTATTAGTAAAACGATTTACAAGGTGTTAATCCTGAAATTTGTTCAGATAATTCATCTACATATACATATAGCGACCTAACTTATTTTCCATATGTAATTCCCGTATAATTTCAGTACATTAATAATATATATGTAAGTTACCGATCTCCCTGGAGACGTTTCTCAGCTTGTCCTCATTGCGACTGATGAGCACCACGTTCATCCCGAGTCGAGCCAGCTCTAGAGCATACTCCTTACCGATGCCATCAGTGGAACCGGTCACCGCTGGAAATTAATAACATATTTACTAATAAAACAAAAATAAAATATATTTTCCCTTAATAAGATGTAATACTTTTTGAATTACTACGCGTTATTTCAAACCTTTTATTTACCTTGTTGAGTATTCTACCACTATTTTTAATATCTTTTCTAAGGTGTTATTTTGATACATGCTGGTATGATGTCATGATAAAATATAGTGTAGTAGTAATCCGAAAATATTAGTTTCATTTATATAACATTGGTATAAATCTCTCAAACACGAATCTCTCGAACACGAATCTCGAACACGATCTGGCTCGACCGGGAAAAAAAAGGTCCTCAAATTCTATTTCAAAAAAAAATCAAAGTTCAATCAAATTATAATTCTTTATACAATGAAAAGACTTAGCAGATTTTGATATTATATTCAAAATATATGACGTCTATTAAATCTTCTATATATATAAAAATGGATTGCTGTTCCTTAGTCTCGCTAAAACTCGAGAACAGCTGAACGGATTTATCTTATCTTAGTCTTGAAATGTTCGTGGAGGTTCAGGGAAGGTTTAAAAGGTGAGAAAAATTGGAATAATTGCCGGGCAAACCCTAAAAACAGCCCTTTTCTATTTCCCATACAAACGTTTTTTTGACATTAGATTTGGCAACTAACTAATATGTCAATCATTCTGTTTGATTGAAACAGGAAAAACCTGATTATTTATGGCCTCTAAGACGGAATAGAGTTCGCCTGGTCAGCTACACCTACATATATTACTCTTGACCAAACTAACGCGGACGAAGTCGCGGGCAAAAACTAGTGTGTAATATAATTATTACGTATTTTTTTTAATGTCATAACATTCAACTTATTGCGCTAATTTTAACAATGTTACTTCAACTATGAGAATAAGACGGATGTGTTAAAGTGTTTATGTAAATATTTATTGTTTGTATAAAATTTTAATGTTCTTTTTACTTTAAACAAGTTTTACATTTTGCCTCGTAAATATTCCAAGCTGTTAATATGATGCTAAAAAATTCCATATATTTTTGTAACAAAAAACTATACTCCCGACGTTTCGGCTATATTTTAGCGAGCGTGATTACAGGCAAAAATCTCGTCTGAACACGATTACTGGAAAGTAGCCGAACCGTCGGGAGTATGTAGTTTTCTTTTACATAAATAAAGCAAGCGTAGTATATCCAAAAAAATCCATATATGTACACCTAATACAAATGTCCATCGGTTCTATACTAATAAATATACATTGACATAATAATATCCTAACATTATGTTGTAATATAAATACTCAGAGTACAAATTACTTTGCCCTTAATTTTCATAGTATTTAATTTGTTTATACAAACACGTATAACCGCATTACGTAATGAAATTTTAGAGTGGCCATTTCTATAGATGCTATCATATACCAATGACCTATTCAAATACCCGTGACTGTAAATGCTCTCACTAGACAAACATAATATGTTCCGTAATAAAAAATTATCGCAATCTTCAATATTAATAACCGCCATACAATTTTAATTTTACATATTAATTCAATTTCATCAAAGATTGTAATCGGAAACATATTACACACCACGAATCTAAGAATTTTATTTTATTTACCACATTATGCTATTATAGAGTAATTAATTCTTAGTAGATATAATATTTTTTGTCATACATATATTATAATAATGAGTTATATAGGAAATTATAAAACATTTCCTTTTCCTTCTCACGTCTTAATTACGAAACTTTATGAGAATGTATGTGTTTATCACTCTTAGATGCGGCAACCGCTCAATAATATAATATGTATAATTTGTGGTGAAAGTCGCGATATAACAGTTGTATTGCTTGTGAAGTCACGATAGATGTTGCTGGCTTGTATACATTATTTTAACACACTATACATCTCTCGCTGTGCTCAATACAAAATGCAGATGGATGCAGACAAAGCCGTGCTCATATAATAGTCAATGGTAATTGAAGGAAACGTTATTAATTATATAGTATCACATATAATATAAATATTTTTATGCTATTTCGTGTAGTCATGATAATTTTTTTCTATTTATCAAATAACAATATGGTTCGACAGTTTGACTAGATATACCGTATTTCTAAAATAATTGTTTTTATATTGTGTTAACTTTTACAGATATTTCCCATAGAGATACAATAAATTTATTTAATAGAAAAATATATACTAAAACATTAGCAGTATACGATGAAAATATTTCTTAGCTGATTATTAAATATGTATGACAGAAAAAGGTCGCAAGTCCCAAGCACTATTAAAGCTCCTCTCCCTACAACGATGGACCAGGCACCCGCATGGTGAATACATGGAACGCCGAGAGGTTTCATCTCTATGAAATATGTCCAATCATTCTATTTTTTGTACTAACTAGATATTTCTTGACCATCATTCCACCTGACAATGATGGTGATCAATCCATAAATAGTAAACGCACTATCACAATAAAAACCTATTCACTCTAGCCTCGAAGACCTGCAATTGCTAGTGAGCAAGATCATATATACTGGCTTTTTTATTCTCATGCTGTACATGCGAATAAATAGAGGAAGAGGCTTTCCTTTTGGTTCGGATGTAAAAAAACCTACAAGGAAAGGATTGTGACTATTTTTAATTAACTCCTTTGAGAAGAAAACCTCGTTTAATGAAAAATCAAATATATGTATATGCCGTTTTATAAGAAGCATATTTATAATGTTTAAAAGTCATCCACGAATACCAATTAACAACATTATGCATACTAATGCAACAACACTGATCATTATAAGGGTCAACGACTAAATCGAAAAACAAGAAATTATAATTTATTAACATAATTCCGAAATAAATTTTATATCTTGTACAAATAATCTTTTATTTCAAAATATGATAAATCACTATCAGTTGTATTTGGTGTTGGTATGGAGTTTTTATTTTCAAGTCGGACCCGCACTTTTTTCTTTTATAACAAACTAGATTTTGCTCGCGGCTTTGTCCGCGTTAATTTCTGATTTAGTAATATATTTATAGCTGACTGGGCAAACTATATGCATGTTATAGATAGTAAAGAAGATGTAAATAACTAGATATTGGAATTTATTTTCTGTTTCAATTGAACAGAATTAAATATCCTATGTCCGCCACCTTGTTCTAAGCTATCTCCCCAACAATTGTCAACCATAGTTCATATCCCTTTACCTGTTTTTAAGTTTTAAATGGTGTAACTAACACAACTTTCTTTTATGTTTGTCAACTAGAAGATCTTCCAATCCATGTATCAATATTAATTTATTATCAGATTTAATAATGCCTATCTTTTTCATTCAGATTCATTTCTAATATATATTTTAAAGCAGTAGAATTCTAATTAGTATCAAAGTATAACTTCATACAATATTAGATTGTAATGCCCTAATAATAATGTCGATTTTTGTATTCTTTATAAATTATAATTATTTAATCTTCATATATATAATTCTTCTGTGAGTGTGTATGTCACTGAACTTCTCTCAAACGACTGGATCGATAATGATAAAATTTTTTGTGTATGTTCAAGGGGATCTGGGAATGGTTTAGATTCACAATGTTGTCCGCTGGATAATGTTTTTTTAATTATTTTTTAATTTATAAGTAGTTGCTGATACAAACGTTTTTTTTTTACATTAGATTTGACAACTAACTAATATGTCAATCATTCTGTCGCACTTCAAAACACGGAGATTTATGGCTTTAATAGGTAAACTCCAAAAATATAAATAAAAAAACGTAACAGATATTTCTTGATTATAGGGCGAAACGAAGTTCGCCTGGTCTTGTAGTCGTTATATAACACATAATGTAATATTGTTTTGCGAACAATTCACATAAAATTCATAATTATTTCTATGAATAATTCAATAGTATTGCGTAACGAAAAAATATAAATGTTTTTTTATTGTAAATACGACTAAATCAACAACATTAAATTGTGTTTAATTAGTGAACAAAGAAACAAAAAATACATAATCTCAATACATTAATCTTCATGGGTTTTAATTTAATAATTATTCTACTAAAAAAAAATTAATATTCATTTAAATGAAACTAATATTTTTCGGATATACTACGCGGTTTATTTTTGTGAAAAAAGTATATACTCCCGACGTTTCGGTTACTTTTCAGCAACCGTGATCACGGGCAGACGAGATGTGAATGTCTGTCAGTTGGTCTTGTTATTTATCATCTACCGCCATCGATTTATTAACTACTCCTACCTCCTACTTGTCACTTGAGTGAGACACTTATAGAGTAATCACAGGCTAAAAAACCTTACATCACTTTGGGACAGAACTCTATTTTAATACCTAAAATGTTGGACGGATAATAATAAATGTAGTTAAGAACAAACAACACAAACAAACTGACGTTCAAACGAAAACTCTCATCGAAATCGGTCGAGCCGTTCAAGACTTACGATGACACAGACAGACACACGCATAAAAGCTAACATCCAAACTTATAACAATAATTTTGGTCTGTTGGTGTAACTAACAGACCGGCATATGACATTCATTACCTTCCATGGTCTAGACGGACTTCGCCACGGCCTATTTTGTGGTCAGCTTTTAATTTGATCAACTATAACTTCGTAAAAAACGTATATTTTACTAATGTAATTTACTATCACATAGATATATCATAGAAGAATAAAATTACTTGCATAGGTCCTCCAAATAACTGAGATTTCAACACAAATACCTTTTTTTTACCAACGTGGTGCACTCCCGATTCAAGCGCTTTAGCGTACTGAAATAACAACCGCGTTTTTTTCCGTTCATACTACGTATAGCGATATCTTTGTAAATTAATATGAACTTAAATGGATATATTAGTAGTTATTCGTGTTAGACAATGTTACTCTCCAGACGATCTTACCCGAACTGATCCTACATATTATTCGTAAATTTTCAGTCAGCTAACTTTGAATTTAAGAATTGAACTGTAAATACTTAATTGAAACAAAACGTCGTATGTACTAACAATAAAACGAAATTTAAATTTAAATTTAATGAATTCCGATTATATTTTAATGAGTGACGTCAATATATAGTACAAGGAAGCGAATTGTTCGAACATAAAATAAATATGTACGTAAGGAGTTATTAGACTCTGTAATAATATAAATTCAACATTCAACCAGAATACAAATGGGCAATTAACTATACTAATATATTGCATCTGGATCAATTATATTAAAATAACTAGCTTTACGCCCGCAGCTTCGCCCGCGTGGAGTTCGGTTATGTCGGTTCGGTAAGGTTCTCTTGGAAACCAAGAGAACCTTTCAAAAGTCTGGGATAAAACCTATCCTATATTCTTTCTCAAGGTCAACTCTATATCTGTACCAAATTTCATTAAAATCAGTTCAGTGGTTTAGGCGTGAAAGCGTAACAGACAGACAGATTTACTTTCGCATTTATAATATTAGTAGGGATAATGTAAGAAAATGTATCAAGAATTACTATCATGCGTGCCTTAAATGGATACATAGGTATTTCAACTTTCGATACAAAGGCATCGAAATCAATGTCGTTTGAAGGTCAAGCTGAACGACCTTGGCCTGTTAGCTCTAATCATATCTTCATACAATTTCGGTTTTCGTAACATAATGTCGCAACCACCAATTGCAAAATGACATCTGGTTGTGACACAAGAAAAGACACCTTTATTCGCGGTCAAATGGTTCGTACTCAGCCACATACACACCAACAGCCTATCTGTATTCATATATTAAGATTTATATCAATTTTCCACACGATTATTTAATTTAACACAGTCGAATGACGCAATTATCTTTAGTATAACTATTGGTTTCTTATAAAATTCTTATAAGAAATTGTGATCTCACAAGATCGACTCTTATAGGGTCATATATGTGATTCAAACAGACCAATTAATTATTATCGATGTATGTATCTCGCGTTGTTTTGATAATATAATACTTGTTTTCACCGGCGACTATGCTCACGCTTCTTATAGAATTTTAACGAAATAAATTTGGGTGATTGACTATCGAATAATATAATCAATGTATTATGTAATGAGATCTAATACTTTCGCCAGTATTCATTTAAATTAAACTAACATTTTTCGGATTACTACGCGTATTTTATTATTTTAAACTACATACTCCCGACGTTTCGGTTACTTTTCAACAACCGTATCACTGACAGACGAGATGTGAATGAACATTAGTATGTAGTTTTCACAATAATAAAAAAAGGCGTAGTATAATGCGAGAAATATTAAATCCATTCAAATAAAATCAATGTTTTTATATTAGGTATCTCAACACCAATTATTATCTAGACGCTAAAAGATATTTCATCAACAGAACCAGACAAATTCAAAGCAAATAAAGATGAGTGTTTGTTAATGGAGGCGAACGGCACTTCTTCAGTTAAGCAACGACTTGCTACACACCCGACGTAAACACAGACATGCACTTTGACCTTTCGACACAAATAATAGCTTAGACGTTTTATTATATGGCCTCCTTAAAATGCAATCTCTTTAGATACGGTTGAGAAACTCATATTTAACATTTATCTTAAGATCTTTAATCTCTTGTCTCTATGACTACCTAGCTTAAAAGTCTCTTTTGTGAAAAGTGAACAAAAAGATGGCCTAACAAATCTTTATGTACACACGTAGTTTGTTTCCATATAATATGTGTATGTATAACAAATTCGAGAACTAATTCCGTTTACTGCACAAATAATAAGCAAAACGGAAGACTTACAAAATCTATACTAATATTATAAAGCTGAAGAGTTTGTTTGTTTGTTTGTTTGAAAGCGCTAATCTCCGAAACTACTGGTTCGAATTTAATAATTCTTTTTGTGTTGGATAGTCCAGTTATCGAGGAAGGCTGTGGGCTATATAACATCACGCTACGACCAATAGGAGCAAAGATATAGTGGTAAATGTGTAAAAAACGGGAGAAATTATTTCATCTTTGAAGCCTTCCGTTGCGTGCGCCGTGAAAACGGTTCAAGATACACAAAAAATATGTATTAAAGAATAATAGCTCTTTTAATGATCTAAAAAACCGTCCGCGACAGTATATATCTATCTTTTAAGATAAACTCACAAAAACCGTTTTTATGGTACCTAATTTGGTCGAAATAATTTGTTTAAGTTGTATCAACATAATAATATTAATCTTTATTCAAATAAACAAATAAATATGTTGTTGGTTAAGAGTACTTCATTGTGAAAAAAAAAATCATAGGTTTTATCCTGAAAATTCTACGGGAACTCGACCATTCCGAAAACTCCGCAAAAACGGGAACTATGTGGGAAGAACCAAAAATTTGCCGGAAGTCACTATTCCACGCGGACGAAGTCGCGCCAAAAGCTAGTAATGAATAAAAAAGGATAGGACTTTATTTTATTTCAAAAAAGGTAAGTTTCATTGTAAGTAGCGTTCAAAGAATAATATGCAAATTGCGATAGTGACTTGTGATGGTCGCGTCTACTCACGCTGTCACGAAGTTTTGTCAGATATTAATTGTTAAATATATTTTTTGCCTATGATTAAATAGTGTCTTTTAATTGAAGGTCAGCGTGGTTCTATTCTAATCTTTACTTGTAGTTGATGATATATATTTACTTAAACAATATTTATCTTTCATAAAAATTCTTAAACCAATAAAATAATGAATAGGAAGCGTTTTAGCGTTGACTGATGGAACATAAAAACATGTTTTTTCTTATATCGGTAAAAAAAACCGTCAATTCAAATAACTATTGCTCATTACGGCATTAATTTATTAAATAGTCAATTAAACAACACTAAATACTCTTTTATTTTGCCTACACCTTCAAATATTGTTTCACTAGCTTTCCGCCCGCAGCTTCGCCGCGTGGAGTTCGGTTATATCGCGTTTCCAAGAGAACCTTTCAAAAGTCTGGGATAAAAACTATCCTATGTTCTTTCTCAAGGTCAACTCTATCTCTGTACCGAATTTCATTAAAATCAGTTCAGTGGTTTAGGCGTGAAAGCGTAGCAGACAGACAGACAGACAGACAGACAGAGTTACTTTCGCATTTATAATATTAGTAGGGATTTAGACGTCAGCATAAAAATATTTCGTAATAAATTAATGCTTTCGATTGTTAATAAAATTTAATCGAATAACTAATTGTCAATTTATTTGCACGCTTTCCAATAGCGGTGTAATAGCCTTGATGTCTTCAAAAATAAAATCGTATTAATTAAATGGAATAGTTTTTTGTTTCAAATTAGTATAGTATACAAATCTTTTATATTTTCTATCTTGTAATGCCGATAATGCTAACTTTGTCAGTAACAGTTACTATAACATTACTTATGTAATACAATTCACAGTATTTGTCAAACATAAATAAGTAATTGTTTTTTTCCGATGTTACCTACAATACTTTTAGTTTAACGTTTCCTTAAACTCTTCTATTAAGGCACGTTTTTTCAATAAAATCGAACAAATAACCAATTATTCCGAATGCTAATGCAGCGTAACAAACGAAATAAAAAATCAGTAGTGTCAAAAAAAGTCAAAGTCAGTTTTCATGCGTCTCAATAAATGTATCTTTAGACAGCTTATTTTTTATTTTTTCTTAATTCTCTTATATCTTAATTTTTAAATTTTTGTTTGCAAAACGTTTTATTCCTTTCCTGACAATGTTTCTCTTCAAATTACTTTTAAATGTACATATGTTAAGATACATTACAACAAAATTGTATTTGCATAAGAAACTTGATACTCATATACTTAAATAAAATATTCTATTGCATTGACGTATTACGGCAAATGCAGCACTTTTTTGAAGACGTTTAAAATATAGTACGAACGTAAGATATTAATTTTGGAATCCACTGCGATATTTTTCTATAAATTAATATAAAAATTGCAAATATTCAATTAACTTTCTACATGTGAGAAGAGGATTTTGCTCAGCAGTGGGCTCTGATAGGCTGATGATGATGATTATGATGAATCAATTTAGACCAATATATAATTATAAAACACTAGTTTTTGCCCGCGACTTCGTCCGCGTTAATTTCGTCATTAGTAATATAGGTATAGCAGACCGGGCAAACTCTATTCCGTCTTCAATAACCCGGTATTGGTATTTATTAAATTTCTACTGTTTCAATCGAACAGAATGATTGACATATTAGTTAGTTGTCAAGTCTAATGTCAAAAAATCGTTTGTATGGGAAATAGAAAAGAGCTGTTTTTAGGGTTTTCCCGGCAATTTTTCCAATTTTTCTCACCTTTTAAACCTTCCCTGGACTTCTAGGAGTATTTCAAGACTAAAATTAGCCAAATCGGTTCAGCCGTTCTCGAGTTTTAGCGAGACTAAGGAACAGCAATCCATTTTTATATATATAAGAAGAAGAAGATTATCTATATTAATGTCTGTCATTATTGTTACGAGCCTGTGCGCTATGGAGGTTGCCTCACCATCGCGTGCTGATGAGAGGTCAACCCATCTTCGGAGACTCTAAATTACGATATTGAGTAAGAGGCAATCACTTATTGTTCTCGCTGCATTTCATGTAGCTGCGTGTGATTTTAATGTCTTTTGCGCAAAACGTCGTTTATAAATTGTGTTATAATATATCGGAATATAATAAAACGTGATACAACATCATGGTTGCGTCGCAAGTCTGATTTTATTACTTATACATTAATAAATAGTTTCCATTTAAATTCCAAGTAGTTTTTCAACCATTTGTAACTTATGACTTTGATGTAAATAATATGGGAGATAAGGTTTGTTGTTTATTGATAAAATTAATATTAAATATATTTAGACTCCGAGCAATCATTACAGTATTTTGTACTTCCTTCCTTTTATACACATACCTAGATCAATAAAAAAAACTATTTTTTTGTAACGTATATTGAATACATATATTATTTCACGATGTATTACTGATGCAATTAATTATTATCGATATAGATCACAGAGAAGTATTCTACAGAAACCAGTATTTGAACGGAGAAATGTAAAGCTTGCATGTTATACGGATAAATATGTCAAAGACGACAATTTCAAAGGTGAATGCTCGAGTTTCACCAAAACAGGGTTTATTTGTGAGGTTCACTTACCAGCCCAAGGTCCGAACCTCTTCGACAAGGGTAACACTTCTGTGGGTATGAAGTAAGGTGTTAAATATGACGTTATCAGTTCCAAAACGCTCCACAACGAATCAATCAAGAACACGGCCACTGTTATCGCGCCTATCACAGCTAAACAAATAAATCCTAACATTTTTCTATATAATAACAACGATGCTGCACGTAAGGAAGTTCATTCAAGTTTTAATAAACACGAGTACGCGTCATCACGCTATGAATTCAAAACGAGCACTACCAAACACTAGTGCTATACTGGCGGTTCAACGGTACCTGTCAACATAACATACAACAACTGACAATCTATGACCGCACAGCCGTCAGCCACTGGCAGTCGGCGATGACTACAGATTAAATATTAATTTATTTATGATACATATACGTATAAATATATTATGTTATGCTTTGGCATTACTGATTACATATGTCGTCATTTCGAAAACTCAATAATTAATAATAAAATGTATACACAGACTATATTTTGATGTACTTATCAAAGTTTAATATAAACATTGAAATTATTATAGTATATTAGAATTTTACCGATAAATGAGGTTTCACTAATATTCTAAAACCTTTTTATATTTTTAGATTTAGTAATGATTTAAGTTAATATTTCTGTAATATAATAGTCGTTCCGCAGTTAGTCCACAGTGAAAAAAACATTTTCAAGTGCGAGTCACTAGAAGTATAATTCTGGAATTGATAGAGAGGATTAAAAGAGAAAGATGTTTGCTTTGAAATTGCGAACAATGATTTGAATTATTGTATATATATGGTTATTAATTAAAAGCCATTCAACATTTTCATAAAATTGTTGTAGGACTTAAGAAACATGTTAAGTTATAAAAAAGTTAGGATACAGAATTAAAATAATAGTAACTTTAAATTTTTAAAATAATACTGATATTCGATTCACAGTAAATTTGCATAATATAAACTTCTTATGCGAATATGATATCCTTATGTAGACGCGTTTATTATAATATGATAATACTATAATGTCTGAAATCAAACAATAGGATAATACCAGTCACCAGATCTCAATTTTGCACCCACTAAAACCCTTTACACCAAGACTCTTAAATAAGGAATCTTGGGCAGGTTCAGAGATCAAATAAAATTTATCTGTTAATGCTTAGTTACGTAATAGGTTTTACAAATTTATTATCATACATAGAACGGGTTTCCTTCTCGGTTCCGCGATCTTTGATTTCAATTATTGTTTACAGAAACTATAGCGTCCAAAACCGAAGTCCTGTTTATAAATTAAAGTTAAAGTATTTTTTTTATTATACAAATCTAAATAACAACGCACAAACAACAAGTAATATTTGGAAAAACATTTATGCCGTGTGTAATTGTTGACCGTCCATTGATCTTTGGATACCTAAACAATGTACGAAACTGTAAGTGTTTAGGATTTCAGTTTTTAATCGAATCAAATTGAGAAAGTTACAATAATTAAGAGAAACGTAATGCTTTTAATGAACTTTGAGATTTAGAACAAATTGATTGATAATAATCATTACGTTATTCATTCTGAAAATACTTGTTTTTTCCTTAAACTTCGGAAATATTATATCACATCTATTATTACATAAGTCATAACGTTTATAAGCAGACTATTCTGAGTTCTAATATATGCACGTATTAACTAAATACAAATTTATCTTCAATTGACTTGTCCTTTAAAGCCAATGAGCTATTATTAGTTCATACCCATTGCGGTTTTAGTGGAAATTATTTGATTCCTGATTAATATCATGTCTGTCTTCAGAAACGATACAGATATTTATTAATGTTATGTAGTCTCCTTGCGAATCTCCAAAATTTTAAGCGTATGTCATATATTACTTACTAATTTACGCTTTCTTATAATATTCGTAATGAACCTTTTCTGATACACACTTTTTTATCAAACGAATATCAACCAAATAATTACTAGTTTCTTCTTTTAAATCGATATAGGTTTCGAAAAGAATTTGTATAATTCTTCTATACCTACCTACTTCAAAACTATAATTTCTAAAACAGTATTTATTTATGACGTTCTACATAGTTATTCTCATGTTTTAGTTCTGTCAGAGTGTTCACGTCTGTTTTTCGATGTTCTTTACGTCAGGCGACACACTTGTCAAGCTTTTCCCGTATTATTTGACTGAATTATAATTTAATTGTCACTCACGGTGTAGTCCACCGCTAATACTTACACGGGTAGCTATTGATTCGCTTTCACGATCATTAATTACTATGACTTGAGATTTGGATGATAGGTCGGCCCATGTACTATCATTTATAGGACAAAACTCAGATACGAAACATTGAAATTAGAGAAGCTGAACCAGCAAGCTAGTTATATTCAAGAATTCAGATTAAATACATTTTTTCCTATTTTATTCAATTTAAAGAAATGCAACGGAAGAGTAATATTACCTACTAGCTTTTGCCGCGACTTCGTCCGCGTGGAATAGTGACTTCCGGCAGATTATTGGTTCTTCCCACATAGTTCCCGTTCTTGCGGGGTTTTCGGAATGGTCGAGTTCCCGTAGAATTTTCAGGATAAAACCTAGTTTTTTTTTATTCACAATGAAGTACTCTTGACCAACAACATATTTATTTCTTTATTGAATAAAGATTAATATTATTATGTTGATACAACTTAAACAAATTATTTCGACCAAATTAGGTACCATAAAAACGGTTTTTGTGAGTTAATCTTAAAAGATAGACATATACTGTCGCGGACTGTTTTTTAGATCATTAAAAGAGCTATTATTCTTTAATACATACTTTTTGTGTATCTTGAACCGTTTTCACGGCGCACGCAACGGAAGGCTTCAAAGATGAAATAATTTCTCCCGTTTTTTACACATTTACCACTATATCTTTGCTCCTATTGGTCGTAGCGTGATGTTATATAGCCCACAGCCTTCCTCGATAACTGGACTATCCAACATAAAAAGAATTATTCAATTCGAACCAGTAGTTTCGAGATTAGCGCTTTCAAACAAACAAACAAACAAACAAACTCTTCAGCTTTATAATATTAGTATAGATAAGCACACAGTCCTTCGGAAGAATTACTTGATTTCATATGTAAAGGCTCGATTATTTAAGATTATACTTTAGGTCATGAAACACATATATGAAAATTAATTTATTTATAAGTTTTCCAATGCACAGTTATTATTTGAATGCCTTAACATAGTTGTTTTCAGAAACAGCTCAATTTTATTTATTTAACATCAAAATTTCACAACTTGTATATTTTTTATACTTATAGGTTAACGGCCATTTTTGTTGTTTTTTTAAGACTGCTATTTATCAGGCCTTGGTCGTATAAAATAGCTATTAATAACAGCAATTGACAAAGAACAATGTCAATTGCCGACGCGATATTGTTACAATACTTAGTATGTACTGAAGTACTTTTTTTTCATCTTTACATATAAGGGCAATTCATTTTCAGACATGAATGTTATATTATTAAAGTATTTAGTGGTCAATACCTGATCTCAAAAAGGTATTAAACAACTGTGTAGAAAGCTTGCATACGAGCGATGAACTCTGTACGTGAAAGGGAAAATGAAAGTATCGTTTGAGGTTTAAAATTACGTAACAGTTCCATATTACGAATATTTATTAATTAAATAATATTTATTACATATTTTTTTACATATCATATCAAAACCACGTTACTTGTGTCCTTTGGAGTTTCTTGTATGTTAGAATGAAATGTAGATATAACAGTTTTCTTCACGTCTCCAATAACAGCTGAAAAAATATTTTTTATTTATATAACTTTTATACATATGTGGGTATATAGTTACTATATTTATTAATTATGATGAACTTGATAGAGATGGTTAATTTTGAATAGTCGTGTAGATATTTATAACTTAATATAAACATTTGATTAACATCGTACCTTTTTGTACAACCGAATAATAATAATAAAATGTAAATCAAACATAGCTACTTAATGTTGTTTCTACAAATAGATTGCGCAACAATAATATAAACAAGTTAATTAACATACTCACACTTCGTAAAACGTACGCTTTTAATATTATATTTGTTTTTAAAAAAATTATAAATTCCAATTGATCCTAGTACTGACAGAGTGATAAACAGCAAGTAGAATAAAAATTCAAACATTGTTGACAGTTGTCTCGACAGACAAGACTTTACTAAAAGAAACACTCACATTTCATGCACCGGTTTTGCAATGTGCAAGAATGAACGTTAAAGAATAACTTTTTTTCATAAAAAAAAGCTAAATTAATATCTTCAGATTATGATTGCTGCATAACTCTTCTTACTTTATATTAAACTGTAACGGATGGATCCATAATAACGTTAGTAAGCTTTCATAATTAGCTGATTAAATATTTATTTTTTTTTTTATTAAAGATACTAGTACAATTATTATAAAACATTACATTTTGTATTACTGTTACTGTTAATAAGTAAAAAGAATTTAGTTAGTAATCTACGTAAAATCTTTGTTATGTTAAATTTTTATAAATAATTATAGGTAACAAATTACAATTATACCAAATATGAAATAGGTGACCGAAATTCAGTATGTAAAATATTAAGAAGCAACAATTTATTACAACCACTAAATGATAAATCAGATCTTATACTACAGTAATAAACCTTAACTCAGAAGCTCTATATCTGTATTTTATTGAGAAGATCTATAAAAACATCTATAAAAAGGTAATCTTATGTCTTTTTTATTTCAGTAATTTAACACTTTAGTTTAAATAATATGTTGAAAGTTTGGAAATCATTTTTAATGAAAATAGTAATATTTTTAGAATATTATGATATTAATTTCTTCAAAATGTCAAATTAATTAAATCTCTTGTAACATATTCCAAGTATTGGGAAATTAAGTTGTATAAAGATTAAAATCCGTTTTTCTGAACGAAAGCTATCAGCTGTCATTTGTAATAACTGTCTGACAGTAGTGAACTGACATTCCAATTAGAAAATAATAATATTTAACGCCACTAACTGAAAAAGAAGAAAATAATAATATTTCAACGGAAAGTGTAATCTAGGGATTGCACGTACTAACTATCATTTGACTTATAATTACTTGCTATATTAATATCCTCAACTATAATAGAGTATCAATAATATGGAGAAAGAATTAGATAAAGTGGTAGAAGAGATAATGTCGACGCCAAATGTGAACGGCTGTTTGGTTGCGGATCATCAGGGACTTTGTTTGGCCTCCAAAGGTTCAGCTCATGTGGACTCAGCGGGTATCATTGTGGCAATATCGGAACAGGCGTGTAAGATTCAACCGAATTTAAAACCGCCCACTGTCTGCTTAGAAACCGATAACAAGATATGTTTGATACAGCGACACGGGACTATCACTGGTGCGATTTTTAAACAAAAAGGCGCAGCCTGAACGTAGTGTAATCATGTTACGATATACGAGTGTGCCGTGAGGCAATTATGTATATTTATGAATTAAAAAGTGCTAACCCTTTGTTATATATGCATATATTATATTTACAGTTGTTACGTTTGTAAATACTTAAGTCAGAAATAAACCTGGTTTCCCTTATAACTGTACTATGATATTTTAACTCGATTTACTTCCTTTATAATGATTATAAAACTATTTGTTTTTTCTATCTAGTAAGAATTTGTGTTGCAATTACAGCTAGTGCACAGTGAAAAATAAATAAATTATTAGTGTTTCTTCTCCAATTAGTAGGCCAAAGTAATTAAGAAAATTATTTGTATGGAATGGAATAAAAAAGAATTATTTCATGTGTTTAAAAATATTAGGGTATAAATATAATGATTCAACAGCTTGTGAAGGATAAATTTTTAATATTGTCACTATATATTATGAGTTTCACACTTTAAGTGAATAGTTTCTTGAAGTCGGGTAAAGAAAATTGACACTATACATTTAGAACATTAATTAAAATATTGATATGAAATTTCTTACAGCATAAAAGTACAACAATTATTTATACAAAACTTAAAATAGCAAATATTTTAAAAATTTCCCCAAGTTATTTAAGTAACTATATCAGTCCTTCAAAACAATGAGAGAACAGGGTGAAATAAAAGAATCTATCAATATACACACATTTATTACAGATATGCCTCCCTAAAGATCAACATTACCGACAGAACAATTCAATACATGTCTACTATAGAACTAGCATACCATACACAATGTGAGCTAGGTGTAACGGCCAGGGCTGCCACTGACACAAATACACATCCAAATAGTTTTATAATTGATTACATGCGGCAACCCTGGCAAATATTAACTAGAATAACCTACACATTCTCAACAAAATTATTCATATATGTATTATTATTTAAATAATTTTAATCATCCAACCAGCTGTTAGACCAAGTAAATAGCTTCAATGAGATATGTATGGAAATTACATAAACATATGATCATTAGAAAGCATTATTACATTAGCGGAAACTTAAAAACAATTTTCATTTATATATAAACTTACAACGATTGATATTATTGGTACCGGAACAATATTTTAGCTACCAAAGAAACAAATATACATAATATATCAATTAAAACTACCTACTGAACAATTTCACTATATACATGTAACAAGTGATGGATAAATATGGGATTAACTTAAATGGAACTGTAAATACAAGGGGAAGCACGGGTATAAAGAAACAAGCGATTCCATTGATCTATAAGAACATAGACTTGCCGTGAGCAACATTTAACTACGGATAATGTTATCTAAGACTAGGGTCGCTCTTACATACAATAATACTTCATACAACTAGTTACAAACATTATCAACATATACAAATAATATAATGGAACATCAAACGGCTTTTAACATGGGTTCATACAAAAATTATGTTCTCAAAAACTGTCACTTACAGTCTGCTAAATTGACGAGTTACTTTGAATTCACCATGTTATAGAACAATATTCATATTTAATACATACTCTTGAGACCATTGTGTATAAGGAATGTATGATGTCATTTATTGTTATATTTATACATATTTTTTTTATATAATATCAGTAATTTTTAGATAAAAGACCATTGAACATATAAATTGTTTTATAATGCGGGCTAATTAGTTATATTTCTTGTACCGGAATAGGTGTTTGACTTAAACAAGCCCAACAATCAGTAATTTGAATAACACACATTCAAAAAACATTTTTTATGAGTATTTTAACTCATAGTTGAAATAAAAAAGATAGTTCAAAGTATATAAAGTCATTTTGTGATCATACAACATTTATATTATGATTCATGTTTTTAATTATTTTACTACATATGAAACATCTCCAGGCCATGAGACTAATAATTACGAAATCTCATTGAATTTGTAGTTTACAAGATAATTTCAAAATAAAACATTATGATCATAATTTCCCTGGTACTTTGTCCCTCAATACAATGTGCTTGAACATCAAAATACTAAATTTATAAATTTCTCAGGTACTTGGTGTATGATAAATTTGGAAGTTCAATAAATTATGAGAATAAAAACATATAATTGGACCTCGAAGTAGATTACAAAATGCATTCTCATAGAAATAGTCAAAAATTCAGCGAAAACGACAAGCCGTTGCAAAGACGATTCAGCCCAACATTAATTAGTAACTACTATAACAATCGAATCCATAGTTATTGCACGTTTTAATAAACGTAATGTTATCACTGAAAGCAGCATTATAATATTAAAATAGATTTTTTTTTATATAATGGAACAAATTAGTTATATTATATAATTGTAATGAGTAATGACATTACTTTGACAGATATAACGATAAGTCTGGAAAATGTATAAAAAAACTTTATGATATATTTTAGATTTTGAAAAAATAAATTCAAGAGGCTCAAATAGAAAATAATGTAAATTAATAGTAAAACTAATCCATAAAAATGTATATCTTCACTTCCATGCAAAATGATTTTTTATGAAGTGTTGTTATATAATAAAATGATTTCTTCAAAATATCATTAATAATAAAATTAAAATGCGCATGATTTATATTAAAAAATAAAATTTAAATCACAATTCTCTTTATACATATAATAAATAAAAACTCAGTCAAAAGTAAATTACTTAATAAATAAATATAGAACAAAATCAATATACCTGTTAAAATCATTCGTGGCGAGATAGAAATAATGTTGAATACTTTACAGTCTAATATATAGAGATGGATCGAAAAACGATCTGACGTGGAGGGGAGGGGGGACTGTAAAGACAAAATATACAAAGAGGAATGACACTTATCTCTTAGAAGGTTGGAACTAGCATGAACCAGCTGTGTGACACACGCCGGGGAGCAGGGTGTTATCGGCGAGGGGTCATCATCACTGGGCTGGGGGGCTGGTGAAGCTGAACGGCTGCTCGTTGGTGACGAGTTTCGCTCGAGGGACGGTGCTGGCGCCCGCCTCCAAGGACGCAGCGGTCCGCATCTCCTCCACCGACGCCCTGCCATGAGATCGCGAACACATTCATGTTATAATGTACTAAATACTAGCATTGATCGTTCAACTAGCTCTTGGTGATGAGTTCACAGCGAATATGAAATAGTCTGTGCTCCGGTGCCAATAAATGACTGATTGATGTCTAAATAACTAACGAACTGTTTGTGTAAAAGAAAAATATAAAAAATGTACTTAGGCATTAAAAGAAAACATGCTGACCTAAAACAAAAAAGCGAGACGTGCAACCAAATAAAAATGAACGCTACAAGCCCAGACGAAGTCAAGCCATAACACGATCACGTATGTTAGCCACGATAGCTTTATGTTTACTTAGTTGGGGCGCCACACGTCCGGGTCCTCCATGAGCGTCACGGTGCTGTCCTGGGGCGGGCCGGGGGGCGTCGACCCGCCCGCAGCCATCGCCGCCATGTCGTCCCTGGAGCCCCTAACCCACACCCGGTCAGTCACGAGCATTATATTACACACAGGACATAACCACAATAGTCAGTAAGAGTCTGACATTCCCTCTTGCCCCACCCAAAACAAGAGGGGTCATTTGATGATTTTCCCTTTAAAAAAAAGGACATAACCACAAAAAGGACATAACCACAATACTCATCACCCTCCCTTTCCCTTTAGATCATTTGCTAAAAAACCGCGCTCATTGATTAATCATGGAATATTTTGTGCGTGCATTAACTATAAGCTTCCACACATTTCGTTACATAATCAACGTCCCCTCGACACAAGCCACACCGTATGTTAGACGACAAACGACACACTGTTAGTTAACATATTAAATATATCAAGACTGGTTAGAGAAACCTAACTATAACCAATATGAGTATATGTATGAATGTATACAAACTTCTTTCCGAGTCCCATCATGCCGTATAAGATGCCGGTGCCCAAGATTATGCCGCTGCCGAGGATGGTGCTCGTAGCGAACAGACACAGGAAGAAAGGCGGCAGAGCCAGCCTGCGACACACATTAAAACATTTTAAACTCTAGCACTAACGTAGTTTGAAATAACACAGATTCGGCCATCGGTAGATTGATATGAATATCACTCAAATTGCTATAAATTAATTAGTATCGATAGGCCTCAATTAAGTGGTCATTGATCGTATTACCATCGGAATGTTCGACTTTAATTGGTCCATCGAATTTGTTTTCCAAGCTGTAAACGCTCGATCGACTGAAGTATTATAATGTGTATCCTCACCCCACATACAGCGCTCCCTTCTGCCAGTAGGGCCTGGACTCGACCTTATCCGACAGGACCTGTATGTAGTCTATGAAGAAGCAGCAGCACGGCGCCTCGCACACCATCACTATGAAGCCGGCTAGCATCTGCCACACGCCGGCCAACAGACACGACGTGTTGAGAGATATTAAACTGAAGCAGTTCAGAAGACCGAAGAATATGGCGACTGGAAAAATTATAAAAATAAAATAATATACGGGCAATTTGTCGCGACTACGAAAACTTGGTTCAATCACTTTAATAATAATGAAACGAAACTAAAAGGTATTTAAAAAATAAATATAAATTCAAGTAATAAGACTGAGGATTTGCTTAAGTATAAAAGGCCATACAAACAAACTACAGCTGCGTGCAAAAGTATTAGGCACCCCTATTGTTAGTCACTATCTCATTATATTGCGGTCAAGTCTGTGTTTTATGGTTTAGCTATTGTATTAGCGGCAATTTTTAACCAAATTAAGATAAAAGAAAATATTTATGACATCCAGGTGTGCTCCTAAGCGGTGTTTCTTCGAATTTGCTTTTTTTGCGTTTCGGGTTATAGTGTGTTATCAGTGCTTGCAGTGAACATACACGTCTTCTACGCAACTATTCCTATCACAATTCTAAAGACTAACATTTAACGTGTTAATCATGCCGAAAAAATCTGAACTTAGTGCTGAACAGCGTCTAAGAATTAAGATTTTACATGAACAAGGCATGTCTCAGGTTAAAATAGCCCGAGAAGTGAAGTGCTCGCGATGTGCAGTTCAATATGCTATAAATCGCTTCAAAGAGACTGGCACCCATGAAAATAGACCAAGAACAGGCAGAAGAAAAGTTACTACTGAACGGGAAGATCGATTGTTGATTAGGCAGTCTCTACAAAACAGGAAAAAAACTGCTTTAGAGCTCGCTGCAGCATTATCTGAGGCAAAAGGCAGCTCAGTGAGTGTTTATACTGTGAGAAGAAGACTTCTTAAAGCTGGATTAAAAGGATGTAAAGCAAGGAAGAAGCCGTGGCTGTCAGAACACAATAAGAAAAATCGGTTGGAGTGGGCACTCAAACATAGAGATTGGTCAGTGGAAGATTGGTCCAACATACTGTGGTCAGACGAATCTAACTTTGAGGTATTGTTATTTATTTTATGTACAATATTAAAACACATAAATGTTTTTAAAATAACGTACTGCATGAAAAATAATAACTTTGAAAATAAATGTGTTTTTTTCGTTTGGCATGGGTGTTTGGAACACCCGGTGTGACTTATGTTAGGCGAAGGGTTGGCTAAGAATACAACCCAGAATGTGTGGTTCCCATTGTTAAGCATGGTGGAGGCTCAATAATGATCTGGGGCTGCATGGCTGCCGACGGAGTGGGCGAAATGGTGTTGTGTGAGGGACGAATGAATAGTGTTAAATACACTGAAGTTCTGGAAACAGCACTAGCAACGTCGATAACGAAATTTTCGGTGATACAAACACCGATGGCCTGAAATTTCAGCAAGACAACGCCACTTGCCACAAGTCCGCGCATACCATGAAGTGGTTTGCTGAAAATCATATTGATCTTTTGGACTGGCCACCACAATCACCAGACCTCAACCCGATTGAGCATATTTGGTCCATTTTAAAGAAAAATATCCGCAGGCACTCGATTAGCAATAAACAAGCTCTATTGGCCGCGTTACAGCAGGAATGGAAAAATATATCAAGAGAAGAATGTTTCAGGCTGGTAGAGTCAATGCCAAAAAGAGTGGCTGCGGTTATTAAATCAAAAGGTGGACCTACAAAATATTAATTATTTTCTTAAAATAAACCATTATAATCATAAATGCAGTTTTATTTACACTCGCTATGCTAAAACACCCTAAAACTTGTCTTACTGTAGGGTGCCTAATACTTTTGCCCGTGGCTGTATTTGTAAAAATATAGTTAATATTTCATATAAAACAACGATATTTTTAAATCATAATCAGTTAAATAAATACATAAGGAAAATTTATGGACAATTAAAACATAAACGATACTGTTTACTGCATGAAGAGATAGAGGCGATGAGACATATGTACATCATAAATATTGGTTCAAAATACTTTAAAATGATAATCAATTGAATTTTAATTAACCTAACTGACCTTAAATTATTAATTGATTTAGATATATACTAAAAATAAAACATATTATAACTTAAGTATATAATTGTATTCTGTTTCACATACATTATCATACAGTTATTTTTATTTATTATATTGGAACCCGGTCCTTGCGAATATTGGGAAAAAAATAAAAACTTACTATGATTGAACAACACATACATACGTAACAACTTTCGCTTTCATTAATTACTTATTAGCTTTATAATTTATTAATTGATTAAATAATTATTAATTAACATTAAATATTTTGATGTCAAAATTGAAATCGTCATAGTCTTTATTTTGTGATAATGATGAAAAAATCAAATTCTCTAGCGTCACTATAAAAAATATTTTTCTCTTATGTAGCTTACATCTAATGAGTTTTAATTGTGCTATTCGTCATACTTGTGATGCTTTATATATAAGTAAATCTGTATTAATATTATAAATATAAAAATCGAAAGTGTTTCAGTTGTTCGCGACCTTCGTTCGTACAATAACCTTCAATATCACCGTAAGTGTAAGATAAAAGGTTAGACAATTTCACGATATATTTAACACTTACGGCTGTATTAACAGTTACTGGTATTTTTAGTTGCATTAAAATCTTTCATACAGGGCGACTGGTGAATTACTATCGATATTTGAGGACGTGATATTTGACGATCATATATGACAAAATAAAAATTAATATAACATAAATATTAATAAACTTCTAAGCAAAGTTAACCAAAAGTTGTGTAATTAATTACGCATCGTGTGAACACAATACAGATTAGGTATACACACACACACACATACGCGTGCGGCGGCGTGGTGTTGTATCAGCACGCTGCCGCACGCGTCCACACTTGGAACACTTGGAACGTGTCAACACTTTATTTATTTATACGGAAGTTTTGTCAAAAATTAAGTGCCTATTTTTTTTACATAATTCGAATGATAATCATGTACCGAGTATGCTCCTTAAATATTGATAGTAATTCACCAGTCACCCTGTATATATTACAATCGATTTTGACATTTCTTTTTTATGCCTAAGGGGGCAACGGAGCAGACGGCCTACCTGATTGAGGTAGTACTGTTGCTTATAGGTATCCGAAACGTAGATTTGCGAATGTGTTGCCGCCCTTGATTGGGGAATAGGGGGAAAAGGTGGGAAAGGGAGGGTAAAGGGAAAGGTCAGGAAAGGGTAAGGGCAACCGGCTCTCTCACTCATCGGACGAAACGCAGCCATTAAAGACTACTTCACGCCGATCTTCTGTGAGAGGGTAGTTCTTCTCCGGTCGAGCCAGCCCGTGTTCGAGCTGTAATAACCACAGCTAGGCTCTACCACCTCAGAAAAACTACACTGAGATAATTAAATTGAACAAAATACTTTTAGATTAATGGTAACATAACAAATATGGTACATGTAAAAAAACATAAAACAATATACGAATATTAGCTCTTTACAAAAATGTTAGTCATTTATCGTTGGAACGATGTTTATCATACGTAGCTAAGAAAGACCTCAAGGAAACTGGATTTCAAAATAAAAAAAGGCCGCATCAAAATCGGTTGATCCGTTTGAAGGCTACGGTGGCACAGACTTACACACAGACACCCACGTCATACTTATGACAAACCTCTTTTTGCGTTTGAGGGTAATGAAAAGAGAATCGTCATCATGTCATGAAGATAAGTAAGAGAGAAATGATAAGAAAAGGATCTTTAATAATTTTAACAAATAATGAGGGCCATCTTGTTAATGATATATCCAGCAAATTATTAGTCATATATTCGATCGTTTTGCCAAATCACTGTGGCGTAAACGGTAAATACGCATTCGTAAATGCGTATAGACAAAAAAAATATCATCAAAACGAGAATTCCGTTCTACTATAAAACTGAAGCCCAATTAAAATTAACTAATATATTCGGATTACTACGCGTATTTTATTATTTTGAACTACTTACTGCCTATGCTTCGGTTATTTTGCAAAAACCGTGATAACAAAGTGCTATAAAGTACTTGAAAGTACAAAAAAAAACAGTTTTACTTAAATGAATAGTAGCGTATGTCTTAGTTCTCACTCTGAGTCCAATTGTTCACTCATCGATCGACCAACATTAATAAAAAGCAATATATGCGGAACAAATGATCTCTCGATGTGACCCCGTTCGACTTTTTTTTTGGTTTTTGTGACTCAGTGTTATTTGCGAATAAAACTTCATATCGGTCAGTACAGCCGACATGACTCATTGATCGGATAAGTAAAACCAAAGTCATGATAAATTGGATATTTCCAATGTAGTATGTCTAGAGAAGCCGTGTGGGACAATTTAAAGATATTGTATACATAATAACATTAATGAATCTTTGTCTTGTTTAAATCTAAAGATTGAATGGAGATAAGTCCAAAATTGAATTTCGTCTAATTTATTGCAAATCTATGTTAATTTTAATTTTAAATACATAGTTTAAATATCATAATGAGGAACAGAATTGAAACCGACACTTAAGGAATCGTGCAGTTAGAAATAAGGAACAGCATCCAGAGATGAAACCATTTAATCTTTGAGCATGTGCGGTTTTTGAAACCTAAAAATAATCTTCATGCTTTATTGTTTTTTTTTTTATAAATTGACTGAGACATCTTTATACATGGACCATAAAAGTAACTATAGTTCCCGAAAAACTGCTGTTGTCTTTAGGGTGAAGTTGTGCATCATTTCATATCAAAACACATATTACAACAATATTGTTTACCGTTAAGTTAAAAGTGTTCGTTATAGACAAAAGCAAAAAAGATCAAAATTACTAAAAAAACTCGCAGACATGGGTCAAACAATAAAATATAAGAAAATTGACAGAAATATCTGTTAGTCTGTGGGCATTTTCGTGGCTGTTGAACAATATTAATGATAATTCAAAGTAGGCTGGACTATGAAGAACTGACACTTTTTTAAAGCGATAACTAATTACTCAAAACACAATACAACAGACACATCCTTGAAAATTAATTCCTGTCATTTCGGATAAACCTGTCGTAACGTTATCATTTGTTAACTCAAATAAAAACACGACAAATTATTATCTTTTCGGTATCTTCACGATTTTAATAATTACACACTTTTATCATTTACTAAAACGTAAATGTTTTTATTAAAAGTAAAACCGAATTTGAAGGAAATATAGAACGCGTACACTCCAGCCTACTCAATTAGGTTTTGTCTGAGAATGAGAGAGAAGTGTTGAAAGTTGCTTAGGTTAACAAACCAATTTCTTTAGAATTAGCCATGCGGAAGAATGACGAAATGAATCATACGAAAAAAACTGACTGACGATAAGAGCATGTTCTAACAAGATTATCTGCTAACATAACATTTCAAAGAGTGTAATTGGAATCATAAAAAGTGTGGAATTACATCGTAATTCAGGATTGAGTATATCCTACTTCTTTAGTATCTTTACGACAACAGGCAGACCTAAAGATGACTAAAAGAAGCAACCTTCAATAAGTGCTTCTATTTCTTCTTCTTCTACCTGGTAACCTGGCAATTTCCCAGCTTTAGCCAGGGTCTGCCTTACATGTTGTGAATAGTTTTGGCTAATTGTTTTTACGACCGGCCGTCTGCCTGAAATCAACCCTCTTTGGGAATCAGCATTGATCAGTGATGTTTAAATATTCTTAGAAAGTACATATGACTCGGAAAAATCACATTAGTACTTGACAGGATCGAACCCGCGCCCTTGTGCATGAGAGATGGGCCTCTTAACCACTAGGCCACCACTGACTGACATAAGTGCTTCTATTTATGCACCCAAAAATACTAACATAATTTTTTTTTTCATAATGACCCTAGCTGAATACGGAGCAATCAATAACATAATAATTTGACTTCATATTCATATTTTAAAGACTAGGGTAATTATTTTTTTTAGGCATATCATACCCACATGTAAGGAAAAATATTGTTTGACCACCCTCGCGCACAGCAAATGAGGGTAACAGTTATAAAACTGTTATATTGATTTCCCTAAAATTGTAACGATCTAGGTGACACGTGCATGAAATATTTTTGTTTGAATATTACACATGAGGAAACTTCTGAATCAAGAAATCATCGATGGTTAATTATTGTGAAATTTCCTTAATAACCTTATTAGACGGTCTATGTTCTGTGTATTAAATACTATGTCTAAAAATTTCGGTGACAACATTAGTGACCTAATTTCGACTAGCCGTGATCAAGATTCTTTTTTCAAATCTTTTAGTTAAATTAAAAACGATATTTTACTTAAAGAAGTTATAATTAAAAAAATCATTACTTAATCATCACTAGCTTTAATCACCAGAATGCCAATGTATAGACAAATTTTACAGAAGTTTTTTCACAGTTTAGACTACAGTTATAGAAAATCTTAAACAAGAGAAATATCAAAAATTCCATCAACGACGTTTATGGTCGAAGAAAGAAAGTAATAAAGTTGTTCATAACTGTATCTGTAAACTATTTTTGACACTGGATTTTAGCGAAATCAGTACAAACCAGTTCGCCAAAGCAGATTATGACAAAATATTAATTTATGAGCAATTTTATCAATACTCACATAGATCGATCTAAGTAATACAATGGCACAGCATGTGTCAAAGGCGGAGTTTAGCAAAGAAGCTACGGAAGATAGGTGAGAAAATTAGTGACAAAGCCATAATGACCAAGATTCTGAGTAAATTGGGATCAACGTACCGTTCACTTACGATAAGCATGCCTATAACTCGAAGAAGCAAGTCAAACGATACAGAACTCCCTTCTCATCTAATAAATGAAGAAGACAGTCTCGAAAATTACAGTGAGGCGGCGCTAGGAACAAAAGAAATTTGTGAATAAAAAAGACATCAAATGAACACACAATATAAGCCATAGATTCATATTGCTTAAATTTCTTTTATACTGATGTGTGTCCCATAGAAGGAACTTCTCTGTTAGATATGAAATAATATCTATTATTTAAAGACGGAGAGTTATATGTCTTCGTGACGTTTGCTTCATGAAACATAAGTCTGAAGTATTTCAATGTTTTCCGAAGTGTTATGCAATTGTGAACAACAAATTTTAACGTGATTTGTGCATACCACATACAGACATTGTTGTGAATATGTGGATGAAGAATTTATGTAATTTCTTGAGAATAAGGGAACACGCGTGAATGTATTAATAACCCTTTATAACCTTTAAGTAAACGAGAGAGCACAAAGAGAAATGCATTCCATTAAGAGAACTGAATGGACAATGTAAGATGCAAATAACACTCAACCTTGTTTTGTTTTATAAAACGTCACTTGACAACAAATATAGTTTTAAAGTGAAACTTCTTATGCAACTTCGATCAAGGTTGCGTTAAACGTTTAACGCTCTGGAAGGCAAGGGGGTGAAAAGAGACAGTGCGAGGGGGGGATGCGGGTAATCAATTATTACTTGTAATTAATGTTACTAAAGTTTGTCCTAAAAACACTACAAATTCCGTAAAAATCAATTCCTACCTTTTCTGCTTTCATTCCAACATTACAAGATTCCCTTCTTTGGCGCTGAAGGAATCCATCCACAATATTTTCGTTTTATAGAAATAACTAGTTTTTAATAAAATTCTTAGAAAAATATGTACTAACACTCTTTAATTTTATACTTGCATCCTAGTGTCATGTAACTGTAATTATGAGTGTCACATAACAAGTATTGTCATAACAAATACTTTGTCATAATCATAATGACTCACACGTTTTAGCAGTATGTGAAAAATGCTCTTCTGGAAAAACAAACCCTTAGGCTGTAGGACTGCCCATAGAGATCTCTTAATCATTGTCTAAGATGGAAATAAAAGATTACTGCAACGAAACATAATTTTATTATGATGTTTCATTTATCTGCTAATATATAAACAGAGATTAAACTTATCAGAAACAAAACCCTTCTATTGTTTGCACTTTCAAACTCAGGCGTAACCAATTAGCAGTAACGTGTTAAATGGTAACAATATCTTTAAATAATATGAATGGAATGAGTATTAACTATTTTATATCATATATTTTAATATTGAATTAATGCTATTAACTTGATTGTATGGGAAATGTTGCTTACATCAGAAAACAATACATCAATACACATCTGCAATTCAATATATCACTGCTTTGAAAATAAATAAAAGATAAATGGATAAACTAGAAGAAACTTCTTTAACACATTTAAAGAAAAATATTATTTAATAAAGCACATGCCAGAAGGTCATGAGTGTGTTTGGAGTTATGGAACTATTTTATTAAGAATAAGATTTCATTCAGGTCTTCAGAAAAAAAAAATTTGGTGGATCACTTAATAAATAAATTGCTTCATGATATGATAGAAACACTTTTAGAATATATATGTATATGGATTTTGTTTAAAATATATTTTACTGATTCAATGTGCCTGTATGTACTTCTAATCTGACTCTTGATTAGTGTCTTATAATTTACAGACGGACTCAAATGGTTGTCTGTGTTATTTTTAGACAGACATTTCAATTTATCACAAAGTGGATGAACTCAATATAACAATTCAGACCATGTTCATACAAATTACATCCCACTTGAAGCTATTATTACGTGAACATGGCCATTCATAACAATTATTTGGTGAATAACAGTGAACACTAAACTTTATTGGGCGGTCAATTAATTGTTGTGAGCTATAACAAAGAGAATTAATGATTTTGGTTAATATTTTTTATATTGACAAAAGATAAGATAGGATATTTGTGTACTTGTAATATTAAAATTTAGTTCATTAGTTTGTATGATTTGTAGATTATCATTATAAAATGTTTTCAGAATTTGTTTAAACACTATAACTGATAAGATAAAAAAGAAAGATTTAGAATAACCCATGAACGAATATAGTGCTACGATCAATTAGCATGACTTTCTTTTTATTTCTTGTTTGAGCTGTGTGTATAAATAGAAAGGATACATACTTGCACTGCCAACTGTTCCCAGTCCTCGAGCACCGTATCGCATCCACCAGGGAACGTCATCTTTTGCGGCATTGTCGCCCCCTGGCCGCGCCATAAGCATTGATATCTTGTCCGCCAAAGACTATAAAATATACAAACATCCTCAGAAATACTCTTTTTTGGTATCATATTTATAAATTATATAAATTTTACCATTTTCGAAAAATCAATTCACTGCCTTGTCAACTGTCAGTGACATATACTAAGAAATATTGATACAGTCTACAGATAACATTCAAATATCAATCAATATGTATAAAATTGGTACAGATAAATACGAATCTTACGATGCAGAAGTAGAAAATAAAAAATTCTTCTCAAAGCTTTTGCCTAAATCTAATTACAAATATTTTCATATATGTATTTGTGTGTTTTGGAACTTTATCATAAACATAACTTGTAAAATAAAATTAATTTGTTTGGAGAAAATGAAATACATTTTGATATTCTCTTATAAATGAATATATACAATTAAACTTGTATCTTCGAGGAGAGTAGTGCATATGTAATACATTAATTACTTTGATTTAGTATGTCTTATGTTTCTTGTATAGACTGTTTCATGTTAAAATATCTATGTTATATTTAATAATCTATGTTGATTAAATGTCGGTCGGCTTTGGAGTTCAAGTGTAAATCGTCAATAAATTCACATACACTTTAGAAGAAATTTCTATTAAAGTTTTTTTTTTACATTTTTATGATTAATGTTCACAGTTGGGAATTAATGGTAAAATGCAACCAACGGCGATGCTTCCTAAACTTACAGATTCGACTCAAACAATGTGAGTTACTTGATTTAAATGTTAGTTTTATTAAACCCAAGATATTTTTCCAAGTGTATTTAGTATCAGTCATTTAATTAAACTTGTTTGTGAGGATATGAACAGAAAATAAATAAATTGGATACTCTTTATGTCTATAACTTTCTAATAAATTTGTCAATTTGTACTTCCATGGCATTTCTTACCAAAGGCTATAATGTATTTTCGTTGTAATATGTAATTTATGTATTTTTTATATGTAATTAATCATATTACTGAGTATGAGTGTTAGTTCCGGGTTCTCTTTTACAATCTTTGATGGTCCTGGTCATTCCAGATCATTCTCTGAAGGTGACGGCGTCTGCAGCTCCGAAGTATATTCGTCAGACGTGGTAGTGACAACAAATGCTGGTAACCACAACCATGGCAGTTCCAAAGTGAAGCTCAAGAGCCTCGTCGATTATAACTGGGAACCTAAATTCTACTCCGGACAACTCCTTGCTGTTCATATAAGTGGACAGTACCTAGCATATAGTATTAAAGGTACCTAACTTGGCTTTAATGATGTATTTCCTAGTGGTTAAAGTTCTCTTAAGTTAAACTCAAATTCATCAAATCACTTTTTTAATTTATTGCATACAAAGAGAATACAAAAACAGTCAGTGGTTCAGTACCAATGTGATTTTTCCGAGTCATATGTACTTTCTAAGAATATTTAGACATCACTGATTAATGCCAATTTCCAAAAGAGGGTTAATGTCAATCAGGCGGCCGGTCTTAAAAAACAATTAGCCAAAACTATTCACAACATATAAGGCAGACCCTGGCTATAGCCGGGAAATTGCCAGGTACAAGAAGAAAGATAATACAAAAGTAGGTCATGTTACACAATATATTGTTTTCAGCTCCCAATGCTGCCGACCCTGGCAGCTGGAATGGTATGGTGAGAGTTGTGTACAACCCTGAGCCTGGGATTGACAGAAGAGCACTCATAAAAGGCATGAAAGGAGAGGTAATGATTTTTTTGTACTAATAATATGTGTCTTGTGTATATTAAAATATTATGTTTTTATATAATGAAAAAGAATTTAAACTAAACTGACTCTCAAGCATCACTTTACAATACTATGTTTCAAATGCATATACAGTAGAATTTCTATAACTTAAACTTTATTAAGTCAAAAGTCTCGGTAAAATGAAAAATTACACTTTTCAACAATTATTAACATTGTTTAATTCAACAAACTGATATTTCCCTGTGAGGTATTGATAGTACACATTTACCATCTATAACTTGAATTTCAGAAATCAGACTTTCTAAGCCATAGTTTTACATTAGTAGGCACACATTATTATGTACTTGTTATTTATTATTTTTCAATATAATGTATAGGTACTAGAAAAACTAAGTCGAATTTCTATTCAAATTTTAGTCTGCAATTTGAAAAATATACTTAGAAAACATACCTTTTTAAGTTAAAGGATTAACAGTTAAATGCTTTGTATGTTGAAATTCTTGTTTAATTGAAAAAACCTTAACTCCAAATTTTTTGCAATAATAATAATAATTTATTACAGACCATATTGTAGATCCATATAGTGTTAATAAAATTAAACTTAATAAATTAATTGGTTAGTAAAGTTACAAAAGAAAAGCAATTTTATTTCTGATACTTAACAAATTTTAAACAAAACATATATTTTACTTAACTATGTGGAGTCATATCCAATGTGCTAAAATTGGTGAATCCCAGCGATCCAACAATGCATGCAGGATCGTGTTGGGACTGTCCCGTACTCGTCGAAGTAAGGACGCGCAGCGTTTGCGCATGATGGAAGCAAAACCATCTGTGTGACAATCCCCTTGACATTTGAGTTATCAAGATTCCACTGTATGTGTTTTTATTGTCCTGCATTTTTTATGATTGATTCTGATGAAAAACTTTCTTGTTGTTATTTAGGTTCTAGACCTGGCATTTGCACATATCCAGAACCAAATATTACTGGCCAGTATTGATGAAATGGGAAATTTTTATATCCATGAAATTGAAGTTACGGACAGCGGTCTGCGGTGAGCTTATATCATATAACTATATTTATTTCTCTTTATAACTGCTTGTATTCTATATGTCATGTGTTCAAGAAACAGTTTTAACGAAATTTTCCAATGTTCAAAATTTCCATTTATGTCCTACATAATAGCTGAAGCCAGTATATTATACAGGGTGACTGGTGAATTACTATCAATATTTAAGGAGAATACTCGGTACATGATTCTCATTCGAATTATGTAAAAAAAATAGGCACTTAATTTTTGACAAAATTTCCGTATAAATTAATAAAGTGTTGACACGTTCCAAGTGTTCCAAGTGTGGACGCGTGCGGCGGCGTGCTGATACAACACTACGCCGCCGCACGCGTATGTGTGAGTGTGTGTGTATACCTAATCTGTAGGGTGTTCACACGATGCGTAATTAATTAGATAACTTTTGGTTAACTTTACTTAGAAGTTTATTAATATTTATGTTATATTAATTTTTATTTTGTCATATATGATCGTCAAATATCACGTCCTCAAATATCGATAGTAATTCACCAGTCACCCTGTATATGTATATACTTATCAAATATGAGTAGATACTTAAATGATGATTACAAAATTTCAATGATTCATTATTACAATTGATTATAATGTCATAACTATTCTGTTATAATGTCAGAATTATGCTAAGGATAATAGTATATTAAAATTAGTATGTCACAGATGGCGCTACTTGTATACTTGTTTCATTATGAACTCATATGTACTCTCCAGTTTTATGAACTTATATGTACTCTCCAGTTGCACCCTGTCAGCGGAGGTGCGTGAGGACACGGGTGCGTGTGTGGGTGGAGGCGTGCACCGAGTGGTGTGGTGTCCCTACATACCTGATGAAGACGACTCACCCGATGATGATGTAGCCAGGTTGCTGCTCACTACACATTCACATCAGGGTGGGTACACTTGGACTCCACTCATCAATAATTCATGTATATTGAGAGGCTCCTATCTATGGATAGGCTATTTATTTTTTTATGTTCAATCAAATTTTTGTATATTAAATCATGTTTACACTATAAGAGTTGTATGTAGATAAAATCAGTGTTACACTGCCCAGTATTAGATGTGCAGCTGTAAAGAAGTTTGTTTACTCCAATACAGTATTTACAGTTAACACATAATTATTTTTGTTTATTATTTCAATATTCGTTAATGACATAACTCTGGTAATTCAGCACTGTAAGTTCTCTCTTTTTGCAGATGATTTAAAAATATACAAATTAATTGATTCTCAACTTGACGTAACCTTATTGCAAAATGACATAAACAACATAAATGCATGGTGTAAAGATAATCTGATGGATTTAAATGTTAGTAAATGCTCGTACATAACATTCACTAGAAAGAGGTTGCCAATTGTAACATGTTATAACATTAACGAAATTTCTCTTACAAAGGTTAACGAAATTCGGGATTTAGGTGTTACAATTGATCAGTGGCGGCTGTACCTTAAGTGCGCCCGTGCGCTGAACCACCAATTCAAAATATTTAAAAATTACAAAATATTATGTCATCTTAATTTTTAAATTACCATTTTAATATTTATTTTTTAAACATACAAAAAGGTATAAAAAATTTAATTTCCTAATTATGGTCAAAAAGTTTGAACGCTTTACTAAACTCATATCGTGCGCTCCGGCGAGTGCACGAGGACTGCTAATACATCTTGTATGAGACACGCATCAATACGCCTGGCGCGTGAGACAAAAGATAGTTCATAGAAATGTACCGAGTAACGAGTCGGTTCTCGCGCGCCGCACGAAGCGGCCGAAGGTCACCGAGAGCACCCGATGTATGACGTATTGAGCCGGCCGGCAAGGGGCCGGCCGAAAGGATGGGTGCTATGATTGACATTTCGTTAATCGTTATTGGTATTGTTTCAACTTTCACTGTATGCGTGACGCGTTAATTCGTTATTGTTTATAATTATTTCCGTAATTCGTTTTAGTTTTTATTTCGTTTCTATAATAGAACTTTTATTCTGTACTGTGTTTTTTATTAGTTGAAAATGAGTATAAATATTGATTATATTAAAGAAAATAACAAAATTTTTCAAAGTAAAGTGAACATTAAATTGGCCGGGCCGCCACGGCCCTTTTTAAATTTAAAACAAGAGTGTAAATCGAAAAATAAAGCATGTATACGAAGTTTTAAAAGTGAAATGTATAATAGAAAGAAATGGTTGTGTGGATGTGAGCGTCTTAATGCATTCTTTTGTTTTCCTTGCATTATTTTTGGCGGAGAATCGATTTGGACAGAAACTGGAATCAAGGATTTCACGCATTTAAGTGAAAAAATAAAAAACACGATTCTTCACAAGTACACCTACAAAATGTAATGAGTTTGTCTGTGTTAGGCACAGTCGATATTCGTAATCAGCTAGATTCTGTGTATAGAAGTAATATCCAAAAGTATAATAAACAAGTTGATAAAAACAGATACATTTTATCACGTCTTATCGATTGTGTCAAGTTTTGTGGTGCATTTGAGTTAGCTTTGCGAGGTCACGATGAAACTATTGAGTCCAGTAATGCTGGAGTATCGTGGATTAATAGACTTTGTATCAGAGTTGGATATAGTTATGAATTAATGTACAAAAAATAAACATATTTTATGTCAATTGTTGTTTTTGTCAATATTTTAGTAAAGTGAACCACCAGTTCGATAACCCACCAGCCGCCACTGCAATTGATAATAAACTGACATTTGTGCCCCATGTAGATTGCATAACTAAAAAATCTATGCAAATGCTAGGGTTTTTAAAACGCAATACAAAGATGTTTAAAAATCCCCACACCAAAATTATACTGTTTAACGCATTCGTCCGTAGCCAGTTAGAGTATGCTTCATCGATATGGAATCCAACTTATAGTATACACAGTCAGCGCATCGAGCGAGTCCAGCGAGCGTTTACTCGTTACTTAGCATTTCATTCTCATGAAATATCATTCAGATGCCCGTATGAACAACGTCTAATTCATTTTGGCATGAAGAGCTTGCATGCTCGACGATCTATTCATGATTTGATGATCATGTTTAAAATCGTAAATGGTATTATAGATAGCAGCCATCTACTAGCTCAGCTGACAATTTCGGTACCCAATAAAATTCCTCGTCAACGCATAACAAAAATTTTTTACCATCCAAAAGTTAGAACAAATCTAGGTGCGCATTCTCCGCTTGCGAGGATGTGCAACCTTTACAATTCACTAAATAAAGATATAACAGACCTGGACATGTTTCGCGAATCTTCTACTAAATTCAGACATACCTTGCAAAAATATATTTAAAATTGTAACTTTTCGTTTTTAATTTGTGTTGTTTTTATTAATTAGTGTTTGTTTATTAATTTGTGTTTTTTTATTTAATAGTGTTTTTCTTGTAAATGTAATATAATATAATTAGATTAAGGTGTTGTTTTTAAACAATTTTTTAGGCAATGCTGTGAACACCTGTAATAGGTGTACATATGTAGACCTTTAGTTTTGGCTATATTTTTTTGTGTAAATGTTGTATATGTACACTGTTGGTGTTCCTAAATAAATAAATAAATAAATATGATATACCTGAGGGTGCAGGTTCGATTTTGGTTTGCGTCGAAGTATTTCTATACAATAGTATAAATTAGATAGTAATCTATTTGATTTATTATTGAGATATTAGCTTTATATTATAAAACAATTGTATATGTTGTCAGCTCGTATGTGGAACGTCCGCGCGATATGGTCTCTGTGTGCGGGCGGGGGCGGAGCTCCCTTGCCGTATGTGTCGGCGGGGGCGGCGCTGGCGGCGGGCGCGGGACTAGCGGCGGGGAGCCACGCGGCGCCCGTGCTGGCCGCAGCCTTCTCTCCGGACGGCACCGCGCTGGCAACCGCCTCTCAAGACGGATACGTCATGTTCACACAGGTACTCCTTGATTACAACTCTTTCTACCTGGCTGTGGTTTAAAAAAGCGTGTTAAAAAGAGAAAGTTTTCGTGATTTATAAATATAAGAACCCTTGAAATCCACTCACCTCTTTAATGCGACTCTGAACTCCGAGGTGGGTAGCCCCGGTAGTGGTCTTGTGCAATAAATCTATAAAAATATACATGACTGTTTCGTAAGACCCCAAAAACGCTTTGTGTGTATTCAAATACCCATAATATAGGACAAAGAAAATGCATCTTAATTATCAAGCAAGTCACATCCATTCTGATTGTCATCAAAAAGTAATTGGTTGTGAAGTAAGCTCCCGATGGAAAACTGTGTCAGTTTATTATCATAATCTTTCATTGTAGGTGTACATGAACAATGAGATCAGTCCCCGCTGCCTCCACAAGTGGCAGCCTCACGAGGGCCAGCCGCTGAGCTGCTTGTTCTTCCTCGACAACCACAAGAATTATAACACCGAGTGAGTACACCTACTGTGGTATATGGGAAGTTTGTGAGGGTTTGAGAGGATGGGTGGATGTTAGCCATGGGATAGAATATATACCCAAATATGACTTAATAGGAGCATTTTGCACGTAGTTACGTGAATATAATATGGACTAGCTCTTATCCGAGACCTTCGTCTACATAAATTTACTCATTTTCTTCAAATATCCCTCTAAAATCCTTTAAATTTGGCTTAGCAAAAAAACTCCCTAATTACAAAGATCGAATAGCCTTTTTCAAAATGAACACCCTTGCTGATCGAAGACGCTTAATGGACAACATGTTCATCTATAACCTAATTAACGGCTCTTTGGATTGTCCAGACTTATTATCGAGGATACGTATTTCTGCACCTTCCAAGTCATTACACATATCACTAGCAAACGCACGATTTTTTCAGAGCATATGTCTAAATCTAATTTGGGTCATTACTCCCCTCTCAATAGAATTATGAGTGCCTATAATTCAATAAGCGGAGACAAAGATTTAGATATTTTCGATAATATGAAAAAAATTAAAAATAAAATATTATTTATAAATACTCAAAATTGTTTAGTTTAGATAGTTTACTTATGTTTAGGGCCCGGATAAATATGTATTAAAAAATCTAAAATATGTACATAACATGTGGACGAAAAAATCAAAAATATGGAAAAAATATGGATTATAAAATTAAATACTTTCATAATTAAACATTGTTTTACTATAAGAAAAGGGTTACTCGTGACGTACATCGTTAAGTTACATTTAAAAAACGATGAAGAAAAGTAGCGAAATATTTATTTCAATAAAAAATAACAGTTTTATTCAACTTCCATTACACTAGCCTTATCAAATTGGTTGCAACGCAATACACAATCACGTGCTTCTTTAAATTATCAAAATTAAAACTCTGACGATTTGGTCAAAATATAGCCTTATATGTATCTGCTGATTGGTCTCATCTCAAGTCACATGACGTGATGGGTGCATACTTAAACATGCTTGATTCAGTAATTTTGTAAGCCATGTCTACAGCCCTCGAAACTTTCGCATAGAATTTTGTTAATTTTTTTTAGCGTATTTAATGTTTTATTTTTATCCAAAGCATTAGTGGCGAGAACGTAAATTTTATGAATTGTTGTGAATATATGGATGATTGTGGCATTTTCTTGTAAAATATGGACTTAACTTTGAAATATGGTAAAATATGGAAAATAAAAGTTGGTTTTTCACAGTCTAAATATGACAGTCCATGTAAAAAACACATTCTAGACCGAAAATCGACTAAATTAAAAATATGTATTTACATATTAATCTGGGATCTACTTATGTTGTTATCTTTATTTTAAATTATTGTTGTTTGTTATTTAATTAGCTTTTTTACCTTCTGTTTGTTGTCGCTTAACTTTTATTTTGTGCATGCTGTTATCACCTATAAGTAAGATACCAGTATTCTTATTTTTTATTCATGTATCTGGAATGTTTTTCGTGTGTATTTTGTTGGTGATCTATAAATAAATAAAATAAATAAAATCATATCGTCCAGCGTCCACTTCTGGAAGTTCGCGGTGACGGGTGCGGAGAACAACACGTGCATCAAGATCTGGTCGTGCAAGTCGTGGAGCTGCCTGCAGAGCATCTCGTTGCGCGCGGGCCCGGGCGAGGCGGGCGTGGTGAAGGCGCAGCTGGACCCCAGCGCCGCCTACCTGCTGCTGTCGCACTCCAAGGCCCGCAGCCTGTACGTGCTGCACGTGGCGCGCGACCACGACGACGCTGCCGCCTACTGCCGCAGCATAGCAGAGTTCCTGCTGCCCTACCCCGTGCTCAGCTTCTGTATTGTGGACGCAGGTGACTCACACATACTACGAATTTGATAATCATTCGAGGAAATCCCAGTATTAATATCCTGTTCATGCTTAGAGGTAACTAAATGTACGACCGTAAAATATCTAGGAGTTATTTTGGATGAAAAACTTAGCTGGCGCCCTCATATAGACATCAAAACTACGCGCGCCAGAAAACTTATTTTGGGTTTTCAAGAAGTTGAGACACTGCCGATTTAGGTCTTCTGCGCACAATATATTATGCACTAGTTCAGTCATTGTATATTGTATAAAAGCTTGGGGTGGTGCTTGTAAAACCTTTATATTAGACTTGGAAAGAGCGCATAGATCTATCTCAAAAGTAATGACCTCTAGCCCATACAGATTTTCTACAACTAAGTTGTACGATAAATGTCAACTCCTTACGGTTAGGTAACTATACGTCTATCAATTGGTTATCCAACAACATAGAATACCCCCCTATCATGCCGACGAATACAGTAAACAACGTGTCATTAAAAACGTATGTCCACCTGTTATATGTCGAACAGCTTCAGCCAAACGACAACATGATTTTAAAGCAGTTTATTTGTATAACAAAACAAAATAAAATAAAAAATATACATCCCTTACGTAATCGTGAAGCTAAAGAAATTATTAAAAATTGGCTACCAGGACTAGATTGTGAGGAAACTGAACTGTTGTTGCTATAATATTTTGTGAAACTAATTACACACATACACGCACAAACACACACACACTCTACTCTAGTATACAGTAAGAAATAATTATTTATCATTTATTTTTATTTACATAAAACGATAAGACACTAAATTAATATGAGAGAGGACACTGATTTCTGTAATACAGGTCTTTGAGCCTAGCTCAGAAATCAGGAACTTCATTATACTTTGTAACTTTTTTGTGAATAAACATTATTATAATTATAATTATTATTATTATATGAATAAATTCAATGTTTAACTTGGAGTGTATTATTAAAGTTAAAGTGACTAATGTTCGTTCTCAGAGGAGCTGCCGGCCAAGTGTGAGTCGAGCTGCGACGACCCCTACCACAGGAACGGCTCGGCCGGGGACGCGACAGACTCGCCCGACGACTTTGACATACACCACTCGGTAAATATACATTACTTGGACCTCGTGAACAATAAGGGAAATAAAACACACGCATTCGTATTGGAATTTGTAATTGAATCATCTGTGTCCTTGACATTAGTGTGACTAGACACACTCACCGCGGGCAAGCGAAGAATGAGCATTAATGAAACTCGACATGCTGTCTGTTCAGATGTATATACATATACACTGACGACGCTCCGGATGTAGTTTACTGATACAAACTCACTAAGACTAATTTTATATAATAGTAAGAAGTATACTAGAGTATGGCAGTGTCATTTAGAGGCCACACTATGCAACACACTGCCTAAGAATAGAGAGTATACGAAGGCGTTTTCTCTACCATCTGGCGTTCTCTCAAGGAAAGGCTAAAGAACTCTCTTCGTATAATAAAAGGCTAGCATTTTTTAATATACATAGCTTGAGCCAAAGAAGAGATTTGTTGGATTTGATGTTTTTATACAGAGTGACTGGTGAATTACTATCAATATTTAAGGAGAATACTCGGTACATGATTCTCATTCGAATTATGTAAAAAAATAGGTACTTAATTTTTGACCAAATTTCCGTATAAATAAATAAAGTGTGGACACGTTCCAAGTGTCCCGAGTGTGGACGCGTGTGGCGGCGTGCTGATACAACACCACGCCGCCGCACGCGTTTGTGTGTGTGTGTATATATACCTAATCTGTAGGGTGTTCACACGATGCGTAATTAATTACATACATAACTTTTGGTTAACTTAGAAGTTTATTAATATTTATGTTATATTAATTTTTATTTTGTCATATATGATCGTCAAATATCACGTCCTCAAGTATCGATAGTAATTCACCAGTCACCCTGTATAAATGCCTTAACAATATCTATGATAATCCAGATTTAGTATCTAAGATTAAATTTAATGTTCCCTCTCGATATCCACGCAAAACAATTAATCTTCTTACAAGACCTTTTCGAAAAACTGTTTTGGGCAATAACTCACCAATTTCCAGGATGTCTAAAATTCTAAATCATAGTTGTAAACATTTGGATCCTTTTAGAGACTCACTCAAAACATTTCGTTATAAGTTTTTGTTCAGCGATAAATTAAATAAATAATTTTTACATAAACAAAATATAGATAATGACCTAATTTTTAATATAGAGATTTTAATAATTTTTATCAATAAGTTATACGATTTTAATATAATGTAATAAATGATTTATAATTTTTTTAATATTTTGCATGCTGTATCTGCCTTAAAAGATAATGCATTTAGAATTAAGCTACACTGTATTTCTTTTTACCCAATATTGTATTAATGTAATTATCACTGGTGGATCTTAAAAATATAAATAAATAAAAGACTCAAGGGAGGTATGAACATTATTAATAGCGGACATAGGACCTAATATCGCACATGATTCCACTGGTAATAATGCCATGTATGACTTGTAATGTGTGTTTGTGTTCCAGGACGAGGAGGGAGGTCCGTCGTCGTCGCGGGTCCGGCTCCGTCTGTTCATCGTGCAGCCCAAAGGTCTGCAGGAGGGCGAGCTGGTGTACACGCCGCCCGCACAGAACACACACAGAGGTAACACATGACTCTTGATTACTCTAAATAATTTAAACTCCTTAAATGATGTCATTCCTTGAGAGTCTGTAGAATTTTCTCTCCCATTACCCCACCCCCCTTTTACGTTCGTAAAATTAATGTATGTATACATTGTTGTATGGAGCCGTTCCTCGTTGAAACAACATTTAGAAACAATAGAATGCATCGGTTCCTAAACGTTAAAGATGTGGGAATACTTTGACAATATTAACATGGGAAACTGATATCAAACTCACATCTCGTCTGCCCGTGATCACGGTTGCTGAAAAGTAGCCGAAACGTCGGGAGTATGTAGTTTATAATAAAAAATAAATACGCGAAGTAAAATCCGAAAATATTAGTTTCATTTAAATGAGTACTCGCGAAAATCTTAGATCTCATGATATTAAACGGTTTCGGTCTACCGTCAAGGTTATTAAAGCCCGCATACTCTCTTGTTCACAGAGCTAGTTGATCTGAGCATGGAAGAGGAAGTAGAGGACGCGGCCAAGAGCGTGCCGTCCAGCATCCTGCAGCAACAGACGCAGCAGCTCAAGAACCTGCTCATGAGGTCACAGGTACACTCACACACACACACACACACACACACTACGATACGTGACTACGAGGAACATACGCTAATTGATACGACACTAATGTTTATATCAAAGATATGTCACGTGACGCACACAAGACGCTTCAGGAGGTTTATTTCTCTAATAAACTTAGTTATTAAGATGTCCAAACAATAATATTGCATATTTACGAAGTGATCAGTTAGTGTTATTGTCCTTGTTCCGTCATATATCGTGTCAGTAGGTCCGTCACTCATGTTTTGTTTTTCAGCTGTCATACCTCGTACGGACTTGATACAGAGTATGTATTCATTTTAATATGACATTAAAACATTTGGTGGGCACGCGGCTAGGGACGTGTGTGGGAGTCGACTGGCTATCATTTAACTGCTCAGTGTCTCATAGTGTATATGTTTGTGATGTTTCCAGACCCAACCAGGCAGCCTCATCCCTCAAAGGCCGGAGTCCCCGTCCGCCATGCCGCCCCTCAACCTCATGACGCCCGACGCCTTCAGGTGACGCTCACGATACACATGAAACATAGCTGAGAGTACCCTGAACAAAACAAAGTGACGTCTAATATGTACATTATAGACAGACATACAACACTGAACCGATTTTATTAGGAATTAAAATAGTTTGGTGAAATTTTGCTGGTCTAATAAAGATTTTGAGTTTAATTTAATGGTTACATGAAAATAAATAGAATAAAAAATATTAAAAACATATTCTTAGAACGTGTTTATTATGTATAATTTATTTCCTTACTTTACAATAAACGTTAACCGTTCAGTTCTCCTGGTAAACGAGAGGACGACGACCCTCCCCTGTCGGCCACACCGGAGATCACCAACATAGCGAGGGCGAGCGGGGCGGAGGAGCCTCTGAACGGCGTGGGCGGGAAGACGTCGGGCGGCTCCAGCCCCAGCAGGGAGGTGAGGCAGATCATGGCCCACGACGCGCACTACTACGGACATGTGGTGAGTTAATACACGAACACTGGGGCCGGGGCTCGTGTTATTATATGGGAGGAATAAAAAAAATACTATTTACGTAGTCTATTTTACGATTCAGACACTTCACAGTGACTGTGATCGCCGGTGGACCTCAAATCAACGTACCGACGTTTGTCTCGTTAGATCTTAAGGTGCTGAAAGACCTATGCTCATAATAAATGTTTTTTTTTTAATTTATTTCTTAGTAATTATACAGTCAATCTGGGTAACTTTGACAGATAAGGATGATATTTTATACTATATTTAAAAAAAATTAAACCTATCACTCGAGTGTTTTTTATTTTATCAGTGCTCTCGTGTTTCTTTCCGTCTCTAGACATTCACAGAAAGTTTATAAAACATACCAATATGTATAGTATAAAACCTAAATTCTGTGTGCGTCAAAGTTACCCTCATAAGTTGGGTAACTTTGACACACACAGCCATGCATAAAAAAGTAGTTATAAGTATTATTTTTTTCGATCTGGGTAACATTGGTGTATATATTTATTAACTAATGGATGCTTGTAACTCAATAAAACGACCATTTTGCAGTTTTGTCTTATTAAAAAAATATGAAGAATCAGTCTACAACATTTGGCAATGTTACACACATTTTTTAACACCATCAAAACCGCTTAAAAAACTCGTTTAATTAGACATGTTTATTCAAATTAAAAAGAAAACCAGCGAAAATAATTAAAACAAACAATCATTTTGTAAAATCTTGAGCCTAAATTGTCTATTCTCCCCACTCCATATAGAGCAAATCGTCATTAATGGTGTAGAGCCCAGGCTGTTTTACACTGATCTTACTGTTATCTACTGTAAATACAACATCATCATATTTAATTTTAATAATTTCTCTTTGATCTGGCCATTTTCAACCACCTTGAATTGATCTACGCATGACAACAAGTGTATAATACGGGAATGTGAAACTTGTCACTTTTCCTGGAAACAGTGTGAGTTCTGTTTTAAATATAACTGTTGTTCCAAGTGAGAACTCAACATATTTTGATGTGCATGTTTGCAAAATTCCATTTTAACACCATATTCTTCAATCAGCTCTTCTTCCACCATTTCAGTTTCTATGTAAGAGTAACTTGGACACTGTCAAAGTTACCCAGTTTCTGTTCAAAATATATATCTTCATATTTATTCATGAAATTTCAAAATGAGACGTAATTATATGCAAATTTTTCATGAAAATATGGTAGAAAAATCACAAATGGCTCTGTATAACATCTCACTTACCTTATCAGCAACCAAAATCATAAATTATTCAAAAAGTTATTCACCCTAAAATAAACTTAAATTCACGCGCTGTATTCAGAAAAAAGTTTTGACTTTTTTTTACTTTCACAACTTACTTTTTTTAAGGTGCGTTTAGGAAGCTTGTTTAAAGTCGCAAATCTAAAATAAACATATATGAAAGTGTTGGTTTCATGCGAAAAAATAATCGAAACTAGTTCGTGGTCCCGCTGTCAAAGTTACCTGATGAATCAAAGTTACCAAGATTGACTGTAATGGTTTACAATTCTTCTTGTTCTCACCAAGCTATTATGCTTGACGGTGAGACGCGCTCATTTTGTTTAACATAAAGAAAAATAAAAATAATGATTCATACAAAAATAAAGAAATAAAACATAACAACATATTCTTATAAACTAAAAGTAAATCAACTCTATGTATAAATTTTATAATATTATAAGTTCACTGCGGTCTTGTTTCACGATGACGACAGGTTTTCGTCATTGAGAAACAAGTCCATAAGTTTAGTTTTTAACATTTGTTTACTTATTTTATCATTTTTTCTTAACATATCAATTTTATTAAATACTTTTGATACTATGTATGCTGACAATCTCTCTCCATAATATTTTTTTAATCTCGGTTGTACAAATTTATTTTTTTCCACATTCCGGATATTGTATACATTTTTTTTCGGTATTTTATATTCTTTATTGTAATGATACTCCAATCCTAATAAATATTATATTTTTTTTCAATCGGTAAAATTTTACAAACACTGAAGAGTTCTTCATAGTCCTTATTACAATTATCCTTATCTTTTTTACTTAGTAGGAACCTGATCAGTCTTATTTGTAAATTCTTAACGTCCTTTATATACGTCATAAACGTTCGCCCGTGAACAATGTGTCTCGTCACAGGAGGACGAGGACGAGGCCAAGCCGAGCTCGACCAGCGAGGAGGTGTCGACGGTGCCGGTCGGGGAACTGTTCACTGGGGACTTGTTCAGCTCCACTGAGAAACCTCCGCCGCCTGCCAAACTGAAACATGCCAGTTAGTACACGCTTTAGGCTTTTTGTAACTTTAATACGGCCTCCTGTACGTTTCTTATGTGTTTCCAGACAGTGACACGTCGTGGCCGCAGATATCTCTGGAGCAGATCACGGAGGCCAACCAGCGCAAGGCGTCCAGCGACAAGTCCAGCAGCCAGTCGCTCAACTCGCTCGTGACGCCCATCAACCCGCCGCTGCCGCCCGCCCTACCGCCCGCCCTGCCCACACCGCTGGCCCCCACCCTGGCGGCTCCTCCTAAGCCTCCCTCCATGGCGCCTCCCCCCAAACTGCCCACTATAGTGCCCCCTCCCCTCCCCCCCAGCATGCCCGCCCCGCCCGTGACGTCACTGGCTCCTCCCCCCGCCCCAGAAGTCGTCCCTGTTCCGGACGAAGTCAAGAAGAACCGGTGGGAATCTTTAGAACAGAAGATCGACAAGCTGACCGGTGAGAGATTGTCTTTCTCTAAATCTTGGCTTTGAAACGTTAATCTTGGAACTGTGTAACATTAAATACAGTGCAACCTTAACATGACGCACCTCAATATAACGAGTTCCTCGATTGAACGAATTTTACGTAATCCCCTTGAATTGTCTATACGAGTTAATATAAAATATACCTCTACATTGAGAACATTCTTTTCGAACAACCTCTTTATAACGAATTTTCAACTATCAAGTAGGAAAAGTATTCATACCTCTAATTATCGAATTTTGACAACCCAAAACCTTTATATAAAATTCCCACCAGTAATATAACTCTTAATCTTATATTGTAATTCATGTCTCGACATGTTTCGACACGCTTTTGTACGTAAAGTAATCGTTGTTGTTTGATGAAAAGTAATATAAACAGTTCTGCTCGTCACTATTGTTAAAGATTTAAGTTAAAATGGCTCAGAAGCGTAAAAAGTGTTCCTTATCGGTCGCAGAAAAGCGAAACATCATCAATTATGTTGACTAAAATCCTATGACGAAAAAATTACACATAGCTAATAAGTTCGGAAATCCCGCAAGTACATTGACTACAATTTTTAAATTTAAAGATAAGTTATCAGAAGAAAGTGGTTTGAATGTAAACAGTATTAATTTGATAAAAATGTGTTATCATTTATTAGTAGAAGTTGTTCGCTATAACTAGATATTTGCGTAATGTAGAGGTAAATGAAACTATTATTTTACCTTTTTATAACGAATTTTAGACCAACCTTACCTCAACATAACAAACCTCAGTTCAACGAATTACATACGAATATTTTCTTGTTCCCCTCCGAGTTGTTATATCAAGCTTGCACTGTATTATGTAGTGAGTAAGAAGTAGTTTAGTGAGTCCCTGTCTCTCGTGTTCAGAGCTGGTGTCGTCTCAGGCGGTGGAGCTGCGCGTGTTGCGGGGGGAGGTGCGGGCCGTGCGGGAGGAGAGGGGGCTGGACCGGCAGAGGACCGCCGCCGCGCTCAGGGACGCTGTTAACGACGGGTAACACCACCTACTGGGACCACCTAACACTAAGACACACTCTATACAACTAATGAATCGTCTTACATCCAGTTGGGAGCGCATCTCGGCCATGGGCGAGGCGGCCAGCGCGCAGGCGGCGGCGGCGGCGGGCGCGGGCGCGGCGCGGGCCCTGGAGCCGCTGGCGCACGCTCTGCAGCACGAGCTGGCCGCCAAGCTGAGCGCCACGGACGCCCTGCTCAGGGACAACATCGACAAGCTGGTGACTAGCAAGGTGCGGCGCCGAGTATGATACATATATATTTATTTATTTGGTAATCCAACAGTTTTTATACATAAGTTTCTATATTAACTATTATATAACATACAATTAAAACCAAAATAGGATTACACAGGTAACTTAAACATATTAATAACTAGAAGACGGTAACATAAAAGTAAAACTTATAGTATAAAAGTAATATAAAGATAAAACTGTTTACGGCTGGGAATACAATAGGTGCGTGTTTGCATGATTGTGTGTGTGTGTTTGTGTATATATGTATGTATTATTGTGAATTTTTATCTTTTTTAATTATAGATTTTTCGAAATCTAGTTTTGACATGCTGGACAGTTCTATTTCTAATATGTGTTGACCATGCGATTAAGGACAGAGTTGTGTGCATAGTTAGTGTTTAGCTCAGGCGTGTGGAATAGTGCTGTATGACGTGTGCGGCGATTAGGAACTCTTAAATACAAAGCGCTCAATAAATCGGTGCAATCTATATCTCCGGTAATTGTTGCATGTAGCATATACATATCGTAACGTCGTCGTCTCGTTTCCAATGTTTCAATATTATATTGTTTACATATTATATCAACATCATCGTTAAATTCTTTAAAGTCGTTAAAGCAAAGAAATTTTATGAACTTTTTTTGTATTCTTTCCAGTTTTTCTTTGTAAGTTATATAATTGGGAGACCATATACTACTACCGTATTCTAAAATACATCGTGCATAAGTAAAATATAAAATGTTTATGCATTCAATACTATTAAAAGTTGGACATATACGTTTTATATAGCCTAATTGCTTATATGCCTTATCAGTAATGAGTTCTATATGCTCTGCCATCAATAGTTTAGAATCTAATTGAATTCCAAGGTCACGCACTGATGTAACTTATTGGATAGGCTTGTTATCAATATTATAATTATATTCAATACTTTTATGCTTCCTAGAAAATGTTATTTTTACTGTTTTTATAATATCAATCGTTATTTTATTTTTTTTCGTAGTAATGTGAAAGATTATCAAGGTCACGTTGGCAATTCAATGCAGTCGGATGTGCTACTTATTACTTTATAATTTTTTTTTATCTTCTGCGAATAGTAAAAAACGGGAGTACTTAAAACAATTAAATATATTATACAAGTATGCGTTATACAGTAACGGACTTAAGGCCTCGGCCTCGAATTTTGCGGGCAGCGGAGCGGCGGCGGCGGCACGGAAACGCATACTGTTCTCCAAACTAGCGGGCAGCGGGCACCGCTGTATTCGAGGGTCGGTCCATTTGATTATACGCGTAAGATCCTGCCGCTCCGCTGCCCGCAAAATTCGAGGCCGAGGCCTTATAGTGATCCCTGTGAGCCCCTGAGGTTGCATATATGAAATCACTACGAGCACTATCTATAACAACTGTTTGCTGCCTTTTTGGTATATAGGAACAAAACCACCTTTGCAAGTCACCTTTGATTCCAAGGTCTTGAAGCTTTTGCGTTACGCCTTTTGAAAGTCGGTATATATTACATCTACTTGCTCTCCATTATGCATTGCCATGTAAACAAAATTAGTAAATAGTGATAAGTTTGTTACCGTTGATCGTTTTGCCATAAAACCGTGTTGTTGTATAGGTATTGAGTTATGGATAATAGGTGCGATCACTTTATAGACAACCCTTTCAATGATTTTACTTAATGTATTTAATATCGAAATGGGTCTACAATTTTCTATTTTATTCCTTGGTCCAGATTTATGGATTGGTGTGATCAGTGCTTGCTTCCATTTCGTTGGAAAAGCGCTAAACACATTAACAGACTTCGTATATATTATTGACAGTGGTTCTGCCAATGCTTTAGCATATTTATTGTAGAAATATTACGTTTGAATTTCTCCACGTGTGTATCTGTATGTGTGTGTGTGTCCCCAGTCGGTGACGGAGCGGCTGTCGTCGAGCGTGTCGTCGATGGTGAGCGCGTCGGTGCGCGAGGCGGCGCGGGAGGCGCTGCGCCACGCGCTGGAGGCCGCGCTGCCCGCCGTCGAGCGAGCACACGCACAGCTGTTCAGGCAGATCAACGCGGCCTTCCAACAGGGAACTAAGGAATGTACGTATACGAGACGGGAGATGTACATATGTATATGATAAACACATTGCTCCTTTCTTATTTATTTATTTCTTAGTATTAATAATGGTTTACTTTTTTTTTGTTCTCACCAAGCTATTATGCTTGACGATGAGACGCGCTCATTTTGTTTAAACATAAAGAAAATAAAAATAACGATACACAATAAAATTAAAGAAACAAAACATAGCATCATATTCCTTAAACTAAAAAGTATATCAACACTATGTATGAGTTTTATAAAGTTCACTGGTCTTGTTTCACGATGGCGACAGATTTTCGTCATTGAAAAACAAGTCCCTAAGTTTTGTTTTAAACATTTGTTTACTTATTTTATCATTTTTTCATAACATATAAATTTTATTAAATACTTTAGGTACAATATATGCTGATAATCTCTCTCCATAATATTTTTTTTAATCTTGGTTATACAAATTTATTTTTTTCCACATTCCGGGTATTGTATACATTTTTTATCGGTATTTTATATTCTTTATTGTAATGATACTCTAATCCTATTAAATATGCAATTTTTTTTCTATCGGTAAAATTTTACAAACACTAAAGAGTTTTTCATAGTCCTTATTACAATTATCCTTATCTTTTTTACTTAGTAGGAACTTGATGAGTCTTATTTGTAAATTCTTAACGTCCTTTACGTCATAAGCGTTCGCCCTTAAACAATTAGTCCGTAACTTATCAACACCGTTGTTTGTTTATTTAACACCGAATTTAATTGATAAAGTTTACATAATACATAAAAATCATTTACATGTATCTCCCAGTTGAAATTACTATCAATGTTTAGGCCTAAACACTTAAATCTATCTACATATTGTAGTTTTATACAGTTTAATTTGTTGTTATGTAAACAATCATACGTGTGACCTACTACAGTAGTATATTGTGACTCTAAGTACTTAGCTCTCAGATTATATGGCGAGTATATATGCATACATTTAGTTTTTTCGTTATTTAATATGATTCCATTATCATGTGCCCATTTGCAGATATTGTCGAAGTCCTCCTGTATATATTTTTGAATTTCCGTTATATCTTGACGTTTACATTAAACACATATCATCTGCGTACGTGAACACCCGACATTTATTGACAACATTGGCTACACTGTTAACATGCATGTTGTAGCCGACCGGCCCGAACACAGAGCCGGTCGTTACACCGAGACCCACAGGCGCTTCTTCACCATACACCTGAAAGAATGATTTACGTTGTATGTGAATTGATTAAGAATAATACTGAACTAGATTTCAAGATATTAAAAAAATATATATTTGTTGTCAAAATAATAAATAACCAACAAAAAAAATTAAAAACAAAAAAATTGTAGACATAACTGGTGACTGACAGCGGTGATATAAGTATCTCGAAGTAAAGTTGATGTGAACTAATAGTTATATAACAATAATTATAATGTTATCCAGTCGCGGCCAACACGGAGGCTGCGTGTCGCGTGGCGGCGGAGCGCGGCGGGGCGTCGGCGGCGGGGTCTCTGCGGGCGGCGCTCGACAGACACGCGGAGGCTCTAGCCCGCGCCGCGCCCCTGCACCCGCAGCACGTGGCCGCGCAGATCAAGGACGTGGTGCACGGGTAACGACACCTTGATGTTATAACTAGAATTATACATATAATTTATGTATATGTGCTAAGTATTTATGTACTTATATATGTATGTATATGTTTGTGCATATTTATGTACAGTGTAAACTCTATATAACGACACTCGATTTAACGACAAACTCTCTAAAGCGTTGAAATCATTTGACTTTGGTTGGTGTAGCTTGTTTACCATACAATGATACACTCTACATAGCGGCACACCCACTCTCAATAACGACAACAATTAAATAATAAAAAGTACCTTTTAAGTTGCTAAAATTAGTAAAAACTGTGCAGCTGTGTACGTTCCTTTGTCGCTTTGTTATCCTAGCCCGCAATAAACTCGAATGTCCCTATCATGCATACCGAACTTTCTAAGAAATTCGTTCTTTTGTTTACAATTACAAATTGCTTACACGTGTCGACGGTTTTGGATACCTACATGGAAGTAGATGACTGCCTCCTTACAACGGCTTCACTCACAGACAAAGAAATTTTAGATTCAGTGATAAAAACTGAGGATCAACAGCAAGGAAATGAAGAAGATGAGATAGATGAGCCTGAGCCTCCACCGAGCATTAAAGAAGCTTTGGAAGCAGCTAAACTACTGGAAAATTATTTCTTTTATCACCAAGATGCCTCAATATCGCAAGATATGAATAAAATAACTAAAAAAATACAACAACAGTACTGGTGCAGCAAAAGACGTCAAACAAAAATAACTGACTATACACAATAGCGTTCGAATAACATTCTTTTTTATGTACATAAGTACTAACACTAGTCTGAAATAAACTTTGTCTTTTTCTAATTCTGATTTTTCTTCTTTCTGTTTAACGGCAACTCTCTATAAAGCACTAAAAAGCATGGTCCCTTCAGTGTCGTTATATAGAGTTTACACTGTATATTATGTATATTTATGTATTTTATACTATGTACATATTTTAAATTTTTCTTTAACTTCTGTGCACACCATACTGACTACTCTCCTATACTATTCTGGGTTGGCTGGCAGAAAATGCGGTTATAGCGTTAAGTCCGCCCTTTGTACATATTTTATTTGTGCAATAAAGAATAATAAAAAAAAATATTAGGGCAGATGACTTACACTACATACTAATATAGAAACTTTTTACAATTTGTCATCTCTATATACGTCATATATCTCATAATAAATGTATATTTCTTTGTCAGTGTTCTAGAGAAGGAGCTGTCTTGGTGGCGTGAGCAGACTCGTGAACACGCTCGAGCGATGACGGCCAGGGCTCTGTCACCCGCGAACACAACCTCCGCGCCCTCCGTCACCGACAGACAGGTACACCTTAGACTAACCTCTTATAAGGAAAGTGTGGTCGACTGACTATATAGAATGTAGATCAACCAAAAGTGGCCAATACGTACATAGAATTTAAGGTTTCGCGAATACAGATTGAAATACAGTAGAAACTCGATTAACCGGACTAATTGTTGTAGATAGGCATTCGGATAATCGAAAATCCCGATAATCGAAAGTATTAAGAAAAGCCGGTTTTGTGCATGTGTAGTACATCATATTATATGTTTATTTAAAAAAATAACAAATACATATCAACGAAAATCAATGTTCATTAATAAATAATTAAAACATACATTTTCTTCTTTTCAATAGCGAATTCGACTTGTAGTTATTTCAAGTAGTTAGTCAGTACTTCGGATAATCGCGAATCCGTATAACTGAGGGCCGGATAATCGAGTTTCTACTGTAAGTGTTTTTTAGATTGATGTTCTATTAAAATGACTAACAGAGAGTTTGTGTTCTTGGTAACTGCAAAGTGAGCAAAATGTCCCATAAAATATACAGGAATAAAAGACAAAGAAAATTAAAAAAATAACGGTTATGACAATATTTCTTACAGATGTGAAATAAACAAAAAAATTTTAATAACAACATTCAAAATATATTGAATCGAATTAAAATTTAAAAAAATATCTATAATTTTCTTTTACAGAATAATTCGTCAGTGGAGGTAACTGTGCATTAAGATTTTATTGAAAACAAAATACACGAAATGACCGAAAATATTGCGATTAAAATCAATGAAATATAAAATGAGAAGTACATCTCTTATAAATATTTCAGAGACCTCCTCGCACCGCAAGAAACTGTATTCAGGAATCCTTACCATACCTATTAAGAGTATTTAACGTTATTTACATGTAAACATGTAGTGGGGTTGTAGAGTATCTGTAGAAAATTTGGATCTAAAGTAGAATTTACCTCCGAAAGTTCGTATATCTGAATTTTTCCTTAAACAGTTCCAATATCGAAAATCATATAGATAGATTAACTTAATCAAATACTCGTATATGTATAGTTCAAAAGTAGTTATCGTTTGTATACCTAGTACCAATGGTTGCCAATCAATGTTCGTTAGATGCAAGTGAGTCAGATCCAGTCCCTGATGCTGAGCGGGGACGTGAACGGCGCCTTCCAGCTGGCGCTGTCCGCCTCCGACCTGTCGCTGGTGGTGGCCGCGTGCCGGGCCGCGGAGCCCGCGCGCGTGCTGGGCCCGCCCTGCCGCCTCAAGCAGCACGTGCTGCTGTCGCTCGTGCAGCAGCTGGCCGCTGACATGACCAAGGACACGCACCTCAAGCACCGGTGACTACACACACACAAACACACACACACACACATAGCTGTAGGCTGCAACTCGAAATTAGTGTCTTGATGTAATGAAAGCTGGACTTGTTGGGATATATATCGAGTTTAATCTCACGGTGGAATTTTATTATGTGTAATAAAAAATATGATTCTCGTGATCCGGGAAAAAAATGTTGATCTGTCACTGGTTGTTCTTAGAATGTATTTATATACTATATAGATAAAAAAAAAGTAGATGATGTTTATATAACTGTACTAAACTATACTATACTAACTGTACACCAGACGCTTTTTTATGAGTTCAGGCTAATTACTTATTCCAAGTCACACCTTAATATCAATACGATTATTATATTAAAAATTTAAAATGCCGATGAACACGATCATGCATCGTTTAGTTTGATTAACATTCTGTATTAGTCATTAACTCAGCTAATGAGATGTTGAATACATCATACATTGTACATACTGGATGTTACTCTGCGTGTGTGTTACTCTGTGTAACTCTGTGTGTCACTCTCCGCAGGTACCTGGAGGAGGCGGTCATGAACCTGGACACGTCCAACCCGGTGACGCGCGAGCACCTGCCCATCGTGGTCCGCGAGCTCCAGAAGCAGATCATATCGTTCCTCAACTCCAACCCGAGCCACTCCCTCAGCAGGCAGTTCCGGATGCTGCTCATGGCGACTGAGGCGCTGGTCAAGGGCGCCGTGTGACCACAGTGCTGCCACTGCCGCTGTGCTGCCACACTAGTGATGTGACACACAGATACTCATCGGTGCTGTGACTAGTGCATCACTACAGTCCTTGTTCCTTCAGACTTTGTTGTAATCTAGTCTAACTATGTGGACATTTGGATATATATAGAACATAATGTTTCATGTCTAGAAAAAATACGATTTGTGATTATTTTTTCTAAATTCTTCAAATATTTATTATCTCATCTCATAATCTCACATTTAATTATTGCAAGTATTTTGTCAATTTGATCATTGTACAAAGAGGACATTTTTTTATAATTATTATTTACCTAAATATCTTTATATAAATCTAATTAAAATCCACCTATTACAATGTATGGTGCTATTGAAATTAGATATATTCACCTCAAGTTGATGAAGAACTATTGATATAAATTATATTTTAAGAGGATCAATGACCTAACAAATTTATTATTATATATTATAAGAGGAGATTCCATATTGATATGATACTTGTGATGAATGTACAATCTGTGGAGTGTGTGACGCTGGACCGGTGCACCGTGTCCACAACTGACTGGTTTATATACATGTATATAACAATGATATTATTACATAAGGCTGCTAGGTTTATAAGTTTTTTTATGTAATATTCTTATCTATATGTTTATGAAGCTATATATGACGGTTGATATACTTTTAATGCTTGTTCCAATAAAAATTTTGTACTAAATGGCAGTGAAGTGTGGGTAATGCGGTACTTAAAGTTGAGTTTTAATATTGTCGTATTACAAAAATTACTGCCATATTATAAAAAATAACTAAAAGAAAATATTGATTTTCATTTTAAATAATTTGTAGATGAGAGCTATATCTAAAGATCAGAGTAGTGTTATAAATGTCCAAATTATTCTCCGCTTACATATTGAAGTTACTGCCCCTACATAGATGTTACATAGATTTTAAGATGCAATTAATAAACCAACCAAATGCTTCATGACCCGTGCCTTGAGTTATCATCTGTACAGGGAGCGGAGTGAGGAGTGTGATGAGTGTTCGTCCTTGAACAATGTACAAATATTTCATAATATTTTTTTATGTGACTTGTAAAACACATTTCAGACACGATATATTTTTATTGTTGCTGATAATGTTCATGTTAGTTGTGTTGTACAATATACTGGGCAGTAAATAATGTGACCGCTATTGACTACGGAAATAAAATTTATTTGATCCGTTTTTTGTGACTTTCATTTCTCATATACATATTAGAACATATTTATTTACACTAAACCACTGTTTGCATGTGTAATCAATAAATAATGTAAAGTTTATTTATTTATTTATTCACAACAAGCACACTTAAATATTTGCAGTTAAAGTGACTATTTTATAACATCAGATATGTACGTCAATGATAAGTGTACATAACATTTACTAACTATAAACAGTGCACGATTAAAAAGTTTACATGTTATTTAAAGATAAAATAAAAATATTACGTAAAAATAATAAAATAAAATAAAAAATATTACTATATAAACTTAGGAAAACTTTAAATTAGAAAAAAAATTGTAAATATTTTTTTGTTTAAATACAGAAAATGAATCACTAAATAGGTCAGACTTGGTAATTTTTTGGAAATGTCATTATAAAATTTTGCTAATTGTACTACGGGAAACTGGGATCCAAGATTATTTTTAAGTTCCATATATATTTGACTAACTTCGTCCGCGTGGAATAGTGACTTCCGGCACATTTTTGGTTCTTCCCACATAGTTCCCGTTCTTGCGGGGTTTTCGGAATGGTCGAGTTCCCGTAGAATTTTCAGGATAAAACCTATGTTTTTTTTCACAATGAAGTACTCTTAACCAACAGTATATTTATTTGTTTATTTGAATAAAGATTAATATTATTATGTTGATACAACTTAAACAAATTATTTCGTCCAAATTAGGTACCATAAAAACGGTTTTTGTGAGTTAATCTTAAAAGATAGACATATGTCGCAGACTGTTTTTTAGATCATTAAAAGAGCTATTATTCTTTAATACATATTTTTTGTGTATCTTGAACCGTTTTCACGACGCACGCCACGGAAGGCTTCAAAGATGAAATAATTTCTCCCGTTTTTTACACATTTACCACTATATCTTTGCTCCTATTGGTCGTAGCGTGATGTTATATAGCCCACAGCCTTCCTCGATAACTGGACTATCCAACACAAAAAGAATTATTCAATTCGAACCAGTAGTTATAATATTAGTATATATGTATTAAATAATTTTAGGTGATAAAATAACAAGACCAACTGATAGACACATCTCATCTGCCCGTGATCGCGGTTGCTGTAAAGTGGCCGAAACGTCTGGAATATGTAGTTTTTATCAAAAATAATATATCCGAAAAATATTAATTTCATTTAAATGACTCGCTAAAATCTCGGATCTCATTAAATTTTAAATTCAAAATTACTTATAGTAGGCCAGTGCAGATGCCTCTAAAAATGATGAAAAGTGAAAATAAATTATAGTAAAATGAAACCCATTAGAAAAGGAGGGGAATATTGTAAAAATTAAGGGAAAAATAATTTACGGGCGATCTGAGGTCGGGAAGGGTACGGGCGTGGGTATTTAAGGATAAAAAATCGGTTTTCTCGATTTCCGGAAAAACTAAAAGTCTTACGGAAAAATGTTATATGGCAACGTTGTAGGTAATAAAAAGATCTAAAACTTTTGTTGTAACATTTTTTTCACATAACCTGAAAATTTATGTGATAAATTCGAAAAACCAAGTTTTGGGTTTTTGACGTGATAACGTCTTTAAAATCGTTTTAGTCGGGTGACATGTTCAGAAACTTGTGTCACACCAAAACCTCACGAGCGCGATCGCAGGTACTTATAACGAGAGAGAGACGGACCGATCTCCCGTCTCATTTCGAGCGCTGCCAGTAATTCCGTGAAACTTGTCACGCGGAATCCTCACGAGCGGAGGCAGGCATAGCGTTTGAGTGAGTGGATCGATCTTCCGTCTCTCTCACTCTAGCGGCATACAAAAGAATGGAGATTTTCTCGTGCGGTTAAGTTTTCGTTGAATGTTTTACTTCCCAAAAACTTATATCACCAATAAGACGTTATCACGTAAACATCTCGATCGTAAACCTACTTTACAAGCAACCAATATTTTTTATTTTTATCTCTTACAAAAAACTATTTTTTGTCACGAAATTTGGTGAAAACTTTCCTTTTGATGTTACAAATGCACTGTAATTTATTTGATTAGAAATATTTATATTTTCAGCTTATTTTGAATAAATACCTAAAAATTAGCCGCATTTTCAATCAAAAAAACACACGTCAAAAGAAATAAATATAAGTTTCTTACTTACAGTACCATTTTTGGATAAAATAATCATGTCTCTTTTAATGAAATGACACTCGACATCGGTTTGAAAATGCTCTTTCTAATTTATTTTTAATATTTGTGTACTCTGGAAGTCCTCCGGATAGTCCCTCTTTTAGTTAATTTACAGAAAATTGAAATTAAGTTGCTAAAACTATAAAAAATAAATTGAAAGAGCATTTTCCAAACGATATCGAGTGTCATTTCATTAAAAGGGACATGATTATTTTATTCAAAAATGGTACTGCAAGTAAGAAATTTATATTTTTTTCTTTACCATCGGAAAATAGAGATTTCAACAAATTCAAAACATACCAAATTTTTGAAAATAGCTGATATTTTGACGGGTGATTTTTCGATTGAAAATGAGGCTGATTTTTGGGTATTTATTCAAAATAAGCTGAAAATATAAATATTTCTAATCAAATAAATTACAGTGCATTTGTAACATCAAAAGGAAAGTTTTCACCAAATTTCGTGACAAAAAATTGTTTTTTATAAGAGATAAAAATAAAAAACCAAAAACTTGGTTTTTCGAATTTATCACATAAATTTTCAGGTTATGTGAAAAAAATGTTAGAACAAAAGTTTTAGATCTTTTTATTACCTACAACTTTGCTATTTAACATTTTTCCGTAAGACTTTTAGTTTTGCCGGAAATCGAGAAAACCCATTTTTTACCCTTAAATACCCATCCCCATACCCTTCCCGACCTCAGATCGCCCGTAAATTATTTTTCCTTTAAATTTTATAATATTCCCCTTCTTTTCTAATGAGTTTCATTCTACTATAATTTAATTATGTTTTAAAAGATATCGGTACTGGTCTATAGTTGGAATATTGCTTTGAAATGAATAAGAAACGATAAGCTTTCCGTTCAGAACAAATTCGCTTTAAGATTGACTTCATGGGTTCGATTAATAAAGAATTAGATGACATATAGAAGTGTGTAGTCTAAATGGCGTCGTCACGTACATACAGAAAGTTAACAGTATTTCGTTTGTAAATCAGTACATATATTATAGTATTAACGCTTAATGTGTAGTGTAATACCAACTTGGACTAAGCATATAGATCTCTAGCAACTAACGAAAAGAATAATAATTATTCTGAGAGATGAGAGACATACGTATAACATATGACTCGCTGTTGGAAAACGGCTGTTTTCGTGTTTAAAAGTAGATGACGATTGAATTATTAGTTGCTTACTTTTTGATAACTGTTCAAATTTATCATTTTGTAAAATATAAAACTTCGTTACATATAAGTAGGGCCCGGATGAATATGTAAATACATATTTTTAATTTACGCGATTTTCGGTCTAGAATGTACATATTTTTTACTTTTTAAGAAAATGTAACAATCATCCATATATTCACAAAAATACACAAAATTTACGTTCCCGCCACCAATGTTTTGATTAAAATAAAGGATTTAATACGCTAAAAAAAATTCTGTGCGAAAGTTTCGAGGGCTATAGACACGGCTTACACAATTACTGAATTAAGCATGTTTAAGTATGCACCCATCACGTCATGTGACTTGAGACCAATCAGCAGATGTAATGCTATATGTCGACCAAATGGTCAGTTTTCATTTTGATAATTTAAAGAAGCACGTCATTGTGTATTGCAACCAATTTGATAAGGCTAGTGTAATGGAAGTTGAATAAAACTGTTATTTTTTGTTGAAATAAATATTTCGCTACTTTTTTTCATCGTTTTTTAAATGTAACTTAACGATGTACGTCACGAGTGACCCTTTTCTTATAGTAAAATAATGTTTAATTATGAAAGTATTTTATTTTATACTCCATATTTTTGATTTTTTACATACCCTACGGGCATATACGGGCCCTACATATAAGATTTTACTTCAAGCGTTTTTAATAAGTATATTCTTCTGTTAATTCACAAATTCATAGTAAGTAATAGCACGCTGTAGGTTTTGATTGGCTCAACACACATCAAGATACAATACCAGATCTAATGCTGAATTTAAACAGATATATGTTTTGTTTCAGCTACATTTGATTCGGTCACCCCTCCAACTTGCATGACAGCAAACAGTAGGTAAACGATTCGAGTACCGCTATCGACAAGTACTATAAAATACAATAGGCATAAATAATTAATTAATATTTTTTAAAGAAGGGTAGGAGGAAATAAATATATGACTTGAGAACAACCGCTATATAGTAATGTATTACTTCACGCGTGATAAACAGTGTATTGGTATCGAAAATGTCATTACGCATCAATAAAAGCAATTTAATAAAATCAAAATCTTTAGGAACATTAGATTTGTTGAAGGATAGTGATTTCATTGAATGCAATGGTCGCTTTTGTAACTATGGGGAGGGCAACATGCAGAGTGACTCTTCACTAGAGATTTGCGAGATCTTCGCCAATAAATCCTACGGCTCGTTGGAAGATCATCTGGATAGCGGATTCATAAATCTGGACGCAAACGAAACTTCTCGAAGCGATACGCTCTTGGCTTTGGAGCTTAAGGTGGTAAAGTTGAGTGGTATGTTACTTGTTTAAGAGTTTTATATTACGAACCAGTAATCTTTTTATTGCCAACATCTTATTCTGTACACATGTGCACCAAGTAGTAAAAAATTAATTCTAAACCAATGTTCTTTCTATTTAATCATTGTGGTTTTAATATATAAAACTGTTCCGATAATGGATGCTAATAAATATATTTTTGTAAAGAAATATTGCAGGAACAGAACCAGCTACTTCAAGATTTAAAAGAAGAAATTTTTATTTTGAAATCATGCTCTGTCAAGAACGACGACCAAAAGTAAGGCATATAAAAACATATACATACATATAAATATAAATTAGTAGTTTTTCTATTATAATTAAATTTTTTATAGGACAGAGATGTCAGAATCGTCTAACAATACAGTTGGGAATACAAAGATTTCTCTTGATATGGAGGATCTGAGTCTAGCGCAAAGTATGGAGATGGATTTGAAAAATATAATAACAGATTATCTGAAAAGCGATGTAAGTTTAAGAAATACCTTGGGACCATTTTAAACAAATTGAAATATTTGAGTAAAAAAACATTATTTGTCCACTATATTTCACTCTTGTATACAATACATATAACAAATAATTGTATGATATTATCGTATCTAGCTGAAGCCTGCTGTCATTAAGATTTAAGAGAAATATTTCCAGACCTTATTCTCATAATAAAATTTAATATTAATACAAATGTTACTAACGGATTACTTTAAAGGATCTCAAGGACCACCTCACTGCGACGATAGTCGAGCGTTTGAAGGAGGTGATGAGGCAATGTCTGTCTGAAGCATTCAGACAGGTCTACCTGCCGTTCCTGGAGCGATCTCAACGACGGCTGCTAACTCATGTTTCAAGAACCCTACATAATGCTTTTCATGAGTGTAAGGGTTTTAGAATCAAACGGTACAAATCAACTGATAAACAGTCTAAAGTGCTAATTTTTTTATTCCAGTAGAAAAGAAGAGTTACTTCCTATATAAATCGGTTCATAAATCGACCCGAACTCTTAAATATGCTATAGAAAAGCATTTGATATCTCTGGAAAACGATAAACCGTCTACTGTTTTACAATTTATGCAGAACAATTTGGAATCGTAAGTAGAATACATAATTAATACAATCTTAGAAAAAACTTTAGATGTACCTATAAATTATAATTTTAGATGATGATTCATTAAATATATTGTTTGGTAATTGATGTGTAAGATTAGACGTGAAATTGATGTCAAGGTAAAGAACGTGTAGTCTGCAATATTTGAAATATCTTCACGATTTACGAAGCTAAAAAATATCAATCCGCTAAAACTTAAAAAAAACAACTTGAGACAGGTCTTTGTATAGCCTTCCAAATATTTAGGAAATTAATTTTTAGTAACTTTTATATTATAAACATGATTTTAACTTTTCAGTATCTTAAAAACTGAAATAAGTGAATGGATAAAGAGTTTCTTATCGCCCCCGTTTCTGCCTGTATCCCATGAGGACAACTACTGTGAAGAAGATACTTTAATGACATCGACCAGCCCTCCACAACCGACGGACCCAGAACTATCTATTATTGATCAACTAGTAAGTTTTCTATTTACATCCAAGTAAAACGGGATTCAGGAAAGAATAAATAGTATGGCACTCTTTACCACATTGTTTCCAAAGCTTTTGCTACCAATTGACACATTTCGAATCTCTTATCAATTAAAATCAAAGAGGAATTTTTTTTGCGTACCCTAAGTAATTATCCGTAGCCATTGGAGGATTCAAACTAGTAATAATATAGTTCAAATACAGAAATAGGGAATAAAATATCCTCAGATGAAGTCAGCCCGAATAAACAAGCAGATAGAAAATGGCGAGATTAACGAGGCTTTCGAAGAAGCTCTGTCCTCGGCCGACCTGTCCCTGGTGATGACGGCTTGTCGTGCCGCCCACCCGCAGAGAGTCTTCGAGCCTTGCCGACTGAAACAACCTGTTCTACTGGCTCTCATACAACAACTGGCCACCGATATGGTGCATGACACACAACTTAAATGCAGGTTAGTTCCTAGAAACTACAAGTGAGCTTAAACTAATTTATGGCATAAAAAAATAAGAGTTATATTTCTTGACGCCTAACTTTGTACATAGTTTACTACTACTTAAATGACATAAATTCTTAGATTAATGAATACAATAGTTATTATATTAATTTCATAAAAGCGAGCAAAGCTGCGGGTAAAACTTTGTGTTGTATGGTTTTTAAAATGTATTTTGATGATACTATGTGACCCATTCCTTAATCATGACCGTACATTTGAATTTACATACATAGTAAGTATCGAATGTTGTATTTAAATATTTTAAAACAGGTTCCCTCTTTAATGCATTTTCTATGTTTACAGATATTTGGAGGACGCTTTAATAAAACTAGACGTATCAGATGAAGTAACACGAGCACATTTACCATTGATTGTAGGCGAAATTCGTAAACATCTTTCAAGATTTCTTCGATCTTATCCTAGCCATGTCGCAGGCCGACGAATAACTTTAATAGTGATGGTAGCAGACAATTTACTTAATAACGCAAAATAAATTCTATTGATTTATTTTTCTTTTTATTTCATTAAATATAACATATCCTTACTTATTTGACCTTGACCAATTTTTACAAGAACAACACTCAGATCTGACAAATGACACTAGAATGTTTATCGCCACATCTAAGTTCCTGATTGGTGCTCTGTGATATCGTCCTTAATAAACCAATGGCAAAAACATAAAAGTAAAAAAGGAAACAGTTGTGTTATTTTGGACCAATACAAAATTGATTAATACAGAAGCTGTCATTTAAGATTTACTGTTTAGCCTACAATCTGTGTTGTGTCTGTCATTTAGTCAAATGTTATTTTTAAATAAGTGGAGATAAAAATGGGATTTGCATAAATATACATGCTCATTGAGTATTCAGCCCAATAAATAAATAACCAAAGTGGGTTATCGAAATTGAAACATGTTGACGAAATATATGTTATCATTTATTCTTTTGCTAACGCCCAATATATTGCTGTGCGCTTCGGCGGCGGTGCACGGCCACAATGTGGACAGCCCGGAGCGCGAGTCGGACGGGGCGTACAAGCCGCGAGATTACGAGCACTACAACGACGTCGGTCACAACGTGGAGTTCGATCACGAAGCGATATTAGGTACGCGTTACTCACAGGCCGCGGAGTGTTTACTCAGCCGGCAATACGACTCCACGATGCACCGTCGATAAGAAATGCGATAACATGTCCATCAAAGCGGCTCTGTTATTGTTGGTGCCGTCGGTTTTAGTAGTCACATACTATTTCTCCGTAGGTAGTGTGAAGGAAGCCGAGGAGTATGACAGACTCAGCCCCGAGGAGTCCAAGAAGCGGCTGGAGCAGCTGCTGCCCAGGATGGACCTCGACAGGGACAAGTTTATTGACCGGGAGGAACTCAAGAAGTGGATATTAAACTCATTCATGTAAGTTTGTGCTACCATTCAAACATTATTTTATTCATAACAAGGAATAAATTCCTTTATTTGTTTTTAAACTTATTATTTTGACTCATCTGCTTCTTTATTAGTGTTTGTTAGATTAAATTTTAGACCTTATTGTTGCTAGACTGAAATCTACTAGTTTCATAAACACATGATTATCAACAGAACAAAGGAGTTGTATCAAAGGTACAAATCCCTTAAAATATTCAATGTATGCAAAGTCTGTCTTTGTTAAGGAATAAAAGAAGGCTGGGCTCAGTTGAAAACTTATTCACAAGCATTCTCTGACCTTGAATATTATTTTAGTGAATGGTGATAAACTGTTTATTTCCATTTATTATTTTTATGTATAGATAACTATTTATTCTATGAGGCAATTGTGATAATGGAAATACAAAATATGGAATGAAGTATGAACCCAAGCTGGATTCAAACCTGTAACTCTAATATTGTTCTAATAGATTTTATTGTATGAGAATTGTAATAGAAAATTTCAAAACTGCATTATACCGATTGCTTTATTGTTCTGTGAGTGCATTTCAATATTATATTCCAGTAACTTATCCCAAGAGGAGGCCGAGGAACGAATGTCCGAGGCTGATGACAACAACGATGGAGTTGTCACTTGGTCTGAATACCTCCGAGATGCATTCGGAGCTGAGAATGAAGATGAGATCAGTATCGATGACACTGGAGAGACTGGCATGGTGAGAACGATACTAAATTAATATATAAAATAACACTATGTTGACAATATTACATGTATTTTATACTAAAAACTATATGTTGTCTTAAAATAATTTAGAAAATATAAAATTGATTATTCATCTAATTAGTACTTTTATTTGTGTATTATTTTAGTTGCTGCCCGAGGAGAAGGCCATGTGGAAAGCAGCAGATAAGAATGGTGACGGGACCCTTGACTTTGAAGAGTTTGCGGTGAGATGTGAATGTTTTATATAAGAAAATTAATGATTACTAGAACCAATTACCAAAATTTGTATATATTGAAGATGTATATATATTAATTATTAATTTCCAGGTGTTCACAAACCCAGAGGAACATCCTGAGATGCATGAGTACCTGCTGCAACAGACACTGAGGGAGAAGGACCGCGACGGAGATGGAAGGATAGACTTCCAGGAGTACGTGGGAGATAGAGGTCAGATATTCAAATAACATATAAGAGATAACATAAAGGTCAAAGGTCGATAGAGATGGTTACACCCACACAAGGGCAATATACTACATAAGATTGGAGTATTTTATTATTTGAGTCTTAAGTTATCCTACACATGTTAACAATATGATTTTTGACTTAATATGTACAAGTATTGTAGTAAACTATGCTATGTTTAACATTTTAAAGTCGACAATAAGTAAGAAAGAAATGAATGTTGCTAGTTATAAATATAAACATCATCATGAGGAAAGTGTGGGAAATTGTGAGCGGGTATTGTTTAAATGAAACAACATGCTAACTATCACCGGAGACCCTGAGAACTGAATTTAGTATGTGAATAAAAAGCAGTATTTTTATGAGTCTTTCAAACAAAGACAGGATGATAATTGATAAAGGAAATATTTTAATTCCAATAATATATCATCCTCACCAAATTCTATTTATCAAGGACCCCTTCATCACATCCTTACCTAGTGACAGTGAAATCACCTCAATATAATGTCCATTCGATTAAAAATTAACTTTGAAGACGACCTCTAATTATTGTAGGAGTAATAACGTAACAATCACAGTCAAACTGAAAATTTCCTCCCTTTGAAACTCGGTTTAAAACTCCTTATGATATTTTCCACCGGCGTGTGAGATTTCTCTCAACAACGGTTCACACTTTCTAGAGATTAGTTTATCAGACAGATACATATATTTAAAATCACTTTTTCGATGTAGATTTCAAGTACTACTAGAGAAAAACTATTAATTTGAAATAACAAATGGACACTTGAATTTTTACTAACAGTGTTTACAAATACATACAGTAAAAACTCGATGATCCGGCCCTCAGTTATATGGATTCGCGATTATCCGAATGCCTATCGATAACAATTAGTCCGGTTAATCGAGTTTCTACTGTAACATATTTATCATCTAAATTTAATCAATAGTAATGAATTCCCGTGAGTTTAACTGCATGTTATTAAGTACAGAGTGTTTGTGTTCCAGGTGTCCAGCAGGACAAGGAGTGGTTGTTGTCTGAGAGGGACAAGTTCACTCACGACCTGGACCGCGACAAGGACGGCTCACTGGACGCGCACGAGCTGACGCGCTGGCTCATACCTGACAACAAGTGAGTATAGCATATACTTTTTTTTTATGTGAAAGTGAGCAACCGAGCAGACGGCCTACCTGATGAAGGAGGTGCCGTCGCCCATGGACATCCGCAGCATAGTTCGCGGATGTGTTGCCACCCTTGATTAAGAAAGAGGGGGGTGGACGGAGTGGGAAAGGTAGGGAAAAGGGAACGGGTAGGAAAGGTTGGGAATAGGGAAAGGGCAACCGGCTCTCTCACTCATCGGACGAAACGCAGCCATTACTGACTACTTCACGCCGAGCTTCTGTGAGTATACTGGAGTAAACATGTACTGTAGGATCATATCTTTAATATAACATACTAGCTGACCCGGTAAACGTTGTTTTGTCACATAAAAAAATAGGCGTTGGTGATAAAAAAGTAAAATTTGCGGTTGTCTGTATTTTTAATACCATATTATTAAAAAAAAAATTCCCCCAAAAAATAAATTTTTGGGATGAACAATCCTTATAACTTAATGAGAAAGAGATGGCGGCCGATTCTCAGATCTAATCAATATGCTCACAAAATGTCATGAGAATCGCTCAAGCCGTTTCGGATTAGTACGGGAACGAACATTGTGACGGGAAAATTTTATATATAAGATTAATGTATAATATGTATGTGTATTCCAGCGAGATAGCCGAAGAGGAGGTGGACCACCTGTTCGCGTCTGCCGATGACGACCACGACGACCGACTCTCATACGAAGAGGTCGTTGGACATCATCACGTGTTCGTGGGCAGCGAGGCCGCTCCGGACCACAGATACTACGACGAACTATAACGAGTGACCACACTATGCGACATATAATATAGTTATATAAGATTATACGCTCTCACTACATAGAGATGCTGCCAAATATAACACAAGCCATGTGTATGTGTCATTAGTACTTATAATGTTCGGTCTTGTCAATAACACGACCGTAGTAAATGCATTTTTATTGTAACTTGTAAACTAACGTGTATATACATAGCTGGTCTAAATATTGTATCCGTACTTAATGGAGGCTAGTATTCCTGTTAATATATAATAAGCAAATTCTTTTTCTTGCCTACAACCGATTAATGTTTTAGTTGAATATGTTCACAATGTTTGTAAATAACAACAACTTGTGTGTCTTGTTCGTTACTTTACACATATATATTTATATAAGTCAACTGTTTAAATATATTTGTGTATGTTTTGTGTCTCTCAACATATAAAGGCCAGTAATATACTTAAAGAATGTTTATTTCTTCCTACATTTAGGATGACTTAATTTGAATCTTTTATTGCAATTCTAATGCATTATATTATGAGATATATTATTGTCATTTGGATGACAATCACTTCATATGTAAATCTGCTAGTCAATAAAAACTTATTGTAAATTGTTCGTATCGAAAATTTATATTTTATTAGATCTGATAATCATGGCTAAATTAATGATGTTCCTTTCACAACGATCTATAATATACGTTTCTAGTACGCCTAGTACAAATTTGTACGTTTTCCTATTCTAATTCAATAACTTGTAATATGTAGGAATAGATACCCTTAATGCTACTTTTATTGTGTGACTTTGCTTAAGCATTCTGTTCTTTAAACATAAAATATAGATGTAAGTAATTTGTTACGATGTTTTATTAAAACTATTATTATCATTAACCGGCTTCTCTGTGAATATACTCCCATCACTTCATTATTCGAGTGGAAATAAAAAAAAATCTATGAACTATTTTTAACCTATATGTAACTTTCTTTATAATGGATACCATGAGCGACAAAAACAGAGGTAAATAAAAAGCAACAAAGTAATTTACAATATTTTTTTATTCAATATAATAATCTTAATAAATCCAAAATATTTACACAATACAAAACCATACTATATGACCTTCATAAACGTGTTCGCGCCGGTTGAGTGACGGAGCGCCAGCCCCCTCACCTCGCCTCGAGTCGCGAACCTTAACTTGTATATAATATATATCGGAAGCGGTGATCTTAGAAGCTTACTTATTGCACATTCTGTGGTATCACTGATGCCGTCCAAATATAACGTTACCCAAAAATATAGATACATGACATGTACCGCGGCGAGACGTGACCGACACACTGAATGATGACGACTATGAGCTCACACCGACGACCGAGCCGGAACACGGTGTGGCGAGAAACGATCTGGACTGATGCGAATATAAAAACTTATGTATAATAACTTCATTACTCGATTTATAAAAAAACAATATGTATTACTATCATATATTAAATAATTTGATTCCAAACACATTTAGATCGATTCGTATCGACGGATACTAAGTAGTTAGCTGGCTGTCTAATACATTATGTAACGTGTAACAATAACCACACCTCACAGACAACAAGATGGCGATGGCGTTGATGTACAACAGTGTTCCCATCTTCACGTATCGTTCCAATACAAGCCGTGCGAGCCGAGCGCGCCACTGGAATGCGTCACCAACAAACATTTCATATTATTATTATTATATCTGTAACATCTAACCGCCCGTTAACCAATTCATAATTTCCTACGAACACTACATCATGTATAGTCTCTATTCATTTGAACTAAACGATAAAACTGATCTACACCTCCTCGGTGTAGGATGGACTTACAAAAATATAACATATGTATATAGATGATTGATGAAGAGATGGAACCAGCACGAGCCCTCGCGAACAAGGAGCCCTTGAACATGATCACACATAAACTTGATACGTTACTCTAGAGATAATGAAATGGCTCATAATAATTGTAAATGCATCCCGAGTACGAAGCTAGTGCAGAACGAAAATAAGCGCGGGAATTATTTGTATAATGTGACAGTTGACGTCCATTTTGAATACACGTTTTATTTACACTCTACTGTCGGAGCCGATCCGTCCTTTTTAAAAATTCGTTACGTGAAGCTACGTCCCCTAAGTAAAGAATAAAAATATTATCGATTTTTTTTTAATTTAAACACATTTCATTATATTTATAAATATTTCCGGTAGCCGGTACTCTATCTACAGCGCACGTGAGTCGTATCATACCAGATTAAATACCGCTATGAAAATTAAACATAGTAAGACCTTAAGCTAAGGGAAAAACAATGCCGCCTATAACATGATACAAATATTTATTTTATCATTATATATTTATATTTTACTCGTTACCGTTACGGATAAGTTTCAAGTTAGTCTATGGTCGGGCCTCGCGGGCCGGCGGACACGACACGGCACGAGGTCGGAGCGCGGCCGGCGGGAGCTTTACAACTCATCAGTGAATTAGAAAAATATAACTATACAGAGACAGCAGTCGAGATGTTGGCGCGGCCGCGGACTGTGTGTGTGTGTGTGTTGGATGTGTGTGTGTGTGTGTGTGTTCGTGTCCCCCGGCCGGGCGTCACCCGCGGGCGGTCGCTCGCCGCTGCCGATCGCTCTGTAACATACAATATTCCGTAAAGTTTGTTGCCGCCCTGAGTCGGTTCCATGTTCCTAGTGGTGTAGCGTGCGTCACCTGGCGGTATCACTTGCAGCAGGAGGAGGCCCGCGGCGCGTCCGCGTCGTTGAGCACCCTGGTCCCCGCGCCGCCGGTCGACACCTCGCTCTTTGGTAACTTGTTGGCTGCGGGCGACACGTCACGTCATCAGTATACATCACAGTACACAGCCTACCGTCAGTACAGGTGGCGCCCCCTGTGTACTCACCGATGGCTAGGAATATGTCGTTAACGTTCATGGCGGTCTTGGCGCTGGTCTCCATGAACAGCAGCCCGTTCTCGTCGGCGTAGGCCTGCGCCTCCTCGAACTCCACCATCCTCTTGGCGGCCAGGTCGCTCTTGTTCCCGGCCAGAGCGATCACGATGGACGGGGACGCCTGCCGCTGGAGCTCCTTCACCCAGTTCTTGGCGCGACCGAATGTGTCCTATGAAACAGTATTATTATTAATTACAAATATGTTTCTTTCAATACATTTCATTTGGCTTCCTCTCTCTATAGAGGAATTGTATACGCTACATACAAATGATATGGTCCTTTTTATTAGTTACATACTGTAACTGTACTGTATAATAGTTCTTCTAGAACACGTGATTATAACAATTTACTCAATATAGGAATAATTAATAAAGATATGTGACGATAAACATAGATATGAAACAAATGACACTGAATTATATACATAATATATTGAGACTCAAAGCTAGGACATTGCCAGGAAGAAGAAGAAGATAATGAGACATAGATCCAGAAGCTATTACTCTCATCTTATACTTAGTAACCAATGTCTCATTGTTATAATCAATGCTCTAAACCAAATGTATAAAGGAGACACCTGGTGTCCAAAACACCCAGCCGCTGTACCGCGTCACATGTATTCATTATCACACATTAATCGATAGCTCATGTCTCTATCCAGGTCCCTGCCCCCTACAGCGACTGTTCCAGTGTCTGATATCACTATCGGCGTCTAATATTTTCCAAACAAACATATTTATATTTTTCATATTTCTATAATGTCAAAGCCTGCCTGTATCGATCCGCGAGCTCACGTCCTTCAACTGAAGACCTACATTAATAAGATTGAACGCACGCACACACGCACAAACACGTATTTGATTATGACTCGATTCTTATTTTAATATATTTACCAATATTATGACTACAAACAAGCTTCATTTAGCTTGTAAAAACGTGTTAAAAAGAATCATGATCGCGACAAGGAATCGAACTGACGACATCCAATTTAAAGCATGGTATATTTAATAAAATATCGTATAATGAAAAAAAATATTCAAACATCTAAATTCTTAAAAAAAACGTTAAAAATATGTTAAGAAACCTTCATTATTCCTGAGAGGTAAGTAAAACATTCAGCAGTCATTAAACTCTTAGTAAAACAAACATTTCAATATAAATATAATCTTTAACATTATCATACAATAACCATATATATTTATTATACTGTCTTCCATTCAACGGCTCGTGTTTACAATTTACTCTTTTTTTGCACACTAACAATTCCTTAATAATTTTTTACCACTTCTAATCTTAGTTCCGTTGTTATGCACTAAATAACATTTTAATAACAAAACACTGCATTTTAACATATGTAAACATTCAGTTAATATTTTTCATGTATATTCTATGTAGTGACAACACCGGTAATGGCCGTCATCACAGCTATCCTCTCGGTGGTATTAATTTAATCTTCAAACAAACAATCCAAGTGTTATCAATGTATTGTGTCGTCACGTGAGGGGCGTCAAACAATACAAATACTCTTCTCAACTGTACAATTTCAATATTCAATCGTTCAATGACTTTTTATTTCATTTAAAATGATTTATTAATATTATTATGAAGAGAAAGAGATTATTTTCATTAATACACTGACTCATATACTTAGTTTGAACATGAAGTGCGAAGTATCTGTAAATGACAAACCGTAAACTGTCAGTTTAGCGTAAATATGCTAACTCGTAATAGGGATACAACTTTGTTTCCCGCGTCCGTTCCTTTATTATTAAAATTTCATCCCGACTTGATAAAGAATTCGTTAATTTTAAAGTCGCTAAATAATTATGGAATTCATTTATTTTATAATTATATTGTAATGTGTTGAATAATTTATTTTTTCTTATAAACGCAGCGATCGATGGTTGAAGGTCATTAGTATAATTGATTTTACAATAAACGAGACAATAAAAAACAATTTACCTGCTCACACAAAATGCTGGGTAATAAGAAGAAATGTATATAAAATTAATTATTATTATATGTAGACAAATCTGTCTATAAGTCTTATAAAAATTTGGAGGTCAAGGTCGTATCGCCGCTCGCTATAAATACACACAAACATACTATATTTATATGTATATGCTACAGATTATATTACAATTGTAGAAAATAACGTTCTCCACTTATACATTATTTAGTAAGCTATAATAATTTATGAATTGTATTTCTGAACGTATATTGGATCAATTTAAGCTTTACCAATGTAACAAATATATCGTGACCTCTCCTGTACTGAAATTTGAATAGAAATACTGGTTCAATTCTCATAAGATGTTAGTAAAGTTAATTTTTGTCCATACTGAGTCGCCGTCTTAACGTAGTATGGAAAACTTAACGATATTATGCAATACACTGACCTTGACTGGTTGAGGATTGTTCGCTAATTTATTGAGAAACACGGACCGACGAAATTGCTTAACGTATGGAGCTTGTACTACGGCTACATACATCAGAAGAATTATATATTTGAATTTAGAACACGAGGTAATTTATTTAAATTTGGAACCCTAATAGCAATTTATAAAAATAAAAAAAATAATTTGAATTTAGAACGATCATTTTACAACATTTGGCGGTAATCTTTTCTTTGTTACTAACCATTTAAAGGACGCTTCAATGAGTCTTAATTACTGTAAGAACACAAGTGCATACTGTGGTCGAATACCTTTGCCTGATGTTATAATACACTTTAAAGTTACATTCTACAATTTTAATTTATTGAACAGGTAATTTACGTGTTATAAATAGAATTAATATGGAAATGAAGATTGATAAACATATTTTTATCGTTAATACGAAGGCCAGCCAGTCTAAGACGAGCCGCGGCTTCTACTATATAACGTTATTGGACAGGATTTCAATTTAAATGGTCACATATTAGCTTTAAAATAATATATTATTGTTTGTCTGCTCTGTAAGTATTTAATCTTTGAGACTTTAATACAAATGTCAGTGTCCTAAAGTAAAGGGTAAAGCCCTGAGATATGTTTCAAATGGATAAAAAGATTATAATGTACAATTAAAAATATAAATATTTTTATTTACAACTGTAGTTATCGACTTTATTAACAATTTAACATATCATTGTGATCCATCCATACATGTACGTACGTACATACTTGTATGATAATAAAACTTAATTCCCCTATTTTAAATAATGACTCATACGAATACGTATTTTTGTTTATTATAAAAAAATACTGAAATCCCGTCCGTGTTAAATAGATAACAAATTTTCAAGATAACGCCTACACACAGACAAATGTATGACTGGCAGAAACTACCTCTTTACCGTATAACACAATTTAATAATTTTAAGACTAAGTAATTATTAAAGAGGGTACCTAAGTGGATAAAGAAATTCGATAAAGAAAATTTTGCTTATGATAACAAAAAAAAATGTGAAATTTAGTAATAAAAAATACAAAATGGCCATCATGAGAACCGTAGGAGAACAAAACCGTAGACAAACGACAAGCATTATATTATTATTTGAGAACATTTTTCTCACGATATATTAGTTTCTTAAACTTTAATGTATACTAAAGACTATTTTATTTATATGAGTCATTAATATACTTAATAGTTTATAGAAATACATCTGTGATCAAAAAAATTACCTGATTAGTAATGTCGTAGACTACAATGGCGGCCTGCGCTCCCCGGTAGTACATAGGAGCCAGGCTGTGATATCTGGAAGAATTCGTATAACATATTATACCTTTTTATATAAATGCCATAAAAACTTACGTACATATGACTATTAAATAAATTACAATAATCGTATCATATTTCACAAAAATTAATTAACAGTATTAAATACTCCTCGGGGTGACATAAAATTAACATGTCACCTGCACACAGTTTATTGATAGTCTGTGGTATTTTCGCGGGAAAATTACGTCTAATAAAAAAAAATGTCTGTACGGAGACGAGAAAAATATACCTATCTTAAAAACAAAGTTATTAGAAGACAAAAAAAACTATAAGTAAATATTATGAACGCATTTCTATGATTGCACGCGGATCTTGACAATGAATTTTGTGACGACACACTACGTAACTCGACTAGTTTCTTTGAATCAATACTGGAAAAATATGCATTTAAATACATTCCTATGTAATAGAGTATGCATAATATATATATAGTCTATTACTTCTCTACGGGAATAAGTAAACAAATTTCTTAAAAATTAATCTTTTACAAAAATAACTACTTTAGTAAGTGTGATGTTTTCTAAGCTCAACTAAGTCAAATCCAACTTATTTATAATGGTATATAATACAGTTAAATCTGATGTCCATAGTGTAATGATAGACTTTCCCTTACCTCTCCTGTCCTGCCGTGTCCCAGATTTCAAACTTGACAGTGGTGTCGTCGAGGCAGAGTGTCTGTGTAAGGAATGCTGCTCCGATAGTGCTCTCCTGATACTCATGGAACTGACCCTTCACGAAGCGTAGCACCAATGAAGACTTGCCCACGGCCGACTCGCCCAACAGAACCAGCTTGAACTGGCACACCTTAGTCTGAGGCGCCCCGTTTGGCCTCTGAGCACTTCGGTTCGTTGCCATCGCCTGCACAAAGCATTTCATTGTTACATATTCTATATAACCTTATCAAAACATTAACACTTACAATAGAGATCATTTTCAATTTATTAATATTTAATAACACACTTCACTAACTATAAATCTGTATAGTTTTCTCTCTATAAATAAACTGAACAAACCGCGTTGTTTACATAAAATCAAGCTGACAAATTGGATTACTGACTTAGCAATGTCGTCAGAGACTACACATAAAGTAAGATGTCTCTTTATACTATTAATACATTCCTACCTCACTAATTGAACATAAATCAAAACTAATACTATATTTCACTGCTTATAGAAATATTAAAATAAAAATACAGGTAATTAACTAGCGATCAAATTAACAGCATTAAAACCTTAATGGCAGAATGACTGGCAAGCACAATATTCTTTTAATGTAAAATTAATTATTCATTAGACCATCTTAACTAGTTCTAAACAAGTTTTCCCTAGACACTGTTCAGGTGTCACTGGAGGAGAAATTTGATAAAAAAAACATATATATTTATATAACTCTCCATTCATATTAATAGATCAATATTAACAATAATATATTATTTTTTACATGCAATCAATTTAAGTGTTAATTGTTAAGACACCTCTTCACCACTTATGTATATGAGTCATAGTAATTTTGTTTACAATCAAATTTGTTATTACCTACTGAACAATTTATACAATACAATTGACTCTCAACGTAGTTTCTATGGCTGTTGTAAGATTTCATTGTGAAGTTGGATGAGTGCAGTTACATAAAACATCAACTGACAAAGCTCTCTATTAAAATATGCCATTTAATAATAATCCAATTTGATTACTCATATGATAATGAGGCTGATAATGAAAACTCACCAGACAACACAAAACTATGCAATGTACAATTTAAACATTAAAAATGAACTGACAATATAACTAGCTAATATATTTAGAAGAACCTATATATTTAGTTATACAAAGGATTATAACACATCAAAACAAATGTCATAAAAGTTTTAAACAAAAACAAGTGCTATTTATCTCTGCGTGTATATCATTGCGAAATCACAAAGAAACTATAGACAATGGGACTTTATCGGCGATTATTTGGCGCAGATGCGGAACCAACCATTACAATTCTCCACCAAATTGATGTTGGTTCGTAAAAACGGGTCTCTGCTTTCGATGACTAACCGTGACAACTCGTATCAATCCACTTCCTCCGCCGTCCTATCATTTACGATCTCCTCCGCCCGAAACAGTTGGGACCACTACGATTCCTCCCTCTGACCACTTACTTTAGACACCACGAAACCAACCACAGATACTTACGAGATTTACTGCTGTCGTACTGAAATCTTACTCTACATTATTTGATAAAATGACGCATTTACTACATTTTAAGGACATGAAAGACGTACCCTCCCTTTATTATATGGCCCGTGTACACTTTTTATATGGCGACAAATCCTTGTGAGGTCGCCGCGAATCGGATAATTTCATTAATTACACACTTATACGAATAAAATCATTAATGGATTCGCTAAACTAGAATATCTAGCACAGAAATGCGAAATGACCACGAACAAACATGGAAGCGAGAGAGCGAGCAAGACAATTTACAAAATGTCTATATCTCTATGGTATACGATTCTTGTCTATGAGATCGTAGTATACGTAACGTTATTTACTTTTAATTTTAAGAGTAAATGTTTAAAGTTTCATGGTTATATAGAATTGATTAATATTTACTGGTAGTCTTTTAAAATTAAAGGCTTCATTTAGTTGCAAAATTTACTGAAGGTTTCTACCTGCTGTCATTTTTCTAACTTCAACTGTCATAACAAACGAAGTTTATTCCCAAGAGGCAAGACTTCTATAGAAACGTGTTCCTCCTGTGTAATAAAGTTATGTTTATGTTGCTAGCCATACGAAGGTAAAAATAATCAATCATGAAGATAACGCGTTATAAAAAAGTTCAAAAATATCTAAAGTTCTATTACAATAACTTTGGCTTCCACCAACCATACCAAGTCTTAATTGATGGCACCTTCTGTTTCGCAGCGTTTAAAGTAAGTTTCTTTTTCTTTTCAGGGTAAATTAGTTTGGATTACTGCTCACCCCGCATAAAAATAATATAGTATATAAAATAAATATCGATTAATATAAAAATGGATAGTAAATACAGACGTAACGGACGACTAATAGATATAGTGGACGAGGAATGGAAAGCTGAGCAACTTCCCGATGAAGATATCTTAGTACCCCTCGACGAGCTGCCAGATCCTGAAGCGGATAGCGCTGACTCTCACTTAACCCTTAAAGAACAAAGCATGCGGTGGCAGGAGAACTTTCCAGAACCCGTGAGCAGTAATCAAAACTAGGTACCAATATTTACTTGTCACAATTCAGTAATATCATACCAAACTCCTAGTAATATTTATACTGTTGTTTCAGGAGCACATTAATGTAAGAGAGCAGCTACCTAAATATCTCAATGGTAATGTAAAGCTGCTAACAACAAGATGTATTATAAAAGAAACTGAAAAAATAGCTAAAAAGACTCATGGGGCTCTCACAATTCTTAAACAATTTGGTATTCATGAGTGTGATCACAAAGAGCCTGTGTCAGGTGCTCAATGTATTCTATCCATGATAGGGAAAAACAATCAAAAACATTACATTCTGTCAACTCAAGATAGAGACTTACAGGAGAAGATGAGGAATAAAGCCGGTGTTCCATTGCTTTACTTACATAACAAGTCTCCTACACTAGAGAAACCATCGAAGGCAAGTTATGATAAAGTCGGTCACTCACTAGAGACAAATCCATTTATAAGTGAAGCACAGAATGAAACATTAAAAAAGATTAAGAAAGCCCTGGGTGTAGAAGAAACTGAAGAAAACACTAAAGTAATCATTAAAAAGAAAAAACCTAAAAATCCTAATCCATTATCATGCAAGAAAAAGAAGAAAAAGCCAGGTGACAAACAAAATATTAAAAAAGACGGAGTTGCAGAAGGAAAAGTAAGAAAAAGAAAGAAGACTAAGAATAAAATGACTGCTGTTGTTTAATAATAAACTATTTTATTATGATTTTGGTTTTATTTATACAAAGTTGTTAACAAAATAATTCTTTGGAATATCTTGTTTCATACCATATATTTAATCTACTTAATACTCTGCTACTTGGGCTGCTAAATATTCTGCTACTTGGGCTTGAATGGCCATGACAGTTTCAACCGGTGCACTCCAAAAGTTAATATGTGTACTAAAGGCAAGTTGCTCAAGTATATTGTATGAAAGTGTGATAATATATCATAACACTCCTTGGGTTCAAACACTTCTTGGCCGTCGGGTGAGTCCTATGTGGATGACAAACTAATTAGTAGTTACTCTTAAATATCAAAAATAACTTTGTCAAAGAAATACCTCAATAGTGTGTCGTATCATAATTTCTTTGAAATATTTCCATACAGCGACGGGTGGCAGCCAATAATACCACTTGAAGTACAAGTGGCTCGCCAGGTACAGAGTCAGCATGCAGGCTAGTTTGTGTGTTGAGAAACTGCGCTGAGCGGCATAGTCGATACACTCCATAAGCAAACTTACAAGAAACGATTTTTCTGATAAACTGTAGTTATGTATCAGCTTCTTGTTTACAAGATACTGACCTTCAAACAGTTAAAATTAATGTATTTCTTAGCTTAAAAGTTTTTCTAGAATGTTCTTGTGTAACAAACCTAGTGTTTTCCTCAAGCCATCGCTAGGGTCGCTATCTGATGCCGCTATTATTTCCACAAGCTCGTCTTCGGTGACGATCGTGCCCAGTAAAAGGTGTGGTTTAGCTTGCTTCTCCGGCTTTAGAAAAGGAGGAGCTTGGTTGTCTTTCAATGAATGTAAGTAAGAGGGTGCAGATGTCTGATGTTTTAGACCGTCCTCATCTCCCTTCGTTAATTCTGTGATGGGGGCTGATTTAGATTTTATATGTATTCTATTGGAACTTGTTGTTTCCACGCTGGTCTCTGAATCGTATTTCGTTTCCAATGTATGGTCTGTTCGTTGCGGTTGGTAACAATTTTCCATTTTTCTCTATTTGTCTATACAGTTAGTGTACAAACAACAAACTAGTATCATGACATCTCCGTACGTATTTTTTTTAAAGTATTGTACGACTATACAACCTTTGTGATATAAAACAACTTTTGCGATGTGGTAAATATAAAAAGTTTCGTATTCAATAAAAGAAACGTTTACTTAAAATATTTCAAGTATATTTATATCAAATATTTACAGACGTTCATCGTTATATTCAACATTCTAATAAACCTTACATACTATACACACAACACATTTCATCGCTCGCGTCTTCTCTCATAGTACTTTTCGTTTTTCTCAGGAGTCCTGGCTTCGAAGCTGTCATCCTCTTTAGTCGTATCATTTTTACTCTGAACATCAAACGTGTCCCAGTACCGGGAGCCGAGACAGTTAACATCTTCATTGTTTTTGTCGTCTTTTGTTTTATATTCGTTTTTATCTCCCGTCTCTGTCTCACGGGCCTCACGTCGTTTACTTGTGTTAGTGTCGGGTGTGTTTCTATCCTTGTCTCTCCTTGTATCCTTCTCTCGTTTCCTTCTATCTCCGTCGTCTTCTCCGCGTCTGTTCCTTCTCTCTGTCTGCCGCTCATCGTTTCCTTCACTCTTCTTGTTCGTGCCATCTTCTCCTTCCTGTCGTTTCCTTCCCTCGCCGTCTCTATCTCTTGTTCTATTCTCTTTCTCCTGTTCGTCTCTCTTCTTTCGAGTCTCCCTCTCGTCTTCACGGTCGTAACGTTTTTTATCTTTCTTTCCGTTTTCCTTTTCACGATCATTTCGTTCTCGATGTTCTTCTGTTTCTTTTCCGTTTCTTCTTGATCTCGTGTCGTCTCTGTCTCTCCGTGAGTCTCGCTCGTGACGTCTCTTATTAAAATCATTTTCATCATCATCATAACGGTTGTTGGTGTCTCTATCTCTATTCCCTTTATCTTTCTTATGATGTTCTCCAACCCGTTCTTTGTCCATGTCCCTATATTCTTCCCTGCCCCTATTTCTACCAGTTTGTTCTCGTTCGTTCCTCCTATCGTTATTCTTGTTCCTCTCTTCTCCATTCTGATAGTCGCGTCTGCTTCTAGTATGTTCACCTTTCTCCCTCCCATTCCTTCCAAAACTAACTTCATTTCTCCTGGCGTCTTTCCCGTAAGTGTCATAAAACCCATCATGCCCCCATCGTTCTGTTTTATCTGATTCTTTATTCTTGGGTTGTTCTTCTGGTTCTGGAGTTTTCGGTGTTTTATTTTTAGTCTTTTTCTTCGTTTTTTTCTGTTTTTTGCTGTTTTCAGCCTCTGAATCTAGAAAGAAACAAATTTAATGGTATAAATTTCACAAAGTAATAGAAATATTAGCATATGACAATCGTTATTACCACTAGAACTTGAATCACTTGAGCTGGAACTGCTGCTGTCTGAGCTGCTGGAACTAGAGCTCGAGTCTGAACTTGATTCACTGTCAATATTTATCTCAGTGATGGGTGGCGGCACATTCTGGAAGACAATGATAAGGCTTGAAATACTTGTAAATTATAATAAATCATGTGGTTGAACAGACAATATTGATGTTAATTTCAAAATATACAAATATATATATACTAGGTGTTAAATATAATATATGCTTAATTTAATATGCAGGTCACCTTTGGCATCTGTTTCAAATGTTCTCTCAGTTCATCTGTTAAGCCTCCTAAACCTATTGATGTGAAAAAGTTGATGGAGAACCGAGTGTTCTTTGGGTTGTCCCTTGGGAATATTCCTGAAAAGGCTTGCTGTAGTGTCCTGCAGAGGAAGGATACAATTGTAGTAAAATGTTTATAATACTGACTGCAACATTGACAGAACTTGATCTTATATATCTTTGAAAATGAATACTTACGGATCCTTGAGGCGATCATTCAATTTCTTCAATCCCATATACTCAGCTAGTTCTTGGAAAAGTATCTTGATATAAATTCTACTTGAACTTGTTGTGTCCTCTTCATTCAGCTTGACACACTCCAATGCTTCCCAGCTTATTGAATCAGTGAAAAGGAGATGTGCGAAAAACTTGCTAACATTCCTTAAGCGATTGGTGTCCAACCTATGAGCAGTGGCATAAGAATCTTTGAAGATTTCCTCAAATGGGCCGATATAAATGCGGTTGATGTTACAGAAACGTTGTGCGAGTAGACCATAGAACTTTTCATAGGTTCTCTGTTCCGCGCAACAGTCAAGGAACATGTGACATAGCTCAACTTCTTGGCCAGGTTTTAATTGCATTTTCATCAGCTTGTGTGCGCACTCCTCAAAATCTAAACTAGAGTTTATCGTAAGATATATAGTTCTTCTTAGAGCTACTAAGTTAGTTTCTGTGTTGTCAATAATTGTGACTTCCTTCTGTTTTTCATCTTCCTCGTCAGACTCCTCACTGCCCGATTCCTCAGAACCATCATCTTCACCGGACTCAGCATCCGATCCCAATATCTCACCACACAATGCCTTATATTTCTGCTCATTTTCCTCATATTTGTCATCAAATTTGAATACATCTGAAATTTAGAAAATATTGTTAGTTTACACAGTGATTCTAATTATGTATTAGTTATACTTGCTTGGTATTAAAGTAATAAAATATGTTGTCTAGTGTAATATAAATAGATTACTTCATTATATTAGTTTCTATCATTCAGTTTTGCTACTTAGCACAATACATACATGACAAATTTAACATAGTTTTATTGAATACTACACTGATATTATTGTAACTAATAACAAAAGGTTAAATTTCTTTAACATACTCAGTATATCCTGTGCATCGGTAGCATCATCTAACATCAGCAAGTGTGTGAATTGTTCTTCTTCGGGCACCAGCTCCAGTTCCTCAATCACAGCCGGATGATCTTTAAATCCATCCTTCCACACTTGAAACACCACTTCTATCATGTATTGTACTCTTTTATCTAATTTCCCTTCATGTAGAATATTTCGTAACATTTCAAATATAGCATTAACACCTTTAGATGATACTTCTGTTAGTTTTTGTCCACATTCCTTTAAAAATGCAATAGCAACTTCCACGGAATCATCCGTCGGTGTTTCTACAAGTAATGTCAATAATTCTAGAGCGAGTATTTCGTGTGCTACTTTTTGATTCACCAGGTGGGCTATGAATGATGCTGATGATATGCAGGTTGATTTATCATTCCTTTTGAAACCTCTCTTGAATTGTATAACTAACCTTTTAAGCAAGAGTTCACCTATATTAGGGAAACGCGAGTTCACTGCTGCAACCAAAGCGGCGTACACATTTGTGAATGTTGGTGAGGCAGCTTGTGCCTGTATAACGGATCGACACAACAAACCACGACCCCGAACAATATTTTCTTTCAGAAGTTGTTTAATAATGATACCAATATTGCCAACGTTTATCTTGTTTATATGTCCGTGCACAGACTTCTTTAGCGCTTCCCAAGCCAGTCTCTGATATGCCACAGATGATTTGTCGGTTATTTGAGCTTGCATCATTCTAAGACGCGCCGGCGGTATATACGCTCCTCCTGTCCGAGTGTTCAACATATCAGTTTCTTTAGCTTTCTTGGGGGCTGATGGTACATCTGTTTTATTTGGAACATCTTTTGGCGCGTCGTTACGACGTCTATCTTTTCTGTCTCCAGCAGCGGGAGACCTCGACCTGGAATGATTTCTTTTTCTTCTAGATTCTTTCGAGCGATCATCATTTCGAGATCGTGATCTTGAGCGACGCTTTCTAGATCTCTTATCCCTGTATTCTTCATTCTCATTGTGGCGATCGTGGCGTCGTTTGTTTTCCTTGCTGCGATCCATAGTTTGTTTTAAGTATTAACTAGATAATGGTTAACAATAATATAAAAAGTATTATTATGAACAGGTTAAAGTTTAACAATTTCGTGTTATTATACAAGAGTTAATGCATTTTTAACAACGTGAAATATAGAAACAATTCGGAGCCATTTTGCTTATGACAATGACAATGACAGTACGTGGTACAAATTTAGTAATTAGATTGTTTTGGACGTAGTAGATTCTAGTTTTTATATGACATCTTACTATTATTAATGTTACTTTATTGTAATAGGGAAAATTACTAATATATTAAATTTTAATCTCAGGTTCAGAATATTTTTCAGAATATATCATTCTAGTATAACATTAAATAATGTCAGAAAATAAAAAGGGGCAATAAATTATTTAGTAAATTCAGTTTGCGATATGTATGTAAAACCAACAATTTCGATTTACATCCCGATTACCACTTTGAGGTTTTTAGAGGATAAAAATTATATGTATAATTTTTTCCAAATAGAAAAAATAAGGCAATCACGAAAATATCTATTTTTAAAAGAATATAAGGGTGATAAGGTTCCAACCTTGAATAAAGTGCATCTTTGTGTCTTTTAGTTCCTCTTAATTGTTTTTCAGTTCCTTTTAATTGTTTTGTACCGCATTTTGATGAATTAAATAGTCAGTATGCTGGCTATCGCCTATTCCTAGTCTTTTATTGTGATATTTATTTATTTATTTTTATTTATTTATTTAATATAAATGGAATTGACCCTTATCTAGAATAAAAGAAATTATTTTATATAGTTAAAAATGTTTATTAAGAGTTTATTAAAACTAAGCAACTATAGGATACAATATTAGTATTTAGTATCCAAAGTTATAAAGATGTAAAGTTGTCTTCATCTATACTAATATTATAAAGCTGAAGAGTTTGTTTGTTTGTTTGTTTGAAAGCGCTAATCTCCGAAACTACTGGTTCGAATTGAATAATTCTTTTTGTGTTGAATAGTCCAGTTATCGAGAAAGGCTATATAACATCACGCTACGACCAATAGGAGCAAATATATAGTGGTAAATGTGTAAAAAACGGGAAAAATTGTCATCTTTGTAGCCTTCCGTTGCGAGCGCCGTGAAAACGGTTCAAGATACACAAAAAATATGTGTTAAAGAATAATAGCTCTTTTAATGGTTTAAAAAACAGTCCGCGACAGTATATGTCTATCTTTTAAGATTAACTCACAAAAACCGTTTTTATGGTACCTAATTTGGTCGAAATTATTTGTTTAAGTTGTATCAACATAATAATATTAATCTTTATTCAAATAAACAAATAAATATGTTGTTGGTTAAGAGTACTTCATTGTGAATAAAAAAAAACAGGTTTTATCCTGAAAATTCTACGGGAACTCGATCATTCCGAAAACCCCGCAAGAACGGGAACTATGTGGGAAGAACCAAAAATCTGCCGGGAGTCACTATTCCACGCGGACGAAGTCGCGGCAAAAGTTAATCATAAATCTGAACAATTGTAATTTTATAATGCAACATTTAAGTGTCAACTTGTACTTGGTAACAATAAATACTGGTTTCAGCCATTTTGTACGGACATTACCGAAAATAATGAACATTCAAAATCAAGACTGAAACTGTACCTTGTACAGCTGCGTGCAAAAGTATTAGGCACCCCTATTGTTAGTCACTATCTCATTATATTGCGGTCAAGTCTGTGTTTTATGGTTTAGCTATTGTATTAGCGGCAATTTTTAACCAAATTAAGATAAAAGAAAATATTTATGACATCCAGGTGTGCTCCTAAGCGGTGTTTCTTCGAATTTGCTTTTTTTGCGTTTCGGGTTATAGTGTGTTATCAGTGCTTGCAGTGAACATACACGTCTTCTACGCAACTATTCCTATCACAATTCTAAAGACTAACATTTAACGTGTTAGTCATGCCGAAAAAATCTGAACTTAGTGCTGAACAGCGTCTAAGAATTAAGATTTTACTTGAACAAGGCATGTCTCAGGTTAAAATAGCCCGAGAAGTGAAGTGCTCGCGATGTGCAGTTCAATATGCTATAAATCGCTTCAAAGAGACTGGCACCCATGAAAATAGACCAAGACCTGTTCTTGGTACAAACACCGATGGCCTGAAATTTCAGCAAGACAACGCCACTTGCCACAAGTCCGCGCATACCATGAAGTGGTTTGCTGAAAATCATATTGATCTTTTGGACTGGCCACCACAATCACCAGACCTCAACCCGATTGAGCATATTTGGTCCATTTTAAAGAAAAATATCCGCAGGCACTCGATTAGCAATAAACAAGCTCTATTGGCCGCGTTACAGCAGGAATGGAAAAATATATCAAGAGAAGAATGTTTCAGGCTGGTAGAGTCAATGCCAAAAAGAGTGGCTGCGGTTATTAAGTCAAAAGGTGGACCTACAAAATATTAATTATTTTCTTAAAATAAACCATTGTAATCATAAATGCAGTTTTATTTACACTCGCTATGCTAAAACACCCTAAAACTTGTCTTACTGTAGGGTGCCTAATACTTTTGCCCGTGGCTGTACATAAGTTTATATTTTGATGTCAAGGTTAAAAAAATATTTCTTCATTCTATGCTAAAACTACACCCTCTTCATTTTTTTTAAACATTAGTTGCTTATATATTTACTACGAAAGTTAATTTAATATAATATAATAATTTGAACTTTTTACATTTACCTATGCATAATTCCTGTGATGGTATCATGGTTTATAGAAAAATATATATATTTTTCTCGTTATTTGAATAAAATTAGGTACCACAAAAACGGTTTTTGTGAGTTAATCTTAAAAGATAGACATATACTGTCGCGGACAGTTTTTTAGATCATTAAAAGAGCTATTATTCTTTAACACATATTTTTTGTGTATCTTGAACCATTTTCACGGCGCACGCAACGGAAGGCTTCAAAGATGAAATAATTTCTCCCGTTTTTTACACATTTACCACTATATCTTTGCTCCTATTGGTCGTAGCGTGATGTTATATAGCCTACAGCCTTCCTCGATAACTGGACTATCCAATACAAAAAGAATTATTCAATTCGAACCAGTAGTTTCGGAGATTAGCGCTTTCAAACAAACAAACTCTTCAGCTTTATAATATTAGTATAGATTATAGTCATTCATGAAAGTAATTATTGTAAGGATTACAGTATATTATAATTAGTACGGCGCAAATGGCGCCACTTGTAACACTTGTCTAAAATAATGTTGTTACGAAATTTTCACACATAGCATTTTTTGCTTAGCAATTGTGTTAAATTATATAGTGTTTTTATTTATCTGATTAATATATAAATATCGCCATCATGGGTTTGGGAAGTCAACAAATAAAACATACAGATGAATTAGTATTCATGACTTTATTCAATACGACAATGAAACTACAAAAGTTGCCTGCACTTCAAACAGCATGTTCATACGAGTACACCTCCACGAGTGAAGCGCGTCGATAGTAGAACGGAAAATGATACATGAACACTGCGGAGAGGGAGTGACAAACAAACAGACACGAACAGACTCTAGAGAGGCTAGAGACTGATGACAAGCGACACGCGGCGAGCGAGGCTACACGACCCGGCCTTGGGCAGCGGAGCACCCGCGGCAAGCAAGCGGCGCGCCCCAAGCAGATACCTCGGAATATATACAGCTATAGAGACCGCGGCTCTCCCCCCGTCCTCCTTACAGTAACTTACGGTATCGATATAATTTGTGCCTAAACGAATAATCGATATCACTAGAGCGAAACATCACAGAAGCAGTTTGTGTCCGACACACGCCGTCCGCGCGGCGCCCCCTACTTTATATATATGTGTATAAAACGCTACGAAGGCCGTTCATTGTGTGTGTGTGTGTGTGACACACGAGCGAGCCGCCCCGGCCGGCGGACGGTCAGGCACTTGACTGTGTGCGGTCCGGGACACGCGCAGCGGACGGGAGGCGGCGCTGTGTGACGCTCCCGACATACACCCGCGAACACTCCACCATCAACATATACGAAACATATTACACGATACACGACCACCTCCAACACGCGGAGCGGTGGAGGCGGGAGGTGACGCTATGACAAACTTAAACATAGTCCGTACGATACTAAAATACTGCTGCGTCATGATCGACTTTAAAAATTATGATATCCAACTACGACTAACTAACCGTCAGGAGCCGACTCCTGCTACCTGCCGCTCCTCCTCAGTCAGTACGGGCGAGAACAATCCTGAACCATCGGGACCGGAGACGTCGAGATATCAAAGCGCGAGGAAACGGTGTGGAACGATCGCTGGCGGGACACCGGGTGTGCGGCGACCTCGCGGGGCCGCCGTCCGCCGGCGGTGGGCGTCGTGGGCGGCGTGGGCGGGCGGCGGCCGGTGGGCTGCGGGCGTCTAGCCGGAGGTGGGCGCCTCACTCTCGGCGCGCGCGAACTTGTTCTGCCGCACCAGCTCTGCACGTCGCTCCTGGGAACACCACAATAAGCTTACGTCAGAAACAGATGTTTAGGATGGAGTGGTAGACCTCGACCTAGGGATGGAACTGCTCGATGGATGATAGAATATTATTCAAATAAAAATAAAAAAATGTAATCGTCAACTCTAAGCGGTGTCCTGGTCGCGTAGTGTCCGCGGTGAGGGTGATCACAAACCTCCTTCTTAACGAAGTCTAGTTTCTTCTGTATCTCCTTCTCCCTGTTCTGCTCGGCGGCGGTCAGCTTGGTCTCGATGTCCTTGGAGATCTCGTCCATCTTGGCCGTGATGACGGAGCGCACCTCCGCCGGCTTGTTGTTCTGTGACGACATGGGGATGGTGGAACGGAAAATAAACATGACAACATAATATGATGAGGTGGTGTAGAACAAAAAGGAAAATGATAAATATAAAAATGAGCACGAAAATGAACGGTCCAAACAGACATGGAGGAGGCGTCAACCTTGAGGGATGAGCGACACTCACGTACATAATGAAATAGACGCTCAATACAATGGAAGCGGGTTAAGAGGCTTGCGACTATGAAGTTGTTTTTTTATTATTTAGAGCTAGAAAATATCCGCTTTTATATATCGTGAGGCCTATCAGAGCACGTTTCCCTGTTCCGGTACCCCTAGTGACGTCATCTTCTCCATCATGTGTCCCGGGTACTCACATGGTTGCGCAGCTTCTCCCTCTGCTCCGCCTCTATCTGCAGGCGGCGGTCGGCGGCCTGCTGCAGCTTGTCCTGTATGGCGCTCTCCAGCTGCTGGAAGCGCTCCTGGTTGCCCGCGCGGACCTTGCGGACCTGCTCCTCCTGGGAAACGGATTCACTCACTCATTCATTCATTCATATACTAATTATATCTTTCTTTGTTATTTAGTTGTGCACTAATACCTACGAGATCGTTAATATATTTCATATTTTTATTTAAATCCTTTCAGTACATTAATGGAATAGCTACCAAAAAAAGGAACATCAAAACTTTATTCACGATACCCTCGTCTGCAAATAAAGGCATTGTTTATTTTGGGTATAATTCCTTTGTTAGCATTCAAACGGCCGTATAAAAGCCGTTAGCTTCGACGCGTACTTCATTCAGGCTCGAGCGCGCGCCTGATGAGACATTTCACAGGCCGTTATCGCGACACAATGATCACAATTAATCCCATTTTCACGTTTTATATTCGGCTCCCCATTGTAACGTGTGCGTGTTACGTGTTATTATCGCGGCCGTGTGGACGGTTCATGACGTACATGTTCCCGCAGACGCTCCAGCATCTTCTTGATGTTCTCGTCTCGCTTGTCGGCCGCGGTGTTCATCTTGTCCTCGATAGCCTTGTACACCTCAGCTGTCTGTTGCTCCAAGGTCAACCTGCCGAGTGTTTAATGGTTTATATGGAATGTCTACATGTATCTGACCACAATCGTTCAATGTCCCCTCTCCTACCTGGTCTTCTCGACTCCCTCCAGATGATCCTTGAGCCTCGCCCGCAGCTCGTTGATGTAGGCCTCGCGTTTCTCCTCGTGGGAGTCCATCTTGGCGTCCAGGGCTTCCTTTGTGGCCACGATGAAGTTGTTCGTCTGTTCGCTGCGGATGCGCGACGCGTCTTCGATTTTCTGCATTTTTTGAGCGATAGCAGCCATCTTGCTTGCTTCCAAACTCTGAAAATAGGCATATACTATGTTGACACCCTAAATATATCGGAGACAAAGTTCCAAGTGCTTAACACACTCAAGTAGAATACCGTGTGTAGACTAGATTTTACGAGTACATAACATTGAAGAGCACAAGCGTAACCTCTTACTTGTCTTAAATTTCCATTAGCTTTACGACTTTTTGTACCTCATTTTTATGCGAGAAACGAAAAACATAAAAGTATTACTTAGAACTTTCAAAAGAACTTTAGGGATAACCTTCGGTGTTATCGATTAATCATAAAACATGATTCGGAAAAAAGTTTCGACAGTTGTATAATTTCAAATATGAGGTCAAGACATCTATACAAAAAGAATAAAACGAAACGAATAAAGTTCTCTTTATACAGGGTGACTGGTGAATTACTATCGATATTTGAGGACGTGATATTTGACGATCATATATGACAAAATAAAAATTAATATAACATAAATATTAATAAACTTCTAAGTAAAGTTAACCAAAAGTTATGTAATTAATTACGCATCGTATGAACACCCTACAGATTAGGTATACACACACAAACACACTCGCGCGCGGCGGCGTGTTGTTGTGTCAGCACGCCGCCGCACGCGTCCACACTTGGAACGTGTCAACACTTTATTTATTTATACGGAAATTTGTTCAAAAATTAAATACCTATTTTTTTTACATAATTCGAATGAGAATCATGTACCGAGTATGCTCCTTAAATATTGATAGTAATTCATCAGTCACCCTGTATATGAAATAGATATCACAAAAATGTTTGAAGGGTCCAGTGGTGTAATTTTCAATGTATATCGTATACATACACGTCTCCTCTCTTCAGCAGCCTTCAACTTCTCCTGTATCTCTTCGACCGAAGGCGTCTTCTCAGGTGAGTCCGCGCGGCGCGGCACGGGCACGCCCACAGGCTCAGCGAGGATCACTTCATACGCCAACCCTCCCTTAGACATCTCCTGACAGCGGATCTCAGTGGCTATTGAAACATACATATATGTATAGACACAAAAGAAAAAACGACATAATATAGATAAAACGATTTAAAATTTGGTAGCATCAAGCGTTTAACAAAATAAAGAAAATGGTAATTGACAACCGATCAGAAATTATACGAAAAGAATATAAATCAAAAAGCAAATTGATGTACGCTTTATATAGTTATGGTATTCTATATAAAAGAAAATGAAGCAAGAAATCTAACAAAACACTCGCCAAAATCGGAGCTACATACAACACTTTTGAACTTTTGTATTGTACTCGTTCACAATTCTGAATACTTTTATCGTATCATTTGATCCCTCAAGTTTTAACTTCCAATATCAAACTTATATTTTAGACAGTAACTAAATAAAAGGACAATTCAGACAACTCGTTTCTTTTGTAACATTTTAGTGATTACTAACCCGGTCATTTTATAGTAATCTTGATCTTGAGCAGACGTCATGAAAATGAAAATCATACGTGCAGATCTAGTTTCAAACTAAAAATGCTTAAAATACAATGCGTCAACGAATCTGAGCAAACGAGTATAGTTAAAGAAAAAATCTACCAAATAAGTATATAATTAAATTAAAACAATTAAAACCCCCTCGCAAATTATAAAAGTCGATTAATTAAGGGCGCGTCTTAATTGCGGATCGGTATTTTAAAGAGGTTTTCCACCCGGAGATCCTCGTGTTAAAATTAAAGCAATTTTCAAGGTCGGTCGGAGTTTGCACAAACGACCAAAGAATCTCTCTGTACTTCATAGTGGGGTGGAGGTGGTGGCCGCCCGACCGGTGTGACTCATACTAATATAACCCTCACTCTAGCCATACATACCTATAACGAACGTGAGTAATTTTCCCCGGGGTTCTATTACTTTCACATAGTCTACGGTAAATATTTCTCTATGGAATAGAAAATACAAAAGCCAAACAAAGAAAATCTATTTAGTGCTCGTATGTTTCGACTTACTGATGAATTTCACTTTCTTTGGTTGCTTAGTCCTTGGCTTTCCGACGGGTTTCTTGACGGGCACCGAGCGCCGGTGAGCTAAATAACAACATTTATTGATAGGTGTCGCTGAGATCTTCCGAGCATCTCTCGATAATGATACCACCCACTAGCTTTATGTAAGAACATATTTGTTCTCAACGTTTTTTTTATAACGTTTTTTTTATAACATAGACAACAAGAAACTAAACTATATTTAATTCAATAACAGGTCCAAGTCGAATTGTTTCAACGTAAAACAAAATTCAGCAAAACAACATCATAAATATTTTCATTTCAGAAGACGATGATTTAACTTGCATCAAAGGCAAATTGAGAATCCTTTGTAGGAGTTAATAAATATGAATGACTCGACGTCCTATAAATTAAAATGTACGTGGAAATGTAAAAGCCTGTTATAATAACACAGTAGGAACAAACTTCGTAATACGTCCGAAGCCATTATGTCCTATACAACAACGACAATCGGATGGTCATTACGAGCAGTTCAATTAACGAATGTTTATTTGGAGAGCATTTAGCCACGAGCCGTGTTCATGGTGGATCGACAATCGATGTCGTGCAGTGGACTCGTATTGATCCGGTTACAATTGTGAAATTGCGTGTAAATAAATTGGAAACGAAATTATATTGTAACAGTGATAAAAATATACTATGTGACATGCAATATACTTGGTATAGTTGATTTTTATTTCAAGTTTGAGTTATAAAAAATATATATTTTCAATATAATTGAAATATATTGATTGGTTTCTGTTGATGTTGTTTTATGTTGAAGTTGTTGGATGATGTCGATCGCGTAAAAGATTATTTAGAATTAAGTTTAAGAAGAGAAAGAATCGATCCCGATTGAGATACATCTCTATAGTGAGGTCGTAATAAAAAGACACGATGTTAAGATGAAAGTCTGGTACGTGAGAAGAACACCAATGAATCTCATTACCCAACTCCAGAGGTGATATACAGACACCGGAGACTAATGGGATAATTACAGACGTGATATAAACTAATTATATACATATCTGATAACTTTAGACATTAATAATAATGATATTTAGAAAACCGGTTAGAGTTGTTGTAGAGATAGCGAAGACTGCTAAAAGGATATAATACATAATAATATCGATAATTTTATATGGATTAGTATTCCACCAAAGAAATATTAACAAGTAAAGACAATGCAGCTGATCTTACGTCACAGGGGCCACGACCTCTAATGCGGTCTCATTCTGACATATTGCGGTTTTTCGCAACACCTAACACTAGATTAGGTAACATGTGATAAGTAATCAATTCAACTATATCCATTATAATATTCCAAGTTACGGCAATCGTTAAGTTGTACAAACAAAAGTGTATTTGAGCATATCAAACAATGTGGTGGCACAAGAAATGTAATTCAACGAATCGAATTGTAAATATTTAACGCAGCAGTCACAACCGAAAGGGCGAGACCCGCTGGCGCCTCACGACACTACATCCGAACTGATAATATATTTAAAACCGGGCTTTAAAACTCGCAAAGGGAAATGGAAAGAGAATTTACGGCCCTGGCAATACAAATGTTACAACCGAGCTCTGTCTCACTTAAAGGGGAAGGTAGAGTATTAGAGTACATACCTATGGCAGAAAACTTTACTCACTTAGCGAATAAATACTCATGACGAGTAACGCAGGGCGACACAGGGGGAACGTCTAGACCGAAACGAGCTAAAATAACATTCTGTTATGGGAAACACAATTTCAGATAATGAAGGAAAAAAATCGTTAGAAAATTGTCAACGACATTTGACAACGGTTTCAAGAGGAGCCTTTCAATGTTTTTAAATAAAATCGATAGAAAATTTCTATAAATTCTGTGTCTAATCTAGGCGTGCGTGACACACGACAACTTTTAGACCGCAATGCATCAGAGTTATGTAGTTCGGACGTAGTAAGTTTGACGTGGTCTATAGGGTAGATCTTGATTTGATCGTTATTCAAAGAAGAATGGTATATGTTATGAATTTTGATATTATGTAATATTACCTATATTTACGTAACAAAAACAAAAGAAATCTATATATGACTTGATCGTTAATGTATTGGTTCAAAGTATATATGTTACGTTTTTAAAGGTTAATAACGTCTAACGATATATGAAATGCTTATTAGACGTCACTTGACCCAGAAATCTTGTATGTGATAAAATCAAGATTTAGGTCGAGTTAAGATCAGATATGAGACATCTTCTAAACGGCGAAGTGAAGTCTATATTTTTATAAATAAAGTTTAAATCTGTTTCCTAATTATTGAGGGTGAATGTGGTAGTGAATCACATTAACTAATATCCGGAGGTGACAAACTTGTTGAGCTCATTAAACTCAGCTCTTAACGTCACCCCAAACAATTGTCAATTCAGTCCCCGATGTAGACACGACCCTTACATTAGCAATTTGTGAACAAATACACTAACCTTTTATGCAAATTGCAATCATATTTTATTAGTAACCCCTTGATTGCAGGGCTTCTAATTAGGGTTGTGTAAATAAAAAACAATAATTCACGGGCTTTCATGAAGTATTAACCGGACTGAGTGACGATTATGTGATTATTGCGTGACTAGAAGTAGCTTACGGAAAAAAAGTTTCTATAAATGACGAAAAATACACTTCTGTAATGTTAACGACGATGATAAATTATTATTTGATTCCATGTCTGTGGTTTCATGAGGAAATATTTTTAATCGTTCTTCAGATGAAATGTATCCTTTTGAGTCTCAAGTGAGTCATCCATAAAAAGGAGTGCTTTTTATGTAGATGGAAGTGTCAGGGAAATTCTACAGAGTATTGGTACTAGACGCGCAAAATGGAGTACGCATGAAGTTCAGCAGACAAAATGGTCGACATTCGTTATATAGAAATGTTTAATCAATATGTCTACCAGAGACGATACGGAGACATGGATAATCTGAAACAAAAAATAACTGATGTATAAAGAAAACACCTTACACCTAATCTTCAAAGGATGTAACGAATGAAAACGAACAGGAATCGGCAAAATATTTCAACGACTTTACTTGATGGACTTCAATAGAAAGAGTTGAAACCTTTTTTTCAGATCGGGGTTTATTTCTGGGCAATTTTTTGACACGTAGAAAATTTGACAATCCGATCGCCAGCTGGCGGCGACGGATCGATCACGACGCCGGCCGGTATTCCCAGACGTAATATAATGTTTTATGGGACGGCGTTAGACGTGGAAAGAAAATAGGATAATTAGTTTCCGTGTAAAGATAAGTAAATGTATCGTTTTACTTATTAAAATAAAAATGTACAGCAATCGTTAATTATCAGGCTCGGGTTACCTTCAATCCATTTTCGACAGAGTAAATACAAATACGAGGAGATATCAACAAAACATTACGACTTGTAGCTAGTGGGCGTTTCATTCTCGTAGGCATCGTGCCGGCGACGATACGAGAGACACCGTGAGATCTTCAGAAAACCAACGCCGGGCTTTGAGAAATTCCAACCTGCTGGTAAAACGGGCGCCCTGCATGAGTGGCAGAAGCACTGCATCACCGAATCTCGTACAAGTCCTATCAGCATGATGGTAGTTTCAAATTGACTAGCTATCTAACGAGTGACGGAGTCGCGTCGCGGCACGGGCGAGCTGCGCGACTCTCGTCTGAAAACTGAACCATTCCGGGGGGAGGGTAGCCCGGTCGATACACGCACCCCCCACCCCGCGACCCGAGCTGCAGAGCCGCCTGGCAGCCACCCCTACCGCGGACCGGCCCTAACTTGATAACCCCGCCGAACAAAATAAGCCTACCAAATGGACAAATAATGTTGAACATGGAACATACACGAGGCTGGGAATGCAACAGATCTATACTAATATTATTAAATATTTGAAATAGAGCTCACGGCTTAGGAATCGATTATAAACTAAGGTTATGATTTAGAATGGTCACTCAGTAAATGTACGATCTAGAGTCTAGGTTAGAAAAACATATTTAGGAACCTCCCTAGACTCGCAAGGGTCTCGGTGGGCTTTTCGCTCATAAAAACTTAGAGTCGTCGGTGGGCGGCGGGTGTAGTAGGGGCGAGGGGAGCCATGCGGAGGTTCCGCCGCCGTCTCGGCGCCGCCACCCGCAGCCAATTAACAGCCGGCAACGTAATGTTGAGTTTGTTTCGCCACTCGAATTGCTTCCGATTGATTTCCCGTCCTTAAAGTCCATTACTGGCGAATCTCCTGACACTTCACACGACCGGTAAGGCATCAATAATATAAAGTTCATATAGCTATGATTACGATTTCGATGACGGCATTTAATTCAGCGGCATTATTTCTTGGTATTTTTTTTGTCATATTAAATGTATAGAATCTGCTGGTCCAAATGAAACACAAATCTCTGTGTTGTCGTGCGTCTGCAGCGGTGATGTTTTAACCCCGTGCACCGGTAACACCGGCGGCGGCGGTGCGGCGATCGATGACGGGCAACAACCTCGAGACCGCGTCCCCTTGCGGTCATAACTGGGAATTCCGGGAGTGTACTGTGTGGACTGTGGAAGCATCAAAGCTGACAGTAACCAACGTGGAAAAACCGCTGCTGGCGACCCGTGACCGGCACCTTAATAATTTAATTTGTAAATTTCTACTCGGAACTTGTTGACCCGATTAGCGGAATACAATTAAGTTATTGAATCATTTTCAGACTCTCATTGAAAATGATGATGTTAGTAGAATATAACGATAATAATTTTTAATAATTAGATGCGAACGACCGTTATAAAAAGGTTAATTTCGAGAACAAAAGCCCGGCTGCATGCATTCTGTAGTCAGTACAGCATCAGTAATATATCATAATGAACAACTAATAGCAAGTTTAATTCACGGGAAAACATATTTTCTATATTAATGAAAACATTTTCATCTCTCAGTTGGCATATATAACGTTAACGAGGTAAAATTTCTCAGTGGTTGTATAATCGTTTAATTAAAATTACGGTATGGCGCGGGGCGCCCAACTTGGGGCATTTTCTTAGCGTATGTTAAAAATGCCCACTGGAATTTATAAAAATATGCTCTTTATTTCTTATGTTATTAATTTTATTTATTTTATTGTTGTTTTTTTTTAATAAAAAGTATTAATTTAAATCTCCGGAACGTTGGAAAGAAAGCAGTTACGGGAAACAATAATTTAGTTTTGACTGTACTTAGAAGTCTAGTTTAATGTGATTATAGATAATATTTTATATAAGTATATTTTATATACTGCTCAGAAATGCATTTAGACATCATTATAATTGAAAAAAAAAGCAACTTTATTTAGTTCCACAATGACATATTGAATTAACTATGTAATCGGATTGTCAACTATCTACATACATTGATATTTACTTGTTTTATTTGTAAGCCGACGGTTCGATTACTTTGAAGTTACCATGATTACAAAAAACGTCTCAGTTACAAATAATGTACATATATTGTTTAAATGATTACTACAAATTAATATTCCTTAGGCACGTAACAAATAAAAGAAACGTTCTACGAATATGAATTAAAAGTAAGCTCATGTCTTTTAACTGTCTATATTCTGATTATATAACGAGAATAATTTTCTACATATATATAAGAAATATATATATGTATATGTCGGTGTGCGGCAACAAGTTGAGTCACGTGCCTAAGGATTTGGCTGAGAATATTAAGTAACGGTGCGCGTCCGGCCGCGACGGCGTATCGATTTTGCGCTGTTCTTGTTCAGCTTTCAGGTTTTGTTTAAGCTTTGTAATCTAACCTTCGTCGATACAATCATTACATATAGAAACTTACAATAGAACATTCCTGATTTATATGAAACAAATATTATCTTGATTATCTCTAGAACATTCATGTTTCAGTATAATAAACTTAATTACGCAGTTAAGAAAAATGAAACGACGAGACATCAAAGAGTTTGTAATATGAAATTCGTAACTTTGTAAGTGTCGAGTTAAGAAGCAAAGTTCAAGTTATCTCGTAATATCAGCGGAGTGTTAATTATTCAAGTCTCGTGATATTTTAAAATTTCTTTGACTCTTCAATTGGATTTTCTTCCAAATTTAATTTTTTGATTACATAAAGTGTAATGTATCTTATATTTTATTTGGATTACTCCGGATTTATGGAACGAATTAATCCGTATCGGGTGGCCAATGAAAATATTACTTCTTTTCCGCTCCATAGAAGATAATTTATAGAGGGGAAACTTGATTTGAAACAATAATATTATCTCAGGGCATCGTTAAAGTAATATGAGCATTGCTCCGTTCAGGATAGGACATGGATTCGTTTGAAGTCCTAGCTGGATGTCACCGTCTCTGCCAACTTTCAGCTTGTTAATTTATCAAAATGATTCACATGTTTGGGAAGTGTATGGGCTTGCTGCGTAGCTTTTTGTCGAGTTGGTTCCGGTCCCAGAAGCAATTACCGACTTAGTACTTTAGTGACTTTGTGCGTCTAGCATGTCTAGACTGTCTGATAGATAAAATCTCGTCCTGACGCAGTGGAATCCTGCCACTTTTAATATTGTGGATTACACAATATATTAAAAACATGAATTATATGAGTAATTTTGTTTATGTGTTCTGTACAATATGAGTGATCGAATGATTGATTGTGAAGATCTCGGACATGAAACCTTATATTTAATATCAAATGTTATAAGTTCGGAAGTCATAAAGACATTCGGTGCTGTCAGGCCGAATGTAGGAAACATCTGGCTGGAAGAACTTTGCCGACTCGGGAAAATCATTTTCTGAATAAATCCTTTCCGCATGTATTTCGTTACTAAGAAATGCGCATGTTTATGTTATATTTGAATTTAAATATAAATAATAAAAATGTATTATATGAATGTTATTCTCGTATTGATACTGAGAAAATGGGTCGCGATATTATTACTAATGTGTACTGAGTAAATCAATACGTATTTACCTAAGTGTGCCTCTCTTTTTTCTGTTTCATCTCTGAGTGTAATATTATATAAAAAAATGTACGGATATTTGCCACGTTATAACGGTCAAAATGATTTTTGTTAAATATTATGACACAATAGCACGCAACCCATACACATATAAAAAATTATATTCAATTTTACAATAACAAATGTATCAACTCATAGAATTACTTAAAGCATGTTATAAAGGTGTATTATATAAAATATTTTTATCATAAAGTGCAGATTAAGTAATGAGGGAGTTAACAAAAATATAATATACTAGCTTTCCGCCCGCAGCTTCGCTCGCGGGGAGTTCGGTTATCAAGTTTCCAAGAGCACCTTTCAAAAGTCTGGGATAAAAACTATCCTATGTTCTTTCTCAAGGTCAATTCTATCTCTGTACCAAATTTCATTAAAATCAGTTCAGTGGTTTTAAAGCGTTAAAGACAGACAGACAGAGTTACTTTCGCATTTATAATATTTTAGGGATTTCAGTTATAATTTATAGTCAATAATTTCCTTCATACGATGAGGGTAGTTACGAATCATTGTCACTATTTGCATGTATCGCGACACCCCGTCCCGGGGTCGCGGGGTCGGCGGGGGTCAGCGGGGCTTGTTATTATAATGACCCCACACTAAGTCTATTTCCTTTTCATCTCCGTTCGTTCCACGGTTCACTTCACCCGAGTGATTGATCCCTTGTAGTATTAGCAATGAACAATCCATCTGATTCTGATATTTCATCCCAATATTGTCTTTGTATTTGATTTATTGTGTTGATATGATGATATCGATACTTAAGTGACTAGTTTCTATGAATTCTTTCATATAATACTGTTTTTATATTCTTTATTGGTAGTATTAGTTTGTATATGAAGATTTTAGAATTATATAATGAATATGTATGTAAAAACGTTTATTATCTTAACTTAATATAATTAAATAATAAACGCATGTAATTTCCAAACTTCTGAAGTCATTTTCCATATATTATATGAACGTTAAAACACAGTTGACTCAGTTTCAATTTCAAAAGCGCCACATTAATAATAGTCGCGATTCGTTAGTATTAAATTGGTGTGACTAATTCTATGAAGAATAAACTAAATATCAATTACAGATATAAATATTTTTCATGCAATATTATAAACTGAAATCCTGGAATTAAGTTTAAATAACAATTTTAGTGAGAACCTGTGGATACAGCGTGTTTAAAAATTTACTTATTAAAAATTAAGGTCGAAAAAACGACCTAGATTCAAAATTGAAAAGAACTTTAATGACTTAGCTATATACATTTTAAATATTTACAAAAGTCATAATAATTCTTTTAGTAGAGAGAGGAGCTTGGATAGTGGAGATGATCGTTTAACCCGAGTTAGATAGGGTCCCTTAAACCTACACTTGGGTCTCAAGTCCCAGTCACTGTTGAAGCTCCTCTCACTACAACGATGGACCCGACACCCGCACGGTGAATACATTGAATGATGAAAAGTTTCGTCTCATAGTTTTCATCTAATATCTATTTTATTTTTGAGTTTCTAAGAAACATCACAATGCACAACAAGAAGACGGCACATCTTCAATTAATGTGTACCCATACAAAATACATATATAAAAATCTAGAGTATGTAAAACGAGTAAGTATATATAGACATATTATTATAGTATTGTTTGTCCGTCCGTCTGGTATTCGGCTTAGCATCACTCCTCATAATCCAGTGTATTTCTACTGCTAGTGTAATGCTATAAAAGGGGGCAAAGCCGTACACACGCTCGAGCCGATCGATCAAGGGCAGACGACTGCGCGAATGTCTCTGTGACACATGTAGATATGTATAACAGTTATTTAATGATAATAGAGATTATTATTTATTCAGATATATGTATTCTGTTATAAAAATTAACTTACGAAATTAGGTTTATAATCTTCAATCCCTACTAATATTATAAATGCGAAAGTAACTCTGTCTGTCTGTTACGTTTTCACGCCTAAACCACTGAACTGATTTTAATGAAATTTGGTACAGAGATAGAGTTGACCTTGAGATAGAACATAGGATAGTTTTTATTCCAGACTTTTGAAAGGTTCTCTTGGAAACGGAATATAACCGAAATCCACACAGGCGAAGCTGCGGGCGGAAAGCTAGTATGAAATAAAACGAACACCGCTTCAATTGTTTAAAAGAAATTAAAATAAGTTATACAGTCGAGATGTTTTAATTATAGTACAAGTATACGTATAAGGCTTACAGTTGGATAAGTAAGTTTCCGCATATGTTTCAAGGTGAACTGAAATCGATGAGAGAGACCTTCATCAAAAGGATGTAGCAATGCGGAGACGTCCAAATAAAGATACTCGTATAGTAACATTCTTTGTTCAAAAAGAGGAATAAATAGCAGGGGTCATTGAACTTATATTTAGTTACTACAATATCAATACTTACATACCTGAACTATTGAAATCATCTATCGATAAAAGTACGAAGGTCGAAGAGCCATTACTGATTTTAATGACGGGCAGGCTATCACGGGCTCGATACGGCATCGCGGCCAGTCCGCACAGCACTATATAGATAAATAGATTCACTACCTTTAAATAGATAGACAGTCGATAAATTGGATCAACGGTGACATTGAGAAACCGAAAACCGCAGTCTGGGGTGAACCGGCCGACGGTACCTGATCCGAAGCCCTACGACCCACCCGGCAATCCGTCGTTGCGAATAAATATTATTCATATGAATTGTTAATATAACTGGGCATTAGGAGATATATAAATAATACTATATACATATTTATTTATATTACATAAAATAAATAGGTCGCTAAATTGAAGACTCTTAGTCCCTTAGTACGATAATAAAAAATATTAGTTTTTATTAGTTTATTTATTTAGTTGATAGTCTTATGTATATAACTTTGAATATACAAACAAGTCCCCATTGAATCGATAGCGACTATGATGAAGTATAGGTTTTGATGACACCGGCTCTGTGTGGAATAAAAAAGGGGTCTGGAAGCTGAGAGAGAAATATAACACTCTCGGATGTATGATACACAAATATACTATTGATAGATTATGAAAAACACAACACTATTAATAAAAAGTATTAGTACCTTCTGCTACCGCCATTAATAGTATCAATTTATATTTATTAATAAAAAACCTGGAAACATTTCGTATAATGTGACGATGAAAACTTGTACTAAGGTTAAAATTTACCCTGGTATTAAAATAATCATATTTAAATACAATTTACATATAGAAAAAGACTTTTTAATATTTGTTAAATAGGTACTTTATATTATTAACACATACAACCAAAGCCGTAACGTAGTTTTACATATAATTAACGAAAACTCACAACGTTGTCGAATTTGTAAATAAGCAAGCATTGATATGTACGTATCTATAACATCAAAAGTACGGCCTGTGAATAGCGACTTCGAAAACTATGAAAGTTTCAGTAAGCTATAAAACTCGTGGTAAGCTCTGTACAACAAAACGAACAACACAAAAAGCAGACATGTTGGAAGCGGCACAGGATCCCGGCACGACTTCCCGGCATGAATTAACGACGTGTACATATACCTACATACAGCACTAGCACATACACACATAATGTACGACGCTCTTGAACTATTATTAATATCAGAAAATTAATATTAATATATATCAAAACTATAGTCAGTGGTGGACTAGTGATTAAAAGGCCCGCCTCACTTGCACGAGAGCGCGGGTTCGATCCTGGCCCGGGCAAAGTACCAATGTGATTTTTCCAAATCATATGTACTTTCAAAAAGTAGTTAGACATCACTAATTAATGTTGATTCCCAAATGAAGGTTGATGTCGGCCGGCCGGTCGTAATAACAAATAGCCAAAAACCATTCACAACATGTAAGGCAGACCCTGGCTAAAGCTGGGAAATTGCCAGGTAGAAGAAGAAGATATATCAAAACTATAGTTGAATTTAAGTGACATTCTTTTAAAACATTTACTTCATTTCCTATAAGTAATATTTAGTAATATTTTGTTTAACCTTTATTTAGACCGCGACTTAATCTGTGCGCCTCTAAGGCGCGGCTCCAATAATTCTCTTGTAAATCTCCCAAACAAACAACACTCTACAACCGTTTCCAATTACTCCGCTGTTCGATTTAAATTGTTAAATTATATCCTTAGAACATTTTGAGAGTGGAAACTTCTTTAGAGATAACATTTAATTAAGAATTTAAGAAGAAACACATTTTATTTGCAAAAAGACGTATGTATTTACTATACATGGTGTTAGAACCAATTTAAAATACTCAATGAATATTTGATCTTCTAATAGACGCTAGAAAAATATCAAAGTTTTTATATTTCTCAAAACTATATACATACCTACTAATAAATAAAATAAAATTTCTTTTTGTTATTTTTTTTTATCTTTTTGTTTGTTCAACCGAATCTCTGAACTACTGGACTAATACTGGAAAAAAATTTCACTTGCAAGTAGGTAATCTAATAATAAGTAACTTAGGGTGCTTTTTATTCGACTTCAAAAAGGAAAATGATTGTCACACCATTAATTCTTTAAGTTCAAACGATTAAAAAAATATATCGATTTAACATTAATCTTGGTATTTATTTGATTTGATTAAAATATTTTTAAAAAGTGGAGTCAAACGACGTAATGATGTAAATGAGCATATCAAAGTAGGTTTATACGAGCAAACCCGCAGACGACAGCTAGTATCAAAAAATAATCTGAATATTATTGAACTTTTGTAACAAAAAAATTGTAAGAAAGACGCTCTATTGTGTTCTTTGAAAACGGAACGTTATTTTTTGTCTGATACAAGACAATGGTAGTTTGTCGAAGAACGGTTCATATCGAGAGGCTCTCACGATCAGAATCGATTCCGTGTTAACGAAAAATCATTTTTCATCTTAATATTTCAGAGATGATATCACGAAGTCTCTTGGGACCTCGTGGATATAGGACTATGACCTGGAACCGGGTCGGGCTCGGCTTGGCAACGTGAAAAAATTATAGCATTCAGCGAGCACTAATGAAATCTAGACGAGATTTACAATTTCACCCGCCTACAGCCGTCGAATACAAATTATATTGACTTTATATAATAATCTTTATATAGAATTATGTTAAATTGGTTACATTGTTAATTTTCGTATACATATGTTAGAAACAATTCAGGCATATTTCTATATATGTATGTATTGCTTATTACATATAACATTAGATTATTTTAACACTGAACGTTAAAAATAAATATCATTTATTTAAAATAAATCAAAACAAAGTGTTATTGTTAAGGTTCAAGTAAAATAATGAACGATGTCATTGTGTATACTATAAAGAATAAAGTATTAAAATATATATTTTAATTAAAATACATTTGTAAATAGATTCGTAAATTTCACAAAGAATATTATTATACACTTTATTGTATCCAATATTAGAATAAACAAATGAATCATATTCAAGGTTATCATTAACAAAACGCTAATCGTTCTCTAGTAATATCAGTGTATGGATAACGTATTAAGCAGACAATGCGATCAAGGTGAGAGATTTTTAACGAATACTAAAGTAATTTATTATTATATATACACATATGTAGTGCATGTGTTGCTTTATATCTATAGCGAGGGTTACTACCACGGGGATGTTAAACTAAGTTGGCTACGTGACTAATGAGGGTAGCAGACAATGATTCTTACAATAGTCCCAGCTACCCTCCGCTAGAGGGGCACTCGGCTCTCTTTGTAATATGTGCAGCCTCGGAAACTGATATGTATTAAGACGACTCGACGACGGAAAACCACACTCCTCATGATGACCCTTATTATTCACGTTTAACTCGACGGAATTATATTAAAACTATCTAATATAAGACTTATATAGTTTAAAATATAAGGTTCAATTTAATATAGAAAAAAAACAATAAAGAAATTATCAGCCTCCTAACCCAAAATCATCCCTCAATTATCTTAACTAATAAGAACTGTGTTACATCTGTTCGTCTCGTATTCCCTTCTTATAAATCACATATTAAATTACAGTTCTTATCACTTGAAATGTATTCTGTGAGCAAAAGACGTCTATAATCAAATTACGTGAGAGACGAACAACAAAAATTTCCACCCTTGATGATTTAATTCATATAGCATTTTATAAGTCGTTTTTTCAACCAGTAGATGACACTATAAAGATTCTGTATGTCAATTCTTAACTTAAATCAGTCTGAAACCTCATCTGAGTGAAACAAAGAAAGTTAAGATGACTCAAGCCCGGGCATCGGCCGCGTCGGTATAAACACACGAGTGTACCAACTATCAGTAGAGAACATCGCGTGTACCGACTCGCGACACACGGATCAATGACCGCTGATCACTTATAATTACTATATTTACTTTAAAACTACACAGATTATATAAAATAAAATATATTAAACCCCATTTAAAATAACCTTTTTTAATAAAATTTAGTTTTCGTAATGTTTTATCAGAGTAATCTATATTTTTGTCGGTTCTAGAATCTAGATCAAGTCAGCCTCTGTCGTGATTGTGTAACGGTAACACATCTATCTGAACTAGCATCTTTACAATAATAATGAGTTATTTTTTAACCGACTTCCAAAAAAGATGAGGCTATCAATTGGTTTGTAATTTTCTTTTCACTAGGAACTACTTATTGAAAGTTTTATACTCATTTGTATGTATATAATGTGATTCACAAATATAGTCGTTTTTATTTAAAATTAAATTAAATTTTGGGTAACGTCAGTATGATATAGTACAAAAGTGGAAAATCAAAACCCCGATTAGGAAACAGAATTATTTCTCAAAACAATATATCTCGATTAATTTAATACGTAAGATAAGGAATTATAAATGATGACTAATATTGAACATTACAGTGAAAGGCACTTCCTTTCAACTACTCCACATATCTGGTACATGAGCAGTCGGCAAATGCAAGTGTGGGCGCCCACGACGCATGACGCCCACGAGCCCCTCCCCGCCCACGTCTCACCACACTGGGTGACTGGCTTTCGTTACAAGGACAGCATCCAACAAAAACTTTCATACATTCCAATAACCTCGTTAGCACTTCAACAGCGGTCATCGGAGACAAGTAAACCAGTGTAGGAGGACTAGTTACTATTGTAATCAACTTATCACGTGTCATATTAAATAAATAATTTGATTTGAATACATCGTGAAGAATGCAATCAGGTCGAGTGATATTGAAGGGAGTAGATACGAAGACAAATAAGGAGTGAGTCATGTTTACAGGACAGAGTTGTAGATATAACTTCCACTCCTTCATATATTCAATGAGGTTCAAATACAAAAATCTCTACTGAAGTAGAAAAATTTAATATGAATTTAAATATAAAAAATTTAACAAATTCTCGCTATTAAAGTTATAATACTTGTTTATTTTCCAACATTATTCAAACCATAATGATCAGATGTTTTAAGTAAATATTAAAATCGTGATTAAGAAAAATAGTATGAGAGTCCTGATAGCTCAGTTGCCGCTGCGACGGTAAAGCATTTATCTTATTCGAGGTTTGAATCTGTACATTTAATTCTATATTACAGGGTAAATTTCGAATATGTACATTCCAATGGCCGTTTTCGTTAATAATTTGAAGGTCGCACACGTATTTCAACAATGGTATATGTATAGGGAGGGTCGTGTTACGCCCCCGATCCTCTACAAACATTGAATGACTCAATTTGCATGTTCCATGTTGCAAACAACTACCATTTACGTAATCGACACATCTAATCGCTTTATCGACCGAAAAACATTTTAATTTAACTTACATAAAGACGGGACAGGATGATTGTAATCATAGATATTACATATTTAATAATCATGAGAAGGTTAATATTGTTAATTTTATTTAAAAATCATTATTAGATAGTCCCAAAAAAGCTTAGTTCATTGGACTGTGAACGATTTATAAATCGTAGTTGAGAATTTTCACTCCGTTAAAATGTATGATTTAACAAATGAAGTGCGCCACGGACGAATGATTTACATTATCTGAATCTGGGTGTGTTATAATTAAGTCACTTACAACTATTTAAGTAACTTTACGTTAGTGATAAACAAAATGCGTTATATTTAGGGACCTCGTCAATTATCAAATTAACGACACTCTCAGCCAACGAGTCCTCCCGACAGTTTCAATTACAAAGACGTTTCCATTCAATAAAATAATTAACACGAATTAAAGCTAACGCTCAAAAATTTTATTTCAACAAACAAAAAGTAATTTTTCAGATATATCGAAATACATTTACTGAGCTATCCATTTAATTTACGGATCGTTAAACAAGAACAGTGGAGGTTACATACTGTTGTGTTTTAAAATAATTCTAGTTAAGTTACTTGGCAATGAGAATGGAAGCGGAGAAGTTATTGCGCCGTAAAAGGAACAAAGTTTTATATTCAAATATAGAACGTTGTGGGCGCGGAAGACTTGCGCGTGATTCATACAACGGATTTCTTCAGAGGAGACCAACGGTCGCGAACACATTTAAAAAACATATTTATATACAACCTGTTGCTATAAATAAATTTAAAAAAACAATACACCGTGCACTATGCGTTATGAGGGTATTCTGTGGCATTAAATGTCAAAATAACTGATCTTTAGGTCTTTTTTTTCGTTTAAAAAATACTTCTAAATATTTTTCCGTTGTCTTATGGCTCCTTTTCAAACAATGAGCATGTTATATTACAATGATATAAACGTGCACAAGTCAAACAGTCACAAAGCTTTCTTTGTCCGATATGAGAAAACTGGGATTGTTACTTGAAAGATAAAGGACTTTATGAAACGAGTAAGGCGTTTAAAAGCAGCTTGATTCCAACTTGAAAAAAGATTCTAATAAAAATCAGCTGACTTGCTTCATAATATCGAAAAAAAAAATAATTTACTTACCTTCACATATATCGACTTAATAAATCAAATATTTAAGAAAACAGGAAATATTAAAGTAAAAAGAGAAAAATTTTACTGAATAAATTTACATTTAAAAAATATTCGGATTATTAATAAATTTTCATGTTTACTAGTAGCTTTAGACCAGTACCGTCAGGCTAGCATCCGTAAATATTTTTGAGCAAGTTTCTATTTGACCTTACAAAACTTTTAATAAGAATCCTAAGAGTTGTCAACATGTGAAATGATGTCATCGTACATATTATATTTCTTTTGATATATGTATTATAAAAATATTTGAGGCTACCAAATTTTATCGATATTTGAGCATTGAATCATATTCAATTTGTTTCTACATATTTAATTTTAAAAAAAATACGGAAATTTAAAAGCATCGTGAAGAAAATACATAACAAAATTCAAATTCCCAGAAAAAAAAAAGCTACTTACATTTGGTTTCGACTTCCATGGCTCTGAAAATATAACACCAAACAAAGACTGGTGAAATGCAGGAGGCTGCAGGCAGTGTTCGCGTCCGTTTAACACAGATGGCTAACCAATTATATCAAGATCCCGAACTGAGGCTACTTTATAAATATTCTGGTTGAACCGTTGAAACAGTTACGAATTCAATTTAAATTTAAGGATTGCAGGACCCGGTTCGTTGTTTTTGTAAATACAACTATTGAACTTCAGTGACACAAATTGACATAACGGCTAATGCAAGCGTCCTATTGGCTGGAATTGAATTTGCCGCTTTTACATGTGAGACCGGACAATGATCTAGGAAGCTGCAGTCGATAACGTATGTGGTGTTGCATCAAAAATAATAACTTATTAATAAAATTTCTTTCAATATTAATCTCCATAGAAAAAATACATGAAAATCCTAATATATTTATATATATGTATTATAATTTGATCAAAATTTTGTCTAAATTGTTTTAAAGTTACTTGACTGTATGAATCGGTATACAGCGCCATCTGTTACACGATGAAGAAAAGTTAAGGAACGCATATTATGTATATTGTATGTACTTGCGCCTACAGATTTTTTATTAACGGGGGAGAGAAAAGAAAATGCTTATTTAGTTTACATTTTAATAAATTATTTTGTGTAATATCATGGTTATATATGAATTCTATTTTTGGTAAACTGGTAAATATACCTTACAGAATAAAGAATACAACATTATATGTATAATAGGTCACAAACATAAAATTGTAGAAATAAGCGGAATTATTTTATGCCCACAAATACACATCATACAAAAGAATATTTTTCATATTAAAGGTTAAAGAAAAATTCTGACTAAATTTGAAAAATGTAATATTGATATTTTCAATATTTAAAGCTCTTAATAAATTATTATATAAGTACAGTACGTGGTTGACGACGTTTTAACAAGCATACATCTTATTAACTAAACATTAAATATCCATTACACTGACTAGTGTTATGGAATGTTATTAATCTATAATGTTTGTACAATTTTCTATGGCTAATACTTAAAAGCTTCTGTAATGATCGTCGTGAAATCAATAAGAACAATTTTACTATATTGTCGGTTACATATTCCTACATTATTGTTAGCTATTAAGGTGGCGCTTCACTTGGCGTTTATTTGTTGTGTTCGGCCAAATAAGACCATGTGTGGAGGATTTATTCCTTCGACATATTTGCACAAATAAGACACATATACAAATAAGCGAAAACGCGTATAGACGTGTTGTTGGCATGCCAAGTGTGGATGTCGTGTTTGCGCTATTTAGAATTACTTACAAATATTTGGACAAATGCGGCGAATAGCCAACACCAAGTGAAGTTCCATCTTACTTACAATAACGACGCCTAGCAGGCCTAGGTCACTACAGTATGTAGATATAAAATATAACATTCATAACAAAAACTATCTATTTATAAATAACTGTTGTTGGCCACATTGTTTCGTTGATAAGTATACTAGAAATATTACAAATAAACCTAAGTTTAATTTTAAATGTAAATATATTAAATTAAATATCATAATTCATGATAATTTTGTCAAAAAGTAAAATAAGTGCATTAAAAATCATACACAGTATATGAGAGAATGTTCTGAGTATTCAAACTAAGATTGTTATTTAATAATAATGCAGCTATCTTGCAAATATTAAATCACTGTGGTCATTTGTTAAGAAATGATACACAAAATGTGCTTTCTTCTTGTCAATAACTTGCTTATTTATTCTGGACTGCGGTTCCTGGATCACATTGGGGTTGTCCCTCAGGAATATAGCACCGAACAGTGTCGACAGAGTCTTTGAATCCAGACCATTCTCTGCGCTATGCTGCAACGCCTCCTGTAAGAATTCACACAAATACAGAAAAACATTCTTTCTAAATTCTGGCAATTCCATTATTATTTGTTTGCACTGAAGATAGTTGGCGGAGGCCCTAAGACATACTGACTGAAGATTGTATGGGATTATTGGGTCTGCTGTACTTTCCAGCAGAAGCAGTAGAGCCTCAGCAACTGAATGAATGCTGCCAGGTATTGGATCTATAGACCCAGTATCCAGCCAGTCCCTTATTTGTAAAACTTCAGAGTGCAGGCCGGGCTGTTCAAACAGATTAGGCTCCTTCAGGCCATGAAGGTAAATGTGGTCAACAAGAAACCAAATTTCTTTGGGTATAGAATATGTCGAATGATTAGAAATGCATTGGTCTCTCTTACTCTCCAGCTCAATGAGTTTCCCGACTGGAATTTCTCTGACTGGTTTGTTTAAATTAACTAAAACCTCAATGGAACATCCAAAACAGCTTCTCTCATAGGTTCCATTGACTGTAATAAATATATCCTTGCCGCCATACAAGTGTAACACTAATATATCATATAATTTGTCAATTCCAGCATTCATTTTGCAAGCAGACGTCTTATTTATAAGCACCTTCAGTTGAATTTCACAAGTCTCATCAGCACAGATACATTTCTTGTATGGTTCAACAATCAGCCATTCCTTGCAAAAACTTGCCTCATCCAATTTTTTAATAAATTCAAACTCCACTGGCAATTTGCCAGTGTTCTTAATAGTAATAGTCCTTACTTGCAGCTCCAAGTACTTAACTGTTCCGAAATCAATATCCGTGATGTCCACTTTAACTTGTGGTATCAATTCATTTTCCAGTTTATCTAACTGTTTGATCACCTCTTCATAAACTTTTCTATACTTCTCTTCATCTATTATTTTTATTTCGGACACAAATATAGCCGATACAGGTTTGTGATCACTTATATTTAACGGTGGATGACTTCTGTACGCTAACTGCATAATATTATTTCCTTTCCAAAATATTCTATCACACCAGGCAGGTGCCCTGTTCTTTTCACTGGAGTCCCAGTTGTCCGTGCCAGGGTCATATTTGTATGTAGGTTTAAATGTGATGGGCCCTTCGGTGTAACCAGAGAATACATAACCATTTTTATGCTGTTGTTTTAACTGATCTCGTTCCAAGACAGGTAGAAAGTTATTTTCGCTAACAAGCTTTCTTACAGTCTGTGGATCTAACTCTGTTATACGATAATTAAGATCTCCGAGCCAGTAAATGTGATCATGGTCCTTTATACCTTTTGGCTGTTGGTTTGTTTGTATGAATCTCGTTCTGTTACAAATATCCCTAAAGTCTTGATTTCGTCTCTCATACTCTTCAACGTGTGCAGCCAAATGGGAATTGACAAAACAGATGGATGTATTATGTAAATCAAGCCTTATAGAGACTCCTCCCTTATTTCCCATCTTACCCATTATACCGGTACCCACCGTGTCACAGATGACATTACGCACATGTGAAAAGTGCTTTTCCTTTATCAGTACTATGAGCAGCATGCCCACTAATCTCACCTTTTCAACTTTAACGTATTTAGCTCTCCTATCAACATAATTTAATACAGCATTATACCATTCATCTTCTCTTGCAGTTTGATCAAAAAGAAAGGTTTCTTTAGACAAGTCTAACTCCTGAAAACCTATGGCATATATATCAGGTGGCTCTTTATCCACACTCAACCATCCTTTGAGAGGTATCACAGGTGATTTATCATTGACGTTCCAGGTGCCACAGAAGACAGTAAATTTTTTGGTGAATGTGTAATCATTCTCTTTGTCACTCATTTTTCTCTTTATGAGGCTCTCTCTTATTGCTACGGGAGCAGAGTTCTGCATGTGAGTTACTCCTCCCCTCGGTGCGACCATAGTGTGAGCTAGAATATCATCCTCATTTTTGCCATTATATTTTTTGAGCCAAAGGAATTCTGGTTGTAATTGCAGCTTGTTAACTGCTTCAATACCTCGAAAAAGGTCATCTACAAAATTGTCAACACGAGGAGTCATTTGGATTTCGAACTTAAATTTATTATTACGAGACTGTAGGTTCAGGTACAAAATTGCTTCAGGATCTGAGGGTTTGTTGTCAATTTCACATTTAAAAGTATTGTCTACTGGCAGCACAATTTCTACAGATAAGTCGGTAAATGATTTTGGAGGGTAACATGACGTAAATAAACAAAATACGGCTTTCTCATCTCCGTACTCCACTATTGCTAAGAGCCTTTCCTTCTTGACCCAGTCAGGGTGGAGAACTTTGGCATCGCACAAAAATGCCGTTACTTTTTCACTGGATAGAAACTTTTCCTGAACAACGGCTTTTATTTCTTCGTGATTCATTTTATATTAATACTTAATTAATTAAAAAATTTAAAGTAACAATAATTTCCTGACATAACTAAGATCTTATTTTTCGTATACGAATTATTGACATTTGTGACATTGAGTATCGATTTTAAACTCAGTTTTAAAACCGAACTTACTAAGAACTAAACATATTTTAATACGATTAAGAAAAATATTTATCTGAATTTAATTAAGAAGAAACAAAATACATTATCTAATATTCTTCTCCTCATAATTAAAAATATAATTATGTACGATTATTATTTGAACAATTTAATAAAAAGTTTTTTTTAACTATCAGGATATCATTATAAATACTAATAGGAGGGTTTAAAATTTCTATGATATAAATATATAGAAGTAAAAAGTCATTACTTTTTCTACCTAAATGTTTTTATAGTACGTCATTTTCATAATCTTCATGAGTTAAGTGTCAGTTAAGGTCAATTGTTTTTGAAGTTTTGTATGTGAAATTCATAAATAAATAAATACTCAATCAGGAATATTATCACATACTTGAATATCATAGAAATATAATACTAAATAATTTATTATAAGTTTAATTAAGATACAATGGCTTCGGCACCGACGGACTGGCAGCTTGAATGTACTGAATTGAAGCAACGGGGGGCCTACCTTCTTCAAACAGGCCAGTGGTCTGATTGCACTTTCTTGGTAGGAAACGAGCCCAACCAAGTGGTTGTGGTCGGTCATAAGCTCATCCTAGCGATGGCATCCCCTGTGTTCGAAGCTATGTTTTACGGTGGGATGGCTGAACGAAATGAACCAATACCAATCGTAGACGTCCAAATAGATGCCTTTAAAGCTCTCTTAGAGTATGTTTTAATTGCAAATACATTTTTATTACATAATTTCTATCTATATGACATGTTAAATATGTTTAGAAAGTATATACCATTAAAAAGTAAAACTGTACTTTTAGATACATTTACACAGGCAATATAAACATTAGTTCCTTCGATAAAGCCTGCGAGTTATGTTACGGCGCCAAGAAGTATATGCTGCCACATCTGGTTAAAGAATGCACCAGATATTTATGGTCCGACCTGTACCCTAGAAATGCATGTAGGGCTTATGAATTTGCGAGGCTGTTCGAAGAGAATGTGCTCATGGAAAAATGTATTCAGGTAGTTTAATATAATAATTATGTTTTCAAAATTTAAAGTAGAAATTGAATATGGAAAGGTTTCAATAAATATGTTTTTGCTATAGTATTATCAAAACACCTCTTGTAATTACCTCTACTCATAATACTTTTCAGATTATTAGCACCAACACTAAAGAGGTCCTAAATGACAGTAGTTTTGAGGAGGTGGAGCTCAATACAGTCATTACTGTGTTCTCTTTAGACCATCTCAATGTGGACAGTGAACTAGATCTGTTTGAAGCTGCTGTAAGGTACTGATAACAACTATATATTGTCGAGTATAGTGGAAATTACTAATAATATAAACTACCATTGGATAATTAATGACTTAAGGTAATTTTTTCACAATTAGTAATAAACACTACATAATTAATAATTGTGGAAAAATTACCTTAAAATTAATTAATTTAGAAATTATTTCAGCGCAAATTTTCATTTGAAAATCTGCTTTCTATGTAGATACGCGGAATTATCCAATGGTAGTTACACAGTTTTGCACTGTGCCTGATGATATATTTAAACACATATGTTAGCACTTTGAAATACTTCTTCATCTATACAGTGGACCCCCGGTAATCCGGCCCCTGTCTAATCCGGCACCCCTTGTAATCCGACATGATCAATTATTTGTTTTTTTGTAAGTTCTATAGCATTAATGACGTTGATTTTATAATAAGACGTAAGCTCTCTATTGTTGTCTAATTTACTAAATTTGACATACATAATGAAGTATGATTTGTACTTCAGAGTACATGTAAGTACATATGTATATATAATATGTAAATATGTATATATATTATTGAATCTGTAATTTGTCGGATTACAAGGTACTCTTTTGTAAAAAAATCCGGATTATAGGGGGTCTTAGGCAGTACTCTACGACGAATTCGATAGTCCGACACTGCCCTGCAAAATGTTTGTCGGACTACCGGGGGGTCCACTGTATAATAAATTTGTTCCTTAGATATGCAAAAGCAATGGAAAAAAGGAATGTTGAAAACAGCCCCCCAGCGGATGGAGCATCTGCAAGTGAGAATCGTGCAAAGAGTCCCGTCCCTTCAACATCTCAGGAGGAAGAACAGGTATTAATAAGATACAAAAGTGTACATTAACATGTGTATAGTAAACCAATAATTTCTTTTAGTATTGTACAGTGAAGAACATTTTAAAATATTTGAGTTTGAATGAATGAATTTATATATCGTCGGGGATAGTGTAAATCGACGTAACTACCATTGTATAATTCTGCGTATCTACATTGGAAGCCGATTATCAGAAGAGTTTAAACTAAAATATTTTCTATATACATGTTTGAGAATCATTTTTCACACTAGGTAATAAACACTAAATAATTACTAATTGTGGAAAAATTACCTTAAAAGTTGTTAATATAGAAAATATTTCATCTTAAACTTTCTTCTGATAATCTGCTTCCAATTTAGAGACGCGGAATTATATACAATTGTAGTTACGCAGATTTGCACAATCCGTGACGATATGTGTATATTTTGTTAATTTTGTTGAATTTAATCTAACACAAAGTAACCAATGTAATGTTTGAAGGTAGTGAATATTGATAGTAGTGCTGAAAGTAGCCCCGAAGCAATTATGGACACTTGCAAGTCTAATGATGCTGAGACAGCTGCTCCGACACAAACAAAACATTTAGACAAGCTGGGAGGTAAAAGAAACTTATGTATAAAAATATTCTGAGATACATATGTGTAATTATAAGTACAACTTATATTGAATAACAATTATTTAGTAAAATTTTGAACGTTATATGTATTTTTTTATACTACAGATAAGAAGGAAAGGCCGTCAATTCGTCGTGCTGTGGAGAAGATTCGTTTCTTGACTCTGTCTCCACAGCAGTTTGCAGCCGGTCCAGCTCGCTCGGTGCTGCTCAGTGAGAGTGAAGCGTTTGCCGTCCTCATGCACATATTGAATGCCCACACTGATGTAGCGTTGCCTGAAGGCTTCTCCACTTCCAGGGTGCCGAGGAAACAGCTCATCAGTTCCAATTGTAATGTTTGTTGAACAATTTTATATTTTACTCCTTATATATATTAAATCTATTTTGATATGCGTTACCAGTGACTCTGTGGTCAATTCTGATGCAATATTATATTATTCAGATGCCTACGTTCACGGTGGACACTCCGAGCCCAGTGAGTGTGGAGCAAGTATGGGGCGAGCTGCATCCCAGACCATCCCGACACGATGGTAGGGTGGAATATATTTATTAGACATTATAATTAACATAAACACTAATATTTAAAAAAATTACTCTTATATAAGAAATGTGGGACTGTAGTGTTAGTGTAAAACATGTCAGTTTGTTCAAAAATGTTGTCGATAAAATGTTTAAAAATAGTTTAAACACTTAACAGTTGTTTAGTTTGTAGTCAACTATGATATGATGAATATTAAATAGTAATCCGAATGGGTTCTCTAAAGTGTAAACCAATGTTTTCCAGGAGTAAAGTTACCTCTTTCTATCCACAACCCCGTGTCCGGTATGGTCGTGTTGGAGCACTTGGAGCGTCACAGCGACGGTCACAAGATGTACTGCCAGAGGGCGCTGGTGCAGCACACGGACTGTCTTAACACTAACTCGCTGGACTGCTCCGTCACATTCATGGTCGACAAGAACATTTGTCTTCTGGGAATTCAGGTAAATTTCATCTAACAAGCCATTTTAGTAGTAATCAATTAGTTATTTTACTTTGTACTCTACGTTAAGTATTCATCAAAGCTGTATTTTGTTCATGAGTTCTCCTTAATTCTTAGGAACTACAGTTTAGAATTCTTCCAAGTAATACAAAGCCTATGTAAATCATATATATTTATACGTATATATCCAGGCGCCGACCCAGGCTCCCAGCGAGGAGTCGGGTGGATATGTCTGTGGTGGTGGAGGGTACTCCGAACTGCTGTACGCTCACCTTCTGGACGCTGACGGAGCGAGGCTCACATACACACACTACACACACCGGGTGCCTTACAGACATCTGCAGGACATTATGTTCAACAGACCTGTCTACATACAGAAGAATAAGGTAATATGAGGCTACTGGAATATAAGCACCCTCCAGAAGATTATAGAACTCTAGGACAGTCTCTCCTGAAGTAGGCGATAACGCTCTAAGGGGAGGCGGTAAGATACCAAAAAAAAAAAGGGCGTTGTTTAGAGCTCTGGGGGATGATTTATATTTTCTTAAGATAAAACGAATATTTGAACCCCTGGTCAAGTGTACACTTAAATTTCATTAGTACTTATTGCCCGTGACTTCATCTTCGTGAACTTTGAAATTAGACTCGAAGAGTATAATAGTTATAATATCTTAAAACGGTACTTTTGTTACCAGCAGTCGTATCTTTAATCAGTTCTGCCTTCACATCTTTCGCCTATATTTTGTTTGTATATATAAGTGACTTTATGTAATGTTAGTAATAATTATTTATAATGATTTAAATATTTGTCTACTTCACAATTCTAAGCTTCACGTTGTTTATATTCTAATATTTAAATTTATTGGGAATTCTTATGATAGTCAACTAGCGCCATCTCTATTCGGTTTAATAGTGTAAATTAATGTTAATAATATTTCTGTACAGTAATTTAAATGCCCAAATACTTAACAATTGGTATTATAATTTATAATGAGACCCTTAGCATGTTTTGCACAATGTTAAGTGATTTATTATTTAATGGAAACTTATGAGGGGAACTAGCGCCAAATATTATAACCCACCCTTACCTAAATGTTACTTCTGAACATTATAAATACGATACAAGTGCCTAAATAATTTCTAATAGTAATTAATTATTACTTATTTATTGACAGGTCTACAAGGTAGCGATAGTGTTCAACAAGGTGGGCTGGTACCCGATTGGTCTGTGTGCACAACAGGTGACCGCTGAGGGGGTCTCCTTCAACTTCGGCATCGGACACAACTGTGACACCATCAGAGATGGACTCATTAGATCCATCATATTCACATACTAGTCTCCTACCACAGCAAATATATATTTAGTCAACCAGTAGGTGAAGATGAAGATTGTACTGCATTGATTTATCATTTTCAATATAGACACCAACACTGCCTTATACTAAATAATACGTATAATCTTGATCTATTCAACAATGTGTTAATTTAGTTATGAAAAATATTTTAAAACTGATTCGCCCATAGAAGTTTAACTACCATCTGATATGTACTACATATAAACATGAAATAAAATAACACCAAATCTACATTTAAATATATAAGTTTAACCTCTTAAAGTATGATACAGTAATTAAACTTTTATTGTGTGATTATTTCTATTTAGTATATAAGTATATTAATCTGACCTGGAACATCATTTGTTTTTTGTTGTAAGCATTAGCATTATTCATATTTGTATTAAATTTCTTATTCATTGTTTACATTTTCAGTGATAATTTAAGTATTTATTTAAATTCTATAGAGAAAGCTTTGAACAAATATTTTAATATTATTGGGTTTGATTTTATTTTATTTGTATTAATATAAAAAGTGTGCAGGTTTTTATTTCATAATAAAACGAACAAGGATTTTTTTCATAATAAAAGTGAAATTATTATTTGGAATCATTTATTTTTTACTCCTTTTTACTCCTCCTATAAAACTTATATTTAAAGTTATTTTCCGGGTTTTTATACATAGGCCAGTGCAGATGCCTCTAAAAATGATGAAAAGTGAAAATAAATTATAGTAGAATGAAACCCATTAGAAAAAGAGGGGAATATTATAAAAATTAAGGGAAAAATATTTTACGGGCGAACTGAGGTCGGGAAGGGTACGGGCGTGAGTATTTAAGGGTAAAAAATGGGTTTTCTCGATTTTCGGAAAAACTAAGAGTCCTAATGAGAAATGTTATATGGCAAAGGTGTAGGTAATAAAAAGATCTAAAACTTTAGTACTAACATTTTTTTCACATAACCTGAAAATTTATGTGATAAATTTGAAAAACCAAGTTTTCGGTTTTTTATTTTTATCTCTTACAAAAAACAATTTTTTGTCACGAAATTTGGTAAAAACTTTCCTTTTGATGTTATAAAATCTCTATTTTCCGATGGTGAAGGAATAAATAAAGATTTCTTACTTACAGTACCATTTTTGGATAAAATAATCATGTCTCTTTTACTCTTTAGTTTCTATTAATTTTAGTTGTGTACTCTGGAAGTTCTCCAGATAGTCCCTCTTTTAGGTAATTTACAGAAAATTGACATTAAGCTGCTAAAAATATTAAAAATAAATTGAAAGAGCATTTTCCAAACGATATCGAGTGTCATTTCTTTAAAAGGGACATGATTATTTTATCCAAAAATGGTACTGCAAGTAAGAAATTTATATTTTTTTCTTCACCATCGGAAAATAGAGATTTCAACAAATTGAAAACATATCAAATTTTTCAAAATAGCTGATATTTTAACGGGTAATTTTTAGATTAAAAATGAGGCTGATTTTTCGGTATTTATTCAAAATAAGCTGAAAAAATAAATATTTCTAATCAAATAAATTACAGAGCATTTGTAACATCAAAAGGAAATTTTTCACCAAATTTCGTGAGAAAAAATTGATTTTTGTAAGAGATAAAAATAAAAACCAAAAACTTGGTTTTTCGAATTTATCACATAAATTTTCAGGTTATGTGAAAAAAATGTTACAACAAAAGTTTTAGATCTTTTTATTACCTACAACTTTGCCATTTAACATTTTTCCGTAGGACTTTTAGTTTTGCCGGAAATCGAGAAAACCCATTTTTTACCCTTAAATACCCATCGCCATACCCTTCCCGACCTCAGATCGCGCGTAAATTATTTTTCCTTTCAATTTTGTAATATTCCCCTCCTTTTCTAATGAGTTTCATTCTACTATAATTTAATTATGTATTAAAAGCTATCGGCACTGGTCTAACAATCCTATTTTAACCCGCATCTTTCTATTATTTCTAAGATATAGTCAACTAAAATTTTAACAACATTAACGTACACAAAAATAAAGTATAATGTTGAACTATTTCCAAATTTTTTTCATACTTACACTATGATTACCGCATGATAATATCATGTTTCTTTATGAACTCTACTATTTAATATACCATGGAATATATATTTTTCACATAGAATGATATGAATCTGAAAAGAAAATGTAAATAATTTGAAAAACTTAAAGTAATATAATAATATTATATACTTCAAAATTCTTAACATAAATACTTATCTTTTAAAATCCTAAATTATTGACTGTAACGTCACAAACGCACATTCAAACATATTTTTTAACGATGTTTATAAAGTTAATTCATAAGGGATATTAATTACATTTCAATATTCCGAAATAAAATTGCACAAAAAGCGTTATACAAAAACCAATTAGAATATTTTTATTCTTTTTATTTTGATCTTCATTATCTTGAACTATCCTTGTAAATGAATCCTGTCAGTTTGACTTTTGTCATGTTGGAAGCAAAGGTTTCAGACTATTAGTGCTAACTAGTAAGACCAGTCAGTTGTTTAGTTTCTAATCTCTTAGTATAAAACATATTATTTTAGTAAATTCTTGATTAGTTTCGGTAGATATACTTATGTGGCCATTTTTGCTTAATTCGAAGTGTTTCTTACCGTGAGAGGACGTGTAAAAAGAATAATCTAAATGAAATAAGTGAAGATGTCTCGTAATAGATGTGATGGTTTACTTGCGAAAGTAGATTTTCCTCTTTACACACTCCAGACCCTCACAGACCGTCATGTCCTCGTCGCAGGAGGCGGTGGAGCGTCAAATACAGGCGTAGCAAATGGTTTCGTAAGTTTTTACATAGTTTTGTTATTGAAAACATGGTAGTTCGCAAAGTAACATCTACAAAGAGATACGCGTCAGCAATTCGATATTAAAGGAATATGTTTAGCAGTGTATATATTTTTTTAATTCCCTAATTTGTCAGGTATCTGTCCCTTTCAGGAAATTTTCGAGTTATCCTACAATGGCACAAAATTTGTCGCCGAAGAGGTGATGAGATACGAAACTGGTCCGAACGTCGTGATGACATGTTCCGTTCAGAACGTCGAAGATCGTATCTATCTGGCGGCCGGGCAGGAGAGTCATTGTCAGTTATATAAAGTCAATGTGAAAATGGTGGACCCTGCAGAGATGCGTCGCGGGAGCTTCAGGGCGGAGAATGGGCTCGTGCGTCGGCGACGAACAGTCTCAGAGAATGATAACATATCAAAAAATAGTGGCCCAGAGAAAAGAATGTCTTTCGAAATAAGGCCATGTGACAGTGTACAAACTGACTTTGGGTTAGTAGTATCAAGATAGTCATTATTATCAGAGATTAAATAAAGGTTTTTGTCCTTCATTCTTATGGTTACCGCTTTCCTAACTTCACATAATGATCACAACACCATCTAATCCGTGTATATAAAATAAATTTACATGATTTTCAGTAAAGATCCCTTACAGAGGGTGGTAACAATCAGCCATGATGGTAAGCTGATGGCAACTGGAGGTGTCGACGGCAAAGTTAGACTGTGGTCATTTCCTAAAATGCAACTATTATTTGAATTAAACGGTCACACCAAAGAGGTTTGTGTTCTTAAGTGTTGCTTGTTTTGAATGATTATTATTGGTTAAAATAAATATTTATAAGAACAAGAATAAATCAGTCAACAACATTCATATAACTTGTTTGAATATTTTTGATTAATATTTCTTGGAATAACAAAACTAAAATACATATTTTACATAACTTGCATATTGCCTACTTACTTATATATTATTGTTTTATAAGCTATCATTCTGTTTTTTTTATAAGAATTAAAAAAAAAATTTTTTTTTCAAAATATTCTATTAGGATATCCAAGATATTATACATTGTTGATGATTAATAAATAAATCCAAAAGAGAGGATCATATTTATAGTCAATTATTCTGTGCATAAGATATATACAAGAACTTTTGAAATATTTATTCTATTTATTAACTATATCTAAATGTGTGAGGAAGTGTTAGGAAGAGAAGCATGGATTAGTTTCTTTATAAGATGTATAGAAAATGTAACAGGTACATAACCTTCACCACATAAAAGCCAATTAAATACATTCCATTTGTCATTAATGGTAAACCAGTTATTCTTGAACCATGTATTATGCATTCTTATATAATACATATTAAAATTTAGTTCTGATCTGTTTTCTTTTTCGTTTTTCTAGTTGGACGACCTAGATTTCAGTCCATGTAGTAAACAGCTGGTGAGTATCGCCAAGGATGGATTGCTGTTGGTGTGGAACGCTAAGACTGGTGGCGCTCCGCAGATGAAGCTGAGCTGTCCGGAGACGCACGGCGGCCGGTATTTGTTCAGGAGGTGCAAGTGAGTAAGGACCAGCGGTGACAGACCTCTGCCGTGATGACGTCACAACTCACGTTATTACTGTTCCAGGTTCGGGGCGATAGAAGACGTGAAGGGAAAATATCGCATGTTCACGATCGCGAATCCACTGACGCGCTCGGGGAAGGCGCGCGGTCTGCTGCAGCAGTGGGAGCCGGTGAGCGGGCAGGTCTGCCGCACCGTGGTCGTGGCCGAGTCCCTGTCCGCGCTGGCCGTCAGGGATGATGGGCGGTACGTGGGCGTGGGCACCATGTTCACTGGATCCATACACATATACGTGGCGTTCAGTTTACAGGTATACAGATAGATAGGTCTCATGTAGATTAAAACTGAATCACAATATAATAGTTAAATTTTTATTTCTCTTCCTTCGAAATATGGAGCAATGTAAGAGTAAGCAGTTGTGCTTTATAAGTATTTTTGTATTGAAAATGAAGTCCATTGACCCTGTTATTGTTTATATTGAAAGATATGGAAGGAATCAAAGTTGGTTTTGATAACACTTGTCACTCACTTGACATGCCCGTGTGAGTCATCCTTATATGTATAGTAAATATTACTCTTTATTAATATATGCGGAACCTTTCGAGCCTCCACACGATGAAGTCTTTCATTAACTTAATGAATTTAGCCAAACATTCATTTAAATGAAACTAGTATTTTTCGGTATATAGGTACTACGCGACTTTATTTTTTGTAAATTTATATACTCACAAAGTTTCGGTGACTTTTCAGCAATCGTTATCACGGACAGACGAGATGTGAATGACATTCAGTATAATCATAAAAATATTAGTTTCGTTTAAATGAATAAGACTCGCGAAAATCTTGGATCTCATTAGGCAAACATTCTCTATCTCTTCTTTGCTCCTTGTATAATCGTTATCTCCTTTCCTGTATGTATGTATGTGTGTCTGTCCCAGCGCGTGTACCACGTGTCGGGTGCCCACGGTATGTTCGTGACGGGCGTGCAGTGGGCGCGCGCGGCGTCCCTCCCACACTGCGAGGCCGCGCTGCTTTCCATCTCCGTCGACAACCGACTGGTTGTCCACACGCTGCCATCACCAGGTACACACACACACACACACGCACAGGCACACACACGGACAGGCACACACACGCACACACTCACACATACACACACACACACACAAACACACATACACACGACTATGATACACAGTTACAGAGATATACGTATCTGTCGGTGATTTCTTTTAATATGCAGTAAAATTTAATAATTTTTTTGCATCTTCATTTATAGTCCAGGATCCACGTCTGTTTTTTGCTCTTGATTACTAACAAGCTAATTTTCCGTGAGTAGCTTCGTTTCTTTGAGACGCCCAACTTTTTCCTTTGCGACATTTCTTGATAGTGGTAGCTAACTAAGCTAGCAGATATAAATATGTTGATTTGATAATTTTCCAAAATTTATTACTGACTGGATTTATTTATGTTAAATCTTATGATTATTATTATCTAAATTATTCGAAAAACAATTTGTCCCACAAAATTTATGGTTTGATCAAAGAATCCCCCTCCTTTCAACATGTATAGATAACGAGGTCATCGCAAGTGATTACTAACTAGCTGATTTTTTTTTTATTTACTTAGTTAATATTTATATAATTTAACAGTGACATTGTCCTACAAGTTGCTTGGTACGTTATCCCGGTCCTACGCTTAAAAGTGGTTGATGCCACAAGACCATTTTTCTCATTACTAACTGTAGGACGAAATGCCACATGATAGATTAGTGTGATCTCTGCCCAAATTAAGCTCTGTCCTACAAAAAAACAGGGATGTATCACTTATCCGACAGGAATTGTGATTTTTTCGTTATAACATAAGATATAATGAAAATATTCTTTTTTTTAATTAAATAAACTTGAGTTTTTAGTGAGATGAGTAAATAAATTTGTGTATTTACATACATTTACATAAACAAAAATATATTTTCATCAGATTCATCTAATGAATCTTCGCTGTTTACATCGCTGTTATCTTTATTTATTTCATTGTCCTTATGTGATATCTGACTCTGTAATAACATGACAAAAGTTAGATAATTATATACGTAATAAATCAATAATTAACAATAGTATTAATAGGGTACCTTGTATGTCAGAAGATATTTCCTCAAAAGATGGACTTTAGGGACCATCAAACCAATAAAATTCATAATTGCCATCAATAATTGTTCACCCAAAATTTTCTGGCAATTTTTCTCGTGGGGCACCGCATGTGTGCATTACACCATATATTGCAGATGAATGCAGTTCTTTAATTTTTTTGCAACAATTCTTGTTTTGGTGGTGGCAAACTAGAAGAATCATATCCTATTTCTTCATTTTATTTTTTTGATTTGTACCCTTTTTCAAATAACTCATACCGCCCTTTGTTAATATCATTTTTTTGTTTTTAAAGAATACATTCTACATACATACTCTTCAATAATTTGAACTAACTTATTCGATGTTGTTAGTGCCGTATTTTCCATTGGTAAGAGTTGAATAAAGCCCTTTTAAAAACTATTTTTTTTTATACTAAAAGTTTTCTTTTTTCCCATACGAAAGAATGCAGGATTATAATCATTCAATGTAAAAATATGGCATATGGCGAGTGAACAAGACAATTGATCTCCAAGCTTGGCATAAAGTTCGTTGATGTTTAAGTACATTTTTTGTTACTCGTGCTTAAATGAATAATGATTTGAAATTCATCTTTTCAATACTTAAAATTTGATAATTTATTAATTTATCTAGCTAGTAAGTAATTATTGTGATGATCTCGTAATATCTATACATGGTGAAAGGAGGGGGACTCTTTGATCAAACCATATATTTCGTAGGACATTTTTTTTTCGAATAATTCAGGTAATTATTATAAGATTTAAAATAAAAAAAATCCTGTTAGTAATAAATTTTGGAGGATTATCAAATCAACAATTTTAATCCCTGCTACCTCTGTTACCTACTACAATCGAGAATTATCGCACAGGAAAAAGTTGGTCGTCTCATTGAAATGGAACTACTCACAAAGATTTGGCTTGATAGTCATTATTTTTTTATCTATGATCAGTACAACTACTTTTAAGTGTAGGACCGGGATAACGTACCAAGCAACTTGTAGGACAATGTTACTGTTAAATTATATAAATATTAACTAAGTAAATTTAAAAAAAATCTGCTATTTAGTAATAACTTGCGATGACCTCGTTATCTATACTTGTTGAAAGGAGGAGGATTCTTTGATCAAACCATAAATTTTGTGGGACAAATTGTTTTTCGAATAATTTACATAATTATCATAAGATTTAACATAAATAAATCCAGTTAGTAATAAATTATCAAATCAACATATTTTATCTCTACTAGCTTAGTTAGCTACCACTATCAAGAAATATCGCAAAGGAAAAAGTTGGGCGTCTCAATGAAACGAAGCTACTCACGGAAAGTTAGATTGTTAGTAATCAAGAGCAAAAACCAGCCATGGATCCTGGACTATTAGTTATATTCTAATAAACAGAAACTGAGTGACTGAATCACCTATTCCTGACTGGAATACCAGGAATTCAAAAACTTATTTTGTCTACTACCTACTTTAAGAATAAATTATTTCTGTTACTGAAAAATCACTATCACTATCCAAGCTAAATAAGATTGCAAAATCATCCCCCAGGCTTCTACAAAACACCCTACGTATTTCTTTGTCTCTAACCATTTCCTTTAAGACCTGCCCAAGAGGGCTATATCGTTCTATATGTGAGACTGCTCTATACTAATCTATAATATTCCACGTTCCAGGGTCGATGCCGGCCTGGGTCGCCGTGCTGCTCATCATCTTCGTGTTGTTCTGCACCTTCTGTCTCTGTTCATATCTGGGCATCTAACACGTCGGGTACAAGGATAGGTTTAACGTTTAGGAAATTGTTTGGATAAGATGGATGTAATTATATATATATAAATAATGTTACGATGATACGTTTGTATAAATAGAATCGATTAAATGGAGTGCTGTAATGAACGACTTTTATTATACCTGTCACGTCACACAGAGCAGGGGGGGGGGGGAGAAATGAAAGCAGCCGATGGTTTTTATAACATTTAATTAATTACTCAAAACAAATAACATAAAGACGATCATCGTAATCGCTCGGCAAGTTGCATTGATTGAGGCCGACTAGAGATCTATGCTACAGCACACGGACAGTCCCTCTGGAAGCATTATGTACATCCGAAAACACAGGCGCTTGGACGACGCCGACTGGTAGTCAGATAGAACCGGTAGAAATAAAATAAATGGAAGACTGATAACAATTTGTGTATATAATTTGATAAAATGTGATGCCTTACAAAACTTCGACTCGATATAAAAACTATTGTAATATATTACAGGTAGTTCGAATAGTCACAAACTTATACAAAGCCTCAACAAACAATATATAATATATATAATTAAGTAAAAAACAATATTCCAAAAATTCACGTATATTTAATTCAACTATGGATACAACTCGGACTTCGTCTCACGATACAACAGACATCTATATATATATAATGTGTATAATTTTAGTCAACATTTCAATATTCAACAACAAAGACCTGAGAAGAGATTCAACACGTCAATAGCAACTGTGGTAGTCAACTTCGCATCTTTTAAATCCTATGCTTATATATGTAAATGTAATATAACTATATATATAAAAACTGTAATATTGTAGCGTGGTCCCTACGTACGTCATCAAGCGGCCCCAGGTCCGTCAGAACCGGTCGGGTCCCAGCGAGCGGTGTGAACTCTGAACAATGGGGAGTTCCGTACGTTATATAAAAATAGTTTTCATTACCTCCCGCCGGGCCCGCCGGGTCCGCTCACTCAGTAGCAGTGTAGCGTCGGCCGTAACAATCTTTCGATGACATCAACTACTCTAAGATACACATACAGTAAATGGCACATCAATATGTAGCATTCGACATACAACAACTAGGCCTCCCTCACGTGTCCGCTGGTCGAGTTGAAGCTCGGTCACATTACACGGCGACATACATCGTCTTCAATACCTTACTAGTGTTGAAATACACACGCAGCAACTTTCATAAAACAAATGATTATCTTCTTCTATTACGAACCTCTCTATTATGTACATCGCCGTGTAACGCTACTTCTATCTTAGGAATAAACAATTTTTAATCGAACATGTCCTTTGATCCACTTTATTTGGTCATACAGTTATAAATATATACAAATCGCGTGTCATTGTTTTTGTTAATAAGTTATCAGTGGAAACTGGACCTTACATTCACGGCTGCGTCTGTGTAATATAATTATCAAAATTTTTGGCTTTCAACCTAAACAAACTTCATAGTCTGTATTTCATTATAAAAAATGATAATTGATCAATAAATCGATTATACACAGACATATTTAAATACATAACGGTGATGGCGGCGCGTCCAAACAGAATTCTCGATAGATTTTGGCATTTGAGAAACTTTTTATAAAAGAACTGTCATTTTGTGCGCGCTTCATGTGCGTGTGGAGTACAGATTATAAACCAATAAAATCTAAGAAGCCATTTTGTTTGTACGTCACACGTTCGTTAGATGGCCGCCACACCGAGTCGATAACCACATAAATACAAAGCTATTTATATATATTTTAATATTTACATTATAAAATTCGAAATGATAAAAATCTTAAAACCACATTAACGTTTATAACACTTATTTGGAAAAAACACAAAAATACAATTTTCTATATTGGGATATACTTCTGACGTTTAAAAAAACATCGATGGAATTCATAGAATGCTACATCAAGACAAGGATACATTTCAATGGTTGTTTGACAAACATTAATATAAATGAGTTTACATTTCCAAATGCATGTGGGTACTGTGTTGTTTGTGGTTTGTAGTAATTGCATTTATTTTTTAATAATAAGCCCTGTAATACTGACTCACATGTTTAATTGACCCAATCGTCCTACGTAACGTTACACGAAAACCAGTCATATGTGGTCACATAGAGAATATAATGCCTTAATTTAAGCTAGTGACATCTATTAATAATTCACATAAAAACTGCTTTGAAACCGGTTCGCGTGAATGGAGCGGGCACGGCGACGCCTCACACTGGAAAATGATTTCTAGTTAGTACTTAGTACATATTATATAACATATATTAGTAAAGGTGACATATAAGTAGATCTACAACGGAGCCATCGAAACAAGATAAACATCATAAACAAACTCGTATACCTTCATAACAGTTCATTACAAAAATATGTTAAACAAACAACAACTTATAGGATCTTTAACAAAAACATAAATATACCGAGCTGTTTATATTTTTAAAATGTCTCGGTGTGTCGGTATCACTGTATCTATGTTATTGTCATAAGTCAGTTCTGTCACAACACGACCTTTATAATATGAGAAATATAATAGAAGAACAAGAAGAGGCAGTTATTATAAGAATAATTAACAAACGCAACTAATAAAACACAAAAGATTACAACACCAAGGAGTCCAAAGGACTGTGAAGAGTATAACTATCTTACGTTACTAAAGACATGTAAATCGTCCCAACTAAGGGGAGATATATTTCCTCGTACCTAACTACCCCAACCGACCTTAACTAAACTAACAAATGAATCAAAAACAATCATAAAAAAGCAAAAAAAAACTATCAAAAGGAAAAGTTAAACAAAATAAAGTTCAAACAATACCACTGGGACAACCGCTCACAGCTCAATAGAACTGTGAACCTCCTTTCTTTGAAAAGTCGACCCGTGGGCACCCATAACTAAAGCACAACCCGATTGATTTCTAAACAAGTAATATAACAAGATACCAAACCCACTAATCCTACATAAAATTTGTCACACTTGATAAAACTAAATGTTAAAGTATAATGTAGCTCGAACAACCTGCAGCGAGGCTGCGTCTAGAACATGTCGATGTCGTACTCACCCTGGTCGAAGGTGCTGGGGTTGATGTAGGACAGCAGGTCCTGGTCGCTCATGTCCGTGAGGCCCTGCACGGGCGCCGTCATCTCCTGCGACACGGCCTGCGACACCGCCTGTGACACGGCCTGCGAAACAGCCTGCGTCACGGCCTGGGACACGGCCTGTGACATGGCGGCCGCGGGCTCGTCCGCCGGCGCCGCGTCCGCCGCCGCCATGTTGGCCGTGTTGATGGCGGACGTGACGAGCGCGTTCATGGCGCGGTCCGACGTCAGGATCTCGGCCGCCGCGTTCAGGATCATGGACTTGACGGCGGCCGGCGGCGTCTTCACGGACGACGGGATGTCCGGCATCATCATCAGCTCGTCCTGCGACCGCGGCGGGAGCACGATGCGCTGCGAGGAGTCGCACAGCATGGACGGGGACACTTGGGGGTCGAGGATCACGTCCGGGGACATGGTGGTGGCGGCCAGCGGCAGCAGCAGGTCGGACGTGCGCGGCACCACCGCCGCGCCGGGACTCAGCAGCACGTCGGAGGCGTGCGAGGCGCCGGAGGGCGAGGTCCCCGCGCCGCCCAGGTGGTCTTCCACTCGCGAGTTGACCAGCTCGTCCAGCTTGGCGGCGTCCCCGGGCATGATGCTGGCGCCGGCGGAGCGCATGGCGTCCTCCACGAGCGCGTCCATGTGCGCGGTCTGCTGGGCCAGCCGTTGTTTAATCTGAGTGGCCTCCATCTTGCCGATGGCTCCGAACGGGTTGAAGCCGTCCTCGCGGGCCGGCGGCACCTGCTCGTACACCATGAGTCTCTGTTCGCTGGTTGTCTGCAGCACGCCGGTCTGCATGGGGTCGCTGGTCATCATGAGGTCCGAGTTGAGCACCTTCATGTCCCGGTCCAGCGGGTCCATGGCGGTCTTGGCGGACATGATCCGCTGCATGGTGTCCATGGTGTTGATGGGCAGCAGCGGCTGCTCGTACATCTGGCCGGCGTTGTCAGAGTTGAAGATGGCGGCGGTCACGGACTCGACCATCTTGTCCGTCTGCACCTGGTTCTGTATGGCCTGCAGCTGCTGAGTGAAGGACGCGATCACGGACGGGGACTCGTCCCGGGAGGCGGTGCTCGGGGACAGCTTGATGGAGTCGTAGCCGCTCACGAAACCCACCTGTTCGCGTATCAGTAATGGAGGAATAGTTTAGAACGGTGAACGGACGCGGCCATTTCGAGTATTCAAGTGGTAAAACTTTGGAAAGCGTATGTGTGTGTTCTGACCTGTGCCTGCGAGTCGCAGGTGATGGTCTCGGACTTGAGCCGCAGGTCCATGATGTCGTCGGCCAGCGGCGCGTCGGGCTCCGAGCGCTCGCCCTCCAGCAGCGAGTGTTGACTGGACTCGTCCACCTGCGTCCCACACAACCGTCACCACGTAACATAACGGATCAGCGCACGAGGAAAGTTAGATAGAAGATCAAGACAGAGACACGGGTGAGTAACGTTTTACCACAGGCGTAAAGATGACAGAGAACAAAAGAGAAAAGTATTTCAACATAAACAGAGATATAAAAAGATGTTGTAACGAACCTCGCTCTTGAGTCCCAGCGGAGAGTGAGGGTCGTGCAGCAGAGAGGTGCGGCGAGCGGGCGGGAGGGGCGCGAGGGGGGCGAGGGGCGGCGGCATGAGAGCAGCCTCACCTGCACACACTAACTGTTACAACGGGCCCACAGAACACAGACACCTAGCTGCGTGCCCGACTACTGAACCCATTTCCATTGTCGCCCTATATCGTCGGTCAACATTCCCAGGTCCGAATAAAATCGTTAGATATATGTTTTAACTTATTTAGCATTCCCAAAAAGTCAGAAATGTCATCTCAGGTTCGATATCATAGATGACAAGAACATAGATTGAGGGTACAGAGCGAGGGTAGGCTGAAACAGTTCGAAATGGATTCAGTAGTAGTATTAAATATGAAGACAAATAATTAAGTTGTTGGCACGAAAGGCAACTAGCTACATGTGGGGAGTGTGCTCCGGACCTAGGGTCGTGTCACTGCCATGTGAATGCTGTGTGTTGTGACATAGTGTCATAACGATAGGTCTTGTTTATTTGCAATGTGTTTTTTTATCGTTCACTACTGTTGGAGATATAAAATTATGTGAGTTCATATTCATAAAGCGGTATAATTAAATTTTATCATATAATATAACGTTTGCCTCAAGCACAGGTAACTTAATCATAACAAGCACTTAATGTCCTATCCTATATTATAAACGATGATATTTTCCTCCGGATTCTTCTGTATTTTTTTTGCTACGATTGGAAACAAGTGAGACAATGGATAGTCGTATTAATCAAAATCAATATGAGAAGAGAAATCTTCTGTCGCTGGATAGTGGGAAGTACAATTTAGAACGTGGATTTAAAAAATCAAAAAATTATAAAAAACGGCGTTCATTTTGTTCCTAAATAGTATATGTTTTTTTGTGTTTCGTTATATATAAGTCGTTTTAGTAGTTGTATGACAAGTGTCATTTATTACGAGCTACTTCTTACCGATACGACGGAGGCAGTACAAATTGTATATAAATGTTTGGGTTCTTATAAATTCTCATTTCTGTTAACGGAAAAGTTGATCGAGGATCATTAATAACGTGTTGTCTGTGCGTGAGTGTGTGCGTGGACGTGTACGTGCGTGTTTGTGTGTGTGTGTGTATGCTCGTGTGCGTGTGTGTGCGTGTCAGTACCGTAGCGGGGGGCGCGGCGGCGGCTGGCGGCGGCCGTGCTCGATACCTAGACAGACCTAGCTTGAACAGACGGGAAAGAAACAGTACGCATATACGAATCAGTATATTTCTTCCAAACATCACTATACTAGCATAGAGAGCGTCCTCCGCGCATGCGACAAGCTGTTGTTAGGCGTTAACGAGAGCTCGTCGGTAGGGACGAGTGGACACACAGGCTAGCGCGACACAGACATACATATAGAGCAGAAACTGGCTCTGGTGTTACAAATACTCTGATATATAGTGAGCAGACTGTGTATCCACTATCTCTTACCTCTCAAACTGAACATTCCAGGTTAATGGGTCGTGTTACAGCTAATGCGAAATTAGTCGGTCACCACACGAAATTGACGTTAATTCAACTAAAAAACATAATTAATATAAACCGTGGATCGCCATTAATAAAATTACAAATAAAAATTTCGTTAACAGTGAATCCTATCAAATAGTTGAGTGTGAGAGATAAGTTATAGCTAAGATATTAAAAGCACCACAGAAACTGGTCGGCAAGCTCATCGCCACATCGGAGTAGGTACAGCAATAGTTCATATTAACATTAATCGTAAGCCACACTCGTCGTTATTATACAAGCACGTGTGATCTAGGGCTATGTTAGTCGACATGCAACGATCATCAGACAACACCGGCTCACGGGCCAACCATAGACTATAATGTAAGGAGATGCGTGGCGGGCGGGCCGCTGCGTTACCTGTGTGTGCGGTGTGGGGGGTAAGGGGCGTGTGCGCGGGGTGCTGCGTGCAGTGCATGGCGCGCGCCCCCACCGGCGTGTAGTAGAAGGCGTGCGGCTCAGAGGACTTGCCGCCCGAGCGCACGAACAGCTGCACGCACACCGCCTCCTGCACGTCCTGGCGCGAGTAGGGCGGCACGCAGCACACCAGGTGCGTCTGAGGAGTATCACCAGGGAAAATCAGTACATGGATAGCAATTACATCGAAGATACAGCTATGTATAATGTTTCTTAGCTTTCTTACAGGAATTTAGTCCCTTCACCTAATCCAACTAACTAAAACTTGATAGCGCCATTGCTTATCGCTCACGAATTTATTCGAATCTATATAACAGTACATAATTTCCACAATAATCAATGTACCTGTTGCAGGAACTCCTTGTCGGGGACGACCTCCTCCTCCCAGGTAACCCCGTCGTGTTTCACTCGGAACACCACCCTGGTCTCCTTGAGGAAGTTCTTCCCCAGCAGGTACAGCTCCAGGCCGCCCGTCACCGGACACGACACCAGCGACTTCCTGCACACTTCCGGTACTCCGGGAGGCTGGGCTATAAGTGGCATAGAAGAAATGTTATTAATATCAACAGTCTGATACACTAGACAAAAGTCTGCCAAATTCTCATGAAGAATAGTAAGTTCGATACAAACGCAATTGCCATGTCATTATCGACAGTTAGAGTTTGAAGTGAGAGACAGGAGGAATAATATAATGTTATATAAATGCTCACTGCATATGATCTGTGTGGAGCAGACTTGTAGTGTTTCCGTCTGTCCGTTTGAGTCGAGTATCTCTGTGCGGAACACCATGCGGCACCTGGTGGACTTCTTCTTCCCCCGCGCCGCGTGCACGCCGCCCGCACCGCCACCCAGGGCCTCGCCGAACCTGTGCTCTACATCCACGTTACGTTCCTGGCGATAGGGAGATGTTCATTACATTAGTGACACACTCTGTAGAGGTCCATAAATATATAAAACTTTTATTATTTAATACATTAAATATTCCTCAATCATGTAATGTAGCCGTGACCTATGTTTTTTTTTAAAACAAATTTTGTCTGATCTGGTAAATTAAACAAAGCATACCAAATCTTAGGAGTCGTGGCGTTATATCATAATTCATATATATATTTCCTCATTAGTTATTTAAAAGACGGAGTATATTTGTTTGAACGAATAACAATAACATTCCAGTGAGTGAAGAAACGTTAACCCGAGATAGCATCCGCGATACTCGGGTCAGAGGGCTGTTTGAAGTGATGCAGAGATAAAGCACGTGACAAACTGGCCAAAATGTGAATTATTTAGTTACAGATCACAAACAGGTCACGGATAAAAATTTGTTGATATTAAAGTTAATGGTTTAATCTCACTTAACGTGTTATACAATAAGGAAAAATTCTTATGAAACATATAATTTCAATAAAAAGTAGTTTAACTGTTATAAAAGGCACTAACCTTCAGAATTCCCACACAGTCACAAGTGACCTGCCAGTTTTTTGCCGGTTCCAAGTCTATTTCAATGACAACAGTCCCATCTTCTTTTCTTTCTTTGCAGGGCGTAGAGTTTTTTCCAGACACGCGGCACGCCTGGTAGAACATGTGCGGGGCCACGCGCCCTGTATCAGTACCTATGAATACCTGTGGTGAAATATTTTATTGAATTTTAAATCTATGTTATTAAAAAAATTGCTGCAATTTTTAATAATTAAATTAAACAAACATCAGTTATTTTACGTCAACACCCACAAGAGTGTAAAATAACCAGTCATTTTTAGGATAAAATGAAAATGTACCTGAAGCACAGCTGGCTTGTCATAACCGACAAGTTTCACAACAGGGAAGCCATTCCCAGAATTGTCCTTAACTGCTCCTCGACTACCTTCAGTCTGATATCTGAAAAATAAGAAATATTATAGAATTTTTTCCCTTAACATTATGTTATTTTTCTTCTCTTCAATAGGACCAACCTCGCTCTATGCTGTGTCTCCGGTTGACACAGTATCTGCAGCTCAACCGTCCCGTCTCTAGATTTGCACGAGAGCGGCGCCGATAATCCCGGCGGCCCTGAGTGTGTCATAGCTGCCAGCGCTCTTCTTCGCGCCAAAGCCTGGGCTAATTTCCCACCATGCTTTCCTGATAATTTACCACCCAATTTCCCCCCTAATTTCCCTCCACTAGCATACTTATTGGCTAGCTTGCCGCTACTCTCCAGTTTCCCGTACGACCAATACGTTGGATTTTGAAACCTTTTGCCTGTCGTCTCTGCTATGCTTGGACTAGAAATGCTGGAACCGGCTTTGATCCTGAGGGTAGCAAGAAATTTTAAATTAATTCCTCTGATTTTAGAATACTTCGCCTGACCTAATTAAAGTATCAGACAAATGGATAGATAACGATTGTGATTTCATGTTTGATATCAGTCAGATGTTGATAATAACATTACTGATTATCACGTTATTAGTGTGACGGAGATTGTTATAATTCTTGGACGTGCTATTTATGTAAATCAATGGATACCACATGACGTCTTAGTAATAATTATCATGAATTTGATATTCTATATATAGAATAGAATTTTATGATAAAAACAGACCATTCAGTCAATTTGTATTATGACTATGATATGGCATAAGCGTTAAAACCCTCGATACAACTTGCTCTGAGTAAACAAATAGTAGCAATGTGTTTATCCAAGGAATTAGTATTCGACAAATACAGACAAAATGGGCAGTTCTATAGAGGCGCAGCGTCAGGTCGAGATCCAAGCGTGTGATGGTAAGAATCGATCTGCCGTCCTCTACGAGAAAACTGCAAGTTCCCCATAGATTAATGTTAATGTATATGTAATCTCTGCTAACGCTGCGCCGCCAACATTCCCGACATAAAGTAATACAGTAATATGTTCATAATAAGTGTGCAGGTAACGTACGCGGGAATCGGTAGTGTGGCGGGCGCAGTGTCAGTGGCGCTGGGCGCGTGCGAGGGCGCGGCGGGCAGAGCGAACGCGTACGCATCGTTCGCGTCATCGCACTCTATCTTTACGCCCGTCTCTCTCTCGCACCGCCTCTTAGTATCCGGCTCTTCCCACTCCTCGGCCACCTCCGACAATCTGCGCACACGCCGCTCTGTTTAGATCTCGCATATCAATGACTCATGCTGTGAAATACGTCACAAGAGAACACCATGCCTTGAGAGTTCCGATGCTGTACACACACATTGTATCGATGCAGTACACACATGCATATTTATGAAATATATATTTACGGTAAATATTGTCGCATTTAAAAAAATAGGAAACTTCCTTAACAATAAATAGCACAAGGAAAATCTTTAAAAATATTGCCAACTTTCCTTGATGCTTATAAAGGTTGAATTTATTTATTGTGTTATCAGATTAGAGTACTCGTGTTTCTTGAAGGCCTTCTTTGTTATTTATTTCTATAATTGGCCCGTAATTAAAAAAATCACAGAGTTTTCACATTTTGTCATCACATTAATGATATCTTAAGTCTCAATGACGCAAGCGGAGCAGTGATAATTCAGCTGTAACTGGAGCCCGGTTATCGTCATCTCTTAGATTTTGGTATTTTTGGCAACTGTTCGCACATTTGATATTATTTAAGGAGGAAAATTATCACATTTAGGTTAATTTGTATCAGGAATATCTCAGGGTAATTATTTACTAAGCGGACATTAATTTTGGTGAACTATTTTAGTGAAGGACACGAAATACTAGTATTTGAAACAATTCTCGAATAATATTTTATTTACAAGGACAGAACTATAAAAGAACTCGAACATTAAAGAGGCGTACGGCAGTGGATACTAATGTACAGTGTTGATGGTGGGAGTCACATAACATATAGATAGGATGGTTGGTGGTGGTCGTGAAAAGCAACAATATTTATTGAATAGTTTTGATGAAGATAACGTCATAAGATGAATCACGAGCTGTACGTGCCAAAAATAAGAATTAGCACGTGCGTACTCGCTTATGGCGTACTCGCTTATGGCGTACTTGTTAATGTTTGGACACCGAAGATCAGACGAGCGGAATACGTGATGGCCGTGAGACTATTGACTGATAGAAATGAACACAACCACTCTCAGAGCAAGAACATGAAATGTATTCAATGCTGGGAAATGTAGGATGTTTTGACTGGCATTAAAATAGCTTCAGCACAGACGGAGTTCATTCATCAAACTGCTCCGTTCGATTGGGCAATGTGTATTGAAAAAAATGTTCTCGTAACATCTTTACACTATATTATTTACATTTTTTTGTTACAAATTATCATAATTTATCACGAGTGGACAGTTGTTATCAAATGGACTTGAGCAATAGCTGTTCACACCAGTTAACAACATTAACATATATTTGGTACGAGTCTATTCAAACATACTTTATTTCGACTCTAGTCTTATGGTCTGTAATTTTCAGAGTCAATTCGTCGGTGATGTAACATGTTTACACTACTTATTATGTATGTGAGATTATATTTTGTGGTCAGTCTACTGATGTGCTTCCTGGCATGTGAATCTCAGTAGCAACACTGTTTAGAATTTCCGCAATGCGTCCTCGTCTATGTGATAAAGTCTAAAATGTGATGCACAATGTTGTTATTTCCCCTACATTGATCGAGTTACAAAATACATTGATGTAGCTATTCTTAATAACTATTGATTATTATGAAACCGTAAACAAATAAACAGAGGTTATCGAGGCTGCTGTAAATCACTCGATGGCTCCGATGTCTATTATCTGTTATATTTATTGACAATGATAGTTATCTTAGTTCAAAGGAAGCATAGCGTTTGTTAATCGTCATGAGCGTGGCGTGTTATGTACAGGTTCGTGCGAGACATACACGAGGTGGCATACATAGTGGTTGGCATACATAGTGGTCTCTCACCTGGTGACGGGGTCGGGCCCCAGACCGCTGTCGTTACTATTGTCGCAGGGCTCCGGCGGGCGCAACGAGTGCGTGTGCGTGTAGTGACCGAGTTTCCCGAACTTCCCCACATGTGCGAACTTCCCCGAGTGGATTCCCTTCCCCGGGTGCACCAGTTTCCCGGCGTGGAGCATTTTCCCCGGGTGCGCTCGCTTATGAGGCGCGCGCATCACTTTCCGATGAACGCGGGCGCTCATTGTGGCTGTAGTGGACATAGTCATTTTCATGCCTGCCGACAAACATGAAGTGTTAGATCGACCGATTCTACTTTAAAGGTTAAATGCCCATCGGCTATAATATCTAGTGACAAGTGAGAGGTAACGGGTTTGTTGTTACATATGAACTATTATTAAAATACAGCCTAATGTTTACAAGGACCAACATTTTCCTGTTCACGCTGAAAATAAACAAAACATTTATGACAATAACAGTGAGTGTGTGGTGTTTGTGAGGGAACTGTGGAGCAGGCTCCCTGGATACCTTTGGTTATATAAATCAGTCATTTGTTGTCACAGACTGACCTTGAATCTAGTTTAGAACTATTTTTTTCTATTTTTCGAGACGCTCTGACTAAATAGCACTAAAGATTATAATCTGTTGAAGGCGTCGTAAATTTTAACACGGCTGGAATACGTAAGTATGACCGGTGGCAACAAAGAACATTGTTGGTACCATCAATTAAATCGGATACATTTTAGGATTTATGACCCAAATCACAAAGTTAAGCAAATTATATGTGACGCAAATTTTTTTTGCCAATCATTGACTATATAAATAATTAGCATTAGTCAAATACAATCTAAATGAAATTAATATAAAGATATTATTTGTAAATAATTTTTAAGTTTTCTTGAATGTTATGGCATATATTGCATTAGTTTCACGTCGATAAATATGATGATCGAAGAAAATGTATATCCTAAAAATAGAACATTATTGACTTGAAGATTTTATGAGCAAATATTTTTTTGTATGGTAAATATAAAAATTCACTTTATTCAAATAATTATTATATTCCGGGAATCGTGATAAACTAGTTTTATTTGTTATAACATAATTATATATATTTTAATACAGATTCTACTAAATTTATTTTATAACCAACATTTTGAGATAAATATTATATATTTCTATATATATAATGTTAGTTATAACTTAATATATAAGTGTTGGCAAGCGGATTCAGTCGCCATAATATGTATATTATAAAATGTACAGTTATTGCTGATGTCTCTGAAACAATTCATTGTTAATGTATATAAATTTAATAGCAGTGACCTAGAGCATCATAGATTAATACTAAAGCAATTTAAATATTATTTAATTATCTTAAATAGAGTTTCAGTCTATCTGTCCATCTAATTTATCTAACAGATTTAAAAAATATTTTGTCGACAAACAAATCAAATTTAGCTGTAAGTATAATATAATTTTTCATTTACACATTATTTATATCAATTTATTTTCCGGTATTCTTTTAATATCACTCAGTATTCCTGAATATAATCTGGATCGTCTACAGGTCAAAGGTCACTCTGTGCTAGCAACAAGCCACACAATGATCAATTGAAAGCAATCTGATAACGGATATCATCTCCATATCACTTTGTAAACTGGTCGAGAAGCGACCAACTCATAAAACACTTCCCCGGACTCTTAGCCTCCTTATCTATATATATAAAAATGTATTGCTGTTCGTTAGTCTCACTAAAACTCGAGAACGGCTGAACGGATTTATCTTATCTTAATTTTGAAATGTTCGTGAAGGTTTAGGGAAGGATTAAAAGCTGAAAAAAATTGATTCATTTCCGGGGAAACCCAAAAACAGCCCTTTTTTATTTTCCATACAAACGTTTTTTTTGACATAAGACTTGACAAGTAACTAATATCATATCATCAAATAACGTCAGTCAATTCAGAACACACATTAGAAATTATTTATTTATCGATTGAGGCATTACATAGTCTGCCGGGTCAGATATTATAACAATAAAAAACTTTGATCTTATTCAATATATAAACCTTATATATAACAAGTATATAATAAAAACCAAAGTTATATACCAATACATTCGCACAACACAAGCGTCTCTTGGAGCTTGCGTCAAGCATTTTAATTAATGGCAATTATATCATGTAGTCTAGTTACGTATTTACTGGAGGAACATTATGACGAAACGTTTGTTTTTTATCTTATTCTGTATATTATTGTAACAGTATGTAATAGATTTATTTTCAACCTTATATGTCTTTATATATACGTGTTGGTAAAGAGCCTCATTCTATCGGTACTGTTACATTTGTCAGCAGTCCTATGAATACGTAATATATAAAATACACAAGATGTAAGTCCACAAACAACTGTAGTTGAACTATAAAGTATCGGGCCGAGTTCATTACCCTGGGGCACTCCAGCGACATATCTCGTCTGCACTTATCAGAACACAATACAGGGTGAAAGTTTATAATTTAATACTGTATATTAAATAAAACCTAATAATAAATTGTACATGACCAACTTTATGTTGCGAATGCATGGCTCATATCTTTCAAGCTTATCAGAAGTGAGGTTAAGATCAAATTTTAAAGTTCGATGTGCAATACTTGTGTCACGACTTTTAGGCAAGTTATCTGATAATATATATATTTTTGTATTAGATTAATAATATGTAGTATATAAAGCTGTAGTTCGTGTATTACATAAGCGATAATGGGTCAGAAAGTGAATATTTATCCTTCATAGACACCAGCGAGCAGCGAGTATCGTGGCATAACACGTGACCATTACAATTTTAAATCGACGACGCTCCGAGCTCGAGTATTATTTAAATCAAAGCAAATCATTTCATTTAAGCTAATATATACAATGATTTACATTTGTAATATTAAATATACTTTTTATATAACCTGGATGTTTTTAGACGAAACAAAGTTTTTGTACATTCACATGACGTGCACCTAATCTGTTATGCAACAGTTGAACGAGAAAACATTAAACTTCTAAGACACTATACATAAACATCTAAACGAATTATGCACATATAGAACGAATCCGAATTCATTTAGATGATAAAAAATTCAAAGCTGTTTTTGAAATCTGAATGATTAATTATGAAAAAAAAAACGTTTTTTTAAAAATCTTAATAATAATTATGAGAGAAAAAATCCAGTTAACTAGTTGTACGTCTATATACCACTACCCTCGGTCGTATAGTCAATGTATACTTCAGTTTTTCTCGGCCGCCCATGATCACGATAACGCCCACGAGACACATGAGCCATGCGAATATTATATCGATTAAATTCATTAAGCAAAGTTTAATGACCCACGCACAAACGACGCAGCGAATATTTTAAATAATATGTATGTATACAAAATTCACAAAACATGTTTTGCTTAAAAATACAGCCGATATAATTATTACGATGGAATTTGTTAAAATAATAACATTCTTATTTCTGTTACAACAATTTTAATGATAAGTCGAATCAGAATGGGACCCAATTTATTTACTTTGTCGCTGATAACGACGATGCGTTCGGGACAATGCACTTTATCTATGACGAATATCATAAATATTGAGAGGCGTGAAACAAAGAAACAAAACGATTTACACTATAAAATACTTGTATATAGAGGATACAAGAAAACATGGCTCTGCGACGAACTTAAATAATAATTGAATCGATCATAATAAAAGTAAAACATATATATTTTAATTGAGAACAACACTCATGATAACGAAATAAAAAGAAGTCATAACAAATGATTTGTAAACATATTCATTAATACATAGCCAGAAGTGGGTCACGGAGACGATTACGGCTGTCACGATACGGGCGAGCACTGGTGCCTAAATATTTACACAGATATATACTGCCGATACCTTTCATACACAGGGCGATCACATGCGTTTACGTAAACACTATAGGTACGTTCAATAATACAGAATATAAGCTTATCACTACATACATAAAGACTCGAACAAACGCCTGGCACACAAATAAAATTAAAGTCTTCTCATGTTATTTTTTCATTCAAACAGATGAAAATTCTCTAACAAAAATTCTTGTGTCATAAAGCTAATGTTACGTGGAACGGAACGACAACGTCTTGTTATAATTTAAACAAGTAAATCATAAACAACTCTCCGAGTATGTATGTACTATTCATAAAAAGTCGACTAAAAAAATAACTTGTCCGAATCTAAATATAGATAGAACTGTTTACCAAAGAAACCGGTTTCGATGAAACATTTCATGTTAATAATTTAGCTAATGATTATTCCGACACAACAAAAATATATTAACGTAAAACCCTATGACGTCAATGAAATTTAATAAAAAGAGTTAAATGAGGATCGAAAAATACGATTTGGTAAAGTCATTGACTGTGCGAATGTCTGTTGATTATACGTACATATAACATCAACACGATACGTGGCCACGTAGTGCGGCTTCTGGAAGCTATTAGATTCTACAAATGCAATTATAAGCATTAAGATCAAAGAGCAATGTATCAGCTATTATGGTACAATTCATCAATAATGAAGGATTTTTTATTGAATATGTTATTAACATAACAGTAATGATTTCAACACTTAAGAACACGACTCCTTGTAAATCAATGTCATAGATTCATTAACATTTTTAGTATCCCCAAAATGTTGTACTTTTGGGCTATTTCAGTTTTTTTTGCCGAGTGTTTCCTACTTTATTATAAAGGATTTCACTTCTGTCTGTATATTTATTTATTTGTATCTTTTTTCGTCTTAAACGCTTTTTTCTCTTCCTTACCAATTTTGTTGGGGCATACATGAATATAATAGCACTCTCATCAGCATATAAAATGGAAATAAATAATCGGAGATATAAATATTGTATAGGTACAAATGTAAAGACAGATTATATATGGAGGTTGAGGGAACTGCGTTGGATCTTATTAATTGATTCTTCAAAATTATGGTATTATATGTATTTTTTGGACCTATTCCTTTTTTTCTTTTTGTTTACATTTTACGTATTAGTACACTTTAACATGATATATATACATAGTTTATCCTGATAGCAAACATTTTTTACTATAATTTTTTTGAAGTCTCAAAAGCGGCAGGTATTGAGGCACATGACCTGCTGTACCGAGAGAAGGTAAAGTGGTTGTGAGCGACATAACCAAAACAGGCTTAGAAAAAAAACATTACGCAGAAACGCTTATACAGCTTATCTTTAGAAAAAGTAAAGTAGTTCATTGGTTTTAAATGTATAATAAGATTATATTGAAATTAAATCCAACTAATAAACTAAAAACATTATAACTGAAAATTTATTTAAATGTAAATTAAACTAATATCTAAGCGATTTTTTACTTTTTTGAGACACTCGCATCTCGTCTGCCCGTGATCACGGTTACTGTAAAGTAACTTAATCGTCGGGAGTATGTAGTTTATAATCAAAAATAAAAACGCGTAGTAAATCCGAAAATATTAGTTTCATTTAAATGAGTACTCGCGAAAAGCTTACATCTCATTATTAAAATGTAGTTTCTAAGTGTACGCAGTAATGATTAGAATTGGACTGCTTCTGAAGCATGTTCCTCTGTGGAGGTGTTACTGATCAGTGTGTACCCTGACGTGTGTACGGCGTCATTAGGACAAAGCAATTATTAACTGATTTGTCGCTCGTTTCTTCAACATTAGTGCCATTGATAACGTTACATTATCTAATCACCTCCAGCTTCTGTTTTTTTCAATTACTTCACCTTCCTATCGTCAATGTTCGTTCTTTCCAATTTAATGTTTTTATTTACATATATTAAGGTAGCCGAGCATTATTTATTTAAACAAAACATCTTAGATATCGATCCAATTCGATTTATTCGGTACTGATAAATATGTATTTTATTAGTATTTTTAACTATATTGTACATTAGCTATACTTTAAAAAAACTATTGAAGACAAAGCGATGACGTTTTTCAAATAAATAACAATTATCTAGAACTTGTTTAGATAAATCAGTTTACGAGATAAATCTAAGGATTATGTGTTTCCAAATAAAAAAAATGTTGCAAGAAAAATCACTTTATCAGCTTAGATTTGAAATGACAAAAAAAAAATACCGACAGATCGACTCTACGACTATAAGTCTATTTGCCAATAAGTATAGTGTTGTATCTAAACATCTGGACATCATCATCATCATCTGGACAACCGACTACATTAAAAAACACAACAGGAAACAATTTCCTGCTAGAATTATTTATGAAACGAGATAAGATATTAATGACCAGCCACACGAATTCTAACATCAGGAACTGATGAATATCTTAATAAAATCAAAGAGTGACGCATACATGTACGTGATGGGCATCCATGGTGGAGACATCATATAAACACATCACATCCAGACCTGATGCCTGGTGATAACAGTTCAATATTTAATCGTCCGTTAACACGATGATATTAAACGCTCGTTAAAACTGAGACCTTGTGACATTTATGGCGTAGTCGTTACACACCTCCGGGATTTCATGTCCTATTAAAACAGCTCGCAATAAATATTATATGATGGAAATGAGATAATTCATATCGCACTGATAAAATTACATCAGATATAGTGGCTGAAACGAGTTTGCTATTTTAGTCTTCATTGTATAGTATTCACACTTTATATACAGAGTGACTGGTGAATTACTATCGATACTTGAGGACGTGATATTTGACGATCATATATGACGAAATAAAATTAATATAAATTTTTTATTTATACGGAACACACTTTATTTATTTATACGGAAATTTGGTCAAAAATTAAGTACCTATTTTTCTTACATAATTCGAATCAGAATCATGTACCGAGTATTCTCCTTAAATATTGATAGTAATTCACCCTGTCATAATGACAATAAGTCACCCTGTATATATATATATATATATATATATATATGTATATTTTAAGGAGAATATAGAAGTAAAATTCAGCTATATTTGATACACAAATGCTTAAGATGTACCTAGCAGAAATCTTTCAAATATTGTGAATGACAATTTGGAAGGTCTACTCACATTCATACAGTACTTGTATGGTAAAGAAGCCATTGCTTTCAAGAAGTCATTATATATAAAAAACAAAGTAATAGCAAAAGTTAATTCATATTGATAAAAAAGTACATTAAAGTCTCTGAAGACTGTTTTCGATGAATAATTAGTATATAAAACAATTAATAGAATAACACGTAAACGTCCAAACACGTTATGTTAAGTATTATTTAAATGGAATAGCTTATACTAAAATAACTGAAAATAAAGACAGTCATTCCTACAGGACGTGTAGACATTTCAGAATTTTAACCAATTCGCGTCAACATACAATACTAAATGAACATTCAATTTTATATCACTGAATATTCAAAAGATAATTATTTATAATACAAATTAACATTATAAAGAAATGTATAAAGAGCTGTGATAAAAATGTATCACCAAAAATACCACGCTATTTAAATAACCTCGACTATAAACATAATATATTATAATTTTTTTCACTTGTTGGCGTATCGTAAGCCACACGTCGGTAATGTCACGTTGTTTCACACGCGGCCGCACATTCGACGACTCGCTGAAGGAGTTTCTTAATTATTTTATATGTAAATATATGTTGTAATTATGAGGATGGAATTGTTAATATGAAGTTTGTTATATATTTATATATACACATTCCGATATGCTCTGTTGGTGGAGATAAGACGGATATTAAATGTATCGTAGTTAGTTTTTTGGTATATTTTTCACAAGTTAGATTGGTGACAAGATTGAGTTGAACTAATACAAATATTGTGTACCTACTTTTTATAAAACACTAACATATTATATATAAAACAAGAAAAAGAATTACGATGTCAAAGAAATATGACGTCATATTGTAAAACAGTTTGTTGCAATTTGTTTCTATTTTGCTTTTAACTTTTAAATACTTGTGCGTTAAGTACACATAAAATGTAAATATTAATTAAAAACTATACATTTTTATAGCAAAAATGTATTGAAATAAAATGTTTACTCAAATCTAGACTCGAACAATTAGCCAAAACAAGTTAATAACGCTAGAATTTAGTAAGATTTTACCGTCTCTTCTTAAAAAATCTTTGTTGTATTTGTGTTGGGGATCAAAGCTAGAATTTCTTATATTTGCGATGCTTACAAAACATTTTTCTGACAACATTTATTTTTTATTTCTTTACGTCATTATCAAAGAAAAAGTTCAATGTTCAGAAACGAAATGCTCCCAGACTAAATGACACACTTCAGACGTATAGAAATGTTTTATTCGATCAAGGGAATATTGAAAATATTATAAGGTAACTGTATTATATTGAGGTTCAGGGAGTAAAATATATATCAAAGTGCGTGTGAAATACTGTTTTTGACATCATTACGTAAAACCTACTGAAAACTACACCAAAACTCAATTTAATTCCAAATTTATTTATCAAACTGTCAACGAACTTCGTTGTAGTAGTTTTAATTGCTCCCAATCTATAGTTTTTGGGAAAAAGACTAACAAACAAACACATACTGTATGTATGCATACGTATAACTATAAACAAACGTAGACTCCCTATAATGTAGAGTGACACGGGTTCATCAGCTTCGTAATAGTATGTACAATAGTAGTCAACATTACAGTCGCCACGCCCTTCATACGACAGGGCCAATTGATGACCACAGAGTGTTGAACCCTGGTGGCATATATATACAATATACATGGGAGACCAACAGTATATAAAACGATAGCTCAAAGAAATTTCATAGAAGACCTTAATGTTCTAAAAGGCTAATAACCTTTGAGTGGTGAAATTATGCGAATTATACTAAAAAAATCCAACTGAATTATTTATATATTTTCTGTTTTAAATTAACATTCCCACCAAAATGTTGAGTCGCCGAATAATTTAAATACAATATGTGATAGCTTTGAATCTCAGTGATGATTCTAAATGAAAATAAAAAATATAAACAAGATGTTCAAATATAGTCAGACAAATGTTGTTTACGAAAATATTCTTTCTTATATATATTTATTGAATTTTAGATACGATATTATTATTATTACGTTCTATGATCAAAGAAACCATACATGGCGTGTCACAAAAATGTATTAAACATGGAATATATATTTTGAACAGATTTTTACTTACATACATATATTCAACTCCATATATTACTGTTAAGTTTTACCAACATTTGCTCAGAAATAAGTATGTAGTTTTATTTAAGTTGACATAAAAAAACTTAATATAATATTATTGTAAGAAAATAACTCTAACTGCCCGTGCGTATAAATACTCGTCCTAAATAAAAAAATTCGTCCGCATTAATAGTTGTAACGATTACGGTATCTATTTCTATGGCAGGACGGCATATATTGGCGTGGCGGGTGGTGACCGGGTTGGTCGGTGAAAGGTGGTAGACAAGTCGTTCAGTTCCAAGCGCTACCTACCACGTGTGACTGCACGTGAGCTATCCATTCCCTTACTTTGTATCGTAAGACGTCGATTTTGCTGTAAAAATTTGCTTTAAATAAATTATCTTCTAAAAATATAATATTATACTGTAATCGTCAGTCTTCTTGGCCGTATTTTATAAATAGATACCAATTTATATCTTTCTAATACACTGACTGAATCTTTTTGTGTGATGTATGTTTTCCTTGACAGTACCAGGTCAGCGGTTCAGAGTTGACCTCTACACCCTGCCAAGGTCGCACACCTAAGATTAGCTTATCTCCCACCGGAGGTCGGGTCAATTAACCTCGTCTTAATGATGTTCAGAAGATATTTATGGAAGAGCTTAATTTTAACAAATGATTTGGATCAAATAAAAATCGCTTTTAACTGTAACAGAGGCTTGTGAGGGTGTTATGCAATGAATTATTGGGGATATCAATATAAATATGAGACGTTATGTAAGAGATTTGTAACCAAGGCATATATAATGAATGTATGGTTGCTTATAACAACAGGAGGGTGGGGTTGTTTGTGTTCGGGCGGGCCCCACACACCTGTACAGTTTTCAGGGACCAGTACTTATATAAAGCAGTTTGTGGCCTTACAATGAAACTTATTATGATAAAGTATATATTACGCAATACGTTACTATGTTAAGGGTATTTTATTATGATGTAATAAGATGTCAAGTTAATTATAAATAAACAAGTCGGGGGGATGTTGTACACAGATGGGGGGGTGCTCCGCCCAGCAACAGGTGGGGAGTGAGGTGGCTTACAGACGGAACACTTTGGAAAGTTAGTAATTAAACGAGAAACGTGTGGATTGTGAAGCATCAGCTTCCTGCTTCGAATTATGTAATGACTATATTTAATTCTCTGACAAAATTATTACACCGAATTTCATTTAAAACGAGTTAATTTTAACGAAAAAAGTTGATTAATACATGACTATCAAAGACATCATTGTTTATAGAACAAATTTTATTTAGATATACGAAAATCGAACGTTCGTGAATTCTTTTTGCGAATAAGAATTATAATTGAGCAATATTTTTTCCGCCTTCCATGTTATGTACAGCGTTTGAAAGAATGCAGTCGGAATCATTTATCTAACATTTAATATCGTTGTAAAGCAGGTTTATGTTCTAGTAGTTCTGCTTTTACCGGATCTATAGTTTCCATGGTATTTCGAAATTGCGTGGAGTATAACTCCGGTAGACCATGGGAGTTGGCTACGAAGTACCTGACTCGATCGATGATTGCTAAGGAACCATCAGGTCTTAAAAGCTAGGTCTATTTGGCGTTTGATGAAGAAGCACTCAGAGTACTTTTAACACTAGCAATTAATATATTATGCGCCAATTCCTATATATTATTCCAATGGCAAAATCGTCTTTGGTAATTGTTACACCTTTTCTGGATATATCTATATATCTTCTTTGATATGCATATTTTATCGTACAAGTACAATATTTCTGTCGTTTTCTATGTATATGAGAATCCAAAGAAGAAAGTTACCGCCGTAATGTATGTAGCGATGCAATGAGTGCAGTTAGGCGCACGAAACAATGTACCAAGTCTTGAACAATACTGTCCTCGCTCAATTTGATGTATGCTACGTGTTTGTTTGTGGACACTAGCAGTAAAGTGGCCGATGAAGTGATGCAATTGCTTCTTGAATCGATTCACGATAAAGGGTTCGTTGACCCGATGGCGTCGGTTTCACTCAGACTAGGCAATTATCGCTTGTAGGAGCTCCGCAGACTTGCAACCGTTTGTCTATGAGGACCGCAATATAACGAGTATTAGAAAGCAACCGAGCATTTCATGATTACTGAATATAATTTAGACGTTTATATTTTTTTACTACGGACAATATAATTACATTTCGCTTCCCGGCCATGCTCCAGGAGTTTGGTTTGTTATTTATTATTACGTATAAAGTAAAATAATAATGTTCGTGTTTTCATAGTAATAATTTCACAATGGGTTATTTAGACCATACAGACACATGTACAATACTTTTTATATATATATTTATCTATTTTTTTGTCTGTACTTTCATTGGATGATTGATATGTTTATTACGACGTAATTTTTTCTCAAAAAAGTTTCAGATAGCATTATTCTTAAAGCGAAAAAACGTCAATTATACGAGCATATCCGCGGTAAAAATTCTGTCTTGGAAAAATTTTTCGTGAAATCATCAAGTCAGATATATGTAGAAACAAAATTAATATATTAAAGTCGCGTATTTAATAAAAAGGATTTCGTAAAAATAAAATAATTTCACAATTAATAAACATGAATGACACAACGAAAAAAACAAAACGACGTAACGAATGCAAATTAAAAATAACTACATTTTATTATAATGGCGTTTATTAAAAGCGCACAGTTATAGATAGTAACCGGTTTGTGGAGCGACTGAACGGAGAATAAAAAACATTCTACGTACGTATTATACATACAAGTATTGATAGGAGCTTACAATGTTGCAATTTCACAATAAATCAATGTAAAATATATAAAAAATATATAGAAACTCATTTTAAACAAAAATACAGGATGTTTTTTTTAATACGAACAGTTCAGTAACTTATTCGGAATTGACAAACATATGTTTAGAAATATTTCAGTTTATATATTTTTAAGCAATGCATTTGCATTAAACTTAGCCAAAGACGGGTTAGAGTAGTAGTTAATAATTGTCGGTCAAATGATTCATATATGAAAGGGTGGCTTTGACGCACATACCCCCGTTCACCTTCGACGTAATCTTGAGGAAAAACCGATTGCGACCGCACAATTTAAATAAAACCTTATCTATTAAACTCTAAGATATATTTTACTTTATAATGGCTAATTAATTCATTGGTCAATTATACGAAGACTAGAGATGCTCGGAGAAGTGTCGATAAATGTAATCGATGTTTTTTTTTATTATCTTCAATAGTGTTTTTTATTGTACAAGTTATTTCTCACATTAGTTACGTTACTTTATATTCATTGATTTGAACACGTAAGATGACCCGAAGGTTAACTGTATATGAGGAGAAGAATTAGGTACGTTTGTGAAGAGAATTTAAAGAATTCGCTGATTTTCATCAGGCAGATGATAAATTACAGTGTGATCTGGTGTTTACTAGAGCTGATGATGATGAAAGATGAAGAGCTTTTAAGGGATAGAACTATAATCACATCGAACCGATTTTTTTAATATAAGGGGTAACATTAATAAATATGAGAACTTTAAGTTTTCTCATTAGAAGAAATTGAGGTACCTTGTGAGTTCTTTTCAATAAAATGTTAGAACATCTCGTAAATTTTATTACGCATTTATTTTATCACAGATTGAAGTTGATGTGTTGTTATGAACATACACCCAGTATCACAAATACTATTAGAAGCTAAAATGTTATTTGTAGAGCAAATTCATCGCCTTTGAAGGGTCGCTTTGAGGATGAATACAAATATGAAATATCACATTCATTTAAAATGTCGACACAAATAAATGAAATATAAATATTGTTATTATTTACATATTATAAGTATATCTTTTGGATGGTACCTATTATAAAATATACTTAAACATTTGACATGAATTACCGTCTAAAGAATGGTTGAAAGAGCTACTTAATCGTACTAAAACTATAATTACATATTTTTAGCTTCGTTTGGAAAAAAAATATATACTATATGGCCAATATAAATGTTAAAATTTATTTCAAATCAATATGACGTATTATAATCTATCGATAAACAAAAATAAGTGTACATCCATCACTAGGTATAACCTGACTGTATTTGCGGGCTGACTTAGAAAAAAATATATGAAACTGGTTGATGTTACGCATCTGATCTGAGACTTAGGTGTAAATGTTGCATAGAGATCCATATACATATAAATATATGGATATAATATGTATTTGTATTTCTTAGAAAAGTATTGTATTGGAAACGATTTCACTGTAAGCGAAGCTGTTTTGATGATACGATATACAGGGTGACTGGTGAATTACTATCGATACTTGAGGACGTGATATTTGACGATCATATATGACAAAATAAAAATTAATATAACATTTACATAATTCGAATGAGAATCATGTACCGAGTATACTCCTTAAATATTGATAGTAATTCACCAGTCACCCTGTATATGTTTACATATACGTATATGGCAGGAGAATCCTATCATGAATGAATTATAATCAATTTAAGATAATGATATGATGTGTTATGATATGATATGATAAGTTCAAATCACATTTCCTTCGTGATAGTAAACACAGTACATTCAATCCATGTTCCTAACTGTTTACATGAATACTGTTTGTTTGTTGTTTTATAAATATGAAAGACTACGTCATAGTTTAAAGTGTTTCACGAAGGTTACGAGATTTCTATGAAAAGTATTTATATGAAATTTATAATGAGTTCTCAGTGTCTAAGGTTAATTACCTATAATGAGTTCCAAGATTTTCGCGAGTATTCATTTAAATAAAACAAATATTTTTCGGATTATACTTAGAGTGTTTTATTATTGTAAAAACTACATACTCCCTCACCTAGGTTGCTTACCTATTCTACATAATTTCTAATATTGAGTTATAGTTCGAAATATGGTTTAATATAAGTCTTGGTATAAGAAAATTTCTAGACTTCAAAGTCACTGTAGTAAGGTCACAAAAATTTTGCATAACAATATGATGAAAAAACATTTATCTGTTATAGACATTTTTGTTATATTTTTAAACTTTATAAAAGTAATTAATAAGTTTCATTAACATTCAGAAATTGATATTCAAATAAAATAATCATTTATTATTGAAAATATGTCGTTAAAGTTTAGAAATACCAAATCTGTTTATTACAAATAATACAATAATATATTGACACTACGAAATCCTTTAAAAGAATATTAATTTATCCTACATTTCAAGAGAAAAAATACAATGTAATTGTATTGAGTATTTTCTGAAGTGATTATAAAATAGTTATTAGGTTATACATATATACTTAAATAATGTTATAAATAAGATCGAATAAGTATTTCAATAATTATAGTTTCTTTGAAGATTTTATCTTACACTCATGTGTGGCAGAAACAGGGCTCATGTTTATGGCGTTTTAGATTGAGTCGAAAATAAAAACTATTGATTATTTTAAAAGGAAATCTATGAAGTACTATTAATATATAATTCTAAGGTTTTAGTTATAAATTATCTTCCATACATTAATTTCTTTTCATGTGACGATCCTGTTGAGATTATTATGAAAAGAATACATTGAAAAGCTTACTACGAAACAGTACGAAGCTAGATTTATAGTTATCTGCATGCTTACTCTTAGTTCGTATCGTCACACTGCATACGTAGCGTTAATAGTTTTACATGGAGACAGACATCTTCGCGTATTATACATTTAACTTAAAGTATTGAAAGACATGAGTCAAACTTGTAGTACACATTCAGGTGTGGTAATACAAGTTACATTCACCGCTACACATATATATTTATATATATATATAAATATATATAATTGATGATGATGACTGATTGATGATTTGTTGACTAAGACTATACATACATATATACAAAATAAAACTATAAGTCACTTTTGTACAGAATGAGTCTCAGCGATACAATACATAGCGCGAAACTACTTGCTTCCGGCCACGGGGTGGGGTCCCACTGATAGCGGTCACATCAATATATAGATCTCGATGGATGTTTGTTTGTTTACACTCAGAGTTAGTACAGAAATAACTATTCATTATATACACCTGCGGATTGTTTTCAAACGAATCTAGAACGGTGAACGAACTCACCGTGAATAGCAAACGATCATCATCATATGCAATTGCGACTAATTTTCTCTGTCACAAATATGTTCTTTATATATATACTTTTCAATATAATACCTATATTAGATAGAAGAGCTTGGACAGTGGAGGTGAGCGTTTAACGCGCGTTAGATAGGGGCCTAAACCTACACCTGGATCGCAAGTCCCAGGCACTGTTGAAGCTCCTCTCCGTACAACGCGATGGACGCGTCTCTATTCATCATTAATATCAAAGTATAATTTATTTCCGCCATCAGTGAGGCCGACGCCGTCTGCGGTAATGTTGCAAGCGATTGTTTACATCTTAGTATTTGATCTGTTGTCAATTAGGATCAATGTCGCGTCCGAGGACAGGACGAGTCACAGTTCCCGGGATCCGCTGAGGTTATCCCGAGATTGGTGACGTCACTCGCATTAATTAACTGCTCGCGTTATAACGAAGGTCTCTAAATGCGGTATTGTTATTGAACAAGTATGTAACAGGTTGAGTCATTGTTGATATAAACGTATTTTCCTTAATTTTTCGGGTGAATAATTCCGATTAGTTTATTTCTAGTGAACGTATAACTTTGATGTACGTTACAACACATTAATTATATCAAATGTGAAACTTCCAAGGCGTATTACAAATAAATACGGCTTGTAATGAGATCGAAGACTTTCGCGAGTATTCATTGAACTAAAACTAATATTTTTCGGATTTACTACATGTTATTTTATAATTTAAAAAAGCAACCGTGATTACGGTTGTTGCAAAAGTAACCGAAACGTCAGGATTATGTTAAAATATTGAGAATCGCGAAGTACAAAAAATATTAGTTTCATTTCAAATATAGCTTGTGCTGAGATCCGAAGGTTGGGATGATTGCGGTCATACTATATAGAAAGTACGGTGTAACAGTATGAAGCAAATAACAACTTCTTTCACTACATTAAAAAAAGTTAAGTAAAAACAAAACAATATTTGTTTTCAAATTTTCGAACGAGAAAGTCGGTAACATACTTTCAACTATTCATTCAATCAAAATACATACATAATACAAATTTAAAGATATTTTTACAGATTTTATATAGAAATGATACATAATAAGATGAATTTAACATAAAAATGTATATATCAATCATTTAATACGAGTTTTAATGATAAAATTAAGACACCAAGAAATTCATAGGCATTGTTGAAATGAAAACAAAATGGCGGATACATTAGAAAAGAAAGGTAAACATTTTCATTTGAATTATAAAAGTAAATATAAATTTGAAAAAAAAAAATGTATAAAAGTATATGTTTGAGTTCTATTATCAGATAATTAAGAACCAAATAAATTTCTCCGTCGAAAGTTTGCTCCCGATACCATCGAAAACAAATTAATTGGCAGAGCGAAAAAAATAAATTACATAATATTATAATTAACAAATATTATCTTTCGTAATAATAAATATCTATTAATATAGAAAATTTTCCAATTCTTAGCAGATATTTCATACGAAAATGAACATCCGATTGATCTTGAGAAGACTCTAATGTTATAAATACTTTAAAGAAATGCTTCTTTTATCAAATTTTATGATATACACTAATTTGAAAAAATATATATGAAATTAAGTTATGGCTGAACCACGACTTCTGTATGCTTAATCCAAGTTCTCATTTCATACTACGTACGGTACGTTAAGAGTATTTCATTCATAAATCTTCTCACATAGAAATAATGTAGTTCATTGAACAAGAAACGTCGAACGCCTCGTATGTAGTGTGACTATGTTAACTCGTATTAAACTTACTATTGTCACACCGTATGATTTTTGTTTCATTAAATGCTTAAACAAATCTTTCTTTAGCCAGGAGATGCTCGGACTTTGAGATATATTTATTTTGCTTAGAAAAGAGTCGTCATACATTTTTACGCCTACAATGAGTTTCATCTTCAAACCAAATACAGACAGTTATAGATAAATCTTAGCACATGCGTGTAAAATGTAAATGAATAAAATACTCTAAACTGTCTGTACGTAGTCTGGATGCAAACTAATGGTAAGGCCACTGACTGATATTCCTCATATAATTCCTTCATCAAATTACCTTCATAAGGCTTCAGAAGCTGACTCAAGTCATCCTTTGGTTTTTATGAACGTAGGTTAATAATTTACTTGACATTTTTTTGTTAAATATTATTATTGGTACATTAATTCAAATTAATTAGGTCAAGTCGTGGTGGCCTGATGGTTAAAGAGCCCGCCTCACATGCATGAGGGCGCAGGTTCGATCCTGGGAAATACCAATGTGATTTTTCAGAGTCATGTGTACTTTCTAAGAGTATTTAGATATCACCGATTAATGCATTCCCAAAGAGGGTTGATGTCAGGCAGGCGGCCGGTCGTAAAACAATTAGCCAAATCTATTCACAACATGTAAGGCAGACCCTGGCTAAAAGCTGGGATATTGCCAGGTAGAAGAAGATTATTGGTACATTAATTAATATATTATAATTATATGATCGATACCCCGGATCATTAGAGCCAGTAATAACTTATTGGATCGGTTTTTTCCTTTGAAACTAATTTTCTTTTGGTTAATAAGCGACACGTTGTTTACTTGTGTTAACGCTCAATAATGTTATTAATATTATAATAATTATAATACACGAAACGGAAGCATCTAGAAATATTTATTGACTTTAAGACTGATCAAGTCTTTTAAGAACGTGCGTAGGATTTTTGTTTAATTGTGAATTTAATATGTTTTACAGTTCAATATAATGGTAAATGACTTCGATAAACTATGAACTGGATCTTGACTTCATTATCGTTAAAATTTAATAAAAACATTACATATTTTATTATTTATTTTAATTTGTAAATCATTTGTACGTAATCTGTCAAGGCCGATTGGACTGTGGGAGATAGTGTGGATCGATGTTCAATAACTTATTGATTTAAATAGAAAAATGTTAATCTTTCTAAGTATAATAAAAACTATTAAATATACTCAATATTTCGAGACATATTCTTCTTCTTCTTGTTTTCTACATCTTTTTGTAGTACACGTGTTATTCTACATTAGTAACTATAGTTATAGATTTGAGAACATAAGACATCCCTTATAGAGTTACCGAGTATGTACTTTAGACTGGAGTTATTAACATAATTTATAATATGTATATAGGATACTAAGAAATATGTCGTACTTACGGTATTCATTAGAACGGCTCATATATTTAACTGACTGCGAAGAGTTGATGTTATGTATAAAAATGTTTTTGTTATGTTGGTTGGTAGATATCTTTTTGTATATAAGGACTAACACGATCCGTGCAGGAGTTTTGTGGCTATAGGAAACAAACATACATACTTACAGTTGAAGATCTAAATTCGTAAAGTAAGAAGTGACTTTTTTTTGTTATTATATTATAATATAATTGTTATTTTGTTTCATTGATGTTGAAAAAAATATGTAATTGTTTATAAAGGATGTAAACATTTTTAATGATTAAATTATTATCTGAACTGATTCATTTTCATTGAACCTTAGTCTTCGCAGCATCTTAAATATACAAAGGTAACATTTAAGTAATAAGTTATAAGATTTGAGACTAATTAAAGCTTTAAGAGAGTAAATATTTCCTTACATTGATTGCGCACTTTCACTTCAGTAACTATTCACAAGCCACACTATTCCAAAGTCACTGTTCACGAGTCACAATATCAACAAGTCACTATTCACGAGTCACAGTATACCAAAGTCACTATTCACAAGTCAAAATATCAAAAAGTATCTATTCACGAGTCACGATATCGCAAAGTCACTGTTCGCCATTAATATCGTATCCGCTGCTGTTCGCACAGAGCGGCGTCGAGACGCAAACTGAACAGAGGAATTAAATGTACATTATTACGTAAATTTAATTGCAAATAATTCCTTGTAAAAAGCGACCGTGACTACGTCGACTGTAAGGACTCGGACACATCGAGCCTTTGACGATTACTCACGCTTTGAAATCAATATTAGTTGCAATATTAGCGGTTCCGTACGTATTTTAACATAAACTGAAGTATATGTTTAAAGTATCACATAAAAGCATTAATGAAATGATGTTAACATAATATTCAGTATCATCAGCCTATCAGAGCCCACTGCTGAGCTAAGTCCTCTTCTCACATGAAGATTTGAGCATTAATCACCAAGCTTGCTCAAGACGTAGGATTGGTGATTGAAATTCTAATTTGAAATTATAACTCCAAGTTTCCTCACGATGTTTTCCTTCATCTGTCAGTTGTGTCTAAATACTCTTAGAAAGTATATGACTCGGAAAAATCATATTGATATTTGCCAGGTTTGGGTTACAATATAGTTTTAATATATTATATCTTTGAGTGTGTAACAGGCGTGGCTGTAGTGTTCCTAGAACAGACAGCCGACTATTCGTTTCTGGCCATTCGTCTCCATTAGTCCAGCGTTTCGTTATTACACCGACCGACGTCCTTAACCGCAAAACGATTTAATTTGTATTATCATTTATTTAACGAGAGCCGTATTGATTTGTATAAATATTACTTGGAATACAAATTAAATTGTTATTTTAATTGTCTCTAACGTATTGTGCTACTTTTTATGATGAAATTAATAAATTGCGTTTAAATTAAGAGGTTTGTTTGTTAGTTTTTTTTTAATTAAAAATGTTGTTAGTAAAAGGATTACTGTATTAATTCCTATAAACTATAGTGATTTGGTCAGATATTAAATGGGTATGTAATGTGTAGACGGTGTGTCGTGAAACTATTGAAACGATTGTAATGAAATGTAAAAAATATACTTCGTAAATAATTAGGTATCAATTTTTTTGATGGAACAATATTGATATTTATTTCTTCTATAAAGTGACCTTACTGTCGATAGATGATGCTGCATCTTGTTTATCGTAAACATATATATTTTTTGGCAAAACATTATAATAGTTTCTCTCTGAAACCGGATTCAGAACTTGACGTGGACTACGTCGCTTCTAAAGCGTAGTAAACATAGGTTACATTTTCTTTTATTTTTTCTAGCATACAAATTACAAATAAAGTTGTCGAGAGCTTCTAGATATTTTAAAATCTATATTATTTTTTTGTTTTGAGGCTTGATATATATTACATTGATAGGTATAATTATTCATAATAATAGCTTATCTAACTAGAGTTTTCAAACCATACGATGTGTTTTAAATTTCTAAAATAAAATACTTTTTATTTATGTACAATATAAAACATGTCTACAATATTCAATATTTAAGATGGTTATGTACATCAAAGTGAAATATTTAAAGCGAGAACAGAAATATCAAAAATATTATTAAAAAGATTCAACAAGTGATTCAAACATATTTGTATATGTTTTATATTCGGCTGAGTACGACGGACGTTTGGCGTTTAAATGAATAAAACAAAAACAAAAAAACTAAACAAGAGCTTCCATTTACATATTATGTAAGCGATTCATATTCAGATGCAGAATGAAGTGAGAGTCACAGAATAATATTATACGTTCGGAAATAATAACTAAAGGTACAGATAAAAAATTAACTACCTATTTTTTTTACATAATTCGAATGAGAATCATGTACCGAATCATGTATTCTCCTTAAATATTGATAGTAATTCACCAGTCACCCTGTATATTAAGATCTGTCAAGGATTAAATTCTCACTGACAAGTCAAACGAGAATTTTAAGTTAATATATCGCTCAGATTTCACAGTCGTTTTGATAATGATTATTTAATTGTGACAGCCATTTGTCCGGCCGAAGTCCACTGGCGGGACTAATGAGATCAACAAATATTAAAATCCATATTTACTTTATAATCAACGAATTATTTAAGTGTTTTATCAGTTCAAACAGCTGACAATAGGGAGAGTGTTTACTAGACAATGTTTGGAAACGGATAGTTGGGATTAGGGCTAGTAGGTACGAACTAAGTTGTAACACAGACATCAATACAAAAACATTGCTTATATATTTAATATGATCTACTAGTAAGAAAATCTAGATCAAACATATAGAAAAGCTTACTAGTCTACGCATACATAAATGTATTTTACGATTCAATAATAATTATTATTATAACTTAATCTCACTAAATACAACTGATTACTGGATAAATTACGTAAAATTACAAGATATTTCGTATTTTTGGAGTCTTTGTTAGTGTTATGGCTAGTGGGAATCAAATAGGATGGATTAAAAACAAAAAAAAATGACTAATACTCTTAATTAAATTGATCTTTTTTGTCAGTTAAAATGACAAATCCGCGAAAACGTCATTTCATAAACAGAGAACTGACGTTCAAAGAGGTTTCAGAGAGACGTTAGTTTAGTACAAATATTTAATTTAAATTTAAAATAGGTACATTTTAATATACTTTTCATAGACATCTGATATAATTTTTCTCATTTCTTTAAATTAGAGTTTCGGTTAGTTAGTATTATGTTAATAAATTTCGTCACGGCTCGTTTATTAAGTCTTGATATGTTATATGTTTTAAGGTCAATATTTCTTAACACTCAATGATTATTTTAATGATAAATAATGGGATAAAGAGTATACACTCGTCACGAAGACAAAGTTCCAGGAGCATCACTATTGGTACCGAATTATAAATATGTATTTATAATATGAATTACGTTCAAAACTAGCTAAAAAGGCAGTCATAATGTTACTTAGAGTGGCAATTTACTATTATCATGTTTTTTGTGATCACAAAATATCTATTTTTATGTAAAATTATTATCACATTGACACGATCCCAATTAAGGTAAAAGTAACTTCCGTATATTAGCCTTGAACAATATTATATAAAACAAAATATATTTATAACACGTGATGCCTGTTTTATTCGTTATCTTAGACTAAATCTATGATAATTTTATGATTTAATTTCACGTTAAGATAACACACTGTGTATGAATTTAATTGCGATATTTAAAGTCAGTATCTTTGGGTGATACAACTGAAAAGTTAGTCGAGACTCGCCAAGGTTTCAGATACGCTGATAAGATAAGAATATAAGTGATAAGGAACTCTAAATATGATGCACGGGAGACTGCTTTGACCCATTTTGCAAAAAAGGATATTATTTGAACACATTGCAATTCAAAATTTCCTTCTTTCGATTTCGAAACGAGCAGAAAAATATTTTTTATCATTTTTTCTTTGATGGTAACCTAAAAATTATTAATAAATTTAAAATTATTTCAAAGCCGGACGGAGTTTGCGTAATATTTGAGTTTTATTCACACTGTGTACACGAATGTAGCTTGTGACACATATCTGTTCTATAGAAACATATTCTGTTGTACTGAAATGAAATAATATAAACTTAATTTGAAGACTGATGAAGAAAAATATTAAATAGTCTTTTAATTATATTATTTTATAAATATATTGTTAATTTTTTTTTAAACAACGAGTCTTCATTACTACTAGTACATTTATAGTTGGGCCTAATATGCATCAATCAAATAAAACAAAACAATTTGATACTGAAAAATAAACGAACACATATACCTATAACTTAAGTATATGTATGAATGGGTCTGAATTAACTGAGTTATCTAAAAACATTTTTATAGTCTAGAAGTGGGGGAATATTGTACACACATCTTTTTAGTCCAGAAGTGTGGGAATATTGTATATACATCTTTATAGTCTAGTAGTTATTAGTTTTAAGTAAGTGTTCAGGGAAAAAAAGGTATGTAACTTCAACTTCAACCACTCTCCATCTAGACCCAGTTACCCTTGGGGTAATTCCAAGTAGAGATCGAAATGTAATTGTAATTTTTCAAGTTATGAGAAAAAAATGTATTAATATATTTTTTAAATATTTAAGATAATTTCAACACTGTCATTAAAATTTGTCATTGAGTTTCAATCGATTACTTCAAGCAAACGTAATACATACTATGTCTTTTCACATAATAATTTTGTTATTTAGGATACTATATTATTATTAAAATGGACAATTAATTAGTAATACTTTGAGATAAGTCATAATTAAAGGTTGTTTGATAGTTTTTCGCATCGCTTCAATGTTAAAACATCCCGAGGCTATGTTTAACGTGTATATGTTTAAAAACTTTTTGCTATACATCGCGGCGCGTGCCTCATACATTATCTACACTAACCAGATACCATGATGCTATCTAACGATAAAGAAACACAAGATAAACGTGTACACCGTCACATTTACATTCATATAATGAACTACTGGAATATAAACTATCTTTTACATAATACAAGTCAAAAATTAGCTCTCTACAGAGAGATGTACATAAGAGTACGATGTGCGAATTTTTAAATACTGAAATTAATTTTCAAGGTCTTGCTGGTATACGTAACGAGGTGTACGTAATTGGCATTAACGTAAAGTACACGTAAAGCTGTCTGTACAAACAAATTCCAATAGAAGGCACGTGCTCCGCTTATCAGTTATTAATTCGGTGGATCTCAATGCCGCGGCCGTCTGGATGTGTCGCATACTTCAAATTATTTACGTTATATTTGTTAACGAATTACATAATAAATATACATCGTACATATGAATTATGAAAGAAAATGTATATATAAAAGAAAGTTGTGTTTGTTATACTATTTATAAATCAAGAATGGCTGTAGGTTGGAAATTGGTGGAGAGATAGCTTAGCACCAGAAGGACATAGGATATTTAATATAATTTAATCGAAACTAAAAAAAAGTAATTAACTGCATTGTTATATATGCCTTCTATTGAAAAATAGAGTTCGCCCGGACAGCTATACATATATTACTAATGCCGAAATTAACACGAACGAAGACGCGGGCAAAAATTGGTATAAATATATAAATAGCAAAACCAAGTCAACTGAACAAAGACACATTTAGGTTTTCTGTTGTATAAAAAATGATTTTAAATATGATGAATATTGATGAGCCGCCAACCGAAGGTGTATTAGTGTTTCCTCATACATTTAAAATTTTTACGTCAATCAATTCAGGTATTCTAGATCTTTCATATGAAACGTTATAAGAACGGTTTCAATCATAGCTTTACGTCATTAGAGTCTAAATCTTATTTTGCGTTACGAACCGGACACAGCCGGTTCTTGGACCTCGAGTTTTGGTTTTTTGTACATATTTTTTTGTTCCGGCGCTGTACGTAAACAATATAATACAGAAGCATCCATTCAAAAACTTTTTATATGAATTGAGAAAATATAAACATTTAGATTACATGATTTCAGAGTATTTTCATTGTAAATATATAATTTGTTTACATTTACAGAGACGAAGTCAAAACTCAAAGATAACGTGGATCGGAACTGCGCCTTAAAAAAATATAGATATTAAAACAACAGGAAAATAATTAGGGAATATAAACATTACAAAGCATTTCATTCTTGACAAATGTTTCAGAATACATCGAATACGTATGGTGATGAGATGATGTAACAGTGTGGTCGAATATATTAGACATAACAAAACAGAAACGATTGTTTTTCAGTCTGAGGTCTCGCGAAAAAAATAATAAAAAAAGAACACAAAAACATTGAACGGCTCACAAATGTTTTGATTGCAGCGACTAACACGATCTAGGAACATGTCGACTCTGACCTTTCGCTGTACGTTTAACTTCATATATTTAGCATATATATTAGATATAACGCTCATTCAACATAAAATGTAACTGGTCGTCCTCAGTCTCCGCTTAGATAATGTACAAATGATTTCAAATGACCCATTAGACGTTACAATGAAGGACTGTCTGTGCGAACGTCGCAAAACCGACTAGCAGACAGTGTTCACTGCTATGATAGCTCTACTACAAGGTCAAGGCTGATCGCGCTGCGCCCGCGCAGGTATCGGCGCTATCGCCGTCCCTTTCGCACACACAACAACATCTCCAGCCAGACAAGGACGGACGGACAGCGGGTGTCGCCGTATTAAATATATCAATCACAAGACTTCAGCATCGTCCGCATACTCCACTGAAAATAAATCATTAAACATATTACTCCGAGCACAACAAATTAGAGACAACTTGGACGGACTCCGTTAATAGCTACAAATAAGTTAAATTATAAGAAATTTCACTTGAAGTTAATTAAGTAATTTCCTAAAATTACTTTAACGATATTGTTTTGTGTAAGCACAATGTTTTGTAAGTTATTGAGGTCGGGGACTAGATCCGTCTTTGTCTAATCCGATACCGAGTTATATATAAATATTGATATTATTTATAATATATAGATAAAATTAATGACGGCGCTGGCATCATTATAATTTTGGAATTGACTTCTTAAAATAGGTCTATCTTACAAACTAATTTTTTAATTGTATTACCTGAAATATATAATTTATTGAATACTAAAATTATTTAATTACGTTTTTATATAAAAATATACAAATACTTAGTTTAAACCTCGGGTATAAATTGTCTTTCGTGATTAGAATAGATTTTGTATGTTATTCTTTAATATTAAATTAAATATCTATATATAAAAATCCTTCAAACTGTTTGTTTATAAAGACTCCACAATTAGTTCGCTCTGTGTCAGTCGTATTTTGGGATAATATTAACTGTTTTAAACTTAATCTAGAATTTAGTTTTCAAGTAATATTTGTGTGACGTAATCTCAAAGTTTTCGTCAAAAATAATAAAAATGGTATTGGAAACTATTACAAGTAGTAATTCATTTTAATGAAAATAAATTTATATTCCTAACATTTATTACGAGTACTTTATTATTATTTTACCCGAAGTATCGGTCACTTAACGTCAGCGTGTCTGTCTGTTGGTCTTGTTATTTTTTGTCTTCCGCCCACGATCCTTTAATTTCCTTACATATAAACAAAGCTCTAGTTTCAAACAGAATCAATTAATCATCTTCTTGGATATATTTCGTAAGTAAAACTATTGGCGAAATAAAAAACTAACTAACATTGGTTATATAATGACCATCGCTCTTTCTCGTCTTATGATTTACATAGAAAACAAAATGTATATTAAAATATTAAATACAGTGTAAACTCCATATAACGACACTCGATTTAACGACAAACTCTCTAAAGCGTCGAAATCATTTGACTTTGGTTGGTTTAGCTTGTCTACCATACAATGATACACTCTATATAGCGTCACAGCCACTCTCAATAACGACAAAATAAGTAATAAAAATACCCTTTAAGTTGCTAAAATTAGTAAAAAATGCGCAGCTGTGTACGTTTTTTTGTCGCTTTGTTATCCTAGCCCGCAATAAAATCCACTGTCGTAATCATGCATACCAAACTTTCTAAGAAATTCGTTCTTCACCAATATGCCTCAATATCGCAAGATATGAATAAAACACGTCAAACAAAAACAACAGACTTTATAACATTCTTTTTTATGTACATAAGTACTAACAGTAGTCTGAAACAAACTTTGTCTTTTTCTAATTCTGATTTTTCTTCCCTCTATTTAACGGCAACTCTCTATAACGCACTAAAATGCACGGTCCCTTCAGTGTCGTTATATAGAGTTTACACTGTATGTTGCAAAGTTATTTAGAGGTATGGATCGTTATTTTGAAGACCTTCTATATTGTTTAGATAAAATATTATTTTGGACAGATCTATTGATTTGATGAGTTGAATATAAATCTCAGTATGTGTGTGTGTGTGTGACTTCGTGCGTTTGTGTGTAGATATGAAGCTTTCATAAATATATTCATATATATGCATAAAAGTGTTTATTTCTATTGATTGGTAAGATTATGAAAATAATTATCAAATAATAATCTTTACATAACCAAAGATAATTATCATTTAGTTTTATAAATACTTTTAATAATTCCAATACGAACTAATTATAGAAAATTATTATTAGGGTTTGTTTTTATACTTTAAAAATATATATTCAAGAAAAGTCTCTATTTTTTCAGAATTCGGCAGCCTGGGAACAAACAATACAGGCTTATTGTTTAAAAAACACGAATAAGTTACACAAAATATTATGTCAACTAAGATTTCAGTTACTGTCTTTCTTTGAAGCAAACCCATTGTAATTTCTTATTCATCTGTATTGTTTCCTAAATAATTATTCAGAAACCTTGAAGTATATAAAACATACGCATTTATACAGCTTGAAGCTGGTCGTATAAAAATATTACATATCATGTAGATAAAGATGAAAATACTTTGTAATCTTTAATACCTAAATTTAGATTAGATTTGTCGAAACATTCACTTCTATCTATTAGCTAATACTGACTATATTTCTATAGATAAAAATTAATGCTTAGTATCTCATTAGATATATATATAGATAAAATATAAAGTGCGTCAGAACATTACGAGTGAAACAATTGCAGCAACGTGAATGTCTTTAATCAGTGCATATCAAATATTTAACGAGGCCTATATTTGTATAGCGAATGTATTTATTCTGTTATAAATAGCGTGTCTCCATAACTGTGAGACAACCAGTTAAATAACCTTGTTTTGTATTTCACTTTAAATTTCTTTCATTACGAAGTATAAACGATAATATATAATAAGACAATTTATGGAGAGTTCAGAAAAATGTTTCGTATATATACATACCAATCACATTTGAAAGCAAATTAACTACTCAATTTGTATTGGAAAAATGAAATTATATACGAATTTTTGAGTATTGAGTTACATTTAGTGGAAGGACTTAATATATCTCTATATAGCGTTTTTTTATATAAATAATTACATAAAATAACCTCGAAGCTTAATTTTCTTAACTCGTAAGTAATAACATGTTAAACTATATACATACTTATATATTTTTAAATGCAAAAATAAATCATTCATTAAAGTGCTAAATTACGATTGAAAATGTTTAGTTTTATTACACGAATTGATTAAAATAGCTGCCTGACCAGTACCATGGAACTTTGAAATCGGATCTTTACGATGGCATTATATCTTTATCTTTTTAGTCAAGGCAAAAAAATATATTTTGAATTATCATGTTTTTAAATATCCAAATAGATTAAAATGCATCGTGTCTAGATTACGATCGCCGTGGGTCATCGACATTCCCATTCATGGCGACCAAATTAGATATGTTATCAGTGGCTTCCTTTTCACGGGTTTCATTAGATAACGATATCATCCACATACATTAGTACCGACAATGAGATACGTTTTATTCACTCCATTTTATATTATTCCGTTGCTTGTCAAATAGCTTGCAATATAAGATTAAAAACATTATCGTTTCACTGTTTTATTTCATGAATGAAATGTGTTAAATTCATGATGATTACATATTAAATTATCGTTTTTCTTTCATAAGGACACGTATATGATTTCTGTGATATGAAAATTTATGTTTTATCTTCATAGTTATCACGATACAGAGAGAAACTTCGACGTTATTAAATTTCTTCTAGTCATCTTCCCTATTTAGAAACAAGTATGTTATCTACGCAAGCGAACAGGTAAGTCTAAGATCCATCGATATATCTGTCATATGACTGTTGCGTGCACATATCAAATAAACAGAGCAGAGCTCGCCGGCCTGACCCCTGATAACTGGAGACGATAATAGACAGTTTTATCACCGCGTCTTGATACACCGCCACATAATGATACCCACTACTTGCGTCTATCACAGTACGTACCAGCTACATCCTACATTCGGCGTATTTATCATGAGTTTAGTAGACAAATTATTGTTATACCGCTACATGGTAATTGATAATAATCGTATCCAATGTAAATAAAGCTGTTGGCTGTTGACTAATTTGGTGATATTTAATTGGGTTAACTGATATCGTGGTGCATTCGGTCTTAATATTACTGGTTATGTTTTAAGAAAGTTGACAAACATGTTGGGCATGTTATATGTATACTTCATTATAATTTTAAATTATACATACAAATAGCTAACATACAAAACTATTTATATCTAAAACTGATTATAATTAAACATTCCTACATTTTTATAAACACACATCGGCATGGCGTGGTGTTTTAGTGAGTTTATTAATAAAATATCTAACAGTTAGTATAAATAAGTGACTTGTTATATTTGTATAACGCGTTCGCACGTTCTGGTGCGGCGGTTTTGTCAATTCGATCAAATCTCTGCCAAGACCGAAGCCGGAACTCTGGACGCCTCCTCTTTGATCCGATGTGCAATAATATTGATCGATATAAACTCACCGTATAAATAAATAAATCTTTGAATATTTTCATTAATGACGCGGCTTTCATTACATTATGTTCTAATTAATCTGTTTGTTAGTTTTCTGTGGGACGGAACGGGACGCTGGAAATTTTACGTTACACGACCCGTTTTCAAAATTTAAATTATTATTTGTATTTTTATTCATTATTAAAATTTGATACAGCTAGTCGATATGATAACTTTTAAACTGTTAATGTGATAGGTTGAAAAATAATTATAAATAATGAAGACTCAAATATGGAAGATATAATAATACGATTCAATATGATTAGGCATCGTACCTAGGATCAAACTGAATTGGTTTTAACTTTAAGTTGACATACTTGGGTAAGATCAAGTAGAGCTATAAAAAGATAGTGAATGCACTCTAACAAGACCCCTGTTAGTGGTTCGTTAAATATATCATTATAATTATATTACATAATATTTCAATTCTATTCTAAGACTTGACGAGTTTGATAAGAGTAAGAAACCATACGAAGTCTAAACTTTGTAAACCAAATTAATATGAATATTATATGTTATATGGGAAGAAGTTATGTGTTTTAATGTAAAATTAGATGTTTATAGATTCAATGATATTGTGCATGCCCGATGCTTTCAGCGACTGTCTTTAACCAGTACATTCGATCTTAACAAATAAAGGCAAGTTATTTTTGGTATAAACGCTAAATTAGCTTAAAATTATCTTGAGTTTTAGTGAAATTTCATGAAGTCTTTCTATTGTAAGGGATATATGAATTTCTCCGTACATCAGTAAATGGTGAGTCCATCGTAATGTATCTAGCCTCTAGGAGTGTGTCCGCTGTAAAGTTCCACTCAAGGCAACTCGACGTCTCCCAAAGGACGGAAACAAGTTTATTTATATATATCGGAAGGTCGACACAGGTTTAATTTCAATAAGTGAAAAGAAGGTGACTGAGGTTTCATTTTTTAACCAACTTCTTCAGAACTCGGTCACTTTTACTGTTTCGTAATTTTATACCTTTACATAAATCATTAAGCTTTCTGTATAAGTAAATGAATTTAAATGAAACTAATATTTTTGGGATTTTTTATTATTTTAAACTACTTACTCCCGACGTTTTAGTTACTTTGCAGCAACCGTGATCACGGACAGACGAAATGAAAGTCTTACATCTCATTATTCTGTAATTCTCTATAATATGTGATAGCTAGCGTGTTATGCCCCATGTATTAGGTAATTCAAACTTATTGTCCCATAACAGTTAACTTGTTTTATCATAATCTAGATATGAAATAAACAAGTAAGGTAGGTTGTGATGAAGACATCACACAACGGTACATATTTATCAGTATTCATAACGCTAGTGTCACTCAAACATTCAGTTTACTTTAAACGTATGATTCTGCGTCATTTTGATAGTTTTATTTTTTAATTTTTCGTTTTTTAAAGACGCGAAATCCGCGAACGTGGGTATAATAGGACTTATATATACTTTTAAATTATAATAAAACATGTGTATTTGTTTTCCGTAGACAATTTTAAAACATGGTTCATCTATCTTTATTCCAATTCGATTTTAAATATCGATTCTGTTAAGTCAGAGCGCAAATTATTCCCTCAACGTTTATGTTCTCGTATATAAAAAAATAATATAATAAAAAACAATTCTGCATATAAATATATTTACGAAGTCTTTTCACGTGAGAACTTGGTACTATGACAGTGATGTCCAAAAATGTAAAACAATAATAAGAATTATTCTTAAAAGATATAATTATAATTAGTAAATAATAAACTTATCAATTAAGACTTAAAAATATTATGTATAATGAAAAAGATACACAAACAATCGCATGGACAATTTTCTATTTAATTATATTATTATTTAATTATAATGATTTTCATTAACGATTACAAAGTATATACATATAAGCATCTACCTTATCACGATCCATCTGTGTGTTTGTCGCTTCCCTCTCAACAACAGACAGTAATATATAATATGAATACTAGTTTATATATTACGACGATTTTAAACACAATTTCACACGTATTAAGTATATTCTGAAATAAATCTTATCTTAGTTCTATTAATAAATTTAATTATTGTAAATAGAATAATCTACAATTGTAAAAATAAGATATCAAATACGAATAGTTTAAGAGAAAGTTTCTATTAACAAAAAACAAAGCTAGTACGTATTTATTGTTGTTTATTTTTGTTTTCTGGTGAGTATGATAACAAGATGTACATACCTCTCGCCACATTCGCCTGGCTCATCGGAGGCCCGTTCACTTTGATCCGTCTCCCATCGGCAGTACATTTTAATAGCATAATTCCAATTCTTGCTCACGTGGTCCCCATTCAACATATTATAACATTAGAAACAGTTCTTAATAAATTATAAACACTCATTTACTACATAATCTTTGGCACAAAGCGATTGGACGACTCTATTGACGTCAAAGTCAATTCGAAACAATTCAAATCGACCCAAAACTTGTTATCTTAGTCTTTGGCAGCAATTAAACTACAAATATTATATACAGTAATGTTCACTTCACTTTCACTGAACACACAGGTAGAAAATTGGTTTAATTTTTATTTAAAGCACACTATAATTAAAATGTGCGACTTGTATACAATTCACTAGTTATACCTTGATCCGTACAACATCTGTGCACAGTCAAGACCACAATCTCGTATCTGCGATACTATTTCCTAATCAGTCAGTCAACAGAATGAAACTGTCGCGCATTGCGAAGTCTAAACGATTAAGCCCACTTTCAAGTTTCAGTGTCACTTTAAATGTCAAAAACTGACAATATGTCGACAATGTTATAATGAAGAATATAACAAAAATATGGTTTATGTGACGAGATTTGATTTGAACTAATAAAATATAATTATTTAGATTCAAAAATTATAAAAAGAATTACACACTAATTTATTTTTATTATAAATAAATATAAGAGAACCTTCATATCACCTTAAGATGTTTTGAATTAATCTGTTACTTTTTAGTCTGTATGTGCATACGAATATTTACAAGCGGCGGGCTCACCATTTTCTTGATATCCTAACGTTTATTATTAATAATTATATTGATATTTATTTCAAGAAGTCTTATTACTGCTTTAAATTTTTGTTAATACGATGGGCAAAGATAAAAAAAATGAGACCAGTGAGGGTTCAAGTGAAGAAGAGTACGTTGTTGAAAAAGTCTTGAATAAAAGAACTGTCAAGGGAAAGGTTGGTTTGTTTTAAAATGGGTAATTCTGTTAAACTATTTGAAAGTATCTATATTTTTGAGCTTAAAGACTAAAAGAGGGTTACGACTACTAAATATTAAAGATTATATAGAGAATAATAAACTCTAGTTGTACTTAAAAAACTGACAAAGCATTACGCCGGTAAATCAATTTATTTGTCCCTCATTCTGTTAATGTAATATCTAATATTAAAATTATCATAAATTTATTTTTCATAACAGCTTTTAGCGTTATATACGATACTTTAGAGTGTAATAATCAAATTCCAAGTTTCCTCTAGTACAAATCTGTTACATTGCGTCTATTCAGGTCTTTAAGAATATTTTTTTTGATAGCCGTTTACTAGTGTTAACGGAGGCCATACTTTTAAAATTTTCATTAATGATTTCATTTCATATTTCAAAGATACTATAATATATTAATTTTCTTAACTTGGTTTCATATTTCATTCTTCATAACACTTATCTATACCAGTTTTTCGTTAGCAACTATAACAGTGCAGTAAATGTACTTAGAAGTTTATAAAAAACCGAGATGGGTTTTGTAGGTCCAATATCTTTTAAAATGGAAGGGCTACAAGGAAGAGGAAAGCACTTGGGAACCTGAGGAACATTTAGACTGCGAAGAACTCATAAAGGCCTTTGAAAATAGCAGAAAAGAGAAAGAGGTATGATATATGTATATACATATTATGTAGTGGGATTTAAAATTTATTTAGTAAGTATTTATTACTAATCCTTGAAAATCTCCTTGTAACTTATAGGCGAAGCCAAAGAAAACGGAGGAACGAAGTAAAAAACGTCGTCGTGACTCAAGTGACGATACAAGCACAACGGGAAAGATACGCGAGGCCAGTGTGTCCTCGGTCGAGGAACAGAAAGAGTCGCGCAAGGAAAAGAAAGATGATAAAAATAAGTCCGGCTTTGAGAAAGGCTTGAAAGCTGAGAAAATTATTGGTTTGTGACTGAAACTTATAATAATATATATACTTATTTGAACTTAAGTGTTCATATAGAATAATAATAATGTATGGTCTTTATTCAGATCAAATATAATGGATTTTGAAACTTATGTAAAGAACTAACACTAAAATCTTAAACTTGATAGATATAAAGAAATTTTGACTGATATTTTTTGCCTGTATCTCTTGTTTTTGGAAAGAAAAGATTATATTCCATAGAATACTTGGGAGTAAATGTAATATATGTAGTATATTTGGTATTTTTAGGAGCGTCTGATGCCACCGGTGAACTAATGTTTTTAATAAAATGGGCCGACTCTGATGAAGCTGAACTAGTCCCCTCTAAAGTTGCCAACGTTAAGTGTCCCCAACAGGTAAAGTATTTTACATTGACAGCTTTGAATGTTCTTTTTGATAATAAATCTTGATTCTTGATCTATGGGGTAAAGCTAAACTCAAGATAGAACCTACAATGTTCTTTAAAATGGTTTAAGAAATAACTTAAAAAATGTTGGTCTACGGTTTTTTTGTACTGATTTGTATGAATAGTGTAACAATATGGTATTTATATCTTAATTTCAGGTTATAGCATTCTATGAAGAGCGGCTGACATGGCACAGTCCAGCCGAGTCTGAGTGAATGAGAACATGCCCGTGTCAACATTCAGAGACTATGTGTAGTGGCTCACGAGTGAGGAAATGATTTAGGCAAGAAATGTTAAGTGTATTGATTAATGGAACATAAGAAGTTATGTTTTTGAAGCTCATAGTTTTAATGAATTCCCTGTTACTTATTTGAACTATTTGATTTTTTACTTTTGCTCCCTCTGATTTAATTATCCAATTATTTGATTTTATAAATTTAGACTGAAGTGTACCAATTGAAAATTTTGTTCTCTTAGTGTAGAAAATAATATAGATTAATGTATAATTAAAAGTCAGTGTTGTTTGTGCCACAAATACTGTATTTTGTTCTCAGTGGAAGCGCTGGTGGACTCTTAAATATTGATCTTGTTTTTTAAATTATATCATATGTGTAGTTTTTATGTGATTGGTTTTAATAGACTCAGCTGCCCCCGCTGCCACTTTCACTCGATACCTACACTATTGATAATTTTGTTAACATAATTCAATATTGAAGAAACGAGTTTATGATTATTCAAAAATATTAAATAATAATTGTGATCTAGAAAGTGGTATTATTTTTATTCACCTTTAAATTTCAGTGTATTACAAAACTCATTTGGGTTGGAATTATTTTATTTCTTAAAAATTACACTGCTTTAAAATTAATGTAAATAATTTGAATCTTAAGTATAAGATGACAATTTTTCTTGAGACTCATTGAATGTGGTGATAATATGAATTAACCCTTTGTAGCCTCGTGTGACATTTCTGTAACAAACCTCAATAATCCCGCTAAAATATATACTAAATATTTTATGTTCATTCAAATCAGTGTTACTGTATTGTAACATACCAAACCAAACATTTTAGTATCAAGTACAAATCATAGATGGCGTAACTTGTTGATTATAGGGAGTTTGAATTACGTCCGTCGATGGAAGTGACAGGTTGAAACTCGTTGAGAGTTTGAATTTTATAAAAATATACTAAAAGTGTATAAAATTGTATTGTTTTCGTCGAAACCTATAGGTAAGTGAATGATTTTGTTCATATATCGTTATCAAAGCATATTTTTGCTTTTTTTATGTAAAAAAAACGTATCAATATATGTTTGTAACATTTCTGTTACATTGAAATATTGATTGAAACTAAAGTATTTGGATATTGATATAAAATTATGCCATTATTTTAGAATGGGGTCACACACACTGAGGGATCGTGAAATAGATGACCTATTGCACCAATATGATAGTGAAGACGGATTAGAAGACGATGATGACAGCGTCATTGATCCAGATTTTCAGCCGTTATTAGAAGATTTAGAAATATTTTCTGATTGTGAAGAAGATACTGCAGTTGATATAGATTCAATTATCGAAGAATCTGAACGCAGTGAGCCTGTTGCTGGCGCCTCGTCTTCAGATCCTGGACAGCAAGAGAGCCATTCAAATAAAGCTACCACTAATAAAAAAGGAAAAAAGCGACAATTACAATGGAAAAAGAAAAACCTAGTTCTAAACGACCAGCAGTTGCGATTTACAGGAAATACTACTTTACCACCTAATTTACTTGAGCTTGATACACCAATTCAATTCTTTTTATATTTTTTTCCCAAAGAATTGATAACTTTTATTACAGCACAAACAAATCTCTACATAATACAAAAAAATCCTAACCAATCCTTTCAAATTACCGATACCGATATCCAGCAATTTATTGGAGCAACTTATCTGATGTCATTGATACAATTGCCAAGAGTAACCAGTCATTGGAACACAACTATTGGTACACCCATGATTCAAGAAATAATGCCGAAGCAAAAATTTGAAAAAATTAGACAGTATATCCATTTCAATGACAATTCTAATTTACCCCCACGTAATTCAGCTAATGGTGACAGGCTTTTCAAAATTAGACCTATCGTAGAAACTTTGAATAGGACTTTTAGTACAGTTCCATTGGAGACATACCTTTGTGTGGACGAACAGATTTGCTCCACTAAGGCAAGATGTAATTTGAAAAGATACAATCCCAAAAAACCACACAAATGGGGTTATAAGATTTTTGTACTAAGTGGGGTCTCAGGTTTTGCCTATAAAATTGAACCTGAAACAAGAGCTGAAAATGTTGTGCTTCCTGATGAACCAGATTTAGGAGCATCTTCAAACGTAGTCGTCAGAATGGCGCGGGGCATACCAAGGCATCAGAATTATCAACTTTATTTTGATAATTACTTTACTTCCTTGGCATTACTGGAGTACTTAGCTAAAGAGGGTATATTGAGTCTTGGGACAGTACGACGCAATCGTATTCCAGATTGTAAACTACCCGCTGACAAGGAAGTAATGAAAAAAGAACGCGGATTTTCAGTTGAATATGTAGCGAATATGGACGGAATTGATGTGTCAAACGTTATATGGAAAGACAATAAAGTTGTAACGCTTGTATCATCTTTTGCTGGTGAATTGCCAAAGGCCCAAGTTAGACGATACGATAAGGCCAATAAGAAGTATATCAACATTGATCGCCCTCATGTTGTCGGTGAATATAATCGGCATATGGGAGGCGTAGATTTGATTGACAGCATTATGGGAAGGTATAAAATTTTGACACGAAGTAAAAGATGGCAGGTTCGGATGTTCTATCATTTATTAGATCTGACTATGGCCAATTCTTGGCTATTATATCGAAGAGTAAGGCAGGCAAAAAATTGCAGTGACAAACAAATGTCTTCAGCAGATTTTCGCCTTGAGATCGGTGAGACTTTATGCAAGATGGGTTTGAAACCTAATATCAAGCACCGAAGGACGATCGAAAATGAAATCCAAGCCAAAAAACATAAAGGGCCAGCGCAACATGTCCCCCCACTGGCAGTAAGGCAGGATCAAATTGGCCACTGGCCGATTTGGGTAGAAAAAAGGGTTCGGTGCAAATTTCCCAAATGTACTGGTGTATCACAAACGATTTGCGAAAAATGCGGAGTAGCGTTATGTTACAATAAACAAAATAATTGTTTCAGATCCTTTCATACCACATAATTACATTTTCTGTTAGTTTAACCCAATGTTACAGTAATGTTACATTCCCTAAAATGTCAAATAAATAAAAAATAATAAATATTTTTTAAATTTTGAGAAATACGTGTTTTTTTATTTGTTTAAACCTGTCTTATCCCAAAGTAATTTAAAATAGTATGATCTTGGGCTACAAAGGGTTAAAGTTGACAATGTGCAGTACAAAGAAGAATATAAAAGTTTGATCATAAAATCTATTTAATAAATGAAGGAAGATAATAAACATTTTTGAAAGTACGATTAACATTCAAAGACTAAAATTATATTACGTAATAAATAGAACACCCCATACACTTGTATGTGGCCGAAATGATTTTTCAGATATTAAATTTAAAAAGAAATAATTCACATATAATGCAATCATTTACAGTCCGGGAGGCAGCGGCTATTTTGGTTAGTGTTTTTATGCCGATCTTTACTTCACAATACTAGTGAAGAAGCTCTTTCTAATAACGAAAGTGAAGGTCAGCTGACGCACCAGCGGGGGCGTTTGCTATGAGACCCCATAGAACACGTCAAAAAAAAATCTAAAAAGTATTTTATTCCACATGAAATTTTTTTCACGTGTTATTTACATTGATTACAATTAAAAGAAAGTAGTCAGCTGCACGACTAAGGGTGGATTATGCGTCAGCTGAGCGTGCGAACTAGCCAAAAATAAAATAAAATAAAATTATTTTATGCCGATTGAATTTTTTTTACATGATTTTAGACATTTACAGAAACTTGATATTGATAATCAGCTGCATATATAGTGGGGGAAAAAACGTCAGCTAGAGCAGGAATGTATGACTGCGCGCATATATCTCTATGACTCGCGGAATTTTCAATGCTCCGACTGACGCCTTTTTCCCCAACGGACAATCAGCTGACGAATATTTTTTGTATCTATATATTAACACTATAATATTTACAACGAGAAGAATTTATAACTGAATGTTCTGCAGATGATGAAAGATTGGAAAAAGTCATCAAACGAAATAAAATTCTAAATTTTAGGACTGCCGCACCAAAACAAAAAAATGTCTGTTGCTGGAAAATTACTATCAATTCAAATGCAACGTGACTTATTTGGTCAATTATTCTCGCTATCTTTAGAACAAACTTTGAATGTAGATAAAGTTTTAGCCTACCCTTTAACACCAGTTCCTTTAGCTTTATGCCACATAGATGGGACAATATGCAAAACAGACAAATCCGCACTGTTGAAGATGCTTGAAAAGGAGATCGACAGCAACCCACCAGAACGATGCGACGTTATTGTTTATGACGGATTTTTCATCATGCATTCAATCAGGGACGTACCATCGTCCTTTGAAAACATATCAAAAAAGTTGTTGCAAGTTTTCACTGCGAATAGTGCTGACACTGTAATAATTGCCTTTGATAGATATATATTTCCATCGATAAAAGACAACGAACACTCATTAAGAAAAGGAACCAAAGGACAGCGTTTCCATATAAATGGACCTGATCAAATACGGCCATCAAATTTCGCGGACGCATTGAAAAATATCTACTTCAAAGAAGCACTCGTTGACTTCATTATTGATGACTGGGCGAACGATTATATGGCACCATTCATCGGTAGCAAAACAATATTGGTCAACTACCTACAATGCTATCAATATAAAGTATGTGAAGGCAAAGTGCAAAGAACACCAGAGTTATCGTTGGCATGCCCAGGTCACGAAGAAGCTGACACAAAAATTGTTTTTCACGTTTGTCACTTGACTTCTGATGCTCACGTTACTATTCGCTGTTCAGATACAGACATTTTAATTATTATGTTGGCAAACATGAATTCTATACAGACCGATTTGCAAATCTCGATGCACGTTGGGACCGGAAACAATCAAAAGTTTATAAATGTCACCAAATTGTCTCAAACGTTGGGTCTAGATTTGTGTTCAGCATTGCCAGCATTTCATGCCATGACGGGCTGTGATTTCAATCCCGCTTTTTACAGAAAAGGGAAGAGAAAACCGTTTCAAATTCTTCGAAAATCTCCAACTTACATTAAAGCATTGTGTGACATTTCCAATTTACCGAATTGTAATCTGGATCAATTGTTTGCAACACTGGAAGAATATGTATGCAGATTATATGCGTTTCCGAGAGTCAATGATATCAATGTTGCTCGTGTGATGACGTTCACCAAATCATATGGCAATAACGATGACTGCAATCCATTGAATTTGCAAAAAAGAATCGATGGTTCGTTGTTCCCGCCCTGTTAAGCTGAACTGCAACAACATTTTCTTCGAACGGCATATATCGCCCACTTTTGGAGCCATGCTCACCGTGCCATGCCGACTGACCTATTGCCAACTGAGTATGGATGAGAAGAATCTGAAGAAAAATATTATTTTAAATGGTTTACGGGTGATCAATTGCCGCTATCCATCACTAGCATCACTAATCTCGACATGAACCCACATGGTATGAAAAAAAATATCTTCTTTTGATTTCTGGCAAATAATATTTACTTAAATGATTTTGTTAATTAATTGATTGATATTTTTACAGAGGACGACGAAACCGAGAACGATGGAGTGTGTGACATAAGCATCGATAATTGTGATGACGACAGTGATGCAAAGGAAGATGATTCATAAAAAAATATTTCTTTGATTTATATTAAGATTTTTATGTTAATTTTAATAAAAATAATCGAATAAAATTACGTTTCAATTAATCCGAATATAACAAACTAATAGAAATCATATTAATGTTGTTACCGCTTCACTCCTATGAATCTTGGGAAAATTGTTAAAAGACGACATGGAATGTATAAATATTATAGTGTTAATATATAGATACAAAAAATATTCGTCAGCTGATTGTCCGTTGGGGAAAAAGGCGTCAGTCGGAGCATTGAAAATTCCGCGAGTCATAGAGATATATGCGCGCAGTCATACATTCCTGCTCTAGCTGACGTTTTTTCCCCCACTATATATGCAGCTGATTATCAATATCAAGTTTCTGTAAATGTCTAAAATCATGTAAAAAAAATTCAATCGGCATAAAATAATTTTATTTTATTTTATTTTTGGCTAGTTCGCACGCTCAGCTGACGCATAATCCACCCTCAGTTGTGCAGCTGACTACTTTCTTTTAATTGTAATCAATGTCAATAACACGTGAAAAAAATTTCATGTGGTATAAAATACTTTTCAGATTTTTATTTTTTAACGCATTCTGTAGCTTCCCAATCTCGCATCCACCGCAACTGGACCAGCTGACGATCGATTTCGTCATAAGCCACATGCATTCTGTTTTCTATATTAACATCAGCCGGCATAAAATGACTTGTTTAAAAAGCCGCTGCCTCCCGGACTATAGGATTATTACAGAAAATAGTGACTGAAAAGTATATAACTTAGTGAAGATATGAAATATAATAATATAAAACTACTGATTACGGTCTCTCTAAATGAAGTAATATATACACGTCAATAAATGCATTTTTACATGAGTGTTTCATATCAACTAGGTTCTTGTATCGCAGCGTGATCTAAGCCTGATGTTTGTAGTCACTCTTGCTCAAGCCGTTTCTGTAAAACAAGACACATATAAGTACTTCACATGTTTAAAATATGTGTAGATATTAGGTAATGTTATTAGAAAATGCTTAGAAAAACTGAGGAGAATTTATTTATAATGGGACTAACTTGAGTTATTGTTATTTGAGTCAATTTAAACCAAATCTTAATGCTATAATGAGCAGCCGCAAGCTTATAGTTGTGTGTGGTGTCAGTGTGAGAGTGTTTATTATTTACGTGAGATGCGCCACGTGTGAGGGCGTGGCCAGTATGAGCGGCGCGAGTCGCTCCGTGAACCGCTGGAAGTTGCGCTCCAACTCTCGCTGGTACTCTCGCTGTTCGCTGCTTATTAAATTCTTGTTCTTTTTCAAAGCGTCGTGGCATCTGTTTATAAGAGTTGATGTTTTACAATATGACGTTAGTTTTTTGATTTTACACACTCTCTCCGACCAAGAGAGAGGGTAATGAATGTCATATAATAAAGAAATATTATTGATGACATCAAAATGATTGTCGTACTTCTTGGAGAAGTCCTTGAAGGCGAGTCGTAGTTTGTTGGTGAGCCTGGTGGGTGGTTGTTGTCCTTCCACGACGGGCGCGAGGAACACCTGCGCCAGTTCCAGCGGTCCCTGGTTGACGGTGGTGCCGATGCATCCCTGCAGCACCATCTGAAGCATCTTAGGGTCGGCCGGCTCCGCGCTCGTGGCCGCACCCAGCTCTGTGATCTGAAAGATAAGTGACAATCAGATAAAATATATCAAAAGTACATATAGTCATTTAGAATAGAATGACTCCTCGAGGATTAATTCAAAGTCGTGGAATAACGCAGGATTTTTTAATGGTAACCTTTTTACTACCACCGTCTCATAAATTTATAAATAAAATCATAAAACTCCATTCAACCGACCTTCTTCTGTATATCTTCAATGGCGACCTCGATGGGTGTCAAAATTATTTGCGTTCGTTGGACCACCTGGAATTTAAAGTATTTAAAATTAATAACGTATTAGAAGGCGCGACATACATACATACATCTGCCTATATTTGTAGATTCTGTTGTGGTACCTGAATGCGTGTTTTAACGTATGGGAAGTGGTGGGCGGTGGTGAGTAATGTCTTCCTCTTGCACTGTTCCCCGAGCGCGCCGTGCGCCCGACCGCCCACAGTGAACGGGGTCGCGTACATGAACCGCTCTGAAGATACACGTACACTATACTATACTATACATACTACTATACTACTGGCTACTGAGATATACAGGAGTTAAAAACTAGTAATAACATTCTCGTCAAAAATACAGTTATTTACAAGATCGAAAGAAAGGTATTTTTCATTAATATTGTAGCAAACATCGCTTGTTCCATTCTATTTGAATTCAATAAGGCGGTGTCTTCTCACTGATATTATAATTCCTCTCGTAGTGCGTGATGCGCGTGCGCAGCTCGTGCGGCTCGAAGTACGGCTCCACGTATGTGATCTGTATGTAGGCCTTGTCGGGGTCCAGCGACGACACGTCCACCACGTTAGAGTCCTTTATTATGACCACGTTCTCCGCACCGAAGCGCTGGCCGTAGAAATTCTGTGAAAGAGAAGTGTTGTATCAAATAAAATGAGATCGCGCGTACGAATCCTGTACATGATGTTAGGCACTTGACATCAGATAGACTTTGTTTTTTTCCTACTCATTTTGGAAAAAAATATCAGCTGATCTATTTTCTGCATAGTATGCAGTGCATACAGAAAATTTCTTTTATAATTTGTACTTCTTAATATGGTGAGACAAAAGTTCACTTTGTAAGAGATGTTCGTGTCGAGCCTCACTTTGCAGGAACTCGATGGATATCATACATAATGTATTCAATCAAGATGCGGAGGGTTTTACGTTTTATAATCAAAATATTGCACTAAAAGGTCACACGTCTACTTAAATAAACTCCTTATATTAGTGAATATTTCCTGAACATTATGTAGACTGTATGTATGTAACTGGTGTCTACCTCCAGCCTGCTGAATATCTCTGGTAGCTTGGTGAGCGCGTGTTCCTTATACACGAACTCCTCTCCGTCCAAGTCTCCAAAGCGTGCTCCGTAGAACGACACCCTGAAGTACGTACCGAACACGCGTTTACCGTGCAGCTGATCGATACGGGTGAAGGCTTCGTTCAGCTTACTGGAAAAATTAGGAGAAAATCAAAGAACGCTCATATATAAGAAATAATGATATAAAACTTAAGTGTGTTTATATTGAAATGGATGTTTGTTTTAGAACAGAACGGTAGGAGAGTGTGATAGAAGTAAAAATAAAAGACGACCACCGCATTTAATACATCGTAAATTTGATATATACCCACTAGCTACTACTATCACTGTATTCATGCTTATTAAAAGTATTACTGTATTTTGCAAAAAAATAAAATAACTAAATCCAATTCTGTCAAAAATCACTCATTGATCTTATTAGAGCGTGTGTGTTTGTGTGTCTGTCTGTGTGTGTGTGTGTGCGTGTGTGTGTGTGTGTGTGTGTGTGTGTGTGTGTGTGTGTCCTTCATACCCGTGTATGTTGGCCAGTTTCTTGTAGTCCCTGTGCTCCTCTGCTATAGGTATGAGCACCTTGTACACCTCGTTGACCGTCTCGTACATGCCGGCCGTCATTAGCTCGCTGGCCGCGTGCTCCAGCAGCGCCTGGACACGATATTATACATATATAAGGAAATATTATTGGACAGATAGAGCTTTGCATACGTGTGTGTACTTGGGTGATGTTAGATGTGTGTTAAAAATAAATGAACATCGCAGGCAACATCGTTGTATGGATAAAATATTATATGTCAAGTGATGTCGCTGACTCCGCGGAACGAACACCAAGCCGTGTGAACCAGAAGATTCCTGATACCATACAAGTTATGGAATGTCACTGCTATCTTAACACCAAGGCAATCATATAGTCTAAGTTTAATAATGTAATTCTTATTATATACTAGCTCACCCGGCAAACTTCGTCCTGCCTCAATCGATAAATAAATAATTACTAACTAAATTTTTTTTGGAGTTTACCTATATTAGCGATCTCCGTGTTCTGAAATGCGACAGAATGATTGACTTATTATATTACTTATTCCCTGAATCTCAACGAACATTTCAAGACTAAGATAAGATAAATCCATTCAGCCGTTCTCGAGTTTTAGTGAGACTAACGAACAGCAATTCATTTTTATATAAATAGATAGATATATGTATATAAGTAAGTTTCGTATTTTTCCTGGAATTTCTGTTGCCATCCTACGTTATCCGTGTGTTTGTATTAACAGTCTATGTCCATGATGTAACATGTCAGTTTGTGTGTGTAGCGTGTGTTGTTCCTATAGTGTGTGTGTCTCTGTCTGTGTGTGTGTATGTGACCTGCAGCTCGTGCGGCGTGAGGTGGTGGTGTAGCGGGTCGGCGCAGCTCTCGTCCAGTGCGTTGTGTGTGACCTTAGCCAGTAGGGCGGCTCCCCGCCCGCCCGCTCTCAGCTGCTCCGCGACCAGCGCCGCGCCGTGCACCAGACACATGCCCGCCTCCAGGTGATTAGATCTCTGTATGATAAATCCACAAGTTACAACACATCATTCATCATATATGTATGTGTTTCAAGTTGTGTATGTGTGTGTGACCTCCATATGTTTCTGCGCCATGTTACTCAGCCAGGTGAGCCGCAGGTCGGGTGAGTGCTGGTACCCTCTCGCTATCCGGTGCATGAGGTCCAACAACATCTCCGGGTCCTCCTGGAACTCCTTCATCTTGACGGTGTCGCTCAGGATCATGTGCAGGTTGAACACGAGGTCCTTCACCTGGTACAGAACGAATAAGTAGAATACTAAAGAAAACAGAAGATTAGTTCGAAATGTTATTCAGTGAATGATTTTATCAAATGATTGTAAACTTATGCTTTAAGTGAAATGTTCAGACAGGATATGCAATTTTATATTTCTTAAATAATATACAGTAGAAACTCGATTATCCGGCCCTCAGTTATACGGATTCGCGATTATCCGGACTACGGACAAGTCCCGACAAGAACATGTCAAAGCGTAAAAGAGTGGTGTTGCCCTTGTCAAATGACAATTACCAAATATTTTAACAAATTATATTTATTATTATATTCTTTCATAATTTACCAATTTCAAATTACCAACTACATATTGTACTTTATTTTTTAACTAAACATATAATATTATGACCTACATAAGCTCAAAATCGGCTTTTCTTCATATAATCGATTATCCGGATATTCGATTATCCGAATGCCTACCGACAACAATTAGTCCGGTTAATAGAGTTTCTACTGTATTTTAATTTGTTGAATATATAATATCCATGCGTAGTATATGTGTTTGTGTACTTGTTCGGGGAAGTTGGTCCCCTGCAGGTCGTGGTCGTGCTCGGCGTACATGAGCACGGTCTTGAGCGCGCGCCGCAGCGACTCCTCGCTGAAGGTGGGGGACGTGCCCACCAGCGACGACAGGGACATCGTCACCTGCATCTTCACGCGGCTGAAGTTCTACACACACGACATACATTATATACTATTTGAAGCGTCATCAGGTATATTTGAATTTAAAACAAATATTAAAATCATTTTGGGCTCAGAAGTTCTGAAGGAGCAATTATAATTGTACTTAACATTATAATTATATTTAGTGATACTTGAATAATTGTGCAGAAATATAAAAGAGCCAATTGGAACTGTCACGATAGATTAAATGTAAACGAAATGAGATTTTTATATACAGACTGGGAGGTAAAGGTTCGAACTTTAAATTTCGATGTATTAATGAGTACTTTCATTATTATGTATATACAATATATACTTATACTAGATGATCCGGCGAACTTCGTATCGCCCTATAATCAAGAAATATCTGTTACGTTTTTTTAATAAATAAATTTAGGCTATACCTTAGCCTCAGAAATACGTAGTGGTTATGCTATTATTAAATAGTCGCTCATATATGACGTTTGTATTTTTAACATAGCGCCATCTATTGAATACTTAACTCAGTCAACAGATAATTGTAATAATGATAAATAATTATCTTTAATAGAATTTACAATAAAATAATATTGTAACTATAAATTGAGATGTAAGCTATCCTATCTTTCAAGTTGGATCAAAATGCACACGGAATGCAAATCAAATTTAAAATCGGTGTAGTAGTAGTTTAGGAGTCATTCGCGGACAAACACGTGACACGAAATTTTTATAAAAATTCAAATATATATATTTAAAGGTGTGTGTTTGTGTGTGTGTGTGTGTGTGTGTGTGTGTGTGTGTAACTCACGTGTCCCAGGTGGTAGTGGTGCCTCATGAGCGCGTAGAGCGCGGCGGCGGCGTGTGCGCGTGTGGTGGCTCCCAGCGCGGCGCAGTGACGCAGCAACACGCGGCACGTACCGGGGCCCGCCTCCTCCGAGCACCACGACCAGCCCAACTGGAAAATAGAGAAGAACACTCATTAATATAGACATTATGTAAACAATTAAAACTATACAGTTTGAGGGAGCGAAACTATATAATGGCTTGCCTGACGAAGTTTTTGATGAAAAAACGTTTGCGATTTTTAGAAGGAAATTATTGGGTTATTGTAAGGAGCACTTGGATAAACCGCTCTTGAGTTGTATGGTTTGTTGCTACTGTACTGAATTGTTGTTTGAATTGAACTATGTAATACATCTCATTCAAGTGAACATTGCATGTTCTTTATGAGAAAATAAAGTTCTTTAACCACAATTGATGTTTCTACATGTTATTTCAACGTTACGAGCTAACCTTCAGTATGAGAGCCCTCATGGAAGCGAACATGTGTTGCAGCACGACCCCGGACTGGTTCCGCTGCAGCGCTCGCAGCAGCACGCCGAGCGCGCCGCTACACGCCGCCTGCGACCACTCCAGGCCGCTGCACGACTGGGGGAAACGGATATACAGGAACTATATAAATATAACAGAAAACAGAGCACTGACTGACATGACTTATCACCAGTAGTCTAAGCCTTGGATGATTTAGTGTTCTAAATTATATCTGTATCACCTGTACGACACGACCTGACATACGGTGAAGGGAAACATCGTGAGGAAACCTGGACTTATAGTTTTATAATTATAAGTCTGAAATCACCAACCCGTCTTGAGCAAGCGCGGTGATTAATGCTCAAAACTTCTCCATGTGAGAAAGAGGCCTTGCTCAGCAGTGGGCTCTGATAGGCTAATGATGATGATGATCACCTGTACGAGAGTATCGAGAGCGTGTAGTAAGGTCAGCGCGAGGTCAGCGGCGAGGGCGGCCGCGAGAGCTGGTCGAGGGCGGGCGGGGGACGACGGCCTGGAGCGACCTCCACGGACCCAGTCCTTACGCCACCTCTCACGACCTGCACATCTACCTGATGAACCACCTGGGGAGGAGGATAAATGAGGCGTTATAAGTACAATATACAGGAACAACAAGAAGCTCTTTTATTTTTATTTTTTATTTTATTTGGATAACCAACAAAAGAAAACATTATTTCATTCATTTCATTATAACTATTAATAATAACTTAAATGTCCTTTTAATTATAGGCTTATCACATCATGCAAAATATAATAATTGAAGTAAATGTAGATTTAAATAAAAAACAATAATAATAAGTTGAATAAAACATTACATAATAATCACTAACATCGATGTACAGAAAATACAATTTAACATTTAAATATAATTCAAAGTTTTAAAATATCATACAATAAATGTCTATAAATAAATATCATTAATTAATACATGACAAACAGATCCAAGTTTAATTTAAATCATAATTATAATAGTGCAAGCATTATTAATGTATTATTTTAAAAAGGCCAAAAATTTTTTTCTTAATTGTACCAAATTGTCGTGGCACATGTCTAAATCATTTATTTCTTTAGAAATGTTATTATATAACGTCTCCATTCTGGGTATTGGTGAGTTTTTACCTAAATGAGTCCTATACGTTGCAACTTGAAATATTTTAGATGGATAACGAGGAACTCTTGATGGGATTCGAAATAAAATTCTATTCAAAAGATCCAGACATTCAGTTTTGTTGTTTAAAAGTTTGTAAAGAAACATTAATGATAAGATTTTTCTTCTGTTTTCAAGGTTTAGTTTAAATCTAATCTAATCTTATCTTTAAAGTTTAGTTTAAATCTAAATGATAATTGCCGCGAGAAACGCTTTTGAATATCTTCAATCCTTGTGATATGAATTTTTTTATAAGGTGACCAGATGTTATTAAAGTATTCTAGTTTACTACGTACAATACAGTTAAAGATCATAAAAACGGTTTCTGTTTTCTTGAAGTCTTTAGTGCAGCGCATAACAAAATCAAGAGATCTGTTTGCTAATTCTAAACTTCGTTCGATGTGGGGGATAAAACTGGCTCTTGTGTACATATATAGGACAATTGTAATCTGTGTGTAGTGTGTGGTAACCTTTCCGCCTCATGATAAAGTCTGATCTCGCGGACCCCTGCCCCAGAATCACGTCCTCCAGCTTCGCCTTGATGTCGGTCGTCTTTCTTACGTTCTGTTGCGCGCACTTCATGATTTCTTTGCGACCCTGAGAAATTCAATCCAAATGAATACCTCAACTCACTTCAATAACATGTCTTGTTAAATTTAAAGTTATGTTTTTGTAAACATGGAATGACAGTGTGAGAAAAGTTTCTATGTATTTATTACAGTGCATGCTGAGTTAGCCTATAATAATCGTAGTGTACTTTGTAGCTACATATTCTGTATTGTAAAACTTTTAATGTTAAAAAAAATTAGATCATTGTACATTATGTTGGCTTCTTATTAAATAAATAAATATGGTGCTATAATCCACCTTGTACTCTTGACACTTGAAGCACAGGTCCAGCAGAGCCAGCAGTGAGTGTAGACGGGCGGGCGGCAGGTCTGCCACGAGAGAGGCCAGGGCTCCACGCTCGCACCACTTGAGCACCCACACCAGGCACATCAGCAGGTTGCGAGAAGTTTCACTGTTGAACGGTGGACGGCCGTTCTGTAAAAGGTTAAGGTATACCATCAGTAAAGGTCTAGTGTATATCAATAAAGGTCTGGTGTATTTATATATTTGTTCTCACTGACCTGTTTGAAATCTCCTTCAGGTGAACCGGCATACATGTTGCCGAAAGCGCTCATCTCCCCATCGAATTGAAGAATTTCTAAAAAGCATATTTAGTATATATGAAAATCAAATCTCACATCTTTCGGATTTACTACACAAAACATTTTATTGATATTAATATTATAATAATAATAAATTTTAATATTACAAATAAAGCATTCTTAAATAATCGTAAAGAATTTTATAAACAGTCCTTATAGAACAAGGAAACAGTTTTGTGACTTGACATTGTCATCGGTATAGTGAATTTGATTTAAGCTGAGCTTTGCATTTGTGTGAGTGTGTGTTTTTGAATGCAACGTTCTTTTCTCGATTTGAACCGGTTCATACTGCTTTTACTCCGCCGGTTTATACTGCTTTTAATATCAAATGTTGAAATCGCAATGTCAAGGGAAGAAAAAGTTTGTATTGCTTTTTTCAAAAATTTTATTACTTATTAATTTTTTTCATAATATTTCCATTTGGCCTTTTATAAGTTTTGCTTATTTTATTTTTAATTTAGAATACCTTCCGCACTTATGTTATGTATTTATATAAAATATAATCAAATATAATTTTAAAAGTTTTTTGTCTAACTCTACTGTTACTTTCACTCACACAAATGCAAAAATCAGCTTAAGTCTAATGTATTATAAGTTCTGTGTTGTAAGTTTTGTGTTGTAAGAGCTGACCTTTCCCTCCGTCGAATCCCTTGTACAGTTGAGGCTGCGCGTCCATCACGATGCTGACCAGCGGCAGGTACAGCGCCGCCACGCGCGCCTTCACCTCCGGCGACGACAGGCGAGGGTCCGCGTCGTGAGCCGACAGCAGGGACAGCACCGCGTTCACACCCGCACACTGCAGCACCGGGCTTCTAAGGAGAGAGAAGGTGGGGGTGAATATGAATGAAAACTCATTGACATATTATATACATATATACTAGAAGACCCGGCGAACTTCGTATCGTCCTATAATCAAGAAATATCTGTTACGTTTTTTTATTTATATTTTTAGAGTTTACCTATTAAAGCCATAAATCTCCGTGGTTTGAAGTGCGAAAGAATGATTAACATATTAGTTAGTTGTCAAATCTTATGTCCAAAAAAAATAACGTTTGTATCACAACTACTAATAAATTAAGAATTAATTGAAAAAAAAAACATTGTCCAGCGGACAAAATTGTGAATCTAAACCATTCCCAGGTCCCCTTGAACACACACAAAAAAATTCATTAAAATCGGTCTAGTCGTTTGAAAGAAGTTCAGTGACATACACACTCACAGAAGAATTATATATATAAAGATTACACTCACTGTAGTTCAAGGGCAGCGGTGAGGTCGGACAGTAGCAGGCCGACCAGGTAGTGTCTGCAGCGGAAGTCGTGTGACAGCGCCGGCTTGCGGCCCTCGTCCGACGTGGCGGAGCGGGAGGAGGGCGCGGGGGACGGGGTGGACGGAGCGCCCGGGGGCAGGCATAGAGACACGTAGTGCTCGTGAGAACAGATGATACGCAGGAACGATAGCTGGAACGACGACATAATACGAGGCTCAAACTGAAAGTTCTTAGAACTGGCCACTTATAAACAATATAATAAAAAAATAATTCTAAAATTTGAAAATAGAACTCTGCCAATATTACTGAGTATATATTTCATATATTTGTCATTTTGAAAAGATATAATAAAACTAATAACTGGCTAATGTAATCAGTTTTTGATTTTCTAAGAACTTTCAGTTTGACCCTCGTATATGAGACAAATATATATATATATATATATATATATATATATATATATATATATATATATATATATATATATATATATATATATATATATATATATATATATATATATATATATATATATATATATATATATAAAACCCGCTGAGTTTCTTTCGCCGGTTCTTCTCAGGTCAGGGTATTTTGTTTTCCGAACCGGTGGTAGTGTCTCAAGTGACCATCAATAAGAAAGTGTAATGCTTCTATATTGAATAAAGTTGTTTCAGTTTGAGTTTGACGAACTGTTAGTGGGGCGAGGAACGGCTGATGTGACGTTTATTAATAATGTAATGAATAATACGTCAGCAGGATTCGACCTGCAACCTACGAATATCGTGTCCCGGTTTGTATTTCAACTAATACATTGCTTTCTGAACTGAATCAAAGAATTAATCATTCTATATAGTTAACCATGATATCGGAAGATCTTACGAAGGTTCCGTACCTAGTCATATCAGTAGCTAGACATATTAGTCACTCCAGTAATGAAGCTAGCTTGGCTATACTTGAGTCTCTAAATGTATATTTGTTGAGAATTAAGCTATATATTTGTTGAGAATTAATGGGAACAGTCCCCATAGTGGCATCTTTGAAGTCTTTTTCACTATTACTTTATCAAAGCTTTCAAGGTTCTCATTGATTACTCTAAGTATATAGCAAAGTTCTGTCTTATTTCAATAACTATGTCATATTGTTTGTGATACCTTATAATGTACAAGAGGCACGGCGTCGGGTAGGGAGGCTATCTTGGCGCTCATCTGCTTGTGGTACCCTCGGATGAGCGTGAACACGAACCCTCGGTCCATGATGCTGAGCAGGTCGAACAGGAAGAAGGCCAGGCTGTTGTTGAGGCTCTGGGTCAGGCGGCTGTTCTTACCGTACCTGGGGACATATCCGCGTGTACAGTTCACAAAATATATCTTATATCATTCTGCTTTTGTTCGTGACGCTACTGTTATATATATTTGACTTATATATTAGGTTACTTGTACTACATTAAATATCTAAAATGAAGGAGCAGTGACTAGTTAATAAGTAAATTATTTGACAGTAGTTTTTATTATACTGAATTTATTATTTTAAGTTTGGCATCATTAATTTTGAAATATTTTTTTTTATAAATTTCATCGCAACACTCTATGGTTGTTAGACATATATAGGCTTTATAAGTGTTAATATTATGTATATCATACATACTTGGCGATAATCTCGGCCGTGACGTAGTTGAGTAGTGTAGCGAGGTCGTCCGTGTAGTGTTCAGGGAAGCGGTTCCTGCGCGGAGCCTCGTGCGCGCCGCTCCAGTACACGTACTCGTACATGGACTTTACCATCAGCTCGAACAACGCCCTGACAGACAGACAAGGACAGATATATAGAATACACACACACGCTATTACATATACAGATATATATACAGGGTGACTGGTGAATTACTATCGATACTTGAGGACGTGATATTTGACGATCATATATGACACAATAAAAATTAATATAACATAAATATTAATAAACTTCTAAGTAAAGTTAACCAAAAGTTATGTAATTAATTACGCATCGTGTGAACACCCTACAGATTAGGTATACACACACACACACACACTCGCGCGCGGCGGCGTGTTGTATCAGCACGCCGCCGCACGCGTCCACACTTGGAACACTTGGAACGTGCACACACTTTATTTATTTATACGGAAATTTGGTCAAAAATTAAGTACCTATTTTTTTTACATAATTCAAATGAGAATCATGTACCGAGTATGCTCCTTAAATATTGATAGTAATTTATCAGTCACCCTGTATATTGATGTATATGATAGTTTATTACCAAGAGTTTTGCATGGCGAGGTCCCTAGTTGCCCCGCTGGCCACTACCCACTGCAGAGCTAATTCCTCATGCAGTATCTTACACGAGCCGTCCGCTAGAACTATTATAGAGGTCGTATTAGTATCTGTGTTGCCATCTTCAATTTTTTATTTATTTATTAATTTATTTATTAAGATACACCATCAACTTATCATAATAACTAACACAATATTATATGCACTAAATATTCAATCCAGTATAATTTGCCTTTACAGGTGTATACAACATAGTTTTTTTACTAAAATACAAACTAAACTGTATAAAACTAAAATGAAACAAAACAAAATAAAAACTAGGTTAAAACAAAGTTAAAAACTAAGAAACAAAACTGATAACAATATTAATCTAGTTAATCTAGGTAAGATAGGGAAGTAGAGTGCTATAAATAATTGTCAACCATTACTACAATCGTTCTTCGTCTTAAATAGCATCTAAACACTTCCTAACAAATTTGGCACAATCTTGAGGATGAAAAATGTCGATATCACCCCTAGACGAAAATTCGTTATACGTTGCCATGAGTCTGTTCAAAGGAGAATATTTTCCTACGTTGGTCCTGGAACTACTCCGAATAAAAATGTTCGTAATGGGGTATCTAGGAATAGATCTTATTACACCAACGAGTTTCTGGTGTTACCATGTGGTGGTAGAGGGAGCCCCACGTCTGTATGTCCGAGCGCGGGTCGCGGTATGCGGCACTGGTAGTGTATGTAGCTCGTGAGGAGGCCGGAGCGACCGTGAGCGTCACACGTGGACCCCTCGTTCATGTTCTGGTTGAAAAACATACATCATGATTATTATCAGCGACTAACTATTTTTCCAACTTGAATTGATATCACTTAAAAACTGTGCTATAATCTGCGGAACCACAAACAAACACTAATATTGTTATTGTGAATCTAAAAGAGAGTTGAACGTGTGGAAGAAGGTAGCGTCATTTAGATCGTCAGAAATTCTACATAGACTATTTTACTAACAACTGCCTCTACGAGCAACAAAAGCATTTTTTTTTGATCCAGTCATTAATATTGTGTGATAGCAACATACATACATAAATTATTACGTCCTAATAAAAATTAGCATTTATAATACTAGTGGGAAGACTATTTGGGATGTGACTAATATTTTTTGGGATTATACTCCGCGTATTTTATTATTGCAAAAACTACATACTCCCGATTTTTCGGGAAATTTCGGGAGTATGTACTTTCTTACAATATTGAGTACGCATAGTATAATACCAAAAAAACATTAGTTTCATTTATATGAATACTCTTGAAAGTCTTAGATGTCATTATAGTAACCGTGATGTCTGTGAAGAGGTGAGCCAGACACGTGAACACGTCCTGCGCTATGTTGAGGGGTGCTGCGGCCCCGGACAGCGTAGGGGGTGCCACCAGTAGTGATAACAACTTGTCACACACTACCGGCAGGTAGCGGGACAGGGACTCCACGTTGGCTGTAGGCAGCTCAGATATACTGTAACGTAACATAATCATACATATAATAAATATCTATATATTAAATATTTTAACAGTTTGTGTAATAATAAAGTAATGTCTGTCGGTGAAAGTGATTAAAATTGATGTGCCGGGTGTTTGGTTATTCTAAAAATATAGTGTTTAGTTGAGGTCTTGATTTTTCATGAATGAAATTAAAAAAATTAATGATTATGTTAAAAGTAATATAATGTTTTTATTAAAGAATTTATTGTTTTGTGTGACACAAATCAGTTTGTCAACTTTTGAGAGTTAAATTAGTAAAATTAATTAAGAATATTCATATACTTTCAACTCTAAAATTTTTGCATGTCTTTAGTATGGAAAACTTCAAAATTATATATTCTAAACTCTTCATATTTTTTTAAATATCTCACTTATAGTACAAAATCGCTTTAAATATATTGCTTTACAACGAGATCGCTAAAGTATTAACAAATAAAGATCGAGTACGTAAATAATTAAAGTTTTATGATTACATAGAAGTCTCTAATGTGTATTGTAAATTGTACTCGTATAATGTGACGTCACGATGTCTTTGCCCCCCCCCCCAACATAAACTCACACTCTCACGATATCCCCCCCTTTTAAAATATGTCGTATATCACTATGTACAGATGACCTCTAACATGTAAGGTGCATCATCTGTTCCGTACCTCGCTCTGAGTTCAGCCTCCATGTTCGCGAGTCCTATCCTGGGCGGGATGTTTCCCTCCTGGACCGCCTCACACGCCATCGCGAAACGCTCGATGTAACCGTCCTATGAACACATCGTTTTAATTCCATCATGGGCTTACACAGTTATAAACTGAAATAAGTAAATTGATCTAACTACAATACAATTGTCATCTTCACCTAAGAATTACGGTTGCTAGCAGTTGAGCATGCAAAAAAAAATCAGTTTTATTTGTAAAAATATATACCCACCTATATCCATTTCACAATTAGGAATTATAAGCAGCTACATTCTAAATAAATGTGTGTATGTCAGCAATTGATTCTATACTGAATATATGTTAAAACTCATTTTGCAATACCACCTATGGGTTAGCATCAGCATTTCGTACTAACACTATAAGTTTATTCCCCGGTTATGCTCGACATAAGTGTGTAATATCCTCACAGATGGTGTACCTGTGGGTGTACAGTAGTGTGAGCGTCCAAGGCCACAGTGAAGATGGGCTTGTGGTTGTCGATCCATCTGGTGCCCGGCAGCAGCACGTCGGGGAAGATGTACGAGTAGTTGGGGGGAGGCTCCTCCTGCATCACCGGCAGGCTGAACTCACCGCTGGACAACTTGCCGTTACGACACAGGGGAAGCCACTGGAAATGATACATACATTGATATCATTATACAATGCTTAATAGAAGAATTATCATTACTGTTGCTGAAACTATGGAAATGGTATAGGGTGAATTACAATTTAAAGTGAGTTATTAAAACGACTAAGCAGAGTATTTTTTGACTGGACAAAGAATGAGGTATAAGTTATGCATTATTAAGTCTTTTATGACAATATACAGGTTGACAACTAAATTCGAAGTATCTGATCTTTAATTGACTGTCCTATTGAATATCCATAATCTTCCACATCATCACTCACCGAGTACCCCAGCACAGTCTCCACGCTCTTCTCCAGTTCCGGCGCCACGGGTTTCCTCTGACAGGACACGTGAAGGAACGTGAACAGCAGGTGATGCTGGTCGCCCAGGTCAGCTGGGAGCTTCAGCTTGATCTCGTCATACAACGATGGGTTCCTAACACACAATAGAGGATACGACTGCCATTGAATTCAGTAGATTTGATGAGATCTAATATTTTCGCGAGTACTCATTTAAATGAAATTAATATTTTCGGATTTAATACGCGATTTTTTATTTTTGACTGTAAACTACATACTCCAAATGTTTCGGTTACTTTACAGCAACCGTGATCATGGCACATCTCGTCTGCCGTAATAGATCCGAAAATAATTGTCTCAGTAGATTTGGTTTGTATTAACAACAAATTTGAAGGAACAGTTATACTAATATAAGTATATTTATAGGTACTTTACATCTATTTTTTAAAAGTGAAGTGTTAAATTCATCAAGTTTGTATCATACAGAGATGTTTGTATTATACAGAGGTCATTAATAATTGCTGAGCATCGTTACATTATAATCAGAGCCACAAACTTTAACAAAGGCGGTATAACAAAAAAAGGCCCAAACAACTCACTTGTTGTGATACAGCACTGTAGTGTACGCTTCGGTGCTGAACTCGGGACAAGAGCTTCGACCGAATATAGCGGGCAGAGCTGCCGACTGGTCCTCACCAGACATTAGCTGAATCCTCACCTATGAAGAAATATCAACATTAAAAACTATACAATTTAGACAATAAATGTGATATTTTACCATATGAGGTGACGAATATTGGTATAAGTGGCTTAAAAGTATTACGGTACCACGAGACAGTTTGGTGGTAAATCTAAATTGTGGTACTTACGGTGATATTCCTCGCTGAAACGGCTCTAGAAGCGTATGCGGACAGATTCAGCTCACGGATGAAGAGGAATAACAAATTTCGGTACTGGACGTGAGGCAGCGCCGGCGGGGTGAGAGGGAACGACAACACCTCCTTACATGGACGGACGTTTTCCTCTGTGGAGACGAAATTCATCATTTATACAGGTGAATACTTGTTCACTTAAATGCCTTAACAACTATGTACTGAAGGCGACTTTAATGCTGTCGAGCGTTCTTTACAAGCTGGCCATGAAAAACAGACAAAATAACGCCTAGATTATTTTATTCCTAATAAATACTTTCGAGGACTAATTTAATCTGGATTCTTGTATTTGAAATTAATGTCCATAGCAGTTATTCTGTTAAGGAAAAATGCATCTTTTTATCAGCTCTCATTGTAACTCAAAAATAAGCGCTTCAAGCAGCGCCATCTCGTTAAAACATGAATAACTACCTACCTACCGTAATTACTAATCTGTACTAAAAGAAATTTTTTTCTTTCTTTTTCAGTTCTTACCAGTGTAAGGCGCCAATTTAGCCAATTCAGGCGTGAGACCATTCTTAATTTCATCAGGACAGGGTGACACTTCAATCTTCAAAGTTCCAGGGATGCACTTCAACTTCTTGGGAGCCGAGCTCGGTCTCTTTATTTCAGCCAGGAACTTGTACAAATCTTCGTCCCGTAGTTTATCAGTTTCCTAATGAGTTATATAAGTACATATTCGGTTACCAATTAAAAAAATATACATTTTAAAACATTATTCTCGTTTATATTTAGTTCTCCAACATAGAAGTACAAAGTATTACGAAAGGAACAAATATTGCTGAAATAATAAATCTGTGTTCAGTTTATAACACTTTTTTATAAATTTAATTTTAGCCGATATAACATCAACATTGTTTGAGTTTTTTTTTTTAATATTGAGAGACAATAATTAAAGATATATTGTTCCTATGGTTTATTATTTAATAAAAAAAATATCGAATTAAAAAATAATATGTTTAATTTCAGAAAGTAATTGTAAATTTGACTCAATATCTAGGTCAAACTCAGAGGTCAAATTTTGAATAAATGTCTTAATACAAAAAGCTTTGTAAAAACAATTCAGCAACATCATATACAACTCTAATTATATAAAAAGATATGATGTGAGATTTTAATTATTTTGAACAAAAATTCTTTATATGTAATTGCTAATTAGTTAAATAATTACCATTCCTTAAATATCTTTCATATAGATTATTATTAAAGTTTTTCGTTATATTAATTAATTATTAAATGTTTGTGTGTATGTTACAAAATTATAATGTATAATACATATTATACACAATACGTATGTACATATGTTTATAAAGTGTGTACAACACACCGCATTGTGTTCAACATAACTCATTAAATGTAATCAAAAGTTCTCTGATGTATCTTAGAGATTGATTTAATGGACATGATTCACATTTAACTATTTACCGAGATGTACATAATTATGTTAGTATAATTATTGAATTTTTTTACAAATGCAATAATATACACATGAACTGAATAATATTCTTTAAAATATCAGACATATGTATATAAATATTATTGTTTTAAGTTAAATGTAAGTAATGTCACAGGACATTACTAGTGTGAGAAGATCTGCGCGTTTAAAATGGGTGTTGTTATTACTAAGAAACCACTTGTTCTGTGTCAGCAGTGCGTTCATTACAATGAAGTATACATATAGTAAGTATATAGTGTTATGAACTTTGAATCTGTTTATACTTCTTAGCTTACCAATTTGGACATTGTTGTTTTAAAATAATTATAGTAGAAAAATGGGTAAATTTTGTGATGTACATATATATAATGGTAAGGGGGGGGTCAAAAATGTTTAAATTTTAGGCATCAAACATGTCTTTTCAAACAAATAAGTGGGATCAAAACATATTTTTTATTTTATCTATGCATATGCTTTGTATCTTTCAAATTACATATAATGTATGGATGTATTGGATTTGAATTATTTAATTTTAAATGTAATTTCATTTGAATGCACTAAGTAAGGGATTATTACTGTATATTTTCATTAAATAGTAATGTCAAAACAGTATTCAAGATTTTAGATTCCATAGTATATAATCTTGAGTTATGTACAACTGAATCATTAAAATAGTTACAGCTTTGTCTTTTTTTAGTTATTTTAGTAATGATCTTAATATACGCGACCATCGTTCATTCCTGCCCATGTCCGGACGTGTATAAGCCTGTGTGTTCAACAACAGGAGTAACTTATGCCAATGTGTGCCAGTGAGTATTTTTTTTTCTCTAACCTAGTAAATTGATTGTTTTTTGTTTATCTGAATATATTTCTAATTAATTAAAGCAATGTATGGTTTATTAAGTCATTAATTTTCAATTGATCTATGTGAATTATAAAAACAATATATTTAACAGTCTTTAACATATTTACACATATCTTTTTTTATTTCAATATTACGAGCACTTTTTACTTACTTTTTAAATATTAATAACATTTTAATAGTAAGTATATTTTAGTTAAATATTTTTTTAAATAATTAATTAGTTAGTAATTTGTTAAGTAAACTTTCAATACTAGTTAATTCATCTTTTCTCTTTTATAACTAATTAATATGATAATAAATTTATTACAGATTAAAGTGCGCTATGGAGGTATTATATCAAATGCAAGCCTGCGACAAAGATCTAGCAGCATGAGAACAGAACATTTAATAAAGTTTATAATTTAAAACTGCATTTCATTTTCGTCACTGGTGTTATTATACTACCAAAGATTTTAAGGGCGCGTTCACACATGTGATAAGTCCTCATGACGTCATTTTAGTGTGTGTTGGATAGAATATCTCTCAGGAACTAGATGCAAAAACAAGTTAGGAGTGATAATATCATCATCATCATCAGCTTATCAGAGGTAAAAGTAATCTTCTCACATGGAGAAGGTTTGAGCATTAATCACCACACTTACTCAAGACGGGTTGAAATTTCAAACTCATAATTTGAAATAATTTGAAATTTGAGTCCAGGTTTCCTTACTATCTTTTCCTTTACCGTCTGTCAGTGGTCAAATTTGTATTTGCCAGGTTTCAATAAATATTATTAGCCCTATTCCTATATTATACACTACCTACCTGTTTGAAGAAGCTAGTGACAGTGATGGCTATCGTTTTGAACGCATCTAACTGTGCCGCGAGGTCATCAGGCGGCGCGCGACGCTCGACCGACCCTTTCCGTGATAGAGAACCTCCCACTTCCCCCGCACGTCTTCGCAGCTGTTCTAAACTACTAGACGAAGCCTTACGGTCTAGTAAACAAATATAGTGATATTTATTATTTTTGAAGTACACATGTATATAAAATTATCTTTTTCTAAATTAATTCGCGTATTTATTTAGTTTATTCTACATTTTGGCCGACGTTTAAATTACGTTTAGTAACCGTGATCTGTCAGTGACAGATACTTTCATGTCGTCTAGCCAAGATGAGGGTTGGATGAAAAGGAGATTAAGAGAAATAAATTAGAAAAAAATATTATAATATTAATGTCTTGTATCATAATTCTATTAGTCATATCTATAAAACGTTGTATTTACCGAGGCTGTTTGTATGTGAGCCGGTGTGGTCTGTGTGTGGCGTGTCTCGTTCTAGACTGTTGGACCCGCTCAGTATATTGAGTAGAGAGACTGCGCTCCAAGCCAGCGGCATCCTGTACTTGCCCAGTCGCGTACAAGCTGCCTGCGCGGACGCACGTACCTTCTCACGGTTCTGGAATAAAAAATAAATAAATATGGTGGTGATCCACTAGATATTTCTTTGCTAAGTTACTATAAGAGTATCTTACCTTATCATCTTTAATATAAGGCTCCACACACTCATTAACATCTCCCTGTAACACCTTCTCCACCCTCACTACTAAGAAGATGTCAGGTGATGGGTTCAGTATATCGAAGACAGCGCTTCGGCTCAAAGTGGATAGGTCAGCATGAGGCACATGCGGTGACAACATCTGCCTCGTGCACTCCGAGTTCAGGTTGAAGTAAAAATTCTCTGATAGCTTTTTCTTCTCCTTAGCGTCGTAGAGAGCCATCGATGCGAATAACGGTTCTACATCCAGCTCCAATCTGAATGTATTAATATATTAATATTGTATTTGTTTTACATTAAAGTAATAGTAGAAAATTGCTGACTTTTTGTGATATTTTTTTCTTTGTCCATTTTATACCGATTCTATAACATTATTGAACTGAAAATACTTATGCGACTTCTAAGAAGGTTGCGTTAAACGTTTAGCACCTGTTGGGGGGAGGAGACGTAATATTAAAAGCGAGAGGGAATGTCTGGTGCTCGAATATATGCGGGAAATCAATTGTGACTTCGAAGTAATGTTGTTCTAAGTTTGTGTTAAAGAAAAACCAAAATATTCTTAAAAATCAAAAAAATTCTACCAGTTTTCATTCAAACATTACGAAGTTGCACTTCTTCCACCTACAGCAACTCCACGCTCATTTATTATGTATGTTATTATTTATTTATTTCACAAACTTCCAAATATAAACTACACAAGAAATCGTAATACTAACTTGAGTTGATGGCAGACCACTAGTATCCTATGCCCCATGAGCTCGCAGGGCATTTCTGCTGCAAGTCGCCTTTCCACTGCTTCCTCCTCATCAAGATACGGAGCATACAGACCTAGCAGGTCTGACTGACGGTTCTCCATTCTGGAAATTATACATATAAATTTCAATACGAACCCAAAAATCTTACTATAGCAGTACTTATTTCATATCCTGATGAAGTTTGAGGATAGACGTGATGAATGAATAAAAAAATATGATTAATGTCGTTTATGACTCATAATCTACCTTTTAGCTTCATTGATGGCGTCCACTTGCTCGGGAGCCTTTTTCTCAAATATTTCAGGCAGCAAGGGGTCAGAGGAGGAGCTGCGGAGGTCCAGACTGGCCCAGGAGCCTCGCGGAGTGAGAGTCTCATTACACGAGGACGATGAAGATATTGATGCGACGGACTGGCGGCCACTTGATGGTTGAGATTCAAACTAGATGAACGATAACAGTCCAAGTTAAATATGTGCTAAGAAATGAAATCTAAGATTTTCGGGAGTTTTATTTATTTAAAGGAAACTAATATTTTTCGGATTTTATTATACTACGCAAATTTATTTTTGTAAAAAACTACATAAACTCGACGTGTCGGGCTGACGAGACGTTGCTGGAAAGTAGACGAAACTTCGGGAGTATGTAGTTTTTTTTATAAAAATAAAGTTGCGTAGTATAATCCGAAAAATATTAGTTTCATTTAAATATGCTCTGAAAATGCGAATTATCTTTAGGCCATATAATCCAATTCACCTGCGGCAGAGCCAGTTCTTCCATGGAGGCGCTGTGCTCGGCATCTATCTCATAGTAATGTTGCGGGCCGGCGAGCAGTTTGTCGAGCCGCTCGGCCAACCGCTCGCGGCCGCTAGCGGAGCCCGAGTACATACGGTACTTGTGCTCCACCACCGTATAGTCCGCCGTGTAGCACGCTATACAGTCACGGACGAACATCGGAGCTTTACTCCTGCCACCAAACACAGGCATCATTAATATAAAACGTACAACGATTGGTCCACTTGAAATATTGTACTATCTAATAAATCCGATAAGATCTAAACATCAGAAATAGGTACACATTCATATGGATTTATATGAGAAATGATTTAGGCGGATCCCTACTAATATTATAAATGCGAAAGTAACTCTGTGTGTCCATTACGCTTTCACGCCTAAACCACTGAAATGATTTTAATGAAATTTGGTACAGAGGTAGAGTTGACCTTGAGAAAGAACATAGGACAGTTTTTATCCCAGACTTATGAAAGGTTCTTTTAGAAACGCGATATAACTGAACTCCACGCGGGCGGAAAGCTAGTGTTTCTATAAATATATCAACTTACAGGTCTTCATCAGGCAGCACATGTCCAAGGGTACGTATACGTCGTGGTATAGTGATCACTTCTACATCGTTGGTGGGGTAGGCGAGAGGATCTCTCTCTCCCATCAGCCGGTCACACACCTCCTCGTAGTCCGGTGGCTCGATCATGTCGGACAGTGATACCTGAACAATACAGTCTTAAATCATTATATGTTAAATATAAATGTTCTAATAACACTTTACTTTGGATAATTAGTATAATAGTATATCAGACACAAAAATTATTCTTTCAGATTTTTTTGATTAAGTACCTAAATAAAACACTATATATAAAAAAACAGGGTATATTATCACCGAAAATATATATGTATTTTTTGTTATGTTTCTATTTCTATAAAGTGATAGATGTAGGCTCAGCTTCAAGCGTCCAGTTATTGTTAAATACTATATTAATTTTAATATAAAGGTTAGTAAGAAAATGTTCATATAAAGCACCAACGATAATTATAACAGCAATTTCACACCCTTCTCGTCATAAAGGCCATGACATTTGTCACCTGACTACATTTCTCGTACAAATATAATATTATGTTTGAGGTGAATAGTCACCGCTTACATGATTTAATATACATGAGATATTTTAAGTTACAATATATCTTCAGATAGCTATGTAGTTTAGAATTTGTTGCAATTATTGTAATGAATAAATTTATATTATTAGTTTAGTATTAGCTATATAATGTTTTTATTGGTTTATGTTGTCAAAGTTTTTATAAATTAAATATTAATATTAAATCATAACTTTTTACAACAATTTTTTTTTGTATTTACTTGTTATTTATAAATTCCCTAAATCACTATGAGTTTAAATTTATGGTTTATTGTAATAAGAAAGAGAAAGAAATACTTTTTCAAAATATTTATTTGATGATTACAACTACAGACAAAACCGTATCAGATTGAATCAGGTTTAAAATATATTTTTCATTATTACCGACAATAGCCAATATAAAAGTATATACATGTAAGTTCATTACTGTGCTAGTCAGCATTTTGTTTGATATAAAGCTGCTTAGATTGTGAATAAGATTTTTTACTGGTCGTAATATTGGTAGACATATCACAGGATATTATATCATGTGTGTTAGGAACAAACTCATGCGAAGATTTAAATCATGAAAGGATTGTTGATGTTTTCAATATCAGACAGAGCTATCTAACTCTATTGATGTTGTTTTATATTAGGGGAGGACTATTAACATAAGGACTAGCATACAACTCAGACATTTATATTTAGGGTAATCTCCATATTACATTGTACAAATTTAATTTACTCTCGGCTATAGTACAATGAAATCAGATGAAAAACATTAAAGATGCAGTTAAATGAAAGAAATCTTTACTCTTATTGGAAAAATTCACAATTACATAGATAATTTAAAAAAGTTGATGTCAACACCATAACTATCTCAACTATTACTGAAAAAAGTTATGGAATACACATATACAATTAAATCAATACATAATTATATATAAACTTGGTAGTACTTACACAATAAAAAAAAAATGTTTGTTAGCTATGTCATAACAAAAAGCCATACCAATGGGTTAAGTAGTACCAGTGGAAGAGTTAGACAAATTCAAAGTATGTCGTCTGAATCATAAGTCAGCCACAGGGAGGAGAAATGATTTATAAATGGACAACTTACTGAAGACGAACACCCTGAGAGAGTCCCAATCTTCGACTGGTTAGAATACATCTTTCGAGCGTCCCCCGCATTCCTATAAATAGGGAAAATCAATCCATTCTTTATTAATACTCTCACCCGTTTTTCATGCATCGTTAAACAGTTAGTCCCATACAAGGAATACAAAATCATTTACCCGGAAGAACTCTGGTATTTACGTCCTAAAGTCATCTAAAGATAGCTTGTCACACCAATACTGTGTGGTGAAGGTGAATTTTTTTTATTTTTCTTCCTAATTCTCATAAACAAATCGATTTTTAAATGTTTACTGAACGACAGAATTTACAAACTTGTTTGGCTTTTTGACAGCCATTTGACACTTGGTATTTGACATTTGTTAGGGTTACACTAAATATTTGAATTCATGTACCATACGATTTTCATCATACGTTGGCTTTTTAGTCTACCAAATATTATATAAAAAAATTATAAATTTATAAATATTATGTAAAAAATTTATAAAACCTAATTATAATTATTGTTTAATATATGCCTTGATTTTAATAACAAATGTTAACTATTAAATGTCGAAGAAACTTTTCTTTATTCAGTTTGTCTATTGTGAGTAGGTCGTCCAAGGAGCTTACGCTTTTAATACGGGACTGATGGTTCGGGTTTGGGGAGGTTTACTCCAATTCCTAGAGTGCCTCTATGAGCATATCAGATATGATGATACCTATCATCAAAATCCAATGTATAGTTTTTGTGTGATGAGTCATCCAACATTCAGACAGAAAACAAAATTATCAAAAACTGATCACCTATTATCTACATCGCTTACTTATTACAACCTTCTAAAAGGTTTAGAATATATTCAATGTACAGACATCGGTTATTTACGCTTTTATTATATGTAAACTAATTACATTACGAAACATATATCATTGAACATCTCCGAGGCAGCTCAGTTGTATAGATAAAATATCATATATTGCAGTGGCGATGCTGACTCTGTAGAAGCACATGGCCTTATGAATTAGTACATATCTTATACCACACATCACATGTGATGCCATTACTATCCTAACATCGCGGTTATCCTCAATCCCGTATTCCTAGGTGTAGGCTAGAAGGTTATAGTTTTAATTATTATATCTAAGAAGTCTTGTAGTTTATCTAGAAACCTCTGTCTGGCCGTGAACCGCACCCTACATAACTAGTGCTAACACCAAGAAAATTTAGATTTTAGATTCTCATAATCTAATATACATAATATAATATACATAACATAATATAAATATATTATCAGTGTTCAATTATTAAATACATTAGCTTGAAAACTTGAACTAGCATTTGTGTAGTTGAAACAGGCAGAAAAAATATTAAACAAAAATTCAGTTTTGATTTTAGTTATCGCATATACTTTTATATTCGTCCAGTGAAGAGACATTAATTTCATATTACACACAGAAACTATAATTTTTTTTATTGGTTAAATGGATTCGTGGATGCCTAAAGTGGTTGTTACGTTAATTATGTTAATTACTTAATTGGTTTTAAGTAGGCATTATTCAAGACGGTCTAACTATCTTGAGGGCTTGGATATTTTAGCATAACTTATCAAGTAACACAACTGGAGTGTACTGTCTTCGTAGCTTGAAGGTCTCAAATTATATTCTTGTAAAATTTTTGCCCTGAACTATTTTCCCAGAAAGTAACACGATATTTTCATTTTTAAAGCAGACATCGGACAGAAAATTAAAAAATGTGACCAATATATGAAAGTAAAATTACTAATATTAAATTTTAAATAATTTAAGAGTTACTTAGATAATTATAAGTTATTAGGCCCGTAATTACTTCCATTAAGTCATTTATCCAGCGTACTACATGTGGGAGAAGCCGCTGCTACGCTACGCTGACGTCAAATCTCATTACTTGTACGAACCTGTGATATAGCTTTCAATGCATTATATACGTTATGTTAAACAGTGGAAGGTATATGACTCCGAATGTAGAAAGAGATTATTGTTTTACGAAGGTTTGACGTACGGATTGTTCACATGATGTGTGCACGTGACGTTTACACCGAAATATGACTTTTAATGCCCTCTGATCGATTTAAATGGAATTAAATAAAAACCGGTTTGACACGTGATGACAAAGTCATGATAACCAAGGTTTCTAAATGTTATGCTCTAATTCTTTCATCCCTTATTTCTTGATTATAAATCATCGTAATTTAAGGAGAATACACTTTTTAATCGTTATAACATTGATGCGATTTTTTTTCCTGTACAATTATCAATTAATAAATTAAAAATCTGTTGTGAACATTATTTTGGAGCGTTTCCATTCATATAACAGTTATACTTAAAATTCAATAATGTGTTAGTTATCTTGAGATTTCTTAAGTATATACACTAAGTACCATTAGTACAACACTGAAGGGTGTTCCCGCTATAACAATTTCACTATTTGTATATTTAGCGAAAAGTAGGATATTTTCTATTTATTTATTTACAAATGTTGTGCAAAAAGCGAGCTTAATGCCATGATGCATTCTGTACCCTCTAACCCCAGGAATGTAGACAAAAAAACAATTTTATATAAAAATAACAAAAACAAAGTATTCAAAAAGAATTCATGTAGGATACGTGTAAATAAATGGCAATAATTTTAATCTAATTTAAATTACTGAGAATAAAAGGAGGACAATAAAGATTACGATTCATATTTCTTTTAAATATACCCGGTTAACTTGATATTTGGAAGGAAATTTCGACGGATCCTTATATTACACAGTAATAAATCATTCTAGAGGAGTACATATAGCTGTCACAATAAACGAGTCACATAGAAATCATAAAGAGGACTTTCAAACTACTCGAAACTAACTCGTTCTTTGAGAATGAAGCAACCAGTCATGAGATACAATATAAAAAATGGTTATCTATATTGTAAATATCAGTGGCGGCTGTACCTTAAGTGCGCCCGTGCGCTGAACCACCAATTCAAAATATTTAAAAATTACAAAATATTATGTCATCTTAATTTTTAAATTAGCATTTTAATATTTATTTTTTAACATACAAAAAGGTATAAAAAATTTAATTTCCAATTATGGTCAAAAAGTTTGAGCGCTTTACTAAACTCATATCGTGCGCTCCGGCGAGTGCACGAGGACTGCTAATACATCTTGTATGAGACACGCATTAATACGCCTGACGCGTGAGACAAAAGATAGTTCATAGAAATGTACCGAGTAACGAGTCGGTTCTCGAGCGCCGCACGAAGCGGCCGAAGATTACCGAGAGCACCCGATGTATGACGTATTGAGCCGGCCGGCAAGGGGCCGGCCGAAAGGATGGGTGCTATGATTGACATCTCGTTAATCGTTATTGGTATTGTTTCAACTTTCACTGTATGCGTGACGCGTTAATTCGTTAGTGTTTATAATTATTTCCGTAATTCGTTTTAGTTTTTATTTCGTTTCTATAATAGAACTTTTATTCTGTACTGTGTTTTTTATTAGTTGAAAATGAGTATAAATATTGATTATACATATTAAAGAAAATAACAAAATTTTTCAAAGTAAAGTGAACATAAGATTGGCCGGGCCGACACGGCCCTTTTTAAATTTAAAACAAGAGTGTAAATCGAAAAATAAAGCATTTATACGAAGTTTTAAAAGTGAAATGTATAATAGAAAGAAATGGTTGCAATTTTACAGTTGTTTTATAATAATGACCTGACTGAATCATTTTCAGAGTCAATGAAACTATTGCGAATTCTATGCACTATACCAATGACTTCAGTAGAGAGCGAGCGATGTTTTTCGACACTGAAAAGAATCAAAACTTTTCTCAGAAATACCATGTCTCAGGATCGGCTAAATGCGCTTTCTGTGCTTAGTATTGAAAAGAAATTTATAGAAAAAATACCAGATTTTAATAAAAAGGTGATAGAACATTTCGCTACAGAAAAATGTCGTCGCATTGATTTAATGTACAAAAAATAAACATATTTTATGTCAATTGTTGTTTTTGTCAATATTTTAGTAAACTGAACCACCAGTTCGATAACCCACCAGCCGCCACTGGTAAATATTAAGGATTATTTACAAGGATGGGATAAAGTAGGCAAAGTATTTTAAGATTTTACGATCACGTATTTGTAGTCATTAAGCGTAATCGGAGCTGTGATCAAATTTGCAAAGTACGAAAATAATTCAAAGGCATTTGTATCTGAAGGTGTACCTTGTTAAGGTTTGGAAATACATAATCATAAACAATAATGAGTTTTGTATTAAGTTGGTTATGTGTACTTTTGTTCTAATAGAAAGAAAGTTTTTCGAACTGACATAGGTATGAAAGGATCAGCGGGGAAAAATTTACTGGACATCAGCTTCATATTAAAAAACCAGTTTAGAGAATTGTCTAAATGAATACCAATATTTTTGACACGTGAAATAAGTATCGTTAAAACATTTTTTTAATCATGGTATGTAAATAATTTAAATAATTTTTAACTAAATTCCGCGAACTATTCATAATTAACAGAGGAGATTTGACCGTTAGAATACCGTTATTGCTAGACCAGATCAAGAAACTACTTAGATTTGTCATTGATGCTAACTTGGTTGAGATCACATCAGGTACCAGTCGTAAGTGACCGACCTTCAGATGGTATTAACTATTTATAACATAGTTGTAATGAAACTAATAAAAAATAAATCCCGCCCTGGGGAACATCAGAAACTAGTTCGCATCAATGTGAGTGTCCATTATCATCAACTTGTTAGCGTTTCTAGGGATAAGAAGAAGACTTTGTTATAAGAAACCGAAACATTTTGTTATAGTGATAGCGCCAGTGAGAGTTAGTAATCAACAGCATTCATGTTAGTGAAGTCGTCAAGTAGTACAAAACAATGGATGGACAAAACAAGCTGGTGGTGGTTAATACTTCGTCTGATATCCTCAATAACATGTAATTGAGTGTAGCTGTGCTATGACCAAAACAAAACAAGGTTGCGACGCATCAAGAAGATTACTTATATTGAGCTAATTGTTACAATTATTTATTCATGTAACAATATTCAAGAATTTATACTTAAATGTATGTATATCAGATATATACCACCGATTTATAAGCGATTTTAACGAGTTCATATTTCGCGAAAGTTCAGAAATTACTCCATATATACAATTTATTCTGATATTTTACGATGGAGTTTAATTATTATCAAATCTTTCCAAGAAAATATTTAATTTCTGTTACCTACTGATATCTTATTGTCAGATAATAATTATTCTTTCATGGAACCGACTTAATTCTGTTTATGAGATTTCATCTATGTATGGCGATTACTCTAGTTATATTCCTTATCTAAAATTACTACAGGTTTTAAAAGCTTATATTAAAAATTACATATATGTGGGTTAATAAAGGTTCCGCTTGTAAGAGGACGAGCTTCATTTCAGTAATTTGCATATTTTGACCCATTTTCATTAAGAATGAAGTTATTCAAGAGCCTTTATAAAATTATAGAGATGTAAGAAAATTTAATTTACAGCCATTTTGTAAGGTGTCCTCTTAAATGATAATGTAAAACATTCTAACATAATTAATACCTTCAAAGGAGTTAAGCTACAAGTTGAGGGTTTATATCTAGTTTTAAATGAAACTAAGGTTTTCAAATATTACGCGAAAATGAGTACACGTGAAAATCTTATATCAATATGTTCCTTTGACTTTCACTAATATAAAAGAGAACTAAATGATAGTTAATTTTTGTTTGATATATTGACAAAGTTTTTGTATGTGTAAGCAGACACGAATCATTGAACACGCAGTGCTTAGAAAAATTGAAAAGACTTTGTATTACATAAAAATATCTTATTTTTTATGAAAACCAAATGTATAATAAATATAATGAAATATAATACTAATAGAATTGTTATCTGTTCAGTACAGTAATATAAGCTAATGCTTAACAACTTTAGCTCTGTCAATTCTTCTGTTCTACATTGAAAATCTAAACTGATTTTTTTTTTCAAGTTTGTTTAGTAATTATTACTCAGAACAAGTATGAAGACTTAAACTTGAGTGTTTCCCATTTCAAGTCAGTCGTTTGTCTACAAACTCGAATCGAACTCGAATCGAAATCGATCGAACTATAGATTGTATTTTATGTTATAATTTTCAAAACATTTGTTTTAACGTAGAAGAGAAATAGCTTTGGAACATACAATAAGTTTGTTACGAAAAATATTCATTAATACGTACTTCGAAGGCAGCCCTAGTAAGTTCTTTTCAAAGTTGGTTAGGTAGAGAGGGGCTTGGACAGTGGAGGTAAGCGTTTATCGCACGTTAGATAGGGACCTCTAAAACCTACACCTGGGTCGCAATTCCCAGGCACTGTTGAAGCTCCTCTGCCTGCAACGATGGACCAGGCACCCGCACGTTGAATATATTGAATGCAAAGAGCTTTCATATCTTTCTTTAAAATAAAGTTAATCATATTTCAATAGTAAATAAAATCATATATATGAAATATTAGTGCCGCCTCGGATAAAATAAGCGTGATTCGAGGTTCAATTATTTAAAATACGCTGTATTTTTCGTTGTTTTTTATTCCCTGACGGTTTTCTTATATCAGGCTTTAGTTATTGACACAGTGTCTACCACCTAACTGCTTTATGTCTCCCTACCACCAACATACTCACCACAAGTTTAACTCGTCAGGTTATATTCGAAGTGAATCAATTTTCTCTTTCAGTAACCTGCGATATTACTACAATAATAATGTGCCAAGAAGTATAAATGAAAACTATTATATCAATCAATATATTAGAAACAAAATTCTTATTACAAACGGTCAATACATTTTGCTGAGTGCAAGAACCATTGTATAGATTTTACATTCATATTGATTTTCATTATTATCTTTAGCAAAAAGTTGAGGAATACATGTTATGTGCTCTTAATTCGCAGGCTATTCTCATTGTTTTATTGTTTTAAGATAAATATGATAGCCATAAAGGTAAGTTTCATATTAATATGAGATGATGACAGTTGGAAATGAAAGAAAAACTGTAATAAAAAACCAGGAATCAGGATATTCCCGACGGACAGACAGACAGTTATTATAAAAGATTGTTACGCATTACGATTATGTACTACATTATAACAATTGTGTTTTAACATAATTGATATTGCTTTTTGACTTTGAACAACGGACACATTTAGAAAAATATTATTGAGATCATTCCAAATTATATTAGACCTTCCATTGTATAATATACGTGTTGTTTTCCTTTGATACAGGTAGTCGTCTGTATTTTGTATTGAAATCGCCCCTGCCCCGCTGCTAGCCACCCCTTGTATTAACCGTCCCAGTACTACCCCGGCTTGCTTGTACTACACTCGTTTTGAAACGCATTAATTGTACCTCAAAGTAAATAAATGTCAGTGAATGAACTATAATTTAACTACAATAACAGATCTTTCGTAAGCAGTGATTTATTTTTTAAGTTTTAAAAGACTGAAAAATTTTAAGTTTTAATATATAATTTGAAACTATTTAAACATACTTCCCTCAAAGCAACAAGTGAGCGATAATAAACGGGACATGATTCTTTACGACGTAAGTATACTAATTAATGAAAGAAATTACAGTAATAAATTACTTTAAAAAACTAAATAATTTAAAAATACACAATTATCAAGAAAAACAGTTATTTTTCAGACTAGAGAGAAGTTTCTCACAAGTCAAATTTAATGTTGAAAATTGTCCAAGTGTAAATTTAGTAATGAATCGTAGAGTTCAGTGGAACGTCAGTTACTGAAATAACGAAAGTATTTTAAAATTACTTCTTCGTTATCTTTTAAAAATAAACATATTATGTACAGTATATACAATACAGTATCATTTCCTAGTAGGAACGAGGTTCAATATGTTACCATATGTTACTACATTGTATCTTTATCGCCTAGAAACATGTAATATTCATAAAATTGATGAAAGTTTCATAGAGGACGGTTCCGATTGAGATGACGATGCGTAGGTGTTATTTTATTACTTGTTCCAATGAAAAAAACATGTTATTGGTGTTACATGATGTGACATATACATAAATATAGGTCTGTATCTATATGTCCAGTCATGTACATACATACATAAAGATATACATATACAGGGTGACTGGTGAATTACTATCAATATTTAAGGAGGATACTCGGTACATGATTCTCATTCGAATTATGTAAAAAAAAATAGGTACTTAATTTTTGACCAAATTTCCGTATAAATAAATAAAGTGTGGACACGTCCCAAGTGTTCCAAGTGTGGACGCGTGCGGCGGCGTGCTGATACAACACCACGCCGCCGCACGCGTGTGTGTGTGTGTGTGTATACCTAATCTGTAGGGTGTTCACACGATGCGTAATTAATTACATAACTTTTGGTTAACTTTACTTAGAAGTTTATTAATATTTATGGTATATTAATTTTTATTTTGTCATATATGATCGTCAAACATCACGTCCTCAAGTGTCGATAGTAATTCACCAGTCACCCTGTATAATATAGACTCAAACATTCATTATTATGTACTGACATATAACAAATGAATGTTTGAAATCAGTGGTAAAACTCATTGTTAATTCCCAATAAGTGCCTTGAACGTAACCCACTTAGTAGCCGGTGTCCAAGCGTGGGTATTTACAAGGCTTCAGTACTATCAACGTAAGGTCAAGAACGCGTGGATATCTTGTAATAGTCTCTGTGGACTCAAAGCCTCGGGCCACGTGCATACAACCTCCGTTCTAAGGCTTAGATTTCACTACCGTTTATTAACGAAAATGAATTTCCTAAACTGGAGGAATCAAATAAATTAAACATCTTTATGAAACAACAGTTTATAGAAGATATAACATAATATGTATGACATTTTAAAACATATATTTTAGAAACTTTTGTTTTAAATCAGTTAGTTAAAGATTTTTCTTCTTCATGTTCAATTCAAAGTGGAACTAATTTAACAAACTCAATTTTCAAAAACCGTCTTTGAATGCAAACGTTTATTAATATATCTAAGGTATTGAGAATTTTCACATTTCTAAGGCTTTTAAACAGAAGTTCTATTTTCATTCTCAATATTTCACAATCTGTTATTTGATATCCTTTCAACTACAGTAGAACTACGGTTTCAATACTCGGATCAATTGCAATTGTTTTTTCTATTGTATTGCACCAATTTGAAGCTACTTCTGACAATAAATAGTAATAGTACTGTTTCTTCGTCTATTGCAATAAAGTTGATTGAGAACTCTTTGTATTTTTTTAATTCTTACAATTTTAATAACAAACCTCCTTTGATTTTATAATATCTGTGCTTTACTTCAAACCTGTATATTACAATTTTATTAATGATTTGATGTCTACATATTATAATTTATCTATTCATCTAGCTATCAGTTAGTCCTGACTTCGTCTGCATATTTCAAAGTTGGGCGCCCTAGTTGTTCGTTATGTTTAATTTACTTTGGACAGCCATACTAGCCACGTCAAAGTTTTGTTAGATTTACAAACAGACGGAGATACGTAAGATTAATGAGTGAGGAAATAATATATACGTTATTTAAATACACACAAATACACACACATTCATATATAGAATGTATACATACTAAGAGGGATAGAGAACGCACAACAATTATTAAGTTTACACAAGCATGCACACACTGAAGTAATCATAATTGCAATTTGCAGCAACTAATATTATCTAATATATTAAATATCATATATTAACCTTTCACAGAATACATTTAGATGCTGATATATGTACATATGCACATATATAAAGCAGTACATATTCCGTGCAGACACAAACTTAATGTATCGTACCTAAACCTATTTAAGGTCATTCCATTTGAACTTTAGCGCAGCCTGAAGCGAAACCCTCGCATCAAACAACACTCGTGGTATTTCGACCTCTGCTACATATTAAAATTATTATATGTACCCAAATTTTGAGACTATAGACCGCGTTATAAAAGGTGTCATGTCTCAGGGGTCTTGTAATAATGGACGCTACTTCTGACCGTCTGCAAGTAAGGACAAGTCTCACGTGTGTCAGATAGTTATGTAAAATTGGTCCGGGAGGCTGTGACGAGCGAGTGACGTCACTCGACGTTCATCCTTACATAACTATATGTACGATAGCGTTATTAGTGTGTATATATGAGGATTTTATAATATATACACACAAGGGACAAGTTAGAAGCGAACAGATAGTTTTTTAGACATAAAATAAACAGTAAATATCCTTATAATTACAAATATTGAATATCCTTAAAGAAAAAGAATATAAACGATTTCAAACGGGAATTTTTATATTATTTATTAGTTGCCAAGTACTTGATTTCAACATGTTAATGTAACAAAAAAATTATAGCCATCGAAACATATGTATTTAGCAATTCTTTTGTCTGTCGTTAGATTAAAAGACGAGCAAAGCCACCTGAATCAGCTAGTCATTATAAAAGTTACATTCCAAATCAAAAGGGTTCACAACATTTCGATATCAGTCAAGTGAGACGGACGAGGGCTCTCAAAACACAGAGGTGACCTTTCATCGTGTCTTGACATTTGAGATTGAAAGGCGAGCTGGTGATTCGCTCCTCACTTGGACCATACCCTCAGTTTGAAGGGCAGATATTAAATCATTGGAATAACAATTCAATTCCGTTGATGTTAAGGTACAGAATGCATTGTAGTTAGAAGATGAAGGTGTGAGGCTGTGCTGTGCGACGGCGGCGCGCGCAGGTTTTAGACTTATAGTGATGTGATCGTGTTTTAGTAAATTATAATGATTTATATATTATGTATATTGAATATGAATTAAGAATTTGTGGGTAGTTACAGAATAATAATTTTGACGATAAATGGAAAGTTTATAAACATCTGTTAATCTAGAGTGATTGAAAACATATTAAAATTCAATGTACATATACTGAGAATGATTCAAATATAAGCTGATTTTCAATTGAAGTTATTTAATAATCTATATATGTAATATTTTGAATCGCTGCCATAATTCTGTTCGCGGTACAACACTAGCGTTTTCAGCGTTCAGTATTACGAAGATGGGTGCCGTGAGAGGCGGGCTGCTGGCTCGAGTCTGAACTGTTCATAATAGTGGGAATATAATGTGATTGGCACCAGCCATGGGCGTGGATAGCATACCACCGCGGCCTACAGTGAGTTACTACACATTTTATACGTTTTCCCATACTAATATTGAATTAAACTTCAGTTAGAAAATAATTAGTGAACGTAAAAATCTTCTTTCTGTAGCTGTATGTATCGTGTTTGTGTCAAGTGTGAACTAAATCAATAATACTGCAGTTTTTAAAGTCGGTGATGGTTCTGTCATCTCCGCTGTCACCGCACCGGTTGACGTTATGGAAATTATAACCCTATTATACTTTGAATAGAATTGAAAATGCAATGCAATTATATAAAACAATGTAATCATTGTTACATGGTAATTAATGAATGAAAATTAAATAGCTGTTGTATTTTTCTTTTATTCATATAATAATGTATTAATTATATATATATACATAATCAAGTAATTTCTTACATTATCGTAGCACCGTAGCGTTGTAGCTCCGTAGCATCGTAGAGTATTCTGTATGCAAGCCTCTCATTATTAAAGATTATATTTAATGAGGTTCTATGTTTGAGTCTTCATTTAAAAAAACATTTTATTTTAATTTTAAACCAACCTTTTTGCTGTAACATGAATTAAATGTCCTTACATAGTTAAGGAATTACTCTTTAAATTATTTTATATACAATAATAGGTATCTTTATTAATACAAAAAATTAAGATAATTTTATTGATATGATAATGTTGAAATCTTACCATTTGTTATTATTTTATAATGTTATTGTTATTTTTAAATTACATATGAGACTAATTTGTATGGATTTTGTAATAGATCAATATTTATGTACAGATAAAAAGGCATAGAAAGAGTATAAGAGTATAGCATAATACATACTCGTAATAGTATATATACAAGAGTAATATGTACATACAAGTAATCTATTTTGGCTACATGCTGCCTTAATAAACGTTGCGTTTGGAAGAAAGGCTTTAAATAATTAGTAAATAAAACACATTTAATTACAGATTTTAATGACAGATTTTTCACACATAAAAATAATCATTATTACCAATATCATCGCAATTCTTTTCTCTTCTTCTACCTGGCAATTTCCCAGCTTTAGCCAGGGTCTGCCTTATATGTTGAGAATAGTCTTGACTAATTGTTTTTACAACCGGCCGCCTGCCTGACATCTACCCTCTTTGGGAATGCATTAATCAGTGATGTCTAAATACTTTTAGAAAGTACAATTGACTAGGAAAAATCATTTGTTCAAATTTCATCTGTTTTGTAAGGTAATTCTTGCATCAAATGAATCTTTTCTAATGTCTCATCGAGGTACGGCTGTGACAAGGCTGTGTTGTAAAACCGACTCGTGCCACGAAAGCGTTCGTCTTCATAAATATGTGATTAGTTTAGAAACGCGAAGAACAAATTAGTTGGCGTCGCTGAAAAAGTTTGCCACATATATATATATATATACATATATATAGATATATAGTCAGTGGTGTGATTTTTCAGAGTCATATGTACTTTCGAAGAGTATTTAGACATCACTGATTAATGCATTCCCAAAGAGGGTTGATGTCAGGCAGGCGGCCGGTCGTAAAAACAATTAGCTAAAACTATTCACAACATGTAAGGCAGACCCTGGCTATACCTGGGAGATTGCCAGGTAGTAAAGAAGATATATATATATATATATATACACGACCTTCTCCATGTGAGACTAGGCCTTTGCTTAACAGTGGGCTCTGATAGGCTGATGATGATGATGATCTAACATTGAAATATCTATCCCCGATCACAGTATCTCAGTTCACTTTTGCTCTCGTAATAACTCTCCCGTAAAATCGCTCGTTCCGTAAACAAACAATATGTATTTCCGTATACGGAAACCATCAAGTGCGATGATAGTATCATTCAGATGAATTATTTGGCATCATATTATACGTATACTAGTTTTCCGTTCAGCATTGCCTGCAATCTCCGAGGATTTTGCAGCACAACATGTATATGTTTATGTGTGTGTGTGTATGTCTATGTGTGTGTACGGTATACATATATGTAACGTACAAAATTATATTAAAGTTATGTTTGAGAGTCAAACAAAACCGACAGACGTAATATTATGTTTATATTTAAACAGTTGATCTTCATATACTTAGGTTATTTAGAAAATGTAATTTCTTCCCTATTATTAACTTATTATGTCCTTTCTATGTATACATTAGAAAAATACAGTATTTATTGTAAATATATATAAAATACATGAATTCTCTGTTATCTTAAGCTGATAATAGTTGATAGTTATGTGACCAAACCTTGGATAATTTTAGATGTCATTTAGTTGTCACTCTCGGAGCTTTAGGGATTTAGTGAGGAGTGGGAAGGGACAATTGGATTTGGGAGAAGTTATAGAGAAGTAAAAGCCTCTTAGCAATCATTCGTCCAAAAAACCTTGACGTAATAGACAAATACTTCATAATATAGGAACTAAGACTTTTTCGAGTATTCATTTAAATAAAACTAGTATTTTTCGGATATACTATGCGGTTAATTTTAGTAAAAAATATCATACTCCCGACGTTTCGACTACTTTTCAGCAAACGTGATCACGAGTAGAGGAGATGTGAATGTCTGTCAGTCGGTCTTGTTATTTATCATCTATCGCCATTCATTTATTAATTTTCAAGAAGCCGGCTACTTCATAATAGTTCAGCTTTGGGAAGATATGCACTTTTTCAGTTTATGTACAGCATGAAATGTGTCGATAACGGCTACACGAGCAATAACTAAATGAAAAAATATTAAAAAATCTTCGAAATCAAATCGCAGCTATCATTTCATTGAATAAAAGGCATCTTTATATTTTGAAAGTACTAAGTACTAGTTCAATGGTATGTTAAAATAGGACTTAACCGTACTCAGTGTTAGTTATTATGGTTTAACAGAATTAATGATAATAATGTTCTTACTTTGTAATTATTTGGAACACAACAAAGGAGGTTGTATACAAAAAGGTTTTATATAAACATTCCTCTAAAGCTTGTCAGATTTAAAACCTGTTAATAGCTATGTTCTCGAGTGTCCGCTTCTATTTTGTACCTTCGTTGGGCTACCTAGTGACGTCATTCGCTGGGAGCCAATGCCCGCGATCTTTGTACTTATTTTGACATTTTCGGATCATTTCACTGAACTCTGACATTTGAAATAATATAGATAGTTATTGTAATTGTTATTTGAGAGTTGTTTCAAAAATATTATTTGTTTTCTATTTTTTATTACTGATGTTTGCGGAGAAGTAATGAATAAATAAATAATAATTCGAGCTCATTTTTTCATTCGATTCATTGAGTCTTTGTAGTATTTATAATTATTTCTACATACATATAATAAAAATTCCCATATGTGATACATATAAAGCTAGTAAAGAACAGCAATTTATAGAAAACTTTAGACATCTTTCCTTTTAATTCGTCAATGAAAAGATTAGAATGAATGAGTATTGATTTTATATAATCTTTTATAATGAAGGTATTTCAAAACAGATAATTATAATTCTGAACGATTCATTAATTATTATTTAACAAGTATAAGTATTATTGGAATATAAGAACGAACGGTATAACAATATTTATCTTTTCGCCTTTATTCATTGCTTTAAAGTTATTAAGTAAAAGATAATTTCATTTTATAAGAAGCTTAGAGATACGAAATTTGTTTAATAAATTTAGGTATATTAACATAAAGATATTACGACATACATTAGTTTGCATTTTGTACTCTATTACCTAAGATATACGATCGATTTTTCATTAAAGTATATTTATAAGATCACAGCACAAAAACGACCAAGAGAAAAGTAATTTTTTCAATTTCATTAATCCATTTCAACAAACATCACCTCGTAATGAGATTTCCTCGGATAGATGTTTTAATTAATCAGAATTTTTAATATTTGATACATTTCTTTACTATTAATTAAATTTGGAATGATGGCGTACGTATTTATATTAGATAGGGTTATATTATTAATAACTTAATAGAAATAAAGTTATTTAATTTACATATTTATACGCTTACATCTCTTCGGCCCATGAAATTACAATGATTGTAAAGTGATCAAGCTTTCGCATAGGTTATAATGATTTAAGTACATTATTAAAGGTCGAGAGTTATATCTCGAACTAGTTTCCATAATGATTCCTGTGTCTTATTCCAGTTGCAGCTGGAAGCAGGCTCGGGGGATGGTCCAGGTCCTCCGATGAACAACAACGCTGACGGCGCCGTGGCCAGTCCCCCCAGAGATGACAACCACAACCCAGACCCAACCACGCCGAGAGCCACGCAAATTACACCCTCAGGTATGTACAACTTGCCCTTTCCTTGTTCCCACTCCTCCCCATCCCCAAAAATACCAAGCTTGGCAACGCATCAGCAACAGAGATGTTGCGAATGTCCATGGGTGACGGTAACTACTGCCCATCAAAAATCAAATAGGCTATCTGCTCATGTGAAATGTACATAAAAAAATAACTTGAAATTTGAACCTTCTCACATTTAGTTCAGGTCACTGCTCTGAACGATTCAAGAAATAATTCTCTCTTATATTTAATTTGATTTTTATAAATAAATAGCATTTTCTTATAATAGTTCATGGTTTATTTGATTGAGGAAGTAATAAGACTGAACTTTGACCGACCCTAGAATGAATAGCTCTGAGAACTTTGTTAAATTTAGTAACGAATAGAGTTCCTAAGAATACACTATGAAAAAAAAAATAGAACTACAAAAGCCTGAATGTCGCTCTGTAAATAGAAAAGCAACAGCAGCGCTATAGAATTTCTGAAGAGATTGAAATCGAAAACATATTACAGAGATCGGGCGATCTTTACATATTCAGTACTAAAAGGATTCCAACGTCAGGGTCTGTAGGGTAGGCTTTTATGGACTGGATGGTGATAAATTGAGTGATTTATCCCGCTACGACTTTTCTATTTCTACAAAACGTGCTGAATTTTATCAATTCGTGTAAAATATAGGAATCTAAAGGAAAAATATCAAATAATATTTAATGTGAGTTAGTTTAAAATACTCACAGCTCATCATTTTTCTAACTGTATCTTATACTAACACAGTCGCAAATCAAACAATGGAAAAATTTATTAAAGGTCACGTAATCTTTTAACAAAAAATATATTTTATGACGGAACCTTTGAAGTGGACCCGTCAAACGTTGGAATTTGTAATTCCTTTTACAGAATTTCGTACACGTGTTTGGGGTAATACAAAGGATTGAACGCGTGGCTTGATGAAGTGCTCATGATATATAACATTGAGATAACAATTTCGTTATTGCTAATCTTTAAATATTAATGAACAATTGGAGAATAAGTTTTTGAAATATATGAACAATTGAAAAATAATATTAAATGTAGTTATTAATGGATATAGAAATTAATTAAATTCTAGGTTACATCTGAATTTTTGAAGTACTTGTATTTATAACGTTCTGTTTAATTCCAATTGCAGCGCTGTACGTGTACTACTTTTTTCAGAGCTCTCGTATTCGAAATAGCATTATAAGGTCAAAGATGAAATTAGTTCAAATTTACGTTTTAAAAATACTTTTCATTTTTTTTTGTTTGTTTTGATCAGCATTGGTTGTGTTCGTGTTTCATGCTGAAAGCTATTATACTGTTGAAAATAATGGCTTTGTTACAAGAAAGATATAAATAAGAAAAGAATATCATTTTTATTTGGTATCGTTATTTTATTCTCTTTTTAAGTTTTAAGACGGAACTGTCTTTTGTCTTAAAATTTTTGTTAATACAATATGATACAATCTTAAATAATTTCATAAGAATGTCATGAAAATCAATAAAGTTTTTCTAAAGAATATTCCCGCCAAATAGGATGAATAAAATTTTGATATAAAAAAAATTACATAACGACTCGAGGAAACATCAAACATACACTCACCACTAGCCTCGTATAGCCACCATGTTTTTGTGTGTATAAGTGGTCCCCTTTTTATATGAGGGTTTCCTAGCCCCCCTCCCACCTAGTCTGAGAGAAAACAGTAGTTTACTGTGCAGACATGTTTTGGTTGAACCTTAAATCCACCAAATAAACCCTAGCTTACTAACTCCTACAGACACGGCATACCATACATACTCAAATTACACTCTTGAGGATAACTTGATAAGCGCGCCGGGGTATGTGATAATACATTTCTTTGAATCTTATTCTTGGGGAAAGGATTGTTTTTCACGGGATCCTTTGACATGTGCGGATGACATAAGTAATGTGATTTCTTCAGGCGATCGAATACTTTATTCCCTTCACCGAGATATAGATTAGTGTCAAAGTTCCACCTTTGTTTACGGCTGAACACGGTCATTCAGTAGTATTGGAGCCACAAGCATTCGGCGTGTTATTCCCCGGAAGAAATGGCAAAGCAAAAAAAATTGGTTGTTTGTAAAGTAGGTTTACGATCGAGATGTTTACGTGGTAACGTCTTATTGGTGATATAAGTTTTTGGGAAGTAAGGAATTAATGAAGATAACAATTTTTTCAAATTTTAAATTACATCTATCGTTTTATTCACACTTTTGATGGTAAATTTCGGGTGTAAAATGACAAGTTTACTTATTCGACTATGATATACATTTTTCTTCATACATACATTCATACAAATATACTTTTATACATTTATACAAACATTTATGCATACATACATAACATACCATACGATCAGTTACAATCAGTTAAAATCTCCATTCGTTTGTATGCCGCTAGAGTGAGAGAGACGGAAGATCGGTCCACTCACTCGAACGCTATGCCTGCCTCCGCTCGTGAGGATTCCGCGTGACAAGTTTCACGGAATGACTGGCAGCGCTCGAGATGAGACGGGAGATCGGTCCGTCTCTCTCTCTCGTTATACCTGCGATCGCGCTCGTGAGGTTTTGGTGTGACACAAGTTTCTGAACATGTCACCCGACTAAAACGATTTTAAAGACGTTATCACGTCAAAAAGAACGTTTAAATAAGATTTCGAACGCGGTAACCATTGTGGCCCTCTGTGCTCAAAAAACTAAAAGAGTTGAGCTTTGTAGCGCCTTTCTAAAAAGGTCAAGACAAGCTTTGACAGTCCTTACTACTTCCTCTAATTTAATCTGCTGGAATGGTAGCATGTACGTTCATCAAAATTGAAACTGTTTGCAACTGTTTGAAGTGATATCAATCCATGTCTCGTGACAGACGAAAATCTCCAATGTAGGAAATTAAGAGGGGCGAAACCGATCTCGTGAAAATTAATGCCACCAGAATTCAAGCGTGCTTTTTTCCGTAAATGCCTGTCAATTCACTAAAACTCAGTCTCTATTTTACCATTGAACAACCAATCGCATGGTGAGCCTCCATCCTTTGGTTACATATCTTCTCCCTGTCCGGACGAAGTAATGCGCTTCCTCCAGCACAACATCTGGTACGAACAGTTTTCCTGAGTATGTTTCCTTCCATTTACAATTAGTGTGTGTAGAGGGCAAGAGTGAAGAGGTCACAACTAATTGTGAATTAACTAGATTAACTTATTCCTACCAAGCATCAGGTTCAAAGATATTCAAGTGCTATCCATTTTAATTTTTATATTAAAAACAAGTATAAATTACTTGAAATTTTTTGAATAGTGACAGGTCAGGTCACCTAACTTAATTAATGATAGATCATGCCTTAGGTAAAGTCACCGTTTCATTTCTTCATTTCAAACTCAATTCAATATAAGACCAAAGAAAATAAGGCTTTCAGATTCCGAAGCTATGAACATTTTTTCGAGAGTAGATCTCAAATATTCTTATTACAGTTTTGAGTAATTTAAACAATAAAATATGTAATTATGAATGGAAAGAGGTTTAAGGCAATACAAACTTATCCCGTCTTGACCTTTTAAAAGTCTATTTTTAGTTAGTTTTGTAAATTTAGCTTAGAACAATAACAATTGTTTCTTTCAGGTTAAAACTAAATTTCATATCGTAGAAGGTATAATGAAAATATATAAAAGAGATATTGAAATTTATATCAGTTAAGAAATATATACTTATAGCATCAGTTTCTTTAATTATGAACAAATGTAAAGAATAAGTGAATTACTATTCATGATTATACTATTGATATTACTACTATTCTTCTACTAACTGATCTGATAGAAGTTAGTTCGTAAATACATGTTATTTATATTCTGTAAGTGTAGTGTAATTACAATATAAATGTGTTCTAATTAAGACGCTGACCTATATTCCGCTTCGCAGGAACTTGCAACTTGCAAGTAACCAATGCACGTAACATAACTTATGTTGCAGCTATTAATAGTTGTATGTTTCATGATTTAGTATAATGACAAAAGATTTATGATATTTAAGATATTATGATAAAGTTTACTTAATTTATATCTTTCTTTCTTACATTATAACCAAAGATTCTGGATGATTTGATTGGTTACGAACCGATATTGATTAGCATTTAAAAGATTTTTATCAGATTCGTTACTTTCAAGGATTATTTCAAGGGTTTCTAACACACATATAAAATTAAAATTGCTTAAAGTGTTGCTTCATACTTGCACCTCATTGAAATTCTCATAGTTTTCTCATTTTTTTTTATGAAAAGATTAAAAGAATGAAATATTCTCTATTACTTAAACTCACTTAGCACTTATTAGTAATTAGTACCTTTACAATCTTCAAACAGCGTTTAATACTCAAGATATACCTTACATTTACCGCAAAACGTTGGACCTAATTCTATTATCCCTAGACCTCTTGAACGTCAGCTTCGAGTGAGATGGCGTTGTGCCAGAATTGATACAAGGCGGTACGTCAAGCAACGAACTCTGCTGCCGCTTGTATTCGAGTAACATGGATAAGCTACATGTGTGTTTTGAAGGATATACTTAGGTCTTAGAGGTTACTAAATACATATAAAACTACATAAGGAAGGTTGTAAATGACGCTAACTTGCGTAAATAAACATAATTAAGGAGTTAGCACATCTTTTCGATACTTGTATACATTAAATGAACTTAAAAAACATTGACGCACAAAAAATATTGATATCTTATATACCACGGCATACATAGGAAATAATTATTATAGTAGAGTGTTAGGAATATTTATTATTTTAAAATAACACTTCATCTAAACATGCTTTTGAAAACGGATCGATAGCATTAAACAAACTTCTCTAGAATTAATTCTATACGGTATCCGATGGTGATTCTTGGTAACGTTCCGGGCTCATTTTTGTGTAATATTTGCCCAAAATAATGATATTAATACGTCGGCTTTATGAAAAATTTACCAAACAATATCTGGAAAAATAGCTTCATTAGAAAGTAAAAAATATACAAGTATTTTGATTCGATAGGGCTGCAGATTAACATTTTTAAAACTGAAACCACAAGGACTCCCAAAGTGGTATGAAAATTATCTCATTTGTCTCATGGCCACTTAATAATAAAATGAGATCTAAGATTTTCGCGAGTATTCCTTTAAATGAAACTAATATTTTTCGGGTGTACTACGCGATTCTTATTTTAGGTAATTTACAGCAACAGTCGATGCTTTATAACCGAAACGTCGGGAGTATGTAGTTTTTGATATAAATTAAAATCGCGTGGTACATCCGAAAAATATTAGTTTTATTCACTTAATAATATTTTTTTTATGAAATGAGTTTTAATAAAGTCATTTTTTAAATATAATTAATGAAAAATCTAGAAGATGCCGTGAAGGCTTTTTAGCCTTGGTATATTATTGAAACAAGACTCGCTCTTTATCTTGTTTCACCTTGTTTTTATTTTATTTCTTCGCGTCATTTTCAAAACATTGGTAGCCTTATTTCCTGACATTTATACAAGTGTTATTAATTTTATTTCATTCTTAAATTAATAAATTAACAATTTTAATGCAAAAAACATTTAGGTAAATTAAAGGGCCAATTAAACCTTTTAACTTCCGACGGCTTATTAAAATCTTCACGTCTTTCAAAAGGTTAAGTGGCCTTTTTTATTTTTCGAATGACTGTCCTAAATAAATTTCACCTAGATAAATTATAAAATGAGTAGATGTATGTGTAAATTAATTCAAATATCCTTTTGATACATGATTTAAATATAAACTATTCAAAACAAAATAGGACCCACCAGGATTTAACAACAAAAGTGTAGGCCCTATTTTGTTTTGACTAGTCTATTATGAAGCTTCACTTGCTATTTATGCTTTTAAAAATTTACAACTAATCCTCCAATGTAGTCTCTAAATTGCTCAATAAATTTTAAACTTAGCAACTAATATTACGGTAATATTGAGGCACATACATATAATATTTATAGAATATACCATACTTTACAAAGTACTAGACATTCAATTTTAAATAGTTACGCAGTATCTCGCTCGCAATTTTACATATTTAACAAGGCTTCATACTCATCGAATATATTTTATAAGTAGAAAAGTTTATTGCTTTACTGTATACTCTTTTAGATATATATTTTAAAGAAATTAACTATTATTTAGGAATTATTGCTTATATAGTAGGATAAAACAAAAAATGATGAATTCTATGTTATAACCAATCACGATTAACTTCTCACATTATTTCATAGAATATAATTGCGTATATTTTTCCATGTCTATTATTTTAAGTGACCCGACCTTGACCCGTCCCGGGCCGAGATTGACGCGACTCCCCCGGGCAAGGCTCTGTTTGAATCTGATGACGATACGATTGTAGATATTCTGATATTTAGTTATTCGGTCCACTAATAAATCAAGATATTTGGCCTTCGTGCCAAAACAACACAATAAAACTGACAAACTCACGGACAATGCGCTAGAATTAAGGAAGAACTTCATGTCTAGCCTTGGAAGTAAATACTGAAACTGCGCATTCTTTGAAGTATATAAAACTCTTATAATACACCCACCTAGTGAGTTCAGACAAATTAACTTTATTTAATTAAATAAAATAGTGTTTATTTTATCTAGTTAATTTGTTTTTAATGTCTGAAACATTTTGTTTAGGCTACTGAGTTTATGGAAATTGTTTTATAAACAGAAGTACTGAAACTATACGGCGACCGGCTATCAGAATGGGAAAGGACGGAGGTGCGAAAATATCCAGAAATATGGTTCCTGGGACTAGAGGCGAATAAAGTCCAGGCGAGATCCAACCTGCCCAATAATTGTGGTTTTGATGATGAAAACGGCAGTTACAATAAAGTAAGTATTAAAAAGAACATATGCGATGGCTATGAAAATTCATAGCTCGTATCGTCCGATATTGTTTGTAAAACATATCCCTAAAGAATCTTTATATTACGAGCTTGAAGTAGCTTCAAAGAGATGCAAGCTATAACAAGTCTTTAACACGATAAGGGGCTTGTAATAGCTAATATAACGTTTAACAACTTGCTCGTTATGTGACGCAGGAGCCGGGCGTCTGTAAAAATGTAAATTCTGACCCCATTAGCCGGATACGTTCATCCAACAAAAAACTAGACGTAATTTTACATTTTACAGCAAATCCATGATCACATAGCCTATCGATACGAAATTCTAGAAGTGATCGGGAAGGGTTCATTCGGACAAGTAATAAGAGCATTGGATTACCGTACGGGAAACCAGGTCGCGATTAAAATCATCAGAAACAAGAAACGGTTCCATCATCAGGCCCTCGTGGAAGTGAGGGTTCTGGATCATTTGCGGTTAAAGGACAAAGACCAATCGCACAACGTCATCCACATGCTGGACTACTTCTACTTCAGAAACCATTTGTGTATAAGCTTCGAACTCATGAGGTGAGATTACTAAGTTTTTATTAACTTACTAGCCTTCCAACTATTATAATAACTAATGAAATTTGAAGTTGAAATAAAATCACAGACGTTATAATTTTGAAACTATTCATTGGTTTCAACCTTGTTCGATCGCAAAAACTGTATAGTTAATAAAAAGCCTGCCAAGTCATTATTTTTCTATTAAAGTCCATTACGTGCCGATAATAAGCGTTGTTCAATTCTCAAATCGCGAGCTTGCACAAAACTTGGGCAAAGCATAATAAATAGCATTGTCGAGTCAGTGTCACCTCGTGCCAGGATAGTGCCGTAATTATCGCTTCCATTCTAAGTGAAGTTCCATTAGGGATAGCAATTTGATTAGAAATACATTTTGGTAATATTTTTATTTGTTAGAATATTTTTCGTAATCGTGATTACTATAAATTCCTTTGGTGTTTATGACATTTATATAATTCCAAGAACAATTAATTCTAAGAACTTTATTTTGTCTAAAAACTGTTGTTATACAAAAAGCATTCTTTTAAATATTCATTTAACAGCAGAACATATGGTTTTAAGTCTGATTTAATTTTGAATATAAGAATGTTCATTTAAAAGTACATAAACATCATTAATCTCGTCAGATATTTACATAGGTTAATATTTTTAACCATATCCAACCTCTTTAGTACTATCTTTTTGGAGTAAATTTTACTGAAAATTAAGTAGATTTAAATAGTTGTGTTTATGTTTCCAGCATTAATCTGTACGAGCTGATCAAGAAGAACAACTACCAGGGGTTCAGTCTGAGTCTCATCAGACGGTTCGCCAACTCTCTGCTTCGCTGTCTCCGGTTACTGGAGGCTGAGAACATCATTCATTGCGATTTGAAACCTGTACGTGGAAATGTTGCACTATTCTAATAGTATACAATTACGGATACGACTTCTTAGGTTTCCAGAATAATCGTAATAAATTACTTCAGGCTTTAATTAGAAGCTGTGACATTAACTGTTGATAATATCTATAATAGAGGAGAATAGAACTAAGGAAGAAAATGAATATACATACATAAGTCTTATACAATCTATAAATCACAGCATATTAATGAAAATTCTTGTATATTAATTATCTAATTCAAATTAATTAATTGAACTCTTAGTCTAGAAAATCAAAACCAAATACTTTTGTAATATGGCCATATAATTCCAGGAGAACATTCTGCTGAAGGCTCGAGGCAGTTCCTCCATCAAGGTCATAGATTTCGGTAGTTCATGTTACACGCACGAGCGAGTCTACACCTACATACAGTCCCGCTTCTACCGCAGCCCTGAGGTCATTCTGGGACTGCAATACGGAACCCCTATTGATATGTGGAGCATGGGTTGGTATTACAGAGATTATTGGTTATTTTAACATCATCATCAGACTATCAGAGCCCATTCTGAGCAAAGAACTCTTTTCACATGGAGAAGATTTGAGCATTAATCACCACGCTTGCTAAATACGGGTTGTTGATTTTAAGCTTACTATTGAAATTATAAGTTCAGGTTTCCTCACGATGTTTTCCTTCACCGTCTGTCAGTGATGTCTAAATACTCTCAGAAAGTACATATATGATTTTAACATAGAATGTACAAATTTGATTGGTATATTGAATTATACTCTTTCCAAAAATTATTAGGGCTAATTCTATGGAAGAATTAGGAATTTTTAAACCATTTTATACAGTATTCCAATTAGATCTTTCTAATGCTTACGTGAACTCAGAGAGTAGCGGCTACTGTGTATTGCTCAATAACTGTTGACTACGCAAAAGGTTTCAATCTGTCTAGCCAGTTATTATCTAGACCTGATCTCACAGACTGGAGTGTTATATAATGTTGGAAGCACGCGTTGGGTCATCGCTGATGATAGATAAATGTAGCGCTAATAATGTTTTATAGGTATTTCACATTTTTGTCCATTCCTTACTTAATAATTAGGTGGTTAAGATGGTTTAGATTTTATCGCGCAGTTAATAATAATTATCAAAATAAAACGACCAATGTGAAAGCACTGAGTAATATATCATAATTTAGTTAAGAGCTAACTTTATTAATTATTATTTATACTATTGAAATCACAATGAAATATATATATGTATGCTAAATATTTTAAACAATATCACGGTTTACTCAAACGCCTTCTGAAAGAAATAAATTATTAATTAACAGAACAAAAGAGTAGACATAGTTTTAAAATGTGGTTTAAACCGTGTTATGACTTTATGAGTCAGATTAGATATATGTTTTAGATGTTTAATGTTTAGATCAAGTAGGTATATTTATTTATTGGGAACAAAAAACATCCATATAATACCAAATATACCGGTTAATGTCAGACACTCTGAGACTTTGATTAATCACCGCTTCAAATTGATCACATTTAACATACTTCTTGTCGTATCAAACTGATTATTTCGCTTACCATTCATATAAATGTACATAATTCATAGTCTTAAAAGTTTAAAACAGTATGAAATTGTTCATAAAATATGTAACCTTTCTAACCTGTTATTTGAATATATTTATAACAGATCACATAACAGATATAAATATATTTATAAATATTTTAATAAGAATATAGTCTTAATGCACTAGTAATAAGGGCGAATTTCACTTAACATATTTATGCATTATTCGGACATTACGTAAGCAAGTTTGTAGAAAGCCGAGAGAAAGGCGACACACGTGCGATCCGCAAATATCGAAGCATCATTTTTACGCAACAGAATACATCTTATGACATTTTTATATAATTTAATAATATATTGAACTCCGAAAATAATGACCGGCATAAAGATGTAGGCCAGAAAACGACATTTAGGCGTAGGTACTGGCATTAAAATACATATGTTATTTGATTTAATTTGCGTATTAGTTTATATAAACAAAATAAAATAAAATCAGGTATTCTAGAACTGAGTTGTAAAAATAAAACATGTTTTTCATTCCTATTACATTAAAGAATATTAATTTCTGATCTGACTGTTATACATTTGCAGAATCTCAATAAACACATGCCACTCCCAGTTTTAAGCCAATCACTGACAGCTTTATAATAAACATAGAAAACCGAACTAGGCTGCATCCTGCAGGCTAATGATATCACCAATAGGATATTATTTTGGCTTGGACATTGATTAAATACAGCTGGTTTAGGCACACATGCCGTATATAGAACCTGTATAAATTACCATTATAACCAAAACATAAATTAAGTCCAATGCCAACGATTTAACTAGCAATTATACCAGGTTGTATCCTCGCCGAGCTCCGCACGGGGTATCCATTATTTCCTGGAGAGAATGAGACGGAACAGCTGGCCTGCATCATGGAACTGCTGGGGCCGCCTCCACCCGACCTGCTTCTACACGCCACAAGGAAACGTCTGTTCTTTGGTAAGAAAATACAATTTCACTTGTTTATAATTATCTTTCAATGCCTTTTTTCCTCATAGTCCGCATGAAATGACGGTTTTAGGAAGAAAGAAAGAGATTAAAGTTTCCTTATATCCAAGTTTCTGACGTTGAGATAATTCTAACTTAAAGCAGAACCATATACGTACCATCATGGCTATCCCTAGATTCGGCAAAAAAGCTTGATCAGACTGAAATGTATCAGCATATAAATTACATACTAATCCAGATTCTAAAGGCTGTCCTCGCTCGGTGACCAACTCCAAAGGTCGTAAGCGTCGTCCAGGGTCCCGAGCATTGGCTGCTGCTGTCCGTTCAGACGACCCCGCATTTCTGCACTTCCTTCATCGATGTCTTGAGTGAGTCATCACCCTATACCTATGAATGTTTGTGGGGTCTGATTAAATTGGTTATGGGTAGACACCCACAAGAGTTCCATAGTCAGTCTAGACTTAGGTACTATAGTACAGACCTACCACAGTACCTAAGTCTAGACTGACCATGAAACTCGACCTTAGCATGACAAAAAACTTCAGACTCATATAGTATAAGTCTATATGGTATTAACAAACGTTATATTCTTGAAAGTGGAACGTTACCAACACAAAAGAACGACCCATTTGCTTTGGTAATGTCTTGTTTCTATAATTATTATTGTTATAAGTTTCCATTTATTAGTGAAGAAATATTAATAGCATTTCGTAAGACGCGATCTCTTTATATACAAGATGCTGCACGCTACTTTGTTTTCGTTTTTAAATGCTCTATGAAACTTACTGATTTGATTGCTTAAATAAGAATATTTGTAAGATTTTTTCGAAAATATTTCTTCGCGAGATCAAGTCCTTGCGTCCTGTAGTTAGTCTAGTTTAGTTAAAATGGGTGCAACCGCTTTAGAGATTAGCTGCAACATACACATTAACAGATATATTAAGAAATATGTATATAAAGGTACGTCATTTGTTGCAAAGTAGAAAAAAATATTTCGCCAATTACAAAATTATATTATTCTAGCAATGATCAAAAGTTTTATTGATAGTTCAACAGACTTAATATTGTTTTATTGTATAAAGTTTATAATATTTGATGAGATCAAATAACAATACAATTTTCAACATCACTTTAAAAGACACCAAATCAAATATAAGTAAGTTATTATTAAATCTTTTGCTTAAATAGTATACTTTACTACATTTTATTATATGTATAAACTGCTTGAAGTTGTAAACATAACCTGTTCATCATTTTTGAATATATTAAAATGAATCGTGAACTTTCTCTGAAGTTCACACTTTTTTTGTATCTGTAGGAAGGAGCGGTCGTGAATGAAATATCTAATAACCGGTAAATGTTGAAAGTAAAAGTTAATTCTCACGACAGAAAACCATTCGTTTCCTCTCTTATACAAATTACATAAAGCTGATAAATTAATTAGTAACACAATATAAAGTTTAATTGGTCCGCCCTTTTACGTGGGAGTCTAATTCAATTAATTGGTATGAATATATTCAATTAATATCTTGAAATACTTTATATATAGTTTAAATTGCTTTCGAGTGTCAGGTAAGAATGATGACCAGTTGTTTTCGCATCATCAAAGCATTATATTTGATATGGTCTGTCGAGTTCAACCGACCTTTGGTAATCGGGGTCGGATTTCCTAACAATGGACTATTTTGTGAATCTCCTCGTCAATTTTTCATTATAATTGGCATTTTCATACAAACGAAGTTTTACGTAATTTCTGTAGATAAAATAAAACTTAATTGTGTGTTTGTTATTTTCGTATATTTTTCTCAAATATTAATGTTCATTTTACACGATTCTCTTATTCAGTAAATATTTAATTAACAACCTATTATTTCACTTTTGTCAGTTTATCATTCTGTTTGCCGCGGGTAAAAGTTGAATTTTCTAAATTAATTTTTATTGTGACTTTTTTTGGATTAAAAGAGATTTGCAGGAAGAAAAGTCTAATGGGCACAAAAAGACCAAATAGATGAAAATAGCAAAAGAGTTCTGGTTTAAAGCTAGGCACTAAATATAATTCGTATTTAAATATAGACGAATAGGAACATAAGCTTTTTGAATGCCTCAATTTTAATTAATATTTATTATTATGCATTTTCTTTCAATAGCATTAATACCTAATTTTAAAAAACTTTGATGGATGATTTGTCATTTGTCACTCATCGAGGCAAAGACTGAACCAGAATTGCAGATTGGATTTCAAAACTAGGCTAGGTTTGATCATCGCAATAACTGATAAGCCACATGTTGGGAGTATGGTATATTCATGTGACAAAATATATTCTTCAGATAAATAGTTATAAAGTTACAGAAAAATTAAAAAGTTTGCTGGTTCTCTTATTTATACCAATTAATATTATGACTCAAGAAACAAATGGCAAGTAAAAGTAACTGATAGTGTTCGCTAACTGCAAAACCCATAATGTGCTCAACAAAGTAACTTCTATACCTACCATAAACAGTCTCTGTAACAAGTGTATGAATTACCGTGTCTAGTTTTCGTGACCTTTCCTACGAAAGTGGTGAAAGCCGTGACCCTGGGAGCGGTCCTTATAACCACCGTGATTCAAATCGACTCTAGAAAATTATAATAAAGACTTTAGAAACGCTTGCACTTTGATATTAACAGTTTAAATTGAACATTTCTTGAATTTTCATACGAGATATGAACTCGAAGATTTCTATTTTATGACAGAATAAATCTTCAATTACTTCAACGTACATAAATGTACATACGTCCATGTTCCGACTGTGATACAATCTCGTACTCTTACAACAGATTCCCCGCATTCTTTTCCCACAAATCTTTCGCCGCGAAATGTGACCGATGCGTGGTGAAAGGTTACTAAACTGACGCAATGGCATACATTACATATGTGTATGACAGCTGCGGAACTAGAAAATATGAGCTTCTTCTAACTTATGGACATTATATATATGTTTTCACTAACTAATTATGATGTGTTTTAACTAAATTTAACATATGCATACCACTAAAAGGTTTTCCATCTTGTACCCTAACAACGATCAACAATTTTTGTTTTCTTTTTGACATAATCATCATTATAAGCCGATGTGCTTATTAAATCATTTAAAAATGTTTTTCGTAAAATTTTAATGTTAGCAACAATTATTATCGCGTGTGATTTGTGTTTTAATCTAACATTTTCTATTACGTAAACATCTAGATCTAGTCATTATAGATCTAGACTCGGGTGAGCTAGATGAGATAGGTATCAATTAATTAAACAAGAATTAGTTCATGAAACATAGTAGACTAATTTTTTGGGTTTAACTTATACTTATTATATTATTTTTATACAATTATATTACAATAATAACGATTCCTGATACCGCTGAAAAATTTACAAAAAACAGAGACATTTACAATTTATTTTGTTCTCAAATATAATTTCATTCTATAATATTATCTAATACTTTCGTGAGTATTCATTTATATGAAACTATTTTTTTCGGATTATACTATGTACTCTATATTAATTTATGATTAAAATGAATTGTTTATAATATACTTTTATTAAATGTATAGACTCAGACTCAGCACTAGACTCATTTAAGGAAAAGGTTAATAATACCATTAAAATATCCAAAAAATACTTCATTAATTAAAGTTTATATAATTCTTAACCATCACATTGACGTGTGTGATGTTTTCCTATAATTTCCTCGTTAATAAATCAAATTCAATGATCGTTTGTTTCGTTGTTATCCAAAGGTTAATACCGGGTGTGAGTGTGAAAGTATCTGATACCTCAGGTTACTAAGAGTTCAACTTTGATAAACATTTAATAAATCTCACTGAAAATTTCACTCAATTCATTCATTTCATAAAATAATTAGAATAGGGTTTTAAAATGTCTACTAGAATTACATTAACTTTGTCTTGAAAGTGGTTGGGTTACTTTCTTAACATGAGGTAGTTTATGGATAAAAATGGTAATTATAATTTATGAAAATAAAGGCTAAACTAAAAATTAGTATAAACTAAATTAAAATAAACCTATAATTTCACCTAATTAAAACACACGTATTGCTTCTGTTAGAGTCACTGTCTAATTTATACTGTTTTATTCAATGAAAAGAGTAAAGAGCATGTTCATTAAGGATAATTTACTGCTAATAAATAAAGGAATAATAATATACACAGGATATATATAGTCTTACTGGTCAGTGTGGTCAAACACCTGTTTGAGTAGAAACAATTAATTATAATAATATACAATATTTATAAATATTAATTTCTAGACGACTACCTATAAGATGAACATAACCCATCTTTCGAAGTTCCAATTTAAATTATACTTATTGTCATAATGAGACTAGTTTTAGTACTTAAACTTAATGACAGTAAAAACCGAATGAAGTAAGCAATTTTAAATGACTAGTTTCTTTTTATGTAATTCTTTTACCTTAATATATCTTGTATGTGTACAAAATATGTCAAGTATGTTGTGACAGACACGTATAACAAGTTTTTAGAGGAATTTTATATATTTTTTATTTCAATGATATATAAATATTTTTCTTGTAACACACCTGAAGCGGTTATATTTTAGTTCGGTAGTAACCGAAGTATTAAAAAAATATATATTGTGTGCAAGCTGCATTACCGAACGTATTAACAATTAGTCTTGAATTCCAATTATTTAAGAAATGACAATAAACGTTCCTGAACGGAATGAAGAATGCGATCGTATTTAATTCAATTATGGATACATTAGGGATTGAAAGAAAAAACATAGAAAAACATTAAATGTATATAAAATATAAGAATTACATTTATTTTGGTTAATGAACGTTAAAGAGTTTGAAATGTTTAACTAAAATTAAAGGTAAATCCAAAGCGAATTCAGGAGGCTTTATTACGAGATATTCTAGTTATTCGACCCAAATATCATTCTAGAATTATAACTATCAGCAACAGTATTTATAAATGTAATAATTTAGGTAAGTCCTAAGAGCTACACGCCTTGATCTAGATATGACTGGTCAACGAACCCACAGTCACTTTTGAACCGCTGAGCTTTATTGTGTTAGACATGGCAATACTATAAAAGATTTTATAATAATATTCCTTACCTTAAATTAAATGCTTGTCTTTAAATATATAGAAAAAAAGACGAATAGATTATATTATAAAATAGTATAAGATATATTTATTTCTTCTCTTAAGTAAGATAACATGTACCTAGAAAGAAAAAAATGAAAGAAAAAGAAATTTCGCTAATTACAAAACAAATAACAATGTTACCAACATTGACTTCTGTAAAAAATCATATAGATGCTTAACAACTTATTTAATAATAAAAAATATGAAACCTATGACATAACATTGAATTGAGACCGTAAATGGCCATACATAATATATGAGCTTCGGTTTGAAAAAACGCTACAGACATTCGCTTTGAATTTATAAACGATGGAAACTTCTAGAACGACAGTCCATTCTGTATAAGACATTGTTGCGTTGGAATTTGAACATTCTAAGTGTTAATTAATGTTTTATAATAAATCTATAAATGTCATTACTACAGCCTTTATTGCAATGGAAACTAACTTATTTATTTTTTATTACAGGTGGGATCCAAAGAGACGTATTACGCCCACAGAGGCTTCTCGTCATGAGTTTGTAATGGGGTGTGCTTTGGGCAGTACTCCGTCGGGAGTGTTGGCTCTGCCTCGTCTCCCGCCGCCCAGACCAGCTCGAACAGCTCTCCTCCACTCACAGTCAGCCGGCGACGTGGCCGCCATGTTAGGGCGAGCGTGACCTAAGGACTCCAGACTCAGAATCGGTTCCAGTGGCCTGCCATAGAAACTTCTTTTATCCAAACCTCATTTCTGTCATATCTGAACGTTTTTCGAGCCCGGAACGAATTCTGATGCAATGGCGAAAGGTACGCAGGACCAAAACTTCTGAATCATCTTAGTGTTACGATATATTTTATTTCAGATATCCATTGCTCAACCATGCGTCCCAAATTTAAGAAGCACGATATTTCATAGCTGCCTCTTACTTTGATTTTTAGTTTTCGATAGCTGCACAGTTTATCAGAGTACTGACGTGTCGTAAACTCAACCGACGTTACATTTACATAACTATATACATTTTTGAAATGGAAGTATTGGATGTGGGAACGTTGTGGGTCTATCTTCATCACGATCGGGCTATGAACCATCATCTATATTCTGTTCCGCACTACTTATCAGCGCCGGCGGAACGCTTGCGCAATAATTCTTTACATATCGAAGTGGTTATACGGTTTTGTAGTAACACTGTGATAACGTCAGGATAGTTAGGGTCTTAAGAAATGTGCCAAAAATTACGAGCCCTCTCAATAAGATGTTTCCATATCTAAAATTACAACGAATGTTTAGCTTTCAGTAATCATTGATCTTTCTCTGAAGAGGGTATTTACTTGAAAACATATTCTTTAAGTTTCAAAGCTCCTAAAATAAGATCCATTTGATATCATCAATATATCATTAGATTAGTAAAGTGAGTAACGTACAGTACAAGATACGGAATGGCCCTCATATCTTTAAAAACGAATACTGGGATGTACACTTCTTAATTTATAGACAGGACATGATTAGAATATTTTTTGTACCCTCCGTTACATCTTAGTTCTATGTCTCTTCAAACTTTTTTTTATTTTTTATTGAATAACAATCTAGTCAAAGGTTTCTGTTACGATTTCTGAATGTCTTCATATAATGTAATAGAAAAATAAGCGTTTATAATGAATGTTTATAGAATGTGATCGTGTAGGTTTTGTAATCTTAGATAGACAATACTTATCGTTAATTAAGATTTCGTGTTAAGATCTCAAAGTAGTTAAGTGTATAGTTTGCCAAAATAATGGTTCTATGTATAATTTTGATTGTATAATATTTCTTCAGAAGTAAACGCGTCTCATCTGTCTCAATTATCTCAATTCCGGTCATAATCTTTCTGCTGCTGGTTAATTTATAAGTTACTCTTTAAGCTTGATGTATGTTAAAAAATTGTGTGTTCGTAGCAAATTTTTATAATATTAATTAAATGTTTGAAAATAGTTGCCGCCATTTGTTAAGTATTAAAAAATATTGATACAACTGTCATGTCATGGGTTTAATGTTTGCTTCACAGATGTTAAAGATATTTATAATCTGTTTAATTTCTTCCGGTCAGTCTGTTCAGTAGTTTAGATGTCTGTAACCTTATTGTAAGATGTAAATAACCTAGTTTTATCGTTAGAGAATGCGTCTAGGCGAAGCCAAACGGAATCAATAACTTTGTACTGTTAGATTTCGACGAGTTTCCATTGTTGGATTATGATTTGTAAAGATTATAATATATATCGCATTATTTATGTTAATTATCAACAAAAAACTCTAATTCTCTTATGTAATTTCACAAAATCGTAATGTATTATAATTATCTGTTAGTCTCGACGTCGTAAAATCGTTCGATGTTTTATATCGTCATCATATAATGGAACCACAACATTATTGGACTGATACTGCCCGGGGTACTTTCAATTTAGTAGCATTTGACCATTTAAGAAGTAGCCCTTATGACGAAGGTATTATGGTACACCTTCAACTATGTGAAAGGAGCTATTGCCTAATACAGCTTTGTAGGAAAACATACAGGAGATTAATTTTCAATGCAAAACCTTTTTAATATCTCAATTTGGATAACCTTGTTCACTTGCTATCTCTATATGATCCGATGTAATATAACTTTCTTTCTCAACAGTCTAGATATAGCTGTGTCGTCTTTTATACTATATATTTCTAAGTCTGGTTGGCCTATTCAATGTAAAATGAGAACTATTTGAACCCCTCTACGTACCTGTGTAGTCGGTCAAGTAATCTAGCGACTTGTATTATTGTATTAGATTTAGAAGAATGGTTGTTATATTTAACATTATATTGTAAAATGATATGTTTCGTTTTAAATGTAGATAATGGGTATTAAATTCTTCCAACCGAACTTTTTGTTTGTGATTTTCTTTACGAATAATAATAAATATTTTTAATCTGTATAATTTAAACATAAAATGAATTTCAAACAAATAGCATTATACAACTGATATATAATGTAATTCATTAAAATTATATTAATTAATGAAATAAATTAAAGTTTTTTTTTTCAGGAAAAGTGGCCATTTTATATCGCACGCATTGTAAGTCGATGTACATGTTTTAGATAACGTTCTAATTGGCAAATATTTCCTGTAAAATAAACAACGCATTGAAAGATTTCCTGATAAATTATTAGTTGAATGATGAATGGACTCTTTGGTGGGAACCTTTGCTTTCGACGTAATTAATTATCTGTAATTAGTTTCTGATCAACAAACTCTGCATGTTAACATGGGTTTGCACCATGATACTTTTCGTTTCAGTTTTTTGATTTATAAATGATCTTCTAATGTCACATACGTGACATGATAATCCAAATTTGAGGTTTTACAATGACATAGCATTAATTCTTTACTATCATATATTAAACTATATAAATAGACGAAATATATGAAATTCACAGATAGCTGTACGTAATATGAATAATTTGTAAGTATTTCAGATTTTGGTCAGACATTTTTATTGTTTAAATATACTCCAAATAAATTATTCATTGACAAATCGTTCGTCACACGTCGTTCGTTACAAGTCAAATAGAAATTATAAGGTAAAAATTTATCACACGATCAGACATCGAACCTGTTACGCACGGAATATCGTGGTCCAGTGACTTACACAACTGAACTCTTGTGTTTACAATAACTTGTGAATTGTTTTCTTATAAATAAAAATAATAATAATAAAAAAAACTTAAAAATAAAATCATTGGTAATATCGGGTTTTATTAAGATTGATGTTTGAATTATGCTTTTATTCTTTAAGTTCACTACTCTTTGAATGCAATTAAAGCTATTTTAATCGATATATTTTAAATTTAAAGAAATTATCACGGACGAAATACGGCCTTGAATTGCCTCATTCGATGGCGAATTACCGAAGAATCGATTAGACTGAGCTAAATGTACAGCAGTATTGTGGTATTACAGAAATTTAATATTAAAAAGCATCGGGAATTGCCAAATTGTTACAAAAGTATATACAATTGTCATAAACTGTGCAAAGTTGACTTAATGTTGCCAGTATCTGATAAAATATATTGCAAACAAATTTTTAACAGTTATGTATTCGTTTTGAAATGTTTTGTAAGGAAATATAGATAATTTTGTTAGCTTTATGAATAAAGAAATAAATTTTTGTTACGTCAATACAACTGGGTCCTATTCTCGTCATCTCGTCTTACTAAAAATGAACAGGTTAAAACAACGTGTTAATTTTATCACAATATATTAAAAGATCTAGATTTAGTTTGCTTTAATTTAAAAAACATTAATTTATTCCGACCGCTAATCTATTTGTCGTAACGAATTTAACAATTATAATTTAGCGATGTTTTTCAAACATAAAAAGCGAGTCTGTACAAACAGATCATTGAGGCGTGACGTTCATTTAAGACAACAATTGCGTTTACTTTTTACGGAAAACTTAATTTATTATTAATCTTTCTTTTGATTTGCACACTTTTTATTATTAATAGTGATAATTTGTGTGGTATAGAACGACTCATACTTTTAATAATGACAACACGTTTATACCGTAATTGTTTTATTTGGATAGTGTTACAAATGTTTTGTGTTGGATTCAATTAAGTATAATAGACAAAAGTCTAGTTTTTACGTAATCGTAACAAATTATATAAATATCTGACCTTAATAAAATCAAGTGGCGCCTTTAGTGTGATGTAGGCGACCGTGTTTTTTTTATTTTAGGGTATTTTATTCGCTTAAGTTGTAACTCATCATTGATTTCGGCGTTTTTTTTCTAATTTTCAAGCGTTTTAAAAATCGTTCAATTTAAAACGATGATATGTAACTAACTAGATAAACACATATTTACAATAACGAGTATGGAGCATGAGAACCAATTACTCTCGTATCCGACTATCAAATGAATGGCCAGAAGTTACCAACAGTTTCGTTACATAAAATCTCATTGCAATTGTCAAATTATGCAAGGATGCATCGCTCGCTAACAAATACATATTGTACTTTCACTGTTTAGAGTGTTATTGGATTTTGAAATTATTTAAGTTTATTATTATGTAAGTGATCATAACAGATACAATGCTGCGGCCTTGACCAATAAAATAATCTGAAGAGTTTAGAATGTCGTTCGTGTGCATCTCTCGAAGACAAGGCAAAGTCATAATTCTTTTATGATTTAAATGCATCGTATTAGAGACTAATGAGATCTGAGATTTTTGCGAGTCATTTAAACGAAACTAATATTTTGAGGACATACAGAGGATTTGTCTCTATATACGTAATATAGAGACGAAACCTCTTAGCATTCAGTGGATTCACCGTGCGGGTGCCGGGTCCATCGCGTTGCAGGGAGAGGAGCTTCAAAAGTGCCTGGGACTTGCGACCCAGGTGTAGGTTTAAGGAGCCCCTATCTTACGAAATTATGCGTAATGTTAACGTACTTAATATCTTTATCTATCGATTTAAACAGAAAATATAGAAATTAATAGTCATGATTAATTCATTAACATAATAACATATTTTGATTGTAATGATACAGATTGTAACATATGTTATATCTCATATAACTCATCATAATCATCGGTTTAATTTCATAGTTACATAACGAATCTATAGATGGCTTATGTCTCGTGACGAAACTCATCATATCATAATTCGTAAGCAATCACACAAAATTTTTGTTCTAATGGATTTGATAGATTACATATACATTATGTCTTAAAATGAAATATGAAAGACGACTATGGTTCACTTCAATATTATGAAATTAATCTGACATTTAGGTTACGGAATTTTTAAAATAAATATTGCGTTGTGATTGATTTTATTTCGGAAACAAATGTGACCTTTGTAAGGTGAATACAAAGTTCACTTATCACTTTATAATGATTTATTAAGGAGAAATGCCAGCACTTCGAATATAATGAACTTCGGCTCACAGTTGGTGTTTCTAATTATAAAATAACATATTCTTAGACTTTTTTATTGGAAAATCTTATTTTCTTTACTATAATGTAGATCGAACATTGCTTTCCAATTAAATTGTTACAAAATAACTTAAATTCTTTTACACTCTTTCAACGTACCAACCTTTATTGTCAGAGGACTTAGAACAAGAAAAATCACGAAAATTTGCATCAGGTAAGGTCTAGCCTGAAACAACGCTAGTGCCCTAATCAGTGAAGCCTTGCTCCATCTTTCTAAGACGTTAGACGAACAAAAGGTAGTGTCCACGTAACAATCCAAACTGTTCGTTAATAAGTAGTAGTACTTAAAGCTATTATGAAATGTGGCTTAAAAAAACATCAATCATTTAATCAATAGCCAACAAACGACTACAACTTCCAACAGTAACAAGCGTAAGTATCTGCTCAGATTTCAACATTAACACCTTATTGAGTTCTATTCTTTATAATTTGTATTTTTATTGCAATATAACCATATTTCAAGGCATTTATGACACCGTTACCATTATAACGACCGTTTAAAACACTAGTTTCGTCCACGGTGTAAGAGTTTCCTCGGTGACATAACTGACCTCATGTTTGATAATTCACTAATGATCTCGCTCAAAGAACACCGACTACTCGGCTTGGGATCTTTTCATTATAGTTTATGTAACTTTAGGATTTAAATGTTCAAAAAATTTGACTTGCAAGGTATGCTATTGTATTGTACACTTTTGTATCGTGTAACTTCGTTTGTTACAAATATAACTGTTTTTCAAACGTTACGTCGGAAAGATTTTTGGTCTTAAAAATGTGCAAATTTTGATATCAATGGCGCCTTTCATTTGATTTCAGAAAGTCACACAGAACCTCTTAACCTCTCAGTATTCAACGGATTCACCGTGAGGGTACCTGGTCCATCGCGTTGCAGGGAGAGGAGTGCAACAGTGCATGGGACTTGCGACCCAGGTGTAGGTTTAAGGGATCCCTATTTAACGCGCGTCAAAAGTTCACCTCCAGCGTCCAAGCTCCTCTCTCTACTTAACCAATTAGACACATACAGTTATGGAAAATGTAGTATTCATGTCCGTATATATGTTTATAATAAGAGTAGTACAACTAGTAACAACTAATAAAAACTCATCGTTTCAGTCCCAACACGAACCGCATCATGTTATGCATGTCGCGAGTCAGAAGTGAAACCGTGTCGTACTAATTACAAACGTCTCCGGAATCATTTGTCTCATTGTTCAAATAACAATTTGCGAATCACTGAAACTATGAACGTATAACTTCAAATAACTTTTCTGTAGAACTACACTCAGCTGGTGAATATAAGATAATAAATAAAACAAAAACACGCAAACTTTCTTTATCCTTTAGTATGCTAATATAAATGGTTTATTTCTTAAAATTTAACTAGCCAAATACGAAGTAGAAAGACTTTTCTGTTAGAAAAAGTAAGTTGTTCTCTTTGTCATTAAATGGACTAGTAGATTTTGTTAAATAGACTTGTAAGTTTTCTTCATATAAATTTAATTAAACATAAATAATAGTTTGTTTTGAGTGATTGAAACCAAATGTTACTTACGTCAATGTACATAGAATCTGTTTGCATAAATCATGTGTTAGGTATATGTAATGATTTATAAATGCAAAACTAACAAATATTCTGAATTAAGAATTCCTTATATTTATCTATTATATATAATCGGTATTAATATCGTAAATTGATACAAAAACTATAAAAATAGTAATAAAAAAGTAATCTGAAATGAGGACAGTTTTATTTGAGTAAATTGCGGAATTAATTCGTTAATAAACACCAAGTTACAGCCATTGTGTGATTGAGAAAGATCAATTATTGATAGTTTGCAGTAAATATCTAACAATACTTACAAATGACAAAATAGTCGCGGCTCAGCTTTCTTTACCAATACCTAATCTAGATTTATTCAATAGAAATTGTCATTTAAATTAATTTTTGCGTAAAAATTCATTGCGATAACTGTTTGTGACAAGTCCCTAGGCGTGATTATAGAACTTATTACTTGATTTGCGAACTTTTTTTTTTAGAATTATATCCCAATGGCTTAGGAATTAAAATAAGACCCATTTTTTGTTCCTATTCTTGTTAGGTAAGATAAACAATTGCTAAGTAAGATTTTTAATAGAGAATTTGTGTTCAAAAATTTTATACGTAAGTTGTGTTTTTTTAATATGTTGATATTAAACTATTTCTGTACCAACATTGCCTGATTTATAAGTAAGGTTTATTCTAAATTACAAACTTTATTACAAATATAAGATCATTTGGTTTGATTAATGTGTGTAGACACTAATATATCCATAATATTATATTATAGTGTAAAGGTTTGACTAGTCGCTAGTGTTGCTATTTACAAAGTAAACGGAATGATATATTCATTTAAAACGAACAAATCTTTTGAGTAGTCATATTAAAAAAATAATACAGATTAAACAATACAAATTTTAAAAAAGAACATTCACGTTATTCTCAAATTTTTTTAATTTAAATATCAGTACGACTTCACTAAAATATCTAAGCTTCAATAGATCCAAGAGATATAGATGTAAATAAGAGAAAAGGGTACGGAAATTAGTCGAGCACAGATCCATAGCAACTTAATGAGGTCTGAAAAAATATTTTTAATATATACAATAAACCTCTTTGGTAATAAACCAGGGTCTATAGAAGCCGTCATTTTTAAATTATAATGTGATGTACTTATACTTATTGTGGTCTGTACTTGGACCATTGTTCACTATGAGATATTTCATCCGTTAAATGATCTCAGATTTCCATTAATTGCGACCATCTTGCACAAGGGCTTTGCGAAAATGAATCCGGCACTCGCCACGGTACGGTTCCTTGTGTGAGTCAACTTTGACCTGTACTAGTTTACGATTACATCTTCCTTATTAGATATAATTTATAAATATCTACCTTAAATTATACATATAATATACTAGTAAAGAATTTTCGTTGATACCAACGAAATTGTCCAAGTATTTATATGATATTATTATTTTTTAGAGTATTTTATCAAAACGAAATACATATATTATACCTAGAGAGTTGGTATGAAATGTAAAAGAATTATAAATAATTTAGACTTACATTGTGAAAAACAGAGGACTTTAAGATTTGTACTTAAATAAATAAAAAAACAAATTTTAGCTCGATAACAATATTTTCGGTAAGTTGCATTGTATCATGCGACGTAATTTCATCAGTAAGTATCATTGTTTTACGCAATCCCGTTAACACCATACAATAAAGTTATTTTAAAACAATTCTCGTTAAACGGTCCTTTCGAAACGAGTAGGGGAGTCCGGAGTAGGGGTGGTAAAACGAAGCGCCTTTCACTGCCGATAGTACTGCCGCCGAGTCAGTCGCCGGGTACAGCCATAGACGCTACTGGGAAAAGTTTCAAATAAATAAAAAAAACAATTTTCCCGCTAAAAGTTATAAGTTGTATATAGAATTTGGTGTTTTTTTTAAATTGGGATTCAGTGAGCAGGACTGTGTTGTACAGTGTGTGATGGTACTCAGCCGCTCTACCCTTTGAGAGTGCAGCATGAGGGGTAGCGTTTATCAACTTTTGCTTTTGGCGCCTCTGGTCGCCGCCATTACCGGACCGAGGGTGAGTTTGACAGATAATATTAAATATTTTTTTAAAAAGTATGAGTATGATTTAAAGCTGGAATTATCACTAAGAATGCACTTATAAACTTTTAAGTTTTTACATAATTATAGGTATAGTTATTTTATAAAAATACAGGCAGACTAGAAATATTTTTTCATAATTTTATCATTTGCAGTCTGAAAAGACAACAAACCTTATACAAAAATAATATATTTTTTTTGGCCTATTTTTTTATAAAATTAATTTATTTATATTACATAATAATAGATAGTGTGTCAAATAATTTGATAACGAATATAGACATTCACATTTTGTGGACGAAAAAGTGCAAGTGACGATTAACCTTTCACTTATGACACTAACACATAATAAACGCTTTCTTAGTATGTTTTAGGTATAACAGATTATTACATTTTTTTTTAATCTACGTATTTATCCAATATATTTAAGCTTTATGATGTAAGTTTCATAAATACCTAAAATAATTCTTAAGAGATTTGCAATTGTTTTAATTCAATGAAATAAAATTAAAAACTATTAAAAATCACAGGTTTTTTAATTAATAAGAAGTAATCATTTTTATTTTTTATCTGTGATCATAATATCAAAGACCGCGCTGTCTTTTTATATCTTAATATTTTTATAGTCAGTGACTACGCGCTCAAGCATATGCATATAAAATTCACACTGAATGGATCAAGAAAGTCGCATGTTTACATATCACGGTCCGAGTGTTCGAGAAGAAATCACTTTAACGTTTTTTACGTAATAAAACACTTTTTTAATAAGAGAAACAATGACCAGTTCTAATTATAGTAAAAACGATTTAAAATTTTGAATAAAATACGTTTTTAATGGGAGTTAATCACAGAGTATTAATAATTGGTCGTTTAAAATGTAGAGTAACAAATTACAAGAATAATGAATTAAGATGCATTAAGTCGAACAATTCTTTTATATATGTACTTAATGGACGTTTGAAATAGGATTTTTTTTTATAGAAAATATTTTTTCATAAGGTTAACGTTATTAAAATCATCGTTATTTTAGTTTTTCTCGAACTGTTACGGCCTTGAACTGTACTGTACAGAAAAATTATCTCATTATTTGCTGGTCTAGAACACTAGATTAATCTTCACCTCAGTAATAGTCTTGAGACTCACAGAAGTTATTGTTGCCGAAATCTAAAGTTTTGATAATATTTCTCGTGTTAAAGATTTTACAAAATGATGAATGATACATACGTAAAATGAAATTGTCAGATTTTATACATTAATTAGTAAATAAATTAATTATTAATTGAAGATAGGTATCTCTGGTATCAGCGTAAGTAACAAGTTCAGTTAATTGGTATATATTGTTGACTCAGGTCCCTTCTATATATAATATAAAAGTGAAACATATTTCATTAGTAATATTTTTTATATAACACTAACATAATATAATAATAAATTAAAGAAACAGTTGACATTGAGCGGGTACATTGTATGAGTCGTGCGGACTCTCACGCGATGTTTACTTTCACTATATAACCATATAAGTTATTTCACAACATATTATAAATATCAAAAAAATATATCATAAAAACATGTACGGGTTTCGTATGTTTGTTTCTGCAAAGAAATTGTACGTAATTGTTATTAGTTACAATGTTTTGGATCGTAATTGAGACGTACTTAGGGCGAGGCAGATAAAAGAAATTCTTTGTTCTATAAAGGTTATGAATATAAGTTTGTTAGAAGGAACAAGTAACTCCAAAGTAATTGGAATCCAATAAAATGTCTAAAACGTTACGGTCTCGATAGTTGACGCAACAGTCGTGGCGACGGATCCTGTCCTGGCTTCCTTATTTACGTAACTGTGGTTACAAGATGTAATACTAGATCTAGATGTATTAGATAAATAAAACTGATTATTATAATCTGTTAGCCGCGTTCACAAAAACTATAAAACAAAAAAGACTTATGTAAATTGTATGGTAATAGAAAACCTCAGTTTTTTTCAATATCCATTGAAATCTTTAAGTTGTTACAGATTGTCGTATGTGTAATAAAAAATTATAACATTGGCTTGTGTGGACTTGTCCTAAAAAGGACAATTCATTTGTCTTGTTTCGTATAAACAAGGTGTAATAAATATAATCTGATCGCTTTCTTATTCAATATCATTGGAGATGTCACTTTTAACATTGTTATATTATTAGATTATGTTGGAATTAATTGCATTATTGCACCCAAATGCGTGGCTGATAGGTTTGGTAAATCAATACAATTATTCACATTTTTAATCCATATTTTTAATCGATCTTGGATTCTACATTGATTCATTCTACATACATTTGATTACAACTAAGTTTGTAAAAAAAACGTGACCTAAAACAATCTTTAGTACGAGAAAATAGTTAAAACTAATGAATAAGAAATGTTCATTGTTTTTAGTGGACAATCCGTAAAATAAATATTTCAATTATTCCGCATGATTTTTGAGAATGTGATTTATTATGACCTACTTTACCTTAAACAGATATGAATTGTATCTCGGACACAGTAGATTCAAAGAATATTTATCACTAAAGAAATGTTGCTCCTTTAGACATTCTTCACAGAAATTAATATTCTCACAACTCACAAAAGTTTAAAACACATTTAATATTGTAAAGTTTAATAAATACGAGTATCGTTTACAAAAAAAAAGTTAAATAGATCGTAATAATACACGATACGAACGATTAGCTTCATTAATAAACTATACTTTACACGTTACTTCATGTCTCCAAATCAATAATCAGTTTGTGTGTTCCATATACTGCCCCACGATCTTAGGTCACCATTCATATAGAAAAGCGTAGGAAGCATTGAGACTTTCAAGCGAGGACGTAACTATATTTAAAATTCCTTTCTTCAGAATACTTAAATGTAACTAATCATGCAAACGAAAACGTTTTGTTGTTTCTTTGTATTCTACATTTTATTCTATATAAAATTACACCATATAAGAATAAGAAGATACTTTAGTATTTAAACATCATTAAATTAGTATAATTAATATAATTCATCATTAAATTAGTATAATAAATACATCATTAAACAAGATATCTTGGTATTTTTACATAATTGAAATATTTGGGGTTCTTTAAGATTATAATTGTTTTCTAAGTAACAGAATGCAGTAATATATGAAAACTTAGCACACTGTATTGATTCCGACATATTGTGTATTAAAAACATTTATTTTATTGAAACAAGCTATAGGAGCGAAGCCTTTTAAACTGAATCATTAATTGGGTGCAGCAGTGACGACCTAATCTGTATACATTTAGCGTAAACCATAATGAATGAGAAAGCAAAACTTTCGACGTTTTCTGGAAAACTAGCCGTTTTGATTCGACACACGTTTAAACAAGTCATCATTGTTTTACAACTATTAGAAAACCCACACTAAGATTCATCGCCGAAGATGTGTTAGATTATTCCTACTAATCTTTGATAAGATCAAATCGTTACTTATAATGATTTAGTATTAAAGCATCCGGTAGTCCCAAATATATTTAATGAATATTACGCAACAGTAAATACAAAACATACAGCCACAAATCACAGGTCACTCACTAATGGACTTTGATTTGTAACTTAACGGTAAGATCCGTATACAATCATAAATAACTTTTGAATCTCCGTGACGCAATGTGACCTTTAAAAATTTTCTAACGAAACGGAAAGCTGCGCTGTTAATGTGAAAGTGAATCCACTTTAGACAATTTGGCGACGTGTTGTGTTACGCGACTCGTCCTGTGTGTTACCGAACGCTGTTAAACTTAGAATGGTGCTAATTATGTAATGTAGTTCCTTTTAAAAATATTTATGGTAAAGGCAAGTCTGGTCATTGCTCTATTAAGGTAAATTGCTTCTTTTTATAGGTTTACTTTAGTTAAATTATTGAAATTTCAAACAAGATATTTTCATACAAAAACTGGTCATTTCAAAACAGTTTCATGCTTAATTGTCTTTAATTATTAAAGAATAATAAGAGTCGATATTACGAACGTGTCCGATCTCATCTCCGCTCGCGTCGCCTGAAGAATGCGCTTTCGTGTTAGTGATGCGTCACGGATAGAACATTATTTGTAATTTGTGGGAAAATTATAGCTATCTTAAAGAATTTAAACCGGTAGCAGTGACAGAAAGTCCGGTGAATAGGAAACAATTTAATTGGCATTTATATATGTAGGCGTTACGAATTTTGTTTTATATCAGATTTATGTGGGTTTAATAAATGTTGTTTTATCTTATTTCAGATAGAAAATGACTTCGATAGAAGCAGACAGCCGCCTCTTGGACATACAGGCTTGAACGATCAGCAGAGATTCGGGGTTTCAGCTCAGATACAGAATTTCCAGCAGCAATCTAATTTGTTGAGCAGTCCATCTCCACCACTTCAATTTTCTCATCCTATATTCCAGCAACAACCCTACGTCCCTCAATTTAATAATTTACTACCAGCTCAAAACATTCCTACCAGCCTACCAGTACAAAATAGTAACGGTTTTCAATTTGCCCCATCAGTAAATATACCTAACAATGGCCAACTTAATGGTTTTCAACAACCCAACATAGGACAGATACAACAAAATCGTCAAAATATCCAACAACCAATTCCAACTTTGGCAGCATTTCAAAATAATGGTTTGCCCCTAACAAGTTCTCAACAACCTTTTCACCAAAACCCAACAATTCATAGTTCAATAGACCTCAGTCAGCAGCGACCCAGTCAAGCTTCTTTCTTACCAAATCTAAATTCTGGACAAAACCAGCAGTCATTTAATTCGCCAAATCCTATTACAATTCAAGCTGCTCCAAATTTGTCACCTCAGAATGTAAATAACGCACAAATTCCATTCCAATCTGCAATAAACCAAGGTCCGATATACAATAACGGACAAACATTACAACTGCAAGAATATTACGAACAACAATCCAAAGAAAACCTAGAAAAGCTTAAAGAACTTCAAGAAAGGCAAAGGATCATTCAAAAACACCAAGAATTTGTTCAGAAACAACAGCAGAAGCAGCAAGAAAAAGTGGAAAAACTACACGAAGAATTTATAAGTAAACAAGCAACGAAAACTATACCAACTTATACAACGACCGAAAATTACGAAGACTATTACAAGCGCAACCAAGAAAGACGCAGACCTTTACTGCCACATGAAACTGACCTGTTTAGGAAAGCTGTGGAGCAATACGAAAAGGAACATCCAACAACAACACAAAGCACGACAACAACATCAACGACAACGACAACAACAACAACAAGACCGCCGACGAGATACAGAACTCGAACACCAGGCAGAACCCGAGGCCCTCCTCAAGATAGAAATAAGCAAAAACTATACAATGAGATCAAAAATCTACTAGAAGAGAGTGATACCAAAGGTTTTGATGACAATTTAAGAGCTAAAAGTGTAGCATTACTCCAGAAACCTGATATTTTGAAGCAATTGAAAGTAGCACTAGCTGAAAATCCAGAAGATTTTAACGAGAAAAATTTTTCATCTCGAGAAATTTCTTTGAATGGTCAGAAATTTGAAGTCATTAGAACTACAAATCCAAACCTCATCCCTAAAGGAGCTATAGCGGCTGATAATCCCGACTTAGGCAAATTTATAACATCGACTAAAGAACCACAGAAAGAAAGTCATATATCTTTTGACGACCTTACAAAGGATGTTTTACCTCCGGGAGCCAATTTTGAGTTGATTAAGCAGGCTGACAATGGCAAATTAGAAGAGGTACCAAACATACCCAATTCGCTGCAAAATAAAAAGAAAGTTACATTTGTCTTCCTAGAAGAACAAGATGATGGTTCATATAAAGTAAAAGGTGTTAAAGCCAATGGACAGCAAACCGAGGAAGGTCCTGAAGTAGAGAATATTTTAAACAAAATAAAGAGAGGCGAAATACAATTGCCAGGACCGACTAAAATATCAAACGCCGGATTTAGTTCTACCACCACAGCACCGATTACACAGTCGACTGATTATATAGCAGAGTCATCACACCCTCCCTCGACTTACACAAGCTTCGTTACGACATCAAACTACGGAAACTCTGGCCACACCATCCCCGAACAAACAACGTCCGCACCAACTTATAGGAGTTCTCTTGCATCTGTAACGAGATCTACGCCGAGTTATTCACAAACGCATCCTCCGACTACTCGTGGAACTACCACCGAGCGTTATGTTATCAAATCGTCAACTCCTAATTACATAATAAACAGGAGTAGTCACATTCATTCGTCCAGACATTCGTTCCCGAGTACAACTAGTAAAAATACGACCCCGGTCCATAGAACAACACCCCAAGATGTAGTCGTCATAGGATCAAGCGCTGCGACTACGGTATCTCCGAATTTTGAAGAATCTACCGTCAATTTGAGTTACAGAAAAGATGGCACCCCTAGTCTCATTGATATTTTAAAAGAAAATGGATTATTTGCTACCGCCAAATATTTAAAACAGTCAGGACTGGATGCAATTTTAAATGAAACAGGACCATACACTATCTTCGCGCCAACTGATAAGGCGTTTAGAACACTATTGGTCCAACTCGGTGGCCCTGACAGAGCCGAAGAGAAATTCCGTGATAATCCTCGACTACTGAGTGGGGTAAACATGCAATTATTTTATTATTCTTATTTTATCTACATTATAAACAAACGTATTAATGAATCTTACTAATTCCAGCTTCTACTCCATCACGTAATTCCTGGTGCATTCGACATCGGGTCTTTACAAGACGAGATGACGGGCGTGTCTCTGGCTGGCACACAGTTGCGAGTGAACCAGTACGACATGCATGATGTAGAATGGAACGAGGTGCGAGTGACTACCATCAACGGTGCCAGAATACTCGAAGATAAAAAGGATATACATATTCCACAGGTATAAGAAAATAAAGTATTTATTAAAATTTTAATATTTCAGAAATATCTTTAGCTCGCGTTTTGCTCGTTATTGCTAATATACTAATATTTCCACAGGGGATAGCACATGCGGTAGATCGTGTAATGTTTCCGTTACCTGTGGGGGACCTCGTCCAAACGCTGCAGGCCGACCGTGATCGACGATTCACTACATTCCTTAAGGCGATACAAGCGAGCGGGTTCGCGGATACGTTAGCAGGTAGGACTTGAGGAAACGAAGGTCATTTTAACATTTTTAGAGATATTGAATATCAATGGAATAATTTAATCCACAGAGAGTAAGACGTATACAGTATTCGCTCCAACGGACGCTGCTTTTGCCCGCCTCCCTGCAGCTGAACTCTCCAAGTACTCTGAACGAGCTGGTGCTCGAGCACTAGTGGCGCGCCACGTGCTGCCCGGCACGCTGTACAGCGCGGGAATGAGATACTATCAATTGAGGAACTCTATGGAAGACGCTAAACCTCTCACTTTGCAAAAGAGTTCAGGTCAGTCAATGTCTAATATTTTATGAAATTTCAGAATGTAAGGAAAATCAGAAACAATACTATTCCTAAGTAGTTAAGACCTATAAGATCAAAATATATGTATATTGTCATAATAACATGTATGTATATGGACAATACTTTGTAGATAATCGCTATAATAATATAATAACTTATTTGCAGGTCGCATCAAAGTGAATAACGCTCAAGTAATAACCCACAATATCCCCGCAACCAACGGAGTCATACACGCCGTAGACACGCTGCTATAAGTTAAGACCCGCCGCCAAAATTAGACTAATGTCAATGACCTACACGTGGAGGGCCTAACTGAAAAACAACCTGCCATTATATACAGTTAGCTCCTCAAACGAAATGAAAATTTCTTACGAGAAATCCCATTCAATTGGATGCTTAACTTTATCCCCGATTTGTGTAGCCAATATATATAATTGAATTAATATTAAGACTGTAAATATAATATAGAGTACGAGTTAATTTATGCAGTTAACGTTTTTTGTAAATAAATTTTTAACATTAAATGTGTTTCAATAAAAAAACAACATAAAATCAATCACCTATATTTAATACGCACACAAACACACAGACACAAATTTAAGAATAATACTAGGATTACGAGGAAGATGAGCCTGGTTTATAAAAGAGGAATGAGTTTGAATAGAATACAAAATTTAAGAAAATAATATGTAAAAGATTATACAGAATTTTTGTTTTGGAACATTAGTGAAGGCATTTTTTATCAGGATGTAAGATTTCTGGCTCGTATTCTTTATTACTCTGTTGTGTCAAACAACCCTCAAATAACATAAGTACAATAAAATTGCGACGTCTAAGGCACAAGTATTAAAGAATCAATTCATTCAAACTAACTAACATCGTGAGATTAACTTGAATAGAACTGTTATCCTAACGCCTACGTTAGCTGGGGTAGTTCAGTTTGGCCAACATCATCTTCAACTTGGCTATTTCTTCGTCTTTGGCCGCTAATTCTTCTTTCAGACACCTTATAGTGTCGTCTTTATTCTCAGACAATTGCTTTAGTTCTTCCAGCAGCTGGCTGGTGTCCAGACGTCTGCTTGGCCTTCTCTGAACCAGCTTCCCAATAATATGAGTTATTTTAGGATAGTTGGCAGTGAGGTGAGCTGGGATTTGACCTTTCCTGAGGTCATTTATAGTCTTCACGCGTTCCATGTCGGTGCTGAATGGCTCCACCATCTCCAGGAGTATAATTCCCAGAGAATACATGTCACTCTGTAAAAAAGGAAATGGACATTATTTATTTATACATATTTAAAGATTTCAGTCCTAAACACAAATGATGTATGAGATTTTACAAAGAAATAAGTAAAGAAACTTTAATAAAGTCATAATTAGTTGACCCTATTTATTATCGGATAATTTCCGTTCAATAGTAATAATAAAATCGACCTATGCCAGTGCGTTGCTATACATATTATATGTTACGATAGTACTTATGGTATTGACGTTCAAAGTGATAAAATGACGATCGCCATAGAGATACAGCAACGCTTTTCTAGTAAAAAACGAAAGATTAACTAACCTTAGGATTGCATTGTCCTTCCAATTGTTCTGGGGCTGCATAAAGATGCGTGCCGAGCGCTAGTCCACTGTGAGACTGCTGCAACGGGCAGGCCAGCCCGAAGTCACCCAATTGTACCAAAGGTCCACTTTCACTGGGAGCCACAAAAACATTGCTGGGCTTCACGTCGTGGTGGATGACCCCCCTCGAGTGTATATAATGCAGACCTTTCACCAGTTGCGTAAACATGTCCACGAGAATATCATAACGGGTAGAGGTTAGAGGATAGTTATTATCGGTTTCGAAGTTAGCTGAATCATTTGAATAGCTGTGGTGAATGGTTAGGTCATCTGAGTTTTTGCGTGATAATGTCATGTGATTGTTCCTATCGTCCAGCCACTGCTTCAACGTCTGCTGACAATAAGTCATCTGTATATATAGCGTGGCCCATTTCAAGTTGACTCTAGAACAGTTCTCGTATTCCTTGCTAGATAATAGCTTGCAGATTGCGTTGTTGTCAGAAAAATTTGGTTCATCCTCGCTGTCGGTCTCTATTTCATCGGAAGTGCCGGATTTTTCAAAACTGTTTGAATTTTTAAAAGATATCACAAAGTCCGACTGGCTGCGATCTTTAGTGAGGTCTTTGGAGTTATAGGTTTTGAATGATTTCATAACATTCGGATAAACTGAAGAAAACTGACTGGAGCCTAAAGATAAACTGTCATCGTCTGTTTCCATTTTACAATTGCGTTTCTTTTTGACGGTCGACTCTATCATCGGTTCCAGCCACGCAGCTTTATAGTTCACTATATTAGGATGATTTAAACTGGCTATAGTTTTAACTTCAGCTAGATGTGTCATTATAGAATTGACATCCGAGGATTTAATATAAACTTTCTTAACAGCGTATTCTACTCCGTCCAATCTGTGTCGAGCTTTGAACACGCTACCGAAACCACCGCCAGCTATGAAGAATAGTTCCTCAAACTCTTTGTGGTAACGAGACCATTCTAAGCCTGACCTATTAATGGGCCATGTCACTGGCAGGGTTATGGGAATCTCGGAGCCACTGGCAACCGTCACCAGTTGATACAGAGCTCTCTGATACTGGCTCCTCATGACCTCGAACTCTCCCATGGAATAGGAATCGTCAATAAGATTCATGCTGTGTAACTTCTCACAGATTGTGTTGTACAACGTGTTGGCTCTGGAGACATCTTTCTCCAGGAGGGAACATAATTGCTTCACCAGAGATTGAACCAGTAAGCTGATTGGTGTTGTAGCTGTTGAGTTTATGACCTCGATTTGATTGATGCTTTGTTGCAAGACTGATTCGTGCTGACCGTTTCGGGCTATGCCTGTAAAAAATAACTCAAGTTTAGTTGTTATTTGATACCTCTTATTTGTTTACATTTGATTGACTTGAATTGTATATAAAAATAATATGAATATATCATCACTTCACTTACACATCATCAGATATATAATGAATTTTATTTGTTATATAAAAACGGAATTAAATTCTTGTTTTTACAACAGACAGCGAAATTATTATTAAATAGTTATTTGGCACTTAAATTAATATAAATATTTATAACAATTATTATTCCAACATTAATAAGCACCACACAATTATATTTGTCTGACTGATATGTGAAAATTAATTAAGGGACATGACTATAGAAAATTCTACAAATTGTGGTCACAGTGGTTTTATAGTTTGTTTTGACTGATAAATACTTATCGCATATATTATTAGAAAACCCTGTAGCAAAAGTTTGTAAGTATGTAAAAATACTTTCTTACTAAACAAAAATAGTTGAAATTGTAAATGGTAGGCTATATGTTGCATATTCATAATTTTATATGATACATTGTGCCAAAAACCCAATTAATGTAAAGTAAAAATTTTGAATATATGGTCTAAACGATTATTATATTTAAATAAAATTAAACATTATTGAAAAATAAAGAAAGTGGACGAATTATTGAAAATATTAATTAATATACTTTCTATTTCCAATTAGAATGGAGATGACTTTTTAACGTTCAATGCATATACAACATAGTAATATGTAAATTATATTAGTATAAAATCCATTTTAATAATCAAGGAAAATATTCTATTTCTATACCTCATTACATTATAGTTAACTCGACACTATATGATGCAAAAATAGCGCTATTGTATATTTACCTGATGCCAACAAAGAATCAAAGAGTAAACATCCACTATACATAAAAAATTTAAAACACACAACTAACTGCACTGTATTTTATTTCTTTAGTAAACAGAATTACTTATGCAAAGTTAATATTGCATCATGGTGTGACTCAGACGAGATTACAGATATATAAATGTACATAATGTATAAAAATGTAATATATATATGATGTAGTATATGGTTTCATACATATGAACTGTAGTGTAAGTGTACACATTTATAAAATCAAGTTTAAAAATCCTTTTTATTCACCAAAAATTTTATAAGATAAACTTTTATGTATTAGTAATTAGATTATCACAAAAAGATTGAAGTTCAAGAAATTAAACAATGTTATATGTTTCATTTTCTGACCAGAAATTTTGAATCAAATAAAATCAATGTCTTTACTTATTTTAAATAATAATCTAAGCACATTTTCTGTGCAGAATTCCCTAAAAATAGAATCCCTTTTTAGTCATACATTCTTCTGTTAAACTATCAATTGAATATAATTTGTTATTAATGTATGTTTTTAATAGTCGTATTATGTTGAAATAAACAATAAAAATATCTTAAATGTTTTAAAAATCTGTTGTTTAAAAAAAAGTCAAAGATATCGACAGTACCTAAGATAATTGAGTTAAACATATTCATGTAAGTAAAACTAAAAGTATTTCTCCAAGGTCAGTTGTGTTTATATAAACATTGCGAGGGGATTTATCTGAATTTACCTTAGAAAGGGGAGGAAAGACACGGATTTTTTTTATTTAATGAAAAAATAGGGAAAACTATATTTTGCTTATTATTCTGATAAAAGGAGGAGGGAGAGAAGTTTTCTTTTTCTTTTTTTGCCAGTAGTAACAATATAATCAACTAAAGCAACACATACTTTACATTGGGAAAATATTCCACAATTCCAATGGGAATAAAACAGTAGCTTATAAAAAAACATATTACAGAACCACATGGTTCTGAATTTAAATTTATATGTATCAACTTATACAGGGTGACTGGTGAATTACTATCGATACTTGAGGACGTGATATTTGACGATCATATATGACAAAATAAAAATTAATATAACATAAATATTAATAAACTTCTAAGTAAAGTTAACCAAAAGTTATGTAATTAATTACGTGTGAACACCCTACATATTAGGTATACACACACACACACACACAGACACACGCGTGTGGCGGCGTGGTGTTGTATCAGCACGCCGCCGCACGCGTCCACACTTGGAACGTGTCTACACTTTATTTATTTATACGGAAATTTTGTCAAAAATTAAGTACCTATTTTTTTACATAATTCGAATGAGAATCATGTACCGAGTATTCTCCTTAAATATTGATAGTAATTCACCAGTCACCCTGTATATTAAAATTATATCCAAAAATTTAATTTATAAAAACCACTGACTGTGAGTGTGATTTCCGCATATTATTTTATTTCCTTTTATCAATATACTTCACTTCAACAATTGAACAGCCTCTTCACACGCAAAAGTAAGATTGTTTATCTATTATTCCTTCATAGTGAAAGTACTCAACTAAATATAAAGTAAAATTCTCCTGATAACACCAATAAGTATAAAGGTAGATGATGCAATAAAGGCTTCTGAATAATAAAGAATAAATAAAAATATTGCTTTTGAAACATGTTCTTAAACCAAAATAATTAAATAAAAAATATTTCATTCAAATATTTTATAATTCATATTTCATATAGGTATATATAACTATAAATTTTATTGCTGCTTTTAATCTATACTAATATTATAAAGCTGAAGAGTTTGTTTGTTTGAAAGCGCTAATCTCCGAAACTACTGGTTCGAATTGAATAATTCTTTTTCTGTTGGATAGTCCAGTTATCGAGGAAGGCTTTGGGCTATATAACATCACGCTACGACCAATAGGAGCAAAGATATAGTGGTAAATGTGTAAAAAACGGGAGAAATTATTTCATCTTTGAAGCCTTCCGTTGCGTGCGCCGTGAAAACGGTTCAAGATACACAAAAAATATGTATTAAAGAATAATAGCCCTTTTAATGATCTAAAAAACAGTTCGCGACAGTATATGTCTATCTTTTAAGATTAACTCACAAAAACCGTTTTTATGGTACCTAATTTGGTCGAAATAATTTGTTTAAGTTGTATTAACAAAATAATATTAATCTTTATTCAAATAAACAAATAAATATGTTGTTGGTTAAGAGTACTTCATTGTGAATTAAAAAAAAACAGGTTTCATTCTGAAAATTCTACGGGAACTCGACCATTCCGAAAACCCCGCAAGAACGGGAACTATGTGGGAAGGACCAAAAATCTGTCGGAAGTCACTATTCCACGCAGACGAAGTCGCGGCAAAAGCTAGTGATTTAATAACTTACAATGTACAGTGAAATTTACTTCTAGTTTTTTTATTGATAAACTTGTAATTTTCATTCATTTTATACTCATATTAATAAAAGTAATAATTAAATAAATAACATAAACAATTCATTTTATTCTTATATTAATAAATGTAATCTATTTGATATCAGATTCATACAAATACCGAATCAGCTAATTATATGGATTTCTTTAAAATTGTGTTTTTTTGTTTATTTTTTTAACTAAAATTTTTATTACTTCTCTGAAATCTTTCAATCTGTCTATCACATGTTGTATTTACAGCTGACCATGGAGTAGTCGTAAATTGAAAAGTATGTAAATGGATTTTACGAATGTCAACTAAATAAATACAATTAATATCCTTAAAAATATATTTTTGGTTTTTCCGTGATTTTAGTAAATATTATCTTAGATCCTATTATGCACCTTTCATCTCAATATGTGAAGTTGTAGATTTTAAGTAAATAATAAGGAATTAATAGAGATATAAATTTTAGACTTATTGTTACCTAAGAAAAGCGCCACTTGCATCATGGTTTAATGAAAAAAAATGTCTTTATTTAATCTCAAAGATTATATCATATGTTTATGTGCAATACCTATTTTATATTTTAAAAGTAAGAGAAACAGATGCTGTCTTATTATACTAATGATATCATTTCGAGCATCTCATCTAGCTTGGTAAGTGTTGTAATTTACTCTCAGTGCCGACAGTGGATTTCTTTAAAAAATCTTTGATTCTCTCCAATTAGAGTAAGTAATACAAATATAGTAAAATATTTTGTCAAGAATTATAAATATGTGATATAAGAGTTAATTATGCACTAAACTCTGAGACACAACTGACGTAGTTGATAATTTTTCATAAATTTACCAAGTTCCTGAGCAATTTTCTGGATTTTTTAAAACTAAGTATTTGCTACAAGATATTAGAAGACATTGTAATAGATATGAATGAGAACATGTAAGAATTGTGATAAGTTATATCATGACATGAAAAAAATCTGTTTTATATATATAGAGATTGTAGAAAATACAAATGGAATATTAACAGCTTGATATCTTATGTTTCACAGAATATAAACTGAAATTAATTATATACACAATTTTTTTAGGCTAGAAAGCAAAATAGCTTCATATTGTATTAAATAGAGAGATGAAATTAATTTTTGACGACTGCTGTATACTTTATTTATTGATTTGTTATCTTTATTGGTAGACGTCAGCCATATTATATTTGAAAACTATTCTTGTGGCAGTAGGTCAAGATTAAAATAATGCCACCCACTCAAATGTGATGTGTGAAAAACTTTAAATCAATTAGTTATCTCTATAAATCGATATCATATATACACATGAAATCAAAGAAGATAAAATGTAGTCCTCATTAATTTCATAATTCTCAAGCCTAATTTAAAGGTTACTATGTAGTCTTTAAACATTTTAAACCATTAAAACTAAAGGTTGTGATGACGGTAACTAAATCCATCTCGATAAATACCGTTAGAAATAATATAGACATCAAAGCAGGTGTTAATCGAAAGTAGTAGAAAAACATAGAGTAACCAATAATAAGTTCATCTTATTCTAAAATTACTTCAAAATTTATTTACCTAGATCAAAAGATTTAACAGTAGCCAGAGCTTCCCACTTATTTGTTTTGGTACTCATTTTTATAATCTTCTATATTCTTTAGTGGCTTAGATGTTGTATCCACGATCTTGTTTCACTATAGTTTATTGCCAACATGTTCAGACAATCTAAGTTTTACAGTATGTTTGTGATTTGCTATACATTTTAAACAATTTATTTGATCAAAAGAAATTAAAATAAGTTACAAAATACAACACATTACACAATAATACTAATTCACATCAAGACGAAGTATCGTGAATTGTCACAATATGTCAAATCACATGGAAATGTAATATTTTTAATTTTAGGCACATATAATTTTTTATCAAACCAAAAAAATAAACACGTCACGACAATTTTTCTGTTCCACTTATAAATAGAAACTATTATCAAACAAAAAATAATAATTTATTGCGAATCAATAGTACTCGAAAAAAAAGTATATATTTGTGTAAAATAAGGTTTTTCATAATTCATTTGTTTTATAAGATGTTGAATACACAGTAAAAGCAGTATGTTTTGCTTAAAATACAAAATATAATTAATACAATAATTTTTATAAAATTGTTTTAAAACGACTGATTATATTAATTTTTGGTCCACAAAGTAAATATCAATTGGTGAAATAATGTGGCAACAGTATGAGATGTAATTGTCAAATTTGTCAAAATACCAAAACAATACCAGGTGGGAATGGGATTTATTAAAGAATTTAAATATTGTTTAAAGACTTTTTAAACTTGCTGCCCTTATTAGTTTCCTTGTTTTTAATATTAGAGGGTCTCTAAACACTGAATCGTAATATCATTTTGCTTCCCAGTTTTAATGGCTTGGTTATTAAACTACGTACGAACTACAATATAATAATGTAAAAAAGAATACTTCAATTAAACATATTTCCGTATTAATAAGAAAAGACCAAAATGAACCTTCTCCCAAAAACCTACAAGGAATTTGGCGAAAAAGACTATTGGAATAAGTTTTTCAAAAACAGAGGCAATAAAGCTTTTGAATGGTAAGAAAATTCTACTACTCATAAATTATTTTATAATTTAAGAAATATAGGTAATGAATATGCTATAAAGACTTTCGCGAGTATTTATTTAAGTTAATATGTATTATTTATTTGTTTTAAGGTATGGAGAATATTTAGAATTGTGTGCGCATCTACACAAATACATTAAGCAGACTGACAAGGTCCTTATACCTGGCTGTGGTAACTCCAGCCTCAGCTCTGATCTCTATGATGTTGGCTATAAGGATATCATTAATATAGATGTCTCTGAAGTGGTAATAAAACAGATGAAAGCAAAAAATGCTCACCGGACAGACATGTCGTTTTTACATATGGATGCTCTCAACACAACATTTAACAATGATGAATTCAATGTTGTTCTGGACAAAGGAACCCTAGACGCTCTTATGCCAGATGACTCAGCTGAAACTCTTCAGAGAATAGACAGTTATTTCTCGGAAATTAAACGATTATTGAAGTTGGGGAGACGGTTTATTTGTATATCTTTGCTGCAGGGTCACATATTGAGTAAATTGATAGACTTCTTCTGTGACAAATCCTGGTTGTTCAGGATTGTAAGGTGTCACGAGGCAGAGGAAAAAAGTGCAGAGAGTGAGGAAGGTACAACATTACCGGTATTCATTGTTGTTGCCACCAAATTTAAGGAATGTCCAAGATTGGTGAGTCTTATCTTTTTATATTGTTAGAATATGAAAATATATATATTTTCTGCAATAAGAGACATTTAAAAATATCTTTCTATGCAGTCTGTTTTCAATATATCTTAGAAATACTGGATTTTATTATGTACATATATAATAATACATACCTTTCAAAATATTACATACTTGTATAAAAACAAACATGACAAACAAATTTATTATTTATTACTACATTTTATTATAAATGTTACAGATACTAGAGGTATGTATGGCCGGTGAGAAGATGCAGAGTGTTCAATCAACAGATGAACTAAAGGCAATCATTAAATCGGTTCAGGATACAGCGTTCGTCACTAATGGTCTGGCCAAGGCAGATCTGGACGAAGATGATGAGGTGATTATTGATGATAGATTTCAGTAATACTGAACATTAAATGTATTGCCAACATATTAGTCTTTATTCATATTTGATTATATTATTACTATGAACATGGTTTTTTAAACCATTACTTCTCATAGGTTTTGGATAAAGATGATGAGATGATTATTGTTGATAAAATTCAGTAATCCTAAATGAGATCTAAGATTTTCGCGAGTCTTATTCATTTAAATGAAACTAATATTTTTCGGATTATACTACGCGACTTTATTTTTGATATAAACCACATACTCCCGATGTTTGGGCTACTTTACAGCAACCGTGATCATGGGCAGACGAGACATTTCCTAAAATATTAGTCGAAAAATATTAGTTTCATTTAAATCAGTAATCCTGAATATTGAATAAGTTTCCAATATATAAAAGCCTTTATTCATATTAAATATAATACTGCTATAAAGGTAGATGTAGTCTGTAATCGTTTTTCTCATTATAGGTTTGCTTAGATCTCATTCAGCCCGCTGAATCAAACCCTAGATACACACTATACATCATAAACCAGAAGAAATATCAGACAGTGAACAAGTATGCAGTGTTTATTGTGCCACAGGGAAGGTGAGATTTTGATATTAAATTATACTCCTATATTTTATTTGATGTTAACTGTGTTTGATCAAGCCTGGATCATAAATTACTTTTTCCAATGTTCTTGATTTGCTATAGTTTAATTAAATTATATGAGTATCTCTGTTGTTATTATATTTGCTTAATAAAAGTAATTTCGTTTTGCCAAGAAACAATTGGTTCGAGATCATCTGGTATGAATGTGTTTGAAATATTTTTCATATTCATTATGAACTTAGGTTTGTATTTATAATTTTTTTATCAACTGCTTAAATAGAATCCGCAATTCCGCAATGAATTTTGTTGTTACTAGAAAATCAATAGTAACAAAGTATTTTATAAGACAAGCTTGTAATCCAGTGATGGAAACTATGTTTCTATAATATATCATGATTATTAATGACAGGCAATGTGAATGGTTATTTGGCACACCAGCGGGTAGGAGACAGCTCCAGGATTCAGCAAGATTTGGTCGGTTGGTTGTGGCCTGTCTGAACCGAGGACATCAGTTCCCAAGCCTTGATGCTGTCAAGGATGAACTGGCTCATTCTGCTAAGATGCTAATGCCTAGTGGTTTCAGTGGACAGGTGAGTTGTTTCAGTGGAAATGTGGGTAGGAGTTAAATGGCAGTATCAGGTTTATGCTAACATCTATTACATACAGGAAGTTTTGTTAAGTTTCGCCCATGTAATATTTACTTGATACTAACTGCTATGTACAAATATCATTTGATAGTATTAGTCAGTGAAGCGAATGGGACGTAGTATTGTCAACTCGGGTCATTCATCCACGTATTTGATCTTGTAACCGGATGCCCACTGTAGTCGAGGTTTTTTTGCTAAAAAAAATGTTTGGACCAACAATTTCAAATTTGGGACCGTAGTACGAAACCAATGTCTAAAAAAACATATCGGTACCGAAACGCTTAGGTCGCTTTAATAAATTTTACAATAAGAATTAAGAGCTTTTTCTCGCTTAAAAATGCAAAGATGAATCTTCTAGTCAATTTATTATTCACATACACCAAAATAGTTTCATTAATAATTTTTTAAAGAACAATTATACTTAGAAACTATTATAGGAATTAGTATTAGTTATATATTTAGTAATTAATAATTGGTTGTTGTATTTCCAGATTCCGTTTCTGTCTCTGGGTGATATCGGTTCTCGCAGCCAGGTGTGTTCCGGGGAGTCTTCGTCGGGTCCTTACGTGGTGGAGGACGTGTCCGTTGAGGGTGTGATGTACCGACGACTGGTGTTCCTTCAGCATCAGGGACTGGTGCAGTCCGAGGCGAGGTTGAAGACTGGTAGGAATTAACCTTGACATTGCTTATACGACATTAGTCTCAATTTTAATTATTATTTTTAATAAATTGTGAAATCCCTACCAATATTATAAAAGTAACTCTGTCTGTCTGTCTGTTACGCTTTCACGCCTAAACTACTGAACTGATTTCAATGAAATTTGGTACAGAGATAGAGTTGACTTTGAGAAAGAAGATAGGATAGTTTTTATTCAAGACTTTTGAAAAGTTCTCTCGGAAGGCGATATAACCAAACTGCACGCGGGCGGAAATCTAGTGTTTTATATTCGTCTTTTAAGTTTATATGATTTTTTTGAAATTAATAAATAATCGTCTGCTGTTAAAACATATGTTAATAACTCAATGGCATGCTAGAAAGGTTATGTGATATATTGTGATTTTGTCCTTAACTATTCTAAAATTTCAAAAAGTAGTTAGGTACTAAACATAACATTATTTTTTATTCTGTAAACACTGTCATGTTAAGAATTCAGTTGCCAGTTATTAAATATGTACTTAATATTAATAAATAATTTCAGTTAAAAGGAAGAATAAATCCAAGCTGGTGGTGGATTTCGGCGCTATATCATTGTACCATTCAATAATGACGATCGGTTTACATCTGAACGACGGTATTAGTGGTGAAGTGGCTGTGTTTGGGCTGGGAGGTGGCGGCCTCTGTATGTTCATAAAGAAATGTTACGAAGATGTTAAAGTAACGGCCGTCGAAATAGACGGAGACATGCTGACCGTGGCTAGAGAATACTTTGAACTGGAAGTTGACGAACGTCTGGAGGTGCAGGTCAAAGATGGGCTGCTATTTTTACAGGAGGAAACTGATGCTGGTATGTGATACATTAGTTGTTCAATTAAGTGTGATTTTTCTATAGATAAATCGACTTTAGCAGTATAATAACTTGTTATTGGTTTTTATGTGCAAGTTGCATCAAAATCGTTCTAGCAGTTTCACAGATTAGTCAGAACAAATTAGACTAGGTAAATAAACAAACAATTTTTTTAAGATTACATTTTTGCTATCGAGTATTCATTCCTAATCAAATCATAACGCTAAAAACGTCACTAGAGTTAATAATAAAAAACGATACATACATATTTTGTATAATTTCTATTTTGTTTAATCGTCGGTTCATTCCGACATATTTTTTATATTTATTATTTATGGATTTTGTATTGACCAAATCAGTATTAAATCACCATTTTCACTCCAACATTTGGAACTCCACATTTTACTTGAAATGGGCTTGAAAGTAATAAATCATATTTCTATATATAATATTTGTCTGTACGTAGGTAATCATTACTCGTGCGTGATGTACGACATGGACAGTAAGCAGCATTCGGGCGTGTCTTGTCCCCCGGAACAGTTCCTGGAGGAACACGCTCTGGAACTACTTGTGGAGGTGTTGGGGACAGGTGAGGTTTTGTGGAGGGATTTATAGGGTTGTCCTGCAAAAAGTCAAAAAAGATAGGCAGACCCTGGCTAAAGCTAGAAAATTGCCAGGTAGAAGAAGATGTAATTCATGGTTATTTGTTAGTGGTTTTGCTGAAACTGATCTACGACAAGCTTTCGGAAATATTGAATTTTTACATTACTTTTTAAATCTTTAGCTATGGCAAAATAAGTTTAAGTATTTAAAAATATACCTATTTGATCTATATTTTGAAGTGTACTGTGATAATTGTTCTATTTATGCGAATGTTTATAATAATGTAAAAGAATCTAAGTTTTATTTGAATATTGATAATGTAACTTTAAATTTATTATGTTAAAGTAATTAATGAGATTTAATGGAGTAATATTTGTTTTTGTTTCAGGACAATTCATCTTAAACTTTGTATGTCGAGATAAGCAGATACGGGAATCAACATTGGATGTATTGAAGAAATACTTTAAACATATCGCGACCGTCAAACTTGTAACAGAGGTCAATGAAATAATATTTGCGACGAATGGAGAGACAGCGTACGATACGCAGAGAATAGAAGCAGCCGTGAACAGTATGAACCAGGCAGCGAGACAGAAGAAACTTGTTAAACTAAAATGTTTAGACATGAAAGATGTGTTCGACACACTCTGTATACTGAAATAGTCTAATGAATGTATAATAAAACAAATGTGTAAATAAAATTAACGCATTTAATGCCGTTTCTTTGATAACCGAACTCACTCGACTAGTGTCCAACGTATTGTCATTCATAAAATACTGGCATCCCGACGAACATTCAGCTTGATATAAAATGAAAATAGCATTAGCTTCACTAATTTATCACACTAATCTTCACCCGCGAGGGTCTAAATGACACGAACACTATACATAATAGTTAGAAACAGGTATAAGATACATAACGCGTATATATTAAGCACATATAAAACACATTCAAAGTTCTCAAAATACTTTTCTAAGTATGTTCTTGAGGCTTTTCTTCTTTTTGTTGCCGTGGCCGTTTTCCGATTGTCCGTTCTGTGAGATGTCCGTAGATTCGGACCAGAGACTGCCCGTGGGTGATTCTGAAGCCGCTTTTTTGCTTATTTTCCCGTTGAAAATCGGCTCGACGTTCCTTACGTCAGGGCTGGGCGTACTTCGGACGCTCTGACGGTTGAAGGTCCTCAGGAAGGCCGGTGACGACAACCGTCTCGTCTTCATCGTCTTATTTTTTAAATTGTTAAAGAAAGAGCCGTTAGTCTTCGGTAATTCCTTTTCTTTCACTTCATTCCCAGTAAATTCCTTTGGCTCAGTAACCGGAGCCAAGAATTCAGCTTCGTCTAATGTTATGGTGTTTTCTTGTAATTGTAGCAACCCTTCTTGATTGTGTGTTGTTTTAACCTCTAGTTCTAAGTTTCTGTGAACTATGGACGTTTTTCTCCTCCTATTCTTCTTGGCCACTTGCCATTCTCCAGGATCTTCGTCACAGTCGTTGTCATCGCACGACAACCTCGCTATTTGGAACGCTTCCTCGCTCGGTCGCCTCTTCTTAACGGATGGCGTCGAGTGTCCGCTGACACCTTCCACTGATTTTCTTCTAAACCTGTCTTGTTTTTTCTTTATTTTCTTTGGCACGGGCGCGACGACAGCTTCTTGCTTTCTCTTGGTCATGTAGTAAAATGCCAAAGCAAATATTACAGCTTGGTATATTAAGAATTTGACGAAAGTGATGTTTCCAAACCAGCTGTCCCTCTCTTCCATGAGTATCGTTACAGCGAGCGTCACCTGTGAGAGTTGTTCTTGTAATATGGTCATTTGTTCAAGATATTTTTGTTCGCGTTCGTTGCTCTTTCTCCTCTCTTCAGTCACCTGCAGCATGGTCTTCTCGAAGGACCTCTGCATTTCTTCCACTTGCTTCTTATATCTTCTACTCAATTCTTCCAAATATTGCCCTGACAGGGACATGTTTCGTTCTAGTGTCTGGAAAATACCAAAAAAAATATCGCTTTAGATATGTAGTTTTATTTAATAAATATTTATTTTATTTTAAAAAATACTTAAACATCTTTCAGTACTTGGCTTCTTAACGAAAATGCACTCTTAGTAATTATTGGATATTATAATCTTTTAGTACATTATTTTGAGTAGTTTTTAAAGTTTTCTTTAGTAAATTAAAAATTAAATAAGAAAACATACAACAACAAATTCATCGACACGAGCAGGATTCGAACCTTTAAGCTCGGGAATATTTCGCTCCAATTGAAGATGAATTAGTTCATACGTTTTAAATTTGCGACTTAAAGAAATCGAGTATAGATAGAACGTTTAGATGTGTACCGTATAAATTCTTTAATAGATTTTTAAATTCTCACCTTAACTCTATTCGACAGCCTCAGAAACACCGATTCCTTCTGTAAGGTCGCCTGTGCCTGGTTTTGGTTGACCGCGGCCGTGTTTCCCGCGGGTGTGGGGTCCACCGCTATCTGGTCTAAGTCGGATATGAAACTATCGCTATCCATTATAACTTGATCTGTTATTTCCTCTGCGTTATTTGCTGGTTCTTTCGACCTCTCCGTAGCGTCCTTTCCGTTGGACGAATCCTTCATTTCGTTTTCACTGTAAGCGTCTCCTTGTTTTTCTTCAGCTAAAGATTCTTCTTGGGGCTCTGGTGCTGTTTGCTTATCGTCTAATGTCGTCTGAATATCGTCTTTGCAAATTTCTATTTTACTATCATCTATGGTAGCTTCCGTAACTGTTTCTGGGACTTGTTCAGGCGTCACGTTTTTCTCTTCCATGTGTATCGCGTCGCTGTCTTTATGATCGTCCGTTTCGTTACTTTTGATGGGAGTCAGATCTTGTTCAGTATTTATGTTACTGTTCACGTTCTGAGTCGACTCCTCTACAGTTATGTTTGATGTAACATTCATTTCGGTTTCGAAGCTTGTGTTTAAGACGACCTTTTTTTCTTTAATAGCTAAAATGTTACACAAAGCTGCTAAATATTTGGGAGGGAACAAAGCATTGATGTATGCTACGCGCTCTTCGTGAAATTCAATTGTCTTTGTACTTTTAAAGTCCAACCCGTACATCTGGCACACACTAGTACACTTTAAAGTATCTTTTAAGAACACTTGCCGCAATAAACTCGTAAGCCTATCCGTGCTACAACTAAGTAGTTCATAAACGTCATTGTAAAGAGTTTCACTACAATTGTCACACACTATTATATGGCTGGGTGAGCAACACTTTTTGTACATATTGTCCGTAGAAGTATCGTTACGTTCACTTGATATATTTTTAGGAACTTCTGTTTTGACTAACGCTTGAGCAGCTTTCTTCATAATAGACATGACGGCGTCCCTCGCGGATCCGAACAGATTCTTCGAGGGCTCAGTCTCCGCCGCGGGTATGTCGGGGACGTCTATTATCTCATCATCTTCATCATCATCCACGTGAGCTGAATGCTGGGAGCTCTCTTTTTCCAATACTTCAAATTCAGAGGTGCCGTACACCTTGAATAATGATATCGGACAGTAGTGTTCAGAGCCGTGGTGAGAGAGCATCTCAACTTTAATAAACTTGCCGAACAAGTGAGGGTACAGATCAAAGCTTTGTACGTCTCTCATTTCTTCTGCGGTAAATTGGCCGACACTGGCCCATTCCCGAGTAGGAAAACGATCGCTGAAATATACAGCGATGTCCTTCGGAGTTGATGAGAATAGCTCGAAATTAGCTATTTCTATTTTTTGTGCTTGAACAGCTTCACAGAGCTCCACGACGAACCATATTCGACTGTTACACGTGTTCAGCATGTACTCGTCTCTGTTGGGAGATAGGATAGAGCTGGCAGACCCCGCTTCAGGGTTCACGGCAACTACTTTCGCTCCGCACGCAAGCGAAGCATAATTTTTCGACCGCAACTTGGTGCTCTTGCTGCTAATATTCGTATTACTATGACTAGGTTGACTTGAATGATTCAAAACGGTATCTTTCTTCTCAGCCTCAGCTAATTGTTTTTGCGCCCATTCCGAGAACGAGGGTATATCTTCTTGAGGTGTTTCCGGTTTTATTGGAATGTTTTCTTCCAGCTTTTCCTCTTCGTGAGATTCAGTTGTGGATTCCACATCAGGAGTAGCGGTGGTGCTCTGAAAGGCTTCATCCAGTTGTCTTGTTTCGTGCATGGACTTAGCTTTAACGATGAGTCTGGGTTCCGTACTTTCCTTTTCCACCGGGTCCGTTATTATTTTGTCCTCTTCATCTTCATCGGAGCTGGCGATCGCGAAGCTCGACGTTTCGTTGTGTTGTTCCGAGTCATTAACGAATAATAAATCTTCCGGTGCTCTTAGATCCAACTTTGCATTCTCCGTCAAAGAGATGAGTATCGGCGGCTGTCCCGTATCAGGTAACCTGAAAGTTGGAAACAATTCATATTGTTGAATGTTGCTGCATTATAACCACCATTACGTCCTATTAAACTGACGCTTGGCATTTCGGTGAAACTAAATTAGAAAACCGAATCTAATTTGAAACACTGTTGGCTAACAATCCGGGAAGTATCTTTTAAACAATCGATTAAAAATTAGATACAAATTAACGACGATGTAAACGGGTCGGAAGCGGGCCATTTAATTTCATCGAAAAGGATTTTATTATCACATGTTATAGAGGATTTCCCATAATGAATTAATGCCAATAAATTATTGAAAATTAACGAACTATTTCAAAAAGAAAAATATATAACACATCCTCCATTTTAAAAGGTATTAGGGAATGTTTTAACAAACAATACTATTAATTTCATCATTGGTCAATACTCTTCAAGTTATTGACAGTATATAAGCGTACATATATTTAAATTTTTACCAAAGTCATCTAAATACAATTCTTCCTTTTTACATTTGTACGAAACCTATGAAATAATGTTCATAATATTGCATTCAAGAAGTAGTTACTGAAATATGTACTTCAATAACAGAATTTGTTGAGCGAACACTCGAACCAATTGTGACAATCAAAACAACAATTGAAACATGCGGGACGTGGAATGTTGAATTATATACATACCAAAAAGAAATTACGAAACAAATGCTTATATAGAAAAATAGGTAGGTAGGTAGGTAAGTAGGTAGGTAGGTAGGTAGACATTGGTACAGTGTAGACGATGTTCAATTTTATATTAATATGCTTTATAACTATTGAGAAGTTTTCAATACAAAATCATTATATATAACAATATAATCCTAATTAATTATGATTTAACGAAAAATATTTGGATATACAATAATTATACCAATAAATATTACAAAATCAAAAACATATTCGTAAAAATTAATTCCTTAAAAATAGAGAGCAGAATATTTCACGGACAAAATGTATTAACTTAAAACATAATTATTGTTCCATAGAATGGATTATAATTTATAAGTATCGGAACAATAATTCTAAATAGGATGTAAGAGCTAAGTATACAACCGTCGGCACAAGTTGGTAATTGTTTATTAAAGTGCAACATTTTCTTTAACAATAAAACAATAACAATAGATGAAAATCAAAACTGTGTGATGAACGCTCTATTCTAATTAAAACTATACTTCTAATACAAATGTATTGCAACTTTTCAAACAAATAAATCCACTGTTATATTGTTCTGCGGTACATCTAGTGCACTAAAATTATTAACGTTTGACGGAGATTGCCCTAGTACATATAGATATTACTAAATATTACTCTGAACTCAAGGAGTTTCACGATTTTACTTATACAATAAATACTTCAATTTCTCGCTGATAAACACGTAATATTAAAGCATAAAAAAGCATATATATTTGTTTATTTTCATAGGAAACTGGTTTATATTACGCTGTTTAAAGCATGTTCTATCAAATAACCTTGAAAGGTAGCATTCATGATTGTAATGAAAATGTCCCCAAGTGATATCTTACGTGTAGAATATTTTGGTGAGCCCCTGGTGGCCGCCGTAGGAGAGCAGTTGGCAGAGCAGGAGAGCCGCCAGCAGCGCCCGCGGCGGCGACATACCGCCCGCGCCGCCGCATTGGCCGGGAGCACCCACCACACCCGAACTTATCACCCGCACACACACGCCACGCGCACACACATACACACACACACGCACACACCTCTACGACATTTACTATATATCCAGTCCTCGCAACAACTTAAATCCTTCGAGAGTCTTAAATTACAAATGTATCGCTTCACTTTCTTTGAATCGACAATTTTCTGAGACTCGTGCTTTTCGAATCGATCTAAAAATAAACAAATGAATTACTATCCACACAAATCTGTATGAACTTTATTTGTGGATGAATTTAAAACGTCTCAATGCAACAAATAGTTAATTATTTGAAATCCTTTCCATTTCCCATAGCATCCTATATTTCCTGCATCACGACAACCCTACCGTCTACCTACTATATACTTTACAGCCCCTACTTTGTTATTTAAGTATCGTGTTATGTCGATAGAGGAGTGGCACTCTCAGTTATAGTATTGAAACCGTTGCGGGCGATGTATTTAAGACGGTTAACTTGAATGGATATTTATTCCCGAAGCTGCATATATATTTATACTAATTTTTGCCCGCGACTTCGTCAGAATCAATTTCGACATAAGTATTATATGTATAGCTGACCGGGCAAACTCTTTTCCGCCCTAAAGGCCATAAATAACCAGATATAGAGTGTATTAAGTATTTTTTCCTTTTCGATCGAACAGAATTAAATATCCTATGTCCGTCTCCTGGTTCGTTCTTGACTTATTAATGGTATAACTAACAACACAACTACCTTTTTCATCATCTACATTATATCCAGGAATGAATCTCGTTCATTCGAGACAGATATATCCATAGGTAATCATGATCCGAGCATTTCTTATTATAAACGAGTTCAACAAAACTTTAATTTATCTATAGAGACAAAACAATAGCAAGGGGTCATTGACACTGACGGTTCATTAACGAGATTATAACAATACATTAGTTTTAATGATACAATTATTATTATTTTTTATTTACATAACGCCCGCCGACCGACTGTGTCGAGATAAACTTTCTATTTCATACATATAACTAACTGACTTATGACACTACAATTGTTCTATAACTTTTCACCATCTAATTAACTATATATTACACGCAGACTTAGGTGCTGACATTTTTTTAATTATTTTACGTAAGACTCTTACTGAAAACCTGTTCCAGAAGGAAAGTCTATTAGTTGTCAGCCGGTCGAGACAAATGGAAAATAATTACACACTGAACTAATAGAGTTTTTTATCATCATTAACTTGATAATAGTGATTTTGATAATTTTATTTTCATATACGTATTTAAAATTTGCAGTCACACTACTTACGAGGCGTTCGACGTTTCTCATTCATTGAACTACATTTATACTATGAGAAAATTTATGAATGAAATACTTTTGACGCACCGTATGCAGTGTGACGATGAGAACATGGAGTAAGCATAAAACGATATTTAATATTAAGCATGTGTTTGACTGCCGCATGTATTTTTAAATTAGCAAAAGTAAAAGTTCGTTCCCATTAAAATTTCTAATAGCCAGAGACCAAAATTTAAATGACTTCGATATGTATTAAAACAATAAAAAATTACATTAAATATGACACGTGAATAATGAAATTAAACTCAAAAACTGGTTGTAGGTATTACAGTGGACGTTAGAACCAGTGATAAAAGTGAAAAGTCTGTACAGTAAATTTAACGTCGACACAACTTTAGTGAGTAACACATCAGTAAAACAAACATGGCTTTAATGATGTATGGTTTAAGTGTGTGAAATATTATAGGAGATTTCATTTACTTTATAACATAGGACGTTGTATGAGGATTCAGTCACCTTTCTGTTCAATATGACTAACTTATTCTTAAAGATATACGTACATATGTATTGTTATATATATTGAGTGTGGAAAGTATTAAGAGTGTGATAAACAAGTCATTTATTTCTAAATTGAAATCACCATTGTGTTATTCCTTAACTGCTTTCAATTCAGTTAAGTTTTTATGAGACTAAAAACAAAACCACTCTCAGTCTTCTATGACACGAAATGGAATATGTAATTTTGTTGATGTGACGTGTGATCTCGTGAGCATTATTTCGGTAAATAATTTCCTTATACCTAACAGCATAATTTATCATCAATAAACTTATATTATAGGAAATTCAATAACTTGCATAATGAATAGTTAAAACAAAATAACTGATAGACATGAGAGGACGCCAGGAAGGACGGTCGTGTGCCAGATTTAATATGTGGTGATAGTGACTAACCGGTCACTGACTCAAAAATATAGACAGAGCCACGAAAATAATTAGTGTTAAAAATAATAATATTATTTATATAACAATATTTACTACGTTTCAATATTAAAAGAATGTTTAAATATTCTTCTAAACAATAGCTATTTATAACAGCAAACAAACAATGCAGTACGTTTGAGCGGACTTCGACCTTGTGCTCTAATTTGCTTCCAACTAATATTTCACGACCGATGCATACATATCTAGGAATGTTCTCATATTTTTATTATGCGAAAGCAATTTTACGATTCACATTCACTTAAGATCTTCCTTGTCTTTTGTAAATTTTTGTCGTGTAAGTATTATGAATACAACCGTGTCAATAGTTTTGCGAAGTATTTAAAATACAATTTAACATGTGTCAATTAATTAAGTACATTATTTAACACACATATCGATCGGTAATTTTAGCGATGTATGTCCTTGTGATCGCACAATACACTTGTGTAGAACAAGATTGCAAAAGTCAAAACAGCTTTCGCCGACAGAGCAACGTACCATGTAGGCGGCGTGCTGACTGTTCGCACACAACAAAACACGATCTACTGTCTACTGTCTACTACTAGAGACACGGGTCTACTGTGACCGATGCTACTTCACCACCCTAATCCATATCATATTAAGACGGTCGCTGACTTCCTATGAGTCATCCTATGCATACAAATAGATGATAGTAAAACTGTAATATTTATTGTCAATGTTTATAAATGAGTGATATTCGAGCTGTTGTTAGTGTCGCAGGTGTAGGTATAGGTTAGCGGACAGAGTTCAGTGCGACCCAACTTCCCGACCCGCGGTCTGTTTCGGTCAGTCGGTATTAGAAACCGCGCCGCCTACCAGTTTTACCGATGGGGGCCAGCCGTGGGCGAGATTTAATGAAGCCTGGATTGCGGAGACAAGCGAATAATCTAATATTTAGTGTCCATTGTCTGGTGGTGTCTGGTGTCGCAACAGTCGCCGGCGGGTGGCGGTTTCTTTGATAGCCGACGCTTATTAATCTTTGCACTTCCCTGTATTATGATCACTTGATCTCTCGCCACCACCTATCGGTTACGGTATTGTTTGTAACGAGGAAGACGCACGTACTATCACGTGTTATACAACATCGACAATTTCGGCCTCGCGAGCCTTCATGGTAAATGTCACGTTTATGAAAATAACTCGACAAAACGGCTCCTTAAAGTTCGCAATTCAGGTTCAATCTCTTTATTTAAAATACATATTTAATATTGCTAACAACAATAAGGAATAGTATTTTATATAACTGTTGTATATTAGAACTTGTTTCTTTCTTTCCATATATAAAGATGAGGAATATATAAGACCGAAAAGTTAATCAAGATTAATTATAGAAACCTATAATTATTTAAATTTAAGCGATTTTGCCATAAATGTTAGATTAATTTATTAATTATTCATCGACTAGAGTAAGTATACTATAACAAGACTAGACATTACAGCCTTTTTCAATAAAATATTCATTACATAACATTTGTTTCTTATAAACCCAAGGTTCTATACTATGTTCTCTAAGTATATTTGATTTATATAGTTTCTCTTTTAAATATAAAATTTAGTTTCAGTAAAACGATCAAGTTATATATGTACATATACATAGTTTGGCAGTGTTCAGTTTGCTATGTATAAAATTAATTTTGTTACAAGCGACCCAGTTGCCTTCCAGTACGTACGGCATTGGCCCGGATAGCGTTTAACGAATTTACACATTTTGCACGATGGTAGAATATATTTTCATCACTGTTGACTTATCCCGTGAGTTCAAATACTTCTCATATTACTGAATGTTTCGTTAGTACATTGTAATATGCATTCCATATTCACTCTACAACCAGATATACGACATACTATGAATACTTAGTGACCTGGATCGATGCTTTACGGACGGTGATTTTGTTACTAACATATTGATAGATGGAGCTCAGCCAATATATACCAACATAAATTGAACCCTCTCAATATTCTAGGTTCATTAATTTCTAGAACCTCTAATTACCAAGTATAATAGGATTTATATAAAACCATCAATACTATAAAATTAAACTGTCCCGTTGAAGTTATCAGAATATAAAACAATAATCAGAACGAGTTAAAGCGCTATGCAAATATGGAATTCGCTATAAAGATCTCATCTAAATAAGCATTTCGCAGCACAAGTACCAACTATAAATAGCTGGCTCTAAATGGTGTTGCTAGGCCTTAGAGCATTCGTGGCGACCTAAATATTGACACGGGCGTGGAAATTTATGTTCTTGTTAAAATTGTTTAAATGACAACAGGGTTTGCAATAAATTGAAATTAGGGAAAGCATTATCGTATACAGCTATTGTGTTTATATATTAGAAAAAACACTGAGACACAGCCCTGTATGATATGTAGGTGATTTGGTCATATGTAGGTTAGGCTGGTGCGTTTTAAGGCACCTCTCGGTATTGATAAGCGAACAGGCTCATGGGCCGTAAAACGTAAGTTAGTTACGAATATTAATGCTCGCATTATGAGATTAGAAATCGGAGTAATGTATGGACGTTATATTCAATGCTTCTCTGGCAATATTTTTAGAAGCCGTAGCTAACCAGTTTGTGTACCAATAAAACGATATCTGTACCTGTACTGGAGAATTACACTCGAATAACTTTATAGTCCGCCGTCCGCTGGTGAACAGTGTACTCATGAATGTTGGAACTTTATAGCTGTTACAACGTATTTATTAATTTAACCGGGGACAGTTGTTGGCAAATATTTATTCAGAACTATTGTATTAAATAATTTTAAGTTCCGATTGGTTGCACAATCTTATATAAATGGTCATTGGAATGGTTATTTTGTTAGATAAATTTTTATATGAATTCATTATGCTATCGTACTACTATCTCGCTGTTCCTAGAATTAATTTAGTTTGTAATTTCTTGAGTAGGCATTTATTCATGTTTATCAATTCGCTGATTAAAATTTTAAATATATATTGTATTATATTGAATAATATAGAGATAAAGAATGCGCTAAGAAAGTAGTAGGATAAGATCTTCAATCATTCAGAAAAACATTTCCCGAAGCGTATGAACAAAATTATACTTTGATATTTATGTTAGAATTACAAAAAAACAATATCGACCTCACACACAGAAAAAACATGTATAGTTTAGTCATTTCACGCAACGAAACGGTACAAATGAGTAATTAATTAAACGGATCAACGGTTTCAGTTTAGTTCAATACGCTAACTAACTAACTAACGTAGAGTTTTACAAACATACATTTTCAAATAATTTATTATTAACCTCCCATGCATAAGGGCGCGGGTTCGATCCTGGCCCGGGCAAGTACCAATGTGATTTTTCCGAGTCATATGTACTTTCTAACAGTATTTAGACATCACTGATTCATGCATTCCCAAAGAGGGTTGATGTCAGGCAGGCGGCCCGTCGTAAAAACAATTAGCCAAAACTATACACAACATGTAAGGCAGACCCTGGCTAAAGTTGGAAAAATTGCCAGGTAGAAGAAGAAACGGGAAACGTTACGTATGTAGTGTGACGATGGAAACTTGCACTAAGCATAAATACAAAAATAAAATTGCATAAACAAGAATTCAGCTTATTTTTCAGTCTTTTTGGTTATTTAAAATTTTAATTCATATATATATATTTTTGCTATTTCACCTAGGACACAGAATTATTTCTTTATCAACATATATATATGTATATCATTGTGTTACTAAAAAGAGGTTTTAGATATTCGTTAAATATTTTAAGAATTATTCATAGCCCTTCGTTGTTATTAAAACACTTCATGCTTATAGAACAGAATGGAAACATATTATATATTATGTTAAGCTTTGCATATATTTTTTAAATCGAAAAAACGTTTTTATCTGCAACTAGAATTGGACAAGGCTTTGTAAATCTGACTTTACAGGTCGTAACACACAACTAAGTCTTTTAATTTAAGTGTAGCCAATATCAATAAGAAGTTTCCAAGATAAGCACGTACAAACAGACATTCTGTATAGATATATTAATGAGTAACATTAGATATCTAGACTAATCTCGTGTAATCTAGATCTAAATACCGCCGTGATTAGTCCGTCTCGAAGTATTCGGCTCCGGTGTAGCTGTGCCAGTTGTGACTAAATGTCATGTATTCGATACAGACGTTCATTATTATTATACATAAGTTATATATTACATAATTACTCTATATGCACAATGAGAAATATTATTACTAAAGAAATCATTGATAAATGTAAAATTATTTATTATTGAAACAAAATAATTAGAGCGAATATGAGAGGCTTTAAATATCATCTTCTTATCTACATATCTTATCTACATCATATGTGTTATGTGTTATATATTTTAATGTCACACACACATAAACACACACACACACACACACACGTCGTTAACGACGTATTTCAAGACGAGTCGTTAATTCTACACACGAGGTCTCCTGTCTTAATATTATTTGAGGTCATATATTCACTCATACTAATCCAGATATTTTATTGCACAAAATTTTATGAAATGTTTGTAATATGTTTATAATTATTGGCTGACGAATTTCGTTAAGATAACGAAAACAAATATTTTATATACCTTTATATATAGCAGCGAAAAATAAATAGGACATGTTTAAAACCTACGTACAATCTGATTTGAGAATAAGCTGCCTACATATATATAAATGTATGTGTGTACGTGAAAATATATTTTAAACTTATTAATTATATAAGAGCCATATATTAATTACGGGTAACAGTAAATATATATATATAATTAACGACAAATAAAAGTCGTTAACTAATTGTTAGCATATTAAATAGTTATATTAATTTTTTTGTTAAACTATTAGTTATAATCGTATTGTTCTCGTATAAATTTAATTGATAATTAATTAATAAATAATAATTAATTTTATTCTATTTGAATGTCGTTTAATGATATTAAAATTAAGACTAAATATATTTAACCTCACGATTATTTGTTACGATTTTAAGAAATTTCTACGGTGATTAAAATTAGAATTTGAAATTTTTTGTCATTGGATAGAAAATACATATATAGCTTCCACACTATTTGAATCTTAAACATATTTTTAACGTATTTTAATAAAGAAAAAATTTTCATTGGATTTTAGAAGCCCTCAAAAACAATTCTACCAAAATTTTAATAATTCCTAAAGTCCATTAATATGTACATAGTAAATGCTAATCAACAGATAAATTTATTATTTTCTATACATATGTTTCAATAAAGTGTAAACTAACACCCGGAGAAAGTATTTGCTAAAAATATGTTACCGAGCTAAGTGAATGCCAATACTGCAGAGAGATGCATCGGATATTAAAATATCAGCACGGCTGTAAAAACTCCAAGAAGATAGCACTTCTATAACATATTGCGGTAACAAATATCACAAAGCACTAACCTATTCTAGAACTAAATATAAAATTTTCATCTTCACCATATTGTTGCATAGAGACGTTTTATTTTCATACATTATAAGCTAAATCATACCTATATTACAATTAATTAAAATTCCTTATCATTGACGTTCACTATATTAGAGTGATAATATTTTAGACGTCCGTGTGTAGCCGCTAACAGATCACCTTTCAAAACACACACAGATCCAAACTGTCACAGGTATAAACGTTTGTCGGTTTCCGTGTTACTTCGTAACATACAAACACGTCCGTCCCGCACGAGGGCACGCGCTCTACTGAATTATTAGTATCGCGAGGGCAGAGTAACTTCAAATAGGGCTGCTGGCTCCTAGACTATACACAATATGTAGGGATACTTCCGCTGCTCACTCGTCTGTAGGACATCAATTACTTTATTATTTATTATGGTCATAAACAAACCTGACGTGTAACATTAATGGGACATCATCTTTTACTGTTGGATAGATACGTAGGATTTTACATTACCGAGCTAACATGGATTGAGAGCGAAATCGGTTTTACAACCATTTAACAGCTAGGTTTAGACTCGTCTACGTAAGATAAAAGTTTTGTATGAAATATCACAAGGTAATGCAGTTTTTGAAGACAATTCTCATGTGATGTTATTCAATTATCACCTCATCAGCCTATCAGAGTCCACTGCTGAGCAAAGGACTCTATCTCACATGGAGAAGGTTTGAGTATTAATCACTACGCTTGCTCAAGACGGGTTGGTGATTATCAATTATCACCAAATAATTAAAAATGAATATTATATTGTATATCAACTAGTATCAATACCAATATTAAAATTGCGTAATATTTGAACTAATCTCAGTATAATGTTTCACACTCCACTCGCCCGTACATAACACTATTTCATCTACAAGCACTTGCATGATAAGTCGAATTAGCCATCATGTTAATATGAAATAAACGCTCGGATAACACGCCAACATAATCTGGTCCTCATTCAACTCTGTTACCAGTCGCAAGCTGGTTCCAGTTCCACTGGTTAATTGCAGTTTCCACACAGCCAATTCTGGTCGAAACACGTCCATAGTTGTACGTAATCCTTATAAAGAGTATTCAAATTTGCATTCTTCTCTATTTTCTATGATAATCGGTCAATGACCTTCAAAATAATCAAATGACCGAGTCCAATATATCGTGACCTTGACAAACTATAAAAGCTAAATAAGTGTCAGACGCTTCTTATCCTTATCACGTGTGTTTAGAACCTATTAAAATATCTTTAAAAGTAGATTAGAAATGCATCACTCACTATTCTAATGATAAATGTTACCGATTTTAATTATCTCTCCAAAGTATTGTGAATACAACATATCAATTATATATTATAAAAAAAATTATTTTTCGCGAACATTCCTAAGATATTTTTGTATAGTTAAAATGTCTTTCTATAAAGAACAGGTTTTATAAATTATACTTAATATTAAAATACTATCAATAAAATTAATTTCATACGGTAGAATTATAATTTTAAATCTAAAGAAATTTTACCTAAATGATATTGTTATGGGCAGCTAATACTTAAAATGTTATAAAAATGTTTAAAATATAGAAATAAAATATAAAAATATATTGAAACATTTTGAAAATCAATCTCATACTTAGACAAAAAACTACAGAACTAGACTTACACTGAAAAAACTACAGAATATTTGCATTTAGTCCGCAGAAGTAAGTTTATAGTAGGAGTAGAACTCAAAACCAGTACACCATAATATAAAAATCCATATTATAAGCGATAAATATTCTATAATAAATATCAAATACGTATTATAATTTAGGAACTTTCGCGAACTCAATCAACGGTCACGATAAAACACGCGGACGGTAAATGTATTGTATTAAATTAATTTACACAATTGTATTCAACATACTGTAACTAATGAACATATTGTTCTTGTAGGAATGTCAATAATTTTGACATTTTAATAGAGATATAATAATTTTATACGTGCGTAACAAGTCATGTACTTTTATGGATGTAGTTTTTCACCACTTCTTGTAAAAAAAACATTAAGTTTTTTTGCGAAAATCATTACCTATTTTGCTATTCAAATCACCTCTCTTAGAAATACGCAAGCTAAAGTAAAGCTATCTCATAGCAAGAATGAAGCTTAAATTGCCCTTACATTCTTGTACCACTGAAATATTAAGTTACTATTAGGCAAACGAGAAGTGTATTCCAAAATTATACATATATATTTTTATGAAAGAAATTTCAATTGTTATATACTCCTTTCGTTGCCATATAAGGATTTAGGAACGACAGATAAGAACTGGACCAAATCAAAAATAACACAAGCCAGTTCCTACTTCCTCGAGTACAAATGATTTATCATTACACAGCTGGGACCACACCCTGCCTGTATTTACGTACTATTCACGTAATCCGAGCCACACGTCGTGACGTTTTACGTAGGAACACGTAATTTTGTTCAGTTCAGTGGTTCTTGATTCCGTGGGTGGTGATTGAGATTTTAATATCAAAGACCACGTCTTGAAGTATCCGAGGTATTTGTCGCCAGGCGGCTCGATCTATTACGAGCGAAATGTTTGACATCACTAAGATTCTATACTACATCCAAATACTTATTTATTTTACAAAACCATCGGTATGTATTTCATTGGTTCTGTTTAATGCTTTACAACTTCATATAAAGTCAAACTTATTACAATAATTTATAAAACTATCTAAGAGAATTGTTAAGAAGATTTAATTTGACCTACAGATGTATGTACATCTGTTTGTTTGTTACACTATAACGCAGAAACGATTATGAATTGACGTCAAAATGCTAAATAGTTTATGAGCTGGAATAATATGGTAGTAACAAAAATGTAATCAGCTAGAGAGAATACGAAAGACAAAAGATGCGAAGTTTCTAGGGAGACAGATTTTAATTTTTAATTTGATGTACAAACTTTATAGACTGCCGTCTACATACATTCATATTATAAATATTTATGTTTTAACATATAATAATTATGTATGCTTTAATAGGTATATGTCATTGTCCATCATTATTGGTGCTATACACTTCCAGTGACCCAGACCATATTTCTGAATAATTCAAATTAATATATTTTTAATTTTCATTTCAAATTTATTCAGAACGATTAGTTAACTATTGTTTTTAAACTATTCTTGCTAACAATATTTACACTATATATAAACCTCTTGTCTATTCATATCTCTAACTAATGAATAGTACACAATTCCTTACAATTGCTGTTTCCTTGCTATTGATACCCTTATCTGGGGTCGCGATCCTAAATCATCCGAGGACTTATTAATTGAAATGACATTTAGGTAATACTGAATACATTTTAAATGTCGTAACAGAGTTACAGAGTTGCCCTCCTTACCTCCGACTGAGAACATCTGGGTTACATGTACCTACTGAGACATGATCTGTTAATTTTTGCAACATATGATGCAAAAAAATCTCAAATATTCATAAGAAATATTGTGTTATTTGTTATATATCACATATACTAGCTTACCGCCCGCAGCTTCGCCCGCGTCTATTTCGGTTATATCGCGTTTCCAAGATAACTTTTCAAAAGCCTGGGATAAAAACTATCCTACGTTCTTTCTCAAGGTCAACTCCATCTCTGTACCAAATTTCATTAAAATCAGTTCAATGGTTTAGGCGTGAAAGAGTAACAGACAGACAGACGGACAGAGTTACATTCGCATTTATAATATTAGTAGGGATTATAATTATTTGAATACTTATAACGGGTGTTTTTTCTAGAGGTATAGAACTTTGAAATAAAATAAAACAAAAATGATTTCTTTTATTGATATGAAATATAATATTTTGAAAAGATAATATTCTTTCATTATAATTAAAATAAGATTTCAGGCATATGACCTCCACGACTGGCTCGTACGTAGTTTAATCTGGAGGTCCAATTTTCAAGGACTTTTTCCAACATTCGTGACTGTATATCGGCAATAGAGCGACGAATGTTATCCTCCAAGTGATCAACGGCTTCGGGCTTATCAGCGTAGACTGACGACTTTACATATCCCCACAGAAAATAATCAAGCGGCGTTAAATCGCATGATTTTGGGGGCCAATTCACGGGTCGAAACATGAAATTATGCGGTTACCAAATGTTTCTCTTAATAAATCAATTGTGGCACGAGCTGTATGACATGTTTCAACGTCTTGTTGAAACCAGAACTCCTGAACATTATGGTTGTTTAATTGATGAACGAAATAGCCACTAATCATCGCTCTGTAGCGGTCACCATTTACTGTAACATTCTGGCCAGCATCGTTTCTTAAGAAGTACGGACCAATTATTCGGCGGATAGACTGATTCGCGTCTTCTTCTACGCTACGCTCTACAGCAGAAATAACTTCTTCTGTAGGCCATCTCTGTGGATGCGTATTACCATTTAGAGTAAACGATCCATTGTTAATTAAATTAATTATTTTGATGGACGATTATGTAGACCTTAAAATGGACGTAGTGCGCGATACGTTTCTCGAAAAGAGCCATGATTTTCAAAATAAATTTGCACAATTTGGAGGCGTTGTTCAGGCGTTAGTCTATTCATGATGAATTGCCAAACCAAATTAAACACAAATCAGTGGACAGCTATCAAAATAACTGCCAGTTAAAAAAGTATTGGCAACTTAAAGTTGTATATCTCTAAAAAAACACCCTTTATATGAAAATTCTTCTGTAAAAAATATTTTGTACTACTTTAATCTCTTCAAATTTCTTGTTTAAAAATCTTAAGTGCTATTACGAAGTTTTATAATAAAACTCAGAACAATAAAGATAAACCACATTATAATATGGAATATATATTGATAACAAGATCAAAATCTCTCGCTACTTAGATAAATAAGGCAGAGTAAAACAAATACTTCAAACAATATATTTATACACATATAAAGTGATTCATTTCAATGATTCGTAAATTTTCTTTGTGTTCAAAAGCATCCGAAAACATCTTTAAGAAATAAAATGTTTTTATAACACAGATTGAAAGTCAAATATATGTGATAAAAAATGTTAATGGTTAAAAAAAATTATAAAAGTAATCGACCTCAACCTGAAAATTTAATTAAAAGTATACAGACGCAAAACGTAAGTACTAGTTGCGATGTTTAGATGAAACACTGCACTAATGATTACAATATTATTTCGTTCATAAATCAAGATTAATAAAATTATATACGTTTCTTTGTTAACTTGTATATATACAGGGTGACTGGTGAATTACTATCGATACTTGAGGACGTGATATTTGACGATCATATATGACAAAATAAAAATTAATATAACATAAATATTAATAAACTTCTAAGTAAAGTTAACCAAAATTTATGTATTTAATTACGCATCGTGTGAACACCCTACAGATTAGGTACACACACACACACACACACACGCGTCCACACTTGGAACACTTGGAACGTGTCAACACTTTATTTATTTATACGGAAATTTGGTCAAAAATTAAGTACCTATTTTTTTTACATAATTCGAATGAGAATCATGTACCGAGTATTCTCCTTAAATATTGATAGTAATTCACCAGTCACCCTGTATAAGTAAAAAATAAGTTGTGTTAAGTCTGACGATGCAATCTATAAGTATAGTCTTCAAGAACACACCTTCTAAGGATAGTTGAACATTTGGATAAGTCAATAGTAAAGACTGGCTGGCATTCGGGTTTGTTGACGAGTGTAAAGTACTGGACACAAGTGTTACTATAAATAAAGAGTCAGTTATTCAAACATTGAGTCACGGCCGCGTGTCCACTATTTATAACAAACAAAAAGATAAAAAAAGATACACCCATTGTATATAAGGAACTAAAACGTAAGAAAAAGGAATCATTACATTTTTTTCTTCTTTCATCTTTATTGCGTAGTATTATTACTTACGATTTTCAAGGACTGCTTGAATAAATTAATTAAATACATATGTACTGATGTTATAAAAATAATCTTATCTGAAATATTTGCTTGGATTATTTATTAGACGTGAGCAAATATAATGAAAGATATGAAATGATTTTTACTATGACGAGGAAGGAGCTATTTATAAAATATTATAGGCTTCTTAATTCTATATAAATTTGTCAGCAACATTGTTAAAGTGCTGGCGAGACACTTCCTTGCTTCCAATAATAGTATTGAGTTTGTTTTAGGTTCGAAGAAATTCATTTGATTGTTTGATTGACAGTCAATGTTTAGTCTAATGAAATATCATACAAGGGTTCATAGTAATAGCTTTTTAAAAGATACGTATCTATAGAAAACATCAACAGTAACAAGTTTTATATAATAATATAAATTTATTAATAATCAAATGTATTTATTTCTTAATAAATTCACATCAAATTTAAATACAAAGTAAATTAATTTATATGTTTAAAGAAATGTTATTTGAAGCTTGTATAATCGATTACAATAGCGTAAAACTGTTGCAGATTCCGTTCTTCATCAGAACAATGGTCACCAGAATAATTTCATGTGTAATACTTTAAAATTTTCATTAAATATTATTTCTATTCCATACACTTTCTCCTTATATTTTACTCTATATTAAAATTATTAATTCGCTTCATATAAATAATTTCGTCGTGTCTTAAACATCAAATAGCCATATAAAACGCGGTGTTTGTTTCCAATAAACTATACAACATACCGCGGAGATGCCTGAACGTTATCTTCAACGAGATATCTGTATGTTTGTAAATGTCGTTTGTTTGTATTTCATACTGAGGGCGGAACACGCGTGCAGCATATTTGGCAGGAGAGCGTCTCGAGCGATGTCAACAATTTTGTGATCACGCGTCACATTGGACCGCTGCCTCTGATACTGATCAAATTAAAATTATTATTTAAACTACGATACTTTATTATTCTAGGAATTTAACAATAATTTTAAAAGAATTTAAGCCGGTGTTACAATTACTCTCACAGTACATCGTGATGAAAGACGAGCATTCACAAAACTGCTTTAATTTATATATCAAACTAGTTTCTGTCCGCGACTTCGTCCGCGTTAATTTCGGAATCAGTATTAGATATATGTACAGCTGACCGGGCGAACTCCATACCGCCCTAGAGGCTATTAACCAGATATTGGAATTTATTTCGTTTTTTTTTCTTTTTGATCGAACAAAATTAAATATCCTATGTCCGTCTCCTGGTTCTAAGCTATCTCCCTGCCAATTTCCAACCATATCCCTACAGCCGTTCTTGAGTTATAAATAGTGTAACTAACACGACTTTCTTTTATATATACATAGATTAACACCAAATCAATAACAGAAATCTTGTTTTATTCAAATAACTATGTATGATCGTTACTTCATTGGCATGTTAGATTTATTTTTGTTGGCAAGCATCGATTAATACTGGGCTATTTAATTTATAATTCATTTATATTATTTTAACATAAAGCTTAGTATACACTTTCACTTTAGTCAGTCGCATTTCTTTTATACACAACGGGTGTGGTCCGATTTGTATCTATCGAGAGGTCGGTTGACGTAACATTTACAATAAATTGTATCACATGAGAATTGTTACAAGTATATATAGAAAATATTCAATGAAAGTTAAAGTAATACCCAGTAAGTACAGTATGATATGGCATCATTATTTACGGCGAGGCAGACTAATAAGTTTCCATCGTTCTCATTAGACTGATCGGCATATTCCTAGAGAGGTTCTCCCATAATTACATTAACACGAAACAGCTGCTTGATGTTATTAACGAGCCAATTATTTCATTACCTACTCCTTATACGCTTATACTCACTGTATCTCAGACTAATATCTTTGCCCCTAAATTCTTGTATGAAAGAGGCTTTCTTAAACTAACTGTAAGATCACGACAAGACCTAATACGTTTACATTACCGGGTATATATTACCCAACTTAATTTTACTTGTAACTCGCTCTCCGGTTGCCTTTTGTGTGTTGTATTTATTGACCGAATAAATGGCTTCTGCCTTTGAATATTCTGTACTGAGTTCTAATTAGGAATTTCGATTTACAAATCTGTGAGTAATTTTTGATATATGTATCATGATTTCAAACCAGGGATAAATGTCCGATGTATTTCAGAGAGAGTAGAAACATTTCGCGTGTCTGCCAATTAATTAAATATAAGTGACGTTATTTGCGTATTACTAATAAATTATAGAAAATTTATAATGACGATAAAAATAGAACAATAAAATGATTATTATTAATGGGTGTTTGTTTGCAAATTACGTCTTAAATACTCAAAGAGATCGGCGAGAGTTTATCACGATTTATGAAGAATATGAGAATAGAAATAACCTTGGGTAAATGTATTCTTAAATAAAAATACATGCTGTTCTTAAAATAAAATCTAATACTTGTTTTCGTCTAGATATTATTCTATTTCGACGAGTCATGTCACATATATATTAATATTTTTATACAGTAACTTAACAGTCATTAATTTGATTGACAGACGATCAAACAGATCGTACGTGCGTGATTACAAACTATTATGTAGTAAACAAGACTAAGTGTGTGTATTTTATAAGTGTAAAAAGAAATTAAAATGCTCGGGGAATAAAATATTTTATTATATATATGTATGTATGTATGTATATATGTATATTATATTCCAACGTTCGTGTTTATTACTGCGTATTAAATGTATTTATTCCTATTATAAATTTAGAATCTTTACGACAACGAATCAGAATAACATAATTAATAATTATAAATAAAATAGTTCATAATGATTCTCATTGAATCATAAATAAAATACCTCAGATCATATTTCAGATAGAAAAATGCGATTATATAAAAACTCTTTAGAATAAAAAAAAACTTTGGCTGAATATCCGTAATCCTTTGGTTGTATCGATCAAGTTTTAACTAATGAGTTAACTCTCCCGTTAATTACATATATACCGACGTAACTTACGTCATACGGCGTTTTGACGTAATTTACGTTTGTTTATACACGTGGCGGACTGTTATCAACAAACGTACTGGCAACGATTAATGCTTAAGCAATTTTAATGATAATAATTCAACAATCAGATAATTATAATTCCATTTAAGGGCAAAAATAAACTATTCGTTACTGTGAGATAAATTCAATATCAAAACACTTAGAAAGGAATTCTCAGACTAATAATTAATTGAACAGTCTAAAAACAAGTTCAATGACCTCAAACAAAAGTGATAGTCAAACACAAGAGGACATACCGTAGATATGTAACAATAATCAATCTATTAATTGTTAAAGAGAAACTTATTAAAGTTTTGATACAATTATATAATAACATAGCAGCCTCCGTGTCAGCTGAGTGAAAGCGATCATCGCTAGACGTGGATTGATGCCTTACTATAAACGTTCATATTCAATATACTATGTACAGTAAACGTTTTTGCCACTTTCCATTTTAAGAATATACTATAACGATAATACTGCTCTTCTATTTGATATGAAAAAATCAAGTAAATTTGATGTGCTGTTATTGAGATAAAAAATATTCGTTTATATTACTCGAAAATAGATCGGAATGCGTCATAAGCTGTACGATAGATGATAGTTCGTTGTATTTGTGTCTAAATATAGTGAGATCTAATATTATCGCAAGTACTCATTAAAATGAAACTAATATTCCCGGATTTTATAGGTGATTTTTTATTTTTGACTGTAAACTACATAATCCCGACGTTTCTGCTACTTTACAGCAACCGTGATCACTGGCAGACGAGATGTGAGTGTCTGTCAGTCGGTCTTAGTTATGTTTCAAACTCACAATAATGACAAATATTTTTCTCAGCTACATATAGCTTCATCCAAGCTGTTAACTTTCTTTTTGGTTAATGAGAACTTAAGGTAAAGTCAGTGGTGGCCTTGTAGTTAAAGGGCCCGCCTCTCGTTGCCGAGGGCGCGGGTTCAAACCTGGCAAGTACCAATGTGATTTTTCGGAGTCATATGTACTTTCTGAGAGTATTTAGACACCACTGACATACAGTGAAGGAAAACATCGTGAGGAAACCTGGACTTATACATTCACAATTATAAGTTTGAAATCACCAACCCGTCTTGATTAATGCTCAAACTTTCTTCATGTGAGAAAGAGGCCTTTGCTCAGCAGTGGGCTCTGATAGGCTGATGACGACGACGAAGGTGCTCTCAACTTATTAAACAGTAACAAAACAAATATTTCTTATATTTTATAAATATAACAAACTATTTTACTTATATATTATATGCACTTTGTATTTGTTCCTAGTGTCCTCTACTGACATCGCCAACTGTTGGCAATTCACAACATTTGCTGGCAATTAATAGACATGTTTACTATTCACATTTCTCTCACATACCAAATATTCATAACATATTACACTGTTAAAATATACGAGAAAAAGACGAAATATTTGACAAAAAAAAAACTTTTTTTGTTTCAGTACGTTGATACTGACGAAATGGAGAGCATTTACATTTATTTAATGCTCAATATTTTGTGGAAATATACTTATAAATACTTGTATTTTCAAACTACTTCTCTATTATAACAGTGTAGTAAATATTTGAGGTAGATATCACCGACGAGGTATCTTATTGAAACAAGTTACTAACAAACACATGTTGCTCTTCTCAATAAATAGTTTAATCTTTAATAATGACTATTAAACATACCCATTACTATCAGAATATAGAATGTATGTCTTAGAGGAATAGTAATGTGTTTAGTTTTATTATTTTAACTAACTAATAAATATTATTTTGTAGAAAATAATTTAAATAATCAATGTAATTTTTTAGCGTAAACCTTTTAGAGAAGTAAATAATATTATTTTTAAGTATTGCATACAAGTGTCATATACAGTTATTATACGATTTTTTATTTATAATATCTTTTCTGGAAGATAGAAAACTTTATTACGTCACAAAAATAAAATTGTCTTTAAAGAATAGTGACGAAAAGAACTATATTACATAGCCATACACAGGAGTAGAAATAAAAAACACCCAGAGAGTTCACACCTAGATTATCATGGACAAAAATTTAATTGTATCCAAAAGCAGCCGAGTGGCACTTTCACGACAATAATGATCAATGTACGTCGATGGTGGTGCGCCTGAAAGCTTCCTATGTGAAAGTCACGGCTTTCCTAGATCACCCGCTGACAGACTCATGTGCCGGCATAGCTTTGATGTCAGCAAATTTTTATTTAACCAACACAGATACCGTCCATTAATTATAGGGAAATATATTATGGAGACGATCACGCTGTGGGACGTCGTTATGTATGTAACGATAGATATATATAATATGTACATTATGTATACATTTTATATTAAAGAGATATATGGGTGTATAACAGTATTTAGACATCACTAATTAATGCATTCCCAAAGAGGGTTGATGTCAGGCAGGCGGCCGGTCGTAGAAACAATTAGTCAAAACTATTCACAACATGTAAGGCAGACCCTGGCTAAAGCTGGGAAATTTCCACGTAGAAGAAGAAGAAATGTATGTATAACAATAATGTTGAATACAATCACAGAACTATGTAGCATATCAAAATATGCACGATTTATTGAACAGAATATGTTTATGAAAATTATAATCTAAATTTTATAATCCCTTAAAGATTTTACTAAATTTCAGTTTAAAAGTATGTGATCTGATTAATCGTTCTCAATTTATATATCGATCGATTCTTCAAACACTAATTGAGACAATACATCAGCAGCCAATACAGATCTCAAACAAGCCGATGATAAATAAACGAGGAAAGTAATTTATTACATACAATTACTTAAAGCCTCACGGTTGTATTGATTACAAATAATAATTCATTTGTAAAGCGAGCGTATTTTACAATTCACAATAGTTAAGACTCAATCATCGTTAAATAAATAATAATGGCCAATAAAACGGACTTATTCCATGATCGGACTAACAAGCCGTAGATCTCTGATAGACGGGGAATAGGAACTATTGCGTTCAGATAGTGGCGCGATACAGGGTATCGAGATGATATAACGACCAGATACCTTCAGTGGCAGAGGTGGCAGAGGTGGAGATACTTTGAAATCAATACCCAGTTATATTTATAGTAGGGGAGCCCAAGAGGGGATTTCGGGATTTACAAAAGCGCGGCAGATTAATATACAGGGGGATACCTTGTACCCAGTTAAGTACCTACACAAAACATGAGGCCCATATATAAGGCCGCCCGTGAAGGATACAGGATCAGATTAGTAAAAAAAAATTGACCATCAGAAATTCTCGAGCGCGTCAGATTAAGGTAGGGTGAGTTTATTACACCCTAAAAAGTGTATATTTCACTAATCTGACAATTTGAGAGTGACGAAAAAAAAGGGGAGGGCAACAAAGTTGTAAAAAAAAAAACGTCATCTCGACATTCTCGAGCGTAGCTGAATTTTTTTTTATTTTGAAGGAAATAATTCAAGAATAATGAAAAATATACAATCTGACGATTTCCACAAGCCGAAATAACAAAAATTCATCAATAAAGTTAAATGCGTGCAGCTGCGTGATGTCTACATGTCCTCCTCTCGTTTCTATTCCTCTCTCACTCTTTCTCTATCTATTACTCTCTCACTCCGTCCCCACTCTGGTTTCTGTTAATTAAATTGTTTAATTGTAAAATTACTTATGAGGATGATAAATCTGCGTCGAATGCCGCCAACCGTGTGAAAATCGGTTGATCCTTAAAAAGTTATTGCGGTTTGGAAATTCCAAAAATAGTGTTCTATGAAACTTCTATCAGATTTTCGAGATGGGAGAGCTCAAATGCATAGAAATATTATTTTTTTGAACTCAGCAAGCTCAAAATATCACATAAATTATTTTTTGAGCTTAAAAATGTCATAAGTACAATTTTAAGCGCCCAGGAATGGAATTTGCGAAAAGTTGCAGGGATGGCTCTTAAGGTGAACCGTTTTTCTAATTTTTTTTGTCAGATTAGAGAATCCCTCTACATAATCATCAGATTATGAGACAGTACGTTTAGAACATAAATATTAACCATATATATCTTAATCTGACGCGCTTGAGTATTTCAAAATGGCGATTTTTTTATGCACATTATAAAAATGGCCGCGAGTTTGCGTCCCATCGAAATCGTCAGATTAGTGAATGAGAGCTTTTTTTTTGGTGCACTTAACACTCTCTTAGAAAATCTGACGCGCTCGACAACATTTTTTTTTTTTCATTTTCAACCCTTAAATACAACCACCCGCATCATGAAAACGATAAGATTAACATACGTACATTATTAAAAATACGTAGGGCATCGATGCTATCAATATCTGACGCGCTCGAGGATGTCCATGTAACAGTTTTTTTTTGCATATTTAAAAACCTATAGCCGCTTCCTCCACCGATGTAAAGGTATATATCATATAACATTTTTTTCTTCTTATCATCTAAGCTTTGCATCCCAATAGGTCTCTACGACGCTCGAGTAAATCCCCATTTAGCATCGTGGGCTCCCCTACTATTATATTCAATTAGACAATCCGTTCCAACGACCGCTCTCAAGACTAATGAGTTAATTTACTACTTAATTTGAACAAGGAAATACTTGGGACTAAGTAAATAATGCGATACATTTATTTACATAAGACTTTCATACATAATCTGTTCAAACAAATATTGAAAATTTCTACAGAAGCGGTACAGCATATGTTTATAGTTGAAGTTATAATTTTCTTTAACAGATATATGATTAAATGAGTTTTTTTTCATCTTGAATGACATTCCATTAACATATTTCAGTGGAAAACTGATTGCATCGGGGATAAATGAATCGAAATTACTAGCAGGTGCAATTTAGATGTTTCTGAATGGGCTTGTAATAACGAGATTTTAAATTAAAGCAAATCCAGCAGCCCCGGGCGCTGGCACCTGTTTACTCTAACAGCTCGTACAGCTACACGACCAGCGATCAGTCCCATAAGCTGCGCCCGCGCAACTCCCCGCGTCCACAGATTTATTATTGCGATTTAGTTTATCATTTCACTTTCAAAATCGTGTCGGATAGTAGAAATTGTGTGGGAGACTGTCGCAGGCTCTAGAGCCAGAACGGCCGGCTTTCCCTGGCCATCGTAAATAACTTATAGATTTCAAATGGAATAACGGTACGGATTGTTTATGCCACTGTATTTAGATTTAAGATCTGCTGTAAAATTTTAATAGGCTCGCCCTGAGATTTAATATCAGAATCGGATTTGTGGTAACGTTATATATAGAAAGTATATGGTGGCCATAAAGCATGGCTATTGATGGCCGATTATAAATTGAGATATTCACACCGTTATAGAGATATCGCTGAGGGATCATGATCACATTACCTTTACGGACGTCGCTATATAAATTATAATTTAATATCTGTATTAAAATATGAATGAGTCTGTCGTAGGAACGTTTCTATGAACTATCGCGTGTAATATAAACGATGTTGGATGTTATGAACAACGTATTTATTGATCAAATGTATTCAATCATTTGCATTTCACATAAATTTTTATTACCATTAACATTATAGACGATGAATAGTTATCACAGAAGGGAAATTGTTTTGTTATAGAAATAACTAACTTAATGACTGTAATAATTCTATACTAGTAAGTTAGTTTATGTAGAACTAAACTTCAATAAGAAAAGAACTAACATGCAGAGTTATAAAAACTTGTAACTACCCTCCGTTACTTTTTTCAGTTCTTCTAACACAAGCCTAAAGAATCCTAGGGTGTTTTAATAACATATATCTGTGCATCCAGCGAAAGTTACAATAAATTCCGATACATTACAAAGATAAGTACAGACAAACTGAAAGACATTAAAAAGGTGTACATATTTTAGCACCATATAATCCAGAGCTTGAGAACAGTTATTTTAAATCATTCAATTATATTAATTGATACTTGAATACATGTAACTGATAACAGGCGTCTCGTATTCAAAGCTTCTAGATAACATACACAATCGGTATTATCGGGCAGCGTTTATAATAACCGACCCAGCAGATATGGTAAATCAACTTTCGCTGACAGTACGTCTGACAGCAGTGTAAACGCACCTTATCTGATAGCTTTAAATGGCAGCACATTTATGTCAATGTAATAAGACAGGCTGGTGGGTAGCAAACTCATTAACAATAGCATGTACAATGTACAACCAGCTTATACAGCTCAAGTTGGGATTGAAGCAGCTAACCACGCGTATACCAGCCTAGCCGGCTAGCAGCATCAGTTCTGTATGGGGACGTGTGAAAGCGATTGTATTCAATGAGGAAGACGATGTTAACGTGAACGCTTGTCCCTTATTTGGTACAATTTGACCTAATTTGATACAATATAGATGTATAAATAAAGTTCACTTCAGATGTATATGAGTACTATGGGTGCAAATAACATATATTTTTATACATTTTATGTGTTTTGTATCCAAAAATTGTAGTAAAACAGATATCAGATACATAGAAAAATATGAATAAAATCAAACGATCAAATTATACGTATTTGTATCAATGTAAAAATTACAATGACTTTTGGTGTTATTAAAATATTCCTGTTTAAAATTTTGATGGATTAACCAATTACATACTTAACTTCTCACACAGTATATGATTTACAAGTACAACGACATAAAAGGTAATTTATAAATCACAGTCATGAAAAGAATAAAACCATAAAATCGCTGTTTAAAGTTAATTCAATTCATACAGCACTATACACTCTATGGGGTTTCAGACAAATTCAATAGAAAACATAAATAAATTATCCTGATAAGGCATCAATTGTCAGAGAACACCATCTATCAATATTAACATATAACACGGGTGTACCCGGGAGATGGAAAGTTTACTTCGATACACAACATGATATCAAAACCTTTATTCCTTCAGTGATTTATACGAGACATAATAAATACAAACTATTAACATACATTAACATATTACCATATATAGGATTTAAGCATAAACAGATTGGTGTTTCAATTTGAAATCTGAGGGTATTAGGTCATGTTGACTATATTGAGCCCTTCATAACATTTCAAAAGGGAAGACCTTTTATATATACTAGGTGTATATAAATCTAATGTCAAAAAAACGTTTGTATCAACAACTACTAAATTAAAAAGTAATTAAAAAAAACATTGTCCAGCGGACAAAATTGTGAAACTAAACAATTCTCAGATCCCCTTGAACACACACAAAAAATGTCATCAAAATCGGTAATGTCGTTTGAGAGAAGTTCAGTGACATACACACTCACAGAAGAATTACATATTATATATTTAAAGATATAGATAGTAAATAAACCTTTATTTTCTAAGTATATAAGGCACGTGAACATTTATATAATAAATGAAGTTAATGTATTCGAGATCAAAAATCCGAGTTATATATGCGGGTTATCAGTACGAGAGATTGTGATCTGACCTCCGACCTCCACGATACTTATACAATACAATTGAAATGAAAATTATATAATATATATAATGGTTTTGTTATACATAATAAAATTACTAGAATTCCTATGTATTTTCTATTTGTAAATATATTTTCTCTGATATGTACTGTGGAAATTTTGTTAACTATGTTACATTTTCTATGAAGGTGTTAAAATTTAGACGCGAGGAAGTTTGTTAGTTACAAATTGATTATATTATATATCGTATGTATGAAGATGTAATATAATTTCGAAATACAAAACTTAACACGAATGCTTCTATATTTTTATCGAATACTTTAGATGTAATAAAACAGAATTAATTCAATATAAAAAAGAAAATTAAACATTCAATTTAAATAGAAAACAATTTACTCTAATAAGGACTCTGTATCTCATTCTCATCGACAGATGACATCTTTGAAAGACGTCAAAATGTACGTTTGACAAGTATGAAAGAACTGTTTCAATTCATTCAGCCGATGTGATAGTTTTGTTTGAAATAAAAAAAAACCTTTATTGTCATTGTACAAATATTACATATACATATATAAGATGTTTATTCTTTATGTTAACATCGGAACTAAATGAACCAGCTCATTAATAATCACCGGAGCATACAATGAGAACGTAAATCGAAAAATTATTTGCTCGACTGAGATCTCACTTTCCCTATAACGGACACCAGGTGTACTTACTTAGACTATTTCTTTGACAGCGCTACCATTTGTGTTACTCGCAACTACTGAAAGAAACGCGAAATATACACTACATTTATATAAGAATTAAGAAGAACACAATCTATGACTATAAGAGAAAATACATGAATATTTATTAAACATCGATTGGCTATCTCGAAGGCATGTCACTCGGACACGAATCGAGTTACAGTAGTAGACATTAGCACTTAAAGCTTAAGCAGGCAGTGAATGACCGATTACAGCCCCGAGCGGTACCTTCGCAATTGACTTTCATAATGAAGTTAGTGATATTAACTGAGACAAGACTCACTGGACAGCGTTTCCTTTCCATGTCGGAATAACATTAAAATTAATTAATAATATATATATACATAAAATACAAATACCACAGACACGATACTTTGAGTGAAATCATGAAACAATAGAACTGACGTCATTAAAAAAATAAAGCCGAATATACGCGAATGAAGTTGAGTTAATGACCATATTATTTATATTATTTGAAATGTTTTTCGTGTGCGCCCAGCCTTAACTCGGCCCGAGCGTGTAACCATGTGATTTCTGATAACCCCTTCAGACTATTTTAATTGTTCCGACTGCGTATGAGCCTTCCGCGATACAGTTCGCTTGCTTAATTTCTAATTTACTGGATAAATGGAACTGAGAGAAAGCTGCTGGTACTATATACAACATATACACCACTCGCTTACGACAGACGGACGGATTGATTTATTATTATATACATTTAACTTCTATAACAATATGTAAATTAATTTTAATGAAAATTATATTTTTCGGATATACTACGCGTATTTTATTTTTGATTATAAACTATCTACTCCCGATGTTTCGGCTACTTTTAAGCAACAATGATCACGAGCAGACGAAACATTTCCCAAAATATAAGTCGAAAAATATTAGTTTCATTTAAATGAATATAACTCGCAAAAGCCATCGATCTCAATACGTTATTGAACATTTTTGTTCGTATTTAAATTTCATTAATATTAAACATTATTTTAACGTATTTGTTCTAAGCTAAACTTCAAAGTTCAAACAGATATATTTTCTAACGTATTATAACAATGTTTACGTGTGAATACATTTTCGATTAATTATATATTTTCTTATTATTTATTTATTTAATTTAAGTAATAGCTGAAAATATGCACTTAATAGTATGCACTTAATAAATCCTTAAAAGATTATAAACACGGAACTTTATGAGTATGTACTTTTATAACTTTTCATAGATGATTGTTATTTGTTGGTTTTTCAGGTAAAACTTACTTAAATAATTTTGATTTAAATTTATAGTAATAGCTTAGACATCAGAATAAGACGTTGGCTATAATTTGTTCCGAAATTGGAGGTAGTTCCCGCGGGATTATCGTCGCTGGCGGGAAGTTACTGTGTGTATTGTTAACACACTTTAGGTATATATCTCCGTTAACCCAATTTCGAATTTTCTACAGACAAAATCGCGAGCAAAAACTAGTAGGACATCATGGAAGTAATGAATATGTACAATTCTTTATTTAAATTATTAGTATTTACCTGGCAATAACTAAAGATATATGAAAGGTATAAGAAAGTGTCCTTATATTATATTATTTTAATTATTTTAATTAAGGTCTAAGTTCTTCATTTAAGAAAAGATTTAAATATTTTGTATTTAGTCTCGACGGAATTTCTTTTCAAATTTTATTACACACATAATATATTACACATATGCTGTGTATGGAAATCAATTTTATTGAATAAACTAGGTTTATATTACTTTATAATCATACTTGTAGAAAAAATAATACTGATTTTGTTCTGGTAGGTAGTTACTTCCACAAATAGTACTTTAGTTTTTTTTAACAACAATTCTTGCTTAACTCGGAGACTCTGTCAAAGCCGCACAGCTAAGAAAAATATATATTAAAAAAACTAGCTTTCCGCCCGCAGCTTCGCCGCGTGGAGTTCGGTTATATCGCGTTTCCAAGAGAACCTTTCAAAAGTCTGGGATAAAAACTATCCTATGTTCTTTCTCAAGGTCAACTCTATCTCTGTACCGAATTTCATTAAAATCAGTTCAGTGGTTTAGGCGTGAAAGCGTAGCAGACAGACAGACAGACAGAGTTACTTTCGCATTTATAATATTAGTAGGGATACTTGTTAAATTAAATTAAAAATCATTAACCTAGCTCGTCTGCCCGTAATCATGGTTGGTGCAAAGTAACCGAAACGTCTGGAGTATGTTTTTAAAATAATTCAAATCGCGTAGTAAATCCAAAGATATTAGTTTTATTTCAATTAAGCCTGGCGAGTCTTAGATCTCATTATCTTGTTGAATTAATCTCCTTATTATTACATCACTGATCATGACCACAAACCCCAAGTCTGCGGTTTAGACGTATTTGTCTTAGGCATATTATTTCTCAGTATTCCTTTAAAACAATGACAATAATCCCACTTTGACCATTAGAAATTCTAGGCATCATCAAGTTGACGGTTTCGTTACTGATTAACGTAAAAAAATATACACAAAAAACAATATTCAGATGAAAAATAATCTCAATGTAATACTAGGAGTTAACAAAACAAAAACAGGATGTTGTTTCATATCAATTTTTTGCCTTAAAAATTTATTTCGGTAGTGTCACCTTCGGAGTGTGAATAAGATCTTGAAAATTATGTTAATGTGACAACAAATACTGTTCGTTCACTATAACCATATATGTATGTAATTTTAACATATATGAAACAACTATTTGGGATATATAAACAATTTAAAAATAATCGATACAAAATTTTCTTATGCAACCAAAAACTAGGGCTTCCTTTATTCTTATGTTTTTTAAATTATTTCATGTCTAATATTAAACAAGGCAACACTGTCGTGCAGAATGTTTTAGAGCAAGTAATTTATACGTATTATAATAAGATACCACAGAACGGCCTCCTTGTATACACTATACAGTGTAATTTAATAACAATACCTTCAAATCGCGTCTACCGTATCAGATGGTGACGGATATCGTTACAATAACCGAAAAAATATTATAAAAACCGGTAAACAAAAATGTTATTTAATTTAAAGAGGTTTTATTCTAACGATACCGGTACCTATGTACCATCACTACATGTATTGTACAATTAAAATATATGTTTTATCTTATTTTTTTGAAGATGAAGGCTCACGTCTGGTAACTGGAGCAGAAAATGAATTTCACTTTTCAAGGTCTCCCGACGTATGTAATGTAAATGTAATGGGCAAAATATGTAAGTAGCTAATCGGGTTTTCATAAAATTATAGTTTGCACTTATAATAAAATGTAATATGGAGATAGTATACATAATATTAATTACGTAGCACAAAAACTTAGTATCCCTTTTAACAGAATGAATGAAACATTGTTGAAATTACAAAATTATATATTATGTAGAGAAATATGTAAATCGAATTTCTTATACAGGGTGACTGGTGAATTAGTATCGATATTTGAGGACGTGATATTTGACGATCATATATGACGAAATTAAAATTAATATAACATAAATATTAATAAACTTCTAAGTAAAGTTAACCAAAAGTTGTGTAATTAATTACGCATCGTATGACCACCCTACAGATTACACTACACACTCACACATACGCGCGCGGCGGCGTGTTGTTGTATCAGCACGCCGCCGCACGCGTCCACACTAGGAACACTTGAAACGTGTACACACTTTATTTATTTATACGGAAATTTGGTCAAAAATAAAGTACCTACTTTTTTTAGATAATTCGAATGAGAATCATGTACCGAGTATGCTCCTTAAATATTGATAGTAATTCACCAGTCACCCTGTATATATGTTTGAAATACATTTTACATAAAAAATAAACATCACACAATCCGTGAAGATTCCTTTGTGTATATTGTCCTTAACAAACGTAAATATCAAACATAATGACATTTCAATTTTACAATTGAACTTGAAATAACCAATCAATAATGCTCGAATATCATTCATACCGCGTAAAAAGTCAGTGGTGGCCTAGTGGTTAAAAGGCCCGCCTCTCATGCATGAGGGCGTGGGTTCGATCCTGGAAATTACCAATGTTATTTTTCCGAGTCATATGTACTTTCTGAGAGTATTTAGACATCACTGATTAATGCATTCCCAAGGAGGGTTGATGTCAGTCAGGCGGCCGCTCGTAAAAACAATTAGCCAAAACTATTCACAACATGTAAGGCAGACCCTGGCTAAAGCTGGGAAATTGCCAGGTAGAAGTAGAAGAAGATCATTCATACCGTCTAATATTAGCAAAATTATTCACATACAATTTTTCTAAGAAAAATCTCAATCGATTTATTTCTTTCAATATATGTTCCGTGTAACTGTCAAACTGTTTTAACCTGGGGTTAACGAACTAAGTATGGCACAGGATATACCAATGTGGTTTGACGAACATCCTGTATAGCATTAGGAATGTTAAAATGTATCAACAAAAATAACGTACACAAATGGACTGTTCTATAAGAATTATAAGAAAAAACCAATAATAATAATTGGTAAGTCATTAGTTCGACCCCTAAGGCATATAACATATAAACATACTACATAGCTTTCCACCTGCAGCTTCGCGAGTTCGGTTATATCGCGTTTCCAAGAGAACATTTCAAAAGTCTGTGATAAAAACTATCCTATGTTCTTTCTCAAGGTCAACTTCATCTCTGTACCAAATTTCATTAAAATCAGTTCAGTGGTTTAGGCGTGAAAGCGTAACAGACAGACAGACAGACAGAATTACTTTCCCATTTAAAATATTAGTAGGGATAACACTGGAATATTTAACATTATTTCCTAAACACGTAATAAGTACGGACATAATTTAATAATATTTATACGACAAACATATGTTTTTACGTAAATAATTTCCGTAAAACCTATAATCAAAATGGTCGTTAAATGGCTCAATAACTTTTATTATTATGACACATTCAGTACTTCAAACCTGATTGTTGAACGGGCCTCTGTAGAATTTAATTTACGTTCAAAAACATAATCTATCACATTAAACATAAGGTCTATATTGAGTACTATTCTTACTTATTTTAACATAAAAAAGTACGCCTGCTGTATTTAGACAAGCTTTCGTTTTCAATGGAACCGTTAGAGAGCACTCACTTTTCTGACACATATAAGAAAAACAAATATAATCTTTGTCTAAACCAGGTCATATATAAAAAATGTAAGTTAAAAATTTAATTACGTACACAATAGTCATTATTAATAGTATTTTAATAGCGGATGTGGCTGGGTTTGTACAGACTATAGATAGTAGGAAAAACAATCAAAGCTGATAGTCTGCTCTGTCCTTATCAGTGACCGACGTAATCTGTTATCAATGTATCGGAAGTCTGATACAATAAATATTGACGGAGATATTTTAGGCCGTTTATTGATCATAACTACTTTACTTTGCACTTAACATGACTTTAATAACATTATATTCTTAGGTTACTACATGCAAGTTTTTACCGCGACTATGTTCGCGTTTTTTGGATATATACAGCTTCACACATCATAACTACATATTTTCCAGTACGGGGCGTGATAAGGAATCCAAAAGTTTTTAATTAAAGTCGCAATAAATAGATAGAATTAGCAATTTAATTTTACGTATTTACGTGTAAGGGTATTAATTTGAAATGAGTGTCAGAGCTTCAGTTTAAAAATCTTGATGAATGGCCTGGCGATATATTCAAAATGACTCGGCCATTATTTGTAGCTTAAAAATACAAATTCATCCTTATTTATTTTAACTACATGAAAAATTTAAATAGGCTCAGTATTAAAATTGTTATAAATATAATTTATAACAATTATTAGTGGTTCGTATTTATGTAATAAATTTATTAATATGATCAACTCGAAAATAGTTCCAAAGGACTGCACATAATTCGATCAGCCACAAATCAGTTAAAGTTAAAACAATGTGACATTTAAATAAAACCTCTTTCCACTCTTCATTGTATTTAAAAACGCAATTTCTTTGTCATTTATTACAATAGGTAAATATGTATTGAAATGATGAAATACGTAGAAATTATGATAATTGAACGTATAAAAAACTCATAATCAACTCTTGTGATGTTTAAATTAATTGTTTTGCGTAATGCGTAGATCCCCAGCAATTTGACCTCAATGATATAACACGTCGAGGTTGAATTCCCTGACATTTCTACGGGATTCTTTTCGTTGAATGACAATTTAAATTGTACGGGTTTCACATTATTCTACAATCTACATGTCAATAGTGACAATCAAGATGGCGCCATTGTGTAAAAAACGATGTTTTCGTCGCTGAGAAACTTTGAGTAAATATTTAAAACTTTACGAAAAACTGGTGGCAAATAACATAACAGTTCAAAAATAGACATGCCAATCTGAATAAAAAACTATATAAGTAAAATACGCAATAGAAATATGTACATTTTTTTACATAATCTAACTCCGACTATTTCTTGTGGATTATTTTAAGATCTTTGTCGTTATAAGGCTAAGATAATAATCATTTTTAAAAAACAATAATTTCTGTCCAAAATACATTGCTTTTTAGTAAAATTCAGAAAACTAATAAACCTAAATGACAAATTGTTTAATAGTAATTAATGTTATCATTACATACTTAAGAAATTTTTCTTTAAAAACTATACTTATTTGCTAGTTAAATTTAATATATGTACCCTGTACATTTACATTATAATAAAATGTAATTGTCAGATATCTTAAAACATAAAAGTAATTGAGTAAATACAAACAAAATTTACCCTCAAAATGTAAAGTTTTCTTTGCACAACAATTCTATACCTACAATACTCAATTGTTCTAATGATAAAAAAAACAAATTAAAGCCATTATTTTAAATAAATAGCGTATATAACTGGTGTTGCCAGTGATAAATATATAGGTAAATTACATTATTATCGAGGATGATAACATTTTGACTACATTTAAATGCAAATTTTATGTTATTGCATTTCAATAAGGAGGAATATATAATGAATTATGTGTGCTTAAACATAAGTTAAATAGGTTTTTCATTACTTAAAACGTTGATCAATTTTATGGCATATAATTTAGAGAAGGGTGAAAATCTGCCACTGTTTTTTTTTATGTCCCAAATTTTACATCAAAAATAGTTTTGATTACTGATAATAATTTCACAGTTAAGAATCTTTCTTTTTCATAGTGATTGAAATAAATCTCAATTACTATTTCAGTATACAATATATACCTCGAGACAGTATTTTTGTCAATTAAACCTTCAATTTAATTATTAACAAGTTTAAATCATTGCTTTCATTGTCACAATTTGTTTAAAATAATACTTCTTTAAAAGTTAATCCTAAATCATGTCTCTTCCATTCTACATGAAACTGGCAGAATATACTGTACACTTTGCATGGATGAAAGCCATATTAAAAACAACCAACCAACTAAGTAATACCTCTTAAGAATACTACCTTCTATTGAATGAAAAAATATTATATGACTTACCCATCAGTAGTAACAGAGTTCACTGATAGTGTATCGGGGAATGTCATCTGTTGATCGGGTTCCTCTGGCGCCTCCTTGGGTATGTCTTGGATATCTGGAGGCTCATCTGCATGTAACTTTGTATCTTTTTCTTCAACTTCAGCAGATCTTTGGGAGACATTGTGCAAACCTGAGAGGTCAGGCTCAGTATTGACATCCTCTGTATGAAGGACCTCTGATACCACCAAGATAAAAAGTGCGCAACTGTAAAAACGATTAACAAACTTTATGTCACCTGTTCGAGAAAGGAAAGGCAGAGACAGTTTCTGAATACATTGAATGAAAATATTCACCTTGAGAGCACTGAGACGGTCAGTAGCGACGTGTAAATGATACACAGCCCACCCTTCATCTTAGTATGGAAATATCGACAGTCCAGTTCATTTTGTGCAACAAATTAAAACATATTCACTGTGTTTTTAACCGAAATTTACGTTTAATTAAAATTACTTTAACCACTTGTGCACTACACATATAATATATTTTTATTCATTATTTTCTATACAAAAAGAAATGTAATAGTATGACGAAAAAACGGGGACACGAAAAGTAAGTACCAACGAACATTTTCATTGAATCTATTTAATTTGACATTTACGAAATTCCAAGTGTTTTCATGCTCGAATAATTGAAAAAAATTGTAAATTTTCTATTGGACAATATCAGATGAAATAATTGATTATACAATTATCACCAATTACTATAAAACATTTAATACTAAAGCCTTTCTTTCATTGGCTATTTTTAAATGTTATTTATTTGTAGCGACGTTCCGATTTAGGCAGACAATCATTAAGGTTATCAGAAATCTTAACTACAATAAAAAAAACAAATAATTTAAAAAGACCTTTAAAACATGGTTAAATAGAAAACTATTATTCTTTACTCATTAAATTACTTCTAACTTAAAATATCATGTATTATAGTGATGGATCATAAATATTTTCATCTATGGTTAAGGTACAACTGACATCCGTACATCGGCATCGACGTCAACATTCAATAAAGTAACTGTCGGTAGCGGTTAGATTGTTTTTGCAAAAGTATATGTTAAACATGGAGGCATTATACGCTATCCCGTTTTCAGTGTTGGAAATTCCCAACATCAAAATAAAAAAGCCATCATGGCTTCAGGCCCCATCTGCAATGACGACATTTTCATTGGTTTTAGTTTCATACTTTCTGGTAACTGGAGGTTAGTTTTTATGTTCTTATAAATTAAATGTTACTATTAGAATCTTATAAGTAATAAGTTGTTTCTTTAAGGCATCATATACGATGTAATCGTGGAACCGCCGAGCGTGGGTTCTACAACTGACGAACACGGCCACAGCAGGCCGGTAGCGTTTATGCCGAACAGGGTTAATGGACAGTATATAATGGAAGGTTTAGCGTCAAGCTTTCTTTTCTCCCTCGGAGGACTTGGTTTCATTATATTGGACCGCACCCACAACCCTTCAACACCAAAACTGAACCGAATCCTGCTTATATCAGTGGCATTCCTGTGTATCCTTGTATCCTTCTTCACAACCTGGATTTTTATGAGGATGAAGTTGCCCGGCTATTTACAGAACTAATTTTAGTCTTATATATATTAATGGAAACAAAATTAATATAATTATTAAGTTGAAATATATTTTTATTAATAAGTGAGGTATTCTTTATTATTTTATAATTTTGCACCTTTAGAGGTTACTGTTGCTTTTAAAATACAGTGTAAACTCTATATAACGACACTGAAGGGACCGTGCATTTTAGTGCGTTATAGAGAGTTGCCGTTAAATAGAGGGAAGAAAAATCAGAATTAGAAAAGGACAAAGTTTGTTTCAGACTACTGTTAGTACTTATGTACATAAAAAAGAATGTTATAAAGTCTGTTGTTTTTGTTTGTCGTGTTTTGCTGCACCAGTAATGTTGTTGTATTTTTTACGTATTTTATTCATATCTTGCGATATTGAGGCATATTGGTGAAGAACGAATTTCTTAGAAAGTTTGGTATGCATGATTACGACAGTGGAGTTTATTGCGGGCTAGGATAACAAAGCGACAAAAAAACGTACACAGCTGCGCATTTTTTACTAATTTTAGCAACTTAAAGGGTACTTTTTATTACTTAATTTTGTCGTTATTGAGAGTGGCTGTGACGCTATATAGAGTGTATCATAGTATGGTAGACAAGCTAAACCAACCAAAGTCAAATGATTTCGACGCTTTAGAGAGTTTGTCGTTAAATCGAGTGTCGTTATATGGAGTTTACACTGTATATACACTGGGATGAAAAATAAAAAAAACTCTTTGTTGTCTTCATCAAATAAGTCATGTCATTGAAAACCTTGTAAACTTTCAGTTACTATTGAAGTTGCGAAGTTATATGAATTTTAATTTTATGTGACTTTAGAATAAGTCTCAATTTTCTTTTTAATTATTTTGAAACATCCTGTAATAATTTTTCAGTCATTATCATGATTAAAAGGATAACTTGTCATACAAACATGTTTTTAAGATAAATTATGTTGTCCAAGGATATTGTCAATTATCATGTTTGATATTAAATATTTTGATGATAATTCAATATTTAAGGTTGTGTTCATCTAAATTCTAAAGAAATTACTATTTATTTTTCCGAATGTGTTCTTACAAATAAAAGACTTTTTTGTATACACATTTTAATAATTAAAAAATTTGGCAGTATTATGTTGAGTATGTTATAATTCACTACATAAATTTTTCTAAATAAGGTAAATAAGGAAGACAATACAAAACAATATCAGTTAACAAAACTTACGCTAAGATTCATCAGTTACAATAAATTGAGATTTTCATTGAGATAATAAATCCTCTACTGTTATATATAGACTTCTTTAAAGTCTTATTCGAAAGGATCTGAAATATAAAAAAATTTGGTTAAAAAATTCACTAATATTAAAAACTGTAAATTTTAATAATCTTACTTACTGGCAGAAATCTGAACTTTTATCAATTATATGCTCAAACTCAGCAAAGGATAAGGCTCCGTCGTCATCAAGATCAGCTTCTTCAAGAACATTCTGCACCAACTGCTGTATCTCTGAGTCACTCAGCTTTAATTCGGTCCCACAGAGACGTTCAATCACCTCCCGTAAATCAGATACTCCAATCATGTCATCACCATCAAAATCTTGTAAAAAAGTTATTTAAAATGTAAACAAATACAGGGTGACTGGTGAATTACTATCAATATTTAAGGAGCATACTCGGTACATGATTCTCATTGGAATTATTTAAAAAAAATAGGTACTTAATTTTTGACCAAATTTCCGTATAAATAAATAAAGTGTGTACACGTTCCAAGTGTTCCAAGTGTGGACGCGTGCGGCGGCGTGCTGATACAACAACACGCCGCCGCGCGCGAGTGTGTGTGTGTGTGTGTGTGTATACCTAATCTGTAGGGTGTTCACACGATGCGTAATTAATTACATAACTTTTGGTTAACTTTACTTAGAAGTTTATTAATATTTATGTTATATTAATTTTTATTTTGTCATATATGATCGTCAAATATCACGTCCTCAAATATCGATAGTAATTCACCAGTCACCCTGTATATATGCAACTTTAGGTATTGTCAAGGATATTGCAAAACCGCATAACTAGCACTGGATAATTCCATGTGTCTGCATAGGAAGTAGATTATCAGAAGAAAGTGTGAGCTGAAATATTTTCTAAATTAACAACTTTTAAGGTAATTTATTCACAATAAGTAATAAATTAAACAGTTAATAATTAATGATCCAATGCAGATACATGGAATTATCCAATGCTAGTTACATGATTTTGCTCTATGCCTGATGATATGTAGTTTATATTATAAATTGTAAATCTTACCAAATATTCTAAATGCATGTTCAGCTTTGACAGCTTTTGGTGCATTGTCACAAAATACAGACATCATGTCAAGAAAATCTTCAAAAGTACAGTCACCATCATTGCTAGAACTAAATACTTTGCATATTCTGTCTTTGAAAGGATTGACTCTTAACTCTGGGTATTGTAATATCTTTGCCATCGGTAGCTTTGCATTTTTATTGTGGCCCACTTTTTCTGGGGCTAAGGACTTAAATTTTTGATGAGCACTGCAATTAAAATAGTAATTACATGTTTTGCTTATAACATTAATGACAAATGAAAAGATAATATACTTACTAAAGAACTTCTTTCTTGGTAAAGTATGTAAGATCCTGAAATATTTAAGCGTTAATTAGTGATTCATAGGGCGATTTGAACTACTAATACTGTTGTATTGATAGTTTTGTACTCACTTCATAATCTTGGAGCTCTTCTTCTGTGAACTGGCTTTTACCTTGACCCATAGTATCACTTATGAAATATTTAATAGACTAAGTTTAATTTTCAAATATTTTTAGACAAATCAATAAATAAACAAAGATCACAAAAGCTTATTTACACCTTCAGCTGTCAATTGTCATTAGCAATTCTGAAGTTTCGAGTCTTAAGACGTATACGTTCCGTTTTTCATAAAATGAAATTACATTGATTATTATAACAATCCAACCTTCCTATTTATTTCTTTAAAACTAGTTATTACGGATATGTCACGTGAATAATTATATTTAATTTTACCCGAATTTTTCGGTATTTTACAGTAACCATAATAACGGCAGACGAGGTGAAAGTTTCCATCAGTTATTTCTGCTTCTTTAACATGAACACGATATTTTAATTTTATAGTTCTTAAGTCTGTATGCACAAAAAATGTGCTAATTGTATCTTAAGCTCTGTTTGTGTGGTCATCAACATTTGATTTTGTATTTATGATGAAGGCATCACAGGTTTTACATAATTTTCAGCCATATTGTCTATAGCAATTAAAATGGTTTTAAATTTCATTTTTTTATTTAAACTCCCTATATATCTGTATGAGAGAAATTCTGAGGTATATCTAATCGGATGTAATGGATTTTCTTGTCCACTGTGTTTTCACACATTAAGGTGGATTCTCAAAGTTCGTCGAATGTGTGACAAACAACAATCGCAAACAAGTTTTGTTTGATGTAAGATGTTGCCGATTCTGTCACTTAAACTGTTTTTAGTTTTTACATGAGGTAATATGGAAAGGTAATATGGAAAGGAAAATATCAACTTCAAACGGTTTTTATAATGCTGGTCAGGTACGCCGCAAAGGCTTGTTGTCAATGGTACCTACATCATGCTTTATAATTTATATGATACGATTCAAATACAAAGGTTTATGGAATCTTTAAACAAAGACTTACTAACAGTAACCAACTGTTTAGGGTGGTGGTCCACGAAAATTGTCAGGATTCGCAATGCTAAGTACTTTACCAAGAAGAATTAAAGAATTAGGTACGTACTTGTTTCTTATGATATTGTGAAATTACTTTTAGTATTAGTAGAATTAAGGTGATTAAATTTAGAACATGCAATTAGATCCTGAGTAAGAAATATTAAAATATACTTTTATACTGTTAATGATTTCTATGTATGTTTGAATTAAATTTTAAATTATAATTTAACCCTGAAACATAATAGTAAATTTGGGAGTATAATAATATTAACAAATTTTATTAAAAAATACGACACCAGTTGATTTACTCAAGCAAGTGCTGAAATTATTTTTAATTTCTTGTAATAAATAAAAAAAAATATCTTTTTTTTTGTTAAACGTATTTTACGAAGTTAATAATTTTAGAGAGAGATTTAATGTTGACATAAAAAAATAACAGTTATTTTTTTATCAATTTCATATTTATTTCTTTTACTTATATTTAATTTCAAATTATTTCTTATAAGCCGTTTAAAATTGAGCGTTTGACAATGTGGTGTCTGTCTGAAATGTTAAAGTTTTGCAAATGTAATTGAATTGTAAAGAATTAAATAAGTGGATAGTTAAATCCAAAACTGATAAAAATTTATCAACGTAATAATGGCGTCTGACTTAGTCTCAAAAATATCTTAAATTAATGAACTGAAAACTTTAACTGAGTCATTGAAGTTGCGAGTTGAATTGTCATTTACCTTTGGGAAAATAGTTCCTTTTCTGTAAGGTCCACCAGGAAGTAATTCACAAAGAGCTGGATAACTCTTTCGACATAAAGTAGTTTTCCATGTGTGCTTTCTCGTGAGAACAACACACGACATGTTGAGGTTCCTTCTTGGATGACCTGGTGCCCAGGCTCTGTACGTGGTGCAATCCAGGGAATCACCTAAACATTGACCATAATAATACTGTATTATTTTTTAAGTATAACAAGTCATCTATGAATTAGTGATTGTCCTTAAATGATCATACTTGAATACATAAGGCAGTTAATCGAATATTCATAGGACAAAAATGCATCACAACGGATATAAACTAAACATAGCTGAAAATCACCGCAAATGGATAATCATATTGAAATTGGTTGATCCGTTTGAGAGTTACGCGGCCACAAACAGATAGAGTAGACACACATACGGATGTCGACTTCAAACTCAGAACACGCTTATCTTTTTAATATAAACATTATATGTACATAGGAAGATAAATAATCTAGTTAAAAGAAATTAAAGGGATCTCTTTTGATTATTACGAATCAACTGACCGTGAGTAGTTCGAAAGACACTGCCATTATTACTTCTCAATCCAACATAAGCTGCTTCAACGCCTGAAGACGCCAATACTTGCGCGAGTGTATCCGTGCGTTGTTCGTTAAACACACCAGCTAGCACAGAGCTCATGTTCCGACAGGATCTTTCTGCCTCGGTGTAATTATTTTTTTCGGATAACAAATAGAACATGCCGGCTAGAGGCACACAAGATGAATTGACGTTTGCTAAAAGAAAATTATTGTTATACACGAAAACCATTATTATTATTTATGTGATTATGATTTATAGGTATAATTTACTATTTGTGATTAATCTATTGTTAGTCGTTGTTTCATATCGACAAACTAAGTAGCGAATAAAAAAAAGACAGCCACATGAGACGGAACAAGCAAAAAAATATTTCTTTGATTGTTTATTCTTTTTAGTTATGTTTCTTTTTTATAAATCTATTTATTATGCTTTAAGTCGTTAAGTTTGAATAATAACTTACGTAAATGTTTCGCGTAGATGCTATAGTAATCATAATCGGTATCATTCTTTAAAGACAATCCACCTTCAGATTCTGCACACTTTAGAACTTCACACGTGTATTCTACGGGTTTCCTACTCATCTTTCCATATCCCGAGGGACTAAAATTTAACGCTAAAGCCTGTTTTTCTAGAGCAAGTCGTCGACAACTGTTGAGGGTCGAAAAGTTTGCTTTGAACGCTACACTAAGTTTAGATCTATGACATTTTTCTATAAGGTAATATTTAGGGACGACAGTTGAATCGCGGGACATACATTTAGTATTCGCGTCGACAGTAAGAACATTGTACAGAATTATAAATAACAACATGCTTGTTGAGATAAAGTTACTGAGAGAATTTGTTATCATGTATGTTGTAAATGAAGCTTCGTGCGTGACCCATTATCATGTCCATTGAGATGACACACTAATGAACGGATATTATTCCACATTGTATTGAAATGCCCTTGATCCTACTAAAATATTTTAGCGAAATATTTAGAATTAACAATTGGATTTTACAATATAAGTATTTCAGTTTCATTTAATTCAAGTAAGAGTTATGATTATATCTATCAATTTTGAATTTGTATTATTCGTTTTCAATACTTTTTTTTTATTTGGTACTGACCGAATAAAACACTCAATCGGAAGACGCCATTGTTCGAAAACCTTCATACATCTAGACGGGTCGTTTTCAAAAAATTGTCACTTATTTTGAAATGTCATTTTATTTCACAAACTTTATTGAGATTAATAATTAATTATACAGTAATAAAGGTTTATTGGTGTTGTATTTGTAAACGATATGGGCTGTTTTTATTCTAGACGCAGAGTCGAGGTAAGTCTGAGAGAATCCTTTCTAAATCACATTTAGTACGGAAGTGACTTCTCATTTATGTACATATATTGATATTATTTTGAAGTAACCACTACCTTCATTACTGGAGTGTTAAAATTGAGTATAATAATTATGGTCGTATAATATAATTTTTTTGTAAATTAACATCTCTTCATCCACAAAAACTATAAAAAATTGTTTTTCTTTTCAACTACCATAACACAAATATAATGTTATCTGAAATTAGCACATACAGGACACTTTCATATCAGAAATGTCGGGATTATTATCTGATAACCTAAGTTTCATCTATATAACACAAATATATTGTATTGTAGAAGGATTTTTAAAGTTTTTTCCACTCCATAAGTATTCTATTTTGCGAAAATACAAAAGAAATTTACGGTAGCAAGTTGTATTATTAGAATTCTGTTTGCAGGATGACATTATATATGACATGTCACCGATCAGACACCTGCCAGTTATCTTCGTGAATGGAGTGCCTGGTGCTGGGAAACAGACGGTCGCTCAGACGATATCCAACATTACGGGTTACACGATGATACGACCGGGGGAGCTGATTAGGGCGGAGGCAGAGAAGGACACGGCCAGGGGACGGTTAATAGCTGATAAGCTACAGGCCCAGGAACTTGTACCTGAGGTACGATTTAATATTATGGTCAGCAGGAACACGGGACATCTTGCTCAATTTGTAAAATGACAGTGCTTAATCTTATGCCTCAGTTGCAGAAAGATTCGAAACAGAAAAATTACTTTTTTTTGGAACGGATAAGTGAAATCTGCTGTTATTGATAGTTTTATTGTTTTCAAGGAAAAGATATTGGAAAATTATAATTTATATTTTTGAAAAATAGACTTGCATCAAAACTGTTCCACTAACTAGAATTAGAGTATAAATTCAATTTCGCTGTTTTCCAAGTTTACTTTTGTTTATATTAACAGGTTCTTGTATTGAACTTGTGATCTTACAGCAACTCACAGTCGACATGATCAAAGAAACGATGTTAATGCATCAAGATGCTAAAGGGTTCATCTTAGTGGGATTTCCAAAAAATCACAGAATGTCCTATATATTCAACCGTCAGGTGAAGTGGCCGGAAAAAGTTGTAGCATTGGAAGTTGACAATGAGGTAAAGTGGCATCCTCATATGTTTAGAATTTGATTGCTGTTAAATTTAATTATATATAATTATGGTATCGTATTAATACTACACTATTAACGATGTGTGTCATTTGTTGATAGACAATTATTGTATAATCCTTCATTTTCTTTTAACCCAACCTTTTGTATTGGACTTTTCTTTTTCTCTAAATTGACATAAAAACTATTGCCGCTTTTGATGACAGTAACCACTTATTGTAATATCAAACGTCGGGTTATGTGTAACCTTTATAACACATGTAAAGCTTATTGCATCATCAGGTTGCAGCGAGTCGGTTACAGAACAAATTATCAGAGCTTGGACGGCCGGAGTATGAAATAAACGCGGCGCGGCAGATCGTTAAGGAAGCTGCGCAAAAAGTCAAAAATGTACACAAACGATTTGGAGGACATGTTATCACGGTACGGATTGTCAAATTCAAGCTTCTACAATTATATATGTTGTTATAATTTCTCTTTATATTGAATACTACATATTTATTGTGGTGGCCTAATGGTTAAAGGGCAGGTGCTCTCGTTGCCGAGAGCGCGGGTTCGATCCTGGCCCGGGCAAGTACCAATGTGATTTTTCCGAGTCATATGTACTTTCTAAGAATATTTAGACATCACTGATTAATGCTGATTCCCAAAAGAGGATTGATGTCAGGCAGGCAGCCGGTCGTAAAAAACAATTAGCCAAAACTATTCACAACACGTAAGGCAGACCCTGGCTATAGCCGGGAAATTGCAAATTCTATTTACTGTGATTTTTCAAGTTAATCATAGCAATCTTTTCTAGGTGGATAGCAGCCGCAACCCTAAAGCACTGGCGTCTGCACTCCAGGAGATTCTGTCAGATACAGTAGAAAAAAACAAGAAGTCTGAAGACTCAGAGGAATTACCAGTTAATACATCTGCACCAGAAATCGTTGCCGAACCCCCCCTCCCCGTCCCCACTATTGATACCATAGACAATGAAGTAAAATGATTTTATAGTTTTATGTTACTTGTGATGATTTTTTTTTGTTATATTAAATGTTATTTTAGTAATCAATCTTTGAGTATGTTTATATCAGTCTTTCATTATTTTACATTAAGTTAGAAAGCAACTCACTTTAGGAATATATTTCTCAAGAATAAGGCTTAGGACAGTTTAAATAATGTTGGAATTTTCGAAGGAACAGTAAATTAAAAAAAAAAAATTAAGAATCTTTATTATTTGGCGTGAGATTTTACGTAAGTCGTAAACATAACAAGGAACGAGGAAAACAAAAATGAACAGAAATTATATTTTCAAAGAACATTTTTTTGTTGAAATAAAAAATTCTTAACTTGATAAAATACTTTGTTGATTGTTTCTTAAGCCAACAAATACTTCTATAGTGCGTTTACTTTTATCAATAGATATAACTTAACGCTTTCTTCCCACGTAATTGTTACTAAATATAATTTTTTGTAGCATAATATAAAGTAATTATAACATTGTGTAATGAAGATGTTTTCAGCAATGGCTACAACAAATGTATGGGTTTGTAGTTTTTATATGTTGATACTATGTTGATACATAAGATAATCAATATTTTGAACATATCTTCAGTACATGGACTGAGTTTAACCGTTTTAAATCTTCAGTTGTTCCGTAGAGGTCATCTGGAAAAGAGGTTCGTTCATATAGACTAACTACGTCCATATAATAAACAAGGAGCTTAGTTTATGAAATTATATTTAATTAATAATAAATGATAAATATGAGTCTCTCTAAGACTGATTAACATGTCTCATTTTATATACATGAAGCCATTTCTTGATTTATAACTATGAAGGCCAGCATGTGAGTTGTATCTTCAAATAGTAATTTGAATTTGGTGAACATGTTGAGTCAGGATTCTTCAGCCAGTCACCATGATTTTCCAATTTTTTGGGCTATTTTCAATCTATGTATACCGTCTTTTAAGAAAAATTTTTCAGCTTTTGAGTTACTTTAGGTCAAAGGATAAAGAGATTTGTAGTTTTAGTTTAGTTTTAGTTAGATAAATGGTTTACTAGTTATACGAAAAGTTTTTCTATTCATCACTATCAGTTCTTACCACGATTTTCGAGATCTTCCTTACATCTGTGTGCTACGAACGCATATAATATGTATAATTACGTTTTTAATACATTTTAGACTTATAATAGTTCTGCACTGTATGTCCAGTGCCCAGTAAGTGCCTTTAAAATTTTCATCTTCAAGTTACCAGTGTTCTTACAGGTTAAATCATATCCTTGGATATTAAATCCCTTGCTTGGAATTTTTAAATGCTCTTATTATTTTCTTTTTTTATCGTATTAAACTATTTTCCATTACCAATATGAATAGCATTTTGAAATCGTCTAATTTGTAAGGACTTTCGATTTGGCATCTGGTTAATTAGCTAAGCCCTAAGGAAATTCCTTAATTAATATAATTTAAATAATGATTCGTTTTCAAAAACTTTTGTGATACTAACACAGTACAAGAAAATAATTATTTGTCTGTGACGCTGGTATTAATGAAATAAAAAAAACATCGGCAAATTTAATTTAAGTACAAAATATCAGTTTGAGTGTTTATAATAAGAAATGGTTAATTTATAAGTTAATTTATTTCGGAATAAATTAAATAAACTTAAATTTTGTAGATGTTGAGTAGCTTTTCAAGGAAAATAAGTCATGTGACAATTGGGTCGAGGACTTTAACTATTTCGTCGAAGACTGCGTCCGGTGTGTCTTCAGCGTTTATCTGAAATATATGATATAATTCTAGCAGCATCTTAGAAAGTACCCATCGTGAATTACAATACATTTTGCAAAATACTAATATTTAATTGGCTCGTTTACATGATGATGCGATTTTTTATTTCGTATTTTTCTTTCTGCTATAGCGAATCTTATAAATGGGTTGCAAGAGTCGCTTCTCTTAATGTATTGTATAGCATGTGTGTGTATGTATGTAAGTATGTATGTGTGTGTGTGTGTGTGTATGTATGTATGTTTGTGTGTGTATGCATGTATGTAAGTATGTGTGTGTATGTATGTATGTACATATGTATGTTTGTAACTAACTCTGGTCAGTTTCTTGAGGTAATGTGCCAGCACCAAGTCCGTGTCCTCGAAGAAGGTCTTGAGTCGTTTATTGAGGGCGTACTCGTCTACTGCTCGAGCTTGGACTCTCTTTTTCAGAGTTTCAGCCGAAGCTTCGAGGTATAATATATGCTGGACATAATCATTTTATTAGTCTGAGATGGGAACTTTTTAATAAAACGGCACACGAACAATATTGATATTTTTTTATAACAAGCGATTTTAGTAATAAATTAATATGATGCTATTATAGTGAAATAGTGATTTTTTTTAACAAAAAGATCAGCTTCACTGAACGTAGACTACAGATATAATGCCGAGTGTTAGAACCATATGATTTATTTGTTTCTGAGAAAATATTTTCATGCCATTTTATATTTTTATAATGAGATATTATTCTTACATTCACTGGAGCAATGGCCTTTTCAAAGGCGATGCCTTGGGTTTTTTTTCTCGGATAATCAGCGATGAGAAAACCTTTAGCTCCGCCAACTTTAGAGATCATTGCTTCTTTAAGCAGATTTAACACTACATCGTTGGGAAACGGCTCACCTTAAACACGACAGACATACAAATTAAAATTAAAGGACAGTAAAAGCAATTATTATTTGTTTATCAAAACAGTTTCATCAAAATGTCTGAAATCGGAGCCATAGTTAGAATTTTGAAGGCACTTTCCACTCTTGCTCGATACGTTAAACATATTTCCATACCCCGCTTCATAATAGTAGCGAGACACTTTGATTTTTCAGAGTTATTCATCGCCGCTTCAGCTCGGAGTACGTCTCCTGTACAGAGATGTGTGAACCCATACTTGGCGATGATCTTCTGACATTGCGTTCTCTTACCAGACCCTGGACCTCCTATAACCCAGATTATTGGAGTCTTGCTGGAATCTATGGGAGGCTGTAAACATATATCAATGATATTTCTTTCCTTTAGCACGGGCTGTCCAAGTTAGGGTATACTTTATTTTTAAGTAAGAATTTGATTGTAACCTAATATTTATGTAGATCTTGACAAAATATGTTAATAATAAAGTGGATGAAATAATATTCTTTATAATGCAAACTATATAAAAACTAAAACAAAACTTATATTTTCGTATATATGTACGCGTTTTTTATTATTTTAAAAATTATATAGTCCCGACTACTCGGTTACTTTGCAACAACCGTTATCACGGGCAGAGGAGATAAAGATAAAAATATTTAAATGAATACTCGTGAGAGTTATAGATCTATTATACGAAAATTAAGTTTTCAGTAATATACAGGAGCAACATTATTCACCTCTTTATATGCTTTGCATTTGGGCGACATACATTGCAAGGGACAGGCGGGATACTTTTGAATGACCTCCTGCTCGCACGGATAACAAGACTTGTCTTCCATTACTAATATGTTATTTCTTTATGAATATGAGACTGTTAATTTTTAATATGGAGTTAAAATCTAATGTTATTGTACTATTTTAAGGTGTTGAGACATTTTGCTGTCATTGGCAGTGTGACAGAGACCTTTTTGTTGTATGAAAATAAACCGAAAGGTCGTATTGTATAGTAAAATATGATATTTATCTTATGTAATAAAAGTATTATTTTTTAATCAGTGAAATAAAACAGCTTGATAGTTTTATAGGTACATATTTACAAGTAAAAGTTGCAGAATTTATATTCAAACAAGTTGTAATTTGAATTCGAGAGCCATTCATCTAAATTCTTTAACTAAATCTTGGTTATTATCTATGAAGTTCAATATAGAAGATATTGAACAAAGGTTTGTATAGGAAGTTAGTATTAGAATAAGATGCTATATTTTGTTTTATTTGTAATTTGTAAATTTAAATTCATTATAAGTAGAATACTGTTTACTCATCCAAAGTGTTCTACATCATTTCTTTTAGATTATAAGTGTCACTGAAATTGTATTATTTGAGGGTTGTGAATAGAAGTATATAAGTGAACGAAAACTGTCCAACAATTAATCTCAAAGCAGTATAAGTTTATAAAATGAATCAATGCATCAACTAGAATAGTAAAAAGTAATGCTTTAGGAGCTTCCAAAAATAAGATACAGGGTCTTACACCAGGTCACTCCTATTACTTAATTATTCGTCTTATTAGTTATATTTAAATTACCTTAATTAAATTAAGATTATTACTTTTAATTTAAGATTATAACTTATAATTTAAGATTATTTCTTAGTTTCTTCCACTCAGTCAGCTAGATGTCATAGTATAAATGTTTCTAATAATCTAAATATATTATTCAAGGTGCGTGTTTCATATAGACTCAGCTATTCTTGTTCGTCTTAACATTGACCGCTTATCGTACGCTGATTCGTTCAACAGTCGCGGTGTTTGAGGACATACTCTTTTGTTCCGTTAAAACAGTTAGCTGATAAAAATTTTGTTTTACAGCACATTTTATTCACCATCTTTATATTATATAACAAAGGCTAAAATCTCGCCAAGTACCAAGTAGGTATATTTTTATAAAATATTTGTTAACTGACTTTTTATTATCTTATTTCTTTAAGAATATTTTATTGCTTTGATTGCTCTACTTTTCAGTTCTATAATTTATCTAAAGTTTTGAAAATTGATTTCGAATTAAAAATAAAGTGTTAACACAAATCACAGGACATTATACCGTGTGCCTTTGGTACATAAATATAGAAACAATTAAATAATGCAATGTCTGTAGTTTTCAAACTGAGACTAGAGTAATATGGACATGTTTTTACATCAGCAGTTGACTTACATTAACTCCAGGACTATAAAGTTATTCACGGTGAAACAAAAGACTTAACAGCAACCATTCCTGAAGGTAAGATTTATAAACAAGACTCATACTATCTGTCTGTTTTGCCGAAACTCCTTTACAGTACTGCATTATTCATGTAATTATTGAAATGTATGTACCGCTTAACAGCTATACGAGGGAGATTAAGTCGAGAACAGTAAAGTCATAGTTTAAAATAAAGTCTTTTTATAATAACAAAATAAATAATTGATCACGAGGCCATAGTGTGTATTAATCTAAGAGTTGTGTTGTGTTCAAGCCACCAGCGGGTCCAGGATCTCCACCACCTGGTTGAAGATCGCGTCCACTGAGTCTTCCGCGTTTATCTGAAACATATACAATCATATTTGAACCTAAAACTATCATAAAAATCCACTATTAGTACACAATCATTAATATTTTAGTGTCCCATTTGTAGCTCAACATTTTTTTCTAAATATATTCTATTTTGCCTACTATAAATATTAAATACTATGCCATTTGATTTTATTATTCAGTACCTATTGTAATGGACACTCAATTAAGCAGTCTTGTTATTTCACGCCTAAAATAAGATGCGATACAAAAAGCACAGTAAATTAAATGACATATTTATATAGAACACATACGTAATACAAAGCACAACGCACATAATACAAATACATGAAAAAGTCATAGCTATGTTCTGAATTCTTAACACTCACCCTTCTCAGTTTGTCAGGGTACTGCGCCAGTACCTGGTCGTTGTTTTCAAGGAAGGTCTTGAGTCGTAGCTTGATGGTGTCCTCGTTGTCATCAGCGCGGCCCGAGCTCACCGCGCGACCCAGCAGCCTCTTGGTCAAGGTCTCGGGGGACGCTTCGAAGTATATTATCACCTGGATCGAACCGTTTGTTGCTCAGAATTAATCGGGTATACTTAATATGTGTCAATAATTCGATAAGTGAGCGATTTGATTATTTCCTTCGAATGCATTTATTATAGTATCCTAACATAAACATCGTTTTTTTCCCAAACAGGGTTGATGTCAGGCAGGCGGCCGGTCTTAAAAACAAATAGTCAAAACTATTCATAATATGTAAGTCAAACCCTGGCTATAGCTGGGAAATTGCCAGGTAGAAAAAGACTAACATAAACATAGTATCTTTTATACTCAAATTAATATCAATAATATCTATTCTAAAATTGTGTGCTTGTGTTTTTTACTTACAGTAACAGGAGCGATGGCGCTTTCAAAGGCGATACCTTGAGACTTCTCTCTCGGGTAGCCGTCTATGAGGAAACCTTTAGCCTCTCCCGCCTTAGCGACCATCGCTTCCTTGAGCAAATCCAAGACTACATCATTTGGAACCAGCTCACCTGGAACAAACGATCAAATGACCTGAGGTAAAAATTATATCAAATTATTAAACTAAAAGTACTGATTGACGTGAAGGAAAACATCGTGAGGAAACCTGGAGTTATAATTTCAAATTATAAGTTTGAAATCACCAACCAAGAGCAAGCGTGGTGATTAATGCTCAAATCTTGTCCATGTGAGAAGAGGTCTTTGCTCATCAATGGGCTCTGATAAGCTGATGATAATTAGACTAAAGTACGTCCCAAATAAATTCATTCATCTCCTCACCCCGTTCCATAATAGCGGTGAGGGTCTTCGCTCTCTCTGAACCACTCTTCACCTCTGCCCGCAGAAGGTCGCCGGTGGAGAGGTGAGTGAAGCCGTACTTGGCGATGATCTTCTCGCATTGCGTTCCCTTCCCGGAACCTGGTCCCCCTAACACCCAGACTATCGGCGTCTTGTTTGAATCGATGGGAGGCTGTAGATCAAAGACAATAATTACATGAACATTCCTCATCCCTAAAAGGATACGGTCATTTGTGTCTTGTATGCATACATATTATATAAGTTAAGTGATACATATTATATAAATGCGTCCCTATTACTCTTGGAATGAGCAGTATTTTTAGATTAAAGGAAATTATATTAATTTTCTGACAAATCTATTCTCACATGTAACACATGGCACATGGACGGCGAACAGTACCAAGGGCAGGAAGCAATCTTCGTGATCGCCTCTGCCTGGCTCACATAATCCTCATTTTCTTCCATCACAGATGGTAATGTCCAAATATACAGTCTCACTTCACGCGACCATTAAATTGATGATAAAAAAATATGTTGATATTATTTGATTATTCAATTTGAATCTTTTTATTTGTTTCATAGTGGTTATGGCTTCGTAAGATTTATTTTTTTATAATTTTTCTCTCTCTCTATTCTATTTATTGGCATTCGTGCTCTCTTTCTTTTAGTAATTAGCGTTTTCTTTTACATTTCGCCATGACATGTGTGATAATTTTACTACAATGACAATTTAAAATATTTTGACTGCTACTAAACAAGTCATTACTTCGTAAAAATTGTATTACAGAAGTTCGTATAGGTTTATTCCCGATCAAAAACTATTTAAAATGTTCAATATTTCACGGAATCGAAACTTTCTTTTCAGTATTCAATAAAATTACATGTTAATTAGTTAATTTGAAGTTTCCTCTGTATAACTTTTTTATGAACTTCATGTCAGAATTATTCCGACTAATTAAAATGACAAATATATTTTTCTTTCGTTTTGGGTAATTCCAGGTACAAAAGGCGTTAATAGCGTTAAGTTAGGACGAATCTTAGATGAGGCGAGATGTCGCTAGTGGCCCCTTCGCGCTAGACTGAGGTGATGATAGTGAATTAGTAAACATGAGTTTTTGGCTTTATTAGGCTTTGCTGGTAAGCGCAGCACCATTCTCTAAGTCTCCCCTTGGGTTGTAGTAGTAGTAAAACAATTTTCCAACGATAAAAAGGCTGGTTAAGGAGCGCTTAGAATTATCTTTGGCTTTTATTAAAGTCATCTAGAAATAATTCCTTATATAAGATCATCTAAATATATTTTTCAAGGCACATGTTTTGTATAGTTTGTGCTATTCTTGTTCAAATGATATTGACCGTTTGCCGTCCGTTTGTTCGTTTACATAACAGCTGTAGTTTATTGTGGACCAAATCTTATATTTTCTTTTTTATTATATAATCCATGAGGTAGGTATAGTATTCAATAAATATATATTTCCATAAGAACTATTTTCCTATATCCGATAATTAATGTATTAAGTTTGTGAATCCTAATTACGTATCTTTGAATCCGGATTTATTTTCGGCACATTACATAGATTATGACCAAGGTTGTTGTCAATCAATACTTTGACATTTTGACGTTTCTAAAACGTCATATTTGTCACGCTACTACGATGATGCATGCTAATTTTTATTTTAGTACGTAGATAATGTATTTCCATTTAAGTGGGTAGTTTACTATTCTTTTCATCGTATGCGACAAGAATATTTTTAAAATTATTTATATTTTTAGTCGGTAAGTATTCAATGTATGAGATAATTGGAGAAGCGCCAGTAAAGCTAACTGTTTCTAAAGATAAAACTCATACGATTGTATGAAAATAATAATAAAGCGGACAATTTTATACGTATGTTTATACATTTATTTTAGTGTTTTGGTTCGTTTCAAATATCTTTTTTCTCATACTAATGCTTAAGGCAAAAAAATTAAGTAATATTATTCTGCATTTTCACCGATTTTTATTGATTTCGTACCTTTCTAGTCCAATATTTGCCGCACTTAATCTGCGGCCAGGCCACCGCTACGAACACTAACAACTGCAGTACTTTATATTTCACAAACTCATCGACCCTGTAGATTTTCATTTAACCGTGAAACTATAGACTATTTACAACACTCTTCAAAATACGAATGTATGTGGCCTTGGTGGATTTTTTTTATAAAATAATTGTACGCAAGCTATCTGGATGGCAGTTGGCAGCTCGAGTGTACCGCACCCTGCATCCAACTGGATATTTCAGCTAAAACAACATGTACGAGTACGTCATGTGAATGTTCCTCTTAACAGATTTATATGTTCAGACCATAAAATGATTATGAGAGAGCGACTTTCAGTTCTTGAGTCGTAAAACATACGCTTTAAATAAACAGTGTTACCAGTGTTTCAATGGCAAGATATTTTTTTTATTTTTTTAACACAGAACATTATAATATAATGATTTTTTTGGAATATTATTGGTCATGATTATTTGAAATTTCATCTTAAATAAACTAACGTCAATATTTGAACTTATCTTCATGCCGTGAATAGGAATGGTATTTTTTTTTTTGTCTATTATTTATATTTGTATAAAGGTGACATCGTCTATCAGTTTTTAATAACACAAATAATAACAAGTTATATTTTATATGTTCCTCTATCTTATATCGTATGAAGAATATTTTTAAAATAACCATTTAATTGATAAATATTGAGGGAAAAGAAGTATAGTTTTTCCAAATTTTATAAAATTTCGAAAAGCTTCGTAATTAATTTCAAGGATTAGATATGTTTGAATTTTTTTTAATCTCATTTATCGCCCTTTATAATATGACATATGTATATACCTATTATATATGTTTTACATAAAAATAATAAATGTATGAAATAAACATAAAGTTTATGGATAGAATATTAATATATTATGACCAACTAAATTATATGCACTTCTTTAAATAATTATTTTTAACTATATGTTCTATATCCTTTGTAACTTATTTGTGATATAAGACATTATTTAAAAATTATTTTTGCCACAAATTTATTTTTTTCTATTGGTTTGTAAGAATAACTTTGCTTTTGAGTGACGTTTCATCCATTTCCCTATCTGACCTTTTTATTTTTCGCTCTTGTTAAAACAATAAGATTTCTCCGTCACAGTATATACGAAGCTTTACCCATTTCTCGTACCCGGCGTTAATACTATGTATAATGCGCGAAGATTTATGAATGGGAAACACTTAACGCGCCGTATGTGGTGTGACGACGCGAACTTGTGTTAAACAAAAATAGACAGAACCACAGGAAAATATTAGTTAACTGAACTAACTATTCTTCTATATAAAATTATAAAAAATAAGCAAAATCTATAGAAAATAGACAGTATTTATATATAAAAACATTTAATGAATAACAATTACAAGTGTATTTGAATGTTTTATCGATAATTTGTACAGATATGGAAAGGAATCATTGATTTTTGAAGCAACGACAAGTCTTATCGTAAAAGTGATTTGCTTATCAAGGACTGTTTAAATTACTTTCTACGGTCCCTTCATACATGATGACTAGGCTTTAACAAAGAAAAACAAAACACGTAAGGATTCTATCTGATTTTCAATACCTATAGTAAATTTAGCAAAGGATTTTCCGACTAATACTTAATGCATATAAAACCTATTTGATAAAGTTTGTTTAAAAAATTAAGTGACGACAAAGCTGTACATATATTATAATATCAATCTTCTACTAAGTGATATCTGGCCATATCAGAAATAAAAAATATTACTCGATTAATATTTTCTTTGAAACAATGTTTATTTGATTCATAAAACCTTTTTATGTATAAAATGTAGCACTATTATTATCATACATGACGTAACTACAATCTATGTATTTATAATCGGTCATCGAGATTCGTGATGGATAAAATTAAAATAATAACAACAAAATTATTTGAAAGCCCATCATATATATGTTATGTAAGTGTATTATATCAACTCACCATATTTGAATCGAACGATCCCGGTTTTAATTGAACACAATCAACGTGTATCTGGCTCGAGCTCCGCGGGGCGACTGCGGATGGATGGAACGGTCAAGGCCACGGAAACTGTGCCAAGTCGAGCTGACAGCGCGGGAAAGTTTCAGCCGGACGGGAGGTAACAGATTATAAATATCAAAAAGCCAGCATTATAATTTTATCAATGATACGAAACTTGATAAATTTTATCTTATAAATTGATTAGTGTTAATGTGACAGTTGCAAAATGCAATTATCGTATATCTTGTTTTTTTTTTATCTTCCACAAATTGAAACATCTCGAAGTTTCTCGTTTATTTATTTTTATGAAACCTTTTTCTCTTGTGAATCTCTGTTAATCATTGTAGTTTCTGAAATGGCTAGTCAAAATAGTCAATATTGTAAATTTTCTGATGTTTTAGGAAATGTCTTTTCATATCTTTTTAAATTCGACTGTTTATAAGAATATAAAACACGAAATTCATTTGGATTGTACATGTATATATGTAAAAATATTGAGTATATATTGATTTTTAATTAAGAATTTGTTATATTGAATGTATGATGCACATTACAAAAAACAATGTTCCTAATTGATCATTAAAAGGAGACTATGCAGTTTTTTGGTGAATAGAAAAACTATAGTATGTTAGTAGCTCGGTGCCTCAATATTAATATTTATATTCCTAGTGTGAGATTATTTGATTATTTAGCAACGCTATTATTTAAAGTTGTAAATACATAAAAATATATTAATTTGAAGATATGCCGAGGATAAATGAATAACAAAAAAATCTTGTTTTTTTTTTTGTTATAAAAGTCGATTCTCATAAATTAAAAGCACTATTTTCGTTCTGGCAACACCACAAGAAAGAAAAACAACTCTTTATTAAAAAGTGCTTTATTAATATAACAAAAAAATACATACAACAAATGTGTTACCACTAAGTTGCGAGTGACGATACATAATATGTAGGTAACTTAAATTATCCATAATAAAGATGTTTGTTTTATAGTCTGTAGATTTTAGGATTTATTTTGACATCTTAAATATATTTGATCTTAAAACAAATGCTGCCGAATTCTTTGTTTATATTATAATTTTGAAGTATTTTATATTTTATTATTATGTAGTCATTGTAATCGTTGACCTAGGATTATTATTTATTATATATTAGTGCGTATATAACTGCTCTATAACTAACTTGGCCCCTGTGGTTGTCTACGTGATGTACTTAATGTACATAAAATTATGTGTGAATACATCTTATTATATAAAAATAATTAAATTAAAATAAATAAACATATGAACAATATTTTTTAAATGCCTAAAAAAAAGAAAAAAGGTAGTGTTATCTACGTTCGTATATAATAAAAAAATATTAAGTACATACTGAGTTCGAATAATTTTCTGAATAAATTCATATTATTCAATAATATTAAAATAACATTAAAATGTATAATAACCTTAAAACTATATATTAAATTCGTCACATAGTTTATATATTAATACATAATTGTTTAATATAAGGTTACGAGGAACGAAACGTAATTCAAAATAAATCTAGTATATATACAGGGTGACTGGTAAATTACTATCGATACTTAAGGACGTGATATTTGACGATCATATATGACAAAATAAAAATTAATATAACATAAATATTAATAAACTTCTAAGTAAAGTTAACCAAAAGTTATGTAATTAATTACGCATCGTGTGAACACCCTACAGATTAGGTATACACACGCACACACACACACACACACACATACGCGTGCGGCGGCGTGGTGTTGTATCAGCACGCCGCCGCACGCGTCCACACTTGGAACACTTGGAACGTGTCTACACTTTATTTATTTTTACGGAAATTGTGTCAAAAATTAAGTACCTATTTTTTTTACATAAATCGAATGACAATCATGCACCGAGTATTCTCCTTAAATATTGATAGTAATTCACCAGTCACCCTGTATAATTGGGATTTTTAATATATACATAGTTTTCGTTATCTTTGATAAATATAGGCTTAGTATACACAGTAAAGATGTTAGTGTAATATTGTCCTTATAAAACCAAATCATTGTTATAACCATTACGGAATATACTAATAAATGTACAAACTTGGACTGTAACCGCGTAGGACTGTAATTTAGATATTTATACATAAACATAATACAAAAATCCTAATTATAACGTAAATTTTCATCCAAATATATTTTGTTTATAAGTCAAGGCACAGATAAGGCTTGTACGGCTTCCTTAAAGTCGACTCGTTTCATAATAATTACTTCATCTATATAGTTATTATAATTCTTAATATTAACGTGCTTTAAGGCACTGTACGTCTGTGCGTATCACTTATATGCTAAAGATTATTTTTAATAAAATCTTATCATTTATTATACATAACACGAAATTATACTTTTTATGTTTTTATGCCATACCTTCATAACTTTTTAGTTTCGTTTGTCAATCTTAAAACTAAGTATTCCCAAAGTATTCCAGGATTTCTAGGAATCTTAAAACTGCATTTCAAACTGTCTAAAAAATTTGTTGTCTCTGGGTTATCGACCTCTTTATATTGACAAATGTAATGTTTCTTTAATAAAAATGTTTTGATTCCAGTATGCCTACCACAAGTCTGCATCATCAAACATACGAAGCTTTTAAACGAAAATAATATTTTCGGATTATTATTATTGTAAAAATGACATAAGGTACTCTTAAGGTGGTAGAGTCTAGCTGTGGTTTAGTTACTACAGGTCGAACATGGGTTGGCTCGACCGGGGAAGTACCACCCTCCCACAGAAGATCGGCGTGAAGTAGTCAGTAATGACTGCGTTCTGCCGATGAGTGAGAGAGCCGGTTGCCCTTTCCCTGTTCCCACCCTTTCCTGGTTTTTTCTTTTTCCCACCCCTCCCTTTTCCCCTACGATGTCCATGGGCGACGGTGTCTAGTGACCATCAAGTGGCCCGTCTGCTCGTTTGCCACTTTTAAAATAAAAAAAACATACTCCCGACGTTTCGGTTCCTTTTCAGCAACCGTGATCACGGGCAGACGAGATGTGAATGTTTGTGGACACTGTCGGAATTATGTGATTATAAAATAATAAAAAAACAAGTAGTATAATAAGAAAAATATTAGTTTCATTGACATGAATACTTGCGAAAGTCTTATATCTAGCGTTTCTCGTGTCTCGTTAAAAAGTCCACATTAATTATTAACGCTGCGTTTATCGTTTGATCATCCATACTTGTTGTAAGCGTACATATTTGTTATAATAGAAGTTGTGACCCTCTCGCCGTGTTTACGTCTGCGCATGTCAATCGTCAACCTACTTTCTTAGTACTTACACTCTGTTAATCAAAATATATTTCTTATTTAGAGGAACAGTTTAAATCTTTAGATTCTTCTCATCACATTTGACACTCGATCCTTTGACGAATTTTTAATCAATCCTTTGTATTGTTTAACTTAAACATTTTTTTATAGTAACGTCTTAATGTCCTAGTTATATAAGTATACATATGTTTTTCTAATTTGTACTTATAATATAATTCATTATAAAATTGTTTCTTTTGTATTAAAACTATCATATATCTAACTACGTGATTCATATATTTAATTCATGGCCCACATTATTAATTACTAAAAATATACATAAGTCATATGTTTATTTCACATTATTTCCATATATGTTAAAGTATAATGTCTGTTATATTAACTATCATCTATATCTATATATCTATGTATCTACATGTGCGTGTTCAGAGCTATCTCTCCAGAGCTCTGTTCGTACAGCCGTCGTACGTCATCGTGCGTCATTTGGGATACGCTGGGTATCTTTGACACGTTGTTTACCATCGGTTTTACCTGTGAAATATATAGAAAAATACATATGTCGTACATTATATGACGGATAATTGTATGTTAAGTTTAGTGCCACCAATTTTTAAGACGCGTTCTTTCTCACTTTAAAGTATAGTCCGGTTGATACCCTATCATCGTTCTCAAGTTAATGTTAGTCACCGTATTGATTGTCATTATCGTAATAAAATCTTATAATAATAAAATCTTTATATTCCAACGAAGATTTGATGACATCAATTGGGCTTAGGTCATAATGATACGTTGGATAGAAGAACATTACTCAATAACATTTTTCATTTGTGATATCGGCGGACAGATCACAAGATAATATATCGTGTGCGTCAGGATCATATATATTTTATATATGGGAACAATTAAATATCGTTGTATTGTTCGACCTTAGACAGAGTTATATTGACATGTTTTTATATCAGGAGTTGACTCACACTAGCACAAGGGCTACGAAATTCTCGTTTGTTTGAAAATACTTAGCACGACACGTTTCGTAGACACAATAACAAATGGTTAGTGAATTATTGCCATTGATAATGTCAGAGTTACTAGATATCATATCAAAATCTATGCCCCACCTTATTGGTGTGCATGCCAATAAATCCATTAACGCTCCCGTTGGCGGCTCCATTCCTGGCCGTACCGTTAGCGAGTGTTGTCCCCACTCGAGACACCACGTGCGCAAACTGTTGTACCGCGGTGCCGTCTGTGATAACATTGAAGAATATATTACAGAACATATTTATAAGAACAATAGAGAAGAAATCACGTTAGTAGAATTGTATCATTAGGGAACAATTTGAAAATTATATTGAAATTTTTAATGGGATTCATAAGTATAAAGTACTTCATACTTGTATATAATATTTCTGAAAAATTCGTTTAGTATTTTTTTTATATCAAGGCACATATATTTGCAATGGATTTAGATCTCTACAATACAAAGAACATATTTACATTATACCTCTTTATTTTATACTATATACAGGGTGACTGGTGAATTACTATCGATACTTGAGGACGTGATATTTGACGATCATATATGACAGAATAAAAATTTATATTACATAATTATTAATAATCTTCTAAGTAAAGTTAACCAAAAGTTATGTAATTAATTACGCATCGTGTGAACACCCTACAGATTAGGTATACACACACACACACACACTCGCGCGCGGCGGCGTGGTGTTGTATCAGCACGCCGCCGCACGCGTCCACACTTGGAACACTTGGAACGTATCAACACTTTATTTATTTATACGGAAATTTGCTAAAAAATTAAGTACCTATTTTTTTTACATAATTCGAATGAGAATCATGTACCGAGTATTCTCCTTAAATATTGATAGTAATTCACCAGTCACCCTGTATATTATTACTTTATACCTCTTCTATTAAAATGGTTCTGTTCCGTGCGCTGGTCGTAATCCGAGGGTATCTTGGAGATCTCTTCAGCTCGTTCCATCTCCTCCATCAGAACTCTCGTAAACTCCGCCTGAACGTCAGCGGAGTCCGTGTCACCGTCCACCTGAACAATGACATTTTACCAAATTTAAATAATATTTTTTCTAATTTACTTTTCAAAAATCATCACGGGCAGCCTAGATGAAAGTGTGTGTCAGTGATCACAAAATGTAGAATAATAAAATACTTGAAATAAATTAGAAAAAACATACATAGTTTTATATACTCGTGGACTTGAAAAATAATAAATATCATTATGTTACGAGTAGTTTTTGACAGAAACTTTAATCAGTCTGGATTTCGAAATTATACTCAGCGAGAAAAGTTCAAAGTGAATCCTGATGCTTTATCCCGTGAATCCAAAATCCATGACATTTTCTAATTTCTAAGTCACGATATTGTAGTGTTTTAATCAAAATCTCAGAAGTATTGCATGAAAATGCAACGTATTCATTCAACTATGCATCTATGACTACATGCATCCTCAAAAACTTTCGCATTCGTAATATTATTGGAATAGCAGTTAAAGTTTTGTGTCAAAAATCTTTCATTAAATGTCATGAGTCTCACTATAACGAGTCGATGTTGTTGGTCCAGGTTCTTCAACATGGGTAGACTCAGCTCCCGGAACACCTCCAGGCGTCTTCTGAAGGCGGCCACTGAGTCATCTCTTCGACCGCGGCCGAGCTGCAGCTTGGAACAGTCCAAGAGGACCATACGAGGAGTCACCTTGAACTGAAAGATAAAATAAAGATCCAGTTGAAATATACTCGCAAAATTATGTCCAAATGTCCATTATTAGGTATTTTTTTTGGCAATAATGTATCATCATCAGCCTATCAGAGCCCGCCGCTGAGCAAACGCCTCTTCTCACATGCAGAAGCTATGAGCATTAATCACCACGCTTGCTCAAGACGGGTTGGTGATTTTAAAGATAATTTGAAATTATAACTCCAAGTTTCCTCACGATGTTTTCCTTCATCTGTCAGTAGTGTCTTAATACTCTTAGTAAGTACATATGATTCGGTAAAATCACATTGGTACTTCGTCGCTGCGCGTGCGAAACCGCGTAAAAGCAATATGTAAATACCGCGTAACAGCAAAACTTCTAGCCAGGGGTCAATGTATAAGCCAATCTAACAATACCTTACTATACAGTTACATTTGTTTAATATCCTAACATATACTCTCTCACCTCACGTTCATAAAGTGTCATCTGTTCTAAGTCTCTCGGGTATCCATCAAGTACGATTCCATTCCCGGTTCTCGTGGCGTCCTGTACCGCTGTATGCACCAGCTTGGTGACCAGGTCGTGAGGCGCCAACTCGCCGCCAGTCACAGCTGTTCTTGCCAGAGCACCGTCTGACGCCAAGCCACCGCCGACATCTGCCAACGCTCGAAGACGTTGGCCAACACTGAAATAAACATATTCATGGGTTATTTATTGAGTTAGTACATACTAATTTTATTTCGTGATTTAGGAATTATTAGAAAGACATTTTATACAGGGTGACTGGTGAATTACTATCAATATTTAAGGAGCGTACTCGGTACATGAGTCTCATTCGAATTATGTAAAAAAAATAGGTACTTAATTTTTGACCAAATTTCCGTATAAATAAATAAAGTGTGTACACGTTCCAAGTGTTCCAAGTGTGGCCGCGTGCGGCGGCGTGCTGATACAACAACACGCCGCCGCGCGCGAGTGTGTGTGTGTGTGTGTGTATACCTAATCTGTAGGGTGTTCATACGATGCGTAATTAATTACGTAACTTTTGGTTAACTTTACTTAGAAGTTTATTCATATTTATGTTATATTAATTTTTATTTTGTCATATATGATCGTCAAATATCACGTCCTCAAATATCGATAGTAATTCACCAGTCACCCTGTATAATGGATATGTTCAATATGAAGATTTGATTTGATTCAGATTGAAAAATATATTGATATAAGAGACAGTTGATTTCATCCTTCCACTTCTGAAAACTCACTCTCCAGAAGTCTTATTCCAAAAATTTCAAGTTTCCTATTCAAGCCCTATTTCAAGTTTCCTATTCAAGCCCTATAGATATACATTATAGTTTTTGTTTGTAAATTTTAATATTTTCGTGTTACCTAATACTTCATTCTAATCATAACTGTAGTCACCTGAAATGCATCCATCCTTGCCGTTGTTCCACAGCCCGTTGGCAGAGCGCTGCTTTATTACTGCCCGGTCCTCCGACCACCCACAGGGTCGGTGTGGAGGTGGCTGCACCACGTACTCTGATAACTTCAGCCTAAAACACATTCATGACATTCCAGCACTGTAATGATTACTATAGATTTACTCTCAATTCAGTTCCCTACTACAAGTTCCATCGTCAAGCCAAAAACGCAGAACTTTCAGTTTCTACTCATGCATGTCGATACTATCATATGTGAAGATTTGTGAATGAAAAAGTAGGAATTCTTTGTATTTAGTTTGACGATCAAAACTTTTGGTAAGAGTAAATATAATAATGAATAAAACTTCAAATTACTTTTGGACTAACTATCCTCTCGCCATTTCCAATATTGCCATTGGGCACGTGTCTTGGCACTGGCGCGACTGTGACTGGCGCTTGTACTATAGTGACCGGTTCGTTTGGCATTGAATCATCAATATCGACATGCTGTGTGACTGGCCGAGGACTTTCCTGGTCTCTTGTCGGTGCTGGTTCCACACCAACTATTTCACCTTGAATTCCTAGAAATAAAACCACCTTAATTATGTTATGTTGAAATTAAACTAATATTTTTCGGATTTTTTACGCGTTTATAATTATTTCTAACAACATACTCTTACGGCTACTTTGCAACAAACGTGATGAGAATGTCTGACATAAATACGAAAAATATTAGTTTTAGTAAAATGAATACTCGCGAAAATCTAGATTTTATGATGTTATATTTACAGACAACTACTGTATTATACTGTAGCTAACTTTACTTAAGTCCTAGATTTTTGGCCATACAAAATAGTCAAATTCTAAGCGGAATATCTTCGTCTTTTTTGATACTTCTATATTTTTTCTACTTGAGTGCGACAAACACCTTTAGTGACCAGCTTATGAACTTTAACCAAATGGGATTTACGTGATTTTTCACTATTAAGTAATACTTTATTTCTACTGGAAAAAAATCCTTTTAACTTCAGAAAATAAAAAATATTTTATTTACGACTACATTTTAATATTATCAGATGTCTGTGTGATACAAACCTCTAGCACCCACACCTATTCCGTTGCTATTCTGATCTTCATAGGAGCCGAGGATCTGAAGGACCGCAGCCTTGAAGTCTCTGTATACTTCTTCCGGATTTCTTTCACCGTTTACCTGAAAAAAATAATTATAACGCCTGTAATACAATATGTCATCAATGACTGCTACTACTTTCCTTTATAAGGGACTAATTATCAAAAACAGTCTATCTCTGATCGAAACATCTACAACACTAAAATATAAAAAATCAATAAGTTATTCGATGAACAATTTCCAAAGAAAAATTCTCCTTATATTTTCTATCAAAATAAATTCTTGGATCTCGTTAAAAGTACATAATAATGTTTTATTCCTACGATTTAACGTTTATTACAACATCAAAAATTCCTTAAAACGCGATCATAAGTCGAAACACGTGTTCCAATTAATATTATATAAATGTCTGTTCTACTTTGATAACAATTTCTATTCATACCTTTATGAATTTAGAGGTAGAAAGGCCGAGCCCGGGCCCTGGTCACATTTAATTAACTTCCCATTATTATTTTAGGCGATTTGTTTTAAAATAAATAAGAAATAAGCATTGTTATAAATGTAAATATAAATTCATTATTCACTTCACCTAAATATATTTTAAAAGCAATAATACATATATTTATCAGTTTTAAATTTTAAATGACATTGAAAATTTGCCAATATTTAATTCGTATTATTGTTTTTCTTATAAGTAAAGTTTTATTACGAAGATTAAGATAGTTGAAACAGGTTTACAGTTTTTGAACAGCGTATAATCACCTTCATTTTATTTTTATATTTATCGCCACAAACCGTGCAAGCTGTATATTTGTATCCACCGCAACAGCAGTCGTGGCCGAGCGGTTAAGGCGTCTGACTAGAAATCAGATTCCCTCTGGGAGCGTAGGTTCGAATCCTACCGACTGCGGTAGACATATTTTGCTAATAAATATACTAATAATAACATTTTATTTTTTCATAAACTAGTTTTTACACGTGACTTCGTCTGCAATAGTTTCAAACTTAGAAATGTATAGCAGACCGGGAGAACTATTCGTCTTTAAAGACAGTAGATAAGAAAATTTTAGATTTGATAAACTTATTTTTTTTCTTTTTTAATCAAATGAAAAGTATCCTGTCTTTTCCCTTTTTCTAAGATTATCTCTCCGCCAATTTTTAGCTAAACCCGTACAGCCGTTCTTGGGTTATAAATAGTGTAACTAACACGACTCTCTTTTATATTTAAAGACACCTACAAAAATTTTTTGAAATTTAATAAAAAAAGTATATTATTTTATTGGAGATAACGTACAGATCCGTCACTTTTATAGTTTTTTGCACATTCAGACAAAACATACGTTTTGGTATATTACATTTACGGCCGAGGTATTCGTTTAAACATTCTTTTATCATATATTTCAAAAATTCATTTGAGAAAAAAGTAATGTGGCCCATGAGGGGATCGAACCCGCGACCTTCGCGTTATTAGCACGACGCTCTAACCAACTGAGCTAATGGGCCTTAAGCATTACAGTCGAAAAATCGGATTATTTTACAACAATTTATATAATTCCTTTCACTATTTTTATACATATTGTCGAGGATAGTGTAAATCCGCGTAACTACGTAACTAGATAGTGACTGCAGCGCCATCTGCCGGGATGATATGAAAATCTAAACCATCTGGGGGACCACCCAAATGCATAAAAAGTCATTCAAATCGGTCCAGCCGTTTAGGAGTTCAGTGAGTTAAATTTTTACAGTAGCATTATGTATATTGCACATTTTGTGTAAAGATTATTATTATTGATAAATGATTATTTATTTGAGCGTAAATTTAATATCAGTGTGTATATAATAATAAAGTGACAAAAATTTATTTTCTTTCATATTTAGTATTTTTGACAGTTTTCCACTTAACATAAACGAAAAACGTATGTCGTAGTGAAAACATACTAATGTTTCTATGAAGCGTCTGTTATTTACAAAAAAAAAAAAAAAAAATATTTAGACTTTAAAATATTTGTCAAAAAAAATATATATTAACCTTTAACTACCGACGTGGTATTTTTGCATCACTAGTACCGACGTGGGGCCTGAGAGGCCGCATATTAAACACTGAGTGGTATGGAAAATATGTACAATAGACATCTATTTTTTAAGTTTTATCGTTAATTTGGGATCTATAAATGAAAACAAAGACAATTATTATAATCAACTTTATTAAACTTTGAAATTATATGATCTTTAATCTTTGGCTCCGATTCTAAACTTAAAAATGGCACTTCCTGAAATAAAAATAATTAAAGAAATAATACTTCTTAGGAACCATGAAATAGACTTTTTTCTGAAACTTAAAGGTTATATCTATTCAAAAAAAATTAAAACTTAAATTGTTTTCATAAATTAAAAAAAATGTCCAACAACAAAGTTACTCACAATTAGGGCAGATTTGTTTAGCGCACTGTAAACAAACATGTTTTTTACATGAGTAACATTAGTATGTACATTTTCTATTTAATTTAGGCGGACAAGAGGCACATATTTTTCTAGTTTTTTCTTCTTTTGCTTGACCTTGCTCTGTGTTTGGCATATCGGGACCGAGTATTCTCTCTAAACTCATATGAAGTTAACGAGGCAAGCGTAACACCCTTCTCTTCATGTGGTCTAATACGAGTTGTCAAGCTAACTGCTTTATAAACACACCGCGATCAGTGCCTTTATTTAGATGCACATCATGCAGTATATGTGAATTAACTGAACTTATATCTAAGATCCTATATAAAAGTGTCAGAGGCCAACGTCTTGTTCGACGGCTGCAAGTGTATACCGAACACTTTCTGTCGATTTCATCTACTCCGCCTTTTGTGGAATTATAGAATTTTATTATTTTATTAATCTTCTCCGATATCATCTACTTCCGATCCGCTGGAGTCTTCTGCAAGCAAGGTCTCAATCAACGCCGCGTTATTTTCATCCGAGAGATTTATAGGACGCCGTGGTCTTTTGGAAAAACGTAATTCATCCGTAAATAAACTACGTTTACCCCCTGATGTCCCTGGTACATCCGTTCTTCAAATTATCCGATAGATTTCTGAAAACAAGCATTTAATTTCATTCATGACCCAAACAAAAAACTAACATTAGTACCGACGTCGGGCCTAAGAGGCCGCGTCGTAATTTCAAAACAACATAACTTACCGAAATTGTGTTCGCCGGCACTGCTACCACTCTTCAACGGCGTTGGCGCAATTAAACTCGCAGCTACTGACGAGCACGGGGCTCACGTGCGCGGGGAAGCGGTAAAACTAACAACTTGTCAACTCGCCGCGGCCTCTCAGGCCCCACGTCGGTACTTAAAGGTTAAGATATTTTATGATTTCTTGATCCTTTGGGACAGAAGTATGTACACAGCTTTAGTGAGACACGTGTAAAAGTACATAGTAGGTAGTGTATACCAGCCTTAAAGATTCGCATCACCTGTTTTTTCTCATGTTATACGACCCACTATAATATAAGCCTGTGTACACAAACCGTTTTATTCATCACCTACTTCACCTTTACACCGCATTACGTATTCATAACAGTACTTATTCCTGAACTCTGTACTATATACTTATAATATATGAATAAGTCAGCCTGAATTGTCAACCCCCATTATCAAGTTATCAAGGTTGTGAAATATTAAATAACGATTCATTGCCATCGATTATTTTCAGACGCCCTTACCGTTTGTTTCGTAGACTAACTAAAATAACAGATTTAACAGATTTCTGAACGGAATTTTTTGACGTATGATAATTTGACAGTTAGTAATAAATGCAATTTTTATTGATTAAATATTTTTTAAATAACTTAATTTTCAATGGTAACGTAGAAATAATTGTGTTAAATTGCAATTACATATATACAATATAATCTGTTTTATATGAATAATAATGTATCATACTGTTATATACAGAAGCATAAGTTATGATTGTACCGTACATCGATATAAAATCGATTAAATATATCGAGTTGTTCATAAATGATATTCAATAAATTGTGAAGGGACTCGTTAATTATAAAGGAGTGTGTTTAAGTTAATGTAATGTCTGAACCTCGACCTCGGCCGTATCTGGACGGAGCGGCGGCCGTCTCACTATTGACATATCGATGTTTCTAGAATTAAATTCTAAACCATTTATTTGCTCTGTCAAATATGTATGGGGGGCGGTAATTGTCAAACTTATACTACACTTCGAACGATATTATGTTTTATTACAACGCCATAAAAGTTTTTATCGTGTGCACTTGTTAATAAAAGTTATGTGATTGTTTTAAGCTCTGATGGTATCAATTCATTTGTGTTTTTATTTATAATAATGGGGAAGTAAGTAAAATGGGGGTTAAATTATCTAAAAAGTATCGTGGCCCATGAGGGGATCGAACCCGCGACCTTCGCGTTATTAGCACGACGCTCTAACCAACTGAGCTAATGGGCCTGTGTGCTCTACGGTACTATGAGCTCTACATGTAAAATGTGTATTTAATATGAAGAGATAAAAGTTTGTATATTATCATTATGTTATATCTAGTATATATTTATCTTAAAAGTAACTAAAATCATCCACTCGAACAATTATAATATATAGAAAGTAACATTTACTTCGTGTTTAAAGAAAAATATGGTCGTTATTCTGTATATAAAAAATTTTAACATTTTTTTCTCAGTCACAAGTTTCAACTTCAAGTTCATAAAGTAATTTAAATCTGTAAATAGTCCTGAAAATCTTGGAAATAAGTTTTACATACTTCAATTTATACACATATGTGTATATAGGTACTTTATTTGTTAATAACTTTGATAATTTCTATGTTAACAACTTGATTTAAATTTGAATATTAACAGCAAACTCCCAATAAAAGTTTCAAAGCTCTGACGAGTATTCATCTTTCTTTTAATTAGCGAAGAATTCATCTGGCAGAGCACTAGTTTTAAAAATGTTAAATTGACTTTGTGTTAATAAAGTATTAACTGCTTATATTTAAATATTGATGACAGTAAAAAATATATATTTAAATCATTTCATTCAGCCGAAATTAGTTTCAAACATCATTCAATGCATTCCATTCAGTTGTTATTTTCTCCTGTATATACTTACAAATGCCATTCATCCATTCACTACAGTTCTCGGGTCACGGCTTCGCGGAATCACTGTAAGGCCGGCCATCATTCCCAAGTTAATGACATTGTAAAATAATTGACATGCGATTTTATAATATTGATTTTCCTTTGACAATCACTTCATTTATATGGAGCATATTTAAACAAACTTCAGAATAGCTTAGTTTTTTATTCGATGGCATATTTATATATTTTTTTGTTAACCGATTATAACCGTTTTCTTTTTTAATCACTGAGGTGACATAATTTGAGTATCTAATTATATTTTTTCTGAATAATAAAAGCTTGCAGAATGAAAAGCTAGTAAAATTATACTAAATTTTATTTTGCTCACTTTGTACTTTTGGATTATCAATTAGATCTTAATATTAATATTAAAGTGTTCATTTAAATAATTTAAATGTAATAACTGAATTGTTTACTTCTTAAACTACGCTACGAGCTCAGAATCATTTTTACTTCCAGAAAAATGGCATTTTATATGGTAAAAAGGGGTTATTAAATTCCTCATACGAAAAATATTGTCATTTCTTTGGATTTGTTGGTAAAATAAGATTTCTTGGCCCATGAGGGGATCGAACCCGCGACCTTCGCGTTATTAGCACGACGCTCTAACCAACTGAGCTAATGGGCCGTTATGTATAGCTATAATAAAATAATTCAGTATAAACTTATTAGTTACTACTGGTTTCGATAATATTACGGATTAATAATGATAAGTAACACGTATCATGTATATTATAAGCCATTTAGAAACATAAAAAGGAAATAAAAAGATAACACGTGTAACTTAAAAAGGTGATACCTGAAATTTAGATCATCATCGTTTCCATTTAGAAGCAATTCTTTTTTCATTATTCCTTTATAAATTGAATTTTTCACTTTGCCACTTATTAACTGACATTAAATTTAACGAATGTAGTAAATGAAAATACTTTGTGGCTATGTATGTTAATGAGTCGTTTGAACTTAAATTACTGTGTCGATTTTAATGAAACCTTTCACAATCATAGTTTGCACATCAGAATATCACTTATGATTATTAAAATCAATTTGCAAATTTAGCAAAATAATGCTGTAACGAAAATCCACATATAAAACCAGTGCAATTACATATAATGATATTTTTCTTTTTAATCAAAAATATATATGTGGCCCATGAGGGGATCGAACCCGCGACCTTCGCGTTATTAGCACGACGCTCTAACCAACTGAGCTAATGGGCCTGTGTAAAACATTTTCGAACCAGCATATGTGTAGCACGTCATATTACTTTCACCTTGTACATGTTACGTAAAATACTTTAATTTATACGTAATAATCGCAAGTGCATTGCATTCACTGACATATGACATATATAACACATAGCCACTTAAACATATAACTTTGTAGTATAATACATAAGGCGCATCAATAATTAAAAAAACATTTACTTGTTACAGGAAAATTAACATCAAATGGAAATTATTTATAAAGACATACATGGTCAATGTTAAATTTAAATCAAGTAAATTTAACTTAATAAAAGGTCTCTGTCTCCTCGAACAAAAACAAAGATATGATACTATGTATTTTATTTAAATTTGAATTTCCATTAAAAATATGTGTATTGAGATACAGTTAGTGTTATTAAAATGAAAAATCATGTATTTAAACTTCTTGAAGTTTGTTATATTTTGGTTATGTTTCGAAGCTTTGAAGAGGAAATTTTTTAAAAGGTTAAACTACTACAACTCTTTAAAATGACTATTTGTCATGTAAGTGACTCTTAAAGTCTCTATATCTATACCTTATGAGTCTAATTTGATTAACAACTAGAGAAGGGTATGGGTATTTTCTTTCTGTATACCCATTTGCTATAATCAAATGTATTCAGAGGTCAATGAACTGATGGTTACTCTGAATTGACGCCATAGTCTAAAGAAACTTACGGCAATGAGCATGTTGCTCTGGTCGAAGTAATCAGCGACGGGCATCACGTGCTTGTAGAAGTTGGCGAGCTCCATCTTGGCCAGACTGAGCACGACCTGCCCCAGGCGAGCGCCGTACTCTATCTGACGCTCCAGGACTCGTTGGCGCCAACTGACCAGCACCACGCCACTTATGGTCTGGATCTGGGAAGGAAGACTCATCAGGGTTTTTGGTACTGATATAATCATGGTAATTTGTTCTAAATGAAACTAATATTTTCGGATTATTACGCGTATTTTGTCTTGGATTTGTACGCAGTAGAAATGGGAGCGAGAGGTATAACAGCTAAATCTCTCTACAACCTACTAAAGATTTGGACCTGTCAAGAACTGATATCAATTCATTCTTGGAACCTATTTCAAAGGCAGCCCTATAAGGTTCTTTTTTAATTTGGTTAGGTAGAGAGAGGAGATTTGACGGTGAAGGTGATCGTTTAACGCGCGTTAAATAGGGGCCCCTTAAACCTACACCTGGGTCGCAAGTCCCAGGCACTGTTGCAGCTCTTCTCCCTGCAACGCGATATACCCAGCACCCACACCGTGAATACCTATATTAAATGCTTTATGCTAAGAGCCTAAGAAGTTTCGTCTCTTTTTTAAGACTTAATTTTTGTGATGTTTCATACCTAGTCTGCCCGTGATCATGGTTGCTGCAAATTAACCGAAACCTAGTTATTAAAGTAGTATGTACTTCGTAGTTATTAAAACTAATAAAATACGTTTAATAATCCGAAAATATTAATTTCATTTAAAGTAATACTTGTGAAAGTCTTAGATCTCATTAAATTTTAATCTTATATCTCATGTTTGTAAGATAAACTATAAACGAATTATTACTTTGAGTTGACGGTCGGACTCTGCCTTATAAATGTTGTTATAGTTTCTTGTCATCATTGTAAAGTCGAAAAGCCTTGTTTTCATTTATTTTGTAATGATAAACTATTTATTTTATTGTGATATAAACCTAATATTGCTACATAAAGATTCAGTAGATAATTTGAGACTTAACTAGTAAGGTTTATTTTATCTGTTCGTCAGAAGTATTATAAAACTAATAGATAAACTTTTACAATAGCAAGAATAAACATAATTTTTATTTAATTTATTTATCAATATCTAAGTTATAATTATTTGACAAATACCTCAACTTCAAATTCCTTTCACGATACATCATCATTATATTCGATTTTATTAAGTTCAAAAATCAAATATAATTTGTCAGAAATGTATTTAAATTCGCTTTCAAATTTACGTGGAAAATATACAGCTAACAATTTTATTATAAACATATAGTTATAATATGTTAGAAAGACGTAACATGGTAGGTACACTTTTAAACTAATAACTAATTCGTTCCATACATTTATTACAAGTAATCTTGAATTTTATAGCGCACATATCTTTTTACTTATCACTATCAAAATAGCTAAAATAGAGGCGTTTAAGTTTCAACTGTCGGTTAAATATTTTAAATAAAAAAACTAGACTAGATTTTGACTAAATAGTAGAGTGAGAAAATTAAAGTTATATATGTAATAAATCAATTAATTCAGAATCCTTATTTAGTAAAAAATAATATTACATACTACTCATATAATTGGTCATGAGTAATAACATCGAGGATTATTCTGGAACGAATAGAAAGCATTCATAATGAATCTGTTTCATGACATTACACGTTCTGAACCACGATCGCGTGCAATTAATATATTTATCCATAAATGAGACTAGATTTTATCACAACTTTTACTGTCATGGACACTAGTTCAATGTTAGAGTAATTATACTGCTCCTACTTATACTAGTTCTTGCTACTGGTTTTGTTTTGCATGCACCTAGATCTTTAACAAACATCACCCATGGTAATTCTTTTAGCAAAATTACTGAACTGTTTAATGGGTTATTCCAAATTGATCATATGTACGCAAAGACAGATTTAATAGGTTGAAATTTGAAGGCTATTCGATTAAATTTAACAAGCAAATCGTATAAAAAATTAATTTGTTCCAGTAACTTCTGTGGTAGCGTCCATAACTCTCTAGTCCCCGTGGAACAATAATCATTACGTTACAATACTGATAGTACATTCCATCTCTTTAAAGAAACGAGAAAATATACTTTTAACAAATTGGTATATAAATTACACGATCATATTTTTGAGGAACCCAAAAGGGCGTACAAAAAAAGTTTCTTTTTTTCTTTTCAAACAAATTAAAACTTAAAATTTTTGACAATATCATAAGTGTTGATACGCTTCTTAATAGCTCAGTCCATTTGCACTTAAAGCAAATAATGAAATAAAATTTCAACTAAAACCTGCCACCTTTTTTGAGTCGTCGAATAATTTATTCCAATTTAATGCTTGGTATAAAAAAAACTTATATCCAAAACAATCAATATAAAGACAAGTAAATCTTAAATTAATTATTAATATTGAAGAAACTAAAAGAATATTGTATTAACGTATGTATCTTTGTACATACGTTAATGCCTGTACCTATTTGGTCCTTGACACACTGCCGACGATTTTTGTCAGTCCCTCGATCGATTTGTTAATTATATGATACTTCATAGCCTATAGTATTCTCTTTAATATATTATTAGCAATTATAATTAGAAACATTTTCTTTTTGTCGAAACGATTTTCATAATAAACGTGAAATAAAAATTATATCATTAGTTATGCATTACACTTTTATTATTTTTCTGAAAATATTGAAAACAACCGTTGATAATTTCTTTTTTTGGAATTAAATTATATTAATTTAATTGGCTTGTATTGTTTATATATAATAATTAAAGTTAACTAAGGTATTTCTATTAAATTTCAGAGCTACAGTCGTCAAGGTTTCATGTGTCTTAAAATGGTTCGATATTTTGTAAAATAAAACTATATACATCGGTAAAATCTTCACAGTTCTGAGACAATAAGGCTCTAAACAGAAGACCATTTGTACTTTGTGTTACAGAAAAATAGCATTGAGAGCATTGATAAATAAATGTACAACCTTTTATATAGAATCTTCAGCTATTAATTATTTCAACTGTTAATTTAAAAAAAATTGTATCACACCTAATACCCGACTGACCTTTCTATAAACATATACCTAGGTAAGAAAAATTTATAATAGGTATGTACATTTTTGTTACACACAACCTGATTACATACTTTTCAGAGTACTTCATGCTTTAATGCATTTAATATGTTAATCTTGGCGCGTTCATCATAAATAAAGTATAATTAAGTGCAAAAATTTTGCATAAAATAAATTATTGACCAGTTTACTTAAATAGTTATTTCAAGTTTTACACCCATACAAGACCCAGATTTAGTTTTTTTGTGTCAAAGGTGGCAAACGAGCAGACGGCCTGCTAGATGAAGTCAGTCCCATAGATCCCATGGATATCCGCATCATGTCTTATGTTATGGATGGATTGCCAACGTTGTTTATTGAGAAAGAGGGAGGTGTGGGAATATGGAAATTCCAGGAAAGTATGGGAACTCGGGTAAGGGCAACCGGATCTCTCACTCATCGGACGAAACGCAGCCACTAAAGACTACTTCATGCCGATCTTCTGTAAGAGGGTGGTACTTCCCCGATCAAACCAACCCGTGTTCTAGCTGTAATGACTAATCGACTGTCAGCTAAGTTCTACCTCCTTGAAAACCACCTTAATCTTGAGGATGGTTGGCTACATCTATCAAGATTCTAGAAACTATTTCTTCTAAAATAACCTCATAGTTTATTGATCTCATATAATTAAAATATATTTATAAAGTCGCTCAATACAAATCGATATGCGACGTCACATATAAATGCTGTTTGAGTTATTGGAAGCTATCATTATAACGGAATGACTCAACGTGAATCATCCGTAGCTGGAATGAACGACTATTAAGTTCTTTTAAGTATAACAATTAATTGTTACCAGTCCTAACGACTTAAAGACTTATTAAATATTTAATTTACTTATTGATGGAGCTTTGGAAATATTACAATGTAAAGTATAGAAGAATATTTAATATTGTATAATAATATGACATTTAAGATTTAGAGATGACAAATAATGAGACCAACTAACATACATTTTAATTTCGTCATCCCGTGATCACGGTTGCTACAAAGGAACCGAAACGTCCTGATTATCCCTACTATTATTATAAATGCGAAAGTAACTGTGTCTGTCTGTTACGCTTTCACGCCTAAAACACTGAACTGTTTTTAGTGAAATTTGGTACAGAGATAGACTTGACCTTGAGAAAGAACAAAGGATAGTTTTTATCCCAGACTTTTGAAAGGTTCTCTTGGAATCGCGATATAACCGAACTCCATTCGGCGGATAGCTAGTGTTGATATAAAACAAAAAAAGATAATGTATATTATATCCGAAAATCTTAGTTTGGTTCAATAGTATGTTATTATTCCTTATCAGTATACCTACCTTATCAGAGTACTCCGCAACATCCCTCATAGATCTCGGGTAGCCAGAGACCAGGTAGGTGCGAGCTGTGGGAGCCATCTTCATCTCCAGCATCAGAACCTCGGTCACCGTCTTGCTGGACAGGGTGCCGAAGTCTAGCATGTCTGGTGAAGGGTTAACTGAGTTTGTCATCAGTATAGCCTAGCATTTAACATTGAAAAACTTAGACTAGAATATGTATAGTCAGGAAAACGCTAGAAACTTGAAAGTAAATAAGAACTCAAATGATAGTTTACAGGTATTCAATAGGTTGAGACTCAAACGTGATATACTAAGTATATTAAATAGAGTCAGTTAGATTTTATATATTAAAAATACGTCATTAGGGCGTTTCTTTTTATACTCATAAAGTCCACTATTGTCACTTAAATAATTTACAAACAAACAACTTACACCCATTTACTTGTATTGGACTTGTCAATAACACGAGGGAATGACTTCGAAGGTTGACATCAAAGAGCATACTTGAAGAATTGGGGTTTACAAACAATCGATGATATTTCTTTAAATAAGCCGCATTATGTATTACAATTGTAGTACCTACATAATGAGAGGTTGTAACTTCAGACACATCTGAACAGTTCTCACGGTCAGGGTGACGTAATTATAAAGAAAGTCTTCAAAGGAATCAATTTTGTTTATATAAAATATTTTTTGAGGTGTCTCTGAATAGAGAACAAAGTTAATACTTTCTTGATGCTTTCAAAAGTGTACCTGAGGAACGTGTTTTTAATAATTTTATATTTATACCTATTTATTATTAATATTATATATGATATTTAATTCTGTACGATCGAAAGAGGAAAAAAAATCCAATGTCTGGTTATTTACCGCCTCTAGGGCAGAATAGAATTCGCCCGTCAGCTGTACATATATTACTAATTCCGAAATTAACACGGACGAAGTCGCTAGTAAATACTAGTGTTTCATATTAACAATATTCCAATATATGTTTGACCACGGACACACCTCCAAGGCCTGTATCGCCGACGTCACCACAGATGTTTAATCCGGGCCCTGAATAATGCATGACATCGATCGTAAGTGACACTGTTATTGACTGTGACCTCTAAAATATTACGTGATTACACTGACTCCAACTTATGGAGGACTCGCCGCTTTATGTTACACTTGCAATTATTAATACTCGGATGGTAATGGAGTTAAAAATGAAGTGGAGCAATAATTAATTCGTTCGTGTAGGTTCATTCTTATGATGTTAAGAGATTAATGATTTACAGTACACAATAAGATGAAGCTAATGTGGTAAACATTCATTCTCAAAAGATAAAAATAAAAATACAAAACATTGTGTACTACGATGAAGCAAATTTTTATAATGAATATGTCTCGACAAAATATTGAGATTAGTGTGAAAAAAATGTATAATAAGACTCTGAAAAGAAAACATGTTGTTTTATATATTCTTTCTGTTTATATATCGCTATCATCATACCGTTGCCGATGGCGTACTGCTGCAGCAGGTCCGTCATGTTGATGTGGACCATGCCTCGCCTCTCCTGCATCAGGTTATCACAGTGTGTCACCTTCCCACTGCCAGGGCCACCTGCGAGTAGACCTGCATAGGTAAATATGTAAACACTGCTCTATATATGTGCAGGCTTATATATATGGACCAGCTAGCAGTGCTTGATTTATTGAGATTTGTTCTACGAGATGAATACGTGGTCTGCAGATTTTGAGACAGACCGTAGAGGAATATGCTCCATGCGTTCTATAAAGTCTTAATCTTGTTCTACGCTGACCTAAGCTAAACAAGTGAGTCACAGTTTTGTACATAACGTACAAGAATACACGTTAAAAGCTTACTTGAGCTTGCTTCGCTCTATGTAACCTTAACCGTTGCAACTGGACACCGTTTAACCATATTATGGATGTAGAATGTTCCTCTTGGTCAACATCACCACGCGTATAACTTACCCAATACAAATATAACGGGCACCGCGGGAGGCTCGAACTTGACGTGGCTGGAGTTCTGCATGGGGAAGGGCACGCCGGACGGAGTCGCGGGCCACGAGCTAGCTCGACCACTGCGCTCTCCCACCGTCTCCAGTTCTTCATTGTTTTGTTCTAGAACACAGAACAGAAGAGTAGCAGATTGACGAATTTGATAAGTCTCTCAATTGAAATATAAATGTGGGTAGTTTTATATGACTATTTATAGGTGAAACTGTTTTTATTAAGTGTCGCTTTTTTAATTACACGCTGAATAAAACTAAAATCTTTAGTAAATTATTAAAGAAACAAACTGGTCACATTGGTAGTTATAACTTATAACAAAGAATTTTTCCAAAAAAAATCTTTAAAGTTATAATAATGAGTACTTTATATCTTTCTGCGATTATCTTATAAGAATTAAAGAAATGTTAAACTAATATTATCAAAATTGTAATATTAATTTATTTCTGACTAGCTTTCCGCCCGCAGCTTCACCGCGTGGAGTTCGGTTATATCGCGTTTCCAAGAGAACCTTTCAAAAGTCTGGGATAAAAACTATCCTATGTTCTTTCTCAAGGTCAACTCTATCTCTGTACTGAATTTCATTAAAATCAGTTCAGTGGTTTAGGCGTGAAAGCGTAGCAGACAGACAGACAGACAGACAGACAGAGTTACTTTCGCATTTATAATATTAGTAGGGATAATCCCTTTACCTACTAAGAATTTAGCCGCAGTTTAACATTTATAACCTTTTCAAGCGATCGAAGAATCTTCGATATAAGTACATATTTATAGTGTAACAAATAATTATATTATAAATAGTTGAACTAAATTTATACTTTAAATTTCGATCGATGTCTTTTTTTGCAGAACAATCTTATAAATTGATTTTTAAAATATCAAGGTGTGGTAATTTTTTAATTTACACATATATTTTAATCCTTGGTACGGGAATACGTATGATTACTATCTATGAGATACCTTGATTGTTTAAACACATTGAAACTATAGTTTAAAACACATTAAAATGAAACAATTTTTTTCGGATTACTATGCGTTATTTGCAGCTTTGTGGTTACTTTGCACTAACCGAAACATCGGGAGTATGTATTTTTAAAATGACAAAGTAACGCGATGTAATCCGAATAATATTAGTTTCATTCGTATTAATCATATTAAAATAAATCAAACTATCTTCTTCAAGCGTCCAAACAAAATGAAATGGATTTCGTTTTAATTTTATTGAATTGAGAATTTCTTTTTTATTCCGTTTGATTGAGCTAAAAGCTTAATTTTCATATTGGTTTAATTAAAAGGAACCACAAGATTACTTAAATTCTATTGCTAAAAAGAAAAAACTTTAATATTAAATACTAATAGATAAGTACCTAATACGCGTCATGCTTTGCCAATATTTGTCTGAATTTAAAAAAGCTCACTTGCATTAACAGTCTAATTTCTAAAGATATATTGTGGATGAAGTTATTAACTATACAATACTCATATGATATTTGTATTCCGTGAATTCGATTTATTTGTTATTTTACTGATTGATTTAAATTTCTGACTGTTTTTAAAAACCTAAAACGTAGGAGTTTCAAAGAACAAAAATTTGACGAATTTTGTAATTTTCTTCAATGATTTCTAAACCACTTATGAATTGCATATATCTATGTAAAACTATAAACAAATTAAGTAAAGAGATTTCATTTTAAGAATGGGGCTGATGTACAATTTTTATAATATTTTTTTACACCTCTAAATTAATCATAAAATTTGTGATTATAAAAACGAGATTGAAAAAATTTATATTCTTTTATTAATATTTAAGATTTTTACCCATACTCATTTAAATGAAGTAAGTTTTTTGAACACTACGCGTTTTTTTATTATTTTATAACAACATAGTCCCGAAAGCGATCAAGACACTTTCATCTCGTCATCATTATCACGGTTGCTATAAAGGAAACGAAACGACTTTCATTTAATCTATAAATATATTTCAAACTATGTTTAAATTTCGGTTCATACATGATACAAGGTGTGACGAATGTTGAAAAGCTTTATTTGATCAATGGAAGGGTTATCAGCTATACAAAATAATGCTGATCATTCTCAAGGACTTGCCTCACACAATTAATGGATTTACGATCGTATTTTAGATGGTACGAGCTATAGCAAGTCATTTTTAGGGATATAGACGTTAAAACTAAAAATTAGTCACTAATAGTGCTTGCTATGGCGCCCAACATGGAACTGTTTTAAAGAGCAGAATAGAATATTCGTTTTATGTGAGAACTATCTTAATTTAAAACAAAATGAGTTAAATGTCAGGTAAGATTTGGTTTATGCAAATGAAACAAGGTTAGCACCATTTTTACATCTTTTTCCATGCCCGTGTAATTTTTTTATATGTATATTTACATAACTATTGGTTTTTTCACGTTTTGAATACTACACTATGCCGTTGAATGATACGTCAATAGTTTCTCAGTCAAGGGAAATAAAACAAGATAAAAAATCATTTATATTTTAATCCATACTTAATGAGTATTAAAATCTAGATCTGATAATGAGTCTTATGTTTTCAAAACTATTAGTGTTTTGTTTTCGGGTACATAAATAAATGTGCCTTTGTGATTTATTGTAATATATTAAATATCAAATTGCATGTATAAATTGCGTTATATAATACATAATGTAACATCGGAATTATGTAAATAAAAAATAACGTTATGGATAACGCCTTGACGTTATAAATTAGGGTATTTTCCTGCTCTTTACAAAATATAATGTAATCTAGATTTAATAAAAGGCACCTGCCAAAGAACGACAACAAAGCAAATTTGAAACTAAATATAAATACATAGTAAATCATAAGTCCCACAGTTGTATACTATGGGACTTATAATTTATGTAGTAAAATAACCTTTACTATTTACGTAATTTAAAAAACTAAATGTTTGTAGTTTTTACTATTGTTAAAATAATAGGTAAATTAGTAGATAGCCGCTATAAGAGAGTCGGCAAAGTTATGCCTCCGAACAGAAAATAATTGTGTGATATATATGTATGTTGTTAATATAATATGTATGTACTCCGGTTTTTCGTATTTTAATGTTCTTTTTCTTAAGTATGAAGCAGTGAATTTAAACAAGAGAGTTGGTATAGATTATGTATTGTTAAGAAGATTCTGGACCATGTATTCGGGTTTAGGGAAGGTATACGATAAATATATTTTTCCTTCCAAATCTTGGAGATGTTAAGATTCGAAGACCCACCCGCCGATATTAGAGTAGCATGATGGGTTCTGACTTTTTATACTTACATCAAGAATTTGAAAACTAGTTTCATTATGTAGTTTATTTCATTTAACTTTATTTTCATGAAAGTACATTAATATAATTTATTAAAAGCCATTTCAAGTGAGTTATAAATGAAGTTGGTCGTAATATAAAAAACTATTAATCATCTTAATGATAAATACGAGTCCTATTTGCGGCTAAGTAAATGAGTGAGCTAGCTATGAGCTGTTTCATATTAAAATGGGGGTAGTCTTAAAAAGTGGCGCCCAGCGTGGGACCGTTACTTACCAGTGTCCAAACAGATGCCCATATTCCATGTACCTAAATGTTTGTGAAAATTTGGTCCTTGTAAACATTAACTTTACGTTGGCACTTATGATAAAAATATATCAAAAACAGTCAGCTACGTGCACTGGACAGTGGACACGTATTTAATTGTTCATCGATTAAAGAACGCGACCTTCGGATCGGTCATCAACTAAACATAAATAATGTCGAGTCGAAATAAAATAAAAAAATAAACATCAAATAACTTTCGTCTCATTTAAATGATAAACTTTTTAGTTTTTCTAAAGTTGTGTCTGCGAGAGAGCATTTCTGCCGGCGATGTGATTCTGGGGCGCATCGCGAGCCGACCGCTCTCGTGCGACTCAAACGCGCGACTAAACATCGTTCTACCTCCCGACTCCCGAGTTCCAACTGTATATCTCCTTCTCTCTCGCACACATTACAAAAGGCGTGCGCGACAAGGACGGCGAATACATTGAATAATTAAATGGCCGCCACCCTCAATGAACGCGTGTAGAATAACGTTGAAAATGCAACACTGCAAGAATGAGTAATGGTATGTACTCAAGAGGTTAACGGGTGACTATTAGGGTCAGATAATTAAATTTTCAGCGCGACTCAGGGTCTTTTGTTATTTATTCAATAGTTACTCAGTATAATTGATACGTTCCAAGTGGACTGACTCCCAGAAGGCCGGCCTCGCGACGGATCCTATGATTACAGACCGATACTTAGACTCCCCAATACGACCACACCAAATAATAAATTAGGACAATTGTTTTATTCATAACAGTTCCAGATACTTCGGCGACACACCGGCTCATACATTAATTAGTCGATGGAATATAAGAAAACCTTTTTCAGTTGAACGAAAAATTATAATCAATATTGTGAAACATAACATAGGTACTAAAAAATAAAAAGGTATTATTATATAAATACAATTATAATATATTTGTTTTATAAATAAAATGATTTATTTAACAACATTTGCGTTACAACCGGTGCGTACGGAGATTCCTTATATACATACAAGTATTATACAGTAAGTACTAACTAAGTACAAAAAAAACAATCACTAACAAACATCATAAATAAACTTAACCTGACCCTTACCACGAGTATACTCACTACATACTGACAGTCTGACGTTTACTACACGTGGAAACTATCAGTATTTAGTCTGATACAAACTTGTGGTAAGGATATCGTAAGAGTGCGGCCGTAACGGATGAGGCCGTATTAAAGCTATATAATATAAAATCTGAAGTCACAGTAATTAATTATATATGTATATATTAGTGAGCAAATGAATTCGATTCTCTCAGTAACTTAAAAGGCAACTGTTAAACAATAAAACATAACATAAATCTTAACAGTTTCTTTCAAGAAAAATTTAGTTAATAATAAATTTAACTATTATATTAAACTATTAACAGTCGGTCGAGGTTAGTTAGATTAAGTTAAATTAACGGCTAACTCTGATATAAATTACTAACTAAATTAGTCCTTGTATATGCTCTTATTGCCTGGTTAAAAATTTGACCGACTTCAAACATGGAAGAACAGTCGATTAGTGCTTATAAATGCATCTAATTAAAATAAAAAACAAATTCACTACTTACATCTAAGTTTTAAGACCGATTTATTAACATATAGGCCGATTTAATGTCAAAATAAGATTTCTGTGAATTCCCTATATAAATATTGTATAACATATATTAAACTGTACGAGTGTCTTAACGGTCATTGTGCGTCTTTATATAATGTCTTTATACGTTAATATGTGAACGAATGTCAGCGATACTCTCATCTCATGGAATGTTCAAGCGATACTCGTCCTTAATACATTATAATAGAGCATCATTTCGGTCGTATTTTCTCGTAGAAGAACACTTGAGGTACACTATTTGCTTCCTTTAGTAGTTTCTTCTTGACGAACTTGAAGTGTTCGGACGCGAACTCATATAATTCGTTCTCCATTTTCCATATAAGTGATTGTTGTATCTTGTCTATGGTTCGTTGTGATGGTTCTATCTTGGCGCTGGTCTGCCGTAAGTGTGAGCGGTTGCTGCTCCGATAGTGATCGGTTGCTCCTTTGAACATTCTCGGTAGGCTCGCTTCTAGTACGCTGATGAAGGCCAGCATATCCTCAGTCAGACCTACGACTAGGTAGTGCTGCACTAGATTGTGCTTCGCTTGCTGCAGCGCCCACGAACTACCCGGACGCCTGGAATATACGACAAACTGTTTATAGTGGCGACATCTGTGATGTACTGATTATAATATATGTACTAATTATAAAATACTATAGACTGGGAACCTACATATAATTAGTTGTCAGAGGAGATCATGATACTCTGTTTCGTTAATAATGCATTGTATTGGAGTTATAGATTAATCGATTGTAGTGTTGAATTTTTTTGTTTGAATTATATTGAGATTTCATTTCACCATTACTTTAACTCATCTCGAATTTATTGTTGAAATTATTGTTGAAAGTTATTATTTTAAAATTTTATTTTAGTTTAGGGTAAATTTAATAAATTAATAGTGAAATCAACTAGTACTTTAAAAAAAGTATTTCAGATCGAGTTTTTATGAATACTATAATCCTTAGAATTATTATCATGACTGATTTATTATAATTAATTACAATACTGAACCATCATAACATTGTTTTAGAAACATTTAACTATCATTTTGTATTTGAGAACTATAAATACTGCCTTCAGATAATTTTTAGAACATTACTGGATGTAATGCTAAACATTAGACGAGAAATCTGAAACTGTACCTTAAACAGTAAAGTTACTTAACTTACAGAAACATAACATTTTTCTTTATATAGATATAAGAAATGTTGTACTCTTACATGATTTTATATAGCTTAGAATATTTTATGTATTAAATTAACATCACATGTTTATTCATTATGTTTATAGAGAAAAGTTTCATGTATAATTCTCACCAGCACTCCGCGGCATGTCCACAGAAGAACGGCACCTGCAGCCACATGTTACTGGGATCACAGTCAGCTTGACCCTTCTCTACACACTCATCAAATGTCTGTGGAAATAATCAGTTAATCTTTACATATATAATTCCTCTGTGAGTGTGTATGTCACTGAACTTCTCTCAAACAACTGGACCGATTTTGATGAAATTTTTTTATGTGTTCACGGGTATCTGGAAATGGTTTAGATTCACAGTTTTGTCTGCTGGACAATGTTTTTTTAATTAATTTTTAATTTATTAGTAGTTGTTGATACAAACTTTTTGATACAAACTTTTAGATTTGACAACTAACTAATATGTCAATCATTCTGTCGCACTTCAAAACACGGAGATTTATAGCTTTAATAGGTAAACTCCAAAAATATAAATAAAAAAAACGTCACAGATATTTCTTGATTATAGGGCGATACGAAGTTCGCCGGGTCTTCTAGTATTATATATAAATATTATCCAATACATATTATGCATGTTTTTATATAAATAATATTGTTTATAAGAAACATTAACAGTAAAATACATAATGATCCTTATTCATGTATCATGAAATATGAATACTTATGTTTGTAGAAGTTTTTGCATTATGTGTGTATGAATTATATGCATATGATGATAATTTTGATTGATTAAACTATGATAGGGATTTCAATCCACAAATACTTCCAAATCATCTTTAAAAATATGTATATATTAATTCTTATTATTATCCTAAATATGATATGTAATAGGCTAGACTGTATATATGTAAATCATTGCTGCGCCATCTCTAGTGGGATGGTAAAGCATTAATAAATACTAATGTAGTTTTTAAGTTTTATATTGTTACTAACAAATTGAGTCTGGTGTTGTTCGAATTTTAAATTAAATAAATTAATTAATTAATTAATTAAAAAACAATAATTAACAGACTTGACAAAAAACCATGACAATATGTTCTGTGTAATTCTAGAGTACATTATATAAATAGGATTTTTCTATAGTAGTAATAGTAATACATTATAATCACCATTTTATCCCCATGTTTCTTCCTCACTAGATGCGGCCTGAAGTTATCACCGTGTCGTAGAAAATAATAATAAGACACAAGCCTGTCCAGCGGCTTCCTGATTAAATTGATGAAGATAGGCCTCGAGTTAGTTCCCAATCTGAAAATTGAGAAACATAGTTATCATATTAAACATCATTCATATTGAGTAAAAATAAACATATTTCTTATGTGTAATTGTTTTATTTTCAGTTATTTATACACCCATCAAATGTCTCATATGTATGTATATTTTACTTTTTCATATTTCTTGTTTAGAAGAGATCTCTCTTGAGTTATAAGGCCACCTAGATTTTATGTTTCCATCTAGTTGTTAATCTAATGGTGTACAATAAAGAATACTATCATTACTACTGTTTACCAGTATTCATGTTGCATACTAATATAATTCAAGTTATATATATTAAAGTTCCTCATGCATTTATTCATATTATTAAATTCAAATTACTTTATGTTATAAAGCATGTTAATGCAATTAAATTATTGTATAAAGGTATGGACATATTAAAAAGCAAACAGGAAAATGGGACATTTATAAATTAAATTACAATAATTTTCTGATTGATGACAGAAGTATTTGGGCATTTATATCAATACTTTTATATCAATAAGAATAAACTATTCTATAAAACTATCAAATCAATCTATTTATAGTGTACAACCAACCTTTCAAAGTTAAGGAATGCCATATGACCATGATATAAGGCGGGCTTCACCTCCTGCCACTTGGTAACATTCTGAGCAAATCTGTACTGATTACTGAGCGACATGACGTGCATGTTGGCCGTTATATTGATGTGCAGCACTTTGAAATGATTCTTCTTACATAAATCATAAGCTACGCCGACGAAACTCGTGGAGCCAGTCTTAGGAACTCTATTATAAATAACTACTAGGTTGTCGTCATCTCTCGGCGGTTCCCTCGTCGTGTATTGACGGGCCTCGGAATGCGACTGCAACACTCTGAACTCTGGAAAAAACGTTACGTTACGCGACGATTTCTAGATATTTATAATAGAAACGGTATTTCCGTACTAACCCAGTTTGCGATACACGTCCTCCAGTCGCGCTATTTCCGACTGGAAATATAGAATGACAACAACAACAACACACATACTCGTAAATAGCCATAATTTGTGCACGTTCAACATATCGTTGATAAACAAACAGCACTACACCGCACTCGTATGAACACTGACATACATTAAATATGATCACATTATAAATATAAACATTCCCACTACATGAGCACACACACTAAAAAATATTGTAGTTACTGTATGCGAGATTAGCTAGGTGGTCGCCATGACCGATGTCACTGATGACAAATGACAATGACAAAGAAATGTCATTTGGAATCATGTTTAGAAATTTATAGAGCAAAATATAAAATAATGTGTTTAGAAATCTAATAAAGTAAACATGATATAATAAAATGACAAAAACTTCAGTAGAACAAAACACAAGTTAGCCTATTAAATCTAATAGCCAGTCGGCGTAACGAAAACTACCAATACTTGAAGTTCATTACTTAAAGATAGCGTAACATTTTTTCAACAAATTTATTTCTCTTTGTAACAATAAATGATTTTTCTTTCGGGGAGCCCTTAAAAGTTATATGCTTGTTCTTTTTGAAAAATACAATCGAATCAAACAAAGTATGTTAAGAGAGAGCATTCAAATAATTAATTATCAAAAAATTATGAAATAAGTGCTATAAAAACTCTTTTATATAATTCTATCACAACAATATAAAAAAACTATGAAAAGAAATAGAAACAGCACCCCTCATGCGACTTCAAGTTTGATAAGTAGAGAGGTTTTGTTACTGCATTGAAAAGATAATATTTATTATACCTACAACGGTGACAAATAATGCTACAATCGTATTTTTAAGAACTATTTATAGAGCTATTAACTGTAGCAACATTATTTCTACAAAACTTCAACTTTACTTAACTTCATTTTAGTTTATTTAAACCATAACGTTTTGTTCTGAATAATTGAAGAGTAAGTACATTATACGAATACTTAGTATTTGCCTATATGGTATAAATATAGATACAATATTACAAACCTTACTAGAAAATGCATATATTTCAATTTTACTTGAATCTGAAGGAGTTTCCTTACTAGCAGTTATGAATGTTCGTAAAAAAGATATTTACTTGAAGCCGATACACACGTATATATGTATTTTTATTGAAGTGGGTACAAACTGTCCAAAAAAGTGTTAATAAATAAGAAACACAGAAAAAAAATTAAATTCAAACAATTAGATGTAATGATACCATAGATTTTCGCAAGATCACGGGCACAGATGAAAGTCTGTCGCGGCTGCTGAAAGTGACCGAATTTTTAGATAAAATATAAAATAATATGTTTAACCCAAATATTCGTAGTAAGTTTATCCGAAAAAAATACATAATTTCATTAAGAATTACATAAAGTATAAACTCATGATGTATAAAACATTTTCGACTACAATACATAGTATATAATACAATTTTAAATTAGTTTATTTTCACGAATAAAAGATCGTGAAGCAGAGTTCCGCATAAATAATAGCGCTCAGTGGAACGATATAATCGATACTTGACGGTGTGGCATAATTAGATTTCAGTGACTATTGTGAAAATTGGATTTTTTATTGTTAATTTCAATTTAAATTTTTGATGATTCCTATACTCTCAAAATCACCTACATAAGAGAATTAAGAAACGTCCTTACAAATAACGAAATACATTAATTTTCCCAGTTTTCAAATTCTGATGATTTTTCATCATATTCACAACATATTTAATGTTTTTCAAACCTATTCCTATTAAATATTTTGTAGCGTATATGTTTTTAATGATGTGTGTTATTAATAATTATTTCTGCTGTTAATGTACTCACGTGAACGTAATTCGCTCGTTGAATGAAACATTTTCAAGGTGATAGTTCATTGCGGGCTCTAATAACTTTAGTGCTAGTCGTGTTTTCAAGCCGTTTAGACGCGAAAAGCGCTCACTGTAATAGAAAATACTGTTGCAACTTCAGTGACATAATATTTCGCGCCTAAACATGCGTCAAAGCTCTGTGTAACCGTCGAGAAACTGAATTGAATTCTACCTTTAATAGGATGTCCTTTCTTTGGTAAATGCTAAATATTTTTTCATTTATTTTCTTTTTTATTTTTATTGTTAATAAATTTGTTATTGCTTAGATAATTTTTTTTATTTCATATAAGTTCTTTACATTTGATTAATTATAAGTACCTATGTTATATTCGTTTTTCTTAGCTATGTTTAAATGTTGATATGTTTAAAAATATCAATATTATTTGTAAGAATTTTCTAATATTATAAATTTTATGAAAAGTTTTGAGTGTAATCATTATTCTTTCTTAGGATAAATTGAGTATTCTTATAGTTAAGAACTTAAACTTTAGGGGTGACACCGGAAACAAATCTAAGTAGCGTATGTCACCCCACGTTACCTAAACTAGTTGAGAGATACAAATAGAACTCATAATAATTTAAACAAAGTTCAATAATCGATCACATCTTCCGTGAGGTGTCATGATTATTATACTTTACACTCAAAACATGTAGTTTTTTTTAATGACATTCTAAAATTATATGTTTTAATATTAATAGATGAATCTCTGAAAACAATTAAACACGTAACAGTGATCTGTAGTGAGTCAGTCGACCTTACGCATCCGTTACGACAGCACGTTTATTTTTAAAAACTCGCGCGTCCTCTCGTTGATAATCATAAATTATATTTGATTGCTATATTACACGAAATTAATATGTATGATATAGAAAGTAAAATTAGTAGGAAGTAGATAATGGAAGTAGACCTTATTTTTTATATTTTCGGAAGCTTCTCCAGGAAGAAGAGGGAAAGGAGGAAATCCCTCGAGCCATCGTCGATCAGCGCTGGGAATAGTCCGTTGAAAAGTAACTCCAAGTCCAAATTGTCTCGGCCATCGAGTCAGAACGGTATCGCGCCAAGAACTTCTGCGTATGAGGAGAGACGGAAGGCGAAACTGAAGGAATGGGAGTGTGGTATATGTAAGAGCGAGCTGGTGGAGCCGAGACTGCTCGCGTGTCTTCATAGCTTCTGTACAGACTGTCTCTTGGGGCTACACTGTGACGGGGATGATCTGTGGGAGGATAACGAAGGTAAGGTTTTATGATCACTGCAGTCCCTTAAATAAAGTCACTATGTACCTACTTATAGTTAAAAGATGTGACTTCTGGACACTTTTATAAGTTTAACATGTGTGTTACATGTTTAAGAAAACTTTAGTACCCAGTTACAACTTTTTGAAAAATAACGGAAAATTGATATATTACTTTAAGAAAGTTTTGTAGTCTTTCTTAAAAAATTAAAAAGAACTTAAATTTTCATGTGACATACAATTAAAATTTAGAATCAGGACATCATAACTTAATTGGTAAAAAGGTGATATTCCGCACGAGGCAAAAAATATTATGAGTCAAATTACTCAAACTTTTTTTTAAAATATATTATCAGAAAGATTTAATAACACAAATATATAATCTATAAACGAGTACATATATAATTATAAATACTTTGTATATAACTATAGTCGAGGAATATGCACCAAAGTGAATAAAATTTTTACGTTTTTATGTCACGTATTTATTAAAATATCTGCCAAGGACCACAATAAACACGTGATTACAAAGATATTGAACACAAATTAACTTTTGATAATTATCGTAGAGTAAAAAATAATAGCTGTGGTCTGATATCAGGCGTCTTTCCGTCTAGTGGCTTGTTAACTATTGCCCTGAAGCTAGGAGATCTCATTACACAAACATCGCTACTAACTTTGCAAAAAAAAAAAACTCCCAATTCAGGACAAAAAAAGTTGAATAATCAGCACATATTTTATTGAATTTCCATACATATAAAACTGTAATTTATAACAATACTACGATATAAAAATGAGGTAATTTAAGTAGAAAATATATCCAAGCAACCCATACTTCAACTCGTCAAAGTTCATATAAAAGACAAGACATTCGTTATCGAGCTATTAACAGCCACTTAACTATATTCTTTCTACCGCGGACGCCAGCCGCCAGATGCTATAGTTTCATGGAGGTTTTATTGCTATATACCTTTTTTATAGCCATCACTTATAGAAGAGATCTTTGTTTTCATAAACTCTAATGTGTCGGCCTAATTTCGATTTTAAATAAAAAAAAATTGAAAATTGAAAAGTTACCGGTAAATAGGAAGTAAACATATTATTATAAATACTTTTTAATGTCCGAAGAAGTACTCAATTTGTTTAATCTGTGTAAAAATGTCAAAGTTCGTAAAAAAAATATAAGTACTAGAAAAATTTAGTTTCATCTAAAGTCGTGTTAAAATATAATGTATTTATATGGAAAATACACGTTTTTTTATGTTGAAGAATAATATTTTTGTTAATTCTTGACCCACATTAGTAAAAACATAAAAATAGGCATCAACATCGCTTTTCTGTTAGCTTTTTAAGTTCTTAAATTCTAGGGCACATTATTTTTAAGTGTACTTTAGAGTTGTACAAGAACTCTCAAACTATAAAACGTTCAGAAACTAGGATACTGAATAATTAACATTAATGAGCCAGGAATATTATACAAATAAAAAAAAAAACAAATTTGTAACGGTATTAAATTTACATATATAGACATAAGTTTTGAAAATAAAAAAGTAGAATAGCAAAAATATTTATATTATCCATAAAGTAGAGTGAATAGTGATTATTATTCATAATCAGATATACAAGGATTTTTTTGACACATTCGAGACATCGGCTGTTTAAAAATAAAAAGGTCACTTAAGTAAATTCCTTCTTGTAACTTTGTATAAATCGACCAGTCTTGTAAAACGAATGACAATTAGCATTATTGGCTCTATGCTTCAACTAATATCAATTATAGAAAATCAAGCAGAAGGAATAAAGAAACCTCACAGCACCAAGGCTGCGGCCCGCTTCTCTAAACGGATTATTTAATTTGTAACCCTCGTTACACTTCACATACTACGGATTTCCGATGCTTTATTTAAAGAAGCCTAAATATTTCATTATATATAATTAAAAATACTTTTTAAATTAATTTTTTTTTTCAAATAAAATACTTCAATTGTAACTATAACTTTAGTCTTTAGATAAGATCGCCATTTGCATTTTTTTTTCTATTATATAAAATAAGTAACGTTGTATTTCTTGACCTAATTTGTTTAACAAAAAAAATAAGTTACCATTAATAAATAGTACAGGTCAGTTAAAAATAAAAAAAAAACAGTGGTAGGTAAACAGAACAACTGTCAGATTGTTTGAATCGCGGCGCGCCGGGTGGCGGTTTTATTATTAGAACACATTAGAACATCGACACATCAATGGCGTATGAAAACATGATTAACAGACATAAGAAAACTCAAACGAATTTATCGATTTCAAAACAGATTATACGTTTTTTTTTCTTTCCTTGTTTAAACATTCAAATTTTATAAATTACAGCTTAAAACATTTCGAAGTTTAGATTATACAGCCAATGTGCTTTAATTTCTTCAGATAAAATAAGAAACATTAAATTTCGTTTATGTGATAAAAGAAAATTAACTTTGATGGAGCACGAGATGTTAATATTAATCAACAGATCAAAAGTATAACAATAACAATGTGAGTTAAAACAGACCACCTTATAATGAAGTTCATGTTTATTCGTGGAAAGAATATTGTTATTTGAAACACTTCGGAACTAAGATTACTGGTATAAGTTCTTTTGATTTTCCAACTTTATGTATCGTTTAACTGAGGTTCAAATAAAACTTAGTTTTTGTTAGAAATGTATGGTCAATATTGTACATTGATTTATCATATAAATGTTTTAAAAGTAATAATATAAATGTGCAATGAATCAGCTAGCCGGAGGTCGACTTATTTAAAGAGTGTCCGTACTCAGTAGCGGATGTAATGAAAGAAACACTTGGTCTTTCCGCTAACGGATATAATATTCAAAGTCGGACTTTATTAGCGAGTTTGCAAAATAAGATTGTATTATTTGAATTCAATTGAAATATCAGGATTAGAGTACAGAAAAATATCGTAATTAATGTTGTTAAAGTAATAGTCAAAGTTACAAATACACCTGTACTATAAGTAATATCCATAAACACTATTAAAGAAAACAAAATATAGTCGTTAAATTAGTGACAGCTACTGTCATTAATTGCAGAATGCTAGTGACAGTTTACAATCGTTCAGAATTTGAGTTTTCTAGATATAAGTTTACAAGTTCCTAAACGTTTTGTTTTAGGATGTCCGGAACACGACGCTGGTTTTGGCTCTGCATCAGCTGGAGGCTCCGGAGGTTCAGGCTATGAGACACTGAGACATTCCGTCTCTGAAAGTAGTCTGGAGAAAATTAAATATGGGATCGTTTCTAGGAAGGTTCATACTTGTTTATAGTTATATTAAAATACTTTAGTGTGTTTGTATATAATTTTTCAGTGCACTTCAATCCGCTTCCATCTTTTATTTAGTCCATAGCCAAAGTTATCCTGAATGAAATCGCTCAGAATCGTTAAATCCCATTATATTATTCTACTTACTTTAATTAAGTACTATCGTTATATTTGCTTATACAAAACGAAATCCTTTACAATATTTTTCATTAAAAACGTTGATCTCAGACATGTTGTTCATTGCTAATCTTCGTCTTAAACATTTACGGTGTAATTGGAAAGTGAAGAAAGAGAACTTAAATAAATTTATTAAATTAATGAAGTAAAACTCCAGAAATTCATTTTTAATAGTTAAAAAACGTTTATATGACACAAATAATTTATGTATCATCTTATTTTACCAAACCTACAGGTATCCGGTAAGAGCTATCATTTCGTGGTGTGTCCACTGTGCGGGTCAGAGAGCCAGCTGCCTCTGGGCGGTGTGTCAGCACTGCCGCTGAACTACGTGCTGCTGAGGAGGATGAACGGCAGAGATGGAGACAGCGCTGTGCTCTGTGACCTCTGCTGTGCTGATAATAAGGTGGGCTATAGCTGATAAGACGTAGCTTGTGATTGTAATAAAGCTTGGCGATTTACAGTCTATACTTGTACACATACCTAATGAAATCTAAGACTTTCGCGAGTGTTCATATAAAATAAAGCTTATTAGTTATTACAAATTTGAAAGAGTCCTAATACGAGTATATTACACAATGGTAATTTTTTGTAAACTTTTCATTATATTTATATAGGTACGTATTTTTTTATAACTTTGTATACCTATCAGATGTTTTGGCTTATTTTATATTTTACCTAAAGAAATTATATTGTTAGAGAATCGGAAATTCAAACATATTTAAATTTAAGTTTCGGAAGCCCAGGTATATATTCTTTCCAAGGTTATCTACCTCAGCCAGGAACGTCATTGATCTAGATGATATACCTACCGCAACATATTTTAAATGGATAGGAAGAAAGAACAAACAAAACGCTATTGAGATATTTTGACACTACGGAAAAAATAGTTTGTAAAGGGAATAATCGATATAAAATATAAATAGCCAACCGAGATGGAAATAAAGTTCCACACGTGTTCGCAACTCACGCGCATCGCATCGGCTACGGAAACAAATGATTTAAGAAAAACGTCATTTACTATGTAACGCCACATTCATATAAACATTTCTACCCTTCAAAGAATCTGACAGGTGCATTATCACTGGAATTTACTTCAAATTACTTTGTCTATTACCTACCAAAGTAATCTGGATAATTGCTGCACAGATATTTTAATTAAAAATTCCTATTTAATATTATAAATGCGAAAGTAACTCTGTCTGTCTGTTACGCTTTCACACCTAAACCACTGAAATGATTTTAACGAAATTTGGTACAGAGATAGAGTTGACCTTGAGAAAGAACATAACATAGTTTTTATCCCAGACTTTTGAAATGTTCTCTCGGAAATGTGCGCGGGCGAAGCTGCGGGCGGAAAGCTAGTATTATATATATTGTAGATGACGTAAAATATAATTACATATATCACCACACCCTGGTCGAATACGAAACAGGATCAACTTTATTTATTCAAGTTATATGAAAAGAACCAAAACCTAAAAAAGATTATGTAATTAACTTATTAGGTGTAGGATATTTTGTTGTAGAGCACACTTGACATAAGTTTGTATCGTCGATTCACTCAGAGTTCATATTTTTTTTATTCATAAACCTATGATACCATCCGTATGTAGAGTGTGACTGTACCTACAAAATAGTATTAAGGATGCTGAAAACCTTACGAGACTATTCAATAACTTAAATCAATTGGTAAACGATAATTCAGCCTCAAAAATTAATCGTTAAACATTTTGATTCTAATTAAATTGAACCATTGACTTCGACTACTTGCCATGTAATCTTTACCGTATTTAAACATTAACATGTAAGATTAAAATGCGTTTTAACATTAATATTAATAAAGGCGACTTTATGGTTCACTCTGATCAAAATGACAAAATAGAAAATTTTTTTTCAAGACTTTGATAATGGAACCCCAACTGTTAAAGTCCGAAACTCGAATATAATATAAAAATATATTTTGTTACAATAATACAATATATTAAAATGTACCGTCAGGCTGAAAGTCGCTGCAGTCAGTGTCTTGTGAGCGTGTGTACATCTTGTGGTGACTCGCACACCATGAAGAAGGGGAACGCGACACATCTCCTGGAGCCCCTCGCACCATTCCTCAGGTTCTGCGGACAACATCCGAAGGTCGAGCTGACCGTGTACTGCGCTACTTGCCAGCAGGTAAAGTAGTGCGATAATCTATATATACATAAAAGAGATTTCCACCTATATATTGACTCATCACGATATCTCTGGAACCATAAGGCGTAGCGACTAGAGATATGGTAGGATTATTCCTTTCGCCGAGTAGAGGTCAGCTAAGAACGGATTTAACAAAATTCCACCCACAAAGGGGGGGGCGCGTTAACAATGGAAAATACGCTTTCACGCCTAAACCACTGAACGGATTTTAATGAAATTTGGTACAGAGATAGAGTAGACCTTCAGAAAGAACATAAGACAGTTTGTATTCCAGACTTTTGAAAGGTTCTCTTTTAAACGCGATATAAACGAGCTTAATGGGCGAAGCTGCGGGCGGAAGTTTAGTTTTATACATATAAAACCATATACAATATGTTTTGCTTAGCATTTTTTTATATGATAATCTATGTATTATGGTTTTTCGATAAATAAAGATATCCAGTGATTTAATGACTATAATTCTGGCTGCAGTGAAAGAACAGTTGAGTAGAACTTTTTCGGCTTTAGGAAAGGAATTAATTGAGAAAGTTGAAATTTAAAGCGCGTTGTGCAAATGGAGCTTACGGTTCTACTAAAAGACTTGGTCTGTTTAGAACTAGCATCAGTTCATTATTGGAACTTGCATCGAAGGCAGCCCGAGTAGGTTAGGTAGAGGTGGAGGTGAGCGTTTAATTCGTGTTAAATATGGGCCCCTTAAACCTAAACCTGGGCTCAAGTCCCAGGCACTGTTGAAGTTCCTCTCCTTGTAACGAGATGGATCCGACACCCGCACGGTGATTCAATGGAATGCTGAGAGGTTTCATCTATTCCTAGGTGATCTGTCGCGACTGTAGTCTGATCTCCCACGGGGGTCATGCTCTGGAGGGCGCGGGCAGGGCTGCGGCGGGGAAGGTGGCGGCCCTCAAGGACGCCATGCAGAGAGCTGGACTTGTACCTGACCATGTGCAACGAGCTAACAGGATATTAGACGTACACGCCAAGGAAATTGATGTGAGTGATAAGTGTGGACGAAACTCACCTCTCTTTATATCTGTGGATGATGGTTTCATATAGTGGTGTCTTGATTAAATAGATTAAGTGATTCTACTATCACTCAGGCTATGTTAATGAAGATTTAACTGCCTAATTATAGTAGGACTCAGTCATAATATGTTTATTCTTAATTAAATTATAGACGAAAATTAGTTACAAAATAATTTTTTTATCTAGACAGGATATCTAAACATATAATCTAAACTGTTACTTAAGTTCAAACCAAAAAAGGTTCGTCATTCCTCACGCTCCTACCCTTCAACTTTTGGGTTGAGTTAGCTGTGAGAGTTGGGAACAAGTGACTGACTTATCCTTATTTAATGAACACGGGATATTTAAGGACGTAGGACCAATACGACCAAACTGACCCAAAAATTAATCACACCTCACTAAAAAACTTTATTGATAGCTTTATATATGCAAGTCACATACTCGTACATAGAGGTCACTAGTATTAGTACGATATCGAATATTCTTCTTCTTCCTGGCAATTTCCCAGCTTTAGTCAGGGTCTGCCTTTAACGATGATGAATATTATAGCTTATTTTTGTATGAACAGGAGCAAGCTTCCCGCGTGGAGTCCGAGATCCGCTTGTGGTCGGAGGAGTATCGCAGGTCGTTAGAGACACACGCGAGGGCGCTGTGTGCGGGCGCGGTGAGGGCGCGCGCTCGGTACAGAGCCAGGGCCGCGAGACAACTGGTTCAACTGGAGCAGAGAGCGGAACACGCGCGGGAGGCGGTCAGGTTCGCGGAGGAGGTGAGAGATAGGACGAAGAGGTAGTGTTATAATAATTTGATATAATAGATAAAATCAATTTAAGTATTGTTTCGATGTTCTTTTAAATTTTAAAGTATTATAGCTGAAATTGAATGAAGATGTATGGATTCATGAATAAAAACTGCACTGGATTTCCTTATTTTGTACGATTGTTTGGGAAACTTTGTTGGACGAAAATTAACGACTTAAATTTTCATGTTTAGCTTTTAAGCGAGGGCAAGGAAGACGAGATCCTTTCCCTCAGCGGGCCGGTGCTGAAACGTCTCCAGAACCTCACAGAACTGCAGCCTCTGTGCGAGGCGGCGCGCTGTGAGCTCCGGTTCGCTCCTAACGCGCCGGCCGCCCACAACCCCTCACTCGTCGGCAGATTGTACACTATGGGACCAGATCCGCAGCAATGCGTGCTTGACACTGACGGTGAGCTTTAATAAACACTTCACAATAAATCATCAGATACTTGAATAATGTTGATATTACGTACTATCTCATCCGACCAGGTCTACAAGATCTCCGGGTGGACTGCCAACACACAGCTATATTAGAGTTACGAGACAGCAACGGAGAACGTATCTGGTGCGGCGGTGAGACGGTCAGTGAGAACATGGAATATACTTTAATACCAACGACTCCAATTACAACGAGAAACATTTACTTGAGTTATCTTGCCTCAGTAGGATTACAATTTTTGATGATTCAATAGAAAATTCCATACAATATCTTTGGTTCAAGATATTTCTAAATCCATATTCCAGCCAAATACTATAAAACTCCTGATGTATCCAATCTAAGTTGATCTCCAGGTTTGTGGATATTTCCGTCGCCGGGACAGTTCGTCCCGGCCCGCCGCGGCTCGCGTGAGGCCTCGTGTCGATGGTTCATACGCGCTGCATGTAGCACCTCGAACACCTGGACACTACCTGTTGGCCGTCACTGTCGACAACCAGCCCATAAAGGTAAATAAGTTTGTATGTGCCATGTCAATAGTGCCAGTGTTAGCTAATCGACCGATATCCAGTAAAATTATTAATCACCACTCTAAAATAATGAACTAGACAAAGAATTACGCATCAGATCTACTGTTAATGTAAGTAGGTATCTAACAGACTTTAGCGGCAAAAGTATGTTAGTAATACCTAGTAGGTTTGTTTCAAATTTGGTTAGGTAAGGAGAGGAGCTTCGACAATGAACGTTTAACGCGCATTAGATAGGCTTAAACCTATACCTGGGTCGCAAGTTGGCACTGTTGAAGCTCCTCTCCCCGTAAGGATGGACCTGGCACCCGCGGTGAATCCATTGAATGATAAAGGGGTTTCCTCTCTGTCTACTTATAAAACCGATTGATATCTGGAAAATTTATAATAATGAAACCAACATTTGCAGCAAACGATGGTGTCTTCTAAAGCCTCTCTCCGTTCACAAAACTTAATATTATATATGAACCGTGTTTACATATATTCTCCTTATCATCTACCAGGGCAGTCCGTTCTCGTGTTCAGCTCGCCTGTCCAAGTCCCACTCGGGTCAGTTCCACTGCTGTTCGTTCTGTTCGTCGGGAGGTCGCCGGGACGCCACCTGCGGCTGTGGATCCACTATGGGGGGAGGTTATAAAGGTGAAGTGACCATACATTACTATTCGATTGGTACTTTTAATGTCTGCTAGAAATTAATCGATGTCCACGATACAGGCCTAGCCTAGTGTGGACGTCAACGTTCACTATAAATTTAATTGTTAAGTGATTTGTTAAAAAAATTAATATAATTTTTGTAATATTGACATTGGCGAAATATTCCACTGTTCAGGAGCTTAAAATGTATGTACTTATATAAATAAATGTAAAAAATAACTGTAATATATTATAACTTTAAGTAAAGGTAAAATAACACTACAATTTTTGAAAAATCCAGTTTCTTTGATCAATATTACTGAAAAAGTAACTTCACTCGCCTTATATCAATTCAAATTTGTAGGTATAGCTTCGTTAGTAATATCCAAGCAGGATCTTGGACCATTGTAAAGTATTCCATTATTTGACCCCCCAGGCTGTGGTCACGGCCACGCGGGCTGGCCAGGGACAAGGCACTGGTCCTGCTGCGGAGGGACCTCCCGTCATGGACCTTGTACCACACTCACCACAAACACACCACACACATACCACGTGTCACTATGAACGAATGATGGTATGGAAATATGTGTTCATTTACCCTAAAATTGGGGTAAATAATGTTAAGAGTATTTTAAGTTTATATTTATATAAATTATTTTCCCAAATTGTGTGATTTCATTTCTGAACACTTCGATTCGGATTTGCAATATCATTATAATTTCTCAATAAATATTTTCTTTATATAGTCTATGTACATTATACTTACCTTTCTGGTGATTGAAAACGTGGTGTACCCAGTTTTATATTTATGATAATTTCAAATACGAATTATTATTTTTTAATGATACGAGGTTTGTAAATAAAATAATATATTTAATACTATATTTATTTTAATTTGCTGTCATTTTCATATAACAATGTAAGAAAGACTGTCGATTCATATCAGTTCAAAAACATTATGTAACAAATTTGTTGTCATTAGTTTCATTAAGTGTAAAATGTATTGTATAATAAAATAATTATATTTCAAACAGCTTATTATTGATTCTTATAATTACTGTTCCTCGGACGTAATGTCAGATAATAACATTAGTTCAGCTCTCGATATGTGCTTTAATATTCAACATATGTAGCCTCTTATTATCTTATATATAAATTATTTACTTCATTTACTACTACAATATAACAAAAAGATTATACTAACTCATTAACCATGGTATGTCTGTTAAATTAAACCGTTGAACAACCCAACTTAATTATAAGGAATTTAACTTAAAAATAAGTATCTTAAGTTATATGTCGAGTAATAATTATATATTAAATTTATTCTCTATTAACTGATATATCTAAAACAATATTTATTTAGAGATTTAATAAATAAAAAAATCAAATTGGACTATATTTTAGTAGCGTCTTTGTAAAAAAAAAACTTCATGATTAAATTTTCAGTTCAAGATTCATAATGCATTTAACTACAGTGATATAAGGGTCACTTCACATAAGGTGTTTTGATAGATTTCATAACTAGATTCAACCTGATGTGAAATCGCCCTAACACTGTACATAAAGACTTTTCATATCTATCAATATTCCTAACTTGTTGGCGCTAATTTGTTGTTGTTTTTCATAAACTTATCACAGTTAAATATCACAATCTGCAAAACAATTTTCATATAATGTTGATGCTTAAAATTGTTTGCTGTCACTCAGTATATATATCAATTCGGGCTTAAAGGTGGCACTTCATTTTTCGTTTATTTGTTGCGTTCGGCCAAATAAGGCCATGTGTGGAGGTTTTATTCGTCTCCATTTGACATATTTGCACAAATAAGACACATACACAAATAAGCGAAAACGCATAAAGACGTGTTGTTGGCATGCCAAGTGTGGATGTCGTATTTGCGCCATTTGGACTACGTACAAATATTTGGACATATGTGGCGAATACGCTACGCCAAGTGAAGTGCCACCTTTACATATACATTAATATATTGTGATTTACATATAATGCTATATAGATTATTGCTATGAATTATCATTATATTAATTTAAACATCTATATAACCTATATTGTTCATGGGACCCAAGTATAAACCACACAACAATGAGAATCGAGAAATAAATGAATAACATAGAACAGAACGGAGATATGACAAAATGATTATTTAAACATTCAGATTCTGAGCAATATTTAAGAACAGACTCACAAAGAAATAATGCATACAAGATATTCTGTATCAAATAATAGTTGAGTATTTCATATTCTATGAGCATTTTCTTGATAATCATTTTATAGTCCTAGAGCCGGTACAGCGTTGTAAGCCTGGGGGTTCGGAGCACAAGCTTGTCTGACACTCATCTCCCATGCGTCTAGTAACTGACCCACCGAACAGCTTTTTGGTAATCTGGAAGATTTAAAAATATTATTAGTGTTAGCAGATATGTGCATATAACATATAGAATATTTTTATGAACATCATTGAATACTCTATCTACGCTGATGATATTAAACTATATAGACGTATAGAAACTATGGATGATGTAACTCTTTTGCAGCATGATCTTGATTCTGTGCAACAGTGGTGCAATACTAATGGAATGCTACTTAATCCTGCAAAGTGTTAATTCCTTAAAATAACTAAAAACAGAAACACAGTGCCATCTGTTTATTATATAGCTAATCATAGGCTAGCTGAAGTCGAGGAAATACGGGATTTGGGCATTACTATCGATAAGAAATTACTACTTACAAAACACATAGACAGGACTATTAAAAAAGCATGGCAGATAATTGGTTTCATTAAAAGAACTTGTCGCCATTTTAAAAATATTCGTGCTATCGTGGTTTTATATTTCGCATTAGTTAGTAGCATTATCGAGTATGTATCACCAGTGTGGAACCCAAGATGTAAAACTCATATTAACAGAGTAGAAAGGCTGCAGAAAAACTTCACCAAATTTTTAGCGTATAAGGATAGCCTTTGTCCATATCGTGCGGATTACATAAGACGTCTGAAGCATTTTAAAATGGATTCATTGCAGAAGCGCCGCTCCATAAACGACATATTATTTCTGCATAAACTAATAAACGATAAAATACAATCGCCAGAGCTTATATCTCATTTAATCTGTATGACCCACGTAATATAACTCGACACCCCATCAAAAATACGTTCGCTATACCAAGACACCGTACGAATACAGGAAAATTTTCACCTATTACTCGATGCATCAGAACTTACAATTCTATAAACAGATTTGACATCGATATCCACCACCAAAATTTATTTAGCTTTAAGGAATCCTTATTATGTGCTATAAGTGAGTAGTACATTCGTATGTTGTTATTGTACTTTTATTTTTAAAAATTATTTTTATTGGCTTATAATTATTTATTTTGTTTTTATTGCCTGTATTGTATTTATGGCCTTAAACCTTATTAGTTTATGTTTGTTCTAGCTTAAGTATTTAAGTTTTTCATATTACTTGAGAGTGTATAACTTTGTTTTTAATTTAACAGTGCTGTAAATGCCTGTAGTGGTGTATCACACTGCACTGGTCCGTGTACTGTTATTACATAAGTGTTATTGTGAATATGCCGTTGGTCTTTCAAATAATAAAAAATAAAAATAAAAAAAACATCAGCATTTTTCTAATTATGATAATTCAGTAGTCTGCTAAGATTTTAATGAGATGATTGATGTATTAGAATTATGCTGTTATAAAATATAGTCTTTGTATGAAACCATTTCTATCGGATTTATTTGCTATATTTTGCCAGATGTTTGTACTATATTTTAGAAATTGAGTGCAGGCAATGAAGCATTATTTGAGGTACAGTTTCAGATTTTTTATAAATGTTCAGGATTACTTTTAGATATATATTACAAATGGCTGAAGCCAGTATTTATAGTTATCAAATACTTAAATATTGTCAGTAATAAATCACAATAGTTCAGTTTTATAATTAATTATACTATCATAATTATGATTCTAGGGATTACAGTTTATTATAGGCAGGGCATAGATGGAGCTACTTGTCACAGCATTTATATAGAATATTATAGTACAGAAAGTCAGTGGTGGCCTAGTGGTTAGAGGGCCCGCCTCTCGTTGCCGAGGACACGGGTTCGATCCTGGCCCGGGCAAGTACCAATGTGAGTACCAATTTTTCCGAGTCATATGTATTCTTTAAGATTATTTAGACATTACTGATTAATGCATTCCCAAAGAGGATTGATGTCAGGCAGGCGGCCGGTCGTAAAAAACAATTAGTCAAAAACTACTCACAACATATAAAGGCAGACCCTGGCTATAGCCGGGAAATGCCAGGTAGAAGAAGTTTATATATAAAATTAAATATAAAGAACATAGTATTATCTAAGTGTGTACCTGGCGCATCTCGCGTCCATGGCCCTCTCGACCCTCGCTAAGAAGCAGTCCTCGTTATTCCTCTTGGTGGTCTTTGGTCGGAGTCGCGCGGGCGAGGCGGCCGGGTAGTCCCTCGGCACGGACACGTGAACCGCGGGCACACACGGCAGACGTACGTCGTCTAGTTGGGCGATCAGAGATATGGCACCCTCACCGCCTGATAGCTGCATTGTTTCCAGGGACACCTGTATACCATGGATAGATAATACCTTTTAATTATTTTTTTATATGACCCAAAAGGGTAAACGGGCAGACGGTCTTCCTGATGGAAAGTAGTCACCCTCACCAACCAAAAAAGCGATGAAACATTGTTTATTGTCTATGAGATGATTGACGAGTTTACCTAAAGGAATACCGATATCTAATTTAAACGTATACTAATAGTATTACGAAGCTTTATTCTCTCACTGTTACAAATGGCAACCGAAATTGACAGAAACAATAGAGAACAGTGGCGCCACAAGCGAAAAATCTATTTTAATTGCGTTCCAATATACTATCTATCTATACTATATATATCTTAGAAATATGTCTAACTATGAATGCCTCACCTTAAACCTGGAGTCCAACCTCGCGATCTCTCCCTGCAGTACGTCTGGTATTTCCATCGTCGGTTCATCCACTTTAGCTATCTTCGGAGGCGGCGGTGGAAGATTCCTGTAACAAAATAAAATACTGATTACATTACATCTAACTTATGTATATTGAAAAGAATTTAGAAACCAAATAAATCCAAACCGGCAATAGAGCTCAGGCTGCAAATAATAATTTTATAATTAACTAGCTCACCGCCCGCAGCTTCGCCCGCTTATATCGTTTGCAAAAGAACCTTTCAAAAGTCTGGGCTAAAAACTATTCTATGTTCTTTCTCATGGTCAAATCTATGTCTGTACCAAATTTCATTAAAATCAGTTCAGTGGTTTAGGTGTGAAAGCGTAACAGACAAACAGAGTTTCTTTCGCATTTATAATATTAGTAGGGATATGGTCAGTATTACTTGATCTCTGGTCCATTGAGGGCATCGAGAGTTGAACCAAATGTTCTCTTGAGGGTGTGGTTGGCCAACGGAGACTGGAGACAGTTGTTCACTACCTCTAGTAGGGGATTGAAGATCTGCTCCTGGGGTATCATGATAAAAATATTAATGTAACATACATGATTAAATGTGATTATTAGATAATATTATATGCTCAGGTTAGTACAAGGTATATTGAAAAATTGAAAAGGAGTTGAAAAATTGGATGGCATCATAGATGTAGCAACTGATGCTGAAATAGAGCCCTTTTTAATAAACGTCTAAGGTGACACTTCAGGAAGCGATGATTGATTCTGAATAAAACCATGTATAATATGTATCTATATATATAAAAATGGATTGCTGTTCCTTAGTCTCGCTAAAACTCGAGAGCGGCTGAACGGATTTATTTTATCTTAGTCTTGAAATGTTCGTGGAGGTTCAGGGAAGGTATAAAAGCTGAAAAAAAAAATTCCGGGAAAACCCTAAAAACAGCGCTTTTCTATTTCCCATACAAACGGGTTTTTTGACATTAGATTTGACAACTAACTAATATGTTTTTCTCATTCTCTCGCACTTTTGAACACAGAGATTTATGGCTTAAAGGTAAACTCCAAAAAAAATAATTAAGAAATAATTTATTTCTTGATTGAGGCAGTACGAAGTCTGCCGGGTCAGCTAGTATCAATATAATAATCAAGATTGAAGTATGTTAAGAGTGCTCACATCACTAGTGGCATAGACAAGTCTTTGTCAATATCGGCTGATCATGTTTGTTTACAAGATTGTCAATTTCTATTGAAATTAACGGTGTATATTCATTTCTAACCTTCCCAGCGGACGGCAGCCCCAGCCCGACCCCCTCACTCCGTTTGAAGTCCAACTTCTCCAACACAACCTCACACTTGATCAATGTCTCCAGCGGCATACGTTTATTAGGATTCGATAATATATCCAGAAGATTCTTCATCTTAGTCAGCTTCTCAACATCTGGAAACAAAACATCATTAATAATAATAATAATTTTATTTATTTTTGCATCTTTGACCCATCGTTTTTAGTACACATTTTCCTTATACCTATGTTAAAAACAACTTAATTTATTATTAATTAACTATGTTATTACATTTACAATCAAACTATTATTTAATTAATAAATAATTCAATTTAATTAGTATTATTCAATTTAATTACTTTACAGTTCAAATATAAATAAATTTTAAGCTTTAATTTTTAATAATATTATAAAGCTGAAGAGTTTGTTTGTTTGTTTGAAAGCGCTAATCTCCGAAACTACTGGTTTGAATTGAATAATTCTTTTTGTGTTGGATAGTCCAGTTATCGAGGAAGGCTGTAGGCTATATAACATTACGCTACTACCAATAGGAGCAAAGATATAGTGATAAATGTGTAAAAAACGGGAGAAATTATTTCATCTTTGAAGCCTTCCGCTGGGTGAGCCGTGAAAACGGTTCAAGATACACAAAAAACATGTATTAAAGAATAATAGCTCTTTTAATGATCTAAAAAACAGTACGCGACAGTAAATGTCTATCTTTTAAGATTAACTCACAAAAACCGTTTTTATGGTACCTAATTTCTCGAAATAATTTGTTTAAGTATATCAACATAATAATATTAATCTTTATTCAAATAAACAAATAAATATGTTGTTGGTTAAGAGTACTTCATTGTGAATTTAAAAAAAAACGTAGGTTTTATAGAATAGAACTATGTGGGAGGAACCAAAAATCTGCCGGAAGTCACTATTCCACGCGGACGGAGTCGCGGCAAAAGCTAGTTTATAATACATATTTATTAATTTCATAGTTCAATCCAATTACTTTAATATAATTCACCAATTTATAAATCAATTTATGCTGTGAACAAAATATTACAATCACCTCAGCATTTATTAATGTCATTGGCTGTAATGAAGACAGCATTTGTTGAAATAGCAACAGTACAATACCATAGGTGTGTACATGTGTGTGTGTGTTAATCTGTATGTGGTATATATATAGTGTATGTCCTCACTCTCTCCCTCGCTGACCATCCTGAGCACCATCCGTCTCAGCGGCTCTATGTACTTGGACAGCTGGCGGACCTTCTCCCTGTAGGCGGCCTCCTCCCCCCCGGGAGACGCGACCCCCCCTCCCACCGGCGTGTTCAGAGATGATGACGGTGATGCTGCCATACCCATGTTCACGCTGATACAAACAGATATACATTATATCATCTAGTAAATCAACAAAGTTTGTAAATAAATATATATAGAGTATGTAACTAGTTGTGTAAATTTTAAGATAATTAGTGACATCTAGGACTTCCGAGTTAACTTAAATGAAACTAAATTTTTCGCATAATACTATTTAAAATTCCGTTATATCGTATGGCTGTGATCACGATTATTGTAGAGGAACCGAAACAAAAGTTATGCAATTATGTTTAATTCTTAAAACTAACGTTGCTGTACTAATTTTTACCTATACATAAATATCTATACAAAAAAGCAGTAACACTTAATTTTAAGTTGCATCAAGTTCTATGGACAACTAAACCAAATCGTCGGCCGTCGGAGATAGTGCAAATCCACGAAAATAGCTTTGGATAATTTCGCGTCTGCGTCATCTGCTTTTGAATTAGTTCTACAGGGGAAAATAAAAACTAAATTATGTTCTGAATTTATTGAAGTTTAAGGTATTTTTGACAGTGAATATTTATTTAGTCTTTAATTTATTACTCCTTGTGAAAAAAAAAACTTTAAGTGGTTTATTTAAAAATATTTCAGTTTAAACCTTCTTCTGTCGATCTGCTTCTAATGAAGATACGCGGAATTATCCAAAGCTAGGTTTTCGGATTTGCACAATCCCAACGAAATGTAAGTAATATTTCATATATCTTTATATATATAAAAATTTAGTGTCACGTGTTTGTCCGCGATCGACACTGAAACTGCTATACCGATTTTAAATTTGATTTGCATTCCGTGTGCATTTTGATCCAACTTGAAAGATAGGATAGCTTACATCTCCATTTATAGACACAATATTATTTTATTGCTAATTATTTGTCTATTAAAGAAAATTATTTGTCATTATTACAATTATCTGTTGACTGAGTTAAGTATTCAATAGATGGCGCTATGAAAAAAATACAAACTTTATTTATTAAAAAAACGTAACAGATATTTCTTGATTATAGCCTATAGGGCGATACGAAGTTCGCCGGGTCTTCTAGTATAATATATGTATATATATTTTCATACCGTTGTTGTGGTGGGTGGTGTGTCATGTGATGGTTGCCGCTAGGGTTGGGTGAGCCTCCCGAACACGCGCCGAGCCCGCCTAGACCCATGGGAGAAGATAGAGCTCCACTGAGAACTCCACCGCCTAAACACATGTTATAATTCAGTTAGTAATTTCAATTATTTATATTAATATTAATAATATCAATAATAAAAGTACTCTACATCATTGTTTAGTACATCGAGACTGTCTATAAGAGGAAATCCCTTCAAAATAACATTGACTGTGTCCGAGATGCCTTTACAAACAGACATGAAGCAGATATTGTATAAAGTAGCATTTCTTTGATACATATTGTGTACATCTATTTGTATAACACATATTAATATTACAACTTGTTTACAGATACAGTTACAACAATTATATACTTGTTTTTTATTTAAGACAAGTTTAGTTATAATAGTTATGCCATAAAAAATAATTAGTTTACCCATAGATACTGGACTAGGTCCTGGCATGTTCGGAGATGATGCAGATGGTGAGGGGCTCTGTCTTAAGAACTGGTTGTGTGGTGGAGCTCGCTGGGTGTACCCGGCACCCATCACCACCTCTTTACCCTGACTACGATGCATTTGCAGCATATTGATGTTAACCAACTGATTGTTACCCATGTTGCCAACTGAGAAAGGTGCAAAATTAATGTATAATGTGTTAAAACTTGGAGATTGTAACAATTGGCAGTGATTTAGACTTTATGTGTCATGTAACTACAATGTTCATCTATTTAAATGAAACTAATACTTTTCGGATATACTACACAGTTTATTTTTGTAAAAACTACATACTCCCGACTTTTTGGGTACTTGTCAACAACCGTGATCACATCTCGTCTGCTCATGATAGTGGTTGTATGCAAAATATATTAGTTAAAACTCGTGAAAGTCTTAGATCTCATTACACATCTATATTAATGTGCAATCTCACAACAAGCTTGAATTTCAAGATAAATTAAAGCCCTTTACAATGCTTTACTTTATTATTCAATGGTCCTCATATTAATTTTATCAAGATTTAAGTCATTTATATAGAAATGAAATAAAGATCCTAGCAAAACTTCTCCATTTCTAATATTAGAAAGATTGCATAATTGTATGGATAAAAATTATTGAACTACAAAACTGTAACTCACCCATTTGATTAGGCATCTGTCCCTGCATAGTGTTCTGTGTCATCTGACCGCCCATGCCACCTACAACCTGGTTGCATTGCATTTGCCCTACTATAGTACTCGATCCCGACATTGGCACTTGCATGGTGTTTGACATGGACATGTTAGGCATCATCTGCCCCTGCATTCCCGGTGCTGCTAAGTGATTTTGCAGCTGACTACCCATATTACCCATACCCATACCTCCCACCATATTGTTACCCATCTGTCCCTGGTTCGGTGCCATGCCTATTGGCCCATTCAATTTGTTCTGAAGCTGCATATTTAATTGAGGTCTCTGGTTTAATGTTTGGAGCAGATTTGTAGCTGTCTGAGCTTGGGGGCCTTGTGATACAAGAGGTCCTTGCTGTCCCATTTGTGTCTGCATTCCTCCCATTCCAGGATTAGGTCCAAGAACTCCTTGTTGCATCTGACCAGGTCCCATGTTCATCATTTGGTTCCTAGAGCCCTGTGAGGTCATATTCTGTAAGGCATTTATAGGGTCGGTTGCCATCCCCGATTGGTTAGAAGAACCTTGTTGAGGTTGTCCCTGCTGGGTTTGAGCTTGGTTTGGTTGACCTCCTTGATTTTGATTGGGCCCTTGCATGTTTTGACCTTGATTTTGTTTTGGTTGCGCTTAAATTAAAATGATCAAAATAAATATGGATAAAATAAATAGATTGACTCTTGTATATTATAATCAATACTTACACATCTCTCTCACATGTAAAATCAATTTTGCAACCATATTTAAATATTCCTCTCTAGTCTTAGCTTTCATGAAGACATGATTTTCCATTTCACTGCTGTTGCGAGCAACTTGCATCCCAGACTTCTGAATAACCTCCTCACTATAAATAAGTATTAAATAATATTAATCTTATATAAGTACTTTAGTTAATTTTGTAAAAGCTGTGTATTTTTCTTCAAGGAAATATTTTTTAATTTTTGTTGTTTTAATATTTCTTGCAATAAAGTAAAATGTTCATGTAAAATTATATATAAACTTAGTCACTTACATTTTGGTCACAACATTCTGTCGAAAATTCTGCGTTCGCCAATTATCATCAGAACCCATTATGGTGAACTGCTTTAAGTTGTCCATTATGGTATATAATTATTTACAGTTAAGTATATTTATCTTTATATAGAATTATTGCTATCTATTCTGACCTGTGAATAAATAAATCAGATAAAGATTTACGATTTGATCTCAATTAACAGTCACAAACACTCATAACTTGTTAGCTATTAAGACTGAAGACGCGCAATTCAGAATTCTAAGTGTCAGTGGTTATTGGGAAAACGTCAATGTCGTCGTCCGTCTGGTAATATTTAACTCATATAAAAATTAAAAGCTTTTACCACAAAATAATTCAGTGTATCGTGGTTTTAATTCGAAATGTTTTTTAATATACATGGATAAATGTTAGAATCTCACACTGACCAAATTTTTTGATAAAAATATAATAATGTTGTAATGTATCGATTACAATATATATTATTATGTACTTATATATCATAAAAATTAAATAAGATCTCATTTAATTATCAATTCCAAATTAAAAATCATATAATTTTAAATGTTATACCTAACCTATGCCACAGACGGGTTATTTACTGTCAATTGTCAGATTAAAACCATCAACTGTTTGCTATCGGCAGTTCTATGTTTTGAATGCATTTCTCTTATTGAATATCTCAAATAAATAAACTAGTTTAATTTTGTGTTTAAGCTTATAGTGTTGTCTGATTATTGTAAATAAGTAAAATGTCAACGTCTACTATTTTGCGTGTAAAACGCCGGCTTGATGAAAACCCGCAAGATGCTTTAGTACTTGTTTGTAAACGAATGAAAACGGATAAGGACGAAATATCCCCCTCACTGTTTGTATTCAGAGGAAGCGTTGAAAACCAGGTTAATAATTAAATAAAAACCCTCACTAACAACTAAATTTGATTTTGTTTATTTTTAAATTGAACAAAATGATATTTGTTCTTTTATAGGTTAATAGTTAGAAATATACTTCTGTATTAAAGTTTCATGATTAAGATAAAATTTTGAAAGAATTTGGTTGCTACTTAGTAGGAATATTTAGTTGTAATGCAATAAAACCTTATTTAGTGAATTGAAAGCTCATATTGCGATTTCAGGAAAATACACATGTAAAGAATATAGTACCGCAAAACATCCCATTAAAGCATTCAACGAGTGTGAGCAACATCATTCAGAAGATACGCAAGGAAAGAAAAGATGTTGCCAATGAGAGTCGTTATGAAATCGTGAATTGTAGCCGCGGCCTGACCCAGTGTAATTCTGAGAACTATGATCTGGTTGATTTGGAGAAGAAAGATGGGAAACAAGATGCAGAGTATACTTACGACCTGTATACACCGGCCAAAGAGGACTTTGACATATCCATGTTGGATAATCTTGTCAGGTAAAATAGAATTTATTTATTGACTGAATGTATCTATATATAAAAGAATGTTGTGTTAGTTGCATTATTTATAACTCAAGAATGGCTGTATGGTTTTGGGTGAGAAGGTCATAGAATACTTTTGATCCATTTGGAAAGGAAAAAAAGAAGTTAATCAAACCCAAAATATTATCTAATGACTTTAAGGAGGAACAGAGTTAGCCCGGTCATTTATGCTTTTCTAATTCTGATTAACGCATATGAAGTCGCGGACAAAAACTAGTGTACCTATAAAAAATATTTGACCTGTATTATGAAGTAATAGTTGTGTATTGAAATCTACCACTATATTAGCCACCATATTAGCTACCACAAGTTAGTATTACAAAACTATGTACCAAGAGTGTTCAGGTTTTCATACCTAAACATAAGTTGATAGCATTATATCAGATAATATAGATTATCAGACTTAACATCAGGGAAGTCATAAGTTTGAGAGTATTTGTTTCAATGAAACGAATATTTTTTGTAGGCGTATTTTATTATTTTTAAAAACTATATACTCCCGAAGTTTGCACGAACACCTCATTTGCCCGTGATCATGGTTACTCTGTTGTTTGAACTGTAAAGCTTTTCAGGAAAATACATTACCACCTATTGTTTTAGTATCATTATTGAAAGCTCTTTATTTAAAAAAAAAAAAAATTGTGTGTGGAGCCCCTCTGCGGCAAAGAAGTGTAACTTTGTTATGTTGGAATGAAAACAGGAAGGGGTAGAAATGATTTTTAAGGTTTTTTTTGTGTTTTCATTAGGACAACCTTAATTAATATACCTTACAAGTCACAATTTAATGCCCGCATCAGTTCGAGCGCCACCAATTCCCTCTCACACTGTCTTTTTTATCTTCCCCCCAACGACTGGTAAATGTTTAACCGATCGTTAAATGCTGTTTGGAAGTCACATAACAAGTTTCACTTCAAAAAATATTATTTGGTACTGACAGCTTTCTAAAATATATAAGCAAATGTTTCTATTTGTATGTATGTGTTATGGTTATCCAAATATTTTTAAACTAGTTGACTAATTGAGATGAGGTTTTGCATTTAGATAACAAACAGTATAGTGGTGTCATGACATTCACCTCTAATCTTTGATACTACAAGTGAACCTTACCCTTTATTGAAGTAAACTATTTACATTCTAAAAAGACATTTTACAGTTATTCTATTTTCAAATATATTATTCTATTTTAGTATAGAGGATTACAAAACGGATCTCGTATTTGGTACATATCGGGATGGTGATAACGCGGACTCAGATGAAGACAGCGAAGACTCCAACGCTGAGAATGACTGGAGGAATGAATACCCTGACTCAGACCCCAGCAGCATTGATGAAGAGGACATGATAAAGGCTGTGGAGAACTGTCATATAGGTAATGTGGTGTTTGTATATATACTATAGATATATAATACACTGTTTCACGTACCCCACTAGAGGGGGTGGCATGCGCTCGGCAGTCTCACGACTAGCGCGGAGCGGAAAGAGACAGTGACTAGTTATTTTTACATAGAGGTCTAGGGAGTCCTACAGGTAACAACTGATTCATTGCTCATATTAAATTCTCAATAGTAATTAATGAAAAATTAAAAATAGATTGTTATGAACTCTTTGTCGAATGGATTACTGTTTTAGACAATTTAAATAGAGGTTTCGTGATTTTGTATACAGGGTGACTGGTGAATTACTATCAACATTTGAGGAGAGTACTCGGTACATGATTCTCATTCGAATTATGTAAAAACAATAGGTACTTAATTTTTGACCAAATTTCCGTATAAATAAATAAAGTGTTGACACGTTCCAAGTGTTCCAAGTGTGGACGCGTGCGGCGGCGTGCTGATACAACACTACGCCGTGGCACGCGTATGTGTGTGTGTGTGTGTATACCTAATCTGTAGGGTGTTCACATGATGCGTAATTAATTACATAACTTTTGGTTAACTTTACTTAGAAGTTTATTAATATTTATGTTATATTAATTTTTATTCTGTCATATATGATCGTCAAATATCACGTCCTCAAGTATCGATAGTAATTCACCAGTCACCCTGTATATGTTCATGGTGAATTCTCTCCGTTATGAACTGAAATAGGTTGGTATTTTTTCAAATCGTAGATAATTCGGAAAATTTCATCGGCTTAGTTAGGACCAATTAGTTATTAGACATATGACGTCTAAGACTTTCCTCGGGTTCTGTATGAATCTGAGCAGCTATCTTGATATTAGTGGTAAATGTTAGATACATGAAATAATTAGTTTTTAGGTTTACTTTATTATTTATTTTAATCTTATAAGTTATAATTACATATTGTTTAACATGTTTGATAACTATCCCTTTATTTATTTGAGTTTTATATAATATTTCTGGGGTTTAACTAGTAATATAAACACGGTATTAAAAAACAAATATTCACGTTATTATGATATCGCAGATAGAATTTCTACTTATTTATAAACATTAGTTTGTCCACTCGTTACGAGATGGCGCTGCCGCTGATTGTCGAGACTATTCTATAATATTTACTTAGCCGCTTTAAACCAGCGCCATAACAGTAAGTTTTCTTTAGTCTGATTTATGGGAGATAGTGTTCTACGATAAGTTGTTAATGGCTGCTCGTATGAGACATCGCAGTCAACGCAGGATTTTTTTAGGTTCTGACATAAATGGAACTCTCTCTTTACTGCACCTCAAGTACCTGCTATTATTAAGTTTTATTAGGTAGGTACATGGCAGAATAATTACGGATTGATATTGATTTAGTTCTCAGGCTACCTGGGATGAGATTGATTGGAAAGGGAAGTCATAATAGATTAGATCGTGTTAATTTCATCATTCAGGTAGTCAGTGTTTGATCATTTTAACTCTAATTTTTCCGAATGTGTCTTTAGAATACACCTACCGTCTGCAGTTATTGGCTTTCGCAGAATTTACAAATATTAAATTTGGACTATTCATTGAGTCTTAGTTACAAGAGAACTTTCTGTCCATGCCAAAATACGGCAACACTTTACTCTGAGATAGCTTCTTTTGTTTATACATATTACTGGTCCGGTTGTGTGTGAAAACTTGCTGTCACGTTTGGGAAAGCGCTGGCAAATATTGAACTCATACGTATAATAGCCGGCCTCTCGTTTATATGATGTTTATAATTGTGTTTATAAAGTCTACATGTTACAGTTGTAGATCTTCCCAAACGGACAAAGTGATACTAGTCCGGTCAAATTAGACCAAATAATAACAGTAAGGTTACATAAATTCCCACCAAGCTGAAAATCGGTAAGATTGTTTGAAATATCATTAAAAACAAAATTTGAAAGTTCCCCATCTTTCCCCTGTAAGGAAAATTTTTTATTCAAGGTCAAAGGTAAACAAAGTGAGTTTTTCGGGATTTTCAGCAAAACGGTAAGTTTATCATAAAAATATCTCAGACAAAAATTGTTGATCATAAAATTTTCTACAAAGAATTTATTAATACTTTTTTTCTACTAGCCACCGTTTTTGAGATATAACGATTGAAAAAGTTGTAAAAGTTGTAATCGTCATAATATGCACACGTTTCCTCGCCACCTATGAGGTAGTGTACTTAGCTTTTTTTTGTATCTTCCCCAGTAGGTCTATGCCACGGGTCAGTTTTGATCTTGTTTAATTTGAAACTATTGATAAATAATGGATATTAGCAGAGATTGAAAAGATAAAATCAATTTAAATTAAAAAAAAAAGTAGTTGAATTTTATCGTCCGATGTCGTAATTTTCAAAATCTTCTTCTTCTTCATCTTCATCCTGAGTGGATGTAAACTGCCTCATATATTATATAATATTATGTACATATATATAATAGCGATGCATGCATGAAACTGCATGTTTGAATTAAACGGATATCGTTGGAATTAAACGGATCCTCTACTCTTTGTGTTGGTGATTCAATGTTAGAGTACAACCGGCCTTGACGATGTGTACATGCCGGAGAATAGTACAGTCCGACTTTTTTGCAACCACATTTAGCACTGCAGTTTTTGCAGTTGCAAAAAATCGAGTTCAGTTTTTCAGGCGCAGGTGGAAGTAAAGTGTAAAAATATTTTAACATATATTACAACTATAGAGATGTACGAGTATATATACGAGGCGTACTCATGCATATTATGACGATTACAACTTTTTGAATCGTTATATCTCAAAAACGGTGGCTCGTAGAACAAAAAGTATTAATTAATTCTTTGTAGAAAATTTTATGATCTACAATTTTTGTCTGAGATATTTTTATGATAAAACTTACCGTTTTGCTGATAATCGCGAAAAACTCATTTTGTTTACCTTTGACCTTGAATAAAAAATTTTCCTTACAGGGGAAAGATGAAGAACTTTCAAATTTTGTTTTTAATGATATTTCAAACAATCTTACAGATTTTCAACATGGTGGGAATTTATGTAACCTCGAATGTCTAATTTGACCGGACTATACGTACTACATTCAAATATGTAACGCTATTTTCACATTACACGATTTCGCTCGTGCGGGAAAAAATTGCCCGATTTTTAATCGTGGTTTTGCTACTTTCACATTGAACGATAAAAATCGTACATTTTTGTCAGTTCATTGGAACATTTGGTCTGGGCTGGATGAAAACTATGGATCGCGAACAAGTAATTGCGTTATGGATACTGTATCGGCGTCGGAAAAGACAAAGGCGCAATCGCCTTCACTGGATTCACCCAATTGATCAGAGACGAGAGGAAGTCGGGATGTTCCACACATTATTTGAAGATCTTAGAAACGATGGCCAAAAGTTTTTCAACTACTTTCGTATGTCAGTTCGCTCCTTTGATGAGTTACATGGGAAACTGAAGAGTGTTCTACAATTCCCGTACGACTAAAGACCGTCTAGTGTGAAAGCGTGCATTTGGTCACATAGGCCACTAGGCTAGAGGGCGATACGGTAGCCGTGCGGTTCTAGTGGCACTGGACGGCTGCAACACGAGTACAAAACGTGCCCGTGTTCAAATCGTGCAATGTGAAAGGTCTCGTACTCTTCAATAGTCGATCAAGAAAAATTGCCCGGGCGATTTTTTCCCGCACGAGCGAAATCGTGTAATGTGAAAATAGCGTAAGGGTATTGGCTTATCGTATCTCCTATTACACGTTAAATTTTTTGACTCTTTTCATTTACTTTCCCAAGATGTTTTATTTTAAATGTTTATGTATGACAGATAAAATAGTTTTATTTAATTATATTCAGAAAATAAACGGACTATATATTAATCTTTAATATTTCAGAAGATGATCTGTCGAGTGATGAGGAGGAGGCACAAATCTACGACGAACAGCCAGATCTGTTCAAGGAGGATGTAAAACGTTACGGAGCGGCGTACGCCAAGTACAAGGCGAAGGTTTTAGCTGAGGGAGATATTAGTGACAGTCGGAGCTACGTGCATTGTACTGTTAAAGAGATAGACGATGATTATAAAGATGGTAGCGATGATGGGTTCTACTACGGCCAGGAAGAAGACTCGGAACAGTTCAGGGAACAGTACGATGAGGATTCTGATGAAAAGGAGGATCACGAAGTAGATTTGGACGAATATAACCCTGATTGAAGCCATCATTTTATTTCCTAAGTGTATTTACTCTGTTATGTCCATATCAAATGATTAGTTTTATAACTGTTTATTGATCTTAATAAAATCTATATTTTAAATGTTGTGTGTCTTTTATTTGTAAGTAAGGGTATTAAATAAATAGTCGTTATTAATATGTGATAAATAATAATTTATTGTCTGGCGTATTTTTACAATATCAATGTACTTGGGTTAACGCCTCAACACCTACCCGAATACACGTCGAGAATTATTGATACTAATCTTTTTGGCCGAGATGATTACATGAAATACTTTCAACGGCCATTATATGTTTCTTTATAGCCATAAATTTTTATTCGAGAATATAACCTTATACTATTTTTAACACCGAATATGGCACGTCACGTCAGATGCTATTTTAGTGAAGATTTTACAATGTCATGATTGTTTGTTGTAAGTCTTTGACAAATTGCGTATAATTACATGTATTCGATATCAAATGTGAAATTAATAACTTTAATACTTTAGAGTATTCTATTAAGTATATTAAAATGTGAGGTTTCAAATGAAGCAAGAGATTGTTTGTACAATCTGTCAATGACTTAACGATACATTAGGTCACAGTTAAAAGATCAATGCGGCCGTTTACCCGAAAATTGAAACAATTCGAGACTTATTCCAAAGTTTATAGACAAACACAATAAATACACATGCACATGTATATCTAGGGAATAAGTCTTGTAGTCACTTACAGCTAGGATTATAATTAGTGAGATACCTATAAATGCAAATTACAATAATCTAGCGATGCTTTGGCATTGACAAAACATGGTATTTTGTGTTTACGTGAACTTTCTTGTATCTTTCAATTTGATTAATATTACATAAAGTATTTTATATGTCAATCTGTTACATCGAATCTTACTTATTGTTAATCCAAAAATATTTGGGTAATATTTTTATTAATTACAGCTTTTAGCTTACAAAAAAGCCTCGCCTAAAGCAGACTCCGATTATAATTTACTGACCCAAGGGGTTATTACAATATGTATAAGGATTTTGTAGTGTTTAAATATGATAACATTACCTTAGCATTTACTCCTTTTAAGATAGTACTAAAGACACACAGTTCAAGATATTGTGTACGTACAACATCTATCGTATCGTATTACGGAAGATTCACAAATATAAAGATACAATTCCTCTCAAGTTACAATGTCCACTTTAGAAACAGTTTACAATACAGAGACAACTGGTTAGTAAAATGGAATGAGCATTTAATTGATTATCTAGAATTGCAAAGTTCATCTAAAAGTTATTCTAATAGTAAACAAAAATTAACAACAAAGAAAGAACAATCACTTAAAACGAATGGTAATAAAATTTAGTTATATAGCGATAATATCTTTACAATATTTTACAATTTGGTATTTTAACGTATACTAATACAATTACGAAAAGGTTAACTTTAACTATCAAACAATTTACATAACAACGTTTAACAAAACAGGCCATGACATACTCGTATGTACACCAGCCACAAGCCGACATCTGTCACTCATCACTGTTCACGCACATTTACTTCCATCTACGTTTTGGTTTTAAACATGTAGTACGAGTGTTATATTATACAATATACATATTTTTAAATTTTAATTATTGCACGTAATTTAATAATTCCGAAAATGTAGATATACACTTTATAAGTTAGGCTTCAAAGCAAATAAAGCTAAGAATTAAGATATATTTAAGGTATTTTATAGATTTGGAAGCGTAAAAAGAAACGCGATTTCATCAAGGTCGTTATTGTGACTTAACAACGGACACGTCGTGTACACGAGCGGGGACGTTGTTGTTGGCGGCCGCGTCCTGATTGGCCGCGGTGCAGTAGAACTGTTTGTGTGCTTTGTATGTGTTGACGTATTTAAAGGATATGTTGCAGGATTTGCAGAAGTTGGGCGTGTCCTCGTCTACGTCGGGTTCCTTCTTAATGTCGGGCGGCGGTGATGTTCTATCGGGTTCAGGTTCGTCCGCGTGTACAAGCCGCGCGTGTCGGACAACATTCCCGCGGTATGTGGATGTGTACGCGCACGAGCTGCAGCGATGTACGCGCTCGCCCGCCGCGGGGGCCGGCGACGTGCTCTCGCGACTTTCCTCTTCCAGCACGCAGGATATGTAGCTCTCTTCCTGGAATTGACAAATATGTCTGTTAATAAACAGTTTGGTTTTAAAATTTAAATCTCAATGAAATTTTTGCTATCATTATAATACTTTTTATTATATTGTTATGTAAATTGTTATGTAAATGTAATTACCTGTAAATCAGAGGGCTTTTCACGGAAGTGAACTCGGATGTGTGTCCTCATACCACGCAGAGTGTTTCCCCTGTATTTGCAAATGGTGCAACGGAATGCTTTCACTCCCGCGTGCGCCTCCATGTGTCTCTGGGCGGCGGCGGCTGTTGGAGACACAACATCACAGCAGGGACACTTCCAACCGCCGTCTGACCCCGACGAAGGTCTCGATGTTTCCAGAACAGCTCGCGGGGAGCGCGTCTCTCTTTTCGTGCAGTAGTAGGATTGATGAGTCGTCAAGTTATCGTAGGAACTGAAATGTATCCCGCACGCCATGCAGATGAGCTGTCTGTACTGAGGCGGAGGTCCGGGTTCAGGGGGCGCCGGGCTGGCTCGCTCGTCTCCACCACCAGCGGAACAGTAATGCCGTTTGTGTATACGGTAATTATCAAATTTGCAAAAAACTATATTGCACTCCTGGCACTTTGAAACTCCCTGCTTTACTAGTACTTGTGGAGAAACAGTCGTTATTGGGTCTGTAGTCAGCCGCAGAGCTAAGGAAGGTGGGAATGCCGGGGGAGGTATGACGGGGGAAATTTTATCTTCTGAGGGTGAAGGTACGCTGGGCGGCTTAGGAGTTGGATCTCTTGAATTCTTTCTCCGTCGTTTCGGTGAACTCTCTCCACTAGGTGACGATGACCGTCTCGAAGGCGATGGAGTAGCGGGGGAGGCGGGTAGGGACGGAGCACATACTATTTGTTCTGGTGTCGTAGAACGCATTCTGTTCTCCTTTTCGTGCTCATCCGTGGTTACCGACTCGGGCGTACGGCGAACACTCAGATCTAAAGGTGTAGCACCATCTCTTGACGGTTCTCGGGGTCTGTTTGCCGATTTTAAAACCTCGGGTTCCTTCACCTCCGTATTTACATTTGGTAACGCTCGACTTATAGGTTGAAACGTACCGTTTGGCAACCAGAAGCATGGCGTATCGGGATCAGGCAATGTTGCACCAGGAAGTGTGCTAGCGCTTCTCAAAAGTGAATATGGGACGATTAGTATTGGATTAGTGGGTAATGCTAGCGCATATTGATTTTGAGCTGGTGGGGTCGCGCCGGGGGACGTCGGAGCCGATCCTGATGTAGTGGAGCCCGCCCGGGCTGTGGGTAAAACTTGTTTGACGATCTGTCTCGTATTACAGTAATGAGCTTTATGAGCACGATAAGTCTTAATGGAGCTAAAATGAATATCACAATCGACACAATAACGGTCCTGGGCTGGTTGTCCATCAGTCGCTTCACCGTTGGATGTGGGAGCCGGTACTGGAGTACTACTACTTATAGGTGACGAAGAATGCATACGCATATGGCGATTTAAACTAACTTTCTTATCCGCGCTGTATGAGCAGTAAGTGCAGGCATATTGTTTCCCCTGCGGTCGTGGTGTTTTTGAATCACCACTAGAGTCATCTGCTACTGTTTCTGTCGGCACGTCTGTACCATCAGGTTTCGATCTCCGTTTGGAGCAGTAATGCTCTTGATGCGCTTGTAACGTACTTAACGAAGAATACCGTATCCCACAAGGAATGCATGTATAGGCAGGCGGCGCCGCTACAGCGGGGGCTCCGGGAAAAAGAGCTGGGAAATTCGCCGCTGTGAGATTAAGGAAATCCCTCGCTTGTTGTGCTGGTGAGGGCGCGGGCGGCGACGGGGACGGCGGCTCATGTTTCAGAGTAGTGGCCTGAGGGGCGAGGGCGGGGTCGGTCGCCAGGCGAGTGTTCAGTCGCAGGCGCGGCGGGGAGGTGGCTGCTGAGCCTTCGGACGCCGGCGACGCTCCTCCACTAGACGCCGGTGGCTCGCCGCCCGAGCTTGGTGTGCGAGGTTCTCCGGGCATCGCCTCGCTCTCGTTTCCCCATTCCTCGTCCTCACCTGAAACATTAAAATACATCTCTTAACGTGCACGCTATCATTAATAATATGCAAATGGATTTTAGAGTAGTTCATGCTAATAAAAGAAATCGACCATATCGGCTCCTATTAGCGTTGTTAGTGCGGAGTGATGGAAGCGGTTCTCTCGCGATAGTCGTCACCCGTCACGTTTCAGCCGCTATCGGTCGACGTCAAACAGATCAGGGCTCCGGTCGAGGCATACATTAGCGCTCCTAATTGAGACGTGCTCGCTGTATGTAAATATCGCGGCGTGGGTGGGGTTTGGGAATTTGAGTTACGAGCGATGTTCTACAATAGTTTCCGTGCAATGGGTGAATTAAACGGCCCATCCGTCAGATCGGATCGGTCCCATGAGCGAGACCCTCGTCAGTCAACATCGCGCGTGAGTATGTTTCGACCATCGGACAAACAGAACAAAAAGTTAACGGCCCTTGTTGTAATTGGATCTGATTTCCAGAAAATGCTCGCTCACCTTCCTTTTGGAGCGACAAGGATCTCGGCCGGGCGAAGAATTAACCTATCTTTCGCTGAGCGATCTCAACTCAAAATGCCAATTAATGAGAGGCTCAACTTCATTCTCTTCGCCCCTGTGAAGATCATTATATGGGCACGACAACGAGATGAAGGCGACGATTGGCGCGCGCGCCGGCTGCCATCTCGCGGTAACGAATGCCATTTGGATCGGATTGCGTTCGGGTCACGCTATCCTAGTCACAGCGCGTTACGATTGGCTGTTAGGACCCGGCGGTGACGTGCGATTGGTTCGGTTAGCCGTCGATGTATCAGCCAGCGTAATGTCGCGTCATAGCGAACGCGGTTTATCGCGCTTCGTTAGTTGCGTTCGAGCTCCCGTTTTTCCTTAAGTAAGTTATAAGTTGTGATCGTTGGCAGAGGTTGAATGCTCCATCAGATAGATGGCGTGACTTGGTGTCGTTTAAACGACTCTCGCGAAACCGAATGTCGATTCGTTAAATGATATTCATCAGTATCCTTTTGTCTTTATAAACATGTCAAATAATGTTGCTAAAACGGTGTCCATGTGAGAGGGCGACGCAAAGCATGAAGCCGGCGTATTATGTTTGAGACGTGAAGAGCCCGCATCGCTTTGGTGCAGCGGCGATCGGAATGACTGAAGTGCTTGAAAGCAAAGGCTTTAGAGAAACTCAAAGACTCAAAGCTCTGTTGATTATGTTACTGAGTAACTTAAACAAATACATATATGATTATATTCATATAAAACCTTTTTACAACTTAATTGAAACGTATAACAATTTCCTCTTTTTTTTGTTAAGTGTAACTCAGTCATTCAAACGTCCGATGGTACCATTAGAGAGCATTCAGAATTGTACAAGTCGTACAAACATGGGACACGTGCCTACATGTTTATAAAAAACAAAAGCCGCCATCTTGTCCTTAGGTTTATCTGATCGGAGATCGGAGTCCAATTAAAATAGTCGTGCATCGGCCCGGTCAGAATCGACGCGATACACATCTGATGCTGTGACGCTGGTGACCGATCACCTATAATATATCTGATAGTCATTAAATTTAATTTTTTACTTACATTTGTCTCATACGAATTTAACTGTGTCGCAATTAAGTATTATTTGAATGTCAAATTGAGATGACTCAATATAATTATAAAAAATTGCTATAGCGAGATATCTTAAGCAAAAGACTGTCTAACTCAATTGTAAAAACAATATTTGAAGATAATCTGTTTCTCTATCGGATAAGAAAATATAATGTCAATGTCATTTTTTTTCGTTTTATAAAAATTATTTTTACTTTGTTATAGTTTATATGTATGTTTGCTTAAGAGAAATAAATCGACGTATCTACTTACAGAGCCCCTCGGGAAATGGATCGTGTGAATTAAATTAAAATTTATATTATAAGACTTTTTATTCACCCATTATGTTGCACCTCAGAATTCTAATCAACAAATGATTTATTTTAAACAAATTGATGGCGGAAATCGATATTCGAGACTTTAAATGCCAATATTGATTGACGATAAACGAATATCTCATTAAATTAACGTAAAATCTTAGAACTTAATTTATTTTTCATTAATTTCAGTTTTCTTGTCTTATCCGTTCGTCAATATTGAATATATATTAAGTTTATACTTATCATACAGTTTAGAAAACTTTTGTTTATTAATTTGTGAAATATTACCCTAAAATTTAGCTTATAAAAACTATAATTGGAAACCATATATACCATACGTTTCTTAATCAATATATATAGTCAAATATAAAAAAAGTTATTCAACCATAAATATTATAAAGAACAAAGAACTATAAGTTTTATTTAAAAAAACAAAGGTAATAAATCATTCATCAATCCGTCATTACCATATGAAACCTCATTACAAACGAGGTTAGACTAACAAGGGAGCATTAGTATTAATTTAATGTAACACTAAAGACAGTAGTGAGTGTCACAGCGCACAGTACAGATTAAAGGAACCGTTGAGTTGTCTATCAGAGATCTGAGGCAAGTGTCTGGTGAAGGCTGGACGTCGTGCGTCACGATCGGACGTGGATTTACATATCGCCGGAGCGATTCCGCTATCCTGCACTGCTATTTGTAAATATATTTCAATGGTCTCCACACAAATGCTGCTTATTTTAAACGTCGATTCCTTATGTTATTGTGACGGACTCTAATCCTTCGACGCCTTGCTATGCCTACCAATTTTATTACAAAAGTATTTTTATATGTAACAAAAAGTAATATATTCCGTCGTAGTGCACAGGGAAATAGATTGCGCTTATCAGTGTATAAGAAGCGTGGAACAAAAACTAGAGGGGGCAGGGGGGGGGGGCTTCCTTGACGTACTCCATCCAGTATATCCAGATGTCGTCAGCGATAAATCGCCACAGAACAGAGTACTGTATTTTAAAACATACGTATGTTTGTAGTTAGTGAATCTTAGAGATACATTTACAAATAATTACGTCTACCTAACTAGAGCTTGACATATGTAAGAAAATTAAAGACATCAATTAATTTATCATTATCATTCGTTCTGTTTTTAATATATATATGTATTTTCAAATACTCGTGAACATATTATGACTCGAGTACAGGTTAAACAAATAAGTTACCACGTATGTATTATTTCGCTGGATTAATTAATTCAACACAAAAATGACATTGATAGAAAAGGTATTTTTTCTTCATTAAAATATACAATCACACGGCTAAGTAAAGTTTTAACGTCACAGGAGTCACATATAAAGAAAAGTGTAACACACTGAATCAAAGCAACCCTTTTAGCGAGGGCCGTATCACGCGCGGGATCGTAACAATGATTGATGTAACCAGCTTTATATTCATAAGGTGTTGTGATTTTACATTAACGTGCTAAATATCGGATATGTTAATACAAGGTGATCACTAATTCAGAACTCCGCGGACCGTGAGGGTTCGTTTCAGCTTAGAAACGTGAAATAAATACGTTCTTTATTCTATTTAATTACCATATCCATTTTAGGTTTCTTCATTATAACGACGGTACCATTGTACGTAATAAGAAACAAAAATTCTCGACACACACGAGATCCAAGATAACAAGGAAATTAAAGAGTTTTCTGGTAATGACTCGCGTACAGACACGAACACTACCACATGACATTAACATATATATTGTTTGTAATTAATACTTAAACACAGCCGCGGGCCGCAGCTATAGTGACGTATGACATGCCACATCTGATATATCGATAATCGATAGAGACTCATACACACTTACCTGTACGAGAGGAATTCGAATTACTATAATTTACTTCTTATTCATGATTATTAACGCGATATATACAGTAAAAATAACTGAGGTAACAATCTCCGGTTAATAATTTAGTTTAATGAGTAACGCGTAATGAATAAATTAAAAGACTGACATGAAAGCACAATTACTAGCCATATTCTGAATGTAGGTGCACTAACTCAGAAGCAAGCAAACACGGCAGTCGGTCATTTGCATTACTATCGACTTTTTAAATCTATGCAAAACGAAACGATACGAGCTCGGGCTCACGAGACATGGCGGAAAAAAAGGCAATGTACGGTTGATTAATAACTGGAGTTATGATTGTGTTACACGTACAGCGAGAACACTTCACAGTACGGACGGGGCATGTAGGAACAATGAGGTTACATGAGATGGACTATGAGTATGGAGGAACCGAGTCGAACTTATTAAACTGCCAAAAAGAACTAGTTCATTAATTTAAAGATATCGAGGGCGATAAGAACGGTAACAGTTGCGTGGACGCAACGCTGGAGGCGGCGAAAGAGGGCGGAGCCCTGGCACCGGCGACGTGACGGAATCCGAGCCCCCATCGGATCGGATCTTGATTGTAATTATACGAATCGATACATCGACATTGTATCGAATATTAATATGTCGATTGCGAGCGCGGCGATAGCTTTGATACCTTCGTACGAAATTCGCGTGCGTTAAATGCATAATTCTATATGACATTCCGAGAAAATGATCCCAGATAAAGTTCCGCAAATGATCGGAGATATTTAAATGAAACGACACATTAGATATTCCTGGTGACGGCCGCCGCTGACTGTTATTAGTCTGGCATATTGTAATATCTCAATGTTATAGTATAGTCTTCCAGAAGGCTAGAATCTCCTATGTCTATTACTTAGAAGTATAAAAATAATTATTGATATCTAATTTCTAATTTATAAATATCAATTTAATCGATCTCAAGGTACGTAACAAATAACAATTTTCACTTCAGCATTAGTATGCTCGATATCAGATACAGATAGAGGCGCTAGACAAACTCAATATGTAATAACAATAAGCCTACAACACGAAACAAGAGTAACATCGAATCGTTACATCACTATCTCGATAAAGGATATCGACACGCCTACGACACAGAAATAATTAACTCGGTTCGGTTAACAGCTTGTCCGACAACCGCTACCATACCAATTACTACCGACTATCGATACAAAACAGCCCAACACTATTTATAAAAAATAAACTTGAACAAGTCTTTGATGGATCGCTGCACGATCTATTACCGACTCCGGTGTTTTGTTACACTGCTTAATGTCATTTCAGATTTTAACACTCAAAAGAAATATAGTGTTACAGAAAATTTATGTATATTACGTCACCATAGTGTTTTTATATGTGTAATTAATAATAGTTTATGTATTTCATGTATGGTAGGTAATACAACAGAATTGGTTTTAATACGCCCTGTATATATTATATTGGCTCAATCCTACACAATAGAATATAATTTCATATTGATATTTATTAGTCGACACTCGTCTTTCGTTGCGTAAGTAACATTACCGATCGACCGATATCTACAACAAGAGACGTCTGATAAATCGGTACTGACATTTAACGAGTCAACGTTATATGAAAACGATTTTAATTGCCATCAGTACCAGAACTGGATAACAGATGGCGCGGATAACGGACGTAATTTGTATAATTAAAGTAAATCGCAGAGATCGGTATCAGTTGCGATACAGTAAATGTTGGAATAAACGTCAGGCGGGCGTGGTGATAATGTAAGGTACGGAGAGGGGACGGTGTGGCCATAATCACTTGAACTTATACAGGACTTTGAACTTTGAAATTTATTATTTACTAGCTTTCCGCCCGCAGCTTCGCCCGCGTGGAGTTCGGTTATATCGCGTTTCCAAGAGAACCTTTCAAAAGTCTAGGATAAAAACTATCCTATGGTCTTTCTCAAGGTCAACTCTATCTCTGTACCAAATTTCATTAAAATCAGTTCAGTGGTTTAGGCGTGAAAGCGTAACAGACAGACAGAGTTACTTTCGTATTTATAATATTAGTAGGGCTAATTACGTCATTACTCTCGTCTTACAAACATTTTCTTATCTTGATGTTGTAGATTTAATTCAAAAACATGTTTCGATAAGTAATTGCATTATTAGGAAGCATATAATATAGTGATGTGCTGGATGAGTATCGATTGTTGAAAAAGTCCCGTTCCGATTGTGGCAACAGTAAAGTTGGAGATTTGAAAATTAGCATTTTTGTCGTATAACTCTGGCGGTGTCTCGGTAAGCGCCCGATACCGACCAGCCGACGTTTTTTTAACGTTTTTTAAACGGATTGGAGTTTAAAATATTTCTCTATTCGCTGCCAAAGTCTTTTAGTGTTCAGAAAAAGAAATATGAACGTTTAACTTCATTGCTAGCCATTGTTCTTGGTTCAATTAACATATTGTTTAACTAGATGTCACTACTTAATAACATATGTATATTATTCCCATACAGTACACTGCAAAAAACTTTCCTAGTTACCTCTTTACCAACAAAGTTTCAACTAATTGACTATAAATTGGAAATCAATCAAAATGTAGCAAAAAAGCTTCTAAAACCGTTGACCCTTTATCTCCTGCGGCAGCTCATTGGGCCAGAGCCGAATTTATGTCGTCGAGTAATCCAGCCCATTTGTATAGATAATTTTTATTATTGCCATCTCTCCGAAGCCGGCCCTGACGATAAAGGAAAGAGTTTGTAATGACGATTTAAGTAAAGATGTATGCCTTTCCGCTGATAACTCAAGAATTCGGTGGAATTTTATAAAAAAAAAAATACTTAGGGTTGTACCGTCCTTTATAATTTATAGAACTTTAACGATCTCAACGTTTTTTTGGTTACATTTTAATGTTATTCGTTTAGTATCGACTCATAAGAACGTCCATTATACATTTTATTATCCTACAAGGCATGCAAAACAAATTAAAAACTGGCGAATTTTTAATTTTTACGATATTGAGTCTTCACCGAGATAAGACTGTACCCAAATAAAGATACGTCTCAATGGTATTTAATCATTGCGATAAATCCAGCAAATGGACTTCATATCAGCTGAACTTGGATATTAATGGCACTTGGAAGTGATACGCGCTGTTTGGTTACACGTCAGGGCTCTCCGCTCATACGTAACTATACAAACATCGTCTTAATGAAACTTCTATTTGAAGGTAATTAGTATTTATTAAATTAGAAATATATTATGATTGATTATATAATAATGACGTTAAATAGTGTTTCAGTAGTAACGAGTCCCAAGTAGCAGCCCTAACGCGGACAATAAAGTATGCGTGTAAACTATTTCGACCAGGGCCACACTGGGTTTATCTGCAGCCGCTCTTATGCGCTATCAGTAGGAGTGCATTAGTCGTCGATAACACAACGATAAAACAGATTGACCGGCGCCACGCTCGATGCCGATTATACTCCATACAAAAAAAGAATCGATTCCAGCCGATAATGATGTCACGTCCCGCCGCGGCCGTCTCATTGTGAATACCTCTGTTGTGTAGCCACGATAATGTTTAATTGTTGTTCATAAAAACGATTAACACATTAGTCGACACATCTAATTATTTTCTTTTTCTTTAAACAAATATTACATTATTAATTTCAAAGTTGCCAGTATTTGAAACGTGTCTAAACTGTCATCGCTGTTGATGGTAAACGCTCGCTATATTTCCCGCTGTAATGGGAGCCCGCATCATACATCGTTTTTCACGGAGCTCATTCTGTGGCTTATTTATCAAGTTTCCCTTCAAATAACCTTTATTTATTCATTAAGCTATGAAAGACCCAATTTTGTTTATTCGACAAAATAGTAACGCTAATGATCAGTCGCCATTTTGGAAGGTTTTGTCCGCGACGTGTAACGTCAAAGGCGGGTTGGGTTATATTGCTAATGTATGCGCCATTTGTTTAGTTTTTGTGTTAGTGGTTAGGATGCGGCGTACCTAATGACTGGTGAGAGATAATATTGTTTAACCTAACCAACTGACCATATTAAACACGCATATCTATAAGTATTCAAAAGATAAACGCGGGAATGTTTTTATTGCATTCCATTTCACGTGAAATATTCCGTCTACACTTTATCGAAACAAATAAAAGCTATGTTATCAGATGAGATCGGAACGCTATTCAAATAAATTTAAAAGAACTCGCGAACTTATGACACATGAAAAGAGAATGAATGTATTGGTACATCAAAAAAAGTCGAGAGATCAGAGGGACTGTGCCGTCCGCCGTCTGCCGAAGTCGGGGCGAACAATCGTCCAGGTCGATCCCGAGCCAGCCTGTTCGTATCGGGACCGCAGCCTGTTCTCACATCATTACCCGCGCCGACGACTACAAATTTACATCCAACACAATGGACTATCCGCCATCGAGGCATCATTAAGGTGATTCCGATAGCGCCACGGACCGCCGCTGCCGAATCGATCTAACCGCACCGAAGACACACGCGATAATAGACCTTAACACTGTAACACAGGATGTCGTTCAGCTTGGAAGAAATCCGCTCCCAGCCTAACACTGAAATATAACATTATGAGGGAACGCCATAAGAGATGTTGTCGTGTTTCCAGTTATGAATTTTATATACTTCGAGATAAAGTTTAAAACGCCTTGCGGTTCACGATGTTTGTGAAGGATCAGTGTTAGGCTCGCGGACCATCGAGCTCACAATGGAACTTATAATAGGCGATCGTGGATTTTTGATGAAGAAATTGTACGCCAGTCAGTTATGACATTATACAAATTTTTGGTTTAAAAAATAATTTAACCAGTCACAATGAAAAATAGTAAAAATTAAGTAAGCTGAGATATATTATGATAAAATATAAATATTTTTAATTATATGAATCATGTGTCAACTTCTTAAAATTTGTTAAAATCATTGAGCCGCGATAAAAATAATGTACTATGTATAAAAACATCTATTATATTTTATAAATAATAAACGTATGCATCACGTAAGTTTGAATACAATGCCCATCGTTAGGAGGAGATGTAACATAAGTTCAGATTTTAACGGATCCACACATCAAACAACTAAATTCTTGGAAGAAATTTCGCAAGCAATAAAACCAATTGTAACATTATCGATAATCTACAAGGTACATGACGAAAACCGAAACAATTGGCCCCATATGAGGCCAGATAAGGTGAAACAAGGGAAAAATACGAGATAATGAGATCGATCTGTAAACAATGGTACTTGGATCACGGGCTCATTAGGTAGCTCGTGTTACACAGACTGTACGATACAGTAGACCAAGTAGTGGTGTCATACACTAACTATTGACATCAATTAATATTTAAAAAATACATTTAATATATATATAATAACAAGAATCCCTTTATATTTCATCATGTCGGTATCGATTAGTTAGCTCACAACTAACCATTACAGTTTATTTTTAGATGATACCACCGATAAAAAAATAATTTGCATATCGTAAGCGATAAAATACCATCCGCTATCAAAATTGGAATCTGTAATAGTATAATGGGAGATGAAAACGATTTTAATCACGCTGTTAAACTTATCTTTATATATATCACTAATACTTTACTCGTCTCACGAAACATCTGCGACGTAATTGGATGTTATATGTCTATGGGTATACCGATGTTGTTACTCTGTGTACCTGCATGTGCCGATCCGATTGTGAAAATTTTGTTCAAATCTATAGATGCAAGTAATTTGTTATCGATAAACTTAGCCCTATGCCACATAATTGGATGCTTGTTTGTTCAAAACAAAGGGATTCGTGGGAGCATATTTTACTTTGCTTTTATATATAAAAAAAATGTTTTCGTTATAAGCAATTTTATTTAAATTTTTATTGTTGATATGACAACACTTTTTTTTATTTATAAAGTATAAAGAATGAATATGTAGAGTCAATATTTAAATCTTTGATATTTTACATTTATCAGAGCCGTATCAAAGACACAGACAGAACATATTAACATAGAGCTATTTTTATATTTGTCAAATTAATTAAATTACATAGTACTGTACTTATTCATCATTAACGATACGACATCTAACCTGAGAACATTAATTTGTAATCCACTAATCGATTAAAGTAATCGATCTATTTCAGAAAATTAAATCACTACATAGAATTCTAAAACTTGATCCGTGAAACGGCTCAAGTAACTTGTCTGCTTGCAAACCAGTACGAGTTAACAAATCGGCTACAAATCTCCGGCTAGGCTTTCGCGTAAATATCTCAGCAGGTTAGCACGCGTCCGCGCCGCTACAGAACAACAACTCGGAACCTTCCTACAAATGTTTCTTTGAACTTTGACAGCAAAAACTATTCTCATCCAAGAAGGTCTCTTTCAGCTTTGACAGTTAAAAGTATTTTGCATCCAAGAAGGTTCTATAGTTTGATGTGCTATTAAAAAAGTCAGTTTTAATTTGTAAACGGAACGTCATAGGATAGATAAATGTGACAGATGGCATTAGTGTACTAGCTGTCCTCGCATTCGATTCGCGAGGCGCGATCGGTTTGGAGATAGGCCGCGAATGACAATAAGCCGCCAGGGCCCGATGTCGCCGCGATACTAACGTGTGGTCACTTACTTTTTACTCGATTATAGATTGTATTGTGTTATGAATCGATATTTATTTTGAATGTCCCTTGAGTTATATAAGAACCCTTGCTATACGTGCTGATGTTTGGGATGGCTCGTGAATTTTATTCGAGTTTTCTGTACGTATCGGCGCCGCTTTGTATGGACGTTTTAAAGGCTATTGAGAATTTAAAATGCGTTTTGCGCTCGTTAAGGATGTGTGTTCCGGATGTGTGAAGCGACTTAAGAATGCTGCGGAGATTCACTGCGCACTTACCTAAAAAGAGTATAGCATTAAACGACATATATGTAGTGTGGAAAATATGGTAGGAGACACTGTCTAACATCACAGACGAGGATACAAATGTTATTTTGAAACACTAATGTCTGAAACACAGTGTACGCCCTTGCCCTAAATCGTGGCTGACACGATTTCACTTAATAACCCAAAACACACATGTAGGTGTGTGAGATCACTATCACACGCACACACGCACACACGCACACTACACCATGACTATGCGGCTTGGGGTTTTAATTTTTTATCTACTTGAGGGTGAAATTTGACATTGTTTTTTAATCTCATTTTAACGTCATTTAATTAACCTGTACAATTTTTATCAACAAAATTAAGATATATATATATGTATTGTTTATATATGAAATGAGAGTTGCATTGCCGAATATTGCATATAATGTGATGCACAATACATTCTGTGATAATACATCAAGTCAGTTATCAGTTTCATAATCTGTGGCCGCCCCATACGTCTATGGCACCGATGACAGGACGCGCTCCGTACGACCGACTTATGGTAATGTCGAATACTTTTACTTCACCATCACGCGATATTTATTTGTTATTTCCGCATTCCCAGTTTTGACAGATGATAAAACTGTTATGGAACACAATGTTAAAATAATATTATATCTATGGAGTCTTTGTTCTCTTTGTTATATTAAAGAAGAAATTACGCTCGATTGTTTTAAAATGTGTATGGTGGTTATTTAAATATATTTTTGATGGACAAAATGTATTTTCTTACAAGAAGCTATGTGAAGTTTCTTCAGGTTTTCCAACAACAGATTACTTATACGATATTCTGTTGAGATAAAAACTTGTCTGGTGGTTACGAACAGGGACCACCTTCTATGGTAATATGCTTATCGGATATCATTTTGGTTAGAAAAAGAATTTATATTTAATATTATACAACATAATAAATATCAAATGTTATTTTTGAATATCCTTGTGATGTTTATATGAGGGGCTGCTTGTATTACATTACCCTTCTGGACCTCTACCTGTGGTCCACGAAATATACTGTTTAAAAAAATCACCATAGGCAAGATACGTTAAAAAAAACTTAAATCATTTAATTCAAAAATAGAATTTTCATAGTAGAAAGTGCTTCTAGCTGTTACCAAAACTTTGTTTGTTTAGCAAATATGGAAGTATTGTTGTACTTTTCATTGTTTGTTGTTAATAAATTCTTAAAAGGTGCCTCCAAAAGTGCGTATGGACACGCCACGATAGCGTGACACATTTCTATAAACACTGTGTCACGCTAATTTGACGTAAGGGATCACTTTGACATCTGTAATATAGATTATGCTAACATCTGAATTTATTGTTTCTTTTTTATCTGTGGTGTATGGTCGCAGTTTAATTATATAGATAGCTAACTAGTGCTAAAATAAATTGTCAATGATTTTTCATAATTAATATAATATTTTAAAGTATTTATAAGTTTAATTTCTAGATGGTGAAAAATAAAATTATGTAAGAGACTTTGTTGTCAAAAGTAGTTTTTTTTTAAATTAGAATAAGAAGCTAAGGTTGATATTCAGTTGGACATAAGAGCGCTCCCAAACCGCGCCTAAAAATGTCGTGTGATTACGACTTGCATGCTACATGAGATACGCTAATGAAAATATTATAACCTATTTTAATATCGCTAAGGGTCTGAGCAGATGATTTATAACTTCATGTCTGTTACTGTGAATGACACAAAATAAATTTTGGATATCTAATATGTTTAAAATAAAAAGCGTCTTATATAAATAATGAACGTAGTAACTAAACAAAGAGTATTCGTACAACAATTCAAATTTTAACCGAACATTGTAAACGTGGGTGCGAGCGATAATAATCTGTATTGTCAACGCTAGGCTGGACGTTGTGGACTCAGTTAATAGATTCCGCATCGAACCTTGTACCTTGTAGCTTGTCTTGTAAGGATTTATTGTGAGCGAATCGATCTGCCCATCTCAAAGAAACCACCTCGTTATACGGACGTCTCGTCTCCACCTTAAAAATTACCTCCAGGTCCGCGGTAAACTGACAATTTAAAATACTCGTTTTATTGTCATTTTAAATGATATTTATTAAATAATATTATACAAATGTTTCAATGTATACAATGCATACAATTAAATGAAACTGATTAACTGATCAGTTGTGTATTTCGTATGGAGCATCGTTTGTAAGGTGCTTGTCGTGTTTGCTGAGGATTTATTGCCAGAGTATAATCTGACCATCTTAAAGTATTTCATTATTGAAATAATCTTAATTTATTACCTTATTTTATATTAATTGTCTGACCGACATGTAGATATGATACAACTGAAACTAACATTTTCGACAATATTATAACGTTTTATTTGTTTTATCATAATTGCGTTCTACAAAACGAGCTATGAGAGCCAGTGAAGTAGCTGATGCAGCATGTGTACGTAATTAATCGGATAAGTAGCGAATGGAAGCAGCTGTGCTGTGAGATGAGCGATCGATTGACTTGTGGACCAGTCGGAGCGATGGTAATGGAGCGTGTTTATGACCAGACCGTCACGGGAACGTGGAACATCTTCAGGTTGGGATTCAACTATCCAGGTAAACGTAATACTGAAAACTGAGTTTATTTATTCTTTCCATTATCGTTGGACTTAAAACATCACAACGACTATCTACATCACATTATTTCATTAAAGAACATTTAAATTTAGCATCTAACATCTTTTAATAAGGCTCGGTTTAGAATAATAACAAATTGTATTCAAAAACTTTAAAGTTAAACTAACAAAACATTAGCAAAACACATGATTAAAAACGAATGAATTTTCCTATCATTTTCCACGGTTCCCTCTCGATAACATCTTGTAATACAAAATAGGTATCGGTGCCTCGATCCGATCCTCTATTGAGAGATAGACACGATTTATGCGTTCTGTCTGAACTCGTCTTAATTTACTGCTTAGGCCACCGCCACACGGCTGGCTCTCTGCCCAGCACACTACCTACTCTTCTTTGTAAACGCAGTTCACACCACTTAAACCTTTAATTAAACGTGATATTTAATATAGGTATATAAAATATTATGAATTCTATGTAATGTATCCATTATAGGTATATGCCTGTCAAAGATATCTTAGTTAAATAAAAATACATGCTCGAGAAGCAATCCATTCTGCGTAGCGTTATCAGAGCACGTGGAGCCAGATGCCGAGATAAGAGCTTTTAGCTGCACACACACACACACAACCTTGAGGTGTATGTACATGTACATGTGGCATATTTATTTGATTCGTCTGCATGTGTGAGTAATATGTATGATACATCGAATACTGTACAGACGAGAGAATTTTGTTTATTTTACCGTAAATTGTATGATAACTTAATCAGTTAAATTCCAATATTATAACACGTACGCTGCAATAAATAATGAGTTTTCTTGTTCGCAAGTGCTTATAACAAAAGCTTTATATATTTAATATTAATGTAAGTACTTCACAATCTCAAACATATGTCATAATAATGATTCACTTTCAATTTCTCCATTTCACAAGAGTACAGGACGCGGCGTGGGTTTATCCATCCATCGTGCGGTGATACCCGCGTTATCTGAGACTTGGGTGGGCGGGTGTACAATGCTATCTTGATGATGGAAGGGCCCCTAAGGTCAGGACACGCGTGTAAATTTGCAAGTCCTGATGTTTGGATATGATGTGTCGTCTGAGGCGAGCTTTTAGATATAACTGGGATTTAATGTTTATTGAAAAATATATACATACACATTCTTAACTCTCAAACCTTTACGGAATGTATAATTATAATAATCCTGCAAAACTTCTTTAGGATTTTTTTTTATTTATATATTATATTTTATACGGATTTAGAGAATGAATTAGAAGATTATATTAAAATGAATATAAATAAGGTAACCTTGATACATGAATGCAGACATCAAAGCGTCTCGCTAATATCTCGAGAGAATCGATTAATCACATACAATAAAATAAAAATTATCTTATTAATGTTATTAGAATCGATTGTGGATATAGTTTGATATCGTTGAATTTCAAACCGTTCATTACAGATGTTAATGTAGTACTATTTATATATATCATTAAGATAAATTTATAATATTTCCTTGTATGTAAATTTTGGTATAGAAATAGTAGTTCTATTTTGTGTGTTATGTATGTATAGACTATCTCACTCATGGTAAATGTTTATGATCGCCTGCGGACTGCTAATACTACTATAGTAGTGTCTTTAGGGGATATGATTTAGGTAAAGGTTTTATAATAGTCAGCTTTGAAGGCTGGATTTATGTTTTGAAGCCTCTCTCTAGTCCGAGGATATCTAGCTATGATATGATTATGATATGATACGACGAGGGTATCTCTATTCGGATGAAGCAGACCGTATGCAACTCAGCTGTTAACTTCATGAATATTTTATCATTTATATCTTTATTATCTTTCCATATAAACTTGATTTATTGATATTTTTTTTATGAGACTTCATTATATGTATATTAATATTCTAAGTTCATTTTCTTTATCTTGTATATTGAGGAATATATATCAGATGTATAAGTGGAGATAATACAGATCCGTATGTAATGTATGTTGTATATATATAAATGCTACTTGTATTTTTATCATTAAGATAAAGTTAGCCAATAAAAATAGACGACCTTCGTTCTATCGTCGTCGTAATTTGTCTATTTTTATATATGTTAATATAAACATCTGAAAGTGCTATGACTTTTATGTGTATGAATAATGTGATTAGAATTAGCTATAGTAAAACGTTTTATACATATATTTGAATTTAAATGTGAACGGATCGGTTAATATCCTTCACAGTTCTGTAACGGCTTTATACAGGGTGCTATAAAACGTGCAGCGCGACGATAACTCTCAGCTGATGGATGCTGCGGCGAGATAACGCACACCAATACACCAGAGGAGAGAAGTGTAATCAAAACGGACACCACCGATATAATTATATCGAAAAAATATACATATATATGATTTTCATTACAGTATCAAACGATATACACTTCTGAGCTTCGATTTTTAAATTTTTCTATATAAAGGTATTTATTTGATCAGCGCTAAGGTCCAAAGTGTAGTTTAAACCGTTTTAAATCTAGTGTGGTGTCATAGTTCACCCTAAGCGGGCGGGGTGGTACGTGCGCCGTCCAGATAAACCCTGATGGATGCTGCAGCCCGATAACGCTTTGACTTACGCCACCAAAAGGTAAACACTCCGCAATTATGGCCGCTCTTCATATTTGCTTTTCACTGTATTTATGATGATGTTTTCATAAGGATTTTTCAGTAGCGTTTATACAATGTGTTTTGTTTGATACGACGTATTAGGAGTTTGAAGAGAATTATACGAGCGGTTTGTTAAAAAAAAAACGTCAATTATACGACTTTTTGATAGATGGACATTTATTTAAAGGTATTTAAGAAATTATAAAACGTCTAACACAATTTAAGATTGTGGATAAATGTTACAATTGTATTATCATATCATATCACAGCAAAATTATCTGTTAATTTTGTCGTTGGAAGTTTAAACTTTTTAAAAATATTTAATTGTTGAATATGTAAGATATATTAAAATATAGATCTGACAGATCTGTCAACGTCATTAAGCAAGTGTCACAGATTATTAAATATGAGTAATAAGAGCAACAAACAAATCGTATTCAGCCGGTGTACAGAGTTTCTTAACATGGCTAACAAGATAACACATCCGTGCAATTTGAATCACACACCGATTTTGTCCAGCGTCCTTATCTCTGAAAGCACTCCGGCGTATCTCGTGCGACGTAATCTGTGTTAGGCCGCCCGCGGACCGCGCGATGCATTCAATTGATACTTCAACTCGATACCATTTAGCCAGCGATGACACGACAGAGGTTAATATTCGGAACAGGTTACAATCACACCGAGACGGACAAGAAAAACCAGCCGGGTCTCACTGTATCCGAACATTCTATATGAACAGATTAATTCAGAGATTTAATAACGAGATAAGATGTTGCTAAAACATGAATAATACACCGACTCTGTCCGAGCGCTGCTATCTCGGAAAGCACTCTAGCTTATCTCCACCGACGTAATCTTTAATGTAAGGCCGCCGTTTACTCGGACATCGGACAAATAATCATATAATTTATCAAACACTAAAATAAAAATATGTTCTTAATATATACACGAAACCTATTCTAGTCCAGATAAGACGTCCGTACCTGAGGAGGTTTAAACGTCGCGTCGAGCCGGTCCAATGTAGAGGGATGAGTGCATTACGTCTCATCGTGTGCAGCCGACCTAACTTCATAATGGCAAAGTGATTCATTTGTCTCACGGCTATCCAAATGTTTTAAGCTTATCCAACGATAGCGAGGGGAATAAATGTCCCAGTGTTACCAGCAATCGACAGATATCACCCCATTAGGTGCTATACGGAAATATTATGAGGATAATTAATAAAGAAACTATGCAGGCTTGTAAATATGTACCGAGATTGTGGGGGTATTAGTGAAGCGGTCTATCTAAATAAGATTATTGGTACTTACTCCGGCTGCGTGTGGCGCTGCGAGCCCGAGATACGGACTATCGATGGAAATTATGTTTGCTTAAAACAGAATCAAAATAAAAATGCGAATAAACGATATGTACATTAATCTCCTCAACTCATTCGTAAATACTTCTTTAATTTAAATCGTTACGAAGTTGAAGTAGGTCAAGTGACGTTACGAATCATGAATTTAATACACGCGTATTAAAGCGTAGAAATACCTACTCATTGTGTACTGAAATTACATTTATATGAGAAATGGGAGATAGATCGACATGTTCATGTCTTTAATGAGATACAACAGCGCAGTCATCGGGACACTATTGTATCTATATGTATATTGTATCCGAGACAATGCACAACTTGACACATATTTCAGTTAAGTTTATCAAACATTAGCAGCTATTTAGGTATGCACGAACACAGCGCAATCTTATCGCGCACTCGCGACGTAGCCACGACACAGACGCAGCAGCATAACAGTTTAATTACAACAACATATAAAGGGTATTAGTTGCATTACACGACGGCTCAAGTATACGACGGGTGCACTAGAAGAATTTAATAATTATATATATACATCTGGTTATAGATAAAAATTAAATTAAATTAAAAAATATATTTATATGTATTATCTATGGTTGTCATTTATTATCTGTGTTTATTTAAATGTCAATAAAATATTTTAAAGATTTATATTTAGTTCATAAGAATAAATAGAACGTCATAATAATTGTCATTTAAATTAACGTAAGTGTAAGTATATTAGGTATGTAATTCGTTTAGCTTGCACCAAGCGCGGTACAAGTTCGGTAGTATTGGATCTGTGGAAGTTTCTGTTATCTCACGTATCGTCTTTGGGCGTATATTAGTTGCGAATGTAACGAACACTACACTTTAATGTTACCACGTACTACCCGGTATTGAGGACTCGAACTAAACACTTATAATTACACCACAAATACCATTTACATTACAATAATGACAGTTAATCCTAAACTGTCAATGTGACATAAAAAATGGCGGTTAGAAACGTGATTTTGAAAATAAATTCACCATTAGCATTGTAAAGTAATATTTATTTTAAAACGTTGAAAACAATCGCGGGACGGCTAAGTTCTGAACTATCTACCCCGAATATATCACGCGGTATCGCACAAAGTAGAAGTTTGTTGCATCCAGATACCCCTATCGGAGTGAAATTTTAAACTACAACTGACTATGTACTGAACATTTTTGGGAGATAGCTTATACTTTTACGTTGTTTATTGATTTATATATAATAATGTGTTATAGTGCAGCTCTTTATGATGACGAATTACTAATATTAAAATGAATTGTATTGTTTAGAATATTTTTATAATTTGACAAAAAAATGAGTATTCTTTTTTCAATTAAATTATCGAACTCAATTCTACCTAATTAATATTTATTGTATGATTTCAATATGAACTGGTCTTCAGTTTTTTTTGTCTTTTTCAGCTACATTTCAGATCTTAGACGAATGGTTAATATCCTTTTATTTAATATTTAAAAATTACTTCGCTTATTTTGATAAGCACAAATTAAAATGACAATAATACATTAAAAACAATAACGCCATTAGAGTAACCGGTCAAAATGGCGGAAGCGGCCATTTTTTTAAACACATCGATGGCGATCAGGAAACATATAGGTGGGGAATAAATATGTGCGGATGCATTAAGATGGGCCAGAGACCCGCAGGTGGCCTTCCGCCCGCCCGCCCGCCCTGCATCACGATAACAGCCGTTAACAGCCGTTAGCGGGAGTTAGCGGCCGTAACGACGCCGTTAGGGGCGGCCGCTTCCCGCCTTTTGTGATAGCGCAGATCGGATCGTAAATTTGTTGTTCATTTATTGGGAATTCAATTACTTCAGATAAAACTATTCGGACACTGCGATATTTTAAAATTATTTTTAAAAAAATCTTAATTTTTTTGTATTAAAGTAACGATAAAAATTAAAAGCATCTTTTAATTGTACCAAGAATTACAAAAAAAGTTATACTGCCGTGCATATTGTCACTTAATTTTTATTATATTTGTAATAATTCCCATCTAATTCGATCATAATTTCATTTGATCCACTTCATTTAAATGACTGTAGCCATCTGAGTATCATTGTAGGACGCATTATACAAGCGTATCCTGGTCGTGATACGTGAGCGTTTAATGTAACAAAGTGTGTACAAAGAGTGTATCTATCGTTTATCAGTGTGATAAAAGCTCGAGTGACGTGGCTGGTGTGTTGGTGCAAACGTTACCAGCTCGCTAAATAAATCGTTGGCCGGGTGAGATAGAGCACGCCGACACAGAAATACATGTACTGGATACAGCTACATACTATGTTCTACCAGCATCTAAAGGATTGTAATCATTACATATTGAATCGGATTTTATTCTAGATTACATTATTTGTGGGTTAATCTATGTATAATGAGATCTAAGTTTCGCGAGTATTCATTTTTAGACGAGATGTGATCATTGTTGCTGAAAAGTAAAAACGTCGGGAGTATGTAGTATTTTATAAAATAAAGCACAATAGTATTCATTTAAAAATGTGCAGCTTAATCACTATATGTCTTATACTGTTAATGAAAATATATGAAAATTATTATTAAATCTAATATCTACATATATTATTAAGAAAGGTTTTGTTTTATGTGGTTTGCGAGTAAGTGTAACGTTTCCAGTAGACTTTAAGTCCTTGTACCGTGTCGCCCAAACAAACTAATACAAAGAATTATTAGTGATTTCGTATGAAATGGGAGTATGTAGCCGCACAGATAAGGAACAAATGCTGTTTGAAAAATATTATGTGGAATTAAAAAAAACTGTACAACTGCGCTCGTAATTGGTGTTTGTAAGAACTTGATACTGACACTTAAATTGTAAGAGGAGAACCATTTAGATTTGATAGTTTATAATATAATTGATAGTTTATTTATTTCTGGCAGTTTTTTTATTTTAATCTGAAAACATTTGTTTTAAAAATGTTCACTGCTTGTTCCGTTATCTTCGTAATTGGTGCACACTAACACCAGGCTCCCAGGAGAGGCGAGCTGTTCTCGGTTCAGCTTGAGGAAACTCTTTGTGTTTCATAACTTACATTATACAGAGCATTTAAGCTGTAAGAATATCAGCTATCTTCACAAGCTACATAATTAAATCATCTTTGAGAACTGAATATATGTATTATCTATATTATGGCGATCATAATCATAAAGAGCCGCTAACGTTTTGATTAAATATATATTCATATTGGATCAGTGTGTGTGTGTGTGTGAGCGGGGAGGCCACACAATGGCAGGCCCAAAGGCGTTTGCACGTATTTAGTTAACCTCGTATCGATAGTATCTGGTGCATTCAGACCGAGCTGTGGAGGCGTTATACCACCCTTAACCTAATAAATAACCTCTGCCACCGCTCAGGCGATCCTCATTTGTATTGCCCCAACATAAAGTTCGATTTTAATTGTCGAAAAATTCGCGATTGCGATTTTTTGAACGCTCTGTGTGGGTACGATGCAAGGATTACGGAATATCCTTTTGGACTCAAGGCCGGTGTAGTTAGAGTCGTATTTCGATTGAAGCGATGGGAGTAAGTTTCATTCGGACAGATAACATTGTTTTACAATTGAGATGTAAGCGCAGATTCGCAGCGGCCATAATAAGCATTTCATGACTTCGCTCCATCTACGATCTAAGTCCGGTTTTCAGTTTTACATTCACGGGCTCCGTCGTGTGGGCGTTGTCTATATTTCGACAAATGTCAGAATTATGAAATTTAATATCAACCCAAACAAACAATAGTTGTATAAGGAAATCCATCATCATCATCGGTCGTGGTTCACAAAAAGAAAGTTAGAATTGTATATGAAAAAATACAGAAAGAAATTGATACGTGAATTCTACAGAAGTTGCATAAAAATGCATAAATCACAAGTGGTGATATGAATGCGCTTGCGTGATGGTGATAGCTGCGCGGGCGTGATAGCGGGTACCGTGATAGCGGGTACCGTGATAGCGGACGGCCAGCGTGATGGCGGACCTTATCGCTCGAGAACACTCCTATCGTCCCGTTCTCCCGGGACTCGATAAATGTCTTTACATCAACGCTGTGTGTTCAAACTAGACTGTTTTAATCGCTGCAAAGGATTCGGCCTCACTTATACTACTATACATGTCCCTCATACTAAGAGATTTTAATTTGCATGCATTCTGATAACTTTGAACATCAATTAAACAAGATGTCAAACATTAAACTTTTCGTATGAGTTTTTTCAACGGAATTATTCTATTAAATGGTAGAAGAGGCTTATGCTGGTCTTATATCGCAGCGAGATTTAAGTCCTGGAGATAAATTAACTGAACTGTTTAAAGAAATATATAGGATACTATTATGGCGTGTTGCCAGTCGTGTTATTTATTAATAAGGGATGCTGTTATATAACAGTTTTAGCCTATGAGAGAAAACTTCGAATACATGGGATTAAAGGCGAATAAAATGTAAAATAACTTCCACAATGAAGGCGATGGACCGTACAAAGTTTATTATCATTGTGATAGTCCGTCTGTGCATAGTTTTTGTACAGTATCTGTCTTCGCATGTATATTTTTATGAAGGTATTGTAACTGTGTCTGCGGCGGTGCGATAAGACGCCGCACCAACTGTGATGCAGCCGCTGTACCATTGATCCGTGCTTTTATTTCCTTTAGTATTAGCCTTTTAAATATGCTCAGGTGTTTATATCTTCATGAGAATACGTATTTTTTAAATCACTAATACTATTGTTTTGTGTTGAATTATAAATTACATAAAATTTTTATTGTTTCATTACATAATCTGCTTTTACTCTATTCCTTTATTATTTTATTTGTATTAGGCTTCGAGAATTACACTAATTTTGAATCCTGTCTTCACAAGCAAATCTTATGTAGGATAATCTTAATTGTTATATATAAATATATATTGACATATATTAATTTAATTCGGTTTAAAACTATATTTCTATTTAACATATATCAAGAATAATTATTATTAATTATTATACATACATGTCTCTAAATGTCTATTAAAGTCAAGAACCTCAATTATTACGACAAAATCAAGTGTGAGAGGTAAATTAATATTCTCTATATTACGATAAATTAAAATAACAATAAAAATACGTACACCATACATAAAAAACGAGCTGTTCAAATTGATAAGTGTCAAACATTTAAAATATAAATATATTTTTTATTACTAATTGCTTCGTATATTTTATAAACTAAAGTCGTCTAGCCATATATATAAGTATTCTCTTATAAATCACGTGGGTATAGTATAGAGGCACGTTATCTTCGTCCCGCACGCTTCTATCTCTGAATGCACCACCAGCTACCACCCGACTGTTAAATATTCCACCTCTCAGTAGCTCTGTTAGTGGTGACTAATATTTACATTCATATTAATAACAAGATTTTTTAATAATATCCTATATATTTCTTTAAACAGTTTAGTTAATTTATCTCCAGGACTTTAATCTCGCTGCGATATAAGACCAGCATAAGATATGTTTGAATTTTGACTGGTTTTTTTCGTAAAATATAAAAGTTTTTTTTATCTATTTTTATTTTGATGACAGTTAATTTTATTAAAATTGTGTATATAATATATATCAAGCCTTTATTTTGTTTTGATAATTATTATTTGATTAATTCGACGTAGTAACTTAAAGAAATATCTCTACACGTTTAATGTGATTCGATCTTCTGTATTTTAGATTGACAATGATAATAATAATAATTAGTAATTATTAATTAGTCAGATAATTACTCAATTAACTAGTAAAATATATAATGCCTTTATACACTAATTGTATACAAACTACAGCAAATATCTTAACATGTTCTGACTCCTGGAATCGGCTACCTTGAGTGTAAACATAATTAATAATTATTGTCTTGTTAATATTGATAATAATACAAACTATTAGATGAAGTGTAATTAGCAAATGATCAATTGGGCTTAATGAAACGAGGTTTATGAAATGTTCGTAAAAATTATTACAAATGTATTGTCTTCTACTTTCTTGTATTCCATCTTAATGTAAAAGTTATTTAAAAAATTGTCATGATCTCTATTACGAAAATAAATGAAAAAGAAGTTTGAAAAGATACAAACAAACAAATACTAAAAGAGTCTGAATTATGATAGCAATGTTTTAAGTATGTAACTGATTTGAGTAACAATCACAAGTATAGTTACCCTTTTCCTATATCCTTTTACAGATATCGAGTTTAGCAAATAGTAAATTTAAGGTAATTAAACGATTAAATTAACCTTATTGTATTACAATATAGATACTAGTTTAAGACATAAATAATTAAGAAACATACGTTGAAAGCACTTATTCTGTATGTTCACAAGCCTAAATAGCTTAATTTGAGCCCACGTATGTGTTAAATGTTCCCAGTGTGTTTAGTGGCACTGTTAACAGGTGGTTGATAGAAATATACAAGCGTTGATTTGATAACATCGGAGGGTGAAGACGGATTCAAGAAGGTATGGGGATTGGAGAATATACAAGCCCTTGTAATACATACCTACTGATATTATAAATGCGAAAGTAACTCTGTCTGTCTGTCTGTTACCCTTTCACGCCTAAACCATTGATGTGATTTTAATGAAATTTGGTACAGAGATAGAGTTGACCTTGAAAAAGAATATAGGATAGTTTTTATCACAGACTTGTGAAAGGTTCTCTTGGGAACGCGATATAAACGAACTCCAGCCGGGCGAAGCTGCGGGAGGAAAGCTAGTTGTCATATATATAGTCAGGATTATAATTTTAAGTTTCTCTATGTAATATCAACATATCTGTCAGATCAGATTCAAATCTTCGCATTCTTTAAACAACACACTGTTTATAATCTACCTATGAATAAATTTAGTTGTTTGTAATTTTCCGTAAGAAAAAACAAGTTTAATATATTTTTGTTTTATTGTTTATAATAATATGAGTGAGCGAATTAAAACTATAAATGAGACAACATTGATGGATGTCCGTTTGTTCATAAACACGACAATTATATGATATAAATAAGACTGAATGAATTGCGGCTGGAAATCGCGACGAAATCTCGCCTTGTGCGACGACAACGAAAGATATGGCATGAGTTATGACGTATAGTGATATGGGTAAGATTGAGGTAGATTGTGAGACGGGGACCTTTGAGAAATACATTATATATACGATGCCTAGTCGACAATACCGAGTCTTTGAGCCGAGCCTGTTCAAAAACAAAACGAGACTAATAAAACGACCGATTTAATTAACGTTTTGTTGTCACATTAAATAAAATAAATTAATGAAGCAGAATATAGATGTGGAAGCAAAAAGCGTAGCACAGCGTCTTAAGCGTTCCGTTTCATCCTCACGACGTTATCAGATGAAATGAGAATTTTATAAATATTAAGGTGGCTTTAAATGCTTGGTGTGGATCTATTCACGATCGGCAAGGAATCTGACTCCGCTAAAAACTAGCCGCCGGGGAGCGCCCTATCAAACATGCAGCGGTGACGCGCGAGCTGGCCGGTGATATTTTAAACCGATGTTTTTATGAATCGATAATTTGTTCGGTTCGTTTCGGCGCGTCGTCTCGCGAGCCAATCGATCTGTATCTGGATGTCACAACGCTTTGTTTCGTTTCGGGTCTTACGTCGTCCGAGTTTCTCATGAAATGTGTTTCTTGTTGTACCTCTAGATCTTATCTCTGGCAACTTTAAGTCTTCGGTTCTTGGATAGTGATTCTGGTTCCAGTGTGTTCGTGTTAAGGCGTATGCTCGTCTCGGCTGCTCGTCCGAGCTGTTTGTCCGTGTATCCTCGTCCTCGTCACACGCATGCCAAGCTGTCTGACCTTAGGTGTGCTCGATGCTTAATATTTGATACTTTCTTGTCATCGAAACTGTTCGAGCATTTGAGACTTGGAGTCATTATGATGATGGTTTAGCTGCTATTAATTTTTCTATACAATAGTCATCAAAGAATTGTTACAAATTTGTCCTTCTAGATAACAAAATACTACGTCTTCACCTATATATATTGAATTCCGTTATAATAAATAGAAAGTATAACCATAATTATCTCACATATCAATAGATTATAGTAATAAAAGTAATATAATAATCTAATCGTGTATAATTTTCAAATCGCATGACGTAGGCGTATGTTGTATGTATGACACACATCTGTATTATATCTGTAGAGCGCGGCGGACCGCTAGATCGCGACGCAATAAATAAAAACTGAGACAGATTTTAATCAAAACGAATTGGATGGGATGGAATCGGTCGATGTTGGCATAAAGGTCTGTACATAATGTGGAACTAAATAAAACACTTTGGCCTTTCAAATATTTAAAAAAAAACTGATTTTTTATTTATGTAATTTATGTTTCTGAATCTTAATATTATTATAATATTCACGTTCAGGAATATTAGTAAATTGTCCGTTTTTTAAATTTTTATAAATGATATTCTTTTTTCTAAATTCCCGCTTTTTTTGGGCGGACTTACAAACTATTAAGTCCACATGCGACTGGTTATACATTTTTCTATATTTAAATTAACATCACTATTATTAAATTATTTATTTTTATTTGTTATTTATTGTAATATATTTTTTAATAATATAAAAGGCTCGGAATGCTGTCAGACGTTATAAGTTTTTGTTTCGTCCGAAACATCTGTTATGGAGGCAATAAAAATAATACGAGATGTACGATAACTGGTCCGGATGTTGATTATTAAATTGGGAAATCGTCCTGGATCATTCTTACCATGATCGGTAACAGGTTTTGCGATTTTAAGGCTTTCCATTTACTACACAGTAGTGTTATAAACTTTGTGTAATCTCTTTTATATATTGAAGTATCAATAAGGATAATATATGGCAAATGTCAATTCTGAATTTTTAGATTACTGGTAAAAAAATGTTAAACACGTAAAGTGACTAGGAAAAGAATCATATTTAATTCTCAAATTGAATGTACTTTTTCGTCTCTTAATAATAAGATGGACTCAAAAATGACAAAGACCTATAAAACAGCATACATTTCCAACGCTCGTAATATCCTAGAATGTTTATACAAATTACGCCAAAAAAATCAGGAGTAAGTAACGTTTTACGAAGATGAATGCGGTCCGATATATCATCTGGCTCGGTCGGGACGAGGTGTGCTAAGTTCAACGTTAAACTTTTTAAAGACTCAACTTGGTTATATCGCGTTGAAAAATTGTGTACCAAGGGTCGACCGCCCTGCGGCGGGCAGATAAGCGACACCCGAAAAAAATCTGGATATTTGTTAAAGTTGACTAGATATTTGTCAAGCGTGATGCTACAACTTGGGTAATTGCCCTCCGCGATGATCCCAACTTAATATTACTGATAAAAATGATCAAACTTTTAATGTGCTCGTGGTGAACAGTTTATGTTCTATATATATTCATATCATGTACGACTGATAAAGTATTGTGTGATTAGATTCGTAAAATACTTGGATTAATTGTTGGAATGATTTTATCTATTTCAAAGAAATCATGTCATTTTTTTAAGCATTGGTTAACGATATGTAGATAATTATGTTTCTGTAATTTACCAGTGATTTGTATAAATTAAGTAATATGTAACAACGTATTCTTATTTAACATATATTATAAATTTAAATTCATATGTTTTTTCAATCATCTGTTTATTTCAGTAAACATTAATAAAACATGTAAAAAGATTTATAAGATCACATCCAAATTAAATTTCCGAATCGAGACACTACTAGTATAAACCAAAGTCAAGTTGTTCAGATATTATATTTTTTAAATAGTTAATTTTATATGTACCTATATATATTGTTTATGACTTTTTTATATTTTTTAATTAATATCACCCTAATCTACGTACATTTTGATCCTCAAAGTTCAAGTTGTCTGTACATCTCTGTATAATTCGCCGAGCGATAACTCTCTCTGAACAGGTTAATATATTAACTAGAGTTTAGAGTTTAGCGAGCGACTGCCGCGGGACATCGGTTACTTCAATCATACTTTTCGGTTAAGTTTTTTTTAACTTTTTTCCGTATTATCATTGTCATTTAATGTGGATTTCTAAGAGAATTTTGAGCATCAACTCAAGTATTTTATATATAAAAGAAAGTTGTGTTAGTTACACTATTTATAACTCAAGAACTGCTGTAGGGATAGGGTTGAAAATTGGTGAAGAGATAGATTAGAACAAGGAGACGGACTTAGGATATTTAATTCTGTTTGATCGAAAAAGAAAACAGTTAATAAATTCCAATATCTGGTCTTTTAAAGTCTCGATTGCGGAATAGAGTTCGCTCGGTCAGCTATACATATATATTACTAATTACGAAATTAACGCGGACGAAGTCGCGACAAAAACTTGTATTTATATATAATTTGTTTAACAAAGCCTCCAAATGAATAAATATTAACTGATTGGAAAAAATTAGGAAAAAGTGTTCTTTAAAAGTTAAAAGGAAAAAGGAAACAGCATTTCCCTATAAATAACAAACGCTACTTACAAATGTTCCGTACGATTCATGTTCAACTCCCGCTAATGACGTCACGGGAATGATAACTGATGTATTTACTTACCTGGAAACAGAAATATATTAAAAGTTAATGTGTGCTCGAAGCGTTAAATTTCTATAAATCACGTACTAATGGTTTTTTAAACACCAAATATATATATTTCCGACATAACGTAGGTGTCATTTATGGGTTTTCTACACACACACACACACAGACATACACACACACACGCATACAACCGGATTAAGTGCGTAGTCGCGTCTCGAACCCGTTTAATTAATACTGTTTATGAACGTAAAGCTTCATATAATGTCAGAAAATTATAATATATAAAAAACTATTGTTCTAAAAGATAAGTTTGTAATGGCACGTGTTGGTCTGATGAGATGTAGGAAATCGGCTATCAATGAGAGCGCTCTTGAACGCGCACGCGTCCCCTCTCTAGACTTCCTGTGTTAGACCACCCATTAAAACTATTTAGAAGGACCAAAGAGGTTTCATTTCTCTATTATAATGGCACTTATATTATAATCTACATTTCTTTCCTTACTCACAATTTTTCTTTCAAATTTTAGATCCAAGTTGAAGCCGCTTCAATCGTTTGTTCATTTCAAAACCTACATTATTATTGAAGCTTTCCATCTTTGTTGGTATTTAATATATCAATATGTCGGCAGCAGTGGGTATATATCTGATAATAAGTAATTTATTGCACCAAAAAATAATCACATATTTCGAACAGCGGAGACGCCGGTACATCGTATTCAAAGCATCGGAAAAATGTATGTTATTGAAACGAGCACAAACACATTACAAGTATTCGGTAACGATTATTTAATATCGATCAATAAATCGTGTCGGCAGCTTTGTATCGATATATGTTATTAATGAGAGTAGATGTTTGCGATAAGGGAAATATTCTAACATGAAGCGATTCAAAATCGATTTCGGTATCGATTACTCGAAATATTCGGGTGGGCTTGTAACGGAATGGTAAACAGATGGCCGTTTATTGTGGATTCAGTTCCGATTATAATTCCCTCGGTATATTTATATGTAGTACGGCATTATTAGTCGATTGTCGCATACCTGTTTGAGTCTGGAGATTTTGAGACGAATGATTCGTTTATTACGACTACGATACGATATATTTATGATATGATTACGATACGATACGATTTTATACATACATAACCAAGATGATATAATACACAATGATCTAACAATACAAGAACTTAAGATTAAAATGTTTGTGAGACAACTCTGGATGCCCAAGCTCTGGATTTTAGCATTTTATCTAAATATGTATAATATATAACACGTATGAATTAATGCTAATATATGTTTTTATGTGAATCAAAAATAAAATATCTACATAATTGTAATAAAAATCATGTTTGTGTACAAAATTGCGTACAAATTTAAACTCTTTAATAATCATTAAGTTTTTTGAAAAACTTTTATATAGAAAACTCTTTGAATAAAACAATAGTTATGCAATATAAGTTATATTAGTCTTCAATAAACGTTTTAAAACTAACTTTTCAACAATCTATGTCTACTGAGTATAAATTATCACACATTTAATTCTGATTCAATAGTCGCCATCTGATATTATAATATATAGATACATTTATAAATAGCTAAAAGCTTTTAAAACAATTTAATATGTTAATCCATATATTTATATTTTTATTATTATTTATATTTTGTTCTATAATGTCACAGTTTATGTGACATTTAGCCTTTAGTTTCGCTGTCAGAAGTGGATATTGAATGACCTCGATTAAATAAATCTTTATAGAAAACAAAATAACACATATATTTAAATTCAGCATGAAAGCTAATACTATTTATATATATATTTAATAATTTATTATTATAATAAAAATTAATTATTCTATCAACACCTTTTTATATATAATTATGTTAATTTATAATATTATGTTAGTATTTTAGGTACATGTATATTATCTTTATATCAGTTTTTATTAATTAGATTTTAATGAAATGTCCAGAAGATTAGTTATCTGATGATTTCGTTATCTAAACAATCTGGATTTAGAAATATCTGTTGATAAGAATGTTACTTATGTAACAAGTTAAAGTATAACGCAGAATATATATATTTATAGAAGTCAGTGGTGGCCTAGTGGTTAAACCCCCGCCTCTCATACATGAGGACGCGGGTTCGATCCGGGCAAGTACCAATGTGATTTTCCCGAGTCATATGTAATTTCTAAGACTATTTAGACATCACTGATTAATGCATTCCCAAAGAGAGTTGATGCCAGGCAGATGGCTGGTCGTAAAAACAATTAGCCAAAACTATTCACAACATGTATGCAGACCCTGGCTAAAGCTGGGAAATTGCCAGGTAGAAGACGAAGATATATAAAGACAAGCACCAATCCAACGTCTCAGTAATGTGTATAGATAATAAACAGTAATGTTTTATCAATATGTTAAACATCTGCAATTACTATATCTTTATATTTGATAACATATGAATGTAAACTACTATATGACATTGCTGTACTGATATACGATCAAAGATTCATATCTGTTATCGGAAACCAACAGATAATTGACTTGGTTGATATCACACTTGGAGTTAAAAATGGTTGAACTGGTGGAAAATTAAGTTAGAACAGAAATGGCAAAGGTGTAGGGAGAAAACATTATATTTACGAGATATTTTCTTTAAAAAAAAGCTATAATATTTAAATACTTCGTTGCTGTCTCAATTATATGTATTATTTTATTATGTTTTTTTTGTCAATTTTTGAATGCTTGATAACATATAATTAATTTAATCTTTTCATATATATAATTTAATAAAACTATGATAGTATTAGTGATGTATTTGTATATCTGGTCATTTCAATACAATCCAGCGTCACACTGTTACACGGCTACGATTGAAAACAAACCGGCCGATAAGAACGATAAGAAGCCTTATCACTGAATGCTAAAATCACAAATACAGAACCGCGGTTCATGGAAGACTGCTGCGCGAATTATTGTTAAAAACACATCGCAATGTTAATATAGCTTGAAAAACACATAGAATTGATTTTTATATAATACATAGTTTCTTGATTATAAATAGCTATATTGCTTAAATCTGTTTTACACATGGTGTTTTATCGAATAGTGATTTAAATTTAAATGAAGAAAACAATTTAAGTTAAAAAAGTATAATATGGTATAAATTTGACAACATAAAAATCAAAATCGAAAACGAACGACGATTGAATTCTATATATTGAGTATTAATTATTAAAAATTATTAATTCTCCCTAATAATAATTATATAAATATAATATAATATTTTAATTCAAAAATATATTAATAACATACCTATAATATGGACGTTTAAACAGCTAAGCACATCGAGCAAGCGTGTTTCGCCTTCAGTCCGTGCGCTAGTACTACCGGCCGCTTATCGTGGACCGGCGATAGCGGTTAATCAATCATTTTTACGATTTATTATCAATCGACACGGCGGATTACACGCGATACACATCAAGAACATACGGTTTATTGTATTGTAACCGAACTTACCGATTTACCAGAAGTTTATTTACATTCTGTTAGCGATAACGTATCTGAATGAATGGCTCGCGACTTCTATGAGCTGTTAAACTATGACCACTCAATAGTCATTGAAATGATAAAATGTTCTAAGATTATTTTATACAAGAATTAGGATATGATATGCACGTTTTAGATGCCACCGATACGAGGAACCGGTGACAACCAATGGCGCGAAACTTATCTGAGCGGACAAAAGAATTTTCGACGATTAACCAAACATAATGTGGCCGGATCGAGACCAATCTATTCGCGGACAGGTGACGCGCGATACATGGGAAAAATAACGACAATATATCTACATAGTTTATATTTTATGTTACACGATGAGAAATTGTTTAAAAAATATAACACGAATATGGTAAGCTGCATACTTTTAGCGACAAATGATTTTCTTTTAGTATTCAATAGGTATCTAAAGCCGTCTGTACATAAAAGTCATGAGGTTCAAATGCCGCTATCTCTCCTGACACTCCCAGAACTTTTTAACTACGCAGAGAAGAGAACGGTTTAGTGTAGTGAGTACTCAGGTATACATACATCCAGCCGCCGAGCACTGCCTGACACCCACTGATACGTCACTCATACTGCTACAAGTTTTCTTGATGAGAAATATCGCGCGAACTGTTCCAAATGGATTTTATGTTTTTGTCAATCAAGCTGCGTGTGGGAGATTTGTTCTTGAATTAAGATTCACCCCCTTTTTCTTATTTTTGCTTTAAGGTTCATAAACTCGACGACTGAGTGCTAAAAACTTAATAAATAATATTTTTATATTTATTTGTCCCGTTCTATTGTTTTAAATAAGTCGCTAAGATGTTGATTAGGTTTAATTAGTAATTATTGTAATAGTACAATGCTGTGATATTAACAACGTGTACTCGATAGGTTTTCATTTCCGCGTGCACGTCGCTCGATAACAAAGAAGTGTTGACATATTTAGAACAAGCCTGAAATCGAGCCGGCTGTGCTGGTGCGGGTAGAGCGTCATGCCGACAGCCGTCATAGCTGCCAACACACCCAACGGGATTTTAATTTTCGAATCCATCCCGAGTTTGACGCGTCGCTTCCCGCGCTTTTTGTTGCAAAAGTCAAATCGAAAGCCCGATTGCTTCCTCTTATTATTTTTTGAACTGCCAAAGTTAGGTGTTGATTGACGCGTTTTTGCGAATGGCTTGTCTGTCTGCCTTTGAAATTGAAGCTTGATTGGTTTCAATATTCTATACCGAAGTTTTGACAACTTCACTTACGATAGGGGAAAATCATTTAGAAGTTACAACTCAAATATTTACGCTTTTATTATGTAAATTAATCAGTGATGGGAAGGAGGTTAACTTTCTGTATCCAATTTTACTTTTTTAATGTATTATGTTCTCTATAATCTGTATATATAGTGTGAGTGTTACAAAGAGAATTGCATTTAAAACTTCAAATAGTTCACAATAGTGAAACCTTTTGGCAGATATTTTAAAATAGGAATAAATGTTTGAGTCGGAGCGTATCGGCGAGACCAACGTCCGTCACTATCTTTATTCCACACGAACGCGCCGATACTCGCCTCCCGATACACCGGCTCGATTAAAATAAGAATACCGTGAGTACAACACTATTGTGAGCTGGACTTCCGAGGAGCTCTGTAACTGGATACTGTGTTTAAGACGTGTCAACAACGATACACGTGTTCTTGTGTTTGTTTGAAAGATATTGGGTTATCGAATGTTAACTAAAGACGCGACGATGGCATTCATAAACTTTTTGTTTCCTTGAATTAGAAGTGAAATACACATAAATATATGTAAAACATAAATACGTACAGTAGCATATATTTTTTTGCCACACGCAGCCAAAACTAGTTACCATTTTTAATAAAAGCGACAGAACGGATGTAATAAAACTAAAGTCGTAACTGAAACAAGGTCGTCGAGAGCCTTCATCGTAATAGACTCTCAATAATCCAACATGGCGTCTGCAATTCGAGTGCAGATGCAATTGTCACGGTCCAGCGCCTCGGCCGGGCGCGCTCCTTGTTTTTAGTCGATTGCTCGATGACTCGATATTCGTTTTTGGTGGTGCCCCGCCAGCCGCCACAGATACCGCCGCGGCCGTACGAACCTGTCATATCAGCTCTTTGTTCGGCGTGCAGAAAAAAGAGAACACCAGATAAAAAGTCTCCGAGCAAATTGGGCGTCTCTGTTGTAAACAAGAGAGGTGGAACACGCAGATAGCGGACAATGAACGTCCGATTCATTTTTAGGAAGGAATCCGTTGATTGTTTCGACTCATCTTGTCGCTTTGTTTCTTTGTAGCGCTAGTTTCGGACGTCCCCCGCCCCCCGCCCCCCGCCCCGTCTCACTGACATCCGTATATATTTTTTGCGAGCATCTTTTACGGTATTCCGTTCCAACGGAGGCTGGTTCATTGTTGGCGGTGCTAACATGTGCGACTCTGTTATTTATGTGTTGGATGCGGCCACCTTAATAGGTATATCTGGACAACGTGAGGTCCATTATCTCAGCCAAGCTGGGGGTGGAGACTGGGGGGAGGGAGAGATATGAATCACTGGGAGTAATGGCTGCAATATCACGTAGTGCACTTTGTCAACTGGTTGTAGCCTTGCAGTCGCATAGATAATACTCTGATAACTGTTCAAGGAGGATGGGGTTCTTATATTAATGAGGATTCGATTGTCGATTTACACGTCGCGTCGCGGTGATTACGAACTTGAACACTATTACGACCAAAATATTAGTAAATTATAAGCAGCGTTCCGTGTGAATGCATGTACTACGCACCTCGTTGAACAAAATCCTATACATTAGCAGTTTCCAGAGATTCAGAGCCCTCGTGATATCAATACGGGCTGTGAAGTGTTCGAGGCGTAGAAAGAGCAGCGGAGATACGATCGAGGGTCATCAGAGCGCCGGCTGAGGACCCGGGCGCGGCTAATCTGCCTTCGCGGACCGATCTTAGGCTTATTCGACAATTCGGATCCTGACACCGCGCCGCCGCTTGTTTGAACAATGACCTCGTTTGGCCACTTATAATTTAATCATTACTTATTTATAACTCCAGATTAATTTATAATAAATTCATTTTACGTATAATGTTAGACAATGGAAATTATAATCAGAATTTAATTCTTTTATAGTGCATATAGTGATTGTATGCGATGTTCCGATATCGATAACACATCGATTACAAAGCCAACATCATAATAGTCGATGTGGCCAATAAATGTTAAATATTTCCCACGACTCACAGCGGCTAAGTGATAATATTTATTACAATAACAAATATTAACAGATACACGATGTTGCAATTAAAACGGATCTTATATTGTATGGTAAATCAAAGAGTAGATATACATGTTAAAATTATTATATCAATAATGATTTTTATTAAATTAGTGTTTAACAAAAATTACATCAGTATAACAAGTAATTATTATCTGTCAATATATATCCTAAGACGTTTATTTTTATTTTTTATTAATGAATTATTCGATTATTTATCTAATCGATTTTATGTAATCGAGTAGTGGTATTCGTTAACATGCTTGTACGTAAGTTACAGCATCCAAAATCTTAGCTCAGCTCGAGATGTTCATACATCGCCTTGATATATACTGTGTGAACAATGAACTAACTAAAGGTGATTATAACACATAGTTTGATGGTGATAACATAGAAAGAACCTCCCGTAAACAAATGTATTTGATATTCTTATAATTTAATTGTTTCTGTCTTGAGAGGGAATCTAGTATTCACATGAAAAAAACTAAAGGAAACTTTTTAATAATTAACATATAATACAATATATTGAAACAAAATAATACTTGAAGATAAAACAATTAGTACAAAACAATGACAGGAATAGAAAAATAAAAATTAAATGTTATCAATATTGCAATTGAAAAAATGACTAAAAAAGCAATATGTTTATATGTAAACTGATTATAATTGTTATTCTTCAGAGACATGACAAAAGTTTTGAACACACGACCACGATAAAAGCAGTTAAAATTTTCATTTATATGTATTTGCGAAGAGAGCAATGAAACAACATATGTAAATTGAGATATGAACACAACACATTAGTTTAGTGGAAATCAAAAATCCATAACGGAATATTCATCCGAACAGCAAGAAATATTATTAATACAAACTTACCGAATAGGAACGGCAATGAATCAAAAACAAAACAATGTGATTATCCCGCGCATTCTGTTAGACGGTGGCGCGAGTCATGACGTTACAGATAACAAATAACAGAAATGCAGATTAAAAATATATATGAAATTAATATTTTACTCATTCATATTTAATAATATTATATAAAATATTTAATTTAGTTTACATATGAATTCCAAGTGTGTGAATTAAAATAAATAAAATCTTGTTTCTTTGAGAGAAAAACGCACTTGTCAAAAATAAGGAATTCGCTGGAGCTTAGAACAAAATATTAATACTCTTATATTTACGGCTAACATAATATTTTAGTCGAATCTTGTGACTTGTTCCACTCAAAGAGTTCGACAAGAGGCAAGCGCAGGAAATGAAGCGACACCCGGTGGAGGCGCGCGATAAATCCCGCCATAGACAAAGAACGCCATCTTGTGACTTTATTAAACCAAAGACAAATTAACTGCTTAACTTTTACATCAATGATATGGATACTGTTCATTTGTACTTTTTATCGGAACTATTGTAATAACAAAACTCAAAAGTCGACTAATTTTGCTTTGTATCTTCATCATTATTTGTAAGTATTGTTATTTTATCAAAATTGTATTGCAAATAAAATAAAATTCTAAATATATATCGTCTTATATTTGATGTCAAATTAATATTTGTTTTACTCTGTTGTGTTAGATATCACCAACAAATTTAACGGAGCGAACGGAATCAATTTTAAATATGTTAATACTTGTGAGTGTGTTTCCATCGACGTAAGGAAAACACGGGTTATATAGATACAACTTTTTTACAAGTCATCACCACAATAATGTTGCCATTACTATAAAAAGCAACAGAGAAGACATAAAATTAATTAAATAAAATAAAAAACTACCATTAAATTTTCAATGATAAAATTATGAAATATCACTTAAAATTTAATTACCTTTATATAGTTGGTATTTAAGATGAGTGAAGTTAATGATAATAAAATATATATGTAAATAATAATAATACGTGTGTGTATAAAATGGAAGCCGCTTCCAAGTGTTCGTTACATAAAGTTTAAAACGTCGAGCGGTAAACGGTTCGGGCGATCTCTTTCAGGAAATTAGCACAGCTTCCTACGCGGGATTATTGCAAAATAAGATATTGTTTACAATCTATTTCATTCGTTCATTTGTTTTCCATTCGCGAACAGTCTCTGTTCGGATTACTTGGAGCGAAACGTTCACAGAATCAGCTGATGAATTTTGATTACCGTTTCCTGTTAATTCCATTTTAATCATTAGAATGTCTTGTATATATTATGTTTGTTTTTATTTATTATTATTTATTTATGAGGACATTAAATTATATATTTTATTCGACAGGATGCTATAATGATTGGCCACTTAAGAAAAAGTCAATTTTAAAAATAGATTATTATAATAAATTAAAATTATATTAATTATTAGCATAAATAGTTCTAAATTTGTCTTTTAAATATATACGACGATAAATCATAATTGTATATCTGTTGCAATTTGACAGATATAGGCGAAATAATTATATTGTTATTGACTTTTAAAATATATTTATAGATTAAAAGAAAATTAATGATATGTACCGTGGAATAAATAATATTAATGACAGCTTATTACAAAATCAAAGTAGTGATCTGGAGATTAGTATGCAAGAGATAGACCTTATACAACAAGCATTGAGTTATTTTAATAAAAATATATATGTATTCGTTATTATTATTTTTGATTCAAAAAATTTATATAAAATTTGGTTTTATTTTTTATTTTTTCGAGTCCAACTTAAATAATAATAATTTATCACCCAATTTATAGACATTTTATAAAGATCGTATAATGATAATGTTTATAACGAGAACGTGTCCGATTCTATTAAAATATATTTAATGATATTATTTAAATTTATCATCAGAAATCATGGTATCGATGACAACTGAATAAATATGTATTGTTATAAAATATTATAAGCTTTTTACATAATTTTATATGGAATGTTCGATGAAATAAAAAAATACCAAAAAAAAGTCACTTGAGAAATAAAATTACACTTTAATTGTCGACGAAAAAGATATATAAAAAAAACTGTCATTTCTTAGGCATAAAACGTATAAAATTCAGTTAAGTATCTATTTTAATATAAAAAAAGGAATTTTAGTCGACTTTTCTATCGCTATTTATAGGAACGTTTAAAATAAGTTTTTGTACACCTAATATTAAATATTTTATACGAAAATAAATCTATAATCTTTACTATGATAATCAGATCACACCAGCAGGTTCAGTTGTGAGCAAGAAACAGAATTAAAGTAAAAACGACTGAAATTAGCATTTATAATACATTATAAATATAACAGACAAAAAGTTTATATATTATATAAATACATAATGTAGCCATTAAATTTTATTATTCCAAGGATGATAAATAACAAGAAAGCGAGGCCTGAAATTTTGGTAATACGGAATTATTTTGATTGTATTTTATGTAGTTTTTATTGTTTGTTATGTGGTTGAGGATTATTTGAGTCAGTGGTGGCCTAGTGGTTAAAAGGCCCGCCTCTCATGCATGAGGGCGCGGGGATTCGATCCGGGCAAGTACCAATGTGATTTTCCCGAGTCATATGTACTTTCTAAGAGTATTTAGACATCACCGATTAATGCATTCCCAAAGAGGGTTGATGTCAGACAGGCGGCCGGTCGTAAAAACAATTAGCCAAAACTATTCACAATATGTAAGGCAGACCCTGGCTAAAAGCTGGGAAATCGCCACGAAGAAGAAGAAGGTTATGTGGTTGAGGATTTGATGGACCAATTTTAGCAGAACCCAAAAAAATTAAATGCTTCGATTAAAATAAATGCTAGAAAGACTATTAAATCGTCAGCTTATTTCTCTATAGTATCAGTTGTTGATAAATTATGATTCTTTTTTGCATATCTACTATATGTCTTATTTAAGACGGTATTACAATTATGACTAGATTCCAAAGTTAAGTTTTACTACAAAATCAAAAAGTTTATGACTATTTTTCACTAAAATCTTGAGCGATTTAGTTCAAGTGGAATTAAATTTTTGGAAATTCAAAAAATAATGCCGTAAATGGCTATTTGAATAAAAAATATCAAATAATACGAGTGACACAGTGAGAGACATTATAGGAAATTGCGGTCGCCATTGCGTCACGGGCGTGATATTCAATATATTTGATTGCCTTTTGCTCTTCCATTTCAATATATTTTCATATTGGCATTATAAAAAATAAAAATACTTTATTTACGTACGTCTGTCCTCAAGAATAAACAGTCGGCAGTCCGAGCTAATCGACCTATGATCTAGACGAAAGTTAAAATAGTACATAATTTATTGATATATTTTATTCATATAAAAACTAGTTCCTTAAAGAACACGTATCCAATAAAACTATTATGATCAAATAAATTAAAAGTTATCGCGGTCGCGGATTAATTTTTAAAATACATCTTATATATTAATATAAATTGATAATCATTTGAATAATTATATCATGTGTATAAATAACAACAAATATATGCTATTTTTAAAACGGTCACAGCGACTCGACGGTGGTGCCATCTATTAGGCTTTTTAATAAAATCCTCATAAAGTTTTTATAATGTTTTCAAGAGAATAGTAAAGATGTCAGCACTATCATTAAATATTCGTAAATTATTTTGTTAGTATTTAAGCGTTGTACATCTCGACATGAACTTTAGCACACTTAAGACTAAGTTTTCAGTAATTAGCTAAAATATTGGAATATTGTAAATATGAAGCCTGCAATTGCTCGTAAATTTTTCACTTTTTTTCTAGAAAATAACTCAAAATAATTAAAAACTTTTGCAACTTCATTCAAAGCTACGCTAAGTATGAGTCGGCATCCTCAAGATACATACATACATACGGAGCGTACCAATTTTTCATTCATAAATTCACACATTATAGTATTAACGTAGCTCATTGAGTGTGAAACGGCAAACGCGGCTTTTTTAGGCCTCGGCCTCGAATCTCGCGGGTAGCGGGGCGGCAGCGGCGGCGGCACGGAAACGCATACTATTCTCCAAACTAGCGGGCAACGGGCACGGAGAAATGTATGCGTTTTCGTGCCGCCGCCGCTGCCGCCCCGCTACCCGCGAGATTCGAGGCCGAGGCCTTAGTGTCACGATGCAAACTTCGACTAAGCAACTTTGTACCATTTTATCTTAAATAGCTAATATGTAGTAGTAGGGAGACGAGACAGAAGATAGCTTTGTAATATAAAATATTCTTCACTCAGTTATATATTTATTTTTATTATTTTTATATACAGGGGCATACGAAAAGACGGTCAACATGATGGAAAGTAGTCACCGTCGCTCATACACATCTACAGCATAAGGAGTATTGTAGACACATTGCCGACCTTATAAAAGTCCAAACAACTTATATATAGGTAGTTAAAAATATTTCATATCACTCCTTCTACATTATTCTACCGATCTGTTTAAAAAGCAATGTTTTCAATCGCATTTTCTTAGATTTCAAATTCCAAGTATCAGTGCGTGTTTGGATAAGGCTCTACGTATGATGATAAACGCCTAACATCCATATCAGATGGATAGTATATCCTGGGAGGGTTAGCATGAGGTCAGATATTTCAATTTAACGTCGGATATTGGCGTCGTGACGCACCATACGTCGCCGATCGCCTTCCACTTATCGTTATATTAAATCTATACAAGACTTATAGTTGTGGACGATGGAACTTGGAAGATTTTACATAAATTTAATTATCTAGTCTCTTAATACGTTTTGATAGTAAAAGATTTGGATACACGAAGGCCCATATTACAATAGAAAGCAAAGGCATGTGAAATAAGTCAGGTAAGTCTTCTTAGTGTTCCTATAATAAAGATAACTTCAAAAGTAATATTTAAGGATAATTTCTTCATTAATATAGAAGAAGATTTTCCATTATAAATGACGAATATACCTCGTTTGATTTGAACTACATTTTTAACGTTATCTTAAGCATAAACTTTATAACAAAGCCCAAGTGAGTCAACTCAGTGAATCATCGATATCGATAAATAGTTCTAGTCACTAGCTGCTGATGATGATTTTTAATAAAGGCTACAATATTCGCTAAGTATGACGCCCGCTTAGAAGAAATTCTTGATAATATTCTTCATTGTCTTAAACATAAATCGGTATAATGTTTTTCTTTTACGACTAGAATATTTCAAGTTAAACATAAAAATTATAATTGTATGCTTTCATATTCATTTAGATCGAAATAATAATAAAAAATCCATGTAGTACAATTGTGACAAAAGTCTAGATTTTAGTATTTAAAATTTAAATCAACTTTATAGATTTCATTGATTAAAACCCAAAACATTTTAAAGGATAAAAACTATCCTTAATACACAACACTACAGTCGATTTATATTCAGCCATAATTTTAATTTGTTATATTTTCAATTTACCTTCTGTAATACATAAATTTTAATAATAATTATGTCTTTTCGTTTCTATACCTCAAATGATTTAGGTTCTCTATATCCTTTTGTCTGCGCACACGCAGCTTAGCTCCTACTTTATAATCAAAACACAAAAATTAATATTGCATAGCGGTTTTATGTACGTTTAAAATTCGACCTAATAAACATTCAAAGCGAATGCATTTTTGTGGTCACTGTACAGTTTGAAAGGATATTGAACCGTAATATAAAGATAATAGAATATATAATCGCATCAAATCAGTTGTATAACAGAAATGCAGTGGCGTACATTGCAAAAGGCTGTGGATTCGTGATATGAGTGTTTAATAGATTGATTGATGAGATCGATGATAGTTGACGGAGTATCGCCCGACACGCTGTGGGAATTATAAACGAACTACTGAAATGGTGTGCAATAAATAATAAATATGTCATATGTTAGAAAATATATTATATTTTATTGTAAGTGACGTTTATTTGGGTGACATTTTGTCTTTTCAATCTGACGTTTCTATTTCAAAATAGCGGAGTTCAGGGGAGCAAGTGATCAAAGTATTGTATTAACACTAGCGATGTACATCTATTTAAGTGTTTATTATGTTTGTTTGTATAAACCAGGTTTCAGGCTGAGTTATTTATCTAATTTAATATATTTGTGATGGTTTTTTTTAACACAAAACTAACCGTGATCACGGCAAGACGAGACGAGGATGTCAGGTGCAAAGTAACCGAAACATCCTGAGTATGTTGGAAAAATAATTATAAAGACGTAGTTATCGAAAAATATTAGTGTTTTTTCAATGAATACTCGCAAAAGTCTTACATCTCATTACATATTAACTAAAATTTTAACGTTATTATAAAATCAAAAACTCCAAATCTATTTAATAACCAAACATTACTAAACGTCTCCGTGTGATTGCTTTTAACGATTACACACTATTAATATTATCAATATACAACACATTATAAAATTTTCAAACACTCTGTATTAAAATTTATTATATATATATATATATATATATATATATATATATATATATATATATATATATATATGTATACGCGTCAATTATTTTGTACTGGGCTTATATCAAAACGTAATTCTCAATAGTTATCTAATAATAATTCTAAACCTGACAATAGTTAGATTTCCTGTCATTAAGATTTCCACTTCAGTTCTAACTATCATGGTTAACGGTTTAACTAAAGTCTGGTCTAACTTACGGTGACTAAGACATGCATTGCGGTTCAGAAGTCACGTTTGGTCATCGGAAGTGTTGGAAGATAATCTTTGGTCAGATCAGAGTCACTATTCGCAATCTGATTTAATAACATAACGTCTCATTTGATAGGAAGAAAAACTGTATAAAGTTTTTATATTAAAATGTTTGATTATTTTATTTATAATCTTCCTTAAACTAAACCTATATTATGTGAAAAATTGAATATTATATACTTGTATGTAAATATTAGCTGTTTATATACTTTATATTATCCGTATGTAACAGTTAAGGTAGTGTGAGTACACAGCAATAATAACAAAGCCTCCATAGTCGTTGTAACATTATCATCGTTATCAGCTCCATAGCTTATCGCTCACTCATTAGTGGCTTCGTGAAATGTCGAACACTGTTACTGTCTGATTATTTACAATACAGCCTTTTTTAGGTTAAATTTTGATGTTTAAAGAATAACATATTAAACCTCCGTGGACGATAAAAAAATAATTAAATATCTTCGGCTGAATACGTAGTGTTCGTCGGCCATTTTGTTAAAATTTGACGTTTGGCAACACTCACTTGTATAACAAATAACAAATTACGATTTTCCAAAAATGTAGCATCAATACACTTCTAACACGGAAATAGTTATACTAAATGACATTGAAAATTGCCGTTCTTTTTTACATATACCTAATATAAAATAAGTAGATAATGTTTCATAAAAAAGGAACTTTGACCTTTAACTATAAAAAATCCACGTGTCATTAGTATAATACCTAATAACATCAAGGTCAATATTCTGTTTCATTTCCAAAATTATTTATTATAACTACATTTTTTTTATGTTTAATATATGTAACTAAATCATTTACATTTTAAAAACGTTATTCAATTTAATGTTACGTTCCACGAAAGTATTCAAAAATTAAAAATATTTTATTTGAAAATTTAGTCTGTCTTTAAAAATATATCATGCTGTTTTTCTGCATATATTTGTTTTATAGAATAAAACAATGAAGTTTGTTTCAAATTTCACGTTAAATAACAATAAAAAGAGTCCGATAAACCTAAAGCAATACATTTTCTCCTTAAAATCAATAAGGAAGGAGTAATTTTAATTGGCATACAATAAAATGTGAATATGTCCGTCCGTTGTACGTTCAGATTACCGGTAAGGAGGGCGAAATGTAATATCGATATCTTACACGACTTAATATATAAAAACTAAAATAAACCATACAATAATAACGACATAATATATAATACAAGTTAATTTAGACTAAAGAGCGTCCAGATATCAAAGTGACTCAATAATAATAGAGTGGTAATGAGTCGATATTTTATATATCGATTAAAAGTCAGCCATAGTGGCGTGCGTGGCTGCTGATCGGTCAGCTGATTGCCCCCGCGCAGGCAGCGCAGGTGCTGGGACTTTCGTGACAATATAATTGTGCCGCATGCCTCCCCCTTAATTTATACCTAATAGTGAGATAATCGCATACTTTTTCGCACGTCTCATTTACATTTTAGTCCTTTATCTGCCTGAGAATGGTATAATGATATTCCGATCTGGACTCTCGATAATTTGTCTCACGGCGACTCTCGCAGACGATGTTCATATTTCGTGTAAGCTTAACTCGATTGTTTTTGTTTTATCGATTCGTTTGACAATTATTTCATCGAGAAAACTTAATTGTTTGTTCTCTTTTGTAATATATTTGGCTGAATGCGGAAAACATATCAGTAATATTTGGATTTTCCCTAATTTTGAAATTAATATAATATTTGCTTTATATAAATCTTGGAAGATAAAGATAAGTTATGACTGAGTTTTGATATGTTTATAATTATTCAGTTTTTTTTATAGTATCGATATAAAGTAAATCGTGTGTGAGCATCACTAGCTATGTCTAGCCGTGTGACTCTACGTTTAATTGGCGGCAGGATATGAGTGGTGCAATTTATTATATATTTTCTTTATTATAGTTTATAATAATATTGTACTCTGAGAAACACTGAGATGGATCTCACTAGAGGATGTGAATCTTTTCGTTTATGACAGAACCGATATATTTTAATTAGATTTTTCGGTTCGTTTAATTCGTTCCGTTCGTTTAATTAATTAGATTTCCTAATCTCTCTTTAATAATAATAAGATCTATATTAATAAACTTATTCACTAGTTCCTAAATATTAATAGAATTAAACATTTTTAATATAATAATTAATATGTATAAAAAATATGAATTAGTTCTATTTATACCTAATAGGCGTTTTAAAAAGTAATTAAATATATCAAGGAGTCTTTAAATTGGCAATTTGTAAACTAAGAGGTTCTAGCATTAAGTTTGAGTTATGATAAATATCAAAAATTTTTGGAAAATTATCATTAATACGATCGTATTAGCTGATAATCATCTGTTCCGGCTAATGGAGCGTTCATTATGTATTAAAACCGGTAGAATATTAATTTGTTTGAGTATTTAATGTCTTAATTCACTATATATTATAATATTAAATGTATCATTTGTATTTCCCATAAGCAAACATTCCACGGGCTCGTCTCATAGTTCGCGTGGACAATAAATCGAGTCGGGACACTCTTACAAATTGGCACGATGGCATCGCTTGTTAACGCGCCGATCTTAGGGTTAGTGCACATGAACGACAGCTAATAAATCACAAACACAGGAAACTACTTCATTATAAGTATATAAAATACATTTGAATTAATAATATATATTTTTAATATATAATATGTCTGTATATGTTTTTTATTTACAACAGTGTAGTGTAAGCGATCCGCCGCGTCGTCCCAGTCGTGACGAAGCCCACGCATCTCCGAGACGTCCCTATACACTGATACTAGATAGTAAAACATTATAATGTGTCTAAATAAAGTTGAATTCAACTGAATATATTAAAATATAAAACCTCTTTTATATATTACAGCCATAGAAATCGAATTAAAAAACACTTAACCTTTTACTCTTAGCAATTAAAAAAAATATATATTTTTCTAATTCAAATGAATATATTACAAAAAATGTTAGCAATAGGAATAAAGGGTGTTCTAGTTGAAGATAGATATTTGATTTGATCTTAGCAATCGGAACTTTAGAATATGTTATTGTTGGAAATTTTTAATATATTTTTTCTTGTTCTTATTGTAGTTTTTTCTTGTTGTAGAGTTTTAGTTATCCCTATAGTAGAGCACCCTGTATAAAAAAAAATATGTAGTATCAGATTTCAAACCTTCAAGAAAAGTGAGGCTAAAATGTTTTCCATCTCAGGCAGATTAAAACAATTGCGACGCCATGTCTTCTAAAATTCAACAACCAACGAAGACAATGACACAATATTATATTACAAAGAAATCTAATGAATTATTATTATTATTAAAATCGATCTGTCTACGTACGTAAGATTTATGGAGTTATTTTGATACGACGCCTGACATTAACGACGATACAAATTTTCATGTGATTTGTTAAATAAATTCATTCTATATGTATATTCTATGATTATTTATTGGCTGTGATTTAATTATTGAATTGTTTAACATATTATTATTGTTTCCTAACAACTGTACAGTCGCGTCATAGGTATATGGTACCTACACTAGTGTCGTTTTATATTTTAACTAGCTTTCCGCCCGCAGCTTCGCCCGCGTGGAGTTCGGTTATATCGCGTTACCAAGATAACCTTTCAAAAGTCTGGGATAAAAACTATCCTATGTTCTTTTTGAAGGTCAACTCCATCTCTGTACCAAATTTCATTAAAATCAGTTCAGTGGTTTAGGCGTGAAAGACAGACAGACAGAGTTACTTTCGCATTTATAATATTAGTAGGGAAGTAGGGATATGAATAATTCAATGATTGAGACGTCTTTTTATTTAACATCATTAAAATGTGATAAAGATAACGTTTTTTAAAATATAACAAAATTTACATCTAAGAGCTTGTTTAACTGTTACTATGTTTATGGCTTTTGAATAACATATGAAACTAATTTCAAATTATATTATAATTATTATATTAAATTTTATAAAACCTATGTTGTAATACAATAACTTTTAATCTAGCTGCGATGGTGTCTAATAAGAAAATATTTTATAAAACTACATGTGTATATGTGTGTGTATGTGTGTGTGTGTGTGTGTCTAAAATTAAGCATTATCTCACTAACACAGGTATTCTATAAAAAAATTATACCCATTATGAGTCTTATTAATGGATTTTTTTATAAAATTTTGAATTGGCAATAAATAATCATATCCATTTAAATCTGGATACATAAACTAATGATTTAATATCGAATATTTATCATTTTACAAACATAAGCGACTATAAAATACAAAAAGTCTCAATATTTTTGCAATGATTTAATTCACTAGCCTTTATTTAACAAGTTTTTTCTTAGTTATTCCCAATCATTAGTTTATTACAAATATAAATATCTTCATATATGATTAATAAATAATTTTTAAAGCAACAATAATTGTTAAAACGATAATATATCTGACGTGTGTATGACATAGCGTAGGGGTTAAAGAAAATCTTTATCAGCTTGATAGAGCCCGCATGCAGATAGCACAACGGTAGGTTAGTTAAAATTTATGTATCAGCTGATTTTAATTATAAACGACAAAGTTTTATTGGTTCTCGTGCTAATTTTATATGTTACATTACTTAAATTTATCTCTACCTAGATAACATAATGCATTATGTATTCACTGATTCAAAGTAGAAAATATTTTGACTTAATTTCGGATACGTGTAGAACTGGCTTTGTATTTCGAAAATATTTTATATGAGATACAATCGCGTCTGAATATTTCTAATTTTAACAAAAATAATACAAATATATAACTTCTATTGAAATACGAATACTTTTTTTTAAATTTATAATCGCCAATAATCTAAGAATACGATCAACATAAAAAGATTCCAGAGCCGATTTGGAGACCGTTCTGTGTGGAGGCATTCTATCTGTTTGTATCGATTATCGGCCGATCTTTAATCGGCGAATCGTCTTACGATCGGACGTTTTGACGATAAAGGAACCCCAGTTTTCCCTCCCACGAGTTAGATAAGAAACCATTTCATATTAAAATAGGAATATTATAAAATTAAATCATCTACACCTGCCTACTCTGTTATATTAAAGTACTGTTAGGTATGACTTTGTGGTTCGAATATTCTCTTTCAAAAGTTATTATAATTATATGTAGTAATCATGATGATATAAACGCAACAGTTCTGTTTTTCAATATAAAGTTACAACTACCATAAACTTCTGTCAAGAACGAACAATTACAAAAAAACTACCATTTTCTACCAATACACACGTAATTCTACCAAATTATCTGTCAAACAATTACCGTTGGATTAACTGGATACAACTCTATGTGACAGTATTTAACTGAGTTAAGAGCGCGCTATTAAAACCTCATTATGATGAAAATTTACAATGTCACGACTTTTGTTGTTTTTTCTTTAACAATTTTATTAAGATTATGTAAATTAATTGACAGCTATAATCGTAAAAGTCTCAATGGAATCCGTAATTCTATACGTCGTTGACACTTGCAAAAAGTTTGACATAAAATTCGTAGGCTTATAATTTATTTATTATATGCTAATTGTCAGTTTTCCGGCCACGTCGTAATTCAATTTAAAATAAAATAAATATATCATATCTAGAAACTATAAATCTTTGTGGTGAGGCAGAATATCATGGCAACACTTTTTTATGTGAAAAAAATAAAAAAAAAACTATTTAAGCTAAATATATCCAATCATTGCTTAATTTCTGTCATCAGCTGACCTTTGACAGACACCTCGTTGTATTCAATCAGTTGCTCATTATTTCACCGACCTCCAGCCTTATTCTGAACCAATAAGTCATCTTTACTTCCATAACTAACTAGAAATAATATAACAGTAGAAGATTTCTGTCACACATGTGTCTAGTGTCTAAAAATTAATCCATCGAGTATGATTATTTTATTCCTAAGGCTTTTTTTTAGCAAACCACAGATTATACATAGCTTTTACATAAGAGTAACTATAATCCAAATCTAGACAGCATTACTTTTTATATAAAAATCTTCATATTGGCAAAACGAAGTACCAAGTACACATAGATTAAACTCAAATCCATTATTATTATCTAGACTGATTTACGATCAATATCGAAGTAGTAGCCTTTTCGTCTTCCTCTCATTATATACAATAACTTTATTAAAGTATAGAAACGAAATTATTTATATAGAAACCTCGTCAGTGATGTGGGAATTACGTAAAAATGTTCAGTTACAAAAACAAAGATGTACCAGATAACACTAAAACACGGTGGAGGCGATACAAGCGAGAGATAGCCGGTTCGATTCCCGACCGATCTCGCCTCCGATAACAACGTGTTTCAGAAAAATATACATTTTTAACAATAGATTATAAGATTGTTATAAACTTAATTTATCTACATACATAGGTATATATCATATCATTCTAGGAAGACATATTTTAAATTCATTATCATTTTATTTACATAAATTTTATAATTTATTGTATTTCATTTTATATCGTTTTAAACATTTCATGGTAATTTTTGTCAAAATAAAGACATAAACATTTTTTGACGTATCTTTTATTAGTTACAGAGATAATACAGTTTATAAATACATATAGCTAAATAAATTGTAGGAGGAAAAAATAACTTTTTATTGACTAGTTTTATCAAATAGACAAAAGATACTTAATCATTATTTTAAAAATTTCAATGTTATTTACATAGTTAGGATTTAAGAGTCATAAATATAATACATTACAGGTATTTGTTTTTTAAATAATATAAAAATGAAGACTGATTTTTATTCAATAAATAATAATATTTTCAATATGACAAATAAACTTATATTTCAACTTAATTTTCTACTTTTAATTGTATTTAGGTTAAGTTAACTTTTTATGTGTTTCTTTAGATAAAATCAGCTTTTTTTGTTAAAATAAACAGGAGGCTGGTTCCCGGACGAAGTTGCGGGCTAATACAAGGCCTGAATGTGAGTGTTATATAAATACTACATAATATATGTATGTAAAGAAACTTAAGAACTAGTGTCCTCTTCGGAGTTCAACACTGAGTGGATTACAAACTACAGCTGAAGAAGAACAGTCGTGTAACATCGACTAATGAGATCGCCTACCACTTAATAAAAATATGTTTAATGTTTAAAAAATAAGAAAAAATATATATATTATTATAGCTATAATTGTGTTGGATGTAAATTAAAATTCATTAATAATAATAATACTGTTATCTAATGTGTACGCATCTTTAAGTTTCGCACCAGTGCTCACAACAATGAGACACCCCCCGATCTTTGACAACATTGATAATGAACGTGAAATCTCTGTCCGAGATAACGTGCCCCCCCTCCCCCGCCCCGCGCGCCCCCCCGGCCGCCCCGCGCACCACCCCCCCTCGCTCGCCCCCACATCTTATCAGCCCATCTCGAGTTCCCATTCACAGCACACGTCATTTTTTATCAGCGTACAGACAACACGCTAAAATAATTGTTTTGTTTCCTTATTTTAAATACTGTTATGAATATTCAATGGCGACGTGTGGATCAAAAAAAAAATAATCTAATCTAAACCCTCATTGCAAGTATGTATAGTGTTTAATTCGTGAATATAAATCAGTTTTTAGATAGCACTTAATTAAAATCTTGCGAAATAAAACATAGTTCAGTCTGTGGTCGGGTTTGACATTGACATGTATCAATATGGCGTCGCCGCACAGCGCGGGAATTTAAGATGTCTCATGTCGTAATGCTTACATGTCAAGTCTTTCAGATGTTTTCGCGAGAACATGTACGGTTAACAAATGAGTGGTAATAAATACGTTACATTAGTATAGTGTTTAAGTCTGTTTTGTGCGTTGTTAATATATTTTATGATGTATCTCGTGCTTGGCAAGGATAGTAGTTTTTACAGCGATTGCGATCTGACCTCCGGCCGTTAAAGGCGAACCAGTAACTTAGATTAATCTCTAAGTTAACAATTATTTATTATATGCTAAGATTTTATGTTGATATAATGTCTGTTGAGGAGGCGATGTGGTTTATGTTACAAGGGAACAAGTTTGATGACGATTTAATATTATATATTATAGGGCCTCCAATATTGTTTTGACGAAATTAAAAGAAGACGGATAAACTATTCTACAATCAAAATAAATTCTAACGTCAAAATGGAACTTTATCTACGGAGTGTTCAGTTTTACGACAAACATTATTCCAAGTTACATTTGAATAAAATTCGATAAGATATATCATCAAACATGTACTCTACAAATATATGTGTTATAAAATATACCAGATAAACAAATAATTATTAAAATACTCAATGAATGTGAGCAGGGTGTATCTAAATTAGTCTAAGCAGAAATCAGTCGGAATATTTGAGCAGGCGACATGTAAATAACCACAAGCAATAGATTAGTAACGAGATAATGATACACTTATCATTTGTTTGAACATCCTTCGGACGGCTACTCCACGAGCACTGACACAAACAAGATTAAAAACTAAAACATTACTCTTATCTTAAATCTAGAGTCGTCAACATGTGGAACAATGTAACATTCTATACAGCTCTGTCAGCGTACGTATGAAAATAACGTTTTAATTATTAGAGTTAATTAAATTATTTGAATATAACAACATTTGTGTGACATAATTTCAAACAAGACGTCCGGTACGTACAGATTGTTTTGATGCGCACAGCGCCGCCTGGCGGCAGCTCGGCCGCACTGGCGCACGCCATCTCCAGCTGCTTGAGGTAGCTGAGCCACAATAACATCACAACACTCGGGTCAGAGCACGACTCTGTCTACGGGCGCGCGGGTTTTCGTGTGCGACGTCATTCTTTTGCCGCGTAATTTTAGTGACTGGCTCGGCAGCGTCGCCCTCGCCCCACCCCGCCGGTGTGTGTGGTGTGTGTACAAGCTGTGGGCACGCACACAGGCGCAGCCGATCCCTTATCAGTTCGGTTTAACTAGCAATGGCCCGAGATCCTATCGGCCCGGAGCTCGCGGTAACGTTGCATTGAAAGATAACGTCAGCGATGCTATCTCTGTTTGAATAAACTTGTATAAAATGACAAATAAAAAGCTACGCCATACAAGTTTACGGCGATATTTGGAAGGTCGCCGACTGTGGAATGTGACGCGAAAAACTTCTTGCATTTAAACATATCACCTACAAACGACGACGGCTACCAAAAATGACACTTCTTGCTTGATGACTTTCAAATAGATTTCAGGAGGAGTCCATAAACTGTCCATGTTAAGCAAGACAGATATAAAACTAATCAAGAGTGTACCTTCATGTATTTTCTTCTTTATCTGAGGAATTCAAAATCACGATAATAATAATTTCACGTCGACTACGTTATCTCACGGCTCGTGCATAAAAGAACCTTGGCCATTTACTTTCTATTTATACAAACAAACACTTCATTGTCAATAAACCGACGCAATAAAGATACATTTATATGAAATCCAGCGTCGATTGTGATCTAGCACACTTCGGACCATCGGCGAGTTATCTTGGAGGAGATCGAAAAACACTCGATAGGGAATCGATATTAAACTCACAGTCACTCGGACAACAAATCGATTCTGTTACTCGACTCTCCTGTAATGTAAATATAGTTTTAAAACACAGACAACTGTTTGCCAATAGTTTTAAATAAACTTTTATTATCAATTGAATGTGTTAATTAAGCATGGCCAGCTGTTGATTTCGTTTAAGATAACACTTGGTATTCATAGTGGGTTATAAGTATCTTAGGAATTAAATATTCATAGACTTTTATCAAACGATCTGTGATTATTCAACATTCGTAGAAAGAAAAATAAAAAGACGTTATATTATATGAAAAATTTTATGGCGACTTCTCAATACATTTCTTTCTAATTTTCAGATACTGAGACGTGTTACAAGACATATTTTTTTGTCACGGTCTGAATATGTAGTGAGTGTGTTATAGATAACGTTTTAGTCTATTTTAATACATAGAATGTGTTCGTAGCGTAACAGTAGATGCTGCGATAAGATGCTGTAGATATCAGCTCCACACACCTGTCTGTCGGTCATCTGAGCGAGACGTACTTCATTGTCGAGCCTTTCATCTTATATCATGCATCACTCGTGTGATTGTTCACTTATTAAAGTCTACATCTACAAAATATTCTCGTCTATGACTAGACACTGGCATGTTTAAGTTTATTATTTTGCTATGATATATATAACACTAGTCTTTGCCCACGACTTCGTGTTATATAGTTTCAGAATAAGCAATGTACATATAGCTGACCGGGCGAACTCTACTCTAACTTAAACACAGTAGATAAGAAAATTTTCTATATGATCAACTTATTTTTTTGATGAAAGTGTCCTATGTCCTTTCCTTATTCTAATCCATCTCGCCACCAATCTTTATCCAAACCCGTATAGCCGTTCTTGAGTTATAAATAGTGTACCTAACATGACTTTCTTTTGTATATACATATAAATTAATCAAAATTACCTACATAGATTAAAAATGCCTAATGATAAAAATAGATTGAAATAACTTGAAATCTCCATATTAAAATGTTCCTGATTTTTCATTTATCATAATTAAAGAAAATTCAGTACATATTAATAAACGTCATATATAAAAACTTGTTTTATTCTCTATACTTCTGGTTGTCTTTTTCGCGTTAAGTGCCGTTGAAAGCGTCTGTCTGTTATATTATTATGTATCACAGATTGTCAATTATTTCTAAATTTCTTTATATATTGCTCCGGAGACTTGACATACTTGTAATATTTTCTGAAGAACTTTATTAGCACCTTGTGATGTATTTACTTTATCCGTCAGGAACAAAAAAGATTAAAATGAAACTGAATATAAATTGACTGCTTAGTTATTATAAAGATTTAATTATGATACAAACTTTTTTGTAAATCTTAGGTCGGAAATCCATAGGTCTTATACGACTTGTAAATGGTTTAATAAATGTCAAAGTCTTCAAACTGCCAATCCATAAACAATGATAAAACTTGGAAAAGCGTATTTATAAAAAAAAATTACATTGACAAAAAAAATTCCACGATTCCAGTGCAAAATGAAGGGTTAACTTTAAAAATTTAAAAAATAATCTAATAAGTATATTGGACAGTTGGTTGATAGACAGTTTAGTAGTTATAGACAGATCCTAAAATTAATGTTGATGAAACATACCTACACAAATTTTAAGTAGTACAAGAAATTTGAAACCAAAGATTGTGAGTTATGTTGCAAATATTTTATATATAAAAATAATTCTTGTATATGATAAAAATAACATAATAAATATTGAAAGAATATATATACTATACGTTATTTATAAACTTGTACACGTGTATGTAACTTAATATTTCAAAGAAAAAAAATATTTATCCTGATATATAAAAAACTTTTAAATGACCAATCATTGAAATGAGAGCAAAATAAAATCATTATTATCTCAAAAATATTGAACTCATTACTGATGCACATAAAGTATGTATATAGTAAATGTTTAGATCTGACAAATTCAACACTTATATAGTAGATAGTATTCAATGTATTGTAGTTGTAACGTTATATACAAGTGTTCAGGAGCCGGCGTGTCGTAAACAACAAAAAAATACTCAAATTCATAAGAAAGCTCAGATAACGGTGGCGCCACCTACATCCACTCAGATAAACAAAATGTATAAATCAATCCGTGTACTCAGCTGATAAGAGTGATAAGGAATTAATAAGATTTCGGCCCCTAATGGACTCCTAATGCGACCGAGATATTAGATTTTTATTACTATATCCTTTTAAAAAATCTCACGTGTTATATTCATGTTTGTGTTGTTCACAGAATATTTGTGTTCAATGTTTTAATAAAATAAATATTTTAAAGTCTTTACGATGGCAGAACAAAGTAAGTTTATAATAATAATCATTATATTCTAAACGATATTATCTCCGAACACATATGCAATGACGTTGCAGATATGGATCTGTTTTTTTTTTTAATTTTGAATATCGAACTAAGTAAAGAATAAATTTTAAAATCCCATTCTGAGAAGCCGGATTTGATATTCTTTATATACAAAGGTCAAAAAATTATTTTAGGAAAATACTAATTTAGAAAAAAACGATTATATTTATTAATATTAAAAATGAATGTCAGTTAATTTGTTAATTACGATTTAATTGTCAAATTTAGAAAAAGGAAGTTACGTACATACATATAAAAAATATAAATGTAAAAGAAAACAATTCCTAAAAAAGTTTATTACAAAGCATATATTGAATGTATTACTATGAAGGATGTATATTAATAAAGATTAATCCGATTTAAATGACACATTAGACTGGACACATTCTTGACGGCTGCATCATGAAATGGAAAGTAACTCGGCTGGCGCTTGAAACATTTTGTTATAGAAAGTGAAAACTAGATGAAATAACATCGGATCATTTAGAATTAATAAATGATGATAGCTTCATTGGCTGAATGATATCAGTATGTGCGTTGTTTTTAATAAATTTTTTTATTAATATGGCGTCGTTTAAGTCTAAAACTAGTAGTTTTAATCTTGTAATTCGTGTATTCCATCATAACAGCGACGGCCCATATTGCATTGTGAGGCTAATTGGATAGAGATGTTTATCAGGGAACGATAAAATGGAATAGATAACATTCTGTAGTGACTTATTAAGGTCGTTCTCAGAATAATATTAGATTGGACGATACGAGCCGTGTGTGGAGGGATAGCAAAAAAATACAATTCCACTTTTTTTATTATTCGAATTTTAATCCGATTTGAATCTGTGAGGTATTTTAATAATATTTTTTTGTACTCCTATAGGGTTACGTGTTTCTTTATATTTGTTTTTTGTATTGACTCATACTTGAGAGATTTAGATACGTGTATGATCAGTACAAAATATCGATCAGTTGATATAAATGGTATTAGTTTTTGGGTGCACTTATCTTTACTATGATTATAAGTATGTATGTTATTTTTTCTGCTGTCGTTACATCCTATCAAGCATCAGAACAGCGAGCAGTGTTGTGTAGTTTTTTGCGAAACTGTTCCCGATGCTCTCCAGTACAGAGATTCCCTGAAATCATCACTGAAGCTGCGACTCCGCAGTTTTTACGGACTAATATCGATTTATGATCCATCATAATGCAATTATAAAATTAACAGCGACGCCATAGGTTTACTAATGACTCGGACACTGAACATTATACGTTAACAAATAATAATCGCACAAAAATCGTGAGCGACATCTCGGTTATAATAAACTGAAATGAAACTAATATTTTAATTATTTTTTGTATATACTACGCGATTGTTATTTCTATCAAATACTACATACTCCAGACGTTTCGGTTACTTTACAGCAACCGTGATCACGGAGTATGTAGTTTATAATCAAAAATAAATTCGCGTAGTACATCCGGAAAAACATTAGTTTCATTTAAATGAATTGTTTAAATGACATTATGTTAAGTAACAGTTAATGAATATCAATAAGGAGGTGTGAATCTTTATTGATGAACCATAATTATGATGGTACAACTGAACTATTGGAATCGTGACCTGATACAAATCTTATTGAGGATGATGACGCGTTTACATTCGGCTAGTACTGGAACGTTTAATTGTTCAAGTGATGATAAACATAAAATTTATATAATAAACAAATGATATTAAAACCTTAATAATATTATTTTACTTTTAAAATACATTAAATGGATTAACTAACGTCTGAAACGAGAAACTGTAAGTCTGTAGTTTATCAATTCAAACACGTAGTTAGTGTACTTGAAGCAAGTCCACTGTCTCATTCAAGCGAGGCATAACACACTGATCTGTCCAACGTCATAGTATTGGTAGTGCTGCGGTTTTCCTTCACTTGTTTTTAATATTTTTTATCACAACCAGAAAAACAGAGTCATGGCTTCGATGCATTCATCTATATTTATATGTAATCGCTGTATATTATTCTAGTAATTGATAAATATTGAGAAAAATAATGTAATAAACAATTCTGGTGTAAAATATATAGTTTTGCATTGTATAGAGACGAAACCTAATTAATTAAAAAAGATCGTATTATTTTGACGTAAGAAAAAAATGGCCGCTGCTAGTCGCTTCTGTTTACAAGATTTCTGTTCACAGATATCATGCACATCACAGTTTTATATTTGTTTTATAAAAATATAAAAAAAGTTTTAATAAAATTATACTTTTTAAAATATTCTTTTTATTTAAAAATTATAAGTTCAAGTCAGTAAAATAGTATTACGATATATGACTAATGTCAAATGTGTTGAAACGGTTGCTCATTTGACTTCACAGTAAGTTTCATACTGTGGCATCATAAATTTATCAATAAATAAAACATAAGGTATAAAGATTAATAAATTTAGTATAAAATATATATATATATATATTCGCACCTACAGATAAGAATAAAAAATATGTACTTAAATATAGTCACGTAGGGAAGATTTTTGGATATACCGTCATAAAACTATATCTATATAGAGATGAATAGTGAACTATATCTATATAGAAATGTTAGAGTAATACAAGTATAAAACAAGTTAAAACATGATCGTGTAACCGAATATCTACAAGGCGAGGTAACGCGTGGTGCTGCTGGGTGGGCTCTCATTTGTCAGCTGGCCGCTACCACGATACGCCATTGTGTTGCGATCCGTATCGAACAATGCACTAGGACTTGAGACATTTGTGCCTGTGTTTTACTTGTACCCACGTTTTATTGCACTTATTATATTATTAATATGTATATGTACATATATATAGTCTTTCTACTGATATTCATATGTTTTATATTATGTTCGCGAATTATTCGTGACGTTATCTTCGGTTTTGCATCCATTGCTTGTTACATATGGTGTACCAGTATCATGTCGCTAACTGAACCGTCAATGTAACGCGATCATAGTTGAGTTGTTTATTACATTTATCCGAGTCACACCCATTTGTCCGTCCATTGTGGAGTTAGATTATTTTTTGTTTCGTCCGATACTATTGTCCCCGTGGGTGATTTCGATCAGTGTTACAAATGTATGTGATTCAAGTCAGTTATATCACGTCAAATTTATAAGTATGGAGAATATTTAATATGTTATCTAATGAGAAATAATAATATGCATTTTATAGATTTTATCGACGATGACGTATTTCGCATTTTAAATTTTATCTTAGATATGTATGATATTAAAACTTAATTGGATAAGACTGAAATAAGTCATTATTATTGTTTCCACTCGTAAACTAGCCAGTTACTTGATTTTATTACTTAATCATATTAACAGCATCCTTACTATTAGTTCGAGTCGACAAACTAAATACGATCAGTTTCGAGTTTATTCCTCATAGTTTCTTCCAGCATGATAGTAATAACATAGATATAATGAGTGAAAAACTGTTAAATCCTATGTTAAAGTTTAACTAAGTCATCTCCTGGTAGCATTACTATGTTTTCTTCAAGTTTGCGTCAACAGTTTATTATTTAATAATTTTCGCATATTATTAAAGTATGTTACAAGTGGCGCAATATATGCCATACTAAATATAATATACTATAATGCTTAGAATTATTTTTAATACTGATTACCTAAACCTACTGAACCTTGAAACTTTGTAATAGCAACATTTGAACTTGAATGAAGTTTAAGTACGAACTTTAACTTAACTGGACGTCGAAAACGTATTATTGAATGAGACACGGCAAACCTTTCGTATCTAGTGACGATGCGAACTCGTTCTTAGCGTACTGATGTCATAATTACATTAAATATCCCAACCAGCAAGTTAAGCATAAAATTTAAGTCTAAACACAAAACAGTAATAATAGTATGAGAGTTTTCATCGCTGTATTGGCAGCGGTTTTGGCAGCGATGCAGCGATGCAGGGGTCCGATTGGAACCGATATTTACAACACACGGCGGACAACACGCCACCTAAATCCATGACTTTAAAGCTTTAAAACTTTAAAATACGATTTTTGCTTTTCTACAAATGTTTTTTGCTGACCATATTTTGTGGGTTTTTTTACAGAGTACCTATGTTACATAGGTTCAGAGTTTTGTATAGCAGTTTTCCTTGAACGATGTTTATTTAGTAAATTTGTTATCAATATAATTTAAATCATACGTCAAGAGGATATTATTATATAAAAGATAATATCAGTCACAAAATAATTTAAATTAATATTTTCAAATACAAGAGTTCGTAAAAGATATGAAGCGTAGAACATAATCGTGATTCCAAAGCGTTTGTTGAAAACATGAAAACAAATTGGTTAATTATTACGAAATTGTTGTAGATATTTAAAAATATATATACTTTAAGACTACAATTAACTGACTTAGTCGTATAACTCAATACACAAAACAGTTAAACTCAACAAAACTAACTCATATAGTTCACCATACATTATTTTTCTATGTGTTTTTAGCTTGTGTTCAGTAAGTATCGACGCGTGGTTATTATCGCGTTGTAAATCTTCGAACAATACCTAAAGTCTTCATTTACATGTCCCATTTACTAAACGGCAGTTTCAAGAATACTGCATCGACTGGACAATTTTTATAGCGGTTCAATTCATAAGCGGGGGCGGGATAAGGAAATAGATTTACTATTATATACATGATTTAGGTTAATAATTGCTCATGAACATAACTTTTCATACAATATATAATGAAAAAACTATTACGAAAATATCAATATACATTTATTTTATTAAAATATAACAATTTTCTTGTAAAAATATTGAATGAGGACTAATTAACTTCAGAAATTATTTTAGTAAATACACTTTAAATGTTAGCAGCTACGTTCAAAGAGTAATCCGCTGTCGCCTATGCCTTGTACCGGGATTACGTCGTATTGTTCGTTTTTAAAAGTGGCAAATTACAGAGAGGGATGTTCAGTTACATTAGAGTATTAACATTTTTATGGGCAATTTATTCTTGAAATGTTGCATTTAACTATTGATGGCAGCTTCCCAAACGCGACTTTAATGCAGCTTGATTCATTTCAACAATAGCGTTACTCTTATTTATCGATTTTATGATTTATTTACGTTTATAGTAAATACTAAATTACTATACAATGGTATTAGAGACGTTCAAGTCAGTGGTTAAAAGGCCCGCCTCTCATACATGAGGACGCGGGTTCGATCCTGTCAAGTTCCAATGTGATTTTTCCTAGTCATATGTATCTACTTTCTAAGAGTATTTAGACATGACTGATTAATGCATTCCCAAACAGGGTTGACGTCAAGCAGGCGGCCGGTCGGAAAAACAATTAGCCAAAACTATTCACAATATGTAAGGCGTACCCTGGCTAGAGCTGGGAAATTGTTAGGTAGAAGAAGAGGTATTAGAGACGTTGAAATGGAATTAATATTTTCGGATATACTAAATATTAGTTTGATTTAAATGAATAAAACTCGCGACAGTCTCAGATCTCATTATTTTAGAGACGAACACAATATTTATTATTGCAGTAAGTATTAATTAAAAACATTTAATAACTGTGTACTTACATGAATATAAAAAACACAGATTTTTAAATATAAATATAAATTTATAATCTTATTAAAAATAAATGTAAATGCAAGTTTGTAAGGATGCATGTGTGGTTGTTTCGCTTTCAAGCAAAAATAAATTTTGATGAGATTTCACAATTATATAGCTTACGTATCAGAATAACACATAGGCTATAATTTTTCCGGACATTCCTGCAGTTCCGTATAAATTATAAAAAAGCCGTACATTTATAATTAGTCGTAATTCCTCCCTTGCACTTGAGAAATTCCGTTTACTCACTTGTTCATTTGTACTCACAGTTATTTTATGATATAGTAACAGTCTTCTAAGCATTATACGCGTTGGTTCTTTTCACAGTTTTTTTTCTATAAGCTTGTAGTCTATTTGTGAGTAAAAATTTCGAAAATCACGCAGACGAAATAGTTTATAATAAAATCTGCTTATTAGCATGTAGGTACTTTTGGTAATATTCAATAATAATATTTGCAACCACAACTTTTCTCGCATTTACATAGGAAAAACCGAAATAATAAAATATGGCTAAAACAATACGATAAGAATTACGATAAAATAAATTAAAATATAACAAAAAAAAATTTAAACACATTACACAGCCGGGCGCTACATAACTACATCCCATCTGATAGCGCGTTAGCAAAAGCTAATTAATTTGAACAAATATCATTGGGTACACTAGCTGGCTGTGTGTAGTGTGAAACAATGGCTGGAGACGATAACGGAGGCTTATAAATAATTGGTCTACGATAAGTGTAATTAGCTGTGGCGATGTAATCAACGGGCGTATCTCACGCCACGCAGGAAGACGGTAAATGCATGTAATTAATTTTTGTTAACGAACGCTCGCTGAACTGGCGACGCGCGTGTATCGATGCTTGGGGTGATGTGCTTACCGAGTAATGTTTACTGTCTACCTGTCGGATATATAGGATATGGTCGGATATATGACCATTACACGTCATCATAAGTCTGAAAGATCGACGCTCTATTGTTAACTGAAATAAGTATGTTTTTAATGTGCCTACTTTAGAATTTTTGCTTATACATATATATAGATAATAACTACGTCTTTATATGACAGCGAATTTGCAAGGTTCGTTAATACAATATATTATAAAATATGATAGCCATTTTCATTTCATCAATTATACAAAAATAACAAAGAAGTTTTTATGCTGAAGAGTTCGTCAAACATACTTAATATAATTGAAATATCATAAATAAGGTTTTTTAATTTTAATAAGATCTCATCACGATTGAGAATTTTATAACTAAGAGTATTTTGAAATACAAGTAACTTAGTAGTTACTTATCAACTTATACTAATTTAATTTACTGTACATTGTTCATACATGTACTGCACAGCGATGAGACCAATTTGAGACAGATATATCGCTGAATAATTATAGAAAATTATCTATTAATATTCTACATACCAAAGTAGTCATCATATAACTGGTTTCTTTATTGTATTTCATACAATATAACCATAAATATATCATTATATTTCATCATTATCAATCATTATCAGCCACACGAACCGTCTCCACCATCAGCCAGCAGACATTCTTCAATTAATTAACATGTAAATATAATAATATAATCTATATAACAATTCCTAAACTAACACAGCTACCTAATAATTGTTGAAACTTAATTTTATACATACGGCGCCGATATCCGACGTAATAGCTTATCACGAGGCTTGCGTGGAACGATAATATCGACTTTAAAATACGGGACTGATAACACACACACACACAGACACACACATACACACACATACAGACACACACACACATAATTAACACATATTAATGATTGTGTCTGTGTGCTCATTTCTTTGTTTTAGTTGTACGTGGTAAACAAACACAAGAACAATTTTCATTGCTGCGAGGTTACGTGTAAAAATAGCATTAAACAGAAAATAAATAGTAAATGTAACACCTAAACATAAAAAGGTTTGTGGAAACGGGGAAAGTAATCATAATTTATACTCTGATAAGACGGGGTGGCGATAAGAAGCATCTGATAGTGTTATCAGTTAGGGAGGGAGCAACTTAGAAACGGGGGAAAGGAATCCTACTTGTAACTTAAAATATATTATCGTGATGTTTTGAAAAGAATTTTGTGAAAAATGTGTATTTATATCGATCTAAATGAAGACAAATTTAACTTATTTATAAAATCTAAAAATACACATTATTCAGAAATTTATTAATTAAATATTTTAGTGAGTCCTGTTGAGACAACGAGATATTAAATAGAATTATAGTAATTCTAAAATTATCTTCAATTCAGTGTAAATCTTAATCTAAACAATAATATTCTTAATAATTAATCTTTAATACAAGTCATATAGATATTTTAGAATTATTTTATAGCTTTACTTGTTATGATATTAAAGATAGTCGTGGCCTTATGAGAAATAAATTATTTTGATTCAAAACTACATTAAACATAGTATTTTATGAAAACAGACCAAAATTTCTTGACTAGTTCAGAAAAGTAATAATTCTACATGTCACAAATATTTTATAAGCACCGTAGTAAGAAACCGTTCTATAGAAGGCTGTGTAGGGTGATAAGCTGATAAGACGCCGCCCGCCCAGCCACATCTGATAACACTATCAACCGCCCAACGATCTCGCCAGGGTTCCCACTCAACAATTATTCCTTGAGCCAGTAATGCCTTACATAATAATATGTTTATTTCTTTTGTATTTATTATATTTTTGTAATTGTCACCCTTGGAAAATTTGAAGTTAAAAAACTTGAACATAAAAAAAATCTTAATTGATAAAGATCGCTACAAAAAACTGTATATACACGTATATTTATATATTTTTAAAATAATTAATAAATATACAAAATATTTTCTTAATTAAGATTTACATTTCAGTTATCTATGTCAAATATGAAAACAGTGGATTCCGTCAAACAGATGAGATAACGTGAAGTTTTGGTGTCTGGGCCCCTCCCAACCCCCAACCCCGACTCCGCGACCCCCTAACCCCCACACACGCCCCCCATTTGTAATTTAGCCTGTGAATACATTGTTATTGTCCTTGGTAACATTTTACAATATGGGCTCGTAATCAGTCCGCCTGTAAACGTGCTGTTAATAACACGACTCACTTACATATTCAATTAATATAACACAAAACATATAATGATACTTTTCTAATTTATGATTATATTTTTTATTTCAAATCTGTATATATAAGCGATAATTTTTGTACATACTTGTTGTGTACACATGATTTAATTTAATATTGATTGTAACTTTTTGCATTAAAAATGACATCATAGCTCAAGCGATGGAATGGTCTAAGACCGGCAGCAATTAATTTTAAATCATCAAATGTATTTGCATTAGACTCCCAGATTAGTAATGTACGTGGAAAAACTGTATCACTCAAATTCTCCACAACAACATTGCAAAGCACGCCATTATTACAAGGAAAAATGTTTCATAGAAGAAAAATAGTTGAAAATTGCTTACGAGAACGTCATGAGAGCTGATAGCCTACTTACCTGCAAGAAAAAAAACGGTGAAATTAAATAACATTAAAATATCATTACCCGCTAGGTGTCGCGACCCCCAATGACTGCATTTGACCTATAAAACATAGGCACAAGTCATAAGAGAATACTCCACTGTGTAAGAAAATACTTCAACTGTGTTAAAATACGACACCATCAAGAGATGTACTAAAAGACTGTTGGTACTTGACTTGGGAACTGAACGTGAGCGTTACGAAAAGTGTGATAGAATTATGTAAGAGAGAGAGAATGAGGTAAGAAAAAGTGAGAACACACAATTTCTTTCTCTCTCTGATAGACATATCAATTTATCCATAAAAACTCTTAATGAAATTTAATATAGGTATAGATTGAACAAAGAAAATTACTTCAGTCATCTTGTTTAAATAATGTACAGGGTGACTGGTGAATTACTATCAATATTTAAGGAGAATACTCGGTACATGATTCTCATTCGAATTATGTAAAAAAAATAGGTACTTAATTTTTGACAAAATTTCCCTATAAATAAATAAAGTGTTTACACGTTCCAAGTGTTCCAAGTGTGGAGGCGTGCGGCGGCGTGCTGATACAACACTACGTCACGACACGCGTATGTGTGAGTGTCAGTGTATACCTAATCTGTAGGGTGTTCATACGATGCGTAATTAATTACACAACTTTTGGTTAACTTTACTTAGAAGTTTATTAATATTTATGTTATATTCATTTTTATTTTGTCATATATGATCGTCAAATATCACGTCCTCAAATATCGATAGTAATTCACCAGTCACCCTGTATAATATTTTTCTGGTATATCAATTATTTTTGTATAAAAGAAAATCTAAGAGGAAATCAAAAATGTTCTCTACCAGCATGTAAATAGTGTATAATTTTTAATAACCGACCGCCTATGACTTGGACCACACCCGATCACATTAGTATATTAGCCACGTATGTTATTTGTTGAAAAAAAATCTGCAGTAATATGCAAATCAGATGTTATCTTGATGTGGAGCCGCGGACACGCGCGGGCCAGCCTGCTTTATACCACCGAGTGGTTCCTTACTATAATGGACACTTGTAACTAGATCGATACACTCAACTATTGTCACTAAACAAATATTATAATATTTATATATAGAAGAAAGTCGTGTTAGTTACATTATTTATAAAGCAAGAACAGAACGGGTTATGGTGAAAATTGGTGGAGAAATAGCTTAGAACAATAAAAAGGACATAGGATACTCAATTGACAAAAAAAAGTTGATCAAATCCAAAATCTTCTTATCTACTGTCTATAAGAAGGAACAGAGTTCGCCCGGTCAAATACATTTCTAAATATGAAATTAACGCGGACAAAGTCAGGGGCAAAAGCTAGTATTTAATATTTTCTTTCTACAAGTGTTATTTTTTTCTTATTACTTTAATATTTTCTACGTATTATTGTTATTATAAGTGGTTGAATGTTTCTTAAAACGTAAATAATATACACAACACACAAGTTAGCACGGAATGTTTTGAAGTGCATTCTTTCAGCAACTGCTGCAGTACTCACTACGATACGTAGGGTTGCTGTTTACAATAAAATAAAATATAATTTTTAATAGTATTAATATCGACGGTAACTCGATTTTGTCATCCCTAATTTTGATAGTACAACTTATTTCAAAGAAAATATGCATATTTTTTATTTCATAATTCTCAACAATGTAGATTCTTAGTCTTGGAAAAATATTCAAATGGACTCATTATGAACACGTCAAGTAGCGTGATTATAAATGTATGATTTGTATAGAAGATGAGATCTTAACAAAAATATCATAGTGTTCATAAGATATTTAGTATATAAGTAAACAGTACTGCATATTGTATGGTGGAAGTGACCAGGGGCTGGTGACAAAGGGCTCGTTGAAAGGGTTCGCGCCGTCCATAGTTATCGGCCGACGCCAAATTCTTATCTCACACAGTTTTCACGTTTTTCACCGATACGAACACATGACATCAACTTCTACGTTTTCCAGTTGAAATTTACTTTTAAAATACAAAATATACACAGCTTTATACAAAAATTTCTGTTTTAATATAGATTTATCGTACGAGAACACATTAATTTAGGTATGGTATTGGGATAATTATTTTAAATAAACCAAAGCAATTGAAGTTGACGACATAAACCAGTTTAATCTTATTATATAGTTCCTACGGTCGTGAATAAAGTTCTCACATTTTATTAGAAAATGTAAAATTGTGAAGTACTGTGGTAGTGGATATACTGGTCTGAGATATGGATACGAATGTTGAACTTTATAAATATTTAACATATTATATTAAATATCAAAGAGACATAAAAGACATACTATATGTCGGGTAACTTTAAGACAAATAATAACAAAATTAGTTAGTCTGTATGTATTTTATAATTGTATAGAGACAGTAAAGTCAGTATATATGTATGAACTCGAATTTATGTAACCGAAGACTCATTAGGAAAATAAATCATGTTTTTCACTCACTCATACTCAAATAATGATGATTGACATTGTCAATAAAACCATGCGTATTATTTTCATTATACTGCCTTATTTAAATTATCATGCTATATCACACAAACACTCATTTAAAATATGAGAATTTACTTTAAAGGCTCCGTGATTTCCTCTGATTATACTATTTGAAATAAAAATAATATTAAGTGTATATTTCAAATGAACTTAATCAATATTTCTATGTAGTATATGTATTATTGGATGGTAGTAATTCTTTAAAATACGTAATACTTGTGGTAAAGTTTTGAAACACATCGTGTGAAGTCATATGAAATATATTCAATCTGCGAGAGGACGATAACGCCGCCCTCGCTTTAAGCTACCATTTTTGACCCATGTGTGCCACAGAGGAGTTTCACGACTTACTTACATTTTAATAATGTTTATAACACATCGGATATGATTGAAATATAACGAAAATACTCATATGTATGTTGTTAATATATATATTAATAAATATACAATTGGTAGTATATGTTTATGTAATAAAGGTTTCCGAAATATAAATGTATGGTTATATTAATTAATAACAATTCCAATCAGAAGACGAATTTAATGTCATTAATGTGACGTGTCAATTTAATGTAGACGTGTGTATATTGTTAGTTAGTGTAAACCGAGTGCTGGTGAACCCTAGATCGTGATAATAAAATTATTATTATTCGTAGTATCAGAGCCGCCACCCGTGATCGTATCTCGCTATCTCGCCGCGCCAAGCGTCGCTTCACCCCCTTCGGTGAGCTCGAGGGATGTACGACAACATATCGATACTTATATTATATAAATATTGTATCTCAAATGATCGATAGATCCACAATCACACGACCCGAACACTATAACTATTAACATACCGTAAACGACATTCAAAAACCATTTATTGCTTTCGCTTTATCTAATGCGACTTCCGATTTGGATAATTAAAACTGGCTCACAGATATCTGTTGGAACGGTTTAAGCTATTGATAAATATTAAATTATAATTTATGCTACTCGCAATACACGTTTTAGATATCGCCAGCTATCTGTACTAGAACGATGCGAGGCTGTCAAATTTAACGATTAGAGAAGTCAGCAAGGAGAGGGACAATTCTATCGATACCAGCGGCCCGTCACTAGGGGTGTAACCTGACTTACTCCGGATAAGAATAAATACAGTGGCGTTCGCCGGAATGCTCTAATACATCCTTATCGCCGTCCGCACACACTCACACTCCATCACTACTCATTACGGAGGATCTCAGGAGGTTTGCTAACATTTATCAAATGGATTTTTAAAGAAACATCCTCTTCTGTAAAGTTTGATTTTAAAACTGATCGAATACCTCCCTCTTATATATGTTTCTCTTAGAACTGAGAAAAATATATTGTAACTTAAATGATGAAACTAAATTATATTACGAGATAGTGTATTATAATTTTTTATTCCAAAAGCATTGAACTAGTTAGGGCTTGGTCGTTAGTGTTGCGAATGGCGGCCATTAAAATACCACCAATATGGAGGTATTATCTCCGTGTTGCTTCCGATACCATACAGCGGCGATAACCTTGTTTTTATGTTAACTTACATTAAAGTAGTGACGAACGACCTTACAGACACATACGACTATATCGATGTTGACATTGTTGTACTCGATAAAAATTCAGAATATTTTTCACATTCAGCAAGTCTAGAGAATGACTGTAAAAATATTAATTCTTATTCAAAAATAAGGCTTACAAAACTCATTATTTTTGAGTGTTATTACATAGGAAATAAAATAGCTTTAGTTGAAATTGCGATCAAGTTATTTATCATGTAATATAAATGAGTATTCTTGGTTCTCGTGTGTCTTTATAACGCTTTCCTGAACTCCACTGTCACTGTTAATAAAATCATTTTTATCTGTTACTCAACAATCGGAGCGGTTAATTATCAAATTGAAGAACGAGGTACGTCGTCACTCCTCACTACTGTCTGTAACGGGCCAGTTGACTGTTATTAGTATTACTTATGTCGTTTGTAGCGATTAATCCTTGTTGAAGTCTGTTCTTTACGTGTCGCTGGTCAAGAAGAAATTGTATGTACATATAAAAGAAAGTCGTGTTAGTTATACTATTTATAACTCTAACGGCTGTAGGGATATGGTTGAAAATTGGTGGGGAGATAGCTTAGAACCAGGAGACGGATATAGGATATATTATTCTTTTCGATAGAAAAAGAAAAAACTTATTAAATCCCACTATACGATCTTTTAAGGCCTCTAGGTCGGAATAGAGTGCTCTCGGTCAGTTATACATATATTACTAATTCCAAAATAAACGCGAACAAAGTCGGGACTAAAACTAGTATACATATAAGACATAAAAATATTAGCCTATATTTCTACATATATTCCATATAATATTCAATCATCGATATAAATATTGATACCAAATACATTTTTTCCGTCTATAAAAACAAAATTAACGTCAAGTTTAACTAACACTTAAGTTTAACTCATATATTTACCGTATTCATTAAAAATAGATTATCGATGTACACACAAACAGACGGACAGGTGTTAATAAATAACTAACAATATATTTAAGGTAATATTGTACGCGTGACGAGGGGAGACATTTTTGTATAGGAATTAATTAAAAAAGATGATATCAAACGCGCCTGGTCCCGGTGATAAGAGGGCGGGTGATAACGACTGTAGCCTTGTGAATAACAAGACATACGATACACTTTATTTCTATTAACTTCGACTGAACTGAAAGTATATTAAACGATATCAATAGCTTTAATAATAGTTACTAGGTATATGTAATTTAGTTACATTGTAAGACTTATTAGTATTTCTTCGTGATAGTTTCTTAGTCAAATATACATATATATCTTATGAAAATTGTGAATAGATATATTTCCAAGAACATATCACGCCACAATAATAATCCTAAGTGGCACCTTTAGTAAGCAACTAATTTGTAAAAGCCGCATTAATTGTACTTATAGGACAAATGCTTACGTTTACAAGCTCAAGTAAACTCAACGATTTAAAGGATTGAGACAATCGATCTTAGAATCAGCGAGATCAGAACAAACGGACGGACGGAGTTTGATTGATAATGTTTATATTAATACACTCCCACGGGAAGAGGAGGGAGCGTGGACTCGGGGCGGGAGGCTTTAGGAATAGAAACCTTCACCAAAGAATATTAATATTAAATATTAACATACAACTTTTTTTTTTTCTTAAGTTTTTTCCGTTCAGAACAGGCAAAGAACAAAGCCCATACAGCCATGTGTAAAATAAGTTGACAGAGACTTAATAGAACCTCCTTACACATAGACACATACTTGATTTAATAAAACAAAACGAATTCGTTGGAATTAATGTTACTTATTATACAAAATGATTTTTATAAAAGGATTTAATTACACAAAGATCTGAGCTTAATTTGGTGAATTACAAGGTGATTCCCGTCAGAGGGCGCCCGAAAGCGGCAGTTTCCGGCGCAACAGGCGATTGGGGCGCATCGAACGAAATACAATCTTAAAATAAGTAGTATAGAGTCGATATTTATTTACAATACTCTTAAATTAATTTCCTTTTAAGGTGAAAAAGACTTTATGATGTTATAATAAGGTTGTACATTGTTTGTATTTGTATCACGGATAGTTTTTTTGTTACAATCGATTTCAGAATGACGATAATTGAGGTTAGCCATTTATAAATTAGCACTGTTTATTAAAAGATTTTTAAATATACAGACAACAAATTTTCGATATATTTTGAGCATTAATATTTTTTATTATCTGTGCATAACAAATCCAAGATGTCATTTATATGCTATTGAAAAAAAACCCAAACGTCTTATGGTGAGAAAAAAAATGATTATCAATACACTAGTCAAATATTAATAATATAATACTATGTATTTATAATTGTTTTATTATGACTGCTCGTCAGATGAACAGGCGCGAGTCCTTATCCCGTTCACGGCCAATTAACCAGCGTCGTAATGAAAACGAAACATCTCCTTCCAGGTGGACGCCCTTATCTCAATCGACACTAACTTCACTCGTAATACACTTATAATGTATTTTCACTTCAACAACGTCACTTTGAAGATAAAACGTCAGCTGTTATCGATGATTTCGTACAACACTAGCATAGTGATGTACTGATTGTGAGAGCTTCGATATCGAGTCCGGTGATTTTAAAAAAACATCGTCACGCGCCATTTGTTTCGATCTGAACATCTTGTGGTATGAGGCGGCAATATATTGCTGTAGAAAAATAATATTTAGAGGATTTAATTACGTATACATTGATTAATATGTGAAATGTATTAATTGCAATGATATGACGTGTATATTGAAGTTATTTTCGATATAATTTTATATAAAGCAAGGCGTATACTTAATTCAGCTCTTATAGCTATGAACATAGCCAATCGGCCGTCAAGAGTCCGATAACGTCACTCCTTGTGATCAATCTACCCTACTCACTGTAATCTTATATAGAATATTTCCTACAGGTGCGATAGGAGCCATAAATCTATCCTATGTTAGTATTTTTATTATATAAAACATGTATTATTATTTCGCATTCATAATATGTATGGGTGGGTTACACTAGCCCGCGACATAACGTCTGTTTTGATACTTTGACTCGAATCTAAATGGTAGATATAAAAAAATTTTGTTCAATATGAAGACACGATTTTCAAGAAGTCAGTGGTGGCTCAGTGGTTAAAGGGCCCGCCTCTCGTTGCCGAGGGCGCGGGTTCGATCCTGGCCCGGGCAAGTACCAATGTGATTTTTCCGAATCATATGTACTTTCTAAGAATATTTAGACATCACTGATTAATGTTGATTCCCAAAAAGAGGGTTGATGTCAGGCAGGCGGCCGGTCGTAAAAACAAATAGCCAAAACCATTCACAACATGTTAGGCAGACCCTGGCTATAGCTGGGAAAAATTGCCAGGTAGAAGAATGAAGACACGATTTTAACATAGTCATATTTTAAATCTAAATTTTATATAAATCTAAAAAGTAATCTCTATCTATCTATGGATAGAGCAATAAATATGTATATATAAAATCCATAGACAATAAAGTTCTAAAATCACTTACCCGCTAAACGTTATCTATGGCCGGGCAATTACCCCGATGTTGATCTATAAGTTGGCGATGGTTGGGGCCGGGTATCTGTTCCACGCCATTTACCCGATACAGTCAACCACTCGTGTGAAGCACTAATTGGAACAGGTGACTTAACAATTAGGTGCGCCTACGTGCTACGATGTACACAAACAAAAGAAAACGATAGAAAAAGAAATACGAAATTATATTTTATACTTTTTCTTTTCTTGTGTTGAATAATGTATATAAATTTTTACTGGTAACTTTATATGCTTTATTTATGTTCTGTTTAAATTATTAATAAATTCTCTTATTTTGATATTAATATATTTAGTCGTGATACAATAATTAATAAAGTATTACGAGACTACAGAACTAAGGAAATTTTACAAGGAGTACTTTTTAATGAAAATTCCCTATAGAATAAGTTAAGTAACTGAATACTAATAAAGTATTAATAGTGAAAAAAAATGGAAATAATTATGTGTTACATATAAGATAAATACAATAAAACTTAAATTAAGGAGGTTTAATAAGAAAATAAGGCTTTTATATTTGTTTCACTTAAGGAAGGAAATATATTATTAAAAAAAGATCATAAACATCATTATTATATAAATTACGACGTATTTTCAACCGCTTTTTAAATAGGAGGTTGTCAGTACGTCTGTATTTTTCTTTGGTGTTCCTTTCAACAGCTCTTTAAAGTTTAATATGTTTTTTTGATATACAATTATAAAAAACATCGTCGGCTAATATAAAAGTCTGTATTCAAATCTATCAAGTTTTAATAAGTCATTAACATATCAATCAGAGCAGCCACTGATCTGTACGGACACCAATTAATTCGTAATGATATACATATAACACTCAATGAAATCAACTTTCATACAAATATCTTGTTACTATATTATTTATGCTAATCCGATATTATGAAGTACTGAATTTTATAAATACACATTAAAATGAATTCTATCACCATTGATTAGAATTTATTTTTCTATGTTTTAAATACTATGAAAGTTAATAAATCTCTTTATTATGTATCTCAACACCTGTTAGTTATAATCTTTCACGCATTCTGAACTTAGATCTATGATTGACACATGATAAAGAAAAATGCAAATTATCAGATCAGAAACACCGCGACAATGATTTTTATGACAACGTATTAAAATTATTGAATTATTAATATAGTGTATAGCGAGTTACTATTATCTATATGAGATAATGGTTAAATTTAATTTAATTATATATAAAGATAATTGTTTAATTTTATACGGCACTAAGGAGTTTTATTAAGAGATCTGTCAAATTAGTTTATTAACTTTAAAATCTGTTTTTTATACATATAACTACAAGCTGACCTGGCAAACGTTGTTTTGCAATATAAAAAAAAATTGGGTTATATGTATTTTTAATGCTACATTATAAACAAAACAAAGAATTTCTTTGAGGTATGAAAAATAAATAGAAGCCGATTCTCAGATCTACTGAATAGGCAAATAATTTGATAAAAATCAGTAAGAAACTAACATTGTGACATGGAAATTTTAAATATTTTTATTAAAAATATGTATAAAATGAAATTAATTGACATATTATAATATTTCATTTAACTTACTGTATATAAATTTTCTAAATATATATATCAGATCTGACATAATATAGTTATTTCATTATTTTGTTTATCGTAGTTGCAAATAGTGGATAAGGTTGTTTTACAAATATAACTGATAGGGTTGACGGTGGCGTGCCTTATCAGTCCCGGGGCACGCAACCAATATGTGATACGGCGGACTGATTACGGCAACCTGTGACGGAGAGGTTGCGAACACATCACTTACAACACGAAGAAAACTATTACGTCATAAAGAATAGTAATAAATACTAATGTGGCCTTCATAGAAAACATCTTGATAATTCCCAAAGAGGATTGATGTCAGGCGGACGGTCGTAAAAACAATTAGCCAAAACTATTCATAACATATATGGCAGATCCTGGCTAAAGCTAGGAAATTGCCAGGTAGAAGAAGAAAATATCTTGATAGAATCATTTAAATAATATGATCAATATCGCTCTTATTGTATAAATTAAATCAAACCTAAAGTTAATGAAGCGGTTAATTAAAATCGATATTATAACAATACATTTATCGTATATAAACAATAAACACATTGTTTACGTGTGTGTGTCAGGTACACTTGCAGGTACTGTAACAATATTTGTCGCTATCTCGATAACAAAGGCGATCTGACACCTCCGCCCTTATATTTATTGCAAATTATAAGCCGCTATCAGCCCATCTCAGCTCTCGATAATGGACTTTACACAGGCGACAGCTTCATGTGGATGAGATCCTTTATTATATATTAATATTAGTTTCTAAAAAGATTCTATTTGTGATTTACGAACAACTTTAATTATATGTTTTTATGTGACAAATTTCGTTAATTTTGAGGACATATCTATGAGAAGAAATTAACTATTCTACTGACCATGATATAATAGAATATCTTAAAGAATATGTTTCCTTATAAATCTATATATAACCATATGTATGAGTCATGTCTTATCCACGCTAGTCCCAACTCTCCCAGATATTGACAGAGCCGGTATAACATGATAGGAGTGATATATACTCCATTACACTTATTCCCGCCCGTGACCGATCTGAGCCGATATTAAAATTTCGAGCCGATTTAAATCGACCGAGCATTAGTCCTCGGACCATTAACACGCCATCTTTATTTCACTTAAATCTCAACGTGTTTGAATGCTTTGTCTAGAAACATTTGATGCGATTTAATATAAAAATGTTCCTATAATATTATTTGAGTAGTATCTTCGTCGTGTCGTAGTCGTGTCGTCCCAGCGCCGGACCGATCACGTCACGTTATCGTCTGTGTCACATTGTTTGATATCGAGACGTGCACTTTCATTTGATACCCAGACTCTGTCTCAGGGTTGTAACACTATATATCTAGTTGCTATGCGATCTCAATAATAATATCAATTACAGAAATAATTGAATTATTTTATACTATCATAGCGTTTTACATTTAAATTATAATGATAAAAAAATTTACGTTTATATATAGAATTTTATCGTAATGTCTAGTCTAGTTGACTCATTAGAATGCTTCATTCCCGAGCTATGTTTGGCTGTTTAATTTTCCTTTGCCTCATCTTTAGTTTATGTGGTTGCCAACCCTGAGATACTTGTAGGCGATAGTGCATTGTCCTGATAAACTTGTTATTTGCTGATAAAGTGAAAGTCGTTATCAGTATTTGTAAACACCCTCGTTAATTGGCGGGGTGACCGCATATCATACTGGAGCTTTCTTTTGAGATATCTTTTGTTACTTTTTTAATTATCTTAATATATATTTATTTTATTGATATGCGACCTGGACTTTATTGTTTTTTTTTTAATCTATGCTCAATGAAATCTTTTTTTAATATATTAATTAAGTGAAAGATTAGTTTAAACCTGGTCACGTGTTTCATTTCCGAAACAAATTGTTTACGGTACTTCGCATTTGAGATAGACTTTTATTGTTAAGATAAATACTTATTAAACACTAATATTACATCAACTAAAACAATGACATATAATATACGATAAAAATATATATTGGTATGTAAGAGTAATAAGATTACTGAACTTTGATTTCATTAACAACAAAATCCGATGCAATTCAAATAAAAACAAACATAACAGATTTTCTGAATTTTTAACGCGCAAAAAGTAAAAATAGCATCCGCATTTCGAATCAATAAGCAGTTTGTAAAGAGCGCCACACACGGATATAGCAACTTTTTAATCTGCACAGACAATGCAAATGGCGCATTATGCGAGTTGAAAGTTTAAACAATGGTTAAGCCGGTTTAAATAGACCAAGTGGGTATCTCAGCCATTCAGAGGGAGCCAACGAAGTTTTTATACCATACTCAATAAAAAAATATGTTCTAAAACTATAATAATAACCAATGGCTGTTAGCTGTGTACCGTTGACGCTTTATATTATAAGTTCATCTGACATTTGAGATTACAAATGACAAGTAGCTTACCGCCAACGCCACAGATACAATACCGCTCACTTACCTGTGAAAAAAAAAACATTACGTCATTGTGAATAAAGCCGAATAATAATTTGTTTTAAAATATATATTTTTTTAAAACAAAATATTCATAAATTATTACAAATTAAAACAGTAACGCTTAATCGCGTGACATTAGCAGTAATGCAGACATTAAGGGAGAAATTATTTTGTTTCTAGACATTCTTTCAATTAGCTTAATTAAATTTTTTTTTCACGATGCAAAAATTTTCCTTTAAAATTGTGGAAACGAGAAACATTAAGGATATTTACGAGACTGTGTCATTAGTCGATATTTTCTGGTAACGAATATAAAAAAGTTCATAATAATTTTAGCATTAATTCTAAAAAGAGAAACATCAATTTTAATAATGTATATTATATCTAAATTATATTAAATTTTATGTTGACAACCATATTTTTATAACAAAATGGCGTCTTAATTAATGAAGAAGTAATTACCCAATAAACCCAAGCAGTATTTATGGACATCGTCATTCTTAAAACATTAATGTATAATATTAAAGTTGCTTATTTTTAACATTAATAAGACTCCTATCCCCGCTGTTACTCTATCATCAACCATTTTTTGACATCAGAGAACTACTTAAAATTCGCGATGACGTTTCCCGCGCGCTTTGTAAACATGGCGTCGCTTCCGGTAAGGTCACAGCGGAAATTCGATGCCCGTCTTCTGAAGGGCTACCAGATTATATACGATGAGAAAACAACAACTCTCTGATATAATGATGAATTGAAATAGCGCAAGCAGGTTTTGTGTTAATATAAAATGTTGTCAATTTATTTTGTTATTATCTATTTACAATAATGACACTCATTCGACACTTACAAAGGAATTATAATTGCTTAATTTTGTATTTTTACAAATGTACATGATATTTTTTTAATCTGGCAAGTAATGTTATGTCATACGATCAAATACTTCAACGTCAACTAATTAATGACAACTATTTTTCTTATAAAAAACGCCATAACTTTGTATAATATAAACTAACAGTAAAAATGAAAAATATAATTGTTCCAAGAAATAAAAACTTCGACATTGGCAGAACACTAAACAATTTCCATGTGATTAATTCAATTAAAGCATAATTTAAAATATATATATTTTGTTTTAAAACAAGCATCCATATTCAGATAAATTCAAAGTGAATTCTGATTATTAGTTTTACAATTACAACAATGTCAATAGCCAATTGAGACGTAATGAAGATAATAATGATTCAAGTAAATACTGTTTAACGCGTCTGTGTTTTTAAATTAAACGATATTTTTAATATAATCGAACATAACGCCGTCCATCAATCGGGAGACCGCGGAGTGAAAAATGAAAGATTCCGTGTAAATCTGTAATTTATATGCGTCGTCGCGAGCCCCCGCCCGGCCCCCGGGTCGGGAGTGACACAACATACAATGTTTTTAATTTTTATTCATCTATTTGCCACTATTGACATCAGTTCAGAAATTTGTAAATATATTTATAAATAAAATATTCAGCCAAACTTAATCGAAATATTTTAAGACGTTACTGAACGGATGAAAAAAATAAAGAAATAGCTGTCAAAATTTTATAATATGTACTTTTTCTTTAAAAGATAATAAAGCGTAATATATTTTTAATATCAATATATATTATAAATGAGAAGCAGCCCTGTTTTCTTCTAATTTATTTCTTAATACCGTCGCCTAATGTCGGTGTCAAGATAATTTGTTTGTTGAAAGAATCGAAGGCTTCCGTCGATAAGTGTCGGAACAATTACCGTCACCCTCCGTGGAAAAAGAGAGTTTATGAGAAAATGTACTTTAAAATTAACTGTTAGTTTAATAGATTTATATTATGTCATAATGAAAGTTAAACGAAGAATATTATTAATTCCTACTGCTGTTACAAGGTTCAATATAAGCCTTTGATGAAAAGGTTTGAACTAAATTAAATAGGAATGCATGTAGTTGTAATAATTAAATATTTATTAACAAGATTGTCTATGATTGTATTAATATTATGATGACCTTTTTTAGAAACCTCGCAAGTAATTCGATATATTTTTCGTCATTAACAAAATCTTATTATGTACTTTTTAATCTTTTTTTGGGTTTATCCGGCTAACAGCCTCTACGACTATATTATAATGTACTTAAATATAATTTTCCTATAGTTATAATAGCAATTTTTAATACATCCAGAAAAATACAAATTACTAAAAATATTAATCTTAATAACCTACTTGTATACTTTATGTACATCAATATAATTTTAGTCGTGATATTTATAGTAGCTATTCTTTATATTTTAACAATTATATTAAAAATAATAATAATAATATTAAAAAGATATTTTGCATTTTGTTCAAAGTTGGCTACTTTCATCTCGTCCGTCTGTGATCAAAGTTGCTGTAGTAACGGAGCGAGCCTCATGTAAAATAAAATAATGAATGATCTTCATCTTAGTATATATGAAAAACACAGTTTCATTTAAAATGTGTGCTTAAAATAATCTTACATATCATTTCAATTATGTACTATTTTTTTAATATTCATGTCGCGAAAATTTCAAAGAATAGAAAACTTTGTACTAAATTTAACGGTATACTGTAAAAAACTAATGTATCATAAACTTATTGAATATCTAAAAAATGTATAGAATTAACAATTTTAATACAAAATTTTATACATCTTGCAAGATAAATTTCAACAAGGATTACTTAAAAAATACATTGTTTAATACTGTCATATATGAAAAGTTATGCGCTCTTCACACTGGTGGTGTTTTATTGATAAAAACGAGCGTTTTTCATCATCGTGGCCGCATGTATCGAGTGTGGTGAGACATTAAATGATTCTAGCCTAGTGGTTCATAGAGGCGGGGCGGTCACACCTCTGGTGACGTCATCACGGCTCTACCTCGGCCGGCTCACGGCGACCATGTTGCAGGCCTTGTTGGCGCATTCGTTAATAAATACATATTACATTTAAAAATATATGAAACTATTTTCAAAATGGCCGTTAATGTTTATAATTAATGTGTCAAATTATAGAGCATTTAATTAAATTATGAAAGGATTAAAACATTTTTAAAGTATACCATTTTGTGATTTCTCATTTTTTTCTCGCTAATACTCACTATCAATCACTTTTATATAAATTCTACTCTAGTATTTAATGCAGTCAGTGGTGGCCTCGGAGGGCGCGTGTTCGAAACCTGGCAAGTACCAATATGATTTTTCCGAGTCATATGTACTTTCTAAGAGTATTTAGACACAACTGATTAATGCATTCCCAAAGAGGGTTGATGTCAGGCAGATGGCTGGTCGTAAAAACAATTAGCCAAAACTATTCACGACATGTAAGGCAGTCCCTGGCTAAAGCTGGGAAATTGCCAGGTAGAAGAAGAAGCTAGTCTAATATTTAGTGTACCTTGAGTTGTACTTATATACTATCTTTACATTATATTAAAGATTATAAATTTAAACACAGTTGTCATCACACAACTCAAAATAAAATATTAAAAACTGCAATCTAACCACACGTTGCAGTCTAACGCTAAATACTAATCGTTTGTCGTATTTTACACGGTACTGTCCACGTATGAATAAAAAACGGAAAACTTCCGTTCCCAGTTATAAGGGTATAACTTTTCTTATAATTTACTATACAATGATCATTATAATTTTACCTTAATAGAATAATTACCTTAATATAAATATTAAATATCTAAAACTTAATAGAAAAGTTTAAAAGTAGAATATTTTTTTATGTATAGACTAAATAAATTAGATATTCTGTACCATATTATGAGGCACTGAGGTCAATGACTAATCATTCTCAAATAATATATACAAATAGTAAATATAATAAATATTTTGAATGTAGAATGACTGTACATTTAAAACATCTATTTAAATTAATCTCTAAAGGAATTTCCAAAAGCGGTAAATATAGGTAAAAAATAAAATTAAATAAGTGTACAACAATTACAGTTTACATTTCAAATCACAAAAAAGTGATCATTCTATGACTTTTTTCATATAAATTCTTAACCCCCTATAAATCTTTCAAAGGCTTAGTAACATAAAAGTTTTACCTCAATATTTTAAATATTAAAAATTTACATTTATGTCAAAAATTTTCATAACTTAATTACTTAATAAGTGCTATATTTTAACATACCAATAAAATATGATTCATCCAAAAATATTTTTTCCTACTTCAATGCACTATCTCTTTAGCCACATATTTCCTTGTCTTTTACTAAACAATTTCGTTTATTTTGTGTTATAATTGATTGTATTCTAATTTCATATAATAACAGTCAGAATTATATATAAAAACTAATACATATTACTTTAAATAATAACTAATATTACCTCAAACTAGTAAACATATAATTGATACTGACTCATATCAAACTATATTTAGTCTCATTTTGTATATCTTTTATATTTATAATATTATCACAATAAATATGCTTTGTGAATAAGTTTAATGTTCTTTATTTATACAAAATTTTTCTATGTTAATTAGTTAAACTAAATCTGTATATTGTAATATTTATAATAAAGACTTAATAGGTTAATAATGAGATAGTGCGTTCATCATCTACAACTTAATTCCCACTTTCCAGGTGAAATGACAGTCCAGGACTATTCAGTTGAAATAAAAAAAACATATGAAGTAAAATGCTTTAAAATCATATATTGTCATATCTCTTAATGATAAAAATAATATAATTTATAAGACAAATTAATTAACTTCCTATTATTTTATTGTGTTAATAAAATAGACATAAAAGATTCCAAAAATGAACATCGTCCGTTGTAACATCAAAAACCGTACAATCACTCACAAACAAGTCGAGGAAAACATATTCTTGTAATTAAACATAACGGGTCCGTGCGTTATTATTAAAATCGAACATTTATAAGGAAACTTGAATGTCCATCGATAAAGTACTGTTGGAATCATTCTAACTGGGAAGCCGTTAAGGAAATAAAGTCAGTAATGAATGTTGTTATTGCACAGTTAGAGCTAACCGGGAGATAAACTTGATGTTAAGGAAAACACGCTTATGATAGCAACTGAAAATTACCACCGAATATAAATATGACATTTAATACATCAAGTATCAAGTAGATGTATGTTTGTCAAAATTAAACGTTCCTACCATAGAAGAAAGGGCGAGTTATTTTACTCGATATGTGTTTTTTAATTCCTCCGTCACATCTTGAGTGATCTCGAAGTAAAGTACAAGCCTCAGCATCAGCGTGGTCCCCGCTGATACATCTCCGACTTGTTATTTAGTTAACAGATCACCCCATTGTTACTTAGAGAACCACGAAAAAAGCAGGGGCGGGGCTGATATCGAGAGTTGCATCTCGTGCGATGAAACAAGCTCCCATCGAGATACATGCCTCCAACGGCATGAAGCAGCGACGAGCGATATTCAATCGAATGTACATTATTATAAAGTTAAAATTTAAACGCACCAGCCGTGAACGGCTTATTAAAGAAAATTAAATTTGCAGCCACGCGAAATCGACACGAAACCGCAAATGCAGAAGAGCATCGACAGCCAGCGAAGTAGTAATATAATCCTTAGTGTTCAAGTAACAGTTCTGACCGTGCAGGAGGCTCACGGCGAGCTGGTTTCAACTAGCATGCTGTGTGTCGGTCGCTTACCACGTTCTGAACATCCGACGGTAATGTTTATATAGTGGAGGATATATAGTTTGGATTGTAGATAAGAGGCGAGCGTATTTTCATTTTATTACCAAATTACCGATGGCCAGATTGCGAGCTGAGAGTCGATTGTGGCTGCCCCTATCAGGAACATTTGCCAACAGGTAATTGTGTTATTTTATTCAGTTCGGAAATTCCAACAGTCCTGCGTGAGGCCCGGCCGGCGTGTTATTCAATTTCGATCTTATTTGTTTTATGAGAACAATTTCCGTGGTGAATTTAGTGTTATCTATACGAGAAAAAATATATTTAGTAATTAATTAATGAAAATACGAGGATAATGGAGGCACATTTATTGTCGTGCCAATACCTTTCAAAGCAAAATTTTACCGACGGAAACTGATTTTAAAAAAATATTAAATATTTTGTCATGTTTTATATAACAGTCATAGATTTAATTGCAAAATTTTAGATTTAAATATTTGATTATTTAACTCATGGTGCCTTCTATCACAATTAGATATTCGATAAAGTTTATCGTTAAATTGAGAAGAAAAAAATAAATTGGCTACAACCACAGCCTAACCAATTTCCATCTCCCATAAAATCTTCACACGCGAAGAATAATATTCTTACATCCACAAACAACACTTAAAATACACATAAATATAAAATTAAAAATCTCGTTACAATACTATTATGAAAGCAGCAAAGCATCACAGGGCCGGCAATAAATTCAAAATCTATTTGCACTTGCGGGTCACGACTAAAACACACTGAGGAATGAAATGAAATTAATTATAGAAACGCTATCGGCAATCGACACGACCAGACCTGAGGTGTTAAATCATAGGCGAGAGCGGGGCACTGTTGAAGCTATCACGGGAACTCGTGAGGACTTTATTATGGGGCTTCGTGGATGGATGAGAAAAATATGGGCCTTGGATACACCTCGCGACGAGACAGATATATGTTGAAAGATCAAAAACCTTTATTATAATACAGGTTTTTAAAATAAAAAGTCACTTGTAACCATTTTTAATCAGTCTCTATTCACAGAAGTAATGAAAATTTAGTACATCCTATTTATAAACGTATTTATTTAGTGCAAATTTCAAACGATTTTGTATTATCATTACATATTATATATTTGTTTACAAGCCTTTTTCAACTCAAATGAGTGAACAATACCAGAAGTTATAAGACGAAAGTGTCATCGAATTTAAACAGTTTATGAACTATATAAAAGACGTAATTATAAGTACAAGAACATTCCCTAACGAACAAATTTTGTTGTTAAATAACACTCAATAAAATAATATTGAATCCCAGTGTAATAATAATGATTCTTATATTCGTGTATTGTTAACACCTATATCTGTAGATGGACACAGATAGGAACATTTCTAATGACGTCGATTATAAACTGTGATAACACAAAAATGCCCGCTTGTGTTACTCCAAAAAAAAACTATATAATGTACGATTAAAACAACATAAATCTGTGTATCAGAATGTACGATCGGACGTCCATTTGGACGGTTTGTGATGGGACAGCTTAGAATGCTCTAGGATTTTGGTTCCGTACAAAAAATCTTCATAAAACACTTATAAATATAAAATTTATTAGTTGCCATATATATGATAATTATTAAATGAATGTATTTGTGTCATTTCTATTCGGTTATTATAGTATTGTTGCAATTATTTATATTCTTAAAAAGTAGTAATTTTACACTTCCAAGAGTGATGTTGAAAAAATGAATTTAGCAGAAAAAATATTCTATAATATTATTCAGGGATCTCTAAAAATGTGTGTGTTAGGCTACTGTTATTGGAAACATACGGAATAAAAGTTATTTATCATTGGAACATTTCAAAAGTGACCTTAAATTATATGTTATTAGAGTTCACAATACTTTAGATGAATGCGATAGAGTCCTAATAAAACATTAGTGACGTCCGGCGCGCGCGCACCGTAACCTCGATTATTCGATAATTTACAAGATAAACAAAAAAAAAACGGTTTTTGACAACCACAATGGTTGCTATGAAGTATTTTGAAACGCTTCAACCAAATGACACGAAAACAGTGATTCGGGACAATTTGAAACTAGTTTGGACGGATTATGTCACATATCAGCTTTTGTACACATTTTGTACAACAATACTCTTCATATATGTACAAAGACATATACACATTCACTTCCAAGGAATATACATTAATATTAAAACGTCATAAAGACGGTGCAACAAGAAACGTTAGCAGCCCGATGATATTTCACAAATGAAATTAGCGTTGGGTCTACATAAGTGGCGTTTTTGTTGTTGATGGTATCGCCGGGAACAATGGTGTGTGGGAGCTGATTACCAAGAAACATGGATATCGATATGCCCACCAGCTGTAACTAGTTGAGGTAAGTCACATACAGGCTCAGCTCTATGTAGCTATTGTTTGAACCTAGCTTCGTGGAGGAACCAATATCTTATAAATCAGATGACAAATAAGGTAAACATGTACTGTAAGGATTACACAGAATTGATTTGATTCTGATGACGTAATAATTCAGGATTCCGGATTAGAATGCCTGTATAACCTTAGTATTTAAAATTATATTGTATATACAGGTAATTAATTTTAAACATAAGTAATATTTCATATGTTCGGTTATTTTAAATTATTATTTATTTTTCAAGCAAAAATCAAGTATAGTCCATATTAAAAAACTTTAAAATTTACAAAATATAATTCCTTTACATATTCTTATATACGACTATTTTTCAACGATATGATTTTGTGTATGGTTGTTTTTTTTAACGCAACTACTACTTCACAGATTTTGATATAACTTTACATTAATTTAACTCAAACATCGCATTAAGACAAGAGCTACAATATGTAATAATTATATTTCATATGATACCAAATGACAGACTATAAATGTCGCTACTTGTTCGTCACAATATATACTATTTTATTCACTCTATAAGCACATTTCTTTTTGAGTTCAATTTCGAAATTCACGCAGACAAGGTCGCGGGCAAAACTAGTATCATGCTTGTTTCCAATTAAGTACTTTCATGTTCCACAAGCTGTAGAGATTGTCTGAAGTCAAATTGAAAGATTTATTCAAAAACATTTAATAATATGTAAAACATTATTAAATTAAATTGATTGTATACGTTTTTTTCATATAAAAATTTGCCCTATACCTACTATTTATATTAAAGCATGTTTGGTTATCAAAAGATTCTGTGTGTATGTCGGTCACAATCTGTACACGGTGGTATACAGCAACAGTTAGAAGCATTAGTACAAAGTGTATATTACACACGTGTAATTAAACTGAAATAGATTGTATCTTATCTCACCGTCGAACCATTAACGGGGCAACACAAAAAAACACACACAAACACACATTATAAAACACGTAAAAAAACATTATGTAAATCTAGCTTCACACTACACACGGCTTTAAAGAATATTAATAGGTAATTTATATTAATTTTTATTATTTATCAAACGCGTCATCAATATATTTTTATTTAATTCAATTTTATTATTGCTACTTTTTGTGAAGCTGTTGGCAAAATACAAAGAGACAATTCAGTGTAAAATATGACTAAAAGGAAAGTCCTTGTGATATTAAAATACGTTGAATAATTCTGTGTGTGTTCGTTGCTACCGTAGATGTTTATGTTTGTGTGTGTCCGTGTGTCAGTTCCCATTATCTCCTCATCTAAAACGCTCCACTATCGCACCATCTTAGTCACCGTGCCCATACACGGTCTGTCAAAACAAATGACTGTCCCTACACAATACCCATACAAAAAACGACATACGACACGGGAACAGACGAAATGATAACTTATTACAAATAGAATAACGTTTGAAATAGATCGCCGCCGACATCTTAGATGAATCAATTGAAGTGTCAAAATCATAACCGCGAAACTGATCTCAAGCTATCGGCAATTAGAGGGCAGAATCGAATGTTCCGATTGTAGCTGTGCTGTGGGCGATGTATCGGACAATCGAGTTTAGTGCGAGAAAATAAACGAATCCGATTGTATCGATTCACGAGAATCGAGAGTTGTTAAACTTGTTAACAATTGACGCCTGTTCTGTAGTTTATGTTCAAGATGAAATGGATCGCGAGGCCGTAGGTCGACGTGTGTCACTCCGGAGGATTCGGAGCTCTGGCTAATAAAAAATAAAGTTGAATTTTATTTGGCGTGAAGCAACAATGCGCTCAGCGAGATGGGACAAGTGATTAGGTTACGTACATCGTACCTTAGACGGGGGTTAGTACTGCATTAAATCAAAAGTGTACTTTAATAAAGTTGGATGTACATCGTGGAGGATGTACGGAGTGATTTCAGTTTAGATAGTGGCGACGGCGCAATGTATTGTGTGTTCATTAATAGTTGATTTATTTATTGCAGTGCTATAATTACGTTTTGTTAGTCTCTGTAGTGTATAGTATAATGTAGTATAGTATGTTTGTTTGTATGTGAAGCTTCTCGTCACACCTGCCTCTGCTCCGTGTGGTCACTCTGATAAACATATCATGTGTTCCGAGATTTCTCACTAACTTTCGGGTGGTCTTATAAGACTTCTGTGTACATTACATATTATTACTGTTTTTAATACGTATATAAATCACTCTTATGTTTGGAAATTCAATATTTCGATAAAGATTTCTTGTGATTATCTGAATGAACGATCTTCTTTGTAAGATTTGAATTTTTTTTTTTAAACTAAGACATTAATAGATATTATTTTACGATGTCAAAATTTGATATTTTGACATATTTCATATTTTATGATGTTATAAATTAACAATTTTCTTTTTATTTCCTTATTACACATAATACAAAAAATCTTACATCTTAGAAAAACATAAAATTAAAAACCTAAGTATATTTTATATGTTTAAAAAATTACCCATCTTATTTTCATTCACCTAGAAGAATTTTAAAAATTATATGTTAATCTTTTAATCTTCTTTATCTTCAGAAGTAAAATTCAAAAAAAAAAAAGAATTAGACAAAAAATTGGAACAAAAATTAAATAAAATAAATAGGAGAGTATCAGAATAAAAAATCTATTCAGCAACTCAAGTGGCAGTCGGTAATCGAATCATTAGCCGGCCGACCTTTCCCCATTGTTACGATGTTGCCGCGATTATAAAAACAAATAACTCTAATTACTTTAGAAGCGCAATTAACCACAATCTCATAGACAAATTGATTGTACAGTCTCCCACACGAGTTGAACTAACACGCATCCATTACATACAACACTGAGAATATATACATCTACGCCTAATATATGTTTTTTTAGTATATTTTATGTTCACATCTCGTCTACCTGTGATCACGGTTGTTGAAAAGTAATGGAAGCGTCTAGAGTATATAGTTTTTTACAAAAATGAAGCACGAAAATTTAATTCATTTAAATTTTCTTTGATTCTTAAGACATAATCTATAAAAAAAACAGACGAAGCCACATGTAATAGCTAGTTTAAATGATGTAAAAGTAAACAGTAATCTCTTGTGTGCATGTCTGTACATCAAGACGTATGGCCGCAGTTATTTTTTGTATTAGGGCCCCATTGTTTAATCACAACTCTAACTGTTCAGATGATATCACAACCTATCGACCGAGGTCACGGCGCGTTGAGGAATCTCATATAAATTAAATTAAATTAAACTAAGTGTATTAAGAAACACATTAGTTACAAGTAGTTTATTTATTACGTAAACTAATATGGGTATTTTAATTTCCACTTGTATGTACAATGCATTATTTGGTAGACTTTTGACGTTCATTATACGTCAACCTGATTTGTGATTACTATAAATGAAATGTAAAGAGAGGAAATTAGTTAGAAAAGATGCATTTTATGCCAATTATTATCACACTAATTTTTTAAATTTTCCTCTAATATTTCTTGAACTCGTTTTGCTGTTTTATCTCTGCATATTATTGTCAAAATTAACGTAAATTTCAAGTGTTTTTAATATCGATAGCGTTAATTATTACAAAGAAAGGCATTTGTACATATGGTGACAGTACCTAATTGAGCATTTCTGTCCTTATAAGCTTTTTAAACCTAAATTACACTGTTAAACATCTACCTTAGAGAAATATAGTCTGTATTTACGTAGGTGTTATAATTAATTGATGTTCATAAAGTGCCTTACTTTCCTATTTTTATTACACTAACAAAAACAGGGCACTGCATTCATGACTTGTAGTCTTCAATAAATCTCTTTATAAAGTCTTTTTATACAGATATGACTGTTAAATTGCATAAAAAGTATACACAGTATATGAACAAACAACATAATAATAATTACAACAAATAAAACAGACAAACATCTATTTATCAATAGCATTTTAAAACAGAGATTCATTAGTGACTATCTTATCGTTTTAAAAGGAGTCCATTAGGTACGTATCTTGTATTATCGCGCTGTTATCATTCAGAGATGAGAGACGCGGTACATGTGACGGCTAAATAGAACTGCGTTTATTAAAAATACATTAATATATCATTTTTATATCGAGCGTCCACTATTATAGTTTTGATGAGCACCATCTAGCGATTATTAAATATAATTATTTTTCCCAAAAAACAAGAAATCTTTGTAATATTATCGACAGCTGTCTAAATTCTAGAAAAATTATGTAAATAAATTAGGTGTTACTATGAATTATACATAATATTAAATAGAAAAAGTTAATCAAAATTAATATAAGAATCACTGATTAAATCTTCTATTTCTAGTGTATATTATCACTAGCGACATCTCGTGGAGAGATTATCGATTAAGTTTTATTGATTTTGATATTTACTGAATACTCTTCGTAAAAAAAATTAAGTCGCATTTATTAATACGTTACATTTATACGCAATTATTAATCTTCGCTCATATTTAATAATAAATACCTAAAAATATATAATATGTCAATAAGTTGAATTGAATATTAAAATGATGCAAGAATGACGGACTCAATATAAAGTTACAAATCGGTAGAAATAAAAAAATAAATGTTTACTTAATATAAATTAATTAATTATTAAATGAAATTGTTAAATAAAATTCCAATAAAACGTGTACATAAAATTTATTATTCTTATCACATAGCAAAGTAATAGTTAAAATCTTTTTGATAGTTGTGTTAACTGTAGATAAAAAGCTCTAACGAATTTCAATATGTCGCCGAAGATAACCCTTGAACCGAGATAGCTCTGCACCTAATAATCAGATAGATGGAACGACCAGCATCTAGAATGTATTATAATATATTAAAAATAAAACGCACAGAGAAAGTTATACAAATATATGCTTAAAAATAATACCGCTTATTGGAATATGAGTCATTTTGAGTTTCGCAATAAATAAAGAACAAAAATATATTTTATTTATAATATTTAGCAATAATTTTGTGTAATTTTTGTTGGGAAATTATATATTTTAAAGTTCAAAGCAATCAGATTAACACATTCGTAACGTGCGCTATCACGTTCAGAGACAAAGGACGTTGTAACCTGTAGCTATCAATAGTTTAGTTAAATACATTGTAATGATGATTGAAGTAACGTTACAGTTACGAAGTTTGACTGAAATCCGAGTTTTGATATGATGCCTTAAAGTCTCTTAAGAATAATCGCCTTTTTACGATTATACTGTTTGAATTAGCCAGTCATATGTAGCCAAAAGTTCGCCTGAATAGTTCGCATGCGAGAATGACAAAGAACAACAAATTCACTTCGGTATTTTCAACATACAAAAATTTTTAAATAACAATAATATGTTAATGTAAAGAATCATGGCATCATAATTATTTTTAGCAAAAAAATATGTCGAACATGGCTTGGTCAATTCACGTTTATATGTAGAATATATAAATTAAATATTAATAATATTTTCTTCCACAATAAACAGAATATAACACTTGTGAGACGAGGTAATACACATATTATATATATGTATGTATAGTACCAGGGTTATTTTCTAACATTCAAACTCCATCGTAATTCGAGTCGACTGGTCACAAAGCAGATGTGTGCTTATCGTATGCGATAACATAGCGGATGCTGTGCGATATGTGGACGCGATAACGATATACACTCATTATATATAGGTTTTTTAATTCACAACTAACTGAAGACAGAGAAACACGATTATATTACAATAGGAGAGACAGGGACGGAACGAGCGTGATGGACGCATGTTATCAAATTTATCGATAAATATGTTGTTGGGATGATTTCAGTTATTTGGGAATGTTTGGTAATCATTCGGTAATTTTGTTTAAGATAAAAAATTCTTATCATCTCAGATGTTATTTTTATATAACTTTTATTCGTAATGTATCGTTTTCTCCGTGTATTGCATGTTTTTTTATCGTTTCAATCGTACGCCATATCATCTGATTCACGTTGATAATTATGTAATGCTGTTATCAATCGTGTATTTATCAAAGCAAGCAATAGCCGATAGAAATCGTTACACAAATAGTTACATACAAGATTACGATACATTTTTGTAACCAACATAATTACAGAAATATCTATAAACTATTACGAATGATGCGATAAAAGAATTTTTAAATATTAAATTTAATTTTTTTAATTCAATTAAAAAAATTAAAAATGGGTGAAATGTTTATAATTAAACATAAAAATTAAATTACCCTTATTTAAATGACATCTTTTTAATACCAAACCAAATTCACTTATGACTCTTAAATAATCTGATTTGAAATACTAAAGAATCTATTGTAATTTCTTGTAATTCTTCTTCTTCTAAAAAACGTTTGATAAATATGTATACATTTAAATATAATAAGAAAAATATTTAAAAACATAAAATAACAGTATTATATTATGAATGAAAATCATATTTAGATTGTAAATTATTATTACAATCGTACAGGAAAGTGTTAAGAATGAACACATTAAAATGTGTGTTCGTTTGTGAGGCACATAAATCTACCCTCGCGTGATATAATCGGCCGTACTTCAATACGACTTAATAAATAACATTATCTCAACAAACATCAAGATATTCTAATTGGGATCGCATGATCTTTGTCTGTACTGTATACAATTTTAATTGACCATCTCCCATACGTTGTTACTCCGTTGGCGAGATGTTTTACGACGCATGTAGTGACATCTAGTGGCAGTTTACTGGAACTATAAACGAATTGTATACTAAATATGTTATTATTAGAAAACAAGCTTTATTTTTGAACAATCAAGATAGATATTAGATTAATAAATTGCAACACAAAACCAGTCAATTGAACATTGAATTGTAGCTCTCATTTTCGCTGATTTTTCACTTATTTTTCATTATTTAATATTGAATTTTTATTATTAAACTTTAAGTAATGTCGAACAGTACTACAACGAGGTCATAGTTACAGTTTTCCCACATGACAATGATTCATCCGAGCTCCCAAACCCCAGCGTCAGTTATTTTTGAGCGTTGGCTGAAGGTAATCTAGCAAAAAGATAAGCTTCCTTATCTAAATAGATATCTTGGACCATCGATCACGTGCGCTATCAGAAAATACCTCCCGGCGATTTTGGGAGTGGATACTGATCAAATTACTGCTTGTAGCGTTATGACTGTACAGCCGCAGGTGATGATGGACACTTCCTTCTAATGGCTGCTGTTAGTACTAATGTTGCGTCATTTACCTTTGTCTATGCAATATAGCTTTTTAGCTTTGTGTATGAATTGATTTTCTCTTATTTTAAACTTATCTTTAATTAGTGCTGTAACTATCTAATGTGTATTCATGTCATTTTTTTTTTGTGAATTAAGGAATTTATAAACTGTGCTTTCAAATAGCAAAACATTAGAATTATTTTCTTATTATTCAATACTTATTATATTCAATACTTATTATTATCTGGAATATATTTTTTAACTAATTAAAGTAATTACATATTTATAAATTTCACTCAAAATTCTTATTCAGTAGACTCATAATGTTTATATGTTTATTTATCTGCAAATATACAATTATTGAGAATCAATATTTGTAAAATTTTTCCTAATTAAATGTTTATGACATTTAATAATTTATATCTTTGTATTGTAAAGACTTATCCGGAGATCGTTATCACTTGTATATCCGAGCGATTTTAATCCTATGATAACTTATCAAATCGCTAATCTTTATCTACACGATCAGTTATTTCACAGAATATATGAAATTGGGTTAAAGGAAAATGAACTCCATAAACATGATGAATAGATCCCATAATTGCTTACATTAATTTATGTTTATAGTTTTGTTGCTTGCTGTATGGCTTAAGGATTTGTTGGTCATGACGTCTGTAAATTCTGATTATGATTATTATAGAGCTTTTTATATAACAAATTAAATTAAACCCGCTGTCTTATATTTTAGACTATTAATATATAACAACGAAAAATAATTTACAGCAGTCGTTAAAAATAGGGGAACACATCCCAAATTTATTGAGTCCCTTTTAATAAGGACAAAAAATATATAAAGTAGATATTGTCAATAGATATTTTTCTTACAATCTTCTATGTGTATCTCAGACCTGTAAATACATAACATAAACTTAACATAAATATGATATATATAATACATCTTATCAAACCAACAATTGATTTTTTCCTATCAAAATTATTTTTAAATTAATTTCTCTTGTCTGAATAGCAATGACTGTAATAAAAATACATAGAAGAAAAATTATTGAACCTTTATTGGTCAAAATGACGAAATCCTCGTATATATTTTTATTTAACTAATCAATTAAAAGATTGCTTTACATATGAAACTTCTCATCATTTAATGTATTCACGGTGCGGGTGTCGGGTCCATCGTTGTAGTGAGAGGATCTTCAACAGTGCCTGGGACTTGAGACTCAGGTGTAGGTTTAAGGGGCCCTATTAATAATGTCCAAAATAAGAATAATATGTTTATAAATACACATATAAATTGACCTCATTTAATAAATAGAATTTAATATTACTAACATGTTATACTACAAGCAATTGTTTTATTTGTATTCTAAGTAATATGACTAATTACTGTAAATGACTGAGAAAGATGAGTAAAACACATAACTGTTGAATGGAAAGACCTCAATACTGATATTGTTATAAATAAGCTCAACGAAAACTTTGCATTATTTAAATCACTTTTATTATTTTATGAAGTACAGAAATGTAATATCTGGTACCTTGTAATCAAGTTGTAGAATTAAAAAGGATTTTTTAGTCTACAATATATATTTTTTATTTAGTAAGCTGTAACTCACGTCGAAGTACATTTACTTTAAAAACTACAATTGCTTAAAAAGATTATCATTAGAACATCATCATAATCTAGACAAAAGTATTTTTAACATTTTATATAGTTCCTTTAGAATGTAAAATCATATGAATAAAAGTTCTAAGACATATACCCTTAATAGAAAGTTAATAGTGACGTAAAACCTATAAGTATATCATATTATCGATATCAACCCTTAAATTCAAAAACAATAGTATTTTAATACAGCAAGGGTCAATTTTAACCCACCCCAGTTCACATGGAACTTGTCACTTGATTTTTGACTTCAATAACAGCTCACAATCACCATCAGATATTATATTTAATAAGAACTATAACTAAGAGTATTTAGACATCACTGATTAATGCATTCCCAAAGAGGATTGATGTCAGGCGGCCGGTCGTAAAAACAATTAGCCAAAACTATTTACATGTAAGGCAGACCTTGCTAAAAGCTATGAAATTGCCATGTAGAAGAAGAAGAAGTATAACTGTACAATATTATCGATATTAATTGAGGGAAGAAAAGAGTTTTCTTCAATAATATCGATATCGACAAATCTTTCCCCGCACTAGTCGACCTACAGACGTGATGAAATACAAGCTGGTAGGCTTAAGTGAAGTTTTATGAATAATTTTATGGTTACCCAACAATCATGATATAATTTAATATTTTCTTTAAAGTACGTAAAATAAAATTATTTTTCTAAACTAATCTTACATATTGGACTTCCTTAAAAACTATATTTCCTAAACACGTTAATCTATTCAACATAAAAACTTTATCTATAATAATATACATTTTATACAGATAACATTATGTGTAATTAATTTTTATTCTAACATTCAATATGCAGTATGAATATTCAGAATAGAATTGTTTTACAATATATATGTATATGTAAAATTAACATATATTAAAAAAACTGAGAACTCGTTAAATCTTATCGAAATTATCGTTCTTCTTAAAATTATTGCAAAACATTATCACCATCATATAACGTTATCGAGAGTTTCTTAACTCAGAGACAAATATTATAATTAAGTAACGTGGACACATCGATACTCGTTGAATTAAACTAGTTTCTGATCCAGACTTCGTCCGTGATGGTTTCAGAATTAAAAATGTTCAGCTGACCGGGCGAACTCTAATCCGCGGTAGAGGCGGTAAATAAATAAATAAAAGTATTTGATTTTTTTCTTATTCAATCAAACGAAATGAAAACTATCCATATACGTTTCCTGATTCTAAGCTAACTCCCTACAAATTATCAGCTTAATCCATACAGTAGTTATTGAGTTCTAAATAGTTTAATTAATACGACTTTCCATATATATAAATAAAAAATATAATCATATTGAACGTTAAATTTATGAGTACTTTTAGAGAGAACAGAAAACCTTCTTTACATAAACAAATGGGCAATAATTAACTCTTAAAGGCGCACAGTATATAGTGTGTACGGGTAACATATTTCGTCGCACAATAGCACAGCCGTCACATGTTTGTCTGCGTGTGCGCACAATACTTCCCTTTCATGTGCCCGCCGACACAGGAACGATTAATGTTGTTTATCCCAATACATTGTGCTATCCTTACATTCAACATGGGGCAACTTCATAAATAAATATCACCGTAAAAGGTATGAAATTATAATTCAAAATATTGATGCTAAAAGAAGCATAAATGTCGTCAATTAATATATATATTAAAAATAAGCAGATTGATGATTCAATGTTAGCGTGCGATGGGAACACTGTTATCTGTCCATTACTCTCAAGTGTAAACCACTCAGCTGTATCTACTCTGAATAAAATCTGTTACACGAGAAGCGATTACATCATTTTATAGATTTCTTCAAGTCCTGAACCCTGGATACAAATTAATTGGAACTTGTGTTAGTTTTGACCTGACATTATGGCATTTTGACATAATTATGAACGAAGAATTTGATATCATTAAGAAAATATATAATAAAAGTACACAAAAAACTGATTATAATATATATCCAATACTTTATAGAATTAAAAGCCTATTAAATGTACCATATCTCACATATGAATATTAACCAATAATATGTATTATTCAATGACGTGCGTATAAAAACAGACTTATTAATTTAAGTTTTAACATATAACAAGTCACTCACACCAATCGCATTTCTATAAAAATATATAGAATATTTCGATAAGTCTGTTCTCATTGCATCATTGTTTGTTGACAGGTTTCTATTCTGATAATAATTAATTATACATTGTGATACGATTGTGATAAGTACGCTCAAATCCTAATACCAGAGACAAAAATTATCTATATTTTGACTATAAAATGTTATTTCTAATAAAATCTCGTAGAACACGTTATAAATATCCATTAGGCAATAATATTATAAAAGACTTCATTAATTTAAAAGTAAAATATAATGGCTAAGTAAAATAGTCATGATTATATTAAATTTATTTAATTATCGCACCGGCTTTATCTCGACATTTTCTTAATATCTGAACATCGCTGTTTTATATCTGGCATATATGATGTACATGTCAAAGTTATGTGAATATAGAATCTATCTAAAACATACTATTTTAATACGATCGATAGCCGGTGGTCGTTTCCACAGTATAATTAAAGCTATCATTGACATTGATAAATAAACAATCAAAGAATACATTAATAAAGATAAGAGTGTAATGAACTCAGACGTACTTTGAAATACAAACAAAAAAAAAATCTATATTATAGACCGCTGTCACCTTGACGTATGAAATATTTATTAAGCGGCTGTCACCTTGACGTTTCGCTGACGACACTACTCTATACTCTATGGATTGACTATAGACACATGTACAGTGTACACATCCCTATTTGAGACCTTTCAAAGACCTTTCTTAAATATCATTCTGACATTAATAGAATAATATTTATATTAACTTTTAGTACTAGTAGTAGTAGAATCTATATGGATTATTCTTTCTTTGAAATTAAATTATTCTGAATTATTATGTTATATAATTATAGAATTATTTGATTATATTTCCTTAAGATATAAGACCGACGGTATATTTAGCTAATATCCCATTTGTAACACATAAACATATTATGCTCATGTTATCTCCAGCCTTCATTTGGATGTGGGATTAAAAAAAAAACTAAAAAAAACTAACTCTTGACATCTTCTTTTTAAATATAATCGTGAAGAAATACAAATGTATTTAAAAAACATTTATATACATTTTGTAGTATTAAAAAATTATGTTATCTGTAGAATTAATGGGATATAGTGATAAAAATATTATTTTCTATATTCATCGACAAAGATAATAAACATGTTAAAAATAATAATTTAAAATTAAACTTAATATCAGACAGCTGTTCATCATTGAAAAGAAGTATTTTTATTACATTATACATCAATGAAATTGGATTTATATTTAAAAACTACAAAAAAGCAGTATTTTAAAAAAGTTAACATTATTTTAACCATAGAGGTTTTATTGTAGAATAATTTTTATATTATCTTGATTAATTAAATTGACTTCATCTATTCTGTACTCTGTTTGTGTGTGAAAGGAGAGAGAAAACAGGGATAGTTCTAGTGAAATAAACTTTTGATTGTCTATCTTGATTGTATTATTTGGATTCTAATATAATGGCAGGATATTTTATTTAATTGTACAAAAATTTCGGAAGCTGATTCTGTTAGTATCCAATTAATAAAAAATATACCTAAATACACATTTACAGGTAATTTTGAATGTCAAAAGTCCATGTGAAATGTCCTTAGCAAATAAAAAGTAGGTATAGTTTTAATGAGAATACAACAGTTGCTTATCATAATATAAAAATATAGATATATCAGATTAACAAACATATGTATTGGATAATCCAATCAGTTTAATATATTTTGTCTTACTCTAATTATTATTCTGTTTTCCATATCAAGATAAAGGAAAACATGTAACTTCAATGAAACTATTTTTAGGGTACAAAGTCATACAAAAGTTTTCACAAGTTTCATAAGGTAGGACTGGTTTTCCTCAAAATATAAAATCGGGGATTGCCCATACGACAATGCGTTCATTATTTTTGTAGTAAATATATAGTGTTTTACTAAGAACATTTTTATTAAAAAAAATACACAGATTAATGAATACAAATATCAATAAACATATGAATGATAAAAAAGTTTAACTCATTAACAAACTCTGTACGTCGACTAACACGTTAAATACGAGTAAACCCGAGCTATATAACTGGACTCACGTTTCAAGGGTTTAGGGTTGCTCTGTTTCCTTCGCGACATGACCTAAGGAGAAGTTCCCTCCTCCGCCAGGGCTGTCATGACACACACAACACACACACGAGATGTTACGAACTTGTCACGGAGGACGCTCAGCGACGCTCAGCGGACGACCAGACCTCGCGAGAGCTCGCAGCCGACTGGTGCTTGGAGGCGGAACTCCTCAGCACGGAGCCAGCTGAGGGCTGGAACTAGAACCGCCCACTTTCCTCTCCTCTCCCCCCTCTCCGAACCCCGAACCCCTCAGCCCGTAGCGCGTAGAGACGTAGCGGCGTAGATTTTGTTTATTAAGAAATTTCATTAATTTTTCAAATTGTATACATGTAAGAACTATTATAAAAATAATAATAAAAAATGCTTTGTTAGTTTTTGAACATAAAATTTATTTGACATCATAAAACTAAGATTTTTCCAACATAAGCCTTTGAATTTAATTATTATCTTTTTATAACCGTAAAGTTAAGTTTCACTTGTTAAGTTTTTATTTTTCCTCGTTTTATCAATTTATTACTAAGAATATATTTCATTATTTTACACTTTAATATTGGTAAAGGATTTTTTAAAAATAATTTAGCATCAAGAATGAATTATAAAAAATGTAATATTTATATGAATATAATATTTAGATATGACTAATATTCGGATTTACGAAACAATAATAATTCTTCCTTTTTAAGTATTTTGCTCTTCTATGTTTTGTACGTAATTATTTTGTTTATTTTTGTACTGAAAAAAATCGAATGAGTTCAACATATTATTAGATCCAGTCTTTTTTTATAATTTTAGCTAAATTTATAATAATAAATAGTTTAAAGTTTTAACATAACTTTGAATTTAAAAAGATTGGTTTGTGTTATTTTACCTCTAACTTAGCCAAAATATTTCCTAAAATCGGTCATCATTATTTTGAATTTTCCAAAATATGTAACAACAATTGCGATATTAATATTTGTGAAACTTAAAAGGAATCTCTAAGAATACTCCTGCTAAATAGAAAACTTATTATTATATATATTTTAATTATAAGAATTCTACATTGAAATTATATGCATATCATGTAACAATGGGGAAAAATCGTGTGATTTAAAAATTAACAATCTTTATTGCTAAATAAATATACTGAAATAAATACAATTACAAATTATTATTCATCCTTAGATATAAAATTAAGGTTTTAGGAATATTATTCTTATAATAACAATAACTTTGTATAAAAATAATCAGTTATGTACCTACATATAGAATTAAAATATTTAATACTCTCAGATAACAACAGATTCTATTGGGATATATCTATTCTAGAATGTTCTAGAAATTTTTAGAATGTTATGTTCTGTTATCAGACTTGAGGAACACACGAATATCAAAAACATGATTTACATTCAACAGAAGACTTCGGTACCCTGATGAAAATAATTATGGCTCAATTAATATTTATATACATAAGAAAAAAATCTTTAAATTAATATATAAACAGGTTCTATTGGAGGTCTAGAGGGTATAAGAAACATAGAAATGGTTGTTCAAATAATATTTTTCAACCTAACTCACCAGTCACCTATAATAAGATTACTATTTTTATTTTAAGTCATTATCAATGTTCAAAAGATGACCATTTGAAAAGCCGATCTTATCTATGGAATCAAATGTAATTGAAATTAGAAAAAAAATTAATAATACAAAGGAAGAGAAAATAATATAAAGAAATACAATCCCTGCTGTTCTAGGTTTCATATAATTTGTATTTTGTTTAAAGAAGTAAATCGAATCCTATACAATATACTGATGTTTGTTACCATTGTCTCCAATTGGTTATATAAATTTAAAGGTTATTATGATAATTATTTTCTCCCTGCTCTAAAGGCTGAGTAAAGAAATTCTTTGTTACATGAAGGTGGACACTGAGACAAACTTTATCTGTCAATAGAGAAGATATATACATGATGTATACTAGTTGAGAACATTGATTATTTACGTCGGATTAAATTAATATAAGCACTTCTAATTCTGTATATCTATTTAGTCGTATTACTTATCAATATGAACTTAAAAACCATCTGAAAATTAGGTGAATTAATAATTTTTACCAAAAACTATAGAATTATATAAATCAAAGACGGTATTTTGTTCATTTTGGGACTACAAACAAATATTGACCATGACAAACTTAACAAGGAGGTTTTTCAAATATCTATTTATTCCATTTAAATATTTTTAAATATTTAAATATTTTAAATATTTTTTTATTCCATTCTTGTTTTGTTGTGAATTATTATTATTTTTATTGTTGAATTTAGGCAGTATTCCAATAAAACTCTTGTTTAGATTTCTATAAGCTAAACACTTTATTGGAAGCAAAAATGACACACAACGCGATAATAGTTATAAGGACATAGTTCACAGATAATATAAAAAATATAAATCACCTATCCACAGACTATTTTACTTTATAAATTTACTTATTCAACATTTATTTTACTCCCATTAACTCCTTTTTAGATTTAGATACATGTCATATTACGTGTCTATTATAATGTTCAGACTTCTTATTTTTCTACCTGGCAATTTCTTAGCTTTTAGCCAGTGTCTGCCTTACATGTAAATAGTTTTGGCTATTTGTTTTTACGACCGGCCGCCTGCCTGACATCAACCCTCTTAGGGAATGCATTAATCAGTGATGTTTAAATACTCTTAGAAAGTAGATATGTCTCGGAAAAAATGGTACTTGCCAAGATCGAACCCGGACCCTCATGTACGAGAGGCGGGCCCTTTAACCACTAGGCCACCACTGACTTAATGTTCAAGACTATAATGTCTTAAAAATTATTATAATGAAATAAACGCCTTTATCACATTCTACAAACTCCTTTGTGTTTCCTCCACACAGAAATCAAGATTTTAATTCGTCCAACAAATGAAAACGTTGATATTGACAAAAAATTCCACTATTTCAGTGCTATAGCATAAAAAAAAGTATTTAAAATTTTGATTACATTATGAGCTCAGGATATGAAAACTTCACAAAAGTTAGAATTAAACTGCAATCAATTTATCTTGATATTTATTTAATACAAATTACGAACCCTCAAAGAAGATGTTGCTACTGGCGCGTGACTGATGTGAATTATAAAATATATTGTATGTTACAAAATCTTTAATGAGTTTTTAAGATATTTCGGAACGAACACAACCGCCCAACAAACATACATAATATACATTCACTCCAACCAAGAGCTGAAATTAACATACGATAATTATTGTGAACTTATAAAAATATCGTGGATTGTGAATAATAAGAATTATGGAGTAATATTTAAATGAAACTAATATTTTTCTGATGTTACTTTACAGCAACGGAAACGTCGGGAGTATATAGTTTTTGATAGAAATAAAAATCGGATGCAAATCCAAAAACTATTAGTTTCATTTAAATGAATACCTACTCGCCAAAATCCTAGATTTAATTGTGGAGTGCTATTTTTAATTTTCACTACTTATGGTGTATTACTAATTTAATATAACGTTGGTTCATTTATATTTTATTATTCATTTATATTTATATGTTATTGACTCCCACTAAAATAATATAAAATTGATCTAAATACCAGATCAGAATATAAAATATTTTATTTGGAAAAAAAATATATTATTTTCCTTCATTCATGAAAAGTTTTTATTAAATTAAAATACCTAATTGATTTATTACGCAAAAAGGTTTGTATATACAGAAATATTTTGCTATATGTTTATATATACATTGAAGATGTGAATATCAATTTTTATATGTACATCATATAACATAGCATATACTTTTTTCTGATAACAAGTCTAAATTTTATCTTTAATCTGTTCAAAATTACTAATTTTAATTGATAATTTCACAAAATTGTGATAAAATCATAAAATAAAAACGAAGGTTGAAGAAATTATTCTTATTTATGATTTCCCCCGCAAAACACTTATTTATTTTTTAACAAAAATCGATAACAAAAACGTCTACTTAATATCATGTACAATATATTTTATGTTAATTTCAGTACAATGTCTTTATTTTTAATTTGTTCCCTAAGTTTAATTTTTCTCGTCTCTTTTCTGATGTAAATAAATCATTGGTCTGTTCTCAAACTTTATAATTCCTAAATTTTGTATTAATTATTCAATGAATGTAGACTTCTATTACATGTTTTAATATTTTTGTCATAATAACAGCACATGTTTTGATTTGATGTTCCATGTACCTGTGTAAAGTCGATTTCATTTTGGACTTTATAACAATTAACTGAATTAACTGCCAGGTTGCATACTCGTAGTTGAGCGAAGATTCTCTTGATTTTCCGTATAATATCTGTAATCAACAAGTATTAACCCCAATCCCTATTTAAATAATGCTATTTTTTATTAATGACATTCACTGAATTATTGTGAAAAAATATGACATCAAATCTCTTTGTTCGAATAAGATTAGTAGTCTGTAGATCTTTTTCCTCACAGAAGTACACTTCCTCCTTCTTGATGTTCACATCAAAGTTTTTTAACAGCTTACCTGAGTTCGGTTTCCTTCAATTTATTATGAGCGTGTCTTAAAATCAACAGAGAGTAGGTTTTGATTGGCGTAGTGTATAAGACATTACAGCTTTATTAAAGCACAAGCCTTCTATAAGGTTATGTAAGCCTGGCCATAAATACTGTTATAATTAAAAATAAACAAAATATCACATTTGAATTTGGAATCTGTCATTTTGATATAATTTTTCATAGTGTTTTCTTATATTGGCGCTAACACATTGTTCAATATTTTATTTAAGTTATAATCATGTTCAATATTTTATATAAGTTATTTATTTAAGTAGTGTCCGCACAAAAAAGGTGGTCAAAGCAGTAAGGGAAAGAATTTTATCTCGGACAATGAAGTTAGCACATAGAATCATGTCGTATTTTAAAAGATGACTTAAAACTTGCAGCCTATAAGAAATGAAATGGACATTTTTTAAATGATAATTTAAAAAAGAATAGGGTGATGAAATCTAAACAATAACTGAAACGGTACGCAAAGGGAGGTCACAGAAAAATTTTGTTTACGGATGATAAAATTTTTACAATTGAGCAACATTTTAACAAACAAAATTACAGTATTTATACTCAAAGCTCTAAGGAAGCTTCCCAATTAGTCGACAGAAAGCAACGTAAGCATTATCCGATTTCAGTGTTGGTTTGGAGTGTTAGCTATGAAGGAGTGATTGAGACATACTTTTGTGAAAAAGGAATCAAAATATCAGCATAAGTGTATCAAAATACCATTCTTGAGAAGGTAGTTAAGCCCCAACAACGGTCCTTCCAGCAAGTCTTGGTTGGAACCAAAAGTTTCCGTTTCCGTCGTCTAGTCCCGATCTTAATCCAATGGATTATGATTTATGGTCAGTTTTAGAGAGTAGGGCTTGCTGTAAACGCCATGATAATTTGGACTCCCTAAAACAATCCATACGATTGGGAGTGAAGACAGTGGTTAAAAACCTCCGCCTCTTATGCACGAGGGCCCGGGTTTGATTCTAGCCCGGGCAAGTACTAATGTGATTTTTCCGAGTAATATGTACTTTCTAAGAGTATTTAAATATCACTGATTCCCAAAAAGAGGGTTGATGTCAGGCAGGCGGCCGGTCGTAAAAAAAATAGCCAAAATTATTCACAACATGTAAAGCAGATCCTGGCTAAAGCTAGGAAATTGCCAGGTAGAAAAAGAAGACGATTGGCAGTGAAGAATTTTCCCGTGGAAAGAGTGCGTGCTTCTATTGATGAAGGGCCTCAACGTTTTAAAGACTGTATTGCAGCCAATGGAGACCACTTCGAATAAGCTTTTTATGTTTTAAATTGTTTTATATTTATTTATTAAACTTATATACTGTAAAAGTAATAAATGTTATTTGCAATAAAAAAATATTTATTAATTTGTAACAATATTTATGGCTAGACTCTACTATTACTTACTTACTCAAAGTTTGACTGGTCACACTACGTACAGAAGGTTGGTAGTTTTTAATGCATAACTGCATTCACGAATAAATATAAATTTTTTAAAACAATATTTTTCTTTTACAAATATTTTTCATTTGCTTCATTGAACCTGACTAAGATAATATCTTATTTGTTAGTTGTAAATTCCATTGTATATAATCATTTCTAAGTAAGTGATTCATTTATTAAGTTGTCAAAAATATTAATAATTAGTTTTAAACAAAATAACATTTGTACTGACAATATTTATAAGGTACTTTACCGTGTACACTCATCGGTTAGTCCTTGCTATACACTTATTAAATTATATAATAATAATATAAGATAGAAAAAATTAATATTAATTAATCTTTTATCCATGTTTATTTTTACGTTGCTATTTAAATATAGAAAATATTCATAAGCGAAAAGAAATCTGAATGAAAAAAAATTATTATCTGAATAACTTTAATAATACTTTATTAAAAAGAAACTTTAAGATTTCTACGTATAGTATATATACTTAAAATAATTGGTTAATGCACTAAAGAAGACTTTTTAATATTTCGCAAATACAAAATTTTTCCTTATAACAATGTCCATTTTCATCTCGTCTGTCCGTAATCACGGTTGCTGCAAAGTGACCGAAACGTCGGGAGTATGTAGTTTAAAATAAAAAACAAAAAAAATATTTGTTATATTTAAAATGTTCATTGTCAAACACACAAAACCAGAAATTATGAAATGAAATTACCAAATACTTTTTTATTATTTTATTATACTAATGAAATAATAATATTTTGATCATGCAAAATGTTTTAAAAACAAGAATTCAACTGGTCATATTAAATTGTTTTGGTTATTCTCCTTACAAAATATATATGTATATACCAACCATATATGTACTAGAAAAACACATAGTATTATATAAATTATTTGATTTCAATGAATTTTAATTATATATTATCTATGTAAATAAAATGTCAAAGGTCTGCAGTTGTGAGTCACCACAATGATAATATTGGATGTATTTAAAATTTAAATACAACTTTTTAAGATTTTCCTCGAAATCTATTGATTATAAATTATATTTCAATAATGTAAATTTATTAAATTTAGATTTTTAGTACCATAACTTATTCAATTGTGTAATTCTTTGTACATATTAAAACACTGTTTACATATAAATCAAAAGTACTTAGATTGGCTAATAAATATTTTTTAAAGAGAAAGTTTGTTACAGCTCTCTTTATTTTATATATATCTCTTAAACTGACGCTGAAATAAATAAATTTATTTTTTAAACGCACACTAACAATGACACATACTGATTTAAATTTATTTGTAAACGGGAAAATTGTGACAAAAATATTATTAATATATCTATATAGTTAGTATTACGTTTATTTGTAAATTTAACGTTATCTGGTTGGAACATCAAAAATCTATTCAAATAATTTTCATAAATCTTTTAACTTTGACATAACATAATTATTTTGACAACAATAAAACCGTTATAAAGGCATTTTAAACTTTTCATATATTTGTCTGAGTCTATTACCGAAATCATTACCAATGCCTATTTGAAATCCTCTGAAAACCTTTTCCGATTCATTCTTCATAAACATTAATTATTATTATTCTTAATATTACACTTGTCATCTTTTAACTATCATTGCTAGCATCTCATCTCGTCTGCCCGTGATCACGGTTGCTGTAAAGTAACCGAAACGTCGGGAGTATGTAGTTTATAGTCAAAAATAAAAATCGCGTAGTAAATCGGAAAAATATTAGTTTTGTAAATACCTACCTCTTATTCAATATGAGAGACGTATTTCACAATTAGGTAGGTACATTTAGGTAGAGATTTCATTGATTGAGTTGGTGTGCGTATTTACATTTGTATAAACTATAAAAGGTAGGACTAAATGAATAGAAACCATTTCAAATGTTCAATATTAAAGTAAATGTATTAAAAATATTTGTTTGGTTGCATTAAAGATTAACTAACGTAACAAGAATAAGTTTCAAAGAGGTCTTTCAACCACAGTAGCGTCATCTATGAGAGATTAAAATAGTTAAAAATATAACAATAGTGAACTGAAAGGTTACTCAAAATCTCTTAGAACTGCGTTAACAGCTCCATCTGTACCATTCTTTCTGTTACTGTTTATCATAGTAGGTTGGTTGAATATCTATACTGCTGTTTTCATAAAGACCTACTAGATGGAGCTTGAAACAATTTTATTTTCATATAATTTCATTACCGTTAATAACTATTAGAAATAAAAGAAATGTTATATTTTCCCTTTACATTTCGACTTTCAAAAAACTTTCCATTTTCTGTAAAATTAACTGTATTTTTGCTGGTTAAATAATGCAAAAAAACTTTTATATTTTTATGGGTAAGTTTAACGACCAACAGATGGCGCTACTTACCGTAATTGGATTCATAGGTGTTCAAGCTTTCGTCTTCCTTGCGGTATCCGGTATCCCAAATATTTATAATTTACAAAAAAGTTATATTTCATGAAGACTGGAATTTTTTTCTATTATTATCCTTGAATATTACATTAATGTTCTTATCTGGTTCTAATTGTTAATGTGGACAACAATTCAAACAATAAAGCAAGCTGTAAATGTAATCATTGTTACTGGTTATATTTTTAAAATAATACATTGTACCTGCTGGCGCTACTTGTCAAGTCTTAGCGAGTAACTTTTTTATTTTGAAAGAACATTTCTATTTTAATAGACATTCACCGGACATGTTTAGCTTTCAATCTGAACGCTATGATGTAGATATTGAATCATTATGTTTCACTTCGATGATTCATCTCAACACGTCACTAACACAGTCATTATTCCGCACACATGTACATAGGTAATGGTTGATAAGTGTGGTACAAGTTATAAGCTTATTTACAAATTTTTGGGTTTTACATAAAAAAAATAAAGGAAACACAATTTTTTATGTAACATTTTATTCATATTTAAATATACACAAGCAGTAAAACTTTGCCTAACAATGATAAAATGCATTATTTGTATCTATAAAATTAAGACAACAAAAGTATTTTTGATTACAATATTATTTAATGCAGATATTAAAAATATATTCTTAGTAGTATTTAGACACCACTGACAGTGAAGAAAATTATCGTGAGGAAACCTGGACTTAAAATTTCTAATTATAAGTTTGAAATTGCCATCCTGTTTTGAGCAAGCGTCGTGATTAATGCTCAAATCTTCTCCATGTAAGAAGGGCCTTTGCTCAGCAGTGGGCTCTGATATGTATTCAAATATGTATTATAATACGAACCTTTCTGTATGTTTGTTTATTGTTCCTCTCACCTGAGGTTCTGTCCGCTCAGCTCGTGTTTTGCGCCAGGCCCGGTCACTCGGTCGAGGAGTGATCGACTTTTACGTCGGCGAAGTACGAACCGGCCTTGCAACAACGACTGCGGGCTGTGAATCACTTACGAAATACGCGCCTTTTAACTTCATTATGCACATTTCTAGGTCGAGTTTTGTTAGGATTTGAACGTTAAAATAACATTTCTTAGTACATCATTCAAACTAACATTTATAATGCAATTATCTGACCTTAAAATTTGAATATATCGTTATTAAATACACATAATTACGTTTATCTGTTTAGAAATATTTGCTCGTGTATTTATTATCGAGTTCCAGAAGTCTCGATAAGATAAAACGTGGGAAAAATGTAATGCGACTTATAAAACATTGGAAGAATTATAATTAAATGTAATTATTCATATAAATATGTATATAACATTATCACCTGAAAATGTTAGAAAGATGTTGAAGTCAGACATTCAATGTTAATTACACAGAACAGCGCATCTGATTAAATCATTGGTGATAACGACCTGTTTACTATCAACACTAATGTTTACGTACATGATGATAGTGTGTTGTGTCCTCATAAAGAGTTCTGGTATGTGGTCGTTGACAGTTTAATATGCTGGTGCAGCATGGGGTGTGCAGGGTGCAGTGTGAGGCGTGCAGTGTGCAGTGTGCGCGACCTTGCTACGTCAGCCGGGGGCGCGCCGGTGACGTCACGCGTCACTCGCCGAGCACGTGAAGAGCACGCGCGAGCACGCGGCCCGTGCGTGATCAGCTCCGGCCGGTTGGTCCGCGGAGGCGAGCCGCCGACACTCATTGGACGCCGCCCCTCCCGCACCCCCCGCGCACCCCGCCACCGTCCGCGCCTCGTACCTCGAGCGCTCGCGGAGCGGTTTATTCGTCCATCGCTCGCCTTGCGATACACACGGCTCCCAGAGCGAGGACGCGGAACGGAACTTTTGTGAATCACAAAAGAAACTTTGATAATATTGAATGAGAAAATAATCAGAATGTCTACCGTGTTGGATGTCTGCGGACCCCTCTCCCCACCCTCAACGCCGCCGTTGATGGATGTTAAAGTGAGTGTGCCATTGTTTACGTTGAAAACTTTTTTGTTTTTTTTTTTGTTAATAAAATTGTTCGATTTATAAAAGAAAATATTTAAATATTTTTTTCTTCCAATATAACCGTACTTCGTGTAATGGAAAGTGTAAGAGGAGTGTCCCCGGTGTTCACGCTGTGCGCGCGTGTTCTAGTCGGCGCGTAGTAAACGGCCGCTAATGTTTATCTTTATTTGTCTGCAGGTGGAACTACCTTTGAAGAAAGCGGCCGTGAAGCGAGCCCGGGAGTCTCCGCCGCCCGGGGGGCTCGTCACGCCTCAACCCTCGGACTCTGAGGGTGAGGATGAGTGCTCCAAGAGGTCCCGCTGTGAGCTGGCGAGGCTGCTCCTCACCACTCCTCCGCCCGAGCCCTGCTGCCGGCCCTCGGTCATCATGCGCGCCCACAAGGACGGCACCTGCAGCCCCGAGCCGCTGCCCCCGCCGCCTCCCTCCAACATGAACATCCTCAAGACGCTCAAGTTCAAGATGAACCGCGGCCACAGCTACTCCCAGACTCGGTACATCGCCAGCCAGCTCCACAGCCCGCCCGCGCCGCCCGTCACTCCTCCCGCTAAGGTTGAGGAGCCGCGGGTCCCGTCCCCACACCCGGAGGTCCCCAGGCCCGAGGAGCGCGCGCCCCCTCCCCCCACAGCGTCCACCCCCGGCTGGGTGCCCCTCGCCCCCCGGCCCGCGCCCGCGATGCTCGTCCCCGGCGCCCTCCTGCCCACCACCGCCTTATGGCTGGTCGCGCCCGCGCCCGCAGCAAGGAGACGTCTCTACGAGTGTTCGTACCCCGGCTGCGGAAAGAACTACTTCAAGTCCTCACACCTGAAGGCTCACGCGAGAACACACACCGGCGAGAGGCCCTTCAAGTGTGGCTGGTCGGGCTGCGAGAGACGGTTCTCACGGTCGGACGAACTGTCGCGACACAAGCGGACTCACACCGGGGAGAAGAAGTTCGGCTGTCGAGTGTGTAACCGACGCTTCATGCGGTCCGACCACCTCGCCAAACACGTGAAGAGGCACGCCAAGGAGCGGCCGCCCGCCCCGGTCGTGAGGCTGCTGCCCTCGCCAGCCTCCCCGCCCGCCGCGCTCATGACGGTCGCCCAGTGAGCGACACGACTGTTCACCAGATCTCATGATCTTTACCTAGCTTTATAATGAATTAAGACTGTCCTATCGTCTACTTACGTTATGTTAAGACTACGTCTATGTTATTGTCTAGTTGTAAGTTAAATATAAATCATTGATTCTATATCCTGGTTTCTTTCACTCCACACTCACTGAATCTAATGTTTGTTATATTGAACACCAGGCGGCGGCCGGCGAGCGACTGCCGCTGCGGCCCTCACGACGACCACTGATAACGCTTATCAATACCAAAAAATTAACAAGTAAATACCGTTACTTTTATTGAGGATTTTCTTCAGTAAATATCAAAAGAAAAAAAATTCAAAACAATGAAAAGAGAAACTCGATCTTAACAAGGAATGGTCAGTTGTTAATCAGTCTTAAACTCTGCGTAAAATTCAATCTATTTTAGAAAAAAATAAAAATCACATTATACATATATTCAAAAAATTAACAAGAATGACAAAATACATGAACAAATAGAAGGACAGATATACAAATGTAATAAAAATATTATATTACACACGAGAACACATCTACGAAAAAAATCAGCATAGAAACAATAATCTGCCACAGTGTAACAAAAATGTATGAATCACAGTCACAAGCATAGGCCGTGTCAGGCGAGTGAGAGATACACTGTGGTCACGTGTATACTGATAAAACAAAACATCTTTAATACACTTTAATGTTCATATACTCCTAGTTTTGTATTGGTATGAAAGAATCCTTAAATTCTTGAGTAAGAAAAAAGTACTAAAAAGTTGTCAAGAAGTAATAATATAAAAAAGAACTGAAACATTGTCATATTTCTGTAAAAAATTATAAATAAAACGAGGTCTTATATTCGATTTTGAACACGGGAAGACCCTATAGATATAATAAGATTTTTTCCTTGTTCATCAGATAAACTAAATTGGCTCTAAAGATATGCTCTTGTACTGTTTTTGTTGTAAAGATTAAAAAAATTGTCTAATGTAAGTATTGTTTAGGTCTTAAATTATAAAGATTATTCCGTTTTCTTTCGATAAGAACCCATCTTTGTTTTAATTTTCATATGAATTTGTGATGTAAGACTTTTTAAAAGATCTTAATTCCTTTTCAAAGAATCAATATCTTGGTTATATTTAGTTTATTTATTAGCGTTTAGTGTTTATGTACGTAAATGAGAATGTTTCTTATAGATCATCTGCTCTTATAAGTTATAAATAAACCAAATATGAAATACGAGAACTATTTAAGATTCAATTACCATAAAAAATGTACTAAATTAGTTTTAGTTTCAATATATAAAGTTTTACTAATTATAGGCTCCAACTGGGACAGTATTCACCAGCTATTTCTTCGTTTCTACTCATCATCAGTGGAATAACAGTTCAATTATCCACATAGTAATAATAGAAAAAACGATATCAAAAATATAAAAACTTTTTACATAACTTTGGAACTATTCGAAATTTACATGTTTCAAATCCTACTTTTATAACATATTTTAAACATACTAAAAACAATAAAAGAGACAGTTTTATGGAAGCATATTAGTTAATATAATTATAACTAAAACAAATATTATGTATTGTATTATGATAATTACGTGTAGGCACGACTCTGCCATACATTGATCACGGATGGGGGGCGTGATCAGACGTCACAATGAAAGTCACAGATAATATAAAAAGATCCTAAACTGTCACAGAAAAATCCGGTTTTAAAGATAATACAGATAAAAAAACAGATAGCAAATATTTACGATAAAAATAAATACTTACTAATTTTATTTATAAACTTACCAGTTTTTATGTACTTTTCATTTTTATGACTATTATTGAGGTGATAACTGTTGTAATATGAAATTTAATTGATGTTAGGGACCCTCTAAGATTTTTCAATTTATATTCTGGTTAGTTTAAATTTAGAACAGCTAATACTAATAAAATCGCATAATGTGTATTTTGATTGATTTTTGACCGAGCATTATGTTTATAAGGAAATTATTAATAACTCTCAAATCACATATCTTTTCTTTAAGAATATGTCAATCGTCTATTTTTAAATGTCAAAACAGTAATGTTGCCTTAAATTTTAACCGTAAATGTTGAAAACATGTTTTTAATACAGGAAAATATCTAATACATTAGCAAAGTCGCAATTTTTCCACCATTTTCAACGAAGCAAGCTTGAAACATATACAATTATTTTTTTTACACAAAAATAAAGATTGTAAAGACTATCTTTTATATAATACATTCTTTTTTACACAGTGTCTCAAATTATGCAAATTATTTAATGTTATGTGATTTCATTCTATTAACAACAATCATTATAACTCAATAATCATATCAGCTATAATATGAACAGCTCACATTACGTTCCGGATTTATCTCAAATTTTTCACAGTGAACCTGTTGTTAGTATGTATATAATATGTTTTATAAACACACATATATTTCATATTTATATAACACATCAGTATACATCAAAACAACTTAAATCGTGACTTGTATGAAGCTTGCACATAAATTCTTTGAGAGGAAAAAATTACAATACATCAAAGTTCTTGTTAGGACTTTTTAATTGATATTATAAGGAGTTACAGCAATTTAATATAACATTTTACAATTACTGTCTAACAGGATATTTACGATTTTCCGTTTTTGTTACAAAGGGGGCAAAAGAGCAGACGACCTACCTAATGGAAGTAGTACCGTCGCCCGTGGATATCTGCAACAAAATTTTGCGGATGCATTGCTACCCTTATTGAGGAAAAGGAAAGGAAAGAGTGGGAAAATGGAAAGTGCAGGAAAGAGTGGGGGAAAAAAGGGTGACCGTCTCTCTCACTCATCGGACGAAATGCAACCATTAAAGACTACTTCATGCCGATCTTCTGTAAGAGGGTGGTACTTCTCCGGTCGAGTCATCCCATGTTCGAGCTGTAGTAACTGACCACAGCTAGGATCTACCACCTCTAAACTACCTGTTCCTATAGTGTGATGAAGGTAAGGCTTCGTCTAGGATAATTTGAATTACCTCCTGTATAGTCTTGATTTAGAGATTGAGGAAGATGGTTCAGGTTGAAGACATTTGACAGCAGCCTTTTGTAGATCTTTAAGCTAATGTTGAGCCTTTGAAAAAGTACGGATAACTTTATGAGTATTGTCAAGATCGAACTAGAACTAACCTTTAGCATCTATAAAACCCTAGTTACTTCATATCCCTCTTATATTAGTAACTAGAAAATTATTATATTAAGACATTTTATAGATCTATAAAACAAAAGCGTCAAAAAGGTCGACGAAATAAAAATCCTATAATAAAATATAACAATATTAAAGGTAAAACCGTTATATTTCTTATTTTTAAAAATAAGCAGATGCATGATGGTATTTTGAAATTTCTTTTATTTCAAGTCCTATAAACTAATAAATATTATTAACATGTGTTTTTCATTTGGCAAGGGTGAACAAAATGGCGGTTTGACACAAGTATCGTGTGTTGCAAATATCAATACAAATTATACATTTAATTAGTTGTTATCGTTTGTTTTTTACACAGGAACAATATACTATAATCATGTACGGACAGACACTGAATAATGGTGATGACTGATGAATACTAATGATGCTATATTTTTTATTATGATAATTATGTAGGTATAGCATAAGTAATTAAAGTCATTTAAAAACAGGATACGTGCTGGCCGGTACGAAAAGAGTTTGTATATGTTTTATTAAAAAGAAGTTTATAATTTCTATTGAATCTTTATAAATAGCAACATATGTAGTAAGAATAAGATAAAATATGTAGGTTTAAAAACCAATAAATAACTCGTGGCTACCGCCTGTAGGTAAAACTAAAGACTAATTTATATGAAAAAGAGAACATATTTTATATTCGGCTTAAATTTTTAATAAACTTTTTGTCCGTCCTAAACAGACGTTTAAAAACTGGCTCGATGTTAAAAATAACGCGATTAGATGTGAAATATTGACATGTGTTTACGTGTTGGAGTTTGAACCCGCACCAAGTGACGGCGAGGCCGATGAAATCCACCAAATACTATAAGTTCCGTGCTTTTCCGAAGTAAAAAATTCCGTTGAGAAACTTTTATGAATCAGATGTTGAGTAATGTTTTGGTTGCGGAGGATGTGTGGAGGATCGCTTCTCTATTCTTGGACCTGAACGTGACGAACTCCTGACTTTATTAGTAAACATTGGCCTTACTTTGTTCAAAATAGCGCTTGATCAATGATGGCAGTGAATTACAATGAAAACTCGAAAACCAAAGTAAGGAGTGGAGAAAATTTGACTGAGAACTGTTAATTTACTTTAAACTCAATTTTTTTACTATAATTATTTGAATATGACTTTAACATTGAATAAATATTAATTTTTCATGGCTTTGTGTATGGCTGTAAAAAGTACTCCCTACTAATATTATAAATGCGAAAGTAACTCTGTCTGTCTGTCTGTCTGTTACGCTTTCACGCCTAAACCACTGAACTGATTTTAATGAAATTTGGTACAGAGATAGAGTTGACCTTGAGATAGAACAAAGGATAGTTTTTATCCAAGACTTTTGAAACGCGATATAACCGAAGTCCACGCGGGCGAAGCTGCGAGAAGAAAGCTAGTATTTTTAATAATTATAGTCCTTCCATTACAGTAATATATAAACAAACATAATAAGTAAGCTTTATTATCAGGTTACATTACAATTAATTCACTAGTTAATACATTAATTTGTCCTCTAGTACAGGACCACGAATTAATTAGGATAGCACCTACTATGATATACTAAAAACAAAACATACATTAAATTCAGGTCTGTTTCTACCGAGTACCAACCTTTGAGTTATATTTAAAAAGGTTAAAACAGTATGAAGTCATTATTGCGTATTATAAAAATATCATGAAGAAATGTGTTCCCTTGAACGTTTGGACTTTGGACTTATTTTTCATGTGAATCAAAAGCGATAAATTACAACACTTTGAGATTTTGTTATTATAATTTACATTCACTCAGATGTCTAGGAAATTTTTAATGTATAATCTTTTATGATAAACATAATCTTTTGGCTAAATTAATCGACATATAAACATTTTAATCAATTTAATATTAAATAGCCGCTTCTAAAAGGTTTACCTGCACATTCTAATAATTAGCATTCTAAGTAGTTATACACGTCTTAATTTAATTAAACTCAAAATTCTTGTTTTATTTGATTTAGTTTCTTCATGAAATGACTTTGTGTATCCATATGTTCAAGATGTACATGTTCATATTTATTACATTATTAAGATTTTTACAAAACAATATTAAGATAGTAATTATAAAGATTGGTACATTGTTATCTTTTGCTGTTCACTGCAACTCTTCCTAGTATGATAACTGTATTAATATCTGACTGACATCAATTTTAGACTAGAATACTTAAAAATAATAATACATAAACTATGTTTTCTATCTTTGGTTTTTATATATCGCTTTTACAAAACGATTTCACCGGAGAAAAGTTAATTGCTAATGCGAGTTTTGTTTGAAACTTGTTGTGAAAATAATTTTCTTAATTGCATAGACTTGTAAGTTGTATGATATGTATAATCGCTGCCAAAAACTTTAAGGTCTCTACTGAGAGGTAGAGGAAAAACAATAAGCGTTTGAAATGCTTCCTATAAGAAAAGTATTTATTATATTGTATATAGTCATAAAATAATGCACAATACAAGTATTGCATAAATCGATACAATTGAGAAATTAAAATCGAACACTGACCTACCACAACAATGTTTACGTTTTAATGAATAATTGTGGATTCAGAAATCATAACAAAGAAATAACTATAAGAAAATAATAAAATACAGTTTATTTTAAATTTTATCACTGTTAATCTCTTTACACGAACACAAAAGGTGCTTCTATTTTAATATCAATAAAAAAAAAAAATATTTTAACGTGTGATTCTAGCATCAAAAGAATGAAAGAACTTTTAATTATAATATTCAAATCTTTTAATTTGAAAACTATTTTCATATGGCTCCTATCGTGTGTCAATGAAACCGTCGTGTCATATTTGGGAACGTCACGTCACGTCACGCGTCACCTTACGTTACGGCACGTCACGACACGCTCAATTCGCGTGACACTAACATGACACTGGTCCACGTGGATTATGTAAGAGTGTTTTGGCAAGAGTCTCTCGATTTCGTCTTCTTTTAAAATAAAAGATATTATTGTTATTTCATGCAAAATACGTCAAGTGCTCCCTAAAAAGAAGTACATAAATGAAAAAAATACATACAATAATTTATATATAGACTTTGGTATGTTTATTTCGTATCTTAAGATATTCTTGCTTTTAGTTCCTAGGTATTCCTTAATATATGTCACACATAGTATTTCTTTTTACTTCTGCTTTCTGTGACGTCTTGATTTCATATGAATATATTCAAAAATCGTTTTAATGATTTCTGAAAGTTTTTTTTTAAGTAAAATATTTTATTATTACTATATAGAAAGATTTTGTCTTGTGGAGTATATCGGTTTTTTCAAAAAGGATTTTTCACATGTCCTTATAAGAATTATTGTAATTGAAATAGTTGGAAGTTGAGTTTTGTATAGACGTTTCTCATAGTTTTACCGATTTAAAAACCGATTGATACAAGTTAATTAAGTTAATTTTTAATGTCATTTATATAGTAAGCTATACTGACAAATTGACGAAATTATAACAGAATGATAATAATTTATGGAAGAACATATAAGTAAGTATATTGTGAGAGGGTTATTTTTTAGAACATCATTTAAAACGTAGAGTCGAGTTATAGAATCTAGATCACTAAACCAATCATACATTTATTTTGTTACCAAAATAGTTTTCATAGTATTTACGTCATAAGTGAGTGTCATTTCACTGTCACGCGAATAGAGCGTGTCATGTCATGACGTAACGTGACGTGACGTCGGAATACGTGACATAACGAATTTTCGAACGCATCATTATACCGATATAGTGACATTTATTTTATTTTGTTAAACAATTAAAATTTCAAGGTACAGACAATTCTACATTTAGTTCATAGCCATAAAATCTCTTGTTAAATATTATAAGTTGAATTAAAATGTTTTGTGAAAGTATAACTATGAAAAACCTCATTAATCAAATTATAAAGATAATGTATGACAGTAACGATCTTGTCAACTTCAGTAATAAATTCACTTATTATTAAAAGTAAAATCACTACAATTCAATGTACCTTTTTTGTCTATTGAATCAGGATTTAAGGAAGCTACATTCAATTCTATCTAGCAATTAAAATCACTGCAATTTTATTTCAATTCCATATAACAGTTTCCGTAATAAATAATAATATATAAAACTGAGACAAATTCATTTAACATAACATAAAACGTGGATACTATTCACGTTGTTTACATCGATGTGGTGTGAGAACAAAAGGCTCATGAAAGCTATAATATTCAAGGTAAAAACAGATTTTATTTGCCAACTTAGTTATACACGTAATAAACAGTTATAAGCGGGGAATCTTTTTTTGAAATTTTGTTACATTTTTTTAAATTTTAATAGAACGTTCCAGTCACTTGAGTCGTCATTCCTTGACTTCTTACAATACTATATTAAAATCGACGCAAAAAAATATTTAAATATAATGTTTATTCCAATATCTTTTAAGTTTTAACGGTTAATAAAAATACGACCTCAACACGTTTGAGGAAGTTTTTGAATAAGCTATGAATTTTACAACGACGCGACGTACGTAGTGAGAAAAGAAACAAGATTTAAATAAAACAATTTAAATGAAAACCAATATGTAGGAATATGTTATTATAAATGTAGTTTCAGTAACTTTTATATTAGACAAAATGTAAGAAGTTTCAACTTTCTAAGAACATGTCGAAAGTATAACTAATAAATTGTTTTGCCTCCTAACCTCCTTCGTCAGGATGATAACAATTAGATTTTTTCTCACATAGATGTTTCTTATTAAAGAAGACACATACTTTTATAATCTACGCCTTATTTTTATCTATATTAAAAACATAGATGAACTGTGTCAATGAAATTCAACGAATGTTACGCGTAATATGAAAGACCGCTAAACTCTTCACTTCTAATAGTTGTCATATAAAGCGGCGCGGACGGTGGGTGTGACACGCGCGGACGGCGTGCGCGTGACGTCACCGCCGCGCCCGCACCGCAACATTGACACACAAACAGACAAAGAATACAACAAACAAAAATAAACTTTATACCATTACCATACAATACAATATTCAATATGCCTAACATGGATTACGTGTGCAGAAACCGAAACCAAAATACCAGAATAAATTGGCTGTCGAAAATGTGTCCTATTTATATATAGTTAGACTTCATTTTTAAATGACCGATGGTATTGCATGTGTCAGCTGTGATTAACACGCGTGTTGCATTCAGTTATATTTTATGAACCAGGAACAGATTTCAACAGTGTTGTGGGTTTACCTCAAAGCTGAACGGAGCATCACAAAGACGATTCGACCGAAATACTTTATGCTTATTGCGAAGGCCGTGACACTAGAGGGCATAGGGGAAGACTGGGGAAATTTGACAATTTAATATCTTTAATCTTACTCTCTATGACCCAATAAAGTCCAACCTCCCCTTCCTAGCATTCCATACTATTGCATGATACTGTTTTTATATAACAGAATAAAAGTTATTGAATTAAAAACAAACATCAATAAAAAGGTGTTATTTAAATATTTCAGGTGACATATTATTTTGTTTACAACTGTCAGACAGAACATATTATCTGTAATCTAATCTATCGTTATTGTTTAATAGTATTCGTCATCTAATAATAGGTAATATTGTTTGGGTAATCAAGGTTTATATTTACGAGTATTTGTTTTCATTCAAACTGTTCAGACAGCTCGATGCGGGACTAAATGAAATGTTGGGAGAAATTTAATTCAATAATTAGGGATATATAGTCATTTTTATGGATATTTTTTAATATAAAATGAGTTTTCATTTCGAGCACGTTCCAACTAATTGTATTTTTTATCTGTCCCTGACCTACACGGGAAATATTTTTCTTTGTCTATCAGAGGGTTTCCCGGGAATGTTTACTTTCTTATCTCATTTCTTATGATTCCGTATCGGGCATGCCTCATGATTCATGAGGTCGATGGCATTATAGATGATTTTCTTATTAGGAGGTAATTGTAATTGCGAGTAGAGAAACCGGTTCCTGGTCATGAAAAAGTCATAGGTTATTACTGAGCAAACTTTGACAGGATGATGTTAAATTTCTACAATTAACAGTTATCACTCGGTCAATATAATAGTTGAAGTTATTAGTCATTGTCAGTAGTCTTTTTATCGTGTTATCAGTTGTTTACAGTGTGCCCGTGCGATCCGCACTGGGCGCGGAAACAGCGCGCGCGTCGCTTATATAGCCTCGGTCGGACGTATTTACTATACGATACGACATTCGCACTGGCATAAACCGCTGTCACTGTTTTTAGACGCGACATTTCAAACAATTTAAAAAAAGAATGCAATCAAATGTTACATAGCTAAAATTTTAATGACGATGAGTTTGAAGATTTGTACAGTGTACTGCAATTGTTGAACTGAATGGAAAAGTACATCGTTGTTTCATGTATATGCGTCGTGATCCTTGTTGCGTGTGGTTAAGGTCGATTTTCGTTTGCGCGCCGTCAGCGGTGACGCGGATGACGTCAGCCCACGCCGCCGCCGCGTGATCGTTGACGTGCCCACCGTTCACACATCCGTTCACTTCTTAGTAACTAAATGTAAATCGTTATAACTTATAAGATTATTAATGTCGATGTTTCTTGTTAATATTTTTTATAGAAAACTCTATGATATAAAGTTAATGTAAGTCGCTTAATAATAATTTTGGGATTTTCTTTAAAGTAACGTAAAGACGTTAATTTGCCTGTTCTCTTGAGATCTTTTATTATGAAAGATTCCAACAACGTATTCATTATTCACATTTTAACAAATGTAACAGTATCTTCATATTCTGATACAAGCTATAAAATAATAACACTTTTATAAAGGCAAACAAAGACAACAAATAAATTCAGTTACATTTTTTATATATACTTTTATTCGTTAAGTAAATATGAAGTTATAATCTTGATTTATAAATGACAAATGAAATATAAAAGCTCAAATTTTTTTTGTCTATCAAATCATAAATCCAAATATTAGCACAGAAAATTCGCAATATGTAACAATCCGGGTTTACATTATCATATATCTGGTCCAATGAAAAAACAAACAACGGTGACCTCCGTCTTGTTTTACGCAATTATTATCGACGTTCACGTGCGTCGTTGTAAACAGGATTTGTATTTAATGTTGGTAACACCGATCAGATTAAAAGAGGTTGTATTAAGATTTAAATAATATATGTATAATATACTTAATATAACGGCAGCTTTATGATCTCTAGTGACTGTTTTTTTCTAAATTTCATACTATTTATAACAATTTCTAGATTATTTCGTCAATTGTTTTAAAAGATCAGATATTTTTTTTAGTTTTTACATAGCATAAAACAATACAACTTTGTATTTTTTTATTTAAAAAATATGGTGCAATAGATTCGCAAGTTTTATATTACTTACATGAAAATAAAAACTTCAGCAAAACATTCTCTTTTTAACGACGATAATGATGATACGATCTGTAAATGACTCTATTGTCTTAATTATTTTGATATAGTCATGATTAATATCATTGAAGATGACGTTACTAGAAAATAATTAAACATATTTTTTGTTTAATATTTCTTAAAGGATAAACTTGTGTTTTAATTATAACCGGCAAAAAGTCTGTATACAAATTTGAATTAAGAACGAACAACTATGAAAACCGAGGCGTGGTCGTCATGAAGAGGCGAGAAAGCCAAACCAGAGTAACTTGACCTCCGCGCTGCTGCTGGCCGATTATAATTTTAATAGCGCGCGAAGGGCGAGGAAGTGTCTCGTAATCTGGTCGTTAGTTCGGTGCATTCTATTTTTAAACGGTAGCGAGCCACGCGCGCGCCGCGTGTCTTTGTTTTGCTCCGCGAACTGAGTTCACACTCACGGGTCGTGGCTCGAGATTTTCAGTTATCGTTTGTAACTATACGTCGGCCGTTATCTTTACATTAAAAACATTAATTATAAAGTAAATCTGTTAATTAAAGCTCTGCTGGTGATAGCGTTGAAAATAAACAAACTTTACTTGTTGTTGTTTTTTTCGCTGTCTCGTATTTTTTTTTATTGTAAAAAATATTACATGTAGGTGATAAGTAAATCATGTTATCTAAAGCAGAGACGTAAGGTTGTTATTGTTTGGAAAGGTTCATTTTATCGGAACCCATAAAAATAAAAAAAGAGAAAACTATTTTTTTTTTATATTTGCGCTTTACTTTGTTGATAAAGAAATGATTATTTTTTACAAAAAACGTGCGAAACCCTCCTGTGAGGTGTTGAGCCGACGACGATCCGCCGCCGACTGAAGTCAAGAGCGCCGAGGAGCTCCGACGACGACTACTACGACGATAACCCCGACCAGCGTAACACGACCTCCCCCTCCACTCACTCACAGAACACGACGTATGAGTTATAGAGATCATATTATACTGGTTATAGATTAGACGTGCGCTTACGCAAATAGTTCACGCGATGTAGAGATTGGCGAATGTCAACAAAGATATCACTCTACATAATATTGAATGCGGGGTCGGGTCACTGTTTGTTTGGTATATTTACTAAATATAAACACTGTCAACATTTTTATAACACATACATCATAAATTAACATACTTTAATCATTATTTACAAGCGTAATAAACGGGTTAGTACTTAGTATATGTATATAAGAAAAAATGCGATGTAACGATTAAGTAAGCTGTAAAAACCAAATTATATGTCTGCGTCAAATAAGGATTACATTATCAGCGACTGATGCAAATAACAGTAGTGTAATCTTATCACGAGATCCAAACTCATAGCTTGATAGTATGTAGATGCAAAACGACATACAACATATTATATGGAAAGTTTTTCGTATTCAAACATTTTCATAATTGTGGCTGTATAATGAAATCCTTGTACTTGTTACTTAAAAAAAAAATACTAGTATTATTTTCAAAAATGGAACAAAATTTATTTTCTCTTTTTTTTCATCAAATCTAAAATTCCGTATGAAATACCAGGAATGTTAAAAAGTATATTGTGATTTATTTTTAAGTATGAATTAAGGTTGGTTTTGTAGTTGCTTTAGTTAAAATTTCAGCGAATTTCAGATTAACAATTCACCGATATTTTACCAAAACAATATCACTTTTCGATTTCCCATTGTTATTATACGAATATGATGTAAATCTTGATATATTTAAATCTTACAAATCCACAATTTACAGATCCTCAAATTGGACTTGATAGACAACGGCCCATTAGCTCAGTTGGTTAGAGCGTCGTGCTAATAACGCGAAGGTCGCGGGTTCGATCCCCTCATGGGCCACGAAACTTTTTTCACAATATTACCTCAAAACCTTTATTTTGCGTATTTCATAATACTGATACTCATAAAATATTATAAAAGATACTATTTTTCTATCGTAGATGTTATATGTGTGACGTTTTAAAGCAATCTTCGGTTCAATTGAGTGAACCATCCGCTGTGAACCGGTTCGTTATCTAGGTTCGTGGGTCGCGACCCTCCTGCACTGAGCCATGAGTGGTCATTGATAACACCAATGTGTAATATATTCTATTTTTGCATAGGTAGCAATAGCATCGTAAGGAAATTTACAGTTTAGTAAGTAAATTACATCACAATGAAGCTTTCCTCTAGAATCGAGAATATTTTCTTAGTAATACTGTCAGATAAATACAGTAAATTGGTCATGTCAAATCATTGGAATTCATATTTTTTTTTATCTATGCCAAATGAGAACAGTGTATTCAGCCAATATCACAGAAAATACAACATATAAAACCTTTTTTTCCGTTAATATAAATCAATATTGCGCTCTTCAGTAAACAAGGTCGTGTAGTGTGAATAACAGGTATAATATCTTTATTATAAATAATCTATATACCTGACTTATTTTTCCCTTATATTATTAATTAACTAACATAACCAAAAGTATTAAGGAATTGCCAGATAATATATTTTGTCATCGATTCCTTCACTTAAATCGATTTTAACATTTAAATCACACACAAAATCGATTTGTGAAAATTAATTAAAATTCATTGTATATAAAACTTAACGAACTACCAAAATCGTATTTCATACAATGTTATAATATATTTCGTCATATAATATTTAAAATGAGGCAACATTTTAAAAATTTTATTTATATTTAAAAATAATGATTCATTAGAGCTCAGTTTAGATTGTTTTTTCATTTTTAATGTAAAAGAAAATGCAATTATGTATACTTATTTCACACAAATCTTATTTGTATTGAAGTACTAAGCATGTATATTATCTGTTTACACAAAACGATAACTAAATACCGAACTTGCAAATACATTACACAAACACAACGTTGAAATATATATTGGTTGATAGATTAAATACTATTCAAATTAAATTGATAATAAATTACTTAAACATAATACAAATGCATTTTAAACAAAATTCTTTAAATTGCATTAAATTTGTGTTTTTTTTTACATATATTTTTTAATATAAGGCAAAGGTATAACCACCTGATGCCTATATATCAGTATCAATGTAAACAATATTATCTGTGCCATCATGTTCAAAACACTATTGACAAATTAATTAAAATATCACGCTAACATCTCGTGGAAGCTACTGGAATAACATTTAAACATTAAATAATTTAGGTCATATAAAAAAAATTACCAAAGTAAACAATATAAGTACTTTTTGAACATCAATAAATTTATGATTTATGGTTTCAAAATTACATGAAATATCCCAGTTTTACTCAATAATGTTATGGAGATATAATTGTGGGTTTTTCAGCGAAAACCCTGATACTATGATTCGTTTTAACAGTATTGTAAATTTTTCCTGCTTTATAAGATAGAAATCCCCAGTTCCTATAGCGGCATTCTTAAATACACTACAAACAAAAAAGTATTACATATTTATTAGCATTCCAAATTCAAATTAAAACACAATTGTAATTATTTATCTGTATTCTCCTATAACAAAAAAACTTTTTACTATTTAATTTCATCTCACAATACTCTACAGGTTGAAAATCTTACAAGAATTATAACAAAAATACAATGTAGAGATTTTATCGTGTAATAATAATAATAATAATAGTAAAAAATTGTTATTATATTTAATAATAATAGCAATAAATAAATAATCTGAACCTGCTCTTTGACATGATCGCTATATTTACTGTGTAATAATATTTTATTAATATTTTTTTATCTGTTATCACACATCAGTCGATGTACAACCGCTCCCACCGACGTAATAGCTTAATATCAGATAAACTTAACACCTTTACATAATCAAAATAATACATATATATATATTTATGTATATAAATTTCAATTACAATATACCTTACTTATTTGTTTATGTTTGACTGATGATTTCATCAAGATTTCTTTTGTTCAAAACATTCCTTAACAGGAACTAGCCGATAAATAATATTTTATAGTTCGTAATAAATCAGTAGCAGATGATGTATAATGATGTAAAATTACGTATAGTAATGGCAACACTAGACATAAAAAAGCGATGATGAAATAACGAGTATTTTTTTTTTTATTGATATGGTAACATTGGAATAAAAAATATACGCAAAAGTTTCGACGAAATAGGAAAATTTATTTAAAACATACAACCAATGTATAACTTTTATTAATATTTACCTATTTAGATTTGTTGACATTGAAATGTTCACAAATAATATTACTCCACTACTTCGAATATAAATTAATAACTCGATAACAGAAAAGAATTTCAAGACGCCATCTTTTAATTTGTTTAGTAATACATTAAAATGTTTATGAAAAACGTAGCATTCGACTGTAACAATTTATAATATGCAGCTAAATTGAAAATTACACAGAGGTATATAGTGTACTATTATTTTATTATAAATATATATTCATTAGTTTCTGAGATGTATTCACGCAAATTATTTTCCGTCAGCCATCAAAACTATTTACGATATTCTAAAGTACTCTCAAAAGTTATCTAATCTGAAGGGCGCTGTGTACATTTTTAACATCATATAAGAACATGTTCAAATTATTAAAAAAAATGTAACATCTAAGTATGTTCTTTTACATAACAATTCCATTGTTATTGAAAAAGCAAACTAATAAAAAAAACAGAAGTATACGTTTCTTACTATGATTGCTTAAGCAAATTAATTCAGGAGCACCTTTTATTCATAGAAACTTTTCATTTTGTATAAAATATACATTATTCTTAATGCCTATGGACCATTAAACGAGAAAGTAAATTAAATTACAAATACAACAGTAAATAACCCGACTATTTAAAAAAATACAATCATACATTACCCTAACAAGTTTAAGATTACCTGTTCTAGAACATTACAGATGTTTTTTAATTTCAAGGACAGTACATAGCTAATGTGTACACGAGTCGTTGATCACGTACGCGCGCCCCTGCGACCTGCGCCCTTGCACTAGAGGTTAAACAAGAAACATACAAAAAAACTAAACAAAAACTTGATTAACCTTAGTTTTGTTTATTATATACCATAATAGTTTTTAAGGTTACTATAGTTATGTAGTCTCTAATTTAATTTTACTAAAACACTACACAATGTTTCCCGCCAATCTCGTTGCAGATTGGAATCATGACGCCCGGTGACGTCACCCGCCAAATTATGTTACACACCTGAGATGACGTAATAAAAATATAAGTATGGTTTTGGTAAAGTACTAGTTTTTAGCAAGTCTACCACATATGATATTTAATATTTTTACGGCTAAAACCAGTTAATATTACTAAAAGACTTGGGCTTGTCCAGAACTCACATTAATACATTCTTGGAGCGTACATCAAAGGCAGCCCTAGTAGGTTTTCAAATTTGGTTAGGTAGGGAGAGGAGTTAAGGGGCCCCTTAATCCTACACCTGGGTCGCAAGTCCCAGGCACTGTTGAAGCTCCTCTCCTTGTAACGATGGACCCGGCACCCGCACGATGAATACATTGAATGCTGAGAAGTTTCGTCTCTTGGTGGACTATAATGATGAATAGGTATGCAATATAAAATACCAGAGGATTTTTGAATGTTGCCATCCAGACCGGACACGTTTCTGTATTCGCGAATTTTAAAACGCTCTGTGCTTATAGAGCCGATGGTTCTTTGGGAAACCAACATCCCCAAAGACCATACCATCAAGGTCAACAAGTACCTATTACAAGCTCACAAACGAACTCACGAGAATAGGCCCATCGTAGATTAAGTGGGGGCGAGAGGTATAAGCGTCAAATTTCTCTACAACCTAATAAAAGAGTCCAGAACTCACGTCAATTCATTCTTGGAACGTACTTCGAATAGGTTCTTTTCAAATTTGCTTAGATGGAGAGAAGAGCTTAGACAGTGGAGGTAAGCGCTTAACGCGCCTTAGATAGAGTTTTTGTCTCATGAAGTTTTCAGCTCTATTTCAATATTTGAGACATTTGACACACTCAAAGTCCACATACCAGAAATGAGAGAACTCTATATATAATATACAATTATATAAAGAATCGTTAATGTTTAAAAATATACAAGAAGATAAAAATACTATCGACTTTGTGTAGAATTAAAATTTTCATTGAGACAGACAAGTATTCAAAGGCCGAGTTACAGAGCAATATAAAAGAACTGTATTAACGACAGTCTCACAAGTCAAAAACCAAGCAAGTTATTATTTAATGTACTCGTACAATTCTAATTAAAATATTAATATAATTTGTTTTTTAGTTTAAGTCAATTACATTTATAAAATTAATTATTAGTTATTACTTAAAATAACGAATAAAGAACGTATCGGTACGACGATATAACGACGAGGTCCAATTTTAGAAAATGCAAACATCATAGTATGACCATGAATCCCACACCAAGTTCACACAAACGCCGCAAAATAAACATATTGCATTCAAGTGCAAGATCGATCAAGTTCAAGGTCCGTGCGCGCGCCGCGTGACGTCAGCCATTCATGACACCCTCCACCCTCCATCCTCACACCCTCACCAGCACTCGGACGACGCACCCTCTGCCAATGTCAGGGATGGTTTCACGATGAAGGGTACTATGCTTTGGTTTAATTCAAAAGAGAATGATGTTATATACGTTTTCAAGAATTTCTCTAAAAAAATAAAAATATTTAAACAGTCTAGAATTGAAAACAAAACTAATATATATACTCCCGAAAAATTCGATGTGGAATGTTTAATAACAAAGCGTTGCTTAGCAACCAACGTCAGGCAGATGCTCAAAACATTTTTAGAAAGATGTATGTGCACCAATTCTTTTTGATGTTAATAAAAATTAAAATTGATGATTAATAATAAAATATTGAAGACAAACGACTAAGCACATTCTTGGTTATAATTATAATACTTATGATCATCATATATTGTAATGTTGTATAAGTTTAAGTTCCTTCTATTTTCGTTCGAACAACAATTCGCAAAAACAAATCGCTGGTTACCTTTGACTGCAACTATTGGTGATCGAGATTCGAGAGTAAAGGAAATTGCTGCAATAATCCTTTTAATTCACTCCGATTGCTTTATAACCTGACATTCCGTACGAATGACTTTACTTATGTCACTTGGACGTTGACATTTATATTGACATAAAATCATGAGCATTTCGTAAGTCATTATTTTGATAAGCTATAAACATTTTACTTTATTCTTTCTTAACATTTTTAAGAATTGTTATGCATAATGCATAAGTTCATTTAGTTTCTACCATACAAGGTTCAGAGCAAGAATTTTACCAAAATTAATAATGAATTCCTTATATTACTGACATATTCTAGTAGCTTCCATATTGCAAATAGCGTTACCTAGATAACAATTTAAAAAGCCACTGTTTTATTCAAAATGCATGGTTCTGAAGTAAATACTTTCCATATCCCAAAAAATATATTCTATATCATTCCAAAAATATATCTATTAAAAGATATATATCGTAATATTCAACCATCAAAATATGTATAAACCGGCGAGTGGGCGTCTGAACTCTGACGTCATCGCTCACCCCAAGGCCCAGTATCGATTCCCCCCTTACGCCAACTCAATGAAACACAGAATCATTGTTAACATACAGACGCTATTTCTATATAAACTATAAATACAACAGGAAAACGTACACTTTGCAAAAGAAATTTTGAATCAGATTTTAAGATTTAAATGAAAGCTTTATGATAGTCATTAAAGCTAGAAAAATATAAGGAAAACTAAGTAATTATACTATATGTTCAAAGGTGTTAATCGTATTTTAACAAATAATTAAGTAATACATATTACATGTATTATATTATTTAAAATAAAAGCCGTAACATATTACAAGTCCTTAAATCTTTGAATTCCAAAACATTAATTGTATGTCTTGGAATTTTATACTAAATAAGGTGTGTCTTCAGTGTGTTTCATGTTTATTTCGTAAGGTGAGGGTTTAAAGAAAATGGTCTTCTTAACAAATTTCATCCAATTCAACACATGCACATAGCTTTCGCAAGTGTAAATTGGTCCGCTTCCCACGGTATTTAGGGCTCGAACCAAACGCCGACGCGATTGTACTCATTCAATCTACAGGTGAAAGAACAATTTGTATTCTAATTGTAATATCATTTGCATATTAATACTTCCAGGGATATGTCTGTTTTCTTTTATTTATAAAATTAAATGTCATATTACTGCGTAATATTTTACTCGAGACATCTTTAATAATAAACTTAAAGCCAGTTGACACGTGGTACTAAATATAGAGAAAACATTTCACTAAAGAAATACTCTATAACTTGCATATGTGAAGCGTTAAAATTCTTCTTTATACATAATAGCAATATCTATTTGACACATAATATTTATTTTAAACCTTTAGGTATTTCTAAAAGGCGTTTTCAAACAAAGACTGCAGACGTCGGTAGTGACCTTAGCCGACCTCGACCTCGCCCTCCCGTGACGTCAGCATTGAAGGTGAACGAGAAAATATCTGCAGAGCTAAAGGTTACGCAAAAGATGCTCTTTTATTTTCATTTTACTACATAATAAATGGCATGTATTAATTATTTTACAATAACGACTCTAAAAGAAAGAATATTTGTATTATGTTTATCTGTAAAAACTATTTCGCGTTTGAAAGCCTGCTACCAAAAAAATTAAACAATAATAAATATAATAATATGTACATACATTATTTGGAATGGCCTAACATTCCCAAGTGCAAGTGTGACTTAGTCAATACGAAGGCGTGGTCGGACGCTTGCCAAAAAAACCGGTCACCGCCGGTCTTACCTATTAAGACTAAAACAATCGATTTGTGCCAAGTTCTTTAACCCAAAACACGTCACCATACACATTGTGGCCCTGGCTTATAAATGATAATTTTTAATGTGTACTACAAAATTTAATAGTTAAAAATGATTTCATTTGAATTAACTTGTAGAATAATCATTGAAATATAAATTAATATACGACATTTAAAATTAACGATTTTTATTTTAAAATTAGAACTCTACAATCCAATGGCACTCTAATTACTTAAAAAATTTTAAGTTCATGCAATTGAATTTAACTAAAAATAATGAAATAAAACAAATTACATACGTTTCTGGAAGTAAAACGTATTTTGTGACGTGTAAAAAATACTAAATGTCATTAGAAGTTTCCAGTCTCGTAATTTGACCGCCATTTCTACACAAAAGATGTCAGCTCATATAAAATTAACTTGGCAAGCGTTAAACATCTACACCTATTTCAAACTAGTGGACTTAGAACCGTTCAGAAATAGACACAGTTTTAATACATTAATTTAATTTCGCTTAACATCTGTTGGAAAATGTCTAAATTTAATTTTGTAAACCGTTGTGGGTTGTTCGGGAAATATTTGAAATGATTATATTTATCTGAAAATCTTGCTCAAGACGAGAAAGAATATAGACATTATTGTATAAATATTATATTTATTTTAAATTATTCCTGAAGAAAGTAGTGTTCAGCTGTGTGACACGCACGTGTTGAATGTCCTTCGCAGAGATCGCGTGTCGCTATGACGTCAAACACACGTCTGAACTTATTGTATCTATTTACAGAAAGTTGGAAAGCTATATACAGGATTAACACTAAACAAATTACATACAAATAGAAAGAAAATTTTTATACCATACGGAAACATGTTTTTGTTTAAATAAAAACATGTTTCCGTATGGTATAAAAACTTTATCTAATATGAATATTGTGTATTTGATTTCTATCATAGATTCGTTATTAATAATATTAAACAGAAGTTGCGTTAAACGTACTAGTATTTTATTGGATCCATCACAGGCCCATTAGCTCAGTTGGTTAGAGCGTCGTGCTAATAACGCGAAGGTCGCGGGTTCGATCCCCTCATGGGCCACAACTACTATTTTTCATTTTTTTATTGTACTAGGTTAGAAAACTCATTAATAATAATTTTATGTTTAAAATTTTAAATCCAATTCAAATGATGTGTGAAATAATTATTTTGTAATCTTTATTTATTTTATTTTTGAAAGGCCAAAATAAAAATTATATACTGTTAATAGAATTGCAAATGAAGTATTCATGAATAATTTCCGCCTTCCGATATGCTTCCCTCTATTAAATCCAGTTTATCAAAACGTTTCAAAGTCAAGGTATAGTTGCTGTCAAACTAGCCGACCGGTAACAATGACCTCATGAAATATTCGTACAGCCTTCAAATTCAGTATAACTGTTAATAAATTATAATAATACACGGGTTGTGATTTAATTATCATATTGATGCATTCTGAAGCAAAACTTGATATATCCAAAATGATTTACAATAAATATTAAATATATCATTTGAGTGGAATTGAAGATTTTATTAAACACTAGCTTTCCGCCCGCAGCTTCGGTTCGGTTCGGTTATATCGCGTTTCCAAGAGAACCTTTCAAAAGTCTGGGATAAAAACTATCCTATGTTCATTCTCAAGGTCAACTCTATCTCTGTACCAAATTTCATTACAATCAGTTCAGTGGTTTAGGCGTGAAAGCGTAACGGACAGACAGACAGAGTTAACTTCGCATTTATAATATTAGTAGGGATTTTAGTTACTCAAAGGAGGTAGTTTAAATAAGTATTTGGCAATACAAAAGATATTTAATGAATGAAACAATATATCAACAATACATATATATTTGGTGTATTAACATTATGTACAAAGCGAATAGGCACTTGAAGCAGTGTTGATTGAATTATATGATAATATTTGTTATACAATAATTTGTCTTTAATATACAGAGTAAACTTATATAACTACTTTTAGAAACACATCAACATAAATATATAATGTTCAATACAAAATTATTTACATGAAAAAAAGAACAAATAAAAGATTTTTATGGCTTAAATCGTTATATTTTTATGAAAAAATGAGCATTTTTATTTAAGCATGTCAAAAATTTATCTCAGATTTCAGCTAAATTGAAATAGTAAACAATTTTGATGAATTATCACAACAATTGTAAAGACTTTTTTTAATGAACTAGAATAAAACTTCAATGCCTTCTAGCAAAAAAATATATAATATAGAGTTATATGTATAACCCAATAGTCTAAGAGACTCCATACCTTTAAGTATAATAGTACTATTTGTGATTAATCAAGTTTTTTGTATTCTATGGGTCTATGATTAGCCATCGGACTGTAGTGTGTTCTAATTGCTGTTGAAGAAGAGGTGTTCGCACACGAAGCTTCACCTCTAAAGAACCCCCGGCGGGTCGACGACCCTCCATTAACTGAGAGAGTTATAAATACAATTAATTAATTAATTAATTAATAATAGGAAAGTCAATAGTTGGTAATGTGTGGAAATCTGGTTGTAGAAGAAATTAAGGTGCCTTGATTAATTATATAGGAGATTAGTATCAGATGATAGATAAATTTGTTTACTTATATATAATATAAGTAATTAATATAATAAGTATAAGGAAATAAGCTGTTGTGATAATTATTGAATTTCAATACTAAGGTAAATAAAATGTATGACAACTAAATCTTTTATTTATGTATAAAGTATGATAAATTTTAAAAATAAAATTTTCTACAAGGTCACTATCAAATATTTTTATACTATGAAAGGCAAAAATGAGTGATAGATATATGAAATATATTAAAGTTTGAATAGAATATGTAATACTAACCGGGTAAGAATCATGAAGCGTGGTGACCGTCTCTAGAGGCGCTAGCTTGATAGATACTGAACCCAGGAGGGAGTCGCTCCTGAACCAACCGCTGCAACACAACGAACACCTATACAATACACACGACACTACAACCGGGAAAGGGGACTACGTGCGGGGTTAACTATGTATTAACTATATTATTAACATGCTGAAAGCTATGAGAAACAATGTTATTTATATAAATGGTGAGTAATAGATAGTCATATATAAATCGATCGACTTATGTATAAGATATATATGCAAAAACTAAGTATCTTATTGGAGGATATATACTTGAAAAACATAAAGTTGCGTTTGGTATCAAGTCACGTTACACAGACGATAGATGGCGCTGTCTTTTGGTTATCCAATTTATTTTAACACATGCATTCAGATATAATCCCAATTTTAACTCTAAGAATATGAAAAAAAAATGATGATGCATATAATATGACTTAAGAGATAGAAATGAATTGGCTTATTTGAGGTTTGGATGATCTATCTACAATAGCAATTAAAATAATGTATAAAACTACAGTCCGGTGTTAAATACAAATAACCCTAAGATTCATATTACCTACTTAAACAATTTATTTACAGAGATTAGGATAATAACTAAATGTACTACGGAGTTATTCAGTTTAACAGCATATCAGTGCCACAGCTGATTAAAATTAGTATGACAAAATTAAACAACAAGGAAGATAAATGAAAAAATTATAAACACAGTAATAATAATAAAAATTACTAACATTGTATCACATATAATTGTAAGCAATAAATTATAATTATTACTAGTCATTAATTTGTCATCAGATGAGGTAATGTTATAACTGGACATGATGTCATAATTATAGAATAATTTCCTGTCTTTGTTTCATTCTCGTGGGAAAATTTATTATTTATAGATCGGAGACTTATAAAATATAAATCAATTATAATCTTTGAATGTTCTCCAATAAGAGAACATCATATAAATATGATTTCAGAAGAAGTCTGTATGAAAATTAAGTGCAGTTTTGTGTAAAGCCGCATGCATACATAATAATCTTTTTTTGTAGTTGATTAATAATAATTAATTAATTTATTTCCTTACCCTCTGGAGTACACTTCTAACTTGATGGCATGTCTCTTGAACACTCTAAGACATGCTCTTGAGTTTCTTTGTATGGGTATATTGAACACAGCGTCGTATTGTGGATTGTTTGTGTCCTTTATTAGCTGAGTTCGGTCAGAAACTGGTGCATCCTGGAGGCAGAATTAGTTTTGATATTTAAATAACTTTCACATAAATTACTCTTTATTATTCAGAGATATTAAAGTTGTATTTTTATAACTGGCAATACTGTTATAAGCTTGAAGTGTAAGTATGAAAATTTATTTAAATTCATATAAATATTTAATTTCAAATTTTATTATAAATAATATTAATGGAGGTATTAAAACGATTAATATTGAAATAACGTGTAAATTTATCCCTTTTTTTAAAGTTCTTTTTGATGGTTGGTGGTATATATTAAACATATCTTCCCACATTTACCAAATAATATCACTTCTATTATTTATAAGAAAAAATAACAAAATATCTTTAGCTTCGATAACTAAGTACTGACAAATAGTAAAAAATATATATATTTCCTATAGTGTATTATGGGAACAATACTTTTATGCAAGATATATATTATTGAGATCTAAGACTTTAGTGAGTATTCAATTAAATGAAACTAATATCTTTCGGATTACTACGCCTATTTTGTTATTGTAAAAACTATGTACTCCCGACGTTTCGGATACTTTTCAGCAACCGTGATAACGGTTACGTAATAAAGTATGCGTGGTATAATTCGAAAAGTATATATGTATATATTAAATAGTTAATATAACCTGTGGGAATGGGAACTCAAACTTGACGTATGTGTCGACGTCTTTAGGGTTGGCGACGTTGTATGTGATCCCTCGCACTATAGTGAGCTCTAAGTCCGTGTCGTTAAGGTCCGTATTACATTGTACTATGGAGAACTTGCGGTTCTCATAGCGGAATTTAGGAGGACCCTGGTTCAGACTGAAATTAAGATAAACATTATTATTTATGATGGTTTTTCTTTGGGAAGATCTATTGGATTAAGTGTGTAAACCTTTGTTAAGAATATATATATTATATCGTCAAATTTCAATAGTGTCTAATCATTATATTAGGATACATTTTTGTGAAAACTATATGTTTGAAGTTATACTAAAATCTATCAATTGATCAATTTTCAAAACTCCTAATAAACTTTCGAGTAAAACTACCAAATGACTGGACTAATTCTTATACAGTATGGATAAGATACTGCTTATCCCAACTAATATTATAAATGCGAAAGTAACTCTGTCTGTCTGTTACGCTTTCACGCCTAAACCACTAAACGGATTTTAATGAAATTTTGTACAGGGATAGAGTTGACCTCGAGAAAGAACATAGGACAGTTTTTATCCCAGACTTTTGAAAGGTTCTCTTGGAAACGCGATATAACTGAACTCCACGCGGGCGAAGCTGCGGGCGGAAAGGATCAATGACTGTTGTTATCTTATAGTTTTTAATTACATGATATAATCTATATTTATACTCTTGAACCCACCTCCTAGCCACAATGACTACATCCAGGTCTTGCTTGGTGGTAGCAGCCAGGTGGTGGTACCTGTTGCTCTCCGCCACGTTCCCCATGGCCCGGTAGTGTTCCTTGTTAGTCAGACACATCTTCATCTGTTTGGTCAGTTGTCTCTGTAGGGCGGACATCACGTCTGTGTCCTCGCTTGAAATATCATCGACAGACACGCATTCTTCTACTGTTACTATGTCGAAACTGAAATATTATGATAAATTTCCTCTTTAAAGCTGTTTTTGTGTTTAGAATTTGGATATACACGATTAAGTGATTATATAATTTTTTTGGGAGTATCTAGAATTAGGATATATCGATTGCTCCTATATATAATGATAAAATCAATCAAAAATTTAAATTTTTCAGTAGAGGCGTTTTAAATTTAATTTTAATGTATCTTGTACATGCGACAAGTTCTGTGAACTGATACTTTTGAATACATAGCAACTATGACATAGATACATGTATGTACGTCATTTAAGCTTGATAAACTTTTTTGTAAACCTACTATATATTTGTTTTAATATTCATTATATATGATAATGTTATTATTACAATCAAATACAGTTTCGGTTTTTCGCAATAAAATTATAGAGGATTTTATTTAGTTTGTAACAATCAGTGTATAAGTGTATCTTAAGTCAGTGATGGCCTAGTTGTTAAAGAGCTCGCCTCTCGTTGCCGAGGACGCGGGTTCGATACTGGCAAGTACCAATGTGATTTTTCCGAATCATATGTACTTTCTAAGAGTACTTAGACATCACTGATTAAAAGAGGGTTCTCAAAGAGGGTTGATGTCAGGCAGGCGGCCGGTCGTAAAAAAACAAATAGCCAAAACTATTCACAACATGTAAGGCAGACCCTGGCTAAAGCTGGGAAATTGCCAGGTAGAAGAAGTATATAAGTGTATCTCACGTGTCCTCCATAGCCTTCTGTTCTCCGGGAGGTGGCGGTAGTGAGGCGAGGTCAACGGCCAGCCCGCCGCGGGCCGCCTCTAACACTGAGTCGAAACCCTTGGCTGCTCGGAGGTATTCCTTCGCTTGTTCGATGTTACCTGGAATATTATTAATAAAAACTATAATAATGCTAAATAACATAAAAAAACGCTACTAACTAAAATGAAAACAATCCGAATATATATTTTTATTTAGTATTACTCAGCAAAACTAATGACGCAAAAGAGATAGTTAAGTTCAAACAAGTCTCGGGATAACTAAGTTAGAATGTCTATCAATGTAGGGATATATTCTTATATCATACTTTTAAATCTAATACATGTACATTTTAAAATTATTATATTCGTTATACATTATATTATGTGCTCCCAGTGACGCTCACTTCATGGAAGCACATAAACATTGCATACCTTACGTACAAAACGGCTAAACACACAGTCAATGTGTTTTTTATAAAGATTATTCTTTTTATATATGTATTGTTAAAAGTGCCATCTAGCGAAAATCTACAGAAATATTATTTATTAACTAGTCGATACTAGCGCGCCTTCTAGCGAGTATTCGTCAAAACTCAAACCCCATCTTGTATGAGTAATGATAAGTAGGTATGTCTGTATATATGCATGTTTTGTGTAACATATTGTCAAAACTGACTCTGATACATTGAATACTACTAATATTATAATTGCGAAAGTTTGTGACTGTGTTTGTTACATCTTGACGCTCAAACGGCTGAACAGATTTTGATAAAATTTTGTATACAGGAAGCTGACGTCCAGGAATAGCACATAGGCTACTTTACATCATCATCCGCGGGTAACACCGCGGGGCGCAGCTAGTATTATTATAAGTTCAACTGACCGTCCTTCTTAGCTTGCAGCGCTGCCTCTTTGAACTGCTTCTGTTTGTGCAGCAACAGAGCTATCTGCTTGTCGTAGCGGGACGGGACACGGGACGGGGACGGGACGGACGGGGCGGGAGAGGGGGCGGGGCGGCGGGGGGAGGGGGACGGAGCGGGCCGCGGGGAGGGCGACTGGAAACAATAAACAATATACAATTAGAATAAAAATCTCATTACATTATTGAGCAAATAGAGCCCAATATTGATCAAAGGCCTCTTCTCACATGGAGAAGGTTTGAGCATTAATCACTACGCTCGCTCAAGACGGGTTGGTGATTTCAAACTTATAATTTGAATTGTGAGTCCAGGTTTCCTCACGATGTTTTCCTTCGCCGTCTGTCAGTTGTATCTAAATACTCATAGAAAGAATGACTCGGGAACAACACATTGGTACTTGCCAGGTTTCGAACCTGGCCCTCATGCAATAGAGGTGGGCCTTTAACCTCTAGGCCACCACGACTTGACCATTACATTTATACTACATTACTATATGTGTAGATGTATGTCACCTCGCCAGTGGGTATGGGTGCGTATCCATTGGGTGTGGGTAGCTCATCGATGGGTATGGGTCGCCCGGCCTTGTGTAACTTGATAGCGTCCTGGTATTGCTTCACTATTCTCCCCATACGACGCGCCTTTGACGTGTTCCCCTCGTCTTTCGCTTTATTTTCTTGTTCCTTTGACATTATTTACCATATTAATACTTATATTTAAATAATTATTAATTTCAACCATCTATACAGTATAATGTAAGTGATATTTTGATTATAGTATAAAATATTTGAATAAGAAACAGAAATATGATATATACATAGAAATACGATTATTTTTCATTTATGTAATTGATAGTTGTAATAGAGAAAAAATATATATAAAAGAAGAATCTTAAAGTATGTAGTAACTGTTTCTATAGACGATTTATTTACAATAATATAATGATTATTGCAAAGTAACGTTACATTGTAATTGATCTTTTTAATATAAGTTACATGTGTTTTAGCATACACTTGGTTATAATTTAAATGTATTAATATAAATATTTTACCTGAAAATGTGCAAGTCGTTGTCTTAGAGCTTCATCTACAGAGGATGCGGTGATCAAACCGACTGGCTCCGGAGGAACTTCAGGGGCAGGTTCTAAAAGAAGAATAAATATTACTATAGATTATAAATATATCATAGATCATAAATTTTAGGTCTTTTATTCCTATTTAAATAGTTTTGCCAGATATGTTGCTACAGATTATAGCATTTAATTTATATATATTTTTCATAAATAATTGAATTGACAAAAAAATAATCACTTTAATTTTATAGGTATTAGATTTTTTACCTATTGTTTATCTTAAACCATTAAGTAGGAATTAATAGAGACAAAAAAACAGTCAAATGTCTATATTTCATTCTTTCAAACTAACAAAAATCTCATGTGTTATACAGTGGAGAAAAAATAAATATGTCAATGTATGTGATTCAAAATATTTGGTACTCTTCTATAGACCTGCTGAATTCTGTACTTGTTCTTCCTCCTTTTGCCCCTTGATAGCAGCCGCGATGCTCTCAGGAGTTGGTAGTTCATTGAGATCCATCTCTTGACCTGATTTATAAGCTTCAACCACTATATCAAACTGTTTGACAACCTTGAGGTACTCTAACGCTAAGGTTTTGTCTCCCGAGTGTTTGCTTGATAGAGCTGCTGCTTTGAATTCTGCTTTCCTATCTGAAAATACAAGAAATCTCAGTTGCTTCATAGCCATAATACATTTTAGATATGATAAAATTGACAACATTCCTGTGTTTTGCCTTTTATTAGGCAGAAAAACAGTAAGATCAACTCTTCAATATCAAAATAACAGCTTTTAGTATTATGCTAAGTATAGTATAGAATTGTTACTGACTGGGGTATACCACAGAATGTATTAAGTAATAAGAAAATCACCCGGTAGTTTTCAATGTAATCCTATAGACTATGATTCTATTATTAATTTCTGAACTTACTCAGTATCAATTGCAGTCCTTGGGCCCTGGCGGGATCTACATCTGAGAGGACTGGTGGAGGTTCTTTGGGTTCTGGTGGAGTAGGGGATCTGGTTTCTTCAGGGTTTGGTGCTATGGAGGTGGTTCTGGGTGGGGGTAAGGGTACTTGTGTAGGTGTGAGAGGTTCAGGAAGTGTATTAATGGGTTCTGCTTGTGGGTTTGGTGGCGAGTCTCTTGGTACATCCGGTTTCGGTTTTCCCACACTAACTGGTGGAGGAATATCCTCATCATTTATTGATTTGCCAGATTTAGCTTGTTTCAGCAGGTCATTGAGTGTCTTGAGAGCTCTTCCAAACCTGATCATTAAAATTATGTTAAATGTTACACGTCTTTATGAAATGGAGAGTGTGTTATTTTATTTATTTATTTGAGGATCCCCAACAAAAGATACACAGTTTACAATTTTAAACTAATCAATACTAAATATTACAGGTGCTCTTTCAATTACAGGAGACCACAGCTTGCTAATTAAATATGACTAAGCAAAACAATATGAACTTATAGTTAAAGTTAAAATTATTTAAAAAACAATATAACCAAAATTTGTTAAAAAATAAGAATACAGTAAGTTATAAAAAAAAAAAATAAAGAATGTATACAACAGCAATGAATATTTAAAAAATATATATTTGTAATTAATATGAAATAAGTTTTAATAAATATCCTTCATGTTTACCGTCTAGCCCTTCCACTTTCCCCACTTTCCTTAGCATTCTTCTCAGCGATAGTATAATTTGAGATTCTTTCTTGTAGGAGGCTGACCATACTATTCTCAGCGGACGGTGGAGGGGGTGCCGGTCGACTTGTCCTTGGTCTTGGAGACTCCACTTGAGGCTGGTCATCTATTGCTAGGGCTTGAAGCTCGTCTAGAAGATCTGGATCATCCTCATCACCTGGAAAATGTATATAAATTATGATATGATTTCAGTATCTAGGTGTTAAAAATTATACTTTATTTAATATATAATAGTATAAACCTTAAACTAAACTACTTTTTGATTTTCATATATTAATCAATGAGTAAAATATTTACAGTTATTAACAGGTTACTAGTTATTTGCAAGGAAACTAAACTCAAATATAATATTGAATATAGACCCATAAACCAAGGCATTGTAGGTATTTTCTGAATTTTTCCTGCCCTGATCCCACTTTATGTAGGGTCGCCACAACATGTTCTTCTCTAACTGTTTTTTTTTTTACGACCAGCCGTCTGCCTGACATCAACCCTCTTTGGGAATGTGTTAATCAGTGATGTCTTAATACTCTTAGAAAGTACATATGACTCGGAAAAATCACATTGGTACTGGCCCGGGCCAGGATCGAACCCACACCCTCGGCAATGAGAGGCGGGCCCTTTAACCACTAGGCCACCACTGAACTGACTACTGTTATTTCTGTTATTATTGTAAAATATTTTAGAACAACAGATTGTTATTCAATACCCGACACATCTTCATCCGACGGTATATCTTTCAAGCTCGCAGCGATCATAGCATCAAGGTCGCTAGCTGGTACAGGAGCTGGTTTCCGTTGTCTTTGTTGCCTCTTTCCTCCACTAAGAGCAGCCAGTTCTGCTTCTAAATCGACATCATCGTCGGACAGATCCATCGCTTCTTCATCATCCAAATCTGGGATGTCTATCAGGCCAAACTGAAAGCATACATTTGATAGGATTGTATTAATTAATTGTTGCAGATAAAAATTCATTAATATTATTGACATTAAAATATCTTTAATATCTTTTTAATAAAAGTGCTCTTTACCAGACATCATACTACAATTTTATGAAACAGGACGAAGAGTTATTGTTATATCAAACTAAGTAAACTAGATAATAGTGATCATATTAACGCAATCGAGAACATTTATGACTCACCTGAGACAGATTTGTCTTTTTCCCGGAAGTTGGTTTTTTATACATGATTTATTTATTATCAATAAGCACTTTTACTAAATATTTCCTCTTGAAAATATGGCTTTCTTTACTTAAAGATTAACAAGATGATAATTTTAAGAATGACAAGCTAAACAATGACCACAAATAGTAAACAACACCATCTACTCGTTGAAAATAAGCAGATTATTAAAAATTTGATCGAACGATCATTTAATTCTTACAAATTTCGTATTAAACAAACAATAAACAAGTTATTTCGATTGTTAATCTAAATGAATAATACTACCAAGTACAAATGAAATAGAATACACAGTTTAAGTTATTAGAATTTGTGTTGAACTTAACGTCAAAGTACATCTGTTTGTCAAATGTTTGACGGAAAAATTATATAAAAGTCTATTTTTGCAATCACTACACAGAATACGTTTCTTTTTTATTTTAAAACATTCACAAATATTTGTGCGTTAAAATTTCAATACTAATGAGACTAATTTCACTTTAAAATAATACACTTTTTTTTGTCAATTCATTGTAATGATAAAGACTATTAATTTCTAAATGAAGCAATAAAACTGTCAACGTTATCTTAAACATTTTTTATAACTCTTTTCTCCATTATTTATATAATTAATTTTGTTACTTTTCAAAGTATCTTCATATTTGTGACCATAATGCGTATGGTCAGAGACAAATATTCTTCTAACTTGTACAATCTGTGTACTGTCTGTAAGAGTGACGTATGAACAGCCGAAACGAAAACGAAAGAAAAGCCTCTTGTGCCGTTGTTATCTTCTATCATTTCTGAAGAATGGAGACAAACGGCCAAGCTAATGGGCTTAAGTCTAAAAAGAAAGATGACGCAGATTCGAAGGATAATTTGTGGTAATTGTTCTCTGATCATTTATAACTAGCGTACAGCATCCATATAGGGTATCCAATGTGTCACACCTACGTGATGTCAAAGAATTGTACCTGAGAAATATGTGACCTGGCTGCGAAGTTACCTTTGTTTATAAAGGATTGTATGTAATTCTCGAGGCAATGGATTTGATTCAACTACACAGCGTTTAAATCATGCTCTTATGAAATGAATATGCAAGTGGAAGTTATGTTTTAGGTCTGCTATACTAGAGGAGGTTCAAAATCAAGGGAATACCAAATTACCTTCTAATAAGAACGTGCTAGTACTGGGTGACAACGAAACTGGGAAAACAACTCTCATAGCTAAGTTACAGGGAGTTGAAGACCCTAAAAAAGGATCAGCTCTTGAATATGCATTCATAGATGTTAGAGATGAGTACCGCGATGGTGGGTATTGTGATGAACTAATCAATGAAAAATTAATATTTACTTACATTACTATAATTAATCCACTTTTAAGTATCATAAATAACCAAAGGTTGCATTTTTTGTGGCAATCTTATACTGAATTCATACACTAAACATTATTTGTCTCAAAATAGTAAAACAACAAGAGAATTTAAATTTATGCTTAAATTAATTTTTGTCAAAATGAAATTTGTATTAGTCTGATTTTTACACATCTAACTCAAATTTATTTTAGATCCGTATAAATAATAATAAAAGCCCTAATATAGTATTTCTTTATTGTAGACCACACTAGGCTCAGTGTATGGGTACTCGATGGAGATCCAGGTCACACAAATCTGCTCAAGTTTGCTCTCAATGAAGAAACATTCCCTCACACATTAGTGATGCTCACAGTGGCTATGACAACGCCATGGGGTATACTAGATCAGTTACAAAGCTGGGCCTCTGTGCTCGGCGATCATATAGATAAATTGGATCTCACTCCCGGTAAGAATAATTCTATTAACATAACAAATTTTAACAATATGAATAATTATCAAATATAGATAGCTTCTATAATTAAAAGAGGTACTTATTTTGAGTTAATTATCTAAAAATTATAGTTGTTTATGGTAAGTCATAATCTAAAAATTAGGTTTTGGAAAATTATAAATGGATATTAAGTTGTTAATGGATATATTTTATATCAATAAGGGGTATTTTTTTTATGAATATATTTAGTGGAACTAGTAAAAAAATATTAAGTTTTGCACGGTTTTATATCCAATATATAGAAACCAATTTTAATAAGTAATTCATTTTATCAGTTAACATATATTATGGCTTCTTCGACTGTAATTTTTGTATTTATTATATATTTTTATGACACATGAAGTATTTAATAATGTGCTTGATATATCGTGATATTTATAAAACATGTCGAGATGAATAATGTTATCATTCCAACGAGAGTTCACATTGGGTTCATATTGGCTTATTCTAGTGACTAATTGGATTCTAATTAGTTTTGTTTTGTTATTATATTGTTATACAAGAAAATAGATGACACAAAACAAGCTAATATAAAAATAAAAAATAATCACATTACTGTGCCTAAACTTTGCTGTTCATCAATTTATTTTAAATGAATGTTGATACAAAATCTTTATTGGACAAATGAAATAAAAAAATATATTGGTCATGGTTCCTTAAAATAAAAAAATATTAATTTGTTACTTTTGCAATTAACGGCTTTAATATCTTAATTCATCCAGAATTATGGAATTCAAATGTCAAGCATAAATAACTGACATATTCAGGAATAAATGAAAATAATATTTTCGGATTTTACTTCGCGTATTTATTATTGATTATAAACTACATATTCCCGACGTTTTAGCTACTTTTCAGCAACCGTGATCACGGGCAGACGAGATGTGAGTGTCTGTCACTTGGACAGTTAAATGAGTACTCGCCAAAATCTTAGATCTCATTATGCATTCAGGAATATTTTGCTACGGTTTTTCATATCGTAACATTGAATTCAAATTTCTTTGGTCTATTTTTTGATCATTACCTAGTAGTTGCTAGTATGTGCTATAAAAATAGTGTTTCCTATAAGTTACTTAAAGCTGTACACAGAATGTTAAGTTCAATGTTTATTTGTCGCGGTGAGTCACGTGTTGCGTCACTGTTACTTAATGAAAGCGTCAACTGGTTTTATGAGACTGGTTTGTTTTAGTTGTATGTGTGTCAATTGTTTCATGTTCTCATATGAGGATGAATCAAAAATCTTCACCATTTTTTTTCTATGCTTTCCTTTCAATTTTTTTTATGATCACAGATTATAATTCTAATAGATAAAAAAATATCATAATGCATTTTTTATTTATTATCTGTAGTGTATAAAAATAATAGATGAATTAAAATCTGTTTATTTAGCTGTAATATAAGTCGTCGTACAACACGCAAAATGATATGAGTTTGTGAAAGGTATATTCACTAAATTTCTTCCTACAAGTGTGTCATGTTCAGCTGACGTGAGAACCGCTCATTGTATCAGCATTCAGCTAACTGTTAATGCTGAAATTAATAATAATATCTACATCAAAAATGTTTTTATATAGTAGCGTAAATGGAATTCGTTTTCATATATTTTAGAATGTTTATTTATTACAATAATTTTATTAAAACTTCATATATGTACAACTAAAATATAAAAAAAGCGTAGTACATGCGAAAATATTAGTTCTCGTTTCAAAATTTCGAATACTTATTATTTTTTTCGCAATACGATATCACTTATCGAATTTTTAATAACTTTATATAAAATTTAAGGCGTTTTATTATTCTTTTCAAATAAGTAGTAGCTTGAACAGCTAGCTGCAAGTAAGTGACGCTTGATGTATAATGAAGAGCTGCTGTTTATTTAACCTTGGCAGCTAACTAGTTGTACCTAAACCTTTTGATGTGCGTGGGTTTTATACGGTAGGTATCATTTTACAATTCATGGATATACCGTGTCAACTCGCGATATATGGTAGATGGGGGAAAAGAATTATAGGCTTAGGATCCGAAAAGATACTTTAATAACGTATGAAAGAGAAAATATAGAATTTTCAAATTAGATGTCTATACAATGAATAATTTATTTCTTTATTATATTTGTTATAAATAAGATATATATTTGTGATAAAAATGAATGCGTTCTAATATTTTTACCTTCACCTATAATTTTCCATTATAACATTTTTTGGTTGATAAATAAACATTCAATCGTAACTCAAATGAACAGAGCATTTTTAATTGTTTTTCATTCATAAGTATATTTTGATAGGATTTTATATAGTTCTGTGAGTTTCGCGAGTCATTTAAGTGAAACTAATATTTTGCGGATATACTACGCGACTTTAATTTTGATAAAAACTACATACTCCCGACGTTTCGGTTACTTTACAGCAACCGTGATCACGGGCAGACGAGGATTTTATTTGTTACAATTCACGAACAAAAAACATTACTATTGCCGATATGTACCAACAGTTTTATAAAATTTTAATTTTCTGTCGACATTAATATGACTAATGTCATGTTAGTCTCATCTGGTCGTAATCACGGTTACTGAAAAGTTTAAACGTCGCGTTCAATGATAAAATGCCTGAAGTAACTCCATAAATAACTAGTGTATTGTCGAAAGTTTTAGATATTATTAAATAATTTATAGTTAAAGTAGCTTATAGATGTACCTAATTAATTTAGCTACAATACAACTGACTTTTTGAAGTGAATTATAAAAAACTTCTCTGTCAATCACTTGTTTAATCCCAATTTCCACAGAATAATGAATAATTTTATATATGTAATTGTTGTCTTTAAATAATCCCTCCCCCTCCACTATACATACAATATCAAACCACTCCGCGTCTCGCTCTGAATGCAAAACATCCCTTAGTCAATACAGTTCTTTTTATTCATGTTACAGATATTAAAGTTACTTTGTAATAACTAAGGATACTTACGTAGTGTGAGTTATGTACATATATGTTGATACTTGATGGATAAATCTCAAAATATACAACAAAAAAAAGTTCGCTTGCGATATCATTACGTATTAAATTATGACGTAATTAAGGTAAAATTAATTTAGAGTAAGTCACAGTGAACTATTATACGTATAAACTCGGCTCTCAAAATACAGGAACTCGTTGAAAACTTAAATTGACATGATTTAGAACTTAAATATTTAGCTGTATGAGTCGAAAAGTGTTGTTGTTAAAAGCTAATATAGCATGCTATACAAGCTATTTCGTCACAAAATAACATAAGATATAAATGTTTTTAATTCCATACTAAACTCAATAGATTATGGAATTTTAGTAGAAGTAACAAGATACTACACTAATTATGGGCACTTTTATGGATTCCTAAAATGTTGATTTTATTAATGATTTATTTTATTTAATAGTTTTAACATAGTGATTAATGCTGTTATAGATATATTCAGACAGGTTTATAAATTTTAAATAATCTCTATATTAATGAGCTTTGCGATTTTAAAAGAATATTTTATAATTTTCTTCAACTAATGTCTCGTTTGTCCTTGAACATGTCACCGTTGTCCTTATGAGTGCTCCATTTTATTATTAAATAAATTATATATTGTAGTAACTTACATCGTTAAAAAAAGTTATAAGCCTAAAAATGTTACTATAATTTAACGATTTTGGACAGTTTTTGCTTGTGTGTAGAAATTTTCGTCACATAAGTCCTTTTTTCTTAATGTACATTCAGGAAACGTAATGTTAGATACATATTATTGATTTAATGGATATTTTATTTCTTTTAAGTATGTTCTGTGTATGGTCAATGTCAATGATGATTTTTGATGTCAATGTTTCCAGAACAAAGGTTACAAAGTAAAAAGCAGCAGGTCCAGAAGTGGCAGAGGTATACGGAACCCGGTGATGAGCTCGAGGCTAATGCCTCGTCTCCTATGAAGCGTTCCTCACGCAACCTGTCCGACGATCTGGACAGTGACGATGAGGACAACCAGCTGCCTGAAGCCGTGCTCACAACCAACCTTGGCTTGGACATCGTGGTGGTTGCCACTAAGGTAAGATCACTATGAAGTATAGCGATACTAACACCTACTTTCGCTGGTGTGCCCTGTCGCTGACAGATCCGGGGTACACAAACATAGCGCCCGATGGCTTTTTGGTTTTAGTGAGTAGGAACTTGCCCAGTTCGAGTCTCACACATCCCTTCCGGCCCCACCAAGGCCGGTTGGACGGCTCGTAAAAAGTTTCCCTGCGTCATAAAAAAAGGACTAACACCTACTTTAGAACTGATGGAGAATATTCATTTTTAAATTTAAAGATATTTTTGTTGATAATTATCAGGGATTCTTAAATTATTCAGATGTAGTCTAGCGATAGAAACACGTGCTTGATAAGTCATAGTCTTTGTGGAAACTTATGATGTCTTTCCATTTTCAACTTTAGTGCGATACATTTAGAGATAAAGATATTTTTGTTCATAACTATCAGGAACTGCTTAATTATTCAGCTTATGATCTAGTCTAACGACAGAAACACGTCCCTGGCAATTTATAGACTATCCACTAGCTTTTGCCGCGACTCCGTCCGCGTGGAATAGTGACTTATGGCAGATTTTTGGTTCTTCCCACATAGTTCCCGTTCTTGAGGGGTTTTCGGAATGGTCGAGTTCCCGTAGAATTTTCAGGATAAAACCTACGTTTTTTTTTTATTCACAATGAAGTACTCTTAACCAACAACATATTTATTTGTTTATTTGAATAAATATTAATATTATTATATTGATACAACTTAAACAAATTATTTCACAAAATTAGGTACCATAAAAACGATTTTTGTGAGTTAATCTTAAAAGATAGACATATACTGTCTTGGACTGTTTTTTAGATCATTAAAAGAGCTATTATTCTTTAATACATATTTTTTGTGTATCTTGAACCGTTTTGACGGCGCACGCAACGGAAGGCTTCAAAGATGAAATAATTTCTCCCGTTTTTTACACATTTACCTCTATATCTTTGCTCCTATTGGTCGTAGCGTGATGTTATATAGCCTACAGCCTTCCTCGATAACTGGACTATCCAACACAAAAAGAATTATTCAATTCGAACCAGTAGTTTTGGAGATTAGCGCTTTCAAACAAACAAACAAACTCTTCAGCTTTATAATATTAGTATAGATTTTTAGCTTCATTTCGCGAAATTTAGATATAAACTATATTTATTTATTTATTTATTGGAAATAGTTACACCATCGACTTATCACTAAGACATTCACTTAGTAGTAGATACAGGGTATTAAATCTAGGTGAATAAATCGTTACAGGTGTAAATATAAGACCTTAAGATAAGACTATATCTAATTATATCTTTACTAAAAATAAACGTATATGTTATAGACTGACTACATGAGTACTTTGGAGAAGGAGCACGACTATCGCGATGAGCACTTCGACTTCATGCAGCAGTGGATCCGTCGCTTCTGCCTGCAGTACGGCGCGGCGCTGTTCTACACCAGCTCCAAGGAGGACAAGAACTGCGACCTGCTGTACAAGTACCTCACGCACAGGATATACGGCCTGCCCTTCAGGACGCCCGCGCTCATCGTGGAGAAGGACGCCGTGCTCATGTGAGAGAAACATTATCATACTAGCTGCGCCCCGCGGTGTTACCCGCGGATTTCCGGCATGTAAAGTACCCTATGTGCTATTCCTGGACGTCAGCTTCATGTATACAAAATTTTATCAAAATCGCTTCAGCCGTTTGAGCGTGAAGAAGTAACAAACATACACACTCACAAACTTTCGCAATTGTAATATTAGTAGGATTATTGACATTACCTCATGTTTCAGTAGCAACATTCTTCATCAAAGCCATTGAGGTATTTGTGAGAGTGCCAGTGTACGTTAATGAAGTCAGAATCAGTGTTTAAAGGCTTTTTATTGAAATTATTACTAGCTTATAGCAATATTTAAATATGGATCTGACCTGACTCTGTAATATAAAAAAGATCTCGTTACGATATGTTCGAATTATTTAAAACTTTTAATATTCTGTTATAAAAGTGTTTTAACGCATTTGAGTGCAATTTAAATTTTAATGCTATAACGTCAATCCCAAACAATTTTACTATATATGGAGTTTAATTTGTCTGGTCGCTACTCAATATCCTATATACAGGGTGACTGGTGAATTACTATCGATACTTGAGGACGTGATATTTGACGATCATATATGAAAACATAAAAATTAATATAACAAATATTAATAAACTTCTAAGTAAAGTTAACCAAAAGTTATGTAATTAATTACACATCGTGTGAACACCCTACAGATTAGGTATACACACACACACACACGCGCGTGCGGCGGCGTGGTGTTGTATCAGCACGCCGCCGCACTCGTCCACACTTGGAACACTTGGAACGTGTCCACACTTTATTTATTTATACGGAAATTTGGTCAAAAATTAAGTACCTATTTTTTTTACATAATTCGAATGAGAATCATGTACCGAGTATTCTCCTTAAATATTGATAGTAATTCACCAGTCACCCTGTATAAGAGTAATGTTTTGTAGAAAATAAATAAAAGTATATATATGAATCTAATTATAATATTATTATTCCAGCCCGGCAGGTTGGGACAGTATGAAGAAGATCAGTATCTTGTATGAGAACATGCAGACGTGCCAACCTGACGACTACTACAGGGACGCGATCGTGCAACCCGCTACCAGGAAGGTTTGTAAAGAATAATGAATGATTGATTGATTGATTGATTGATTGATTTGGTAGGAAATCAGTAAATATACAACGTGTAACATAATTAACGCACACCCTGAAAGTAGTTTGTTCAGAATCGGTATCTGGATCGATTTTTATAGTTTTTTATGTAGGTCATTTTTTTTCTCAAACTTAGAACTAAGTAAATTACAGTCATCCTACGCACGCAACACCAACAGCGACAGTCGGCACACATCAAATACCTACGCACGTGTCCATTGACCTCCTAGATCAGCTGATTTGACGCCACTCGACTTTTTTTTGTGGGAGCAAATTAAATCGCTAGTTTATAACACAGAGACAACAAGTTTCGAGGAACTTAAAAATAAGATATTTTTAAAATAAGATATTAGATTTGTAAAAAGTAACACTGCAGTATTATCTAAAATAAAACCACAATTGCGGAGACGGTCATAAAAGTGCATTGAACAAGGCGGTGGACATTTTGAAAATGTTTCAAAACGACAACGCCGTGCGAGTGCAAATTAAACTGTAAGTTTGTTTATGATTTTTAAATTATTGTTAATATTTTGATTCACACCATTTAAACACGACGACTTTGTCGTAGGTATTGTGGTGTCTAATCAAATCACGCGTTATCAGCTGTTTAATAATTTTTACTTACAAATTTAATTTAATAAATCAGTAATTATAAAATAAAACTTCACATTAAAAAAAAATTCAATGTTGACAATCTTAAGCCTGATAAATCATAATGTAGTTATTTCGTGTTCTTATTATTACCTACTTCTTATTATTATCGGACGGCACTCGGAGAGAGGGGCGCGGGCGCGGCGAGTCCAGAGTGTCGCTGAATAGCGGACCATATTATTTGCACGAAATTGGGATAACTAATTTCACAAATAAAAAATGCAAACGCACATATAAATAATATTTGGTGTATGCATTGCGTTTATATTATTATATTCTAATTGGGGTGTTTGAGGGTGTGCGTTAATTACGTTACACGTTGTATACCTAATTAAGTATTAAGTATCTACAATAGATTGGTGTCAGTGCTAAGAGTAAATATGAATATACTCGGATAATAGTAGATAATGAGAGATTTGAAAGATGGATAATAATTGTTAATTATATCAAAAAGACAGGTAAAATTTCGGTTATAGTAATTATTTCTTATGAAATAATTAAACCTTTCTCTAACCTAGATAATAAATTATATGGATCGTATTAATAGTTTTACGGTTTCGAACCTGCGACTTGCCGTTTATCGAGTTTATATGTTTTGTTTATTGAGCTACTGGGCTTAGTCTTTTTCAAACGTTTTTAATACAAACAGTCATATAGACAGCTGATATTAACATGTACACGATAAAGAAAGAATTCATTTGAATACTTGGAAGATAAAACATATCAAAACCAAACAAATACAGAGAGATAATACACTTTAAAATAATTCTTATGATGATATTAAAATAATTGTATCAGCGATATCTGTTTAGTCCATTCTAAAATATCTTGTTTCCTATTGGCTAATATTTACCACGCAATATATTAGACCAATAAGAAGACGTATAACTATAACATGAGAGTTATAATATGGTTTATATGTTATTATTTCAGAGCGGCACTCGTTGTGAGGCGGAAGTACAAGCGGAGGACGAGCAGGCCTTCCTCCAGAGACAGCTGGCGGCGCTACAGGCAGGGACGCCCGCACCAAGAGCTGACTCACCGCTACGGACCGCGCAGAGGGTCACGCCACAGGTAAATATTATATACTTATATATATATATTTATTTATTTTATTAGGAAGCCAACATAATGTATATCTTACAAAGTACACTACAATTAAAGGCTAACTCAGCATGCATTCACAAAATATGTAAGTATATATAACTAAGCAACTTTTTAAATAATATTGAATAAAGTAGAACTCTTATAGAATGAAGTACTTATCATATAATTTTCATGCTAAAGAGGGCAACTGAGCAGACGGCCTACCTGATTAAGGTAGTACCTATGTCTATAGATATAGACAACATAGATTTGATGTTTTGCCAGGATTGATTGGGAAAAGGTGGGAAAGAGAGGGAAAAGGATAAGGGCAAGCGTCTCTCTCATTCATCGGACGAAATGCAGTCATTATAGGCTACTTCATGTCGATCTTCTGTAAGGGGATGGTACTTCCTCGGTCGATTCAGCATATGTTTAAGTTATAGTAAAATGACCTCAGCTAATCTCTATCACCTCAATATACAGTTGATCGAAATAGTTGGTAAACTCTATACCTAACCTATATACTAATCAATGTGTAGCTTATAAGCATTGATCTGGAAATTTATATTATTTATATTATAACTTCGTATCGCCCTATAATCAAGAAATATCTGTTACATTTTTTATTTATATTTTTGGAGTTTACTTATTAAAGCCATAATCCGTGTTTTGAAGTGCGACAGAATGATTGACATATTTAAGTTAGTTGTCAAATCTAATGTTAAAAAAAAACGTTTGTATCAACAACTACTAATAAATTAAAAAAACATTGTCCAGCGGACAAAATTGTGAATCTAAACCATTTGCAGATCCCCTTGAACACACACAAAAAATTTCATCAAAATCGGTCGAGTCGTTTAAGAGAAGTTCAGTGAAATATACACTCACAGAAGAATTATATATATAAAGATATAACGTATAACCAAATTAAAGAGTTTATATATAACTGTAAATAACTTTTTCAGTTGGACGGCGCGAAGATCGGCATGGGTTCCGGTACTCCTGGCAACGAAGGCGTGTTGGCGAACTTCTTCAACTCGTTGTTATACAAGAAGACGGGGTCCCCGGGGGCGCGCGCCCCGGACGGCTCGCCCGCAGCCGCCGCCGCGCGCTCGGACGCCGCCGCCGAGCTGGACCGACTCACGCGCGCCAAGAGACCGCCGCCCACCATCGACCTTAACACGTCTGACTGCTAGCCCAAGGAACGATATAAGGTAATACATCTATTTTTTATTATTTTTTTTGTGTGAAAGCTGGCAAATGAACAGACGGCCCACTTGATGGAAGGTGGTTACCGTCGCCCATGGACATCCGCAACATCTTTGTTACGGATGCGACCGCAACCTTGTTTTTTAGGGATAGGGAAGGGTGGGAATAAGAAAATGGTAGGGAAGGGTGGGAATAGGGAAAGGGCAATTACTGGCAATTACTGGCTCTAACAACTATATCTGACGCATCTACCATACGTTAATACTAGCACTGACAGCTATATCTGCTCTTGCAACGACTATCTACGTCCATACTATAATGTTCGAATATTAGTGATTGGAAAAGTGATAACTCTCAGTATGTAGCTACAAACCAATCTTATGGCAGAACTACTAGTCACTTGTATCGGATAATAAACTATCTCAAATTATTTTTGTTGTGTCCTCACTGCCATGCTTCATAAACCACAATAGTGTTGATTGTTAAATACAATTTGTTTATTACCTGTAGTGGCAGTTTAAAATATAACAAATGCTTTTGTTCCGTGTGTTCTTGAATATATTTATAAAAACTTCGTTGAACTAAAGCTATGTGTAGTTTATATTCAATATGGTGTGTATAAATTTTATTTTATCAAGTTGTAAATATGAGGAGTTCTATTTTACTTTGCAACAATTTTTCTACAATTGATCCGTCATTAATATAATAAAACATAAACTAATGTATATCCTGTGTTTATATTTTAGGATTGTGTCGGTGGCGTGTGACCCGCAGCGGCTCGCTCCAGCATCCATCGCCGCTGTGACGTCACTATAATAATACACTGTGAAATGTTAACGGTAAGGCCACCAGCTAGTGATGTGCCACGTGAAGTATCGATGTATCGTAACTAGGGATGGGACGAGGCGTTTTCCCTCACACATGTTATCGATGATCCTCCTCGGCAGCTAGGACCGGGAGACGCCTCCCTCACGCCGATGCTGCACATCGGGTGTACGTTATCGATAGTCGTAATAGTTTCCTATCCGGTAATATTTTACATGTAATATGTTTTATGATATTAAGTATTTATTTAGTTAGCTTATGTTTGAACTTTGATACGAATGTCGGCGTCTGCCGAGGTTTCATGTTGTGGATAAGTCAGTAAATGTTCGAATTCATCTTGAGATTACTTAACATTTTGTATAGAATGAAATGAATATATATATAACTCGGATACATGATGGATACTGTTTTGAACTGTTTTATTCTATATAAAATGCTAGACAAAATTGTGATCTTCTATGAAGACTGGAAGTCATAGGAGGGGTTTATGCACAATGAAGTCAAATGTTTGTACAAATCATTATCCGATTGTGACTTAAAGAATGTTGTCATGGTGAAAAAAAAAAGATTTGGAAACCACACAAAATAACTGCAATGTTGCCTGCTGATAATTAAACACAATAAGCACTTCTATGGTTAAAAAAAACCATTTAAAATGTAGTAAAAAAAAAGCAGTATTATCGTCATCATAGCATATCACCAATTTTTCTATCTTTGTATGGAGGCAGGCTAATAATAATATATAAATAGTTTTTGTTTATTTTGTTTGCTCATCATGTTTTAATAAATAACCCTGTATGTGACAACACCGATGTATTGAAGTCAATGTAAACATTGTAGCGACGCCTCAGTCGACAGACTTTGTAATGGTGACCTTCTTGTGTTAACACGTTTTATTCCGAATATCAATTTTTGTACTGTGAGATGTATCTATGTTATTGATAACGATTGGTTTATGTTCGTTGGTGCAATACAGAACATTCCAAACCTGGTTTGGTGCTTATTAATATAGTAAATTTATCTAATAATTATTGGAGTTTCATTTTCTTGCCCCTTGCTCTCTAGTGATTTCGCACTAAGGTCACTATTATCAAATATACGAGTACTTAAGAGACGAAGGCATTATAATATGTTCACCCATACTTAAGTATCTGTATGTAGATGTTAATGCAGTTAATATATACATGTAAAATGTAAATCATATAACGGCTCTAAGTTATGCACAAGCGGTGACAATAGTCTCTGAATTAATACTATATATATTTCATTGAACAAAAGTATAACTTTTCCATTAAGACTCTTTAATCTCTTATTCAGAACATCATTGTTCAGTAGTATATAAATAAATTCCATTCTGTATTAATATAGTAATTATAATATGAACTTAATATATCTGAGGATGTGACAGGATACTTAAGGATAAAAATATATTTTTATAGTAATACTAATTGAGGGTGGCTAAATTGCATAATATGTACTAACCTCTTGTATATGTAAAGATTAATGTATATATTATAGAAACAAACTTTTTGATCATTATCTGAGATGAAATCTGTCTAATATCCTGACATTGCTCATTCATGTACTCGGTAACTTCCTAGTCAAAGTGAAATTTTATTATTGCTTCATACTAAATATTTATTCTGTGATAACATCATTTCCACTTCTATAGCCACCTGTAAGTCAAGTGTTAAAATGTCTTTCACTAGTATGTTTTGTACAAAATCATCTTTTTTATATAAAATATATACTTACTTTTTGTTAATTTTTAATTATTATTTTTTTGTTTAGAACCGTTTACTTAATTTTGTCATATATAGAAACAGAAAGCAAATTGATATGAACGATAATTTACCATAAAAATTCACTATTGTATAATTATCAAAATAAGTGAAAAGGCATAGTGATTTATTGTTAGATTCTCATTAAATGTAGTTAATACGCTTCAATAGACTAGATTTTATTAACTTGTGTAATTTTTGGTTGTTTATTCTTTTATTTAAATAAATCCTAATTATTATATTTTAGACACACACTAATAAAATATTATTGTTTGAGTGTAACATGTAGATATAAGGAAGGTCTAATAGATTCCAATGGTATCCAAGTAAATATGCATTTAATATTTATTTTGGAATGCTCTGATTGGTTATTTACATTCATCTAGCTTACTCGATATTTTAATATTTATTATTAATATTAATAAAAAAATAGATATATTCTAATTTGAAACTGTAGCTTTGAAAGCTTCTAATTTTTCGACAGGATAAAGAAAAGAGGCGCACTAATTATTAATAAAATTATCTTTTATTCTCCTAATGTGGCATAATATTTCTTATCTGCAATGTGAATTAGTACTACGTTATTGCTATTGTGTAGTGCTCGAGACTGTCCTATAATTAATCCTCTAGAAATATTTTTCTTATTGAACATAATAAAAAGCTTTGCAGCGCTTGGATCACTTTACTCTGTATGTAAATCTTACAGAGGCATTGAAGTGTTATTGTGGCTGTAATAATTAAATACAGATTATAGGCGACTGTTGTACAAGTTATGAAATATTTTCAATAAACAAGGAATCTGAGAAGGTGTTTTTATTTATATTTTCATCCCATAATGTAAGCCAAAATTTATTATTAAGATTTTTATTTAGGTATATCACAATGTAATCAAAACCCAAAAGTTAAAAAACTTATAGAAATTTCTGAAGGATTACAGATAGTAATCATAATTTTTAAAGTTAAATTAGTTTAAGCGTAGTATTCTTAATAATTACACAAAAAACTTATGTTTATGGGTTTCACCATAATGATTTTCGTTTGTACTCATTTAAGTGAATTTTTTTTCGGATTTGCGTTTTATGTACCCTTTAAATACATATATTCGTTAAGTTTTTATTTTTCAAATTTAATAAAATGATAATAAAGTAATCGTTCTCAGCCAAACTTTTTGATACTTTTAGACATCGACATATACTAATGGAGGTGCCGTACGCATATAAACTGCGGTAATTTTTTGGTTTGAAAAGAGTGAGAGAGATGATCTATGCTTTCGGTCTAGCACTATCTCATTCCTCATAGATGATTGGCTCTCAGTTTTCATGACAAGCACGACATATAAATTATCCAGAAGGGGCTCATAACGTCTTAAGTACAGTACTATTTTGAGAGAGATAAAGATAGACCGAAACTTCGTTTCCTCTCTTTCTTTCGGAATGCCACAATTCTCTTCTTTAAGGCATGTCCATTAGTATATGTCGATGCTTTTAGATGTCCTAACTCAAGTGATCATTAATTTTTTAATAGGAATTGCTTTGGATTTTCTTAAACATTTTGTATTGTATCACATTATAAATTGAACATATATAAATATTTAATTTATGTATCAAAAAAAATAGTAACATAATTATGAATATGCTTTGTTATTTTCGACTCCTATTTGCTTATCTCTAATGTCAGTTCATAGTTGTCAGTTGTCTCTTGTCATTTAGCATACATGTATTTTGACGTTTCTATTGTAGTGATTTGGCTGTCGGGTGATAGTGTCTCGTTAAGCGCTCTTATTGTAAGGAGTTATATTTTAAGGGAAGATATTATAAAATATTTATTCGACGGGTTCTAAGTTTAGTGTTGCTGTGATTTACGTTTAAGTTTAGTGTCGGTTATGTACGCAGTGATAAGTGAGCGCAGGTTTTCAGTGTAATCTAATAATAGTTTTAAAGTGCACATTTAATTGTAAGTGGTATGATTATTTTTTTATAAAAGTGGCGGGAGCAGTCATGGGGCAAAGCCCGAGCTCTGTTCGGAGTAGGAGTAGCCGGAGGTCCTTCAGGTCCTTTGTGCGGCGCTCCAAGTTGAATAAGTCTAATTTGAGCCACACATTCAGTTTGCCACCTTCCGAGGAGTATCCTGAGCTGATGAACGTGAACTCCGCCACCGAGGAACAGTTGATGACACTGCCGGGGGTGTCTCGCCAGCTCGCGCGGGAAATTGTCCGACACAGACAAATGATTGGCAGATTCAAGCGCGTCGACGACCTTGCCTTAGTGTCAGGTGATTATTTTTCTTTTGTGTTTATTTTGTATTTGAATATTTCATAATAGATTTTAGAAAATGCCATATTATTTTCATTCCTCATTGCAATTACTTTAAAAGAAATATAATGTTAGTTCATATTCCATTTATAAAAACAAGTAATTTTTAACTAAACTTTTATAAATTCTTTGTAGGTATTGGAGCTGAGAAGCTCGAATTGTTAAGACCAGAAATATGTACAAATTCCAAAAGAGAGATATCAAGAGCAAGTTCCTGTACTCATTCCTTAGACAGTGTAAGGATAACAAATGAAAATAAACTATGTTCTGTGAATTCATCCAGTGTGTTCCAACTGCAATGTGTGCCGGGACTGAATCAAGAATTAGCAGCTAATATTGTAGACTATAGAAATAAGAAAGGACCATTCAAATCATTGGATGATTTAATAAAAGTCAGGGGCATAGATATCATCAGGCTGAGTACCGTTAAACCACATTTAAATTTGGAATTACGCAAGAGTGAGAGTGTACAACATTTAACTAACGGACATGTAAATGGTTGGACGGAGACATGTCTCGATGACTCACTTCTAAACAGAGAAACGAAATCACTAAGGAGTCCACATAGAAAAAGTATGTCTATGCCTACAAAGTTCCCAATCACATTGCCAAATGGTTTTGCGACGGCTCCGGTGAATGATATATTAGATTTGCTGTCAGCTTATTCTCACCGACCCATTGTGGAGGAAGTCTTTAGATATGAGAGGGACGGAGTGAGGTGTTGCCGTCTCGCTTCATGGAACCTCCATCAGCTCAGTGTAGATAAAGTCACGAATCCAGGCGTCAGAGAAGTTATATGCCGGACCATTTTAGAATATAGGTATTATATAATTATTCAAATGTAACTATTACTTCATTCCCATAAATATTAAAATATATGAACCGGTTGAACTATTGTATTTTTTTGCTGTGTAAATGAATTATATAAGCGGAATAAGTATGTCAAGTAATAAAACACTGTCTTTTTGCCGAATGACATAAACTAATGTTGCAATTATTTTTTTCGCTTGCTCTGAATTAATGGTATAATGTTTTCAGATTGTCGATTGTAGCTATACAAGATGTATGTGAGGAGTCGTCTCTGCGTATGATATGTGAAGAACTGAATTCACCAGCATTACGTAGAGTCAGCGAATGGAGGTGGAATAATAGGTCTTGGAACTATTGCTTACCGAGTGATGGAAAAAGGTATGTTCACATTATATTGGTCTTATAAACGCATCTTAAATATAAAAAACTATGACTAGATCTAGTAATTGATTATTTTTTTCGTCTGTTTCCATCTCAGACATCGTATGATTATGATAACTCTGGTTTCGTTGATATGTGTACACGTGAAAAACTTCGATATATTTAAACATTAATAATCTTATCACATTTGAATATTATTTGGAATGAAAAATATAATGCAATTACATTTGATAATACAAATGGCAATAGATATTAAATATACGTCAACATTTTTTTATTGAGATGTAGGTTTTCTATGATGAGTAAAATTTTAAATAGCACATTTCTTCAAATAACTAATCATTATGTATTTAGTGTATACTGAACCTTAGCTGTTTCTCAATATTATTGTGAAATACGTCGGGTCTGCGGACAAAGTATAGAATTTCACGTCGCAATCTGTATTGTTTTATAAAATTAATAAAATATTATTATTTCTATATTGTTTAAATGTATCATAGTTTTGTTACGCGGAACTGATCACGCGCTCTTTTTTATATATGGAACGCTTACACAATTCAAACCCAAAATGTATGTTTCATTGTAATAATAATACGACCTGGGTGTAATAATTATTGTATTTTGTTTTTAAGTACGTATATTCGACTTCCTTTTGCGTTGATGAATATTTGAGACAAAAAATATTTAACATAATTTTTAAACGATTTTCGAGTAAATCAGTAAAGTGTGAATATTCATATAAATTCTATAATGTTGAGTATCGAATAAATTAATTAGTAATTTAGGAACATCGGCTGCACGCCCTTGAGCCTTAGACTCGAGAAAAATATGAAGCGATTGTTTTTTTTTTCTTTCAATAAAATTTAGTTAGCAGCAATGAATGTTATCAGGCCGCGCGCTACTGACTTTCAACTTGGATAACTGATTTACAAACATTGTTAGTTATGTTTGTATTATATGTTTGTCTGTTTGTTTCTTCTGACGCATCTCCGAGACAGTCACAAGCATTCCTTGTGTGGCATTTCATGAAAAATATGAGAGTAATATTTCTTTTTGCGTTACTATGAGTAAATTGAATAATTTCGTTTTTTATTATAATGGACAAAATTATTGATTTATATTATACTCTATTCAAATATTATCAGATTATATTGTCGATATATTTATTATGAATTATTTTTTTGACATTTTTTTATACGAAACATATGTATTAAAAGAGACCTGAGAATATTGTGTAAAAGGCGGGAAGTGGTTATATTTTTTAATTTTTTGTCTGTTTTGCTTATGTTTGATTGTCAAATTAAAACTGGTTTTTGTCTAGTCTTTTAAAAAGCGTTATAAAGGAATTTTTTACTTGTCATAGTGATTTTTACAATTTCTTGGAATTATTTTTAACATTTTCATATGAGGGCCACAGAATTTGAAATGTTATCGATTTTTTTCAATTAAGGTTAGATTTTTCATTATTATTGTATTTAGGTATAAACGTTATTAATAAATCTAGGCGAGTTAGTTGCGTGTTGTGATGCACTTTCTACACGTAGTGTCGATCGATTAATAACCAGATCTGATGTTTTGTAAACAATAACGTATATAATAAATATTATTATATAATTTATTATGTATCAAAATAATATACATATAGTATCCGAAAAGCTTAGTTTCTTTTAAATGAATACATACGAACATTTTATTATATGTATAATCGAAGTGTCCGGATATATTTTTAAATCTGTTTCTAGTTTTCATAGTTATTACATAGTTATCCGCTGTAATTGGCTATATTCTCGCTACATCCGTTGAAATTCTAATTTAGGCCGAGTTAATTCCAGTATAAGTTTGTACGGAATTGCATCTTAATTGTGTTAGCTATTCACGATTATTGGGAATGTGTTTTAATCGCAATATTTCGATATTACCTCTACTATCTGTTCGTATTTGTCAACCAGCCAGGACACTTTCGAGTTTTTTTTATTCTGGTAATATCACTATGGATTAAATCTAGAAAGTCTGTTTGTAATTCGAAAATGAGGACGCGTGGTTGGGGTAATTGGCTATAACGTTATTTTGATAAAGGAGACGTGGTATGCGTTTTAATAGCTTCATTTTGTCAACATTATTTATATAAATATAAATCTTTACATAATTTAAGTCGCTAGTATGAATAAAAGTATAAATTAAAATAATTTCAGTGTTTAAAAAACGTAGTAACAATTATACTTCATTATATTACCGTTAGTCGTCAAGTTGACCAAAAAAATTTCTGAATAAATATTTCAAATTCCAAGTCCACATTAAATATTCAGGTAAATTACTAGTGATGACGTCATTGTTTGGTTAAAGTTTTAAATATGATTATGTATATATCACATAGTCTCCTTATTATTTCGTACTTTTAAAACTATCAGGAGCTAATGACTAGAGCCCGGATTAATATGTAAATACATATTTTCAATTTACGCGATTGTCGGTCTAGAGTATGTTTTTTACATGGACTGTCATATTTAGACTGTGAAAAACCAACTTTTATTTTTCATATTTTACCATATTTCAAAGTTAAGTCCATTTTTTACAAGAAACTGTTAAATCATCCATATATTCACAAAAATACATAAAATTTACTTTCCCGCCACTGATGTTTTGGAAAAAAAAAAGTAAAGGATTTAATACGCTAAAAAAATTAAAAAAATACGGTGCGAAAGTTTCGAGGGCTGTAGACATGGCTTACACTATTACTGAATTAAGCATGTTTAAGTATGCATCCATCTCGTCATGTGACTTGAGATGAGACCAATCAGCAGATATAAGGCTTTATTTCGACCAAATCGTCAGAGTTTTAATTTTGATAATTTAAAGAATCACGTCATTGTGTATTGTAACCAATTTTATAAGGCTAGTGTAATGGAAGTTGAATAAAACTGTTATTTTTTGTAGAAATAAATATTTCGCTACTTTTTTTCATCGTTTTTTAAATGTAACTTAACGATGTACGTCACGAGTGACCCTTTTCTTATAGTAAAACAATGTTTAATTTAATTTTATACTCCATACTTTTTCCATATTTTTGATTTTTTCGTCTATATTTTATGTACGTATTTTAGATTTTTTGACACATATTTATCCGGGCCCTACTAATGACATAAATTCACTAAGAATATTCTGTATATATGTATAGTAAATAAAATAAGTTTATTGTATAAAACTTTTATATAAATGAAATATTCCGGAATCGAATATCTGTTTTGTATAAAACACAATGTATACGACATACATACAGTACGCACAGAACCTCCTATTTCGATGCCAGTTAAACAATTTTTATGGTTGTACAACTTAAAATGTTGGAACAAAAATGCATAATTGTCATTGACGCAATTGGCCCGTAACCTTCAGTAACGAGTTATACGACATATATTTAACTTAAAATTACAACTGTTACCATATTTCAGAGAAATGTTAAAAATTACATCGACATTAAAATGAGTCGCGTCATTATTATACAACGTACCTACATAAAGATTGTAATTTAAGTGAAATTTTACAATTGAGTTATGTAATTGTAAATAATATAATATTTATTTGACAGAAGCAGCCTCGGCTTCTTGTACGAGACGTCAAACAAGCACGTGTCCGTGGAGGAAGTGACGTCAGCAAAACGTGACGTCATCCCGGAACTGGCTGCGAGGGTCCTGGAAACAGTTGACAGTGTTAAGAGTGACAGATTGATACTATTCCCAAAAGGTGAGTACTTGTATATGAAAGTTTGTTCAAAATCCGTTCAGCCGCTTCAATATTTCTCTATGATATGATAAATCTATGATATGATATGTCTATGATGGATATCATGAGTATAATATGTGATGTCTGTTCGTACATATGTTCATCGTAATTCAACATCGGACTTTGATAGATTCGAAAGTCTCTTATCAATGTGTATAGATAACATTTATAATGATAAAGATATAAATAATGTATAAGATATTAAATACATTTTCTAAGTATACCGGCTATTTATGTATGTTTTTTTTTGTATGAGAATAATTAATTGCTTCAATCGCTTGTATACAGCTAAACTATATCCTTGTTAGTACTTTTTAATTCTTTAATCATGAATCGTCGTAAATAATAGTAGTAGTATATAGAGAAGACACTCGAAACTGCCTGTTTTTAGTTTGACGACGTATAGTAAGAGTAGACTATACTAGTCGTCACAATAACTATCGCGAGCGCCTTAAGATCTCATATTAGTAATATATTATCATATACTTTGGCAGTTTCTGTCGTACCACCATATATTTTATCTGTAAAAAAATGCTAATATTTAGGTATTTTAAATTTTATAATCTATGAAATCAATACCAAAATGGCGCGTATTCAAATCAGCTGTTCCACCTGTCAACAACGATATGTCAAATTGTGCATCACAATTTTTTTTTAAATTTAAATTTCGAACACACGCAATTCTCAGTAATAAGGATTGCTACCAAGGAGGTAATATAAAAACGCGTTTCGTTTACTGTAACACAAGTATCGTTTGATCGAATGTTTTAGAAGTACGTTCGTGCGGGTTGTATTCTACCGTAACATTACGAATCGCGGAAGGATCGCTTTTCCTCGTCTTATTTTAAGTGCATTGTTTGAAAAACAAACAGTTTTATTGTTAAGAATGTACTTGAAAACAAATGTTACGATATCTTGTATAACGGCTCGTAGATTTATCTATTGAAACTTATAATACAATTACATAGATATGTAGATAAATGTAAATACATCAATTGCTTAAACACTTACAATTAGTTCAGTATGTACATTATTCCTACAATTCATATAAATCATGTAAGAATTGCAAAAATTAATACTTAGCAATCTCTCGTGTTTTAAACAATTCGAAGACCTATAATGACATATATTGATGTAATTTCAACTGTGATTCAAATGTATAAAGCACATTTTGCAATGAATAGCGTCGCTGCTATAATTTGTTACACTCGAGAGCTCAACCATTGTGGATATTTGTTCGATTTTTGTTAAGTATTTTAAGAGCATTGGCATTGACCTTTAGAGATATAGATGTATTTTGCTTTGGACACTATATATATACAATGTCGTCTGTCCGTCCGATGTAATGTCTACACAACCGATTCTAAATCATCGGCCATTGTTATTCGCATAATTGGTTCAATTCGTGCCTCATTCATACATGCATACCGAAAGAATTCTTATGTGTTAATTATAGTTTTCAATAAAAGAACATTCCAAATTTGAATTTTCATCGCTAATGTGTCGTCATTATGAATAGAGTTATTTAAAATAAGAACAATTAACCGTTAATGTCCAATGCTTACGACATTTACCATACGTTATTGCGGTTAATATTGACCTTATTGCCTAAGTATTAAAGGTCATATTCGCCTGCATCACAGACTGCTGTTTAAGGCGTGCATTCAATCCTCAGCCCGTCAATGAGTTGCATATTAATATAATTTTATAAAGATCTTTCTAGAACTTCAAATAACGCGTCGTTATGATAGAGTCAATATTATTGTTACGTAAAAAATTGTAAATTATCTTAAGTAATGTTAGTTTTATATGTATTCAATATTTCAAAAGGTCTCCAAACAGTTTTATTATTTATTTTGTTTTGTTAAGAGACCTATTTATAACATTTTGTTTTTTTTTCATTCAAGACGACTGTTTTTCACATTAATGTCGTTAACAAATCTTATCTGTTATCAATCGTTATCACTTTCTCTTAGTTATCGATGTAGTTGCAAACCACTACTTACAAATGTAGCACTTATATGTAATAATTGTAATAAAACGAACTATTACATATAAAAGTAAGGCTTTTCGCGTCATATGCTAGGTATAAATTAATTCCATACAATTGAAAATTATCTATATATAGATTTTAGACGTGTTTGTAAATGCTATCAGCTGTCTACCTGTTATAAATAAATGAGATTGTTTGCTCACTTATATTGTATTAAAACAGAACATGACTTGACTTGCTGTTTATATAAATATTATAAAATATGATTTCTAAGTTAAATCATCACTGCCACAATAATTATTAATTTATTATAATTTTGCTTATATATATGTATATATTTTCTCCTTTCTGTTTTTTTTATATACACATTTCTTTTCTCATTTCCTCTATCAAAAGGGTTTCTTTTAGAGATCTCTTTTAAGAGATAAATTATCCTTTGTGCATCTTATTGTTTATACTAATGTAACTATTTCTACTTTGGTACATAAATAAATAAATATATTTTATTTTTATCAAACATTCTTTGGCTGGACCGCCTTTTAATATAAAATAGAAATTCCAGTAGGTTCTTTCTACTTATATATTATTTACTTATGATATTTTTATTCCTCTATACTTACTTCTTGTAGAACCTAGTATCTCATCAGCCTGGAATTAATTGCATCAATGCGAATGTATGGAACATTTTTACCACAAGTTTTGCGTCGTCACACTATTTACGAAGTGTTTTCAGTTTCACATTTCGTCTGTCCGTGATCACGGATGCTGAAAAGTAACCATATCGTCGGGAGTATATAGTTTATGTTTAAAATAAAGTACGCGTAGTATATCCAAAAATATTAGTTTCATTTAAAACAATAGCCTAAATTAATACTGTAATGTTTATGAATGCAAAAACTTAAAACGATGAGGATGTAGTGAGAGGAATCATACTATAGTATACACAGAGTTGAAAAGTAGATGCAACTTATACCTACTGAAAATAAACAAATATATAATCGTATATCTTCTTTTTCTACCTGGAAATTTCCATGCTTTAGCCAGGGTCTGCCTTACATGTTGTGAATAGTTTTGGCTAATTGTTTTTACGACCGGCCGCCTGCCTGACATCAACCCTCTTTGGGAATAAATATGTATATATAATCTTATATGTTGAATTGAATACTATCTCTTTCGATATGAATAAAAAATATATTACACCTATTATTAATTAGTATATTTAAATAGTATATAATTAAAATTTAAATATGTACGCTGTACGACTATATAAATATTCGTGTGGCTATCGCGTGTCGACTGTAATGTGTCCACTTAAATATTGAGTGACAGGAATCAATATATTTTAATATTTACATATGTGTGCCTAATATATTATTGAATACGACACGCCTTGTTTGTGTTAATAACGTTCAATTTAAGTATTTTTAAAGCCTTCAATTTTTCATACATTATATGAAAACAAATAGTCATGGATACTAAAGTTTTGATCAAGGACACTTGTTTTGAAGTAAATAACTTCTTAACTATCGCCAGATCAAAGCAAAATCAAATTATAAAAATATACAAGCTGTTATATTTATATTAGGTGAGAGAAAGAAACAAAATTATACAATATACGTTGAAAACAAAATAAATTAAACACCAAACAAACCTTTTATAGCAATACTAGAAGACCCGGCGAACTTCGTTTCGCCCTATAATCAAGAAATATCTGTTACGTTTTTTTATTTATATTTTTGGAGTTTACCTATTAAAGCCATAAATCTCCGTGTTTTGAAGTGATTAGGAATGATTAATAGTTAATATGAGAGTTACACTGAGCTAGCAAAATAATAATTGTCAACGTTACTACTACACTTGATGCACAAACAATAACGATGGCCGACAACTGTGTAGGGAGTGAGAGAAGTCTAATTGTGTGAGAGAAACAGAAGACCGGCTTCGTTCTCATCCCTACTCCGTGCTGTTTACTGGGTCAGAAGTGACACCTGTAGATATCTGGCGGGGATAACTTATTAAATGACGATTGATCAGGTATCGACCGGAGATGAAAAAATGATTAAATTACTAAAATAGCTATTAAAAAATAAGGGTTGATCGTAGAAGGGTGAAAATTTAGGATTGTATGTATTTTTGTACGTTGTATCATAAAAAAATAGTAATTAAAAATTTTGTCTAAAAAATAAAAAATAAAAATTTAGGGGTGGACTACCCCTAACATTTAGGGGGATGAAAAATAGATGTTGGCCGATTCTCATAGCTACCGAATAAGCACAAAAAATTTCATCAAAATCGGTCAGGTTGTTTCGGAGGAGTATGGGCACGAAAACTGTGACACGAGAATTTTATATATTAGATTTTCATTATTTTCTCTACTGTTATTCTTGTATATAATATGTATATGTCAGGCGGAACAGATGATCCATCATATTAAATAAATAATTCTGATCAGGTCTTGTTAGGGTTATATTATGTTTTTAATGAAGATAATTGATTTCTATAATAAAATCTTTAAGTACCATAAAAAAATAATTTCCGCAAATGCAATATAGCGCGTCAAATGTTGCCATATCTATAAATTATACTGGACTTGCGTTAATTCTGTTTGAAGGATGAACAAACACCTGACAGGCAGCTGTCAAACGAATGACAGTTAAATAAAAACGTGCTCAGAAAAACCATTTATAAACCATAGTATAAAAAAAAAATTTAAAAAATGTTTGCGAACTAGATAGTCGATACATTGTCTTAAAGATTATATATAGACATTTTTCTTAATTTTTTTATGTAGGAGTTCTCAAGGAAATATGGGAAACAGAAAGAAAAGAGGTTTTCAAGTTATGGAGTAACAAGAAGTGGGGATTCATTCATGTGTATTGTATTAGAACATACCAATGATATTTAAGAGCTTCGCGAATATTCGTTTAAATAAAACTAACAGTTTTCGATGTACTACGCATTTTTTATTATTTTAAACATCATACTCCTGAAATTTCGGTTATTTTCACGGTTCAAAATTACTGCAGAATAACCAAAACGTCAAGACTATATACTTTAAAATAATAAAAAAATATGTAGTACATCCAAAAATATTAGTTTTTAAACATATTTATCCCATAACCTTTTAAAAAAATATAATCGAATTGTCAATTGTCTTAACGATGTACGTATAACGACACATCATTAAATATGAAACGCTAGGAAGGTGTGTTGTTTATTCACATATAAATAATATTGAACCGTCATTTATTGGGTCATTTAAAATTAATTACGTGTACTGATAAAGGCTATTAATTAGTATATACGTTGAAACAAGAACATTTACTGAACGTATTGTGAATAGGGTTGATACCATGACTTAGTACTAGGTCAGCTGGACTTATACACTACGAGGTTACACCTGGAATAACATCTGAAAATTAAACAGATATTTCAGCTTAATATTCATATAAATATATGTATTAATTTCTTTTAAACTCTTTTAATCTATATTGTTTGAGGTGCAGTTTCGGTCTTGATTTTTAATATTCAGCGTTATTTCCAGTTGTCTTACAAATTGGCTGACGCCAGTATTTATAGTTTTCAAATACAAGGTGATACTTAAAAATTACATTGGTTTAGTATCATAATTAATTATAATCAGACATAAAAATATTTTTAAGGATTATAGTACATATATTGTAATAATCTTTTACATTACAATATTATTTATCTTAACCTATTATAATCTGTGTAATAAGTAATAACTTCGAGTAAAATTAATTTTATAAGGTAGGTACGCCTCAGCCAATACACGTCCATATTTAGAAGTTGGTTACAATTTGACCCTCGTCTGAGGAGCTCGGGGTTAATTGATGGATGGAATGTTCACAGATGATCATCACGCTGGTAGATTTAATATGTCCCAGGCATCAGATTCAAGATTACTAGTCATTTGTATATGTATCGTATTAAAATATTTTATGTAGCCACATAGATTTTTAACTTCTAGGTAATGTGGTGATTTCAACGGGATTACTTATTACTTAACAGTTAAATATAAATGTTCATATCAATAAGCCTACCACGAGTTTTAGTTCTCATCGTATAACTTAATACATGTTTCAGTTTATTATATATCTTCGAACATGAACTATCATGTTAGCGTTGATGATAATCAACATATGATAGGTATGTATAAGAAAGTTAATAATTTATAAAATTAAAAAAAAACATGCAAGATGCATTAATAGTGTTTTATAATGGGACGCATGACGCACTTAATCGAGTAATTACAGATAGTAATGCCTTATATCATTTTTATAAAGAAAAAACTCTTATACAACTAGACCGATATTGACTCTACGCAGCTAAGAACCACCACAAAACAACTGGTTGTCAAATGAAAAAAACTCATCGAAATCGGTCGATCTGTTTGCGACATATGATGCTACAAACAAATACACTCACATCGACTTCAAACTTATAACTACTCCTAGCGTCAAAGTTTGAAACTAGACAATTGTGATGAAGCCACATTAAAAAAAAATATTACTTATTAGTCGTTTTGCTTCACAAAAAGATACTTTTTACATTTCTCCCATGCGAAATCCTCAGAAGCTTATATCACCACTAATCAGTTGATGGCGGCTCACGACCAGAACCCTCACAAGTTTGATCCAATTATCTTCAGAAGTGTACTCCTTAATGTCATTGTTGACATGATCACGTGACAACGGGATTAAGGAGTGCTCTCACGATAGAAGAATTTAATATAAAGAAACCTTGACCTTGCGTAATTAATATTATTACTAATTATTTACATACATCGATGGTTAGGAAGTTAAAATTATATACATCTTGTTTATAATTTCGTCCTTTTCCTCATTTTACTGCTTTTTTTTTGGAATATCCATTGTATTTAATCACAACCGATTAAAAGTATTATCTTGGCTCTATATTTAACAAAAAACGGAAAAAAATAAGTTCATAAGAAAGTAATTGTCATACAATATTCATTTTATCATTATTTAGTTCTTATTTACTGTTGTCAATATAAAAATAATCGTTTTTATTGTAACTGGAGCGATCTAAATTATTCCTTAATATTTTATTCAGACGGCCCGGCGTACTATTTAATAAAGCATATTTTTTTTCAGTGTTCCTACTAAATGACAAGCCATTAATAATGTTGAACGTGCAATGTAAGGATCGTCTGTGTGAAGAGGACAGCAACAAACTGAGAGAGATAGCTGATATGGCGCTCACTTCAAAATTGCAATTAGCTTTCTTCGGGGACTTTCTGAGTTGGAAAAATGTACAATGTATGTATACAAACCATTTTATACCTTGTCTTATACACATACGATACAATTTAGAATATTTAGTTGTGTTAACTGGATACCATTTTGATGCTAATTTGCGCTTTACTTGAAGTATTGTCTAGACTTGGTTATTTCTGTCTTTCATGGTTCTAGAAACTACTTGACATTGTTAGTTTAGGTCCGTTCAGCGCTAATTACAGTTTGGAATTAACTTTGATTCGATTCAAGGAATTTAAATCTTAACATCAAAATTTGCCAGATATATATCGTGTTTTATTAAAACCCTCTAACTATTGGTTGTCATGGCAACCGAAGCACCATTGCGCGGCAATTGTTGACGAAAATGAAAGACATTCGAAAATAAACTCACTGGAGTACATCTTAAGTTTTATTTTAATTCTAATGAAAATTTTATAGGCAATTAATAATAATTTATTTATTGTTAATCTTTGATTGCGTAATATTAGTTGATGTATTTATATAAATATATCTTCACACTAGCGTTAATAAATCTTGTGAAGACAATGTTTATACTTGTTTATGATTTAAAGACGATTCTGTGGAATGAGTCACGAGAACAAAGATTCAAACATTTAAACATAATTAATAACATAATATAATCTAATTAGCCAGATGTTTTGTAGCGGTAATGGTACACAGATATACTATATTTTATATTATAGAATATAGATTATTATTTAGAATATTTAGAATCAAACAAAGAGATTTTATTTCAATCAAATCTTTTAGCCTTTATTCTCTACTTAGAACAGTTCAGTTTATGTTAACTTAACTTAAACGAGAAATTATAAAGTATATAAAATTGTTCAAAGTTCAGTAATTTTTTTCGCAAAACAATAGGTGTATGACGTGAATAAAGATTTCTTCATTTAATACCCTTATCATAAATCACAGACATTATCTCGTGGCCTGTAATCACTGGCTTTAAATACCTGAATGACCTTCGACGTGCCTGGCTGTTCGAAGTATATTAGGAAATTGATTTTTATAAACTTGCACCTTAGTAATTGAATTTGGTAACTATTGGATTTGGAGACGCTGATGTAATTAATCATGAGCTATTAATACATTTAAATGAAAATAATATTTATCGGATGTACTACGTGATTTTTATTTTTATCGAAAATTACATACTCCCGACGTTTCGGCTACTTTACAGCAACCGTGATCACGGGCAGACGAAATGACAATAAAAATCTTGTACATCTGAAAAATATTAGTTTCATTTAAATGAATACTCGCGAAAATCATAAATCTCATTATAATGAACTGTTACTTCAGTGAAAATAAATGAAATGATAACTTCTTGTTTGCTGAAAGTAAATATAAGTTTTATATCAGTGACTACCGAGTACCGCTTCATGAGTTTGTAATGCAATATTTTTATAAAGTATCGCAGGAAGCTAACGTTTGATAAGAAACGGATTTAATATAACATTGTAATTTATCGAGTGTGGGATTATAAAGATATGATGTGTTGTAACTATGGGTGATATTTATTTTCAGGTTTACGTAACTGTGAATCGGTTTTGGATACGGCGATAATTTCGTCCTTGGATTCTAATGTGGAGGGACAGAGTGTTATATTATGTGTGGGGGATGTTGAAGGGAGCTCCTTCAACGGCCATGCAGGCGTCATCAAGACAGGGCTCTGCCACCTCGCTATACCTCGCGGCTGGTCGTGGGGAGGCCCTGCGTCACCATTCTGTCCGATATGGGCCGAAATCAATGTACCAGATTGACGATCATAATAATAAAATATTAGAAACAATTCGCATTTGTATTGTAACGCAATCGGCAATATGATATAATTCTGTTCTATTTATTTATTTTTTTCTCTAAAGCGGCCATCTTTAACGAATGTCACTTTTGCCGCCGTTTTTCCATCATTAGGGTTGTAATTTCGCTTTAAGCACAGATTGAATATTTTTCTTAAACGATGCCATGTTTACAATTAAAATTAAAAAGTGTTTAAATTATATATTTACTGTAGATTCTATTCTATTGAATTATTTAAAGATATTAATATTAATGATGATGTATATAATAGTTTTAAAGGGAACCAATGAATTTCTTTATTGTTACATAAATAAAGTATTGCGTCCTTATTTTCCTCAGTGTTTTGCCGAATTATATTTCAAATGTATTATTACTTATTAGTTTATTGACATAAAAAATGAATATTCTTCTACAAATCTTTCATTATCAAGACTATATAGATGGATGCCAAATAATTTAAGTGATCGTTAGTTTTCGGAGTTAATGCTAACGCTTTCCATTTATAGATGTAAGCATCTGTCTATGTTTTAACGAAACGTCGTACCTGATGTGCTTTCCTTCGCTACATGAAACAAGTCGGTGTATTAAGATATAAAAGTTCTTAATATTTTTATATAATTGTACGTGAATTCGTATTTATTACCGACGGAATGTAAATGGCGGAAATGTAAATACTTTTTTTTAAAACTGATATTATTAAATCTATTTCTAAGTGTTGCCAGTTTTCAAAACTGTCGCCGCGATCCATTTAATGCTAAATTATTTTTATAATTCAAATCAAAGAAATTAATAGCTGTGTAATTTATTTATGTTTTTTTTTTATATATGTAATTAATTTCCTTCCGTTACACATAAGAACTATTTAGATTTATCGCATTTTACCTACTTTTGTGATAAAAATTTAATTTATTTTTTTTGTATGTATATTAGTTTTTATTGAATAACGATTGTTACCGACGTGTAATTTATTTGGTGGATTTTAAAATAAATAAATGAGATTTTCATTTGTAGTATTATTTATACCTTTAAGAATTTATTACTTTTATAAGTTATTGGATAACTCAGAACAAATACATCATATACATATTACATGCCTATGCTTACTGACGCTAAACAAAACAATAGTGGTTATAAATTCATAATAATTCAATTGTCAAAAAGCGCAACTAATTTAAATGAATTGTAAATTGTTAATAGTATTTTCATTTATTACAAAACGAAAAAATTAAATATCGTCAGAATTGAAGTAAATTTTTGAATTTAAATACAAAATATATAACACAACACAAACTAATGATCTCAATAATTTTATATCTATACATATATATAAAAGAAAGTCGTGTTAGTTACTCCACTTATAACTCATGAACGGCTGAACCGATTTAGCTGAAAATTGGCAGGGAGGTAGTTTAGAGCCAGGAAATTTTTATCCCGTTCGAGAGCATTCCCGTGGGACTTGACATGAAACGTCAGTCACTATAAAACGTGGAATAACGAAACACAACAGACAGCTATGCAATTGACGTATAATGACAGATATGTAATGACGTATGGATGACAATTTGATATTTGTAAGAGAACTACTATATAAAAATAAGTCCGGTTTTCCACCCTGACGCTGTAACTTGGAAAGGTCTCAGGCTCCGTGAGATTTATAACAAAAAATTTCAATAGAAAGGCGGGAAAATCTTTTTTCACATACAGGGCCATCATACATAACATCTACTACAAATCAATATTTTAAGTAGATGGCGCCGGTGCATGATACATTGTTTGACAGCAACTCATTGTTCTCTGCTCAGTTAATTTCATGTGACAAACGGGTATTTTATTTGTAGTTTGAACTCTTAAAACCATTTAGTATTTGCGGTATAAATTTGAAAAATTATTGTTTTTCACATGGGCGTTATATTTTGCGTGTTCACGAGTTTGGAAACCATCCGCTTTATTTGTGTTAAAGTTAGACCAAAAAACAAAAAATGTGGTTTACAAAGGACCACTTCAATGAAACGGATAATTTGGTTGACACGTATAACGCTTCGATTCGGTATCTACTTTGGATTCACTTTCATTAAATTAGAGAAGTTCAACTAAATAACACTTCATTTTTGTAATCAAAATGAATTCATTACTGTTGTGAAATGAAATAAAAATTTACCTTTTCAAATATAAAACAAAAAAAAAACTTCATCTTTTAATCACCCAACGAAATAATACAGGGTGACTGGTGAATTACTATCTATATTTAAGGAGAATACTCGGTACATGATTCTCATTCGAATTATGTAAAAAAAATAGGCACTTAATTTTTGACCAAATTTCCGTATAAATAAATAAAGTGTGGACACGTTCCAAGTGTTCTAAGTGTGGACGCGTGCGGCGGCGTGCTGGTACAACACCACGCCGCCACACGCTTGTGTGTGTGTGTGTGTATACCTAATCTGTAGGGTGTTCACACGATGCGTAATTAATTACATAACTTTTGGTTAACTTTACTTATAAGTTTATTAATATTTATGTTATATTAATTTTTATTTTGTCATATATGATCGTCAAATATCACGTCCTCAAGTATCGATGTAGTATGAAATAAAAATGATAACTTTTGAGCGAAGAAAATAAAAAATAAAACAATTTTACTGTTACTATTTCAGCATGCAGTGGTTACCTGTAACTGAGGTAGCTTAATTGTAATAATTTGAATGGTTGTATTTGTGTATACTTTGTTGGCGATCCAATAAATAAAATAAAAAAAAATATTATGAAATACTAAAACAGGACCCAAAACATGTTTCGCCCAATTTTAAGGTTGTAAGCCGAACTCTTTGCTATCTTAGAATACTAAATGACAGCTTTATTTAATCTTTACCTCTCTTTTACATCTTCTGTACTATACATACTTCTTTGTTCATATTAAACCTGATTTAACATCCTTGGAGATATTGACAATCAACAGTCATTAAGTAACGAAGTTAACACGAACATTGAATAAGATTATCACAATGAATAAGACGAGACAAAATGCACAGAAAATGCTCTTCAATCACGAAACCACGTACAGGACCGACTACTACAAATATGATATTAAAGAATATCCGAAGACACAGTACAGAGAGAAACAGTCGCATCACGAGCGAGGTCTACCTACGTATAAGAATTGTCACACTCTGATGGAGTGGAAAGACCAGAGACCGCCGTTTAGTTGTTACCATGTAGCCAAAGATGTACTCCGGACCAATCCTAATAACGTGCAAAGACCCTGTGTAAGTGTTCATTCATTGAGTAGGGATGTCTCTCGTTTAATAACGTCGTGTTAATATATTTCCTGCAGGCTAAACCTGTAGATCATGATCGAGAAGACGCCCAAAAGACGCGCCCTCGTCTGGTGATGACGCCAGCGGTCAGTTTGGATGACATTGAGGATTCTAGCGCGAGGGACATCATTATATCTGATATGTACATGACTGATAACATGAAGAACATGAAGATAGCTGTCATCACAGCTCCACGCGAGGGCGCCAAGGCCCCACTAACGGGTCGACCTGCACCAGCTAATCCTGTAAGTACCTATCTACTAAATTGAGAACTAGACAATACACCAATATGTGGATGGTTTTATATGTCCGATGAAAAGTATATAGTACTTATTATCTATGTCAAAAATCATTTCAAATTTCATGGAGATGAAGTAGCAGCAGCAATTATATTTTACGTAATTATAGTCCTTTTTTCTGATGCAATAAAGCCACCATAAAATTACTACGTATTTATATTAATTTAAATGTAATATATATTACACACATGCTTTCTCTCAGGTTTTCTTGCCAAAATATCAACCTCCTTATGTGTCTCCGGAGTGGCGTATGGAGTCTGTGAGTTGGGATCAAAAACAATTGAGAAGTCATTGCGATCCCACTCAGCGGTTCTGGCTCCTACATGAACTGCCTAAGTATTTATTAAAACTTTATACAAATGATACACATTTAAATAATACTTTTTTTTAACAAATTTGAATATCATAGAAGGAGGAAAATATAGATTTAAATTTAATGTGCGCAATCTAGTTTTTAAACTATTATTTATAATAAGTTTTAGAATGTTGTGACATGGAAAACTTTCAAATTATACATATGTATATTAAAATGTGTTTTTAGATGCAAGGCGTGTGAAGAAACTGCCGTGGTTGTCGCTCATAGAAAAATGTTAAGGAATTTGAAACATAATAATGTTTGAGTTTCTTTCATTGGCTGTTTTTAAATTCCACCATTTTAATTTTCATAAACGTCTACATTCTTTATGACCACTCCATATTTTAGTGTAGAGTATTCGTGTAAGTAGGTCAGGTCAAATGTGTGACATTTTACGTTTTGTCTATATTATTTATAGACACAACCAATTATTCCATATTCATGTTTAAATTATGTACTTAGTTTGTTAATATTTTTTTTGTATTTTGTAAGATTTTGTCTTGTTTTTAGAGAGAAGTTAATATTTATTTTAATTTTGTGCTTATTTTATTTAAGAAATGTAATATATTAATATAATAATTAAGAATTATGATGTTTTTTATTTTTAATTGTCTTATAGTTTATTATAGCACCGACATTATGAATACGTTCAAGATACATACTTATTTGTTAGATTTCAATCATAAAATTATCAAATCATTTTTCTCAATCGGAGCACTCACGGTTTTTTCACGATTTTATTCCTTGCGATTTAAATATTAGTTTATTTAATTTTCTGTAATCATTAAATGAAAGTTATCATTTGAGAACTTTAAATTAAACTCATGGCATTTTTTAAGAAATCAATGAAATTTTATATTGAACGATTTTTCAAAACCGGTCGTATCAAAATAAAAATAAAAAAACATTTCTTTAAATGTCTAACTTGATTCTTCCTAGAAATCAAAGTTTAAGTCAAACATATCACGTAATTATGATGAATATCGAGAAAAATTTCTTTCAATCCCATTTTTGGTATACGGACTTAAATAAATAACAATCTAAATGACTTAATTGTTATGATAGGTTTGTTCGTTTAGCTTAACATTTGATTCTTTTTGGTCTCCATATCACCGTTTGTATTAGACTGAATGGATCAATTTCTCCTTGTACAGAGAACTATTAGGTTTCAGAACCTTTACATAAGTTATAGATCTGGTCTCTTCTTTTTTCATCATAGTCTTAGCACTAGAAAAAAAACAATAATATTTTTTCATGTTCTGTTAAATAACTAACAGAAGATAAATAGATCATATCCAAAACAGACACCATCAAATGAAAATATGTATTAGAAAAAAAGGTTACATAATGTTTATTTAAAGGATAATTAAGCAATTAGGTGTTACAAGTGTTATTGTTTGTCACTATCTATAAATAATTTATTATATAATTGAATAATTATGAAAATCGGCTTCGGCTATACAAAATATTTATGTTTAATAAACATATTAACCGACACGGTGCGGTTTTTATTTGGGTGTTCGAGGACCGTGACAGAAGTAGGTCAACATTCATTATATAATTAGGACCTCACCCCTGAAAGTGTGAAAAAGATAGGTTAGGCAGTTTTAAAGAGATTAAACACAATCATTTGAATATATTATAATAGTAAAAAGATAATAAAATGAACAATAAAATTAATGCGTTAATAAATCTGTCATGCTACGAAATTTGGCACTGAGAAAGTTTCCGTACATAGGTAAGAAAGCTCAGTTATAAAAATGGCTCCGTCGATATCAATTTTTATTAATATTTTAATATAACCTTCTTACTTCGATGACAATAATGAAATATATCAGACGACTGCAAATTTTTATTACTTTTAGACGAAAGTAATAAAAAATTGTAACATATTTTGTACACCAATTTATTTTATACGTTATATTAAGTTTTTATATTTTTTTCCTTAAAAATGCCCGATTTAAGACTTCTAGAAAATATGCTATTCAATTATGGCACATCAAATCGAATTGATTTTCGAGATGGTGAAATAGATATAAATCCGTACAGAACAGTTTATATTCCGAAACCTCGGTGTCTAAGAGTGCGACCTCCGCCTCTAAAAGACATACATACGCTCTCATACTGGAAAAATCCACACATACCGACAGAATTACTCGTGAAACCTAAAGAAATAGTCCGGACCAATCCAAGACACATACAACAGAAACAAGTGAGTTCATTGTGAAAATTATATACATATACAAGGATTTGGAAATTAGTTTGTATAATATTATTCTTTAGAATTGCTTTATTTTGAAGTTTGATTTCAAATAATATCTATATTCGTCCAAATAATAAAAACATTGACATTATATACGATATCATAAGATTCCAGTGCGAATGAAACTAGCAGAAAAAGAATTCTATACTGATTTCTGACCTTAAATTAATTTATATTTTCTTATTCTTCTGAGGAAAATCTAGTGGATCTGGATCGAGAGAACGCTCAAAAGACTCGACCAAGACTTGTCATGAGTCCCGCAATAAGCTTGGACGACATAGCTGATGCAGAGTAAATAAAAAAAATACATTCAAATATATGAACTACATACAATACGATATAGATAAAAATATACCTGCCTTAGAAACAACCCATACATTACAACAGTTCAGGATCATGAACATATTATTTGTCACAGGATCCGGAATCTCTTAATCCGCTTCATGTACCAGACTACAATGCATAGCGCTTACTGCGGCGTCACTACCAACAACGCGACCAGAGCACCCTTCACCGGACTACCGGCTCCAGCGAACCCGGTAAAATATTTAATGTAGAACATTATATATAAGACGAGACGAAACTTCTCAGCATTCAATGTATTTACCGTGCGAGTGCCGGGTCCGTCCTTGCAGGGAGAGGAGCTTCAACAGTGCCTGGGACTTGCGACCCAGGTGTAGGTTTAAGGGGCTCCTATCTAACACGCATTAAACGCTCACCTCCACCGTCCAAGCTCCTCTCTCTATCTAACCAAATTTGAAAAAACTACTCGAGCTGCTTTCGAAGTATATTCCAAGAATGAATAGATGTTAGTTCTGGACAGGCCCATGTGTTTTAGTAGGTTGTAGAGGGATTTAGCTGTTATACCTTTCACCCCCACTTCTTCTTCTACCTGGCAATTTTCCAGCTTTAGCCAGGGTCTGTCTTACATGTTGTGAATAGTTTTGGCTAATTGGTTTACTTTGAGAAATCTCGCGCCCACTTCTACCGAGTACGAATCCAAATATGTCTAGCAGTAGTATTTAACTAACGATATAAATAACTAGATAACGTTGGAGAAGCTGCAAGTTCCGTACGTGTCACCGGAATGGCGTATGGAGTCCGTTGGCTGGGACGGGAGACAGCTGAGGGCTCACTGTGACCACAACAAAGAATTCTATCTCAGGAGACCCTTGAGGTAACAAATAAATATTACACTTATTGTTATACAGGAATTATTGGTGACTCGAAAAGGGTCCTACGAATAGGTAAGGAATTCGTCAAGAATTCTACTTATAAAAAAAGTTATAAATACTACATACTTATTAAGAAGTATTTTTTACACAATATTTCTGTGATGAGAAATGTGCATATCGTTTCTTAATAATAATTCAACATAATTAAACGTTTGGTCTAAAAAGTTGATTTTACTTTGTACTTATTTTGTTTCCGACAATTTTCTTCTGTCTTGTGAATATTTGCATAAAATGCTTTAAGTAATTGTCTTTCAAGTTGTCAATTTGCTTATTATAGTCCGTTAGACTAAAGCTGAGCTTTGTATTTGTGTGAGTGAAGGTAAAAGTAGAGTTAGACAAAAAACTTTTAGGATTAAATTTTATTATATTTTAAATAGATACATAAGTTCTATAAAATAAGCAAAACTTGTAAAAGGCCAGATGAAAATATTATGAATATTAGGGAAAAAAATTATTGATTAATAAATATTTTGAAAAAACTGCAAATTCTTATTCACTTGACATTGCGTTTTCAACATTGGATTTTGCTACCAGTACAAAGGTGAAGTGAGGAAGGTGTGGGGCGGAGTAAAAGCAGAATAAACCGGTTCAAAACTAGAAAAGACGTAGCATTCAAAAATTTGACATTACACCTACACTATCCGTGTGCACTCACACAAATGTAAAGCTCAGCTTAAATCAAACGCAGTATAACTAGTAAGTTCTTTGAATGTAAGATTTTCGTTATACATATTAAAAATGTTTTTCCATATTTAGGTGTGAAGCGTGTAAAGTTACAGCAGCCGTGGAAGCTCAGAGGAAATTGATGAGGGAAATGAAAAAAACATGAAATTTAATATCACTTTATTGAAACAACACCAGCCGCAGCGAATCAGATAACTTTTTTCTTATATACCTCGATGATATTAACATTATAAAGCTCATTCAAATAAACGATTATATACAATCTTTTGGAATTATTTTAACATCACAGGAAGTCATGACTAACGACTACTTCATTTTAAGTGCCAAATTAATATGCCACATAATAAATCGACAAAAAATATAATAATAAAGTCGATATTTAATTAAAATCATAGAAATTTAAATCATTACATTCAATACAATCAAATTCAAAGATAATATAGGTTTATATTCGAGGTTCTAAGTGATTTAAGTCAATATAATTTTTGGTCAAATTATTAATTATAGTTTAGTCCCCCAGCATGCCTTAACTACGCCGAAGTGTTTATATAATTAATCTGAATCTGCTAAGCTTTCTCTTAAAGAGTAGAATAACTTGAAGATTTTTGAAAGAATATTATTTGATTATAACAAGTAGTAGGTTAATATTTAATAACACAGTTAATATATTTTATTTTTTCATCATTTGATGTTATGATCGAATCTAAGTAATGTATTCGTTTATAAATTATAAGAGTTTTAATGTATTTTAATATTTATGAGTACATACAAAATACGAAACAAATATTATATACAGATTATAAAACAATATTTTGAGATAAAAATACATCACGTTTATAATAATCTATTGAAAATGTTTTGTCAAAGCTTCTTCGCAAGCAAAGCCGACCTAATAAGTATCTTACATTATAAGGAGGCGGTCGAAATGAAAGTTTAATACATATTAATAATAACGAAATATCTTAAAAATAAATAATTGCATTTTCCATACAGTACTGAACATAAACAAGAAGAACAAATATATTAAATGATTTTAATTTTTATATATCATATATAATTGTATTCAATAACCATACATTCCTCATAATGTAGCTAGCACCTGATTTATATATCCTTGAATATTTAAGTATCATTTGTTATACATATAGACATTACATTATTAAGTTTCATTCTACATCAACAAAAACTTTCATTATTGAGAACAGATTAATAGTAAGGACACTTTCTATGACATTATAGTCCGTTAGACTTAAGCTGAGCTTTGCATTTGTAACAGTGAAAGTTAAAGTAGAATTAGACAAAAAACTTTTAGAATTGTATATATTTAATAATAATTTTGAAAAAACTATAGAAATTCTTATTCACTTGACATTGCGTTTTCAACATTTGATTAAACTACCAGTACAAAAGGTGAAATGAGGAAGGTGCGGTTCTGAGTAAAAGCAGAATAAACCGGTTTTTAACTAGAAAAGAACGTGGCATTCAAAAATTTGATATCACGCCTACACTATCCGTGTGCACTCACACAAATGCAAAGCTCAGCTTAAATCAAACGCACTATACTTGGTCAGATATATTCTTCCCTCTCTTTCTCTCTCTCTCACACAAGACACATGTTAGCGAGAGCGGCGGCCGCGTTCTGTCTCACTCTAGCGTCGTTGTCAGTGAGCAGCGCCAGGAGGCGGGTTCTAGCTCGCTGTGTGACGTCACGCTCCAGGGACGCGCGCTCACTTGATGGGAGGCGAGCCAACTCCGAATATAGAAGACCTGGAGAATATATGTATTATTATTATATATTGATCGATGTACAGTAGAAACTCAACTTATTCTGATATCAAGATTTAAACTGTCCGTTTTTCTAAAGCCTGCAATTAAACATGTCAATCAAGTTAAACTGAGGTTCATAAAAAGCAGATATAACAATAATGAATTTTGATCGGTTTATTGAATGTGGATTCTCGACAATTTAGCTTCATATACTTAGTGAAAACTACTTTATACCCAATAAGTTTTAGTGGATCATATTTGAATTATACAGGGTGACTGGTGAATTACTATCAATATTTAAGGAGAATACTCGGTACATGATTCTCATTCGAATTATGTAAAAAAAATAGGTACTTAATTTTTGACCAAATTTCCGTATAAATAAATAAAGTGTGGACACGTTCCAAGTGTTCCAAGTGTGGACGCGTGCGGCGGCGTGCTGATACAACACCACGCCGCCGCACGCGTGTGTGTGTGTGTATACCTAATCTGTAGGGTGTTCACACGATGCGTAATTAATTACATAACTTTTGGTTAACTTTACTTAGAAGTTTATTAATATTTATGTTATATTAATTTTTATTTTGTCATATATGATCGTCAAATATCACGTCCTCAAGTATCGATAGTAATTCACCAGTCACCCTGTATATATCGATACTTCCCACGTAAGTTGTTGTAAGCCACAAAAATGCTATTTTGCTTTTTTTATGAAAAATATCCTATTATGGATCATTACATCCATTCAAATTTAAAAAAAACAACAAAAACACTATTTTTAAAGGATTTGTCAGACGCATAATGTTGTAATTTTCAAACGCTAACGGATTAAACTGATGTATATGCCTATGCAATTGTTTACGCGTGGCGCGAGGTGGGTAAAATCACGCACTCACGTCGCGTATGAGTTACATACAACAGAGTAAGACTTATGTTTTTCAACGTATACAGTTGTAACTTTCATATACCACAAGTGATGTTACTTGAGCACCGCGTTATAATGTTGTAAGTATCAGATACAACACCTTTTTAGCTTCTATTCGGAAGTATAATGTCGTATGAATAATATAACAGCAATATCTCCGCAAATAGGCATATTAATTAAAATATCTTTTAACGTAGTTAAGAAGACTATTATGTTAAATTTAAATACGATATTTTAAAAAGATGCATCAATAAATGCAGATTTTGGTTTAATTTGAATCTTTGAAACGCTCTACTATAAAATTACAGTTTTGGATATACAACAATCTACATGGGAGGTATCGATATATCGTCGGGGATAGTGCAAAACAGCGTAGCTACCATTGTAAAATTCTAAGTATCTTCATTGGAAGCAGATTATAAGAAGAAAGTTTGAGCTGAAATATTTTCTATATATGTACTTCAAAGGTAATTTTATCACAATCCTACTAATATTATAATTGCGAAAGTTTGTGAGTGTGTGTGTAACGTACACTCACAAACTTCTACACGCTCAAACGGCTTAACTGATTTTGATAAAATTTTGTATACAGGAAGCTGGCTACTTTACATCCCGGAAATCTCGAAAATCCGCGGGGCGCAGGTAGTTAGTAATAAATTAAACAGTAAATAAATAATATATAGTTAGTGTGACCTATCAACAAGGGCGCGTGAGGTTTGATCTCTTCCCTGGCGCCTTGCAGGTAGTGTGAAGCGGTCTCGGTGCAGGCGAGTACAGCGGCGGGCATCTCGTCCGCCAGGTGTCTCAGTAGCGCCGACAGGAACTCGTCCAGGTACAACCGACCTTCATCCACCAGGTGAGTCTGCACGAAGTCGTTGGCCTTCTTCACATGGAACGTCTTGAACACCTGTCGTAGGGTGAACTTACTAGCCTGGAATGAGATAGCAATAATATATTATATACATACTTTATACAGGGTGACTGGTGAATTACTATCGATATTTGAGGACGTGATATTTGACGATCATATATGACAAAATAAAAATTAATATAACATAAATATTAATAAACTTCTAAGTAAAGTTAACCAAAAGTTATGTAATTAATTACGCATCGTGTGAACACCCTACAGATTAGGTATACACTGACACTCACACATACGCATGTCGTGACGTGGTGTTGTATCAACACGTCGCCGCACGCGTCCACACTTGAACACTTGGAACGTGTCAACACTTTACTTATTTATACGGAAATTTTGTCAAAAATTAAGTGCCTATTTTTTTTACATAATTCGAATGAGAATCATGTACCGAGTATGCTCCTTAAATATTGATAGTAATTCACCAGTCACCCTGTATACATGACTGTTTTGTATCATACGTGAAAAACTAGCTAGTATAACTAGTAAGTTCTTTGAATGTAAGATTTTCGTTATACATATTAAAAATGTTTTTCCATATTTAGGTGTGAAGCGTGTAAAGTTACAGCAGCCGTGGAAGCTCAGAGGAAATTGATGAGGGAAATGAAAAAAACATGAAATTTAATATCACTTTATTGAAACAACACCAGCCGCAGCGAATCAGATAACTTTTTTCTTATATACCTCGATGATATTAACATTATAAAGCTCATTCAAATAAACGATTATATACAATCTTTTGGAATTATTTTAACATCACAGGAAGTCATGACTAACGACTACTTCATTTTAAGTGCCAAATTAATATGCCACATAATAAATCGACAAAAAATATAATAATAAAGTCGATATTTAATTAAAATCATAGAAATTTAAATCATTACATTCAATACAATCAAATTCAAAGATAATATAGGTTTATATTCGAGGTTCTAAGTGATTTAAGTCAATATAATTTTTGGTCAAATTATTAATTATAGTTTAGTCCCCCAGCATGCCTTAACTACGCCGAAGTGTTTATATAATTAATCTGAATCTGCTAAGCTTTCTCTTAAAGAGTAGAATAACTTGAAGATTTTTGAAAGAATATTATTTGATTATAACAAGTAGTAGGTTAATATTTAATAACACAGTTAATATATTTTATTTTTCATCATTTGATGTTATGATCGAATCTAAGTAATGTATTCGTTTATAAATTATAAGAGTTTTAATGTATTTTAATATTTATGAGTACATACAAAATACGAAACAAATATTATATACAGATTATAAAACAATATTTTGAGATAAAAATACATCACGTTTATAATAATCTATTGAAAATGTTTTGTCAAAGCTTCTTCGCAAGCAAAGCCGACCTAATAAGTATCTTACATTATAAGGAGGCGGTCGAAATGAAAGTTTAATACATATTAATAATAACGAAATATCTTAAAAATAAATAATTGCATTTTCCATACAGTACTGAACATAAACAAGAAGAACAAATATATTAAATGATTTTAATTTTTATATATCATATATAATTGTATTCAATAACCATACATTCCTCATAATGTAGCTAGCACCTGATTTATATATCCTTGAATATTTAAGTATCATTTGTTATACATATAGACATTACATTATTAAGTTTCATTCTACATCAACAAAAACTTTCATTATTGAGAACAGATTAATAGTAAGGACACTTTCTATGACATTATAGTCCGTTAGACTTAAGCTGAGCTTTGCATTTGTAACAGTGAAAGTTAAAGTAGAATTAGACAAAAAACTTTTAGAATTGTATATATTTAATAATAATTTTGAAAAAACTATAGAAATTCTTATTCACTTGACATTGCGTTTTCAACATTTGATTAAACTACCAGTACAAAAGGTGAAATGAGGAAGGTGCGGTTCTGAGTAAAAGCAGAATAAACCGGTTTTTAACTAGAAAAGAACGTGGCATTCAAAAATTTGATATCACGCCTACACTATCCGTGTGCACTCACACAAATGCAAAGCTCAGCTTAAATCAAACGCACTATACTTGGTCAGATATATTCTTCCCTCTCTTTCTCTCTCTCTCACACAAGACACATGTTAGCGAGAGCGGCGGCCGCGTTCTGTCTCACTCTAGCGTCGTTGTCAGTGAGCAGCGCCAGGAGGCGGGTTCTAGCTCGCTGTGTGACGTCACGCTCCAGGGACGCGCGCTCACTTGATGGGAGGCGAGCCAACTCCGAATATAGAAGACCTGGAGAATATATGTATTATTATTATATATTGATCGATGTACAGTAGAAACTCAACTTATTCTGATATCAAGATTTAAACTGTCCGTTTTTCTAAAGCCTGCAATTAAACATGTCAATCAAGTTAAACTGAGGTTCATAAAAAGCAGATATAACAATAATGAATTTTGATCGGTTTATTGAATGTGGATTCTCGACAATTTAGCTTCATATACTTAGTGAAAACTACTTTATACCCAATAAGTTTTAGTGGATCATATTTGAATTATACAGGGTGACTGGTGAATTACTATCAATATTTAAGGAGAATACTCGGTACATGATTCTCATTCGAATTATGTAAAAAAAAATAGGTACTTAATTTTTGACCAAGTTTCCGTATAAATAAATAAAGTGTGGACACGTTCCAAGTGTTCCAAGTGTGGACGCGTGCGGCGGCGTGCTCATACAACACCACGCCTCCGCACGCGTGTGTGTGTGTGTGTATACCTAATCTGTAGGGTGTTCACACGATGCGTAATTAATTACATAACTTTTGGTTAACTTTACTTAGAAGTTTATTAATATTTATGTTATATTATTTTTTATTTTGTCATATATGATCGTCAAATATCACGTCCTCAAGTATCGATAGTAATTCACCAGTCACCCTGTATATATCGATACTTCCCACGTAAGTTGTTGTAAGCCACAAAAATGCTATTTTGCTTTTTTTATGAAAAATATCCTATTATGGATCATTACATCCATTCAAATTTAAAAAAAAACAACAAAAACACTATTTTTAAAGGATTTGTCAGACGCATAATGTTGTAATTTTCAAACGCTAACGGATTAAACTGATGTATATGCCTATGCAATTGTTTACGCGTGGCGCGAGGTGGGTAAAATCACGCACTCACGTCGCGTATGAGTTACATACAACAGAGTAAGACTTATGTTTTTCAACGTATACAGTTGTAACTTTCATATACCACAAGTGATGTTACTTGAGCACCGCGTTATAATGTTGTAAGTATCAGATACAACACCTTTTTAGCTTCTATTCGGAAGTATAATGTCGTATGAATAATATAACAGCAATATCTCCGCAAATAGGCATATTAATTAAAATATCTTTTAACGTAGTTAAGAAGACTATTATGTTAAATTTAAATACGATATTTTAAAAAGATGCATCAATAAATGCAGATTTTGGTTTAATTTGAATCTTTGAAACGCTCTACTATAAAATTACAGTTTTGGATATACAACAATCTACATGGGAGGTATCGATATATCGTCGGGGATAGTGCAAAACAGCGTAGCTACCATTGTAAAATTCTAAGTATCTTCATTGGAAGCAGATTATAAGAAGAAAGTTTGAGCTGAAATATTTTCTATATATGTACTTCAAAGGTAATTTTATCACAATCCTACTAATATTATAATTGCGAAAGTTTGTGAGTGTGTGTGTAACGTACACTCACAAACTTCTACACGCTCAAACGGCTTAACTGATTTTGATAAAATTTTGTATACAGGAAGCTGGCTACTTTACATCCCGGAAATCTCGAAAATCCGCGGGGCGCAGGTAGTTAGTAATAAATTAAACAGTAAATAAATAATATATAGTTAGTGTGACCTATCAACAAGGGCGCGTGAGGTTTGATCTCTTCCCTGGCGCCTTGCAGGTAGTGTGAAGCGGTCTCGGTGCAGGCGAGTACAGCGGCGGGCATCTCGTCCGCCAGGTGTCTCAGTAGCGCCGACAGGAACTCGTCCAGGTACAACCGACCTTCATCCACCAGGTGAGTCTGCACGAAGTCGTTGGCCTTCTTCACATGGAACGTCTTGAACACCTGTCGTAGGGTGAACTTACTAGCCTGGAATGAGATAGCAATAATATATTATATACATACTTTATACAGGGTGACTGGTGAATTACTATCGATATTTGAGGACGTGATATTTGACGATCATATATGACAAAATAAAAATTAATATAACATAAATATTAATAAACTTCTAAGTAAAGTTAACCAAAAGTTATGTAATTAATTACGCATCGTGTGAACACCCTACAGATTAGGTATACACTGACACTCACACATACGCATGTCGTGACGTGGTGTTGTATCAACACGTCGCCGCACGCGTCCACACTTGAACACTTGGAACGTGTCAACACTTTACTTATTTATACGGAAATTTTGTCAAAAATTAAGTGCCTATTTTTTTTACATAATTCGAATGAGAATCATGTACCGAGTATGCTCCTTAAATATTGATAGTAATTCACCAGTCACCCTGTATACATGACTGTTTTGTATCATACGTGAAAAAGCTATGCAATATGAAAAAAAAGCTGAAAAAAAAATCCGGAAAACCCCAAAAACAGCGCTTTTCTAACCAACTGATCGTCCAACTGATCGACCAACTGATCGTCCAACTGATCGTCCAACTGGTCGACCAACTGATCGACCAACTGATCGTCCAACTGATCGACCAACTGATCGACCAACTGATCGACCAACTGATCGACCAACTGATCGACCAACTGATCGACCAACTGATCGACCAACTGATCGTCCAACTGGTCGACCAACTGATCGACCAACTGATCGACCAACTGATCGTCCAACTGATCGACCAACTGATCGACCAACTGATCGACCAACTGATCGTCCAACTGATCGACCAACTGATCGACCAACTGATCGACCAACTGATCGACCAACTGATCGACCAACTGATCGACCAACTGATCGTCCAACTGGTCGACCAACTGATCGACCAACTGATCGACCAACTGATCGACCAACTGATCGACCAACTGATCGTCCAACTGATCGTCCAACTGGTCGACCAACTGATCGACCAACTGATCGTCCAACTGATCGACCAACTGATCGACCAACTGATCGACCAACTGATCGACCAACTGATCGACCAACTGATCGACCAACTGATCGACCAACTGATCGTCCAACTGGTCGACCAACTGATCGACCAACTGATCGTCCAACTGATCGACCAACTGATCGACCAACTGATCGACCAACTGATCGACCAACTGATCGACCAACTGATCGACCAACTGATCGTCCAACTGGTCGACCAACTGATCGACCAACTGATCGACCAACTGATCGACCAACTGATCGACCAAGTGATCGACCAACTGATCGACCAACTGATCGTCCAACTGGTCGACCAACTGATCGACCAACTGATCGACCAACTGATCGACCAACTGATCGACCAAGTGATCGACCAACTGATCGACCAACTGATCGTCCAACTGGTCGACCAACTGATCGACCAACTGATCGACCAACTGATCGTCCAACTGATCGTCCAACTGATCGACCAACTGATCGACCAACTGATCGACCAACTGATCGACCAACTGATCGTCTAACTGGTCGACCAACTGATCGTCCAACTGATCGTCCAACTCGCTTCTATCTAAAAACAAGCAGGGCCTAACCCTCGCAGCGTCTACTCAGCATTACACAATACAATATTTGAATCCAGTTCCGGTTATGAATCTTTAATATATGTAGGTACAAAAATATAACACGATTCTCATATAAATTTCTTAACACGAACGAGAAGAACTTGTACAAGAATTTACTAAGAATATGGAAATTCTTTGGATAAAAAATGTATTTATTGGCTGACCTTTGTGGATGCAACATCTACGCGTGACAATTAATTGTTAAGAAAAAATGTTGGTTATATGGTATATATATATATACTGGGTGGCGCAAAAGTAAAGACCCTATTTGGTTCAGGTATAACTTTTTTTCTAAATGAGAAAACTAGATTTAGGTTTTTTTAAATGTTATATTTGTGCCATTAAATTTCGTACCATTAGGATTTAAAGATGATGTCTTTTAAATGATGACCTCCAGAGTTATATATATATATATATATACATATTACTTAATATATAAAATTAATATTTTTTATTTATTTATATGAAATTGGTCAAGAATTTTCTTTTCTACTTTAATCAAATGAACAGATGTATTCAAGGTGTAATGCTTTTGGCTTCTGTAAATTTTTGTTGTACTTACCTTTCTTGAATAAGTAGAAAAATATCATTCATTCTTGTATAAATATGGATAAATAATTGGAATCTCGGAATCGGCTCGAACGATTTTCATGAAATTTAGTATATAGGGGCTTTGGGGGACTATATATCGATCTATAAAATAACAAAAAAGAGGCGTTTAAAATATGACTCTTCCTGACATCTATTAGCGAATAGTAAAACTATTTTTTGCTAATTGCTTGTAACAATTGTTTGAACGACACAACAGCAGATGGCGTTGTTAAGTAACAGGGAGTTAATGACTGCTTGTTTTAAGGTTAGACTAAGAAATTAATTGTTGATTTATATTGTTTTGTCTTCTTAACGTGTTCACTTAAAATGCTTACACGAAATGAAAAAAAAAAACACAAAATAAATACTAATAATTCCACATAACCAGATATTATCTATAGTATTAGACAATTTATATTGGAACATAGAGAGTTCAAGTTATTCTGGTGTTAAATACTACATCGATACTTATCCAGTATATAGGAACGTCATTCACCCATATGCAGGAAGAAAGGCCCTTATACAAGATAGAACTGGTATGAAAGTGTAGAAGCAAAAAAGGTCTCTGACCACGTCAGAGGGACGAGAATTTAAAAAAAAGTCACTCACCCTGACGACGGCGGGGTTGTTGTCACATAGATGCAGCAGGAAACAGGGTAGGGAGCTTATAGCGTGGTCTCCGAGTGCCCCACGATGGACCTTAGACGCTAGGAGCCCAAATAATCTGATGGAGTTCTCCCGTAGGTGGCAATTGTCGGTGTTCATGAAGGGTCGTATCTTCTGAGAGATGGCAACCAGTTCTCGTTCAAACTCCTTGTCTATTTCGTCTGTTTCTGTGAGGAACCGACTGAGGCCTTGTATGGCTGCTAGCGGCACGTTGTCTATTGTCGACCTGTCAGACATATTAGTATTGTTAACACTTTAATATCATTAAGGATAATTTTAATTTTAAAATGTTCTACATAAAATTTGAGATAAAAGGAAAGTTTCTTAAAAAACACGCAGTATCCGAAAACTTTAGTTTCATAAAGATGATAGTGAATGAGGTATATTCTTAAACAGTATAATATAATATCTGATTCTTAAAAATTGTAATGACAAATTCCTCTTTGAATATAATAATTCTATAATAATATCCATATTTCGTATTAGATGTTAGCAACCCTACAGATTCTGAAGGTAGATGGTATATAATCTATAATCTATCTGTGTCATCCCTCCCCCTGTAGTATAGTAGTACATAGTAGTGTGCGCGTCTATTCCCTGTATATTCATCTATCTGTCTGTGTTGTCTCCATACTGATATCCCCTCCCCTGCCACCTATCCCCCATGTTCGTATACTCACATAGTAGTCTGCGCGTCTATTCCCTGGCTGAGCGCGGTGAGTGCGGCGGGCGCGGCGTGTTCCCTGTGCTCCGGCGCCAGGCGCCACACGTTAGCAGCGGCCCTCAGACACGCGCACCTCACGCGCCCGTCGCCGTCCTTCCAGCCCGTCGACAGGGAAGATAGCACCGTCTCGATCAACACGCTGTTGTCGTTACATCTGACGACAACAACAAAAAGTAATATGTATTAGGAAAGATAATATTATACAGGGTGACTGGTGAATTACTATCAATATTTAAGGAGCATACTCGGTACATGATTCTCATTCGAATTATGTAAAAAAAATAGGTACTTAATTTTTGACCAAATTTCCGTATAAATGAATAAAGTGTGTACACGTTCCAAGTGTTCCAAGTGTGGACGCGTGCGGCGGCGTGCTGATACAACACTACGCTGCCGCCGCGTCTGTGTGAGTGTGTGTGTATACCTAATCTGTAGGGTGTTCATACGATGCGTAATTAATTACATAACTTTTGGTTAACTTTACTTAGAAGTTTATTAATATTTATGTCATATTAATTTTTATTTTGTCATATATGATCGTCAAATATTACGTCCTCAAATATCGATAGTAATTCACCAGTCACCCTGTATATGTAAAATGTTTTAAAAATTTTGATTAAAGACAAACTTTCATAATATTCAATTTAAAACTACCCTCTTAAATAGAACACACTAAGCAAGTAGACATTTCTATCGTAATAATAGCTAAGGATGGACATTTATGTCTCTAAACTTTAACCCTTTAACGGTCATAAGGAGTGGACAGTGGAAAAACAAAATTGATGTTGGTTAGAGGTATATAATAGAAGTAAAAACATATGTATATATAAGTATATATTTGTCAAACCTTTCATTATCAAACTGTCTATTGACAATCATAAAAGTAGCCTCAATAAAAAAATACGACCGGTGGACGAAATGTAGGTAAAAAAAAATCATGGTGGTGAAAATATCCCCTCTAACTTATAAAGGGTTAAGACGTCTTTACTGTGAATGTTAATACGAGTCATTATCCATGTCACCTGTAGTTCAACAGATCCGCTAGTAAGGCAAGTGCAGCACATCTCTGCGGCGGGAGAGGTGAGCGCGAGTAGTGCGCCACCCGCGACACCACCTTGTGCAGGGCGGGAGACGCACTGAGCGCCGCGGATAGCACCGGCGCCAGCTCCAACAGGGTCGCGGTGCTGTCACCGTGCTCCACGCTCAGGCATAGAGAACACGCCTCTTTAACCTGGATATTGTGAAGGAATCCATCAGTACAAAAAAATTCGTGACTATTCAAAATTTTGGATCATTGACCATTGAATTTTTTTGTTAATTGTGACCTCTGGAATATTGAATAAAAAATATTTAAATGTCTATATTCTGAATACAATTCTTTGTGAGTCTCTAATCTTATATATTTAAATGAGCAATTCTATATACATATTTATTGAAATCTCGGAATCCGCTCCAACGATTTTCATGAAATTTAGTATGTAAGGGATATCGGGGGCGATAAATCCATCTAGCTAGGAATTATTTTTAGAAAATGTAATTTTAATAAAAAAAAATACAAAAGGAGTCGTTTAAAATATGACTCCTACTGACATCTATTGGCGAATAGTAATACTACTTTTTGCTATAGAAAAAATTTATGTGAAACTTATTATATCATTGTCTGTCCATGCTTAAACAATAAAGAATATGGCATTTTATCTAGCCCACAAAGACTATTCACGATAATTATTTAATTTACATTTTTAATAATATTTTAAAATGCATACTCCTATCTAGCCTTCCCATTTATGAATTAAAATGAACTTATGGCTGAAAACTTAAAAAAAAAACTATTATGTTTTCTATTTAATATGGTCATACGCTTTAATAAACATCGAAACATATAATATAACTTATTTTCGAGTCATATTACAATTCTGTCACTTCATCTGGCGGAAATCAAAGACTTAAAAATTTATTAAAAATCACAACTTTGTGTTTTTGATCTTAAAGAATGGGAAAAAAACTGTTTGATATTAGAGGCAAGCTAAATAATTCGAGCGAAAAAAAATTTGGATCAGTTTTCTATAAACTTTCGGAAAGTAATTTTGTGCCAGTCGTTGGAGTATTTACTTTGGTATGCATATATATTTGTATTTTATCGTTACGAAATTATTAATTTCTATAATCAATGTTTATTGTCCGTAGATGTCATATATTAACCTAAACTAATGTAAAAAAAGTGACTGATGTTAATATTAATACATTATGTGTGATTTTGTCACTTGTCTAGCGTTACTCCTCTGGAATATTACATACATCATAGCCAGAGGAGTGAATTTTTTTTAAAATCAATAAATAGAAGTAGACAGACGGTTTATTTAATATTAGTCAACTTTCTTAGCTAATAATAATCAATGGTATGACAATATTCTGCTTTGATTTGTTACTACTCTGGCAACAATGTCACTCTTCTGGTAACACATTTCCCTCTGGTGCTTATAAAACTGAAAAAAATAATAATAATCGTCTGGCCCCTGTGATTACTAATTTTAATATAGTGTCAAATAAGTAAATTATAAATATTGAATGCTACCGATAACATTTCCTTCTGGGACACGAAAAAACCAAATAGCGTATATTCACCCTTGTGTTGTGTCTTCTTATAACGTATTCACATGAAAAAGCCAAAACGAAAAAAAAACACAAAATAAATACTAACAATTCCTAAATACCGAGCAAAGCTCGGTAACCAGACATTAGATGTTAATCACTATGTTAGACAGTACTTACAACATGAGGTCAGTAACTCTATGTACCTTATAACAATCCGCTCGCTCGAGGAACACGTTGAAGGTGTTGATGGTGATCCTCGCCGGTGACAGCTTGATGGCCTCTCTGTTGGGTATGAATCCGAAGCGGTCCTGGTTCTTGTGTGGCAGACTGTACGCCGGTGGCTCAGCCTCTATGTAACACGCCAGAGTCGTGTACAGTACTGAAAACAGCTCCGGGAACTTGGCCAGACAAGTTTCTCTCATCGATAACTCTTGCAGCATCTCCCCCAAAGCGCTTATCAGCTGGAAATTAATTTGAAATCTCTTTATATTGTATGTATGTATAGTACAAACTTCGATATAGATTTTGGTTAAGATTTTTAATGAAGAAAAATCGTTAATAGAATTTCTAATAGAATATCTTATGAATCAGTATTTTTTCTAATAATGTGATAACAAGTGATATTAAACATAATATGTACTGTCGTTAAAGTTCATTGTGATACAGGTTACAACAATAAATATAAATATATAAACAAAGAACCGTATGATTCATGTGTGTTATGACGTGTCATAATGTATCGTGCATTGTTCAATAAATCTCAACGGCCTTACGGTCAGAGGCTGTAAGGCGGCCACGTGATTCTCTGTGATGTGATAAGGGTCCTCGTACAGCTCGATGGAGGTCATCAGTCGCAAGAAGTTATCGACTATAGCTGAGGACAGAGTCTCGTCGCGGGCCAGATAACGCCAGCAAGATACAACCGAACTGGAACAATATGCTTCCTTTAGACATTGTTTGGCTAATATAGTCCTTGTTATTGTTACAAAAGGTAAATTTTCGAGCTTACGGTATTAAAGGCAGCTTTTGTGCTAACAGCACGGCTGTCACGGCGTTGGAATGATGACGCGTCAGTGACGTCACAGGCCTCATGAGTCTAATACGAGCGTCGTGGCCGACCTCGTCCATAGTGGCCAATAAGACCTCTACTATCCTCTCGATGTTCTGGAACAGGTCTTGACCTTTCTGCACGATGAATGCGTCCAGTACAGAGCTGATACCAACGCTCCTGAACTCCTGGTCGTCGTAACCGTCCAACAGACTCTCAACAAACTGCATGTTATGCAGATGTGGTATTTTATGAGATATCGTATCACACAGATTGGTGCAGTAGTCGCTGATCATATTCAAGTCGTTAGTAAGCACGTTATTTTGTAACTTCGTTAGACCATGTATACATTCGTCTTCGGGGTTCATGGTGTGACCTTCGTACAGGTCCTGTATCTGTATGACGAGTTTGATGCAGTCTATTGTTGTTAATCTGACAGCGAAGTTCGAGTCGGCTACTCCGGGTACGATGATACCCAGAAGATATCCCATTTGTCCGAATTTACTTGGAGTTTCGTAGTTGAGTTTCACGTTTTTAATGTATGCATCGAAAACCACTTGCAATATCAGCGTAGCTGCAGTGCGGATTTCGTCATTATCGTGGCGGATCCACTCGATCGATAGACTGACAATATCGTCGATAGTACTGAGACATGTTGACTGAATGATCAGTTCCTTAATTAATTCATGTAACAGTGTGAGGGAATCGTTTAATGTTTTAGCGAGCAAGTCGTTCTGGTCGCCGTTCTTTTCGATTTCATATTTCTGTTTAAACGAAGACAGTTCACCGAAGATGCTGCTGAATAAAACTCTTAATATGGTATTTCTCTCTTCAGGCAAAATGCCCTTCTGCAACTTTGTCAACGCTTTAGAAGCCTTCACCACGATTGGGTATAATTCGACCTGTCGCTTGTCGAGGTTACTGTTATATATTTGTTCCAGCACCGCGTTTAATAACTGCCAACGATTTCTTAACGCGACATTGTGATGTGCCGCTGGATACAGAGCCTTACTTATTTCATAAAGCGTCGTCACACTGGCTTTGCACAAATCAAAAGGCGGATTCGATTTCAATATTTCGTAAAGTATGGAAGTTATATTTTCGCCTAATCTGGCCAGGACGTGAACATCCAAGCATTCGTTAGCAACTTTACCGTAGCAAGTTATTACGGCATATTTAACAATAGATAATTCGAGTTCGTTCTTCGAGGCTCTCGTTGACAAGAAATTCAGGAGTTTATTGCCTCGTCTCGCTTCATTTTCTTTATATATAGCATCAAGTTCATTGAGAACACATTCTCCATGAACCCTGGACGCGATACCGACCGCTTTGCTCACATAGTCTACACTCGCCATGGGAATCGATTTCAGAGCGAGCAGTATTATCTTGAGAACTGTTTCTACGACTGCCGCATTGGACAAGTGACATGAAAGTATTGCTAAATATTGAAGTGAAACTCCTTTAAACATCGGCGCTAGTTTTTTCCCCATAATTTGCTGTGACACCAATGTCGATATCGTTTCCACCCATTTATTACTATTAACCTCTTCTATGGCTGACACTAAGAGATCCAAAAGCATCCCGTGCCATTGTTCTTTGGATTCGTTTTTTTCGACAAACTTCAATAACCGTTGTATTTCGATGGTCCATTTATTTTTCAAATTCTTATGAACGTCACCGGAAAATTCATCTAAGAAGACCAGTACGTTTTTATTAGTTTCGGTTTGGTCAGGGTCCACAATTTGAATCATACATCTGACAAAAACTAAATCTGGTGAACAGTTTAATTTCAATCTCTCTATTCTATCAGACTGCTCATCGGGAATAACATCTGAATTATTTTGAAGGAGGGAGGTCAGACAGTGGCTGACTGTCGACATCGAGGCGGTGAACTCATCTACAGTCAGCGAATTCAATAACAAATTACGTAATTGAGATCGCACGCTAGTAACAGTATTACACATGAGTATGAGAGAACTTTTACAAGTGTCCTGTAGATCTAGAACTTCGGCCTTCGTCGTTGTGGGAGTACCCTCGTATCCGCAGTGCTTTATTATAAACTCCACCATCACGAAATCCTCCGGTGACATTATACAGTTCCTGTACACGAGACCCACTATGGCCTTGACGAGGAGCTTCTTCATCTTCACGCCCTGTTCCATCACGATCATCACTTTCAAAATCGTTATGAACTTTGACGAGAAATGTTCGATGAATATTTGCGAGGACGTCGTTAGGTGGGTTAATATTATGACAGCTTTCATTCTGTCTTTCTCTTGGTTATGTTTACAGTGATGCAATAGACTCTCGACGGTCTGGTCTGAAAACTGCGTCGTCATGTGATCGAAGCAGCGGAGTACTTCAAAGTGATTCTTGACGGTGTGAGGCTGATCGTAATCTGGCTCCAACAGGACCAGGTTGAACAACACGTTATTGATGGAATTTATGACATTGTCATTCAACGTAAGTTTTGGATTTAAGGGCGAGGGTGACAATAAGTATGATATGCATTGACTGATGCAGTAGAAGTTGATCGCTGGTTTGCGATACAAGGAAAGCAGTGACAGGACAAACTTGTTGACCGTTTCGTTGAACTGTCTCTCTGAGATGAGCCGTGTTATGGGACCGAGGGCTTCGAGGACTGATTCTGATACTTTAGGCTCATGACACGGCAGCCATTGATTGTACAACACGTCGAAGACTATAGTGAACTCCGTGACAAAATTGTCCTTTATAGATGTTATATTGTCGTTAGCAACATTGTCGCCTATTTGCTCGGACACAGCTACAGCGAAGTGGCCGAACGCTGAAAGTGAAATGTACATTCTACATATTCGAATATATCTACACTAAACTAATTAACGATTAAAAAAAACTTAAATAAGAGGAAGCATTATTTGTACTCAATTGAAATAATTAACTAGGCAAAATTTCAAAACATTTGTAAAACCTCCCACGCATTAGTGGTCATCTTAAGATATTGACAGTCTTGATGTTTAGAATCAAATAATCCACTGATATTACCCAAACATACCTAAAAAACAGAACAGGTAAATTGGCTTTGGTGGTAAAAAGTATCTGCAATACTTAAATACATAACTAGAGGATAAACATAAATTATTTTTGACAAAAGTGCCTAACAAAACGAAAAAATGTCCAAGACTGATATAAGTGAAGAAGCAATACGCGTTGAACATTGATGTTATCTGAAAGAAATGTACTCAACTCACCATAAGCGAAAGCTTGTTTTGATCCATCCTGTTTAACGAGAGGCAGTAACGGCAGCATTTTGCCAAGGATCTCCTTGACGTGCGGCACAAGTTCGTGCGTGTTGACTGCCGCGAGCGTGCCGAGAGTGTGCGCGATCGTGTAATGCGGCAGAGAGGCGGGTGATATCTGATCTATTAGAGATCGAAGTACCTTGGAAGGAAGAGTATTTGTATCGCATTTACATTACTGCCACCCAGAAAGTATGATGAGAAATAGTTATACGGATATATAGAAGGAAGCATTATTATATACAAAAAAATGAATTTACTGCAATAACATATATAAATAAATGTACAAATGTGTGTACAATTAAATATTTCTTTCTCATTGTTATACATAAATGATTTGACATAATAATCTTCAAAACATTAATATTTAAAATTTGTGTTAATTTGACTCAATATATTGTAATCGATACATTTGTGATGATACAAATAACAAAATAACAAGTAACAGAATACTAACATGTAGGACAAACTGGTTTTTGAACAACATAACAAATATTGCATAAGAATACATAATGTGTAATAATCTATTTACAACAGTTTTAGTATCTTTGGCTAATATTGTTATGATTTTTATATTCCACCTATATACAAGAATATTTTGCATTTTTTATCCAATTCATTGACAACTTTCTGTAATTTTTTTTTAAATTGACTAACATCACAAAAACAACTATGAAATTTACATAAAAATTTTAATGAGGCCATAAAATATCTAAATTTTGAATTCTAAATTATATATGACCTTCAAAATGTTTATAACTGAGTAAAAATTATCAAGATAAAAACCAAAATGGACAAATTTATAAAGAAAATAAGACTAAGCTTAGCAAACTATTATGTAGTTTATATTATTTTTTACATTTGCTACATTTTATAATAATTTCATCAATTATTTAAGGATTACATTTTCACCATTACAACATATATTAGAATCCTTCATGAACAATAAGCATATATTAAAATAGACAAAAAGTTGCAATAATTCAACTCACCAGATCTAAGTACTCATGACTGATGGCAACCAGAACTGATGATGCCCCCATCTGAACTATTGGTTCATAGGTAGGATTCTCTGTCATGGCCCGAAGCATTGCATTAACAAGTTCTTTGGCTACATTTTGATTGATTTTCTTAAGCTGATTCACACATGTTTGTTCTAATACCCTGTAGTATGAATATTATGAGCTATTTTATCAGTGCATTTTTATAATAAGTATATTAAAACTACAATACATGGTACTTAATGTAGAAAAATTTAACATTTCATTCCCAAGAATAAACAAATATACATTGACAAACTCATGTTTTGACTGGATAAGATAATAGATACCTCTGAAACAATAATTAAATCTATCACAACGTACTTTACTAGGTTTCCCAACTGAATAACATTACTCTTAAGTGTATTGCGGTAGAATTCGCAAAATATCTCGATAACTTCATTTGGATGTACATTAGATATCTTCACCAGAGATTTAATTATAACATTGTTGACTGTATTATCATTATCTCCAATAGCGTTTATGAGCACAGTCACCGTATCTGCAAACAATAATAAATGCATATGGTAACTAATACGAAACTTGATCGAACATATATAGTTTCAACTATTATTTATACCTTTTAAGTATTCTGATATTGAAGAAGACATGACCCGCTTTGTTAAGATTCAATTTATGCACTTATTCACCATTCAACTATCTGTTTTCACGAATACGTTGAATCCTACAAAATTAAATTTTCATCTCTGATATGTCAGACGTCATTTGAATGAGTTTAGCACAATGACATTTCATGTCTGATGTTGCTATAAAGCTATATTTCTTTTGAATATAATATGACAAACATATTTTAAAGTGAATTAAATGTAATCATCGATATCAGTCATACATTTTACTTCCTTTACAGAATATGTTTTTAAATCGTTATTTTTATTTGTGCAATATAATAAAATAGTCCTTTTCGCAAAAGATGAAACTTTAATATTTGATTATATTAAACTTTATCCATTAACTAGCTTCAAGTTATTATAAATTGCTTCTTAAGGTGACTTTCATGTAAAAATATTCTTGAATTTCATAATGTCTGCGTTACGTGTATCAAAATTTAACAAAACCGGTATATTTTTAACTTAGATTGTTAATAAATAAATTTCCAAAAAAACATATTATTCTGTTTCTACATTTATTTCCTATCAGATCTTTTTATACCTATTTATAATATATTTTATATACTGGAGCATAAATATAGAAAATATCTACATAGTATGATATATTTTTATGTTAAAAAGGGAAAAACAGTTCAAAAGAGTCGCATTTATTTATGTAATACAATATTTTTTAATTGCACAAGGACGATTTATGTACTTTTTTAATGCCTGCGGTGTACATTTTTTAAATAAAAGTTGTAAGAAACTTATAAAAAAACTCAATTTTTTTTTTCACAGAGCTTTACATTGTGCTTTAGTCTTTTACTGTTAAACGACATCAATGATTAGTCTATGCTTTTTATTGGAAGAAGGTGGGCGATGAGCAATGTTCTTACAAAATTCGCTTTCATGCAAATCGCGAAATATTACGTGCAACTCCATTGATCGCTAAGATTTTACTTAATGAGAAGCCTTTGTTAAGTTAATAAATTAAATTTATTAATTTACAAAAGAGAGAATTATTTCTTAGTCGAATTCACATAGGACTTTCACCGGATACATCGATAATTAGATTATTCATTTAGAGGTTGAAAATCTCAAGTTTTATTATAAAAGTTTGATATAATCTTACAATGTATGCGTGCGTATGGTCAGTTACTCTTTTAACTCTGTGATGTACTGTGTGGTTCGTTTAAGTGACAAAGCAAAAGCGTTGGCTCCCACTCGACACTATTATCCCATCCGTGATTACGTTGCGCCGGGAACTGGGCACTCTTCTTAGTTGCCGCGGGGACTCCAAAGCGGTAAATACGGAGTCGCGAATCCTGCTCCGCATCATTTATCTCCAAGATTTCGGTAAGTGTACTTCCAAACCGATCTTAATCGGTTTTGTAATTCATAAATTCAGCAGTCGGACATTTCTCGCTACCTGACATTGAAGACCGTACGATCAGCTGCCATAAAGTCTTAAAATAGACGTAAAATAACGAGCCCCTTCTGGCAACGGAGGCAATCAGCTGATACAGACATTGTTTTAATTATAACCAATTAGATAATTATTTTACTATCGACTCTGGTCTGGCGATCAATTCATGTGCGATCGCGGCCTGATACTAAACGATCGAATTTTAACACTATTGGTTATTCTCTGCCTCTTACAGATCTGAAAATGGTGCAGCAGGATTTGACCTAGGTGTTGGGGCCGAGGGAACAAGTTAGTGACTGGGAGATGGGCTTAGTGAGCCAGGTGTGAAGACAGGCTGACTCAGTGTAGTGCAGTGTGGTGTAGTGTCTAGTCAGTGTGTTTAGAGCCGGTATGCCCTCCGTGATGTTGTCTGCGGTATTAGAAGAGGAGCCCGACCTATATGAGGCATTCCCCCCTCATGTTGATCCATCAGGAATAACTATTTTAACAGACAGCCCTCCAGGTATGTTCATAAACACTTTCTATATTAATTAGTTAATAATTTTCTTTTATGATTCATATTAAAATATCTGTTATATAATTTAAAGATAATTAAGAATTATCATAATATATTACATTTATCCTGATACTTAAAGATTTAATATATTGGTGTAGTCAATAAATTAAAGAACTAAATGAATATGTTTGAGCTAATTAATTTAATGAAAAGAATATCATCTCTATGAAAATATTCAAATGAATTTAAAATTCGACCTTTCATTGAGTATGTCCTTTGGCAAAACTAGCTTGCCTATAACATTGTGCACATGGCAATAGTTTGTATAGTATTGTGTAATTTATATTAAAAATATGAATGCCAAAGTAATTTCAATTTGAAAATGTAAGTTACAATACCCTTTACACATGCCTGTTAATTTATGAAACATGACTTATATTGTTGTTGCAAATGATTTGAATAATAAACACATAAGATAATATACTTGTAGATGTGATGATAAAATAACATACTTCTAGAAAATTTGTAATTTACAATGTATTAAAATAATATCACTTAAAGCTGAATCGAATGATTCTTAAAATTTTTATCAAATAATACTGATATCTCAAAGTAAATATGACACAATTCAAGATGTATCTAATAATTTGATAAGCGTTATAAAAAGAATTGCAGTGATTCATTCATACAATGTTTTAAATTGGTCTTGATTCAGACATCGGGCTGTATAGTTAAAGCCGTTGTGTATTTATGGATGACAGATTTTTTTTATTACTATATTTTCTATTTAATTTTTTTATGTATATTTTGGTAAATGTCAAATGTTCAATGATTTCTCTGAATTCTCATGTATTGTTGTGGATTTGTTTATGAAACACAGAGACATATTGTATGTTTGATGTCTAAACAGTGAAACAATAGGCTTCCATAACCTATGTTAAACTCAAATACAACCATGTTGGATACTCGAAAATATACGGTTATTATTATGTATTCATTATGTATGATTTGTTGTTCATACTGTGATTTTTGCATAAATATTAATGTCTAATTTCTATTACAATGGAAATCGTGACGTAGGACGTATTGCGAATTTCATTAATTATACTGATATAGGCTCCTAGAATCTACGTTTTCTCGATAAGAAGAAACAATTAGGCTAAATTATACAATAGATTGATAAAAAACGTATGAGATTATATGTGCAAGTTTTATCTAAAATACATCGAGATTTGCTGATAAGAGATGTAACTCGACACGAGACGCTCGCCGCTGATAAGGATGTTGTAACCCAGATATAGAAGAATTATAGAGTATATTTTTTCATATATGATACGGAATATTCATTTAAATTAATACGTAAGAGGATGTGCTTGAGCTAGCGACGGATTGAACTAGCAATAAATCATAATAATACTATAAATTAGAAAATAACTCTGTCTGCTTATAAGTCCGACATTTTCTATCTATTTTAAGTAATTTTTCTATATAGTATTTTAAGTAAATTTATCATAGTAACTTGAATATAGACTTCTTATTTTTTGATGATAGCGATAGGCATTAAAGAAACGGAACTGCGTGCAGATGTGAAGTCCAAAAGTTGGTGATACGAGCTTATGGCTAAGACGAAATAACGCATAATTTTCACACTTGTGATTTAATTTAAGTATAATGTGTCACTGTGTATGAAATATACAAATCAAATTACTAGAACGTACCAGAACGTTCGCTAGTCATTTCCTATTAACTTTCACGAAAATAAATAATTGTACCCTCCTCGCTAATATACTGTAATAACAGACTGCTTTCTTATTTCAAATTGCCATAATCATATCAATTGTTTTTTCCGTTATTGTATAAAAAGACCGAAAAATAACAAAGGGGGGGGGGGGGGAAGAGGGTTTAAATTTTGTAAAATTGGCTCATATTACTGGAAAATTAGTTAAGTTTTGTATTTTAACCAATGAAAAGTAAGATTAATGGGGTGATCACGAAACTTGGCGAACATCAACGATGAATACCGCGTCTTTAACTCATAAAGTGAAATGGTATTAGTATTATGACGTAAACGGTTTTAACAGTGAATTGTACTTGTTTTAAAAATACTCCGATTTCTTTCAGTAATTCGTTAATTATAGCATTAATAAATATCTAGATAACTTGAACAAAATCTAAATTAGTAAAAAGAGTATTAGCCAATTAATTATGTATATGCCAAGCGGTTATGTACAGGAGAATATATTTTGTCTCATAAGGTAGACAAATAGAGTTTTACAACCTGGCGCTGTCGTTCCAAAATAATAAATATTTTACGATATTTTCGATACTAGCGCGACATAAGGTGTCAAATGAATTTAGTGCAATTTGGTAGTATGTAGTATTTAAGCTCTTTGACATAAACGAGTATAAAACAATAATTGATCCTTAAATAAGGCGTTAAAAATCAATCGGAGATCTTATTGTTAATAATGTAGTTCTAAATAATAAAAGCAAGAAATAAATACATCAATATATAAAAGTAACCACAATATTAAATAGACTACTTAATTTTTAATGGCTATATTTAATTACATTTATGCCGTGGGTTATAAAAAGTCTGAGATTAATGAACAATGAGCTGTTAATGTGGCCACGTTTATTGACAATGAATCTGAGGAAACCAGATTTGTTAGGATTTACGAGTACAGTTAACGTGATAATACATTCATACACATACGGAAAAAATATTAATATTATACATATATAAATTTATTTTAATTTCATAAAATTACATACACTAGTTCAAAGTTTTTAGCTAAATATATAACAGAGGTATTCTCGCTAAGCTTTCGCATAATTATATGATTGTTATGTACAAAATCTTTATACCTGACTACTGTAAGAATTAAGTCAAATATTGTTTTAATTCCAAACAGTTATGTTTAACTAGCCCAATCTCTGAGACTTGTTTATACGTATATGTATAAGACGTGTGTTATATGTATATACAAATATTTAATCCCGCTTGCTGTATGTAATCTTATCATTGCAAAACATTTAATAAGTAATAAGAACGTTTATGTTTCATTGCACGCGTCCAGCATCACATGGATTGTGGTACTTTTGTTAATGATGACATTTAATTTGTTCAATATTCGTGGTTTACTGTTTCAGTAATACGTCTGATATTCGAGGGTTTAAACAGAAATAGAGAACGGTTATTTGTTTATATAAAAGTATTATCACGGATTTAAACGTATAAAATAGATAAATCCTAGTTAATAATGGTGGAATATTAAGAGCCTGAGTTGATGATGGCAATTAGTACTGATTGGAAAAATTCGTTTTAAATATTTATGTGCAAATATGTGATCAGCTATCGTGTGATTTAATAGTGCTATCAAAAATTTGTTGAATCCTCTAATTAGAATGCAACTTCTTGATCTGGTGATGCGAAATGAAAAAGGTGTGTATTTTTTATTATATTCAAGTATGTCAACAGGACATTTTGACAAAGCAACTTAAAATTCTATTAAAATATATAAAAAATATGTTAGTAAAATTACACTTACTGTTTTTACAACAACCTTTGTGTACGTCTGATAATACAGGAACAATTTGGAACAAATTTAATATGTACTTAGTTATGGTGAACAGGCCTGGCTAATGCGTAGTACTTTCGTCCACAATGGGATCGAATCCTACATGTAATAATATTAAAAATAACATGCATTACACTTTAATATAAAGATAATATCATCTTAATTAACAGATCACTATTACGAAACACATACCAACGGATAAAACATTATTTTTATATATAGAATGGAATTGTGTCGAGTGTCTTAAATCTCAATTTTTACGTACTGCAAGTGATGCTAGCGTTATTTGGAACGCGTTCAGATTTCTTTGTATTGATATTATAATAGGGAATTCTTTTTAATCGCGATGATTCAGATTAGACTTTATTTATCGTTATTTTCATAGGATTTTGGTAGATTATCCGCTAAGTCGATTCCAGGTATCACCTTGCGTTGTGTGGCTTGGATAATCATTATATTAGGCGAATTTTATAAACGGTTTATATAAAAAATAAATATGTATATATAATTATATGTATTTTATATAGAGCGGTTGGTTTGGCTCGTGTTGTCAATAAGGATATAGTAGTGACATCTATCATAATACTATAGTGTAAATAATAATTGTTAATATTTGATTTACAATCTGTGTCGTTAGATGTCAGCAGTGGTTATTTTTGTTTTGTTTTTGAATGATTATTTTTTAATTCCGTATTTGAGTTAATGCTTCATAAACTTCCAAGCAATATCATCTATTATTCAATATTGAATTTTTATAATAAATGATTATTATTTTTATACATTTACGAGAGGTTGGTGTATTTGTTTTCTGTTAAGCAAAAATCCACTGAACTTCCTTGGTTATAAAACTTTTATAGTTATCAGAATGCTATTGGTTAATGTTTACACGCATGTTTAATCTCACCGCAGCCTGGCTGTGATTGATAAATAAAAATATTTAACCGTCTCATCCGAATTGAACTCGTGTCTGAAAACCACTCTATAGTGATTATGAGAAAAACATATTTGTACAAGTTCACAAATAAATCGTGATGATATTATTCCGAACTAAAATTGATGAAGTGTGAATTACATCACTTATAATAGATACGTAGGTTTTAATGGATTTATTTATTGTTAGTGTTATAATATTAAATGTATTAAGATTTTTAAAAATAAGTTTATCCGTCTAATACATCTATATTCTATATATTTTCTTTGTGGTACAGTTTTTCAATCAGCACACGGCCAGAATACTTTTCTAGTAACTTAAAAAATTAATTCTGTATATAATCTTAGTTTGTATTTAGATGTGGAAGAAATAATTGTAAACCTATCTTCTAAGAGATCAATTTCATCAATAAAGACCACTCTTATAAATAAACTTATTGGAATAACGAAGCAATAGAACCCGTAACTGAAAGTGACTAAAGATGTTCTGTCTTTAGATGTTTTCAAGTTCTCATAAGTATTATGATATAGAACAATAATAAAATGTCAAACAGCGCAAGGTGAAAGAAATATGCGTAGTCGAAAACCAATACAAATTTTGTCTCGGTATCATGGGCGTTATTTCTTAACCAGGTTCATGGCAATACAAGTTTTGACACATTCATTCATTATTTAGTAAAATAGTTGTATCAAATTAATTTATTATAATATACGGAATCCTCAGGCACTAATATAAAATAGCATTCGACCAGTATTTTTTTTAACTTTCATATTTAAAACGACTTAAATTTTACTGTCTCATTTTTTCTTCTAACCAATAATTAACAAGTAATTATAATAATGGCACAACACATTAACGTCTGCAATTAATGTTTATTAACTATAAAGAAAAAAGATATGAACACATGCTGGGTTTTGTAGAAAAAAATATAATTTCTGTATCTACTAGGGTTGGCGCCTTGCTTATGCATATTTTAAAACTTTTAATTCTTTTCTATTGATTTTGTTTAGAGGCGTTCATAAAACTTTTTCATTAAACAACCCTTACTTTTCTCTGTAAAATATACTTCATGGAAATGGAAAATTCCATTTAAATATCACTTAAGACTTTCGTCTCTTTAAAATAGAGAAAGAAAATAATAAACGTTGTTTACTCGTATGTTTTGGCATCACACACTTGATGAAACATATGTATATAGTTATATTGCAATAACAAACAAGATAATAAAAATTTATATAAATTAACAGACAAAAGGATCATTTGTCAAGAATGTATATTGAATTCAATGGGAAAAATGTATATACATAGAAATAAGTCGTAATATATATTTATTGAATAATGAATCATTAAAAATATATTTTATATGATAATGATATTAATATTGATTATGATACATTAATCGTGAATGCTACTTACATGATAAAATTCTAAAATCCTAAAAATCAAACACTAAATACGATAGTTTTATTTCATATAACACAATATACTTTTGATAATGACACAGCCACAGGTAACATTTCTCTTACAATTCAAAGCACTGTAAATGATTATTCTGTTAGATAATGTTGAGTAGTTTTTATCGTTGTATGACGAACTGATATCGCAATACTGTGTACGACTGAGAAAATATTTACCCTACAAGATTTAATTGTTGTACAGCAAAAATTTTATAATAATAGATTTTTTTTTAATTTTATTTTTCTTGTTTTATATCAACCACCATTCGATCAGTTTCGTTTTAAGTATTTATCATAATTTAAATTTTGACGAATATAAAAGATTAAAAGGAAAATATTATCAACAGTAATAAGAGAGATTTAATAAAAATACAATTATAATACAAGATTTAATTTATTAGTTAGTCTATATTTTATTGTTAAAACCGCAAACAACATAATAATAAGTATTGTTGTGACAATGTTTAACAATATAAATAATATTCCGCCAAAACAAGTTATATATAACTGCATATATAAGGGTTTGTGATAACCTCTTTATCAACTTGCTACCAGTTAACCCTATCAAAGAGCAGGTGGTCTGAAAGACGCTACAAGGGATTCTATTTCTTATTATTGACATATTTGTCCCTTCACTTTATTTGCTTTGGATAGGTGTCTTTAAAATTTCAATATTGTCCAAAAGCTTTTGTATTGTTGGTGACTAATTCAACACTAATATCAAAGTCCATATATCCGTCTACTAAGTAATTCAACCATATTATGTAAAACCCATATACGACTACTAATTAATTCAGGAATATTCTATAAAGCCCATATATCCGACTTTTAAAAATAATATTGTTTTCTATAAAGCCTATATTTCCGACTAGTAAATAATTCAGCACTATTCTATAAAGCCAATTTATCCAACTAGTGAAACAAGCCGTAAATCTTATAATATTAGCTATATGAATTTATAAATACTTCATAAGTTTTGATTTATAACATAATGAAAATAAAAATAAAACGTGGACAACATTCTGAGTGCACAATTAATCACTTTGAGAATACTGCGTAATAATCATATGCACGTTATGTATACTGTTTGTTTTGTATACGTTGTGTGATAAACTCATTTAAATTGCCTGACGATTTTTATAAGTATCGCCACTGCATTGATAACCTCACGTTATCAGTTCACAACAGTCTGCTTTCGATTCGGTGAGAGTAGAAATTTAACTTGAATGATTCTGTTTTATATATTAATGTATTTATTTGTATATAACCTTGAAATATTATGTAATTAATGTTTAAATCATCGTGTCATTATTGTTCAAAGTAATATCAAACGTAGTAGGTAAAAATCATTAATAAGCATTTACGGTATTTGAGATTTAGTTTTATAACTTATAATAATATTATCGTAGAACTGCATAACTATTGTTATGTGCCATTTGTTGTATGTACGTAAATATACGACTGACCGAGAACACTTTGGCTTTTATCCAAAATTAGTTTGGATGCCTTTGAAATCTGTTGCCTACTTTGCGAATTATTTGTAAAGAGTTATAATAAATTATGTATATTGCATTCGATCTATGATTTACTAGAAATAATATCGGAATTTTTATATATAGAACTACTTACCGTTTGTTTTAAAGGATGAAAATAATAAATTACTTGTTTTATAAATAATTTTTATTCTAATCTTAGTTGTATTGTTGTAATAATAGCACATGTACGGTGACGGTGTTAGATAAAGTGTAGTAAGAGTGCCGGCGCGCTATCTTATATTCGGGAGGCTGGCGGTGGCTGCGGCACGGCTCGGCACGTCGGCAGTCGTTAGTGCCGCAGGCGCGCGCGCATCGAAAGCATGTGCCCCGCGCCACCTTTGCGATGTACATAGAACCGGCCGCGTTCCGCGCTCAGAGCGCCGAATCACTCGCACACAACGAACAGATCCCCATATGGACGCAGTGCTTACCCTCACCCTTATTCGCAGGCAAGAAAGCGCCTCTGAAGACCTTCGAGGAACTGCAGCCGCTCCTCCAGCAGGGCCGCAAACGGGATCTCAAACTGCTCATCAGAGAGAACTCCTGGCCTATCAACAGCCCCATACGAGCGTCCCTCTGGCCGGCTCTCTGCCGACAGCATCAACATGGAAAGTCTATGCTCGATGGTTTCTATTGGGACATGGTTACACAGGTCAGTGATCTCACAACACATTTGTCACCGCAAGGTTATTAACTTTCGCTTCGTTAGAAATATAAACCATTTTTTTTAATATTATTTAGGAGATCTTTCTTATCTCGCACAAACCGTGTATACAGCGTCTAAGGTCGCGCTAATTTGCTTTGTTTAACGCCGCCCAAATATTTGTGTCATATCTTGCCCTCTGATAAGAAAGTGACGTTCGTTCCAGCCAAGGTCGTCTATTCGAATTTTCATTCAGGTTAAGATAAGTCGTCTTTCTCGAATATTAAGTGTAACAAACAACTACATTTTGTTACACTTTTTTCTTTTTATTTAAACTCAAACAATTTTCTTTTAAATTAAAAATAAACTATTCAATTTAAAAATGTATAAAGCCTTGACTATTTTTATTTCAAAACAGGACACAGGTCTTAATTCAGTAAATATGTTTATTAATGCATTGTAAATATTGTCTTAAGTCGAAATGAACATTGTTTTTCCAACTACGAATGCTCGTCCTAACACAAGTCTCACAATTTTTGAAAATAATTAAATAACTATATTCATATTAAAAAGTTAATTAAAGACTAAAGATATATAGTGATATACAAAGTCACTGTTTCATAAACATTTGTAATATAGGTCCAGTAACTATTTAAAATTCACAGACGTGTAGAGCATAAAATTTTCTGATTTTAAAGCGAATTCGCAATGGAAAATTAATGTGTGTAAAATATTTTTTTACGTGTGATGCGTGTGAAACAGCAAAACAAATATGTCGTTACGCTATTGAAATATGGCCTTTATGTAAATGGATGTAAAGAAAACGTATGTATCCGTGAGTCATATCATAGCGAAATGTTTGTTGGGATAACTTTAGGCGAGTCCTTGCGTTCGATATCAACGTGCGCGCGCGCATCCAACACGTCTCTGGCATTACAATTAGCCTCAACAATGGCCACACCGCTATGAGCTTGATGTCGATGAAAATTGACCATTCCGAGCTGTTATTGTTTTACAATGTTAGGAAATCTTTTTTACGCCTACCATTATAAAGTGTAGCAATAGTCATACTGAAGGTCAGCTAGGTGGAATAATATTACTATTTAAAGGGCTGTCACACATACTATACATTATTATAATCTGTTTTATATAATACTAGTGTTTAAAAGGGCACTTATTGTCCTTTGTCTTTACTATATGTCTGTTGAGTTACAAAACATATTATTTACTAAGTCTATTTATTATCATTTAATCTATTGGACACTTATTTAGACACTTATCATGTTGTTAGTACGTCATTATACTGTTTATTTCAGTCTAAATATGTCACCAATTAATAAATGATCAAGTCAATATAATTATAAAGTTTATTATAACGATCTGGTCGGAATAAAATCATTACTAATATCTTGGTCAAGGTTACCGTTTAAATATATTCTATCTGAACGTCATTTGTCATCCGTTTGGTAGATACGATAAAAAAGGAAGACAAATAAACATCGATTTGCTTGTATTTTGGTATACGTTATGTTCCCGATGTTATTTGTTCGGATCGCGTTGGCACGGCGTCAAATGACCAGTTAACCTTCGTCATAAGTAACAGGTGATCTAAGTGCAGCGCAGCAAAAACATTTCCTTCCGTTGTTGCTTTAAAATTAAACGTATACCGATATATGACTAACGTTGTTTAATGTTATTGTGATACAGATGAATTTTTATCACATATAGGCATGACGGGACCCATTTATATATTTGTTGATTTAAATTTTAGATCCAAGATTATAGTAAGTCAAATCGGTAAACATACGAGTGTATAGTATATTTCAAATTTAATATTCACCATAATAAAATATTTAAATAGCAATAGAATTAAATTTAAGTACTATTAATACTCCGATAACAATAGAATGGTTTTATATAAAGAAAGCGATATATTCTGGTACATTGTTAAAGTAAAATTATTGTCAATAATACTCAGTGAGCCGGTTCACCTTCAAAGACTGCGCTCTACGCACATGACTCGATACACGTATGTGCCTTAATGTGTATGTAGGCTTTGTGCAACTTGTACGTTGTTTTTTGTAAACAAAGTTTTATAATTTATTTCAAAGGTAATAATTTTTTCTTCTAACTCAACAAGGGCTTTATTATTCTCTTGTTTTCCTCGTGACGCAAGTGAATAGGATTTCATTGCGTGACAAACTTCAGAGATGATTCAGGTAGCATTACTCCGACCACGTGGCGGCAACAAGGCGATGGAGGCGCTCGCCAAGTTTCCGATTTTCTCGGAAATAACTCGAATATTGTATCTGATATTTTCCGTTCATAGATGACATCACTCTTGGCTTTCCTTACCAAATAATTAACGAAATTTTTTACTTGTGACTATTTGGAAATGTTTATCTTATTAGTTTTGTATTATAAATGTATTAGTCAACTAAAGAAAATGTTAATTACACTTTAAATTTACCTTAATAAAGATTAAATTTAAATGACACGGAAAGAAGATTTATTTCGTGAGATAATATTAGGTGTAGCTTGTAAAACTGAGAGTAGTAGTGCTATCTAAAGATGCTTAGTCTTCATCTTCGTACACATGGTGTTTCATGAATAGGTTTTTAGATCAACCTTGCTCTTAAATCCGAATATTAAATAGGATTCCATTCGTATTAGAGTATGTCAATAGCATTCCTGATGTTGATTGTTTTGAAAGGCGTTCTCAATTCATATCACTTGTCACTCGGACTACCCTGGTTCTGTGCCAACGACTTTCGTGTCTTGACCTAGCGATGATGCGGTTTGTTTTTTCCAAGGTGCATTCTATATAATGATGTGTTTTTGTAATTTCAACATTGCTTCATTACGGAGAAGACATTGCAACGATAAAAATGCTTAAATATGTTCTTCAATCCGCCTCTATTTTGTTATATCTATGTAGATGATTTGATATGTTGATCGATATAAAAAAAAACTTTTTTTTTGGATTCTCTTTTTTTGTATACTCATAATATAATCATGGAGTTGGAACATACAGAGAACGTTTAATTTTATTACTATATATAATGCATATTGATTTAGGCTTGTGATTATTTTATAATCTTATTTTAGAATAAATAAACAAACTTGTTATACAGTATTCGTTTTCTATATAAATAAATATCTCAGTAACAAGAACTATCTTTATGTTTTCTTCGTTTTTTTAATTTTTATATATGTTTTATTGATCAAGAAAGTCATATTGATCTGACTTAATATTTGGTAATTAGTTTACAGGAATCGCAATCGATGTGTTATTGTTAATCTTTCTAGGTAAACCTAAATAACTCTATAATCTATTTCTATATGATTCAATGTCTAGTATTGCGGTAGTATTATCAACTGCCTTAAGTAACATATAGACTGTAGTTCTTTGTTCTCGTTTCAACTTTTATCTCAACACATTTTATTTGATTGTCCAATCAATAATGTAAGTGTTACAAATGTTATTTGTCATCAGCTGTGACGTCTTATTAAAGATATCATGACCTACAACAATAAAACACTTAACATTCCCTTATATATTAAAGAATGTTTTATTTATATATATGAATATCTTAAAAAGGATTTAAACTCATATTTTCTCATAGAAAACAAAGCCTTGGTGAAGCGTTATCGTATTGTAACAATTATCCGCTTCAGCAGTCATTCATAAAATATTTTTATGCAACATTATCTTTAAACAGAGATTATTTTTACGATGGTATTTTAATGCAGATATAATTATTTTATTATTTCAATATCTGTTTACCACCCAGCTATGTCCGTGATATAAAATTCGTGACGGCCGGTTTATTGACTAACATAGCGTTGCGCTCGAGCCGTGGCCGCGAGCCAATACCAAAAATATATCTTCACTTTGATTTTCTCACCTACATTGTGGTCACGTGGTTTATCATCTTTTATTTAAAACCGCATATTAAATTCTACTGAATTATCCATAAATAATTCTATACAACTATCGTACATAAAACATATTAAGAAATGTACCAAATAGATCGTGATGTATTATTGTATACAATGGATAGAAAAAAAATATGATCAGCTGATCGTGTAACCTTGACTTTGTATAACCGGCTGTCAGTATCGATGGCAGGAAGTGTAAGGAGACGAAGACTTCCTGTCCCCGCGAGGCTTCCCGCGTCGACCTTGAACTACCCCATACATGAGTCGTGACGAGTAACAAGTGCCCGTATGCGAAAACATTTCGTGGTACAAAAATTAATAGCATATAACAATTACTATATATATCATTTGATTCTGAGAAGCTCAAACGTTGTTTGGTAATCGAAATTGACACTTATTTTGCATGCAAATAAAAAGAGATATTAAAAAATATAAATATAATTTGATAGCGAATGTTTTTCTATTGAATCGTTTTGTAACAAAAAATTTTTGGTCCAAAAATTATTAAATAATTGTTATTGAAAGGTACAGTTTTAATTTGATAACGAAAGTTAATTTTATTCAGTGATAAATCGAATTTGAAACAAGTTTTTTTGTTTAAAATATAATGTTTCTATATATAAAAGTTATAAGATCACACTGTTAACTGTATCGTCACGAGTTTGCGTCGTAAAATACTTTAATACTGGCAGTATCAAAGTTTCCAGTCTTCCATTATTTCTATATTGAGATTGCGCGAAGATTTATGAATGGAAAAATAGTAACTGTATTGTGTCTTGAGGTGAAAACTTGCAATGATTTTTATGATTTATATTACTATATTTTATATATTAAAATATAATTAATTGATTCCGTTTTATTGGTATGATGATATTATGTATATATACAATAGTTTTTATTTCCTATTTATACTGATAAATACTATGAATTGGCAGTAAACAGTTGTGAATATACCTAGTACTACTATACTATACAATTGGGTTTTTGAATTATTTTTTTTTTTGTGATAAATGGAAAGATCATATATAAGTTTAATAACAAAACTATTTTTATTTTATTTTTTTTTGCAATATTTAAAAAGTTATTTCAAAATAAAAATTAAATTTTAAATTCAGTACCGAAGACAAGCCGACAGCTCGTGAATAAACCCGAGCGCGTGTGACGTCACAATGTTAGTTTTTGCTCATTGTAGCATACAGAGATATAATAATTAGTACAGTGTTTTGAGTTTTTATCTAGTAAATTCTGTTGGCATTGTTAAATAATCAAAAGTTTTGTACCATTATGTACAAAGACTACAAAAACAACTCCTGAAAAAATGTTTTTAAATGTTCCACAAGACGAAAAACGTCGAAAGAAATGGTTTCAAGCAGTGCATCGAGATTATTTAAAAACAAAATCATTTTTTTTTGTTGTGAAGATCATTTCGTTGTAAGTTTTCATAATAGTATTGTTATTAATTATTATTTATCTAAGTGTATAAATCGAATAAGTATAGTTCAATAATTAATTTTTTTACCTGGGCTCCAAATCATAACCTTTAGAATCGTAGCATTAAAAAATTTTAATTGATAATTCAAAGCGATTAAATAGTAAATCTATATCTATATACTTCAATATGTTTGTCTAATAATTGGACTTCAATTAATGGATTTTTTCATAATTTTATAACATTCTAGGTTCTGTATCAGACTACATTTAAATTTTTAAAGTACATATATGTTATTTTGGTTTTTTTATAATGTTATAATAACATTTTATTAATAATGATTTAATGAAATAAAATTATTAATTATATTTAATAGAGAATAAATACTAATTTTCATTTAGAATAGTATTTTTTGACAGACTTACCTTGATGTCTTAGCACCTCGAACTTCAGCAAAATTAAACCGCACTTTTTAAAATATTAGTTATCATAAAAATATATTAACATCAGGAATATTATCCGATTTTGCTTTTATAAATCCTTTATCACACATAGTCGAAATAAACTTTTCAAATCGTTTTTCACTAATAAATTTGAGATATTTTTATCAAGTTAAAGATAATAGCCATAAACACTGTACTATTATGAAATTGCTTTAACATTATGACGTCACAAGTATGCTGACCAATCATGGCGCGTTTACAGTCACGTGATATATTTTTGAATTTTATCAATTTTTAATTGTTTATAATTAATTTAAAAAATATATTTCAAGTTTTTTGCATTAAAAATCCAATATAATTAATAATAAAGTTTTAAAATACATAAAAAAAATCAATACTTTTTTTTTTTCAAAAACCCAATACAACAGTATGCTATAATTTAGAGAAAAAAATCTTTTTGTTATTTTATTATAAAAATTTTTGAACTAGTCGTATGTTACAGACATACATAGAACATGAAATACGCGAAACAAATAATGATTATAGTTACTTCTCATGTAAGTATCCGATATATTTTAAGTAATTTCTTATGTTTCTGTGGTGTAGTCACACACATGGGAATATAGAAAAGCTGAAAGATTTCAATTCTTCAAGAGACAGCTTTGACAGTTGATGCGAATAACCCACATTCCGGCAATGCTGTTGTCGCAATGATAAAAATAAATCAAAATTTCATCAAAGCAAAATATGACATTTTATTATTTATTTTCGTCGCTTATATAGGAGTCTTATCTTTAGATTTTTTATAAAATTTTATGCAATTGTTATTAAACACTTCGAAGTTTATAAGTGAAAGCTGTTTAATAATATATAATCTTGTGATTCCATTGATTTAAAAATTTTAAATAACAATCATTGAAAATAATAATTAAAAATCTTTAAAAAAATAAGTATTTCAATCAATGTAGTCGTGATAATTTATGCTATGAAATAGTTCAATATTAAAATGAATATGAGAACGTTAATTATACTTATTTTTACTCTAAAATTAAAAAAAAAATTAAATAGAAAGCAAAATAAATATAATTTTAGTAACGATTTTGTTATCATATTACAAGCCATGTAACGAGCCACTTCAATTTTATTTAGTTTTCAGAGCACTCTTGATTCATTTTGCCCTATTTGTTAGGTTCTTTCCCCAACATCAACGAAATAGTTTTTTATTTAACTTAATATGAAGCATGTATTTACAAGGCATGTATTTATGACTTAAGAGGTGCTATGTATATAAGATAATACAAACAGTATGGGCGTTATATACTTTTGTAATAAGATGTAGATCTAATAAAATAAATTATGTAATATTCAATATAATAAGCTTGATTTTATTATTGTTTAAAGAGAAAAATAACATGGACCATGGTGTTGCTACTAAAAAATTGTTTCACGTGTTGTTCAAATTAATATCGTCTTAATGTTTTCTATTTTTTTTTTACATTTTTTTTTGCTATTTTATATTCGTCCTCGTTGCCTTGCAATTGTGACATTTCTATTGTATAAAATACTCATTGTAAGTACATGATATTGCAAATTTTAGTTATTATAAAATATAAACGACATCGCCAATTTATAGTATGGCAGAATGACAAATTTATTTAAATTATACGATCCAATGAAAAATTTAATTACACAGTTAAATTTTTACAGAAGATTTTGTAACTCAAATTGTTGATTGAAAATTATATAGTATAAAATTAAAATAACTGCTATTATTCAAAAACATTAAAGAAATCAGTAATATTAAACTCTTAAGATACCCTTGAATCAAATAGTTTCTCTAAGAAGATTTTCTGAAAATATATGAAAAAAACATATACCCTTACAATTAATATACATAAGTCTATTTTATTATATTAAGTTATAAGTAATTTGTATAATAAGTACGCTTGTGTAATTACCTTAGATTTTGATCGACATTATTAACAAAGGACGTTAAACCCAATTTCATTACAACTAGAATTTCTAGAACAATGAACTACATATTTCCAATATTGCCATGTCTTTGAATATATTGTAATATTTATTCATTTATCCTACTTGTAATGGTATAGGTATATTATCTTCTATCTTCTATATATATAAAAATGGATGGATGGATGGATGGATGTTCCTTAGTCTCGCTATAACTCGAGAACGGCTGAACCGATTTGGCCAATTTTAGTCTTGAAATACTCCTGAAAGTCCAGAGAAGGTTTAAAAGATGAGAAAAATTGGAATAATTGCCGGGAAAACCCTAAAAACAGCCCTTTTCTATTTCCCATACAAACCTTTTTTTTGACATTAGATTTGACAACTAACCAATATGTCAATCATTCTGTTTGATTGAAACAGGATAAACCTGATTATTTATGGCCTCTAAGACGGAATAGAGTTCGCCTGGTCAGCTATACCTACATATATTACTCTTGACCAAACTAAAGCGAACGAAGTCGCGGGCAAAAACTAGTTGGTAATAAAAATGCTTCCCAATATCAATTTCTTTGTCTTTCATTTCATAAGGATAGGTATAAGGACGCAATGTAGTATTGCGAGTATTTTTATAATCATAAATAGAAAAAAACAGTATTATCTCAAAGTAATCTATTTGAAATTCCCAAAGAGGGTTGATGTCAGCCAGGCGGCCGGTCGTAAAAAAATAATTAGCCAAATCTATTCTCAACATGTAAGGCAGACGCTGGCTAAAGCTGGGAAATTTCCAGGAAGAAGTAATCTATATGAAATTATTGTTGATCTACAAGTGATGTTTTAAGAAGTGTTTTGTTTAACCCATTTGGCGCCTCTGTACCCGATTGTGTACACCTAATCAATTGAAGGTAGATAATCACTTTACTAACCTATATTTGTTTTTTTCGTCTCATAATTAAAAATGATAGTTTGAGCATCAAAAAAATTACAATTTATGTGGGTATATTCATAAAATCTGTCACAGTAAGGCTATGAACTTCGCGATGTAATCGTTTATCGAGGTAAGTTCGCTGATACATTATTTTTTTTATATTACATAACCTAAATTTCAGATATATTTATGTTTCTTGTAGTCAACATCCTTATTCGTAAAATCAATAATAAAAGAGTATCTTACAACAAGTATTTACAAAGAAATCGTACTTGAAATACAACTGTACTCGATTGCGTACAGCGGCCGAATCCATATAACGATTGCGCTTATTGTTCTAGTATTTCGTTACCATGAGTTCGAAATATTCTAGCGTTTCTAACTGTTACAAAGGATCAGAGTCAATGCTGTTTTGGATGAGAGTGACAGTGAAGGGGATTACGACTGTTATACAGCCAGATCTCAGCATCCTTACAAATGAAGAGGAAGGTTTCGACGAAGACATGGTTACCGCATCTTTGCCGCGGGATGTGCCTGGCAATATTGAGTTTCTTAGAGCTAACGAGGACAACATTTTAAGTGACGATAATAGGAGGAATCATTGGCTGAAAAAGAAATGAGAAGGCGAAAGCAGCTATGTCAGCCTGTATGGCGTAAATGTTCCCTTCCATAATCTTCGACGACTGAAGAAAGAACTGATATGCTAGAAAGACAGGAGGCAGTAAAAGAACAACTCGGAGAACTTAGTCCGGTACAGACATTTGAATAAATGTTTGATGAAGAAGTTAATTACGAATACAATTGAATATGCTAATCAAAATAGCAGACATACTTTTCAACTGGACTCCAATGATTTGAATAGGTTCATAGGTATATTGATACTTTTTGGTTATCATAAAGTATCCAGGGAAGATTTGTTGGTTTATGTCAAAATAGCTAAACATATACCTACTAAAAATATGGGGGGAGTCGATGAATTATACCAATCGATTGCACTGTATAAGATTGCTGTTCACGAAAAAAGTGGCGGTGGGTTCATGCCACATTACAAGGTTTAGCTCAAAATAGTAGTAGCACTATCCGAAAAGGTTACAAAATCATTGCGATGTGTTGTTTGTCAAACAAGAGTTCGTTGGCAATGCATAAAGTGTGTAAAAACATTATGTTTTGAAAACCAACGTTTTGAAAAATTTCACCTATAATAAGCCGCTGTACTCAATTGTGTACACCCTTCTCCTGAAAAGCCTGATTTTCTTTTTCAAAATATTATTTTATTTTATGTTTATTTGACCCATAGGCAACATGAAAATAAATGTTTTGTAAAAATACTACTGCTGTTTTAATTTTGGCGGTTAATGGGTTAACACACATGACTGTAATACCTTGAAAATATTATGTAAAACTGACTTCAAAGACATTTGTTCCTTTCTCATGCATGTTTTTGTATATTCTAAGTTTGTTTGCGTGTTGTAACATGTTGAAATATTTACGTTCCGCTTCATTTTACCCTCGACTTCGTCCGTGTGGATTAGTTAGTACTGAATATTATAAAATATGAACTGAGACTTAGTCATATTATGTATAGTGAATATTGGTAATTAGCAAGTACGGATCTTTTTTAGCGTTTTTCTTTGTCTTACAATTATTTTTTATGATATTTTCTTAGTGAATACAACTGTATGGGGTTATTATTACAAGCGATGATAAAAAAATGTTACAAACCGGAAATATAGTGTTATTGAAAAATGTATTTATTTTTTATATTGCAGATTTGAAGGTACAAAATTATCTTTCCTTGACAAATAATAGCAAAACCTTTTGCCTTTGCTTCTTAAATTAAATTTACGTTTATCGTATTTCACTTATGTCAATTTAATATGTTTATTTAAGAAGTTTGTCTTGTTCAAAATATGTTTTTTTTAATATCTCATTTTTAAATATCACAAATACTGGTATTGTTAAGAAGTCTCAGTAATAATTGATATAATAGTAATAATACAAGTGAAGCAATCGATTTTTTTAACTACATGTTAAAATATGAGTACACAGTAGTGTAGTGACCAAACATTAGGCGGTCGTTGAACCGTGACGTCACTGACCATGTCGTTGGTCGATGAAACGTACTGCATTTTTTTAATGATCGAATTACATTTGAAAACATTTTTTTTAATAGATATAGCTGTTCATCGTGAGTTTAAAGCTTACGTAAAATATTTTTTTTGTATTGAAATCCTAGTGAACACGCTGTATAAGGAAGCTGTCATTGATCAGACGTCTGAGACAATTTATTCAAATTTATACCATGTGTAATGACACTACATCGGCTGTATCCTCGTTGCGTAACAGACACACAGTACTATATAACATACATAGAAATATACATACAAACATAATATGTACATATATATTCCAAATATATACTGTATGATATGATTTGAATCTAACTTTTCATTTCTTATTAGAATGAGACTTTTTATGTAATTTATATAATATATTAAATTTAATATTATGTAATGTATATTAAAAAGTATATAATAATGCACCAGTGATAACCTCTAGTCGCATCTGATAGATATCAATCAAGCTGTGTGCTGTAAACAAGTCAGGTTAACGGGTCGCCTGTGTTTACAGAGAAATGTTACTCTGATACGGAAAACGTCCTTTTCTCATGTTACAATATTATGTATAAACATTTATTTAAATAAAAATAAAAGGTTATTTAATTTAGCTCTATATATGGATAAGAAGTCTCAAGAAGCTTATATGTACATTATTACATATAAAACATTTTGTATATGATTTTATAAACTAGTGAAGGTTAAAGAAGATATTTCATCTCCCATTATTCAATCCAGAGCGCGTATATGAAGAGGTTCAAACGGATCTTGGCTATTGTTGGTAGATCTATTATTGTTTTCCCATAATCGACTTAAGAGCGTGAAAGATTTACGGTGTTGTGTAGAGCGGCGGTATTCAGTTGTGATGCGAATATAACTCACTGATATAAATAAAATTATATACATATATATTAAAATAATTATGTATAAATTGCATTTTTAGTAGAACATTTGTAAATAATTTTATTATTTATACTTACATATCCAAGGGTATATTTTATATCTATGTTCATTTGGTCGGTAAGGCACGTCAGTCAGTGTTGTTCACGAATGTTTTGTAGCAACATCACTAGTTATTTCCGACGAATCCTCCTCGTTGATTCGCCCTCCCGAAATAGTACCATCTATCTTATACGTGAGAGAATAACGTTGGCAATGTATTTATTCAAACAACATTTGGTACATGGCGAAAAAAGAATATGCTTTATATATAGATGATATTTACTTTGAACATAACGTTTATATCATTGACCTCGTTCGAATTTTTGATGAACTGGTCTAATTGCGGCATTACTAGAAGTTTTGTAATTTAAATACATAGAGAGAGACGAAAACTTTTAGCATCCAATGGACACACCGTGCGGGTGCCGGGTCCATCGCGTTGCAGGGAGAGGATCTTCAACAGTGTCTGGGATACTGTAGGTTTAAAGGGCCCCTATCTAACGAGCAATAAACGCTCACCTCCACCGTCCAAGCTCCTCTTCTCAAGTCTCTACCTAAAAAAATTTGAAAAGAACCTACTAGGGCTGCTTTCGAAGTGCGTTCCAAGAATGAATTGACATTATGATGTAACTCTTGAAGAATTAATTTAAATCACTTCCTTATAAAGCCTAGTGTATAATATTTGTAAACCTGTAAGCAGAGACGATCAATTTTGATGTTAGCGGCGGTCGAGTTGATTCAATTACTGCTTGATTGTCTGCATGAGGTCGCGACGAGGTTGTGTCACACTAATTAGAACATAAGCGATTCACCCACCTCATTATAGAGCCATTATATTACTTAATTGCTTCATTACCTTGCCATAGTACTATATATGAAAAGAAAATGATAATATTTTAATGGTTTCTTTTGTTACAAAAAACAGAATCAAAACTACATATATATGTTTTACTGATGTTAATATATATATGTAGATTAAATTATAATGATATTCGTTCAGTATGTCAAAACAATACTTTTGTTATAATATAATTTATTACAGTGTGTTGTATTCATACATTCAGAACAAAGTTATTATCAGCCCTAGTCCGTCGAGAGCTACTCAATCCCAAGCTGCATTGAGTGCTGATTCTTATCCGTTATCAAGGTTGAATGCATTTGCAGATTTGAAATAGATGAAATTGTTTTATATATTATATCATAACTTCTATACGTACTTTATATATATATGAAATGGATTAATTTGTTTGTCAACGAAGTATTTATTAAACGTGTATTATGTAGTGTCGATGTATATGGCACTTGCCAAGAAACATTTTCGATGAATGCATATTATTCTGAAACAGTTAACTTTTCCATATAAGATAGATCTTCAGGTAAAAACAATGTAGTTTTGTTTGTAGACTTTATCCAATATTAAGTTTTTCTACACAATATATTTTATTCTTAAAATTTCATTCGATAAACATATAATATTTGCATCAATGTTATAAGACCAGTTGCAACTATTGCCAAGAATTCAATACATCTCCACTTTATTAAAACCGTTTTGATTTCAATATAATGCTCAAAGAATTGTTTGTTTTTTTCTTATTCAGTCTATTAATAAATATAATCCATAGATTTATTTTTATTTCAAAACTTATAGTTTAATATTTTTAGTTTGATTATCTTTTAATGGCCAGGTTCATATAAATAGATTATATTTTCTCTTTAAATACAATTGGTGTTATTTGTTGTACATATATGGTTTTAAATTTTATTCAACAATACAATACCGATAATGTCACTTCCATGCAGCATTCATTTCAAGGTTAATGGTGTCAATTAGTCCCCAAAACTGGTTTGGGTAAATCGTAAACACGAAATACGAAGCGAAGATTTTAACTTACCGAAAAAAAGGATGTCCAAAGCGACATAAAAGTTTAAATAATTTCGCAGAACTCTTAAGCATAATTATATCCGAGTCGAGAAATGTAAATAAAAGTAACAGCCCTAATTATCAAGTTATCTTGTACGGCCTTGAGCGTAAAAGCCGGTGTTAGAATCGGCATCGGGCTAATTCAGGACCAATGAGATATACTTTTTTATGCCATTGTAATAATAGAATGTTTTAGTAATTTTCCTATTCATGTTTTATTACCTGCAAGTTGTTTTTGATATTATCTTCTATCTTCTATATATATAAAAATGGATTGCTGTTCCTTAGTCTCGCTAAAACTCGAGAACAGCTGAACGGATTTGTCTTATCTTAGTCTTGAAATGTTCGTGGAGGTTCAGGGAAGGTATAAAAGGTGAGAAAAATTGGAATAATTGCCGGGAAAACCCTAAAAACAGCCCTTTTCTATTTCCCATACAAACGCTTTTTTTGACATTAGATTTGACAACTAACTAATATGTCAATCATTCTGTTTGATTGAAACAGGAAAAACCTGATTATTTATGGCCTCTAAGATGGAATAGAGTTCGCCTGGTCAGCTATACATATATTACTAATGACGAAACTAACGCGGACGAAGTCGCGGGCAAAAACTAGTTATAATATAAATTAATACTACAATGCGCTGTAAATAGAGTAATTTACGTCAATGAGATTCATTGCGTTAGTAAGGGATCAATTGTTGCCAAATGACAGTAGTCAGTACGTATAAGTGATTGTTTTTATAGTAAAATTTTTCAATTCTATATAATGGTTTAATGTTTATTTTGTTATAAAATATATCGGATACTTTACAGATAATTATTATTAAGAAAATTACTATTTTAAAATTTTTATATACTCAGTTTCAACTGTTGCCAAGTGATTCACATCAAAGACAGATCTGTTTGTCACATTTATGCTATTTTATCATTTACTAATAAAGAGGTCGTTGCTCCATAAATTCACATAACACGTGGCCGTTTTAAGCTATTTTCTAACGTGGTTTTTAATTATTATTTTTTATCAAGACTTGATTAACGTACAACGAACCTGTAGGTCGCTATCACAGTGAAGATTTGTTACCTAATTAAAAAAATATACTAGCTACGATGAGTCAAGTCAGCGAGCAAGCTATCGTCCGTATCTTATACTTTACAACTTTGATACGGGGCTATAAATAAGTGTCGAAATCGTCGATATATATCGCTATCTTTAACTTAAATATAATATGAGTTCCAATAGCATGATTAAATAGAAGAAATGAAAAGTATGTGAATATTTCAGTGAGCATCCATCCGTCTCATTACCTAAATTGATATGAAAAGGATGTTCTGATTTGTTCCCGTATATATTTCAATAATGTCCGTCTGATAGTCAGATTGACAGATTTACATCCTGCTCCTGCATGCAAATAGATTGTCTAGACTTGGACCTGTATCCTCTTTAGCATTCAATTAGTAACACTCTCCTACATCGCTGTTATTTTGTTACGATTCTCATGAATGACTTGATCGATTTTTTCCTATTACATCCTAAGGTTTATTCTCTGTTATTTTTTTGTTAAAACCTAACTAAAAGTATCTTCTTATCTGTTATCCTGAAAATATTGATCCAAGATGTTTGAACAGCTTCGTAGCCAGCGATAATGTTCATTAGAAACACGGTTGCTAGGAAAATATTTTACTTTCAGATATCTTACGTTTTGCTGATAACGAAGTTTGCTATATTAGTAGAGCAAAAAAATAAGCTAATTTATACAATGCCTAGTAATCGATATTCCTCTGAGAGTAAGACGTTTTTAGCTTTTAGTTTTCAAAATAGTTTTCATTAGATTCTAACTTGCTTCAACAAAGAATATATGACACTAATTAAGTGTTACTCATATGGCCTATGAGCGGTATAATTAATAAGTACCTAAGGTCTGACAATTCTGCCGTCGAGTACATAGTACACAAAGACAAACATAGCGTGCTGTTGCTATATCTAGACTAAATATATAATTTGTACAGCCAGTAGAGTAGTCAGTAGCCGACCTTGTCGTTAAAGTGGATAATCACGAACACTGTGGCGAATATGTCGTGGTCAGATCGACTGCTGGATTTGTGATTACTTAACTTATTTGCGTGTTAACGATAATAAACGAAAACGTATGTTAAAACTAGTTAGAAATATTGACTAGCTTTCTGTATTAGATTATAGATGTACCTATTATAGATATCTTTCTTATATGTTTGTTCAATTTTGACATTATGAATTTTTTAAAATACATTTTCAGATAGGAGTGTTCGATAAATCTGTATGGATATTTTAAATTAAATATAAATAAGTTTTAAAGCGGGATATTTATAGCTCTAAAATTATATATACACAACTCGGTACGTAAATTGACAATGCTCGAAAATTTGATTAGGATCCAAAGTTACATGCTGTACTGACTGTTATTAAAATATATTGCAGAATAATTTTAAAATGAAATAACCGTTTGTCATCAGGTTTCTTATTAAAATATTTTTGTAGGTAAATATTTTCAATCTGGAGCTAATTTTGTTTAAATTATTTTCCTCTGCCGACGACTAGGTGTTTTAAAGATACCAACATCAATACTAATTTCGTATATTGGCGCCATCTTACAAAATTACTTTTAAAAGCGAGATTATTACTAATATATAATATATAACTAGTCATCTATAAATATTTCATGCACGTCATGTTTGTGATATGACTGTCTGTGATAAATACTTGTAACATACAGCGACCATTTTTAGAATAAATAATCGTGAAAACTTAGTTTGATATCGCGGTAACTTTGTATTAACTCCGATAAAGAAATATCTTTTGTTTCTTATTGCAAAACAGGATTTGTGAAATGATTGTTTTTCCTAAATATAAGCACTCATTTACTGAAATCCTGCTTTTATATAATGCATTTTTAATTGCCCAGATGCCGCGATATATATTTTTTATTTTAATACCCATACTAATATAATATGTTGGCTGGCATTTTGTCAAAACAGTTATTACTGTTTGTTTCCTGATCAATTATAACAGCAATGAAATGTTACAGCTACATAACGAGACAGGCTGTTACGCAATCATAATAAAATTTTATTAGTGAGATTGATATTTATGTTCTTTAATGAATGCAGGTATTCGGTACAGTGGAGCTGCCGGACAAGCCGATCATGTTGCCACCGTTTGTGGAGGCGACCCACTGTCTGGGTTACCATCTGACGAGGAAGGGTCGCGCGGTCGCGGACAGGGTGGTCTCTGTCCTTGGATACGCCTGCCCGGACATCACATACAGCCCCAGCCTTTATCCCATCACCGCTGCACTACTGCACTTCATGCCTGGTGAGTTTACAATACTTTGAAGACATATAAAACGGTTATTCATCACCAAGCAGATGAACCATCAGTTCTTAATGTAGTCATGGCTTATAAAGACGTAAAAAACAACATTCGATAATGATCACTACGCAAAACGTCTAAATTATAATTGACTTAATTAAATACGTCACCGTTATGCTTTAAACACTCAATAATCTTCGCCTATTAAAATGTTCAAGTGGACGTCACCGACAGAGTTGTTAATTTTACTGGTGTAGTGTTGTCGGTTTGTAAATTGCTGTCGTTCCAAACGTCGCTCCTGTTAATTAATTTTATTGGTTTCATATTGATCGAACTGTTTGTTTAAAATAAAGTAGTCATTATTTCGGATATCAATTTCCGTAGACATCGAAGAATCGGATAGCTTTTGTTTAAAAATTTTACCTACACAAATCCTATCAGTAGGAGCCGGTTATATAGACCATTCTGCCAATTTAGAAGAATTGCAGAGGCGTCACAAAATTTACAGTCGCTATCGCCTTAATTCAGTAATAAGTGCGGAGGGAGATAATTGAAGTCGGCAATAGGCAAATTGCCATACGAGTTTCTGCCTGGTTCTGCGCCATAACCGATATCCATCATTCTGAACCATATACCAAGGGAATAGAAATCAGAATTCTTTAACATTGTACTATATCCCCGACCTATCATATAGGAATCTAAATTAAACTCTTGTAGGACGAGACACGGTCGGGAATGCTATTCCATCAAATGTTGAAGCATTGACGTGATCACGATTAATAGCCCCCCACATCGGCATACCACTGATTTGCAAAACGTCAACCGATTTGTTAATCCTACATTCGACGCCTCATTCTGTTCGAGAGCAATCAGGAATTTATTAAATATAACACGTGTTTATATAAGATCTCAATATAAACATCGCTGGCTGTGACGTTTCTTACACTTTAATGGAATAATACTGTAATTGGGACACCTGGGCTTCAAGATAAACTGTTTGTTGCGGAGATGTGGTAATAAACTGCGTCAATTTAGCCACCGACCGGATGGTTAAAAAGTGACCATTTCCTTTTCAGTTCCTCTTAACTAAATAATTTATGATCTAAAGCATAAAAAGTATGGACGCTTTTATCGATTGCGATATATCAACTTTCGCATATATTCTGGGTTATATAAATTCCGTTTCTGTAAGTGAACGTCACCAACCGGCTTATGTTTAAAAATAGTGTCCGGCGCCGGCTGGTCTGTAACTTGGAACATAGAAACATCCAACTTAGCTGTTTTGTTTCAGTCACGTGTCAATGTCATTAGATTACAATTTGGGATCGCGGTGTCACGACGGCCGTGACACTGAAGTTATCTGTGACTCGGAGGCGGGTCGTTGTTTTGGGTTCACGTCAGTAGTATACAGTCTAGTATCCGCTGGTGTTTTACAACAAAAAAAATGTCATTTTGTTTTGAATTTGCCGCTCAATATAAACTGGGGCCCCCGTGTTTTAGTTTGGCTCTCCGCCAGTATCCACGTATATACAAACACTATTCTCTACTGTTTAGCAATCATTTATTTCCGTTCAATTATATGTTTTTTTTTCTTGTGTTTTGTTATTATTCAATACAGTTAATACCGTCATATATCATATAAAACTTTGATAGTAATCGCAAATCATCATCTGGTGCTCGTTTCATCGTTGGAGGATCGTGAGAAAATATTGTACCATACACATTCAAGTTGCCACCGAATGTATTGAAAATTTTATTTCCATTTATATGCACTTAATTTCTTTGTTCAGACATTTCCATCTTCGTTATTTATATTTATATATATTTTTATCTTGCTAGCTAAGTATTAAAACTGTCAATATCTTAGCCTCAATACCGTTATAGCCTTTATAAGAGTGATTTAAAAACAAGCTCTCATATTACTAAAGGTCGAAGGTTTATTCAGAGAGGTCCTTATAAAAAGTCCCTTAAGTATCTATGCTCAATCTACCGCGACCGTGTTCTTCCTGTACTTTTTTTCATCAATACAGCTAACTTGAACACTCGTGTCACGTAACACAACTTCATTTTCGTCCTTCACCGCTTCTTATAATGGTTTTTCATATTATCTTGTTTGTGAGAGATCAAAACGAGTCTGATAAGTTAATATTTTTGTTTTTTTTATACAAACTCCGAAGAGATAAGCGGTTTTAAATTTCTCATTTCTTTTGTTATATTTATAAAATACTGTTCCATAATTTCAGTTCTTTTTTGTTAGCGGAGTGTCATACATTTATATAAAGTGAGTTTCTCATTGATTCCTGTCATCTTTTGTTTTATATCATACGCATGTTCACTAATAGTATTAATTCATAGTAAATTTACATATCCTAATATAATTAAATATAAATTTCTGTTTTATACATTGAAAACGTGTTCGTCATATAAAAAGTGACAACAACGAGATGGTTTGAACACTGTTTGACCCAAAACAGTCATGTCATAATATATCGATACATATGTATATGTATATATGTATTTTATACTTATTAAATACAACTTAATAGATGTAATTAAATGCGTAGACTAATTGACATGTTAAATAATGTACACAGCCCGCATATAAACACTTTAATTGCTATTATATAACAAATTTTCTCTGTTATCACAATAAAATGAATCTCAAAAAACTAATGAAGCCTATAAAAATATTGTTTTTACATTAATTTTCTTCAAAGCCGCACCCCTAGAAGAAGAAATATATACTTTTCATTAATAAAATAGTTGTAAATATTGATTAAAATATAATTGACGTTTAAATTGTGCACAAAACTCCTTCATAAAAAGATGTGCCATTTTGCGTTTAACCGAAACAAAAAAATGTCGACAAAGCCCCGCTTTGTATAACTTTTTATACTCTGATAGCTACTTTTTTTTTATTTCCATCGTGAGAATGGGTACTTCATGAATTCAAGGGCGTCATTGTTTCTGTAACTCGTTGTATATGTTTCATTATACCGTATTTATATATCCGATGTGTTTCGTTTTGCAACACAGGCTGCGTCTTAGCGCGTCTGCAAGCTATTTTAGGAATTGATAAGATCAATGCTTGCGGATTCCAATACAGAAACCGAATTATTGGTTACGTTTGAAGCTGAGATAAATAACATGCGCCTGTTTTACACACCTTTGTTATAAGCTATATTGTATTATCGAAACGATAATGGAAATATATGAACGAATAAATCGATGAACCTATAGTTTTGTGTTACGAACCAAGAATGTTTTTTTATGTAATTTCTTCTTGTAATGGAAATGCTTCCAGTTCAATTGAACTTAGTTTACCGAAAGAAAAATTAAATCTTTTCATAGTTTCGTAAAAACGTTTTGTAAAATATTAAAAGTATTTCCATATTTCCAACCTTCGTTCATGCAATAACCAACACGTCTCCAATATTCAAAAGCTAGTTATCCCGTCCGCCCCCGCTGGGTCCATTACTGCTATATAGGTCATAACGTCCACGCCCCTTAATCTCTTACTTTGACGCTTCACCTCGATCCACGTAGGTTAAGTCGAGATCAGCAACATTTTATTATAAAAAACTGTATATACTTTGAGTAATTTGTTCAATTATAACGCATACAAAATATTATCATCATTACATCTATCAAGTCAGTGTTGTCTGAAGATTAAAATCAATTTGAAATTTGCATAATATCTTGGAGTATTATCGTATCCGATATATTAACTCGAACCGTTCAAGAGTCACGTGAGGAATAAAGAAAATAGTTTCGACCTTGAGCTGTAAAGAAACGACAGAGAATTCGGTTCCGTGCGTTTATAACCAATACTACTGAAACTGTTTGGTTCGACGAGTTGTTAGGTCGAATTGATCCGACTAGTTCTTACGTCGGATTAATCCGACGAGCCGGTCGGTCGAAATGGTTTATAAATCTATATTTCAAATCTCAATTCGCAATCTCCGCCGGTCAGCCGAGACTATAAGGTTTTCTACGATTTTAAAACGTGATGTGCTTCTGTCTTTATAATAATGACTGTGTATATATAAATAATAACAATAAATTTTTAAATGTTAAACTAGATGAATTTTTAATGAAGCCGTAATAATGAAATGTTACTACAGAAGATAGTTAATAATTAATTAAATATACCTTCCTATGGATAGTTCTACTCGATATTAGTAGAGGTTTTAAATGACCACTTATATAAATATTGTAACTTTAAAATTATTATAATATGACAATACTACAATTATCTTATTTTCATCGAATTTACGATAGAATTAAATAATAATATTTACGATGTATTATAAACAATAGGTGGTTGCATAGAACCCCCACACATTTGAACAACAAGAATGAAAAGTTTGCATAACAAAAATACATTTATATATCAGATTTATGTACGTATTGTGTGAATAAAAGTCAAATTAAAAATAGTTTAGACAACCGGTACCGTTTACTATAAAGAATACGTTTAAAATAACACAGTAATTAATTTGCCATCTTTGTATAGCAGAGCATCGTTAGCATCTCAAACAAAGGATTATATAATACGATATACCTTTGTTTATGTTATTTACTTTGTTTTTTAGGTCATAACTTTTGACTTTAATGCCTTATACTATTATCTATTTATATATAGTTCTAATGATGAAACTGACTTATAATTTGGCGTAACATATAAGAAAATATATGTTGGTTTAATTTAATTCTGATATAGTATCCCATGTGGATGTTTTATTTCATATGTAATAAAATTGCGGACATGCTTTAAAATTTTAATATACTAATATTATTGTGGCTGGTCGTTATAGATTTTTATGTATTATTTATTACAATACCAGTTTTTAATGGCAGTTTTTTCTCTATAATATTACGGTTTAACTAGTTGCAGTAATTTGCATATTTTTTTCATTACAATTACTATTATTAGAATTCATATTTTTTTTATTTATTTGACGATGTTGATATTTCCGAATTTTAATCGTTAAATTGATGACGTAGTTTTATGGTGGAAATAAATGTAATTATGTTTTGGTAATATCGGTTTTGAAAAACAAACACGAATTTGAAAATGATATTATGAGTATATATGTATGTCTGTGTGTTCAGCTATATTTCTTCAGAATATTGTATGAAATAAAATTATTTATGAAAGAATTACTATTAGAAAAATGCAAAGCCGATAGTAAAGCTGATATTGGTCGTGCGCTTGCAATTTTCCACTGACGCTATCGTCATCTGTGGGTGTGTCTGTTTGCATGGACATTGAGCATATCTAATGAACTGAGGTCATTAATATATATAAAATTAAACAGGTTTTTGCGTGTTTCGTCATTTTTAAATCACAAATCGGTTAGATTATTAAAGGAAATTTATGTACACTCGTTTTTTATCATTTGTCTTGGCTTTTTCAATCGATCCTATAAGGTTCATAAGTAAAAGGTTTGTACATGACATTTAATGTTTAAATTTTTGTTTTTACATTTGTTACAGAAGTGTTTCATTCATTAAAAAAGGTTTTTTCTTAATTAATCTGTTGTTGGGTTCAGAATTAAGTATATTTTTACGATTAGATTCTCAATACAAATTACTGTTTCAATCATACGACATTATTCTTGTTCCACAATTATTATTTTTTAATCGTAAACAAACAACTTTACCGTCCAGTACATTTGATATCTATCCTACAGGCTACAAGCTAAGCCTGATAGTGTTTTGTACATTTGATATCAGTTTTGCGGTCCGTATGTTAATCGGTGTTAATTGGATGACCGACCGGTTGATGTTACTGTGTGATATCAAATGTCTCGATGACGTCGGACCTGGATCTGTCATCGGCTTTATCTAGCTACAAAGATAGTGAAGCATATAGATATGTGTAATTTAATTTTGGAAATTTTAATACTATTAATTTTAGCATTTATCTATTGAACCCAAATGACTGATATGATTGTGCATAGATAGATCTAATGTCTTTGGATTTTGATGTCTGTTATTTTATCTTTATTTTAGAGCAGCTTTATCCGAGCAGTATGAGAACGACATATATCCTACTAATATTATAATTGCGAAAGTTTGTGAGTGTGTGTGTTTGTTTGTTACTTCTTCACGCTCAAACGGCTGAACCGATTTTGATAAAATTTTGTATACAGGAATCTGACGTCCAGGAATAACACATAGGCTACATTACATCTCGGAAATCCCGGAAATCCGCGGGTATCACCGCGGGGCGCAGCTAGTATAATATATATTTAAGACAGATTAGATTTATATGACAAAAAAATATGCGTGAAATCACAAAAACCATACAATTTCCCGTGAACCGTCAGAGCGTTACTTCTAAGTCTATTATTAATTATTTCTTTATCTACAAAGTTATTTTTCCTTAACAGAAAACTCTTATATTTTATCCATATATTTTTTTAATCTTCATTTGAATAATACAATTTTTATCAGTCTTTATATATAGTACATTGGAGCGGTTCTATTTCTCTATATATTTGACATGGGGCAAGTTTTCCTCGTGTTCATTAACTCTTAAACGTGACGTCAGAAGTTTTAATGTGACGTCATCATTATTTAACTATACTACTATAATAAAAAACTAAAGCAGATATTATAATTTATTCATTTATTTTAAAATATTGCAGTCTGATATTCAACTGTAATGCAAATCGTCTTTAAATGGTTTCGTTTGATTTTTTTTTATCTATTTTATATCTCTATTTTTAAATATTTAAAATGAATAATGTAAATTTTAAACCTTCATTAATTAATTTCTATTGCATCACGACGTAAAACAATTACTAAGGACGATTGCTGCTTTGAAATTAGGTACAAGATAGTTGTAATGAGTGTCTCGTAGTAGAATTATCAGTTATTCATTCGGGTGAGTACACAGTACATTATATGGTGTAATATTAAGAAATACTATAAAATAAATTAAAATACTAAAAAAGAAGCCTAAATTAAGAATTATTTAAGATGTATATATTTTTCTATGATCAGACCTTGTTTTACTACATGTATGTAGATATGTCACGAGTTTTGTGTTGTTGAGTGATTTGGCTCTCAGTCAACTATTAGTAGCTTGTGGTTCAAATTAGTATGTTTTGTATAACCAGGAAGATTTAACTCAGCCAAACAGGAATTGATAATTATTGATCATTGGTTAATACAAAGATTATTAGGAATGTCATCTTATTTATTGATTCTTTAATGATTTTATAAAACCGACTATGTTGTTTGTATTATTAAGTACGTTTTCGTTTTAACTACTCGTCAGTTGGTTAACTCTGTTTTCGTTCATATATCTTCGTACATATATCTTAGTCTTGATAGGTTATTTATTACGAAACGGTAAACGCGTCGTATGTAGTGACGATGGAAACGTGTGCCATCCAAAGCCGCGGTCGGAACATAGTTTTATATAATTGTAGTTTATTTGACGACTACCATTTATTAATAACCATCAAAGCTTGTTTTATAGTTATCTATCTCGATTGGTTTTATTATATTTTTGTGTTGTTCGATGTCAGACCACGAATTCACATTTTATTGCGCTCGTCTATGTTTTACGACTGCCATTTCGCAGTATAACTGAACATATGTTGTGTGTGCGTCTGTCAGTTGGTACAGTATCGGACATTGTTGGTATTGAAAGGGGATATCTCAAATGATGAATGGCATCGTAAACCTGCTAATGGTTTCAGATGGATGGATTAAGAAGCCTTAAAAATACTATCTTTTAACAATGAATAATTGTGTGCTATCAATTGCTGTTGGTTGGTAGTCGGCGTGTTATGAAATCGTGAAGCTACTTCAGAATATCTCACTGTTAATATAACATTTACTTTGTAAGAAATAATTAGTTTAAAAACTAATTAATTTTTAAATTAAAAAAGAAGTAATTTCAGACATTCAGAAAATTAACTTAGTAAAACGTAAAACATAAAACTTCATTGATTGATATTTATTGTATTTATTTTTATTTCTTTACTATGGTATAAATTTAAACTCTTTAAAATGATAAATATATTTTTTAAGACTTTTTTTAATCGATGTTCCAGGATATTTCTTAACGTTTTAAATTACCGAAATTACATAATATAAATGGATACTATATGTTATATTGTTTAGTTATTTGTAGTGATTACTTATATTAATACATTATTATCGCATTCGTCAATCAATAAACACTTGTTTGAATCCTCTACGTGATACATGTTATCTATACATATATATGTATATATCATCGCGATAACTTATGTTAGAAAACACCTTAGTATGTGCGGTATGCTCAGTGTTACAGTCATAAATCGAGTACGTTACACCGAGGTCACCAGTTCAATTGCCACCCATTGTACGAAAATAACATGACCTTTGACCCCAAGATGATGATTTGTTTCGGAATTTCTCAGATCACCGTTGGAACGTGTCCGATCAATCGATACTCACTCTATATACAGATGGTTTGAAGGCATTCTTAAAGTTTAAATTACGTGGAAATCCGTATACACACATTGTATTATTCCTTTTGAACTTCAATAAATATATCAAATAAACAACAAATAACTGTGTCGTGAATATTAATAAAAATATTTATTGTCCATACAATATAAATAATACCCAAATAGAGACATTATCATTTAAAATATTGTCGCATAATGATATAACAAGCCGTTTAGTATGTGACGTATTATTTATGTTCTCTTCTTATAATAGAGCTATAACCGTATAAGATTGAGGTAAATAATATATAACAGTTATTTATATGACACGGTATAAATGTCATATTATGAGTAATATAGTACATATGTACGATGCATACATAACTATTGTTAAATATACAATATGCTTACTGCTTAGTCGCTAGATGAAAGAATGTTTTCGTATGTTTTTTAGTTAAGTTGTTTCCGAGTTCTGGCTTCTTCGCAATCTGGGATCTTCTATGAAGAGGATTTTGTGTCATTTGGTGGTATATTCAAATTCCTCTTATTAAATATACAGGGTGACTGGTGAATTACTATCAATATTTAAGGAGCATACTCGGTACATGATTCTCATTCGAATTATGTAAAAAAAATAGGTACTTAATTTTTGACCAAAATTTCCGTATAAATAAATAAAGTGTTGACACGTTTCAAGTGTTCCAAGTGTGGACGCGTGCGGCGGCGTGCTGATACAACAACACGCCGCCGCGCGCGAGTGTGTGTGTGTGTGTATACCTAATCTGTAGGGTGTTCATACGATGCGTAATTAATTACATAACTTTTGGTTAACTTTACTTAGAAGTTTATTAATATTTATGTTATATTAATTTTTATTTTGTCATATATGATCGTCAAATATCACGTCCTCAAATATCGATAGTAATTCACCAGTCACCCTGTATATTTTTCCGTTCTATCAGAATTTTATAAATGTAAAATGTTATCAGGACATAAATGTATGTATGGATGTTCGTTGCTCTTAAAACCAAAAAATACTTAACGGATTTTGAGGAAACTCTTAAATAATGAAGCTCAGATATGAAGACAACTATGTATATAATTTAACCTGAAATTTTGTCAAATTATCACAGGATAAAATTACGTAATGACCATTTGAACATTTATCGTTTAATCGTGATTTCTACTTCAACGTGAACGAAGTTGCGGACAATAACTAGTATGTGATATATGTTATTATTTTGCAATTTATATTCCCTCGTACGACCCAAGCACACTGTTGATAACGTTCGATGTAAACAAATCGTCGTCTGTAGCTAATTCAAGTTGCATTGTATGTGTGTGTGTGTGTGTGTGTGTGTGTTATTAATTAGCTCATAAACTCTTCCAAGATAACCGACTTTTATATTTGTTTTGGTCGTTCATCTTAAATTTGACCTTTTTGTTTAATAACAATAATGTTTTTAATTCATATATGAATCTACATTTCAATGTTAATAATAGGTTATCAATTATGATAAAACGTGTTTTAATGTTTTATTGGACTCACGTGTACATTAACTTATAATTTTTAGGGTTCAACATTTTATTTGATAAAGATGTAACTTTTTTTTAGTATCACTTCGTTGTTGTGCCTTTCAGGACTTGATAAGGAATCCATTGAAAAGTAAAGTGTCAATTAATTGACGGCAGATATCTTACCTAAGTGTCTTGTACATTTTGATCTTTGCAAGAAAAGCAAATTGTTTAGGACTTTAATTAGACATAATCAGTATTTTTACTATGAGTGTTAATGTAAGTAAAGAAATAAATTAATGTGATAATACTAACTTATTAGCTGGTTGTTAAGTAACGTCTTTTACTTTGACGTTTAAGACTGCAGTTTCTTGATTCTTAATAGTCTTATTCTTCTTAACTGATTCTTAATAGTCTTATTTTATTTCTTTATTATCTCGATAACCAAATTAATCAAATTATTGAATTAACACCTACATATGTATACACTGTGGGCATGGAAATTTCAATCGATACCAAGCCCTCATAACTTATATAAATTTATAAACTTAATACATTTTTTTTTAAGTATTTAATTTCTCCATAAAATATTATATAATATATGTAATTATAAAACAGTGTTTAGTAAAGTAACAACAGCTATGTTTTAAACTCGTACACTTATCACGGAAAGAGTAAAAAGGTCAAGTGTCAGGTATGAGGAAATGTAATATTATGTAGGTATTGGAGATTTATGTACGTTCCTGTTATATAAATATATTGATGTCCGTGTGTGGGGCTGTACTTTAATATATATTAATATGATTTTGATTAAACAAAACAAACTTGGTTTAAAAAGTCACGTTACAAATGTAACGTGACTTTTTAAAGCATGAATTGGGTGTAATTATTTTAAGCCTATATCATATCTTATTTACCATATGATATATTACTTTAAAACATCAATATTATTGCGTATTATTTATGGTAGTCGACTTATGAAAAAAAAAATTTGTAAGTTCGAAAAAAGTAACTGTGTCATATAACCGACTAGGGAATTATAGTTTTTCTCAACGGATTCACTTGCGTGGGTGTTACTAAGGACTTTATCTTACTGCCCTTTCGCAGTACTCTAGAAATATTCTTGGAATAATAACACATTCATACGGGCAGAATTATGAATATTATCTATAAAAAGTTTGACTATTTTCAACCGGCTCCAAAAATAGAGATATTTTTAAGGTAAAATACTAATTACATTCGTTATAAATTTAGCTAAGAAATGTTGAACGATGAGTTACATCGTGAGGGCTCTTAAAAAATATTGCGAGTAATAAAACAACATGGTTTTATATGCTTTTCAAAATTCCATTACATTCTTATTAGGTACTGGCTTCGGACTATATTCGAGTCATGTCTCTTTATGTTCGATAGTACGATCTACGTTTTAATTCATTCTTTATATATTTCAATTTTACGTATATAAGTTGATGAAATTTTTAAATAAGTGTCATGTTAGATTGATACTTGTGCTCGAAAGAAATGCGGATGTATATAAGCAATTAGTTATTTGTATTTTGATTGCGTTATGTGCATATTCTTATTATAAATTAGGCATAAATAAAATATATGTATATACAAATACCATAATAATTATATAGGGGCAACGTAAATAACTGGATTTGTTAATCAGAATAGACTTTATTTCTTTTTCAATTGATTTAATAAAACATAGCTTTAATTATTTGGTCGAATTAACGTGACGATAATTTTTTTGGACAAATATTATGAATACTATGTCCCTGTGAATAATTACCGTTGTACCATGTAACCGTTGACTAATTATTATAAAAAAAGGACTAGCTTTTGATGCTTTTGATTGTTATAGTTAAAAATTAATACATCAGATTGGAGAAAAACATTAAGCCACTTTTGTAAATTAATATTTAATATATTATATATTTGATTCCCTTGAAATTATATGCCTGTATTTATATACTTTTATAAGTATGTAATGCCTGTAGACGGTAACAAGGTTTTCCTATTAACGTTCCACTCAGACACTTAGTCGCACCGGCCGATAAAATTGTATTAGGGACGGCGTTGTAAGAGCTTTTGTTATAAGATCTTTGAAGTTATGTAAAGAAAATTACATTTAACGTTCACAAATATAATTTATATACTTTTAAGAAACCATTTTTAGGTCTTTGTCTTTGTTAAAATTGAGTTCGTTTGACGTCACATATATTAGTGTACCTGCGTTTAAAACATTTCTCCTGGTTTTTCTTATTAGATTAAATTTGTTTATAAAATATAACAGACTAGCTTTCCGCCCGCAGCTTCGCCCGCGTGGAATTCGGTTATATCGCTTTAAGAGAACCTTTCAAAAGTCTGGGATATAAACTATTCTGTTCTTTCTCAAGGTCAACTCTATCTCTGTACCAAATTTCATTAAAATCAATTCAATGGTTTAGGCGTGAAAGCGTAACAGACAGACAGAGTTACTTTCGCATTTATAATATTAGTAGGGATTATTTGAAATTACATATCTTTTACGCAACAAATTCATTTACATAGTTTGCATAGCGCAATACATGCTCAATATTTAGTATTTATAGACTATGTTCGAAGTCACATTCAAAAACAAATCAGTGCAATTGTCTAGGCATTGTGGGGTAGAGGGGGTGTAGCCACCACAATCGTATTAGGGATAAATTGACACCCTCAATCCGATTTCCAATAACCCATCAAAAACTGGAGCATTCATATGAATTGTAAAATCGTTAAAATCATAATTCGGTTAATTTTAGTTATCATAAAACATATTATATTCGTACATACATTAAACAGACACTGTCATTTAAAACGGAAGCATTAATTACGATAGCAAATGTTTGCATTAAATTTTATTAATAGCGTCAAATTTAATGTACAGTTTAAGATTCGTTCAATCTTGTATTATCGTATTTTTTATCAGCTTCAAATATGTTCTATATTTTCTTCAATTCTTCTTCTTCTACCTGGCAATTTCCGAGCTTTAGCGAGGGCCTGCCTTACATGTTGTGAATAGTTTTGTCTAATTGTTTTTACGACCGGCCGCCTGCCTGACATCAACCCTAGTTGGGAATGCAATAATCAGTGATGTCTAAATACTCTTAGAAAGTAAATATGACTCGGAAAAATCACATTGGTACTTGCCAAGATCGAACCCGCGCCCTCATGCATAAGAGGCGGGTCTTTTAACCATTAGGCCACCACTGAATATTTTCTTCAATTATAAGGAATTATTCACTTATTAATGTATGACTATTTGTTAATTATTTTCAGAGGAGGAATGCTACCACTGCATGGCCAGTCTGGTGGCGTCCAAGGAGAAGATGTTCATAACACAGACAAAACTACTCAACGAAGTCACATGGAAAACTGTTATGCAGATTGCTAAAAAACATGCCGTAAGTCTGATCTCCAAATTATTAAAACAGGCTTTTTCAATCTTTATTTCGCCTTAAACTGTGATAATAAATCATATATTTTCATTATTAAAATTTATGTCAAAAGTATTATTTCTTCTTTATTTAAGCAATTTAGTGTAGGTAGAATTTCAAGAACTAAAAAATCGTACTTAATTATTTACATCGTGTTACGATTTTTCGTGAATACAAATCATCGCCTAAATTATGTTTTTGAATTTACCTAGGTATTGAATAGTTTTTATTTTTAGTAATGTAAATTTTCTTAATCCTCCTTCCCCTTTCTAAAATTTCTCTACGCGCCCTGGTTTGAAAATCCCGCATGGAAATAATAATAAAATCATAAAACAAAGTCTCCTTAAATCACTTTAATCTTATTTCATATCTCAAAATCTTAATAAAACAAATTAATGTCGTAAACACGAAAATGCGGTACGCTCAAAATGTTTAACTCAAAAAATTCTACCTAAAAGAAACTAATATTTTTCGATTATACTTTACGTGCTTTGTTTTTGTAAAAACTACATACTCCCGACGTTTAGGCTAGTTCACAGCAAATGTAATCACAGGCAGACGATTTGAAAATTTGAACACATTACAACTTAAAGTAGCATTGTTTTCTATGTGAAGTAACCATTAAATATTGCTAAACTTAGATTTCAATGAAGACGATTCCTTATAATTTTCTTTTTATGCTTTAGCGTCACGAACTGTTATCATATCTAAGGTGAACTAGGATCCTTAAACAAATAGTGTCGCTGTGATAACAACCACACCCAGATCTGTTATCGGTTACTGACGTACTTTAATTAAAGCTTTTTACATCACTTTATTGACAGTCATATATACAATATATGGTATTTATATAATTATGAACAGACAGCTGTAATGAATCGACTTAAACATACGTATGATTATTTTAAGTAGATAATGAAATAAAACCTGTTACTGGCTCATGAATATATTATATATAATTGGTTGGTAATGAAATTGTTTAAAAAAAATACAATTCATTAGAAGCATGATTAAAAAACTGTTTAAGAACTTTTTAGTCCTATCAGTATGTAATTGAGATCTCGTTCAATAAAAGATCAACTTCTTCTTCAATATAATTCTGTGTAGTCCTTTTTAATTTCAGTAATAAATACAATATACAGTAAAATTTATAAGCAATTACTGAAATATTTTGTGTTTTGACGAGGTCATGTGTCAAAACACAAATAAAATTTATTAAATATATGTTAATACAAATTATATAAAACACAATATTTAGTTTATTGTAATAGAATTTTACACAGACGATAAGGAACACGCTACTTCACTAATTATTTGTGTGGGGTTGTGTATAGGAACCTTAAAAGGGAATCGCGTGACATAGTGGCTATGAAATGTTGTCACGAACACCTCACCGGTGTAACTGGCACGCTACACGTCTTATGTTATGTTTACATATTCATAATTTATATATTTTTTTATATAAATGAAACTTATATTTTTCGGGTGTAAGAAACAATCAACAATTTTCAGCAATCGTGATCACATTTCGTCTGTCCGTGATTACAGTTGCTGGAAAGTAGCCGAAACGTCGGGAGTATGTAGTTTATTACAAAAATAAAGTCGCGTAGTATAATCCGAAAAATATTAGTTTCATTTAAATGAATAAAATTCTCGAAAATCTTTGATCTCATTAAATTTTGTTTTTTTCATGATAACAGTTCAGACTGATAAAATAATTAGTATTTAATATCATAATTTTTATATTATTTATAAGCTTACATCCAATCATTGAATTACCATGTTATTACATAATGTATGAATCGCGTATGGTCGTTTATCAATTCTATTAAGAAGATGTAGCCTGTAGGTATATCGAAGTGTCCGTACAGCATCGCCCATTGGTTGCAGAAGTCGGCCGCCCAGCATCTGTCACGACTGTCTGGCACCATTGGCCCGGAGCGGATCTACGCTGACTGGCAGTGGTGGATATTGGCAGCGTTGCCATTCCCACACCTTGTTAGGGTGCTCGACTGCTTCTTCCACGAGGGCATGAAGGTTAGTTCAGTTATATAAGTCATTCATTTGATTAATTTTGCTCTTGCTTTTGAAGGAAATTTTTGGTCATCAGTTTGGATGGCTTTAGATGAAGCAGATTTACGAATACCCGCCTAATCCTTCACCCAGGTATTCTACAGGGTAGCCCTCGCGATACTCATCCTGTTCCAAAAGCACTCCAGCAACCAGAGCTCGGAGTGGTACGCGGAGGCCACCAAGAACGGGGTCGACCACGCCGTAGACAAGTTCTGTAGGAACATGCCCGCCTCGCCGACCAAACTATTAAGAACCGCCTTTAGTATAAGGGCCTTGAGGTAAATGAACCTATTAAATGTAGAATTCAGTATATTTTGCTAGTTTTTCTTTCGTGAAGCTCGCTCCATCACGTTCGTCCGATTCACACGTGTCGTTTCCCCTTCATCTTCCAGCTCACAGTACATATCCAGGGTGTTCATTAAGACGGAGATGACTCTCAAGTCGAAGCAGGTGATATCTGGGCTGAGGCTTGTCCGTTCCCGTTCGTCCGATAACTTGCCGACGAGCCAGTCACAGGTCAACATACAGATGATGTCGCACACGCTCACCATACGAGAGGTACGTACACTTGACAAGACATACCCTACAATATATATAAGCCAAGGTTCATGGACATGAAGAATATATCGAATTTTTGATACAAACTAAACTGTGTTTATTATACCAGCAGGGAGAACATGTTTGAATATATAACGATGGTATATTAGATGTTATTTTACTTGGTTTGCAGAGAATGTCTGAGGAGACGTGCAAACAGATGGTATCGTACACAACAACATAGGCGTGGCTTTCGCTTTTATTTTTTGTCATAAAATTCATTCGGTTGCGTTCCTAACAAAACTAACTGATTCACATCGAATGTAAAGTAATTCGATGATACAGATCATGAGTCTTAATTTCTTGTAATTTATATCCTATGTGTCCTATCCTGTTTTTATTTTTTGATATGTTTGTATCGTTCCGTGTAGCTCTGTAACAGATATCCTGTGAATATATCATCATGTCGTGTTACATCCTTGAACCATCACACCGAACAACGGACGTACATTCGAAGTTCATTTCCACTGGCTTTGGATGGTTTTGATTTTTCGATTTACCATTAATGTATCGATGTTTTATTGTAAGATTTTATTAATATGTTCTGAATTTATATCTATATGAGAGTTTGATTGGCATGCGTATGATATCGCGGTCTAGCGTAAGAGAGTACGAGCTTGGTGAATTAACAGATAGGTTAATAGTGATGTTTAAGGCATGTCATCGACTGTGTGTGCTAACTCTTGTGTCGGTTTTCCTGTTAGGGCTCCCATTCGCCGGGCCCTCGAGCCCTGTCGATGGGCGTTTATCCGATTCAAGCGATCAAGTCGCAGATTCTAGACCAGAGCGAAGTAAGACGTAGTGTTGTCATCTAATGTCTTTGCGACAGTTATCGATGTTTAGATGCACAGCTTGCTCTATAGGTGTTATATTATGTTGCTGCCAAGCTTTCCAGTCGAAAGGTCGCTTCGATTTTATTTATTTTTTTGTTTCATATGATTTGCATCTCTGTGGTAAGTGCACGTTGGTTCAGATTTTGTTTTTAATTCGGCTGACTTTTAAATATAATAATCGAAAAAAAGCGTTACTCTTTCTTTGTAATTATTATGTTTTTTTATATATCTAACCGCGATTAATAATGGAATCTGATCAACACAGCCAGTGGCGCATGATCGCTCGGTTTTATAATTGTTTTATATTGTTTTGCTAGTAACATCATTTGACCAGTTATTGATAGTCTCCGATGTATTAACATTCGATTATTTTCGCTATCACAAGATCAAGAAAATAAGACTATGTATCATCACGAACATGTACCTTCATACATTGTCCACTTATCGCAGGCAAAATACCAAAGAAGTTGTGGTATTAAAGATGTTATACTCGCCATATTTTAAGATTAAGTTTTATTAAACTAAGAGAATATATAAAACGGCATCACTATGTAGTTCATCTATATTTATTTAACGAGCATTCACCAACGAATGTGAGTCACTGCTAACATCCACGCCGTGAGCCCGTTCATCATCACGTCGTGTCCACAGAGCCCGCGCTCTTCCCACCTGGCCCTGTGGTTCCCATTCCCTAACGCGGTGTTCAGCGAACGACAACACACTTCGGACCTCCGGCAGAAGGTTAGGCCAGCGGGTTGATGGCTTCTGCCGTTTATGTCTCTCTGGTAACGGCTTAACACCTATAGGCTATAACAAGCACACAAGTGTATACAATAACAAAATAGGTTTCAAATCATCCAAAGTACTGTTTAATTAACGCCACTTACAAATAATCTGGTGGGTAGTTTTATTTTAGTCCTATAATAGTTAGAACATACAACGAATAATCTGGTGGGTAGTTTTATTTTAGTCATATAGTTTGATAGAACATCCAAAGAGAGACATAAACAACTGGTTGATTAACGTCACCGCACTTGGGGCAAGCGGAAATACACAGATATCACACCTCACCAGTCATTTTCATTTAATTCTATTGCTAGCTTCTTCGATTTAGTATGTAGCTCCTGTACTTGTGTCATTTTTTATATCTCTGTAATATTAAATATAGCGTAATTTTAATATGGAGATGTATTTAATTAGCCAATATATATATAGTTGTATGTATTGGGTCGTGTTAAAATATCTCCACAATAGTTATATTAATACTTGCATGTGATGTCGTTTGTCTATCCATATAACTAAATCGTCTTAATGTTTTTTTGTTGTATAGATGTTCACAGCACTGGCACCGTAGCTGTCACTTGACACGACTAATTATGTGCCGTTTTTTTTTTGTCTTTAGATTAAGTTATATATATCACTTTAGTCTATTTATATTCATTGAGAAAATATATTAAGATTTAGTTTCATCTCGTTATTTTTTTATTAATAGTTAATCCTTTAGAGTTCGATGTTAGTTACCGTAAAGCATGTATGGCCCGGGATCGAACCCGCACTACACGTTATCAATATTCCAGTTGTTCACGTTGTGGTCGTGGCTACCGATTCGTATCACCATGTATCAGCCTGTGCTACTCTACACCACTGAAGAGCACGGCTGTTCATTGACAACATTCTACGTTAGAGTGGAACATCACGAACCTACCTTACTCATGATTAAGACTTGCAATAATGAGGTGAGCTTCTATTCAACATGTCTATATATAAATTATATAACAACCAGCTTTCCGCCCACAGCTTCACTCGCGTGGAGTTCGGTTATATCGCGTTTCCAAGAGAACCTTTCAAAAGTGTGAGATAAAAACTATCCTATGTTCTTTCTCAAGGTCAACTCTATCTGTACCAAATTTCATTAAAACCAGTTCAGTGGTTTAGGCGTGAAAGCGTAACACAGACAAAGAGACAGACAGAGTTACTTTCGCATTTATAATATCAGTAGGGATTCATTATAGTATCCTTAAATATGTATATATGGAATTTGTCATATTTCAAAGTTGATGTTTTGTAACAGCTTATCTGAATAATATCAGATCAGATAAGATAATGACTAATAAATAATCTGCACACGAATACTATTGCACGTGAGTGATAAACATTGTGTTATATATAATAAAATCCCAAATAAAACTATGCTAACCATCAACAAAATCAGTATATTTTATTATTGTAACTAAAATTCCAGGTATTTGGAGCGTATTGTTCTACGCGGTGGTTTGAAAGGAACCAAAAAGACGAACGTGGCAACAGACAAGCTTACTTCGGTACTGGAGAGACGTTTCTCTTCAGGTGAGAAAACTTTAAACATCAGACATCTACCTTATATATTATCTGTTTGTTGGGATTTTTTTGGGGGTAGTGGACATTAGCTAGATATATGATAATTTAATAAAATATTCGCTAATATGTTTTAAAAATTAGTAATTATGCACTTATGTTTGTATAACTTGGCTTTCTATATGAAGTAGATTTTGAGGCTTTCTTTTATGATATTTAATTTGCTATTTATGATGATCATAGTAGCTAAAATGCTTAATATTTTAATCATAAACGTATCTCTATCCTATGTTTATATAAAAATACTTTAGTTTCAATATATATTTGTGTTCATATTATTTGTTACATTATTGATCTTAAATGTAAAGTGAACATCAATTCTGTTTGTTAATTTCTTTTATGTTATCAACAAATCTGTCCACGTTTATTTTTCTTTATATAAAAATCATTATACTTTGGTTTCTCCGGGTAAAGGCTTCACATTCTTGAGCACACACATCATGACCTATCTGTCTTAACACACTTCTCTTATAATTTCATTTTATTAATATTTGTCTTAAATAACAATACTCATATTAGTTTTCTTGCATGATGAATGTTTTGTTAATTTTCAGCTTTCTAGAAAATTTTATTAATAGCTTTCATGTGTTTTATACTTATTAGAGATTAAGATTAACACCTAGTTATTTATAAGGTTCGCTAAATATATTTTTATAATATAATGAACATTTCATTAAGTATTCCAATTCTAATGTTTCTGTAAATAATTTCCCATTCATATTAAAAGTAATTGTTAAATTCCACATTCCACATCGTGTGGAAAAATTAAAGTTGTCCATCTAAACGATACAAAAAATATTATATACAAATAAAGATGTCGTTTATTAACAATTAATTTAATCAAAACTCGATATTACAGATATAATTCCGTGTCTTTAATATCATTGTACAAAGTAGAATTCATTGTCACGTTGAACCTCGTTCACAGAGCTAACGGTATAATTTAAATGTTCTTATGACCGAAATTTAGACACATTATAATATATAACAATATTTCACCCATGTCACACAGTAACAAACAGACGTATAACATTAACTCCACAGCCTTTACCCGGAGCGCGCCAAGTACCCATGGGTTGGGTGTTCTATGGGGTTGGAAGGGAAGGGGGAGGAGAGGGTCTCACACGGCTCGGAGCTGTTCATGGCTGCTGACTCTAAGATGATCACCATAGGAGGCGGGTCAGTTGATTTGTATTATTATTATTATTATTACAGCCTGCATCCCATACGAGCTAAATACCCCTGGGTCGGCTGTACGGACAAGAAGGAAGAGGGAGACACGAAGACTTCCCACGCTAACTCACTGTTCATGGCCGCTGATAACACTATGATCACTATCGGTGGCGGGTCAGTATATACTGGTTTATACGATATATTGGTAATCGATATTAGTTTTAAGTTTAGAGCGACCTGCATACTCAACGTACTATGTATATGGTAAGTTTAATGATGTATGACGAAATAAGGATTACATTATATGGCTCTATACATATAAACATGATAATTTTAACAAAAATAGCATTTCTATATTTCTCCTCTACCAAATATTGCCTGGAAGAGATCGCTGTTTTAGCGATAAGGTCGCCTATTGTACATTTTTCTTTTCTTTGTTTTTGTTTCACTCCTATTATTTTTGTCTATATTGGTGTGCGATAAAGAGTATATCTAATATATAAAATTCTCGTGTCACAGTTTTCGTGCCCATACTCCTCCGAAACAACCTGACCGATTTTGATGAAATTTTTTGTGCTTATTCGGTAGCTATGAGAATCGGCCAACATCTATTTTTCATCCCCCTAAATGTTAGGGGTAGTCCACCCCTAAATTTTTTTTTTTTATTTTTTAGACAAAATTTTTAATTACTATTTTTTTATGATACAACGTACAAAAATACATACAATCCTAAATTTTCACCCTTCTACGATCAACCCTTATTTTTTAATAGCTATTTTAGTAATTTAATCATTTTTCATCTCCGGTCGATAACTGATCAATCGTCATTTAATAAGTTATCCCCGCCAGATATCTACAGGTGTCACTTCTGACCCAGTAAACAGCACGGAGTAGGGATGAGAACGAAGCCGGTCTTCTGTTTCTCTCACACAATTAGACTTCTCTCACTCCCTACACAGTTGTCGGCCATCGTTATTGTTTGTGCATCAAGTGTAGTAGTAACGTTGACAATTATTATTTTGCTAGCTCAGTGTAACTCTCATATTAACTATTAATCATTCCTAATCACTTCAAAACACGGAGATTTATGGCTTTAATAGGTAAACTCCAAAAATATAAATAAAAAAACGTAACAGATATTTCTTGATTATAGGGCGAAACGAAGTTCGCCGGGTCTTCTAGTAAATAAATAAATAAATATTTCAGAAATGACCAAATAAGATCTGTTATTGTAATTTTTCCAGTGACGGCCAGGCTATCTGGATGGATGAGAACATCCGCTTCGGTAAGACGGACCGCTGCTCCACCTTCAACAACCCGCCGCTGTGTCCGGCCGGGGACTTCGAGATCCGCGTGCTCGAGGTGTACGGCTTCTCCGGCGCATAGGAATCTCGCCACTATTCATACACACCTAAAAGCGATAGTCGCGTGCATTCAGATACCCCCCATCACCTGACCTTGAACCGTGCACGCGATTTCAGTCGATATAGCGATGGGTTAAGATCGATTATCGCGCGAACTGAACGTGTTTGTATTGATTACAAAACATATTAGTCGCTGTATCTCCATGTATATGATACAGACGTCCGTGTCGGTTGTATTTCGATATACTCTTATTTTTGTTGCGTACCGTGATGTAGGCGTGACCCCGTAGTTAGATGTAACACGACTGTCCGTGAAGACAACGAACGAGGGGAAACTAGGTTGTTAATAATATGGTTGATATATAGATATATATATATTGATGTCTGTGTATAAGTACAAATGGATACTGACGGCCGGGGGACCATCGAGTGAACATTCCAGTGACTGAGGTCCCCGCGCCGACCACGGGGAATCGGATCTTATAGTAATGAACGCAAGGTTCGTAATTAATTGGCAACGACAGTATTCGGTATATAGATGTATTTGTATCGCTTAAGGCTTTCCTCTTAATGTTTAATGGAACACTTTATATCGTCTCGCTCACAAAATGTACCAAAGATAACTTAGCCTTCTATAGACTGTGGCCGTGGAACGATACTCGCATCTGTGTCCATATATTATGTGTCGCTTGATAATGGCGGGTAATGTGGACGTGTTGTTTATAGGAAAAGCGGATTTGTTAAAGCATATCCCAACAGTCGATACATATCGTTATAGTAGGTATGTCAGCGTGATTACTCGATTGCCTTTAAGTTCCACCACCATTAGTCTATGGAAATTTGAAAGGTTTAACGAATATAAGCAATGGTTATAAAATGTTAAAAATTTGCTCTATGATATTTAAAATTGGAGGTTTGTTCAATATATTGTAAGCCCTATCAATAGACGCTGCCACTCCATGCGTCACAAGTATTATTTTTACGAAATAGTTCGATGGGTATGTGCCAAAAACGGACCATTTTGAAAACTCGGCTGGAATGGTACTGTCTATGGTGTCGCTTTAAAAATAATATTTACATTGATGTTAGATATATTTTGATGGGTGTATTAAAAATTATACGAGAGAGTAGTCTTCGCGTGTTTTTAATGAAATGTGTAGCTTTTTTTAAACGATATTGATGTTCAAATTAATAACTTAACGTATATATAGGGTGTTCATCGACTCGTCACAAATACGTCACATATCCCCGCCCGCGCTGGTACAAGGGCTTGCGTTCATTTCACTAGCGACTCTGTTTCGGCTACAATTATGTAAATAATAATTATTTTCGTCTTCACACATTCTATTTATATTTTGTTTTTTTTTGTTTGTTTAAATTTAATACTATAGAAACTTATTTTATAGATAGAAAGTGTTATATTAATTGAGTTATCTGTATAATGATATGTGCGAATACTAGTAGCGGGACCCGGTTCTCGCTACTGTTGGTACATGCGACATGATTCTGAAGCCTAAGACTTGTTTTAAAGAAATTCAGATTATTTATATAATTTATTAAGTAGTATAAATATAACGTATATGATTGTATATTATTGATTCGCCTTGTGGACAGTGCTCCGATACGGTCACATGTTACGTTTGAGGGAATATATAATATTATTTTTTGTTCGCTCAGTTGTTTGAGTATTGCCGGCAGCGTCGGCGCGGTTCGTGTACCCTTAGTACTGTTCGTCAAACTGAATACGCAGCGTTTAAAGTAATAACTACAGACGCCGCGTGTTTTTGTTTGTGTGGTGCCGTGCTAGTCGTTGCCGGCGTCAACGCTTGCGTTGTCTAAGTCGTCCGCTGGAGGCGCCACTAGCGTTGTTGCTGTTAGTAATTTATCGTTGATCAGTGTAAAGTCTAGTCTTTATCCTGTTTTTTTTTATTATTATATTCTTAATCGATATATACGAATTGATATTTAATGTGCGATATAGCTCCGTTCGGGGCCAGTGGTTAGTTAGTGTATAAGTACATTAAATGTAAAAAAAATTATATACAGTTATTAATCTCTGTTCTCCCTTTCAGTATTTGTGAGTGCGTGTCTGAAGCGTGTATGTGATGTATGTAGTGCTTCGTACTGTTGATGTACTTTTACATTCGAGTAGTTTTAGTCGCCCAGCGGTGTCAAACTCGTTTATGATAATGTAAATGTTGCTTTATAATGTCTACAAAATATATAATCCCATATATATTGTCATTTTATTTGTACCCTTCTATTTTTCAGGCTTATTAAGAATTAATTATAAGTGTACTATAGTAAAAATAACTTTATGAAGTTTAGAATTTCTTTCATATTCAATATATAAGTCTAAATCGTAGTGAAAGTTTGAGTTTTGAAATTAATGGATATTTAACAACTGAAAGTAACACTTCTCATAACTTGTAATTTTAACGGTTGATTTAAAATTATTTAATATCAATCGCTGAAAAGATCTTTGATATTAGTATATAATAATTAATATGCTTAATTAGTTTTTTAAATATTTGGTACAAGATAAAAATTTAACGTGATAAATATTTTTCTAAAATGTTTGAATTCTTATTCTTTGTTTTATTTAACTGATAACTAATTTGTATGGTATTGTTATAATTAAATGTAATAATAATAATCAGAAACATTTTTCTTTATTACATTAGTATAGGTATATAAACACAAGACATGACATACTTTTTTGATTCAACAGTTCATCAATCAGAATATTCATACATTTTCTTTCTTGTTGTAAAGCCAATTTACAGTAATTCCTGGTCAATATTATTTCTACTTTAAACTATCTGGTTCATTGCTTTACGAGTTTAAGTCTATGAATTTTATTGATAAATGGTTACAAATGATTGAAACAGAATTTAAAGATAATAATTATTATTAACTGTGTATTGAGAGATAAAATTATATAAATATACAAAATAATATCTCAATTCCATAATGTATAAATTAACAATTTTCTGTCTCTTTTAATCTTGTCCTATAACTCGAACACCTTTCTGAGACTGCCTTCGCCAGATCAACATCTCGCACTAGACTTAAGAACTCATCGTAGTCATCTCCTATTTCATCTAAAACTTTCAGTAAGTTGTCAATTGTTGATTTTTCCATATATGTAAAAATGAGTGTACTCAAACAGGCTTTAAATTTTTTGGAAAAGACCTGTAATTCTTCCTTATCTTCACTTTCAAAGCTGGCTCCGCCATTTTTATCAAAGATTGCAATTTCACTCAATGTCTTCCACATGCTATAACTGGGACGGAAATATTGTTTGTGACTACAAACCTCAGCTATATCAAGCGCTCTTACTATCGTCGTTGTGGATTCAATTATATCAACAAGATCCAAATCAATCTCTTTATTGTTTAATTTCTCTTCATAATATGATAGTACGATGGATATCATCTTTATAACATCTTCTCTATTCTCATTGTACATTTCGCATGATTTATCAAAGCCTACTAAATTTAACAAAATCTGTAAACTAATCAATAATATTCTTTCTAATTCATCTCTCTCACAAGAGTCCTTTTGATTTACAACAACCTCTATGAATGCTGTTGATAAAGATTCCATTGCAACAGAATTAACAAAGTGACCAAAGAACTGTGTCCTATGTCTTTCAGTGTTACAATAAGAACATATTGTGTTAAAATTTTCCAAACCTGTCACTAAAAGTTCTTTATTAGATGAATTCTTAAGTATATAATACAGATTGTTAGCATAACCTGAACTTATAAATAGTTCCATCCATGTTGATATAAAATTGTCTTGTGCTAAGAACAAACTTGAATTGATAAGACGAAGTAACTGTATAATTATTAAGCTATCGTCCGATTGTATATACAACAGCAGAGACTTTACAAATGTATTCATTTCCAAAAGCTTTTCAGTTACTTCTTTCTGACAACACATGTTTCCAATAATGCCGATAAGAATTTCTATAATACGCGGGGACTCGATGATAGGCCAAGAAAAATTTATTAGCTTCAGTGTATCGTGTTTTTGAAGAAATAACACCACATCTCGTTCAGCAGTCATATCCCAGAGTGTACAAAGATCTCCTTCGAACGTTTTTTCTTTTAATTCCTCAGATAGAGTGTCTAAATTAGCAAATTTCAGCAATAATCTCAACACAAATCGTTCACTGTAAGCTGTATCTCCAATAACATCGCCGGTAACAATTCCATCTTGTTCGTCTTCGCCGGACGATGGTTCTGGTTTCATTGTGCAGAGAACAAATAAATTTCTTTGTAATAAGCGATTATTAACTCAATTTAAAATAAAAAATGATGTATTGCCTCGGTATTTGTTGATACGAGAACTAACATATTATAGTCGTCTGACTTTGACAGTTCACAATATAGGCCCTGTGTCAAAAGTCAAAACAATCACCCGAATGATTATTCTGCCTAAACGATTTTCAGTTGCAAAAAAAAAACTACAAAATAGTACTCTATTTTTTGTCTACTTTAATATTTTAATTTTAACTAGGTCTGGCTTTAAAAGGAAATCTTTTTCCTGATAAGACAATCTTAGTATCTATTGTGTTGTTCCATACCGAACTGTGTGGTTTGAACCGGTACAGATTACTGTTCTATTTAAAAGAAAATATATTGCATTTACAGTTATCTATACAGTACGCGAACTACTTTTTTTGATGTTATTTCAAGATTGGTCTCGCGTTTTTTTTAAAGGATGATACCTGAGTATTATCCTCCTTTTATATATTTGTAAATAAATAACTACTGTAGTAATTAGTATCAGATACTTTAGGTTACTAAAGGTTGTGAACAAAAAATAAACTCCCGTTTATTTAAATCTGACCCACCCGGTTATCAACTGATGCCATTCATATATTTGAAAACAATTAACAACGGTCCGAGTTTTTACATGCGTCTTAAAATCAATCGCAAAGTTATAATATTGCAATCAGGGAATTTCTTTCGCTGTGCAAGTTACATTATGAGTAACACGTATGAGAGTAACACGTATGAAATATGTAAATGAAAAGCTGATAATTCCAAAATAGAACTTTATTGTGTTGAATATATCCATGTTATGAATATAACAGAAGCAAAATAGCTATGTATATAACAGATTTAACAGACATGACTACAGCATGTTATAATGTGTGGAGAATTCGTTTTGCTAGTCTTACATTACATTACATATGATTGTAATACATTTTATACGTCAAAATTAGCTGGCTCTTGTTTTAGCTCTTGGTGCATCGTCGTGATTATCCTGTTTCCTTTTCCTGTACTGTGGTTTGCCACCTTTTTTCTGTTTCTTCATGTTCTGTCGCCTCTTTGACATTTCTTCTATAGTCTTATCGAGGTAATTCTTTTCTTCTTCGCCTTCTAACACCCGGAAAACGACCTCAGATTCGCCGATCTTGATTTTTCCATCCGGAATCTTCTCGGCTACTTTCTTAGCATCACCCTCATTAGCCAGACGGACCCAACCTTCTGTGTCTCCCACCTTAAAGCTGATAAAAGCCACCTCGCTACCTGAAAGCGGATTTGTTAATATTTATAAGTATGACTTAATTAAGATTTTTGTGTTAACTTTTAAAATGAATTATGTTTAAAGGAAACTAATATTTGTCGGATATACTACGAAGTTTATTTTTGTAAAAAACTACATGCTCCCGACGTTTCGGCTACTTTTCAGCAATTGTGATCACGGGCCGATGAAAATTTTCATGATAAATTACAGTTTAACAGATGTTATAATTACAACTCGTACGAATTAACTGTGCACTCGCACTGTGAATTCATTAGAACGATACCGCTTGCAAAAAAAAAAACTGAGAATTATATAAAAAAATATAAATGATAATTTTTTTTTAAATAAAGGGTCGTTTTTATGATAAGGCGTCATAATACTAGGTCATTTTACTCACGAAGTTTTCCAATTAAGTAGATACAAATGGACCGGTATAATATTACAACTAATAAAAATACGGCAAGTGGACGCTATATTTTTCATTGCGGTGACATTTTTCATATTTATTTTTTTTTGGGAAAAGGGGGCAACCGAGCAGACGGCCTACTTGATGGTAGGTAGTTACCGTCGCCCATTGACATCTGCAACGTAGATATGCAGATGTGTTGCCGCCCTTGTTTGGGGAAAATGGGGAGTAAAAGGTGGGAAAGGGAGGGAAAGGAAAGGGCAGGAAAGGGTGGGAAAAGGGAAAGGGCAACCGGGTTTCTCACTCACCGGACGAAACGCAGCCATTAAAGACTACTTCACGCCGATTTTCTGTGAGAGGGTGGTACAGTAGGACTTCGATTATCCGGACTAATTGTTGTCAGTAGGCATTCGGATAATTGAAAGTCCGGATAATCCAATATATGAAGAAAAACGGGGTTTTTGCAAATGTACATATGTATTCTGTACCATACATATGTAATGTTAGGTGTTTATTTAAAACAACAAATACATATGAGCGAGAATCAACGAAAATCACGGACGGCGCGAGTGGCGTGGCGTTATGCAAGTTCTGACATGTTAATCTATACTAATATTATAAAGCTGAAGAGTTTGTTTGTTTGTTTGAAAGCGCTAATCTCCGAAACTACTGGTTCGAATTGAATAATTCTTTTGTTTTGGATAGTCCAGTTATCGAGGAAGGCTTTGGGCTATATAACATCACGCTACGACCAATAGGAGCAAAGATATAGTGGTAAATGTGTAAAAAACGGGAGAAATTATTTCATTTTTGAAGCCTTCAATTGCGTGCGCCACGAAAACGGTTCAAGATACACAAAAAATAAGTATTAAAGAATAATAGCTCTTTTAATGATCTAAAAAACAATCCGCGACAGTATATGTCTATCTTTTAAGATTAATTCACAAAAACCGTTTTTATGGTAACTAATTTGGTCGAAATAATTTGTTTAAGTTGTATCAACATAATAATATTAATCTTTATTCAAATAAACAAATAAATATGTTGTTGGTTAGAGTACTTCATTGTGAATAAAAGAAAAACATAGGTTTTATCCTAATAATTCTACGGGAACTCGACCATTCCGAAAACCCCGCAAGAACGGGAACTACGAGTATGTGGGAAGAACCAAAAATCTGCCGGAAGTCACTATTCCACGCGGACGAAGTCGCGGCAAAAGCTAGTGTTAGAATAAACTCGTCACGATTGGCAGTCCGGATAATCGCGAATTCGAATAACCGAGGTCCGGATAATCGGGGTCCTACTGTACTTCCCCGGTCGAGCCAGCCCATGTTCGAGCTACTTGACTACAGTAATTTAACTACAGTTACAGTTATAGTTACAGTAACTTGACTACAGCTAGGCTCTACCACCTCTTAAATATATTAATAATATTTTTGTATTTAATAATAAGTAAATGTAACAAAGATGCTATCACTACTGAGCGCTTACGGCGAATGCGGGGCGCCGCGCGGGGTAGCGGGAGAGGGGTCGCATTCCAGAAAAGTGCACAGTTGATTCTTACGAGTTGTACATAATAGTATAACTAATAAGTTATTTTGTGTTCTATTACCTAATGGAGTGAGGGCATCTTTCACATCTTCTCTGGTCATCTTGTCATGACCCTGACTGAAGTGAAGCACTGTACCAGTCGGCAGTTTGAATTCATTTTTCTCTTTTTGCTGGAATGTTTATATCATTATATACAATGTCATTTCTTTATTTATATTTGTTTTATTAAATATGATACATTAGTATCACTAGAACTATTTGGTTTTAAATATTTAATTTATATCTCAAAAAGGTTTATTATACTATAATACACTTAGGCTTATTCTCTCTAGGAAAATCTCAATCACAGTTAGCAAAACAGACTTTATACATATTCAACTAAAATAGGTATTTTTAATAATATGTGTTGAACCACAAACATTTAATTATTAAAATATCTTATAAGACTTTCTATACTTATGACAAACATTCACAAATATTTCCACTTGTCAAATACCTTAAACTATTATTAAACTTACCTCTGATTCACTATTTTTATTCTTATTCTTTTTGTTTGCTGAAAAATTTGCATATTCCTCCCTCTTCTTCTCTAAGTATGCATCTTGCCACATAACCAGTAAGTCAGTATCATTAAATTTATGATCCTTTGTCTCCATAAATTTATCTGCCTATAAAACATAATAAATTAATATAAAAATTTTAGAATACTATAAAATTTATAGACTGCAGTATATATTTATATATAATATGGTATGACTTAAAGTTTAATATTGAGTTGTACAGTAGTATATTTTAATTATGAAGAAAATATTTTTACAGTAGCTAATAGCTGAGTCAAAAAGTTTGATATTTATCTCTCATTTAAATGGATTGCATTAATGCCTGGAAGAGTGATACCAATTAAGAATCAATGTTGATTGAATTCGCTTTAATAAATAAGCTTATTGACCAGCCTTTTGGGTCGTGTTTAAGCCGATATATAGTTAATGTAAATTAAAAATATTGATATCCCTTTATTTAACATACCTGATCTTTTGTCTTAAAAGTAGCAAAAACAGAACCCTTGAAAATGCGTTCCTTTGTCTTCCTATCTTGATATTTCCTCATAATAATGTTCTCAACTTCTTCAAACTGCTTGAAATACTTTAGTATGTCGTCAAGGGAAGTGTCTTTACCGAATCCTTTAGCATAGATTGTTCTAGAAACTAACTCTTTGCGTCTTTCTTCATTCATCTCAGGTATCGGTAATTCAGGATTCCGTCGGACTTTTTGATTGTCATCGGATATCTGAAAATATAATTAGGGAATGTTGAATAAAAAATTTATGAACACTGGTTGCACTCTTGCACAAATCTTATATTATATTTGTATGATAGGTGAAGAGATTATATAGAAAAAATTATCAAATACATTCCAAAAAGTGTTATTTAATTCATCTAGAGTAAGACAGAAAACAAGTAAAATTAATAATGGAGTTCAACTAATATAATCAGTATTTATATGTCTTGTAATGAAGGAAAACATTTTTGGTTAAATTTTCATACTTTTTCATAACACATATAAGGAGATAAGTATCTTCATTATTTATATATTTTCAAATAAGATTAGGTAGAGAGAGGAGCTTGGACGGTGGAGGTGAGCGTTTAACGTATGTTATACAGGGGCCCCTTAAACCTACACCTGGGTCGCGAGTCCCAAATACTGTTAAAGCTTCTCTCCCTGCAATGTGATTGACCCGGCAACAGAACAGTTATTAAATTGAATACTAAGAGGTAAATCAATTGAATACTAAGAAGTTTCTTGTCACTAAATACCTCTAGAAGACCTGATGTGGATTTGCTGATAGCATTTGCTATAACTCCGATGTCAGTCGACAGTTTTGCAAGTCTGTTAAATCTGGTCAATACTTCCAGCGGCACCCAGCCATCATCAAGTTTGACTTGCTCTCTTAGAAATTTGTCTCTTGGTAAGTTAAGGTCACCTAAAAAAATAGATTTGCGTATATATATTCCGTAAAGAATGTATATAATTACATATTGTATGTTATTATTTATTATTGGCTTTTAATATGAATTGTTACGATTTTTCGATTAAGACTAAGTAGCGAGGCAAATAAATAGCTGTTATACAAATATCACTCATAACTCATTAACAGATAGTTGTGGCCCTGGCATACTGTAAATATTTATGCATAAATTTTGTTCATAACCAACTTACCGAAATAGTATTCGATTTGACGAATTATACTACTGTCCAATTCTGATTCTTCTTCTGCGTTATCAACTTCTGCATTTTTGTTTTGTTCGTCCTCATTTTTATTTTCTTTATCTTGACTCTCGTTATTTTCAGCTTGCACCTCTTTTTCTTCAGTCATATTGAATATTTAGTTTTCCAAACTTACAAGTAGACTGCAACCTATATATTGTACTTGATACCTTATTTATATAAGCTTTACTAATTAATGAAACTGTATAGCTTTATACTAAGAAACACGTGCTTTAAATAAAAGCCACATGCAAACGCATACATACAAGAAACACCGGCATCAAAGATTAGAAACTGAAGTTAGCAAAATTTGATTTCAAACGCGCATAGAGTATAAAAAGGAGGATGTAAATAATGCGAGGTCTACACTATAATGATAAAAAAATATTCTTTAAAAATGTTATTCAAACGTAAGAAATGAAAAATAATACCATTAATTCCAGGTTATAAAATATTATATTTAAGGAAATAAAACTACCTAGATTCCAAATTACTGTGAATTTTCATCTTTAATGTTTGACAGCCGTCAATGTTGTCCCGACATAATTTCTCGTACTGAAAATTGTTTTTAATTCTTTCATCTTTGTTATTAGTACTATTATTTACGAAATCATGATATAGCATTAAAGCTTAATATTACGAAACAGGAAATTACTACAAATTTTTCTACTGTTGTAATGTTAATTGGATTATAACCTTTAAAATTAACCTAAGTTTTGTATAAATAAGTCAAAGTCATAAGTGAAGAATATAAACATTATTAACAAAAAAAATAACATTTCAAAACCTTGACAATATGGGTGTTAGAGGATTGACTACGTACATTAATAATAATCAGAATCTGTTTATGAAAAGGTATTATTTACATGATTCAAAACTTGTTATCGATGGGAACAGTTTATGTGCTCAATTGTATCGATCTATGATCAGTTTCTCAGCATTTGGGGGAGATTATGATAAATATGCATCGCATACAAAAACCTTTTTCAAAAACTTACGTAAATGTAACATAACACCCTTTATAATATTTGATGGCTGCCACGAGCACCGAAAACTCAAAACAGTGTTTAGCCGTCTTCGATCAAAATTAAAAGGAACTGCTTGCTTGGATCCTGTGACTCAGGACAGTCTACAAATTTTTCCTTATTTACTGAAAGATGTCTTTACACAGGTTCTCAATGAACTCCAAATATCATACACTGTGTGTGCATTTGAGGCTGATGATGAAATAGCAGCCCTGGCTAGATATTTTGATTGCCCCGTACTGAGCTATGATTCTGATTTTTTTATTTACAATGTCAAGTATATACCCTTTAACACTTTAGAGGTGAAGGCACAATGCGTAGAAGAAAAAGATAATAAATTCTTTGCATTGGAATGTAGGCTTTTCACAGTGGAATACTTCTGTAAACACTTCAGCGACCTGCAGCCTGAGTTGTTGCCATTACTAGCCACACTGCTTGGAAATGATTATGTAAAGAAAAGAGTCTTCAATAAATTCTTCTCACAATTAAAGCTGCAAAAAACTAAGAAGAAGAAGAATAGTCAGCAGAGAAATATTCATGCATTATTTGTATGGTTGCAGAATGAGACATTTGATACGGCTGTCCAAAAAGTTTTGGGGAGACTGAAAATACATCAAAAGAGTAAAGTTTGTGCAATCATTAAACGGAGTGTTGAAGGTTATCACAATAACCAGTGTCAGTCATTAAAATATTTCAATTTATCAGAGTATGTGTCTAAAAATAACAAGGAGCTGAAAATGCCAGATATTATAGATGAAGACTGTAGCGATTCAGAAAATGAAAAGAGTGATACAGATGTAAGTAGTGATTCAGATGATTCTACTGATGAAGAGAGTGTAGAAGAAGCTGTGGAAGCTATAGAAATTAAGGAACCTGTCAATACCGGTCCAAACCGCTTACCTGAATGGGTAGTGGAAAAGATACGACACAACCAAATTCCGAAAATCTTTTTGAATCTATACTATCATCATTTCCATATTTGCAACCCACAAGCGGAGGATTTCACTGAAGACGACTCGTTTTTTTGTGTGTTGCCAGTTTTAAGGTACTTGTTTGACATGCTGACAGACTACTCTCATGACAAATGTTTCTACATCGGAAGAGAGTTACGTCATTATAGAAAGTTTATAATCGACAGAGATTATTCCGTACCACGGCCGTTTGAAATAACGTTCCCTGAACTCAGTGCTGATCAATTAAAGAAATGTTTCTACCATTTCATTGATATAAAACTACCCAGTCTTGATTGGTCTGATATTGAGTTACTGCCGACGAATTTCCAACTGTTTGCCATTTCTCTTCTTTGGTGGATATCTTACTGCAACGTTCCAGAATTTCATTTGCACAGTTTAGTTCTGACATATATAATGTTGAGCGTCATCGATGAACGAACAGGCACCAGTCGTGGTGCTTTTCATTTCAATAACAAACACTCTAAGAAAATTGAAGAATTCAAAAACAGAGTAACAGATGAGACTAACGAAGAATTGTTCCTCAATAAAAACAAGGTTCTATATGAAGATTGTGTTGTAGCTGCTAGCGTTCTTTTAAAACACTTTGAAATAGACGAAAGCGTGCGTAAGAGACCTAAAAGTTATGATATTAAGAAAATACACTGTATGGCGCAGTTTCAAGTTTCGTTGCAAGCTATAAATAGCTTAAACACATTCTGCGGCTCGCCATTCGATTGTACAACATATTACAGATGTTATAATGGTGTATTTGTATACAACATCGCACTGAAACTCGAAAATCAGAAGGATCCTATGAATTTCTTACGACAATATCTAAAAGGATCTCATACAGTTTTGCTATTGTATAAAAGTATATTTTCTGTACTGAATAACTTAATGGAAAAAATGAAGTTATCAACTATCCCGTGGTCTCCTAAGAAGAAACGTCCAAGGAGGAAAAAGAATGAGACTGATGAAAATGATATTTCGTTTATTGTCAAAGGTTTTGAATCAGATGTCAAAATATAATTTCTATACTTGTACATGTTTAATTCGTAGTCTTCCTTACATAATAATAATTAAGATTTGAGTAAATTTAATATTTTTATAATTAAGATACTCTCAAATGTTGAGCAGAAGATAAAAACTTTGATTAAAATAAATGTTATTATCTGTACATATTGTATTTCATTATATTTCCTGTACATACTTACAAAAAAACCCCTAAGTAATTATCACTTAAAAAACTATGGCAATTAAATGTATGAACTTAATTTGGATTTGAAAGTTATTTATTAACAGTTTCATTAAGAAATCAGAAAAAGGCATAAAATCTACATATTTCTTATCAATAAATACATCTGCCTGCCGGAGAGATGGGCATATTATATGAGCTATAACTACACAACAGCTAGTAACAACTTGGTGACCTTCTTTGGTAATCTAAGAGAGGTCTGAAAATGTATCGAAATAATATATATTAAAATGAGTCTCCTTAATAATTCAACTCGAACAATTGTCTCGTTTATTTTAATACTTGAAAATCAGATGACTAATTAATGTTATCAGTAATTCTTAACATGTAAGTGAATAATGAATAATTCTTAACATGTGGATATCCTTAAATATATAGATTATGGAAACTAGCTTTCCGCCCGCAGCTTCGCCCGCGTGGACTACGGTTATATCGCGTTTCCAAGAGAACCTTTCAAAAGCCTGAGATAAAAACTATCCTATGTTCTTTCTCAAGGTCAACTCTATCTGTACCAAATTTCATTAAAATAACTTCATAGGTTTAGGCGTGAAAGCGTAACAGACAGACAGAGTTACTTTCGCATTTATAATATTAGTAGGGATGTATACGCGATTTCTTTAGTTCTTAATGACTGACCGTCAGTCATGGGTTTCGTGACGTCATTACACATCATACCTTTTAATAATATCTGTGGGGATAATAGTTCAATATATTTTTTTACTATTATAAAAATATGCATATTACCTATATTCAAAACAATTATCTGAGCTAACATGACGCTTGATTTATCAATGTTAGGAAACGAATGTTCGGAAAAAAATATATATCTTTCGTAGAAATGTAACTGTTAGGCCACCCCCGTTACACATCGCATTAGGTACTTTTAACTACACCGAGTTCCTATCTAGAGAAGCGATGCATCAACGGAATTATCATCGTTATCTTCTCGATATCACTTATTGGCTTGATTACTCACTTTATATTGTTTTTTATATTCCAAACAAAGACACGTATTTGGATAAACGTAAAAAAATATATGCAAATAGTTCATTTAATATATTTAAAATGAACGAAACTGTAATAGACGGGAGTCCATATATAGAGGAAATTATTAATCCTGAGTAAGTATTCCGTTTTCACTTATGACTGAATTTCACAACTGTTATTATTCTTGTATCTAGTTGTGATTGATACCTTTGTTGTTTATTTATGGAAAGTGATTTAATGTTATTTAAATTATTCTTGGTTTTAGAACTTTCATGCCTTCAGAAGAATCTCAAACAATAATTACTGATGAAGATATAATGTATTATGACATGTCGGGCGACAAGTATCTTGTAATTTTTAACCACTACGAGTTTGAAAAGACTCGTTACTTTAAGTAAGTGTAATAATTTGTGTTATTTTACATGTTAATCTATATTTATTTTTAAATACTATTTAGAATCAACGTTAACCTCATCGTAATTTCATATATTATTTGCAATATATCTTATTATTATTAGCTATAAGCAGTTTATTTATCATTAAGAATTTAAGTTTTATCAAAAGTTACATACTTATAATTTGTTGTATTCATATAATCTTGTAACTATTGTTCGGCTGTTATCAGTTTCCTAGTTAGACTTAGTTTAAGTAGTTCCTGGATTATTTTGTTTTATCAAAGTCAGGAAAACAGTGATGTTTATTTAATGATTAGGTACCTTTAATTGGTAAAAATAATAAAATTGTATTTGTATGACTTTTTATTAATTTTAGAAGTTATAAATAATTCGTTTTTTACTTTATAATAATTTAATGATTCTTTACACTAAATAAACTGAAATAGTGATTTGTTTCAACTGTTTTGTTGTCTTAAATGTTTATAAACATTTGGAATCAGTGGGGCTTGTTTTAATCTAGTACGATATTTATAAAATATTATATATTTAATAATATAGATACATCTAAAGCATAACGTCTCATCTATCTAAGACTCTGTAATTGCAACCATCTTGTAATAACCATGTATTTGAAAATTCTTTGTCGTTCCCATGACGAAAAGATATATCCCATGAAGAGTAGATAAGAATCGGTATTCATCAAAGAGGTATTTATAAGTAAATAAGCGACAAAAAAGTTGGCGAATTCAAAATAACGAAGGATAGATATATTAAGCTCTATAAAAAAAATCCCATTAGTTTAGGTCTGCCCACAGATTACAGATTATAATCTTTCGTTTTTGACTATTTTATTTCAATACTATAATTTTATGTTCCAGCTACAGGAAACCAGCAACTAGAAATGGAACAGAAAAAGATGTTGAAAGGTTAGAAAAAGTTTTTGGAAAATTAGGATTCAAAATTACAACTCACGATGACTTGAGTCACGGTGAAATTTTCGACGCTGTTGTAGGATGTGAGTAATTTTTTTCACTTCAAAAGGAATAGATAATTCTCACAATTATAATACAAGTGAGGATTCAATTTACTTTCGTCATCAAGGGTTTCTTTTATCAAAAACAAAATATTTTGTTACCGACACATAAAATATCTAATTTAATGAAATTGCAAACCGAATACGATTGTTCGAATGTTAATGTACCTATAGTATAATTAATATGGTCTCTTAGCTTACAACACCGCTTAAATCATTTTTACCAATTTTACAGGAGATGAAATAACTGTTACTTTAAACTATCTGTGTTTTTTTCTATTGCTACTTAATACATGCTCTAGTTAGCGGTTTAAAAAATAATTATTTAATCTTATTTCGACGATTTCGACGCGCAATGCGCAGCTTCATCCAATGGCATTAAAAATGTAAAAATATGACATTAAAATGTAAAAAAAATGTGTTGTTAGTTAAGGACGATATATAGGAGCTAAGGACGATAAAAACGATATGCATTTCATTTTCTTGCTAAAAAATAAAATTAACATGACTGTTGCAATGTTTTATTTAATGTGTAGTGTACATATACAGGGTGACTGGTGAATTACTATCGATATTTGAGGACGTGATATTTGACGATCATATATGACAAAATAAAAATTAATATAACATAAATATTAATAAACTTCTAAGTAAAGTTAACCAAAAGTTATGTAATTAATTACGCATCGTATAAACACCCTACAGATTAGGCATACACACACACTCACACAGACGCGGCGGCGGCGTAGTGTTGTATCAGCACGCCGCCGCACGCGTCCACACTTGGAACACTTGGAACGTGTACACACTTTATTTATTTATACGGAAATTTGGTCAAAAATTAAGTACCTATTTTTTTTACATAATTCGAATGAGAATCATGTACCGAGTATGCTCCTTAAATATTGATAGTAATTCACCAGTCACCCTGTATATACAAAAAAAAACTACTATCAACTAGTGAGTTGTCCAATGTATTAGTTAGCAAACAAAATCACAAAGCTACGTCGTGCGTGTGTTTCGCTTTTTTGACACACGGTGACAAGTGTGGGGATTTGTACGCGAGTGACAGACCCTATCAGTTCCGAGATATTACCATGATGCTGGAGAGCGGCGACGATGGACTCGTGGGGAAACCGAAACTGTTCTTCGTTCAGGTACTTTTAATTTTTTATATAATGATTTGCTAATTAAACTAATACCTTTTGATTCTAAGACAGTATATAAAAAAAATTAATCGTGCGTGGAATCCCTCTGAGTAGAAGTGAAACTTCATAATGTTGAAATGAAAACAGGAAGGGGTAGAAATTGATTTTTAAAGAATTTTTTAGCTTTTCTTTGATACAAACTTTATTAACATTACTTGCAAGTCACAATGGATTGCCCGCAAGCTTTCGAGCGCCACGCATTCCCTCTTGCTCTGTCTAGTGTCTTCCCCCATTCGGAGCGTTAAATATTCAACGCAACATTGTTGGAAGTTACACTCTAAAAATTATGAATGTCAAATCGAGTCGAGTTTTTTCTCGATAGGCCAATTATCTGGGGTGGTTTAAGGTTTTTATTAAAAAAAATTAGATCGGACCATTAGTTTAAGTTTTAGGGTCTTAAAACGGATCCCATGTCCAAAAAAACGGTTCAGTACTGAAACGCTGAGTTGTTATATACATATATGTATATATCAATGTATATACTTTGATTATTTTATTTATAACGTTTATGTTTGAACCAAAATCTAGGCGTGTCGTGGTAACTTGGTGGACGCTGGTAGAAGACTTGAGATTGACGGCAGCGCGGCCTCGTTTGTGATTCCAACACACGCTGATTTCCTCGTCTTATATTCTACTGTTGAAGGTATATCGCAAGTATTCAAAAATTATCGTTCGTACTGTTTGTAACCAGAAAAAACTATGTAGAGACGATTTAAGAAGAACTTTGATTTAAGCAGATATGTTTATTAGATGTAGTTACAGCTTTTTGGATTGTTTTTTCTAATTCAGTTAAATGTATCATCACAAAAAAGTGATTATCTTGTACAGAAGCGGAAACCTAGAAACACGTCTAGATTTTATCGCTACCAAATTTATAGTAAATTTATCATGTACAAAAAACAAAAGGTTTCTTCGAATTAGCTCTAAGTAAAAAAGTAATTTATTAGTTACTTTTGATATTTTTAGACTGTTAAATTGTCTTTTATTATTAGACTGTTGTCTATATAAAACAATGAAAATTGCTATGTTCTGGCTATCATAATATATCAATTTTAACTAATATGAAAAGACTATTTTTATTCATACAAAGGAAGTAATTAAAAAATATGTTATCATATAAATCTCTGAAATTTAGAAACGTAATGATGAAATAACAAAACTATGTATAAACTTTTAAAACGCCTTTTCCAGATTATGTCTCGTTTAGAGATAGAGACGGTTCCTTCATGATACAGGAGCTTTGTAACGTTATAGAAGAATATCAGAAGTCTTGGGATCTCTTGCACATGATAACTCTGTTACATAGAAGAGTTGCTTATAACAAAATAACGTTTGCACCATCACACCTAGCGATACACGAGAAGAAACAAATGCCCGAAACACGTTACTCACTTACAAAGCTACTTAAGTTTTAGATAATTTAATAAAAAATAAAATATTTGTAAATTATTGTTCTTATTAACACATCCTTTGATTGTTCATTACTTTTTTATTTTGGTTATATTCGTTCCGTTCAGAACAGGCAAAGAGAACCAAGCCCATACAGCCATGTCTTTTGTATTTTTGATTATTTTTAAATGTCAGGCCGGAGCCATATCTTATTCTCGTTTTTATTCTTGACTCAAGTTTTTATATGAGGCCTAAGCCATGTCTTCTTTTAATTTTCTTCTTCAATCATTTTTTTTAATTTTAAGGCCGAAGCCATGTCTTTATTAAAAAAATTTTTGTCAAATTCTTTCTTTTTTCTAATATAGTGTATTATCAATTTTTTACATTCCGTCTTTTTTCAATGTCAATTGTCAAGTCCTTGTAATGTCATTTTTAGTACAATAATTAATTTGTCAAAATCGATATAACAGTTAAATTCTGAAAATAGCTGAAATAGCTGAAAACAAATATCTTAAACAAAACGAACAAATTAGTATTATATACATATGTACAAATAACAAAACAATAAAGCCATAAACTGGCAAGAAGCATTCTTGAATGCTTAGTATTTGCTGAAGGGAGCGCGGGATATTTTCAGCAGTTTTAAAAATACTTAAAAGTTGGTCTACAAGGACCATCCTTTGAATACTAAACTGTGGACAATCAAAAAATATATGCTCGAGGGTTTCATCAGCACTATTGCAATATCTACAAGTTGAAGAGTCTAAAACATCAATCCTAATAAGGTGAGCACCAAAACTACAATGTCCCAGACGCAAATGACAGACTGTGGTATAATACTTTCTATGGCTATAGTCAGTGACCTGGGGTAGTGACTATTAGTCACTACCCCAGGTAAACCAGGGGGAAGACCTTTTTCTTTATCGTAGCTAACCATTTTCCTTTTACCACCTGATGCCACAAGTTGTAAAATTCTTTCTGTAACGTGAGTTTGAAGAGGGATAGAGCGTCCAAATAAGGAATTGGGAAATTTAAAAAGCTATGACTTAATTGATTGTTGGCCGGATTTGTAATAAATTTAGCTAAATAGTCTGCTTGCTCATTACCATGCACACCAATGTGGGCTGGTGTCCAGAATAGGACTATTTTCTTGTTTTGAGTCAGTAGATGATACAACTCTCTTATTTTATATATAATACAGTAGGACCCTGATTATCCGGACCTCGGTTATCCGAATTCGCTATTATCCGGACTGCCAATTGCGACGAGTTTATTGTAACATTAACATGTCAGAACTTACATAATGCCACGCCACTAATAACAATTATACGTACATTATGTATAATTTCTTAATAAAGGTTGATTTTCGCTCATATGCATTTGTTGTTTTAAATAAACACCTAACATTACATATGTATGGTACAGACTACATATGTACATATGCAAAAAGCCCGTTTTTCTTCATATATTGGTTTATCCGGACTTTCAATTATCCGGATGCCTACCAACAACAATTAGTCTGGATAATCAAAGTCCTACTGTATAGTTAGTTTGTGAATTTTGTCACTACAAACGGCACTCCGTTAATAAACTTAAACTATCCACTTTTGATGAGTCTGTGCTTGAATGTGCTCCATAGCTGTATACACAGCTATGGATTCAGCGGAGTGTGTGCTTGTGAGTGGATTCAGCCTATGACCAAATCCCCTTTTGACCTGACTATTATAGACAGTTATAGAGACTGCTTCATTGTTCCTAGACCCATCCGTATATATCTGATGATATCTCTGCCACCTATCAAGTTCCCTATAAATGTCTTCCTTATACTTTAGAAGACTTTTGACTACAATTTTAATCTCAATAAATTTTGATTCATTTAACCTAGAGTAACCAGGCCATACCATGCTAGAAAATATATAATGTTTATTAAAAATTTGTTCTGTTTCAGAAAAACCTTGAAACAAATATGAATTAGTATTGGCAGTCCTGTTAATAGTGTCCTGCAGTTTAACAAGAAGTGGATGATTACTAATGGAGAGCAACCTTGCAAACATTTTTTATTGTAAGTATTTAAACCTAAGTGCTATACCTCATATTACATTCCACCTGCATTGACACTATGGGAGTAGTTCGCATGGCACCCATTATAATACGCAAACATTTATTCTGTATCTTTTCTAATTTGTCTACTATAGTTCTTACCCCTGCAAAACAAAAAAAAGCATATTCAAAATGACTCCTTACTAATGATTTATACAATGTTTATAGAATCCTTGGATCAGCACCCCAATATGTGCTTGTTAAAGATTTTAAAAAATTACAAGCATTTAAAGCTCGAGATTCTAGAGTTTCAGCATACTTATTCCATCTAGAATTGTTTGTAAAAATAACACCTAAAAACTTTACAGAGCTCTCTACAGACATAACAAAATATTTACATTCCCATTTCTAATTCCATTTTTTGAAAAGACAACAACTTTACTTTTTTCATTGCTGACCTCCAGCCCAAGGCTATCAAAATAGTTCTGTAGTCTTTGAAGATCAATATGTGCTTGTTAAAGATTTTAAAAAATTACAAGCATTTAAAGCTCGAGATTCTAGAGTTTCAGCATACTTATTCCATCTAGAATTGTTTGTAAAAATAACACCTAAAAACTTTACAGAGCTCTCTACAGACATAACAAAATATTTACATTCCCATTTCTAATTCCATTTTTTGAAAAAACAACAACTTTACTTTTTTCATTGCTGACCTCCAGCCCAAGGCTATCAAAATAGTTCTGTAGTCTTTGAAGATCAACATTGCTTGTACACGTAAAAATTTAGTATCAGAGCAATAACCAACTAAATCATCTGCAAACTGCAGATTAGATACTTCACACCCCAGAGTTAAATTTAGCTGATCCATGAATAGGATAAAAAGCAGTGGGCTCAATACGCCACCCTGTGATACACCACCCCCTACAAGAATATCTTGGACCAAATAACTGATTGTTAACCTTAACAAACACCTTTCTGCAGTTCAAAAACTTAAAAATCCAATTTACAACTTTTCCAGGTACCCGCAGTAATAATAAAACTGAGGATAATTTGTTCAGATCTATATTATTGAAAGCCCCTACAATGTCAAGAAAAACACCAACTAGTACTTTATTCTCGGAATGAGCATTGTGGATATCCAGACAGAAATGACGTAGACTCTCACAAGCAGAACGGCCACAACGAAAGAAAAACTGATTGTAAGGTAAAAGATTATTACTTTCTATGTGAAAAATTAATCTCTGTTTTATTAATTGTTAGAAAATTTTTCCAACACATGAACCTAATGTAATAGGACTATAAGAATCAGCCAAGTTAAAGTCTTTGCCAGACCATTTTAATATTGGTACCAAACAGTCAGTTTTCCAACCCTCTGGTATAATAGTAGACGACCATAGACTATTTAATGATCTTAAAAAAAAATAGACAGAGTTTGAACATTTAAAAGTTTGAACATTCTGTAGGAAAGCCAATCCAGGCCACATGAAGAATCTTTTCTTGAGGCTAAAGCAGATTTTAACTCTTGCATAGTAAAACAACCGATCTGTATGAATTATCACTATTTACTCCAAGAACATTATCTATATTTATCTGTTGTGAAACAGTAGCCGGTGTGAATTTATATAAAAATGTTTGAGCCCAATTGAGGTCAGAAAATAAGTTGGAAGTCGGAAATCTTTTTTTGAATTTACTTATTTTAGTCCAAATGCGATTTATAGATGTCAAACGATTTATTGATGAGCAGAAATCAGACCAACTTTTACAACGTTCTTCTTTTAAAGTGCGTTTTTTAAAGGCTTGTGCGCGTTTGAAATTAATGTAATTTTTACTATTAAGACTAGTTTTGAAATTAATGTAGGCGTTCTTGCAATCTTCTACTACTTTTGAAAATTTATCATTCCAGCAAGGTACTTGACACCTTTTTCTAGGACGGTTATTATTACTATTAGTTGTGTTATGGTTTAAGCTGGGCCCGGAGAATTTGATTGCCAATAGAATAATTGCACAAAACTTTCTGTATGAGTGAAGCAGATTACTTTTGTGAACTTTAAAGTTCATTAACATTTCATTAACAATTTGTTCATACCTATCCCAATTTACTAATTACAGATTACTGTGAAAAGGAATGTTGTTCAACGAAAAAGAGGGTTCATGTTGATCTCCTACGAGAGTAAATTTTGTGATAGTTGGCAGATGATAACTGCCTAAAGGGTCCTGATGAACTTGCCAGTCACAAGAAGGAAATAAAGAAGAAGACACCATAGTCAAATCTAGACTGTTTGGTTTCCAAATATGAGAGCCTATAGTGGTTGATTGACCATTATTTAAAAGTATTAAGTCATTGTCATCCATGGAATCCCTAATAGCTCTGCCCCTAGAATCTATGCGACTACAACCCCAAAAAGTATGATGGGCGTTAAAATCACCTGCAAATATCAACGGTTTTGGAATACTGTACAATAAACGATCGAACTTCGCCTTTTCAAAACCAGGAAAACTATTACCAGGACTGTAAAAACTAACCAAGGAAATGCATTTATGTTTCAGTTTAATAACAATTACAACATTTTGTAACGAATCATCATAAAAAGTATCTAGTTTAGAGAAATGTATACCACTTTTAATTAATATTGCTAGGCCATTATGATCATTACCGCAGTCATTCCTAATAATGGTATAACCACGTATATTATTTTGGTATAAAAAATTTTGAAACTCAAGTCTGTTACTTAACAGACTTTGAGCGTTCCACTGTACAATATTTAAGATTTGGTGGTTGAATGTGACGATTTGCTATTTTTATCCTGGATGGTTTCTTTAATAGCTGAGCTAATAAATTGTAAACTAATACTGATATTTTGAGTTTTATTTAAAGTTATAACTTTTACTATAGATTCTGTTAATAGAGTCATTGCTTCAGAATTTGATAGTATGGCTCTGATTACTTCTTGAGTATTTAATTTTTTAATAAGGGAGGGAAAATTTAATGAATCTTTTAACGTGTCAGCATATGACTTGGGTTTATTGTTTGTGATTTTCTATTGCCTTATAGGGCACTGGCTAGAGATGTCGATGTGATTACCATTACAATTAATGCACTTAACTTTTTCAATGTTAACCTTGTATTCTTCTGAAAGAATGCCCCTCTGTGCATATGGAGCATCGCGGTGTATTTTTACAAAACTTAGCCAGATGATCATAGCGTAAACATTTAAAACACTGTTTTATAGGTGAGACATATGTGGAGACAGGCAGGCGCCACATCTTAATGTGAACATAGTCCGGCAGTGACGTAGCAGACGCAAAAGTTATTACTACGCTCTGAGTAGGTTGCAGTGTGAAGGTGTTATTTTCTCCTTTTACTTTACGCATTATGCGTCGGACAGAAATGACGTTTTTTTTTTGTTGATATTTCTTTATACATTTTGTGATTGGATAGATGAGTGAGAACCGAAGAGATAACTCCCGATAGTTCGTTGGCCCCTGCTGGTATTCAAACTTTAAGTATTTGTTCCTTTAGATATGTAGTATTTTCTAAAAAGGTATTTGCCAAATTCGCACATTGGAAAACTACACCGACCTTATATTTATTTATTTTTTTAAAATATTGTATACCTTTCACAGAGCGTATAAAACTAGTTCTAAGCGACATCATGTCCCTATTACCGAGTGGGACATCACTAGTACTTTCGACAAATATGTACTATGAATTCAGACTTGGCTTCCGCATCTTCAGGGTATCGCCGACAATAATCAGCGACCCTAAAGGGAGCGAAGGCATTTGCATCCTGCAATACTGGCGAATCCTCGCAATCGGAATCGCTGCTTGTGCTGAAATTCAAGGACTCATCCGAATCCTTCTTTTTACGTTTTTTCACCATCTCTCCACATAAACACTTATATACAGACTAAATTTTACTTCTTTACAATAAACTAAACGAAAATTTGCAAATTATAGAAATCATACGTGAAGCGGTTAGTCTTTCTTCAAACTTAACATTGAACATTATCTCAATTTTGTACAACAATAAAGTATTATTTTTATACTGTATTCATCTATAAATAAATTCAATAGTTTTTAATCCTTCTTCCATCATTTATTAGACGATTAATTTTCTAGACCAAGCTAATGATACTACATCTCTTTACAGTTTATTTCGATCTGGTAAAAGGTTTAACAACCGATTTCTTGTCTGGTAAATTAATTCTGAGCTTTTAGATGGTTAAATAACATGCTATTAAAATTTCAGCTATACTAAAATATTTTGAAAAAAAAAATTTTTTAAATTCAACTTTGCCGTTTGGCACCGTTTAAACAACAGTAAAATTATCTGGCAATAATAAATTTATGTTGTGAATAGTTCAATAAAAATAATAATAATAAAAAAAACCTTCTTAAAATGATTTGAAATAATAATTCGTTTACCTGCACAAGTACGATGCGCACTGATGAACGCAACCACTACCGGCAGCCAGATAGCCCGTATGACGTCCAGGGGAGTGTGAGAGATAGCATATCTAAAAACTAGCCTACCTGAAATTCTTGTTTTTTTGACGTTGCTAGCTCTCGTACCATTACACTGAGGCCAAAATAACTTAATAAGTACGGAAACTGGAACGTAACATTAAGATTTGTTGATCGAATCCTTTATATTGAAATTTAATGCAAGTAACAGCTCAACATTAGTTTAATTTTAAAATATAACTATTAGAAAATTCGAAGTTCATTTGCTCATTGTAATATAAAGACAATTATATATGCAATAATGTTAATACGTATAACCGGTACAAAGATGAATATAAACACATAAAATTATGTGCTTAGAAATAATTTTATAGAATCATAAAAATATTTTTATAAATAACTTCAAGGACAAATAATATAGGCAAAAGGAACTTGATTTAATCTTTTATTCACTTATCAAATTTAAACATTTTAAATTGCAGTACATATACAGATATACAGTGGCGTAACTATACCGTTCGAGGCCCGTGGCAAATTCATCGGATGGGCCCCTCCCCCCAATACAAAAAAAATGAACCAACAATAATAATATTTTTTTATTTTATAATACTTATTTATACACTTTTACTTGCAAGAGTACAATAATAAATCACTACGTTAAGTAGGTACATACAAACTTTATAATTATACTTTGGTACTTGATTTTCTAATAATTCACTTTAAAATTAATATACCTAATTATAACCCTGGATGTTTCAAAAGTAACGTGAATAGGCATCTTCTGGGTAAGCTCGCTCCATCGTAGGCCACATCATACCTTAGACATGATTGTGGTCAAGAGCAAGCCCATTTCAAATAATAAAAAAAAAAGTACAGTCAGCATCTTATTGATATAGACACATAGAGTTGTCAAAATGATTTGAACAACAAAAAAAGCAATTTGATATACGCAGTCCGAATAATCATATTGTTAAAAGCACACAAGTTGTTCAAAATATAAAATGTTAATTATTAAAATTCCTTCCTTCGGACTTTCTGTTCAGCAAAGGTGGTAATGATATCATCAAAGTTCAAATTTCGGGCCATAGAATTTTCGATGGATAGAATAGCTAAGTTGCTTAACCTGTCTTGTCCCATAGAATTTCTTAAATAAGTTTTTATCAATTTCAGTTTTGAAAACGATCGCTCGGCACTAGCCGTAGTCACAGGAATGGTGAGAAATAATAAAGATGCAGTGCACACTTCAGGAAAGCTTGAAGATATAAAATGATTTTTTATTATTAATAAGTCAGCAAGTTCTCTTATAGAAGATGATGTTTCTATTTCGTGTCTAAAAGAGGATCGGAAACTAAGAATTTCTTTGCAAAACGAGATGGATATATCTTCTTTATATAGATGGACAAATGCTAAAGCCTTCTCCAACAAATCAGTATCGTTCAAATTTTCTAAAGTGGCAGGTTGCAAGACACTGAAATTGGAAACAATTTCATTCATTCCTAGGAAACGCGATCTCAGTTGATTAATGATTATGTCTAATACATGATAGAATACGCTCACGGTAAACAAGCTTTCAGGATCTTGGAGACGTTCATCCTCACAAATTTCATCAAAATGACGTTTCACTTTTCTCTGATGAGTTTTAGGAAATTCAGGGTTTATAGACCATTTCGTTGCAATACTATTTGCCTCCATTTTTAAATCTTCAAATTCATTTCGATACTTTTCAAGTTGTTCTAGACAAAACTTTTTTTACTAAACATGTATGATAATTAATAAATGCTGGGAGTTGGGGTTCTCCTCTGACCGGGGGCCCCTTCCGGCTGGGGGCCCGTGGCATTTTGCCGACTTGCCACCCTGTAGTTACGCCACTGCAGATATACTTACTAACATTTTAATAAGTATTGAATAAAATAATCTTTGAAGTTATGTTTAAGACATTGTAATTTGTATCTTCTGTACTTATAATTATCTTCTTCATGTATAATTGTCCTGAGATAATTTTAAATTAATACAGTAATTAAATCTCTATTGTCTTGTAAAACTTCAAGGAAAAAACTATAATTTAAAAGAGAATATAAGTATACCTATATATTTAATTCAATTATCATAGCTTCATTGCTATTAAAAAGCAGGTGGTCTAATATACGAAAATGCTGTCTTATTATGAAAATGTACCAATTATACTTACTTTCTTATAACGTTTTTGTTTCTAATTTTTTACATACAATTATACATTATAAGAAATGGTTGCACTTTACATGTTGAGTACTTTAGTAGATACTTTTTTGGATCGTGAATTTAACATACAAACACACACACACACACACACATACGCACGCACACACACACACACACACACACACACACACACACACACACACACACACACACACACACACACACACAATAACCGTCTTTTATAATTTTACCATTACGCAAAGGATGTCAAGTCTCTTCATATCTAGTTTTACTATTTGCAACAATTAATAACCGACCTCAATGTTAGTAGAAAAATCATTACGAAACCACTACATTTCTTAATCATACATTTTAAATGATAACAAACCTGGTGTAGGAATAAAACGCAGTCATAAAAACATGTATTTGTATATTTTATATTATAATTTGAGCAATTTAAATTCTAAGTTTTCTTTGGCTTGGATTTCGTGGTGCCATTTGTGTACGTAACCTTAGAACTAGATACAAGTTTGTTAATCTTTTCGCCGATAACATAGAAAATAAAAGCAATGTAGAGGCTAACGGCTATAAACCCGAATCTTGCCGGCCAATTCAGCTTGTCGAATATAGGATACGGCCAGGCGCCTGTTTTGACGTAAATAACAAAGAACCAAGTCAAGTACAATAGTTTGAAAGTAAAGAGGGCGCTGAGTCCGACTTTTCTTGACGGATAACTTATGTGGGATGTCAATAATTCTATTAATATGAACACAGTTATGGTCGTATGCATGATGTGATTGAACAAAGGTGTGTATACTTTTGCTACAGCATCTGGGAATATAAGATCTCTGTCCACCGCGTATATTCCCCAAAACGCGAGTGATACGTATATAGCTGCTGTAAATGCAACACTGAAAAGAGTGTCTTTAATTTTTCTGATGACAGGCGGTTTTTTTGGCGCCCTCGCGTTTGATCCCGCGATGTCGTTTAGAAACGACACCAAGTGGTATATTGTCTGCAATACCTGAAAAGATTTTTTTATAAACTATAATTTTTGTTCGTTAATAATATCTATTAATATACATAATATTTTAGTCTATCCAAGATTACTCATTAGTTATTAAAAGTGATTTTAGTTGTGTATATATTTTTATGACTCAAAATTATTTTTAGAATCTTTTCTATAGTTTAAAATTGTCACACTAAACATAGGTTTGAAACTAATTGTTATTTAATACCAAACTTGATTGAATAAATCTACAATAATTCTCGGATTTACGAGACATAAATACATTGTCATCTTGTCTGTCCGTGGTACATTTGTAAACCATAGGTTTGTTTTAAAATCTGTATTCTCAAATGTCTTAAATATCAATAAAAATCCTAATCTTATAAGTGAAAAGCCCCAAATACGTCTTCATATAAATCGGTGTTGACATCTACCTAACATCAGAAAATTATCTTTCAGATAATTCTAATAGGAATAAGCGATGGCAATGAGTTATTTGTGTTATTACATTAATATTGACGAAGATAATAAACTAAATAAATTATAAAACACATGAACTAATAGAGGTTTTTAATATTTTTAAACAAAATAAACGTATTTAAAAAACCTTAACCGCAAAAACTGATTTAAAATAAAAACTACACGGAATTAAGTAGAAGGTTTTAAATTTACAGTCTATAAAAAAATAATATAATTGTTAGTTTATTTGTAGTAAAATTGTTACTAAAAAGAATTGCCATATAACTTCTAGTTCTTTTTTTAAGTACCTGACTGTTGAGGAGTTGTTTTTAACGATATTTTGATAAAAATCTACCCCACACTAAAATAATATTTGTGCAAAAACTGCTCAAAAACCTCAATTTAAATATGTTGTTAATTTAAATAATGTCTTTTTCGCTTTTTTCCTTACTTAAATAAACTTTCTTATAAGATTTAAAAATTGCTGATAACTGTGACTAATGTTTTAGCTAATAAAGTAAATTGTCATTAAATTAACATGGAAGGAATAACAAAAACTATGACGTGTATTTCAAACAAAATTGTATGTTTTTTCTAATAGATTAAAAATTAAAAACATTCAACAACAACAGAAATACATATAAAATGTTATTTTCTTAACCGCAAAAAAATATACCACACATTGGTTCGTAATAAAAAACAGAAAATTTTATCGATATCGGAACGAACTTGCACATTGGCTTTATAAGTTTGGACACTTTTAAGAAAATAAATAAAAAAACACCTTCCTGCGATTTTAATTTTCCTGCGATAAAGATAACAAGTAATGAATTTATTTATTAAATTAATATATCAAAATGCATTCGGCATTAATTACTGATATTAACATATTCTGTATACATTGTTAAATTAAAATTTTATTTTTACTTTGTAAAGCGTTGATAAAAAAATATTTTTTTTATGGATATTATCTAATTATGTAACTTTGTTGTTTTGTAATTTTGTTGTGGTATATAGTTATGTTTTTGATTGTAAAACTTCAAATATTAAAAATATAATGTTTTTAGGGTCTCATAGAGGACTCAGGTCATCATACATTGTGGGCTATTTCACTTTTTGAAATCATTGTATGTAATTATTACGTAAAATAACAGCCGGCTTTCTGCTTGGTCAAAGTTGAATGTGGCTTACTCGAAGTAAATTGTGGATGCGTAAGAAACATGATTTGCTTTAAAGATATTTTATAGAAAAAATAAACCTCATTGAAAGAACCTTTTCAATTTTTATAATTATGTATGTTTTGTTATACCTTAATCGTATAACTTTTGTAAAGTTGGTACAGTAAAGGTATTAATATCGTATTTTTAATTAAAGCAGATCTTAAACTGCTATAAAATTTTGTAATATTTTTACAAATATAAATGTATCAAATATCAAATATAAAAGTATCTTCTGCGTGCATTCCAGTAATCAATACTTTGTAAACCAATTAGTAACGAATTCGATAAATACAAAAACTTCTAAATCTTTGCGAAGAAAATATTGCTTAAAAAGTTTTTTGATATTCTTTAATAACATTTTTTTTTATAAGAGATGTATTCTTAAATATTTATCATAAGTAATTTTTCCGCGGGAATAATTACGTAATGAATAATTGTTGCAGGAATGTGTTATCATTGCTTGTTTACAATACAATTATCATTACTACATTAAGTATGTGAAAGAAACGTAGTGTAAATTGAGAACCTGTTTTACACACATTGTATTGGGTTCTAAATATTTCTCAATTGCTTACTTTATGCCTTGACCAATTTAAATATTATATACGACGACATAAGAAAGTTTTAATTATATGAATCATTTATTTACTATATAATTCACACGCTTACCAGACACCATATCGTTAAAAACATGCTCCTCGATTTAAACGGTAAGTTCTCCATGGCTTTCGTTGGCATCGGTAATTCAAGATACATTTGGTCGTAACACAGAAACGACGAGTTTATTACGAACACCGACAAGTGGAAGAGTGTCTTTAACATTTTGTATAGTTTTTTATAACAATTAACAATTTATGTGTCAGCTCACGACCGCGTCACTTACTGTTGTGACTTGTGAGTTGTGAATGAAGCGGACCGTTTGAAATTATTGTAGATACTGATGTATACGCTTTAAATTTCAATATCAAGTCTGTTATTCTGCAATATTTGAATATTGCTGACGATGGTGTATGTAAAATAATAACATTTATTATAGTTTTGATATAAATTAGTGCAATTCAATTTCAGATATATCGATAAATATATGTAACAGTTTTTTTAAACATGAAAGGTAACTCATTTTTAAGTGTGATAATTTTGTTTTATGTTGAAATACTTTATTTTAAACATATTAAAAAATCAATTTCGGCACTCGTCCGACAGAGGCGCGTCCGGGTGAAAGGTCGAGTGTAAATGTTTATTGATATGAAGTTTCATTACTGATAAGAGTCGGCAAAGATGGAATGAAATAAAAAAGAGATTCGCCCTTTTAATTGACTGTCACTAAGCGGTATATTATAATTTATACACAAATTATACTTAAAATTTTAATTTGTAAAACCTAAAAATTGGAAAGGAGGCAATATATTTATTGCATCAAAGATTTATTGCGATTCTTGACGAAATTTAAGTGATGACTGATGAAGGTTAATGACTTCAAACAAGCTAAAAGTATTGAATTGGTAAGACATATATTATTAAAAGCGAAAGGTATTTTTTATTTGCTTGTTACGACATCGGTAGGTCATAAACAGTTAGTGAATACATACTGATAAAATAAAACAAAGACGAAAACAAAGAAAATAAGATTTTTAACCACGAAATAATCAATTCTAAGGTAAAAAAATAGAAGGTAAATTGTATTCTAGTATATATATGAAATGTAAAAGAAAACCTACAATATATTGTGAAAATTATAGACTTTTTAAAATACATGTGCTTTCCATGTGGATAATATGTGTTTAGTTTGACAACGAAGATTAAGATACGATCTGGGTTATTAAACACCAAATATTATTTGCGATAATAGGTTTCAAATTTATTATTTAAACGATAAGCGATAAAAGAAGAACATTTTTTAGTCGATATACATATGTTCTTAAATAAACATTTTAAGATATATTTAGGTACCTAATAATATGATGGTTTAGTATTTACAACAAATAAAGTAAGTCAATAAAGGTGAGGCAATTGATTCAGACCGATAATAATACATTTAGTCAATAACGAAGCTGACAATCAATTTAAATTTTTCCATATACTGTACTTCAGTCCAAAGTTATTTTTTTTTTAACTTAAAGTGTATTGTACTTAGTAGGACAGTATTAAGAGATAACAAACAGTAAATCTTTTTATTCACATAACTGCTCAACAATCACTTTTTTCCTATGGATTATTAGTTTAGTTATCTCTTTGTATTTTTTAATGAAATTCTACCATTTATCAAACAAAACATCTATCCAGAAATCTTAGCACACATTATTATCAAAGTAGGTATTTATTATTTAAGTAATAATCCGATAACGGTCTGTATTTTGACCATGAAACCGTTTTGAAGCTACAATTTCTCAGGATGTCCGATAATTATCATAATCATATCCATTTTGTTAATACTTCATTATTAAAAGCGACATCTGTACACCACATTGGAAGACTATTTGAACATTGAAATATCTACAGATTATAATACTTTCCCAGATTTTATTTAGATGGCGCTAGTTAAGTATACTTTGTTTTATTAACAGGTTGACTGTCATAAGTCTTAAATGTTTACAGATGATTCACCCCAACTCTTAGGGTAAATTTCAGTGAAACTTGTATTGAGTTTTCTATAGTCTCCAGCCGATATATTAAATTTTATGTCTGTGGATTTATATAAGACATAATAACGATCAGAAAAATCTTTTATAACAAACTTAGTAATCTCTATCTATAAGGTTTCAGACGAGGTTGGTGAAGTCGGATTATGTTTTTCCTTTGAACATCAAGATCAATCGTCTGGCGTTTTATCCATACTTACTGAGACCAATCAGGCTTTATACTTTATGTACAAACGACATTAAAAAATTTTTATCCGACTGTACAAAGCTTAGGGGAGAAAAATTAGAATATTTGAAACAATCGAATTTGTTTGCTACTGGAGCATATTAAAATAATTTGATAGAATTGCTATCGATGGCCTATGTTTATATTTAGATTTGCGTAACAAGCGAATTCTGATTTCCCGTGAGGTTTCAACGAACCGAATAACATGCCATACTTAACGCTGAGATAACTTTTTATGATTTTTTTTACAAATTGTAATGTAAAAGTTTATAGTCCAAACCTTTTAAGACTACAACGGAACTGGAGTCTATCTTCCCTATTATTTTTTCTTATTCTACAGGAATGAGCAGTTTACCTCGAAACAGAATACACCTAATACTCAATATACATATTTATTTCTATTATTTCATATTATATAACGTGGGAATGTAATATAAATGTAATAAATAGTTAACACAAGGCTAATTAAAAACAGATTTTTCAACAATAAAATATTTAATATTGCTTTATAAAAATATCGATTTCTTTATTGCCATATAAAAAATAATTTGTCAGATCCATATCAATTTAAATTCTATAAAACTGTATATAATCTACCATCTACCATAGCATTTGGTAAATCAGCATGGGGAAAGTCAAATTCCTGTAGGTATATGAATATTTATGAATTATGGCCAGATTTTGTATTCTTTGTTGAGAGGGGCTTTGTGAGGGAATATTCAAAGGACTTGCATACTTTTAAAAATATTGAATACATTTTCATATTTCTTTCTAAATTATATCTGTTTTTGACAACGGAAAACATTATTCATTTTAATGTTTAAATGTTCGATACAAATTCAGATGATTTTAATATTTTAATGTGTAAATTGTTTACGTAAAATGTCAAATAAATGTCAACGTCAGTCGTGTGAAACAGGCTTTAGGATTTTGTAAATTTAATTTCGACTTGCATTACTGTGTCTGAGGCTCGGATTATTAATATTAAATCCATCCGTCGGTTTGTCGGTAGTGAAGAGTTCGGGCAGATATTATGATAATTACTTCATACTATGGATATGACAGAAAAATTTCTTTTGTATTTAAGGTTTGTTTTTGCAGTTAACACTTCTAACGTACATAACGTAAACATCCATTGATTTTTATTTATTCCAACGTATGTAATTTTAATTCCGTTTTTAATATTGATAAGCATTATTCTTCCGTTCATCTACACTCTAAGATTATGACGTCTCATTTTGCTTTTGTGAAAATCTAGTCAGAAACTTTAAAATATCTATTTTGTAATAAATACGTCCTTAACACGATACTGTTATTCAAACATTTTCATTCAAAATATTTAGAAGTTGTTATTTTGATTATTATTTAAGTGTTATTTTAATTGCCGTATCCGTTTCCTCGTCAGCCGTCATCATTGGAGTTTTATAATGAAGCTCGCAAGTCACGGAGTTTTTACCACGGGGCGTTGGGAGCTCGCCGACGGTGAAAATTAAGTGCTTTCTATTTTACAGAGAGGTTTTAATGATTTTTTCAAATTTCCACGTGACGGAATGTAGTGCTGGGGAATATTTTTTACATAGCATCCCATATGAGCTCATTAAAAACGGCTTAAACTTTTAAAAATATATAAAACAGACTATTATTATTATTTAAAAAAAAGTTTATTTTTGTAACGCCTTATTCAAAAAAAATTGGTTTTCATTTAATTTAATTTTCTTTATAGAAGTTCACAAAAAATAAATTGTTATAGCCAAGCTTCAACAATTACACGTACCTACATATATGTTATATGTTTAAATAAGTCTGAAGAGTTCATTCCTTTGCGTTGGAAATGCATTCATTAGTCGGAGCTAATGAGACAAGCGAAATTTTACTTTGACATTTTTCATAGTCTGTGGTCGACTTATTCAACTTCTATAGACTTTAAACATTTCTAAGTACTGAAAAACTTAATGGAATTGATTTATATTATTTATTTTTTAAATCGATGTTAAAAAAGCGATGTATTATAATAGTAATCGTTTACGACAGCGATACGAACACCCGCTGAGATATTAACGAGGTGCATTCAGAGCCTCCTTTGAATATAGGCTGTAATCATCCGCGGCGGTGCACATACGTTAGAACAAACCCAGGACATGGAGGTTAGTGCACATTATATATAAAAAGACAGTAAAAGAACCTGCTATTTATTTACTACTCTTAAACTATCAGTTCAGTTACAGAATTTGTAATGTTCAGCGTCACTTCCACTTATAGAACTATGAAAATTAAAAAAAAATCATAAAATCGTTATAACTCAAATGGATCATTGACACATTTATCAATATAGCTCTATTGTTTATTATAGTACCTACCTAAACCTGAAATATTGTATTTATGGTGTCCGTCTCACAAAAAATATTGTTTTGAATGAAATCTTATAATAATATCAATCATATATCAGAATAATATACATATGTATATTGTAAATAAAGTTAAATACGATATATATCACTGTCGATATATTACTATATCAGTATTGTAAACAAATACTTTTGGTTTCTTTTTGATTACCGCGAGATAAATTTAATTATTAAATGCAAGGGATATGTTATTAAATGCTAAAATTATATCTCATCGTATGAAAACGAAGTGATACAATTGTGTTAGGGAAATATTAATAAATTAATTTATGAAAAGATATAATAACTTGTCAAAGTTTAAGTCAGTGGTGGCCTAGTGGTTAAGAGGCCCGCCTCTCATGCCTGAGTTTGGGTTCGATCCTGGCAAGTTCCAATGTGATTTTTCCGAGTCATATGTACTTTCTAAGAGTATTTAGACATCACTGATTAATGCATTCCCAAAGCGGGTTGATATCAGGCAGGCGGCCGGTCGTAAAAACAATTAGCCAAAACTATTCACTACATGTAAGGCAGACCCTGGCTAATGCTGGGAAATTGCCAGGCTGAAGAAAATAATGACTTCTCAAAGAAACAAAAAGATATTGTCTTGTCTCGAAATTATTGAAATCTATAAATATATATGAAACAAAAAATAAATTAATGTAATTTTTATTAAAGTGTTTGATTGGCGAGTGATTCTGAATTAGTGAAAATATTTTATTTACATTCAGATTGCGTAACAGAATCCAGTTATTACTAAAAATATATGGACCCTACTCACAAGAGCATGTCAAGCCACATTAGCGCCAGACGTTATACCGCCCGACGTATTCTAGAAAAGTCTGCTTTTAATCATTTCGCTATTAGAAAATATGGATATGCTTTTTAAAATGTTTAATTCTACATTTAATGAAACGTGAAAAGCTATTTTACTTATATTTCTTATACATTCAAGATGCTTCCTTAAGTATATATAAGAAAAGGCATTATAAATAAATAAGTGAATCGTTGAAGAGTTGCTAACATTTATTTATGTTGTACATTAATGAACTACTTAGAATTTAAATGCATCAGTAGGGCTTGTAGCGGCGTATGTAATAGGTTTAAAGTTTATCTCGATAGAGTAGGATTATTTTTCTTATATAACCCTTGTTGATAAAATCCTTTGCATTAACTAAAATATCATTAAACGAAAGATTTATACTAAAACTGCTGTGTGTTATTTGTTATTAATTAACTTATTAACTCAATAAAATCATTACTTAATCAAATTAAACTATGTTTGTGTAAATAATATTGTCTATATATCTGTAAAATGTACATAAAAAAGTCTTCTTAATCACCTTGTATTATATATGTATGTATTACTTCCAGGATAGTTTTTCGACAGTCATAAATAATGTGGTGTGTTTCAAAGCGTACCTTCCCTTCAATATAGTTGAGTAGAGTCACTGCCGCGACTGGCAAATACGTTTAATATACATAGAAGTTACTTTAATCACTGAACACTTCTAGTCTAACTGATTTCAGATTGTTAAAAATATGATAGAAAAGATTGTGATCTTATTGATGTATTTGTATATTTTACCAGTATAAATTGTTTTATAATAGTTTATGTAGTGTATATGCTAGAGAAACTGTATGTGATGTTTGGGTATGTTTTTTTTTATGCTATGCCTTATTTCGCATTAGAATCGTGGAATATTTTGCATATGTCGAAGTTTTTATTTGTTGGAAGAATTATTATATTAAGTACTGGATGGAAGAAACACGAAGGAGTTTGTGGAAGGGAATAAAGGCGTCTATTTCATTATTATTATTAGGTATAGCTATATTTTGATTCAAGTTATATGACACTGTCAAGATGACGGATGATTTATTTGCTGGGTTACCACTATATTTTTTTAAGCACTTTTTTTCTTTGCTCCTAAAGCCGATGTCCGCTCGGTCATAATTCATTTCAAATCTGGTAGGCAATATCTCTATGCAGACCTTAACTTTTCTAATTAATATGTAATAATATTAAAACAGATATAACTCGAGCAGTACGGCTTGCGTTCGTGCGTGGTTGTAATCGGACTATTTAAATTCAAAGTCATCCCAACTGCCACTTAACGAGAGTTGTTACAAGTTGTAACTTTATGTATCCCGATTGTTTTAATAATATTAAGAACCTTCCAACTTCAGACATAGCTCTGTTAAATAATTATTAATAACGTAATTTTTAATGACATTCAAAGTTCATTCATTGATATTTATATATTGTTTTGGCTAACATTAAGATTAATTTACTAAAGTTAAATAAACTTTCTTATTTTAACAAAACATTAGTTTGTACGGAACAATAAAACGCGAGTAACTAATAAAGAAACACACACATAGTTATGTTATGTTCATTCAAATATTTTTATAGTTATAACAAACAGTGACATTTGCTTCAATCTATTAATATCCCAACTCGTATAATCGAGTAATATTATTGAATGATCAGTATTAATATCCAATTGAGATGGAATGTTCAATACGGTATATTTGATAAGCGACAATCATCACAGCAATGGGAATACCATTGTCGTTAAAATCTATTGAAACAGAAGCCCGGTTATAATAATAATGTTACTATAACAATCTGATCATATTTAAAGAGCATTACTAACTATTGTTGCTTTATATGAAGTTTAAGTTTATATTCATCTAAATCATGAAGGCTTATAAGAATTTGGTTTAATAAGAATTTTGGTTAAAGTAAAATTATTTTGAATTGATATAATCTTGGCTTCGAATCCTAATGCATATTAGACGTTCCTTTGGCTGTTTTTTTATTTTTCATATTTGTTCATAACTCACATCTTTTTTATATAAAATATTTTGCTCTCTTTATTGGATTGTGTCTTAATTATGCTTTTCAAATTATTGCACATTATAATATGTAAATATCAGTGTAATGTATAAATAAAACTCAATAATTCCATTTCCCTTCTATTAGTTATACATGATACTACTAACTGTGGTTGAAGCAATTAGTTTCAACTCTCCACTTTAAGTGATTTGTCACACCGCTTTTAATCCTTTCATTAAACAGAAGAAAATGTTTTAATATAAAACTTGGCTCATTTCCAGGACGGATTTAATATATTTTTATGGAACTAATTTAAGACTAACTAAGTTAATTTTAACTTTGATCGTAATTGAAAGTATGTATTGGATATTGTTTGATATTGCAGTTTATATAAAGAAAGATCTGCGGTAATGTTTATAAACTAACTAGCGGCCCGGTACGTGCTTCGCTACGTATAAAGTGAAATAAAATAAACAAATCGGAACATCAAATTCATTTATTTAATCAAAAAAATATTTTATTTAAAATCGAAATCAATTGCTAGCTATTTACAACACACTTCATCCAAAACATTTGGATAAACAATATTTTTTGTTTTTCCATTTTGAGCATAAATAAACAAACGGCTGGGGGTACCGACTCTGGAACAGGCAACATATAACTGGCCATGTGAAAAACAATGTTCCTCCAAATTCACACCACAAACGTGAAGTGTTTGACCTTGGGCCTTGTTGATGGACATCGCAAATGATAAACGCACAGGATATTGTAAACGTTTGAACTCAAAAGGCATATCAGTTGGAATCATAGGTATACGCGGTATCAAAACAACTTCTCCTTTTGATTTACCAGTTAAGATCGTAGCTTCAATCAAATTTGGAAATAACTTTTTCACTGCCAATCTGGTTCCGTTACACAGTTTTGGTGGATTAATATTTCGCAATAATATAATCGAAGAACCAACTTTCAGATTCAAGCAATGCGGTGGCATACCAGCCGGCTCCAATGAATTTAAAAATTCAATTGGATAATTCATTGCCTCATCTTGATTCATAACACTGTCAATTGATTTATATTTCGTGACTACGCCTGGCAGTTTCGCTTGAATTTGAAAATTAATTGCATTGACATGAATGTTTTTCGGTGCTAAAATGGCGCGTTCTGTCAACCAATCATGATTTCTGTAATTCTGAACAATATTCGGAAAAACACATTCAATCAATTCATCTATCGATTGCGCAATTGTACAAAAATTGTTCGGTACAGCGATCAATCCGTTGGTTCTGTCGATTTGTATTTTGCCGTCACCAATTTCTAACAATTGTTTTGAGAACTCATGGGCAGCTGGATCATTTTGTAGGTGAACACGCATATTAATGTTTAGTGTCAATTTTTGTAGATATCTCCAAAGAACTGATGACTTCAAGCAGGCATTTATTTCATCAGCAGGAGTTGATCGAGGAATGACAGGCAATGTTTGACGAAAATCCCCTGAAAGTAATATCAAAGCACCACCAAAAAGCTGTTGATTACCACGTAAATCTTGCATTGTTCGATTGAATGCTTCTAGTGATTTTTTATTCGCCATTGTACACTCATCCCATAAAATAATTGACGTTAATCGCAGAACTTTTGCCATAGCAGAATTTCTCGATATATTGCAAGTTGGAGTTTCAATCACCTGTACATTCAATGGCAATTTTAATGCAGAGTGTGCGGTCCGACCACCTTCTAATAATGTAGCAGCAATTCCCGAAGATGCAAGTGCTAGTGCAATTTTCTGATCTGATCGAATAGTCGCTAAAATCAATGATATAATGAACGTTTTACCTGTGCCACCAGGTGCATCCAAAAAATATAATCCACCTGCATTATTGGAAACGGCTTGCATGATTGTATCATATACATGTTTTTGCTGAATATTTAATTTGGTTATATTCGATTGTACAAATAAACGCAAATCATTACAGTTGAATTCCTGCTCACGTTGCAATTCACGATCAAACAAATCATGCATGGGACGATTTGGTGCGGTCATACCCAATTGTACTAATGCTTTATTTGCAATCGTTAGACATATATCTTCAATTATTATCAAAGCTTCGTTGCACATTTCCAAGGTAATCAACAAATCAGGATTTCTTGCATGATGACGCATACGAATTAAAATATCTTCTGCCATATAATTTTTATATTTGTTCCATAATTCAAGTGGATTTGATGGCATACATGTCGATAATATAATGGCAAATAGCATTCGTATTTGTTGTGGATGAGCGGACGTAGATGCATCATTAAGTGTTGAATCCCAATGTGCATCATCCTCCAACAAATGCAAGAGTTGACATGCTTCACGATATGTTTGACACAAATGACCGTCGACTGTTCTTAATTCTTGAAATGATTTTGGGCCATTGACGTTAACTAATAGCAATCGCAAATAAAAACACTCAGCATTGTTTGGATGTACTGTATACATTCTCCCAATTGCATCTGTTTTGAAAATGCCTGAATGCCCATCGACTGCTGTTCCTTGTTTACGTCTTTGAAATTTTTTTGAAGACACATTCCATGTATAGTACTGAGGCACTTCGGAATATAACAAATTTCTAGCAAATGTATCAGTTTCGCATAATTTAAAAAAAGCTGTCAACGTAGTCGCTGGTGGGTGTGCTGCTCTTTCCAATGCATTTGCTTCATTAAAATAAATACGTTGGCCATTCTCAAGATGCACAGCTAAGTGAACAACCACAGGATGTCTTTCGTGCATTGGAAACGACAGAATCCTCCAGACAGCTTCATTACTACTAATATAGCGCCCCAGTTGATACTGAGTAATTTCATCATTTCTATTATCACCAGCTACACCGAAAACAGCCATATCGCTCCCTTTATTTACATACTTGCAAATATATTTAATGGATTTGACTGAATTACAATACTCCACATTTATATGAGCCTTGAATATTTTCGATAATAATGGACAATACGGAACCACCCAACGATTATCAACTTCAACGTCCTGGTTACGCATTCTAATGTTTGCCGTTTTGCCATTATCATTAGGTGATCTACGTCTATACAACGGATATCCGTCATTGCCCGTTATTGTGTCTGAAGTCAATTGTCTTGGGTATCGTTTCGAACACTTTCCATCAATCATACATGGCGAATTCATATTTAGTTCACCGCACGGACCATGTATCATGTTTTTAACGACAACATCAAATAACTCAGGATCAACAGTTTGATCAGGAATTTCACCTGATATAACGTTATCGATTTGATCCGGAGTTATTTTATTTACCAGCCAAATTAATATATGTGCGTGCGGCAATCCCCTTTTTTGCCATTCGATTGAGTACATATGGCAACGCACCTCTCCAAATACACTTAATTTCACAATTAAATCCATAAGTGCTGTCAATTTTCGCCGAAAAAAACACGTGCTGTAATGTCATGACGATCAGTTGTCGACTGGCCTTCAAATAAATTGTTCTTGATGTCATCCCACTGCGGATTACATGTAAATGTAATGAACAGATCCGGTCGACCGTATTTTCGTACATAAGACATTGCGTCTTGTGCATATTCGTTCATATGCCGTGGGCTACCAATATACGAAGATGGCAATATAGTTAAACGTCCGATGTCATTAACATTAGCATCATTCGCTATCGCATCTTGCAAATGAATATATTCTTCGGATCTTAATTTTGCTTGGTTGAAACGAATAAAATTAAGACGTTCAGTCTCTATTTTGGCATACATATCAACGATGTACTGATGATATAGTTTACCACATTTTAAGATATAATTTTGTTCTTGTGGACGAATCATCAATCGATACGAATAAAAATTCATGGCACTAACTTTTTTCTGTATATGTAGACCTGATAATAATTACAAAATGTGACTTTAGAAAGTTGTAGAAATGAAATGTCAACACACTAAAAATAGGTCAATTATTTACCTGTTCGTGGATCAATCATTGGTATATTGATATGGTAACCATCGTCACCTTTCCAATGCAATATTGGGTACTGTAATGCATCGTAACTACGATGAAGTTCCGAAACACGTTGCAATTGCTCATTTCTACGATGAAGTACAATATCACGGGATTGAAACTGATCACCAAGAATTACAATTGCAACCTCATCAATTGTTGGTGCATTAAATCGCCTTGCATGCTCTCCAAAAGGTGTTCTATCAGCTCTTATTACGATTTTGTGATTATCAGTTGGCATACGATCGAGAGCAATTTTAAACAATTGAACTAATGCGTTATGCTGATGGAAAAACCTTTGTAGCTCACGAATAATTTCTCGTCTTGTATTCGAAACAATTGCACAACGTTGATCTAATTCACGATTTTCATCACCAATAAAATAAATTTGCAAAAATTGATGATCAGCGTCGGGGTATGGCAATAACGAACCAGCTTGATGATAAATCTGGCCCTGAATCTGTAACATGTATACAATTTTAGGTAAATCTTATATCAGTTTTTTTTTAAATATACTTTATGCTTCAGATTGATACAAACATGGAATAATCCTGTTGAAGTATTTACCTTAAACGTCGGCATAAAATTATCTCTAATAATTTTAGTTGCACCAAAAGAAGTCATTTGAAATGCCGAATTGTATTGTTGAATATGACTCAGAAAGTGCTTCGACGCTTGCGATGTCCCAAAAATAAATGAATACAATGGTTCGGGTGGAGTTTCTAATGCTGGCAATCTCACTTTGCCATTAGCACAACACATGCCGGGTGTTTCACCTCGAAAGTTAGCCGCATCACAATGTGGACATATTGCGTCCATCATTCCAATGTATCCATACATACTATAATCAATCTGACTGTTGTAATTAAAAGCAGCACGCATCATTTCAGCCAAAATAGCACGACGTATTCGTGATGGCCGTGCAAGATTCAGTACAGGTACTGGGTTAACAAATCTATTGCGTGCATTACGTTCACGCTGCGATGCATTAGCTTGTGCGCGTTCATCTGCAGTCTGTGATCGTCTTAGTAATGCCACATCATTTGCATTACGCGTTCGCCGACCTATATTTGCTCGTCTGGCTGGTGGTATTTTTCCCGTATGCACATATGTTTTCGCTTAAAAATCGAAAAAAAAATTAGAACAAAAAAAAAACAAATTCCCAAGAAGCTGTCGCATATGATGCCATGTGAAATCATATACGGCAACTTAGAAAAGTATACATAAATTCATGACTCACCGTTTGTATGAATGCACTGCAAATGCAATTATGTGAAAAGAAATTTATCGCTGATAATATGATTTAATCAAACCACGTCCAAAATGAATTGACGGCATGAATGACATAACAACGTGCTTGTCCTGTCAACAAAACTTAAAAAAAGTTTCTGTGAAAAAAGTTTCTATTGAATTCATTTATTACAAAAAATGTGACAAATGAGGAACCGCTCGACCGATTTTGTGCAAACTTCACATAAACCATCTACTAAATATGCCGACCAAATCCTAAGCATTTGGTTTGGATAGGTGAGCCCGTTCTTGAGTTATGGAATTACAACGAAAAGTGGCATTGATTTTTATATATATAGATATACCTAAATATTAACCGATTATTTGAATTCTAAACTATGTTTCTTTTAACTATATTATGTTTTTGTATTTTCACCATAATTAATAGAGAGTTATCATCTTCTATTTTTTTAGTCAGTGGTGGCCTAATGGTTAAAAGGCCCGCCTCTCATGCACGAGGGCGCGGGTTCGATCCTGGCCCGGGTAACCAATGTGATATTTCCGAGTCATATGTGCTTTCTGACAGTATTTAGACATCACTGATTAATGCTGAATCCCAAAGAGGGTTGGTGTCAGGCAGGCGGATCGTCGTAAAAATAAATAGCCAAAACTATTCACAACATGTAATGCAGACCCTGGCTAAAGACGGGAAATTGCCAGCAAGAAGAAGAAGATGTTTTTATATTTTCATTCGTAATAAATTAAATTTTTAAGAGTTTTCTGTTATCATAAATTGTTTTCCGACTTTTTTCTTAAGTAATAAAGTTATTTTATAAGGTATTCATTTTACGACTTCTGTCGTTTAGTACCTATATTGGCCATAATGGCGACCTGCTAGCTTAACAAGTTAAGGTGAAATTTTACTTTATATTAAAACCGATGAGACGAACTTATTACCGTTTAAAAGTCAGAGCAAATATTAAAGTATAAATCAGAAGATTTTAAGTTATATTAATGTGGTAGATAATAATTAAATAGGTAATTAAAGAAATAATAATAGGATACAAGAAAAAAGTATTCATATTTTTGTTGATTTAATTAGTTGGACGTTTCAAAGTTATCATCGTAATTAATATGCATTTAATATATTTTCTTAATTTAAAATTCGTATAACAATCAAGTTATTGATCTGATACGAAAAGTAAGATTAACCTCTATTCTTAATTTTTTTTAATCCAGCCGTATGCTAAGGTCCTGAAATAAAATGGTGCTTTATTGTCTGTATAATTACTTTTTAATGTCTATTTTTATAATTTATATCCTTTTGTGGTTTAAAACGGAAACAAAAATGATGTATTGATGTTAGTCATATACAATAAATAAGCAATTAAAATTTTTATCTAAAGTTGGTTCTGCTACGTAAACAAATATGTAGTTATTATAAACCGATCATTTAGTAGGATTATTCAACTTTGAGTATATTATAATATGTTTATATTGTGTTCCCTCACAACGTGTATAGACAAGACTGAACTAGATCATATATATATAAGAAGTTTGATGTTTGAGGCCTCGTTAGGTTTCATTAAAGTTGTTCAGAACTTGAGTCTTATGAAGATTTAAAACTTGTTCTCATGCACTCTCAATATGTGACGCTTTTATAAGTTCTTGATAAATAATGAAACTTCAGAGACAATATCTTTCTACTTTTAATATGGATGTATAGAAAGCAATTTTATTAAACCATGCAAAAATATCTATCACCAATAGCAATAGAGAGTTATTATCTTCTAATTTTTCCATAATTATTATAATGTAAAATATTGGAATACGTGATGTGGGACTAATACTTAAACTAGGACAAAATCTGAGAATACTTTACACAAATAGATAGGCCTTTTATAAAATATTTTTATATATAAATATGTCTCTACTGTCAGTATAATGATAGTTGGCTTAAATTTAAATCGTTTAAAACCGAATGTATCCCTTCTAGGGCAACTGATATGGGATATGTGACAGACGAATGAAAGAATTAATAGTTGTTATTAAAGTTTTATATTAAAAAGTACATAAGAAAACATATTATATTTGTAATTATATTTAACGGATTTTGTATAAATATACATTTATTTTACATATTAGATAAAAATTTATTAGTTTTTAAAAATATTATTACTGTCTTTCGAAATTTAAATAAAATTTTGTAATCGATCAAAAATGTTACAATTTGAGTTAAAAAGCTACAATAATTTAGTTTGTCTAAAATTCTGTTACACCTAAATAACAATTACATCTTTAGCGTAAAAATAAATACTATATTATTTCACTGAAGTTTCAACCAAAGAATTTTTATAAAACAATGGAATTATGACAGGATATTTCATCATATTATATGTACAAGGAGCTTGTTTCATTTTAATATATCGACTGAGTAACATGTTTAGTGATTCGAATTTATTTAAAGTATTTCAATATAAACTATAGATATATGGAAGTGAAGAAGTAGTTTTTTAATTCACTGTTTGTTTATAATAACTGGAACCCGATACACCATATCTGGTTGTGACTTGTGAGTTGCTTACTATTTGATGTTACTGTACATGTATATATGTATATATATATACATATATATATATATATATATATATATATATATATATATATATATATATATATATATAATTTGTTATATCCGACATTATGATATATACCTATATTTATACAATTTTATTTCATAGTTCTTGAGTTTGATCACACTGCACCAGTTTATATCGTTTGTCAATACTATAGTAGGTACTACATTTAACAGTGTTTAATTACAAATCTGTTTATTTATATTAAAATTATTTATTAAGATCTTTAATAGAACTTTAAGTCATTGTAACTCTTGTTACCATTAATTTGTGTCTGTGAAGTTATTTTACCTTTCTTTCTTACATGTTTTCTTTATATATTTTTAATAATATTTATTCTCTTCTTGTATTTATAAGTGAAGGGTGTCAATGTCACACACAACGCACGTGTTTCATGTCAAAGATAGTTATTAAAGTAACTTTGCTGCTTTGAAGAACATTTCTATTGTTTGTTACTATTATATGTAGTGTTTATATAGATTAAAGAAATTATATGATAAAAAAACTGATTTATTTGAACTCATTCAATCCAAGACGTATCAAAAATGAGACTATGTAATTAAATATTTTTTTAAATAAATGTGTACATATGAGAGTCTATTTTAATTAACACAATATATGAAATACTTGGAGGGCTTTCTCTGAGTTATATAGAGCTATAAGTGAGGTTTAGCTTTAAAGTATATTTACTTACAAATATTAAAGATGATTTTACTTTGTTCTATTTCTCACATCGATTTTGGATATCTTAAAAAAGAAATATAGAATCAAATATATACGAACAGGTAATATAACTGATTTAAATACAGAAACTCAAAAATATTAAAATTAATTAAAAACTAAACAATAAGGAAAGAAATTTTCTATAACATTATTTATACTTGTTCAGTCATCTAGTTTCTGTTTCGGAAGTTACGCCATCTCAAGATTTGTTGGAGAAGGGATCATTAATATCGATCAATTTTACCTATTTTTTTGTGTTCAGCTTTAGTAAATATATACCTGAACTATAAAAATTATACTATATTGTCTTGGAAAAAAACTGTGTATTCTATGCAAAATAATAAAAATCTGAGTGTTATAAGCGACCTTCTCATTATCCCTTCCCTTTACACAAACATACAGTGAGGTTTGATCATCAGTCATAAATTCTTGAAGATTCTCTGTGTGATCGAATCCGTAGCGATGTTATTCATCAGAGAACTGAGAATTGCTCAGACCTCAACTGGTACACGTAATTCAGGACGGCTTGTAACTAAATGGGCAATCGTATTCGTAATGTGGTAGGGAGAGTTTGAAGGAAATATTTAAAGATCAACGTCAATCTCGTGCTCATAGCAGTATCAGTATCAGCCGTGGACTGATTACAGCTAATGATAATAATATTTATTAATAGTGACCACAATGACCGATCTACTTTGTATCAGGTATTGATTTTGAGGACTTATTGACAATTAAACATATTATTATATACATATCAACAAAGTAGTTTCATATAAAACTGATATAGATTTTATATACCTGTAATTATATCGTGTAGATGTAACCCAATAAGAATTACTAATTTTCACATATGATTCTTATTATAAAAGGTTTAATTATTTCAATATTTATTGCCATATTATTTCGCAATATTTATATATGTTTTATCCTATGTTAATTCTATTTCCCGATATATTATTATCAGAATTTATACAAAAACAGCTTCAAAAATTTAAAAAAATCTTAGAGCATTATCCGACAATATGTTATACAACAAAAGTAGTTTCTAGGATAGATTTTAATTGAGATCTATATTTATCAAGAAAAATATTTCGTGCTAGTCGAATACGAGTACTGAACTTCAAAATCCACTTAAAGTATCCGATTTCTAATAAGACCAAAGAACTTCAAAAAGTTAGTCGGAATTAGTCTGGATAATACATAGTATATAAAATAAATTACTGAAATTGATAAAACAAACATTTTATATCTTTTATAATCAGGTTATTTCATCCCAAATCTTTTGAAATATATAATAGTATGTACGGTTAGGACTGAAATTAAATATTTATTGCAGATAATATATTAATGTTTTAGGATCGTGAGAAATAATTGGTTTAAACACTTATAAATACATGTTCCAAAATAATGAATCCACAGTTTTTAACATTATCATAGAATTATTATTGGGATTCATCCATTAGTTTATTGAATACTCAAACTCAAACTCAAACTGAGAGATTTTATATTCTCTATTTGACAAAGGTTCAGTGAACAAATAATAGACTTGTGCTTGTATTAATGAAAAGTTATTAATTTTAGGTAAGACATTAAATTCAAAGCAAAATATAAAAATTACAGTTAGTATTTTCATTAAGAAGATTTTAAAGAAAATGAAAATTTTTCATTTCTATATGTATATTAGAATCATTGAAAACGTATGAGTTATGACATAACAATCTTCTTCTTCTATATATATAAAAATGGATTGCTGTTCCTTAGTCTCGCTAAAACTCAAGAACAGCTGAATGGATTTATCTTATCTTAGTCTTGAAATGTTCGTGGAGGTTCAGGGAAGGTATAAAAGCTGAAAAAAATTTATTCATTACTGGGAGAACCATAAAAACAGCCCTTTTCTATTTCCCATACAAACGGTTTTTTTTGACATTAGATTTGACAACTAACTATGTAATATGTCAATCATTCTGTCGCACTTCAGAACACGGAGATTTATGCCTTACAAGTAAACTCCAAAAATATAAATAAAAAACATAATAGATATTTCTTGATTATAGGGGGATACGAAGTTCGCCAGGTCTTCTAGTATTATAATAAAACTGTAAAAAATATTCAAAATTTCCCGATTTTCAGATTGTTGTTAAAATGATATTTCTTACCGAATATTGTCCACTATAAATAAATTTAAATGTAAACTGTTATTCGTGAAGCAAAGACAGAGTTATTATTTTATGTATATTGTTCCTAAACGTGAAAAAAATACAATAAACAAAGAACTCAAAGGATCAGAAAGTGCCGAATAAAACGATCGTAAACAAAAGTAACATAATATGTCAATAAGTGTTACTAAAAATATAAACTTATATTTAGAGTTCACTTAAAATTAATTAAAATTGTCTTGGTTTAAATTTTAATGCTAGCTAAAAACAGAACAACTCGAGGTTAAACTAAAAGAATTACTAACCACAATAAAACAAATAATGTTAAATAACTCTAGTTTATATCTTGTTATCAATATATTCTTTATGCACAGAATAGAAAAGATCTACCAGTAAAACAGAATTATTTTTCTTTTTCTCCCGGTTATTAGTGAGTGGTTAACAATAAACGCAAATTATCGACGTCGTTGGTCTTTGTACATAAACCACTATGGAAATAGTTTCCAGTACTGCCAACTTACAAATATAAAAGATCATGTTGTATTGTCTATAGATTTCTCTAACGACCTTTGATCTTGGCGAATCAATATGAAGAGATTAAAAAAAGGTGAATGAACTTTATTTATAATAAGCAATAAGTATCCCGAAACTAAAGAAGAGCCTGTATTTTAGAGCTAAATATCAAAGACTTAAAATTTATAATGCGCTAAGTATTGTAAAATTAACAGCTTGAATTAATAGTTAACGCAATAATAAAAAAAATAAAGAACTATTTATAAATATTATTTTCTTTACCCGAATAATTTTGTTGACATTGAGCTATAAAAGCTCTTAAAGTTTCACGAGACGTACGAGTGATGGTACGAATCTCGACTTTGGCAAGATTAATGTACATATATTCGTTAATACTATGAATAATTTTTACGTCACTATAAAAAAATGAAGTAGAAACTATTCGGTAAACTTTATCTATTATTATTATAATGATATACGTTTTATATTATTTCGGGAAAGCGATACCAAATTTATTATTTAATTTGTTCAGTCCACGTCCCCAATCCCCCAGATACAAGCATCCCTTTATATGATTAAGTCGTAGCTTGAGACTAAATCAAACTTACTCCACAAATAACTTAAGCAAACCTATCATCCAATAGCCCCCATACTATTTGAAGTATCTGAAACGAAGAACTCAAAGTTGTATTGATACAATATGTTTCACGAAGTTTATAATTAAATAAAAGATTTTACAGGGTAAGTCTTGGTTTAAGGAAGGAAATTAAAAAACAATACAATAAAAAATATTAATTAAATCAAGTCGTACTCTGTAATATTGACTTTACGGAGAACTTACAAGCAAAATACTCGGAAGTAGGAGCTGCTCAAGGCAGCATTTAAACTTTCTGAAGATTCTACTATTTACGAACTGGCTTTCTTTAGAATGAAAATATAATTAATTTCTTATTTTATGTACAATCTTATCTCATAATATAATTTGGTCATAAAATCATAGATGATAACAAAATTTTATATCATTTAAAACAATGCGTAAGTATTAATCGTCATTCAATGACACTGAATGCATGTGTCAGTTAATTGAGCTTTATCATAGGACAAAATGTCTTAATATTTTTGTAAAAGACCTCATACTCTCACACGGCTGGGCCGATTTAAACTAAATATAGCTAAGAAACAATTCAAAGAAATTATCTTTCAAGTGAAATTAAAACTTATCAAAATCCGTTGATCCGTCTAAGAACTATGATGACAAATAAACACACACACATACACACACACACACATGGACATTTTAGTCAAACTTATAACACCCTTATTTTGCTTTTAAGTTATTAATTAATATATATTGTTAGATATCGATAATCTTATTATACATATAAAGTAAATCCAAAGTGTAAGATTAGTTGTGATTTAAAACAAAAGGTGACCGGAGTAAGTTACCCATTCATTAAAGACTAAGTTTACCGAGTTCATTTTATTGTTGTTCACTGAAATAACTTGTCTTTTTATTCAACTATAACTTTTTTCTACATTTTAATTTGTTTCCGTACTTTGTTTACTGGTCAACAATTTTTACTACATTGCAGTAATTTAAATAGTATATCAGTCTTATAAATTGGTTATACCGTTTAAACAAATATGTACATTGATTTTAAATTCGTCACTATTGCATATAAGATCAATTTACAAAGATATTGTCATTGCTTCCTATATCTCAACTTGATTAGAATAATTGAATTTCATTCTAGATATATGATGTTTGAGATTCAACATCTTTATCCTGTACCTGTTTTTTTTTTTTTGATGACGCAGAGAAACTCTTTTTACGAGCCGTCCAACCGGCTTGTGGCGGTTCTCGGCGGTGTGGACTTGTCGCTTTCGAGTATCGTGGAGAAGATGCTCGAGAGTGATAGGTCCTGGCTGGCGGTTTCCTCCTTCTGTGAGACAGTCTTGTCCACGAAGGAGGCACCCTCCCTTCGCAGACCACGTATGGGGGTGCAACGGAGGCGATTCCAACGCCTCCAATAGCACCCCTGTGCTCCGGGCCGGGGTCGGCGTGGTAACCCGGCTCCAGTGAAAGCCCGACTTAATCCTGTACCTGTTGATCTTGGCTTCCTCATCAGCTTCCTACGATATTTCCACTACAGTGATTATAATTTATCAAGTATCAGGTATCAAACATAGTATCGCCATCTCTTGGTTGATTTTTTCCCAGTTTTTTTAAGCATACTTCTTATATACAAAGGTCAAAGTTTATAACCAGTACTATCAGCTTGGAGGTAGTAGAGATTACACTAATGTTGGCAATATTATACCTCTTATTGATGGCCGGTAAATATATTTATTTACATGCCGAATATAGAAACTCTTTTATGTTGTCAACTGGCGCTAATTCAAAAATATCATCCAGACAAAACGTTTTAAGCCTCTGTTTAATTTTTTTATCAAAAATGTATACATCAAGTATATTTGTAAAGCAAATAAATATCTTTGATCTTATTAATATGATAAATATAATTTGTTATGTCATCTTCTAATACTATTTGGAGGTTAAACTCAGTAATGTTTAGTTAGATATAAGGTCTCCCTTATTGTTTAAAAATCTGTGATGTTCCCTAACTAATTTAATTAATGCATGATAGTTCAAGTTTTCATTTACAAATTATTTATTTAATGATGTGGTGTTACAGAATTTTATTTACTTTGCATCATATTTTTTTCGACTAATAACTATTTTGCAGTGAAATATTTTTTTTTTTTTATTATCGAAACGTTATTAATTTTACCTAGGTATAGATGAATAACCAAATATAGGATTTTAAACAACTAAATTAATAAAAGTATTTTTATCGAAAACATAAACTGTAATGTATTGAATCATTATTTTAAAGACATCATTTAATACATGAAACAATCGATCGTTACGAGCCGGATCAAGCGTCATCGCTGTAATGAGGACCGGTTGGTATTGAATCATGAAATACAGCGCCATCTATGAAATAAGAAATGCATTGTTTATTAAATTGATTTCACCTGAGTGTTGATTTAAGCTGAATGTAGACATACAATAGACTAGACCCAATGGAAAAATAAATCACGTATGTAATATCTGGGTTACTGATTACTCATATAAATTTGAAGGAAGACATATCATATCCTTCTTGGTATATTGTACTCATGACCTAACACTGGTCTTCTTAGAAATTTCTCTTGAAAATCGAAATCCCATAGTAATCTGGATATATGAAACTCCATTTGTAAAATTAAAATTAATTTAAAACAACAAAAATAATTTATTAAGATTAATGCATTCCCAAAGAGGGTTGATGTCAGGCAGGCGGCTGGTCGTAAAAACAATTAGCCAAAACTATTCACAACCTGTAAGGCAGACCCTGGCTAAAGCTGGGAAATTGCCAGGTAGAAGAAGAAGTTGAAACAAGAAAATTGAAAAGAATAAAATTCTGTTTTTATAACATTGTCAGTAATTACAAAGACGTATTTAAAGATCATCTACAAGAAATTAAAACCTTATCTATCAACCTTTAATAATATAATAACTTAAATTGAATTTTCATGATAACATTGTTCATCTTATCAAAAAAACCAATTAAAATATTACAGGAATCTCACCAAAAGGATTCATTACATAGTTTGAGACATTTTTATTTTTACTAGAATAAATATATTATTATTAAAGTCAACTACAATTATTCTTATTGGATCTGATAATATTTAGACTAAGAAATATATTAATTATTACTTATTGAACTAAATAGTATGCAATTAATCAATTTTTCAGCGATCAGCTGTGCAACTATTTGTGATTCCGACCATTTTCGTTTTTCTCCAAGAGTATTTCTGATTAAGTACAAAATATTTTCTTCAATATCAATAAATTATTATAACTTAAATATTCTTTGATAGTTTCTTACTAATTTAATAATACAAATTACACATATTAAATTTATAATAGGAATTAAGTTAATTTCGTTATTCATTGTTATTTCGTTCGTTTCGTTCGTTTTTCATTATAATGTTATATTTTGTTGATCATTTGAATTAAATTTATTCCGAAATAGATTCTTGATTGTGTAGTTGTGTACCGTTATTTAATTGTTATTGTTAATATAATATAAAATCGTTGAGGGAAAAAATCTAGCAACAATATTGTGAACCAACACTTTCATCAAACATTTTTTGTTTACAAAGTTTCGTCCCAAATTATTTCTCTATTCGTTTACACACATCAAATTTAAAAAGGCGTATATTTTCATCACAGGCAAATTATCTTAATTTGACGTTTATTGCAATATGTTTCTCATATATAAAGCGTCAGTGTTCACGGAAGTTCCAAATGCCTGCTATTTATTCACAGGTCTGTCGTTTAGTGTACCGTGACCCGAATACTGACTCGGGAACTTGGTAATTGATGGTTATCACCATTGTGCCCCATTTTCAGAAAACTAATTCACCGATTTGCATCTAATAATTGGCTTTTCTTTATATACAGAGCGATATACTACCCCGTTATTTTATAAACCAATATTTTCATCTTGTCTTTCATCTAAAATTGAGGTCCTCGTATCAGTGATTAAATACGTTCAGAAGACCTTTTGTTTTTACTATGACAGAGTAATATAATGACAGAATATAATACATACATAAATTAACTTGACAATGGAGGATTTTAATTCATATATATATTTAAAACTTAAACATACGTAATACATATCTTTCGTTAGATGAGATGATCAATTCTATTCTTACTTTACATGTTCAAAGTTTTTCAACTATTTCAGTATGAAAACATGTATGTATGTGCGTGTTCCTTTATATTATTATTCATTCATGGTTCAATTCTATCCATTTATCATTGAGGCGACACTGATAAAATATTACCTCTTATAATTTCAAACGTAATTATAGATTACGACCCAAAAAAATAATAATTAAGTTTTCATTAAGGGAACAATATTCTAAAAGAATGAATTATTTAATTAATAATATTATATTTAAAATCGTATATCATATCATTGAACTGTTTATCTGACGATGAAACAAAATTTTAATTAAAATTACGATATCAAATTTTTCAAATTTAAAACGTCATTTAAAATTTCTCCTTCAATGTTTGCTCAAAGCTTCTTGAATATTTTCTTAATTAGCTGGATACATTAAGGATGCTGACTAATGGATTAGAAATATTCAACTGATTTGAACAGTGAGACGGATAAAATTTAAATTTCTTGCTAATAACTTTCCTTTAATAAACTATTTGAATAATTGACGCTGGTTTTAATATTATTATAGCGATTAAATAACCATAAAACATGTTATAGCAAAATATAAATGTATTATATAAATGAAATAGTTTGCTACTCTAGAAAGTAGACTTATATTTACAAAACAGTAAGCCGCAGTAGCATCTGTTTTTAAAACTCAGATATAACATACAAAAAATATATAAATAACACATGAAGCCTGTAAGCTCAAATTTAAATATTATTTTATCTCAAAAAGACAGGCCTTGTTGCGTTGACTTCATATCGTAGTCACAGAGGTGTGTGTATTTAAAATACAGAATAAGTAATAAAATTATTGGGTTGTAAGAATTAACAACAAATTAAATATTGTATTGTGATTTTCCAAGATGAAATCAAAAATACTACTAATAAAAAGTAATATTTAATATTAGTATGGCACGTTACACACAGACATACATACACTTTAATTTTTGTCTCTGGTCTAAACTTCATTATGTAAATTTTTTCAGCTCAATTTAATTCCGTGAAAACTCATAAATCTTAGTCGAAAATGAGATAAGTTTTAAGCTAAAACATATCCTCCTGGTTAATTAAAAGATTAAAAGCGGAATGACAAATTACTTGAAGTATGAAGTTAAAACTAATTACCTCAATCTCAGTAACCCTAGTTTCATATTTAAGTAACCATCTCTTTTAAATCAGATGATGTCTGCTTTTCCTTTTATACTACAGCGTACTCTAATTGGAGTGTGGTAAAAATTTTCGTGTTAAAATAATTTTAGCCATGCCTCTATCTTATTTTATATAAGCCAAGACTTTTTAAGGAAGGAAGGAATATTATATGTATTATTCAAACTAAAGAGATATTTTAGAATTCTTTTTAATATCGATCATATTTTATACAACATTAATTCTCATTGTTGTTAAATTTCGTGTTGGATTCGATTTGAAATGTAGAATAAATAAACTAATATAAAAATCGAAACATCTTGATTGACCAAAAAGTGAAGTGATAGACTATGTGGTTTTTTAAAGTAACCTCTTGACTTCAAACATACAAGTATTAAGATGTTATTAATATACATTTAATTAATATAACAGCCTTTGAACAATAATATTACATATTTAATATATAAAAAATAAATAGCTTTTTCTTTTTTTATATATTTAAATATTGAAGCCGCATGGGCAATAAATTACCTTTAGTTTTCGATCTATTTAACGAGACAATTACAGCAAATGAGTGTTGAGTATAAAGTAATGAGAGAGCGCTCAGCATTTAATTTAAAAATGTTACAGAATCAAACATCTATTTGTCAATTTCAAGTTACATGTTCTTTCAAACGATTATAAATATAGAGATACATAGATCGGGAAGTTTTAACAACTTTCTTCAAGTAGCAGTTAGGATGACTTTGATTTTAAATAGTCCAATTATAATTTCTAAACGCATGAACTGCTATAACATTTTGAATTCAACTTTCAATGGCTTATATATTCGAAAATCATTTTTAATTTGGTGCTTGGTAAAGTTAAAAAGAAAGCTTTGCCAAAATATGTGATAATTTCATAGGTTTTTTTATTTGATAATTTTTCATATAAGTATACGATAAAATATTGAAGTAACATTAGGACATAAGTAATCTTTTAAAAAACATCATATCATCCAAATAAAGTCCTAGTGTACAAAGTACATAATAAAAAGCAGAAAGTTTCATCGGATCATAAAATAGTCTTATAAATATCTACGAAAATGTGGTAAAATAATTTTCATCTAGAAATAAAGTAAATTATAAGTTCCTCACTTCTACGAAAAATTTAATTAAAAATTAAAGTACTACTTATATAGATATATGAAAATTTCAATATATCTTATATTAGCCTAATTGGAGCTGTACTGAATATTTAATTATATTTTATAGTGGAACGTTCATATAATAATATTATAATAATTTTTCATAATTTTCATATCTTCGTATTATTATAAATAGCGTTTGGTTTATAAAATATCATATATTATTGCAAAAAGAAACATGTATTTTATAAAAGAAGTTTAAAGTTACTTCTCAGTCATCAAAAAATTCAATTTATTTTAATATGTTATTTTAACAAAAAATTTCAAATATCTCACAACAACTTAACATCTCAGGTGTAGTACGTGTTACAAATCAACTCGGTACAATTCTAACTAACTAACTAAGTCTAAACTTAGTTTCCACGGAATACTAACATGATATTTAGTTCCCGGTTTTCCGTTTTACATGAACGGACATTGTGTACCGCTTGTATCGAATTGCAGAACGTTCTCATTTACCAATTTAATTTTAGATTTATTATATATTATTTAGTATTAAGTCTTAAACTGTAAAAGGTTATGAGATGAAGAGCTGTATTTATATGAAATTAATGCAATTAAATATTACCCAATGCATGCATGATATCTTTCTTACATATCTTGTTATGTTTTTTATTTATTCTTTTATTCCGGATCTATTTATCCTTTTATTAATACTGATGACAATAGTAGAATATATTAACGTAATAATTACTACATAGTAAAGTTCATCAGGTATACAAACACCTATATATTTTTATATATAAATTTAAAACTCCCCCTAAAAACACATTGAGTTTTCTTTTGCCATACGCTTCCATACAACACACATCATTATTCCTTTTAGTTATTTCTACATCACTGGTGCCGCGGTGTAACTCGTACTCGTAAATAACGCGATACTTTAAGTTTTCCATGTTTTAAACTGAGTGACGCAAAGGAAAACCAAGGATACAAAAAAACACATGAAAAGCAATTTTTGAGGAACAAATACATGAGTAAATAGGTGTATAGATTTGAAATCGGAATTCCTAACTAAAAATTAAATTTTTGAAATCACAGTTGTATAAAAAATGTTTACTTATGTTTAGTAATAATTACAATGTTACCGTACATAAACTTTAATATATTACGTGAACCAGATTCACTATTATTTTTCAGTAGACCGTTATATATTGATCAAACATAACCAGGTATAATACATATGTTACCTATATTTCAATTCACGTAAATTAACTATTAAAAATCAAAACTTCGATTGTTAAAGTTTTGGGTTTCAATTTTGCGTGTATGATTAAGACAAAATAAATGCTTTAACATCAAATCGAAAGAGTTCTTTTTAAAAAATTGACAGTAAATAATTGTTCCCAGTTATATCTTTTTTAATATGTATTTTGGTAATATTTTAACAACTAAATGTATAAACTTGTGTGTTTATCAAGAAGCCAAGTCACAGCAGCTTTCAAAAACATTTTAATTGAATCAATTTCAATTAAAACTTGATGTTTATTTATCTATATTTTATTTGGTAAATTAACATTGTTTTGTTTTATTGTAATGAGCCCGAAAGTGTACTAATGTTGTTCCGAAACATAAGCATATCTTATTAGTTTACGAAATTCAGAATAATTTTATAACAACTTGTATGAATTTTAGTATATTTCTATATGCATCTTACATTTTTCTAAGTTAACGAGATATTCTATAAACGGAATTGAGTTTTTGAACATGTTTTTGTATAGAAAAAATTGTGCGTGGAGTCACTCCGCGCGGAAGAAGTGAAACTTCATAATTGTAAAAAACTCTTATCAATAAACTACTGCTCTATTAATTTAAGTGTATCAAATCAAACTTCAAAATAATGAGTTTTATAAATAAATTAATAAAGCACAAAAAGTACATATTTCACTTAAATTCACGACTCTTACACGTTTACTTCGCTGCATAGCAAGAAAACCATGCTCATATACTTTTCAATCTACCGACCCACTCTCTTTCTCTCTCCTACTTTCCACATTTGCGTATCTTTCTTTCTCTCTCCCTCCGCTTAAAACGTTTACCCTTGGAAGTCGCATAAGAAGTTTTCACTTTATACTTATGAACAAACACATAAATGGACTATATATACATATATGAAACAATTTTGTTTGCATAATAATAGCTTACAAAAGTTGTTATTCAGAGCTAGTTAGCAGCTACAATTAAAGTTTTGATAAATAAAATTTAATTATCCTTGGATATAATAATGAAACACGTACATTTATTTCTTATCTTCTATATATATAAAAATGGATTGCTGTTCCTTAGTCTCGCTGAAACTCGAGGACAGCTGAACGGATTTATCTTATCTTAGTCTTGAAATGTTCGTGGAGGAAGCTGAAAAAATTGATTCATTACTGGGAAAACCATAAAAACAGCCCTTTTCTATTTCCCATACAAACGTTTTTTTTTTTGAAATTAGATTTGACAACTAACTAATATGTCAATCATTCTGTCGCACTTCAAAACACGGAGATTTATGGCTTACAGGTAAACTCCAAAAATATAAATAAAGAAACGTAATATATATTTCTTGATTATAGGGCGATACGAAGTTCGCCAGGTCTTCTAGTTTAATATATATTTATACTTCTCCATAAGGCACTAGGTTTCAGGATATAACAATATAATATAAAACTTAACAGTCCAATGTAAAGTTTAATTAATAGTGCAACAGACAGTTAGGTCTTTGTGTCAGTTAAGAGTGTCAAGAAGAAAAAACATATTGTTCAACTAAAACAAAAGTCGATTAAATACAAAAAAAAAACTTTGTATTTCAGATCTGCTTTATGAGTTTTATAATCGTATATTATCTATATTAATATATATCTTTGACGTTGATTGTCGATAATAAAAACAAAACGGACACACACTATCATTTCGTTTTCACGTTGCCGATGGCATTCTCATTAATCCTAAAACTATCTAAAATATCGGATAACATTTAAAATAATGAAATATCACTGAAGGTTACTCAAGATTATCTATTATATAAGATACACATCAAACATTTCCTTCCGAACACATAACGAAGACAAGACGGACAAAGTCGCTTGCACAATAACATAATAAGCTAATAAGAACTACAAATCAAATTCAACTTCTGTAAACAATATAGAACAAAAAATGCTGAACTCAGAATTTATTATGAAATGAATGGTAGTCATATTTTTAATTGAAATAACTATGCCTTTTGAAAATTCTTTCATATAAAAACCTGAATTTGCTAAAGGTTGTAATTAAGATTGTTTTTCTCTTCCAATACCTACAAGTATACCTTCAATGACCTAACTCGAAATAATATATTTGAAGAAATCTAAATGATAGTATGAAAACCAAAAACATATAATTTTTATAGATATATTCTAATGTTCGTCTTAGTTTATCTTTTAAATTTGATTATTAGTCCTTCTTATCTTAAAGAAAATATGTAAGATATATTTTGTCTTTAAAGATAAAATTTAATTAGACAACAATTTCATTAGCGTCTTTATACAGATATATTTAGCAAAAGTGTGAAGTCTTTATAAACTTCTTAATACGTTTTAACAAAAATGAAGATGCTTATTTTAATTTCATGTTTTATATCTAATGAAAAACCTTTTTCTACGTCGATACACATCATAGCCATGTTTCTAATTCTACTCAATGAACATAGAAAACTATCGTAGAAGAAAAATTACCTCACTAATAACAATACATATAATTTATTGAGTCGTACAATTACATATTAGCCCCAGAGTTGTTTTAATGACTTTTTGTTCTTAATAAACTAAAAAACGCTGTATATTTTCATGCATTATTAATCTACGTCACGACTACAATGTTAGAGCCGTCACGACTCCTGCATATCCGACCTATTAAAGTTATACTATGAGGCTGTTACTCATGAATAATGATGTGAATCAAATCGACATCAATCAGGTTCCTTTGAAAAAAAAAACTCATATCCGCAAAGGAAATTAGGTCAGTTATCAGTCGATTACCAGCACCAAGTTGAAGCAGATATAACCAATAATAAATTCGGTATATTTGGTTATTATGTTAATTTCCGAGTATTAACCTACTATTATCAAATAAAGGTAAATTAAACAGAAATAAGAGTATTTTAATATTGTCTTTATGAATAATAACAGTCAAATCTATGTATGTATGTAATGTACAATGTCTACAATAGAAAAGTTAGAAAGTCAATTAGAAAAACAAACAAGCAGCAAAAATCATAATTCTATTATTTTAAAAAGCCAATGATAGTTTTGACTAAATGACCACCAATATTGGAATAGATTATAATAAGAGTACGAAGAATCTGAAAGTTAAAAGTAAATAAACTAAAAAAAACTTTGTACTAGAGTTATAGTCTCAATTTAAACGTCCATCAAAAGGAAATTAAGTTCCAACCACGGCAACGTGTTAACAATCACACACTGACATTTACATACTGCGTTGTGACATATTATACAGAGAAGTATCAAACAATGTCAACGTGTGTTTTCAGTGCTGGGTTCAGTCCACGGATCCATGTATATTTGTCATCGCTGTAGATTTATATACTAAAAACTACCATGTTCAATATATTTTGATCTCTTATCTGTCAATTTTTAATCGTTTAAAAACACTTTATCGTTTTCACTCCAAATCTATAACTGATTTAACTTGAATAACAACCTTTTAAATAATAACATTTTCATCATCATCATCATCATCAGTCTATCAGAGCCCACTATTGAGCAAAGACCTCTTCTCACACGGAGAAGGTTAGGGCATTAATCACCATGCTTGCTGAAAGCGGGTTGGCGAATTAAAACTTATAATTTGAAATTTTATGTCCAGGTTTCCTTGCGATTTTTTTTCACCGCCTCTCAGTGTTGTTAAAATACTCTTAGAAAGTACACATAACTCAGAAAAAATACTTACGTACTTGCCAGGTTTCGAACCAGCGCCCTCATGCACGAGAGATGGGCCTGGAACCTCTAGGCTACTACAATAAAATTTTCTTCATTAACAAAAAGTTATAAAAAGCGGATTCCGTAAAAATAAAGATATTTTATAAAACACGGATCTTCGTGGTCTATCTCATACATTATTCACGATTGAAATTAAGTTTTAATTAAGACTATTAAAATGTTTAATGTTACTCTCTTATAGAACGTTTATCTCTAGAAACAACAAATTGTTCACGGGCTGTAAACTGAAATGGACATTTTAGATTATATTTGTTATATATTTTTGAATAAAATAATATTTTGTTAGGTTTAAAACCTTTTTAGCCTTAATTTTATAAAATTAAATGATGATATCCACGGAAAACCAAATTTCTAAGTCATTTACATGTTGAAGTCGTCTGTTCATTGTAATTTTTATGATGATTTCATTAATAATAACGGCTTTAATTTCACAGTAAATACATGTCTTTATTTAACATTCTAGACTACCCGTTTAAAATGTTTTTTCACTCCGGACACTCAATAGAACAAATGTCTTTTTCCTCGTATGTCCGTTTATTGCTCTGACATTGAAGTCTCTGTTCCTATTGTTTCTTTAAATTATTACATCAATTTAATCAATATTATGATAGTAGGATCGTTTCTTATTCCATACAATGATAACTAATCCTTTTTTTTTTTTTTTTTTTTGATGACGTAGTGGAAACTCTTTTTACGAGCCGTCCAACCGACCTTGGTGGGGCCGGAAGGGATGTGTGAGGCTCGGCCTGGGCAGGCCCCTACTCACTAAAACCACTGCGAAAGCCATCGGCCGCTATGTCGGTGTACCCCGGATCTGTCAGCGACAGGGCACACCAGCGACTGGCCGGTCCTGGCAAAGACCGGACTTACTCCCTCGGAGCATGGGGGCGATCCCGGCAATTAGGACCACCCCGACGACGCCGGGCTTTCAAAAGGGCCGGGTTACCACGCCGACCCCAGCCCGGAACACAGGAGTGCTATTGGAGGCGTAGGAATTGCCTCCGTCGCACCCCCGTACGTCGCCTGCGGGGGGAGGGAGCATCAGCCGCCCTCTCCCTTTCCCGCTGAGATGCCTCCTTCGTGGACATGACCGTCTCACAGAAGGAGGACACCGCCAACCAGGACCCATCACTCTCGAGCATCTTCTCCACGACACTCGAAAGCGACAGGTCCACTCCGCCGAGAGCCGCCACAAGGTCTTGGCGCTGCGCAGCCCATCTCGGGCACACCTCGAGGGTGTGCTGGGCCGAGTCCACCGCAGCGCCGCACTCATGGCAGCCTTCTCCCGGCTCTCTCCTGGCCGTCCGACACAGGTAGTAACCAAAGCACCCGTGCCCGGTTAAGACCTGCGTCAGACGGAAAGTGAGGGGTTTGCGTTTCCGCCTCATCCAACGCTCTAGGACCGGGCGAAGCGCTGCCGTTGTACGTCTACCGTACGGCTGCTCCGCCAGGTCCTCCCCCCACTCCCGCATAAGGCGCTCCTCCCCCTGCCGACGAACCGCTCGGATCTCCTCCGACGAAGGGTTCTCGCCGAGTGCCCTCCTACCCGAGACATAGGAGAACAACTCGGCTCGAACCGACGCCACGAGATCCCAAGGCGGATCGCCGGCAAGGGCAGTCGCTGCGGCCCAGGAGACCGTACGGTACCCCCTAATCACCCTCACCGCAGGAGCCCTTTGCGCAGAGCGCAGCAGGGCTTTGGTCCTGCGGCTCATTGGGCGATCAGCCCAAACGGGAGCACCGTACAGGGCTATACTCCGACAGACCCCAGAGTATAGCCGCCTGCAAGCTGCGCTGGGTCCTCCGAGGTTCGGGAGGAATTTTCCCAGCGCACCTGCCGTCCTCACGACCTTCGGCCCCAGTTCCTTGAAATGAGGCACGAAGGTCCACCCTCCGTCAAGAGTGAGCCCCAGATATTTCATGGTGGGACTCACCCTGACCCTCCCTCCTCCTATGAGAAGGGTGGCACCCGGCGGGGGTCCTTTCCGCCCAGCCCCGCGGAAGAGGAGGGCTTCGGTTTTGTCTATTCTCACCCGAAGCCCCAACCTCTCTATGCGGCTGATCACGAGGTCAGTTCCGACCTCGGCCAGCCGCGCCGCCTCCCTGTAGTTTCGTCCCCGGGATAAGACGAGGGTGTCATCGGCGTAGCAGATGACACCCATCCCGGGGAGGAGACGACTCCGCAGGACCCAGTCGTATCCGACGTTCCACAGGACCGGTCCCAGGACCGACCCCTGTGGCACGCCGTTTTCGACTGTCCACCACTCTATGGACCCCCTCCGGCTCTCGACTGCCACCCTCCTCTGGGAGAGGTAGCTGTTTATCAGCCTCCTCAGATACAGGGGCACTCCGAAATACTCGAGTGCCACCTGTATCGCGCTGTGTGGGAGGCTGTTAAACGCGTTTGCGATGTCCAACGACACCGCAACCACTACCTCTCCTCTGCGTTCCGCCTCATGATAATGATAACTAATCCTTGAGGAAACGCTTTTACCTAAATTATATGTCCAAAAAAATAAAATCTTATTTCTACAATGTTGTTTTATAACTGTATTAGAAAGGTAAAGTGGAAATAATAATTAAAAAAATAATAATTGATTAATACGTGAAATAGGTAATTTTCACATGATAAACGTATATTTTTATTTAAATCTTCCACCATTGAAGGTAACAAATTGATAATTAAAAGTCATCGTAGAATAATTTCACTATAAACTACATATATATGTACATATGTACTTGTAAGTATTTGGATACGTTATATAAGTTCTAAACTCTATAAACTAATCATTGTTACTAATTAGGATTTTTGAAGAGTATTATTATTGTTATTCTTCTTCTACCTGGCAATTTCCCAGCTATAGCCAGGGTCTGCCTTACATGATATGAATAGTTTTTGGCTATTTGTTTTTACGACCGGCCGCCTGCCTGACATCAACCCTCTTTTGGGAATCAACATTAATCAGCGATGTCTAAATACTCTTAGAAAGTACATATGATTCCGAAAAATCACATTGGTACTTGCCCGGGTCAGGATCGAACCCGCGCCCTCGGCGACGAGAGGTCGAGAGTCGGGCCCTTTAACCACTGAGCCACCACTGACTTGTTGTATTATTATTGTATACACTATTTTTACAGTAATATTTGTTCTATTTAATATCTTATACATTTGTCGTAGATCAAGTGACTCGTTTTTTGTATCAAAGCTTAACCGTCGTAAGATATTTCTCGTGTAACAGATTTGAACAGGCCTTATCTGGATGAGAAATTTAGTATCTAGAGGTGTCGAGTAAATTAAGCAATTATTTCTATAACATCTGATTCTGTAACTAGTGTTACAGGAAACAATAGATTTATGACAATAAAGGTGAACAATATAAATTGTTATTTATAACAAATAGGTAACACACAAAGGTCATCTGATGTTAATCAGTTACCGAAGCCTTTGAAAGTCTATAACACCAGTAACGAGCAGTTAATAATATTTCTGACTCTTCAAGTATTTTGTTAAATCCTCTTCCAAAGAACGCGATGTGGTAGTTTCTCTAGAAAACATTAGCAGTAAGTATATTTGTATTCTATAACTCGAACGTCCGCTTGACAAGACAAGGTGTGGGGATGGACTCCTTGGCGATTGTGATTAATACGACGGCAAAAAGTATCCATTACCAACAACTCACATAGTTTCTTTTAAGACCTGTCATTATACAGTCAATAGAAAACACTCAAGAAGACAGGATCTATGTTAGACTTAAGGTTTCACTGCTTGTGAGCTCAAAATCATCGTTACTTTTCACAGTTCGTTCTTAAAAGGACTCGAAATTCTAAGACGATATGTGGATAGTCGCCCTTGAAATACCAAGGCTTACTATCAGAAACTCACTTTGTTCTGAATCAAATACAATAGAAGAAATTTCGAAAACCATAGTTATATTGAGAACTTTGTGTTAATCATATGGATGGTTTTACTATCAAGAAATAGAAAACTATGGCAATTTTCCTATCATGTATGAACAATCTATCACCTTTTTTGGCACAGGATGGCAGTGGATAGTTTTAACGATGACAGAACTTGCTTTGTGTGTTTAGGAAATACGAAAAGACTTCTGAATAAATAATAGGGACTTTCATAAAATAGTCACAGTCTATTTTTAAAAATAAGTATTTTATATAAGAAGGTTATATATTGTTTCATTGTTGTCAAATGTAAAAACATACTTTCATTAGAATGTGCCAAATTCTACTAAAAATTTAAATGCTTAAACATATTTTAAAGAAAATTAGTTAAATCAACCAGATTTTTTCACATTAACTAAGTTTAATTTTATCATTAATAAAAAAAAAAACATTATAAAATGTTTTAACACAAAAATCGTTTAACGGAGTGTAATCGAACGGCTTTTTGTTTTATTTAATTGAACACTCGCGAAAGTCTCAGATATTATTATTTTCACCAATTTATTTCTAAGACACGTCTCCAGTTAAGAACGTAATGTAAGCGGACTGTAAGTAATAAAGTGCTAAGACCTTCAACTCACTCAACTTATTTTAAGTTATTTTTATAAAAGCAGCTTAATAAAAACATTCTAAGTACGTAGAAGTTACTAATCTGCGAATTGTCGCAGAAACAACTTATGTTCCTCTATATTTATAGAAAATATATGATCACTTCAAATATAAATTACAAAAGTGGGCTTTGATATAAGATAGGCTGAATAAATCACAAAATTATTATATGTTTTACAAATGTATAAGACATATTTGTATTAAAGAAAAAATTGTATGGAGAACTTTTAGAAATTATTAAAAATATTATATATATATATATATATATATATTGCAAGCAATCTTATATACATATATTTACAAAACCTTACAGAAACTTTAAATTAGTCAGGGACGTTTTCTATCCATCGACATTATTGCTCTTCGAGAATTCAATGCAGGAACATCTCTGATGTAGAAAAAGATTTCATTAATTTGTTTTTACAAGTTTGGATAGTGAAACTGTTCATTCAAACAATCCCACTTTATTTAAAAATGCCCAACTGCTTATATATCATAATAAAAATTGCATGATTATAACTATGTAACTACATTTTTCCCATAACTTCATCTGCGTTTGTTTCCGAATTAGAATTGTTTTACTGACCAGGCAAAGTCTGTTCCATGTAGGGGCGGTAAACAGGCAGCTTTTAGATTTTATTATTTTTTTTCTTTTTCAATCGAACGAGAAGAAAGTCCTATTTAGTCAGTGGTGGCCTAGTGGTTAAAATGCCCGCCTCTCATGCACGAGGGCGCGGGTTCGATCCTGGCCCTGGCAAGTACCAATGTGATTTTTCCGAGTCAACATATGTACTTTCTAAGATTATTTAGACATCACTGATTAAAGCTGATTCCCAAAAGAGAATTGATGTCAGGCAGGCGGCCGGTCGTAAAAACAATTAACCAAAACTATTCACAACATGTAAAGGCAGACCCTGGCTAAAGCTGGGAAATTGCCAGGTAGAAGAAGAAGAATTCTAGAAGTGCGTTCAATATATTTATATAGTTACTTGGTTTCGATATTTCGCCATATAGATCCTAGATGACGTCACAATAACTAACAGTATCTGGTAATTTATACTGATTGTATATACAATTAAGTAAAATCTTTGATAATATCTGATTCAAAATTGAATTTCAACCTTTTAATTGAATAAAATAACAAAATGCATATATTTCATAAATAAAACCTTTATTAAGTCGAAATGAAATATAACTTTAAATAATAGCGCTATTTATTACTAATAACATAGGAGATGTAAATATTCAATACGATGTCTTTTTTCACGCACAGCGCTAATATTTGCTTTTGTTTATTTAATTACATATATTAATTATATTAAATAGAATCTTTCTAGGTCATAATACTGCAACGGCAACTTTAGTTTTCATAAACTAAATAGTGTTCTGTTTCCTAATATGTATAGCTGCGGTCATTTGTTAAATGATACACATTTCAGGGTTTCACTTCAACTAACTTGTTCTTATTTAGTTCTCGTGCATATACTTTCTATACTTATATTTATTACTTACTATACTTATATTATAATATAATAGAAAAGATAAAAGATGTTTGAATAAAGATGAATATAATTATAAACAATCACCTACAAAACCATGTATATATATGGAAAATATTACAATAACCTTATCACAGATATGTGTCAGATTAAGACATAATCATTCCTATATTTATATAAATAGGTTAATCTTCACAGTTGGTAATACCATCGTCAGGTAAATGGATTAAAAATCTAGCAATAGTTTATATTAAGCGGGATAATAACCATTATTTCAAGTATCTTTATCTTACAATGATCAACTTATAAAAATATATAGTTTGTTGAAACTTGAATTCACATATTTTTACAAAAAAAAATCGTGATTATATAATTAAAATTCATACATTTTTTTACGTAATATCAGTACAGGTGAGGCAACGACAAGGAAACTCGGTGTCCTGGTTGGAACTCAATTAAACTCTCAAACTTTAAATTTCACGACACCTTGATACCCAGTAAATAAACCTGGTAATAGAAAATTGGTAACGTGTATAAAATAATAAATGTAAGACCCTGAGGAAGTCTTGAGTAGACCGCTATTGGTTCAACAAGCAGATATTAACAATTACTACTCGAGCACGGTCCCTCAGAAAATTAGAAATCTAGGCCATAAGATCAAAGGAATATACTATGGAATATATCTCGGGGTGTCATACTTATTGTGGGAGAGAAATATATTATATCATTGTAGTGAATATTTATTTTTCTCGACTCTAAAATATTATTAGAAAAAGTATTTTTTTACACAATATCAATTTAGTTTCAAAATACCATAAATCAGAAATAGGATACAATAAAATAGAATTTTAGACAAGAGCTATAAAAAGTTTTCCGAAAACATTATCCTCTATTGCAAATAAAACCGTCAATACAAACAATTAGCAACAATTGAAGGTTTTCTTACGTAACTATATTTGGTAAGAATACTGATAAACTTTTTGTAACATCCAACTCCTTTCAATCTCTCTAGTTTTTTACTTTATATTTTGAAAAGTAGATTTCAGATGCGTGTTTATTTTAATTCTTTAAACTCAGGTGAAACAGGTAGAAAAATATTTCAAAGGCAAAACACAGACAGCACAGTTAAGCTCAAATGAAAATATGATGTTATCTCATTAGCTTAGCTCGTGTTTGTTTGAGAATACAGAACTAGTGAGGTTTTTAATTAATTACGTTGAAAACAATACATTATATTCAGATTTTTGATGCCAAATCTCGTCGAATAACTTTATTTCTTACTTTAACTGTGTTTCTTATAGACTTTGCTAACTTTTTAAAATCTTTCTTCATCTTGTGATCGTCAATGTAATACTTTAAGTCCATGACAACAGTATATTTTGTTGAAATAATAACACATTTTCACGTTTATTATTACAAAATTAAAACTTCTAATTCTATCACTTCCAGTACGACCTTGCAACTAATTACCTTAGCCTGAATAACACCACTTACACATATACATATTAAGTTACAGAAACAGTGAGGACATTCTACCTCATACATATACAGGGTGACTGGTGAATTACTATCAATATTTAAGGAGCATACTCGGTACATGATTCTCATTCGAATTATGTAAAAAAAATAGGTACTTAATTTTTGACCAAATTTCCGTATAAATAAATAAAGTTTGGACACGTACTCAGCCTTGCCGGCGCCGGTGTGTCGCTACTCCCCAACCCCCGCCCCGTGGCTAGCGGGCCATTAGTCGGCTATTAGTCGCGCGAGCGCCGCCGTAAGGTCCGTACGTTCGTCTTCCCGCGCGCGCGCCTTGCGATCGATCTTACGCGTATACCTAATAATAATCTGTCGTGTGTGCGTGTGACCCGTTATTACTTATTAGTAATTAAATATGGCTTTTCAATACACAAATGCAGAATACTTGGACATGGTTCATGCGTATGCGCGTGCAAATGAAAGCTTGCCGGGCGCAATCAATTTGTACCGGGAGATGTTCCCCAATCGTCGAGTACCTACGGCCAGCGTCATCTTAAACGCTAATCAAAGATTACGAGACTTCGGACAGTTCCGTGTTCCAACACATGCCCAAGGAAACGTCTTGTGTATGCTACAATGTATGTTAACAGAGAGGAGTTGAAATTAAAAATCAATAGTGCTTTCGAAACTATTAAAAGTGACCCATTCGTATTAAATCGTGTGAAAGACAATATGTGTAAACGTGCCGAACTGTGTATCACACGAGAAGGAGCTCGCTTTGAACATTTGTTAAGGTTAGTGTTAGTTATGTAGGTAAATAGGTAGTTTAATGATTGACAATTGTTGTAAATAAGTATGATTCCATTTTTAAATACGCCGGAAATACCAAGATAGGTAAACAGTTTATATTATTTTTTGTGTCAAGGTCACACCATTTACCTAGTCAATAAATTGGTTGCTTAAACGAAAGAAATATCTTGGTATTTTTGCCTGTCCTAAGCCAGGATTAAAGTATGAAGGGAAATGGATCATTTTTGTTTATCTAAGGTCTAACACGCCGCGGCGCGCGGCGTTTGGATGTAGGTAAACTACCGCGCGATAACTACATATACCTACGTACATAACTGTTTTGTGTCGATAACGCAGCTAGGGTATCCACGCGATCCGTAATTAATTACATAACTTTTGGTTAACTTTACTTAGAAGTTTATTAATATTTATGTTATATTAATTTTTATTTTGTCATATATGATCGTCAACTACCACGTCCTTAAATATTGACAGTAACTCACCAGTCACCCTGTATATCGGAAATTTACATCTGTCTTTATTAATACTTACTATATGTAGTACATTGTAGGGGCTGACTCCAAAGAGGGGTTATCAGTTATTGCACTTTACTGTTATTCATATTTATTTTTTTATTTTTCAAGAAAAGTATTTAAGTCACTAAATAAAAAAAATATTGACATTAATTTAATTACCTTAGATTAAATTATCAGATCTGGTTATAATTCGAGGCGACCACTAGTCTCTGGATTATACAGTGTTTAATAGAAAAAGTAATCAAATAAATTTATTACATTAGGTAGTGGGACATTCAAATAAAAATATTACATAAACTAATATCTGATTACTCTCTTAGAAATTTAAAACTGCACAATTCAAATCAAATTATCTATAATACAATTAAAATTCTGAGGAAATATAAATCGGGAAGTTTCACAACTTTCGTCTCGTGACAATTAGGATGACTGAATTAAAATAGTCCTTCCAATTACGTCACTATTCTAATTATAACAATAGTTGAAGAAAAAGTATTATCTTTTTCTTTTCTATAGATAGAAAAAATATCTCTAAGCCTTGGGTTCTTTTCAAACTTGTTTGTATAGAGAGGAGCTTGGACGGTGGAGGTGAGGGTTTGAAGCGCGTTAGAAAGGGGCCCCTTAATTCTCCACCTGGGTCGCAAGTCCCAGGCACTGTTGTAGCTCCTCTCCAAAGAGATGGACGCAGCACTCGCACGGTGAATCCACGGAGAGCTGAAAAGTTCCCCTCTTATATTTGGAACTATTTTGAATTGATAGATACTTATGTAAAATTCATAATTAATATGAGATGACGTTATAGTGTTTGAAGGTTTATTTAACTTAATACTCGTTTAACTTTATTGATTTTGTTATAAAAATAGAATAAAGTAACACGATAAATAACGTACAAATAGAGAATAGTTTATAACCTTCATATAATAAGGTTATGTAAGGAAAAATTCTCCATTAGATCAGTTACATGCTTGTGTAATGGGAAGTTGATGGTTTCACGACTAATTACGACAGCCTTTATGATGTACACCAAAGAAAAAATATTTATTTCGATAACATTAACTGACTTAACCGAATTATTTTAATCGTCAGCAATACTAACTTTGCAAAGAATAAAAAAAAATCGAAAAAAAGTATGATCAAATGTATTAAATTTTACATTTAATTATTTGGAATGCTCATTGAATCTTTTTACTTCCAATGACGATGAGTAATATTGGACAAAAACTTTAAAATATACACATCTTTGTAATACATTTCAAACTTACGATTCCCCTAATCTTTAAGTTAATCAATAGTATTATAATCCTTAATTCAAAAAATTCGTTAGCTTGTATATCCATTTTATACGTTTCTACAAAAAAATTAAATTTCCCAAGTCAAGAACGTAATATAAACTATGTATAAGTAATAAACAGGTAAGAACAACATAAATTCAACTGAAATATTTAAAAATTGTTTGTGTATAGACAGAGGAATTCAGGTTTAAAAATAATGAAAATTGAAATATAAGCCTCCTTATGTCATTGAATTATAAACTTCTTAACCATCTTTTAAAGACCTATAATCATTTTATTCTGGATCAATTACAGTTTTACATATGTACGTTAAATAGTACATTAGTGAATTATATATAAGAATAACATTTCCTTAGTCAGTTAGTGTATTTTGAGCGAAATCACACATAACATTAATTAATTATATATTCTTTATTTTCTATATATAAATTGTTTTCTAAAAACACGACCAAGCAGGCAAGACACATCAAATTTACTGAAAAAACTAGGTACGTTAATATCAAAATTAGAAATCTCTAATAAGCTATACCCGCAACGAGAATTAATTAATAATTTACTTGAATTTGGAAAAATTACACAATTGCAGGCCAAACATAATAATCAACGTGTAATGAAAAATTAGGAACATCTTAAATGTAAAACACAGTTAAAGTGACAATAAATGTACCTTTTAAACTTAATCAACCAGAAATAAGGAATGAATTAATCAACAGTAAAAAATATCAAAGTTGTTAACCACTATGTACAAAATTAATTACAAAATTTAAACAATACTTTAAGGCTATATGTACGTCCTTATATTTACATGTTGAATCATATCTTCAAGTTGTATTGTATAATATTGTAATAGTTGCGGAATATATATAGTTTCAACTTGATTCAAAGTGTAATATTCATACCATTTATATAAGTTAAACAATAACCAACGAACCAGAGAACTATTAACATAGTTGTTATCATTGTGGAGCTACACCAGACAGTCTCATACAACTCATATAAATATTTGTTGGAAATGTATATATGAATATACCTACATGTTCAAAGAAACAGAGAAGTTACAAGTAGTTAATTTATCATTTCGAACTAAAGGTTAAGTTATTTGCAAAGATGTATTTCTTTAAATTAAAAGACAATCATAAGTAGAAGGAAAATCTGATATGTTAAACTCTTAAATAAAAATAAGTAATTGTTAAACCTAATCATATGTTGAACAGCTGATATGATTTGATCAACTTTAGGTCAAAACAAATTCCCCAAAAAATATTAGGTTCCTTGCAATCGTTGAAATATACGAGTATGTGCAATATAAGCACAGAATAAGCGGAAAGGTTTTAATTTCCCCGACAAACAATTTCATTTTTTTATAACCCATACTTAAAGCTAGCCAATGAGTATTCCATATTCATTTTAAAAAATTTCTCCACGCGTTCCTGAATATTAACGCGTTATTGAATGACGGACACACAAACAAATAATAATAATACTACAAAAAAAATATGCAGAGAAAAAAACTACTCGAAGGATGCTTTTTACTGAATGAAATATAAACTTTTACGAACTGAAAATTAATTCACCGAATTCATTCATGTCCCGCCAACTGTTCATGTTTATACAAATATTAACGAGAACAAAGAGTTTGTTTATTAATAATTCTATAGTACTTATTTAATATGAAAATCAATTTTTGCTAGATACAATTGAACCTGTTTTATATATGATAGGTATATTAATATTTTTATATCATATAAGATTCTCTAATTATTGAATGTGCTCTCTTAAAAATGTGGATATTAAAAAACTTCTGTATATAATGTCACGGAATATTAAATTTCTCGATCGGATATTAAAATGGTACTTTAGTTGTTTTTCAATTAAAATGTTACTGATACTGAACTGTTTTTATACGTTTTAAATGATTTTTATTTTTGAAAAAAATCTTCAGTCCCCTTCAAGGTTTTAGAGATATAAGTTATAAAATATACCTTCATATACAAGTCATATCTATGTTTTTTTAGGAATTTGAAAATACTTTAATTAATGTTACATATTGACGATTTGTTTACTTTCAATAATATTTCAAAAATTTTCTTAGGATTTTATTTGTATTGAATTGTATTATGAAATACTTATTATAAATTATTTATAATAAATAAATAATTTTCCTTTAACATTGAATAAACAGTTTCTAAATTATTATTAATTATTGACCCTCTGCAATGTATTCAATACTATATAATATTAAAGTTCTTCTAAACTCATTCATCTGTTTTAACTTAAACAGTACAAAAACTAAGAATGATAAAATAGTCCTCATATTATTACATCTAGAGACCCGACAGTTTCTCCTAATTATAGTTAAATCATATAGATTTCAATTGTCAACATTTTAAAGAATTAATTACGTGTTTGATGATATATTCCACAGAGCAACATTTAAAAGAAATTGTTTTTATAAAACACATAAAGCCAAGTAAGGCATTGTCATTAGAACGGCTGTATATCTGTGACGAACAAGACAACGTTTAAACAAAAACTATTGAACCATCTCAAAATATGATGTACATAAAAGATATGATTCAATTTTGAACTACGGCCATTGTTAGAATGGCGTTTTTTATCTGTACTAAAATGTCAACATTTTGTATAGAATTCAGTTTTATATGTAGATAGTAGTGATAATGTTCATTAGCAATATCGTTTAAGACTCCTCTCGCAGTTAAATATTTATACTAATTAGCTGTTTTCGCTTTCCTTAACTGAGACGTTACAATTTTAATAGTCTGTTTATAACAATAGTTATTATATTTCATACTGCTAATTACGATCACAAATTAACTATTTTTAAATAAAATCCAATCTTAGAATAACGAATACTAATATTGTAATAATATATTTAAATGTTGAATAATATTTTTTACGTAAAAAGGTAGAGAAAAACTGTTTTATTTTGGATCCCCACATTTTTAAAGATTTTATACATACTAATCATAATATTAAATGGTCAAATTATTTCATCTTTTTTTTCTTATATGTTTTTTTTTTATACATTTTTAATAATGTTTATTCTCTTCTTCTTCCATTTATAAGTTAAGTGAAGGGTGTCAATGTCACATACACAACGCACGTGTCTCATGTCAAAGGTAGTTATTAAAGTACACTAATTAGTAACGTAACAGTTTTGAAAAGCAATTCTCTTTAGATTCATAGAGAGAGACAGTCAATTGTTAGAGACATGTAAGTTTAGACATACGAAAATATTATATATGTATATATATATGGATTTTCTTACATATCTTGTAAGTAAGTAAGTGTATGTAAAATATATTATTTGAATTATTAAACATATTTATGATAGAAAATGTATTAGTTAGTCTCTTTTCTTATTTTATTCGAATATTCAGATTCGATATTTCGAAGGTTCAGATCGATTTTCATCTTGTTCTAGATATTATTACACAATTAAATAATATCAATTTTCAATTCCATTTTGTGGTTAATTCAAAGTTTGTCTTTGTTATTCATAGAAACTTCGAATTTAGCTGCTTTAATTTAGTAGCTATATAATTATTTTTCTAAAAAAACATGCTTTTAGTTACACTATAAACTAGTGGTTCCCAAATACAATTCCTACTAAACGCTCTACGGTTATTTGAATAATTAGTGAAACCGTTAAAAACTGTCTATTTACTATCGGAAAGCAAAATCTTTTTATTCAAACATGTCGTTATAACGATAATTTAATTTCTCTCATCGGGTTTATTTTGGTTTAAAATTTTGATAACTGTATAAATTAATATTTATGTCTTAAAGAAAACATCGTTTTAGCATACAACTAATACAAGAACCTAATAATGTGAGCATTTGAAAACTTATTAAAAACTAAACACTAAGAAAAGAAGATTTTTCCTATACATTATATACATGTACTTGTAGATCTATCTAACTTGTTTCTGTTTCGAAAATTACGCTCTCTCAAGATTTGTCCGAGAAGGGACATTAATATCATTCTATAATATGTTACCTCAGTTTTTGTTAATACAAGGTTTCCCCTCCTTGACTTCGACCGCACAATTTTTTTTATTTAAATAAAATTGTTTTATAATAAAACCTAAGTTTTTAAATTCTAGTGTTTGGGGATTCTACGGGAAAGTAAACCTTGATGAAATTTTTTAAAGATCTTCTTTTTTTTAATTATTATACATATCGATACAAAATACTTAAAATTGCACGATACTTTAAAAAATATTAGTTTATTAGTATTTTTTTTATTTTTATTAATTTGCAAACTTGATTAATGAATTTAATGCTGATTTGGATCTGAAAAGATGCAAAGCTGTTAAGCTGAGTGTTTAAAATGTATACCTTGATGCAGACCCAAGCTATTGAACTGACTCCAATGATGAAACTAGCATCCATATCAAGTAATAAAAACTTATAAGTAACTCCTTGTACCAAGTAAATCGTAAGTGTCCCACCCGTGACATAGTTTATTTATTTTTTTAAATATGTGTAAATAATAGAACATTATTTTGTATTCAAATGTGAAGTTTAGTTTATTGTCTCAAAGAAATATTGTAGTCTGCACTAAAACAATTTATCAACTAGCAGATTTTTATTAAATATGTTGCATGTGTAACAAGAATGTCACAACTTTGTCCCACCCGTGACAAACATTTACTGTCTTCTTTATTAAATTTCACATGGTGTTATTCCTGTCTTTATTGTACCTGTACATGGATATATTTATTATATTTTATATACACCAATTAGATATCATTGATACAATAAGCGTAAATAAGCCACACACGCTGAAAATCGAGGTACAAGTGTCCCACCCGTGACGATAGAATCCCCCTGCTGTAAGATGTAGTGTTTGGAAAAGTTAAAATGGAAGCTTTAGGAATTAGCTTATAGTGATTATATTACATGACGTCATATATTTTCGTTCATACTTCTGAAAAATAATCCGGGTTATATGTCAGAAGTGTCTTAATATTAATTTTAAATTATTTAAAATATTATTGTGTTTCACCTTTTTTCAACTGTACTGTACAATACAATATTTACAATATTTAATATTTACAATATGTACTGTACAATATTTTCAAGTCATAAAAAGTACTAAACTTAATGTAATAATTCAGAAACAATTCAAAATATAAATCATTTAAAAAGATGAAAAATAAATATAAGATAATCTGTCAAAGCTATTATAGTTAATAAGATTTATGTATATACTCGTATATATTTTATCATTCCCGATTTGAACATTATTATATCCTTCATTGCACTAAAACAAGACAGAAAATAACATAATAGAAAAAAAAAACATACAGAAAGGCGGACTTATCTCTAAAAGAGATCTCTTCCAGTCAATCTATGGAGGTGAGTGATAAGAGTAATTAATATTGAAATTAGTTAATTGCCTTTAAAATAAAAATCCTTAAATAAAAGAATGTAGGATAAGCATCTTCAAGCTTTAGAATACTTTTACAAAGTAAGAGCGAAATTATCACAAAAATTTTAATAGAAGCCAGTTTTACACGCCTCGCTCTATCAAAAATGAAAATTGAATATTAATTTACATTTTCAAATTTCATTTCATGAAATTATAATGAAATTCTCATGAAGAATAAAAAGATATAATAATGTTTTTAATGTATGACAGTAATCAATAAACTCTTATTAATAGAGGACGTCGTTTGTATCTCGTCAGGATTCACTTAACAAATACACGGCCCAAGAAATTATAAACATTAATATAGAAAGTATTTGTAAATATAAAACTCCAATTATTAAAACGTGTAACATGAACTAAATACCTACCCATTATTGTACTTATATTATTAAGAAGATTTATTTTGTTTCCTTTGATCCCTACTAATATTATAAATGCGAAAGTAACTCTGTCTGTCTGTCTGTCTGTCTGTCTGTCTGTCTGTCTGTCTGTCTGTCTGCTACGCTTTCACGCCTAAACCACTGAACTGATTTTAATGAAATTCGGTACAGAGATAGAGTTGACCTTGAGAAAGAACATAGGATAGTTTTTATCCCAGACTTTTGAAAGGTTCTCTTGGAAACGCGATATAACCGAACTCCACGCGGCGAAGCTGCGGGCGGAAAGCTAGTATATTTATTATAAATTTTAAATTAGAAATAATACTTAATCGCTTAATATATTAAAATTTTATACTTAGCTGTAACTTATATCTCAGATTTCTCTAGCAAGTTTGGTGTCAATCCGGTCTTTGGATTATATTTCTAACTTGTAGGAATGAATAGTAAACAACACTAATTAATTTAACTCATTGATATAAGTCGTAGAAAGTTATTACAATAACATAATGTTTACTTTTCTTTTTAAAAATAAGAAGAGTACTATGTTCCATATTTATTTTATCTATCAATTCAGACTAGATAGAGTGCTTTTTCTATAACGAATATTGGAAATTCGTTCATTACTAGGTCCACATTGACATGTATTTAAAACACATTTTGTAATATACAGATATTCATAATGAGACGAGAAATTGGTTTTGAACATACAATTTAACGACTTTAACATATTTAATTCAAAACTCTGAATTTATCTCAGCCATTATAATGTGCTCAAATAAGATTTTATCCCATCATTTATTAAAATAAACGAATATCTATATATGGACGTTAATTTGATATGCTGTGTTTTCACTCTCGTGTGGTAAAAGTTAGACGAACAAATATTAACATCCTTTCATTATACACGTCAGCAGTAATTATACATCACAATGAAGTCAATTCAAATGCATTGTTCATAAACTTTATTACAGAAAACATTATAGTATAATTACGTAATTAATCACTTCTAATTAACAATAAATTGCTTAATTACGAACCTACATATAGATACTTACATCGGTGAGTGTTTTATGAGGTGGTGAGCCAAGCTGTGGTCAGTTACTACAGCTCGAACATGGGCTGGCTCGACCGGGGAAGTACCACCCTCTCACAGAAGATCGGCGTGAAGTAGCCTTTAATGGCTGCGTTTCGTCCGATGAGTGAGAGAGCCGGTTGCCCTTTCCCTATTCCTACCCTTTCCTACCATTTCCTTATTCCCACCGCTCCCTATCCCTAAAAACAAGGTTGGCAACGCATCCGTAACAAAGATGTTGAGGATGTCCATGGGCGACGGTAACCACCTCTCATCAAGTGGGCCGTCTGTTCGTTTGCCACCATTCACATAAAAAAAAACAATCTATTTAACATATATTTTCTGTAAATGTTAGTACTGCAGCGGTCGCTGAAGATGAAATCAATTGGTGACGTCATCTTAATTCATTTAAAATTTAAATATTATGCAAACGTGGAAGTTAAAATGCTCGGATCAGTATTCTGGTATAATTTTTCTTCTAAGTAAATCATAAGTATATTTCATTTTAACAATTTACGTTAATAACTTCATTTTCATTATTTTTCGACAATTTAAAGTGATGTGAACTGCTTTTTTAATGTGCAATTAGCAGTTAAGATTGTACTTTATATGTAAAAAGATATAATAAAACGATTTTTTCTTTTCCATCCTTTTTCTACATAAATAGCACAAGCCTTCATCTTCAGTAAAAATCATTCCTAGTACCATAAACAGTGGTCTTTAAAATAATTCGTATGATATTCTAAATATCAAACTACTGAACTTAGAACAGAGAGATAAAAACTCAATGAACGTAAGTTTGTTTACTTAATATTTCCAAAAATTATTAATTATTATTACACACTACAACTAAGTCATATCTTTTATTATAAAACTATTTGTTTCTATATGTGTTTGTATGTTGAAATGAACAATAATATTCATGTTCATGGCATAAAATACAATTCACTGTTTCTGTCAGGTTACAAGTGAATATTTTAGGGACATATAAAGTTGTCGTATCGGCATCCATATTTCTATATATACACAATACACGGACATACGTCAACAAGTTTGTATAGTATCCTAAAATGTGAGATATATGATAATATGATAAATAGATTTTGCTTTTTATTGGTAGTTGTCTTGAAAAAAATCAATGCATTATATAGAATATCTAAATCATAAAGTAAAATTAATTTTATTTTTTCATGGATCCGACAATATTTTAAAGGCTTCTAAATTTTAAGCTTACTTATAAGGTATCAAATATTATTAAAATGTTAATTTTATGTTCTCCTTATTTGCAATGCAGGCTTTAAGAAAGTCGGTTGTTGGTACCTGTTTAATAAAATACAATAAATTTTTAAGGATCTCACTAGTTATCTTCTTTTAATTACGATACAAATATAATGTTTCTCATGTAACAATCTTATTGATGGTACAAGTATATTAATTAGATGATAAAAACTTAGACAATTTATGAGATTATTAGATACTCAAGAAAAGATAGACAGTTTTTACATAAACTGCGAGGTATAAGACAAGCAGTGGTTTATAAAAAAAAAGTAAAATCACTTTGTCCTGTCTCTCGTTGTATTGCGGCCGTTTGACTTTCAATGCTCGGTTCAAACGCATTAATTGCGTTCGATAACTATCGCCTGTGATTGTTTCAGTCGGTTTTAGCAACTCATAATGCACTACGCCGAGCTGGTCCAACCAAATACAGAGCATGAACTTGGAACCGTGAATATTCGCTTTGGCCGTCGACGTGGAAGCATGGCCGGGATATCTCCATAATTTTCTGCGCTTGGGATTATCGTAATGAACCCATTTTTCGTCCCCAGTCACATTGTGATGCAGAAATCCTTTCCGTCCTTGCCTTGCAAGCAGCTGTTCACAAGCAAACAAACGCCGTTCAACATTTCTCGGCTTCAACGCGTACGGCTCCCAATTTCCTTGTTTCTGAATCATTCCCATGACTTTCAGGCGTTTTGAAATGGCTTGTTGCGTCACTCCCAATGATCCTGCCAATTCTTGTTGCGTTTGACACGAGTCTTGATCAAGTAATGACTCCAATTCTGCATCTTCGAAAACCTTCTGTCTTCCACCGCCATGCCGGTCTTCGACGTCAAAATCACCGTTCTTGAAGCGTTGAAACCACTCTCGGCACGTTCTTTTACTAATAGGGGCCTCACCATAGGTATTTGAGAGCATTCGATGAGCCTCAGCCGCAGATTTCTTCATATTAAAACAGAAAATTAAAACCTCCCGCAAATGACGAGAATTTGGCTCGTAAGCTGACATGTTTAATCGAGAATAACTTTATGATGCAGACACAAATCGACTAATATTTCGATGGCGTTATGTTAACAAATGCCTAAGCTTATTGTATGACATCTACGATCTATTTATTTCGACTACCACTTACCGCTACAGCCATCTATTGCAAAACGGCGGAAGCAAAGTTGTACACCTATTAATAAGTAATAGGATATAGAGCCCTGAACTAAATTGGCACTTTATTATCGGTATGATTACTTTTAATTTCTATTTTATAAAGACATATCCTTTTGTGGTTTAAAAAGGAAACAAATACGATGTATTCACTTTAGTCATAGATAACAAATAAGCAATTCAAATATAATCTGAAGTTGGTTCTGCAACGTATATTAATTATTAATTTATGATAAAGCGATCGTAAGTTTAGTAGAATTATTGAACTTTGAGTATATTATAATATGTTTATATTGTGTTCCCTCACAACGTGTATAGATAAGACTGAACTAGATCATATATCGATAAGAAGTTTGATGTTTGAGGCCTCGTTAGGTTTCATTAAAGTTGTTCACAACTTGAGTCTTATGAAGATTTAAAACTTGTTCCACATGCACTCCAAATATGTGACGCTTTTATATATTCTTGAAAAATAATATAACTACAGCGACAATATCTTTCTACTTTTAATATGGATATATTGAAAGTAGTTTTATTAAACCATTCAAAAACATATAGCACCATAACTAATATATAGGAATAATCTTCTAATTATTCCTTAGTTACTAAGATGTTTAATATTGGAATACGTAACGTATGAAGTAGGACCAACACTTAAACTAGGACATAAACTGAGAATATTTTATATAAATCTAGACCTTTTACAAAATATTTTTATATATAAATATGTCTCTACTGTCAGTATAATGATGGTTGGCTTACATCATATTATATACAAATAAAATGTATATCTTAAATATAAATCGTTAAAAACTGAATTTATCCTTCGTCGTGACAGATGAATGAAAAAAAAGAAAAGCTGTTATTTAAGGTTTATATTCAAAAGTACTAAACAACAAAGTAATTTTGATCTATATTACGGATTTTCTATTGATATACATATATTTTACATATTAAATAAAGTTGATTTAAACAATTTCTAAAAATATTATTCACGTCTTTCGAATTAGAATAAAATTTTGTAATCAATCAAAAATGTTACAGTTTGAGTAAAAAGCTACAATAATTTAGTTTGTCTTAAATTCTGTTTCACCTTATTAACTGTTACATCTTTATTGTAAAAAAAAAACTGTTTTATTTTCACTGAACCTTCCAACAAAGAATTTTAATAACATAATATAATAATGACAGGATGTTTCATAATATACGAAGAGCTTATTTCTTTTTGTTATACCGACTGAGTTACATGTTAAGTGATTCGAAGTATTTCAATATAAACTATAGACATATATAAGTGAAGAAGTACTTTTTCAATTCACTGTTTATTCACAATAACTGGAAGGCGATACAACAGATCTGGTTGCGTTTTGTGAGTTGTTTGTTTGTTTGTTATTTGATATAAATGCAATTATTTGATATAAATACAATTGTAATTATTTGATATAAATACAATTTAATATATCCGACATTATATTATATATATTAAAACTTTTTTAATTTTACTTTCATTATTCTTGAGTTTGGCTTCCCGGTACCATTTTGTATCGCTTAGTCATTACGATAGTAATATGTTTAACAGTGTTTAATTACAAATCTGCAGATGTATGTTAAAATTATTTATAAAGATCTTTAATTGAAATAAGTAATTTTTGTAAGTCTTGTTACAATTAATTTGTGTCTTCAAAGTTATTCAATCTTTCTTTCTCACTTGTTTCTTTATATATTTTTAATAATGTTTATTCTCTTCTTCTTGTATTTATAAGTGAATGGTGTCAATGTAACACACACACACCACGCACGTGTCTCATGTCAAAGATAGTTATTAAGGTAACTTTACTGATTTGAATATCACTTCTTCTATTGTGTTATAGTTAGTATATAGTGTTTATACATATTTAAAAAATTATGGGTGTGATAAAAAACCTAATTTATGATTTGAACTCATTCAATCCAAAACGTATCAAAAATAAGACTATGTAATTACATTTTTTTTTAAATAAATGTGTCTTTTTTAATTAACACAATATATGAAGAAGTACTTCAGGAGGTCTGTCTCTGAGTTTTAAAGAGCTGTAAGTGAGGCTTAGCTTTAATCTATATTTACTAGCAACTTTTTAAAGATGATTTTATTTTGTTCTATTTCTCACAAGTTTTGGAATATCTGAAAAAAAATAATCAAATAAATACGAACAGGTAATAATAACTTTAAATACAGAAATTCAATAATGTTTAAATTAATTAAAAACTAAACAATAAGGACAGAAAGATTTTCTTCTACATTATCAACTTGTTCAGGCATCTTGTTTCTGTTTCGGAAGTTACGCCATCTCAAGAATTGTCTGAGAAGGGATCATTAATATCGTTCAATGTTACCAATTTTTTTATGTTAAGCTCTATTAAATATATACCTGAACTATAAAAATTATATTATATTGTCATAGAAGAAAACTTAGTATTCTATGCAAAATAATTAAAATCTGAGTGTTATGAGCGACCTCATTATCATCCCTTCTCTGTACACAAACGTAGCCATATAGTGAAGTTTGACCATCAGTCATAAATTCTTAAAGATTCTCTGTGTGATCGAATCCATAGCGATGTTATTCATCAGAGAACTGAGAATTGCTCAGACCTCAACTTGTACACGTAGTTCAGGACGGCTTGTAACTAAATGTAATAATCATATGTCGTGTGGAGAGTTTGAAGGTAACGGCTAAAGATCGACTTGCTATGATAGATGCTATTTCCAGGCGTGGACTGATTACAGCTAATGGTGATATTTTTTAATAGCGACCATAATGATGTATCTACTTTTTCTTAGATATTGATTTTGAACATTTATTGATATTTAAAAATACTATAATATACATATCAACACAGTAGTGTCATATAAAACTGATGTAGATTTTATATATAATTTAATCGTATAGATGTAACCTTAGTAGAATAACTAATTCTCAGATTGTATAATTCTTAGTATAAAAGGTTTAATTATTTCAATATTTACTGTCTTATTATTTCGCAATATTTATATATGTTTTATCCTATGTTAATTCTGTTTCCTGATATATTATTATCAAGATATTATACAAAAACAGCTGCAAAAATTCAAAAAATCTTAGAGCGTTATCCAACATTATGTTATACAACAAAAGTATTTCTAGGAAAGATTTTAATTGAGATCTATATTTAACAAGAAAACTATATCGTGCTAGTCGAATACTGAACTTCAAAAACCACTTAACTTATCCGATTTCTAATAACACCAAAGAACTTCAAAAAGTTAGTCGTAATTAGTCTGGGTAATACATATATCAAATAAATTACTGAAATTGATAAAACAACATATATTATATCTTCTATAATCAGATTATTTCATTCATATCTGTTGAAAGATATAATGTACAGTTAGGACTGAAATTAAATATTTATTGCAGATAATATCTGAATGTTTAGGATCGTGAGAAATAATTGGTTTCAACCCTTATAAATACATGTTCCAACATAATGAATCCACAGTTTTTAACATTATCATAGAATTATTATTAGGGTTCATCCGTCAGTTTATTGAATAATTTGTTGTTTAAAAATTTTAAAAATGACAAAGGTTCAGTGAAACAAACTATAAACTTGTGCTTGTATTAATTAAAAGTGATCAATTTAAGGTAAGAATGACATTCAAAGCAAAATATAAAACTTATAGTTACTATTTTCATTAAGAAAGCTTTAAGGAAAATGAAACATTTTTCACTTCTCTATGTGTATTAGAATTATTGAAAACTTATGACAACAATATTATAGTAAAACTGTAAAAACAAATCTAATTTTCCTGAGTTTCAGATTGTTTATAAAATGTTATTTCTTACCGAATATTGTCCACTATAAATAACTGTAAACGATAAAATTTTGTTCATTTATATATGTTGTTACAAAACTTCAGTAAACAAAGAACTCAACGGGTGCACACATGCGATAATAAGGATTGTAGACAAAGTAACATATGGAAACCTAGATTAAGCGAGGCAAAGAACGTCAAAAACGGTTACTGAAAATATAAACCGATATAAAGAATTCACCTAAAATAATATTGGTTTAAACTTTGATGGTTACTAAAAACAGAAAAACTCGAGGATAAACTAAAAAAGGTACTAACCAAAAGACAAACAATGTTAAATAACTCTAGCTCTTTATCTCATTATCAATGTCTTCTATAGGCATAGACTAGAAACGATCTACAAAAAAAAAACCAGAATTATTTTCTTTTCATGGTTATCAGTGAGTTGTTAGCGATAAACTCAAATTATCGACGTCGTTGGTCTTTGTACATAAACCACTGTGGAAATGGTTCCCAGTACTGCTAACTTACAAATACATATAAAAGATCATGTTGTATTGTCTATAGATTTCTCTAACGACCTTTGATCTTGGCGAATCAATATGAAGAGATTAAAAAAAGGTGAATGAACTTTATTTATAATAAGCAATAAGTATCCCAAAACTAAAGAAGCGCCGGTATTTTAGAGCTAAATATCAAAGACTTAAAATTTAAAATGCGCTAAGTATTGTAAAATTAACAGCTGGAATTAATAGTTAACGCAATATTAACAAAAAAATAAAGAACTATTTATAAATATTATTTTCTTTACCCGAATAATTTTGTTGACATTGAGCTATAAAAGTTCTTAAAGTTGCACGAGACGTACGAGTGATGGTACGAATCTCAACTTGGGCAAGATTAATGTACATATATTCGTTAATATTATGAATAATTTTTACGACACTATAAAAAAATTAAGTGGAAACTATTCAGTAAACTTTATCTATTATTATAATGATATAAGTTTTATATTATTTCGGGAAAGCGATACCAAATTTATTATTTAATTTGTTCAGTTCACGTCCTCAATCCCCCAGATACAAGCATCCCTCTATATGATTAGGTCGTAGCTTCAGACTAAATCAAACTTACTCCACAAATAACTTAAGCAAACCTATCATCCAATGGCCCGATACTATTTGAAGTATCTCAAACCAAGAACTCAAAGTTGTATTGATAGAATATGTTTCACGAAGTTTATAATTAAATAAAAGATTTTACAGGGTAAGTCTTGGTTTAAGGAAGGAAATTAAAAAAAACAATACAATAAAAAATATTAATTAAATCAAGTCTTACTCTGTAATATTGACTTTACGGAGAATTTATAAGCAAAACACTCGGAAGTAGGAGCTGCTCAAGGCAGCATTTAAACTTTCTGAAGATTTTACTATTTACGAACTGGTTTTTTTTAGAATGAAAATATAATTAATTTCTTATTTTATATATTACTTTATAGTAATACAATTAGAGTGTAATTATTAGACTATAAAATCTTAGGTAATAATAAAAACAATCATTTAAAACAATGCGTCCGTATTAATAGTCATTCAATTGCACTGAATGCATGTATCAGTTAATTGAGCTTTATCATAGAACAAAACGTCTTATATCTTTTTTGAAAAGCGTTCGTACTCTATCTTAGTATATCTTTGAATATCTTTGATCTTATTAATATGATAAATATAATTTGTTATGTCATTTTCTAATACTATTAGGAGGTAAAACTCAGTATGTTTAGTTAGATATAATGTCTCCCTTTTGGTTTAAAAATCTGTGATGTTCCCTAACTAATTTAAATTATGCACGATAGTTCAAATTTTCTTTTACAAATTATTTATTAAATGATGTAGTATTACAGAATTTTATTTACTTTGCATCATATTTTTTTCGACTAATAACTACATATTTTGCAGTAAAATAATAAATATTTATTTTAATTATCGAAACGTTATTAATTTTACCTAGGTACAGATGAATAACCAAATATAGCATTTTAAACAACTAAATTAATAAAAGTATTTTTATCGAAAACATAAACTGTAATGTATTGAATCATTATTTTAAAGAGATCATTTAATACATGAAACAATCGCTCGTTAAGAGCCGGATCTAGAGTCATCGCTGTAATGAGGACCAGTTGATATTGAATCATGAAATACAGCGCCATCTATGAAATAAGAAATGCATTGTTTATTAAATTGATTTCACCTGAATGTTGATTTCACCTGAATGTAGACATACAATAGACTAGATATAATGGAAAAATAAATCACGTATGTAATATCTGGGTTACTGATTACTCATATAAATTTGAAGGAAGACATATCATATCCTTCTTGGTATATTTTACTCATGACCTAACACTGGTCTTATTAGTAATTTCTCTTGAAAATCGAAATCCCATAGTAATCTGGATATATGAAACTCCATTTGTAAAATTATAATAAATTTAAAACAACAAAATTAATTAATTAAGATTAATGCATTCCCAAAGAGGGTTGATGTCAGGCAGGTGGCTGGTCGTAAAAACTATTCACAACATGTAAGGCAGACCCTGGCTAAAGCTGGAAAATTGCCAGGTAGAAGAAGAAGTTAAAACAAGAAAATTGTAAAGAATAAAATTCTGTTTTTATAACATTGTCAGTAATTACAAAGACGTATTTAAAGATCATCTACAAGAAATTAAAACCTTATCTATCAACCTTTAATAATATAATAACTTAATTTGAATTTTCATGATAATATTGTTCATCTTATCAAAAAGGACCAATTAAAATATTACAGGAATCTCATCAAAAGGATTCATTAGTTTGAGACATTTTTATTTTTATAAGAATAAATATATTATTATTAAAGTCAACTACAACTATTCTTATTGGATCTGATAATATTTAGACTTAGAAATATATTAATTATTACTTATTGAACTAAATAGAATGCAATTAATCAATTTTTCAGCGATAAGCTGTGCAACTATTTGTGATTCCGACCATTTTCGTTTTTCTCCAAGATTATTTCTGATTAAGTACAAAATATTTTCTTCAATATCAATAAATTATTCTAACTTAAATATTCTTTGATAGTTTCTTATTAATTTAATAATACAAATTACACATATTAAATTTATAATAGGAATTAAGTTAATTTCGTTATTCATTGTTATTTCGTTCGTTTCTTTTCGTTTTTCATTATAATGTTATATTTTGTTGATCATTTGAATTTAATTTATTCCAAAATAGATTCTTGATTGTGTAGTTGTGTACCGTAATTTTATTGTTATTGTTAATATAATATAAAATCATTGAGGGTAAAAATCTAGCAACAATATTGTAAACCAACACTTTCATCAAACATTGTTTATTTACAAAGTTTCGTCCCAACTTATTTCTCTATTCGTTTACACACATCAAATTTAAACAGGCATACATTTTCATCACAGGCAAATTATCTTAATTTGACGTTTATTGCAATATGTTTCTCAGTTATAAAGCGTCAGTGTTCACGGAAGTTCCAAATGCCTGCTATTTATTCGCAGGTCTGTCGTTTAGTGTGCCGTGACCTGAATACTAACTCTGGAACTTGATAATTGATGGTTATCACCATTGTGCCCCATTTTGAGAAAACTAATTCACCAATTTGCATCTAATAATTAGCTTTTCCTTATATACAGAGCGATATATTACTTCGTTATTATATAAACCAACATTTTCATCTTGTCTTTCATCTAAAACTGAGGTCCTCGTATCAGTGAGTAAATAAGTTCAGAAGTCCTTTTGTTTTTACTATGACAGAGTAATGTAATGACAGAATATGATACATACATAAATTAACTTGGCAATGGAGGATTTTAATTCATATATATATTTAAAACTTAAACATACGTAATATATTTCGTTGGATGAGATGATCAATTCTATTCGTACTTTACATGTTCAAAGTTGAAACTATTTCAGTATGAAAAATGTATGTATGTGCATGTTCCTTTATATTATTATTCATTCATGGTTCAATTCTATCGATTTACCATTGAGGCGACAATGGTAAAATATTACCTCTTATATTTTCAAACGTAATTATAGATTACGACCCAAAAAAATTCAAGTTTTCATTAAGGGAGCAATATTCTAAAAGAATCAATTATTTAATTAATAATATTATATTTAAAATTACGATAAATAAAAATCATATAACTGTCTATCTGACGATGAATTTTGATTAGAATTACGATATCAAATTTTTCACATTTAAAACATCATTTAAAATTTCTCCTTCAATGTTTGCTCAAAGCTTCTTGAATATTTTCCTAATTAGTTGGATACATTAAGGATGCTGACTAATGGATTAGAAATATTCAACTGATTTGAACAGTGAGACGGATAAAATTTAAATTTCTTGATAATAACTTTCCTTTAATAAACTATTTGAATAATTGACGCTGCTTTTAATATTATTATAGCGATTAAATAACAATAAAACATATTATAACAAAATATAAATCAATTATATAATGTATTATATAAACAATGAACCAATACACAAAACCAGAGGCCATAGTAGCGTTTGTTTTTAAAACTCAAATATAAAATGCGAAAAATATAAAAAGTTGACACAACGAAGACTGTTAGCTCAAATTACAATATCTTATATAAAATATTATTTCAAAAAGACACGGCTTGTTACCCTGACTTCATACCGTAGTCACAAAGGTGTGTGTATTTAAAATACAGAATTAGTAATAAAATAATAAGTGATAAGAATTAACAACAAATTAGACTGCGAACGAAATATTTTATTGTGATTTTCCAAGGTGAAATCAAAAATACTATTAATAAAAAGTAATATTTAATATTAGTATGGCACGTTACACACAGACATACATACACTTTAATTTTTGTCTCTAGTCTAAACTTCATTATGTAAATTTTTTCAGCTCAATTTAATTCTGTGAATACTCATAAATCTCAGTCGAAAATGAGATAAGTTTTAAGCTAAAACATATCCTCCTGGTTAATTAAAAGATTAAAAGCGGAATGACAAATTACTTGAAGTATGAAGTTAAAACTAATTACCTCAATCTCAGTAACCCTAGTTTCATATTTAAGTAACCGTCTCTTTTAAATCAGATGATGTCTGCTTTTCCTTTTATTACTACAACGTACTTAAATTGGAGTGTGGTAAAAATGTACGTGTTAAAATAGTTTTAGAGATGCCTCTATCTTATTCTACATATATAAGTCAAGACTTTTTTAAGGAAGGAAGGACTTTTATGTTTTTCAAACTAAAGAGATACTTAAAAATACTTTTTAATATTGATCACAGTTTAAACAGTTTTATTCTCGTTGTTGTTAAATTTCGTGATGGATTTGATTTGAAATTTACAATAGAATAAATAAACAACTAAAAACATCCATACATCTTGATTGGCCAAAAAGTGAAGAGATAGAAAACTATGTGGTTTTTTTAAAGTAACCTCTTGACTTCAAACATACGAGGAGTAATATGTTATAAATATACATTTATCAAATATTACAGCCTTTTTATGTATTTTTAATATATAAAAAATAAATAGTATTTCTTTTTTTCATATATTTAAACATTAAAGCAGAATGGGTACTAAATTACATTCAATTTTCAATATATTTAACGAGACAATTACAGCCAAAGAGTGTTGATTATAAAGTAATGAGAGAGCGCTCAGCATTTAATTTGAAAATATTACTCAATCAAACATCAACTTGTCAATTCCAAGTTAAATGTTCTTAAATATTATTATAAATATAGAGATACATAGATCGGGAACTTTTAACAACTTCCTTCAAGTAGCAGTTAGGGTGACTTTGATTTTAAATAGTCCAATTATAATTTCGAAACGCATAAACTGCTATAACATTTTGAATACAACTTTCAATGGCTTATATATTCGAAAATCATTTTTAATTTGATGCTTAGGTAAAGTTAAAAAGCAAAACATTGCCAAATTATGTGATAACGTCATAGGTTTTTTTATTTGATAATTTTTCATATAAGTATACGATAAAATATTGAAGTAACATTTGGACATAAGTAATCTTTTAAAAAACATCATATCATCCAATAAAGTCCTAGTGTACAAAGTAATAAAAAGCAGAAAGTTTCATCGGATCATAAAATAATCTTATAAATATCTACGAAAATGTGGTAAAAGTATTTTCATCTACAAATAAAGTAAATTATAAGTTCCTCACTTCTACGAAAAATTAAATTTAAAATTAAAGTACTACTTATATAGATATATGAAAATTTCAATATACCTTATATTAGCCTAATTGGAGCTGTACTGAATATTTAATTATATTTTATAGTGGAACGTTCATATAATAATAATATAATAATTTTTCATAATTTTCATATCTTCGTATTATTATAAATAGCGTTTGGTTTATAAAATATCATATATTATTGCAAAAAGAAACATGTATTTTATAAAAGACGTATAAAGTTACTTCTCAGTCACCAAAAAATTCAATTTATTTTAATATGTTATTTTAACAAAAATATTCAATTATCCCACAACAACTTAACATCTCAGGTGTAGTACGTGTTACAAATCAACTCCCTACAATACTAACTAACTAAGTCTAAACTTAGTTTCCAGGGAATACTAGCATGATATTTAGTTCCCGGTTTTCCGTTTTACATGAACGGATATTGTGTACCGCTTGTATCGAATTGCAGAACGTTCTCATTTACCAATTTAATTTTAGATTTATTATATACTAGTAAACCTGGCGAACTCCGTTTCGCCTCCAGAAGGCTTTGTTTTATGTAACATTTCGTTTGGTGATTAAAAGATGAAGAAATTTTTCTTTTGTTTTATATTTGAAAAGGAAAATTTTTATTTCATTTCACAATAGTAATGAATTCATTTCGATTACAAAAATGAAGTGTTATTTAGTTGAACTTCTCTAAGTAAATGAAAGTGAATCCAAAGTAGATACCGAATCGAAGCGTTATACGTGTCTGCAAATTATCCCTTTCATTGAAGTGCTCCTTTGTAAACCACATTTTTTGGTTTTTGGTCTAACGTTAACACAAATAAAGCGTATGGTTTCCAAACTCGTGAACACGCAAAATATAACTGCCCATGTGAAAAACAATGATTTTCTAAATTTATCCCGCAAATACTAAATTACATATCTATCATTATACGTCAATTGCATAGCTGTCAATTGTGTTTCGTTATTCCACGTTTTATAGTGACCGACGTTTCATTTCAAGTCCCACGGGAATGCTGTCGAACGGGATAAAAAGTATCCTATTGCAATTTCCTGGTTCTTAACTACCTCTCTGCCAATTTTCAGCTAAATCGGATCAGCCGTTCTTGGGTTATAAGTGGAGTCACTAACACGACTTTCTTTTATATATATAGAAGACTAGTAAACCCGGCGAACTCCGTTTCGCCACCAGAAGGCTTTTATATAACATTTCGTTTGGTGATTAAAAGATGAAGATTTTTTTTTGTTTTATATTGGAAAAGGAAAATTTTTATTTCATTTCACAACAGTAATGAATTCATTTCGATTACAAAAATGAAGTGTTATTTAGTTGAACTTCTCTAAGTAAATGAAAGTGAATCCAAAGTAGATACCGAATCGAAGCGTTATACGTGTCTGCAAATTATCCCTTTCATTGAAGTGCTCCTTTGTAAACCACATTTTTTGGTTTTTGGTCTAACGTTAACACAAATAAAGCGTATGGTTTCCAAACTCGTGAACACGCAAAATATAACTGCCCATGTGAAAAACAATGATTTTCTAAATTTATCCCGCAAATTCTAAATGGTTTTAAGAGTTCAAACTACAAACACAATTCCGGTTTGTCACATGAAATTAACGGAGAAGAGAACAATGAGTAGCTGTCAAACAATGTATCATGCGACGGCACCATCTACTTAAAATATTGATTTGTAGTACATGTTATGTATGTATAATGGCGCTGTATGTGACAAAAGATTTTCCCCCTTTTCTTGGTTCTTTCGTTCTGAAGTTATAGCGTCAGGATGGAAAACCGGACTTATTTTTTATAGTAGATTTCTTACAAATATCAAATTGTTTTCCATACGTCATTACATACCTGTCATTATACGTCAATTGCATAGCTGTCAATTGTGTTTCGTTATTCCACGTTTTATAGTGACTGACATTTCATGTCAAGTCCCACGAGATTGCTGTCGAACGGGATAAAAGGCAATTATATATATATTGCAATTTCCTGGTTTTAAACTACCTCCCTGCCAAATTTCAGCTAAATCGGTTCAGCCGTTCTTGGGTTATAAGTGGAGTAACTAACACGACTTTCTTTTATATATAGAGATTATTTAGTATTAAGTCTTAAACTGTAAAAGGTTATGAGATGAAGAGCTGTATTTATATGAAATTAATGCAATTAAATATTACCAAATACATGCATGATATCTTTCTTACATATCTTGTTATGTTTTTTATTTATCCTCTTATTCCGGATCTATTTATCCCTTTATTAATACTGATGATAATAGTAGAACATATTAACGTAATAATTACTACATAATAAAGTTAATCGGGTGTACAAACACCTGTATATATTTATATATAAATTTAATAACTCCCCCCAAAAACACATTGAGTTTTCTTTTGCCATGCACCGTCATAAAATACACATGATTAGTCCTTTTAGTTATTTTTACATCACTGGTGCCGCGGTGGAACTCGTACTCGTAAATAACGCGATACTTTAAGTTTTCCATTTTTTAAACTGAGTGACGCAAAGGAAAACCAAGGATAGAAAAAAAAAACACTTGATAAGTAATTTTTGAGGAACAAATACATGAGTAAATAGGTGTATAGATTAGAAATTGAAATTCGTAACTAAGAATTTTATATTTGAAATCACAGTTCTATACAATATACGAGTATGTATAAAAATTGTTTTCTTATGTTTAATAATAAGTATGTACAATGTTACCGTCCATGAACTTTAATATAATAATAAACATAGTAATGTATGTGAACCAGATTCACTATTATTTTTCAGTAGACCATCCTCAATATATTGATTAAACATAACCAGGCAATATATTAACGATATTTCAATTCATGTAAATTAACTATTAAATATCAAAACTTGGATTTTCAATAAATTTTTTGATTCTCATCTGAATAACTTTTTATATAACAAATTATAATACTTTCATTGTTAAAATTTTGAGTTTCAATTTTGCGTGTATGATGACAAAATAAATGCTTTGACATCAAATGGAAAGAATTCTTTTTAAAAAATTGACAGTAAATAATTGTTCCTAGTTATATCTTTTTTAATATGTAAGTATTTTGGTTATATTTTAACAAATAACTGTATAATTTTTTATGTTTGTCAAGACGTCAAGTCACAACAACAATAACATTGTAATCCATTTAATTGCAATTATAATAATGTTTATGTACTTATTTGTAAATTAACATATTGTTGTTTTATTGTAATGGGCCCGAAATTTTACAAATGTTGTTCCGAAACATCAGCAAAATATATTAGTATCTCGTTTACGAAATTCAAGATAATTTGGTAACTACTTGTATGACTTTAAGTAATTTTCTGTATACATCTTACATTATTATATGTTAACGAGATATTGTATAGACGGAATTGAGTTTTTGAACGTGTTTTTATATAGAAAAAAATAGTGCGTGGAGTCACTCCGCGCGGAAGAAGTGAAACTTCGTAATTGTAAAAAAATCTTATCAGTAAAATACTGCTCTATTGATTTAAGTGTATCAAATCAAAATTCAAAATAATGAGTTTTATAAATAAATTAATATAGAACAATAAGTACCTACATATTTCAGCTAATATCAAGACGATCACGCTGTTTACTTCACTGCGTGGCAAGAAAACCATGCTCATATACTTTCAATTTACCGACTCACTCTTTTTCTCTTTTACCTTGCCGGAAGTTTCACTTCAATAAATGTTTCGAAAATTGCTTTATACTAGAGAATAAACACATAGATGGACTAAATATAAAACGGTTTTGCTTGCATCACAATTGTTTACAAAATTTGATATTCATAGCTAGTTAGCAGCTGTATTTAAAAATTAGCTTAATAAATTAATTGTTTTTCCCTTTCATATTTATATTGCATGATAATAATGAAATACCTGTTTCTTATTTAATTTATATTTATACTTCTTCATAAGACAATAGGTTTCAGGATAAAACAATATAATCTTAAACTTAACAGTCCAAGGGAAAGTTTAATTAATAGTGTAACAGACAGTTAAGTCTTTGTGTCAGTTAAGTGTGTCAAGGAGAAAAAAACATATTGTTTATTTATAACAAAAGTCTATTAAATACAAATGAAACATAAGTTTGTTTTTCAGATCTGCCTCAGTATTTTTTGGTTGTATGTAGTCTATATTATTCTATTTCTTTGTCATCTTTGATGGTCGATAACAAAAACAAAACGGACACACACTTTCATTTCTTTTTAACGTTGCCGTTGCCATTCTCGTTAATCCTAATTTAACTTACTAAAATATTGGAAAATATTTAAAATTATGAAATCTCACTGAAGGTTACTGAAAATATTTATTATATAAGGTACACATCAAACATTTCCTTCTGAACACATAACGAAGACAACGCGGGCAAAGTCACCTACAAAATTAGGAAGTAATAACTAAGAGCTACAAAACTTCTGTAAACAATATAGCGCAAGGACTCCGGAACTCAGGTATAACAATCATCTTAATTAAATGGGAGTTATAATTTTAATTGAAATAACTATTCCTTTTTGAAACCTCTTTGAAATAAAAACCTGAATTTGTTAAAGGTTGCAATTGAGATTATTTTTCTCTTCCAATACCTACAAGTACACCTTCAGTGAGCTGACTTGTAATATTTTATTTAAAAAATCGAAGTCATGGTATGAAAACAAAAAACTTATATTTTTATAGGTATGTTCTCATGTTCGTCTTCATTCATCTTTTAAATTCGATTACTTTCTTCTTATCTTTAAAGAAAATGTGTAATATATATTTTGTCTTTAAAAATAAAATTTAATCAGACAGCAATTTCATTAGTGTCTATATAGATATATTTAGCAAAAGTGTGAAGTCTTTATTAACTTCTTCATACGTTTTAACAAAAATGAAGATGCTTGTTTTAATTTCATGTTTTATATCTAATGAAGAACCTTTTTCTACGTCGATACACATCATAGACATGTTTCTAATTCAACTCAATGAACATAGAAAACTATCATAGAAGAAAAATTACCTCACTAATAACAATACATATAATTCATTGAGTCGTTTAATATAACTATACCAAGAGTTGTTTTAAAGACTTCTTGTTCCTAATAAACTAAAAAGCGCTGTATATTTTCATGCATTATAAATCTACGTCACCATTACAATGTTAGAGCCGTCACGATTCCTGCATATCCGACCTATTAAAGTTATACTATGAGGCTGTTACTCCTGAATAATGATGTGAATCAAATCGTCATCAATCAGGTTCCTTTGAAAAAAAAACTCATATCCGCAAAGGAAATTAGGTCAGTTATCAGTCGATTACCAACACCAAGTTGAAGCAGATATAACCAATAATAAATTGGGTATATTTTGATTATTATGTAAATTTCCGAGTAATAACCTACTATTATCAAATAAAGGTAAATTAAACAGAAATAAGAGTATTTTAATATTGTCTTTATGAATAATAACAGCCAAATCTCTGTATGTATGTAATGTATAATGTCTACAATAGAAAAGTTGGAAAGTCAATTAGAAAAATACGAAAGAAGCACGAGAAATCATAATTCTTTTATTTTAAAAAGCCAATGATAGTTTTGACTAAATGACCAACAATATCGGAATAGATTATAATAGGAATACGTAGAATCTGATAGTTAAAAGTAAATAAACTAAAAAAAACTTTGTACACTAGAGTTATAGTCTCAATTTAAACGTCCATCAAAAGGAAATTAAGTTCCAACCACGGCAACGTGTTAACAATCACACACTGACATTTACATACTGCGTTGTGACTTATTATACAGAGAAGTATCAAGCAATGTCAACGTGTGTATTCAACGTTGATTCAATCCGCGGCTCCATGTATATTTGTCATCGCTGTAGATTTATATACTAAAACACTACTATGTTCAATATATTTTGACCTCTTATTTGTCAAAGTTAATATCGTTTAAAAACACAACCGTTTATCTCCAAATCGATAACTGATTTAACTTGAATAAAAACCTTTTAAATAATAACATTTTCATCATCATCATCAGTCTATCAGAGCCCATTATTGAGCAAAGACCTCTTCTCACACGGAGAAGGTTAGGGCATTAATCACCACGCTTGCTGAAAGCGGGTTGGCTAATTAAAACTTATAATTTGAAATTTTATGTCCAGGTTTCCTTGCGATTTTTTTTTCACCGTCTCTCAGTTTTATCGAAATACTCTTAGAAAGTACACATAACTCGAAAAAATACTTACGTACTTGCCAGGTTTCGAATCCGCTCCCTCATGCACGAGAGTGCATGAGGGAGCGGGTTCGAAACTCATCTTTCAGATGGGCCTGGAACCTCTAGGCTACTATAATAAAATTTTCTTCATCAACAAAAAGTTATAAAAAGCGGATTCTGTAAAAATAAAGATATTTTATAAAACGCTGATCCTCGTGGTCTATTTCATACATTATTCATGATTGGAATTAAGTTTTAATTAAGACTATTAAAATATTTAATGTTACTCTCTTATAGAACGTTTATCTCTAGAAACAACAAATTGTTCACGGACTGTAAACTGAAATGGACATTTTAGATTATATTTGTTATATTTTTTCGAATAAAATAATATTTTTTTATGTTTAAAACCTTTTTAGCCTTAATTTTATAAAATTAAATATTGATATTCACGGAAAAACAAATTTCTAAGTCATTTACATGTTGAAGTCGTCTATTCATTGTAATTGTTATGATGATTTCATTAATAATAACAGCACTAATTTCACAGTAAATACATGTCTTTATTTACATTCTAGACTACCCGTTTAAAATGTTTTTTCACTCCGGACACTCAATAGAACAAATGCCTTTTTCCTCGTATGTCGGTTTTTGGTTCTGACATTGAAGTCTCTGTTCCTATTGTTTCTTTAAATTATTACATCAATTTAATCAATATTATTATAGTAGGATCGTTTCTTATTCCATACAATGATAACTCATCCTTGAGGAAACGCTTTTACCTAAATTATATGTCCAAAAAAATAAAATCTTATTTCTACAATGTTGTTTTATAACTGTATTAGAAAGGCAAAGTGGAAATAAGACTTAAAAAAGAATAATTTATTAATACGTGAAACAGGTAACTTCCACATGATAAACGTATATTTTTATTTAAATCTCCCACCATTAAAGATAACAAATTGATAATTCAAAGTCATCGTAGAATAATTTCACTATAAACTATATATATACATATGTACTTGTAAGTATTTGGATACGTTATATAAGTTCTAAACTCTATAAACTAATAATTGTTACTAATTAGGATTTTTGAAGAGTATTTATTATCTTCTATATATATAAAAATGGATTGCTGTTCCTTAGTCTCGCTAAAACTCGAGAACGGCTGAACCGATTTGGCTAATTTTAGTCTTAAAATACTCCTGGAAGTCCAGGGAAAGTTTAAAAGGTGAGAAAAACTGGAATAATTGCCGGGAAAACCCTAAAAACAGCCCTTTTCTATTTCCCATACAAACGATTTTTTGACATTAGACTTGACAACTAACTAATATGTCAATCATTCTGTTCGATTGAAACAGTAGAAATGTAATAAATACCAATACCGGGTTATTGAAGACGGAATAGAGTTGACCGGGCAAGCTATACCTATATTACTAATGACGAAATTAACGCGGACGAAGTCGCGGGCAAAAACTAGTTATTGTATAAAAAAACACTATTTTTACAGTAATATTAGTTCTATTTAATATTTTTACATTTTTCAAAGATAAAGTGACTCCTTTTTCGTATCAAAGCTCAACTGTCGTAAGATATCTCTCGTGTAACAGATTTGAACAGGCCTTATCTGGATGGGAAATTTAGTACCTAGAGGTGTCGAGTAAATTAAGCAATTATTTCAATAACATCTGATTCTGTAACTACTGTTACTGAAAACAATAGATTTATGATCATAAAGGTGGACAATATGATTTATTATTATTACTTATATTTATACCAAATAAGCAACACACAAAGGTCATCTGATGTTAATCAGTTACCGAAGCCTTTGAAAGTCTATAACACCAGTAACGAGCAGTTAATAATATTTCTGACTCTTCGAGTATCTTGTTCAATCCTATTCCAAAGAAAGCAATGCTGTAGTTTGTACAAAAAACATTAGCAGAAAGTACATATATTCGTATTCTATATAACTCGAACGTCCGCTTGAGAAAAACCCATTATGCTATTGGGAAGCCAAGGTGTGAAGATTGACTCCTTGGCGATTGTGATTAATACGACGCCAAAAAGTATCCATTACCAACAACTCGCATAGTTTCTTTTAAGACCTGTCATTATACAGTCAATAGAAAACACTCAAGAAGACAAGACCTATGTTAGACTTAAGGGTTTACTGTTTGTGTGCATAAAAACATCGTTAATCTTCACAGTTCGTTTTTACAAGGACTCGAAATTCCAAGACGATATGTGGAGTGTCCCAGCCTAGAGATGTAGGTAGGACGCCCTTGTAATACGAAGGCTTACTATCAGAAACTCACTTTGTACTGAATCAAATACAATAGAAGAAATTTCGAAAACCATAGGTATATTGAGAACTTTGTGTTAATCATATGGATGGTTTTACTATCAAGAAATAGAAAACTATTGCAATTTTCCGATAACGTATGAACAATCTGTCACCTTTTTTTGGCACAGGATGGCCGTGGATGGTTTTAACGATGATAGAACTTGCCTTGTGTGTTTAGGAAATATGAAAAGACTTCTGAATAAATAATAGGGACGTACATAAAATAGTCACAGTCTATTTTTCAAAATAAGTATTTTATATAAGAAGGTTATATATTGTTTCATTGTTGTCAAATGTAAAAACATACAAATTCAGAAAACACAATAAGTTAGCGTTACGTATTATTCTCAGACCTAAGAAATTAATCTTCTTATCTTCTATATATATAAAAATGGATTGCTGTTCCTTAGTCTCGCTAAAACTCGAGAATGGCTGAACGGATTTATCTTATCTTAGTCTTGAAATGTTCGTGGAGGTTCAGGGAAGGTATAAAAGCTGAAAAAAATTGATTCATTACTGGGAAAACCATAAAAACAGCCCTTTTCTATTTCCCATACAAACGTTTTTTTTGACATTAGATTTGACAACTAACTAATATGTCAATCATTCTGTCGCACTTCAAAAAACGGAGATTTATGGCTTACAGGTAAACTCCAAAAATATAAATTAAAAAAAAGTAATAGATATTTCTTGATTATAGGGCGATACGCAGTTCGCCAGGGCTTCTAGTATATATATAAAAATGGATTGCTGTTCCTTAGTCTCGCTATAACTCGATAACGGCTGAACCGATTTGGCTAATTTTAGCCTTGAAATACTCCTGGAAGTCCAGGGAAGGTTTAAAAGGTGAGAAAAATTGAAATAATTGCTGAGAAAACCCTAAAAACAGCCCTCTTCTATTTCCCATACAAACGTTTTTTTTGACATTAGATTTCACAACTAACTAATATGTCAATCATTCTGTTTGATTGAAACAGGAAAAACTTGATTAGTGATTATTTATGGCCTCTAAGACGGAATAGAGTTCGCCTCGCCAGCTATACCTACATATATTACTCTTGACCAAACTAACGCGGACGAAGTCGCGGGCAAAAACTAGTCATACAATATAATTACTGCCCAAGCGTACGGCAATGGTGCATAATGAGCTATTTCATTTTTGAGACGTGTTTATTTTTCATAAATACAGCTCTTACTTTTATCTTATGCTTACAATATATACTTACACATTAATTAATATCTTAGTATTCCCCGTAATAAAAGTTCATATAAAATATAAATTATTCCATAGTTCAACAATACAATTTTTTATATATCGCCTTTTTAAAGAGAGATAAAATGAATTGGGTAGAATTATCATCTACAAGTACTCTATAGAAATATATAAAGTTAATGTCTCTTTGTAGTTTAAAAATTGCTTTTTTGTATCACCTTTACTTCTCTCCCCTATTTATCTAAACTCTGTAACGGTTTCTATGTAAGATTTTGACAAACTTTAATTAAAAATAGTTTTAATAGCTTGGACAACTTTAATAAAAAAAATATTTTTCCTTATTACTAATATAAATAAAAATACAAAAATACCTTTATCTGCGAGGATACAGCTAGGATTTGAATATAACTAAAACGTCCATAAAAATTGTCTCTAGTAGCTAATAGTCAATATATACGTACATTACAAAAAAAAAGAAAATGTATGCGTATGTACAGGAAATAAATTTAGTTCAGATGTTTTTTTTAAATTCATATCGCTATAACCTACTTTTTGTGTACAAATTTAAATTCAAATGGAATATAATATTTAAAGCTCGAAAAACAAAGGTTTTGTTAAATTTGAAACAGAGAAAATGATATCTGCAATGAACAGTATATTTTTAGTCAAGCCGCTAGACTGTAAGATATAGCTGTATGGAAACTAGCTCTACAGGTTTGAAAATCTATAGCAAGATTCTGCATTATTCTGCATTAATCACTCGCCTAACTATCATTTATGGGATCATCATCACCCTAGCGTTGTCCCGGTTGTTCGTCCCGCCCAGGGCGGGAGAACCCAGGGTCCGCTTTCCCACTCACTAACTATCATTTATAGGATAAATGATAGAATATAATAATGTTAATATTTTGGATAAGATCAAATATTTCCACCGTAGCCTCAAACTTTGCATTCATGAAAATTTCCGATTCATCGCATCTTTATTTTGTCATTTTTACACATACTGACATCAAAATCAAGTTCAAAATAGAAATCAAAACCGATATTATTTTCACACTACCGGTAACATTATACCGTCATAAATGTGGAGAAGTTTCCGCAAACTTGGGACATGAGTCCAGAGAATTGTTGATTACCGGAAAACTACTCAAGGAAATGTCTTAAGACTCATGGTGTAGTATCCACCCGTAAATAAACTTAATGAACCATCTAAATACCTCACAGGACTCTTGTTAAGTACACTAAATATGTTGAACCTTCCTTGTTTCTTCCTGGTTACCGTATATTCTGATCTATTTGTATTTACCTAGTGTTGGTGTACATGCCTGACATGTATATCTGTACATATAATTCTCATACATAATCTATCGTTACAAATAGTTTACGCAGTATTTTCACTTATATATCCAGCTATATTTATTGTTCAACAAATTATAACAGAATGTGCAGTGCAGCACTTACATCTTATTGTATTTAATACTACATTTTAAGTGAGGGTAATGTATCGTACGGAATTTTCCTTCATCATATTTTACAATAGTGAGAAGAAACCTCTCAGCGTTCCATGGATTCACCGTGCGGGTGTCGGGTCTAAAGCATTGCAGGGAGAGGAGCTTCAACAGTGCCTGGGACTTGCGACCCAGGTGTAGGTTAAAGGGGCCCCTATCTAACGCGCGTTAAACTCTGACCTCCACCGTTCAAGCTCCTCTCTCTACCTAACCAAATTAATAAAAGATTAAACATTACGTAAACCTTGTAATGGCTCAAATTGTAAATTACAGAATTAATTGTATAACATTTTCACATTAAAATTACTATAAAAAAATCTTATAACTAACAAAATATTCACTATTATTACTAATATGTAGGTGGTTCTTGTTTTCTTTTATAAGAATTACTAATTTTTTATAACAAATTAGATATATTCTAAATAACACAAAACAGTACTATTAATAGTGTACACATACATTCCTTCTCAAATAAATATTTTATAGCATAATTTTATTAAATTCTTACTATAAATTATTGTGTTCACTTCACAGTCAGCAGCAATGAAATAATTCCAGTCGTTTTACGATCTATCTTTTAAATTATGAACATTTATTTAACGATGTTATTATTGAAGTAATGAACAGAACTTGAAGACCAAATTTTATTGATAAGAACTTATTCAAGAGTATATAACCTTTTATTACTAGAATTAGAATATCGATGTTCGAGAAATAATAAAAAATATGTTTTGATACCCTTAGGGAAAACTGACTTATGTTTGATTTGTTATCTCTAAAATGAAGAAAATAGAAAAAAATAACTGTTTCTTGCTGTATTTTATATAAATTTATAGTTCAACCTTTCATTGTATAAATATCAACTGAGCAAGGATTTCTGAAACAAAAAAAACTTATAGAGATTACATAATCCCGAAGTTTCGGTTACTCTACAGCATTCGTGTACCGTAAGAATAACCGAACGCCTTTTTGTTTTATTTAAATGAACACTCGCGAAAGTCTCAGGTATTATTATTTTCACAAATTTATTTCTAAGACACGTCTCCAGTTAAGAACATAATGTAAGCGGACTGTAAGTAATAAAGTGCTAAGACCTTCAACTCACTCAACTTATTTAAGTTATTTTTATAAAAGCAGCTTAATAAAAACATTCTAAGTACGTAGAAGTTACTCTTCTATGAATTCTCGCATAAAGAAGTTATATTTATATTAGCTAGCAATAAACTCACATAATGGAATTTATTTTAAATATTGAAAGAGTGGTAAAGACTTTTGTCTAATATTGGTTAGTAACATGCATTATATACAATTTTTTATTTTAATAATAACAATGTGTATGCAAATAAAGCACCAAATGTACGAATAAAACAAATGTTTTTTTTATTTTTACATTTTGGAAATGAAAAAGTATGTTAAAAATTTCTACGTTGAATTCGGAAAATGGACAATCTTATGTTCCTTTAAATACACCATCACTTCAGATATACGATCACTTCAAATAAAAATTACAAAAGAAGACTTTAATATAAGTTAGGCTGAATAAATCATCATATTATAATATGTTTTACAAAGGTAAAAGACAAGTTTGTTTAAAGAAAGAAGTGTATGGAGAACTATTAGAAATCTTTAAAAATATATAAAAAAAAAATTATGGCAAGCAACCTTTGTCAGCCATATTTAAATATAGCTATTTAAATATGGCTGACAAAGTCTACACATAACGAAATACGTATTGATTGATATATGTATTTATATACAAAACCTTAAAGAAACTTTCAGGACCAGAACAGTCAGGAACGTTTTCTATCCATTGACATTATTGCTCTTCGAGAATTCAATCTAGGAACATCTCTGATGTAGAAAAAGATTTCGTAAATTTATTTTTACAAGTTCGGATAATTAAATCGTTCATTAAAACATCGCTGCAATATTTAAAAAATCGCATGATTATAACTAAGTACATTTTTCCCATGACTTTGTCTGCATTCGTTTCAGAATTAGAAATGTTTTACTGACCAGGCAAAGTCAGTTCTACTGTAGGGGCAGTAAACAGGCAGATATTGGATTTCAATGTTTTTTCTTTTTCGATCAAACAGGATGAAAAATCCCATGTTAGTCTCCTGGTTTTAAGCTAAGACCCCGCCAATTTGCGGTGAAGTCCATAATGGCGATTTTCTTTTATATACACAATAGAATTACTTGATAGCCATTTTTTATATTAGAAATTATAGACCCTATGCTATAATAGAAATGCCATCCCAGGTCTTCATTTCACAGTGTTAGCGTCACTTAATATTATTTTTCATCCATACAACAGTGTTGTCTCTGCGATATTATTTAATTTCTCGTTTATTTTTTGCTACATAACAAGGTACATATTAATTGATTAAGTAAGCATGTCCCATCTATAGTAATGACTTATAAGTTCCGAAAAGATTTATAATACATATGTATACAGTATTTCTGATTTATATTTAAATAATTGTTTCAGACTTGTAACATTCATAATTTACCGGTAAAGTTATTAGTAATACTTTCATTATAACGCAGTACTTATAGTGTTAGTTTGTGTTACAAGTCTATAACATCGATCATCGTACACAATCAGACTTGAAGCGATCAGTCACAAGACTTATACACATGTATATATTAAGAATATGATTTATTACTGGAAAAATAATAATACAATAAAAATTTGTCCTTTTTATAAAACAAGCTTACCTACATTCTAGTTCCCGCGTAGCCCTTTAATTTTAAACCCATATTGGAGTGCATTCAGTATATTTATATGTGTAGTTTAAGTAACTACAGTTTCGATACTTTGCCATGTATTATGTAGGTCCTAGATGCCGTGACAACAGCTAACCCTATCCGGTAATTCATACTGAATGTGTATACAATTCCGTAAAATCGTTGATAATATCTGATTCAAAATTGAATTCTAACGTTTTAATAGAATAAAATAACAAAATGCATATATTTTATAAATAAAACCTTTAAGTCTAAATGAAATACATATAACTATTTAAATCATAGCACTATTTATTACAAATAATATAGTAGATGTAAATATACAATACGATGTCTTTTTTCACGCACAGCGCTAATTATTGCTTTTGTTTTATTCAATTATATTAATAATATTAAATAGAATCTTTCTAGGTCATAATTTTTCCTGTCCTGTACTATATACATGAATAGAATTTTATTAAACGGTCAAAAATATACAATTATTGTATTATAAAGTGTTGTTATAAATGTCTTTGTTATTTTAATTATAATATATAAACGAGATGACACGTACATATAATAATGATATATAATTACTCTCAAGATGCTCTTCTTCAATTTATTATGACTACATATGTATATAAAATAATAAAAAATCATGAACCCTTAACCTCAAACTATAATAATAAAGTCTCATGTTTCTCCTTTTTTCACTAAACCTATAGAACCTTTAGTTATCTTAAAAAAAACATAGTTTTTTTCCCTTATGTATAAAGTTGCGGTAATTTGTTAAATGATACACATTTCAGAGTTTCTTACGACAAAGTGATGATTCAGATAGAACTTCAACTAACTTGTTATATTTAGTTCTCGTGTATATACTTTCTATACTTATACTTACTTCTTTCATATTATAATATAATAGAAAAGATAAAAGATGTTTGAATAAAGATGAATATAATTATAAACAATTGCAAACAGAACCATTTATATGGAAAATAATTCAGTAATCTTATCACAGAAATGTGTAGTCAGATTAAGACATTATCTTACCTGTATTTGATATATAGTTTAATCTTCACAGTTGGTAACCATCGTCAGGTAAATGGATGAAAAATCTAGCAATAGTTTATGTTAAGCTGGATATTTACCATTATTTCAAGTATCTTTAACTTTATTTTACCGATTTTAATAAACCAATAAAAGTTAGCAGTCTACATCATTATGAATATACAAATATATGTAATATAAAGCAAATTCTCAAACTCGTCTTGAAGAGAAATTCAAGTCTCTATAAAATTTACATAATAGTAAGCATACATGCACTTCAACTTACTGAGTTTTAAAACAAGTATTTTTTATGAATTCAGATATTACTATAATTTAAAGTATAATTATTGTTCTTTTCAAAATAATTTATCCTTTACGTTACAACAAAAAAGCCTCGGACTATAATGATGGACACGTATGAGAAGCAATACAAAATCTCCGAGGAATTTGTGCGTCTGCCTCAAGACCAGAAATATTTATGTATTCGCGAATTTTAAAGCGCAGTGTGATGATAGCTTACGGTGCCTTGGGAAACCAACATCCCCAAAGACCATGCCATCAAGGTCAATAAGTATTACGAGCTCACTAACGAACTAACTCGAAATAGGTTCGTCGTTGATTTGTACGCGGTAGAGGTGGGAGCGAGAGGTATAACAGCTAAATCTCTCTATAACCTACTAAAAGACTTGGGCCTGTCCAGAACTAACATTAATTCATTCTTAGAACGTACGTCGAAGGCAGCCCTAGTAGGTTCTTTTCAAATTTGGTTAGGTAGGGAGAGGAACTTGGACAGTGGAGGTGAGCGTATAACGCGCGTTAGTTAAGGGGCCCCTTAAACCTACACCTGGGTCGCAAGTCCCAGGCACTGTTGAAGCTCCTCTCCCTGCAACGCGATGGACCCGGCACCCGCACGGTGAATCCATCGAATGCTAAGAGGTTTCGTCTCTACCGCTTGTATCGAATTGCAGAACGTTCTCATTTACCAATTTAATATAACATTTATTATATATTAAATGTCTTAAACTATATATTATAAATTGTTATGAGATGAAGATCTGTGATTATATGAAAGTATTGCGATTAAAGATTACCAAATATATGCATGATATCTTTCTTACATATTTTGTTATGTTTTTATTTATCTTTTTCTTTTGGTTATAGTTGATTATGCTGATAATTTTTTTCTTAATGAAAGATTATAAATAGAGAACCATGGCTTTATTTAAAATTTATAGTGACAGTTTAACACAATGAAATATATTATATGTTGTATCAGCATAAACTGTGACAACGTCATGTTAAGACATTTCTTTTAATAAAGTTATGTTAAGCCTTTTCATTTCTTACAGCGAAACTGAATTGTGAAACTGAATTTTTCTTGTTTTGAAAAGAGACACATACATATTTTAAAATTCTTAAAACTCATTTTGTTACCTTATAAATAATATTATTTTTGAATTTTTTAATGATAAAATTTAGTTTCATTATATGATCTATAGATAGGATTGCTGTTGAATTTCTTTTCTGTGACTTGTTTATGTAATCAAATATCACGGATCCCCATTCCCTTTCCACTATTGAAGTCCCGGGGGATAAATTTATAGATATCTCCATTTCACTTCAGTCCCATCCCTTAAGAATGGGTCTCATATGATAATCAATATATCAATATTACATAATTGTTCCCCTGTATATTTTTATGTAGTTAGGATTTTGGTTGAACTAGAACTTACTGATCAAAATATTATTCAGCTTTTTTTTGCAACCAAAGAGTCCGTAAAATTAATATTTGATTTGAATTTAATAGAAATTATAATTAAAATAATCCTTAATTTCATTATGATATTATTTTTTTAATTGACACATACCTAATATGAAATTGTTTTCAGTATAAAATACGTAATTTATATTGTATATTTAATTTATCAATTTTTCTTAGATAGTTTATATAAAACTTAATAGTGCATTCGATCTTTTAATTAATTATATAATACATAAATAACGTTTCATAGTTACATTCAAAAAGGAAAACTGTATTAAAATTATTATATTCGACATTTTAAGGAACTTAAAATGTGTAACTTTGAATCGGCCAATCTTAAGTTTTAAAACATCATTTCAACTTTCCCCAGCCACGAGCATAATATTAACTATAAGTAATAAACTACTAAGAGCTAGTTCTATAGAACTCCCTCAACTTGTTTAAACCGCTCTGTGGATTCCGCGGATTTCAGGATTAAAAATAATGTAATTGGAATTGAGAACCATCTTCTTTATTGAATTTGAAACTCATTTTTAACTATGTAAAATCTTTTATTCCTACAAACAGTGTATTTTAGTTATTTTCTATAAGTAATACTAAATTATACCTCTAGATTGAAATGTAATTTATTTGTTTGATATTATAATTTTTTAATCCCGACTGAATACTGCTTGACTGTCATTCCATGTGTCGGTAGGTGGAATTGAATTTATAGGTGGTAAAAGCACTAACATCTCAGTAACAGCCTATTTGCTCTAGATTTGAAGATACCCAAATTGTTATGCAGAGAAGATATAAGAATGCACACAAACTATTCCATTCCTTTGTGCGATCAGAGAGGATTCCATTCTACTTCCTGAAAGAAACGTATCAGGTGCGGATTTGACATAGCTACGTCTGTTCGTTCGATGGTAAAAGGAAAGAATGAATTAAATTGTGCATACTCTCATACTCATCCTTTCTTATCAAACACTAGAATATTGACTATGTAACCGGCAATGTATTTCAAAATGCAAAAAATTACCTAATTTGATCATATTCACCGTGTTCCGCAAAACTGAGGAATTACAATTTGCTAATGCATAATTTCAGACTAAAATGAATTCGATCGCATTATTGTGGAAATATATTAATAAATTGAAAGACTTCAATAATAGAGGGAAAATTGTTTTTTTTAATTTAATTTGTAAAAAAGGTCAATTAATATTCAAATTTAGCTTCAACCTATGAAAACTATCTCCATTTCAATGTATCATTTTATTTCGTAGTGATATTTTACCAAACCAAACGTTAAACGTTTTGGGCAAATGTGTTATGAAACCATAATCTCATATAAATTTATTTATATAGACATACTTTTGCATTCCTTTCTATAATCATAAATATTTACAAGTATGTACAAAGAATTTGTCACAATTTATTTAATATTGCGATAGTTATTGCAGGTACTCGTTTAATTTAAAAAATAGTTCTTTACGTTCATAATGAAGAACATTATTAATTATTATTATTAATGAACTACACCATATAAAATTCTTAAAAGTATTTAAAATATGTTTGAAACTGAGGATATTAAAAAGTTTCATAAAATGTAACAATGTTTGCGTTATTGGAATTTTAAATACCTATCTATTATTTTTGAATAAATGTCCTATTTTTATATAACTTTATATATAGTTTAATCTTTCAGATAGCTTAAGGAACTTAAAGACTGTTGTCTTTTATATCTCAAGTTTTAATGACGGGACCAATTAAAAATATACATATAAATGTGGTCAAGTTTTCTTCTAGGATAATATTTATTTTGAAATTATTTTACGTAACAATTATAATATAAACTAATTATATAATATATATTTTATGTTCTATATACATTTTAATAGCATTGTCTTTTTGTTTCTTACCTTACCTTGTTATATATTCAAAAATATATTATTTTTATAATACCTCTATAATATTTCTCGAAGCATTTGTTTCTCTTATCTTCAATTACTAATATATTTCTGTCATATTTACTCTATGCAATATTATAATGACTTTTATATGTAAATATAACCATATTAGAGTGAACAAACACGTCTCCATTTAATAACAGAATATAAACAAACAGTAAATAACAAAGTACTAAGTTCTTCAGAGCTTACTGAACTTACTTATACTGGTATAAGGAACGGGACTGTTAAAAACTTGTCTGTGGTATTACATCAAACTTCTACTATCACATGTAAATTATATAGTAAAAAGTAATAAGTTTATACAAAATAATATTTATTTTTAATAATTTATCATAAAATTATTCGTAATTTATTAACGTATTGACACATGAGTTATAATGATTATTGTATTGAAAAAAACTATCAGTAGATTTTTTAATATAATTATTGATAGGTCTATATATAGTTTCCGATTTTTAAGGAATAATTAAGTTGGAATCTTTCTTTTACTTATATACATTTAATTATATATTTTCGTATACATTAATTATCATTCAAATGATTGTCAAACAAACATTTTTCTGCCTATTCTGACACTCCATTAGAGTGATACAATAGAGCTATTGAACTCGAATAATGATATTAATCAAATGATCATTCATCAAAGGGAAAATCAGAGGAAAAGTTACATCGGAATAGGAAATGAAGACGGTTATCAGATTGTCAAAGAGTTCAAAAAATTCGAACTGAATTGATGATGAAGTACCTTAATGTTCAGTAAATAATATAGAAAGTAGAAACATAAAATTACTTTGGAAAAGGTTAAAGATCTAGACGTATGTAAAAGCAGAGTTAAATAGAAAACTTATAAAACTGAACAGGTAGTTTTATCAACAGATCCTCTACAAAAAACTAAAACATTAATAATGAAATGTTGCTATTAAGAAGTTTTATATGGTGTTAGAGATTAGCTGTGGTAAAGTTATTACAGCTCTAACATGGGCGGGCTTGATCGGGGAAGTACATACAACCCTCTCACAGAAGACACATAATATCACAGTAGTAGTCTTTAATGACTGTATTTCGTCCGAGGAATCAGAGTGTCGAATGCCCTTTCCCCTTTTCCATCTTTTCCTCTCCCACTCTCACAATCAAAATCGGCAGCGCCTTTGATCGGCACCTTTGATATAAAAATAGCCTGGAATGAATTTCACATTAGTCACAGCAGTTAAATATCCTTTTATAAACATGATTGCTTTTCTCGTTTTCAACATACTATTTTTCAATTCAATATATGTACTGTTTTGTATTATATATTTATATAATAATACTATTTCGCTGGTCTTAAGAAAGTTTGTATCTTATCTTCTTATCTATACTGTGTATGGATCTACATTGTTAACGTTTATTTGTATGCTCCTAATAGTTCAATACCCTTACTATAAATTTGAGACGTCGAACTTTAATATGAGAATAAACTGAGTAAAATCCATTAAACAAAATAAAGTTCATTAATGAATCTTCTCGGATTATTATATCAACTTAGATGTATGAATGAAAAATATTACTGTATATTACTTACTATTCGCGTTTAGTTTATTATGCGAAACTTGTGGTAATCAAATACTACATATAATTAGATATTAGATTTTCGCGAGTATTCCTTTAAAGATTACTTATAATCACTAAACAAATTTTCTGTATTGTTTCAAAGATATTTGTATAGTCGTTGAAATGTATATTTTATAAGTAATTTCCTGACAATTTTAATTAAAATCGAATAGATTGTGTAGTCTTTTTTATTAATGACTTTATAATAGGTTCAGACTAGTGACATTGTAACGATACCTGTACTTTATTTATGGCTTTAATTTTTTTTATTAATAAGTTATGGTAAAATTGTAATATGGTTTTACGGTTTCTATTGTATAAGTAACACATTCTATCATTTAAAGCAAACAGTCACAAGAGTTACGTATATTAAGATAAATAACAATCCAGTAACAAACTGGAAAAAATGTGAACACAATGTTGTATTTCATGCAGCGTATTCTTAAAGTAGGTTATTGCGATATGAATTTAAAAATTTCTAAACTAAGTGTTTTTCATATACATACGCAGACATTTGATTTTTTTGTAATATACGTATATATTGGCTGTTAGCTGGAGCTTTGACAGCGTCACCGAGAGAGAATTTTCATTAACATTTTAGTTATATTCAAATCCTAGCTGTATCTTCGCAGACTAACCTATTTATGTATTTTTATTTATATGAATAATAAGGAAAATTTTTTTATAAAAGTAGCCCAAGCTACTAATTTTATTTTACGTTATTTTTAGAGAAAGTTTTGTCAAAATCAGAGAACCCGTTGCAGAGTTTACATAAATAGGAGACAGAAATACTGCTGGACAAAAAAATAATGATTTAAAATTACAAAGAGACTTTATTTATTTCTACAGGTTACCTATAGATAATAATAATTCTGCCTTATTAATTTGATCTCACGTTAAAAAGGCCATACATAAAAAATTATATTGCTGAACTATTAAATAATATGACGTGAATCATATTTTTTTTAGGAATGAGTATTGTATCTTGTTTCACGTATATAATAATATTTACCGTACTACCAAGACTCGAACATTTAAATATGTAATAAAATTATATATGAACTTAATGTACGCTGAAAACTTAAATATTATTTGCAGTGATAATGTGTAAGTAATGTATTGTATGAAAAATAAAAACTTCTCAAAAATTAAATAGCTCATTATGCACCATTGCCGTACGCTTGGGGAGTAATTATTGTATGATTAATTTCTGTACACTTAGGTCTGAGAATAATACGTAACACTAAAGTTGTTGTGTATTATGTGTTTGTTGTGTTTCTGTGTTTGGTAACAATAAAACATTATGTACTGTATCGCCTTATTATAAAAATACTTATTTTTGAAATTACACTGTAACCATTTTATGTACATATATCCATATTATTTATTCAAAAGTTTTTTCGCATTTTCTTAACATACAAGGCAAGTTCTGCCTTAATCAAAGCCGCCAACGCCTAAACCTGTGCCAAAAAAGTGACAAATAGTCTATACATGATAGGAAAATTGCCATAATTATCTATTTTTTCATAGTAACACGGTCCACGTGTTTATCACAAAATTTTCAATATAACCATAGTTTTCAAAACTTACAGTTTCTGACAGTAAGCCTTGGTATTTCAAGGGCGTACTACCCACGTCTCTAGGCTGGTACACTCACATCTCATCTTGGAATTTCGGCGCCTTGTAAAAACTAGCTGTGAAAATTGACGATAATTTTGTGCTGACAAACGGTGTTCAACCCTTAAGTTTAAAGATAAATCTTGCCTTCTTGATTGTTTTCTACTGATTATATAATGAGATGGCTTCCAAGAATCTGCGCAAGGTATTGGTAATGGATATTTCGTACCATCGTATTAATCATCATGTCCAAAGAGTCCATCCCTACACTTGGCTTCCCAAAAGTATAATGGATTTTTTTCAAGCTACCTTTGGAGTTCTGGACTATATTCCCTGCTCAAATTTTCTAGACACCACAACGTTTCGTTCTTTGGGAGAGTATTGTAAAAGGTATTTGAAGGGTTCTCAGAACGATCAACTGCTCGCTACTCATATTACAGGCTTTTAAAGATTTCGGTAACTGACTGAAATCAGATCAACTTTGTGTGCTGCCAATGGTAAAAATATAAGTAATAACAATAATTTTATATTGACCACCTTTGTCTTTATTATAAATTTATTATTTACTTAGTATTATGGTTCAGTAGTCACAGAATCAGATGTTATCGAAATATAGTATCAATTGCTTAATTCACTCGACACCTCTCTAGGTACTAAATTTCCCATCCAGATAAGGCCTGTTCAAATCTGTTAGACGACGAGATGACGAGATATCCTGCGACGGTTGAACTTTGATACGAAATACGAATCACTTGATCTGCGACAAATGTTAAAGTATTAAATAAATAGACTTAGTATTACTGTAAAGATAGTGTTTTTTATATTATAATAATGAATATTCTTCCAATAATGCTAATTAGAAAGAATATAATGACTTTTGGCTTAAAGAGTTAAGCACTTGTATAATGTATCCAAATATACCTAATATTATAGTTTATAATCAGGTAATTCTCCGATAACCTTAAATTTGAATAATATTACCTTAAAGGTTGGGAGGCTTAAAGAAAATTATATATTTTTCATGTAATAATATTTCCTGCTTCAAAGATTAATACATTCTAGTTATTTAAATCTTATTTCCAGGTCGCATTTCTAATATAGTTAAGAAACAACATAGAAGAAATAAGATTTAATGGTTTTGGACACAAAATCTTAGGATAAAACGTTTCCTCAAGAATTAATTATCACTCATTCTTTGCAATAAGAAACGATCCTACTATAATAATAATGTTATTAATAAAATGGATGTTATAATTTTAAGAAACATTAGGAACAGAGAGGAGAGCCCAGTGATGCGTGGTTAAATAATAAAACTAAAATAATTATTCAATGTCAGAACAAAAAACGGACATACACATTTTGAACGGGAAGTCTAGAATGTTGAATATATACATATATTTACTGTGAAATCTGCGCTATTATTATTTATGAAATCATCATAAAAATTACACGGAATAGACTACCTCGACATGTAAAAAGACTTAGAAATTTGTTCATTCGTGAATGTCATCTCATCATCAAAATTAGGGCTAAAAAAAATTTAAACCTAAAATTTTTTATTATTTTATTAGAAAATATCTTACAAACTTTATATGAAATGTCCATTTCAGTTTACAGCCCGTGAACAATTTGTTGTTTCTAGAGATAAACGTTTTATAAGAGAGTAACATTAAACATTTTAATAGTCTTAATTAAAACTTAATTCCAATGAAGAATAATGTATGAAATAGACCACGAAAATCTTTGTTTTATAAATTATCTTTTTTTTTACAGAATCCGCTTTGTTTTACTTTTTTTGATTAAGATAATTGTATTATAGTGGCCTCGAGGTTACAGGCCCGTCTCTCGTGCATGAGGGCGCGGGTACGAAACCTAGCAAGTACCGAAGTGATTTTTTCGAATTATATGTACTTTCTAAGAGTATTAAGACAACACTGAGAGACGGTGAAAAAAATTGCAAGGAAACCTCGACATAAAATTTCAAATTATAAGTTTTAATTAACCAACCAACCCGCTTTTAGCAAGCGTGGTGATTAATGCTCAAACCTTCTTCATGTGAGAAGAGGTCTTTACTTAGCAGTGGGCTCTGATAGGCTGATGATGATGATAATGATGATGATGAAGAAAATTTTAAAATATAATATTGCTTTTAATTCAAATTAAATAAGCTAGGAGCAAAAACGGTAAAGTATTTTTAAACAATATTTACTTTGACAAAAAGAGTTCAAAATATATCGAAAATTGTAGTTTTTAGTATATAAATCTTTAGCGATGACAAATATACATGGAGCCGCGGACTGAACCCAGCACTGAATACACACGTTGACATTGTTTGATACTTCTCTGTATAATAAGTCACAACGAACTATGTAAATGTCAGTGTGTGATTGTTAGCACGTTGCCGTGGTTGGAACTTAATTTCCTTTTGATGGTCGTTTAAATTGAGACTATAACTCTAGTGTACAAAGTTTATTTTAGTTTATTTACTTTTAACTATCAGATTCTACGTGTTCCTATTATAATCTTTAACAATATTGTTGGTCATTTAGTCCAAAACAATCATTGACTTTTTAAAATAAAAGAATTATGATTTAACCTGCTGCTTTCGTATTTTTCTAGTTTACTTTCAAACTTTTCTATTGTATACATTATATATAAGAGTTTTGATAGTTATTATTCATAAAGATGTAATTCTAACACTCCTATTTAAGTTATTAAAAAATAATCATTACTTTTCTTTACATAACTTACCTTAATTTATTTTCGATTTCTATCACCATTTAATAGGAGGTTATTACTCGGAAATTAACATAATAACCAAAATATACCCAATTTATTATTGGTTATATCTGCTTCAACTTGGTGCTGGTAATCGACTGATAACTGACCTAATTTCCTTTGCGGATATGAGTTTTTTCAAAGGAACCTGATTGATGTCGATTTGATTCACATCATTATTCATGAGTAACAGCCTCATAGTATAACTTTAATGGGTCGGATATGCAGGAGTCGTGACGGCTCTAACATTGTAATGGTGACGTAGATTAATAATGCATGAAAATATACAGCGTTTTTTAGTTTATTAAGAACAAAAAGTCATTAAAACAACTCTGGGGCTAATATGTAATTGTACGACTCAATAAATTATATGTATTGTTATTAGTGAGGTAATTTTTCTTCTATGATAGTTTTCTATGTTCATTGAGTAGAATTAGAAACATGGCTATGATGTGTATCGACGTAGAAAAAGGTTCTTCATTAGATATAAAACATGAAATTAAAATAAGCATCTTCATTTCTGTTAAAACGTATGAAGAAGTTTATAAAGACTTCACACTTTTGCTAAATATATCTATATAAAGACACTAATGAAATTGCTTGCTGATTAAATTTTATCTTTAAGACAAAATATATACTACACATTTTCTTTTAAGATAAGAAGGACTAGTAATCAAATGTAAAACATAAACTAAGACGAGCATGAGAATATATCTATAAAAATTATATGTTTTTGGTTTTCATACTATCATTTAGATTTCTTCAAATATGTTATATTATTACAAGTCAGTTCATTGGAAGTGTACTTGTAAGTATTGGAAGAGTAAAACAATCTCTTTTGCAACATTTAACAAATTCAAATTTTTATATGAAAGAAGTTTAGTTATTTCAATTAAACATAAAACTCACGTTCAATTAAGATGATTGTTATACCTGAGTCTCAGAATGCTTGCGCTATTGTTTACAGAAGTTGAATAAGATTTGTAGCTCTTTTTAGTTATTTCTTCCTAATTTTTTTTTTTTTTTTTTTTTTTTATGGGAAAAGGGGGCAACTGAGCAGACGGCCTACTTGATGGTAGGTAGGTACCGTCGCCCATGGACATCCGCAACGTAGATTTGCGGATGTGTTGCCGCCCTTGATTGGGGAAAAGGAGGAGGAAAAGGTGGGAAAGGGAGGGAAAGGAAAGGTTGGGAAAAGGGAAAGGGCAACCGGCTCTCTCACTCACCGGACGAAACGCAGCCTTTAAAGACTACTTTACGCCGATTTTCTGTGAGAGGGTGGTACTTCCCCGGTCGAGCTAGCCATTATTCGAGCTGTAGTAAATTGACTACAGCTAGGCTCTACCACCTTGGAAGCAACCTTGTCAATGTTGTCTTCGTTATGTGTTTGGAAGGAAATGTTTGATGTGTACTTTATATACTTGATATTTTAAGGAACCCTTAGTGACACTTCGTTATTTTATTGTACAGTCAGTGGTGGCCTAGTGGTCAAAAGCCCGCCTGCATCCGCGAGGGCGCGGGTTCGATCCTGGCAAGAACCAATGTGATTTTTCGGAGTCATATGTACTTTCTAAGAGTTTTTAGACATCACTGATTAATGCTTTCCTAAAGAGGGGTTGATTTCAGGCAGGCGACTGGTCGTAAAAAACAATTAGCCAAAACTATTAACTACGTGTAAGGCAGACCCTGGCTAAAGTTTGGAAATTGCCAGGTAGAAGAAGACATGTTATCCGATATTTTAGTTTATTTTTAGCATTAATGAGAATGCCAACGGCAACGTGAAAACGAAATGAAAGTGTGTGTCAGTTTTGTTTTTGCTATCGAAAACCGACGATGACAAAGATAAATAATTACATGGATTATATACAATCATAACATGCATAAAGCAGATCCGAAAAACAAAGTTATATTTTATTTCTATTTAATGGACTCGTGTTATAAATAAACTATAAGTTTTTTTTCTTCTTTACACTCTTAACTGACACAAAGTCTTAACTGTCTATTGCCCTATTAATTAAACTTTCCATTGAACTTGTCAGGTTTTATATTATATTGTTTTATTCTGAAACCAATTGCCTCATAACGAAGTATAAATATATATTAAATTAGAAATATATGTAAGTATTTTATTTATATCCTACAGTAAAATATCAAGGATAATTTCATTTAATCAATCTAATTTTTAAATATAGCTGCTAACTAGCTCTGAATAACAACTTGTAAGCAATTATGATGCCAACAAAACTGTTTTATATTTAGTCCATCTATGTATATATTTGTTCATAAGTATAAAGCCATTTTAAAGCGTTTATTGAAGTGAAATTTCTTATGCGACTTCCAACATGATTAAAGGTTTCAAGCTGAGGTAGAGAGAAAGAAAGATACACGAATGTAGAAGTAGGAGAGAGAAAGAGAGTGGGTCGGTAGATTGAAAGTATATGAGCAATGTTTTCTTGCTATGCTGGGAAGTGAACAGTGTGAGCATCGTGAAATTTGCTAAAATACGTACTTGTTGTTCTATATTAACTTATGTATAATATTATTCATTAGTTTCATTTGATACACATATGATATATTATGGCAGTATTTTATTTTGAAATTTAGTGGATAAGAATTGTTTACAAATACGAAGTTTCACTTCTTCCGCGCGGAGTGACTCCACACACTATTTTTTTCTATACAAAAACACGTTCAAAAACTCAATTCCGTCTATACAACATCTCGTTAACTTAGAATAATGTAAGATGCATACAGAAAATTACGTAAATTCATACAAGTAGTTACCAAATTATCTTGCACTTCTCAAACTATTAAGATATGCTGAAATTTCGGAACAACATTTGTACAATTTCGGGCCCATTACAATAAAACAAAACTAAGTTAATATACAAATAAAATACATAAAAATGTGTGACTTGGCGTCTTGATAAATAAAAAATATTATATAGTTAGTTGTTAAAATATCAAAATAGATATGTATAACTAGGAACAAGTATTTACTATCAATATTTTTAAAATGTTTATTTCTATTTGATGTCAAAGCATTTATTTTGTCTCAATCATACACGCAAAATTGAAACTTAAAATTCCAACAATCAAAGTGTTCATATTTGTTATACAAAAAGCTATTGAGATGAGAACAGAAATGTATATCGAAAATGTAAGTTTTAATATTTAATAGTTAATTTAAATGAATTAAAATATAAGTAACATATTGCCAGGTTATGTGTAATCAATATATGACCGTCTACTGAATAATTATGCTGTATCTGGTTCACAAAATATATTAAAGTACTGTGATTTCAAATATCAAATTTTTAGTTAGGAATTCCGATTTCTAATTTATACTACTATTTAGTCATGCATCTGTTTCTCAAAAGCCGTAGTCCATATGTTTTACTATCCTTGGTGTTTGCTTTGTGTCACTCAGTTTAAAAAATGGAAAATTTAAAATATCGCGTTATTTACGAGTACGAGTTCCACCGCGTCACCAGTGATGTAGAAATGGCTAAATGAAATAATGATGTGTATGGCGGTGTATGCCGGTGTATCGCAAAAGAAAATACTTCGTTTTTAGGGGGAAGAGATTTGCAGTAGAATGAGTTTAAGTTTTAAAGTTATATATAAAAATAAACAGGTGTTTGTATACCTGATGAACTTTATTATGTAGTCATTATTACGTTATTAATATATTCATCAGTATTAACTAGTGCCCGGAATAAAAGGACAAATAAAAACATAACAAGATATTATGTAAGAAAGATATCATGCATATATTTCTTTAATCGCAATACTTTCATATGTATAATCACAGCTCTTCATCTCATAGCCCTTTATAGTTTAAGACATTTAATATATAATAAATGTTATATTAAATTGGTATATGAGAACGTTCTGCAATTCGATACAAGCGGTACACAATATCCGTTCATGTAAAACGGAAAACCGGGAACTAAATATCATGTTAGTATTCCGTGGAAACTAAGTTTAGACTTAGTTAGTTAGTATTGTAGGGAGTTGATTTGTAACACATACTACACCTGAGATGTTACGAGTAAGTTGTTGTAAGGTATTTTAAATTGTGTGTTAAATAATTATATTACAAATAAATATTCCTCAATTTAATTAGCAAGAGAGATATAAATTTCACTTTGATATATATTTTTTTTGATAACTTAGAACACACTTAAACTATTACATATTTAAGTAAATAATAATTATTTCTTACGCAAAAGGCTATAAATACAATATAATTTCAACATTATGTTAACCATTCATATTATAATTTAACTACTTTAAGTGATTCAGCTAGAAGAACTTGCCTTTATGAAGCAGTCGGTTCCACTGGAATACAATCTTGTTATTTTAGTATATACATATAATTAGGAAACAGTGTAGTAATTCAATCTGAAGTAGCTTTTTTATTCAATATAAAGTTATATATAAATATCATCTTTTATGTGTCAGACGTTATCATTGTGTATACGAAGATAATATTTCGCTAAATCAGTAATCAAAAACAAATGTTCATTGAAATATTTCTCGTCTACTTCAAAATTTAAATCAATTCTATTGTCATAAAGTATCGTGTTAGTCTTATCAAATCAGAACTTCCGAACAAATACTTTAATGTTTGGTAACTGAATAGTTACTTTTAAATCCTTTATAAAATACATGATTCTTTTTATGATCTTGTAATAATATTTTATAAATCAAACGCTATTTATAATTATATGAAGATATGAAAATCATCAAACATTATTACATCAACGACCAACTATAAAATATAATTAAATATTCATTACAGTTCCAATTAGGCTAATATAAGGCATATTGAAATTTTAATACATCTATACATAGGTCCGACTTTAATTTTCTTAAAAGTCTTGAGAAACTTATAATTTTCTTTCTTTCTAGATGAAAATTATTTTACCACATTTTTGTAGATATTATTAGGACTATTCTTTTGATTCGGTGATAAAATTGTAATTAGGTATATGTAATTAACGAAACTTTCTGCTTTTTATATCCTTGCACACTAGGACTTTAGTGGATAACATTATGTTTTTTAAAAGATTACTTATGTCCAAATGTTACTTTAACATTTTGATCGTTTAAGTATATTAAAAATTTACAAATAAAAAAACCTAAGACGTTGTCACATAAATTGTCAATGTTTTTTTTTAACTTTACCTAAGCACCAAATTAAAAATGTTTTGTGCAATATAAGCTGTTGAAAGCTGAATTTAAAATGTTATAGCAGTTTATGCGTTTCGAAATTATAATTGAACTATATAAAATCAAAGTCATCCTAACTGCTACTTGAGGGAAGTTGTTAAAAGTTCCCGATCTATGTATCTTTACATTTTAATCATATTTAAGAACATTTAACTTGGAATTGACAAATTGATGTTTGATTCTGTAATATTTTCAAATTAAATGCTGAGCGCTTTCTCATTACTTTATAATCAACACTCATTGACGGTAATTGTCTCGTTAAATATATTGAAAATTTAAGGTAATTTAGTACCCATTCTGCTTTAATGTTTAAATATACGAAAAAAAGTAATATGCTATTTATTTTTTATATATAAAAAATACAAAAAAAGGCTGTAATATTTAATAAATGTATATTTATAACATATTACTACTCGTATGTTTGAAGTAAAGAGGTTACTTTAAAAAACCACATAGTTTTCTATGTCTTCACTTTTTGGCCAATCAAGATGTATGGATATTTTTAGTTGTTTATCTATTCTATTGTAAATTTCAAATCAAATCCATCACGAAATTTAACAACGACGAGAATAAAAACTGTTTAAACTGTGATCAATATTAAAAAGTATTTTGGAGTATCTCTTTAGTTTGAAAAACATAAAAGTCCTTCCTTCCTTAAAAAGTCTTGACTTATATAGAATAAGATAGAGGCACCTCTAAAACTATTTTAACACGAACATTTTTACCACACCTCAATTAAAGTATGCTGTAGAATAAAAGGAAAAGCAGACATCATCTAATTTAAAAGAGACGGTTACTTAAAAATGAAACTAGGGTTACTAAGATTGAGGTAATTAGTTTTAACTTCATACTTCAAGTAATTTGTCATTCCGCTTTTAATATTTTAATTAACCAGGAGAATATGTTTTAGCTTAAAACTGGTCTCATTTACGACTGAGATTTATGAGTTTTCATGGAATTAAATTGTATTTAATTGATATATTACATATGCGACTTTATTTTTGATAAAAACTCCATAAGTACTCCCAACGTTTCGGCTACTTTACAGCCACCGTGATCACGGGCAGACGAGATGTGATCGTGATCACGATTGCGGTTATCCGCAAAATATTAGTTTCATTTCCTTATGTAAATTTTTTCAAGTTTTGACTTAAGACAAAACTTAAACTATGTCTGTAGCGTAGTTCCATACTAATATTAAATGTTGGTTTTTATTTATTGAATAACCATTATTAGTAGTATTTTTGATTTTATCTTGGAAAATCAAAATAAAATGTTTCGTTCGCAATCAAATTTTTTTTTTAATTCTTATCACCCAATTATTTTACTACTTATTCTGTATTTTAAATACACACACCTTTGTGACTACGGTATGAAGTCAACGCAACAAGGCCTGTCTTTTTTAGATAAAATAATATTTTAATTTGAGCTTACAGGCTTCATGTGTTATTTTTATATTTTTTGTATGTTATATCTGAGTTTTAAAAACAGATGCTACTGCGGCTTACTGTTTTGTAAATATAAGTCTACTTTTTAAAGTAGCAAACTATTTTATTTATATAATACATGTATATTTTGCTATAATATGTTTTATGGTTATTTAATCGCTATAATAATATTAAAAGCAGCGTCGATTATTCAAATAGTTTATTAAAGAAAAGTTATTAGCAAGAAATAAATTTTTATTCGTCTCACTGTTCGAATCAGTTGAATATTTCTAATCCATAAGTCAGCATCCTTAATGTATCCAGCTAATTAGGAAAATATTCAAGAAATTTTGAGCAAACATTGAAGGACGAATTTTAAATAACGTTTATATTTGAAAAATTTAATATCGTAATTTTAATCAAAATTTGTTTCATCGTCAGATAGACAGTTAAATGATTTTTCATTTTTGTGATTTTAAATGTAATATTTTTAGTTAAATAATTTATTGTTTCAGAATATTGCTCCCTTGATGAAAACTTAAAGTTTTTTGGGTCGTATTCTATCATTTTATTTGAAAATATAAGCGAAAATATTTTACCGGTGTTGTCTTAATGATAAATCGATAGAATTGAACCATGAATCAATAATAAATATACCAAAAACGTAATACACATAATATAAAGAAACATGCATGTATGTGCACATACATATATGTATATGTTTTAATACTGAAATAGTTTAAACTTTTAGCTCACGATACTAGGACCTCACTTTTAGATGCAAGACAAGATGAAAATATTGCTTTAAAAAATAAGGAGGTAATATATTGTTCTGTATTTATATGGTTTAGATGGCACTAATCAGTGCCATCTAAATATTCTTAGAAAGTACATATGACTCGGAAAAATCACATTGGTACTTGCCCGGGCTAGGAACGAACCCGCGCCCTCATGAATGAGAGGCAGGCCTTTTAACCACTAGGCCACCACTGACTAAAGCTGACTAAGGAAAAGCTAATTATTAGATGCAAATTAGTGAATTTGTTTTCTCCAAATAGGGCACAATGGTGATAACCATCAATTATCAAGTTCCCGAGTTAGTATTCGGGTCACGGTACTCTAAACGACAGACCTGCGAATAAATAGTAGGCATTTGGAACTTCCGTGAACACTGACGCTTTATATCAAATTAAGCCAATTTATCTGTGATGAAAACCTATGCCTGTTTAAATTTGATGTATGTAAACGAATAGAGAAATAAGTTGACACGAAACTTTGTAAATAAAAAACTGTTTGATGAAAGTGTTGGTTCTCAATGTTGTTGGTAGAATTTTATGCCGCAATGATTTTACTGTATTAAAAGTATCATATAAAAGTAAAGAAAACAAAAATATAATCAAGACAGTATGATAAGATATAATTACGTAAAAAGTGTATGAATCTATTTTCGGAAATACTCTGTTTAAGAAATTTACATAATCAATAAAAAAACATTACAGTTAGGTGTAGAAAGAATATGTAATGAAAGAAATTTTAACTCATAAAGTTTGATTATAAATTTGTTTCTCTTTAAAAGGAAATTATAAAAAAAGCAGTGAGTCTCGTAGCTTTATTTGAAACCCGTTAATAGTATATATACATATTTATGTGTGTGTGTTACATACTCGCAACATATTAAGAAATAAATGGACATCGCCAGGGCAACATCTTTGTATGGATAAAATATCATATAACGAGTGACGCTGCTGACTGCGCGGAACGAACACCAGATCGTGTGAACCAGAAGATTTCTGATAACATACAAGCAAAGGAATGGTATTGATATCCTAATATCGGGGTAGTCATGTAATCACAAATAGTGGAACATTAATTCTGGGAAAATAAATAAATAATATCAATATTATATTGTCAAATAATTAATTTGTTAGTCTAAATATTATCAGATCCAATTAGAATTGTAGTTGACTTTCTTAATAATATAATACATTTATTCTTGTAAAAATAAAAATGTCTTAAAGTAATGAATCACTTTGATGAGATTCCTGTAATATTTTAATTGGTTCTTTTTTGATAAGATGAACAATGTTATCATGACAGTTCAAATTAAGTTATTATATTATTAAAGGTGGATATATAAGGTTTTAATTTCTTGTAGATAATCCTTAAATAAGTCTTTGTAATTACTTACAATGTTATAGGAGCAGAATTTTATTCTTTTTATTGTACATACTTGTTTTAAATTTATTTTAATTTTACAAATTTGATAGAGTTACAAACATCCAGATAACTATGGGATTTGGTCTTTCAAGAGCAATTACTAAGAAGATTAGTAGTAGATCATGTATATAATATACCACTATACATAAAATTTATCTTCCTTCAAATTTATATAAGTAATCAGTAATCCAAATATTGTATACGTGATTAGTTTATCCTCTAGTCTTTTCTATTATATGTTTATAACGTTCAGGTTAAATCAATTTAATAAACAGTGTTTTTCTTATTTCATGGCCCTGTATTTCATGATTCAATATCAACCGGTCCTCATTACAGCCGCTCCGGCTCTTAACGAGCGATTGTTTCATGTATTAAATGATCTCTTTAAAATAATGAATCAATACATTACACTTTGTGTTTTCGACAAGATATTTTTAAATTAAATAGTATAAAATCTTATATTTGACATTTTATCTGTAGAAAAAAGAATAGATGCTAAAAAAACCATTTTCTTTCTTAAAGCGGCTTCGGGTTGGACTATAATGATGGATACGTATGAAAACAATACAAAAAATCCGAGGATATTTGTGCGTCGGCCTCCAGACTAGATATATTTTAAATTATGATGCCAAGATAACAAAATTCATTTATTAAAAATAAATAATTTAATAAAAAAAATAAATACAGATATTTGCATACAGATGCATATATTTCTGATAAAAAAATTAAAACAAACACTTAAAATCTTTATCTGGATGAAATTTTTGAATTAGCTCCAGTTGAAAAAATAAAAGCGTTTGCATACTTAGCATTTAAATAAACATATTTTTTGTCCATAATAAAACTATCAGGAAGCAAGCGATAGCCAACATCACTCTAACCTCTACTACCTCCAAGCTGATAGTGCTGGTGACCGTTTCCGATGTGGTTTATGTCATCAATAGGTCTTAACGACACATCACGACCATGATGTTGGTGTTCATTAACTCAGATATATGTATAATACACGACCGACCGAATACGTGACTCTTGTTACATATAATATTACGGTCTTATCTTTTATGAAACATAAATTAATACTATTTCTATTCAAAATAACATATTTTTGAGCGTCGATTTTATATGGCATACATGTGTAGTACATGAACTACTCAATATTTATATATCTAATATAATTGAGCCTAACAAACATAAAACCTTGTATGTTTAAACTTAAACTAACCTTATGTAGGTTTGTATATACGAAGTATATTAAAAAAAAAACTTAGAAAAAATTAACCAAGAGATGGCGATATAATATTTGACATATGATATTTGATAAAATTTTAATCACTAGTGGAAATATTGTATTAAGCTGATGTGGAAGCCAAGACAATCAACAGGTATTGGATGAAGATGTTGAATCTCAAACATCATATATCTAGAATGAAATTAGGTCTATTTCAATTATTCTCATCAAGTTTTGAAAGGAAGCAATGGCAATATATTTGTAAATTGTTCTTTTATGCAATAGTGACGCATTTAAAAACCACGTATTTGTTTAGACAATATAATTACCACTTTATAAGATTGATATAATTCTATTTAAATTACTTAGAAGTAATATAAATTGTTGACCAGTTAACAGAGAACGAAAACAAATTAAAAAGTAGAAAAAAATTGCTAGTTGAATAAAAAGACAAGTTATTTCAGTGAACAACAATAAAATGAACTCGGTAAACTTAGTTTTTAATGAATGGGTAACTTACTCCGTTCGCCTTTTGCTTTATATTATAAGATTATCAATATTTTCGATATCTAACAAGGTTATTAATTACTAGCCTCCAACGCAAAATAAGGGTGTCATAAGTTTGACTACAATGTCCGTGTGTGTACTTATCTGTGGCATTTTTATTTGCCAGTCTCTTTGCAGTGGTTCTTAGCTATGTTTGGTTGATATAGGCCAGGTAGTGTAAAAGGTAGTAGTTGTTGACAGTTATTTATAGCACTCTACTTCCCCATCGAACTAGATTAAGTAGATTAGTAGATTAAGTTGATTGATATTGTTACCAGTTTTGGATCTTAGTTTTTAACTTGTTTTAGTCTAGTTCATATTTTGCTTTGCTTATTTTAGTTTTATACTTTAGTCTGTATCTTAGTGAAAATAAAAAAAAAATAAACAATGTTGTATACACCTGAGGGCTAATCATACTGATTCATACTTGGTGCATGTAATTCTTGTGTTAGCTATTATGATAAGCCGATGGAGTATCTGTTTATAAATAAATAAATAAATAAATAAAAAGTATGAACTGATTTTGATAAAGACTTAAAGAATTTTGTCCTATAATAAAACTCAATTAAACGCCACACTCGTCCTCTATCATTTAATGATTAATAATACATACATATGCTATGCTTAGGATGATATAATTTTTTTTTTATCATCTAAGATGTTTTAATCAAACTATATTATGACAAGATTGTATATAAAATAAGAAATTAATTATATTTTCATTCTAAAGAAAGCCAGTTCGTAAATAGTAGAATCTTCAGGAAGTTTAAATGCTGCCTTGAGCAGCTCCTACTTCTGAGTGTTTTGCTTGTAAGTTCTCCGTAAAGTCAATATTCCAGAGTACGACTTGATTTAATTAATATTTTTTGCAGGCGACTTCGTCCGCGTTAGTTTGGTCAAGAGTAATATATGTAGATATAGCTGACCAGGCAGTGGTGGCCTAGTGGTTAAAGGGCCCGCCTCTCGTTGCCGAGGGCGCGGGTTCGATCCTGGCCCAGGCAAGTACCAATGTGATTTTTCCGAGTCATATGTACTTTCTAAGAGTATTTAGACATCACTGATTTATGTTGATTCCCAAAGAGAAGGTTGATGTCAGGCAGGCGGCCGGTCGTAAAAACAAATAGCCAAAACTTTTCACAAACCTGTAAGGCAGACCCTGGCTATAGCTGGGAAATTGCCAGGTAGAAGAAGAAGCTGACCAGGCAAACTCTATTCCGTCTTAGAGGCCATAAATAATCAGATTTTTCCTGTTTCAATCAAACAGAATGATTGACATATTAGTTAGCTGTCAAATCTAATGTCAAAAAAAACGTTTTTATGGGAAATAGAAAAGGGCTGTTTTTAGGGTTTTCCCGGCAATTATTCCAATTTTTCTCACCTTTTAAACCTTTCCTGGACTTCCAGGAGTATTTCAAGACTAAAATTAGCCAAATCGGTTCAGCCGTTCTCGAGTTTTAGCGAGACTAAGGAACAGCAATCCATTTTTATATATATAGAAGATTGTATTGTTTTTTCATTTCCATCCTTAAACCATGACTTAACCTGTAAAAACTATTATATAATTATAACTTCGAAACACATATTCTATCAATACAACTTTGAGTTCTTGGATTGAGATACTTCAAATAGTATGGGGGCTATTGGATGATAGGTTTGCTTAAGTTATTTGTGGAGTAGGTTTGATTTAGTCTCAAGCTACGACTTAATCATATAGAGGGATGCTTGTATCTGGGGGATTGGGGACGTGGACTGAACAAATTTAATAATACATTTGGTATCACTATTCCAAAATAATATAAAAGAATATCTTCATAATAATAAATAAAGTTTACAGATTAGTTTTCATTAAATTTTCTTAAAGTGTCGTAAAAATTATTCATATTATTAACGAATATTACACTAATCTTGCCAAAGTTGAGATTCGTACCATCACTAATAGTTTCTTGAAGTACTTTTTAAGAACTTTTATACTTCAATGTCGGCAAAATTATTCGGGCAGAGAAAAGAATAATTAATAAAATGTTGAAAATAATCCTTTATATGTATAACAACCGTTTATATTATTGCCATTACTAGTAATTCAATTCGTTGACTATGTTATAGTAGGGGCATTTTAAATTTCAGAACTTAAATATAAAGCCACAAAATTCATGACCTTCTTTAGTTATGTGATACTTATTGCTTCTTATAAAATTCATTCATCTTTTTTAGATTTATTAATCAAGATCAAAGTTCGTTAGATAAATCTATAGGCAATACAACTTGATCTTTTATATTTGTAAGTTGGCAGTACTGGAAACTATTTCCATAGTGGTTTATGTACAAAGACCAACGACGTCGATAATTTGCGTTTATCGCTAACAACTGACTGATAACCGGGAGAAAAGGAAAATAATTCTGTTTTATTTGTAGATCTTTTCTATTCTGTGCATAAAGAAGATATTGATAATGAGATAAAAAGCTAGAGTTATTTAACATTGTTTGTCTTTTGGTTAGTACCTTTTTTAGTTTTACCTCGAGTTTTTCTGTTTTTAGTAACCATCAAAATTTAAACCAATATTATTTTAGGTGAATTCATAATATCGGTTTGTATTTTCAGTAACCGTTATTGACGTTCTTTGCCTCGCTTAATCTAGGTTTCCATATGTTTCTTTGTCTACAATCGTAATATTCGCACGTTTGCACCCTTTGAGTTCTTTGTTTATTGTAAGTTTTGTAACAACATATATGTATAAATGAACAAAATTTTAACGTTTATATTTATTTATAGTGGACAATATTCGGTAAGAAATAACATTTTATAAACAATCTGAAACTCAGGAAAATTAGATTTGTTTTTACAGTTTTACTAATATTGTTATGTCTTAAGTTTTTAATAATTCTAATACACTTATAGAAAAGTCAAAATTGTTTCATACTCCTTAATATTTTCTTAATAATAATAGTAACTGTAATTTTATATTTTGCTTTGAATGTAATTTATTACCAAAAATTGATAATTTATCTTTTCATTAATACAAGCATAAGTTTATTATTTGTTTCACTGAACCTTTGTCAAATAGAGAATACAAATCTCTCAGTTTGAGATTTATAATTTCTAAACAACAAATTATTCAATAAACTAATTGATGAACCACAATTGATAATTCTATGATAATGTTAAAAAAAGTGGATTCATTATTTTGAAACACATATTTATAAGGGTTTAAACCAATTATTTCTCGCGATCCTAAAACATTCAGATATTATCTGCAATAAATATTAAATTTTAGTCATAACCGTACATACAATTATATCTTTCAACGGATATGGAATGAAATAACCTGATTATAAAAGATATAACATATTTGTTTTATCAATTTCCTTAATTTATCGGATAAATTGCATAGAATAATTTCGACTAACTTTTTAAGGTTCTTTGATCTCATCAGAAATCGAATACTTTAAGTGGATTTTGAAGTTCAGTATTCGACGAGCAGGACATAGTTTTTATGGTAAATATCAGTGGCGGCTGTACCTTAAGTGCGCTCGTGCGCTGAACCACCAATTCAAAATATTTAAAAATTACAAAATATTATGTCATCTTAATTTTTAAATTACCATTTTAATATTTATTTTTTAAACATACAAAAAGGTATAAAAAATTTAATTTCCAATTATGGTCAAAAAGTTTGAGCGCTTTACTAAACTCATATCGTGCGCTCCGGCGAGTGCACGAGGACTGCTAATACATCTTGTATGAGACACGCATCAATACGCCTGGCGCGTGAGACAAAAGATAGTTCATAGAAATGTACCGAGTAACGAGTCGGTTCTCGCGCGCCGCACGAAGCGGCCGAAGGTTACCGAGAGCACCCGATGTATGACGTATTGAGCCGGCCGGCAAGGGGCCGGCCGAAAGGATGGGTGCTATGATTGACATTTCGTTAATCGTTATTGGTATTGTTTCAACTTTCACTGTATGCGTGACGCGTTAATTCGTTATTGTTTATAATTATTTCCGTAATTCGTTTTAGTTTTTATTTCGTTTCTATAATAGAACTTTTATTCTGTACTGTGTTTTTTATTAGTTGAAAATGAGTATAAATATTGATTATATTAAAGAAAATAACAAAATTTTTCAAAGTAAAGTGAACATAAAATTGGCCCGGGCCGCCACGGCCCTTTATAAATTTAAAACAAGAGTGTAAATCGAAAAATAAAGCATTTATACGAAGTTTTAAAAGTGAAATGTATAATAGAAAGAAATGGTTGTGTGGATGTGAGCGTCTTAATGCATTCTTTTGTTTTCCTTGCATTATTTTTGGCGGAGAATCGATTTGGACAGAAACTGGAATCAGATTTTAATAAAAAGGTGATAGAACATTTCGCTACAGAAAAATGTCGTCGCATTGATTTAATGTACAAAAAATAAACATATTTTATGTCAATTGTTGTTTTTGTCAATATTTTAGTAAAGTGAACCACCAGTTCGATAACCCACCAGCCGCCACTGGTAAATATAGAACTCAATTAAAAATCTATCATCGGGAACCTTTTGTTGTATAATATAGTGTCGGATAATTCTCCAAGATTTTTTATTATTGCAGCAATTTTTGTACAATACTTGGTAATATATCGGGAAATAGAATTAACATAGGATAAAACATATATAAATATTGCGAAATAATAAGACGATAAATATTGAAATAATTAAATCTTTTATACTAAGAATAATACATACAATCTGAGAATTAGTTATTCTACAAAGGTTACGTCTATACGATTAAATTATATATAAAATCTACATCAGTTTTATATGACATTACTGTGTTGATATGTATATTATAGTATTTTTAAATTTCAATAAATGTTCAAAATCAATTCCTAAGAAAAAGTAGATACATCATTATGGTCACTATTAAAAAATATCACCATTAGCTGTAATCAGTCCACGCCTGGAAATAGCATCTATCATAGCAAGTCAATCTTTAGCCGTTTCCTTCAAACTCTACCCACGACATATGGTTATTACATTTAGTTACAAGCCGTCCTGAACTACGTGTACCAGTTGAGGTCTGAACAATTCTCAGTTCTCTGATGAATAACATCGCTACGGATTCGATCACACAGAGAATCTTCAAGAACTTATGACTGTTTGTCAAACTTCACTGTATGGCTACGTTTGTGTATAGAGAAGGGATGATAATGAGGTCGATTATAACACTCAGATTTTTATTATTTTGCATAGAATACAAAGTTTTCTTCAGAGACAATATAATATAATTTTTAGTCCAGGTATATATTTACTAAAGCATAACACAAAAAAAAATTGGTAACATTGAACGATATTAATGATTCCTTCTCGGACAAATCTAGAGATGGCGTAACTACCGAAATAGATACCAGATAACTGTACAAGTTTAGATAATGTAGAGAATTTTTTTTTTCATTTTTTCCTTACAGTTTAAAAGATTAAAAAATATATTACAATCACTTATTGTCTTATTTTTAATACGTCTTGGGCATAATGACTTCAAATAAAATATATTTTTTATCATATATTTTTTTTTTATATGTATGAACTACCTATCACAAAATAACTAACAACTACTACAAACTAACTATCACAAAATCAAAAAAAGGAAGTGATTTTCAAAGCAGTAAAGTTACCTTAATAACTATCTTTGACACGAGACACGTGGAGTACGTGGTGTGTGTGTGACAGTGACACCTACTTAACTTATAAATACAAGGAGAAGAGAATGAACTTTACTAAAAATATACATATTATGAAATTATGTAAAAAAAAAGATTAAATAACTTTACAAACACTAGCTAATTGTAACAAGAGTTAAAATTACTTATAATTCAATTAAAGATCTTTATAAATAATTTTAACATAAATCTATAGATTTGTAATTAAACACTGTTAAAGAAAGTATGTACTATCGTACTATCGGATAGTCAGTGGTAGCCTAGTGGTTAAAAGGCCCGCCTCTCATGCACGAGGACGAGTGTTCGATCCTGGCCCGGGCAAGTACAAATGTGATTTTTCCGAGTCATATGTTCTTTCTAAGAGTATTTAGACATCACTGATTAATTCTGATTACCAAAGAGGGTTGATGTCAGGCAGGCTGCCGGTCGTAAAAAAATTGCCAAAACTATTTACATCATATAAGGCAGACCCTGGTTAAAGATGGGAATATGCCAGGAAGAAGAAGAAGAAATATTGTACTATCGTAATGACTCAGGGATACAAACTGGTGCAGGGTAACCAAACTCAAGAATATTGAAAATTGTTCGATGTAACAAATTGTATATATACATTAATATCAAATAACAAACAACTCACAATTATCAACCACATCTACTGTATTGGTTTCCAGTTATTTTGAAAACAAACAGTGAATTGAAAAACTACTTCTTCACTTCCATATATCTATAGTTTATATTGAAATACTTCGAATCCTTAATAATGTAACTCAGTCGGTATATTAAAATGAAACAAGCTTCTCATATATTATTATAAAGCCAACTATCATGACAGTAGAAACATATTTATATATAAAAAATATTTTATAAAAGGTCTAACTATGTATTTATGTAAAATATTCTCAGTTTCTGTCCTAGTTTAAGTGTTTGTTCTTTTTCACACGTTATGTATTCAAATATTTTATATTTTAATAGTGATGGAATAATTATAAAATAATAACTCTCTATTAATTATCGTGTTTGAATGGTTTAATAAAATTACTTTCTATATATCCATATTAAAAGTAGAAAGATATTGTCGCTGAAGTTTCATTATTTATCAAGAACATATAAAAGCGTCACATATTGAGAGTGCATGAGAATAAGTTTTAAAACTTCATAAAACTAAACTTCTGAACAACTTTAATGAAACTTAACGAGGCCTCAAACATCAAACTTCTTATCGATATATGATCTAGTTCAGTCTTGTCTATACACGTTGTGAGGGAATATAATATAAAGATATTATAATATATTCAAAGTTGAATAATCCTACTAAATGATCGGTTTATAATAACTACATAATTGTTTACGTAGCAGAACAAACTTGAGATAAAAATTTGAATTGCTTATTTATTGTATATGACTAACATTAATATATATCATTGTATTTCTTTCCTTTCTAAACCACCAAAGGTCAAAGTCTTTATAATATAAATCATACAGACAATAAATCGCCAAATTAGTTCAGCACTCTATATCCTATTAGCATACGGCTGAATTAAAAAAAAATAAAGGTTAATCTTACTTTTCGTATCACATCAATAACTAGAATATTTTAAGAATTTATGTAAAATGCGTCTCAATAACGATGATAACTTTCAAACGTCTAACTTATTAAATCCACAAAAATATAAATACTTTTTTCTTATTTCCTTTTATTTCTTATAAGTTCCTATTTAATAATCTACCAGATAAGTATAATTTCAAATCTTCTGATTTATACCTTAATATATGAAACTTCTCTTAAAATGATACTAAAATCGTTTCTTTAGTTTAAATATAAAGTAAAATTTCACCTTACCTTGTTATGCCAGCAGTCCGACGTTATGGCCAATATACTAAAAGACAGAAGTCGTAAAATGAATACCTTATAAAATAACTTTATTACTTAAGAAAAAGCCCGGAAATAATTTACGATAACAGCAAAAAGAAACTAATAAAAATATAACTTATTACAAATAAAAGTTATAAACGAAAAATAGTTAAAAGAAACAGAGTTTCCAATTCAAATCTGTTAATATTTATATTAGTTTCGAAACATTACCGCAGATCTTTATTATGATATAAACTGCAATATCAAACAATATTCAATACATATTTTCAATTACGATCAAAGTTAAAATTAACTTAGTCTTAAATTACTTCCATAAAAATATATTAAATCCGTCCTGGAAATGAGCTAAGTTTTATATTAAAACATTTTCTTCTGTTTAATGAAAGGATTAAAAGCGGTGTGACAAATCACTTAAAGTGGGAAGTTGAAACTAATTGCTTCAACCACAGTTAGTAGTATCATGTATAACTAATAGAAGGAATATGGAATTATTTAGATTTAATTATAAAATACACTGATATTTACATAATATAATATGCATTAATATGAAAAGCATAATTACGACACAATCAAATGAAAAGACCAAAATATTTTATATAAAAAAGATGTGACTTATGAACAAATATGAAAAATAAAAAAACAGCCAAAGGAACGTCTAATATACATTAGGATTTGAAGACAAGATTATATCAATTCAAAATAATTTCACTTTAACCAAAATTCTTATTAAACCGTAACGTTGGCAGCAAGAGACTTAAAATGATTTTATAAATTCAAAACCCTATAGCTATGAACCACAGAGAACTGGACGGGATTGAAGATGACTTTTTAAAATTAAATTAAATGAGAATTTCATATTAAAAGCATCATTATGATCGACAATCTGTAATCATAGTTCTAATAACGATAAGCCTTCATGATTTAGATGAATATAATCTTAAACTTCGTATAAAGCAACAATAGTTAGTAATGCTCTTTAAATATGATCAGATTGTTATAGTAACATTATTATTATAACCGGGCTTCTGTTTCAATAGATTTTAACGACAATGGTGTTCCCATTGCTGTGATGATTGTCGCTTATCAAATATACCGTATTGAACATTCCATCTCAATTGGATATTAATACTGATCATTCAATAATATTACTCGATTATACTAGTTGGGATATTAATGGATTGAAGCAAAATGTCACTGTTTGTTATAACTATAAAAAATTTGAATGTATATAATATAACTATGTGAGTGTTTCTTTATTACTTACTCGCGTTTTATTGTTCCGTACAATTCCATCTTTGCTCAAAACGGGAGACTCTATTTTATTTCAGTAAATTAATCTTAAGGTTAGTCAGAACAATATATAAATATCAATGAGTGAAATTAGATCGCCATCAAAAATTACGTTATTAATTATTAAACAGAGCTATGTCTGAAGTTGGAAGATTCTTAATATTATTAAAACAATCGGGATACATAAAGTTACAACTTGTAACAACTCTCGTCAAGTGGCAGTTGAGATGACTTTGAATTTAAATAGTCTGATTACAACCACGCACGAACGCAAGCCGTACTCCTCGAGTTATATCTGTTTTATTATTATTATATATTAATTAGAAAAGATAACAATTAAAAATAATAATATTTATAAGAAAAACAACATAATAATTATAATGAGGTAAAAATCATGCTGCCACAAAACATTGTTTTATTTTGAAAAGCATTTTGTGTGAAATCTTGGTGCATTTGAAACTAACATCTGTAGTTAAATGTAGTAATTTTAACATATAAATTATTTTTATTATTTTGAGCTATGACTTATTGCATGAGGCTGGAGTTCAGTATTAAAAGGATGGTCTTAATACGATGAAGAAAATCATTATCCAATAAAAGATTCCCACAACTCTACAGTATGTAAACTTTTGACGATTTTGAAATTGTAATTGTATATAAGATTTTATATACTTTTTTGGATGAATCCATTTTTAACTTAAGAATATATGAGTATTGTATTATTTAGTGTAAATGAATACATTGTAATGTGTGTAATACATTGTAGATTAATAGTATTGTGTTAGAACTCTAAGTATAATCAGAAACATCATAAAGAGAAACAACAGAAAAAAAGCATTATAATATGTCTTTCGAATTTATGTGAATAAAACTACAATTTGTCTCCAGTTGAATACATAAAATATAAACGTCATCTGAATGAATAAATACTCGACATTAACAAAATATAAACTTTGGTATATTCAGTACCAAAGTAATAGCATCTTTTATTTTCTCTCTCCAAACAGACACATTTTTGTCCATAATAAAACTATCAGGAAGCAATCGATAGCCAACATTACTGTAACCTCTTCTACCTTCAAGCTGATAGTACTGGTGACCGTTTCCGATGTGGTTTATGTCATCAATAGGTCTTAACGACACATCACGACCATGACGTTGGTGTTCATTAACTCAGATATATGTATAATACACGACCGAAGGAGATAGGACTGTAATATAGACTGTGACTCTTGTTACATATATATATATATATATATATATATATATATATATATATATATATAAAAATATATATTACTGTCTTATAGTTAACTTTAGTTACTTTATGAAATTAATTGCAATTCAGTGAAAGAAATACCTAAATATTTAATAAAAAAGAGAAAAAATATAATGTCAATCAAATAATAAGTTACTTAAAAAACTAAATTAAATTAAATTCAGTAAACGTATTCTTTAATAAATGGTTTCTAACTGTTACATTTTTTTATAAGCCACTGCTTGTCTTATACTTCGCAGTTTATGTAAAAACTGTCTATCTTTTCTTGAGTATCTAATAATCTCTCAGAGATTTTATCGTCTACTGTATGTACTCGAACCAACAATAAGATTGTTACATGAGAAAAATTATATTTCTGTTGTAATTAAAAGAAGATAACTAGTGAGATAGTTTAAAAGTTACTGTATTCTATTAAACAGGTACTACCGATTTACTTAAAGCCTACGACTACATTGCAAATAAGGGGTACATGTAATAAACATTTATAATAACATTTCATATCTTAAAAATGAGTTTAAAATTTAGAAGCTTTTAAGATATTTTCGGTTGTATGAAAAAATAAAAGTAATTTACTTTATGACTAAAATAGTTTCATATAATTCGTTGATATCTTTAAAGATAACTACCAATAAGAAGCAAAATCTATTTATCATATTGTCATATATCTGACATTTAAGGATACTTTACAAATTTGTTGACGTATGTCCGTGTATTGTGTATATATAGAAATATGGATGCCGATACGACAACTTTATATGTCCCTAAAATATTCACGTGTAACCTGACAGAAACAATGAGTTGTATTTTATGCCATGAACTTGAATATTATTGTTCATTTCAACATACAAACACATATACAAACAGATAGTTTTATAGTTAAAGATATTATTAAGTTGTAGTGTATATTTCATTAATTATTTTTGGAAATATTAAGTAAACAAACTTTCGTTCATTGAGTTTTTAACTCTCTGTTCTAAGTTCAGTAGTTTAATATTTAGAATATCATACGTATTATTTTAAAGACCACTGTTTATGGTACAAGAAATGAATTTTACTGAAGATGAAGGCTAATGATATATAATTACTGTTGGCGTGTATAATGAACAAAGGATTTTAATATTTGTTCGTCTAACTTTTACCACACGAGAGTGAAAACACAGCATATCAAATTTACGTCCATATACATATATTCGATTATTTTAATAAATGATGGGATAAAATGTAATTTGAGCACATTATAATGGCTGAGATAAATTCAGAGTTTTGATTTAAATATGTTAAAGTCGTCAAATTGAATGTTCAAAACCAATTTCTCGTCTCATTATGAATATCAGTATATTACAAAATATGTTTTAAATACATGTCAATACGGACCTAGTAATGAACGAATTTCCAATATTCGTTATAGAAAAAGCACTCTATCTAGTCTGAATTAATAGATTAAAAAAATATGGAACATATTACGCTTCTTACCTTAAAAATAAAAGTAAACATTATGTTATTGTAATAACTTTCTACGACTTATATCAATAAGTTAAATTAATAAGTCTTGTTTGCTATTCATTCCTACAAGTTAGAAATATAATCCAAAGACCGGATTGTCACCAAACTTGCTAGAGAAATCTGAGATATAAGTTACAGCTAAGTATAAAATTTTAATATATTAAGCGATTAAGTATTATTTCTAATTTAAAATTTATAATAAATATCAAAGGAAACAAATAAATCTTCTTAATAATATAAGTACAATAATGGGTAGGTATTTAGTTCATGTTACACGTTTTAATAATTGGAGTTTTATATTTACAAATACTTTCTATATTAATGTTTATAATTTCTTCGGCTGTGTATTTGTTCAGTGAATCCTGACGAGACACAAACGACGTCCTCTATTAATAAGAGTTTATTGATTACTGTAATACATTAAAAACATTATTATATTTTTTTATTCTTCATGAAAATTTCATTATAATTTTATGAAATGAAATTTGAAAATGTGAATTAATATTCAATTTTCATTTTTGATAGAGCGAGGCGTGCAAAACTGGCTTCTATTAAAATTTTTGTGATAATTTCGCTCTCACTTTTTAAAAGCATTCTAAAGCTTGAAGATGCTTATCCTATATTCTTTTATTTAAGGATTTTTAATTTAAAGGCAATTAACTAATTTCAATATTAATTAATGTTCAAATTGGGAATGATAAAATATATACGAGTATATAAATCTTATTAACTATAATAATAGCTTTTACAGATTATCTTATATTTATTTTTCATCTTTTTAAATGATTTATATTTTGAATTGTATCTGAATTATTACATTAAGTTTAGTACTTTTTATGACTTGAAAATATTGTACAATAATAACAGTTAAAAAAAGGTGAAACACCATTATATTTGAAATAATTTAAAATTAATATTAAGAAACTTCTGACATATAACCCGGATTATTTTTCAGAAATATGAACGAAAATATATGACGTCATGTAATATAATCGCTATAGCTATTTCCTAAAGTTTCCATTTCAACTTTTCCAAACACTACAACTTACAGCACAAGAATTTAAAAACTTAGGTTTTATTTAAATAGAAAAAAATTAATGCGGTCGAAGTCGGGGGGAAAAACTAGTATTTACTAGCTTAACAAAAACTGAGGTAACATAGAATGATATTAATGTCACTTCTCGGATAAATCTTGAGAGGGCGTAACTTCCGAAACAGAAACAAGTTAGATAGATCTACAAGTCGTCGTCGTCATCAGCCTATCAGCGCCCACTGCTGAGCAAAGGCCTCTTTCTCACATGGAGAAGGTTTGAAGCATTAATCACCACGCTTGCTCAGGACGGGTTTGTGATTTCAAACTTATAATTGTGAAACTATAAGTCCAGGTTTCCTCACGATGTTTTCCTTCACCGTAGGTCAGTAGTGTCTAAATAATCTCATAAAGTACATATGACTCCGAAAAATCACATTGGTACTTGCCAGTTTTGAACCCGCGCCCTCGGCAACGAGAGGCGGACCCTTTAACCACTAGGCCACCACTGACTACAAGTATATATATATAATGTATAGGAAAAATCTTTTTTCCTTAGTGTTTAGTTTTTAATTACTTTTCAAATGTTCACATTATTAGGTTCTTGTATTAGTTGTATGCTAAAACGATGTTTTCTTTAAGATATAAATATTAATTTATACAGTTATCAAAATTATAAACCGAATGAGAAAAAATAAATTATCGTTATATGTCGTTTGAATAAAAAGATTTTGCTTATTCATATAACCGTAGGCCATTTAGTAGGAATTGTACTTCGGAACCACTAGTTTATAGTGTAACTAAAAGCATGGTTTTTTAGAAAAATAATTATATAAAAACTAAATTAAAGCAGATAAATTCGAAGTTTCTATGAATAACAAAGACAAACTTTGAATTAACCACAAAATGGAATTGAAAATTGATATTATTTAATTGTGTAATATGTAATATCTAGAACAAGATGAAAGTCGATCTGCACCTTGGAAATATCGAACCTGAATATTCTAATAAAATAAGAAAAGAGACTAACTATTTCATTTTCTATCATAAACATGTTTAATAATACAAATAGTATATTTTACATACACTTACAAGATATGTAGGAAAATCCTCATCAATATATATATTATATTTTCGTATATCTAAACCTACATGTCTCTAATATAATTGACTGTCTCTCTCTAGGAATCTAAAGAGAATTTGCTTTTCATAATTGTTACGTTACTTAGTGTACTTTAATAACTATCTTTGACATGAGACACGTGCGTTGTGTGTGTGACATTGACACCCTTCACTTAACTTATAAATAGAAAAAGAAGAGAATAAGCATTCATAAAAATGTATAAAAAAACATGTAAGAAAAAAGATGAAATAATTTGACCATTTCATATTATTATTAGTATAAAATCTTTAAAAATGTGGGGATCCAAAATAAAACAGTTTTTCTCTATCTTTTTATGTAAAAAATATTATTCAACATTTAAATATATTATTACAATATCAGTATTAATTATTCTAAGATTGGATTTTATTTAAAAATAGTTGCTTTGTGATGGTAATTAGCAATATGAAATATAATAACTATTGTTATAAACAGACTATTAAAATTGTAACGTCTCAGTTAAGGGAAGCTAAAACAGCTTATTAGTATATATATGTATTGTTAATGTGTGTGATATTGTTAATGCACATTATCACTAAAAATACTCTATGTAAATGTTAATTGTATGTATATAAAATGTTAATATTTTAGTACAGATATAAAAAAACCATTATAACAATGGCCGTTGTTCAAAATTTAATCATAATTTTTTTTACATCATATTTTGAAATGATTCTATAATTTTCAGTCTTTTTTTTGGAACGTTGTCTTGTTTTTCACAGATATACAGCCGTTCCAATGACAAAGCCTTACTCCGCTTTATGTGTTTTATAAAAACAACTTGTTTTAAATGCTTGCGCTGCGTAATATATCATTGAACAAGTAATTAATTCTTTTAAATGTTGAAATTATAAATATATATAATTTAACTATAATTGAAAGCATCTGTCCTATCTCCTGATGTAATAATATAGAGATTATTTAAACATTCTTGCTTTTTGTACTGTTTAAGTTAAAACAGGTGAAGTGAGTTGCGACGATTATTAAAGGAAAAACTCGTCAATATGCAACTTTAATTAAAGTATTTACAAATTCCTAAAAATTCATATTTGTAATGAGTTATTTGTTTAAATATATTAATTATTTCTCACATATCTAAGAACTTGATGGGAACTTACAAATTTTTATTACCAACAAAAATCATTTAAAACATATAAAAACAGACCAGTATCAGTAACTTTTAATTTAAAAACTACTAAAGTATCATATTCATAACCGATCGAGAAATTTAATATTCCATGACATTAAAGAAGCTTGTGACATAATATACAGAAGTTTTTTAATATCAACATTTTTAAGTGAGCACATTCAATATGTTGAAAATCTTATAAATTATAAAAATATTAATACATAATATATAAAAAATGTTCCTTATTATCTAGCAAAAATTGATTTTCATATTAAATAAGTACTACACAATTAATTAATTATTAATTAATAAACTCTTTGTACTCGTAAATATTTGTGTCATATTTATGTCCTATAAATGAATTCGGTGAAATATTTGATTCAGTTCATTAAAGTTTATACAAGTGTATTTCAACCAGTATAAAAGCATCCTTCGAGGAATATTCTTCTCTCTGTATACTTTCCTATTTGTAGTATATGTCTGTGCGTCCGTCCTTCGAGACCATTTTATTCAAGAACGTGTGGAGAAATGTACTTAAAATGCATAAGGACACACACACTTTAATTTTGCTACCTCTATGGGTTATGGAAAATGAAATTGTTGGTCCACGAAATTAAGACCTATTTGCTTATTCGGTGTTCATATAATACATTCTTGTACGACTGCAAGAAATCAAAATTTTTTGGGAATTTGTTTTGACCTAAAAAATTTTCTTACTAAATATGTAACACTTTAAGTTGTATATTAATATAAACGTTGCAGTTGTCTTTCTTTTAGATATTCACATGTTGCTGTACATTCATATCATGACAATAGTTTTCAAACATATGATTAGATTTAACCGTTACTTATTTTAATCACGATTTATTTAAAAGTTTAACTAATGATTTGTTTGAACATATCAGTTTTTCCTTCTACTTATGATTTTCTTTTAATTTAAAGAAATACATCTCCGCAAATAACTTAACCTGTAGTTCGAAATGATCAATTAACTACTTGTAACTTATCTGTTTTGTTGAACACGCTGTATAACATAAGTTATGTGTGTATTTTAATACGTATATTCATATATACATTTCCAACAAATATTTATATGAGTTGTATGAGACTGTCTGGTATAGCTCTACAATGATAACAACTATGTTAATAGTTCTCTGGTTCGTTGGTTATTGTTTAACTTATATAAATGGTATGAATATTACACTTTGAATCAAGTTGAAACTATATACATTCCGCAACTATTACAATATTATACAATACAACTTGAAGATATGATTCAACATGTAAATATAAAGACGTACATATAACCTTAAAGTATTGTTTAAATGTTGTAATTAATTTTGATCATAGTGGTTAACATCTTTGATATCTTTTAATATTGACTAAATTATTCTTTCTGTATCCCGTTGACTAAGATTAAAAGGGATAATTAACAGACACTTGAACTATGGTTTTATATTATGTTCCTTATTTATCACTAGACTTTGTTCTACTTGGGCCTGCATTTATATAATTTTGTCAAAGTCCAAGTAAATGATTAATTAATACACTTTGCGAATGTAGGTTGCTCGAGAATTGTAATTTTCATTTATGGACATAACTATATTTTTGAGCAACTCTGCCTGCATGTCTTTAGTAGTATTTTTAGAAAGATATTTGTAATGTGTACTTATTAAATTAGATATGCTTACTAAAAATCGGAGACATCTATCTTCTATGTCACATGAACTCATACCCAACTGTTATGTGTGTTTCCGTGCAAACTACACCAAATGAAAAGAAAACTTTTATTCTAATGTCTCAGTCAATAATATATTATTTTGATATACATATACATGCAAAAAAAAAGAATCCAGAACAACATGCTTGTAATATAGACCCTGGCTAAAGCTGGGAGGTTGTCAGGAAGAAGAAGAACATGCTTATAATGTGATGGCAAAGGAGTTTTTATTTCAATGACATGAGAGCTCATATTTCTATTTTAGTTATTTTAAATCCTGAATTCAGCTGTCTTTACACAAACCTGTTTTAATTATTTCAGTGGCATTTATACTGTTCTTACTAGTTTATTACTTATACTAAAGTTAAAATGTTGATAAGAAACCTATAAAAGGGATAAACTTAAAGATTAGAGGAATCGTAAATTTGAAATGTATTACAAAAATGTAAATATTTTAAAATTTTTGTCAGATATTACTAATCGTCATTGGAGGTAAAAAAATTCAATGAGCTGTCCGAATAATTAAATATAAAATATAATACTATTTGATCAAATATATAAATACATACTTATATTATATAATAATGTTTGATCAAACTTTTTTTATTTTTTATTTTTAATTCTTTGCAAAATTAATATTGCTGACGATTAAAACAATTCGGTTAAGTATGCACTGAAGAGATTTTTTATTTAAATATAAATTTAGTTAATGTTAACGAAATAAATATTTTTTTTTTGGTGTACATCATAAAGGCTGCCGGTATTAGTCGTGAAACCATTAACTTTCCATTTACACAATCGTGTAACTGATCTAATTGACAATCTTGACTTACACAGCCTTATTATATGAAGATTAAATACTATTTTCTGTCTGTCCATTGTTTATCATGTTACTTTATTCTATTTTTATAACAAAACCAATAAAGTTAAACGAGTATTATGTTAAATGAACCTTCAAACACTATAACGTCATCTCATACTTCTGAATTTTACCAAAGTATCTATCAATTAAAAATAGTTTCAAATATAACAGAGGAAACTTTTCAGCATTTCGTGGATTCACCGTGCGAGTGCCGGGTCCATCGCGTTGCAGAGTGAGGAGCTACAACAGCGCCTGGGACTCGCGACCCAGGTGTAGGATTATCTAACGCGCGTCAAACTCTCACCTCCACCGTCCAAGTTCCTCCCTATACAAACAAGTTTGAAAAGAACCTAATGTTTAAAAAATAATAATTAGAATAGCTACTTAATTAGACTATGTAAATTCAGTTCTTCTAATTGTCACAAGACGAAAGTTGAGAAACTTCTCGATCTATGTATCCTGAGAGTTTTAATTATATTTAAGATAATAATTGTATTTTAATTGTGTATGTAGATTTGAAATGCTAAGAGAGTAATGAGATATTTGATTCTGTACTATTTTTATTGGCAAGTCTCAATAGTTAATGTAACAAATACATATATTTGATCACTTTTTCTATTTAATACTGATGAGATATTTAGCTACTGTTGAATCCAGAGACTAAATGGTCGAACTAAATTATAATCTAATCTGTTAGTCTAAAGGTTATTAAATTTATGTCTAAATAATTTTTTTTTCATTCGACATAAATAATGTAAGTGTAATGTGTTTAAGTATGAATATATGGATAGTGCATCGAACGGCAAAATATTAAGGTTTAATAACTGATTACCACTCGTTAGGAGTCAGGACCTACATATAATTATATAGTAATAATGACAGAAGTAAATTTCAGATAGAAGTGTAAGTGTTGTTATTCAGCTTGAGCTAATTAGTCGCAAGATCGTAATAGAAGTAATAGAATGTTCAGTTTGAAATCTTGTAATGATAAATGTGAAAACGTGTTATAACTTGTCTCATTTACAACAGGAAATACTGTGACTTAAAGTATAACAATATTAGCAATGTTTATATGACATACGGTTAAAGTAAGAAATATAGTTATTTGACGAGATCTCACTCCAAAAAAACTGAATTAAATAGAGATTGTTTTCAAAGTATTTTATTAAAAATTTCCCAAAATTTATATTCTCATACAAAAACAAGCTAAACTAATCCTTTTTGAGATAGAATCATATTTTCATTTGAGCTTAACTGTGCTGTCTGTGTTTTGCCTTTGAAATATTTTTCTATCTGTTTCACCTGAGTTTAAACAATAAAAATAAACACGTAACTGAAATTTACTTTTAAAAATATAAAGTCAAAACACTGGTGCTTTTGAAAGGAGTTGAAAGTTTCAAAAATATTTATTTATAATATTGTTATTTGAGAAAACTCTCAATTACTGCTAATTGTTTGCAGCGACGGTTGTATTTTATATTGAGGATAACATGTTAGGTAAATATATTAAAACTTTTACCTAAAATTACTTCCATATATATTGAATTGTTTCCTGTTTCTTATTAATGGTATTTTTAAACTAAATTGATAGACTCTCATGTGGGTCGAAAGATACATTGACTAATAATATTTTAGAGTCGAGAAAACTAAAAATTCACTACTATGATATACTATATTTCTCGCCCACAATAAGAATGACACTCCGAGATATATTCCATAGTATATTCCTTTGATCTTATGGCCTAGATTTCTAACTTTCTGAGGGACCATGCTCAAGGAGTAATTGTTTATATCTGCTTGTTGTACCAATGGCGGTCTACTCAAGACTTCCTCAGGGTCTTACATTTATTATTTTATACATGTTACCAATTTTCTATGACCGGGTTTACTTATTGGGTATTGAGGTGTGATGAAATTTTAAGTTTGAGAGTTTAATTGAGTTCCAACCAGGACACCGAGTTTCCTTGTCGCTGCCTCACCTGTACTGATATTACGTAAAAAAATGTATGAATTTTAATAATTATATAATCACGGTTATTTTTTGTAAAAATATGTGAATTCAAGTTTCAACAAACTATACATTTTTAGAAGTTGATCATTGTAAGACATTTAGATAAGTAACAAAGTTAATACAAATACAAATAAATTTTATTTTTATTTAATAAAGTTATAACCATCCAGGATTATTCTTAAAAATATCCTTTAAATGATTTTTCATAACATTAAGAGTAACTCTTAATCTGATTTATAACTGTTCGTGACGGCCGAATTAAGCAAAATAATGCTTACTGTTGCGTAATCTCCTAGTTCAATTAGAGGTAATTAGATTGTTATTACAAAAATTTACGTTTGAGTTGAGAGAAGCACAGACTAGCAAAAAGAACTGCTTTATTTATATAACATTATAAATTTAAAATAATATATTTTGATAAATATTGTATGTGTCTTTTTTATTTCTAAAATTATGATTTTGACTGTAAATTTAATTGTATATACTAGAATTTAAAATGATGCTGTCCAAAAACAAGCCCAAAAATAAATTCTCATTTTAAGTTAATCACGTTGTATTTTTTAATGTAGATGAGACTAATTAGACATTTTCTTTAAAAAGCGGTGATATTTTAAATTTCTAATATTAAAGCCTTTATTCTGTCTTGTTTTTAAGCTGCAAAAGAATTCATAATTCTTATAAAAATTTTGTTACTCGTGACGCTGGGGTGGTATTCTGACACAGTTTTAATGATAACAGAAGTAATCTATGAATATCTATTTTCTCATCAATAACATTGATATTCTAGTAATACATGATACGGTGATAAAATTCCTTCGAAATTTCATTTGACCATATTACAACTGAACATAGTAAGAATACTTGTATCCTATTTGATAGTTTATAAAGTAATTAGAAATTATATAAACCCTTCAATTATACAAACTATTCAAAGTATAGTGGACAAAATAAAAATTATATACAAAAAATATACGATACGACAGAGTACCACTTCTACCGCGTACAAATCCACGACGAACCTATTTCGAGTTACTTCGTTAGTGAGCTCGTAATATTTATTGACATTGATTGTAAGGTCTTTGGGGATGTTGGTTTCCCAAGGAACCGTAAGCTCTATCATCACACCGCGCTTTAAAATTCGCGAATACATAAATATTATATTTGTATATTCATAATGATGTAGACTGTTAACTTTTATGCACGAGAACTAAATAAGAACAAGTTAGTTGAAGTGCTCTCTGAATCATCACGCCGATTTATCGTGAGAAACCCTGAAATGTGTATCATTCAACAAATGACCGCAGCTATACATATTAGGAAACAGAACACTATTTGGTTTATGAAAACTAAAGTTGACGTTGCAATATTATGACCTAGAAAGATTCTATTTAAAGTAATTAATATAATTAAATAAACAAAAGCAAATATTAGCGCTGTGCGTGAAAAAAGACATCGTATTGAATATTTACATCTTCTATGTTATTTGTAATAACTAGCGCTATTATTTAAATAGTTATATTTCATTTCGACTTAAAGGTATTACTTATAAAATATATGCATTTTGTTATTTTATTCAATTAAAAGGTTGAAATTCAATTTTGAATCAGATATTATCAACGATTTTATCTAATTGTATATACAATCAGTATAAATTACCAGATACTGTTAGTTATTGTGACGTCATCTAGGATCTATATGGCGAAATATCGAAACCAAGTAATTATATAAATATATTGAACGCACTCCTAGAAGTCTTCTTCTTCTGCCTGGCAATTTCCCAGCTTTAGCCAGGGTCTGCCTTTACATGTTGTGAATAGTTTTGGCTAATTGTTTTTACGACCGGCCGCCTGCCTGACATCAACCCTCTTTTGGGAATCAGCATTAATCAGTGATGTCTAAATAATCTTAGAAAGTACATATGTATGACTCGGAAAAATCACATTGGTACTTGCCAGGGCCAGGATCGAACCCGCGCCCTCGTGCATGAGAGGCGGGCGTTTTAAGCACTAGGGCACCACTGACTAAATAGGACATTCTTCTCGTTCGATTCAAAAAGAAAAAAATAATAATAAAATCTAAAAGCTGCCTGTTTACTGCCCCTACATGGACTTTGACTTTGCCCGGTCAGTAAAACAATTCTAATTCGGAAACCAACGCAGATAAAGTTATGGGAAAAATGTAGTTAGTTATAATCATGCAATTTTTATTATGATATATAAGCACTTGGGCATTTTTAAATAAAGTGGGATTGTTTGAATGAACAGTTTCACTATCGAAACTTGTAAAAACAAATTTACGAAATCTTTTTCTACATCAGAGATGTACCTACATTGAATTCTCGAAGAGCAATAATGTCAATTAATAGAAAACGTCCCTGACTAATTTAAAGTTTCTTTAAGGTTTTGTTTATATACATATAAGGTTGCTTGCAATATATATATATATTATATATATTTTTAATAATTCCTAAAAGTTCTCCATACAATTCTTTCTTTAATACAAATATGTCTTATACATTTGTAAAACATATAATAATTTTGTGATTTATTCAGCCTATCTTATATCAAAGCCTACTTTTGTAATTTTTATATGAAGTGATCATATATTTTCTATAAATATAGAGGAACATAAGTTGTTTGTGCGAGAATTCGCAGAATAGTAACTTCTACGTACTTAGAATGTTTTTATTAAGCTATACGAGTACGTTGTTGAATAATAAATATAGGTGCATATATAAGTGGAAGTGCTGAGTAAACTATTTGATATGTATATGCATAGTTATGTATGAGAACTATATGTATATACTATCAGGCATGTACACCAGCACCAGATAGATACAAACAGATCAGAATATACGGTAACTAGGAAGAACCAAGGAAGGTTCAACATATTTAGTTTACTTAACAAGCGTCCAGTGAGGTATTTAGATGGTTTATTAAGTTTATTTACGGGTGGATACTACACCATGAGTAGCAAAACATTTCCTTGGGTAGTTTTCCGGCAATCGGCTATTCTCTGGACTCATGTCCCAAGTTTGCGGAAACTTCACAATATTTATGACGATATAATGTTACCGGTAGTGTGAAAATAATATCGCTTTTGATTTCTATTTTGAACTTGATTTTAATTTAAAAAAATACTGTAGATGTCAGTATGTGTAAAAGTGACAAACTAAAGATGCTTTATGAATCTCGAATGTTGTCAAGAATGTAGAGTTTGAGAAAACGGTGGAATTATATGTTCTTATCCAAAGATTTCAGATTTCATCTATATTTTTTCATCTGTCGCATAAATTTTAGGTAGGTAGGTGATAAAAACTTGCTATAGAATATTGTCATAGATTTTCAAACCTGTAGAGCTAGTTTCCATACAGCTATATCTTAGAGTGTAGCGGCTTGACTAAATATATTGTTCATTACAGATGTCATTTTCTCTGTTTCAAATTTAACAAAATCTTTATTTTTCCAGCTTTGAATATTATATTATGTTTGATTTGTACACTAAAAGTCGGTTATAGTGATATGATTAAAAAAAACATCGAAACTAAATTCATTTCCTATACATATGCACATATTTTAATTTTTTTTTTGTCATGTACGTATACATTGGCTGTTAGCTACTAGAGACAATTTTCATGGACGTTTTAGTTTAATTCAAAGCCTAGCTATATCCTCCGAGATTAACCTATTTTTGTATATTTATTTATATTAATAATAAGGAAATATATATTTTTTTTATAAAAGTCGTCCAAGCTACTCCTATTATTTAACCTATTTTTTAGTTACTTCTTTCAAAATCCTAGCAACTGTTGCAGAGTTTAGATAAATAGGGGTCAGAAGTATAGGTGGGCAAAAAAAACTATTTTTAAACTACAAAGAGACATTATATATTAGGGGAGAGTTGGTTATATCATACTAGCATTTAAATCGTACCACTTCTAAATTTCCCATTTAATGAATATTTATTTCTACACTGACAAGGCCAAATCGTGGCCCTGTACCATCCCTCTTCATTCACTAGTTTAAATCGACGTGAGTTAACAACTGTGCACGTAATAAAAGAAAAACATTTTTTGTAGGAATTAATGTAAATATTGTCGTACATTCGTAAGGAGATAACTCGTAATCAAGGTAAGCTATAGTTATACAGTTTTTTATTATTATTCCACAATTGTATACTAGATTATTGAGGGTTTTTGTTGCGTGTCTAAGTTTTGAGTTTATGCCGGATATTTGCTTTTGTTTTAGAAATGCCTTAGTTGGTTTAATCGTACCACTTGCAGTTGGTTAAATTGTACTGGTACGATTTACCCGACTACCAGTCGCAAGTACCTATAGTACTACCGCAAGTACGTATAGTAAGTACTACCCAAGGCCAAAAACAAAAGTTATAAGAGGAAACGATCTCATTCCATCACCAGTAGCGATGATTCAGGAGAGACGCTTGTTGTAGAACTAGATGATGATGATGACAGCGATGATTATCTTGAAAATATATGTCGAAAGTGCAATTGTTCTTACTACGATAAGAAGGGTCCAAAAGTTGATTGGATTCAATACGTTTGCTGTAAACGGTGGCTACATGAGACATGTACTTCGAATCCAGACATTTGTCATGATTGTTTCCATTAAGAAATATGCACAATAAGTATATTACAAATAACATTCTTGTTAACTGTTACTTTATTATTATAGTTTACTGTTTTTTTTTTGTCTCATTTTTATTAGTTATGTTGATTGATCTCATTATCATAGTATAATCATGTTATTTTACTGAGAAAGCTTATAGTTCCTTTATATAACCTAAGAGTTAAAAATTATATTTCTATTACCTAAAAGATATAAATAATGTTGTTTTATTACTTACCTAACAGTCAAAAATAAATAATTTGATTGAGAATTTTAATGTCTTTCATTCAGTGGTACGACTTAAACACCCATGGTACGATTTAAAGACTTAGTGGTACGATTAAAACGACTAGTCGGCTAAATCGTACCGATGGCAAGCCTCTATAAAAAAGCATTTTTAACAATGTTAGAATAATCGCAAGGGTCAGTTCTCTTTTTCTTAAGAAGCTAAAATATGAAACTTTATTTTACATATGTATTAATTATTATAAGACGTGTTATAGTCGATATATTTGAGTTAAAGTGAAAAGTGGTACGATATATCCGACTCTCCCCTATAAAGTACTTATTGATGATGATTCTATCCAATTCATTTGATCTCTCGGTAGAAAGGCCATATATAAAAGTTTGTCTTGTTGAACTACCAAATAATATGACGTGAATCATATTTTTATTAGAAATAAGTATTGTATCTTGTATCATATTTATAATAATATTTACCGAAATACCAAGATCACTCTAACATTTCCATATTTATCTTATACATATATGAACTTAAAATATGGTAAATACTTAAATATTGTACTTTCAGTGATAATGTGTAGGTACATATTGTAGGCATACAATAAAAGTTAGAGCTATATTGTATGAAAAATACATATACACGTCTCAAAAATGAAATAGCTCATTATGCACCATTGCCGTACGCTTGGGGAGTAATTATTGTATGAAAAATTTCTGTACACTTAGGTATGAGAATAATACGTAACACTAAAGTTGTTGTGTATTATGTGTTTGTTCTGTTTCTGTTTGGTCACAATAAAAAAATATATAGGTACCACCTTCTATTAAAAAATACTAATTTATAAAATAATTATTGTAATTATTTTATGTATATCCCTATTATTTGTTAAGTCTTTTCGCATTTCCCTAACATACAAGGCAACTTCAGTCTTAATCAAAGGCACCAATTGCTATCCTGTGCCAAAAAAGGTGACACATTGTCTATATACTTTACGAAAATTGCCATAGTTTTCCATCTATTCATAGTAACACGAGGCAAGTGATCAACACAAAATTCTCAATATATCTATGGGTTTCGAGCTTCTATTGTATTTCTATCATCGATGGAATTTTGCCGTTAAATCAGAACAAAGTTAATCTCTAACTGTAAGCGTTGTTATTGCAAGAGCGTACTACTGATATCTCCAGGCTGGTACACACACATATCATTTTGGAATTTTTAACTCTGTTTAAAAGCGAGCTGTGAAAAATTACGATGCTTTGAGTTGACAAATGGTGATGAACCCTTACGTTTAAAGAAAAACTTGCCTTTCTGAGTGTTTTCTACTAACATGAGGTGACTCTTAATATAAGTAATAATAATTATTTATTATGACCTTTATCATCATAAATCTTTTATTTTCTTGGTATTATGTTTCAGTAGTAACAGAATCAGATGTTATCTAAATATAGTATCAATTGCTTCATTCACTCGACACCTCTAGGTACTAAATTTCCCATCCAGAAAAGGCGTGTTCAAATCTGTTACACGACGAGATGACGAGATATCCTGCGATGATTGAACTTTGATACGAAATACGAATCACTTGATCTGCAACAAATGTTAAAGTATTAAATAAATAGACTTAGTATTACTGTAAAGATAGTGTTTTTTATATTATAATAATGAATATTCTTCCAATAATGCTAATTAGAAAGAATGTAATGACTTTTGGCTTAAAGAGTTAAGCACTTGTATAATATATCCAAATATACCTAATATTATTGTTTATAACCAGGTAATTCTCCCATAACCTTAAATTTGAATAATATTACCTTAAAGGTTGGGAGGCTTAAAGAAAATTATATATTTTTTATATAATAATACTTCCTGCTTCAAAGATTAATACATTCTAGTTATTTAAATCTTATTTCCAGGTCGCATTTCTAATATAGTTAAGAAACAACATAGAAGAAATAAGATTTAATGGTTTTGGACACAAAATCTTAGGATAAAACGTTTCCTCAAGAATTATTTATCACTCATTCTTTGCAATAAGAAACGATCCTACTATAATAATAATGTTATTAATAAAATGGATGTTATAATTTTAAGAAACATTAGGAACAGAGAGGAGAGCCCAGTGATGCGTGGTTAAAAAAATAAAACTAAAATAATTATTCAATGTCAGAACAAAAAACGGACATACACATTTTGAACGGGAAATCTAGAATGTTGAATATATACATATATTTACTGTGAAATCTGCGCTATTATTATTTATGAAATCATCATAAAAAATACACGGAATAGACTACCTCGACATGTAAAAAGACTTAGAAATTTGTTCATTCGTGAATGTCATCTCATCATCAAAATTAGGGCTAAAAAAAATTTAAACCTAAATTTTTTTATTATTTTATTAGAAAATATCTTACAAACTTTATATAAAATGTCCATTTCAGTTTACAGCCCGTGAACAATTTGTTGTTTCTAGAGATAAACGTTCTATAAGAGAGTAACATTAAACATTTTAATAGTCTTAATTAAAACTTAATTCCAATGAAGAATAATGTATGAAATAGACCACGAAAATCTTTGTTTTATAAATTATCTTTTTTTTTACAGAATCCGCTTTGTTTTACTTTTTTTGATTAAGATAATTGTATTGTAGTGGCCTCGAGGTTACAGGCCCGTCTCTCGTGCATGAGGGCGCGGGTTCGAAACCTAGCAAGTACCGAAGTGATTTTTTCGAATTATATGTACTTTCTAAGAGTATTAAGACAACACTCAGAGACGGTGAAAAAAATTGCAAGGAAACCTCGACATAAAATTTCAAATTATAAGTTTTAATTAACCAACCAACCCGCTTTTAGCAAGCGTGGTGATTAATGCTCAAACCTTCTTAATGTGAGAAGAGGTCTTTACTTAGCAGTGGGCTCTGATAGGCTGATGATGATGATAATGATGATGATGAAGAAAATTTTAAAATATAATATTGCTTCTAATTCAAATTAAATAAGCTAGGAGCAAAAACGGTGAAGTATTTTTAAACAATATTTACTTTGACAAAAAGAGTTCAAAATATATCGAAAATTGTAGTTTTTAGTATATAAATCTTTAGCGATGACAAATATAAATGGAGCCGCTGACTGAACCCAGCACTGAATATACACGTTGACATTGTTTGATACTTCTCTGTATAATAAGTCACAACGCAGTATGTAAATGTCAGTGTGTGATTGTTAACACGTTGCCGTGGTTGGAACTTAATTTCCTTTTGATGGTCGTTTAAATTGAGACTATAACTCTAGTGTACAAAGTTTATTTTAGTTTATTTACTTTTAACTATCAGATTCTACGTGTTCCTATTATAATCTTTACCAATATTGTTGGTCATTTAGTCCAAAACAATCATTGACTTTTTAAAATAAAAGAATTATGATTTAACCTGCTGCTTTCGTATTTTTCTAGTTTACTTTCAAACTTTTCTATTGTATACATTATATATAAGAGTTTTGATAGTTATTATTCATAAAGATGTAATTCTAACACTCCTATTTAAGTTATTAAAAAATAATCATTACTTTCCTTTACATAACTTACCTTGATTTATTTTCGATTTCTATCACAATTTAATAGGACTTTGGCTTAAAAATTAATGAGAAATGTTATGTACATTAAATATTATTATTTAATTTTGGATTGAGCATGAAGTGATATTTTAAAACTCCATAATAGTTTAGTCAATTAACTGTATGATTTATAAATGTAATTATGTTCATATGTTTTAGGTTTAAAACATTATCATGTTAATTATTTACACAAGTTAAAAGTGGCACTACAATAAATCATTTTATAATAATTGAGATTAAATTTAAAATGTAATTAATTTGAATTTAACAAGTTGTCCTCAAATTATAGAGTAGTATTATTTTTTTATTATTTTTTATAATGCAATATATATGTATAGTATGAATGTATCTTTATTAAAAAAAAAAATCAATATTTTTTTAAATGTATTTTTTAATATCAAATAAAGAGTAATACTCAACAATACTTACATTAAGTAAGTATTACTTGTCTAAATCAAAGTTAATATTTTAATGACTATATTATATGTTTGTAAATTATATCTTAAGGTAGGGTAATATAAAATATCCCACAGCAACATAACATCTCAGGTGTAGTATGTGTTACAAATCAACTCCGTACAATTCAAACTAACTAACTAAGTCTAAACTTAGTTTCCACGGAATACTAACGTGATATTTAGTTCCCGGTTTTCCGTTTTACATGAACGGATATTGTGTACCGCTTGTATCGAATTGCAGAACGTTCTCATTTACCAATTTAATATAACATTTGTTAAATATTAAATGTCTTAAACTATAAAGGGTTATGAGATGAAGAGCTGTGATTAAAGATATCTTTCTTACATATTTTGTTATGTTTTATTTATCTTTTTCTTTTGGTTATAGTTGATTATGTTGTTTATTTTTTTTTAATGAAAGCTTATAAATAGAGAACCATGGCTTTATTTAAAATGTATAGTGACAGTTTAACACAACCAAATATATATTATACTAGTAAACCTGGCGAACTCCGTTTCGCCACCAGAAGGCTTTTATATAACATTTCGTTTGGTGATTAAAAGATGAAGAAATTTTGTTTTATATTTGAAAAGAAAAATTTTTATTTCATTTCACAACAGTAATGAATTCATTTCGATTACAAAAATGAAGTGTTATTTAGTTGAACTTCTCTAAGTAAATGAAAGTGAATCCAAAGTAGATACCGAATCGAAGCGTTATACGTGTCCGCAAATTATCCGTTTCATTGAAGTGCTCCTTTGTAAACCACATTTTTTGTTTTCGGGTCTAATTTTAACACAAATAAAGCGTATGGTTTCCAAACTCGTGAACACGCAAAATATAACTGCCCATGTGAAAAACAATGATTTTCTAAATTTATCCCGCAAATACTAAATGGTTTTAAGAGTTCAATCTACAAACACAATACCTAAATATTTTTATTTTTATATAGTAGATTTCTTACAAATATCTAATTGTCATCCATACGTCATTACATATCTGTCATTATACGTCAATTGTATAGCTGTCAATTGTGTTATTCCACGTTTTATAGTGACTGACGTTTCATGTCAACTCCCACGGGAATGCTGTCGAACGGGGTAAAAAGTATCCTATTGCAATTTCCTGGTTCTAAACTATCTCCCTGAAAATTTTCAGCTAAATCGGTTGAGCCGTTCTTGGGTTATAAGTGAAGTCACTAACACGACTTTCTTTTATATATATAGATGTTGTATCAGCATAAACTGTGACAACGTCATGTTAAGACATTTCTTTTAATAAAGTTATGTTTAGCCTTTTCATTTCTTACAGCGAAACTGAATTGTGAAACTGAATTTTTCGCGTTTTGAAAAGAGACAAATACATATTTTTAAAATTCTTAAAACTCATTTTGTTACCTTATAAATAATATTATTTTTAAATTTCTTAATGATAAAATTTAGTTTCATTATATGATCTATAGAGAGGATTGCTGTTGAATTTCTTTTCTGTGACTTGTTTATGTAATCAACCATCACGGATCCCCATTCCCTTTCCACTATTGAAGTCCCGGGGGATAAATTTATAGATATCTCCACTTCACTTCAGTCCCATCCCTTAAGAATGGGTTTCATATGATAATCAATATATCAATATTACATAATTGTTCCCCTGTATATTCTTATGTAGTTAGGATTTTGGTTGAACGAGAACTTACTGATCAAAATATTATTCAGCTTTTTTTTGCAACCAAAGAGTCCGTAAAATTAATATTTGATTTGAATTTAATAGAAATTATAATTAAAATAATCCTTAATTTCATTATGATATTATTTTTTTAATTGACACATACTATGAAATTGTTTTCAGTACAAAATACGTAATTTATATTTATATAAAAATTAATTGTGCATTAGATCTTTTAATTAATTATATAATACATAAATAACGTTTCAGAGTTACGTTCAAGAAGGAAAACTATATTAAAATTATTATATTCGACATTTTAAAGAACTTAAAATGTGTAACTTTGAATCGGCCAATCTTAAGTTTTAAAACATCATTTCAACTTTCCCCAGCCACGAGCATAATATTAACTATAAGTAATAAACTACTAAGAGCTAGTTCTATAGAACTCCCTCAACTTGTTTAAACCGCTCTGTGGATTCCGCGGATTTCAGGATTAAAAATAATGTAATTGGAATTGAGAACCATCTTCTTTATTGAATTTGAAAATCATTTTTAACTATGTAAAATCTTTTATTCCTACAAACAGTGTATTTTAGTTATTTTCTATAAGTAATACTAAAGAATACCTCTAGATTGAAATGTAATTTATTTGTTTGATATTATATTTTTTTAATCCCGACTGAATACTGCTTGACTGTCATGCCATGTGTCGGTAGGTGGAATTGAATTTATAGGTGGTAAAAGCACTAACATCACAGTAACAGCCTATTGGCTCTAGATTTGAAGATACCCAAATTGTTATGCAGAGAAGAGATAAGAATGCACACAAACTATTCCATTCCTTTGTTGTGCGATCAGAGAGGATTCCATTCTACTTCCTGAAAGAAACGTATCAGGTGCGGATTTGACATAGCTACGTCTGTTCGTTCGATGGTAAAACGAAAGAATGAATTAAATTGTGCATACTCTCATACTCATCCTTTCTTATCAAACACTAGAATACTGACTATGTAACAGGCAATGTATTTCAAAATGCAAAAAATTACCTATTTTGATCATATTCACCGTGTTCCGCAAAACTGAGGAATTACAATTTGCTAATGCATAATTTCAGACTAAAATGAATTAGATCGCATTATTGTGGAAATATATTAATACATTTAAAGACATCAATAATAGAGGGAAAATTGTTTTTTTAATTTAATTTGTCATAAAAAAGGTCAATTGATATTCAAACTTAGCTTCAACCTAAGAAAACTATCTCCATTTCTATGTATCATTTTATTTAGTAGTGATATTTTACCAAACCAAACGTTGAACGTTTTCGGCAAATGTGTTATGAAACCATAATCTCATATAAATTAATTTAAATAGACATACTTTTGCATTCCTTTCTATAATCTTCTATCTATATATATACAGGGTGACTGGTGAATTACTATCGATACTTGAGGACGTGATATTTGACGATCATATATGACAAAATAAAAATTAATATAACATAACTATCAATAAACTTCTAAGTAAAGTTAACCAAAAGTTATGTAATTAATTACGCATCGTGTGAACACCCTACAGATTAGGTATACACACACACTCACACAAACGCGCGCGGCGGCGTGGTGTTGTATCAGCACGCCGCCGCACGCGTCCACACTTGGAACACTTGGAACGTGTCAATACTTTATTTATTTATACGGAAATTTTGTCAAAAATGAAGTGCCTATTTTTTTTTACATAATTCGAATGAGAATCATGTACCGAGTATTCTCCTTAAATATTGATAGTAATTCACCAGTCACCCTGTATAAAAATGGATTGCTGTTCCTTAGTCTCGCTAAAACTCGAGAACGGCTGAACCGATTTGGCTAATTTTAGTCTTGAAATACTCCTCTAAGCCCAGGGAAGGTTTAAAAGGTGAGAAAAATTGGAACAATTCCCGGGTAAACCCTAAAAACAGCCCTTTTCTATTTCCCATACAAACGATTTTTTTGACATTACACTTGACAACTAACTAATATGTCAATCATTCTGTTCGATTGAAACAGTAGAAATTTATTAAATACCAATACCGGGTTATTGAAGACGGAATAGAGTTTGCCCGGTCTGCTATACCTATATTACTAATGACGAAATTAACGCGGACGAAGTCAAAAACTAGTCATAAATATGTACAAGTATGTACAAAGAATTTGTCACTATTTATTTAAGATTGCGATAGTTATTACAGGTACTCGTTTAATTTAAAAAATTGTTCTTTACGTTCATAATGAAGAACATTATTAATTATTATTATTAATGAATTACACCATATAAAATTCTTAAAAGTATTTAAAATACTTGTTTTAAACTGAGGATATTAAAAAGTTTCATAAAATGTAACAATCTTTGCGTTATTGGAATTTAAAATACCTATCTATTATTTTTGAATAAATGTCCTATTTTTATATAACTTTATATATAGTTTAATCTTTCAGATAGCTTAAGGAACTTAAAGACTGTTGTCTTTTATACCTCAAGTTTTAATGATGTGACCAATTAAAAATATACATATAAATGTGGTCAAGTTTTCTTCTAGGATAATATTTATTTTGAAATTATTTTACGTAACAATTATAATATAAACTAATTATATAATATATATTTTATGTTCTATATACATTTTAATACCATTGTCTTTTTGTTTCTTACCTTACCTTGTTATATATTCAAAAATATATTATTTTTATAATACCTCTATAATATTTCACAAAGCATTTGTTTCTCTAATCTTCAATTACTAATATATTTCTGTCATATTAACTCTATGCAATATTGTAATGACTTTTATATGTAAATATAACCATATTAGAGTGAACAAACACGTCTCCATTTAATAACAGAATATAAACAAACAGTAAATAACAAAGTACTAAGTTCTTCAGAGCTTACTGAACTTACTTATACTGGTATAAGGAACGGGACTGTTAAAAACTTGTCTGTGGTATTACATCAAACTTCTACTATCACATGTAAATTATATTATAAAAAGTAATAAGTTTATACAAAATTATATTTATTTGTAATAATTTATCATAAAATTATTCGTTATTTATTAACGTATTGACACATGAGTTATAATGATTATTGTATTGGAAAAAACTATCAGTAGATTTTTTTATATAATTATTGATAGGTCTATATATAGTTTCCGATTTTTAAGGAATAATAAAGTTGTGAATCTTCCTTTTACTTATATATATTTAATTATATATTTTCGTATACATTATTTATCATTCAAATAATTGTCAAACAAACATTTTTCTACCTATTCTGACACTCCATTAGAGTGATACAATAGAGCTATTGAACTCGAATAATGATATTAATCAAATGATCATTCATCAAAGGGAAAATCAGAGGAAAAGTTACATCGGAATAGGAAATGAAGACGGTTATCAGATTGTCAAAGACTTAAAAAAATTCGAACTGAATTGATGATGAAGTACCTTAATGTTCAGTAAATAATATAGAAAGTAGAAACATAAAATTACTTTGGAAAAGGTTAAAGATCTCGACGTAAAAGCAGAGTTAAATAGAAAACTTAAGAAACTTATAAAACTGAACAGGTAGTTTTATCAACAGGTCCTCTAAAAAAAACTAAAACATCAATAATGAAATGTTGCTATTAAGAAGTTTTATATGGTGTTAGAAACTAGCTGTGGTAAAGTTATTACAGCTCTAACATGGGCGGGCTTGATCGGGGAAGTACAACCCACTCACAGAAGACACATAATGTCACAGTAGTAGTCTTTAATGGCTGTGTTTCGTCAGAGTGCCGATTGCCCTTTCCCCGTTACCACCTTTTCCTCTCCCTCTCTCACAATCAAAATCGACAGCGCCTTTGATCGGCACCTTTGATATAAAAATAGCCTGGAATGAATTTCACATTAATAAGAGCAGTTAAATATCATTTTAAAACATGATTGCTCTGTTTTGTATTATATACATATTTATAAAATAATACTATTTCGCTGGTCTTAAGAAAGTTTGTATCTTATCTTCTTATCTATACTGTGTATGGATCTATGTACATTGTTAAGAACGTTTATTTGTATGCTCCTAATAGTTCTTGTCGCCGAGGGCGCGGGTTCGATCCTGGCCCGGGCAAGTACCAATGTGATTTTTCCGAATCATATGTACTTTCTAAGAGTATTTAGACACCACTGACATACGGTGAAGGAAAACATCGTGAGGAAACCTGGACTTATAGTTTCACAATTATAAGTTTGAAATCACCAACCCGTCTTGAGCAAGCGTGGTGATTAATGCTCAAAACCTTCTCCATGTGAGAAGAGGCTATGCTCAGCAGTGGGCGTTAATAGGCTGATGACAATAGTTCAATAACCTTGCTATAAGTTTTTTTTATGTCCCAAAGGGGCAAGCGAGCAGACGGCCTACCTGACGGTAAGTAGTTACCGTCAAATGGAGACGTCAAACTTAATTATAAGAATAAACTGAGTAAAATCCATTAAACAAAATAAAATTCATTAATGAATCTTCTCGGATTATTATATCAACTTAGATGTATGAATGAAAAATATTACTCTTCGCGTTTAGTTTATTATGCGAAACTAGTGGCAATCAAATACTGTTATTAGATATTAGACTTTCGCGAGTATTCCTTTAAAGATTATAATCACTAAACAAATTTTCTGTATTGTTTCAAAGATATTTGTATAGTCGTTGAAATGTATATTTAATAAGTAATTTCCTGACAATTTTAATTAAAATCGAATAGATTTTGTAGTCTTTTTTATTAATGACTTTATAATAGGTTCAGACTAGTGACATTGTAACGATACCTGTACTTTCTTTATGGCTTTAATTTTTTTGTTAATAAGTTATGGTAAAATTGTAATATGGTTTTACGGTTTCTATTGTATAAGTAACACAATCTATCATTTAAAGTCACAAGGCTTACGTATATTAAGATAAATAACAATCCAGTAACAAACTGGAAAAAATGTGAACACAATGTTGTATTTCATGCAGCGTATTCTTAAAGTAGGTTATAGCGATATGAATTTAAAAATTTCTAAACTAAGTGTATTTCCTATACATACGCACACATTTCATTTTTTTGTAATATACGTATATATTGGCTGTTAGCTGGAGCTTTGACAGCGTCACCGAGAGAGAATTTTCATTGACATTTTAGTTATATTCAAATCCTAGCTGTATCCTCGCAGACTAACCTATTTTTGTATTTTTATTTATATGAATAATAAGGATTTTTTTTTATAAAAGTAGCCCAAGCTACTAATTTTATTTAACGTTATTTTTAGAGAAATTTTTGTCAAAATCGGAGAACCCGTTGCAGAGTTTACATAAATAGGAGACAGAAATACTGCTGAGCAAAAAAATAATGATTACAGAGAGACTTTATTTATTTCTACAGGTTACCTATAGATAATAATTCTGCCTTATTAATTTGATCTCACGTTAAAAAGGCCATACATAAAAAAATATATTGCTGAACTATTAAATAATATGACGTGAATCATATATTTTTTAGGAATAAGTATTGTATCTTGTTTCACGTATATAATAATATTTACCGAATTACCAAAACTCGAACATTTAAATATTAATATTATATATGAACTTAATGTACGCTGAATACTTAAATATTATTTGCAGTGATAATGTGTAAGTACTGTATTGTATGAAAAATAAACACGTCTCAAAAATTAAATAGCTCATTATGCACCATTGCCGTACGCTTGGGGAGTAATTATTGCATGATTAATTTCTGTACACTTAGGTCTGAGAATAATACGTAAAGTTGTTGTGTATTATGTGTTTGTTGTGTTTCTGTGTTTGGTAACAATATAACATTATGTAAAAGGTGTCGCCTTATTATAAAAATACTTATTTATAAAAATACACTGTAACCATTTTATGTACATATATCCATATTATTTATTCAAAAGTTTTTTCGCATTTTCTTAACTTACAAGGCAAGCTCTGTCTTAATCAAAGCCGCCAACGCCTAAACCTGTGCCAAAAAAGTGACAAATAGTCTATACATGATAGGAAAATTGCCATAATTATCTATTTCTTCATAGTAACACAGTCCACGTGTTCAACACAAAAAATTTCAGTATAACCATAGTTTTCAAAACTGACAGTTTCTGACAGTAAGCCTTGGTATTTCAAGGGCGTACTACCCACGTCTCTAGGCTGGTACACTCACATATCATCTTGGAATTTCGACGCCTTGTAAAAACTAGCTGTGAAAATTGACGATGATTTTGTGCTGTCAAACGGTGTTCAACCCTTAAGTTTAAAGATAAATCTTGCCTTCTTGAGTGTTTTCTACTGATTATATAATGAGATGGCTTCCAAGAATCTGCGCAAGGTATTGGTAATGGATATTTCGTACCATCGTATTAATCATCATGTCCAAAGAGTCCATCCCTACACTTGGCTTCCCAAAAGTATAATGGATTTTTTTCAAGCTACCTTTCGAGTTCTGGACTATATTCCCTGCTCAAATTTTCTAGACACTACAACGTTTCGTTCTTTGGGAGAGCATTGTAAAAGGTATTTGAAGGGTTCTCAGAACGATCAACTGCTCGCTACTCATATTACAGGCTTTTAAAGGTTTCGGTAACTGACTGAAATCAGATAAACTTTGTGTGCTACCAATGGTAAAAATATAAGTAATAACAATAACTTTATATTGACCACCTTTGTCTTTATCATAAATTTATTATTTTCTTAGTATTATGGTTCAGTAGTCACAGAATCAGATGTTATCGAAATATATTATCAATTGCTTAATTCACTCGACACCTCTAGGTACTAAATTTCCCATCCAGATAAGGCCTGTTCAAATCTGTTACACGACGAGACGACGAGATATCCTGCGACTGTTGAACTTTAACACGAAATACGAATCACTTGATCTGCGACAAATGTTAAAGTATTAAATAGACTGTATCTAAGCGCACGGTAGTGCGCCGGCCAAGTTCCACAGGCCGGCGCATGCCGTGCACTATATTTACACGAACCGTTTCGACTCACTTTTGACCCCCCTGTAGCTCAGTGCCTATTGCAAGTATAGAAATAAAATTTTACCTACGTAATCATATACTAGTACTAAAGCAGTATGCCACATTTCATAGATAAAGCTTCAGTAGATCCTGAAATATGACCCTGTGAAAATAGCTAATTTTGGCACTGACTCACTGACAGGTAATCAAAACCTCTAGGCCACTTCCCATTGTTTTAGCATTATGAAATTTGGTACACAGGTTGTGTGTTATATGTAGATTAACAAAAAATTAAGAAATTTAAGAAATCGGTCAAGCGTGAGTTGCCTCAATTCTAAATATCGAATTTTTAATAAATTCGACCCACTTTTGACCCCCTGTAGCTCAGTGTCTATTGCAAGTACAGAGATAAAATTGTACCTACGTTATCATATACTAGTCCTAAAGCAGTATGCCAAATTTCATAGATAAAGCTTCAGTAGATCCTGAAATATGACCCTGTGAAAATAGCTAATTTTGGCACTGACTCACTGACAGGTAATCAAAACCTTTATATAGGCGCTCAGCTCAGCACAATAAAATACATAATAATGAAATATTAATAATTAATAATATGAGTACATCTATCAATCGGTGATAAATGAAACTAAAAAATAAATATAGTTTAAAAAAAACTAAAAAAACACGCTCCAATGATGAAAGAAACCGCGTGGAAACTAATTTAACCTTTACAGCCTTGGAAATCAATTTAATTTAAATTGTTTAAAATAAACAACAAATGGTATTATTGAAAAAAAGCGTGGGGCGCTTCTCAAGAAGTGATATATGAAGCTCCCCAGGCTTTTTTTCACAAGAATACCATTTATTGTTTGTTAATTTATTTTTAAATCAATATTATTGTGAAAAAAGTGTGGGGCGCTTCTTAAGAACTGATATATATATAAGGGATATAAAATATTGTCATGTATACATAATGCACACTGTATAACTTAATTAAATATTGCTTACCTAAACAATCAGGTTTCTATTGTTATAAATTACTTTCGATAGATGGCGCTAGCGGTATAATTGAATCGCGATATTGTTTTGTCTGCGGTATATATGAATGAAAGTCGATAAGGAATCGATGGTCATTTCTTTCTATTTCTTTCTACACTTATGTCTTGATATCTTATACAGGGTGACTGGTGAATTACTATCGATATTTGAGGACGTGATATTTGACGATCATATATGACAAAATAAAAATTAATATAACATAAATATTAATAAACTTCTAAGTAAAGTGAACCAAAAGTTATGTAATTAATTACGCATCGTATGAACACCCCACAGATTAGGTAAACACACACACTCACACATCCGCGTGCGGCGGCGTAGTGTTGTATCAGCACGCCGCCGCACGCGTCCACACTTGGAACACTTGGAACGTGTACACACTTTATTTATTTATACGGAAATTTGGTCAAAATTTAAGTACCTATTTTTTTTACATAATTCGAATGAGAATCATGTACTGAGTATGCTCCTTAAATATTGATAGTAATTCACCAGTCACCCTGTATATGGGTACGATTACGATTAAATGGATCACTGATTTGACTTGCTAAAGGATTAATTTTGATATTGCTTATTGATTGATTACTTGTGTGTGTTAAAAGCACAAATTCACTCTATTTCTTTTCTACTATTCATTTACCAACGATGGAAATTGTACATCTTTCGGTGGTTGGCGGAGATATACCACATAGCGTAATTCCTATGCCATCAGATGGTAGCTGTATGTTTCATGCTGTAAGTTATGCATTGTACGGCTGTATAGTACGATTGTATGTACGATTTCTTGAAAAAAAGTATTGAAATCACACCAAAACCATGCCTGTTAAAAAGGGGGCCAAGTTCCAATCGGCTAATTGTTTGCCTAAAAAAGGGGTGAAATCCAATCTAATGCCAAGTTTAGATGCACTTTGAAATCGATCATAATCATCTTCATCAACAGCATGATCCACTGGTAAACATTTGCCATTCCCAAGACTCGCCACCACACCCAGTCCTCTGCCTTCCACATCCAGCCACTACCCGCCACCTTATTCACGTCAACGGTCCATCTGGCCGAAATTCACTTTACCATACACCCAACTTAAAATATGATATAGTTGTGAAAATACGTAGGTGCTTGGTTAAAAATATCTAAAATTATAATACTTCTAAATTTGAACTTGGCAGGTTAATTTAATTATTTAAATTATATAATATTTAAATTATATAAATATAAATAATTATATAAATAATAAATTAATGATACAATTAATTAAGTGTTACGTACAGCACAAAAACCTGCCAAGTTCAAATTTAGAAGTATTATAATTTTAGATATTTTTAACCAAGCACCTACGTATTTTCACAACTATACCATATTTTAAGTTGGGTGTATGGTAAAGTGAATTTCGGCCAGATGGACCGTTGACGTGAATTAGGTGGCGGGTAGTGGCTGGATGTGGAAGGCAGAGGACTGGGTGTGGTGGCGAGTCTTGGGAATGGCAAATGTTTACCAGTGGATCATGCTGTTGATGAAGATGATTATGATCGATTTCAAAGTGCATCTAAACTTGGCATTAGATTGGATTTCACCCCTTTTTTAGGCAAACAATTAGCCGATTGGAACTTGGCCCCCTTTTTAACAGGCATGGTTTTGGTGTGATTAGTATTACTGTAAAGATAGTGTTTTTTATATTATAATAATGAATATTCTTCCAATAATGCTAATTAGAAAGAATGTAATGACTTTTGGCTTAAAGAGTTAAGCACTTGTATAATGTATCCAAATATACCTAATATTATAGTTTATAATCAGGTAATTCTCCGATAACCTTAAATTTGAATAATATTACCTTAAAGGTTGGGAGGCTTAAAGAAAATTATATATTTTTCATGTAATAATATTTCCTGTTTCAAAGATTAATAAATTCTAGTTATTTAACTCTTATTTCCACGTCGCATTTCTAATATAGTTAAGAAACAACATAGAAGAAATAAGATTTAATGGTTTTAGACACAAAATCTTAGGATAAAACGTTTCCTCAAGAATTAATTATCACTCATTCTTTGCAATAAGAAACGATCCTACTGTAATAATAAATAATCCTACTATAATAATAATATTATTAATAAAATGGATGTTATAATTTTAAAAAACATTAGGAATAGAGAGGAGAGCCCAGTGACGCGTGGTTAAAAAAGTTAAACCAAAATAATTATTCAATGTCAGAAGAAAAAACGGACATACGAGTTATATAGGGATTTGTTCTATTAAGTGTACGGAGTGAAAAAACATTTTAAACGGGAAGTCTAGAATGTTGAATATATACATATATTTACTGTGAAATCTGTGCTATTATTATTTATGAAATCATCATAAAAATTACACGGAATAGACTACCTCGACATGTAAAAAGACTTAGAAATTTGTTCATTCTCGAATGTCATCTCATCATCAAAATTGGGGCTAAAAAAATTTAAACCTAAAAATGTTTTATTATTTTATTAGAAAATATCTTACAAACTTTATATAAAATGTCCATTTCAGTTTACGGTCCGTGAACAATTTGTTGTTTCTAGAGATAAACGTTCTATAAGAGAGTAACATTAAACATTTTAATAGCCTTAATTAAAACTTAATTTCAATCGTGAATAATGTATGAAATAGACCACGAAGATCTGTGTTTTATAAATTATCTTTCTTTTTACAGAATCCGCTTTATTTTACTTTTTTTGATTAAGAAAATTGTATTATAGTGGCCTCCAGGTTACAGGCCCGTCTCTCGTGCATGAGGGCGCGGGTTCGAAACCTGGCAAGTATCGAAGTGATTATTTAGAATTATATGTACTTTCTAAGAGTATTAAGACAACACTGAGAGACAGTGAAAAAAAAAATTGCAAGGAAACCTGTACATAAAATTTCAAATTATAAGTTTTAATTAACCAACCAACCCGCTTCTAGCAAGCGTGGTGATTATGCTCTGACCTTCTTCATGTGAGAAGAGGTCTTTTCTTAGCAGTGGGCTCTGATAGGCTGATGATGTAGAAAATTTTAAAATATAATACTGCTTCTAATTCAAATTAAATAAGCTGGGAGCAAAAACGGTAAAGTATTTTTAAACAATATTTCCTTTGACAAAAAGAGTTCAAAATATATTGAACATGGTAGTTTTTAGTATATAATTCTACAGTGATGACAAATATACATGGAGCCGTGGACTAAACCCAGCACTGAATACACACGTTGACATTGTTTGATACTTCTCTGTATAATATGTCACAACGAACTATGTAAATGTCAGTGTGTGATTGTTAACACGTTGCCGTGGTTGGAACTTAATTTCCTTTTGATGGACGTTTAAATTGTGACTATAACTCTAGTACAAAGTTTATTTTAGTTTATTTACTTCTAACTATCAGATTCTATGTACGTGTTCCTATTATAATCTTTACCAGTATTGTTGGTCATTTAGTCCAAAACTATCATTGACTTTTTAAATTAAAAGAATTATGATTTAACCTGCTGCTTCCGTATTTTTCTAGTTTACTTTCAAACTTTTCTATTGTATACATTATATAGAAGAGATTTTATAGTTATTATTCATATAGATATAATTCTAACAGTCCTATTTAAGTTATTAAAAAATAATCATTACTTTCCTTTACATAGCTTACCTTAATTTATTTTCGATTTCTTTCACCATTTAATAGGAGTTTAACATAATAACCAAAATATACCGAATTTATTATTGGTTATATCTGATTTAACTTGGTGCTGGTAATCGACTGATAACTGACCTAATTTCCTTTGCGGATATGAGTTTTTTCAAAGGAACCTGATTGATGACGATTTGATTCACATCATTATTCATGAGTAACAGCCTCATAGTATAACTTTAATAGGTCGGATATGCAGGAGTCGTGACGACTCTAACATTGTAATGGTGACGTAGATTAATAATGCATGAAAATATACAGCGTTTTTTAGTTTATTAGGAACAAGAAGTCGTTAAAACAACTCTCGGTATAGTTATATTAAACGACTCAATAATTATATGTATTGTAATTAGTGTGGTAGTTTTTCTTCAATGATAGTTTTCTATGATCATTGAGTAGAAACAAAATTTTGCCTATGATGTGTATCGACATAGAAAACGGTCCTTCATTAGATATAAAACATGAAATTAAAATAACCGTCTTCGCTTTTGTTGAAACGATTGTAAGGATATTAATAAAGATTTTATGCTTTTACGAAATATGCCGATATAAAAACCTTAATGAAATTGCTAGCTGATTAAATTTAATCTTTAAGACAAAATATATATTACACATTTTCTTTTAAGATAAGAAGGACTAGTAATCAAATGTAAAAGATAAACTAAGACGAACATGAGAATATATCTATAAAAGTTATATGTTTTTGGTTTTCGTACTATAATTTAGATTTCTTCAAATATGTTATTACAAGTAAGTTCATTGGAAGTGTACTTGTAAGTATTGGAAGAGTAAAACAATCTCTTTTGCAACCTTTAACAAATTCAAATTTTCATATGAAAGAAGTTTAGTTACTTCAATTAAACATATAACTCCCTTTCAATTAAGATGATTGTTATACCTGAGTTTCAGAATGCTTGCGCTATTGTTTACGGAAGTTGAATAAGATTTGTAGCTCTTTTTAGTTATTACTTCCTAATTTTGTAAGCAACCTTGTCAACGTTGTCTTCGTTATGTGTTTGGAAGGAAATGTTTGATGTGTACTTTATATACTTGATATTTTAAGGAACCCTTAGTGACACTTCGTTATTTTATTGTACAGTCAGTGGTGGCCTAGTGGTTAAAAGCCCGCCTGCATCCGCGAGGGCGCGGGTTCGATCCTGGCAAGTACCAATGTGATTTTTCGGAGCCATATGTACTTTCTAAGAGTATTTAGACATCACTGATTAATACCTTCCTAAAGAGGGGTTGATTTCAGGCAGGCGGCCGGTCGTAAAAAACAATTAGCCAAAACTATTCATATCATGTAAGGCAGACCCTGGCTAAAGCTGGGAAATTGCCAGGTAGAAGAAGACATTTTATCCGATATTTTAGTTTATTTTTAGCATTAATGAGAATGCGAACGGCAACGTGAAACCGAAATGAAAGTGTGTGTCAGTTTTGTTTTTGCTATCGAAAACTGACGATGACAAATATAAATAATTACATGGACTATATACAATCATAACATACATAAAGCAAATCCGAAAAACAAATTTATATTTTATTTGTATTTAATGGACCCCTGTTATAAATAAACTATAATTTTTTTTCTTCTTTACACTCTTAACTGACAGAAAGTCTTAACTGTCTATTGCACTATTAATTAAACTTTCCATTGATCTTGTTAGGTTTTATATTATATTGTTTTATTCTGAAACCTATTGCCTTATTAAGAAGTATAAATATATATTAAATTAGAAATATATGTAGGTATTTTATTTCTATCATACAGTATAATATCAAGGATAATTTCATTTAATCAATCTAATTTTTAAATATTATACTAACTAGCTCTGAATAACAACTTGTAAGCAATAATGATGCCAACAAAACTGTTTTATATTTAGTCCATCTATGTATATGCTTGTTCATAAGTATAAAGCCATTTTAAAGCGTTATTGAAGTGAAATTTCTTATGCGACTTCCAACAAGATTAAAGGTTTCAAGCTGAGGTAGAGAGAAAGAAAGATTCACAAATGTAGAAGTAGGAGAGAGAAAGAGAGTGGGTCGGTAGATTGAAAGTATATGAGCAAGGTTTTATTGCTATGCTGGGAAGTGAACAGTGTGAGCGTCGTGAAATTTGCTGAAATACGTACTTGTTGATATATATTAACTTATGTATAATATTATTCATTATTTTTAGTTTCATTTGATACAAATATGATATAATATGGCAGTATTTTATTTTGAAATATAGTGGATAAGAATTGTTTACAAATACGAAGTTTCACTTCTTCCGCACGGAGTGACTCCACGCACTATTTTTTTCTATACAAAAACACGTTCAAAAACTCAATTCCGTCTATACAATATCTCGTTAACTTAGAATAATGTAAGATGCATACGGAAAATTACGTAAATTCATACAAGTAGTTATCAAATTATCTTAACTATATTCGGAACAACAATAAGTTAATAAACATATAAAATACATAAAAATGTGTGACTTGGCGTGTTTATAAATAAAAAAGATTATATAGTTGTTAAAATATCAAAATAGATATGTATAACTAGGAACAATTATTTACTATCAATATTTTTAAAATGTTTATTTCTATTTGATGTCAAAGCATTTATTTTGTCTCAATCATACACGCAAAATTGAAACTTAAAATTTCAACAATCAAAGTTTTCATATTTGTTATACAAAAAGCTATTGAGATGAGAACAGAAATGTATATCGAAAATGTAAGTTTTAATATTTAATAGTTAATTTAAATGAATTAAAATATAAGTAACATATTGCCTGGGTATGTGTAATCAATATATGACCGTCTACTGAATAATTATGCTGTATCTGGTTCACAAAATATATTAAAGTACTGTGATTTAAAATATCAAATTTTTAGTTAGGAATTCCGATTTCTAATTTATCCTACTATTTAGTCATGCATCTGTTTCTCAAAAGCCGTAGTCCATATGTTTTACTATCCGTGGTGTTTTCCTTGTGTCACTCAGTTTAAAAAATGGAAAATTTAAAATATCGCGTTATTTACGAGTACGAGTTCGATCGCGTCACCAGTGATGTAGAAATGGCTATATGAAATAATAATATGTATGGCGGTGTATCGCAAAAGAAAATACTTCGTTTTTAGGGGGAAGAGATTTGCAATAGAATGAGTTTAAGTTTTAAAGTTATATATAAAAATAAACAGGTGTTTGTATACCTGATGAACTTTATTATGTAGTCATTATTACGTTAATATATTCTACTGATTATACGAAAATTGTCATCAGTATTAACTAGTGCCCGGAATAAAAGGATAAATAAAAACATAACAAGATATTATGTAAGAAAGATATCATGCGTATATTTGATAATCTTTAATCGCAATAATTTAATATAATCACAGCTCTTCATCTCATAGCCCAGTAGTCCCCAAACTTATTTTTCTCGTGGACCACTTTCAAAATTTTACTGCTTTCGGTGGACCCCCTGCTTCTACATTTCTACCACATTCTTTAAGTCACCAAAAAATAAAAATTGTGTCACTTCTGAGTTCTGTCTCTATATTCCGATAGGTAAAATAAAATTTTAGAAATTTTGGAAACAAATGAATGAGTTTGCCTTTGGCATCAAGTATTTATAGTGGTGATCAAGTTCATGTCTGAACAAGCATTAAGCATTGTCGGGCGGATAGCGCTTTGCAAGTCTGTACACGAAATTGTACGTAATATCGAATACGCAAGTTTGGACAAGTAACAGTCGCTTGCCTTATTAAAATATTATCTGCTTAGTTAGGTACTTAAAACAATGTAGGTAGGCCCTTATAAAAACTATGCTTACATTTTTGCTCTTTACTATAAAAAGCAGATAAATTTTCGTGGACCCCCCTTTTTTGTTCGCGCCTACGTAGACCCCCAGCAAGTCTCCCGTGGACCCCTGGGAGTCCACTTGGACCACTTTGGGAATCACTGTCATAGCCCTTTATAGTTTAAGAAATTTAATATTTAATAAATGTTATATTAAATTGGTAAATGAGAAAGTTCTGCAATTCGATACAAGCGGTACACAATATCCGTTCATGTAAAACGAAAAAACGGGAACTAAATATCATGTTAGTATTCCGTGGAAACTAAGTTTAGACTTAGTTAGTTAGTTAGTTGGTATTTGTAACACGTACTACACCTGAGATGTTACGAGTATGTTGTTGTAAGGTATTTTAAATTGTATGTTAAATAATTATATTATAAATAAATATTCCTCAATTTAGCAAGAGAGATATAAATTTCACTTTTATATATTTTATTTTTGATAACTTAGAACACACTAAAACTTTTATATATTTAGGTAAATAATTATTATTTCTCACGCAAAAGGCTATAAATACAATATAATTTCAATATTATGTTAATCATTGATATTATAAATTAACTACTTTAAGTGATTCAGCTAGAAGAACTTGCCTTTATGAAGTAGTCGGTTCCACTGGAATTCAATCTTGTTATTTTAGTATATATAATTAGAAAACAGTTTAGTACTTCAATCTGAAGTAGCTTTTTTATTCAATATAAAGTTATATATAAATATCATCTATTATGTGTCAGACGTCATCATTGTGTATACGAAGATAATATTTCGCTAAATCAGTAATCAAAAACAAATGTTCATTGAAATATTTCTCGTCTACTTCAAAATTTAAATCAATTCTATTGTCATAAAGTATCGTGTTAGTCTTATCAAATCAAGATTTCCGAACAAACCCTTTAATGTTTGATAACTGAATAGTTTATTTTTAAATCCTTTATAAAATACATGTTTCTTTTTATAATCATGTAATAATATTTTATAAATCAAACGCTATTTATAATTATATGAAGATATGAAAATCATCAAACATTATTATATCAACGACCAACTATAAAATGTAATTAAATATTCATTACAGTTACAATTAGGCTAATATAAAGTATATTTAAATTTTAATATATCTATACGTAGGTCGTACTTTAATTTTCTTAGAAGTCTTTAAGAAACTTATAATTTTCTTTCTTTCTAGATGAAAATTATTTTACCACATTTTCGTAGATATTATTAGGACTATTCTTTTGATTTGAAGAAAAATCTATAAATAGGTAAATGTAATTTACGAAGCTTACAGCTTTTTATTATTTTGCACTCTAAGACTTTAGTGGATAACATTATGTTTTTTAAAAGATTACGTATGTCCAAATGTTACTTTAATATTTTGATCGTATAGAAACCTATGACGTTATCACATAATTTGGCAATGTTTTCTTTTTAACTTTACCTAAGCCTCAAATTAAAAATGTTTTTCTAATACATATATAAGCACTTGAAAGTTGTATTAAAAATGTTATAGTAGTTTATGCGTTTAGAAATTATAATTGGACTATTTAAAATCAAAGTCATCCTAACTGATGCTAACTGCTACTTGAAGGAAGTCGTTAAAAGTTCCAGATCTATGTATCTTTACATTTTAATCATATTTAAGAACATTTAACTTGGAATTGACAAATTGATGTTTGATTCTGTAATATTTTCAAATTAAATGCTGAGCGCTCTCTCATTACTTCATAATCAACACTCATTGACGGTAATTGTCTCGTTAAATATATTGAAAATTGAAGGTAATTTAGTACCCATTCTGCTTTAATGTTTAAATATATGAAAAAAAGAAATACTATTTATTTTTATATATTAAAAATACATATAAAGGCTGTAATATTTAATAAATGTATATTTATAACATATTACTACTCGTATGTTTGAAGTAAAGAGGTTACTTTAAAAAACCACATAGTTTTCTATCTCTTCACTTTTTGGCCAATCAAGATGTATGGATGTTTTCAGTTGTTTATTTATTCTATTGTAAATTTCAAATCAAATCGATCAAGAAATTTAACAACGACGAGAATAAAAACTGTTTAAACTGTGATCAATATAAAAAAGTATTTTTAAGTATCTTTTTAGTTTGAAAAACATAAAAGTCCTTCCTTCCTTAAAAAAGTCTTGGCTTATATAGAATAAGATAGAGGCACCTCTAAAACTATTTTAACACGAACATTTTTACCACACTCCAATTAAAGTATGCTGTAGTATAAAAGGAAAAGCAGACATCATCTGATTTAAAAGAGACGGTTACTTAAATATGAAACTAGGATTACTGAGATTGAGGTAATTAGTTTTAACTTCATACTTCAAGTAATTTGTCATTCCGCTTTTAATCTTTTAATTAACCAGGAGAATATGTTTTAGCTTAAAACTTGTCTCATTTACGACTGATATTTATGAGTTTTCATGGAATTAATTTGAGCTGAAAATATTTACATAATGAAATGAAACTAATTATTTGCGGATATATTACATATGCGACTTTATTTTTGATAAAAACTCCATAAGTACTCCCAACGTTTCGATTACTTTACAGCCACCGTGATCACGGGCAGACGAGATGTGATCGTGATCACGGTTCCGGTTATCCGCAAAATATTAGTTTCATTTCCTTATGTAAATTTTTTCAAGTTTTGACTAAAGACAAAAATTAAAGTGTATGTCTGTCTGTTACTTAGTTCCATACTAATATTAAATGTTGGTTTTTATTTATTGATTAACCATTATTAGTAGTATTTTTGATTTTATCTTGGAAAATCAAAATAAAATGTTTCGTTCGCAATCTAATTTTTTTCTTAATTCTTATCACCCAATTATTTTACTACTTATTCCGTATTTTAAATACACACACCTTTGTGACTACGGTATGAAGTCAACGCAACAAGGCCTGTCTTTTTGAGATAAAATAATATTTAAATTTGAGCTTACAGGCTTCATGTGTTATTTTTATATTTTTTGTATGTTATATCTGAGTTTTAAAAGCAGATACTGCGGCTTACTGTTTTGTAAATATAAGTCTACTTTCTAGAGTAGCAAACTATTTTATTTATATAATACATTTATATTTTGCTATAATATGTATTATGGTTATTTAATCGCTACAATAATATTAAAAGCAGCGTCAATTATTCAAATAGTTTATTAAAGGAAAGTTATAAGCAAGAAATTTAAATTTTATCCGTCTCACTGTTCAAATCAGTTGAATATTTCTAATCCATTAGTCAGCATCCTTAATGTATCCAACTAATTAGGAAAATATTCAAGAAGCTTTGAGCAAACATTGAAGGGGAAATTTTAAATGACGTTTTAAATTTGAAAAATATCGTAATTTTAATCAAAATTTTGTTTCATCGTCAGATAGACACTTAAATGATTTTTTATTTTCGTAATTTTAAATATAATATTTTTAATTAAATAATTCATTGTTCCAGAATCTTGGCCTCTTGATAAAAACTTAAAGTTATTTTGGGCCGTAATCTATAATTATATTTGAAAATATAAGCGGAGATATTTTACCAGTGTTGCCTTAATGATACATCGATAGAATTAAATCATGAATAAATATAAATGTACTAAAAATGTATAAATGTATCATACACATAGTATAAAGAAACGTGCACATACATATTATATGTTTTAATACTGAAATAGTTTAAACTTTTAATATGTGAAGTAAAAATAAAATTTATTTCATCTAAACCAACGTTGTAATTTTGTGGAATTAATTCAATTTATTATAAATACATTAGATTTGTTTAAGTATTAAATATGTATGTATTTATGAAGTACAATCTTTAACTGTGAAGTTAATTTATATTTGTTTCATATCCCGTTTGTCATTATATTACTCTGTTACTCTATCATATTAAAAATAAAAGGACTTCTAAACTCATTTACTCACTGATACTAGGAATTCAGTTTAAGAAGACAATATGAAAATATAAAATGAGGGGGTAATATGTCGTTCTATGTATAAGGAAAAGCTAATTATTGGATGCAAATTAGTGAATTTGTTTTGCTTCACATAGGGTACAATGGTGATAATCATCAATTACCAAATTCCCGAGTTAGTATTCGGGTCATGGTACACTAATCGACAGACCTGCGAATAAATAGCAGGCATTTGGAACTTCCGTGAACACTGACGCTTTATATATGAGAAACATATTGCAATAAACGTCAAATTAAGATAATTTGCCTGTGATGAAAATATATGCCTGTTTAAATTTGATGTTATAACGAATAGAGAAGTAGGTTGACACGAAACTTTGTTAATAAAAAATGTTTGCATGAAAGTCTGGATTCACAACATTGTTGGTAGAATTTTTCTTTCAATGATTTTTCTTTATTAAAAGTTAAGAAAAAAGCAACACAATCAAGACACTATGATTAGATATAATTGCGTAAAAAATCTATGAATCTATTTTCGGAGGTACTCTGTTAACAAATTTACATGATCAATAAAAAAAATACATTACAGTGTAGAACGGATATGTAATAAAAGACTTTTTAACACATAAACTTAGATTACAAATTTGTTTCTCTTAAAAGTAAATCATAAAAAAAGCAGTGAGTCTCGTAGCTTTATTTGAAACCCGTTAATAGTATATATACATATATATGTGTGTGTGTTACGTACTCGCAACATATTAAGAAATAAATGGACATGGCCAGGGCAACATCTTTGTTTGGATAAAATATCATATAACGAGTGACGCTGCTGACTTCGCGGAACGAACACCAGGTCGTGTGAACCAGAAGATTTCTGATAACATACAAGCAAAGGAATGATATTGATATCCTAATATCGGGGTAATCATGTAATCACAAATAGTGGAACATTAATTCTGGGAAAATAAATAAATAATATCAATATTATATAGTCAAATAATTAATTTGTTAGTCTAAATATTATCAGATCCAATTAGAATTGTAGTTGAATTTCTTAATAATATAATACATTTATTCTTGTAAAAATAAAACTGTCTTAAAGTAATGAATCCCTTTGATGAGATTCCTGTAATATTTTAATTGGTCCTTTTTGATAAGATGAACAATATTATCATGAAAGTTCAAATTAAGTTATTATATTATTAATGGTGGATATATAAGGTTTTAATTTCTTGTCGATAATCCTTAAATAGGTCTGTAATTACTTACAATGTTATAGAAACAGAATTTTATCCTTTTTACTGTACTTGTTTTAAATTTATTATAATTTTACAAATGGTAGAGTTACAATCATCTAGATTACTATGGGATTTGGTCTTTCAAGAGCAATTACTAAGAAGATCAGTAGTAGGTCATGTATATAATATACCACTATACATAAAATTTATCTTCCTTCAAATTTATACATATAAGTAATCAGTAGTAACCCAAATATTGTATACGTGATTAGTTTATCCTCTAGTCTATTCTATTATATGTTTATAAGGTTCAGGTTAAATCAATTTAATAAACAGTGTTTTTCTTATTTCATGATTCAATATCAACCGGTCCTCATTACAGCGATGATGCTAGATCCGGCTCTTAACGAGCGATTGTTTCATGTATTAAATGATCTCTTTAAAATAATGATTCAATAAATTACACTTTGTGTTTTCGACAAGATTTTTTTAAATTAAATAGTATATAATCTTATATTTGACTTTTTATCTGTAGAAAAAAAATAGATGATAAAAAAAACATTTTCTTTCTTAAAGCGGCTTCGGATTGGACTATAATGATGGATACGTATGAAAACAACTTAAAAATCCCGAGGATATTTGTGCGTCGGCCTCCAGACTAGATATATTTTAAATTATGATGGCAAGATAACAAAATTCATTTATAAAAAAGTTAATTAAAAATAAATCATTTAATAAAAAGAAATTATACAGATATTTGCATACAGATGCATATATTTTTGAAAAAAAAATTAAAACAAACACTTAAAATCTTTATCTGGATGAAACTTGAATTAGCTCCAGTTGACAAAATATTAGCGTTTGTATACTTAGCATTTAAATAAACATATTTTTTGTCCATAATAAAACTATCAGGAAGCAATCGATAGCCAACATCACTGTAACCTCTTCTACCTCCAAGCTGATAGTGCTGGTGACCGTTTCCGATGTGGTTCATGTCATCAATAGGTCTTAACGACACATCACGACCATGATGTTGGTGTTCATTAACTCAGATATATGTGTAATACACGACCGAAGGAGATAGGACTATAATATAGACTGTGACTCTTGATACGTATTATATTACTGTCTCATCTTTTATGAAACATAAATTAATACTATTTCTATTCAAAATAACGTATTTTTGAGCGTCGATTTTATATGGCATACCTGTGTAGTGCATGAACTACTCAATATTTATATATCTAATATAATTGAGCCTAACAAACATAAAACCTTGTATGTTTAAACTTAAACTAACCTTATATAAAAACTTGAAAAAATTAACCAAGAGGTGGCGATACTATGTTTGACACTTGATACTTGATAAATTTTAATCACTGTAGTGGAAATATCGTAGGAAGCTGATGCGGAAGCCATGATCAACAGGTATATGACGAAGATGTTAAATCTCAAACATTATATATCTAGAATGAAATAGATCTATTTCAATTATTCTCATCAAGTTTTGAAAGGAAGCAATGACAATATATTTGTAAATTGATCTTATTTGCAATAGTGACCCAGTTAAAAAACCACGTATTTGTTTAGACAATATAATTACCACTTTATAAGATTGATATAATTCTATTTAAATTACTTAGAAGTAATATAAATGGTTGACCAGTTAATAGAGTACGGAAACAAATTAAAAAGTAGAAAAAAATTGCTAGTTGAATAAAAAGACAAGTTATTTCAGTGAACAACAATAAAATGAACTCGGTAAACTTAGTCTTTAATGAATGGGTAACTTACTCCGTTCAGCTTTTGTTTTAAATCACAACTAATCTTAGAACCTGACATTACTTTATATAATAGGATTATCGATATCTAGCAATATTATTATTTACAAACCTAAAACCAACATAAGGGTATTATAAGTTTGACTAAAATGTCCATGTGTGTGTGTGTGTTTATTTTTGTCATCATAACTGTCAAACGGATCAACTGATTTTGATAAGTTTTATTTCATTTGAAAGACAGTTTCTTTGAATTGGTCCCTAGCTATATTTAGTTTAAATCGGCCCAGCAGTGTGAGAGTACGAACTCTTTTCAAAAAAGATATAAGACTTTTGTTCTATGATAAAGCTCAATTAACTGACACATGCATTCAGTGCAATTGAATAACTATTAATACTTACGCATTGTTTGAAATGATTGTTTTTATTATTACCTAAGATTTTATAGTCTACTAATTAGACTCTAATAGTATTACTATAAAGTTATATATAAAATAAGAAATTAATTATATTTTCATTCTAAAGAAAACCAGTTCGTAAATAGTAGCATCTTCAGAAAGTTTAAATGCTGCCTTGAGCAGCTATCTACTTCCGAGTGTTTTGCTTTTAAATTCTCCGTAAAGTCAATATTCTAGAGAACGACTTGATTTAATTAATATTTTATATTGTATTGTTTTTTAATTTCCATCCTTAAATCAAGACTTACCCCGTCAAATCTTTTATATAATTATAAACTTCGTAAAACATACTCTATCAATACAACTTTGAGTTTTTGGTTTGAGACACTTCAAATAGTATCGGGCCATTGGATGATAGGTTTGCTTAAGTTATTTGTGGAGTAAGTTTGATTTAGTCTCAAGCTACGACTTAATCACATAGAGGGATGCTTGTATCTGGGGGATTGGGGATATGGACTGAACAAATTAAATAATAAATTTGGTATCGCTATTCGTAAATAATATAAAACTATATCATTATGTATAATAATTATTAAAGTTTACAGGATGGTTTCCACTAAAATTTCTTAAAGTGTCGTAAAAATTATTTATAGTATTACCGAATTATACATTAATCTTTCCAAAGTCGAGATTCGTACCATCACTGATAGTATCGTGAAACTTTAAGAAATTTTATAGCTCAATGTCCGCAAAATTATTCGGGCAAAGAAAATAATAATAGTTCAGCCATAATGGCAAGGATTGATTGGGCGGAGATGCCACGGGTTGTGTACAATGGTACTAACTTGTCCTGCTGCTCCAGTATTAGAGACCTTGGTATACAGCTTTATAGTTCTCTCCCCTGGTCGGAGTATTTAAAGCAAATTGGAAAAAAAAACATACGCCTCCTTAAGTTCTTTGCGACGACTTTAAAATGTACTACCAATCCCTACCAAAACTATGCTTGCAAACTCTCTCCTTCTTTCAATACTCGATTACGCGGCCGCAAGCTATCTTAATCTAACTGAGGACCAACTATATTATCTTGAGCCATTACAAAATCTAGCTATTCGGTTTATTTTCGGTCTCCGAAAGTATGACCACGTTCCAGAGTTTCGTTCAAAGCTCAAGTGGCTCCCTATACGCCGTCACCAGAACCTGCATACTCTTTCTCTTCTGTACTGTGTGTTATATAATCCAAATGCTCCTCATTATCTGAAGGAGAAACTTGAATTTTTAGGAGACCAGTCTAGAATTCGACCAAAACGTAGGCTCGTACTGAAAATGCCTACTCATAACAACAAATTTTACAGCCTGTTTTCACTGTTCAGGTTATAACTCTTTGGAACGACTTGCCATTAAGCATTCGACTGTCGAAAACCTTACATGCATTTAAAAACTCCGTTAAGAACTTATATCTCTCATCACAGTAACGATGACGACATGATTATGACAAATATTTAATAACGTCATATATGTATGTATTATGTATATATATGTATTTATATGTATATATGTATCTGTGTATGTATGTACATATCATTAGACCTCATTTTCCGTGCATATAAGAAATTAATAATGAGATAAAAGCTATAGATATTAAACATTACTTGTTTTATTGTGGTTAGTTTAGCTTTTTTAGTTTAACCTTGAGTTATTCTGTTTTTAGTTCCGATAAGAATTAAACCAAGATTATTTTATATAACTTTAAGCGAATTCTAATTATTAATTTTTATTTTCAGTGACAGTTATTGACATAAGTTGTCTCGCTTATTCCGGCTCCCAAATGTTTTGACTACGATAGTAAAACTCGGCAATTTCAGACCCTTTCATTTCTTTGTTTATTGTAATATTTGTAAGTTTAATAACAACATATATAAAATAATAACTTCTTCGTTACTTTACGAATAAACGTTTAAATTTATTTATAGTGGACAATATTCCGATAAGAAATATCATTTTTAGAACAATTTGAAAATCAGGAAAATAAGAATACTTTTTTCAGTTTTATTGTTGTTTAATGTTTTTATCTCATAAGTCTTCAATAATTCTCATACACATATAGAAGTGAAATGTTTCATTGTTCTTAAAACTTTCATAATGAAAATACTAACTGTATTTTTATATTTTGCTTTGAATGTAATTCCTTACCTTAAATTGATAACTTTTAATTAATACAAGCACAAGTTTATAACTATTTTGTTTCACTGAACCTTTGTCAAATAGAGAATATAAAATCTCTCAGTTTGAGATTTAAAATTTCTAAACAACGAATTATTTAATAAACTAATGGATGAACCCCAATAATAATTCTATGATAATGTAAAAAATTGTGGATTCATTATTTTTAAACATATATTTATTTATAAGGGTATGAACCAATTATTTCACACGATCCTAAAACATTAATATGTGTATTTTGTGCAATAAATAGGTATTTATTTAACCTGATTATAAAAGATATTACATATTTGTTTTATCAATTTCATTAATCTAATGATATATTATTACCCAGACTAATTTCGACTAACTTTTTGAGGTTCTTTGGTCTTATCAGAAATCGGATACTTTAAGTGGATTTTGAAGTTCAGTATTCGACGAGCACGATAAAATTTTCATGGTAAATATAGATCTTAATTAAAAATCTATCATCGGAAACCTTTCGTTGTATAACATAGTGTCGGATAACCCTCCAAGATTTTTTATTATTGCAGCAATTTTTGTACAATATCTTGGTAACATATCGAGAAACAGAATTAACATAGGATAAAACATATATGTATAAATATTGCGAAATAATAAGACAATAAATATTGAAATAATTAAACCTTTTATACCAAGAATTATACAAACTGAGAATTAGTTATTCTTATTAGGTTACATCTATACGATTGTTGATATGTATATAATAGTTTTTTTTAAATATCAATAAATGTTCAAAATCAATGTCTAAGAAAAAGTAGATACATCATTATGGTCACTATTAAAAAATATCACCATTAGCTGTAATCAGTCCACTCCTGGAAATAGCATCTATCATAGCAAGTCAATCTTTAGCCATTTCCTTCATACTCTCAACACGACATATGATTATTACATTTAGTTACAAGCCCTCCTGAACTACGTGTACCAGTTGAGGTCTGAACAATTCTTAGTTCTTTGATGAATAACATCGCTACGGATTCGATCACACAGAGAATCTTCAAGAATTTATGACTGATGGTCAAACTTCACTGTATGGCTACGTTTGTGTACAGGGAAGGGATGATAAGGAGGTCGATTATAACACTCAGATTTTTATTATTTTGCACAGAATACTAAGTTTTCTTCTAAGACAAGATAATTTTTATAGTTCAGGTATATATTTACTAAAGCTTAACACAAAAAAATTGGTAACAGTGAACGATATTAATGATCCCTTCTCGGACAAATCTCGAGATGGCGTAACTTCCGAAATAGATACCAGATAACTGTATAAGTTTAGATAATGTAGAGAAATATCATTTTTTCCTTACAGCTTAAAAGATTAAAAAAAATATTACAATCAATTATTGTCTTATTTTTGATACGTCTTGGGCATAATGACTTCAAATAAAATATATTTTTTATCATATATATATTTTTAATATGTATGAACTACTTATCACAAAATAACTAACAACTACTACAAACTATCACAAAATCAAAAAAGGAAGTGATTTTCAAAGCAGTAAAGTTACCTTAATAACTATGTATCTTTGACACGAGACACGTGGAGTGCGTGGTGTGTGTGACATTGACACCTTCTACTAAAGTTATAAATACAAGGAGAAGAGAATGAACTTTACTAAAAAAATATAATGAAACTAGTTTTTGCCCGCGACTTCGTCCGCGTTAATTTCATCATTAGTAATATATGTATAGCTGACCGGGCGAACTCTATTTCGTCCTAGAGGCCATAAATAATCAGGTTTTTCCTGTTTCAATCGAACGGAATGATTTGACATATTAGTTAGTTGTCAAATCTATTCTCAAAGAAAACATTTGTATGGGAAATAGAAAAGGGCTGTTTTTAGGGTTTTCCCGGAAATGTATCAATTTTTCTCACCTTTCAAACCTTCCCTGAACCTCCACAAACATTTCAAGACTAAGATAAGATAAATCCGTTCAGTTGTTCTCGAGTTTTAGCGAGACTAAGGAACAGCAATCCATTTTTATATATATAGAAGATTATGTAAGAAAAAAAGATTAAATAACTTTACAAACACTAGCTAATTGTATCAAGAGTTAAAATGACGTTTAATTCAATTAAAGATCTTTATAAATAATTTTAATATAAATCTATAGATTTGTAATTAAACACTGTTAAATAAAGTACTATCGTACTATCGGATAGTCAGTGGTGGCCTAGTGGTTAAAAGGCCCGCCTCTCATGCACGAGGACGAGGGTTCGATCCTGGCCCGGGCAAGTACCAATGTGATTTTTCCGAGTCATATGTACTTTCTAAGGGTGTTTAGACATCACTGATTAATTCTAATTACGAAAGAGGGTTGATGTCAGGCAGGCTGCCGGTCGTAAAAAAATGCCAAAACTATTTACATGATATAAGGCAGACCCTGGTTAAAGCTGGAAAATTGCCAGGAAGAAGAAGAAGAAATATTGTACTATCGTAATGACTCAGGGATACAAACTGGTGAATTAAAAAACTACTTCTTCACTTCCATATATCTATAGTTTATATTGAAATACTTCGAATCTTTAATAATGTAACTCAGTCGGTATATTAAAATGAAACAAGCTTCTCATATATTATTATAAAGCCAACTATCATGACACTGACAGTAGAGACATATTTATATATTTATTTATTTATTTATTTATTTATTTATTTGTAATCAACAGCGTATACAGATTATATTTGTACAGTTTTTAAAACTTCATTAAGACTATGGCCAGAGAGATTACATTGTAAAGTGTTTAATATAATATTTTTAACAAAGTGGATAACAAAAAGAGAGTAGGTGCAAAGAAAATAATTGTTAAAACATGCAACTAGAGGATATTAACAGGTATATGGGTATTTTTATGTGCGTGTGTGTGTGTGTGTGTGTGTGCTTATGTGTGTGTGTGTGTGTGTGTGTGTGTGTGTGTGTGTGTGTGTGTGTGTGTGTGTGTGTGTGTGTGTGTGTGTGTGTGTGTGTGTGTGTGTGTGTGTGTGTGTGTGTATGTGTTGGATGATACGCGTCCTCCAAGACGAATGGGTAGGGGCAGTGATTAACTTCAAACTGTATGTTACTAAATATCAGGTCTAAGGTTCTGCCTTTGTTATTGTCAACTGTATTATGTTGTTTCAAATCAGAAAGATTGCATATGTCAATGAAATTCTCCGTAGCGTTTTGTAAATTGGCTGGTCCTTGATTTTGTACTATAGGTCCACTAATTGACCATTTAACATTCGGTAGGTTAAAGTCACCAGCTAGAATGATGTAGTCATTTGGTTGCTTGGAAGTGATTTCAGCTAGACGGGATGTTATGGATTCGAGACGACATGATAATAGGTCGTCTGGAGGAACGTAGATTAACCCAATATGAATGTTTCGATGCCCTTGATTTTTCAAATATTCACTAGGTATAGTTACCCAAAGGGATTCGACACCATTACAAGCCCATTCACTACGATGTTGGATGTGTAATTTTTTTAGGGCACAAAGAAGTACACCACCACCCTTTCTTTTTGTGGAAGTTTCAATATTTCGGTCACATCTTAGGATATCGTATCTGCTGTCGCAGATTTCACGGTCATAGATACCATTTGTCAACCATGACTCAGTAATTAAAATTAAATCGAAGTTATGATTAAGAATATTTAATCTAAATTCACTAGTTTTAGTACATAAGCCCCGTACGTTTTGATAAAATATTTCTAAGGGATTAGTGCCTGATGGTATCCGTAATAAGTACCATAATATTAAGCTGCCACAATTTATTAAATTTAATAGTGTGTAGTTTTTGACTGATTCCGTAACAATGTACCAATTTACTGATTGAGAATTGGAATGATATTGGTATGGCTGAGTTACTATTTGGTTTATTTAAGTGTGTGTATCGTCGTTTAAATGTATGGAATTTGCTATATGAGTATCCAGGTGAATGGGAAATGTGTATGTAGTGCGTGTATTGTGAATATTTCCAAAACATATATAAAGACGTCAACAATTTAAGAATATATACAGTAAAAAGCATAGTAGAATCTTTACTAGATAATATTGAACGAATTATAATAGCAGCATATTTAGCTATAATAAGCTTCTTTTTATTTATATATGTAATGATATTATTTACTGTATGTTTTTTTTATATTTTTTAGCAATGTGTGTGTTGTTGTGGTAAGTGTGATTATGAATTTGTCATGTTTTAGTGAACAGTATCCCATATACAGTTTTAAAATTAAAAATGTAACAAAATGTAATTTTAACAAGCTGTAAAAACATGGTATTAACTATCTTATACTTATATGTATAACATGTTATTTTATTTTGTTCAAATCCCTTTCCGAACTTATTGATAAGGCTGGTGATTCTTCGTTCCTTCTTAAAAAAATTGAACAATTTCTGACCCAGATGAACTTGTATGATTTATCAGAAGCGATAGATTTTACCTTATTTAACAACTGCTTGTTCTTTGGGGTTAAGTGTTCGTTGACGTAGAATCTGCGACGATCCCCTCCTAATCCTATATCTGTTGTACTAATGCCTCTAACTTTCCTTAAGCCGGATAGAATTGCATCCTTAAGTTCACGATTTTTTAGTTTTGCAACAAGTGTTTTCGGTCTACCTGGCTTACTTTGCATTGGCTGAACTCGAGAGGCAAATTCAATCTGATCATGTTTAAGGGTAACCCCTGCATGCTTTGCTATCTCAATGACTAAACTAATTGGTGACTCTTTGGGTAGTTCAGGCAATCCTACGATTTCTAAGTTCGACATTCTTGCCCATTGTTGTTGGTGATCAATTTGTTTTTGCAGTTCTGAAACTTCTAAATCTGTATGTGTGATTCTTGCTTCTAAATTTTTACACTTTTCATCCAAGTTCTCATATTCAATACGTAACTGTGCATTTTCTTCCTCCAGTCTCTTAAATTCTTTGGCCATTTCCTTCCTTATTTCCGCAATAAGAGATACCTTTAGTTCGTTGAATATTGATTCCACCATAGGCTTTACTTTGCTATCGAAAATGGATTCCAATTGCTCGAAAATTGCCGAAGAACAAAGCAAAGTACCTTCCAAGTTTTCATTTTTGTGTTTTGTTATTAGATCTTGATTCAAATTAGGCGTGTTAGTAGTTGAAGAAGAAGTAGAATATTTATCAGATTCACTTTCTGTTTGAACTTGTGATTTATTGGCTTTCTTCCTCTTGTCAACCTCCGTAATGGCCACTTTACTGTTTTTAATTTTGCAATTGTGACATTTCCAATGTGCTCTTATACCGACTGAATCTTTACCAATTTTAACACATTCGGAATGGTAGTATAAAAGGCAGTGACTGCACTTAATTCGCTTCTGTGTCACTGCAATATTATCAGTACAAATATTGCAAGTAAAAACCATATTGTTCCACTTTTCACAGTAATTTCTCCACGGTAGAATTTGTATTAAATAAGCAGTATAATTCAGGAAAAGGAAAAAAAAAAATAAAATAAAATAAAATATAAATTCTCGACCGGGATCGATCCCTGATTTCTCGATGAAACACAAGTTCTCGCACCAATACACCACAATACTTTTAACGGGTGTGTCGAATGTTCTTTAATGCTTCATCGCGTAGTGCTGATCGTAATTTATTTTATTAATGTCAGGTAGGAAGACAAAACAATTTGCACTATTTATTACAATATGTGTTTTACAATCACTTTAACTTTAATTATTGCAGTAGTTCACTTGCAAAACACTGTTCGTTCTATGACTAACTTTTAGTTCTATAGATTGCTAACAAAAGCGCGGTTAAGTTTACACTTTTAGAACTGTTTTCGAATTTTTTTATACGGTGCACAGTAAAGACCACATGCTTGTTTGATGGATGACACATATATATAAAAATATTTTATAAAAGGTCTAACTATTTATGTAAAATATTCTCAGTTTCTGTCCTAGTTTAAGTGTTGGTTCTATTTCATACGTAACGTATTCAAATATTTTATATTTTAATAGTCATGGAATAATTAGAAAATAATAACTGTCTATTAATTATGGTGTTTAAATGGTTTAATAAAATTACTTTCTATATATCCATATTAAAAGTAGATAGATATTGTCGCTGAAGATTCATTATTTATCTAGAACATATAAAAGCGTCACATATTGAGAGTGCATGAGAACAAGTTTTAAATCTTCATAAGACTCAAGTTGTGAACAACTTTAATGAAACCTAACGAGTCCTCAAACATCAAACTTCTTATCGATATATGATCTAGTTCAGTCTTGTCTATACACGTTGTGAGGCAATATAATATAAAGATATTATAATGTACTCAAAGTTCAATAACCCTACTAAATGATCGCTTTATAATAACTTTATAATTTACGTAGCAGCACGAACTTCAGATTATATTTTAATTTAAATGCTTATTTGCTGTGTACTAATAACATTAATACATCGTATTTGTTTCCTTTTTAAACCACAAAAGATATTTTATAAAGATAAAATAGAAATTAAAACGATGTCATACAAAAAATAAGGGGCCAATTCAGTTCAGGGCTCTATATCCTATTATTATATTACTTATTAGGATACGACTGGATTAAAAAAAATATATAAGAATAGAGGTTAATCTTTCTTTTTGTAACAGATCAATAAATATAATGTTTTACTAATTTTGAATTATGAAATTATATTAAATGCATCTTAATTGTTGAAACGTCCAACAAATTAAATATGCAAAAATATAAATACTTTTTTCTTATTTCTTTTTTAAGTAACTATTTAATTATCTACCACATAAGTATAACTTAAAATCTTCTGACTTATACTTTAATATTTGCCCTGTCTTTTAAACGGTAATAAATTCGTCTCATCAGTTTAAATATAAAGTAAAATTTCACCTTACCTTGTTATGCCAGCAGTCCGCCTTTATGGCCAATATATGTACTAAAAGACAGAAGTCGTAAAATGAATACCTTATAAAATAACTTTATTACTTTAAAAAAGTCGGGAAACAATTTATGATAAAAGCAAAGAATGATAATTTAACTTATTATAAATGAACGTCAAAAACGTAATATAGTTAAAATATACATAGTTTAGAATTCAAATAATCAGTTAATATTTATATTAGTTTAGAAACATTACCGCATAACTTTTTTTACGATATAAACTGCAATTCAAAACAATATCAAAGTTAAAATTAACTTAGTCTTAAATTACTTCCATAAAAATATATTAAATCCGTCCTGAAAATGAGCTAAGTTTTATACTAAAACATTTTCTTCTGTTTAATGAAAGGATTAAAAGCGGTGTGACAAATCACTTAAAGTGGGAAGTTGAAACTAATTGCTTCAACCACAGTTAGTAATATGTAACTAATAGAAGGAATATGGAATTATATAGATTTAATTATACAATACACTGATATTTGAGAATACGTAATATAATTTGCAGTAATTAGAAAAGTATCACAACGACACAAACAAATGAATAGACAAAAATATTTTATATAAAAAAGACGTGAGTTATGAATAAATATGAAAAATACAAAAACAGCCAAAGGTACCTCTAATGTACATACATATAAGATTTGAAGACAAGATTATATCTATTCAAAATAATTTCACTTTAACCAAAATTCTTATTAGACCATAACGTTGGTAGCAAGAGTTACTTAAAATGATTTTATAAATTCAAAACCCTGGAGCTATGAACGACAGAGAACTGGACAGGATTTAAGATGACTTTTTAAAGTTAAATTAAATGAGAATTTCATATTAAAAGCATCATTATGATCGACAATCTGTAATCATAGTTCTAATAACGATTTTAACGACAATGGTATACCCATTGCTGTGATGATTGTCGCTTATCAAATATACCGTATTGAACATTCCATCTCAATTGGATATTAATACTGATCATTCAATAATATTACTCGATTATACATACTAGTTGGGATATAATGGATTGAAGCAAAATGTCACTGTTTGTTATAACTATAAAATATTTGAATGTGTATAATATAACTATGTGTGTGTTTCTTTATTAGTTACTCGCGTTTTATTGTTCCGTACAATTCCATCTTTTCTTAAAACGGGAGACTCTGTTTGATTTCAGTAAATTAATCTTAAGGTTAGTCAAAACAATATATAAATATCAATGAGTGAACTTAGATCGTCATCAAAAATTACGTTATTAATTATTGAACAAAGCTATGTCTGAAGTTGGAAGGTTCTTAATATGTATTATTAAAACAATCGGGATACATAAAGTTACAACTTGTAATAACTCTCGTTAAGTGGCAGTTGAGATGACTTTGAATTTAAATAGTGCGATTACAACCATTTGTCGCCAGTTGAATACATACAATATAAACGTCATCTCAATTAATATTTTTTTTTATGGGATAAGGGGGCAACTGAGCAGACGGCCTAATTGATGGTAGGTAGTTACCATCGCCCATGGACATCCGCAATGTAGATTTGAGGATGTGTTGCCGCCCTTGATTGGGGAAAATGAGGAGGAAAAGGTGGGAGCTCCCTCTCCCTCCCCTCCCTTTCTCGGAAAGGAAAGATTGGGAAAAGGGAAAGGGCAACCGGCTCTCTCACTCACCGGACGAAACGCAGCCTTTAAAGACTACTTTACGCCGATTTTCTGTGAGACGGTGGTACTTCCCCGGTCGAGCCAGCCCATGTTCGAGCTGTAGTAAATTGACTATAGCTAGGCTCTGCCACCTCAAATACTCGACATTACTAAAATATTAACTTTGGTATATTCAGTACCAAAGTAATAGCATCTTTTATTTTCTGTCTCCAAACAGACACATTTTTTGTCCATAATAAAACTATCAGGAAGCAACCGATAGCCAACATTACTGTAACCTCTTCTACCTCCAAGCTGATAGTACTGGTGACCGTTTCCGATGTGGTTTATGTCATCAATAGGTCTTAACGACACATCACGACCATGACGTTGGTGTTCATTAACTCAGATATATGTATAATACACGACCGAAGGAGACAGGACTATAATATAAACTGTGACTCTTGTTACATATTATATTACTGTCGTATAGTTAACTTTTAATTATTTTATCAATTTAATTGCAATTCAGTGAAAGAAATAACTAAATATTTAATTAAAAAAGATAGAATAAATATAATGTCAATCAAATAATAAGTTACTTAAAAAACTAAATTAAATTAAAGTCAGTAAACGTATTCTTTAATAAATGGTTTCTAGCTGTTACATTTTTTTATAAACCACTGCTTGTCTTATACTTCGCAGTTTATGTAAAAACTGTCTATCTTTTCATGAGTATCTAATAATCTCATAAATTGTCTAAGATTTTATCGTCTACTTAATATACTCGTACCATCAATAAGATTATTACATAAGAAAAATTATATTTGTATTGTAATTAAAAGAAGATGACTAGTGAGAACCATTTTAAAGTTACTGTATTCTATTAAACAAGTACTACCGATTTTCTTAAAGCCTACGAGTACATTGCAAAACAAGGGGTACATGTAATAAACATTTATAATAACATCTGAAAAGTGAGTTAAAAATTTAGAAGCATTGAAAATATTGTCGGTTGTATGAAAAAATATCATTAATTTTACTTTATAATTACGATAGTTTGATATAATTCGTTGATATCTTTAAGAACACCTACCAAGAAGAGATCAAACTCTGTTTATTATATTGTCATATATCTGACATTTAAGGATACTGTGCAAACTTGTTGATGTATGTCCGTGTTTTGTTCATATATAGAAATATGGATGCCGATACGCCACCTTTATCTGTTCCTAAAATATTCACGTGTAATCTGACAGAAACAGTGAATTGTATTTTATGCCATGAACATGAATATTATTGTTCATTTCAACATACAAACACATACCTATACAAACAGATAGTTTTATAGTAAAAGATATAATTTAGTTTTAGTGTGTATTTCAATAATAATTTTTGGAAATATTAAGTAAACAAACTTTCGTTCATTGAGTTTTTAACTCTCTGTTCTAAGTTCAGTAGTTTAATATTTAGAATATCATACGTATTATTTTGAAGACCACTGTTTATGGTACAAGGAATGAATTTTACTCAAGATGAAAGCTTGTTCTATTTATGTAGAAAAAGGATGGAAAAGAAAAAATTGTTTTATTATATCTTTTTACATATAAAGTGCAATCGTAACTGCTAATTGCATATTAATAAGGCAGTTTACATTACTTTGAATTGTCGAAAAATAATGAAAATGGAGTTATTAACGTAAATTGTTAAAATGAAATATATTTATGATTGTTTTGTAGAAGAAAAATTATACCAGAAAACTGATCCGAGCATTCTTACTTCCACGTTTGCATAATATTAAAATTTTAAATGAATTAATATGACGTCACCCATTGATTTCATTTTCAGCGACCGCCTCAGTACTAACATCTACAGAAAATATATGTTAAATAGATTGGTTGGACTTTAAACACTCATCGATGTAAGTATCTATATGTAGGTTCGTAATTAAGCAATTTATTGTTAATTAGAAGTGATTAATTACTTAATTATAATATAATGTCTACTGTATTAATGTTCATGAACAATGCATTTGAATTGACTTCATTATGATATATCATTACTGCTGGCGTGTATAATGAACAAAGGATTTTAATATTTGTTCGTCTAACTTTTACCACACGAGAGTGAAAACACAGCATATCAAATTAACGTCCATATACATATATTCGTTCATTTTAATAAATGATGGGATAAAATATTATATGAGCACATTATAATGGTTGAGATAAATTCAGAGTTTTGAATTAAATATATTAAAGTCATTAAATTGAATGTTCAAAACCAATTTCTCGTCTCATTATGAATATCTGTATATTACAAAATATGTTTTAAATACATGTCAATGTGGACCTAATAATCAACGAATTTCCAATATTCGTTATAGAAAAAGCACTCTATCTAGTCTGAATTGATAGATTAAAAAAATATGGAACATACTACTCTTCTTACCTTAAAAAGAAAAGTAAACATTATGTTATTGTAATAACTTTCTACGACTTATATCAATTAGTTAAATTAATAAATCTTGTTTGCTATTCATTCCTACAAGTTAGAAATATAATCCAAAGACCGGATTGACACCAAACTTGCTAAGGAAATCTGAGATATAAGTTAACAGCGAAGTATAAAATTTTAATATATTAAGCGATTAAGTATTATTTCTAATTTAAAATTTATAATCAATATCAAAGGAAACAAAAAAATCTTCTTTATAATATAAGTACAATAATGGGTAGGTATTTAGTTCATGTTACACGTTTTAATAATTGGAGTTTTATATTTACAAATACTTTCTATATTAATGTTTATAATTTCTTCGGCTGTGTATTTGTTCAGTGAATCCTGACGAGATACAAACGTCGTCCTCTATTAATAAGAGTTTATTGATTACTGTCATACACTAAAAACATTATTATATCTTTTTATTCTTCATGAGAATTTCATTATAATTTTATGAAATGAAATTCAAAAATGTGAATTAATATTCAATTTTCATTTTTGATAGAGCGAGGCGTGAAAAACTGGCTCCTATTAAAATTTTTGTGATAATTTCGCTCGTACTTTGTAAAAGCATTCTAAAGCTTGAAGATGCTTATCCTACATTCTTTTTTTTAATTTTTTTATTTTAAAGGCAATTAATTAATTTCAATATTAATTAATGTTCAAATAGGGAATGATAAAATATATACGAGTATATAAATCTTATTAACTATAATAGCTTTAACAGATTATCTTATATTTATTTTTCATCTTTTTAAATGATTTATATTTTGAATTGTATCTGAATTATTACATTAAGTTTAGTACTTTTTATGACTTGAAAATATTGTACAATAATAACAGTTGAAGAAAGGTGAAACACAATAATATTTTAAATAGTTTAAAATTAATATTAATAAACTTCTGACATATAACCCGGGGTATTTTTCAGAAATATGAACGAAAATATATGACGTCATGTAATATAATCGCTATAGCTATTTTCTAAAGCTTCCATTTTAACTTTTCCAAACACTACAACTTACAGCACTAGAATTTAAAAACTTAGGTTTTATTTAAATAAAAAAAAAATAACGCGGTCGAAGTCGGGGAAAAAAACTAGTACCTATTTACTAGCTTAACAAAAACTGAGGTAACATAGAATGATATTAATGTCCCTTCTCGGACAAATCTTGAGAGGGCGTAACTTCCGAAACAGAAACAAGTTAGATAGATCTACAAGTATATGTATATAATGTATAGGAAAAATCTTCTTTCGTTAGTGTTTAGTTTTTAATTAATTTTCAAATGTTCACATTATTAGGTTCTTTTACTAATTGCCTGCTAAAACGATGTTTTTTTTTAGACATAAATATTAATTTATACAGTTATCAAAAATTTAAACCAAAATAAATACAATGAGAGAAATTAAATTATCGTTATATGTCGTTTGAATAAAAAGATATTGCTTTCCAATAGTAAATAGACAGTTTCTAATTGTTTCACTAATTATTCAAATAACCGTAGAGCATTTAGTAGGAATTGTATTTGGGAACCACTAGTTTATAGTGTAACTAAAAGCATGTTTTTTTAGAAAAATAATTATACAGGGTGACTGGTGAATTAGTATCAATATTTAAGGAAAATACTCAGTACATGATTCTCATTCGAATTATGTAAAAAAAATAGGTACTTAATTTTTGACCAAAATTCCGTATAAATAAATAAAGTGTGCACACGTTCCAAGTGTTCCAAGTGTGACGCGTCCGGCGGCGTGCTGACACAACACCACGCCGCCAAACGCGTATGTGTGTGTGTGTGTGTATACCTAATCTGTAGGGTGTTCACACGATGCGTAATTAATTACATAACTTTTGGTTAACTTTACTTAGAAGTTTATTAATATTTATGTTATATTAATTTTTATTTTGTCATATATGATCGTCAAAAATCACGTCCTCAAGTATCGATAGTAATTCACCAGTCACCCTGTATAACTACTAAATTAAAGCAGATAAATTCGAAGTTTCTATGAATAACAAAGACAAACTTTGAATTAACCACAAAATGGAATTGAAAATTGATATTATTTAATTGTGTAATAATATCTAGAACAAGATGAAAATCGATCTGAACCTTCGAAATATCGAATCTGAATATTCGAATAAGATAAGAAAAGAGACAAACTATTTCATTTTCTATCATAAACATGTTTAATAATACAAATAATATATTTTACATACACTTACTTACAAGATATGTAGGTAAATCCTCATCAATATATATATATTATATTTTCGTATATCTAAACCTACATGTCTCTAATATAATTGACTGTCTCTCTCTAGGAATCTAAAGAGAATTTGCTTTTCAAAACTGTTACGTTACTTAGTGTACTTTAATAACTATCTTTGACATGAGACACGGGCGTTGTGTGTGTGACATTGACACTCTTCACTTAACTTATAAATAGAAGTCGAAGAGAATAAACATTATTAAAAATGTATAAAAAAAACATGTAAGAAAAAAAGATGAAATAATTTGACCATTTCATATTATGATTATTATAAAATCTTTAAAAATGTGGATGTACAAAATAAAACACTTTATCAATCTTTTTTACTTAAGAAACATTATCCAACTTTTAAACACATTATTTCAATATTGCTACTCGTTACTCTAACTATAGTTATAAATAATAAATACAATGACTATAGTTATATATAAATAGACTATTAAAATTGTAACGTCTCAGTAAAGGGAAGCGGAAACAGCTAATTAGTATAAATATGTATGTAACTGCGAGATGAGTCTAAAACGATATTGTTAATGAACATTATCACTACTCTACATCTACATATAAAACTTAATTCTATACAAAATGTTAACATTTTAGTACAGATAAAAAATGCCATTATAACAATGGCCGTAGTTCAAAATTGAATCATATCTTTTACATATGTACATCATATTTTGCGATGGTTCTATAATTTTTCTTTAAACGTTGTCTTGTTTGTCACAGATATACAGCCGTTCCAATCACAATGCCTTACTTGGCTTTATGTGTTTTATAAAAACAACTTGTTTTAAATGTTGCTCTGTGGAATATATCATCGAACACGTAATTAATTCTTTAAAATGTTGACAATTGAAATCTATATGATTTAAATATAATTAGGAGAAACTGTCGGGTCTTTAGATGTAATAATGTGGAGACTATTTTATCATTCTTAGTTTTTGTACCGTTTAAGTTAAAACAGATGAATGAGTTTAGAAGAACTTTAATATAATATAGTATTGAATACATTGCAGAGGGTCAATAATTAATAATAATTTAGAAACTGTTTATTCAATGTTAAAGGAAAATTATTTATTTATTATAAATAATTATTTTATAATAAGTATTTCATAATACAATTCAATACAAATAAAATCCTAAGAAATTTTTTGAAATATTATTGAAAGTAAACAAATCGTCAATATGCAACATTAATTAAAGTATTTTCAAATTCCTAAAAATACATAGATATGACTTGTATATGAAGGTATATTTTATAACTTATATCTCTAAAACCTTGAAGGGGACTGAAGATTTTTATCAAAAATAAAAATCATTTAAAACGTATAAAAACAGTTCAGTATCAGTAACATTTTAATTGAAAAACAACTAAAGTACCATATTAATATCCGATCGAGAAATTTAATATTCCGTGACATTATATACAGAAGTTTTTTAATATCCACATTTTTAAGAGAGCACATTCAATAACTAGAGAATCTTATATGATATAAAAATATTAATATACCTATCATATATAAAACAGGTTCAATTGTATCTAGCAAAAATTTTCATATTAAATAAGTACTATAGAATTATTAATAAACAAACTCTTTGTTCTCGTTAATATTTGTATAAACATGAACAGTTGGCGGGACATGAATGAATTCGGTGAATTAATTTTCAGTTCGTAAAAGTTTATATTTCATTCAGTAAAAAGCGTCCTTCGAGTAGTTTTTTTCTCTGTATATTTTTTTTATTTGTAGTATTATTATTATTTGTTTGTGTGTCCGTCATTCAATAACGTGTTAATATTCAGGAACGCGTGGATTTTTTTTTTAAAAAGAATATAGAATACTCATTGGCTAGCTTTATGGGTTATGAAATTAAAACCTTTCCGCTTATTCTGTGCTTATATTGCACATACTCGTATATTTCAACGATTGCAAGGAACCTAACATTTTTTGGGGAATTTGTTTTGACCTAAAGTTGATCTTTACCAAATATTCAAAAACTATTAGTTCTATATAAATTTGAATGTTGCATGTTTTTTTGTCAAGACTAAAGTTACTGTACTTTCTTATCGGAATAATAAGTTTCAAACATATGATTAGGTTTAACAATTACTTATTTTTATTTAAGAGTTTTACATATCAGATTTTCCTTCTACTTATGATTATCTTTAAATTTAAAGAAATACATCTTTGCAAATAACTTCACCTTTAGTTCGAAATGATAAATTAACTACTTGTAACTTCTCCGTTTCGTTGAACATGTAGGTATATTCATATATACATTTCCAACAAATATTTATATGAGTTGTATGAGACTGTCTGGTATAGCTCCACAATGATAACAACTATGTTAATAGTTCTCTGGTTCGTCGGTTATTGTTTAACTTATATAAATGGTATGAATATTACACTTTGAATCAAGTTGAAACTATATACATTCCGCAACTATTACAATATTATACAATATAATTTGAAGATATGATTCAACATGTAAATATAGCCTTAAAGTATTGTTTAAATTTTGTAATTAATTTTGTACATAGTGGTTAACAACTTTGATATTTTTTACTGTTGTTTAATTTATTCCTTATTTCTGGTTGATTAAGTTTAAAAGGTACATTTATTGTCACTTTAACTATCTATACTAATATTATAAAGCTGAAGAGTTTGTTTGTTTCTTTGAAAGCGCTAATCTCCAAAAGTACTGATTCGAATTAAATAACTCTTTTTTTGTTGGATAGTCCAGTTATCGAGGAAGGTTGTAGGCTATATAACATTACGCTACGACCAATAGGAGCAAAGATATAGTGGTAAATGTGTAAAAAACGGGAGAAAATATTTCATCTTTGAAGCCTTCCGTTGCGTGCGCCGCGAAAACGGTTAAAGATACACAAAAAAATATGTATTAAAGAATAATAGCTCATTGAATGATCTAAAAAACAATCTTTTAAGATTAACTCACAAAAACCGTTTTTATGGTACCTAATTTGGTCGAAATAATTTGTTAAGTTGTATCAACATAATAATATTAATCTTTATTCAAATAAACAAATAAATATGTTGTTGGTTAAGAGTACTTCATTGTGAACAAAAAAAAACATAGGTTTTATCCTGAAAATTCTACGGGAACTCGACCATTCCGAAAACCCCGCAAAAACGGAACTATGTGGGAAGAACCAAAAATCTGCCGGAAGTCACTATTCCACGCGGACGAAGTCGCGGCAAAAGCTAGTGTTTTATATTTAAGATGTTCTTATTTTTCATTACACTTTGATTATTATGTTTGGCCTGCAATTGTGTAATTTTGCCAAATTCAAGTAAGTTATTAATTAATTCTCGTTGCGGGTAAAGTTTGTTCGAGAATTCTAATTTTGATATTAACGTAACTAGTTTTTTCAGCAAATTTGATGTGTCTTGCCTTGGCTGGTCGTGTTTTTAGAAAACAATTAATATATAGAAAATAAAGAATATAATTAATTAATGTTATGTGTGATTTCGCTCAAAATATACTAACTGACGAAGGAAATGTTATTCTTATATCTCATTCACTCTGTACACAAATATTTTTTTAAATATTTCAGTTGAATTTATGTTGTTCTTACCTGTTTATTACTTACACATAGTTTACATTACGTTCTTGACTTGGGAAATTTAATTGTTTTTTGTAGAAACGTATAAAATGGATATACAAGCTAACGTATTTTTTGAATTAAGGATTATAATACTATTGTTTAACTTAAAGATTAGGGGAATCGTAAGTTTGAAATGTATTACAAAGATGTATATATTTTAAAGTTTTTGTCCAATATTACTAATCGTCATTGGAAGTAAAAAGATTCAATGAGCATTCCAAATAATTAAATGTAAAATTTAATACATTTGATCAAACTTTTTTTCGTTTTTTTTTTATTCTTTGCAAAGTTAGTATTGCTGACGATTAAAATAATTCGGTTAAGTCTGCACTGAAGAGTTTTTTGATTTAAATATATATTCAGTTAATGTTATTGAAATAAATACTTTTTCTTTGGTGTACATCATAAAGGCTGTCGTAATTAGTCGTGAAACCATTAACTTCCCATTACACAAGCATGTAACTTATCTAATGGAGAATTTTTCCTTACATAACCTTATTATATGCAGGTTATAAACTATTTTCTATCTGTACGTTGTTTATCGTGTTACTTTATTCTATTTTTATAACAAAATCAATAAAGTTAAACGAGAATTAAGTTAAATAAACCTTCAAAAACTATAACGACATCTCATATTTCTGAATTTTACATAAGTATCTATCAATTAAAAATAGTTCCAAATATAAGAGAGGAAACTTTTCAGCATTCCGTGGATTCACCGTGCGAGTGCCGCGTTCATCGCTTTGCAGGGAGAGGAGCTACAACAGTGCCCGGGACTTGCAACTCAGGTGGAGAATTAAGGGGCGCCTATCTAACGCGCTTCAAACCTTCACCTCCACCGTCCAAGCTCCTCTCTATACAAACAAGTTTGAAAAGAACCCAAGGTTTAAAGATATTTTTTCTATCTATAGAAAAGAAAAAGAAAACGAAAAGATAATTCTTTTTCTTCAACTATTGTTGTAATTAGAATAGTGACGTAATTGGAAGGACTATTTTAATTCAGTCATCCTAATTGTCACGAGTCGAAAGTTATGAAACTTCCCGATTTATATATCCGCAGAATTTTAATTATATTATAGATAATTTGATTTGAATTTTGCAGTTTTGAATTTCTAAGAGAGTAATCAGATATTAGTTTATGTAATATTTTTATTTGAATGTCCCACTACCTAATGTAATAAATTTATTTGATTACTAGTATAATCCAGAGACTAGTGGTCGCCTCGAATTATAACCAGATCTGATAATTTAATCTGAAGTAATTAAATTTATGTCAATATTTTTTTTATTTAGTGACTTAAATACTTTTCTTGATAAATGAAAAAAATATATATGAATAACATTAAAGTGCAATAACTGATAACCCCTCTTTTGGAGTCAGGGCCTATAATGTACTACATATAGTATGTAGTAATAAAGACAGAAGTAAATTTCCGATATACATATATGAGAATGTCCTCACTGTTTCTGTAACTTAATACATGTGTAAGTGGTGTTATTCAGGCTAATGTATTTAGTTGCAAGGTCGTTCTGGAAGTGATAGAATTAGAAGATTTAATTTTGTAATAATAAACGTGAAAATGTGTTATTATTTCAACAAAATATACTGTTTTCATGTATAGCATTGTCGATCACAAGATGAAGAAAGATTTTAAAAAAGGTAGCAAAGTCTATAAGAAACACAGTTAATGTAAGAAATAAAGTTATTCGACGAGATTTGGCATCAAAAATCTGAATATAATATATTGTTTTCAACGTATTTAATTAAAAACCTCACTAGTTCTGTATTCTCAAACAAACATGAGCTAAGCTAATGAGATAACATCATATTTTCATTTGAGCTTAACTGTGCTGTCTGTGTTTTGCCTTTGAAATATTTTTCTACCTGTTTCACCTGAGTTTAAAGAATTAAAATAAACACGTAACTGAAATCTACTTTTAAAAATATAAAGTAAAAACACTAGAAAAATTGAAAGGAGTTGGATATTTCAAAAAGTTTATCAGTATTCTTACCAAATATAGTTACTTAAGAAAACTTTCAACTATTGCTAATTGTTTGCATTGACGGTTATATTTGAAATAGAGGATAATGTTTTCGGAAAACTTTTTGTAGCTCTTGTCTAAAATTCTATTTTATGGTATCCTATTTCTTATTTATGGTATTTTAAAACTATATTGATAGACACTCATGTGGGTCGAAAGATACTTTGGCTATAATATTTTAGAGTCGATAAAACTAAAAACTCACTACTATGATATATTCTTGTTGTTGACCAACAGTGATAGTATATTCCGTTGATCTTATGGCCTAGATTTCTAACTTTCTGAGGGACCATGCTCGAAGAGTAATTGTTAATATCTGCTTGTTGAACCAATGGCGGTCTACCCAAGACTTCCTCAGGGTCTTACATTTATTATTTTATACACGTTACCAATTTTTTATGACCGGGTTTACTTATTATGTATTGAGGTGTGATGAAATTTAAAGTTTGAGAGTTTAATTAAGTTCCAACCAGGACACCGAGTTTCCTTGACGCTGCCTCACCTGCACTGATATTACGTAAAAAAAATTATGAATTTTAATTATATAATCACGATTTTTTTTGTAAAAATTTGTGAATTCAAGTTTCAACAAACTATACATTTTTATAAGTTGATCATTGTAAGACATTTAGATAAGTAACAAAGTTAATACAAATCCAAATAAATTTTATTTTTATTTAATAAAATTATAACCATCCAGGATTATTCTTAAAAATATCCTTTAAATGATTTTTCATAACATTAAGGGTAACTCTTAATCTGATTTATAACTGTTCGTGACGGGCAAATTAAGCAAAATAATGCTTACTGTTGCGTAATCTTCTAGTTCAATTAGAGGTAATTAGATTGTTATTACAAAAATTCACGTTTGAGTTGAGAGAAGCACAGACTAGCAAAAAGAACTGCTTTATTTATATAATGTTATAAATTTATAATAATATATAAATATTGTATGTGTCTTTTTTATTTCTTAAATTATGATTTTGACTGTAAATTTAATTGTTTACACTAGAATTTAAAATGATGTCGTCCAATAACAAGCCAAAAATAAATTCTCATTTTAAGTTAATCACTTTGTATTTTAATGTAGATGAGACTAATTAGACATTTTCTTTAAAAAGCGGTGACATTTTAAATTTCTAATATAAAAGCCTTTATTATGTCTAATTTTTAAGCTGTAAAAGAATTCATAATTTTTATAAAAATTTTGTTACTCGTGACGCTGGGGTTGTATTCTGACACAGTTTTAATGATAACAGAAGTAGTCTATGAATATCTATTTTCTCATCAATAACATTGATATTCTAGTGATGCATGATACGGTGATAAAATTCCTTCGAAATTTCATTTGACCATATTACAACTGAACATAGCATGGATACTCGTATATTATTTGAGAGTTTATAAAGTGATTAAAAATTATATAAACCCTTAAATTATACAAACTATTTAAAGTATAGTAGACAAAATAAAAATTTTATACAAAAAATATACGATACGATAGAGTTATGTACATAAAGTGTAATAAAAATTATATTGTGTTCTTTTTTTTAAAGTTCAGCATTAATTTAATTACTGCCGATATTATTAGAATTATCTCTGTAAAATTAGAGAAAGTAATTACGCTCTAAATTTGATCTTTCGTGAAAAAAAAATGTGCCTGAGAATAGTATCTTCTTTTATAACAATTGTAGAGATATCTTAATGACTTTTTAATATATAATTAATGAAAATAATGCTGTATACTTTTATTTTAGTTTTAAAACATAGCCTTGTTTTATTTATATGCATATAGTTCAGTATATATATGTACGGTTTGCCAATTTCAGCACAGATCAAGTGACTCCTTTTTCGCCATCTCAGCCGTCGCCGAATATCTCTCGTGTATCTGATTTAAACACGTCTTATCTGGATGGGAAACTTAGTATCTAGAGGTGTCGAGTGAATTAAGGATTTAATGTTTTAATGCGATAATATCGGATTTTGTTGCCTCTTGGATTAATACCGATTTATTAATAGAGTCACAGTTTATTCTCAGGAATCATCAGTATACAAATGAAAATTGTCTCAATTTTCATTCACTAATAAAACCTATGTATACATCGGATTTTTTGGATATTTTTTAGAGAAGGTTCTAATCGTTGATCATTCAAATGGACCTCAATTGTATTCTAAATATTACCGTAAAATATTATACTAAAAGTTATTAATTAGTGAGTTCCAATTTATTTGTTAATTAGAAAAGATTACAAAAAGAAAATTAGTTTCTACTAATGGTTGTCTCTCCTTGACAATCGGCAGCAATATAAATTACAATCAGAAATACCCTCTTTAAATTTTCGTTCACCTTAATTTAGAGACCACCACTAGTTAGTCAGAATATTATTTTTATATACCATTCAAATTCAAACAACATGTGAATTGTCCACTTAAATATATTTAAGTATTAACAATTTAAAACTATTCCAAATATAGTACATAATATTTATTTTTTATTTTTATTTCATTTTATTTATTTCATATTAATCAAAAGTAAATTTGTTTAACACCTATTTTTATTAAGTCATATTCAGAATTTACATTTCAGAGTCAAGTTCGTCTTCCTACCTAACCAAATTTTAAAAGAACCTACTAGGTCTGCCTTCGAGGTTCGTTCCAAGAATGAATTAATATTAGATCTAGACAGGCCCAAGTCCTTTAGTAGGTTGTAGAGAGATTTAGCCGTTATACCTCTCGCTTCCACTTCTACCGCGTACAAATCCACGATGAACTTATTTCGAGTTACTTCGTTAGTGAGCTTGTAATATTTATTGACCTTTATGGTATGGTCTTTGGGGATGTTGGTTTCCCAAGGAACCGTAAGCTCTATCATCACACCGCGCTTTAAAATTCTCGAATACATAAATATTTCTGGTCTTGAGGCCGACGCACAAATATCCTGGGGGATTTTGTATTGCTTCTCATACGTATCCATCATTATAGTCCAAGGCTTTTTTGTTGTAACGTAAAGGATAAATTATTTTGAAAAGAACAATAATTATACTTTAAATTATAGTAATATCTGAATTCATAAAAAAATACTTATTTTAAAACTTAGTAAGTTGAAGTGAATGTATGCTTATTATTATATAAATTTTATAGAGACTTGAATTTCTCTTCAAGACGTGTTTGAGAATTTGCTTTATATTAAATTTGTATATTCATAATGATGTAGACTGCTAACTTTTATTGGTTTATTAAAATCAGTACAAGAAAGTTAAAGATACTTGAAATAATGGTAACTATCCAGCTTAACATAAACTATTGCTAGATTTTTAATCCATTTAACTGACGATGGTTACCAACTGTAAAGATTAACCTATATATCAAATACAGATAAGATAATGTCTTAATCTGACTACACATTTCTGTGATAAGATTACTGAAATATTTTCCATATATTTTAAATGGTTCTGTTTGCAATTGTTTATAATTATATTCATCTTTATTCAAACATCTTTTATCTTTTCTATTATATTATAATATGAAAGAAGTAAATATAAGTATAGAAAGTATATACACGATAACTAAATAGAACAAATTAGTTGAAGTACTATCTGAATCATCATTTTGTCGTAAGAAACTCTGAAATGTGTATCATTTAACAAATTACCGCAACTGTATACATAAGGGAACAAAAAACTATGTTTTTTTTAAGATAACTAAAGGTTCTATAGGTTTAGTGAAAAAAGGAGAAACATGAGACTTTACTATTATAGTTTGAGGTTAAGGGTTCATGATTTTTTATTATTTTATATACATATGTAGTCATTATAAATTGAAGAAGAGCATCTTGAGAGTAATTATATATGTATATCATTATTTTATATTCGTGTCATCTCGTTTATATATCGTCATTAAAATAACAAAGACATTTATAACAACACTTTATAATACAATAATTGTATATTTTTAACTGTTTAAAAAAATTCTATTCATGTTTATATTACAGGACAGGCAAAACTATGAGCTAGCAAGATTCTATTTAATATTATTAATATAATTGAAAAATACATCGTATTGTATATTTACATCTACTATGTTATTTGTAATAAATAGTGCTATTATTAAAATAGTTGTATTTCATTTCAACTTAAAGGTTTTATTTATAAAATATATGCATTTTGTTATTTTATTCTATTAAAACGTTGAAATTCAATTTTGAATCAGATATTATCAACGATTTTACGGAATTGTATAATAATTTAGTATAAATTACCGGATACGGTTAGCTGTTGTGACGTCGCGTCATCTCGAATCCAATATGGCCAAATATCTAATTTAGCTGACTATATGTAAAGCACTTCTAGAATATTCGTTTTACACTAAAGGGCTTCGTAGGAACTAGAAAGAAAGCTTGTTTTTTAAAAAGGACAAACTTTTACTGTATTATTATTTTTCCATTAATAAATCATATTCTTTATATATACATGTGTATATAAGTCTTATGACTGATCGCTTCAAGTCTGATTGTGTACGATGATCGATGTTGTAGACTTGTAACACAAACTAACACTATAAGTACTGCGTTATAATGAACATATAACTGTACAGGTTCGTTATGAATGCTACAAATCTGAAACAATTATTTATACATAAATCACAAATACTATACACACATTATAAATCTTCAGAATTTGTAAGTTATTATCATTGACAGGAGATTCTTATTTAAATATTATATATCAATTAATATATTATATCTAAAAAGAAACGAGAAATAGAATAAAATTACAGAGACAACACTATTGTATGGATGAAATATTATATAAAGTGACTCTCACACTGTGGAATGAAGACCTGGAATGGAATTTTTATCATAACATAAGACTATCATGTAGTTCTATTGTGGATCGCCATTACAGATTTCATCGAAAATTGGTGGCGGATAAGCTTAGAACCAGGAGACTGACATAGGACCTTTCATTTTGTTTGCTCGACAAAGAAAATTAATAAAATCCAAAATCTGCCTGTATACTGACTCTGCGGCGGAACAGAGTTCGCCACGTCAGCCAAACGTTTCTAAATCTTAAACAAACACAGGCGAAGTCACGGGAATAATGGGATTTTCATGGTATAAGCAGTCGCGCAATTTTAAATAATGCAGCAATATTTTAATGAACAATTACAGTATCCAAACTTGTAAAAACCAATTTTCGAAATCTTTTTCTAGATCAGAAATGTGCCTACATTTCATTCTCGAAGAGCAATAATGTCAATGGATGGAAAACGTTCCTGACTAATTTAAAATTTCTTTAAGTTATTGTAAATACATATAAAATAAAGATTGCTTGCCAAAATATATTTTTTTAATAATTTCTAAAAGTTCTCCATACAATTCTTTCATTAATACAAACTTAGTTATTCTTAGAATCAAAAATAGTATATAAAGCAAGTTACCAATCAATATTAGACAAGTGTCTTTACCATTCTTTCAATATTTAAAATAAATTCCAATATGTGAGTTTATTGCTAGCTAATATAAATCTTCTACCTGGCCATTTTTCCCAGCTATAGCCAGGGTCTGCCTAACATGTTGTGAATGGTTTTGGCTATTTGTTTTTACGACCGGCCGCCTGCCTGACATCAACCCTCTTTTGGGAATCAACATTAATCAGTGATGTCTAAATATTCTTAGAAAGTACATATGATTCGGAAAAATCACATTGGTACTTTGACCGGGCCAGGATCGAACCCGGGCCCTCGGCAACGAGAGGCGGGCCCTTTAACCACTGAGCCACCACTGACTAACTGACTGCTGGCTAATATAAATATAACTTCTTTATGCGAGAATTCATACAAGAGTAACTTCTACGTACTTAAAATGTTTTATTAAACTGCTTTTATAAAAATAAGTTAAAATAAGTTGAGTGAGTATAAGGTCTTAGCACTTTATTACTTACAGTCCGCTTACATTATGTTCTTAACTGGAGACGTGTCTTAGAAACAAATTGGTGAAAATAATAATATCTGAGACTTTCGCGAGTGTTCATCTAAATAAAACTAAAAGGCGTTCGGTTATTTTCATTGTGTATCATCAAGTGTATATTGGCACTATCCATTAAAGTTTAACTTTCGAATTTACAAAAAACTCCTCGATGTATGCAGAATCAAAATGGAGTTATAAGAAAAAGTTAATTATTTCTATTTTTTTTATTTAGAGATTATAAAACAGACATATTCTAGTTTTCCCTGAGGATTTCAAAATATATTTTTTATTATTTCTCTAACCTCGATATTTTAATTCTAGTAATAAAAAGTTCTATACTCTTGAATAAGTTCTTATCAATAAAATTTGGTCTTAAATAAATGTTCATAATTTAAAAGATAGATCGTAAAATGACATGAATTATTTCATTGCTGCTGACTGTGAAGTAAACACAAAATTATGGTATAAAATATTTATATGGCAAGGAATATACATATGTATTTGTGAATTATGAATAGTACTGCTTTAAAGTAATTTAAATCACGGAATATTTTATTGCAACAAACAACTTTTATTTGGAATATTATTATTAATAAGTAATTCTTATAGTAGAAAACTAGCGCCATCCATGCATTAGTTGAAATTATTTTGTTAATAGGAATTTTCCATTGTAATTTAAATGTCATGAGCTTTATAATTACTCCTGCGATTTACAATTAGAGCCCTTACATGTTTTTTGTAATGTTTAATTTCTTATTAACTTGATTAGGTAGAGAGAGGAGCTAGAAAAGTCGAGATGAGCATATAACGTGCGTTACCCCTAAGATTACAGCTGGGTCACAAGTCCCAGGCACTGTTGAAACTCATCCTTGCAACGCGATGGACCCGGCACCCGCACGGTGAATCCATGGAATGATGATAAGTTTAGTTTCTCTTTTGAAAACTGTAATGAAGGAAAACTCTATATGATATATTGCCCGCACTTAAGATGTTTTATTATAAAATAGGATGTAAGTACTGCCCTTCATATTAAGTTATACATTATTGAATATTAAATATAGATGGATATAGAAGTTGAAGTACTGAGTAAACAGTAGGTTATGTATGAGAACCACCAAATAGAATATACGGTAAGATATGGTAAGAATATACGGAAGAACCCAGAAATGTTCAACATATTTAATGTACAACATAACAAGCGTCTTGTGAGGTATTTAGATGGTTCGTTAAGTTTATTAACGGGTGGTTACTGGTCGTAAGACATTTCCTTGAGTAGTTTTCCTGCAATCGGCAATTCTTTGGACTCATGTCCCAACTTTGCGGAAACTTCTCCATGTTTATGACGATAAATGTTACCGGTTTTGTTTAAATAATAAGGATTTTGATTTCTATTGGAAACTTGATTTTAATTTAATAAATATTGTCGATGTCAGTATGTGTAAAAGTGACCAAATAAAGATTCGTTATAAATCGGGAATGTTGTCAAAAATGCAGAGTTTGAGGAAACGGTGAAATTAAATGTTTTAATCCAAAAGATTTCAGATTTCATTTATATTTTTTCATCTGTCGCATAAATTTTAGGTAGGTAGGTGATAAAAACTTGCTATAGAATATTGCCGTAGATTTTCAAACCTGTAGAGCTAGTTTCCATACAGCTATATCTTAGATTGTAGCGGCTTGACTAATTATATTGTTCATTGCAGATTTTCTCTGTTTCAAATTTAACAAAACCTTTATTCTTCGAGCTTTGAATATTCTATTCTTTTTAATTTGTACACTAAAAGTCGGTTATAGTGATATGATTAAAAAAAACATCGAAACTAAATTCATTTCCTGTACATATGCACATATTTTCATTTTTTTTTTGTAATGTACGTATATATTGGCTGTTAGCTACTAGAGACCATTTTCATGGACGTTTTAGTTTAATTCAAATCCTAGCTATATCCTCGGACATTAACCTATTTTTGTATATTTATTTATATTAATAATAAAGAAATATATATTTTGTTATAAAAGTCGTCCAAGCTACTCCTATTATTTAACCTATTTTTTAGTTACTTCCTTCAAAATCCTAGAACCGTTGCAGAGTTTAGATAAATAGGGGACAGAAGTATAGGTGGGCAAAAAAAAACTATTTTTAAACTACAAAGAGACATTAACTTTATATATTTCTATACAGTGCTTATAGATGTTAATTCTATCCATTCATTTGATCTCTTGGTAAAAGGCCATAAATAAAAGTTTGTATTGTTGAACTACCAAATAAAATGATGTGAATCATATTTTTATTAGAAATAAGTTTTGTATCTTGTTTCATATTTATAATAATATTTACCGATATACCAAGATCACTCTAACATTTCCATATTTATCTTATACATATATGAACTTAAAATATGGTGAATACTTAAATATTGTACTTTCAGTGATAATGTGTAAGTACATATTGTAGGCATACAATAAAAGTTAGAGCTATATTGTATTAAAAATACATATACACGTCTCAAAAATGAAATAGCTCACTATGCACCATTGCCGTACGCTTGGGGAGTAATTATTGCATGATTAATTTCTGTACACTTAGGTATGAGAATAATACGTAACACTAAAGTTGTTGTGTATTATGTGTTTGTTCTGTTTCTGTTTGGTAACAATAAAAAAATATATAAGAGGTACCACCTTCTATTAAAAAATACTAATTTAAAAAATATGGATTGTAATTATTTTATGTATATCCCTATTATTTGTTAAGTCTTTTCGCATTTCCCTGACATACAAGGCAACTTCAGTCTTAATCAAAGGCACCAATTGCTATCCTGTGCCAAAAAAGGTGACAGATTGTCTGTATACTATACGAAAATTGCCATAGTTTTTCATCTATTCATAGTAACACGATTCAAGTGATCAACACAAAATTCTCAATATATCTATGGGTTTCGAACTTCTATTGTATTTCGATCATCGATGGAATTTTGCCGTTAAATCAGAACCAAGTTAATCTCTAACTGTAAGCGTTGTTATTGCAAGAGCGTACTACTGATATCTCCAGGCTAGTACACACACATATCATTTTGGAATTTTTAACTCTGTTTAAAAGCGAGCTGTGAAAAATTACGATGCTTTGAGTTGACAAATGGTGATGAACCCTTACGTTTAAAGAAAAACTTCCCTTTCTGAGTGTTTTCTACTCACTGTATAAGATGTCATAATGATTAAATCGATTAACATGAGGTGACTCTTAATATAAGTACTAATAATTATTTATTATGACCTTTATCATCATAAATCTTTTATTTTCTTGGTATTATGTTTCAGTAGAACAGAATCAGACGTTATCTGAATATAGTATCAATTGTTTAATTCACTCGACACCTCTAGATACTAAAATTCTCATCCAGATAAGGCCTGTTCAAATCTGGTACACGAGAAATATCCTGCGACGGTTGAGCTTTGATACGAAAAACGAGTCACTTGATCTGCGACAAATGTTAAAGTATTAAATAGACTTAATATAATATGTATGATTTTATTTATAATAATAAACAATATTCTTCAAATAATCCTAATTATAAATAATGTTCTGACATTTTTTTAAAGAGATTAACACTTGTATAATGTATCCACATACATATAGGTACATATATTATAAGTCATAGTCAATAAATTTTCTGATAACTTTGAATTTGAACAATTTATTACCTTGCAGGTTGGGAGGCTTAAAGAAATTTATATTTCTAATTTCTAACAAAGTTATAAAACAACATACATAGAAGAAACAAGACTTAATGTTTGTGTACAAAAAAATCTTAGGTTACAGCGTTTCCTCAAGGATGTGTCATAACAGATCTGTCTTTACAATACGAAATGATCCTACTATAATAATAAGTACATACGAAACCTCTTAGCATTCAAAGGATTCACCGTGCTAGTGCCGGGTCCGTCGCGTTGCAGGGAGAGGAGCTTCAACAGCGCCTGGGACTTGCGACCCAGGTGTAGGTTTAAGGAGATAGATAGGGCATCTGATAATTTTAAGAAACAATAGGAACATAGACGAGAGCCTGGTGACGGGAAATTTAAAAAAAATATTAATCACTGTCTAAACAAAAAACGGACATACGAGTTATATAGGGATTTGTTCTACATATTGAGTGTACGGAATGAAAAAAATATTTTAAACAATAAGTCGTGAATATTGAATATATACATATATTTACTGATTAAAGACTATTAGTTTAATATAGACATATCTGTGCTGTTTTTATTAAATTGTAAAAAACTTTGAAATTTGGTTTTCTGTAAATACTATTATTTAATTTTCTAAAATAAAGGCTAAAAAGGTTTGAATACTAAAAATGTTATTATTTTTATTAAGAAATATATAACAAACTTAATTTAATATGTCCATTTCAGTTTAAAGTACGTAAACAATATGTTGCTTCTGGAGATAAACGTTCTATAAGAGAGTAACATTAAACATTTTAATAGTCTTAATTAAACCTTACTTTCAATTGTGAATAATGTATGAAATGGACCACGAAGATCTGTGTTTTATAAAATATCTTTGTTTTACTTTTTGTTAATTAATTCTTCTTTATTGTCATTTTTTTTAATTAATCAAGCTTGTCATTCAAATCGAATAAGTTATAGGTTTGGAGAGAAAACGATAGTGTTTTTAAACGATATTAAGTTAGATAAACAAGAGATCAAAATATACTGAACGTGGTAGTTTTTAGTATATGATTACAGCGAGAACAAATATACGTAGAGCCGCGGATTGAATCAACGTTGAATACACACGTTGACATTGTTTGATACTTCTCTGTATAATATGTCACAACAGTATGTAAATGTCAGTGTGTGATTGTTAACACGTTGCCGTGGTTGGAACTTAATTTCCTTTTGATGGACGTTTAAATTGAGACTATAACTCTAGTGTACAAAGTTTATTTTAGTTTATTTACTTTTAACTATCAGATTCTACGTGTTCCTATTACAATCTATTCCAATATTGTTGGTCATATAGTCCAAAACAATTATTGACTTTTTAAAATAAAAGAATTATGATTTAACCTGCTGCTTTCGTATTTTTCTAGTTTACTTTCAAACTTTTCTATTGTATGCATTATATATAAGAGTTTTGATAGTTATTATTCATAAAGATATAATTCTAACACTCCTATTTAAGTTATTAAAAAATAATCATTACTTTCCTTTCCATAACTTACCTTAATTTATTTTCGATTTCTATCACCATTTAATAGGAGGTTACTACTCGGAAATTAACATAATAACCAAAATATTCCCAATTTATTATTGGTTAGATCTGCTTTAACTTGGTGCTGGTAATCGACTGATAACTGACCTAGTTTCCTTTGCGGATATGAGTTTTTTCAAAGGAACCTGATTGATGTCGATTTGATTCACATCATTATTCATGAGTAACAGCCTCATAGTATAACTTTAATAGGTCGGATATGCAGGAATCGTGACGGCTCTAACATTGTAATGGTGACGTAGATTAATAATGCATGAAAATATACAGCGTTTTTTACTTTATTAGGAATAAAAAGTCATTAAAACAACTCTCTGTATAGTTATATTAAACGACTCAATGAATTATATATATTGTTATTAGTGAGGTAATTTTTCTTCTATGATAGTTTTCTATGTTCATTGTCTATGATGTATTTGTATCGACGTAGAAAAGTTCCTTCATTACAAAAAATTACATGAAATTAAAATAAGCATCTTCGCTTTTGTTGAAACAGTTATAAACATGTTAATAGAGAAGTTATATTTTTACGAAATATGCCGATATAAAAACGCTAATGAAATTGCTAGCTGATTAAATTTTATCTTTAAGACAATATACATATATATCACACATTTTCTTTAAAGATAAGAAGGACTAGTAATCAAATGTAAAAGATAAACTAAGACGAGCATGAGAATATATCTATAAAAATTATATGTTTTTGGTTTTCATACTATAATTTAGATTTCTTCAAATATGTTATTACAAGTCAGTTCATTGGAAGTGTACTTGTAAGTATTGGAAGAGTAAAACAATCTCTTTTGCAACCTTTAACAAATTCAAATTTTTATATGAAAGAAGTTTAGTTATTTCAAGTAAACATATAACTCCCGTTCAATTAAGATGATTGTTATACCTGAGTTTCAGAATGCTTGCGCTATATTGTTTACAGAAGTTGAATAAGATTTGTAGCTCTTTTTAGTTGTTACTTCCTAATTTTGTAAGCAACCTTGTCAACGTTGTCTTCGTTATGTGTTTGGAAGGAAATGTTTGATGTGTACTTTATATACTTGATATTTTAAGGAACCCTTAGTGACACTTCGTTATTTTATTGTACAGTCAGTGGTGGCTTAGTGATTAAAAGCCTGCCTTCGTGCGCGAGGGCGCGGGTTCCTTCCTGGCAAGTACCAATGTGATTTTTCGGAGCCATATGTACTTTCTAAGAGTATTTAGACATCACTGATGAATGCCTTCCTAAAGAGGGGTTGATTTCAGGCAGGCAGCCGGTCGTAAAAAACAATTAGCCAAAACTATTCACAACATGTAAGGCCCTGGCTAAAGCTGGGAAATTGCCAGGTAGAAGAAGACATGTTATCCGATATTTTAGTTTATTTTTAGCATTAATGAGAATGCCAAAGGCAACGTGAAAACAAAATGAAAGTCTGTGTCAGTTTTGTTTTTGCTATCGAAAACCGACGATGACAAAGATAAATAATTACATGGACTATACACAATCATAACATATGTACATAAAGCAAATCCGAAAAACAAAGTTATATTTTATTTGTATTTAATGGACCCCTGTTTTAAATAAACAATAAGTTTTTTTTCTTCTATACACTCTTAACTGACACAAAGTCTTAACTGTCTATTGCACTATTAATTAAACTTTCCATTGAACTTGTTAGGTTTTATGTTATATTGTTTTATTCTGAAACCTATTGCCTTAAAAAGAAGTATAAATATATAATAAAAAAGAAATATATGTAGGTATTTTATTTCTATCATACAGTATAATGTCAAGGATAATTTCATTTAATCAATCTAATTTTTAAATATAGCTGCTAACTACCTCTGAATAACAACTTGTAAGCAATTATGATGCCAACAAAACTGTTTTATATTTAGTCCATCTATGTAACTATATGTTTGTTCATAAGTATAAAGCCATTTTAAAGCGTTTATTGAAGTGAAATTTCTTATGCGACTTTCTACAAGATTAAAGGTTTCAAGCTGAGGTAGAGAGAAAGAAAGATATACAAATGTAGAAGTAGGAGAGAGAAAGAGAGTGGGTCGGTAGATTGAAAGTATATGAGCAAGGTTTTCTTGCTATGCTGGGAAGTAAATAGTGTGAGCGTCGTGAAATTTGCTGAAATACGTACTTGTTGTTCTATATTAACTTATATATAATATTATTCATTATTTTTAGTTTCATTTGATACACATATGATATATTATGGTAGTATTTTATTTTGAAATTTAGTGGATGATATTTTTTTACAATTACGAAGTTTCACTTCTTCCGCGCGGAGTGACTCAACGCACTATTTTTTTCTATACAAAAACACGTTCAAAAACTCTATTCCCTCTATACAATATCTCGTTAACTTATAATAATGTAAGATGCATACAGAAAATTACGTAAATTCATACAAGTAGTTATCAAGTTATCTTGCTGTTCTCAAACTATTAAGATATGCTGATTTTTCGGAACAACATTTGTACAATTTCGGGCCCATTACAATGAAACAAAACTATATTAATATACAAATAAAATGCATAAAAATAATTATAATTGCAACTGAATCGATTACATTGTTTTTGCTGTGTGCTGCTGGGACTTGACGTATTGACAAACAAAAGAAATATATACGGCTATAGTATGTTAAAATATAACCAAAATACATAAAAGATATATAACTAGGAATAATTAGGTATTTACTGGACTAATTTTTAAGTATTGATATTTTTAAAATATTTCTTTCTATTTGATGTCAAAGTATTTTTTATGTCTTAATCATACACATACTAAAAATTTCAACAATCAAAGTGTACTAATCAATATTTGTTGTATAAAAAGCTATTGAGATGAGAACAGAACTGTTTATGGAAAATGTAAGTTTTAATATTTAATTTACATGAATCGAAATACAGGTAATATATTTCCTGGTTATGTTTGATCAATATATGACGGTCTACTGAAAAATAATAGTTAATCTGGTTCACATAACAATATATTAAAGTTTACGTACGGTAACATTGTAATTATTACAAAACATAAGTAAACAATTTTTATACATACTCGTATATTGTATAGAACTGTGATACCAAATATTAAATTTTTAGTTAGGAATTCCGATGTCTAATTTATACTACTATTTAGTCATGCATCTGTTTCTCAAAAGCCGTAGTCCATATGTTTTATTATCCGTGGTGTTTTCTTTGTGTCACTCAGTTGAAAAAATGGAAAATTTAAAATTTCGCGTTATTTACGAGTACGAGTTCCACCGCGTCACCAGTGATGTAGAAATGGCTAAATGAAATAATGATGTGTATGGCGGAGCATCGCAAAAGAAAATACTGCGTTTTTAGGGGGAAGAGATTTGCAATAGAATGAGTTTAAGTTTTAAAGTTATAAATAAAAATAAACAGGTGTTTGTATACCTGATGAACTTTATTATGTAGTAATTATTACGTTAATATATTCTACTGATTATACGGAAATTGTCATCAGTATTAACTAGTGCCCGGAATAAAAGGATAAATAAAAACATACCAAGATATTATGTAAGAAAGATATCATGCATATCTTTGCTAATCTTTTATCGCAATAATTTAATATAATCACAGCTCTTCATCTCATAGCCCTTTATAGTTTAAGACATTTAATATTTAATAAATGTTATATTAAATTGGTAAATGAGAACCTTCTGCAATTCGATACAAGCGGTACACAATGTCCGTTCATGTAAAACGGAAAACCGGGAACTAAATATCATGTTAGTATTCCGTGGAAACTAAGTTTAGACTTAGTTAGTTAGAATTGTAGGGAGTTGATTTGTAACATGTACTACACCTGAGATCTTACGAGTATGTTGTTGTAAGGTATTTTAAATTGTGTATTAAATAATTATATTATAAATAAATATTTCTCAATTTAAGTAGCAAGAGATTAAATAAATTTCATTTTTATATATTTTATTTTTGATAACTTAGAACACACTAAAACTATTACATATTTAAGTAAATAACAATTATTTCTTACGAAAAAGGATATAAATACAATATAATTTCAACATTATGTTAACCATTCATATTATAATTTAACTACTTTAAGTGATTCAGCTAGAAGAACTTGCCTTTATGAAGCAGTCGGTTCCACTGGAATACAATCTTGTTATTTTAGTATATATAATTAGGAAACAGTGTAGTACTTCAATCTGAAGTAGCTTTTTTATTCAATATAAAGTTATATATAAATATCATCTATTATTATGTGTCAGACGTCATCATTGTGTATACGAAGATAATATTTCGCTAAATCAGTAATCAAAAACAAATGTTCATTGAAATATTTCTCGTCTACTTCAAAATTTAAATCAATTCTATTGTCATAAAGTACCGTGTTAGTCTTATCAAATCAAGATTTCCGAACAAATTATTCAAACTTTGGTAACTGAATAGTTACTTTTAAATCCTTTATAAAACACATGTTTCTTTTTATGATCATGTAATAATATTTTATAAATCAAACGCTATTTATAATTATATGAAGATATGAAAATCATCAAACATTATTACATCAACGACCAACTATAAAATATAATTAAATATTCATCACAGTTCCAATTAGGCTAATATAAGGCATATTGAAATTTTAATACATCTATACGTAGGTACGACTTTAATTTTCTTATAAGTCCTTAAGAAACTTATAATTTTCTTTCTTTCTAGATGAAAATTATTCTACCACATTTTCATAGATATTATTAGGACTATTCTTTTGATTCGATGATAAAATTGTAATTAGGTATATGTAATTAACGAAACTTTCTGCTTTTTATATCTTTGCACACTATGACTTTAGTGGATAACATTATGTTTTTTAAAAGATTACTTATGTCCAAATGTTACTTTAACATTTTGATCGCTAAAGTATATTAAAAATTTACAAATAAAAAACCTATGACGTTGTCACATAAATTGTCAATGTTTTCTTTTTATCTTTACCTAAGCATCAAATTAAAAATGTTTTGTGCAATATAAGCTGTTGAAAGTTGAATTCAAAATGTTATAGCAGTTTATGAGTTTCGAAATTATAATTGGACTATTTAAAATCAAAGTCATCCTAACTGCTACTTGAAGGAAGTTGTTAAAAGTTCCCGATCTATGTATCTCTATATTTTTAATAATATTTAAGAACATTTAACTTGGAATTGACAAATTGATGTTTGATTGAGTAATATTTTCAAATTAAATGCTGAGCGCTCTCTCATTACTTCATAATCAACACTCATTGGCTGTTATTGTCTCGTTTAATATATTGAAAATTGAAGGTAATTTAATACCCATTCTGCTTTAATGTTTAAATATATGAAAAAACTAAATACTATTTATTTTTTATATATTAAAAATACATACAACGGCTGTAATATTTGATAAATGTATATTTACAACATATTACTACTCGTATGTTTGAAGTCAAGAGGTTACTTTAAAAAACCACATAGTTTTCTATCTCTTCACTTTTTGGTCAATCAAGATGTATGGATGTTTTTAGTTGTTTATTTATTCTATTGTAAATTTCAAATCAAATCCATCACGAAATTTAACAACGACGAGAATAAAAACTGATTAAACTGTGATCAATAATAAAAAGTATTTTTAAGTATCTCTTTAGTTTGAAAAACATAAAAGTCCTTCCTTCTTTAAAAAAGTCTTGACTTATATGGAATAAGATAGAGGCATCTCTAAAACTATATTAATAGGAATATTTTTACCACACTCCAATTAAAGTATGCTGTAGTATATATACTCGTAAAAGGAAAAGCAGACATCATCTGATTTAAAAGAGACGGTTACTTAAATATGAAACTAGGTTTACTGAGATTGAGGTAATAATTAGTTTTAACTTCATACTTCAAGTAATTTGTCATTCCGCTTTTAATCTTTTAGTTAACCAGGAGAATATGTTTTAGCTTAAAACTTGTCTCATTTACGACTGAGATTTATGAGTTTTCATGGAATTAAATTGTATTGAATTGATATATTACATATGCGACTTTATTTTTGATAAAAACTCCATACTCCTAACGTTTCGGCTACTTTACAGCCACCGTGATCACGGGCAGACGAGATGTGATCGTGATCACGGTTGCGGTTATCCGCAAAATATTAGTTTCATTTCCTTATGTATTTTTCAAGTTTTGACTAAAGACAAAAATTAAAGTGTATGTCTGTCGGTAACGGAGTTCCATACTAATATTAAATGTTGGTTTTTATTTATTGATTAATTATTATTAGTAGTATCTTTGATTTTATCTTGGAAAATCAAAATAATGTGTTTCTTTCGCAATCTAATTTTTTTCTTAATTCTTATCACCCAATTATTTTACTACTTATTTTGTATTTTAAATACACACACCTTTGTGACTACGGTATGAAGACAACGCAACAAGGCCTTTCTTTTTGAGATAAAATAATATTTAAATTTGAGCTTACAGGCTTCATGTGTTATTTTTATATTTTTTGTATGTTATATCTGAGTTTTAAAAACAGATGCTACTGCGGCTTACTGTTTTGTAAATATAAGTCTACTTTTTAGGGTAGCAACCTATTTTATTTATATAATATATTTATATTTTGCTATTATATGTTTTATAGTTATTTAATCGCTATAATAATATTAAAAGCAGCGTCAATTATTCAAATAGTTTATTAAAGGAAAGTTACTAGCAAGAAATTTAAATTTTATCCGTCTCACTGTTCAAATCAGTTGAATATTTCTAATCCATTAGTCAGCATCCTTAATGTATCCAACTAATTAGGAAAATATTCAAGAAGCTTTGAGCAAACATTGAAGGAGAAATATTAAATGACTTTTTAAATTTGAAAAATTTAATATCGTAATTTTAATCAAAATTTTGTTTCATCGTCAGATAGACAGTTAAATGATTTTTTATTTTCGTAATTTTAAATATAATATTTTTAATTAAATAATTCATTGTTCCAGAATCTTGGCCTCTTGATAAAAACTTAAAGCTTTTTTTGGGCCGTAATCTATAATTATATTTGAAAAATATAAGCGGAGATATTTTACCAGTGTTGCCTTAATGATACATCGATAGTATTAAATCGTGGATGAATATAAAATATACTAAAAATGTATAAATGTATCATACACATAGTATAAAGAAACGTGCACATACATATTATGTATATGTTTTTATACTGAAATAGTTTAAACTTTTAATATGTGAAGTAAAAATAAAATTTATTTCATCTAAACCAATGTTGTAATTTTGTAGAATTAATTCAATATATTATAAATACATTAGATTTGTTTAAGTATTAAATACATATATATGTATTTATGAAGTGCAATCCTTTAACTGTGAAGTTAATTTATATATGTTTCATATCCCATTTGTCATTACATTACTCTATCATACTAAAAATAATACTGATTTACTGATACTAGGAATTCAGTTTAAGAAGACAATATGAAAATATTGCTTTATAAAATGAGGGGGTAATATGTCGTTCTATGTATAAGGAAAAGCTAATTATTAGATGCAAATTAGTGAATTTTTTTTGCTCCAAATAGGGCACAATGGTGATAACCATCAATTAAAAAGTTCCCGAGTTAGTATTCGGGTCACAGCACACTAAACGACAGACCTGCGAATAAATAGCAGGCATTTGGAACTTCCGTGAACACTGACGCCTTATATATGAGAAACATATTTCAATAAACGTCAAATTAAGATGATTTGCCTGTGATGAAAATGTATGCCTGTTTAAATTTGATGTTATAACGAATAGAGAAGTAAGTTGACACGAAACTTTGTAAATAAAAAATGTTTGAATGAAAGTCTGGATTCACAACATTGTTGGTAGAATTTTTCGTTCAATGATTTTACTTTATTAAAAGTTAAGAAAACAGCAACACAATCAAGACACTATGATTAGATATAATTACGTAAAAAATCTATGAATCTATTTTCGGAGGTACTCTGTTTAAGAAATTTACATGATCAATAAAAAAAATACATTACAGTGTAGAACGGATATGTAATAAAAGATTTTTTAACACATAAACTTTGATTACAAATTTGTTTCTCTTAAAAGTAAATTATAAAAAAAGCAGTGAGTCTCGTAGCTTTATTTGAAACCCGTTAATAATATATATACATATATGTATATGTGTGTGTGGTACGTACTCGCAACATATTAAGAAATAAATGGACATCACCAGGGCAACATCTTTGTATGGATAAAATATCATATAACGAGTGACGCTGCTGACTGCGCGGGACAAACACCAGGTCATATGAACCAGAAGATTTCTGATAACATACAAGCAAAGGAATGGTATTGATATCCTAATATCGGGGTAATCATGTAATCACAAATAGTAGAATATTAATTCTGGGAAAATAAATAAATAATATCAATATTATATAGGCAAATAATTAATTTGTTAGTCTAAATATTATCAGATCCAATTAGAATTGTACATAGTTGACTTTCTTAATAATATAATACATTTATTCTTGTAAAAATAAAAATGTCTTAAAGTAATGAATCCCTTTGATGAGATTCCTGTAATATTTTAATTGGTCCTTTTTGATAAGATGAACAATGTTATCATGAAAGTTCAAATTAAGTTATTATAGTATTAAAGGTGGATATACAGGGTGACTGGTGAATTACTATCGATATTTGAGGACGTGATATTTGACGATCATATATGACAAAATAAAAATTAATATAACATAAATATTAATAAACTTCTAAGTAAAGTTAACCAAAAGTTATGTAATTAATTACGCATCGTATGTACACCCTACAGATTAGGTATACACACACACTCACACATACGCGCGCGGCGGCGTGTTGTTGTATCAGCACGCCGTCGCACGCGTCCACACTTGGAACACTTGGAACGTGTACACACTTCATTTATTTTTACTGAAATTTTGTCAAAAATTAAGTACCTATTTTTTTTACATAATTCGAATGAGAATCATGTACCGAGTATTCTCCTTAAATATTGATAGTAATTCACCAGTCACCCTGTATAAAGTTTTAATTTCTTGTAGATAATCCTTAAACAGGTCTTTGTAACTACTTACAATGTTATAGAAACAGAATTTTATTCTTTTTACTGTACTTGTTTTAAATTTATTTTAATTTTACAAATGGTAGAGTTACAAACACCTAGATGACTATGGGATTTGGTCTTTCAAGAGCAATTACTAAGAAGATCAGTAGTAGGTCATGTATACAATATAACACTATACATAAAATTTATCTTCCTTCAAATTTATATCAGTAATCAGTAACCCAAATATTGTATACGTGATTAGTTTATCCTCTAGTCTATTCTATTATATGTTTATAACGTTCAGGTTAAATCAATTTAATAAAGAATGTTTTTCTTATTTCATGGCCCTGTATTTCATGATTCAATATCAACCGGTCCTCATTACAGCGATGACTCTAGATCCGGCTCTTAACGAGCGATTGTTTCATGTATTAAATGATCTCTTTAAAATAATGATTCAATACATTACACTTTGTGTTTTCGACAAGATTTTTTTAAATTAAATAGTATAAAATCTTATAGTTGACTTTTTATCTGTAGAAAAAAAAAATAGATGAAAAAAAAACATTTTCTTTCTCAAAACGGCTTCGGATTGGACTATAATGATGGATACGTATGAAAACAATACAAATATCCCGAGGATATTTGTGCGTCGTCCTCCAGACTAGATATATTTTAAATTATGATGCCAAGTTAACAAAATTCATTTATTAAAAAGTGAATTAAAAATAAATCATTTAATAAAAAAAAATTATACAGATATTTGCATATATTTTTGATAAAAAAATTAAAACAAACGCTTAAATCCTTTATCAGGATGAAATTTTTGAATTAGCTCCAGTTGAAAATAAAAGCGTTTGCATACTTAGCATTTAAATAAACATATTTTTTATCCATAATAAAACTATCAGGAAGCAATCGATTGCCAACATCACTCTAACCTCTACTACCTCCAAGCTGATAGTGCTGGTGACCGTTTCCGATGTGGTTTATGTCATCAATAGATCTTAACGACACATCACGACCATGATGTTGGTGTTCATTAACTCACATATATGTATAATACACGACCGAAGAGGATAGGACTATAATATAGACTGTGACTCTTGTTACATATTATATTACGGTCTTATCTTTTATGAAACATAAATTAATACTATTTCTATTCAAAATAACATATTTTTGAGCGTCATTTTATATGGCATACATGTGTAGTACATGAACTACTCAATATTTATATATCTAATATAATTGAGCCTAACAAACATAAAACCTTGTATGTTTAAACTTAAACTAACCTTATATAGGTTTATATATAAGAAGTATATTAAAAAAAACTTGAAAAAATTAACCAAGAGATGGCGATACTATGTTTGACACGTGATACTTGATAAATTTTAATCACTGTTGTGGAATTATCGTAGAAAGCTGATGCGGAAGCCATGATCAACAGGTATAGGATGAAGATGTTGAATCTCAAACATCATATATCTAGAATTAAATTAGGTCTATTTCTCATCAAGTTTTGAAAAGAAACAATGATAATATATTTGTAAATTGATCTCATATGCAATAGTGACGCATTTAAAAACCACGTATTTGTTTAGACAATATAATTACCACTTTATAAGATTGATATAATTCTATTTAAATTACTTAGAAGTAATATAAATTGTTGACCAGTTAACAGAGTACGGAAACAAATTAAAAAGTAGAAAAAAATTGCTAGTTGAATAAAAAGACAAGTTATTTCAGTGAACAACAATAAAATGAACTCGGTAAACTTAGTCTTTAATGAATGGGTAACTTACTCCGTTCGCCTTTTGCTTTAAATCGCAACTAGTCTTAGAACCTGACATTGCTTTATACATATTATAAGATTATCAATATTTTCGATATCTAACAAGGTTATTAATTACTAGCCTCCAACGCAAAATAAGGGTGTCATAAGTATGACTACAATGTCCGTGTGTGTGTGTGTGTTTATTTTTGTCATCATAACTGTCAAACGGATCAACTGATTTTGATACGTTTTATTTCATTTGAAAGACAGTTTCTTTGAATTGGTCCCTAGCTATATTTAGTGTTAATCGGCCCAGCAATGTGAGAGTACGAACTCTTTTCAAAAAAGATAAAAGATATTTTGTCCTATGATAAAACTCAATTAAGTGCCACATGCATTCAGTGCAATTGATTGACTATTAATGCTTACGCATTGTTTTTAAATGACATTTATTGTATTACTATAAAGTTATATATAAAATAAGAAATTAATTATATTTTCATTCTAAAGAAAACCAGTTCGTAAATAGTAGAATCTTCAGAAAGTTTAAATGCTGCCTTGAGCAGCTATCTACTTCCGAGTGTTTTGCTTGTAAGTACTCCGTAAAATCAATATTCTAGAGTACGACTTGATTTAATTAATATTTTTTATTGTATTGTTTTTTAATTTCCATCCTAAAATCAAGACTTACCCTGTAAAATCTTTTATATAATTATAAACTTCGTAAAACATATTCTATCAATACAACTTTGAGTTCTTGGATTGAGACACTTCAAATAGTATCCAGCCATTGGATGATAGGTTTGCTTAAGTTATTTGTGGAGTAAGTTTGATTTAGTCTCAAACCACGACTCAATCATGTAGAGGGATGCTTGTATCTGGGGGATTGGGGACGTGGACTGAACAAATTTAATAATACATTTGGTATCACTATTCCAAAATAATATAAAAGAATATCTTCATAATAATAAATAAAGTTTCCATACATTTTTATCAAAGTGTCGTAAAAATTTAAATTTTGCCAGGGTCGTGATTCCTACCATCACTGAGAGTCTCGTGAAACACTCTTTAAGAACTTTTATAGGTCAATGTCCGCAAAATTATTCGGGTAAGGAAAACAATAATTAATAAATTGTTAAAAATAATCCTTTATTTAACATTTTTTACATTATTGCCATTACTATTACTTTAATTCGTTGACTTTGTAATAGTAAGGGCATTTTAAATTTCAGAAATTAAATATAAAGCCACAAAATTGATGACCTTATTTAGTTTTGTGATACTTATTGCTTCTTATAAAGTTCATTCACCTTTTTTAGATGTCTTAATATTGGTTAGCTAAGATCAAAGTTCGTTAAAGAAATCTATAGCCAATGCAACTCGATCTTTTATATTAGTAAGTTGGCAGTACTGGGAACCATTTCAATAGTGGTTTATGTACAAAGACCGACGACGTCGAGAATAATTTGCGTTTATTGCTAACAACTCACTGATAACTAGGAGAAAAGTAAAAGAATTCTGTTTTATCTGTTTACCGTTTCTAAAAAAATCGAAAATACTCGCGAAAATCTTAGATCTCATTATCTTTTCTTTTCTGTGCATATAGAAGAAATTAATAATGAGATAAAAGTGATAGGTATTAAACATTATTTGTTTTATTGTGGTTAGTAGCTTTTTTAGTTTAACCTCGAGTTATTCTGTTTTTAGTACCTATAAAAATTAAACCAAGATTATATAAGATATTCTAAACATTAGTTTTTATTTTCAGTGACAGTTATTGACTTAATTTGCCTCGCTTATTCCGGTTCCCAAATATTTGGTCTACGATTGTAACATTCGTCATTTTTAGATCCTTTGAGTTCTTTTTTATTGTAAGTTTTGTAAGTTTAGTAACAATATATATGAAATAATAACTCAGTCGTTGTTTTACGAATAAACTTTAACGTTTAAATTTATTTATAATCTACCATATTCCGATAAGAAACATAATTTTAAAAACAATTTGAAAATCAAGAAAATTATTATCCTTTTTTTAGTTCTATTATAATGTTTTTCTCTCATAAGTTTTCAATGATTCTAATACACATATAGAAGTGAAAATGTTTCAATTCTCCTTAAAACTTTCTTTGTGAAAATAGTAACTATAAGTTTTATATTTTGTTTTAATTGTAATTTCTTACCTTATATTGATCACTTTTAATAAATACAAGCACAAGTTTATTATTTGTTTCACTGATCCTTTGTCAAATACAGAATAAAAAAACCTCTGAGTTTGAAATTTAAAATTTATTAAAAACAAATTATTTAATAAACTAATGGATGAACCCCAACAATAATTCTATGATAATGTTAAAAATTGTGGATTCATTATTTTAAAATATATATTTATAAGGGTATGAACCAATTATTTTCCAAGATCCTAAAACATTATTATATTATCTGCAATAAATATTTAATTTCAGTCATAACCGTACATACAATTATATTATATATTTCAACAGATATGCAATGAAATGAAACCTGATTATAAAAGAAATAAAGTATTGGATTTATTAGGCAGACTAATTTCGACTAACTTTTTAAGGTTCTTTGGTCTCTCAGAAATCGGATACTATAAGTGAGTATTTTGAGGTTCAATATTCAACTAGCACGAAATAGTTTTCTTGATAAATATAGATCTCAATTAAAATCTATCCTAGAAATACTTTTGTTGTATAACATAATGTCGAATAATGCTCTAAGATTTTTTAAATTTCTGCAGCTGTTTTTGTATATTATCTTGATAATAATATATGGGGAAATAGAATTAACATAGGATAGAACACATATAAATATTGCTTAATAATAAGACAATATATATTGAAATAATTAAACATTTTAGAATAATCATATCTTAGAATTAGTTATTCTGATTTGATTACATCTATACTATTAAATTATATATAAAATCTATATCAGTTTTATATAAAATAACTCTGTTGATATGTATTTAATAATATTTTTTAAATGTCAATAAATGTTCAAAATCAATACCTGAGAAAAAGTAGACCCGTCATTGCGGTCACTATTAATAAATATGATCATTAGCTGTAATCAGTCCATGGCTGATACTCATAGCACGTTATTGAGCTATTTCCTTCGAACTCTCCCTACCACATCACGAATAGGATTGGCCATTTAGTTACATGTCGTTCCTACCTACGTATACCAGTTGAGGTCTGAGCAATTCTTAGTTCTTTGATGAATAACATCGCTACGGATTCGATCACACAGAGAATCTTCAAGAATTTATGACTGATGGTCAAACTTCACTGTATGGCTACGTTTGTGTACAGAGAAGGGATGATAAGGAGGTCGATTATAACACTCAGATTTTTATTATTTTGCATAGAATACTAAGTTTTCTTCTAAGACAAGATAATTTTTATAGTTCAGGTATATATCTACTAAAGCTTAACACAAAAAAATTGGTAACAGTGAACGATATTAATGATCCCTTCTCGGACAAATCTTGAGATGGCGTAACTTCCGAAATAGATACCAGATAATGTATAAGTTTAGATAATGTAGAGAAATATCATTTTTTCCTTACAGCTTAAAATATTAAAAAAAAATATTACAATCACTTATTGTCTTATTTTTGATACGTCTTGGGCATAATGACTTTAAATAAAATATATTTTTTATCATATATATTTTTTTAATATGTATGAACTACTTATCACAAAATAACTAACAACTACTACAAACTATCACAAAATCAAAAAAGGAAGTGATTTTCAAAGCAGTAAAGTTACCTTAATAACTATCTTTGACACGAGACACGTGGAGTGCGTGGTGTGTGTGTGACATTGACACCTTCTACTTAACTTATAAATACAAGGAGAAGAGAATGAACTTTACTAAAAAAATATAATGAAATTATGTAAGAAAAAAAAATTAAATAACTTTACAAACACTAGCTAATTGTAACAAGAGTTAAAATGACGTATAATTCAATTAAAGATCTTTATAAATAATTTTAACATAAATCTATTGATTTGTAATTAAACACTGTTAAATAAAGAACTATCGTACTATCGGATAGTCAGTGGTGGCCTAGTGGTTAAAAGGCCCGCCTCTCATGCACGAGGACGAGGGTTCGATCCTGGTCCGGGCAAGTACTAATGTGATTATTCCGAGTCATATGTACTTTCTAAGAGTATTTAGACATCACTGATTAATTCTGATTACCAAAGAGGGTTGATGTCAGGCAGGCTGCCGGTCGTAAAAAAATTGCCAAAACTATTTACATCATATAAGGCAGACCCTGGCTAAAGCTGGGAAATTGCCAGGAAGAAGAAGAAGAAATATTGTACTATCGTAATGACTCAGGGAGAGGAACTGGTGCAGGGTAACCAAACTCATGAATATTGAAAATTGTTGGATGCAACAAATTGTATCATCATCATCATCATCATGATATATACATTAATATCAAATAACAAACAACTCACAATTATCAACCACATCTATTGTATTGGGTACCAGTTATTTTGAAAACAAACAGTGAATTAAAAAACTTTTCTTCACTTCCATATATCTATTGTTTATATCGAAATACTTCGAATCCTTAATAATGTAACTCAGTCGGTATATTAAAATGAAACAATGATAAAGCCAACTATCATGACACTGACAGTAGAGACATATTTATATATAAAAATATTTTATAAAACGTCTAACTATTTATGTAAAATATTCTCAGTTTTCGTCCTAGTTTAAGTGTTCGTCCTAGTTTAAGTGTTGGTTCTATTTCACACGTAACGTATTCAAATATTTTATATTTTAATAGTGATGGAATAATTAGAAAATAATAACTCTCTATTAATTATGGTGTTTGAATGGTTTAATAAAATTACTTTCTATATTTCCATATTAAAAGTAGAAAGATATTGTCGCTGAAAATTCATTATTTATCAAGAACATATAAAAGCGTCACATATTGAGAGTGCATGAGAATAAGTTTTAAATCTTCATATAACTCAAGTTCTGAACAACTTTAATGAAACCTAACGAGTCCTCAAACATCAAACTTCTTATCGATATATGAACTAGTTCAGTCTTGTCTATACACGTTGTGAGGGAATATAATATAAACATATTATAATATACTCAAAGTTCAATAATCCTACTTAATGATCGCTTTATAATAGCTTGATAATTTACGTAGCAGAAATTTAATATTAAATATGACTTGCTTATTTGTTGTCTATGACTAAAATTAATATATATCATTGTATTTCTTTCCTTTCTAAATCACCAAAGGTCAAAGTCTTTATAATATAAATCATACAGACAATAAATCGTCAGGTTCAGGACTCTATATCCTATTAGCATACGGCTGAATTAAAAAAAATAGAGGTTAATCTTACTTTTCGTATCACATCAATAAGTAGATTATTTTACGAATTTTAAACTAAGAATTTATGTAAAATGCGTCTTAATAACGATGATAACTTTAAAACGTCTAACTTATTAAATCTACAAAAATATAAATACGTTTTTCTTATTTCCTTTTATTTCTTATAAGTTCCTATTTAATAATCTACCAGATAAGTATAATTTCAAATCTTCTGATTTATACCTTAATATATGAAATTTCTCTTAAAATGATACTAAAATCGTTTCTTTAGTTTAAATATAAAGTAAAATTTCACCTTAAATTGTTATGCCAGCAATGCGACGTTATGGCCAATATACTAAAAGACAGAAGTCGTAAAATGAATACCTTATAAAATAACTTTATTACTTAAGAAAAAGCCCGGAAATAATTTACGATAACAGCAAAAAGAAACTAATAAAAATGTAACTTATTACAAATAAAAGTTCAAAAACGAAAAATAGTTAAAAGAGACATAGTTTCCTATTCAAATCGGTTAATATTTATATTAGTTTAGAAACATTACCGCAGATCTTTATTATGATATAAACTGCAATATCAAACAATATCCAATACATATTTTCAATTACAATGAAAGTTAAAATTAACTTAGTCTTAAATTACTTCCATAAAAATATATTAAATCCGTCCTGGAAATGAGCTAAGTTTTATATTAAAACATTTTCTTCTATTTAATGAAAGGATTAAAAGCGGTGTGACAAATCACTTAAAGTGGGAAGTTGAATCTAATTGCTTCAACCACAATTAGTAGTATCATGTATAACTAATAGAAGGGATATGGAATTATTAAGATTTAATTATAAAAGACACTGATATTTACATATTATAATGTGCATTAATTTGAAAAACATAATTACGGCACAATCAAATGAAGAGACCAAAATATTTTATATAAAAAAGATGTGAGTTATGAACAAATATGAAAAATAAAAATAGCCAAAGGAACGCCTAATATAGGATTAGGATTTGAAGACAAGATTATATCAATTCGAAATAATTTCACTTTAACCCAAATTCTTATTAAACCGTAACGTTGGCAGCAAGATTTACTTAAAATGATTTTATAAATTCAAAACCCTAGAGCTATGAACCACAGAGATCTGGACGGGATTTAAGATGTCTTTTTAAAGTTAAATAAAATTAGAACTTTATATTAAAAGCATCATTATGATCGACAATCTATAATCATAGTTGTAATAACGATAAGCCTTCATGATTTAGATGAATATAAACTTAAACTTCGTATAAAGCAACAATTGTTAGTAATGCTCTTTAAATATGATCAGATTGTTATATGTAGTAACATTATTATTATAACCGGGCTTCTGTTTCAATAGATTTTAACGACAATGGTATTCCCATTGCTGTGATGATTGTCGCTTATCAAATATACCGTATTGAACATTCCATCTCAATTGGATATTAATACTGATCATTCAATAATATTACTCGATTATACTACATAGTTGGGATATTAATGGATTGAAGCAAAATGTCACTGTTTGTTATAACTATAAAAAAATTTAATATATATAATATAACTACAATATAAGTTACTCGCGTTTTATTGTTCCGTACAATTCCATCTTTTCTAAAAGTGGGAGACTCTATTTTATTTCAGTTAATGTAAGGTTAGTCAAAGCAATATATAAATATCAATGAGTGGACTTAGATCGTCATCAAAAATCACGTTATTAATTATTGAACAAAGCTATGTCTGAAGTTGGAAGGTTCTTAATATTATTAAAACAATCGGGATACATAAAGTTACAACTTGTAACAACTCTCGTCAAGTGGCAGTTAGGATGACTTTGAATTTAAATAGTCCGATTACAACCACACACGAACGCAAGCCGTACTCCTCGAGTTTTATCTGTTTTATTATTATTACATATTAATTAGAAAAGATAACAATGAATAAAGGATAATAATGAATAATAATAATATTTATAAGAAAAACAACACACTAATTATAATGAGGTAAAAGTCATGCTGCCACAAAACATTGTTTTATTTTGAAAAGCATTTTGTGCGAAATCTTGGTGCATTTGAAACTTACATATGTAGTTAAATGTAGTAATTTTAATATATAAATTATTTTTATTGTTTTGAGCTATGACTTATTGCATGAGGCTGGAGTTCAGTATTAAAAGGATGGTCTTAATACGATGAAGAAAATCATTATCCAATAAAAGATTCCCACAACTCTACAGTATGTAAACTTTTGACGATTTTGAAATTGTAATTGTATATAAGATTTTATATACTTTTTTGGATAAATCCATTTTTAACTTAAGAATATATATGTATTGTATTATTTAGTCTGAACTTATTACATTGTAGATTAATGGTATTGTGATAGAACTCTAAGTATAGTCAGAAACATCATAAAGAGATACAACAGAAAAAAGCATTATAATATGTCTTTCGAATTTATGTGAATAAAATTTCAATTTGTCGCTAGTTGAATACATAAAATATAAACGTCATCTGAATGAATAAATACTCGACATAACTAAAATATAAACTTTGGTATATTCAGTACCAAAGTAATAGCATCTTTTATTTTCTCTCTCCAAACAGACACATTTTTTGTCCATAATAAAACTATCAGGAAGCAATCGATATCCAACATTACTGTAACCTCTTCTACCTCCAAGCTGATAGTACTGGTGACCGTTTCCGATGTGGTTTATGTCATCAATAGGTCTTAACGACACATCACGACCATGGTGTTGGTGTTCATTAACTCAGATATATGTATAATACACGACCGAAGGAGACAGGACTATAATATAGACTGTGACTCTTGTTACATATTATATTACTATCTTATAGTTACCTTTTAATTACTTTATCAAATTAATTGCAATTCAGTGAAAGTTAAACTAAATATTTAATAAAAAAGATAGAAAAAATATAATGTCAATCAAATAGTAAGTTACCTAAAAAACTAAATTAAATTAAAGTCAGTAAACGTATTCTTTAATAAATGGTTTCTAACTGTTACATTTTTTTATAAACCACTGCTTGTCTTATACCTCGCAGTTACTTTATGTAAAGTCTGTCTATCTTTTCTTGAGTATCTAATAATCTCATAAATTGTCTAAGATTTTATCATCTACTTAATATACTCGTACCATCAATAACATTGTTACATAAGCAAAAATATATTTGTATTATAATTAAAAGGTAATTAAAAGAAGATAACTAGCGAGATCGTTTAAAAGTTATTGTATTCTATTAAACAGGGACTACCGATTTTCTTAAGTACATTGCGAATAAGGGGTATATGTAATAAACATTTATAATAACATTTCATATCTTAAAAATGAGTTTAAATTTAGAAGCATTTAAAATATTGTCGGTTGTATGAAAAAAATAATTAATTTTACTTTGTAATTACGATAGTTTGATATAATTCGTTGATATCTTTAAGGACACCTACCAAGAAGAGATCAATCTCTGTTTATCATATAGTCATATATCTGACATTTTGTGATACTGTACAAACTTGTTGATGTATGTATGTCCGTGTATTGTGTATATATAGAAATATCGATGCCGATACGACAACTTTATATGTTCCTAAAATATTCACTTGTAACCTGACAGAAACAGTGAATTGTATTTTATGCCATGAACATGAATATTATTGTCCATTTCAACATACAAACACATATCCAAACAAATAGTTTTATAGTAAAAGATATAATTTAGTTGTAGTATGTATTTCATTAATAATTTTTGAAAATATTAAGTAAACAAACTTTCGTTTATTGAATTTTTAACTCTCTGTTCTAATTCAGATGTTTTATCAGTTGTATTTCATGTTATATTTAGTATCTAACATAGCAAGACACGCATGCTTACTACTATTAAATTTAAATATTACTTTAAATTTAGCAACTGCTTTTAGGATTATTTTAATGATATTTATTTATTTATTTAAGAAACTTTATCATGTAAGAAACAATCTTTAAACACTTATTTATCATCACATTCTATTTTCCTCGCAAAGTTCTATAGGTTTGGAATAAAAACTGCTATTCCCTAAATTTAATTGTTGATTTAAAATTATAATGATATTTAAAATATCAAATATATTATTTTAAAGTCAGTATCATTGTTAATGGTAAAAGGAATGAATTGTACTGGAGATGAACATTTTTGTTATTTATGTAGAAAAAGGATGAGAAAGAAAAAATCGTTTTGTTATATCTTTTTACATAGAAACTACAATCGTAACAGCTAATTGCACATTAAAAAGCCAGTTTAAATTGTCGATAAATAATCAAAATAAAGTTATTAACGTAAATTGTTAGAATTAAATATACTTATGATTGTTTTGTAGAAAAACAATTATACCAGAAAACTGATCCGAGCATTCTTACTTCCACGTTTGCATAATATTTAAATTTTAAATAAATTAAGATGACATCACCAATTGATTTCATCTTTAGCGACCGCCGCAGTACTAACATGTACAGAAAATATACATATGTTAAATAGATTGGTTGGAGTTTAAAGACTCACCGATGTAAGTATCTATATGTAGGTTGGTAATTAAGCGATTTATTGTTAATTAGAAGTGATTAATTACTTAATTATAGTATAATGTTTTCTGTAATAATGTTTATGAACAATGCATTTGAATTGACTTCATTATGATATATAATTACTGCTGGCGTGTATAATGAACAAAGGATTTTAATATTTGTTCGTCTAACTTTTACCACACGAGAGTGAAAACACAGCATATCAAATTAACGTCCATATACATATATTCGTTTATTTTAATAAATGATGGGATAAAATCAAATTTGAGCACATTATAATGGCTGAGATAAATTCAGAGTTTTGAATTAAATATGTTAAAGTCGTTAAATTGAATGTTCAAAACCAATTTCTCGTCTCATTATGAATATCTGTATATTACAAAATATGTTTTAAATACATGTCAATGTGGACCTAGTAATCAACGAATTTCCAATATTCGTTATAGAAAAAGCACTCTATCTAGTCTGAATTGATAGATTAAAAAACTATGGAGCATAGTACTCTTCTTACCTTAAAAAGAAAAGTAAACATTATGTTATTGTAATAACTTTCTACGACTTATATCAATAAGTTAAATTAATTAGTCTTGTTTGCTATTCATTCCTACAAGTTAGAAATATAATCCAAAGACCGGATTGTCACCAAACTTGCTAGAGAAATCTGAGATATAAGTAAAAAATTTTAATATATTAAGCGATTAAGTATTATTTCTAATTTAAAATTTATAATAAATATCAAAGGAAACAAAAAAAATCTTCTTAGTAATATAAGTACAATAATGGGTAGGTATTTAGCTCATGTTACACGTTTTAATAATTGGAGTTTTATATTTACAAATACTTTCTATATTAATGTTTATAATTTCTTCGGCTGTGTATTTGTTCAGTGAATTCTGACGAGATACAAACGACGTCCTCTATTAATAAGAGTTTATAGATTACTGTCATAAATTAAAAACATTATTATACCTTTTTATGCTTCATGAGAATTTAATTATAATTTTATGAAATGAAATTTGAAAATGTGAATTAATATTCAATTTTCATTTTTGATAGAGCGAGGCGTGAAAATCTGGCTTCTATTAAAATTATTGTGATAATTTCGCTCGTACTTTGTAAAAGCATTCTAAAGCTTGAAGATGCTTATCCTACATTCTTTTTTTTAATTTTTTTTATTTTAAAGGCAATTAACTAATTTCAATATTAATTAATGTTCAAATTGGGAATGATAAAATATATACGAGTATATAAATCTTATTAACTATAATAGCTTTGACAGATTATTTTATATTTATTTTTCATCTTTTTAAATGATTTATATTTCGAATTGTATCTGAATTATTACATTAAGTTTAGTACTTTTTATGACTTGAAAATATTGTACAATAATAACAGTTGAAAAAAGGTGAAACACAATAATATTTGAAATAATTTAAAATTAATATTGAGAAACTTCTGACACATAACCCGGATTATTTATCAGAAATATGAACGAAAATATATGACGTCATGTAATATAATAACTATAGCTAATTCCTAAGGCTTCCATTTTAACTTTTCCAAACACTACATTTTTTTTATGTAAAAAGTGGCAAATGGCAAAGGCCACTTGATGGTCAGTAGACACCCTCGCCCATGGACATCCGCAACATAGATGTTGCGTGCTTAGAAAAGGGAGGGGTGGGAAAAAGGAGAAACCAGGAAAGGGTGGGAACAGGGAAAAGGCAACCGGCTCTCTCACTCATCAAACGAAACGCAGTCATTACTGACTACTTCACGCCGATCTTCTGTGAGAGGATGGTACTTCCCCGGTCGAGCCAGCCTATGTTCGAGCTGTAGTAACTTAACCACAGCTAGGCTCTACCACCTTTAAGACATCTTACAGCACTTTAATTTAAAAACTTAGGTTTTATTTTAAGACAGTTTTATTTAAATAAAAAAAAATAATGCGGTCGAAGTCGGGGGGAAAAACTAGTATTTACTAAAGCTTTACAAAAGCTGAGGTAATATACAATGATATTAATGTCCCTTCTCGGACAAATCTTGAGAGGGCGTAACTTCCGAAACAGAAACAAGTTAGATAGATCTACAAGTAGTATATGTATATAATGTATAGGAAAAATCTTTCCTTAGTGTTTAGTTTTTAATTAATTTTCAAATGTTCCCATTATTAGGTTCTTGTATTAATTGTATGCTAAAACGATGTTTTCTTTAAGACATAAATATTAATTTATACAGTTATCAAAATTTTAAACCAAAATAAACCCAGTGAGAGAAATTAAATTATCGTTATATGTCGTTTGATAAAAAGGTTTTGCTTTCTAATAGTAAATAGACAGTTTCTAACGGTTTCACTAATTATTCAAATAACCGTAGAGCATTTAGTAGGAATTGTATTTGGGAACCACTAGTTTATAGTGTAACTAAAAGCATGGTTTTTTAGAAAAATAATTATATAACTACTAAATTAAAGAAGATAAATTCGAAGTTTCTATGAATAACAAAGACAAACTTTAAATTAAACACAAAATGGAATTGAAAATTGATATTATTTAAATGTGTAATAATATCTAGAACAAGATGAAAGTCGATCTGAACCTTCGAAATATCGAATCTGAATATTCGAATAAAATAAGAAAAGAGACTAACTATTTCATTTTCTATCATAAATATGTTTAATAATACAAATAATATATTTAACATACACTTACTTACAAGATATGTAGGAAAATCCTCATCAATATATATATATATTATATTTTCGTATATCTAAACCTACATGTCTCTAATACAATTGACTGTCTCGCTCTAGGAATCTAAAGAGAATTTGCTTTTCAAAACTGTTACGTTACTTAGTGTACTTTAATAACTATCTTTGACATAAGACACGTGCGTGGTTTGTGTGTGACATTGACACCTTCCCTTAACTTATAAATAGAAAAAGAAGAGAATAAACAAAAATATATTTAAAAAAATGTAAGAAAAAAATATCAAATAATTTGACCATTTAATATTATGATTAATATGAAATCTTTAAAAATGTGGGTATACAAAATGAATCAGTTTTACTCTAACTTAAAAAATATTATTCAACTTTTAAACATATTATTACAATATTGCTATTCGTTATTATAAGACCGGATTATATTTAAAAGTAGTTGATTTGTGATCGTCATTGGTAGTATTAAATATAATATCTATAGTTATAAAGAGACAATTAAAATTGTAACGTCGACAGTTAAAAGAATCTAAAGCACCTTATTATTCAGTATAAATATGAACTCACGAGATGCGATTGGAACGACATTGTTCATGAAAATTATCACTAAAAACTCTCTATGAAGATGTAAATTGTATATAAAATGTTAATATTTTAGTAGCGATTTAAAAAACCATAATTACAATAGGCATAGTTCAAAATTTTATCATATTTTTTTTATGTCCATCATATTTTGTGATGGTTCAATAATTTTCAGTCTTTTTATTTAAACGTTGTCTTATTTTTCACAGATATATAGCCATTCCAATGACAAAGCCCTACTCCGCTTTGTGTGTTTTATAAAAACAACTGGTTTTTAATATTTGCTCCGCGTATTATATCATTAAACACGTAATTAATTCTTTAAAATGTTGAAATTGTAAATCTATACGATTTAACTATAATTGAAAGAAACTGTAAAATCTCTTGAACTAATAATTTAGAGATTATTTAACATTATTAGTTTTTGTACTGTTTAAGTTAAAATATATGAATAAGTTTAGAAGAACTTTAATCTTATATACATAGTATTGCGGAAGGTCAATAATTTATAATTTAGTAACTGTTTATTTAATGTTGGAGGAAAATTATTAATTTATTTATTGTAAATACTAATATGTAATAAATATTTCATAATTTACAATCAGATCAATAAAGTTTTAAACACTTAGAAAGGTTTTGAAATATTATTGAAAATAAACAAATCGTCAATTTGCAGAATTAATTCAAGTATTTTCAAATTCCTAAAAATTCCTAGATATAGTGACTTAGTTACATCTCTAAAACCTTGAAGGGGACTGAAAATTTTTTCACAAATAAAAATCTTTTAAAACTTATAAAAACAGAAGAGTATTAGTAACATTTTAATTTAAAAACTACTAAAGTACCATATTAATAACTGATCGAGAAATTTAATATTCCATGATATTAAAGAAACTTGTGACATAATATACAGAAGTTTTTTAATATCCACATTTTTAAGTGAGCACATTAAATATCTTGAGGATCTTATAGGATATAAAAATATTAATACATAATATATAAAAAATGTTCCTTATTAATTGTCTAGCAAAAATTGATTTTCATATTAAATAAGTACTACACAATTAGTTAATTATTAATAAATAAACTCTTTGTACTCGTAAATATTTGTGTTATGTCCTATAAATGAATTCGGTGAAATATTTGATTCAGTTCATTAAAGTTTATACAAGTGTATTTCAACCAGTATTAAAGCATCCTTCGAGGAATATTCTTCTCTCTGTATACTTTCCTATTTGTAGTATATGTCTGTGCGTCCGTCCTTCGAGACCATTTTATTCAAGAACGTGTGGAGAAATGTACTTAAAATGCATAAGGAAATACTCTTTAATTTTGCTACCTCTATGGGTTATGGAAAATGAAATTGTTGGTCCACGAAATTAAGACCTATTTGCTTATTCTGTGTTCATATAATACATTTTTGTACGACTGCAAGAAACCAAATTTTTTTGGGGAATTCGTTTTGACCTAAAATTTTTTCTTACTAAATATGTAAAACTTTAAGTTGTATTTTAATATAAACGTTGCAGTTGTCTTTCTCTTAGATATTCACACGTTGCTGTACATTCATATCGTGACAATAGTTTTCAAACATATGATTAGATTTAACCGACAATTATTTTATTCACGATTTATTTAAAAGTTTAACTAATGATTTGTTTGAACATATCAGTTTTTCCTTCTACTTATGATTTTCTTTTAATTTAAAGAAACACATCTTCGCAAATAACTTAACCTTTAGTTCGAAATGATAAATTAACTACTTGTAACTTCTCTGTTTCTTTGAACATGTAGGTATATTCATATATATACATTTCCAACAAATATTTATATGAGTTCTATGAGACTGTCTGGTATAGCTCCACAATGATAACAACTATGTTAATAGTTCTCTGGTTCGTCGGTTATTGTTTAACTTATATAAATGGTATGAATATTACACTTTGAATCAAGTTGAAACTATATACATTCCGCAACTATTACAATATTATACAATACAACTTGAAGATATTATTCAACATGTAAATATAAAGATGTACATATAGCCTTAAAGTATTGTTTATATGGTGTAATTAATATTTAACATAGCGTCTAATAACAACTTATTTTTTAATGTTGATTAATTTATACCTTATTCCTTATTTCTGTTTGATTAAGTAGAAAAAGATACAATGAACAGACAATTTAACTATATTTTTATATAATACTAGCTTTCCGCCTGCGGCTTCGCACGCGTGGATTTCAGTTATATCGCGTTTCCAAGAGAACCTTTCAAAAGTCTGGGATAAAAACTGTCCTATGTTCTTTCTCAAGGTCAACTCTATTTCTGTACCAAATTTCATTAAAATCAGTTCAGTGGTTTAGGCGTGAAAGCGTAACAGACAGACAGACAGACAGAGTTACTTTCGCATTTATAATATTTCGCATTTGTAGTATAATGTACCTACTGAGCCAAAATAACACCATTGAACATGAGTCAACTTTGACGCCTTTTAATATATATTATGGTTTGCAAAAAATAATAATTTAAAAAAATATAGAAAAGAAAGCTTATTTATAAGACTAAATTAATGAATTAGTTTTACTGCATAGCAACAACTTTCATGTGAATGGGTTTTGAGACGGCCTTGTATGGGGCTTTCCCACTGTGCGGCTACCGACGACCGACTGCAGTTGCGCACAGTGGGACAATCGCGTATGTTCGTCTCAAAACTCTGTATCTCAGTTATTTCAAAACTGATCTATAATTTCGCACACATATATGTGAAAGTAAAAGTCTTAATATAAAAAATAATAATTTTGAAAATTATGTCTATTAATTTATTTAAAAATAAAAATAAATATATTTAAATATGTTTTGGCACCATATCAGAAAATTCGCAAATATGCGCAACTTTTTTTTCTCCTTGTGTAAACTAATATAAAAAGATCGTAATACAATAAATATCTCGACATCGGCAAACAGCAGTGAACGGGTAAGTCTCGTTAAAAAAAAAGTAAGCCGAAAATTATACCATTTAAACTATGGTGGTTAATTTTAATTAATTTATTTATTATACATAACATTATTAAACAAAAACGCTAGGAGAAGATTATAAGCATTTCAAAAATGTATAATACTTATACATTTATATCAAAAACTTTGCAGTAATGTGGCATTGAATTATAGTAGTGTATTATGCCTAAATCATATCATTGAACACGAGTTAGCTATGCCTTTTTATATACATTATGGTTTGCAAAAACTTATTTAAAATATGGAAATGAAGCTTATTTATTAGACTAAATTAATTAATTACTTTTACTCCATAACAACGACTTTCACGTCAAACGATTTTGAGACGGCCTTGTATGGGGCTTTCCCAAGTGCACTATGAGAAAATCGCGTATGTGCTGTCTCATAACTCCGTATCTCAGTTATTTCAAAACTAAATGATCTATAATTTTAAAGTTTCATGGTTTTATCTTCTAAAATTAAGAAATCCCATACAAACTGTCAACCCTTATTTCACCCCTACACTGGGTGAAATTTCAAAAACGCTAGAGCAAATGTTTAAATATATCCTATCAAGTGCATAAATATAAAGTTTCATGGTTTTATTTCTTCTAAAATTAAGAAATCTCATACAAACTGTCAACCCTTATTTCACCCCTACACTGGTTGAAATTTCAAACACGCTAGAACAAATGTTTAAATATATCCTATCAAGTGCATAAATATAAAGTTTCATGGTTTTATATCTTCTAAAATTAAGAAATCCCATACAAACTTTCAACCCTTAATTCAACCCCTCACTGGTTGAAATTTCAAAAACGCTAGAACAAATGTTTAAATATATCCTATCAAGTGCTTATATATAAAGTTTCATGGTTTTATATCTTCTAAAATTAAGAAATCCCATACAAACTTTCAACCCTTAATTCAACCCCTCACTGGTTGAAATTTCAAAAACGCTAGAACAAATGTTTAAATATATCCTATCAAGTGCTTAAATATAAAGTTTCATGGTTTTCTCTTTTAAAATTCAGAAATACCGTACAAACTTTCAACCCCTATTTCAACCTCTTCATCTCCTTTTCCGCAATAAAAGGTAACCTATATTTTTCTCAGGGTCTAAAAATTGTCTGTGCCAAATTTCATCAAAATCGTTTGAGAGGTTTAAGCGGGAAAGCGTAACAGACAGACAGACAGAGTTACTTTCGCATTTATAATATTAGTTGTGATTGACTCCCCCCTCATACCCCAGTGACGCTTACATGAAGCCTACATCGCATGCTGGCTAGCTGAGCGCGATGAGCGTCAACCACGCGACTTTTTTCTAATACTTGCATTTTTAAACTCATGATATCTTCCGAATGAAATGTCCGAATTGAATAATTCAAAGAGTTATAAAAAGGTATTGAAGCCGTCTTGAATATAAAATAATTTTTATGATAAGGATTAATACCAAGGTACAAATAGAGAATTAAATTAAATTATTAGAATAAAAAACCGCTTACTGTGACATAACTATAATATTTAGACATATGCTGTCCCGACACTTTTTGTAGATGATGATGAGTTCTGCAAAGTCATAGTAAATGATTTGCTTCTACCATCAATAGTTTTCGCAGCGCACGCGACGTAAGGAATTTTTCAGATCATTTTTTTACACCTTGGGTTACATTATTGGAGTTTTAGTAAGGATCTCTAATTTTTATTTAAATATAATATAGCTTATATTACTCGGGAATAATGTAGCTTTCCAAAGGTGAAGAAATTTTTGAAATCGGTTCAGTAGTTTCTGAGCCTATTCATAACAAATAAACAAACAAATCTTTCCTCTTTATTAATATAGATTTCTTATTTTTCATTACACTTTGTTTATCTTTGGCGTGTAATTGTGTAATTTGATCAAATTCAAGTAAATGATTAATTAATTCACTTTACGGATGTATGTTTTTCGAGAATTCTAATTTTAATTTATGGACATAACTAATATTTCTGAGCACCTTTGCCTGCATGTCTTTTGTAGAGTTTTTAGTGAGATAAGGGGAATGTGTACTTATTATATGTACTAGATATGCTTACCAAAAATCGGTGACATCTGTCTCCAGTGTCACATGAACTCATACGTACGTACTTTTAATTAATGATGGAATAATTTTGAGAAAGGGGTATTTAAATATATTAGAAAGATGTATGTATATATTTCTTGTCCAATATTACTAATTGACATACCAAGATTCAAAGAACATTTCATGAAACTTTTTTCTGGATTTTTTTTATTTATTCCTGACTTTGTTTTAATAATTCGGTTAAATCTGCACTGAATTTAAAACAAAATTTATATATGTATTTAGTTAATGTAATTACGTTATCGAAATAAATATTTTTTCTGTGGTGTACATCATAAATGCTGTCGTAATTAGTCGTGAAACCATTAACTTCCCATTACACAATCATGTAACTGATCTAATGGAGATTTTTTCCTTAAATGGTTTTCTATGAAGATTATAAACAATTTTCTATCTGTACATTATTTATCGTGATACTTTATTCTATTTTTATAACAAAACCAATAAAGTTAAAAGATTATTAAGTTAAATAAATCTTCAAACACTATTACGTCATCTTATATATTTCTGAATTTTACATAAGTATTTATGAATTAAAATTAGTTTCTAATATAGGAGAGGAAACTTTTCAGTACTTCGTAGATTCACCGTGCGGGTGCCGGGTCCATCGCATTACAGGGAGAGGAGCTACAACAGTTCCTGGGACTTGCGACCTAGGTATAGGATTAAGGGGCCCTTATCTGACGCGAGTCAAACCTTCACCTCCACCGTCCAAGCTTCTCTATATACAAACAAGTTTGAAAAGAATCTATAGTTTATAGGGAAATTTTAAATTGAGTCACTCTATACGTCACGAGACGAAAGTTGTGAAACTTCCCGATTTCTTTATCCTGAGAATTTAAATTATATGATAATTGGATTTGAATTATGCAGCTTTGAATTGCTAAGTTAATAATGAGATATTAGATTGTGTAATATTTTTCTTTGAATGTCCAAATACCTAATGTAACAAAGTTATTTGATTACGTTTTCTATTAAATACTGATCAGATAATAATTAGTCACTGTATAATTCAGAGACTAATGGTAGCCTTGAATAATAATACGATCTTATAATCAAATCTAAGGTCATTAAATTTATGTCAATATAAATTTTCTCACTTTACTTAAAGATTTAAAACAAATGTAATTTGATTTATTTATTTATGTATCTTTTAATATATGGATAGTATATCAGATTGAAAAATATTAAGGTGAAATAACTAATAACCGTTTGGAGTCAGGGCCTATAATGCACTACATATAGTAGTAATAAAGACAGAAGCAAATTTCTGATATATAAGAGGCAGAATGTGCCCACTGGTTCTGTAACTTAAATACATGTGTAAGTGGTGTTATTCAGAAAGACGTAATCAGTCGTAAGGTTGTACTTGAAGTGATTAAACTTTCAGTTTTAAATTTTGTAATGATAAATGTGAAGACGTGTTACAACTTGTCTAATTTACAACAGATTATACTATTTTCAAGGACTTAAAGTACCTATAACAGACGATCACAAGTGGAAAATAAGATTTTACAAAAAAAAGTAAGTAAGAAATACACTTATTTGACGAGATCTCGCTCCAAAAATCTGAATTAAATGTATTGTTTTCAACGTATTTAATTTAAAACCTCACCAGTTCTGTATTCTCAAACAAACATGAGCTAAGCTAATGAGATAAAATCATATTATCATTTGAGCTTAACTGTGCTGTCTGTGTTTTGACTTTGAAATATTTTTCTACCTGTTTCACCTGAGTTTAAACAATTAAAATAAACCCTAACTGAAATCCACTTTTAAAATTATGAAGTAAAAACACTAGAGAGGTTGAAAGGAGTTGGAAATTTCAAAAATGTTTATCAGTAGTCTTACCAAATGTAGTTAGTTAAGAAAACTTTCAATTATTGCTAATAGTTTGTATTGACGGTTGTATTTGAAATAGAGGATAAGGTTTTCAGAAAACTTATTGGAGCTATCTTGAATGATTTTCATGTACGTTTAATTATTATTTACTGATAATGATTTATGGTAATATGAAACAAAATTTATACACATAGACACTCATATGGTTTGAAAGATACTTTGGTTAAGAATATTTTAGCCTCGAGGTAACTAAAAAATCACTACTATAATATACTATATTTCTCGCCCACAACAAGAATGACGCACCAGTGATATATTTCAGAGTAAATTTCTTTGATCTGATAGCCTAAATTTCTAACTTTCTGAGGGACCATGCTCGAGTTGTAATTGTTAATATCTGATTGTTGAGCCAAAGGCGGTCTACCCAAGACTTCCTCAGGGTCTTACATTTATTATTTTGTACGTTACCAATTTTCTATGACCGGGTTTACTTATTGGGTATTGAGGTGTGATGAAATTTAAAGTTTGAGAGTTTAATTGAGTTCCAACCAGGACACCGAGTTTCCTTGTCGCTGCCTCACCTGTACTGATATTACGTAAAAAAAATGTATGAATTTTAATTATATAATCACGATTTTTTTTTGTAAAAATATGTGAATTCAAGTTTCAACAAACTATACATTTTTATAAGTTGATCATTGTAAGACATTTAGATAAGTAACAAAGTTAATACAAATACAAATAAATTTTATTTTTATTTGATAAAATTATAACCATCCAGTATTATTCTTAAAAATATCCTTTAAATGATTTTTCATAATGGTACGAGAGCTGGCAACGTCAAAAAAACAAGCATTTCAGGTAGGCTAGTTTTTAGATATGCTATCTCTCACACTCCCCTGGACGTCATACGGGCTATCTGGCTGCCGGTAGTGGTTGCGTTCATCAGTGCGCATCGTACTTGTGGAGGTAAAAAATTAATATATCAAATCATTTTAAGAAGGTTTTTTTTATTATTATTATTTTTATTGAACTATTCACAACATAAATTGATTATTGCCAGGTAGTTTTATTGTTGTTTAAACGGTGCCAAGCGGCAATTTTGAATTAAAAATTTATTTTTTTTCAAACTATTTTAGTATAGCTGAAATTTTAATAGCATGATATTTAACTATCTAAAAGCTCAGAATTAATTTGCCAGGAAAAAAATCGGTTGTAAACTTTTGCCAGATCGAAATAAAGTGTAAAGAAATGTAGTATCATTTAGCTTGGTCTAGAAAATTAATCGTCTAATAAATGATGGAAGAAGGATTAACAACTATTGAATTTATTTATAGATGAATACGGTATAAAAATAATACTTTATTGTTGTACAAAATTGAGATAATGATCAATGTTAATTTTGGAAAAGCGCTCTGGCTACCGAAAGACTAACCGCTTCACGTATGATTTCTAAAACCCTATCGTATAATTTTGAAAAAAAGTTCCGTAATTTTGATCCATCAAGTCTACCACCGAGTAAAGCTGAGATATATCAACACTTACTACGAGTTCGTTATGTCACAACGTTTTGGAGAAATGCTTATTTAAAATACCCAACATCTCTATCACCTCAAGCTTCTGGCTGGACCATTAATGATGATAAATATGATTTTATCTGGTTTGTTGGGGAGCAATTACCAACATTAGTTGCCGATATTATTATTAAAGGTAAAAATTTGAACTAAAATACAAAAAAAAATATTTCTCGAAAGATATTAAAATTTTTGATTCTATTACAGATAACAGCTTATTACAAAATGATAATAATTTTAAGGACGATGATGACAATGGAAATGACAGCAGTGATGAAGATCAAACTTAGCATTGATCATTATCTCAATTTTGTACAACAATAAAGTATTATTTTTATACCGTATTCATCTATAAATAAATTCAATAGTTGTTAATCCTTCTTCCATCATTTATTAGACGATTAATTTTCTAGACCAAGCTTAAATGATACTACATCTCTTTACACTTTATTTCGATCTGGCAAAAGTTTACAACCGATTTTTTTCCTGGCAAATTAATTCTGAGCTTTTAGATAGTTAAATATCATGCTATTAAAATTTCAGCTATACTAAAATAGTTTGAAAAAAAATAAATTTTTAATTCAAAATTGCCGCTTGGCACCGTTTAAACAACAATAAAACTACCTGGCAATAATCAATTTATGTTGTGAATAGTTCAATAATAATAATAATAATAAAAAAAACCTTCTTAAAATGATTTGATATATTAATTTTTTACCTCCACAAGTACGATGCGCACTGATGAACGCAACCACTACCGGCAGCCAGATAGCCCGTAGGACGTCCAGGGGAGTGTGAGAGATAGCATATCTAAAAACTAGCCTACCTGAAATGCTTGTTCAAAAACGTTGCCAGCTCTTAGAATATAACATTAAGGGTAAATCTTAATCTGATTTACAACTGTTCGTGACAGCCGAATTAAGCAAAATAATGCTTACTGTTGTGTAATATCTTAGTTCAATTAGAGGTAAATAGATTGTAATCACAAAAATTCACGTCTGAGTTGAGACTAGCAAAAAGAACTGTTTTATTTATATAGTGTTATAAATTTATAACAGTATATTTGGTTAAATATTGTGTTTGTCTTTTTTATTTCTTAAAATTATGATTTTGACTGTAAATTTAATTGTATACACTAGAATTTAAAATGATGCCGTCCAAAAACAAGCCCAAAAATAAATTCTCATTTTAAGTTAATCACGTTGTATTTTTTAATGTAGATGAGACTAATTAGACATTTTCTTTAAAAAGCGGTGACATTTTAAATTTCTAATATTAAAGCCTTTTTTTTTTTTTTTTTTTTTTTTTAATTTATTTGGGACAACAAACATTTGTACATCTATGAAAATATATATTATACAATTTTATAACCTTAATAAATGCACAAACCACACCGTTATCCACTAATTACATAAAAAAGAAAAAGAAATAAAAGAGATATTACAATGAATAATTAAAAAAAAAATAATAATAATAACAATATTAAATATATATTAACAATATTAAATATATATATATATATATAAGAAATATAAATACACATACATAATTACATACCTACTCACATAATAAATATATAATTTGAATTTATTATTACATACTGTTAACTAATATTATTGTTTGCTTTTTCAGTAATGGCTTTAATTTTTCTTTTATATGCACCTATTGTTGACCCAAAAATGTCAACATTATAAAGTTCAGCATTGTACGTTTGGGTCATTTGGTACAATGGTGCTCGCTTGCCAGCATTAGTTTGACATTTTTTCAGTTTGAATAATTTAGGTGTTCGTGTGTTACGTAATGAAACTCGATTGGGTACTAAGAAATATATGTGGCTTAATAATTGAGGACAGTTTAGATTAGAGTTGCAGATATTGTATAAGGATATTGCACTCAACAGTTTTCTTCTCGATGCGAGACTCCCCAATTTATATCTAACAAGCAACTCAGAATATGACAGATAGGAATGTGTGAATTTGTAATGTAATGAACGCAAATACCGACGTTGCACATTTTCTATCTGATCAACATATTTATTGTAAATGGGGTTCCAGATTTGTAATGCATATTCAAGTTGTGGTCTGATTAAACTGGAATACAGATATATGAGCGTAGACGGCTTTTTAAAATCCTTAGTTGATCTCATCACAAATCCGTACATTTTAAATGCGTTATTAACAATATTGTCAACATGCTTATCGAAATGAAGGTGCGAATCTATAATGATACCAAGGTCACGTACATGATTTACTCTATTTAATTGAGTCCCATTGAGACAGTATTCTTGCTTAACTATATTTTTATTTTTAGTTATTGTTATAGCGTTACATTTGGTCAAGTTGAGACGTAATTTATTCAGAACACAATATTCGCTAAGCCTGTTAAGATCGCTTTGTAAATCATGGCAGTCCGACAAATCCCGCACACTTAAGTATAATTTAAGATCATCCGCGTACAACAGGAACTTGCAATGTTTGAAGCATTGGTTTATGTCATTTATAAAGATTGTAAAAAGCAATGGCCCAAGTATAGATCCCTGTGGCACGCCGGAGGATGTAATAAAAGTATCAGACACAAAGCCTCTAACTACGACTCTCTGAGACCTGTTGATAATGTACGAAGCAAACCACCTCAATTTTTAGTATGTCTTGGTTTTAAGCTGTAAAAGAATTCATAATTCTTATAAAAAAATTGTTACTCGTGACGCTGGGGTGGTATTCTGACACAGTTTTAATGATAACAGAAGTAATCTATGAATATCTGTTTCCTCATCAATAACATTGATATTCTAGTAATACAGGATACGGTGGTAAAATTCCTTCGAAATTTCATTTGACCATATTACAACTGAACATAGTAAGAATACTTGTATCCTATTTGAGAGTTTATAAAGTGATTAGAAATTATATAAACCCTTAAATTATACAAACTATTTAAAGTATAGTGGACAAAATAAAAATTAAATACAAAAAATATACGATATGACAGAGTTATGTACATAAAGTATAATAAAAATATATTGTGTTGGTTTTTTTTAAAGTTCAGCCTTAATTTAATTACTGCCGATATTATTAGAATTATCTCTGTAAAATTAGAGAAAGTAATTACGCTCTAAATTTGATCTTTCGTGAATAAAATGTGCCTGAGAATGGTATCTTCTTTTATAATAATTGTAGAGATATCTTAATGAGTTTTTTATACATCATTAATGAAAATGATGCGGTATATATTTATATTGGTTTTAAAACATAGCCTTGTTTTATTTGTCTGTATAGAGTTCAGTATATATATGTACAGTTTCCGAATTTCAGCACAGATTAAGTGACTCCTTTTTCGCCATCTCAGCCGTCGCTGAATATATCTCGTGTATCTGATTTAAACACGTCTTATCTGGATGGGAAATTTAGTATGTAGAGGTGTCGAGTGAATTAAGGATTTGATGTTCTTATGCGATAACATCGCCTTCTGGATTAATACCGATTTATTAATAAAGTCACAGTTTATTCTCAGGAATCATGAGTATGCAAGAGAAGTTGTCTCAATTTTCATTTATTAATAATACCTATGTATACATCGGATTTTTCGGATATTTTTTTAAGAGAAATTTCTAATCGTCGACCATTCAAATGGCCCTCAATCGTACTCTTAATATTACTGTATAAATATTATAGTTAAAGTTATTATTTAGTAAGTTCTAGTTTATTAGTTAATTAAAATCAAAAAGATTCCAAAAACAAAATTTGTTTCTACTAACAGTTGTCTCCCCTTGAAAATCGGCAGCAATTTAAATTACAACAAGGAATACACTCTTTAAATTTTCCTTCACCTTAATTTAGGGACCACAACTATGTAGTTAGTCAGAATATTATTTTTATATATCACTCAGATTCAAACAACGTGTGAATTATCCACATAAATAATATTAAATTATATGTAACAATCTTAAAATATTTCAAAGAGTTATTCGCTTTTATTGCCAGTTTTTTATCCATTTACCTAACGGTGGTATTGCCAAATGTGAAGATTAACCTATATATCAAATACAGTAATGATAATGCTTTAATCTGACTACACATATCTGTGATGAAGTTACTGAAATATTTTTCGTATATATGGTTCTGTTTGTAATTGTTTATAACTATAAACATCTTTCTTTAAACATCTTTTAATTTTCACATTGTAATATAATATAAAAGACGTAAATATAAGTATAGAAAGTATATGCACGAGAACTACATAAGAACAAGTTACTTTAAGTGCTATCTGAATCAGTACGTTTATTTTATCGCAAAATACCCTGAAATGTGTATCATTTAAGAAATGACCGTTACTATACATTTGGAAACTAAATACTATGTTGTTTAAGAAAACTAAAGGTTCAATTATAGGTTTAGTGAAAAAAAGGAATAACATTAGTCTTTATTCGAACCGAGATAATAGTTTGAGGGTAGTGTTTATTATATTTTAATATTATAAATACATATTATGTAGTCATTATAAATTGAAGAAGAGTATTTTGGTTGTAATTATATAGCATTATTATATATTCGCGACATCTCGTTTATATATATGTAATAATTTAAATAACACCGACATTTATAACAAAACTTTATTATAAAAATAATTTTATATTTTTTACTGTTTAATAAAATTTTATCCCTATTTATTTTTACAGAACGTTGCAAAATTGTGACCTAGAAATGATTCTATTTAAAAATATTAATATAGTTGAGTAAAACAAAAGCAAATGTTAGCGCTGTACGTGAAAATGGACGTCGTATTGTATTTTTAAATCTACCATGTTATTTATAATAAGTAGTGATACTATTTAAAAAGTATTTATTATTTTTTGTTTTGACTTGGAGGTTTTATTTATAAAATATATGCATTTTGTTATTTTATTCAATTGGAATGTTGCAATTTAAATTTGACTCAGGTATTCTCAATGATTTTACTTAATTGTATAGAGATTCAGTATAAATTACTGTATACGGTTAGCTGTTGTAGTCATTTCGGATCTAGTATGGCGACATATCTAAATTAGCTGACTATATTATATATCTAAAGCACTTCTAGAATATTCGTTTAAAATTAAATGACTTCGTTGGAACTAGAATAAAAAGTTGTTTTTCCAAAAGTACATTTTTTTTTATTATTATGTACTATTATTTTTCCATCAATAAATCATATTCTTTATATATGCTTGTGTATAAGTCTTGTGACTGATCGCTTCAAGTCTGATTGTGTACGATGATCGATGTTCTAGACTTGTAACACAAACTAACACTATAAGTACTGCGTTATAATGAACATATAACCATACAGGTTCATTATGAATGTTACAAGTCTGAAACAATTATTTATACATAAATCACAAATACTAAACACAAATTATAAATCTTCAGAATTTGTAAGTTATTATCATTGACAAGAGATTCTTATTTAAATATTATATATCAATTAATAGATTATATCTTGTTATATTCAAATAGAAGAAAAAGAAACGAGAAGTAGAATAAAATTACAGAGACAACACTGTTGTATGGATGAAATATTATATAAAATGACTCTCACACTGTGGAATGAAGACCTGGAATGGCATTTTTATCATAACATAAGACTATCATGTAGTTCTATTGTGGATCGCCATTATAGATTTCATCGAAAATTGTTGGCGGATAATCTTAAAACCAGGAGACTGACATAGGACCTTTCATTTCGTTTGCTCGTAAAAGAAAATTAATAAACTCCAAAATCTGCCTGTACCTATACTGCCTCTACGGCGAAACAGAGTTCGCCACGTCAGCCAAACGTTTCTAAATCTTAAACAAACACAGACGAAGTCACGGAAATAATGGGATTTTCATGATATAAGCAGTTGCGCAATTTTAAATAATGCAGCAATATTTTAATGAACAATTACAGTATCCAAACTTGTAAAAACCAATTTTCGAAATCTTTTTCTACATCAGAGATGTGCCTACATTTCATTTTCGAAGAGCAATAATGTCAATGGATGGAAAACGTTCCTGACTAATTTAACATTTCTTTAAGTTATTTTAAATACATATAAAATAAAGATTGCTTGCCAAAATATATTTTTTTAATAATTTCTAAAAGTTCTCCTTACAATTCTTTCATTAATACAAACTTGTCTTTACTTTTGTAAAACATATTATAATTTTGTGATTTATTCAACCTATCTTCTAACAGAGCCTTCTCTGGTAATTTTTATTTGTAGTGATCGTATATTTTCTATAAATATAGAGGAAAATAATTTTAAAAGTCTATTTTTCAAATTCAACGTAGAAAGTTTTAATATACTTTTTCATTGCTAAAATGTAATAACATTTTTTTCATAAATGAAAAATTATTAATAATATTCGAAATTTCGGTGCTATATTTGGCAAACTCATGGTTATTCTTAAAATCAAAAATAGTATATAAAGCAAGTTACCAATCAATATTAGACAAGTGTCTTTACCATTCTTTCAATATTTAAAATAAATTCCATTATGTGAGTTTATTGCTAACTAATATAAAAATAACTTCTTTATGCGAGAATTCGTAGAAGAGTAACTTCTATGTACTTAGAATGTTTTTATTAAGCTGCTTTTATAAAAATAACTTAAAATAAGTTGAGTGAGTTGAGGGTCTTAGCACTTTATTACTTACAGTCCGCTTACATTACGTTCTTAACTGGAGACGTGTCTTAGAAATAAATTGGTGAAAATAATAATATCTGAAACTTTCGCGAGTGTTCATTTAAATAAAACAAAAAGCCGTTCGATTATTTTCACGGTTCACGGTTGCTGTAGAGTAACCGAAAGTTCAGGATTATGTGATCTGAAAAAGTTGGATTTGTTTGGTGAAATATTTATTGCTAAATTCATATTTATAATTTGAAACATTGAACTATACATTTATATGTATAACTAAATAATGTAAGTATTGTGCAAAAATTCAGCATATTTAAGAGATGTATATTGGAACTATCCATTAAAGTTTAACTTTCGAATAAAAAAAACTCCTCGTTGTATGCGGAATCAAAACGGAATTATTAGAAAAAGTTAATTATTTATATTTTTTCATTTAACCCTAGAGTAGTCGCGCCTTCTCGTGAAACGCGAGTGATCGCGTAGGGAGCATTTTGCCGCCGTACTTAATACGTTTTTTTTTTGTTAATATGAATCATATGCATTTGTAATTATGTTTTAAAGATAAAATAAAACACCAACTATAATAACAAGAATCATTTATTAAACTTTTTTAATTAGAAATTAGAAAACAATGCTTTGGAAAATCTTAGGTAATTATTTTAGTATTTTTGGAACTTCCTCAATATTATTTAAATAAAAAATATAAAAATAGAACTTAAGATCTAAATCATTCGTTTTCCTCATTTACAGCATGTATTTCATCAAAACAATGCTGGCACATATATATGCAATGCTCATTGCACAGTAATTTTGCACATCTATTGCACCCTTTTTTGTCCTTCTATTTTTCTTCGATGGACATACTGCGCATATTCCTTCTCGAACTGAGGGTATATTTTGATGTTCTGGTGGCACAAATCGAGCGATTTGGTTCCTCAGATCCTTCTGTAAAGTAATCATGCCGGATCGTCTAACGATATGTGGTCTAATCATAGCCATGGCAATGTCTTATTTCTTAAAAACACAAGGCCCAATAATTAATTAAAACAAAGTAAAATTAATATCATACCATATTACCATTAAAATAATACTATACGCAATGAAAACAAATAATATTTCAACATTAGTAAAAACTAAGATCCACAAACTTTACTTACGTGAGTAGTCGCGCGGTGAGCAATTTGCCGCCAAACGCGACACAGCCCCAAAAACCTTTGTCTCCTGCGGTCATCTGCGCACAGATTTAATTCTTATTTCTAAAACAAGAAGGTGAGGGACGGGGAGGCAGCTACCCGGACGCTTGACCTTGACAATTGCATAGTGTACAAAATAAGACGAAAATTGTGCCGCGGGCGGCAAAATGCTCATAGCGCGAGCACTCTAGGGTTAAGAGATTATAAATCAAACATACGTCAGTTTTCCCTAAGGGTATCAAACATATTTTATATTATTTCTCTAACCTCGATATTCTCTAATTCTAGTAATAAAAGGTTCTATACTCTTGAATATCGATAAAATTTCGGTCTTAAAATTCTGGTTATTACTTCAATAATAACATCGTTAAATAAATGTTCATAATTTAAAAGATAGATCATAAAACGACCGGAATTATTTCATTGCTGCTGACTGTGAAGTAAACACAATCATTTGTAGTAAGAATTTTATAATTATGCTATAAAAGATTTATTTTGCAAGGAATGTCTGTGAGAACTACTAATAGTACTGCTTTATAGTAATTTAAATCTCGGAATATTTTATTGCAACAAACAACTTTTTTAAGAATATTATTATTTATTAGTAATTCTTATAGTAGACAACTAGCGCCATTTATGTATTGGTTACAATAATTTTGTTAATAAAAATTTTCCATTGTAATTTAAATGTCATAAGGTTTATAATTAATCCTGTAATTTACAATTAGAGCCCTTTCATGATTTTCATAATGCTTAATCTCTTATTAATTTGGTTAGGCAGAGAGAGAAGCTAGGAAAGTGGAGGTGAGCATTTAACGCGCGTTACCCTGAAACCTACACATGGGTCGCAAGTCCCAGGCACTGTTGAAGCTCCTCTCCCTGCAACGCGATGGATCCGGCACCCGCACGGTGAATCCATAGAATGATGATAAGTTTAGTTTCTCTATTGTAATCTGTAATGAAGGAAAACTCTGTATGATTTATTACCCGCACTTAAGATATTGTGTAATAAAGTAGGATGTAAGTACTGCCCTTCATATTAAGTTATACGAGTACGTTGTTGAATAATAAATATATGTAGGTGCATATATAAGTGGAAGTACTGAGTAAACTATTTGATATGTATATGCATAGTTATGTATGAGAACTACATATATGTATATAACTATCAAGCATGTACACCAGCTCCAGATAGATACAAATAGATCAGAATATACGGTAACTAGGAAGAACCAAGTAAGGTTCAACATATGTAGTGTACTTAACAAGCGTCCTGTGAGGTATCTAGATGGTTCATTAAGTTTATTTACGGGTGGATACTGCACCATGAGTAGCAAAACATTTCCTTGAATAGTTTTCCGGCAATCGGCAGTTCTCTGGACTCATGTCCCAAGTTTGCGGAAACTTCTCCATATTTATGACGATATAATGTTACCGGTAGTGTGAAAATAATATCGCTTTTGATTTCTACTTTGAACTTGATTTTAATTAAAAAAATACTGTCGATGTCAGTACGTGTAAAAGTGACAAACTAAAGATGATTTATGAATCTCGAATGTTGTCAAGAATGTAGAGTTTGAGTAAACGTTGGAATTATTTGTTCTAATCCAAAGATTTCAGATTTTATCTATATTTTTTCATCTGTCGCATAAATTTTAGGTAGGTAGGTAGGTGATAAAAAACTTGCTATAGAATATTGTCATAGATTTTCAAACCTGTAGAGCTAGTTTTCATACAGCTATATCTTAGAGTGTAGCGGCTTGACTAAATATATTGTTCATTGCAGATGTCATTTTTTCTGTTTCAAATTTAACAAAATCTTTATTTTTCCAACTTTGAATATTATATTCTGTTTGATTTGTACACTAAAAGTCGGTTATAGTGATATGATTAAAAAAAACATCGAAACTAAATTCATTTCCTGTACATATGCACATATTTTAATTATTTTTTTTTTTGTAATGTACGTATATATTCGCTGTTAGCTACTAGAGACAATTTTCTTGGACGTTTTAGTTAAATTCAAATCCTAGCTGTATCCTCGCAGATTAACCTATTTTTGTATTTTTATTTATATTAATAATAAGGAAATATATATTTTTTTTAAAAGTCGTCCAAGCTACTCCTATTATTTACTTCCTTCAAAATCCTAGAAACCGTTGCAGAGTTTAGATAAATAGGGGACAGAAGTATTTTTAAACTACAAAGAGACATTAACTTTATATATTTCTATAAAGTACTTATAGATGTTAATTCTATCCAATTCATTTGATCTCTCGGTAAAAAGGCCATAAATAAGTGTTTGTATTGTTGAACTGCCAAATAATATGACGTTAATCATATTTTTATTAGAAATAAGTTTTGTATCTGGTTTCATATTTATAATAATATTTACCGATATACCAAGATCACTCTAATATTTCCATATTTATCTTATACATATAGGAACTTAAAATATGGTGAATACTTAAATATTGTACTTTCAGTGATAATGTGTAAGTACTATACGAAAATTGCCATAGTTTTCCATCTATTCATAATAACACGATGCAAGTGATCAACACAAAATTCTCAATATATCCATGGGTTTCGAACTTCTATTGTATTTCGATCATCGATGGAATTTTGCCGTTAAATCAGAACAAAGTTAATCTCTAACTGTAAGCGTTGTTATTGCAAGAGAGTACTACTGATATCTCCAGGCTGGTACACACACATATCATTTTGGAATTTTTAACTCTGTTTAAAAGCGAGTTGTGAAAAATTACGATGCTTTGAGTTGACAAATGATGAACCCTTACGTTTAAAGAAAAACTTGCCTTTCTGAGTGTTTTCTACTCACTGCATAGGATGTCATAATGATGAATGCGATTAACATGTGGTGACTCTTAATATAAGTAATAATAATTATTTATTATGACCTTTATCTTCATAAATCTTTTATTTTCTTGGTATTATGTTTCAGTAGTAACAGAATCAGATGTTATCTAAATATAGTATCAGATGCTTAATTCACTCGACACCTCTAGATACCAAAATTCTCATCCAGATAAGGCCTGTTCAAATCTGTTACACGAGAAATATCCTGCGACGGTTGAGCTTTGATACGAAAACGAGTCATCTGCGACAAATGTTAAAGTATTAAATAGACTTAATATAATATGTATAATTTTATTTATAATAATAAACAATACTCTTCAAATAATCCTAATTATAAATAATGCTCTGACACTTTTTTAAAGAGATTAACACTTGTATAATGTATCCAAATACATATAGGTACGTATATTACATATAAGTCATAGTCAATTAATTTTCTGATAACTTTGAATTTGAATAATTTATTACCTTGCAGGTTGGGAGGTTTAAAGAAATTTATATGCTTTTCATGTTATTTTAATAAATTCTATTTTTTAAGTCTTATTTCCTCCTCGCGTTTCTAATTTCTAACAAAGTTATAAAACAACATACATAGAAGAAACAAGACTTAATGTTTGTGGACAAAAAAATCTTAGGTTACAGCTTTTCCTCAAGGATGTGTCATAACAGATCTTTCTTTACAATAAGAAATGATCCTACTATAATAATAAATACATACGAAACCTCTTAGAATTCAAAGCATTCACAGTGCTAGTGCCGGGTCCATCGCGTTGCAGGGAGAGGATCTTCAACAGCGCCTGGGACTTGCGACCGAGGTGTAGGTTTAAGGAGATAGATAGGGCATCTGATAATTTTAAGAAACAATAGGAACAGAGACGAGAGCCTGGTGACGGGAAATTTTAAAAAAATATTATTCATTGTCAGAACAAAAAACGGATATACGAGTTATATAGGGATTTGTTCTACATATTGAGTGTACGGAGTGAAAAAATCATTTTAAACAATAAGTCGTGAATATTGAATATATACATATATTTACTGATTAAAGACTATTAGTTTAATATAGAAATATCTGTGCTGTTTTTATTAACGTGTAAAAAACTTTGAAATTTGGTTTTCTGTGAATACTATTATTTAATTTTCTAAAATAAAGCCTAAAAAGGTTTTAATACTAAAAATGTTATTATTTTTATTAAGAAATTTATATATTCTTAATTTAATATGTCCATTTCAGTTTACAGCCCGTAAACAATATGTTGCTTCTGGAGATAAACGTTCTAGTATAAGAGAGTAACATTAAACATTTTAATAGTCTTAATTAAAACTTACTTTCAATTGTGAATAATATATGAAATGGACCACGAAGATCTGTGTTTTATAAAATATCTTTGTTTTACTTTTTGTTAATTAATTCTTCTTTATTGTCATTTTTTTATTAAATCAAGCTTGTCATTCAAATCGAATAAGTTATAGGTTTGGAGTGAAAACGATAGTGTTTTTAAACGATATTAAGTTTGATAAACAAGAGATCAAAATATATTGAACGTGGTAGTTTTTAGTATATGATTACAGCGAGAACAAATATACGTAGAGCCGCGGAGTGAATCAACGTTGAATATACACGTTGATATTGTTTGATACTTCTCTGTATAATATGTCACAATAAACTATGTAAATGTCAGTGTGTGATTGTTAACACATTGCCGTGGTTGGAACTTGATTTCCTTTTGATGGACGTTTAAATTGAGACTATAACTCTAGTGTACAAAGTTTATTTTACTTTATTTACTTTTAACTATCAGTTTCTACGTGTTCCTATTATAATCTTTACCAATATTGTTGGTCATTTAATTCAAAACTATCATAGACTTGTAAATAAAAGAATTATGATTTTACCTGGTTTTTTATTTTTTATTTATTTAGTTTTCCTAGTTAACTTTCAAATTTTTCTATTATAGACATTATACATTATATGCAAGAGATTTGGAAGTTATTATTCATAAAGACATAATTCTAATACATACATTTCTATCTAATATACCTTTATTAGATATAAATTAGGTTTAAGTTTAATTAAAAAATAATAATTACTTTTCCCTTATATAAGTTATCTAAATTTATTTTCGATTTCTATCACCATTTAATAGGAGGTTATTACTCGGAAATTAACATAATAACCAAAATATACCCAATTTATTATTGGTTATATCTGCTTTAACTTGGTGCTGGTAATCGACTGATAACTGACCTAATTTCCTTTGCGGATATGAGTTTTTTCAAAGGAACCTGATTGATGTCGATTTGATTCACATCATTATTCATGAGTAACAGCCTCATAGTATAACTTTAATAGGTCGGATATGCAGGAATCGTGACGGCTCTAACATTGTAATGGTGACGTAGATTAATAATGCATGAAAATATACAGCGTTTTTTAGTTTATTAAGAACAAAAAGGCATTAAAACAACTCTGGGGCTAATATGTACGACTCAATGAATTATATGTATTGTTATTAGTGTGGTAGTTTTTCCTCTATGATAGTTTTCTATGTTCATTGAGTAGAAACAAAATTTTGTCTATGATGTGTATCGACATAGAAAACGGTCCTTCATTAGATATAAAACATGAAATTAAAATAACCATCTTCGCTTTTGTTGAAACGAATATAAGGATATTAATAAAGATTTTATACTTTTACGAAATATGCCGATATAAAAACCTTAATGAAATTGCTGGCTAATTAAATTTTATATTTAAAGACAAAATATATATTACCTATTTTCTTTAAAGATAAGAAGGACTAGTAATCAAATTTAAAAGATGAAGTAAGACGAACATTAGAACATATCTATAAAAATTATATGTTTTTGGTTTTCATACTATCATTTAGATTTCTTCAAATATATTATTTCAAGTTAGCTCATTGAGGATATACTTGTAGGTATTGGAAGAGAAAAACAATCTTGATTACAACCTTTAGCAAATTCAGGTTTTTATATGAAAGAATTTTCAAAAGGTATAGTTATATCAATTAAAAATATGATAATATCATTTCATAGTAAATCCTGAGTTCAGCAGTTTTTGTTCTATATTGTTTACAGAAGTTGAATTTGATTTGTAGTTCTTATTAGTTTATTATGTAATTGTGCAAGCGACTTTGTCCGCCTTGTCTTCGTTATGTGTTCGGAAGGAAATGTTTGATGTGTATCTTATATAATAGATAATCTTGAGTAACCTTCAGTGATATTTCATTATTGTAAATGTTATCCGATATTTTGGATAGTTTTAGGATTAATGAGAATGCCATCGGCAACGTGAAAACGAATTGAAAGTGTGTGTCCGTTTTGTTTTTATTATCGACAATCAACGTCAAAGATATTATTTAAAATAGATAATATACGATCATAAAATACATAAAGCAGATCTGAAAAACAAAGTTATGTTTTTTTTTGTATTTAATGGACTAAACAATATGTTTTTTTCTTCTTGACACTCTTAACTGACACAAAGACCTAACTGTCTGTTGCACTATTAATTAAACTTTCTATTGGACTGTTAAGTTTTATATTATATTGTTATATCCTGAAACCTAGTGCCTTATGGAGAAGTATAAATATATATTAAATAAGAAATAAATGTACGTGTTTTATTATAATATCCAAGAATAATTAAATTTAATTTATCAAAACTTTAATTGTAGCTGCTAACTAGCTCTGAATAACAACTTTTGTAAGCTATTATTATGCAAACAAAATTGTTTTATACATAGTACATCTATGTGTTTGTTCATAAGTATAAAGTGAAAACTTCTTATGCGACTTCCAAGGGTAAACGTTTTAAGCGAAGGGAGAGAGAAAGAAAGATACGCAAATGTGGAAAGTAGGAGAGAGAAAGAGAGTGGGTCGGTAGATTGAAAAGTATATGAGCATGGTTTTCTTGCTATGCAGCGAAGTAAACGTGTTAGAGTCGTGAATTTAGCTGAAATATGTACTTTTTGTTCTATATTAATTTATTTATAAAACTCATTATTTTGAAGTTTGATTTGATACACTTAAATTAAAAGAGCAGTTGTTTATTGATAAGAATTTTTTACAATTATTAAGTTTCACTTCTTCCGCGCGGAGTGACTCCACGCACAATTTTTTCTATACAAAAACATGTTCAAAAACTCAATTCCGTCTATAGAATATCTCGTTAACTTAGAATAATGTAAGATGTAATATATATCATTGGTCATTGAATAATCTTGCATTTCATAAACTACTAAGATATGCTGATTTTTCGGAACAACATTTGTACAATTTCGGACCCATTACAATAAAACAAATCGATGTTAATTTACAAATAAAATATAGATAGGTAAATAAACATAAAGTTATAATTGCAATTGATTCAATTAAAATGTTTTTGAAATCTGCTGTGACTTGCTTCTTGATAAACAGAAAAGGTTATACAGTTTAATAGTTAAAAATAGACAAAAATACATATTAAAAAGATATAACTAGGAATGATTATTCACTGTCAATATTAAAAAAAGATTCTTTTTCCATTTGATGTCAAAGCATTTTTTTTTCTTAATCATACACGCCAACTTGAAACTCAAAATTTCAACAGTCAGCATGTTCATATTTGTTATATAAAAAGCTATTAAGATTAGAACCGAAATGTATGTGGAAAATGTAAGTTTTAACATTTTATAGTTAATTTACATGAATTGAAATATGGTTAATATATTGCCTAGTGGTGTGTTATCAATATATGAGGGTCTACTGAAAAATAATAGTAAATCTGGTTCACATAATATATTAAAGTATATGTACGGTATAGTGCGTTTGATTTAAGCTGAGCTTTGCATTTGTGTGAGTGCACACGGATAGTGTAGGTGTGATGTCAAATTTTTGAATGCCACGTTCTTTTCTAGTTCTGAACCGGCTTATTCTGCTTTTACTCCGCCCCGCACCTTCTTCACTTCACCCTTTGTAATGGTAGCAACGTCAAATGTTGAAAACGTAATGTCAACTGAAGGAAAATTTGTATTGTTTTTTCAAAATTGTTATTACGTAATAATTTTTTTTTTTACATAATATTTCCATTTAGCCGTTTACAAATTTTGATTATTTTATTTTTAATCTAGAATAGATCTAGCACTTATATTATGTATCTATTTAAAATATAATAAAATTCAATTTTAAAAGTTTTTGTCTAACTCTACTTTTACTTTCTCTCACACAAATGCAAAACTCAGCTTAAGTCTAACGAACTACAACTTTGTAATTATTACTAAACATAAGTAAATAATTTTTATACATACTCGTATACTGTATAGAACTGTGATTTCAAATATTAAATTTTTAGTTAGGAATTCCGATGCCTAATTTATACTACTATTTAGTCATGCATTTGTTTCTCAAAAGCCGTAGTCCATATGTTTTTACTATCCGTACTTTTATCTTTGCGTCACTCAGTTTAAAAAATGGAAAACCTAAAATATCGCGTTATTTACGAGTACGAGTTCCACCGCGTCACCAGTGATGTAGAAATGGCTAAATGAAATAATAATATGTATGGCGGTGTAACGCAAAAGAAAATACTTCGTATTTAGGGGGAAGAGGTTTGCAATAGAATGAGTTTAAGTTTTAAAGTTATATATAAAAATATACAGGTGTTTGTATACCTGATGAACTTTATTATGTAGTCATTATTACGTTAATATATTCTACTGATTATATGGAAACTGTCATCAGTATTAACTAGTGCCCGGAATAAAAGGATAAAAAACATAACAAGATATTATGTAAGAAAGATATCATGCATATATTTGGTAATCTTTAATCGCAATAATTTAATATAATCACACCTCTTCATCTCATAACCCTTTATAGTTTAAGACATTTAATATTTAATAAATGTTATATTAAATTGGTAAATGAGAACGTTCTGCAATTCGATACAAGCGGTACACAATATCCGTTCATGTAAAACGGAAAGCCGGGAACTAAATATCATGTTAGTATTCCGTGGAAACTAAGTTTAGACTTAGTTAGTTAGTTAGTATTGTACGGAGTTGATTTGTAACACATACTACACCTGAGATGTTGCTGTGAGATATTTAAAATTTTGTGTTAAATAAATATATTGTTAATAAATATAATTTTAGCGTTTCCTGAATTTAATTAACAAGTTAATATAAATTTTACTTTTGTGTATTTTATTTGGGAATGAAAATAATAATACACTAAAAATATTATATACATATGTTAAATATGTAAATAATTGCATTTAATCTTAATTTTTACAGAAAAGAGAAACTTATCAATTTTTATTAGGAATTAACTACTTTAAGTGATTCAATTCAAGAACTTGCTTAAATAAAGCAATCATTTCCACTCCAATACAACGTTTTAAAAGTATATAAAATTAGAAAACAGTTCTGTGCTTGAAACTAAAGTATCTTTTTTATTCAATAGTAATAATAAGTAATATGTAAGCATCATCTATTATGTATCAGCGGTCATCATTGTGTATATGAAATAATTTTTCGCTCAATCAGTAATCATAAACAAATGTTCATTGAAATATTTCTCGATAGTTTGAAAGTTCAAATTAATTCTGTGGTCATAAAACATCGTGTTAGTCTTATCAAACCAAGATTTAAGGACAAATTACTTCATTTTTGGTAACTGAATAGTTACTTTTAAACTCTTTTATAAAATATATGTTTCTTTTTTTATAATAATATAGTAATATTTTATAAACCAAACGCTATTTATAATTATATGAAGATATTAAAATTATCAAACATATGAACGATCAACTATAAAATATAATTAAATATTCATTACAGTTCCAATTAGTTAAATATAAGTCATATTGAAATTTTAATATATCTATGTATATGTAGGTCGTACTTAAATTTTTCTTACAAGTCTTTAAGGAACTTATACTTGACTTTATTTCAAGATGAAAATTATTTTACCACGTTTTCGTAGATATTATTAGGACTATTCTTTTGATTCGATGATAAAATTGTAATTAGGTATATGTAATTAACGAAACTTTCTGCTTTTTATATCTTTGCACACTAGGACTTTAGTGGATAACATTATGTTTTTTAAAAGACTTATGTCCAAATATTACTTTAACATTTTGATCGCTTAAATATATTAAAATTTACAAATAAAAAAACCTATGACGTTGTCACATAAATTGTCAATGTTTTTTTTTTAACTTTACCTAAGCACCAAATTAAAAATGTTTTGTGCAATATAAGCTGTTGAAAGTTGAATTCATAATGTTATAGCAGTTTATGCGTTTCGAAATTATAATTGGACTATTTAAAATCAAAGTCATCCTAACTGCTACTTGAAGGAAGTTGTTAAAAGTTCCCGATCTATGTATCTCTATATTTTTAATAATATTTAAGAACATTTAACTTGGAATTGACAAATTGATGTCTGATTGAGTAATATTTTCAAATTAAATGCTGAGCGCTCTCTCATTACTTCATAATCAACACTCATTGGCTGTAATTGTCTCGTTAAATATATTGAAAATTTAAGGTAATTTAGCACCCATTCTGCTTTAATGTTTAAATATATGAAAAAAAGAAATACTATTTATTTTTTATATATTAAAAATACATATAAAGACTGTAATATTTAATAAATGTATATTTATTACATAATACTACTCGTATGTTTGAAGTAAAGAGGTTACTTTAAAAAACCACATAGTTTTCTATGTCTTCACGTTTTGGCCAATCAAGATGTATGGATGTTTTTAGTTGTTTATTTATTCTATTGTAAATTTCAAATCAAATCCATCACGAAATTTAACAACGACGAGAATAAAAACTGTTTAAAATGTGATCAATATTAAAAAGTATTTTTAAGTAGATACTCGTATCTCTTTAGTTTGAAAAACATAAAAGTCCTTCCTTCCTTAAAAAAGTCTTGACTTATATAGAATAAGATAGAGGCATCTCTAAAACTATTTTAACACGAACATTTTTACCACACTCCAATTAAAGTATGCTGTAGTATAAAAGTAAAAGCAGACATCATCTGATTTAAAAGAGACGGTTACTTAAATATGAAACTAGGGTTACTGAGATTGAGGTAATTAGTTTTAACTTCATACTTCAAGTAATTTGTCATTCCGCTTTTAATATTTTAATTAACCAGGAGAATATGTTTTAGCTTAAAACTTGTCTCATTAACGACTGAGATTTATGAGTTTTCGTGGAATTATTGAGCTGAAAAAATTTACATAATGAAATGAAACTAATTATTTGAGGATATATTACATATGCGACTTTATTTATGATAAAAACTCCATATGTACTCCCAACGTTTCGGCTACTTTACAGCAACCGCGATCACGGGCAGACGAGATGTGATCGTGATCACGGTTGCGGTTATCCGCAAAATATTAGTTTCATTTCCTTATGTAAATTTTTTCAAGTTTTGACTAAAGACAAAAATTAAAGTGTATGTCTATCTGTAATGTAGTTCCATACTTATATTAAATGTTGGTTTTTATTTATTGATTAACCATTATTAGTAGTATTTTTGATTTTATCCTGGAAAATCAAAATAAAATGTTTCGTTCGACATCTAATTTTTTTTTAATTCTTATCACCCAATTATTTTATTACTAATTCTGTATTTTAAATACACACACCTTTATGACTACGGTATGAAGTCAACGCAACAAGGCCTGTCTTTTTAAGATAAAATAATATTTAAATTTGAGCTTACAGGCTTCATGTGTTATTTTTATATTTTTTGTATGTTATATCTGAGTTTTAAAAACAGATGCTACTGCGGCTTACTGTTTTGTAAATATAAGTCTACTTTCTAGAGTAGCAAACTATTTTATTTATATAATACATTTATATTTTGCTTTAACATGTTTTATGGTTATTTAATCGCTATAATAATATTAAAAGCAGCGTCAATTATTCAAATAGTTTATTAAAGGAAAGTTATTAGCAAGAAATTTAAATTTTATCCGTCTCACTGTTCAAATCAGTTGAATATTTCTAATCCATTAGTCAGCATCCTTAATGTATCCAACTAATTAGGAAAATATTCAAGAAGCTTTGAGCAAACATTGAAGGGGAAATTTTAAATGACGTTTTAAATTTGAAAAATTTAATATCGTAATTTTAATTAAAATTTTGTTTCGTCGTCAGATAGACACTTAAATGATTTTTTATTTTCGTAATTTTAAATATAATATTTTTAATTAAACAATTCATTGTTCCAGAATCTTGGCCACTTGATAAAAACTTAAACCTTTTTTTGGGTCGTAATCTATAATTATATTTGAAAATATAAGCGGAGATATTTTACCAGTGTTGCCTTAATGATACATCGATAGAATTAAATCGTGGATAAATATAAAATATACTGAAAATGTATAAATGTATCATACACCTAGTATAAAGAAACGTGCATATATATATTATATGTTTTAATACTGAAATAGTTTAAACTTTTAATATGTGAAGTAAAAATAAAATTTATTTCATCTAAACCAACGTTGTAATTTTGTGGAATTAATTCAATATATTATAAATACATTAGATTTGTTTAAGTATTAAATATTATATATATGTATTTAGGAAATACAATCCTTAACTGTGAAGTTAATTTATATATGTTTCATATACCGTTTGTCATTACATTACTCTGTTACTCTGTCATATTAAAAATAAAAGGACTTCTAAACTCATTTACTCACTGATACTAGGAATTCAGTTTTAGAAGACAATATGAAAATATTGCTTTATAAAATGAGGGGGTAATATGTCGTTCTCTGTATAAGGAAAAGCTAATTATTAGATGCAAATTAGTGAATTTGTTTTGTTCCAAATAGGGCACAATGGTGATAACCATCAATTACCAAGTTCCCGAGTTAGTATTCGGGTCACGGCACACTAAACGACAGACCTGCGAATAAATAGCAGGCATTTGGAACTTCCGTGAACACTGACGCTTTATATATGAGAAACATATTGCAATAAACGTCAAATTAATATAATTTGCCTGTGATGAAAATGTATGCCTGTTTAAATTTGATGTGTGTAAACGAATAGAGAAATAAGTTGGGACGAAACTTTGTAAATAAAAAATGTTTGCATGAAAGTCTGGATTCACAACATTATTGGTAGAATTTTTCTTTCAATGATTTTTCTTTATTAAAAGTTAAAAAATCAGCAACACAATCAAGACACTATGATTAGATATAATTACGTAAAAAATCTGTGAATCTATTGTCGGAGGTACTCTGTTTAAGAAATTTACATGATCAATAAAAAAAATATATATTACAGTGTAGAACGGATATGTAATAAATGATTTTTAACATATAAACTTTGATTACAAATTTGTTTCTCTTAAAAGTAAATTATAAAAAAAGCAGTGAGTCTCGTAGCTTTATTTGAAACCCGTTAATAGTATATATACATATATATGTGTGTGTGTGTTACGTACTCGCAACATATTAAGAAATAAATGGACATCGCCAGGGCAACATCTTTGTATGGATAAAATATCATATAACGAGTGACGCAGCTGACTGCACGGAACGAACACCAGGTCGTATGAACCAGAAGATTTCTGATAACATACAAGCAAAGGAATGGTATTGATATCCTAATATCGGGGTAATCATGTAATCACAAATAGTAGAATATTAATTCTGGGAAAATAAATAAATAATATCAATATCGTATAGTCAAATAATTAATTTGTTAGTCTAAATATTATCAGATCCAATTAGAATTGTAGTTGACTTTCTTAATAATATAATACATTTATTCTTGTAAAAATAAAAATGTCTTAAAGTAATTAATCCCTTTGATGAGATTCCTGTAATATTTTAATTGGTTATTTTTGATAAGATGAACAATGTTATCATGAAAGTTCAAATTAAGTTATTATATTATTAAGGGTGGATATATAAGGTTTTAATTTCTTGTAGATAATCCTTAAATAGGTCTTTGTAATTACTTACAATGTTATAGAAACAGAATTTTATTCTTTTTACTGTACTTGTTTTAAATTTATTTTAATTTTACAAATGGTAGAGTTACAAACATCCAGATTACTATGGGATTTGGTCTTTCAAGAGCAATTACTAAGAAGATTAGTAGTAGGTCATGTATATAATATACCACTATACATAAAATTTATCTTCCTTCAAATTTATATAAGTAATCAGTAACCCACATATTGTATACGTGATTAGTTTATCCTCTAGTCTATTCTATTATATGTTTATAACGTTCAGGTTAAATCAATTAAATAAACAGTGTTTTTCTTATTTCATAGATGGCGCTGTATTTCATGATTCAATATCAACCGGTCCTCATTACAGCGATGACGCTAGATCCGGCTCTTAACGAGCGATTGTTTCATGTATTAAATGATGTCTTTAAAATAATGATTCAATACATTACACTTTGTGTTTTCGAAAAGATTTTTTTAAATTAAATAGTATAGAATCTTATATTTGACTTTTTATCTGTAGAAAAAAAAAAGATGAAAAAAAAACATTTTTTTTCTTAAAGCGGCTTCGTATTGGACTATAATGATGGATACGTATGAAAACAATACAAAAATCCCGAGGATATTTGTGCGTCGGCCTCCAGACTAAATATATTTTAAATTATGATGCCAAGTTAACAAAATTCATTTATTAAAAAGTTAATTAAAAATAAATCATTTAATAAAAAAAAATCATACAGATATTTGCATACACATGCATATATTTTTGATAAAAACACTTAAAACCTTTATCTGGATGAAATTTTTGAATTAGCTCCAGTTGACAAAATAAAAGCGTTTGCATACTGCATTTAAATAAACATAATTTTTGTCCATAATAAAACTATCAGGAAGCAATCGATAGCCAACATCACTGTACCCTCTTCTACCTCCAAGCTGATAGTACTGGTGACCGTTTCCGATGTGGTTTATGTCATCAATAGGTCTTAACGACACATCACGACCATGATGTTGGTGTTCATTAACTCAGATATATGTATAATACACGACCGAAGGAGATAGGACTGTAATATAAACTGTGACTCTTGTTACATATTATATTACTGTCTTATCTTTTATGAAACATAAATTAATACTATTTCTATTCAGAATAACATATTTTTGAGCGTCGATTTTATATGGCATACATGTGTAGTACATGAACTACTCAATATTTATATATCTAATATAACTGAGCCTAACAAACATAAAACCTTGTATGTTTAAACTTAAACTAACCTTATACAGATTTGTACATATATACGAAGTATATAAAAAAAACTTGAAAAAATTAACCAAGAGATGAGGATACTATGTACATATGTTTGACACTTGATACTTGATAAATTTTAATCACTGTAGTGGAAATATCGTAGGAAGCTGATGCGGAAGCCATGATCAACAGGTATAGGATGAAGATGTTGAATCTCAAACATCATATATCTAGAATGAAATTAGGTCTATTTCAATTATTCTCATCAAGTTTTTAAAGGAAGCAATGATAATAAATTTGTAAATTGATCTTATATGCAATAGTGACGCATTTAAAAACCACGTATTTGTTTGGACAATATAATTACCACTTTATAAGATTGATATAATTCTATTTAATTTACTTAGAAGTAATATAAATTGTTGACCAGTTAACAGAGTACGGAAACAAATTAAAATGTGGAAAAAAGAGTAGTAGTTGAATAAAAAGACAAGTTATTTCAGTGAACAACAATAAAATGCACTCGGTAAACTTAGTCTTTAATGAATGGGTAACTTACTCCGTTCAGCTTTTGTTTTAAATCACAACTAATCTTAGAACCTGTCATTACTTTATATAATAAGATTATCGATATCTAGCAATATTATTATTTACAAACCTAAAACCAAAATAAGGGTATTATAAGTTTGACTAAAATGTCCATGTGTGTGTGTGTGTTTATTTTTGTCATCATAACTGTCAAACGGATCAACTGATTTTGATAAGTTCTATTTCATTTGAAAGACAGTTTCTTTGGTCCCTAGGTATATTTAGTTTAAATCGGCCCAGCAGTGTGAGAGTACGAACTCTTTTCAAAAAAGATATAAGACGTTTTGTTCTATGATAAAACTCAATTAAGTGCCACATGCATTCAGTGCAATTGAATGACTATTAATGATTACGCATTATTTTAAATGACATTTTTTTTATTATTACCTAAGATTTTAAAGTATAAAAATTAGACTCCAATTGTATTACTATAAAGTTATATATAAAATAAGAAATTAATTATATTTTCATTCTAAAGAAAACCAGTTCGTAAATAGTAAAATCTTCAGAAAGTTTAAATGCTGCCTTGAGCAACTATCTACTTCCGAGTGTTTTGCTTGTAAGTTCTCCGTAAAGTCAATATTCTAGAGTACGACTTAATTTTATTAATATTTTTTATTGTATTGTTTTTTAATGTCCATCCTTAAATCAAGACTTACCCCGTAAAATCTTCTATATAATTATAAACTTCGTAAAACATATTCTATCAATACAACTTTGAGTTCTTGGATTGAGACACTTCAAATAGTATGGGGCCATTGGATGATAGGTTTGCTTAAGTTATTTGTGGAGTAAGTTTGATTTAGTCTCAAGCTACGACTTAATCATGTAGAGGGATGCTTCTATCTGGGGGATTGGGGACGAGGACTGAACAAATTAAATAATAAATTTGGTATCGTTATCCCTAAATAATATAAAACCATATCATTATGTATGATAATTATTAAAGTTTACAGAATGGTTTCCACTAAATTTTCTTAAAGTGTTGTAAAAATTATTCATAGTATTACCGAATTATACATTAATCTTTCCAAAGTCGAGATTCGTACTATCACTGATAGTATCGTGAACCTTTAAGAAATTTTATAGCTCAATGTCCGCAAAATTATTCGGGCAAAGAAAATAATATTAGTTCAGCCATAATGGCAAGGGTTGATTGGGCGGAGATGCCACGGGTTGTGTACATTGGTACTAACTTGTCCTACTGCTCCAGTGTTAGAGACCTTGGTATACAACTTGATAGTACTCTCTCCTGGTCGAAGCATATAAAGCAAATTGGAAAAAAAACATACGCCTCCTTAAGTTCTTTGCGACGACTTCAAAATGTACTGCCAATTCCTACCAAAACTATGCTTGGAAACTCTCTCCTTCTTTCAATACTCGATTACGCGGACGCAAGCTATCTTAATCTAACTGAGGACCAACTTAATTATCTTGAGCCATTAAAAAATCTAGCTATTCGGTTTATTTTCGGTCTCCGAAAGTATGACCACGTTTCAAAGTTTCATTCAAAGCTCAAGTGGCTCCCTATACGCCGTCGCCGGAACCCGCATACTCTTTCTCTTCTGTACTGTATGTTATATAATCCAAATGCTCCTCATTATCTGAAGGAGAAACTTGAATTTTTAGGAGACCAGTCTAGAATTCGACCAAAACGTAGGCTCGTACTGAAAATGTCTACTCATGACAACAATTTTTACAGCCTGTTGTTCACGGTTTAGGCTATAACTCTTTGGAACGACTTGCCATTGAGCATTCGACTGTCGAAAACCTTACATGCATTTAAAAACTCCGTTAAGAATTTATATCTCTTATCACAGTAATGATGACGACATGATTATGACAAATATTTAATAACGTCATATATGTATGTATTATGTATATATCTATGTATGTATGTATTTATATGTATTTGTATGTATGAATGTAAGTATGTATGTAAGTATTTATTTATTGATTTATGTACGTATGCATATTATTGAATATTTATTGCTGTTATTTATTGTTGTATGTGTTGAGGTTGTATTTATTTTAAGAGTATTATAATTAATTAGTATTAATTATAATTGGATGTACGGTTAGGACTGAACTAACCTGATTATAAGAGATGTAACATATTTGTTTTATCAATTTCATTAATTTATTGGATACATTACGTAGAATAATATGGACCAACTTTTTGAGGTTCTTTGGTCTCATCAGAAATCAGATACTTTAAGTGGATTATGAAGTTCATTATTCGACGAGCACGACATAGTTTTCATGGTAAATATAGATCTCAATTAAAATCTATCATCGGAAACCTTTCGTTGTATAATATAGTGTCAGACGATTCTCCAAGATTTTTTATTATTGCAGCAATTTTTGTACAATATCTTGGTAATATATCGGGAAATAGAATTAACATAGGATATAACATATTATATAAATATTGCGAAATAAGAACATTATATATTGAATTAATCAAATCGTTAGTTACTTTTATATAAAACAACTCTGTTGATATGTATTTAATAATATATTCAAATGTCAATAAATGTTCAAAATCAATACATGAGGAAAAAGTAGACCCGTCATTGTGGTCACTATTAATAAATATTATCATTAGCTGTAATCAGTCCACGGCTGATACTCATAGCACGTTATTGAGGTTGATCTTTAGCTATTTTCTTCAAACTCTCCTCACCATATTACGAATACGGTTGTAACTTAGTAACAAGCCGTCTTAAACTACGATTACCTATTCGAGGTGTAAGCAAATCTTACATCTCTGACGAATAACATCGCTACATTTGTGTACATGGTATGGATGACGAGAAGGTCGCTTTAAACACTCAGAGTTTTATTATTTTGCATAGAATACAAAGTTTTCTTCTTAGACAATATAATTTTTATAGTTCAGGTATATATTTACTAAAACTTAACACAAAAAATAGGTAACATTGATCGATATTAATGATCCCATCTCGGACAAATGTTGAGGTGGCGTAGCTTCCGAAACAGAAACTAGATGACTGTTTAAGTATAGGTAATGTAAAGGAAAAATCTCGTTTTCCTTATTGTTAAGTTTTTAATTAATTTGAGCATTATTGAGTTTCTGTATTTATAGTTATATTACTGTTTGTATTTATTCGATTCATTATTTCTCTTTACAGATAAACAAAAACGATGTGAGAAATAGAACAATATAAAATCATCTTTGAATAGTTGCCCGTAAATATACCTTAAAGCTAAACCTCACTTATAGCTCTATGTAACTCAGGGACAGACTTATAAGAATTTCATATATTCTGTTACTCAAAATAGACTCTATTACACACATTTCTTTAAAAAATATATAATTACATAATGAGATCTTAGACTTTCGAGAGTGTTTATTTAAATGAAACTAATATTTTTCGGATGTACTACACGACTTTTTATTTTTATCAAAAACTACATACTCCCGACGTTTCGGTTACTTTACTGTAATCGTGATCACGGGCAGACGAGCGTCAAATATTAGTACCATTTAAATATAATTACATGGTCTTATTTTTAATACGTCTTGGATAAAATGAGTTCAAATAATAATTTTTATCTTTCTTTTAATAACTTATAATGTATAAACACTATATACCAACTATCACAAAATCAACAAAAAAGTGTTTTTCAAATCCTTTCCGTAAAGTTACCTTAATAACTATCTTTGACATGAGACACGTGCGTTGTGTGTGTGACATTGACACCCTTCACTTATAAATACAAGAAGAAGAGAATAAAAATTATTAAAAATATATAAAGAAACATGTGAGAAAGAAAATTTAAATAAGTTTACAAATATGTATAAATTAATTATAACAAGACTTACAATGACTTATATATCCATTCAACATCTATATAAATAATTGTAACGTAAATCTGTTATCAGCATATCAAAGCCTACTGCTGAGTATAGCTCAACACGGGTTGGTGATTTCAAACTTATAATTGTGGAATTATAAGTCCAAATTTCCTCACGATATTTTCTTTCACCGTCTGTCAGTGGTGTCTAAATACTCTTAGAAAGTACATATGGCTCCGAAAATCACATTGGTACTTGCCAAGACCGAACCCGCGCTCTCGTGCGGCGGACGGACCCTTTTAACGGCGGACCCTTTTAACCACTAGGCCACCACTGACTAACATAAATCTACAGATTTGTAATTAAACACTGTTTAATATAGTACTATCGTAATGACTAAGCGATACAAACTAAAACATGGAGGCAGAACTCAAGAAGAATAAAAATAAATTAGAAAAGTATTAATATGTAAATATAATGTAGGATATAACAAATTATATATATGCATTAATAACAAATAACAAACAACTCATAAGTCACAACCAGATCTGTTGTATCGTGTTCCATAAACAAACAGTGAATTGAAAAACTACGTCTTCACTTCCATATATCTATAGTTTTTATTGAATTACTTCAAATCACGAAAAATTAATCTCAGTCGATGTATTAAAATGAAACAAGCTCCTCGTATAATATGATGAAATATCCTGTCATAATTCCATTGTTTTATTAAAATTGTTTGTTGGGACGTTCAATGAAAATAAAATAGTATTTTTTTTTACAATAAAGATGTAAGAGTTGATAAGATGAAACAGAATTTAAGTCAAACTAAATTATTGTAGCTTTTTACTTAAATATTTGTAAAATTTTTGATTGGTTACAAAATTTTTGTTCAAATTCGAAAGACAGGAATAATATTTTTAAACAGTGTTTGAGTCAACTTTTATATAATATGTAAAATTAATATACAAAATCTGTAAAATAGAATGAAAACATTCTTAAAAAATTAGTTTGTTTTTTAGTGCTTTTTAACATAAAACTTTAATAACAACTCTTATTTTTTTCATTCGTCTGTCACATGTCGCAAGTCAGTTGCCCTACGGGGAATAAATTCAGTTTTTTGCGGTTTATATTTATAGTCCTACTTCACACGTTACGTATTAAAATATTTTACATCTTAGTAATTAAGGAATAATAAGAGGATAATAACTCTCTATTAATTATGGTGATAGATGTTTTTGGATGGTTTTATAAAATTGCTTTCTATATATGTACATATTAAAAGCAGAAACATATTTTTGCTGAAGTTTCATTATTTATCAAGAATATATAAAAGCGTCACATATTGAGAGTGCATGAGAACAAGTTTTAAATCTTCATAAGACTCAAGTTCTGAACAACTTTAATGAAACCTGACGAGGCCTCAAACATCAAACTTCTTATCGATATATGAACTAGTTCAGGCTTGTCTATACATGTTGTGAGGGAACATAATATAAAGATATTATAATATATTCAAAGTTCAATAACCCCACTAAATGATCGCTTAATAATAACGCAGAACGCAGAACGAACTTCAGATTATATTTTAATTTAAATGCTTATTTGCTGTCTATTACTAACATTAATACATCGTGTTTGTTTCCTTTTTAAACCACAAAAGATATTTTATAAAGATAAAATAGAACTTAAAACGATGTCATACAAAAAATAAGGGGCCAATTTAGTTCAGGGCTCTATATCCTATTACTTATTAGCATACGACTGGATTAAAATAAAATAAGAATAAAGGTTAATATTTCTTTTCGTAACAGATCAATAAATAGAATATTTTAAAAATTTTGAATTAAGAAAATATGTATATTAAATGCATCTTAATTGTTGAAACGCCCAACAAATAAAATATACATAAATACTTTTTTCTTATTTCTTTTTTTAAGTAACTATTTAATAATCTACCACATAAGTATAACTTTAAATATTCTGATTTATAATTTAATATTTGCTCTGTCTTTTAAACGGTATACTAAATTCGTCTCATCAGTTTAAATTTAAAGTAAAATTTCACCTCACCTTGTTATGCCAGCAGTCCGCCTTTATGGCCAATATACTAAAAGACAGAAGTCGTAAAATGAATACCTTATAAAATAACTTTATTACTTAAGAAAAAGTCGGGAAACAATTTATGATAAAAGCAAAGAATAATAATTTAACTTATTATAAATGAACGTCAAAAACGTAATATACTTAAAAAAAACAGTTTAGATTTCAAATAATATGTTAATATTTATATTAGTTTAGAAACATTACCGCAGATCTTTCTTTACTATATAAACTGCAATATCAAACAATATCCAATACATACATATTATCAATTACGATCAAAGTTAAAATTAACTTAGTTAGTCTTAAATTACTTCCATAAAAATATATTAAATCCGTCCTGAAAATGAGCTAAGTTTTATATTAAAACATTTTCTTCTGTTTAATGAAAGGATTAAAAGCGGTGTGACAAATCACTTAAAGTGGGAAGTTGAAACTAATTGCTTCAACCACAGTTAGTAGTATCATGTACATATAACTAATAGAAGGAATATGGAATTATGGAGTTTTAATTGTACATTACACTGATATTTGCATAATATAATGTGCATTAATTTGAAAAGCATAATTAAGACACAATCAAATAAAGAGATCAAAATATTTTATATAAAAAAAGGTGTGAGTTATGAACAAATATGAAAAATAAAAAAACCAGCCAAATAAACGTCTAATATATATTAGGATTTGAAGACAAGATTATATCAATTCAAAATAATTTCACTTTAACCAAAATTCTTATTAGACAGTAACGTTGGCAGCACGAGTTACTTAAAATGATTTTATAAATTCAAAACCCTGGAGCTATGAAACACAGAGATTTGGACGGGATTTAAGATGACTTTTTAAAGTTAAATTAAATGAGAATTTCATATTAAAAGCATCATTATGATCGACAATCTGTAATCATAGTTCTAATAACGATAAGCCTTCATGATTTAGATGAATATAAACTTAAGCTTCGTATAAAGCAACAATAGTTAGTAATGTTCTTTCAATATGATCAGATTGTTATAGTAACATTATTATTATAACCGGGCTTCTGTTTCAATAGATTTTAACGACAATGGTATTCCCATTGCTGTTATGATTGTCGCATATCAAATATACCGTATTGAACATCCCATCTCAATTGGATATTAATACTGATCATTCAATAATATTACTCGATTATACTAGTTGGGATATTAATGGATTGAATCAAAATGTCACTGTTTTTTATAACTAAAAAATTTGAATGTATATAATATAACTAGGTGTGTGTTTCTTTATTAGTTACTCGCGTATTATTGTTCCGTACAATTCCATCTTTTCTTAAAACGGGAGACTCTATTTTATTTCAGTAAATTAATCTTAAGGTTTTTCAAAACAATATATATATATCAATGAATGAACTTTGAGTGTCATTAAAATTATGTTATTAATTATTGAACAAAGCTATGTCTGAAGTTGGAAGGTTCTTAATATTATTAAAACAATCGGGATACATAAAGTTACAACTTGTTACAACTCTCGTTAAGTGGCAGTTGGGATGACTTTGAATTTAAATAGTCCGATTACATCCACGCACGAAGGCAAGCCGTACTCCTCGAGTTATATCTGATACTAGAAGACCTGGCGAACTTCGTAACGCCCTATAATCAAGAAATATCTGTTACGTTTTTTTATTTATATTTTTGGAGTTTACCTATTAAAGCCATAAATCTCCGTGTTTTGAAGTGAGACAGAATGATTGACATATTAGTTAGTTGTCAAATCTAATGTCAAAAAAACGTTTGTATGGGAAATAGAAAAAGGCTGTTTTTATGGTTTTCCCAGTAATGAATTAATTTTTTTCAGCTTTTATACCTTCCCTGAACCTCCACGAACATTTCAAGACTAAGATAAGATAAATCCGTTCAGCCGTTCTCGAGTTTTAGCGAGACTAAGGAACAGCAATCCATTTTTATATATATAGAAGATAATATATATATTATTACATATTAGTAAGAAAAGATAACAATGAATTATAATAATAATATTTATAAGAAAAACAACACAATAATTATAACTAGGTAAAAATCATGCTGCTACAAAACATTGTTTTATTTTGAAAAACATTTTGTGCGAAATCTTGGTGCATTTGAAACTAACATATGTAGTTAAATATAGTAATTTTAATATATATTATTTTTATTGTTTTGAGCTATGACTTATTGCATGAGGCTGGAGTTCAGCCTTTAAAAAGATGGTCTTAATACGATGAAGAAAATCATCATTTAATAAACGACTCCCACAACTCTACAGTATGTAACTTTTGACGATTTTGAAATTGTAATTATATACAAGATTTTAAAGAGTTTTTTTGGAATAAACGATTTTTAACTTTTATTTTCACGTATTTTCCATCTAAAAATAAACATATTTTTTGTCCATAATAAAACTATCAGGAAGCAATCGATTGCCAACATCACTGTAACCTCTTCTACCTCCAAGCTGATAGTACTGGTGACTGTTTCCGATGTAGTTTATGTCATCAATAGGTCTTAACGAAACATCACGACCATGATGTTGGTGTTCATTAACTCAGATATATGTATAATACACGACCGAAGGAGATAGGACTATAATATAGACTGTGACTCTTGTTACACATTATATTACTGTCTTATAGTTAACTTTTAAATTTTAATTACTTTATCAAATTAATTGCAATTCAGTGAAAGAAATAACTTAATATTTAATAAAAAAAGATAGAAAAAATATAATGAAAATCAAATAATAAGTTACTTAAAAAACTAAATTAAATTAAATTCATAAACGTAGTCTTTAATAAATGGTTTCTAGCCGTTACAATTTTTTATAAACCACTGCTTCTCATATACCTCGCAGTTCTTTATGTAAAAACTGTCTATCTTTTCTTGAGTATCTAATAATCTGTCTGAGATTTTATCGTCTACTTAATATACTCGAACCAACAATACGATTGTTACATGAGAAAAATTATATTTGTATAGTAATTAAAAGAAGATAACTAGTGAGATCATTTAAAAGTTACTTTATTCTATTAAACAGGTACTACCGATTTTCTTAAAGCCTCCGAGTACATTGCAAATAAGGGGTACATGTAATAAACATTTATAATAACATTTCATATCTTAAAAATGAGTTTAAAATTTAGAAGCTTTTAAGATATTGTCGGTTGTATGAAAAAATAAAAGTAATTTACTTTATGATTAAAATAGTTTTACATAATTCGTTGATATCTTTAAAGATAACTACCAATAAGAAGGAAAATCTATTTATCATATTGTCATATATCTGACATTTAAGGATACTATACAAACTTGTTGACGTATGTCCGTGTATTGTGTATATATATGTAGAAATATGGATGCCGATACGACAACTTTATATGTCCCTAAAATATTCACGTGTAACCTGACAGAAACAATGAACTGTATTTTATGCCATGAGCATGAATATTATTGTCCATTTCAACATACAAACACACATACAAACAAATAGTTTTATGGTAAAAGATATAATTTAGTTGTAGTGTGTATTTCAATAATAATTTTTGGAAATATTAAGTAAACAAACTTTCGTTCATTGAGTTTTTAACTCTTTGTTTTAAGTTCAGTAGTTTAATATTTAGAATATCATACGTATTATTTTAAAGACCACTGTTTATGGTACAAGGAATGAATTTTACTGAAGATGAAGGCTAATGATATATAATTACTGCTGGCGTGTATAATGAACAAAGGATTTTAATATTTGTTCGTCTAACTTTTACCACACGAGAGTGAAAACACAGCATATCAAATTAACGTCCATATATATATATATTCGTTTATTTTAATAAATGATGGGATAAAATCTAATTTGAGCACATTATAATGGCTGAGATAAATTCAGAGTTTTGAATTAAATATGTTGAAGTCGTTAAATTGAATGTTCAAAACCAATTTCTCGTCTCATTATGAATAGCTGTATATTACAAAATATGTTTTAAATACATGTCAATGTGGACCTAGTAATGAACGAATTTCCAATATTCTTTATAGAAAAAGCACTCTATCTAGTCTGAATTGAGAGATTAAAAAAATATGGAACCTAGTACTCTTCTTACCTTAAAAAGAAAAGTAAACATTATGTTATTGTAATAACTTTCTACGACTTATATCAGTAAGTTAAATTAATTAGTCTTGTTTGCTATTCATTCCTACAAGTTAGAAATATAATCCAAAGACCGGATTGTCACCAAACTTGCTAGAGAAATCTGAGATATAAGTAACAGCTAAGTATAAAATTTTAATATATTAAGCGATTAAGTATTATTTCTAATTTAAAATTTATAATAAATATCAAAGGAAACAAAAACATCTTCTTAATAATATAAGTACAATAATGGGTAGGTATTTTTAGTTCATGTTTCACGTTTTAATAATTGGAGTTTTATATTTACAAATACTTTCTATATTAATGTTTATAATTTCTTCGGCTGTGTATTTGTTCAGTGAATTCTGACGAGATACAAACGACGTCCTCTATATATAGAATTTATTGATTACTGTCATACATTAAAAACATTATTATATCTTTTTATTCTTCATGAGAATTTCATTATAATTTTATGAAATGAAATTTAAAAATGTGAATTAATATTCAATTTTCATTTTTGATTGGGCGAGGCGTGAAAAACTGGCTTCTATTAAAATTTTTGTGATAATTTCGCTCGTACTTTGTAAAAGCATCCTAAAGCTTGAAGATGCTCATCCTACATTCTTTTATTTAATGATTTTTACTTTAAAGGCAATTAACTAATTTCAATATTAATTAATGTTCAAATTGGGAATGATAAAATATATACGAGTATATAAATCTTATTAACTAAAATAGCTTTGACAGATTATTTTATATTTATTTTTCATCTTTTTAAATGATTTATATTTTGAATTGTATCTGAATTATGACATAAAGTTTAATACTTTTGATGACTTGAAAATATTGTACAATAATAACAGTTGAAAAAAGGTGTAACACAATAATATTTGAAATAATTTAATATTAATATTAAGAAACTTCTGACATATAACTCGGATTATTTTTCAGAAATACAAACGAAAATATATGATGTCATGTAATATTATCGCTATAGCTAATTCCTATGGCTTCCATTTTAACTTTTCCAAACACTACATTTTTTTTATGTAAAAAGTGGCAAACGTGCAGACGGGCCACTTGATGGTCAGTAGACACCCTCGCCCATGGACATCCGCAACATAGATGTTGCGTGCTTAGAAAAGGGAGGGGTGGGAAAAAGGAGAAACCAGGAAAGGGTAGGAACAGGGAAAAGGCAACCGGCTCTCTCATTCATCAAACGAAATGCAGTCATTACTGGCTAGTTCACGCCGATCTTCTGTGAGAGGGTGGTACTTCCCCGGTCGAGCCAGCCTATGTTCGAGCTGTAGTAACTTAACCACAGCTAGGTTCTACCACCTTTAAAACATCCTACAGCACTTTAATTTAAAAACTTAGGTTTTATTTTAAGACAGTTTTATTTAAATAAAAAAAAAATAATGCTGTCGAAGTCGGGGGGAAAAACTAGTATTTACTAAAGCTTAACAAAAGCTGAGGTAACATAGAATGATATTTATGTCCCTTCTCGGACAAATCTTGAGAGGGCGTAACTTCCGAAACAGAAACAAGTTAGATAGATCTACAAGTACATATATGTATATAATGTATAGGAAAAATCTTCTTTCCTTAGTGTTTAGTTTTTAATTCAATTTCAAATGTTCCCATTATTAGGTTCTTGTATTAATTGTATGCTAAAACGATGTTTTCTTTAAGACATAACTATTAATTTATACAGTTATCAAAATTTTAAACCAAAATAAACCCAATGAGAGAAATTAAATTATCGTTGTATGTCGTTTGAATAAAAAGATTTTGCTTTCTAATAGTAAATAGACAGTATCTTATGGTTTCACTAATTATTCAAATAACCGTAGAGCATTTAGTAGGAATTGTATTTGGGAACCACTAGTTTATAGTATAACTAAAAGCATGGTTTTTTAGAAAAATAATTATATAACTACTAAATTAAAGCAGATAAATTCGAAGTTTCTATAAATAACAAAGAGAAACTTTGAATTAACCACAAAATGGAATTGAAAATTGATATTATTTAATTGTGTAATAATATCAAGAACAAGATGAAAGTCGATCTGCACCTTCGAAATATCGAACCTGAATATTCGAATAAAATAATAAAAGAGACTAACTATTTCATTTTCTATCATAAACATGTTTATTACAAGATATGTAGGAAACTCCAAATCAATATATATATGAATTATATTTTCCTATACCTAAACCTACTCTAGGAATCTAAAGAGAAATGCTTTTCAAAACTGCTACGTTACTTAGTGTACTTTAATAACTATCTTTGACATGAGACACGTGCGTGGTGTGTGTAAAAAAATGTAAGAAAAAAATATCAAATAATTTGACCATTTAATATTATGATTAATATGAAATCTTTAAAAATGTGGGTAAACAAAATAAATCAGTTTTACTCTATCTTTTAACTTAAAAAATATTATTCAACTTTTAAACATATTACTACAATATTGCTATTCGTTATTATAAGACCGGATTATATTTAAAAGTAGTTGATTTGTGATCGTCATTGGTAGTATTAAATATAATATCTATAGTTATAAACAGACAATTAAAATTGTAACGTCGACAGTTAAAAGAATCTAAAGCACCTTATCATTCAGTATAAATATGTACTTGCGAGATGCTGTTGGAACGACATTGTTAATGAACATTTCTTCAAAAATACTCTATATAATTATTTATTGTATATAAAATGTTAATATTTTAGTAGCGATTTAAAAAACGATGATTACAATAGGCATAGTTCAAAATTTTATCATATATTTTTTATGTCCATTATATTTTGTGATGGTTCAATAATTTTCAGTCTTTTTATTTAAACGTTGTCTTATTTTTCACAGATTTATAGCCGTTCCAATGACAAAGCCCTACTCCGCTTTGTGTGTTTTATTAAAACAACTGGTTTTAAATATTTGCTCTGCGTAATATATCATTGAACACGTAATTAATTCTTTAAAATGTTGAAATTGTAAATCTATACGATTTAACAATAATTGAAAGAAACTGTCCAATCTCTTGAACTAATAATTTAGAGATTATTTAACATTATTAGTTTTTGTACTGTTTAAGTTAAAACAGGTGAATAAGTTTAGAAGATCTTCAATCTAATATAGTATTGAATACATTGCGGAGGGTCAATAATTAATAATAATTTAGGAACTGTCTATTCAATATTGGAGGAAATTTATGAGTATTTATTTATTATAATAATATACATATAATAAATGTTTCATAATTTACAATCAGATCAAAGAAATGTAAAGACTTAGAAAGGTTTTGAAATATTCTTGAAAGTAAATAAACAAATCGTCAAAATGGAGCATTAAGTAAAGTATTTTCAAATGTCTAAAAATTCGTAAATATAGTGACTTACTTGTGTACATTTTTTATCACTTACATCTCTAAAACCTTAAAGGGGATTGAAGATTATTTTTTTTTTCACAAATAAAAATCATTTAAAACATATGAAAACAAACCAGTAGCAGTAACATTTTAATTTAAAAACTACTAAGGTATCGTATTAATAACTGATCGAGAAATTTAATATTCCGTGACATTAAAGAAGCTTGTGACATAATATAGAAGTTTTTTAATATCCACATTTTTAAGTGAGCACATTCAATAACTTGAGAATCTTATAAGATATAAAAATATTAATACATAATATATCAAATAGGTTCATTTGTATCTATTAAAAATTGTTTTTGATTTAAATATGTTGGAATTATTAAACAACTCTTTGTTCTCTTTAATACTTGTGTCAGTTGGCGGGACATGAATGAATTCGGTGAAATAATTTTCAGTTCGTTAAAGTTTATATTTCATTCAGTAAAAGTCGTTTTTTTCTTCGAGCAGTTTTTTTCTCTGTATATTTTAATATTTATAGTATGTATTTGTTTGTGTGTCCGTCATTCAAGACCATTTTATTCAGGAACGCGTGGAGAAATGTATTTCGAATGAATATGGAAAACTCATTGACTTGCCTACCTTTATGGGTTATGAAAAAATGAAATTGTTTGTCCACGAAATTAAGACCTATCAGCTTATTCTCTGCTTATATTGCACATATCGTATATTTTAAGGATTGCAAGGAACCCAAATTTTTTTGGGGAATTTGTTATGACTTAAAGTTGATCCTTACCAAATATTCAAGAACTACCTTGTATATAAATGTGAATGTTGCAGGTTTTTTTTGTCAAGACTCAAGTTGCTGTACATTCATATCGGAACAATAGTTTTCAAACATATGATTAGGTTTAACCGTTACTTGTTTTATTCACGATTTATTTAAAAGTTTAACTAATGATTTGTTTGAAAATATCAGTTTACTTATGATTTTCTATTAATTTAAAAGGAATTTTCTTAATAATATAACTTAACCTGTAGTTTTAAATGATCAATTAACTACTTGTAACTTCTCTATATTGTTGAACACGCTGTATTATATAAGTTATGTGTGTATTTTTATACGCATATTCATATATATTAAATACATTTCCAACACATATTTATATGAGTTGTATGAGACTGTTTGGTATAGCTTCACAATGATAACAACTATGTTAATAGTTCTCTGGTTCGTTGGTTATTGTTTAACTTATATAAATGGTATGAATATTACACTTTGAATCAAGTTGAAACTACATATATACATTCCGCAACTATTACAATATAACACAATACATACAACTTGAAGATATTATTCAAATGTAAATATAAAGGCGTACATAAAGCCTTAAAGTATTATTTATATGGTGTAATTAATTTTGAACATAGTGGTTAACATCTTTGATATCTTTTAATATTGACTATATTATTCTTTCTGTATCCCGTTGACTAGGGATACAGAAAGAAGGGATTAAAAGGGATAATTAACAGACACTTGAACTATGGTTTTATATTATGTTCCTTATTTATCACTAGACTTTGTTCTACTTGGGCCTGCAATTATATAATTTTGTCAAAGTCCAAGTAAATGATTAATTAATACACTTTGCGAATGTAGGTTGCTCGAGAATTGTAATTTTCATTTATGGACATAACTATAAATTTTTGAGCAACTCTGCCTGCATGTCTTTAGTAGTATTTTTTAGAAAGATAGGGGTAATGTGTACTTATTAAATTAGATATGCTTACTAAAAATCGGAGACATCTATCTTCTATGTCACATGAACTCATACCCAACTGTTATGTGTGTTTCCGTGCAAACTACACCAAATAAAAAGAAAACTTTTATTCTAATGTCTCAGTCAATAATATATTATTTTGATATACATATACATGCAAAAAATAATTAATCCAGAACAACATGCTTGTAATATAGACCCTGGCTAAAGCTGGGAGGTTGCCAGGAAGAAGAAGAACATGCTTATAATATGATGGCAAAGGAGTTTTTATTTCAGTGACATGAGAGAGCTCATATTTCTATGTTAGTTATCTTAAATCCTGAATTCAGCTGTCTTTACACAAACCTGTTTTAATTATTTCAGTGGCATTTATAGTTTACTTATTAGTTTATTACTTATACTAAAGTTAAAATGTTGATAAGAAACGTATAAAAGGGATAAACTTAAAGATTAGAGTGTATGTGACTTTAAGATTAGAGTGTATTAAAAAATGTAAATATTTTAAAATTTTTGTCAAATATTACTAATCGTCATAGGAGGTAAAAAATTCAATGAGCAGTCCGAATAATTAAATATAAAATATAATACATTTGATCAAACTTTTTTTCATTTTTTATTTTTCATTCTTTGCAAAATTAATATTGATTGAAGAGATTTTTGATTTAAATATAAATTTAGTTAATGTTAACGAAATACATATTTTTTAATTGTTGTACATCATAAAGGCTGTCGTTATTAGTAGTGAAACCATTAACTTCCCTTTACACAAGCATGTAATTGATCTAATGGAGATTTTTTCCTTACCTAACCTTATTATATGAAGGTTATAAACTATTTTCTATCTGTACGTTGTTTATCGTGTTACTTTATTATATTTTTATAACAAAATCAATAAAGTTAAACGAGTATTAAGTTAAACCTTCAAAAACTATAACGTCATCTCATATTTCTGAATTTTACATAAGTATCTATCAATTAAAAATAGTTCCAAACATAAGAGAGTAATCTTTTCAGCATTCCGTGGATTCACCGTGCGAGTGACGCGTCCATCGCTTTGGAGAGGAGCTACAAAAGTGCCCGGGACTTGCGACCCAGGTGGAGAATTAAGGGACCCCTATCTAACGCGCTTCAAAACCCTCACCTCCACCGTCCAAGCTCCTCTCTATACAAACAAGTTTGAAAAGAACCCAAGGTTTAAAGATATTTTTTCTATCTATAGAAAAGAAAAAGAAAACGAAAAGATAATTCTTTTTCTTCAACTATTGTTGTAATTAGAATAGTGACGTAATTGGAAGGACTATTTTAATTCAGTCATCCTAATTGTCACGAGACGAAAGTTGTGAAACTTCCCGATTTATATATCCTCAGAATTTTTATTATGTTATAGATAATTTGATTTGAATTGTGCAGTTTTGAATTTCTAAGAGAGTAATCAGATATTAGTTTATGTAATATTGTTATTTGAATGTCCCACTACCTAATGTAATAAATTTATTTGATTACTTTTTCTATTAAACACTGTATAATCCAGAGACTAGTGGTCGCCTCGAATTATAACCAGATCTGATAATTTAATCTGAGGTAATTAAATTTATGTCAATATTTTTTTTTATTTAGTGTCTTAAATACTTTTCTTGAAAAATAAAAAAATAAATGTGAATAACATTAAAGTGCAATAACCCCTCTTTGGAGTCAGGGCCTACAATGTACTATATATAGTAGTAATAGAGACAGAAGTAATTTTCCGATATATATATATGAGGCAGAATGTCCTCATTGTTTCTGTAACTTAATACATGTGTAAGTGGTGTTATTCAGGCTGAGGTAATTATGTAGTTGCAAGGTCGTTCTGGAAGTGATAGAATTAGAAGTTTTAATTTTGTAATAATAAACGTGAAAATGTGTTATTATTTCAACAAAATATACTGTTTTCATGGACGTGACGATCACAAGATGAAGAAAGATTTTAAAAAGTTAGCAATGTCTATAAGAAACATAGTTAAAGTTATAAATAAAGTTATTCGACGAGATCTCGCTCCAAAAATCTGAATTAAATGTATTGTTTTCAACGTATTTAAGTAAAGACCTCACTAGTTCTGTATTTTCAAACAAACATGAGCTTAGGTAATGAGATAAAATCATATTTTCATTTGAGCTTAACTGTGCTGTCTGTGTTTTGCCTTTGAAATATTTTTCTATCTTTTTCACCTGAGTCAAAAAAATTAAAATAAACATGTTACTGAAATCTGCTTTCAAAAATATAAAGTTAAAACACTAGAGAGATTGAAAGGAGTTGGATATTTCAAAAATGTTTATCAGTAGTCTTACCAAATGTGGTTAGTTAAGAAAACTTTCAATTATTGCTAATTGTTTGCATTGACGGTTATATTTTCAATGAAGGATAATGTTTTCAGAAAACTTATAAGAGCTATTATCTTAAATGATTTTCATGTACGTTTAATTATTTACTGATAATGATTTATGGTTATATGAAACAAAATTTATACACATTATAGACACTCATATGGTTTGAAAGATACTTTGGTTAAGAATATTTTAGCCTCGAGGTAACTAAAAACTCACTACTATGATATACTATATTTCTCGCCAACAACAAGAATGACGCACCAGTGATAGTATATTCCGTTGATCTTATAGCCTAAATTTCTAACTTCCTGAGGGACCATGCTCGAAGAGTAATTGTTAATATCTGCTTGTTGAACCAATGGTGGTCTACCCAAGACTTCCTCAGGGTCTAACATTTATTATTTTATACACGTTACCAATTTTCTATTACCGGGTTTACTTATTGGGTATTAAGGTGTCGTGAAATTTAAAGTTTGAGAGTTTAATTGAGTTCTAACCAGGACACCGAGTTTCCTTGTCGCTGCCTCACCTGTACTGGTATTACGTAAAAAAAATGTATGAATTTTAATTATATGTATGTATAATCACGATTTTTTTTTTTGTAAAAATATGTGAATTCAAGTTTCAACAAACTATACATTTTTATAAGTTGATCATTGTAAGACATTTAGATAAATAACAAAGTTAATACAAATACAAATAAATATTATTTTTATATAATAATGTTATAACCACCCAGGATTATTCTTAAAAATATCCTTTAAATGATTTTTCATAACATTAAGGGTAACTCTTAATCTGATTTATAACTGTTCCTGACGGCCGAATTAAGCAAAATAATGCTGACTCTTGCGTTATGTCCTACTTCAATTAGAGTTAAATAGATTGTTATTACAAAAATTCACGTTTGAGTTGAGAGAAGCACTGCTTTATTTATATAATGTTATAAATTTATAATAATATATTTCGATATATATTGTATGTGTCTTTTTTATTTCTAAAATTATGATTTTGACTGTAAATTTAATTGTATAGACTAGAATTTAAAATGATGCCGTCCAAAAACAAGCTCAAAAATAAATTCTCATTTTAAGTTAATCACGTTGTATTTTTTAATGTAGATGAGACTAATTAGACATTTTCTTTAAAAAGCGGTGACATTTTAAATTTCTAATATAAAAGCCTTTATTATGTCTTGTTTTAAAGCTGCAAAAGAATTCATAATTCTTATAAAAAAATTCTTACTCTTGCCGCTTGGGTGGTATTCTGACACAGTTTTAATGATAACAGAAGTAATCTATGAATATCTATTTTCTCACCAATAACATTGATATTCTAGTGATACAAGATACGGTGATAAAATTCCTTCGAAATTTCATTTGACCATATTACAACTGAACATAGTAAGAATACTTGTATCCTATTTGAGAGTTTATAAAGTGATTAGAAATTATATAAACCCTTAAGTTATACAAACTATTTAAAGTATAGTAGACAAAATAAAAATTATATACAAAAAATATACGATACGACAGAGTTATGTACATAAAGTATAATAAAAATTATATTGTGTTCTTTTTGTAAAGTTCAGTTCATTTAATTACTGCCGATATTATTTGAATTATCTCTCTAAAATTAGAGAAAGTAATGACGCTCTAAATTTGATCTTTCGTGAATAAAATGTGCCTGAGAATGGTATCTTCTTTTATAATAATTGTTGAGATCTTAATGAGTTTTTTATACCTACATAATTAATGAAAATGATGCGGTATATATTTATTTTGGTTTTAAAACATAGCCTTGTTTTATTTGTCTGCATATATGTAGTTCAGTATATACATGTACGGTTTCCGAATTTCAGCACAGATTAAGTGACTCCTTTTTCGCCATCTCAGCCGTCGCCGAATATATCTCGTGTATCTGATTTAAACACGTCTTATCTGGATGGGAAATTTAGTATCTAGAGGTGTCGAGTGAATTAAGGATTTGATGTTCTAATGCGATAACATCGGATTTTGCCGCCTTCGGGATTAATACCGATTTATTAATAAGGTCACAGTTTATTCTCAGGAGTCATCAGTATGCAAGAGAAGTTGTCTCAATTTTCATTTATTAATAATACCTATGTATACATCGGATTTTTCGGATATTATTTTAAGAGAAGTTTCTAATCGTCGACCATTTAAATGGTACTCAATTGTACTCTTAATATTACTGTATAAGTATTATAGTTAAAGTTATTATTTAGTAAGTTCTAGTTTATTAGTTAATTAAAAGCAAAAAGATTCCAAAAACAAAATTAGTTTCTCCTAACAGTTGTCTCCCCTTGAAAATTGGCATCAATATAATTTACAACCAGAAATACACTCTTTAAATTTTCCTTCATTTTAATTAAGGGACAACAATAAGTTAGTCAGAATATTATTTTTATATACCACTCAGATTCAAACAACGTGTGAATTATCCACATAAATAATATTAAATTATATGTAACAATCTTAAAATATTTCAAAGAGTTATTCGCTTTTATTGCCAGTTTTTTATCCATTTACCTAACGGTGGTATTGCCAAATGTGAAGATTAACCTATGTATATGCTTTAATCTGACTACACATATCTGTGATGAAGTTACTGAAATATTTTTCGTATATATGGTTCTGTTTGTAATTGTTTATACCTATAAACATCTTTTATCTTTGATATTATAATATATATATAGTAGAAAGTATATGCTCGAGAACATATATAAGAACAAACTAGTTGAAGTGCTATTTGAAACATCACGACTATTTTATCGCAAAAGACCCTGAAATGTGTATCATGTAACAAATGACCGTTATTATACATTTGGAAACTGAATACTATGTTGTTTAAGAAAACTAAAGGTTCAATTATAGGTTTAGTGAAAAAAAGGAGTAACATTAGTCTTTATTTGAACCGAGATCATAGTTTGAGGTTAATGTTTATTATATTGTAATATTATAAATACATATTATGTTGTCATTATAAATTGAAGAAGAGTATTTTGGTTGTAATTATATATCATTATTATATATTCGCGACATCTCGTTTATATATATGTAAAAATTAAAATAACACCGACATTTATAACAAAACTTTATTATAAAAATAATTTTATAATTTTTACTGTTTAATAAAATTTTATCCCTATTTATTTTTACAGAACGTTGCAAAATTGTGACCTAGAAATGATTCTATTTAAAAATATTAATATAGTTGAGTAAAACAAAAGCAAATGTTAGCGCTGTACGTGAAAATGGACGTCGTATTGTATTTTTAAATCTACCATGTTATTTATAATAAGTAGTGATACTATTTAAAAAGTATTTATTATTTTTATTTTGACTTGGAGGTTTTATTTATAAAATATATGCATTTTGTTATTTTATTCAATTGAAATGTTGCAATTTAATTTTGAATCAGGTATTCTCAATGATTTTAGTTAATTGTATAGAGGTTAAGTATAAATTACCGTATACGGTTAGCTGTTGTAAAGTCTTTTCGGATCTAGTATGGCGACATATCTAAATTAGCTGACTATATAATATATCAAAAGCACTTCTAGAATATTCGTTTAAAATTAAATGACTTTGTTGGAACTAGAATAAAAACTTGTTTTACCAAAAGTACATTTTTTTTATTATTATGTATTATTATTTTTCCAGTAATAAATCATATTCTTTATATATACTTGTGTATATAAGTCTTATGACTGATCGCTTCAAGTCTGATTGTATACGATGATCGATGTTGTAGACTTGTAACACAAACTAACACTATAAGTACTGCGTTATAATGAACATATAACTGTACAGGTTCATTATGAATGTTACAAGTCTGAAACAATTATTTAAACATAAATCACAAATACTATACACAAATTATTATTCATGTTTTTAGAATTTTTAAGCCAGAAACAATAACGGGAGATTCTTATTTAAATACATATATCAATAAATACGTATCTTGTAATATGTATAAACTAAAAATAAATGAGAAATTAAATACTATTGCAATAGTAAAATCATGTGATTTTCATTACAATATATAAGCAGGTGGGCATTTTTAAATAATACCGCGATGTTTTAATGAATAGTTTCACTATCCAAACTTGTAAAAATAAATTTACGAAATCTTTTTCTACATCAGAGATGGTCCTACATTGAATTCTCGAAGAGCAATAATGTCAATGGATGGAAAACGCTCTTGACTAATTTAAAGTTTCTTTAAGGATTTGTAAATAGCTAAATTTAATTATGGCTGATATAGATTTATCCAAATTTTTTTTTTATAATTTCAAAAAGTTCTCCATACAATTCTTTCTTTAATACAAACATATTGTCTTTTACCTTTGTAAAACATATTATAATTTTATGATTTTATCTTATATCAAAGCCTCCTTTGTAATTTTTATTTGAAGTGACCGTATGTTTTCAATGAATATAGAGAAACATAATATTGTCTATTTTCCGAATTCAACGTAGAAAATTTTAACAGACTTTTTAATGTGACTTAAATAAAAAATATTTTTCATTATTATTGTAACATTGCTTTATTTTTTTTATCTTATTATGTTCTGAAATAGCAAATTAAAACATTGCTCAAAAAAAATTTTCAGAAAATATTAAGTGAAAACTGATAGATTATAATGAATGATAAATGGTCATGCTTTGTTTGGAAAATTGCATTATATCAATCCATATTAGACATGTGTTTTTACCATTCTTTCAATATTTAAAATAAATATTATTTTGTGAGTTTATTTCTACCTAATATACATATAAGTTGTTTCTGCGAGAATTCGTAGAAGAGTAACTTCTACGTACTTAAAATCCTTTTATTAAGCTGCTTTTATAAAAATAAGTCGAGTGAGTTGAAGGTCTTAGCACTTTATTACTTACAGTCCGCTTACATTATGTTCTTAACTGGAGACGTGTCTTAGAAACAAATTGGTGAAAATAATAATATCTGAGACTTTAGCGTGTGTTCATCTAAATAAAACAAAAGGCCTTCGGTTATTTTCACGGTTCACGGTTATTGCAGAGTAACCGAAACTTCGTGATTATGTAATCTCTAAAAGTTTTATTTATTTGGTGAAATATTTGTTTCAGAAATCCGTGCTAAATTAATATTTATAAAATGAAAGGTTGTACTATACATTTATATAAGTAAATAGTGAATGTATTGTTGCAAAAATACAGCAAGTTTAAGAGGTGTATATTGGAACTATCCATGAAAAAAAAACTCCTTGCATTCGGATTCTAAAAGGAATTATAAGAAATAGTTAAATTATTTCTATTTTCTTGGTTTGAGAAATTACAAATCAGACATATGTTAGTTTTCCCTAAGGGTATCATAACATATTTTTATTTCTCTAACCTCGATATTCTAATTCTAGTAATAAAAGTTCTATACTCTTGAATAAGTTCTTATCAATAAAATTTCGGTCTTAAAATTCTATTTATTACTTCAATAATAACATCGTTAAATAAATGTTCCCAATTTTAAAGATAGATCGTAAAACGACTGGAATTATTTTATTGCTGTTGTCTGTGAAGTAAACACAATCATTTGTAAGAATAATTATATAAAATTATGCTATAAAATATTTATTTGGCTAGAAATGTATGTGTGAGCTATTAATAGTAATAAGGAAATTTAAATCTAGCAATACTTTATATTAAGAAACTTAATATTAACGTATACTAGAGAAAAAATTGTTAGTAAGATTTCTCTATAGTAATTTAAATAAAATGGTATAGAATTAATTGAGTGATTCACAATTGGAGCCATAAGATGTTTTACGGAATGTTTTATCTTTAATTAATTTGATTAGGTAAAGAGAGAAGCTTTGACGGACGGTGGAGGTGAGAGTTTTGACGCGCGTTAGAGATTGGCTTAGACCTTAATTTGGGTCCAAGGCACTGTTGAAGCTCCTCTCCTTGCAAGAGGATCCGGCACCCGCACTTTGAAACCATGGAATTAGAAAATCTGATGAAGGAAAAGTCTGTATGATATACCCGCAATTAAAATGTAGTATTAAACACAATAATATGTAAGCGCTGAACTGCATATAAAGTTATAAGTTGTTGAATAATAAAAATAGGTCGATAAATTAAAAAAAGGTTATGTATGAGAGCTATAAGTATTTATGTACATATCAGGCATTACAGATAGATAAGGTCAAAATATTCACTTCAAAATATTATCTTTCTAGGTTCAATATATTTAGTATACGGAAAAGCGTCCTGGGAGGTATTTAGAAGGTTAGCTAAGCTCATTTACGGGTACTAGTATTATACCATGATAGTCAGTGGTGGCTCAGTGGTTAAAGGGCCCGCCTCTGGTCGCCGAGGGCGCGGGTTCGATCCTGGCCCGGGCAAGTACCAATGTGATTTTTCCGAATCATATGTACTTTCTAAGAGTATTTAGACATCACTGATTAATGTTGATTCCCAAAAGAGGGTTGATGTCAGGCAGGCGGCCGGTCGTAAAAACAAATAGCCAAAAACTTTTCACAACATGTAAGGCAGACCCTGGCTATAGCTGGGAAATTGCCAGGTAGAAGAACAAGAAGTATTATACCATGAGTCGTAAGATATTTCCTTGAGTAGTTTTCCGGTAACCAGCAAATCTCTGGACTGATATCCCAACTTTCCTAAACTGTTCCGTGTGTATGTCGATATAATGTTACTGATTGTGTGAAAATAATTTCGCTTTTGATTTCTATTGGAAATTTGTTTTAATTTACAAAACTTTGCTTTCTCAGTTTTGAATGTTCTATTCCATTTTTAATTTGATTAGTATTACATCTGAATAGTATTATAAATAATGTTTTATTTCTATTACGAGTATTTTATTGAGATCATTCATATTACGAGAATCTGACGAGAGTTAATCCTATTAAAGTAACTAAAACTATATAATATTATATCTGTATTACATCATAAAATTAAGACAATGATTCCAAATCTTTGTGTTCCTTTCAAAAAGAATCGAGTAAACAAAAAACCTGAGATTCAAGAGTCAAAGTTTATAATGGAGAAGAAATTCGTAAAGCGATTTTGTTTGTATCTAACGTATTAGAATAACATTAAATTATTTTAAATAAACATCACAATATTCAAAGTTTGAAACACACACACACACACACACACACACACACACACACACATATGTACATATGTAACAAGTCAATCCGTGACAATGTTTCAATGTGTGCGAGGTCACTAAATGTCAAACAAAATGACATTTCTATTCTACTATTGAACAAGAAATAATCAATAAATTACGATGGGTATCAACCGCCTGGCGATATTCAGTCTGTGTATAATAGTGAATCGTATGGATTAGAAATTTAATATTAAACGATATCAAAATATTTGTAAATGAAGATTCTGCATTAATTTTTATATCCTCATTTTTAAGTAAACTCGTTGAACTTGATATGTATATTACAGTACTTTTAATTTTTACATTTACATAAATTAATATTTATTTGGAATACTTGGAGAACACAAACTGATATTAATATGAATTTCTCTTGAAGACAGTTATTCCTCAGAGCAAAGAAAAGATTGAATGTTTAAATCCTTTCAATAAAAAGCGATCGTTTAAGTTTGGCTTAATTCGAACTTTTTGGCTAAGAGCATGAAAAACTCTTCAGGGCTTTCCATTGAGCTATGATTATGAAGCTTGTTATGGAAGCTACATCAAGTTAATCGTAAATGAAAACAAATGCATATTTTAATAGTAAATAATAATTTATCTTCAGAGAATAAATTAAAATTAATATGAAACGGTTCACATTATGAAAAATTATTTTTGAACGGTGCAAATATGCTGTTAATTTTACATAATAATTTGTTAACAAACTTCCAGTTTTTTGTTTAATTATTAAAAGTGTATCAAAATTTTTAACGAATGTTTTTTCACTATAAATGTGATCGAACCACCTAACTTTAGTTTGGAATGATCCATTAGCTAATTGTGATTGCTCGTTTTTGTGAAATGCATTTGTAGATGACTGAAATGAGTTACGTGCGACCGTTAAAATATATTGAATTTCCAACAAATATTTATATGGCGGTGTAGCTGACAATGTTTCAAATTCAGTTAATGGTTTTCAGAATTAACCGCTTTTAAAACGAATATATTAGGCAAATAAGTTTAATTAAATAATGTCACCAGAAACATTAAAGAAAATATATACGCATTTGTTTGCTTTGTGATTTTGAATAGTGCATAATATATATTTAGGAAACACACTTTTTATTTGAACCAAACCCTTCAATTCCCGAACGCATCCGAAGCGATATTAAAGCTATGACGCTTGACTTGTTCTTTTTTAACGCGCGAAAACATGTTGTGAACACGGCTTGTATTATTGTAAATAGAATTTAACTAATTTAAGGTGTTTTGGCTTAAGATAATAATTAGTTTGCTCTAGTTAAGGTTTTATTGTTATTTAAAAGTCCTGGCATTATAAGAAAACTATATTCTTATAAGAATTTTATTAGAATCCTTAATTCAGAAGTGGGATAGCATTCACGTTCATAGTTGTATTTATGTAATACGTTTTTGATTAAGTACATAAAAAGTAGTGAATAAAATAAAACAGGAATTGTGTTTTCAAATCTACTTTAATAATTACTCGTGAGTGAATAAGACTGATAGATAACATTAGTCTCGAAACACGTGGCGTCGACATGACAACCACCGTTGGTTTTGGAAAATTGGAACAGAACTCGATCTAAGACTATAAGTTTAGATCACGATCGAGAAGTAGGACACATTCTTTTTCAGGCACCACATTACGTTTCAGTACATTAGAAGTTTAACGCTACCTCAAGTAAAGCGACTAAACAGCGAAGTTCAAAATAACGAAACAGTTGGTTTGTATACTCACTGGGAGATTAAAACAAAACGAACAAGCGATTCAAATTAAGGCATGAGCCTAACAGGTACAAATTTTGTTTTATTAATAGTACACGCATTCGGTAAGTTTTATTTATTAATTCGTAACCATTATAAGAGTGGTTAAGTTCATGTTTACCAATATAGTCTCACTCTTTAGCTTCATAGTGTCTGACTGTGAGTGAATTTTGGAATTTTTCCAGTTTTCTACTTTACTTACCGATTTCAGTAGCAATATTTATCTAATAATACACAAAATACTTAATGCAAGTTGTCAGGTTTAAAGAAAAAAATTAGTAATTGGATATGGAAGATAAGGAACTTATTTTGATAGGCTTTGAAGTGAATTTAAAAGGTTATAGGGTTTATAATCCTGAAAACAACTCAGTTAAAACCAGTAGAGACATCCTTATAATGTAACCAACCAAAAATACAGTAAATATTACTATTGAGTGTAAGGTTTCAACGGGTAACAAAGTGAAAAAGAAGAAAATGGTAATGCAGATATCATAAATACTGAATGTAATGGTAGTAATGTCACATATATTCCATTAGATTATTTAGTAAGTGATTCATTTCAGAGTGTTTCTGATACAGCATCAAAACCAGACTATTATTATCATCATCAAATCATTAGTAGACTTGAGTCTGGACTTTCCCAAACTTTCCCTTTGGACAAACAATTTTATTTTATTTCTATTACAATTGAAAAAAGGTACCTGATAGATTCACTTACTAATATTTATGTATTGTAGAATCAGATGATCAGAATGTAATGGATATTACACACAGAGAGCTTTAAATGAAACTGAGAGTAAGTATGGAAGTAGAATTAGAGTCGTTTAAGATAAATGATGTGTGAGAACTTGTGGATAACTCTTGTGATTCTACGGTAGTTCAGTACAAATGGGTGTTTAAAAACAAAGTCTGATAATGTTGGTAATGTGCGTTACCATGCAAGATTAGTGGCAAAATGTTTTTCACAGAAAGCCAGCGTAGGCTATCATGAGACTTTTCCCTGTACTATATTACTCTACTCTAAGAATGTTATCCTCTTTAACTGTAAAATTAGGTTTAGATTTACACCATCTGTATTACAAGAGCTTTCCTAAATGATTTTGTGTATATGAAAAATCTTGTATTGTATGAGGATGATAATAATAATGGTAACAAGGCTTAAACATATCATTTATGGACTTTGAGCAGTCCTTGCATGTATGGTATGAGAGAGTCAGTGATCACTTAAAGTCTTTAGGTCATTTAAAATCTAAGTATGAACCTTGTTTATTTACAAAGCTTAAAAAAATAATAATAATGTTTAAGTGTTTAGTTATAATAGCTGTGTTTGTATTCTTTAAATATAAAATGGCTACTAATCAGTTAATACAAGATTTAAGCAGTAAATTTAAAATAAAAGATCTAGGTCAAATAAAGCAATGTTTAGGTTAAAGAGTAAATATGTATGAAATGTTATAACTGTTAATCAAGAACAAAGTGTGGAAAGCTTTCTGAAATGATTTAATATGTTTTATTGTAAAACTGTTGAAACCCCTATAGAGATTAATGTAAGGATAGAAAAATCTAAGAACAGTTCTTGTGATAAGAAAATTCCATATAGACAACTGATAGGTAATTTTATGTATTTAGCTGTCTTGACCAGACCAGACTTAGCTTACAGTGTATGTTATTTGAGTCAGTTTAATAACTCATATGATGGAACTCATTGAAAACACTTTGAATTACTTAAAAGTTACTAAAATGTTTTGCTTTGTTTTTATTAAAGAATAATTCTTATATACAAGGATATGATGATGCAGATTAGAGTTCAGATTCAAATGATAGAAAATCTTTTTCTGGATTTTAAGTTGTCTGGTAGAGTAATTTCTTTTGAAAGAAGAAAACACAGAAATATAGCTTTGTCTTGAACAGAAGCAGATAATATTTCCATGTGAGAAGCCAGTAAGGAGGTTATTTAATTAAAAAGACTATTTGATTTTGAAATTGAAGGCTATTTAATTTTGTAATTAAAAGTAATTCAGAAACAAGTACTTTTTATAAAGATTGTCAAACTGCATATAAACTTGTTTTGAATCCAGTATGCCATAGGAACATATAGACGTCAGATACCATTTTGTGAGACAGGCAGTAGCAGATAAATTTGTTAAAATTGATTATTTATAAACTGCTAAAATGCCAGCTGAAATTTTAACAAAAAGTTTAGGTTCTTTAAAGCATAAATATTTTAATTAACAACTTGGTATACTAGCTATTTCAAACCTTTTATCATTTTGTTAAGCAGAGGCGTTAGTATTATAATAACTATCCGTAAATATATGTGACTAGCGTCATCTGTAGTAACTAATGTGTTTGTGTCACCTTGTTTCCCTTGTCTATTGAACCGTCACTGTGTGTACGTGTGTATTATCAGGGAGCTCACCGGCTGCGGATACATCAAGTACAACAAGGCTTACGTAAATTGTCAGAGGCGGAGACAGCGTTCTCACAATTTTAATTATTTAATTTTCTTGATTAGATATTCGCAATTCAAAGGCAGCCCAAAACCTAGTATACGTGGACCCCTGGCGTAGTTCGAGTCCTATCCGGTGGTTACTACCAGTTTGACCTCATCAGCGGTTCGTGTGGGGAAACTACACGAGCGGTGGCCGAGTCCATGGTTACCTGTGAACCGAGAGAGGTGTTTGGAATCATGCGCAGTTCTTGGGAGTGAAACCTGGTTACATAGAACAAGCTGGTGACTGGTTTTGACACATAATCATGTATTGGACTAGCGATTGAGTGATGCTAATGTCCATGGTAATCATTTTCATATCATAAACCACATTATCATGTATTGGAGTAGCGATTGAGTGACGCTTCTGTCCATGGTAATCATTTTCATATTCATTTTCATATCATGAACCACATAATCATTTTCATATTCATTTTCATATCATGAACCACATAATCATTTTCATGTTCATATTCATTTCCATATCATAAACCACATTATCATGTATTGGAGTAGCGATTGAGTGACGCTTCTGTCCATGGTAATCATTTTCATATTCATTTTCATATCATGAACCACATAATCATTTTCATATTCATTTTCATATCATGAACCACATAATCATTTTCATGTTCATATTCATTTCCATATCATAAACCACATAATCATGTATTGGACTACCGATTCAATGATGCTTCTGTCCATGGTAACCATTTTCATATTAACATATCATGAACCACATAATTATTTTCATGTTCATATTCATTTCCATATCATAAACCACATAATCATATATTGGACTGGCGAGTCAGTGATGCTTCCGTCCATGGTTATCATTTTCATATCATAAGCGAGATGATCGTATATTGGACTAGCGAGTCAGTGATGCTGCTGTCCATGGTTATCATTTTCATATCATAAGCGAGATGATCGTATATTGGACTAGCGAGTCAGTGATGCTTCCGTCCATGGTTATCATTTTCATATCATAAGCGAGATGATCGTATATTGGACTAGCGAGTCAGTGATGCTTCCGTCCATGGTTATCATTTTCATATCATAAGCGAGATGATCGTATATTGGACTAGCGAGTCAGTGACGCTGCTGTCCATGGTTATCATTTTCATATCATCCTTAAAATATCATATTATTGAAGTGTTGACGCGCGATGCACTATTGCTTTCGTCAACCGCAGACAGTTGGGACGCCTTCTGTCTGGTTTGATTACAGATGCAGGCCTGGTTTGCGTCTCGACGGAACCTCGCTACGAACAGTGGTGTAAACAGGAACTTTAATTTAGAGGGCCCTCACAGACTATTTTCATTTTATTTTTCATACGTTACATTACTTTGTGTGTCTTTATGTGTCTTCAATGAGATTATCACAATCTCTTGCAAGTAACTATTCAGATTTCAGACGAAGTAAATGATTAGATTGATTCATCATCATTGTCATTTCGACCAAGTACCGATACAGCTGGATATAGTGGCAACCCTTCAGCTGCAGTCGCGACCCTTCAACTGCAGTTGCGACCCTTCAGCTTCAGTCGCGACCCTTCAGCTTCAGTCGCGACCCTTCAGCTTCAGTCGCGACCCTTCAGCTTCAGTCGCGACCCTTCAGCTTCAGTCGCGACCCTTCAGCTGCTTTGGCAGTCCTCCAACTGCTTTGGCAGTCCTCCAACTGCTTTGGCAGTCCTCTGGCTGCTTTGGCAGTCCTCCGGCTGCTTTGGCAGTCTTCCGGCTGCTTGGGCGGTCTTCCGACTGCTTAGGCGGTCTTCCGGCAGCTTGGGCGGTCCTCTGACTGCTTCGGCGGTCAACCGGCTGCTTCGGCGGTCAACCGGCTGCTTCGGCAGTCCTCCGGCTGCTTCGGCAGTCCTCCGGCTGCTTCGGCAGACCTCCGGCTACTTCGGCAGACCTCCGGGTGCTTCGGCAGTCCTCCGGGTGCTTCGGCAGTCCTCCGGCTGCTTTGGCAGACCTCCGGGTGCTTCGGCAGTCCTCCGGCTGCTTCGGCAGTCCTCCGGCTGCTTCGGCAGTCCTCCGGCTGCTTTGGCAGTCCTCCGGCTGCTTCTGCAGACCTCCGGCTGCTTTGGCAGTCCTCCGGCTGCTTCGGCTGCTTGAGCGGTCCTCCGGCTGCAGTTGCTTCACTGTCAACTGGCCTTGCCGAGGAGCGCGCCGAGGACGACGCTTCGTCAGGATTGGCCGATTTAGGAAACACACTTTTTATTTGAACCAAACCCTTCAATTCCCGAACGCATCCGAAGCGATATTAAAGCTATGACGCTTGACTTGTTCTTTTTTAACGCGCGAAAACATGTTGTGAACACGGCTTGTATTATTGTAAATAGAATTTAACTAATTTAAGGTGTTTTGGCTTAAGATAATAATTAGTTTGCTCTAGTTAAGGTTTTATTGTTATTTAAAAGTCCTGGCATTATAAGAAAACTATATTCTTATAAGAATTTTATTAGAATCCTTAATATATATTTAATTTTCTACTTTATTTGCAGTAAATTATACAAACTTTCAAAAACAATCGTTGAAAGTTGGTGGAGAAGTTACGATGCCGAAAGTTATGCCTTGGTCGAGAATGGCCAATAATATTGTTCTAAGAATGGAAAACTTCTCTTTGCTACGTTCATTTATACATTCCTGTTTTGGATGTACTATAGTTATTTCTGATCAACTTAATCAAAATCTATATTTCTTTTCAGTCATGAGTAATTTTATTTATACTCTTTGAATTTTGTTTTCTTTTCTTAAATGATATTGTTATTGTAACACTTTTTATATTGAATATTATAGTTCTTGAAATAAATATATTAAATGTGTAATTTATGTGCATTTGAATGTACCTATGTCTATCGTCAGAGTTAGTTCTTGAGTCTTTCTGACACCGTTTGACAATCTTCTGATAAGTAAGTTCATTTCCAAGCCGGATATAACTTTTCCTTCAATGTACTGTTTTGATTGATGATGGTTAGATTAAGATCATTTTTCAACTCCAATAGCTTTATTGTACCGTTCTAATGGTGCGTCGAAATTGCTACCAAAAATTTTGTCACAGATGCTGCTACAAAGTGATTGTGTTTTTTTCAAGCATTCTATTTTAAACGTGAATCAGAAGCTTTATTATTCATTATATTTACCATTATATGCATATTGCATATATATTATATTGTACATATATATTTAAACTCTTCCCGCACAATTATGGTCTAAGGGGCGATTAATTTTCAACTGGCGTACTTTTTACAGCAATATATTTCATTTGTCTTTTTAGGTATTAACGAGTTTACCATTCAATAATATCACCTTAAAAGTGAAACTGCGCTCTTCAAAGGGTTTCTCAACTGTTAGTTTTTGTGATGTGACGAAATAGTGAAAAAAATGGTATAGAATATTTTTATAATTTTAATGTAACAATTAAAATAACAATTGCATTTATATTTTGCCTGAAATATAATTATGGAATGCCTATATAAATTATTAAAAACTTTATTGAATTAAATTAAATATTCGTAATGAATGCAATACACAAATGTGAGGAAAATTATAAAGAATTGACAGGTATCAGAAACGCAAACTCAGAACCGGCCGAACTAAAAGAGATTTTTAGTGAAACTTCCCTCACATAACATAATTCTTTAAATTATTATAAAAGAACGAATAATGAAATTTTATTTATATTTCCTTGGAATTCGTTTTATTTCTGCTTGTTGTGTTCTGGTATGAATTTAATTTGTTGTTAATGTATTTATTATTTCACAAAATAATGAGTTAACCTTTTTTTTGTCATCCTTTCCTTAAGTATTGGCAGTTAATTCTCTTCTGAAAACAGCACAACGTATTTGTTGCGTTGGCGTTTATTTTGCTACTTTTATTATTTTTATAAAAAATTCCATAACTTCGCACCTTCTCTTCGTATAGAGAAAAAATATTGACAGACTTTACACTTACAGTTTCAATCCAATCTTAAAAAATGTAGGTCCACGAAAACTCACTTGATATTATTTATTAAATGCTTCCCACTCAGTGGCTGTGTTTTTTATACGAGGTTATACCGATGTGTGCATACCGACATATATATTTGCTATTAGTTTCATCTGTTTCTTGATATTACCAGCTTTAGCCAGGGTCTGTCTGCCTACATGTTGTGAATAGTTTTTTTGACTAATTGTTTTTACGACCGGCCGCCTGCCTGACATCAACCCTCCTTGGAAAAATACATTATATTAATTCAAACAGAATTGTCAACAACATTTTATATTACAAGAATTAATGTGATCAGAATATAGGTTGTAAAATATTTCAATGTATTTCCAAATGTTACAAAATTGCGGTAAAAAAATTTATAATGAAAGATTGTTGGAAATGATATGAGACTAAGAATATTTTTATGTTATTCAGCAGCCATGGCATTACGGAAAACAAAATAAGGATCCACTCCTAAAACTTTTATATTTTTATTGCTAGAGTTTTTATTCTTTTTATCTTTAATTAAATATTTTTTTATCATATTAACTTTATATAAGTTGCAGTGGTCTAAGAACAATATCGTATTTTTATTTGGAATCGATAGTAACGTATTCAAACATGTTCTGTTTTGCTCCTGTAGTTAAAGCGTTGTCAAAATTTATTGATATTTTCAAATTGAGAAAATATAGCTGGAAGTTTCAATAGTAAATTGTCTTATACATATTATTCAGTGACCTCGTTAAAACTTACGTAGAATGTGCACGGCTTCAAATCTCCAATTTCAGTGCCTAAATTGAAGATATATTTAACAGAATAAATGTTAATAATAATAATTAGGATTATATTAATAAGTATAATATTACGAAAACCCCTAAAACCGTTACAATGCAAAACATTTCCTTATCACAATTGCTTTGGTAATTTCGCTAAGAATAGGGTTAACATTACGACACAAAAAGAGCATAAAAAATTATTTTCTTAAGGATTTTATTGCCACTCTTAAGATGTGGCAGAAACCCAGAATTTTACTTTTCCTTAAAATATTTGTGAGTGTAACCCTAATACAATGTTAAAAGGGCTCGTTCATCTCGTTTAAAGCGCTCTAGCAAATATTATTATATCCGAAAGCCATCTCATAACTGTTAAAACTGTGTACAGATTCGGGAGAAAAATATACATATTTTCGTTAATGTCTTTATAAATTAAACATGAAGCTTTACTTTTGATGGTTTTCATATAAAAACCAAAAGCAAAATTTGAACTTTTCTATTTGAGGAATTTAAACTGAAGAATTATCACCTACAAAATATAGCAAAAGGTAAAAGAACAAAACAAACAAATAATGTTCGAGAAAAACAGAAGTGACGTGTCCTTCAATACACATCTTACTTAGGCTCAATTTGTGTTCTCGTTGTACAGTGTCAAAGTATGAGTGAGATTAGACCTCTCTGATTATAAACACATTATATCAGATATATGACCAATGTGCTATTTACCAAGTGCTCCGACTTTGACTACCAGAAGAATAAAAATTCGATGAATTTCACTTGTTCTTATCAATAAGAAAATATTTATTGTCCGAACATTATCAAAAAAGTTTTCACAGCTCGTCTGCCCGTGATCACGGTTACTGAAAAGTAACCGAAACGTCGAGAGTATGTGGTTTTAAAATAGTCAAATATACGTTGTAATCTGAATAATATTATTTTAATTTATATACATACATACGTGAGTCTTAGATCTTATTATATCAAGAAAGAAGTCAAAATAGTGCTTGCGCCTAATGGAATTTGATAGCAAGAATCCAAAGTAAATTAACTTCAATACAAACATCTTTATTAGAAAAATATTTATATTGAAATTAGATCATTAATAGTACCAATACCATAACAAAGTACAGACGTATGTAACGATGAATAATCAAGTTGTTTTTTAATTATACATGATATAAGAATTATTTTGTTTTTACAAACATTTCGAATAACAATACAAGCGATTCTAAAGTATAGCGAGAGCTTATTAGCATACCTCTCCAGTAAACAACTCTTCAACTAATGAATGCTTGAGATCTTTTTTTATATACGACTCAGGGATTGTAATGAGGAATATATTAATTTTATATAGAAATAAGGATTCATATTTTTATATCAGACAAGTGGACTGAGTCTCATAATTCTTAATAGTACTTATCACACACACTCTAATGATCTAATACTTAGATTCATTGCAAATATAAAAATGAAATAATTTACAATCAGAGTTAAAAAGTATAGACGATATTATGCTAAAATTGAACCAATATATTAATTACTTGAATTATCAATAGCGTATGTGACTTATTGTATTTAAAATAAGTTTCATATTTGCTTAAAAAATATATGACTATTAAATGTTTGATCTATCTCTTTAATATATTTATACATCAAACCTTTTTTGCAAGGAAATAGACTTTTTACGTTAAGGTGTCGTCATCTTTATGTATGAGATTTTTTTGTTCTGACCATTATCAACCTAAAAAGAGTTAATTATAATATTTTCATACGCTTTTTAATTTTATAGTAAGTAAATTGAAGACATATTTTGAAATTAATTTACACACCAATTCCGTAGACTAGGAGAATTATATTAAAACGTCATTAAAGGATTTTGAAACAATATTAAAAGGAGTAAATTTTGTTAAAAGTCTTAGAACTGTAAGCAAGACTTTTAGTTCGTTGTAAATAAATGAAAAAAACATGTTTACAAATATTAATAAAAGCTTATTGTATATCATTATTTAAGGTCATATATATGTATAATAATTTCTATATTCAAAGAGGGTCTTTTAATTATTATTAAAGGGTCAGGGTTAGTAAAAGACAAACATGTAATATTTAACATTTTTTTACACAAGCTTAATTCACTCGGAATTAAAGAATAAAACAAAAAATGTCAAAGATGAATTTTATTCTAATTAAATTTAAGTGGAAACATGAATTACTATTACACGAATCTAAAGAAGGAGAAGTTATTATAAACCTTAATTAGCAAACTACAAAGTAACAAAATGTCTTTCATGTTATTCAAATTATTACAGATCAACTAATACACGAGACGCCATCTTGAATGGCACAGATACAGATTAAAAAAACATATAAATCATCGCAAAACATATTACAATAGTCCGTTGTCAAAATTAGTGTGACCAGAAATAAGAATTATGTTTACACAATTGCCAGTATCAAAAAATTTTCAAAAGAAGATGCTTTTTCGTGTGTTTATTAAAAATTTCTTAAATCCCATATAAAAGGTCTGTATCGTTTCTAGCCACACTTCAATAACACGGCAGTACCAAATGTAAACCTACTTTATATTGTACATTACAAACAGTTGTAATGAAAATCTTATTTTTATTTTGAAAAGGCACATGAAATTTTCTTATAAATAAACAAAACCAAGGGCGTGGTGACCAAAATGTTTTAATAGTAATAAGCATTAAATAAATATCATTAAATTTTACATACAATAATTTCGATCATATTTCATTAGTATTACAATGTTTGTGATCATTATGATAAAAACGTATTATTCAGGGATCGACCTCACGTCGTCCCACGCTTGATATGCCACGGATAAGTTATATATAGACACTAGAATATTAAAATTTAACAGAACGAATGCCGCATCGATAACAAATTATATAAATAAATATATATATATATATATATATATATATATATAGATATATTTAAAGCAACCCCATACAAAGCTTACTTACAACACTTGATCCCAAAATAGTTATATTTTATTCGGGGGTAAATACATCGCGAAATAACTAACAGTACTAACACCAAGCTATTTACATTACGTATCTCGTAAGCGGTAGATCGACTGGATTGTTACAGACATACATACATAATAAAACACAACGGTATCAAAACAAACACGATATATATACATTACAGATATACTTATATAGAAATAAAATACATACAAACTACACTAAGTGTAAGAAAAATATATAATTTCAGACACGTATATGAAAGCTCGTGAAAATATTTTTTTTTCATCTAAGTATAAGAATTGTCTTTTACATTTAAATACTTACTAATCTAATAAATAGATCGGAAATAAATTAACAGATGTCCAACATATAATGTTTATATATTCATAAAACAATCCAAAAAGCTACACTTGTTATACTTAAATTATACACACTCAATACTTATGATTTATGAAAATTAAAACAAGTTATAAATCTTACACATGTCTTTAAACTGCTGCTTCGGACTGGTCGATTATAAATTGGCTATAAAATCATTCTTTGGGTAATCATTAGACGACTTTGGTTATGTTAAACGAAACATACGTTCGACTATTGCGAGTTAATAAAAAACACGTGGTAGGGGTAGCGTACAAGAGACTATTGATAAGCGAAATTCGTCTTTATATTAGATGTATTTAAAGTACAAAATATCCGAGATAATCTATAGTCTACACAACACTATGGAAGCCAAAAACTCATCGGTCGGTAGGACCGCACGCAAAATGCGTTACTCTAACGACAATTATAATAACTCGTTAACAATTTCATACAATATCGTGTGACGTACGTACGATTCTACTTAAAACAGTTAAAACTGGTCCGAAATACTAACCATAGGTTTAGAAATCACAAGGATTCGGTATCTTTACTATAAGATTCCATATTCACACTTCATACGGATAGATTGAAGTCATTCTTAAATTACAACTGAGGTTTATGAATTATATACTTGACATTATTTGTATTCAGTTTGTCGTTGCAAACTTATAGTAAAGGGACAGATATAAACGAAATTGTATCAGATATATCAAATTTAGAAACGATAGTGTTGGTTCCGTACATCGTCGATCCTCGTACCCTGCGACCTTAATCAGATAAATCTATTAAGATTCATACAAAACTGCAAAATATTAACACTACGAAGCTTCAACACATAGGAACGTAATGGGTCCGATAAAACAAAAAAAAATAATCCCTACACAAATATAAAATAAACGAGGAATTTTCGGAGGTGCAATCACCTAATAAAATAAGTCCATCTAACTTATCTAATTACAAAACCTACTTCACGACTGTGTTTTTTGTTGGGTAGGTCCTAACGGAGCGCCTCGCAGACTATATACATGTAAATTATTCACCGAAAACGTTTTCATTATAATTATTACTAAACGTATTTTAAAACCACGAATACCTTGTATAGCTTCATTCACGTTTCCTAGTCCGGGTTCGATGACCGGCTGTGATCGTAAGGTCTTCTAGTTTTCCATCATCGTACAACTATATATGTTTATTTATTTGGTCTGTTTTCATTGCGAGGCGCGTTTCTTCTTCTGTGACTATGAACTCTCAGATTCTTCCCAATCTATGTCCGCCCATTGTGGAAGTTCTGTTTCGTATTCCCAACCCGGCCCCTGAAATTTTAGAAGGTGTAGTTTATGTTAGATATGCAATTTTAATATTCACCAAAAATACTGATCCTATAATGGACTTTGAAAGATATTTGCTTGTATAATGTGAATCAGAACATTCTTGGCATTATTTTGTATATCTTCGCAAAATATTAATTCATATCGAAAACTTTAAATGTTTTAGTTTAAATATTTTCTTTTTCCAATATATTATCAACTACTTTTCATAAATCAGCTACGATCTTGATAAAAGAAAAGGAATTTCATGAAAATCACTGAAATAAATTTGACCAATAATAATCATAGGACTCATAGTTACTAGCATAAAAATACGGTTTGTATTCAAAAGTTTACACATTAAGATTATTGTAACACTTGTTTCATATGTACGCTATCCTTATCAATCTGTTATCTCAAGGACACGTCCTTGTAATACTGACCTTGTATTTCCAAGCGTGTAGGAACATCACCAGGTCTCTAGGCCGTGGGTCCCTGTACCTCACGCGACACTCGTAACAGTGTGGGTCCACAGTCAGTTCTTGGCTGGTGTACACGCCTGTCGTGTTGGACACACTAGTCGATACACCGGTGGACACGTTTTGTACAACATGCGCCGGTGTACACCCCGTCTGTGTCGCTACTGTCACTTTGTCCGACTGTTGAACATTATATATATGATGAGATCTAACTTTCGTGAGTATTCATTTAAATGAAACTAATATTTCTAGAATTAATTTTAAGAATTATTCCCGACGTATCGTTTGAATGCACATTCACATCTCGTCTGCCGGTGATCACGGGAGTGTGTAGTTTTTTAAAATAATAAAAAACGCATAGTAATACAAAAAATATTAGTTTCATTTACATTTTTTTGGGCAATGAACATTTTTATAATTAGATAGATGAAATTGGACAGTTTTAAAAATCTGCTTTAGTAAGTGAAAAATAAGCAACTTGAAAATATTTTACCCACTTCATAGTACGGTACAAAAGTTTGAAGTCCGTTAATAAAATGAATTTTTAAGCTGACATTCTGAGATATAAATTAAAATGAATTAAAGAATTAATTAAAATTTTTAGGTTGTCATAATTAGCGTCGCCGCGAAACGACGCGCAGACATATCGCCCTACCTCTGCGAATAGTCTGTTAGGGCTACCGAGTCAAGGACGGGCTCGGCTGAAGAAGTTAGTTCCAAAATGTAACCTAAAGGTCCGCTTCGCCACATTAAATGTAGGATCACTAACTGGGAAGACGAAGGAACTTGCATGTCTTTTTAAGCGTAGAAAAGTGGATTTCGCCTGCCTACAGGAGACAAGATGGACAGGAGCCAAAGCACGGGATATCGGTGAAGGATACAAGTTATTGTACAACGGGGCTAAGGGTGGACGAAATGGTGTAGGAATTGTTGTCAGTCAGGATCACCTCGATCACATCATAGAGGTGAGCCGCATTAGCGACAGACTAATGACTCTTAAAATTCTTATTGAGTGTGAAACTGTGAATATCGTCTCGGTTTATGCTCCACAAGCTAATTGTTGTCCTAAAGATAAAGAGGACTTTTGGGAAGCTTTAGAGCATATATTACAGCAAATTCCACCAAACGAAATAACAATAGTTGGTGGTGATCTAAATGGCCACATAGGAGCTAGAAACGAGGCATATAGCAGGATTCACGGTGGATATGCATACGGTACATTAAATGCATCGGGAAAAACAATACTCACCACGGCGGCTGCTTATGACCTTGCCATTGTTAATTCATTCTTTACAAAAAACAATGAACATTTGATCACCTATAAAAGCGGGAACACAGCTTCACAAATTGATTATATCCTTTTGAACCGAGTGCATATTGGCCGCATCAAAAATTGCAAGGTTATACCGGGTGAATGTGCCATAGCCCAACATCGGATAGTAGTAATGGATATGACTTACCAGAAAAAGCCCAAAGAGATATCCGTCCAAGCACCGGAATTAACTAAATGGTGGAATTTAAAGGGTGAAAAAGCTAAAGAGTTCTGTCATCAGCTGACAAATCTTCAATATGACGAACATGAGGACGTAGATTCTATCTGGGAGCATTTACAAAAATCCATCCTCAAGGTTGCAAATAATATTCTTGGTCGAACAAAAGGGAATAAAAAGTTCAGCAAGGAAACGTGGTGGTGGACGAAAGAAGTGCAAGAAGCTATACGTAAAAAGAAATGTGCCTTTAAGACCTGGCAGTCCACTCAAGCCATACAAGATAGAGAGGAATATAATAAAGTAAAGAAAGAAACCAAGAGAATTATTGCAATCGAAAAGGCTCATTCGCAGTGCCAACTCTACCAAACGCTGGAAAGAAGAGAAGGGCAAAAACAAATATACAAGCTCGCAAAAAGACGGTATCTTAATTCAAACGACTCGAATCGATGTAGGACCATTAATAACGCTTCAGGGGAACTCCAATATAGGGATAAGGATATTATTGCAACGTGGCATGACTACTACAAAAACTTACTTAACAGTAGTAGAATTAACCTACAGCTACCCTGTTTAAAATCAAACGCTGGTCTATTTCTCCCTATACACCCCAATGAGGTCAAAAAGGCGCTTTCAAAAATGTCCAACAAGAAAGCTGTTGGTCCAGATGGTATTCCGATCGAGGTTTGGAAATGCCTAGGCGATAGGGGCATACTCATTCTTACTAACCTCTTCAATGACATAATGGTATCATCCAAAATACCTCAGGCCTGGCGACTGAGCACCATAGTCCCAATATATAAAGGGAAAGGTAGTAAATACGAGTGCAGTAATTATCGCGGTATAAAGCTTATGTGTCATACGTTAAAACTATACGAAAGAGTCATAGAATGCCGATTAAGATCTGAGTGCTCGCTTTCAAAAAATCACTACGGCTTTGTACCAGGCATGTCCACCACCGATCCTATGTTCGCTCTCAGTATGATTTCTGAAAAACACCGAGACAATAAACGACCGCTGTATGTTGCGTTCTTAGACATGGAAAAGGCTTTTGATCGAGTTCCCAGGGAAACCATCTGGTAGAGTTTGCGGAAGAAAAATGTTCCCGAAAGGTACATCAACATCATAGCCGACATGTACAAAGATGTAAAAGCGCTAGTACGTACTGTTGTCGGAAACACAAAGTCTATCTACGTCACGGAGGGCGTACATCAAGGATCAGTCCTAAGCCCGTTTTTATTCTCTTTAGTGTTGGATGCGCTTACAGAAGAGGCTCAAGCTAAAGCAACATGGACATTTATCTATGCCGATGACGTTGCTATCTGTGCCGAGAGTCGGATTCTTCTACAAGAAGCGCTCACTGCTTGGAAACATCAGCTGCAGTCCGGTGGTTTGGTGTTGAATGTTACTAAAACCCAATTCATGGTATTGAATGATCCACAATCTGATGACCAACCTATCACCATTGATGGCCAATCAATTACAAAGTGTGATCGATATAAATACCTGGGTAACATGATGGACAGCTCAGGAGACCTAGAGCACAACATTCAGAACCGCATCGCAGCTGCGTGGCTAAAATGGCGAGAACTTACAGGTGTAACTTGCGACAAGAAGATGCCAGTTCGTCTTAAAGGCCTTGTTTACAAGACAATGATAAGGCCTGTACTCCTGTACGGCAGTGAAACGTGGGCTCTAACACAGGGGCATGTCCATACCATCCAAGTAGCTGAAATGAAGATGCTCAGATGGATGTGCGGTGTTACACGGCTGGACAAGATCCGCAACGAATACGTGCGAGGTAGCCTGGGAGTCCGTGACATCGCCGATAAACTTCAAGAAAGCAGGATGAGGTGGTATGGACATGTAAAGAGAAGACCACCTGATTACGTCGGCAATAAAGTGCTGAATTTGTCTGTCTCCGGAAAAAGATCTAGAGGAAGACCCAAAACCACCTGGACAAATGTGTTGCTGGCGGACATGAGACAATGCAATGTTTCCGAAGACGACGTCAGAGACAGAGCGAAGTGGAGGCAAAAGACTGAGAAGACTGACCCCATCACCATGTGGGATACGCAGTAAGGAAGAGAGAGAGAGAGGTTGTCATAATTAGCCCCAATTATTTTAGTTACCAAATAATATATACCTTGGCGTTTTGACTAAAAGAACTTTTACACACCATATTTCAAATTAATTACCTCACTATAGATTTTGCATCTTTGTTACTGTTATCATATTTCAAAGTATACAACGAGTACTATTGATGACTATCTTCTATGCTACCAAATTACAATTACGTATATTAATTCGCAGATATTACTATATACCTTGGCGTCATTGGAGTCCTCGTTGAGTGAGGGTGAGTGTGCGGGAGACCGAACCTCTGTTGGGGCCTCCGACCCACTTGATGGACTCGCCAGTATTCCTAAACAAATAATATATTCATTCCCATTATAAACATCACTTTATTATATTATAAATAGATAATTCAATTTAATGGTTAATAGATATCAGATATCAACTCCAACTCAATCACAACATTAAGTGTTTAACAAATTATTTTAAAAATATATATTCAATTGTTATCACTTCAGCAATTTTTATCAGACAAAAATATATGTAAGTTTCGTGTGGCAAGATAGACATCTCTCTGAAAATTATTATCTGGTTTGTAAACACGTTAAAAATACTTCTATTGCTGATTGGTTTTCGATCACTAGACAAAAGATTGCGTTCTTCTAGATACACTAGAAGAACGCAATCTTTCTATTACATGATAGTACTTATGCAAATGATAATACATACCAGTCATAACAGTAGCTGGTGTGAGCCCAGGAGCTGGTGACTCCAACCTTGGAGACGACTCCCTCGACGCCATGCCAGCCTCACATTCATCCTCAACTACAAATAATTAAACTTTATACTACACTACTACTAGTACTACTATAATTTACAAATTGATGAAGAGTTTACTCGGAAAAAAAACTGGTTCATTTTACGAAATGAATATGATTTACAAGCAAGCAAAATCTTTGGTTTTATACATAATAATGGTGGAATTTTTTGGGTATTTTTGTCTTCTACTCACCTTTATCACCAGCTACCGGTTTTGAGAACAGCATATCATCATCACCAGCGTCAACACCCAGCCAGTTCTCGGCGTTGTGTATAGCTATCAGATCTCTCACTAACTGTTCATCAGTCTTACCACCTGTGTCACCACCCTTACCACGAAGTGGACCAAATACTGGGTGATTATACAATGGATCGTTCACGACCGGGTAACCTTGGGGAAAAGGTAAATATTTAAATGTATTGCCCTTTTTATGAGTGTATTTTACGTGCAAACGAATAAATTATTATGTATTCCGTACCAAGATATTGTAAATGAACCCTGATCTGATGCATCCTTCCTGTTTTTGGTCGACAGAGCACAACGCTGGTGTTGCTTTTAGTGTTGTATCCTAATCGCTTGAAAGTAGTGGAACAGTCTTTTCCCTTTTGTGACACTTTACATACTCCGATTTTATAACTCACTACCTCTATTGGTTCAGTACACTCGATCTCCTCGCTAAACGAAAATCAAATACATAAATATATATTAGTAACATCGGTAGATCAAAATGTATGCATTCAGTAAGGAACTAGAAATACAATACCGGTAACGAGATATTTATTTAAATTGTACTCACTCAGGAAACTCCCCATCGACTCGACAAACATATTCCTTCTGCACCTGTCTGTTTCTTATCTGATGTTCCATTTGCCTGGCTTTCTTTGGACTTCTCCCGAATAATAGGAGACCTGATTGCAATATATTATTGTATCTTTTAGTCCCATCAAATAATCTTTATTTTTAAAATAAATGTTATTTATAGTATGCTATATTTTGACCAAAAGTAAACGCTTACCGGAGGTTAGCCTGTCGAGTCTATGAATGGTTCTAAGGTTCTTGAGGTTATATTCCTTGGCGAGTATGAAAACAACCGTGTTATGTCGATACCGCCCGCATGGGTGTACCTGTTAAGCCGAATAATTATTTTATAGTGACACTCATTAAGAGCTTATGCACGTTCGATAAAACAAAAATGTATGTACCTTGCATATATTTAATATTTTGGATAATAAACGACATATTATAAAAACAATGTAATTTAAGTGCCATTAAAGCAAGACAGGTTCATAATAATATAGGTAGACGATTTAGCTGTGGATGAAGCGAATTCTATTAGAATGTTGGGTTTATGAAAAATATTATAACAAAAGTGCTTCTAGCATGCAGTTCAAAACGTGTCAAATTTTATTAGGTTATATGACAAATAGTGTGAGTCAGGTGATCCCCCTTTCAACCGATACACATTTCCTTTTGATATAGAAACGGTGTGAATTGAAAAGAGTTATGAACACAAGGAGGTTTAAAACCTGCGTTGGGAACAGTGCATCAATGGCGTTATTGTAAATTTTTCTCGCGTTGTGAATCATCCACTTCCAAGTGGTGTTTTTCAAAGAGGGCGATGTCTCTTAGTTTAGCCAGAGTAATAACCGCCTCAAACTTGTGCAGATCAAAATCCAGTCAGACCCTGCCGGCGAATTCTGATCATCTAACCCGAAAACATTTCATTATATTTACGTATGCTAAAATATAATTTCATTCCGAACTAACTCTATACATTTGTATAAATATACAGATGAATTTCATTTCAACTATATCCAATAAATATAGCCTGTTCAATATTTCTTTCATCACTTCAGAATAAAAATGGAAAACCGAATTAAGAACATGTGATAGTTTATAATCAAATTATCGATAGTCTTCAAATAAATCGCAGATCCAGGGCCTGACGTAAACGCAATCGGTCCCAACGCTGACTCACCGGCAACGAACAGGGCTTGTCTAGCACGAGAATCTCCTCATCCGCGTGTATGATGCGCAAGGTACTAGCGAGCACTGGCGTCTCGTGCCTGGCCCACCACAGAACATTATTAAAAGCCCTATGATGTTGCGTTTGGGTATAACGTGAATGAATAGCTATGTTTGTTAACAATTGATATAAGATTGGCTCTCCCGAATCTTTATTTGATTAGTCTTAAGATATACTGACGCGCTGTCAATTATATAGCACATGTTGAGGTAATGTTTTAGTGACATACACGATAAGTACACGTTTAAAGTATAAATCAATTATTTTACATTAATTTGACAAGACTATATAATACAACATATAAAAAAATATATATTTAAAAAACGACAATAATTTTGTTTTTAATTAAAAATATTGTGATAACGTTCATGAAAACCAGTTTTGAAGACAGATAAAAAGCAAGTCGATAAAGAAATGGGAGTAGTTTAACTAGTCTAAATATCTAAGTATTAAAAGCATAGCTTCATGCAAACAATGTTTTTTAAATTATTTAAAACCTGTAAGGTTTTTATGTTTAAAAATATAAATTATTTCAGTCGCAGGGAATAGCAATCGCATTTGCTTATGCTAGTGAAACTTCAAAAAAATATTAAAATACTTCACTTCAATTCGTTAACGCAGTAACGAAATCAATTATACAATTTAGACTATTTTAATAATTCAATTAATCTTATAATAATAAATATAAAAAGGAAGCTAGTAAATTCATTTGCAATTTCAAAGAGATTCATAAATTTTTAACAATATTATGCCCAAAGGAAACATCATGGTTTGTCTAAATTAAGCGCGACGCGGGAGGGGTAACAATAAATTCTATTCTAAGGGGTCAAAATGCATATAAATATAGACACAGTAGAATAAGAAAATACATAAAAAATATATATAACAATGAGAAATACTATGTAAATGTTGTGTGATTGTGTAAAGTGTACTTTAATGGTTCAATTCATTATGACATCGGATATATCTTTATAATAAGGATAGAGTTGGTATAAACGCGAGAGTAAAAAGGATTCTGTTGTATTCATTGGTTAGGTGACAATTTTGTTTGCATATTGGCGTATATTTTATCTTTGTCTGTCGGTATAACGCTAAAATATCGTTTAACCATTAACCATATAAGACCTCCCATAGCGGTTTACCATCAATCAAGATAATTGGACACGGTCACTCTTAGCGCTGAGTAAAATAAAAATCAACATTCTGGTAGAACACGCAAATAATAAATAACAAAGAAATCCCGCCTTTGGCATTGAATTTGTTCTCGAGATAACATGATTACTCTAATTTATTAAATAACCCCCAGGGCGAATGTTGATAACCGTATCAGAAAGATACTTGTAATTATAAAATGTATTAAAGTTCGTCATTTCGATAGATTGAAGGAGAAAAAAACAAAGCAGAAATATTATTAAAATATAAATTGCTTTCACAAAAACACCTACATCATAACTTTTTTGTTTGTTTGTTTCAGTGAAATTTTATATCTGGGCTATTTTGGGAGATATATTATCTCTAATATTTAATATCTCTTTAATTTGTGAGTAATGTTTTAAAAATAAAATGTATTTCTAATTCAAGTTCTAATATTTTCTTTATGTCTATTTAAAATTTCCTCTTTCAGTATAACGTTATCATATTCTAAGTCGGTCATAAGAGAGCCGGCACGTTGCCTTCGCAATATTAGAAGCACTCCATCACGACAAGCCCGAGATCATTTCTTGTTAAAGTAACCATTTTGCGTAAAGGACTTTGTGATGCTGGCTTATGCCGACAGGAAAGCGGATTTTGGCGAGTACAAAATACGTTACACGATACAGTAAAAGCTCTTTCATTAGTATGTGTTTACAGTAACCGGACATTTATATAGTGTTATTAAAGTGATTTCATAAAGGGACTTACCTTAAAATACATTACAAGCAGCTAATTAGAGTGACAGTGAAATTAAACCAGCGAAGTTCGAGCATGCATGGGACATAAAGCAAACATAACATGGCTGTCTCAATTGCCACTTACGGGGATAGAGGCTGGTTTGTTGACAACCACAATGTCCTCGTCGATATGTACGAGGGTGATCGGTTGGCTGGTGACTGGTACTTCGTGCCTGTAACGATACATACGTCAGGTCGAAGCCGCCGACTCCTCCGGACATGTCATTATTGTCAAGTCTTTCTCTATGATATTCGTCGATACCAACTGCGTATCACTATCCCATATTACAGCTGTCATTACTGAACCCACGCTCTTCTTAAACTTATCATACACAATCCATATCATACGAAAATCATCCGTAATATTTTATAATATAGCACTCAAATTCGTATATATAGTGGTGTCGCCTAAACATACACTATCTACATTGCGTTCGACAGATTTCAACGTTAAAATTCAATGACATGTATAACGAATAATTAAAAAGCAAACACGGTAAATAACGGTATCATTACTCTGATAGCAATTCAAATGCATTTATTTTGTTACTTTCAGCAAAATAATTGAATTTTATAATCGTATATACATGTGTACATTCATTTCTAAATTTATTTTCTTTTATAAACATATATAGACTATAAGATACATAATAATTCATAATGTATCGTCGTCAGTAAGCCGTGTGAATTATCTCATAAGGCATTTATCTCATTACAAATGTTTACCGGAGTCTCTGTATAATCCGTGATAATCATTGATATACGTGAGAAATTATTTGAAGGAGCGATACAAGTTATTATAAATAATCCCCGTAATGGAATAACCGATTACGCAGATGGTATCCGTGGGTATTATGCAAACAGGCTGCTTAAAATCCTTGGGATCTTGTACAATAAATCTAATCTCGGATGTACGACATACAGATAAGACCAAGACAACAAATGAACATGCGCGAGCAAGTTAATATATAAATGGAAGAAATAATTTTACAATTTGTTTATACAGTTTATTGGAAGTAAAAAAGAAACTGTTATATTAGAATCGGAAGGAGTCAGAAGGATATGTATAGTATGTACGACTGTAAAAATAGTTTTTATATCCCATTAAAATATTCGACAAGTATGTGCACTCGCATGCCTATCCGGTTTAAGCACGGTTGATAGATTCAATCTCCGATACAGTACATTCCAATAACTAAATAGCCTGTATATACAGACAAGCTGAGTGGTGCCTTAGAAATCACTTATACAATTTCTGATAAAGAATTACATATGTTTCTCTGTTAGTTTTGGAGAAATTAAACAGTTCTAAGTTGCCAATACACCGGTACAAAGTAAGTAAAGCCTAGAAGATATACTGTTAATGTCTGTGATTCCTGATGTGTCGTGAGACTTTCGGTGTGAACAACACGAGACTCAGTCTCTATAGTGCCATATGGTAGACTATAACTTATAAGCTATCTACAGAAGGCACAGCTGATAGTGAGAGTATAGACGGTACCTGTGAACTACGTTTGCTAAGAGGTCGTTGTGTTTCAGCCTATAATCTGGATCCACACGTTCATAGTTGACCGTTAAGGTGCCAGCCCTAATGCATCTCTCATACTCCGCGGCGGGATGAGCTCTGAACTCCCTCGCGAAAACATCGAGTATCTTCTCACCTACCCATCTGCCTTTAGTGAAGGTTGTGAAGGTAAAATAGTAGGGGTAAACTTTTCTAAGTCCTGTAAATATAAGGTTTATAAGATATGATAAATATAAGTCTGTTTGTAAGAGAAAGTATATTTAATTTAATTCCAATGTTAATATCAAACTTTAACTTGTATTGAATTTATTTAAAGTTAATTCTATAAAGAAAACCAAATCGGATGAATTAAGGCAACAAAGTATGAGAGTTTATAGGAATAAAACTTCACAAATTCGATAAGTCTTTGTGTTACAAAAGAATAACAATTTGAATAATCCGAAATTACAAACAGAACTTCTAATTTATATTATATTATTATTAATTTTATTACAAATTTTTATAGAAAAAACAGCGTATTTTATTTTCAGTATTCCTGTTACTGTTTTTTATTTTCTTTAAACGTGACTGTATTAAATGAAATCTTAATATAAACGCTGTAGAATATATTTTCTTAAGTGAGAACGTCTACGTATAAAAGAGAGTCAATTCGCGGTCTCTTAATTTTTAAACGTCCGACCCCGATGTGAGCTCAAGTAGTATATGCTTGAGAGGTGAACTTTGTAAAGGTGAATTTCTTATTTAATGCACGACTCTTTTGAGTTTTAGCGGTTCAGATATTATGACTTTTAGGTATTGAGAATGAAACAGAATCAAAATAGGGTAATGTTTCATTTATTTTTTTCATTGTTTCCTTACAGGTGTTAAGAAAAATAAAATATTTGTAATAAATCTCACCATTTTCTATATAATAAGACGTTTCGTTGTATCTGTCGTCCGTGAATCCAGGTCTCTTTGCCTTCAGAGCTTTCGTTTCCAGTTTAGCCTGGAAAGAAATAAAATCTTAACAAATTTAATCACCATACATGCATCGATTTAAAAATATATTACTTATTAGTAAAGTTAACCCAGATGGAATGTTTCCAGTATATTTTGTTGCGAGTATCGCTTATAAAGTTAAGAATGAGGGAAATGAGAAAAGTTTTTTAACGAAACAATTTACTGTTGAAGATTTTTTCCCTGTTATGCTTGTTTTGTTACGTAATCGTTTCATGTTTAAGCTTAATATAAATTAGATTTAAAAATAAACTTTTTTCCTTTTTTCTGTACATTGCTATTTATAAATTAAAACAGTTTTATTTTATTTCGTTTGCTTAGATAGCTTGTAATGCGAGCTTATAATGTTTTTTAAGAATTTTAAAATAAATTGAAAAGAAATTCGTTAACGATAAACATCGAGACGTTTTTAGGTGGTAGAGCCTAGCTGTAGTCAGTTACTACAGCTCGAACATGGGCTGGCTCGACCGGGGAAGTACCACCCTCTCACAGAAGATCGGCGTGAAGTAGTATTTAATGGCTGCGTTTCGTCCGATGAGTGAGAGAGCCGGTTGCCCTTTCCCTATTCCTACCCTTTTCTACCATTTCCTTATTCCCACCCCTTCCTATCCTTAAAAAACAAGGTTGGCAACGCATCCGAAACAGAGATGTTGCGGATGTCCATGGGCGACGGTAACCACCTTCCATCAAGTGGGCCGTCTGCTCGATTGCCACCATTCACATAAAAAAAAAAAGACGTACATTAACCTTTCTGTTTTTAATACAAGAATTTGTTCAAGCATGCGTTCAAAATAATACCTATATATAAATTCATTTACTTTGAAAATAAATTAACGAAAAGGTAAGACCAAAACTTGTATCAAATAAGAGGATGAACATTAAAACGTCGCGATAACAGTTCGATGTTCGTTAAAAACCGGTTTTATGGATTTTATAATGAGTGAAGTTTTGTATTCAACAAATATAGTTTTTATTAGTGAAATGAATAATCAATTTGATTGTAAATTTATACGATTTCCTTGTGTGCTTCGAATAAGTTTTAAATAAACGCCAGAGTTAAAATTAAAACCACAGTTTGAGGAAAGTTTGACATTTAGAAGAGTGACGATGTTAATAAATGTTTTGTATTTGAATATTAACACCAATATGTGAATTAAGTATTTTCTATACCCATATAGCATTGACCACGAAATATTAAAAAAATTAAGGACATCTTGCATAATATACAGGGTGACTGGTGAATTACTATCGATATTTGAGGACGTGATATTTGACGATCATATATGACAAAATAAAAATTAATATAACATAAATATTAATAAACTTCTAAGTAAAGTTAACCAAAAGTTATGTAATTAATTATGCATCGTGTGAACACCCTACAGATTAGGTATACACTGACACTCACACATACGCATGTCGTGACGTGGTGTTGTATCAACACGTCGCCGCACGCGTCCACACTTGAACACTTGGAACGTGTCAACACTTTACTTATTTATACGGAAATTTTGTCAAAAATTAAGTGCCTATTTTTTTTACATAATTCAAATGAGAATCATGTACCGAGTATGCTCCTTAAATATTGATAGTAATTCACCAGTCACCCTGTATATAGGAGTATATATAACCTTCCCTGATGCAGTATAGGAATTTATGATTAAATTAAATAGCGATTATTTTAATTTATATCGTATATTGAAGGCGACTGTTTAAACTCAAACATAAAGGCATTTACATGCTATACCCTAAAAAGCCAATGTATTCAAATTATCAGGGATGTCGTAAATTAGCGACCTTTAAAGGACGTTTGGAGTTATATTACGTTATATACATACTCCCAAGGTTTCGGATACTTTTCAACAACCGTAGTGCGAGTATATAAAATATATACGAAAAATATTAGTTTCATTTAAATGAATACAACTCGTAGAAGTCTTAGATTTCATAATTTTATTGTATGTTTAAATATTTAATACACCTATTATTGTTTCAAATATTTATCATATTATGAGAATGTTAGTGTTATTTCCTATTACATAACCAAATTGTTTGTTGAAGCATACAAACATCGAATGACACAAATTGATTTGTACCCAGCATTTGGCAAGATGCCGTGACTGTTGCTATTGCAAGCTCGTTGTGCATCCGAACCGTTTATTACATCAAAATAACTGACAATTCTCACTTTATTTTATTATTCTAACACTCACTAATGACATTTCAAGAGGTTATAAAAGTATTTATAAACGTTCTTAGTATAATACTACAGCCAAAGAACAAAATGAAATAATCAAACAGAATATGAGGAATTGAATTCCCGAAAAATATATACAATCATTTAATCATTAAAATTATTATTTGAACCTTTAAGCACGCTATTAAAAATCTATCGTCCATACCTAGAAACACATCAAATGTTTTGAAATCAAAAACATATATACTAAATAAAACAAACACGAAAAGTTTAAAACGAAGTTGTCTCAACTTCTATATTTACGTAGTCGCCCTTGTGTGTATAACTATAATATATATAGGGTAGCGAGAGAGCCTTCGATATATTCCATATCGCTACCCCATACAAAAATCATCCTTGTACGTATGTATTAGAAACCAATGTGGTACAAACATTAAGTAATAGTATCGCGTGATCGAACTCGTTGAAGCCGTATTTGAACCGCAACGGTGGTAAATGAAATGTCTTCATTACATACGTATTCGTGTCGCACGGGTGGTAACTGGTTACAGAGATAGTAAGAAATCCCACTTAACATTTAAAGTTTCATACTTAATTGGATTCAGTACACTTAATGTATGAATTCGTTTCATTTTATAATGAATAAACTAACCTTTTTCAAATCTTTGTTCACATCTGAATCGTCAGCTTTCCTCTTCTCGCAGGATAGTATACAGTTTTTGGTGTTGTCTTTTTCACCCTGAAACAATCGATAAAATTTATGAAAAGGGAAAAACAACATGTTGTTTCATATAATGTTACAATTCAGAATTAAACTGACAACGTTCAAATGAGAGGATCTTGTCATGAAATTGCCCTTATTATAAAACGAATTATAGCAGATATTATACATCATACAAGATGTATACGTGTAGGCGTGTACCGTGCTGCTAGCAAATAGAACTTCTCACTCCCAGAGGGATTCTATCGATGTCTGGTTAGAATTTCATCGGTGGAAAATATAGGAAAAATTCCACCATCCATATATTAAATCCTTTGGGAACATTTCGAGTCAGACGCGGAGAATCAGCGGTACATAATCCCATAACTGAATTCATATTTTATAAATAATTTTCTATTCAACTTCATATTTAATATGTATAAAGCAACAAAAACTACATCATATTAATATCTTTTAAAAATTACCTAATTATATATACCTTAGATAGGTAATGAAAATTCATTGATTTTTACTAGAAAGCCCCATATTATATAGAATTAAAATTACATGCTCTGGTAAACAAAACAAATTCTTTATATATCTTGTTCAAGATGATTAAAACAATATACGTATACAATAAATCCGTGAACCGAATACAAGAAAGCGTTTCAATACATCTAATGTAGGTACTTCATCTGATATATTGTCTTAATATAAAATTTCATTTGTTCTGATCTTAGATAAGAAACGCCATCAATCTCGGAATTCATAGCGAAAGTCGATTGAGAGATAGGCCATACATTTTTATTATCCCAAATATGTATAGCATAAAATTACTTATTTTAGAGTAACTGCACTTATAATCAGTATATAGAAAGATATAATCAATAGTTTAGATGTTTTGAAATAAATGTATATTATTATGAAATCCAAATCCACGTTATCTGACAACACTCACGTCACAATTAGTCCGAACAGATCAGAGTCGATTAATTCGAAACGTCGAATTGGGTCAGCGAGGATTAACAAACAGTCTGTTAATGAAATACTATACGATGGGACTTTGAAAAATATGTTACATACACAGTAAATATACACTTATTTAAGTCACAAATATTATAATAATATACCGAAGATTACATGTATAGTAAACATATAGATTTATTAAGTAAACTTCAATAATATAAGCGAAATCTATGGAATACAGTAGACTGAATAAATTTCTACTTATTATACATAATATGTATATATGTGTTGGTAACAAACAATAATTTTATATATTTAAACGTTAAGCTGGTTATTGTATTTCGCATGGTTTAATTAAATCTTGGCTTAAATTAAAACGAGCCATGAGAATATCGGAGGCGAGAAATTGTTATTTAAAATTTTTCCCTATTTTTTCGCCATGTTACCTTTATACTTAATTAAATATGACGTAAGGTTAAAATTAAAAAAGTTTTAAGGAATATTATCAAATACATAACACAGGTCAATATTATATATTTCATCTTAAATCATCGATTAAAATGTCGTGATGTTCCAGTGGTTATAGGACCGCCTCTCATGCATGAGGGCGCGGGTTCGAAACCCGACAAGTACCAATGTTATTTTTCCGAGTCTTAGTACTTTCTAAGAGTCTTTAAATACCACTGATAGACGATGAACAAAAACATCGTGAGGAAACCTGGACTTATAATTTCCAATTATAAGTTTGAAATCGCCAACCCGTCTTGAGAAAGCGTGGTGATTAATGCTCAAATCTTCTCCATGTGAGAAGAGGCTTTTGCTCAGCAGTGGGCTCTGATAGGCTGATGATGAAATCTTCGATGTATTCGAAATTTATAAGCCTGATTCCAAACAACTCATATTTCGCGGACAATCATCATATGTATTAATATTGTATCCCGTACATTCTGGACTCTTGTCAAATAAACTCTAATAATCGCAGCTCAGCGTTATATCCAACGAATGATCCTCGCGGAATATAAATTACGTACGTACCCTATATGTTATAATGTAGGCGACTAGGCATATCTTGTTAACATACAAAAATATTATTATTGTTTCATGTTTACGCCAAATGTACATATTCTTTCTATATATTGATAGTTTAAAAAAATAACTAGAGTACATTATGAAGCTATCACATACGCATGATTTGAATTAAAATATCAGCTGTTTCTTTTTGTGTGAACGTTATTAATTTAAGCGATAATATAAAAAATGTATACTTAATTTGTTTGTAGTAAATCATTACATTGATTAATTAATTATTATTATTCATACTTTTTATGTGATATTTATATATATTTAAGAAAAAAAATTTCCTTATAAGTTAATTTCATAAGAGACGTTTATTTCAAAGATTTGTATCGAATTTTTCATTTTGTAACCTTTAATTTCTCGCACTTGTATATTTGCACATAAAAATTATAGGCTTGATAAAAAAATGTACAAAAATAACTTTATTTTTAAAACCTCTTTAACAAAAAAAAAAAATCAAATAATATAAAAGCATAGCGAAAATGTAAAAAAATACTTTAAGGATATTAAAACGAACAAAGAGTCTCGAGATAATAGTTTTGAAGTCGCGAAACGTCCGAACGGAAAATTAATGTCCTAATGGAATGTAAACTTGGAGGTAAAGAATGGAAGAGAATGTATGAGAAAAAAACTTTTAAAGTATCGAAAAGGAATAAATAAATTTAATGTATCACTATATACATATAACACGACGTGCTCCGATGGTAGAGTGAACACGATCATTAATCAGCCATCACTCACACACTGACTTATATCAGTGAGTGTCACTCATTGTAAAGTTCACTGGATCCGTTTCGATAAACAACTATAAATAAATACGTGTAGTTTTAAACTTTAAAAATAAAATGCTTTACAAATAAAAAATGTTAATAGAATTGTTTGTATCAAAAACAATTATATTTAAACAAAAAAATTCCAATGATTTTAGGAAATGGTTAGAAACATTAATAACATATTTAATCTCCTCTCCACGAATATTTAAGGTTTTATCAACAGTGAAAAATGAATGTCTGAAGGAAGAAAATTGGTTTCGAACATTAGACGCGCCGCTTACGGTGTTTAAGGCTTTTACTTTTTATAATTTGGTGAAAAATGAGATCGTTGAATCTTTTATATCATTTTGACTTAGATTTGTTATTTTTCATTAAGACACTTACATATTTTGTATAATAACATTATCTATATAAAATTTATTTATACATCGCCTTAAAAAATCCCTTATCGTAATAATAATAAAATTTCAAACAAAATATTTTTTCAGTACATTTATGGTTATATTGCTTTATAAAGCACAATATAAGGCCGATGGTTTTAAAACCGCTCTGAACCGACCGTCGTAGCGCTACGATCGATACTACGTGCAGCGTAGCGGCCTACGACAGTACGCGTAGCAACGCTACGAAGGCGATTCTCTCTAAACTTACCCCTCGAGACGTGAAGTTAACAGCCATTCGTGTAATTAAAGGCTGAATGACGAACAGTTTTTTAGAATTGCTTTTAATTCGCCCGAAAGGTTTAAGGGTACATTTGATTATTGAAAAGATCGTGATTTTGATATTCTTGAGTAATTTATCATATATTATTGTATAGTTCAATGTAATATTAGTTATAAGGCCTCCTTTGTATGTGTAAGTAGAAAATTTACTTTACCTGTAATTGGGAATTAGACAAAGAACTTATCAAGTTATTCGTCGAACAGTGAGTTTTGAGAAAATGGAAATCAATTTTAATTTGTTACCTTTAGCTACCAAATCGATAATCGATACATATTGTGTTCATCGAATAAGTTATATTACTTAAAGACTATTCGTACATAATTAAAGTTTATAATATTAATAAAGTAAGTTTGTTTGAGTATGTTTGTCTGTTGTTGATTTAATTCAAAAACTATTAAACTGATATAGGAAATTGAAGATATGTGTATATATACATATATGTATATGTCTGCGTGAAAAATATCTGTATATCCTATAGTTGTTAAATATACCTTTTTAAGATTTAAATTAAATTAAGTATAAACGAAATACCCTGACCTTAGTGCTGTATCAACAAAGTTATTGAGCAACAAGCGTTCTGAAGGCTACAGGTTCAAATCATTCTCGTGTCTATGACGTCATATTGATATAAATTCTATTTAAATTTTAATTCAGATTTAACCTCAACATTGCTTTTATATTGAAAACAATATAATATCTATACATGATTAAACGCCAATATTTCTAAATTAATATTTCATATTAAATCCCAAAATTAATGTTGATTAACAAAACTCCACATAATCTTCGTATAACATAATAAGTTTGTTTAATATAATAAAGTATGAAATTTAATTTTCTAGATACATTTACTCGGCAAACCTTTTAGGAGCGAAATTAAACTCAATTAAGGGTTCAATGGACCCCCGACGAGATGAAATGTTGAAATTCATTAACAGTTGCAAATTGACGAACACTTCGTTTTTAATTTATTCTAAGGCTTCGATGACATTAAAGGGACATCGGGTATTAGTAATGTTATCAATTACAAGGAATTTAATTAATAATATTGAATCGTAGAAAACATATAAAAAAAACTTTGTTTTTATTTAAATAATTATACTAATAGAGATATTAAAACTAAAATATAGTTATAATTGGAGCCAAGAACATTAATATTTTTTATATACCTTACGCGAGTTATTCTTAACAGTATTACTTTTAGTTGGTATGATTTTAATGATTTAATTATTATTAGTTCTGGTATAGTTTTTAAATAGTCATTTGTAAGTTTTATCAAACAAAAAAATATATAAAATTTAAAAATTACTTATTCTATTGGAATCATACTCAAAATTGGATTTCATCATTTTTGAAAAGCCCTAATATTCTTACACTGCCGGACCAATATAAGCCAAACGTAGCTAAGAAAAGTAAAAGATTTGTTTTTGGGAGTCAACATACACACACATACACAAATGTACGCACACATCGACATTAAGCTTATAATTTCTTTTTGTATCGGGAGAAAAAATAGTCTAATATATATCACAATTGCATACAAATAATTAATACAGAAACCGTAACGCTCGCTAGTGTTGGCAACACACGATAATTACACTATTTGTATCGATGTTCTATAAGAGTTAACATCCAACAGAGACAAATGATAGAACCAAAGGTCAAACAGACGCGAACAAATCGAATCGAGAAAGTTTCGACAAATTGTAACTCGAATGTGATAATGGATCGACTTTGAGGTACTACGGTAATTTTTAACAGTGAATATCCAAGAATTGAATTCAGTTTCGCACATTAAGTAAAATTGATTTTATCGTACTTTAAATTATATATTTAATATTCAGCTGATTTCACTAATTGTTTCATGTTAATAATAATCAGTCATGTATAACAAAGTGCTGATACTACAAACTGTTTAAGGGCTATAACTAAAGAAGTTATAGAAGGTAATGGGTGTGAAATTTCGTATCGGCGTTTAAAAAATAATTAATAATTTCTCATATAACAGAGAAATATATAACAGTTCTGAAGTCAAAAGAGAATTACAAATATTCTGTTGAATGTATTATTAAAATAAATTTCATTATTTCGTTGTATTCTCGTACTGGACGTACATAAAATATTAACTAATACATACATTAATTAGAAATATAGCTTCAATACAAACTGAATATACAATGTGTTGTTATAATTAGAACACAATAAAACTGTGTCGCGTGGGAAGACAGAGATAAAGGATTTACAAGAATACTTTCTATGATTTCAAATAAAATATATGCATATTAAAACCATTTTATATCTACTATTCGACTGAACTTTTTATAACTTAAAAAAATGTAGATAAGTTATAACTGTTACACTTAATTAAAATTATTTTTAAACATATTAAAACTCGACATTATGTTTTTATTCAAGACCGTTCTTAAAACTCGGCTTTTCTAATACAAGAAAAATCACACAATTCTGTAACATTTACAATAAGTCGTGTAAAGATTGACTAGCGAATACTGCAGTTCATTTGTCTAAAATTAGGATAAAAGATCACTTATTAAAACAACTCATCTTTTAGGTATACGCTATTGCCCCTCATAATTTACCCCGACCAATAAATGTTGAGTATTTTTAAAGTTTGTTCTATGGTTCTATTGTCTTTTGTGTGGGTAAGTTATTTAAATCTAACAATTTCATTTAATTTATCAAGAAAAGTAAATATGAAAAAATGAACTCTCATCTCAGCCATATTTACCCAATGAGTGATATTTTATCCTCATTATAGACAAATACACTGCAGTATCAGCCAGCCAATCCCTACACGACCTTAGTTAACTATGTACAGCTATCTTAGTTTCTTAGATTATTATTTATGTTTTTTGTGTTCTTTTAGGAGTTGATAGAAAAATAATTGGAGTCTTTAAAAAAACCTAATTCCATTGGAACAACTCCTTCGTAATTACTTCATACATTATTCAAAATTATATTAAAATCAGTTGTAATAAATAAAAAAATGGATATCGTAAAAATATATCTCAAATTCGGTCTGAATGAAGCCTAAGCGTAATAAAAGGATTAATATTACACCTTTTATTTACAATCATTATGCGTCTGCAGAAAGAAGTATAAGTAATCAAAAAAACATTTGCCATACCATTCGCATAATCATTGTTTAATTATGATATGAGTAAGTTCTTACTGTTTTAACAATGATTTTTAAAAGAAGAGCATATACAATATTAATTTATATAAACAATGTTTTATACCAAACAGTTGAACGGGTTAATATATTTTCCTTTATCTCAAGCACAATGTCAAATTTATAAATGCACATCTCTAATTTTAGTCCTTCTACATATTTTAACAGTTTATAAATGATATTACTATAACCAAAGAAAAATGAAATGCACAATTAATGAGGAATCCTTTAATAATCCTCGGAACCTGAAATAAAATAATTTTATTTGATACAAAAACCAACAAGCCACAAAACCACAATCACGTACTGAACGTCACTTAATGCTTTCAATTTAATTACATCGCATGTAAGTGGCATTTTATAAACCAGAACGGAGACCGAAGATCAATGCGTCTCGATAATAAGATACTCCAATATTCACCGCATTCAAGACCAATTATCCATTTAGCGGATGCTGTAACGAAAAAAAAAACACGAGGTCAATGACATCTGAACGCACAAAATCGCGTGACTCGATACCCTAAAGTGGTTATATCAGTGTCCTTCAGACAGTACGACGAAATATAGGAGATAGCGTCCATCAATATTTATGGTCTTAATTAGCTGACTTTTAGATTTTATTAAAACGTTTGACTTATAGAGCGTATGAGAGAAATTCATTATGAAATACTTTACAAAATAATACGTCTGAAATTTACGTAATAAAATTCAGTATTGTTACTTATTAAAATAAAATTGTTTAACCATTTAAGAGAAAGTTGGATACTTCAATAGCTAAATAAGTAAAGCATCTTTACAAAATTCCTCGACAACATAAAATAAGAAGTAATAAGAATGAGACGTTGGTATACGCTATTTCAGATTATATGTAAATCGCTACAGCCTATAACTTATTCCACATATCACCATCGTGATAGGTTCTCATTATGTTCTGAAAGAGGCAATACTTACATCCGATGTTAGTATTACTGAGATTTAAGTAGTTCAAGTTCATTGATTGAAACAAAACTAACATTTGAATGTTATTTTATTACTCTTATGTTCCTATAATATATTTTTTCAACCAAAGAAATGTATTATTATGATTTATTTTTATATCTCACGGTGGATTAGGTTTTCGGGGCTCAATTACTTGTCATTTTACGAATGCCATTAAATAAAACGAACTTGAAACTAGTTATCGAAAAATTTTAATTATCGAAGAATATTTACAAATTAATATTTTTTTTAATTTATCTCCTTTATTGTACTATATAACCCCAGCTACAAGGCAACAATTATGTAAATGTAATCACTAAGATATGTCAATTTTTTTTTCATTCCAATACAAAATTTATATGACACGATGACGTAATCCATTGGCGATGTAATAACAAAATAAAAATAATCTTTTTGAGAATAAAACTGAAAACTAATCAGAATGTTTAATACACCCAGTTCGAACCTAAAGTCAGGCAAGAAGTTTACGAGCCATAAACAATTTATTGTGCAATGAAAATATAATGTTATGTATATTGCTTGTTTATAAAATACAGAATGGTTACACAAAGATGGAAATTTCCTAGATTTAGACGAATGAAAATAGATTCTTAAAGTTTTTATGAAAAATATTATAAAGAAATTTATTGGATTATCGGAATTGATCTTATTTTGTAACATTTGTATTTGGAGAGATAGTTGTATAATTAAATTTATTCAGTTTGAGCGTTTACAACGTACTTCGATTGATAGCGTATACTTAAAATAAATTAGAACGACATTTTTTTGAAAGCTATCTCACTCTTCAGATTATAGTTTTTATTCAACTATTAGAAATGTTTAAATATACATACAAAAAAACTATAAACAATTTTTTTTCATCACATGTCACAATAAACGTAACTTTAAAATTAATAGCCACAATACAAACATCTATTTTCTGAACACATACACCAATTTGTATTTATAATTTATAAATATTTTTGACTTAATTTTTTAGTCTTAAATTGTACATTTTGTAATAAATACGGCTAAAACTTGTGATAGTCATCAAAAAAGCAGTCTTCTCAAACCTTACTAGTGTAAAAAGTGCTGAAAAGCAAAACATTATTATTAAAGAAAATAAAAATATATATAAGTATATACACAATGTAATTTATACAACAAATGAAACAAGAACGTCTCTTTAATCATTATAATTTATACAACATTGAAATAAAATTTGCATTGTTATTTTATTCCCAGAAACGCTGGGGCACGGAAACTTGAGTCAACTGAGTGACTGTTTAAGATTTAAGGTTCGTATTAAAAATGTGAGACGTCATGAGTACGGAGCGTCAACTGAACATCGTTGGGCCCTTAAGTCGATCTTCATTTCCATTCAGTCGTGTTTGAATAATCGATGAGAACTGAAGTGCTGTTGCGCCTATAGTGAGAATTCCTTGTATGTGGAGGAATTCGCATCGGAATAGCCTTCCGTATTTCATTTGAAGTGAGCTAAGAGCCATATATATTCCTATTTAATGTAGTATAAAAAATCTTTGGGTTATATAATAGTTCTTTGAAATACTAACATATATTTCGTGACTTCTTACAGTGAAAATTTACTATAATATGACCATCCAGATATAATCAAACTTTTCATTAATATAACTCTATAAATATTAAAGCAAAACGCTTTGATAAAATGAAGGCGTACACTAAATTTATTTATAGTTCAAATAAATAAATCGATTAATTGCTGATCAAACTATATCTTTTTTTCATATCCATTTTATTTGCAGGATCTTTTCATAGATGACTAATATCTCAACGATAACCCAAAACGAGATTTTTATTGAATAAAAATCATATTCATTAATGTTTCTCAACAATGGGTGTTGGGTAAACGCTTTAAAATTCCCTGTATACATTTCAACCTAAATCAATAAATGTCTGTCTCTATTGTATTAAAAGCTTCATATAAATATTAAACAAAGTATAACAACAACACATCAATTCACTGACTCATTTCTCCTCATAAAGTATGAAAAATGCTTGATGAATTATATAAATGGAATATAGTTATATATTTAGTTACTTCGTTATTGTAAAATCAAAGTACACGACGAGACTAACATCACATAATTTCTACAGACTTTCCCTCTTAAGCTCCTTAAAACTTATTAAAACAACTAATTTAAAATTTTTGAAGTTACGTTTATAAGAAGGTAAAATCTCACACACTTGCGTTAGAAAAACAATTTTACCGCCACTAATATTTTATACAAGATGAAAGCCATTACAAATTGATTTTAATGTATTTAGTAGGTTTTATATGAAATATCTTTGTAAACTTCTGCTGTATAGTAAATTGCATACAGCAAAGTGTTGTAAACCGCTTTTACTATCGAAATGATGACAAAAATTTTATCGTAGCAATTTTTAAAGTTGACGAGTGCTTCTGAAATCACGAGTGTCGCTGTTATGGTATAGTTATGAGGACAAAAGTTTATTATTATATATATTTTAAGTATCAGTAAAACTTTTTATTGGTTCATATTTATAATGCTATTCCTGCTTTATATAATTCTCTTAACCGTCTGCTGATTTGAAATAATATAAATAACATATACACAACTTATTTACTTATATATAGTGAAATGTTAGTCCTTTGAATTTAGAGAAAACATGATAGACATTAAAGGATACTCTTTCTAATTATTTGCTATCTTTTGAAGAATCCTCCTATGATTCTGAAAGCTAGAATTTGAATTTTGGTATATTTGAATAATTTATTTGCATAAATACGTTATGGTACAAAATACAGTCTAAGCTTTAACTAGAAGCAAACTGTTGATATCCATTAATACAAGTGTCGCTATGGCAATATCTTCTTGTAACACATGGATATCTCACGCTTAGACTCGTGGTGGTCTAGTAGTTAAAGGTCCGCCTCTCATGCGAGAGGGCGCGGGTTCGAAACCTGGCAAGTACCAATGTGATTTTTCCGAGTCATATGTACTTTTTAAGAGTATTTAGACACAACTGACAGACGGTGAGATAAAACATCGTGAGGAAACCTGAACTTATAATTTCCAATTATTAGTTTGAAATCTATATGCCGTCTTGAGCAAGCGTGGTGATTAATGCTCAAATCTTCTCCATATGAGAAGAGCCCTTTGCTCAACAGCGGGCTCTGATATACTGATCATGATGATCTCACGCTTAACAATAAATCGTAACCCAATTACAAATAGTGACGTCATTGACTAGGAACAACATGTGTTCTATAAAAAGGGAACAAAAGAAAATACAAGCACACTAATGTCCCAAGAATCTGACCTATCGGTTTGGGAGGATGCCAGGCATTTTAAATAATAGCTGTACATTCTTTTTAACAGGTAACGTGTTGAATGACATTAATTGTTTTTCATCAACAAACATCCTAGCGGACCTACTAGACCTTATGTTTATTAGTGAGAAAATTAGGTAAAATAATGCATAGATTTATGACTGTCTCAGTAACTTTTGTATGACACTTAAAAAGATCTATTGAGTATGATAATTGAAAAAAAATTCCTGATTCGTAAATAAGTAATAATAAATATATTAATATGAATCTAACGAAGCCTATTTTATAACAATAGTAAAAGTTATTCAGATTACAAACAGCACTTAAACGAATGTGACATAAAATAGCAAGGACTGAAGTAACTTTCTCTATTAATATCGTAGGATAGAGAAAACAATAAACACATAAAGCTACATAATACGAAAGTAATATAATACAGTGGTCATAAATGTTGCGAGTACGAAAAGTAGGTTGTGAGGTCCGAGAGGCAAGGTCGGCTGATACTTAATGTATGGTATTAGTCATAAAAGCTCGAAAAACATTTAAGTACCGGCAGACGGAAAAATATAAGTTATATGTATATCTCAATGTAAAATAAGTGATAGATAAACATATCATATAAGACTACAGAATGTATGAATTTATTTGTTATAGAAAACAATAAAACGTTACTATAACAATGTACATACTTTAGTTTAAAATAAATTCCGTCCAACATTTAAAAACATGTTTTAAAGTCAATTTGTATACATGTTTAGAACCGCTGTTACTTATAGTGCGGACTGACCGCTGAACGTTTACGAGTTACGAGAACGGAACAATATGATATTAAACGAAATCATTGCTTTTGCGGTTATTTTCTGACCGACGTAAACAATGAAAGAGTGTTTTTCGGCGAAACTTATGAAAGCAAATGAAAGATAATGTTTTATGAAACTATTATTATACGTGTACTTGACTTAGACTCGAATTAGTTGCATTAATTCCTGAAAAAACATGTTTGAATCATAACAATTTTTTTTTATTATAAAGTTATTAATGTTTAATCGTAAATTTTTATTCAACTATTGTTTCAAATCTCATTGTTGGGACACAGCGTTATCGCTACATTCGTTTTCTAAGGCTATAAAAATTTCCGAAAATCCCAGGAATTATTCTTTGTTATTAAGAGTCATAAAACAGAACTTGCCGGTCGAAAGAATGACTTTTTCTTTTAGTATTTTTCTGCACTAGACTTCGAAAAGAAAAACTAAAGTTTTAATGGCATCGGTTCCATGGAATTGATTTATTTTATTACCCCCTTGTGCGGCGCGGCCATTAGAGACGTTCGTCTCAATAAAGATATGATTTAAAACACGGTGTATTGTGAATGGCGTCTTATTTATTGACACTTCAATATCTTTGTAAGCTAAGTTCTCATATTAACTCTGAAGTAACACGAGTAATGAGCTCTCCATCACAGTCATTTCATACATATTTACATTAAATGTAAAGCTTATGCTTTGTATAAAAATAAAACATATCTAAAACACGAACATCAGGTCCCGATCTAAAAAATCTTGAAACGTTCGAAACAAAATGAGAAAAGGAATAAAATTTTCGTCGAAACGATTCCATCGGAGGCGGAATACGATCGGCAAAAGGTAAAAGTCGATTCCGCTAACGAAGACGACCGAAAAAAGGGCAACAATGCTAAACTGTGACGATGGCGGGATGAAAATAAAGAGACCGCGAATACCTCCGCACAAAGGGAGGCTGGAATATTTCTCCGAAATTATGTACACACTTATATGTTGGAGGTAGACGATGTGATGTCACGATTTAAGTTATGGCTTACGAGTTACAGTTTATATTGCGGTTTTGTTCCTTTGTTTACAGAATATATAATTATTATAATATTCATAAAATGTATAAAAGTTTATACAAAAATAAATAAAGTTCATGCAGAGCCACAGCTCTAACATAAAAAATAATGATTAAAATTATAGGTATTCTCTTAAAAACCATCAACATATGCATGTATGTGGAATATATTAATAAGTAAACGCTATGGTTAAATACAATACGTCATTACGCTTCCTTCATAACATGTAACGCATTTAAAACATGAACATACCATGCTTGCTCTGTGTAACATACGGTCATTATGTTTCCTGCTTTACAACCGAGAATTCAAACGTACGAAGAAAGATAATTATAAAATTAAGGACTTAAATGCCGTAGTCTGCTTTCAAGATAACCTTCTAAACGTTTTGTATGAGGTCTCCTAAAGGTCGAGATGTCCTTAAACACCTCAGCTATTTATTATATTAAATTTATAATATTCTAGCCTCCCTCGCCGAGATCTAACCGCTTTTCATAAAAACCGAGCACAAAAGATAAACGAGTTTCTAATTTCACAGTTTCGTGCCATGAATACAATCACCTATCAATTTTCATTGCGTAATAGACGTTTTAATAAAATAGAAACTTAATTTTCTATCTTCTTAATTTATAAAATAATTTAAACCAGTTTTATGGGGTTTTCATAATTAATTCTGTATTTAGATGTAAAATGGTGTTGAAAATGGTTTTATTACAAGTTGTCTTAATTATTGTTCGTGCTTAAGGTTAATTAGAAATATATATTTTTAATTATGATTGTGATAAACTCAGACGTGACTTCTAAAATTTTCATAACAGAAGAACTCCGTCTTTGTTCCTTTAGATAGTTTTAACAGTGATTCTACGAGATACTTCAATGACAACGAGAAATTTATTTATTTTATTCTTATTATATTCACCAATAACATTTTTTTTGTAAATAAGAAATAACCAACATACCTTTTTATCATAATAACATTTTAAAACAGCAAAACTTCCTTAAATTTTAACGAAAATGAATTTTGTTTCCAAAATTGTTTTTGGATAATATTAGATTTACCAAAATGTTTTGGATCTATGTAATAACAATGACATCATCCTTTGAAGATTCCTATTAAAACATACATAAAAGTAAGAGTTACTATTTGTATAGTAAATAAGGTTATTCCCATTTTAATAATACCAAGATCCATATGATAGTTATGATCAAATATTTTCAATTGCTATTTGAAAGGTTCACTGAGATTTCGCCTAACAATTTTATGGTAATATTTCAAATAAATCAATACGAAGTAAAAATAAAACAAGATGTATTGCAGTCTGTGGTAATTGAATTACAAATTTACTTAAAAACAATATCGTATTTAGAAATTCTGTTAAAAAATACATTTTTTTGAACCAGCAAGCTAGTACAGTTTGGTCTCTGTATTTAATCGTTTCTAGAGCACTAAATGTTCTCAGTTTTATAAGTAATTTAACAAATTGCCATCCCGTCACTAATAGCTCGACTTTGCTTGTCATGTGCCTTTTACATTTCAAATCAAACGGAACAGGAAATTGGTTTCCAAGCACTGAAATCCACGGATTTGTATCAGCACCTCAATCACTACGAGGGTTACGTTTGATGTGAGTGGGATTTTCGATTCTATTCCGTTTAATATAAGAATAAATATATAATGAACAAAGAACGTCTTGTCAGTGACAGTTTTATATGGGACGGGGTGTATTAAAACACTGAGGTGTTGGAAATGTGTGACAATGGTTTATTATGATGTTAATTGAAAATACTCTTAGAATCATACATAGCTCTGGGGTTCGATTTTTGATGTTTTTGGTACAATGTATTTTATTATTGTGCCCATGTTTTATCACAACTTCTAAAAATCACATATGTATTTAACACGTGACGATACTAATTCTGAACCCAGACATCTGTGAAATTGGGAACCTAGTTAAAAGTGCGATTAATGGGAGAAACTGAAAAATATTAATATTAAGAAAATATTGCTTGAGGCTACTTTTATAATAGAGTATAAATTATAAGTATTGGGCATTTTATAAGATAAATATAAGTTTTGATATATGTGTATATCGAATATCAATATATATACATATATCAAATTTGCACTGTCTTAGTTCTTGAAGTTTGGATTTAAACTTTTAGTTCCATTGTATGTATTTTGTTATCAATACATGGTATTTCTTTAACATGTTGTCTGTGATCATTCTTCGAGCCTATTTGCATATTTTATGGATTTATACAAGAAGAATGCATTGCGTGAATTTTTATGAAATTCAAAAAACAATTGAAGTTTACATTTACGAAGAGTGTTAAATATGTTTTGAATAATTTTCTTATTGTGTTATTTTAATATACAATTTAAATTAACAAATAATATCTTTTTTTCCATTATTCCAACATTTTCTTACGTTAACCTATTTCTGGAATTTAAATGATAAAGCCCGGACAATCAAGCTAAAATCACGAGACCGCAATCCCCACAAGTTAGGTGAGATTACAACGAAGTTTCCGAAATTTTAGTTGCAATGCACTCAGCAACACAGATTACTGTATATAGAAAGCACTTCAAAAAATAAATCTGTCTGTATGAATAGTAAATAGATTGGCACAACGCCAGTGAAACCTGCTTGGTTTACAGCGCAGGCCTTTTTGCATCAGGTGGTTTATATTGATTGATGTCGAACAAACAAACTCCTAGTCTCACATTAATGTACTCAACTTGCCTTAATTTATTCACATATAACAATATCAAAATAAATTCCATATATTCAATTACTCATTTCCCCACAAACCTACTTGATTTCGTAATAAGGGATCGTCTGTTTTAAATTCTATACACGTCATGACACAAAACAATTTAACATGCAAATATCAGTCGTGATGTTAGAAAATAAGTTATATTTTACAATGGATGCATATGTATAAATTTACTTTATGTTAAATTCGATATCCATTATGCGATTGACGTTTCTGGGTAAAGAGAAATAAGGGCCGTATTCCTTTGAGCGTATGATTACAAAATGTCATACCGTACTCAAATGTTTGCGTTTACCGACTCGATGCACATCACGTGACTCGAATAGAAGAATGATTTTGAATCGATGAATGGATTGAACGTTGGTTTCACGATTTGTGATTTAATTCTATTTGTGAAAACCTAATCTTGTTGGAGCGACACTAATTCTCCGATACAAAATGCCATGAAAGAAGAGGAATTTCTATACACAGATAACTTATTTGTTGCGAAATATTTAAATATATCTTTAAAAAACTTGGGAGAAAATATTTCCATTAATCCCTTTAATATAATGGAGTGCAGACAGGGCGCAACGTAATCCCAGCTTTACTATTTTTTGTTGAGCTCTTTTGCAGATGCATTTTTTGTTTTGTCTTTTTTGAGATTACTGTGTAATAGTGTTAAAAGTGTTGTGTTTTAGTTTTTACACGTAGTATATATATTACAGATTGTATCTACAAATATCAAACACGAATGAAAGATAAAACATGGTAAAAGGCAACATTTTCCACAATACAAAAACGTAAACGGCAGGTGAGGCTAAGCTGGATCAGGAATGCTTTTAAAATACGTGATATATTATTTAAGGAAGGGTGAGGAAATGTACCGTGGTGGGAGATTATAAGAAAAATAACGTAGAATATACATATATATGAGAACAAAATATATATTACATCAAATTGAAGGTTTCGGAAAGAAATGTGACCAAAATTTTGTAATCAAATAATTTCATTTTATTTATTGTTATTCAAAAGAAAATCTTTTATGAACAAACTTGACAGATAACACGAAATGCTATTGATAAAATTTTTCAACTGCAATTCTAGTAGCTTCACTTGAAAGACCAAATTAATACATTCGTAGAAAAATGTGCAAGTTCAAGTTTATAAAAACATTAATAAATCTTGTATGTATTGTACGAGACAATTTTGTCAAACAAGTCTTTTCAGTTCAACAACAAGGTATTGAAATATGAATGAGCACTGCATTTATACAATAACACATCTAATGCCATCTTTATCACATCAATTGCAGCAAACGATTGTGTACCTTATGATATTGTGATATTAATACCATTTTCCATTATCAACATGGCAATACACTGTCTATAATCTCGATGGACTACGTACGTTGAACAGCTATTAAGCTACCCGACGTGTCCATATAAGTAAAAGACATTAACGCGTTACTGTCGCATTCATTTAAAGTATGAAATTATATTGATATATTCTTATTTTTTATATCGTGTACAGAGCTGCCTTGTGAGAGGGAATTTACATAAAAAGGGTATAGATTCGCTTTTAATAAAGTCACTTGGGTTTTTTTTAATACTCTGTGTAATATGAGAACTTATTCAAGTATTGAACAAATTGAGGCCTTGAACTTCTTAGTAAATTATTGAATTATGTAAAAAAGTTTCGTATAAATAATCCTTAATGTGTTTGACAATTTAAAAAAAAAATATGTTAAAAAATTATCAAAAGTCATCGTGAAAAAATGTTAGTGCCACCATTGAGGCGGCACTGATAGCTATCGATAGTGAGGAATTTCACCTTATTAACCATAAATAATCCTATCGCGATCCCCATAAATAACTTATTCAGATGTTTATGTAAATAGAACAACAATAGTAATTTATTGCTTCACAAATATCGTATTTAAACGACCGATTATTCTCAATTATACAAATTACAGGAGATCGAAAGACAAAGACATTCATTTATCTTAATTGAAAGCTGCGCATGTTATATCTTCTGTATATCAATTAAAATATAAAATTATAACTCTGTTTCGAAAAAGGATAAACGGACATAACAAGAAGGGTATTTTATGAGCTGCGTCATGCAGTGTGTTTGTTTGAAAAGATTTTTTATTTGTTTTTGGTTATACCATTTGTTAACTTTGTAATTAATTATATCTATACATATATCCATATGAATATCCACATATCTATATATCCATCCATAACTATAACAAAAAATTTATATCATAGAGCTTCGATTTTTATCGGGTAGCTAAAAAATGAATACAAAAAAATTTATAAAACTTAAGCAATATATAAAAGCATGTATACGTTTACATCTCCTACTATCTTAGAATGAATAAAACTGTGAATTATCTGATTCGCATTTTATAATGAACGTGGCTGTATTAATTTGCGGGCAAGTTAGCAAATGATCTCAAAGCGCTGCATCTCGGCAATTAAGGAGAGATTTATAACTTAAATACTACAATTAAATTTTGACGGAGACCAGACATTAATCAAGAGCATGTTGAATTTAGTTCGGATGTTTTAATTAGAGTCCATGTGGCCACCAACAACGCGAATAAAACGAGATGTAACTTTGAATGCGATAAACGGAATGGCGTCTGTGTTTTAAAATAGACGTACCATACTGATTGACCAACATATAAAGTTGTGGAGATCACATTATTTAAAGAAAATATTTATTTTCTAACTGTCTCGATCGCGTTCCATAACATGCTTACAATATTGGGCTTTGAAGTTAAATTATTTGTATCATTAATTTAGTTTTATAGCGTGTGTGTTACGCGTTCGGTTTTGGATTGACGAAATCTGTATTATCGTTCGACCCATGTAAAAATAAAATTTAAATATACAGTAATAATAATGATGAATAACCTTTCCTATAATGTATTATGGTAGTCACGTCTATATTAACCGCTAATACGTCACAAATACGGCCCTCCATCAAGATTAAGTTCCAAATAAATTGCACAGCCATTAAGTAGTCCGACCTTTAATATTAATGATCGGGACTAGTTAAATAGTTTCTATCTTCAGCATATATTAAGGTTAAAGCAAGAATGACATGTCTCAGGATAAATATTAAAATTCTTTTGAACATAACAAGCGGCTAGCGACCTCGGTCTACACGATGCCACACATGATGAAATGAATAATAATCCTACAGGAAATGTTATCAATACTTATACTAAGTACTGTCAGACGGATTGATCTATAGTATTAAGTGAGACCTGGTAGGAATCTAAATAGCATATGTTATCTGAAACATAATTTAAAACCTATAGATTTAGACGACCATATAAAGTAAGGACGGGTTAAAATTTTCTCACGCAGATCAAGACTATAAACGACAATGAGATGTATTAAAGAGTACAATTTATATGTAGTGAGGACGATAAAAAATAAACATTAAAAGTAAAGCTGACTGGCCATACCGTATACAGGCAGGGGACAGGTGTGCGGTTGTAATAGTAAAAAATATTTTTTGATATCCGCTGTAGATCATGTTATTTTATTTGATACTAATGAATATCTTGTTTGAAACAACATTAATGAAATGTTGTTAGTTTATTTATCCGTAGAATGAATATTATAATAATCAAATGTTTCCCGTTTAAAACTTCAGGATTTTTATTTGTTTTTGAGTATTCGAAATATTATAGAGAAGAAAGATATAAGTCGTAAACTAATCCGGCATAATGATATTTGAAGGTAGACGAAGGTCAAATAATATAAGATAAAGAATGTCTTTATCTATACAGGTCAGCTATTAAGGGTTCAGTTTTATGAAGGTTGTAATATTTTAACCCTTATCAAGTGACGCCTTTTCCATTATGTGTTTGTTTTGGCAGAATTCTTTTTCTTCTTTATATCAGCTGGTGTACTTTTGTTCGAAACATATGATAAATTACGGTTTGTTTTTAAGAAAAAAATAAACATATTTTTATCGACTGTTCTTTTCTTTTTAGTATAAAAGAGGAAATATTTAGTCTAGATTGCTTATTGTGCCGCGTGCAAGTTTTCAAGAAATTTTAATTGTAACGCACTTGATGATAAAGGTCCAAAGTTTCTCATACTTTTTGCTGGGTTTAAATATTTGAAACATAACCTTAAAAATATCTGATTAGTATTAGAGCTCTATTAATGCTTATTCTATCTCACCTTCCTGCCAGACTGCGATTGATGCGCCAAGGGCGGTGCGATGAGTCTGAGCGGTGGTGGCTGTGGTGGTAAGGCCGCTAACAGTGGTGGTACCAATGGCACCACACCACCCATCGGTAGTGCTACCGCGAACTTTTGCACCCCCATCGTCCAAGGCACAAACCACCCCCCTCCCGCCTGCATCGCCCCCCCGCTACCGTACCACGCCAGCTCGATCAGCTTCCGATACGCCACATTCAATAATACACTATAGCTGCCACCACCTTAACATTGGCTAAGCACTTCTCACTGTACCTGCAGACAAACGAGAACACTCATATAATACGTTGATAACATCCTTACTTTAAAATAATACTATTCAAGATAGTTTTATGAATGAATCAGTATAAAGCTCGCTTTCAACTCCCGGTTATTTACTCGCCCGCCGATGCCGTTAAGTTTTCTTACTTTTAGTTTTCCTAAAGCTTATTCATAGCTCGTTTTATATTTAATGTACGAAAAAAGAAAATAGTATCTTCGGTATCTGAGCATAACATCGTGTTATGTTATATATTACAAGGGAATAATGAGAGTGTAACATTTCATATTTCTAATATAAAGATGACAAAGCGATGTGAACGAAAGAAACTAATGTTATCATATATGTCGACTGCGGACCCTCATTGTTTCACTTCGTTTATTCCAAAACATATCAAATAATGTCAACGAAGACGTTTATCCACTGGCCGACGATTTCTTCACTAACTCCCCATCCTCTTGTCTGGTGATGAGGGCGGCCGTCAAAAATATAAAATACATTAACATTTCAGACCCTTTTCGTATATCAACGCTTTCTAGACAAATATGGACAGTTTTCTGCGTCGGAAATAATCCAGTATAACATTTAAATGTATATTATATAAATTTAACAACCACATCTAAGAAGAGATAGATGTATTTATCTGAAATCACACATAACTATTCAATGGTAAGATTAATGGAATAGTGCATGCGATTGAAACATTGTTTAATCACAACAAAATAAATGTATTTGTCGAAAGATATTTCCCCGATCGTAACACGTGGGTCATTATTTGTAGATCAAAGAGATTCCATGTAAAACTCGTATCAATCGAAGCGAAACTCCGACAGTTGAAAGTTGTTCGTCCCTTTGAAATAATTTACAATTTGCTTTGGTTCGTCTAATTCGGTTCGTGTAACATTAACAAAAATAATAAAGTATTTTGAATAAAATGTTTTGGATAAACTTATATTATAATTTAGTATCAAATTAACATAAGACGTTGATACCCCAGATAACTGCAACGTTTGATATTAAGCATAAAAATTTAGAACATAGAAATTTTGAGCCGCTTCCAAGATTAAACGAGGAAAATTACTCTGCCTTATGCTAAGCCACGCTCGCTAAAATAAAAGAGATTGCACAATGTACACTACCGTGATTTATTGGAGCATATGTTTTATGTCTGAACTATAATCAGCATTGGAACAGATCGTGTTTGATGTAATCGAATACATCATGTTTTAAATAAACTGTATGATTGCTGGTCGTGCGAGTCAAACTTTATAAAATATTTGGACGTAAATCAATATGAAAGACGATATTCCGCTAAAGAAAACTTTACTTATTTTTATAATACAAACGAAAACAATAAATTGTCCAAGTTCATTTAAATATTTAGAACCTGTAGCGTGTAAGAAAGATAAAGAATTGTAGGTGTCGGGTCGCTTCCGTAGCAAGAAAAGCGCAAATCAGTAGCAATTTATTCAAATGTCCATATTTACATATTCCTTGCTTATTCTAGAATATTTATAGTTGTTACAAATGAGATAATGATCATAAGTACCTATAAATCCATTGAAGTAAACGACTGTGCAAACGTGCGATTTAATGCTAATTGTATAGTTAGTTTAAGGTGTGCGGGCTGTATCGAGTTACTTGCTTCTCCTTTTTATTGTTCTATTATTCATAGAAATAAAACATCTTTAAATTTGTGCTATTACCAAATTAAACTTATCTAAACATATTATTTCAATGGCTCCAAAAATTACGATATTCATAAAAACGAACGAAATGAAAAACTGTATATAATTTTATGGGTTATTGTTACAATGTGGCTCCTAAAATGCTTTAATACATGTCAAACAATTCTCTTTTTGCGGATCTTTCACACAAGAAGTTTTGGAATTCTTCCCAGGCCTTAAATTTAAGCACACGATTTAATCCTTTTATGAAATCATTACCAAAAACGAGGGATGGCTGTTATTTTGGATACTTACGGGCATTCACTTTGTTTTTATTTCACATAATTATTATCGAGATGAAAAATACGCCTCGGGACTCCAGACTCCAGTCTCCATAAAATGTATTTACATATGTACGTATATAAAACGAGGAGAACCTCACAACATGGGGTCAGTTATTTACAGTATCAATAATAATTTTATTGCTCATACTCAAATTATTGTTAGGATGTAACATTTCATTTTTATAATATGTTTTTAATTCCAGGAATACTATTTATAGGAGTTTAACATGCACAATAATTTCTGATTACTAAAGATTTTCATTTCAACACTCTAAATTAAGGTTGTTTAGATAGTTTAATATTTGATATGAAAAACGAACATATAAATAAATATTTGTACGATAAAATTTCATCCTCATTTAAATAAACACAAAAGTTATTGACGAAGCCTTAGAATATTGTTTTCGTTAAGTTTTGAAGATAATCAAATTATATATCTGAATACAAGTCTAAAAACCTTAAATTTTATACTATTAAAACGTATCCAATAATAATAGTAATTTAATAGTAGAATCGAAGAACCGAAAGTTTAATAAATCGTTTAAGACGTCGCCACATTTGGTGAGAGGCAACAAAATCGATTGACGCTAAACAATAGGATTTGTTCTGTCATCGGACACCGATGTTGGATTTGTTTTTTCGTGGACGTTAAACGAGGCGGTGTTTTATTACTACATCGTATAATAAGAATTCTAGTATACTGATTACTAGAAATATCCCCAACTTTCTGATCTATTCAATTCTCATTATAAATATATGACCTTATACGAGAGGCGTTTATTTCAGAGGCTCTAAGAAAAGAATATATTTGGGAAGGGTTCTGTGGAAACGATTCCCATTATTCGCGACCCTCCGCGTTAACGATCAATGCAATCGAAATGTAATCGGTTTGACGTGACTAGTATAACGAAATGTCCGTACAATTGTACACCTAACAGAATTGCTATTGGAACAAAAATATACAATACTTATAAGAGAGTACTACTATCATGTGAAGTTATTTAGAAATATTAGATATACCAATAAAAAGGTGTAATTTCTGTATCAGATTTAACGATAGATATTTTAATGTCCAATTTAAGGGATAACAAATATGAATCAATACGTTTCAACAAAACATCATGTTGGATAGAGTGATTATTCGAGCGGAATTTATGACTTCCCGACCAATCCCATTATAACAATAGCCATCATTTAGTGTATGTGGAATTAAAATCCGTGGGAATATAAAGCATTAGTTTATACAATTCATGATTCATTTATGTAGCCTGTAGACGTATTGTTCGTCTCAGAACAGTACAATGAAAAGAAAGTTTAAATTTTTTACTATGGATCATGTTCACGACCAATCACATCAAAAAAGTTTAATCGAAAAATATATATCGTATTCGTTTCGAGAACACAAAAACTTGAGCATGAAAGCGGTTAAATGGGATCGGGTCCTTAAACAAAACGTATAAGAAGTTAATGCATTAACAAGTATCATACATTACTGAGCAAAAACTCGAAAAATGTTCCATCCCCTACCATCCAGTGCGAATCTCAATAACAGTCATAAAAAGATACATTTTATCCAATTTAATGCGAGCCCACCTCATTAGGATCCTAACACAAGACCGTAGTAATAAAAGTATAAACAAAAATTTCGATCGTAAATCGCCGAACAGGGAGCATAATGTTTGCAAATTGAGCCCATGTTGCCATCTGGCTCCGACTTTTTCTTTCGAAACTTATTCATATGCTATAAATAACAAGATACTGCTGTGGTACGATATAAATTTCGTGGTTTGACATTACTTTGGGTTAGAAGATACGATCCCTCGGACTTTGGTCTCGATACATTTCGATTCTTAAAAAACTTCGACACTCTAAGTTGGACTCGTTTGTAGTTTCAACACCTATACATTTAAAGTATGGAATCTCGATTTTGTTGTTAGCACAGTCCTGAATTGGATTTGGTTCGGATCTGATGGATTACATGCAATTCATAATTAACCATTAATAAAGCAAATATACCAAATGAAATAACATCAAAAACACACAAAGACAAAAATAAAGTAGTACTTAGTTATCAAATTTTAAAAGCAGTAATAATATAAAATGTTACAATTGACCGACTACACTTTATGACATCACTCAAGTAATTTCTTTGGTTTAAAGGCGTCAAGCAAAAATGACCTCTATTAATAACGAATCACATCAAAAGATAAAAACAAAGGCGTGTCCAGATATTATCTCTTCACTTGTCATTGTTTGAATTAGAGATAGCCTTAAGAGCATACACGGGATGCGACTGCAAATCTCCAAAGAGTTTTTGAACATAAACTCAGAGTAGTCATTATATAAATATAAATTTATTAGATTTTAATAGGTAATGTACCTCCGGGAGAGCGAAATAAAAATAATATTTATAGTTAGTTGTAGGACGCAATAACCACATAGGAAAATATAAAACTTTGAGCACTAGACGTAAGGTACATTAAAAACGAATAAAATTTCCTATTGCTGTAACCATTCCATCACTAAAATTATAGTAAAAAGTGAACAAATTTTTTTTTATTAAAACATATTAGGTTCGCATCAATAACATACTTCAATTTCGGAAAAGGCAGCGTGTTTCAATTACCTACATACAATATTTACTGTGTTGATCTAGTTATTTATAAAAATATATCAAGCACTATTTTCTGTAAAATTTTATATACTAGTAATAGAGCTATTATCATACTAAGAGCAAACAAATTTCCGGAATAATATGTTGAACATATATGTATATAATATTGAATGCATCCAAGTATTTAAACCGATTGTCTCCGCTTGAAAGTCATTGGCCGCTCTGGTGGTTATCCCATCAATTCATGAACGTAAACAATTAATGACATTGGTTTCTTTATAGCCTAATCAGGCGCCATCACATTAATATCCTTGAAATTGGTAATCATTGAAGGAAATATTATTCCCATCGAGAATTAGGCACGGCAATAACTTAGAAATTACATTTTTATACTTCACATTATACATCCAATTACTCTTTACAACAGTTTTTTATAATAGTGTGAAAAAAATATGGAGACAAATAAAAAATCTTTATATTGATAACAAATACAAATGTTAGTGTAACGTTAAATTGCGTATTCCAGCTATCAATAGTTGAATAAACATGCGGCGTGGAATCAATCAATACGCCATCGACGAGTTACACATAACAATGACAAATTAAACGCTGGAGATTACGTAATCAATGCGATCACTATCCAAGAGTGACAAAGAGGATAAACAATCAGTGATCATCTAAATTAGTTATAATCACTTAATATGACGTATGCCGTGCCCATATTAATGAGGAGTAACACTTATATATTGCTATAGTTTAATGATTTAAGAGCAAAAAGTTATGAGTATCACGAGAGACGCGACACCAAAAATACCTGATTTCCAATCCTGTCAAATGACGACTAAAGCTAATATAGAAGAAACAAGTTTTTGTGTACCTCTGCTGTTACCACAAATGCGATTGCGATAAAACTTTTACTTGATATACCACATGCCAACCATGATAATGTTTCGTTTTATTTTAAACTAAACTCTCACAGGAAAATTTAACGATAGCTAAACAGTTTGAAAAGGACTTGTAATACTGATACTACGACGTATAATATTTGAGGAATAAAACATGAAAACAAATCATTGCGGCTGGTAATTAAAAAGTAATAGGACTAATAAGGGGCGTCAGAAAACATTGCCACTTATGACTTTATCAATAATAAGACAATCAAATCTCTATCTCTTATAGTGACAATGTAAAGACCGATCTAATAATTGTATAGAATCTGCAATCACTGCACTATAATTTACACAATTTTGTATAAAATATAGGAATGTTATTTAGAACTAAAAATATTTTCAATACGGAGTGTGTTGGTTATGTCATATGTATGTTTCGTCGTTTTAACTCTGACTTCAACGTAAGTTAACGAGATGTGTTGGTGACATGTGTTGACCACCGGTAATGTCAAGGAGCCCAGCATTCTCACATGTGACTCCCGTATTGAGGCTAGCCAAAACTGGATAATTACAATTTTTATTGCAACATTAACATTTTCTTGTTATCCAATTATTTAGCTATTTCAAATATAAATAAAATTTAAATAAATATCTTAAAAGGATACATTTTTTTTAATTCTATTAATATACAAGGCTGGATTCGCAGCTTTGCTTGCGCGTTCAGTCTGTAATTTCGTGTTCTTCCATTTGAAAGATTTATGTTGCAAAAAGTAGTTCAGGTATTAGTCTAGCACTTTAGCTTCCTAAATGCAAATATACGTTCAGGTAGATTTTATACTTTTTTGAATGACACAATTTTGTGTTGGTTTGTACATAAGCTTCAACGCTTACTCAACCTACAGGAAAAATGTACAACGATACGGAATAAAAGAAAAAAACTGTTTACATCCCTACTAATATTATAAATGCGAAAGTAACTCTGTCTGTCTGTCTGTCTGTCTGTCTGCTACGCTTTCACGCCTAAACCACTGAACTGATTTTAATGAAATTCGGTACAGAGATAGAGTTGACCTTGAGAAAGAACATAGGATAGTTTTTATCCCAGACTTTTGAAAGGTTCTCTTGGAAACGCGATATAACCGAACTCCACGCAGCGAAGCTACGGGCGGAAAGCTAGTAAAACTATAAAGGCGTTATCGTCCTATCGTCTCTTGTTAAGTTAAAAATGACTCCAATAAAAAAACAGTATTTCATGTCTAAATACAGTTAAGATCTTAAAAAGATATCGCACTCTGTATACTGTAAAGTTGTCACAATAGTAGTTAAATTAAAATCCGTCTTTATAATTTCTGATCTAAATTCAATAGAACCAATATGGAAATGTATAAAATCAGTATGTGATTAAGATAAATTAAACTTCCATTTCTCAAGTCGGATAACAACGAAATGTGCATTGTTATGAATCATAACTACCGCGAGTGAAGACAAGTACAATTCATGTAAACATAATAACATAAATGATGTCATACAAACAGACCATCACGATAGTTTATTAACAAGACGACGTGTTCGCAATAGTATATATGATCGAATGAAGCATAAATATTATTATTAAAATATACTTATCAGCATTTAACTCAAATATATCATTAATATACTAAAATTGCCTGATGTCTAGTAAGGTAAAGCGAGTAATTCATATCTTATTTTAAACACTTGAAACAGTTGCATAACATTTATTATGTACTTCTAATAACTAACACATTATACGTACATAAATTTCATAAATAATCAAAATATTACTAAGTCAAAGTTAACATACCTAATATGCAATAACAACAAAGTATTTTATTATTATAAATGAATGAAAAACAACACCACAACTAAAGTCTTTCCAGTTCTAGGAAACATTTCGTAATATTAAATAACATGTTTATAATTTTAAGTACGGAATAGAAATATATAATTACATAGTAGGATCCAAATATTGGCTCTGCGTTTCCTTTTAACAAATATTGCAATTAATGAACACTATGTAGAAATCGTTTTGACGTCAATTTCACAGTATAAGATTGACTTTGACTTACAAAATCATTATATCATGGTTGAGTGATAAAAATTGTAACACTGACCCCATATACAAGTCATATACAACACAGATTACATAGCATCTGTGAATTATATAGGAAGGTCATGTTACTTAGCGAACTCGTCGCAACTACTGCGTTTTATACACTGATAAATGAAGATTATATTTACAAACATCAAACGTTGAATACATATATAATAGCAATAATACATTTAAATACAATTACATGTTTTAAGTAGCAAAAAATATTATATTATTCAAATAACTCTTGAAGCCTGAAGGTCATCACGACTGCTAAGACTAAGCTTGATTGATAGCGTCTTTTAGACAGGATATTTGTATTATGTATAATACTATTATAAATATACGTTAATAATTTAATAGGATTCTAAATATATTATAATTAGTTTTAATGGGACATTGCCCGAATCTATGCAGTAGACAAACAGTATGTAAGTGTCAAGCATTTCTTGAACACTTGTAAAAACAAGCAGTGTGTCGAATTTAAGATAATTCAAATTAGACTAAATAAATATTAGAAAGATTTAGGGGAAAGGGTATTAAAAATATTATTAAAACTTTAATTCAAAAAACACAACTATCAGAATCAAACTAAGAATTGCAGAAAAAAATCTTTAGATCAATAGCGGCGAGTATATAACAACAAAAAATTAGATTTACCATTCGATAATACTAATGCAAGTAATGGTCAATAAAAATTTTACGATATAAGCAAAAATAATTGCTAATATACAATTATAGGGACTATAATTGCTTGTACTATTACAAGTAATAGAGTCTGCTAGAACCGCTAAGAGGTAACTAATCCTGCATAGTTATTAAAGGAATAATAAACCTTATAAAGCCTAAAGAAAATATGTATAAACTATTAATAGTGGCAGCGAATGTAACGTATCGCTAGTTGGGAACATCGTTAAACTGACTTTGGTACTCATTTTTATGATTCATTTTAACACATTACACTATAGATCGATTTTAAATAGGGCTGCTAAAATACAAAAACCTTAGATACAAAATTAAAAAATACCATGAAAACATTTTTTTAAACTCAAGTGTAACAAATCGTAAGTTATAATGTTTGTTCTGTTGTATAAAAGAAATGTTATTGCCAACCCTAACTCAAGCGAGCCGCAACAAAAGAAACACATCAGAATAAAACGTCGGTACGTGAACATCGTTATGTAACTTGGATGATGTTTTTTTGTACGTTCTGATAGCGGAACGGATCACGAAAACGAGATCCTTTATCGTGTATCGTAATTAATACTTCAACATTGTACTAAATCATTCTAATTGTATACAAGAATTGAATCGATTTATTTTGTTTATGAATGCAAAGTACATAATATAAAGGCGGTGAAAAATCAATCAAATTGATAAGGTATTAACGAGATAATTCTATACGAGCTTAGACGTTAAGACGTCCGATAACACAGGGAATGGTTGACGTATCTCGATCCATGTAGTACGGTTACAATGATTCATAGTGTGTCCCGGGACTAATGGAACAGGTGTGTTTGTATTATCGACAAACTAATAAATACCTATATACTTTTTCTGTGAAGCATCATTTTAGTTCATTACATATGTAATATATGTATAGCTTTATTTATTGGCATGTAACAAAATAAATTAAATTATTTAAAAAATTAAAGATTTCGAGAAACATTAAACATTTGTCATAATATTATTAATTATACAAAATCTGTCCACACGAAGTATTTCTTATGAGAATTCGATATTTTCTCCAACATCAAATAATACAGACATATATAAATATAACAAAAAATGTCGAGCCATACATATATTTTTATCATCACTATATTCCTTATAACGTGTAAATTATAACATATAAAATTGCTTTTTTAACGTCCTAAAAGAGTTGTTGCATTAAAAATCAAGTGGGGCCATTCATAACCAGTCCCAAGTAAAATTTATTTTAATCAACTTTACTTGAAAATATCAATAAAGTTTTCGGTGCGATAAAATGTTATGATACCATTCGTTTCATTTTAATGGACACATTGACTTAGCAATTCGTTGCCTTATTTAATTCCTTTTATACCTACTTCTAATTGAAGGCCATTTCAAAAAAATACTTGCCATTTAGCTTGCTTAATATAGTAAACGAATATACAGTATAGAATTTCATTGGCTTAATATTATATTGCACAATTAGCAACAATGTTATCAATATTAATGTTATACAATTTTATTCATTCACACTCCATTATATACAGGATTCACGGCTGTTGATTTCGTAAGTAAAGTCAGACATCTAATCCGTTCTTATATAGTTTTGTTACTGTATATATATGTATATATGTTACTACGATATTCGACGCATAAAATATGAGATCAGTCAACGGAATCATAATTTTCATAGCCATTATATCATTTTCAAGCTCGGATTACATTGAATAAAGTCGGAACTAGTTAAATAAGTTACAACAACCATAAGTAACAAAACTCATTAGAGAACACAATTGATACTCATAATAGAACCGAGCTTGGATAGCTTCTATACAATTTATCATGAGATCTTATAATGAGTTCACGAGTTAGCAACACTAGTACATTGTAAGTAGCAACGGATGCAATTAAAGACTGGATATTAGTTATTTGAGAGCAATTTTTCCCGCGAGGTGTTACATTGATTAACAGTCATTGTGGCTCCGATTTAGTATGAAAATAGATTGGATTGTGCATAGTTATAGAGGAAACAAACAGTTAGAATATATGAAGATACATTACAGATAGGTACTTGGATGATATCATGTTTCATTGCTTTCCATAAAGAGAGGTTTTTTTTAATCTAACAAAACTGTAAGTAACTTTAAATATGAATTTTATAGACAGACACTCATAAATACATATCAAAATTGAATAGAACATTGATGCATGCGCCAGATATGAAGGAACATAACCAAGACGTATATTTTCATAGCATATTGTAAAACAAAGACATTTAAATTTATAATTCTTACTCGTAAACCGAGAACTCAAACCGCGTCTTTATCGTCTGGCCATCAAAGTTTTTATTCACGCATCTCATTATGAGTTTAATGATGTTTTAAAAATGAATACCGTAAGGTTTAAAATGCTATGATATAATAAAACGATATGCTGCAAATGCATACATTGTACAACAGAAAGAAAGATTTTATTGAACCAAGTAAATAATATAAAGGAATTATTGTGATTGAAAACAATATAAAGAGCGTTGTAAAATATTTCCTTAATATAAAACAGGTAACAAAACAAAAACTATATCGCCGTTATACGACACCGATATTGAAGAAATTTTACTGGTTTGTTTGAACATTACGAATAGACTTCATTCATGAAACAATACATTTGTTATTTAATAGTAGTCTATTGAACATCGGGAAAGATTTACCTAGTATCAATGTTACGAATAACATTATAGGATTTTTCTTTATGTAAGGTTTATTACTATAGGTATGTTGAATTATTTATAATATAAATTAAATTAAATAAAATTTTGTTTACATAATGTTAAAATAATATTCAAACTTAAAGCTTCAGTTTACAAACCGTAAGTAAAATAAACAAAATCACGAGCAAACCACGTTTTTAATGAATATAAAATCTTATCACACGTTAAGTTGATAAAGAGAAAGCTATAAAACCTTTACCCAGCGAAACCTGAAGATAGCAAAATTATCTTCTTAATGTACAGATTTTGCATCTGAAACCTTTTTATTTCCCAACAATACAATGGTCATGAAAACGGGAGGACAAGGCAATGATATTACGATATGAAGACGACATCGGACCCAACAATGCAAAATTAATTCGCCTTATCGATGAAATGGAACAAATGATGTTTTTCAGTTGAATTCCTGCTTGCAGATGTTTCCCTTACGATTAGCTGAGCATGTTTTGTTATATTATGATTCCAATCTTGCTGAATTCGATTTGTACCCAACATTTTTTGTGTAATTTTATAAAAGAATATAATGTACACATGATAAAAGGCTAGATAGACGCAAACATTGCGCCACGATCGTAATATTTTTATATGAAACGCTCATGACCTCAATCGTGTACAGAGACAATATTACTCCGAGATGACGATACTCGTACCCTCAATTGCTAAATGGGCACAGTCGTCTATAAAATCTTAACAAGACTGACGTCAATTGGCCATCACGTCGCTAGCCCTGGAATATTCAAGGTCTCTTAATGAGAATACATCAAAGAATACTCTTCAAACCAACATAATATATCAATAATGAAATTACGAGTATACTAAAGGTAAAGAAACCATTCAATGAATAATAAGATAAATAAATCAAATAGGTAATATCAAGTAATGATAAAATTTAATAGCTACATAACATTCAAAATTAAATCTAATATGGATACAATACGAGATAGCAAAAAATATCAGTTAAGTGAAAACTAATTGGTCAGAGCAAAAAGCGGGACGCTATTAATCAGAGTCAATATACAAGATAAGTCGTTTGTAATTGAAATGGATAAGAAAAACTTATATATAATAGTAAACTAATGACCAATGGGTCATTGAGCTTTCGCTTCCTTTAAAATATAAAGCAATAAAACTGTTTTAACTATTTCTGAGAACGTCAAACGTTTTAAAATAGAAATCTATATATAATAAAATTTGTTGACCAATTTGGGTTTTTATACAAGATTTTTTTTTTTCAAAATTCATTTGATTAAAGCAATTTTATAATAAAAATATATATATTTGATATGTACAGATTGTAAGCAATAAGTAAACATTTCAGTTTTAAAAGAACAGAACAATTTAAACAGACGCAGATAAAATACTGGTATTATGACCGGATATATCGCTGCTATAACTCTTTGGGCCAATGGAATTTAAAAATCTCGCTACGGATGATAGCTCTGAACACGGAAAGCTAAGTATTATCATGTTTTTCCCATTATTACAAATGTCTTATGAAAAATTTATACCTAGTATTAAAAACGTTGAGCAAATTAATTTTTATATCCATTATATTAAATTTATTTCTCCATTAATTTAATCAACATAAAAACTACTCGTAAATGATTTCACATACTTAAATAAATTATGTACCGAAATATTCTTTGCATTGAGTTGTTATCCTAAAAGATCTACATTAAAAACAATTTTGATTCATTTTATCTTATCGTGTATGCAGGCTAACCCTCACAACATGTGATTATGATAATTAGAGACATGCCTCTTTGAATAATAAAAAAATAACAAATATTTACGCTCTATTGAGACCGTACCATATTTTATTAGTGCATAAAATTTTGTTAAATATTAAATTAATTCTTTAAACCCATGGATAAAATAAATGAATAATTTTAATGTACACAATAGAAAATTTATTCTAAATATAATTATTATTTATAATATCATGCCTGTGATAGAAATGCCTGTGTTTGAACTAAAAACATAGTACACAATGTTTAAATACGAGTCTACCAAAGTCTTTTATCAACGGACGCGGTCTACAGAAACTATGGTTAAGTAAATTACAGACTTGCCGTTTTATTAGCATAAAATGCATTTTCTTGATTTAGTGTAAATTACAGTGTACCACTCCAACCTTGCCTAAATAATTAGGATACGAACCGACTTTGGCAAGATCCCCAATTTAATATCCCTAACTCCGCTTCAAAATAATTTATTGACTTAAAGTATACTATTATATTTACAGTTTATTATAAAATACCGATGCAATATATTCTTTTAAATAATATTCAAACTTTTCGCTACCGAGCTTAAAAGATAAGTAAAAATAATTTAGATTCAAGAGTAACCTTGCCGGTAATTTGTACCGTGTCAAGGATCAAACTCGTTACCTGGTATTCAATTATATTGAAGTAACTTTAACAATGATTTATGTGTACAAAAAAACAACTTAAGTTTATTTATTTTTCATTCTATTGGATGTTTGTATAATAAATTATAGAAATACGAAACAATCTCAGTATATACACAGTTAAGCAAGTCATATTCGAACAAGGCAGCAATCAAGATAATATTCACTATTCCATAATAAACTTATAATTACTACTTAAAATTTATAATTCAAACATAAAATTTTAAATGGTATTAAAATTGTCATATATTGTGTATTAAACTTTCCAAAACGTGAATCTATGTTTTAGTGATAAGAAAGTTTTGTCTACATAAATAATTATTGGACAAATACATATTTTAAAGAAGTAATACAGCCAGTCCTTGGTAATTTTTCTCGGAATACGTACAGGTCATTAGGTTTGCACCCAAGGCTCTGTTGTGTTGTGTCTTTGTAACGAACCTTGATCTACCACATAATAATATATGCAAATGACACGGTGCTTGTCGTATTTATAAGCTAAAATCGTAAGTCTGAAGCAGTTTAATAGTCATTATTTAAATTCCTAACGATATTTCATAATTCTAAACTAATAACTGTCAATTATTACATTGAAATCTTAATATAGAAATAACAATGGTAATCTTAAAAAAGATTGTTTTAATAAACCACAATACCTTTGTTTATAATCACTACGTGTCGCGTACTTAACTTTGTATTCGGGCAAAGTGATTTTTAATTGCTTTACGGCGATCAGAAGCCATAAATCTACGAATGACTTGTAATGACGTCGTAAAGGAAAATTATGTCTTACAGTCTCCAACATAGAGTCCAAATTTTAAAACAAATTGTAATTAATAACATCAAAAATACGAAAAAAATATAATAATCCATGCATCAATAGTTAAGGACCAGTTCCGTTCTTATAGAATAGTCTACTGTGCCAAGACCCACATCGTGTGTTGCAAAATCACTACGAAACATTAGACACGTAATTGCAATTACACAATTTTTCAATTATACTTGCTTTTATTTTACAAATGTAACAACAGTAATAAATAATTTTATAGTTTTTGTTTATTTAATCGATTATGAAATCATGTTAATACAATTGTAATAAAATATAGTTTTTATATATATTTTTTTATGAATACAAACCAACAAAAACAACAGCAATAGAATAAAAATTTTACATTGACTTTAGTCTAGCAACTGCTTTTTCCTACATGCATTATATTTGTTTTTTACTCAGCTGTATAAATCCGATTGAAAAGCATTTATGCGATCCCGTATAAAGTAATATCTGTTATCGCTGATTAACTTAAAATAAACATTACATACAAAATCGTTTTAAAAATACATTTTTACACACCGACTTTAGTTAACAATAATACAGATTTCAATTTCATTTTCATTTTTGACAAAAGTATGGCAGTTTTAGTAACGTTTACCTTGTTCATAATTTATATTGATTTATTAGATTCCGTCAATAATAAAAACTATAGGCTCTTGATAATCTGATGAGAGAAAACTAAATCTTAAAAGACCTGATAACGAAAAAAATACTAAAAAGCTATAAGTATAATTGTTTTTGGAATAATTCTTCACGCTAAGACTTTGTATTTGAAATCACACAAATATTATCTTATTTCCTATATGGGTATACGACACGATATAACTTAATGAATTATTTAATATTTATAAAATACATACAGATTTATGATGCGCGTTAAAGTAAAAAAAATGGTTATGTCTGTGTACCTTGAAATTAACGCAATATAGTTTTCAAGGCATTTATTTCATGATAAAACAACATATCAGCAAGTTCATCTAATTTAAAACGAATGTAGGATGCAGTAAAAAAGGCTGATTGAATAAGTGATAAAAAATGTACACAAACTGACCTTTGTTTTTGTGAAAAACTTAGCAGAGGCTAAATAAAGAATCATGAACTTGGGAGCGTTATCATTTGGCGTGTGTTGTTGTACTTATAATAACATTCCACGTAACAAGGGAAGGGGAACTCGCAAAAACAACAATCATCACAAATATCAAACGCAAGAGTGCCAGGTTATACATACAGGCCTTAACAGAGTAGCTAACGAGCGTATTAAATCAAGAAGGCAGGTGTGGAATCGCCTTAAACGGCAAAGGCAGCTGCCTACTAGAATGCTCTGACTGACCGCATGATTTATTTACACAATTAACTCCAGACGCCAGGATCTTATGGGATTATTAGACATGTAGTCCATTCGTATGTGCCTAACGATTTGCCCAGGGAAAGGAATTATTCATTTGAAGCTCAATAAATTATAGATAAAGATGGTAGTGCGTTTGATTTATGGACAGCATTCAATCTGACATTATGTATTCTTTAGAGTTAAGAAAGAGATCCCCTGCAATAGATAACGGAAGAATTTAATTTAGGAATTTGAACAAATTTATATTATTTTACTTCTATGATTCTTTATGAGAAGGTTATGTCACGAGTGTTTGTAACTGCATAAAAGGTAGTATTATACGTTTACCGTGCACATTGGTCTCGTTGCATAGCTTAATTAGACATGATATGAATGTCGACATTCGAGAATCCTACTAAGTCTACTAACTCCCTGTTTGTTTTCCAAGAAAACATAAGAATTTAAGAAATTTGTAATATACACAGCACCTCTAGGAATCTAAACGATCTGTTAAGGAAGGCTTCTAACTTACCTTGCTACTTTGAAATTTGAGCAATGGCCTCTGGTTTTATAACCACACAATTAAAAGGAAAAATAAAAGAGACAACATAAATTCAGTTCGGAGACGAAGTTATTCCTCAAAGTCAAGAATTTTAAATGGAATCCAATTAAATCGTGATCAGTGGGGACTGTGTAAATAAAAACTTATACTCGACAATTAGTTAGCAGACCGGCCTTAATTAAACCCAAAGTGCTCATTAAATGAGCAATTATAAAAGTTATAACCACAACTTTAGAGGGCTGAATATTTATAGAATCATTCCCGTTTTACATTTTATAGGCTGGAGAAACGGAGTTTTTGAAATTAAGCATTTAATATTTCCTTAAAATAGAATAGAAACATTAAGAATTCTGATGAAGGAAATCCAATCATAATAAATTATGTGTTCTGATTTCAGTATTATTAAGAGTCCGTTGGGATTTTCAATAATATTTGATCTCTAACTTAAATTCACTCCGTCCTCACTTTATTGAGGGTATGTTAACTTTTGATTTGTTATACATAATAGATAGCGAGAATTAATTTCGTATGATTAGTTTAGTATTAAGCGTGCGACAGAGGAGACAGAGAAACTTTTCGTCATTTGATATAGTACAAAATTAATTCGTAACAAGGGTATGTCAGTTACAGACTTCGCATAGCAGAAGTGTTTGGAAACTTTCAAGCGAAGTTTGACAGCGCACCTCTTAGCTGGTCCGTGGAGAGCAATCCTAAATTATTAGGACATTTTAAAACCAGTCATTGATTTATAGATTAGTATAAATTATTTAACACTTCATTTTATAATTGATCCGGAAACGAAATTTCCAATTACGGTTATGTCTAAAACATAATAATTTTAAAATAAAAGGACAATCGTAATCTTATACGGTAATTATATAGTTGGTAGTGTACCTAAAATATTTCAAATATTTAATGAATATAAATTAAGTGTATATTTAAAACCAGTTGCACAATCGCAAGTGATTGCAGAAGCGCAACACATCAAACGGGATGACAAAAAAGTTAATGATAATACATACGACCCGAGCCTTGATACAAATATGATATTAGCTGCAAATTTTTCTATTCCCGGCCGATGTAACTTGTTTGAGACTCAGCTTCTAGTCAGTGAACTTACCTGTAAATAAAAAAGAAATACATTTGTAATCTATAGACGATAGAGATACAACGCCTCGAGGTAAGGAGATGAAAGGGAATTAAATTGTACGTTTTATTATATTAGATACATTGTTTACGACCTGTTAACAGACGGATAATTAATATGCGAGTCAAAGTTTATACATAATTTATTTGTTATCTGAGCTAATAAATAAATATACATTTGAAGGGATCGTAAAAATTATAATTAATGAGTGTTGAAAAAAGCCAACTACATATGTACTAGTGGTGAATGAACATTTAAAACAGCAACTAAAAATTATTGTAGAGTAAATTTAAATCCACTGTTTTATAAATAAAAAAATAAGAAATTAAACATTATTAAAACACAAACAGTGTTCGTTCGGAAAGTGGCAGTTTTTTGGCTGTCCCAAAACTAATTTATATAAAATTAGTTGAAAAGTAAGCTAAGGGTAGCGACGAAAACGGATGGAGGGACGAAATTATAAGGGTTGTTTTTGTTTTGGCTTTGGTATAAAACAAAGTAAGGTAAACTGATTTCTCATTCTAGGTAGGCAAGTTTTACTAATTAAGTAAAATATTTTATGCAATATAAAATTATATTACCAAAAATCGTTGGAAGTTGTTGAATTTTCGTAGTTACTTTGAATGGAACATTAAATAATATATATGTAAGGGCTGTCTTTATTGGAAGTAATTGATATTATATTTAATACATCTGTGAACGTTATTTTAAATGAATATTATTGTTAAGAAAATCAGCTATAATTTCAGTACGAAAAGACCCGAGCGGTTTTGAAGTAAATTACCTCAAATAATGAAACAAAGTAAATAACTTTTCCTTTTAAATTGATGAAAATTCCTGTGACGACGCCGGCAAATTGCTTAAAGAACCGAGACATTCACACGCTTCTGCCTCATAAAAAGTTGTCGTAGAATTTGTTATTGACAGACTATTTAAATTGGCCAACTCGATGCGTCGGAATGATGTTGCAACTTGCAGCAGAAACAAAAATAATTTAACTGGGTGCCACGTACAAAAACTCGTTCAGACCATATTTATGAAATAACAGCCGACAACCTATTGAAGTTCCAGGAGATATAACTTATTTTTATTGAATCTGTTATTATGACGACTTATCGCAATATGATTTAAAACCGCTTACATTACTTTTTCATTCGATATCATCATATTTATATAATATACCTTCAATGTTTTACGGTCCAAATAATGATGTTTTAAATTAGGTTTGTCATTGGAAATATTTATAGTTGTATCGAATAATGGTATATGAGAGAAAATAAACAATACGTAAATATACATCCATAGTTAATGGATTTGAAAATCCATCAGCAAATACAATAAACATGTCACGACAAAAGTTAAGAATATTGACGCTGTTCAGTTCACCTCTTCAAATAACTGGTTCCGCAAGGTCTCGTGTTAATGATATGCTAAAAGACATTCGTCTCCTTATTATAATTAACTATAATTTATAAATAATCATATGACATACGCTATTTAATAATTGCCATAAGAATACAATTCGGGGATACGTATAAGGTAAAACCTTTAAAGAAATCGGTTTTCTACGAAGCATTAATTAAATGCTTCACTTAAACGTTTTAAGATGAATATTTTATGATACCGACACTACAGTAATTACTTATAACCTTATGTATATAAATATACATATATTAACCGTGACACATAAACAAATGAAGCACAGGCGAAATTAATTTGGGAACCAAAATATAATAAGCAAGACGACGTTCGGACGAAGACAAATGATTTTGAACAAATAATTCGTATGTTACGGAAAGAAACCCTTCGCTTGGCAAACAACCACCTCCGATGATTGAGCCAAATAGGTCAAAGCTAAGAACTTACATTGCACTACTCTAACTTTATACATCGGATAGCACAGAAAAATAATTCTTGTTGTGCATTCACGAAATAGCGGTACCGAATGACTTGTTGACATATGAGTAAAATTTACGACAGTTTGGCTAGGGATTTGAAACCTTATACTTACAAGAAAAAACACTGCACATATTTAAACAAATAAATAATGAGTATGGTAACGACAAGTATGTCAAAACATAAGTGCTAATTTACAACAGCATTGTAATGGCAGGTCTAGCGGATGTTCATATACAATCAATTACAGAACCTTTCAATAATTCGAGAATTCATAAGAACAATTATATGCCCGTGATGTGATGTATTTGACTGCTTGACGTGATAAGGCACGGAGCCAACTTTAGGAGATATAGCCGATATTACACGTGTACGTAAAATGTTTGTTATAGCGATAGTAAATGTATGAGTGAGTCGATCATAAACAATTATTATTCCTCATTGCTGAACACTAATTGACTTCGAATATAGAACATTAATCCATTTCCATTCTTATTGATATAGATAGATCTTTGAACAATTTTATAAATCTAGCATAACGTCCGTCTATCTTTATAGTAAAACAAAACACTTCATTAAGAATACAATAGCTATAGTTATGCAAAAAAGAATCCATCAGCTGTCATAGTCAGTGGTGTATGAACCGGTATTAAATTCGGTTAGGTAACTACACATCCAAATGATATTAGCATAAAGCGGAGTTATGTTACAATGATCAAAGACATTTAAATTACACTTAGGATAATATGGGGCATCTGCACTGATGATCACAAAGATACCAAATTGAAACTGTACATATATCTATTTGATGAACACTCATTTAAATATTTAAATAAATGCCGAAGACCTTTTTATAATATAAAATTTTACTCAACTTAAACACGGTTTTAATAAATAAATCTTTTGAAAACGGCTAGGTATGAATTTACTATTTAAATTTTTTTAGATATTAGTAAAATATGATCTAAATTCTTTTGCAACTACAACATATGATTTTATTTGCAGTTCAAATGAAGTCATAATTGTAAATCAAAATGATTTTTACCACTTCCAAGTGCTGGACGTCAAACATGTCAGTTCTACGATTGTGACGTAAAGCTATTCATTATTGAATTTTGTTGTTTTATTAATACACTGATGGTTAGACGTAGATGCGGACTAGGAGATATAAAGACGAATTTTGGCGAAGCGCCTATCGTAATATGAATGGAATCTTGGTACGAATTATTACGTCCATGGTTGAAATACAACACGTACAATTTGGAAATCGATTAAAGTATACAAATTTAGCAATCGGTATCCACTTGCAATTTTTATTTTGTCAAAAATTTTGCTAGTAATAAAAAATAATTAATAATAGTTATCTCTATATTTGCCAGTCTCCTGAAAGGCATCAGAATAGGAATATATCAATATTCTCTACGATGTTTTGCAATTTATTTTTACATTTCCTTCGCTTTATTTTTTTTAAATATATTAATTAATGCTTCCGTAACAGTCCTAGAAACACTTCTGTTGGTACAGTCATCTCGTCAATCATGGGAACTCGTCGGACAGCGGCAATGAAATAGGAAATCCGATTAGAACGAGTAAACAAAACCCAATCGTAATGTTTACAACGTACCTTGCGATTGAACAGCTTGTTCCGATAACCATTCAGATCGAATTAAACCGAATCTCATTACTGATGCCGTTAACATTGTTCCATCCAGTCAATACCGACAAATAGATTAAACTTGATATCAAGTCCCTACCTACATTTTAGAAAGATTTAATATTCTTGTTCTGCTAGTACAGATATACACGTCTCTACTTCTTTATAATTCGATCCTGTATTATTCCTCTCAGATAAACCACACGAAATCGATTATTTTGTCCATTATAAGGGAGATTTAAAATATCGATAAAATATGGTTGTTAAACCATATAATGCTTTGTCGAATCAGTGAATAACAACCGAAGCGAATCGGAGCCATTTAACATATAATTATGAATATTTCGACTTTACTTAACCGTGTGAACATTTATATTTGTACTCGTATAACAACTTCGAATAACATGTTTTAATGAACATTTCAAGATCAGCTTGACCCACATACAAAAATGACTTTTACTTTTTTATGGAATCGTAATTACTATTATTTTTTTAAACCCTAATGTATAATTTTTTTAATCAAAATATTGTCATGTTAATGTTGTTAGAATTCAGTGACAACATTATTTTTATAAAGGTAAATCTTTTACACCGTAAAATTACTCTGAGTAATTAAATGGTTCTGCGGCGAAAACTTAATGAAAATACCCGCCCCATAAAATATATACACGCAAACCTAGCCCATGACATTTGACACTTTACTCGACCTCGTATCTTTGCGGGTCACTATCTCGTTGAATTATCTGCCACAGCTAATGAGGGTAAAACAGTCTGCAGCTTGAAACGTTCTATATAATACAAAAGATAATTTACCAAGGTCTCTCCATCAATGTTAAAGAAAGTAAAAGGTACGCGAACGCCACAGTGTATTACATTGTAATATTAGCAAGACTAGGAGACGCCATTAATAGTGAAAGTGACGTAGTCCAAGGTCAAGTCATGTCGGACGAAAAAACCGTCCGAGCGTTGATATGCGTACGCGCACCATTACGTAACAACTCGTAACACGTTATGTTGACATTTATTACGGTCGTAATATTTTTTCATTAACCTTATCGTTTAGAAGCTTACATATTGCAAAGTAAAGAAAGCTGTTTGAACTACGGATGTTTTGTTTGTTTTTGTAATTTATGGATACTTAATACTTATTATACGTACAAGTTAATATTATAAAACCATACATTATTATTATGTCAGTAAGCTGTTGGATGGTGTTTTAAATTAACTAGCCTATGTTTTGTTATTCAAAATAGTTAGCATTAACCGACACCAATGGCTACTAAAAGGACTATAAATCTCAACAAATTATTTTATCTCAAACGTTCCTTACGTCAACTAAGCTTGTATGTATTTTGTTATATTATATTTCTTAAGAATTACGCTATATTAAAGTCACATCGGCGCCAATTTCATCCATTGTTTCTCTAACGATATCGTCTGACCATCTCTTTGGTGATCTGCCAAATGAACGTTGTTCTATTCTCGTCTAAGTGTTACTATCGTCTCGCAGTCTTGATGCGGACCTTTATTAACGTTCAGACTTCCTTTATTGGTGATGAGGCAAATATGTAATCGTCCAGGGCCTATGGGCAAAACAGGCCCAATATAAGATCAATATACAAACTCATAACATCAACAATTATACTACATCGAAGTGGCTATCAACCCAAATACCGTCATTGAAAACAGCTACTAATACAGAGAAGTAACAAAAAATGCAATTTAAAAATGTTAAAGTTTTTTTTTACAATTGAAATATATAATTCACCAATCAGTATCAGCTCATATCCCCTCGACAAAGCGCAAGCGCATCTATTTGTGTTCCTCATAAAACTTCCACTTGATTTGATCCGCCACTCGTAATTCAAAAAGCGGAATTGAGGTCGGAATAATGACATCAAATAAAATCAAATATTACGTAATTGAAATAGTTCATTGTATTATAGTGATTTATATAATTATAGTTCTACTACACGGCAGCCGTTAGAACACTAATATAAATAGTTTACGCTCGGCAAATTATTCATCTGTATACTTATAATAATTTATTGCTTTTCAATAGAAGTTTTTGTACAATCTGTTACCACAAAGAATTTGCAAAAAAATTAAAGGCAGTTAGTTTCGTAACTAAATATTATATATTTTTTGCTCTACCACTTAGTTGCTGAAGTTGGGTATTTAAAATATGCTTGTTACCGGTCTATTTTCGGAGAATTAGAAATAGGCGTAATTTATTTCTTGGAATTTTAAATATGCATGGATATATATTCGAAAATTCGTCTGAGAAATAAAGAACCATTGTTTAAAAACCAATTCAATGGTTGATGAGCACAGCCAAAAAGGCAATATAAAAAACGCACTATCATGGAACTCAAACAAAAACATATTATAATTCGTTTTTTTTACCCATCAGCTAATAGCTCAATTGCGTGTGTAAAACACAAAGGAAATTATTCCTCAGCGTGACGTCAAATTCAAAGTAATTGGCCTGTTGAGATTTATTAACTTATGATCAGAATTAATGAAATCAATATATGTAGTTGAATAGTTGATATCCTTGTTTCTTATGGCTACTTTCTAAAGTTTTCTATGGGAGTAGAATCAATCAAGAAGCCCATTAAGACAAGTTTCCCGCCATATTTTATTTTTACGTAGTTGAGTTCAAAGTTCACAATGAGCCCGAAAACAGACGCCAAGATGCATTATGTAAAATGCGAAGTGAACAATAGAGCACACCCTGTGTCATCAACGTCACTGCGCCACTGACCCAAATAGTGGGACAATGTCGCCAAATGGCCACACTGAAGATCAAGATTACCTGGAAGGGCAACTATTTTTAATATCTAAATCTATCCGATCCTACGCCGCGGTAAGAATGGACGTTAGTTGAAAAAAATCCCTTAAAATTACAACGTCTACAAAACATACTCAGTTGTTGCAATTAAAATATCACAATAAAAACAGCGAATGCACAAAAAACATTTTTGGTTTGCTTCCTTCGTGTTATCATGCATCTGACTACTAATACTGTTTATTTTTGTTTCTATGTTAAAATGTTCTTATGATGTAACTGTCTAGACTCTAGACACACTTTTTTTATTGTTTATGACAGAACATTTATATTTGTAATTATCATTAAATATATTTCAATTGCAACCTTATTATATTTTGAAGCTGCTTAAAATAACAAATGCTCAGTTCAAGTGTCATTGAAACAAATCTAATGATGTCCAATTAAAATGATTAAGTTAACAGGATTTTTGATTTGCTACGAATATTTAATTTTGAGAACATATACACATATTTATATGTTTGGCATAAACAAACCTCATTTTGGGCCTTCTTAATCAAGTAAAAAGATTCTATTAATATTATCAATCTTGAAATTCACAGTTATAAAATTATTCATAACATCTTGTGTAACAGAAGAGAGTCATGCCTTATTCAATGTAACGAAATACTTATTTAAATCGACTAAGTAGCAATCATTTTATTCTATCAGAAACAAAATAAAGAAAATATTTTATTGCAAATGATAAGTCTCTAGAGATTTTATTTCAACTTAATAATTTAGAATTGTACTATATTAACATTTGAAAACTAATATTGTTTGTGAAATAAGTTTAACATTTGCATGCGACTCAAAGGAGAGGCCTGGAGACAGTCATCACTAATTCCTATGAAAATTAAACACATGCTATTCCCGTTTATTTTAAGGTACGAGACAAACGCAGTTTGAAGATATGTTAATGATGTTGTCAAGTTTATGACGAAATTTGAAACCGCAAATGATTTACATGAGTAATTTAAGATAATTGTGATAATAATTCATAAGACTGTGAAAATTATGTGAGAACGGCGTCTCAGATGTCATTGGGACAAATAAACATCAACAGAACATGATTGGTACAAATCAAAATGTTATGTCCATCTAATTGGTTAAAATAAAATATTTTATTTCTGAACAGAATACATCTCGTTCGACGATACGGAACTAACAAAAGGAATCGTACTACATTTTAACGTCACAGCGTTGACCTAAATTTAAAAATAATATGTTACACCCACATCTTTAAGCCCTACGAATAACGAGCGGCCCTTCCAGTTATTATTTCTTAGAGCGCCGCGTTAGAAAAGCTTTGCATTCCCTTACACGCAACGAACGGTGTCTTTTAAGTAGGCCAAAAGAAAATGATGAATCACCAGGTAATTCGAAGGTACTACAGCTTAATCACATTATATAAAATTACCGCATTGACGGTGACGCTTCTGATAGCTAATAATATTGCTTGGTATTACAATGCATTTCTATCGCTCGTTAATCATCTATAGCTTACGTAATGTTTTAATACCGACTTTTATACATTCGTCGCCAAATATAGATGAGAAATCCGAGTTTTATTTGTACAGAGAAGAATTCGTGACATATCCATATACATCAATAGAAATGGCGTGTTCGTTTGATCTGGGGCGTTAATCACTGTCCGAGTGACGTAGCCCGATCAAAAGGAAGATTGTTGAAACGCTAGCAAACTTTGAAAACAGTTCTAGACATTGCTTTGGATTGATTTGCATATCTCAGTTCAACGTACATACTACATTATAGAAGAATAAAAAGAATAAGGTTAATACTTTAATTGATACTTTAATGAATTCATATATATGGGACAAAGATTTTAATAGTTCATAGAAATATAAACGAAGATGCTAGCGAGATTGATAAACCTAACAATGACTTCGCCTATTCAAAAGCTATTTACTACAAACTAAGTTACAGCATAAAATTATAATCACTATAACAAAGCATAAATTTCAATGTTAAAACAATATGACACTGCTTCAAACTCATAAATTCCGGTGTCATACAAACTTTATTCATACATTCGTAACAACTCTCACATACATAACAGGCGTCGACAATGTGAATCCATAATTGGCAAGGCAGTGCACATAACACTAGGAAACAATACCTTAATATGTCGGCTGTTAGGAAACATCAAAAAAAAAAGTCAACAACTCATACGTAAGGTAGTTTAATCAATCATTCTTTGCGAGGAGAAAAAAAGTTAGAACCGGTTAATGCGCATAAACAATCATTTATGAAGTTGATAATGTTTTCAAGACTGCTCCATATCGATTGTACTTCATAGAAACAAAACAGAATGAAATTGCGATTGTGATTTAATTTATGGTAAAATTTAATTATGGGATAATATAAACATAGTATTGGCTTATTAGTTTATGAAATAAATAATAGCGTAGAGTATTGATGGCTAAAAAAAGAAACTCAAATAAAAAGTGTGAAAACAAAGATTACTTAACTTAGTATTTAATTAAATATAAAATTAAATTGAGTATTTAACAAAAGTAATGAAACAGCAATAACATCCAAGAAGCAGAAGGTACACCGTTCAATTTGAAGATACGTTCCCCGAAATGCGTACATTATGAGGGAGTAAAGTACAAAGACGTGAAATGAAACAAGAAACCAACCCCTTCAAAGAATTTGATAAGGCCTTTGTCAAATCCATGAAAATCCTCGACGCCGTGCAAATACATGTAAAGACGCGTTCATTGAAAACCAAGAAATCAGAAGGTTGGAAAACATTTAATCTCGGCATGGAGATTAGAAATTGAAGCTTTGTAATGAAGAATATGACAGTGATAAACAAATCTTCGCTTCGTCTTCTACATTTTTTATAAAAAAAAAAACTTTTATACTAAACAACCCGAAACAAAGGACAACAAAAAAATTAACAAGACAATTCAATTACTTTTGAATGTTGAACACAGAACGTCCATTATCAAAACCAGTGTTCATCTTGAAAGTAGGTTTACCTAAAATCTGAACATTTAATGGTAATTACTTGTAATGTTGGATCGTGATAACAGCCTCGTATTACGCGTTTATTATACACAATAGAAATAACACAATGCGAGCGTTATCAACGACACTCCGCTAAATTAAAATCTTTATAATGGTTGCCTTATATTGTCCTCTTTCTGGCCTCTGCGGAGTTTACCGATTTCTTTTTTTAATATGAAAATTTATTCTGTAATAAAATTCAGTATTTAAGTGGATATGATCCTAATGTAAACGTTATATTTTTCATTATATTCAATATAAAACACAGAAATAACATGGTGTATGTTTTCAAATAGATACAAAACTAAAATAGACTCCAACTAGATTACGATCCCGTCTAGATCGATATTGGAACTACAACTGGTTCCGATCGGCAAATTATAACTAATAAACTGTAATTTATGAATACCATTTAAAGAATTAATTAATATATTTCTCAAGCTGATGGATGGATGTCGTGCTCTAGAGTCGTTTATAACTTTACGGCTGTTCGCGTTTACACTTATAAATAATGTAATAAAAATTCAATGAAATTTACTATAATTAAATTTATATCAGACTTCAATGATTTTATGGGTATATAGGTGATAGGTTTCCTACGTATAAAATAACTTGCAAATTAATAGCACAGTGATTCCCAGTAGCCACCTCTGTATACTAACATAGTAGCTCATTCATCATGAATTTATTGGTCAAGTGTTGCTTGGAAGTGCACCAACTGTATCAGAGGAGCTTAGTTTGGTGTTATTGTTTAGTGTTGTGTATAAATTTCATGGAAGCAAACTATTAGCCAAGAACACGAAGAGATGACGGTTTTAATATATTCCAAGGATGTTCACTTAAATTTTACGTGGAAAATGTGTTAGTGATGATTACAGCTAAGATTATCACCCGCATAGCTTGAAAAGGAAACATACAAGGACATAGCCTTGATGATAAAAAAATATACCTAAATTTTATCTACCGACCGTGAGTTAATAGCGATTGGTACTGTGGGCTCTAAAAATGTGTGACATTTGGTAAACGAAGAAAACTTTTAGACTTCGTCAATTCCTAAAGCCATTATTATATACATATATGTTTATTAGGATTTTCTTTATTGTTATTGTATAGGATTTAATATAGCTGCGATGTTCTGGGACATAATTTTCTTTGAGCAAGTATCTCTTACATTTAAATATAATCCGCAATCGATCCTAGTCATTGTTACGGAGAATGTTTTAATGTAATGAATTACATTTCCTTTATTATTTTTTCTGGTACAATAAAACAGAAACTAAATGTAACATTTTAATACAAAACAATACAAAATATACAAATGAATGTCAAGGGAGTTCTGGACTCGTTATGTTGATGACATTGATGGATCAATTCTTATTTGACATTTTATAGATACCTACTACCTTTAAAGACAAGTAAAGTTTATTTAAAAAAACAGCACTTGATAATATAATTTGTGTACATCGATGAATTAAATTTTAAACTTAGATTTGAGATGTTTTTATATCTGCATATTTTCAAACGCTTCCTTACATCAGCATTATATGAATTTATTATGTACGTGCCTTAAACTCACTCGAGCGCTAACGTTTTATATTATTATTCTTTTATTTGTATATTTCGCATAAATAAAATAGTATGACCCTATTTTATATGAAAATATAATTATTTTTAATATGGCCTATATACAAAATAAATATTTCGTAAAGAATATAGTATGTAATATAATACGATAAAATATAGTCATAATATTAATTTACGATAGCTTGAGACGGATACGACAAAGTTTACACACCGATGTTTGACTGTTAACATAAACGAACGATGTTTACACAAACATATGAGGTAGTGAGGAAAAATTATATATGAAGCTATTTTATATACATATATAACATATATATTACACATTAATGTACATAATAAGGACATTAAATAAACGGTACATACCCATATTATTTATCACGATCTCTAGAAACTACAGCAAAAATTTTATTTAATTCTTATTTGATGTCAAAATAATATAGTGAAATATTTTTGCTATCAACGCAATATTTTTATAAATATTCATAATTCTATTTTAAGTTGTAACATAAAGCAAAAAATTTGCAACATATTATAATATATGTATTTATATTAGCGGATTTATATTGCGAGAACTTAAGAAACTAGGATATATCACAACATCCAATTATAAAAATATAGTAATAAGTGGTCGTCAATTCTGTAGAATAAAAGGTAAGATCGGGTTGACTAACTGATAAGACACATGCGAAATAATTAAAGGATATTTCGTAAACTAATAAATTAAGATGATAACATTTTGAGAACCGGTTTTGGTACCGATTTGATATCAATTATATGAATATGCAGTTTCGACATAACCAGCCTCGAGACACTTGTGTCATTGACCTTGAAGTTAAATGTGAAAAGGGTCAATTTATATTCGTCGTTAACAAGGAATAAAACATTATATTGATTTTGTAATGCATTTAAATCTGGTTACGTAACAAACTAGCGTTACATTACGTATTGTGTTGACAAAGAAATTTAATAAAATTATTTTTAATTGGTTCATTAAAAGTCTTTATTAATTGGATATTGCTTTTAAATTCTAAATTTCTAAATGAAATTTATTTGTGGTATCTTTTTGAAAGGGTTTTCGCTCCTAACACCTCGCAAACTTATCTTAACCTTTTGTTCCATACCTTCAGAGCGATTTCTGCTTTACAAAACTAAATATTCCACCATAAGTTTCCTTAACAATTCTAGTAAGAGATATAATTTATCTATAACTTATGAACATGTATACAATAACATTAGAATACGAGGAAAAAATATATTGATATTGCATCTACATAATCCTTTTACGTTATACGAACTAGGTAAGATGATAATGAGATTTAAATAAAAAGAACGCAACAACTGTCAGTCGTTCTGTTTGAAATCTATGAAGAAATTTCGGTAAATCAGAATAGTCTTGGCAGTGGATGAAGAGGTTGAAACAATAGGTGTTAGTAAAGAGAGTCTCCTCTTAAAAATAATATATTCAGAGTTCGACGTTCGCCAACTATGCGTCCGTTTCAGTTTTAAAATAACTAATGTTACCGGCTAGTTCCACTGCAGACAATACTACAGTCGCTTTGACGTATTTATTACACACTACTGTCTTATGTTCGTTAGAATTTAATTATTCCTTTAAATACAACACGAACTATAATCAAACATTAATATTATTGAAGTTTTATCCTTTTATATTCGGATAAAAAAATTAAATTTTAAGGTAAATAATGGTTATTTATCACAATAATGAAGGAATATATTAATTCAACGATATGCAATCCGCGCCCTAAATAACTGAGCCAGAAGATAAAATATCAACAGAATTAACAATTAAAATTAATTACATTATACATTAAGTTTTTTTAATGTTTCGAAATAAAAAATAAATGTTCAATATTTAATGAAATATTTGAACAATCAAGCTATTATATTAAATTATATAAATGGAAAATAATGCGATTTCATACAAGAATTTGCACATAAAATTATGTATTATTAATAATTTATTTTAGAACTAAAATAAAATTCTAAATTGCTCTGTAAATTTATTATATAAGTTATATTATAAACCGTATACGTATGAACGAAATTTATGTGTTTGTTGAATTCTTCTATCATATGATTCTTGGCGCTTTTTCTCTAAACATTTATACACAAAACAGACGATATTTAGATAACTAGGTTTCGGAGATAATTAAGATTAAAATTGATTGGAGGATTACTTACCTTGAATATATAATATAATTTATATATAAATAAAATATAATTTATATATTTTTCTCAGTATTTTATAAAATAGGAATAAATTTTATGTTTTACTAGGGAATCGGTATTAAATAACTTTTTTTAAATAAACATTAACTTTGGTATCAATTTCTTCATATTTAATACACTTTAATATTATTTAATATAATACATAAAAATATTGGAAGATGGTTTTAAAAAATATTTTATAAAAAATAGATTATGAGTAGTCGTCACTGCGAACTGTTTTTAACAGAATTTAATAAGGAAGCTATATTTTCCATATTTGATATTTTAATGGATCATTTTACACATATATTTTTCAATTGGGATATTTATAGAAATATAATATATATTAAGGAAATTAAGGAAGTTGAAATACAATATTGTTCTCTACCGTATCAATTACTTAGGTAAATGTTTGAAGAGAGATACATAAAAAGGCACCTAAAGTTTGGATATATTAGTATTATATAAAAGTTTTTGGATATTTTAATAACAGATGTAACTACTCACTTTATTGGGTTTTCTGCGAAATCCGATAACCACCAAAAATATTGATTCAGTACAAATGATAAAATCACAAAATACGTTAACCAACACGATAAATATTTCACAAATTTATAATAACACGTTGTTATTCGATACAGCTTTAGTTCTCCGTCAATTCGTAACAAAGAAATATATTTTAAAGACGATTGTTATACGTAAATTTTAGCGGGAAATATCGTGAACCGTAACACGTCCCACCCGCGACCCAGCTAGGGAGCAACTAAACACTAAAAAGCGGATTCACCTGCAATGCGTGCGCTGATCGGTTGAGTGCGAGAGGGACAGCTTAATATAATATTATATGAGTAAGAGTGGAACGCACATATAGACACGTGCTCGCACCCCTTGTACGTAGAGCCGGTTTCTGGAAAGGGGCGCGTTATTGTAAAGCTGTAACTGAAAAGGTGAGTACACCACCTAGAAAATAAAACGAACACATTTATTTAAATAAGAGCTTCCGAATGAATATATCAGGATCGTTGAATATTTATAGTATTAAAGTTTAAATTACAAAAAAATTGAAAATGTGTCAATTAATAAAATTGTGGACAAAGTTGAAATGTTCGCTTTTGGCGTATTGAATTTTTGAAAACCATTTTCACTTACATATTATATGAATGTATATCTCCTTCTATGGACCGCCTAGTCCTTTTTTATTTGTATATTTTTAACACCGAAGATGATATTTATAGTCATCTTTGAGATGTGTCCGTAATCATAAAGTAATGAATTATTAATTTTTACATAAAATAGAAATAATGGTAAATGGTAAAAATCGTATTGATCTATGATAATATTATTCATATTATGAAGAAAATGATACAGTGACATCATTCATGGCGCAAATCATGTTTATAATTGTAGAATTATTGAATAGACTCTAGATTTAAAATCACTTATTACTATTATTGAAAAATATATTTTATTATATAAGTCATAAAACTCCAAATTACTTGAAGATCCTTCAAATATTTTAAAAATAATTTCGGCTTTTGTACTTCTTTGTAACTGAATTTTCACATTATTCAAGAAAGTATTATGAAGTTAGTATGAAAAAAATAACAATATTAAATATTTACCAGATATGAAAAATATACAGGTAGTTCATAAATGAAATCGAAAACTACGAAACTATTAGAACACAAACATGTATTGAGCACGCTGTATACGGAAAATATATTAAAAATATCGTGACTATGAATGACGTAATTCAATAACAATTAAAGATGATTTCATGGGAATAAACTATAAGTACTAACGAAGTTAATCTGGTGAACTATCGTGCAGCTAACAATGCCAGTAGCAAGAAATAATGATTATTATAATGACATTTGGTACATATTAAAGATATCACGACTGAGAAACAATGAGATATTAATTTAAATAAATATAAAAACTTAGAGACTTTATACTCGATAATAATGTAATAAATTATGTTTTGTTTTTTATGCTTCTTGTTATAACATTTTTAATGATTATGAATATTATTTTGATTTAAAGAAAATGTAGAGATTTGATTTGGAAAACTACATTTAATAATTCATACGAATTTAATGAAATTTATTAATTTTTTGTGTCTAAAAATCTGTTATTTATCATAACTAAATTGATGATTTTTTAAGACTTTTAAATAATAATTGAATGAAAATATATTTCAAATATGAATAAGAAGTTTGTGTTAGAACAATATTATTTTTGTTACTATAAAATGCAGGAAATCCTATCGTAATATTTTAATATGAACAAAAAATCACTACCTATTATTTAAAGTAATATTAAACATTTTTCCTGGTTGCAATCCATGTGGGAACTGAGAGTTATTAATAAGAGTTACGTCATTATCAAGTAGAAGGAACAGTGAGGTTTGTTTAGACAAAGCTGTTAAAGCAAACTAAGCCGTGCCTTATTCAATGCAATTTCAACGCACTGTTGTATAGATGACCTAATAAATGTACCTACGTACTAGCCAGCGGCTGTGGTCTACACTGTTTGAATATTGTTCTTAGGTTTGAAATTATTTATTATATATTTTAATAAAACTAGCGGCCCGGTACGTGCTTCGCTACGTATAAAGTGAAATAAAATAAACAAATCGGAACATCAAATTAATTTATTTAATCAAAAAAATATTTTATTTAAAATCGAAATCAATTGCTAGCTATTTACAACACACTTAATCCAAAACATTTGGATAAACAATATTTTTTGTTTTTCCATTTTGAGCATAAATAAACAAACGGCTGGGGGTACCGACTCTGGAACAGGCAACATATAACTGGCCATGTGAAAAACAATGTTCCTCCAAATTCACACCACAAACGTGAAGTGTTTGACCTTGGGCCTTGTTGATGGACATCGCAAATGATAAACGCACAGGATATTGTAAACGTTTGAACTCAAAAGGCATATCAGTTGGAATCATAGGTATACGCGGTATCAAAACAACTTCTCCTTTTGATTTACCAGTTAAGATCGTAGCTTCAATCAAATTTGGCAATAACTTTTTCACTGCCAATCTGGTTCCGTTACACAGTTTTGGTGGATTAATATTTCGCAATAATATAATCGAAGAACCAACTTTCAGATTCAAGCAATGCGGTGGCATACCAGCCGGCTCCAATGAATTTAAAAATTCAATTGCATAATTCATTGCCTCATCTTGATTCATAACACTGTCAATTGATTTATATTTCGTGACTACGCCTGGCAGTTTCGCTTGAATTTGAAAATTAATTGCATTGACATGAATGTTTTTCGGTGCTAAAATGGCGCGTTCTGTCAACCAATCATGATTTCTGTAATTCTGAACAATATTCGGAAAAACACATTCAATCAATTCATCTATCGATTGCGCAATTGTACAAAAATTGTTCGGTACAGCGATCAATCCGTTGGTTCTGTCGATTTGTATTTTGCCGTCACCAATTTCTAACAATTGTTTTGAGAACTCATGGGCAGCTGGATCATTTTGTAGGTGAACACGCATATTAATGTTTAGTGTCAATTTTTGTAGATATCTCCAAAGAACTGATGACTTCAAGCAGGCATTTATTTCATCAGCAGGAGTTGATCGAGGAATGACAGGCAATGTTTGACGAAAATCCCCTGAAAGTAATATCAAAGCACCACCAAAAAGCTGTTGATTACCACGTAAATCTTGCATTGTTCGATTGAATGCTTCTAGTGATTTTTTATTCGCCATTGTACACTCATCCCATAAAATAATTGACGTTAATCGCAGAACTTTTGCCATAGCAGAATTTCTCGATATATTGCAAGTTGGAGTTTCAATCACCTGTACATTCAATGGCAATTTTAATGCAGAGTGTGCGGTCCGACCACCTTCTAATAATGTAGCAGCAATTCCCGAAGATGCAAGTGCTAGTGCAATTTTCTGATCTGATCGAATAGTCGCTAAAATCAATGATATAACGAACGTTTTACCTGTGCCACCTGGTGCATCCAAAAAATATAATCCACCTGCATTATTGGAAACGGCTTGCATGATTGTATCATATACATGTTTTTGCTGAATATTTAATTTGGTTATATTCGATTGTACAAATAAACGCAAATCATTACAGTTGAATTCCTGCTCACGTTGCAATTCACGATCAAACAAATCATGCATGGGACGATTTGGTGCGGTCATACCCAATTGTACTAATGCTTTATTTGCAATCGTTAGACATATATCTTCAATTATTATCAAAGCTTCGTTGCACATTTCCAAGGTAATCAACAAATCAGGATTTCTTGCATGATGACGCATACGAATTAAAATATCTTCTGCCATATAATTTTTATATTTGTTCCATAATTCAAGTGGATTTGATGGCATACATGTCGATAATATAATGGCAAATAGCATTCGTATTTGTTGTGGATGAGCTGACGTAGATGCATCATTAAGTGTTGAATCCCAATGTGCATCATCCTCCAACAAATGCAAGAGTTGACATGCTTCACGATATGTTTGACACAAATGACCGTCGACTGTTCTTAATTCTTGAAATGATTTTGGGCCATTGACGTTAACTAATAGCAATCGCAAATAAAAACACTCAGCATTGTTTGGATGTACTGTATACATTCTCCCAATTGCATCTGTTTTGAAAATGCCTGAATGCCCATCGACTGCTGTTCCTTGTTTACGTCTTTGAAATTTTTTTGAAGACACATTCCATGTATAGTACTGAGGCACTTCGGAATATAACAAATTTCTAGCAAATGTATCAGTTTCGCATAATTTGAAAAAAGCTGTCAACGTAGTCGCTGGTGGGTGTGCTGCTCTTTCCAATGCATTTGCTTCATTAAAATAAATACGTTGGCCATTCTCAAGATGCACAGCTAAGTGAACAACCACAGGATGTCTTTCGTGCATTGGAAACGACAGAATCCTCCAGACAGCTTCATTACTACTAATATAGCGCCCCAGTTGATACTGAGTAATTTCATCATTTCTATTATCACCAGCTACACCGAAAACAGCCATATCGCTCCCTTTATTTACATACTTGCAAATATATTTAATGGATTTGACTGAATTACAATACTCCACATTTATATGAGCCTTGAATATTTTCGATAATAATGGACAATACGGAACCACCCAACGATTATCAACTTCAACGTCCTGGTTACGCATTCTAATGTTTGCCGTTTTGCCATTATCATTAGGTGATCTACGTCTATACAACGGATATCCGTCATTGCCCGTTATTGTGTCTGAAGTCAATTGTCTTGGGTATCGTTTCGAACACTTTCCATCAATCATACATGGCGAATTCATATTTAGTTCACCGCACGGACCATGTATCATGTTTTTAACGACAACATCAAATAACTCAGGATCAACAGTTTGATCAGGAATTTCACCTGATATAACGTTATCGATTTGATCCGGAGTTATTTTATTTACCAGCCAAATTAATATATGTGCGTGCGGCAATCCCCTTTTTTGCCATTCGATTGAGTACATATGGCAACGCACCTCTCCAAATACACTTAATTTCACAATTAAATCCATAAGTGCTGTCAATTTTCGCCGAAAAACACGTGCTGTAATGTCATGACGATCAGTTGTCGACTGGCCTTCAAATAAATTGTTCTTGATGTCATCCCACTGCGGATTACATGTAAATGTAATGAACAGATCCGGTCGACCATATTTTCGTACATAAGACATTGCGTCTTGTGCATATTCGTTCATATGCCGTGGGCTACCAATATACGAAGATGGCAATATAGTTAAACGTCCGATGTCATTAACATTAGCATCATTCGCTATCGCATCTTGCAAATGAATATATTCTTCGGATCTTAATTTTGCTTGGTTGAAACGAATAAAATTAAGACGTTCAGTCTCTATTTTGGCATACATATCAACGATGTACTGATGATATAGTTTACCACATTTTAAGATATAATTTTGTTCTTGTGGACGAATCATCAATCGATACGAATAAAAATTCATGGCACTAACTTTTTTCTGTATATGTAGACCTGATAATAATTACAAAATGTGACTTTAGAAAGTTGTAGAAATGAAATGTCAACACACTAAAAATAGGTCAATTATTTACCTGTTCGTGGATCAATCATTGGTATATTGATATGGTAACCATCGTCACCTTTCCAATGCAATATTGGGTACTGTAATGCATCGTAACTACGATGAAGTTCCGAAACACGTTGCAATTGCTCATTTCTACGATGAAGTACAATATCACGGGATTGAAACTGATCACCAAGAATTACAATTGCAACCTCATCAATTGTTGGTGCATTAAATCGCCTTGCATGCTCTCCAAAAGGTGTTCTATCAGCTCTTATTACGATTTTGTGATTATCAGTTGGCATACGATCGAGAGCAATTTTAAACAATTGAACTAATGCGTTATGCTGATGGAAAAACCTTTGTAGCTCACGAATAATTTCTCGTCTTGTATTCGAAACAATTGCACAACGTTGATCTAATTCACGATTTTCATCACCAATAAAATAAATTTGCAAAAATTGATGATCAGCGTCGGGGTATGGCAATAACGAACCAGCTTGATGATAAATCTGGCCCTGAATCTGTAACATGTATACAATTTTAGGTAAATCTTATATCAGTTTTTTTTTTTAAATATACTTTATGCTTCAGATTGATACAAACATGGAATAATCCTGTTGAAGTATTTACCTTAAACGTCGGCATAAAATTATCTCTAATAATTTTAGTTGCACCAAAAGAAGTCATTTGAAATGCCGAATTGTATTGTTGAATATGACTCAGAAAGTGCTTCGACGCTTGCGATGTCCCAAAAATAAATGAATACAATGGTTCGGGTGGAGTTTCTAATGCTGGCAATCTCACTTTGCCATTAGCACAACACATGCCGGGTGTTTCACCTCGAAAGTTAGCCGCATCACAATGTGGACATATTGCGTCCATCATTCCAATGTATCCATACATACTATAATCAATCTGACTGTTGTAATTAAAAGCAGCACGCATCATTTCAGCCAAAACAGCACGACGTATTCGTGATGGCCGTGCAAGATTCAGTACAGGTACTGGGTTAACAAATCTATTGCGTGCATTACGTTCACGCTGCGTTGCATTAGCTTGTGCGCGTTCATCTGCAGTCTGTGATCGTCTTAGTAATGCCACATCATTTGCATTACGCGTTCGCCGACCTATATTTGCTCGTCTGGCTGGTGGTATTTTTCCCGTATGCACATATGTTTTCGCTTAAAAATCGAAAAAAAAATTAGAACAAAAAAAAAACAAATTCCCAAGAAGCTGTCGCATATGATGCCATGTGAAATCATATACGGCAACTTAGAAAAGTATACATAAATTCAGGACTCACGGTTTGTATGAATGCACTGCAAATGCAATTATGTGAAAAGTAATTTATCGCTGATAATATGATTTAATCAAACCACGTCCGAAATGAATTGACGGCATGAATGACATAACAACGTGCTTGTCCTGTCAACAAAACTTAAAAAAAGTTTCTGTGAAAAAAGTTTCTATTGAATTCATTTATTACAAAAAATGTGACAAATGAGGAACCGCTCGACCGATTTTGTGCAAACTTCACATAAACCATCTACTAAATATGCCGACCAAATCCTAAGCATTTGGTTTGGATAGGTGAGCCCGTTCTTGAGTTATGGAATTACAACGAAAAGTGGCATTGATTTTTATATATATAGATTACTATATAGGCTGTTATAACCATCCTATATAAAAGTATATTAAATTGGCGTGATTTACGACGAAATAAATATTTTTAATACTGATTGTAGTTTATATTTACATTTATTTTTTCCGAATAAATATCTATGTAGCTGGACGGATTTATTCTGTTAAGCGGCTCGTGTTTATAGTAAATATATATTGTAATTGTTTCCTTAGTTTTGAACGATAACTGGGATTGAGTAAAAAATGAAATTATTTATACATAATAAAATGATTAATTCGTATGCAAATAAAGTAATGGTATTCGATTGATGTTTTAACTATTAAGAACAAGCAACCTCCGCATTGTAACGACGGTGACCGAATAACACAATAGGTAATTGGGTTAGTTCATTTTACTTCCATGGCAATTATGGTGAATGATTGTTGAGACCGTGGCGTTATGTAAATTCATTTAAAAGATTCAAAGAAAAAAAATCTCATTATATTTAAGTAATATTCTATAAAACACATATTTATAATAGTTTGGTCAGCTACATTATCATAAACTGGCAATTCGTTCCAGTTTGTGGTTTTTTGAAGGTCGATCTTGTGGTTTATTTGATTTTATAATTTTATAAATATTCGTCTATGCGTTGATTTTTTTTATTTTAATGCAAACTAAGTCTCATCATAGTGGTAAATACAATTTTTTATCAAATCAGTACGGAAATTATAAAAAATTATTAGTATAATTAAGTGTAGTGAAACAGAATTGATTTTGATAAGATATATAATCTTTGACATCAGAAAACGTAGGGCTTTTTGAATGGCCAAGTTATGGATACATAGTTGTCAGCGATAAACACTACAAGTATTCCTGCGGGTAGATAAATACCACAGCTATTAGAAATGCGAAGGTTTGGGTCAAGGAGCGAGACCATTGTTCTCAGACATGACCAGCGTTTTCCATTAATTTCGGTTTCAAGGCTTTGATCCAACTGAACGAACCGAATATATAAGCTTTTTAACAGCCGTCAAAAGTAAGTTTGACTAATTTTGTAACAATTCATGATTTATTTCATACAGGTTGCGATGACAATATTCAAATCAAATCAGTATATCGACACAATAAAATAAAGTAATATAGGAATTTTGAATTAAATCTATAAATATAAATAATTTAATATATATTTACAAAGGAAATGTCTGTGCTATCTAAAGTTAATAAAATTACTTAAGTTATATACTTGCAATAAAATGCCCAATAAAATATTATAAACAAAATACGTTCATATAATGTATGTAATAAATATAATTAACATTAAGATATAAAAATAGATTGTGTTTACAACAATTATAAAATGTTAGTATGTATATTTGATAATTTTGGCATGTTTATTGGTGTCATATATAATCCCACTTTATCAGTAGGATATGATAAAATATATATTCGGAACTTTGTTATCATTTATCTGGATGATTTGCTGCTGGTATTGCTTTTTTATTATATTAAATTATTTTGCAGCATTATTTGTATGATTCAACAATTAGAGAAGCATAGAACTAGGAGACAGTTCAGATAGTCCTATCTTGAATTCAAGGCTCCAGTCGAGATAAGTGATGTCTCCAGAAGATAAGACCTGCATATTTTAGTTGAGGAAGGCATGGAATATTTAAATATCATCATTAATTTGGACGAGAACCCTCAGGAGCGCGCGTTTCCTGGACGTAACACGGCATCATTTGTTACAGAATACTGTCGTAGCATTCCATTGATTGTATCTAATATGAAAAGTCTTATTTAATATATAAACAGAATGATTACGATAAATATAAGAAAATACTGAGATAATAATTCTTTCTTGCATAATTAAAGGTCGTTCTAAATATAATGAAGACAACAATGAGATCAAGTCATTGATTAGACGTATATTCTGTTCATCATCATGTTTTTTCCCTCATCCATAATATCGGCTGGCCATTGTTCCACGAGACCTTGCATTGTGATAACATGCCACTGGTATAACGTTCATTTTACAGAAGCTACTTTGTTTTTGACCTAGATTAATTCGATTCGTATAATTACTGTTTCTTTAAATCGACCTTGTGAAAAAAAATTACATACAACTTTTTATAATTCTTAAGAATTTTTTATTTCTGTTATCAATCGAAGTGGTAGTATTAGTTTTTACATAGATTAAATAATTGTTAGCTTCAAAATAGAACGTTTATTTCAAGTTCAACATTGTTAACATTTAAAAATACGGCATCGGTATCTTTCTTTTATCGTTGCTCTGAAAATGTCATGGTATAACCCCAGTTTATGGTTAGTTGAATAAAAATAATTTATAGATGAGTGTAACGAAAATAAGGAGAAACAAAAATGTTATAAGAATGAACAATGGAAAGAGAATACATGTAGTGAAAAAAGAGTTTTAGTTAAATTGCCGTGAAAACTATACCGGGCAGGTTTCCAACAAAACTATGTATAGATGTTTATATCAATATTATCAATCGAAAATATATATATAAAAAAGATATTACCTTTTTCACTTTAAGATGCACTTGTTTCTTATATCATATGTAGTAATGAAAACAACACTCAATATTACAAGTTAAACATATCATTTTTGGTACCTAATACTACAATAAAGTATATCAATGTCTTATCCCCATAATTCTGATATCAGACGGTTTATATTTTATTGATAAAATATTTGATATATTGCACAAAGTGACCGCTACAATTAATTCTTTATAGCCAGATATAGTGAATTGGAGTCACTTCTTTTATTACATTTGTTCTACTTTTTAAACATACTTTACAAATAATGAAGGATAAAAATTTGTTAAATTGTTTTTGATGTTTTGTGACACACATAACAGAGTGTACGTATTATTATGCAATCCATAATTAAAAAAAAAATATTTAAAAAAAAATCAAATATAATATATACAATGAGAAATCCATTAACAAGAGCAAAAGTCGATTAAAAACTTAAAGAATATCGCGAGCAAATCAATTTGAAAGCGGATTCCTTAAAAAATGTATCTAAAATTGAAAAAAAAAAAACCTTCAATACTTAAACACTCAATATTTTAATACATTTTCTTAAACGAGATGAATTAGGTTATAACATGTAAACTGTTTGTTAACATCCACACTGATTTATAGTTCCAAAACGCAGTACACAGCATAGATCCCAGTGTCGGCTAAACGTAAACGATCTAAAATTATACATTTTGCAACATCACAATACCGTTTTAATTCGTTAAATTATTCCTTTGCCAGTTCGTTTGTATAAAAATTCACGCAATAAAATTATTGTAATACATATTGACGTAATTCAAAGCTATTGTGTGTAATCATACACTTTATTTTGTTTACCATAGAGTCCCCATTGAGATTTGATAACATCAGACGTTGAAAAGACCTGATTTACATAAATGAGACGTCGAATCACAAGCACTTTGAATTGAAGAAATGACTTGTCATTTGCTTATTATTGTGATTTCTTTGATGTTTAATACATCTTTGATTTATGTGCTTTGATCGCAGCATTGTACGAAACATTCCATCGACATACGTTCTGATAGAAGGTCTGCAGTTCACAACATCATGTAACAGGCGTATTAAAAAAATTGCATTTCACTATTTTAAATTAAGTTGATGCAAAAATGTTAACATATTTAAAGAGAAATACAGTTGCATTTGGGACTTGCTATTTGTATGATGCCTTCTTACATGAAGATAGAATAAATTATAATTGCTCTATCTACAGGGTGACTGGTGAATTAGTATGGATACTTGAGGACGTGATATTTGACGATCATATATGACAAAATATAAATTAATATAACATAAATATTAATAGACTTCTAAGTAAAGTTAACCAAAAGTTATGTAATTAATTACGCATCATGTGAACACCCTACAGATTAGGTATACACACACACACACACGCGCGCGTGTGGCGGCGTATCAGCGTATCAGCACGCCGCCGCACGCGTCCACACTTGGAACTCTTGGAACGTGTCCACGCTTTATTTATTTATACGGAAATTTGGTCAAAAATTAAGTACCTATTTTTTTTACATAATTCGAATGAGAATCATGTACCGAGTATTCTCCTTAAATATTGATAGTAATTCACCAGTCACCCTGTATAAATGAAACTCATCATTTCGGATTATTTCCGTATTTTTTTTTTAATTTACACCTACTACGAAGACAATCATCGGGATCACGGTCGCTGCAATGTAGCTGAAACGTAAGTAGTATGTAAACTACATACTTAAAAATTATAAAATACGTGTAGTAATTTTAAAAATATTAGTTTTGTATGATGAATACTCTCCAAAGTCTTAGATCACATTATGCTATATCTATAATTTATCGAAAATAATATCATACTTATATTAGACTCAATGTTAAGAAATATTTACATATCACGGGGACATCAATAATCGAATATTAAAAGAAAAAAGAAATTTGTCGTAACTAAGTATAAAGTGCATTTACGGTCCAATAATTTTTTCCGCTCTTAGAAACTTGAAATGTAAAAAGGAAGTATTTATTATTAAATCTGTTTATAAATAAAGAAACTATCCGTAAAAGTATATTATTTGTTCGCTATTTTAAAACACATATCTATATATAAATAATACGGCATGAACATTTGATACATCATTTGAAATTAGTTTCTACAGTTTAAATTAAGTCATAAACTTTAAAATGCAATTAACTTCTAATGAAACGGATTTAAGGAAGGCAATTTAAAACTAAACTATGTAAAACACAATAATTTCAATAGTAACAAAATGATACTAGTCTGTCAGTTTGCTTTAATTGCTATACTGGCGGCGATATCACCTTACCCATGCCAATCTGTATCTGCCTTAAGGTAAAAGAGACTTCATTATTATTAATTTTCGTATATTTTTAAACTAGTTCTTGACCGCGACATCGCCTGTGTGGTTGAACTGTCAAATCTCACCTGCGACCTACCGATACGCAACCTACAAATAAAATTGTTTGCTCTTCTTTCTACATATTATAAAAACTCAAAGTACAAGCGGACCAAGTTATTAGTCGGTTTTAAATCTTGGGCAACTTAAAATTATGTGTATAACATAAAACGAGGTATATACACATATTTCTTCAACTCTTTTCGTAAAATATTAATTGATGTCTATCTTTTATTCATAATACTAATTACGATAATGTACATCACAGTTGAGAAAGATATATTTGTAGTTATCGTTTAGTCCTCGCTCTATCTGTTAGCTTGTACCATTCTGATCCGAGTGTAATTATTAAAGAAGTTTCGCCTATCGACGTGGAAGGTAACTGGATTCAATTAAAAGTTGAACACGCCGTCCATAGTGTAGTTTTGTTTGATTTGGAATCTCAATAATAAACGTTTCAAATCCATCGCATAATATAACTTAGGGAATCTATCTGTTATCAATTCCGATCGATACTTATACTTATAATAAAATTTCATTATTAAATACTATTTCATTCCAACTATCATTTTAAATGCAAAGTTTTCATTTGTTTGTAACTTAATTTTGATAATAAAGACTATTTTTCATTTTATATATCTCTAATATTAGAATCTGAACGCTAGTAGATTTCTAGACGAGAACGAAACTTCTTTTAAAGACCAGTCTAGACTGAAATAAAACATTTTACAATTTCTTTTAAATAGAAAACATTTTGTTTTGTTTATTTGGAACACTGATAAATTAAGAATTCTTTCTATTAGTACCGAGTCATTTAGATCCAAGATTTAATTCAAATTACAACTACATTCAAGAATAGAGAATTTATTAGAGCTGTTAATACTGACTACGTAGAAAATGAAAGAGGGAGATGGGATAATATATTAAATCTAGAAGCTAATTGAATAAAGATACAATATAACCTTTGGAAACAATTAGACTAACTTCCAATAATAGATCCCGTGGTGAAATATGTCTAGTGACGTAACGCCTCCATCTGGAATGTCCCTGTCAGCTGTTATGTCATTCGTGTTACAGAGCGATGTAATGAAATAGCTTGTTTTGCTGTCTATATATGAAATGAAATGCAAATAAAACTAATAAAGTTTACAAACAGGATTGATGCTAACGAAATATTGCACTCTGACATACGTCCAGAATTAAATCAATCTACGTATGTAGTTTATTTCGACAAATAATAAATACGGTCATGTTAGTATTGAAATTGAAAACCTTTATCTGGATCAAAACAGCTTTAGAATCTAGGCTTAATGTATTTGGGGCGAAATAAATTCTGATTGTAGTTTAAAAATTCAAATTCACAATAAATTCGTCAGTCATGCCCGCCTCGCGTGATTTGTTCGTGGCTCGGACATGAAAAAACTACGATTGGAAGCTGTCCACGATGAAATAAGGGCTGGGGCAGACTGTGTAGTAGCTTCGTAATATAAAAATTTATATTCTTTAACTCAGACAATAATGATATTTAAGGAAAAAATATTTTGCGATTATCATACATATGTAGAAATGTTTTTTAAATTTAATGATCAAAATTTTCTATTTTTTCCACGGCCGTAAATTTGTGGGTTACGAAAAAATAAATAATCTTTGTGGTGAGATCGTAAAATTACATCAAAAAAGAGTAAAAGTAACCGCAACATTTTAATAAACGTCCTAATTTTAGATTTGACATGTGCGGTCCGCTTTAAACTTTTTTTAACATCATAAATCACGTGACGTCGCCGCTCCATTCAGCCAGCTAACAATACGTAGTCGGACTTTTAGTAGAGAAAAAATGTTAGGTGCTAAATTTTTATTTCCCTTGAAGTAGAGCTATACGTTCACTGTTATTATTTATATAAATTGATATAAATATATTTATATATTTATATCTACGCTTACGTTTAGTATATACGAATATTTTACAGTCCTGTTAAATTTGTTTTCAATATATATACGTCCTTGACATAAAAATAAAAACATAATTTGGCCAATATTTTGTTGGATCGCATACTAACACCTATCAACGTTTTTTACGACATATTTATTGCTGTTCTTACAGTCGGATGTAATGTATCGGGCGTTTTTGATTTGCATTAATCATGCATACCTCTGATATTGCTTTAATACACGAGATGTGAAATTATTAACTTTTGAATATGATATCGCACGTATGTAAACTAATAACTGAATTTCAATGGGAGCCATTCGTTATTACTCTCAGCCATATACAATATGTGAGTCGTGAGCAATACTATATCCTTTTGATGGGTTTATATTTGAATAGCCTTATAGGAACAGGACTTCTATATTATCCAATATATCTAATAGTTCAGCAGACTTCCTATGATTAAAATGTTGATGAAGTACAGAAGTTTTAATAAATATAATAGCGAAAGAACTCATAGGTTAAAATAACAAGATCTCAATAAAAATCCCTGTTTTCACATAAATATGACAAATGAGAAGTTTGTCTGTTTGTATGGGAGTTTGTAAAACACAAAGTATTGAAAATTAGTTTTTATCTTATAACACTAGGTTCTATGGGAAGTCAAGAATACAATATGAAAACAATATTATTTATTATTGGTATATGTTAAACGGAATTAATACTTTGAACCATACGACATACTCAGACAAAATAAATTAAGTTAAAGTAAAGAAATGCTATAAAATCAAAATAACAGTTTTCAGAATCACTTTAACATATAAAAAGTAAGAAATACAAAAATGTCAATGGCCGTAACAGCGATAAGTAAGTCCGACAAACCCGTAGGCACGAGGCAGCTCAAGTTAATGGGGAGCGGGTCTCTGAATACGTCGCTATGATATTCAGGTCGGGGTTTCTCTTTAAACTGCGGTAATCCGACGGATTTCAATGGTCTGTCAGATTTTCCTTCGTGTCCTATTTAACGTGGGTCCGATTACGTGGTAATCATTTATGAGCATTCGTATTATGGAGAGCTTCGGATGTTCATAGCCATTGCATTATTGTTTTATGTTGATAACGAGTTAATTTTTAGCAGTCGGATTTTAAATTATCTATAAATGACTTTATTTTAAAATAAACATTAAGTTTTCCTATTAATTTAATGAAAATTCGATGTTGTCAGTTGAAAACCAGTGGAGTAAATATCTTTGATGGATATCTCATACAAATATATAGGTAGGTTATTTACTAATAGAGTGTATTGGCATGAGTCTTATTGAATACATTGATTTCGTCACTGTAGGCAATGATCCGTGAAATTACATGAACTTTCGGCCTCAAAAGAGGACTAGTCCTTTATAAACACTACAAACATACTGAAGGTTATAGTCCTCCTATTTGAAAGATGTTTCACTGAGCTCAATATCTTAAAAGATGCTGTATGCTGTAGATTTAAAATACGTAACATCTTATTTCAAATATATATTTCTTTTATGTGGAATCTTTTATGAGATCGTGAATAAGACGGAACACACAAAAGCAACTTTTAACGACTTCCCATGGTATAAAACGAAATTAAAGCTTCGAATGATACAAAAAGGGTACGCTCCTATAGCGACGTGTTTATTCCAAAGCCGGTAATGTTGGAATTTCGGAAGGTCGCCATTTTCATGAGCAATATGTGATGCACAATAGCGAATGCATCAGTTTCCGACGAGCGGTATTCAGAAGCAGTCGTGCGGTAGACCGTTCCCACTGGCTATAATTTACATGTTTACTTGTTGCATTCAACCTGCCATAATTATATTCCAAAAGGGAGCATTCAGCAGAATCACACTTCCAACTTAAGGCCCTTATAAAGACATATTTTATATAGTTTAACAAAAACCAATTTCTTGCTTAAAAAAGCTGAAATAACTGGGACAATTAAATTTATCGGACGTTCAAAACTTGAGTTATTTCTAGCCACTAAAATCATTAAGATGTCTGCTGGCCTCAAAGAGATTTTATGGATCGTTTAGCGGTGGGCTATTGCTCTAAATGAATTATTTTCAGCGAGGTGGCGTCCGTTTGAAGTACCCATAGCTTCTATTGTTATCAACTATCACAAATTTTAATTTTATGCTACTTTACTAAGACCTCCGAGAAACTTTTGCAGCATACCTACTGCTGTAAATGTACAATTAAATAATTATAGTTTATTAGTTATGATAGTTTTATAATAATTTCAAGCATATTACTTGCTATCTACACAATATTTCAGATTAGTAGCTTTATATAAAATAATCTCTAGAAAACGAGAAAAAAGAAGTTGGTCAAATGTCCTGAAAATATAAAAAAAATAAGTTATCTCTCAACAAACTTTTATCAATTACACTAATTATTTTACAATAAATGGTCATAAATTTTATGTATTTTTGCAGCTTGATAATAAAAAACAGAAATATAACAGAACAGGCTGTATTTATTTGCTTCCGGAGTTAAATTTTCCCACGTAAAGTCTAAATACGAATGGTTTGCTAATGGCTAAATCCGTTTCACAGACACAAATAAAACTGTTCAACAACTGACTCTGAACACTGACCAATATTAAAAAATCAAAGTACGAGCTTATTGAAAACGCCCGGCGTTGGCAACACGTCGCGTCGCCAGCGGACTTTATACAGGATTATGAAATTGTAGACATTGAAAAATACAAGTGGACATAACTATTACTATGATGCTAGTTTCATTTTGGTAATCCAAGGCTTTATAATAGCTTGAAATTTTTTATTAGAATAATGTATGAGAAGTCGAAATAATATAATTTTTTCTATACCAGGACATAGCTTATAAAATTCATCAAATGTTTTGGTTCAACAGCTTATGATTTATGATAAGCGGGAACGATTTTTCTTCGTTAACATTTTTCGGTATGTTATGTGATACATGACTTGCTGTTATAACTAAGATGGATGCATCACTTGATATACTTAAAGGAAATTGACTTTTTGGACCATATCCAACTTTTAACAAATTAATGGATACAAATTTATTGGAAGTATAAATATATTTTTTTAATGGCCATTAATGTGTTTTGAGTGCTTTCATATTTATAATTATTCGCATAACTTATTTTGACAGTTCCAAAGTATCGTTTGTTTGTTCTTACTTAGCGTAACATTTTAAAATAAAACATCAATGAAATTTATTTCCATTCTTCAATAATATCGTATTACAACTTATAACACTTTTAGATAAATTTGGAACCAGTGTGAATTTTGGAAACGTGTTTTTATAAGTGAAATAAAATATAAACGTCGATGACAAAACTATAAAAAATTTCAAAAATTTACGCGACCCGAACTAAATATAAAGCAAAAAATTATTATTAAAAATATTTACCTCGTTGATTTCAAAAGTGGCGAGTACTTAAAGAGTAAACTCAATACTATCTCACATGAAATGGAAATATACACATTTATAGGTACGTGTGTGTTTGTTGAAGGGTCCTCAAAATCTGACTGCTGTCTGCTACTCATTTTGCGTTACATATTTTTTGTACAAATTGATGAGACCATATAATTTTTTTATACACAGTATTTTATAAAGCAAGGCAAGTACAAATATTAATTGTTTGGATAGTTTCTTTTTAAAATTACAAAAACTATAATTATGGTCGTGGCTTCACAGATAAAATTTTTGTATTGGAATAATCATAGAATTTTTTTTTTTTAATAAAAAAGTATATGTATCTACGTCTGTATAAGGTAAAAGTACCAGCTTCTTAAAACTTCTCTTATGTTCGCATTAGTGAGAATTATAAAATACTATACATTTATCAGTTAGAAGTGGTTGAGGTTAAGATACTGGGAGAGTAACGGTGTTCAATATCCTGGTTCCGTTCAGTAAACAAGGGCGCCTTCTGTCCGACACTGTGCTTTATTTTTGTCTTTATTAAAATCTGTATAGTCTCTGCGACATTATTCCATTTAAATTCAATTCGTTTAATAGTCCTCGATAGTTCAATTGCAATTCTTTAAATAAATTTATTATTGTATTTATTTATTTTTTGTTCGAAAAATTTCAACTATTTTAAATCTATGATCTTTTCCATAGTATTGTGAATTCTGATTCATAACATTCTATTTCTATCCAGTAAATGTCGATCACATACAGGTTCGTATTTGCTGAGTACATACAAAGATGAATGTGGAGTTATGATCACTGGTTGGTATATAAGGCTATGTATATTTTATGTGATCACATTTTGTACCGTGAACGGAATACATCCGATATTATTTAGATGGAGTTTGAAATATCTTATTTGTTGATATTATTATGGTAAGTATAATTCCGATACATTTATTCCTGGCAATGGGTCAGTATTGGGATTATATTAATTAGAATGATCAATTTTGTTTTTAAAATAATAATAATAATAACAATAGATCTATATTCCATCAGTATATGAGAGAGCGATGAAGTACGTCTTGTAACTTAATTGGCTTTAACAGCTCTTAAAGTCGAGACGAGGGGACTCTTTCCTCTCTCAAGTCTTCCTAGGTTAACATTTTTACCCTATTGTTTTCACTTGTATTGTAACTCTTTCGAAGCGCCAAAATGACTACAGTTTAATTTCAGTACAAAACAATTTTTTTGTACCCAAAAGAAATATTAATTTATTTATTTAACAAAGCATTGTAAATACTGTATATATACAGTAGAATTAATTGTGAGTGCCAAATATACATGTAGACTTGTGGGCTATTTCAGAAAATAATATTTTATCAGAGTTAAAATCTGCTAAGATATTTATTTATTTTCAATCCGGTCAAATTTTATCATATTACCATCCATTTACTGATTAGAACATACATCATTATAAAGTAAAAAACAGCTAATACAGAATGTGTTACTTTCATATATTTAACTTTAATTTTATAATACACAAAATATCCTGACATTAACTCGCGGGAACTTTATTATGAGCTTTATACTTTCAATATAAATTTTAAACAAAGCCTCGTCGGTATTAATAGCTGCTATAATAACAAATAATTATCATATAAAGTTCAGCGTATCTTAATATATTTGTATGAGGCTGTAACAATATTTAAGGTTAATTCATTGCTTGATAAAAGAGCGTAGTGTTTGAGGACTTGTTATTCAAATCAGGCCTGCCATGTGTCGCTTCACCGAAACACGATTCGTATGCGACGTAAGCTTTATTTATCAGTCTGTACATCTGATTAAGGTTTTTTTATAAACACGTCTCCCTTCAAGATATGTCGCATAAAATATCACAAATTTCGCATGAAAATAAATTCGCGATAAACATTTTTTTTTTTGTATTTTTAAAAAAAAGTATGTACGCTATTTAATTCATTTAAAAAATAAATAGCAGTTAAGATATTATTTCGTTATTTAACAAAACAAAATTAAAATAATTCGTATGTAATGTAATTCTTTGCAGTATTTAGAAAAGTATTTCATTTGCCAACCGTCAATATGTATATTGATATAAAAAGCTGTATGAAATTATTATTTAAACAATTTCGTTGCAACGAAACAATCTACAACAAAAATTTAACTCGCAGATACAGGAATTTTCATCGCCACTAGAAGTATTTAATAAAAGGGATTTTATGTGAAATATAAAAAAACGTAGGAGTCAATTTAATACGGATTACACAACAAATGGGCAGATTTGTTTTGACTTTCCCTTACGAACGAATTTTCATTTAAAATTTTATGAAAATAATTGCTTTTCATATTGTACTCTTAGTTTGAACTACAGAATATTAATTGAAAAAAAAATCACTGAAACAATAGGCCGCATCTATTTTAAATGTAAACGTGAAGTTAAACAGATACCCGGATACCCGGTTACCCGGTTAACCGAAATGACACATCGAATTACCGAAGTTTCTAGACTTAGTGTCAGATGCTCAGCGTCGTTGGCAGCCACGACCTGAACTTAACGACAGACGGGTACTTAAAGCAACTTACAAATATAAACACATGACACGGCTATTATCTACCGCTGAAATCACTTACTGGCCGACTTGCGAGTAACTGGGTAGTTTGCAATTCTGCAACTGGGTAACGGGGAATGACGCTGGAAGGAATTTGCACCTTATTTCAATAGATTTAAGGAAAGTTGTTGCTTGAAAGTAGATATGCGGTGATAATGTTCTCCCAATGTTAGTTGGCCCGGTGTCGGTGCACAATGAGTTGTTGCAATGTGCCTTACTGAAAGGAGTGAGGTTTGATAAATTGTTAGCTATCTTCCTTTTAGGGCAATTCCAGTTAATGAAGGTTCTCATTAAGTTGTCTTCCAATAATCTTGTTCACAAACTTTACAGACTTCATTATTGGATTTTTTCTATTTATATTTATAAAATTTTTATATAACATTAAAACCGGTTACTGGTCGCTGTGTTTTATGGAGCGCGGCCAAAATTTGAGTAAAAAAATATGGCACCGTCATTAATAGAATAGCAAAAACTAAATGGATTTCGATTTTGACGTACGCATCTACAACTATTTCCGCTTCAGACGGACATCTTCAGTCTAAATAAAACTATGTCATGGAAAACAAAGTCCTTGAAATAATTTCGTTTTCATAAATGAAACATTTAAAAATTACAAAATTTATTATCAAATATAAGGTTAAAATAACAGGTTTTAGAATGTTAAAACTTTAATTAAGATATATGAGGTCTAAATAGTTTTTTAAGTCTGTTAAGTACGAGAGTCGTAAAGTCTTGCTTTTATGTGTTTAATTTGGTCGCAAAAGTTACGAGTTATTTAAGAATAGTATGCTTAGGTATAACACCTGGATTAACTAGAGAACCCTTGTTTGTCTTTCGAAGCAAAATGCTATTTCGATGTCCCTTTCTTTATATCAACTATAAGAAACACATAGGAAGCAGTAGGATAAAGAGATTGAGATTAATAATTAAAATAAATTGTATATTTTAACTGTCGTGAAAATAGAAAAAAATACGAAATGTTCAATGTCCAATGCGAACAAAAGTTTATCAGTAACAAAGTTAATTCATAATTTCAATATACAGGAGCAATAAATTTAAACCTTGTTAAACACTAAGAAATACACATAGTTCGTGAAAAAAATGAGAGATATATTTTGAGTTTAAATTACTTTAAAACAACAAAGCTTTTAAATGGAAACAAGCATTTTCGCATCAATATTTACACTATTCGATTGTTTATATTTGTTTTTACAAAATGAACTGTAAAGCAATAGATTTAGAGTTGAATTGTTAGTTATTATGTAAGTGTTTCGTATACATTGGAATACAAACATCGTTGGTAGCGTCTACGGCGGCGCATACTTGTACAGATTTGAGACTACGAATAGTTAGCGGTACTCGTTGTTACCATGGCCATGATTTTGGTGGGATTTGAGTTTCCATTGAAAGCTATGAAGTAAAATAGATACCAGGCACATGAAACGTTTATTAAAAATGTAATGAATATAACAATGATATAAAAAAAATATGTATAGTTAAGAGCAGCGCAATTAAATCATGGATACATATGTATTAACTAAAAAATGTATCATAAAATATTAATAAAGTTTAAAGTAAATTTCCGGATGCTAGGAAATCTTTTGGTCACTTTAATATCAACAACATCAATGGCGGCGAATCTCAGATGGATCTCAGTTGGAATCTATTGTGCCGAGTCGAAGTGGTAACGCTTATTTATAGCTGACAGACAACACAAACAACGAACGTTCACACATTAACTATTTAACAGTTAAAACAGTGACTAAATAAATATACGTTGATACTCAAATAATAATCTTAACACTATGCCATGAAATCTACACAAGCCAGACACATTCATGGCTTCACATTTCCTTTGAAAGTCATGTATGAATGCAGCATGTTTAAATTTAATCCAAGCCTTCTATACAAAATACCAGTGAATAGAAAAATATTGTAATGTAAACTGAATTCTAGGTTTGTCGTTTGACTACCTCACTTTATGGACCTTAAGACTTTTGAAATACATTGATGCAACTTTAACATCCTGCTAGCGCTTCTTATGACGCTATAAAAGGAGAAGAAATGCAAACAATTTCGCTAAAGATTGTTGTGTGCTTCCAAGCTTTAGATTAACTAGTCAGGCTTATTTATTCTCCTGGATAAATTTATATGAATGTCTGATTGAAAACTCGTATCATATAAGGAAGAGTATATTTCTATAAAAGGCTTTAAAAATGTTTTAAAAACAGTACACTACAAGCTGTAGGAATTTTTATAGGGATTCTTATAAAATTTATCTTTACGTGTTAAGATTAAGATATTTAACACAAAATATTTAGCTCTAATCCGTGTTTACACATAGTTCAAATTAATTAGTATGTTTATATAACAGAAACTGTTATAATCATTCGTTATGTCACATTTTGGTCGGCTTTCATTTGCTTTGGCAGACACAAAAAATCCACATCATTTCAGTCATAATGTCTGGTGAGTGATGTGGTCCATTCGAGGATCCAGTTTCACATCTAAAATAGCGGTTTCTATACACTGACGCATATCAAAGCAAGGACAATGGAACTTCAGTTTTAAAGGAAAACAAACAAAGCTGAATTTATATACGAATGTATATTTTCAAACACATTAAAACACGATCGTGATTATTGAGAGATTTTAGATCTCAGAACTATGGATATCAGTTAATAGATGAGATTTTCCTTTTGTTCTGGAGATTATAAGTTAAAATATAAATATTGAAATATTTTTATGTACCTAACAAGGGCAAATATTATTGAATTCAAGACTCACTAATATTTACTGTAATAAAATATAAGTATTATGTCAATTTGAATGGTTTAACAAGAATTTATAACAGTTTTCTAGGTACCAAGGGAATAAAAACAGGGAACCAAGGAGTGTCGTTACCACCGGTCTGTAGTTCATAGAATTGAAAATAAAATTCTTTTAAGGTTTTAAGATATGTTTCAGTAAAAAAAAAACTGAGACTGAAATAAGGTTTAATAAAGTTTTGCTGAAATTCACAATTGGTCGTTTATGTCCAAAATATATATGATAATAGTTTTTACCAAGACTGCGTTTGTTTGTGTTGAATTTCTTCCTGAAGACGAGTGTATAAAGTATGTTTATATATTGGATATATTAAACCGTCGTTGGTGTCTGTAGTCTGTACCTACTATGTGTCGCTTGATTTCATATAGAAACTAATATGAATTGTTCCTTGTTCACGATTTTCCGACATAAGAGTTATTTTGTGTACGCAGTCAAAGACGTCGGTTACCATATCTATTATTTAAACACACTTATAAAAGGTATATCTTTCTAAACCTTAATTCGAGGTCCTCAAGGAAGAAGACACTGTTTAAAAACTAGTATATAATACTGCAATAAATTATTAATTAATTAATACTAGGAGTGGAACCTACGTGTAGTTGCCAAGTTTTGGGTTTTATTGACCGTTGAGTAATGACTTATACATAAATATAATTATAAGGCCATAGCTGTCATCTTGCAAGATGTATAATTTAGGGCTTATTAAACTTTCGTCTTTATACTTTGAAATATTCAAGAAATTATATTCTATTCTACACGTCTATCTACTGAGACACAGCTAAGAAATTATATAGGAAAAACACATTTTATTTCCTATATCCAAATATCCACCTAACGCAGATTGCTTTTCTTGGTATTCAGAATGTATCAATCAATTTCCTTGAGATAAGATTGCGAACGTAATAACGGCAATAAATAAGAGCATAATTATTATTGAATAGCATCTGGCTATGAATCATTATGATCTTATATTGAACAACCAAATATAACTCTGATTTGGATTCCATACGCCCTAATGACATTAGAGATGCTTGTTATTATATTACTAGTAGAATATTATTTAACAAAACAGTTACAAATAATACAATTTAGATGCAAACCCCTAACATTATAAAACGGTTTTAATATACAGTAAATACAGTCTTAAAATATCTAAAACCGTTCAGTGAATGAAAATTCATATACATATTTCAGTATAGGTTAACTGGCTATAAATCACAAGAAGCCCGCTTCAGTTATGACGGTGTACATCAACAGATGTAGGGTATTATGTGTTTAGGCGCATTATGACCCGTCATTTTCTAAGACACGGATGTTCTGTGTGGAAACAAAGATAATGTTTAATGAGTCAAATAAATAGTATACTAAGTATGTACTTTTGTTACATTTCTGTAAATATTTTTTTACACCCACTTATTCGCTATCCCAAAACCATTTACAACAGCCCCTTTTAATAGTTTCTTCAAGTAAAAGGGTGTTCTAACGCCAACACGTAAATTTAAGAACCTAATTTCCTTTCCCTTATAAGTAGTGCCGTAAGATGTCTTAGGATTATCTACAAAACTCGAGCCGGTCTAAGGCGACCATAAAAAGGAAAATTCCAAATCGCTCCGGACGATCCTATGCAAACAGCGGTCCGAGCGATTCATCTTTATTTGAGCAGCCGTTGCGTATTGAATTTATAAGAGGAAATTATGAGGTATTTCACTTCACGTACACCGCCTTTTACGGGATTGATTGACGGAGATTATAATAAAGTCTGAATCTACATAATAAAACGTCACGGTCAGTATTTCAACGAAGCTACAAACTATAGACACTTCGATGACAGACTTTATATTGTCATAATTTGTTGATTTTATAGTCACACGTGTAGGATATAATATACGGCCCGTCTGTGTGTTACGACCGTTAACATTTAAGTGCTGCTTAAAATAATTCCTTAAAACAATAAGGATCCGTGTAACGGTGTTCGATCTAGATTTATGAGGACACACCCATCCGTCACGCCGTTACATTGCCTACTTAAAAACAACTAACATTGTTTGCTGAGGGATTCTTTCCCATATTACATATATACGTCAAAGTAATATTATAATACTGTAAATATTTAGCACTTATGTAATTCAAATATATCCGTTTTATATTTTAGTGAAAATTAATAATTCCCTACGATAAAACTATTATATAGCCAAACTTCTAAGTATAGTAATAAGAATAAATATAGCATATATTTTCGCAAAAAAAAAAAGCGTTGGATATTTGCTTTCACTCGCCAAAATGACAATATAATGACCGGCCATAACATAAAAACATAAATTAATTAAAAGTCTAATTTTCTTCGAGCATTTTAGTGTTAAATAAAATATCTAATTAAAAATACATAGTTATCCAAAATGATATCCAAAAATTGGCCAGTTATTTTTAAGATAAAATGAGTAATCGCAGAACAAAAAAATGAGAATGAACAATAATAGAAACCTGATAACAATGAAACTAATTCTGAGAGCAGTAGGAGAACAGTCTTGGACACAAATCACTGCTGTTTATTTTCTTGGTTCTTATAATATTTTCCAAAGGATTGCGAGAAACACTGCAATCTTATTTCCATTAACGGAGGCTTGGGAAAAAGAGAACGGAATGATTTTTATAAATAAGGCTTTTTACAAGAAAAAAAGATTAAGTTACGAAATATAGAATAGTGTAGATTTTTTTTTACATAGAAGCACCTAACAAGATAAACGGCATATTATGTCTTTACTATTAACATAATAAATGTGTTAAGGAAAATGAAATAAAATTTTTAACTTTTCTTGATGATAATTAATACAATTATTTTGGTGAATGATATATTTACAGCCTAGCTTCAACGCCAAGGCTCAAAAACAGGTTTTAGAATTCACAGCAATACGTAATATAATGAAATAAAATTTACATTTTTATTCGGTCTGAGTTTTTGGCTGGCTAAAATTAGGGCATGAAAAAAATCTATATAATATTAAATTTTTTAAAGCCTACAATCTTTCACATTGTTTAAAAAAAACCTATTTTTTGCGGATAAATCAAAATGAACCTATGAAATTAACCCAAAAAAAAAAATTATGGAGGAGAAATTAAAATATCACTTTCACTATTTTTCCCCTTTTATATATAAATTTGTAAAGAAATTATTTCCGTTTCGTAAACCGAACGTCGTTTTTTTTATATCGATAAACGAAGATTTCAGATGTAAACAAAATGAAGTTTAATAAACAAGCTGTCTCTTGAATAAGGTAGTACAAAGTCAAAATTTTTTTAAGTCACCCAAATATGAAATGAAAAATAGTTTTGATAGTCATTACAGTTGTGTGAATATTGTAATTTAAATTCTTATTCAAATATCAATACAGAATTTCCAAACAAAAAGGGACAACTACTACTTAATATACCTATAAACTTCTCATAATATGTACATTCAATGCCCGTTGAAGCTTAGAATTAATGTAATTCAAATATAAGTTTATTAGGTTTTATTATTATGGTACTTCACTTACGTCTTTTCATTCTTATAAGATCAAACTTCCAGTGGTCATTAAAAATATCTATCAATCTATGTACATACATATATGATGAATCTTAGTAAATAAACTTTGCAAGCAAATCATGTCCCATTAGATCTTAACTTTATTTAATGTTTGACTGGAATATTGGTTACGAAACTTGTTTTATTTTCTACGATATTTTCAAATATTGTTGAAGAAAAAACTATTTTAAGCTAATTATGAAGATTATTTGTTGTAGTTAGTATTGATAGATTAATGTATATGTATATACATATGTACACATATTTAAGCAACAAAAAAACAATAAATTGTGAAATCTGGTTATCTATGCATACATCTCAATGTAAATATTTAGCCGGTCGTTCGAATCTTGGCTCACATAATACGAATATACAGCCGTATGGGGAATAGCAATAATTTATTGCTTTCCTTTCAGATATGTCTATATTCGTAACAATATAATTTTGTAGATTGTTAAATTACGCAAGCAATAGATAGAAGATCTTTTAATAAAATTGACATAATATTGGATAAGCGAAGTTACAAAACTATTTGTAAGCGCTATTCTGTTTCAAAGTCACACCAAAGTATTCCTGAAAGACAAATAAACTCCCCCCGACGATACTTCAAGGTGATGGTAGTAAACCTCAAATGAGGTAGACCAAATTGCTGCGATAAAAAATCGCAGTTGCAATCAGTCTAAATGCAAACGTAAAGGCGTTACGACTCACAATGATCCTTTTTACGTTCCCTTTGATCTGTCATGTACTGAGCTTTTAGTGCTGCTTTTATTTTGTTTTCCAGCTGCGCGGTGAGACTATGAAGACACGCTAAAATTCTATATTTAATAGAGGTTTCAGCGCTCTTTAGAATACACATTTTTGTATTGAAATTCATTAAGTTTATGAACATTGAGCAATCATGAAAATCAATTAATTTATACAATAGAAATAACAAAATCAATACCACAATTGTTTCACCTAAACAACAAGCAGAAACGTCGCGCCTCAAAACCAGACGTTTTCAAAGGAATATCACAATAAAACCCGAAACGACCTTATGTTATTTATGTATATCTCAATTCCGTTCAATGTTTCCAACGAAAAGTAGAATATACATTTCAGTATAGACCTTTAAGTTTGCTGATATTACAACATATACCTCAGATATAATTTGGTTTACAAAATCAAATAGAACTCCAACTTTGGTAAAGAAATTGATATTATTAGGAGAAATTAAACCTGAACAATTGTTATCAATGAGTATCAGAAAATACTATATTTTTTATAATGTCATAACAATGTGTGATTTATAACATTCAAATGTTTCAATGCATCTCTAATAATGGCCCGGAAATTTGACTCATATTCGAAAACAAATTGTTTAGCGAGCATTCCAAGGGGCATAAACTTACAATGTAGGTACTGAATTCTTGTACATTGAATTGTTGCAGAGTCAGTTATGACTTGAAAATTTAGTATAAGCACGGCATTCAACAGCTTCCCGGAATATACTTTGATGTATTATTTAGAATACGTGGTTCAACAGAAGATTTTCACGCGGTATGTATACAGTATATATGTATGAAAGGTTTCGTCTAGTTTACACCAAAACCTTCAACATTGAATGTGAAATATGGAGGATTTAAAAGAGATATAGAGCTGAGTCGAACTAGTCGAGAGTCCAGAAAAATAACTAAAACGATTATATATAAAAAAAGCTGACGAAAATTGTTTCTTTATGTAACATTTCTTTCAATATATTGAATTATAATTAAAAAGAAGCTATTTATGTCTCTAAGATGTGAAAAGCTGACAACATTACAGTAATATAGTGTGAAAAGGTGTGCGTAGATTATAATAAAAATCAAATTCATAAATCAATGTCAATAAACGGACCTCTATCCGTTTCAGGTCGGTGAAGATAAATGCAGGGATGAGAAAAGGTACCATTACCTAAAAATACAGGAGTCGGTATTCGATGGGGGGGAACGTTGAAACACCTCAATATATCATATATATATTACAATAGTATGAAAGCTATGAATAAATTGATGGAGTATTATGTCTTAGGGTATAAGGAAAATACAAATCGAGTGAGACCTTATAAAGGATAAATATATACAGGGGTTTCCAATATTTAGACGACTTATTTCTCATACCCTTTTTATTTATTCTATTTAAAATCAAACTTTCATAACTCCATAAACAATTTTCTCTCCGATGTTGTAAGTAACAAATAAAACTCATATACGCTTCGACGGCGCCGTTATTTGGACGTGAATGAAAATATAGTGCGCTTAATATCGGATATGAAGAAATAAGAAATTACTGGATATCAAGTCATAAAATTTTAAAGACAAATTCTTTTATTTCTATCACGACTTTGTATAAACAAAAAAAAAATTAGAAAAATAACTTTCTTCATCCCATGAATATCTCCCGACACGTTTCCTCGTGCTTCGTGTTCAACGAAGACAATTTATTTCCTTAACCTTTTTGCATGTACCTGCTAGATGTTAGATGAGATTGCTATGTGTGCATTCAGAAATGATTTACACTCGGGACCTTCATATGACTCTAGTGTAGTTCAAAAATAAATTGCTTTCACATTTTAATGTTATTTGAAACTTTATTTTCAACTGCACACGTCTGGAATGAAGAATATATCCTCTAACTATTTTTATTTAAACTTAATTGTAGCAAAAATTATCTGATAACGTCAAAATACAGCGAATATAAGCCTTAAAAACTCTATGCTATATAAACATTGAATTGGCCGTCTTTAGATACATTCTGTTATAACACTAAGTTTGTTTTGTGGCCTTGCAATCAGGTTTTCGTTTCCGATCCATTAATGGAACACTGGTGACTGTAACTGGCATTACAAAAGGGGGGAGCGCCCAATTTAATACTATTGTCGGAACAAACTACTCACGGATAATGCGACGTATAAAACCTAAGGCCTCCATTTTACTTTGACCTCTTACAATGACCCAATATTGCGGGCTCGTTATATTTTTCCTTTATCGACTGGAGTGCTTAAGGCCTAGTGACGGTAAAAGCAACATTTTGTTGAATAAGGTAATGAACTAATTTGTCGTAGCCGTAATGGGCTGCTCAAATCTGGCCTCGGAGCCAAATGAGTTGGGCATAAATATAATAAAGTAAATTTACAATAACAGGCTATACTTTTTATGTTTAGTTCATAGCATACATTATATTTAATATTATAAGGGAACATAATGTTATTTTTAGATATCTATCGATATTTAAACAGGATGCAATATCTTCATGTATACATATATATATGTATACATACATACTTATATGATAATGTATGTATTCTCTTAACAGACAACCGAACGTAGCAGAATCTCTGTATGTCCGAAAAAACAAATTTTCTCTTAAAGGCAGGTTTTATTGCGGACATTATTCATGTTTTGTTTTTGAAAAAGCAAATGGCGCAGCGCTCATTAACCCCGCTGAGGGCAAACAGTCAAGCCCCTCGAATGGAGTACGAAAATATTACCTCGACATTGTTGGACTACTTTGCATCCCGCTACTAACGCTGATTAAGATCATTGTAGATTGGATACAATAACGGCTGAGTTTAAAAAAAATTACAACGCTCCGGAGTATACTCAAAGTCGTTATTGTAGTTTTGATTAAGTTTGAAAACCTTTAAAAAAATTATTGTATCACGAATTATAACGATGAAACTAATTACTACAATTGAAATTAAAAACTTTTTATATGACAAAAAATAGCACAATTCAGATAACGCAAACTAAAAACAGTATTTCTAGTATTTCTCAAAGTAATTTAAAATGTCATCCTTTCTAAATAAAATTAATAAGAAAATATAAACTTTGATTTCTCCTCTTCGAAAAACTTGCTTCTAAAAAGCACAAACAATTTCAAATGGGAGGTTATACGTTGAAAGAATATCAAGCTTGTTAACTATAAGCGGTGAAGCGTACTTAACGGCTTCTAGATGGGTTGGAGATGTGACTCAAGTCATAAGCTATTAGAGAGAACACGTTTAATTAAAATAATTATTTTGTATCACTAATACCATTCGAATATAAACCTTATTCAGACAACGTAGCATTTAAAATAACTTAAAAAACAACAATCCTAAATTTCATTGACAATATGACAGTACCTATATTCAAATCGCTATCATTCATGACCGGTACTAAATTGAAAAGATCCCTGTTACGAACAAGTGTTCTAACGAAGCGTGCTCTACGAATGTTCCTTTGATAAGGGTGAATTAAAACAAAAACTTGGCGCTCTCGTTCGTCAACACGAAGGGAGAAAATCATTCCGTCAGAAGTTATGATATTAAAATTAAAAGAGACTATTTATTAGACATTAAGTCCCTATAAAATCGGAGTTCCGCTGGATTTAATACTATGTTTGCAAATATAAATTATAATTAAATGTTAGACCTCACATTAACACGGACATGTATTAAAGATCGCGCCAAAATTCTCAACATACTCTTAACATAAAACTCGTTAAAGTTTTTATGAACCGATTCCGTGTATGGCTTTGTAAAAACTGAAGCCAAAATAAAATTTAAAGAATGTTTCCTGAAAGAAGAAATTTTAGCTCTCGTTTTACATTAACAAGATATTTCTGATGACCTTTTATGTTAGATTGATAACAAAAATAAAACATAAAATTCCGCAGTCAAAATATTGATAAAACCTTTTAGTAAACATTTTTCATTCTGTGAATAAGATCACCCTCCCTCCTACGTTATTTGTATTTACGACATTCGATTTGGTATAAACATATTGATGCTAACATTTTATGCGAACTCTCGCGTACCCACAGAAACTATTCACGCTGAGCTTTTGTGGTGAAATTTACATTTTTATTAAGATATTTTCAGCTTATGCAAAAACTTATGAAATTATTATTTTCTTCATATAAATTGAATGACTATTTTAAACATGTAATACATTTGTTTACCATTCTCTAGTGTTAACTTTAGATTTCTCGTTCATAATAATATATTTTATGAGTATTTCTAACTTTTACATTGGATGTAGATTTGTATTATAAACATATATGAATATTATATATTTAAATATACTATCAGTCAAATGTAGATACACAACACCCTCATCTTTCATATCCAAGAGGCAGAAGCGGCTGAAATATTCGCTAATTACAATGTAATGTAACACAAACGAAGAACATTCTGAATATATGGTTACAACAGACCGCACTCTAATTAAATTTAAACTCATCATTATTATGTGTGCGTATGTAACTATTATAATAGCGCCTGTAATGTATATTTATGCTGCATTATTATATTGTAAAGGGTGTTTTTTCTAGAGGTATAGAACTTTGAAATAAAATAAAACAAAAACGATTTCTTTTATTGATATGAAATATAATATTTTGAAAAGATAATATTCTTTCATTATAATTAAAATAAGATTTCAGGCATATGACCTCCACGACTGTATCGTACGTAGTTTAATCTGGAGGTCCAATTTTCAACGACTGTTTCCAACATTCGTGACTGTATATCGGCAATAGAGCGACGAATATTATCCTCCAAGTGATCAACGGCTTCGGGCTTATCAGCGTAGACTGACGACTTTACATATCCCCACAGAAAATAATCAACCGGCGTTAAATCGCATGATCTTGGGGGCCAATTCACGGGTCCGAAACATGAAATTATGCGGTTACCAAATGTTTCTCTTAATAAATCAATTGTGGCACGAGCTGTATGACATGTTTCAACGTCTTATTGAAACCAGAACTCCTGAACATTATGGTTGTTTAATTGATGAACGAAATACCCACTAATCATCGCTCTGTAGCGGTCACCATTTACTGTAACGTTCTGGCCAGCATCGTTTCTAAAGAAGTACGGACCAATTATTCGGCGGATAGACTGATTCGCGTCTTCTTCTACGCTACGCTCTACAGCAGAAATAACTTCTTCTGTACGCGCTGTAGGACATCTCTGTGGATGCGTATTACCATTTAAAGTAAACGATCCATTGTTAATTAAATTAATTATTTTGATGGACGATTATGTGGACCTTAAAATGGACGTAGTGCGCGATACGTTTCTCGAACAGAACCATGATTTTCAAAATAAATTTGCACAATTTGGAGGCGATGTTCAGGCGTTAGTCTATTCATGATGAATTGCCAAACCAAATTAAACACAAATCACTGGACAGCTATCAAAATAACTGCCAGTTAAAAAAGTATTGGCAACTTAAAGTTGTATACCTCTAAAAAAAACACCCTTTATTTATAAAATTTTATTCATTGTTCAAATAAACATATAATTTCTAATATAACATTAACAGTAATTCATAACATATAAAGGTAACGTACCTAATACTTCTGAATTGGAGTGGTCATGTCTCTCAAGTGATATTTAAGACTTAAACGTATCTATAATTTTCAATATGTATCTTTAATTTTCATTATATGTAAATTTTATGCCAAAAATATATAAACAGAATAAATAAAAAAACATTTCTCAACTGTCATAATATCAATGTTTGATAGAAATAATTAAGATCATACACGTGTAATGGTGAACTATGTAGAAGTTGGAAATTGAATATCAAAGTATAGCAAACAATGTCGTACAAGTTGCATACAAGCTAAGACCCGGGCTCACGAACTATCATTATGAGGTGTGACTTAGTTAAATCTGTAATACTCAATCTGTGATCAAGAACATATTCTTAATGATATAGACTATAGCTGGCCTCAACTTTACACTGTTTATAAATCAAACGATACAGATTTATATTTTCCTAAAAGATGATACCACGGAAACAACCTTTACTTTAGATTAGCAACTTCTAAAAGACATTGATTGTCAATTGTTTCTGTCCAAAAAGCAATTATTGCGAGTCTATTTAACAATCATTATAGGTTTTTTATGTTAAATGTTATAAAAATGGTCAAAAGAATTTAAAATTATTATTAAGAATTAGACCAAAGAGTAATTTATTAAAATTACAAGTAATATACTTTGGTTTCTGGTATCCAAACGGAATTACTATTTAATAGCTTCACGTACACAAAACCACAGCGTCCTGGGGGAAGACTTGCTCTGAATATTTGTTTGGCAAAATTTAACTGATATAACTCCATAGGAGTTGTTTAACTGAAAAACATATGGGTTTTCTATTTTCTAATTAGCCAGATTATTACTCTGAAATTTGGGTTTCTACCGTATAATGAGTAGACCTTTACAAAATAAAGGGATCTCAGATTGTGTTACGCAGTTTTGTGCGATTACAATTAATTACAATGATTGTAAAAGAAAACCAGATGTATATCTAATGTATATTAAAAATTGCATTGAAAAGTATTATACTTGCCATGTATAGCCACAGTACTGTTATATGTGGACCCTAAAATAAAACATGGCCAAGTCGTGAATTTTACATCAGAAAAGCAGCGGCTTTACCTTGTCATTCAGATAAGCAGATAAAAATAGGCGAAACAGATAAATTTAGAAACAAAAGAAGAGTTTTATTTCTTTGTTTTAACACTTTTTAAATATGTTAAGTCAAAAATTGTGCAATTAATACGAAGCAATTTGTAGAGTAAAACGTGTTGGCGAAACACCAGAGTAAATGTTTACAGTTAGTGAGCCCACGGTTTGTCTCTTAACTTTGTCCTTGCTCATATTTAATTACTGTGCAACTGGTCTTTTTTCTTATTTTGTTTTAGACTGTAATGCGTTGATTTCCTTATTCTTAATTATTTTAAGTAGAGCGTTGACCTTAGAAATCTAATAAGAACGAATAAGTGAGTAAGGCTCTTTAAATGTAATATGATAATTGAACATAACTCCTTATCAGCTATTAAGGCAAACGTCGAAGGCCACACCATCACAAAATTAGACGGAAAATGTATATATATACATGTTCTTTAAATTGGCTAAACAAAAGATTTGTAAATTAAATAGATACCTGTTTTAATAAATTACACAAAAGGTGAATTTATCGCCAGGGATTGATTTCAGTGGCTCCGACGATTCTATGCAACACGGTCATAGTGTAATCATTTCGTTCATTATAATAACAAAGTTTTCAATATACAATAGTTTGGTTAAATGAAGCTTGACGGTGCTCCGCGATGGGTAGTTACATCGCAATTTAACTTGAATCCCCAGCGACACTTAATATTGTAGCGTTAACCGAAATCGGCTAAACTTTGTAACAGGCTAAGCTGAAAATTACTCGTGCTGGTAACATAAATATAAAAATAATATTTATGACAGCATGCATTCCATAACAGTACTAATAATTACAATTACAAGATCTCATTTGTATCTTTTGATTGAGTAGAAAATATATTCAAACTAATTAAAAACTATATCAACATAATTTTGATAGAGTTACACGTTACGGAATGTGTTTTTATGTCTAGTACAAACTTAATCACAAGACGATTTCGTTTGAATATTTTACAGGAAAGATAAGAACACGAAACATTCTATGATTGAAAAGATAACAGCCACAATAACCATTTATTTTATACAATAATGTTATATTATATTTTAATTTAGCATATGTACCTTAAGTGACAAATTGAGAATGTTTGACATTAATTTTATTACAAATAATTAATCATTAAATTTAGTAATTAAGAAAAGACATAAAGAAATTTTAAGCGCGATACAAATTGAACTTTTAATTTCTTAGACAAAATTTTATAAAAATCTTCTACGAGTAAATTTGTAGAAAATTTTATTACATGATATAAACAAGATACCTATGAATATTAGTATTTTTAATATAACAATGGAAAAGATACAAGCATTAAAAAATCTAATAAGGATTTGATAAAAGCGTAATTATTAAAAGACCTCTGTTTGTATATATTTGTTCGCGTACATGCTTTGCAGTTATAAGCGTGGCTTAGTTCTTTTGAGTTTGTGGCTTAAAATATCTTAAGTTATCTTTAGGACGTCAAGTTAAGGACTGGATGGATACTACATGAATCTGGTATTTTCATCAGATCAGTTGCTCGTTGTTTAGATACGTTTCCACATGTATAGATTATGTTAACATAAAGTATACTTTTTGACTATACAAAATTAGGAAATATTAAAGTATGCCTAAGAAAAGTTATAACAAACATGACATACATTTTGTATAAAAATATCGAAATGTTTATTATTTTATATCTTAAAAAGAAATTCAATCTTTACTTGAAATAGTTTCAATAATAATTATAACTGTAGCTCTCAATTTTAATTCAAGTAGCATATACGGACCTGGAGTAAGTAAATAAAAAAGAATGAACGGAATAAAAAAGCAATATCGAATATTCATAGTAGCTGTGCAGAGCAGCGATTCTATTTATCTGTGTATATTTGAGTTTTAGAATGTACATCCAAGATAAACCAAATAAAAAAAAATATCCAGTTCAAATGTTCATATGGTTGTGGGAAAAAATATACCAACATTATTTTTAATAACAAAAATTTAAGTAAAAAAATTTATTAGTAATATTTTGGGAACCTTGTGATTGCTATAAAATATATTATAACTCAAAGGTATGAACAATGAAAAACGTTATTGTAAACGATCCATTAGTCTACAAATATTTAGTGAAAAGCTTTTCCCACCTAACCTATTTTCATATTGTCTCAATGCATTCGAGATAAGTAACCGAAGAAGAGATAAATGTCCCCAACTCAACAAGTGTGTAAAACAATAGGGGGAGGGAGGCTTAACAAAGAAGCTGTATAGCAAACAGGGAGGCAGCAAAAACGCTCAACTATCGACTGGGTCGAGATTGTCTGCAAATACCGCCACTGCAACAAAGAACTCAACAATACAATACTTTTGTTTTAAATCGGATAAAAGAGTTTCATACACGAGATGACTATATTTCGTTTGTTGGTTTGCCTACAGACATTTTGTATTTTGTAAAATCATTCTACATCATCATCACACTGAAACAGTAACTATGAAAAAAAAAATAGTTAAAGGATTTGACTGAATAAAAACTGCATATTCTAAATTATGTTTGCGATTTTTGCACAAGCCATTAATATAATTTAAAATGTTTGTTGACTTTATAATATAGGACATAGGATGAAAAATTTCGTAACTTAAGCAAATTCAAATCAAATTATCTAGATTCTACAGTAAATAAGTCTTCGAGAAAATTCTAACGTCAGAAGTCTCGACAAGATTAATGGATAGAATTTCGATGTCGTCTGCTTTATTTATGCAATATATTTATTTTAAATTTTATACAGAAGAACATGGTTCGTTATCAGAATGAAGAACAATGAGAACTCAAATATACATGCAATTAGTAAAGTCTGTGAATCAGCTGCAATGACAGACTGCAGTATCTGAGATGAAGATGAACAAAATGAATATTGACGAGAACTATATAATAAACGAATATTAATGACGTCGGGACGCGGTGCGGTGTTACAGCGGTCATGGCGCTCAGCCAACTCGGTGATCTGATTATTCTTTTAACTGTATATGATATGAAAACAATTTAAATTTGGGTCAAGGTTTTAAATAAAATTAAAGGAATCCCAATCCTACCAAACATATGATATATCATGAACAGTATTCATCCAATCCCAGGGAAGCAATGAAGTCGATTATTTGGTAGCTGTTGAATTGTGTATATTTTATAGTAGCAGATTTATAGCAGAACTGTATAAACAGGACATCAGGTTAGAGCATAGAACATAGTATTTGATAATAATCCTCAATGCAAATACGTCTGAAGCGGAAACAGAGTGATGTACACCAACTGTTTCTAAATTTACTGCACGACCTCTATTTCTGCTGTATCACTGTTATCAGTAGGAACTGGTTGGTACATTTAACGTAGCTTAATCAAACAAAAGAATTTTACTATTAAAAATTAACGTTAAATTTTTCTTAGATTTCTTTTAATATATTTTTGACGTCACTGAAAATGCTTTCATAACTTCCTTCTTTTTAAAACATTTTTTTTTTAATTTGATAAATGAATGAAAATGAAGATATTAGACTATAAATATAACACCATTAAAATATTAACAGCTTTCTGTAACTCTCTATACATTAAATACAATTTGGACAATAAATTCAAAATAATATTCTTTCATTATTTGTTCGTAATATCTTTATTGAAAGTATTTGTACTGGTAGATTTAAGTATTTTTTATACTAAACATACATATAATAGAAAATTATATCCTATAATTTGATGAAGACATTTAATTGTTCGTCACATAGAATTTTAAACAAAAAAATATATTAATCATATTTACCTCAAGAAGAACAAACGTACTGTACATATTTAGAAAAAATTATGTTAAAGTAATTTTTATTACTGACATTTAATTCCTGGTTTATTTATAATGAATGTTCAAATCTGTTTTCACTGTAAACATTAATGTGCGAATGAAAATGTACTTTGGATGGTTTCAAGATATGATCAATAGAAAATTATTTATGGGTTATAATATAAAACAGTCAACGGACCAATAATCTTAAATATTATACGGCGTTTAAATAACAAATAGCAGTTTGTCAAAACAGTTTAGTACTGTTAATAATAGCTTCGAATGTTTATTATATCCTTGATACTGTTATATACACGGCAGTAAAATAAATGTTTATGTATTTTAATATATCTTTAAGCTTTATTATATATCCAATTTATGTAGGATAAAAAATAGGATTCGAATCTGAGACTTCTGAAATGTCGCGTTCCAGCCGTTTTAACAAATACAACATCGTGCGCTGGCGTGAGTCGGTAAATCAAACCATCTTTAAAAATTTAAAGTATCGCATCACACTATAATATAATAATACTAACTTGTCAAAATATTCTCATACCTCAATACATAACATTATAATACCATTGAGTAAGTTTTGACCGTTATATGCAAAATACTTTGATTTTTTTTATATCTCAAATTGGCTTCGTGCCAAATAATCGATGCGTATTGGCAGAAAGCCAGGCCATATGTCGGGAAAACAAAAAAAAACCTGAGTTTCACTTAATAAGTATACAACACTTCATTTACGTAGGTTGGTTTACTTGTATTATGTGATTAATCATGTAGATATTAGAATATATTGCGATAATACATTAAACAAAGATGACATTCGCTTGACTTATGTCTGTATCATTAAAATCACGCGCGTCATATTGGATTAATACGTAATAATGTTAGTTATTTAGTGACATTTAATAGTATTTGAATCGTGAAAAAATATATCAAAAGATAGAAGATTAACAATAGCAAAAACAATTAAAGCAAATGCTTAACAAAGCCCAGTGTCCTTTGGTCAGTTCTTTAGTACTTTTTTTGTAATTTTGTATTTGTGTTAGCGTAATTTTGTGATTTGTGTAGGAAATTCAGGTTATGCAATGTATTCATAAAGTAGCATTATAAAAAAATGTGAAAATCATTTACAAAAACAAATTATACCAATTATTAAATTTTATAAATATTGAGAGAAATATTGAGCTCTGGTGAGTTAGATTTTTGAAAAGACTTTTCGTTTGTTTTTAGTGGTTTTACAGAAACATTAATCAAAGTAAATGGTTTTAAGTAGATTAAGTTTTGAGTAATAGGATATATTCTGATTCCTAAAAAATAAAACGATATTTTTCACCAAATCCGCTAAGTAAATAAACTGATTCAGAAATCGTTGAGCAAGTATGAGACAATTAACTAAATTGCTTCTTAACAATTAATCTGGTGACCATTTACAAAATTTATAGCCGAATCCTTGGCTGTAATCCAAATTTATAATACAACAATAAAAAAAGAAATAGAAAACTTTATCGCTTTGAACGAATTATTCGAATATTCTTTCTCTTGTGACAAAGAAATATTTTTTTTATAGATAAAGTGAGAACAAACGTTAGCTTTCGGACAGACAGTATGTAAAAATAACTGAATCAGTTGGGCCGAGTGTCAATTGTCTCTTCAAAGAACACTCACGGCGTTATGAGAGTGAAGAAATATCCGTCATTTACAGAATCAAACGCGCTGTCTCCTCTTACACACTCTCCCACTCTGTCATCGGTTAGAAAGTTTTGCATGAAATATATAATTTTATTTTTTTAATAACACCTTTCATTATGTCTCCTTTTACTAGATCACGTATCTTTAACAATATGTTTTATTGAACATACGAAGTTAGAAAACATTTGAATTTATAAGTGACATAAAGGGAATATTCATTGTTTTGAATCTACATACATACTTTGTTCCTAATATATTTATTATGAGCGATAAAAAAACCTTTAAGCATCGATCGATACATTTTCGACTGAATCAGCTGTGACTTGTCAGTGGACAGACAAGTTCACTCAATTATTTTGAGAGCTTGCGTTTAAGAGAGAATTAAATGAGCCGCATCCTCGTTTCAAGTTCCTTTTTATAGACGGAAAAAACTAATCTCCTTACGGGAAAATTAACTCATTTTCTTGACTATAGAATACTATTTGAATGAATGTTTTTTAAAGATTAATTTTAGTTTTGACTTTAGATAAAATTGTGGGTTTAATTCTTATAGACAATAAGAGATTCCTTTTTGTTTATGTCAAATATCTTTCACACGTCTAACTACCTAAAATTTATTACGAAATAATAGCCAAATCATTATTTAAGGAAATTTATTTGGTTGGTATATCTATTTTATATTTAGTAAAAGAACTAAAACCACACATTTAATGCACATAAAACATATTAAAGTAGTATTACAAGCTTCGTTGAACTGCTTTAGACCGACAAATGAGTATCGAAATAGAAATTCTTTTCCTTTAATTTCGCTTCGGGTTACATTTTTAACTTTGAAATGGATACCATTCTTGGATGCTTTGCATTTTCTTACATTTTTTTGGTTCGTTGGTCCACTACTTTTATTTAAACTAAAACTGCTCTACTTTAATTTATACCAAACTACAATTACAGTAACAAGCAGCATATTTTTAAGACACCTATAACAAATATGTACAACACATTAATATTAATCACTCGTGCGCATACGCACTCACGCGCACCCAGACGCACACATACACACGAGCATACCGTATGTACATACGAGCACACACGTATAATTTATAGACAAGTCATGCCATGGATTAACTGCTGATCAATATGAAAATAGATACAATCTGATACAAGCACATGCGCCACGTTGTCACCCGCAGTGACAGTAGAGAAACGGTCCCGCTTACAGTCGTCTGCGGATTTGGGCAACTGTGCCAAGGGTTCCGGGTTCTAATCGGGCTACGATACTAGTACACGTTATTGGAGTCATACAAGCGTGTACACGTGCCTCTAATTTGTTGTTCCTAAAATATTAAGCTACTTTAGTTAGGGTTCAGTTAGGATTGTTACACACTGATCCAAAGTAACGATGACTAATTTTGCACATAGAACTTTGTGAAATATTTAGTTTACGTGTTTTCGAACTGTATTTTTGTAATAAAAGCGATTTCTGAGATAAAAAACTTCCTATAATATTAACAGATGCTAAAATAGATGTAAATTTATTTGTAATTAAAACCTTTTAAGGTTTATGTGTTAATTTATTTTATGGCTTTTATATACATTAAAGTGTAATTTAAACGTTATAACACCGTCCAATGGCGAGTTTCATTCTAGAAATAAATGTGAAGTTGTCATAGACAATTAGTTTTGACACGTCGCTCGTATAAAAACATTTCATTGTTCCAACAGCAGACCACAGCTGCCACAATAACTTACACTCTGATGTCACCATTGTAAAAGAACGGAATATTTTAATTGCTATCACTCACTGATGCTATTGTCTCAAATATTTCTCTAATGTGTCCAACCACATTATATCGATTAATTGTCATCACAAATGTTAAAAGCAACGCTTGAGACAGGTGTCCCGTTGAAGAAGTTTATATATTTCACGTTTACACATAAAAAATTCTAAGGAGTGATTCATTAAAATCAGTTTAACCCAGAAAGAAACAATTTTTAATTATTTTTTTTGTTATTTTGTAGAGGATGGAAATAAAAGAATGAGTAAGATATTTTATTCGATTACAAACGCAAGAATATAAAATTTCTTAGTAAGTTGTATTACTTAATTAAGGTATTAAACAGTAAGTTTCAATTAATTATTTGTTTAAGAATAGAAATGTCTTAAAATAAATGTACAAAAGCTTTAAGAAACTAGATAATTAAAATAGTATCAAGTAAATTTTAACTATTGTTTTATATTATATATTTTATACTGTTATATAGATAGCAAAAAGTCAACGTAATATGTTTTACATATTTATACGTTTGTCAGTAATAATTATTAACCACGTCGAACATTAATTACCAACCAAGACGGAAACTACTTCTATTTTTTTTTTCAAATTAAACTTTGATACGACTCAATATATTTAAAGGAGGTGGAAATTATTGCTTCAAAATATCTCTTTTAAAAATATGTATATAATATATATGCATTTCTGACCAACTGCTTAAGCCAATGATTACTACTCATAGAGAATATCACAATTTATTATTAGTATATTAAATAGTAATTAAGGTACAATCACTGTTTTTGTTCCAATCATTAGTATGAACCAATACTCCCAATCAAACAGTGATAATGTGGTTTTACGATAATGATTTATGATGTTAATCCATGTAATTGGTTTGTAAACTAAATTTGATTACGCATTTGTAAATGAAATATTACATTTCGAATATATATAAAATATTCAATAATATTATCTTCAATCAATGAGTTATCCGTGCATAAAAAGTTTTTGGAAACAATTTTTTTTTATTGTTAAATAGAATTATTGCATCTAGTACTGTTTTAAACATACATGCAGTATTCACACGAGAGACGCCGGATAAGGAAGCTAGTATGAAATATAACTTTATAAACGGAACAAACTCAAAAGCGTTAACATGAAAGTTTCCAAAGTTGAAGATTACTGAAGCGGTTGAACAGAATGTAGAACGCTTTGTCGACTTTCAATTAAAAAGTTGGTAGTGAACACATTCTCACGTCTTACATATACTTAAACACAAATGAAGAAGTAAACATTCAGAAGTAAAGGAACATTTCACTTGATAGTACATGTAAGGCGTCTCAAAGTAAATGGAACTTACTGCAAGAGGAGACGTCTAATGGAGAACTATACAAGTATTACCTGGAACAAAAAATATTTATAAAATAAATATGAAAAGTAGGACACGCGTATCATTTTTTACACAACCTTTCAATACACAAATAAAATGATGAATATATCCGATTAACTTCTGAAAGCTGTCCCGAAAAAAGTAAAAAAAACAAAACAAAACAAAGCTATTGAATTTATAAAATCATTATTGGGTCGGAAATAATCCGTTTTCCTAAAAAAAATTCTAGTTAGATATATAGTCTAAATAAGAGGCAGTTATAATAATTCAATACTGATTTTAATAAGTTATGAATAATAAGTAATTTTTATTTAAATAAATTCAGCCTGACTTATTATAATCAGGTAAAGAAGTAGTAGTAGTCCCGCATGTATCCTAGATTTTTTTTCTAAAAAAATTACCATTACATTCAATTACAATGATAGTAAGTCTTATAATATTAAACAACGTCATCTGGAACTAGTAAATTTATTTTCAATTTTTTAATTTTTAACTTCTAATTCAAATGTTTAAAAGTTTAGGCTTCCATATTTCTGTTTCATTAGTATATAATCATAGGGTTACATAAAAGGAAATTTCAAATATTGTAATGTCAATTCATAAAAATTCACGTAAAGCGTGTGTAAAATGAAGCTCTGGTGTTTCTTTGTGGATTTGAATCATTCCAAGAAACCCTCTAGACTTCTACAGAGATAAGCTGAATATGAACGCGTTAGCGAAACCAAAGTTGACTATTCCAATTATTGATTTCATTGTGACTGAAAAAACAATTTTACTTCACTTGATTTTTTGGTAATCGTTTGATATAACAGGGAAGGTGTTATTCAAGATTTGGCTAAACGTTTACATTAGAACTGTGTTGCCAACAATTTCCAAAGATACAACCGTAGCTATTAACAACTCAGACCGGATAATTGTTATACACCACTGGTGATTTAAGACATTGCTGACTTTCCCGACAAATGGTCGCTAAATTTGTGGAGCTGCAGTTTTAAATTTTACGATAGCTATAATTCTCACCGGACCGTGTATAAATAGATTCGGGCTTGTTTTGGGAGTTGAGATATTTTGTTTTAAGGTTTTGTAAAATGTTTGAAACTTATGAAACAGGCCAAACTACAATATTAATGAATTATAAGTCGATTTATTATATCAACCTTATAAAGAATGTTTATTTTCAAACCTTATACATCTTACATTGTAAATCACTTATAAATAATAAAAAACGATATAAATATTTCACATATTCTTAGAGTACATTGGAGTATTATTATATTACAAGTGGTATTTTATAATGTGATAATAAAAATAATAATCGAAGAACAAACGTCGAATCTGGGTGAGAAATGGCTCAGACTCGCTAATACACTTTGAACTGGCAGCTTGGCAGCTTACATATTCTCAAAGCACATCAAGGATCGTATTTTTGTTATACCTAGCATTAGGTTTTGATCGCTACATATATAACTGTTCCTTGTACACAGAGCCGTCAATGAGCTTAAATCGTGTTCCTAGACATTCATAGATTGAGACATAAATAATCTTAGATGTACGATGTCTCGTTGGATATTATAAATTGGCATTATTCTTTAACCATTGTTTCTTTTCACTATAGACATCTCCTTGGCAGATATTTTGTTGGCAATGTAATTTTATTTATATTTAAATTTCATCGCCTTCTAATTATTTACTTTCATATGAGATCGTATATAACAGATATATATCTTCTTGACGAAACTATTTTTATTTACTTTAACATGTTTTGCTGTTTATACTATTAATATAACCTTATTGCATTCTGCCCATGAAGTATTGAATGAAAGTATAAGTATGAATATTTAATTGATATTTGTTATGAAAATTAATATTAAATAATGAATCAGATAAGTAACTTTTCTTGCTTTAGGAATATTCAATATTGTCTATATATTTGTTAAAACTATTACAGGATTATTTGAACTCCAACTATCATCGATTTAAGTGGGTAGCACCAGATAAGAAGAAAATAGAATTTGTACAGACAACAACAGGCCAAATATAACATCAATGGTACGTCAAAAACGAGGTCTCGTCCATCAAAAATGCTCTGATACATCCAAGGCATTGATCCCCAAGACTTCATCTAACCCACGCCTTCAGCAACAATGGACACTATTGGCGGTCCGGACAATAAGCCGCCCACTTTAAAAATGTCAACCCACCCACAAAACATTGCCAGAACGTAGTGGCAAACGGCCAACCATTTGTAAACGAAGACTGCACGTTACACATGTAGTTACAATGACAAGACGCGCTAATGATCGTCAAATTAAATATGTCTTGTTTTAAAAGCATTCATGTGTAGACTTCTAACATTTTTATGTGTTACATAGGAAACATATTCAGAACCATTCATCACATTTGAGAAACACATGGATAATGTGATACAAAATCTACAACTTAATAGCTCAAAAAGTCCGTAACTTAAAGGCTCCAGTGACGTCGTGATAATGATTGGACATCAATAACAGAGTGATGTTATAACCGATCAAGTGATAAATCTTCGCAACAGGTGAACATCTGGCCACAAGCCAGTATCGAAATACTAAAATTGCGGGAATCGTACCTGAACGTAATGTTTCGGAAGTAACTGTTTCTCAGTGGAATTCACTTTTAGTCTGGGGAAGACATTCCACTGAAAGTTCTGCGTTCGAACTTTCAATGGGAATGCTATTCTAAAATCTATTCTATAAATATACAAATACAAAAAATATGTGGTATTGGTAACTTGCAGATTTTCCAAACAGTTACCCGAATCTACATACTATAATTTTTGAATATATATATTTAAATTCACCAATCCTTATTAAGTTTAATCAAAACTAAATTATGTACAGAATTTAATTAGAATACTCAAATATTTACTAACTTAGAATAATTAGTTTCAAAACCAAATAATTTCTCTTTCGGCTATGATCGACAACAACTTAATCGTGTGTTGCTTGAGAAAACCATTAGCAGAATCAATGTATCTCAGACAGCGACAACTCTGAATGTGATATAATATATTCTGAAAATGTAAATAGAGATCGCAAATAACAGATATTTAAATTACTCTAATGTGTACTCACTCAACTGATTTATGTCTTCTGATTTTTCATTTGGAAGTTATGAGATTTGTTAAACTTTTTTTTTTTACGAAACCTTAATTTGTGAACTTAATAATTTTTATTACACCAAGACGTTAAATCTTTTATTCGATATTTTCAACATCAATTGGTTTTTATGAACCCAAAATAACTGATTACAAGTGATAAAAGTTGAGGGAAAATGCTAGGCTTGTACATTATGATAGTATCTAACGTACATAAAAATAAAAGTTCTCAACACAAATCAAACCTCCCTGTATGTAACACTATACTTGTAGTAAACGATACTGACGCTCATACATACATATTGTCTAATAAAAGGAAATTAGATTAAGTGTCCGTAGCTAAGGATCTGGGTGAAGATGCTTGTAACTAACTTAAGTCTCCACTACACATAAAATGTAACTTGTTTTGTTCCTTGTTTCTGGTTTGATTAAAGTTTTAATTTTATGATGGGCGACTGAACATTTGTTTCCAGAATTAAACATAAGCGTACAACAAACCATGATATGGAAATTTGGCTTCTGATATCATTTATTATAAAATTATGGATAATACGTACTTTGTGAAGTCCTACAATGGTCGATATTTAAACTCGAATTATGATTTCTAACTCTAAGCTTGTCTTCTTCTATATATATAAAAAATGGATTGCTGTTCCTTAATCTCGCTAAAACACGAGAACAGCTGAACGGATTTATCTTATCTTAGTCTTGAAATGTTTGTGGAGGTTCAGGGAAGGTATAAAAGGTGAAAAAAATTGATTCATTCCTGGGAAAACCATAAAAACAGCCCTTTTCAATTTCCCATACAAACGTTTTTTTTGACATTAGATTTGGCAACAACTAATATGTCAATCATTCTGTCGCACTTCAAAACACGGACATTTATGGCTTACAGGTAAACTCCAAAAATATAAATAAAAAAACGTAATAGATATTTCTTGATTATTTGGCGATACAAAGTTCGCCAGGTCTTCTAGTATAGAAATAATTTACGAAAATCATCTTTTAGACATAATAAAGCATATTTTTTTTCATTGTACTTGTTTTTGTGTTAAGTAAAGAGTATATCAAAAATTTATAATCTATAGATTGTCTTGTGAGTGTTACAATATTCCAACTCAAATATTGGTATTCAACTTATATGCAATTATCAAAGGCTTATGCGGGCCTTATTGACGTGAAGCAAAGAGTAAATATTGCTGCTATTCAAGACCAATAATCACCTAATTGATATATTGAAAATGAAGTTTGAACATTTTTTAACCTAATATATTACAGATGTACAATTTTGGTAATTTAATTTTACTTAGCTATTTTTAATAAAATTGGACAAAAATCTATGAACAAATTGAACTATATTTATTTTTAAATATATGTATTATACTTGTGATAGACGTTCCAGTATTTTAGTTATTTCTTTATTCATTCCGTCACTAACTAAAATGACTTACCTACACACAAAATACATTTAAGTACAAATAAAATAAGTAAACAGAAGTGAGAGGAACTAATGACCCTCTACTCTACTAATGGACAAAGTTTTTCGGCCACAAATCCTAGTCCAGGGATGGGACTTAGATAACTTGCACCTTAACATTTCGTGTAAGATATAGGAATAGAGATTTAAGAATTCCAATTTTTGGTTGTTTATTTTTGTTGAAGATATGTATAAGGGCAAGGATTTTTAATAAATAGTTATATGAACTTTAAGAACCATTGGACGATAAAGATGTCAATTCTGTACTTTTAATAATTAATCTGAAATATAAATGCGATTAAGTATAAATGTATTAAACATCTTGTTTAATATGATCCGTTGATTGTTATATATTGAACGGGTGTATGTTTTCTGTAAGCCGTCCATGATTCTCATTCATTACTTTCCGGATCAGCGGTTATGAATCTCCGAGTGCGTGTAACGATGCAATAATCCATTGTTTATCTCACTTTTAAAACTCCGCAATGCATTCGTTCCGATCCGATAATGGATTCAACGATTCCTTTATGTTTCAAAAAATACAGTTTTTAAAATTCTCCATATATTTTTCAAAAATATCATATATAAAGTTAGAAAAGTCATTAGCGCATGAAACTATAGCGTTAAATTGGACTAGCAATGTACACAGCGAAATATCGCTAAATAAACCGTCCATTTATTACCTCGGCGGCACCAAAAACGGGATAGACTAGGATATTTTTCAATTTGCCTAATTGAATTGGGCGTTGGGTGCGGAGTTCAATTTAAAAGCGCAGGTGACTAGAGCTCATTCAATCCAGATAGCAAATCGATTAAGCCTAGTCGTTCGAGTATGGATCGTCAACCTTTCATCATTTGTGGAAGAAAAGAAAGCAATTATAATTAGAAAAACAGAAAGTTCTACACAACAGAAAAATAGACACAGGCAGGCACCCGTTAGCTTCTTAACGATGTTATATCTGAACCAATATTTGTATTAGGTCACAATGTAATATTTAAAGTCGAAAGTATAAAGAAGTACGATACTTCTAAATAACAACCAATCACACATATCAGTAAGGAACACAGATTTTATTCAATTTATTTAAACTCGTAAGAGCATTGAAAGATTAAGTTTGACTGCTGAAGAATAGCACTAACAACTAATACCTTTTAATACTGCTGTTGCTACAAAATGAATATTTACGACTCAACATTTTCAGGCTATTATTCTCAGCAAACTCAAAAACAAATATCACTCCGGAAGCGTTCCATTTTATAATTTTATTACAGATTTCAACGTATTTTCTGTTTATATTGCAATTGTTGGTATTACTGAGTTGATAATGTTGCATATCACACGTAGGTAAATAAAGGTTGCTGTGTCTATTAGAAAATTAATATTAATGACAGTAATTAATTAACTGTATATAAGAATAAATGAGGTAAAATGATATGTTCATATAAAGTATTTATAATTAGTGGCCTTAAAGCTCGGATAATGTAAATTGAATTCCCGATAATGTATTGCGTACAGCAGCAGATAAGATAGTTCTCATCGCTTACTCTTAAAGTCAATATCCTCGATCTTATGTAATTGAAAACTTACCATCTGTCAGTGATAAGGTACTCGTATTTCTGTGGGTTATAAATATTACACATAGGAAGTTGTTTGTCATCGCGATCATTTCAGTACGTCTTATCCGGTCTAGAAGCGATGGCTGAAATTTTATGAGTTCTGGAAATCATTTTGTTTTTCGGCACTTCAAAGAGTATTTGTTCGAGTATCATGGTGGTAATTTAAAATAAAATGAGTTTTTTTAAACACCTCACGGACGGATATTTTAAGATTTGATTATTATTTTTTCTTGTGCGTTTATCAAAATTAATTTTGTTTAAATGTTTCATAATTACTGTGTTCGCAGACAAAATATTAAAGACGTATGTAGATTTTGCTGGAATCAAAATTATATAAACATCGTAACAGCGATTTTGGACACGGCTGAACTTTTTAAGAACCAACCAATACCTTTTACATTTCGTTTTGAATCAAAAAAAAATCTGTAAATGTTCCAACGCAACAGGGAAAGCGATTTATAACAATTGAAACGGTGTTAATATACTTTTATTTTACGAAAAATACCATTACATGACAACCAACAGGTAATAAATTTGTAACATGTGATTCAGTAAAGGAATTGTAGAATTAATATTCATTTATTTTTAGATACAAAAACAGTTAGTGGTATATAATAATCCATAACATATTTAGAGGTAAACCATTTTCTTCAATATTTATTAGTTATATAATAAAGGATATAAAGTTTTGTGTCAAGCTAACTTAGGTTAAAGGCTGTAAAACACAGACGCTCTTTATTGATAGTAAAGAGATATCTCTAAGATTGATTGTAGCTACAGACATACTACTACATAATAACAATTTTCGTTTTATTTTTCTCACATTTGTACCGGCTTATGTTTAAATTAATGATAGTCGTACATTGTGATTATTTTGTATCAACGTTAATAATTCTCCGGAATCTCTTTTTATTATTCCATGTACATTTGATATTTTTGTCAAATCTGATATTTTTATTTTATAGACCAAAATTTATAGCGAAATCTTTTAAATATTCAAAACTTTTAATTTTATAGGGTATTTTTTATAGTTTCTTTAACAATTTGGTTTTTATTTTATTACAAACATAATACACCGATACAAAAAGATATTATTTCTAAGATACGAATTCTATATTTCTTAAAAATTTAATCTCTTTATGAATAAATATAATAAATTAAATGTAATGATCAGTACCAAAACATCACGATATATATCTCTATAAAATTAAATATATAAAAATTAGTAAACATATAATATATAAATAAAACTTATCTCCGCCGGGTTCAATGACTCGTGTAGGCGTTACGTTGTTAGCTGGAATGTACCCAAATTATGAAATTATCATGTTTACGAATTAAAAGCTTAATTTCATTACATTAAATTATATGTGTGGTATCTCAAGTGATACATATATCTTCAGAGTAATATGATGACGTGTTACGTAACAGACTTGAATAGCCAAAAAATTTATGTGTTATTTATTAAAATAAAAAGTAATTATTTAATTTAATGAAACTGTTAAAATACAGGGAAATAAAAATTTAAAGTATATGAATAATAAGTATATTAATTCATTAAAACATTTTTTTGTGAAATTATGATGGTAAATTTTTCGCTTGCATTTTGTTACATAGACTAGGTAAAATCAACTTTAATTCCCACGCACAATCGTTTAAATACTTTTATAAATCCCTTAGTTTGTAGATGAAATTGAATTTCATATTACCCGTTTACTGTATGTTAATGATTAATTTTATGACAGTCAGTTTTTGCTTGCCGATAATAATACAAATACACAAAATTTATACCTAATCACTTAAAGTGCTATCTTGTCATATTTTTTCTTATACATATCTCTTAACCTCTTTCATAAGTTGCATATAAGTCTCGAAAGAAAAGAAAATTTAAAATCTATCATACACACTTTGTAGAACAATCAATGGTACTAATATACGTACAATACAAACATATTATAACTCAAATTTAACATACCTTCTACAATATTAAGATAATATATGGATGTCCTAATAAATGTGTAACTAATTGTGCTTAGAAGCCTATTTGAATATTTCACACATTTATTAACAATGACACAAAGGCTGAATTCATACATTTTATATAAGATTAATTAACGTGTTAATTACCTAGACTGAGGACGAGATACGCCTACTACACTCCATTCCATCACTACATTACTTAAAAAAGAAATGTATATTTGTATCTAAGAAAAAGCTTTCATGCTTGTAATAAGGAAAAGATGGTTGAAATGTAAAAGCATTGCTTCAACACATTCAAGAATACGCCATTGACGAAATAGACGACAAGTTTTGAAAACATCCACCATCGAGCTCATTAACTTGATTATGTACCACCTTGGAACAGTTATAGTCAAATATTCTAAAGAACAACATATTAAACGGGACCTTGTTCCCAATGTATTAGGGTAGATATTCGTTTGAACTCTGGAACCGTAATTCAGGCTGTCCCGTCAGTATACTTTAGGGGAAAAAATGTAGAGGTAACCATCGAACGTGACGTTAGGGGCTGGTTTGGGTTAGACCGTGTAAGAATATTGTGATATTTTATATCCTATAAATGCTTTCAGTTCCTGCGTAACAGTTTTTTTCACTGAACTTACCGAATAGGGACAGCTACGATAAATAATCATTACAATCTTTAAAATTACAATAATCAACTAGCGGTTTTATTCATATAAAAAACATTAATGTATCGATTTCAATTACAATCGTTACCTATACACGACCTCTGAAATATCATAGTACTTCTTATATACAGTTTTATTAAATATATGTACATAAATCCATATATACATATAGTATATAGTCTTACTATAGTAAGTAATTGAAATATAAATTTCCATTTTACTTTGAGTCTCTTGACCTTTGTTCTTTGATCAATTTATTGGTCCAGACTCAACTTCATCGATCTGTTTTCTTCATATCTATCTTCTATACCTTAAGCTAGGTACTGTTTGAATCTAGAACCGTTTAAATATCATCACGGCTTGTGTGTCTATCTTTTAATGAGAAATAAATACGTTATTACATTTATATCAAGTATATTTACTATTTATCATTTAGTAGATAATAATTTACAATGAAGAAAAATAATAGTACATTTTTTCCGATCATAAATATATTCTTCAATGTAATATGAGATCGTTTCTATCAAATATTTTTCTATATAATATTTAATATAAAGATAAATAAACATGATATATTGTAAAGCAATATATTTTATTGGCCCGCAAACAAATGTCCGTATCAGATAAAATATATATCCAAGTGTATTACAGTACACGTTATTATTCCATACCACCAGAATCCCGGATCTCGTATCTAAACTCTCAGGAAGCACACAATTTACCTAGCAGCTTTAAATTTGCATACCGTGCACAGCGTTACCTAGATACTATCGTGTGAACATCGTATATCATGCAGAGCAAACAGTCAAAATCGCCGCTAGACACCACCCAAAGTCTTAATTACTTGAACGAGGTCCCGAAACAGAATTATATTAACTGTACCGCGAAATAAACGATGACTTTTTAATAACAAGAATTTAATTAATTAGATACATTCATAAAACTCATATTAATTTTATAGGTATCATTAAAATATCCAATATAAAAAGTTGAATGATCTTATTAATTAATTGTATAATATATAAACGAAATACAAATTATATTCAACAAATCAAATAAATGAGATTGTTCATTTTGTTTACAATTAATTATCAAAAGTGATGATGAATAAATCAATACATATTATATTTGTACATTATTGACATAAAAGCACAATTCATATGTTACCTACCTATTGTTTCATAATGCTCTGAACTGTTAAATGTGGTATAATTATTAATAACAATTTATTTCAGTCTGCTTAAATCTGCGTTTAAATGAAACCAATTTAGATAGACTTTGTTAAGTCATTTCACTTATTACCTACAAAAATATTTATCATAAGGATTCCATGTTTATCAAAATAAATTCAAGCAGAAGATTATAATATAAATGAATAATATTTTAACTTGTCTCAGATCGATGTGTTTTACAGTTCTCTTTATATTCTGTTTTGTAATTTCATTCCAAGTTTTAATCCTTCCTTTTATTATAGATTTTAATCCTTCCTTTTATTATAGATACAGCTAAGGTTTCCTAGGAATGAAAAATTGCTTTGAGATTATAATATTTCTAAACAAGATATTTATCTTCGTTTGTTATAGAAGCTAATTATAAAAATGGCGTCTAGCGGCGTTTATTGTTGTGCAATACTTTAATAGAAACTTTGGATCTTTCTTCGTACATCCACGGAGAGTCGGCTTCACCGGATTTATGAGGTACGTGCGTGAATTTTAAAGTGGACGGACAATACGAGCTCGCTGGACTCACTCACTGTCAGATACAATATAATGACAGAATAATAGATTTTATCCACTTATATATGTTCCGACACTTTATATATATTTTTTATTAGGTTTTCCAATGAATCTCCTACATGGTCAATGCTTTGAATGGTATACGCTTAGGAAATTTAATATAATAATATGTAGTTATGAAAAACAACATAAATAAATAGATTTCATAACATTCTGCAGGTTTGCATAATAATGAATGATTTCTCATTCTGTCAGAAAGAAACTTACAAATAAATATTTCTTATAATTCCTATGACTTTGTTTAAAAGATCTACTTATGGAATTAGAAACAGTGTTTCTTTTGTGAAATTTACAAAAAAATATGAATTTCCTTGAACACAGCAACTTTTAATTGTTGTTCCAAAGATATTAAACTGCTTTTGACTTGGTTTCTTGTACTGTCAAAGTTTCAAACATCGTAATACTTTTCTAATGTTATTTAACATTTCCCAAAGGAAGGTTATTCAGATGTTCGTTGGTTTTTAAGACAATATAAATGAGGCAAAATTTACCTTTATTATATCACAAAGGATATATCAATAAACATGTTAATTTGTTTTGAACACGAGATATAGTTTAGATCACTTCAGATTAAAATAAGTAGAATCTCTAATATAACAGTTGTTGTTTCTTAATATAATACTAATTTTATGATAACTCAAATTATTTTTTAGATAAAAAATATATTTAATGAGGTAATCGATAATTGTTTCAGTTACATTCTCCTTATCATACATTTGTTAAATTTTAAAGTACTAGAATTCATAGTGTCAAACTTTTTAAATCAAATACATCTGTGAATATAAGTTATGACAGATCGAAAACTGTCAAAAGGCTTTTAATATTCTACAATTTTAATAAACCAGTAAACACCTAAAATTACTATTTACCAGTTAAGAAGTTACGTCTGAACACACAAATTTTCCCAAATAAGTAAAAACCAGAATATTTATTGTCAATTTATAAAAGTTTGTCCCATTCATGTAATATGATTTGAGATACTTAATGTAGGCACAGGAGTGTTTCAAAAGGTATTCTTAGAAATACTAGTTCGGATGTTGGTTGAGTTTTTGTTAGTCTTACGTCTTTCTTCAGACACAAAAGCTTTTGTATGTCTCGGTCTGAATACATTTTCTAAAAAGATATATCGCTGTTCGATGATTTCGTAACTTAATTTATTTAAGTATCTAAATTGTAAAAATAAGTTATATTAAAACTTTATATATGTAATAAGTGTCTTAAAACATAAAATATGTGTATTTCTACCATTTAATTAAAACACAAATAAACTGAACGTGTTTAATTTAAACTCAAATGAAGCACATCTCGTCCCAGTCGCTTTGCCAATTAAGTTATCATGCTTCTTTGGTTTTAGCAACTGATGCAATTCAATGGGATGAAGGCAGTCCTATAATATAATAGAATGCAACTCTCATCTCAATTGATATTTGATTAGTAAACTCTACCTATAATAACCGTTAATAAAAGTTACATATTTATGTTAATCAAGGTACGAAATTCCGACCTATTCATTCAATAATGTCGACAAAAAACCAGTAAAGCAGCAGAAAGTGTCATACACAAGCTATATATAATAGCATTATTAAATTTATTGAAAAAATAATCATATTAATGCAACTCATTGCTTATTAAATTGAATACTAAAACTTTTGGTTTAATATATTCAATTAACAATCCAATTTGTGATATATCTATTTCGTTTGTTTGTTTGTTATGATTAAAAATATTATATTAATAGCTAATAGCATAACTATTGAGAGACGGATTATACAGGAATTTTAACCCAAACTTATTCTTTATTCGTTAAGTGTTTGACCACTTTTAAATTCATTTTGTACCACGAGAAAGACAAACATTTCCTTGAGCATAACGTCTTTAGCTCCATACTTCGTTCAAATACTTATAACCGTTTGTACAATATATAAATGATAATTCAACTTCGGATCGTATGCAAATTTAAAACAATTTCATTCAAAGTCAGTAATCTGTTTCTGAGTGTAGTATTAAAGTTAAAACGTAAGATAAAAGTACTCAAATAAAGTACTCTCCATGTTTTAACTCTGATAAAGCAAATATTCGAGCGTCAGCATTTAATATTTTAATGCTGATTTTGCGAAAACAGTTAATTTCATTTCCAAATATCATTTTTAGCCTTTCCAAATAGAACGGTTTAAATTCATGCCTTATTAAAAATTAAATAAATACGTTCTAGATATTAAGATTACAGTAATATTATTTATAATTACATACACATACGTCCTTTAAAAAAATACAGTATAATAATGTACAGGTAACAACATAAATATATATACACATATACTATACAATTAATTCATATGTTTAAAAGACAATCATATCACAAAAACTTATTAAGATAATAATTTTATATTGGATTGACTTATAAAAACAAAATAAGTTTTTTTGTGATGAAAAACTTTCATGAAAAATATTTTTTTAGTAGAAATTTATAAAACATACAATAGTTATCTCAGCTATTTGAGAAAAAGTGTATTTCATAACCAATAAATATCAAAAATAAAGCCTTCGAGCTAAGCTTTTACGGGCGTAAAAGAGCAACGTGTTGATCCAAGCCTGACTGTCAATAAATAGGCTTCGAAGCTTTTACGCAAACTTAAAAAAGTCCATTATCTTATACATTTACTTATATATTTCATAATTTATACTGAAATAACAACTCATAATATACAATGAAATGTAAAGTTACACCGTCATAAACATAATACTGAAACTCAATATGTATAATGTATTGACTGAAAATGAAAATTTTAACAGGCGTTCGTTTACGTTTACGTACCTCACTATCAGTCAGTTACGGCTTGTCACGTTAAAGATAACACGTAGCACGTAGCATTCGTCCGTCGGGGTAGTAAAGGCAGCGGTTCGCGTGCGTCTATGCCGGCGGCGAGACAGTGACTGGGCGGGCGGGGTGTTTACAGGACAACGGATTACAAATGACAAAAATGCCGCTTCAATACCTTATATTAAGGTAGGCTACGAAGATATTGTGTCGTTATATACGTGTTAGGTCGCCGCGGTGTTTGTATAACGATGTGAAATGCTGCGACTCCACAAGACTGAAACTCATAACGAGTTCGGGAGATCAGGTGGTTTAATGTCTTTGAATGTAAAAGAAATGATTAATATGTAGAAAGGATATTTCCAACGTTTTAAAGACTCAGTATCTCACAAGTCCTATACTTTAATAGGAAAAAAGTTATGTAATAACTTTTTATTGATATATACATTCTAATAACCTAAAAATTGTTTTCTATTTTATTTTAAGCACAACCACAACAAATATGTATTTCAAATAAATATAATCTCCAAGAGGTCTTGTTTCCATGATCCCTTCTGAACTGAATGTATTCGTAGAGATTCTGTACAATTAATATCACAATGAGTCATGTATAGCTTCATCGATTGTTATTATTTCAGGAGCATTAAAGATCTCCTCTATACTGTACAAGTTTCAACATTTCAGTATCCAGTAATTGGATCGGAATTAATCATTATTCTCAATGATCTCTCAGCTTTGCTCGACAAAATGCTCAATATCTTTATTTTTTTTTTTGAAAAAACAATGTTAATTTATTGTCCCTTTCAATAAATATGTAATTTGCGAAATACGATTGTCTTTGTTCAGCTTCATCGGAATAAAATAATTAATTATGAATCATTAACTTTATCCTGGAAAATTTTATACAAAGGTATAATTTATAATTTTAATTAATTACATATATGAAATACATACATATATGACATACAAAAACCTATAGTAAAATAAGTATTTTATCTGATAGTTACGTTTTGGTATTTACACTGTCATATACAGATATGGATGATTGGGAGCAATTTCGTAACACGTTTTAGTGTAGTGGCAATAACGTTTAGAAGAGTAAGCCACAGTTCATACAGTCGTCGGCTTTTATTAAAAACACTATAAAAAATATATTACAAATACGAAAAGTGCTATTATATACAATTAAAGATAACTAAATATTACCTTTAACAAATGATAAGAATAAAGTAATTTCCTTTAATACTATATGAAGTAATATATAAACATCGGAATACAATTTAATATAAACACTGTCTAAGGATATTGATGTTGTTATCACTGAGCACGCGATTCAGCAATGAAAATTGACGACTTACCACAATTATCCGGCTGGACTTTATTGTTTTTGGAGTGTAATTGAAAAGACATACAATTTTACAGACAATGTAAATTAGAATTAATTGTTTGAGTAGCGGGTGTTTAATAGAACAGGAGCGGGAATAAAACGTTTTACATTTTGAGTTCATTGGATTGGTTTAATTAATAAAGTACTGTAATGTTATGAGTTTTGTTACGTTTATTACGAATTAACAAAAAAAATACTGTTTTGAAATATTTAATGAAGAAGAAAACAATGTATTATAAATTCTAATTTGAATAAAAAGAGGATACAATAGTTTTCAGTGCATAAGTATACTGAAATGATCTTAGTTGAAAAAGCGAAGTATAAGGACTATCATTGAATATTTATAATATTACTTTTGTATTGCGAATTTTTCTAAATTTATAATCAGTTAAAATATAGAGTAAGAAATAATTACCGATATTAAAATCATTGACTGCATAGATAGTATCGGTCGATATAAGTCAAAGGGGCTTTCCTTTCAATGGGGCGATAACGCTTTGATGGGTATTGGGCGTTGCAGATATAACACGTAGGCAGTTCAAATATGCTGAGGTTTTTATTGTGAGATGATAAGCATGTTAAGATTAATTCAGATAACTTAAACGGCAACGACATTCTGTTAATATGTACCAAGAAAGTCTATCAGCAATCATGAAAATTAATTATTTGCCTATAAAGAAACATTACTGCGATAGCAAAGGAGCTTCACTTATATGTATTTTATGTACTTATCTTAATGTTTGTTTTCAATATCAACAATTTTTTTTTCGAGTTGTAAAAATTTAAATTGTTGTACGACTTTGATACAATAATATCTTGGGAATTCTAGAACTGATACCACTTTAAATCAATTGAAATAGTTTTAAAAAACTTTAAAAAACAAACCATATTGTTGTCAAAATCGTTAATTAGCAAAAAAAGTCAAGTTAGCTTGCGGGTAAGTTTAGAATCGACTGAAAACGTACGGAGTAATTAATGGGAAGTTTTATGAGCGTTTAAAAACACGGTAGTATGAAAGAAAAACATGGACGTCCTTAAGGATCTAGGGACTCTCGTCGTGGTCTGTTAAATCGTCGAGATGTATAGAAATGGTACTCGAGGCAACGTACGAGGTTCAACTTTAAGAAATGCAAACGTTTCCGCGCCGTAACAACTTTTTTGCATTTAAAAAAGTTCTTTTGAGCCAAGGAAAACGCGAAAAACTAATTTTAAACCAAGTACATTTAAGCCTTTCATTTTACAATATTTTAAATTAAATTTACCTGTTGACACTATAAAAAGCTTTGATCTTTAGGATAAGCAATTATTAAAAAAAAATCATCAATCCAATTTATTTTCTCAAGTGTAAATAATTTTCCATTAGGTTAAACTTATCTTTTAATATTACAAGAAAGTATTTTTAAGTTTAACAATGTAGTAACAAGCTCAATAAGTAGAAACATTCATTTATTTCAGAATATGTTTTTCAGTTCTACATTACAAGAAGTATTCTAATGTAAAAATATAAACGGTAATTTTCGTATTAATTGTTCCAATTTAAATAACAACAATTTTATTTTTGTAAGATCATAGCAATCCCATGCAATATTCTAAGACGCGTTTCTCTACCACCTTTTTTTCATAGTAACTTTTTTTTAGCTAAAAATTCAATTTCGCTAACATTCGGTACAGAGGCAAAAAATATTTTTACATTACTGGAATGTTATAAAAGGACTATTTTCTATTATGAGATGGAACATATTTTCATGTTTATTTTTATTATTTGAGATAAGTAAGGTGAATCCTGGATCAGTGGTAAATTAAACGGGAATTACTGAATTCCACAAATATATACGGTAGGTATTGAAAAACTATTGTAGGATTCCCTAGGTTAATAATATTTTCTTAATTTTAGTTCTCAAGACAAATACACAGTAGTTTTCCCAATGGGAGGCTATTATATCAGCCATCGTCATAGCTGGCACTCATGAGACAGTCATGCAGATTATGACAACCAGTTTTTAGTGGGAGTAATGAATGGAGTAGCCCAGCAGCTATGCACCAAGCCAGGGGGGCTTCAACGTAAAAGTTAGAGACAAGCTAGCACTGCAAAGACAGCCGAATATGTTTAAGCACAAATCACATGACTACGGTGTATCCTTCTCACGTAGATGTACGAAGCTGCAAAGCTTCCAGAGCTTCGAACTTTTTATAAAAGACAACCTTTAAATAAGCTACAAAGTTTTCTATAAGTCTGATGTCAAACGAATTCACAATTAGGGCGCGAAACTCTTTTTTTAATCCTCTGGGTGTAGAAGTTACTGGCCCTCGCCTAAGAAGTCGGGAATAATTTCTATCAGTCCTAACTACCGATGATAGGAAGCCATGTAGAACCTAGTTTTCATCTAGCTTTATATTCCGTACATTAGCTAGCTTTGTATTCTGTACATACATACGTACATGGAACCTACACCATATGCCACTTTTAAACATCTTCGCGGTGACCTACATATATGTATACGGGTTTGGCCGGAAGCAGCCGGCAAACTCTAAAGAACACCGGTGAAGTTGTGCAACCATAGGCTTAGTGGTAAGCATTTTTGCTTAGGCATGTCCTATTCTCTGTTTATTAGATTTTAAGGAACTTCTGACGTAGTAGTAAATGGTTTGTCATCTGATACAATAGCAACGTAGGCATTCCTCGGAACCGTAAGAAGCGAAGCAATTACTCCTACATACGTACAGCAAAAGATTGCAACAGTTTGCCTATATTTTTGTTCTCCCCCACTGCTTTACTCCTACTGAGACAGTGAGCTTAACATCTAAGACAACATTTTTACTAATCATCAGCCAACCTAGTTCTAAACAAATAATATTTAAGATAATAAAGCAAATGTGACACAAACCAAAAATGATATAAAATAAATCATATTTATTTTTTTATAATTAAACACATTAAGGAACTTAATAATTTAAAAATAAATACAAGAATTTTCGGATTATCACATTTTTTTATATATAAAAAACATATACATATTTTTTACATAAAAATTCAAAAACATATAAAACATTAGCAACGTTGAAATATTTTTATACACATTTAGACATATTTACATTCGAGGTGAACACCATAAGTAAACCATAAATAAATAATTTTGTTTACCTTAAATTGTAGGAACAAGAATAACGTTTGGAATTATCATTTTATTTAATGTGCGGCTAAAACAAAATAAAATATTTCTTCGACATCACGGAAAAAATGTGATATAATTTTGCATAAACTCAATTAGTCCCATAATAATACTAAATATTTTTCGTAGACATTGTTTGTACATATGTCTACGCCCAATATTTTTTCTTTGTAACAGATTGAAACTAATAAGAGACCCAGTCGATCCTTCCAAAGATTCTTTTCAAGTAAAGGAATTCGAAATTGGAAAAAAGATGCTGGAAACTTGTTTGCCAACTTTGAGCCGCGGGCTTAAAGCGATTCAGATTTAAATCGGGATGTTTTCATCACAATAGACACTCGTATATCCGACCTTTTGTTTATATCTATTGTGGGATGGGATGGATTACGACGAAGTGGCATCCATTATTTATAGTATGCATTGAATATGGCAACGCATTTTGAGACCGAATTAAACTGTCCACAATTATGTAGTTTAGAATTTAAACTAACTATTTTTTTATTTGACTTAGGCGTATGTGGTTCCGATTTAATATCATTTATAATTCGTTACAAACTTGGCATTCAGGATTAAATATAGTGCTATCTTTATAAAAATCTAATCTGGACTTTAAATCAAGTTAAATTTATATGGTCAGGCGATTGATAAATGAAAATGTATAATAAAATGACAATTAAAAGTATGTTTCATGATACCTCTATGATTCTACTTACTTACGTGTATAAGTATCAGTTAAAACTATAGAGTGTGTAAATATTACAATCTCTTTAATCATCTTAACCAACTGTAAATCAGTTCTGCAAATTGGCTGAATTTCGATGTGGTTTTAGCGAAGGTGTTAATATTATAACTAAAGATATCTCAACAGTCTTTCAATTTAAGATTTTAAAGATCTTTAAAAATTAATTACCCTACACAGCTTATTTATATGCATAAAGGTTTTATCCGTACACCGATCTTGACCAGTTGTGGTCTGTTAAAAGTTAAATTATAATTATTCTTAAGCATGATATATAATAGTCATGTATACAGCTGTTTCAAAAAACATCATAATTGAAAACAAGTTTCAACTGAAAAAAAATAAAAAAGACCAATTGAAAACCCAACATTAGGTACATGTTATAGTAAGTTAGGGTTTATCGGGAATCTCACTTTATTTCATCTAATCTCGTCCGTCAAACACAAACAACAATTTAATTTTACGGTCATCCATCTGGGTTTGTTTTTGTTTTATTATCAACAATTAGAAACTTTTCGTATTTTTGATCCAACAACTGTTTTTAAATTTTCTAGTGATGCAATTTCCAACTCTCGTTTATTTAAGTGACCATAGAGAAGTTTTAAAACGAATTTTCAATCTCGCGAAAGATTCCGGAGCTGGTAAATTTTGTGTTAAATAATTAAGTGATTAGGTAATAATTAAAATTGCGGGGAGGAACATTATAAAATCTTAAACACTTTGAACGTGTCAAAAATCAAGTATAGATAATATTTGTTATAAATTTAACATTATAAGTAACGTAATAAACAAAGGCATCAGAATGAATTACTCTCTTTATGATAGTTGTGCAGAGAAATGTTACTTCATAACGGCCATTCATAAGACGCGATAGTCGTTTTGAAATATTCATTTAAAGCAGTTCTCTCCACGTCGTACTTTTGCTACTTGTTCCGTATAAATCTGCTGAATTCTGTAGTTATTTATGGAGTCAAGCAACTTCGTTGTACTTTTCACTTAAACTAGTTAATTAAAATGGTTTCCTATAAATTTACAATATTCACATGAAATGTGACAATAGTTTTAATGTGAATAGTGTTATTGGAACATTCAAAACTATTCATATTATTCAATACAAGTAACGATAAACTTAGTTATCTTGCTTGAATATCTTATATAAGTTATGTCCTGTTCTAAATTATTAACGAAACTAAAACAATTTATGTAATAGTAATGTTATGTATTAAATTATAACAAAGCAAGTGTATATTTTTCTCATCTTATTCAATAATATTTTGCAATAAACACATATCCTATCATTGCTTCTTAAATAATCCCCATGCACGTCCTTATCTCTGCCGTAAAATGAAAAAAATTGTTTCAGATAATATCCGGAGCTGCTCCTTTAAACTCCAGACGTTTATAGTTTCATAACATAATGTAATATCTTTACATCTCTTATACTTACTTGTGTATACATATACTCTACAAGTTTCCTTGCGCCCGAATGAGCTCATCCAAAGATATAGCGAAGTGTAACGATTAGGGCGAATGCAATGGACATTTATTGAAATTATGGCTCAGTATCTTAGAAGAGATCTGGAGTGGACCCTTTTTGGAATTTAATGAGTGGGTAAAGTGGACCTTCGTATCTCTATTTAGGAGTTAGGTACTTCACTTTGGTATTGTAATTGCGGGTGTTTGGAGCTTCTAAATTTATCACAGGGAATATATAATTGATGTGATATAAATTGTGAATAAATAAGTATATGTTATCTAATATAGCATATTAAGTTGTGCTGTCACAAATGACTAATTGTTGAACCACACACAGGATGTATTCGTCACACGTCAATGACTTCGGCAACATATCTGATAATTGAATACCGAAGTATTATAGACATAGCTAAACAGATTTCTCAACAAACTTCGTACTTATACGAACTAGCATTATTTGTCTTAATCTGTTTTGATAATTCATTCAAATGCACAATTGAATGTGATAAAAATTGTATCATATATATAAATAAATTCCGAATACAATCCTCAAAATGTCATATAAAAAGACCGTTATACGTTAGATAAACAATATTGTAAATATTTGAGTGTTATCTGGAATAATATTCAGGGATCCAAAATGTCACCCTAATTGAAATTATGAGTTAAAATCGTCGTTCCATTTCACTCGGCCACCTTTCCAATCCTTTTAAGATTCGTGACCTTTAGAGAAGGGATCAGATGGGTAAGTATGATACCGATAAATGAATAAAACGTACAAAGACCAGCCTGACCTAATTTGAAAGTAAACATAATATGAACTGACGTCGTTCAATACGTAAATTTGAATGTATAATTTTATTCTATTCAAGCATATATAGTATTAAATTTTTATTTATTAGACGCAGAGTCATGGTGTTTCATTCCTTACTTAAAGTAACAAGAATGCCCTCACAACACGTGACTGTATCAAGAGTAATAGCAAGCTGGTTGGAATCTAAAGAGATTAATTAGTCACTAAACAAATCTCCGTCTATCGCCGTCTGACACGTGAGAATAATAGTGATCTAAAAGTAGTATTCTAGTACTACAAACATCTTCCTGATTCTATTATAGGATACTATTCTCTAGCGGCGTCTGATTATACGATCAAATATAATCAAATCTCCAGAAACTTTGCTATTTTAATACAATTTAGTTGTTAAAGTGAATGTTTAGTAGTTACTCAAAACCTACTGGACATAAATTTACTTATACATTAAATTTAGTTTATCAAATTAAAATGATGTAGATTTAACTTATGCTCGATTATTACAGATTAATAAAAAATCTTTATAATTTCTAAAATACATTTTCAAATAAACTATCATTGAATATTTAACAAAAGACAGTTTAGAAATCGAAGCACTTGATTTAACAATACGCTACGTTCGCTCGATTCAACACGACTCAAGAGCGACAAAGGATAATATTATTAGGTCTTGGCAAGCTCGTGCGAGTCGATTTATTATCGAACAGCCACCGAATATTTCTCATATGTTGTGTTATAGCTATCACATAGTCTAATTTGAACGCAATTAGCGTATCTCGTACGGTGCTCAGTCTATGTCCACAGTTTAGTGTTATTAATTCGTGTTATTAAATATGAAAGCGGCGCGGCGTCTTTGTTGTTTAAATATAAATCATGAACAAAACGAAAAATAATATCTAGGTCTAAAGCTTTAATAGAGGATGTTCACTTAAAAAACCGCAATGTAGCCAGCTGGCTTATCTTGTAGTAACATTGGATTAGGATGGCGGATTAAGCTTCGTAACATTTCCGTCTGTTAAGAAATAAGAAGACTGCAAGGAAATGCCTCTTAAACGTGGCAGTGTTTAAGCAGTTACTTACAAGTTTCTCTTAATTGTTTTATTTATTTTCAAAGCAACATTTTAAAAATTAAGATACAATTTATGCAACATGATTTGTATACTTTAGTCTGATTCATGTTATATATGGAAATAAATTAACTAAACAAAAGTATTTTTAACGGAATGCGCAGTCGTGTAATAAAATTATGTCCTCAGTGAGCCGGTGTTTGTAACATAATCTGTTAACAACAGAGCAAACATGAAGACGAACATACAGGTAAATATAGCCTTTAGAAAAAAATACAGTTGACAAACTGACCCGTTTTAACTTGCTGTGATGTGGTTCGCTTTGTTTGATTTCATCAGAAAAAATGCAATATTTGACTTTCCTGTAGAAATTATAAACATGCTCTCACTTCTCGTTTTTTTTTATTTTTGCTGATGAGTTTGGGTTGTTTGCTTTTATTTTTATTCTAAAAATAAAAGTCACATGTATTACACTCACACTCTAATTGAAAAGAATATTGTTTCTACATTTTTAAAAGGAATGCATTCATTCATAGTGTCGCTTGACGTCATACCTATTCTTTATTTACACTTGAACAATGTCATAATATAATCAATGCTTCCGCCTATTAACAATGACTACTCATGCGATTATTTAATCTAATTAGTACAAAACCAATACAATTTGCAATGTTCAAACAGAAGTCGATACCGAAAGTCAATCTGTGGGTTAAATTTGACATCACCTATCTTATCCGTTACGCTAAATTACAACAATTTTTGCTATTACAATATGAACCTTATATCTTTGTGATAAGACTTTTGATTTACCTATACTGATTACATTCCCCTCGTCTTGCTACAAATTAATTGCGTCTAATGAGACACATGAAGCTCTCAACACGAGAGCAAATATACATGTTCCGTGCTGATGGAAATTCAATCTTATAGATCTAATATTAAGGTTTACTATCTAATATGGCTGACAAATGATGGTGCAAATTTTGTGCAGTTTCAACTAACTTATGGCTTTGTGATAATAAAAACAGAAATTAAAATCAGATAGCAGTGCCAATTAGCAGAAACTAGCAAGACTCAAGTACAATACACGTTTGCTTTGCCAGGGCTTGTTAGAGTCATTTGCGTTGACAATATAAATAAAAATATTTAAAAATTTTTTTATAAAACTTCAAAACAATGTTATGTAAACTAATATATAAATCATATCCAACACACGATACTGTCACTATAATGGTATAAACGTTTATTGTGCAATTTATTCTATGTAGCTATCAAATTAACTAAATATACTGAAAAATATGTAAGTGATAATAATTTAATATAATAATAATTTTATCTATAGTTTAAACATTATTCACTATATCTGAATTTTATATAATCATTATGAAACATATACATGTATTCATATAAGAAAATATTTGTAAATACTTCATTTTATTATCTTGTTATATTTGTATGATTATGTAAAGATTTTTTAATAAATTAAACACACATTGATTATCATATTATCGTCCGTTAAAACGTTAAGTGATGCGGTTATCAATTTTAATAGTTATTTGTGCAAACAAACAAAGCCCCATATAAGGCTTTTAATCAGAGGTCGTAATCAGCGATCGGTTGAATTAATTGGCGGACATCGGCTGGCGTTTCATTTATGAAATGTTCTAATTTAATTAAAATATGAATTATTCTTCGTAATAATTTTGGTGGCGATGGAAACAAATCCATACTGTAGTTGATTCTTGATATGTTGTTTGTATCAAACGTCTAGTGACGTTACAACAATGAGAGGCAATCTCTTAATTGAACACTACTCTCAAGAGAGGCTCGTCTCTCCGAAGTATGGATGGATGCGAGGCATGTTTATAGAATTGTATTGAAGTGCACAAGATTTTCTATCTTCTGAATTTGATTTAATCAGAAGCCTGAAGTAAGGTAATAATATTTGCATTTCATATATTTTAACTAATAAATGTAAAGTAACTTGTTAGAATTTACATCCAAATAATTATGCTAAATATTTGTTTTTGTGTTAATCGTAGGCCTCACTTAATATAAAAGTTCTAGATTTTTTCACTAATATATTTTTTTTAATAAATAACTTAAAAATATTGTGATTATTTATAGCATAAAAGGTCTATAGATGTATTAACAACAAACATTTCGTCTAATTGTGTAATATGTATATAAATAATTCTTATAACAATTAACCTTTTAATCAGTTAATGTTTTTTGATAAGTACTTTTTTTGGTATTGATGATTAATTACATGCATTACATACTTGAATGTTTTATTTTTTTAATAAACTATTTTGATTTTATATTTGAAACTTATACACTCAAAACTTCTATGAAAATACATATTTAAATTTATTGAGATCATGTTAGATACTTTATTGGTACAATTTTCTGAATTACCTAGAACACAATACAACAGTTAAACAATGCTAATAGATGCAAATTTATTCGGAAGTTTTGGATTCATAGTGATTTCAACGAAGCAGGCACCATATGCAGCCTCCAAAACTACCAACTTTATGACTTATTAAATGTAATATACGATGTAATCCAATAAACATAAGGTTTAAATTTAGTTGTTAACACTTCATAATGTTATATCAAACAAATAAAATGAGAATCACAAATTAAAAAATAAAATTAAAATCAGTAGCTTTCGTGTTTGAATATGAAGTTGTATTATTTAATAGTGACGCAATTTATTTTTAACGATCACACACAGTAATGAGAAAAGCTGCATTTTAATGTTGAAATTTTCAATTACTGTTAATGAAAGCTTTATGGAAATGTACTGTTATTAACTGTCATTCGCGTAACATCCAAAATAAACAAAAGTACATATATTACTTATAAAATTAAAATATTCACCTTCATCAGAACCTGATTAGGTTGTCGATTTCCAAACCATAGGTAAATTATATAAGTCAATTTGATCATTTTATAAAAGCAGACGAATCTGTTATTTAAATCACGATTCTTTCAACTCTCGTTCAAGAGCAATACAAACTTTGGAATGTGTTTAACATAATTTATAACAAAGGTAAAGACGAAAGGTGACAAAACAAAAACAGAGCTTGAGATAAATTTTGACATAAAATACTTAAATAGAATAAAAATAAGCTTGAAAAGGATGCTTGTATACTTTATCTTTTCACATAAAAGTAATCAATTAAACCAATCGTAAGAAATTAAAGGAATACATATGTATCTCATTGAAAGAGTTAGAGAAGCGTCCAAAATATAGATTTTTTTAATCAATATTCTTTTATCATTAATCTTTTTTAATTTTACGAATAAATGTATTTGATTCTAATTTTGTAAGTATTTACTTTTTTACTAATAATATTTTATGAAAAAGAAAAGTTAGTTTAAGTAAATATTATAATAAAAATAAATCTTATGAATGATATTCAAGGAATACTGATAAATTCGACATTGGTGGTAGCGATTTTGCTTTCATGAATAGGAACAATCTTTGCAGCTACTTAAACGTGATATTATATTCTGGTTGCTGAAGCCATAAAAATACATCAACTTAATATTTACAATTCAACTCTACTCGTACATGTCACTGAATACCTCCTAAACAGCTAGGCCGATATGAATGCCCTTTTTTTGTGTGCATTCGAGTGTCACCCCAGGTGGTTTTTATTCACAAACCAGCTCAGCAGTTGGCGCTACCGTCGCTATCTATTTTATTTAAAATGAAAAGGCCGCAACGTATGTAGTAAAAGCATATGTTTTAACATACTTTATACATTTCTGTCTCATCGCAACTCGAGGAAGAAATCGCTAGAAATAACTACTAACTAACTGGTTACAATATAAATTACTAAATATTTCGAAGATATGCAATTCTAAATTAAGTGTACTCATATTTGAATATTTTCTACTCGAATAAGTTTAGACCAAAATTAAGTATTCTTATTCTTTTAAATTATCTATTTTTTTTTCTTCTAGAATCTAAACCAAAAGTTTAGTATTCAATACGCCTAATAAAAGTTTCAATTAAGTGTAATAATTGAAGCCTGACTTTAGTCTTATATTCGCAAAGCAACATTTTAAACGTAAGTAACATTTTCATCACAACGAAACCGGCTACATGTCATGGCGGCGAACAGTCTCTCTCTAACATATTCATCTCATTGTACCGGCGTCTAAAATTAAATTGAAACCGTAACTCAGTATAGCATTCACGTAATTAACGTAATATTATAAACACGGTGACGTAAATATTACTTTCACGCTATTTCTGGAAACCACGGTAATTCGATTTTGACTCGGGAAATAACTCATTTACTTCTATTAGTGTGGGAATTATGAAATGTTATACGCGTTTTGTTTGATGCTAAAATTATATATAAAATATTTAACCGCGCTATAATATTCGTTTCGTATTTTGAATGAAAAATATTTCCCAACTATGCTTCGCAGTAATTTGTTTCCCGACCGATATGAAATGAAATGGAATGGAGCAAATACATATAAAGTCGGATATATACTGATAATAAATAGAATTCACCAGAAAACTGTAAGTACGCTTGGATATTAAAAACATATTTTATGGTATGAAGAGGGTAGTTCAATAGACTCGTAATAGATTTTATTTAATATAGGTGAATTCGAATGTCGCTTGACACGTTTTGATAAATTGCACTTGTTTTGAGTAGCAATCAAATTAAAATAAAATCACATACTAGTGTATTGTAGCGATAAAACTTTAAATTTACTGTTTTCAAAATTATCTTCATAGTATTATTTAAACTCAGTTCATTAAAGCCAATACTCAGAATTATTAATTAAACAATATTTAATATGGAGTTGATTTTGGGCATTGATTAAACAATAAATATTAATTACACTTTGTCCCACACATTAAGGGTCAAAACTTATTTATAATCTCAGGAAGTAGCAAAAATATAACTCTAAATGGAATCCAAATCTAAATAAGGAACAACTTAGCAAGGATCATAATATAAATATCATCATCATCATATTCCTTAATCAGGTATTATAAATATACAAAACAAATAATGCACTAGGAATCTTATGATACAATATTTTTTTTTTAACGCATAAATTAATTTGATTACAGGCTGTTACATAGAAGAAAGTGAAGCGCAAAGACAGGACGTTCTTTTCCCCGTGAGCGATTACTTCCAGGTTATGTTGTGGTTAGGGACTAATAGAACATGAGGATGTAGATTGAGGCGTATTGTGTATATTGAAACAATATATGGCTAAACAAATTAATAGAATGCTAACGAACAATGGACGTCTCAAATGGTAACTTAGTATGGAGATATATAGTTTACGACATAACTTATACGAAATATTAAATATAATTATACTTTTCCATGACTTATAGTAAAGTAGCACCAACCACACATTAAAGCTAAGAGTTACAGAGGTAGACACTCTTCACTGGAATGGAATGTGCGTAGTAAGAAAACGATTGAACCGAAATTTTTAGGATAAAGTTATTCTCAGAACGTAAGGTTCGTTCATGAAAATCACCAAAGAAAAACATCTGGTCATGGACTATATCTTATATAAGTCCTGATCTTAGAAGAGAATGGTATAGGTACAGGTACAGGTATAGGTATAGGTACAGGTATAGGTAACACTTATTCTTTGGTAAAGCTCCATAAATAGTGCTTACATAATAAAAAATATTTTTATAAAGAATAATTTATTTCTTTGATAACATATCACTAGAGTAATGAAGAGTTAGCTCCATCAACAACAATGTTGAGTTAATAGTGAACAAGTTTGACGGCGTCGTTGTTATAACAGACACAGAGGACCAAACAATGGTAGTTTGAGTGTAATTAAAATCATATACGATCATTGAAATTCCTCATTGCAATGCTCTGACATTAATTAATCAAAACGCCGCCAAAGTTCCCTTTGATGTTCATCTGCGCTCATTGGAGTGCAATATCCGTGATTCGTGCACTTGATGACGTCATACCTCACGATACATTACTTCCGATCAATATAAAATAACAATTAATAATAACTTATTACAAAACAATTGATTTCTATTGATATTTCGTTTGTAACTTTTAAACAAATTCATATTTTTTTGTTTATTAAATATCCCGAGCACGTAATGGCAGATAAAGCGCAGACTAAATGTTACATAGTTTTGTATATTAATATAGTTTATTCACAAAATATATATATTTTCTGACTTTTTATTGAATGCATATAAAATAAGCTGTAACGTGTCACTTGTTTTTTTTATATCTCAGTGCTGAAAGCGTAATGATGTCCTATTCATGATATTACCTATCTGTAATTGTTAACAACTTTTAAGAAATATGCATTAATATTGTATGGCTTGTAACATGTACATATAATTGTATAATATTAAATTATGACAGGAAGTTTATTAAATTTTGGATGTCTGTTGAATATTTTTAGTGCATCATTTGGGGATGGAAGATTTAGGTTAAGTGATATTTGATGATTGTCAGTTTGGTCGGTTTCAAAATATAATACTTTAACAACACTTCATATAAACAATTAGTTATTCGTCAGTTCATGGTTATCTGAATAAAGTTATAGGTTGATTTTCTCAACATTGCGTGTTTTACTAGACGACTAGATAATCGTCTTAAATTAAGACTTAATCCTCTTCGATAAAATATGCTTCCAACTATAGAATAAAATCAGAGTCAATATTATTCCCTAATAACATTTTTTCATATATTCCCCATTGCATTAAATAATAGGACGGCCAACGTCGCAAGTTTTGACACCTGTTTGCTGTCATTTGTGAAGTCTTTGATTTATGCTCGCACTGCGTACACAAAGACTTGAGTTGACAACCCTTTAAAATAATTGATGGCCTTTATAATTTTGTTAATGTTTTCATGCATCAAAACTGCTTGAGTTTGATATTTTTATGACATACATTATGAACAGCTGGTCTGGAAATATTACATTTTTTTTAATAAATGATAACCAGGCGAAAATGCTGAGAATAATATATTTGTTCATTTTGTTGAACAGAATAATACACTGCGTTGGTAAGTGTTCGAATGCTTATATAAGCTGATATCGGTGAATATAAAGATCCATTAAAGAGTCGACGGGGCGCGGCCGGGACACGATGTAAGCTTTCAGTTACAACGGAAGTTTGTATACTAACAGAAACGACAACGAACTTCCAAGATTGAGTTACTCATAACAAATGTACAACTTATAATTAGACGTTGAAAATAATGATGTTATTATATATATTATAAAGATCACTAGTTTTGAATGTATGAACAAAGTATAAAGTAGTCGGTAGATACCGAATAAGGTAGCGCGAATCTAGTGTTAGCTTTGGAATGGTTTTAAAATAATAAAACATCATATAGCGAGGAGAATTCCATTTCACAATACGAACGCTACATGCGAACGACCAGCGAAATGTACCGAATGGTGCATTAAAAAATCATTTATCGGGATGCCTATATATTAAATTTGACCGACGGCACGAGATCAACGGATACGTGTCCGCTATCGGTATATTACGATGAATAAATAATGGCCGTACGTCCATTTATTTTCGTTTTCATTTTTTGTTAGGAAGCTTTGTAACCACGAAAACATGAGACCGTTCCCAAATACATCAGTGTCTATACATTGATGTCGTTTGAATTCTTTATAAAATTAAAACAGTCTTTGAGATGACGTTTATTTTGTCATTAAATTAATTTTGGTAATTCTAAATAACTTATAACGTAACATGGAAGAAAAAAGTAGAATATTTTTAGAACAAGTTGTAAATCACACAATAAACATGGGATTTCATATATTCATCCAGTTCCCATGACATTTATAGTCATTCGGGAGATAAAGCTCCACGTCGAAGAAACAACACAAATAAATCATAGATATTTTGTTGAATTTCAACTCTTTCATTGTGTTTCAACTGTTTTAACTTTAAAATTGCTTTCACTGTACATTTATAGAGAATGAATGATTTTAACGAATATTTTTTATGATTCAATAAATAACTCACCTTGTGATGGAAAATTAAATTGACGAAAGCAACATTATCGATCTTGTATAATAACATTGTCACGAGATTGCAAAATGATTTTCTTATTAAGTATAATACAGTACAAACTGTTTTAATTTCCTGTCGTTTAACATTTTAATTTATGTTTAATACCTACATCTGCCTTCGACATCAAAGGGATATTTAAGGGTCATAAAGCTACTAAATTTACTGAGCAGCCGAACGATACAAACCGTTCTAATGTTGTTTAAACGTTTTATTTATATTACTGTATATTTTAAATAAAAAAGTGCTCCATCTAATATATGTGTTCATATAAATATGTCAATATATTTTCGTACTGATGTCAATCACTATACTACATAGGTGAGCATCGTGTAAGTATTTCTGGTAGGCAAAACAGCTAACGATATCCGTAAAGAACTTTTAAATTATACTCGTTTTTATTTGCCAATGCTTAAATCTCGATTTTCTGAAATACAATGATATTACGTATGTATTAACAAGTTTCATAATAACAAAAGGGTAGTTAGTACCTTTGTGGAAATTTAAGATAGATTTCGATAATATTTTTAGATTATTGCGTCTATTTTATGTAAGAACCATAGAATGAAACCTATTTAAAGGTCTGTCAGGCATTTAGATTAAACTCTAATCTTAATGTTAAACACATGTATTATGAATTTAGTATCGATGGTGTCCTTTTAACAGTGTTTCTTGTATATAATAGAATACAATTATTAGAACTTTCGTAAAAAAACTCAATACATATTACCTGTATCCTTATATATAACGGTAACATGGAATGCTTTATTGACGGACCTCAGCGTACCTAATGGTAGTTCGATTCATAACGCAACAGACTGCGATGTACTATAGTTTTCAGCATCAAATATTGCTTAGAATTGAGTTAAGCTGTTTTTAAATTATATGAAAAATTACCTCATATTAAGAGTAGTCATAAATATAGTACTAAAAGAGTTATACTGTTTCCCAAACCACTTTTGTAAAATTTCCGACTTGTAGATAACATAACACTGTAAGATTTTTACAAGACATAATAAAAAAATTGTTTGAAAGTATACCTAGTTTCAGATATTATATTTATTATATTTGATTACCATATTAAAGACTTCTACAAACATATAGCAACTCTTTATAGATAAATATAGTTTACTCAATATGTTAATCGTGAAATATGAATCGCCATGGCTGCATTATTTAGATTTAGAAAGTTGAGATGGTTTATTGCTTACTATAAATATATTATTGAATATTCCTTGCATTTAATTTAGTTATTTTTGTTCAGAATTTTACTTAGGCGTATATGATGCAAAGGGGTAAGATTCAGGATGGAATGAAAGAAGAATTACATAAAACAAATGAATTACAAGTACTTCAGGTGTTATTATTATTAACTGCATAAACTGACCAAATTTATCTCCTGTTCTGCCTGAAAATACTGAGAGATCATATTTCTTTATGAAACACATATAACTTCAAATATAATACTCAAAGATTAAACAGATATGGAAGAATAAAATAACATTTGCTGTTTATAATAGATCACGAACCGTTTCTAATAATGCATGTTCGTATTTTCATACAGAACATAATATTTAAAGCGCATTCTAACCATAAACTGAGGCACGCTCGCACAATGCACCAGATTTACATAAGAAATTTGCACATTTTAAACGGGCTGGCAAAACGAACTGCTAAACTTATGCTCGCCTTACTATAACTGAATCGCACCTGCTTCGTATTAACTACTCCTATTATTCAGTTTTGAGTGACGTAAAATATGCCAAGATATATTTACAAACTCTCATATGCCTTATAATATTTCAAACAAAAAATTCTTTTAGTTTTAAAATTCACTTAGTTATGTTTTAATTTTAATAAAGTGAATTATTACAAAATAAATAATATATAGTTTTTATACACAGTCCCGTATAATATAAATGAATTCATATATATTAAATTAAATTGTAAATAGATTATGTAGTTTTGGTCTCGTGGTGCACAACTTTAAATTGTGCGATAGTTCAGAACTGTAAGTGGATCATGTGCGGTGTATTTTGTCCGACTGTTTAAAACGCAAAACACGTTCAGACAGAATGATGATGGAGTGTAAGTATGCGGCAATACGGATAAAGTTTTGAATATAAGAAAAAATATTATATTGAAACTACAGTGCACATGCCAAGTTTAGGTTTCATAAAGAACAATATTAACCATATCGTTACATTAAGTTTATTTTTATGTACAGAACGCGATGGAAATTATAAGTAAATTTTGTAATAATGTGTAGATATTGTTATAGTACTGAAATATTCTAATTCATTTGTAAGTTGAATATCTAATGTTTTTCTAGTGTGTTTGTACTGAACAAAATATAAGCTGACATACGTGAGCGTTTTAATTATACAGGGAGCTTTGCTGCAGGACTGTATAAACTAGGATAAATGTTTGAAGACATACAGTGACTGGATATAACAACATTTATAAAAAAAATAGATATTCTAATTAAAATAAAAAAGTAGTAACCTATTTATAAATTCTAAAGGATTTTTTATTCGTGAACATATCTCCATAAGTATACCCCATAAGAAGCATCATTAACAACTTAAAATCTATAGATTACTAATATACTAGTTAAATGACAAATAATTCTATTCATTGAGTTAATTGTATTGTATTGTACTTGTTCTTTCCTACTATTGAGCTATTTAAAAATAAATAGAGCACTTTCAGTGACCTGAATCTATGACAGTCTCTGTTCGGCGATGCGTGTCGGCTATCTACTTCGCACACGACTGTATGAGGACAAGTATTAAAACGCCTCGGAATTTCTAGTGTTATTACAAGCTGCATTTTTAGTTACCACCTTTAAACCGACCACGTGCCTGGCTGTACACGATAATTTTATACCGATTTCCGTCTTTTAGAAGCTTCGCCCACTATTCAATATTGTACTTTTCGGAAGATACGTGAAGTTGTTTGCATGTATAATTTTTATAATTGTAATTTTAAGATGGTAATAATTATATATGACATTTTAATCACAGTATAACTTAAACAAAATTAAATAGGGATCACTAAATAACATACTATAATAAACACATGACAGTATATATCTATTCTTTTAATATTTTAATCGTCACATTTGCTTCAGATAAAGATTAAACATAGTAAACTAACGGTCTTAAGATTAGTTGTTAAAATATGTGGTGGAGACTTAAATTAAGCATATAACATTTAGAGCCTATTACAACCGGTAGATGATAGTAAAGAAACGTCTTTACCATTGCATGAAAATAAAGATAGTAGAATGAGAAAAGAAAAAACAAAATCGATTCAAAGAAAATTTTAAAACATTAAAAGATTTAGTAATAAATATGTAATTAATGACAACAAATATATAAGACATATTTTAAGAAATGTCTTAAATTCAAGAAGCTATACATAATATATGTTTAATTAAATGAAGTGAAACGATGGGTCAATGTGTCCAATATATTTTTTGGAAAACTAATACTTAGAGAAAGAAAAAAAACCACAATTTATAGCCTACATGTCAACATGAGTAAATAACACTAACGATTTCACACAAACAAATTCTCACATCAGTCTGTCAGTTCTAAATAATAGAGCCAATATTCATGTCTGTAAATGGAAACCGGCGCTACAGAGACACGTCCAGTTTGTTTATAGAACCAATGTAACAACTTATTGCTCTCTAATACAGATTTATTGAATGACGACTATTTGTATCATATGACATGTAAAAATTAATATAGATGAATCGTGTAACGTAAAAAGAAACTATATTAGTAAGTGGTTTAGTCATGTTATTAACGGTTGAAGACTAATTCAACTTATTTTAGCTTGAACTAAATTGACTGAAAAGAAAATACAGATAGTGTACTCTTATGTACTAAGTCGTGTAATTTTGATATTTATCTCATTTAAAATAATCAAGTAACTAAATATTTTAAAGTTTCATTAGTATTAGTCTTCACAAAATACAAATACCATAGACAGAGATAGAGCCTAATGTATTAAGCCTAATATTAAAAGGAAAATTAATCGACGCTGGTAACACTATAATGGCTTCTTTTCAATACCACTGTGGGTGTAACCGCAAAATGCTTCTAAGTAATGTGAGGTAATACGGATTAAGGATCAATCTAACTTAGTGAGGGTGGAAGTTCTACAAATAATATATTATAAGTGAAGATCTTTTATCTAGCTTTAATGGAATCTTAAGAGAATTAAACTTATTTAAATGTATCGAAAGGTTTCGAAAATAAAGAAACAAACAATCGTCTTAGTTTTATGTCAACATATTGGAAATCAATTTAATCACAAATATTACCATTTATTTTGAAATTGTAAAATGCAAGAACAGTTTTCAAATTTAGCTACAAGACTTAATATAAAATCAATATGTATGTATGTATTGAAAGTCAAATACAAGTTTTCCTGTTATTCTGGATCACCAATAATGAGTTCGGAGTGATCATAAAAACAATATTATTAATATTATCTAAACAATAATCAATAATAAACACCTGAGAGTAACTGTTGCCTTTGTATTGGGTCACGTTTTGTTTGTTCGATCAGACGTTCCGATGATGAAACCAAAATCTGTTTACTCAACTGTGCTTGGACAGGACCAAATTATTTCTATTAGTGTTCAAGATTCAATGTCTCAGCAAACATTTATAAAAATAGTGCCTGTGTCTCGAGCCTGATAAATTCTCGCTTATAAGCTATTTGAATTTTACGCCTTACTCTGACCAAAGGAAAGTTATATGTTAGCAAAAAATATTTTCTACATAGGCTGGAAGGAAAACTGTTTGATATTTTAATAAAGATATCCATATTGATTTGTTTTCATCTACATATATTTTCCGATAATAAGTCTGAAGAGGTAGTTAATTGTTTCAGTGGTCGTAGTTCAGAAGGTCCGAAAGGTCGCTGTCTTAGTAATTAATAGACGTTCTATATCACGCCTCTCATATAAAGATGATGGCTTTCGGAATACTTGATATTATGAAAATAACAATATATATTATGTCTATATTTGTGTGTGTGTGTCCATGAAACTATTTGGAGAAAAGAATATTAAATAGGTTTTCACCAAAACTCTAAGTAAAACTTCGATCTTGGAACATAAGATTTTAGAAAACGTTGGTACATGTTTAAATTAGAACAGATTTTGCTAAATTAATTTCCCCTCGGGCGGTAACACTTCGGATACAATTTATTTAAATTTCACGTCATTTCTCTGGGACTGAGTAATAATAATTGATAATGAAAATAATTAAATACGTTTCTCAAGATTTTAATGAACTTTAAAATTATTTAAAATAGTAAATTAGATAACATTTATAAAATCAGATATATAACTCACAATTTTATGTTATAGCTTTTATTAAGTTCCAAATCTAGTACCAAGTAAATATAAAAAGCCCTCAAATGATTGATAGGTATAATAAAGTTACCCTTATTGTATTTGTACTAGAGTGTGTTCAAATATCAATATAAATCCCTTTTATTCAAATGACAAAGCTGAAATCTGGTGTCTTGGAAAATACTAATATAATCAAAGCGGTTGATCGCAAAACTTTCCAATCTGTATGCTAATTCTCTTTATAAATCGTGAAAATGACACGACTGACTTTGCCGACTAATTAATCAGAACTAGAACTGACGATGAAGATTTTGGGATCTTCCAGCCTTTAAATATGAGCCACGGATTAGTTAATTCTGATGTGTTTATGTAACCATACACTTTTAAAACCTCGCAAATGGCACGTTCTGTTAAGTTTCTATTGAAAAACAAAACGAACATGAATAGGGTGCTGATGGAAATACAAATCGAGATCAATGAGGAAATGTTAGGCTATTTCTAAACAGGAAAACCCGTTCGAAATAAATTATCAAAAAATTTACGAAATAATATTACAGCTAAATGGAGGTATAATTGTTTAAATTTATATTGTACAAAAATTATTTCTAGAACAGAATTAACGCTTAAGTTAGTAATTATTAATTTTATGAGTTGTGGGTTAAATCGATATTTACCGACATCCTAGACGACGCAGACATTCGTCTATGCACCTCACATCGCGTGACTCACGCTATTTCATACCTTGGAATTGTTTCTTGCGCCCTGTTGAAATATAGCAATTTCAACCCTATTACAATAGGGTAAGGATCAAATTAAGTTGTAACCGCTATCAAGGTTCAGGATAGAAAAGTTTGAAAAGCTTATCAAGTTACTAGCACAATTCACGATGGCGAATACTGTCGTACGTAAAAGACAACTAAGTTTAAGGTTTAAAATGCGATTTAAAAATATTTGAAAATATATATTTAATACCTCAGATAAGTTGCAAATATGTGTTAATAAAAAAGCTACGATTCATACTTTATACCTCTACTCAAATAATCGCTTTTCACCATACGGCTTACAGCAAAACTACTTTAATAAAACTATTACAGAAGCTTTTTGTTTTATAATACTGAATTTTTATTATAGGTACCATAACAAAAACAAAATTCCTCACAATTAAATTTGTAAATTTTTCACCTGCACAGAACAATTGATAAGTAAATTCCCTTTATTTCATTGAAGAAATATATTTAAGGGAATTGTAAGTACAATGTAAATCAGGGCTATACAGATAAAATCCTCAATTACCGGTACGACACAGTCAAGAATTGAAAAGCGTAGAAAACTAGGCGAAGGAAAATGAATACCTTATAAATAACACACAGCCTTATCTGAATTAATTAATCTAACGAAACACGCCATTATATGCGGCGATATAGAATCATTTTATTTTCATATTCCGTTTCGAAAATAATAAAATAAGTTAAAGGTATGTATAGATTTCTCGCATATAATATTGAGTTCACACAAGCCAATGGACATATGCCAATACATTTCAAATACAAATAATAATAAAACAATTTTTTAAATTGATCAACAGTGACCCACGTGCGTGATACAATAGCACTGTGCCGATAGTCGAGTAATTTCATTCTATTCCCGCTGATGGGCGGACAATTTGCCCAAATTGGATTTACTTAATGGAAACCTTAGTTCCCTTTCCAATTTGTATGAAGTGTTGTTTGATAAAAGTTCCATTCTTTAATGTAGCTGTCTAAATTAACCTTTAAAAATACGAAAACTTCTTTCAAACTGATTTGGGTACAAACTTTTGTTTTCTGTTACATTTTTGTATTTCTGACAATTATATTACCTGCTCTCATTAATATGTTTTACTGTAATATCATAATAAAGTGTTGCACTCATATTATTTCAAGTCATTATATTAGTAAGCAATTTGAATTGGATCAATTAAAAGAATTAGTTGAGAATTTGCTTGTTCTATCTAAAAACGACTACATAGTGCTTATCATTCTAGGCATTGGCAATTGAAAATGTGTTAGGTTTCAAACGTACTATCTCAGAAACAGTCTGTTCTCTCTAGCCTTGAAGACACCTAAATAATCCATTGGTCTGAAGGCTATGACATTTTAAGGTATGTTAAATGGCCTGTTAATTTTATATCATATTTTAATACGTAATACATTAATCAGATATTATTTACATGATATCTGAAATCAATTTCAAAATACACAAATGGTAGCCATAGAATTGGAGCACACAGTAAAAGCGACGAATTACTATCAATAATATTGTTTATTTTACTACAAATATATGGTACTATCAACACATCAGTATTATTATCTTTGTATATAAACTCATTCAAATCAAAGTACTGATAACGATCATATGAATTAAGGTTTTGTTTAAGAAAAAAATTCTTTAAAAGGCTTACAGTAAAGTGAAGTGGCAGAAATCGTCACGTAACGAACAACGTCAGCGACAATTTAACATTATTTTAAACCTTTTCACTCGACCATAAAGACTAACGACTATTACGAATTATTTCCATTAAGACCTTCGGGAACGTTAACTTTTGTTATAAAAGAACGATAAAGTATTTAGTTAATTTTAACTCAAGTAATAAAAATGCTTATACAAAATTATTAATACTTGATCAAAGATTGAAAGTAGAACGTTATATTATGTTACGTCAAATAAAGTGGTATCACAATTATTTTGAAGTATAATTAATAGTTTTATTAAAATGTTTGTAATTTATGGTTTATATTATAAAATCAACATTAGCTAGCTACTCGATTACATGCCAATAATAAAATATTACTACATATGTATGTATATAACTTAAGACTCTGACAGTCCTAAAACTTCCGTTGTCCTTTTTACCAATCACTTTACTTACTGACTTTAATCCTCTTATATTTTACAAACATGTGCTACTACTTCATCGCAAAACGAGAATGTTGGTAAAATTCTACGTAACTGTATTTATAAGTAAGAATTATAAAGAACCTATACATAATATTACCCTAATTTTATTAGCATTATTTTATATACAAAATCATTGAAAGCCATTTTAAGCCATATAAAAAAAAACATACAAAAAAACTAAATACAAATGAGAGATAAAATTCAGCAGACTACACTGTTTAGTGTGAAGAAAGGTTAGCAGTAAAAACTTTATTGTAACAAGTCGAAGTATCACCAAACGTCAATATCGGATGCGACCTTTTTTAAGAGGCGTCTCGTCCTAGTGACAAGTCTTCAGCTGCGAGCCTCTCCATGTATCACACGTGAATTTTTTCCTGAACCAAAATGTAAACACTTCTTAGTATTATATCTTAAAAATTTCGCATTGGACGGATTACAACGACCACAAGATTTTTCATTTTGAAATCACATTTTAAATATCTAATATATTAATACAACTAATAGGTATTTAATTGGTGTACTATTTTTAATTTTATTTATAAAGCTTATACATTTTTATTAGACGTGCTTATATTTGATTATAATCGTTCCTAATTACGAAAACCCATCTAGTCCGAACGAAAACCTCTTAATGCCTGATTAAAATAATTTATAAAGGAATTAATTAAACTTTATGTAATTTTAACGAGAGCTGTAATCTCTAAATATCGAGGGTGTACATATTATAGATGATAATAAATCATTATTATCATAGTTATTTTATATTACATTTAAAATTGACACTCGATTGGCCGTTCTATATAAAGTATTTAATTCATTAATTCTATCGAAGTTGTGAAACTTGTGTTGGACGTTAATTCATGAAGGGCCTGTTCTGTTCCTCGTTAATATTTAATTTTTAATAATTGATTCCACGAAACGCCGCGAGCATATTTTAATAGGATTAATCAACTTTCTCGGATCAAACTTGATCACAGTATCTCAGGAGATGAAATCCAGTGATGAGAAACAAACTGATAACAGGTCATATTGCGTTTTTCATGTACCATCATAAGCTATAATATCGGCCATAAATTATAGTCATCGTATATTAATTGTCGAGCAGACCACGTTACTAATAAAGTCAATATACTATTTCATAAATCAATCACATCAACATAATTAATGTTTGTACTGATTTTATTGGCGGTTGATTAATTTTAACGGAACAGAAAATAAAGTTTTATAAATATTGTACCTGAATTTTAAATATGTCACTTATAGTAATACTTTCAGTCTTTCACATTATATGACATGTGTCAGATTAAAAAATCATGTCACCTTTACATAATTTGACACTTGTTTTTTGATACTTAATGTTTCTTTAGCTTATATTTTGACAGTCAGCGACATACGTACATATCTCGTCAAGGTCAGAATCTATATTTTATATCATATACATTTTTAGTATCGAACAAATACAAATCATTTTAATTTCTTGTACGTCGAGTGAAGCTCCTATAAGATATTGTTTTACTTTCGTTGTTATTCACTTTAAATATTTTTATTTCCCAGAATCCAACGACATCACATGTCACGATTTATTTTCGCATGAATTATTTTTACTCTCGGGATTCTCTAGGCACGTGATGGATGCAAGCCGGAAAAACATTTCCACTATCAAAAATATATATTTCGATACTTTGTACGGTTGAAAATTTTTAATAGCGTGCTATATGCTGTAATACACCGTTAATAATACTTTGAAATAAATTTAGGTATAAATTATATCAGTAAACACATGGAAGTATACATATATGGAACTGATACATTTTTAAACATGTTGCAGCTAAACCAGTTTTAGAACACCTTACATTTGGAAGAGCAAATTTAAAAATCTATTTGAGGTACTCGGTTCTGTATCCGACGCGCTAGCAGCAAATAAAAACACGGGGTGAGAAGAATAAAATCTATTTTTAAAATCCACCACTAGAATGTGATTCAGTTTGACAGTATATTTAGGTGTTTTATCAGTGGAGGTGTATTAAAGGCTGCGGCGTCGTGGAGTCACATTCACGTTTTTACGGCTGTTTTACTGCTAAATGAAAGTCGGCCTCCTTGTCTCGAAGCGGAGACAAGTATAAATTGTGTACCGAATTCAAATTTAGAGCTGGTTTAGGTTGAACTACTTTAAGGTTTGATTAAAATGGGAATCACGTTTCGATGGAGAGCTAATTTAAAGAAAGATATACATAACGTGGACTGAAACGTCTTTCGGCTGAAATTGATACTTATTAATGTGAATCGGGAATTTAATTAAATGAGATTTCACAATAGTAGCTGGAGTCTACCGTTTTAAAAAGATCTTTGTTATCGGAATGTCCCTCATGTTAATATAACCTCACAATACAGATAGGAAATCGTTTGTATACAAACGAAAACAATATAAATAGAAGTTTTAAGTTTCGATTGTTTTCAATAAAACGTTCTTGTACACATGATCTGGGTTTTAATTCGAACGATTTGAGAAACTTCTATCTAAAAGAAAAAATATTATTGATTAAGAGGAATATTTAAATAAAAGTTTTGACAATTCTGTTGCTTCGGTGATAAGAGATATCTTATTGTAAGTAGTCGGTTACATGTATGTAATCTTATTAACATGAAATTAATTAATTAATTTTACATCTTTATATCAGATATATGAATTATATTATCCTTAATGAAAGGAGAATTCAATCCATTCTATGTAGAAATTAGGATCTTTTCCCATCGCTCACAACTCCCACAGGGACTATAAAGCGAATGATTGAAGATTTTAAATATATTCATCAGAGACCCAATTTTGGAGATGATTGCAAAAAAATTACGATAAAGATTTATTTCAATTTATGATCTAGAAGTAATCGGATTCATTATTAACGATGCGGGTTTTGCTCATGAGATACAATTATAATCACAAGTCAGTGGTTTCCTATTGGTTAAAAGACCCGCCTCTCATGCATGAGGGCGCGGGTTCGATCCTGGCAAGTACCAATGTGATTTTTCCGAGTCTTATATACTTTGTAAGAGTATTTAGACATCACTGATTAATGCATTCCCAAAGAGGGTTGATTTCAGGCAGGTGGCCGGTCGTAAAAACAATTAGACAAAACTATTCACAACATGTAAGGCAGACTCTGGCTAAAGCTGGGAAATTGCCAGATAGAAGAAGATAAAATTATAATCACCTGATTACAAAGCTCAGTGAAGAATTTGGTAACCAACTTCCAGTGTCCTCTTTGACGTTACTTTATACTCAATACAATATTTCAAAATAGATTTTTATGAGAATTAAACGGAATTATTACATGAAACAAAATGACAATGTTGCTCTATTTATTCCAGTTAATCACGGGAAAGTTCCAAGCAATTTTGTTCAGTACTTTTTGAGTGAAAAAGTAACAAACATAGCAAAAAAACATACATTGTCACAATCTTTCGTATATATAACTTTATAGTTTGTCTTTATAGGGGTTAATTGGCATTATGTTTTTACATTTCTTCTATAATAACACTTTGATATTAAATAGTAATAAATTTGCAATTACTACTCACAGACTTTTACTGCCGATATTACAAAGACCTTTTATTTTCTAATAACATTTATAAAATGTTAGTTTAATGCGCTTTCTGCAAATGTAAAAACATTTCTGTCAATAAGATACTTATGGTACTGAAAAAGGATAAATCGGTACGCGCGTCAAAGGATTATAGGCAATTAAGCGATTCCGTGATATATCGAGTCTTAATAAACCTTATGGCTTACAAAATAAAGTGTATATTATCTCAACTAAGTCGCTCGGTCCAGCGGTCTTCGACGTTCGGCGTCCGTGGTATTCCATAATAACCTTCAGAATTCTTTCGCAAGGAATAAATTGAAAATTTTTCTGCCCCTCAGTTTGGTATGCTTTACCTTACCTGTACATGTTTTATTAACGCATACCTCTTCATTGACTTTACGCGATGTCTTGTTAAGTTAAGCCCTAAGGAGTTGTTTGTTACAGTTATAAAGATAAGTATGGAGAAGGACTAGGAATTCACTGGAATGTAGAATCTTAGCTACATATCATTAATTAACTTCAATTGCGAACAGATTTATTACGAACGGTAAATAAGCATTTGCTTAACTAACACAACTAATTTCACTAAGTTCAAGTTACGAAAAATGCAATATTTTCGTTTAACGATTGTCGTACGCTATAAGAGCATGACATTTATAAAGCACATTACATCTAATGAATAGTCGCATACGTCATTGTAGTCATTATTTAATGTCGACCATTCCCGTTAATCGAATGAGCTCCGTTATTTTTATCGGCCCTGTTATAACGGTATGAAAACACATGAAAATTCGTGACCGATCTGATACTTGAGCATTAGTTTTCCGTTGCTGTTATTTTTGGTTGATTTACTTATAACTTAAACAAGGGAGCCAGCTCTATTAGAAACGCGGCGGGAATGTTACTAACGTAGAAATAACTAAAGGAACTGCCAGTGTATAAATTTTTAAACTTAAACACACATATCAAATTTAATGATATCTAAGACTCACGAGTATTCATTTAAATAAAATTAATATTTTGGAATGCACTACACGTTATTTTTATATTTTAAACTCTATACTCCCGAGGTTTCGGTTACTTTGAAGAAACCGTGATCAGGGGCAGACGATATGAAAATATCTGCAACAGTAAAATAATAAAAAACCCGATAATACATCTCGAAATATTAAACTCATTGAAATACATGAAGTTTATATATATAAATAAATTGAAGGAATAAGTATATAGATATATTTAAAACGTTTTGATTCCGTATATTTTACCGTATATTTCATATCACCTTAGAACCTTATAACAACTGCACTTAAATTAATGTGTTCAAATACATTTATATTAATTCAACTTGTTCCAAATAATTAATATTTTTTTTATATAACCCTGACATGAAACACTGTAATACATAGATTATTAATTACAATAATAAACGTTTGAATGGTAATTTTTAATTTAGCGTCACTTGTGTATGCAATTATAATAAATTTTTCGTCGATTCAAATTAATACTGATAATAAAATTGTTTTACGTATGTATTTACACTACATTTATTTAGAACAATTACTCTCTTTATAACTTAAACAAAATTGTTATATATTTTTTTTATTACTTATAAAATATAAAACGTGTTATTTACAGTTTTCTATATAAATAGTAAAGTCTAAACAAGAAGTGGGTTCGATCTGGAACGATGCCGCAAATGTTCGTTTTCCATTAAGTACTCAGACTGTTTAAAAAACAATAAGAATGCTATTGATTATGTAGTGTAATGTTTTCAGTACAGTCACATACAATGTTGCTAAAATTGTTCATGACATTACAACAAGAAGCAAGCCTCACGAATTATTAAGCGAAATAAATTAATTATTAATGGATATATTATAATATATATTTAAATGTTTTAAAATATTTGGTAATTACAAAATTCAGGATGAATGTTATTCGTGCCGAACTGTACCAAGATGCAGTAGCAATTACACGTCTGATAATAGCTTTTTGTGGAATCGATTACCACCAATTTGCCACAGAGTATTTTCACTTAATGTCTTTGTTCTCATTCAAACGATTTCGAATATAGGTCATAAGATTGCAAAAGATGTGTTGTAGAACAATAAAATTCTCAATAAAAGTAATAGTTTAGGTATGTAGCTCAATTAATTGTGTTTTATATTCATGTGAAATGTTTTATCATTTATAACTTTGCAAAGAATCCAATAAGTCAGTACAATATACATAAAATAATAATTTGGTACAATTATATCCGTATTTAAACATAATTTTTGATTTATCAAACTTAACCCGTTTTAAAGGAACCATCACTACTGAGTGCTGGAAATGCTAATTATAATATTCAGTATCTCCGGACCGCTTTATGCAGTGACTTGAGAGATAAATACATCAAATGGTAAGGTAATTTTAATAGAATCTGAAGTAATATAGACTTAGTGCCTTATTTATTTATAATTAAAATAGAGATCCTATAATAGTAGCAAAGACTATTTAATATATTTATTATTCTATTGATAGATAGTAGAATATAATATATTCAATGCATATTATGCAAACCAAATTAGTTTTCCGTATGTTTTAAAATGTTTATTTCTTAGTTTTATGATATCAAAAACCGTTTAGAACGCTAAAAAATTTTGGAAACGGATATATATGCATATATATAAGAAATATAAAGCAATTTATAATTTTGAAGTAGTTTAAGCAATAATTATATTCTTGAAAGATAAACATTTGTCATGTATGACTAAAATTATTATTAAATCAGATGTTATAGGAACTCTTTCAATAAGTTTGTTTGGAAAAGTAACCAAGGAAATGCAAGGTACAGTTAACGTAACAATAAAAACCTTGTAACTCACTGTTATAACACAGAACAACCTTTTTAAAGGTCCCAAAGTTTAGGGACTTGGGAGTTTCGAGTTTCAGGAATAAACTTGCGGCTTAACGACATCGCTTTTGTAAACACTTGACTTTATATTGAAATTTATTTTAAAATACCATTTGTATGGATTATAATCAGATGAAAAAACATTGAAACTCATGATTATATGTAGTTATGAATATAGTCGAAGTATTAATTATACCAATCAAATATCCTCAAAACAAATAACGAACTATGGTTCATAACAACAAAATTATAAATTATAATAATGGGTCATTTATTATCGTTTTAGTTAAATTATAGCTAAACTTATTATCAAAAGATCATATCATTTACACCGCTTAAAACTATCAAAAGGCAAACACGGACGCTAATGGTTCCTAACTTTCATACCAAAAGCCTTTGTTATAACCGAAATTACAGGCTGGTACCCGAAATTAAATCCTCGCTGTTTCACTTATTTCGTGTTTATTATATTTAACATATATTGTATATGAAGCTTTACATAATTTTTATTTTAAACTATTAGAGGTATGTTTCAATAATTAAAAAACGGTTATTTTGTTAAAATTCTATAACCTTTTAAATAAGTAAACTGGTGTAGCGATTTAAATCTCACTCCTTGTAATATACATATAAGCTCTATAACTGATTCATTCTTAGGGTTTTTCCAGTAGTAAATACACAAAGAGACATTGTAACAAAGTTACAGGTGTTACACAAACAGACAGCAGTTTTCGTGACTGGAGACTATCAGAACCGGTCGTAAACTAACATTAGGAGTGTCTATTACATCATACATTTTCACCCATAAAATGAAAATTACTGAAAATATACGCTTACCGACTACACTGTACATAGTTAAATTATAGCGATAAAAAATATAAAGACAATAAATGGTGCGATTTTTGGAAAGATTTTGAATTGTATTGTTTTGAGTTATTCAGAAAAGATATGAATTCAGTGATATACGAGTAATCTTTATATTATGGTGTTCTAACAAAAATGCTAAAGGATATCAATGGAATCACTCCTTCCAATACAAAGCTATGTTTTTATCTTAATAATATTTTCTATGGTTTAAACATCAATCAATTATTAATAATTATTTTTAGCTGAATGCCGACCTATATATCCTATGTCGTAGCTCATGTTATGGTGTCTGTAACAAAGCAACATGTCAATCAAGCAACACGGATATTTTCAGATTTCAATTAGCTTTTAGCAGTCTAGTGTTAAATTACGATGCGCGGAAACATCTCGCGTTCCATTAACTCGTGTCACAGCTCCTAGAATATTTTAAAAATATAATATATAAGATGTAGTTTCGTCTTTGTCTTCTATGGCTGCTATTTGGAGCTGGCAAAATACTAGTGAAATTACTTAATCTTTTGATACAGCACTTTTAACATCTTTAAAATTTATTGCTTTATTCTTCATGTATGACTGAAGATTGACAGTTTTTTTCGGCGCACTCTTTGACCACTACTTAGAAGCTTGCTGATAAATTAGATGATGCTCCTTGGAAAGCTGGGTTTAAACAATAAAATTACACTGGCAACGATAGACATATTATGTACATGAAGTTCTAGTTTGATATATGTATATGTGCTTACAGTATCGCACCTAATTTGGTAAGCGTGAAATAACAAGACCATAACAGCCAGAGTCCATTTAATTGAGTGTCTATTACAGTAATGAATAATAATACTGGCATAGTATTTATACTAGGCACATATATAATATAATTAATGCTGTTTATACAATATGTAAACGACCATATTACAAAACAAGGTTTTATATAAACAAAAGGAATAATACTCTAAAGTGTAAAGTATGTACAATCGATTGCAAGGTATAATTAACAAACCTCTGTAATTCTAAGGGACATACTATCGGCGGGGGCGGACAAGTCTGGGGTTCTATAAATGAACAAACGGAATGGAGTTATTTAGTTTCTCAACTTTAGCCATTTCACGTCGAATAGAAACTTGTGGTTAGTTTTATAATAAAATAAAATTACATGCCTTTATGAATAATAATGAAAGTAATCCAATGATTATGATGAATGGAATAATAATTGACTGCATGACTTACAATCACGTTAAATTAAGTCGACTTTATTGTGTATAATGTTTTAAATTAAGCGTTAAATTTATTACTCTTCTTTGCGATATAACACATTGAAATTAATAAATAAAACGAATAATAATAACATATTTCATATAACAAAAGATATAATAAAAACAATTTGTTCATAGATTTATATCAAATGTTGGTGTCATTTCATACGCTACTAAGTGATTGAAAACGACATCAAAAGGCAAAGCCGTTACTTTCGAAAGCCTTTATATATTTATTGACTTTGAATATAATTTTCAAATTGAAACATCTGTTTTTATTGACGTTGTATATAATATTGAGGCAAATTAAACAAATAAAAAAAGGGTCACACAAATTTATCCCTCCTGTACGAAGAAAATTTATAAATATTTAATATCGCGTGACATAACACACATAGTGTGGGTTATGACGTCTAATTATAAAACTTGGTACTCTGTATAAAAAGTAAGGAACAAATCAGATACTATTTCCAACTGCATCACAATCATGTAGTACTGGAATTTTCTAGAACGGTAAATACATACAGGCTAAATATTTGTTACTTACATTAATATTGTCTCTTAAAGAAAGGACAAAAGAATCTTGTCTAGATTCTAAACAAGAGAAACATCTAATAGACCAACAACGATAACCAACTATGATTAAGACCATATTACGTTGGCTGAAAAAGGAAAGAATTATAAAATTAAGTAATATATCTTATCTTTTGCCAATCAAGCCAATCATTCTCCTCATTTCCTTACTCAATCCTCAATGTCATCAAGGCATGTGAACCTGGGAAGCGTCTTTTGTTTATGAAAACAACTTAACAGTTTTCTAGTATGTAACCGTGCAATGTAATCAATGAATTTTAATCGAGGTGATCACCCTTAAATAAAGTAACAGAAATTCATTTTTACTTAACAAGTATAACTGTATAATAATCACAATCAGAACACTGCAAAGTAATCTCATATTCTTTCCCTGTTACATATTTAATATTGTCTTCCTGCAGATGCGCTAAACAGCACTTAACTGCCGAAAGTGTCGTAAAATATGCAACTACTGTTTCACTTAATAATATAGATGTGTTGTTCGTTGAGGAATTTATAAATGTAGCGAGTGCATAAAGTTAAAGTTATGAAAGACGATGAGAGACAACGTAACATATTAATAAGACGTCATGAGAATATTTTCTTTGTTACTTATAATAACGATTAAAGTAACTCAAACTATGAATAACCATGACGTTTGTGGACGTGGACTGTAACCAGTGCAACAGGAATATCGTTCTCTTTCTCGTATGTTGTTGACAATTTAAAGGCAATAATTGAGACATATATGTACATCGCAAAGTCTTAGCATTACCGGTCCATTGAAAGTGAATACTTAAAATATATGTGTATACTCTACTCATATGTACTCGTATTCACAATTTCTGTATCTGAACAACAATGAAACAACCTTTTTAAATATCTCCTTCGTAACTTTTAAATTCTACGTGGTAAAGACAGAATGTAAATCACCATTAAGCAATCATGAAAATCATACAAAATTTAAGTATATTCAACTGAGGTACAGACCGATTAACACAAATATAATTTATAATCTATATATCAATCTCTCCATCCTATTTTAAGATAATCGAATAGTTGAAATTTGTAATTTAAATTATACATATTTTTGTAAACATAGACAAACTTCATTATCATCAGGGAATACAGTGGAGGATTCTTTATAAGTCAATCAAAAATTATTCTTAAGCCAAACATGCCTGAATCAAAGCATCTTATTGTAGCTTTCTATTCTTTTCCGCAGGTATTCACTGGAGAATCTTTTATTATATATTTTCAAATGAAATGGAGTCCTCTGAATACATTTATTGAGAATTCTTTATCAAATAAATTTTACTTTTGATTAATCGAACAGTTGTTATTAAAATCATTTTGAACAAAGTTGGATTGATTGTAATTGTGTATGATTCTTGAATAAGCGAGTTTAATTGGTTAGTTAACTATTTTATAAGTGCGAAAGATTACATGTACCTATGTGTTCTTATTACTGCATCGTCAAAAAACTACTGAGTTTAAAATGAAACCATGTTTTTCTGATATACTCGTCAGACACTTTCATCTCGTGTGCCTGGGCTCGTTGATGTAATGTAATCGAAACGCGGAAAAATGTAAAATAAAATAATAAAAAAACATAAGTTTCATTCTAAACGTATACTCGCGAAAATCTTATATAACTTCGGAAATAGTTTGGTATTATTCAGGAAACTTTAAAATAACTCTTTCGCTCTTGAGCAATATATTTTAAAGAACGAGGTGTTCTGGCGTAAACCTCAAAATGTAATATTAATAAAAATACGTTCAACACTACAATCATCACACATTATTTATATAAATAATATTGAAAATAAAGCGAAGTGTTATCGTGGTAGTTAATACTTGAAAAGATATTTTTATTTTCCTGAAAACACAATAACCCTTATATTGTAAGTTATTGATACTTAGGAAAATAATACTGCTTGTGGTTTCATTACACAAAGCAAGGAATATAAATCTATGATTGAATCTTTACCTTGTAAATATTAATTATTTTATGTATGTCCACGATTGTGCAATTATAATTTATAATGTTTAATATAAGTGTATATAAGAGATGTGAAAGGGTTCATTTGAGTTCTTACATATATATATATGAGGAAAAATTCCATAGTTTTTAATTATCTGGTACTATCAAAGCAACATCTGTACATTGTCTTTCGTTTCGTTAAATTAGTTCATTCCGGGGCACAACTTTCCGTTCTCGACATAAGTGCTTCCTCTACAGGCTGCTTCAACTCGTTGGAATTTAATTTTTAAATCCTTCAGCAGTCCACGCGAAATCTTTCCCATTTAATTTTTAACAAATTCGTCAAAACAAAAACACCATTCCGTGTTGAATTTGTTAACAATATTTTTTGTTTGCCAGCTCTGTTACATTAATTAGTCATGGTGTATACGCTTAGCGATGTTCGTGTAGGCGCATAATCTAGTTACGTATAATAAATATTTATAACGTCAATAAGCTCTCGTTTCAGACACAATGTTAATGGAATATTTATGTCTGGGTACATTATTTAAGTTTAATAATGACTTAATATTATTTTAAAATCATTACCAAAGCTGCTCTTGATTATCATTAACGTTATATATATATTTTATTTAACAACGGCTTGTACTTGACTCTTAACTCGAAAGAAAAATGATCATGGCTGAAACGACAAATGGCCCTTACATGTATGGAATATTTTTCCGGGAGATGAATGGATACTCTGACACATCGATTTATTTAGATTAATTTTATATTATATACTTTCTTAGTAATAGTGTTTAAGAACTGTGGACTAATAATAATATGAAAAAGTTCAGCTGATACTGATGTTTATAATAGAAAAGAATTTATAATTTTCTTTGTGTATATCAAGCGGATAACGTTGAGATGTTAATCTGGGAGGAAAGTAAACTCACTAACCTCTTTATTCGGTGCACGGACTTTGTTAGACGTACCTGTAAAGAAGCAAAATATTAATTAAATAAGATTGTTATCACATTTAATTTATTCAAAATAAACTTTTATTCCTTTTTCTTATCTGCACAAACAATAAACTTTGTGTCTGTTACAGTTTGCATTAAAGTGAATTTTTCCTTAGAGCTTGTTTTCTTCAAACCCAGGCATCATGACTTGTGAGTAAATGGGATGAATTCACATTTTAAAGTTTCTTTATTAACTCTTATTACTAAAATGTAATTTTCATTGTTAATAAGATGTTGTGGTTTAACATTGAAAATGAGTTTAAAAAAGAAAAAAACATAGCAATACGAGACTCAAATATGATTTACAAACATATTTTTATTTAAGACTATATATATATTCATATTAGATATAATTCAATATAAAAAGTAAGTTTTGTTTTTAAATTATTAATTGTAACACACTATTCCTCATAAAAACGATAACAATATAAAATAATAATATAATATAACCACGCATAGTGTAAGGATTCACATAACACAGACTACCTGTAGTTTTAATAAACAACTCGGCAAAGTAAAACGTCGGTCTCACCGTCAAACAGCAGAGCAGCCAATAAAGCACCCAAACGGATATTACACCCCTTCCGGAATTCAATTTGCTGCATTTAGACATCAAATTGCACGACGACCCACGTACAAGCTTTTACTACTTTCACATCCAACCCATCATATATAAAAGTCGACATTCGACGCCAATATTACTTCGTGCAAATATCTCGTTCAGTGACCATCGTATTTTAAGTCGACGATGTTACAAAATTCATTTTTATTACAGACAAAATATGTATTTCATTCTCATCTCTCCTCTGGTAACTAACATCATATAATTCATACATATATAATCTTATTTACTGACATATATTTAACTAATAACTCTATCATTTATGGGATATATAGTTTCTATTGGATCTAAGCCAAATAACATTTCTGAAATCAAAGGAATTATTTGCGATAAAATATATTATAGTACGACATAAATATATTGATCTTATTTGATTTTATTTAATAAACGTCAAGCAATTTCAACGTTTCCTTATATACGAGACACGACATTATTAATGAATATTATTAAAAAATATAATTGAGTAATTGAAAGAAATATGTAATCATTTATTTTGCAGTTTCATGAAAGCTGAAATTCGTTATGCTAAAATCAAAACAAGAGTAATGTAAATAAATTATTACCAGGCTTACAACATTACATGCACGAAATATAACATTTTTTCACTGAATACATTTGGCCCTCTGAATTCATGCCAACGTTAATTTCCCGTGACATTTATTGGATAATTTAAATTAGAGGCACATTAAAAATATTGTACGCCATAATAATATTGTTTAGTAAATATTTTTAAAAATCTTACATGTTTGTTTTTTCTTTTAAGAATGTAATTATAATTATTATTCTTCATAATGAACAGGACTATCTTAACCAAATTTCTTTGAGATTGTGAAATACGTTTCTTAGTGACCGTTATGAAGTCTTTACGTGTACCATAAGAAATAAGTCCTCGGGTATTATTTTTCAAAGATAATAATCCTCAAAATAAATTACATATTCACGGTATTATAAGTCGTTCAGTCCTATTTTAATATTTTATTTACTTAACATGGCGATTAAATATGTAGCTTCGAATTTCTATTATTTTATGATCTAATTTAAAAGCGATAAACTGAGTCTAAAAGCCATAAGGTCTTTATTATAAATTAAGTTGTGTTATAACAATAAGCTGTTTCAGTAAATATCGTCTTTCATAGAAGATAAAATTTACCAAATCATAAAAATCAGAATTCAAATAAAAAGAATTGTGAAACGAATAAAAAATATTAAGAATTCTATTAATCTTTATTTGATAGACATAAAAAAATAGCTGTCTTCAATAATAAGGCAATTGACATATATAAGTAAGTACATATATTCAGACGATTAGAACAGCTTTGTAAAAAAAATACCTTATATAAAAAATTCGTTCTTGTATTTTATTCCAAATATTAAGGGAAAATAAGAACATTAAATATTTTGTAATTTTTATTTACATACAATTTTAGTGATATTAACATAAGAAATATTAAAGAAGTAACTTTTCTATTAACGGTTTTGATCTAATTATAATAATAATTATTAAGACAAGGAACCGAACAAAAATAACTTGTGAACCTTCCATAACAAAATAAATAAATTTTTAAGCTTCATCTACGAAACACGCCGCTATCTTCAATGAAGTTAAGCGGGTGTTAGACTAATTGATAAAAATATTTCTTTATCATCAAAACATGTAGTAAGTATGTAAGTATGTAGGGAATGTTTATGTAGGTATATAGTTGTATAATAGGTTAGAGAGCTTTTTGATCCGAACTAAATTCTATCAAAGTTCGTAACACCTAATCGTCTTAAACCGATCGGAAGGCAGACAAGGTTGCTAATGGTTAATAACTTTCTAATATAAAGTCAGCTTCAACATCAATAAGAGGGATTTAACTGATGTTTCATGTTTGTTTTATATGAGTTGAAAACCGTTTCAGAATTTCTTACTAAAACTTCATATATTTGTTTTTGTTCGAGAGTTTAATACTCTCTTAATTATTATTACTTATAGTTCTATATTATAAATTAACATAATTTTATATTTTGTATGTAAGTAATGCGATTTAAAGAACATTAAGTTCCACACTATAGAATTTCAGCTATGAACTGCAAATGTACCGTCACAACACATGAGTTTTTCCCATTTTTGTAACATTCTTGCTTTCGTATATTTAAAATGTGTATTTTGTCAACAGAGGCACAACTATTTCGCATTTTGAAATGCCGTGGATGTAGTGAATATTTTTAGTTTAGAACTCTAGGAAAATACATTCCATTACTATGCCAATGCAAGCGATTACAGCTTTCGTGTACACTATCATATTAATCAATAAAAGTAGTACCCTCAATACCAACACATTGATAAAGAATCCCACTGTTACCAATAATTCGATTCAATTAATTCAAACCATAAAATAGCGGCTACCAAAATGTATTACTATTGCGTATACAATATTATTACAGACCATATATGTATATTCAATTAAATTTTAATGTATATAAAACTGGACGGGGTTTTAAATGTTAGTAAAATTAAACTATGCGGCAAAAAGAATGTCAAAATCAAATCTCCACTGTCAGATTCCACGGATCGTGGCGACTGTCAAACAACTACCTTCTCAGTTAAATATTCAACCTTCGAGAATATTCCACCTTTTATATTCGCCACCTTTATAACTGTCGTAAAAACTTATGTCACTTAAATTTACTTTAAAACCATTTTAACTATATAAGTTCTTTTTAATCTACGATATATAGAGATACGATTTTATTAATCAGTCATTAGACAATAATATATACATTTTAGTTAACGACCTTCGAGACTTTATTTTATGGTTTCACTGGCCATTGATTTTTACAAGATATTGTAACGATGGGTTCATATGTAGCTATAGTTATATATTATAATATATATGTATATATAAAACAATGTTTATTTAACTCTTGCACCCTTAACAAAACATCTTAATGGGATGATATTAGCATACCTATCGTCAAGGGTCGCCGTTAGTTATAATATTTACCTACATATATACGTAAATGTTCTTATCATGCGAAGAGTATTATTACGGCTGTTGTACATTGCGGGAAAAACTTAGTAGATAATTTATAATATTTCATTAATCATACATACCTAGAACGTAGTTTACATAAATATATGTTCTGAATTTAATACACACTATAAAAGATCATGTAATTGAGAAGATCATTGCTAATAAGTAAAATGTTAACCTATTTGTTAAGTACGAAATAACTAGTCAATACTACACGTATGTACATGTACATAAATCCGAGTCGGACCGTACCGACCGTATTCCTATCAAAAACCGCGCTCTAAAATCCGGAGTGCATTCATTGAAACCACTTCACCCATCAAAATCCACTCAACGCTTTCAACGCCAATAACAACCATAAAAGTAAAGCTTAAACTTTATATAAAATCTCTGTACCTCAAATCAGCTGTTTCTAAAAATTCATGCTCAAATACACTTACAAATTTATAAGTAAAATGAAAAAAAAAATTAAACGATTGTATTGATTTTACTTGTTACATAAAAAAGTGATTTTTGTGGGTTCATTTTAATAGAATTTCAATAGAATATATTATTATCAAACTTTAGAATATATTATTATCAAACCTTTAAAAATTTTATTAAATTAATGAGACAAAACGATTGAAATGTACTTCCCCCACTATTCTACCAAAGTGAGATGGATGTCATTAAAAGTTACTTAATCGTTCAGATTTCAATAAATACTTGGATATAATTTATTAATAACAAAACTTTTTTATTTAAACTTAATTCATTTTAAGCAAGAACTTTTTAATTTTAAGCACCAGTTGGATAAAAATGCTACCTAGCAACAGAGAACGTTAGAACCTTATTAACAAACGACCAATACAAAATAACTTGCAACTTTTCAATATTATATTGCAAAAAAATCTTGCTCCGAAATATCAATACATTTAGTTAGCGCTTCATTTATGACCCAAGAACATGTCTTATTCTATAACATAACAACTTGATTTTTAGTTTGGTAAAAATAAAGAGAACATGATAAAATGTTGTCTTAACGTGCAATTTATATCCCAATAATATACATATACTTATATTTATAACTTCCCAATACTTATATTTATAGTTTTATGTTAACTTTAAAAAGTCATACATGAATGAAATGAGTGTTTTCTCGATTTAGGTCTCAACGTCAGTTAAGGTCGTGTGTATGTTACGAAACTGTGCTTCACACTCATAAAAATATCCAACGTGTTGTCATAGACGCAGATCCTCACGACAGTCGTAAGCTTCATCATCTCACTGTCGACTGTAATCGAAGCTAAGCTCGTCAACGATGAATCATCAGCCTATCAGAGCCCACTGCTGAGCAAGGCCTCTTTCTCACATGGAGAAGGTTTGAGCATTAATCACCACGCTTGCTCAAGACGGGTTGGTGATTTCAAACTTATAATTGTGAAACTATAAGTCCAGGTTTCCTCACGATGCTTTCCTTCACCGTATGTCAGTGGTGTCTAAATACTCTCAGAAAGTACATATGACTCCGAAAAATCTGTAGTATCCGTAGTCAGTGGTGGCCTAGTGGTTAAAGGGCCCGCCTCTCGATGCCGAGGGCGCGGGTTCAAACCTGGCAAGTACTAATACCGCTAAATACTATAACACTAATAAAATACGTATACGTAAGAGACTGGATGTCAAATTTCATAGCATATATAAAATGTGCTTATTTTAAGTAGTACTACTATCGAGCAGGAGTAATTTTGTTAATTTTTAGAATCCCACGTAATAACATCAATTTACAACATATATTAAAAGTACTTATTACATTATGGAATTTAAGGGAATGAGTTGTTTGCAGACGAACTGCACTTTTAAAGATTATGAGTAAAGTGATTTCGATGTTTGTGGGGTTTGTTGGAAATAGTCTTAAGCAGAGGCGAAGTTGATGACATCATAAAAATGAAGCTAATTAATGTTAAGAAATCATGTATCAAGATATGCCCTTAGATAGCTCTAAAGTTATATATCTTTCGAAACAGTAGTCACAACTTCTATATTGATTTTTTATTTCAAAAATAAATAAGTAAATCTGGTTGGAGCCAAAACCTGCTTTGTTTGAAATTTTATTAGGGATGTGAATGGAGCTCTTTTGAACAGCACCGTGACAAGCAATATTCATGCTCGCTTGGATATTAACATTTGTCATAATTTTTCTGGTTAGTAGGGTAACTAAATAAAACGTGATTTAAATGCAATATAAATATAGATCGAAAAAATATATTTTTTAATGGTCATAGAGTAAAAAAAACGTTAGTTTCCTGCTCCAATTTTCCCAATTTTAAAATTGTGTTCAAAGGTTCGAATGACGCCGAAAATAAAATTTTACTTCAAAATGTACAAAGGGAAAGATAGTTGAGCACTTTTTAACTATGTAATTTATCTGGTCTATGTTATGACCAGAAAGAAAAAATGATTTTCAAAAAATATATACATAGTAATTTCAGCAGCTTTTATCAGTACTCTGAGAAATTTCTTTGTATTTCTTTACCGTATAAGATCATTAGAGCCAACCACAACTTGTCCATCTTAATCCAATAATATAGTCTGTCAAATAGGAAAAAAGCTTCGATTATTAAAAAAAGACGTAAAAAACAACATAAAAATATGAAATTATATGCTTTAGTTTAGATTTCATTATTATTCAAAGCCACGTCTGGCCTTAATGCACGAATTGCAGACCATTCAGAATAATAAACTAACAAACAACATGTAACGTGCTCAACATTAGTTACACATAAAACGAGATTTATTAATTATATGAAAGTATTTATTTTTATTATTAACACCAACAATTGTATTTTTTCCAATAACTTAAGACATATCACATCTTTGACATGGTTTTAAAAGGGAGAAAATTAATTTGAAAGCAAAATGTATACGTAATTAACAGATTTTTTCTTTATTTAAGAACTAGTCCCTTTTAGCGTTAATTAGGCTTCACCATTCGCTATTGCCTAATCAGTAAGTAACCGCACTTGAGATACTTGAGAACATAAAAATATTTGAATCTGTTTTAATTGATAAAATGTTTAAATGGTTACATTATATTTTATCGTGCTAAAAAAAAGTAAAAACTGAATGAAAATATTACGTTTCTTATTCAGTAAATTTCAGTAAAGCTATTTAAATACTAAAAGCAAATACATTGCTACAATATTATTTTTGATAGAAATAGGGAATAATTTTAAATATACTACATATTTGTTTACCAAATGTAAAACACCTATTTTCTAAACAGGTTTTTCAAACAAAACAACTTATTACTTATGTAACTGATTTAAAATACTAGTCACAAAGTTTACGTTTCACTTTTCATCTGCAGGGACTCGTATTCCTTCGACTAAATGAAAACAGACGTACATCATATGTGGAACAGGTTCATAAATAAAATAATGTTGGACTTCATAATAATAAAAATGAGAAAAAAAAACAAAACTATATCAAATTAAAAATTAAATACATTTTTAGTAAAAAATATGCATTTGTAAAATTAAAACACGTATATATTACCATTTTTATTTCAAATAAATGTACATATTTAAATGACTTCACATCTCTGAACTTAACCTATTTTTAATTGTATATCTTTTGTCATATCATATATGTATTTCGTAAGTTACTGCCACTTATCGTTCAACACAAAATTATGTTTTTCAATAGTATTGTCAGACCTATCTCGGGATGTTTATATCATGTACTTTACAAAATAGCATGGCCTAACCAATATACTATGTGAACGTAGTGGTAGTGGAAGGTAGACTGCGTTAGATTGAGAGGCCTGCACCTCTCTGTTTTTTTTTGATGACGTAGTGGAAACTCTTTTTACGAGCCGTCCAACCGGCCTTGGTGGGGCCGGAAGGGATGTGTGAGGCTCGGCCTGGGCAGGCCCCTACTCACTAAAACCACTGCGAAAGCCATCGGCCGCTATGTCGCACCTCTCTGTATTACAGTCTAAAGCAGTAACCGCCTTCGGTTTCTCTAAACTCCAACCACTACGTCTTCAAAAATTAATAATGCTTATCAGAAGTGTAAAAAAAATATATGTTTATAATCTTATTTTAAGCTTAAGCTTCCTTAATGTTTGTGAGACAATTTACAGTTATTTATGCGTAGCAAATGACGTAGATACCATGATATAATCTTAATTTATATTACATGTACGACATACACATATATGTATGTACTTGTATATATTATAATAACAGTTTCTTAAACATCCTCACGTAACACGGCCTTGAATATGTTAACTTGTTGTTATATTCCCTCGTCAATATTGCGTTATCTGAAGTAATGAGATATACAATAACATTAGTTGACGGAAATCATATTAATGTTACGATTAGCATATCTATTAAATCAAAACAAGCCGCAGAAGGAAAGTGATAATTATGATAATTATATTAAACAATCATGAAACATTTCAAATTAAAAAATATGTGGTTAATATTATTGCAAATATTTAAGAATTAAGTAAAAAAATAAAAAAAAGTTTCAGCAACCGAAGTTATAAAGTTGGGAGATGAATTTAATTTAAATAAGACCGTAACAATTTAATAATAGATTTAAGAAAAAAATAAGCATTAATGAAATTCTTTCTTTTCATTAATTTCTACTTGATCTAGCGACCAAAGCAACTATCTCCATTGAACAAACTCTGTCTTATGGACAAAATATGTATATCTACTTTTGACATCAACTTACGATTTATAGTCAAGAATTTAGATTTCAAGCTTAGGTTTCTATTGAATGAATCTGTCTGATTTTCCTGAGATCGACGAATCTTTATTTGTAAAAAGAGAACCAAATCAAACAGAACCTATTTAACATACCTAGAATCTAGATTACAATTTAAATAGAAATCCCTTTTGAGATTAAGGTTGCAAAAACTAGTTTCAGTGAATTACCGAAAAAAGTTGCTCCCAAAAAGTGAAAGGTTTTATACAATCTCTTTTATACAACGAGAGAGATGAAAGTTTCAACAATAAAGCTAATTACGTTACTCGTTTGTAGTTACTTTATTATAAAAAGTAAATTGCAAATTATATTTAAACCAGTGAGCTTGACTGAAATTAGTATTAAAACATGTTACGCTTTGAATGGTTCTTCTTTGCTTTTTATTAAGACTAGATTTGGAATGTTTAATTTATATTTATGCCTACAATTACAATTCTAATATAGTTTTAAAATATCTCTATACATAATTACAATATGACATTCTTTTCGTTATTTTAAAACCCACATACACATACTAACACACACTAACACGCGAGCACCAAGTACGCACACACACACACACATACACACACACACACACACACACACACACACACACACACACACACACACACACACACACACACAGGCAGACGTCGATTTCAAACTCATAACAACCCTTTATTTGCGTCGCGGGTTAAAAAGCTCCAGTGAATACAAACAGCCATTTATTTAAATGTAATTTCACATACACATTATATGTCTACAAAATTAAAATTAAAACAATAAAATGTATAACATTATCTATTATATACTACAAAAATCCTACGAATTATCAATAATATATTAATTAATTTTTGGTTAAATATAAACAAAGATAATAAAAAAGAGGACGACAATTTTAATACACACTTCCTTCCTATGATGTTATTCTGGCATATTTTACTTTGTTTGACAAAAATTAATTAATACTACTTTATAAATAAACTTTTAGAATACTCTCTCTATTTTGACTGAAAATTTGACACGTTGTAAAATTGTTTTCAAAAACGTCAAAATTAATCGGACCGTGAGCGCTTAATACTACGTTTACTTTATAATATTACGTTTTTCTATTTTTATTTTATACGCAAATATAAAAAAAAAATCTGAATATATTCAGTTAATTGCTTTGACGGCGGAAGTTAGGTGGCATTTCAAACGATTTGACAATCCTAACAGAATTGTTAATTAATGATGAGAAAAATCCTCAAAGCAACGTTTTTTATAAAGGTTAGAGAATTTATTTAACGATGCGGGCAAAAAGAAATCTCGACTGTCAGCCTGCACGCCTACACGGATCATGGCGACTGTCAAACAACGACCTTCTTAATTTAATATTCGACCTTCGAGAATATTCCATCTTTTATATTCGGCTCTGCCTTTGTCGTGCCGTTTAATTTATTTTTAAATTCTGAAAGTCATTTTTCTTTTGCTGAAAATGAAAATCTAGACGTTACGAAGGAGTTATAAATTGCTTATATATATCATTTTCTAAACTATTGACTAACTTCTAATTTACTAGATACAAAAGATTTCGAACTCTTCTACAGCTACCGAATTATATATTTTATGACTGTTAGTTGAATGAGCGGTATCATGAAAAAAAACTTATTAGGTTTGCTTTATTGTTTAACGGTTGATTGATTGGAAAAAATCTCTTTAAGAGTTTAAAGAACACCAAAATTAATCTTTTTTCCTTATATGTATGTATGTTATTAAACTAATATCGCAACTTAAGCCAAAAATTTTCAATTTATGTTTTAAAACATAAAACAAAATACTGGTTTCAATTTAATTTCAAGAATTTAAGTTACATCTTTCATTATATAAAAAGGCTTTACATCTAACTTAAAATATAGATTTTTCATTTGAAACGTGGACTCTTTTTTCACTATACCATGGTTATACCTTTTTTTTGCTTCTAAAATTTCATAACATAATAATAATATAAGAAAATAAATAACTTTATGTCTTGAAAATTGCTTGGTATGTTTTTTAAATATTTTCTTTAACACTAATAAAACACTCAGGGTTTTATTTTTGTTAAAAATATAACATGCATTAGATGTCACAAAAAAATAATATGTTTAATAAATTTAAAAATTCGATGTTTTCTGAAAAAAATCTTACAATCAGATAGTTATAAAACGGTCTCTATATTTTTTAATTCTAAACAAATTCCATCAATTATGTATAATTTAGTGTTATATAAAAGTAAGCGGTGCGAGTTAGAAATAAAATAAATAATAAAAGAAAAAAAGGAAGCCTTGAAGAGAACTCACCACTTTGAAGAAAATAACTTCGTAATGAATCCTTTCTCAAATATTTAGTTATAATTTACATAAATGAAACTACCTGACTGTCTTGACATTTTTCCTCAAACACATCTTTCATAAAACGAACAGGTAAACTGAAATGCAGTTCAAATAAAAGCGACGTTGAATATCCTTTAGACTCGTTAGAACAGACGTCTTTTAAAAGACCAAAGGTTTAAAATTATTACTGAGTGTCTTAAAGTCGACAAGCGAAATCTTAGTATAATCGACTCTTAGAAGCGAATTTACAACCATACAGAGATATATTTCTTGTGAGTTTAATTTGCATTCGTAACAACTGAGACAGTCAAACAATGCTCATTTGTTTCTAAGTATAACATGCTATAATCTACATTAAAATAAGGGTTTGATATTTTCGGATCTCTTACTGATTGAAAAGTAAATTAATTCCTGAAAAAAAATACAGTTATGAGAATGATCTTTCCAAATAATTATAAGTACTTTAAGATTATAAGAGCTGTAGAACTCTGAAATTCTAATGAAGTTGAGAGAATTTCTGTGTAATATAGAGTTTACTTCAATTATTATCACATATATCCACAAAAAAAAATCCTATGAAATAAGTTATGAAAAGTAAATTGAGGGTACTTAGAATGTAGCAAAAAGCAAATGTACACGTTTTATTCACAGTGGCAATTCGCGTGAATAAAGTAAACTATAGCAATTCGCACATCATATACAAAACCACAAAAATATTTTATAAAATTTTCTGTTATAATTTATAAAACTTTCCTTTTGAATTACACGTATAATATCAAACATAACGTCGTGTCTTACCTATTCCATTCCAAATGAAGTACGTGTGAGGATTTAATACATGAAAAAAATATGTTTTGAAAAAATAAGTAGGTTCTTTTCTATTAACCTAATAATAAAACACGAATAATAATTCAAGAGCCAGTATGGAGTGGCGTGTAAATAGCTGCCTCCACGTAATGTCATGAAGTTTTAGGGAAAAAAATACTTCAATAAAACAAATGGCGAATCCAAAAGAGATCTATGTCTCAGTGATATTCGTGACTGTGATTAAATAGTAACGTGGCATACGTATCTTAATCAGAAAAAAACCTGTGTGCACGTGTCAGGCAGCAGGCTTAAGGAACAGTCGGTTTGTGAATCTCCTTTTAAACCCAGAAAAGTTAAACTCCAATCATTTCAAATCATGACAACTACATAGTTTGCAACACTATAGGGTCTCTTGTCAGATTTCAACACAAAGTTGAAGGGTTCACCAACAAAACAAGATCACAGAGCTGAGTAATTCAAATTAAGTTCGATTCGCTTGAAATAAAGTACAATTTTAATTATGATTTGATCACATTATATCTGTATATCCAAATAACTTCAGACCCGTGTACGTGAATGGCGGTGCATTTTAAATATCAATGTAAGAAATCACCAAATTATATATTAATATGGATTGTACATTATATAAGCTATTATGAGTTATTATTTTATGCGGATAAGTCGAAAATAGAATTTGAAGAAAGAAATAAATATAAATTTAAAAACCCATCGACTCTTCGCCACAGCACTATTTGAAGTATCGACACAAATATTTTAAATAGTTTGTATTTGCAATACATGTAATTATTATACATTACAAAATCAATGTCTAATTTCTAAAATTGTATGTATTATGTGAGGATCTGATTAAATCAGACGGCGGAACAATCTGAGTCCCATAAATGAGCGATTGATTAAGTGCGGTTGACGCAATCAACGTTGACAAACAAATGACGTGAACAAAGCTGAGAACAACAAAGAAACGGAGTTAATTAAGTCAATGTGTTCGACGACGTTTGTTACGGCTCTGTTCACTGATTTAATTCCAGTTTCTCGCAATCAAAGTAAATGTTTACAACAGACAGGACCGAAAATGTACTTGAAATTACATTAACTCTGAATAATAATGGAAGGACAGAAAATTAATTCTATTACGACAGTTTCCGTAATTTTTTCTGGTTATCCATATGAAATGATCAGCGAACATCAAAATATAACATCACAATTTCTTTCAACGTCCCATCAATAGTTCTTAGATTCAATTAATTTTTAATTAATATAAACTTATACAAAGCAAAATTAAAATGTTTAAAGTTCTTTACTAATCCCACTTTAACAATTGTTCAAATTAATATTCCCAAGTTTTAAAAATATTTTACTGGCTTTATTTTTGGAAAATAAAACTTATAGGCATATGTACATACAAAATTTCCAAGAATTTTATAGTACGAGTTTGTACATTATTCCTATATTCGTCTACGTATAAAGATGATAAATAATGACAATAGGAAACAATCGAAATGTGTAACAGAAACCTAAAGTTAATATTTACATATACAAGTATTGAATTTTTTTATGCTTATCTAATAAATCAGTAAACTTTTCGTATATTATTTTTTGTCACCTTTAGCTTTGTATTATTATTGTCTGCATAATAGTTTGTAATTGCTTGTGACTACTTAATTTTTCCACTTGATATCTGTTAGGCCTCGGCCTCGAATTTTGCGGGCAGCGGAGCGGCAGCGGCGGCGGCACGAAAACGCATACATTTCTCCGTGCCCCCTCCCCGCTAGTTTGGAGAATAGTATGCGTTTCCGTGCCGCCGCCGCTGCCGCCCCGCTACCCGCGAGATTCGAGGCCGAGGCCTTAAACATCTTGGATACGTTATGGTTCCAATTGTTTTTTACCCAATTATTACTTATATTCTATAATAATATTTTGAATACATAAAATCATTTTAAATCTTCAAATAATACTAAATTTCAGTATTGCCTAAGTGCCTAAAGTTTTTAACTTTATTAAGAAATTATAACAACCAATCTGATGTTTCGGAAAGTTACGCTCACTGGTTAACTCAAGAATTAACAAACCATAACGCAAAAAATTGGTGAACAGTAAAAACAGACAAGGTTGACAGATTAATTATAAACAGGGTACTTAGTGACCACACCGACTTCATTTCAAGCATGAATCATGCTCCATAAAGTTCAGTCAAAAGCTCGTTACTATTAAGTCGCTAAAGTTACCCTCTCTGATAATTTTTTGTCTCTTCGAAAACATCAATTTGATTAATATATTTTATTCACTAATAAATTTAACAGTTAACTGTAAAGGTTTTAGCTTCTTAAAAAGTCTTCTTGCAATGATATAGAAGATGTTTCATAATGTACACAAAAAAAACTAGTCCTTTGCTACGTGTTTTAAGATCAATTTTGACGACCACTTCATTCAATGCCACCTTCAGATAAGACAGAAAGTTGTATTAAAATCAGCGTGGTATAATCTAGAAATGATTAAGGAGAATAGAAGTACGTAATAATAACGCTTTCTTATAACCGTGCGTCCCCTAGGTATAAATATTAGAACTATGGGCAATATGGAGCAAAAAGTAACACTACTTAAAGGTACATGCTGAATTGTAATTTTAAACAAAAAGAAGTATAGTATCTAGAAGTTTAGTCAGTGGTGGCTCAGTGGTTAAAGTGCCCGCCTCTCGTTACCGAGGGCGCGGGTTCGATCCTGGCCCGGGCAAGTACCAATGTGATTTTTCCGAATCATATGTACTTTCTAAAAGTATTTAGACATCACTGATTAATGTTGATTCCCAAAAGAGGGTTGATGTCAGGCAGGCGGCCGGTCGTAAAAACAAATAGCCAAAAACTTTTCACAAGATGTAAGGCAGACCCTGGCTATAACTGGGAAATTGCCAGGTAGAAGAAGAAGTATAGTATCTAGAAGTCTACGAGATCAAGAGGAAGTATAAATTTAAAAAAACAATAATTTGACAATTTGATTCCAGAAGCCAATGCCGCGCTCAACAATCAACGTTTGACACTATTCGGCGAATATTATAAACATTATAAGAGCACTTGACGAACATTCGTTTCAGGTTCAGTACCTTATTTTCAATTTTGTTAGACTAATTTCGTGCACGGTATCATAAAACCTTGTTACAAAGCTGACAGCAGCTGATGTCAATTCACACGCTTACAATTATGTAAACTAAATAGGTCCTTCTTAAAACTTTGCTAGCGCTGTCAGCAATTATCGTGTATTGCACGTCACGTAAAACGTCCATAAAAGACCGTAAATGGCTCAATAGTTACAGATAATAAAAGAAATCTTCATTGTGTTCGTCTTGGCCGTCCCCAACTAGAGCCTAACTAATATATTTATAAATAGGCTAGGTGATTTGATTAAAAGAATATTTGATAGCAACCCTGAATTTTATCGTCGAACAACAGAAGAAATTCTTTGACTTATATCTCATCATTATGATAATAATATATGCTTTGCTACTACTACTACTAACATAATTCCCTATTTTTTGCACGTGTCACATTTCATCAATTTTTTAATTGTAAAAGTAATATTTATATATCGAAATAAAATTATAGTTTTGCAGCCAAATTGTTTTTAATATTGATTCAAAGAAACTTTATGGAATTACAAATCTTTGATTTATCGATGGTACAAGAAATTTCGGCTTGAATTTAATAAACAATTAAAAAAGTTTTTTTTTGTCTGCTAAAATTTCAACATTTATTTTATATAAAAATTAGTAATGTACCTCGATTTTATAAATCTTTTTATCATTAATATGTTCCATGTCTTTCTTGACAGCCTCTCATTGGAAAAAAACTGAATTTTTTTAATATTTTTTTTACCTGTCGGATATGAAAGGATCAATCACAGGATATTACATCGTGTGCGTTCATAATAAAGTGGTTCGATAAATAAAATTATGTAATCGTCATTACAGATGTTCATTAAATAAAAGATAAATCGTTCATAATGAAAAATAAAGAAAATATATTTCAATTAGTGTCATAAATGATAATTTCCTTGTAAATTAGAATAATGGTTTTAATTTATTTGAATTAAAAAAACAGCAACTAAAACGTGTTAGACGTATGTGGTTGAGAAATCCTTAACCGAGGGCCCTTTGGATAATTGAGTTCAAGTGTTTCTACTCCACATTATTGGGAAGCCTATTGTTCTCTTATTATTGAGTGATACATACATGTCAAAACTATCCTTATAATAAAAATAGCAACATTAATTAAAATGCATATGCTTTAAAATAAATTTGATGATAAAGTTTATATAATCAAAATTCAGTTTTGTAAATTGAAATAAAATATGTATTTGTTGCAGTTTTTTTTTACAAGGATGCCATCTCCTTAAGGAATATCAAGCAAACATTTTAATAAAATACTGTTCTAAAAGTAACTATTAAATAATTTAAATTGACCTAAAACTAGAATGAGTATTTGTTATTTATGAGAAAAATAAGAACATGTTAAATAACTTCGTTTTAAACTTCGAAGTTAACAAGCGAGCTTCGAAATCTTTTCTATCCACTTCGAACATCGTCTTGGCTATATAAAACATGTCTTAAAATACAAGTTATTAAAATAACGCTGATAAAGTTTGAATATTAATAGCCTGTCGCTGCATTGCAGTTGCTTATTCACCTTAATGTAAATTACAGCAAATTTCAAAATAGATGAAGTCTAGAACAACTTTACACTGAACTTAATTTTGCATTAATGTCACAATAATTCATATAATTATGTTTAGATTTATGTTTGCTATAATTGGTATCATTAAAATTTAACGAAAACACGAACAACGCAAAATTAGACTAAATTTAAAAGAAAATATACAAGATATAAATAAAAGTGCATTTTTTATAATATTTTTTTTAAAAGTTAATAAAATCATAAATTTACGTCAATGTTTCGAATAGCCGAATTATTTAAAAAAAAATTCATATACATCAAAATAAGAAACATAAGCTAATAGTTTTTTATATATATATTGTATCATCAGAGAATGCTCTGTATTACTTATACATATAAATGCGTTATTTTATATTTGTTTGATGACATTACAAAATGGTCATAAAATACTTAGTTCCCTTTCTAAACAATGGAATAATGAGTGGAGCGTTTAGTTATTCTCGTTAAAACGTTCCCCAGCATTCTGAAATATCCAAATTCTTTGCTTAATTTGTTTTTATCTTCAGTAAAACAAATGAACCTTCAAATATTAACAGCTACTGTTAACAGGCTGGAGAGGAGTTAAACATTATTTATGATCTCATTACACGACCAATATACTACATAATTAGTGAACCAACTATTGTTTGTATAATATGACGTACATACAACATCATCATCAACTATAGGACATCAAGATTAACGAATTTTCATGAAAGAAATCGTGTTTTAAAGAGATTTTATTAAGATTATTTATTTCAGACTTCATGTGATAAATAAAATTGTTTTTAAATCCATGTACACCATTTTTCTATATATATGTATATAACATACATAAGTACACAGTATCTTTTTATAAACAAATTTTCGGAAAAGTTATACGCTTTCAATACAGCCATAAACAGTTTTATTGGACATTTCATGCGCGATAAATTATCATTTGTACAAAAGTATAAATTACTGGACGGCTCGTAAAACTTTGACTGTTGCTTATTGATTTTCTTAACATAAAATATATTGAATGATTCTACATACATATATTGGGTCTGATGAGTGTTGGCAAGCGACGTATTCATTTGTTTGTATTAGTATATAGATACAAAAACATAGTGTCATAGTAGGGTTTTTGAATAAAGTTCAAGGATCTAACTGTGCTTTTATTATAATTAACGCAATATTATTATAAATTTCTTAAAGAACGCTTACTTTTAATAAAAATAAAAATGACATGTATCATAATAGAAGCATTTATAGATACCAACTGAAGAATGGGAAATTTAACTTTGTTTTACTAGAAAAATATTTTACTGAAGATAAAAAATATGAAGTGTATGGTCTAGACAAATTCTTTTCAACCTATCCGTTTTAAAAACTCTACACGGTTTATTTGTAATATAACTTTCTTAGAATTACATGAATATTATTAATATATTCCAAAAGGTATAATTAATATATGATTTTATAATATATTTTTATACAAGAAAAAGGAGTGGCTTCTTCGTATAAAATACTGCAAAATCTTTCAGATACTCTTATATCAACAAGATATTACTCTTTTTACGTCATCCAGTTGAATAAGCTATAACGAAAGGTCAGAGTAAATAAATTAGAAGGAATTCTCTTACGTAGTACAAATCTTATGGGTAATATTGAACACATAGAAAAGTAACATTGACTTTCGAGATCATATGTTACACGAAAAATTTAATTAAAATCAAATCAATATTAAATAGTAAATATGTTACTTCATATCTTCAAGTTAAATGGTTCAATAAATATGCAATGAAGCAGAAACAACGATCAATCCACGAAGCGCGAACACTTTATCATAATCGAAAGAAACTGACGGAATAAATATTGAAAAGCCTCGGAGACTTTCAGATTGGCCAAAAAAATTTCAATATAAAACATCCATCTGAAAGTTTTTAAAGTGAAATATTCAAAGCAAGCAAAAAATACTTCTATAGATATTTTAATCTGAAAACGATAAATAAAATATAATGTTTACATATAAGTTTATCAAATTATTTTATAATAAAACTTTGAAAAAATTTTAGTGAATGGTTATTTAAAATATTCTTAATCGACACGATTTTCAAATAAATCTTTTAAATCTCAAATAAACGGAACAGGAATATAAAATGTACTTTCAAGTTGTAAGTTCGGTTGTAAATTAAGGACAAGGCACGCGAGAACATCGTTAAAGTTTTCTTTTACAGGAAGCCGAGGTTTATGTATGGTAATATTTTCAGAGCACATTTAACACGGACAAAATTTAGGATTGGTACAAAAACACATAAAACATTCATAATCGTTTGTTGCATGTAATAAATAAACACTAATACTCAAAAAAATAAAAATATATTTTAAAAAATATGTTGCAAACTATGGTTCAAACCGATCTGTCGTAAAGAGTGGAATGAAATCATAAAATTGCTTTCAAAGTGACCTGAGTATGATTTTTACTATATGGTTATAATTTGTCATGGAAATTCGATTGAGTTTTTTCATTCATATAATTTTAAGCTTTATCAGAGAACTTATAAATTTTTTATTATTTCTTACATTAAAAAGAAATCGTCCTGAACATCAATAATGTGTATAATTTCATTTAAAAAACATTCAACTTCATATTTATAATATTAGTAATAAATCAACATATAGAAAATTTTCTTTTGATGTTCAGATTGTTGCGAACATTTAATATTCATGAACCATATTTCACAGCGTAATTATATGTGATCATCTCTGTGTAAACAGACTAGGAAGACTACAAGCGAGCGTTTAATACAGTCATTACGTGTTTCATTACACATTTCGAAAGCGATAAATATGTTATTCTACGAAATTATAAATTACAGAAAGCCTTATTCATTCTCTACGTTGAAATCAATGTATTAAAAGTAGTACTGGTGAAAAACTTTTAGTGTCTCTGAAGCTCATGTGAGCATGAAAACTCCATATTTTTTACATCTTAGTATCTTTTTCCTTCGGTTAGAGTCTATAATTAACATTTTAATGAAGAACTTCTTTCAATAGGGCCTTTTCAGCTTTGTTGTTTATTACGGTCGCAAGCTTGGATTTTTTTCGATAAAAGACATTTGAAATTCTTAAAGAATATAGAGGTTTTTAAATGCACTTCGGTAATGACTATTTTACAACAAAAAAGTATATAAGTGATTTATGGTTGGTATTTCTGACAATCTTCAAAATTCTGCTGCGGTAGAAGAAAATAGCGGTATTATAGGTACTTCGTGGCTTCATACTAAATCATCCGATGCCTAATAGTTGGCTTTCAGCACGTAGTGGACTCATAACTTACGGCTCGTTACTGAGGCGTGTGCATTTCAAAGAAATTAATAACGTTTGTGCCGTGATCTGAATCATTTAGGTCAGATTTTCATATTTATTTGTACCCAAGAAATATAAGTAATCAATTGAGTATGGAGGTTGTCTAAGAGATACAACTATGGTATATAAAAATGTTTTTTCTACATCATATAATTAGTAATGAAGACCACGATAATTGAGCAGAAAAATTAGACAAACAATATCATAAGTTAAGGAAATATAAATTGTATATTCATTGCAATATATTACTGTATTAGTTTTTTCGTCATCGTTGGCGTGGACATTAGAATTGGGATCAAAGAGAAATGTTAATACTAAATATGGTAAACGACCGTCAACCCCATCTATCCATCTATAGTCTACTCTACGCGATTTCTTGCAAAATACAACTTTTATAGCGTGATCCAGTATATAAGGAATTTCATACCTAAAATAATGACTATATTTTATTCTGAGATCCAAGCTACATTACTGTAAGGCTTCATCAAAATCCTTTAACTAGATTATATTTGACCGAGCAACACAAACATAAGTTGGATTTCAAAATTATTAACAATCATATGTATAGTACATGTAAAGCTATCAAAGGCATCGTACAAAGACAGTAAGTTTTCAAAGCTCCAAAACGATGAAACCTACTTAGCGATATATTGGGTTATAAAGTGATAGGGGTATTGTTAATAACGAAGAAGTCGTTGATACAAATGGGTTTGTCTTCAAAGAATTGTTATAACAAAGATATATAGGGAGGCAGAATCAAAATATTTAACATACATTTTAATAAACATACATTTTGAATATATTCATAGTTTCATAGGTTTCAGAATATTTTCATTCATACATAATTAAAATAAAATTCAAAAATATAATGTTCTCGAACAAAAGAAGTCTACGCCTTTAGAGACTAAAGAAAGAAACGATATAAGAAGTACACACTTTCATATACAATGTAGGCACAGCACTTTCTTGTGTGGAATGAAGTTAAAATCTTCAGGGATTATTTGCCATATAAACATTTAATATTATAACGTTTTATTACTTTGCAGAATTAGTCAACAAATAAATGTGTGACTTAAAGTAACCATAATATTTTTAAATATAATTTACAAATTCTCTATATACTATGATAATAAATAATCCCGGTATAAAAACTTCTATATTATTTGTCTTATTTCCTTTGGTTTTTTTTTTTGTATTTTTTTACCGTCACCGGAAGGGTCTTATTTTTAAATGAACATGTCGTTTATTAAAATAATATTAATCTCACTGCTTAATATCATTAATCTATTTATTTTTTATTTATTAATTGTGTAGTGACTTCTAAAGGACAAATAAAGAATTGTCTCCGTCGTCCATGTAAAAATTTAATATTCTAAGAAAAATACCTACAAACAAACAAAACCACATAAAAATAGAGTAATTATTAAAAGTTAATTTAGGATATCTTCTAGGATTAAGCACTAAACAACTTACAATTTGAATGAGGGCAAGAACATTTTTCATCCATATTACATATGCACGTATATTATAAAATCTTATTTTCCTGACAACCATCTAAAATTCCATAGGTATACTTTATGTTCACATATTAAACAATTGATGTTATCTTTCATTTATAATCTCATTAAAGCCCAAACATTCCGAGATCCCGAATACAATAACGGATCCGTGTATAATTTTCCATAAATTTGATTCAATTTGACTTTCTCGAAATGTCTCGATTTTCGAGTAAATCAATGATTATCGGCTTCGTCAACAAAACGTCGAAACAACAGTACTAGTCCAATATTCAATATATATTTATTTCCCTTTGGATATTTACTTAGATCTATGTAATTAATTTGGCCATTTATTTGGCATTGGAGTGGCATTTATGTTCAGTGTACGCATTATTGGCTTAATCGCTTAATAAGAATTGACAGGAATTGCAGAAATTGGTGTTACAAGGCCCACTGAGATTTACTCTAAATGGAACTTACTAAGGAAGATTATTTTCATAATCTGCTATACATATTTATTATTAATTGATATCTAAATTAATAATATAATAGTTATAAACAGAAGGTGATACTGAACTCTTCATTTTTATGGTTTGCTCAAAATGTCTATGTAATAAATAATCTTCTTCTACCTGGCAATTCCCCAGATTTAGCCAGGGTCTACCTAACATATTGGGAATAGTTTTGGCTAATTGTTTTTACGACCGGCCGCCTGCCTGACATCAAATCTCTTTGAGACATCTATGTAATAAATAATATTGAATTAAAATATATGTAAAATCACAATAAACTTTTTTTTGAAATGGCCGAGAATATAATTTATTAATTTTTATTCTTCCTTTTAAGTTGCTTAAGTAACATTAAACAAGTAGGCTATAGGTTGCGTTAGATTTATTTTATAAAACATATATCTTTATTCTAAAATTTATATTATATAATATGCTAACATTATTTCTAAATATTAAATTTGGTATGATATTAAGTTTAAACGCGAATTTTTAATGGCAAAGTTTATTAAAATTTTAATAGATGATAATTTCCATTAGTGAAGCGATCCGTTTCATCGAAGAATATTAGGAATTTAAGGTCAAGGCTAGAGGGCGTGATATAATTTCAGCTTAATTAATTTTCAAATGACAAAACCCGTTGGCGGTTCTAGTCAAAGGAATATTATTTATGATAAACTTAAAGATATTATGTAGAAGAAAACGAGGGGTTGTATACGATTAAAAGTTTGTTAAAATGTACTCATCATGGATATTATCATAAAAAGACAACAACATGAGAGAAATAATATTAATGGTATAATTTTAATCTCCAGCAATTAAGAACAGTATTTATCGATTCTAGTTATCACTCTTATGGCCAGAGTTTATATATTGGAACTGCTATGAGATAAAAGGACAGTTCGGTTGCAGTAAAAAAAATGTAACTGTGATCATTAATAGACATATTTATATATGATATATTAAGAATAGAGACGTTTTATTCAATTATTGACGCAAAATCGCTAAACTCCATCATCAGCTTTTGTCCTCAATATTTTTATGTGAATCTAAACACCCGCCAATGATTTATTAATTATCAAAAAATAAACCTTACTATTTATTTATGAATAAAGATATTTATGAATGAAATGGAAAAATTACGTTCAGAATAATAATATATTTTTTATAAAATTTAATAATTTATTTATAAAGTCAAATGTTTACAATAATTATATCTTATGAAAAATAATTAAGCTGCAGCAACTTGAACACACAAAGCGACAAAACATGCTTTAAAACTTTAGTATAAATTAAAATTGACTGACGTTTAAACTATCGCCATAAGGTGCACCACATATGTATATGTACATGAATTAAAAACACAGATTGTCATATTAATATTCAGTATTCAGTATGGTGTATGTAGAGTGCACGGGGCTTAACCAAAACCAAGCAAAGTAACAAAAGAAACATTTAGTTACATAGAACTTTACATACATAAACTTAATTTATACTAATATTTTTCTTGAGTTAAACTATTTTGATTAATTGGTAAGGCGATTGGAACGCGTTACTCCGTAGTTTTCATGACCGAAACCTGCTCGAATGATTGTATTTTCATTCAATATTTTCTCGTTTAAGTTTGGCTTAACATTGCTTTAAGGGGACAAACATATATAGAGATTTATTCCAAGATTAACTAGATTTTTTTTTCAATTAACTTATATAAAATATAATGTTGTATCTGTTACAAAGTTACAATAAATAAATCTTCGTGTTATATTAAGACTGAAGACACTAGTAAATGTTATATAGGATCAAAATATTTATCTGTTCAAACAAGTCTTTCTTGGCGACGTTTCGCTCACATTCGTCTGATATATCGCTTCTGTAAATCGATTGCCATTCATAACCTCATTGAGACCAAACCATCGGAACCTATACGCTGTTAGTCTTCTTAACCGAGACTGTCTCTGCTTATACTCTTTTCGTACACATGATTCTCTACTGTCCACACTTTCTTTAACCTTAAACTATTTTAAACCGATAATCACATATATGCGGAAAATGAGACTTATCTTTAAGCGTTAGATTTAGGTGAAAATTAAGATAAGGTATCTCAAAACAATTAGTGTGAATTTATTTTATTATACTTAACTGATTTTTGCTTCTGAAGAATAAAAACTATTTGTGCATTTTATACGTGTTTCCGAATAAAATGAACAAATTAAAAAATGTAATCAATTAATTTTATTGGGAATTCTAAATTTCTGTAATCAAACTCCATAACTCTTAAATTAACGGTGTTCTAAAACAGATGAAATCCAAAAAAATACGATCGTAAGATATATGATATTGCTTACTCGGAAAGATAAAAACTGCTGTTCAATTTTGAATAACTATTATTTGGTTTCTTCAGCTTCAATAAGATAGGATTTTAACTTTACAATGCTTCAGGGAAAAAATTGATTCAACATTTTTGCATTTAAAATTGTGCTGACTATTGAATTTTAAAAATTTGAAAACTTAAATGAGAGTACTGAGCAATCGATCCGACTATTATCAAATTTTTGCTAATATTGCTTTTATGAAAAGAAATTTCGTAACAAAGAGACCTAGCGGTAATCTGTTGTACCATAAATCCAATTAAAGATGTAAATATAAATGATACTGAGGATTTTAAACGCTATTTCATATTGATCTGACCTATTATTTACCATGGAAAAAATAGCTTTTAGTTAATCAGACTTAAGTAATTCTAGCTAACAATTATTTAACTAGCATTATCTGGGAGATTCTTTGACAAATTTATAAGATAAAAAACTGTCTGTACGAGACGGCATATTTATATCTAGAAGAGACTCTTTGTTCATCTGTAAACTCAAATAAAATATGTTTGATATTGCGATCAATAAATTATTAAAAGACATGACATTTTTAATTTAATTGGAACATGGATATTAGAAAAATTTATAATTGCCGCAATTGTGTGGCAAATCTTCGAAAAAAATATTTTTAGCTATCAACTAAACAATGGCCACAAAATTTGTCTTTACAAATAATTATAGCCCTTAATAAACCTGGATTTCTTAAATTACCATAAAATATGCCTAACAAAAGTTGGGTAAGACATTTAGTTAAAAGGATCTTTGATAACAGGTCAAAATTAATGTTTTCCGCAAACAAATTCAACGCTATCTTTGGTTTTAAATACGATTTCTCGATAGAAAATGCTACATTCAACGCGGTCGGTTGATTTCCTTAGCTTTTGTTCGTAATAATTAAGGGGCAGGGATAGAAAGAACTTCAGGGAGAAGCCTCATTATTACCATCTGTGATACAAGATCGCCGGGTGGGTATCAATTTCACTTAATTATCATATATGTACATGTACAATGTACATACATACCATACCTACATCATAATTAATTCGATAATGTTATAAACCAATAAATACATAATATTAGATCAAGTTCTTAAACTTACTTTTTAGTAATATGCATGCGAAAACGTATGTACACAAACAAAACACAAAAACATATCTAATTCAAGAAATAGAAATTTTATTTTATATTAATTTCCTTCATATACACACCGTAGGACTCTCATAAGAACTGATATTATTCTAAAAATTTGAAACTGTATTCAGTTTGAAACAGTTTATAAAGAACATTGTTACAAAAACAAGAAGATAAATAAAATTCCTTTATTTACTCATAGTTACTGAAATACTAAGAATAAAACATAGCACTTTAAATAATGCGGAATGCATTGTGAATAACTCACACACGACTCCGCCCTCAACGATTGTGGTAAAATTTTGCTGGTCATGTTGAAACAAACGAAATTCTTACATCAGACTATTCGATTACATTTTACAAAAGTGCTTTATTAATTCACAAACATTATCAAAATAAATTTTACAAGTCGTTCAAAAAGTTCATTTATACTAAGATTTTTTTTTGAGAATGATCCAATCACAACTTCATTATTTTGTTTCTTTAATTTCTTAACATTTCGTTTTCAAAGTTGTCAAATTGAAACTTATTTCAATTCTTTCTGAGAATAAAAAGACATTTTGTATAGGTATTTCTTCCAAAATCTTTATAGAGATAAATTAAAATCAGAATTTGGGGACATCGGGTAAATTTGTATTTAAGAATGAATCCTTTAAATGTTCCCAGTTTCCCTATAAATATTTTCTAATATTTTTTGTATTATACATTGACAAATATAGATAATTCACTATCTATTTAAGATCTTTTTTTAAAGAAACAAATATATATAAAAAAAGACGTTAGTCTATTGTAGCAACATCATCTGAAAAAAAAATTGCCGTTTTTTTATATATCTTTAATATTTTACGAGCTCTTTTTTCCTTTAACTCTCTGAAAGTAAACACGTTTTTCTCGTTATTACAAGTTAAACAAAATATATCGTCTATTTCTGTGAATCCTTATTAACACTCTGAAATTTTTCCAAGGTAATCTCGAATTATAAAACTTCAAAACACTTTCAAACTGTATTATTTTTTTCACCACTTCTTCTATGTTAAGTACAAGGAAAGCAAAGCAATTTCTTTACTGTTATTATCTGATACTTGCCCAGCAGTTTTACGATTTTGAACTTTTCCCTACAGAGTAAATATCTTTTGATATACCTAACATTAACGTACCTCCTGCACTATCCGTTTTTTAATCTGTTCGCTTCTCTGTAAGTACATTTATATTGCTACATAACAAACATCAAAATATGTCGCCACTGTTTGAGAGACTATTCTAAATGAAACTAATATTAATCGGATTACTACGCGTATTTTATTATTTTAAAACTATCTCCTACTCGTGACCACGGTCGCTGAAATGTAACCGAAACGTCGGGACTATGTAGTTTTAAAATAATAAAATACGCTTAGTAATCCGAATAACATTAATTTCATTTAAATGAATACTTTTTTATTTAAAGTCTTAGATCATATTAGAGACTACATTCTAATAAATCCTCAGTGATCAGCTAATACATATCCTTCTACACTACAACTCTATACTTAATATTTTCCTATGAGAATTATTGGTTCAGATTAGAAATAGGTCGGAATAACCCTTATTAAAAAAAATGTCCAAGAATCTCCGAAATTCTAAGTTGATATAAATCCAGTGACCCTCATTTAAGTTTCAAGTTAATTTTATGGTGACTTGAATTTTAAAGTCTTCGTTTATTTGAAGAGGAAAAAATTTTAACTATACTTATAATTTTTAAGTAAAATTTCGGTGTCAATATTTGAAGATGGTTGATTGCTTTGATGAAGATTTGTAGCCCCGAGGCATTTGGGAAATGTTTTTTGACTTCATAATTAAAAAAACGGGTTCCATTCCCATAATAAATGTATTTTGCTAACATTCTTTTAACATGTACAAAATACATCAAAAGAATTAAACAGTTGTTATCCAAGATGAAATACCGTTTCCCGATTCATAAAATTTTGAAAAAATATTATTATTTTATTAATAATGTGACAAAGATGTTTAATCAGAATATTTATAAGAAGTCTCTTATTTCATACATCGTTAAGAAAATTACCAATTACTTTATACGGGGCTTTATCTGAGTTAATTCTGTATAATGATTGTAAAGAATCATAATTGGCAATACTTTAATATCAATTCAATATAATAATTTGAAAAGAACGTATTAAATATAAAATACCAATATGAAAAGAAGACAAATACTCTATATCTATGAGAATTAGAAGAAATATAAGGTAGTTAAGTTTACTACTTAACTATTTTACATTTTTTTTTTTTTTTTTTTTTTTTTTTTTTTTTTTTAACGAGGAGAATCTTTAAAAGACTTCCCGCCGCGGGGGAAACACGGCGGGGGCGTGTGGGATTTCCACCCACTAAACTCCTCGGCGTTCTCTGCGCTGTGCGTAGGCTAGTGAGCGGGAACGGCAAGCCATACTTCCGCTCACTACGCACGAGTCCCGAAAGGGACTCCGTCTTCGGCAGGGGTCACAGTGGCTTCACCACACTTCCCCTCCGACTCCAGAGCAGCGTGCCGGGAACGCCAAGCACGCCACTCTCACTCCAGCCTATGTTGCCCGGACGCCGGTTCCCCACCAACGCCCGGAGGCTCCTCTCACTGGGGAGGCATTTGGCGAGCGTAGGCCCGCTGCCTTCTACCCAGCCTTCGTCGACGCAGGGGCGCCGAGGAGGGGTCATCTTCCCGCGCTCGTTCAGCGGCCTCTTTCCGCGAGATGACGCACTCGCTGAACCGGACCACCGCCTCCCAGGCACTCTCGCTACCGACCATGGCCTGAACCACTGCCGGCAACGAGAGATCTGCGCCAACCACCGCGGTGAGCTGGCGACGCTCTATCGCCCACGCAGGGCACTCCGCCAAGGTGTGATCGGGCGTGTCATCCATGCAACTGCAATGGTGACACGCCGCGGTCGGCTCTCTTCCGACTATGTGGCACAGATACCTCCCAAAGCAACCATGCCCCGAGAGGATCTGCACCAGCCGGAAGGTCAAGGAACCGTGTCGGCGGTCCACCCACTCTTTGAGGAGCGGGCGAATAGCCTCCACGGTTCGCAACCCGGCCACTGGCTCAGAGAGCTTCCGCCTCCACCGGCGAAATAGCAAGGCGAGCGCGGAGCGCCGCCAACCTTCCACCCGATCCCGGTCCGGACTCGTTCCCCGGGATCGCTCTCGCGCACGCTGGTGGTACACCTCCGCCAGAACCTGGGCATCCAGTTCCCAGGGAGGCGTCCCAGCCAGCACGCAAGCCGCCTCATGTGAGACAGTGCGGTATGCTCGTACCACCCTCACCGCCATGACGCGCTGCACCCTGTGCAGCGCAGCCACGTTCGGCCTTGTGAGGGCACCGACCCACACTGGAGCTCCATACAGCGCCATCGAGCGCAGCACACTGGTGTAGAGACGCCGGCATGCCACGCTCGGACCACCGATATTCGGTAGGAGCCTTCCGAGAGCGTTCGCCGTCCCGAGGAGTTTCGGGACTAACCCGCGAAAGTGCTCCCGGAAGTTCCACCTTCCGTCCAGAGTCAGCCCCAGATATTTCATCCGGGGACTGAGCTCAACGCGGACGCCGCAGATGTTCATGCTGGCGCCCGTCGGAGGTCCTGCTCGAGGGCGGTGGAACAGGAGGGCCTCGGTTTTCTCGAGACCCACCCTCAGCCCGAGCATTTCTATGCGCCGTACGATTAAGGCGGTTCCCGCCTCGGCAAGCGCCTTCGCCTCTGCCAGGTCACCGCCTCGGGCTACAACGAGCGTGTCGTCCGCATAGCAGACGACGCTCAGCCCGGTCGGGAGGGCACCGCGGAGTACGAAATCGTACCCGAGGTTCCACAGGAGAGGTCCGAGGACCGACCCCTGCGGAACACCGCAGCGCACCTCGTGACGATGCACCCTACCGTCTACCCCCACAAACGAGATCTCCCGTCCGCGAAGGTAACTCCCGATTACCCGCCGAATATAGTGCGGCAGTCTGTGGTAACAGAGGGCCTCTTCAATGACGCCAAAGGGAAGCGAGTTAAACGCGTTGGTGATGTCAAGGGACACCGCCAACGCAACTCCGCCCCTAGACACGGCGTCATCAGCAAGGCTCCTCACCTTCAGGATGGCGTCTATTGTAGACCGTCCACCCCGAAAACCATACTGGCACTCGGCCAAATCGGGTCCATCCCTGCTGATGTGTCGGACGACACGGGACGCGAGGATCCGCTCGAAGAGCTTCCCCGCATCGTCTAGCAGGACGATGGGACGATATGCAGACGGCGAGTCTGCAGGTCTTCCTCCCTTCTGGAGCAGGACGAGCCTCCCCTCTTTCCAAGGAGATGGAAAGCGGCCCGCCCTTAAACACCCATTGAGGATCCCCAAGTACCACTCAGCCAACTCGCCCAGGGCGAGAGCCAGGACGCATCCAGGGACGCCGTCCGGCCCAGGGGCGGTCTTTTTGGCTCTGAGTCGCGACAGGGATCTCTCGAGCTCTTCCAGGGTTACGGCCGGTATGGCTTCCGACCGGTCCAACTCGCGAGGATTGCCTGCTGGCATCGTGTGTGCGGCCTCCGTTGGGAACAACGTGCACACGACGCTTCGCAGGAACTCTGGCTCCAAACTCTCCGTAACCGGGGCGGTCTGGGCCCGGATTTTGTTCCGGGCACCGAGGTACGGACGCCCCCACGGGTCATTGTCTAGACGCGCGAGTAATTCTTCGCGAGCCGACTCCTTTGACCTGCTTATGGCCTGCCTAAGTACTCTCTTCGCCTCATTATAGACGTCACGAAGCCTGCTCTCGTCGGCTTCGTTGCGAGGTTGCCGCCTCCGTTGACGAGTGTACTGGCGTCTCGCCACCGCGCAGGCTGTACGTAGCTGCGCGATCTCTGACGTCCACCAGTACACTTGGCGTCTGGGAGGGCGCTGCGCGACGCGGGGCATCGACGCATCGCAAATCCGCCATAGGCTGCGGCGGAAATTGCGTGCCTCCCCATCCACCTCAACGGGCTGCTCAACCCGCATGGTCCAGGCCTGAACGATTGACGCCTCTGTCGCCGTGTCTCTCTCAAACTTGGTCCGAGACCAACGGGGGAACTCCGAAGAGTTTCCACCAGAGCGACGTCGAGGCAAAGAGCCCCCTTGTGGAGCCACCTCAAACCTGATGAAAGAGTGGTCCGACAACGTTTCCTCCCCAACCAGAACACGCCAGCCACGTACTCGCGTTGCGACCGCAGGAGTAGCGAACGATAAGTCCACTATGGACTCACCCTGTGGTCGTACGCACGTGGCGGCATTTCCCCGGTTGAGGAGAGTTAGGCCGAGCGTTGTGGCCCACTCCTCCACCAACTCTCCGCGAGCGTTCGTGGCTCGGGAATGCCACAAGGTGCTGTGGGCATTAAAGTCACCGAGAACAATAACTTGCCTCGGCGACGCACGCCTCACCTCAGCCCCGATTTCGTCGAGAAGTCTTTCGACCTCTGCGACGGGCCTACTCGGAGCGAGATAGACACCCACAAGCACCAAGTCGCCCCACCGAGCAGCGACGTATCCTTCCCCCCTACCGAGAACAGTAGGGGGAGGACATCGCCCACTCGACGAGACCACCACCACCACGGACCGAACCACATCCGTCACCCAATTCGGGCGATCGGGGACGTAATAGGGCTCGCAGAGCACCGCCGCATCGATGGACCACTCCGCCAAAGCCTGCAGACAAAGATCCTGCGGACCAGGGGAGTGGTTCAGGTTCGCCTGAAGAAACCTGATGGGTGTGTTGGCCATTATAGGTCCATAGATAACACCTCAGGCACGACGGATTTCTGGGTTGGAGCCGAGGTTTTCGGGCGCTCCTGACCTTTCCTGCTCCTGGGTGGGTGGCAGTTCCTGCCCCCCACGACGTGATTGGCGGCGATGCCAGCATCCGCACAGATCGGACAGTGAGGGTCCGAAGTGCACGCCTGAGCCATATGCCCCTCACGACCGCAACGGAAGCACAAACGGCTGCGGTCGATTGAGGAGGGGCATCTGAGGCCAGCGTGACCCACTTGCAGGCACTTGAAGCACCTCATGGGGCGTGGCTCCAGCGGCTGCACACGCGCCGAGCTCCAGCCGACCAAGAGACGGCCGGCTTCTGCAAGGCACTTTGCTGCCGCAACCGGGCATTGCACCCACGAGGAGCCAGTGCCAAAGACACCGCGAGAGCGGATTGGGCCTACTCGTATCTGCTCTGTTGAGCATTTGCCCTGCTGGGCGACTGCCGCAAGGACGTCCTCTTTAGAGACAGAGTCGTCCAACCCGGAAACTCGTAACTCTGCGCACTTCACGGGTCGGGCGACCTTGACGTCGGGGACCAGCTCCCGGAGTTTCTGTGCTAGGAGGTCCGCTTTGTCCTCACCTGCACCCTCCGGGAGCTCGAACATCCGGGCCCCGGTCACTGTCTTTTTGCAGACGAGACCCATCGGCAAACCTAAGTCTGCCAGATTAAGTCCCGCCCGCGCCGTCTTTAGGACGTCCTCGTACGTCGTGTTCGAGTCCCGCGGCAGCGTCAGTACAACCGCAGGTGACTTGGGCTCTTTTAGGGTCCGCCTCCGTTTGCGGTCCCTCTTCCTCTTCCGAGCCTTCCCTGTTTGGGCCTGCTGGGATTTGGGCTTGGGTGCGGTCCGACCGTTGCTCTGTCCAGCAGGGACGGCAACCGGACCAGCACTCGTGCTCGCACTCGCTTTCTTCCTCTTCACCACCTCAGTCCACTTCTCCGACATGGACGGAGGCGGCGGTGGCAGGAAACGCGGGGCATTGCCTGCCGCCGGTTTCTGAGGAGCCTTCTTCTTCGCAGGTCCTGGCTTCTTTTTAGTAGCCACCGACTGTTCATGGCACTCGGGCTCTGCCACAGCCTCCGACGCTGCAACTCGGGCCCTGTCGGAGGCTAAGGGCGGCCGCAGACGTGGCTCCGGGAGGAGCCTATCCTGGATGCCTTGGAGCTTTGCGTCCATCATGTTCCCAAGATCAAGCATTATCTTGGCGCGAAGCTCCTCCAACCCTTTTTCCCTTTCTTGTTGACGGGGGACAACAGCCAACTGGTCCACGTCGGCCCGTAAGCGGGCTTGCCCCTCCCTCAACACTTCTAACTCCTTTTGGAGCAGGGCGTTCTTCTCCTGCTCCTCCTTCAGACGGGCCTGCAGGATGCGCACCTCGTCGTTGGCCCCTCTCTCTAGGAGCGCCTCCTTCGCGTCCTTCAGCAGCTGCGCCGAAGACTTCAGCGCTCGAACGTAGCCACCCTTGAGATTCCCGGATTTCCGGGCGACCTCAAGGATGGCTTCGAGCGCCTTATCCATCTCGACCTCGAGGGATGAGGCCGGCAGAGACCTGAGGGAAGGTAACTCTACCTCGACCCTCTTCGCCCGCCTCACCACCTCCTCTTCTGCCTCCAAACGAAGCGCCTCGCGCTTCTGGCGATTCAGCGCCGCCTTAGCTTCGGCCAGGCCGACGTACATCCCCGTTGTGGGGGGCCGTCCTCTACCTCGCTTGGCCGAGGTAGTGGCCGCTACCTTCGGGCTACGTCCCGACGAGCTGCCGCCCGAAGACGGCCTGAGGGGGCGCTTTCGGACCGAGACGGGAATATCGTACTCAGAGCACGTCTCCATCGATCGGTCCGTATCGGAGCCACCCTGGCTCGTCGAGCGAGCGCCCTGCGCCTCGCTCCGCTGGCTAGTCTCGCTACGCGAGACGGAGGACTGACGCACACTGGACCGCGTTGTCCTCGACGTACTCGCACGTTCGAGACTAGCCACCAACTTCCCATTGTCATTGAGCAAATCGGATCCTTTAATCTGGCCATGGTCATTGGTGCCCACTGCACCTCTGCGAGGGTCCCTTGAAGAGGGACCCTCTCGGCGTTGGTTGCCCCCCCCAGAATACGTGGGGCAGACCGACGAGTCGGTGAGGGATTCCCCAGCCTCTTTGGGGCTGGGACCCTCCTGGGGTAGTTTATCACTATTTTTAACCGACGCCATTATGTTTTTGGCCCTATAAAGGCAGGGCCGCCCTAGTGCCCTCGGGACGAGCCACCCGCTCGCCATTCATCCCAAGGCCGGGCACCACAATCCGGGGATTAGGGGCCGTATAAGCCCTTCCATCCGCACACATACATCGCGCACAAGAAATAAATATCAGAAAGACAGAGAAGAAAGACGTTGAAAGATAGAATATATACGATATAAAAACAAAGAGAAGAGTAAACTATATAAAGAAAGAAAGGACAGAGAAAGACTGGTGTTCAGCCGTCTGAGCACCTCACCCCGTGTAAAGGGCGGGGTGGCGCACCCAGACGTTGCCCAGGGGCACCAACGAGGAGGTACCGGTACCGCCCCCTTAACTATTTTACATTTGTCAACACATACTTATTATAGCTAACCTCATGCAAACGCTAATCTCAGGAAGTAATGATTAAAAATTTAATAATTGTTTTTTATTCTTTTAATACAATTAATCGACAAGTCTATAGAAAGTAGAAATTGTTTTGATACTAAGACAACAAGCGCAAAATTTATAAAAAGACGTGGTATTAATATTCAAAGATCCCAGTGTCTTTAAATCGACGAAGTCACAGTTAAAACATATAGTTTGTAACAAGACTAATTTGATAATCTTGACCTCTTTTTAAATAAATATATATATAGTATAGTATATAGTATTAATATAATATAGTAATGGTATTTCCATTACTATTACAAAACTCATAAATATTTACTTTTAAATTACTGAAATACATTACTTTGTACACGACAACAACACTTCAGGAATGCTAAATAATAATTTATATGCTACCTAAACACAAAAAAAAATGTTGTAATGTAGAGCTGATTTATAACTTAGTTAAGCAGTCGGAAATAACAAGAATTTATTAACGCTAGAAAAAAATTTAAACTTGACCTACGAGATATATATCTCACCTCGTCCAACTGAATTACTACCACGCAATGTTTTTCTATATACATATAAAAAAACAAGAAACCCGAAAAAACAAGGACAGAAAATAACACTGTCATAAATTACCAATTTATTTATTATAAGACAGTTCAACACTTCGAAGAAGAACCCCTATCGAGAAATACAGTACAAGAGCTTCAATTGCTTTAATAGTCTGAATTAGAACATAAGTGTACTAAATAGTGAAGCCAAATTCTTCACAAATAGAAATTCCGAACTAAATACAAAATATAAAAAATCCTTAAACGCAATCAATTTAATGAAACAGACAAGACGGTGACGATCTTAATATTAAGAGCTCTGTAATGTTATGCGACGCGTCTTAAAACAATATTGGGAAAAGTTGTGAGTAAAAATCCAATTTACTGAAGCATTATGTAATAATTTCTAATTAGTATAAATTTAAGAACTTAATTTCGTTCTCCCTGGGTAGATGCAATCAATGTTATCTCAATATCTCTTATGCATAAATTATATGTTTCTATGTATATTAAGACGACTTAAGTACTTATTGTGTATTGTACTCATGAAAAAAAAAACATTCTATTCTGAACCTCACCGTAACCTTTGCCTACTTACTTGATATTCAAGAGTAACAACTATTTGAAACGGAAAAAAATATTTTCGAATCAAAAAGTACTCCGTGGCTTCATACTAAATCATCCAATAGCTAATAGTTGGCTTCCAGCACGTAGTGGACTCATAACTCATAGTGAAATTAATAACATTTTTGACGTGATCTGAATCATTTACGACAGAATCTTCTTATGTTAGTGGTTTAACTTTTAGATGACTGTACCAGTATTGAAAGCAGAAATGACAATTTAGCTAAATTAGAAACTATTATAATTGTTTGTCATTCAATTATGCAAAAACTAAGAATCGTATTTCTATAAGATTTTATATTTAAATATTATATGAGTATTTTTTGTTACATAATTTACTTGTCTGTGTTTTTAATCTTCAATGAAAAGGCTTAAATCTTTTGTTAATGAAAAAGACATCAAATTTTTCTTTTTGCAAAAATACTCACAAACTATTAAAGATATAATCGTTTACATTTTCCATTTACTGTAGCTCCAACGTTCCAGGACATTCCCCTTAAGATTAGTCAGAGCATTGGGATCCTTGGGGTTGACATAGCGAACGACGTTCAATTCCGGAGACATTTGGAGGACAAGGCTAAATTAGCGTCTAAAAAACTAGGGGTACTGAGTAGAGCGAGGCAGTACTTCACACCGGGACACTTGCTTTTATTGTATAAAGCACAGGTTCGTCCCCACATGGAGTATTGTTCTCACCTCTGGTCCGGTGCCCCACAGTACCAACTTCTTCCACTTGACTCCATACAACGTCGGGCAGTTCGTATTGTCAACGATCCCATGCTCACAGACGATCTAGAACCTTTAAGCCTCCGAAGGAATGTAAGCTCCCTTTGTGTATTCTATCGTCTGTACAATAGGGAATGTTCCGAGGAACTGTTTGATGTAGTGCCATCTTCCACATTCCACCATCGCACTACTCGGCGTAGGGTCGGATTTCATCCACATCACCTGGATGCATTCAATTGCAAGACTGTACGTGCGTCGCGTTCATTTTTTTCACGCACGTGCAGGATGTGGAATGATCTTCCGCCCGAGGCTTTTCCAGAGAGCTACAACATGGGGTCTTTCAAAAAGCAAGTGTTCAGGCTCCTTTTCAAACAAGGCCGGCAACGCATCAACAACACCCCTTGTGTTGCAGATGTCCATGGGCGACGGTGTCTACTTCCCATCAGGTAGGCCGTCTGCTCGCTTGCCCCTTAGGGCCATAAAAAAAAAAAAAAAAAAAAAAAAAAAAAACATAATATAAATTAAGAACAAACAAACACTAACTTCCCATATAAGTTTCGCTTAAGTATAAAAGATTCCCGGAAAATCACTTAGGACAGCCAAATATTAAAGTAAAATTTCCTGAAACTAGTGGTTCCTTAAATAGTGCTGCTAAGTTTATAATCTTCTAGGAATATTGTCCACATTCAGTCACCCCTCAACAATGAGAGCTAATGGACTTCTGGTGTACCACAATCCACATCCAATTAAAGGGATACAATACTGAGACCTAGTTTTTTAATTCACCATTCATTTTATCCGTTTTATTTCTTTCCATTTGCATATATTAATAATATTTTCTTCAATTATTCTCTCTATGTACTTTGAATGGAATTAAACGTTAAACTTTATTCAATTTTATGTGCAAAAATAGGTATCAATTATAACTTTGGTTTACGAAAATTCGTGTATAAAAATAACATTTCAATTTTAACAAAGAAAAAAATATATTTATTAAATGCTTGTAGGAAGGAAAATTATGAATTTATGATTATAGAACACATCATATATTAATTGTGGAACTCTATCTACATATGATTCATATCATATAGGTAAGATAAGAATGTTATTATAAATAAGATATGAACAAAGAAACTGAGGATACTAGTCTGTACGAAACCTAGAAATATTGGAGAAACTCATTCAAATATAACTACATATATACAGCTGTATTTTTCTTTAATTCGATAATAATCCCGACATTACAAATATATACGTTTCCACAGCATCAAAAGCATCACGAATTTTTCATAAATAACAAACTTGTTAACTCAGACGCGGGTATACAACGTCGTATATTAATTAAAAGGACCTTTGTTTGCAATAATTATACCGGGGGCTGAAAAAAAGTCAGCAACAACCCTCATTAGCACCATCCATAACACCAGGACTGCTGGGACGACGTATGTTTATAAAATACCATGACATAGGATTATTTATAATTTACTCGTAAATATAATAAATATAAGGCTAATTAAAATATTATGCTTGATTAATTATTATCGACTGAAGAAAATTAAAAAAACGTTCTCTAAGCACTTCTGGTTTTTGGTAAATTATACGACGTAAAAAATTCAAAGTTATTCAGTATTTTGAAATGGGGTAGCAATAATATCAATTAGAATAATAATAATTTAAGTAAAATATTAAAAAAAAAAACTTGTTCCTTAACGAGATGTAAGACTTTAGCGAATATTCGAATATAAATGAAAGAAATATTTTCGGATTAATCCGAATAATACTCGTATGTATGTAGTTTTTTTTTAAATAATGCTTAGTGTTTCGAAAATATTAGTTTTATTTAAACTAATATTTTCGAAAGATTCTTTTAAAGTTATGTAGCATGTATTGAATATAAAATAAATATTACTGAAAAAGTAATCCGAATAATACTTATAATCTTCAAAACATCACAGAGATGAATAAAGTCATAAATTCACAAATTCAATAACAATAAGGGAGTGCTTCAATAATTCAATAAATCGAATTAATCAAAGGCTCATCTTTCCAATGTAACAGTCAAACAAGAACTCAACATGAAATCATTCTGTTTGATTTAACTTCCTTAAACGTCTCAATTTCCGAGTCGATCGAGAAATGTTGGAATTTTCATTCCGAAAACAATAAAGCCCTTATCAAATTTTCAGCCTATACGTTTTTACCGTCGTAAAGTTTTAGTGTCGGGATTCATAGAGGCTTTTTTATGAATGAAATCTATAGGTGAACTATGATTTCATCAGTCGATATTGCATTGTAAGGTGGAATATTGATATTAAGAAATTGTAAGGTATTGAGGTAAGAGAATTGAGGTATTATTATGAGTCAAGAATTTATACGAACTAAAGCGAAACCTTTGCTACTTAGCTTCTTAGTTTGATACGTTATTATTGTAGATTCCAAAGAATTTGTTGTCAATTATCTTATTTATTATTAGCATCTAACTAATAGTTTGTAGATGAAAAATTTAAATAAGTGTGTTTTAATTGTTTTTCCTATTATCATAATTATTATACAATTTTATATTCCATTGAATAAATGAGCATGATATTATATTAATTAAACTCTGTTCAAAGATATCCTAATGTATCACTTTCTAAGTACTCCTATATATTTAATTGAAAATGTTAACAAATAAAATTAATCATACAAAGTTATGTAATTTGTTTTTCTACACAAGCAAATCTCGCGACAAACTTTTATTTCATATAAACTGTATAACAAAGGGATCGTGGAAGTTTTAAAATAAATATTTTCTTACGTTTTTACTTTTATATTTTTGTTACCTGTTGGTTATCACTAGACATTACTGCCAAGTTGGTTTTTAAAACGTTTCATTTGATACCCGTTTTGTAGAAAGTCTCTTAAGAATTACTTATCCCTTTTTTTAGATTAATAATGTCGTCCCTAGATAAGTTTAGCCAGACAATCATTCAAACTGGACATTTAGAGACTCTGCTTCTCTATATTCTACAATTGGGTAAAGGAGTTGAAGCTGACTAGAACATCCACAGCGAAGTAGTACCAGGAGGAATACTCATTCATGACCTTCACCTCTGAAAACATATCAATAGTCGAAGATGTCGTATTGGAACTTCTATGCTTGACCAAAAGGTCATAGAAGTCATAGAGCTCTTTCATGGTGGAATTTAAGTATATTAACCAACGAATTGCATGTGAACAAAGTCTGTGAGCGTTGGAATCGGAGAATGTAATCCGAAAAAATAGAAGTCGACAGATCGAGGCCAACCCTAAAAAAATTCCAAACAAAATAGGATTCTTTTGCTTGGTGGCCGTCGATAAAGCCTGGTGCTGAATCCATGATTTTGTTTCAGAAAGCAAACAATACACAATGACTTGTCTACAAGCTTCTTCCCCCACGCCAAAGAGATTCAAGGTGTTAGGTTCGACAGAAAAGATGATATTTTTCGTTTATCGGAACGCTAAAGGAATTGTAATCTGAATTATTTGACCTTGTGGGAGGCTGTCAAAAAAATAAGAAGTCAAATTTCCAACTGGAATATTTATCTATAAAGAAAACAGTACTGGCTCGTAAAGCCATATTACAAACTACTTTTAGACCACCTTTCTTCCAAGTGCCAAGAACATGACAATTAAACAATAAAGGCTGTAATATATATGTTTTGTAGCATGATTCAGTTTCTCCACATCTATAAAATCCGTTTAAAACCTGTCAGAGATTAACCGGAAAACCAGACAGACAAAGCAATGTTGAAAAAATAAGATTTGTATATATAACAGAATATAATGAAACAAATCTATAAAATAATATTCGCGAATGACCGATATAAAATCAGTTTTAAGAAATTCCATTACTGAAAACTGCTGGCTTGGGAATGCAAAAAAGGTTAGACCCTAAAAGCAGTAACAAGTTCATGAATATTTCCCTGCTTTATATTTTATTACGTATTTATTTGCAATTTTAATAACAACAATCAAAATAAATATGAATTTGAACAATTTAATCTTTTAATCGTCAACCAATATGATATAATTTTCGGCCCTTTTCTTATAATCAAGTTATTGTTCTGCGTTAATAAATTTTGTAAATGACAACCTTTTGAGTACTTTTAATAACAATAAATTGTAATATTGTATTAATAATAAGTAAAATCCGATTTTTTTGAAGTTAGTTACTTTGATATCAGAAAAATGATTAAAGCATCGTTTCTCTCAACAAATTAATATTTTTCATTTAATAATTTATTAAATTAGTTTTAAAAACACTATTTCCTTAGTCACTATCATTTTAGTATAGAAATAAAACGTTGATATAATAAAGATTATATATTTTTTTTATTATTATTTCTTTCCGTTATTTGTATTCTTTCCTCGGTAACTTATGGCAGTAAGTACAGACTGTGGTCAAACTCGATTGTCATTTTTCTATTTTTACATACCTTTCAATAAATAAACACACCATCCACCAAGAAGTACCTTAAGATGGGCTATTAGGTTTGTATGAAAGAAACTTTAAGAGTTATTGAAAGAAATAGTCTTACATAAGACTTTATTATAATCATTTCTCTGTTTTTTTTACCAATCAAAACAACATGCTGTATATTTCCTTATCTTTAAAACTAACACAGCTTGTATTTAATGATTATTCATTATCTTCGTTGATCGGGTAAATCAATCCAAATCAGACATTAATCCCATATTCAGGGAACACAGAATCAATCGGGATACCGTTATCTCATTTATTATGAACACGATGAAACTACTCCGCTCTACTGAACATTCCCGTTGACCGATCCTTGCTCGGTTTTCATTATTATTTTTTTCACATATTATCAATATTATATTTTATTCGATTAATCATTACATTCTATTTGAATAGTAAATACATACGATTTCTGATATACCTAATTAATATGTTTCCTTTCTTAATCAAAAGTATGTCACGTGAAATTAATTAAATAACAATATATTTTTATCTAATTATTATATTTTTGATATACATTATATTTTAAATAAAATTTAATATTTCGTTACATAATAAACTGGTAACTAGAATGTTAAATAATTTTAATAGCCTCTTATAAATCAAGAATTTCAGCACTCTATTTTGTGTGACTTGTGTTAGATTTTTATATATGAAATGAGCGTACTAGTTGAGCTTTAAGTGCGATGACGTCATGGTGTTATCAGAAAAGTAAGACGTCCATTAGAAACTGGACTCACGCGGCTCACAGCGGGATTCGGACGTTAGAGAAATTTATTACATGAACACTATTCCTTGTTTTTATACAATTCATTTTCTTATATACATTTATATAACAAACAGTACATTATGTATAATGTACATACGAAGAGTTAATTATTGATGTTGTCAAATCTATTTTATAGCATGCTAAAACACTTATAACACTAAGTATACAATAATTTCACAAAAAAAAAACTAAATTATCAAAGTAATTAATTGAAAGAAAGTAATATTATTCGGATTAGATGGTCTAAATATCTAAGAGACAGTGACCACATATTTTGTTAGTGCAATAGTGCTCACGTATTTAAAAGAGAATACATTTTGTCAAATCATTTACCACAAATCATATTTAAAAGTTCAATGTATTTTTTTTCTTTATTGTGAATGATGATAATCGTACACTTTAAAAGGATATTTTTACAAAGGAACTTGAGGTTTAATAAGTTCCACTAGCTGGATTTTGCCGTGTTTGGGGCGACGAAGCGAAACTCGAAATTCCGACAAAAGGGTTCCAAAGAATAACTACGGTTAGTTCGTGGGAATACTTTTATAACTATTCGGCTAACTAGTTCTCTTAGTAGATTTTGAGTGGATTCAAACTAAGAATATGTCCTTTCTATTTTGTGCAATTAAAAAGTATGTTTGAATTGTAAACTAATCAAATCGCTTTTGTATTAGTATTTATCTAGTAGACGAAATAAAAAACCAGCAGTGTGTACTGTGGAATCAGATATGAATATTTCAACAGTCGCAAAAATTTTCACAAGTTATTATTAACGTTAGATTTGAATGGACGGATAAAACACATGGTGTAGATGAAAATCTATACTATCAATACATGTACAGAAAGGACTGATGGTTAACATTAAAATAAGATTTTTTTCTCTATATGTAATTCAGTTTTATATATGTTTCATATTTTATTTTTTCCTCCCAAAAATTTTGAATATAAAAATTAATCAAAATTATTTTACTTAGTTTGTTTGTATTTATTGGAACTATAAACAAATGCTTGACAGTTGATACATTAACAAACTATTGCCCATTACTGTTTTATGTAAATTCGATGTTTAGGGTCCATATTGTAAGATATACATGGAATAAATTATATATGAAATAATGACAAATGAAACATACATATATATATGGAATATAATAAACATGCTTTAATGACAAGATGCAATATTCTTTATAAAAGAAAAATTAACTGATCAAACATATTTCAAGTTCTGTAGCCAGACTCGAAAATTTCAAGTAAGCTTTATTCTCATTTTATTACTAGTGCTGCCATCTATAGCGCGACAATTGTTACTGTCAGCATGACACAAGAACAAGTTTAACACGTTTACCGTACTAAAACTCCAACAACTTCCAGCACTTATCAATAGATGGCGCTGTTTTCAAAATTGATTAACACTCAAACTCTTATTAAATACTCAATATGTAATTTAATAACATGCTTATCTGAAATTTAATAGATAATTTATTAAATTACCTGATCAATATCGATGTTTGCGAAGCTGGCCTCCCAGAAATCTTCAATATTTTCAGGGAAATCCTCTTCTCTGATTGGATCGGGGCTCATTCCGGGATCCCTCGTTTTGAGTACAAATATATGACCTCCATCAACTTCCTCGGGTCTCCACGCACCACACATAGTAACAACTGTTCTTTGTTCAGTGTCTTTCAAATCACTTTCACATTTTAAAGTTGGTTTTTTGAAATTTTCAACCACATCTTTATTAGCATCACTTTCAAGTTTAATTTTCTTTATCGGTATATGTTCTTCATTTAAACTACTGTTTGAACTTCCATTCGACATATTAAAAATCTTTTTAAAAGAGAACTGAAATCCTGGATTTGGAAATTGCAATTTGTTAAAAAAGTTTCTATGTCTATTAAATAATTTTGCTATGATGTTATATTTACTCATATCTTTTTTTTATATATAAAATGAAATTATTTTGTTTCACTATCATCCAACACTAAATATCATATATACACTTACAAATACTTAATTTACATATTATTATTAATTAAATGCGCAATATTATAGATATATGCACTTTTTAATATAAAAATAATAACATAAAAACAATTCATATATGTTTTGTTTATGCCAAGGGAAAGTAAATAAATATTGCTAGTTGAGATACAAACAAAATAATTAAAATAAACAAGTGATAAATTAATAAACTTAAATAGAAAGTAGATAACTAAAGCAGCTTCACTTCGAAATGAACACTAAAACCCACCGAAACGATATAAATAAGTCTTTTAGGTTATTCTTGTACTCGAAAACCGCGCCGTGTGAATGTCATCTGTCATTGACTATGAAACGATGTAAACAATGCCATATTTAAAAATGGTGTTATTTCCTTCATAAAATATTTTATATTTATATTTTTTATAAACTGCTTCTAAAATTTATTTAAATAAGCAATAATGAAAAGTATTACTAAAATTCTTTTTTTCCATACTGAATTTAATATTGGCTCTAATATGTTATTGAATTATTTTTAATAGACTATAGATTAAATAATGTTATGCAATCAACTTTTTTAACGTTCATTTTATATTTTTTGTAGCGAAATATAATATATATTTATTAAATAATTTTTATTTTGCGTGTTATTTAATAAATATCTTCATTTTATTTTTTATTACGTTTTTAAAATTTATATAGATATGCATTGTTCTAACTTATGTTCATTTACTTCATTGTAGATAATTGTTAAATATTCTATTATTGCACATTTAAATTTAGAATTTGTAAAAATATATGCGAATGGCTATTTTACGTAACATTGGCATAAATTTGTTTAGTTAATATTAGTATCTATTATCTAAGTAATCTCTTCTACTTATTTCGACATATTTTGTTATTATTTCACTTAATACTTAATTGTCTTGACAGACAAGTAAATGAATAGCTGGCGATTCGATTGAGTTTCATAACGAGATAAGGATTTAAATAACAAATAATATAAATTAAAAAGCATCATTAAGGTTATTTTGTTAGTATTTTAATTCACGATACATTCACTTTACGCATTATGGATAGTGAGATTAATTAATTATGTTATTATTAAAAAAAAACTGTATATATATTTTTTTTCTATCGAAACCATCACTTTTTCACGGTATTGTCACAACAAACGCAACAGTCACACGCATAAAGTAAGAATTTGTCTTTCATCCCCACAAAATGGTTTCAAAACACAATGAACGAAAGTAGAAGGTTTCTCTCAACAAAAACATCGGTCGTTTTCACAGAAAATAGACGAAGAATCGCTTGTAGACAGTTAACCCCATCGAGTTATTTACATGTAAAACGGGGTTAGAAAAAAAATAAGCTGTTACATAAACAGATATTTGAATGTAAAAGGTTAACGGTTTGCTATAGGCGTGGTTTTAAATTTTGAATTCAAAATATAGAATATATAAAATTTTGTTTACTTTATTTAATATTTGTTACATCTTTTTAGGAATAAAATATAAGATAGCTATAAATTATATCAACAATTATATCGCTGAAACATTAATATGATTCTAAAAATAATGAAAATTATATTTTCTTGCATTTTTGATTATAATAAAAATATTATTTTGAAATAGTTTAGTAAGTTTTCAAGAGATGGCGTCAGTAGTAGCGATCACCGAACGTAACAAAGCTGTAAAGTTCAAATTCAGTCGCGTCATTGCAGCTGTTAGTTCACACTGCAAATTGTTTTCATCTAGACGAAACTTAACATAAATACTTTTTACAGATTGGTTCACAATATAAATTAATACTCATTTTTGATTACCTCGAAAACTAATTCTATCAATTGTTTATTTCAATTTGAATTAAGAACTCCGATGATGCTTTAACTTTGACAGGTAATTGACAGCAAAAACAGACAAAGGTCCATCCGACATAATTCTTCATTTTATTTTCAAAAAAAAACTTAATAAATTATTTACTTTTATATTTTATATGCCCAAGCGTATGATATTAACACGTGAAATATTAAGTCCAGTAGACTTCGCGCACTCAGTCGATTGCTCCGACGGTAATCACTCAGGGCGGCGACATCTGTGAAGTATCAACTAAATGATCCGCTGACGTGAAAAATGAACATATCGTAATAGTTACATCTTAAGTTGGGCTTAGAAAAGAAGCGAACGTCTAATAATTTATAGAAATATCTTTTCATAAACATAACTATTAATTCTTTTTTTTATAAAATTAGGCTTTATTTGATTCCATAGATTTGGTATAACTATTATCGATTTTTTATTAAACGTTTATCACTACATCGTAAACTTTTTTTACTCATTCAAGTTGAAAAATAACGATAGTTTTGCCTTGTTTTACTTGTAAAACGACAACATCTCTACTTTTGTGGCTCCATAGAAGAATCGCAGGCTCACAAAACGAGGAAAATAGTTATATTAGTGTTGGTTTTTCTCGCCATCCGTCATAGACAATCCTAGCCGTCTGAGAGACTGCAGCCCACAACACTATCACTCTGTTCTTATTAACTTTTTATATTTTCCTTTGTTGTTTTTGGTCCCATACAAAAATACTAACAAAAATCATTTCTTTTTGATACATAAACATTAAATAAATAACAATAACGATCTATATTTTAATGAAAGAATCGTCTCTTTTTGATACATTAAATTGTTACTAATAAGTTTATCTATATTTTAATCAGAGTTTATGTAATTAACGTCAAACCGAGCTGTACAGTAGTAACATTTGAACCGACCCTAACTAACTGTAGTGTTTATAAACAATGTTCTCAAACTCCGTGTCCGTCAGAATTAGTCCGTAACTATCAGCGGCTCACGGCTCAGCCCACCTCGACCATAAATTAGTAGCCACTTGGACTGTACAAGGGTTGAACACGGTTACATTGTTTGACGTCATTACTACTATACATACATAGGTAAACTAGAAGTATTTATTATTAGGAACTTTAATTGACTGATATAGTTTGTTATAATGTATTAATATAAATTGTATATAAAAGTAAATAGGGATATGAACTTTATTTGATTTGTAATTGGTTGTTTAGTTATTAAAGTGGAGATGGAATGGAAATTGTATCAGTGAGGAGTTAATAAAATATTTATATAAAACCTTAAAAGTATATAAATATAGATTAAAAAATATCTTATAATCGTCTTAAAATTATTATTAAGGTAAATAATTGATATAAAAACAAAATAATTAAGTTTTTTGGAGTGGTAAGCTTTAAAGAGTAAAACTTATAACAATAAATGAATTAGTTTCGCTTTTATTATGGAAACGTATATAATATACAACATTTTATTATCATACATCTCTATATATTTATATAAATGTTCCTTATAAACCAACTAAGTAGTACATAATTCAGAGTCGTGTCATTTTAATCAGTGGACACTCGCTATAAAGCATGGGCCATAGACTTTTAATCAATCTGCACGAGCGCTGGGAGAACAGAAATGGCGGCAGGTTAGTGAGCGGCTTAATTAAAACCATAAGGAAAATGCCGTTTAGACGGTTTTTTGTGCATTTTTTGTCAGCACATGTTTTAGATTGGAATAGTTTGCTTGGTTCATCTAAATTTATGTTTTTCGAGTCAGTCATTAGTATTTTTTTTGGACATATTATATTGGTTAAAAGTTTTCTATTTCCTTTTTAATTTTAATTTATACCTATATGTTACATATACCTGTAGTAATATTAGCGACTGTAGTTTAATCTTTACGGCCAATGGAGGTTGAACATTTACAGTATTTAATGGGAATATTATTCAAAGATATAAAGGAGGAAGAAAATTGCACTTTTGTTACATAAAAACAGAATACATTACCAATTTCAATATAAGTATATTTTTATATATTGTTCTATGAAACACATTGGCTGAAAAATGAGGTATCATTCATTAATGATTATGTAAATATACGAATTAATTACATGCTTATTGATAATAACTTTAAATCTTACGTTTTATTTCCTGTACTATTTACTGTGACTGTTTTCAATATGTAAGCTAATATGTAAAACTATTTATACTATAGAATTCATGTTACCGAAATGGCGCGCTAACGAATTAAGACGTCATCGTATGTACCTAAACCAAAAAGACAAAATTTTCAGGAATGACCTATCAACTAAAGATTGTAAAGACCTATATTATATACGTAAAACTTGCAAAATCAAATATGCCATAAAGGTTCCATACATAAAATAAAAGCTTACAAAAAAGCAGACAATTAAATATTTGCAACTGAAAACCATCTGAATCCCAAAACTAATAACAAACAAGACGCCGGTTATATAAATAATTTATGAACGAAATCCACATCCAGCTCATATATTTAAAAGCAATTCGCAAGCCGTGTCCAATCCAGGATCCGCTCCATTCGGAGTATTCAAAACAATCCAGTATCCACGCATCACAGGTCCCGCGGGCCTCGTTCCGCTTTACTTTTTCATTCCCAACCCTATATCATACGTTTAATGTTTTTGTGTTTAACATAAAGGATTATTTTACAGGTTACTGAACATTTACAACTTAAAATTTAGATACACTTAGAGTTCATATTATTACGTATTAAATATCGAATAAATATAGGTACAAAGTTTGAAATGATTCATTTGTTTTATTAAAATAGAACTTATTATATAAATTATAAAGTATTTAATCGAATGTAGATTTTTATAACTGAGGTTCTTTGCAATCCATCCGCTAGCTATAATAACGTTTGTGGCGATTTGAATCTCAAAGATTTCGCATTTAAATTCCTTGGCGCCTTCAGCCACTTTCTGTGGTACGAGTAATTAAATCACCATGATATACCATTTTGTACTTTGTCTGTCTACCTTATAGTAAAGAATTATGTAAGAAAGAAAATAAGTAGAAGAATTATATATACTTACATATAGTGTTATATAGTTTTAAACTAAACTTCATATTAAAATATTATTTAAGTCAAATTAGAAACATGTATATAGGTACAGCATACAAGTACATAGTCATACAAATAATGAGTTTCTTTAGAATATAAAAGAATATTGATTGTATTATGTAACTAAATTATTATATTTAATTGAGACAAAGAACAAAATGATTCATTGCTCCATTTATAATTTGGACCACATCCCATTTATAGCGAACTCATTCGCAAAATTCAATTTCAATAGCCTTTGTAACATCTTACAGTCAATCTATCATATATAAAATTTAAAAGCTTGTAAAATCTTATATTTCACCAAAATATGGAAACAAGTTGTACTACACGTTTTGGTGCAAAAGTTATTATACCTAAATATTTTATTGTATACGTCCAGATTTAATTGTTTGAAAACTAAGGAAAAACCTTAATAAAAAAATGTATTTTGAATAGATGCTACTTTAATTTTTAGTTTAATTTCGGCTCTGAATCATGATTTAAGTTTAAAATAATGTAAGCAAAGAATTGTCATTGATTAATACCTATATCTCGAGAAAAGTATGGAGAAGTAATATGTATGATATAGTTAATATTTATTATATGATGGTTTTACAACAAAAACTGATTAACTTATAGGTAAGTATATAATGAAAAATTCGAAATTGTTTGTTTTGAAAATACAACTAATGGAAAAAGCCTATTTCTATTTCGTAATTTTCTTCTTTATACGCAAGCTGTCATATGAAAATTATAAGTATTTAAGATACATGCAAGATATAGTAAATATAGTGAAGTATAGTAGTCATAGTCATGGGCTCAGAAGATATCGTAAATATAAAATTACAGATAGACACTTTCAAAATTATCTATTAGAATCCAATCTGGGTTAAAAAAAACTCACAATAGTTCATGATACGATTATTTGAAAAAAGATTTAAATAAGCTTCCCTAAGAGTTCTTAGTAAAAGAAACTAGAAGCTTCTTTGTCGGTAGATGAATTTCCTTGAAATGAAGCACTATTCTTAAGACTGGTAAGTTAAATTAAATTTTGAACAAGAAAACGGGTTAGTAGCACCCGAAACTAGTTTTTTTAATACTGATCATTGTTTTTTATTATCTTTAATGTATAAATATAACAGTATTTTTTCTAAAAGATCAACATTTGTATCTAACCAATTTATTATTTATGTATTGATAGTTAAGCTATGATTTCTTAATTATGATAATTTAAGCTGATTAAAATTATTCCAAGAAACATTTTTGTTATTTAAGACAATATTTTTGAGAATAATATCCTAGTTAAAGATTCAGCTCGTCAGTGTCTTTGGAGTTCGTCGAAATTTAACATGAATTGTATCCAATCACCACCACTGTTTCTTTAATGTGTGATAGTCATCTAAGTCCTGGCTGAATTATCAAATTGAAACCATTTCAAACTGAAGGAATGTTCTCAATATATTTCCTCCAATGATATTGATGAAGTAAGATTGGTAGCATGAAGGAAAGACATTGTATCCAGGATAAAACTGGAACTATTTAAAAAAATAGAAATATACAGAACATACAATTTTATTTGTTTCAAAAAGTTTTAAATACTTTCTGAATATACAATAGTGTGATATATATTAGATCAATTGAGTAACCTACACACAAATATAAGTCTTCACAAAATAATTATTAATAATAAATAATTAACATCAGGCACTTAAAAGTACTGATAATGTTTATCAATAACTATTTCGCTTTATTGAAATATTTTGCCTGGAATTATTTTATTTGTAATATTTAGCATTTTTGTCCATTTCGAATATATATAAATACTGTAAATAAATTATGAAGCAAGTAAGTTACAAGGCAATCACGATGGAGTACCTCTATATCTTCGCTTTGGTATTTGTCATCGGACAAGTCGAGAGCGGGAAAATAAATCTCCCGCAGAAAGAATTTTATAAAAGTAATGACGCAGAGGATCTTTTCATGGAATTTGTCGAAAAATATAATAAAAATTACAACGAGGAAGAATACGCCAGACGTTTCCAGATTTTCAAAGAAAATTTAGAGAAAATTAATGACCTCAATAGCAAAAGCAATTTGACTGTATACGGGATCAATCATTTAACCGATCTTAAATATGAAGAAGTTGCAAATACATATACGGGAATGGGTTCGAATATTGATTACACAAGTTTGGAGAAATACGTGCCAAAAGGATTTGCTCCAGCGAGCTTGGACTATCGTAACAACGGTTGGGTGACTGGAGTGAAAGATCAAAAACAATGTAATACGTGTTACATATTTAGCGCAGTTGGTAAGATTTTGTTCAAATGTTGAAGTATTTTATTGTATTCTTGAAGGTTATAAATTTAATGTCTGTTCAGGCTGTATCGAAGGTCAGCACGCAAAACTGCATGGGACCCTGGTTTCTTTATCAGAACAACAAGAATTAGATTGCCAGAGTGGTGATGGTTGCCAGTCGGGCGGATATCCTGACGCAGCTATGAAGTGAGTAACAAAATTTCTTTTCCTTTCGTTTTCTGATTATACACAACTGAATGACAAAATGTAATATTTTTGTATTTTTTACTCTTATTAAATTTAAATAAATATAATCTATTTAATACCCGAATAGTAAAAATTCATTTAACTTGGTTATGTTCAAAATATGTATTAATATTTCGTCACCTTTACAGTGTACTCGCTCAACAAGGAGGCTGCATGTCTGAAGATAGTTATCCGTATGAGGAAGCAAAGGGACAATGCCGTACTGATCCATCCAAGATTGTGGTTAAAGTTACCGGAGGATCTAAGTTGACGGTTACCAGCGAAGACGACTTAAAAGACGCCTTGGCTAATAACGGCCCACTGTCCATTGGTACGTTACACATTTAATAAACAAAAATATTATAATGAAGAAAATTACTTATAAACCTCACCATATTGGCTGAACTTTAAGGCTATAAGTAGCATATTAGAACAAACAAACCAAATATGTTTAAGTAATTGCGATTGTTAAACCTTATCAGAAATCATTATCCATTTCAAGCATCTACGAATAATTGTTTTAATTAAAAAATATATGTAATTACTGGTAAACAGATACATTTTTTAATAAAAATCAAAACACATTGAATCTTTTAATAGAGTTTTATGTATTTATTCTGTCATATTGCAGCTTTAATTATTTGTCCGGAATTCCAACATTATAGTGGAGGAATATATGAATTTAACTGCCAGGGAAATGACGGGCATGCTGTGTTACTTGTAGGCTACGATTCAGGTATGTATATGATGAAGATATTTCATCAACATTTGAAGTTAGAATTATATATAGAGGAAGATATACTTAGTTTAATTGTTGTTTTTTTTTTTGCTAGCTGATGGCCAGGAATATTGGATCTTAAAGAACTCGTGGGCCACTATCTGGGGAGAAGAAGGATACATGCGAATGAAGTTAGGATCATCGATTTGTAACATAGGAAAATATGTTGCTCTGGCTTCAGTGGCGTAGGCAAGAAGAAACATGTGACTTGTAATCATTTATATGATATGTATGTAATTAAATGAAAGAAACATTGCGATTGAAAATTTATTTTAATGTCCTCGTGATTAAATTAAGTTTAAACAAATATTATAAAACAAATTAATTGTTTGTAAAGAAGATACAAATTTGAGAAAAAAGATTGAAATGCTTTATATATGTTACTGATTATACAAGACTTATTAGAATTTTTAGTTCCAACAATAACATAATACGAAAAGTAAATAAATACACTGTGAGTTTATTTTAATATAAAACAGTCTATGTAACTCTATCGGCATATTGTTCGAATGTTGAAGACTTTTGCTTATCATAGGATGAATTAACAAAGCAAATGATAGGTCCAGACTATTTCCGATATTAAAAATTATTTTTCAAGTCAGGTCAAGTCAGATTATTCCTATTGGCAGACTTAGTAGGACCGTTGACCACAAAGATAGATACGCCAATTTTTCGTTGTGTATATTTACGCTTAATACTAATTAAAGCCTTCCATTCACTACCTACGTTAAAGATCTTGATTTACATTAAGTCAACTACTAATTCCTAGTCTACAATCTACATTGAGGAATAACATTTGCATAATCTTAGTAGGTTCTAAATTCTTAGCTCTACTTCAATCAATAATTGTGTTAGCACATTCTCTCCTCTGTTTCAATTTGGATGACTCTGATGAACTTATTTTAAATAAATCCCAAATCTTGACATATTTTAATTAATTGAAAATACGTCTCAAATTCAGCTGACACAAATATGACTACATATCGAACATTTTGGTCACTGATCACATTTCGAGAGGCTTCTCCTACACTGTCACTTTCAGATTCACCATCTCTCTTGTGGTATGTGTTATTTCATCATAAATCGCCTTCTTACCATAAGCATATAATATTAATGTCATTCTGTAGTTTAAGTTTAATATTTTTTTAATTTTTGACATGTTTCCAAATTTCCTTTTTTAATGACAAAGGGGGCAAACGAGCAGACGGCCTACCTGACGGAGGTAGACCAACGTAGATTTGGGGAAGAGGGAAAGGAAAGGTTGGGAAAAGGGAAATGGCAGGAAAGGGTGAGAAAAAGGAAAGGGTTACCGGCTCTCTCACTCATCGGACGAAACGCAGCCATTAAGGACTACTTAACGCCGATCTTCTGTGAGAGTATGGGACTTTCCCGGTCGTGCCAGCCCTTGTTCGAGTTGTAGTAATTTGACCAGTGAATAAAGTCACCAGAAACACTTATCACAACCTAAGATTGTTTCAAAGAAAGATCCTGACCTACAGGCGACAATAGTTCTCTTTTTTCACTTGATTTTTTGTATAAATGTTTTATTTTTCGCTATTTGTCCCTAGTGTAGTGTCAACAATGAGGGATATTTATGTCTGTCTATTTCTTATAAGTATTTTTACAAACATACTAACTGGAGAAACTTCAAATATATGTACATTGTCTCTCAACCAAAAAAATCCAATTAATCTTTCTTTTTTCCATATTTCTTCGCTAACTTACGAATCTACTTTATTAAAAAAAACTCTTATCGTATGAAATTTTAAATAAAATAATATCTAAAAAAGAAATTCATCACTTTTCCTAAATTTAATTATAAAAAACCATATGAAGTTGATACCGTTGTTCATCTTATAGATGTTTAAGAGTAATTCCGCAAAATACCGAATTTCTTTTACTAACGAACCAAAGTAAAATTCTAAACTACTTAAAAGTAAATGGAAAAAAGTATTGGTTATTTAATAGAAATTTTGGTAATTAATAACAAAATAGAAATCAAACGTACTTATCAATAATATTTGCAATAGTTGCTTAAGCGGAGGACGTAAATAATATATACATTCCTAGAATGTCATTTTTTATGACACTCATATAATTCTCGGAATTATATTTAATTTACGTAGAAAGCTGTATAGTTAAATAATCCGTCACGTGTCGTTTAGCTCGTCAATACATTTATGTCGTATTTTCATCAAAAGGCATGTACGAGAATCGATATAATTCAATGAATAAAATAAGTGAAGTAAAAAAATGATTGAAAATTGATAGATAAAGCAAATTAATCTAATGTTAAATTCAATGTCATAATTTTATAACATTAGATGAATTATTTTTAGTTTTTTAAGTAGATAACAACATTAAACATTTATCTAACTACTTCTAAATGATTATACACTTCGGATAAAAGTCTAAAGGGTTGGCTCCTTTTTAGTTCATTATACAAAAAATATATATGTATTTACATTAATTTATCGAAATCGTATATGATAATTAATAATTAATCGTAATAATTGAATTCCATATATTTTTTTGTCACTTATTATAATTGTTGTCTTTTCTGTAAATGTCGAAAACGAAGACAACATTCCTAAGTATGTACATATTTCGTATTGTTGAAATACTTTCCCTTTTATTTGAATTTTTCTGCTTCGTTTTACAAATATTCTATTGCTATAAAGGTTTATAAGGAAAAACATTGACAAAGTTAATCATATCCATCTGTACCGCTGCAGCTATGAAGCTCTTGTTTTTCGTCTCAATATTAGTCATTGGACACATAGGGGCGTCTAATTTGGATCTGCCACCGAAAATATTTTACGATTTAAATAACTCAGAGGATCTTTTCGAGAAATATGTGATTGAATATAACAAACATTATAACGAAGAAGAATATCGGGCGCATTATGAAATATTTAAAGAGAATTTAGAAAAAATCAATGAACTCAATAAAAATAGTGATTCAACTGTATATGACATTAATCAATTTACCGATCTCAAGTTTGAAGAAGTTGAAAGTAATTATATGGGAATGAGTGCAAACATTGACGTCACGAATGTTAAGATTTACGAACCTAAAGGTTTTGCTCCAGCTAAATAAGATTACCGTAAAAAAGGTTGGGTTACTCCTATCAAAGATCAAGGTCATTGTAATACGTGCTATATTTTTAGCGCAGTTGGTAAGATTTAAACCATTTTGTTGTTGACGTCGCATGAATTATTTTCTTATAGGTTTATAATTTGAATTTCTTTTCAGGTGCCATCGAGGGTTGGGTGGCCAGGCTCTATGGAAAACTGATTTCTTTATCAGAACAAGAAGCATTAGATTGTGATGATGGTCACGATGGTTGTAAATCAGGTGGCCTTCCGGTGAATGCCATGAAGTAAGTTCATTATAAAAGAAAACCAATATTAATATTTTTTTCCAAATGATTGGGACTCAAATAAAAAAAGAACCTTGGTTAACTCCCCTATATATACTTTTATTGTGCATACATATCATTCGATTATTATTAAAGCATGTTCTATGTTTTAAGAGTTCTTAGTGAACAAGGAGGATGTATGACAGAAGTAGACTATCCATATGAACAGAAAAAGAGACAATGCCGTACAAACAGCTCAAGGATTGTAGCGAAAATTTCTGGAGGGTTACAAATACATGTAAAAGATGAAAATGAGTTAAAAGACGCTTTGGCCAATTATGGCCCATTATCTATTGGTAAGATTAAAGATAAAGTTCTGTTTCTATTCGTAATAAGATTATAACTGTATGCTTATTTTGGACTTGGAAATATGAGAAATATTTTACAGTAGAATAATCATATATTTGATTTATATAATTAATATACGAATATTTTATACAAACATATTTTATATATTTTAAGGAGATATCCTACGCTTAAGTATTTAATTGTTTGACATATAATATCAGATATTTACCTAACGAAATGTAACTAAGAACTTTTGCGTATGTGTATCAGTCTTTCCTGACAAAGGGCTAGTTCTTTGGTCGTACCAGATCACAATAATAACTCACTTATTCTATAATATTTCAGGATTAATTGTAGGTGAGGACTTTGGTGCTTATAGAGGAGGTATATTCAGAGGTAGCTGTAAAGGAAAGGGGCGTCATGCTGTGTTGCTTGTAGGTTACGATTCGGGTGAGCAGGACGTTGAAGTAATGAAAAATTATATTCTTATATATATTATTTATTTAAAACTATATAATTTTTTTGCATTTCTTCAGTTAATGGTGAAGAATATTGGATCATAAAGAATTCGTGGTCCACTCGCTGGGGAGAGAAAGGCTACATGCGTATGAAGTATGGAAAATCACTTTGTCGTATCGGAAGTTATGTTGCTGTAGCTGTATAAATTAAATAAAAAATATAAATGTATATACAATTCTAACCTATTTTATGTAAGATATCTACAAATAAAGTGCATATCAAAAGGATAAGACTTGCCTTGTCAACTTTGTTTTCTATTCTATTAGGGGGTAGCAGGTGTTGTTATCTGATTTCATCTAATCAATCGGGTAAAAAGATAAGAAGGAAGTAATTTCTTAACACGGGTTCGCTGCCAGGTGCAGCGTTTTATATACGATCTTCCACAAAGGAAAACTTAGAACAACAACCCTGTATTATGTTCGTACGTAATTTAATTAGAACATTAAGGAATTATATATATAGAAATAAAGCAAAAAAAAAAAGTATTATTTATTTAAACAAAATCAATCCAAATTATTACGTGTCTATTTCAATAAATATACCTTTATAAATTATTATCATTGCACCTTAAATCAATCGTACTTGTCATGGTTTGGGACAATCAAACTTGTATGAACGATTTAATGAGCTGGTGACGTAACGCCGCTAATGAGGAAGGAACGAACCTCGACCGGGATGTCCACAATTAACGGGATCATAACAAATCCCCGGGAAGCTGATCAGGGCGAGGACAAAACAGCAATTACAACTGCGCAGTTTATTAATATCCTTAATACACAACGAATAAACAGAATAGGTTGATGAAAGTTTTAGACAGAGGGAAAATATGTTATGAACATTGGTTTAATGGAAGGAATTTATGGTTTATCTCGGAAATAGGGATTGAAATTTATTAATATGATAAACAGTATTAGAGTTAATATAAGCAATAAAAAACATTAAGAATAAATATTAACTTGTGTTATTCCCACTGTTTTATTTAAAAAAATATTTTTTAAAACCCAAAACAACGTTCGTATAGCAAAGTTTTGATTTTTATATTAATTTGTTTGTACATTGATTTTATCAGTTAAAATACATCGTTGTTTAAATGAAGCCTGAACAAGAATGTTATCACTGAAACGAAAACTTGTCTACAATTTCAAAAGAAAATTCACTTTCTTTGAAATCTTCACCTACATATATGTAAATACATGAAAATAGAATAAAAATGAGTAAATTCTAACATCAAATATTATTCTTATTGAATTAAAAAGTGGATCTAAATGTATGTACCTATATATTATGTAAGATATAAAGAATAAATAATTATTTATATCAAAGATATTAAAGGGTTTTTGTTTTTTTAACTTCATCTATTGTCGAAAATAATTTCAAATCCTAGCCAAATATATTGTAAAATGTATTTGTATAATGTATTGTAAAATTAATAAACTCATTCATATATTTTTTATCAAATGATTTATATATAGATGATATATTTTCTATTACTTTAAGCAGGGTGTGCTTATCTAGAAACTATTAATATACATTTTTAATTACATGTTTCGCTATACTATCACAAGTCTTGCTGAATATTTATAGGATGTACTACGCGATTTTATTTTTGATAAAAAAATTACATACTCCCGGCGCGGTTTCGGTTACTTTACAGCAACCGTGATCACGGGCAGATGAGGTGTGAGTGTTTGTCAGTTGGTCTTGTTATTTTATTACCTACCGCCAGCGATTTCTTAATTTTCTGGCGTACCGCTCTGGGATCCTCTTCTTAAAAATATAAAATCCCATGTCCGTGACCACACCGAAGGACCTCGAGACATCGTAAGCACATTCTGCCGGAATTCAGTAATTTGTAACAGTTATATGGAATCCAAGACAAAATAATGATCAGGACTTTCTCTTAAAGAAAGCATGATACTTTCCGAATGCTAAATATAATAAAATATATATATATTTTTTATTACTTGAAAGAAACTTAGAAGACAGTCAATATTAAAGTTTTTTAATTTTATTGATTAATACTTTTTATTTCTGTTAAGGATAGCTATATACCTAAGTAGAGTTCGTTAGTAATCAGTAATCAGAGACCGTTAAGTAACTATAGCATATGACGTAATAAACCTATAATCATTATCATTTATATCACAAATTAATAACACCTATTCTGTCAATCTTGCGTTCACTCCCTTTTAATTTTCCACTTACCCGCTGACTTCACATTCACTACTTGAATTATAGACTCTATATCATATAACAATAAAGTTGGTTTTCCAATGCTAACAATATCCCAGGGTTGTCACAATTTCGTTTTAATACAAGCTAACGACGTCTATGAAGCACTCAACAGTATTAAAATGATAAACGCAGTGTGCTATCAAGTATGGAAATCTCCCAATTTATTACTACAGCTCGTTATTCTATTAGGTTAACAAAATTTGGGGTTAATAGAGTCATCTAGGTTATTGCGTGTAATACAGGGTGTTAGCGTCACGCTTCCGTTTTAATATGTAAATGTGATAGACACATTATTAGAACACCCTGATTTTGTTTTTACTATTTTTTCATGCTAATTTGGATATGACAAAAATTTATCGCCTCTATTGTCCTTTTTCAAAATTAAGATAGGCTTGTCGAAAATTTTACATAAAAACCCTTACTTTATTTTCATTAGGTATGTGTAAGAAAGATGAAACTTATGTTTCTCCTTTGCCCGTGATCACTGTTGCTGAAAATTAATCGAAACGTCGGGAGTATGCAGTTTTTAAAATATTAAAATACGCGTAGTATAATCCAAAAAATATTAGCTTCATTTAAATAAACAACTTGCAAAAGTCTTAGATCACATTATATAAGAAAAATATTAAGTAACATTTAAAATAAATTTTTTCAATATGTTATTTTTGGACAAAAAGAACGATTTATTTTAAATCCAATTTGTTATTTTTCACGAAATTTAAAAAGTAATAATCATGTTCCTGCTACTCTAGAAGAGAAGGCATTAATTTAATTTCCTAACAGAGTTATAAAATAAAATATCAATAGATATATATATTTCTTCATACAAATGCGGGCATCTAATTTATTAACTTAAAACAATGACATTAAAGCGGCGCGTGCGCGAAACGATTTTCAAATATTAAAACGACTATGAGAACGTAATGGCCCTCATTATGAAATCTAAACACAAATATAGGCCCTACCATTGTTAGAACTCGACATAAATACACCTAAAACTCTTTCATGAGAGGTAAATTCGTAAAATAGTCTATAGTGGACAGGTTAATAATGAAAATTATATATTTTTTTGTATATAGCAAATTCAAATTCATGTATTTTATTTCTCTTTTTAACTAAAATGTAAAGAAACAAATCTAAACAACATTAATTATGTATACGTATATGTATATAAAAAAATAATCGTCAAAAGAAATAGAAATAAAATATATATGTAGTATCATAGTACGGGCAGTAATGTTCAAACAAAAAACTATCCGTAAGTTTAAATGGTAATTTACCTGTAGAGTAAACATTCACGTCCGATTTTTAAAACGGAATGAGCTCCGTGTGTTATTACGAGCTATATATCAAAATATTGTAAAAGTGACTGCTGGTTTCCCTATGTTTACTCGTCAGTGGATAACACCGCAAGCAGTTTGCTCAATAAACATATAAAATATCACACGATTACAACCTTTATAACATTAGAATAAGGGATAGACTTGAGTGTAGTGATATAGCTAGTTTTGTTATCCGTTGTATGTACATCGTAAGCCGGTCACGCGCTGTTAGATCCAAAAGCTCATTAACTGAAGGGTCATCGTAATAGGCGGTATAAAAACTGCAAACAAACAGTTTTCTATGGCACTGATAAAATGACTAATCCGAAAATTGTGACGTTTTAATAATTAAGTTAATTTATATGACCTTTTTTTCGTCTAAAACAAAGTAATGCAATCTTTTTTACAATAAAAATGCAGAATTTTAAGTAACTCGAGTATTTTACTGTAGCATCTTGGAAAACAAACGTGAAAATAGTTAATACATTTTAAATGCTCTCGAAGAAAAAGAACAATCTTCAAAGAATCTACGGTCCCGGTTATTTCTAAGGAAGCTCTTAAGACAAAAAAAAAGTTCATTTGCCAGGCCTCGGAAGCAATTAGTTCAGTCAAATGTCACTTGAAATTCTCATTAGTTGCTAAAGAATAAAAGCTATTTAAAATGAAAAACACTTTGTTTATTAACAAAGTACTGGGAAGAGACCAGGAAAAAATACTCAGAGGGTGCAATAGCTTTAGGTATCTTAACTTTATAAAAGAGACAATTTATCTATGTTATCTATTACATATATTAAACGTAAATATTATCTTCTCATTTATAAAGAAATCTTCTCATTTATAAAGAAAAATTTTCGACAATGCTTTTAGGTAAATGATAGGGTATTTTCAGAAAACCTTCAAATATTACAAACTTTAACTATTACCCAAAATAATAATAATGCTGAAACGTCAAATTTATTCATATAAATTGGATATTAGTATATAAAAATAGCAATAAAAATCTATAAACATGGAACAAAAGATATATTTTCTTTCTTCCATATAGTTCGTCTAAAAATCACAATAACCCCTTGATGAATATAACGTTAATTCAACAATTGATTGTTAAACTTAATTAGAAGTATTTTAGATGAAGCTCGTAAAACCTTATTAATTTTAACAACCATTTTACAGTTAATTTTATCGAACACATAAAAATTTAACAGAAATCAACTGAATTTAGCACTCCACTGTAATAAAGTGACCGTAAACATTATCTAATCGAATGGTTTTTTAAGGAAATTAGAAAAAAAAACTATAACACGACCCGTAGCAATTGGTTGAAAAACAATAAAAATCCTACCCCGATGGTACGTTGATTGAGAAAGATGACTGCCACTGTGAGAACATAGATTATAAGGGCTCTTTAACCCTTACCGATTATTACGTATTTTTTATTTTATTGACGTCATTATACAAATATATACTATAGGAACAGTATTCATATTTACGTAAATTCTCCTGATTTGATAGAAAATACAGACACATAAATAATGTCTATACTAAAAGTATTCAAAGAGTTTATAGGAGAGATAGCTAATAATTTTAAAGAAATAAAAGGAACAATTTTACCTTAATATAAATTAATGACCTCGCTCTTTAGGCTAGAAATAATGCTTGTTTATATGTAGTTGTATATTCGATGTAACGATATCGTATCGTTCCCGTGTCGTCTGTTATAAAAGTCTCAGACGTCTGAGTCACTCATTAGACCCAAGCTGTGCTTTAATCAGTGGGAATAACATGTAATTAGCTGATCCGAACATCACTTGGACGTCTTTGACGACTCGATGACGAACGATACGGTATTATTATAACTAGAAATATATTTATAGCATTAAGCCAAAGGAGAGTTTCAGATAGATTAATAATTAATTAATTAAATAAATAGCATCAACCACGTCTTAGAGAATGATTTTGTATTGAAATAAGGTTTGGTTTTGAGTATGTAGTGGTTTATATGTGAGTGTAAATGAATATTACATATTGATACACACATAGTGACTTTTTTATCTTTGGAATACATTTCAAATAATATGACTACAAAAAAATTTAGTGTCTGAATACATATTAATGCAAGAAGCATTTGAAAATGGTATAATGTATAAGATCTATGTACCATTATAAAGCATGTTCATAGTTCTACTTCATTAATGGCTTTATTAATAACAAACACAAGGCAAACATTAATAAAATTAATAAAAAGTCAAACAGTCCTTTAAACAGATTCGGAGACGGGCGGTTAAAACAAAACAAACATGGCGCCCGCATCATTACGACACTTAACTTACAATTATAACTCAGATTGTGATGAAGTTATCTATTATTATGTTAATTATTATAATTGACATATGGATTTTTTAATCAAGGACTAACAAAGAGTTTTAAAACGGAACTAGATTGATATTTAATCAAAGTAACGTAATAAAACCTCTTTGGATGAAAAAATTTAAACGAAAGAGGTTTCATTATAACTTTTTTCATTTCTTTCTCACATTAATATATTTCCAATAGATCGTATATTATAATATATTTAATATAAAAGTCATCAAATAATCAAGTAACGCCATAAAACAATGGCAAGCTCTCCCTCTATCTAACTAACTGTTAATTAGCTGCTGTTGAAAATAGATCCTTGGATGTCAAAGATTAGTAAATATTATCTAAAATACAGATGCGGTAAATATAACTTGTTAGATTATTCAAATATATAGGACAATTAAATCAATAGATAATTATCTAGCCTTTATTTTTGTTCGTAAATCGTAAGTGAACTACATATTTCATATGATTTTGACAGTGTAGTAGTATTTAATATGAGAATATTAGTTGCTATCATTCAAAATTTTTACTAATTACTAATTACTTATATAGAAAATTTAGTAATTTAATTGATACATTTTCCTAGAAGCCAAAATATACATCTAATTTTATAAATAATCAGACATCACTGGACATCTCAACGTATTTTTCCGTGTACCTTCTATATTATTACTATCTATGTGTCATTTCGGTTGCGTGTGCGCAGATGCGGGTCCAACAGTTTATCTCGGGCGATCAGTGGACGGACAATTGGTCCCAACACAAAATTCACTGTAAATTACTAAAACGTTTTGATTCGACGTTATTTAAAGATTCCGGTAAAAGATTGCTATTTACCAAAATGCGGGTTCGATTTTTTTAATGTTTAACACACGTTTTATTTTAATTTTATTAACTGTTGTTACTTCCTTATTACAGTGGGATCTTTAATATTTTCAAGAATCAAAAGGTTCAACTGAGATCAACAATACTACTCATTAAGGATACAAAGACATCTTATTTCTCATTCGTATTGGCAAGCCAAGAATACTTTAGTGTTATAAATTTGAAAACAAAAAGGAATCTTAATGTTATTTCTTATTTTAACTTTTTTTCCAAATCATTTATAAATAATATTTCTATAGGTATATCATTAGTATTTGACTCTTACCTGGTCTAAGTTAGTATCATAATTATAACTGTTCCGCTTTAGAGGTAGCAAATAAGCCGTTTTTGAATGTTACAAATTTTGAAGTACCTAACCTTATTTTGTTTTCCAATCGAACGATATGAAAATCCTATGTCCGTCTGATGGTTTACAGCTATCTCTCCACTAATTTTCAGCTAAATCATTAAAGCTATTCTTGAGTTATAGTAAAACTAACAGGATATACTTTTTTACATAAGAATTAACTTATAATTAATTGATAATATCACACTAACACAATAATAGTTCCACAAAAAGACAAGTTAAATACTTTCCTAATGATAAACCACAGCCACAACTGTGTTATAGTTGAAGAAATTCTATTAGATAGTTTAAAGGTCAATATTAAATAAAACATTAAACGTCAATGAATAGCCGATAGGATCTCAGTTTGTCCCCAGCCACATGTTCCGTACAAATTAGAGAGAAAAAAAACTATGACCCTCCAGCGGCTGCCGATATCAATGACATTTAACCCTACAATAATCGAATGCGTATCGAAACTACCTCGGGGACTACTGGGAGTAGTGTACCGACCGAATATTTAGCTATGAAATTCACCCTACTTTAAAATGTAGAAACACATCGACCATCACTCTTCATATATTACGACGCGTCTTCTTTACTTGGTTTATGATATGCGTGTAATCTAATTTGTACAGAATACGACGATTTAAACATATTTGGATGAAAATAAATTAAAATATGAATACTGTAGATATAAAAATTAAAATTAAAATGTTGAATTTCAACTGTATTGTGTTTAGTATATATGTATATGTTAATGCTAAACATTTCATATCACATATGACTTCTCCATGTCTGACGTGTTAACCCTTGCGATGCGTCGGCATATTTCCGCCCCGCGGGTCTAAACGACCCGGTAATTGATAAGTAAAGGAAAAGAAGAGAGGCCTTATACATATTTATGAGATCCCCAAAATTGCTACGGGACCCTGCGAACGACAGCACTTGCTGCTTCAGAACTCTCATTATGTTTTTAGGGTTACTTTGTTATTGTCTCTTTGATGTTCGCTTAAATCGCTAGATTTCTTTTACCGCCGGGGCTAGGAACCGGATCGTAAATAAATATACATGATAATATATTATCAGTCATTTCGTATTTATATTTCAATCAAAACTAAATTAAAATTAAATATATTTGCTTTGAAAGTTATTATATATCGTGTGTAAAGAGATCGCGATGTACAGTAATCCGTATTTACAGTAACGGGCTTGTGTTCGCGGTTCCAAGGGAAGTATATTTAAGTTAAAAACGTAAGATAACAATAACAAAGACGTCTCCGAGTCGTTATACTACGTCACTGATGTTAATATACCTCTTAGTAGCGGTTGTATTACTCTTATATGTATATAGGGATTCAGGACTTGATATATCACGTACATTTATAATATATGAAATAAGAATCGTAGGGTTCTCTGTTTGGAAATCAAATTATTATAAAATAAGTTCAAATAGATTTAAAAAATAAGATAAAACTTTTTTTAAATGGATCAAATTAGATGTGCAATCCTAGTTATCTTACTAGGAATTTGAAATTTAGAAATAAATACGTTTATTTAAGAGTTTTTTAACAATATAATTACATTGAAAGTATCGTGAAATAAGTGATAAGGTCTGTAAACTTACAAGACCTAATATATGAGATTTTAATCCTTTCTGACTTTGCATTGAAAGCATTACACAGAATATTTACACTTAATTTTTGAACAGGTATTTCTATATGGTGAAAATCTTCGTCTTTTCTCTCAATACCATCAAATCTCACATCCAACCAACGAGCTCTCCACTACAGCCACTTATAAAAGTCGTTTAATTTCCATAATTAATATTAATTCGCGTGAGATCAGCGACATCTGCGCCTCGACTTCCGACACAGCATCCGACAGGAATGATTTGTTGATAACTAAGATACGTCTCACTAACATTACGAGTACAACAGATGGTTCAATATTAATATTAAACACAAATATTACAGTAATTATATTTTATTACGTAATATAACAAAATGGCGGAATGTTCAACAACTGAATGTAATATCTAACAACTGTTTTAAATGATGTTCATTTATTAATTATATTAATTGTTAATTTTCAAAGTCTAGATCGCTCTGGTCGTTGACACGGCTCGAACACATGACACAGACTTCCTCTCAGCTAAGTTTTTTTTATTAATATTTACATCTGCTTAAACACTATTGTCGTAACATCTCGACAGTTTAATTTAATTCTTGTAATGTTATGTAGAAAAGTGATTTGAATATGATTAATTAAAATGATCATTTTTGAGAATTTTATTTATGTAATGGTTATACTTAATAATATAATTTGTTTCATTGTATTAAAAAATATATATTTTTAAAAGCTCATTTTGCTATAATAAAACAGTTTTCTAGGCGACTGTACCTGAAGGTATAATACATGTGGTCGGACAAAAAACATTCAATTCATAAATTCGCATTGCATAACAGACGGCTTCATAGCACATGTACCATTTAAGGACATAATAATACACACACACACACACACACACACACACACACACACACACACACAAACACACGCACACACACACACAAACATTAATAAAGTACCTATATTAATTTCTACAACGAAAGAAGCAAAAGAAAAATGTAAATTAACATAGTGTTAACTTTTAACGGACGTTTAATAATAATAATTAATAATTTGTACCGAAAAATTATATTCCAACGTTTTAATCACAATTTGAGTTAGTGAAATTGTGCTTCAACATTCAAATTCTTACCTAAAAATCGGTTTGAAGATAACATTAACCCTAAAATTCCCGCCTTTAATTTGACCCGGGGTCAGTCGTTTAGGATGATGACCCCCCCTAATGTAGCATCTACATGCAAATTGTACAGTATACATTTTTAGACCAATTTCATACTTTATACCGCAAGGGTTAAAATATTTACGGGTTAAAAATATACAAAATTAACAAAATATATGCAAAAATAAAAAAAAATATTTAATATAAAAAATATATATAGTTTATTAATTATTTTTTTTAGTAATTGTTATATTCTATCAGCGTATATAATAATCGCTTCAGCTTATGAATTGCGCTGTGAATAAAATTTGAATTAAAAGTAAACAGAGAGGTAATTCTGTTAAACACCTTCGTTGGTACAAATGATTTTTGATTACTACCTGCTCGAGCAAGAGTCGAGCCTTCAGACTAGAGGCTACGGAAATTAGAAAGTAAATTATTATATATATAATATATTAATTAATAATTACTTAATTAGTTAATTATTTGTGATATATCTTATCATTATAATTATAAAAAATAATTTTAAAGAACTTTTTTTTTCATAATTGCAATTAAATAATTATTTTGTATATATTATGTAATTATTATGTTTATTATATAATTTTTTTATTAATATATTTATATAATAATCCTTATATTTCGTGGCCCGTATCTAATGTTTTGTGTTAATTAACTCGGTATAATTAAAGTGCAAAATATACCGCTGCCTTATAAGTAAGTATTAGCTCTGTTAGAAAATATCAAGCTTAGAACATTTAAATATGTTAAAATAAATACGAGGCTATTTATAATACAGATTTAATAACAATAAAAAAGACACAGATGGTATAAAACACTAATAAATGAAAATTCCCGTTCACATTGAATGTATGTAATAAAATTATACTGTGGCTCCGAGTCGTTTGAGTGTAAATGTTATAAAATGGCGAAGGATTCAGACATTCAGCCAATTATTTTATATTACTCTAGAAATATTAAACTTAAAGATATTAAAATAGATTACTTCTAAAGCTGTGAGATTTTAAATTAAATTAATGCAATTAATTCATTAAATAAATAAACTTAATTAATAATTAATTCAAGTTACGTAGTAATTGTTTCCCGCGTGTATGTCAATGGATTTTTGTTTCTCAATCGGGATCCGTATAATGGGATTTGGTGAGGATTATGTGTGGATTATTTTATGCTACTAGTATACGTTTTTCAGTACTAGTATAGCTACAAGCAAAATACGATCTTATCATACATATATAAGGTTGATTTTAGATTGTGTGGTGATCGAAGAGAATTTCATTCCGTAGGAAATAAAAATATCGTATACGGCTTTGCTTTATCATCGCGATGTTGTAATTAGTTTTCGGGAAACGTTCAAACGTAATTATTCCGTTTGTCATTTTTTTTTACTTAAATTATTTCGTTTCAAGAAATTAAGATATTATTTTCGTTACATATAGAATAACTTTTTTAGGAAGTTGATCTATTATAATAAATAATTATTTCAATTTAAATGTGTTTATAATAGTAGAGTAATTATTAAAGTACCTAATACGTTCAAAAAAATCCTTTAAATCTAGAATATTAGATTATAGTTCCATTCATTTCAGTCTCTATCCATTCAATTTTAAAGCCTATTTTTTAATTTTATGACAGTAAAAAATATTCAATATAAACTCTTGACAGTATAGAATCAATATTATTCTGTACGATTATGAAAAATATGACTTAAGATAATATAAACATGTTTCTTTGTTAAAGATTATTTATTAAATATATATAAATATGTATATATGTATCGACAGTATAGATAATATTCTGAAAAATTACAACTTACAATACACCCAATGTTTATCTTATCGAGTGACGTAACGTCACATAATAAAATCATACAATATTATTACAATCATTATATTAATATTATAATTCATATTTAATATTAGTCTTCCTCATTCAAATGAAAAACCTAAGAGACACTTGTATGAAATTGCTCGCAAACAAATGCATCGCTGGAACAATAAAATCTATCAGGAATCATATTATTGTGTTACCTATACAAAGTGATTGTCACGAGACGGATGGTGGGGGGTGTGGGCGGGGCCAGCGGCGGGACACGCCCACACACACCGTAAGGTCCACATTACACAGGACGGTTCGCGGAGCACGGCTTTAGGGAGCAGAAGGCGCGAGGCAGCCGGAGTGTGCGACTGCCTTAATACACACCCGCGGTCCGGTCGGTTCGCACGTTCGTTATCATTCAAATTCGAATTTCGAACGCGCTTCGATAGAACGGCGAATTCGAAAATCGAATTCCTAGCATGCATAGCGATTATTGATTTGAACATCGAATTTGGAACACGTAGAGAGAATTATTGATTTGAATGTCGCATTCGGAACATGTATGAGAACTATTGATTTGAATTTCGAATTAATGTGTTATGAATAGTTCGTTATTTTGAAAATGGAAGTAAGTGCGATGCCGCCGATGCCTTTGGACTTTTCTATGGTTCGTAGCGGGAGCTCGCCGACCACTCTGAGAGAGTCCCCGAGACCCGTCTCCAACAGCGCCTTCAGGGTCGTCACCCCCAAAGGTGAGATGATAATATAATTTTAAATTAATTCCTTACTTTATATATTATAGTTATAAGTGTATTGCGTTTTATTTAGTTTAAATTTGTAGTACTAACTATATGTTATTTTTAATTATACATATACATGTATATACCACAGAAACAGGACTTAATTAGATTTTTATTCGTTCTATTTACAAAATAGATGCATATATTTTTATCAAACGTTCCAAAAATTTTCTAGAAACACATGACAGAAGAAATGTCATAGTTCACAAATGTCATATTTGTATAAGGCAATTAAAAAAACTGTTTTATTATCATGTTACTTACATGATATTTTCCTTCACACACACAATAAACATGTCATGATATTAGTTATATGTAATATAACAGATAATAAATGATGGATATATTTTATATACTGTTAATCAAGATATAAAACCTTTATAGAATTATTAATAAAAAAATATATTTTAAAAATTACAACTCTTTTTCCAATGGAATAAATGTGTAAATTATTAATTAAAAATGAAGATTCAATATTTTTTTTAACATTTACTAAGTCGTAATATTATAAAATGGTTATATGTTATGTATCTAATAAAATGTATTGAGCAGAAATATTATTACATATTATTCTACATAATGATTATTTACTTAAAATTGCTTGGAAATTCAAACTTCTAAAGAATATTTTTTTAATCTTACAAAACTTATGTCTACGACATATTTGTCGATATTGTAATAATATAACAAAAAATTGGATGATTTTTACGATTCTTTTGTATAAAGAAAATTCAATTTCGTTAAAGAATTTAAAAGAAAAATTATTTATATAATAAACAAAAATTTTGAAAACAATCTTGCTGCTTTTTTTAACAATATATAAATAAATAATGGGTCAAATTAATTTAACCGGTTCAAACAACTTCTTTTAAAGATGTATTTTAACATTTATATCTGTCAATACTACACATTTTATTAAACAGTTCCTTTTAATTTAATTATAAGATAACGCATATTATTCCTAGATCTTCTAAAATCATTATATCGGTAGGTACATTTTTACAAAATATATAGTAAATATGATTGGGTCGACCCTATAAAATTAGAATCATTCGCAAATTGATTGTAAATTGCACGACGATCAAAATGCAATTTATAAATTTTAATATTTCATCAAAACTTAAATTTATTTAATAAGTCATTTACAAATTTTCAAATTTACAATATATAAATTATTATTTTATGAAGGAAACGTAAACTGAGGCTTTAGGACTGTGAAAGGCCAGTAAGAGTAACATCTCGATCAAGTTTTAAGTATTCATGAAAAACCTAAAATACAGTCTGTTTTAAAGTACCTAAAAGAGATCATGTTCATTATATATTATATAAATATGTATATACATAATATCTATTAATGCAAATATATTATTTACATATCTTTTAATATTTCAAAATAAATTTTGATCCAGTTTGTCATATTTAATTCTTATGCTTTATAAGCGTAAAATTAACTATTAAATATCTTTTTTTATGGAAAGACAACGTTTTGGCTGTAGAATTTTATACAAATGAAATATGATTTCAAAAAATTGCGAAAACTAGAAAAAGAGGATATAAAAAAGTATTACCTATCCATTATTTCATAATATTCCATAAAAATAACTTTCTTCAGTCAATTGCAATTTATTCCCGAAAATTATAATTGCTAGGTATATCAAATATATAACAATTACATAGCAATTCTATAGTATTACCATTTATGATTCCAAATATGGAAGTATGAAGAATAAATATGAGAGGCATAAGTGGTACATTACAGACCTCTTCGCAATCAATAATGACCCATTATGCCCGGTGATTGGTCAAAGGTAAATTGTAAGTTGGGTTAAAAAAAAAACCCGCTCGCCTCCACCGGCGATCTTATTGATATGTGAGTTAAAATTTTGATGTTAGTTGTTTAAAAGGGATATTATTATTTTCATATTTACATTGTAATGAAACTTATATAGATTTAAATTTTAATAAAATAATATTGGGAATAATAATAATATTCTTTCGTATATATATTTCATGTTTATACAAACTTTGATTTAATTAAAACTATATTATATGCAATGTCTTAAGTTTATCTTATATACTTTATAATTATAAGATTATATTTAAATTAAAATTTATTTATAGAAATGCATTTTTCATTCACTCTATTAAGGATACCATGTCTTCATAAGCAAACCAGTTAGTTATATAATAATATAACATATATAGGTATATAATTAATTTTCCCCTTAATATTTTATTTTAAAACCACCCTCTAATATATAATATAAATTATATATCTTTAATTGAATATTATACATACATTTCTGGCTTTTTAAATCCGTTTACTACTAGTCTACTTAGTAAAAGCTTGCCTCTACTACAAACGAATCGTTTTCAGTCTTTTATTAATAAATAATCGCTAATTAGGTATCGTTCAATCACTATAGGAAAAACGAAGAAAGCTTGGCATAGACATAGTATGACGAGCAAAGTTGTGGTAAGCATGAAAGGATCTTAAATAAAATAAGTTTGTACTTAAATATAAAGTTATTGGAGTCTCCTTTTAAGCATATGAAAAGCCTGTGCCATTAAACTCCGCTCTTCCATATCACGAATTAGGTACAAGTATACAAGATATTTAAGGTACAACAATAATAAAGAAACAATATTAAAAAGTAATAATAAGAGAAGTAATTACCAAAATCTTAGTATTGTTCTATAAATTTGAATACACGCCTTCATTACCCTCAATGAATTTAATACAATTCTTCTATGTTACACTAAGTCTTCTTTTTCTTGATTTGTTATCATTTCTTCTGCGTTTAACTCCATCCAATACGTATAACATTTTTATTTTATTAATATACTTAATACTAACTACTATACGTCACTTTTATTGATATATAAATTGCAATTATTTAAAATTATGATATAGGTAATTTTTATTCATCAGTAATGATATTTATTTAAATTATTAATTTTAAACATATTACATAATACTTTTTTATATGCATACCTCTTCAAGTTTATAAAATTTTTAAATATAGAAGTTTTTTATAAAATTAAAATATAATATTCATCTATTATTTTTTTATGAATTAAAGCATTAATCGTGTATTAAAGTAATTATACTAAATAAAAAATAATAAATGGCTTTACACATTTTGGGTTTTTTATGTGTCGAGACAAAATGAATATTTTACAATCTTGTAAAATATAATTAATGATATTAAATCAAAATAACAAATTTTAACTACTGAATAACTCAATATAAGACAGACACACTTTATCATTTTTAATTTTTAACGTACATAAAGAATGAAATCACTAGTAACCCAAATTTATATTAAAATATTACTGTAACTGACAATACGCCTGCCATTACTACTTCTCCTTAACTTATCACTAACAGTATTCACGTTATCCATTCAATATATATAACGGGATATTAAAATTTGCTTTATTTGAAAATCAAACAAGAAAATGTATGAAAAATTGTTACGTATTCATTGAATTTGAAATAATATTTGGGTTAAAATAAAATTACATTTATATATACTACTAGTATTTTTAATACTAATATTTATGATACATACATTTATAATTTATTCGTAAATCGTTTGTTATTTCGTTGAAGACGTACCTAATTCATGATATCACACAAAGCTTCCTGCTATAAAATCTCAAGAGCTTATATAAAAACAATTAATATGATGACTGCAACATGTGTAATCCTAATAATTTTCCGTCCTAGACATCTGATCCCGGACATAATCCGATTTGTCTGATCGAACACCGGCCTTTATTCAATTTTCCCATTATTTCTGTACGCGACTACCGGATACATTGATTTTTAATGTGATTGCATGTTGTTTTTTTTTACCTCAAACACAAATATGCGACCATATTGAAGCGATTATAAGTATATTTATATATAAAACAGAAAAAACGGAATGTATTAAATAATATTACGAATGCAATTTAAGAGCATATTATATGATAAGATTTAGGAAGTGTTCGCAATTTGTCATACTATAAATGTTCTTCTATCTTAGTATATTGTACCTTCAGCGTATTTCCTCTGATTTTCGTCTGTCAGTCCATCATCACGGATGGAAATGCAATTCCACTGGACTGAACGACCCTAAACGAATTACCGACACGCGTCTATTGTTGGCTCGATTTATTTATGTTCAGGACCAACTGGCTCTTAGTATCCAAGCGAAGTCAGATAAAACCTTAGTTAATAAAGGAACTCAAAATTATATCTTACTAAATTAATAATGATAATATTTGTTGAGATTTAATGAATTTTAAATATCTATATAACTATATGATGTGTAATAAATAATGATGAAACATCAATCACTATGAAGTCCTATGTTCCCATCTCAGTTCGCACATGGTGTCACAAAAGGATAATAATCCCGTCCTTGAGAACAGCCACATCCGCTTCTCACACAACGAACATTAAATCTTAATGCGCAATAAAAATTAAAAACATATCTGTCAATCACCATAACAAAACAACTAAACATCGATTTAAAATAGACTGAAAGCAATTAATTGCATTTAAACTTTAATCATATGCAATTTGTTAGTAATATTATGGAATGGAATGCAATGCAATTTTCGAATTGAAATCTTTAACTGAAAAATGACTGTAGATTGTGACTAAAGGAATTGTCTTCAACCAACCCTGTTCTGATTCTGAGGAGGATCCTCCCATTAGGCTAATGGCACACACGTGGCGTAAATCCCAACGCATTATAAAAGGCGATTTGTGCCCAAATTAATTATTAATGGGCCCTTTGAACCGGTCCACATGATTGCTGTATTGTCAGGATTTTTGACAAAGATGAGATTTTGTATTTTTTTAATTAAAATAAAAATATTTGAAGTAAATGTTTAAAATAGTAACAATAAAATAAATTCTCGTCTCTTTGATAAAGACAATGATCGTAAAAATGAACAACTACGTCTATGACCCAGCGGCTTTAAATCTTAACCCTATTAGAATCTTCCTGTCGGCGAATTAGGTTGTGAAATAAGCGGCCGACATCAAATGTCGGCGAGTCTGTGACCAATGACGCGGCTCCTGAAACGTGAATCATAACTGACGATCAAATCGATTGAAATACTTTTCACCACGATTTATTATTATTTATTTTTCTATACCTTACTAATGAGGTAAGAAAATTTTGGAGGCTTATTACTTATACTAAAGGTTTTTGATAGAAAATTTATAAAACCAGGTGTAAAAAAATATATATTTATTATTATTATGTAATTATCTTCACTTTAAAAATATGTTATCAAAATTTTTTAGCGCAAAGACGGCAATGACATGTTAGTGCTCGAAATATTGGTAATGATGACTTTGACCTTAATTTGCTAGAGCTTCGTCTCACGGGATTTGGTTTCAGAAATGATTTTATCATATGACCACTTGTGAACAACTTTCATATATACAGTAAATATTCAAAAGGAGTATAGAATAAATGCTAATATAAAAAAAAATACCTACATGCTTGAAAATAAAATGTAACTGTATCCTGAATTCGCATCTTGTATAACGAATGAAACGAACGGGATGAATGATGGAGATGATGCAAAGAAAGAATGAGATGAACGTATACAGAGTCAAAACACGCAGACAAACAATTGCGTCCAATTGAAATTCCCTGAGAAAACATTCAATCACGAACAATTAACACCTCTTAACCCGTTCCACGTTCGCACGACAATCAGCTCCGGGTACAATTTAATTGTTTCTCAAACTTTTTCCAACATTTTCGTAGGTTCGCCAAATTAGCTACAACCCTAATTCCACAGACCGCAGTGTGCAACGTTCTTAAAGAACCTATTACCTTTTACACTTACACTTACAATAAGTATTAGGAATAATATCTTCCTACATAGTGAATATCGATACACGCTTCAGTGTGTGTACAATTTATAAGGGACCATAAAACCAGATAGATAAACTTGACCCAAAAATGGTGTCAGTAGCGATGTATTTAATTCACAACTAGATCTTAGATCAATTACAACAGATGACAAACGCTGTGAGTAATCTTGTGTGGGCCGCGCCGTGGGAACCGAGCTTTATTAAACTTGACTGCTCTTATAGACCCTGAAACTATCATTCATATTGCCAAAATTAAACACATAAAATACTCCATATATAACTCATTGAGTTAGACTAATAGCGAGGAATATAATATTATTAATTACATAACTTATACATTTTTTTAACTTAAATATGTCGAGAAGCTAAAGATTTCTCTTTAAGAAATAAAAGTACATAAATATTAAATCAGTTAACAAATGCAACACTTCCAGATTCACTCTCAAAGTGTGTTTAATATAATTTTTTAGCTAATTAAATTTTTATGATAACATTGTTTATCCTTATAGGATGTTATAATTATGACATTTTGAATATTAATTAGCACTCGTAACTCACACAACGTTATAAACGAATCTAAAACAATATTATAATATATACAAAAGCAAAATTGTTGCCATCGAGATAAATAGGTATTAACGAAGCGAACAATAAACTATTTCCTTTAACACAGCGATTACATTCACAGAAGTGATTAGGGGTTTTAATTATAGCAATTTTATTTTGTTAATATTATCGTATGTCGAGGAAGAGGCGACCTTACCGACCTGAATACTGTCGCTAATAAAAGTGCCGTTGTGAAGAACAATGGTCCAGTGTTCTGAGATAACGAATACCCAGTAGACAGCAAGTCACCGCATAATGAAATACTCATCACTTGACATCGAAATTTTGCATACATCCAGCTCATAACAATATCATTATACAATACAATTGGCTATTAGAATAAAATGTATGAATTAATTTTATAAGGATTGCATTAAGAAGGATGACGTCCAGCATCCGTTCGTAGTGAGTGGGTCGTTGTAAATACGTTCTGTGATGACCACCCAGTTAAGTAATCAAACACCGACTCTAACAAGCGTATTAATTATTACACGATTTGAATGTAATAAAAACAAATCCTTACTATAACATAGAATATTTTAATATACATAAAATACTATACATATATATCGGTTATACGTCCTATTTCTTTTGTCGCTACATATAAGAGTTTGATTCATTAAGACGTAGTTGTAAAAATACAATTTTTTCGTTAGTCCTATTAGTGTCAAACGATTTATGTCCTTGTTGCATCGTAATAGACAACAGATTGCATTGCATTAAACGAATAGTTGTCGATTGTAATACAGTAGTCGCTAATAATAATTGATTGAATGATCCCGGAGCCATTGATGTAGAACGAACTACTGTTTCAACTATCCGTAATTGTCGGTGCTCTTTGATGATAACGCGTGTGGTATTACCTTTATCGAATGCCTACTTTATAAGGACTAACATAAGTAGTTGAAAAAATATATATAAGAACATTAACAAGGTGAACTAATATTTAGAGTCAAAATGAATTGATTTTATAATGTAGAATATTATCAATTTGTGGTTTAAGTGGGTTAGTATGAAACTTTTTACGAGTATTATTAATAAGTGATGTAAGAGGATATATGCATTTAATTGTGTTAACTATTTTTAGCATTGCATTTAGGAAACTGCTTCTACTGTGAATAAAAAATAAAAGCGATCTGATCTAATGATATAATGTATACACTTATTTTACTGTAAATTTTATTCAAAATATCTAAAAGCGTGGACACTCATAAAATGAACAATTTATCACCGGGACAATTTGTCTGAACGTTCAATATGTAATCATAAAAAATATATTAGAAGAACAATTTTATCAATTGCATAAATTGCATCATGATCACAATTGCTATAAAGTCAATCGTAATTGAATGATCCTCACTCCGGGGCGCGGTTATTTGAGAGGGCGCCACTACACGGCGCCGTCTGACTGACAACACTTCTATTGCAAATCAAACAGTTTCATCAACTTATATAATATTAGACTCATCTAGTAGTTAATACGACCAATTATTAATTAACTTCACACCCAGAACTAACAACTTTTATTAATGTATGAAAAATTACAATATCTTTAAGAAATGCGAAGGTATTTTCAACATCTATTGCGTTAATGGAAAATAAATTCATTATAAAACGATAAAAATTGCGGCCCATTGTTTTCGAGATCACTCAAGATCGGGTCAATTAATCTGTTATTTGATGCTATTTATAGATGCAGTTTTAATTGAACGTACTCTTTCACTTGATTTTGATTTATTTGTGGAGCAACGAACGATAAAAATAGATTGCACATTACAATTCATTTATATTTGTGAACCGAAAGATTTTTATCATAGATCTAGAACTAATAAAAATTTTATATATACAAATATGTTTTAACTTAATAGTAAGTTATGAATGATATTGTCAAATATATGACATTTTAAATCGTTAAAAATGTCTTTCAAATTCGGGACTTGTCAGCACGCGTCGTTAGCATAGTTTAAGTCACAAGCGTTAGCGATTAGAATGTGGAATCTTGCCGCTTATACTTTACATAGGAATTACATAGAAAAAAAAGACTGTGTATTTTAGTCCATATAATATTCTTCTCAAAGACGTTATACTGTAAATTGTATGTGTTATAATTAAATATTTGTATTATGTTAAACTTGTACCATAACACAAGGCAGGAAGAGAGGGTACAATTGTGGTAGTGGACAAATTAGAGATGCGCCCGCGCAGGACGGCGGTCATTGATTCGTTGGCGCCGTGCTCTTACAGTTTTTGTTTCCTGACTCTCTGACTCATTTGTTCTATGATTCACATAGAATAGAGGTCACTGGGCTGGTAGAAATGGGTTATGATTTACAATAAATTTGACTATTGTTTCTATTTTACCATGACTTTTCTTTCTCTTTTTATCTCTCTTGCTTAGTTAATGATGTTTCATTATAAATTTCGCCAATGTCATATGTATATCACCATCAGTTATTCAACACTGAAATTATTTTCGAAATAATTATTCAATATGACATTATTACTTTACGTTACTAAACAAATGTATATATCTTTAGTAAACTGGTTCGATACGTGATATAATTAATAAATAATATTTCGTTTAACAGTCAGTGATGTCCATTAGGTTTCGTCCGCCGCTCTGGCGCCATGGAATTGCTCTTTTCCTTGAGGATGCTGTGATTGTCCTTGCTCTTATCGCTCTTATCCTGTTTCAAAATCCGTTCAACGTACGATAAATCCGTATGATATTCTCTTATTGAAAACCAAGTACAAGATCGCGTGGTAGGTATTACTTGGACTTCATATCAATGTTAATAAACTTATTAGCAAAATTTGAAACAGAAATTACGAGAGTGTATCCAATTTGCAAATGGAATAACCATTCATCAAAACGTAATGTACTGTAACCTATCAGAAACACAGTATTACATGCAATTAGACACGATAAATGTAATTACAAGACTCTTATCTTGTATCCGTAGCTGTGATTACCTGAATGCACGTTCCGATAAAAAATTATCTATAATTTTTAGAGTACATGAAAATTGTTTTAATTTTTTTCAAACCGATTACAATAATTATGGCTAGAATGAAACTTATATTGTTCGAATTACTATACTTATATTATCGTTTTAAAAAACGACATACTCCCAACGTTTCGGTTACTTTTTAGCAACCGTGATCATGGCAAAATACGAGTAGCAATTCGAATAATTTCATTTAAATGAATATTTACAAAAGTCTTAGATCTCATGATGTCTAGAATGATACTCTGATCAAGCTAGCATTTTAAATTGAACTTTACATAGATATAATCTATTTACCTTTTTTCCCTATGTATAAATCATATTGGATAGATGTTTATATATTTGAAAATCCTATGTTAGTATGAGATTTCAATTTGTAAATACCGACGGCGTGCAATCGAGCAAATCAAGTCGTAACACTTCGTTGATAAAGCAATTGGACCGTTTTGTTGGACGGGTCTTTAATATGAGCCTTTCCTTAGCTTTTATTATATCGCAATCAAACGCATTTTACGTTACTCAGAAACACGATGTTTTATAATTATGTTCTGTCATATATGTCCTTTAAAACTTATTTTAATTTTGTGAGAAATACTTCTATCTAAGTATCAAATTGATACGTCTCACTATATAACCCATGGTTTATAACCACTGTGAAATCCATACTAGTTTAATCAGCTAATCTAAAGTCCAACCCATATTAAACAAGTGATTCACTGCATTTAATTGTTGAATAAAAATGAGGAAGCAGTCGTCATCGTGCTTTATTATGCTTCATTAATGCTATAATATTTCATATAATTTGTCACACATATTACTTATTTGCTAATATCTTGATTAAAATTATTTTTACGGTAATCAATATGAATATAGAGAAAATAGTTTGGAAGTATATTAAACTCAATTAAAATAATAGATAGAATCCAGATGTATAGATTTTTTTTATAATGTAACCTTTTTTTGTTAGCATGTATATATTTTACAGCAATCATAATTTTATAACTTCATATGTATCATAAAGTCCTCTAAAATCTATTTTTCTTTCGTGACCAGGTGTATCTGCGAGCGAGGCTCTTCGTAACGGTCTCTGTCAGTCGCTGTGGTCTCCCGCCACTCATCCTGAACCACGTCTGCCGTCACCACATCCACCAACCGACAACTATTCTCCAAGAGGTAATATCACTTTTTATGAACATACCTACATCCTTTTTCGTTCGTGAAAGCGAAATTACTCAATATACTCCTATTAAAAATCTATGCAAGAAAGATCTTTTCTGTACTAAAATAATTGAACAAATAAAATGCAATATTTATTTTATAGCCTTAACAAAAGTCCTTTATCCAAGGTTACCCAAAATACAGTAATTGTAACTTTTACCTCCAACAGTGTATAGTATAATCAGTTGATATTAATAATATCTTTGGTGACATCAAAGGCGTTTTTAATAAAAGCCACATAAGTACCTATATACCCCCACAGAAATTCCAATAACATTGGGCTCTCAAATCCCACGGCTTCAGATTTGGGCTGACATATCTTATCAGAGCGACAGCGCGTATCGCTCGGCAAAATTACGTTTGTTTTATGACTCTGATTTTCAAGCGGCAGCGACAAAGCTGTTATCAATAACACTATCGACAGTTTAAACGTTCGTGTTATGATGGCTGTAATTCATGTATCGAACACATATTTCGATGTTCCAGATAAGAGGGTCGTTGGCAAAAAAATATGTATACTTTAACTTATTTTAACCACAAACATTGAATCGTATACTTTTCGATGTAATGAAATACATTTAACTTATTAAATGATGATTGATGTGTGTTGTGTTAATATTTCTATGTCAAATCGATGGAGTTAAAATAAATCTTGTATTTGCTGTCCCTCCACTGCCCTCGTCTTGCACGTTGTAAATCCGATTTGGACATGTGTACCCTTGTAAGTAAACATTAGTTTACAAGATAACACTATCCGCTGTTTGGAATGTATGGATTGTCTAACATTATGATGTTTTCGGGGAATCTAAAAAGGCAATGTCTTTTGGTCATATAACTAACTACATACATTTTTTGCTTGTTCTATAAAGCCATAAATGAGATACAGTTGTTCAAACCGATAATGTTTATTGTAGATTTATTCTTTATCAAAATTTGAGTCGTAAAATTTAAATAATAAAATATGAAATGGATTTTTGGTTGTGGTAATTCTTTGAGTCATGTAAATACAGTGTGGATTGTATGTACATGCGATGCAAAGGAGCATTTCCATCATAAGGTGATCAGAATGCTCGATCAATCAAATGTCGTTCATTCGTGCACGCCAACTTCAATATTTGCCAAGTGGCCAGGGCGTCACGACATCGCCCTACAGTTTTATTTGCCCTGTTATTCATTGTTTGGCCAAGTGTGGTCAAGTCGGCTCAGACACATTATAGTCTTGTTTAAAGTTCGCGTGACTTTACGCTATGACAATTGAATTTTGTGGGCCCCGTGAATTAGTAAGGGGCTCTTGATTGTTACGCAGTGTTGTCGTTTCTGGAATAACTATTAGGTTAAACAAGGTTTATACCATGAGCCAATACGTAAATCACTTTATGAATATCGTGTTTGAGAATAATGAAAAGCAAATAAAAATGTTTAAAAGTCATTGTGCAATTCTCATGTTTTATTTTGGTCAAACATTATAAACGATAACGTTGAAGGCTAATGAAGGCTAGCTTTGAATATATTTATTGACTGACATCAAACTAAGATTTGTGAATACTCATTAAAGCTCGTTAAATGCTCATAATCACAAATCTAGCCGGTCTAATGATTATTGAGGCGGAATTTAATCTCAAAGATGCCGCGGGCAACATTTCGTCAATGTTTACAAACTTGCAAACGTATATTTTCCGTTACCCCATCTAAGTCGACTCAATTTTGAATCTTATTACAATGGCGTAAGATTTTTTTATTGGTCCATAGTAGAATTTTAAATTGTTAATGTCACAAACATGAAACGTGCTATTGTTTCAGCAAATAATTCGTGGAAACATTGAAGAGAAATCGGGCCGCACACAAAGGCGCCGCCGAGATAAAGTTTATGTACCTTAACCTTTGATTAAATTAAAAAAAAAAACGTTTCCCGTTTCCTCTCGAAACGTCATATATAATATTTATTCAAATATTTCCTTATATAACAGAATTTTAGTAAACAAATACGTGTTTTTCTATATAGCTATAAACCCTTATCTAAGGTGTATATTACAAATGTAACGATTTAGGATTTAAGTAAATCTCTCGATAATAATGTCAAGTGACGTATGTCACCGTATCTTGGGTACGGCTGGCTTAATCCCTTCCCAATATATCTTGAGATCTTCAGATCTCGCCGCTCTAAGACCTGATTTATCAAAAGATATGTATAAAAAAACCGATCTGTCAATGCAAAAATTTTCTTGAAGGTATGTGATGTACAACAACGTGCCTCTAGTTTAAACTTTTCAACTATTAGAAATATCATACAAAAAAATAATAATTTAATTGATTCTTAGCGATATAACTTGCTGAATTGATGATCTTTAAACTTAATCATTATGTAATATTTTCTATGTTAAGTTAATTTTAACTTTAGTTTTTGAACGTTAAATGAAGAAATATACAAATATAGAAATGCTTTTAAGTCTGGATAACTAAACAAAAATTAAGCATTAAAATGTTTTTCAAACAGTTAAGCTCTATATTTTGTAGTAACCATAAACAAAAATTTCCACATAAATTCATATAGATTACTAATATTATCCTTACAATATATATATATATATATATATATATATATGTGTACATATACGAGTATATAAAAACTTTTGCAATTTTACACAGTTTTTTGTATACCATTTTAAAGTAATATTTTATTCATTAATTAATAATAATTATTATATGATTAAATGATAAAGTCATCGATTTTGATATAACGATTATATATTTTAAATGCAATTCAAAAATAATAATAATAAAAAATACTTTTCTAGTTGCAATAATTAATCATTCTTATAGTTTTAGTTTATATATTTTATAGACAAATTAATTGCTTCAGTTAAAAACAATAGCCGTTGTAAAATAATAAGTAACTTGTAAGTGAATGTCATTAAAAGAACAGTAGGTAAGCGATAAATGTATAAATACCAAAGGAAATATTATTGTAATCTCATACTGAAGACCTTCGACTACTTTGATTAATGCCCGGTAAAAGAATTAGTGTAAGAAATCCACTTTGATTACGGCTCAATGATAATGTTTTATGATTTTACAGAGATCCTTTGGAAAATTTATAATATAACATATTAAAATAAAATATACATATATAAATTTACATAGTTATTCTGCAATTTTGAAATACATCTAGCCTTCATTCTATGCGAGTTATTTTTTTACGAATTTCGATTTTTTATTAGCACCTTGTAGATAATCTTTTGATTCTAATGTAAAAACATAAATAGTCTGATGTATTATATAGTTATTTAATTTACAATCTAAATTTTGGCTAATCCCTGTAGATAAATGGGATTTAAAATGTTATTGCGACTGATATGTGATATTAAAATGGAATGATAACATTTGATTTATAGATTTTTAAAATGACGATAAACAAGCACTGGAATGGTGTATTTAACACAAATAAATTTATTGTATAAGTAATAAAATTATATATACTTTTGTACGTAAAATGTTGATGAGAAACTTTGTATGTGTGTGTGTGTAATTAGAATATAATTGGTTATGGATAAATCTAGAATAACATTGGCGAAATTTGAGACCAATTTTAAAATGTTATTTCTCTATAGAATAGAGTAGAATTTTTATACAGTAATACCGATCACGGGTCAGTGAAAAAATAGTTTAATTTAACTGCTATGTGGTGTACAGTAACCGGGATGTTTATTAAAAATGAAATTAACCACACTCCCCATTCAAGTTAGATCATTACTAATAAATTCCACCAATCTTGATTAATGATCGCGCCGTGACTTCGCATATTATGACTTCTTTGAATGTATTGTCGAATTGAATACTGATACACTCCTACAAATATAATGATAGATTAATAAAGTAAATAAATTTACTATTAATAAATTATTTGTTATTCAATAATTTTTGTGACTATGAAATAGAAAGCACTAAATAAAGTTATTTATATTAAATTACTTGCTTCAAATTCCATCTAATTTTAATTGTTCTGTAATATTTAATTTAATCTGTTCTGAATTATCTTTACTTTTAATAATTTTGAAGTAGGTACATAGCTAAAAGTCCAAGACCTATTTATTTAAGAAGTTTTTCTTTGAAAATATCAAAGAAAGATGAAAATTTTAACTTAAAATTTTCCAATGTCATACTATGAAGTTACATAACTTTTCTTAACTCTATGATTCACTTATTATATTTTGAGTTAGGGCTCTTTATTTTGAAGTCAGCTCGGGTAGTGGATGCATTATGCAATTTGTGGCCGCACCTCTTACAATTAAAATTGCATTAGCCTCGCAAATAGCTGGACAGTAATGACGCTTAATGCTAATGTTTGGATAAAAATGGAATCGTCTGACTTTTATATGGTTTGTGTAACAAGACTAACTAACACTAGAATGATTACTGAACTCAATGAAATACAGGTTGAACAATTTCTTTTAAAGATATCATGTTTATAATTTTCTTCAATACTGCTCTTAAAAAATCATTTTAATATTATACAGTATCGCAATAACAATAGTAATGTTAGTAAACAATAATGCGTGAATAGACCCATAATAATGAAAAGTTCAAATAAGTTAAATTATCTTATTACAAAACAGTGGATATTAGCACAATATCCATCTTTACAATTCACCCCATCGCTATGGATGGGGTGCTATTCAATTTTTCGCAAGACTATGAATTCGAGCATACTGTAGCAGCGGAACAATGAATCTAAATAACCATTAATATGTAATAAATACTATGGGGTAATAAAACCGTGTCGCGGAGGGGACAAACAAACAAGTGTATGGCCCTAAACTGTGCAGATTCTGATGGCCGGAGCGTAAAATGTTCTGAGGGAAGTCACAGTGAGTTCTGGCGAGGCGAGCGATTGGTTCCGCCCTGAATGACGACAGCTGCGCTGTTTCAGATATGAGGGTCGCTCTTCATTAGTGTAGCTTGTCTCCTCTCGAGATGGATGTTTGTTTTTGGACAGCGTGAGTCCGCGGCTGATGCTTACTTGATGATGTGTACATTATTTATGAAGATCGCCCTCAACGTCTTAATATTTTATTAAAACATTTCATATTTAATTTGTTTAAAAAACTCTGTTATGTAATTATTAAGGTTTTAATTAAAAAAGAATTCGTTATGATACCAAATGTATCAACTATAAAATTTTTGTGAAGCGAAGAGAAAAGTAAGCAAAACATTTATAATCAATTATTACTTTATTATAATATTATACGCCTTTTTATTTATATATTTATTTTAGCACAATAATTCCCTGGTATTCAAAATCAACGAACCGACCCGCCAAACTAAATAACCCAACAATGTAGTTTCGTTTGCCCGCGCCCGCGGATTAGTGAATCGTAAAAAAGATCGCCGTCTCCCCTTAGGACGTGTTAATTACTAGGGTTGGACGAGGGGTAGAGTAGATGAAAGTCAATTTGCTGCTGCGACATGAAACGGCTCATTTCGTTCGGAGCGACAAGTGCGGCACCTGCGCTTTTTCACGGGCCTAGGGGCGTTACGACGTCCTTTGTGCTCTTTTAGCAAACAAAACTGAATTGCATTGTGTCTTTTAAACGCCCTGTACCAAATACTGACACTCAGATACGAATTCAATGATTCTTGAACGACTATTTACATATTAGGATACCTTTTAATGATTTACTTTTTATTACAGATGAAATTAAATTCGGCATCAATCGTCTGGTCGGTGAAAGAACTGATGAAGAAGATAGCGAGTCCCATAACAACGAGACTTCAAGAGCCGAGAACTTATCACCATCATCTCGCTGTGGTAGTCCGTGTTGGGATCCATCACCTCATTCCCCTCGCTCGGTTCGTTCAAGTTCCCCTGAACTGGAAGTGGACTCCCCGCCATCTTCGCCAAGAAGACCGCCAGATACTTCGCCACCATTAAAAAGATCCGAGGCGTTTTCTGTGAGCGCCTTATTAAGACCCGATGCTCCGCGAGTGCAGCCTCAGCGACCTTTCTTATATCCACCGCTACCGTTCGCTGAGTTCTTGAGAGATGCTGGAAATCTTGGTTTGCCAGGCTGGGGAGGCTATAGCAATTTATACCTGCACGCAGTTCAGGCTGCGGGTCCCGAACTCTTAAGATTGAGGGCAGCAGTACTCGGAGCACCAAGCCCCCTATCAAGGCCTTTACCAATTGGCGACGTATACTCTTGCGTGAAATGCGAGAAGATGTTCAGTACACCTCATGGATTAGAAGTACACGCAAGGAGATCCCACAACGGGAAAAGACCATTCGCCTGCGAGCTCTGCAGCAAGACATTCGGCCACGAAATAAGCCTGAGCCAACATAGGTTAGCAATTATATTCGTTTAAACATAATAAGATCTACGACTTTCGCTAGTATTCATTTAAATGAAACTTATAGTTTTCGGATTACGAACTACATACTACACTACTACTACGTACTCCCGACGTTTCGGTTAAATGTAGTTTTTAAAATCATAAAGTGGGCATAGTAATCCGAAAAATATTGCTTTCGTTTCAGTATTTTGATTTACATACCCATAATCCAAGTCCCAGTATAAGTATAAATCGTTTCATTATCGCCATATTAATATGAGGGAATGATCATTTTAATATTAGCTCAATAATTCGCCAGGGCTGTCCACAGCGTGGAGAAGGTGTTTGAGTGTAAGCAGTGTGGGAAGACATTCAAGAGATCCAGTACACTGTCGACACACCTCCTGATACACTCCGACACACGACCCTACCCGTGTCAGTACTGCGGGAAACGATTCCATCAGAAATCAGATATGAAGAAACATACCTACATCCACACTGGTAAGTGTTTTATAATTTTTAAGAACTCTATAGACATATGTACTTTAAAGCTTAACCAAAATTTCTCTACTCTATGAAACTAAATAATATTTAATATACATATGTAAACCAAATATAAATAAAACTTGTAACCTTTCATCAGATTTCAAATAATATATGTATAAAGGATTAAAAAAAACTTTATGTATCGATAAAAAAAATATATAAGAAGACAACTTTTATACATCGTATATTAGTACCTATATAATTTTAATATTGCATCATTATTATTCTTGTCTAATAATCAATTATAATGTAGAAACGATTTTAAATGACCGTCCATATTTCAACACAACATAGGTACATATCAACAAACCCATCTCATAATCCATTTAATACTAACTAAGATCGCAATAATTCAAGGTAACTTAACCATTTATACCCACAGTATATCAAAGTGGTATATCTGTCACAACATCTTAGGGACTTTCCACATAATTAATGCACATTAACACCTAAGATGAGTTAGGGCGTTTTATAATAACGGGAAGACGGGGCCGTTTGTGGAGCGTTATATGGCGATTGTGTTACAAATACACACGGCTTACAATAATATGCGACATTATAATAACGAACATTCATATTTATATAAAACAATATAATCTTATATATAAAACAGATACGAGCTATGTAATTGTTACAATCAAATTATATATTTTAATGAGATCTAAGAATTTCAAGAGTATTCATTTAAATTTAACTAATATTTTTCGGATTACTACGCATATTTTATTATTTTAAACTACATACTCCCGACGTTTCGGTTACTAATTTATTAGGTTATTGTTTACTACATACATACTCGTCTGTCCGTGATCACGGTTGCTGAAAAGTAACCGAAACGTCAGTAGTATGTAGTTTTTTACAAAAATAAAGCACGCGTAGTATATCCTAAAGTATAAGTTTCATTTATATAATATTTATAATTTGAGTAAATGTTACAATATACAGGGTGTTCAAATATTTTCTAAACAAATCATCCGAATTAAAGGCCAGTGTGTTTGATGATCATGAATACAAGATGCTGCGGTGAGATGACGTTGTTTCGTTAACACTTAAGCCAAGGGATAAGATTCTTGGGACGCTCTTACGACTACTTAACCCTAAACTGTCTTTGAGATTCTTATATCACTTTGACAATGGATGGGGTAAATCGTTACCAACCTACTACAATATTAAAGATATTATTTAACACTATTTCAGTAAAAAAATATATCGTATCAACCATTCTGTTACATAAAATGTTTTATATAAATAGCAATAGATAATGTTTGAGTATTTTAATTACTCTAATACAAACAATTTTAAAATTTCTTTTCAAATTTTCCGCCGGTTCTTGTATTATATATAATCAAAAACGATTTTTTTAAACCCCACTGAAAAAAAAAACATCAAACGACTCACTTTAAGGGAGAGGTAGCCAATGAATAATTCAGGATTCAGACCCTTGCTTCGTTAATAATGACATCCACTGTGAAAATAACGGATCAAGTACTAACACTTAGGTCTTAGACCATCTAGAATCTAGACTATTATAGCCATCTATTAACCTATAGTCTATATTTATAACATTACTAGCTTTCCGCCCGCAGCTTCGCTCGCTTTCGGTTATATCGCGTTTCCAAGAGAACCTTTCAAAAGTCTGGGATAAAAACTATCCTATGTTCTTTCTCAAGGTCAACTCTATCTCTGTACCAAATTTCATTAAAATCAGTTCAGTGGTTTAGGCGTGAAAGCGTAACAGACAGACAGAGTTACTTTCGCATTTATAATATTACTGAAATGAATCTATTATTTGTGATATATATAAAATACTATATATATAAATATAAATACATTATCGTGTACATAAAACGCTAGAGAAATACCGAGCTTTCAACATCCATACCTATCAAAATATGTACACTTCACCCCAGTTCATTTAAGATGGGTGGGGGTTCCGTGATTCTGCGAAGATTCGCTTTTCATTGCTCTCCTGTAGGTGTGATAGAGATAGTTATATATAATGTATAGTGTGTGACAGAGATGTACGATCTAAGGTCTGGTTAGTTATTGCGTATGTTTCAGGCTATGTCTGTAGATGTGGTGAATTAATTTACTTGAACTGAAATGTTGTTTTGATTGTTGTGACCACTGTTTGTTGGAAGGATTGATCGGTTTCTGTAGGATGTTAGTAATACTATATACTTACAAATTACTTAGTAAACCTTTATGTACTAATAGTAATAAATTTATTATGAAATATAATGCAAATGAAATTTGAAATAAAAGTTATATGTCTTCATCCAAATCACATACAGATGGTTATATGTTTTACATTAAACTTGAGACATGTATATACCTATAATATTTTTTATGATCTAAATACATATATACTTAATTAAGTAAACCAAAAATTATTAAGTACCTTATTTGTATAACTACTTTTGAATTCCTATATACATATATATGTTGATATATAATTGAATATTTAGGTATATAATGACTCGTGCAATAATATTTCTAATTAAAATAGCTATGGATGACCCTATCGAGCAACACAATAGACAGGTTATTATTGGTTATATAGATCAAAATTGTCTTCTTAAAATCTCTGCGACGTTTTCTCCAATTAATTATATCCATATATGTATATATAGGTCATACAAATAGTGTTAATACATAATAGCTATGTGTAATCGAGCAGAATCCCGTATTCCAGGCTCGTATTTGATCATCCCGCCCTACGTGTTAATTATTAACAATATCAAATAGTTCACGAACAGCATTTTAATCAGCGTCCTAACTTCTTGATTAATGTGCCACCATGCAATTTATCGTCGAAATTTTATTTATAATTGCGCCGGCTAAATTAAATGGGGAGCTATTAGTCAATGTCAGGCTGTAAGACCGCGGAGCGCGATTTGTCACCTCTTAGAACCGGTTTAATTCGACGCTAATTGAGCCGAAGTTTGTTACTCAACCCCTACCTGATAGTCATTTGTTAACTTACTTGTGTACGGGACGCCTACTACATATGGATGTACGTGAGTTTTTATATTATATAAAATAAACAAAACACTCTGTGAAATGATTGAGTAATAAAATGATAGCCATAAAAAAGAAGGAGTAAAATGAAAATAGACTGAAATAACAGAATGGATTCAATGGAAGTACCGCGTTATGAATGTTTGATTTCCAGAATGTTCCGGTGAGGCAATTTTTTAAACGTTTTTCCTTCTCTTAATTAGTCAGGGAATAAACAAGAGGCACATTAGCTCTCGCGATAATTACACAGAGGCTGATATTCTCTGTTCCCTTTTTAAGCCTTTTTGCCATTACTTCCCGATCCCGGCCGCGGTTTGCGGTGAAGAATTAAGGAGCATTTAGGAAATTGGTTTGCATTGTTATGCAATTAAGGGATTAAATTATAGCAGCGTTCATATCTGAACTTTATAATTACTATCTGTGTTATACAATACATTTTCGATGCAATACAATATAAAATTTATAAATCCTTTTAGTTTTATAAGTACCTTTTATAGTTGACATTTCATTGTTTAATACGTATTTTTTCATATACCAGCCCATTATAATATTGGTCTCTAAAAAAGAATTCAATAAATAGGTCTGTTTTTAAATTTTACGATCTTTACATGCGACCCTTTGATTACATTTAAAATGCTTTCAAAAAATAGCAAAAAGACATTTGAAGACTTCTTAAAAGGAATTGTAATTGTGTAATTGGATCCGTAAGACTCTGACGGTTTTCATTGAAAACGATTATGACATGCAAATGAGGGTGGAAATCCAAGATTTTATAAAATTCACTGAAATTCTTGTTTCCCTACATTTTAAACAATTTTATCGTATAATATAGTTATATACTATGTATAATGTAAGTCGTATATTTTATGTCGAAATAAACAAGAAGTTAAGGAAAAATCATCTAAAACTGAGTGTCCAATCTCGAAACCAATTCCGTGTACAAGATTCAAGTCTTAGAGAATTCTGTCCGCAGTAGCGGGTGGGTGGAAATCTAAGCGGTCCATAAGGAAGGGGGGTTGGGGGAACCCCCGGGAACTGAATCAAGGAGTGCTACGTGCCTCGAGTTTAATTAAGGACTCTAGAGGGTCTTCAGATACTTCGATTTTAGTGGCGTTTTCTTTTCATTCCTTAAACACACTCCCATAATATATATAGACGATGCTGACGAACGTTTTAATTGTTTAGCATTCAAATGTATTAGTTTAATAAATGTTATGCTTTTTTTATTAATTTACATTAAAACTGTAATGATTTTTCATAGACAAGCTGTACATTGTACTGCTTTACTAAGAGCTATTGTTTTAATAGTGACGTATCAACTTCGCTGTATAAATGTAAAGAAATCCAGACGTTCCATTGGTATAAAACAATAAAGACATCAACAGATTTATATTCCGCGACGCACGTAACTCGATCGTCGCGAGGGATGATACGAATCACTTTTGATTTCTTGAGAGATTTTTTTTTCTCACGCGCAAAAAGTTGACATTTGAATTCGTGCACTCCCATACAACTCCCCCGGGTGGGGCACAATTAAATTAATGCCAGCCCTCCTCGTAACACGACACCTGCATTGTTTCTATTACAAACTGTTGGTGACGTCTGGCTCTTTGTACGCTATCTCTTACACCTTTCATCTTATCTTGTAACACTTACATCGCGTCATCATTAAAGATGATTTGTATTACATAAATATGCTTTATAAAACTTGATGCAAAAGCCACTTAATAATTCTATACAATACTCAAAACAATACGGAATTTTTTAACATAATGTTTAATATAAATATTATTTAAACCTCACGCCCTTAACAAGTGGTCTGCCTAATAAAAACCGTCAAGATAACCCTTGTTCTTTGGGGTCCTCGAGCCCTAACAAGTATCAACCCATGTGCAACCGGAGAACGCACGCGCCGCTAATTCAATAAACACATTATCACGATTAGCTAGTGAGAACCCCGCTGTGCCCTCCACGACCCCCGCACAAAGTACTCCCGAAGGAACTGATTTGGATGATTTGCTGATATTAATCATGAGGTCTCATTTAAATAGACTGCTCCAGGGTTAAGTTTAGCTTCCATAAAAATGTATGCAGCTAGGATTTATCAACGATTTCAATGAACAATCAATGAATAACTCATTATGTTACAATGTTTGTTATTTTTATCTCACATCGCACGCGTCCGTTCTGAAACTATGCATTCAAACACTAAATACCAATATTTTGTCGTATATCAGAATCGTTCTTTCTATCCGATCTTATTGAGAACTGAGCGTTTTATTTGTTTCATTACAACAGAATCCCATTAAGAACTAATTACTGAAATGTCTTTTAAGAGATGAAACCACTCTTCAATCAAAATTTAGACATGAAATATTTCTATATATCAAATAATGTGACCCAACTAGTACGAAATCCTTATTATGAGGCGTGCGCAACGCGTGCCGTACACCAGCCACAAACGATTATTGAAACAATAAATTTAATTTAAATCCGATCTAACCATTACGGTTATAATTTCAGGTTAAGCCATCTGTTGTGTAATTTTTAATAATAGTTGTATATCAAATAAATGTATTGATATCTTAGATTTTCGCGAGTTTTATTCATTTAAATGAAACTAATATTTTTCGGATTATACTACGCGATTTAATTTCTGTAAAAAACTACATACTAAAAACGTGATCACGGTTGCTGTAAAGTAGTCAAAACGTTAGGAGTATATAAGATTTTATGAAAATAAAATTGCGTATGTAGTATGTATAATCCGAAAAATATTAGTTTCATTTAAATAAATATACTTATTGAATTTCATTAAACAAACTGACGAGATGTTTTCTTCTTGAATGTATTATTATAATTACTATACTAGCTTTTTATGTACTTTTTAACTGCATATATACTTTATTTGAAATAGATTTTCAATATCAAATCATTTCAAACACTACTCCGACGTATTATAATGAAATTAACTCTACGATTGTCGGAGCAGTGCACGTGACACGCGCGTGGCTACCAACTTTTTTTACGCAATTATTAGATTAAGATATATAAAAAGGATTTTTTTACCATTTTTAATTACCTAATGCTCTACGACATTATTATTACGTTCCTCTTGTATTACTATGTGAGTTTTTTAAACGTTAAAATATAAAGCTTGTGGTACATTAATTATAATAACAAACGCATACAATAATCGAATTATCCGTGTTTTGATTGGACGCCGCTCGCTGTACGGTCTCAAGTGTTACGATTCGTTGGAACAATGGCGGCAGCATTCAAGTGTTTTCTCAAACCAGCGGTGGCTGTTGCACGATAAGATAGCCTTTATTACTATAGCAATAAGGTCGAAAATATGAAAGAGTTAAGAGGTCATATGTGAAAGTGCATTGGAGTGCAACAATAACAGAGCCAAATGTCAGTACATTTGTTAAAATCATACTAAATCTAGTCCGCCATTTGGATTGTAATATTTTTAATCTGTTACCTAAGTAATTTCTATTAGTTACCTTTAAACATCGTCAAGGTAAAATCTATATTACCTTACTGGAAATAATTCATTCGCTTCAAACCCAAGCCGTTAGAGAGATTTCGTTTTACCGACACGTAACACACGTGCTCGCCCCAGGCAGATTTGTTGCGGGATGTTCTACTTAGTCTACACTTAAATTATCAAGAAATTCTATGAAAATACTCTAATACATACATTTATATCTGCTCTATTCATAACCATCCACCCTTACTGTCTCGTTTGATTTACATCGTATAATATGATCCGATAAACCCCTTACCGGTTATTACACGGCTTCAATATGTCACGACTCTCCCACTGTTGTTGATGTATTCAATTCTAATTATTGTTTTGACTATCATCTTAAATATATGACGTCACAAATTTCAAATTTCGAATAATGAAATATTATTTTGTTTACACTTCAACATATTACGAAATCAAAACATCTATCGAATGATGAAATTTAATCATTCTATTTTAAAACATTAATTTTTTAAGAAAATAATATAAAATTCATATGATTCTTAATTTCAAAATAACTATGTCTTAACAGACTCAGTAGGTAGTGATATAACGACGCTATATAACGAACTAAACATCAAGTGTCCAGTCATAACCTTTCTCCAATATTACCGCATTAGATATAATCCTACTAAATAACAGGCCAACCCTTTTGCGTATTGTCTCCTAGCGGTTGAGTGGCAATTTATTTTGTCATCATTTTATATTGGATCTACAATACATTCGGGATTAGTGTAGGGTGCCATATTATGAACCCAATATTATACTGCGCCATATATATTAACTGATACGATTTCAAATATGAATTAATTTTTAGGATTAGTCTTTCACGTTATACGGGTGGCCGTTTTGATATATCGTTTTTGATATTAAATTCATGCGAATATATTAAAATACAAATGATTTTATTGAAATAGATATATTAGTTAGTTTTGATTTCGTATCAGAATATTTATGCCTAGGAGTTTTATGTTCAAAAGATATAAAAATTAAAAACATTAGTTCTAGTTTACAATAAAAGAGACTTGTGAATTCTTTTTAAATTGGTCTTAGAATCGGTGGAGTAGAAATTATATCAAATTGACGACATTTATCGCTCAGTGTTAATTTTTTCATAATTTTCTAAAGGCTCAACTAAGCTTTATGAAATATAAAAATAACTCAATAAAATAACACTTACCTATATTCTCAAAAAAAACGATTATTAGAGAGCCGTTTACTAGCGACAGGAAAATAATTCCTTTACCATAACTATTAAGTACAACTAAACAGCCTCTTTGTATCATATTATACATACATACATATGTACATTCATATTGACCGGGCGACGTTTAATGAAAACGACACAGCTATATTTCGGCGACTCACCAAACGACCGGTGAATGGACTAAAATCCCAAATTCCAAGCTAACGGTCACAAATACATCGCAATAAGGCAAGTGACTGGAACATTCTGGAATAGTTGGGAACAATCCCGCCGAGACAATCTGCTGCATACTTGACCGTACGCCATATTATGTTATATCCACACTTGATTACAGAATGCGAATCGCTTTTATTTTTGACCCCCCAACTCTAACCTGTTCGGTATCAACGTAATATTTGTATTTAATATCCTTATTATAACATATAAACTTCACTACATAGTTTAAACTGTTTAAAATGTATGTAGAAAATCCAATACTACTATACATTCGAAAATACGATACATACATACACTTTATATGGCCTTTCGATAATCATATTCAATACTTACTTTATTGAATGTAAAGTTTAATTTTATATTAATACATTTCTTCCAAACAAACTTGACCTGAAATTAAGGCATTCTTTCAAATAATATTCTATTTCTACTCCCCTGAGCCGAGGGCCACGAATTAGCGAATTTGTCAACTGTCAGCGCGGGTCTTATTAGTTAGGGAACACCAATAATCATTTCCACAGTGACGTTCACTTGACGTATAATTTTGTTTTGGGGTCAAAATCTATTTAAAGGTTGGAAACTTTTTAATATACTAGTGTTATAACAGGAGTTTTGATGTAGGGTATACGTATCAAATAATTTTGATATATGTAATGTATGCTAGCGATCATAAGTTTTGATTATGTTCCTGTAAAGTCATACTCCACATAAAAACATATAATAGTCAACATATAAATCAACCTCATAAGTGGCGTTTACACAAAACATAATATATCTTACGAGTACGGGGCAAATCGTAAACGTCCCAGGAAAACGACCCCACATTTGTGAGTTGCGACCTCTACGTAGCTTTTATAGACTTGTTTTGATGTTTTTTGTTATTTAGAATCCATCCTATTTGGACATCTAAATATTGTTCATGAAGAAATAACTGACACTTTAGACAAATGAAAATATATTATATAGGTATATATGGCAATACTTGCTAGAGCTCCTTATATACCTGAAGGAAATACTTCTCAAGAAAATTCCTGAGTACACAAAGTCTGTTTGCGATGCTCTCAAGACAAGATTGAACCATTTTCTATTACAGAAAGCGACAAGATTGAACTGTTGTACGTTTATTTTAGTCTGGTTTGTTTGCTTACTGAAATTCGTTGGATTTAATGGACTTGAGCGTTATTTACAATGGTAATACATTTTCCAATTTGTTTACATCAATGTATTGGAATGACGTTTACATGTATCGAAGTAAATTGGAACGTCACAACGAATTTATTGCTTTAAATATACTTTACTGACATACTATTAAATTACATTAATACTAGATTATAGTTCTGATGTTATTTATGGATAGGGAATGCTTAAAAAATTTGTATTAATTTGGAAACTGTAGCTAAAGCGTCGAAAAGCAGCCAAGTTCGGTATGGTGTCACTAAATAAAAGTACAAGTTTCTCTCCCTGATCGATGATACGTCTCCCATGCTGCCTCCACCCCCTGAAAACCTTCCCCACACCACGTGTGGGTCGCTGGATCGTAAAACGGGATTCTCGTGAAATCCGCACTCCACTGGCCGCGAGAATCACGCCAGCTTGCGCGGATTTGTTGAAATATAGCAGAGGAAACTTGTTTTGCTACATACGATATTGTTACTGTACAGTGTACATACATATAAAACGATACACCATAACTATATGTAAAGATTGTTTAAAACACATTAATTTTATATGAAGATTTCGTAAATATTGTAGAGAGTGCGCTATCTTAAAAGATGAATATATCACGCTACCGGTATAAAGTAGTGTGCACTCGCTTTAATTCAAAAAGCGCAGCTGAATCCTATGTGCACTTAGCGAGCACAGCTGCTGGATTAAAACTGCACATTATACACATTAGTTCACTCGATTTCAGTTTGTTGGCTTTTGATTTTTATATATACGTATTTTACTGAATTTAGTACCAGATTGACTTACATTATTGTGAGCTTCTTGATGTATATAATCGTAAGAGTAGGAGGCAGTGTTTGTAAATAATACTTGTTATAATTTTGAAGATTTGTGTTCTTTTATTTAAATAGTCCTAGGTATACCTACTTTACATCAACTAAAAAGGTTGTGCCTAAGGTTTATACAAGTATATAAAGGTATATACTAGGGACAAGGGCATAAGGATATAAGCAATTTTATAAATCTCATTCAGAGATTATCTCGGAAAAATTACTGAGAAAAAAAAGCAATTAAAAAAACCACTTGCTTTGACCTCTATTAGGATTGACATAAGGATGAAATTCATATATTTTTAATTCAACAAACTCACAAAACAAAGAATTTCAAATGAAGTTATGTAGGTACATCATCCCCCAATTTTCTGAACCGTTTTTTAAGACTCTGAATTATTAAAGCAAAAATTATTGTTATGGTGCACCTCGAAGTGTTCGGATTTCGTTAAATTATTTATGAATGGGTTTAAACCGAAACGTAAAAAAAAGAACCTTAGTAATAATTTAACTAAATTGAGGAACATATTCTGTGTATAACATATATTTGTCAACTGTTCTATAAAACAGATTATTTTAACTTTTCCGTAGATATATCAACTGTTTAATTTTCATTTCTATTTCTATATCACATTAATTAACTTTATAACATATAACCTACACTTGGATATGCCATACTTAATATATATCTTAAAATCTCAAAGCCATAGCACTTTAAGTTGCGAGCATAATATTTAATTCAGTAACGCAAAGTCTCCATAAAAATCCAGTGACGCTGTGCAGATGCCAGGGACGGATTTGGTAATTTAATTGTATTTATATCTGTTTTATTGCTAATAGCTCTGATAATGGCCGGTAATGATTTAGGGGACGAGATTGCTTTCGAAGTTAGAAGTATAAATTATTTTTTATTATCATTCTACTTGTGGATGAAGTATGGAATATTATAGAAGTATTTTATATGAGAATGCTTTAAATTTGGTGAATTAAATCATTTTTTTGATCAAATTAGTCATGTACCTATAATATATCTGTTAATTTGCGTAAACATTAAATATTTATAAGTATGATGATCATTTTTCGTCATAAAACGCGCGCGGTCTATTCTAGACCCATATCTGTATTTTATCCGGGATTCAGTAGCCGGATTTATTATACCCGGGATTTATGGTTATCTCTCGCCCGGTTTCAATCAGGACTCGATACTTAAGAGAAGAATTTTAAACCTCGCTCATAGAAACCACGGTTCATTGGATTTTGTATGAATTTATCGATTATTATTAATTAATAATAGGTATATTTCATTTACGATTTTAAAGACGCACCTAAAATATTTTGATATGAATGCTGTCTAACCGTTTTATTTTACCTAGTTCAATATAAATACCCTAATAATAGTCTCAGTGTTAAATTTAACAATCATATTTGTTGAATTTAAAATACCTGAGAGTACTTCTTTAAATACTGCCACTGTCTGTGCCTTGCGACTTAGTGTATTGGGAAACGATATTTTCTTAATATGCACATCATCAATAAAAAAATATATAATTTTGTAAAATAAAATTCACGCTGAAATACTAATTATTACATCAGCCATCTTAGAGACAGACTTAAAAAATATATTTTATTATATACACCGCGTATATTAATATGCCTTATATTTATTTGCAAAGATATATGTATATACAATTACTCACAAAAGTAACCTAACTAATATTATTTACTTTACTTAAATAATAAAGTATATACTATAAATTCGTATAATAACGACGTCACATAAAAATCTGTGAAACCGGTCGTTAGGAATACAGCTTCCTTTATAACACTATAACAAATAACAACCACTAGAATGGATCACTATAACGAGTTTATATTATAACTTTGAAGATGACGTACAATTAATATTAGTATACATAACAAATATATAGTTTTGTAGAAATTATTCAATTAAAATGTACATTTAGTATGTTTGCGAGCTATTCTTTAAGTTTCACGTTACTCTCCAAACAATTGAAGCGATTCGATGCTAAAAATGCTCATATAAAGTGTCAGAGTTCCGTACATTTTCCCCAAACAGTAGATTGTCTTCGCATCTTCCTCCGTCGCATCTCAGAATCCCCAAGCGCTATTAACAACCCCGTCCCTAACAGTAATTACAGTGTTAAGACTTAACAAGATTTTACGCACTTCGCGGACTTTGTAATGTAACGAGTGACGCCGCAATACGTCGTGTTCAACAACTTTTCACTTGTTTTGTTTTGAATTTTGAATATAATTATGCATTGCTTTAATCATAGAATTTGAGATTATAATATTAGAATTATCATGAATTATGTACTTTAGTATATAACATGTAGATATGTGTTGTATTCGTAGCATCTTATTCGTAGTAACTTCAGTGAAATCTCTCAAAGATGGAGGACTAACGAGGGCGAGCTCTGATTTCCAATTCAAAGGAAAATTGCGATCCATATCGCTGTGTGGCTGTGGGGAGCTCCCCGTTGCTATGCGACGCTGGGTGGAGCTCCCGCAATCACGGCCAATAGCACGACGGATATAAATTGGTCTGTTCGCGACAAGTACGAACAAGATGGGAGAGGCCTCTCGTTTACTCTAATGAAGTCGCCACTCGCCAGTCGCCAGTCGCCAAGCACCAGCCAGAACCCTTGATTGACGGATTCAACGGCGCTTTTTAGAAAGCCACTTAATTGTTAGGTACAGCTGATTTGATTTGATAGGTATAATTTGTATTATGATATATAAAAGTAAAAGAGCGATTTATTAAAGCGAACTTAACTTTATGAGAACAGTATTATGTAAAAGTTACAATAATGTTTCAGCGTCGTTTTTTTATTCGTATTGATATGTTTCTATAAAAATATTCCTTACACTCGGTTGGATTGAACGCGACAAAGAAATCGTGAACAAAGGGTCCGATATTAAATTCCTGTGAATCTCGATACATAAACTGGTAATGGCCGTATATAACGATATAAATTTTTGTAGTCCGTTGCGCTGAGAATCCTTAATGCCGTACGCACAGATTACGGGAAGAGTATTAATACTCGCACGTACGTATATTCAGGGTTCAACGGTACATATATTATTATAATATATATACATATATATAATTTATTTTAATTCAAAACATTATTTCAATATTAAATTATATCACAGTTTTGTCGTATATATATAGGTATAGATTTTATTAAAACATTAATAATTTTGTTTTAAATACGATAGCTTAAAGACATTTTCAAGCGTTATATATTGGTTTAATTTAAATAAATTTATAACGCAACCCTAGAAAATATAAGCGGTGTCAACCCTAGTGAATATGAACGTCGCCAACCCTAGCAAGTATCTTCAGACACGTGAAGAGGATCGATACGGGTCCAGCTGAGATTACCTATCAGCATCACATATAAGTATATAATAATGCGAGTTATCATAGATGTTATGTGATATTATGGACCTATTAATATTATTATACTGTATTAATACATTATATAAGAATATATTTTGTTACATATATTTAATAACCCATTTTTGTAAAGAAGTTAAGTATGTTTAATTATAAAATAAATAATAATATTTATTTCACGACATACCTACCTATATGTAGGGGAGAGTTGGTTATATCGTACTAGTATTTAAATCGTACCACTTCTAAATTTCCCATTTAATGAGTATTTTTTTCTACACTGACAACGCCAAATAGTGGCCCTGCACCATCCCTCTTCACTCACTAGTTTAAATCGACGTGAGTTAACAACTGTGCACGTAATAAAAGAAAAACATTTTTTGTAGGAATTAATATAAATATTGTCGTACATTCGTAAGGATAACTCGTAATCAAGGTAAGCTATAGTTATTCAGTTTTTTTTTTTATTATTCCACAATTGTATATTAGATTATTGGGGGTTTTTGTTGCGTGTCTAAGTTTTGAGTTTATGCCGGATATTTGCTTTTGTTTTAGAAATGCCTTAGTTGGTTTAATCGTACCACTTGCAGTTGGTTAAATTGTACTGGTACGATTTACCCGACTACCAACCGTAAGTACCTATAGTACTACCGCAAGTACGTATAGTAAGTACTACCCAAGGCCAAAAACAAAAGTTATAAGAGGAAACGATCTCATTCCATCACCAGTAGCGATGATTCAGGAGAGACACTTGTTGTAGAACTAGATGATGATGATTATCTTGAAAATATATGTCGAAAGTGCAATTGTTCTTACTACGATAAGAAGGGTCCAAAAGTTGATTGCATTCAATGCGTTCGCTGTAAACGGTGGCTACATGAGACGTGTACTTCGAATCCAGACATTTGTCATGATTGTTTCCATTAAGAAATATGCACAATAATTATATTACAAATAACATTCTTGTTAACTGATACTTTATTATTATAGTTTACTGCTTTTTTTTGTCTCATTTTTATTAGTTATGTTGATTGATCTCATTATCATAGTATAATGATGTTATTTTACTGAGAAAGCTTATAGTTCCTTTATACATATAACCTAAGAGTTAAAAATTATGTTTCTATTACCTAAAAGATATAAATAATGTTGTTTTATTACTTACCTAACAGTTAAAAATAAATAAGTTGATTGAGAATTTTAATGTCTTTCATTCAGTGGTACGATTTAAACACCCATGGTACGATTTAAAGACTTAGTGGTACGATTAAAACGACTAGTCGGCTAAATCGTACCGATGGCAAGCCTCTACAAAAAAGCATTTTTAACAATGTTAGAATAATCGCAAGGATCTGTTCTCTTCTTCTTAGGAAGCTAAAATATGAAACTTTATTTTACATATGTATTAATTATTATAAGACGTGTTATAGTCGAAGTATTTGAGTTAAAGTGAAAAGTGGTACGATATATCCGACTCTCCCCTATATGTATTTTTTGAGCGTATTTTACAATATTGGTTGAGCTTTTGTTTGTTGAGTTTTGTTATTATAGTTATTATTGTTTAGTATAATTATGTATATATTGTGTTTCTCGTTTCGTTTATTGTTATATATGTAATATGTATATTGCAGTTAACTTTGAGTATGAGCGTAACGGTCGGCTACTGAGTTTAAATTAAACCTTATGTCATAAGTGCTTATTAATAGTTTTCTTTTGAGCTGGATTGTATATAAATCACGACTTAATACCTATATGGTTATTTTTTATAATTACTATAATATTATTTAATTATTTTATATTTTTTTATCTTCAATGAAATGAGAATAAAATAAATGTTTTGTTTTAAGATTATCAAAGAATTGAGAATTAAGGTTTTGGCGAGTATTAATTTAAATGAAACTAATATTTCCAGATTATTACGCGTTATTTCACATCTCGTCTGTTCGTGATCACGGTTGCTGCAAAGTAACCGAAACGTCGAGAGTATGCAGTTTAAAAAATAATAAATTAAGGCGTAGTACCTAATCCAAAAATATTTCTTTCATTTATCAGAAATATCAGGAATGTCTTTTTAAGACACTATTCGGAAAGAATTATTATCTTTTTATGAACTTTCAAATCTTAAATGATTACCTAATTTCTATGTATGTATAAGTAACATGTTAAACATTGTTTCAGGTGAAAAGCCTCACAAATGCCAGGTATGCGGCAAAGCCTTCAGTCAGAGCTCAAACCTGATAACGCATTCGCGGAAACACACCGGCTTCAAGCCTTTCGCCTGTGACTTGTGCGGGCGGGCGTTTCAAAGGAAAGTTGACTTGAGGCGGCACAGAGAGACGCAGCATGCCGACCTGAGGCAGCAGCATATGCCGCATACCGATGTCCACGCCATGCATGCTGATATGCATGTTGGAGAACGCATGGGTGAGTGATGCATGCATATATAAATATTAAGCTAATATTTTTTCATATATTTACATTTATTTAAATGGATCGTGATTTTTTTTTGCCCCAATAGTGCATTGTGGAGTTAATCTTATATTTTATCTTTTATTAACAATTAAATACGCTTAACAGAAATAGACATATAAAGATGTTTACAGGACTCTAGATTTTATAAAAGAAATTGACTTTTGTTAATAAGACGGTTTTTTACTATCATGATATATTTTCTTTAAAATAAAGTGTTACAACAAAATATTACAGATGGTACTTTTTATACTATACCTACCTACTGCAAATTTATCAATCATTTATATAACTATAAGTAAATATCAACTTGTATATATATCAATTGTTTCTAATGATGTCTGTCTTCACAGATCTCCGCCCCCCACATCCGGATCTTCGTCAGCCTGACTTCCGGCTCAGTAGTGGAGTCCCCCCCCTCCAACCACTACCTTCCTGAACCACAACCGCCTTCGCGCCGTGGCGCTAAGGCTCACAACCAAAGGTTACACACCCCTTAACCAATATCAGAGGTTAAATATTTTGACCGTTGAATAAATACCAAAGAACTACAGTGATTTTTTAGTTCAGTGATAAATCCCATCTTCATGTTAAATGTTTTATAGTGTTTACAAAGTTTTTTAGGTTTTGTAAGATTTTAATATAATTTATTTTCTATGTATTTAGAGTAGATACCGCCAAAGACATTATATGTGAATTACTGCACCGCACCTTTAAGTGTAGAGTATTTAATGTTATAAGTAATGTCGTAAGCGTTTGATCTCAGTGTAAAATTTCTGGCTGTTGTCTCTACATTATATGCAAGATAATATATATAAAATTGTTAGAATACATAAGAGATCATGAAGGCGGTATATGTATCGAAGATTTTTATTTTCATTATTATGTACAAATTAATTTTATTATATATAATAAATAGTTTATTTGAAATCACGTCTATCGTTAATATTAATCGCACTGAATACTGATACATTCAATTTAGGAATAAGTCATACATTTATTTTAAGAACAATTTAGTCATTCCGATAAAACATCTTTATGTACTTGTATATAGGAAAACATGTAATGAGATTTAACCAAAAAAGACATACATAAAAGTAGTTTAAATTACGCTTATACTAGATGTTAAATTTAAATAAACACATTGAAAGCAAAGGGAAAAACTTATAGCACATTTGTTAACTCACTTTACTGTTTAGAATAATCTGTGGTCACGTGAAATCCGTTTTGCCAAATACATAGTTAATAATAATAGAAGAAATTGTATATAATGTAACAAAATAAATAAATTTCAGTTCCATACGTAATCTGTATACGAATGTTGTATAATCTCGTGTCTAGTATAGAATTGTCAATTCATATCGCTTTATATGTTTCTATTGAAAATATACATTTTTTTAAATTACCATCAAGATAGACGAAAATTTCAGTAACATACAAGTGGCAAGTCCCAAAGAGGGTTGATGTCAGGCAGGCGGCCGGTCGTAAAAACAATTAGCTGAAACTATTCACAACATGTAAGGCAGACCCTGGCTAAAGCTGGGAAATTGCCAGGAAGAATAAAAGATACAAGTGGCAAGTCTTTGTATATAGTTCTTGAGATTCACTTACGCATTTCATTATTAAATTAATTATACATATATTATTTTATGTTTTGTATAGCCTCTGAATTTTCATTTAGATGTTAATGAATCGTTATTGATGTTGCAACATGTAAATATTGTAAAAAGTATTATATAATTGTGTAACGATCCAAAGATGAACGTGCAATCCAAATGTCATTGTAATAATTATTATACATTATTAGCACTTAAATAAATAATTATGTATATTATAACATGTCATTTTATTTATACAAAAACACCTTTTTTTTAAATATCTAAAATACGTTTATAAAAATCATGTTTTACTCGTACTTTTTGATCACTATTATTTTGTATTTGAATCATTTAATAAGAATCGAATGAATGGAAGGCAAAAAAATTGAATATATGTAGTAACATTTAAACATTATGTATCATATAGGTATTTTATCTGATTCTTTTGATTTTGTAACTAAAATTGAGGACCAAATTCAACCTTAGTGTGTAGGTACATTCCTTTACAACCCCCGACGCAATAGAGGGCAGTTATAAGTGCTACTTCGATGTGGGTGTGTGTGTGTGTGTGTGTGTATGTGTATGTGTATTTTGTGGCATCGTATCTCTTAAATCGATTGACCGATTCCGATGCGATTTTTTTATCGAAAGCTAGTTGGCGTTGGGAGGTTTTTAGATAAGTTTAATTAATATCGCTCCAAATATTTAAAAGTATCAGATTATTTCCAAAATATAAGGCATTTCTTTCGTATTTTTATCGAGTGCTTCACAGTTACCAGCTTGGTATAGGAAGGATTATTTTTTAAATCGCTTAAAATAAAAATTTCTATAATAAAGAATTTCATGTACGAAAATTTCCTAAAACTTTTGAAAAGAAAATTCCTCAAATACTTATAAAAAATATAAGGAATATATACGATTTGTAGGATAAAAATATATGTATAGTGCAATAAAAGAGTCGAATATATTTATATCAAGGCTAAGCATGAATTAAAATATTAAATTAATTTGAATGAAATCAGTATCAAATATCACTCTCATAAAGAAATAATCACAAAGTATTTTCAATAGAAATTAGAACTGATACTTAATTTGAATACTTTATCATCATATAAATTCACAATGTTAAGAATTTCACATACTTTACTATTTATTCCAATTTAAAGTAAACTGATAATTAAAGTATAATAATATATATATATATATATATATATATATATATATATATATATATAACAAATCCCTACGAGTAATGATCGACATTACAGAGCCCCTTGTAACATGATCTACGAACAATGAGCACTCAATACAATCGCGTTACATCCGATGGAAAAATTGAATTAATATACAAAATATATTTTATCATTACGCTTTATTTGATACCTATTAAAATAAGCTTATATTATATAAGGAATTTGAAAGTATATCATAATAATTACTAACTGAAATTTCGTGGAATCTATGTAATTATCTTAAGTCTATCAAAGCTATATAAAAGTATATGCATATGTATTTAATTGTACGATTACCACTACTCTGTATTAAAGCACACGATAGTATCACTATACGTAAGTATACGACGAACTACAAACCGTCTGTTCTTCGTTTGACCACGTCAACTCGTATTAAGGTGTACGTGTATTAAAAACTGTCAATACACTAACAGGACTGCCGATATCTAACCATTATATTAATGAGCCATCCATCATTACAGCGCAAACGTTGAGGACAAACAAACAATCCGCCTGATTGGTTTAATATCTTTAGCAATTAGATACAGTTTTTAATTTACAACTAACATCAGGTATCTATAGTACTGGACATGATAACAATATAGATGATTAATTGATAATAATGTTCATTTAAATGGGACTTTTCATAGAAAATTCTAATCAGTAGTCCTAGCAATATTCTCGTTTCCTAAATTGTATGATTAACTAGCTGTTGTCTATGGTTTTGGCTACATATTAAACTCTCTCTGTGATATGTATCATCATTATGAGATTTCATTGCATTTCACGTAGATCCCTTTTGAAGATCATATTTTGTTTTGGTGACAATAAAACTATGAGTGCTCATATCTTACCATACATTAGGGCGATGAATTTGCGATTGAAGAAATAATTTTAAAGATCGTTCTTTAATTGAAGGAGTATCTAATGTAAGTAGCGTTTACAATTACATGCGTTTAATAAAAATCTGTTAATTTTTTATTAAAATGACATGGGTCACATAGTCACATCTTTATAATTGATAAATAAAGAACCAAGGCTATATTAACATTGAACTCAATTAACATTTGAATTGTGTTTAAACACACGTTCCATACATGTTAAATAATAAATTAAAGTTAAAAATTCAACTCATTGTAATTATCCGATTATTTCGCTATAATATCCGGTTCCATGGTGTAATGGTTAGCACTCTGGACTTTGAATCCAGCGATCCGAGTTCAAATCTCGGTGGAACCTAGTTTTTTAGACTAATTATATTAAATTTGATAACAAATAATCAATCTTAATACGAAGATATGTCCATATTATTTGAAGTAAGCATTTTATCGATCCTAACAGAATTATAAAGCAATAATTACTTTTTATGTATATTTATTACATAAAATATATACTAAATATCCTTATAACATAATGTTAGTTTAATAATATGCTAGATATTGTAAGTCGTATGTGTAACATCTAAGCTACATAGATGAGATAGATTTAGGTTGGAGTTTGATCTCCCGAGGGAATTTATCTAAACGGCTGTTATCACGCACTGCTGCCTATTGACAATGTTCACGCTAGAACACAGGAGCGGATTGTTATATATTATAATAAAATATATAACATATATATAGTTAAAAAGATATATGACTTAACATTCGGTGAATGTAAAAAGATTTATTTAAAAAAAAATCAGGTTCCACCGAGATTTGAACTCGGATCGCTGGATTCAAAGTCCAGAGTGCTAACCATTACACCATGGAACCGGATATCAATTATAAATAATAAAATATTCACAAATCAAGCGACGAACTAATTTAGTCAAATTACTTTCACTTCACATTTGTTCAAACACGACTTATAAAGTCGAACATCCACATCATTAAGTATTGCTATTTTAATGTATTCTAAATAATAAAATCTAATTCCGAAAATAAAGTTTATTTTATTCAAAATCACTAAATTTTTTGCAAAATTTCAAAGAACTACGTCATTTTAGATACGCTGTAAAAGTCAAAAGAAGAGTAATTTATTAAACCTGTATATTCATTACTTATATTAAATATGATTAATTCTACATTTTAATATAACATCAACATAATTTTACAAACTTTTGTAGGTATATGTAATGTAAACACTTGTATTATTTTCTCATTAAGATCATATGAATAATTCAATATAAAAGGTGAAGCGGACTGCAGACAAAAACTGATAAAGTCTGCGTTGTAATATAAAAGAATATATCCGTAAATCCGTCCCGCAGCCCCTAGTATGACCAGTTATATATAATTCAAATCGTCCGTCCGTACGCAATCAGTATGTGAATAATATATGTGGCCGACTGATGATTGCGTCCCGTGAGATTCACTAAGATTTTACTCCGGACGGATTTACAAGCGTTTTGCAAATTATAATACAATATTATGTAAGCCAATCTGTTTGACGCATTGATGATTCGTTTTGTTTTAATCGATTATAATGACATTTGATATAAAGTAATGTATCGCTTCCTTATTTACATAAGATCTTGTAATCGGCGGTCCAAATTAGTGTTATCTTTGTATTGAAAATATTTTGACTTAAATGAAATAAATTTGTATAAAAAATACTTTTATTTTTAATACTTTATTGTATATGAAATAAAATATATGTATAATACCCATTATATTTGTTACCAACCTTGTTTAAGGAGACATGTGAATCAACGACAAAACATACTCTGCCTTTCTCTAGAGTCCACGTCACAGTTAATAGTGAAAGTTCATAATATCTATTCAGTATTTATATATAGTATTGTAAGCGGTTCCATGGTGTAATGGTTAGCACTCTGGACTTTGAATCCAGCGATCCGAGTTCAAATCTCGGTGGAACCTGTCTTTTTATCTTATACATACTTGACCTCATATGTAGCATCGCCACTAATTAGTATCGGCAGTCTTCAAATAATCTTCACACATGTAAAAATACTTGAAACTTTTCGTATATAGTGACGAGTAAACTTGTAATAAGCTTACTGATTGTTAGACAATTACTAATAACAACTGATAAGGTTTTTTTTATGTTAAAGGGGCAACGGAGCAGACGGCCATTCTGATAGAGGTAGAACCGTTGTCCATATAATATACACAAAATAGATTTGAGAATGTGTTGCCCCGTTGACGGGGAAATATGGGGGAAGGGGAGGGAAAATGGAAAGATTTGGCCGTAATCAGATTTATCCATGGTTCATATTTTGCCATATAAAACATCCAAACAATCTAGATTGAATCTGAATATAGATTAAAATACAATATAAAAAAATCATTGATGATATTTGGATTTGAACCTGTAAGTTCCCAAATATTGCGTTCCGATTACTTCGACAACTAAGCTATAGTGTCTCAAATATATAAACACAATACTTGTAGGTATGTACTACTAAAAGAATTGCTTGTGGTGGTTGTAGAAAACTAAAATTTTGACCTCAAAAATAATTTTGGACTGTTTTGTAAAATAATAAACATTAAAAATATTTCTGTTCTACATTTTCATAATGTTTAAACTTGTAACAATAAAATAATTCGTTGGAATAATACTTATTTCTAACTTTTATCAAAGTATATGAGGCAAAAAACTAAAATCTTTAACAAAATAGTTAATAAAAGAACTGTTTTATTTCATTGTTCCTACGATAAACATTATTTCCTCATGTAAATTGTAAGGATTATATATGTAGATTTGGATATATGAACATAAAGATATAAATACAGTTACGAAAATTAAATTATTCCTTATAACCCCTTACTTACGGACATTAAATAAAATGTAAAAGTAAATGATTGAGCAGTATATTTATATTATTATTCCTATCTTTCGTCAGAAATTATTTCTTTTTAATGTACTGAAGGAAAAAAATACGATTTCTATTTGAAAAAATATCGCAAAAATTATTTAAGTATTTTTTGACTGTATCCTATTAGGTATGTGAAAATATTTTTTAATTCATAATATTGACTATTCAATATATGTATAATATTGATCCTAATATAATTTATTGTTTCAAGCACACAATAAAGAAATCTAAAATGAGTTGAATTTTGATCGGATTCGTACCATGAATTACCATAATACCTTAAAATGTCTGATCCTTAATTACCTTAACTTACTTTACTAAAGGAAACGCGGGGGCCAATACTTGCGCTTCAAAGATGTTCAGAAAAGACACATGAAGAGCTGCGGCATTGAACCGTCTCGCTGGGAATCTCTCGCTGAAAACAGATCTGGATGGAGACGGCATGTACATGAAAAAGTACATGCATTTGAAAATAACAGAAAACTGGAACTGGATCTCAAACGCGACCGAATAAAAGCACGTCCACCTGCTAATATAACATACAATTATGTAAATGGTACACTGACGTGTGACACTTGTGGTCGCACGTTTAGTGCTATGATTGGGTACTTTAGTCATGTGAGGTCGCATCGCAGCTCTTAAATATTACCTATGTAATCTATAAAACAAAGCTAAGTCACCATAGCCGAATACGGCTGGGTAGATATATATATTTACTAAAGGAAAGAACTTTATATTCCATACAAAAAAATGGGCTCAATCAAATCATAACTAACTAATCCTATATAAAATGATAAATTTCCAAAAAAAATACAAAAATTATTTCGAATACAGAGAGTTTATACAGGGTGACTGGTGAATTACTATCAATATTTAAGGATCATACTCGGTACATGATTCTCATTCGAATTATGTAAAAAAAATAGGTACTTAATTTTTGACCAAATTTCCGTATAAATAAATAAAGTGTTGACACATTCCAAGTGCTCCAAGTGTGGACGCGTGCGGCGGCGTGCTGATACAACAACACGCCGCCGCGCGCGAGTGTGTGTGTGTGTGTATACCTAATCTGTAGGGTGATCATACGATGCGTAATTAATTACATAACTTTTGGTTAACTTTACTTAGAAGTTTATTATTATTTATGTTATATTAATTTTTATTTTGTTATATATGATCGTCAAATATCACATCCTCAAATATCGATAGTAATTCACCAGTCACCCTGTATACAGTAAGTTTTAAGGTATGATTTTAAAAAAAGAAAATTATTTCTTATACAGAAAGTTTATATACTGAGTTTTAAGGTATAATTTTGTCACTTATAATAAGCATTAAGTACCTATACAAAATAAGTATGAATGAATAAGTACATACACACATATATTGCGGAATATTGATGAATTTTTCATACCTCCGCTTCAAGTCATATTATAGACTCTTCTTTAAGAAAAGTCGATTCAAATGGAAAGCTTATAATCCGTGGTGGGGTCCAATTTCATCCTCATATCACTTTCCGATATCTTCATCCTTCCACAATAGACACCGACGCTATCAAATTTATTCAAATTGTACAATGTCGCCGCCGCAATTTTGTCACACCTGCCGTTACTTCAAATAAAAGAGAAATGCACTCTATCCTCTTACAATTAAGCTCATTTCGCAATGCTAAGCACGAGTTCAATTCCTAACAGCGATATATGATTATGGATAGAAATTCTTATTGCACTCAAAGTAACATCCCTTTTCTCTTAGCAGAGGTTGCTCGGTGATGTGTACGCGATTTTGAACTCAATGTCCGAGTAATAGCGTTTCATAGGACCTAATATAGATTGAACTTGAGAAAGCAAATGGCTGAAGTACGTCTGTTGAGTTTGTATCAACGCATTTTGCAGCTAAAAGCTTTGTGTCGTGATCGTCTGGCTAGTGCACTTTTAGTTAAAAACTTTATCGAATTATCTTTTATACTTATTTTAAGTTAACAAGAGAATAGGATGAAATATGTGACAAAAAAACGTTTATACGAGAAAATGGCGGCTGTTTTAATTTAAGATATTAAATGAGAATACTATAGATATGTTTTATTAAACCGATCATTTAATAATAATATATCCAAATCATCCTAATTCCTAACTGAGTGACTGTAAACAATAGTATGACGTGAAACATTAAAAAAACTGTCACGACAGAATAAGATGAAATTCCTAAGGCGTCCGACCACAGTCTCCTTTCAACCTATAAACGAGTTTGGTAACGTCGACGTACTGTAATTTCACCGTCGGAGCTCGCAAACTTAACTTTGTCTTATTTACATAAAGATGGCACGAATGCTAAGTTTGTGACGCATCGGAATCAAGTTAGGGGAGGAGTTACTTTAAAACTGTCGCTTAGTAGATGCCGAATCCGTTTACAGTTCTCGCGAACAGTTTTAGGGATGGGAATTAGAGTTATCGATATACCAGATATGACAGCTACAACTAGTGCAGTCACTAAACAAAATTAATCTATTTCATTTCAAGCCCATGCAGATTTGAATGATTAATAAAAAAAATTAACTGATTTCTACAATCGTAATGAGAGTAATTACTTTTCCATTTTAATTTATTTCAGTATTGTAACTATAGATGGTTGTTTTTTACATCCCTAGCCGTATCTAGAGTCGTCCAAGTTGCGTATTGAGTTACGCGCTCTCAGTCAAACCGTATCAAGCTGAAGTAACTATGTACCATATAGGTAAATATGTTTATACGTACATAATGATTATATATGACTTATATATTACTATATAATATTGACGATTATATCGTAATTTAACTGAAAAAATGACATTAAATGAAAATAGCATTATTCTTGGTACCACTATAATAACTCACATCTTATTCGTTTAACAAACTAGTGATGTATATTCAATCTATATACATATGACGTTCTTCATGTAGAGGTATGTTGGGGTAACAATGAGGGCAGGTAAATGTATTGCACCAATAAGACATACGTATGCGATCACGTCTTAGAATATTGTCTGACATTTTATCACACGCACATTCTCCACTGACAATTCTATCAGTAGACATTTGAATTCCCCCCGTAATTGATTCACGGTAATGCCTCCTGAATGACAATGATCACGGACCACTAAATCAAATCAGGATGGATCTCTTCTTGAAATGTGCAGTTAAGTGATGGTAATTATATCGAGATGTAGATGGATGAGTTATAAAATAATTATAAGAAAAAAAAGGTATTTCTTAAGATGATCTGTATAAGTTGTGAATATTTTGTGACTTACCTACTTGTGACCTTTTATCTTCTAAAATATGAAGCCTGAAACAGTTACTAATTGAAAGCATATTTTGCAACTTCGGATGATTTAAAATATAATTCACTGTAGATGGAAAGCCTTTAAGAAAAAATATTATTTTGTGCATTTTTTTATTTTATTAATCATAAATCTATTGGTCGATTGAATGTTTCATTCTATTCTGATAAAACAGGTATGTTAGGAAGAAGAGGAATTATTTGCTATACTAGTTAGTTTGCTGGGATTCCTACAATCATTATATGGCCTTATACATATTATACAAAAGCCTCAAAATAGTCACGCTATGCATTTGTTAATACGAAATTCCATAACGCTCATGAAAAGTGATTACTCGAGTAAAAAAAACTTTTATCATACAATTTATACGTGCCCCGTAAATACGACAATATTTATGGCAATGCGATACTAAGTGATAGGACGATAAAGTTTATTTGAATTTCAGTCGACGTAACTCAAGGCTGAAGGCTGTGTACAAATGACATCTGAATCAATAGCACCTTAAATGATACACCAATATACTTTATTCAGATATTTTAGTTTTACTATGCTTAAAACTTTGATAAAATTAAAAGAAATTATCAGTTTAGGTGTATTTTCTTTCGTTACAATCAAAAGTATATACTGTTAGTATATTCAAATTTTCACATTTACGTTAAATATAAAACTCTAATGGGCTATGACACTCAAAAGGCTACCCTTGAGAATCTCGCGAAGCAGAAAATTATGCAAAGAGCCTGGTCAAAGGGTTCCTTTACGACAACATCAATATTTTATGCGGCAGAGCGATACAAATCAATCATACCGTTATACTGATACTCAATCATCATGTTTTACAGTTATGGACATGAGGCTAACATATATCAACATGAATTAAGTATGTCCCCTTGTAACGAATCACGGAATTATTAAAAACTTGACATTATTGCTTTCAATACAAGAATTAATTTTATCGTAATTCTTTTTAATATAAAAGTAGGCAACTTATTTTTGAATAAGACTTCGTTTGAAATTACTGTTTGCAGCATTCAAATAATGAGTAACTTAAAAATGTGTAGCAATACGAAGCTTCTATGTACCCTCTGTGTGACGTGTCTTAATACAATTACAATAACGTTTTCTAACAAGAACGACAAGCTTACCCTAAGTGTGGGTCTTCGCCACAATATACCTACTGAGTTTTTCCAGTTTTTTTTATTCGTGAAGTTTCGCACATGAACTATAATTTCTTAATACTAAGTAACGTTTGTAAATTAGTGCTAAGCATTCTGAACATAAAGTTTAGCGTAAAAAGTATGTTGATCGTATAAATAATCCAAATTATTCTACTTTATAGTTTCATTTAAATCCGTTAACTAGTTTTTGGATGAAGATTTACAAATATCCACACTAGAGTAAATCCTTTCATACAAAATTACATGATTATAAGTTGAATGATAAAATAACATATATCGGCGCTACCAGCTTTAATAACGGATGCGACTTGAAAATAATTAGAGGCTGCCATCAATTCTTATTAAACCTCATTAGTATTTATGATTATTGTTAAAAGTAAAACGAAATCAAAAGAGAATAGAATTATGTTTGAATCAAAAAATATGACGTCTGGACTCACGACGGCGGACTCCAGAATTGAGAATTCAGTATGGATAATTCAGAGTTCAGTGAGCGTGTATCATAGAAGCATGTTATTATGAAGAATCTTTGAGAAATACAAGAGCATTAAGATCAATTGCAGTTTCATTTTAAAATATCATCGAATGCTCTAGAAGAAGTGATATTTGTAACGTCAGCGAGGCTGGCGTCCCTCTCTCTTTAAAACCAACGAATGTGTAATAAATCCGATACATACAAAAAATAAATACTCGTATTATATAAAGGTAAAATAATAAAAAAGCCAACGTCACGCAGTGTTCCCAGGCGGTCACCCATCCAAGTACTGACTGCGCCCGACGTTGCTTAACTTCGGTGATCGGACGAGAACCGGTGTATTCAACGTGGTATGGACGTTGGCAACTAGAATATGAAAAGTATGGTACATAAACTTACTATACCATAAGTATATTTATGAGAATACATAATATAAAAGATTTTATGACTAATCTTATTCACAAATCCTACATTTTTAAAAACAATAATAAAAAAGTATTAGGTTACCAATGATAATAACACATACAGAATAAACGAACAAATGACTTATAAAAATCAATAAGTAAAAGATACTTCCTTATTACGTGAAAATAGTAACACATGGTCGACACAAGTTCGTGTGGAAAGCGGGCAGTTAGCAGCAATAATTGATGCCTCCTGGTCTCCAGGGAGAATGGAACTGACGCACTGCATGCGATCGTGATATCTGATTTAGTTGGAACTTCGTTTCTTTTTCATTTTCATTACCCTTTATACTGACCAGTTTAAATATCCTATACGCGAAGACTAAGCGGCATGCATTTGTACCAGAAACTGATTAAAAGTAAAAGAATACTTACTATCCTTGCATGTAAGAAAATTATCGTAACGAAAAAATTGCTATGACTAAATTGTAGGCGTATTTTTATATTCTTTCATGTGTAGAAATAAAGTAGTATGTCTAATAGTCCTTTGGTCACAAGTCTCCTCGCGTGCTAGAAGCCATCTTCAGTTAATGAAGATTTACACATCCCTTCCAATTCGCCACATTGATTTGTTGCTAAACGAATTGAATTTTATTGGCGATTAAAGCTTCTTTACTTATGCAAAAGGGGATGCGGTTGTAATTTACAAGAAAACTTCTTTAATAATGAAGATAGCCAGAAACTGTGAATTAGGGGAAGATTGATGATAGAAATGGGAACACGTTAACACTTTTAACATACAAATATCAACATTAAAAATTATATTCAAAGAAACTTAGCTATAGTTTCAATTCCTTTAAAAATAACGCAAACTCTAATATGTCTATGTGTAACATATCTACTATTATCTAAAAAAATCTTAAATAAAACATATAAATTTCTATACAAGCAACAATTGAATAAGCAATACTCGTATCCAGTAAATATTATTACTCAAATACGACCATTCATAACCAATAAAACGTAACCAGACATGTTATGTCAATAAGATAAAAGCAATTCGCGTAATGGCCGCCGTTGCAACAGATAGTAAATTTACATGCCATTTAAGTGTACCGAGTTGAACTCACGGCGCCCACGAGTGTCGTCAACTTGGTATTGACGATAATTATCGAATATATTTGTATGGGATGTGTTTTTTATGTCACGTGACGGACACGATACGATTAGTCTGATTTAGAATTAAGCGAACAAGTGTTGCCATATAATTCGTCTTGGAAAGGCATCTAATATGATTAATATATAGTAATAACTGTCAATTGAAAAATAAATTTGAATATTCTAGAATTTGTATGTTATTCTAAAGGGTGACTGGTGAATTACTATCGATACTTGAGGACGTGATATTTGACGATGATATATGACAAAATAAAAATTAATATAACATAAATATTAATAAACTTCTAAGTAAAGTTAACCAAAAGTTATCTAATTAATTACGCATCGTGTGATCACCCTACAGATTAGGTATACACACACACACACACACGCGCGTGCGGCGGCGTAGTGTTGTATTAGCACGCCGCCGCACGCGTCCACACCTGGAACACTTGGAACGTGTCCACACTTTATTTATTTATACGGAAATTTGGTCAAAAATGAGTATAGTATAGTATAGAGTATTCTCCTTAAATATTGATAGTAATTCACCAGTCACCCTGTATATAATATTCAAAATTTGTTCCTAATAAAAGCTTTTTTTAGTATGAATTCATAATATTTAAGTTGTAATTAATACAAATATCGTCTAGCTGTCGTGTCGTATTAAATAACGTGTTCCCTAGACGTAGGCCGTCGTAAACTTTGACGTTTACGTTATAGGCTATAAGGTTTAGTGGTGGTTTGCATAACTGTAGCTGCATCTACTTCACAGTTATTATAAATACTTTTAACTTTTTGTAACGACAATGATATACTCCAAATAATTATTAGGTGAGCACAGTTTGTGAAAGAAATTTGATCAGTAAAAAGCAATCATAGGAAAATGATTTATTAAAAAAATCATATACATATAACTTGTATTTGATTTGATTACTTTTAAAGTACTGTAAAATATCATTATTCTAAACAACAAGGCACTTTGAAATAAAGTAAAATAATAATTTACATCAGTGGATTTATATCTGCAAAGAAATCTTAACTTAATACACTCTAAACTACAAACACATACAAACACTAAAAGAGAATAGTTTGATTTTTTTATTATCTGATCTAGTTTTTAAATCTGTATCCTCACTTCCGTTATTTTTGACTTTGACGGACATCAAACGCCTGTCAGATTATGACAAGTGTAGACAACAAAGTAAAAGTTTAAAAATGATTCCGTTGAACGTGTAAATAAAAGAATTAAATTTACTATTTACTTAATAAAGATTTTATTAAACATATTCATAAAAATGCTTAATGTTTAATGTACATAAAATACACTAAAAGACCAAACAAATTTTGGTCTACATCAATATAAATTTTCCGCTCAAATAGAGCCATACGGAGCCACAGTGGACCACATTTGCCTATTCATTTAACAAGCAATAGCAATATTTGAACAAACCTCCCCAAATATAAATAATAATCTTGTTATTAACCCCTACAATGAGAGTTTGAAATAAAAATTCACTCAAAAGCACATCCCTTGTCCCAAAACAATAACTATGTGATCGAAAAAGATCTTAACTAGATAAATATAAACAAACTAAAATGAATCTTATTTTAATATGTTACGTTCCAAAATCGATTGTTACTAAATAAAAGCGTTTTAAAAAAGTAATTTTACATCGACGGAGCCACAGCCAAGAAACGGATACACAAAAACTTACTTTACTGTAATTGTCATTAGGTTTAATTTTCCATGCTCATTTGAGGCTAGGGGAACATTAGGGTCTTGCAAAGCCGTAGGCCTATTTGTGTCGGTTTCACACTTACAACAATAGTGTCATGATTCGTGATCCCGGATTATCCCGGAACAAACCCGGGATTAGGTCGTGTTGCGGCAAACAAATGATGGAACAAGTGTTACTGTCGCCTCACTAATGTACCAATTCATAATTATATTTATTTTACACTATTTAGATTTAATGTACACGTAATTATGATTTTCTAAGAATACCACAGGAATAAGTTTCTATATACTTTTATGAACTTACAAGGTAGTCCAGATAAAATATAAATATTACTTAATATATTTTAAATATAATAACACTAAATAGAAACCCTTCAATTAGACAATTTCAACTCCATTATTTTTAATTATTATTGTCACTACGCCTGATGGAAAGATCATAGCAATTATTTTGTTTGACATCATTCAAATATCTGTCAGTTTTAACTTATAATTTGATTGTTAGTAGAATATACTATTACTAGAAATATTATACAAGTAAGTTGAAAGAACATTTTCTTCAAACATAAAAAAAATTCATTAAATTCTGATTCACATTAACACTATTATAAGAGTATTCAGACACCACTGACAGATGAAGGAAAACATCGTGAGGAAACCTGGACTTATAATACAATTATATGTTTGAAATCACCAACCCATCTTGAGCAAGCGTGGTGATTAATGCTCAAACCTTCTCCATGTGAGAAGACGTCTTTGCTCAGGAGTGAGCTCTGATAGGCTGATTATGATACATTATTATTATTTTTATTAATTACGAAACGGATTCATAAATGTATCTTTTTATATAAAACTGTTTAAAAATGTGATATAAATGATATTTGCTTTATAGTACTATTTTTAAATTTCTACACGTTATGTACATATTCCCTTTTTTAATATTTTTATGCTCAGTAGACGATAGTTAATCTACATACCAACTAAGTCAGAAAACATCATTCATTTCAGTCATACCATCACATAATATCTCGTCTGCCCGTGATCACGGTTGCTGTAAAGTAACCGAAACGTCGGGAGTATGTATAAAAAATAAAGTATAGGTATACGGAAATTATTAGTTTCATCTATCACATAATTTCAAAATATTATTTAGTTTACATATATAGTTATTATAATTTTTAAATCCTTTAGATAATTTTTAACAATATTAAGCTTTTTAACAAGTAAACCAGCGAAAAATGCTTCATAATATAGTTTTATGGTTGTTTAAGAACATTTGAAGTTTGTATGAAATGACATAACCCTGTAGATTATGTATCTCACCAAAAACATGCCTGTTAAAAAGGGGGCCAAGTTCCAATCGGCTAATTGTTTGCCTAAAAAAGGGGTGAAATCCAATCTAATGCCAAGTTTAGATGCACTTTGAAATCGATCATAATCATCTTCATCAACAGCATGATCCACTGGTAAACATTTGCCATTCCCAAGACTCGCCACCACACCCAGTCCTCTGCCTTCCACATCTAGCCACTACCCTCCACCTTATTCACGTCAACGGTCCATCTGACCGAAATTCACTTTACCATACACCCAACTTAAAATATGGTATAGTTGTGAAAAACGTAGGTGCTTGGTTATAAATATCTAAAATTATAATACTTCTCAATTTGAACTTGGCAGGTTTTTGTGCTGTTATTATTTAGTTATATAATTATTTATATTTATATAATTTAAATATACTAAATTTAAATAATTAAATTAACCTGCCAAGTTCAAATTTAGAAGTATTATAATTTTAGATATTTTTAACCAAGCACCTACGTATTTTCACAACTATACCATATTTTAAGTTGGGTGTATGGTAAAGTGAATTTCGGTCAGATGGACCGTTGACGTGAATAAGGTGGAGGGTAGTGGCTAGATGTGGAAGGCAGAGGACTGGGTGTGGTGGCGAGTCTTGGGAATGGCAAATGTTTACCAGTGGATCATGCTGTTGATGAAGATGATTATGATCGATTTCAAAGTGCATCTAAACTTGGCATTAGATTGGATTTCACCCCTTTTTTAGGCAAACAATTAGCCGATTGGAACTTGGCCCCCTTTTTAACAGGCATGTTTTTGGTGAGATTTCAATACTTTTTTTCAAGAAATCGTACATACAATCGTACTATACAGCCGTACAATGCATAACTTACAGCATGAAACATACAGCTACCATCTGATGGCATAGGAATTACCCTATGTGGTATATCTCCGCCAACCACCGAAAGATGTACAATTTCCATCGTTGGTAAATGAATAGTAGAAAAGAAATAGAGTGAATTTGTGCTTTTAACACACACAAGTAATCAATCAATAAGCAATATCAAAATTAATCCTTTAGCAAGTCAAATCCGTGATCCATTTAATCGTAATCGTAACCATATATGTATAAGATATCAAGATATAAGTGTAGAAAGAAATAGAAAGAAATGACCATCGATTCCTTATCGACTTTCATTCATATATACTGCAGACAAAACAATATCGCGATTCAATTATACCGCTAGCACCATCTATCGAAAGTAATTTATAACAATAGAAACCTGATTTTTTAGGTAAGCAATATTTAATTAAGTTATACAGTGTGCATAATGTATACATGACAATATTTTTTATCCCTTATATATATATATATATATATATATATATCAGTTCTTAAGAAGCGCCCCACACTTTTTTCACAATAATATTAATTTAAAAATAAATTAACAAACAATAAATGGTATTTTTGTGAAAAAAAAGCGTGATGGGCTTCATATATCACTTCTTGAGAAGCGCCCCACGCTTTTTTTCAATAATACCATTTATTGTTTATTTTAAACAATTTAAATTAAATTGATTTCCAAGGTTGTAAAGGTTAAATTAGTTTCCACGCGGTTTCTTTCATCATTGGAGCGTGTGTTTTTTAGTTTTTTTTAAAACTATATTTATTTTTTATTTTTTAGTTTCATTTATCACCGATTGAAAGATGTATTCATATTATTAATCATTAATATTTCATTATTATGTATTTTATTGTGCTGAGCTGAGCGCCTATATAAAGGTTTTGATTACCTGTCAGTGAGTCAGTGCCAAAATTTGCTATTTTCACAGGGTCATATTTCAGGATCTACTGAAGCTTTATCTATGAAATTTGGCATACTGCTTTAGGACTAGTATATGATTACGTAGGTACAATTTTATCTCTGTACTTGCAATAGACACTGAGCTACAGGGGGTCAAAAGTGGGTCGAATTTATTAAAAATTCGATATTTAGAATTGAGGCAACTCACGCTTGACCGATTTCTTAAATTTCTTAATTTTTTGTTAATCTACATATAACACACAACCTGTGTACCAAATTTCATAATGCTAAAACAATGGGAAGTGGCCTAGAGGTTTTGATTACCTGTCAGTGAGTCAGTGCCAAAATTAGCTATTTTCACAGGGTCATATTTCAGGATCTACTGAAGCTTTATCTATGAAATTTGGCATACTGCTTTAGTTCTAGTATATGATTACGTAGGTAAAATTTTATCTCTGTACTTGCAATAGGCACTGAGCTACAGGGGGGTCAAAAGTGGGTCGAAACGGTTCGTGTAAATATAGTGCACGGCATGCGCCGGCCTGTGGAACTTGGCCGGCGCACTACCGTGCGCTTAGATAAAAATTAAACATATATGTATTATCGAATTTAAATGAAACTATTTGATAAAAACAATACAAATAATTTTGAGTGAAAATTGATTTATTCGATGAATTAATCCGGTTTTATATGTTTCAGTATAATATGTGGATTAAAAGGATTTTACGATTGGTCTGAAAGAAGTTAAGTGTCGTTGAATACAAAGCGGTTGTATTTACTAATAAAACTTTACCTTTAATAAATGTATTAAAAAACTAAACTACTTCAAATAAACTGAAAAAATTAAATTAATTTTACTATATGTATATTCTCCGAACGATATTATACGTATTCTATATATTAAAATATGTAACAAATTTTAACATAACTTCATATAAATAGCTGAAGTTAGTTCCATCCACATAATAGACACATATCACATATGTTTTGGGCTCAAACAAATCCATCTTATTTACTCAAAAAGAACTCAAAGTAAAGCATCTGATTTTCCGTTTTTCAGCCGCTAACGATCATTAACTATCCCTCTCTAACTCCTTAAAACTGAATAAGTCCATCCCTTTCGTACCCTAGTGTGAAATCAGTCCGCCAAATTAAATCCCGCCTCAGATTATTACATAGCTCAGTGACTGTTCATAAATAACCCTCAGGGAAACGAGAATGCAACTTCAAGTTAGTTATTTTAATTTAGAATGATTATACACACTTCTAAACGGCAACTTCATTTTTTTAAAACTTAATTTAATCTCACTTGTTATTATATATTTTTCATAAAACCTATGTCTAGCTCATTTTTCTTATATAATATTTCAAATTTAAGTATAACTTTAGTTGAAAAAATTTATTGACAATAGAAACAGTAAACACGATAAAAAATGCAACAAGCTGTTTCTATTTTTTCTTTTTTTTTCGTATACCACCAAACGGAATGGGTCGTGATTTTTTTTTAATCCTAAGCATATAAAGAACATCCAGTGGCCAGTGTCACCGGATTAAATTACGCACTTGTGTGAAATTCGAAATTCGAATTGTACCCTGGATTTGGGGCGTGCATTCCTGTGCGACGCGACGCTCTGTTATATTATGCCCGTGATTTATTGCATCGAATTCTCTTCGGTAATTAGTGCGTGCCTTCCCAGCGGAGCCCAGTGTTGCCGGTTAAATTAAATTGATTGTTTATACTAATAAATTATCTTGGTCGCATTCAAGTGTACATTTGTTTAATATGTTATTGACGGCAACAGACTACAATATAAAATAATAATAATAGTATTTAATTCGTTACAGAATTAGTTTTTGTATTGTAAATAGTAATTATTGTTTTGATACTTCTAGGTATATTAAAATTTGTATAATCGATTTAGATAAATCTTTAGACATAAAGCCAACGTCCATTATTATTAAAACCATCTGACGAAGAGTTTAAAGTCCTTAATATGTTTTTTGGTCATAAATAATTTATTATTGATATAATTTAACTATAGTAAGTGATACTGGGCCGCGGATTACCGGAGATTGAGTTTAATCGGACCCGGAACGTCCCATTAATTACGGGACTCCGTTAATTGAACTCCCTATTGCCGGTTATATTTCAAATATAGAATGGATAAATAACAATAGTCTATGATTGTCATTTTAGACGACTCTGACATATAAATATTTTCCTAAATGTTCAGATTCCCAGATAAGCAATATTATATTTAAAAATATAAAATATTGAAGTAAGCTCTTGCGTTATAAGTTATTATGAAGTTTAATAAGTAAATTGTATTATTTAAAACTTTATTTTTTTAGTTTTTATCGTTTATATGAGTAAAAAAATCCCCTTTGCCATGATTATGTGATTGCGCGCAGGTGTGGACGAGAAGTATATTACGGACGGTGAGCGCTAAAATGTACTTATATCTACATATAAAATTAAAGTGAAATAAGAATTTCTCATACTTATAGGTTTTATAAGCTTAATATATAATATTTTAAATAATACATTCACAGTTTTTTTACAAGTGCTACAAGTGGCGCCACCTGTGCCGTACTAATTAAAATATACCTACTAATTATATTATGTAAGTATAGAATTATTTTCATGACTGATTATAATTAATTATAACACTAAACCATAGTCATTTTGTATGGTAACATTTGAGTATTTGAAAACTATAAATACTGGTTTCCGCCATTTTGTGAGACATTACTGGTACTTAAAAGTAACGCTGTACATTGAAAATCAAATGTGAAACTGTACTTCAAATACATTATTAATATATCAAAACTATATATAAATTAATTGTAATTATGTACCATGAACACGTTATTGATATATAATAGATACTTTTACATATATCGTAATTATGTTCGTATATTTATATGTGTAGCAACATTTTAGTGCAGCCAACTCTTCCCAGTATAAATCATGAGCTGTCGCGGCGTATTGGATTAAGATTTCGATCGGATCGGATGCGATGGTTTCATCTCGCAGAGTGACAGAGAGAAAATGTTATATTGATAACGAATTTCCCCCGAGGTACGTATGTAGATTGAAATTATATGACTCTAGTTTTATACAAGAAACATACTATATATATGATGAAATTGAATGTTGAATAACATTGGTATAAGAAGTTTTATGAAAAAAAATGTTGCATAAAGTTTATAAGAGGATTTACGAAAAATACAAAAAATAAATAAAAATAGGTTCCACCGAGATTTGAACTCGGATCGCTGGATTCAGAGTCCAGAGTGCTAACCATTACACCATGGAACCGGATATGAATTTATGACGTACTTGCGTTGTGATAAAAAGATTTGGATCTAATTACTCTTATCTTAGATTTGTATCTAATTATCTTTATATAAATCTAACTACTATTATTCACCCTTATTTTAAATTCTTATATTACAACCACATATTTCAATTTCAGTAATGTGTTTTTAGATCAATTTGAAAAAACAATAAAAAAAAAATCTTCCTTATATTATCTTTAAATATGAAAGAAAAACAGTGTAAAAACTATATCAATATTAAATACCTTATTTTCTATAAAAATACCACATTAAAAGCAAGTAAACGTGTGTGTTCACGTATTTTAATATACAGGGTGAGTGCAAAACTATTGTGTTCACAGGAATGAATATTTTATCGCGGCCAACCATACCCCGCCATCAGTCTTCACGGTAATATCGTGTCACGAGAACAAATCGTTTCGGAACTTACTTATATTAGGTTTGATTCCTAGGTGTGGCTATTTCTTTCATAGTTTCTTGATGCTTTATATAAAATATATTAATATGTACAGTAGTAGTAAACAATTAGTGATACATAATTTCATTTAAATCCAAAATAACAGTCTAACAAATATCGGTATATAGTTTTTGCGAACCTTTAAATTCGATTTAGTACCTACTATATAAAAAAAATATACATGCAATTATTGTTTCAATTAAATATATAACAAAAAAATATATAATTTGACACCAACCCTTAAAAAGTACAAATAACAACCCCTTTAGTGATTTCACGGAGAAGGTTCTACGTGACGGGAACAAAAAAAAACACAAAGTGTAGTCAGGTCCGGACCATTTGTCGTTGTAGATTACATCCGAAATGAAAAGTGGGTAGTTTGAAAAGTTTTTTCATACCGCCTCTTGAATACTCCACGTCAACCCTTGACTGATTCGCTCTGTTACAAAAAATACCATTACAACCTATTACATTTGTCGCCTTTAAACATACATATACAGGGTGACTGGTGATTTACTATCAATATTTAAGTACACTCGGTACATGATTTTCATACGAATTATGTTAAAAAAAAAATTTTTTGTCATAATTATATGATCGTCAAATATTAATCCACAAGTATCGATAGTAATTCACCAGTCACCCTGTATTGTCTTTATATTTATTTGTAAACAACAAAAAAATAAGGTTAATTTTCGTTGATCAAGTAAGAACTAAGATTGTGTTTTTTTTGTTTAAAAATCTTATCAACCAACATAATAGATCTTTACTGTGTTTTAGTTTTGATGTATGACATGTATTGGTAGAAAAACTATATTTTATGTCGGTCGCTAAACGACCGCTTTGAAATGTAAGCCTTGAGCGCTTAACACCGCGCTGGCTTTATTAGAATATTTCTTCTCGAGATGTGTACATAATATATGTATAGAAAATATTATAATACCGCGAATTGATGCATTAGGATAGCTTTCTGTCTTCCGAGGTTAACCAATATAGGATTTAAAGATTTATTTAATATACTTACTTAAATGATTGTTTAATTTATCACTTTATTTTTGGTCCAGTATTTTAGTAATAATATTTATTCCTTAATAGTTTCAAAGTAACGTTAATAATGCAAAAAGTACACAACTCCGCATACATTAAATAAGATATCTTCGGATACGTCCGCCGTATTAATATCACGTGTAGAGCGTCATCTTTCTGAGCATCGCATTAAATATTGACAAAATAAAAATGTAGAATGCCAGCGGACGTGAGCGTTATGGCGAAGTTGGGTAACCGCCAAGGAGCCATTCCATTTCTGTTTCCCGCCAATAAATATCTTATCGAGTTACAATGAGGGATAAACCGTCTCGGGACTCTTCGGCACTTTCCAAAAAATTTACCTTCAATTTTTGACAACCACGTAAAGAGTTTCGATGTTGTGCATCCTCTTTAGTTATTTTGACAGCTGCCCGCCATGATGCGGAACGCGATTGAATATCTTATAATGTTTTTCTTTGAGTGGTTTCAAGGTAAGGGATAATTTTATTAAATAAATGTTACATAACTCACAGCGACTGACATATTTTTCTTAAACACATACAAATATTCTTTCTATTGATCGGTCACTGATCACTGACAATTAAGAAATTTAAAAACAACATCGAAATTTTTTCTCAATGGAATTAATCAGTTTTTATGTAACTATGTATATTAGTTTTAGAACTTTAATATCTTTAAGCATTTTTATAGAGAGGTAAAACATAAAAAAGATTCAATTTAAAAAATAGTAAAAGTTACAGAAATATTCATTATTTGCATTTTAACTTTTGTCAATTAATAGTTAGTTAAATCTACTCAATCTCATATTTCATAAACTGTGTCATCCGGTTCCATGGTGTAATGGTTAGCACTCTGGACTCTGAATCCAGCGATCCGAGTTCAAATCTCGGTGGGACCTGATTTTTTTTTAAACCATAATTCGTTTAATCATCATAATTTATTTTTAATGCTGTTTGCTACCACTAAAACAAAAAGATAACTTTAAAAATAATGATTACATACGCTTCTTTGTAAATGTATAAAAATGTTTTTTTGATTTTAATTTTTTGTCCACATTATAATATGTTCAAACTCATATTATTTTGGATCCATAATATCTTGTACAGAGTATTTGCTCTTCTGATGTTAATTTTTATCTAATACTAGTTTTTGCCCGCGACTTCGTCCGCGTTAGTTTCGTCATTAGTAATATATGTATAGCTGACCGGGCGAACTCTATTCCGTTTTAGAGGCCATTAATAATCAGGTTTCTTCTGTTTCAATCGAACAGAATGATTGACATATTAGTTAGTTGTCAAATCTAATGTAAAACGTTTGTATGGGAAATAGAAAAGGGCTGTTTTTAGGGTTTTCCCGGCAATTATTCCAATTTTTCTCACCTTTTAAACCTTTCCTGGACTTCCAGGAGTATTTCAAGACTAAAATTAGCCAAATCGGTTCACCCGTTCTCGAGTTTTAGCGAGACTAAGGAACAGCAATCCATTTTTATATATATAGAAGATATTTAAACTACATACAAGAGTTACGTACTTGCTTATATAGAATAATATGATTAAAATTATATATTGTACATATAATTTAAATTGTAATATATATGTACTGTTACAACCTGTATACAGCCATAGGTCAGTGCTATTTATTTTATCAACTTATTATGGCCATCCATAATTAGGTTTTTCAACGTAGTTATCATGGTTTTCCCAATATTTTCTATATTATTTGTTAAAGTCCAAAGTTAAATAAGTGATATTATATTGTTACATGGAAATAGTTATATTTTCGCTTTTAATAATTTAATCAAAAGAACAGATTATTATATCGGAATAACAAAATTGGCATTAAACAATAATTATTAAGTACAGGCTTAGTACCAAGAAAAAAGTTACCATTAAAATTTTTGTTTACAGTCATTAATAAGTTTTTGATGCGGTCATCCATCCAAAAACTGTCTCCGTCGAAAGTAGCTTAACTTCCGAACATCGACGAGCATCGTTATATTGAAAATTCTTTTCAAATAGAACTTATATAAAATTAACTGCTATGATAGTTTCTGTACACAGTAGAGGTAAGTACAATAATATTTAATCAACATAGAAAATAAAAGTAATGTAAATAATTTGCTTTCTCATTTATTTAATTTAAAAACGTTTGATATATTTGATAAATAGGAAAAATAATCGGCAGACCCTGGCTTAAGCTGGGAAATTTCCAGGTAGAAGAAGAAGACGAGGAAAAATAATATTTATAAACGTCTATTCAGTACGTAGAAAAGTAATTATAAACGTCTATTCAATACTAAGTATTTATAGAAGTTTTTAAAAAATATGTTATCTCCGTCCGTCTTATTGTATTTCTATTAAGTTTTCTTTACTCAAAACAATTCAACTGTATGGTATTTCAAAACTTTGAGTATTATAAATAAATAAATTCGTAAATAAAAACTAATATTCATAAATTCGAAAATGACTTTTATATACGCAATATATAATAACGCCTTAAAACCGCCTAAAATCCTATCAAATGACCTCATTTGCATCACCAAGGCACACGTCCCAGAGGAGGAGGACTTGAAGCATGAAGCGTTATCCATTAATTCTATAACAAAACATTTCGGGCGCGCCTTCACAAATTAACTGATTAGATTAATTAAAAAATGCCAACTCTTCCACGCGCCATGGGATTGTTAGCGTGTCACGTTTAAATCTATGAGTCGGTGGCACCGGACTTACTATGGTTTTATTAAAGGATATATATGGAAAAATCGTTTTTTCGTTATCACCAAGGTGAAGTTTCATACAAGACCTCTCCTTCAAAAGTCCTCTGGAAGTCAATGATGCCAATATAAGAGTAGTACACGATAAGATTGCAGGAATCGCAATCGATCATTGTTATCGTTATAAAACAATGATCTCAGTATATATGTATGTGAAAAACCTGAATATTAAACTCAGTTTTAATAATAAACCAACCGGACCCAACCCTTTACAAGCGAGCGATTGTTATCAGTAGAGCTTCACTACAACGACATTACCTGTGAATTATTATTTCTGATTAATAAATTGTGACTCCCCGAAGACGGGCGGAGTCAATTATGAAATTTGATGCTTTTTCATTAAAACCTACGGGGCCCGGGAGGCTCTTAGTGGGTTAACGGGACTTTTGACGTGTTTTATCAGGTGTGGTGATGTTAATTAGTACGCGTATCAGAACATTACTAGCCTAGGCTTTTTTGCTATTTATTATATAATGAAGTTAGCGTTGTACAGACTGAGTTACACCTAAATTTCTGCCAAGATATGAGTGGCGAATATAGCTGCATTTAAGAATCGAATAGACTTCTTTTGCCGTAATCATGTATTTTCGTCTACTGTATGATAGATATATATAAGTTTTTGGCAATACGCATTATTTATATACAGATATATAATTTTGGGAGTCTATAAGAAATAATAATATAAGAGAACAGTTATTATTAATGAATATTATTAATAGATTCAAAATAGTGATAATCAAAATAATCCATTACACTATTTCACCTTAGTCTTCAACGGTTCCATGGTGTAATGGTTAGCACTCTGGACTTTGAATCCAGCGATCCGAGTTCAAATCTCGGTGGAACCTGTCTTTTTGACATTTTTTATAAATTTATTTATCGTCAAACAAATATCATTACTAGTTTTTTATTTTATTTATTTAGTTATATATAAAAGAAATTAAATATAAAATAATACACACAGAGTACAGACTTATTAGTGCTTGTTTTTAATTTATCGTCAAAGGTAATGTTTATGAGATTTTATGTTGTAAATGTTTATGAAAAAAAAAACTCAGGAAAAAGGATATATTTCATAAAGATGTAAGAATATGTAGCTTTAATTTAAAATTGATAATTATTATCCATAACATGATTGTTTTCATTACAAACTGAAGGTATTTGGTAGGTATGTACTGAAGAGCTGTGATTTCCTGAAAAGTCCCCCGACTTTCAGGAAATCACCGTTTTAATGAGTTGTATTATCTTGATATTAACGATACTTGAACTGTAGATGATAATTAAGTGACGTCACGAAACACTCATTACACAAAATGTTTAACACATTACATATAAAGTAATTTCAATGAAATATAATTATGTATGTAGTACAGTTAGAGGATTACGTATTTAATTTACGTAAACTTTATTAAAAAAAACATCTACATATATATACATATAAGAGAGAAAGAAATTTGGTGTTTTATATATAAGTATACTTACTATTTTATACGTAATTTAGCATGTTTCACGAGATCAAAGTAGAACATACAAACAAACTTTTTGTACAAAAGACGTAATAAAAAAGGTGCAAAAAATATGCACTTTTTGTCGTCGAAATGACTGACTAAGGTGAAGTCCCTCAATCATGTTGAGGTGCAACATAATAATATAAGAAGAGTAAAATAATATATAAAAAAAAAACAAAAACAATTCAGATTATGTAATATCAATTATTGTCAACGTTAATAACTCGAATTATAAACACGAATACTGTGACGTAAAACTTTACTTAAAATATAAATATATACATATATAAATGTGTATGTATACATAATGTATGTCTTAAATATTCAGCGTTACTAACGTATGCAAAAACCCAATTTTTTTCTCTAAAGCAATATTGTTTAAGGTCAATGCCCTCAAATTCGACATATAGATACATACCATTGCGAAACAATTAAAAATGCCTTCAGTATTTATTATCATATTTAATATGTTATTTTCGAATGTATATATGTATTTTTAAATATGTAAAGCTAATGTTTTCGGATGTTCTACGCTAATCGCGATTTTTATTATTTTAAACAACATACTCCCGAGTTTGAACGTAGAGTTTTAATATAATAAATAATCGCCAAAGTCTTATATATACAAAGTCTTATATATACAAAGTCTTAAATCCTAATATGTATCTACTAAACAAAGTATTTTGTTTTACAGTATCTACTGAAACTTATAGATTTACTCGCTTAAAGTTTCCTGGCATTTTTTTAAAGAATTAGAAGAGATGACAACACAAACTCCTAAAATATAAACTGAAAATTAAACATGAGTATATTCATGTCATACTAAAATGCATTGCAAAAAAATTTATAGCTTTAAATTTTATAAGAAACTAAGACCTTATTAGTAACGAATGTGGCTCACAATGACTCTACAAAATATAGTAACGTTTCGATCAATAAAAATAAATAATAACAAAAAAAATCTTAGTATACAAAACATTTCCACAACGAGATTTTAAAGATGAGCCACAACGAAATATTTCTTAGTGCTATAGATAAAAAAAGAAAACTTTGATAGGAAAAAACTCAAATAATAAGTAGGTACCTCATATGGGATTTTGTATTTAAAAACCTAAGCCATATTCCGAAGTAGGTTTTTTTTGTTATTAAGTTCGAGAAAGTAAACTATCTATATAATTTATTAATATTTACAGCAGTGTAAACTATTTTATAAGTGTAATTTTAATTCCAACATTTTATTGCATAACCCTGGTTAAGCCGCGGTGGCTAGCTATAAGTAAATATGATTCATTTCAATAACTTAACACGACCCTTTAGATTAATTTATTATATTGTTTTCTATATATCACTCAAATATATAGTTTAAAACATATTTCAACATATGCTATAAAACATCGATTGAGATGATGTGTATCTCAGAAGACATCTTATCAACTAGCGCTAGCGATAAGATTTAAAACTATGAATAATCAATTTAAAATATTCCATAACAATTTGAAAGAGACTCTTACTGAATAAATTATATTTAAGGTTAATTAAAATATTTCTATAAAATTGTGCATACGTTTTTAATGTCACTTTTATCATAGTATACCAATTTCCATCTTTTTGTAATTTCGTTTCTTTTTTACGCTATATATAGTTTTGGATAAAGATTTATTTCTTCATACATAAATTGTTACAAATTTTATTATAAATGGGATGCTAGTCTCAAAATATACTTAATATTCAACAAATCATATAAGATTGAACAAATAAAAAATATTTTTATTCAATTTCAGACCCTTTTTATTAATATAAATTATCACAGATACAAATTTCCTTCCCCTCATTTTCTGAACTATGGCTGGGCCGAAACACTATCACTTGGGGTACAGTTGAAGCCATTTAACTCCTCTGGCGAGGGAATCAACACGATTTAAAACAATCAAGCGTATTTACTTGATATTAGTTGAAACTCATCGCATCACAAATGAGAAGATGGATTCGATGACGTCATCCAGGTCTTTGCTGAACGGCGAGAGTTGGGCTTCGTAAGTGGGAGGCGTTTTGTCCTTTCCATTCACCATAAGATGACAGTTAGGTCCGACTAAAGACACTCTATCGCCTTTCCATCTCTTGCCAATCATAACATTGCCTCCATTGCCTACGACGCTAATATTCCCCATATTATCAACCACTTCCACTTTACAATCATTTCCGATAACTTCAATTTCTCCTTGATTTTTCGCCACTCTCACTATGCAGTTATTTCCAACCACTTTCAGACGAGTAGGATTCGACTCCATAGTCACTTTCTTCTTGTTACCAAGGACGGAGTAAACTTTCATTTTTAAAGATTTAATTTTAATATTAGAAATATTGTCTTAATGCGTGTTACCGCTGTAGAGTCTAACGCGTGAATGATTTAAATTTGGAAGGCGAGGTGTTTATAAGCTGACCGACACGCGCTCGCGCACACCGACGATAAGGGAGTCCCCTGTGTATTCGTCATTTTAATTCATTGATGATTGTTTATTTAATGACGCTCTGATTTTAAAAAACTTAATAATTAAAAGTATTGTTATTCCCCGTGAAATAAAATATATCATTAAAATATATTTAACAATAGTACTAAAAGTGTCTAATAATTAATAAGAATTACTGCTCTCAATATTAGAATATATTTAGACTGAATTCTGTGACATTACTCTATTGAAATAATTTCACGCTTGTTGTGTGTAATTTTCAGAAAAGCAGCTGTCAGCACATTTAAAAGAGAATGTCATCTGAAATGTTATTTTCTTAGTATTATTATTTTTATCAATTTGTGATTCTTTAGAATGAACACACTCAGCTCTACTTCCGTGAAAGTTTATTTTTATAGCAAAATTCGTAAAACGTAAACTTTGTCTTGTTTTTTTTTTATATATTTGCTTAATGATATCTTCGGATGTTTGCTTTCGTCAGAGAACTGTCATAATTATTATGACTAATGTCTACTATCTCATATTATCTAACAGATCATTTTATCGCCACTCACAATAGATTGCTTAGAAAGGAATTCGATTATGTCATATTTGAAATATTTTCCAACGAACCCTTTTTTATAGGCCACATCTAATGCGTCATTAAGGGCGGAATGTTTTAAAATTTAAATGCAATATTGCACAAACTTTCAACGGACATAGAATGGGTTTTTACTGCAATTTAAAAATTTTGTAAATCTCTTACGTTTGCCTTGAATAACTGTGTCAGGTGCCGTGTTACATAAAACACACATCAAACTTGTTTATTATAATTTGAGAACTATTTAACAGACATAAAGACTATATTCGCGTGGAGATTCAAGATACCGTTTTAATTTATCCGGTTCGAAGTCAATAACAGGGCCGTGATTTCAATGACCTTAAAAAAATGTTATTTCCCTCATAATATCCTGCACTATACATAGAATTTACTAATAATAGAAGTATATGAATAATTTTTCATAATAATATGTATCGCTTCCTATTAGCTGTCAGTTTAAGACGTCAATACAACTTTATTTATTCCCAGCGGGATATTATTGCCACACTATTTGTTTGAATTAAAAAATATTTCTTATTATTGGATATGAGAAACTAGATATATCTAATATTTAAAAATTTATTCATGTATTAATTACGTAATAAATATACAGTTATAAATATTATTTGCACTAATTAATATAATTATATCGTTGCTAGGAAAATTCCTACTTTTGAGTCAATTTATTTGACAATGTTTTTGAGGTAATAAATTAAAACTATTCCGTCGAAACCGATTTTTCCTGTTGCAACTTCCTTATTTCCTATAAATTACAATAATGCGTATTGTAATAATTCTATGTAAACTTTATCAATTGTAAGTTATCAATTGAATCATTTAAAAAATTTTCCTCAAACAAACATGATGAATCACGTCTGTTACCAAATTCACATAATCTTAAGTATAAGAAAATATAACGAGTGACTCATATGGGATCGCATTTCTCAGAACATTTAGACGACAAAGATTAAACGAAGAGACAATAAACTCAAACACAATTAAACAGTTGAAAAATTGTGTAATAATTATTTACACAGATAATTATTTGTTCAAATGTAAATAAAAATCGTAAAAACTTTTATTTGTTTTAATAATTTTATGAAATAAATAATATTTAACGTGTCTAAAGTATATTGTGTTTTATTTCCAGTATTTATATCAGTAAATAATAACTGTATCGTAATTTTAAAAATATAACAGTTAATCTATGACAAGCCGTGCGAATGGTTGGCGCGAAAGAAAAATGCATCTATGCTATGGGTGAGTCATACGCATGCGCGTGCCTGACGCTTTTATGAACTTACGCATATCAATCCCTTTACCCTTATAAGGATTATTGCTGTCAGATCAATCGACTAACTTATTAAGTTATTGGAATCTATACTTATACATATTTAATTATTTCAGAAGATCCATTTTAAGTATTCCTGCATAAAGAATATAGGCATTTTTAAAAGTTTTATAAATATTAAAAATTAAGTTTAATAACTTAACCGTTAGTTAGTTACTAAATTATTTTAAACTAGCTTTCCGCCCGCAGCTTCGCCCGCGTGGAGTTCGGTTATATCGCGTTTCCAAGAGAACCTTTCAAAAGTCTGGGATAAAAAATATCCTATGTTCTTTCTCAAGGTTAACTCTATGTCTGTACCAAATTTCATTAAAATCAGTTCAGTTGTTTAGGAGTGAAAGCGTAACAGACAAACAGACAGAGTTATAATATTAGCAGGGAATGATAACGCCTATGTGTTATTCCTGGACGTCAGCTTCCTGTATACAAAATTTTATCAAAATCGGTTCAACCGTTTGAGCGGGAAGAAGTAACAAACATACACACACACAAACTTTCGCAATTATAATATTAGTAGGATTGCGATTATTGTCAACATATTTCTCTGTCTTTCGATTTCATGTAAGGGGAAGCTATATTAAGTTTCACAAAATTGAAAATTCCCCTTTTTCTGTTCCCTACTTAACGTTTTCATAGTTCATATTTTTTGTAATTATTACATATCCTACTGTTTCAACTGTATAAATATTTTAATATAATCAATAATAAATTAATACGCCTTAGTCTAATCGAAGAATTTCAATCGTTTTCCGGAATTGCTTAAAAAATCAAATTACGTAATATATTTTTTAATACATGCAGATAATATTTCGTCAGATTATCTTATCACGAGGGAACACCTGTCATACGGGATTATTTGGAACTATTCGTCATAAATTACGTTACTACACATTTTTGTACGTAAATGAGTCATTGATGGTAAGAATAAAAATAAAATATTCTTATATTACTTAAGAAGTAACCGTCCCTATTATAAAATGTGTTTGATTTTTTTTTAAATCAATAACATCAGATGTGTCACCGGCTATGATTTTCATTATAATGACAAAAATTAAAAAAAATGAATAAAACAAGTATGTATTGCAAAAGTGTAAAATATTTATTAAGGAAATACACTCCATATAATAAAAACATACCTAAGACTTTTTATGAAAACAGAGACATTTAAGTTCGAGATAAAGTAAGCTTGAGAGTGTTACAAAAGTAAAGAGAAAATATTTAGTCTCTACATGATAGTCATGTATAAACTAAGAAAAAATTAAAAGAAAGAAATTCAGTGTTACATTGTTCATAAACAGTAACTAAATATGACATAATCTAAATAAAAATGTAAAATTATCTACTTATTGGTATAAATTCATGATCACATTAAATGTTTAAAAATTATATTTAATACATTCAACCTTTGGCTTTAATTAAATCATATAAAAAGATTACAAATGAGATTCAATTGTATTATTAAATTAATAAAAAAAATATATTTTTTATAATAAACCTTTTACAACTAGTAATGAGTACAAGTTTCTAGTAATAAAGTGTTTGTTTGTGCAACATAATTTCTCTAATGTCTTAACTAAAATCTAAACTAAATTATTTCCCATCTAGTATCAAAATAACCCAAATGTACTACAAATGCCTAAATAAATGAATATCATCACAGACATTAACTTATACCTTATTACTGTGCAATAAGCAATTAGTAATTAATTTATACTAATTACTAAAACTATAACATAATACAAATGATGTTTTTTTTTTTAATGTATTCCGAGCAAAAGTCCAATATTTTTTTTAAAGTGCCCTCGACATTGATCCTAATCATTCAGCCACTATAAGATAAAAATATATTGTCATTTATTATCACTATCAGCAATTCATACGTCAGCGACAATTTATTACAAAAACAAAGCGATACGTTGTACTATTTACGTCACAGCATTTGAATATTAAATTATTCCTTTTAAATAAACATATTACTATACATTACAGTATGAATAGGTATTTACTTAGTAAAATAAGTAGTAAATTTATAAACAGAGATTCAGAATTGACCTAGTAAACTAAAAATCTTTCTATTATTCTATGTAAATGCCAAATACATTGAGAATATTTTGTTATGAGCTACTGTGAATTATTTAAAAATCACAATACATATTAAAACTAATTATACTTAGTACTACTTGACTATTAGACTACTTAATATTGGCACTGATTTATATTTGAACTACCTAATATTGGAATATTATCAATATTCATAATAGTTGAAATGGTTTTGAAGTATAATAAAAATGTTCATACAATATTAAGAAATTATTACAAATTGAACATTAATCTTTATATGGTAATAAACAGTAATTTTAGTATTAATTATCAATATTTATAAGGTTTAAAATGGTTTTGAAGTATGATAAAAATGTTCATACAATATTAAGAAATTAGTTCAAATTAAACATTAATCTAGATATGGTAATAAACAGTCATCTACTATAGACACATTCATATGCCAGTTGAAATGATTAACTCCGGGTACAGTCACTAGATGGAGCCTCTTAGTTTTGTCCAAAGTTTTTAAACCTATTTTATCTGATAAATATATGTCCTGTTGGTACATTTCAATTATAGTTTCATTGGCGTCGTAGTAACCGAATTGGCTGAAACAAAGTAAGAGGTATTAATATACAGGGTGACTGGTGAATTACTATCAATATTTAAGGAGCATACTCGGTACATGATTCTCATTCGAATTATGTAAAAAAAATAGGTACTTAATTTTTGACAAAATTTCCGTATAAATAAATAAAGTGTTGACACGTTCCAAGTGTTCCTAGTGTGGACGCGTACGGCGGCGTGCTGATACAAAACCACGCCCCCGCTGCGTATGTGTGAGTGTGTGTGTATACCTAATCTGTAGGGTGTTCACACGATGCGTAATTAATTACACAACTTTTGGTTAACTTTACTTAGAAGTTTATTAATATTTATGTTATATTAATTTTTATTTTAATTATAGCTATCCCAACCTAGGACCTTTTAATTTATGCTTACAAGATAATATAATATTAATTTCAAGAAAACAAATGATAGAAATATATTTTTAATAGAACATATATGGACACACACTAGGAACACTTGGAACGTGTCAACACTTTATTTATTTATACGGAAATTTTGTCAAAAATTAAGTACCTATTTTTTTTACATAATTCGAATGAGAATCATGTACCGAGTATGCTCCTTAAATATTGATAGTAATTCACCAGTCACCCTGTAGATGAATTGATTTGATTAGTTTTAATATAATATGGCATCACATAGATAATGCTAAAAACAAATTGAAGATTTATTATATTTTGCATATTTTTATTAAGTCATTTCGATTTACGTCTGCCAGTGATCACGGTTGCTAAAATTATTTTTTTATAAGAATAAAGCACGCATAGTATATCCCAAAAATTATTAGTTTCATTAAAATGAATAAAACTCACGAAACTTTGAGATCTCATTATTTAAGTTCTATAAATTTAATTACCTGCTCTGCCAAGGCGTGATGACTTGATCATCGGGTCCACCAATCAGAACGAGGCGTTTCAAACGGAGCATGTTGTTTTTAAAATCATCCGATTTTGCTGATCTGAAAAATAATATCATCAATTACTATTTTATTAATATTATCTCGAATGACAGCAGCTGTAAGATGTAAACAAGTTGATTTATTTTATCGTCGGTTTCAAGGAGAAAAACGGTTACTGTGATAAAATATTCAACGAACACATCGTTAGTACGTGTGATCTGTTTTTTATAAATAGAGTATTGAAGACATAATCAATAGAAGAAAATAGTATATAAATTATTATATACTGTTATAAAATGAAATAATATAAAATATATATGTTTTATATTAATAAAATTTGTTAAAATCTAATACAGGTAAATCACAAAAAGACAGGTTCCACCGAGATTTGAACTCGGATCGCTGGATTCAGAGTCCAGAGTGCTAACCATTACACCATGGAACCGCTTATCTATGCGAACGAAATTGTAGATACTAATTTTCAATTATACATTATTTCTATTTGTACAATATTTACATTGTTCAAATGTATCAATGAGAGTTATATAAGAATTAATATTTGAATACTTATAAGCGTTCCAATCAAAAACTTCTACACTTATGACTATAAATCAGAAAAATTATTTGTTAGATGTATAGTGAAAGAAAAAGGGAAATTTCAGAATTAATAACTAAATTGTATCAGAACTAATAAGAAAAACAAATATAATGTGCATACTTACTGAATATGATTATTAATATAGGGCAGGTATACACTATAAGACTCATATAATGTTTGATGGTAGGGATCCTTCCAGTAATTACCGACAGAAGTATGTTGACCCACACGGGAATAAAACAGCTCGTAGGCGGTTTCTTTGACTAAACCAGGAAATATTATGTGAAGAAATCCAGCTGTAACATTATGATATCATATTTCACTAATAAAAATGTTGTTATTTTACCTCTATTAATAGTTTTCAGACTATGTTTAAAATTTTATATAAAAATTAAAATAAAAATTATGAACAATTTTGGTCTTTTGACAATGTTTTTGTTTACACTAAATTATATTATAAAGATAAAATAAAAAAAATTGCATTAAAATATGTCTGTTTGTTTACAAGATTGCCAATTTCTATTGAAATAAAATATATATATTTTTGTATACCTCCATATTGGCCAGCCTGGGGCGAGCTCAAAGAAATAAATGTACTGACTGATACATTTGAAAATGTCTGCACAATCCCCCTCGCTATTAGACCACCTTGGGAATATCCTGGAAATTAAATATATAAATATTAAATTGGGTCGGTAAGTATTTAATAAAGCTAGTATTTAGATTAAAAATAAACCACAAATAAATAAAAACACAGGTATAAAAGGGCCACAGTTTCACAACTGGTATCAATTATTGGAATTTAATAATATTGAACAAAATTTTTAATAAAAATATTAAGTTACCTATTAAATTTATTCCTTCTGGGTGTTGGCTAGATATATTTGCTACATCCAAACCAATCTCCAAAACTTGATGCCACATTGTTTCTAAGCTGGACCAACTTTCAAATCTATTCACATTATATACTTTGGTTCCTGGATGTTTCTGAATAAAATATAACAATATGAATAATAAATTCACAAATATCTTTAACATTAATTTTTAATTAAACAGTTTTTGATTTTCGATATTAATTTTAATATATATCTTGTTTTACCTCTTGTATTCTGCGACTGATCATTTCCATACTTCCACTGCCCGTCATTATGCCATGAATTAAAACAACAGGCTTATAAGATAAACTTAAACATATAATAGAGAGGAATATAAAAATAACAATATTCGGTTTCATTGTGCGAGAATAAACAAAGGATTGGAAATGTAAACTTTACGGGTTTTATAAGAAATTATGCACTCAAGCTGTTATAAAATTCTCACATATATACGAAAATTTCCGATTTATTTATAATGATACTATATATTTTTAGAATATAAAATCGTAAACAGCTCGTTTCTACTCCTAGAACTTAAGAAATAAGACATAAGTGATAAACTTAAACTTGTAAGTGTTGTGCTTGAGCTTGGCATTGACATCAAGTAGTGTTGTCTATCGATAGTCTACTATCGAGAGGCTATCGATTTTAAATCGATAGTAAAGGCAAAGCCTATAGTTACTATAATCTATCAATAGTATCGTCACATGTTATAGTGAGTTTGATTTAAGCTGAGCTTTGCATTTGTGTGAGTGTACACGGATAGTGTAGGTGTCTTGTCAAATATTTGAATGCTACGTTCTTTTCTAGTTTTGATCCGGTTTATACTGTTTTACTCCGCCCCTCACCTTCCTCACTTCACCCTTTGTACCGGTAGCAACGTCAATGTTGAAAACGCAATGTCAAATGAAGAAGAATTTGTATTATTTTTTCAAAAATTTTATTACTTAATAATTATATTTCCATAATATTTCCATCTGGCCTTTTACAAGTTTTCCTTATTTTATTTTTAATCTAGAATATCTCTATCACTTATGTTATATATCGATTTAAAATATAATAAAATTTCACTCTAAAAGTTTTTATCTAACGCTACTTTTCTTTTCACTCACATCAATGCAAAGCTCAGCTTAAGTCTAACGAACTATAATACTATCGATATTATCGATAGTATCGATGGCACATCTTAAACTACTATTGAAAGCGCTAATACTATCGATAGCATCAATATTCTGAACTATCGATTGTCAGGAATTATTCAATAATATTGCAAGTAAATTCAAAGTGATGTATAAAATGAAAGTAATAGAGAGTACACTGGTACCTATTATATAGTGGTTATTACATATTCCAAAGTGCTTCCCTTATGATGCCAACCAATTTAATAAATGTCTAAATAATTCATGACAAATTCAAAAAAACTACTGACACCCGTCGGGGTTTAAACCCATGATCTAAGCGATCAGAAACCATACTCTAGGCTCTAGCTAACCATCTGAGCAATCACGTGCTCCGCGGGAGTCAGTCTGTTTTTTTTTAAACGTTTACATTTAATAACCTTCTATGTACAAAAACATGATTTGCACATATCGAAAATTAATTATTGACATTTATTTGACTGTATTTTACATGTGAACTAGGTACCCACCCCAGCTTCACAGGGGACTTTACAAAAAATATAAAATTATTTATAAAAAATATTATATAAATATAAATATACTTTACAAAAAATATTAATGTTATACGCAACATAGGCTATGTTGCGAATAACGCTTTGAGAACTTTCTCTTTGAGTTAAATGAATACAAACAAAAATTTCATCATCTTTCTTGGTTATTTAATTTATTTTGATAAGACTTAATACTTACTGTAATTATAGAAATAGCTTTCATGAATGTCAATTTTTAAAAGTAGAAAAATGGATAAAGTATGTTATCCTTAAGGGATAGATATATGCCATCGCGAACTTTTCTGTAGATATTGGATACACAATTCTACCATACATTGTTTTATTATATCTCAAAGGGTTTTGGCAGCGTTTTCGTTAAAAAATCCCAGACGGCTCATTTTTTCTTCAACAAATATCGTTAACGTACACACAAATCAGTACAAAACCGTTGCAAATTATATAAAACCTTTAAAAAATTATATAAAAAAATAAAAAACCTTAACAAATTATATAAAAAACCTTTCTCGAGAGTTACGCCATCGAATGGTGGAAACCGCTTGGAAATTGATGCAGTAGTTTTTCTGTTTAGTGCGAACAGACAGACAGACTGACGCGCGGGGGACTTTGTTTTATAATATGTATTAGTTGATAAATATTTTCAAAAATAAATTATTCTGGTGCTACATTCAATATATCAATTTATTTGTTTATACATTTCTCTCATATTAAATGGGTGACTTTGTGTTTTTAAACCACAATGAACAGATGAGCATAATTTATCCGTATCCATTCTAAGCACCCGAAAACTTTTCTTCTATAAATCACTTTGAATTTACTTTCAATAATATCGCATAATTCCTGACAATCGATAGTTCAAAAATATCGATACTATTTATAGTACCAATAGTTTTTGGGTTAAAATAGCAAATTTTACGATACTATCGATAGTATTAGCACTTTCAGTAGTATTGTTTAAGATGTGCCATCGATACTATCGAGTGTATCAATAGTATTAACATGTGACGATACTATCAATAGCACTATCGATATTCTGAATAGTTTTCGAGGTCAATTATTAATAGTCAAACTATCGATGGTTCTGCAACACTAACATCAAGATTTAGTACACTAATGATAAAGATTTAAAAAAGTTTTTTTTAAATAAAAATTCATATTTATATTTCCTGTTCTAATCTAATTAATTTTTTTATTTTTTTACTACATTTGGTAATATATAATTTTTCAAGACTCAACACGACTCGTATCCAGAGCCGTAAAAATGTTGACAAAAAAAAACATCCTTTTCATTCATCCTAACGTCTATCAAAATTACATTATTTTTGTCTTTCTGTCACTTCCACGTGCTTAGTACTTTACTTTTGTGGACTTATTTTAATAACATAATAACACATTGTTATGAGTTAACTTAAGCAAGTTTCAGTGTAATTAACCTGAAAAGGAATTAAGTGTTGAATTGTAATTACAACCATGGCTTCAACTTCTTTGGTAGAACAGCTTCAAAAGCTTTCAGTACCTCAATCATCAGTTTATAAAGATGACAGAAGAAAAGCCTCCTTACTTTTCGATCCTAAGGAAGCAGCCTTAAAAGATCGCGATACTTTTTATGAAATTGGTCTTAGCGGTTTGAAAGAATTAATAGCATTGTATGAAGGATTCCGAGTGTATGAAGATTCACTGTATAGCATTGCCTCAAAAGATTTTAACCGAGCAGTAGAGAGTAAAGAAGTAAACCAAAATTTAAATCAAACTATTGAAAAGTTTCTTCTGCAATTATCTCCATATTTTCTACTTCAATCAACACACAAAGCTTTGGAATGGTTAGTCAATCGGTACCACATTCATGAATACAACCAAGAGGCAATCATGGTGCTAATCTTACCTTATCACGAGACTAAGATATTCATAAGGTTTGTCCAAATATTAGAGATAAAACCCAATTCAAGGTGGAATTGGTTAGAACCTATACAGAAAAAGGGTATTCCATTAACAAAACAGGTTCTTCATAATCAATGTGTATCAAATACAGCGACTCTTCAGTTTATAGCTAAAACAACATCAAATTTTGTTATTGAATTTGGAGAGAGAGCCACACAATTGAGTACAGTTTTTGCATTTTTTTGTTCAACAGCCATCGGAGCCATGAATACTGCTAAATATGTCACTGAATCTATAGTGAATGCGCTTTTACCCACTATTGTGAAGGGTTTGGATTCCACCATCGCTGATTTCAGGTCATCGGCTTACGTAGTACTGGGATATCTATGTACTAAAGCCACTTTGAAAAAGAAAACTCTAAATGAGTTGACGGTCCGATTACTCACTTCTGAAGATGATCTATCATATGATGCAATTTTACTTATTAATTTGATCTACAATAATCAGAAGCACTTAACGAAAATGCCGCTCGAAGTTCTGAGTAACATTTCAGTGGATGTTATGAATGATATATGCAAACATTTGAAGAAATTGGTTGAGTTGAAAATAAATATCCAAGCATTTAGTTTAGCGTTTCTATCGAGTGTCTTAAATATCATACAGAAAGACATCGAGAACTTTCGCCTGTATTGTCAGTTGCCTGAAATATTTGTTGATGAAGTTGACCATAAAAATCAGCAGCCTGAAAAAATTGTTAGGTGAGTAAGGAGAGTATCAAATAAAATAGGAAATTTATTTAATTTTTAGATATTATTCCTTGATAGATGAGTATTTTCAAGCAGTGGTATTTAAAAAAAAAATCGCTTATTGTAACAAAACTATAATAGTAAGTGATATGATGTTGCAACGTTCTTTGTAGATATTGATAAGTTCTACAAAATTGTAGTACATCACTTTGTCACAATCTTCAATCGTTTTCAGAGTGTTCGCAATTAAAGAAAGTTTTTTTGGTATATTTTTACTTTATCGAAGTTTTGGTAAGGAACTCTATTTTTTTTAAACTAACTAAAGCCTATGTCACTCCAGGATAGTATAGCTTTCCAACGGTGAAAGAATCTTTCAAATCGGTACAGAAGTTTCGGAGCCTATTTGAGACAAACAAACAAAAAATCAAACCTTTCCTCTATTCTTTTCTATAATATTTATAATATTAGTATAGATAAATAATGCATAAATATCAACTTAATACATATTTCAGAAAAATTCTTTCTTTGGATATTAATTAAATCTTATAAAAATGTGTTTCTATTTAATCATAAATTCTTATTTCAATTTCAGGTGCATATTGAGTTCATTGCACGTGTCAAAAGATAGCAATAATGGAGAGGAAAGTGATATTGAAATTATTGATGAAGATGATGCTTTCTCCAGTAAAATAACATCCTGGTATTCACAGTTTTTAAAAAATATAGAAAACAAATATCCTGATGTTTTCGATAAGGTAATTAAAAAGGAAATGAGCTCAGAATCAAATATTTCCATACAGAAAAGGGTTCAACTATCAAAAGTACTGGGATTTAAACCAGCTGTAGCTCATAAAGTCGGTGGTACTTATTTATTCGAGAATTTAAACCACATTAATCCAGAAATGAGAGTTGAAGCGGTCAATTATATAGCAAAGGAATTTGAATTTTTGAAGATTGAAAATCGAGATTTTGTGAAGGATTCCATCTTGAGTAGATTAGAAGATGATAATATAGATGTCGTTGATGCAGCATTAGACATCTCGAGTGAACACCTCAATGAAATATTAAATGAGAATGACCTAACAAAAATATTTGTCCGCATAGTTACAAAAGATTCGAAAAAATGGCGTCAAGTTATAACAAAGGCTATACTCAAATTCTGTTCCTTAGACACATTTCCAATTAATCAGGAAACAGTGCTAGCGATATTTCCATATTTGTTTTCAAATGATACCGATGCAGCAGAGATGACTTATAAAATATTGTCTTCATCTTGGGGCAGAAGATTCGGATTTGAGGAAAAAATATCGAAAATCGATCAATCTATGAGTGACAATTATGAATTACTGAATCAAATAATTTTCAGAATGTTCTTTGTAGATAGATCTATCAATGTTGGAGGTATACTTGATATAAATCTACTGGATAAAGAAAACACTCTTGATATGTATGTATTTATACTGCTCAAGTTTTGTTCTCCCAATGGAGTATCGGTACAAGATTCTATGGACATCCTGAATTTAATATTGAAATCTGTTGAAACGAGAGCGATTGTGTCAACCGTAGAAACCTCATCGTTTGCCTCCGATTCAATGACAGAATTCATGAAACTTGCTAGAAAAAATAAAATTGTATTTGAAGTTTTGCTGTACATATTCTCGAAGATTATAGAACAGTTAGATAAGAAAACTGTTACTTCACCGTGGTGCAATATTCTGGAGACTCCAGAAAGGATTCTCATCAAACAGTTATATGAAATACTTATTACTGGCTGTGGGATTTCATTATATGGGACACATTACGCTGACTTGCTAAACAAACTTCTGGAAAAATTATTTAAAACGCCCAAAGAAAGATTCGAATTCGTAGCTAACATAGCTTGTGGGCATATTTTATACGCAATTGATCCAAAGGATGTTATAAGCCCGGAACTTCAAATTAGAAGTTTGAAACTGATGACTAATTTTATATCACTTCAAAAGGATGCCAATTGGATCTGTGACTCTGATGCTTTCATTTTATGTATACTTTTGGATTTAAATCATTCCGTTGAAACCATAAGGAAGTGCACATTGGACGTTATTCAAACTCTTCGGATTAAAAACATTCCAGGAAAAAATATTTATATGCAGTTGCTCATAGCATTGATGTCACATTCAGAGGAATTATTACTTGATCATGAACAACTGCCCCAAGCTCTTAAGACAATTCTTGGCCAATCATCTAGAGACCCTAAATTATTTAGAAAGGAATGTTTGCTAAAATTAACAGGAATATTAAAAGGCGACGCTCCATCTCACGTCAAATACAGCTTAGTAAGAGTTCTATCATCTATTAACAATACCGCTGCTTTCACTCACATATTGCCAGCCTTAAATGGCTTAGAGAAACTCATTAAACAAAATGAGCTCGATAAAAAATTTACATTCGATATTTACGAATCAAGTCTCATTAGTTCTGTTTATAGTAGAATAAACGAAGTCACAGCAACAACATTTGACCAAGAAGCTGTCTGGAAATCTATCGAAATCGGTTTGAAAGAATACAGGGAATGTATTCTGAAGACAGATCAAACTTTTGTCAGTCCATGTGTGATGATGTTAAAACAAATCAATGAAGAAGTATTTTCAAAAGTTCCCGATGAAAGAAAAACCCAGCTGATCCATCTCATTACTTTCGCCGGTACTTTTAGTAACAATCCTAACATATCGAGTGCAGCTTCAAAGGTCATGAAGAAAATACATTTAAATTTCAAAGATTTCAAGCCTATCCTCGATGGAATGCTGAATGCCGCGGACCCAGCTGGCAATGTGTCCAAGAAGAAGAAGGCGACGGTTTCTATGCTTTCGTATCAACTTTCTGAAACGGACGAATGGCGGCTTGGAGTAACCATCTTAGAATATGTTCAGAATAAGAAAAAAATGACCGTGGATAATACGTTTATATCATTGCTATTTCAAATTCTAAACAAGTGCTTGCGCTTTGAAGAACAGTCCTACGTGGAATATACAAAACAATTAATACTTTCATCTTTATGGTATTTCTGTAAGAAATTCGGAAACGAAACCGATAAAGAGGAGCTTAAAATACTGAAAGGCTTGTTTGATATTGAATTAGTTGTGCAATGTATCCGAGGAACTCAAAATCCACAAACGCAACATCATGCATTAATTTTGTTGTCTCACGCTGCATACATGCTACCGGAACAAGTTCTACATCATACAATGGAAATATTCACGTTCATGGGATCATCTGTGTTAAGGCACGACGACGCATACAGTTTCCAAATAATAACAAAAATTATTGAAACCCTAATACCTATTCTAGTGAAGTTAGACAAAAATGTAGATGAATATACTGAAAAAGAAATCCAGCAATTGCAAAAACGTGTTGTACCTGTATTAAGAATATTTGCCGACGTTGTATTGCATGTACCCGAACATAGAAGATTGCCACTCTACAAGAAACTCATAGAAACTCTTGGCCCCAATCAATTCCTATGGGTCTTCCTGGCTTTGTTATTGGAAACACATATTACACATTTTAGTGATAGTAAGAAAACGGATAAAGCACCACCAAGAAATTTGGCAGAGCAAGAATCTCCTGTTAACAGAATGGACTTTGGACAAAACATCTTACTTGAGTTTCCGCCTGAGGTGGGCTTAGAGAATTTCATCAAACTAACTATATACATGAAATCATTGCCCTTACAAAAAGATGAGAATGCTATGGAATCAGACATAGACCCAAGTGAAATATTTAGTGTTAATGGACACACACCAATACAGTTGAGACATTACAAGTATGTTATTGTCACATTTATGAATACCTGCCTATCGTCATCGAGATTCATTCATCACAATTCTCTCGCTACTGATATAAAAGTTATGGAGTCACACTATAAGACGTATATAATTAATATATTAACTTTTATTCAAAGTGTATCGAAAATTGGTGATGAGAACCCAGCTAAATACTGGCGTGTTATGCTACATCATAGTTATGATTTATTGGATCACACAATTAATTTGCTTTCGGCACCAATGTTCTTGTCTGTTGTCCGTGGCTTGTTAAAACATACACTGAAAACTGTTCGACGAAAATCTATGGAATTATTGAATTCAAAGATACAGTTCAGTCCAGAAATGTTTAATGATGTTGACAAAGAACTCGTCTTCTCATTGCTACCAGCTTTATTGGATATCGTGAAGACTATTGGAAACCATGATACCAATATGGATGAGATGGAAGCTCAGGAGTTGGAACTAAATCAGCAAACAGCTTTATTATCATTAAAACTTTTAGCAAGAATGTTGGCTGCAGAGAACCGCGAACCTTTCAAACCAGTTTTAGAAACAGTAACGGATTACACATGTGATGCTTCGATACCTGGCAATGTTATGGCTTCTATAGTTCTATGCTTAGCTGAACTCTGCAGCAACTTAAAGGCACACGCTTTGGGAAGTCTTAGAAAATTCATGCCAGCTTTGATCAAAGTGTTAAAGAAACAACGAAAATCAGAAACTCCAGAATTAGTTTTACTTAGTACTGTCACCGCGATATCAAAGATAGTAGAAAGTTTACCATTGTTTTTGAGTCCATATTTGCAAAAAATACTTTATGAGTACGCAATATTATTAGCAAAATGGCAAGAACAAGACCAAGAATGTAGTAAGGTTTCAGCCGTCGTATCCAAACTAGTGAATATTAAAAAGAAAATAGCTGGCTCTATTCCTCCGCGAGTCTTAATACCAGTAACAAACGAAACTCATCAAATAATTCTGGAAAAGGAAAATTACAGCGCAGTGGGGCCTGTTATGTCGATTTTGGCAGATAGCTTCGCTAACGTCACAACTGCCGATTTTAATGCCTTACAGCAAGATTTAACTTCATTTTTCTTAACCGCTTTGCAATTACGAAGTGATGCGTCAAATAAAAACGTAGACGCTAATGTAATAGATTCAGCTGAGGATGAAGTAGTCAAAGCATTGGTCAGCCTTGTGCTTAAACTATCTGAAACCAGTTTCAGACCATTTTATTTCAAGATATATGATTGGGCTATAAGGACTAATATCGAAGGACATAAAGATAGAAGTATCACATTTTACAGGTATTTAATTCTATACAATTTTTTTTTGTATATCTAGTTAAATCTTTGACCATAATCAATTACTAACATCATACTATTTCATTATACTTTCAGGTTAAGCAGCGCTATAGCAGATAGACTGAAAGGCCTGTTTGTTTTATTCGCTGGCCACTTTGTCAAAAATGCTGCAGACTTATTAGATGCCTGTAATAACAGCAAAACTGAAGAACTCTACTTTGAATCCGAGGAAAAAGATATTCTGCTCATTAATTATATCATAAAGACTTTGCACATCGTGTTCTTATATGACAATCAGAGTTTCCTCAACAAGGATAGATTTGAGACACTAATGCAGCCAGTGGTAGATCAATTGGAAAATACAGTTGGTGGGATTGCAAGTTTTAAGTCCAGAGCCACAGAATTGATAATTCCTTGTATATCTCAATTTGCTGTCGCTACCGCTGACGATTCACTGTGGAAACTGTTAAATTATCAAGTGCTGTTAAAGACCAGACATAATGACGCAGAGATCAGGTATTTTGAAGCATTTATATATCATACATGAATTTATTAATATTACTAATAGTGATAGTATTTATTAATTGTTATTTTTTTTGTAGGCTTATTGGTCTAGATTGTTTGGTAGCGATGGCATCTCAGTTGGGTAGCAACTGGCTCCCTCTACTGGCGGAGAGCGTTCCATTCCTCGCAGAGTTACTTGAAGACGGAGATCAAAGAATTGAAAGCGCCACGAAGAACGCTGTTAGAACTCTTGAACAGATACTAGGAGAACCTCTCGAAAATTATTTTTAACGAGACATTTTATAAATTTATAATAAATATTCATGTTTAAATTGATTGTTATTTAGTGTTATCTCAACCAAAATTAGATTTAGCGCCATCTGTACTTCATAATGAGAGTTTTGTGGCCAATACAAGTACAATTTTAACCATCATGTTAGTTACTTAAACATTACACAGATGACACTTATGCTAAGATAGTTTTATCCCTACTAATATTATAAATGCGAAAGTAACTCTGTCTGTCTGTCTGTCTGCTACGCTTTCACGCCTAAACCACTGAACTGATTTTAATGAAATTCGGTACAGAGATAGAGTTGACCTTGAGAAAGAACATAGGATAGTTTTTATCCCAGACTTTTGAAAGGTTCTCTTGGAAACGCGATATAACCGAACTCCACGCGGCGAAGCTGCGGGCGGAAAGCTAGTTACACATAATTATGTTGAAGTGTTTTCTTAATATTCAGAATATCTATTATGTCTAAAATTAAACTTGGAATGTGAATATTATTTCTGATAGTTAATTCTTTTTCTACATTAAAAGTACCTTCTGTAGTTTTCCCGATAGTGCACTTTTTCTGTTGGTTCAGTTTGTCTGCAATATTAAATCTCTTGCTGAAGGATTTGGAAATGAAAGGCCTTTCAACTTAATTACACTGTGATTGGGAAGTCTATATTTCTAGACTCTAATGAGATTCATCGTATGAATTTCTTTTGTTACTTTTCTATAGAAGACCCATTAAATATTTTGTATTAACTATGTACTGATACATTTCTATGTTTTTAATATATGCTATTATAATCTTTGTTCTAATTTTTCGAAACAATATTTAATTATCGGTATATTTTATCATCCTTTTCTTGGTGGTTTTTAATTTGATCCGATCGTTTATACAAGTTTTAACAAATGAACCCAGGTATCTTACAATTCTTAGCGTGTTCAAAATAAATCGGTTATTAGTGTTTTCCTTAATAATAAAAAGGGTGCAGTTAAGAATAATTGTTAAATTTATTTATTTATAAATTTCATAATATTATGTTTATATCAGTATATAATATAAATAAATTTCAGATTCAAATTTGTTCATTTGTTTATTTTTTAAAGAAGGTTTTCATTCAAGTAATTAAAAACCTCAAGTAATTAATAAGTTTATTCTTGAAAAGCAAGTATTCTCACTATAACTTGGTTAAAAAATTAAAAATCTATTTTAAAACTGATCATTAATCTTAAGTGTTGGAAAAATATAGGCAATTTACTACATAATAACAATATCACAAACTTTTACCAATAAGTGTATTTTTAATGTTATAAGTAACTGTAACGACATCATTTATTATAAGGTATAATTGTAATCTCACATTTTTTAAATAATGAAAATGCTTATCAATTTTGACATTGACATTTGACATGATAGATTAATTCGATTTGACTCCTATACCTACCATGAAGTCTATTTTTTTTATAAATTAGGACTGTCTTTGTTATTTTGTGATGAATATGGGCGTTATTTTGGAAATTTCGTTTTTTTATTGTGTATAAAATTCATGAAACTAAAAATGTCAAATATTGTAGAAAACTCATTTTTGGTAAATATGTGTCCGAAAGTCCAACAATAAATAAGAACTATTTATGCGGTCAATTAATTTATTAATATTGGTTGAGATGGAACAATAAGTATAAAATATTTTAAGTAACATAATTTGTAAAGGTGATTTTATCCGCAACCCTTAAAAAGTATGATTGAGTTTTCTTTAATTTTAATCTAGATATGTCGATACATAATAGTGTTGTCTAGGCAAACCATGGCGTCTGAAATTTATTTGACGTGTGTCCTTTTTGTATATATATTGTAAGTGGTCTCGTATATATATCTTTATATATATAATTCTTCTGTGAGTGTGTATGTCACTGAACTTCTCTCAAACGACTGGGCCGATTTTGATGTAATTTGTTGCGTGTGTTCAAGGGGATCTGGGAATTGTTTAGATTCACAATTTTGTCCGCTGGACAATGTTTTTTAAACTAATTTTTAATTTTTAAGTAGTTGTTGATATAAACGTTTTTTTTGACATTAGATTTGACAACTAACTAATATGTCAATCATTCTGTCGCACTTCAAAACACGGAGATTTATGGCTTTAATAGGTAAACTCCAAAAATATAAATAAAAAAACGTAACAGATATTTCTTGATTATAGGGCGATACGAAGTTCGTCGGATCTTCTAGTATATATATAGTAATATTCATAATTATTTTTAGACAAAACTTCTTTGTAATACTCAACGTATTTCGTGAAATGAATGAGACATTATTTACAAAAAGTAGAACAAAACTCAAGTGAAGACTTATAAAGGACTTTTCGGAAGTTAATCACAGCCATGTAAATGAAAAAAAAAAACTTAATTTTACGTGAATATAAAAATACTCACTTAACTGAACTGAATTCATGTCAATAATAATGATTTTTATTTTAACTTTATATATCAGTGGCGTGCATACCATAGATGCAAATAAGCACTGTAAATCCTACCCATATAACAACTAAAACTATATTGTTTAACTCTTACTTACATACTTCTTAACATACATTACGAAATACAAAATAGACATTTAAAAAGACATTTGATTCCTGATTTGTCAACAAGTGCCATTTATCAATGTAAAAACAAACCATTTTCGATCGGCCGCAGGCCGCTGCTAACTGCTAGCGCCGCTATGCAGCCAAAGCGGCGGTATGCACAACCACTCTCTGCTTATTTTCCATACAACAATTTTTCTCAAAGACGATCTACAAATCTCGTGTATGTAGGCAGGAAATGTTTGTATGGTGAGTGTAAAACTAACACATGCATAGTGTTTGAGACTTATTATTTTGTATTAGGTATTTAAAATCTCGTAGAAAGGTCCGTTAATTGTCAAATAAAATGGGACTCTCTGATTGGTCGGTAAACTGTTGTTATGCTTTTCATGTCATTTTATTATTATTGAATATTGTCATTTGTTTATCTAAGCACAGGTGAATAAGTTATAATTAGTAAAAAGTGGATTAATGTATTAACGAATTATGGAAAATTATAGCTGTGAGCTCTGTGCTTGTGATATGTGTTTAATGAAATTGTCGTTTGGTAATAAAATTGAAATAAGTGTAAAGTAAAGGTGTGTGACCAGTTGTGAGTGAACTAAATGAAAGGTAATAAGTTATTCGTTTTAATAAAAAGTATTATGATAGTTTAAATTACTTAGCAGGTTGTGTACACACAAATAAGTTATTTTGTTTGCCTTTGTTTTTTCAAATGATAATAACAAAAATGTTTGAATCTCCTCTGGATATTCCTATTTAAATAACTTTTATAGAGCTGTGATGAACAGATCGTAAACGTTTTAAGGTATTTTTGGTACTCAGAGGTACTCAGTTGAAAGATTCATAAAATATTATATAGATGTTCGTTCTGATCGGACTGCTGTATCATTATACTCGAATATTATCAATGTTTAAATGAAATTAATATTTTTTGTTTAAAAACTACATAATAATATAAATATTAGTTTCATGTAAAATTTAAATCAATACTTGCGAAAGATATCATTATTATCAATGTTTTAGAGGAGGACATGATTTTTTTTTGATGTCGCAGGGAAACTCTTTTTACGAGCCGTCCAACCGGCCTTGGTGGGGCCGGAAGGGATGTGTGAGGCTCGGCCTGGGCAGGCCTCTACTCACTAAAACCACTGCGAAAGCCATCAGCCGCTATGTCGGTGTACCCCGGATCTGTCACCGACAGGGCACACCAGCGACTGGCCGGTCCTGGCAAAGACCGGGCTTACTACTTCGGAGAATGGGGGTGATCCCGGCAATTAGGACCACCCCGACGACGCCGGGCTTTCAATAGGGCCGGGTTACCACGCCGACCCCAGCCCGGAACACAGGGGTGCTATTGGAGGCGTTGGAATTGCCTCCGTCGCACCCCCGTACGTCGCCTGCGGAGGGAGGGAGCATCAGCCGCCCTCTCCCTTTCCCGCTCAGATGCCTCCTTCGTGGACATGACCGTCTCACAGAAAGAGAGGAGGAAATGATGAAAATTGGTATTTTATTTTTCAAACATTATTGCTTACCCCTACCTCAAATCGCTGTGCACGCCACTGTTATACAGGGTGACTGGTGAATTACTATCAATATTTAAGGAGAATACTCGGTACATGATTCTCATTCGAATTATGTAAAAAAAATAGGTACTTAATTTTTGACAAAATTTCCGTATGAATAAATAAAGTGTTGACACGTTCCAAGTGTTCAAGTGTGGACGCGTGCGGCGGCGTGCTGATACAACACCACGTCACGACACGCGTATGTGTGAGTTTCAGTGTATACCTAATCTGTAGGGTGTTCACACGATGCGTAATTAATTACATAACTTTTGGTTAACTTTACTTAGAAGTTTATTCATATTTATGTTATATTAATTTTTATTTTGTCATATATGATCGTCAAATATCACATCCTCAAATATCGATAGTAATTCACCAGTCACCCTGTATATACATATGTACAATACAATAACTATTTAAAATGAAAGAAAGAACAAAATTTTAAGTAGGTATGTTTATTTCCTACATACAGGGTGACTGGTGAATTACTATCAATATTTAAGGAGAATACTCGGTACATGATTCTCATTCGAATTATGTAAAAAAAATAAGTACTTAATTTTTGACCGAATTTCTGTATAAATAAATAAAGTGTGGACACGTTCCAAGTGTTCCAAGTGTGGACGCGTGCGGCGGCGTGCTGATACAACACCACGCCGCCGCACGCGCGTGTGTGTGTGTGTGTGTGTATACCTAATCTGTAGGGTGTTCACACGATGCATAATTAATTACATAACTTTTGGTTAACTTTACTTAGAAGTTTATTAATATTTATGTTATATTAATTTTTATTTTGTCATATATGATCGTCAAATATCACGTCCTCAAGTATCGATAGTAATTCACCAGTCACCCTCTATATGTACTTTGTAGATTTGATTTAAAAAAAAGGATACTTGAGTATATGTCGATCCTGGAATTATTGTTTTTTATTTAATTAGTTGATATTCTACCATATTTGTTCTATTAAAAATATATTTTTATCATTTGTTTTCTTGAAATTAATATTATATTATCTTGTAAGCATAAATTAAAATGTCCTAGGTTGGGATAGCTATAATTAAAATAAAAATTGAATTTAGTTTTATGTCTTTTCTATGGTAAGTAATAGACGAAATTAACCTCTTTTCCAGGCTTCGAAACTATCCTCAACAACCTTCAATTCGATGATCAAGGGGTAAGAGTATATTTGAAAATATAAATTTTACATATTTTTTTGAAATAACATTACATATTTTTTGAAATAACATTACATTATATTTGACTTTTTTTTTCATTCGTACACAAATCTGTTATAAAAAATTGTCGTAAGAATACTGTTTTGTTCTGTCTGTCAAAATCGTTTGTAGGAACACGTAAAGATTCGATTACCTATAAAATTTAATATATAGAAGTCAGGACTCCTGATTCCTGGAGCAGTAAAAGAACAATTAACGAAATCTAAGATAAGCCAATTTTACTAACTTGGTTTAATATTGGATATTCGCGAGAAAAAACCCATCCATAGAGCTTTGATTTGGAATCATGAAATTTGATGCTAAACAATATTTTAAAGCTGATATATAAAATAGTACAAAGCATAGTTGTGTGATTGCAACGTCATTAATTGCAAAAAGTTTTGTTGCTTAACAGTTTTATTTGGCACTTTCATTGGTTCTATCATATTTTTCCCAGAATTACTATAATATCCAATCACCGCTTAATCCATTCTGTGGTACAGAACCCTTAGCTTACCAGTTTCTCTTTGTTGCTTTTTTCTCTCGTGCCAGTACGATAAAAATGTTGATAAGGAAAATTGGAGACTTGTAAAATTCAAGATAATAAACTTTTAATAATATATTGAACTTATATACTGCTATTTGATAGAACCTAATAAAAAAATACTATGAAAAAGGATTAAGGAGCGCTGGGCGATTTATTTCACATAAAGTATTTACGGTAAGTGAGTAGATTGAGAAAACGATTTTATTATGCAACCCTTTTCAACACTTTTATGTTTTGCCACTTTGATATCAAAAAGTCGGATGGAAATAAGATGGTGATAAATTTTTATGATACTTTTAATTTATAATTCAAGAATGATAAGGCAGATTATTTTTTATTCTAAATGGTATAACGTAAGAAATATTACAAAATAAATAATTAGGTTATATACTTTTTGTTACTCTATATGAAATGTTGATTTTATTGTTTCGAAATAACTTGTGAGAAGGGTATATTCTATTATCAGTAGATTGATGTATCAATTTCGCCATCAACATGTCGTTGACTTACCCAAAAGATGTTCAAGAGCGATTTATCATCTCAACTTTCTTATTGGGATACTTACTTTCTTGTGGAAAAAATAAATTGAAAGTCCTTTATTGAATTCTCAGTCCTTACTATGAATATATATTTATTTTTTATTCTTGATCAACAAGATATCCGTATTCTAGAAAATTGAAAATAACTGTTGCTTATACTAATATTATTACTTTACTTATGTATTCCCACTTATCAAAAGTTTCTTCTCTGTGGTGTGTAATGAAGGATGAGAATTATTTCGATTTTAAATACAATTTGCACTCTTTGCCTGTATGGATTGAATTTCCATTAAAGCTAGGTAACTGATAAGTAATTATACAGGGTGACTGGTGAATTACTATCGATATTTGAGGACGTGATATTTGACGATCATATATGACAAAATAAAAATTAATATAACATAAATATTAATAAACTTCTTAGTAAAGTTAACCAAAAGTTATGTAATTAATTACGCATCGTATGAACACCCTACAGATTAGGTATACACTGACACTCACACATACGCATGTCGTGACGTGGTGTTGTATCAACACGTCGCCGCACGCGTCCACACTTGAACACTTGGAACGTGTCAACACTTTACTTATTTATACGGAAATTTTGTCAAAAATTAAGTGCCTATTTTTTTTACATAATTCGAATGAGAATCATGTACCGAGTATGCTCCTTAAATATTGATAGTAATTCACCAGTCACCCTGTATAACTAATAGTAGATAAGTTACCCAAAGTAACGCGACATTAACGAAATCAGTAATTGTTATAATACCCATGTGTCAGTTTTTTTAATATTCTTTAACAGCTATAGAATAAATCCATAGACAATATACCTATAACATTTACATTTCATTCTTCTCAAACTTAATATGTATTTAATTATGTAATTATGTAAATTTTCTACACTTCATTTCACCTTTCTTGTAAATGAGACTCTCCGTCGCTAACAAATTGTAAATGTGTCCTCATTGTTTAATATGAGGGTTGTGTGTGGAATTTATTGCCTAAAAAATGTTCCACTCATATTGAGTTATAAAAAGGTATATGGAGTTCCAATGCCAATAACATATTAGTATAATATGTATATATATATATTTGAGATATGAAGTAAAAAATACAAGTATTTATTTTATTCTTTACTAACTGTTATATTTCATAATAAAATAAAGAGAAATAGAACCTTCGGAAACCCTAAGAAATATCAGTTACTGCTTTTGCAAAGGAAACTTTGAACGCAATTTAATAGACTGAAGCCAAGCCAAATGCTGGCAACTATATAGGAAAACTATCAATAAAAGTTTGCTTTACAAGTGTGAGGGAATATCGACCAGTTTGTCGATATTTTTGTCAGAAATGAAGAAGTTAAAACAACACATAACTTAGTTCAAAACAGCTTCAAAATAACTACAGAAGACCTTTTTTACTTACCATGAATTACAAGTATTTTTTTTTATTCAAGTTATTTTTATATTTTTCATGTATATAGGGAAACATTATACGCACGTAACTATTTCTAGACTACTGTTGTTAAACAACTTAAAAATAATTTATAGAAAAGCAAACTATCTGCATGTTAACTTACGATTCCTATTCATTTTTATTCCATCCCTTCATAGCTTTGTAATAGTTATAGTATATAATGCAGTAATTAGTAAATGTATCAGAAAATATAAATACTACATGACTAGTCTCATTTAATGACAATCAATAATAAAAATAGAAATAATTTAAATCAAAATTAGAATTCGGTACATAGTGCAGTAAAAATTTTGCAATAGCAAATGTATTTAGTAATACAATATGCAGTATATGATTTACTCGTACAGAAATAGGCATTGCAGTAGAAATTAAAATGTTTCAATAATTGAGCTTTTGATATTAATTATTTCATGTTGAATTTATTTCAGTGGGGATTTGGTATATGATATGAAAATAGCTTTGATGCTGATTTACATACTTAGTATCTTTATTATGTAAATGTTTTCTAATACTAGAACAAATTTTATGATTTAATTAAAATTGAGGCATAAAACACAATGAACATATAGACTTTATGTCAAGTATTGGATGATACAAATTGATTTAATCTTAAAAACATGGATCATCATTTATTAAAAAATAAATTTTTGTACGTCCTAAATCATTGTAGTATTAAAGTTATTTATAGAGTTTTTTAAAACTGAAAAAATATAATAGGTACGTACCTAATTCTTAAATTATACAGAATCTGCTTAAACTTGAGTGAAATCAAAACCATAAGTATGTATTTATTACAGCCGAATATTTTATTGAAACCTTTGGATCGTGAGTGCTTTAATGCGTTTGTTTTTTGTGCTCATGTGTAATAAAGAATTAAATACCATTTTAATAGTAACACTGAACGTGTCAATAAAACTATATTTTTAAAATTTATGTTGTGCTGGAGAGATAATTAATACTTCTTGTATATATTCTTAAACATGTCCTTATTATATTATAGTCTAGTAATACTCTTTAAAACAAAAAGATCGTGAAATAATATACACATTATTACGGCATTTAAAACTCTAGTAAATAATGGTTGTTAGCTAACTAGACCAAATGCTTAGAGCTAACGTTAATTGCATATACATATAAAAGACAATAGACATTTAAAAATAAAATAGAATTAATTTAGAAATTTAAAAAATGACTGTGAATTTAAATGTTGAGCTGAACTTAGCTTATGTGATTTGTTAAGAAAAACAAAAGCTCCGCCGCGACAGCTGTTAGCTGCCGTGACCAGGATTCGAACCTGGGTTACTACGGCCACAACGTAGGGTCCTAACCACTAGACGATCACGGCTATCGGAGCTGGTGAATGGTTTATTGAAATTTGGGTACAATTTACTCACACTGCCGCAAATAATTGCGTAAGCGCAGAGAAAGTATATCGTGTTACAGATAAATTTAGTAATTACTCTACTTATAACGCAATTATATTAAATAATAACCAGATGTTTTCCAATATTGTATATTTTTATTAGATAACAATACTCATCATCATCATCATTATCACTATCAGCCTATCAGAGCCACTGCTGAGCAATGGCCTCTTTCTCACATGGAGTAGGTTCGATCATTAACCACCACGCTTTCTCAAGACGGGTGGGTGATTTCAAAATTATAATTTGAAATTATATGTAAGTCCTCTTTTCCTCACGATGTTTTCCTTCACCGTCGGTCAGTGGTGTCTATATACTCTTAGAAAGTACATATGACTCGGAAAAATCACATTGGTCCTTGCCAGGTGTCGAACCCGCGCCCTTATGCACGAGAGGCGTGCCTTTTAACCTTTAGGCAACGACGACCTTAACAATATTACAATGCGAATTAATTCGATAAATAAGATCAATGTAATTCTTATTCAATATGAAATAAAACAATCAGAATCATTTCTTTTTAACTAAAGAACATACGGGTGTAATTAATAAGAAGGTATTAGTAAAGTTACCGAAAGGCCATCGAGTGCAGATTAGCCTTATCTTAAAACGAGAGAATAAACGTTTCGGCTATTTTTCATCAACCGTGATCACGGTAAAACATCGGAATTATGTAATTTCTAATAATAATAAAGCACATGTAGTATATCCGTATATAGTTTTATTTAAATTAAAGTATAGTTTCAGCATATAATTTAATAATTTCAAAAAAATATGTCTTTCTCCCTGAAAGTCCTTTTTATTTTAACGCATCTTTGCAAAAATCAATATTCTATGAAAGATCTTAATATTTAAGCAAAGGTAAAGGTAATTTAAGTGTAGTTATAATACATATTATTTAATTATTAAAGAAAAGATATACCCAATAATAGCATAAAGAACAAATCTCTATGAAATTAATACTATAAAAATTATTATTAAAATATTAATACAAGCTACTGCTCAATGTCATAAGAACGCATTAAGTGCTTCATATCACTTCAAGGTATTTAGAAAATATTAAATGATAAATTGAATTTTAAAGTAAAATTTAGTTTCAATAGAAAGTAACAAGCTTAAAATATCTATTAATGCGTGAGAATATTATCTAGCGAAATAGTATTAATATAAATAGTATAAATAGTAGTATTTTAGGACCAAGTGGTATTTTTCACTAAGAAACTTTACATTTTTTATGAAGTTATATATGTAAGAATATGACGGAGAAAAATTATTTCCTGCTATGAAAATAATAAATCTAAAACATCGGTATGTGATAAAGAAATAAAAAATGTATAAATCTAATCAGAAGTAATAATTACAAAGTAGGGTATAATGCTTATTGTAATAAAAACGATAATAAAATTTTGTTTCACGAGCAACGGCTCTTTATTGAATTAATGAAAATAAACCTGACAATTTAGTTGAGATAAAGAAAATTATAAGAAGTAAGGAAAGTAGAAATATAACTTTTTAGTATTTTAACAGGATCCAATACTATATAAACCCAAGGTGAAAAGTATTGAATGTTTTAAGGATCATCTCACCAAGTTTAATTCTTAATGCAAAAACAAACACGATTAATTTTATCTCCATAGAAAAAATATCAGACTATCCTAAAATGAAAAAACCTAATAATTCGTTAGTAATGAGGTATTTCTTTAATAGTTGTTGTATAAATTAAATTAAATATTATTTATATTCCAAAATTTTTTCAACCCATTAAACTTTATGAATGTTCGTTCTTCTGATTCTATATTAAATCTTGCTTAACTAATATATCAGAAACATTGATACATCAAGGTTATTTGGTAAATTTATAAAAAGGGCTAAGTTGCTTATACTGTATATATTTATAAAAGAAGATCAATCTTACAAAAGATCTGCTAGTTGTTATTATTTTGCACATTATTCCAAACTCGTGAGAGAAATATATTTAAAGAACCAATGAAAAATCCGCTGTGAAGTTGCGTCGTAGCACTAATATTATATTTTATGTTTCTGACATTTCATAACAAAACAAAAAAAAAACAACTTGTAATATATTTAGTGTAATATGGTGTTCAAAGCAATTCTCAGGACTCTATAATATTAAATTCGGTACGATTTTAGTTAATACATATAATTACATATTTATAACTCAAGTCATATTTAAAAATTTAATAATAATTTATTAGCAAATGGGAATCTTACCATAAATTTTAATTTACTTCTGTTGTAAGGAACAAAACAGATAATAATTTCAATAATACAGCTTGCAGGCCAATGTTTTAAATCGAGAAAAATATTTATCCTAAAGCTTATCCTGAATCACTCATCAAAAAACACAGAAACTGTCAAATACTTGAACGAATGAATGGCTACTGATGCGAGACGTGCTTAGCCGAGACGAGCCTAATTGACTTTTGATATCACGTACTTGATAGCTTGACCTATTCTTTTAGGATGTAGGAATGTTATCCAATCAATATTTACAGTAAAGTTGTTAGGTTTTACTTTTTTTATATTGATTAAACTGTGTCTGTGACTGTAACTTATCATTGTCAATGACTTTTCGCCAGTTCAGGTAAAAGCGCTTTTAACAGTCCTCTTTTTTATGTATCAATGTACCAAAGTACATTATTTATTTTAGTACAATAACATATCAAGTGCAAACATACAAGTTGTCCTTCACAGTGCGCTAATCCCTGGGAACATAAATGAATATCTACTATAATTTTCATGTCTTAGAAGATGAGTTGGAGGAAAAGTAAGAAGCCTTATTCAGTAGACTATCATCTTCATCTTAATTTTTTCACTTAAGTATCGTTTTCGTCTTCTAAAAATCTTTACGAAAATAAGTCAAAGTTCATTGTAAGCAAACACAGAAGAATCGAATCCAAAGAAAGCTATGAATTCATAGGAAGGTTTACTCAATATATTCAATTACCTTTCTATCGTCAGTTTTCAATCGAAATCAATTGTAGGGAATATTTTCACTATTTACTTATAATATGAGATCCATTTCCAAGTTGTTTTATAAATACAGTTAGGATATGTTCACGAAAGGCTTCAAGCCTTTTAATATAGAATTTTACTGTTTCATTTAATCGATATCAATTTTAAGTACAAGGTTTAATTGTTTATGAAAGCGATTTCCTTAATTATTGTGTGATATTGTTGTTATGTTAATGTGATAAATATTACTGTTTCGCTTTTTGAACCCAAGTAATGAAATGAATATTATTATACGTTCAATTAAGTCACAGAGTACAAGGTTTAATTCGCTTTTGCAAAAGAAAAGGTCAATCTTACATTATGTTTACGGAGGTTTATGTCAATCCTGACATTTTATCCTGAGCAAAATTTTCCCTTTATTTTACTATTAAATCCTTAAAAAAAACCGACATTTAGTCTAATTTGTATTTCACTTTGAACCAACATTTTTTATGGCTTTCATTCCTACAAAAAATATGGTTTGCACGTGATTTTTACCCAAGGGTGAAGGAATATTCTATAAGCGACAAATGCGAGATGTTATATTAGTAAATTTAGATTTATTGATTTGAAAAGAATAACAAACTGTATTTATGTGTACGCGGTTATAGATAATAAGTGTTATTCTATTTAAAGTTAAAAATAAATGAAGAATTTAAAGTTAAAGTCTATATTAAAAAATGTAAAAAAAATATTAAGGACAACAAAGTTTTTTTTTAGCTTTTATTAAATGTGGGATATTTAAAAGAATATATTATATACATGTACGTACATTTTTAGCAACTGTTCGGTTACAATGTTTTCTTTTAATTTATGATATAGCTTCATTCGCACTGGAATATGTGGAATATTTTGTTTTTATTTGTTAGGGGTCCAAATTGTAGCTATTGAAACGAGCGGTTATCCTCCACAGATTATGAAGAAATCTTGACGTCATTGTAAGTCTGATATTAAAGAGAGTCCAAGTATGTTTTCAATGTAATATTAAACTATTCTTTGACCAAAGAAAGTATTGAAGAAAACCGAACTATTACGGTTTGGTTTTAAATAAATATTATCCTAATTGTACTGGCCAAAATTCATCAAACCATTACATGTTTCCCTTGAAATTTCAACAATAAAATAAGTGATACCAAAACTTAGCACGAAATTGAAATACGAGTTCATATTGCTCCGTGAAAGTTTAAGGGATTTGCTAAAAAAGTGCTGAATTCTTTGGTTATATCAGTCACAAGCTGGTGGATTGTAGATTCTGGAACCATATATACTAATTCTCTTCTTTTATATGTCTTATTAATAATTAATTAAAGTGGTTTAATTTAATTGATAGTGAAATCTTTACTAAATATTACGCCCGTCTATTGGATCCTATTTGAAATTTTGTTTAGAATATAGTAGAAGAAAATTGTTCTGTATATTTTAACTAAATTGGTACAATTGGATTTTCGAATTGAGTGAGTTTTAAATACATATGAAAAACCTCTCGTATTTATGAAATTGGAAAGACAATAACAAATTTTTCGTTTGTATAAAACCTCATACTCGTATTTGTAGCGACGATAACAAGTTAATTTGTAAATATATATCATATAAATGACTGTGACGAAACAATGGGTTTTAATTGTCATTTTTATTGCTCCGAGTGTTGCGAGTCGGTGAATGTCCGTAACTCTTATAGAACTGTCAGAATTATTATTTATATGATGGTAACCTTTCCGTTTAATATTCATTATTTTATTTAAAAGACAGTCACCTAGTGCAAAGTTATTATAATAATTATAATTCAATAATTATGATTCAATTTGCTAGTTAGTTAAGAAGAATATATGAAATCAGGAAGGAAATGGCAAAAAAGTAAAAAAAACAGATGATTTTAACATAAGAAAAAACATCTAGGGTAATTCAAGTAAACAGGGCCAGTCAGAATATGTATACTTATATATATTATTATTTATTAACAGCCGGAGCTTTGTATTTGGAGTATGCTGTTGACGTCTGTGAGTCTGCGATTGGCTCAATTCCTTTAATAATAATCATTCAAGTTGAATATCAAACTCATGAGGAAAATCTAAGCCTCGAAGAAACGCTTCTTCTGATTTCAGTTCTACTACATTATATACATTTAATTCGTCCATAATTCTTGTCATGTTTACATATCAAAGTATGTGTAGAGTCATATAAAGCACCCATGTAACCCAACGAACGTTCTGGAAATGAATGGAACCACTTAAGTCGAAGTCATTTCCATCAGGAACTTGAAAATCAATTAAGATACAATCAAAACTCCTTAAAAATTTTGTTTTGTTGAAAAAGTTATCTACTATCTGAACCACTATTAATAATTTGAAATATTTTGATTATAAATGACTTCTACTTTTATATGAAATGTAACAGAATCTTCATAAATTAGGTAAATAGAGTTCAACAGTGTTTAGTGACATAGGCATCCCGTATTTAGAGGCATATCATCTAAAAAAGCAAAAAAACGTGGTTAAAAATTACTAACATACCTGTATCTGACATTACGAACACATAGAGAACCGTATGAAGACCTCTAGTTCGCTTGTGCTCTTTGCTGAAAACCCAAGATATCCATGGTTGAAAGGGACCTTTCAACGGGCGGGAGGATGTTCAGAACTTAGCCTCGTCTTATTTTACTACATTTACGAACGACACAGTATTGATATTTATTTTAAGCAGGAGTTTGATATATACAATGTCATTTCTTTTGTTTTTTCGTCGCTAATACGGTTTAAATTAAACACTTGTTTTCTAATTTCCCTATGATTTCAGCGTTAGGTCTATGAATCTTTTCCCTCTCACTTCTTTTCGATTCTATAATTCTATTTTTATGGGACTTTTCTTTGTTAAATTATTTGGTATCGTTATAGTTACGAAAGAGTTAAAATTTACTAAATAAAATAACCAAATTATTTTGAGATATTAGTGAAGTCGTAACCATGCCATAAAGTTCCAAGAAGATATGTGAACACGTGCTTGAAAAAGATATTTATTTTTCCCCAAACGTGTGAAGCCTTGGATTACTTTTAACACCTGAATATATATCTGTTGCGGGCTCGTTCTGTTTCTAACTGGAATATTTCTATATCACAATTTGATTAGACTATTTTTAAAGTCTTTTTTAAATTTGATATTCCTGTAGCTCATGGGTAGTAAATAATAAGACGAAAATTTTACCACATAAACTTTTTTCGGAACAAAATTATATAGAAAGTTATCAGTATTTCCTGATACATTTAAGGCTTCAATTATCTTGTATATATCAAAAGAGAAAGTGATGTAAATGTAATGTATTTGATATGCAATAAAAATGAAGTAATGAAAGCTAAACCTTCAATTATTACCATTTTATTAAATCACTATATACGAAGACCAATCTTAAACATAGTCATAACTGAAAATAAATATATATTTTTCATTTAAACCAAAACAGTTCCTGTATTCGTACTGAAATTATAAACGAGAAAGTAATTTTGTCTGTCTGTCTGCCACCTTTTATGCCCAAACCACTGAACAGATTTTGATGAATTTTGGTATAGAGATAGATCGAACCCTGGAGAACACTATAGACTATCTTTTATCACGACCTCGATCACAGAACTCCACTAGTGGAATCATGAAGTGCAGTTACACAAACTCATCAGTAGCCGCAATAACAGAGAACAAATCTGATGTTGACGCGGACGGAGTCGCGGCTGAAAGCTAGTGGATGATAATTTTAAAGACTCTGAACATGTTAATATGTTAAATATTGTACATATTATATGTCATCCGGTTCCATGGTGTAATGGTTAGCACTCTGGACTTTGAATTCAGCGATCCGAGTTCAAATCTCGGTGGAACCTTTGTTTTATTTTGTATGTATATATAAAATCAGAAGTAGATAAGAAATATGCAGGGGATGAAGTGATGTGAAGGCTGTTGTTTGCTGTAGATATTTGAATGTTATAGGATTTGTTACTATATCAATGTCGTCAATAAAATATCAGTTTTGATTGTAAGTTAAGTTTGTTTTAGAGCGAAATAAGAATTTAATAGTTGACATCGTTATGCTCTATCGTCGAAATATGTTGAATATTTTGTCAATATTTTATATATTCTTATTTGTTCGGGGTCTAAATAGTCGCTATTGAAACGAGCGGTTATCATCCACAGATTATGAAGAAATCTTGACGTCATTGTAAGCCTGATATTAAAGAGAGTCCAAGTATGTTTTCAATGTAATATTTAACTGTTATTTGACCAAAGAAAGTATTTAAGGAAAACACAACCATTACGGTTGGTTTTAAAATAAATATTATCCTAACAGTACACTGTCCAAAATCCATCAAACCTTTACATGTTTAACTTGGAATATTGACAACAAAATAAGTGGTAGTTTATTCAATTGATGCCTAAGTATAGTTGAAAAATATTTCGGTTTTACCAAAACTTAGCACGAAATTGAAATACGAGTTCATATTGCTCAGTGAAAGTTTAAGGGATTTGCTAAAAAAGTGTTGAATTCTTTGTTATATCAGTCACAAGCTGGTGGATTGTAGGTTCTGGAACCATATATACTAATTCTCTTCTTTTATATGTCTTATTTAATTAATTAAAGTGGTTAAATTTAATTGATAGTGAAATCTTTACTAAATATTACGCCCGTCTATTGGATCCTATTTGAAATTTTGTTTAGAATATAGTAGAAGAAAATTGTTCTATATATTTTATATTTAACTACATTGGTACAATTGGATTTTCGAATTGAGTGAGTTTTAAATACATATGAAAAAAGCTCTCATGTTTATGAAATTGGAAAGATAATAACAAATTTCTCGTTTGTATAAAACCTCATACTCGTACTTATAGCGACAATAACAAGTTAATTTGTAAATATATATCATATAAATGACTGTGACGAAACAATGGGTTTTAATTGTCATTTTTATTGTTCCGAGAGTTGCGAGTCGGTGAATGTCCGTAATTTTTATAGAACTGTCAGAATTATTATTTATATGATGGTAACCTTTCCGTTTAATATTCAGAATTTTATTTAAATTATAGACAGTCATCTAGTGCAAAGTAATTGGTAATTGTAATTCAATAATTATGATTCAATTTGTGACTTAGTATAGTAAAGAACAATATAAGAAATCACGAAGGAAATAACTAAAAGGTAAAAAAAAAATGATGATTTTAACATAAGAAAAAACATCTAGGGTAATACAAGTAAACAAGGCCAGTCAGAATATGTGTAGTTATATATATTATTATTTATTAACAGCCGGAGCTTTGTATTTGCGGTATGCTGATGACGTCTGTGAGTGATTGGCTCAATTCTCTTAATAATAATAATCAGTCAAGTTGAATATCAAAATCATGGCGAAAATCTAAGCCTCGAAGAAACGCTTCTTCTGGTGTCAGTTCTACTAGATTATATACATTTAACTCGTCCATAATTCTTGTCATGTTTACATATCAAAGTATATGTAGAGTCATATAAAGCACCCATGTAACCCAACGAACGTTTTGGAAATGAATTGAACCACTTAAGTCGAAGCCAGTCCCAGGAACTTGAATATCAATTAAGATACAATCAAAACTCCTTAAAAATTTTGTTTTGTAGAAAAAGTTATCTATTATCTGAACCACTATTAATGATTTTAAATATTTTGATTATAAATGACTTCTACTTTTATATGAAATGTAACAGAATCTTCATAAATTAAGTAAATAGAGTTTTAGGGACATAGGCACTCCGTATTTAGAGGGATATTTAAACTAAAAAAGCAAAAAAACGTGGTTAAAAATTAATAACATACCTGTGGCTGACATTACCCACACAAAGAGGGCCATACGAAGACTTCTAGTTCGCTTGTGCTCTTTGCTGAAAGCCGAAGATATCCATGGTTCAAAGGGATCTTTCAACGGGCGGGAGGATGTTCAGGACTTAGCCTCGTCTTATTTTACTACATTTACGAACGACATAGTATTGATATTTATTTTAAGCAGGAGTTTGATATGTACAATGTTATTTCTTTTGTGTTTTTCGTTGCTAATACGGTTTAAATTCACTATATCGTCTTCTAGCTTGCCTATAATTTAAGACTTATGTTCTAATTTCTCTATGATTTCAAGGATAGGTCTATGAATCGTTCCCCTCTCTCTTCTTGCCTATTCTATAGTTCTATTCTTATTGGTCTTTTCGTTGTTAAATTATTTGGTATCGTTATAGTTACGAAAGAGTTAAAATTTACTAAATAAAATAATCAAATTATTTTGAGACATTAGTGAAGTCGTAACCATGCCATAAAGTTCCAAGAAGATATGTGAACACGTGCTTGAAAAAGATATTTATTTTTTCCCCAAACGTATGAAGCCTTGGATTACTTTTAACACCTGAATATATATATATGTTGCGGGCTCATTCTATTTCTAACTGGAATATTTCTATATCACAATTTGATTAGACTATTTTTAAAGTCTTTTTTAAATTTGATATTCCTGTAGCTCATGGGTAGTAAATAATAAGACGAAAATTTTACCACATAAACTTTTTTCAGAACCAAAACTATATATGTAGAAAGTTATTTCCTCATACATTTAAGACTTCAATTACCTTGTATATTTCAAAAGAGAAAGTGATGTAAATGTAATGTATTTGATATGCAATAAAAATGAAGTAATGAAAGCTAAATCTTCCATTATTACCATTTTGTTAAATCACTATATACGAAAACCAATCTAAAACATAGTCAGAACTGAAAATAAATATATATTTTTCATTTAAACCAAAACAGTTCCTATATTCGTACTGAAATTATGAACGAGAAAGTAATTTTGTCTGTCTGTCTGCCACCTTTTACGCCCAAACCACTGACCAGATTTGATGAATTTTGGTATAGAGATAGATGTAACCCTGGAGAACACTATAGCCTATCTTTTATCACGACCTCGATCACAAAACTCCACTAGTGGAATCATGAAGTGTATTTACACAAACTCATCAGTGGCCGTAATAACAGAGAACAACTTTGATGTTGACGCGGACGGAGTCGCGGCTGAAAGCTAGTGGATGACAATTTTAAAGACTCAGAACATGTTAATGTTTAATATTGTATTATAAGTCACCCGGTTCCATGGTGTAATGGTTAGCACTCTGGACTTTGAATCCAGCGATCCGAGTTCAAATCTCGGTGGAACCTTTGTTTTATTTTATACGTATATAAAATTAGAAGTAGATCCGAAATATGGAGGGGATGAAGTGCTGAGAAGGCTGTTATTTCACATATTTATTTGAATGTTCATATAGGAATTGATACTACATATATAAATGTCGTTAATAAAATATCAGTGTTTGTGATTAGTAAAGTTTGTTTCACAGTGAACTAAGAATTAGATAGTGTACAATGCTGGTACGATAAAGTTGTTATGCTGCTTCGTCTATACTATTAACCTTTTTTTATATCTCAGGGAAACCATACTATTAACCTGAACATAATAATAAAAATAATTTAATATATTTCGCCAAAACAAAACTTCTACACCCATGTGCATTTATAAAATATATAAATAAATATATAAAAAATAATATAAGTATATTAATATATTTTTATGTTTCTTCATTTTTTACATTAATTTACACAAGCATACAACACACAATACAAATCTATATCATGTGCAATATGTACATGAAACTTATTTAAAGACTTAATGATGCATAAATAATAATGAATGGAAATAAGTTTTTAATATTACTACTAATTTAATAACTTAGATAACATTTAATGATGTAACATATCGTAAATTTATAATTTCGTTATTAAAAGAGTTGTAGTTTGTGAACTTATTTTAATGTATAAAAAGAAAAGTGTAATTTCTAAATACTCTTCATATACCTGGCAATTTTCCCAGCTTTAGCCAGGGTCTCCCCTTACATGTTGTGAATAGTTTTGGCTAACTGTTTTTACGACCGGCCCGCCTACCCGACATCAACCCTCTTTGGGAATGCATTAATCAGTGATGTCTAAATAATAATAAAGTACATATGACTCGATAAAATCATATTGGTAGCTTGCCGGGGCTAGGATCGAATCCGCGCCCTCGTCCATGAGAGGCGGGCCTCTTAACCACTAGGCTACCACTGACTAAGTAATTGTAATTTCTAAATACTATTATTTAGTATCTTTGTCAATATATTTATATATTATTACTACATTGAAACTATAATCCCTTAAAATGTTTATATATTGAAATCACAATCAATATTATAAATTAATGGATGAAGATGTTTCGTCTTTAAAACATCACATAAAATGCACATGTAAAATGATTATCCCTTTTCTTTTGAATTAATATTCAATCTTTTGTAATATCGAATTTGTAAATGAAACAATGTTTGACTATGTATACAACGCGGTTTTGCTTTTTGTTTTACTTTACAGCAACCGTGATTGCGTCCAGGCGATGTGAAAGTGTTCGACATCGTACAGAAAATTGTGAGGTTTTATCCTTGCATCCTGAGTTTATTATTATTTTCTTGTACATCAACAGTCACAATTTTTTTCTCATGCATCCGAAAACGTTTTTTCTGTCAAAGATTATATCGTAGTTTCGAAAGCTTTCAGTCTTAATATTGTTTCATTATATTGATACCTTTGGGACAACTTTTTTTACCATTTATATCAGTTAATAATAGGTAAATTAAAGAGATTTACACTAGGCCATAGAGAAGAGCTACTCAAATAATATAACATAAAGCGTAACAGCTTAAAAAGAAATTCTTTTAGTATTTTAGATATGTTTTCGCTAATAATTTGAATTCTAACTTCCATTAATAAATACAAATATATCTTTTTAAATTATGCTTGGTAATAAGTATTACACATTAATACCTTTAACTAATTTATACAATAACTTGATATTCAAAAACTATTAAAAAATTTAAATGAAACGCTAAAAAGAGTATGAAATATTGTTATTGGATTAAAGTCAGCTGGAACGGAAATGGAAAAGAGAATAATATCTAGCAGTTTATAAAACGGATATTTGATATCGACTCTAAAACAATATTCGTTGAAAGGTTTTTTTGACAATAGTGTGTATAACTAACATTATTTTTCAATATTATAAAATATATAGCGCTTTTATTAATTGTTTACATCTTTACATCCACTGGTATACGAACTAACTCTTCTCTAACAGACTTTGTAAATTGTTTAATATTTAGAAGTGCTGAAAGTTTCTTCGTTTACGTGTGTAAATGAATTTTGTAGTCTTCATCTCTCTTACTAAATGATATTTTTGATATTCAATTTGTTCATAGAAATTTACTGTTACTGAGACTGATTTTATTAAATGTCAAGTTGTAAAATAATGTTATTGGGATCGAACTCTTTTTTAAACTTTTTATGTTAACAATAATTCAATTACGTATAATTCAAATAATAATAAAAACTAAGGAAAGAAAGTAACGCTCGCAATATTGTGTTATATTCATTTTGTATATTAGCAGTCAATTCAATACACCATGAGAGATAAACTGCTAAGGAATTTTTATTACATGCCTTATTTATACGAGAAAACGAAAGATTCTTTCAGAATGTATTCTCAATTTATTTTTTACTTATAAAATGATTTATAAAATGATTTTGATTTACATTAATCAGTTGTGTGATATGGAGCTTGAAGACGGCCAAATTTTTACCTATGCAGATGACACTGCCATCGTATTCGTGGCAGACACTTGGTGTTCTTTAAAGAAAACAGCGGAATTAGGACTTAAAAAAGTTGCAAAGTGGCTAGATGAAAACTTATTGACTTTGAATATCTCCAAAACAAATTTCGTATGCTTTACGAAAGTTAGCAGCGCTCAACCAAACTCCGATTTTATGATAAAAATTCATAAATGCCCTGACGACCTCGAGTCTGACTGTGACTGTCCTCAAATAAATAAAGTTGCTAGTTTAAAATACCTTGGTGTCATGGTTGACCAAAGATTATCTTGGTATTCGCAACTGGAACTGATGATAACTAGGGTTAGAAAGTTTATCTGGATTTTTAAATCTCTACGGTATGTATGTGCAAAGCCCTTACTAAATAAAGTGTACATAGCTTTAGTACAATCGATCTTGAGCTACTGCATTCCTGTTTGGGGTGGAGCAGCTAAGACTAGATTCCTTGAACTGGAAAGAGCTCAAAGATGTTTAATAAGGGTGATGTACGGCAAACCATATAGATTCCCTACCACTGCACTGTACGAGATAAGTGGTCTACTTACGGTGAGAAAACTTTATATAATAGCAACAGTATTAAGGGTCCATAAAAGCTTGAAATATTTACCTCCATTAACAAATAAACGCAGGAAGTACACAGTGCCATATAATGAATTTATCAAAAGTAAATTTGCCTCAAGACAATACTCAAGACAATCAATTTATTTGTTTAATAAAATAAACCAGGAAGTGGACATATATTCCAGTACATACTATGATTGCAAAAAAGCTTTAACAGACTGGCTGTTAAAACGTAACTATAAAGAAATAGAATCCCTGCTTGAATACATCACCTAACAAACTGTTGCGAATAAACAAGGCAAACACAAACACACGCGTTCATACAGTCCCTTATACATACACAAAACACACACACACACACACACACACACACACACACCGACAAACACTACTCACAACATGCCTAAGCTAACACACTCACAAAAACACATGCTTAGCCTTACGCCTCAGATACTCTCACATCCTCACTTATTAATACTGTTATAATAATACACATTTTAGATAAAATTTTGTTTTTGTATTACCGTGATTGTTATTATTTAAGTTTTAGTATGAAAAAAAAATTTTTATGTAAAGTATAGTATATTTTGTAACTGTTGTCTCGTAGTACTTACCGCTGATTGCATAAGGGAAGAGCGGGGCCTCCTACTACAGGTATTGATATACTTAAAAGGGGGTACCCAACGATGTATAAACAAGTGTACTACTTTGAATGAAATAAATTATTTTTATTTATTTTTAAAATGAATTTGGCATTGATGATTTTAATATAGTTCAGTATTTTTTCATATGAGATCATTTATTTTGAAATATTTCTTTTATTTTCTATTATTATTACTTTGATTGCGCCTTAATTTTTCTTTTAAGTATAACTGATGTATTTTTTATATACCAATCAAGTTTTAAGTCTTTGTCAAGCTTTTTTTATGAAAAAAAATCAATGGTAATGATAAAATCAGAAGTACTCCAGATTTTCATGTTTTTATATTAAACCATTATAAAGTTAATATGTAGCTTTTCCGTTTTATTATTTTCTTTATTTATTAGTTCTCATACTAAATTGTTGCTATAAATAATGTTAGTATTTTTGGAATGGAAATATTACGAATAACTCTGATGGGACTAACATTTCAAAGAGCTATTATTTTTGGAGAAATTTAATTAACATTCAGTTACTAAGAATCTATAAAACGATATTGTTTCTGTTAATAACTTGACTTCGAATTATTGTTTGCTCAATTTCAATTGCTATTCGTATGACTTTCTTTATTCATTGAAATAAAAAAACAGTTAAATATATGGAAAATAGGTCGTTCAAATCAATTTTAAAGTACAAAGTTCATATCTAAAATCAATATAAAATAGATATGATTGATGATCGATATCACAATTTTTTCACAGTTAAGAAAAGATAGGAACTTACATAATATATTATTTGTAAATAGTAAGCAACACTAACAATTACTAGTAATATACCATTTAATGAATATTTAATATTCGTATTAACATACAATAAACGGCTTACAACTATACATTTCCTACACAAATAATTATATTTAATAACATATAATCTAGATCTATCGTCACATATGACGTCGATATAGTAGTGTGATGATTATTTTAAGGGGAAAAACAAGTGACTATCACTTACATATATACGTCACACACCTACTTCGCGACGTCTCGTGATTGTCTCGTAATTTAATACTCTCATCGTGTTTGTCTTCATACAGCTCAGGTTCAATATAATTATACTGAAGGTAATCCTTACATGGGGTGCCGTAGCTTTATTTATGTTTGATAATACTCTCTCTTCATAATTATAAATATGTACCCCTCAATACTGGTAGATTACTATTATGCTTACAATATTAAAATACACTCTTTTATTGTCGTAATGAAAATTGTCCTGTAATATTACAAGTTTTTTCTTTTAATTATAAAAAATCTTACAATTTTTAAATTTGATGTAAAGAAATTAAAGTGATAATATTATCTTAAAATTTTATTAAGTGGTGTTTATTTTTAAATTTGATGTAAAGAAATTAAAGTGATAATATTATCTTAAAATTTTATTAAGTGGTGTTTATTTTTGTACGTTTTTGTAAACTTTCGTATTATGTATAATTAAATCTTCTTCTACTTCTTCTTCTACCTGGCAATTTCCCAGCTATAGCCAGGGTCTGCCTTACATGTTGTGAATAGTTTTTGGCTATTTGTTTTTACGACCAGCCGCCTGCCTGACATCAACCCTTTTTTGGGAATCAACATTAATCAGTGATGTCTAAATACTCTTAGAAAGTACATATGATTTGGAAAAATCACATTGGTACTTGCCCGGGCCAAAATCGAACCCGCGCCCTCGGCGACGAGAGGCCGAGAGGCGGGCCCTTTAACCACTGAGCCACCACTAATTTTCGTATTATAATTGAATATAAATTAAAAATTGAATAAAACCCCCGACCCAATTAGAAACAAGACAAGAACCAGTCAAGACAAATTCAACGAGCCTAAACTCGATGGGTTTATTAAAAGATAGTCCAGGGCTACTTCTCCTATCTTCGAGTCCTAACAGCAGACCAGCTCAGTGGTTCCAGAAGATATTACTGTTTCAAATGTCAGATACCACATATGCTTGAAAGTAAACTGAGCGTGTAACATTCAAATAAAACAAAACCACATTAAAATCAGATCATCCGTTTGGGAGCTACGTTGCCTCAGACAGACACATACACACACTGACACGTCAAACTTATAACACCCCGTCGTTTTTGCGTCTGGGGTTAAAAATTATTATAAGTCAAATTAATATATATGTAAAAAATCTTTATTTTTTAAATAATCCACTTTTAAGTAAAGTGTTTTTAATTAAGATATGTTCATAGAAGCAAAATTTAAATAAAAAGAATATTCTACTTGTAATTATTCTAAGTTGAATGTACGAATATATTAATTATCTTTCCCCAATGTACAGTGAGTCAGAATTTGATGTATGAAATTTTAATAGATTTGAATTCTGATTTACAGTTTTATTGTTCTTTTACTATTTACATTAAATAATCATGCTGTTTTATTTGACTATAATAGCTAATAACGAGATTATCATAAGCTGAAGTTGGGCTATCCTTTATAATATAACAAAAAAAATTAAACTCCGCCGAGACAGCTGTTAGCTGCCGTGACCAGGATTCGAACCTGGGTTACTACGGCCACAACGTAGGGTCCTAACCACTAGACGATCACGGCTATCGGAGCTGGTGAATGGTTTGATGAAATTTGGGTACATTTTACTCTCACTGCCGCAAATAATTGCGTAAGCGGGGTAAAAGTAGATCGCGTTACAGATAAATTAACTAACTAGAGCGTATTCTAAAATTATTTGTCATTTACAATTAATTACATGTTTTATTCTCGTTTGTTCATTTTATTCTAATTCAGTATCAAAATAAATTCTGTATTTATTAATGATGAAAAATTTTACTATATTATTACTATATTATTACCTCTTGTCAAAGTTTTATTTTTGTTTTGTAATGTCTTTCTTTGTTCCATACGCATTTTAAGTATTTTATGCAAAATATTTAATAGTTAATTAGTTTATAATATCAAAGAGAGATAATATTAGGGTTTAAAATATATATATTTTTATAATATGGTTAACAAAATTAAACTTGACACAGGTTCTATGTCAATGGCATAAAGATTAAAAGTTGCGTAAATGATTGGAAATGAGTATTTGTAAATACAACTATTTTAATAATTCTTTATAGTCATAAATTCTCAACTACGAAATTACAATTAATGAGTAAGGCCCTTTAAAATAGAAAAACTGTTTCTTTTTTTGCATAATGATTTTATTAGAAGTTAACATATTATTATTTCTCTTTTATAAACACATTTTCTTTCTTTCTCACAGCGGATGCGTGTTTTTTCTCCATAAAAAATAATACATATAATTTATGATAAAGATTTAGTTAGGTGGGAAATTCATTTCGTTATAATTCCTTTTCCCACGCAACGAACCCCTCAACTAAACAAATAAAAAAGGATATACTTTGAATTTATTCTAGTAAAAATGAAATTATTATACAAAACCTCATGGTAAGAGTTAGCGACTCGAAGTAAAAGAAATAAAGCTAATACACAAGATCAAACAATATATATATATATATGTTATAAATAACTTATCGGGAACTTTAATAATCTTTGAAATTTGTCCTAGGAACTGCTTAAGTTTCTTGAAAATAGATAAATTTGTTCAGTCATGTGTTTTCTTATTATATTTGAAGTATGGTTTATTGATTAACTTTTGGTTTGACAGTAAGGATCTATGTCTTCACCCACTTACTCGTTCTTACACGGATTTTGTTGCATAGTGAACTATTATTTAGACAAACTGGTTCTTATTAGTTAATACTGTCTTTTCTTATATAGAAATTAAGCATGAAGTAGCTAGTACAATTACCGGAAGGCTTGAATCCCTTTCCCTTCCATCAAATCGATTAGCAATAGTTCAGTGAGCTGCAGGAATAATTAATTATAAGTGGACTATGTTATAATTTTATGTCTAGATACAGATTTTTTTATATGTAAGAGGATGATATTAGGATTGAAAAATTAGGACTTATAGGACTAGGAGTTGGAGGACTTGGTGTTATTTCCCGAGATTTTCACTTTTCAGTGGTTAGTATCAATGAGGTTGAAGTTATTTTATGTTGTTTGACGTTTTATCTCGCTACTTTGCCGCCATTACTCTAGCAATGAGAAAACATTCGAGTTTGCTACTTCAAGCCTATAATTACAGTGAGCTCATAAAGATGGATCGTATATAAAGAAAGCTATCATTTTAGCCGGAGCCTTACGATATTAAATATTGTATAGGTATTTATCCATTTACCCTCTCATCGATAGTTGCTCGGACACATAAATTTCAAGGATATTCTCACATTTTTCTATAATATGTGTATCAACTCAAAGTTTTTTTTTATAAATATACCGCTATAGTAAATTGTTTACTATTGGATATTGCTTGACGTTGTCGACAAGATAGTTTTACAGTTGTCGTAATCGTTACCAATGTTAAAGCGAAGGTTGAATTGTTTCAAAGTTTTGATAAATTAAAAGTATAAATTATAATATTTGGTTTGTCTTATGGTTAGGGCTGTATCAATGAGATTAATATTATTTGTTACCGTTTGAAATCTCAGTACCAAAATATCGTCGGGAGGGTCACGTCAGTCCGGCCAATTTCGAACCTCGACAACTTCGTTGTGGAGACCTATATTTCTGATAACAAAGCACGCATTGTATAGAAGCGGTTCATTTCAAATTTCATTCAATTTGTAACTGCCATACCAATTCCTACATGCTAATTTTAAAATACTATGAAAAACTAAATTTGTATGAACAATCCAGTCTCAAAACTTCGATTTAGTGAACAAATTAATTAATATAATATGTAGTGCTTGTGAATTACTTTGTGTTATCATGCAGTGGCCAAGTCAATCAATTTCATTTAAATATAAAATAATTTGATTATAAATTTGATCCTTATAAGATATTGCTAGATTAGCTTATTAAGTTATAAATTTAGACAGAAGGTCCCTAAAACCCGGACCTAATAAATCAACCGACGTGGTATTACATAGATTCCTCAACTTTTTACGGTAGAAGAACTGTTTTGCGAGGCTTGTTTATTTTACAAGTATTGTTTATGATAGCATATAATATAATTTACAGTGTATAGTATTCAATTCACTTGAATCGTTGATATATTTTTTTACATGAAAGGACAACTTTACATTGTATCAGCACAAGAAATGTTTTCAGGGATTTTTGAAGGTTTTGAAGTTTGCGTAGAATATTGTTTAAATGTATTAACTTCTTTCAATACGCCTACAATTAGTACGATTGTTGTTAACAAAAAATATTACATTAATTTATACAAAATATGATGCTCGTGTGATATTAAACTAATGAATATTCTAAAATGTTTATGGATGTAGTATAATGTCATTGTTAATCTATTTTAACTAAGCATAAATGAAATTTTACAATCTTAATTAGTTAGGTTGTAACAATATTTTGTCTTGAGGACGTTATTGAAAATATAATGTGAACATAAGGTTTGTTTTAAGTGAACACTTTTTAATTAATATTTAACGATTATATTTATATAAAGTAATAACAGAATTATAAAACAAAGTATAACAGTAAAAACAAAAATATTGATTTGGTTAGAAATAAATTTCATCTAAACAGTAGGTTTAAATTAATGTAAATATTTATCTGTTTACTTTGGAACAACACTAAAGTAAGTATCGCACAATATTCAACTGACGTCAGGGAATATTGAATAATTTATAGGTTTTAGACAAAACATTGTTTGATAATTAAGATACCTGAAGAATAAAAAACCAAATAGTTTCAAGCCTTAACTATGTATAAGTGCGGATTATTTCTTTATTTACAAGTGTTTTTCTGTGACAGCTCTTTTTAAAAAAGTATTTTAAAATACATATGTGCGCAAACATCGAAAATCATCAACTAATCATAATGTGGTTTTTAATTGTAGGTAATATCACAAACTGGTACTAATATGTAAAATCATTGAAATTAGAAAATTATGTTTTTAAAATTCATTGATAATTTTTCTTTTAATACTTTTACATCAAGTGTTACCAAAATTTAAATATATGATGTAAATTCTGATAAAAAAATAAGAGAAATAATTTTAATTCTATAACATTCATTAATGTGTATTGATCACTACGCACATAATTGAAACTTTTTCAACATTTGTCTAAAAACTATCGTTTATATAAACTTATTAAAATTGTATTTTCAATCATAACATTAACAAAGAAAACAATACTAGATATCAAACTATCCGTTTTAATTTGTATCCGCTTATTCTATTATGGATTTCATAATCTTATATTCTAAAAGTCAGTTGGTTTGAGGTATGGACATTTCTTCGTGGGCCGTGCCAATTCTCTCTTGTTGCTTTAATAACGCAACAGGTCATAATAACAAACTTTTGAATGATGTTTAATATTTTTGTGTCCACACATGATATTCCGAGTATGACTTAATTTTATAACATATACCCATGAGTACGGTAGCTGTGATTGAACCAAAACGTCCGGATCATGTAGATATATGTAGAATTATAAAAACCTTTTCATGCACATTATATAACCAATTAAAAATTGTAATGCATAAGTTTGTACGTTAAATGATTCCAATCTTCAATATTAAGAGAGAATGAAAGCCAACTATTTTAAGAAATATTTTGACTATAAATAAGTTATGGGAAGTAGAATCTTGGTAACACAGCATATCAGTGTAATGATATCACTCCATACAATAGAGGAATATTAAATGCAAACATCAAACACAGTGTATTTAAAACCCCTTAATAAATTACGCAACGTGGTTTTGGAAAGGATAATTTTGTTAGAAGCGGTAACTTTAATACCCAAGAATGTATTTCAACACAAGGAAATTGTTAGGAAAAATTAATGACAACATAACCGTGTCACAAAATTCCTGGAGTGTATGCGAACGTGATATACGTGGTTGAAAAGATATTTTCTTTTTACCGAAGAGGTGTGAAGCCTTGGATTATGTTTAATACCTCAAAATATATATGTAACTTGCTCGCCTTGTTTCTGAATCTTGAATGTAAATTTATGTATGATTACAGAAACATAACGTATGATCATTGGAATGTATTTCAATAACATTATTTAAGGTAATAGCGTTGTACTCGATGTATTTCACTATTATAAAATAAAACATTATGAATAAAAATATAAAATGTTATTATATATTTTTTAATTTGTTTCATTTTCACTTGAACTTTATTTTTATACTCTTGATAAGACTTGTCAAACGAGGGTTTAATAAAATTAAATTACTGTTTGTTTAAGCTGTGCATATATTTTTATTGTTATAAATAGTATTGACTTCGTATAATGCTTTTTTGAAATTTCCCTTAAACATTTGTTGCCTATTTTGAAAGTAAAAGCGATCAGTTAACATTTCTAATATCTCATATAGAATCTACACATATTTTTCAATGAAATATCACAATTACTTAAAATAAACACGATATACCTCGATTCAAAGCTTTATGATGTCATAATTCTGAAGGAATTAACGTAGCTGATTTAGCTTGATGTACATGCTACAACGGTGTAGAAACACCCTAATAAACATTTAGCTATTAACAATTTAATACTCTCCTCTTGTTTGTCTTTAAACAGCTCAGGTTCTATATAATTATATTAAAGGTAATCTTTAGATGTGGTTCCGTAGCTTTATTTATGTATTACAATATTTTATCCATGTAATTATATACAATGAACCTTAAATATTCCTAGATTATAATTATGCCTGTAATAATTAAAGATATTTATTTTGCAAATTTTCCATCTTCATCTAAAATAATATTTATTTTTTTAATTGGCATTGTTTTACTAGTTGAATAAGTTGTAAGTCTTAAATCTATTTTATAAAGCCGCTACTGTATAGTTACACGAAATATAAATAGATACTGCAGTGTTTTCTTTTGAAAAATTAAAATATACGTCTAAACAACAATCAGTGCGTTCATATTTATTTAATATTTGTTAAATTTTAAGGGCAAGAAGAATATAAAAAGAACGAACTATGATTCAACTAAAATGTTGTATAAATTATTATCACTTGAATTGTAATTTTGTTTGCTCTCTTCATCTCTGTCTAAGTGGAGTTAATAACATGTTTGGAGTTAAACACTTGCATACAACTTTATTTAAACAATTTTGTATACTATTTCGAAATGTAATAGAAAATCGTAGAAGTACTAATGTTTAAATTGTATGTCGTGTTTTATACATAATTCTTATATTCTCAACCAACTATAATTATTTAATTAATAAGAGTTGTTTTGATTTGGATGACACCAACCCTGTCTTTAATGCTATTTCGATTAGACATTTATGAGTAGTTGTTTGAATCATTTTAATAAATATGTTTTAAGGAGCTGAACTTTGATTATATATTAGTAGTTGTGATAATAAAAACTCAAAATTAAACTCCGCCGAGACAGCTGTTAGCTGCCGTGACCAGGATTCGAACCTGGGTTACTACGGCCACAACGTAGGGTCCTAACCACTAGACGATCACGGCTATCGGAGCTGGTGAATGGTTTGATGAAATCTGGGTACACTTTCCTCTCTCTGCCCCAATTAATTGCGTAAGCGCAGAGAAAGTATATCGTGTTACAGATAAATGAACTTAACTACAGTGGAATTATATGTATAACATATTTCTATTCTTACTAATATTAAACTATAACATATTGTTTAATATTTTTTACCTTTTTTTAAAATCATATTATTATGATTTAGTAACCACAGTGTTACCACAGTGAGATTATGGGTCCCTTTTCATTATTATACTCTACAATTATTATTATAATATTAGAAAACATTAAAATGAGATCTTCATATACTTCATCCATTTGTAAGTTTTTCGGTGAAGAAGATACGATAGGGTCATATGAAAAACTTATGAATTGTAGTTTAGTTTAAAAGGACATCGTAGGAATTATAGACACCTTATTTTCTGTATTAGTAACTGACTAAACTAAAACATTTTATTTTTTAGAATTTTTAAAATTGTTATTATTATAATACTGAAATGTCTTTTCCGTTGTTAACCTATGTTAAAGGTTTAATTCAAAATTGCTTTGATTTATAAAGTTTTATACGTTACTATACTGTAAATAAGATAAAAATAAGGGTGGTCCAAAAGAGTTTCTATATGAAATTCTAACTGTACATTCTGCTCTTAACCAAAAAAATTGTTCAAACCTCTATTAAATAAGCAATGAAGACATAGAAAAAAAAATGTTCTATTAAAATCAATTTGTACATGTGTGTTTGGAAAAATCTATAAACATTATGCGTTTTTTATAAACTATTGCAGTAACAAATGGATCAGCTTACAAAACAACATTTTTATTTCTATATTCCATCTGGTTTTGTTATGTTAATAATTTCCTTCGATCGTCTACCAACACAATATACAACTGCTGGCTTGGAATTAATGCAAGTTTTTTCTCAATAAAAGTAATTCTTCACTCCTTTATAAATATAGTATATACAATATTCTATTGAGTATTGTAATAAATAACGTTTTCTTAGATAAACTTATCCATTTAAAACAGGAGAAAATACAAAAGATATATATATTTTTAACTAAACAGCCATCACTAAATAAGTATGTGTGAAATTTATATCCGCGAAATAAGTTAATTGACAATCCTTATTAATATGATAGAAATACATTTAGATATTCTACTTGTATTGGGTTATTTGAAACTTTTGTGTAAAAACTTAACTCATTACAAAAGTTTTAACGAATTAAATTAAGTTAAATAACATTACATGTAATTGAGTTTCGTATATGAGGTTGCATTTTTATGGTTGTGTCGCAAAATATGTATGACTCTGAAATCTGAAGATTTAAGATTTTCGTGAGTATTCATTTAAATATTACTAATAATTTCAGAATATTATGCATTTTTTTATGAGCGTATTGTACAGATATTAAAATATCAAGCGGTACACAGGAAGACTAATGTGAAGCGAAAATAACACAAAGTATCATATGTCTTGCAATAAAAACGACTATAAAAGTTTTGTTTTATGATCGTCGCTTCTTAATTGATATAATAAATACAAGCTTGAATACTAAATTGGAGTGGTAAGAAAATTTAAGCAATTAAATTTATTTATTAAGTATTTATTTACTTCTATGTAAATTAATATTGTTTTATTAATATATCAAAGGTTAAAGTGTTGTATCAGTAACATCAATCGACGTTACCTCGCCATATTCAATTTTCAAACGAACTCCTACGATATTGTTAATATATATGAGTGTTATAAGACCAGGTTTGGAAATCTCCAAAAGAATTAATATGATATTCCAAATATTTTAACATTAATGAATTCCCAAAGAGGCAGGCGGCCGATCGTAAAAACAATTAGCCAAAACTATTCACAACGTGTAAGGCAGACCCTGGCTAAAGCTGGGAAATTGCCAGGTAGAAGAAGATTCCATATTTTAACACCTTATAAGTTTCTTTTGCATCAAAACTTATAATTTAACTTAACTATACTGTATTTGTTGCATACTTTTTTGTTTCATATATAAATTTGTATAGTTTGTAGTATCCAGCTTGTTGGTTTAGACTTATAATATGAATATTTTAATTTATAGGTAAGATCTTGTATTTCTCTTATATCTGAATTAAGTGTTTACACGGGTATTAATATTATACTTAAAGTGCTTCAATTATAATATTGAGCTTCATTTTATACAAAGAATATTGTTACATGGCTCCTGTAATAATTGCAAATTGCACTTAACCGTATTGGAGCTATTAAATAGATAGCAATTATATCCTTATTAAACTGCTATAAGCTTAATAGCTTTTACCATTTTAATTATCACTAATTTGAGTTGTTCAATGCTTCTTAATTTTGTTATTACTGTCCTGGTCAAGGAGAAACCTTCATGTCTACAAAATTGTTCAGCTATTTAGTTGTGGTTGAATAATAAAGTTTGCTCATTCAGACTGGTTTATTTGTAATTGATTATGTTATAAAAGTATGAGAAAGATAATAATCGCATTTGTAATATTTTTATTCCAGTTGTCTTAAATTGGAATGAGTTAAGATTACAAAATTGTTTATTTTTTAATAAACAGCTTTTTATGGTGTTCAAAAAAGTATTGGAATGTATAAAATAAATATAAATTCTTTTACTTGACGAAAATTTTAGCTATTGACTCTTTTGTTCCTTTTGTTGTTATAACAGGATATAACAATTTCTTGACTTTATAAGTGTACTCTATATGTACGGTAAAGCTTTCGATTACGTTTATTCATAACTATACAATCGATTTTTAATAACAATAGTGAACTCGTGCTCGGCTCCTCTTGCCATCATAATTTAGTACTAGGGTGTTAGAATAGTCCATTTATGAAGTTTATCGGCATAAAGTAGCTTTTATCATATCATTTTGTACGGCGAAATAATTTACTAGAATCCTTAGGGTTTATTCCATGCTATTAAATCACATATCTACAGGTTAGTGCGCCAATATTACTTTTTTTCGTCAGTTGGGTGACTAGTTTTGATATACATTTGTATATTCAGATAAAAAATATTTCTCTATGAGAGTGTGATGTAAAAGAAGTAATAGAATTTAAATGAAGGCGGATTATATATCTTGAACTTCTTAAATTTTTTATGTGGTTAATATCAATGACATAGAATGTGCTATAAATAAAGTGTCTAGTAAAAAGTGTCACTTGACTGTAACTTTCTAGTAATGACAAACCATTCAAATAATCTTCTAAGAAACAAACTCTAACTTTATTGTAATCCCGAAAAAAGGGATCTTATGTAAAGAGAGCCATCACTATAAACGGCGATTTACTCAATCTATCCACTTACCCTCGTTTCTATAGGTTTTCATGAAAAGTAAATTGCAAAGATATTCTTATCACTTTATAATACACGGTTCACTTAGTAGCCACTTTAGAAATATTAATTTATGGAAATTTAATGAGAAAAATATATTGTCAGTACAATTTTAATAGTAGGACTTTTAGAAAACCATAATATAAACTAACCTAGAAAAGATTATTTTGTACTTTACATTAATGTGGGTGTAATATATGGTGTTGATGAGATGGTTATAAAAACATACATATGAAAAACTTATGAAATTACAATAACTTATAGAAAAAGGGAATAAGTACGACTGAATGAAAAACAAAAACTTTTATCCGATGTATAGAACATTTTTTAATTAATAAAACTTAGATCAAAGCTATTCTTGGCAATATTCGAAATAATATAACACCCAAAAGAATGTGAAACTTAAATAGTGATTGCATCCATTCCTTACTACCTGTTTCGGAATGTCATGAATTGTAAAATATCTTCTTTAATAGAAGCATGCTAGTAACTACGATACAGTTTTCTCATAAAATATAAACTCAAACATAACAGGTGTGCGAACAAAATAACAATCAATCACCGAAATGAATCCAGTGATATATCACGTAGTAAAGAAATACTTGACAAAAATAATTACTATATGTTTTAGTTGTAAACATTACTTTCTCATGGTCAAAGAAAAATAAGTAAATATTGTAATGTTCTTTTCGTTCTTGTAGTAATGTATTTGTAAAGTTAATGAGATCTTAGATTTTCGCGAGTACTCATTTAAATGAAACTAATATTTTTTCGGATTTTACTTCGCGTTTTATTTTGGAAAACTACATACTCCCGACGTTTCGGCTACTTTTCAGCAACCGTGATCACGGGCAGACGAGATGTGAGTGTCTGTCAGTTGGTCTGGTCATTTTATCTCCTACCGCCATCGATTTCTTAATTGTCTTGCGTACCGCTCTGGATGCCGGCAAAATGCGCTCAATGTGTCTCGAGGTCCTGCGGTGTGGTCACGGACATGGGATTTCCAAATCACGTGATCACGGTTGCTGAAAAGTAGCCGAAACATCGGGAGTATGTAGTTTTCCAAAATAAAACGAGAAGTAAAATCCGAAAAAATATTAGTTTCATTTATTTGTAAAGTTGTTGTTTCTATTGAAAGTTCTGTTGTTGTATTAAAAAAATTGTATTCATATATAACATAACTATAAATGAAGTTATCAAAAATAGTATTCCATTCGGAAAAGGAAGAAAACAAAACATTAAAAATTTGTAATATAATCCTGTTATCATATTTTAATTAAATTGACTTGACTTTTTTTAAAGCAGTCGATTTGTTATTTCTAATAACGGAATGTTTAGCGTTTGTTAATGAGATTTAAATCTACACCTTACTTTTGTTTTGTCATAATACATAATTGCAATGAAAGTACATGATCAGTTATTTATTTATTTTATTTATTTCTAAAACACTTAATAATTCAATTTACAGTAAACATTGACGTCTACACTAGGCTAGGCCTGTATCGTGGACGACATAAAGTAAGGTTATACATAAATATACTATTTTTTCCTTGAGGCATGCATGATCTCGTTTTATTTGTACATATTATTGAAATAATTCTGGTTTATATCATTATATCAAATATGCGCTGACAGTTTGAGAAATATTACTTATATAAGAGATTAGAAAAATATAAATTCAATTTATAAGAGTGGCTTATTTCAAGCCAACATTTTTATTCTCTCTAGATTTTATATTAATCCTTTCCATACCAGAAATTCTAGTGATTGATTGAGTTATATACATACAATTTTCTTGCTTTACAAAATTACTGTAGCGAAAAAAAACAAGTAATTTTGAAATTATATCTCATATACATGACTCCAAGGGAACACTTGCTTTTTATTGTCGTTTTTATTGCTCAATGTTTTACGATTGGCTGCGTGTCTATAATTTTTGATAGAACTGTCAGAATCATATTAAAAATATATATTTATGGAACTTTATTATTTAACATTTATTATACAGTATATAAATTAATCGAAAACATCTATCAATGAATTTTATTTTAATGTTTAACAGATATAGGGAAAAATGGTGTTTTTATGTCTCTTTGGAAAATTAGGATCGGATTAATTGTTCTTTGAGGTGAAGAAAGCTGTGCATTAAAATTGTAATGTGCGGCAGTCCATGGTATAAGTCTTTGTCATATGTAGGCTATAACACATTAGGCGTCTATTTTATTTGTTTTCTATCATTATAGCTAAATTAGTATAAATTTCATATTTACTTCTATTCTACGATTATAAGAAAAATCTATTACGGCAACAAAAAAGTAAATATTAGAGAAGAACATTTTTATTGATTTTTTTTTTATGTTGTATGTATTTTGTATGTTTTAAATAAAACAGTTATAAATCTGGAACGATATAATTTTATATAAACTATATGAAGAGCAGCTATTGTTAGTAAACAAGCACTATTACCTTAAATAATGGAATATTAAGTGAAAATGCAACAATAGAGTACATAATACGATTAACTAAATGTGGTACAGTAATGATTTCCGAAATGGTAATTTCAAAATGGATTGTTAAACTAAATTTCATATTCGAACCTAATTTCCATTAGAGTGCAATTAACAAAACCAAAATTACACATTTTTAGTTTTGTTTTCATTAAAAGTTCCTTATAATATCGTTTATCGTTATAGACAACTATTCTGTATGAAATGCCTTTAATTGAATAAAAAATATTACGCCCTTTTGTAATAAAATAAATAAACATTACGAGAGATCAATGGTAGTATCTGTCAGCATACGTCATAGTATAATTTTTTTTTATTGTTAAATCTGTGCATGTGTAAAATGAAAATACATATTTGTTACTTCCACGTTTTATTTCTAAATCTTCAACACTTATTGATATATGGAATGAAAAGTTTCGATGAAATAAATTTATTAAAATATAATATACTATATACTTATCTTCTTATGTAACCGTTAATAATATATACTTGTATTATATGTACTTCGACGTATCTAAAAATATTTTTAAAAGATAGTATATAAGAACAGACATTTTAGGCAGTCAAGTCAAATCAACGATCCATTTTTTCATAATACTAATTGTGAAAAGTAATTACAGTTTTAAAATGTACTTCAAGATTTAAAATGTTTCATTCTAATTCACTCTTAGAAGCATTTGGTTCTTCAATGTAACGGTCAGCACGTTGAGCTCTGAATCCACCGAGACAAATAACGGTGGAACTTTTATTTAAACCTTCAACAACAAATGAACCAAAAAGTGCTATTATTATAAAATAGAAATAAAACTAAAAATAATTTTGATATCATTACAATATAATTGAGTTATAAATTATTACATCATGTAAAATGTTACTGTAACTAGTTACAATACTTAAAATAGTTATAATTTGTTCTGACGAATGTTTAATAAAGAGTCCTATATAAATTTAACTTCCGTAAATGTATTTGATCTTCAGCAATGAAATTATGATCGAAATAATTTATTTATCGATATAGTTTGCTTTATGGTTCAATATCTGTTAATATCTTCAATATTTATCAAAGATAGATCGAGTAGAATGTTTGTAAAGGTGATTTCATTTGAAGATACGATGTTATGGGTAGTGTGTGAGAAAATAAACTTAAATTTCGATTAAGCTAAATCATTTGTATGGGATTATAGATTTATTTAAAGTACTAAATATACTCAATCATATTAAACATCTTACAACTAACATTATTCTTTAGTTGTCACTCAGGGCAGGTGGCGCTTTAATTTTGTAGTAGCTCTGGTCATTATCAGAGCTGCTACAAAATTCTACTACTTTCTTCCCATTGAAAGAATATTTGTAATATTTTTTTTTAACTTCAATTAAAAATAATACTTGCTGAATATCTTTAATATCTACTAATTAATTTTAGAAGTGTAAAGTTACTACAGTGAACTTAATTTTTGTGAGGATTAGTTAAGAGTAAAATATGGTTAAAGCATAAGACAATAACAGAAGTTAAATTTAAGATTACAAATTCAATGTTGATGCAAAAATCCTTCTTTATTTGAAAAACGTAAAGCCAGTGAAATACTTTGCCAGACAAAATACGAAAATATTTCTATTATATTTCAACCAACACAATTACTTTGCTGAGTTAGCAATGCATTGTGAATCTCTCTTTGTTTGTGTAATAATGGCTTTCAACCTGTTTAAAAGCGTTCATATATAAAATAAAGTTCAAAGCTTTATCTTTCAAATATTTGTTTTCATTTTTTGGGAGTTATGAAATATTTATGTAATAAAAAATACAAATTAAAGAAGTCGATATTACGTGATAATTTATGGCACTGTTTGTTAAAGGTTTTCAAAATTAATCCCCAATTGGAAAATAAATTTCTGTTCATATAAAACAATAGATATTGAATCACATTTGTAAATGGAAGTAATATATGTATGTGTACCTTCCTTCGAGTGTACTGAGATTTTATAAGAATACCTTAATTTAGACTTTAGATTTACTCGACACTTCAGACATTTATTATAAAAAAAAACTATCCACAATAACTTAGTTCAATGATGTCAAAAACAACACTTTGAAGCCAGTGATACGAACTAAAATATGATCTTTTATATTTGTTTTACTCAATGTATGATTGTTACCTAAATATGTAATACTAATTTGCTATGGATTATGGATTAAAGAGTAACAATAGCGAACTCTATGGAAATACACCCGCAGGTAGTGTTGCTCTGCTTCTGACAATAAACTTCATATATGAAATGGTGTAATTATTAGTGAAAATATACTATTAAAATCATTAACCTAAAATAAAAACTTTTTACTTTACTTACATACGTTTCGTGTGTGAGTCAAATATTTCCAAATCAATTACATAAACAAATAATGTAAATTAATAATATTAATATTTTCAACTGGGTCTTTGTAAAAAACAACTACAGCTTTTTTAATTTGAAAGTACAGAATGATAAAATTTTGAACTAATTACATTTTTTAAGACTGCGTGCCTAATTTAAGAGAGAGCTCTTTGAAATTATCCTTCTTGTTTTTGTAATTAGTTTTGAGCAAGACATTTGTATTCCTTTTTTACTCTTAAGAAAATATACTATGTAAAATACTTTTTTGTTTGTGATGTTATTTAAGTGTGTTCATTAGTAGATATATATTTGTTTTAAAAAAGGGCATTGTTAATAATTCAAGCCACTATACCATTTCAGTAAATAGACCATTTATAATTTGTTCATTAATTAATTTAAAATCACAAAAAGAGTATCAAAAAGGAAAAATGTGTACGTAATTTAATTAACAAACTGTAAATTAAAATAGCAACGACTGTTATACTCAAATAGAAAACTGATCAGACATATAAATGCAATTTTTATATTGATGAAATAAAAGCAAAATTATTAATTATAAAATGCAAATCAATAAAGTATTTTTTTATGGTGTCTTCAACAAATCTTTTTATAATACCGTCACCTTGTGTAAGCAAGTCGTTTTCAATCTCCGAAGCATTTGCATCATAAAAGAAGGTTCCGTTGAGATTTGGACTCTGAGAGTAATATTTTCTTATAAAGTAAAAGTTATTAGATTCAAATTTGCTAGCGAAGAACAATAATTTTCTGAAAATGCTAATATTCACTTTATTTAAATATATAAAGTTATATTTACATGTGTATTAGCTATTAGAAAAAAATATTTCCTTGCTATTACTATAACATCAGTATGCAATAAAACCTGTTCAATATTTTCTTTCGGAAACTTACAGGGAGGCACTAATGAAAAACACCACTGGTTTAGCCTTACTAAAATTACTAATTTATTTTCTAAAAACGGTACTCAGAACTCAACTTCCAACAGTTTTTATAAAAAAATAGATGCTATTTTTATCAATTAATTGCTGTAATATATTATTAAGTACAAGACATAATCCAGGTCTGATTAAGGTTAAACCGAAAATGTAAATATAAAAGATTTAAGGTAAAATTTTCTTGACAGAGCGTGGAGGATAAATTTGAATTTTATGAGAAAATTCTCGTTACCATAATATCTTTGTGGCTAAAATTTTATAGCCGTGCAATAAAAATATAGAGGAATGATAACTTTACATTAAAATAAAAAATGTAAGTAATTTTGTTATGATTTTATAAGGTTTATGTAAATTCTGTGACGTTGTTTTTCATAGAATAATATTCCAGATATGTCACTTTGAATAAACTGGTTTCATGCTTTTGTTCCGGATTCATTGGGAGGGTTCAATTTATTTACGTAGAAAAATAATGTGATTTTGTTTATATCACGTCTCTAGCAAATAAGAATAACAGTCTGTCTCATGCTTTTGCTTTAACTTATACCACAATACCAGAGGTTATTGTAAGTTATACTTCTGTATTACTATCACGTTACAAACTTTTTAAATGAATTTTCACTCAAATTTCCTAATATCTTTTACTATAATCCCTAGGGGAAACCCTAGCAACGAGTTTATTTATAGCTCATTTCTTAAACAGTATCAAAAGTTCAAGTTGGTGTCCAAGTGCACCAGTCCTGAGATGAGAGTACACCATGTTTTGCTTTATATACAGCAGCAACATTTTGAAAGATACTACATTCGGGGTAATTAACGTCAAATAAAATTTTATATATCTATAAAACTTTATGCTATGGGAAAAAAATACAAAGCCATTTGTAAAATTTCTAGGGCATTCCTAGTGATGGTATTCTGAAAAAAGAAATTCTTTTCTTACAGGTATCTTGGGAACTTCCTTATAATGATACGCTCCATCAACTAACCAAGAAGAAAAACCATGGTGCTGGGTCTATACTTATTTTGATCGGATCTGCCGACTCTTTAAGTGTAGGGTGCACGAAAGCAGTTTTTCACGAATCAGAACTTACTTTATTTGGTAAGCCAACAAACTTATTCGATTTATGAACATTTTATTTAATTCTCGCCGAGTACACCTATTGTTTGCTCATCAATGCATGTAATACATTATGTACATCGTTTTAGATATGAATAATGTAAATAAATTTAGAACACATAACAAAAGAAAACTTAGCTTGTCTTTATCAAACAACGATCTACGTAATTCGCTTTATATTAACGTAAATGTCTCTTTCGAAAACTTTTACGTCTCTTCTAAATCTTAAGATTTATTTACATGATCAGAATCTTCGGATGAATTTAACCTATACAAAATAGTATCTCATGTTAATACACATTTAAAAACTTAACATTTGTAGATCTTATATTATTCACCTCAGTAATAACCAACACAATAATGTACATTAAAATATCCATTTGTCTTTAAGTCAAAAATAGTTTAACGATTTATTTACAATTACACTATTATAGAGAGCGGTATTTAATTAAAAGTTTTGTAATTGAATTATTTTAAACCTATAAAGTCATTAACTGTGAGAATGTCTTTTGGTTTGATATCGTTATTGAAGTTCTCTGTTTGAAAAGCGTTTCTCATTAATTTGTAATTAAATCACTAGGACTTGGTTTTTCAGATGTTGGTAATTTTCAGGAGAAGAATGCTCGTAATATATCTACTTAAAATATTAATACAAATACATATATATTTTTGCTTTTGGCTGTTTGAGTCAAACATTTTTGTTATTTATATTTTCCATTAAGTATCAGATTTCGTAATGAATACAATCTCTAAATGAAAAGTCTATATTGTACATCTATACATATAATAAAATTGTAGAAAAGTGCTATCTGTACACTGAAAATAAAAATAAAAAATAGCAGGGGTTATTGTTATGTCGATGACGAACCCAAAAATGTAAATAACTTTTTTTTGATTGCAGTTTACACGATACACGTTACAGTCTGCAGTTTACACGATACACGACACAGTTTGCAGTTTACAGGATACACGATACAGTTTGCAGTTTACACGATACACGATACAGTTTGTAGTTTACACGATACGAAAAAAAAAATCGGTCCAGTAGTTTTTGAGCCTATTCGTAACAAACAAACAAACAAATAAACAAACAAACAAAAAAATATTACCTCTTTTTAATATTAGTTTAGATTAAAGAACACGTCGAACACTATTCTATACTTATACATACATAGGCACCATTAATCTCCGCATCTATTTGACGGATTTAGTTGAAATTTATGAATATATGAATTTAAAAATATATTTAAAAAAACGCTGCTGATAGTCACTATTCCACGCGAACGAAGTCACGGGCACAGCTAGTTTTAAATAAAATTATTCATTCACAACCTTTTTTTTCACGATCAATTTTGTGTGAAAAAATTCTAAATGTTCAATTCTCTTCTTTTTGTAGTTTCACTTCGTTTGATTAAGTAATGTTTTTAAAAAGTGTATTTTTTCCAAATTTGTTATGATATGCTGTAAAATACTACTCATATTTACATATATGTTTCTCTACTTTTAAAATGAAAATATTGACTACTAGTTTTTGCCCGCGACTTCGTCCGCGTTACTTTCGTCATTAGTAATATATGTATAGCTGACCAGGCGAACTCTATTCCGTCTTAGAGGCCATAAATAATCAGGTTTTTTCTGTGTCAATCAAACAGAATGATTGACATATTAGTTAGTTGTCAAATCTAATGTCAAAAAAAGCGTTTGTATGGGAAATAGAAAAGGGCTGTTTTTAGGGTTTCCCGGCAATTATTCCAATTTTTCTCACCTTTTATACCTTCCCTGAACCTCCACGAACATTTCAAGACTAAGATAAGACAAATCCGTTCAGCTGTTCTCGAGTTTTAGCGAGACTAAGGAACAGCAATCCATTTTTATATATATAGAAGATAAAAGTAAATTTTAACCCAAGTTTCGACTTTGCGACTGGCGAGTATGTCAATAACATGTCATTGTCAATCCACAAAAACCCACCTGAGCCTCGAAATACTCTAAAAACACAAAGAGTCGCCCGGTTCTCTGAAACGACGACCGAAGCGAATATTTTTTCAAATAAGAGATATTTAACTTTACATTTTAAGCAGCTTAGTAAACGTAAAAAGTTTGTGAAAAATTACATTAATGTATGTGTCAACTTATAATTATTTTTATATCTAAAGGAGATTTGCTACTTAAAATGATAGGGTATTTTTATTATCTTTTACTTAAATGTAAAATTAAGGTTACTATTTTAATTATAAGCAATAAGTACGATGTAAGAAAATAATTGCTGAGATTTTAATTTCTTTTATGTTTAAAATGCTTTCTAGTAATACTTATTTTAAATAATATCATAAACGATTATATTGTTAGAAATGCACTATTTACAATTATTTTTTTATGCTTTACTTTTTTTTTAATTTCTTTTCAAAGTGTTGAAAATATTTCCGGTTGGCTATCTTTTTGTCGAGGCAAACAAAAAGGTGCAAACGTACGAGTACGTTAATAAAAAGGTGAACCCACTACTGTTCGACACGCTTGCCTTTCAGTCTTACGAAAGACGATTTGTATTGGAAAAGTGAAGGATACGGAATTATCAGAAATACTATGATTGGATGTGTAGTAAGATGTATAAAGTGAGTTCTTTGTTGAGTCACGAAGCGTTATAAATAACTATATCGTTTGGTTTTTGAATTGATTTAAATTGAAAAGTTGTCGATAATGTTTTATTTACCACAAATAGATTTTGACTAAAAAAAATAGAAGTGTAAATAGTTAAGATAATATCTATTTTAACAAAAACATTATTTTGTTAATATAGAGATAACAAAGAAGACCATTATAGGAAATGTTTCAACAGATTTTCCGGTATCTTGAATCTGTTTTAATTCTATTTATTTTTGGGAAACATAATCTTGGCAATGTCTATTTGTCGTTTGACATAATATTTATAGAATTCTCAGAGTTAGATCTCATTTAATAAACTCAACAAACCGTTAAGTTGTTAAGTAAATTAAATTGTTATCACCGTTCTCGAGAACTCTAAAGACCAGAGGATTATTACGAGCTTTGAAAATAAGATTAATTTTAAGATAATCCTTTTTAGGCCTTCTTTTAAGAAATTGGAATGTCAATTAGAATTACATGGATTGTTTACAGAGTTCAGTTCAGATACAAGTTCAGGATCTTAAGTATGACAAAATACCTTTTATTTTCATTGCAATCGAAGTCATTTACAGGAAGCTGCTAGTTGTAGTTCTTTGAAGTAGTTTTATTTGTTTTCAATCTGCCTGTTCATAGTACATTATTAAAAAATCACTAGATAAGATTAAGCCTAATTTTTGAAGCTGTCGTTCAAACGAAAGAGTTTCCCTGTTTAGAAAAAATAACTCCAAGAAATGACAACTGTACCGATATTTCATTAAGTCATTAATTGATTCCAATAGCCGTAATCGCCTTGTGGTTAGGACCCTGTAGTAATCCCAGGTTTAGAATTCATGACAGTAAACAGCTAGATCGATGGATTGAACTTTTACTTATTATAAACTAAGTGATACATAACTATGTTTAAATTAATACCTTCTTAATTAATATATGTTTTTAGTATAATACGAAACAACAGATCGAAAATATTACATACATGGACGAATACCTATGTATACAATTTATGTGAATAAAAATATGAAATTCAAAACAGTTTTAACTTAAATACATTAGTTTAAAGAAAACTAAACAAATTAATAACATAAGATTTTTATTTTAAAATACTATATTTGTTTGTTAGAATCCAATTTCCATTCTGAAGGAAATATTTGACAACAGCTTGCGAAAACAAGAATCAATTTCGACGTCGGTGCCGCTTTATTAATTGTTGGATTTAATTTAAGTCTTTAGAAAATTTTATACCATTTTTAATTTCAAAAATATTTGTGTTTTATTTTTTTGTTAACAATTAATATCATCGCTTTGGAACGTATTTAAATGAACCATAAAATAATTCAAAATTGGATAAATATGATTCATGGTAACAACAAATCTCTGGGGACAAGTTTCAAGGAACATTAACAAAAATAAGATAAAAGGTTATTATTGAGGTTAATTAAGGTTAAAATGAGCTTCCCGGCGTCGGGACGTGACGACCCCATCGCCCACCGGTGTATTCCGGTGCAATTAGTCACGGGGGGGAAGGGCCTTGACCTCCTCGTGGGGTCTTGGCCCGGGCTGGGGGTGCAGCCCATGGAGGTGGGTAGGACGAGGCTCGGCGGTGTACACCGCCGCTGCCAAGTTCGGCCCTACGTGTTGGCGGGTGGCCTCGGCCACTGTCGGCGCAGTCCGGCGTCGGGACGTGACGACCCCATCGCCCACTGGTGTATTCCGGTGCAATCAGTCACGGGGGGGAGGGCTGGGGGTACAGCCCTGGGAGTAAGACGGTCACGGATCTGGCAGGAGGCCGTCCGTGGCTGTCTTGGGGGGGAGGGGATACTCGGGTCTCTCCGGAGGCCTGAGTTCGCTTGTGGTCGGTCGGTTTCCTCTCTGTCTGCCGTCGGGCGCTTGCGCTCGTCGGTGGGTGGTTGGAGACTGGCCGCGTGGGCTTGGGTGGGAGGGGTAAGGGGTTAACCCTCTCGCGATTAAGCAAGCCCGCCAGGCGGGGGGACACTCCTGGTCACTTGGAGTGAGCCCTCGGGGGGGGGGGAGGTGGCCGTTCGCGGCCCGCCGCCGGATCGTCGCGGATGCATGCTTCGGCGTTTCCCGTGGCGATCCACTTGGCGGCAACGGAGAGTGACCGCTGGTGTTTTAGTGGGTAACATGGGCCCTTCTGGCCGTGAATCCCACATAACCGCCTCTGTCTCCCCTAGACGGAGGGGTAGGTATAAAACCTTTCACCGCGATAACAAAAGAAAAAAAAAAAAAAGGTTAAAATGAGCTTAGGTGAAATTTTAGCAAGAATCGTTAAAGCTGTAATTGAATATAAATATTTTTTTTTTCAGCCAGCAACCACTTCATTTCATATTCTATATTTGTTTGAAAAGTACAAACATTTATTCTGCATATGATGGATATACTTTTAAAATACTTTCAAAATACTAGCCCTTTTGTTGGAATGACAAGTAATCAGGTAGAGTGCTGGGGTTGAAGCTTACACTGCAACTCTCTGTGGTCTTTGCGTAGTCTGTTTTATTTGCCTGCCATATTAATTGAATATTCACTATGATTGAATGTTTGCAAATTAACGTAATATAACTTTATAAACTTATATTACTTAGTTATATTATGCGAATGTTAATTAAACATAGACTATAATTAAATGGGCTTTATTTAGAACAAGTATATATAGCAAATTTTGCAGTAAACTCTTTAATGTTTTGTCACATTTTGTATGTAAGAATAGATATTTAGAAATGGATATTTCATCCGTAATTTAATATAAAAGTAAAGTTGAATAGATATGACAAAATGGAGTATCTATATAGCATACATTTATACATATTTTTGTATATTTCTTTTAATTAAATGGTATTATTGAAAGTGGCTATGAGTGATTATTTGTGGACACAATATGGACTCATTACTAGTTCAAGTTATTGATTATTATAGAAAAATAAAATTTTACGAAAAAGGTTTTTAACATTGTTGCATTTTTCATTGTTTGAAAATACTTGTCATATTTCAGTTACAGATACTACTAAAATATAGAAAGAAGAATACTCATAAGTTCCATATGTGTTATGCAAGCACTGAGAAATGTGAGACCAAAGGCGCTCTTTGTGAGAACATTTCCTATATTATTTGTTTTAGAATAAATGGCTATCAAATACAAAGTATTTCTCGATATTCTTGAAAGGCGACGATGAAAAGGAAAAGTTCGTATATATTTTTCTTTTCATAGTATTGAGTCCTTTGAATATAAAACTTTGTGAGGATAATAACAGTTCTACATACAGTGTATTTTAAACATAAAACTAGATTGCATGTTAGATACAATATTTCTTGTTTATTCGATGATATAAGACGATCGAACATATTGAATACGGTCATCCCATTATCATACCGTTAGTGAATTATAATTTAAGAAAAATCATGTTATTTAGTAGGGTGAAAAAATATAATTCAATTCTTACTTTAAATTATTTTTCAAATGTGAATGTTACGTCAGAAAGTACATCCTCGAGGTCAAACCGCACTCTGCTCTACCAACGAGTAGTAATATTTGAAAACTATTGTTCCTTTTAAAATATATTATCCACAATGTATACGTTGGATGAATTTTATGGAACAGATTTTATATTTTCAAGATTACAGTAACACTGTTGTTACTATGGATAAGAAACTTGTAAAATATTACAAAGAATATTACCTAAAGGCTAGGAACAAAATTCTCAGTTCATTATTTAATAAGAAGCATGTAAAATAAACCTAAAAATGTTTTTAAAATATATTGAGTTTTTTAAACTAAAGATGGATGCAAGTTTTTCGAGGAAGCTGTACTTCCAACAGTTGACCAAAATTGTTGTCCATTGTGGTAGAACTTAGATATGCTCGAATTATCACTTCGAAAGCTCTTGAAGCAGCCCACTGTAAACGTTGCATGGTACGTTGACTGAATCTACATATAAGGGCAACTAAATCAAAAGATAATTGACAGCATTTAAGTCGAAAGAAAATTATACAACATGTATTTATTATAAGCGAATGTAATATAATTGGTAACGTGTTATATATTTTTTAGGTTATATAATTACTAATAGAATTCATAAAAAGAATCAGAATATTTATTATTAACATTTTCATGTTATTATTAATTATACTTTTTGGCAAACAATATTAAGGTGATTTGACAATATTTACCACACTGATATGAATAATTTTATATAAAAAAACAACTGCTTAGAGAGAATTAAATATAAATTTACGTTTAAATTGTGAACTAGTGTGAACTTCATTTATCAATTACCGCTAGAACTTTTTAATAAAACCCATTTTACGAATTCGGTAGAAATTGCAAAATGGACACTGAAACATACATATGTATAAGTATAAGAATTTCCTTTGTGTATTAAATCATCCATAGTAAGAACCCGTCGGGCAGAAGTAATAAAGGTTTTAAATATTGCCATACCTCTAACATATGGACTAATGTCATTTGTCCTCTTGTATGGTCCATTGAATTTCACTTCTGACCGACCTTTCCGAAAGAGTGCTAACCGAGTGTGGTCTTGGGCATTCCGTGTTAACCCATCAGTAGCCACCCTATGTAAATAGCCGCTTCATTGAGCCGCACAAATCTTTAGTTTCTATTTTACACGTTGCTAATCAATTGTCTATAAGATAATACTTTTCAATATTTAGCAAGCCCATTTGATTGTTTGAAATGTGTAATTAGTCAAATATACATACGTACATATGTATGTCTTGAACCTAGCTTAATTGCTTCATCTCCATTCCAGAATTTCCAGATGAATTACCATATTAGTTTTTCTGGAAGCTAAAGTGTAATTAAAAGTAAATGGAAACTCGTCACTGTGTTTAATTTATTTCGCTGCTTCGACAATTCTATGAATAATATGTTTTGCAATAACGAAACAGTTACAGTGTAAGAATGAAATAAAAGGATAAGGAATTTCTTCTTCTTCTACCTGGCAATCTCCCAGCTATAGCCAGGGTCTGCCTTACATGTTATGAATAGTTTTGGCTGTTTGTTTTTACGACCGGCCGCCTGCCTGACATCAACCCTCTTTGGGAATCAACATTAATTAGTGATATCTAAATACTCTAACAAAGTACATATGAGTTGGAAAAATCACATTGGTACTTTGCCTGGACCAGGATCGAACCCGCGCCCTCGTGCATGTGAGGCGGGCCTTTTAACCACTAGGCCACCACTGACTATTATTTGCTATTTAATTTAATTATATCTTTAAAACTTCGTATCTGAAATGAAAATATTATGTACCTAAGTATTTCTAAAAGGACTCAACTAATTCATATATGCGTTGATTGGGTTTCTACTAAACGGCGCATATAATAAAAAGTCTTAATGAAATCGCTAGTTATACGAATTCACTGTCGGTTGTGGCATCTTTACAATGTTTCTTTTATACTGCAAATTTAGAAAACATTGATTAGGACTTTCAAAAAACCTAATAGATGGTATCCCTATACAAAAGTTGAATTTATAGAATGATTTATTTACCCCATCGAGTCAAGGTACAATAGCCTAATTGATAAAGTAAGTGAAAAGCGACATTCCGGAGGTTCCAGGATCGAATTTTTCTGGTGTGGATGAATTTTTCATTCTATATATTCTCATTTTAATTGTAATTTAATTATCAGCTTAACATTGCTTTTGAATTAAAACATAGTTTATAAAACTAGTCCATATTATTATTTTCAGGTAACTTTTTGAGATTCAGTTTTGTAAATTAAACATAAACTTGAATGGACATTTAAGGTTACATTTATAAGTCTAAAACTGAAATTTGCTAATGCTTTGGAAACACTGTTATAATTTTGTCAATGATCCCGGATTAACTAATAAAAAAATATTAAGGTCAATGTTGCTAATTTCGGTTTTTCGCATTTTGCAATTATACTGCAAGTATATCATAAAAAAATAAAATATAAGTATAGTAAGATTATCTATAAAAACTGTTTCTACATTTTTTTCTTAAAAATCAGTATTTTAGAGATATAGCTAAGTACTTGTGTTGTTTATGAAATGTACGTGTCTCTGTCTCGCCCGTGAGTTAATGCAATTGGCGTGTTTTTTACGAGGTTTCTTCGAGTCTTTAGAATCCACTAAGTTTTGTTATGATGTTAAATATTGTATTTTATTTCAAATAGTTCATTCGAAAATATTGAAAGTGATTGATATAATTATCTAAAAGGACTCCAACCATCTCGACTTCTTCTTTTAAGTGCAAGTAAACTGTTCAAAGAGCTCGCATCAGACATCTTGGAGCAATCAATTTCAATATCTTATTGTAAAGAATTTTTAGTCACGGGTCTCTAAACTCTACATTGAAATATATCTTGAATTATGATGAGAGATGTTAAAATCTCCAATATGCTTTTATATTGTTGAAATAAAACTTCTTTATATATGCTTGACTTGGGAGTAGTATAATGAAAAGCTGGTGGTAATATAATGAAAATAATAATAAAAAAAATAATAATTTATCAATGATAACTCATAATGAATTCAAATGTTTGTATAAAATTAATATGTGTAATGTATATACAACTCTGTATTATACATATATAAACATATGCATATATGTAGATGGAGCGAAAGAAGTTTCACTTTAGTCGTGTGGTCTAAACCCCACTGGTTTTATTTTTTTAATATGGCTATTATATATAAAGTTACTGTCTTGTTATATTATTACAAATGTTTGGTGCTTTATTATTACATAACAATATTAACAAATGCACAGTAATAAATACCTATAATTACAAGTTAGCTTCTCGTTTGATTTTACATAGATATTTTACGCAAAACTTAGTGGAGCTACTATTTAATAGATAAAGAGGCGGAAAACGTCATAATGGGTCTTCTTACGCCAGTCCATAGCTTGCAGTATGTCTTCTTTCTGAGGAAATGGTGATTCATTATCCCCATAAATGATTTCGTTGGGGATGTCTGAAAGTCAAAAATTGAATTTTAGATATTTGTAATAAGAAAAATGAGAATAAGAAATTTTAACTTTTGGGTTATCAGAACGACTTCTTTATTTTCATAGTAAGTTTTTTATTTTCGAAATTTCTAATTATTATTATTTTAAATCTTACTGTTATTAAATATTATAAAAAGATCTGATTTTGCAGAATAAAACTAAGATAAAAAGTGCACAAAGATCTTTATAACAGGATTTTTAAAACGATTAACGCCAATGTTTTTGTCACCAATTCGTAACACTTCAACAATAAAGTGATACACTTTCTACGCAATTGCAATAAGATATCGAAATGTAAAGCTACAGTATCTTTATTTCGGTGAACCATTCACCAGCTCCGATAGCCGTGATCGTCTAGTGGTTAGGACCCTACGTTGTGGCCGTAGTAACCCAGGTTCGAATCCTGGTCACGGCAGCTAACAGCTGTCGCGGCGGAGTATTGTTTTTACTGTCTTATTATTATATCTATTACTATAACAAATTATAATTAATACAACTAATCGTTTGTATCATTCTTTAAGCGTTATCTTTATGAATATAATGGAAGCAAACCATAACAACTTAAGGGTTTCAAAAAACATAATACAAAAGATAAATTGAGTTATCTGTTAGAACTACAATTTCAAAAGAGGGCTGAGTATCTGTCTACGAACAAAAAGATCTTTGACTCTGTATTTGTTTGAAATCTGGAGATTATTGTTTGAATGAATTAATAGTTATTTAGTAAGAATTGGAATTATATAATTCCTTTGACAAATAAGTGCCAGTTAAATACAGAAGTTATTTTTTAAAGCTAAAAATGATACATTGTGAAGCAAGTATTTTTCAGTAAATTTAATCATAAAACATCAAGCAGTAATAACTGTTATAAATTATATTATTCACAGTGAGAATGTTGATCATAAAGATCATGTTTACCTGACGCGATTATTATATTTCCTGTGATGTATGACATCACTTTCATAGACACAAATTACTTGGAGCTAAAGTAATGAATACCTTTCATATTTAATAAAGCGTTATAATATTATGAAAATTAAATACCTATACGTTTAACGGGAATGGAAGTGTCTTGTAAAAATATTTCTTGTAAATATCTATCATTGGATATATGGTTGATATGCAATTTGTATTTCAATTAAATTGATTTGAGAAATGTATTAGGGTACTAACTAATACAATTGCAAAACAGTAAATCTGAGTGCAAATGGCTATATTTGCATTTCAAGGATCCTCACACAGAGCTTATCTCATTTAGACACGATTTGTCACTATTCAACATTTGCATTGTAAATAAGTTATACTCGTAATTTACAGTAGATTCGACAAGTTTATTAAAGAATATATACGTTTAGATGGAAATAGTATAATATATAAAACTAGCTAAACAGTTATAAAATACTGATAGTTTTATTTATAATATTATACCTTTGAATAACAGTTTAAGTTTTATTATGTCGAGCCCCACAAGAAGTTTGAACATTACCTTTGTCATATTTAGTTACTCTGCTACGCTTAGCCCGAACATCTAATTAGTTTATAAGTATACATGAAACTCGAGACAAATAGTTACATACGACGAAAGGGGACTGCGAATATTAGAAAAGTAACAATCTCGTCAAGGTCTAAATATACTAAAATATTTAATTTATGTGACTTGAATATTTTAATGTATATATTTGAAGACGTAAAAAGCTGTATAAAATTGAACCTAAAATATTCTTTTGGAAGATGCCTTTGTTTAAATTTATCTGGTGCGGAAATTTGCAATGAAAAATGAACAAAAAGCAAATAAAGTTTTCTGTATTAATTAGGTAATAGCAATAAAAGTAATAAATACATATAATTTTTTTAATTAACCAATACTGTTAAAATGTTTCAGCCTCGTCATATTTTGATACAAACAAATGAATATTAATATCATTTGAAAAATTAACAGCCGTAATATATTCAGATAACAGACAATATAAAATATTATTCAGGTAAAAAGTAATTAGTTAAAGCGCTGAGACTAAAATAATCATTTTCTGCAGCCGCAAATCAAAAAGGGGCTTTTAATGATTTCGCGCCGGTTTTGTAATTCATTTATTTTAACGATCAACTTCACGTCGAAATTTCAATTAATATTGACTTGTCAGTAAATACTGTGTTTGTTGAGAGGATAAATCTTTCGGAAAATATATATTTTCTTATTTATTATTATCTTATTTCCTATATATTTTCTTATTTCCTATATATTATTCTTCGGCATGTCGATAAAGAGATGTATACTGTATAGCTCGGTTAAGGGTAAGGTAACTTTAGTAGATAAATTGATTTTTAAATATATGAAGGAAGTTACAAAAAGAAATCTTTCATTTTTTAAAGTTTATTGGGCATTACTTCACTCCGAAAGCAGGTTTCCAAGAATTTTAAATATAATTACAGTCGAACTTATAATTTTTTTTTAGATAAATTGTGTAATGCTGATGATTTATGTCACAACTGAGCAGATGATGAGGAATGTTATCTATTACTTTCGATAAGGTTATTGTGACCAACATTTCATTAAAACCATTCTAGGTAGCTTAGGGTTTAGGCTTAATTTAGGCAATCTCTCAGTATTTTATAGCAATAACTCAATTCATTTTTTCAAGTCCTCCTACTATCAAATAATCGGATGCAATGCAAATCTCAATCTTTTCGTTATGTATCTTTTTTAAATCTTGACGAAACGGTAAGCTTCCTTCAGGAAGATATCAGCTTAGTTTTCCTATATCTATTTTTTCTTACATTTACAATTAAGAGTTAAACACTTAACTATCATGGACGCAGTCAAACGCGATTCAAATTGGGAAATTACATAGTGACAAGTTTTACGGTAGTTTAATATTAATATTACTTTGTTAATGAAATTACAGATAAGGTAATATTTTTTCTACCAAAACTATGTAAGCACCATAAAATAGAGAAAATAATATCTTACTCAAACTACAAATTATAATGCCGTAAGTTATCTTAGGCAAGGGAGGACCAGCTATACAAACTCAAGAACTTCTCAGACGCTAGTTTACGTGTCATCACTTGGCCTTCGAAAATATAACATTATCTTGGAAAATCAAAAAGAAATATAAAGAATCATTACACACCTGACAAATTATTTATGACATTCCATTTTGCATGATGCTTATTATATGTTTTATTCTAAATTCTATTAAATAATTTTAAATATTTTAATGTACGCTTTAAAAAAAAATTTATGAATAAATTCTGTTGATAGTGTGATATTGAAATGATACAAATAACTTCTGTGAAATGTATTTTATTGGAATATTTCAATAATTACAATTCAAAACAAAACTTTTTGAGTTTTTTGTTCATTTATTAATTCATATTGAACTCATCTTGATATTGCTATCGGTTTCACTTGCCATAATAATTCATATATGAGAATAAGAGATATGAATTGAGATGCCTAGACATTTCCATTTATATGAATAGATGACTGCAATTTGATTCGAATTTATATGCAACTCAATATTAGTTTAAATTTACATACGTTACATCAGCACTTGGATTATCCTACAGTAAATTGATGTAAAATAAGGGGTTCCGAAGTTATAATATATTAAAGAATAAAAGACATGACAAATTGTATATTAAGTGTTCTATAGTAATTTAAATGTAACATTTACTAACAAGGAGGTCGTTAAACGTCATTGTCCTGTTGTCAAGCGGGTCTTGTTGTTTTGTATAGAAATTATAAAAGTAAACCGCAATATTATTTTAATTCAGTGCAATTAGTTATAGTACGGTTTTAACATGGTAATTAATGTTTATAAAAAAATATCGATCAATTTGAAAGATAACTATGTAATTATCGGAACTAAGGAAAAGGATGTTAAGTTTAGCAAACGAACTTGGACATAGAATTAAACTTGCTATATTAAATGGACAAACTGTGTGGACGCCTTTATAGCTCAAGAGCAGTCAACATTCTGCCTCTTCAATACTTATTACCTGAGCCCTGACCCTAAACCTTCTTACATCTACACTGCACATTTTATAATTTCTGGAAATACTTACTACCTGAGCCCTGACTCTAAACCTTCTTACATCTGTACTACTCATTTGTACAATTTCTGGAAACTCAGAACCTCTACCTTTTTTTATAACTTACAAAAATGATTTTTACTACAACTACTTTATGACCAAATATTCCCGATGCTATATAATTATGACATTTATGGAATGTAGCTAGCGTAAACTTCTACTAATTTTCTACTGAAAATTCCAATTCATTCAAAAGTTTACTGCCCTATTTGTGAATTAAACTAAAACAGTAAATGTCCACCAGATTCGCAGCTTAAGCCACCGTGCTTTGAAATGCTAATTAGAGGCGTATTATTCTAAAAATCTCGTTACTTTATTTACTCATTTTTATTAATATGGCAGTTGTTTTTACATCTACAATAACTGTCAAAGTCTGTTGTCACCTTTTAATAATTAATTATTGGACGATTTTAATCAGTAACATATTATTATACATAAAATTATAATAAATTTTACATGTTTATATGGCTTAGTTGTAATTAATATCATTAAGAATGAAAATATAAAAACTTTTGTTTTTGGTTCGCTGTTACTTTTTTTATTCACTACTGTATGCGACCTGAAGGCTATAAAGTATTGAATAAAAAAGAAAACTGAATCAAATATAACATTTAGCACTTCAATGGCCGCTCACAGAGCGTTTTCAAAGGAATTTCCACTCACTGATATTTCCTCAAAGAGCTGCAGTAGGGGGTTTTTCGAAAAAGAAATTTATTTTAACAGTCAACAACGTGTATGTGATTCTCCCGGAATTGCAGATTTTCATGGGTTACGGTGACCGCACGATATTAGTCAGGTTGTAGGTGTGTAATCCGATAGTGTAGAATGAAAAAAAAAAATCTTCCAGATTATTCAGAGGTAAGGTCAATAAATAAAATTTGCATGCGACGTGGATAGTGTTTATATATCCCGACGTGGATAGTGTTTATATAACCTAATAAATGTATTAATTAATAAGATTAATTAAAAACATTATATCTTTCAAAGGTTTAACTATTTAAAATATTCTGTTTTCCTTTACTAAAAAAACGTAAAAATTTTGACATTTTAAATAAAAATCTCAATCCTTCATTGAAACTTTCGAACTAATTAAAAAAGCTCCGCCGCGACAGCTATTAGCTGCCGTGACCAGGATTCGAACCTGGGTTACTACGGCCACAACGTAGGGTCCTAACCACTAGACGATCACGGCTATCGGAGCTGGTGAATGGTTCACCGAAGTAAAGATCCAGTTGTTACACTTTTTGCTGTTATATTGCTCAAGCGCAGAGAAAGTGACTTAAAGTTCAGTAAACGAATAGAAATAAAAATCGACACAGTATATTTGTCAATTATTTTCATTGTATTTTCTTACACTAAGCTACGTCTTTTTTTCTTTTGGCTACCGTTTTTAAAATGTTATTAACTTCGTATAAATTTAAAGTAAGATCAAATAATGAAAATGTTGGAGTCAAAGTGAACAATTTCTTTTATTAGCGTAGTATTACATTATTATGTACAATAATGGGGTAAATTTAATACCATAATTATATCTTATAATGGCTCGTGGTTGTTGCAAAATTTAATGGATTTTTTAAGTACTTTCATATTAAACAAATATACATTGAGGATAAGTTGAAAGAAGAAAACTTCTAACTTTTTATTAAGAGAATATTGTTTTATATATTCTATAATTATATGCCCCTAAATCACATTTTCGTGTTGATAGATAAATTATATCTAATTTGAGTTTCTTATTAATATTTTCTTGATTGTTATTTACAAAAGAATAGTCATACTTTAAGAAATATTTATAAATAGAAGTATACTAAAGCAGAGTTTGCAAAGCTCTTTAATAAAATTGTAGTTGGGTCTTTAGAATTTTCCTCAACGGAAGGGATAACGATTTAATTTACTTAACAACCTGCCGGTTTGTTGATTTTAACAACTATGGATCGAAATCTTAAAATCTTCTGAATAATTTCGACAGATACTTCCTAATAATATTTTGTGCTAAATAATTAAAAAAAAGAACTCTCTGTAATCTTTCATTAAGTTAATGTGCAAAAATACATATGTTTGGGTTTAAGCTATATATCAATTGTTTTTGCCTCGAATGACAAAATGAGCAAGGCAAGCAAAGTCCTAAATTAAAATGAAAACAGATATTTTATAACATTGCTTTTTTATTATACTTATTATGAAATAAAACTATTCATTGTTTAATTATTATTATTATCATTTAAAGTATCAATGCATTATGAATACAAATAATATTTTCGGATTTACTACTTGTTAAATGTCTCATTTTCATCTTGTCTGGTTTCTGTAGAGTTACCTAAACGTGGGGACTACGTATTTCAAAACCAATAAAAATACGCGAAGTAAATCCGAGAATATTAATTTTATTTAAATAAATACTCACTAAAAGCTTAATTTCATTACGGCATTAAATTTTGCATTTGCAATACTTTTTGTTTTGTTACAATGGTTTCAAAGTTCACCATTGTTTTTACTGTACTCTCCTAGTCAATATATTCAACATTTTCTTAATAACTAAAAGCTATACAAATGACTTCATAAAATAGTTCCAACACTGTTTTTTAAAATGTGACGCGACATCCTCATTCGATATTATCGTGCGAGAGTGCAAAGCCAGCGAACTTTAAATTTGTAACAATATACACATTACTTAATGAAACTGACGTCATTTTAAGAGAGTTTTTTTTAAAGATCTATATCAAACGAATTTAAAATATGTTTCGAGATATAAAAATCTATCATTCATTAGTTTAAAAAATAGTAACATTTGAGATAGCCTTAATATAGATTTATAAAGATGTTGATCTCATTACCTGATTCTGAGAAATAATTATAATTAGTTACAAATTGGAATTTTAACAAAATATTTTGTGTACTTACTTCATTGCAAGTACAAAAATTGATTCTGTTCAATTGTTAGGTTGCTTCTAAAATATTTTGCAATTTATACCATCTACCTAATGACCATAAGTAAACCAGTAAGATTTTCAACACTTAGCAAAGGTTGTGAATGACTTATAAATTTAATAAGTCAAATATTACATCATTATAGAAGTTTTAAGTGCATTTCGTTTGACAAATCAGTGCAATTATTAAAATTAAGGCCATCGTCTGCATGAAAAGTTTATTGCGTCGTAAAATTTTAATCATTTTGCTTTTAAATTTATCATCTTTCTTTACGTTGAACGGTATTGATACATTAATATAATTTAATATACATACATATTCTTTATTGGATAAATTATGAGGTTTTAATTTGTGAAAAGTACATATTAATTATGTTCATATTATTTTCTTTGCATTTTGTCATCAATTAACTTCAAAAGTATCACACGCATTGAAATTTGAACTATAACATTATTTTAAACCATTCAGATGTTTTTATTTTTTTATAAATGATAGTAATCTTCTATATATATAAAAATGGATTGTTGTTCCTTAGTCTCGCTAAAACTCGAGAACAGCTGAACGGATTTATCTTATCTTAGTCTTGAAATGTTCGTGGAGGTTCAGAGAAGGTTTAAAAGTTGAAAAAAATTGATTCATTTCCGGGAAAACCCTAAAAACGGCCCTTTTCAATTTCTCATACAAACGGCTTTTTTGACATTAGATTTGACAACTAACTAATATGTCAATCATTCAAGTGAGCGAGAAATTTTCTCACTTTGATTAATTACGTTACGATGCCGAGGAGAAGTCTTTAAGGAGGAATAGAGTTCACTCAGTCAGATATACATTTCTAATTCTGAAACTAACGCAGACGAAGTCGCGGGCAAAAACTAGTGTATCATAAAATGTTTAGCTTACAACGGCTTACGTGAGACTCTAACTACTTCAAGTACTTGAATAGTATAATTGTAGTGTAACCCTTTACCTTAGTTTTAATTTATTTTTAATTTTCATATGAATTTAGTTTATTTTCTAATTATAAGTACTTTAACTCCTATGTTTATTTCTTGATATTATATCAAAAGTAACCCTATTTATGCTTGTCATCCAATTCTTAAATTAATTTCAAAGGGGAACTTTATATTTAATATGTGATCCTAAAATTATATAACACCTTGATATTGTATTGAAAAATATTTTTGGCGATTCCGCTTTAAAAATTAAAAGAACTGTTTCACATTAAAAGTGTTTTTCTTTTTTATTGACTTAGAACTCAAAAACTAAACTGGTTACCTACTTCGATTAGTAAAAGTTGAGGATTAGATTTTCTTATACTAAATTATATTATTATACAAAACCATAGTACTTAACTAAAGCCCTTCAAGTTGGCGGTAGAATAAAATATGTCACGCTTTGAATTTCATATAAAAAATGACTGTAGAAATTATGAAGCAAAAGAATAATATAAAGCTTTCAACAGAGCGCGAAGGAACATAAAAATGTGGAAAACAAAACAGTTTCTTTGACAGCTACTTGTATTTCAAAGTGAATATTACCGGAGAAGAATTTTACATTTTATATTGAAATATCAAAGAGTTGTAAAACATTAACAATATAAAAAAGTAAATAAGAAAAACATCAAATTATGTGAGACGGTTATTGTAAGATATATACCAAATTATTGAACTAAAATTTAAAAAAAAAATTATAAAATATAAGGCAGTGATGAGTCTAAATAAAAAAGATTGATAATAATTTATTCCAAAAATTTCTCATAAATAAAAATAAGATTTATTTTTTTATACGTGCTAAAATATAGTACCACTTCTGGAGTGAGTAACTTTTGATTGAGCAAGAATTAATAGATCCATCTCGTCTTAACTATACACGTAATATAAGCTTAAGTTGTAATCAAAGCCTAATCTTGCTAATGCCTTCTAATTAATCGAACCCGTATATTTTTTCCAACCAGTAAGAATGAATAGTTTCACTTTAATACTGAATTAGAATCTAATAAAGAATTATATAGAAAGTAAGTATATCGTTTTCATAGCAAGAAAATAATAGTTTCGAAATATTATATAAGCAAAAAAAATTCATCAAACCATTTACCAAATTTTCTTGCATGAGGGCGCAGGTTCGATACCTGGCAAGTATCAATTTGATTTTTCCGAGTCATATGTACTTTCTAGGAGTATATAGACACCACTGACAGACGGCGAAGGAAAACATCGTGAGGAAACCTGGACTTATAGTTTCACAATTATAAGTTTGAAATAACCAACCCGTCTTGAGCAAGCATGGTGATTAATGCTCAAACCTTCTCCATGTGCGAAAGAGGCTCTTGCTCAGCATTGGGCTTTTAAAGATTTGGTTTTTAAAGATGATGAATATTGTTATATAATAAAAAGATACAATATTACGAAAAATCCAGTTAATATTTTAATATAATTACGTTATAAGTGAAGTAACTAATTTCATCTGTAACACGTTATACTTTCTCTGCGCTTACGCAATTAATTGGAGCAGAGACAGAAAAGTGTACTCAAATTTCATCAAACCATTCACCAGCTCCGATAGCCGTGATCGTCTAGTGGTTAGGACCCTACGTTGTGGCCGTAGTAACCCAGGTTCGAATCCTGGTCACGGCAGCGAACAGCTGTCTCGGCGGAGCATATAGTTTTTGTTTTATTTTCATACACATGTATAACTTAATTAAAAATTTCAGTTTTATATTTCACATCGTATATGTAATGTATCATAATTTATAATATAGCGTTATTTACGAAGCAATAAATATACATATTAGCAGTAAATATATTTGTTTTTATTCAATGTTTTTTCTTTATTCTTTCTTTTAAATTATAACGTCAATAATTTTAAATTGTTGGTTATAATAACCATTACTTTTTTATTAATAAGAGAGTTAAACATCGTATTATTTATTTAATCAATAATTTATATACAACGACCTCGATAAGAATGAAATTTGAAGATAAAACGTTAATTTTTCTTGTTCTTTCGAGAAAATGTTTAGCACGCTTCTTATTTTTGATATACCTAACATCTGAAGCGAACTGGTTATAATTTGCATTAAAAATGAAACTGCTTGATGGAAGTCGAACCCTCGTCACTTTGATAACGCCTTGATAAAGAATGATTAATCGCATACATATATTATTTTGCCTCAACTAGAAAAGAGTAAGAAAAATCATTATATATCTAATATGGTTATCAGTTAACTTGAAACTGTTGTTTTAAATCATGTCATAATATATTTTCATATACATATGTATATATACAAAAAATCGATAAAAATTAATGAAGATATTAATAACGCGGCAACCCTGTAGTTATTGCTACTAGGTCGGAACTATAATTAAAATAGAATATGATTTGACAACAAGGTACAAGTGCAATGCAGGAAATATTTAAAAATAGAAGCTAGACTAAAGTAAAAATAAGACTACCACTTTGCCAAAAAATATTTGTTGATGTAATCGTAAACCAAGTAGTTTTAGCGAAGACAACTAACATAAAACTCACCTACCGAGTCACTGTGATTGCACAATAAATATATCAATAGTTACTTATCATTTGTAATTGATATTTTATATACAAAATAATCCATTTTGCTCTCTCCTTCCACATAAAATACAAATAACATGCGTCAAAAAGACAGCTTAAAGCAAAATAACATAATAATAGAATTATATTTAAAGTATTTCCAAAAAATACATAGCTATTATTTACATAATAAGATGTTGATATAAACATTGATATATTGATGGATCGCTCAAAATAATAAGAAGATCCTTTATATTTGTATGGAAAACGGGGAGTTATTGAATTAAATTTTGGCAGTCATACATGGTGACTGAATAATTCTAAGATTTATATTTAAAACTTAAAAGATATAATCGCAAATGCTTTTAGTTTTCCAGCAAATAAAATAAACATTATACAAGAGAAGATACTACTTTTTATCAAATTACTTTAAGTTCTGTAAAAGTTATTACTTCATTACTGTGAAATAATATACTTACTGTTGTATTAATTACATTTAGGCATTCAATTAAATAAATCTATGTAGTAATGAGTCGGGGTTCATGGCGCGATAATTGTATTTGCTCTAATGTATGATATCATTTTGATTACAAATTACTTGGCTTTCATCTTCAATGAACCGTCACAGCGTCGTGACAGGTTGGAATTATGATGTTATACAGGAATAATGTTCTTTGTGATCTTATGTGAAATTAATGTAACATCTGGGATTGACGGATAACATATTAAAAATGTATACAGCTTGTTATAAAATTGCACGACTTAAATGTCACTGGTATTAACCTTCTGTTCTATGTAGTTAGAAAATGTTAATGACTTTTTGTTATTTTTTTATTCTGGCCTTATTTTAAGGTTCTCAAATCAATTTAACATTGTTATTTCTTAACTTCATCTGTATATAATTTTATATGTCTTCTTAAAAAAATACAATGTACATAGTTGCTTTCGTTATGGCTGATCGGTTTTTATTGTGTAGTTTTTAGATAGAGACAAAACAAGTAATTAAATTTTTATGAATATTTTAAATTGCTTCAATTGTGAGGTAATTAAAAAACATATACGAGTAGTCACTAGCATGATGACGTCGCATTTTAAAAGTGAAGTGCAAGTTGAGTAGTAGGGTATAATTATTTACGTTCCTACACTTACATTAATTACAGCCTTTGAAAACTGGAAAGTAGTAAAAATGGATATTGCAAAGCTTAAGGTGAAACTTTTCTTATATATTATATAATATACAATTCCGTTTTGTAATTTGATAAGTAAAGTTTTTGCCCTATGTATTAATTATTATTATATATGTATCCACCCGTCCATCTATTTCAGTGATGTGAGGTCCACTGTTGGACATAGGCATTTTGTATAAAATTATAATATGTTATTATCTTACCTATACAAAAGTGTGAATTGTTACTTACTTTTGATGTTCAGAGATTAGCTGGAACAAATAGACAAAAGATTGACAAAAATAGTAAAAAAATATATTTAAGTGTTTGTACCGTTGTAAATATGTGTATACACAAATATTCAATAATTAACTTATTTTAATTCTATAAGCAGACGCTCTTATTTTATTTATTTGCATAGACGAATAAGGTCTTAGTAAAATAATCAGAAGACACCATCTGCGAATAAGAATGGTAATAATATATGTAAGTACTTACTTAAAGAAAACTGCCGTCTTGATTTACTACAGCAATCCATTCAATAAGATTTATTTTTGAGTTTCATGAATAGTTTGAAATTTTCTTCAAATGTAAAATATGCAAGATCTCTTTTTTATCCACTTGTATACCTTGAACAAAAGATTTTTTTGTGTCTCTATTTGTGTGTTGTATAGATTATTAGGGCATACAAGAAGTAGGCATGTAAATCTTTTAATATTAATTGTTATAAAATTTTACAGCACTTTAAAATCTTAAAACGAGGGTTATTTTCTAAATAATATTATATTATTTGAATCAAGAAAACCGTCCTTGTTTTGGATCGATTAACTTGAGTCAGATTTGTTATTAACAAACGGTCTCTTAATATAAAAATCTTAATATATTTAAAATCGTTTATTTATAGTAATAAATAATAATCGTCAACGAGAATACTAACCATTACTTTGGTAATTGCGCTTAGCGTTATTTTCCTAATTTCCTTTAAAGACCATTCCAATGTCTCAGGTGAAAATAATTTAAATTATTTAACTAATTAAATTTTTCTTTCTTTGTTTTCTCGTTAAGTACAATTAACAATTCAAATTACCAAATATTGGATCTTTGAATCATCTTGACCCTAATTAAATATATTGAAGACAGGAATGTAATAGGAAAAATAATCTGTTTTAATTTCATCACTCTCACTTCAAAATTGAAGGCTATAAATAGACTGTAAGAGAGTGATAACAATTCGTATTCAAAATTATTTAGTGAACCGAGTAAGTGAATGAGTAACCGGGTAAGTGAGTATGTAAGAGTAAGTGAACAGATTGAGCTCACCGACTTATTCAATTCATTCTTTTGATCGGACCCCTTTTATTGGTGTTTAAATCCTGCGATGTGTTGCTGCGAAGGGTATTTTCTGTTCAATGTTGTATAAGAAATTGTTAAAGAAATACCATAAAAATATCCCTTTAATTCTGTAATTATTTGTAAACGATAAATTGTGTTAATATGCTAATAATTCATGAATTATTCATTCATGTGGATGAAACTAAGGTTCTCATTTCATCTTTTTTTTTTATTGTTTGTCATAAACATGATTCTTGCAAAGATTTGTAATTTTTAGGAAAAATATTAAGTTAATTTATTTAGTATATATATTATATTTAGGTTTATCTGCCCATAATGAAGAAGAGTAGGGTTGAGATTCGTTCGCTATATTAATCCCAGGGATCCATCACTACGGTTGATCTTAAGAAGAATGTACTGGAATGTTTGAGCCAGACTAAGTGGGGTCTTTTGTTTTTGGTTCGCTGTTACTTTTTTTATTCACTACTGTATGCGACCTGAAGGCTATAAAGTATTGAATAAAAAAGAAAACTGAATCAAATATAACATTTAGCACTTCAATGGCCGCTCACGGAGCGTTTTCAAAGGAATTTCCACTCACTGATATTTCCTCAAAGAACTATAGTAGGTGGTTTTTCGTATGAGAATTTCATTTAAACAGTCAACAACGTGTATGTGATTCTCCTGGAATTGCAGAGTTTCATGAGTTACGGTGACCGCTTGGTACTAGTTAGGTCGTACGTGTGTATTTCGATAGTATAGAATGAAAAAAAATATTCTTTTAAGATCAATCAATAAAATTTGCATTCAACGTAGATAGTCTTTATGGGAAAACAAATATATATTTTATTTAATAAGATTAATTAAATATATATATATATATATATATATATATATATATATATATATATATATATATATATATATATATATATATATATATATATATGTCGGCACTAGCGCGCCAACTAAACATAACTATAACCAACACTTGCACCGATCACGCCACCGAGCGCGTGATTCGATGCCCCACTCTCCCCACTACTAGTTGTATAAAAGACGTGCGCGATTATTCTACAGGAGTCTTGGCTCTGACGTGGCGCGGTGCACTAGTTGTACTTAGCCTGTTAACCTTGACTCTTTGGATAATTAATTTGTGAAAACGAATTAATTATTATTCTGGTGTTGTAATTTGGTCCTTGGACTAATTATATCCGATTTAAACTATTATTCAGTTTAAAAGAACTTCATGCCTTGAATTATGGCCCATCCCTCTATACATTTCTATCTTATATTCCTACATCAGAAGTGGGATAGCGATCCACCTCCATCTCATAATCAAACCAACTGCATTGAAAAGCAAAAAAAAAGCCTCTTTTTGGAATGGAAGCAATTTTATTAAAATTATCAAATAGTTTAAACCAGTATCCCGTGAATCCACCCCTTGTGATTTAGGCCTGTAGGTCGGTTACTGTCCACTTTTCGTATCACTAGCGGACGCTTAAGACTATCCGCTGTTCTGTCTGATAAATGACCAATCAACGCCAGTATTCTCTGCAAATAGATATTAGATAAGCGCTAACCATCTTGTCTTTTGAGTTCTTTGATTATAGTGACGTTCGTACGACGGACCATCCAAGGTATGCGTAACAGCGTATTTGGCCAGCACCACATTCCTAAGGCATCAGTTCTTTGCCTGTCAATGGCTTCCAGAGTCCACGTCCGGACTACGCTTTGATCAGTTTGTGAAGATGAACGGTCTAGCTTATTAGAGTCTATGTCCGGGTCATCGTTCACTTACGTGAGTATGGCTAGTGGAAATGAACGGGCTAGCTCATTGGAGTGTATGTCCGGATCATCGTTCACTGATTTTCTAATAAAAAAAAGAGCGGAAAGAGCCAAAAAAAAGAGCAATAAAAGCCAAAAAAAAAAGAGTAAACAAAAGAGTAAAAAAAAAAGAGTAAAAAAGCTAAAAAAAAGCTAATAAAGAAAAAAAAGCTATAAAAGAAAAAAAAACAGAAAAAAAAGAAAAAAAAGCTAAAAAAGAAAAAAAACAGAAAAAAAAAGAAAAAAACCTAAAATAAAAAAAAGAAGAAAGGTTAAAAAAATAGTAAAATAAAAAAAAAGAAATGAAAAGTAAAAAAAGAAAGGTTTAAAAAAAAATAATAAAAAAAGAAGTAAAAAAGAAAGTTTAAAAAAAAGAGAGTAAAAAAAAAGTTAAAAAAAAAGAAAGTGTAAAAAAAAAGAGTAAAAAAAAAGGCAGAGAGTTGAAGGGCTTACGCCGGTCCAACCGTGTGGCTGTAGGGAATCATAATTCCGGTCCAGCATGAAGGCTATAGGGAATAGTAATTCCGGTCTAGCAAAAGCTATAGGGAATACTAGTTCCGGTCTAGCAAAGAAAAAAAAAATGTGGCTGTAGGGAATTATAATTCCGGTCCAGCATGAATGCAACAGGGAATAGTGATTCCGGTCTAGCAAAGGCGATAAGGAATAGTGATTTCGGTCTAGCAAAGGCTATAGGGAATACTAGTTCCGGTCTAAGGCTATAGGGAATACTAGTTCCGGTCTAGCAAAGGTTACAGGGAATTTTAATTCCGGTCTAGAAAAGGTTACAGGGAATAATTATTCCGGCCTAACCTCTCTAGAGAAATTACTAATGAAATCTTTTGCAGGACCTCAGGACGAATCAGATTCACCTACCATAACTCTGAAGGGTCAGTGTGGACTGAACCAGACACTATAATATTGTCAGGATAGTCGAACGATATTTGAGGCGCGTGCGAGGGCGCACGCATGTCAGCATGGCCGTGTCGGCACTAGCGCGCCAACTAAACATAACTATAACCAACACTTGCACCGATCACGCCACCGAGCGCGTGATTCGATGCCCCACTCTCCCCACTACTAGTTGTATAAAAGACGTGCGCGATTATTCTACAGGAGTCTTGGCTCTGACGTGGCGCGGTGCACTAGTTGTACTTAGCCTGTTAACCTTGACTCTTTGGATAATTAATTTGTGAAAACGAATTAATTATTATTCTGGTGTTGTAATTTGGTCCTTGGACTAATTATATCCGATTTAAACTATTATTCAGTTTAAAAGAACTTCATGCCTTGAATTATGGCCCATCCCTCTATACATTTCTATCTTATATTCCTACATATATATATATATTATAGATTCGACTATTTTAGATATTTTGTTTTCCTTGTAAAGTAAACCTTAAAAACTTTGAAATTTTGATATCTTAGGTTACAATCTCAATCCTTTAAAGAAACTTCGAGGTAAATAAAAAAGCTCCGCCGTGACAGCTGTTCGCTGACGTGACCAGGATTCGAACCTGGGTTACTACGGCCACAACGTAGGGTCCTAACCACTAGACGATCACGGCTATCGAAGCTGGTGAATGGTTCACCGACATATAGATATAGTTGTCACACTTTTTGCTGTTATATTGCTCAAGCGCAGAGAAAGTGACTTAAAGTTCAGTAAACGAATAGAAATAAAAATAGACACAGTATATTTGTCAATTATTTTCATTGTATTTTCTTACACTAAGCTATGTCTTTTTTTCTTTTGGCTACCGTTTTTAAAATGTTATTAACTTCTTATCAATTTAAAATAAGATCAAATAATGAAAATGTTGGAGTCAAAGTGAACAATTTCTTTTATTAGCGTAGTATTACATTATTATGTGCAATAATGGGGTAAATTTAATACCATAATTATATCTTATAATGGCTCGTGGTTGTTGCAAAATTTAATGGATTTTTTAAGAACTTTCATATTAAACAAATATACATTGAGGACAAGTCGAAAGAAGAAAACTTCTAACTTTTTAGTAAGAATGAAAATATTGTTTTATATATTCTATAATAATATGCCCCTAAATCACATTTTCGTGTTGATAGATAAATTATATCTAATTTCAGTTTCTTATTAATATTTTCTTGATTGTTATTTACAAAAGAAAAAGTCATACTTTAAGAAATATTTATAAATAGAAGTATCCTAAAGCAGAGTTTGCAAAGCTCTTTAATAAAATTGTAGTTGGGTCTTTAGAATTTTCCTCAACGGAAGGGATAACGATTTAATTTACTTAACAACCTGCCGGTTTGTTGATTTTAACAACTATGGATCGAAATCTTAAAATCTTCTGAATAATTTCGACAGGTACTTCCTAATAATATTTTGTCCTAAATAATTAAAAAAAAGAACTCTCTGTAAACTTTCATTAAGTTAATATGCCAAATAATAAACTATTTATCACCAAAAACAAAAATACATACGTTTGGGTAAACCCAAAGTATATATCAATTGTTTTTGCCTCGAATAATAAAATGAGCAAGGCAATCAAAGTCCTAAATTAAAATGAAAACAGATATTTTATAACATTACTTTTTTATTATACTTATTATTAAAAAAACTATTCATTCTTCTTCTTCTTCTTCTACCTGGCAATTTCCCAGTTTTTAGCCAGGGTCTGTCTTACATGTTGTGAATAGGTTTGGCTAATTGTTTTTACGATCGCCCCGTCTGCCTGACATCAACCCTCTTTAGGAATGCATTAATCAGTGGTGTCTAAATACTTTTAGAAAGTACATATGATTCGGAAAAATCACATTGTTACTTGCCCGGGCCAGGATCGAACCCGCGCCCTCGTGCATGGGAGGCGGTCCTTTTAACCACTACTCGACCACTGAATTATTAAAGAAAAACTATTCATTGTATTGTTTAATTATTCGGATTTACTACTCGTTAAATGTCTCATTGTCATTTTCATCTCGTCTGCCCGTAATCATGGTTTCTGTAAAGTTACCCAAACGTTGGGACTAAATAGTTTCAAAAACAATAAAAATACGCGAAGTAAATCCGGGAATATTTATTTTATTTAAATAAATACTCACTAAAAGCTTAATTTCATTACGGCATTAAATTTTGCATTTGAAATACTTTTTGTTTTGTTACAATGGTTTTAAATTTCACAATTGTATTTAATGTACTCTCCTAGTCAATATATTCGATATTTTCTTAATAACTAAAAGCTATACAAATGATTTCATAAAATAGTTCCAATACTGTTTTTTAAAATGTGACGCGACATCCTCATTCGATATTATCGTGCGAGAGTGCAAAGCCAGCGAACTTTAAATTTGTAACAATATACACATTACTTAATGAAACTGACGTCATTTTAAGAGAGTTTTTTTTAAAGATCTATATCAAACGAATTTAAAATATGTTTCGAGATAAAAAAATCTATCATTCATTAGTTTAAAAAATAGTAACATTTGAGATAGCCTTAATATAGATTTATAAAGATGTTGATCTCATTACCTGATTCTGAGAAATAATTATAATTAGTTACAAATTCCATTTTTAACAAAATATTTTGTGTACTTACTTCATTGCAAGTACAAAAATTATTCTGTTCAATTGTTAGGTTGATTCTAAAATATTTTGCAATTTATATCATCTACCTAATGACCATAAGTAAACCAGTAAGATTTTCAACACTTAGCAAAGGTTGTGAATGACTTATAAATTTAATAAGTCAAATATTACATCATTATAGAAGTTTTAAGTGCATTTCCTTTGACAAATCAGTGCAATTTTTAAAATTAAGGCCATCGTCTGCATGAAAAGTATATTGCGTCGTAAAATTTTAATCATTTTGCTTTTAAATTTATCATGTTTCTTTACGTTGAACGGTATTGATACATTAATATAATTTATTATCCATACATATTCTGTTTTGGATAAATTATAAGGTTTTAATTTGTGAAAAGTACATATTAATTATGTTGATATTATTTTTGCATTTTGTAATCAATTAACTTCAAAGGTATTTCACGTATTGATATTTGAATTATAACATTATTTTAAACCATTTAGATGTTCTTAATTTTTTAATTTATTTTTAATTTTTTTATGAAATCTTACTTAATTTAGTTTATTTTATAATTATAAGTATTTTAACTCCTATGTTTATTTTTTAATATTGAATCAAATGTAACCCTATTTATGCTTGTCATCCCATTCTTAAATTAATTTCAAAGGGGAACTTTATATTTAATATGTGATCCTAAAATTATATAACACTTTGATATTGTATTGAATAATATTTTTGGCGATTCCGCTTTTAAGAATTAAAAGAATTGTTTCACATTAAAAGTGTGTTTCTTTTTTATTGACTTAGAGCTCAAAAATTAAACTGGTTACCTACTTCGGGTAGTAAAAGTAGAGGATTAGATTTTCTTATACTAAATTATATTAATATACAAATCCATAGTACTTAACTAAAGCCCTTCAAGTTGGCAGTAGAATAAAATATGTCACGCTTTGAATTTCATATAAAAAATGACTGTAGAAATTATGAAGCAAAAGAATAATATAAATCTTTCAACAGAGCGCGAAGGAACATAAAAATGTGGAAAACAAAACAGTTTCTTTGACAGCTACTTGTATTTCAAAGTGAATATTACCGGAGAAGAATTTTACATTTTATATTGAAATATCAAAGAGTTGTAAAACATTAACAATATAAAAAGTAAATAAGAAAAACATCAAATTATGAGAGACGGTTATTGTAAGATATATACCAAATTATTGAACTAAAATTTTATAAAAAAATATAAAATATAAGGCAGTGATGAGTCTAAATAAAAAAGATTGATAATAATTTATTCCAAAAATTTCTCATAAATAAAAATAAGATTTATTTTTTTATACGTGCTAAAATATAGTATCACTTCTGGAGTAAGTAACTTTTGATTGATCAAGAATTAATAGATCCATCTCGTCTTAACTATACACGTAATATAAGCTTAAGTTGTAATCAAAGCCTAATCTTGCTAATGCCTTCTAATTAATCGAACCCGTATATTTTTTCCAACCAGTAAGAATGAATAGTTTCACTTTAATACTGAATTAGAATCTAATAAAGTATTATATAGAAAGTAATCTATATTAAAATTTATCATCATAATATCGTTTTCATAGCAAGAAAATAATAGTTTCGAAATATTATATAAGCAAAAAAAAATCATCAAACCATTTACCAAATTTTCTTGCATGAGGGCGCAGGTTCGATACCTGGCAAGTATCAATTTGATTTTTTCGAGTCATATGTACTTTCTAAGAGTATATAGACACCACTGACAGACTGTGAAGGAAAACATCGTGAGGAAACCTGGACTTATAATTTCACAATTAAAAGTTTGAAATCACCAACCCGTCTTCAGCAAGCATGGTGATTAATGCTCAAATCTTCTCCATGTGCGAAAGAGGCTCTTGCTCAGCATTGGGCTTTTAAAGATTGGGTTTTTAAAGATGATGAATATTGTTATATAATAAAAAGATACAATATTGCGAAAAATCGAGTTAATATTTTAATATAATTACGTTATAAGTGAAGTAACTAATTTTATCTGTAAAGCGTTATACTTTCTCTGCGCTTACGCAATTAATTGGAGCAGAGTGGGAAAATTGTACCCAGATTTCATCAAACCATTCACCAGCTCCGATAGCCGTGATCGTCTAGTGGTTAGGACCCTACGTTGTGGCCGTAGTAACCCAGCTTCGAATCCTGGTCACGGCAGCGAACAGCTGTCTCGGCGGAGCATATAGTTTTTGTTTTATTTTCATACACATGTATAACTTAATTAAAAATTTCAGTTTTATATTTCACATCGTATATGTAATGTATCATAATTTATAATATACAGTTATTTACGAAGCAATAAATATACATATTAGCAATAAATATATCTGTTTTTATTCAATGTTTTATCTTTATTCTTTCTTTTAAATTATAACGTCAATTATTTTAAATTATTGGTTACAATAACCATTACTTTTTTTATTAATAAGAGAGTTAAACATTGTATTATTTATTTAATCAATAATTTATATACAACGACCTCGATAAGAATGAAATTTGAAGATAAATCGTTAATTTTTCTTGTTCTTTCCAGAAAATGTTTAGCACGCTTCTTATTTTTGATATACCTAACATCTGAAGCGAACTGGTTATAATTTGCATTAAAAATGAAACTGCTTGATGGAAGTCGAACCCTCGTCACTTTGATAACGCCTTGATAAAGAATGATTAATCGCATACATATATTATTTTGCCTCAACTAGAAAAGAGTAAGAAAAATCATTATAAATCCAATATGGTTATCACTAAACTTGTTTTAAATCATGTAATAAAATATCTACATGCACATAGAAAAAATCGATAAAAATTAATTAAGATAAAAATGACGCAACAACCCTGTATTTATTGCTTATAGATCGGAACCATAATTAAAATAAAATATTATTTGACAACAAGGTACAAGTGTTGTGAAGAAAACGTTTAGAGATAGAGGCTAAACTTAAGTAGAGATAAGACTACTACGTTACACAAAACTATTTGTTGGTGTAAACCAAGTAGTTTTAGCGAAGACAACTAACACAAAATTCACCTGAAGAGCCACAGTGATTGCAAAATAACATTTTCAATAGATGTATATACTTATCATTTGTAATTGATATTATATTCTAAATAATCAATCCTCATTTTGCTCTCTTCCTTCCACATAAAATACAAATAACATGCGTCAAAATAAAAGAAAGTAATAATTGAATTATATTCAGAGTATTTCCAAAAAATACATAGCTATTATTTACATAATAAGATGTTGATATAAACATTGATATATTGATGGATCGCTGAAAATAATAAGAAGATCCTTTATATTTCTATGGAAAACGGGGAGTTATTGAATTAAATTTTGGCAGTCATACATTGTGACTGAATAAATCTAAGATTTATATTTAAAACTTAAAAGATATAATCGCAAATGCTTTTAGTTTTCCAGCAAATAAAATAAAAATTATACAAGAGAAGATACTACTTCTTATCAAATTACTTTAAGTTCTGTAAAAGTTATTACTTCATTACTGTGAAATAATATACTTACTGTTGTATTAATTACATTTAGGCATTCAATTAAATAAATCTATGTAGTAATGAGTCGGGGTTCATGACGCGATAATTGTATTTGCTCTAATGTATGATATCATTTTGATTACAAATTACTTGGCTTTCATCTTCAATGAACCGTCACAGCGTCGTGACAGGTTGGAATTATGATGTTATACAGGAATAATGTTCTTTGTGATCTTATGTGAAATTAATGTAACATCTGGGATTGACGGATAACATATTAAAAATGTATACAGCTTGTTATAAAATTGCATTACTTAAATGTCACTGGTATTAACATAACCTTCTGTTTTATTTAGAAAATGTTATTGCCTTTTGTTATTTTTTTTATTCTGGCCTTATTTTAAGGTTCTCAAATCAATTTAACTTTGTTATTTCTAAACTTCATCTCTATATAATTTTATAAGTCTTCCTAAAAAAAATTAACGTAGTTGCTTTCGTTATGGCTGATCAGTTTTTACAAGTTTCTAGATAGAGACAAAACAAGTAATTAAATTTTTCATGAATATTTTAAATTGCTTCAATTGTGAGGTAATTAAAAAACATATACGAGTAGTCACTAGCATGATGACGTCGCATTTTAAAAGTGAAGTGCAAGTTGAGTAGTAGGGTATAATTATTTACGTTCCTACACTTACATTAATTACAGCCTTTGAAAACTGGAAAGTAGTAAAAATGGATATTGCAAAGCTTAAGGTAAAACTTTTCTTATATATTATATAATATACAATTCCGTTTTGTTATTATATGTATCCATCCATCCATCTTTTTCAGCGATGTGAGGTTCACTGTTGGACATAGGCATTTTCTATAACATTTTGTATAAAATTATAATATGTTATTATCTTATATAAAAGTGTGAATCGTTACTTATTTTTGATGTTCAGAGATTAGCTGGAACAAATAGACAAAAGATTGACAAAAATAGTAAAAAAATATATGTATTTAAGTATTTGTACCGTTGTAAATATGGGTATACACAAGTATTCAATAATTAACAGTCATTTTAATTCTATAAGCAGACGCTCTTATTTTATTTATTTGCATAGACGAATAAGGTCTTAGTAAAATAATCAGAAGACACCATCTGTGAATAAGAATGGTAATAATTTATGTAAGTACTTACTTAAAGAAAACTGCCGTCTTGATTTACTACGGCAATCCATTCAATAAGATTTATTTTTGAGTTTCATGAATGGTTTGAAATTTTCTTCAAATGTAAAATATGCAAGATTCCTTTTTTATCCACTTGTATGCTTTTAACAAAAGATTTTTTTGTGTCTCTATTTGTGTGTTGTATAGATTCTTAAGGCTTACAAGAAGTAGATTTTTATTATTAATTGTTATAAAATTTTACAGCACTTTAAAATCTTAAAGTGTGGGTTATTTTCTAAATAATATTATATTATTTGAATCAAGAAAACCGTCCTTATTTTTAGATCGATGTACTTGAGTCGGATTTGTTATAAATAAACGGCCTCTTAATTTAAAAATCGTAATATATTTAAAATAGTTAATTTATAATAATAAGTAATAATCGTCAACGAGAATAGTAACAATTACTTTGGTAATTGCGCTTAGCGTGAGCGTTATTTTACTAATTTCCTTTAAAGACCATTCCAATGTCTCAGGTGGAAATAATTTAAATTACTTTCAACTAATCAAAATTTTTCTTTCTTTGTTTTCTCGTTAAGTACAATTAACAATTCAAATTACCAAATATTGGATCTCTGAATCATCTTGACCCTAATTAAATATATTGAAGATAGGAATGTAATAGGAAAAATAATCTGTTTTAATTTTGAGAATTGAAGGCTATAAATAGACTGTAAGAGAGTGATAAGAATTCGCATTCAAAATTATTTAGTGAACCGGGTAAGTGAATGAGTAACCGGGTAAGTGAGTATGTAAGAGTAAGTGAACAGATTGAGCTCACCGACTTATTCAATTCATTCTTTGGATCGGACCCCTTTTATTGGTGTTTAAATCCTGCGATATGTATTGCTGCAAAGGGTATTTTCTGTTCAATGTTGTATGCGAAATGGTTAAAGAAATACCATAGAAATATCCCTTTGATCTTGTAATTAATTGTAAATGATAAATTGTGTTACTATGCTAATAATTCATTAATTATTATTCATTCATATGAATGAAATTAAGATTTTCATTTCAACTTTTTTTATTGTTTGTCATAAACATGATTCTTGCAAAGATTTGTAATTTTTAGGAAAAATATTAAGTTAATTTATTTAGTAGTAAAATATTAAGTTAATTTATTTAGTATATATATTATATTTAGGTTTATTTGCCTATAATGAAGAAGAGTAGGGTTGAGTTTCGTCCGCTATATTAATCCCAGGGATCTATCACTACGGTTGATCTTAAGAAGAATGTACTGGAATGTTTGAGCCAGACTAAGTGGGGTATTTCGGTGGTAAATGCGAAAAATTGTCTCTTCTTGGCGTTGAATTGAACGGAATTCAGTTTATCCCCTTCAGAGACTTGCTCTGGCGAAATTTAAATTTGAGACACAAGCTTTATTCTGCTCTTTTCTACTTATTCCAGAGGAATATTTGCTTGGCCCTATGTAGGAAGTGTTACCAGTACTGTCATCTGCACAGAGCAAGAGAGTGTTATAGGTGCTTTAGAATCGAAGTCAACTCAGGAGCACACGTTTTAAGCGCACAGAAATTATGTTGTACCGCTTAAACGAGAGATTTCAGGGGACAAGATCTCTAGGGAAGATAAAATCTCTCAGATTTGAGTACCTGCTCCTTCTTTACTCTAGCAATCTTCTTTTTGCAAATCCTAACATTATAATGCTTTTTTAATTCGGAGATCTTTCAATATTATATAGTAAAACGCTCCTGTACAGCAGTTACTGAACCCGGGTTGCAACTTCAATAGTTTTCTTGTAACATTTTTTTCAATTAAGTGATAATCCATGGAAACCTAAATTTGAGTATTTTTTTCACCTATAGTCAGATGAAAGTTTTCAATATAAAAGAACGTGACAACTTGATCCTTTATGTTTCAAACGTTATTGACTCTGGAAGAACACCCCATCGTTTATACATAGTACCGATAGTATGCAATTGACGTCCAATATCTCGAACAGCATTTTTCTTACAGCTTATATAATTTTGAGACAGACAGTTTTAGAACCAAGTTAAACATACTTCTTTACAATTTATTACAGTAAATATTGTATTAAATTAAATTATTAAATACTAGAGTCCCAGTAAATAAACTAATGTCAACTAAGCCAACAAGAACTGTTATTTATTACTATGATTATTATGAAGGCAACCTTTGCTACATAACAAACAGTAGGTAACGAATCGTTACTTTGCGTATTAATGCCGTTTAATTATGTGAACTAATTAACTTTATTTCTTACCAATTGAAATAATATTCTACTAATTTCAAATAGCAAAATGAAGAATAATGAAGTCTTATTTTAAATTATATCGTCTAATCAGATATCTTTAAACATTATAATCAGTTTCAAAGATAATATTTGCAACATCGTTCAAAGCGAGAAAATAAATTGAGTGAATAGTAAAAACGATGACGAATGTAAATGAATGCTAGCGAAGCTGAAAACCCTTTTTATTGATGCATTCAATTAAGGCTATGTTGAAAGATTTAAAACATTTTTATCAAATAATTTAAAATATTTTTAGCAGACAATGTGATCAGACCATTTATTTTCATACAGATTAAAACTTAGGTTTTCAGTAGCATCTCATGTGCTTTGATTACGTGCGTGTTAGTTGTGCTCGTCTAATGGCAGACGGTCATATGACTAAAACAAATAAAATGAAGAGTACCGTAATATTGTGTAGTTTATTTTGTTACACTATGTTTTTTCAAACATTATTCTACATTAGTATCATAAGGGCCAGAAAATTTTCAGGGACCAGAACCTTTGTCAGTCTTCTTACTTATAAAACTTGTTTTTACTTTACCAATTTGAAATACATATGTTTTTAAGTAACTGTAATAATTTTTGAAAATATAAATCAGATAAATTATATTGACTAAATATGCCATAAATTCAAATAATATTCAGTGGGAGCAATTTTGTTGTATGGCAAATTTTTATTTTTATTGTGAAAAAAAATCCAGTTCGATACATAAAATTATATAGGCTATCCTCAGTAGTAACAGATACAATTTGTATCGACCCCTGTAACGTTACGGTCAATAACAGTTTAAAAGATATGTTGGTTGACACAAACATATAAAAGAGATAACCGAGTGTAGCCGAAACATTGTAGTATATACTATCATTAATATAAATTTATATGTTACTAGCAGTGCCCTTCCACTTCGTTGGCATGGTTGTCGAAAACATTGTGGGAAACCATAAAAAATATAGAACGAGTCAATAGATCCAAGAATACTGAATGACTGTGAACACAATTACTAACAAGTGAAAATGGACAACAGAAAATTGTCGCAGGCAGTTAGAATTGTTCTTCTTTAAACACTCAAGCTTCTAAGAAAAATGCTACAAAACAAACCACAGTTGAGTAATGGTCAAGTTCGTTTAACTGTCAAGATGAAAATAACACAAGTGCTATAGAAAGACTAAAAATAAACAATTATATTCCAACCTCTTAAATCTTTGTTGCATTGAATTTGTAAAAAAATAAGATTGTTGACTTAAAACAAAAATTAAGAGTTGTATAACGTCACTTAACATTCAATATAAAATGTTATTGATTTTAAAATAATAGGTTGGCAACTAAGTCATTGCCGTTTTTGTTGATAGATTCACTCTACACTTTTTTTTGTTTTGTTAACGTGGCCAGAGCATCTAAACTATATTTTTTTCTTACTGTATGGACTTCTACGTTTAATTAGTAAAAAAAATTTTTTGATTAGTTCTTTAGTTTTGTTTTTATCCCAATTTCAAAATGAAAGAACAGGACGTGCACTTCCGACACATTTTATTGTATTACTTCCGAAAAGGCAAGAACGCATCGCAAGCACAAAAAAAGTTATATGCCGTATATGGAGATAAAGCCTGAAAAGAAAGGCAGTGTCGAAATTGGTTTGAAAGATTTCGTTCCGATGATATTTCACTGAAAAAATCACAACGATCTGACCGCCCAGTCGAAGTGGATGAAACCCGTATCAAGGCCATTATCGATTCAAATCGTCACAGCACAACACGAGATATTGCAGAGAAGCTCAGTGTGTCGCATACATGCATTAAAAAAAATTAAAAACCCTTGGTTATGTCAAGAAACTTGATTTATGGATCTTTCACCAGTTAAAGGAAATTCATTTGACGCAACGGATTAGCATCTGTGATTCGCTACTGAAACGCAATGAGAATGATCCATTTCTGAAGAACCTAGTCACTGGCGACGAAAAGTGGATAGTTTATAACAATGTAACTCGCAAGAGATCATGGGTGAAGCAAGATCAACCAGCCCAAACAGTATCAAAAGCAGAGATTCACCAAAAAAAGATTATGCTGTCGGTCTGGTGGGATCACAAAGGAATTTTGTATTTTGTACTCATGCCGCAGAACCAAACGATAAATTCAAATGTGTATGTTGAACAACTCGAAAAACTGAAGGATGCAATTGAAGAAAAGCGGCCGGCATTATCAAATCGGAAGGGTGTTGTTTTCCATCATGATAACGCAAGGCCCCACACATCTTTGGTTACTCGGCAAAAATTATTGGAACTGGGTTGGGATGTTTTGTCACACCCACCATATAGCCCTGGCCTTGCACCTTCGGATTACCATTTGTTTCGTTCCATGCAAAACTCTTTAAATGGTAAAATTTTTAACAACGCGGATGATGTCGGATCACACCTAATTCAGTTTTTTAATAGCAAAGACCAGACATTTTACGAATGGGGAATTTTTACTCTGCCAGAACGATGGAAAAAGGTCATCGACAAGAACGGCCAATATCTAATTGAATAAAGTTATATTTTTAAACAAAAATTCCGAATTTGTCTTCTTATTTGAAATCGGCAATGACTTAGTTGCCAACCCAATAACTTGTTGACAAAACAATCCACAACTTCCACGCTAAGTATCAAACCTACTCAGACAGGTTACGAGTCAGAACTTTATGAATGAATGTATCGGATAATGTGTGACGATGCAGTGTCGTAAATTCTGACATACGAGTAGATAACTTCATTAAAATGTTAGAGTATGTCATAATAATGTTTGGTCAATATAAATTGTACGAAATTCTTAAAACATCAAAATACATAACAATTTTACTCATATGTCCTAACTAAAATATATTTACATTTGATTTATAAGTGAAGTGAACTCAAAAACACGCTTTACTTATTATGTAAATAATATCTATTAAATTCTATAAATGTATGTATACGAATTGTTTAAATTATTTGATTTTATATTTTCTTCCTTTAATAAAACATACATATTTGTATATTTCGAGAATAGTCGTTACTATACTGTTTCTTATGTTTCTATTATCTTTTACTGATTCGAAATTCAGTCTCGGTAACGGGAATATATTTATAAAATACTTAACGATCTCAATTTAACTTTAAAATATATTTAAAATTTTTAAGAACTTGCTTTATATTTAACAAGCACTTTAAGATTTTAAAGCTTCTACAATATCTCTAATATAATAAAACCTTTTAACAATGGATCGGCGATCTTCACGATTGAAACGATAGCGTAGACTGAAGAGTATAAAGTTCGTTAAATTCATTAAGAAGTTCCTCACAATATAATTTTAATCTAGCAAATGAAAAAAGAATAAGGAAATGTAAACACTTAAACAAAGTTGAGTCTTGCAAAATTTAGTACACTCAACTGGATCTTAGCTTTTAATTAAACCCGGTAACTTATTGCCGTAACAGTAATGTTTCTACGCACATTAACATTTCTTCCGACAAATAACATCAGAGTCAGGGAACTAATTTACCATGTATTACACAAATTATAAGACATTTTCTCCTTCAATTGTCGCGAAGGCTGATTTATTAATGAATGAGATGTCTTTAAACATATATCTTTTATTGTTCTTAGGAATATATGATTAAAGCAAGGAATTTAGTTGTGAAATTTGATGATCCAAAATATTAAACTATTTTAAACCTGATTATATTAAGAGAAAAGCAAAATTATAAGCGTTGGTGTTTAAAAGAAAAACATGTTATTACCTTATTATTAACCATCCAAAGAGTTTTACCTCGGTAATAAAGAAGGAAAATAAAGAAAGGTTGTAAATCATTGCTTCAAATCAATGACTGTGGATTATTTCTAGTATAAAAAATAAACTTATCAGTTTTTAATATTAATATTATGAATGAAATTAAGTATTGTAGCATACATTAAAATAAATTTTGTTACATAAACTTATGTACTTCTTTATATACTTATGTCTTTATTTTGGTCTAAGTCATCGTAATTATCTTTGTAGAGTTTTGCACTTATATTTTTTTCTTCAGTTTATGACATAGTTTTAGGTTCCTCTCGAATGTACTTTATGAAAACCAATCGTAATAGCCAATAGGATATTTTATCATACAGATCTTTTAATTTAAATGAATTAATTATAAATATATTTTTTTCTCCAAAACATTATTTCACAGAGACTGTCATTGTTAATGTAAGATGACAAAGATAATCACTTCTTCAATTCTAAGCTTTGAAATAAGAACGTTATAAAAAGTCGTTTTGAATTTATTTAGCATGAAGCAACCGAGTACAAGAGTAAGTGAACAGATTTAGCTCACCGTCTTTTACAATTTATTCCTTTGATGGAATGCTTTTATTCATGTTTAAATACGTGATGAAATAAAAGATATATTTTTTTCATTTTTATGTCATCGGTAAGTAAAAAAGACTTTCAAAGTACATAAACATTTTATTTTTATCTGCACAAGAAATTTAATATAATTTGTATCAAATAAAAAATCTCTATATTTTATAACTGCTGTAGTTTCCTAAAGCGAAATATCTTTAATAAAGCCTTAAAGAGATAGTGTTTTGTCGAAAATATGAAAGTTATTTTTTGGCACATGAATATTTTTATCTTCAAAAGAGTTCGTATTTTTTAATTTATCTAAGTAATGAGAAGTTCAGCTTAAAATATAATACATATCTGTTAAGATATAAAAATGAATGTATTCATTATACATATCATTTGCAATATTGTAGAAGGTAAAATAAATCTATTTATTTAATGACCTAGAAATAAAGTAATTATAATTTTAGTGATTATTATGAGATTTTGTTTCAGTATTATTTCGTTTTAATCACGCATATAAATGAATTAATTTACTTTTGACATGATACTCGTCGTTTATTGTGTTGACATTTTAAATATTATTAATTTCTGTACATAAGGAATTCAGATGAGAGAAAAAATATTAAAAGAACGAATAAATATGAGATATAATAAAATTTTAAAATTTCTCCTAATTAGTCTAGCTTTCTTTTGGATTAAGGTAAGATTGAAAGCGGAAAGCCGATTTAATTGGGAGTTTTAATAAATATTAGGTTAATCTGTGTAATCAATTGAATGCATAACTTAGATATTATGAATTAGTATTTATTTATTGCTATGTATTTATTACAATAGTAGTGTACTGAAAATGTGTATAATCTTTCTAATGAGTAACATTTTATGAATAATGCCTATAATATCTGTATCAGTCTAATAATCCTATTGTTCCAAAACAAAACAGTCCTTTTATCGCCAATTTTTTGATATGAAAATAAGTTTTTACAAGTATAAAGTAATATAAAAGAACTTTTTGTAACTTGAAACTGTATAACTTCATTATGATACAAAACAACGCTTGGTAGACTTGTTTGTTAATTTACCTTATACATCTTGAAATTTATCGATGTTTGCCAAAGGAGATATGAACATTATTATAACGTTTCCTTGTTTCTTGCTTAATTAGGAAGATTATTTTCATATGAACAAAACTTTACAAATAGAAAATGAGTGTTATTTTTCATTATTAAGATAATCAGGATTCAAATATGAATGCGGAAGATATGAGTAACTAGTCGAGGTTTAACAAACTAATAATTACAGATAATACGAATTAACTAAAATATGATAAATTGAGCTACATTAAATAATTAATGAAAATGTCTTTAAGAAGACTTTTTTTCATGACATAGCTACGTGTTCATAAAAATAAAATATTTGAGAATCAAATGATGCAACTTGTACTTTTATGACACTAAACAAAATATTTTATATATCTTTACACTTTTATCGTTCTGTCCTTCTCTTTAATTATTTTTAAATTTATTCAAATATAGGAGTTCATTCTTGAAACAAATAGTCTTCATACATTATATATCATTTAAACATAAACATAACATCACGTATTTCTTAAAGAATGTGTGTTTTTTCTAATATTGTATAAATTAAGTTAGAATCTGATATTCATTAAATTTGTAGTATTATATCATTGACACTGTAATTGTAAAGGAAAAAACTCCTACTTATTATTCCGTGGTCGAAGAAACGTCAGCTTTGTTTATCCTTATTTTTGATTTGAATTATAATTTTCACTTTGAAAAAAAAAAGAACTTCAAATTATGTATATAGATGCAAAATATTTCATAGAAATAGTAAAGCTGTACTTTGTGTTTTAACGCTAAATATGAAATCATTAAAATAGGAAATATTTTTTATAAAATAATTGTCATAGTAACAACAAATCCAAAAGAAATATAATAATTCCAATGGATCCACAACGCAAGTTTTTTAATTTACCACGAACTTTCAAAATAACTTTAATCTTGAAATTGTTTCTTCGACAAAAGAAAGGGTAAAATACATAGGTGAAAAACATAAATAAATCAACGGCTATTGTAGGTAACATCAGGTTGAACAGAATTGACCCCTATAACGTTATGGTCGAATAAAGGTTAAGAGATAAATTGGATAATACGGACATTTATAAGAAAATTGAGAGTTTATACATTAAAGAAGGCTTACACGTTTATAATACATATTATAGAATATGTTATAACAAGATTTCATATTAGATATATGGTGGTAAAACATATTGAATGATTGAACAAAAGTAATATGACATTTTTTATATTTCATATTTTTATTTTGATTTAAGAAATTGTTATGGTTATATAATAAGTCGATAAAAAGTCTATCAAATAAGTCATATTACACTTTTAGCTTCACATTTAAATTTATTAAAAATAAAATTACATTTTTCGTTTTACTTTTGCCATTTTCAATATTAATAAGATAAAAAAATTAAGGAAATAAAATAGAGAAGGAGAGAAAGAGGTATTATGTAATCTTTAAATATCTCATATCGTTTCTAATAATCAAAAAATTGAGCTACTATGATACAATTACAAACAAGACAAAATAGATACAAGAACAATTTAAAAATATCAGAAAATATCCTACTTATCATTAAAACCATTGAGATAATAAAACTTTCATTTCACACAACAGATGAGATATTTTTGTGTCATAGATATGTACCAAGTTATTTATTATTTCCTTTATAACAATGGAATGCATGGAGAAAAAAATTAAGAATATAATACATACATTGCAATACTATTTATATGTTTATCAGTAAAAATAACGTAATATGTCAAAGAAACACAATCTAAGAAACATTAATAGGCATCTACCAATCTTTATTCAATATACAGGAAAAATATAGACAATATTTGTTAACAATCAAACAACTGAAGTCTATACAAGCTTCAGATGAATATATAAAATAAACTGCTACAAGTCTTCAAGCACATATTATACAGGTCTGAAAAAAAAGACTATTAATATTATTATTCATTCAGTATAAAGTCTGAAATTTAAGTTCGAGTTTTATAACATGGACACGAAAGGATCATATGTATGAAGGCAGACTACATTCATAGTTGTTTCTTAATTTACCCTTCAATGAGCTTTACGACCTTCGAAGTATTCTTATTGTAATACAGTTTTTTTTCTATTCTTTTTCTCAAAGTAACCTCTACAAGGTATTCTGGCATTTGATGTATTAAGACGAATAAAGTGTTCCACTTGAAGAGATAACATTTTTTGCTAAGAAAACATAAGAAGCGACCTAAACTATTTGTTATGTTAGTAATGGCATCTAATGACAATGGAAAGTGGATTTGGTAGTGGAAATAAAAAACTATTTCTTACAACTTCAAGTTATTTTATCATATATGTACATAAAAGCATCATTATTCTTCCAAATGACTGGTTATTATTTGTATGATATTGTTTATAATACCAAATCCAATAGAACGTTTTCACAAGATTTATAACGTTTTAGTTAAATATCTAAAACCATTACTATTGTCATCTGGGTTTTCATAAATTAAGGTATTGTTATATGCCCTTAAATAATGTTATAATCAGTATCATTATTTTAAAATATACTACACATTTTCTTTGCCGAACTTTACTTTCTGACTAAACAAATATATCGAAGATCCGTATAAAAGAAGTCAGGAAAGATTTTTAACAAAAGCTAATTTAAAGAAACATTTCTTATTAACATTCCAGGGAGTTTTTTCGTAGGAGGAGTTGAATTCGACAACTTCGACAACAACTTCTGCTCTCTCTCAAATAAATATATAACTTGTTATAAGAAGATATCCTGATGTTAACAAATGACTAACTATATATATTAAGGACACTCCTGTGAGTATTCTTTGGTAGTTTACTGTAACAATTTAATACATTTTTTCGTTAACGTAAATTGGCATAATAATCGCACAGTACATATACAAAAATATATTTTTTGTATATTAGACGGTCATTAAAAAAATAATTATTTTTGATGTGGAGAAATATGTATATACGAAACCTAAATATTCTTCATCCAATTTATAAATTTTACTATCCAATAACTCACTTTTTTAATTTGATACAAAATAAATAACCTTATACCATTATTATCAGCTAGTACTTAAGTTTTGAGATGACGTATTGTATTGTATCCTGTAATATAGTCAACAGCAATACAAAAATACTTTCATCTAAGTTATAATAATTTATTAAACTATTCTAAAAATTCCAGAACCCAACTTATATCAACAAATAATAATAGAAATTCTGAAAATGTAGACGTACAAGAGTGACAAATTAGAAATGCCATGAAATAATTCTGAAACCATTAATAATACATTCTTTATGAATTAATATAATCTATTTCAAACAGAGATGTTTCATTAAAAGAATGAAAAATACGCCTTTGAATTCTCTACACGTTATGTGGTTCAAAGTGGTCAGCTCAAAGAAAACTAGTTCTATTGAAAGAAACCATCTACGGGAATGAACTAATAACTGCACAGTTTCTATTAATGTAGCTTACCTCTTAACGTGATAAGGTTTTTATTTTATTTTCTAATAAAGCCTTTTATTAATATATCTTTATTCTCTAATTTTTGTAAATCAAATGAAAGAAAAACGATTTTTTTTCTTGAAATTTTAACGTCTTTTTGATTTACAAAAAATATATTAAAAGAATATACAATAACGTTTGCAAAAAGGATATGCAACGTCGAGTTCATGTTGATATAAAATAATAAAAAACGCGTAGTATCCGAATAACTGAATGAGATATACGACTTCCGCGAGTATTCTTTTATCAAAAAAGTTAGTTTCGTTTGAAAGTGTCCACGCGCAAATCCTAGATTTCATTAAAAACATATTTCATAAAGTAAGAAGTTATAAAAGTTCATTGGAAATTTATTTCTTTGGAAGTAGCGGAAGATTTAAGTGAGTGTAAGTAGATTATCGTTTGAACCGTTCCGAAATGAAATTATTTCATGTTTCTTTTTCAAGTTCTTATTTCACTGATTGGTATGTTTTAAAGAAATGTCTTCCTTATTGTAAACCATTTTACCTTGTAGGAAGTGGATAATTAATGGATTTTATGAGAGCCTTGGTATAAATCGATAGAAGACAATGGGATTTAAACGATTCTGACGTTACAGATGAAAATATTTACTAAAGCTACTTTGTCAACATGGTCAACATTAATACATTTTTTTTATATTGCTTACAATACATTCATATAAAATTAAATCTTCGATGAAGTTTACAAGAAAAAATAATATTAAACATACCTAATGTTTAAGCAAGCTTCATATTAATAAAAAACATCATTATGACAGTAATTTACACGTCTTACATTATAGGTACCTATTGGGGTTAATTCTTTGCAAGTAGCGTAGCAGTAATTAACATCCATACGTTTACAATTATAAGTTAATTTTCTTTTATTTTTCCATTTGAATCAAGTTCTTTATGTTGCATTCAACTATTTAGTTTATATTATAGTATTTAATACTTTCCCTAAGGAGGTCGCTATATTGACGTCTAAAGAAATAACTTTCACAAAACGTTCGCAAAATGTATTCAAACTCAGTACTATTATTTGATTGTTAGTAAATCATAGTAAATAAAAAAATATTATAAAAGAGTAATTTATTTTCTGTTTAAAAAAATAAATCAATTCTGTTTACAAAACTAAACTGTAAACTCAAGAAAAACTATAAAAGGTTAGACTTCAAAGCCGCGTTATAGCTCTTTTAACGGGAGAAGAAATATTTTTGTTCAACCGTCGTTTATTTGAACTACAAGCTGAGAATAAAAAACCACAAAGAATAGTTTTCCGTCTTTGCTTTTATTTAACTTTCCTTAAAAAGAATTTGTAACACAGTTTGTTGGCTTGCTTTATGTTCAATGTACAATATTATATTTTATTCAATTAAACATAAATAGAGAAATTTTTCACATAACAAATAACCTCATTAATTTTAGTAAACTAAGTACTTACTTAATAACCTCATAAGTCTTAGTAAAATTAAATATAAGGATATAAATATGCTTATATTTAATTTTGATTCTATTGTATATCTAATCAACGTGGTAGTACTGTCGCGAACTTTGATGGTTTTTCATGCACAGCATATAAATATAGTGTATCTATTTAACACATGGGAACATCTCTCATCAGCTCCGAGTGTATCATAACAAAAAGGAAATTTAATAAGAAGGTTAACGAAATTAATGGTCCTAAAAAAACACTGCTTTACAAAACGTTACATTCTTTCAAAAGTTGCAGTTAAACATTTATGAATCGATGCTACGAAAAAAATAAAATAAAAAGGTTTTATGGAGTAGTTTATATATAAAAAAATCATTTCATTACCTATCTAACAATAAATTCATGAAATGTTATTTAGAAATTGTGAACATGATACTTTTCTTACAAATATCAGTAGTTTCGTAATTGAATTAGCGGTGACTTTTGTTTAATCAGTATCAAGACAGATAGCATATAATTCTAGTGAGTCAACCGCCTTCTTAGTAATCTACTCGTATTTTATCGTTTCTCTGTCTCTCTGAGCGACTTATCCACTATCCATTTGGATTAAGTACGAACTTAACTCCAATTCAAGCTTAATTCTAAGATGGATTTATTATTATTCCTAGAGATTTTTGAGATACTAATTTAATTTAACTAGAGTCTGTAATGTTAAGTTGGCCAGAGATAATGTTTATTTTATGTATTCTGTTTTATCCAAAAGCTAAAAACTCGTAAAGTAAGTTACAGTCCGTCTTTATTTAGAACGTTAATTTAATAAGTATATTAGCTAGAGAGTGGCTCAAATTTTTGTTTCAAGTTGCAAATTGAATGCTATCTCATAAATATGGTAAAAGTACAGCAGTCTAAATGTTAGTAGTATGTCACTTTTTTGAAGTCATATTTGCATTTTGCATGTTTGATGTACAACAAAAAATATATGGTTGTTAATATAACATGAGACTGGCGACAAACAGAGACGATGCATGGAGCAAAGTAGAATAAACTTTAACTTTGAGCGCAGACCTTAACATGTGTAATGTGAAATTTTAATATTAGAGCAATTTGTCATCAAAAACATAAGAATATTTTTTTATAAAGAAAGTAAATATTTTATTTGTCAATAATAATAACAGTTTCAATTATTTGATGCATCGTTTTATGTTCAAGAAGCAAAACTCGAATCGCCAAACTTTTAATTTTAATTTATTATTTCATGTCTGCACAAATATTTTTATATAAAAGATATTTGATATTAAAAATAATCTGCAAAAAGAATTATACAACATAAGGGAGAAAAAAACCATTTATGGCTCTTTGAAAGATAAGTATTAAGTTATTTTCTTCACAAAGAAACCTGGCAATACTTAAATAACGCCGTACATACATACAAGTATTCATAGGCGAGTGTCACCACTCCCTATATGCTAGAACAACCTGTTCCATCACTTGAGGAACATAAATATAAAAAATCAAAAACCAGATTTGTATGAATGATGATACTTTAGTGCCAAAAAGCGACGGATACCATTTTCCATTGTCGCCTTGTTTCTTTTTGTTCGCTTTGTGAATTGTGAGGAAATAATATGAACGAAGTTGTTATTGTTGATCTATTGTGCGTTTGATTGATTGTATTCTATTGTTGGTGCGCTAAGGAAAGGCTTAATAAAATATCTTAAATATTCAAGCGGTTTAGTGAACAAAACTAATATTTTTGGATTATTTAAATTAATAGTCGTGAAAGCCTTCGATCTTATTATTGAATTTTTACATCACTGGGCTACCTAAATACATAGTTTAAATTCTATAGGCTGTATTTCAGCTACGATAAAATCTTAAAGTTAGTGTAAATTATCGAAATATTATGTTTTTATTATATTTTTACATAACGTTGGATATTTTTGACATATACATTTTACAGTGTTCAATATACATAGTTAAATATAATTGTTATATGATAGATAAAATAATAATAGTACAACGAAGAAATTAAATTCTATCCGGTTATTGTGAACCCATAGTTTTTATTTTGAATTAAAAGACGTGTAGAACTCTATATAAAACTTGCTTAACTTTGATGAGAAAAATTTTCAATTACTTCTTCAGTTTCAATTACTTGAACTTTGACAGATAAGTTATCGACGAAGACATAAGAGTTCAGAAAATTAATTAAGAATATAAACCACCAGCATTATATGAAATGTAAAATACATTGAAAGAACAGTAATTTTAATATTAAATTCTTTTTATTTCAAAGTAAAAATCAATCATTTTATTTATTACATAGAATTTTCGATGCATTCAATCTTCCCACGTATTTGCATCTAAAGAGCCTGTCAGATACGACAGTTCATACATATATGTACATACATACATACATTCAATTTTCTCAATTTCAATGTATTAAGGTCAAAAAATCAGATGAACTTCTTAAAATGAAATTGTCTGTGACCATATACCAACTTATACAATTAGATAATTATTAATTATTTTAGAATTGACATAGTCAATAATGGTATGAAAGGTACTTCACCTAGTTTAATAAGTATTTAGTACTTGGTCAGTGCTAGTCTATCATTTCTACCTTTTAGTAAATAGAAATGTAGCTGTAACTGGTCAACGCACTTTCTTAGTAACAACCTTTTCAGCCTTCTAAGCCTTTTGACCTTGTCTTGAATATAACAAAATAGGTACTCGAAGGAAAATCATACGCATACCATTTGCTTAAATCCTTTCTTTGTCTCTCTGGACGGAAGATCAATGTGTGGAGAATTCAGAATATTTAAAGTAAATAAAATATTGACAGCAAACATTGCCTGCTCAAGATAATTATTATTTTTTAAAGATTATAACGTACCTACGTACGTAAGGTACATCGCAACTCTAGAACATAGAATAGTGTTTCATTCAGCAAAAGCAAACTTTTTGATCCGTAGGTGGTAGTCGACTATTAAGAAATGAATATACAGATCTCTGATGCTAGTTAGTGGCACTTGGAGTGAAAACTACTCATCTAACTATACCTTACTGATTATAACTGTATTGTAAATATTATTTAGAGAGCTGATTGGATGGGTTTATTCAGTATAATGCCATACATTGAACAGCTATTTTATTTAGTTGCCGCTTAAATGTACCCTTTCATAGAAACATTCATATAAAATTATTTATTTATTATAATTTACCTGTACAAAATTTTCACACTAGAATTCTGACATAAGTAAATAAGTTTTAATCATTTCGATTCAACATGAATTGTTAAGTTGAATTTGTGTTTGCGTTTCAATTGCGTCAGACACAAGCCGGATATAAATTCGCAATGGTTTCATCCCCTAAGCGACTGATATTAGTAGTTTAGCATGTACGGTTTACACTGTCTGATTTGCAATGTACTCGAATTTTGCATTCTAGATAGATTTTGCATGTTCATGTAGCGTTCTACTGTTTTAATGGTATAATTGTTTTACCTAGTACTATAATATAAATTTACTGCAAAAATTACTATTGAGTGTAATATGAAATATTTCCAGTTAGTGAATGTGTTTCCAATTTGAATGATTTATAGATATAATTTTTTAATTTTTAGATTATATTGTCGATCGTCATAATTCTAATTGCAAATTTAAAACTTGTGTGTATTACATATGTATGAACAAAATATGACTTGCTTTAATGTTTACTTTTAGCTTTTTTAATTATATGTACAATTTATCTGAATTCTTTTAAACGCTGGAATTTCAGGTTCTAGCCTCCCGCGTTTAGTAAAGAAATGAAGTTCAATATAAAACGTGAATTTATATTTATTTCCCTTTGTACACGAATAATGTCTTTAAAGGAAGCCAAATGTGACATGAGCTTCATACAGCGAATTTACAAAATTACTCTGACGTTACTCCATCGGTGTTATTGAGTTATCTCGGAAAATAGAATGTATTCAGTGGAGCCAAATACAGTTAGTCTTACTATTTATATTCTGACAGTTTTTTCTGCTTTATATGCACATATATTTCAGATCATAGAAGTCGTCTTGAAATTATTTTCAGTTTTTACAAATATTCTCAATGATAGAAGTTTACTATCATTGAGAATATTTTTATTTTTAAAGTGCTTAAAAATAACTTATATAATTTTTATAGGAAGGTAAATGCCAAACGATCAATAGTAGATCACACAACACAGACTTACACAAGTTATATATTTATATATAACATTTATTCATAGACCAGCCTTGATATCCATGGAATAAAATTAACAATTTGGACATACATATATAATGTTCCAATTTTATATGAATAATCCATGTGATAAAAGAAAATTGTTATGAGTTAAGGTGTCTTCCATAAGAGTACCCTCCCTAAAAGTCCATGTAAGGGACGTAACGATATTACTATTATACAAAGTAACGACTTCGTTTAGGCCTGTTAAATATCACTCATTATTACAAATACAATGAACTCATCAAGGGAAGATGCTCGTTTAGATAAACGTTCTTACGTAAGCGGTCTTGACTTTTGCTGATTATTTTTATTGTGCCCATCATTTGTACATAGTAGTTCATGTCTAAGTGATGTTTAATGCTTATCAATTTTATATACTTTTTGTCTATATACAAATCTCTTAACCGTGTCCGTTTTAGTATCCAACTCCGGTGGGTGTATTGGAGTCGACTAGTGCCTTCAATATATATTTTCTCATTGAATTGTAATTCAAGAACCAAGCTCGCGATGTTAACAAAATTTGTTATACCGCGATTTCTAAGAGGCAGAGTTAATTTTTTTATATGTAGAAAGAAGTGCTTTAGGAAAGTGAGCAATACAAAATATAAAATAATCTTTTTATGAACAAAGTTTATTTAACACTGCAATAAAATCCACTGTTTTTGTCTATGAAGCCTTTTTTTATAATATGTTTAAACTATATTTAATGTATTTTTAGGAAATAAGAATTTATTATAACATAAAAATTACATAGAACACTCTCGATTCTAATATAGTAGTCTAAAAAGATGAAGGTTCCACCGAGATTTGAACTCGGATCGCTGGATTCAAAGTCCAGAGTGCTAACCATTACACCATGGAACCATGTAACTCAGTTTACAAATTGTATTATATAGGTTAGGATCTTTTATTTAATATAAAATGTTATTCTTATTCTCCTATATATAGTGAAAATACTACTAATGTAAGTTACACCTGTAAAATGAATAAACAATCTTTACAATTATTGAGACTTTATGACTTCATAATAAGTATAGTATAAGTGACATAGCAATTGCATTGTTTATATATTTAATAATTCGGACACATTCATTTTACACCATTCCCAGTTTTTGTATTTTTACTTAAAAACAAAAACATCAAATGCTACTACAAAACGATCGACCCTAAACATCACATGGTAGCATTTATTACCTACCAACGAAAAGCTCGCTCACTTCTAAATCAACAAATAAATAGAACATAAAATAAATCTAAATATAAAAGACGTCTCAAAATATTTTCCATCAAACCTCGGCATCATATTTTTTGGCTTTCGCCTTTCCATTTCCCGTGGCTTAAATTGAATTCAAAGTGAAGAAGCAATCATGTAAAGTAAGTTTCATACGGTTGTCAGTTGTCAGTCAGCCGCTTACAGTGACGTATGTATTATGTTACTCGTATTATGTGTCGAGGGTTTACTGAAGATTTGACGTCTTATACCATGTAATCCTTAGAAATGACTCCTCGGATTGATACATTTATTGCGGGTAGTCGATGTCAACTGAAATCGTTTTTATTTACGATTTTTTTTATATTCGAATCAAGTTATCTTTACCAAACAACCGCTTCATGATTGATTACAAAGAAACTTTGATATATATTCAAAATTAATTTTCTGCCAATCTATTTATTATATACCTATATTTATTATGCGCAGTGGCTTATAAAACTGATTAAAATATTAGTACCCACAAAGAATGGATTCAGTTTGTTATGACATGGTATAGAATATTAATTGATATTTTTGAGATTTTTTCAGCAACTTTTAATCGAATCCATAATTAAGTATGAGATTTGGATCGCCTCGTCGCAAACGGGATATTGTTTGTTGGAGTTAAATTAGGCTTGACGGTATAAACTTGAATCGTGACGTTTACAAAGGCCGCCGAGCTTAACTGCTATTTCGTTATGGGGAAAGGAAAATTCGTCAACTTAATTAACGAAGAATTTTATAAAAGAAATTAAAAAAAATTGTAATGTATTATATAATGCAATACTATTGAAATAAAAACTAATTATAATAAATTTTTAATTAACATACATCTATGATCTCATACTGATAAAGTCTCTTAAACGGTTGAATGATTTTAAATTATGCTAGGTTTAACCATTATATTGTTTAAGAATCTATATTAATAACCATGAACTTTTAGTATTTAGTAGCTTAAAAATTAAAGCAAAAAAAACCGTGAAACTTATTACCTAGTATGAATTTTCAGTTTATTTTTAATAAATGATTTTATATCTATGTAATAATGTTTTTATATCTATCAAAATCGCAATATTTTCGTACACTAAAATAGTGGTACGAATGTTTTGATATTCTGTTTCAACAATTTTTATTTTGATAGTTCTAGAGATGATTATAAAAAAATCATACTATTGAGACTATAGCTTTAAAAACATTATTTCAGTTTCAAATTTATTGAATTTCAATCAACTTCCAAGAAACAAACCTAACTATATTATATTAATCGACACTTTAGTTTGATCAATACAGATAGCATTTCAATACCTTCTCATAGTTACAATATTGCTTGATTCAAACTTTGTATTTATGATGTAGCCGTCGTAACTTCGAACGGATATTGGCAGAACACTAACTAAGCTATCAATTAGTACTAAATCAAGTCAACAATACGAGTGAAGTATGGATAACGTACATGTTTATTATTATGTATGGTTCATAAGCCAGTACAGTTGTTATCATAAATAATTGCAAATGTAACCTTAAAAAAAGACATATTCAAAAGGAAAAACTATTCTCGCAAGTCCCTAATGTGGCTATATGAAATCTTCCGTAAGATGGAAAATATTTAAAAACATAATTATTCCTTACAATTTTTCTTGAGAATTTTATATTATTACCACATTAATTATTATTTCTCACTACGAAACTGAAGAGCCTTGTAAGGTAAACACATTTTAACATATTGAGGGAGAAAACTTTGGCTAAATCATAGTCTCTTTTTAAATTCGTCTCCATATTATATAATTTTTTTTTTCATTTATTAGAATTTTTTTATATTGCAATTTTAAAATGAGTGAATTTTAAGCCTAAATAATATCTCGCTTATTAATATTATCTCGCTTAGTATAAATAATTTGGTGCAAATGTAATACATATATCATTTAGTAAAACATGCTAAACATTTAATTTATCAAATGTCAGATGCCGCAAAGTATGTCTGCCATCACTCTCACCTGATTACTTGTCATTCAAGCGTTATCGCAGCTTGTCGATCGATGTCGTCTCCTAATGAGAACACGGGGTGGTACAACGGCTTACTCGTCTTCCTCCTACAACCGATATGATTTCGCTTGATATAACAAAAAAATAAAACATTTTTTGTTTTAATAATACTGATTTTTGGAAGCCTTCGGAGATGATTAAGGTTTTATATATATTCTATGTCTTAGTGAATTGTATATTCTTATTGAATGAAATATTCTTTTTAACATTTATGTTATATCAATCTTAAGTAGTTGGTCAATAAAAAAAATTGATTAAGGACAATACTTTAAGACTTCAGGATTCTTTTCTAAATAATTGCTTGAATATGTGATAAACTTACAATATAATTTTGTGGATATGTCAATATTACGTAATTAAATATATTTTAAGAATATTTACCCAAACATTTTTAAGCCCCAAAATTTTAATTCATATTTGGAAGGATTTTTGATATATGTATCAGTAAATTTTGTACTTTTAAGACATACACAAATAATTCATATTACATTAAGTAATCTACACTAATATTGGAATAATGTATAAGTTCAAGAACAATTTAATGTAGTACCTTCATGCTGTGTCTCAAACTTTACTAATGATAAAATTAAATGCCACTTTTCAAAGCCTTTTGATAGATGTTTTAATGAGATAGGAAATATTTTTCTTAAGTTATTCATTAATCTGATCAAGCATCTGAATATTATAGAAAATAAATGACCACAAGAAAGTTTTTGCTTCAATATTCATTCAATGAATTCAAATGAATGAGCATCTTAAGAGAAAAGGTTAAAAAACATTTCTTTATGAAAATTGTTTAGAGTAAGAATTTAGAAATTTAAAAAAAAATATATTTTAAATATTAAATGGACTTGAAAATATAGTTGTTTATATAATAAATATTTTTTTTAAACGTCATTTGTTATAGAAATCAAAAATTTTAGTTATTTTTCATCGACAAGCATATTGATCCAAAAAAGTGTAATATCTTCAGTGAGTCGTGTCCTTAATCTATTGCAGCTAAAATTATCAAAATTCAATTATGAAAACTACAAACAAACAAATACAATTATTCTATTATCAAAAACTATATACTACATATATACAGATGAACGTCGTTATCTCGTCAGTCCGTGATCACTTACTTACTTTACAGCAACCGACAGGTCGCGAGTATGTAATTTTTGATAAACATAAAAATTGCATAGTATGTCTTAAAAATATTAGTTTCATTTAAAATTCAATTAATTTAACCTTCTACTAGATAAAGTTAAATCCTAATTTATCTATTCTCTGTTAAACAGTACAATTGTTGTTAATCTCTCTGATTGAGTTTAAACTTGACTTCAACTTGCAGAGTCAACCCTGCGACCAAACTTCTATTGAAATTACTAGTTTCAGGGAAAGCTTGGACTAAAAACATTTTATTCTATCAATAATAAATTGTATTATAATTGAAATATTTATAAAGTTAAATCAATTTGGTACAAATCTAGAATTTTGTTATAATAAGTATTTTGTAATAGAAAGTTTTAAAATTATGAAATATTGTGAGACATTTATACTTAAAGATTTTAAAATTAAGTACATAGGCTTTCCATTATCATAAAAAACCTGACACCTGTTACTTCAATGAGTTCTTCTTCATTACGTTTTATTACATTTCTTTTTTATTGCTTGGTTATAAGCTTCAAAGTTAGAAGTGTCTAAAAGTTACTACATAAAAAACTTCCACATAAAATTTATGAATTTTTTAGTAGTCTTAATTCACTAAATATTAAGTTACCGATAATTATATGTTATCAAACTTAAAAAAAAACAGAGCATCACGTCGTTAAGTATATTATAAAACTCTAAAATATAAATATAAAATATGGTATAATAATACGATAAAATTATGCAAAGTATTACAAAATTTTGAAGAAATGATTTCTACTTTCAGTATTAATGTACAACATAAGATGATGTAAAATCGAACTGATGAAGTAGAAACCTTTGTTATTTAATTGGTAGGAAGATTCCTAAGGTGATAACTGAAAACGAAAGAATCCATCTAGGTGAAGATATATTTTAAAATTGGACTTGCTTATATACGTTAAATATATATGTTACACTCGTACATAATATGTAAATTTAGTCGAGCAGATATCTTTTAAAGATGTTAATTTTTAGCAAGGTTATTAGTGTCTTTTAAATCATTACAGAATATTTGAAAATAAAGATTTCATACTTTACGAGATAAACTTATTTTCATTTATGTATATACTCTATGAACATTATGTTATTCTTAACATCTTGATTCTTAAAATCAAGTTTCTCGCGGCATGGTTATGATTTATATAAAATGTTTTTAAGCGTTAATTTTTATTTCTTATATGACAACTACTCCTGTTACTTAATATACCTAAGGTATTTAAATATTTTACCACTTTAACACCTCCTAGTCATTACTTGATTTTACTCAAGCTTTTAAATTTAACACCGTTTCGTGTTTACTTTTGTCGAATGAAAACAGTATATTGGTTTCAGGGAAAAGATTTATTGCGTTTGTTTGTAAACATTCTACCTCGCACATGCTGTAACCGAATTAAATACAGTTTTATTATTTAAAAGCCTAAAAACCCTGCATAGTGCTCTAATCAGATTAAAATATTTTGAAAGCCATTTCAACATAATCTTTTTTCCTAGTTCTTGTTTGCTATTTTGGATACAAAGAAATTATGGAGCAACCCGCATATTTTTATTTCGACTTTTCTATTGTCGCTAGCCAATTTAGATTTACCGACGAGGGCACCCGCCCTCCCGCCACCACCCGGTAAAAAATGAAATTTTCCTTGAAATTCACGACTGGAGCTTTGAACTGGGATTCAAAACTATGGTAATTTTTGTGCCAATATTTTTTTTCTTATATCATAATCCTGCAGCCCACGGTTTTAATAGTTAGTTAATTTTGAGAAATATGACAAGAAAAAAAACTATTCTGTTTCTTTAAAATTTAGTATAAATCCAACTATTATATGAACAAGGGAGCCAACAAAGCTAACCTGAATTTACCAAACTATTCATGTCTTGCCGAGTGGTGAAACATATCATTGAGGGGTTTTGCTGCCACGGGCAGACGTAACATAATTATGGTCAAAGTTTTACCAAATACTACGATGATAGTAAATTTGCGATAAAGGCTTTAAAAATTTTTTAAGCTATTTGCTGAATTCTCAGATATTAAATTACAACCATTGTACTGAATAAAGTTGATCAAATATTGCTTGGTTCGATAAAATTTGAGGTAAGTAAAATAGGACAATAAATCTTGTTTGAAATAAAAATAATGTTTGTTTCGTGATTTCTCTAGTTATATTTTTATTTTGTTTTTATGACATCTTGGAGCAACATCTTTATGAGTCTCCGTATAGAAAGAGTTTAAGCTAGACTATTCGGAGCCTATTGTTACATGTTTCGGTAGAAATCTTAGCCTAAGGCTATATATCTGTACATCTGACGCAGTCAGCCAAATATTAATCTGTGATTCTATGAATAACTTAAAGGCATTTGATGTGGTTTTTTTTGTGAAACAAACATAAATCAAGTTAGATTATAACAAAACAATTATGTACTAAATTATAAATGTAATGGTTTTGTGAATATTCTACTCAATAAATAAATTATGAATAAACCCGAACGACTATATTTTAATTATCTAGGAACCTATACAGACGTTATCAACAAAGAATTAAAAGCCGCCTTAAAGAATTCCTGATACAAAATTCTATTAAAATGTATGTATTAAAATAACAAGCCATTCATCTGAGAATGTCAGCGATAACCATATTTTAATTTAACCTATAAATATTTAAACAACATATTATAAATATAATATATGCAAAAGTTTTATCATAGATACAAGTTTAAAACGCTTCAAGATATTTTCACAAACTTTTCAATTTTGCTTTTAATTAGCTTTTGTTTCCATACTCATATGTACTTTATAAATTAATATTTCTTTATGTATTTATAATCAAAATGAGGATAATATATATTTTGGCTTTGTATTTTGCTTCATGTGTTGATGACAGTAAGTCTATTGGCTGTCGCTCTACCTGATTACTTGTCATCTGAACGACATCATCAGCTTATTGATGGAGTGCTCTTATTGAAGACACATCTGCGAGTACAATATAAATAAATTATTAAAATATTGATCAACAACCTCTAAATTATAAGATTTTTTACGTTTATATTTATCTTTTTCAGAATTTTCATCTGTTCTGAATGGAAATTCAGAAGTAAGTTATTTTTTGGAAATTCTATGATTGGAAGGAGTTAATTAGAAATAATATTTTTTTTATCGCTTTAAAGCAATTTTTTATTTTATTTTTTCAAACTTTTATAAATATCACAAGTGTTTAATTAATTAATTGATCACGGTTGATGTAAAGAAATCGAAATGTTGGAATTTTTTAATTAAAGATAAAAACAAACAACGCGTAGTATCTGAAAACATGACTTTCATTCAAATGAGTACTCGAGAAAATCTTCAACATCAATAATGATTAAATTACCAAAATTGTAGTCATTTACATTACGTTTCAACTTACCAAGGGTCCTACGAAGTTTATCACAGTTACTATCAAATTCTGTTGAAAGGAATTAGGTCACCGTGAAGTCTATATACGTAAAAGTCAGTGGTGGCCTAGTGGTTAAAGGCTCACCTTTCACGTACGAGGGCGCGGATTCGATATTAGCAAGTACCAATGTGATTTTTCTGAGCCATATGTACTTTCTGAGAGTATTTAGACACCACTGACAGCCGGGGAAGGAAAATGTCGTGAAGAAACCTGGACTCATAATTTCATAATTATAAGTTAGAAATCACCAACCCGTTTTGAGCAAGCGTTAATGCATTCCCAAAGAGGCTTGATGTCAGGCAGGCGGCCGGTCGTAAAGACAATAATCCAATACTATCTACAACATCTAAGGCAGACCCTGGCTAAAGCTGGGCAATTGCCAGGAAGAAGAAGAAGTCTATGTACGTATATATATTTAAAATCAGTATATAGTACTGTGACATACTTTTTACATATGACCTGAGTGTGAAGAATGTAACTCGGTGTATTAATAAGAACAAAATACTATTTATCCCTACTAATATTATAAATGCGAAAGTAACTCTGTCTGTCTGTCTGTCTGTCTGTCTGCTACGCTTTCACGCCTAAACCACTGAACTGATTTTAATGAAATTCGGTACAGAGATAGAGTTGACCTTGAGAAAGAACATAGGATAGTTTTTATCCCAGACTTTTGAAAGGTTCTCTTGGAAACGCGATATAACCGAACTCCACGCGGCGAAGCTGCGGGCGGAAAGCTAGTTTTATTTATATTTAAATTATTATAGACTCAAGTGAATTAAATTAATTTTTAACTTAATTTGCAGAAAATGATATATCGAAGCTCCTATCATAATAACATACTGAGGGTCTTAAGTATGATGCATAATTATATTATAATTTTTCATTATAATATAACTTTTCATTATTACATGAACAACGGGCGTCTTTATACAGGCTACGTGATATTGTAGTTTAAAGCAAAACAGTTTCTACATTGTTTATTCTCGTCTTTAACAACATTAGAGTATAGACAACTACTTCAAATTTATATGATGAAACGAAGCGAATAAAAAGATAGATGTATCAAAACAATTGATTTAATATATTTATTGCTTCGTAAATAACTGTATAATGCAAAATATAGTACGTATAGTAAGAAAAATATAACAACAAAATTGTTTTGAGAATATACGATGTGAAATTTAAAACTGAAATTTTTAATTAAGTCATGTCTGTGTATGAAAATGAAGCAAAAACTATATGCTCCGCCGGGACAGCTGTTCGCTGCCGTGACCAGGATTCGAACCTGGGTTACTACGGCCACAACGTAGGGTCCTAACCACTAGACGATCACGGCTATCGGAGCTGGTGAATGAATTACCGAAATAAAGATACTGTTATCTTTTACAACAACAAGTTATTGCGCAAGTGAAAGTCATGTTACGGTTCAGCTAATCTAGGTCAAAACATTATATTTGAAGCCCAGATTTTATTTATTATTTATATATTGTATTACTTAATTTGTAAATAGGAATAAACAGGTTGCATATACTAAAATAACATATTTGGTACATTGTTACGCTTTGAACCGATTGGACCTATTTTGATGTTCCTTTCAATACAATATAGGATACAATAATGAATAACTAAAGACGCTATTTTAAATAATTAAAAATTAATTGTTCTGTAAAATTTAATAGCTTATGCCTCCATCCGTGTAACGAGAAAAAGCCTTAAAAGTGTTTATACAGGGTGACTGGTGAATTACTATCGATACTTGAGGACGTGATATTTGACGATCATATATGACAAAATAAAAATATAAACATAACACCATAGTAATTACTTGCACTTTTATATTTTTAATAAAAACTATATCATTACATTTAGGTAAATTAATGACATCGTTGAAAAAACTATTTTGTAGGTATATAAACCTTTCGTAGTAAAAATATGTAGCAGTTTATTTGACTAGAAAGGATATAGCGTTTTACAATATATCGTACCGAAATGTCATCATACAACTTTAGTTACCAAATATATCAACAACAGTAAATATAATCTTAATTTAAGAATTATATTTAATCAATAAATCCTTTTTCTTACTATTAAACCCCAAATAACCTATAAAATAAATATGTAGGTTTGGAAAACTAACAATAATAAATTATTATACTATTGGGAACTTTATTAATAGTATATTTATCTCTCAACTTTTATTTTCTTTCATAAATGCGGTCTTGTAATCCTAAAGAACAACAATTGTATGTAACAATTTATTTTTTATATTATAACTGTACTGTTATAGAATTTATGCCTACATATTCTTGCTATATATTTTTTTGTTTTCAAAATAACTGCTATATACAGCAATTTAAAAAAATGAGACACTCTCATGAAAAGTGAAACATTGTACTTAACGTATCCTACCTCAGAGCAACCAATCCAGGATAGTGCACAGCTTCACTTACAACTTTTTTCGAGATTAAGACGTATAAGGACTTTTTTAATAAGGGTGCGACACGGCAACCATGGGTGACGGTGGCTACCTTCCACCAAGTAGGCCGTCTGCTCGTTTGCCACCTTTAATATATAGGAAATATCCATAAAGCTTTATTATTTATTTATAACGCAGCATTTTTTAAGTATTCAAGGATTCTCTAAATACTCTAAATACTTTGAACACAAGAGGTTTGGAATCCTTTGAAATATTATAAGATCTCTGGGTAATATTTGATAAATCTGAATCACACATGCCTCTTACACCTAATGACTAGTTTCTTACTGAGTGCCGTGCAAATATAAATTGTAAATATATTTTTGTTTAATATATGATATGGTTTCGACTTATATATTTCTTATATGATCTTATATACTTATCATATGTACACCATATTGCCTCTTAATATAACTATTATTCTTTGTAACGAACAATAATTTTAGGGAACAAACTTATATTTCCCAGTAGATGGTCTAATAAATAAATTAGCTACCCATGTCTAGCTCAGTGCCTATTTACTAACTTTAGTGTATTGAAAAGGTATTTCCCAGAAGATTTTGTTAATATTTAGACCTCCATAATAACTTTTCATGTTGTTTCCAGTAACAAGGGTATAAGGAAGGAAAAAATTGAGAGGGGTTAAGTTTTAAAAATAGTGTGAATTTAATATAATATAGGAATAGTTTATTTATTTAATATCTTTTGTATTGGTCTTACTGTTAAGGTATATGTCTAGACACATTTTTATTATCATTTTCGGGGGTGTATGGAGTATTATTTTGTATATATAATCTCTTCTGTTAGAAAAGAATTATTAAAACATCATGCGTCTTGCGACAACGTACTGGCCGTAATTTTATATCCTCTTAATGAAATTTATTATTTTCGAAACCACACAAAAATAACTATGGTTTTACATGATTAATTCCATTAAATTTTACTCGCCGTTTTGATAATAGTTTACTGTAATAGTAGCACGTTCATATGAGATGAAAGTATTTGTTACTTAGAATTGTTTTTTTTATCTACATCAGACGAAACTTGAATAAGAAATAATAATGGAAATAATAATGGAAGTCTGTATAGACATTTGAGACTAAGCTCCAATATTTCATTGATTTATAATAATTCATTTAAATTTTTTGAGAGTTCATACTTTTAACAGTATACTTATTTTCTGTTGATGCAAAATTTCGGGACAATTTGGCTTCAATTAAAATAATGCCAATGGATGCAGATGATGTTCATTGTAAACCACTTTGGTTGAGTAATCATGTTGTGTTCAGAGCACGTACTGACAAACCGCAGACAAAGTAATATCCAATTTAAACACCAATAGAATAGTTTACTGAAGGAAAACTAATTCTATATTAACTAACTCTTATGTAATATACACTTTCAACTTAGTCATAGTGAAATTATGTATAATTAGTTAATTTTGACATAAATATTGGTCTTTAGCCTTTCTTTTTTCTCTTTTTAAACCCCGACACAAAAATAGGTGTTATAATTTTAATATTTATATCTTAGTATGTCTTTCTTTACCATGATAGCTTTCAAACGGATCTACCGATTTCGATGCAGTTTTTGTTATAGTTCTCATATTACTATTTAAATTAATACTATATGTCATTTATTCGTTTCTAAAAATAGTCGTTCACAATCTATGCAATCTATCCCTTTTAACAGATGTATAATTTTTATGTGAATTACTAAATGTCAATACATATTTACTCAGATTATCTCAATTTAAGACTGTTTTAATATTACTTAGCTTTAGTTTCTATGTAATATCTTCCTAAAATAACTCGTAAAACTAACATTTTTTAACAGTTCAGGTTGATTAGTTCCATTTGAGCTCTATATGTAATTAGACAAGCGAAGCACATACTTTGATTGCTACATCTGCCAAGCCGCTTGAGATGCTAATGTTCACGGATATTGGATGTAAGACGGCCATATATACTATTTGTAGTACAACCAATACCTTTGCAATAGTGGTTACATGTTACAAAAACTATTTTCCTCATTTTTTACTTCAAATAGCTTTAAATTATGAACATGACTAGTCCATTTGGACGTAAATAATAATATGTTCAATCATTTTAAGATATTACCGTCTCCATTTCACATGAAAAATATTGGATTAAATATATTAAATATCAATCTGTAACTAAATAATAAACAAATATGATAATCAATTACTTTCATGATTTATAAAGTTAATCTTTTCTGTTTCATATAAAATATTCTTAATTAAGTATAATTCTTACCTGTACACATTGATTCTATATATTTATACCCTTACGATCCCGAAATCTCTACTTAGAGATATGGGTATATCCTTTTATTAGGTTGTAATTTCTGCAATTACCTGCAAAGAATCTTTTTTTATTCATATATTGATTAATAATAATGATATCTAAGACTTTCACGAGTATTTATGTAATAAAATTAATATTCTAGATGTGCTATCAAGTTTTTTACTATTATAGGTTACATCACGCATTCATCATAAATATCACAATGCACAATTAATAAAGAAATCGCTGGCAGTAGATGACAAATAACAAGAACAACTGACAGACATTTTCATCTCGTCTGCCCGTGATCACGGTTGCTGCTAAATGACTGAAACGTCGGGAGTATGTACTTTAAAATAATATGAAATGCGAAAGAACATAAGAAAATATTAGCTTTATTTTTATTTTTAATAATCTTTTCATATTGGTTTTTCTTACCACTTAAGATTTTTAATTAAAAAAAACTTATAGCAAATTAAATTTATAACAAAAATATCAATACTTACATTTAAATATTCTGTAATGGCTTTATGGTAAAAATAATTAAATGGAATAAATTAAATGTCTGTTCTAATGGTACGAGAGCTAGCAACGTCAAAAAAACAAGCATTTTAGGTAGGCTAGTTTTTAGATATGCTATCTCTCACACTCCCCTGGACGTCCTACGGGCTATCTGGCTGCCGGTAGTGGTTGCGTTCATCAGTGCGCATCGTACTTGTGGAGGTAAAAAATTAATATATCAAATCATTTTAAGAAGGTTTTTTTTATTATTATTATTTTTATTGAACTATTCACAACATAAATTTATTATTGCCAGATATTTTTATTGTTGTTTAAACCGTGCCAAGCGGCAATGTTGAATTAAGAAAAAAAAAAATTTCAAAATATTTTAGTATAGCTGAAATTTTAATAGCATGTTATTTAACTATCTAAAAGCTCAGAATTAATTTGCCAGGAAAAAAATCGGTTGTTAAACTTTTGCCAGATCGAAATAAAGTGTAAAGAGATGTAGTATCATTTAAGCTCGGTCTAGAAAATTAATCGTCTAATAAATGATGGAAGAAGGATTAAAAACTATTGAATTTATTTATAGATGAATACGGTATAAAAATAATACTTTATTGTTGTACAAAATTGAGATAATGATCAATGTTAAGTTTGAAAAAGCGCTCTGGCTACCGAAAGACTAACCGCTTCACGTATGATTTCTAAAACCCTATCGTATAATTTTGAAAAAAGGTCCGTAATTTTGATCCATCAAGTCTACCACCGAGTAAAGCTGAGTTATATTAACACTTACTACGAGTTCGTTATGTCACAACGTTTTGGAGAAATGCTTATTTAAAATACCCAACATCTCTATCACCTCAAGCTTCTGGCTGGACCATTAATGATGATAAATATGATTTTATCTGGTTTGTTGGGGAGCAATTACCAACATTAGTTGCCGATATTATTATTAACGGTAAAAATTTGAACTAAAATACAAAAAAAAATATTTCTCGAAAGATATTAAAATTTTTGATTCTATTACAGATAACAGCTTATTACAAAATGATAATAATTTTAAGGACGATGATAACAATTGAAATGACAGTAGTGATGAAGATGATGATCTTTTTCAAACTTAACATTGATCATTTTCTCAAATTTGTACAACAATAAAGTATTATTTTTATACCGTATTCATCTATAAATAAATTCAATAGTTTTTAATCCTTCTTCCATCATTTATTAGACGATTAATTTTCTAGACCGAGCTTAAATGATACTACATCTCTTTACACTTTATTTCGATCTGGCAAAAGTTTAACAACCGATTTTTTTCCTGGCAAATTAATTCTGAGCTTTTAGATAGTTAAATAACATGCTATAAAAATTTCAGCTATACTAAAATAGTTTGAAAAAAAAATAAATTTTAATTCAAAATTGCCGCTTGGCACCGTTTAAACAACAATAAAAATACCTGGCAATAATCAATTTATGTTGTGAATAGTTCAATAATAATAATAAAAATAAAAAAAACCTTCTTAAAATGATTTGATATATTAATTTTTTACCTCCACAAGTACGATGCGCACTGATGAACGCAACCACTACCGGCAGCCAGATAGCCCGTAGGACGTCCAGGGGAGTGTGAGAGATAGCATATCTAAAAACTAGCCTACCTGAAATGCTTGTTCAAAAACGTTGCTAGCTCTTAGAATATAACATCAAAATTTAATTACAAAGCCGCTGTCTAAATATTATTTCGTTAAAAATTAATTTTCATATACAGTATATATATTTTAATTTATCTTTCATTTCTTTTTGGTTAGAAATTTATCAATTTCTTCTAAGATTTGTATTAAATACAAATTTAAAGTCAACCCACATATACGAGAACACTCGCATTATGCTGAAAGGCAATTTAGTTTATGTTAATTTAATATTATAAAGTGATCCAATATCGGAGTTAAATCATCATTGAATATGAATTATGGTGAGTCTGTAACTGACTCACGTGGTAATATGGATAATATAAAAAGGTATAGTTTTATTTCAAAGTTTTAAGCAAAGTTTCGTATAATTATATCAAAATAAAATATTTATTATTTACGTTCACCCAGGACCATTAAAACATATTTTTAAATAAAACAATCGATGTAACTATAGTATTTTAGTAGGATTCGATTACTTAAAAACCATATAGTGATTCTAATATTTTAAAATATATAAACAATGTTCAAATAACATTTGAGATTAATACAATTTTCTGGATTATATTAAATTTAGAATCTGTTGAAATTTCATTTTTAAATTAATAAATCCTGATTCAGTTAATAGCCTGCTTACGTCACAATTAAAATCTACGTCAAGATTAATTTACATTTGAAAATGATTATACTTTTATAATTAGGCAGTATAATAGCTTAATTTAATTATAATTTTATTTAAAAATTGTAAAAGAATTTAAGGATCAAAATTTTTATAATAACAGTTATTGAAATGTCTTTCATCATCATCATTTCCAACAATATTTCTTTACTGTTTTTAAGGGACTTTGCAGAGAATATACAATGACGTTATACTGAATAGTTTAAGTTATTTTACAGCTACCGTGATCATGTTTATACGAGGTGAGAGATGAAAGAAACATAACATGTTCTTGAAGTATTCAGATTCTGAAATCCTTTATCACAGAGAAGAGAGATAAGGAATAGAAATGTATCAGAATCTCTATCATACTTTGTTTTCTTTGTAAGACTTTTATCATTAGTTACATAGTTCAAATATTTCTCATAATTTGTACATGAGGTCTTTTCAATAAAAATTATAGGTATTCTAGTAAATCATCAATTGTCTTATTTTATTATAAGTATAATTGTAAGTACTGTTATCCATTCAAACCTAAGTGTGTTCCTCAGTACAACTGTTTAAAGTTAATTATAAATAAAAACAAATTAACTTTATGCTAATAAAAATTATTATGTTTATGTTGAAAATATAGAGGTTGTACTTAAAAAGTATTGTAAGGTCCCACCGAGATTTGAACTCGGATCGCTGGATTCAGAGTCCAGAGTGCTAACCGTTACACCATGGAACCGTTAGGTATCCAGTCGCCTACATGCTACAATATGATAATAACTGTAGCCTTTCTGTGATCCGTGAATGTAAGTTACAGATTTTATCACTTAGTTTTTGAGAGACAATGTTTTCCAAAACAATTAAAATCAGGCACGTAGTTAATTATTTCCGTTGTACCATGTATCTGTACCATGTATATACCTTATTAATTGATCAATATTAATAATAATCAAAAACAAAAGAAATAACTTCGTTACTTTTTCTGTAAACAATTTTTCAATGCAATATTACTATGCGCAAATTTATTTAATTTATTAATTGCTCTACGAATCTCTGTTAATGGAATAAGTAGTCTGCAAAATTATAAGTAACTCAAATGATTCTTAATTCAACTTTCTCTTTCATATTATTCAGAATGAATCCATATGAATAAAATACTTACAATGACTTGTAAGCAAGTATTTTTAAAGAGTTCAGTTCATTACATTTGAGCTCTATATGTAATTAGACAAGCGAAGCAAATACTTTGATTGCTATATCTGCGAAGTCGCTTGAAATGCTAATGTTCACGGATATTGGATGTAAGATCTCCATATATACTCGTACTATTTGTAGTACAACCGATACCTCAAATAGAAGATTTGTGATTCTGTGTATCTGTAGGAATGATTTTCTTTATATATACGTTTTATAAGGGTTTTTATTGATTTTCGAATGTTAAAATCTTTGTTAAAAAAACATGGTGTCCGAGCAGAATTAAGTATTAAAGTATTTTTTTTTATTTTTATCTTCTCCTCTCCTGGTATATGTATTAATAATATTTTTTCTTTGGTTACATATTATGGACCTGTATTTGAAATGGAACCTACATTTACGTGAAAATTTTTAACTATTCCCCTCAATCAATATAACATTTTATTATTGTTAAGAAATATATACACAATTAAAATATCTTTAACTATGCTTAACTATTTATTCTCGGCATCACCTTTAATCTTTGAAACTTGTCAAATAATTTTAAAAAGTATCTTTATTTAGATTCCTTAATACTTACACAATCTATTTAAGTAAAAAAATGCGATGAAGTTTCAATAAAATAAAAAATTATATACAATCTTAAATTTATTTTTGAGACAATCAATATAATAATTAAGACGTGGGATTATGGTTTCAACCGTATATAATTGTAAGTACAAATTTAAATATTTCGTATTCATTATAAATTGGTTTAATAAATGAGAAAAATTTATATTTTACATGAAATAATAACTGGTAACTCAATAACCACCTAAAATAACAACGCGATTAATTACAGAACCGAGATCCGGATCTTCTTTGTATTGAAATATTGTACATAAGCATGTGAACATGAGTATTTTATAACATGTTTTCGATGTTGATAAACAGAAGCTAATTTGATAACACATTGAACTCGAATACCGACAATATACATATGTATGATTTTACAGAAATTTATAATTAATGTTAGATATCGAATCTATTACAAACTGCTGTAAAAAAAAGTACACACATGAGTAAAATATATGTATATGATATAAGTAGGCTCTCATACAAAATACACGAAAGAAAAACTCACAAAAAACTTGGTCCAACAAATTTCTGGTATTAATGATTCTTTGAGCCCGTTGAGATATTTTAGAAAATGATGATTATTATCATTATATATAAAATCATCATATAGTACAATAGTTCATACTCAAATATTTGATAAAATGTATGCTTTCCAAAGTTTTTATAAAGGAATATTTACTCCAATAGATTTAAATTTAAACAAATACTTACATCATTTATATAGTACATGTTTCTTTTATGTTTTTAACTGCTGTTAAAGTTTTAAAATTATCAAATTCATCCATCTTTATTATACGTGTATGTTTGTATTTACGTAATTAATTATAGCCTAGTGAAAAAAATAGTACGACGAAAGTTATAGCTTTTAATTACTTGGATAGCATTAAATTGGTTTAAAAACATTAAAAATATGTTCGTGATTCTTCAATCATAATATGTCAAATTGTGGTTAGATATTTTATTAATTTATAAAGTTCATATTAAATCTCTTCAAAAATTGAGATGAATCCAAGTATAACTTTTTTGACATAAACAAAAGCGTATCATTTCATGGAAGGAATAAAATGTCTTTGTACCGTAAAATTAAAGGATGTATACTTGATACAAGATCGTTGATGTGCGAGAATATATCTTACGATGGTTTCGCTTTAAGGGATGTTATACCAAAATATTATTTTAGATAAATCTTATCTAAATGTGTTCATAAAATATTTTAATGTTCAAACGCTTCCGTCAAGTTTACGTTTTCAAGCCTTATAATTTTATTTAAGTAAGTTATACACAAGCAAATAAATACAAACAATAAAAACACGTTAATATTTTAGTTAATTTTAAAATAAATAAGGAAACATAATAAGATGAAACGTTGGAATTTCTATAAACATAATATTGCTAATTATATTGATATTATATTATGTTATAATGAGTTATATATGTACAAATATATGTACATACAATGATGTAAATGTAATGAATACAGAAAAGCATCTTACCGATTAGAAATACTTCTCTATTTGTATCTCGGTAGTTTAATTCGTTCTAATACTAGTACGTAACGGTTTCAAAGGAATTCAATTTCCGTGTTCTTGTATTAGTTATATTGATAGTCAGTGGTGGCCTAGTGGTTAAAGGGTCCGCCTCTCGTTGCCGAGAGCGCGGGTTCAAACCTAGCATGTACCAATTGGATTTTTCGGAGTCATATGTACTTTCTGAGATTATTTAGACACCACTTACCTAAGGTGAAGAAAAACATCGTGAGGAAACCTGGACTTATAGTTTCACAATTATAAGTTTGAAATCACCAACCCGTCCTGAGCAAGCGTGGTGATTAATGCTCAAACCTTCTCCATGTGAGAAAGAGGTCTTTGCTCAGCAGTGGGCGCTGATAGGCTGATGACGATGACGACGTTCTTGTATTATTAAACTAAAGCTTAAAGTACAACTGTTCATTTGTACTGTTGTATTTAGTAATGTTAAACATTAGATGAACATTTATTCAATGGAATGGTGACGTGTCTCGTGAATGATCATTTCTCCAAAATGCAGTCATTGAGCTTCAGAAAAGAGGGGTGTTGTCACGGTAATTAAAAGCAAACACTATTAAAATTAAACACATGTTTATTTATTTGCTATAAACAAATGATGGCTTAGTAATGTATCCCTTGAAGTAGAATAATTAGTTTGAGGCTTGTGTACGCAAGTATAGAAGTGTGTAAAAGTGAAACAGCCAATATTTAATTAATAAAAATACCATATATATCATAGAATATTGCTTATATTTAAAATTACATATCATTTTAAGAGTTTTATAAGTTACTTGGACAGAGACGAAACTACTCAGCATTCCATGGATTCACCGTGCGGGTGCCGGGTCCATCGCGTTGCAGGGAGAGGAGCTTCAACAGTGCCTGGGACTTGCGACCCAAGTGTAGGTTTAAGGGGCCCCTTAACTAACGCGCGTTATACGCTCACCTCCACTGTCCAAGCTCCTCTCCCTACCTAACCAAATTTGAAAAGAACCTACTAGGGCTGCCTTCGATATACGTTCCAAGAATGCATTAATGTGAGTTCTGGACAAGCCCAAGTCCTTTAGTAGGTTGTAGAGAGATTTCGCTGTTATACCTCTCGCTCCCACCTCTATCGCGTACAAATCTACTACGAACCTATTTCGAGTGAGTTCGTTTGTGAGCTCGTAATATTTGTTGACCTTGATGGTATGGTCTTTGGGGATGTTGGTTTCCCAAGGGACCGTAAGCTCTATCATCACTACGAGCTTTAAAATTCGCGAAAACAAAAATATATCCGGTCATTCATTATTATGATTCCATAATAATGAATGACGCTATTTAAATATATGGTTTTCTTTGGGCCTTCACTTCAACACATCCTCCATCACAAAATGTACTTATAAAAGATAATTTTAACTATCTGCTTTCTTAATATGTTGCAATTGGTTGATCAAAAACATCAGATCAACTATTATTGAATACTAGCTAGATTACGTATTCGAACGAAATAATATTAAAGTATGTTTTTTTTGAGACATTAGTTTAAAAAGTATATTTGCTTCAAATTTCAGTTCTTTTTAAAACAGGAGAATCAATTAAATATATTTACCAGGCTTGTTGACGTTTTAATTTCATCTTTCTTTATTTCAAACTCAAAAGCCTCTTTAAAAAGTTTATAAATTCCCTAGCCTAAATATTTGATGTGTAGCGTTATAGTAACAGAACCAAAAGTGAATTTACTTTATGTAAATAAAAATATATTTCTTATCTAAAATAAATTACGCTGAAATACGTTAACAATAAATAATAGGTCCCACCGAGATTTGAACTCGGATCGCTGGATTCAGAGTCCAGAGTGCTAACCGTTACACCATGGAACCGTTGGGAGCTTTAAGAATTTTCAGCGACAGGAAACCATTTTCAGCTTTAGTTCAGCTTAATGAAAATTTTGACATAACAAAACGAGTAAAGTGTAAAAAAAATCTATTGCAAATTAATGTTTTTGAGGTACTATGACCAAAAGTATCCTTCTATTCTTTTTAACTAAAGGAATTGTTAAATTATATCCGTGTTAAGTAGTAACAGAGCACTGCAACATTAATAATGGGTAATTAATTAAAATTTGAAACCAATGTACCTATTTAAGATATTTTTATTTCATTCTGTGCATATAAATATGAAGATATATTAGAAGAAATACGAATATTATAAAAATTAAGAATGATCGCTAGTTTCTGTCAAGAATTTCTTAGATAAAGAATTTTAACTACTAATATTATACAAACTAGATTCACCATCTGTCTCAATTATTATTAATACATAGTTATATGCATATCTAAAAGTAATTTTTCTTCAAAATTGGACAACTTTTATTCCAATAAAACATTTTAATATACTGAAACATTACAAAATATTTAATACACTATTTATAAAATATTTTAAAGAAATAAAATGCAAGAAAGTAAGTAGGTATTGTAAATATTAATCAGATGATAATCCTCAAACCTTTGGTATTCACACAAAAGGAATATGCACAATCTATTTCCAATATTCCTCCACATCTGCATCTCAAGGGGCATGTCCGAGATAGAAATCAAAGTAATCGATTGTCTATTTATAGAAAGTTCAATTGATCAATCTTAACTTTTCAAAATAGTAGCTTACAAGTCCTTCCTTTTGTAGTAAATAACATTAAAATAATCTTTAATAAATTTAACAACAATTGTTCTAAATAATAAACTAGAGACTACTACTTTTTATTAAAATAAATTTAATATCTCTTGATATTATTTATGTCCATCCTTCGAGGAAATTTAATTATTGATGCTTTTATAATAATAATTAAGCCTGTAGCTATTCATTGTAAATAAAATGGTAGAGTAAAAAAGTTGCATTTTACTGAGTAAGTCTTTTACTAGGAATAGATTATACATATTTTGTTATATTGGTTTATCTTCAATAATTTGTGCCTTGAGACACGTACTCGTACATATACATAAAATATAATAGTATCAAATGTAAAGTAATGAAAGTGTTCTGATTTTACATAGGAGTATATTAAATTTGATGATTAAATATTATAGAAAAATATATTTATCAGACATATTTGAGAGATCTCTTACAATAAAAACAGAAAAAAATTTACTTATTTCGATTTGTTATGTAAAGAGGGTTTCATTAACCAAAGTTCATCTTTTCCTAAGACTTTATATGGGTGAGTATTTCAATTTATCGTTTGTTTATGATATTTGTATTCTAATTTTCATAGAAAACTATAGTTTTGGAATGTTACATATTATTAAATAATAAAACATAATTTTAAATATAATCGCGTGGAGATCAAACATATTGTTATATTCATGATGAATCATGATCATCACAATAGTAACTGTATAATTAATTATTAGATTCTCACTTTTATAAACATCTATGTTTAAGCAGTTTCCCTATAGTAAACTATTCTATTGATGTTTAAATTGGATATTACTTTGTCTGCGGTTTCTCGGTACGTGCTCTGGACACAACATGATTACTCAACACTGAATAGTTTACAATCAACGTCTTCTACATTCCCTGGCGTGTCCGTAATTAGAAATCTCTACATAACGAAAAAAAGGAAACGTAATAAATTTAAAATTACTGTATAAAAAAATATATTGATTATATAAGTAGACATTTTAATAAGTGAGTAATAATATAAATCATTATAATCGATTTTAAAAGTGCACCTTTTATTTGTTTTCGGTTTATTCAAATCGCCATTTTTCATGTAAAGCCTTTAGTAGTCAATATTAAATATCTGCTTTAGTCTCTTAGAAAATAATTTTTCAATACTTTACTATTGCAAATAACAAAAAGACAACCCATATATATGTATTGTATTCAAAACCCCTTAGCACTATCCGGTTATGGTTTTGTAATCCCTTGGTAACAACACATAATGTGTGAGGAAATTTAATGGTAATAGATATAGGTAATGATTTATTTGCTGACTGATTTTCATAAGATCTTTAACCTATATAAATTCATAATGTTTGACTTTTTCATATTAAAACATTGCAAAGCCTTGAGGAAAAAATTTGAAAGGTTCATATAATATTTTATAGGAGTAATTTTTAGTTTTCATATTTAAATATCACACAAATTGATAGATTCCATGGTCTATTGCACAACTAATATAACTCATATGAATAAAATATAAGTCTTTAATTAATAGGTTATTATAATAATATATTTCTCTTTTTAGTATTGCCGAGATTCCTTAGTGCGAATGTACGATTGCCGTAAATATTAGTTGTGAACCATTTTCGGTTGAGTAATTATATTATGTCCGCAGCACGTACCGGGAAACCACAAAACACTATGCAATTTAAACATAAATAGGATGGTTTACTGGATGATAATAGATTAGAAATGTGTACTTGTGTACATATGTATGTGTACATGTAAATGTTCTATATTCTACGGAAAATGTTTGAATTAAATTATCCTTCCATAAATTAAAGATATGAAATCTATAAAAGAAATATATATAAATATATATATTCGTTTTTACTTTTAGAATGTAAATATATTTAATAAACGAGAATATGAAATGCTCACCTCAATAGAATCTCAAGATTATATCTACTTTGAATAATAAAATCTAAAAGAAGGAAAAAAGGTGGAATAAAAATAACCTTTCGCGAATCGCTTACAAATACCTATATAAGTAATTTAATTCAAATACCTGTTCTAAATGTTACTCGTAATTTTTTGGAAATTTTATAACAATACACGCTAAAAAAGAACAGTTTAATTACTCGTACTGTGGAGTCATGATTGACCTAAGTAATAATTAAACTCATTATTTATTATAAAATCTTTTATAGTTGCCATTAAAATCATATATTTATATCTTTATACGAGTATGTTATCTATCTCCATCAGTGCAATTTGTGAATAAAAAAATAAATAAAAAGTTGTTAATTTTAAACTATTTGAATATTACTTAGTACAATCCCAGAGGGACTTGTAAGCTATTAGTTGTTCTTTAAAGAGACAAAATACTTGAGATTTAAATACAAACGAATAAAGGAAGTATAAACATGTTTCTTCAGTACCGATATAAGAATGTTGAGAATTATTTTCTATGATTGGTATTTACAAAATCTTCCTAATTCGGTCCCACCTACGATTTTTCACTTTAAAACATTCTTAGACACAGTAAATGTTGGAGTAGTGTAATCTGCCGAGATGTTCACTACCTGGTTTTAGGTTATATACATAAAGAAAGAAAAGTGCGTCAATTGGTCAATTGGTTTATTGTCTTTTAAGAATAATTTTTCCCATGTAAGCTTATATACTTCATTAGTAAATATATAGCCACACTTTTTATTCTCCTACTGTGGTAAACTATTTAATTAGAGTATATGCTTCAAAATTTTGAGGAAAAAGGACTTTGGTATATGAACTGTTAAATGTGATATTGATAATTGTGACAATAGATCATTGAATTACTATTATATGAATAAATCAATGTTTAAGATGAAGTGTTTATTTTTTGTAATGTATATAGCAGTATTGCTATTGGCCCTGTGGGTTTGACAGCGTTACCAGGAAAGATTAAATCTCGCTCTAGTTTTTGTGGAACGATGTATTGTTTTTCGTAATACATAAAGCTCCTTATATTGCTAACACATAATCCTTGTCCATTTGATAACAATAATCAGTAGAATAGTTTATAAGAATAATTTTCCACCTTTGATGTGGTAAAACTGTACACAGAATTAATATTATTTACTTAACTTATATTAAATTTTTATTTTGGAAAAAACGCGTCTCTATAATAAACAAATACTTCATCAAGGATATCTTAAAATCGCATAACAAAGCTGTTCATTCTAAGCCTCTCGTTTCATCGATATTTCCTGCTTAACAGCTTGAATAAAATGGGTACCAAGATACTTAGATAGATACTCACATAACGCAAAGGTTTTCCACATAATCTATAGGGTTTGAACGACAAACGAATTTTAATATAATAGATGTCCTAGTTTACAACTAAAGAATTATTTCCATGATATGAATATTTCCTATAATTCATGTAAATATAAATGTATATATATATACATATTTTCTTTTTTTACCCACATAATATTACATTCAACTTATGAATTTATATTTAAACAAATGAGAATCAAAACAAGTATAACTTTATAATTTTACTGTATTAACTTAGTTTTTATGTACTTATAATAATGAAATACATACATACATACATTAACAAAACAATCGAAGCATTAATAACATAAAATAATTTCACAACAACTCTCTTCCGTACAACATACATACTGAGTAAGGTCAAGGTGCTTGTAATCTTCTTAACTGTAAACACTTGCTCTGTATATTAGGGTTTATGAGGGGTTTAGACAAATGGGTACATTTGTATATTACATTGTACTTTCCTGAATTGGTTCTCTCTAGTTAGCGAAAAAGAGTTCCGTTACTAATATTATCGCGTAAGTAAAAGTGATGCTTTTAGACGGTCTATATTCTTCTTTGAAATTATACAAATATAACATTACAATGAAAAGGCGTGATATTGATATTCCTTATTACAGACGATATCTAGGTTATTTGAAAGGCTTTAACGTAGTTTATTACACGTATTATTTTAACTTTATACATTTCTTTCTGAGCTTAGCTTCTGAGCTCATATTCACGCGGTAGTAGCGAGCAAAAAGTGTTTATATATTTCAAATTCAGAGATGCTAACCAAAAAAGTTATCTTACCGAGTTAATAAATATTATATATGTCATTTAATTGCCCTCTTCAAGTTAATTTATTTACTACAATTTTATGAAACAATTGTCCAGTATCTATTATTCAGTCGAATAATTAGACTGAATAGAAACCTAACACGGTAACATGAAATTTAGAGTTTAATATTGTAGAATATATGTACTGTGTACACTTCATAGTAAGTAATTAAATTGGCTGAAAACTTGCAATTGTATAGAATCATCTACTAGTTGTGACAACTTATTCTGTCGTTCATACATTCGTTAGTCAATGAGACGATGGGTTTTATGTTCAAGTATAACACAACACTTTCTATCGTAAGTTATTTACGATTTCATAATTTATCATTCATGAAATCAGTGCTTCATATTTATGTCATTAGACTAAAATGACTGCGATATGAATTTTAACAATCTAGCAAGTTCAATTCAATTTTTAGTTTTACTCCTCTTATTAAACACATTTATAGTCCTTTTTATTATTCAACGGAATGTGTCTGGTAAATAACTATTGCACTATATTATCAGTTATCCAAAAACAGGCTTTAAGGTTTACAAAATAAAGATTATTACTGGTAATAAAAAGCCTATGAATTTAATAAGAAAATTTGGGGATATATGTAAATACATACAGAAAATCCCGTGTGAATAGCTTGAAGAAATTAGTAGTGACAAGAAATATTGTTTTATTTAAATTTTTCTTAGCGTACTTCTCTATTTAGCTAATTAAAATTTTACACTCAAGAACAATAATAAATTTTAAATGAGAAGTAAGTAAGTTTACGTGCTAAGGTTTACACTTCCAAAAATCAAAACAGGTGATACAATCTATGTACATGCTTAAACTGATTTCTATAGCTTTATATAATTTATTAAAAACAAAGTCCAATAATACAGGTAATTTCTTTTCATTTCATTAAAATGCTCGATAGGATAAAATAACCTTAGCGAATAAGTTGTTATGAAATCATTCAGTATGCGTGTTAAGATCTTATAAAGCGATAATGCGAATAGACCGAGGGATCACTTTTGTGATAAAAGTTATATAACTTAATTTCTATATACTCGTGACCTCTTATATTTTTATGTTGTGGTATACTATCTCGTTACCTTTCTCGTCTCTCTTTAGTCTGGTTTGTGTAAAAAACCCATTTCATGTAATTGTATACTGTTTGTTAAAATTTTCAATACATATTTATACATTGTAATTTAGTAGACATTGTGCTAACTTCACAATTAAAAAGAACGTCAGGCTTAATTTAACTTTTCAAAATAAATACGCTTTTAAAATGAAAATTTTATTTCTAAATACCGAAAGCATTATGAGCGAAACCAAATTTTTACAAAAAAGTTTTTATTCTATTATCAATAATTCTATATGAAAAAGGTAAAAAGGACTTTTAATGAAATTTATTAACCTTCTATAATTATTTATGGATATACCTTCTTAAAAATTCTGAAATAAAAAAAGAATTTTTAGAGCATTTAACTTTTAACATCTTTATAAAATACTCATTATTAATTCCCTTCATTGTATATAGAAAGGCATACCTCGCATTATTAGTTCAATTATATTCAAAAATTGGCGACCAAATATTGCACTGCCAGTATAAAATGCCTGGCCATATTCGTATAAGTTATTTTTATCTATAACATACATATAACAATATCTATTATATTCTATATATTCATGTTCTAAATTAAACCAGACGTGAAAGTTTCTGCGGAATTAGCCTGAACAATATATTTACCTTCAAATTCTGGTTCAGGTAAGAAACCCGGAAAATCTGTTTCAATTTAACCTTACTTTACAGTCAAATTTGTACCTTATCGCTATCCGTAAAGTTCAAAGCAATATTTAAAAGATGGAATTCAATAACTTAAAATCGCAAAAGTTATAAAACTATCTTCGTAGTAAAAGAGAATATTAAAGATGGAATATTTATAGACTTTCATTTCAAAATAAGAAAAAGTTATTATCTGATTAATTGAAGACTTTTAAATAAAACCTAATCCAAATGCACCCAATTAAGCAGTGAAACGAAACCTTACTAGTTATGAAATAATCGTTACTGGGAAATATTACAAATGTATTGAAATCTTCCTTTCTGATATTAAACTATGAATTTTGCAACATTGTACATGTCCGAACTGAAATATCATACTGTATATAATCTTATACCTGGCAATTTCCCAGCTATAGCCACGGTCTGCCTATCATGTTGTGAATAGTTTTGGCTATTTGTTTTCACGACCGGCCGCCTCTGCCTGATATCAACCCTCTTTGGGAATCAACATTAATCAGTGATGTCTAAATACTCTTAGAAAGTACATATGACTCAGAAAAATCATATTGGTACTTGCCCGGGCCAGGATCGAACCCGCGCCCTCGAGCTTGAGAGGCAGGCCTCTTAACCACTAGGCCACCACTGACTCATGCTCATACTGTATATAATATAATATTTTAATCACAATTGTTTTAATAAAATTTTACTTCAAAATGTGCAATAAAAGCTAGATAAAAATTCAGATGTTAGAAATGACTAAGACATTAGTAGCTTTAAATTACCCACAGATAGATGTGGGAGATATGTGGCAGGTCTATCTGGCGCATATCTAAATTTTATTTCGAACTGTTTAACATTGTGTAACACTTCAGAATCGAATAGTCTTCAACTACAACAGTTATCTTTATATAACTCAAAAAGAAATAATAAAGTAACACAAAAGAAAAAGTGAAATGATGAGAGAATAAAAATAGTAGTTGTAGTTTTAGTAGAGAGGGTTGGTTTAGAGTTTTATAAACATTTTCCACTTCCATTTATGTCCATATTCATGTAAAAGGACTGCTGATATAATAACAATTTAAAAGATTAACCATTAAAAAAATTGTATATCTAACGCGCATTTAAGTTTATTAATCTCCTACTGACTAATAGCAATTGAAAAAAATTAAACTTATTGTATTTTCTTGCAAAGATTCAATTCAGCTTTTAAACATTTGGCTTAATCTGTTTTCCATCACAAAAAAATCTCAAGTCCATTCACCAGATCATATTATACATAATGTGCTAACAAAAATATTTTATTTTCTATTTGTCTAAAATATAAAAGATAAGATTTTAAGGTCCCACCGAGATTTGAACTCGGATCGCTGGATTCAGAGTCCAGAGTGCTAACCGTTACACCATGGAACCGTTGAAAGCTTTCAGGAAACTTACCTAAAAGTTTGTTAGATCGAATGAAGCTTTTCTAGGAAGAGTGAACTCAAGCTAGACAATAAATATCAAATAATCTGTGAAAATATATAAATCTAGCTAATTATATAACTTTAAGAGACCATTATAGCGTGCAAGATCAAACTTTTTGCACACGTTTAAATATGTATAACAAGCTTCCAAAAGAAAAGGGTAAAAGTTAAATCACCATTAATTATATATTAACTTATGATTTTCCCTTAACATACAAATATTGTAAGAAATTCAAATAATTCAAATATATATATGAGTATGTAATAGACATATTTAAATTCATGGTATCCAGAATTAAATTTGAATTTAATCAATATTAGAGAGCTCTATGCATAAAATATGCTTTAGATATATTATTTATTTATTTATTTTGAAGTAATAAAGTAAAAATTAGTAATTATTAAAATTTTCACTATAGCTACCTTTGTAAAAAAGAAATATTATTTGATATTTAATAACAGTTCATGATGCATATACATATTATATACTTTATTATAGTATATTAGAGAGAGAGAGCCTAAAATGATTTCTACATATATGATAATCTACAAAAGTAGAAGTGCAGTCATTTTATGAAAACTTTTAGATTGTTCCACAATAATGTTTGTCATTAGAATTATTATAAACTCAAAAATTATTAGATTTTATGGTCTGCTTTTTATTTAATATTAATAGAGAACTATTAATTTTCAGATATCATGTGTGTTCCTAGAGAATGTTTGTATTGATAAAACGATTTTAATATTTCTTCGGACATTCTGTAGGATTTCTGGTAGAATATTTCACACTTTAACTCTCTAATTATTATTACAAAACTTATGACTAATATATAACAAATATTAAACACCATACACTTTTCTATTCATTGTTAACAATTTTTGATTATTATTTAAAATTCAATACCGGCAATAACAACATTAAACCGAAAACCATTTTTCTTCTTCTTTGCAGTTAATTTTATATTTTATATGAAACTTGAAAAATCATCTCGAGAATAATTGTGTACTTTAGTATTTTCAAGGATAATATCAGTTATCTGATACGGCTTATAACAATCTTTGCTTTCAATACAGAAAACGAAATGTGAATAAATATAATAATTATACTAAATATTACATTTGATTTGAATACGTATGTTTATATACAATAATGTAATATAATTTCCGTAATTCACTTTAGCATAACATGTTATTCTACTTTACAATATATAATACACAAGTTATATTTGTACTACAAAAAAAAATGTAACATGAATGAAAAAATAAAAGTAAGACTTCCATTACACACATGTACGTTATAAAAGAGATACATCGAGAAGTGTAAGGTAGCACAAAAAATACAATAAAAAAATATCAGGCTTATATTTAGGCTTATTCGTATTTCTTCAGAAATGAAAGTGAGCTGGTTACATGATTCATAATGAAAATGGAGCCATTAGTGTCTGACTAGTACCGAAAGGACAGAAGAATAAATAAAGAAAGACAATGACCTTGATGGAAAGACGACTTCAGACTCATAGTTGAATATCTTTGCAGGAAAATTTTATAAAAATAAATTTATGTCAATACAATCATTTCCTTAACAATTTGGTGAGTTTTGCCAAACCGGTACGTGGCTTATGCTTATAATATAAAAAGGGAATGATATGTAGTTTATAAACTACAATTTAATGCTATCATAGTATATTTTACAACCTTAATAAAAAAAAAACAGTATTTAATTGCCATATTCAGTAATATAATATAATCTAAATTTAAAAAGCCTTTATTCAATAGCAAGAGGGAGTTATTTTTAAAATCAAATGAAATATAAAATACAATGCAAGTCTGAATCTCTGAATCCGGATCAGTAGTTCGTCTTAATAAAAATAATCTCAATGCTACATCAACTGGAAAGGTGAATTGGTACCTACTAATGATAAAAAAACAAAGTAAAGCTCGAACTTATTGCTGTTACTAATAATATTAAAAAATAAATTGTTTGTTTTAACATAAATAAATTAAATGGAATATTATTTTACAATGTTCATCCCATATGTAATATGAAAATATTCTAGTTTAAATACGCATAATGGTCACATTCGCTTTGATTTTTTATTGAGATGTCCAACACAATGATAATCACAGCTGGCGATTAATGTTTTCAATGATTTTATTAATAGAAGGAATATACATACATATGTAAAAGGAAAGTTAGTTTATAAGGAAAATTTGTACATAAGGAGAATTATTATAGAAGGAAAAGTAGTAAATAAGGAGAATTAATATATATTAATATATTTCGAATCCTCTCCTAGATTAGAGAATAGTCACAAAAATATTGATATAACTATTAAAGGATCGTTTTGATAATGAAAAGACAATTGAGAATAAAATGCTTATATTCTTTTTAAAATTTCGTGCAGTATTTTTAGCAACGTATTTTCTTACATCAAACGATGCTTTGATGTTATAAGTGGGAAACACTTTGTGATGTGGTTTGTAGAAACGTGTTTCGGACAATAGGTCCACTGGAGCTTTAATCTCTCAGTATCTATTACGTCTCTTATATTTTCTCGTAAATTAGATTATATTAAAAATTAAACCTACCTACACCTTCAAATTTACGTTTAAAGTATTCGTTATAATATTTAAAAGTAAGGGTATTTAGTATTAATATCTAATTATCGACTGCTATTTCAAATTATGGTGATCCTGATTATATTAAAATATAATAATAATGTTAACACATATTTTACGATTACATTAACAAACCCCAAGTGATGTTAGTGTTACTTTTTTGCTTCAAAATAAACAGTATTAGAACCTTGCGGTTTTTTAACACTACCTGAAAATTAAGATTTTACAGACGCCTCTATCTCATATCCCTGTGAAAACACTTACTACTCGGCAGTTTTCGTTTACGTCGATGGTTTGTAATCCGAAATTAAATACGATTTACAATCTATTTGACCATACATAAAGAAACTAGTTCTGTGATATAAAACTTCTACTTATTGGTGACAAAAAGTTTTGGTAATTCACAATCATAAAAAGTCTCATAGTTTAAATCTAATTGATATCTTATTTTAAAGAAATTAACTTAAATAATGGAAAATTTACTGTAATTCATTTCTTTAAATATTTAAAAATTTATCTCCTCTCTTGATCTGAATATCATTAATCATTTAGATTTTCCTTATAAACAAAATTTATATCTACATTTTGTATGTGTAATATATTTTTTGATAATACCCTTTATATCATAAAATTTGGAGACAAGAAATACAGTATACGATTATGTAAGCAAACGTAGAAGTACTCAATCGACTAATCAGAGGTCAAAAATACGTTACATCATTTTTGGAAATGAATTGATAGTCTTATACTGTTAAATCGATATTTAATTGAGCAAAGTCAAGAACTGCTAGAAGGAAACTAGCTTTTAAATAAAAACAAAAAATCGAAGGATCCGTTTATAATCTACGATGACACAGACGCACACGCACGCTATTGCTCACTCACGTACACACATATATTTGCCAATAGATAGTAAAATAAAATATTTACAATAATGTGAAATATAACTCAAAGTTATTGACATAGCACAGCAAATTGTTTGCATGGGTTTAATTAAAAAATCATGACAATTTATACTTTATTTGTACCTAAAAAAAAAACAATAAGACCACTACACTTTTACACGATACTTTACACAGTCATATACCCTACATAAAGAATTCAACTTAAAAATATTTTTCAAAACTATTTGAAAGACTACTTCCATCTGAATATTTCACCACACTTCTGACGACTCGCTTTATCCTCCCATTGTGCACTGAAAAATAACAGAGCGAACCTCATTAACATGCACTATTAATTTTCCTCTGTGCATTTATGGTTTAAATTAATTCAAAATTCTCTTTGGAAATACATTTTGTATTTTATACGCTTATGATAAATTCATGAAAATGGACAAATGCACCTAAAATTTACCAAAGCGTTGATCGCACAGTCCAGTGATCATATCGTATTCCCTACAAGATGTACACTCAACGAAGGCAATTTAATAAAGTATGCAGCACAATTGTGTTAATATTAGTATAAAAAAATAATTTAGGATAAAATACGTTACTTATATAATATGCAAGTTAAATAAAGGATATTTATTAATATGATAAATTAATATAGAGCTCAATAAATGCATTAACTCTTATATACCTGTGTCTATCCGAGCGTTGGTTGAAATAAATTAATGGATGCTTTACATACATAAAAAACAATCGTAGTAATAATTGTAACCCAAATCCAAGAATTAAATTTTAAGCATTTAACAACTCACTTAAATGATCTCAAGAGAATAACCCTTTAAATATAATAGTGAATAAATTATTCCTAGATTTGAGTTACGAATAAATATTTTATTTACCAGAAATCCTCTAAGGAAAACGTAGAACAAATTTCGTATTCTGTTCTAATATGACCAAAACTACGGTGATAATAAGTTTTCAACCCCGTTAAATATAACATAGGGAAGAGTTGATTAGGAGAACTGTTTTATTCCATATTTCATTAGCCTTTGACTCAATATGAATGATATTCGATGAACACACCTTATAATTGACGGTGTTTGGCGACGTTTTTTTTTAAACTGATATCTGGAACTTTGCGATTTAGCATCTACTTACAAAAGGATGCACCGATTCCGTATGCTACTTAATCTGACCATATATTCAGATGGAAACCATGAATGACCTTTCCCGCCAATGGATACGTGAATGAAGAGAATAAAACAGTCTATTGACAGACATATCACATAAACTTTAGCGTCAATGTATTTTGATATATTTCGTTGTCATACTATTAAAAATAATTCAATATATTTTTTAAGTTTAACCATTTTAGGACGATTATAAATTATAGTGAATGTAAATTCCTTTTTATTGAAAACTATTCAATGGAATAACAAAATGAAATAATTTCCTAAAGGATAATTTTGAAAAAATTACTTATAATCATTTACGTTTTAAAGTCATTTTATGTAAGAATTTAATAATGTTTGAAGGGTGTAAAACGTTACTTTTTGTTTGGTATTTAAGTTTTAAATCCAATCCTTGTAAAATTGTAAGAAAACAAAATGAAAGATAAGCATTGAGGGATTTAGAAGTTATAAAGTATCATAACTTTTTGAAACATGTGAAAATATTATTATTATTATATTTGGAAAAAATGTGTGTTAATATAACTTCATTATGCTGTAAAAACTATAAATAAACAAATGTCATGAGATATGAACTAATTTTTCTTCAGAAACAAACTTCAATATAAACTATATAAGCAATATATAATTAAAGATTCAACATTTGCTGTAAGTGACGTCGATATTATTTCCTGAACTTTTATATTTCCCATTGAGAACTAAAACATAAGGTGCACTATCTCAGATTGGGTGTTCAATGCTCACACAGATCGTGTTTGAGGTAAGATACTTTTCCTGTAGACAACTTTTAAAACCGCTAAAGTACTTTTAAATATGTATTAAATAGATTAAATTAATTCAAATGTGTTTCTTATAATATGATAAATTAAATAATAAACAAATAAAAAATATCATTTAATGGTAACGTGGTACTCATGACTCATGAGTCATTAAGCTTTTAATGAGGTTAGCTACCATCGAGAATTATTTTCGTCACTTTTATTGCTTCTAACCGGACTGTTCTAAGTCAATGTTTTATATCACTTCAATGACTCAAAGCCTTGCAGATTATTCTAGGCTTTTAAGTAAGAGGGAGGTAATGTCGCACGATAAAAGAACTGAACCTATATTCCCTTAAAGATTTCTTTGACAAGGGTGATAATGGAAATAAAATTTTCTCATTATTAACTTTGAGATTCTAAATTCTTAAAGGTAAAAAGTGGTGGATCTTTATCAAAAACTAATGTCTAATGATTTTATAATACGTATAATAACAAATTTTTATTAATTTAAGTATCAATAATTTTTAAATATAAACTTTATATAAGTTGGCATATCTTGGTAAAATATATTCAGTGACTCCGAAGTTTCACAAGATTAGTTTAAAAAAGACGAATACCGTACGAAATGTAATAAAACTCATTTTGTATTCTGAACCTCCTTTTCATAGCCTTCACACAACGGTCTCTATTTATTCTAAGTACTAGACATATGTACGTGGAATATGTATGTGATTAAAATATTATTGTTTCAATTTCTTTATTCTATTAAAATTATATTTTAATATATTAAGAATTAAAAGAAATATATATTAAAGATACTGCGCTGGTTAAACATAATTTTAACGAATAATTTTCAACTATTTATAACAACCAACTCATCATGTCTGTATTCATACAGAGGGAGTTCGCATTAAAAATTAAATAGCTTGAGGTCATACCTACCCACAACACTCATAAAGTAATGTGGGTATATAACAAACAAGGATATACTCTGAAAACACCCGGTTCATATTCGCGTATAAATTTTAGAAACTCAAATATTTTTGTCTAATTTAAAATACTAGTTAACATTTTTACTAGGAACTTTATGAAACTTAACATGCATGTAATATGTAAAATATTTTATTTGAACCCGAAAACTTTCGTTTATATTTTGATTATTGTACTTACAAAAACGTGAAGCTTCTATAAAATTTAATTAAAATTTTCGCCAGCAAAATGGGGAAATATACTACATATTATTCACAGTGTAGTGAAATTCATAAATGAATGTTTATACACATTTATGTACCAAAAATCAACTGTAAAAGGGATTGTTACAATTAAATTTTTATTCAGGCAAATTATAGGTACTTCTTCTTCCTGGCAATTTCCCAGCTTTAGCTAGGGTCTGCCTTCCTACTTAAGCTCCTCCACTTTGCACGGTCTTTGGCATCCTTGGTGGTTAGTCCGTTGGCTCTCATGTCAACTTTCAACTACAAAAATATACAGTCCATATCATTTGATTAATATACATAAATATTAAAAAGGTCAAGCGTGTCAAGCGAGCCCTTGCAATTGTCGTTTAGTATTTTATGCAACTCTAAAAAGTTACAGTATATTTTTCATATTCACCTAACATGGTTATTAAGTTTCTGATAGTATGAATAAATTTATATATTCTAGAATAAATCTGGTTCCTGTTTATATTCAGCGCAAGAACGTATTTACATAACAGACACGTGTGTTCTCGCTGCCACGAGAACCATGATATTGATATGAAATAAAGTTACTTCTCTTTTCGTCACCGATTTAGTTGAATATTATCATACCAATTGAAAGAAATATGTCATATATTATGTTTTCGATTAAAATTTTTTTTATTGATATTGAAGAAATGATTCGATTTCAAAAATGTGTTCTTTTATATAAACTCATTCTGATTAACAATCTTCCTGAAATTTTATTTTTGATATGTCAAAATGCTTTTAGTGTGCTCATCTAAAAATATACAGGAGGTAACAAAAATAAAGAGGAGCCGTATTGTTTGAGGGATGAGTAGGCGCGGCGGGTGGTGGAGTGGTGTGATGTATTGAGGGGAAAAGACTGGTGAATAATCTCCACTCCTGGGGAGAGATTATTAACAAAATTAACAATACCTTTTTAAAGACGAAATATAGCAAACTCGTATGTTATTTTATAAACATTGTCATAACTACTAACTTGTGTAAATCATTAGGTACATGAACAGAATTGAATCTCCTTTTTAAGACACGCGGTAATGAACTGAATTCCCAGAATTATTGCTTCTTAAGTGCTTTTTTTGCAATGGCGCTAATTTGAAAAACTTTTTTACATCTACTAAACATTTCGTTCTTCCTTAAATTGTCACATTAGAGTATGGGTAAAGTGAGAGTCTACAAATCATTTATGTTTCACGATATTAATATATCTTACGAATACGTTCATAGTGCAAATATGGACGATAAAAAAAAGTAATTTGTATGAGGAACTTACAATGTTATATTTGGAATAAGAATTATTAATTATTATTATTGGGAGTAGAAAATGTTTTTTTTTTCAATATTTACTTCGCTGTGAAAAGTGCTAATGAAAATTACTTATCCTTCATAACCTAAATTAAAACTCCGTTATCTAGAAACACATGTGAAAAAGAATAGGTCCCACCGAGATTTGAACTCGGATCGCTGGATTCAGAGTCCAGAGTGCTAACCATTACACCATGAAACCGTTCAAAATTGTCTAGAATCACAGGAGTGAAAATCTTTGTTCGAATAAGTTGAGTAATATTATATTTTAATTATTCTAATTCTTAAGTTTGTATTGTGGTAAATTTATGTATCCCATTCTTTCAACGTGAGCTAGAAATTTATTTCAAACATTTTTTTGCAGACCCATTTGTATAATATTAATGATGCTTAAAAAATAATATAGGTTATTTGCTTTAAAACGATCCAAGTTCAAATGGGTCATAAGTAAACAGAGATATGTGAAATAAACAGTTATCGCCTAAAGTCGAATGTAATAAATTTCAATTTTAAACATTACTCAAGTCACCTATAAAATTCATAAAACGGCAGAGAAGTAACATAAAGCTTTTAAAGTGTACTAAAAATACTGAAAGTGCCATCAGGTGATATCTCGAAGGTTGTAAGTATAAAATAAATACGATAAGGTTGCTCAAAATCTTTATGGGCCATAACTTTTTATTGTGCCAACACAATAATAATTGAAGTTTAAGTTACGTAATGATACTCTCTGACCGTAAAAAGCCTAGCCCACATCAATGCTACGAAAGATGGTAAGAAAAAATAGCAAAATTCCTTTATTATATATATATATATATATATATATATCGATTTACCCCAAATTTCGTTGTCTTTAAAAAGAGAGATATGATAATTGCTGACGTCACTAATGTCAATTCTTTCAGTATATTCCATGATATTTGAAATGAAACTTGTTTTTCTAAATATCCTTGTATTTCTTGAAGGTTCTTCACATTCACATTCTTCAATGGCATGAATTGAACTCAACTGTCGTACGTCCAAACGTCATATTTATACTAAAATTAAATAATAGTTCTATTCTCCTTTTAAATAGGTTGTATTTCGTTTTACTTACAACAATAATAATTAGTTGCAATAAGTTTTTATAATAATTGACGTCAATTGTCAGCCTTTAGGTATTTTCATGTTGCATATGATATTATGTTCATAGCGCGGATATATTTTTTTAGTTGCCATTTTAAAAAGGTAAATTAATTTGAAATATCTTTTAGACGTATTACAATAGATTGTGAAAATAACCCACTCAATACGATATCTTAAATAATTTATTTACATTTTCACCATAAACTACAAATAATATAACAAAATATATTTTCACTTGAAGACATAAAAGTTTAAATCACTTACTCATAACTTTTAGCGCTTTTGTTTCATAATCTTTGTTTACAGGATCATTAAAAAAATATTAAGTCTGAAATACACAACAAATAATTTAACATATTTCGAAAAGTATCGCTTACGTTCATTAATTATTTCCATCTGTTGTATGGAGAGAACATTTTAAACCCGTAGCACGAGTTTTCCCTGTCAGGTTAACACGATTCGTTTAAGCGTTTTGCATTCATTTCTCATAGGAATACACTAAGATTTATGATGAGGCAAACCGTAAGTCTGTCAGTTTTTAGTTAAATAATGAAAACTCGTATTAAGAATACTATGATGGTTGAAAATCATGCATTTGTATGTATACAAAGGCGTTTAAGTGAACGTTAGGTTCCTGTTATATGAAACGCTTTTAGCCGCTCTGAAAACCATTATTATTCAAACAAAAGGAATTTCACGCTGAATGGCTACCGATGCAAAATCATTTGTATCAATTGAAATAGCTATACATTCTGTTTTGCTTTTGCAAAATAAAATTTTTATTTCTATGAAGTATTTTTAGTTCATATTTTAGCAACCATGACAGTATATAAAAGTTTATACATACAAACTGTTAATATAAGATTTTTTTTTCAAAGAACATAAATTGAAATTTAATTTTACTTCATAAAGGTGTTAAAGGTCATATCTTTGAAAATCCGATCTGAGCTAGTTGTCATTAACATAAAACTATTACATTACATTGCCAGAGTCTACTACGAGTATGGAATACGAATGTATGTAATATGTATATTCCTTATGAAAAAAAAATAACTTGGAAAATTACCAATAAATATCAGATAATTTAACAGGCAATATCTAGGAAAAATAAAATATCATATAACAACACTAAACAATATAGTGAAGAATAACATAATTTTCTAATACATGAATCCTATTTATAAGAACTACATTACTATGTAATACGGCTGTACATGATAATACTACTCTTATAGCAAATAATAATAGGTAGCAGGAGAGTACTTTAAAGGAATTTCGTCTTATTTCTCTTGTATCAATGGTCCACGATAACGTTTTTAGTAATAATATATTCATGTACATTTTGGTTATATAATGAATGAAATCCATGATATTTTTTATCAAACCAAACATAATATTTTCCACGCTTGTGAACTCTTTTCAATTTCTTTATTTATAGTGCTTAGCTGCTTTTATAGTCACGACAGGAATGCGATTACATCATTTTATACTCGGTCAAAGGGCAACTGTCACATATTTAACATTTGTTTGACAATTAAGACAGTAGAGCAAGAAAAATTAGAAAAAATAAAAACCAGTAGAAAACTTACTGAGTAAAGTTTTGATAAACTTAAAAACGGTCAAGTATTATGGACATTCAATCATGCCTACAGCATTAATGTACCCATTATCTACTTAACTGAGCAGAATTAACTATTTGTTTCTTTTTCTCTAATAAAACTTGTTAGTATACAATTAAACATAGTGTGCCAAACCTCGCTTAGTGTTTGCTTGCAAAGAACATATCCAGAATAAACTTTATATTGCTGCACAGACTAAATACATGTTAGACTATCCTAATTTTCGGAATATACAATTAAGTTTATAACTTTTTAACAAGTTTTTCATTTTATATAAAATAAATATCAACTACAAAATACAAATTTTACTAATAATCCATAATTATATAGAAATAGTCAGTGGTGGCCTAGTGGTTAAAGGGCCCGCCTCTCGTTGCCGAGCGGCGCGGGTTCAAACCTGGCAAGTACCAATGTGGTTTTTTTTTAGAGTATTTAGACACCACTAACATACGGTGAAGGAAAACAACGTGAGGAAACCTGGACTTATAGTTTCACAATTATAAGTTCGAAATCACCAACCCGTCTTTAGTAAGCGTGGTGATTAATGCTCAAACCTTCTCCATGTGAGAAAGGCGCCTTTGCTCAGCAGTGGGCTCTGATAGGCTGATGATGATGATGATGAAATGTGGAATACAAATTAAGTGCCTTTTATCAATATTTCTATAGACCTGAGCTTAGTCAAAAATATAACAATACCAACTTTTATTCTGTCGAAAAATTGCGTTACTGGAATAATTCAATAAAATTGACTGAGTGACACTGAGCAATTTTCAAATTCACTTTGGTACACGCAGCCTCAATTTCAACTTCCATGTAGTTAACAGACATTTTTTTACCCTTTTCATTTTTTATAATACTTTTCTGTGACGTGTAAAACATTTTTTTAAGTATATACATAGCTATTTTTAGTAACGTAGATGTTTATTTTTGTAAACGATGATCATAAGGGGTTTTATTGAAAATGGTCTTTAGTTTTGCTAATACAATGTTTTTATTTAAGAGATGTCTCTTGATACAATCTCGAATAAACCTTAAATTTCCATAAGTAATTATAACTTGTATTATACATATGTTTGGCTTAGGTAATTCTGAGAATAATTTATTTCATTATCTAGCGTATTGTAAAGATTACTTCGTAATACAATTAAAATGTACATGTAACTTATATATGTAGTAAAAAATCAATAACTTAGGTCTTATTAATACCAAAAGTAAAGTGAAAAAGAGTTCTCCAACTAGGTTGTATTGTAGTATGAAAGATTTGATATCACACATAATACACATTTTGTATAACAGATTTCATTACAACAGGTCTATTTTTATACGGCTCCAATAAAAACGTCGCGTTGATCGTCGCTCTATAGGTATATACAATTTTATCCAAGCCGCAAAAACTTCTGGGTGATATAGATATTAAACAGATTTATATTATAATTAAACGATAAAAAAAATAATTTTAAATGCAAAATAAACTATACAATGATATTTTTGGACAAAAATAAAAAAATATGGTGAAGACAACTATAAAACTTCCCAGATAGAGTTTATACACTTACTTAGGGTCACTTCGATTGTATGAAAACTAATGTATGTAGGTGTATTAATTAACAAGGAACATAAGTAAAAAATATAGTTAATTGCAAAAAATGGAATGATTGAAGGTCCATAATTCTTGACCGTTTTGAAGTTTATCAAAACTTCACTCAGTAAGTTTTCTACTGGTTTTTATTTTTTCCGATTTTTCTTGCTCTACTTTCTTAATTGTCAAACAAATGTTAAATATGTGACAGTTGCCCTTTGACCGAGTATAAAATGATGTAATCGCATTCCTGTCGTGACTATAAAAGCAGCTAAGCTCTATAAATTATATCATTGAAAAAGAAATTGAAAAGAGTTCACTAGCGTGGAAAATATTATGTTTGGTTTGATAAAAAATATCATGGATTTCATTCATTATACAATCAAAATATACATGAATATATTATTACTAAAAACGTTATCGTGGACAATTTATACAAGAGAAATAAGACGGAATTCCTTTAAACTACTCTCCTGCTACCTATTATTATTTGCTATAGGATAGTATTACTATTTAAAGGATATATTAGGTATCACCCTACCCTTGATTAACTTGAACTACATAACTGGACGTCAGTATCCAATGCTCAGAATATACTGCTTGTGATTAAAATACATTGGAACTATCGATATACATATACTTCTACAATTAATACTCCTACTAAGGGAATCGTAAGCTTCCCCATGTTTGCTGCTTAAAATGGATAAAGTTTTGAGCTGTAGGTCGACTAGAACAAAAGGATAGCTTAAAGCTGAATGAATATCGTTGAGATTAAAATTTAAAGCAGTGTTTTTCAATGCGATCTTAAATCTTTTTATGTAACTGACACAGTTACGGGCATAATATATTTGGAAATTGCAATATCAGTACACTTGATGATTTTTGTTAGGCACTACTAAATTTAATACTAGAGACAAATCACCTTTCGTCGTTCCACCCTTAGAAATAGATATTGTACCAAATTAAGAGCTATTTCAAAGTGCAAATTTTCAAAAATATATGAGCAACGTACATAAATATGTAAGCGATAAATTTATATACTTGTTTTTAAAACAAGTTATATAATATTTCTTCAATTATATAATAACAATTGTTTTTTGTAAATGATTGACGCTCATAAAGGATTATCAAATATCAAGGGGATGTTATCAAGGCGTTAATTGAATTAGTTTTTTTATTAATTTTTTCAATAAAAACCATGGTTTATTTTCAATTTTAGTTAAATATGTTGATAGATTATTATGATAATCTTTATTGAAAAAATTAAATGGTCTAGTCCACTGAGAGTATGCTTTTGGGTTATGTATTTTTAAAGAAACCATTCTATTATTGGAGAACTTGAATTCAAATTTCTTGCGTAGTGATACTACTCTTTACACGCCAATTTGGGAAAAGAGGTGTAAAAGTTATGAACTAAAAAACCATAAAAAAGAATAAACCTAGTAAATTAAGTTATTTTAGCACTTTTTATCATCATAAAAAGCAAAATTTGCTATAAAAAGATTTCGACTAATATATATCGACTATTATTTTAACATCACTCCGCGTATTTAATTATTTTAAAAAAATTACATACTTCCGACGTTTCGGTTGCTTTGCAGCAACCTAGATCATGAGAAGTAAATTTGTTTGTTTAAATTCATTAGTTTAATTTGAGCTGAATGTTTTTTTTACCCTCTTCTTGTGTTTGGAGTTTTGACTGTCTTATTTAAATTAAAGAATTAGCAAAAAACAGAAAATAAACTCTTCAGATAAAAAGGTCAGTATGTTATTTCTTCTTCTATCTTCTACCTGGCAATTTCCCAGCTATAACCAGAGTCTGCCTTACATGTTGTGGATAGTTTTGGCTATTTGTTTTTACGACCGGCCGCCTGCCTGACATAAAACCTCTTTGGGGAATCAACAATAATCAGTGATGTCTAAATATTCTTAGAAAGTACATATGATTCGGAAAAATGACATTGGTACTTGCCCGGGCCAGGATCGAACCCGCGCCCTCGGCAACGAGAGGCGGGCTCTTTAACCACTGGGCCAACACTGACTTATAATGTCAGTATGTTATTTAATAATATTATTAAAAATAAAGCTCCGCCGAGACAGCTGTTAGCTGCCGTGACCAGGATTCGAACCTGGGTTACTACGGCCACAACGTAGGGTCCTAACCACTAGACGATCACGGCTATCGGAGCTGGTGAATGGTTTACCGAAACAAAGATACAGTTGTTACATTTTTTACTGTTATATTGCTCAAGCGCAAAGCAACTTTCTCAATAAGTGTGACGAAATTTTATTATCTATCTGGTTTCTTTTTTAAGATATAACAATAATCATCTTGTCATAAATGTGATATAGTTTAAGGAATCTATTAAGAATCGATATACATTATCCCTTTCCCTACTATTTAGTTATATAATTTTACTTAAATGTGCAATAGAAATGTATCAAAAGACAACATTTGATTAAACAGATATTATTAAAAGTTTTTTTTTTATCATAATTTACAGCAACATTAGAAGTAAAAATATTTGTTTTATTTTGTCATCTATTCAATTTTATGTTTTTATTTTTAGCTGAAGGTGCGAATAACTTCCCTTTAAAGGTGAAATGGGAAGATGTTACAAAAGTATCTGCTAGTTAGTTTCGTTATTTGTCATCTAACGCCAAACATTTCTTATAGTATATCATTTGTTACAGTACCATAATCTGTTGAAGTGAAAACGGTTATCGCTTCCATAAAATATCTTTCCTTTTAGCCATATATTTCACCAACTGAATCAATTGGGTGAAATAAAGTAAAACCATAGAGATTTAAGTTAAAAAATGGAAATTATTTTAGACATAAATCTGTCAGCCTTTTCATATCATTATAACATTTACTTTATCTGAATAATGTTATCGATTTATGTATTACCATAAATAAGAACGTTTATTTATATTATAATATGAAAAACTTAAAGTTACCATTGTAATACCAACTTTATATAAGCTAAATGAAAGAGATAAATCGTATCCAATTTATTTAACATTAAGAACACATTCAACTAGTTTTTTCACTTATCAATCCCAATTTGAATTATTTAGACGGCTGTATGAAAAGATAAAATTAATTCGCGCTATTTAATACTGTTATTTAAAAAAATAAGGTTCCCTTCAAATGAGCATTGAAATTAATTGATCATTACTGAGCAAAATTTGTTTACAGGTAATCTTGCTTCAATTTACCTTTACTTTCCTCATTATTCATTAATAGGACATAACTTTTTCATTAATAGGACATAACTTTTACACTCAAAACAAATTTTAATATTAATCACGGAAACATATATGTAGTTATAGTTTCGTTTATTGCTATAAAAATCTTTTTTTCCTTTAATTTTTAAGAGTTCTCCTCCGATGTCATTACGTTTTTAAATTAATTATATTAAACCTTTTACAATAAAAGTAAATACTCAGTACAAATCCAAACAATTTTATAATAAAGAATGATAGATACATTTAGTTCCAAGATAAACATTTTAATATTTTTCAAAACGAAAGCTTTTTAAAGATACGTTTATAACTCTATCCTCTTTGAGTAAAGCCAGTGCGGCATTACTTTACTGTTAAGTGAATAGCACTTTGTCCTGTGACTCAACGGTACGTGTTGTGGACACAATGCCACAGCTTAAGAACAGTCAGTTAAATGTTTATCCAAGTCTTAAAGTAAAATGTTATTTAATACTCACTTCAGTAACTTTAGAATGCTGATTCAAATATGAAAATAATTCAAAAAACTTAGTGTGACCGTAAATATTGTTACAATTGAAAATAAACAAACATTACATTTGAATTTGGTTTCTGCAATATTTGGAACATTATTTTGTTTTCTTATTTTCGCACTCAATAATTTGTAACATATTTTATTAAAACCAGTTTTCTTTTTATTGACGGAGTATGGCTATGGCCTGCAGATTTAGCGTACTTACATGTCCGGATGCATACTCTTGAATAATCTGAAAAACATTAGTTTCATTTAAATTAATAAGAAAGTCTTAGTTATCAGTATTTTTTCGGTATGAAAACTGACAAGTAGAACATCACTTACACACAAACATATTTGTAGAATTAAAAAAATGAGTTAACTCTATTTGCATAGCTTTGATGTAAACTTTTAAAATCTATTTAAATATTTCTATCTTCGAGATTTCTGTATACATAAAAATACTTTAAAACAAATTTAATATTTCTTACATTCCATTGAACAATAAACATATATAAATCATATATGAAAGGGGACAGATTTAATTTAAACGTTTTTTTGTTAAAAATATTATTATTGAAATTTAATTTACGTCACATGGTATAGATAAAATGAAGATATAGAAGTAATCATAAATCTTTGATACTAAATGTATGTGATTAAAAATATAAGTTTTAATTGCATAGAGAATTTAATGTTGAAGATAGTTACATAAAGAGGCACTGAGCACTTCAAAAAAAGACGACATCTCGACTTTACAAACTTGAAATACGCTCAACAACTTCAAATATGTTGAAATGTGAAGCAGCTTTAGAGTACGTCTCGTTCATAAAAAGGTTTTAAGTCTAAGATAAAAAATGTTTTAAATTTTCTTACTTATTTTGTAAGTGTTATTTAACTGTATTTATGAAACTATCAGCTTAATGACGTCACAGTTATATTTATCACTCTTACATTTAATAAGTTTAATGACTCTTCTACGATAAACATACTAAGTGAAGAGGTCGTAACAAAATTTTTTGTTGCCTAATTTTACAATTTGAATATAAATTAAGAAATATTCACATTTAAATATGTAGTTAATTTTGAGTCATTGAAAAATTTAAATTAAGATTTTTAATTACATGATTGCACTATTTTATAGTTTTTTTTTATTAAACACCCCAAAACTAAATATTACTGTAAAATTATTAACTTTATTTTCTATTTAAATTTTAATGAATCTACAACCTCTTTACGGAGAACTAATTAAACTATGAAGAAATTCTTTTGCTTTGTAAATACTTGACAATAAAATCTAATAAAATGAAATAAAAAGTCAACGAGAACAACTAAAAACAAAATAAATCAAAACCGGTTTTAAAACTTTTTCTTATTATACAAGTCTGAAATTTAAATTCTAAAAATCTATCATTTTAAAAATACTTATAGAATTCTTTGTTCGTAATTAGATCTAAAAAAACACATACGAGTCAACGAATTTTTCTTATTAGATCAGACAGGTACGAGAGGATTACTGATGTTAAATATGTATGTTTCGGAATCTTAACATGTTTGTGTGAAAAACGACTGTAATAGATTAATTTAAAAGTCATTTTTGTTTGATATGTATTTTTCCTATATGTGTTTATTATAGATTGTTCATTGTACAAAATTATGTTTAAAAGGACTTATGACATTAACACCATTCAACTCTTCAAGTTTGTATGAATATTGAACTAAATTAAAGAAACTAGAATTTTAATATAGGGGATATTTTTACCACCTTTATTTCAATTTATATAAAAACGCATAAGAAATTATCTTTTGATTAAATATGAACCAATCACAAATCCCTAAAGTGATAATGGCATCAATTGGGACTACAGCGAAGTAACGCGAATTTTAAATAAAGTCGTGTTCTTGTGGTGAGTAAGGTGTATAGTTTCTTTCAGGGGATCAGCTGTTTTGGCAGCTGGTTCGTTGTGGCGAAAAATTACACGAATATTTTTACGTTTAAACAACAGGTAGAGGCATGGCGATAAGAGACTTGTTGAAAACGATTACGGTTTACATTTTTTCAAAATAGATTTTTTTTTGTTATAATTACAAATTTGAATAATATGAAAATAGAAATAACTTAAAAGTAGTTCAATAACTGTGTCAAATACTGTTGAAATCAATTTCGTAATTATAATTAATTGGATATCATATTAGTAAGACGATTTCTATTAAAACATCGCTTTAGACAATGAATAACGGATAATATAAGATAAGAAAATTACATTAAAATTATTCTTTTATAGTCCTGTCACTCATAAATATGTACACATTCAGTAACATAAATATTTTACATTAGTAATCCTCTCGTACCTAACTGATCAAATAAGAAAAATTCGTTTACTTGTATTTTTATTTGTTTAGGACTCTGTCACCAACAAAGGAAATTATTATCATAATCTTACTGAATTCAAACGAATTTTATGGAAAAATCTAATAAAATATGTGTTGTAGTTTTTTTAACATCAATATTAGTTTATACATTTAGATATAGTTTGAAAGTATTTTTTTTTTTTGTGTTCAAATAACAATCATTGCTCCCAGTTGTTACGTTTAAATAAAAATATATATGTATAAAAAACTGTAATATCCAGGACTGAAACATTTAAAATATGCATTTATAAAATTTAGTTTTTTTAAATGTTTCTCTTCTCTCAATGAGTCCAATGATACTTCACTTTTAAGTAAAGTGAATAGCGCTTCTTGTTGAACTATACAAATTGGAGACGTAATACTATGTCATGTGAATTGAAATAATTTTGATTGAGACAAAAAATATTGCATTCTAAATTAAATTATTTTATGTTACTTAAATTTTTTCACACGAATACGCAGCATTTTCAGATTTAAAATTTCAGAAGGAATAACTCAATTGCAAAAGGTTTTAATATTACAAAGAGAGAATACTTTAGTATTCTATATTATTATTAAAGTTATTTATTAATCTTCGGTTATTACAGTGCTTTCAATACTAGCAAGGTATTACAAAAACTGAATTTTAAGCATCAAAGAGACATGTTCGTACGAGATTTGCTAACTTAAGGTCTTAGGTAAGCTTACTTAACGAATGCGATAAATACAAATTCATTAGATATAACAATACTCTGGAGTTGACACCAATGTTTTATATTGACTTTTAAGTAACATGTCCTATCAATAATTTTTATTTAAATAATTAGTCATTTAAAAACATATGAAACATTAAACTAAAATACAATGATTACAAAACGGATAATAGCCGTTAAGATAAACATCTTCACTAGGTGTGGCGTCAGAATTAAGTATCAGCATTCTCACATCACACCCTTATAAATTTATATAACAAGTGAAGGTTATTTTATTTTCAGTAATACCATATAGAGCAAACAGCTTTTTCATTTCAAAATTACTCCAAATGATGCGGTTAAAACGTTAAACAAATAGGAATAAAATGAAATTTGTTCAAATTTGTAATTATGACTTCATAAAACTTTGGTCTTGCTTCTCTGATCACATGTGATCAGAATGAATAACGTCAATATTGTCTACATACATTTAATAATCATCAAAAATTGTTGTGTTAACTTGTGTATGTAAGTGGTATTGGTTGGAATCAAGGTCTTTATGAGGGAGATCTTTGCCCGGCATTAAGACCGAATTATTACCTTTAAATAGGTCCCTGGTTGGAATTATATCTTTGACATAACAGGATAACGTCTGTCGGGTTTGTTAGTTTTGTGGGTTTATTTTACCTCGTTTAGATGACTTTGTTCTCATTTTTCATACTAATATGATTTGTAAAATGATTTTTATTGTTTTTATTACGTCAAGAATACAATTTTTTTTTATGTATCAAAGGGGCAAGCGAGCAGACGGCCTACCTGATGGTAAGTAGTTACCGTCGCCCATGGACATCTGCAACACAAGGGGTGTTGATTAATTAATTATCTATCATCATTTCTAAATCAGTACCTACCTACGTAGGTATAAAATGATTTCCAAAATTCTATGGAATTTGTTTAAACAATTATTTTATTAGGTTTTGTTTTCGTTAAAAATAATTTATTTGATGGATAATTGAATAGATCTTCATGGATGCTTCTGAGATGAAGAGTTGAGGGCTACTTGAGACGAAATAAACTAGAAAATTATCGTACGATTGGCAAAACTAAACAATTTGATGTTTGAAGTAAAATAATATAATCAAGCTATTTTTTTATCGGGGAATTTTCAACTGAGTTAAAATAAAGATAAGCCTTAAAAAAAGAACTATCTAACAAGCATACTTCCAATTTATCATATGTATGCACTTTAGAATTCACTTACTAGAAAGTATGATCAGAATGTAGAAAGTAATTTTGTATAACGAACCATCATATTACTATCAAATTCCTAACCAATTTAACAGATAGAACAGTTGATAGCAAATGTTTGTGTTATAATAACTAATATACAGTTTATGAATGTTTTGTAACTAAAGAAACATAAATGATGTAATAAAAAAGTTATTATAATTTAATTATTTTTTTTACAAAATAAATAACAGATTCCCTAATGTTTTAAATAATTATTTAACTGTCAACTCGTAATACAAACTTTTCAATCCGAGGGCATTTTGGACGTGATCTCCGTCGAATGGAACAAAAAACAAAATGGTTTCTAACATTAGAAAACAAAAATAAATTGACATTGTAAATTATTTCAAAAGAAAAAATGGCGAGGGATACTAAAGGCAAAAGCTTTTTACTCAATAAGATATAACTATTTTAAATCATTTATTATATAAATTACCGGCCATGTCGTCAATTCTATAATACTTTTTACTAAACACTCTTAATGAATATTTCAACTGTGCCCATAGGAATAAAATAATAAGATAAAATTATTTTATAAAACAACGTTTTTACAGTGCTTTCTATAACAGATTTGACATTATGATGAACTACATTAATATTTAAATAGAAGCTTATCTTAACATAAACGATAAATATTTATTTAATAACAATAAATAAACTTTTAATCAATTTAAGTTCATTTAATTAATAACCATTTCGCAAACAATAACTTATTGTTATGTACGAATTTGAATTATAATTTTTGATATTTTAAAATAATTTTTGGGAATTATTGTCTGTAGTGTAGGATTTCGCTTTTAGACACCTCACGTTATTATTATTCAACAAAATTATCTCTAAAAACTTTTACATTGTCAGTTGCAATTAAATTATATTAATTTAAAAGCCTTTTTGAGCAATGGAAGTATTTCCCTAAATACTTAAAATATGTATAAGTAATTAATTAACAATGGTTTTAGTTACGAATTCTTATTAATTTTTAATTCAAAAAATATTTTCTTTGTCCATAAGTAAATTACCAAAATATTTTGTTAAATTGTTATTATTTTAATATCATTTTTTGCAATCGACATCATTATGAATGATAGTCATAATTATATTTGAGAATGGCATTTGATTAAAAACAAACTTGGAAAGACTGGAATAAAAGCAACGATGTCTCCAATATTTAATAATATTCCTAAGAATGTATCTGAAACAAAAATATTTGCCATCGTATCTCTGCAATCAATTTAAATACCGCACAACGTTCTGTTTTAATAATATTTTGTGATGAACACAGAAAGATAGGGAGGAATGTAAATTCCCTATGATTTTATAAAATAATATAAAACAATATAATACGTTACATAATAATTTTATTTAATTTTAAGACATCGTATACTCTGTATTATATCGACATATGGGTATAAGATTTTCTTTTAAAACTAATACATTACTTTGAAGTCGATTGTTCAATTGTACAAGAATGTAAATTAATTTGAAAATAGGTATACTATATTCAGCTGACGATATTGAGAATAATAAATCTTATTTTATCAAATCCGGTGAATATAGTAACAAATACGTGATACGAGACAATAAAGAATAAAGGTTTTATAATATTTATATTATATATTAAAGAATATTTCGGAGTAAAAAATTAAGATAGACTTGAACAATCAAATTACGAACCTAATAACTAAGTTTTAAAGTCTTAAAATTTATCACGTTTACAACATAATAGTAAAACGTGAGGTCGAACGAATATATGTATATCAGTAGCAATGTAACCATCTACATATATACATCTTTATACATATATGAAAGAGAGTCGTGTTAGTTAAACCACTTATAACTCAAGAACGGCTGAACCGATTTAGCTGAAAATTGGCAGAGAGGTAGTTTAGAGCCCGTTTATCCCGTTCGACAGCATTCCCGTGGGACTTGACATGAAACGTCAGTCACTATAAAACGTGGAATAACGAAACACAATTGACAGCTATGCAATTGACGTATAATGACAGATATGTAATGACGTAATGATGACAATTAGATATTTGTAAGAGATCTACTATATAATAATAAGTCCGGTTTTCCATCCTGACGCTGTAACTTGGAAAAGTCTCGGGCTCCGTGAGGTTTATAACAAAAAATTTCAACAGAAAAGCGGGAAAATCTTTTTTCACATACAGCGCCATCATACATAACATGTACTACAAATCAATATTTTAAGTAGATGGCACCGGTGCATGATACATTGTTTGACAGCTACTCATTGTTCTCTGCTCAGTTAATTTCATGTAACAAACGGGTATTGTGTTTGTAGTTTGAACTCTTAAAACCATTTAGTATTTGCGGCATAAATTTAGAAAATCATTGTTTTTCACATGAGCATTATATTTTGTGTGTTCACGAGTTTGGAAACCATCCGCTTTATTTGTGTTAAAGTTAGACCAAAAAACAAAAAATGTGGTTTACAAAGGACCACAATGAAACGGATAATTTGCGGACACGTATAACGCTTCGATTTGGTATCTACTTTGGATTCTCTTTCATTTACTTAGAGAAGTTCAACTAAATAACACTTCATTTTTGTAATCGAAATGAGTTCATTACTGTTGTGAATTGAAATAAATAATTGAAGTAAATTTTCCTTTTCAAATATAAAACAAAAAAAAATCTTCATCTTTTTATCACCAAAAGAAATGTTATATAAAACCCTTGTGGTGTCGAAACGGAGTTCGCCGGGTTTACTACTATGTATATAAAAGAAAGTTGTGTTAGATACATAGTTTATAACTCAAGAACGGCTGTAGGGATATGGTCGATTGTTGGGGAGATAGCTTAGAACCAGGAGACGAACATAGGATAATGAATTCTGTTCGATAGGGAAAAAAACCTAATAAATTCTAATATTTGGTTATTTATAACCTCTAGGAAGGAATAGAGTTCGCCCGGTCAGCTATACATGTAGTACTAATTCCGAAATTAACTAATTATTAACAAAACACACATGCATCAAAATAAAAAAGATCGCATAAGAAATGCTGTAAAGGGTGAAATAGCACACAACTATGCTTTGTGACAAAACTTTGTTTCTCTATTAACAACTAGATCCTTGAAGCGTTAATGCTGAAAGTTGTTTACAGTTCTCAATGTTGCTTTCAAGAACACGAAATTATTGTCACTTTACCTACATTTGCATAAATGCTCATTATTCTTAACAAAACGTTGCTAAAGTTATTAATGAGTAAAAAGGTCATTAAAAACAATGAGGAAACAAATTTAGACTGATTATTTGTTAAAAAACGTCTTTAACTGTTATAGTGACATATTTTTTATCATTTCAAGTCTTTAAAAAACATACTTACAAATACAATTTTCAATGAATAACAAAATAAAATTTTCAACATACTATAACTAAAAACAATTGAGTTAATTCAAAAATAAAAAGCCTAATAACTTTTGTTTCGTTTAACATTATAATATAAATTTTACTACATTCTTTGAAATGTTTAAATATTATAAGACTAAAAAGTTTAAACATGCCGTTAAACCTAAATGCAAAAAGCAGACCACCTCACCTTCAATGTAAAAATGAATAAGAATATAAATATACATAACTTACATTAATTTACCCATTAAGTTACTACATGACATTGTACGTGAAATAGTAATTGGTATTTATATAAAGATGTTTATTTGTGTTTATATACATCAGTCTAGTTCAAAAGTTCTGTTGAAAAGGTTCTTTTCTACAAGATGAAATCTATCAAACAAACTTTATTGACTACGTGTTATCTTTGACATGAACCAAGAATTCACTAATCAAGGCTAATGGATCGACTTCCTTGTAATGTTTAGTAAAGTCATAGCCTTGAAAGTGCGGCTGATAGTGGATCAAATAAGAATTTAAAAATAAAAGTAGGGTAATAACATTCTTACATTATTTAAAAAATACTCTTGATTATTGCTTATATTGTTTTTAGTGATAAAAGTTAAGAAATAATATTCATATTATAGTTTCAGAAACCTATCCGATAATGTTTAATTATAGGTTCTTTCATTTGATTCGAAAAGGAAAAACGAGAAATCAAAGCATTTCTAATTATGGGATTCTAATACGAAGACGAAAATCTTGTTTGTCAAACAAAAGAAAACAAATCGTTTTAGTTGTAAGTATTACAATGTTTATCATAAAAAAAGAAGACTATTTTGGTTTTTTCGACAAAATAACAATTGTATATAACATTTAATACATTTAGAATATATGAAATATTTACATTGAAATTAAAATATCCTGTTTGAATATTTCCGTGTGTGTTAATAAACATGACTTATACTCTTTTCTAAATTGTTCTGTTTTCATTGGTTCGAGAATTATCTCTGTTTTACTCTACGAGATTCCACTCTACTCTCGCTATCTTGGACTGGCTAAAACGTTGACTTTCAAGAATCTTGAGGTAGCATGAATAAAACTAAACTAAGGGTAACGTCTACGTGTGCTCAAAAATCATAAGTCTAACAGTAGAAGGCGTTGAATACTAGGCTTTGAATAAATACAAGCAATTCATCTCCAGATCTGACCAGTCTCTTAAGAATCTGCCAACTAATTTAATATCATATTTTTGCTCGCAAATTTACGGAAAACTCGTTTAATTCTTGAAATGGAGATACAATAAATGTTGTTCATATCTACATAAGTAAATTCAAGTATGTTTTATTGAAAATTATGAAGAGTATAAGTTTTTAGAATAAATTATAAGTTGATATTGAAAGTAAGTATCAAGTAAATTCCGTTTATAAGTGTAAATATTAAACCTATTACGTTTAATCCTCTGTGTCCGGAATATGCATTCACACGGAAAGTAATATAAACCTTTAGGTACAGCAGAGTAGTTTGTATTAAATGAAGTGAATAAAAGAGACAAAATGTAATTAAGACTCTCAAAGCTCATACTTCAATGGTCACTATTTTTAAAGATAATATTATTTGGCCATAATAAATTTCACTTACTAAAAGAATTATGCTGAACAACTTTTTTTTAATGACATTTAGATTTCCAATTAAAATTCGAATTTTTAATTAATATTGACGGACTCTGTACTTCCTTTACATTATGAGGTTTCAATATTTTAATCAAAAATTGTCCGAGAAAAAACAAAGCTCCGCCGAGACAGCTGTTCGCTGCCGTGACCAGGATTCGAACCTGGGTTACTACGGCCACAACGTAGGGTCCTAACCACTAGACGATCACGGCTATCGGAGCTGGTGAATGGTTTGATGAAATAAAGATACAGTTGTTACAATTCTTGCTGTTATATTGCTCAAGCGCAGAGAAAGTGGCCGTTACGTTTCATTAAGTTAACCGAAACTTCATACTTAATAATAAAATACAATGGATTCATAGGAAAACTGTCCTCTTTTTGTGATTGTCACTATTACTGATTAAAAAATATTTAAGAGTTAAAGTAAGTCTTTATCAAGAAATGCAATTATACATATGTTATCATTTTGCAATGCGACAAACCATCGTAGGAATATATTTCTATAGTTATTAAACGTCACAAATACTTTAATTAACACGTTTGATACTTACTTATCTGGATACCTACTTTCAATAATAGTTGGGTATAAGAGTAGCAAAATCGTAACAATACATACCTATAGGCTATATTTAATTACACAAAAATTGTTTATCTGATGTAAGTCTTAAAATGATAAAGTTGCTCATGTACCGATTAATAATTTTATTCCATAAAGAAAATGGAGAATGATATTCGAATAATAATAATTAATTAGTATTACACTCATGATTGAATCAATTTCAGACTTAACTTTCTGATCTTCCATATTAATTCCGAATGTGGGAGTACATTGAATGTTATAACTCTGTTCCGTACTAATTAATCTCGTGAGTTACTTCTTCTCCTTTGTAAGTACTTGTCAACAAATTGTTCTTGAGACTCTTAAACGAGGATCGTTTATAACTGTGGTCGCTTCAAACGATACGCTTCATAAGAGTTCTGTATAAAAACGTGAATATAAACTGAAGAAAGGTTTACATGGTAAATATTCTTAAGATTATTTACTTTTGAAATATAAATTGATTTATTTATAAAAACAACTTTTCTTTCTGAGAAAACTTTTGAAATATGTCCCAAAGAGAGGGTTGATGTCAGGCAGGCGGCCGGTCGTAAAAACAAATAGCCAAAACTATTCACAAACATGTAAGGCAGACCCTGGCTATAGCTGGGAAATTGCCAGGTAAAAGAAGAAGCTGACCAGGTAAACTCTATTCCGTCTTAAAGGCCATAAATAATCAGGTTTTTCCTGTTTCAATCAAACAGAATGATTGACATATTAGTTAGTTGTCAAATCTAATGTCAAAAAAAAAATTTGTATGGGAAATATAAAAGGGTTGTTTTTAGGGTTTTCCCGGTAATTATTCCAATTTTTCTCACCTTTTAAACCTTTCCTGGACTTCCAGGAGTATTTCAAGACTAAAATTAGCCAAATCGGTTTAGCTGTACTCGAGTTTTAGCGAGATTAAGGAACAGCAATCCATTTTTATATATATAGAAGATAATGACTTTTTATTGTTCATATTGAAGAAAAAGAACACTTATATAGAAAATAACCTTTATCAATCCTAGTTCGGTAGTAATGTCTTCTTAATCTCATTATGTATATTCAGGATTTTAGTGGAAGTAAATTTATTAATCCTTAATTTGAAAATAATTTAAGACAACAGAAAAATATATGGTGAAAAGTAAACATGAAAATATGAAATCTCAAAAGGTTTTTAAAAGCGATCCTTAACAAATATTTTACATATAAAAAGAAAAATCTTTTTGCTGAATTTACTTTTTGTTACGGCAAAGAAAACTATTTTTACATATATATTTTTTTATGTTGCAATAACAAACATTTTCTTCCGTTATTTATCTATCTATATTTAATCTTTAAGAATTGGGCTGAGCTAAAGATACAATATTTTTCTAATTTATCATTTAAACATATCAACTTTTTTTTTGTACAATAGAATGTTAAATATTTTCATATAAATAGGCGGAAAGATTGGTTGTTTAAGTTTAGTTCAACGTTATATTAATAATGATTAAAAAACTTTAACTTTTTAACAAGTTGTTGTCATTAAAAAGACAATATATCGTAACACAAATCCAATATAGCGAAGTTGATTTAGTGATATATAACATAAATTATTATATCATAGTAATTTTAATTTAAGATTTGTGGCTCTAAAAAGTAAAAATCTTAAAATTACATTTTGGGGCTAGAAATCTATACTAATATTATAAAGCTGAAGAGCTTTGTTTGTTTGTTTGTTTGAAAGCGCTAATCTCCGAAACTACTGATTCGAATTGAATAATTCTTTTTGAGTTGGATAGTCCAGTTATCGAGGAAAGCTGTGGGCTATATAACATAATGCCGCGACCAATAGGAGCAAAGATATAGTGGTAAATGTGTAAAAAACGGGAGAAATAATTTCATCTTTGAAGCCTTCCGTTGCGTGCGCCGTGAAAACGGTTCGAGATACACAAAAAATATGTATTAAAGAATAATAGCTCTTTAAATGATCTAAAAAACAGTCCGCGACCGTATGTCTATCTTTTAAGATTAACTCACAAAAACCGTTTTTATGTTACCTAATTCGGTCGAAATAATTTTATAAAATCTTTATTCAAATAAACAAATAAATATGTTGTTGGTTAAGAGGTACTTCATTGTGAATTAAAAAAAACATAGGTTTTATCCTGAAAACTCTACGGGAACTCGACCATTCCGAAAACCCCGCAAGAACGGGAACTATGTGGGAAGTCACTACTCCACGCAGACGGAGTCGCGGCAAAAGCTAGTAATAGCTATAATTTTACTTTCCGTAATTTTAGTTGCTCTAACAATGATTACATTGTAAAATTCAACTATATTTTGGAGTAACGATGAAACAAAATTAATATTTTATAACAAATGAATGTATAATAACAGTGTTATTAATATTTAAATGATTATTACGTTTAATTTATTGAATATTGTATCATATTTAAGTATTGTATTTCATATTACCTAGGAATGTAAAATACATAACATGTTAAATAGGGATAAATATGAATGTGAGTATTTTTGTGAATTTTGAACGAAGCATGGAGAAAAGTAATCCTTATCATTATTTTTCTATCTTAAATGTTTTCTTCTAACGTGTAATCACATTTGTTAATTTGAATAAAGTTCTTTATTAAGAATTTTTAGTTATTATAAATCTTATGAAAGAATTTACAGGTGTTTTGTATAACAGCTTTATGTAACAATTGTCTAGTGTTTTCTGCGTTATATAGAGTGTGTGGGACGACCTCAGTAGATTACAGTATATTTGATCGGAACAGTTTTAAAGGTTTACACCCTTCGTTACATTTTTAAATCTGTGGCCAGGTCTGTACATGTTGAATGTATGTTGTGGGTGTTAGGTATAGTGACGTCAAAGAGAAAAACTTTTCTATATTGTTCGTTGGAATGTCTGGTCCACTCGATGTATGGCTTTGTCTGTGATGATTATTGTCATAATATACGAGTATTTTGTTGCCTTCTGACTCGAATGTAACTTGATATGTACACCATGTTTGTTATAATCCGTTTTCTCTGACTAATATTTATAGGAGATATTGATGTAAGACTGTGTTATTAATGTATATGCTAATGTTAGCACCAGAACAATGACAATATCTACAAAGATCGTTATTACCATCTTTAATAGTATTGTTTTGTTCCTATATGACAAGAATCTAACCTTCAGTCTATACATATAATAAAATTGTAGAAAAGTGGTATCTGTACATTGAAAATAAAAATTAAAAAAATAGCAGGGGTTATTGTTATGTCGATGTCAAACCCAAAAATTTAATTAACTTTTTTTTGTCTGTTTGTCTGTTCACGCTAATCTCAGAAACGGCTGATCCGAGTTGGATGCGGTTTTCACGAATATATTGTGGTATGCTTCAGTTATGCTTTAGTGTTTGTTTCATGTCAATCAGTTCATAAATAAAAAAGTTATGTCAAATTAAAGAACTGAAGAACTGCGTTCAATATTCGACCGGGTGTGTCAATTGTATGTGGCTCTGTCCCGTGTTAGCAATCCCAGCAGCCTGTATGCTTTCACCCCCGATGGCCATACGTCTAATATTGTATATAGAGAAGCATTACAGTAAAGTAGGTTTTTTAGCTACCCAAAATGACTGTGATTATGATCCAAAATAAAAATAAGTATATATTTTTAAAAAAAACGCTGCTCATAGTCACTATTCCACGCGAACGAAGTCGCGGGCACAGCTAGTTTCTAAATATAACTCGCCACATTTAACCTTTTTTTTTTACCTTAGGAAAATGCATTTATTCATCCCCGCCGTTTTTGAGGAAATCGAGCTATGTGGGACTCGTTTCCACTACCCATTAAAACCCAAGGGTGTTCCAAGACGGCCTTTGTGTCGAAGCGGGGGGTCGCTTTTGCATTTCCACCGGCTTCCCCGACACGCTGGCCCGCCTCTGCAAGTCCCTCGACTTTTGTGGGCTCTTGTACAGCCCCTCCCCCTCATGTGGTGCTTCTTTTCAACGTGTCCTCGGCAGTTGCACGGGGAACACAATCATGCAACTCCCTACGCCACATTTAACCTCGTATTTGAAGAAATTTGATGTTCGTGTAGTTTTTCATTCTTAAATTAAAATAAAATTCTTGATTTAGATTGGATATAGAAATAACCTTTTTAAGATTTTTATTTAATATCCATAGTATTTTTTTAAACTTGAATCTCTTTTTAAAATTTCTTTTATACTGCAATTTATTTGCATATATGTATAAAAGTTTCTTGGTCAGCATTTGCAATCCGACCATCTTTGCATTCTACATAAAATGCTTAGAATTTACGTTAAATTTATTTAATTCTAGAAGTATCTACATACTTCTACATAATTTTTAAAGGGATTATTAGATTTTCATCATGAGAAACTATGCAAATCCCCAAGGCACAGCTATTCATTTTATTGTAATACAACAATTAATTAATTAATTCAAATAAAACTAATATTATTTTATTTACTTCGTGTTTTTAACTATTTTTAGTAGTTTTTAACCATGTAGTCATAGTCCTGAGGATGAGGTTACTTTGCAGTAGGTAACCCGGGCAGACGAAATAATTGTGGTTGCATCAAAGGACCCGAAACGTTAGGAGTAACTAGTGAAAAAAAACAACTAGTAGGTAAATCTAAAAGTATTCGTTTTATTTAATTTAATACTAGTGAAAGTCTTAGATTTCATTAGAATATTTTGTTGTGTAACTGAAAAATGGGCTATTATAAATACTCCTGTCGCTTCTTCAAATAGCAAATGAAACCATTAAAAATTGTACAATATAAATAAGGCAATATGATAGCGGTTTCTTGAACAAGCAAATTATCGAGTTAAGTAAACTTTAAGAATAATCTGATTTTAAGACTTCTCGTTTCTGATTCAGAATTAAATTATATTTTTTTATTAAAAATGAATGAATGCTGCATAAATGAATAATTTTTAAATTACTGTCTTCATTTTTATTGCTTTTGACATCTTTTATTTGATATACTATCAGTTTTTTTCAAGGCTTTATTTATAATATTTTGTACAGTAAATTAAAAATTATAAATTTAAAATTGTCTTTATAAATTTCCATACTTTTGTGTTATTCATCTGATTATTATGTCATTAAGGAATTCTTTTAGACTAACGTACAAAATCAGTGGTGAAATTACAGAATTATTACAGTTTGGGTCTTAAATGGCACCCATCATAACATCTTATCAATATTGTGCATGTAAAAACTACTTCACACATATTAATGAAGCTTTAATATGGAGTGGATATTTGAATAAGACATAGGCCGTAATTTATCTTCGGATTCTGAGTAGTTCCCACGGGATCGCGGCATAATAGTTGTATTTCTTATGAACTGACGTGATACAGATTAAACTTGCGCTTCGGGATGGTTATCATTTTCTATTGTTATAATACGCTTTATAGTTTTATCTCTAACTGAGATTTCAAAGGTCACATTGTTGGGTAGCGGGCAAAAACTATTTGATATGTAATTTATTATTAATTAAAAATAAATTTACCGTTCCCAAAAAAACCTTAAATATGACGCATTATACTATACTGAAATACGAAGAATGAAATAAATATTTATTACAAAATATTTTGTTTACGATTGAAATTTTCATTTTCCAGATATTAAATCCATTAATTTTAACTGAATTTTACTTGACTTGTGATTATGTTAAATATAGTTGTAGTAGCCTTTTGAGATTAACTGATTTATTATATTTGCAGTATTTATATTTATAAAAAAACATCCATTGAAGATAATTAATAATTCAGATGTCCAATAAAGATTAATGTAATTTTTAAAGCTCCTTTGCTCTCGCAACTACAGTCTGTACTTTTCAAAATAAATTTATTCTTTTGTCCGAGAAACAAATATTCTCTTTTCAACTAAAAATAAGTGTGTATTAAATTATATAATGACATTGCTTACCTTTTTGTGTTGTGAAAGAAAAGTAGACAGGATGTCGTTCCTATCGCCTTGATTAGTGAATTGTCGTTTAATGTCACAGATAACACTTAGTTAATCAAGTTTGATTGATAGGTTCTTTTTATATACTGGTTTGAATCCTGTTGTATTATGTTTTGTTAGTAGTGTTTGTAACGTCTGAGTTTTTTTTTGAATTTTGTAAACACAAAGAAGTTTTTGAAAAATATACTGTTATACGTATAATGTTTATGTCTTGATCACTTTGTTGAGATTCATTTTCCTTATCCATGCATATTAGGTCAAGTAGCGGTTTGCTTTTGATGAAGGTAAGATAAATTTATACTTACATTGTACCTAATACCACTAATTGCTTTTCAATTTAATCATTTTAGTATTTATATTAATTATTTTTTCAATACTATATTAAAATAAATAAAAGTCATTATTATTTTGTATTTAGAATCAAATAACTTTCGTAAATCGAGTACTGTCTTATATGTTAGAATTCTTTTTATACTTTAGTAATTAGAAGTAACAGTATTTTAAATTATTATTGACATTTTGAAGACTAAAACGACCTTTAGGAATCATTGTTATTAAATATTTAATTTAAATTAATCCCTATTTGTTGTTAATGATATTTATTCAATCCATTAATTACTTTAGAAACTTCGTGTTCAGAATTGTACGTATTTATGCAAATTCAGGTAAAGTGGCAACAAGTTTGAATTCTTGATGGCGGTATTGGGAATTGTAACCAACTTTGTGAATTAACGCTTTAACGGATCTTGATCTTTAACGAGAGGCAAAGTTTTGTCATAAAGCATAGGTGCGTTATATTTTTCACATTTATAACGTTTCTAAATTGCTACCATTTTCATTACGACTCTTCTATGTGTGGGTGCTGAGGATTCTATATATGGATATATTTTATTCATCCTTAATTAAAATTTCTCTCGAAAGCCTTTCAGTTGCTTTCTAAAAGTGTTCAACGAAATTACTATTAAAAATCTAAAAGTGTTCAACGAAGTTACTATTAAAAGTGTTCAACGAAATTACTATTAAATACTTATTTTCTTCACTCATCTCACTAACAACTGCAAAGGATATATTTTGATTAATTCTAAACATCTTTATTTTTAGTATTTATATGCAATATTCAACATACGCATTACACTTTATGACACACACACATACAAATTTTACTGACCACACACTTTTATCTTCCTCCTGACGCCTAAAATGCAATAATTTATACTCTCTCAGTTTCTATTTCGTTTTTGAGTATAATATCTAGATTTTATTTATTATACTACAGCTTTATGCATCTGTATGAATTGTTTTTATTTGATCTAGAAACTTTAACTATTTCACATCGTGTTCTATTATTTAAAGTAAATAATATTTGCTAATGTTCGAAGAAGACTGAATTAAAATATTGCTATAAGTCATAACATTATGATGTTAATTCTATTCTAAAAAGCGATGTTAAATAGACTTAATTACAAAAATGTTCCTGTCCGTATTGTCCCTATGAGTAATATAATAATCGTACTAAATTAATTTAGTCCTGAACTCACCGTACATTTTTGCTCTTAACATTTAATAAATTAACATTTCTTATACAATCTACAACATTAATGTTATACTAAATAAAATGTATAAAATAATAATAAATAACTTTATAATAACGACTTTATATTTTTTTACATTTGTATTCAGTAACGTTTTTTTACCTTTATTTAGTGGCTTTACCTGTTCCAAATTACGTCATAATTGGTTCCCATTCGGGAAGTTTGTTTTGTGCTTGAACAGACTTAATTGTTTAATTTCAACCCATGCGGAAGCTGTTATACGTTTGTCGACAGATAAGTCACATTTTAATCACACATTTTAAAACAATTTCATGAATTTATTTAAATAAATTCCAATTCGATTCACTAGAAGTTGGACATCCAGTGAAACAATATTAATCATTAAACAGATTCTGTACTATGAGCATAAGAGTCTTACCACCTACAGAGAACTGCTACTTTTTCAAACATAAATCTTTGCATATGACAGTATCAGTAAGTTTATAAATAGAAAACTGAAAAGTATTCGTATGTTGTTTGGCATGTAAATTCATAAAGATGAATTGTTGAACATTTGCTTCTTAGTTTTGTTGTATAAAAAGTTTACAGAAGTTTTTCATAAGGAATGTTATGTACTTATTGTTTAAATTGTTAAATTTTCTGAGATTTTTGGTCAATTTTTTGTAATTGTAACATGAACTTATCGCCTGAATTGAGCAAAATTTTACTTACCCTATAAAGCGATAAAGAAAGTTTATAATAATATATTTTTTCAATTAATATACAAAAACCAACAAATTTAATTTACTGAATTAATTATTTTCTTTTTGTTTTGTAGGCCTTTTGTTTTTTTTTTTAGTATTATGTGTATTATTTAAAAGTTTATTTCTTAATACATGTGTATGTAAAAAGTGATATGTGTAAATTATGATAAATAATATTATTTGGTTATTATTATAGTATTATTATAGTGGGCGGCATTGAAACATGTACATATAAACAGTTGAAAAAAAAATCTATAAACGTAAAAGCACAATGAATTGACCCAAGGATAATTATTTCAAATAAAATACTTTAAAAGTATAAGATGCAAATGTCCAAAGGAAAATACTTTCAAAAATAAATTTGTATTTCATTCTGACCTGGCACAATGTCAGTACTGACAGCTCAAACTCAAAGTCAGGTTAGTGAAAAAATATAATATAGGATATGGACACAAACATGAGCGATAGAGTTTTATATGTTAGTATTTACAAAATAGGCAATTAAAAGACATTGAAGCAACTGAAAAGATAATGAATGTTTTGAAAGAATGAAATATATAATTAATATTATTCTATCAACAGGGATATTTTTTGGTTGTCAGAAGATAATGCAGAACAATTTTACATATTATATTTATATATTTGTGTTCTTCACGTAAAAGAATCAAATTTAGTTTATTGTTATAATCGCTTTGCTTATCGCCGTTTGTTATTGAAGTCCGTCAAAATGTGAAGAGGCATCTGTTCGTAACATTTCATTCAGTTAAAGCTTTCAGTCAATTTTTGATGCATCCACTTTAATATAATATCTTTTTTTTCGTTTTATTCAGCGAATTAATCCTAAAAATCTTTTAGATTTATAACGATTTTAATCCGCAGACTCTTATATAATATTAAATAAAAAAAAATATTTACTAAGGATTATTATAATAGCTGGTGTTTCCAGTGTTTGTTTCAATGCAAGTGTAGATTCTGTTTTCACTTATGAAAATATGAAGGTGAAAAATTATTAAAGTTTGCTGGAATGCTTAAAAGTGAGCCGAATCAATAATTTGTAAAATTAAAAAATGTGCTAATTATATCTAAGAATACGAGTGCGATAATATAATTGTGATACAGGCACTATATCAAAAAAAATTCAGAACATTTCCCAATTTACAGACGATAGAATACATAGATAGAGCTGACTCGCTCAGGATTCTAAATCATCTGTGATTATGAGATTGTGGTCAAAACAAATTATTAATTATAATATTGGACTTCCCGAAATAAGAACTTCAGAGCACCAGAATAGAGGCTGAATATTAAAAACAAGTGTCCTAGTGTGACGTACTGGCTTGTACTATACAGTATCCGATTTTATATCCGATTCATAATTTTTTCCAGGTTTATTTAGCCTTATACATACCTACTCTAAATGGTTCAAAAAAATCTAAGAATATTATGTTGTTTGTATGGTGCTCTATAATTTTATTTCATACAATTTAGCGTCAAGAAGTATAAGCATCGTAGACTGGAGAGCCAATCAAAATCGCCATATCCAACTACCTAACACAAACATGGTGTACTTCAACATCGCTGAAACCATGTTGTGAGATCCTGATTTAATTACATTGTAACAAAGTTACAGTATATACATTCAGAGTTACGTCCATGCAACATATCTTATATTTAAGACCGAAATATGTTATAAATTAATATAGATAATCAAAAATTGAGTTTTCAAAACTTTTAAACTAATTCTAATATAGTTTATGAAGGTCGAGTAATGATGTATTTGATTTATATAACAAAAAAAAACACTTTTATAAATGAGTGTGTGACAGTGAATCTTATCTTTATAATGTAGGAATTTATTATGTTATTTAGAATATTTATGGTTGCAAGTTTTACCTACAATTTTTAATAGTAGTTCTTATTTTTGATTCTTTCGTATGACTGTGTAAACATTGACATTGAAATTTCTTTGATTTCTTAAATATGTAATTTATTTGAAATTAAATTAATAATGGAGTTTTTTATAAGATTGAGGAATTCATGAAACTCTCAAACGTTTTACTTATTTTAAGAGCAAGTTTTTATTTTTATCGAAAAAATTTCCTTCAGGCATCACTTGATAGTTTTAAAATACCTTGTTTAACTAGTTGTTTTCCTTGAGACGACATATGTATGTAACATTTTCTCTTTAAAATATTATGTTATATTTCCCCTTTTTAAGCTTTGTTCTTAACTTTTGCTCAAAAATCATAAGTATATAATTTTTTTTATATTAAAATGAGCCCTTCTAGAAAAGAAACTTAACATAACCTGAAGAAAACTTTGGATATTTTTCAAATGGACTTTTCCATTTTTATTTTCACTTTAAATCCCGCTCAAATCGGGACCTTTTTGAGAGGAACTTAGTTACATAAATATAGAGAATAAAAAAAAAAATTTTTCAAATAGTAACCTAGTTGTACTATAATTAATTCAGAAAGCTAGTTAAATAATATTAATTTAATTTCAAAATTGTTTTTGTCAATAAATTATACTTATTTTTTCATTATGTGGGGCTATCTCAGATTACATAAAATTGACCTGAAACGAATATTTTGGTTAGTGAAATTTATATATTTCTTTAACTAAAATATCTTGGTATCTATTAACAATACACTTTCTGTGATTGATCTTCGGTAATATCGAAATAAAGAAGTAATTATAGGTCATTTCTAGGAAGTATACTAGAATATAAAAAGCTATTTTGATTTAATAATTATTTTCTGCTTCGTAGTTGATATGTGCTTATGTAGAAAAGGAATGAAGATAAGTTTAACATTATATACGGTAATGGCTAATGTCGTTTTTGTAATCATTGTTAACACTCCCTTATATCATGATAAATTCCCACTACTACGCTCACTTCAAGCAAAACGAGTTATTTTTCGTATCGTAAAATACTATATAACATTTTTGCAACCCTTACAAGTGAGCCGCAGAACAAAGTGCTATTTACTTAAAAGCACAGTAAAGCCACACTGAGTTCACAGAGGAATAATAAAGTTATGGTTTTTTATTGCCACTTAAAAGAAATATTTATAAGTTTGTAACTAACGGTGCTCTATATTATATAAGAATTTTCTAATGTTTTCTGTTTTCACGGCTTATCAGAGGGCATTGTTTATAAAATATACATATACAACTAACAAATTAAATCTGGTTCATATGTTTTCCTATGAAATTCCTCTGATATAAGTAAAATGTAGGAAAAATAATATTCTTTGTTGATGATGGAATCCTAACCAAACAAGAATTTGAGTAAACCAAATTTTCTTATTTGATCAGACAGGTACCAGAGGATTACTAATATAAAGAATTATTTGAGTTAAGACATATTATTACACATATACATAAAAATATTATTTTGTATTACATGTAAAGTACTGGCTTAAAAGGCGTTAATTTAGTTAAACGACTTTCGGTTACCTTCATAAAAATATTCTATACTTTTGTCATATTCTTTACAGTGATAATTAATTCACGTTTAATCACTAACCCTAATATTAAGAGCTTTCAGGTATTTTAATACAAGTATTAAATTTCTTTGTGACAATCCGTGTATATGGATTAAGATTCAAGATCACTCCATTATATAATATTTTATTAAATAACAGCAATTTATTCAATAAGTGAAATACTAATAGCTAGAAAATTGCATTAAATCAAAATATTACTTACAAATTATAAGCCCTTGTTGAAACACAATATATATTCACAATTTAGTGCACCCTTAATGAATACTCGCAAACTAAACGATGGGAATTAACTGATTGTTGCATTATGCACTTTATAACACTTGGCAGTCATTTTTAATAATTGCGCCCTTATAGTTTCACATTTGCAATAATGAATCAATTCACATACATAACAAATTTTATTAAATATTTTACCACTATAATTCAGTTACTCACTTCAGTAATTCGCGAACCCTATTGAAATCAAAAACAATCCCATTTATTAGAGAAGATGGCTGCAATTTCTATCCTATACCTGGGACCCTCTCCTTGAATTGATGTCCGTGACCACATCGCAGGACCTTGGAGCTCAGTGAGCCCATGCTGCAGGCATCCAGAGCGGTAACCTAGAAAATTAAGAATCCATTGGCGGTAAATGACAAGAAAAAAGGTCAAATGATTTTTATCTCGTCTGCTGCAAAGGAACCGCAACGCCGGGCCCGGGAGCATATAGTTCTAAAAGTAATAATAAAACGCGTAATATATGCGAAAATCTTTGTTATATTATTATAATTTATATTTATTATTATAATTTAAAACTAAAACGATAGTTCGTTACAAGTAATTATATTTAATTACAGACATCTTCTATCCTGTTCTGCTGCATATACATATTAAAATTTTGTTGCTTTAACAAAGCATAGAAATATAGTATGTCTTTGGTATTATATATACATTTCATAAAGAAATTTAATGTGACGGTGAAATATGAAGTAACGTAGATGACCCTGAACTGTTGAATGTTGCAAATAAGACATACTCACGAATTCCTATGAAACATTTTCATAATATCATTGTAAATATATTATATCAATGTAATGTTTACATATAACAATTTTATGAACTTTATTTGAAACGTACGTTTGTATATAATGAGTTTTAATAAAACTTTTGTATAAAACTAAATAAAAATGACTTTCCCGACGGGCTAAAATTGTACTTTGATATCCATTTTTTTGTGACCGTTTTTCTACCAAATCCTATAAATATCTCTACGTCTAAAATTAATATCGAATACTCAGTTCCATTTTGGAATCTGTGGGTGGATTATCCGTAATCTATGTCGATTTGTGAAATGGGAGTATTCTGTAGCTATGTTCGTTTTTTTATTTTAGTGCTGTATATTTTAATCATAAGTCTTTGGATTATTTGGAAATGTTTTTACATACAAGAATATTTCTGTTTATTTCAACCAAATCGAAAAAAATATTGACCCTTCTATAAAAGGCTAATTTACCCTTTTCATTTCGACGTACATAAGTTAAGATAAATTCCCTTCGCTGAACACATTTGTTAAAAATCTGCTTTGTTTTAGTACCAAATCCGTATAAAAATCTTTTTCTAGTATCAAACATAATGAAATAAGGTGACTAAGAAGTGGGCAGTAGAAGGACATAATGAAATAAGATGTACTCAGCAGTGGGCATCAATGGGCTGATGAAGGTGATGATGCTCCGGAGATACTTGACTTATTATAAAAAGATATCATATGTTGCAAAAAAATATATTTCACAAAAATATCACTCATAAATATTATGAGTTTCGACATTGAAATAAAAGGGGACTCAGGTTTCATCTGTAGAGTACCCAGAATTTTCTAAACAAGACTGTTAAGAAAATACCTTCGTATGGCTTTAGGGGATAATGTCATACTGATAGAAACAGTACAAAAAAGCAACACAGGTTCCAGTTGTGGTGATTGCAGCGAACAAGTTTTTTAAATCCTTATACATTAAAGCATTTAAGTACTTAAAGTACTTAAGTACATACTTTATACTTTTATAGCATATGTTTCTTGAGAATTTTAAAATTTTAAGAATAAATTGTAAAATTTAAGACACTTCAAACTTTATAAGATTAAGTAAACCTATTATTTTTATTTTTTCTTCGTAGACAATAGAAAAAAATACATGTCTGGTCATCAAGTTATAAAATATATATGTAGCTAAACAAAATAATAAACAAATGAATGTAGCAAAAAGTAGCAAAAATATATCATAGTATATAGAGAGGATAAATTAATGAAACTGCAAATTAATTAAGGTAAAGCTCATTTGTGAATTATAGCAGTTGACTTTCAGTTATAAAACAGGGCTAATTAATGTGGGTTTTTCAGAACGTTTTGTTCTATAATGTGTAAATATAACATTAGGGTTGCTGTAATAATAATTTAAAACGTTTAAAATTATCAACTATTTGTTTTTTACGTTTTGTTGTTTTAATTGGTCTTTATTTTTGGAATATTAACTTGAACCTTTAAAGATGGAAACAGGTGACTCTTTTAATTATTACAATTATTCCTCAATTTTGCTGATAATATCTTAAAGAACTAAGAAAACTAACTAACTAACTAACATAAGAAAAAAGGTACATTTGAAATTTGTTCATTAACATTCATAAGTCATGAAAAAATTTTGTTTTGTTTCTAATATCTAAGCTGGTAAAGAAAACTGGTATGAAACCGTCTTAACAAGACTTTTATCTTCATTCAACAAAGCGTATCGTAATAACGAACCTAAGAATTTTCTTGACGTCTATTTATATCGTTTCTTTTACTTCGTTCTTTACCTTTTTCTTGATGATCGTGTTTTGAACAACCTATATAAGAGTCGTGACCTTACTCAATGCTCAGATCCTAGTTCTCGTATTGTAGGAACTGGCTTCGATATTAAAGCATAATAGAATATTTTGCTGAATCTAACTTTCTTGTTTCTATTAACATAGTTATTTTATACCTTTTATTCATATATAGGTTGATCTGTTAATGCTTAAAACTACTTAAATAAAATAATTATGTGTGATGTATAATATTATATTCCAATATTTATCTAATTTATAATTTTTGTTTTTGAGCTTTGTGGTTTTGAAGGGTCTAAGTGATGATACACTGACCATTACATATAAAATAAGGGAACATTAATAAAGGAGTTATTTATTATCATTTTAATACTAACTCACAACCATAACTTCGTCTGAGTTGTTTAACATTATTTCCGATGATAAACAGATATTTTTCTTATTTGATATCTTTTTCCTGTTTACCTGCGAATATTTTTTTCAATAGCAGTCGTAATTGGTATTGTGTGAAAATAAATATGTTTAAGTCACTGTGAGGCGAAAAAGTTTCAATTTAAGCGTGATTCTTACACTTTTTTCCATTTATATGTAAATATTTTTTGTACTGGACATTTGTTTTTAAAACGCTAGAGGCAAAAATATATATATGTAATATTTTCGAACGAATGGATTGAAATGAAAAATATATATATTTTGTTGTCATAATGGCTTTGCTAACTTATTTTCTCGTAGTAAAATCTCTGTCCCTACATAATATATTCTGCGCTCATTTTCACTATCAGTTATTCTTGCTCTCAATTTGGAACAGATGCAGTCTTGTAATCATTAACAAAATTTGTAAGTTTAAATTACTATTTTGTGAATAACTCTTATTATATACTAATTTCTGAGTCCTATAATTGAAATAACAATTATTATTAAAAATATGTAGTATTTTTTTTTATATATAAGTAGAGAGAGGAACATAACCATCTTTATTAATACATTTATTTTTACACACATTTAACCGATTAATGTATATTTATTTTTATGACATAAAATACGGTTGAATTTTTAAAAAACCTTTATTTCACAATATGTAAATATATATATATTAATTGGTAATAAAACTCGTTCCACTCAGATGTAGTCACACAAAAGCCAGTTATTAAATAAATCAAAGTGTAATTGATGTCAGCTGTTGTGTGGAAACGTCAGCAAGTTTAATTGTATCAAATATGGGTCGTTTTAAGTCTTGTACTGAATTATATGTAGTGTTATTATGAAATCATTGTGATTTTTATAATAACAGTTGTGAAATTATCTGATAACGATATATTAATTAAAGTACTAAAATTATTCGCAAGCCCAATGGAGCTGGGTTTATTATAAACTTATTTTCCATTATTTTTTTTAAAATAATAGGAAATTATTAATAACTCTTAAAATTACTAATTTTAAGTTGTATCTGGTCCACAAGTACAGCATAGTTCATAAAACTATAATGAATTTTTAAGGTTTTATGTGAACGTTATGTTTTATAATAATTGTTAATGTTATCAACGTTTCTATGATGTTTGGAATTGTGATATAAAATAAGAACGCCTCAGTTATATATGTATATTAAGTTAAAAGAGGAGGTAGAAACTATTCACACTCGTAGGAAACCGCAATTAATTTGAAACAGGTGGATATAACAAAATTCTCAGTGCCACTTATGTTTGTACCTTGTATTATGCTATATATAATTTCTCTATTTTATATGTTTTTCTAGAGTCGATTTTTCAAGTTTCTTCATCTGTATAACCAAGCTTCAAATTTCTTACGTTTTATGATAGATGAAAGTTCATACTAAGTGTTTTTTTCTATGAAATAAAATAAAAGTAACGACTACGATCAAAATTAACAACGTCACATCTGAAGTATTGACGAGTATTTCAAAATAATTATAATATGTAAATATAAATGAAAATTTTTATAGAAAATACAACTTAATGAAAAAACGAGATGTCTCTCTATATAAATTGTTATTTATTGTAACTGTAGCAACATTTATTCGTGTCGTGTACATTTAATATATTTATATCTATATAAGTCGCTGATTTCCTAAACATTTAAATTTTTTCTGCGTTATATTGTATTTCACAAGACAAAGATAAGGTGTTATATGTATTATTTGTTTTGGATTTGCCTACATTGACCCCTAGCAATGTAGTATCTATACACTACTTTAAACTAAACTAAACTAAAAACTAAGCCTATGTTATGGATAACTGATAGCTTGGTATGTAAATACCTATAACATTTTAAGTTAATACTTTCCATCAGGTAGACATAAAAAAATAATGATAACTACAAATTTCGATTTTTTTATATAATTTTTTAAGCACATAACGATATTGAGTCTATAAATGTTTGTGAGAATTTCTAGTAACAGTCAATAGTCGTTTTTCGTTTCTATAATTGTTATATTATTTTGTATTGACAAAACAATATAAGTTGATTCATTATTTAAATAAAAATAGTATAAGCCTTTAACAATTTTTGATTATCATTTATTTAAATATAATGTTCTTATTTAATAATATCTATACCGTTTCGCATGCCCCATAAGAACAAGAAACTAAAGTTATAAGTAAGCTTATGGTCGTTATACAGGTTGTTCAATATACGAACATCAAAGATAGGGTAAAGAACGAAGTGAAAGAAACGATATAAATAGATGTAAAGAAATTCTTAGGTTCGTTATTAAGATACGCTTTGTTGAATGAAGATAAGTCTTGTAAGGGATAATACTTTTCGCAATATGTCACATGTATATAAAACTAATATTTTCGGATGTTCTACAATGAAAAATTCTTTCCTTTCATCTGATTAGATCATGGTTACAGCAAAGTACCCGAAACATCGGGAGAATGTGGTTTAAAATGAAAAAGGAACGCGATAGTAGGTACATCCGAAAATATTACTTTTATTTAAATGAATACTTGTGAGAATGAATATTTATTATTGAGTAAAACAAGGCAAACGATAACCGAAAGTCTCAGTTATCTGAGGCGGTTTTGATCAAAACAAAATTTAGATCCGACCACCAGTTTCAATTTTAAAATGGAACTCATGTCCAAAAACACAGTTCAATACCGAAACGTTGAGGCCGCGTCACTCAAACTGCACCGAAAGCTGTCGAAGCGACAAAAATACGAAGGTTCATCTCGTAGTTTATGTAGTTAGTTTATGTTTAGTTTTCGTAGTTTCTTTTTCCCTAAAACCTACACCTGGGTCGCAAGTCCCAGGCACTGTTGAAGCCCCTCTCCATGCAACGCGATGGACCCGGCACCCGCACGGTGAATCCATTGAATGCTAAGAGGTTTCGTCTCTTACTTTGTTGAATAATATAAAGATAATACAGCGAGAAGGTGTTATGAAGCGTGATTACTAATAGACACTCATGAGAAAAACTATACAATAGAGCAAACTTACAAAATTCTGGATTACTGCTGTATAAATATTCACAATCCTATTAGAATCAGCTAAAATCTAAAATGGCTTTTATCACTTAAGATATATGAAAATTTACATCAAATAATACGCACTTTAATAAGCACATTTTATAATATTTTTTTTACAGGACACGGTTTTATAGTAAGACTCAGCACCAAGAAATTGAAATTTTCAAATTTAGCATTCGATTAATAGGACAAGGCTGATATTGTATCGCCCGGAATTGACAATTACAAGGTGGTGTTTCGGGATATTTCGTCAGATAATAATTTTGAGATAAGCCTCGACTCTAGCTACATTTTGTAGATTATATGTAATATTTGTAGAAAATATACAATAAACTTTGAATTTTATGAAAGATTAAACGGAAAAATTTTCTGATAAAAATCGTAAAAATTATGTTACGCCCAATATATGAAAAGAAACATTTAAAGTTTTAATTCGAATTACGGTAGGATTAAACTTTTTTTATTTAAATCTTTTCATAACCATAAACAAAGATACTGTAGCAATAAACTCATATTACAAACTAAGTGTAGAAGGAAAATATTAAACATTTATGAAATTTTCATGAAGAAATATTTGTATTAAAGAAAAGGAGAAATTATTATATGGAATGAGTAGATTGTATAAGGAATAAAAAAAACCAAAACGAACACAAAATCGATGAAGAACATATTGTTCTATACACAAATACTACATCAGATAAATGAATTAAAGGTTAATACAGTTAAAAAAAAACGTGTTATATAAATATATATTAATAAAGTATACTAATTAAAATACACTCATTTCTTTCAGTGGTAATTTCCTTATTAATATTAAAAATATAAACTACCTATAGTATAAAAATAAACAGTATATATATTGAAGATTAAGGCTGAAATAAAATCAAGCCTAAAATATATGTAATTCACAACCTATAACTTATTATACAGATTGTTGAACTAAGTTTAAAGTAATTCAAAAGCGATTTTTACCTAAATATTATATAATTTTATAATATCTAAGCCTTTTCGCATAATGTATGAGAACTAGAATCTGAGCATTAAGTAAGCTTACGGCTCTTATAACAACCTTGTTCAATATACGAACATCAAAGAAAAGGTAAAGAGCGAAGTGAAAGAAAAGATATAAATAGATGTAAAGAAATTCTTAGGTTCGTTATTACGATACGCTTTGTTGAATGAAGATAAAAGTCTTGTTAAGACTGTTTTATACCAGTTTTCTTCGTGAAACCAGTTTAATAACTCTTATGAGCATGTTACATATACTTAAGAACAATTTTAATATTTTCCAATGTTTCGTTAAACATACAAGATATAAATAAAATACACGAAATACAGTAAAACTCACCCTATAGCCTGTTTTAAATATATAATTCGTATATGAAAATTTAACTTGGTAACTTGTCTTCCCGAACTTTCAACAGATTTAAAACTTTAAAATAAAAAACTTTCAGCTTGAAATTCAATAAAAAAGTTCGTCTCCAAATAGATTTCTTATTAACGTTTTCAATTCCATTTTTATTATATTATATATATGTAGTATATACATATATTATACTATTATTATTATTTGTATATAAGCGAACTATACAATCAGCCGATCAGATTTAATGGTATATTTTGTTGTCATTTGTATCTATAATTTGTATAATGAGTCCCCCGCGACATACATTAGAAGTGACGAGGGTCGAACTGATCTCAAGTTGTTTAATTTTTGATGCGACTTTTAACATTTCTGTTGTAAAATAAGAATGCCTGAAATGAAATAAAATTAGCAACAGAGTGTGTGTTTAATTTTGACATGAAATTCTTTCATCAAATCAACATTTATTTTCTTTAACAAGTATATATATTTACAATGATTGTATATATTAACTATTTTTTCATGAACAAGTACAATTATAAATTAATTATTAAAATAAAAACAAAGCTCCGCCGCGACAGCTGTTAGCTGCCGTGACCAGGATTCGAACCTGGGTTACTACGGCCACAACGTAGGGTCCTAACCACTAGACGATCACGGCTATCGGAGCTGGTGAATGATTTACCTAAATAAAGATACAGTTGTTACATTTTTCGCTGTTTATTATTGCTCAAGCGCAGAGAAAGTGACCGTTACGTTTCATTAAGTTTGACACATTTAAGACTTTTAATAGTCAGTATCTAAGATACAATCTAATTGGTGTTTACAATTTATGCTCTGGTACTTATTCATAGGACGCAAATGTAATTCATAGACTTAAATAATCACAGAAAATCGCGGTTTAAATCGTAACAAAAATAAATTGAACACTTATACAAAAATAACAATACTACAAACATATATATTTATTCAAAAACATGTCCGTCTGGGACTCAAACGTTTGGACACTCTAAAGTTTAAAATTTCATTATCTTTGTACCGTTTTGTGACTACCGTCCACACTAAGTGTTTACATCATATAAATACAGGAATTTATAAGCTATATAATTGATATTTTCTAAAATATAATTATAGTAATAATAATCATAATAAAATATATAACCTTCAAGAACATTCATTTTTTCCATGTGTTGAAATTAAATTTAGTAGTAAATAAGCGTGAAAAATAAATATATCACATATTTTCTTGTATCATTTTTTATAATTTCTAGAGTGTCTGGTAATTTGTAAATTTCATATTAATACAGAATGTGTAAGTACAATGGATGTTCAAAATTGTTTTCGATTCTATTATTCTAGTAAGTTATTTCTTTTCATTTATAAGTACTTAACAACAAATTGTTCTCGAGTCTCTTTAACGAGGATCGTTTGTGACTGTGGTTGTTTCAATTGCTGTTTTAAGCAAGAATTCTTCATTCAAACATGAACTTCCTTATGAACAAGTTTTTCAGAGGTAAATAAACTTCGTTAATTACAGTTTACACATGGTATATAAATCGATTGCTTCTTCTTATTGAAATATTTATACGAGTATTCGGTTACTTTTTCAAGCTTCTACTATTATTGTAATCCCCTAAATAAGATATAGGTATGTTATATGAGTAATAAAGACGACCATAAGGCTATACGTAGTAAAAGAGATGTTTATCTTTACAGCTATTATCCGTTTTGTAATCATTGTATTTTAGTTTAATGTTTCATATCACTGTGATGGGTGTAAATGACGTCATTACTCTCAGCTGAATGTCATCTTTAATGATCAGAGAAAATAAGTTTAGATCTGTCTTCAAATGTTTTTAGGAAGAAAATAATTTAATTATGTTATATACAATATGTCAACTAAATTTTATTAATTTGCTGATTTATAAAATATTAAAAATGTATCTTCTATATCACGACTCGTGTCCCCTAAGCATATTATAAAGTCCTTATCGCTGTACAGAAAGTTAGCACGTGCTAACTTTACTAACAAAAGCTGAAGTTATAAATTGTCATATAAATATGTTTTGGAATAAAAAAAATATATTGGAGGAAACAATTTTCTGTTTGTGATGGAGTCCTAACCAAACAAGAATTTGAGAATACGAAATTTTCTTATTTGATCAGGCAGGTAAGATAGGATTACTAATGCAAATATTAAGGTTACGGATATTTATGTAGCGAAGCGTTGTATGAAAAAACATTGAATCTTCATTTTGTTTTCCTCAGATATATGTATATGTGTACCATTTTTTCCTATAAATAACTATACCTTAAATTCTAATCTATATTTTGTTCTTTCCTATATTTCATTTTTGCGCTATATTTTTGTTACATTTTATAATATAGCTTGAGTTGTAAAAATATGGAATTACATAAAATTAACAAAAATTACCAATTAGTAATAAACGTCGGCCCGTCCTCCATCTGTGTTGCCTTTTATGCAAATGTTAAGGTATTAAGTGGGAATAGCATTAAAAACTGGGGACTATCTTTGAGTCAGTAAGCATATGGAGCACTGAAAAAATAGGCATTATGGTCAACGGAATCGAATGGAGAAACCGTTTACCGTAGGGAGTAAGGGAGTCAGTATGTATACGTTTGATAAAAAAATCACTTTAGCAAGGAGTTAAGTCCTATAAGACCGTTAACTAGTGATTAAATACATCACTAAATTGTAAGCTGTATTCATATCCAATTATGGGGATATCAGTATGCTAAAGCTAAACTTCTTTCTAAAAACCCAGTGCATTTTACATTTAAATTTAAGTAACGTTTGTAAAGAAAATTCTTTAGTTACTTAAACATTCATTTACGGAATTGCTGCAATCACACGGCCACAGCTTATTTGTATTTCGTAGTAAACTCTTAGTTTACCACTACGACTAACATTAGGGTTATTTTAATAAAATATATTCAGGTATAATATTAATAATATAAAGACTAAAGTAATGAAAACTAATATTCTATAAAAAAATCTATTGTAAATTAGTTTTTACCATTACTTTTTAACAAATATAAGCATGGAAGTTGAAAATATAACCTACAAATTTTGCATTTTTGGTACAAAAATATAAATCTCACTGTTTGATCATCAACTTGTAGTTGTAAATGTATTACTTTATATAATATATAACCTTTTACAATACTGGGATATAAATAAATCTTTTTTTTTTCCAATAATTTAATTTCCGTTGCCTTATTTTTAGTCCATTAACGTTTTTATATTTATTTAAAAATTATCAAAAGTCGAATTAAAAATTGAATCACTTGAGATCCGGTCGACCCTCGTCACTTGCAATACATGTCGCAGAGGAATCATTAAACATTTTATATAATGAGATAAACGGACGTACCCTAAAATAATATTCAGTGACAACTTTATATTATCAGATTTAAACAAAATTCGAGAAATAATAATGTTAAAAAACATTTTTGTTAGAAACCCAAACGTGTTCACGAAAGAGTACGACTTTCAAGCCGACCATATTTCAAGACAGTAAAGTAGAGCTAATTTGTAGTAATTTAATAGACAAATGACATTCGTACAAAATGTCTACTTTATATAATTTTGTCAAAGAGTCTCGTGGGGAAATGTTCTTCTGTCTCTTTAACTGAATATTAAAGTTGGTTTGAAGTTAAAAATAGAACATTAGTACTATTAAGCTATATATATTTTACTTTCCCTTTAAAATAAAAGATATATATAAAACATGTCTTTTCATTAAAATATATATATATATATATAACTGTTATCAAAAAATTAAGAAATATGTAATGAAAACATTGAATTTACGTTAAATTTTTGTAAACATTTAAGTAGTCTGTGTTATTAAGTGTAAAATGCTACTACTGAAACAAAAAAGTCAAGACGTTATAATTGATATTTTAAAAGCTCTTCTCAACCAAATAATTAAATAAGTTAATGATGTAAATTATTCTCTTCTACTTATTAGTCTCACAAAAAAACTTTCTTAATTAATTATTATCTTAATTTAAAATTTTATTTCTTATGTAATTAATATGTGGGGCTGAAATTTTTTCCATTTGATACTAGTATTGATTTTCTGTAAAATGAAATTTATATTTTTACAATATGCATATATTAAGCAAAGTTTTATTTGGAATGGATTATCGCGATTTATCATAAACGTAATAGTCCAGTCATTATAGTAAGTTCACCTCGGAATTCGAGATACCCAGCTGTAAGTCTGTAAATAGTTGTATATTGACACCCTAAAAGTTGTCTCAAAACCTACATATGGTAGGGTGTAAGCAACTATTAAATTTCAATGTCAAAGGTCACAAAAATCGGTTTTTTGCGCTTTTTTTGGAAATATCTCATTTCCTATGGGTTTTTTGCTATTTGTATTTATTATCAATATTGTAGAATACTAAATTCTCTACAAATTTTGTTTTAAAAATTTTTTTATACGGTGTACCGTTTTCGAGATAGAGGGCGGAGAGCGCGCGGTCACCGCATCACTTCAAGTCAACCGGTGCCTCCGGTTGAAAACGCGCCATATATAGTTGACGAACTATCAATAAATCAATGATTATAAATATTTTTCAATTTTTATTAACTATTATATTATATTTTATCATTTTCTTCATGCATTAAATCTATATCTATTCAATAATACTGATAACCGTTAACTAAAATTAAAAAATAATTAAGAGAAAAACTTAAATCATAATACATATAATTATATTCCCATTTACACTAATGACATTTTAAATAGAAAATAATTTAGTGCCTCTTTAAAATCTGTAAATTTTAAAATCTGCAAATTTTAAAATTCTTTGAAATTTACCAGCAGCCAGAAGACGACGATGAAGAGGAAGAAGATGTTTAAAATTATGAATTGTAGTTTTTGTATGAATTGTTTTTTTGTGAGAATTTAGTATTCTACAATATTGATAATAAGTACAAATAGCAAAAAACCCATAGGAAATGAGATATTTCTAAAAAAAGCGCAAAAAAACGAATTTTGTGACGGTCTTTGTTATCTTAAGAACGAACCTAAGAATTTCTTAACATCTTTTTATGTATATCATCTCTCCTATTCACTTCATATCTTAATTCTACATGTTACCTTTAATCTATATTTTTTTATAAACTAAATATAAATGTTTAAAGTAGTATGATTATAGTCATAATACTGATAATTTATCTATAAATATCCTTAAACAAATTTATTTAATGCTTAATTTAATAAATGTCCTATTGTAAAAGATTTTGTCAGTTCTTTAGACCATCAAAAACAAAAAAAATATTTACCGCCTCATTTTTGATCTTTAATGATTTGAACTTTAAATCACAATTTGTAATAAAGATTATTTATTACATATAAATAAATAATGTGATAGTGTGTGTTATGACTCAAAGCATTCAACAAGTGCAGTATGATTGAATCGTAAACAAATAAAATAATTACATTATTAAATTGTATAATAAAAAATGGACAAAAACAGTTTGTTATTTAATATAACATATTAAATTAATATTACCTTTATACAAATATATGTCAGATGACATAACGAGACTGTGACTGACACTTTCATCTCGTTTGTCCGTGATCACGGCTGCTGTAAATTAATAAAACGTCGGGTATAATATAAGTTGGGTAATTTTTACGAAAATCATAGTTTTATTAGTTATTTTGTTATTATTTGAAATGTATACTTCTACAAATCAAAGCTGTCATCTATTTTAGTGTCAAAGGCATAAAATGTATGTATTAAAAACGTCTTTAATTTCTACTCCAGTAAAAGTTATTTAACAATAAAGAAATATGAGGAAAATTAGAGTCGATACATTTTCTATTGTTCGTTTTTCAATAAATATAAATCATGTTACTTTCATCGTTATGTAATTAAAAGAAAAAACAAGTGATAGCACCAATCGAATTATGTTCACAGATGTTAGATCTTAGGACGAGATCAAGTGGTTTGTAAAAAATATCAGATCTCATGTAGCTAACCTTCATACTATACGCTCTAATTGGACACGCTGTAACTTTTCCAGCTCTATATAAGAGTAAACAAATAATTTTTTTTGTTAGTATTTTACTACAAGAAATATTATTATATAACAAAAACCTTATGAACTTGAACAAGAAACCCACGTCTATGTGGCTAATCTAATGTCCAATAACAAGGCACAATGTTTTTAGTACAAAATTAAGTTCAAACAAAATTTACAAAATGTTTTAGCTTCACTAAATGAAGTATAAACATTTTATTACGTTTTGAAATAAATGCCATGAATATATAAAGATATATGTATGTAAGTAAGCGGAATGTTAAAATTGCATTATATCACAAACCATAAACAAAAAAATACTAAATATAAATATTATGACAAGTAAAGCTTTGACAGTAAATCATTAGACTATTTAGTCTGTGTAATTTAAAAGATGTATATAAATTTAATCAAAGCGAAAAGTTATAATTTGATTCTACATTATTAATGAACGAATGAGGAAAAAAAATAAAAGCCACTCCAAACTTTTATTAAAATTATCTGCAATATGTAATAATGCAATCGTCGCCTTATTAAATAATGATCGACATTAACTAATTTCTTGAATTGCATTATTCGGGATTTTTAGAACTATGATCAAATAAACGTTTGACTGCGTGGAGTATATTTAAAAAAAATATACTAGTAAAGCAAAATCATAAAGACAAGAGGACATATATATACATATACATATGTAAATTTCGTTACCATTTGACGGCGGAAATATTTCCTAAGTTCAAATTAATCAGTGGGTAACAAAACTAGTTTCACAAAGTTGAAAGCAACTTGCGTCTTTGTGGTCTTTGTTAATTAATAAATATAATTGTAATTAATGTCAATTAAGTATTAGAGTAGAGAACAAGTTTCATTATAGCAAGTATATGGTGTCTTTCTTGAAAAATGTTCTAGAATATAAAAGATAGATGTCTAAAGACATTATCATGATTGATTGAATTAATATCTGAAATTGGTCCCCAATCCCAAAGTAGAAGAGAACATCTTTCGCACTTACTATAAATAAAATATTATTATAAGTTATTTGGGGTCACCATCCTCAAATAAGTAATTTACTGAAGAATTATATTAAGTATAAAGTTTTGTTTTCGGAGTTTTTCAGTTTTATTTGCAACGTCTTTCGGGTATTTTGATCAAACGATCATAATTCTTTCTCATAATTCGTATATATGGATTAAGTCAAAAGATCAGTCCACTATATCGTATTTTACTAATTGACAGTCACAATTTAGTGCACACTTGACGATGAATCGTCAGCGACCAAACGATGGGAATGAAGTGACAGTTGCACTTATCAGTCTTTTTTAAAGACTACCTCTTACAGTTTCTATTTAGTGAGTCAATTTACAAATTAATATTAATAATTAATGATACTACTACATTTCAGCAAATCATTTCATAAGTAAGAACAAAGAAGTGAAGAAAAAATTTGTATGGCAATTAATTGTGCCATTCTAGAACACAATTTAAACTGAGACTGTCCGTGAACGTGTTAATTTATAGATGTAGACATCATATAGACATATAATTTAGATTAAAACTTGTTTATAAAATATCAATGGTTGATTTTCAGTTTTCTGTAAGTATTTAATCATTATAACAGCGATCTATCATCAAATCTCCCATAGTCAATAATGCGTGACTTAGTAAGCGAGCCTTTTTTATCGAAAATAAAAAGTTACCAAATAAATAACATATTAAAATTATTGTGAATAAAGTTTATAATGTTTCATAGGCCAGACACTTATTGATGAATCGAAATAACTTAACATCGTTGTATGGTGGAAATATTGAGTAACATGTGACTTATGCTAACTCCAATTAAATACTCATCTCACTGATGTAATTTTTCATTGCTACTCAAGGATTATATGTAGAATACATGAAGCATTAATAAGAAGTTTTTGTGTGTAGTTTAGATTTCAGTGGCCTCGTTAGTTCTCCTGAAAAACTTGCTAGCCGAGGCAAGGAAATACATACATAATAGACTTTGTGCAGTATAAAAACTTTATTCTGTTTGTTACTTTAAAGAAATCTTAAACATAATTATTAGTATTTAGTAATTTTTATCAAAAATTAATATATTTATATTAATTTTTGAATTCTTAATATTGTTAACAAATACACATTTAAACAAAAGTATTAAATGTATGTTTTTATGAAATACGCGAAGTTAATCCGGCATTCCATTTGTTTTTTGGTTTAACCTGACAAAAATAACATTAATAATGACTTCCGAACGGGAATTATGTTATGGGCTTTAATTATTTCGAGCCCCACGGAATCTTTTTTATGTGTTTGTTGTATAGAAAAAAGTAGGTAAATATGTTTTAATTAAAACAAAGACCATGTGCTACGTAGCCGCTGTTAAATAGGCGAAAAACAATAGATTTTCCCATATGGTAATGATTTTGTTACAAAACTATTATGAGAATTATATGCATATTTCTTTTAATGAATTGCAAATAAGAATTATAATATTGCGCTAGCTTATTTAACAGTTATATTTTTAATAGAATACTATCATATAGGAAAATAGAAGATAATAGATTTACATATCTTAATACACAGTTTATTAGATTAAACGTGACTACAACTGTTTCTGGACGACGCAAAATCATAACTAGATGACACCGTAAAAATATTTGACAGCAAATGACTGAAAATGAAGACTATCCTATTCTTATTTTATGTAATTTTGATGTGTAAGCATAGAAACATATAATTTATTAGAAGTAACATTTCAAACAAAAATTGTTTCAATATTTAATCTGACTTTCATTCTAACCTGGTTTGATACAAAGTCACCACTGACAAGACAAACTCAAAGACAGAACAGAACACTAAACAAATATTTTAGAATACGGATATAGAATTAGGGGATTAGATTCGTATATATATATATTTACTTGGGTATATTCAGAACGAGGTTGTAAATACTCCTGTTACTGCTAAGTAAACCAGCAAACGTACCATTAGAAGACGGCTTCGGCGGTATCTCAATACCACTCACTATCACACCTGAAACGGTGGTTGACAAACCATGAAAAGAACATTATCATTTTCTTAGACATCCGTAACTTGAGTGTGAACTGCAAAGGGATTGTGCTTGTATATGTATAATATATTTTATTACTAATATACTCGCTCAAAATTATGGAAAAAGAACATATAAATACAAATCAATGCAATACATATATACATATATAGTTAATAGATACTTTTACCACTTACAACGAAAATGTGTTTGAAACAATGGATGTTTTATTAGTAGCTATAAGCTTAAACAGAAGAATTTTGTGTATTATATATTGTTTTGTTTAAATTTAGAGGCAAATTAAGTTTAAAAAAATATAATTGATTAAAAAAGATATCGCTTTTCTCATCAGCATGTGTTGCGGTAGTCCATCAAATTGTTAAGAGGTATCTGTCCGTTACATTTCACTGACATCGAACCTATCCAAAGCAATTTTTGTTGCATCGTAGTAGTTGGTACGTTTTTAAAGTCACACAACAACTGAAAGTAATACATTACTATTATTATTTTAATAATTTATAAATAAAACACAATAAACACGTTTATCTTACTTCAATTTAATATAAATAATTAGAAAGAAATAGCTTTTATTTTGATATACCGTTCGAAGTAACTATGATGAGGACAGGCTAATTCCAACATTTCTAGGGTTATTTACACAGTTTGTCATAAATAATTATGACATAAATTTATTTCACTATTTTATTCTGATAAGTCTCAGTGGAAGAAAAACTTAATGCTACATGCATGAAGTATTAAGAAGAAAGTAAGATTTAATCTTACTTTCTTCACTGATATTTTTCACTTTTATTTACTTCAATGGCATCTTATTACAAAAAATTAGATAAAATTAATACCATCTTATTTAAAGTTACATTGCTTTTATATATTTATATATATTAAGCCATAAAACTAGCCGAGGTTAAATCACTGTAAACGGGAGAGGCAAACATAATCGCCGCATACAACTATCCAATACAAACATGACGTACTTCAACATCGCTGGAACGGCGTTGTACGATCCTGATTCAATTATGTTGTAACAAATTTTAAGAATACATATGCTCATAGCTGCTTTAAGATATTTATATGTAATAATTCTTATTATATAATAGAAATAAAACATAAAAAAATAACAAAAAATCAATATTACTTTATGCATTTTTTGTGTAGGAATGGGTATTACTTTCCAAAAGGAGTTTTTTAAATAACTGAAGGATAGGTAGAACCCTGTCGTTTGTAATATTTATAATATAATTTAATTAATAAGCATGCACTTTTGATAGTGAAAAATCACTATTATGTTTGGATTAAAATGACATAAAACTCATGTCATATTAGGTTAATTTGTACGTTGAGGACCGATTTTGAAAGATTGTAATAAACATTTGTAGATTTTGCATTTCTACGACTTTGAAAATTGCTGATGTGGATACATTTTTACCTATTTTTAATCTCACTACATACTATATTCCGATTAAGAAAGTCATTATTCCATTTGGAGTCAATGTGAATTTAAAAGGATATAAAAAAAATTGAGTTTTACTTACAATTACTTATTTTGGTATCACAGATAAAAATAATTCAAGTATAAATCATAAAGTAAATAAATAATAAATATAATCATAAAATAAATAAAGTCATAAATTAAATAAATAATAAATAAAATCATAAAATAAATAAATAAAATACATTAATTGTTACTTGTTTTATATCGGTTGATATTGTTATATGTATTTTCTTCTAAAGAGTTTTTTGTATTTTTTATAGCCTTTACCTATTGTCTCTCGTCTTATTCTATATAGTAGGGAAAATTCTTACCGTCTAATGTTTGATCCAATGTGTGTTGAAACATCACAGACGTATCAATGAAATGTTTTGTTTCAAGTAAACACTAGGTTACCTCACAATGATATTTTATTCTAAACTTTTATAGAAATAAAAATAAAAATGTTTATAGACAATTTTATCTGTATAATAGACAAATTTTATAAAAGCATTTAAATGAGTTTAATGCAGAAAAATTTGACTTAATAAAATTTTTTTATTCTTATAAAACGAATACCGGTTTAATCAAAATTTAATTCATGAGACAAATTGATATAAATAATATCTCTACATTATTGAAACTTTTTATTTAACCAACCACCTTCAAAAAGGAAATAATTTCAGTAGAATGACTATTTTTGTGTTACCAAGTAGAGAACAATACAGAATGATTCAAAATTAGTTTCATGACAATAGTTTTATTATTTGGTAGTTAAATTAAAACCGCATTTTATTCTAATTTCCTTTACTTACTCAACAGATTTTACTCAACAGATGGACGATCACCACTACCAATGGAGTGCTTGGATTCGTTCGTAGTTCTAGTTATATTAATATTATATCTAGTTATAATATAAAATTAGGTCTTACACGTAAAGAAGATGTTTATCTTAACGGCTATTATCCGTTTTGTAATCATTGTATTTTAGTTTAATGTTTCATATCACTATGATGGGTGTAAATGACGTCATAACTCTGAGCTAAATGTCACCTTTAATGATCAGAGGAAATTATGATAGATCTCTCCTAAAACTTTATGTGGAAGAAAATAATATTATAAAGCGGTTGAAAATATAAAAACTAACTTAAGAATCTTTGCCATATTTTTCGGTAATACCTATTTACTCATCATTTAAAGGACAGCATTACATACTAGTTTTTATGTATTTAATGTATGAGTGATATGTATTTATTCAATTAATTCGATTATTTTGTGTTTTTATTATTAAGTATATATATATATATAGTATATAATTTGTTTATTCTATTTCTTTTTAACACCTAAGAATAAAGATGCAAGTTGTTATCGACTTTCTGATAGAATTTCTTAAAAAAAAACTTTCGTTCTTGTTAATAATATGCAATAACTGAAACGAAAATTCAGGTAAAGAAAGTTTTATATTACGTCACACAGAGAAGAGATTACTACCAATATAAAATGATTTTGTAATGAAATCTTAATATATTTAGTAGGGATTAAAAAATATATATCTTCTAGTCTTCTTCTGTTATCTTTTTATATATTGTACATTATATATTTTGATATTATAGAGTAACCACATTACTCTTAAATTACTATTCTGTTTTTAGACCATAACATTTTTTACTTTTATTCTGTCGTTTTCTCTTTATTTGATAATTGTTAACTTTCATCTTATGAATATTAAGTATATAATAATTATATTCAAACAGGTTTTGAAACATTCCACAATTTTTTCTTTAGTACCTCTTTCTCATTAAGTAAGTTTCTACCTTATATGTATGTAGATCATAGTATATGACACTTTAATTTCATTTTTAGTAAAAACTTATATTAACATATTTATAACGTCTTTTACCCTCCCGACTGAACGCTCTTCTTCTGAGAAAAAAGTGGAGTTAGTAAAGTATTCAAATGAAATTAATATTAAATACTAAGAACGGAGTGCGGACCATCATTACTATAAAAAGTAAAAAAAGACTTTGAAGTAACGTAGTAAACAAGTAAATAGGAGTGTACATTATATTAATTATCCAAAAAAGCGCTAAAACTTTTGCAAGAGAAACTAACTTTAAAAAAAACCTCCCGTAAAGGAAAAATAGAGATAAATCCTAAAAACCACAACATGCAAATAATTTAGTGTAATTTTTGTCTTTACTGACCTATTTATATTCGTTGAACGGATATTACGCGTTATTTTTTTGAGGACAACAGTTCTTCAAAGCAAAGTTTGATTATAATCAATAATATATAATTGATAATTAATTATCAATCCAGCATATAATTTCTGTAGCAGAAGATTTGGCACTTTGAATAGTTAGTTACACGATCATTTATTACAGCAATACAAACTAGAAATTTTCATAAACGCGTAATTGGGTGATTATATTTAAACTGGCAACAATTAAGCCGGTTGATATTGACCCGAGTCAATCATAATATGTATAGGAACAAATTGTGCCGACAAAAAATTTATAACAACCGATATTTTTGGCGAAAAAATTACTAATTCATAAATTTTTTTGATTTGCTAATAATATATTATATAAATTTATTTTATGGTACTATAAATTTTATGTGTTCTTTTTTAAAACATTATTATTTAGAAATAATAAAAAGACACTTTTTACAGACACTGTTAAATAGGCTGAGTGCCTTCTAACAGATGATTTTGACATCATGATTTATAATTCATGGTTACTATCTATTGAGATAGGTATCGGTTTGATTACTTTAACTTCGTCTTTTTAATATAAACAATAATAAATACGATTGGTTGTCATTATTTTAAACAATAAAGGTTATTCTGAAAGAGACATTACAAAAAAACTCTGTATATCGTCTAAGAATGTGCATTACACACTCGTCAAACATCGATAAACTGGCAGTTCGTCGGAAAAAAGACGGAGTAGAAGAGCAAAACTTATTTCTGCAGCAGAACACAAGTTCAAAGTAGATAAAAAGCGAAATAAAATTTCAGATCAATAGAGCCTGGGAATATAGAATCTTTTATATTTAGAGGATTCTTTTATAGTCTCATATTTAAATTTCATTTGATCTCCTTTTGGTATATGTACGATTATTATTATTCATTCTTAAGGATACTCTTTAAAAAAATGTAAATAAAGGTATTATTTTTTAAAATCCAATATTGTATCGGTTACTAAGAAGTTTGTGAAAGAAAAATTTTTATATATTTTTTTCTTTTTTCTACATAAGCAGAAAATCCCTTAAAAAAGTCATATTTTATAATTTTTTTAATAAATTTCAATAAGCTTCTGCACATGAGGCCCAGTGTTATTGTTTTGATAATTATTTTTACGTTAACTTGCTATGTACATATGTATACATATAAAGTACGTTCCCTCGGATATTCTTGTTAACTGAGTCACTGAAATCTTTAACCACTTGAGCTGAAATTTTGTAATCTAGTCAGTTTTGAGCACAACTCACATTAAAATGTTTGACATTGTTTGTAGTTCAATATGGAGGCCTATCATACTATTATAAAAAATCCAGAAAATATGGCTATCAAATGTAAGAGCCCATTTTTTGTAACGTAGAGGACGGTTAGTAATGTTTTTTTCTATTTCAAAACTCTGCGTACACCCCATTTGCATGCGCAGATGTAAGCTGAAAATCGGCTTTAAGCTGGGCTTGCGGTGATTTCAATAGTAAATGTATAAGCTTTAATATTGAGTACAATTGTGTTTTAGATCTGATTGTTTCAGTTAGAAATTAAACAGAGCGTACTATTTATCGAATTCTATTATGTTAGAAAAGCCTGGCATCAAATATTTATGTCACATCACTCATTTTCAATTATTTTTTTTTTGAAATTCAAGGAAAGATACTCGTATGAAAGGTGGAGAGATTTATACTCCAGTGACTAACTGAGTTCTCAGAGAGTAAGTAATCTTAATATGAATAAGATTTCTTGTTACATGCAACTAGCATTAAAACCAGAATAAGTAAATATTTAAAAAAATATCATTTAAAATTATCTACTATGCAGAACTTAATTATCTTAATGGTCTTTTTTTTTTCACTTTAATAGTCGAGTTTTTTATGTTTAAGAGGTTCATAAATTAAGTTTCACTGTTTATTTTTGTAGATTTGTATTATTATATTGGTAAGTCGGAAAATCTGTTTACTTGTTGTCTTGTCACTTTCTCTGTGCTTGAGCAATATAACATCCAAAAATGTACCAACTGTACCTTTATTTCGGTAAACCATTCACCAGCTCCGATAGCCGTGATCGTCTAGTGGTTAGGACCCTACGTTGTGGCCGTAGTAACCCAGGTTCGAATCCTGGTCACGGCAGCTAACAGCTGTCTCGGCGAAGCATTGCTTTTTCTTCATTATTTTTGAAAAAGTGTTCAATCATAACACGGAACTTTCAATATTACATGATTGATTCCTAAAATCTGGTTGTTAAATATGTTCGAAATCAAATATAAAATATATTTTTTGCTGTCATAGTGCTATATGAATTGTGTGAAAATCATGGAATGTTATTTCGTTTACCTTGTTTTGTTACAAAGAATGAAATAAATTAAATATGAAATGACTGATCGTTCTATGGAGACGGTTGAATCACAGTTTTTTCTAATTTAGAATAGAATTTCAATGAAAAAAAAATTCCAATTGACAAACAGAACACTTTGAATGTTTTATTTTACTAATATTACATACTTATATTTGTAAAAAAATTATATTGTTTTAAGTTATAATTTCCATAAAATGTATCATAAGTTGACTGGTGCTGGGGCAGAAAAGAGAACTTATTTTTAAGTTCCCAATTATATGAAAGTATACTTTGTCAATTTTGTAACAATAGATAAAAACTTTGAATATATGTGAATATAATTTTGTTTATCTTAACAGATTTTTTTTCAATATATGTTATTATCTCCTCTTAAGTTCCTCTCTCGTTAGGTTTACTTTCAAAGTTAGTCGTTCTCGAGTTCTGTAACTCAATATTATTTTCCTTATGTTCGATATATCACATTATTAGGATTACAGGTTATTGACACCATTTCTAATAATTTTTCTTACTAGTGACTCTTTATTATATTTTAGTTGAAATTTTGCGGGTCACGGTCGGCCATAAGTTCTCAGAAAATAACTAAATAGCTACATATGTAATATACCTATAAAAATATAATTCAAAAAAATGTAACCTCTAACTATAACTATATGACCAGTCTGATGCTTGGGTAGAAATGCCTTCATATTTCTTGTATGGTATTAGAAATCTACTAGTTCGATACAACCAGATGTTCAATCCACGAAGTATTTTAGATATCTTCGTTGAAATAAATTTGCCAAATAATAAGTTTATACACATAAAAAATTTTGTTGAAAATAAATCAATGTTTTTGAACAAGTGGCTGACAAATGTAGAGAAAAAGATGTATTTTAATACTGACTGTTATTACTTTCGTATATTATAAAATATATTTTTAACAAAATAATATCCATTTTCACAGAAATTGATTAGCTGCTAAAGCTCACTGATCAACAAGCAACTGCGGCCGTATTAATATTTTAAAAAAATCACAGAAGTCTAGACAGCAAAAAAAGTTGCGTAAGTTAAGCACTACAAATTAAAAAATAACTGAACAAAGTAAACTAAATTTCTTAGACCGGGTTATTAAAGAGGTGCATAGAAAACAAAGAAATCGTTTACAGAATTAGAATTAAATAGTTCTTATGAATTATGTAGAGTAAACGTGACGCTATAAAGCAATTCCCAAAGGCTTTGTTACTACAAACTATACCATAATCGAAGAAAATGTAAAAGACCTAAAGAAGCAAAATTACTGCATTTACTTTGACTTCAAAGTGTAATTATAATAGTACAATTGTTATTTTCTCGAAGAACCAAAATAGACTTCTTTGTTTACGATAAACATTGTAATACTTACAACTAAACGATTTGTTTTCTTTTGTCCGACAAACAAGATTTTGCCTTCGTATTGGTGTCCCGTAATTAGAAATGCTTTGATTTGTCATTTTTCCTTTTAGAATAAATTGAAAGAACCTATTATTAAACGTAATCGGATAGGTTTCTAAAACTTTAATATGAATATTATTTTTTAACTTATCATTATTACGAATATTAGCGGTAATCTAAAATATTTTGTAAATAATGTAAAAATACTATAACCCTACTTTTATTTTTAAATTATTATTTTATCCATTATCAGCCTCACTTTCAAGGCTCTGACTTTACTAAACATTAGAAGGAAGTCGATCCATTAGCCTTGATTAGTGAATTCTTGGTTCATGTCAAAGATAACACGTAGTCAATAAAGTTTGTTTGATACATTCCATCTTTTATGTCAAGAACCTTTTTTTCAACAGAACTTATGAACTAGACTGAAGTATATAAATACAAATAAAGATCTTTAAATAAATAACAATTACTATTTCACGTTACCTTTTTTTGTTTTTCTTTATATCTATACATTGAAGGGGAGGTGATCAGCTTTTTGTATTTATATTTAACGACATGATTTTACTGTTTAGTCTTATAATAATCAAACTTTTCAAACAATGTAGCAAAATTTATATTATAATGTTAAACTAAACAAAAGTTAATAGGCTTTTTATTTTGGAATTAATTGTTTTCAATTATAGTATGTTGAATATTTTATTTTGTAAGTAATTGGAAATTGTATTTTTAAGTATGTTTTTTAAAGACTTAAAGCGCCTGAAATGATAAAAAATATGTCATTATATCCGTTAAAATGGTTTACACGAATAATAATAAATCAGTCTAAATTTATTTTCCTCGTTTTTGTTAATGATCTTTTTTTACTCATTAATAGCTCTAGTAACGTTTTGTTAAGAATAATGAGCATTTATGCAAATGTAGATAAAGTGACAATAATTTCGTTTTCTTCAAAGCAACATTGAGAACTGTAACCAACTTTCAGCATTAAGGCTTCAAGGATCTAGCTGTTAATAGAGAGACAAAGTTTTGTCATAAAGCGTAGTTGTGTGCTATTTTCATCCTTTACAGCATTTCTGACATGATCTTTTTTATTTTGATACTTGTGTGTTATAGGGGAGAGTCGGATATATCGTACCACTTTTCACTTTAACTCAAATATTTCGACTATAACACGTCTTGTAATAATTAATACATATGTAAAATAAAGTTTCATATTTTAGCTTCCTAAGAAGAAGAGAACAGATCCTTGCGATTATTCTAACATTGTTAAAAACGCTTTTTTATAGAGGCTTGCCATCGGTACGATTTAGCCGACTAGTCGTTTTAATCGTACCACTAAGTCTTTAAATCGTACCATGGGTGTTTAAGTCGTACCACTGAATGAAAGACATTAAAATTCTCAATCAAATTATTTATTTTTAACTGTTAAGTAAGTAATAAAACAACATTATTTATATCTTTTAGGTAATAGAAACATAATTTTTAACTCTTAGGTTATATAAAGGAACTATAAGCTTTCTCAGTAAAATAACATGATTGTACTATCATAATGAGATCAATCAAATTAACTAATAAAAATGAGACAAATAAAAAAACAGTAAACTATAATAATAAAGTAACAGTTAACAAGAATGTTATTTGTAATATAATTATTGTGCACATTTCTTAATGGAAACAATCATGACAAATGTTTTCAAAAATTTGAAGTACACGTCTCATGTAGCCACCGTTTACAGCGAACGCATTGAATCGAATCAACTTTTGGACCCTTCTTATCATAGTAAGAACAATTGCACTTTCGACATATATTTTCAAGATAATCATTGCTGTCATCATCATCATCTAGTTCTACAACAAGTGTCTCTCCCGAATCATCGCTACTGGTGATGGAATGAGATCGTTTCCTCTTATAACTTTTGTTTTTGGCCTTGGGTAGTACTTACTATACGTACTTGCGGTAGTACTATAGGTACTTGCGGTTGGTAGTCGGGTAAATCGTACCAGTACAATTTAACCAACTACAAGTGGTACGATTAAACCAACTAAGGCATTTCTAAAACAAAAGCAAATATCCGGCATAAACTCAAAACTTAGACACGCAACAAAAACCCCAAATAATCTAGTATACAATTGTGGAATAATAAAAAAAAACTGAATAAGTATAGCTTACCTTGATTACGAGTTATCTCCTTACGAATGTACGACAATATTTATATTAATTCCTACAAAAAATGTTTTTTTTTATTACGTGCACAGTTGTTAACTCACGTCGATTTAAACTAGTGGGTGAAGAGGGATGGTCTAGGGCCACGATTTGGCGTTGTCAATGTAAAAAAAATATTCATTAAATGGGAAATTTAGAGGTGGTACGATTTAAATGCTAGTACGATATAACCAACTCTCCCCTATTAATAAATAGTTTTTGCCCGCGACTTCAACTGCGTCAATTATGTATAGCCGACCGGGCAAACCTTATTCCGCCCTAAAGGCTATAAATAACCAAATATTGGAATTTATTAAGTTATTTTTTCTATCGAACAGAATTAAATATCCTATTTCCGTGACCTGGTTTTAAGCTATCTCCTCACTAATTTTCAACCATACTCCTACCGCCGTTCTTGACTAATAAACAGTGTATCAAACACAACTTTTTTTTAAATATATATTTATGTAGATGGTGACTCTCCTACTGATATACATATATTTGTTCGACTTCACGTCTTACTTACATAAACATAATAATTTAAAGTTTATAAAACTTATTTATCAGGTTCTTAATTTGATTGTTCAAGTCCATCTTAATTTTTGACCCATACGTTTTCTTTAATATATAATGTAATTTTTAAAAATCTTTTATTCTTTATTGTGCCGTATCAGGTATTTGTTACGATATTGATCTATTTTAAAATTAATTTACATTCTTGCACGATTGAAGAAATCAAATTCATACTAATGTGTTAGTTTTCAAAGAAAATCTAATATCGATATAAAAATATACAGCGTATGTGATGTCTTAAAATAAAACAAAATTATTATGTAACCTATTTAAAATAATACGGAATTTACATTCCTCTCTATCTTTCTTTGTTCATCACAGAATCATTATTAAAACAGAACGTTGTGCGGTATTTAAATTGATTGCAGAGATACAATGGCAAATATTTATGTTTCAGATACATTCTTAGGAACATTATTAAATATTGGAGACATCGTTGCTTATTTTTCAGTCCTTCCAAGATTGTTTTTAATCAAATCTCATTCTCATATATAATTATGACTACCATTCATAATGATGTCGATTATAAAAATATATATATTAAAAATAATAACAATTTAACAAAAGATATTTTATACTTTACTTATAGACAAAGAAAATATTTTTGAATAAAAAATTAGAAAGAAGTCATAACTATAACCATTGTTAATTAATTACTTAGACATGTTTTAAATATTCAGAGAAAGACTACCAGTGCTCAAAAAGGCTTTTAAATTGATATAATTTAATTGAAACAGAAAAAGTAAAACTTTTTAGAGATATGTAATTTGCTTTAAAATAATTATAATGTGTTTGAGATAAATAAACATTATTATTATTATTATATTATTATTATTATAATAACTTGAGATGTTTAAAAGCAAATTTCTACACTACAGACAATACTTCTCAGAAATTATTTAATAAACTCAAAAATTATAATTAAAATTCGTACATAATAATGAGTTATTGTATGCGAAACAATTATTTATAAATTAAAAGAAGTGAAATGGTTTAAAAGTTTATTTATTATTATTAAATATATATTTATCGTTTATGTTAAGACAAGCTTCTATTTCAATATAAATGTAGTTTATCATATCTAAATCTATTATAGAAAGCGCTGCAAAAATTTTGCTATGTAAAATAATTTTATCTATCAAATTTATTACTATCTGCGCAGTTGACTTTTTCATTAAGTTTGTTTAGTAAAAATAGTGTTATGGAATCTACGAAATGACTGTTACTTTATACAATTATGAGTGAAAATAATAATTACAAGGGTAAGTTATTCATTAAGAAGCTTTTGCCTTCAGTATCCCTCGCTTTTACCCTTTTTAAATAATCCACAATGTCAATTTATTTTTGTTTTCTAATGTCAGAAACCATTTTGTTTTTTGTTTCATTCGACGCAGATCACGTCCAAAATGCCCTCGGATTGAAAAGTTTGTTTTGCGTGTTGACAGTCAAATAATTATTAAAAAACTTAGGGAAGCTGTTATTTATTTTGTAAATAAATAGTTAAATTATATTTACTTTTTTATTATGTCCTTTATGATTTTTAGTAAAGTAATATTCGTAAACTGTATATTAGTTATTAAAACACATTGTTGCTATCAACTGTTCTATCTGTTAAATTGGTTATGCATTTGGTAGTATGATGATTCGTTATCCAAAACTATAGTATCTGAAGCGTACATTCCAGTAAGTTAATTTTAAAGTACATACATATGAAAAATTGGAAGTATATTTGTTTGATAGTTTCTTTTCAAAGGCTTATCTTTACTTTTACACAGTTGAAAATTCCCTGATAATAAGAATTTGCATTTTGCTTGATTAAACGTTTCAAGCATCACATAGTTTTGCCAATCGTACGGTAATTTTCTAGTTTATTCCGTCTCAAGTAGCCCTCAACTCCTCATCTGAGAAGCATCCTTAAAGATCTATTCAACTATCCATAATTAAAATCCAAAAATAGAATATTTTCAACGAAAACTAAAACTTCTTATTAAATAATTATTAAAACAAAAATTTATAGAAATTTGCAAACAATTTTATTCTTACTTATGTACCGATTTTGAAATTACGACGGATAATTGTAGCCTTGACGTAATATAAAAAATCAAAAATCTTTTTGCAAATAAATATTTGTATCAAAAATTAAAATAAAGTCATCTAAACGAGGCAAGATAAACCTACAAAACTAGCACACCCAACAGACGTTATCCTGTCATGTCAAAGATATAATTCCGACTAGGGACCTATTTAAGGGCAATCATTCGGTCTTAATGCCGGCCAAAGATTTCTCTGATAGAGACCTTGATTCCAACCAATACCACTAACTTACACATGTATAACACAACATTTTCTGATGATTATGAAATGTATGTAGAGCAAGACAAAAGTATTATTAAGTCATCATTACAAATTTGAACAAATTTCCTTTTATTCTTAATTGATTAACGTTCTTATCGCATCATTTGGCGTAATTTTGAAATAAAGGCTATTTACTCTTTATGGTATTAATACAAAATGACCTTCCCTTGTTATATAAATTTATAAGGGTGTAGTTATGTGAGCATGCTGATACTTAATTCTGACGCCACACCTAGTGAAGATGTTTATCTTAACGGCTATCATCCGTTTTGTAATCATTGTATTTTAGTTTAATGTTTCATATCACGGTGATGGGTGTAAATGACGTCATTACTCTCAGCTGAATGTCATCTTCAATGAACAGCGAAAATAATTTTGTACCTCCTGTAGCTCTCTTAAATCATTATGTTAATGAAAAATATATTTTAAATGTTTCAAAACCTCCATGAATTATAGCCTTGTTGACTTATTATAAGAGTATGTTTTTTTAATTATGTACTAATAATATAAAAACAAATTATTTATATGGCATGATACTTGTATGAGTCAATATAAAACATTGGTGTAAACTCCAGCGTATTGTCTATTTAAAAAAAAATGTATTTATGCAATTCGTTAAGTAAGCTTACCTAATACCTTAAGTTAGCAAAGGTCATTCGAACATTGTTCTTTAATGCCTATATTTATTGTTGTAATACCTAGCTAATATTTAAAACAATGTAATAACCGAAGTTTAATAAATAACTTTAATGTTAGGGGCCTCCTTCTTTGTAATATTGAAACCATTTCCCATTGAATTATTCCTTCTGAAATTTTACATCTGAAGATGCTGGGGATTCGTGTGAAGAAATTACGTACCATTAAATAATTTAATTTTAAATGCAATATTTCCTGTCTCAAACAAAATTATTCCAATTCAGATGATAAAATATTACGACTGCATTTTGTATCGGTCAACGAGAAGTGCTGTTCACTTAACTTAAAAGTAAAGCAACATTGGCCTCATTGAGAGAAGAGAACGTTACCAAAAAGCATTTATAAAAACGACATTTCCAATACATATATTTTAAATGTTTCAGTCCTGAATGTTACATAGAAACTTTTATACATATATTTATTATTATTTAAACGCAACAACTGAAAGCAATGATTGTTAATTGAACACAAGAAAAAAAAATTAGTTTCAAACTATATCTCAATGTACAAATCAATATTGATATTTAAAAAAACTACGAAACATATTAGATTTTTCCATAAAATTCTTTTGAATTACATAAGTTAGATTATGATAATAAGTTCCTTTGTTGGTGACGGAGTCCTAAATAAATAAAAATACAAGTAAACGATTTTTTCTTATTTAATCAAATAGGTACAAGAGGATTACTAATGTAAAATATTTATGTTACTGAATGTGTAGTGTGTACATACTTATGAGGAACGGGACTATAAAAAAATATTTTTAATGTCATTTTCTTATTTTATTTTGTAGATTATTCATTGTCTAAAGCGATGTTTTGAAAGAAAACATCTTAGTAATATGATATCCAATTATATTAATTATAAAATTAATTTCAACAGAATTTGACACCATTATTCAACTATTTCTAAAAGAGTTCTATTTTTACAAAATGCAAATTTGTAATAATAACAAAAATAAATTCTATTTCGAGAAAATATAAAACGTGGAAAATCCCCTTGAAGTTTTCCGTTTCAACAAGTCACTCTTATCGCCATACCTCTACTCCTTGTCTAAATCTAAAAATAGTAGTGTAATTTTCCGCGACGATGAACCAGCTGCCAAAACAACAGATACCCATAAAAAACACTATACGCCTCACTATATACACCACAGGAACACGACACTATACAAAAGTCACGTCAATTGATTATTATCAAGCATACATTTAATCAAAAAATGACATGTTTAAGTTATTTACATAAATTAAAATAAATATTCTGTGATATTGAAATAGTAGTGTCTTTAATTAAGTCCTATATTGATACAAACTTGAAGAGTATAATCGTGTTAATTTCATAATTCCTATTAGAAATAATATTTTAAGACAATTCTTTTAAAACATAATTAAGATAGTACTTACGGTCGTTTTTCGTACGAACATGTTAAGATTCCTAAACATAAATATTTTACATCACTCGTTGTACCTGTCTGATCTAATAAGAAAAATTCGTTGCCTCGTATGTTTTTTTAGATCTAATAACCAACGAATAATTAAATAAGTTAATTTGAAATTATAAGTAGATCATGTAAATTTCAGTTTCAGTTTGTATAATTAGGCGAAATTTTAAAACCTATTTTAATCCCCTTTTTACTTGTACACTTTGACTATACAAATTTGATTTCGTTATGAATGATAATTTTATTGTCAAGTATTTACAAAGAAAAAGAAGTTTCTTATTAGTTATTTGGAACTCCGTAAAGAGGTTGCAGATTCATTGAAATTGATTCAAAAAAAATTCATCAAAATTAGTCACGGCCTCTTTACGAATTAGCTACGACCACTTATTATTTTTGTCACAGTACGAGTCATTCAACTTATTACACATAACTGTGACGTCATTAAGCTGATAGTTTCATAAATTCAGTTAAATAACACTTACAAAATAAGTAAGAAAATTTAAAACATTTTTTATTTTAGATTTAAACCTTTTTTTGAACGAGACGTACTCTAAAGCTGCTTCACATTTAAACATATTTGAAGTTGTTGAGCGTATTTCAAGTTAGTAAAGTCGAGATGTCGTCATTTTTTGAAGCGCTTAGTGCTTCTTTATGTAACTATCTTCAACATTAAATTCTCTATGCAATTAAAACTTATATTTTTAATCACATACATTTTTGTATCAGAGATTTATGATTTTTGCTATATTTTCATTTAACTTTATCATGTGACGTAACCTAAAATTTAATAATATTTTGTAAACAAATAAATAGTTCAAAAAAATGCCCTTTAATAGATAGAATTTATATTTGAATATTGGTATGTTCAATGAAACAAGAAATTATTACATTTGTTTTAAAATACCTTTAACATCTAGCTATGTCGTTTTTTTTTTATTTTAAGCCACACACTCCCGATGTTTCAGACATTTTTCAACAACCATAATCATGGACAGATGAAATGAAAAATTTTTATCCTAGAACTTCGGAAAATATTAGTTTTCTTTAGATGTAACATATTCTTAAGTGGCTTATATGCCTTAATTATGCAGTGAACTAAGATGCAAAAGTCTTAATAAGACTTAAAAGTCTTCATTCAACAAAGGGTATCGTAATAACGAACCTAAGAATTTCTTTACATCTATTTACATCTTTCACTTCGTTCTTTAACCTATCTTTGATGTTCGTATATTGAACAACCTGTATAACGACCGTAAGCTTACTTATTACTTTAGTTTCTTGTTCTTATAGAGTATGTGAAACGGTACAGATATTATAAAATAAGAGCGTATTTAAATGGAAGAGAATCAAAAATTGTAAGAGACTTATATATTTTTTTTCATAAACTCTTCTTAACGCTTATGATGAATAAATTATGGTATTATGTTTATGTATAATTTAAAAAAATATATGCAAAATTGCATGGGCTACTTTAACATAAGAAGCTTGTTTGTAAATATACATATATATTATTCAAAACAGAAATAACAGAAAAATTTAAGATGATATGCTGTGCTGCCGAAAACTTTGATTAAGTATAAAAATCTTGCAAACAAAATTACCACTCCACAAAGTTAAATTTAGATATTATTTTGTTATATGTACAAGTAAACTACAACATGGGGTCTTTCAAGAAGCAAGTGTTCAGGCTCCTTTTCAAACAAGGCCGGCAACGCATCAACAACACCCCTTGTGTTGCAGATGTCCATGGGCGACGGTAACTACTTACCATCAAGTAGGCCGTCTGCTCGCTTGCCCCTTAGGGCCATAAAAAAAAAAAAAAAAATATTATCAAGTACTTTTTGTAACGAAAAACGATCAATTTTATATCATTAAATCATTTTACAGAAATTTTATTAATGCCAATTATTTATCTCATATCAGAAGTATTACATGTTTTGTACTATGAAAACCAAATAATTTTGCTACCTAAGTACTAAACAAAAATAAATTACCCTTTTACTTCTCAAATAAACCCAACTTAATTGATAGACTAAATATCATCCGCTACTTAAAAGTTAATATTAAAAACATTGTCTTATTTATTTTGAAATGAAATATTAAAGTCAATTATCGTTAATAATTTCATCACTTAAAAAAAGACTATAGTATATATTTATATTACAATAAAACGTTAATAAGAAGAATACTAAATAGACACATACAATACAGAAAATTTACAAGAAAATTCTTATCCATAATTTGGTTCTAACTTACGGAAAAGCTTAGTTATAAATGATCGGAAAAATAACAGAAGTTTATTATAAAAACAATTCAAATCAAACAAGATAAAGGTAAGGCTAGTTAATACACCAGTTATATAGGTAAATTGTTTTACTATTATATCTTAATTACTTCCACTAATTAATTGACAACTGAAATTAAAAAAAAAACTGTCTCTGTATCACCAAGGCATCCGAGGGAACCCTTTAACGATACAAAAAAAATATTACATACTATAAATAAGTTAATGTGTACACAAATATATTGATATTGTATTATATTGTTCCAAATTATATGTGACCGCGTAGCATCACGTCAATAGACAAAATTGTATACTGATTGATGTACTATTTTCTTTATTTCATAGAAAAGAAAAACACTAAATATAAATTTTCATAAAATGTAAGAGATTTGAAGCTTGGTTACAGAAATGAAGAAAATTGAAAAATCGACTCTGGTAAAAACATAGTAGAGAGAAAAATTATTTATAATATAATATAAGGTACATATGTACCTGTTTCAAATTAATTGCGGTTTACTACGAATTCGAGTAGTTTCTACTTCCTCTTTTACCCTTAAATATATAACTGAGGCGTCCTTATTTTATATCACAATTCCAAACATCATAGAAACGTTGATAACATTAACACTTATTATAAAACATTACGTTCACATAAAACCTTTAAAATTCATTATAATTTTATGAACTATGCTGTACTTGTGGACCAGATAAAACTTACCATTAGTAAGAGTTATTAATAGTTTCCTATTATTTTAAAAAGTCAAAGGAAAATAAGTTTATAATAAACCCAGCTCCATTGGGCATGCGAATAATTTTAGTACATTTATTTTATATATCATCAGATAATTTCACAACTGTTATTATAAACATCATAATGGTTTCATAATAATACTATATATAATTCCGTACAAGACTTAAACCGAGCCACATTTGGTACAATTAAACTTGCTGACGTTTCCACACAACAGCTGACATTAATTACACTTTGATTTATTTAATAACTGGCTTTTGTGTGACTACATCTGAGTGGAACGAGTTTTATTACCTTTTAATAATATATTTATGTATTTTCAAATTAAGGCAGTTTTTATACTTCAGAATTGTATTTAATGTCATAGATTTTATCACCATAATCGGTGAAATGTGTGTAAAATTAAATGTATGCAATAAGGTTGGTAATGTTTTTATGATCACCTCAGCATTTTTCACTGTTGGTCTATTTTGCGATTAAATTTCAAAAGTATCTTAGTATTTTTGTTTTGTTCATCATTAGTTGTGGTTATATGTATACTTTTTTTAAATCACAATATTTTTCTCAACCTTATGTGCTTTTAATTATCTTTCTTACCGTACGCATCAAACTTCTGAAGCAAAAGAAGATATTCAGATTACAAATGTCGATTCATAAGTTTTTATGTGAAATTTTTTAAATAGTGTCTGCTAACCGGAAAATATTAATATGGGTTGCATGGGCTGGTTTCTTAACAAAGTTATTTAATTCATAATTTTTTTAAATAATGGCTAAAAAACTGCATACTCCCGACGTTTCGGTTACTTCTCAGCAACCGTGATCGCGGACAGATGAGATGTGAATGCCTTGCATGTAGTTTTTCACAAAAATAAACCCTGAAGTATATCCGAAAAATATTAGTTTCATTTAAATAAATATTATGAATTTAATAAAGTATTTTAGAATGTAAATGAAAATAAATTATACTGTTCGTAAAAATTCATATAAATATATGATATAAATTTTGTGGTACATCCGTTTGATCTACATATTTTTCATATACACTGAATAGTCAAACTATGTGCAAACGATTATTACATAATTTGTTTTTATTAGCCAAAGACCGTAATGATTATGTTTACGAAATATTCAATAATATTGAATTAAAATTTACATATCTTTACTCTTTATCAAATATTACTATAATATTATTACTGTCACTTTTGAATCCTGGGTCTAAAATCATTTCTAGGAAAAACCAATACATTAACTATTTAAAACTACAAGGCTGGATTGTAGAACATAAGAAAATGATACACATACCTTAATAACTTCTTATAATCCTCAGTATTAAAAAATCATTATCAAACCGCAAAGAAAACAAAATTTTAACCCGTTTTTTATTGTTAAATTGTAAACTGTAAGAGTGCTTTATGGTAAAACTGTACATCTTGGTTAGCAACTAGATCCCTTAAAGCATTAATTCTCAAAACTTGGTCACAATTCCCAGTGCTGTTATCAAGAGTTCAAACTCGTTGCCGCTTTACCAAAATTTGTATAAATATTCTCAATTCAAAAAATAGTGTTTCGAAGGAAATGAATGGGTAAAATAAACATCTTCAGCCAAATAGATGAAATCAATTTAAGGCTATTCACTCGTTAAAAATCATTCCTAACCGTTATAATCTTAAAATTATTCTCAAGACTCTCAGATTTGTAAAAGGCTGTCATATTAAGCACAACTATTATTATTAATTTTAATCTATTTTAACAATTCAAATATAACTATTACTACAAAACATTAAGAATTAAATCAATCAAGAAAAATTCAAAAATTAAAAACAACTAAATACATAATTACATCTAATTTTAAAACACTCTTTTTTATCATTAGTATTACTACCGATTTATTACGAAAACTCAGATATTGTTTTACGTTTCTGTCTGTCAATAAAGCATCGCAATAGATAAATTATACAAACACAAAATTCAAAACGAATCTACCAAGGGCTTTAGAACAAATGTTGTTACTTACCAGTTTGAGATAAAAGCTACAAACAAATGAACATGTTTTAAACTTGTAGGCACAGAAATTTAGCCGAAGGCCTCACCGAGTTATCGTTTAGATAACAAGTAATTAGATGTTTTTACATTGTATTTTTGTGATATTACATTTCACAAGATTAGCATCGTCCCTCGCGGAGACTGTCCAAAATATGCAATTAACATTATGTTCTATCACTACTCTTTTAAGATCTTTTTGATCCATTAACAAATAACCAAAAACCCTATATCAGCTGGTCACTAATGTAAATAGATTATATATTTTTGTATTCCGTCAACTTTATTATATTGAAAACAGGATTGTTGATCGAGAGATATGTAAATTTTGTATTAAAGTATTTCAACATCGTTGAAATGACCAACTTTATATTATATTGCATGTGACTTTTAAATTTAATGATAATAGAGTAAATAATATGTAAATGGAGAAATAATACATAATTATTATATTTTTCATATCCACTAAAGTGGGTTACTTTAAAAATAGCAAAATTACTAGCAATTATAAGTAAGCAACAATTGTTAAATACCTATTTTCAAAAAAACTATTATTAGTAAAAATGTGTAATAATTGTTATTTCAGAAGAATTATAGACTCAGAAATGAGTATATTATACGAGTATAAGTAATTCATATAATTCATACTCAAAATTGAGCGCAATGTACATATATGTAGAGGGAGAGAGATATTTTACTACGAGAAAATAAGTAAGCAGAACATTATTGAACATATGACATTATATTATTATAACAACAATAAAAATATTATATTGCGTTTCAATCCATTCCTTCGATGTAATGTATTTTCCTCTTGCATTTCAAGAACAAATTTCCAGTAGCAAAAAAATGTACACATAAGCGGAAAAAAGTGTAAGAATCCCGTCTAAACTACAACCTTTTCGTCTCACACTGACTTAAATATATTTATTTTCTCACAGTACCAATTACGACTGGTATTGAAAAAAGTATTCGCAGGTAAACAGGAAAATGATATCAAATAAGAAAAATATCTGTTTATCACCGGAAATAATGTTAAACAACTCGAACGAAGTTATGAGTTAGTTATGAAATGATAATAAATATCTTCCTTTATATTATATTTAATGATCAGTGCATCACCTACATTATAGACTACAGAACGAAAAAAATAGTAACTCTTTTTAAACCATCTGAGGCACCAGCCAAGTGCATCCAAAGAATTCATTAAACATACAGACGTACAGTAAAAGTATATAAATATAAACATGTATGTAAAGATTACATATTTGAGAGTTTTCCAATTTTATAAATTATGAAATATAATATTCCACACATATAAATATTTTACCTTATTTAAATGGTTTTTAACTCCTACAAATTAAATGTGTTTAATAATTATGAAATAACTATATTTAAAGATAAAAAAGATACTCATATACGTTTTATTGATTGGATTTAGCAAAACATTCTATTTTGCTTTAATATTTAAGCCGGTTCATACAATACGAGAACTAGGAGCTGAGCATTGAGTAAGTTCACGACTCTTATACAGGTTATTCATAAAACGATCACCAAAGAACAGGTAAAGAGCGAAGTGAAAGAAACGATATAAATAGATGTACAGAAATTCTTACGTTCGTTATTACGATACGCTTTGTTGAATGAAGATAAAAGTCTTGTTAAGACTGTTTCATACCAGTTTTCTTTACCAGCTTAGATATTAGGAACAAAACATAAACGTTTCATGACTTAGAAATGTTAATGAACAAATTTTAAAAGTATGTAACTTTTTTCTGTCTCAGTACATAGATGTTTAAGATATAATTCTCAAAATTGTCGAATAATTACAGTTACTTGAAGAGTCAACAGTTTCTATTTTTAAATACTCAAGTTAGGCAGAAAATAAAGACCAATTGAAGTAAAAAGAAAAATAATTTACAAAAATGTAGTGATATTTTTGAACGTTTCAAATTATTTTAGCAGATGTAAGGAGGATATTTAGGAGATATTTACACATTATAGAACAAAACTTTCTGAAGAAAACACACTAATTAGTCCCGTTTTATAACTGAAATTGAAAAATTAAAATAAAAAGCCATACGGTGGGATTTTCTTAGCAGTCTTGTCTAGAATATTCTGAAACCTCTACAGATGAAACCTGAGTCCTCTTTTATTTCAATGTTGAAACTCATAATGACTATGAGTGACATTTTTGTGAAATATATTTTTTTGGCCATATGATAACTTTTTATAAGTCAAGGATCTCCGGAACATCATCATCTTTAGCAGTCTATTGATGCTCACTGTTGCCGTGTGGTGCCGGCTTAGAATGTCACCACCCCATTTCCTCCCGTGGGTGTCGTAAGAGGCGACTAAGGGAATAACAACCGGATGACGGGCAGCAGCGTCATCCGAGTACATTTTAAATCCGACTGCGATCGCCAACCCGCCTGCCAAGCGTGGCGATTATGGCAAGAACCCCCCAACATGCACAACACGACCACAAACCGGCCCCTAGTCCCCGGCGGCTCCGCTATTCCTGGTCATCGTGGTAGCGACCAAGGTAACGGCGGGGCAAGGGGTGCTAAGAATCTCCGGCAGAGATCCGGCTACCACAAACAACGACGGATCGACCTGGCAACACTAAACACGCGTACACTGCGGACCGACGAGAAGATTGTCGAACTAGAGGAAGAATTGAGCAGGTTACGATGGGGTATCCTAGGATTATCTGAAGTCCGAAGACAGGGGGAGGGCTCGATAATCCTTAAATCCGGTAACTTGCTCTATTTCCGGGAAGGCGACCTTCAGTCCCAGGGTGGTGTCGGGTTTCTCGTCCACAAGTCCCTTGTCCACAATGTAGTGAAGATCGAGAGTGTGTCGACCAGGGTGGCGCTCCTGATACTCAGAATAACCAAACGGTATTCGTTGAAGGTCATTCAGATGTACGCCCCGACCTCGGCACACTCAGACGATGAGGTGGAAATTATGTATGATGACATCTCCAGAGCCCTACATAACTCCAGAACCCACTACAGCGTGGTCATGGGTGACTTCAATGCCAAGCTAGGAAAACGAAGCGGTGAAGAGTCACGACTGGGAAATTTTGGGTTTGGAAGTCGGAATCATCGGGGCCACATGCTGGCTGGCTTCATGGAGAAGGAGGAACTCTTTATGATGAACTCCTTCTTCAAAAAGCCCGAACAGCGAAAGTGGACCTGGATCAGCCCCGACGGGGTAACCAAAAATGAGATAGACTTCATCATGTCGACAAAAAAGCACATATTCAATGATGTCTCTGTGATCAACTCGCTTAAGTGCGGCAGCGATCACCGCATGGTAAGAGGCACATTGAATCTTAATATCGTGCTCGAGAGATCTCGCTTGATGAAGCCTACTCTCCGGCCTATACCCATCCAAATCCAAAACTGCGAAAGTTTCCAGCTTGAACTCCAAAATCGCTTCGAATGCCTGAATGGCGATGTGGACGAGTACAATGACGGGTTTGTAGAAGCCGTCCGTACGGTGGGGTCCAAGTACTTTAAGACCCGCCGTACCAATGCCACCAGAAAGCTCTCAGACTATACTCTCGAGCTCATGGAGGAAAGACGTGAGGTGGTTTTCCGTTCGTCAAGTGATGCTTGTCGATACCGGCAGCTCAGCAAGCGGATCTCAAAGTCTCTTAAGCGCGATCTGCGTCGGTATAATACCGAACATATTAAAGATGCTATAGAGCGGAACAGAGACTTCAAAGCTTTTGCAAGAGATCTGACTGCTGGACATAGCCGGTTAAACAAGCTGAAGACTGACGACGGCAGAATCATATCGTCGAGGCCCGAGCTTTTGAGGGAAGTCGAGACTTTCTATAGACGGCTATACACGTACACAAGAGAGCCCGCTTCCAATCTCGCTGACGACCCAAGAGCGAGATTAACCCGACATTACTCCGAAGATATCCCGGACGTCAGCTTGCACGAGATTCGAATGGCTCTCAAACAGCTCAAAAACAACAGGGCACCGGGTGATGATGGAATAACGGCCGAGCTACTGAAGGCGGGTGGAGAACCGATCCTTAGGGCCCTTCAGAAACTGTTTAATTCCGTCATACTCGAAGGACAAACGCCACAAGCGTGGCACAGAAGAGTGTTTTGGTATTGTTCTTCAAAAAGGGTGATAACACCCTGCTGAAAAACTACAGACCCATCTCACTTCTGAGTCATGTCTACAAGCTGTTTTCGAGAGTCCTAACGAATCGCCTTGCACGCAGGTTAGACGACTTCCAGCCTCCCGAACAAGCCGGTTTCCGAAAAGGCTTTAGTGTAGTAGACCACATACATACGCTGCGGCAGGTTATACAGAAGACCGAGGAGTATAATCTACCTCTTTGCTTGGCGTTTGTGGACTATGAAAAAGCCTTTGATTCGATCGAGACCTGGGCTGTACTGCAGTCTCTCCAGCGGTGCCAAGTAGACTACCGGTATATTGAAGCGCTGAAGGGTTTGTACGAAAACGCCACCATGTCAGTCCGATTACAGGATCAGACCTCGAAACCAATACCTCTGCAGCGTGGTGTCAGACAAGGGGATGTTATCTCCCCAAAACTGTTCACCGCTGCATTGGAGGACGTCTTTAAGGTTCTGGACTGGAAAGGACTTGGCATCAACATAAATGGCGAGTACTTATCACACCTTCGGTTTGCTGATGATATCGTAGTCATGGCTGAGACCGCGAAGGACCTGAGTACAATGCTCGATGATCTCAATAGAGCCTCCGAACGAGTTGGTCTTAAGATGAACATGGAGAAGACGAAAATCATGTCTAATGTCCATGTTGTACCGACTCCTATTAAGATCGGAGGCTCTACGCTCGAAGTTGTTGACAGCTACGTATACCTGGGACAAACGGTCCAGTTAGGTAAGTCCAACTTCGAGAAAGAGGTCAATCGTCGAATCCAACTCGGCTGGGCTGCGTTCGGGAAGCTACGTAGAATCTTCTCGTCCAGAATACCGCAGTGTCTCAAGACAAAAGTCTTCGACCAGTGTGTGTTGCCAGTGCTAACATACGGCACTGAGACGTGGCCGCTCACGATGGGCCTTATTAGAAAGCTCAAGGTCACTCAAAGGGCAATGGAGAGGGCTATGCTCGGAGTTTCACTGCGTGATCAAATCAGGAATGAGGAGATCCGCAGAAGAACGGGAGTCACCGACATAGCCCGAAGAATTGCAGTACTTAAGTGGCAGTGGGCAGGGCACATCGCTCGCAGAACCGATGCCCGATGGGGCCAACGGGTTCTCGAGTGGCAACCACGAACTGGAAGACGCAGCGTGGGTAGGCCCCCAACAAGGTGGTCCGACGACCTGGTGAAGGTCGCGGGAATCCGCTGGATGCGGGTGGCACAAGACCGGTCGTCGTGGAGATCCTTGGGGGAGGCCTATGTCCTGCAGTGGACGTCTTTTGGCTGATGATGATGATGATGATGATGATGCTGACCAAAGGGTCATTCGTGCATGGAGAAGGATAGAGTATTAATCACTACCATTTTGCTTCAATCTCATAATTTGAAATTATAATTCCGGTGTTATTGTATTATAATCTCTTATGTGAAATGTGAAATTTTGTATTAAAACTCTCCAAAATGTTTGTGAGTAATATGTTATTGTTTAGGGGTCAAATGTGAAAAAAAACATAAAGAAACCTTCACAAACTTCTAGTTTGTATGTACTGCATTATTAGTATATCTTATTTAATTATGTTTGATGACAAAAAAAAATTTCATACAGGTTAAGTACTAAAATAAAGCAAATTTTTAACAAATCTCGAGTACGGCAAGGGAAATTTATCTTAACATATATATGTGGAAATGAAAAGGGTAAACTAGCATTTTATAGGCGGGATAATATTTTTTTCGTTTTGGTTGAAATAAACTGAAATGTATATATATGTAAAACATTTCCAAATAATCCTAAAACTTATGATAAAAATATAAAGCACTAAAAAAAGAACGAACATAGCTACAGAATATTCTTATTTCACAAATCGACATAGATTACGGATAATCCACCCACAGATTCCAAAATGGAACTGAGTATTCGATATTAATTTTAGACTTAGAGATATATATATAGGATTTGAGAAAAAAGAGGCCACGAAAAAACGAATATCCAAATACAATTTTGCCCGTCGAGAAAGTCATTTTTATTTAGGTTCATACTTCTACGAATATATACATATATTACAGTACGCTCACTAACTACAGTACGTATATAGTAAACTCTTGCAGGATAAATTTATTAATATTCCTTAACTCAAATAATTCCTTACATTAGTAATCCTCTGGTACCTGTCTGATCAAATAAGAAAATTTGGTTTACTCAAATTCTTGTTTGGTTAGGACTCCATCATCAACAAAGAATATTATTTTTCCTACATTTTATTTATATCAGAGGTAAATATATGAATAAGATTTAACTTGGTTAGTCGTACATGTATATTTTATAAGCAATGCCCACTGATAGACCGTTAAAACAAAAAATTTTAGAAAATTCCTGTATATTATCGAGCACTTTACATTCCTGTATATTATTGTTAGTTTCAAAACTTATAAATGTTTTCTTTTTGGGTGGAAATAAAATACCTCAATTTTATTTGTCCTCAGTAAACTCACTGTGGCTTTACTGTGCTTTTAAATAAATAGCAATTTATTCTGAACCTCACCAGTAAGCGTTGCAAAAATTAAATATTGTATTTTATGCTATGATATGAGATGACAAAGACATCAATTGTGTTTGAATATTTTTTGAGACCCAGTTAAATTATAACTCGGTTTTGTTTCAAAAAAGACTAACTATTAAAGTTATTTATTACCTATAAATAATACAAGACAAACTAACCAGTCGATTTAGTCGACGTAATATAAATTATGCCCTAAAATAAAACGCGTTGCTTTTCATTATTATAGCAAAATAGTGTCTCAACAACTCTAGTCGTATCTAAAGTCTTTTGGTCATTATCTTAATCGTGAACAGCATCCGCACATACTAACACGAGGACTTCTGTGACAGTTTTTTATGAAATAGTTTTTAAGTAGTTTATATTTAAAATAAAAAAATTACATTCAAAAATTATATATGTTAAAAACAGTCTTTTTATGTATCTTTTTTATATAACAAGAGAAATTTAAATAAAAAAGAGATTTTTTTTAGTACCAAAATTACTCATTTAGCTTGAAGTGAGAATAGAAGAAGTATTCATCATACTATAAGAGAGTTTTAACAATGACAATCAAACGCATAACAGCTATTACCTTATAATTTGTTAGTCTTATCCTCATTCCTTTTCTACATAAGCACATATCAACTAAGAAGAAGAAAATAATAATTAAAATCAAAATGGCTTTATATAAACGTTGATTATTAAATAATTAGTTTTTATTTCGATATTACCGAAGAGCACAGAGAATATGTATGTAGGTATATTGTTAAAAGGTACCAAGATATTTTAGTTGAAGTAATTAATTTCACTAAACTATCATCATCATTTCAGATCAATTTTTTGTCATTTGAGATAGCCCCACGTAAAAAACACAATAAAATATAATAGAAAAGTGTATTATTGACAAAAAAATTAAAGTTAAATTAATATTGAATAACTAATTTACTTAGATAAAGTACAACCATGTTGTTATTTGAAAATTTGTAAATTTCATTAATGTAATTAAGTTCCTCTCAAAAAGTTCCCGAACCGAACGGGAGTAAACTATGTTAAAAAAAGAGAAAATAAAAATGAAGAAGTCCCTTATAAATAATATCAAAAGTTTTCTTCAGGTTAGGTTAAGTTTCTTCTATAGAAAGCTCTTTTTTATATAAAAAATAATTAACAGGACTACTTAATACGTTTATGCTATTTGAGCGAAAGTTAAAAGCAAAGCTTGAAACAGAAGAAATAAAACCAATCCTTTCAATACAGGAAAATATAACAACATAATATGTCAAAGAGAAAATGTTACATACATATGTAGACTCCAAGAAAAAAACTAGTTAAACAAGGTATTTTAAAACTATTAAGGGATGCCTAAAGGAAATTTTTTAGATAAAAATAAATACATGTGCTTAAAATAAGCAAATTTTGTGGAGAGATTGACGAATTCCTCAAACTTATAAAACATCTTTTTTCTTAATGAATTTCAAAGGCGTTCTTCAAGAAATCAAGGAATTTATAATGTCAATGTTTACACTGTCATACGAAAGAAACAAAAATAAAATATGCAATTGAAATTTGTAGGTAGAACTTTCATAGATATATATTCTAAATAACATAATAAATTCTTACATTATAAAAAAAGACTCACTGCCACACACTTGTTTATAGAAGTAATTATTTTGAAATTTTATATTCAAATACCTCAATGTGTTAAAACTATTTTTTTCTTTATATTCATTTAAAACCTAGTTAGTTCTTAAATATAGGATATGTTGCATGTACCTGGACGCAACTCTGAATGTGTATAATGTAACTTTGTTGCAACGTAATTAAATCAGGATTTCTCAACATGGTTCCAGCGATGTTGAAGTACACCATGTTTGTGTTAGGTTGTTGGATGTGGCGATTTTGATTGGCTCTCCAGTCTACGATGCTTTGACTTGTTGAGGCTAAATTGTCTGAAATAAAATTATAAAACACCATACAAAAAATATAGCAATCTTATACAATTTCGAAATCATTTGGAATAAGGCTAAATAAACCGCAAAAAATGGGTGTATATTGAGTAACGCAAACCAGTACAACACAATAGGACACATGTTTTTATTATACAAAGTACTGTTTTATTCAATAAAGAGTAAATCTAACCTCTGGTTTGGTGCTATGAAGTACTAATTTCGGCCAGTCTAGCAATTCGGATTGACCACAATCTCATAAACACAGGTGATTTAGAATACTGAGCGAATGAGCTATCTCTATGTATTCTATCGTCTGCACCATCGGATGTGTTCTGAAATTTTTTTTGATATATTCCTGTATCACAATTATATGATCGGACTCGTGTGCAGGATGTGGAACGATCTCGTTGCCGATCTTTTCGCAAAGAACTACGATATAGGTTTTTTAAAATTCGTACAGGGTCCTCCTCCACCTTCAAGGCCGACAACGTATTTTAATTCCTTGTGTTCCAAATATCTATGAACGTTTGCTGCTACTCAATAACAGATTAGTGTCTGTATATTACCTGCATTCTTTTCCTGAAGTGAGACTAGGAACAGATATATAATTATTTGTAATATTTTTGAGAGTACACATTTAAGCCATTCTATATTTTTAGACATAACCAGCACATATGTTTTTCCTATTATTGAATACGCTCACTTTTCAGTATTTCTAATAACAGGAAGGCAAAATGAAACTGTCTTATTTGAAAGTGTAATTTTTTGTCATCGTTTGATTTTCATAAGCCGATATAAAATCCAGACTTACATATAATTCATATAATAGTAATCATTATAATTCTTATTATATAAAAACAAATTATTTTCATATTAAATATGAGTCTCAATGTTTTAATCGTTATGAACGTGAAAAATAAATTTTAGGATTATTCTAAATTAATTTTCCGAATTGAACAAAAAACAAGTTGTCAGATTAAAGTGGGTGCATCCAAAAAATCTGGGAAAACTTTAACTGAATCACATGTTGCGAACAGATGCCTCTTCACATTTTGACGGACTTCAATAACATATGGCGGTAAACAAAGCGATTATTACAAAAACTAAAATGGATTTTTTTACGTAAAAGACACAAAAAGACATAATATGTACACCAGTTTTGCATAATGATAACTAAAATAAATCTCTGTTGATAGAATAATAATAATAATAATTTAATACTTTTAAAACTTCCATATTCTTTTGAGTTGCATTATTATTCAGTAATTGCATATTATGTATGTACGTACATATAAACCTCTAGCGCTTACGGCTGCATCCATGTCCTAATATATTTGTTTACTAAACTGACTTTGAGTTTGAGCTGTCAGTGTCAGCTGTCATTGTATCAGATTAGAATGAAATTCAATTTTATTTTTGAAAGGATTTCCCTTTTTACATTTGCATCTCATACTTTTAACGTGTTATTACGCTTTTTAGAAATTTCAGTTTAAACTTTTGAATAATTATTTTTGGGTCAATTCAATGTGCTTTTACAATCACGGATTTTTTCAATTTTTAGCTCATAATGTCCACATATTTCAATGGTGCCAACTAAAGTCATATTTGCACAAAACACCAAAATAGTTGGAACATTGGAAAAAACGTTGTTTATCATAATTTAGACAATACAGGTTTTGACATACATATTAGGAACAAACTTAAAAAAATGCATATATAATCTTTATATATAAAGTCGTGCCAGTTACATCATTTATAACTCAAGAATGGCTGTACGAGTTTTTCTGAAAATTGGTGGGAGGATAGCTTAGAACAAGGAAAAAGACAGTATACTTTACATACAAAAATCAATCCATTACTCTAAAATCTTCTTATCAACTTTCTTTGATGAAGAATAGACCTCGCCCAGTCAGGTATTCATTTGTAATTCCAAAATTAAGACAGACAAAGTTGCGGGTAAAAACTAATATCCTATAAAAAAAGGGCTACAAAACGAAAAAAATCATGATTTTTTTTTAATATGTGATTAAAAATGTGACTTATCTGTCTACAAACGTATAATAGCTTCCGCATGGTTTGAAATTGAACAATTAAGTCTGTTCAAGCACAAAACAAACTTCCCGAATGGGAAGCAATTTTGACGTAATTTGGAACAGGTAAAGCCACAAAATAAAGGTAAAAAATATTACTGAATACAAATGTAAAAAAAAATTAAGTCGTTATTATAAAGTTATTTTTTTGCTATTTTATATCCTCTAGTAAGTATAACATTTATATTGTACATAGATTGTATAAGAAATCTCAACGGGACAATACAGACAGGAACATTTTTATAATTAAGTCTATTTTACGTCGCTTTATAAAATAGAATTAACATCATAATGTTATGACTTATAGTAATATTTTAATTCAGTCTTCTTAAAAGTTTAGCAAATATTATTTACTTTAAATAAATGAACACGATGTGAAACAAGTTTCACTTTCTAGATAAAATGAAAAACTCATACAGATGCATGGAGCTGTGGTATATATGTAGTATATAAAATCTACATTTTATACTCAAAAACGAAATAGAAAATGAGACATCATAAATTTTTTCATTTTAGGCTACTTCTAGAGAAAGCTAAAAGTGTATGGTCAGTAAAGTTTGTATGCGTGTGTGTATGTCATAAAGTGTAATGCGTATGTTGTATATTGCATATACATTCAAAAACTAATTATGTTTAGAATAAATCAAAATATATATATTCAATCATTAGTGAGATGAGTGAAAAAATTAAGTGAATGAGTGGTAATTCCGTTGAACACTTTTGGAAAGCAATTAGACCTCAAAAGTCAGTTTATAACATCAATTCGGAATTATGGAAACTGAAAGGTTTTCGAAAGAAACTTTCATTAAGGATGAATAAATATATATTCATACATAGAAGAGCCTTAATGAAAATAGCAGTAAGTCAGAAACGTTGTATATGATGAAAATATAACGCACCTATGCTTTATGACAAAACTTTGCCTCTCGTTAAAGATCCAGATCCGTTAAAGCGTTAATTCACAAAGTTGGTTACAATTCCCAATACCGCCATCAAGAATAAATATTAATGAATAAATATCATTAACAACAAGTGGGAAATAATTTATACTAAATATTTGGGAACAATGATTCCTAAAGGTCGTTTTAGTCTTCTAATGCCTACAATAATTAAAAATACTGTTACGTTTAATAATAATCAAGCAATGAAACGAATTTAACATACAAGATAGTATCCGATTGACAGTTTTTATTTGATTCTAAAAACAAAATATAATGACTTTAATATATTTGAATAGACTACATACCTTTAATGCAATAAAAATCAGATGAATAATACAAAAATAAAGAAAATTTCGAAAGAAAATTTTAAATTTATGATTCTTAATTTACTCTAAAAATTGTTATAAATAAATCTATTTCAAACAATTGATTTTATGTCAAATTAAAGCTGTTTAATCCAATAAAAATTAAGACAGTTATTCATATTAAATAAGAAAATGAATTTAATTTTATATCAAGAACGAGAAGACTTAAAATCAGACTATTGTTATAGTTTACTTAACTCGATAATTTTCTCGTTCAAGAAACCGCTATCATATTGCCTTATTTATATTCTACAATTTTTAACTGGTTTCATTTGCTATCTCAGGAAGCGACAGGAGTATTTATAATAATCAGTTGCACAACGAAATATTGTTTTGAGATCTGAGACTTTCGCGAGTGTGAAAATATTCGTCTTATTTCGATTGAAATAAGACGAATATTTTCGAATTTTCTTTTTCATTGTAACTAAGTACATACTCCCGACGTTTAGTTTACTTTGCAGCAACCACGATCACCTCGATTTCCCGTGACCACGGTTAGTGCAAAGTAGCCGAAACGTCAGAACTATACAGTTAAAATAGCTAAAAACGCGATGTAAATCTGTGAATAATAATTTTATTAAAAACGAATTATTGTTGTATTACGATAAAATGAATAGCCTGCATTGATGATTTGCATAGTTTCTTATGATAAAAAGCTAAAAATCCCAATAAAAATACATAGAAGTATAATAAAATATGTAGAATAATGCAGATACTTCTAGGATTGGGTTAGTTTTCAATAAATTTAACGTAAACTCTTAGCATTTCATCTGTAATGCAAAGCTGGTCGAATTGCAAATGCTGATCAACAAACTTTTATGTATGCACATAAATTGCAGTATAAAAGTTATTTGAGCTATAAAAAAATATTTTATTTTTATAGACAATCAGAGGAATTTTATCAAATTATAAGAATAATAAACTGCACGAAAATTAATTTTCTTGAAATACATGGTTTAAATTAAAAATTAATATTTAGAATATGAAGGTTAGATGCTAGCCATATACAATAAAAATAATAGAAATACTATTAAAGATGGCAATAATGATCTTGGTAGATATTTTCATTGTTCTGGTGAGACGATTCAACATATATGAGCATATAAATCATTTACACAACCTTACATCAATATCTCTTATAAATATAAGTCGGAGAAAACGGCTTATAACAAATTTGTTGTATATTTTATCAATTTATAAGACAACAAAATATATTTATGTCACGATAATCATCACAGACAATGCCATACATCACAATGGACCAGATATTACGACGAACAATATAGAAAAGTTTTTCTCTTTGACGTCACTACACCTAACACCCACAACATACATTCACATGTACAGACCTGGTCACTGAATTGTAAATGTAACGAAGAGTGTTAAAAGTGTTCAAATCAAACCAACTCTAATCTACTGAGGTCATGCCACACACTCATATAACGCAAAAAACAACAGACATACAAAATGTACAATCCATTTTGTTACAAAAAAGCAGTTATACAAAACACCTGTAGATTCCTTATTAAGTATTATAGTTACATTAATAAAGATAATTTTATATTATACACTACTTTTCTTTCAGTTTATCCACTTCAACAAACGTTTGTGATATGACATAATTTATAATTATAATAAAGTATGTATGTACTTAGAACATAAATATAATTTTAACACAAAATTCACTCTATATTTCTCTTATAAAGAATTTAAGCTTCCAAATACATTATACAAGCACGAATAATGTATGTTATTCTGTCAATAATATGTACTCAAATAACCATGAAGAAGATTCGAAATAAAAGAGAACTTTTCATATTTGAAAATTATATCAAAAGTGATGATACGTTAGAAGAAAACATTGAAAATAATAAAAATAATGATAAGGATTATAATATATTTCATTTGTTGCATATTGTATCATATTTAAGTATTGTATTTTATGTTATCTAGGAATGTTAAATACATAATATGTAAAATAGGGATAAATAGGAATATCAGATATTTGGTGAACTTTTAATAAAATATGAGAACAAATATGTAATCATTTAAATATTAATAACACTGTTATTTTACATTCATTTGTTATAATAAAATATTAATTTTGTTTCATCGTAACACAAAAAAATAGTTGAATATTGAAGATTTTAATTGTTAGATCTACTAAAATTACGGCGATTAAAAAACCGGTTTTTAATTTTAGCCTCACAAATTTAAACTTAAAATTTCTATAAAATAATAATTTATACGATATGTCTCTAAAACAACTCCACTATATATATATCGGATTTGTGTTACGATATTGCCTTGTAAATGACAATAAATCAGCACAACTTGTTAAAAACCTTGTTTTTTAACCATTATTAATTTAACGATAAACTGAAATTAAAGAACCAATCTTTTTGCCATATTTATATGAAAATATTTAACATTCAACTGTACAAAATGATAAGTTGATATAGTAAAACGATAAATTAAAAAAATATTGTATTTTTAGTTCGTATGTACGTTCCAGATAACCGCAATCCTTGAAGATTAAATAAACATATATAGACAAGTAAGCGACTAAATATTTGTAATTGAAACATTAAAAAAATATATATGTAAAAATAGTTTTCTTTACCGTAACAAAAGTAAACTCAGCAAAAAGATTTTTGTTTTTATATGAAAAATAATTGTTGAGGATCGCTTTAAAAACCTTTTGAGATTTCATATTTTCATGTTTACTTTTCGCCGTATATTTTTCTGTTGTCATAACCTATTTTCAAATTAAGCATTAATAAATTGACTTCCACTAAAATCCTCAATATACATAATGATATAATATCATCACTACCGAACTGGGTTTGACAAAGGATATTTTATATATAAGTGTTCTTTTTCTTCAATATGAACAATAAAAAGTCATTATTTTATAATATAAACCTAAAACAATTACCCTGTCCTTAATGTATCAAATCTTACCTACTAAACCTATAAATATGTTCGTTTACAATAACAATTTGCTTATTATATGTATCACTTGTAAGTGATACATATAATAAGTAAATAAGTACTTGTAAGTACTTAGTAACATTTTCGAATTTTGTAAACTTCAAATTAATTATAAGTAGCAATAAAATTAAATAGTTCAATGTTGTATTTTAAAATACAATATTATACATAAATAAATTGCCAACTGCAAAGGTTGTTTTGGACGTGTTAAAGATGAGTTCCAAAATTAATAGGAAAATGATAATTTCTGTTTTGCGCTTACTAACCTTTTTTTTTTTTTTTATGGGAAAAGGGGGCAACTGAGCCGACGGTCTACTTGATGGTAGGTAGTTACCGTCGCCCATGGACATCCGCAACGTAGATTTGCGGATGTGTTGCTGCCCTTGATTGGGGGAAAGGAGGAGGAAAAGGTGGGAAAGGGAGGGAAAGGAAAGGTTGGGAAAAGGGAAAGGGCAACCGGCTCTCTCACTCACCGGACGAAACGCAGCCTTTAAAGACTACTTTACGCCGATTTTCTGTGAGAGGGTGGTACTTCCCCGGTCGAGCCAGCCCATGTTCGAGCTGTAGTAAATTGACTACAGCTAGGCTCTACCACCTCAATAACCTAACCTAACCTAACCTTTTTAAAGTAAGTAAACTATCTTCTATCGATATTGATTTACGGTTTCTAAAGTTTAGTTTATTACTTGTTCGTCCAATAGAGTATATATTTTAGTAAAGGGAACGCCTAGTACAATCATTAGTTATGTAATAATTTATTGGCAGCACTACTGTTATAAAAAAAACCGTCACTAATCTGTTTTTGTACCAAACAAATAATCCTTAGTTGTATTCTGGGTTAGACTTGAGGCTACCATTTGTTATTTTCTTTAATGAACGAATAATTAATAACACATAGAAAGACTAGAAATAATCACTATAAGGAATTACACTTCTCTACAAAAATATCATTTTCAACTGTCGCAGCCTCCATTACTTTCAACCAAAATGCCAGGAATCTTGATAAAAGGTATCGATAAAAGGAAAGTTACTTTGTTTGTTACCATTAACCCTTTTCACTATGACATATGTAACAAAATGTTTCCTTTGTTGTACATGTTACTTAATATATTTCAGTTTGAATTTTATACTTGATCTTTACTCATGTAAAATAGATGGTGGGTTTATTATTTATAATCAGTTATTAATAGAACAGAATCCCGTTTTACATTCTTATATATAATTACAAATTAGAAGAACTAAATATTTCACAGAATATCGATAAGTAAATAATTACACTTAAAAAAGAATTTGAAAACCTCATTAGACGTAATTAATCACAAAATATTTGCTTTTTCATATTTATTTGATTGGTGACAATGGCATGTTGTTTTTCCATATTTTTTTGGGGTATATTCGGCAAGACGAGAATGATAAATGTAAGATCCATGCAATGATTTTAGAAATGCAGAAAGAGTGGTCAGACATAGAAGATTTTTTCATCCCATTAGCATTCAAATGGCGCACCTTAATTTTTAATTGGTCGCCAGCATTGCTAAAATTCTATCTAAATGCATTCCAGATGACTCTCCCAGATCGGAGTAATATAGTAAGATGGGGTAAAGGTACCGAAAAAAATTGCTATATCTGTGGAGAGGCAGTTGGAACTGCTTAGCATCTGCTGGTGGGATGTAAGGTACTCCTGGACAGCGGTCAAAACTCGCGTCGTCACGATAGGGTTCTAAAAATCATACGTGAAGCGGTTTGTCTTTCGGTAGCCAGAGCGAAAAGGGAAATAGCCACAAACGAACGATCAGTAGGTTTTGTGAGAGAAGGAACTAGAGCTGCAAAATCAAATGTCAAGCCTTACTCCATCCTTAAAGCGGCCTCGGATTGAACTATAATGATGGACACGTATGAAACCAGACCAGACATATTTTTGTATTAGCGAATTTTTAAACGCGCAGTGATGATAGAGCTTACGGTTCCTTGGGAAACCAACATCCCCAAAGACCATACCATCAAGGTCAACAAATATTACGAGCTCACTAACGAACTCATTCGAAATAGGTTCGTCGTAGATTTGTACGTGGTAGAAGTGGGAGCGAGGGGTATAACAGCGAAATCTCTCTACAACCTACTAAAAGACTTGGGCATGTCCAGAACTCACATTACTGCATTCTTGGAAGGTACATCGAAGGCAGCCCTAGTAGGTTCCTTTTAAATTTGGTTCCCTAGGGAGAGGACCTTGGACAGTGGAGGTAAGCGTATAACGCGCGTTAGATAAGGGGCCCCTTAAACACTACACTTGGGTCGCAAGTCCCAGGCACTGTTGAAGCTCCTCTCCCTGCAACGCGATGGACCCGGTACCCGCACGGTGAATCCATGGAATGCTGAGAAGTTTCGTCTCGTCTCGTCTCTATTACTAATCAGAATCACCGTAGGTTATTGCCTCATGAATACTTCATCAAATAAAAGACTCTGTAACAATATCTTTAGGAAATTAAAAAAAAATATTAAAGACTAAATTAGAATAAATAGTTTTTAAAGAAATAAATAGAGTGATTAAATATTATATTGAACTTAAGCAATAGGAGTTTAAGTAAAATAAAAAAAAATGTGCAAACACGACATATTTGTTTATAAAATGATTGATTTGACTTATAACTCTTATAAAGTGTATTGTAACGAGATTTTAAATAATATTTTTCGAGCTTTATTTTACAAGTTCAGTCGGGAAAAAAAAGTTGTTCTTATAAATATATATACATTTATATATCAAAAGTAAATTGTCTTAATTATATTTACCATGTAAACCTTTCTTGAGCTGAAATTCATGTTTTTATACAGAACTCTTATAAAGCGTATCGTTTGAAGCGACCACAGTTACAAACGATCCTCGTTAAAGAGACTCAAGAACAATTTGTTGACAAGTACTTACAAAGGAGAAGAAGTAACTCACGAGATTAATTAGTACGGAACAGAGTTATAAAATTCATTGAACTTCCACATCCTGAATTAATATGGAAGAGCAGAAAGTTAAGTCTGAAATTGATTCTTTCATGGGTCTAATAATAATAATTATTATTATTATTTGAGTATCATTCTCCATTTTCTTTATGGCATAAAATGTATTTATTTAAAATTATTAATTGGTAGATGAGCAGCAATATCCTTTTAAAACTTACATCAGATAAACGATTTTTGTGAAATTAAATATAGCCCATAGGAATATACTGTTACGATTTAGCTACTTTTATACCTAACTATTCTTGGAAGTAAGTATCAATCAGAAAAAAGAAGACAGGCATCCTATGAGTCCATTATATTTTATTATTAAGTATGGAGTTACGGTTAACTTAATGAAACGTAACGGTCACTTTCTTTGCGCTTGAGCTATTGCTAACAGAGAAAAGTAAAAACTGTATCTTTATTTCATCAAACCATTTACCAGCTCCGATAGCCGTGATCGTCTAGTGGTAAGGACCCTGCGTTGTGGCCGTAGTAACCCAGGCTCGAATCCTGGTCACGGCAGCTAACAGCTATCTCGGCGGAGCATTGCTTTTTCTTTATTACTTTTGGAAAAGTGTTTAATCATAATACGGAATTGTCAATATTACATGGTTGATTCTTAAAATCTGGTTGTTAAATATGTTCGAAATCAAATATAAAATATATATATTTTGCTGTCATAGTGGTATATGAATTGTGTGAAAATCATGAAATGTTATTTCGTTTACCTTGTTTTGTTACAAAGAATGAAATATGAAATGACTGATCGTTCTATGGAGACAGTTGAATCACAGTTTTTTCTAATTTAGAAAAGAATTTCGATGAAAAATATTTTCCAATTGACAAACAGAACACTTTGAATGTTTTATTTTACTAATATTACATACTTATATTTGTAAAAAAGTTATATTGTTTTAAGTTATAATTTCCATAAAATGTATCATAATTTGACTGGTGCTGGGGCAGAAAAGAGAACTTATTTTTAAGTTTCCAATTATATATGAAAGTATACTTTGTCAATTTTGTAACAATAAATAAAAACTTTGAATATATGTGAATATAATTTTGTTTATCTTAACAGATTTTTTTTTCAATATAATTATCTCCTCTTAAGTTTTTCTCTCGTTAAGTTTTCTTTCAAAGTTAGTCGTTCTCGAGTTCTGTAACTCAATATTATTTTCCTTGTTTGATATATCACATTATTAGGATTACATGGTATTGACACCATTTCTAATAATTATCACTACTAGTGACTCTTTATTATATTATAGTTGAATATTTTGCGGTTCAAAGTCAGCTATAAGCTCTAAGAAAATAACTAACTAGCTACATTATATATACAAATATAATTCAAAACAATGTAACCTCTAACTAAAACTATAAGATAAGTCTGATGCTTGGGTAGAAATGCCTTCATATTTCTGGTATGGTATTAGAAATCTACTAGTTCGATGCAACCAGATGTTCAATCCACGAAATATTTTAGATATCTTCGTTGAAATAAATTTGCAAATAATAAGTTTACACATAAAAAATTACCTCTTTAAACATTCATTTTGTTGAAAATAAATGAATGTTTTTGAACATGTGGATGTCAAATGTAGAGAATAAGATTTATTTTAATACTGATTGTTATGACTTTCGTATATTATAAAATATGTTTTTAACAAAATAATATCCATTTTCACACAAGTTGATTAGTTACTAAAGCTCACTGATCAACAAACAACTGCGGCCTTATTATGTATAAAAAAATCACAGAAGTCTAGACAGCAAAAAAGTTGTGTAATTTAAGCATTACAAAATAAAAAAATAACTGAACAAAATAAACTAAATTTCTTAGACCGGTTTATTAAAGAAGTGGATAGAAAACAAAGAAATCGTTTACAGAATTAGAATTAAATAGTTCTTATGAACTATGTAGAGTATACGTGACGCTATAAAGCAATTCCCAAAGGCTTTGTTACTACAAACTATACCATACTCGAAGAAAAGGTAAAAGACCTAAAGAAGCAAAATTACTATATTTACTTTGACTTCAAAGTGTAATTATAACAGTACAATTGTTATTTTCTCGAAAAACCAAAATAGACTTCTTTGTTTACGATAAACATTGTAATACTTACAACTAAAACGATCTGTTTTCTTTTGTCCGACAATCAAGATTTTCGGTTTCGTATTAGAGTCCCATAATTAGAAGTGCTTTGATTTGTCGTTTTTCCTTTTAGAATAAAATGAAAGAACCTATTATTAAACATTATCGGATAGGTTTCTGAAACTTTAATATGAATATTGTTTTAACTTATAACCAATATAAGCAATAATCAAAAGTATTTTCTAAATAATGTAAGAATGTTACTACCCTACTTTTATTTTTAAATTCTTATTTTATGCACTATCAGCCTCACTTTCAAGGCTGTGACTTAACTAAACATTAGAAGGAAGTCGATCTATTACCCTTGATTAGTGAATTCTTGGTTCATGACAAAGATAACACGTAGTCTATAAAGTTTGTTTAATAGATTCCATCTTATACGAAAAGAATCTTTTCAACAGACCTTATGAACCGGACTGATGTATATTTATACAAATAAAGATCTGTACATAAATAACAATTACTATTTCACGTAACTTAACATTTTAATACTGTCTTTATTTTTGTTTTTCTTTATATCTATACATTGAAGGTGAGGTGATCAGCTTTTTGTATTTATATTTAACTGCATGTTTAAACCCTTTAGAATTATAATAATCAAATATTTCAAACAATGTAGTAAAATTTATATTATTATGTGAAACTAAACAAAACTTATTAGGCTTTTTATTTTGGAATTAATTGTTTTCAATTATAGTATGTTGAATATTTTATTTTGTAAGTAATTGGAAATTGTACTTTTAAGTATGTTTTTTAAAGACTTAAAGCGCCTGAAATGATAAAAATTATTATGTCATTATAACCGTTAAAAACGGTTTTTAACAAATAATCAGTCTAAATTTGTTTCCTCGTTTTTGTCAATGTTAACAATAATGAGCATTTATGCAAATGTAGGTAAAGTGACAATAATTTGGTGTTCCTGAAAGCAACATTGAGAACTGTAATCAACTCTCAGCATTAACGCTTCAAGGATCTAGCTGTTAATAGAGACACAAAGTTTTGTCATAAAGCGTAGTTGTGTGCTATTTTCACCTTTTACAGCATTTCTGATGCGATCTTTTTTATTTTCACGCTTAGGTGTTTTATTAATAACTAGTTTTTGCTCACGACTTCGACAGCGTTAATTTATGAAATAGTAATATATCTTTAGCTGACCGGGCGAACTCTATTCAGCCCTAGAAGCCATTAATAAATAAATATTGGAATTTATTAATTATTTCTTTTTATATCGAACAGAATTAAATATCATATGTTCGTTTTCTAGTTCTAAGCTACTTTCCTATAGCCGTTCTTGAATTATAACCACTGTATCAAACACAATTTTCTTTAATAAATGTACATACATATATATAAATGGTGACTCTCCTACTGATAGTCATATATTCGTTCTACTTGACGTCTTACTATCACCACATAAATATAATAAATTTAAAGTCTGTAAAACTTATCTATTAGGTTCGTAATTTGATTGTTCAAGTCCGTCTTAATTTTTTTTACCCCTCTCGGTGACGCTGTGAAAGCCATTAGGGCTAACAGCATTAGTCAAATCGCAACAAAAAAAAATCTTAATTTTTAACCCATGAGTTTTCTTGTGTATATAATAAATCTTTCATTATTTTCTGTCTCGTATCAGGTATATAACCTCATTTGATAAAATAAGATTTATTATTCTCAATATCGTCTACTGAATAGTATATCTATTTTCAAATTAATTTGCATTCTTGTACAATTGAAGAAATCGAATTCAAATAAATTTGTTAGCTTTAAAAGAAAATCTTGCGTACAGAGTATACGATGTCTTAAAATTAAACAAAATTATGATGTAACATACAGAATTTACATTCCTCCCTATCTTTCTTTGTTCATCACAAAATTATTATTAAAACAGAACGTTGTGTATTTAAATTGATTGCAGAGATAGGATGGCAAATATTTATGGTTCAGATACATTCTTAGGAATATTATTAAATATTGGAGACATCGTTGCTTTTATTTCAGTGTTTCCAAGTTTGTTTTTAATTAAATGCCATTCTCAAATATAATTATGACTATCATTCCTAATGATGTTAATTATAAAAATATATATATTAATAAAAAATTAACAAAATATTTTGGTACTTTACTTATAGACAAAGAAAATATTTTTGAATAAAAAATTAGAAAGAAATCGTAACTATAACCATTGTTAATTAATTACTTATACATCTTTGAAGTATTTAGAGAAAGACTACCAGTGCTCAAAAAGGCTTTTAAATTTATATAATTTAATTGCTAAAGACAAGTAAAACTTTTTAAAAGGGAATTTCTACACTGCCGAAACTACTTTTCAAAAATTATAATTAAAATTGCTGATACGTACATAAAATAAATTGTTGTTTGAGAAATGATTATGAATCAAAAGAACTCAAATTGTTAAAAAGTTTATGTATTATTATTATTAAATAAATATTTATTGTTTATGTTAAGATAAGCTTCTAATTCAATATTAATGTAGTTTATCATATCCAAATCTATTACAGAAAGGTCTGTAAAAATTTTACGTTATAAAATAATATTTTCTTATTAATCTGTTCCTATCGACGCAGTTGACTTTTTCCTAAGAATAGTGTTAAAGGATCTATGACGTGACTGTCATATTACATATATTGTTATGAGTTAAAATAATTATTACAAGTGTAACTTATTAATTAAGAAGCTTTGCCTTCAATATCCCTCGCCATTACTCCTTTTTAAATAATCCACATTGTCAATTTATTTTTGTTTTCTAATGTCAGAAACCATTTTGTTTTTGGTTTATTCGACGGAGATCACATCAAAAATGCCCTCGGATTGAAAAGTTTGTTTTGCGAGTTAACAGTTACATAATTATTTAAAACCCTGCGGAGCTGTTTTTTATTTTGTAAATAAAATTATAATTAGGTAATTTTCTATTATATCATTTATGTTTTTTAGTAACACAATATTCGTAAACTGTATATTAGTTATTAAAACACATTAAAACACACACAGTTGCTATCAACTGTTCTATCTGTTAAATTGGTTATGCATTTGGTAGTACGAGTATGAAGGTTCGTTATCCAAAACTATAGTATCTGAAGCATACATTCCAGTAAATCAATTCTAAAGTGCATACATATGAAAAATTTAAATTATATTTGTTAAATAGTTTCTTTTCAAAGGCTTATCTTTACTTTTACACAGTTGAAAATTCCCCGATGATAAGAATTTGCATTTTCCTTGATTATACGTTTCCAGGATCACATTGTTATAGTTTTGCCAATCGTAAGGTAATTTTCTAGTTTATTCCGTCTCAAGTAGCCCTCAACTTCTCATCTGAGAAGCATCCTTGAAGATCTATTCAACTATCCATCAATTAAAATCCTAAAATAGAATATTATCAACTAAAACCAAAACTTCTTATTAAATAATTATTAAAACACAAATTTATAGAAATTTTTAAACAATTTTGTTCTAACTTATATACCGATTTTGAAATTACGACGGATAATTGTAGCCTTGACGTAATATACACGTAAAAAATCTTTTTGCAAATAAATATTAGTATGAAAAATTAAAACAAAGTCATCCAAACGAGGCAAGATAAACTTACAAAACTACCACACCCGACAGACGTTATCCTGTCATGTCAAGATATAATTCCAACCAGGGACCTATTTAAGGGCAATCATTCGGTCTTAATGCCGGCCAAAGATTTCTCTGATAAAGACCTTGATTCCAACCAATATCACTAATATACACATGTACATATAACACAACATTTTCTGATGATTATGAAACGTATGTAAATCAAGACAAAAGTATTATTAAGTAATAATTACAAATTTGAACAAATTTCATTTTATTCTTAATTGATTACCGTTCTTATCACATCATTTGGCGTAATTTTGAAATAAAGGCTATTTACTCTTTATGGTATTAATACAAAATGACCTTCCCTTGTTATATACATTTATAAGGGTGTCGTTATGTGAGCATGCTGATACTTAATTCTGACGCCACTCCTAGTGAAGATGTTTATCTTAACGGCTATCATCCGTTTTGTAATCATTGTATTTTAGTTTAATGTTTCATATCACGGTGATGGGTGTAAATGACATCATTACTCTCGGCTGAATGTCATCTTTAATGAACAGTGAAAATAATTTTGTACCTCCTATAGCTCTCTTAAATCATTAGGTTAATGAAAAATATATTTTAAATGTTTCAAAACCTCCATGAATTATAGCCTTGCTGACTTATTATAAGAACATGTCTTAAAATTACTAATTATTTAGGGACAAATTATTGATATGACCTGATACTGGTATGAGTCAATATAAAACATTGGTGTAAACCCCACCGTATTGTTTTATGTAAAAAAAATGTATTTATCCAATTCGTTAAGTAAGCTTACCTAATACCTTAAGTTAGCAAAGGTCGCACGAACATTGTTCTTTGATGCCTATATTTATTGTTGTAATACCTAGCTACTATTCAAAACAATGTAATAACCGAAGTTTAATAAATAGCTTTAATATTAGAGGCCTCCTTCTATGTAATATTGAAACCATTTCCCATTGAATTATTCCTTCTGAAATTTTACATCTGAAGATGCTGCGGATTCGTGTGAAGAAATTACGTACCATTAAATAATTTAATTTTAAATGCAATATTTCCTGTTTCAAACAAAATTATTTCAATTCAGATGATAAAATATTACGTCTGCATTTTATATCGCTCAACAAGAAGTGCTGTTCACTTAACTTAAGAGTAAAGCATCAGTGGCCTCATTGAGAGAAGAGAACGTCACCAAAAAGCATTTATAAAAACGACAATTCAAATACATATATATGCATATTTTAAATGTTTCAGTCCTGGATGTTACATAGGAACTTTTATACATATATGTATTATTATTTAAACGCAACAACTGAAAGCAATGATTGTTAATAGAACACAAGAAAAAGAATTTAGTTTCAAACTACCTATATCTAAATGTACAAACCAATATTGATATTAAAAAAACTACGAAACATATTAGATTTTTCCATAAAATTCTTTTGAATTACATAGTAAGTAAGATTATGATAATAATTTCCTTTGTTGGTGATGGAGTCCTAAACAAATAAAAATACAAGTAAACGAATTTTTCTTATTTGATCAAATAGGTACAAGAGGATTACTAATGTAAAATATTTATGTTACTGAATGTGTAGTGTGTACATACTTATGAGGAACGGGACTATAAAAGAATATTTTAATGTCATTTTCTTATCTTATTTTTAGATTATTGATTGTCTAAAGCGATGTTTTGAAAGAAAGCATCTTAGTAATATGATATCCAATTATAATAATTTTAAAATTAATTTCAACAGAATTTGACACCATTATTCAACTATTTCTAAATTAGTTCTATTTTTATAAAATGCAAAATTTGTAATAATAACAAAAATAAATTCTATTTCGAAAAAATGTAAACCGTGGAAAATAACAGTGAAGTTTTCCGTTTCAACAAGTCACTCTTATCGCCATACCTCTACTCCTTGTCTAAATCTAAAAATAGTAGTGTAATTTTCCGCGACGATGAGCCAGCTGCCAAAACAACTGATACCCAGAAAAATCACTATATGCCTCACTATATACACCACAGGAACACGACACTATACAAAAGTCACGTCAATTGATTATCAAGCATACATTTAATCAAAAAATGACATGTTTAAGTTATTTATATAAATTAAAATAAATATTCTGTGATATTGAAATATGTAGTAGTGTCTTTAATTAAGTCCAATATTGACACAAACTAGAAGAGTATAATCCTATTAATTTCATTATTCCTATTAGAAGTAATATTTTAAGACAATTCTATTTAAACATAATTTTGGACAATGAACAAAATATAATATGAAAAATATGTGGAAGCAAACAAAAATGTTGTTTAAGATAATACTTACGGTCGTTTTTCGTACGAACATGTTAAGATTCCAAAACATAAATATTTTACATCAGTAATCCGCTCGTAGCTGTCTGATCTAATAAGAAAAATTCGTTGACTCGTATGTTTTTTTATATCTAATAACCAACAATAATTAAATAAGTAAATTTGAAATTATTAGTACGTCATGTAAATTTCAGTTTCAGTTTGTATAATTAGGCGAAATTTTAAAACAAATTTAATCTCCTTTTTACTTGTACACTTTGACTATACAAATTTTATAGCGTTATGTATGATAATTTTATCGTCAAGTATTAACAAAGAAAAAGAAGTTTCTTACTAGTTTAATTGGAACTCCGTAAAGAGGTTGCAGATTCATTAAAATTGATTCATTCAAAAATTCATCAAAATTAGTCACGGCCTCTTTACGAATTAGCTACGACCACTTATTATATCTGTCGCAGTACGAGTCATTCAACTTATTACACATAACTGTGACGTCATTAAGCTGATAGTTTCATAAATTCAGTTAAATAACACTTACAAAATAAGTAAGAAAATTTAAAACATTTTTTATTTTAGATTTAAATCTTTTTTTGAACGAGACGTTCTCTAAAGCTTCACATTTCAACATATTTGAAGTTGTTGAGCGTATTTCAAGTTTGTAAAGTCGAGATGTCGTCTTTTTTTTTAGTGCTCAGTGCCTCTTTATGTAACTATCTTCAACATTAAATTCTCTATGCAATTAAAACTTACATTTTTAATAACCCATTTTTTATCAAAGATTTATGATTTTTGCTATTTTTTCATTTAACTTTATCATGTGACGTAATCTAAAATTTTATAATATTTTTTAAACAAATAAATAGTTCAAAAAAATCTATGCCCTTTAATAGATAGGATTTATATTTGAATATTGGTATGTTAAGAAGTTAAGAAATTATGAAATTTGTTTTAAAATACCTTTAACATCTATCTATGTCGTTTTTTTTATTTTAAACCACACACTCCCGATGTTTCAGACATTTTTCAACAACCATAATCATGGACAGATGAAACGAAAATTTTTTATCCTAGAACTTCGGAAAATATTAGTTTTCTTTAGATGTAACATATTCTTAAGTGGCTTATATGCCTTAATTATGAAGTGAACTAAGATGCAAAAGTCTTAATAAGACTTAAAAGTCTTCATTCAACAAAGGGTATCGTAATAACGAACCTAAGAATTTCTTTACATCTATTTACATCTTTCACTTTGTTTTTTACCCTATCATTGATGTTCGTATATTGAACAACCTGTATAACGACCGTAAGCTTACTTATTACTTTAGTTTCTTGTTCTTATGGAGTATGTGAAACGGTACAGATATTATAAAATAAGAGCGTATTTAAATGGAAGAGAATCAAAAATTGTAAGAGACTTATATTTTTTTTTTCATAAACTCTTCTCAACGTTTATGATGAATAAATTATGGTATTATGTTTATATATCATTTAAAAAAATATATGCAAAATTGCATGGGCTACTTTAATATAAGAAGCTTGTTTCTAAATATATATATATTACTCAAAACAGAATTCACAGAAAACGTTAAGATGATGATGCTGTGCTGCAGAAAACTTTGATTAAGTATAAAAATCTTACAAACAAAATTACCACTCCACAAAGTTAAATTGACACATTATTTTGTTATATGTACAAGTAAAATATTATCAAGTACTTTTTGTAGTGAAAAACGATCAATTTTATATCATTCAATCATTTAACAGAAATTTTATTAATGCTAATTATGTATCTCACATCAGAAATATTACATGTTTTATACTATAAAAACCAAATAATTTTGCTACCTAAATACTAAACAAAAATAAATTACCTTCTCATATAAACCCAACTTAATTGATAGACTAAATATCATCCGCTACTTAAAAGTTAATATTAAAAACATTGTCTTATTTATTTTGAAATGAAATATTAATGTCAATTATCGTTAATAATTTCATCACTTAAAAAAAGACTATAGTACATATATATTTAAATTACAATAAGACGTTAATAAGAAGAATACTAAATAGACACATTCAAAACAGAAAATCTACAAGAAAATTCTTATCCATAATTTGGTTCTAACTTACGGAAAAGCTTAGTTATAAATGATCGGAAAAAATAACAGAAGTTTATTATAAAAACAATTGAAATCAAACAAGATAAAGGTAAGGTTAGTTAATACACCAGTTATATAGGTAAATTGTTTTACTATTATATATTAATTACTTCCATTAATTAATTGACAACTGAAATAAAATAAAAAAAACTGTGTTATCACCAAGGCATCCGCGGGAACCCTTTAACGAGACAAAAAAAATTATTACATACTATAAATAAGTTAATGTGTACACAAATATATTGATATTGTATTATATTGTTACAAATTATTATATGTGACCACGTAGCATCACGTCAATAGACACATAATTGTATACTGATTGATGTACTATTTTCTTTATTTCATAGAAATGAAAAACACTTAGTATAAATTTTCATCTATCATAAAATGTAAGAGATTTGAAGCTTGGTTACAGAAATGAAGAAAATTGAAAAATCGACTTTGGTAAAAACATAGTAGGGAGAAAAATTATTTATAACATAATATAAGGTACATATGTACCTGTATCAAATTAATTGCGGTTTACTACGAATTCGAGTAGTTTCTACTTCCTCTTTTACCCTTAAATATTTAACTGAGGCGTCCTTATTTTATATCACAATTCCAAACATCACAGAAACGTTGATAACATTTATTTCATTATTATAAAACATTACGTTCACATAAAACCTTTAAAATTCATTATAGTTTTATGAACTATGATGTGCTTGTGGACCAAATAAAACTTAACATTAGTAATTTTAAGAGTTATGAATGATTAATTTCCTAATACTTAAAAAAGGCAAAGGATAATAAGTTTATAATAAACCCAGCTCCATTGGGCTTGCGAATAATTTTAGTACTTTAATTAATATATCATTATCAGATAATTTCACAACTGTTATTATAAACATCACAATGGTTTCATAATAACACTACATATAATTCCGTACAAGACTTAAAGCGAGCCACATTTGGTACAATTAAACTTGCTGACGTTTCCACACAACAGCTGACATTAATTACAATTTGATTTATTTAATAACTGACTTTTGTGTGACTACATCTGAGTGGAACGAGTTTTATTATCTATTAATAATATATTTATATCTTTTGAAATAAAGGCACTTTTTATACTTCAGAAATAATTATTGTATTTAATGTCATAGATTTTATCACCATAATCGCTGAAATGTGTGTAAAGATAAATGTATGCAATAAAGATGGTAATGTTTTGGGATCACCTCAGTGTTTTTGACTGTCGATCTATTTATATTTGAAAAGTATCTTAGTATTTTTCTTTTATTCACCGCATTTTCCTGTTAAATTAAACGTATATATATATATATATATATATATATATATATATATATATATATATATATATATATATATATATATATATATATATAACTGTAAAACTGTATATCTTGGTTAGCAACTAGATCCCTCAAAGCATTAATTTTTCAAAATTGGTTCCCAGTGCTGTTATCAAGAGTTCAAACTCGTTGCCGTTTTACCAAAATTTGTATAAATATTCTCAATTTAAAACACGGCGTCTCGTAAGTAATGAATGGGTTAAATAAATATCAATAGCCAAGGAGAGGAAAACAATTTAAGGGTATTCACTCGTTAAAAATCATTCCTAACCGTTAATCTTAAAATGATTCTCAGGACTCTCAGATTTATTAAAGGCTGCCATATTTAGTAATGCTATTATTATTAATGTTAATCTATTTTAACAATGCAAGTATAACTAACACTAAAAAATATGAAGAATTAAATCAATCAAGAAAAATTCAAAAATTAAAAACAACTAAATACATTATTGCATCTAATTTTAAAACACTCTTTTTTATAATTGGTTAATACCAATGTATAATAGTAATCTACCGATTTATGGCAAAAACTCAGATATTGTTTTACGTTTCTGTCTGTCAATAAAGCATCGCAATAGATAAATTATACAAACACAAAATTCAATACGAATATCTACCAAGGGCTTTAGAACATATTGTTGTTACTGAGCAGTTTGAGATAAGACCAACAAACAACTGAACATGTTTTAAACTTGTAGGCGCAGAAATTTACCCGAAGGCCTCAACACTTTATTGTTTAGATAACAAGTAATAAGATGTTTTTACATTGTATTTTTGTGACATTAAATTTCACAATATTAGCATCGTCTATTAATAGGTGGTAGAGCCTAGCTGTAGTCAGTTACTACAGCTCGAACATGGGCTGGCTCGACCGAGGAAGTACCACCCTCTCACAGAAGATCGGCGTGAAGTAGCCTTTAATGGCTGCGTTTCGTCTTATGAGTGAGAGGGAGAGAGAAAATATGTAAATTTTGTATTAAAGTTTTTAAATATACTTGAAATGACCAACTTTATATTATATTGCATGTTGCTTTTGAACTTAATGATAATAGAGTAAACAATGTTTAAATGGAAAAATAATAATTTATTATTATTTATATTATCTTTTATTTCCACGAAAGTGGGCTACTTAAAAAAATAACAAAATTACTACCAATTTTAAGTAAACAACAAATATTAAATACCTATTATAAAAAAATATTATTAGAAAAAATGTCTAATAATTGTTAATTCAAAATTGAGCGCAATATACATATATGTAGAGAGAGAGAGAGATTTTACTAAGAGAAAATATGTAAGCAGAACATTATTGAACATATGACATTATATTATTATAACAACAATAAAAATATTATATTGCGTTTCAATCCAATCGTTCGATGTTATTAATTTTTTCCTCTGGCATTTTAAGAACAAATTTCCAGTATCAAAAATATGTACACATAAGCGGAAAAAAAAGTAAGAATCCCGTGGAAACTACAACCTTTTCGTCTCACATTGACTTAAATATATTTATTTTCTCACAGTACCAATTACGACTGGTATTGAAAAAAATATTCGCAGGTAAACAGGAAAAAGATATCAAATAAGAAAAATATCTGTTTATCACCGGAAATAATGTCAAACAACTCGAACGAAGTTATGAGTTAGTTATGAAATGATAATAAGTATCTTCCTATATTATATTTAATGATCAGTGCATCACCTACATCTTTCACTACAGAACGAAAAAAATGGTTACTCTTTTTAAACCATCTCAGGCACCAGCCAAATGCATCCAAAGAATTCATTAAACGTACAGACGTGCAGTAAAAGTACACCTATAAATATATATAAAGATTATATATTTGGGAGTTTTCCAGTTTTACAAATTATGAAATATAATATTCCTCACACATAAATATTATTATTTAAATGGTTTTTAACTCCTACAAATTAAATGTGTTTAATAATTATGAAATAACTATATTTAAAGATAAAACAGATACTCGTATAAGTTTTATCGATTGGATTCAGCAAAACATTTTATTTTGCTTTAATATTTAAGCCGGTTCATACAATATGAGAACTAGGAGCTGAGCATTAAGTAAGTTCACTACTTTTATACACGTTGTTCATAAAACGATCATCAAAGAAAAGGTAAAAAGCGAAGTGAAAGAAACGATATAAATAGATGTAAAGAAATTCTTAGGTTCGTTATTAAGATACGCTTTGTTGAATGATGATAAAAGTCTTGTTAAGACTGTTTCATACTAGTTTTTTTTACCAGTTTAGATATTAGGAACAAAACATAAACGTTTCATGACTTAGAAATGTTAATGAACAAATTTCAAATGTATGTAACTTTTTTCTGTCTCAGTAGATGTTTAAGATATAATTCTCAAAATTGTCGAATAATTACAGTTACTTGAAGAGTCAACAGTTTCTATTTTTAAACATTCAAGTTAGTACCCAAAATAAAGACCAATTGAAACAAAAAGAAACATTATTTACATAAATGTAGTTAATATTTTTAAACGTTTCAAATTATTATAGCAGACGTAATATAATATTTAGGAGATATTTACACATTTTAGAACAAAACTTTCTGAAGAAAACACACTAATTAGCTCAGTTTTATAACTGAAATTCTACTGCTATAATTTATAATTGAGCTTAAATTAACTTTATTTGCAGTTTCATTAATTTATCCTCTCTATATATACTGCGATATATACACTTATAACTATATTACTGTAAAGTATAACTGATTTTAAGTTTCACAATTATTTTTGTGACTATTGAGTTCGTTACTCATTCATTTGTTTATTGTTTTGTTCAGTTATATATTTCAAAACTTACTTAGCAGATATGTATTTTTTGTCATATCTCATCAGCAAGAAAAATTAAAATAAAAAGCCGTACAGTGGGATTTTCTTAGCAGTCTTGTCTAGAAAATTCTGAAACCTCTACAGATGAAACCTGAGTCCTCTTTTATTTCAATGTTGAAACTCATAATGTCTATGAGTGTCATTTTTGTGAAATATATTTTTTTGGCCATATCATAACTTTTTATAATAAGTCAAGGATCTCCGGAACATCATCATCTTTATCAGTCTATTGATGCTCACTGCTGACCAAAGAGTCATTCGTGCATGGAGAAGGATAGAGTATTAATCACTACCATCTTGCTTCAATCTTATAATTTGAAATTATAATTCCGATGTTATTGTATTGTAATCTCTTATGTGAAATGTGAAATTTTGTATTAAAACTCTCCAAAATGTTTGTGAGTAATATGTTATTCTTTAGTGGTCAAATGTGAAAAAAAAACATAAACAAACCTTCACAAACTTCTAGTTTGTATGTACTGCATTATTAGTATATCTTATTTAATTATGTTTGATAACAAAAAAAAATTTCATACAGGTTAAGTACTAAAATAAAGCAAATTTTTAACAAATCTCGAGTACGGCAAGGGAAATTTATCTTAACATATATATGTGGAAATGAAAAGGGTAAACTAGCATTTTATAGACGGGATAATATTTTTTTCGTTTTGGTTGAAAAAAACTGAAATGTATTTTATATGTAAAAACACTTCCAAATAATCCTAAGACTTATGATAAAAATATAAAGCACTAAAAAAGAACGAACATAGCTACAGAATATTCTTATTTCACAAATCGACATAAATTACGGATAATCCACAAACAGATTCCAAAATGGAACTGAGTATTCGATATTAATTTTAGACGTAGAGATATTTACAAGATTTGGGAAAAAGGGGCCACAAAAAACGAATATCAAAGAACAATTTTGAACGTCGAGAAAGTCATTTTTATTTAGTTTCATACTATTACGAATATATATAATACAGTACGCTCACTAACTACAGTACGTATATAGTAAACTCTTGCAGGATAAATTTATTAATATTCCTTAACTCAAATAATTCCTCACATTAATAATCCTCTCGTACCTGTCTGATCAAATAAGAAAATTTGGTTTACTCAAATTCTTGTTTGGTTAGGACTCCATCATCAACAAAGAATATTATATATCAGAGGAATTTCATAGGAAAATATATGAATAAGATTTAACTTTGTTAGTCGTACATGTATATTCTACAAACAAAGCCCTCTGATATACAGTTAAAACAAAAAATATTAAAAAAATCCTGTATATTATCAAGTACTGTTAGTTTAAAAACTTAAAAATATTTTCTTTTTTGGTGGAAATAGAATACCTCAATTTTATTTGTCCTCAGTAAACTCACTGTGGCTTTACTGTGCTTTTAAATAAATAACAATTTATTCTGAGCCTCACCAGTATGAAAGCGTTGCAAAAATTAAATATTGTATTTTATGTTATGATATGGATGACGAAGAGGTCAAATGTGTTTGAATATTTTTGAGGTCCCAGCTAAATTATAACTCGGTTTTGTTTCAAAAAAAGACTAACTAGTCCATTTAGTCGACGTAATATAAATTACGCCCTAAGATAAAACACGTTGCTTTTCATTATTATAGCAAATAGTATCTTAACAACTCTAGTAGTATCTAAAGTCTTTTAGTCGCTATCCTGATCGTGAACAACAGCCGCACATACTAACCCGAGAACATTTGTGACAGTTTTTATTTTAACAATTTTTAAGTAGTTTATATATTAAATAAAAAAATAACATAAAAAATTATGAACGTTAAAACAGTCTTTTTATGTATCTTTTTTATATAACAAGAGAAATTTAAATAAAAAAGAGATATTATTAATACCAAAAATTACTCGTTTAGCTTGAAGTGAGAATAGAAGAAATATTCATCAAACTATAAGAGAGTTTAAACAATGACTACCAAATCCACAACATCCATTAACTTATAATTTGTTAGTCCTATCTACATTCCTTTTCTACATAAGCACATATCAACTACGAAGAAGAAAATAATAATAAAAATCAAAGTTGCTTTTTATTTTCTAATATATTTCTTGGAAATGACTTATAATTATATTTTATTTATTTCAATATTACCGAAGATCAATACACAGAATATGTGTAGGTACCAAGATATTTTAGCTGAAGAAATAAATTCCACGAAAATATCATCCTCATTTCAGGTCAAGTTTATGTGATCTGAGATAGCCCTACATAACGAACAAAACCAAAATATAATATAAAATATATTATTCACAAAAACTATTTTAAATTAAATTAATACATATTAAATTACTAATTTATTTAGCTAAAATAAATGTTGCTATTTGAAAATTTGTTAATATTTCATTGACTTTATTAATGTAATTAAGTTCCTCTCAAAAAGTTCCCGATCCTAACGGGATTAAACTGTGTTAAAATCAGTGAAAATAAAAAACATAAATAATATTGAAAGTTTTCTTCAGGTTATGTAACGTTTCCTCTGTAGAAGGCTCTTTTTTATATAAAAAATATTATACAGGACTACTTGATACGTTTATGCTATTTGAGCAAAAGTTAAAAGCAGAGCTTGAAACAAAAAAAATAAAACCAACCCTTTCAATATGGGAAAATTCAAAATATAACATAATATCTTAAAGAGAAAATGTTACATACATATGTAGTCAAAGAAAAAAACTAGTTAAGCAAGGTATTTTAAAACTATTAAGTGATGCCTGAAGGAAATTTGTTAGATAAAAATTTCATACATATATTTAATCATTAATTCTAAATAACACACACACACACACACACACACAAACATACACACACACAAACACACACACACACACTTGTTTTTTTTCTCTATATTAATTTAGAACCTAGCTCTTAAATGTAGGATATGTTGCATGTACTTGAACGTAACTCTGAATGTATATAATGTAACTTTGTTGCAACGTAATTAAATCAGGATCTCACAACATCGTTTCAGCGATGTTGAAGTACACCATGTTTTTGTTAGGTAGTTGGATGTAGCGATTTTGATTGGCTCTACAGTCTACGATGCTTTGACTTGTTGACGCTAAATTGTCTGAAACAAAATTATAAAACACCATAAAAAAATATAACAATCTACTAATTATTTGTTTTATTTTTGAGAGTACACATTTAAATTATTCTATTTTTTTTTATATAACCAGCACATTTGTTTTTCCTATTATTTAATACGCACACTTTTCAGCATTTTCGATCACAGGAAGACAAAATGAAACTGTCTTATTTGAAACTATAATTATTTTTCATCGTTTTATTTTCAAAAGCCGATAATCATTATAATTCTTATTACTTATATAATTTTTTTTTATTAAATATGAGTCTGAATGTTTTTATCCTTATGAACATGAAAAAAATAATTTTAGAATTAAACTACATAATTTTCCGAATAGAACAAAAAACAACTTGTCTGATTATAGTTGGTGCATCAAAAATTGATCTGGGAAAGCTTTAACTGAATCAAATGTTACGAACAGATGCCTCTTCACATTTTGACGGACTTCAATAACATATGGCGATAAGCAAAGCGATTATAACAATAAACTAAATTTGATTTTTTCACGTGAAGAACACAAATATATTAATAAAATATGTAAAACTGTTCTGCGTAAACTTCTGACAACTAAAAAATATCTCTTTTGATGCAATAATATTTATATATTTCTTTCTTTCAAAACTTTCATATTCTTTTTCAGTTGTATCAATATCTCTTAATTGTCTATCGTGTATATATACTTACATATAAACCTCTAGCGCTCACGGCTGCATCCATATCCTAATATATTTGTTTACTAAACTGACATTGAGTTTGGGCTGTCGGTGTTGACACTGTACCAGGTTACCATGAAATTGAATTTTATTTTTGAAAGCATTTTCCTTTTTACATTTGCATCTCATACTTTTAACGTATTTGTTTTAAGCTTTTATAATTTTCAGTTTAAACTATTGAATAATTATTTTTGTGTCAATTCATTGTGCTTTTACATACATAAATTTTTTTAATTTGTAACTAATAATGTCCACATATTTCAGTGGTGCCAAGTAACGTAATTTTTGCACGAAACAACAAAATAGTTAATAACATTGGAAATAATTTTGTTTATCATAATTTAGACATTACAGGTTTTTACATACATGTTAGGAATAAACTTTTAAAAAATACATACATATATAATCTTTATATATGAAGTCGTGCCAGTTTCATTATTTATAACTCAAGAACGGCTGTATGGGTTTTTCAGAAAATTGGTAAGAGGATAGCTTAGAACAAGGAAAAAGACATTGTTGTATACTTTTTATACAAAAAACAATCCATCAATCTAAAATCTTCTTATCTACTTTCTTTGACAAAGAATAGAGCTCGCCCAGTCAGGTATACATTTGTAATTCCAAAATTAAGACAGACAAAGTTGCGGGTAAAAACTAATATCCTATAAAAAAAGGGCTACAAAACGAAAAAATTCATGATTTTTTTAATATGTGATTAAAAATGTGACTTATCTGTCTAAAAACGTATAATACCTTCCGCATGGTTTGAAATTAAACAATTAAGTCTGTTCAGGCACAAAACAAACTTCCCGAATGGGAAGCAATTTTGACGTAATTCGGAACAGGTAAAGCCACAAAATAAAGGTAAAAAAATATTACTGAATACAACTGTAAAAAAAATTGATGTCGTTATTATAAAGTTATTTTATTATTATTTTATATCCTCTAGTAAGTATAACATTTATATTGTAGATTGTATAAGAAATTTTAATTTACTAAATTTTAAGGGCAAAAATGTACGGTGAGTTCAGGAATAAATTAATTAAGTACGATTATTATATTACTCAACGGGACAATACGGACGGGAACATTTTTATAATTAAGTCTATGTTACGTCGCTTTATAGAATAGAATTAACATCATAATGTTATGACTTATAGTAATATTTTAATTCAGTTTTCTTATAAGTTTAGCAAATATTATTTACTTTAAATAAATGAACATGATGTGAAACAAGTTTCACTTCCTAGATCAAATGAAAAACTCATACAGATGCATGGAGCTATGGTATAGTATATAAAATCTACATATTAAACTCAAAAACGAAATAGAAAATAAGAGATCATAAATTATTTCATTTTAAGCTACTTCTAGAGAAAGCTAAAAGTGTATGGTCAGTAAAATTTGTATGCGTGTGTGTATGTCATAAAGTGTAATGCGTATGTTGTATATTGCATATACATACAAAAACTAATTATGTTTAGAATAAATCAAAATATATATATTCAATCGTTAGTGAGATGAGTGAAAAAATTAAGTGAATGAGTGGTAATTCCGTTGAACACTTTTGGAAAGCAATTAGACCTCAAAAGTCAGTTTATAACATCAATTCGGAATTATGGAAACTGAAAGGTTTTCGAAAGAAACTTTCATTAAGGATGAATAAATATTATATATTCATACATAGAAGAGTCTTAATGAAAATAGCAGTAAGTCAGAAACGTTGTGTATGATGAAAATATAACGCACCTATGCTTTATGACAAAACTTTGCCTCTCGTTTAACATCCAGATCCGTCAAAGCGTTAATTCACAAAGTTGGTTACAATTCCCAATACCGCCATCAAGAATTCAAACTTGTTGCCACTTTACCTGAATTTGCATAAATACGTCCAGTTCTGAACACGAAGTTTCTAAAGTAATTAATGTATTGAATAAATATCATTAACAACAAGTGAGAAATAATTTATACTAAATATTTGGTAACAATGATTCCTAAAGGTCGTTTTAGTCTTTAAAATGTCAATAATAATTAAAAATACTATCACTTTTAAATTTTAATTACCAAGCAATGAAACGAATTTAACATACAAGACAATACCCGATTGACGAAAGTTATTTGATTCTAATTACAAAATAATAATGACTTTTATATATTTGAATCGACTATTGAAAAAATTAATAAATATTTATACTAAGATGATTAAAATTAAGAGTTGTTCGTTATATAAGGTACATGTAAATATAAAATAATCTTGCTTTCATCAAAAACAAACCGCTACTTGACCTAATATGCATGGATAAACAAAAAGAATCTCAACAAAGTGACCAAGACATCAACATTCTGTGTTGAATAACTTCTTTGTGCAAACAAAATTAATGAAAAAACGGAAACGTTACACACACTACTATAACAAAAGAGATTACAATAGGATTCAAACCAGTATATTAAAAGAATCTATCAATCAAACTTGATTAACTAAGTGTTAACCGTGACATCAAACGAAAATTCACTAATCAAAGCGAAAGGAACGACATCCTGTCTATTTGTCTTTCACAAGGCAGTAGTTAAGCAATGCTATTATGCTTTTAATATGCAGTTGATTTTAGATGAAAAGAAAATACATATTTATTTTTCGGACAAAGGATAAATTTATTCTGAAAAATACAGATTATAGTTGCGAGAAGAAAGGAGCTTTAAAAATTACATTAATCTTTATTGGACATCTGAATTATTAATTATCTTCAATGGATGTCTTTTTATAAATATAAATACTGCAAATATAATAAATCAGTTAATCTCAAAAGGCTACTACAACTATATTTAACATAATCACAAGTCAAGTAAAGTTCAAGTTAAATTAATGGATTTAATATCTGGGAAATGAAAATTTCAATCGTAAAAAAAATATTTTACTGTAAATATTCTTTTTGCTTATTTCAGTATATAATTCACATAATGTTCCATTAAACTGGCTACAATATATATAAAAATCAATTATCAAAACACGGAAATAGAACTGTTCTATTGCTGTCAATTGTTTATTGATTTACAACAAATCCCAAGACTTATATGGACTTGAAATGTGTTCATACCTTTTTCAATGCATTTCAGAAGCGTTTAAAATATCAAGAAGATCTTTTGAACTATTGTACTCAAATTCAAAGTAGACTTAGCAAGCTGGTCAATGATTACAGCGACGTATTTGACATTCATGACGACTCAACTAAAAGAATTCGGTCCCTGTTAAACACACTCCCCCTTTCACCTTAAATTGTATTTGTCCTGTCCTATGAATCACTTTTAGTTTTTAGTTTTTAGTTTAATTTTTTCATTCAGTATTTCATTTTTTATTTTATTTTGTAAGTTTACCTTTTATTATTTTATTTCTTTTTTATATTTTTATTAAAATTTATTGGTTTTGTTTTTACTGCGGCTCGCGCTGGGAGGAATATTAAGCATGATGTATCTACCTGTAAATGTTTGTCACACCTAGTTTTAAGTTATGTGTATTGTGTATTTTAAGTATGTGATGATGTGTATAAATGTTGGTAGATCAAATAAATAAATAAATAAATAAAAGTATGTACAATATATATAAAGCGCGATTCTACGAGTATATGTATAATTAACAGGTAATACACATGAATAAGATGTAAATAATATAATAAAAACCTGATTAATTTAGATTTTGGCGAAAGTTTCATTATCACAGTTATAATTATATAAGATTACATATAAGATTGTTTTAAGTCTTTTTTGGAAATGGTTAATTTATTTTTTAATTAATAACTAACTAGATTTTGCCCGCGACCTTAACTACGTGATCTTTGGTATTGGTGTCAGAGGTAAAACTATAAAGTGTATTAAAACTATAGAAATAATAACCATCCCGAAGCGCAAATTTAATAATCATGTGACTTCATAAAGAATATGTACAATTATTACGCAACGTTCCCTCGGAAACTACTTAGAATCCAAAGCTAAATCATTGCCTAAGTATGTCTTATTAACATTTCTTATCATTATTACTGTAAAGCTACATCAATATGAGTGCAGTAGTTTTTGCTTACACAATATTGATAAGATGATATGATAGATGCCATTTAAGAAAACTATGTATAATAACTCTTTAATTTTACCAATAATTTTGTGCTTTAGTCACAAAGAATTCCTTAATGTAATAATAATCAGATAAATTATACAAAATTATCGAAATTTATACAGACAATTTTTAATTTATGAATAAATTTAATTCACACTACAAAATATTATAAATAAAGCTTTTTAAGACAATTGATATTATATCAGTTTAAAACTGTTAAAAACGATAAAAATTGGGACATTTACTTTACTGTAGCATTTATTCATTTAAAATAAGAAATATAATTTAATTTTAAATCAGAAACGAGAATTCTTAAAATCAGATTATTCTCAAAGTTTACATAACTCGATAATTTGCTTGTTCAAGAAACCGCTATCATATTGCCTTATTTATACTCTACAATTTTTAATGGTTTCATTTGCTATTTGAAGAAGGGACAGGATTATTTATAATAGACGACTTTTCAGATGCGCAACGAAATATTGTAATGAGATCTAAGACTTTTGCCAGTGCTTCATTAAAATAAATCTAATATTTTCAGTTTTTAATTACTTTAACTACATACTCTCGACGTTTCGATTACTTTATAGCAACTATGATCATCTCGCCTTCCCGTGACCACTGTTACTGCAAAGTAACCGAAACCTCAGAACTATACAGTTGAAATTGCTAAAAACGCGATGTAAATCCGTGAATCGTAGTTTTATTAAAAACGAATTATTGTTGTATTACGATAAAATGAATAGCCTGCCTTGATGATTTGCATAGTAATAGAAATCCCATTAAAAAATACATAGAAGTATAATAAATGTAGAATAATGTAGATACTTCAAGGATTGTGTTAGTTTTAAATAAATTTAATGTAAACTCTTAGCATTTCATTTGTAATGCAAAGCTGGTCGGATTGTAAATGCTGATCAACAAACATGTTTTGTATGCAAAAAATGCAGTATAAAAGCAATTTGAGTTATAAAAAAATATTTTATTTTTATAGCCAATCTGAGTTAAGAATTTTATCTAAATATGAGAATAATAAACTGCACGAACATTAATTTTCTTCAAATACATGGTTTAAATGTGGCGAGTTATATTGAGAAACTGAAGAATAGATGCTTGTCATATTAAAAAAATAATAATAGAAATACTATTAAAGATAGTAATGACGATGTTTGCAGATATTTTCATTGTTCTGGTGAGACGATTCAACATATATGAGCATATAAATTATTTACACAGCCTTACATCAATATCTCTTATAAGTCGGAGAAAACGGCTTATAACAAATATGTTGTATATTTTATCAATTTATATGACAACAAAATATATTTATGTCACGATAATCATCACAGATAAAGCCATACATCACAATGGACCAGACATTCCAACGAACAATATAGAAAAGTTTTTCTCTTTGACGTCACTACACCTAACACCCACAACATACATTCAACATGTACAAACCTGGACACTGAATTGAAAATGTACCGAAGAGTGTAAACCTTTAAAAGTCTTCCCATCAAACCAACTGTAATCTACTAAGGTCATGCCACACTCAACACAACGCTTAAAACAACAGACATACATAATGTACAATCCATTTTGTTACAAAAAAGCAGTTATACAAAACACCTGTCGATTCCTTCATAAGTATTATAGTTACATTAATAAACATATTTTTATATTATACACTACTTTTCTTTCAGTTTATCCACTTCAACATTATGAAACTATTTAATTGTATAATTATAATAAAGTATTTAATATGTACATAAATATACTTTTAATATAAAGTTCACTCTGTATTTCCCATATAAATTACTTAAGCTTCCAAATACAAACTACAAGCACGTATCTTGTAGAGTATTGTGTCAAGGATATGTACAAAAATAACCATGAAGACGATTCGGAATAAAAAAGAACTTTTCATATTTATAAATGATTTCCATAGTGATGACATGTTAAAAGAAACCATAGAAAGTAGTAAAAATGATGATTAGGATTACTTTTGCTCACGCTTCATTCAAAATTCACAAAAATACTCACATTCATACATATTTATCCTTATTTAACATATTATGTATTTTACATTCCTAGATAATATGAAATAAAATACTTAAATATGATTCAACATTCAATAAATGAAATGTAATAATCCTTTAAATATTAATAACTCTGTTATTTTACATTCATTTGTTATAATAAAATATTAATGTCGTTTCATCGTTACTAATAGTCCATGGTTACTATATAGTTGAATGTAATAATTGTTAGAGCAACTAAAATTACGGGAAGTAAAAGTCTAGCTATTATTTTTACCTTTTAGAGCCACAAATCTAAACTTAAAATTACTATGTTACAATAATTTATACAATATGTCTCTAAAACAACTTCACTATATTGGTTTTGTGTTAATATATTTTGTATTCAAAATGACAACACATCAGCTTAACTTTATAAAAAGTTAAGTTTTTTTAACTAAAATGAAAGAACTTCTCTTTTTGATTATTTATAAGAAAATATTTACAATCTGTTGAACTTAATAAAAACTAAACAATTTTAAGTAACAAATTAGAAAAGTATTGTATTTTCATCGCATATATATGCTCTAGCTCAGCGCAGTTCTTGAAGAATAAATGAAAATCTACGAGTGACGGACATTTTGTTAGTTATTGAGATATAAATGAATTTGAAAAAATGATTATAAAAGACATAGTTTTCTTTGTCGTAAGAAAATATAAATACTACAAAAAGATTTTTTTATTAGATGTAAAATATTTGTTAAGGATATCTCTAAACAACCTTTTTGCAATTTCATATTTTTGTCACGTTTACCTTTCATCATATAGTTTTTATTGTCAAGTTAATCAATACTTATTCGACTTCCACTGAAATCCTTAACATAATGAGATAATCTTGACATCACTTCTGAACTAGTATTGACAACGCTTATTTTCAATATAAGAGTTCTTTTTCAATCATGTGAATAAAAAAACCTAATTATATTTTAGTACAACGTAAACCTACAACGATAACCATGTTTTTGAAGCGTCAAAACTTAACCACTAAACCTATATTTAAAACATGTTCGTTTACAATAACAATTTGCTTATTATATAACTTACAAGTACTTAGTAACATTTTCGACTTTTCTAAACTTCAAATTAACTGTAAGTAGCAATAAAATTATATAGTTCAAGGTTGTAATTTAAAATACAATATTATACATAAATAAATTGCCACAAACACAGGTTGTTTGGAACGTGTAAAAGATGAGTCCCAAAATTAATAGGAAAATGATAGTTGCTGTTTTGCGCTTACTAACCTTTTTAAAGTTGGTAAACTCTGCTATCGATATTGATTTATAGTTTCTAAACTTTAGTTTGTTATTTGTTCGTCCAGTAGAGTACATATTTTAGTAACGGAACGTCTGGTACAATCATTAGTTATCTAATAATTTATTGGGAGCACTGTTCTTATAAAAAGTCCATCACTAATTTGTTTTTGTACCAAACAAATAGTCCTTAGCTGAAATCTGAGTAAGAACCGAGGCTTCCTTTTATGAACGAATAATAATAATCAATAAACGTTTTAAAAAGTGTATATTTTGAAATTATAAGAATTATATTCCTTGAAATTTATAATCGGTAAATAAGTACATGTTTTCATTATCATCTTAAATTTATAATAATTTTAGTATTATCTTTCATTAAATGCATATTAATTTAACATTCACACATGATAACAGTCAAGTTGTTTTTTGCATATTTCAGTCCCGCAGCCAACCAAACTTAACGCATAGAAAAACAAAAGCACTAATCACTATAAGGACTACACTTCTCTACAAAAATATAATTTTCAACTGTCGCAGCCTCCATTACTTTCAACCAAAATGCCAGGAATCTTGATAAAACGTATCGATAAAAGGAAAGTTACTTTGTATGTTACCATTAACCCTTTTCACTCTGACATATGTTACAAAATCTTTCCTTTGTCGTACACGCTACTTAATATATTTCAGTTTGATTTTTATACTTGATCTAAAGAAGAGTAAAATAGATGATAGGTTTATAATCAGTTATTAATAGGATAGATTCTCGTATTACTGACTTATATGTAAAAAAAAGTAATAAAAAATGAATATTTCCCAGAATATCGATAAATAAATAAGTAACAGTTAAAGATGAATTTAAAATATTATTATATATAATTTATCACTAAATCATTCCTTTTTTTGTATTTATTTGGCTGGTGACAAGGATATGTTTATTTATCATATTTTTTGGAGTTATATACAAAATTAGTAATTAGAATAACAATAGCTTATTGCCCAATACATGTCTTATATAAAAAATAAATTTAGAAAAATAAATGTTTCACAGAATATCGATTAATAAATAAATAACATTTAAAGAAGAATTTGAAAACTTCATTAAAAGTAATTCTTCGCAAAATATTTGCTTTTTTATATTTATTTGATTGGTTGGTTGGTTGGTACAACGACATGTTTTTACAAATACGAATTGTTTATTTACAAAATTACCGATTCCAATAAAGTAAGATTTTTAAATAACATATTTCAAAAGTTGTTCTTATTAATAAATAAATTTATACATCTAAAGTAAATAATCTTAAGTATATTTACCATGTAAACCTTTCTTAAGCTGCAATTCATGTTTTCATACAGAACTCTTATGAAGCGTATCGTTTGAAGCGACCACAGTTACAAACGATCCTCGTTAAAGAGACTCAAGAACAATTTGTTGACAAGTACTTACAAAGGAGAAGAAGTAACTCACGAGATTAATTAGTACGGAACAGAGTTATAAAATTCAATGTACTCCCACATTCTGAATTAGTATGGAAGAGCAGAAAGTTAAGTCTTAAATTGATTCTTACATGGGTGTAATAATAATTATTATTTTAGAGTATCATTCTCAATTTTCTTTATGAAATAAAATGTATTTATTTACAATTATTAATCGGTACATGAGCAGCTTTATTGTTTTAGAAATTACATCAGATAAACGATTTTTGTGAAATTAAATATAGCCTATAGGAATATACTATTACGATTTTGCAACTTTTATACCCAACTATTCTTGGAAGTAAGTATCCAGATTGGAATATGTTAATTTGAAGTATTTGTGACGTTTAATAACTATAAAAATATGATCCTACGATGGTTTTTCAAAATGCAAAATTTTAACTTGTATCTGCATATCTTGATAAAGCATTACTTTACTATTGAATAATTTTTAATCAGTAATAGTGACAGTCAGTAAAAAGAAGACAGTTATCCTAAGAGTCAATTGTATTTTATTATTAAGTATGAATTTTCGGTTAACTTAATGAAACGTAACGGTCACTTTCTCTGCGCTTGAGCAATATAACAGCAAAAAGTGTAACAACTGTATCTTTATTTCGGTAAACCATTCACCAGCTCCGATAGCCGTGATCGTCTAGTGGTTAGGACCCTACGTTGTGGCCGTAGTAACCCAGGTTCGAATCCTGGTCACGGCAGCTAATAGCTGTCTCGGCGGAGCATTGCTTTTTCTTCATTACTTTTGGAAAAGTGTTTAATCATAATATGGACTGTCAATATTACATGATTGATTCTTAAAATCTGGTTGTTAAATATGTTCGAAATCAAATATAAAATATATGTAAATTTTGCTGTTATAGTGCTATATAAACTGTGTGAAAATCATGAAATGTTTTGTTTTGCTGTATTTCGTTTACCTTGTTTTGTTACAAAGCATTGAAGAAATGAAATATGAAATGACCGATCATTCTATGGAGACCGTTGAATCACAATTTTTTCTAACTTAGAAAAGAATATTTTCCATTCAATCTTCTATATATAGAAAAAAATATTTTCCATTCAATCTTTTTTGGATTGCTGTTCCTTAGTCTCGCTAAAACTCGAGAACAGCTGAACGGATTTATCTTATCTTAGTCTTGAAATGTTCGTGGAAGTTCAGGGAAAGTATAAAAGCTAAAAAAAAATTGATTCATTACTGGGGAAACCATAAAACATCCCTTTTCTATTTCCCATACAAACGTTTTTTTTGACATTAGATTTGACAACTAACTAATATGTCAATCATTCTGTCGCACTTCAAAACACGGAGATTTATGGCTTACAGGTAAACTCCAAAAATATAAATAAAAAAACGTAACAGATATTTCTTCATTATAGGGCGATACGAAGTTCGCCAGGTCTTCTACATATTTTAATAATAATAATTCCATTCAATCCAAAGGATATTTTGTCAATTTTGTAACAATAGATAAAAAGCTTGAATATGTGTACATAAACATAAATTTGTTTATCGTAACTGATTTTTTTTTTTGCAATATAATTATCTTCTCTTAAGTTCCTCTCTCGTTAAGTTTTCTTTCAAAGTTAGTTGCACTCGAGTTCTGTAACTCAATATTATTTTCCTTATGTTCGATATATCACATTATTAGGATTACATGGTATTGACACCATTTCTAATAATTTTCACTACTAATGACTCTTTATAGTTGAATATTTTGCGGGTCCCGGTAAGCCATAAGTTCCAATAAAATAAATAAATAGCTACATAATAAATACAAATATAATTCAAAAAAATTTAACCTCTCACTAAAACTATAAGATCAGTCTAATAGGTACAAATGCCATCATATTTTTTGTATGGTATTAGAAATCTACTAGTTCGATACAACCAGATGTTCAATCCACGAAGTATTTTAGATATCTTCGTTGAAATAAATTTGCCAAATAATAAGTTTATACTCATAAAAAGTTACCTCTTTAAATATTCATTTCGTTGAAAATAAATCAATCTTTTTGAACAAGTGGCTGTCAAATGTAGAGAAAAAGATGTATTTTAATACTGACTGTTATTACTTTCGTATATTATAAAATATGTTTTTAACCAATAATATACATTCTCATAGAAGTTAATAAAATACTACAGCTCACTGATCAACAAATAACTGCGGCCGTATTAATGTATAAAAAAAAATCACAGAAGTCTAGACAGCAAAAAAAGTTGTGTAATTTAAGCATTACAAATTAAAAAAATAACTGAACAAAATAAACTAAATTTCTTAAACCGGGTTATTAAAGAAGTGGATAGAAAACAAAGAAATCGTTTACAGAATTAGAATTAAATAGTTCTTATGAACTATGTAGACTAAACGTGACGCTATAAAGCAATTCCCAAAGGCTTTATTACTACAAACTATACCATAATCGAAGAAAAGGTAAAAGACCTAAAGAAGCAAAAATACTATATTCACTTTGACTTCAAAATGTAATTATAATAGTACAATTGTTATTTTCTCGAAAAACCAAAATAGACTTCTTTCTTAACGATAAAAATTGTAATACTTACAACTAAACGATTTGTTTTCTTTTATCCGACAAACAAGATTTTCGCCTTCGTATTGGTGTCCCGTAATTAGAAATGTTTTGATTTGTCGTTTTTCCTTTTCGAAAGAAATGAAAGAACCTATTATTAAACATTATCGGATATGTTTCTGAAACTATAATATGAATATTATTTTTTAACTTATCACTATAACCAATATAAGCAATAATCAAAAGTATTTTCTAAATAATGTAAGAATATTATTACCCTACTTATATTTTTAAATTCTTATTTGATTCATTATCAGCCTCACTTTCAAGGCTATGACTTTACTAAACATTAGAAGGAAGTCGATCCATTAGCCTTGATTAGTGAATTCTTGGTTGATGTCAAAGATAACACGTAGTCAATAAAGTTTGTTTGATAGATTCCATCTTTTAAGTCAAGAACCTTTTCAACAAAACTTATGAACTTGACTGATGTATATTTATACAAATAAAGATCTATATATAAATACCAATTACTATTTCACGTACAATGTTATGTAACTTTATAGGTAAATAAGTAAATAAATAAGTTGTTTTTGTATTCCTGTTCATCTTGAATTGAAGGTGAGGTGATCAGCTTTTTGCATTTAGGTTTAACGGCATGTTTAAATTAATAGTCTTATAATGATCAAACATTTCAAAGAATTTTATAAAATTTATATTGTAATATTTAACTAAACAAAAGTTATTAGGTTTTTCATTTTGGAATTAACTCAATTGTTTTCAATTATAGTATGTTGAATATTTTATTTGGTTAGTAATTGAAAATTTTATTTTAAAGACTTAAAGCGCCTGAAATGATAAAAACTATTATGTCATTATAACCGTTCAAAACGGTTTTTAACAAATAATCAGTCTAAATTTATTTCCTCGTTTTTGTCAATGTTAACAATAATGAGCATTTATGCAAATATAGGTAAAGTGACAATAATTTCGTGTTCCTGAAAGCAACATTGAGAACTGTAACCAACTTTCAGCATTAACGCTTCAAGGATCTAGCTGTTAATAGAGACACAAAGTTTTGTCATAAAGCGTAGTTGTGTGCTATTTTCACCTTTTACAGCATTTCTGACGAGATCTTTTTTATTTTGATGCTTAGGTGTTTTATTAATAACTAGTTTTTGCCCACGACTTCGACAGCGTTAAATTATGAAATAGTAATATATCTTTAGCTGACCGGGCGAACTCTATTCAGCCCTAGAAGACATTAATAAACAAATATTGGAATTTATTAATTATTTCTTTTTCTGAAGAACAGAATTAAATATCATATGTTCGCCTTCTAGTTCTAAGCTACCTTCCTATTGCCGTTCTTGAATTATAACCACTGTATCAAACACAACTGTCTTTAATATATGTACATATATATGTATGTATGTAGATGGTGACTCTCCTACTGATAGTCATATATTCGTTCTACATACTTCACGTCTTACTATCACGACATAAATAAAATAAATTTAAAGTCTGTAAAACTTATCTATTAGGTTCGTAATTTGATTGTTCAAGTCCGTCTTAATTTTTTTTACCCCTCTCGGTGACGCTGTGAAAGCCATTAGGGCTAACAGCTTTAGTCAATTCGCAACAAAAAAAAAATCTTAATTTTTAACTCATAAGTTTTCTTGTATATATAATAAATCTTTTACTATTTACTTTTATAATTTGATAAATAAGATTTATTATTCTCAATATCGTTAACTGAATAGTATATCTATTTTCAAATTAATTTACATTCTTGTACAATTGAAGAAATCGAATTCAAATAAATGTGTTAGCTTTAAAAGAAAATCTTGGGTACAGAGTATACGCTGTGTTAAAATTAAACAAAATTATGATGTAACATACAGAATTTTCATTCCTCCCTATCTTTCTTTGTTCATCACAGAATTATTATTAAAACAGAACGTTGTGCGGTATTTAAATTGATTGCAGAGATACGATGGCAAATATTTATGTTTCAGATACATTCTTAGGAACATTATTAAATATTGGAGACATCGTTGCTTTTATTTCAGTGTTTCCAAGTTTGTTTTTAATTAAATGCCATTCTCAAATATAATTATGACTATCATTCCTAATGATGTTAATTATAAAAATATATATATTAATAAAAAATTAACAAAATATTTTGGTACTTTACTTATAGACAAAGAAAATATTTTTGAATAAAAAATTAGAAAGAAATCGTAACTATAACCATTGTTAATTAATTACTTATACATCTTTTAAGTATTTAGAGAAAGGCTACCAGTGCTCAAAAAGGCTTATAAATTGATATAATATAATTGCTACAAGTAAAACTTTTTAGGGATAATTTTGATTTAAAATAATTATAAAATAATAATAACGTGAGGCTTTTAAAAGCGAATTTCTACACTGCTGAAACTACTCAAAAATTATAATTAAAATTGCTGATACGTACATACATAAAATAAATTATTGTTTGAGAAATGATTATTAATTAAAAGAACTCAAATTGTTAAAAAGTTTATTTATTATTATTAAATAAATATTTATTGTTTATGTTAAGATAAGCTAAAATGCCCTCGGATTGAAAAGTTTGTTTTGCGAGTGAGCAGTTACATAATTATTTAAAACCCTACGGAGCTGTTTTTTATTTTGTAAATAAATAATTAAATTATAATTAGGTAATTTTTTATTATATCATTTATATTTTTTTAGTAACGCAATATTCGTTAACTGTATATTCCTTATTAAACACACACAGTTGCTATCAACTGTTATATCTGTTAAATTGGTTATGCATTTGGTAGTACGAGTATGAAGGTTCATTATTCAAAACTATAGTAGGTATCTGAAGCATACATTCCAGTAAGTTAATTTTAAAGTAGATACATATGGAAAATTGGAAGTATATTTGTTAGAGAGTTTCTTTTCAAAGGCTTATCTTTACTTTTACACAGTTGAAAATTCCCCGATAATAAGAATTTGCATTTTGCTTGATTATACGTTTCCAGGATCACATTGTTATAGTTTTGCCAATCGTATGGTAATTTTCTAGTTTATTCCGTCTCAAGTAGCCCTCAACTCCTCATCTGAGAAGCATCCTTGAAGATCTATTCAACTATCCGTCAATTAAAATCCAAAAATAGAATATTTTCAACTAAAACTAAAAGTTCTTATTAAATAATTATTTAAAAAAATATAGAAATTTTAAACAATTTTATTCTTACTTATGTACCGATTTTGAAATAACGAAGGATGATTGTAGCCTTGACATAATATAAAAAATCAAATTTCTCTTTGCAAATAAATATTAGTATGAAAAATGAAAACAAAGTCATCTAAACGAGGCAAGATAAACTTACAAAACAACTACACCCGACAGACGTTATCCTGTCATGTCAAAGATATAATTCCGACTAGGGACCTATTTAAGGGCAATCATTCGGTCTTAATGCCGGCCAAAGATTTCTCTGATAAAGACCTTGATTCCAACCAACATCACTAATATACACATGTACATATAACACAACAATTTCTGATGATTATGAAATGTATGTAAAGCAAGACAAAAGTATTATTAAGTAATAATTACAAATTTGAACAAATTTCATTTTATTCTTAATTGATTAACGTTCTTATCGCATCATTTGGCAAAATTTTGAAATAGAGGCTATTTGCTCTTTATGGTATTAATACAAAATAACCTTCCCTTGTTATATACATTTATAAGGGTGTAGTTATGTGAGCATGCTGATACTTAATTCTAACGCCACACCTAGTGAAGATGTTTATCTTAACGGCTATTATCCGTTTTGTAATCATTGTATTTTAGTTTAATGTTTCATATCACTGTTATGAGTGTAAATGACGTCATTACTATCGGCTGAATGTCATCTTTAATGAACAGTGAAAATAATTTTGTACCTCCTATAGCTCTCTTAAATCATTATGTTAATGAAAAATATATTTAAAATGTTTCAAAACCTCCATGAGTTATGGGTTTGTTGCCTTATTATAAGAATGTGCTTTGAAATTACTGATTATTTAAAGCAAAATTATTGATATGGCATGATACTTGTATAAGTCAATGTAAAAACATTGGTGTAAACTCCAGCGTAGTGTTTTATATAATGAATTTGTATTTATCCAATTCGTTACATACGCTTATAAAACTGTCGACTTTAAGTTAACAAAGATCATTCGAACATACCTAGCTAATATTCCAAACAATGTAATAACCGCAGTTTAATAAATAACTTTAACATTAAGGCCTCTTTCTTTGTAATATTGAAACCATTTCCCATTGAGCTATTCCTTCTGAAATTTAACATCTGAAAATGCTGCGGATTCGTGTGAAGAAATTACGTACCATTAAATAATTTAATTTTAAATGCAATATTTCCTGTGTCAAACAAAATTATTTCAATTCAGATGATAAAATATTACGTCTGCATTTTGCATCGCTCAACGAGAAGTGCTGTTCACTTAACTTAAGAGTAAAGCATCAGTGGCCTCATTGAGAGAAGAGAACGTTACCAAAAAGCATTTATAAAAACGACATTTCAAATACATATATATGCATATTTTAAATGTTTCAGTCCTGGATGTTACATAGGAACTTTTATACATATATGTATTATTATTTAAACGCAACAACTGAAAGCAATGATTGTTAATTGAACACACGAAAAAGAATTTAGTTTCAAACTATATCTAAATTTACAAACCAATATTGATATTAAGAAAAACTACGAAACATATTAGATTTTTCCATAAAATTCTTTTGAATTACATAAGTAAGATTTTGATAATAATTTCCTTTGTTGGTGACGGAGTCCTAAACAAATAAAAATACAAGTAAACGATTTTTTCTTATTTGATCAAATAGGTACAAGAGGATTACTAATGTAAAATATTTATGTTACTGAATGTGTAGTGTGTACATAGTTATGAGGAACGGGACTATAAAAGAATATTTTTAATGTCATTTTCTTATCTTATTTTGTAGATTATTCATTGTCTAAAGCGATGTTTTGAAAGAAAGCATCTTAGTAATATGATATCCAATTATAATAATTATAAAATTAATTTCAATAGAATTTGACACCATTATTCAACTATTTCTAAATTAGTTATATTTTTATATTATGCAAATTGTAATAATAACCAAAAGAAATACTATTTTGAAAAATGTAAACCGTGAAAAATAACAGTGAAGTTTTCCGTTTCAACAAGTCACTCTTATCGCCATACCTCTACTCCTTGTCTAAATCTAAAAATAGTAGTGTAATTTTCCGCGACGATGAGCCAGCTGCCAAAACAACTGATACCCAGAAAAATTACTACACGCCTTACTATGTACAATACAGCAACACATTGTACAAAAGTCACGTCACTTGTAGTTTCAATTAATGAACAGACATACATTTAATCAAAAATGACATGTTTTAGTTATTTATATAAATTAAAATAAATTTTCCGTGATATTGAAAAAGTAGTGTCTTTAATCAAGTCCGATATTGATACAAACTTGAAGAGTATTATTACTATTAATTTCATTATTCCTATTAGAATCAATATTTTAGGAAAATTCTATTTAAAAATAATTTTGGACAATGAACAATATATAACGATCACACATACAAAAAATATATAGGAGCAAAGAAAAAGCTGGTTTAAAATAAATAACTTACGGTTGTTTTTCGTACAAACATAATATTAAGATTCCGAAACATAAATATTTTACATCAGTAATCCTTTCGTACCTGTCTGATCTAATAAGAAAAATTCGTTGACTCGTATATTTTTTTAGATCTAATTATGAACAAAAAAAATCATAAGTAAATTTAAAACGATTATGTAGTAGATCATTAAAATTTAAGTTTTAATTTGTATAGTTAGAGAAAGTTTTAAAATCAATTTTAATATATTTTTTTACTTGTACTCGATTTTGCTCTTTTTTTTTCGTTATATATGATAATTATTTGTCAATTTACAAATGAAAAGAATTTCTTCCTAGTTTAATTAGAACTCCGTAAAAAGGTTGTAGATTCATTAAAATTGAAATAGAAAATAAAGTTAATAATTTTACAGAAATATTTAGTTTTGTATTGTATATTAAAAAAAGTAATAAAATAATGCTATCATGTAATGAATAAACTTAATGTAAATTATCAAAAAACCAGTTAAATTAAATCTGTTCCCTTAAATATATAGGCTTAAAATTGGAGTATTAGTATTTTAAATGAAATTTAAGAATATAATTAACTTTTTTCAAGTACATATAACATAATGATATATAAGATTTTGCGGATATTCTTTCAAATAAAACTAGTTTTTTCGGACGTCCTACCGAATTATTTAAAATCACATACTACCCATGTTTTGATTAGTTTGCAGCAACCGTGATCACGGGCAGAGGAAATGATTTTTTTAAATCATAGAACATCGGAAAATATTAGTTTTGTATGTACATATTCCTAAGAGTATAAACCCTTATTATGAAGTGAACTAAGATGCAAACGTCTTAACAAGATTTTTATCTTCATTCAACAAAGCGTATCTTAATAACGAACCTAAGAATTTCTTTACATCTATTTATATCTTTCATTTCGTTTTTTACCCTATCTTTGATGTTCGTATATTAAACAACCTGTATAACAACCGTAAGCTTACTTATTATTGTAGTTTCTTGTTCTTATAGAATATGCGAAACGGTATAGATATTACAAAATAAGAGCATATTTAAATTAAATTGAATCGAAAATTGTAAGAGACTTATACTATTTTTATGTAAAGATTACTCAACCGATATTATGATTAAATTCATAATTTAACATTTCCATTTCATAGAAAAAACACAGTTTGAACTTTCATTTATTACAAAATTTTGAAAATTTGAAGTTTGATTAAAGAGCTGTCAAACCTTAAAGGATCGACTCTAGACAAAACATATGTAGGACGAAATTTATTTATAGCATTATAAAAGGTACATAAATGGCACTGAAAATTTTGTTATATCCAGCTGTTTCAAATTAATTGCGGTTGCGAGTGTGAATAGTTTCTACCTCTTCTTTTAACTTTATATATATATAACTGAGAAGTCCTTATTTTATTTTACATCATTTATATCTACATTTTAAGCATCACAGAAATGTTGTTAACAATTACCTTCACGTATTATAAAACATTGCGTTTACATAAAACCTTTAAAATTTAATATAATCATGAGCTACTGTTTATTTGTACACAATTAATCACTTATTGGTACTACTTTAATAATTAAAAATAAGTTTATAATAAACCCAGCTCCTTTGAGAGTGCGAATAAGTTTAGTACATTTATTTATACATCGTTATAAGATAATTTCATAACTGTTGCTGTAAACATCACAATGATTTCATAATAATACTACATATAATTCCGTACAAGACTCAAAACGACCCATATTCGGTACAATTAAACTTGCTGACGTTTCCACACAACAGCTGACATTAATTACAATTTGATTTATTTAATAACTGGCTTTTGTGTGATTTCATCTGAGTGGAACGAGTTTTATTACCTACTAGAAGACCTGGCGAACTTCGTATCGCCCTATAATCAAGAAAAATCTATTACGTTTTTTTATTTATTTATGTTTTGAAGTGCGACAGAATGATTGACATATTAGTTAGTTGTCAAATCTAATGTCAAAAAAAACGTTTGTATGGGAAATAGAAAAGGGTTGTTTTTATGGTTTTCCCAGTAATGAATCAATTTTTTTCAGCTTTTATACCTTCCCTGAACCTCCACGAACATTTCAAGACTAAGATAAGATAAATCCGTTCAGCTGTTCTCGAGTTTTAGCGAGACTAAGGAACAGCAATCCATTTTTATATATATAGAAGATTAATAATATATTTAAATCTTTTCAAATAAAGGCACTTTTTATACTTCAGAAATAATCATTGTATTTAATGTCATAGATTTTATCACCATAATCGGTGAAATGTGTGTAAAAATAAAGGTGTATGCAATAAAGATGGTAATGTTTTTATGATCACCTCACTGTTTTTGACTGTCGATCTATTTTTCTTTTATATTTCAAAAGTATCTTAGTATTTTTCTTTTATTCACCGCATTTTCCTGGTATATTAAACGTATAACATATATATTATATATATAACTGTAAAACTGTATATCTTGGTTAGCAACTAGATCCCTCAAAGCATTAATTTTTCAAATTTGGTTCCCAGTGCTGTTATCAAGAGTTCAAACTCGTTGCCGTTTTACCAAAATTTGTATAAATATTCTCAATTTAAAACACGGCGTCTCGTAAGTAATGAATGGGTTAAATAAATATCAATAGCCAAGGAGAGGAAAACAATTTAAGGGTATTCACTCGTTAAAAATCATTCCTAACCGTTAATCTTAAAATGATTCTCAGGATTCTCAGATTTGTTAAAGGCTGCCATATTTAGGAATGCTATTATTATTAATGTTAATCTAATTTAACAATGCAAGTATAACTAACACTAAAAAATATTAAGAATTAAATCAATCAAGAAAAATTCTAAAATTAAAAACTTTAATAAATCTAAAATTAAAAATTAAAAACCACTAAATACATCATTACATCTAATTAAAACACTCTTTTTTATAATTGGTATTACTACCCATTTATTACGAAAACACAGATATTGTTTTACGTTTCTGTCTGTCAATAAAGCATCGCAATAGATAAATTATACAACCACAAAATTCAATACGAATATCTACCAAGGGCTTTAGAACAAATGTTGTTACTTACCAGTTTGAGATAAAAGCAACAAACAAACAAATGAACATGTTTTAAAATTATAGGAACAGAAATTTAGCCGAAGGCCTCGCCACTTTATCGCTTGAATAACAAGTCATTAGTTGTTTTTAACATTGTATTTTTGTGACATTAAATTTCACAAGATTAGCATCGTCCTTCACAGAGACTGTCCGAAATATCTACTTAACTTTATGTTCTATTACTACTTCTTTAAAATCTTTTTGATCCAAAAACAAATAACGCAAAAATCCTGAATTAGCTGGTTACTAGTGTAAGTAGATTATATATTTTTGTATTCAGTCAACTTGATTATATTGAAAACAGGATTGCTGATCGAGAAATATGTAAATTTTGTATTAAAGTATTTTAACATCATTGAATTGACCAACTTTATATTATATTGCATCTTACTTTTGAACTTAATGATAATAGAGTTAACAATGTTTAAATGGAAAAATAATACATAATTATTATATTTTTTATTTCCACCAAAGTGGGTTACTTTAAAAATAGCAAAATTACTACCAATTATAAGTAAGCAACAATCGTTAAATACCTATTTTCAAAAAACTATTATTAGTAAAGATGTGTAATAATTGTTATTTCAGAAGAATTATAGACTCAGAAATGAGTATATCATACGAGTATAAGTAATTTATATAATTCATACCTACTCACAATTGAGCGCAATATACATATATGTAGAGAGAGAGAGAGAGAGAGGTTTTACTACGAGAAAATAAGTAAGCAGAACATTATTGAATATATGACATTATATTATTATAACAACAATATAAATATTATATTGCGTTTCAATCTATTCGTTCGATGTCATTTATTTTTTTCCTCTGGCATTTTAAGAACAAATTTCCAGTAGCAAAAATATGTACACATAAGCGAAAAAAAGTGTAAGAATCCTGTGTAAACTACAACCTTTTTGTCTCACTTTGTCTTAAATATATTTATTTTCTCACAGTACCAATTACGACTGGTATTGAAAAAAATATACGCAGGTAAACAGGAAAAAGAAATCAAATAAGAAAAGTATCTGTTTATCACGGGAAATAATGTTAAACAACTCGAAAGAAGTTATGAGTTAGTTATGAAATGATAATAAATATCTTCCTTTATAATATATTTAATGATCAGTGCATCACCTACATCATTCACCACAGAACGAAAACAAAAGGTTACTCTTTTTAAACCATCTGAGGCACCAGCCAGATGCATCCAAAGAATTTATTAAACATACAGACGTGCAGTAAAAGTATATGTATATAAAGATTACATATTAGAGAGTTTTCCAATTTTATAAATTATGAAATATAATATTCTTCACACATAAATATTTTACCTTATTTAAGTGTTTTTTATCTCTTACAACTTAAATGTTATTATTAATTATGAAATAACTATATTTAAAGATAAAACAGACATTCGTATACGTTTTGTCGATTGGATTCAGCAAAACACTCTGTTTTGCTTTAATATTTAAGCCGGTTCATACAATATGAGAACTAGGAGCTGAGCATTGAGTAAGCTTACAATCGTTATACAGGTTGTTCAAAACACGATCAGCAAAGAAAAGGTAAAGAGCGAAGTGAAAGAAAAGATAAAAATAGATGTAAAGAAATTCTTAGGTTCGTTATTACGATACGCTTTGTTGAATGAAGATAAAAGTCTTGTTAAGACGCTTTCATACCAGTTTTCTTTACCAGCTTAGATATTAGGAACAAAACATAAACGTTTCATGACTTAGAAATGTTAATGAACAAATTTCAAATGTATGTAACTTTTTTCTATCTCAGTAGTTGTTTAAGATATAATTCTCAAAATTGTCGAATAATTACAGTTACTTGAAGACTCAACAGTTTCTATTTTTAAATACTCAAGTTAGACAGAAAATAAAGACCAATTGAACTAAAAAGAAACATAATTTACAAAAATGTAGTTGATATTTTTGAACGTTTCAAATTATTATAGCAGATGTAAGGAGGAAATTTAGGAGATATTCACACATTATAGAACAAAACTTTCTGAAGAAAACACACTAATTAGTCCCGTTTTATAACTGAAATTCTACTGCTGTAATTTACAATTGAGCTTAAATTAACTTTATTTGCAGTTTCATTAATTTATCCTCTCTATATATACTGCGTGCGATATACACATTTATCTATTACTGTAAAGTATAACTGATTTTAAGTTTCACAATTCTTTTTGTTATTGTTGAGTTCGTTACTCATTCATTTGTTTATAGTTTTGTTCAGTTATATATTTCATAACTTACTTAACAGATATATTATGTATTTTTTGTCATATCTCATTAGCAAGAAAAATTAAAATAAAAAGCCGTACGGTGGGATTTTCTTAGCAGTTTTGTTAAGAAAATTCTGAAACCTCTACAGAAGAAACCTGAGTCCTCTTTTATTTCAATGTTGAAACTCATAATGTCTATGAGTGACATTTTTGTGAAATATATTTTTTTGGCCATATGATAACTTTTTATAATAAGTCAAGGATCTCCGGAACATCATCATCTTTATCTGACCCAAGGGTCATTCGTGCATGGAGAAGGATAGAGTATTAATCACTACCATTTTGCTGCAATCTTATAATTTGAAATTATAATTCCGGGGATATTGTATTGTAATTTCTTATTTGAAATGTGAAATTTTGTATTAAAACTCTCCAAAATGTTTGTGAGTAATATGTTATTCTTCAGTGGTCAAATGTGAAAAAAAAAACATTAAGAAACCTTCACAAACTTCTAGTTTGTATGTACTGCATTATTAGTATATCTTATTTAATTATGTTTGATGATATAAAAAAAATTCATACAGGTTAAGTACTAAAATAAAGCAAATTTTTAACAAATCTCGAGTACGGCAAGGGAAATTTACCTTAACATATATGTGGAAATGAAAAGGGTAAACTAGCATTTTATAGACGGGACAATATTTTTTTCGTTTTGGTTGAAATAAACTGAAATGTATTTATATTCAAAAACATTTCCAAATAATCCTAAGACTTATGATAAAAATATAAAGCACTAAAAAAAGAATGAACATAGCTACAGATTACACTTATTTCACAAATCGACATAGATTACGGATAATCCACCCACAGATTCCAAAATGGAACTGAGTATTCGATATTAATTTTAGACGTAGAGATATTTATAGGATTTGGGAGAAAAGCGGTCACAAAAAACGGATATCAAAGTACCATTTTGCCCGTCGAGAAAGTCATTTTTATTTAGTTACATACTATTACGAATATATATAATACAGTACACTCACTAACGTACTACAGTACGTATATAGTAAACTCTTGCAGGATAAATTTATTAATATTCCTTAACTCAAATAATTTCTTACATTAGTAATCCTCTGGTACCTGTCTGATCAAATAAGAAAATTTGGTTTACTCAAATTCTTGTTTGGTTAGGACTCCATCATTAACAAAGAATATTATTTTTCCTATATTTTACTTATATCAGAGAATTTCATAGGAAAATATATAAATAAGATTTAACTTTGTTAGTGGTACATGTATGTTCTACAAACAATGCCCTCTGATAGACAGTTAAAACAAAAAATATTAGAAAAATCCTGTATATTATCAAGTACTGTTAGTTTAAAAACTTATAAATATTTTCTTTTTTGGTGGAAATAAAATACCTTAATTTTATTTGTCCTCAGTAAACTCAGTGTGGCTTTACTGTGCTTTTAAATAAATAGCAATTTATTCTGAGCCTCACCACTATGTAAGCGTTGCAAAAATTAAATATTGTATTTTATGCTATGATATGAGATGACAAAGAGATAAATTTTGTATGAATATTTTTTGAGATCCCAGCTAAATTATAACTCGGTTTTGTTTCAAAAAAAGACTAATTATTACAGTTATTTGTTACCAATAAACAATACTAAACATACTAACCAGTCGATATTTAGTCGACGTAATATAAATTATGCCCTAAGATAAAACATGCCTGCTTTTCCTTGTTATAACAAATAGTATCTCAACAACTCTAGTCGTATCTAAAGTCTTTTGGTCGTTATCTTGATCGTGAACAGCATCCGCTTATACTAACACGAGGACTTCTGTGACAGTTTTTTATTTAACAGTTTTTAAGTAGTTTATATTAAATAAAAAAATTACATTAAAAAATGATGTATGTTAAAAACAGTGTTTTTATGAATTCTTTTTATATAACGAAAAAGAGATATTTTTAGTACGAAAAATTACTCGTTTAGCTTGAAGTGAGAATAGAAGAAGTATTCATCATACTATAAGAGACTTTAAACAATGACTACCAAAAGCACAACAGCACAATTTGTTAGTCTTATCCACATTCCTTTCCTACATAAGCACATATCAACTAAGAAGAAAATAATAATAAAAATCAAAGTTGCTTTTTATTTTCTAATATGTTTCTTGGAAATGACTTATAATTATATTTTTTTTATTTCAATATTACCGAAGATCAATACACAGAATATGTGTAGGAACCAAGATATTTTAGCTGAAGAAATAAATTCCACGAAACTATCATCCTCATTTCAGGTCATTTTTATGTGATCTGAGATAGCCCTACATAACGAACAAAACCAAAATATAATATAAAATATATTATTGACAAAAACTATTTGAAATTAAATTAATACATATTAAATAACCAATTTATTTAGCTAAAGTACAACCATGTTGGTATTTGAAAATTTGTAAATTTTTCATTCACTTCAGTAATGTAATTAAGTTCCTCTCAAAAAGTTCCCGATTCAAACGGGATTAAACTGTGTTAAAAAAAAATAAAAATGATGAAGTCCATTGTAAATAATATCAAAAGTTTTGTTCAGGTTAAGTTTTTTCTATAGAAAGCTCTTTTTTATATAAAAAATAATATACAGGACTACTTGATTCGTTAATGCTATTTGAGCGAAAGTTAAAAGCAAACAGAAGAAATAAAACCAATCCTTTCAATATGGGAAAATAAAACATAATATCTCAAAGAGAAAATGTTACATACATATGTAGACTCCAAGAAAAAAACTAGTTAAACAAGGTATTTTAAAACTATTAAGGGATGCCTGAAGGAAATTTTTTAGATAAAAATAAATACATGTGCTTAAAATAAGCAAATTTTGTGGAGAGATTGACGAATTCCTCAAACTTATAAAACATCTTCTTTCTTAATGAAAATCAAAGGCGTTCTTCAAGAAATCAAGGAATTTATAATGTCAATGTTTACACTGTCATACGAAAGAACCAAAAATAAAATATGCAATTGAAATTTGTAGGTAGAACTTTCATAGATATATATTCTAAATAACATAATAAATTCTTACATTATAAAAAAAGACTCCCTGCCACACACTTGTTTATAGAAGTAATTATTTTAAAATTTTATATTCAAATACCTCAATGTGTTAAAACTATTTTTTTCTTTATATTAATTAAAAACCTAGTTAGTTCTTAAATATAGGATATGTTGCATGTACCTGGACGCAACTCTGAATGTGTATAATGTAACTTTGTTGCAACGTAATTAAATCAGGATCTCACAACTTGGTTTCAGCGATGTTGAAGTACACCATGTTTGTGTTAGGATGTTGGATGTGGCGATTTTGATGGGCTCTCCAGTCTACGACGGTTTGACTTGTTGAGGCTAAATTGTCTGAAACAAAATTATAAAACACCATACAAAAAATATAGCAATCTTATACAATTTCGAAACCATTTGGAATAAGGCTAAATAAACCGCGAAAAAATGGGTATATTGAGTAACGCAAACCAGTACAACACAATAGGACACATGTTTTTATCATACAAAGTACTGTTTTATTCAACACATGCAGCAAATTTAACCTTCAGTCTGGTGCTATAAAGTGCTAATTTCGGGCAGTCTAGCAATTCGGATTGACCACAATCTCATAATCATAAATGATTTAGAATACTGAGCGAGTGAGCTCTCTCTGTGTATTCTATCGTCTGCAGCATCGGAAATGTTCTGAAGAATTGTTTGATATAGTGCCTGTGTCACTATTTTATCATCGCACTCGTGTGCAGGATGTGGAACGATCTTGTTCCCGAGGTTTTCGGAAATAACTACGATATTGGTTTTTTAAGTCAAATGTACAAGGTCCTCCACCATCTTCGAGGCCGACAACGTATTTTAATTCCTTGTTTTAAAAAAATCAATGAACGTTTGCTGCTACTTAAAAACAGGTTAGTGTCTGTAGGTTACCTCCACTCTTTTCCTGAAGTGGGACTACGAACAGATACATAATTATTTGTTATATTTTACGTTTAAATTTTTCTATATCTTTAGATATAACCAGCACATTTGTTTTTCTCATTATTAAAAACGCTCACTTTTCAGCATTTCCGATTACAGGAAGGCAAAATGAAACTGTCTTATTTGAAACTGTAATTATTTTTCATCGTTTTATTTTCATAAGCCGATATAGAATCCAGACTCACATATAATTAATATAATTCTTAATTATTAAATAAAAAGTCTCAATGTTTTAATCGTTATGAACATGAAGAATTAATTTTAGGATTAAACTACTTTATTTTCCGAATAGAACAAAAAACAACTTGTCAGATTAAAGTGGGTGCATCAAAAATTGATCTGGGAAAGCTTTAACTGAATCAAATGTTACGAACAGATGCTTCTTCACATTTTGACGGACTTCAATAACATATGGCGATAAGCAAACCGATTATTACAATAAACTGAATTTGATTTTTTTACGTGAAGAACACAAATATATTAATATAATATGTAAAACTGTTCTGCATAAACTTCTGACAACTAAAATATATCTCTTTTGATGGAATAATATTTATATATTTCATTCTTTCAAAACTTTCATATTCTTTTTCAGTTGTATCAATATCTCTTACTTGTCTATCGTGTATATACTTACATATAAACCTCTATCTCTCATGGCTGCATCCATATCCTAATATATTTGTTTACTAAACTGACATTGAGTTTGTGCTGTCAATGTCAGCTGTAGGTTACCATGAAATTCAATATTATTTTTGAAAGGACATTCATTTTTACATTTGCGTTTCATACTTTTAACGTATTTGTTTGAAGCTCTTTAGAAATTTCAGCTTAAACTATTGAATAATTATTTTTGGGTCAATTCATTGTGCTTTTACATTCATAGATTTTTTCAATTTTTAACTAATAATTTCCACATATTTCAGTGGTGCCAAGTAACGTTATTTTTGCACGAAATATCAAAATAGTTAATAACATTGGAAATAATTTTGTTTATCATAATTTAGACATTACAGGTTTTGACATACATATTAGGAATAAACTTTTAAAAAATGCATATTTAATCTTTATATATAAAGTCGTGCCAGTTACATTATTTATAACTCAAGAACGGCTGTACGGATTTTTCTGAAAATTGGTGGGAAGATAGCTTCGAACAAGGAAAAAGACATAGTATACTTTACATACAAAAATCAATCCATCACTCTAAAATCTTCTTATCTACTTTCTTTGATGAAAAATAGAGCTCGCCCAGATAGGTATACATTTGTAATTCCAAAATTAAGACAGATTGTTGACATATTAGTTAGTTGTCAAATCTAATGTCAAAAAAAACGTTTGTATGGGAAATAGAAAAGGGCTGTTTTTATGGTTTTCCCAGTAATGAATCAATTTTTTTCAGCTTTTATACCTTCCCTGAACCTCAACGAACATTTCAAGACTAAGATAAGATAAATCCGTTCAGCTGTTCTCGAGTTTTAGTGAGACTAAGGAACAGCAATCCATTTTTATATATATAGAAGAAGAAGATAATCAATGGATGTCTTTTCATAAATATAAATACTGCAAGGGTAATAAATCATTTCATTTAAAAAAGCTATTTCAACTATTTTTAACATAATTACAAGTCAAGTAAAATTCAGTTAAAATAAATGAAATTTATATGTGGAAAATGGAAATTTCAATATTAATATGATGATATGATGGATGCCATTTAAAAACCTGTAAGAACTCTGTAATTTCACTGACAATTTTGTACGTTGGTCACAAAAAAATCTTTAATGTAATAAAAATCAGATGAATTATACAAAAATTTAGAAAGACAATTTTGAATTTATGATTCTTAATTTACTCTAAAAACTGTTATAAATAAATCTATTTCAAACAATTGGTTTTACATCAAATTAAAGCTGTTTAATGCGATAAAAATTAAGACAGTAATTCATATTAAATAAGAAAAAGAATTTAATTTTATATCATAAACGAGAAGTCTTCAAATCAGGTTATTTTTAAAGTTTACTTAACACGATAATTAGCTTATTCAAAAAACCGCTATCATATTGCCTTATTTATATTCTACAATTTTAATGGATTCATTTGCTATGTGAAGAAGCGGCAGGAGTATTTATAATAGACAATTTTTCAGTTATATAACGAAATATTGTAAAGAGATCGAAGACTTTTGCTAGTATTCATTTAAATAAATCTAATATTTTCATTCTTTAATTACATACTTTAACAACATACTCCCGATGTTTCGGCTTTTTTTTCGGTGACCACGGTTACTGCAAAGTAACCGAAACCTCAGAACTACGTTGTTGAAATAGCTGAAAACGCGATGTAAATCCGTGAATAGTATCTAGTTTAATTTAACACGAATTATTGGTGTATTACAATAAAATGACTAGCTTGCCTTGAGGATTTATGTAGTTTCTTATGATGAAAAGCCAAAAATTCCATTAAAAATACTTAGAAGTATAATACATTTAAATACTTCTAGGATTGTGTTGGTTTTAAATAAATTTAACTTAAACTCTTAGCATTTCATCTGTAATGCAAAGCTGGTCGGTTTGCAAATGCTGATCAACAAACTTTTATGTATGCAAATAAATTGCAATATAAAAGATTTTCTAAATTAATTTATAATAAAAAGATATTCTATTATTATAGCCAATTTGAGTTAATAATTTTATCTACATTTAAGAATAATAAACTGCACAAACATAAAATTTCTTCAAATACATGGTTTAAGGCTGATTCTGGAGTCACGCTGACCGTCAGCGCTGACCGGCCAACGAAAAATGTGGCGAGTTATATTTAGAAACTGACGGTTAGATGCTTGCCATAGATGATCAAAATAATAGAAATACTATCAAAGATGGTAATAACGATCTTTGTTGATATTGTCACTGTGCTGGTGAGATTATTTAACATATTCTAATATGAGTATATATGTACATCAATTGCACAGTCTTACATCAATATCTCTTGTAAATATTGGTCAGACAAAATTTCTTATAACAAACATGATGTATATATCAAGTTATTCGATTCAGATAACAACAAAATATATTATGTCACGATAATCATCACAGACAAAGCCATACATCACAATGGACCAGACATTACGACGAACAATATAGAAAAGTTTTCTCTCTGACGTCACTACACCTAACACACACAACATACATTCAACATGTACAGACCTGGCCACTGAATTAAAGATGTAACGAAGAGTGTAAGCCTTTAAAACTGTTCCTATCAAACTACCTGTAATCTACTCAGGTCATCCCACACTCTATACAACGCTGAAAACATAATAATAATACATAATAATAATAAAAAAAAAAAATAATAATAATAATAATAATTTATTTCAGATCTTAATCCATATTGTGTTAGTAAAAATTAAACTTAATAAACTAGTTGGTTAGTAAAGTTACAAACATATATTTTACTTGACTACATGGAGTCGTATCCAATGTGCCAAAATTGGTGAATCCCAGCGATCTAACAATGCGTGCAGGATTGTGTTGGGACTGTCCCGTACTCGTCGAAGTAAGGACGCGCAGCGTTTGCGCATGATGGAAGCAAAACCATCTGTGTGAGCCTCTGCGAACATAGCAGAGCAGAGCATAATGTAGAATCCATTTTGTTACAAAAAGCAGTTATATAAAACACCCGTAATTTTTTTCATAAGTATTATAGTTAGATTAATATATGTAGATAATTTTATATTATACACTACTCTTATTTCAGTTTATCCACTTCAACAAACGTTTGTGATATGAAACTGTTTACTTGTATGATTATAATAAAGTATTTAATACATAAATATAATTTTAACACAAAGTTCACTCTGTATTTCTCTTATAAAGAACTTAAGCTTCCAAATACATTATACAAGAACAAATAATGTATATTATTCTGTCAATAATATGAAAAAAAAACCATGAAGAGGATTCGTAATAAAAAAGAACTTTTCATATTTACAAATGATTTCAAAAGTGATGATACGTTAGACGAAAACATTGAAAATAGAAAAATAATGATATGGATTACTTTTGCTCATGCTTCATTCAAAATTCACAAAAATAATCACATTCATATTTATCCTTATTTAACATTTTACATTCCTAGATAATTTGAAACACAATACTTAAATATGATTCAACATTCAATAAATGAAATGTAATAATCATTTAAATATTAATAACACTGTTGTTTTACATTCATTTGTTATAATAAAATATTAATTTTGTTTTATCGTTAATCAAAAACATAGTTGAATATTCAAATTCAATATAATAATTATAATTAGAGCAACTAAAATTACGGGAAGTAAAAGTCTAGCTATTATTTGTACATTTTAGAGCCACAAATCTAGACTTAAAGTTACTATACAATAATTTATTACATAAATCTTTAAAACAACTTCACTATATTGTTTTTTTGTTACATACGAAATTTTGTCTTTTAAATGACAACACCACAGCTAATTGTATATTGTATTTACATCTCATATGTATGTATGTTGTAACTCAGCGTCAATTTTGAAGAATAAATGTAGATGTACGTAATGTATATCAAAGGTAATTAAGTGTATGGTAATGTAGATTAAAGGCTTACTCTCATAAGTGATTTATATTATGTTAGTTATTGAGATAATTATGAAATAATTCAAATACATTGATTATGAAAAAAAAGTCTCCTTTATCATAACAAAATATAAACACTGCTAAAAGATATTTCTTATTCAATGTAAAACTTTTATTGAGGATCGCTTAAAAAAAAGACAAATAGTATTTTAATATTTTAACTTTTCAGGTTATATTTCTCGCTGGCCAAATTAAGCAATAGTTCCACTGAAATCCGTACTATATTGAGATAATGTTGACATCACTACTGAACTAGTATTGACAAAGGTTATTTTCTATATGAAAGTTCTTTTGTTTCAAAGAATCAAAACTTACCTACTAAAGATATAAACGTTTTCGTTGCCATAACGTTTTGCTTATATAACCTTATAAGTAGTAAAATTTTTGTTTTTTAAAACTTTTAATTAATTACAAGTAGCAATTAAATTATATGCCTCTGTTATATTTTAAAATACAATACAATTGCCAACAGCAAAAGTAAAGTAGGTAGTTTGGGAAGTGTAAAAGATGAGTTCTAAAATTAATCGGAAAATGACAGTTGCTGTTTTGCTCTTACTAACCTTTTTAAAGTTGGTAAACTGTCGTTTATCGATATTGATTTATGGTTTCTAAAGTTTAGTTTGTTACTTGTTCGTCCAGTAGAGTATATATTTTAGTACAGGGACCGTCTGGTACAATCATTAGTTATCTAATAATTTATTGGCAGCACTACTGTTATAAAAAGACCGTCACAAATCTGTTTTTTATACCAACCAAATAGTCCTTAGCTGAAATCTGAGTAAGAACTGAGCCTTCCTTTTATTAACGAATAATAATAATCAATAAACAACTTAAAAAGTGTATATTTTGAAATTATAAGAATTATATTCCTTGAAATTTATACTCGGTAAATAAGTATATGGTATTAACATGTTTTCATTATCATCTTCTCTTTATAATTATATTAGTATTATTCATTCAATGCTTATTAATTTAACATTCACACATGATAACAGTCAAGTTTTTTTTTCATATTTCAGTCCCGCAGCCAACTAAACTTAATACATAGAAAAACTAAAGCACTAATCACTATAAGGACTATACTTCTCTACAAAAATATCATTTTCAATTGTCGCAGCCTCCATTACTTTCAACCAAAATGCCAGGAATCTTGATAAAAAGTATCGATAAAAGGAAAGTTACTTTGTATGTTACCATTAACCCTTTTCACTCTGACATATGTTAGAAAATCTTTCCTTTGTTGTACACGCTACTTAATATATTTCAGTTTGATTTTTATACTTGATCTTAACATGAGTAAAATAGATGGTGGGTTTATTATTTATAATCAGTTATTAATAGAACAGAATCCCGTTTTACATTCTTATATATAAATACAAATTAGAAGAACTAAATATTTTACAGAATATCGATAAGTAAATAAATTACACTTAAAATAGAATTTGAAAACCTCATTAGACGTAATTAATCACAAAATATTTGCTTTTTCATATTTATTTGATTGGTGGCAATGACATGTTGTTTTTCCATATTTTTTTGGGGTATATTCGTCAAGACGAGAATGATAAATGTAAGATCCATGCAATGATTTTAGAAATGCAAAAAGAGTGGTCAGACATAGGAGATTTTTGCATCCCATTAGCATTAAAATGGCGCACTTTAATTTATAATTGGTCGCCAGCATTGCTAAAATTCTATCTAAATGCGTTCCAGATGACTCTCCCAGATCAGAGTAATATATGTAGTAAGATGGGGTAAAGGTACCGAAAAAACTTGCTATATCTGTGGTGAGGCAGTTGGAACTGCTTAGCATCTGCTGGTGGGATGTAAGGTACTCCTGGACAGCGGTCAAAACTCGCGTCGTCACGATAGGGTTCCAAAAATCATACGTGAAGCGGTTAGTCTTTCGGTAGCCAGAGCGCAAAGGGAAATAGCCACAAACGAAAGATCAGTAGGTTTTGTGAGAGAAGGAACTAGAGCTACAAAATGTCAAGCCTTACTCCATCCTTAAAGCGGCCTCGGATTGAACTATAATGATGGACACGTATGAAACAATATAAAATCCCCGAATATATTTTTGTTTCGGACTCCAGACCAGATATATTTTTGTATTAGCGAATTTTAAAACGCGCAGTGATGATAGAGCTTACGGTTCCTTGGGAATCCAATATCCCCAAAGACCATACCATCAAGGTCAACAAATATTACGAGCTCACTAACGAACTCACTCGAAATAGGTTCGTAGTAGATTTGTAGGCGGTAGAAGCGGGAGCGAGGGGTATAACAGCGAAATCTCTCTACAACCTACTAAAAGACTTGGGCTTGTCCAGAACTCACATTAATGCATTCTTGGAAAGTACATCGAAGGCAGCCCTAGTAGGTTCTTTTTAAATTTGGTTATGTAGGGAGAGGACCTTGGACAGTGGAGGTAAGCGTATAACGCGCGTTAGATAAGGGGCCCCTTAAACACTACATTTGGGTCGCAAGTCCCAGGCACTGTTGAAGCTCCTCTCCCTGCAACACGATGGACTCGGCACCCGCACGGTGAATCCATGGAATGCTGAGAAGTTTCGTCTTGTCTCGTCTCTATTACTAATCAGAATCACCATAGGTTATTGCCTCATGAAAACTTCATCAAATAAAAGACTCTGTAACAATATCTTTAGGAAATTAAAAAAAAATTAAAGACTAAATAAGAATAAATAGTTTTTAAAGAAATAAATAGAGTGGTTAAATATTATATTGAACTTAAGCAATAGGAGTTTAAGTAAAATAAAAAAATGTGCAAAGACGACATATTTTACAAAATAAAATATGGATTCCACTTATAACACTTATAAAGTCTATTGTAACGAGATTTTAAATAATATTCTTCGAGACATATTTCAAAAGTTCTGTCAGAAAAAAACAGTTGTTCTTATAAATAAATAAATTTATATCAAAAGTAAATAATCTTTAGCATATTTACCATGTAATCCTTTCTTAAGCTGAAATTCATATTTTTATACAGAACTCTTATGAAGCGTATCGTTTGAAGCGACCACAGTTACAAACGATCCTCGTTAAAGAGTCTGAAGAACAATTTGTTGACAAGTACTTACAAAGGAGAAGAAGTAACTCACGAGATTAATTAGTACGGAACAGAGTTATAACATTAAATGTACTTACACATCCTGAATTAATATGGAAGAACAGAAAGTAAAATCTCAAATAAATTTTTTCATGGGTGTAATAAATATTATTATTTTTTGAGCATCATTCATCATTTCTTTATGGTATATAATGTATTTATTTAAAATTAATAATTATTTATTGGTACATGAGCAGCTCTATCGTTTAAACATTGCATCTGATAAACGATTTTTGTGAAATTTAATATAACCTATATGTATATACTGTTGCGATTTTGCTACCTTTATACCCAACTATCCTTGGAAGTAAATATCCAGATTCGAATATATTAATTGGAAGTATTTGTGACGTTTAATAATGATAAAAATATTTTCCCAGGTTTCCCAGGTATGGTTTGTCGCATTGCAAAATGATAACATATTTGAATATCTTGATAAAGCATTACTTAACTTTTAAATAATTTTAATCAGTAATAGTGACAGTCAGTAAAAAGAAGACAGTCATCCTACGAGTCCATTGTATTTTATTATTAAGTAGTTTCGGTTTACTTAATGAAACGTTACGGACACTTTCTCTGCGCTTGAGCAATATAATAGCCAAAACTGTAACAACTGTATCGTTATTTCGGTAAACTATTCACCAGCTCCGATAGCCGTGATCGTCTAGTGGTTAGGACCCTACGTTGTGGCCGTAGTAACCCAGGTTCGAATCCTGGTCACGGCAGCTAACAGCTGTCTCGGCGGAGCTTTGTTTTTTTCAGACAATTTTGAATTAAAGTTTGCAAACATCATAATGTATAGGAAGTATTTAATACACCATATTAATTAAAAATATTATTGAAATTGAAAATCTTAATGTTAGTGGAAAAAAAATGTTCATAATTCTTTTAGTAAGTGAAACTTATTGACCGTTGTGACCATTTGAATATGAGACTTTAGAGTCATAATTACATTTGTCTCTTTTATTCATTTCATTTAATCCAAACTGCTCTGCTGTGCCTGAAAGTGGATATTACTTTCCGTGTGAATGCATATTCCGGACATCAGAGGATAAAACGAAATAGATTTATATTTACACTTATAAACTGTATTTATTTGACTTTCTCTTTTAATATGAACTTATGATTTATTACAAAAACCTATGGTCCTCTTCATAATTTTCAATAAAACAAACATGAATTTACTTATAGATATTAACATCATTTAAATCCGCATTTCAAGAATTAAAGTAGTTTTCCGTAAGTTTGCGAACAAAAATATGATATTAAATTAGTTGACAGTTTCTAAAGAGACTGGTCAGGTCTGCAGAGGAATTGCTTGTATTTATTCAAAGCAGAGTAATTAACCTTTGATTAGACTTACGATTTTTGAACACACGTCAACGTAACCCTTAGTTTAGTTTTATTCATGCTACCTCAAGATTCTTGAAAGCTAACGTTTTTGCCACGGAAAGACAGTGAGAGTAGAGTGGAACCTCACACAGTAATACAGAGATAACTCTCAAACCAATGAATACAGAACAATTTAGAAAAGAGTACAAGTCATGTTTATTAACAGAAACGGAAATACTCGAGCAGTAATTTTAATTTATATATACATATTTTTCAATTATTAATTTTTGGATCGGGAATTATTTCTGTGTATTATTAAATTATATGAGCTATTGCAAGAACCCAATAAAAATTTAATTAATAAACAGTTATAAAATATTTTGTTATAACATAATTAAACAGGAAAGAACATTATTATTTTAGCAATGTGAGGTGCATTTTATTTATACTGGGTTGTTCTATACTGCGAATTTGTTTGACTATACAGTTTTCTTTCACGTAATAAAAGCAAATGATTTTAACCAATACCTTAACATCCCTACTAATATTATAAATGCGAAAGTAACTCTGTCTGTCTGTCTGTTACGCTTTCACGCCTAAACGACTGAACTGATTTTAATGAAATTTGGTACAGAGATAGAATTGACCTTGAGAAAGAACTTAGGATTGTTTTTATCCCAGACTTTTGAAAGGTTCTCTTGGAAACGCGATATAACCGAACTCCACGCGGGCAAAGCTGCGGGCGGAAAGCTAGTAACAAATAAATCATTGCAATTAAATTTTCTGCAATAACATAGGTACATCTTGTCTTAACATTTTCTTTCTTTAACAGTACTCGGGCTAATAAAGAAACCTATATATTAAATTTTATTATAAAGATTATTTTTTTATTCTGTTCCTTAATGTTTCAATAAAAAAATTATAATGAAAGAGATAAACTCTCTTGAAGCTTTTATAAATAAAAGCCATAGCTTACAAAGAAAAGAGAGAGACCCTATGAAACAGTAGAACTGAATTCGTATGTAAGGTGCAACAAAAATTGCATCATGGAATTCGAGTAACCTGATTGCTATACGAGTAACTCGAGTTAATTGTCACGTACGAATTGCTCTTTACAATGTCATTTAACATCAACAATTTAAACAAAATAATAGAACCCAATATATATGTACATATATTGTTTTCATAAAGCAATGTAACAACCAATATCTTATATAAACTGTAAATATTTCATAAACGTTTTAAAAAATATATTTTTAAATTATAAGAATTACTTGCAATTAAATATAAACTCTTAAGTATATAGGTATAAGCCCTAAGGTGTTAATATTTTTAGATTATCATGTTTCGTTTTTTAATATTGATAAAATCTTTAATTTTAATTTAATTAAATTAACACTCATATAGTAATGAACTCCAATAATAACTGTACAGTTATTTCAATTCATACATCAGTCCTGCAGCCAACTAACGTTAAATTCACACAATCCTTCAAGCATAGTCCAAGGTGTTCAGAGTGGTTCTACTTCTTAAATCGTAAAAAAAATAAAGATTTGTGTACATATACGTACAACTATCGGTTACTAAAATTATGTTGTTATTAAGATAAAAGTGATCAAATATATATCTTAGTGACAGTAAGAAAGACCAAACATTTTTAATCCTCCCACACAAAGAGAGGTCGAATCATAAAGCTTGTTCCACATAATCTTGATTAGAAACGTAAGTTCGTAAAATGCGAACTTCAGGTCTGACCGTCTTTAACTCGTGATCATAATCCATGGGATTGAAATTTATGAGCAGTTCTAAGGGGTAAGAGTTGCTCTAAACGCCACAATAAATCTGATTCCATAAAATAATCCTTAAGTAATAATAGCAATAAAGTATTTAGAAAGAGTTTGTTCTATTATCAATAATAGGCGTTAGTGTTTAAATAAGTGTATAAAAGTTGGCCTATATGAAACTTCAATCATAACATTGATCATTGATATTTTAGGTTAGGTCTTAAAAAAAATAAAGATGTTTCTTTCAGTCTGTAAAGATAAAATTTTGTTTTAAATATTGATAAACTTAAAGAATCACAAAAAGTGGAATCCTTCGAACTTTATCGATATTTTTAAAACGATAAGTACCTATATTTTAATATACTATTGGACCAACGAGTAAGGTTCTGATAAAGAAAAACATTTTCTTTATCAGAATACATATTAAAAACACGAAAACACTATAGCCGAAGAGCAAATTAAAGTAAAAACACTAAAAACCTGATTTGACTATGATGTCGCAAAAAATCAATTTTTTTTATATAAACTGTTTTCACTGACCACAATATTTTTTTTTTTTTATTATTCTGCTTCAGAATGTCTCGCATTTAAGAAAAAATTGCGAAAACTTGAAAACATACGTTTATCATAGGTCATATAATTTTTTTAATAATGGTCCCAAGAATGTATGTAAACCTTTGTCATAAATATTTTCTATAATACCTGTGCTCTCAAATAATCAAATCTCGTACATTTTGTGTTTAGTTAGGACAGTCATGAACAAAAATATATAAGAATATTTTTTAATATGAACTCACATTGCTTCAATATAATGTGGAAGAACCTTATTCACAAATTTTCTCAATCACGTCAGAAGAGTAATAAAAGTCTAAAACAGAAAGCGTTTCTATGCTTGATGATTAAACTTTGCATCTCAATTAGCAACTAAATCCTCTGAAATATTAATTTTGAAATTTTGGTAACAACACTCAAAACTGCAATCAAGAACTCAAACTCGTTTCCACTTTTCCCAAATTTGCATAAGTTCACTGAAATCTAAACACGACGTTGGCAAAGAAATGAATGACTTATGAATGATTTCATTAACAGAAAAGAGAAAATGAACTTGAATACATAATTTTCAAACTTTCATATTAAAAATACTAGAACTTTTGCTTATCTAAATTTAAATTGAGGCTTTCATATGCTTAGCTTATTCTATAGTTTAATATTATTTACTGCAACTATATCAAAAGAATTATGCACTGCAAGGAATCAATACAAAAAAATATAATAACGTGATAGTTTCCAAATATACCTTTATCGCTTAATGAGATACCAAAAACACAAACAAATGATAAAAACATACAAATTCTAAATAACAAAAAAAGACTCATCTCATGGATAGCCATAATATTAATATAGTCACCGAAAAATTTATTAAATGCAATAATCAAGGTAAATTTTAAATTTTGGCATATAAATAACGTCGTAAGTCATAGTTTAACTGTCAAATAGAGAAGGGTTCAATGCTATACATAAGATAGAATCTTTCATACTAACCTGAGTCACTACGTGTTATCCATGACAGCAAACGATAATCAACTAATCAACGCTAATGGAACAACTTCCTGACAAACGTCAAGTAAGTCATGGCGCTGTCAGTGAATAAAACACGTATCATCTTTAACATGATGCTTTTATATCTATATATATAAAAGAAAGTCGTGTTAGTTACACTATTTATAACTCAAGAACGTCTATAGGGATATAGTTGAAAATTGGCGGCACGATAGCTTAGAACCAGGAGACGGACATTAGATATTTCAACCTGTTTGATCGAAAAAGAAATAAATTCCAATATTAAGTTATTGATTGTTTTCTAGGGCAGAATTGAGTTCGCCCGGTCAACTATACACATATAACTTATTCCAAAACTGACGCGGACGAAGTCGGGAGCAAAAACTAGTAATCAATAAAAAAAACATTGGCCGAACACTTTCAAATACTTTTTTATTAATTCATTAAATATAAATCGTAAATAATAATTTTTATTTCATCAACATTATAATTATTTTACAACAATAATAATAATTGTTTTACTCCTAAAAAAAGCCTGTCACTTGAATTTTTGCAAATGACAAATGATATAAAAATCAATATAGATAGGTTCTCGAAATCTTGGATTAAAACGTTTTTCAATTCTCAAGAGAAAAACAACCAACACATTTTTAACAACGACCTGCTAAAGCTGTGGAACGTGGGATTATTTCTCAAACAAAAGGAACAAAATCGTTTCAGTAACAAATAATTGTATTTTATTTTAATACTGTGAGAAGGAACACAAAATCGTTTTGAATTCTTTTTATATACATAGATATATTAGACAACTGTTACCGTTTTCATAATGCGTTTAATATACATATAAATCTACATCTCCATATAGTAATGATGCCATGAACTTACTAATTGTTTAAAAAAACATCTCCATTTTATCAATAATATAGGAAAAATACGTATGTATTGATTTGTAAATTATAAAAAATAAACCGTCCTAATATAATATAGAGCCAATGATGATATAGAACTCAATTATATTAAGACTATAAAATACATTTATACATGACATATTCGTTCAAAGCATCGCGTGTTTTGAAGCCGGAGAAGCGCGTCATAGATCAATGTTAACGACACTATCAACCTACAAAAAGGGCGAAGCCGCACAAAACTATGGAATTGGATACAGAGATATAAAAAGGAATTATAAATAAATATATGTAGAAGACAAAAGTATAAAAATATTTTAATGATGTACTAAATTAAATAATGATGTACTAAATTAAATTAAACTTAATTAATTAGTCAAAGTTAATAAATATATAGTACTAATATAGGTATAACAATAAAAGACCACTTATTATTTTGAAACTGCATGTATGAATAAAAAATTCAAATAATGACCTCTTAAAATTTTATCCGTTTATCCCCTTACATTGTAATTTTTTACGATTTTTCGTCTTTTAGCCATATTTTAGCTTTACTAATATTTTTTATCGATAAATTCTTAATTTATTTCCATCGATAAATTTCATCATCACGGCGCATCGTAAACCGTTCCGATTGTTGTTTCATAAAAATATTTAATCGATTTCGTCAACCATGAAATCGATTGCATGGCGACCGTAACTGGTTTTCTTTCTTATGTACATATAAACATTGGTATCAAAAAAAACTTACCTTTTTCGACTATTATATTAAAAATAGATAAAACATATGGCTTACCCAACTCAACAGAAAATCTTCATACAAAGCTATATACAACAAAAATTGGGGAAAAAATGTCTAAATAAAACAATAAAATTTAAAGATAGTGCTTTTATTTAAATCTATACAGACTTCGCCAAATACAAAAACTTCAACAATTTTTTGGATGAAATTATCTCAAGCTAAAATTATTGATCTTAATGAAAATAAATGCAGTGAAAAAATGTGCGGACTAAATAAGAAACAGCGTCGATTGTAACTATCAGTCCTTACTTACAACTAGAAGATATCTACGTACAAGAGTTTTGTCGATACATAACAAAGATTGTAAGTCTACATTTTCGTTTGTTTCATCAAGCATCCATACAACTATAGTTATACGCAAAATAAAAAGCGTTTAATAAGAAATAAATAATTACCGAATGACTTTCATTATTGTTTAAAATGTTCATTTTAACACGTAATTAATTTATACACCTAAAATGAAAAATACACCGAATACATCCAAGTATTATTAGGACTTTGGATGAAATTGAAATTATTAGTGAATTTGAAATTGTCATTCTATCACTGATCGTTACTTAATAAGATTAGACACTATTGGTATCATTTAGGCCATTGCCTTAGAATAAAATAAAATAAAAAATACTTAAAGATTACACACTAGTTAATAATAAACTAGTCTCGTTGTTGCTGAAAAATCTTTGGTATATCATTGAACACACAAATATTAATAAAAATACTGAAAATAATAAATTATAAGCAATACTCACTGTTTAAATTAAACAGTAATTGTTTATTTACAAAGTTCAGATGTTGTTTTTGGTGTAGCCCGTTCGTAACAAGCTGAAACCGCAAAACGAAAATCACATCGAAATCTCTACTTAAATTCGAAGCTTGTTCTGTATTTATACAACAATTTACTACAGTTTCTTGGATGGTATGACTAAAAAACAAATACAATAAATAAAGCTTCTTCATCAAATTAAACCTTATTATTAAAATAAATAAGAGTTAATCTCAGTTTACCAAACTTTAATAACAATCGTAATAAAGATGTATCTAGTGTGTAATCTTGAAATCAAATCTTAAACGGCATTCCCTGCATTATGAAGACCGTTCGCGCTGAGTGGTATTGTGTTGAACTCGTCTTCTAAATCATCATTTTTCCTGTAATATAATTTATATAATAAATGAAATTTTGATGTTAAATAGCAAAAAAAAAACTAGCAACAAATTTACACAAATTAATCACTACTACCACCAAAATGTGAGCCAAACGTGAGCTACAATAGATTTAGGCTTTGTAATGTGTTTTGTTAAAAATAATTTAAAAGAACAAGCTTTAACTAGTAACAATAGATTTAATATCAACATCACAAAGTTAAACTTTAAAACAATCCATCTCTAGTATTAAGTTACACGAACTATGACGTCCTATGCAGTTGATCTCTTAAGTCTCAAACTTTAAGTTACGTGAAATTCTGGCTTTGTTCTACTACGAGTAGATGTACTCTAATTTCCAACTAGCTAAAGCTACACGTTACATACAATAAAACCTTCAGAGTATTCACTTTGTTAAGTCGCAAGCGGTCACAAACGATCCTCAGGAAATTGGCTAAACAAAGTCAATTAGTCGGTAAACACGAAGGAAAGAACATCTGACGTAGATTTACGGAACGAGTTGCCTAGGTTAGGTTTGTATTCGGATAACATTCGTTTCGTATGAAGCTAATTTGCTTTAATGAGACGTTCCTTTGTATGTGTATTTCTCATTAACCTGACAGCGTGTATGGACATGAGCTAACAGCTACCAAATTTTAGAGATTGTCTATAGTATGGGAAAAGCGACAGATAGTAATCAACGCTAATGGAAGCGTTTACCTCCGTGGTACATGAGAACAGATTTTATAGCCAATATTATCATAGTCATTTTACGAAATATGCATGAATTATTATAAATTTGCTGTAATTTTTGTACGACGAATTTTTTATTCAAAAAGTAATGAATCATACTTATTATGAACAAACCTAATTTTCATTACAGTTTATTTAAACATAATTAAATGAGAAATAATTCATTGTACAATAATAATCATATTTCAATCCAATTAGCATTCAAATTATATTTCAGACGCGAACGAATTGGTAATCTAATCAACGTGAAATCGATTTGGTAAGTGACCAGAAAATTGCATTATTTGCGTATCAAAGGAATTTAAGGTAGTTTGATAAAAAAAAATCATAAAGCCATGATCTAAATACCGAAGACATTGCAATGAAATGGAATAAATATTTTACAACTACTGTTTAGAATTGAAGCATTAACAGAGCAATTTAACTCGATGTAAGCAACAATGTACATACCGTTTCCTGTACTTGTATATAATGAGAACGATGAAAGCGTTTCCTATGAACAAGGCCGCTATCAGTAGCGACGGAATCACAATATCTGGAACAATATATGCATATAAAAATATTTCCATACATATTAAAAGCGACACTTAAACCAAATATTCGTCAGAAATTCCAACTATCACATGAGGTGGAATTGTTGAGAATAATTTCTTAATTGTCAAAGGAAACTACATCGTTTATTATAATATAATCAATATTCTATACCGCTTCATTTAAACTTTCAATCAAGTTATTTGCTATGAATTAATCAACAGTTAAATTCACAAAGTTTCTTACAACAGTTATATTCAAAGTCAAAAGCATTTCAGACATTCTAAATAAGTGGAAATAATTGCTATGTGTATCGTCGTAATTCTTCGTAGCAAACTGTTTAAGTTATTAAGCGAATAAAAATTGTAACTTACTTGTACTTTGTAGTTACTTTTATATAGTTAATTAAGGTTAATGCAATTGTCGTGACAGAAAGATCCATACAATTAATCTTTTTATTCAATTGAATTAAAGCCAAATTGCAAGCAAATTCTTCATTGAACGCACTTGCAACTTGTGTTTGTAACACTTATACTATTAAAGTAAATTGGTTAATTGTATCACCACTTTTGTGATAAAATAAATAATGTTAAGGTTTCGTAGATCTTAAATCAAGTATTAATTGCATCAATACTTAAACTGCTGAAATCATTAAAATGCATTGAAAAATTCTAACAATATACCATTAGACGCAATTTAGAATTACTTTACTAGTATATATTTAATTACAAAAGTTCCCAAATGTCTCTATTAGCTCTTGAATCCGCTATTCACAAACTTGGCAATAAATCCTCAAACGTTTACATTAAGAACTTCAACTCTTTCTCATTTCGTCTAAATTACCATAAACACCCACGATTTCGAGGAACCAACTAGAAGCCAATGAACTGGTAAAATGGTCATAATAAATAACATTAAAGGAAAAGAAAAATATTCTCTCAGTATCACTTCAGATAAATTATTCGAGAAAATTCTACGCCTGGAAATTATATCCAAATTCAACCGGCGTATTTACATTTAACTGGAAAAGTTTTCTTAGGATTTCAGATCTTCGGTATGATTTGAATTATCAATTGTGATTTCAATTAAAGTATCAGTGGAACAGAGATGAGAAAATAAAAAAGAAATAAATTATGATAAAATTGGTACAAACATTTCCTTATAGAGAATTTTTTCATAAAATGTTTAAAATGATATTGTGAGCAAGGATGTAGTTGACTATGTATGATCGTGTCAATATGCTTCTATAATGTGATACTAACCTACTATCATGTTGGCCTCGTTGTGCGGCAGTTTTGTGTCTTTATCAGTACCTCCAGATGAATTATCCCCAGCGACCCTCAACGTCGCCTCGTCTACAAAACAAACAGTTTATTTAATAACAACACACATTTTATCAGTCATTCTGTTATCAGTTACAGCTTCTGTCACAGATAACACATAATATTTAAACAAAATTTCAGTCATCAAATATACAGCTGACATCCAAATGAAAAAGGTTGAATAAAACCGGTGTGGAAAGAAAATAGTATTGAATGTAGTTCTTAGAAAAAATTACAGTGTATACTCCTGGGAAATTACTATATGGATGTATAAAAATTAATTGAAACTATTATTCTTATAACCAATAAATAATGTCGCTTGAGCAATATAAAATTGCTATGAACTCTCGGGACAGACCGCCTTCAATTCAGTGTTGGACAAAGGGGAATTGTGGCAAAAATCAATCGACTAAGAATAATATTACATTGTGATGCGATATTGTTCACCAATGAATATTATTATATACGTAAATATATTAAATAATTATAGCACACCAATACCTCATATTTTTATATATACGATTTGTTTGTATATAAATAGTAAATACAAGGAAAACCAGAATAAATTATAAATGCAAACTGTTTTATCTTTGAATAAAATACATTTAGCACTGTTCGTAACAAGGTTATAAATAAATATAGTATAATAAACCATTGCTTACTGCTATACTAATGCTATACAGTTTAAAAATTTATTTTTTGTTTGTATGGTTGAAAAAGTTAATCTCAGAAACTGTTTTTTTACCAGAAAAAACTCTACTGTATACTCCATTTATTGATGAACATTTTCGTGCTTTATTTATATTTGTTCAATGGAATAGAGCGTTACTGACAAACGTGGTGAAAACAAAAAAAAAACATTGTTTTTCAGAGCTCCGCATGCGTTGCTTTAGTTTAAAGTTTTACAAGAAAAACTCCAAAACATTTAGATTTTACTGATACTACCAAAATTTACAAACAAAAACCCTTGCAAAATCTGGTGTATTATAATTTTTAAACATTTCTCATACCATTTTTAGTCTAAGATACGAATATTTTGTTCAAATTTTGAACCCGATTTATTGTTTAAGGTTTGATATATGAAGTTCGGGATAGTTTTATCTATACCATTTAACCCTCCCAGGTGGCTTGTAACTCAAATTAACGAGGTCCCGTCGAAAGGGTTCATAGATTTAGTTATTACATAACCTATTCACAAAGAACGTACATACACTTTTGTATACATGTATTATATGTGTATGCATAATTTATACATACATGTATATGCGACTTTACATATATGTTCTATTTTCATTTAAAAAAATCTTCGAGAAATGTTCTAAGCATTCGGGCTAGTTAAAAGAAAATCCAAATTCCTCAATATAAAGTACAAATTGAAGTACCGTAACGAATTATTATGAGTATTAAAAAAAATAAGTAAGTTATTCTTTGTACGGATTTACAAGTAAATAGCCATTATTTTCAACATAACTCGTTAAAATTCTTCAACTCTGTGGGCTTGGTGAATGAAATTACGAAAAAATATATATTTTTTTCTAGTCTTTACAAATCGGAAATCTTTTGTACTTCCCAACACTGAGGGCATTTAAGAGATTAATTATTTTCACTGGATCCTTTGAGATAAAGTAATTTTTCACTAAAGAAAAGCTTTTAAGAGATAGCCTAAAGAGAGTAATTTTATGTTTAAATGAAAATTATTTTAACCTGTAATACCGTTCTTTCATACGGTTAATGTTTTATTAATAACCTTTGCTTGGTCATATGACGCTGGTCTTGAGTCTTATTTATTATTCAAGTAAGCTGCCCCCAACACTCACATAGCTTTCCACAACTTATTAAACTGACCCCAGGGACTTTGAAACTTGTAAATTAACTCCTATCCCCTTTATAATCTAATCTTAAGCTTTTGTATCTTTGAAACTCGTTGGCTTGTTTATTACATAGATTCATTTAAATAAATATCATATATCCCTAAAGTTTTAATTAATCATGTTATATCACACGAAAAGTATATTTTGAACAATAGTAAAACTCTTTGATTAAGTTGTTTTATATTTTTTTGCATGACTTATCAAGACGTAACTTTTCTATCAGGCAAATTTATTACTACAAATTTCACTGAGAGAAAACAATATCCATGAGACATATTTCTCATTTATACATATATGTAATGTAATATATAATATATAACATTACCCTTACAAATTTCGACCTAAATAAGTTGAATTAAATATCAATTTTGTATATCAATATTGAAGTTACCTGAATAAATCAAAATTAAGAAATATTTGCTTTGAACTTTCAATCTCATATCAGTAACAGTTCGTACCACGGCCAATGACTCACTAAAACTCTATTTATAGATATTCTATAACTTTGCCTTTAATATAACGCTTTAATAAACATTCTTATAAGTAAGAAATTTCAATTTGACATATGAATAGATTCCTATAAATATATGTAACGAAATGTCTGCCGTATGAGGCTTGGGATGGTTTAATAAAGAAAAAAATAATATTAAAAATAAACACAGTAGAATCTTGAAATATAATGTAAAAAAATATTAATAATTAAATAATCTAATAGAATTGTTTTAATTTAAATCAGTGCAGACAGACTGAAATGTCAAAAAACTAAGAAGTACATTCCACGCTCAAAGTGTTTCGCATAACGAAGAACACTTGCACTAATTGCGTGTCGTGTGCAAGGGTTCTGTGAATGTCATATAATTATAAGGGTTAATATAAGACATGCAAAATATATACATACAAAAAAATATTTCAATGCTTTCATAAATGATTTAAACTGACAAGACGAACGGTTGTGCCTTAAATATTAATATTTTAATTATCTGTAGCCCTCAATCTGTCATTTGAGACAGAGCTGTCAAATAAATGACAGATGTAAATTTCAACGTCAAATACAACAATAATATTTACTATAGGAAAGGTTCTTATTGGCATAATATTCCAAAAATTCAGTGGGAATGAAGCCATAGATAAAAAAGTCTATATCATCGGTGATTTTCAAATTATGGACAAACTTTTTTAATTTCTTCTCTTCCATAGTTCTGAACAAAGAAAATAGTGGACCATTTTTATATTAATACTTATATTATCCTGTTTTCCGTTCGTGTAACTTCGTTAATACTATCGTAGGAGAAGATTTATGAATGAATTTTTGACGATACTCACTCGTGTCAAGGGTGTACCTTTGAGGTAATGTTGTGCTCGTAAAATATTTAGTAAGCACTCTGAGTGGTAAATGTATGTACATTATGAGGTCCATTTAATTTGTAATTCAATTCTATATGAAAGGGAATGGAGGAAATCAGTAATTAACTTATCCTTCCATTTTTAATTGAAGTTAATATATACTTTTGAAGAATATTTGAAAGAAAAATGTATCTAACTATTGTTTTAAAAAAAATTTTTCATTGCACAATATTTAAAGCACTGTGTTTTTTCGAGCATATGAGAAGAGAATATATTTTAAATTTTATATTTTAATATAACTAACAAAACAATTAACTTTTAACTATGAGTTTATAATTACTTCGCTTAATCTCGTAAAAGCGACTAAAGTTTAAGTAACCGTATTAAAGCTTTACCGTAAACTAAATATTCATAAATATTTAAAAACTAAGTTTTATAATATATATTTATTCATATAAGTTTAAAAATATTTGAGACGAAAATAAAATAAAATTAATATACTTTAAAATCACTAGATTAGTTCGATATTGTGTGATAATATTTTTAAAATACGCAACTTTTTAGTGAAACGATAAAATTATTTAGAGCAAAACCAATCGATAAGGATTAATTAAATACTTCTTATTAAGATTGTGAAGAAATCTTCAACGCTCTTTGAAAACTTTAACGAGATTTGGTATTTCAATTTACATTGGTATTAACTTCAAAAAATAAATATTTAACCTAATTAAACTAGTTTCAAAGCATCTAAACAAATATTTCCATAACCGGGACTCGGTACATATAAATCCTACTACTTATTATAAAGAAAATTAAAGGTCACATTTGTTTGTTGCTCGTTAAAATATAACTACTTAACGGATTTTGATCAAACTCTACAGTAACGTAGCTTAGCTATCAAAATGGGATACAGAATACTTTTTTCAAATTTTCAAGGGATCATGTCATAACAATTGTATTTATTATAAAGTCACGTTTTAAAGACTAACGATGACACTAAGATTTGGTTACTGTATTGGTTATTTGAACACTATTTGTAAATTTCTCTGAAAGCCAAATTTCGAAGTCCACGCAGTCGTAATCATAGACAAAAACTACACGAGAATAAGTAGCTTTTATAATAGTATATAATTGAATTGAAAAGTTATCTCAATTCTCTATTAATAAACTACGTATTTGTATTAAAACACACTAATTTTGTTGTAATCGTTATCGAAAAATAATAATAATTTTATTGGTGCCAACACAATTCCGATAAATTACAGATAAATGATATAAATAATGATAATATTAAATCCGGTCACAATGTAATAACGTCTCATTATTTTTAGAATATTTATAGAAGTTTTAGTTAGTAACATTGAAATAGTTAATTTGGGTGTGTAAATAACTTTGAGTAATCGTAAAAGAACATGTCTGAAATTGTACCCAAACTTAATCCGCCATTACTTTCACTAATGGGTTATAATTGATTAATAATAAAAGTAATAAATATTCCATAACGGATTTAAATGAAACAATAATAAAATCCTATATTAGTGAACTTTTTAGAACAATCTCTACATTGCTTTTCCAATTCTGAAATAATAATTCGAATGCTTCAGATACAAATCCTGTTAAGTCATTAAAGTACTGAGTGAGAAGTTTACAATATTTTTTTTAAAAAAGACGAATAATGTATTGAACAGAGGAGCTAATTCATTTTATTACTGAAAGTTATTATTGCCAATTGTTATATTATAAAAAAATATAAATATGGACTTTCATATTTATGTTAGGAATTTCAAGTATTACTCTTGTTTTTATTTTTAGTATATTTAAATAGATTGTATATTTTTCCGCCTACCGATTGTTCACAAATATGAACTTGTATTTATACATTTATTTAAATGAACGGATTTATTGTAAAATAATATCATAAATTATTATGTTTCCGCTGTTTTTGTTTTTGTTTTGTTTAATGTTGATAATAAATAAGTCATTTTATAGAGCTCATCTTAAAATTGCATTCCATATACCTACAAAAAATATTAACGAAATCAGAATTTTTTTCATAGTTAATATCATTCACCTCTTACCGATTTAAAGCAATATCCTTTAACTAGCAAAATATATCACCAAATTGAATTATTCACAACAAAAATCAGAACCATAAAAAATAACTCACTTTAAGACCACGTGCTTTTACGTCAAGGGACAAAAATACCGGGAATTCAGTCCGAACGCAGCAGACGCCGAACTCGAAATAACGTATTTACTAAAACGTGTATCCGCTGGAAGCCCTTCAACATTCAAAATAGTAATTCATATGTCATTTGAAATACAACTCTATTACACACACATTAGATCGAAATTCAATTGCTATGACAGTGTAAATAATCACATTGAAACCGAAAGATATATCGCTGTTACTTTCTTTATAGGGAAATGCGTCTGGTGTGAAAGAGAAAGGTAATGTCCATTGCGCATGTGCGAAGCTTGTAACATCTGATCAAGTGTGTAATGAAGACAGATAACCTAAGTCTCTGAAAAGCTTTGAATAAATAAATGATACACTTATTACGTACTGTTTAACATAATATTCATATCTTTCTATTTTATTAATATTATAAAGTTATTTTTAAATGGCATTACATTTTAGTAATGTCTTTGGCATTATAATATGTAATTCGTTCGATTTTCCCATTTTTTTGTTAGACCAGAGGTTTGTAAAAATTTAATTATTTGTAATTAAAATATAGATTATAATAGAAAATTATGTTTTGAGTGCACTGTAATACTTGAGGACTTTAAAATTTTACTCGAAAATCATGGATAGTCTGTTAGAACAATAGAAATGTCAACCACCATACAACAAAATATAGTCTGTAACACGTAGACACCTTCATACAAAATACAACTGTTATGATGTGTTCCCGCGGGAACTACGCTGAATAAATCATAGCCTATAACGTATTCTGTTACAAAAGTTTCCTCAAAACCTGTCAAGTAGTTTTAAAGTGAAATAGCAACAAACATCTCTACAACCTCATCTTGCGTTTATATTTATGCAGGAATTTTTTACAAGTTATTTATAAAATATACTTACAATTTGTATGTTCATTTATTATTGTTAATATCACGGCACATTGGTCTAGGAGTCAGTATAAAGTCAGATGAGGTAGTCATACATTTGAAAGGGTTTTGAAGTGATACAAATAAGACAGTGAGTAACCACTGTCTTAACAATTTAATTGTCGTCATATTAAAAGACTTTCATATAATTCATAGTTATGTTTTGCATAAGGAATAAAAATCTCCTTTTAGACAATGCCTGGCTTTATTAAAGAATATGGTTTTTTTTTGCATGAAAACAGTATCTATTTGTTTAAAGAAATAGAAGCCCAATACTTTGTAAATAGTTCGTACTTATGATTAATTACTATAATCATTAATCATATCTTAAATTTAAAGATTGCATATATCTGTATACCTATAGCCGGCTTACATAAAAAAAATATATAATATAAATAAATATCACTTACCAATACAAAATGTTGGAATCGTATCATTCCAACTATTATCATCATAGCACCATATAACGCGAGCCCTCTGTCCCGTGTCTTCGAAAACTAAATTCACATTACACATGTAGTGAGCCACATCTGCATTGCGGTATACTAAGTAACCGTTAGATGGCGGTGGCAGCGTCACGCAACCTATACCTGTTGAACAACACAGACGCTAGATGGCAGTATAACAAAAGATTATAAAACTAGTCTATTAAACACTCCTACTGACATTGGTTTCGAAGAGATATGAACAAAATTATTTGTGACATTAAAGCGTCATTTTTTGTCAGAGTCAGATCATTAAAAACCTATATAAAATTGCGGTATAAACTATAAACTTATAATATGGTAATAGATGTATTGTAAATAATAATGGTAATGAAACTAATATTTTTCGGATTTACTACGCGATTTTTTTACTATAACTACATACTCAAAACGTTTCGGTTTCTTTACAGCAACCGTGATCACGAGCAGACGAGATGTCAGTGTCATGTCAATAATAATAATCTATATTGTTGTGAAACATCGATTTGGAAGTTATTGCCCGAAATAAATATTTATGTATTCATCAAAGGTTTATATAAGTAGAATATGCTTACTTTTATAATGTAACAACACGCCTCTCTTAGGATAGGCGCCTTTTGATTTTGCCTGAACGACTATTTCAACACTATCCATGGCAGTGGTTATTTGTCGCGGGAGATCCACTTGTTCGCAAGTACTGAAAAGAATATTGCCATTTGTATCCACTACAGACACAAAGTCTATACATTCCTCTTCAAACGGACCTATACCTGAAAACAAGATTAATTATCAGAAAAGTAATGAAACTAATTTAAATTTGCTTGAGCTCGAATTAATTAAATGAAAAAACTGATGTACATTACTCGTTCACTACTATTCACGTTTTCTTTGAGAGAAAAGTGCTAGGGCCTTTTAGCATTGTCCATTAATTTTCGCAAAAACAATATTCTAAATTTCCCATGACTCGGTACATTTTAATTTAAACGATTCTTGGGTAAATCATATATAGTTATATAACACTTACTTCTCAAACTAACATCTAGCAATGTAATCCTTATCTTCTGTTCTAGATTCACTCGAAGTTTCCACCGACATTCTTCTCCAACATAAAAATTAGGGTAACCCGGTGTCCTGATGTAACCTTCGCTTTCAGGACCAGTTTCTGATAAAAACACTTCTCTGTTGCAATAGTGTATTGATAGTAAATCTGCAAAAATTAAAAACATACATTCATCATCATCATCAGCCTATCAAAGCCCACTGCTAAGCAAAGGCCTATTCTCACGTGAAGAAGGTAAATATAAATTACTATTATGTAAAACGTTGTCTCCATTAAATCGAAATATTTAAACAGTAACATATCAAATCTACAAAAGCTTGACTATACAAACTTCAATAGTATATAACTCGTACTATAATAATAACATTTTCTCACATCAAATCGTTCACGAAAGCGTCATTGTAATTTAAGTTATGTGCTCGTATTGTTATATCACTATCACTTCTAATTAATAGTCAACACGGGTTCAATTTTCTTAACAGGTTTGTTGACACCCTGGGAAGGCTAGAACCGAATTTATTCCTCGAATTGTGACTGACGTAGCTTGTAATAAAATTTATGGAGGGGCATAGTTTTGTTTGTGTACGGATAAAATATATCAGAAATTATAATAAAAGAAATGATATAAGTTAAGCATAAGAATAAAACGACTATGACTTTTATGATGTAAGGTATACTTAGGACTTCACATTCAAATATTATTGGAGTATATTAAATGAAAATCCATAGATAGAATCAAAATTCGATCCGTTTTCTTTCGACTATTACTTTGTTTTAATAATATAATTTCGTTTAATTATTTACATATTTCTTTTTAATGGAAATGAGAAGTTATGAAGTAAATAAAATATACATACGTATTTATCTATAATGGAGTTAAACAAAACAATTTCGAATTAATTAAAGTGACTTTTAAATTGTTCTTTTTGTGTAATCTGTAATTATGAAAAGAGGGCTTAATCGTGTGTGTACATGATATCAACTTTGAATTAGGTCATATAGAAATTCTCATTACTATAATAGCACAAAAATACAGGACCATATTAACACACATATATAATGTTTATAAATATATGTATAAATTTTAATATATGAGGAAATTAAGAACAGTAAACGGACTTCAAAATACTACTGAAAGCCTTGAATTTGTTTTTCGATATTGCTGGATTATCTGCTAAATTCTACCCTTACTTTGTTCAACGGTGTCGAGGAACGACCTTGACCTGAATCCTTGAGACATTCTGAACCCAGCCTTAAAGGTTACCTTCCATCATAGTTGTTCTAAATAATCTTTATAAATGAAAATGAAATAAAATATAAATATATGAATCATGTGAAAATTATAGCACAGTTAAAGTTTATTTATTTCTATCATAAACTATTGTAATTTATATTTTAAAAGATTTATTTGATATTAAATGTCTGACTTATTCTACCCTGTCCCCTCATATTTGATAAACATAGGTATAATCATATATATACAGGGTAGATATCTATCAAATAAAAATGGCTCATATGAGTTCCAATTTCGCATGTGACCAATTATCAAACCCCAAATGTTGAGCTTCTATCGTTACAAGTCTTGTTGGCAAGTTGGGAGGGCTATTTGTAATTTAAGTCTACATTAACATTAAAAACTTTAAACAAAGCCTTTCTCAATATTTATTAAACTCGATTTTAAATAAAATCTTCGAACCGGGTAATCTTAAATCATTCTGAATACTAAAAATAGATATAGACTAAGACCGAAATAGATTTTAATAGTCTTTATGACATTTTTTATATTTTAATGACCTTGAAAATATGCTATTGTTACTACTTTTATATATTTAGTTATAACAACGAGTAAACGAAGACCTTTATCATAAGTGAGAGTTTACATCAAACTATAAAGCGAACGTTTTAACATGTTAGATTTTTAAATTATAAATGTGTGTATATTAATTAATGAACGTTTACTGACGCCAAACTAATTTTCAACATGACTGAATTCAACATGTTTATTATCTATATTATAAGAAAGTCTTGTTAGTTACACTTTCATAACGATTTGACTGAAAATTGGTGGGAAAATTGCTTAGAATAAGGAAAAGGACAGAGGATACTTTTCATCCAATTGAAAAAAAAATAAGTTGATAAAATCCAAAATCTTCTTTTCTACTGTCTTTAAGAAGGAACAGAGTTCTCCCATTCAGCTATACATTTCTAATTCCGAAATTGACGCAAACGGAGTCGCGATTACTGATTAGTCTAGTAGTGTTGGAATAACCTTAACATATAAAAGGCTCAATAATAGTTAAATATATTATTGTAAAAATCCTTATCATTATCCTCTATAAAGCATAAAACTAGATAATATCGAGAAACAAAAATCATTACTTATGGCCGTGGCATTATTAATCCCGTTGCCCATAACGACACAATGCTAGTGATATATGGAAAGAATATTGTAATAGGACAAAAGAACCCCAAAACTGATTATGATATTATTCGTGAGAATCTCTAATGTGAAGGTCGTTAAATGTTATACCAAATCCTTATACAAATATAATACATGTATTTATTCAGAGTACATTTAGTAAATTATACTTAAAAATTGTAGAAATTAACCTCATAATTCACTTATAAATTTACGATGTAGAATATTTGTTTAACTTAAAAACAAGACATCTTTTTTAGCATCTTCAAACATATTTTTCTTGTTAATATTTAGTATAAATTAAGTTGAAAACAAAAAGCTTTAGAACTGCTTTATCTATCAACTCAGTTTATGTGTACCTTGAATAGCAAATGTATGTAATAATAATTGTCATAATACCTAATAATTCCGTAACTAATACATTTAACGTAATTGTAAGAAATTTCAGCCACGGAATAAAAGCATAACAAAATAAACATTACCGACACTAGTTTTCGTTGAATTGAAACAGCGTCGAGAATAAAAGCGATAACATTTACACGCTTAATTTTCGATTTTGGGGTAAATGGGCTATTGTATCGATAACGAAAACCAATGTATCAAAGTCTATTGATATCAAACACATGAGAACAATTAACGGAACAGAAAAGTTCTGGTTATAATGGTTATTCGGTTAACAGGGGAGATGCGAAATCGGTAAAGCTAAATTTTATGTAACAAAAACGGAATGGGGATATAAAATTATATTTTCGAAACATTACATAATTTAACCTTTATGTAATGTTTCGAATAATTTTTAAAGCTTAATAAAATATTTTTTCAGTTAAGTCTTTTGTGCCTATTAAAATTATAATTTTGAATAAACTTGTATTTACAAATTAATAAAATGTAAAAAAGAACGGGTAATAAATACTTTTGTATTGGGCTTTTTAAATTATGCTACAGAAAAAGAATTCGCTTAGATTTTTTTTTTTAACCCTAGAGGTTTTAAATAAATATTTACGTAATTATAAGGCAACGTTTTAAAATATATAAAGTAATAAATAATAATGTCCAATTTATCATTTAAATTATAAAATATATTATCAAAAATTTAAATGCGCCCAAGGTAAGGTCACGTTTCAGTTGCTTAACAAATAAATTTATTGTATAAGTTTTCAACAGCTGATATACATTTTTTATTTTTACACATCCCAATTTCAATACTAGCTCAATATTTCTTCAATATTAATAATAATATAATTGAACTAGTAATATCCATGTTACTATTTTATCTTCGTAACTCTCTGTCGCCGCACCCTCACAATAAACCCACAACAAGCACGTGCTACGAACGATTGTCAGAAGAATCCCTAGAGTAAATGTCATCATGTCAAAATAATAATCTGGGAAAATATCAACATCTTATTTTATAACTAGCTGACACAAGAATCGTTGTTTGGCCATGTAATAAATGTGTTCTATGTGTTTTTTGATGACATATAATAAAAATAAAAACAAAAAATTTCGTACAATAATTAAAAAAAATTAAGAATTAACAACGCTTATCATTTAGGGATATGAAAAATAGATAATAACCGATTCTCAAACCTACTGAATACGTATATATAACATTTGGTAAAAGTCGGTAAAGCCATTTCGGAGGAGTACGGTAACTAACATTGTGATATGGAAATTTTATATATTGGATAAGTATGTACTACTGTTATATATCCTTGCTAACATATTTTTATATTAAGGTTGAAGTACTATATGTAGATTCTTAATTGTAGATTAATACAATCTACAAACATAAAAAAAAATACTATATGACTGTCGAGTCAATACAATTTGAGAAAGACCTAGAGAGATACAAATCCTACATAAACATTCAGGTATCATATTTATTTGACCAAAACAGTATCCCTCGCTGATATCACGTAATACAATCTAAATAACCAGTAATTTGGACCTTATTAAATCTAAACCGAAATCGATTCGTTCAATTGCACATGCGTGAATTTAATGCATTTCAATAAGTGTGACGACACACATCTGCCTGCTTTAATTTCACGCCTCCTGACCCATTTGGATGTGGATTTCAAACCAAATGTGTCATATACTTAAATGGACATCAGTAAAGGTTCTATGTTTCCATTTTCCTTTATACTTATAATTGATACTCTTTACTTAATTTTTATATGCTCACTATGTTGTGTGTTAAAAAAGTATTTTTAGTGACGTTCATATTAATATTTGATATGTACAAGACATAACTAACACGACTTTGGATAGATTTATTTGACTAAAATTCAAATCTATTTAGTCGTTAGTGTACAAAAGAAATATATGGAATTCATCCACTTAATAAAACTTAAAACATCTAAATGAAACAGTCCACAGGGATAATTTCAATAAAATAGTATAGAAGCTTCATTGGAATGAGAACAAAGTATTTAACGGAATCAGATGTTTTTTCTTACGACAGTTATAGCTGACGAATCTTTTGGCGTAAGCAAGCACTATACGCATACCCTGAAGTAATTTCAGAGCGTTACAATACAGTTTTTCATTCATAAATCTTCACAGATAGTATTAACCTAAGTTATTGAGTAAGAGCAGAGAAACGATACGTGTTTAGTCATTAGTGTGTTGATGCATGTGCTAAGCATAACAAACCTTATACTTAGATCGCAAAACAAATTTATTTCTTACAAATATTAAGGTTATAGTCTATTGGTTAATATTCACTAAATAATCAAATAGAGTACCAAAAATAAATGTGATCAGAATTAAAATAGTATTGTTTGTATTTTTAAATTAAAGTAAATTAAACATATCTCACCATCAAAACAAGCGTATTTAACAAACACGACACCTGGAGACCAACTTCTGGAAGGAGGATAGTCCTCGGCAAGCACGAAGCTGCAGTGGTTCACTCCAGTACACCTGGAATTCATGAAAATTGGATTATATATAACATAGCTATACACTCAATAAGGAAAAGTTACAGTAAAGAAAATTTAGTTGACTTAAAATTAAAAATATTCTTATAAAACAATTGTTAAGAGGGCTTAAAATAAGTAACCTATATTTAAGAAATATTATTATAATAAAAGGTACTTTTTTTTGTTAAATAATATTCAGATTTAATGAGGTTTTTTTGTTGTTATTATATTAATACAAAACGTTGCCTTAATACAATAATAACTAGGTATATAATGTTGCGTAGTTACTTATACAAAAAATGTTTGGAGGAAATTTCAAAGTATCGGTTGTTTGAAATAACTCTGATGACTAAATTGGTAAGAGACATATTTTAAATATTGTTTATTTTAATGTTTTCAAATTAATGTGTAAATATTTTAAAACAATAAAATATCGTACCGTACAGTAATTAAATGCCATCAGAAAATGATGTATGTACCTAATACTGTCACATCGTAAAATTTATTTCTCCATAGAGATCTTCTTTAACTGAAGTCTTCAGATATGAAGATATAAGATTCAGCGTCCATTTACAAAATTTTTACCTGACTCTATAAATTATAGTTAAAGGATACAAAGTTGTGAAGAAATTCACTAATTAGCAAACTTGAAGTAGTTGTGATATTACACAAGAGCTCCTATTTCGTTCATAAAATTAAAGGATGTCACAGGAGAAGTTAAAACGTAAGGATTTCGCTCTTCTATAAACATTTGAAAGTGAACCTTGTTGTCAATGAAATTAGGTTTAATATTATTTGTTGATTACTTTTATTTGTTGTATGAAGCGTTCTCTTTAAGAATACAAGTTCTATTTTATATCATTGATTGAATAGAAATCTATAAGAAAAATTTATTATACTTTTAACAAGCTGTTATATTACAATGAAAACCCGATTTGTTTTTCGATTAACATCTTATATTAAATAGAAAACTGTTTTAATTTTTTTCAAGACATTCTTGTTATATTTTAAGGATATATCGTTTATATGGATCAATATTTCTTCTCACAGTTTTAGTCGAAATTTTAAGCAAAACCACAAACTACAAAAATATGTAGAAGTCACGGAAATGTTTATAATTATATGTACATACACAACTGCAGCAAAAATTTAAAAATCTTTTATTTCATACCAAAATATTTCAAATTCATATATTTTTATGTTATATCTTACTTTTACTTTACTTTCCTAAATATTTACCAAAAAATACATTTTAGTCATCAAATGTCAAGTTAATCAACATAAGTATCATAACATAACATACGGAGATCTCAGTATACCCAGACCTTACTTATTTTCTGATGGACAGAACATATATGTGTAAAAAGCTAGTATTAGTGTCTACAGTAAACATAAACATGTCCGCTTGCTGATACTGACGGCCAATCTCAGGTGCCAGGTGCTGCACGTAAGTAAAAATTGACGTCAAAGTGTGTAATTTTTACATATTATTTTGTAGAAAATATTTTATATTATTTATAATGGATACTGCCAGACATCTTCTGTTAGCAGAATTTTTACTAGACACTTTAGTCATTAAAAATCGTCAGCAAAAAAACACAAAATTACTTTCTGCAATCATTGGGAAAATTAGATAATAATAAATCATTTTATTATTATTAAAAGCATACAATAAATTATAAATAAGAACTAAAATATACAATTCTATACCAACATGATATCTGTCAGAAGCGTGAGCTAAATTACTTGCATTCTTCAAAGCTGCATACGAATTACAAGCGAGATAGTATCTCTTAATTTCCTCTCTCCGACGTACCGAGAATATCACAGAATTACATAACAGTGCGCAGACATGAGACAGCAAAAAGAGTATTGTATCTAAATTAAACTTAAAAACAAAGGACATAGATTCAAAAAATACTTAAATATAATTTTGTTCAAAATACATAAAAGGTACCTACTTCTTACAAACTTACCAACAATGACTGTTTATTATTATAAGTTTAATAAAACAAAATCCCTCTAATGTCTGCTTCACCCCGATCCATTAGATTTACAAGGAAATGATTTGTATGGTAAATTCAACGTATCATTCTGAACTCTTTAAACGGATATGAATCAGTGTTTTCACTACGTGAAATTTGGTATGCATCAAAGAATTCTGCGAGCGATACAATACGAAAACTAAAATGTATTTTAAAATAATTTCATAATACACTTACTGTTTACGAATTGTTGAACTACAATGAGAATTTTAAACTATTTTTCTGTACGATTCTATAATCCTACTCGATAATTCATGTTAGTTGATCCTTGTTCAAATAACAAATAAGAGACCACCTGGCTAGTTCAATTATACGACCCATTGGACAATGTAAATACTTTCATACATAATCCCAAAAACTAATTCTATTCGGAATGATTATTTCATAGCTAAAATTGGTTATTGTTATACACAACGATATTTCTTTATAAATGTGCATTACTTTACATTTTTAATTATATATCCTTAAAAAAATCAATCGTTCAATATTATGCATAAAAGATATTAAGATATGTACGTATAAGTAAACAATATAAATAAAATAATACTGTTATTAAAATCCTTAGCTACTGAATAGAAATTTAGAAAAATAATGTAAAAATTGCTATTTTTATGTAAAATATTCAAGAGTCCATCAAACGGAACATGCTTTTTAGAATATCTGCTTCCGAACGTGACGTTGCTTGTAACTTACATCCGGGCGACTCCCTACTTTTTATTAACAAACCCTTATATTATGATAAAAATGTTCTTGTTTTGTTTTTTCTATGGACATAAATTTTCGATAGTTTTTCTATATTTTTATCGATATAAAATTTTACCGCGTACCTAGGTATTTTTTAAAATAATTATAGAACGTATTAACTGAGTGAGAGGTATATAACGACTGTCAATAGATAAATTTATATGATGAAAGTTTTTAAATACGGATTCAAAATCTCATTTGAATAATTTAAAGACCCTAGCTTAATGGAAGTTTTAAACGACATCGTTAGGCATTTAAAAAATCAACATTCCGAGTCAGAAATCAAACCTACATATTTGTTGATTATAAAAATAACGTACCACTCGCTAAAACATGTAACAATATTTGTTCTTTTCATATGTATTATCCTTTTATTTTGATATTTTGAATATAATACAATGTAAAATATAAAGAATGTCAAAATTTCAGATAAATTTGCAACTCTGATTTTTAAAATAAATAATTCTGAATGAAGCCATTCAGCGAAATTTTTCAAATGTATGTCAAGGGTTCTCAAAAGTTAGATCTCTTGAAATGCTTAGACCCTAATGAGGCAGTATTTGAAGCGAAGTAACAAAAGAATATATTTGTAAAATATATTTCTGGATTACATTACAATATACAATTTAAATATAACTGAATAACCAGAAATATGATACCATTATATTATGTGGAATATAGAGCTGAGTAGAGTGAGGAAAGTCTACGGGACGTGTATAAATTAAGCATATCAAATGACATTGGCAAAATATTAACCGAATCCAGTGCGAATAAAGCCGTTACCTGAAAATAAATAATAGCATATGGAGTAAATATTAAAGGTAAGTGACATTATTATGTCCCTATTATTACTTTCGTTAAGGCATTTTCGTTAAAATTGGAACAAAACATCTTTAATAATTATGGTATAACGTATCAAAACAGTTAACTTTATATTTATGTTTTATAAACTTCATATTTCTTTAGGCGTAATGAAACGACTATATTGTGTCTGATGAAATAAATTGTCTATTAATCTATTAACCGACTAGAAGATTCTAGACACGCTCGTTGATGCAAATGGAGATTTACATATATCAAACAGTTATTAGTGGAGGCACTAAAAGTATATTATACACGATGTTAACTCTAAGTGTGAGTTACCTATAATATTTTACAGCTAAGGTACGATCTCAAATGCAATTTTGTATTAATCCGGAACACCACAGTCATCTCTAATCACTAAATCATGATAATTGCTTAGAACTGATTATGGGATCAACAAGTGGCTTATCGCCCACATTTTATCTCACAGACATAAGGAGCAAGCTCAACCAATAGCCCTCATCGAATGGAAATTGTCTTTACACAAGACATCTGGAATGATCTGTAATTTCCCGTCCTTGATTGCGCTTTTAATAGACAATCAAGTCACAAAATCACCAATCAAATATTAATCAGGAAGACATCAATAATGTTATAAAAATATTTATGGTATTTGTTAAAATATACAGAGATATTTTGTTATCATACTATCTTAAGTATGGTTTGAATCGTAAGAATTAATTTTACTGTTAAGATTTACACGAGAACGAGTGATTAGCGTGTTCGTGCTATCTTTAACATCACTTGGAAATTTGGGAACTGGCTTTTGGTAATTGTTAAAGCCAGTTCCCATTGTAGTTCCCAAATTAGTTGACTGGTTTCCATAAAGATGTCATGTATAATTTTATAATTGAAGAATTTGCTTTCGCTTTTCTATAATATAATAATCTAATCTGTCTGCTTAACAGAGATAATTGAAATATAATATTATCAATTTAATCCAGACACACATTTAAAACTGAAATTAACAATTACAATTCAGAAGTGTTATATTGCCACCCAAACGGGGTTCATTTATACCTAAATAATGCCACAGGCATTTAAATATCCGGCTATCACAACGTTACCTAGTTTGCTAGGTACATGCTATAATTGTATTGTCTAATTTCGATTCTACACTCCCCGTCATAAAATTATAATCATGCTTAATAGCAATCTTAAAGCTCAAGTTTTACACACCGGCTAATGTATACAGTATACAATTATTATATTATAATAGGTTTGTTACAAAATTAGTTACGCAGAGAGAAGAGCTAGGATGGTGGAGTTGAGCGTTTTATGTGAGTTAGATAGGAGCCCCTTAAACCTGCACCTGGGTCGCAAGTCCCAGGTACTGTTGAAGCTCCTCTCCCTGCAACGCGATGGACCCAGAACCTGCACGGTGAATCTATGGAATGGTAAAAAGTTTCGTCTCACGTACGTTTGTTCCAAATGGTTTATATATTTTTTACTTAAATGGGATACAAACTATGAAATTTGCTTTTGGACATAGAAGAAGGAACAAGTAAATTTTACTAATAGATTAGTTTTAAAGAGCAATAATTGGCCTTGACCCGACATTGCAGGCGTTACCGAGTCATAAATCACCGAACACGCAATGTTCTCATTAATTGAAAAGCAAGATAAGTTATTGTCAGATTTCACCACCTATTGTAATGTTTGTTACTTATAATTTAAAGAAATTTATCATCCATGCCACGGTTTTAATTCAATAACATTATAAACTATAAATCTTATTAAACAAATTACTTATATATAATAGTATAATAGTATGGAATGGTTTTGTATTCGTAGTATAATAAATATTTCGATTCAAATAACATTTCTACACAAAACGTCCATACACCAAGTCAATGCTGAGCAAAGATCTACAATCTACACGATTTAGCTCTCACGGTTCAGGATAAGTAGGTATAATATCACAGAACATTTCTTAAGATATTGAAAATTCTGTATTAATATTTCCTTCCAGATCTTTACTAATAAATGAAGGTGTTCGACATACAAATATTAGCTCAATCAGTGATAAATTCCAGATAATCTAGTCCATAAGCTTATTTTAGAACCACCATGTAAAATGCATCGTAATACTACTTCTTAAGAACCCATACATTTTTTATAATTTTTATGTGTTTGTTTTGTTTTGGTTACAAAAAAAATATCGTACCGTTTTATATATTTTGTATTACATGGTGATAATACTGGAATAATATTTCATTTCACAACCTTGCGGGATTCAGATCTCTACATAAAACTTGTATTTATATAAAAATAATGGGTTTCAACAAGATATCTTACAGCGAAATATTCTGATATCCCTTTGAAATGTTTTAACACAAGTTTATCTTAGGATCATGGTTTATGTATACCCACGCGATGTTTTAAAAGACTATTTGTAATTTATGAACAAAATGTTTCAACGTGACGTATTTTAAAAACATTTCACTATTTTTATGTTAAAATAAATATTGTGGATATAAATGACTTTTATTGTAAATTAATATTGTTTTATTATCATTCACATAATAAATAAAACTGTGTTGACGTCATACGATACATTAAACAAATTTAGTCCATTATAAGTATTCCGTGTAATTCACTAAGAAGCCAAAAGAATTATATTTAATTCTAAATCACTATACATCACTTGCGGCTCTTAAGAAAACATGCCGTTCCATCAATCTTTTCAGCCTCACCAGATGTTAATGAGACAAGACGACAAATAGCCAGACAAGTTATAAGCCGTTATAAATAATGATATCAACAGACGATTAATAATATGTTAATATCTGTGAGTATTAAACATTATAAGGAATTTGGTAATTCTTTAATAGAGATACTAATAAACAATAGCTCATATTAAATGTATAGGTATAATAATTCATTGATTTTAACATCTTAGGGATTAGGCGAAACTGTGAAACACACTACATTGAAAACGTGACGTAGAGCTTAAGACGCGGATAGCAGTAAAACAAAATTAAGTCCCAATTTTATAGGTATACCTAACATTGATTTCGTAAACGGAAAAATCATTAAATTATTACGACATATACTCCTGTGCTTGGGTCTGACAGTTTTTGAGTAATAAAATCGAATTGTGTATAACAAAACACAACCCTTATAAATTAAAGAATTTAAATTTATTGTTAGTATGTTTTATTGGGAAACTTTATAAATGCTTGTTTGATAATAATAAATAAGGATTACCCAAAGCTTTAACTTCGTCACATTTGTCTGTTATTTAATGTCGACACTTTCAGCCAAGTGAGGATACAAGAGTTAGTTGTTTTCTCCAACATATGTTTATAGTATCCAAAAACATGATGAATCTCACTTCTTTCCTTGAGCAAAATTAATTTCACTTTATCTTCTATTAAAAATGTCAGATAATTTAAACAATCGCACATTGTCTAAGTGACATAATTACATGTTATAGGCAACAAATATTATGTATATTTTATACGTAAGATATAACATATTTCACGTTAGAAATTAGAGTTAGAAACTATTTTATAATTGGATTGCTTATAGTTTAATAAGTATCTCTATTTAAATATATGTTTTGTAGGTAATATATATAAAAGAAAGTAGTGTTAGTTACATTATTTATAACTCAAGAACAACTGTACGGGTTTGGATGATAGCTTAGAGCAAGGGAAAGGACATGAGCTACTTTTCATCAGGATCACAGGAAGAAAACAAAATAAGTTAATCAAATCGAAAATCTTCTTACCTACTACTTCTTATCTACTGTCTTTAAGGAGGAATAGAGTTCGCCCAATCAGCTATACATTTCCATTAATCATACTATAGCAGACAAAGTCGCGGTTAAATACTAGTACTATATACAACACTATTACCAGAGACACTAAAATACCAATCGATAGCCAAATAACATCAGTGAGGTTGCGTAATAGTGTCACGTGTGCTCCTGCCCTATTTAGTCCCCACAACGAAGACAGCTTTATTTATTGCAAACAGAAGTCATTTATGAATGAAAATATCAACGAAATAGGTCGACGATCTTTCATAATAAAAGGGGTAAAGGTCGCATTTATTTTGGGAGGGTCAGTTGAAGCCATTACACGAAACCTTTTATTTGTCAAACAAAACCATTGAGTCGTGTTTGAATTGAATTGGGAACAAAAGTTTTAATAATTTAAGACGTAAATGGAAATTAAATTTATGACGACTTGTTTTCTGATAAAAATAATTCGTAATGAAATACAACGTTTTCTTCAGGACGTGTAGCAATTTTTTTAAGTTATATATAACAGTGCAAATAAGCGAGGTGCAGAAAGTTTTAATTTAAAGCTGTTTCCGGACAATAAGTCAGAACTCGAGGCAGAACGTCCTAAATAACGGGGCTTACTAGATTATACAGCTTTTCGCAATCTTAAGAACAACACAAGGATTTACTGCTCTATATCTTATAAGGATAGAAAACTTATTTTTTTGTTTAAGATGAACTAAACAATGCTATTTAATAACTATGATGAATCGAATCTACATACTTTAAACTAAAACTTCAAACGGATTTTTTTACTTAAAGTACTTGCACAAAATAATAAAAAATTGCAATGTTTTTACAATAATTGTTCAAGCACGCATCTTCTGACTTACTCCTTAAATGGGTCCCAAAAAATATACTTAAGAAAATTGAAAAATATTGCGTCATAACACATTCAAAATCTTTTTTATGGAAAATGAATTCCATAAAAAACAAAATGTCAATTTATCAATCAGCAGAGTTATCTTACTATAATCTTCCATTCTAATTTCGGGACTGTATTAAAATATCAAATGTCAAATGAAAATAGTATCAAAGGAAAGAAAATATAAATTTCTCTCTGAACTTCATCTTACTTTGATATAAAAATCTATCAATACGACTCACGTAGTTACACAAGAAATAAATTCAACACAGCATTGATCTAATCTTGGGTAAAAACGTGTTGTTATATAAAGCCAATGTCCAATTGTTGGGACACAAAAAGTTTGTATTGTGGCGTCACGAATATTTTAGACGAATTTTTTTCTAGTCTTTTTTTTCGGAGTTTAAAATAAGGTTAGCTTTTAAAGAATAAACGTTCTTGGATAATCGAATTATTTAAAAAGTTTACTTTAAAAATTGTGGTTTACAAAGTGAACAGTTACCACAGAATAAAAATTACTTCTAACGGAATGCTAACATAAACAAGTTATTTTAAAGCATAACTTTTACCGTCGTTAGCCGGTTTGCACTTACCGGTTGACCAAATAGTTAAAGATCTATCACTTCTTTGATATAAATTACCAGAATGACCACAGTATTCGAGATTATTTTTAGGTTAAAGTATTCACCATAAATCAGCTAATGGGTTTACTAAAGTTTTTGATAAGCGTGATACATACATCGCTTGCAGTTCTGATTGCATTAATTAAAGTAAAAAAAAAATAACAAGAAGGTCATAGTCACTAAATGACATTAATAACAGTTAAGTTTGTAGTAGTATCGTACTAACACAATAATATGTATCCAGCTTTGATATTATCCTTTTAAATAATTATAAATTAATAACAGTATTTTTAAAAGTAGTTGTTTCCGTACGCGCGATATTTTTAGGACACCTCAGTACTCGTATTTTAAGTATAACTACATAAATCGAAACTAAAAAATAAAATAGTTTAATAGGGTTTTTAAAAAGTGAATAATTTTTGTTAAAAGCTTCAAAGAACAAAATTTATATCTTCATACAGGCTAAGACGTGAGTAGTTTTTAAATTTCAATCTCTAAATCTATTTTTTTATACTTCTCAATTTTTTACCGTTACTCCAGCATGTATAAGAAATTTTAACTCTCAAACTTCTTTCGTCTGCTTATTTAACAAATTTTCCACTGGAAAGCCTCTTAAGTTTAGAAAAACCTAAACTTAATAAATATTTTTTATTCAAAGCTTACCCCGTATATACAAGCGTATACATTGTTTATATTTCTCAAACAAAAATAAAACATGAAGAATAAAAATATAATAGTACATAAAAACATTACTATAACAAAGTTTTAAATTACATTCCGACAATGAAGAACCACAATAAGGTCTTCCGACTTAGGTCAAAGTTGCAATTGCTACAAAGGACTCGATCTATTCAAAAGATGACTAATTATGAATAAATAAAGAACTACGGATGCTACTGATTAAAACAAGACAGACTGACAATAAGACAGTAAAGAAGACCTAATGTTCCCAAAGTCAAGTTATATTACATATTATATTACAAGTACATACAGTATTCATATAAATTTCATAACATTTTAACGTATTAATTATAAATGATAATTATCATTTAACAATTACACATGAGGCACGTATGACGTAATCGAGTAATCTTACGACACACAAGACTGATATTTTCCAAGCATAGCTTATTACTGCTGCAAGGAAATTAGCTTTCAAATGAAAAAAAAATGTTGATCCGTATAAGTTCTTAGACGACACATAGAGACACAAACACACAAACACATACCCTCACACATTGATGTCAAATGTATAACCCATTGTTTTGAATTAAAAAAAAAGAATTAAAAATTATCTCCAGATTGGATATTGAAACTATGTATAATGACTTGAACATAGTAGGCGATTTAAACTTTCTGTATTTTTAGCCGTTATTATATCTCAGGCGCTATTATTCTTAGAATAAATAGTAAACAATTATGTGATTTATGTGCCTAATTTAGAAGTTAGTTATTCCAACAGTAGAGCGGATTATTTTAAATAGTAGTGCGGTGAGCCCAAAAATACTCGACAAAGTAGGACGTTACATTTGTTTGCGTGGAAAAAGTAAGAACATAATAATTACAACTATGATAAAAATAAACAAATTAATAAAAAAAAATAAAAGGATGGTAGTAATATTGAAATTTAAATAAACAAGTTCCTCTTTTTTAAGTTATCATTAAGAACCAATTGACGTAAACCTTATTTATTGGTAACAAAACAGTAACACCTTGATTCTTTTTAGGATTTCCGAAGTTTTATAGTGGATCTACCTTAATAGGAGATGTATGAGTGATAGGAACGAAACGAAATGAGTACCTACTATTAATATTTATCATTGTTATACTTGGCGTATAACAATGATAAAGACGTTATACCAAGAGGCTCCTTTTTTCGATTTGGTGCTTCAGATTTGTAAGAAGTGTAAACGTGTTTGAAGCGACAATACCTCACTCTGTTCCTAATATTGCATCGAGATGAATAAAACTTTACTAACGACATAAATTCAGACTATTCAAAGAATAACCAAACGAAAATTTGAAAACATCTGCGAATAATATGCCAGAACTGAGCAAAAACATACTGCGAAATGGAGATAAAATTAAGAAGGCCATTAACAGTGAGGGAATGGAGGAAAAACTTGTTTGAATATTCAACTATATTCCGATTACGAGAGAACTCCTTCAAATTTCTTCAAGTTAAAACACACAGATAAGTAACCTTTGATAAACAATACCGTGCAAAGCTTCCATTGAATAGATATTACAAGATTAAAGATAGAATTAAAGAAAAAAGTTTCGAAGTGACAAGTTTGTTAAATTTTTAACAAGAAATAAAGTGCCTTTGAAGCATATACAAGGAGAATGGAGAGTGTTTCTTAAATGATGAAACCTCACCCTCTCTATCAACCTCCTTTTTGTCAACTAAAGTTCGATTATTTACAAAAAATATGCTCAAGGGAATCCACTTGCAAGATTATATGCATTTTACATTTGAATTTTATATTTTTTTGATCATTAACAAAAACAGGCATACAATGTATTGAATAAAGAGTTAGTTATCATGGTACTACGTTACTAATTATTATTAATCCAGGCAGTAGCTAAGAACCAAAATTACGATTGCATACGTGTTGTGTTATTTTTGGACCCAAAAGTGCTCCAAAACACATGATAATGTAGCAAACGAAAGATGAAAATACCTTAATAATAGTAAATGTTGAGATAAATGCTTAAAATAGAATCAATGATAATTTTTATCAATTATTTTCTATGCATTCTATAGGAATATTATTTTAAGAATGTATTAAGTAAATTAGGGAAAAAACTGCCCTTTATGTTAATAGAACCAAAGTATGTAATAGAACACTACCGCGTTTACTACAATACTGCAATTAAAGGCTCAAAGGCCAACAACAAATAAAGTGGATAAAAGATGGACAAGTATACTCCACAAAGCGACGTATATTAAAAGAGAGCAAGCGTGTTTTGTATCCGGAGTACAGACAACAAGAACATTTAATTAAATATAAAAACAAAAATGTACATTTATTTCCACCCAGTAGTATAAGAGTTTTAAATCATATAATACTTATTGAAACTTCGAAGGAGTTTAGTCATATAAAATAATAAAATTCCAGGCATATATATTTATATATATTAAAGCAATTTTGCTTTGAGAATACAAAATACATTAACAACATGAACTAATTTTTGTTGATTATATTATAGTGAAAATAGTTTAAAAAATATACGTTTAACACAATCACGAAGGAGTAATTGAAACTTAATACATATAAAATTTCAATGCCCAATAAATCAAAATTTATTTGTCATCGGTACTTATCGAGTAGGATTCAATATCGGGACGCGAGGACAAACAGTCATCTGATATTAAGGCAAAGGGAGCCTTTATAAAGAATTTAGCTTCAGAAATGTGTTGAGAAAATATCTATCAATCACACTTTGAATTTATATGACAATAATAAATCTGTTTATGATTAGTTCTGATCTTTAAGGTCTATACAGGGTGACTGGTGAATTACTATCAATATTTAAGGAGCATACTCGGTACATGATTCTCATTCGAATTATGTAAAAAAAATAGGTACTTAATTTTTGACCAAATTTCAGTATAAATAAATAAAGTGTGTACACGTTCCAAGTGTTCCTTGTGTGGACGCGTGCGGCAGCGTGCTGATACAACACTACGCCGCCGCCGCGTCTGTGTGAGTGTGTGTGTATACCTAATCTGTAGGGTGTTCATACGAAGCGTAATTAATTAAATAACTTTTGGTTAACTTTACTTAGAAGTTTATTAATATTTATGTTATATTAATTTTTATTTTGTCATATATGATCGTCAAATATCACGTCCTCAAATATCGATAGTAATTCACCAGTCACCCTGTATAATATATATGCATTAATTTAAATAAAACTAAGGTTTTCGGATTAATACCTTTTTATCATTTGGTTACTTTACAGCAAGCGTGATCACGGGCAGACGAGATGAAAGGATTGTGTAGTCACAAAATTACAAATCCGTAAAGCTTATACTCATTTAAATGGGAACACAGGAAGGTCATATCATCATTACGTATAGGTACATTTTATTCCTAAAATTTTGATTCAATAATTTTATTTAGACCCAGCTATTGTTACTAAAACCTATTCTCATAAAATGCTATCGCGATAAACGTATCGATATATAAAACGTTTACAGAGAAATTAAACATACATTAGAAGAAAAACCCATAATAATAACCACACAAGCTTCATAGTTACCATTGAACAACAAACAATAAAAATGGCGAGTGGCCAAACGTTTAGAACGTCTCGCACGTTAAAAACCATACCGTGATTTATTTATTGAATAAAGTTGATTTACAGTCGACTATATTCGGTACAACAAAGGGGGAATGATAAAGTTTTATTTCGTAATCTCAGTTTTAGATAATAGAGTGCTTATAAAAATTTACTATAAACTCAAAAACGAGATATTTCAAAGTGGTTCGTTATGAAGTTCGAATTAACGATATAAAGACGCGTTAATGAAAACTCATTTTATAATTAACTTTGTAATAGACACATAAATTTGACTTCTTGAACGTCGCCCTAACATCTCTGTATTTTAATGTATTTGTGTTTAATTTAGTATTCATTAAGTCCAGAATTATTCTCTTTATTACCATACCAGCCTCAATCCAATCTTTCCTTAAAAACCTTCCTTCTATATTTTTACAAACATATGAGATAAAACTACAGATTTTTGTATAACATTTTTACAAGCCGCAAGTAGGTAACAGTATATTTTACATACATCAAACTACGTAAGTGGAAACTCAATCTCAAAATAAACACCATTCACACTATTTACTTTTCCTGGCTATTTATTTTAGTGTGCTATCAATATCTCGCAATATCTCTTTCAATTTTTATTTCATTCTTGAACAATATAAACATATTTTCATATAAAAGAGAAGACAGTGAGTGTAAAAGAATTTTTTTTAAATTTTTATGATTGTGTTTGACTTCATGAACCCTTCCCTTAATCGGTTATATAAGTATTACTTATAATCTATATCAAAAATTTTGTATGCGATTTTAATAGAATTTTCTTCGATGAATAATAATTTAATTAGGATTCTTTTTGTTTATGATTCTTAATGTGTTAATGATTTTTTCTAGCGGTAAATATAACTTAGAGTAGCTTGCCCCGTGTTACTCCCATTGCATTGTCCTGATTTCAAATTAAATTATTGTTGACATCGATTTCAGAAACCCTAGCAAATAAATCGATTCCGAATGAAATGTGCACAAAACAAGATTGACGACATTTTCCTTCCGTTTGTCATTAGTGAAGCTATATATATTTAACCCCGTTTTAGCGACCAAAATAAAAATAATGACGGAGTCTTTAAGCAATAGTCAATTATTGTATATATCAGATACAAAGAGTACTCAATGTCATTGATCTCAACATAAAAGTAATGTTCTACATTGTAACACAATATCCCAAATGCAATCTTGTTCCAAAATATTGGGTAAGCATCAAATCGCAAACCGCAGCTATGCGGTCTTTCGTCACCCACACTCATAACCCTTCAGATAAATATTATATTGCTTATAAAAAAACTATTCAAATCAAACATACTTGAATAAACCTGAACGAATCAAACAGCTGGCAAATCAAATCAATACAGCTTAGAAGCAACAGTGTTAACAAAGAAGCTGTCAGTTATAGCATATCGCATTAAACGGATGGTAAACTCTGTAACGCATTATATTTTTCTACATTGATTTTTCCCAATTCGATTTTGTATCTTAATACGTATCAATAAAGTACATAATTATAAAAATCGTGTCTTTCTTCTTAATATTCTTCCAATTAATTTGAACCTTAATGAGAAGTAATAAAGGTGTCGCGGAATTTTAGTATTGGGCGTAAAATCCGTGTACTAATTTGAATCAGATCAGTACCCATAAATAATTAGATATAGATATTTATTTTGGATGAGAAATTGATGTGAATTACTTAAATATGTGATCAACCAATGTATTCTTATTTAGTATAAATATAATTTCATAGCGAATATTTTGCTTCAACTCCAAAAGATTTGTTTACCCTAATCAACACTCGTACATACAAATAAACTTAATTCTTTTTTCTGTATACTATATTTTCTCAGAGACTCGAACTTTATAACTCAATCAATAAAATGTGTTCAAAGACTGATCTCAAGAGAGGGATTTCGAAGAAATACAATTATTTATATTTCAACATTGATATCGAAAAGAGAGAGACTAATAGATTCTTTTAACATTCTGCATAGTCACAAATTCGAACGTTTCATTTAAGGAATTGATACCTAAATAAGATTATAAAATGTTAAAGTTCCTTGGAAATAGATGGATTAAAATTACTAACATTAGGAAATCTGTAAGACGGTTTGTCACTCCATGTACAAATAACAATAGGCTTTGTCGTGTCATGAGCATCTGCTACATTTTTTTTACATTTTGATTATGATTGACGTTTGATGAAAGTGGATATTTTACCTCATATTATATTATGATACAATTCCTTTCTTTACATACATATATATTGGGTATTTATAATTTAAAAGTCCGTTACATATCCATAATAATAATAATTAGATTATGAATATTGACATTACGTTTAATGTAAAATATTAATTTCCTCTCTTGAGCGTATTGTGTTATAAAATATTTTTTTTCAATTGTTTATTATCAATACCATTTGAGGTAAATGATAATAGTCTTTATTTCAAACAACTTAAATACAAAATTGCTGATCACGACTCGCGTGGTGGTGTTTTTAATTACAAGAAACAGGCGCGTCAAATTGCTCGTAACTTAATTATGAGAACTTGTCAGTCTAGTTCATCAATATCGTTTATTAGTGAGCGGGAGTGAATGATTTATGAGAGTGAATGATTTGTAAATCTTAGACTATATACCACTTAAATACTTATAAGCTGACTATAGGAATAAATAATTAAGCGCTTTCGGTCTTATTACTAAGGAAGAAATTTCAGGTGAAAAAACTTTTCTATGCAGTAGATAGAAGTCTTTAGACGCTATATTTCGCGACCGGGGACTACTCTAATATTAATAGCGTCTTGTGTGCCATCTTCGCTGTATAAGAAGATCTATTCGTCCTATTTAAATCTAAAGAAGCAATTTCTTGAATCCTGTTCCACGGTTCATAAGAAAACTTTAGTAGTATGTTTAATTAAATTATTTTTATTTCTAACTATTAGTGAGGCATTACAATTCAAGAAGTATGTATAAGTAGTATAATTTCTATTGTTATTTCTTATGTATGGTGAATCTAATAAGATATTAAATTCTTGGTACTTTTATTACTATTTATCAACGTTATTAAGTTTCTTACAGTCATAGTGCATTACGTATTTTTTGTTTTAATTTATATTTTTGGTTTTAATAATGTAGCTATAAACCTAGTAAAATAAATATCAAATTAATTCTGATTCTTAAAAGCTCAACGAAAAGTTTTCTTCATATATCGATGAAAATAAATTATCAAATTTATTAAAACTATAATAAATATATTTATATCTTCTTTTATAAAGAATTAAGTACAATATCTTGGCAGATTGTACTTGAATTTGATATTCTTATTCGTGACAAGGCTTCTAGTCATTTCCATAAATAGCTTCTCTTTCTAGAATAAAATTTCTAAAAGTACCTACTCAGAAAAGCCAATTGCTTTCTTAATGTACATTCAACTATTTTTATGATTCCCGTTAGTGACTTTTGCTTAATAACTTCAAGATTGTCGGTAAAAACGCGAAATTATAACATGCAAAATGTGAATATAGACATAAAATAACTATCGCATGTTTTTAACTTTATAGACGGCATGCATATATAATTATAAGTAAAACACATACCTTCAAATATGAACCGTGATAGTGTGACATAGAGAATAAAATGCTTGGATAATTCTATCAACTATTGCATTCAAAGACAGGCTTTATACGGAATTTTCTAAATGTATCGGCAAATAGCAAAAATACTTGACCCAACTTAAAAATATAGAAGTGATTATGTGCTTAAAATATAATTTTATACTTTAATATTTAAACATATGCATGTAAATGAATTTACTGACCACAAGCAGAAAAACACTGCAACAAGATACTAATCCGAAAATATCTTTATGAGCTTAGTGTACGGTCAACGTAATAAAAATATGTAATTTTATTCTTAATAATATTCTTTTATTCGTTTCATTTAAGTAATATATTAAGATATTTTATAAAAAAAAAATTAAAAACGTTTAAAAGTTAAAACATACACGTATGTATGAGATTACTTTTTAGTATTAAACTTACGTAGGTACCTACCATTTATATGAAACAAAGCCAAATATAGAATTCTATACAGTTAATTTCGAAGTAAATATATATTTTTTTCAGACAGTACTTAATATGTGGTGAAGCCTTCTATAATGTCGTAGCCTTTTTCAAGAACATATATGTTTACTCCATTCAACTATTTTTAATGTTAATAGAAATCCAAATATCTTTTACATGAGAAAAAAATATGTTATACTCAATAACCCATGAAACGATATTAATAGGAAAGGATTCACACTTATGACGGTAACACGAGTATTTGCGCAAATAATGAAAATACACTCTCATCCTTTATCTCACTGAATAAATAGAGGGTGACTGAACGAGGTTGTTCTAATATTCAAGTAACAACGTGTTTACTTCATAATTGAATATTAGATATAGCTCTGTGAATCTTTATTATTAAAACAGTAAATACTAGAAACAATAATCCTACGAATACCATTTAATATTTAATAAAGCCACCAAATATTTTATTTGAATTGATATCTTAAAATGCACGTATACATGTATTCGGCAGGAAGCCATAACATACACTATCGGTATTGTCACCCACTAGACAAAATCTAACCGTATCCGAATGGATATGGATCCGAATCCGTATGGATCTTTCTTTCAGTTCTACTAAATCCTCTGGCTTAACCTAAAGGAACTTTAGCCTATACGTCAAAGGAGAAGATAATTCTGTTATCTTCTTTTTTCTCCTAAAAATCACATGCTCTCAACAACAAACACTTTAATTAACTACTTTTTTTCTATAACGCTGTCCGTTTTTATCAGTACATACATATAACTCTTCGGAATCATGACATAATAAAGGCTACTTGTCGGATGGTAATCAGCCATCAAAGACCTATTCTAACTGTCTCGCTTTGAAAAGCTTGTACCCCTGATTTAGAGCCAAAATCTTGAAAGCCTTGACGACCTTGGTGATTATTATCCGATTACAATAAATTCCATACCCTATGATCAAATCGGTCGACTAGAAGTTTTCTGGTGCACACTATAGTTTTGTTAAAGAATTGAACTACTGAACGACGTTAAAGCTCTCTCAGATTCTCCTGATATCTTAAAGCATTTGACACCTTACACTCACAATTTAGGTGTCTTCAAAGCAAGTATGAATAAGTTATTAGAGGAGTAATGTGTTCACCTCCTTTAGCTTGTTTTTCTCCTACCATTAAGTGAAAAGGAAATCAATCACTACCAAGTTTATATGAAATACATATACAGGGTGACTGGTGAATTACTATCAATATTTAAGGAGCATACTCAGTACATGATTCTCATTCGAATTATGTAAAAAAAATAGGTACTTAATTTTTGACCAAATTTCCGTATAAATAAATATAGTGTGTACACGTTCCAAGTGTTCCAAGTGTGGACGCGTGCGGCGGCGTGCTGATACAACAACACGCCGCCACGCGCGAGTGTGTAAGTGTGTGTGTATACCTAATCTGTAGGGTGTTCATACAATGCGTAATTAATTACATAACTTTTGGTTAACTTTACTTAGAAGTTTATTAATATTTATGTTATATTAATTATTATTTTGTCATATATGATCGTCAAATATCACGTCCTCTAATATCGATAGTAATTCACCAGTCACCCTGTATAGAGCAACAAAATTATTTCCATACAAGTTTTATGAAGCAGCTGACTACTTTCTTTTATTTGTGAACAATCTTATTTAAAGACCAACGATTATAAAAAATATGGGATGTGGCCTATTAAATAAAATAGAGAATACTTTTCTGTGGTATTATGGTCTCTTTAAAAGGCATATTGCTTATACTTGCTATAACATCCGCGTGTGTGGTTTCAGTGTAAGGAAGCAGCTATTTATTTATATTTACTAAAATATACTTATCTAATATTGAAGATAAATCAAATGTAGAAATGGACCAATCAAAAGAAATCTGTTTGAACCAGATTTGCTTTATTGAGATTACAATCTAAATTACATTCGGGCGAAAAATAAAGCCGTTACAACGGTAATCTGTTATTATTTATGACTTTAGGGCTACCTCTACTTCGATATTCATTAAATCGTTATTTAGAACGACGTTCCCCAAAAACTAATTTATGTACCTGTTTTTAAATGATCATAACACCGAAATGAAGAATCAATAACATTATAAAACGTATCTATATATAGCAATAGGATGAACATTCAGACAGTGACGCAATATGGAATGCTGGTACAACAAACATCAAAGAAACTAAGACACTCAATCAAATTGACAGACAGACAGGAATTTCACGTAAGATCTATTGACTTTTGTTAAATATTTACATCGAAAAACTTACACCCCATCTCCATTTGATAAGGTGTAAATTATGTTAACTATAACACTTCCCCTGCACGATCCCCAAATATATCTATTGTTAAATGACAAATTGTACATATGTATGTGGTGACAGGGAATTGTCGGTGGTAATGCTACTTCCTCGTTTATAATGAAAGTCTATGAGGCGTTACTTTAAATCATTTCTATGTCAACTTGTCTTTAGTCACACGCAATAAAACTACGTCATTTTTAAATGTCGCTTAAATATATCAGTAATAAAATTTACATGTTTATTACTACTTAATAGATATATTCTGGTCTAGACTGTTAAAAAACTTTACAAGACTTTTATATATGTACATAACAAATAGAAATAAGATGTCATTATTAATAAATTCAGCGATAATATTCTCGTTTTGGAAACGCTATTTGTATCTTACTGTCTTAATAATAGGAGCTAATATTAAATAATACAAATTCCAAGTATTACAAAACGGATAATTTTTAAGTTACACTATCTTTCTATCAGCTCGCCGAAAATTTTGATTTCTAAACCTTTATAAAAAATATATAGTATTTCTTATCTTTCCGTTTATACTCCTCGCGCTCGTATTTAAGATAACCTTTGACATGGTAACATAAATAAACAGTTGTAATAAAAACATTATGGAAGCGATCGAAGCTATGAAGATTTACGATTGTAATTAATTAGCCACCAAAATTATATTAAAATTCTTACAAACATTTATTTATGTTTGTTAAAATATATTTATTGCAAATCTGTTTTCCAAGCATATTTTCTCAGATTCTCTGATCTAAAACAGATTCGCGAAATATAAACAATAAGTTTAAAATGTTATTTCTATGGAAAATAAACTAATTTAATTGCTTTGCTGATTAAAATAGGTGAAAGCAGATATTTAAATCTTTCTTTTCAGTCTTTAAAACCTAAAAATAATATTTTTAAGCCACAAAATTCATATAACTTTTAGGTTTTAACTAATATAGTGCTAACTATTATAATACTTCGTCTTAAAGTAACTGTCCTTGTGTTCAGTTGCAATATGTCTCAAGAGATACGAACCCGGAAACACACACAATGACCAGACAATGAAAGCATTGGAGAAGTATTGAGTTTCTATTATTGTATGAATATAAGTACCAATATTATAATAATACTTTGTTTATATAGCACAAGAATGCTTTCAAATAATTACGTTATATATTAGAATTATAATTTAAGAAGTCAGATATTTACGCGCTCAAAAAGACTACGTTTATTCAATACAAATCACATAGACTCACAAATTGAAACACGAGCGCCCAATATTTCAAATCAATTAGACATAATCGAATGCATTCTATTAGTACCGTTTCGTTCGTAACGAAGTTTGTGATGGTATTTATAAATGTAAAAGGGCCGACGGTTACCGTTAACGAAATGCTTGAATACTTATTATAATTCGATTGAACGTCGTATCACGCAACTGTTTGAGACATTTTTGTATCAATTATGTTGTATAAACGCTTTAGGTTCCGTATCATTTAACAATTATATATAAATATTGGGGATACCGTGAAAATAATGCTGTATTTTATGTTGGTAAAACTAATGGAACCCTTATAATCAAATACAGAGAACGAAAATAGAATAAAAATCCTTTTAAATTGGAATGTCGAATTTATTTGAAAAGTAATAACAAGACAAGATCATTTAAAGTAGTCTTGATTACACGCCTTTTAATCGAAAAATTTATTAATGTTATAATTGGATTTTTTTATCATTAAGGTATAGTAATTTCCGAATACGAAACTATTAAAAGGAAATTAAAAAGCACACAGACGAGGGTATGAAAGCAAGAAATAAAGCTAAATCGTATAAAGCTATATGAATGAAACAAAGCAATATAAAAATATAGGTTAATTAACATATAAACGATAACTCTAAAGTGATGCAACATAACGCACCTCCGCTCAAATAGTGTCACAACTCAAAAAAAGTTGAATTCAATTTTATTGCACTATTGGAATCAGAAAACTTCGAAATCTTATCTCAAATAATTTCATGCCCATAGTTCAACTATTTATCCATATATGTCAATATTTCGTAAATTATTCGTTTTTTTCATCCGTTATTCGTTATTTTTTTTTAAATATATTCCAAAAGTCTATTACACCATTTTGTTGAGTGTCAAAAATCATTATAACTTACTTAAAATCATATTGCAGTAACTTTCACAGTTTTTGAGTGATGAGCCGAAAAGTAAAGTTAGCATTAAACTTCAAACGCGTTTTATTCGAAAGTTGGGATTTTTGACTTATGACACTATTTGAGCGGAGGTGCGATAAGTTTATATGACATACTACTTTGTTTTAATAAATAAATAATCTTACCGGTAACTTAACGGTGCTCGTAAATTAACAGATGACACCCTCGCTGCCGGCACCCGCCGCTTGTCACCTTCATGCCAACTAGCATAACTCCTCACGAAATTCACAATACCGCAAACTTCACTCGTATTTATAAACTCCACTGACATATCTATGTTCTCAAAAGTATCATTGATCCAACTATTATTAACTCCGAACACCGTTTCAAAGGAACTATTCGAACTAGTGACATTTTCAATGGAATGATTTGTCAACTGATAAACGCCGTTGTGTTCGGGACTTGAGTACACGTAAACTTGGTCAAGTTCTGAATCGTTCTCTGTTCTAATTAGTTTGGCTGGTCTTGAAGTGTCATTTGATGATCTGTATTCCTCTATAGATGTATACCACGCCTCCAGAATTGCTATATGAGTGTCCAAGTCCCGACACGTCAAACGGAACTCATAATCGTGACATCGCTGCTCCTCTACGATTTCTAAAACAAAGTATACAAATAAATCGATATAAAGAAATGAAAGAGCTCTTCAGACAGTCAAAATAAAAATATATTTATATTGTTACGTAAACTTTGCGTATATTTTAAGTACCTACGTCGTAAAACTACGCTAGGAAGATTATCACCTGCAGTGTGGCCAGTAAAGCCCATTCATGGTTCAATAAATACACCATGTGAATTAATGAACGTCTGCGGGTTATACATTTGAATAAATTTATAATACTTAAAGAGTATTAACAAATAATAATTATGTAAACACATTTTTTATAAGAAATATATCGAGGTAATAAACACATTTATCAAAGTAAGCTGGATTGATAGCAATAACGTGTATTTGAGGGGATTACAGATGCACGAGACAAATTTACAATTTATCCTAAATAAGCCCCTATTTGTAAAACAAAGCTTAAACGACATTGAGCTTGATGGGAAGACATTCACTTCTATTAAAATGAAGGAAGAGTATTCTGTTTTATGGGCGACGCTAATATTAGATGTATTCATAGTTTTTATGGTAATTGACATTCACGCATAAAAATATATTTGACCCCTTTCCATTTGAATGGCAATAAAACTCAAAGTCCAGATGCCTTTCTCAGTTGTTTTATAAATTGAGCTCTCGATAGACAGGAACTTTCATACGTATAAAAATATATTTTACTGCTATCTATTTAGGAACGGCGTTTAAATTCTAGTCTTGTTAAGTTTTATATAATATATTTTATAAAAATCTCGAAAACTATAACTAATATGTTCGTCGTAAACAATAGTTTTTGTTACAATGTTATTACGGCTGCCTTCTTTATAATATAAATTATTATAAATATTACTCTTTTCTACCAATAAGGTATACGTAAAACATATGAGTTAATAAAAGAATTTTCATACAAAACTGATATTTCTTACAAAGACCATTACATGTATCAAGGCTGCATAATTTAAGTCACCCAAGAAAAGGTACAGAGCTTCATTCCCTTTAGTTAAATATTTGACTTAACATTTCAATGAAACTCGAAAGTAGGAGGGTAGACATTTTACTTTAAATGCCCTTAATATCAGGACCCTTCAGAATTAATTCAACAAAAAATCAATAGTCATTATACTTCTTTCAATCATATATAGCATGAATTCATGAATTTTATCTTAAGTGCTCCTAAAAATGTGAATAATAATAAGAGTGCTATCTGATATTATGTGCCTTTTTCAGTCTAGCTTACAGAATCCATTGTTTCATTTAGTTTTAATTCTCCCCAGTTTTAATTAATAACCCAAGGAGGGAAGCATTAACAAAGCTTACACCCGACAAATCCCATGGATTTGAAATATAATTAAGTAAGGTTAACTAAAACGATACATTAAACCGAAACATACTTTATCATCGGCTTTAAATTATCACTAAGTAACCACAGTAAACATTCATTTATTTATTTCAAGGACTGTAACTTAATTATTGTAATATATATTTAATGATGATAATCGTAGCCTAGTAAAATCACAAGCTTATTTAAGAAAGCCGAGAGGACAAGATTTCAAACACGCATTCAGTTAAATGTAAAACTATATCGGCAATCACAATCATCGCTAACCTACTCGTATCCACCAACGTAGAGTTATAACGGCCAAATAAGAAGGTCGTCCATGTAGACTAATGCAATTTAACCATACACTGCCAAATGCGCACTGCAACAACCCTGATATAACATCCCTTTTATTCCCACACGAAATCCTACATTCTTCTCGTTCTTACCCCATTCCACCCCTTAACATCCAATTTAGAACAAGCGTTACCATAGCTACCATCCAAAACAGTGGCATTGCCAACCAGTAGCTATTGAACTGCCAAGTTCGCACAATTTGGCAACTATTGCCGAAATTGTTACAGTTTGGACACGTTCGAGGTTCTATTAACAGTGGTCCATTTTCGAGGACCAGAATCAACCGACTAGCCTTGATTAATCGAAATGAAACGTTAAATAGAGGGATTAAGATACAATTTTCTATTAATTAGGTGCGCTGGGGACAAGTTACCCTGTTGGATCAATTAGTTCAAATTCCTCGGAGTCCTTATAAAATAACGAATATTTGGAGGGTAAATAAATATTGTAAAAAATCCTTTCCAGTAGAAGGTAAAAAATATATAACGAAAAGATTATCCATCTGAACGAGATATATTTTTACTATACATCCGACATACCTTTGATATTATGCCTTTGACACTCGAAAGTGCGAAAATACACGTGTATGTAGCCATCCCAGACATCATCAGACAAATTGGTTGTTTTCCCCCTTTGAAAAGTGAAAAAAAATCCGAAGGTTTGAAGACATTTGTCGGCGCACTTCATGCACAATAGTGAATACAGCCTGTGCATTCAAGTTTAAGGGCGACGTGGAAATCAATTCTGTGCACAACAAAACATAAGCTGTATTGAGAAGGGTGGCACCCCTGATGAGGGTAAGATGCAAAGCACAGGTATCTGTGTCCATTAGCATTTAATATCCGTCATATCACATTAATTTTTCATTATTTAAAGTTACCAATTGTAATATAACTTTTCTTTCACTTGTACATTTCATTGCAAATTATATAATTTGAAAAGGTTTTTTTGTTAATTTTAAATATAAATTGTGTGAGACCAATTCTTAGTTGTTTCTTTTTAATATTGATCAGTTATCCAAGATTAAGTTTATAAGATGTGTTCACATTTGGGGGAAACAAAACAGTGCTAGATTACACATATAAAAGACGTTATCGTGTCGTATAAAACCATGGCGGCGTGAGACAGGATGTGACCCACTTCTTACATTTCCCTGATAAGCACGAACTTGCCTGTAGCTTCAATATTTCTGAATCCTTTTAATGCGTTGTTAAACTTTTTGATAACGCTATAATTGTATGTCAATTTGTCACACAGTTATCAATGAAACAAAACTAATACTTATGGCCTCAGTTTTAAAAAGGGAGCAGTGAAATGACTTCACAAACCAACATATGTGTAACTAAAAATTTATATATATGTACCTAATCAACCGTATATTCCTGAACCGCGGTTTAAGTCGCAATCTATCAGATAACTAGACAATTTACATTTATTATTAAAACATTCAGGTTATTGTAAAAAAACAAAAATTTCGGGTAAAATACATTACAATAAATAACGTAATAAATACGAAAAACATTACAGATATTCTTATAATATCAATACTTCATTATTAGCTTGTTTTCATTAAAGAAAGGTATTTAGACTTTCACATAAAACCTTTAGAAATCTGTTATTATATGTTTTTGTGTTTTAATAGATAAATATGGAGAGGAGTAGATTTATTCCAGACTAATTAATGACCATGATATTAAACAAAATCCACATCGCCTACAAACGATGTATTAACAGGTATTGTTGGCAATAAATCATTCTATACAAAAAAACGTTTAAGTGTCGGTGAGTTTTTAAGCTTGTAATTGATGACTTTTATAATTTGACGTGTAAAGCCATGAAGTAAAAAATTTTAAAATCACTCTAATATGGCTCAAAGAAAAAAGACGGTATAAATGAAGGGGTAATTTATGTAAACTTGTTCCCTGTGATCACTATATGTACCTTAGATTGAGATGTCAAAGATTAATGATATTTTTCTTCACTCCTCGTTCCGAGAAATTTATTTCCTATCTTGTTAGCATGTTAACAGGCAATTAAACGCTACTGATTCTTACGTGACGATGGAAGCTCCTTCAAATTATTATAATGTTAAGGAATGGAAGATATTATTATAGTAATTGGGGTGAAATAATTTTAAAGCTGAATTCTATTTCTGGGATTGAATTTTTTTAAATAATAAGGTCCTATAATGTATTCGGTACTAATACTTTTAAAGTCAAAAGCAAAGTCTTTATTAAAAAAATTTTTTTAATATATATTTAATATACTACATTTTCAGTACACAACTACTTGAATACTAGTGCAAAAAGTAGGACAATTGAAACTCTTTTCAATGGCTGTTATAAATATAATAAACTTTAAGATATTTTAATCCCATTAAGACACTCTTATTACTTACATGATAATAACACTTATATAAAAAAACATTTATAATAATTAAATACAAATTCATAACTCAGCCACGACAATATCTGTACGTATTTCTTAAATAAAACAGCGTTCCAAAGCGTCGTGTACTCCAAACTTCGAAACTAACAGTTTGTTACAACTGGAACAGTTTTCAGTTTAAATTTTAAACTTGGCAATAATCCAATAACGATTTGACATTTGTATCATTTTTGTGCCACTAACCCAAAACACAGATTTCTCAATTAAGAGGAAGACAAATTACAGTACTTAAAACGACGGAATGAAGCAGAACTATATTCGGATATTTATTCGACGTTAAATAAACTATAATGAGGTGTTTATGGAACTGTATACGTATATAAAAATCACAATAGTAATATAATTATATCAAACGAGGCTTATTAGAAAAATCACAAATAAATTCTGTCAACATCTGTGGCATTCAAATCCACACAAAGGAATCTCCCTTGCATCATTCGTTTCTAATGCTACAGTAATAGATCGTATTCTATATTCATTAAGAGTCATTATCGTCTAAAAAAATTGTAACAATAACATTTAATCCCTAGTAAAGCCGTATGCAATTTTTATATAATCATTGCAAATTATAATGTAGAAATTTTTAAGGGAGCGATTTGTCAATCGATGCTGTAATAAAACTTCCAGAGCAACTGTAATTTATGCTCGAACTAATGGCCATTCGCGGTTAGTTTTTGCTTCAACTTTAACGGCTTATTGGATATTAACATCGAAGTTTCAATATGTTCAATACATAGCCTTAACTACTTTTATATATAAAAGAAATTATTATGTTTTATAACTGACATTATCGATATTTCTATATTTTTTTGACTTTCATCAAAGAAAATGATTTAAGTACATATTAATATGTATAACAAAAATGTAATGTTAAGTATATCTTACTTTATAAAAATATATTATTCAACATTACCAAGTTTAATATAAAATAATTTGTATAACTCCCCAAAGGTTCGTTATATTTAATTACGAATTATATTAAAAGACTTTCTCAAAGCTGTTTGAAATTTTCATCTCTTAATTAAGATAAAGAAAATATAGAGCCTGTTGATATTAATTAAACATTGTTTGGGATAAAACCTAACAGAATTCATCATGTTAAAGGTGTTGACAAATATAATGTTTTTGCTGTGAAAATATAGGTATATGCAGGAGCATAATACCGAAAATGTTATGTAACTATTGTATGCATAATTTACCTATAAGTCCTATGGTGCCGCCGAGGCACAAAGCCAAGCACGTCAATCCAAGCACACATCGCGTCCGAAACGCCTTCAACATTTTTCCAAACTCACATCCTCCCAAAGCATTTTCCACCGAAACCACAAAACCTTAAACCATGTAAACCAACAACCGCATATTAATTACTAATATCAATATCCCATTATTATCATACGGGTCATTGACCCTGCATTTTAAAACCAATAATTGGATTAAAGGTTGAATGACAGCGTACTTGAATACGCGCGTAAAATGTACACGACGAAACGACACGCCCTCCCTCCACGAACGTTCACAGTGAACTAAATCTTACACAGTTTTGTAACCGTATATAACTGACAAAACGAACCGTAGTCGCGTAGCGCGTAGCGTTTTGGGAAAGTCCGACATACATTGATCGAATTCTCAAAAGAATTTATTGTTTTTATAAACATTAATCTGTTACTGTTTAACTAATTCGATAGTTTTGGGAATAGTTTATCCGGCATAATCTATTCTTGATGCGTCATTTCTTTGAACGATCTCGTTGGCTGTGAATTTTGCAGACTGAAAGTTTGGTACGACCTCCTTCGTAGTAATGCGCTTTTAAAATTAAGTTTTTAATTTTTGTATACATATGTATTTTGATGACCACGACCGTTCTGCCAAGAACGTATCGACTTAGAAGAAGAATACATATTTTACAACTTTGGCTCTTAATTTTTATTATAAATTGATCTAATATGTTTGTTTTGAAAATCCATTTTCCTTTTATAAAAAATAATAAAGATACAAAATATATACGCCATAACTTATTTACATATTAATTTAAACATTTTTCTAAAGCCATTTATTTTTCTATGTGTGTAAGTTACAATAAACTCTTTTACAATTACATTCAACGTATATATTACGTAAAGACTTTACATAGTCTTACGTACTTTACACACAATTTCGTTTCAAATATTGACACAATATGTGACGATTACGTAATTGTATTATAAGACGGATAAGTTCAACAGACGGACATGAAATCCTATCGATCCTGACTAATTCTTCTTATAAATTGTAAGTTAAATAATAAAAAAAGATATATAGTGCAATGAAAGACAATTTTTTTAAGTTTTTAAATTTTCTCCTTTTGCGAAGAAAAATAAAAAGTATTAATAATACTGTCCACTAGAAATTATTAATTTGTATTTTTCCTAATTTCTGTCTTCCACAGGATAAAACCAGTATTTTTTAAATTCCCAGAAATATTTGAAATAAATTTTAACACTGTATTTGTAATAACTGTAAAACAGTGTTCCTTATATATTTAAATAAACATAAAATCCCTGAACTAGGAATTTAGAAAACTGATTAAATAGTAACTGAGAGAGCTCAGCGTACCACGATTAGGAGTTAATTATGTTCCAAAAACATTCACCCATAAATACTCTGAAAACAAGATTGTTAGAATGGAAGATATAAAAAAGTTATTAAGTTTGCTACTTCTTACGATAAACTATTGATATAATTTATAAACCGCCAGAAAGCCTAAACAAGAGATTCTTGGAATGTTCTAGAATAAATTAATCTAATAATCGTTGCACCTTTCAGATTTTGACTAAACTTAACACGCTGCGGGATAAAAAATATTCAACTGTAATTATTAAACTTATTTCTCAATGAAACCTTGTTCAAATTAATTCACAAAATATTATTTGGTATTTTGATATACTTTTATTCGTTCTTAGATTATTGGAAGCTGCTATTTGATAAGTTATAAAGTGTTTCGCAAACACATTGATCTGTCTTCGTAGCTATGAAACAGTAAAAATTATTAATAATATTATAAAACATATAGAAAAAAATGGATAATCCGGATACTTTTTTTAAATAACTTCTTCAATGACTAAGATTTAGAGTCAATATTTATGGGACCAACTAATAATAACAAGATACTTATTGAGGGCAGCTTACTGTGGAAGTGTGACTAGACCTTTATATTAATCAACAGTCAATTTCAATTAGGTTTTAATTCACTTAACAACATCAAAATTGTCCTTTAAACGGAGCCTAAGACGTTTTATCTTTTAATTGAGGTAGATCTATTAATTTTATTGTATCAGATCGTAACAAAAACGCTGAAGCATTCGTCTACAAAAAGAGGACCAACAGAAAATCAACAAGGTAAATATATCTAGTTTAGTTCATACTATGAAGTATAAAAATTTTAAATTACTCCAATAACCGCCTGCTAGCTCCATATTTGTTATATATTAATCCACTGATCGCTACCAAAACCTACAATTCTCACAACACTACGTGCCTCTTATTCTAAAGGGACATGTTAATGTTATTCTGGCCATACATTTTAGTTGGGCGTGACATTGATTAGGGATACGTTTACCGATAAAAATAGCTGTCGTGATTTGCTTTCGTTATTAATACTATGGGATTGTCACCTTCAACAATACTGGTCAAATTTAAACATTTCTATGATACACACCACATTCTTGGAACCGAATGGTATATTATCAATACCTGGAACATATATTTTATTATTCTTAAAGTTTTTAGTCATTCGTCTTAGTCTTAAAATGTCTTCATAATTTCTATTTTAGTTTCTGTATTTATATTTTACACGGCATTGTGGAACTGACGGTATGCTGACTTGATCTTTGGCTTAATGACTTTTCAGCCGTCTCCATATCATCAAATGGTATTTTATATACATATAAAGTTAATATAATATGTGTAGTTACTGCTATATATAAAAAAAAATATTTCTTATTGGTCTGAATATCCTTATTCATAATAAAATTACACAAGACATAAGAAGAATAACTTCATTTATTAAAACGCCTGCAATATTTTCTTTATAATTTTACATATTGTTTGAGAAATTGTCAGTTTAATTTCCAATGTAGAAATCTCAGCGAAGTAAACTAAAATTCGTAGATTATTCTTATAAAGTCTGATATTTAAATGAAATCGAGTCTTTCATTAATCTTGATGAATTAGGCAGATGTTTATCAATTAAAGATCCTATTGCAGCAACCAATAATTCCCAAGAGAAGACTTCATCAAATCAAGTAACTATTTACTTATATGCGTTATTTGTATATTTATCGTTAACAAGTTAATAACTCAAATATACCGGCTCTAATTCACCGAACCAACATAAAGACCTTTAGTAATTTTAAAAACATAGTATCATATACAGGATAAAATATATTAAAGAGTTCTTCCTACGATGGTTATTAGGGTTACCACTTACAGATGTATGTTAACTGACTTCATCATCATCATCAATCACCACTTAACACCTGCTCATTTCCAACAATTACCGCTTCACCTCCCCTCAAAAGCAATAGTTAAATCTTATTCTAAGTTACTAAAGCAATTGTTAATTATCTCTGACAACGTATCGTATTGATTGACATTAGTATAATTTGGTTTACTTTACTATCGAAGTTTACTTCTTGAAAAAGATGTATTTACACAAAATTTTATAACAAAACGCTCTGAATAACACAATTTTTATCACTTTTATGCAGCAAAGAAAAAAATACAGCTCAGCAAAATGTTTTTTCAATCTCGGGAGATTATCCCCTAAGCCTTTTTAATAGAAGCGTCCTTTTTCAGCCATTTGATTGGATACAATGTATTGTTGCAAATTTAAACGAAGTCAGTCAGCTACGTTGATCGTTTTATAGAAAATAATAAATTCGTTATAATACCCAAATATATAAAAAAATATATGTCTTCTGTCATTATAGACGTGTTAGGAATCAATTTATATTAATATTTATCAACTAACAACATATAGTATTAGTAGTAACTTGTTATAATATTATTTAATAAACATGTTATATATGGAAATCTTTTAAAGGTATGTTTAAAACAAAACACTCTTTATTTGTATAGTAATAATTGTTTTAAGTTATGTTTCAATTAAGATAGGCATAATATGTACAAAGGAGTAAATTCAACGAAAATCAAAATGGAAGAGTTATTTCATATTGTTATTTTACCCCCAAATCGATGTATCCAATTGCTCACGCCTCAAATAAGTGTAACTAAATGTATGAAGATACACATCTGCCTCCATTATATTTCACGCCGCCTGTTGACAATTTAGGGATTGCAATTTGTGCTAAACGTGAAGTTGTAATTAATTAAGACAAGTTTCACTTCAATTTTGATTTAAGAAAAGAATTTTGTAAATCTTACAAAAGCGACTTCAGATGTAACCATTTTATTATTTAGGTTTCTTTATGGCTGCAATTATATTTTAAAACGAATTTTATGTAGAATGAAATATATATTTTTATCAACCCCCTTCAATTGAAATGATTTTTGAAAAGTAATAAAAAATGATTATATCAATAGCACAGCCACTGAAGTTTTAAAAATACAAAAAAATATTGCAAACCCACACACACAGATAGGTATATCAACGCGATACTACCCAGTTTGCTACTGTTATCCCATCTTATTCTAGAGACGCTTTACCCCTATGCGATGATTAAAATCTAGAGGCCGAACTTCAGAATGTAAATCATGCTCTTACCTTCAACCATCATAACAAGAACCATTTGAAGGCACTCATAATTGAGCGACAATTATCCACATTTGCATATTGTGAAGAGAATAACTGACGGAAATGGCTACACCTTGAAGATTCAAATCAAAATAATATACATAATCTTGAAAAAAGAGCCAATTAACTAATTATGACTGTCATTTCTACACAACGAGCGGGTGTAAACAAACTTGATTGTGACTGTGGCTTGACATACATTGCATAAACTAAGAGAAGCGTCATTACAGGTGACCAAGAACACATTCCAAATATTAAAAATAAGCTGACGTCGAATTCGGCAGTGTGTAAACATACAGTGGACAACTAACCCAACATCCTGGCAAGTGAAAAAAATTTACCAAGACTAATTCACGAGGCAACCGAAATTAAAAGACATCCTGTTTTCAATAGACAAGATTTAACGCCTAGGAACCTCTTATCAACATTATCCCATGGCAGTGACCATTCTGGCAGATTTTAAGACACATGCATGCATGCATCTAGAGCAATAAGCGAGAAAATAAAGAAATCTTTGCAGTAGATGATAAATAACAAAACTAACTGACAGAAACTCTCGTTACGTCCACAAGTGATCACTATTTCTATGAAATAACCGAAACGAAGAAAAAGTAAAATAATATAAAAAGTCTCGAAGTATCCGAAAATCATAGTTTCATTTGTGTACTCACAAAAATCTAAGACATCACAACATGATTAAAAAAAAAAAACAATTTAAAGAACAAAAGTAAATTTATATTGTTTTAACTTTACAATATTCATATTATAATAACGTCAACTTTATGACAGGTTGATCCAATTCTGTTGAAACAATGTCGAGATATGTTACTCAAACTATTTCATTCAATAAATTTATGTATACGATGAAAAGTATAAATTTTATTTTATAATATTTTTCATCATCTAACACATAACATGATGATTTTATAGATTTCTGTCATTATATTTTCAGGAAAAGCAATTAATACTGGCTTGTCAAAATCTTTTTATTGAAGTGAAACTTCTTATGCGACTTCCAACACGGTTGCGTTAAACATTTTACGCTGAGGAAGAGAGAGAAACATACACAAATGTAGAAAGTAGGAGAAAAAAAGAGTGTAAGTCGGTAGATTGAAAGCACATGCGCATGGTTTTCTTGGTATGCTGCGAAATAATCAGTGTAAGCGTCGTGAAATTAGTTAAAAAATGTACTTGTTGTTCTTTATTAAAATTAATAAATTTATACTAACGAATATAAACATTTTTTTATTACAGTTAAGATCTGAACACTAACTTCATGTCAGTCAGAAAGTCCAAAGAGAGCTATTTTAAAATTACTCATTAATTACTAAATTCTATAATAAATAATACAACATATAATTCTATAGTAAATAATACAACATAATTCTCATGCATTGAAAGCCACGTAACGAAACAAATGAAGACAGATATGTTTCATAGTAAAACTCAAATTCCTTTCATCGATTTCCTATTCGGTGCCAAAGTATAATTAATGTTTATGACGTAGCCATAATGCCAACAGCCAAAAATATCTTATATTCACACAAAATTTGAATAGCAAAGAAATGATAAATTATGAATTTTGTGGACCATTCACACGTAACATGGTAATAACAAAACCTATTGTCTATTTTTGCTCTGAATTATGTAACATTACATTGTCTTCTACATAATTTTCGTTTGATTTCTTTTGTTTATAAATAAAAAACCTGAAATATGTGACCAACATTTTTCCATCTACAGGAATATTGGCAGCTTTGGTTTATTCCCATAATATAGGAAAAAAGAGCAAGCATTGACCTCTTTGTTATTATACTGTTTAGTATTCAAATTTCAAAAAGTTAAAAATCATATACAAAAATGTGTTGAAAAAGTGACTTTATGGAAAAAATTATGAACTAGTACTTTATTGTTTCAGCATAGTATTATGGGTATAAGAATAATTAACACAATAGTCAATAATTAACATGTGAGAAGACATATATAATTAGACCATTTTAGGTAATTTAAATGTTTCATTCCAGACCCGAACAGGTCCGTCCAGCTTTTACAGTTGATACATTGGCTGGTTGGAAGAAAAATATTTTCGGAGTCAACTATGGTCATGTGAAACAAGAATAACCTCGATTTACATCTTGTCTACCCGTGATCACGATTCCTGCAAAGTGACGGAAAGGTCGGGAGTATGTAGTTTATAAAAATAATAAAATAAACTAGTAATCCGAAAATATTAGTTTCATTTAAATGAATACTCGCGAAAGTATTAGATCACAAAAAAACCTGCAATTATTTAGATATTTCGTTAATTTTTGATACATTTTATAACCACTAACCCGTTCTCTTATCCGGTTGTCCGAAAAAATACTGAAAAAAAAGAATGTCCTATTTTAATTAATACGGATGATACATTAGGAAGAAAACAAACGGCCTTCATATAATATTATTTAAAACATAATGCTGTCTGATTTATAAAACACGATAATGGTAGAATGCAAATTAACAAATAACATAGTTTTATCTAAGTCATGACAGAAAAAAGACGTAAGTACATTCAAATTAACAGTGGTAGGTATAAAAGTAACATGTTTTACTAAAATACTCAGTGACTTCTGACGAATTAACAAGTGTACAACCTGTTATTATTTCATTAAGTACTAAATAAAACACTTCTACTAAAAAGTTAGTAAGATATGTATAAATTTGTTTTAATTTTGGTACAAGAATTATTAAGTTTTCGTTGTTTCAGTGTCTGTTATCAAAACCGAATCAAATATTGTTAACACCGAAGCTGGCACGATAAGAGGAGTGAGAGCAGAAGACGGGACATACAATATGTTTATGGGTATCCCGTATGCAAAACTTGGAAGAAATCCTTTTGGGGTAAAATTTAATTATTTTTTTTAATTTCATTATTTTTTTGTTTTTTCTAAAAATAAATGAGTGTAGAAGCACAAAGCATCGGCTTAATAATGAAGTATAAATATTGTGCACTTATTTAAACTTCTCTATATACATCTCTATCAGCTGTAATAAAAGTTAATAATCCAAGTAATATTTTTTAGCTATCAATGCCTCATCCAAAGTTTGAGAAGATATTTATTGCAGACGATGACTCTGCAGTCAGTCCTCAAATGAACGAATTTAGTAATATAATCGTCGGAAGCTTGGATTGCTTACATCTAAATATTTATGTACCAGATACGGATATTAGTCATCTTCCTGTCATGGTATGGATTTATGGTGGAAGTTTCGAAATGGGATTTGCAAGCCGATATTTATATGGTCCAAAATATCTTATGAAACAAAATGTTATATTAGTAACCGTGAACTATAGAGTAGGACCCTATGGATTTTTGTGCTTACATACCCCAGATGTTCCCGGTAATCAAGGCCTAAAAGACATTCGCCTGGCTTTACGCTGGATTAAGAAAAACATCAAATATTTCAATGGTGATCCTAACAATGTAACAGTTTTCGGTGAAAGTTCGGCTGCCACAACGATCGACCTTTTTCTTAGTCTAGAAGAATGTCTTTTTGATAAAGCAATAATAATGAGTGGTACAATATATCGCCCGTTAGTTGTGCGAGAAGCAGATATTACTATAGCGAACAGAATCGCAGCACAACTTGGTTTTCAAACTGATAATGGAGAGCTAGCAGTACAATATCTATCAAAAGTGAATCCGCATTTAGTTATTAAAGCTTCTTTAGATTTAGGAATACATTTCCGTCCATGTGTAGAGGAAATATTTGATGGAATTGACCCACTTGTAACGAATTATCCAGCGAATATGTCTATAAGGAGATCTATTCCTATTATGATGGGATACTGCGACTCCGAGACCATGTTCCGTTATCACGACATGGAAACATTTAGTAGAAATATATTTGACCTATATATAAACTCTACTTACGATTTAGGCGAAGACGTGGACGTCGGTAATATAGTGAAACAATTCTATTTGGGTGACAAGGAAATATCTATAGAAGTCTTAAACGAAATAAGCGCCTTCGATTCAGATTTTAATTTTGTTCATCCAATCCAAACTAGAATTAAAGAATTAATATCACACGGATCAACAGTTTATCATTACATGTTCACATATTCTGGTGACAGAAATTTCGTTAAGAAGAGATGTAAAAATAAACTAAAAGGAGCATGTCATGCTGACGATATTGCATTTTTATTCGACATATCATATGAAGGGAAACCAACGGACAGAGATCAATTAATGATTAATAGAATGACGAGTTTATATGCAAATTTTGCTAAATTCGGGTGAGGAAATTACTAAATTGTTATTGTATTGGTCCCAAAAAGTGTAATCATATACATAACATTTCCATATTTCCAGAAATCCTACTCCAAAGATATCAAAGCTCCTACCAGTTGAATGGCTTCCAGTGAAACAAGACTTATCCTGTTTTGTAATAGGGGATGAACTGTCGCACTCAATGCGTCCATTCTACGATAGAATGTCGTTTTGGGATTTATTTTGCGAATTTTACAAGAATAAACTAAAATATTCCAAGGTTAATAAAACAAAAACGACAAAGTGATGAATGAAAAGAATTCAAACATAACAATCCATAATATTATGTACGTTATTAAAATTATATTATTTAATTAATGACAAAATGCATGTCAGATAAAATAATATTGAACTAATAAAAAAACGTCATATCATAATACACGGTTTGAGACTCTTGGATCTTCGGGAATATAAAACTTTGTTGGTTCTCAACAACACTTAAATATATGTATATACCTTTAATTCTAATATTAATAAAAAATAAGTTACATGTGATACTAAAATACTTATAATTAATTTATGTTATTTTAAATACATTCGTTTCTTCATTTCAGTTGTGATTATACCTTTAGCTTAAATTTTTTTAGCTTTTGCAAGTAAAAAATAACAATTTGCAAAATAGCTTGGATGACACTAATTTTACTAGTAAAATTATTTTAAAAAGATTACCTTCTCTATGGACATAATGTCTTAAAAAAATATTTTCATGTGACATTTCCTAAAACAATTAGAAAAAAGGTGCACAAAGTTGGCTATATTTGGTATGTTTTATATCTTCTAGCTTTTTATTTTTATATTTTAATGAGAAATTGGTTTGAATTTTTTCCCGAGCGTCTCAATAAGCGCCGTAGTAGAGCTTTATATCGCTTTAAACTTATTCATATAACAACAAATTGAATAAGTGATTTGGATAGTTTTTTCAGTATTGCCCGTTAGCTTCAATTGTGGATTTATAAGCACTACAACAATCTATGTATTATTTAAAAAGATAACTGTAAGTTTACTGACCATCTTTAAGACAAATTGGTTTCTCTTTCACTTTGTGCCCAAGGAATTCTATTGTTTACGTTTATTTTGTATGAAACTTTTGTAATTTATTCTGTTTTCTACACAATTAAAATCAAGAATTACGACATTATCATAACATAATATTTATATCATGTTATGATAATGTCGTAATAATAATATTTTAATATTAACATATATGAATATTACAATGGTAAAAAAAATGGTAAAAAAATAAATTGCAAATGAAGGTAAACGGTTAAGTAGCCACCTTAAGTTCTTTAGATTATTTAATATGACCAAGGCATAAAATAGGCACATGAACATAATAAATTAATTATTATTGCCATTATAGGTTTCATAATGACAAGCTCAAACACCTTTTAAGTGGCTGTGCCCGCCCGCAGACACGTGCTGTACAAAAGTTTCCTAACATTAATTTTCTATAAGGATTTGAAAAGAGCATCGTTCCGGCTTCTATGTAGTTTTGACACTTTAAAAGATACTAAAGATTAGACCCATATGCTATTAGTACAGAAATGAAATTAAGTAAATAAAATAAAGACACACTAAAAAAAATTTACGTCTGAGATAAAATTTCCCGATTTTAGAATATCTCTTAAGATCGAGGTAGTAATTCCAATTATTATTAAACAAAGTATTTATAAATAAAACACGATGTTCCTACTTAACGGTTTTCAATTAGTTTTAGATAAAAATATTAACAATTAAACTTCATACGACATACATATGAAGTGGTATTTTAGTTATGTACATATGTACCACTTACGAATATATATTTTATTAATATATATATATGTCTTACAATTTTTTAGTTTTACAATTTCGGCAAACAATGACAACTCTAGACTTTATATAATTCTATGAAAAATTATTTTCCTTTTTTATAATAATTATACGTCATCTTAAATTACGCTGCCAGTATACTGGCCAGTATATTTGTTTCCAAAAAGGTTATTTAATTTTTATATTAAATCATTTGTACCATTTATATCGGTAAGTTTTCTCAATTTTCATAAACAGCACGAGTGTGGTAATTGAGAGATCAAAACAAATCACTAAAGGGATGTTTCAATGTTCACTGCCACCCCTACCCAACATTAATTACTGGAGTTTGTGGAACGAGTAATGAATGGCCATTGCTACTGGACAGCTAAACGCTACATTCAGCTACAAACATTTTTATTAGCTTCATTTCAATTTTTCAGACAAATATTGGGTTTTATTTGTGAAGCAGGATACACAAGTGACGTATGAATACAAGTTCGTACGTTTAAAGACTAAATAAATTTCTGTCATAGTTAAACAAGCTTTTATGAACATGAAAAAGATTTATGATGTTTGGAAAAAATCGATCTAACCTTGATTGATACGACTGTTCCCGTCACTGTTATATGTAGCGTCAATAAAACTGTTTGGCATTGTTTATCCCTACTAATATTATAAATGCGAAAGTAACTCTGTCTGTCTGTCTGTCTGTCTGTCTGTCTGCTACGCTTTCACGCCTAAACCACTGAACTGATTTTAATGAAATTCGGTACAGAGATAGAGTTGACCTTGAGAAAGAACATAGGATAGTTTTTATCCCAGACTTTTGAAAGGTTCTCTTGGAAACGCGATATAACCGAACTCCACGCGGCGAAGCTGCGGGCGGAAAGCTAGTTATAAATACAAACAAGAATCAACAAAATCGCAATGAAACTTTCAAAGAAAATACAGTTAATTCATATTAAAATATAATGTTTTTCTCATTTTATTCGAATTCAAAAGTTTTTATACTTATACCTTATTAGTAACTTTACATACATATGTTATTAATTTATATGTTTGTGCTTAATCCAATATTCAATCTTCCACTCCTAACAACATTTTTAATACGTTTCTTTCATAAAGTAAAATTATATAAATAGTCTCGTAGTATCCGAAAATCATAGTTTCATTTGTGTACTCACAAAAATCTTAGACATCGTTACATGATTTAAAAAAATAAAAGAAAAAAAGTAAATTTACTTATATTGTTTTAACTTTTTCCTACAATATTCATATTATAATAAAATAAACTTTATGACAAACTAGTTAACCCGGTTAACTCCGTTTCGCCACCAGAAGGCTTTTATATAACACTAGCTTTTGCCGCAACTCCGTCCGCGTGGAATAGTGACTTATGGCAGATTTTTTGTTCTTCCCACATAGTTCCCGTTCTTGCGGGGTTTTCGGAATGGTCGAGTTCCCGTAGAATTTTCAGGATAAAATCTATGTTTTTTTTTTATTCACAATGAAGTACTCTTAACCAACAACATATTTATTTGTTTATTTGAATAAAGATTAATATTATTATGTTGATACAACTTAAACAAATTATTTCGACCAAATTAGGTACCATAAAAACGGTTTTTGTGAGTTATTCTTAAAAGATAGACATATACTGTTTTGGACTGTTTTTTAGATCATTAGAAGAGCTATTATTCTTCAATACATATTTTTTGTGTATCTTGAACCGTTTTGACGGCGCACGCAACGGAAGGCTTCAAAGATGAAATAATTTCTCCCGTTTTTTACACATTTACCACTATATCTTTGCTCCTATTAGTCGTAGCGTGATGTTATATAGCCTACAGCCTTCCTCGATAACTGGACTATCCAACACAAAAAGAATTATTCAATTCGACCTAGTAGTTTTTGAGATTAGCGCTTTCTAACAAACAAACAAACAAACAAACAAACAAACAAACAAATTCTTCAGCTTTATAATATTAGTATAGATTTCGTTTGGTGATTAAAAGATGATTAATTTTGTTTTATATTTGAAAAGGAAAAATTTTATTTCATTTCACAACAGTAATGAATTCATTTCGATTACAAAAATGAAGTGTTATTTAGTTGAACTTCTGTAAGTAAATGAAAGTGAATCCAAAGTAGATACCGAATCGAAGCGTTACACGTGTCCGCAAATTATCCGTTTCATTGAAGTGGTCCTTTGTAAACCACATTTTTTGTTTTCTGGTCTAACTTTAACACAAATAAAGCGGATGGTTTCCAAACTCGTGAACACGCAAAATATAACGCCCATGTGAAAAACAATGTTTTCTAAATTTATCCCGCAAATACTTAATGGTTTTAAGAGTTCAAACTACAAACACAATACCGGTTTGTCACATGAAGTTAACTGAGCAGAGAACAATGAGTAGCTGTCAACCAATGTATCATGCACCGGCACCATTTAGGTACTTAAACTATTGATTTGTAGTACATGTTATGTATGATGGCGCTTTATGTGAAAAAAGATTTTCCCGCTTTTCTGTTGAATTTTTTTGTTATAAACCTCATGGAGCCCGAGACCTTTCCAACGAATGCAAAACCCTGGAAATTAGTTCGTTCTGAAGTTATAGCGCCAGGATGGAAAACCGGACTTATTTTTATATAGTAGATCTCTTACAAATATCTAATTATCATCATTACGTCATTACATATATTTTTTTTTGACATTAGATTTGACAACTAACCAATATGTCAATCATTCTTTCGCACTTCAAAACACGGAGATTTAATGCTTACAGGTAAACTCCAAAAATATAAATAAAAAAACTTCTAGTAAATTATAAAACATGTACATACATAGAATGTTCTTCTGTGACATAATTCTTATGAATTGTAAGCCACGTAATGAAACAAATGAAGACAGATATGTTTCATAGCAAAACTCTAATTCCTCTCATCGATTTCCTATTCGGTGCCAAAGTATAATTAATGTTTATGACGTAGAAATAATGTAAAATATATTCACACAAAATTTGAATAGCAAAGAAATGATAAATTATAAATTTTGTGGACCATTCACACATAACATGGTAATAACAAAACCTATTGTCTATTTTTGCTCAGAATTATGTAACATTACATTGTCTTCTACATTATTTTCGTTTGATTGCTTTTTTATAAATAAAAAACCTGAAATATGTGACCAAAATATTTTCATCCCAAAATGCCAAGCGATTTGAATTATAACATCTACAAGAATATTGGCAGCTTTGGTTTATTCCCATATTATAGGAAAAAAGAGTAAAGCATTGACCTCTTGGTTATTATACTAAACTTTTAAAAAGTTAAAATCATATACAAAAATGTGTTGAAAAAGACCCTTTATGGAAAAAATTATGAACTAGTACTTTATTGTTTCAGCATGGTATTATGGGTATCAGAATAATTAACACAATAGTCAATAATTAACATCTGAAACGACATAAATAATTAGAACATTTTAGGTCATTTAAATGTTTCATTCCAGACCCGAACAGATTCGTCCAGCTTTTACAGTTGATACATTGGTCTGGTTGGAAGAAAAATATTTTCGGAGAGTCAACTATACTCATGTAAAACAAAAATAACCTCGATTTACATCTTGTCTACCCATGATCACGATTGCTGCAAAGTGACCGAAAGGTCGAGAGTATGTAGTTTATAAAATAATAAAATAAACGTTATAATTCGAAAATTCGAATACTCGCGAAAGTATTAGATCTATAAAAAAAAACCTGCAGTTATTTAGATGTTACGTAATTTTTTCATAAATTTTATAACCACTAACCCGTTCTTTTATCCGGTTGTCCGAAAAAATACTGAATAATAAGAATGTCATGTTTTAATTAATATGGATGATACATTAGGCAGGAGACAAACGGCCTTCATATAATATTATTTAAAACATAATGCTGTCTGATTTATAAAACACGATAATGGTAAAATGCAAATTAACAAATAACATAGTTTTATCTAAGTCATGACAGACAAAAGACGTAAGTACATTTAAATTAACAGTGGTAGGTATAAAAGTAACATGTTTTACTAAAATACTCAGTGACTTCTGACGAATTAGCAAGTGTACAACCTGTTATTATTTCATTAAGTACAAAATAAAACATTTCACCTAAAAAGTTAGTAAGAAATGTATAAATTGGTTTAAATTTTTTGTATACAATAATTATTGAGTTTTCGTTGTTTCAGTGTCTGTTATCAAAACCGAATCAAATATTGTTAACACCAAAGCTGGCACGATAAGAGGAGTGAGAGCAGAAGACGGGACATACAATATGTTTATGGGTATTCCATATGCGAAACTCGGAAGAAATCCTTTTGGGGTAAATATATACCACAAATATTTTCTTAAAAAAAAGTGTAGAAGCACAAAGCAACAGTATTATGCGCTAGAAAGAAGTTTATGCAGTGTAGTAATTTCCATAGCAATAGTCATTAATTATAACTAACGGCTTAATAATAAAGTATAAATATCTATTCCTTGCTTAAATCTCTCTATCAGCTGTAGCAATATAAGTATTCCGGCAGCTTTTTAAGCCCCATTCCTATATTAAGCCACCTTCACAACATAGATAGGAAAGACCTCCCCTGGCAGGCTCTTCAGTTTATAGAAATAACCCTCTGATGATTCCTTTTAAATTGAAATAAAAGTTAGTAATCCAAGTAATATTTTTCAGCTATCAATGCCTCATCCAAAGTTTGATAAGATATTTATTGCCGACGACGACTCTGCAGTCAGTCCACAAATGAACGAATTTAGTAATGTTATCGTTGGAAGCTTGGATTGCTTACATCTAAATATTCATGTACCAGATACAGACATTAGTCATCTTCCTGTCATGGTATGGATTTATGGTGGAAGATTCGAAATAGGATTTGCAAGCCGATATTTATATGGTCCAAAATATCTTACGAAACAAAATGTTATATTAGTTACCGTGAACTATAGAGTAGGACCCTATGGATTTTTGTGCTTACATACCCCAGATGTTCCCGGTAATCAAGGCCTAAAAGACATTCGCCTGGCTTTACGCTGGATTAAGAAAAACATCAAACATTTCAATGGTGATCCTAATAATGTAACAGTTTTCGGTGAAAGTTCGGCTGCCACAACAATCGATCTATTTCTTAGTCTAGAAGAATGTCTTTTTGATAAAGCAGTAATAATGAGTGGTACAATATATCGCCCGTTAGTTGTGCGAGAAGCAGATATTACTGTAGCGAACAGAATCGCAGCACAACTTGGTTTTCAAACTGATAATGGAGAGCTAGCAGTACAATATCTGTCAAAAGTGAATCCGCATTTAGTTATTAAAGCTTCTTTAGATTTGGGAATATATTTCCGTCCATGTGTAGAGAAAATATTTGATGGAATCGATCCACTTATAACAAATCATCCAGCCAATATGTCTATAAGGAGATCTATTCCTATTATGATGGGATACTGCGACTCTGAGACCATGTTCCGTTATCACGACAAGGAAACATTTAGTAGAAATATATTTGACCTATATATTAACTCTACTTACGATTTAGGCGATGACGTGGACATCGGTAATATAGTGAAACAATTCTATTTGGGTGACAACGAAATATCTATAGAAGTCATAAACGAAATAAGCGCCTTTGATTCAGATTTTAATTTTGTTCATCCAATCCAAACTAGAATTAAAGAATTATTATCACACGGATCAACAGTTTATCATTACATGTTCACATATTCTGGTGACAGAAATTTCGTTAAGAAGAGATGTAAAAATAAACTAAAAGGAGCATGTCATGCTGACGATATTGCATTTTTATTCGACATATCATATGAAGGGAAACCGACGGACAGAGATCAATTAATGATTAATAGAATGACGAGTTTGTATGCAAATTTTGCTAAATTCGGGTGAGGAAATTACTAAATTATTATTGTATTCGTCCAAAAAAGTGTAATCATATACATAACATTTCCATATTTCCAGAAATCCTACTCCAATGATATCAAAGCTCCTACCAGTTGAATGGCTTCCAGTGAAACAAGACTTATCCTGTTTTGTAATAGGGGATGAACTGTCGCATTCAATGCGTCCATTCTACGATAGAATGTCGTTTTGGGATTTGTTTTGCGAATTTTACAAGAATAAACTAAAATATTCCAAGGTTAATAAAACAAAAACGACAAAGTGATGAATGAAAAGAATTCTAAACATAACAATCCATAATATTACGTTATTAAAAATATGTTATTTAATTAATGACAAAATGCATGTCAGATAAAATAATATTGAACTAATAAAAAAATGTCATGTCTTAAGCCACGGTTTGTGACTCTTGGATCTTCGGGAATATAAAACTTCGTTGGTTCTCAACAACACTTAAATATATACCTTTAATTCTAATATTAATAAAAAAAAATTGTGATAGAAAAAAATTCTTAAAATAAATTTAAGTTCTATTTTAAATATACCGTAGCCCTGCCTAGGTGGCGTGGATGAGGAACACCCAGGGGTTTTAGTGGGTCTAAACCCCACATAACCCGGTCAAGTCCCCGCTCGGCCGGGTATCTGTGAACAGATTTCACCTGGGAAAAAAAAACCCGTACATAGCTATCGCATGTAGAAAGTAGCAAAATTAAAAAAAGATTTTATGAGACAAGAACTAATATAATTATTTTGAACATTACATGTCAGTAAACATGTGCCTTAAATAATTTTATTTTCATAAGGCATATCCTCAAACGTAATTAGAAATAAAAACAACAAAGTTGGCAATCCAGCGGTATTTATTCTATTTTTATTTTATTTTTATAAAACAGTTAAGATGCCATCTTAAGTTCTTTAAACTATTTAATATGACCCGGGCATAAAATAGGCACATGAAGATAATAATTTAATTATTATTGCCATCATTGGGGTCATAATGACAAGCTCAAACACCTTTTAAGTGGCTGTGCCCGCCCGCAGACACGTGCTGTACAAAAGTTTCCTAACATTAATTTTCTATAAGCATTAGAAAAGAGCATCGTTTCGGCTTCTGGTTACGACACTTTAAAAGAGTATTCTGCAAAATTACCAACGCTCGAACTACTAAAAATTAGACCCATATGCTTTTAGTACAGAAATTTAATAAAATAAGGACACACTCAAAAAAAAAAGTCTCACACATAATATATTATTTCCCGATCTTAGAATATATCTTAAGATCGAGGTAGTTATTACAATTATTATTAAACAAAGTATATGTATATAAATAAAACTCGATGTTCCTACTAAACGACGATTATTCAATTGGTTTTAGATAAAAATATTCACAATTAAACTTTATGCGACATATTTGTACCATTTATATCGGTAAGTTCTCTCAATTTTCATAAACAACACGAGTGTGTTAATTGAGAGATCAAAACAAATCACTAAAGGGATGTTTCAATGTTCACTGCCACCCCTACCCAACATTAATTACTGGAGTTTGTGGAACGAGTAATGAATGGCCATTGCTACTGGACAGCTAAACGCTACATTCAGCTACAAACATTTTTATTAGCTTCATTTCAACTTTTCAGACAAATATTGGGTTTTATTTCTGAAGCAGGATACACAAGTGACGTATGACTACAAGTTCGTACGTTTAAAGACTAAATAAATTTCTCTCATAGTTAGACAAGCTTTTATGAACATGAAAAAGATTTATGATGTTTGGAAAAAATCGATCTAACCTTGATTGATACGACTGTTCCCGTCACTGTTATATGTAGTGTCAATAAAACTGTTTGGCATTGTTTATTATAAATACAAACAAGAATCAACAGAATCGCCATGAAACTTCCAAAAGAAAATACAGTTAATTCATAGGTATTAAAATAAAATGTTATTCTCCTTTTATTCGAATTCAAAAGTTTTTTATACTTATACCTTATTAGTAACTTTACATACATATGTTATTAATTTATATGTTTGTGCTTAATCCAATATTCAATCGTCCACTCCTAACAACATTTCTAATACGTTTCTTTCATAAAGAAAAATTATATAAAAAGTCTCGTAGTATCCGAAAATCATAGTTTCATTTGTGTACTCACAAAAATCTTAGACATCGTTACATGATTTAAAAAAAAAATAATAGAAAAAAAAGTAAATTTACTTATATTGTTTTAAATTTTTCCTACAATATTCATATTATAATAAAATAAACTTTATGACAAATTGATCCAATTCTGTTGAAACAACCTCGAGATATTATGTTACTAAAAATTTTTTCATTCAACAAATTGTTTATATGATGAATTCAGAATTCAGAAAAAAACATTTAAGTAATACTGGCTATTATTTTATTGAAGTGAACCTTCGTATGCGACTTCCAACACGGTTGCGTTAAACGTTTTACGCTGAAGGAGAAAGATACACAAACGTAGAAAGAAAATATACAAACGTAGAAAGATTGAAAGAAGAAAGAAAGATACACAAACGTAGAAAGATTGAAAGCACATGCGCATTGTATTCTTGCTATGCTGCGAAGTAAACAGTGTGAGCGTCGTGAAATTAGCTTAAAAATGTACTTGTTGTTCTATATTAAAATTAATAAATTTATACTAACGAATATAAACTAACGAACGAACGAACTAAAAATGAACTAACTTCATGTCAGTCATAAAGTCCAAAGAAAGCTTTTTTTAAATTTAATCATTAATAACTGAATTCTATAATCTTCTATCTTCTATATATATAAAAATGGATTGCTGTTCCTTAGTCTCGCTAAAACTCGAGAACGGCTGAACGGATTTATCTTATCTTAGTCTTGAAATGTTCATGGAGGTTCAGGGAAGGTTAAAAAGGTGAGAAAAATTGATTCATTTCCGGGAAAACCCTGAAAACAGCCCTTTTCTATTTCCCATACAAATGCTTTCTTTGACATTAGATTTGACAACTAACTAATATGTCAATCATTCTGTTCGATTGAAACAGGAAAAACCTGATTATTTATGGCCTCTAGGACGGAATAGAGTTCACCCGGTCAGCTATACATATATTACTAATCATGAAATTAACGCGGACGAAGTCGCGGGCAAAAACTAGTATATATATAAAAATGGATTGCTGTTCCTTAGTCTCGCTAAAACTCGAGAACAGCTGAATGGATTTATCTTATCTTAGTCTTTAAATGTTCGTGGAGGTTCAGGGAAGGTATAAAAGCTGAAAAAAATTGATTATTTACTGGGAAAACCATAAAAACTGCCCTTTCCTATTTCCCATACAAACGTTTTTTTTTTTGACATTAGATTTGACAACTAACCAATATGTCAATCATTCTTTCGCACTTCAAAACACGGAGATTTAATGCTTACAGGTAAACTCCAAAAATATAAATAAAAAAACTTCTAGTAAATTATAAAACATGTACATACATAGAATGTTCTTCTGTGACATAATTCTTATGAATTGTAAGCCACGTAATGAAACAAATGAAGACAGATATGTTTCATAGCAAAACTCTAATTCCTCTCATCGATTTCCTATTCGGTGCCAAAGTATAATTAATGTTTATGACGTAGAAATAATGTAAAATATATTCACACAAAATTTGAATAGCAAAGAAATGATAAATTATAAATTTTGTGGACCATTCACACATAACATGGTAAGAACAAAACCTATTGTCTATTTTTGCTCAGAATTATGTAACATTACATTGTCTTCTACATTATTTTCGTTTGATTGCTTTTTTATAAATAAAAAACCTGAAATATGTGACCAACATTTTTTCATCCACAAAATGCCAAGCGATTTGAATCATAACATCTACAGGAATATTGGCAGCTTTGGTTTATTCCCATAATATTGGAAAAAAGAGTAAAGCATTGAAATCTTGGTTATTACACTGTTTAGTATTAAAATTTCAAAAAGTTAAAAATCAAATATAAAAATGTGTTGAAAAAGTGACTTTACGGAAAAAAATTATGAACTAGTACTTTATTGTTTCAGCATAGTATTATGGGTATCAGAATAATTAACACAATAGTCAATAATTAACATCTGAAACACTTTTAGCTTTTACAGTTGATACATTGGTCTGGTTGGAAGAAAAATATTTTCGGAGAGTCAACTATACTCATGTGAAACAAAAATAACCTCGATTTACATCTTGTCTACCCGTGATCACGATTGCTGCAAAGTAACCGAAAGGTCAGGAGCATGTAGTTTATAAAAATAATAAAATAAACGTAGTAGTCCGAAAATATTAGTTTCATTTCAATGAATACTCACGAAAGTATTAGATCTCAAAAAACCTGCAATTATTTAGATATTACGTAATTTTTTGATACATTTTATAACCACTAACCCGTTCTCTTATCCGGTTGTCCGAATAAATACTGAATAATAAGAATGTCCTGTTTTAATTAATACGGATGATACATTAGGAAGAAAACAAACGGCCTTCATATAATATTATTTAAAACATAATGCTGTCTGATTTATAAAACACGATAATGGTAGAATGCAAATTAACAAATAACATAGTTTTATCTAAGTCATGACAGACAAAAGACGTAAGTACATTCAAATTAACAGTGGTAGGTATAAAAGTAACATGTTTTACTGAAATACTCAGTGACTTCTGACGAATTAACAAGTGTACAACCTGTTGTTATTTAATTTAGAAATAAATAAAACGATTTCACCTAAAAAATTAGTAAGAAATGTATAAATTGGTTTAAATTTTTTGTATACAAAAATTATTGAGTTTTCGTTGTTTCAGTGTCTGTTATCAAAACCGAATCAAATATTGTTAACACCGAAGTTGGCACGATAAGAGGAGTGAGAGCAGAAGACGGGACATACAATATGTTTATGGGTATTCCGTATGCAAAACTTGGAAGAAATCCTTTTGGGGTAAATATATACCACAATATTTTCTTTAAAAAAAGTGTTGAAGCACAAAGCAGCAGTATTATGCGCTAGAAAGAAGTTTATGCAGTGTAGTAATTTCCATAGCAATAGTCATCAATTATAACTATAGACTTAATAATAAAGTATAAATATTGATTCCTTGCTTAAATCTCTCTATTAGCTGTAGCAATGTAAGTGTTCCGGCAGCTTTTTAAGCCCCATTCCTATATTAAGCCACCTTCACAACATAAATAGGAAAGACCTCCCCTGGAAGGCTCTTCAGTTTATAGAAATAACCCTCTGATGATTCCTTTTAAATTGAAATAAAAGTTAGTAATCCAAGTAATATTTTTCAGCTATCAATGCCTCATCCAAAGTTTGATAAGATATTTATTGCCGACGACGACTCTGCAGTCAGTCCACAAATGAACGAATTTAGTAATGTTATCGTTGGAAGCTTGGATTGCTTACATCTAAATATTCATGTACCAGATACAGACATTAGTCATCTTCCTGTCATGGTATGGATTTATGGTGGAAGATTCGAAATAGGATTTGCAAGCCGATATTTATATGGTCCAAAATATCTTACGAAACAAAATGTTATATTAGTTACCGTGAACTATAGAGTAGGACCCTATGGATTTTTGTGCTTACATACCCCAGATGTTCCCGGTAATCAAGGCCTAAAAGACATTCGCCTGGCTTTACGCTGGATTAAGAAAAACATCAAACATTTTAATGGTGATCCTAATAATGTAACAGTTTTCGGTGAAAGTTCGGCTGCCACAACGATCGATCTATTTCTTAGTCTAGAAGAATGTCTTTTTGATAAAGCAATAATAATGAGTGGTACAATATATCGCCCGTTAGTTGTGCGAGAAGCAGATATTACTATAGCGAACAGAATCGCAGCACAACTTGGTTTTCAAACTGATAATGGAGAGCTAGCAGTACAATATCTATCAAAAGTACATCCGCATTTAGTTATTAAAGCTTCTTTAGATTTAGGAATACATTTCCGTCCATGTGTAGAGAAAATATTTGATGGAATCGATCCACTAATAACAAATTATCCAGCCAATATGTCTATAAGGAGATCTATTCCTATTATGATGGGATACTGCGACTCTGAGACCATGTTCCGTTATCACGACAAGGAAACATTTAGTAGAAATATATTTGACCTGTATATTAACTCTACTTACGATTTAGGCGATGACGTGGACGTCGGTAATATAGTGAAACAATTCTATTTAGGTGACAAGGAAATATCTATAGAAGTCATAAACGAAATAAGCGCCTTTGATTCAGATTTTAATTTTGTTCATCCAATCCAAACTAGAATTAAAGAATTATTATCACACGGATCAACAGTTTATCATTACATGTTCACATATTCTGGTGACAGAAATTTCGTTAAGAAGAGATGTAAAAATAAACTAAAAGGAGCATGTCATGCTGACGATATTGCATTTTTATTTGACATATCATATGAAGGGAAACCAACGGACAGAGATCAATTAATGATTAATAGAATGACGAGTTTGTATGCAAATTTTGCTAAATTCGGGTGAGGAAATTACTAAATTGTTATTGTATTCGTCCCAAAAAGTGTAATCATATACATAACATTTCCATATTTCCAGAAATCCTACTCCAAAGATATCAAAGCTCCTACCAGTTGAATGGCTTCCAGTGAAACAAGACTTATCCTGTTTTGTAATAGGGGATGAACTGTCGCACTCAATGCGTCCATTCTACGATAGAATGTCGTTTTGGGATTTATTTTGCGAATTTTACAAAAATAAACTAAAATATTTCAAGGTAAATAAAAACGACAAAATGATGAATGAAAAGAATAATAAACATAACAATTTATAAAATTACGTTATTAAAATTATGTTATTTAATTAATGACAAAATGCATGTCAGATAAAATAATATTGAAATAATAAAAAAACGTCATATCATAAGCGACGGTTTGAGAGTCTTGGATCTTCGGGAGTATAAAACTGCATTCGTTCCCAACAAAACGTTAACCTTAAAATAGCTGAACCTTTAATTATAATATTAATTTAAAAAAATTGTGCTAGAAAAAATTTCTTATAGTTAATTTAAGTTCTATTTTAAATATATTCTGTTCTAAGTTTCGTTTGATTATACCTGTACATGACTATCGCAAGTAAAAAGTAGCAAAATTAAAAAAAGATTTTATGAGACCAATTTAACTAATATCATTATTTTAAACATTACATGTTAGTGAAGATGTGCCTTAAAAAATAATTTTATTTTCTCAAACATAATTAGAAATAAAGAGAACAAAGTTGGCTTTTCGAATAATATAAAGGTAAATTCCTAAAAGTGGTACGAATTATTCTGTTAAAAAATAAAATATTCTGTTTGAAAGGGAAGTTCAAGTAAAGTTCAAGTACATGTAAAACAAATAATTGATTTAGAAAGGTTTCTTCAGTATTGGATAAGCTCGTTGACTTAAATGGTGGATTAATAGGCACTACAACAATCTATATATTATTTGAAAAGATATTTGTAAGTTTACTGACTTTAGATTATTTCGTTTCTCTTTCACTTTTTGCCCAAGGAATTCAATTGTATACGTTTATTTATTATGAAACTATTTGTAATTTGTTCTGTTTTCTACACAATTAAAATCATGACTTACCTCTTAGCATTCAACGGATGGAGACGAAACCTCTTACCATTCAATGGATTCATCATGCGGGTGCCGGATCCATTACGTTGCAGGGAGAGGAGCTTCAACAGTGACTGGGACTTGCGACCCAGGTGTAGGTTTAAGGGGCCCCTTATCTAACGCGCGTTATACGCTCACCTCCACTGTCCAAGCTCCTTTCCCTACCTACCTTAAGCTCAAACACCTTTTAAGTGGCCCGCAGACACGTGCTGTATAGAAGTTTTCTAACATTAATTTTGTATAAGGATTTGAAAAGAGCATCGTTCCGGCTTCTAATTTCGACACTTTACAAGATACTAAAGATTAGACCCATATGCTATTAGTACAGAAATGAAATTAAGTAAATAAAATAAGGACACACTAAAAAAAAATTTACGTCGGAGATAAAATTTCCCGATTTTAGAATATATCTTAAGATCGAGGTAGTAATTACAATTATTATTAAACAAAGTTTTTATAAATAAAACACGATTTTCCTACTAAACGGTTTTCAATTACTTTTACATAAAAATATTCACAATTAAATTTCATACGACATATTTGTACCATTTATATCGGTAGGTTCTCTTAATTTTCACAAACGACACGAGTGTGGTAATTGAGAGATCAAAATAAAGCACTAAAGGGATGTTTCAATGTTCACTGCCACCCCTACCCAACATTAATTACTGGAGTTTGTGGAACGAGTAATGAATGGCCATTGCTACTGGACAGCTAAACGTTACATTCAGCAACAAACATTTTTATTAGCTTCATTTCAACTTTTCAGACAAATATTGGGTTTTATTTCTGAAGCAGGATACACAAGTGACGTATGACTACAAGTTCGTACGTTTAAAGACTACATAAATTTCTCTCATAGTTAAACAAGCTTTTATGAACATGAAAACGATTTATGATGTTTGGAAAAAATCGATCTAACCTTGATTGATACGACTGTTCCCGTCACTGTTATATGTAGCGTCAATAAAACTGTTTGGCATTGTTTATTATATGTAAATACAAACAACAATCAATAGAATCACCCTGAAACTTTCAAAAGAAAATACAGTTAATTCATAGGTATTAAAATAAAATGTTATTCTCCTTTTATTCGAATTCAAAAGTTTTTTAAATACCTTAATCGTTTACGATCTGTTCATCACAGCTTTATAAAAGTTATTTAAATAGGAATATCCAGTGGAGATTCAAACATTCTGATTATTATCATTTGAAAACAACAAACAAGGCAAACAAAATTGTTACGCAAGCAGCATAACCAGATATTAAGTTTACGGTATAACAATGGTATAAAGTAAAGAATGCGGACTCTGAGCCATCGGTGGGAATGCAAAATGGGATTTAACATATATTCAGTCTGGAGTCAACCGCTGACTTACAGACACCTATTTAGGATGTAGTTAGTTATAAGATTTAATTATAGAATGGGTCTTAAGTCAATCGCTGACTAAAAGCCCCCGCTCTAGCTAGTAGTTAAATTTAAGTCTTAATTGTTAAATTGAATATATTTTATAATTAAAACGGATTTTTCTAGCATCCTTCGCTGCCACCAAACGTAATTAAATAACTTATTTGTGTGCTCACAACCTGATAGTTAATTAAAACTATTATAAGTTTTTATTAAAACGAATAACATTACCTTTTTTAATTCAATCCCAACTGGTCACACACCTTGGCTTTACACTTATTTTAATTTTATAATCAAACGACAATATTGTAAATCTACTAGTAACTAATTTCAATAAAAACACATGACAAGCACAGAGCTCACAGCTATAATTTTCCATAATTTGTTAATAAATTAATCTTCTGTTTACTAATTAACTAAAAAAAACTTTTTCACTTGCACTTAGAAAGACAAATGACAATATTCAATAATAATAAAATGGCGGAAAAAAATTATCAACAGTTTATCGACCAATCAGAGAGTCCCATTTCATTTGACAATTAACGGAACTTTCAACGAGATTGTAAATACCTTTTGTATTCAAAATAATCAGTGCGTCTCGAACACTATGCATGGGTCAGTTTTTCACACACACATACAAATATTTCCTGCATACATACACGAGATTTGTAGATCCTCCTTGATTATTTTTGTATGGAAAATAAGTAGAGTGGTTGTGTACGCCTCAACGCCTTGGCTGCATAGCGGCGCTAGCAGTTGGCATCGGCCGATCGAAAATGTTTCGTTTTGACATTGATAGATGGCACTTATTATCTTATTTGTATTTCGTAATGTATGATTAAAAGTATGTAAGTAAGAATTAAACAGTATAGGTTTAATTTTTATATGGGTAGGGCATGCAGCGCTTATTTATATCTATGGTATGCACGCCACTGGTAATATAGACTATAGTTCTGTTTTAAGATTGTTGGTGAAAATCAATTAGTAAAAAAACTAATTAGGGATAAAGAAAATAAATTTTTCAATATCGAATTATAATGTTTGAGATAACATATCATCCTCCACGTTGCTTTTGGAATTCCGTTTCAGAGAAACAAATTGTGATTAAATAAATATAAAAGTTAACAAACTGGCAGCGCCATCTATCAGCCATTTTGGGACTACATACCGCATATATGACTGTCGTGTCCAGATTACTAGCAACTACAAAATTCTGGATAGGTAATAAAATTCGTTGTTATGTATGATCATACTATATATTTTATTAATTGTTATGTATGATATATCATAACATATCTACCTATGACTTATCAATAGATCTATTACATACTATAAAATGTTACTAAGATCCATTCAATAATTTTCAGCGGAAAAGTGCTAATTAGTGCACATAACTCAAAGCAATCTTAAACTTTCAATTGAAGCAGGATTTAATTCGATATATAATTAAAAAGATTTTTCTATGCGAGCACCACAGTATGTAATTCTTTAATTCCAACCATGGTTGCTATTTTATGTAAAAAAATTTAGTGTGTCTGAAAGTATGCTCATTAAATTTTTAATAGATGTACCTAGTTTGGGTTTCTTAGTAATAGTTACGGAAATAAAACCAGGGGTTTAGAATGACGAAATTAAGAAAATATTAATGATAAAAATAAAATTAAGAATGAAATCGAAACAAAAAGTTTCATAAAACCTCTAAAAATACTCCTGTATTCATAATCTTCTATATATATAAAAATGGATTGCTGTTCCTTAGTCTTGCTAAAACTCGAGAACAGCTGAACGGATTTATCTAAACTTAGTCTTGAAATGTTCGTGGAGGTTCAGGGAAGGTATAAAAGCTGAGAAAAATTGATTCATTACTGGGAAAACAATAAAAACAGCCCTTTTCTATTTCCCATACAAACGTTTTTTGTGACATTAGATTTGACAACTAATTAATATGTCAATCATTCTGTCGCACTTCAAAACATTGAGATTTATGGCTTACAGATTAACTCCAAAAATATAAATAAAAAGACGTAATAGACATTTCTTGATTATAGGGCGATACGAAGTTCGCCAGGTCTTCTAGTTGTTTATATAACTATTCTGCATCAACAATTAGCAGTAGCATTAAAAAAAACTTCCTTGTATAATTCAACATAGTGTAAAAATTCCTTTGCTAGTTTTTAATACTAAACCTCTTTTCATTATCCTCAGTCCATTAATTTTGAATAGGATTCATTTTACTAATAATTCCTTTATATTATTAATTTATCTGAAACATAACTATTTTTCTATTAAATTCATTTAGTTTATTTTTATATGTACTACATTTTATGTTTACTACACAAGTTAGATTTATATTAAATTAATCGCTTTTACATATACCCACAAGTTTGAATCTATTGTTCATACAAAACCAACATATGTTATCTTTGATGTTTAAAATAAATTAACATTGAAATTATAGCAGTCAATCGTAATTAAACAAATTGGAACACATGAACTTGTTTATTTTCAAATAATCTACTTTATTACAGCTATTTGATCAAGTCTATCAAAGAATTACAATTTATATGTAAATTTATCTCACTGTTCAAGTTAAATAAATTCGATTACGTAATTACAACATATGTTTTATAAACAAAGGAAGTATTTAAAATATTGTAAGTACAATTAATATGAAGCATAAAGTAATCTTTGTAATAAAATAATTATTGTTTAGCAAAAAAATATTTATTAATAGAAAAATTTAAAGATCCAAATTTTTTTAAATGAAAACATTTTAGATAGAAAATTATTTAGCATACAATAACAAGAAATTATGAACAAAACTAGTTTTTCTCAGTGAACAATTTTAACAGTTAAATTAACTTATCTTAATTATTTTGTTAATGTAAAACTATATAAAACTTATTTCTAAACAGAATACTTATTGATAATCTTGAAATCAGATTAATTGTCACATAGAAACATTATAAAGTCATTAATCTTAGTTGTATGGAATTTAGAAAGTAACATGTGGCTTTTAATAAGTATAGATAATTCAATAAGATAATATTTTGTTTCTATCAGAAAAATGAGAAAAAATCTGTCTTTAGTAATAAAAAATTTGAAACAATCTTTATATCTTCAGTCACAACTCACAAGACAGTCTTATATTTAGAAGTCAGTTTTAAACAAAAATAACTCTTAATTTTATAGGAATTAAGCTGTTTATCTTAACAGAAGTGTTCTATATAATAAAAATACCTCAGTATTTCAGTACAATGATGCTTCATAATTTTTCTATTAGCAATAGCAAACTTACATATAAAAAAATACACAAATTAGGTATATACGAAAGCATTCTAGTATGGAATTCTCATGTACACTATACTCTTACATACAATTATACCCAAGAGTGATCATTATATTACATTTGCGGTAGGAATTCAATGGGTGTAGCGAATTTGAAGTCTTCGGGGAATAATTTGGCAGCGCATGGATACATCAATTTGTATGACTGTCTTATAGTTACATCGGCTACACCTGCCGTGTCACCAATCTCTTTCTGACTACGCTTATCTTCTGATGCCTGAAAGATATTTCATCTTTGTTAGTATGTCTATACTGTCATATATTATTATGCATATTAAAATATGTATATTTATATGAGATTTACAAAAATAAGAAAATTATTTAGTTTACAATACTTAATTACGATATTATAACACTAGTAATTTCCAATGACTTTTCCCATGTGGATGTTAGAATTGAGTTCAGAGAGAAATAAGTACATAATAACATATACTATAATGAATTAGATATGGTAACCCCTATGGGCAACACCATATATGGAATCTTTGATTAAATTAGAGCCTATATTCAATATTCTAATATCTGGCAACATTACTGGAAAGTTTAATCAATTACAGTTCAGTAGTTTTTAATTGAAAGAGCAACAAAACCTGCATACATTCTTAAAAAGTTTATTAATAGGATTTTTTGTCAACAATATTATTAGAATGATAAAATTACCTGCGAAGCCATGTATATAGCAGCAGCAGCAACAGATATAGGACTCCTTCCAGATACAATATCCAATTCCCCAGCTTTCCTTGCAATATGTGTCGCAGCTCGTTGCACCGAGTTTGGTAAACCAAGATTGGCACAAAACCGAGACATGAAATCTGCCGTTGTTATCAAGTCCACTGACGTCTCCAACGCCTTTAGTATCAATTTGAAACATCTTCCGATTTCCTTCTTACTAATTTTACTAACTGCACATATTTCTTTGAATGTTCTCGGCACTCCTTCCTGCCGGCAAGCTATGTATAGACATGCTGAGGCAATTGCATCGTTCGCTCTGCCTTTTAAATTTTTGCCATCATGTACCTAGGAAATTTAATCATTTGTTATTATTAATCACAGAAATATATATAACCAGTTATCATTAGAAATTGTGGAATTTTTTATGGGGCAACTGGTTATATAAGACAATTCAAAACCCTAAAAAATTTGAAATCCGATTTTTTGTTTCTGCTCTTTCTCAGTAATTTATTACAATTATTTACAAAATCATTATATCTATAGGAAAATTTATTTTAGTTATTATGTTATAAAATGTTTGGTATACCTGTTTAAACAAATTATTAGCTCTATCCACTATAGTTTTGGGCAGATTAATTCTATCAGCCATAGTGTTTATTTCTCTAAAAGCATTTATAAGTGCTCTGTCTGTGCTGCTAATGTTTCTTCGGTTTTGATATTTGGATACCCAAAAATTGTCAAAGGAAGCATCCCCTCTTCCGGGACCAATGATAGTGGAGAGATCGCCTCCTGATAGCAAAGGATTTTCTGGACCTCCCACACGAGAAGGGTCCACTCCAGATTTCTCATTGCTGAAGGTACGCCACTCTGAACCTACATCTATAACTCTGTGAAACAATTAAAACTACTTAGTTCTGAATACCCAATAATAAATTTGTTTTTATATTATTAGTTATAAGCTATGGGTATACATGTATACAGTTAGTTAATGTATATTTAAGAAATATATTTCCATACAAAATCTTGCAATAGATATGATGAAACAAAGAATTTATTTTAATCATAAAAAAATATTTAATGATAGTTTATTGAAACAAAATCTATTGCATTATCAATAATATGTTTTTTCTTAAGTTATATTAATACCAGGCATATTTTCTGCCACACCCATTTAATCATGTTACAAAACACTTGAAACACAAGGGAAGTTATATATTAAAATTATTTCAATATTTGCAAGAAAATATAAAGTAACAATTTGCACATTAATATTTGCATTGCATTGTTTATGTAGTAACAATTAAAAAACTTCTCTCCTTGCACAATTATATTTAGCCTTGGCATATAAAAGCTATATATTACGTGCATTATGTACGGGTATTGCAATAATTACCGTGATGTTGATAATGTACGATGTAAACAATTTTACCTGTCGCCAACAACGAGGCCGCATTCTGAACATATCATGTCACCCGCTCGATAATCCTCAATAAGCGGGGCATCGGGATGAGCATAACACACCACCTTATTAGCTTCGATTCTAAAATCACAAATGAAAGTTTAGTAACGATGTAAGAAATCTTTCTGACTCCGTTAACCCGCCTAGCTACACTTTTTACGTTGCAACCAAAACTTACATAAAACTATTTAGATATTTAATATTATTCGGTTTATTAAATGTTTAATAACTCCGAAACGAGACATTAAAAATTAAAAATTTATTATAAAAACAGACCTCGACGTGCTCGCCATGATTGTCAATATGCATAGACACAGACTATTGAATGTTACCAGTTGTGAGTTTCTAATTCTCATGTGTATAAAAATTATGAGAAGTCAAGTTGGATTAAATAATTTACTTAAAAATCAAATACTTTATTTTAATAGATAAAAAAATAATAAACCATAATTTTTATAATAAAAATTATGCTTTTTACGTATTTCAGTTAGTTAATTTAAAGTTTATAAATGTAATTAAGTGTTGTATATCCCTCTTGACTTATTTCTTAATTTAACTTTTTTTATTTAACAACTATGTATAAAATTATATTAATATTCCAAGCTAGTTGAAAGTTTATTAAAGTGTGAAAGACGCAAACTCTTGTTGCATTATTACTCTAGCAACACAGTCTACTAACTGTCGGGTGAGAGGTGTCATCAATGAAACGAGAGCCATAGATCATATTGTAATTTAGTACATTGTACAAAAAATTTACTTGATTCTTGAATTACTGTAGTTTTTCAAGGAAAAGATAATTTCGATATTACTTTTAATAGCCACCTATACTTACAATATATATATATATGTATATTAATTTTTAAATGTTTTATGGTCCTACATGGTTTAAAGCATAATAAAAAAATCTCCCCTTTGTTTGCCTCTAACTGATAATAATTAATCAAATGATTCTGCATTATCTTATTTTCCTCCTGTTAGTGGTTAAAAATCAGGTTTTTACTTATAACGACGTTAATTTATTTACAATTACTAATTTTAATTTCTGTACTCACTAACGACTAGAAACGACTTCAAAATAAGTTTAATTTCATATTATTACTTTTCACCAAGGATGTCCTAGCCCTAGTCATGCAAAAATTATCCTAACATTATTATTAGAACAAGACGTGTTATTTTTTGTTACATTCGCTCATATTTAAATTTCAAAATAAAAAAGACAGGATGTACATATAATTTCTTGGTGTAATTACTTAGAGTGAATGAAAATCTCTTCAATAGCTGTTCCAACGACATTGCTTTAAAAAAATAGCACTTTTATAGAGCTGATATTGTACATTCTTTTTATTCGAAGCCTATTAAAATTAATTAAAAAAACGTAATATATGTTCTATTAACCAAGGTATTTTTTGGTGTGAGATATATATTTTATGTCATTAATTAATTGTAACCTATTTTACTGAAGAGATTAAGACTAAACTTTACCTTAACTGTTACATTTCTTTTAGAGCGGAAACAAATGTATGTAACAATATTGTACTTGCCCATCGAAAACTATAATTTTTATCTATACCTATAAGGGCTAACAAACTGATGTCCAAAATAAATTCCTACATACTTATTAAACTACCAATTTACATTTAAACTGAAATTATAATAGATGTTCTCATATATAATTTACACGTAACAGAAGATAAATCCGTTTTTGAATTTCAATTAAATCCAGAATACACAAATCAATAAAAATCTATACCAACCAGTTATAATTTTTATTATTTATATATTACGATACAAAGTAAAATGTCTTACATTCACTTATTATCCAACAATGAATTATATCTGACTAAATCTAAATCCTCAACAGAAAGATCGCAACGATTTCAAGAGAAGCAATCTAGGGCACTGGGTCGTTGGCGAAACACTAAATGTGCTAGCATACAGAATAATACCTTTATTAGAGAAATGAAATCAATAATAAACTTAACTAATTAATTCAATTCATAGAATACTTTTTCAGAAAATTAAAAAATCATATTGCTTTGTGCAATGTTATTCGCTGATAATATCAAATCAAGTGACTTTATTTTTTAATTAACAGTCTTTTCGACCTGATTAAAATACTTTTACGCATGTTAGGCTAAGTTTCTAAGATAAGAGTTTTTTTTCTAATTGCAATCCCCTAGTGAAGTAAATACGCACAGATTGGCAGTTCTTTTAAATATATACGAACGCTTTGAAAACTTTTCTATTTTAAAGGTTAGCATGACCTTCGATATTAACGTCATAAAATGTCTACCCTTATTTTCGCTGAATAACATTGTTATTTGCCTAAAAGGAAATTTTAAATTAATCTCAGTTTCAAAGCGACTTATTATTCATAAAATTTATTTAAATAATTACTCTAAATCAGCCATTTAATGATCTCACCGATAAGTCAAATACAAGTTCTAAAGGCCAAATGAGAATTAAATTTGCAATGAGGTCAAAGTTATTTCTTACATGAATAATTCGAATTAAATTACCAAGTTTAGTTTGTTTTTAAGCTGTTTCTAAGTTAAAGAATAACGTTGAAAATGCTATTATAATGATATATTTAGAAATATGTATTACTCTTTCTAACTATCACACTGAATCGGTGAAATCTCGTACATTTTTGGGGACGAAGACTATCCAGGCAGCATTTTTTTTAAGTTTTCTTTATATTTAACTTTGAATTCTCTATAATCTTTTTATACCCAATGAGTAATTTGAAGCCATTTAAACGTCGCGAAGGATGTTTTAACATATCTACAATTACTGGAAAAACTTTACAACATTCTTTTATTACTCTTTTAATCAAATACAAACTACCTGTGAGATACAAAAATCTGAAATTGAACATTAAACCCAATACGATTGTTGTTAACTACGTGAAAATATATAAATAGGTTTCTAGAGCACGCAAAATTTAAAATATCCTAACTGGGACTTTTTGCTGTTTTTGCGAGTAAAGTATTTTTCGTTAAGCCTGGAGAGGAATAAAATGAAACAAAAAACAAATAAAAACGCTCCACGTTCATAGAAATAAAAATACGAATAGTTATACGAAAATAAATAAAATGGTATTTCATATCACTTGTATTCAGCATTTTTAGCATGAGACTTTAGAGATAAATATTTTTAAAGCAAACAATTTTTTCGTTCAGGACCATTACAGCTGCATGCTCTGCAAAGATAATTATCAAAATGAAGAACTCCAACGTTGCAGCAGAGTGCAGACATCGCAAAAAATAAATAATATTATTCTTCCAGTGTTTCATGTTACAAATTATAAATATAAAAGCTTTTAAAAATAATTTTATAAAAGTAAACTTAGACGTGACATATTATTTCGTTATAAAATATTTGAAAAGATATCAGTTCCATTCATGTAGTTAATTAACAAAATTTTCCGTTATATTATATGTATATGTAATTGAAAAAACAAAATCAATATCTATGTACTTATATTGTACAAATAATAATACAGCAATTTAGACTCACAAATATTACTTTGAATACTTCGTCATTAATTATGAGCAAAAGCACAAATTAAGTTATATTCTTTCTTCCTTGAAAATTATAACACTAAAACAAAACATCCCGCAGTCAACAGACTGAAGTAGCAACTAGTCTTCGTAATTAGTAGTTCAGAAAGAAATCCGAAAACAAATCCCGAATAGATCGATAAGCAAAAACGTTTCAAAATCGTTCCACCAACTATTTTGCAGATCTATCAAGCAAAAATTTAGGATAATATCTTGGATTCGTGTGCTAATTAATAATATGTGCCTATTTATAGAGCCATTATTCTAAATCAAATAAACTACATATAATAGATCACAATATTTTCAACATGACGTCAGTTTAGTAAAGTTTCTATTTATGTTAATTGAAATCCAATCTTATTACTTTGTGACACATCATTAAATACATTTAATTTATTACTTAATCAACATTATTTCTTAGCGATGTATGTATGTGAGCACGTATGAATACACACACGATTGCTTATTTCATATTTTTTAAGTTACGAAACAAGGATATTCGATTTGAAAACAAGTTATTGTATGTTGTTATTAATTAATGACATTTCAATTTAATTACAAATAGTTACAGTAAAAAATTGAATAAATTAAATATATGTAGATATATTGAGTTTTTATAATACTTTGTAGATAATTAAATTATTATTAAAACATTCGTAATTAGGAAGATTTTTACTTAATGATTCAATAAAAATTCATTAAGGAAAATAATAAAAATAAATGATCACTGTTTAATCTTGCTGAGTCAGACAAGAAAAGAAAATTAAAATTCTATAATATTCGTGTTATTTGATAACTATTCATGGTTTTTCATATAAAAGTCCATTCCATTACAACAAAATTAGTACTGTACAAATATTCTTAAAGATGTAATAGTAAGATTTATGGAATCGTAACTAAATCTTATTGGCCTATACTCCATTACTACAAGCTTATTAGTTGTATTGTTAACTCCATACGTAGCGTTTCCCGTTTTATAGTCACAAATATTTGCACATATAAAATTCGGTAGTCTAAGTACCTAAGTTAAATTGGTAAAGGTATTCTAAATAAACCTTTTACCGTCACAGTAATTTAATCTGATATAAAAGTTTTTATTGCAATTTCTATAGGGTGACGTTAACCTCAAACGACTTTGGAGACTAAAACACTACGCTAGATGTTTCAATAAACGTTAAATTTAGGTTCAATCATCAGTCCTGTCAGTCAATGGTGGCCTAGAGCTTAAAGGCCCGCCTCTCATACATGAGGACGCGGGTTCGATCCTGGCAAGTAGCAATGTGATTTTCCAAGTTATATGTACTTTCTGAGAGTATTTAGACACCACTGACAGACGGTGAAGGAAAACATCATGAGGAAACCTAGACTTATAATTACACAATTATAAGTTTGAAATCACCAACCTCTCTTGAGCAAGCATGGTGATTAATGCTCAAACCTTCTCTATGTGAGAAGAGGCCTTTGCTCAGCAGTGGACTCTGATAGCCTGATGACGAGGTTCAATCATTCCTAAAGTTGTCAATTTCATTAAAAAAACAATAAATTATAAGTATGACTACAATTAAACAGTCACCATTCTTAATATACCTACTAGATTAATTTATGATCAATAAAACAATATAGAATTCTTTTCAATACATTTATTTTTTTATGAAATATTTTGCAATACATTAAATAGAATGTATGTAAAATATATGTAGCACTGCGAAATAAGAATATTGATAAATAATTTATGTATTGCATTTTATAGTAGATAAAATTTAATTTAAATTCAGTAACCGTACATATCCATTTCTGATGCTACACTGAAGGATAATCCGTAGCAGTATTATAATAGTACCCCTATTTGAAACAGACCATAATAATATTTATATATCTGTATATAACGAATATACATTTAAATAAAACTGTTATCAGATTTACGAGTACATTTCCTGTTTTATACTACATTTAGTCAACGTTTTAATTAATTCGCAATCACCGTGATCTCAAGAAGAGTTGAGACTTGAAAGTGACATAAACCGTAATTTAAAAGTATATAAAATCACAAAATCCTCACTAAAATAACATTCAGAAGTGGACTGTTGGTAAATAATGTTTCAAAAATCGAAATCTTAGCTTTCCACCTCAATTTCCTACGTATAAGTTATGAGACTAAACAATGAAATGAAAATCATTAACACTAGCAAATGCATCGAAAAGTTTAATATTAATTGCTTGCACAATTTATTAGGTATATTATTCAATTGTCGCCCTTGTATTAATCATAGATCAAATATATTTCACAATATTTTGTATACGAAGCAATAGTTATAAATGTATGACTAAATTATAACGATCGAGGAATAAGTCTTAAATTAGTGCGTTGCTATTTACTTATACCCTCGTTATTAACACTTGACTATATATAAAATTAATATATATACGAACGACATATTGTATTGTATAAAATATATATTTCCATGTAATTCCACAATAGCAATATTTAAATCTAAAACCTTTATTTCATAATCCAAAACAATAAATACTTCTCACACAATGACCCCAATAGAATGTGTGTCATGGGTTCGCAAAAACCTAAAACAATTCGTATGGATTAAAAGAAAAATGTTTATGTATTAAAATATCATACTTATGTAAATTTTGTAATACATATAAGTACAATGATTATGTGTGTAAGTAATGAGAATGGGTTAGATTCGTTTGATACATTTTCACATAGATGATAGAAGGTATTGAATGATAATTTTAAATGTAATTTAATTTAGTTTAATTTGAACGTACTACGGTGTATAAGATTAATTCCTTATTCTATAGAAAAAAGTTTTTATAGACAAAATATAAAGAAAGTTATCAACACCAAAACATATGTATATATCAATACAAAAAAACATTTTGTTAAAATATTACTGTTGAAATTTTAAATTTTAGTTAGATAAAATTATCAGCTTTTTTAAATAAATTACTATAATTGTTTATAATAAAAAGGCTGATAACTAAAAGATTTACACCGTTGACGAAAACTTTGAAATTAAAAAAAATGAATGTATGAAAGAAGAATGAATGATTATCATTTTAATAATAAACAGTACGTTTAGTATAAGTTGGCATCATCACACTACATATAGAGAGCTAGTAGTTTTTCATTCATAGATATTTCCAGATTAAAAGTATAAGTAAGTTACCTAACGTTGTTTATTTAATGAGAAATTGAAAAGACTTCTCATATAGTGTGACGCTGCACACATAGACTTTACATACAGAATTATATCATTACCCTTTGAGCACTCAAAGATACTTTTACAAGAAGAAAAAAACATCGATCAAGATTCAATTGACTCATACAATGATTAAATATGTTTATTAAACGTAACAAAAGCGGCTAATAAAACAATATCTCAAATACTTCATAACGTAATATCTTATATATATAAATATATGTACTTATATACACATATGGAACATTTTGGTGAACATCAAATATTAGCATATCATTGCGATGAAAGATAACATCGTGATTCATCGCCTGACAAAAATATATACAATGATAATACTGGAATTTTACAAAACTACTTATTCAATACATTTATTCTATGCTGTGGGATTGCCATCTGATAGTTTCCGTCACATTGTTTCTGGTTATTATTTCAATTGTGTTAAAACAGAAAAACAAACGTGAAAACCCAAAGCCGTTTTTTTTTTATTTCTTAGCTGTCAATTTTCGAATGAGTCATGAACGAAATTTTTTTATGGTTTGCTACGGGTGGCCCTTAAATTTATTAATTTAATTAAAATTAATAAAATTATGTGAATAACATAATAGAAATTTGTTAAGTGTTATCTTTTTTAATGTTATCATATTTAAATGTATGTTAGCGGAGTTTTAATGAGGACTACAAATTTTAAATCAAAAAAATAAATGTTTCTTATTAGATCTTATATTCCTTTTAATTATAAGTCCAGAATCTAAACGCTTCTAACAATTTTCTTTATTAAAATTTTCCTTTATTCCTGAAGTTTAAAATCAAGCAGAGTCTGTTTAATTTTTTAACTAAAATTTAAAAAAATAAATTGTTACATTCACATACATTTTGATTCTACTGAATATATCACAAAACCGCACATCACCTGATTAATTTATGCAGCGTATATGGAAATACTGTATAAAGATAAGCTTCCTGTTTATAAAACGTGACAGTACGCAAATAACATTAAAAGTGTATAAAAGGAATTCACATGACGTAAATAAACACGGAAGACAGAATGAGTCAAAGGAAACGATGTCAAAGCAAAAAGCCAGTATATTTGATGACCAATCCTATTTGAATGAGATAATGCTATCTAAACATAATGATTGGTAGGTATTATTTTTATCATAATTGATGAGAACAACTATACTGTCACTGACAAGCCTAAAATAGAGTGAATTGTAAGTTAAATAAAATCTTTATACGTGACTTTGGCAGAATACACTTGAACATTTCTCTAAAAGAGATCATAACACAAAGCATTGGTTTGACATAAATTTGTAATTTTTAGAATGGCTATTTCTCCTGCCCTATTATAATAAAGGTTATTTTTAATTTGATGATTAATTGTATCAAAAAGTTTCGGCATAAAAAAAAAAAACAAAATAAATGACAATACTGCTGTGAATAAGATAGTTTAAAATTTAAAAAAATACATAGTAATTAATACATAGTATACATAAGTATAAGATAATGCAACCTTACATTATACTGTTATTGTGTTATACAAACAAATGAAACAATCGAAATTTATTTACGTTTTTGTTTGAAACAAATATGATATAATAATAATAGCAAATACTTACATCTGACGTACGCTCCTGTTTTGCGCCATATTTTCAAAGACTGAAATTGTGACGTAAAACATTTATTTTAACATTTACATTTCTAAGAAATGTTATTTATTATTTTAATGAATAACTGTTATGAAACTTGATGAATGAAAATATTAAAACTTGCAAGCCAACCACTTGGAAATCTTTCATGTGGTTTTGAAATATATATTAAATTATTAAATTGAATTAATGTAATATGAAAAATATACAATTTCAATTTTATATATAAAATTCTCGTGTCGCGGTGTTAGACAGAGAATTCCTCTGAAACGGCTGGACGAATTTTGATGAAATTTTGTGAGCATATTGAATAGGTCTGAAATCGGCCAACAACTTCTTTGAGCATTAATTTTTCTTATTTTCGGAGGAAATTCTTTGTTTTTATTTTTTTATGATGTTTAATTAAAAAATACATAGGTACAACCCAAAATTTTACTTTTTTATCACAAACCCTTATTTTTTATATGGCAAAACAATGTTTGCGGGGTCAGCTAGTATTTATATAAATTTATCACGATTGTCATTGCATTCTGTTTTGTAGCGGGTAAAATGAAAATTGAAAAGAAAATTATAAAATAAGGAAAATACTTGAAATAAAAATATATATTTATATATGGATAAAATCAAAACAGTTTTTTTATTAAAAAAAAACATTTACGTTAGATATATTTTAATGTTATCTAATCGAAATAAGAATCTCTTTATCTTAATACGGTTTTTTAAAGGAAGTATTTAATATTATACCTATTTAACCTCACTCTAAACATCGATAATGTCAAAATTCAAAATATTTAAATTCATACCAAGATTAGATACAATTCTTTTGTATTTTTCGTAAGAAATCTATCATTTTCAAAACAAACTTATGCGTATAATACTATTGTACATGAAGATAAGTGTTGATGTATATGAAGGGTTTTTTTTATATTTGATTAATACTATCATAGGTTATCGATACGCTATCTTAATATTGACGTCACATCCCATCGAAATATTATCTTAATCGATATAAAGCATTTGTTACGAGTCATCTCTAGTGATGGGACTTAGTACATACATATATTCACACTTTATTCGGTATATAGTACCGTTTATCTTGATAAAGACTCGGTTTTTCAAAACACTAAGTATTATTTGGATCAACGTGCGTTTAAAAACTTTATTGTTTACTTATCTATGGAAACTCCGACTAAAACTAAATGAATACGAGAAGCCGTTACAGATTCCTTCGGAATAAGGTTAACGGTATGCACATAACTTAGTTTTCATATTGTAGGTGCTATTTTACGTCATGTCTTTGAGATAAAAAGCTGCTTACAATACTACATACGACTTAAACCTAGAATATTCTCTAAGGAAACAAAATGTATGGTAATCGAATCAATATATGATTTCTTTTGTACCTTTTATAGATTGAACTAAGACATTTTGTCTGTGATAATAATATTCTTCTCAATCCATTATTTATTGAACTTGGTTTGAACTAATTCTGCATATTTTTTTATGTTCTTATTAAAATGGTTACAAGTGATAGATATATAAAATGAGACTCGTGAGTATTTATTTAAACGAAACTAATATTTTTGTACAAATCTCGTCCCTCCGTGATTAGGTACGGTTGCTGAAAAGTACCCGTAACCGCGGGAGTATGTAGTTTTTAGAATAATAAAGTGCACGTAGTATAATAAAAAGAATGGTTTTATTTATCTCTCTGTTTTCTTCTTCCTGGTAATTTCCCAGCTTTAGCCAGGATCTGCCTTACATGTTGTGAATAGTTTTAGCTAATTGTTTTTACGACCGGCCGCCTGCCTGACATCAACCCTCTTTGGGAATTGTATACCTCTTTGTCTACCTCGTATTAAGCAAAAATACTTAGATTACTTTTTGGTGTTTACATATGACTAAAAATTGCAACGTCTTACACTCAACAGATTAAATGGAATCAACGAACGAGTCAAGGTAGATTCAAAACAAAAACCAACGAATTCAAGGAAGGAAAAGTAAGAGCAAAAAAATAATTGATTTAATCTCTGCCTTCAGGATCTTACAATTCTATTAGGTTTGAAAATCAACGGACAGAGGAAAGGAAAAAGTTTGAGAATAACATCCCCGAAAATCCTTCACGCAAGGCTCTGAAAACTTTTCAAAGAGAATCTCTGAAGCCCCCACATGACACATTCACCGTAAGTTGCCCTAACTTCTATAAATTAATTATTATCAATCTAAGTTATTAGTACTATTATCGAGCCAACAACGGAGTGGCTTTTATTAAACCATTAGCGACGTCCTTAGGGAAGATTCGTCTTATTGCTTCAAAATGAATTACTAAGAGACTTGCTTTATAAGTAATTAAGGACTTTTCTACCTCTCGTAACATACATTCAATAAACTTATACCTATTTACTTGTACATATTGAAAATAAATGTTGTTTAATGAGTTATTCCTACTAATATAATAAATGCGAAAGTAATTCTGTCTGTCTGTCTGTCTGTTACGCTTTCACGCCTAAACCACTGAACTGATTTTAATGAAATTTGGTACGGAGATATATTTGACCTTGAAAAAGAACATAGGATAGTTTTTATCCCAGACTTTTGAAAGGAAACCCGTTTTCTCTTGGAAACGCGATATAATCGAACTCCACGCGGGCGAAGCTGCGGTCGGAAAGCTACATCGAACATCCACACAATTATAAGTATTAAAAAAAATATTTAATAAATTTTTATCAGTTTTACAATATTTAGATAAGTTAGTTATTAAAATTATTGTAACTATTAAACTACTTAAAACCATTTATCATTAATACAGTAAGTAAATAAGTGTGATATTGAAAACGTTTGTAAAAGGGAATATGTAATTTAATAAAACGATAATGCAAAACGATCTTTTCATATAAATTAATATTTCGTCAACTAAAAATTATTTATTGGTGTTTTTTAAACAGACTATGAGAAAGGAGTTTTTTTCCAATCGACGTTGTATTCTTACGTGTACGCTGATAGCATGATAAGTCTTTATGATGCTTTTTTTGTTCAGAAGGCAGCCCAGAAGTGGCAATATCATAAACAGTCATAAATTGAACTGAACTGATGAGCTCGAGATTCGTGGGATTTTATTTAATTTTACGAATATGGTTATTGAAAGGGAGCTCTTATTGCGATCTTTTTGTCTTTGTTAGATAAGCTTGTTCATATATATACTCTCTTTCCCAATAATCTATTTTCGTCATAACTATTAAATGATTAATTGTTTGCGTTAGATTAGATTTTTGTTTTACATTTCCGTCTCAAATAGCTTTAATTTTCTTATTACCAAAATTCTTTTGATATAGTAAAATATTTTTATATAAAAACATCAAAAATGAGAAATTAATATTAAAATATCTGTGAAAAGAAAATCTTTAACTTCTTTTTTTCCCACTTTTAATTTGATAGTCTTTTATAGATTCCTAATAAAAAAGAATTTAATCATGAAAGTAACGATGCGTCCAGAATCGTAAGGTAATAGATGCAGATGCAAAACCCAACTTGTTTGATATAAATCATCTCTTCTCCTGGAATATATACGTATAATATAAAGGTCTATAGTAACAAATATCTCCACGTCACTATTTCAAACCACAGGGGCACGCTACACGAAACATTGTATCTTAATATGCAGATAATCAGTAAACCACAGTCTAATATTAAGACACCACGTACAAACAATATCCCTTTTAGCGATCACGAGTACAAACAAAACAATTAATTATAGCACGCAGTATGTTTTCAATGTTTCGTCTAACAAAGACGCCCAATAATCCTTATCGTCATAACAATATGATATATTATTGAACATTTAATATTTTATGTGTCCTAAATCTAGAAATCTGATAAAGTACTGAATTCCTAACATATTGCGAGCTACCAGTTTTCCTTGAGCAATTTAGGCCTTACTTTTATCGCCTGACCTCACTAAGATAGAACATTATGTGTGTAAACGTTTTATCAACAAATTATATTTTGTATATATTGTAATATGATGATTCTCGACATTTAAAATCCTCACACTAAAATACAAATCAAAATATAAATACAACTTTGTCCTAATGTTTTTCCAAGAAATTAGTCACGAATTTGTTTATTCAAGCGACCCTTAAAATGTGTCACATTTTGACATACGCTTGTGACGCGAACTAATGATTTGACGTTTATTATTTTGCAATCGTGACATGTTCCATATTTAAAAACTTAAATTTTATTGTGTTGTGTAAATAAAGTTAATTATTTATCTATTATTAACAAATACAATGATAAAAATGAACATAATAATAATACGAGTACAAAAGGAGGAAATAAATTGATAATTTTTAAAATGCTTTCGGCGTTACTCATAAAAGAATGCATAAGTTCAACAATGATATGAACCGATGCATCATTTACCCGTGTATTGATGAGTCAGATCTGAGTACAATCAGTATAGGTGAGGGCAGACAATGGTTACGGTAATTTGAACTTTATTGGACCAATAATTTTTTATTATAAGTAAAATAAAGATTTAAACGATTTTAATTGAAATATCTTAATAGTGAAATGTTCTTTAATGTCATTTTATATACGACATATATATATTAAAATGAATTATGACCCTGACATTTAAATTTTACTTCTTCCCTTTCCGGCTTCTGCGTGAAACAGAAAGTAGGCGATTGAAAAGTTTTTTTTTTATTATTCTTAATGTTATTTGACAACAGTTCATTAGATAAGGTTAAGTACATTAAATTTTACCTTAATTTGGTTATGAGTTAAATAGGTTTACCGATAGTCTTAAATATTTAAACTTCCTTTGTAAGCAAAGAATAGAATATTTAACGGCTTGAATACAAATAGAGTTAAAAGCTGGTAAAAAGAAAAGATTTAATATTACGAAATATTTCACCAGCATGTACCAACATGACGTGAAAAGAACAAATGATTGAAGCTTTTCAAGGAAACTATGAATAAGTAGCAGGTTGACTAACGTTCTTTAATTAAACTTAAATTTAAACTTGTGTCATTGTCTTATATTAGACCTTCATGTTAAAATACTTCGAAGAAATAAAATAAACGACAGCAGCGTATTATTAATTAGGTATAATTTCTCTTGTTGCTGTTGTATTAAAACTTTTTAGTTGAAGTTTGTGACTTATTTTATTGTCGATGTAGAAGTAAGTTACGACAAATATTTTATTCTAAACTAGAAGACCTGGCGAACTTTCTATCGCCCTATAATCAAGAAATATCTATTACGTTTTTATATTTATATTTTTGGAGTTTACCTGTAAGCATTAAATCTCCGTGTTTTGAAGTGCGACGGAATGATTGACATATTAGTTAGTTGTCAAATCTAATGTCAAAAAAAAGTTTGTATGGGAAATAGAAAAGGGCTGTTTTTATGGTTTTCCCAGTAATGAATCAATTTTTTTCAGCTTTTATACCTTCCCTGAACCTCCACGAACATTTCAAGACTAAGATAAGATAAATCCGTTCAGCTGTTCTCGAGTTTTAGCGAGACTAAGGAACAGCAATCCATTTTTATATATATAGAAGATAACATGAAGAATTTTACTTTGCTAACGCTTTTTCATCTTAATAGACGACATTATGTATTGTATAAGTATTCCTGTTTTGTTTGTTTGCAAAAGATTTGATGAACTTTAAATATTATTAATGTAGTGCTTTCATAAAATAAAGTAAATCTTTAAAATGAAATGGGACTGCATTTAAAGCTTTTACAATTATAGATTTAACATTTAGTGTTGTTTTTTGTATTATAGAATCTCCGAACGAAATAATTCCAGAGTCGTAATATGCATCCCTACAAAGAGATTGATTTATTGAAATTTATATCTAAAATTTAAAAAAAAAACAGATACGGAACCCTTTTTATTAAATTCAAACTACTTTAAATTATTAGATTTATAAAACCAAGGTTTCGTACCAATCAAAACGGATGTCTTTTTTCAATATCAAAATATATAGGTACCTATTTAATTGTTGTAGTGTATAATTCAAAGTACTCAAAAAACTAGTCGCTGTCGGTCAGAAGACGAAAACATTAAACAATATATGTAACAAAATGTATGGATAAAAGATCAAAACATATTAATTGTTTCAATGGATACGCGGCCCGCGGGAATCCTTAGTTCTCAATAACAAGACCGAAGACGTCATTTATGACAGATAATTTAAATTGCCAGTTTAAATAATTTTGACAGTGACGTCATAGACTCAACCAACAGGTCATACAAGAGATAACTTATGGCTTTACTTGCACAATAGTAAAAAAATATTGTGTAATTTCATCCACAATTTTAACCCCTTTCAAGTATAGTATCAGTTGCAAGGAATCTGTCACTCTGCTAGGTGTTGTTTTAATTTATATATATTTTTTATTTATAATACATTTATTTTATCCCTAATATAATTTTTCTTTTAGTGAATTTCGCAATCTATTTTAATCTAAGGTAAGTCACATAATTATTTGAAATAATATATACTTTTGAACTATTTTTTTATTTGTAAATAACAAACACATTTACATAAAATATGTATGTAACATATGCCTTAAAATAAATTTTATTTTGACAATTGCTACAAGACACTGTCAAAGTTATTAGATTGTCATATTAAGAAATTTAAAAAAATACGACAAACATTTATATAATTTATTGAAAATAAAGAAATTTAAAATCATTTATGTTGTAAAAAGTAAAGAAATTATAACAAACTTTGAATGTTCTGCTGCGTTCACACGTCACATTCAAATAGTATTTGGATTGTTTGCTCGTCCTGGCCAATGTTTGCCGACTTCCGCCTCCAGTAACAAGGTGTAATGCGGGCCCGCTAAGAGAAACACCAAACAGCCAGGAACAGGATACGGATCCGTACGTCTAAAACTTAATTCAAATATGGAATAGTTATACACGAACACAAACAAGCTTTACAAACATTTATAACCTGCCAGTAACTACTATGATAAGAAATATTAATATAAAAAAAAATAACAGCCAAACTAAAACTCTTAAAAATAATAATGCTTCCATCACATTTTTCTATGATTGCATCACATTTTTCTATGATTTTAATTTATGTCAGGAACTAATAACATTATATAAATATTTAATCAGTCTGTGATATTGAACCTGGGATTTTTTAAAAGAATCTATTTATATAAAGGCCACCTTTATTACCACTAAACTATGGTTAACTACTAATATATAGATGATAATATGATTCAAATATAAACAACACTTATTTACAAGTCAGTGTGAAATTTTTGAAGGAGCGCACATTTGGTGTCTGTTTTTCTTAAATTTAAAAGAACGCAATCAAAATACAAACTGCCATAATATTTCGATATTTCCTAATCAGCTATTGTTAACTTGCCATAATATGTTGCAATTAAAATTGTTTATTTTTGCAATAATATTACGCAATTTTGCAAGTTACTTAAAAATAAATTAGTAATTTTATAATAAATTAGCGTTGTAATAAAATATTTTTAAAACACGTGTGGTAACATTTAATTGTTACAGACTCATTAGGAAGAACTTTTAAGATTCGTATTCATCACCTTATGAATTACGAATATTTTTATTTATTTAAAGTTATTAAGAAATATTAGTAAACAATAATCTAACTATACTTATTATAATTTTTCTAATTTGACATCATTGCATTGCAAAACGTAATGAATGGTATGACGCTCTCTCATTCCGAGGTACCCTAGTAAGGTGTGCCAGAAAGAGACAGCAGGATTGCTTCAGATCGCCTACAAACCGCGTGGCGTTGCTTGCGTACTACGCAAGCTGACGGTGTGTCGACATTGGACGTTGGATCGGTTGCCGGCCCGAGGCGCCATCCGAGTGCCGCGTCAGCCTCGTCACAGTCACACTACTCCTAGTCAGTCTCGCAATGGCGTCCGTGGGAGGTGGTTGTGTGTCTGTTTAGTTTCACTTCAACCCGAGCGGACACCGGCCCAAAATATTGGCCTGTCTATACTCGTTCGAATTACTCCGATTTAATTCAAGTAATTCAGTGTTAGTAAGCGAATTTCGCCACTACGGACAGTCAAATTTTGGTACGATATCCTCTCAGGGCGAATCATTTCAAGGTTCGTACTATATTCGTAGGAATCAACAATTTCCCCTTGCTAAACCGTGTTACTAAATAGTCGATTGTCTCATAGTTTTAAAATTTTGCAAGAGTCCGCGTAGTGTGCAATGAAATTTGCAAGCGCGGGAGGTATACGAAACATCTAATTGGATTGCATTTCTTTTGCAGATCATGCACGTATCATCATAGTTCCTTCTTCGATTTAAGTGTTTGTGTTCTGTGAACATTGTGTTAAGTGTCAGTGACAGTGTTTTAGTGTTGTGATGGATCCCGGATCGCCTTCTTTATTATGGCCGTTGCGCCTGAGCAAACCAGCGGTGACTGTACCGGTGCCTGTCAACGAAGAGAACAACAAAGCCGAGGACAGGGCGCAGTCTCCATCTTTAGCTGACCGCCTGTCTGCAGCTCCTTCGCCATCCAGCCCAGCTCCCCCGAGTCCCTCGCCGCCTCAACACCAGTTCCAAGCGGCCCTGGTAGCCGAGAAGTACCTCCTGCTAGAACAAGTGGAAGGTTCTTCATTATGCCGGTGTGTGGACGTGCGCACGCACGAGGAATACGTTTGCAAAGTGAGTCCTACATCGATAACTAAATCTATAAACGAAAAACCAGTCGGACGGCGTCCCAACCTCGCACAATACGAAATTGGTATCACAAACAACTTGACTTAGTGGCTGCCTGTTGCAGCTTTGAGAACATTGAATTTAGGATCAGTTATTATCATAACATCAAATAATTACTGTTCCAATGTTAACTTACTCCTATCATAGCTCGCGATATCGTTGATTATTCATTTGCATATGAAATTAAAGTACATATCTTGATATTGAGGGTAGTTAGCAAAGCAGTAGCTGTTATTTGTAATTCAAACTGTAGGTATATCATTTCGAACGTTAGTCCTTGCGTTAACATTCGATTGCCTAAGGACATGTTGCCTTTGTTTCTTTTAGTAAAAACTCATTTAGGCACAACGATTCATCATGGCGAGACGACACGAGCGGGACACGTAACACGTCGTGATGAAATTGTGCCGGTTTTCAACAGAACTGAGGTTGCGCAGTTTTGTTTGATTGATACACTGTGTAATCTCTTGTATTACTCGACCTCCGGTCCATTTAGTAATTAGTTTGTTTCTCCTTGCTCATTATGATGCCAGAGCCTCGGTCTCTGGTGCAACGGACGCGCAAATCAGGAAACAATCTCAAATAGTTTATAGCCAACTTCCAAATATAACATTATTAAAGATCAGAGTTATTTAATAATAATGTAACAGTAGCTATATCCGCTAGACAATCTGAAAGGGTTCCTTGAATCCCACGGGATAGACGCCCCGTAGAGATAAACCAAAATTCCTAATAATGTGCCCACATGGCGTTTCCCTTTCATTTCAATTAGTCAATTGTCGAAATCACAACTGGTTAATGTAATGAAACGTTAACATCAAGATCGTGAAAATTTCGCATCGATTAATGTAAGTTTTTTATTAAAATACTGATGTCAATATTATATGTCACGGCCTCGCTGGTCGATCGCACTTGTAGGCCACAACCATCGTTTTTACAATGTCATGTGTCGGCTTTCGCAATACATTACAATACAATGATAAAACGAAAAATTACCATCAAACCGCGTCCGTCATTGAGGATTTGCAAATTGTTAGTCATATTTTCCAGCGAAACTTTTTCCGGGATTTGAATCATGCAACAAACGCTACGGCTCGCTGTAACCGGTTCGGAAACTTGTTATTTCGAACATCCTTAGATATAGTTATAGTGTATTTAGGCAACACAGGATACATAGTTTCAGTCCTAACAAAGGCCTATACAGGTATTGTCAAGGCGCTGAATAGGCACTTCCCTCGTGAGAACTTGGCAAGGTTAAGTGTGGCAACGTTATCGTTGCTAAACGCCGTGTATTTACAACATCGCCTCTTGCCGACACTACAGCCACTGGCCACATTTGTATTACATTACGCCAAATATGAATTACGATATCGTTTATTAGTCAACCTATAAATAGTAAAATTATTAACATTTTACGAACAAATCTTAGTAAAAATATACATACAGATGTTATATATTCGAGTCATGAACGTCATTATGTGGATGCCGCGACAAAAATAAGCTTGACCTTCTCATTGACATTGTGAAATAGACGAACTGATAACGCGCCGATCACCGAATGTCACTGCGAGGCTAGCGGGGCCCCCTCTTTCGGCTCCCCCCACTATACAATTCCATTAAGACGTAATAGACTACACTGTTACAAGTTCATTGCTGGTTCGACTTCGCTTATCACACGCCTCACTTAACAAAAACAGTAAACGAATTCAAAGAACATAATATATTATAAATAAATCTCACATCAGTTTTATATCGTATCAAATAATAAAGTAAGAACTTATTTCAAGTCGTTGCCAAAGATTTTTTGCATCATATCATATCGTAATAAATATTGTAACTTGAATCAAAACGACCCGTTAAAATACCAAACCAATCGTTTTGTTCAACCTTATTTCTGCCATATGGATAGGTAAATATTTTGCAATACCTTGTATTAAATAAATATTGATAGCAGTAACTAGGTTAGCTGCCGTAAAAAGCGTTTGGAACTGAATATTATCTAGTGTTGCGATTTCTTATCGTTTTTTGGCAAATACTTATAAGAAATAGGTCAGTCTTCGTGTATTTTTCCAAGGGCCGTGTATATAATAATGTTTGCGCCAATACGTCTGCGATATACTCAAAATAATTTAACTGTTTCTATTAATACAGTATGACTAAAAAGAAATGCTATAACGCACGCGATGTGATTCATCACTTATGAGTCGGAGTATCAGATTTGGTATTTGCGTTCACGAGTCGTTGACATTTTGACTAAGTAAGTTCCGAAATAAATGATCAGAAATAAATACCAGGCTACTAGTTACACAAATAGATAAAAAATATTTTTTACAAACAATATTACCTTCAACGTAAATCTACTTAAGAAATATGTATAAAAGTATTCAAAGTTGCCAGACAAGAAATTCGTTTGAATCCGCCTTTGTCTTTTATTACGAAGGGTCAACCTATTCAGTTATCTCGTTATTCACATTAGATTTAGTCTTTTCAATAGTTCCCTTGAAATAGGATCGAGTCGTTTGATATTGAAGGTTTAAAGGTCAAAATATAAGATTCCTATTATGCTCATTAACAATGAAAAACGTGCTTACCTAAACAAAACTAGATTCGTATAGCATTAGCTATTTTAGGAACGAACTAGTCTGACGAGTTTAACATTTGTTTTATTCAAAATTCTGTCTATAAACCTAACGTTCAGAGCTTACGATTACAAATCAATGATTGTAATCTCTGATATTGTTTGCAGGTAGTATCAAGAGATTGCAGTAGCCTCTTACAAGCGCACTACCGTCTGGATGGACATCCTCACGTGAATCCCATCCACGAGGTGTTGGTTGGTGATAAAAGGGTGTACCTCATCTTCCCTCGCTCGCACTCAGATCTCCACTCGTATGTCAGAGCGAGAAAACGTCTCCGGGAACACGAAGCAAGGAAACTGTTCAGACAAATGGCTGAAACTGTAGCAGCTTGCCACGAGCAAGGCATTGTGTTACGAGACCTCAAGCTGAGGAAATTCGTCTTCGCTGATCCCCAAAGGTAAGAACATTTATGTTTCTCGTTCATTTAATTCCTCGGTGGATCAATAATACTTCAATAAAACGCTGATGATTTCCTAACTGTGTGTGTTTTCGCAAGGATATTGATTTAATGTAAAGAAATCTCGCTTAGTATAAATTACGAATGGTTGAAATACGACATTACCGTAGTACAACAGTCGTTTGGACCGCCGTGTGCTAAATTTTGCCAATGAAATAGCTGACGCAATGTTCTCTTATAGACGATATCTCCAATGTAGCTTGTGTAATTTTGCGTTGACAAAATTATCTATTTTAGACTTAAATTATTATTATGAAGTACATTTTAACAGCTGTTGGTATAGAAAGGCAGATAGGCGACCCGAATCGATCAATTGCTTTCGGTTTTTTGTCACTCCGCCCACTCAGGGTCGTTCGTGAGAACTTTTTTTTTTTAATTGAAAACACAAAAACGTCGGAAACGGAAACGTAGTATGTATCAAGTAGCTCTTCGTTTCCTTTTCATTCGATAGCGCCTTGTTAGAAAACGATAAACTGTTATCAAGTAATTTATTACAAAAAAATTACGTCAAGACATCTACATTCGACATCAGGCCGAAAAGTGTGAACGCGCAATCCAAATTATACATATATATTAAATAAAAATAAACAAACTTAAAACAAAACCACTAATACAATCAAAACATTGTAATATCGGCAGCGAAGATGTTACAAGTTAAAACGTCTTAATTACACACAGCCGGTAGGAACCGGTAAATTTTCGACTTTTTAAAACATTATCTGGCCTCCATTGTTGCGAATATCTCCGGCAATGCTAGCGGCTCAAGGCGAGCGGTGTCATTGCTGCGTATAATACAATCGGGTCAAGGGTGACGCCGCGCCCGCGCACCTCTCGACATCCACCGACCCCATACGGGTACCTGACTCCCCTTAGATCACTTGATGGCTGGTGGCTCCCTAATATCACAATAAAAAGCGTTTATGCACCCTACATCAACATCACATTCCTTTAATGTACTGATTAAATTCTATTATCCACCTGTCTCCTATAGTCTACTATATTTTTATTTTTTTTGTATATATTTTTATTTAGATAGGCTGTTTAATCAATATTTCTTATAAACATTCCTTTTGTGTTGTCACAACGGAGGCTTAAAATCTCATCGGTTGGATAGTTTTTTGTCGTATAAAAAATATTTCGTTATCCCGAGATCAGTTCAATAACCAGTGCCTAATGTAAAGTATTTTCAACTCTCCTTGCCATCCCGACCGAGACAATTTTCGTTACGCCTCCACAAAAGTCCGACTCTCAAATAACGGTTCCTTTGACCTGACTCCATTTATTTCGTCCCGAATGACATTCGTCAAATAAATGTATATGTAGAAAGTTTTAACATGTTTGTGTATTCAAATACTCAGTCACTAGTCCTGTATTTCATTGAACGTTATCTTGTCATATTTACTCAACAGTATTAACTTAGTCGCTTTGAATGGACGGTCGAGAAAAAAAGCAAAATTTAATACTCTCCAGTAGACTACTATCAAAGCGATCTTCGTCAAAAGCGACGTTTTGCGTTGCGGAACGGCAACTCGTGGCTCAAATGTAAAAACTTTTGCTCCTTTTAGGTAATAGCAAAGAAAATAGTAATACGCTAGACTTGCAAAAATATGTAAATCTTAAAATGAACATACCAAGCTCATTACATATCAAAGAGTATAATTACGAACTAACAGGTCTGTATAAAAATAAATAGGTGAAGAGCTACATAAGTTTAGTTTTTGCAAGGAACCGGACCAAATATTTATAGAACGCTACGACACGTCCACTACTGGCATGTGTCATTTAGGAAAGGAAATGCTACTTTTTGTTTTAAACGTATTAACGGACCGCTCCATCTCAGGTAGCCAGCTGGAAGGATGTTGACCCAAAACCATCTCCCGTTATCAGGCATCTAATTTTCCCAGCAACTAGTCATCGGGACGGTCAGATATGATTTGCATACGGCAGCTGACCTTGCGCGACCCTAATATATTCTAATGATCGCTCATATGACGCGGTCAAGATTATTCTTTTGCGTTCATCGTGAGAATAGTAACAATTCGGATTGTGGAAGGTGCAATCGAAGCAAGTGACCCGCCCTTCGACCTCCGTTCTCACGTCTCGTACAAAGGCACCCCTGATTATAAATTCGTATCATCCGGTAGACTCCATGCAGCTATATCGCACGGTTCGAAACCATCTCAAAGGTAAATAAGTACATTAATATTGATTTCGCGTCTCTCCTTACGCTTTGAAGTGGATTTTCTCTACACTCCCTAGTTTTACTCCTCCTTTGAGACTAGTCGAATTAATATTCTTTGCCAATACGTTCAGACTCAAAAGATACTTTGACATTAAAATCAGGGTTGTTTACAAAATACATGTTATATTTTAGTTTAAAATTGTAAAACTTTTATGAATACAGATATAAAAATATTATAAAACGATATATATATAGGAATAATGGAGAATACTTGCACCTGCCAAGTAATGTAGCGAAGTTTTATGTTAGTGTAGATACTTCTTTGATCCGGGAAACATAAAAAAAGAATCCTTATATTATATAATGTACATCCTATCTAACTTACAAATGAAATAATGAATAGTGTCTAAGTCTTTTATTTCCATGCATCATCCATTTGTAGCAAAGCCGGATGTTTCCTTGTAAATACTATTATTTATTTCTTTTTTGTAAAAATCTTAACAAAACAAAAATAGGATGCTACATCCGGAAATGCATTTTTCGTTATAGAGATGCATTTTGCTAAGCTTTCTTTGAATGCAAAACTGGGTTACTTCTATTTAATTGAATTTGCCGAACAGGTTTTGTCATAAAATAAAATTAGATACGCGTCGAAGGCAGACGCTTCGGAGCCAGCGATTCTTTGCTCAAAGTCAGGACCTTTGTAAACAGTTTCAGGTATAAAATAATGTCGTATTGTTAGGGCTCGTCCCGCCCCCGCCAAAAAACGTCCCAGGTAACAAAACAAAAGCCGGTTTTTGCGTAACACGGTGCTTAGAAGCCGGATCGGATGATCACATGATCACATCCCTCGCGAACAATTACTAGCTCAAGATACGTATTTAATTACGCAACTCGATACATCTTTAATACTACGAAAAAAAAATTTTTTTCGCTCGCACCTTGTATTGGTAGTCAATTATATAGATTCCTATGTGTCTTCGTGTTCGCAAATTTGTTTTGGCGTGTCGGCGACGTTAGTTGCGCGTTATAATTACGACTTCGTTGGATCTGGCAGTCTTTAGCGGATGTTCCAAATCGGTTCGCGAGGAGCCGGCAGACGCCGTCGCGACGCATACCAGCCCGGCCACTCGATATATACATTATTTTATTGGAAACCGTGTTTTGTTATTTATACATTAATTCAACAGTCTGAAAGACGCCTAGTAGTAAATGTGTTGTCATGTCTACAGCGATACTGTTTCCAAAACATTTTGAAAGCAAATTGCCAAAGTCTTGTGGTGTAAGACACTGTTAAGTTGCAACTATATATTTGCATAATGGCTAGCTCTGCGCCCTACTACGTAAGTCTTACAGTATTACGACTTTAAAGCTGAACTAAAGTTATAAAATATTACGTAAACTTGTTTTAGGAATATATCTTTGACATATAGAATATGATTTAGTGCAGCGTAATTGTTTTTGGCATAAATTGCTATAGCGTAGACTGATGATTAGTAATGTTTTTAATTCATTACACCGTTCCCAGGCTCATTCGATGTGAGTCAGGACGGTGTTCAGACGACTGTTATTCGTTTTGAGGCGTTTGTTAGCGGCCTCGTCCGACTTGTGGCTGGTGAGGTCGTGCGCAACTGTGCCAATGTCGCTACCGGCTACCCCACGCCGTCCATCGCTCGTGCGGAACCAACTATTAAACACATTAAATAAACAATACGTCAAATATAATTATAAAACAGCACACAGTTTATTCACCGTCATTTATAAATGTGTTGAATGTGAGTGTGAGTGTGTTCGTCATCACTATAAATAAATTGTTCGCACCTTTTTTGGTGATACGAAAACACCGGACGCAGCCACCGGACGTAGTTGTAGTGCATTGATCTCGAGCAAGCATCACCTCTACTTATTACTCAAATCACAATGCGAGCGTCGTTCTGGGAAATGAATTGCCGGACATCGTTGTCGTACATACGAAAGTGCATTTTTTTATTTGTGTTACCGGAACGTTTTATTTTCTCAACGCCAAATATATTGCTCTAAATTGAAAATAGTTTTTTAAGAATAAATTTAATAAAATTTATATTTCTGGATTTCTATTTCCAAAGGAACACCATTACAAAGTAATCTATACTAACAGAACAAATTAAATTTCAAATTTGCTACAATAAGATGAAAAATATACATGTATGTTAATTATTTCTATACTACTGAACATGCAACACATATTAATAGATATCAAAACAATTTAATCATTATAAGAAAACGTTAAGCTATTAAATCGATTGGGTTGCGTAAAACAAAGGTCTGTGAAACCTTGTGCAAGCTGCGTTCGGCCCGCACAGCTAACATATCTGCGGATTTGCGTAACCTCGCACTTATCCAGATACACACGCTCTTGTGACACGCTCCGCTTAACATCTCAGAATAATTCATATTAAATAATCTACCGATATACGTTGCCTAATAATTGTCACATTAACTCCGAGATAGTATTACAAAACTGTATACAGTTACACGATTCTTAATTCAACTTGCACCAGCCTAATTTGCATAGTAATCATAATCGTGAAACTTTGGTAACAAACGGTGTCCATTTCATGATGTGACTCATCGTCTTCGTGACTCGCACTGCACCCGCTTGAACGAACATAACCTTTGGAACGAGGTCCTCGACGCCGCTGGATATATCACCTAAAAAAATGACTTAAACCTAATATCCCTAGGATATCTTTGTATTTTTTCGATTAAAGTGCACGTGCCAACGATTAAAAGGGTCGGTGGCTTGCCCTTCTGAAGTATCGTCTCGCAAGGGCGGTCAATGTGAACGGACGATGTATAAAGTTTGAAATCTCAGTCTGCCAAGACACGCGTCTGCCATTTCTAGACGATTATTATTTAACACCGTTCCGACTCGTTCCATACGAATTGTTGATACCCTAGCAACAAGGAGCTTAGCTTCATGAAGCCTTATTTGTTAGTACATTTTTTTTTGTTTCGTTGTGAGGAAAGCTCGCTCGGCTCGGCTACATATCCGCGTCGGGAGGTGACTGACCGCTAGAACTCCTCTAGCGTAACCAAAGCTTAATTTTCGGAATCGTGTCTTCTGAATCAGTCCAATGTGATTTTTATATAAATTAATCCAAAACTCATCATCCGAAACAAGTCCAAATTCATCCGAGTCGAGTGTCGACGGAAATAAACTTGTTACGTTGCCAGAATATTTTCATGTATATAAATATTACCATAACAAAAACATTTTTCGACTTTAATCAATTTGATCATGAATAAGAATTAGACGAACTCCTAAGTAAAATTGCCATCGGAATAGCTGATGTATGGAATGGGAATCATAAAACTTCGCTCAAACTAACGATAAATCGGCTATGGGAGGATTTGACGAGTGCCGCGTCAGGGTCGTGCGTCACGGTATTTGGTGACGTCATTAAGAGGGACTGTATAAAAAGGGCGATCACAGAGGGTTCGAGATGAATCATAGATGCCACAACAGGTCACTACCCTCAGCTATTTTTATTCCCCTTTTACTTTATTCTTAAATATCTCTCTACCCTCCAAAAGCCCGACATTAAATATAGAAGTTCTCGTTATAGTTATATTTTATATATAGAAATAGACTTGGGTGTTTAGGTTTTATATATAATGACATAAATAGGTTGTTACGGGCATCAGTTGTGTTCATTAATACGAAGTCTTACAAATAAAGAGTATTCTAATTAGGTGGCCGGCTCTTAAAGTAAGTGTCTCCGCAGACGCTGCACAGATAATAAAAACAAAACCTGAATGTAAATACAGAGAACAAAAACTACTACACTCGTGTCGCAGCTTGAATATAAAAACACTCTTAAGATGTATGCAAATTTACGGCACAAAAACAAAATCTTAGAAATTACGCTCCATAACTTTTTAACTTTGTTTTAAAAGAAAACAAATAAATTAAATGACTACGGGACGTTAGCTGTTTAAATATTCAAATTTATAATTATTTAAAGCGTTGTTTCCCATTTATTAAAGTACCAATTTCCGTCCAACTATTCAGATAAACGAAATTATATCGTATTATATATCATAGATGGTAAAGGTTAAAAATAAATTCTAAAACGGGAACAATAAAACCTTTGAGTTCCAATTTCAGAAGCGTTGGTGAATTCGGTCGTTTTATTTTCATTCCTGTAAATAATATCTGTGTAACCACCTACACGAAACAGTATGAGTCTTGATAAAACTTTGTATCTGGAGGCGGTAGCCAAATATAATAACGTTTGAAAAACCTACCTTGAAATACTTCAGCAAACGTTACGCCTACGCTATATAAAATAGTAACGAATATTATATACAACTATTTAAGTAATAATAAACATACGAAACCCAAAACAAAATATCTAAAAGGACTTAAATGAAATAGAAGGCAGGCAATTTCCCCATATGTCGAGCGTTTACCTCGAGTCTGGCGTCGAGAGAAAAAAAAAATGCAACCGGTCTGCGAGTGGCCAGAATTGCGATTAACCCTTCAAACACGATGCGTCGCAACTAAAAATACTTGACGTTTGCACATTAAGTTCACTTTTTAAGGACAAACAAACAATACAATTACATATATATATATAATAAATATCATTATTGATCTAGTTGTAGACAAAGGAACAAGTCAAGTATGTATAAGCACGTATGGCGCCTTGTTTATTGATAATGTTTAAGGCATTAATCATTAGATACATGTTGTGTTGCACGTCGTCTTCAACAATACCCTATTTAATTCACAGTTATTACAAATCAAGTCACGGACGTCTGCCCTATAAAGAGCTTCCCGTTTCGATACACAAATGACTTTGGAGTCGACCTCGATATTTTACTTAGTGGAGTAAAAATATAAGACCTTCTACATAGGAAATATATAGCTCGTATTACGTCATTTTATTTGGCTTACGATACGCTTATCCTAATTCATAGATGTAATTAAATATTAAAGTTATTTCCTTGAGTTTTTCCCCAGCAATACAATGAATGATAAATAAACGACTTAAGAGAATCCGGGTTACTGGAAATTACCTTTGATAAACGACACCAAATTAGAGGTGATGTCATTCCAAATAATTACTTGTTTAACTCATTAGGACTCTTAAATTAACATATTTTTCCGTCTAGTCCATTTACATAGAAGTTAAATGTAATAAATAAAGTTCTTTGTTTGAAAACATATTATCTTAAGGATATTTTTGTACGAAGCCACTGTCCTTTTGATTGTCTCGTCGTCCTAATATCTGACGTAACTCGGTTCACGGCCGCTAGGAGGAAATGACGCTCAACATCCAAACTTGCCAAAACAATTCACGTGATCTTGAATGTTCTTGTATTTGTTTACATCGCATTTTTTTTCGTTTACGTAAACTATTTGTGTATCATGACATTATCGCCTTAGCTGTAATGTTTACGAGCGGCCGAAAAATGTTTTAATGTTGTAAATTTCGTCAGTTATTATACAGTAGACGCTGTTACTAAAAGTTGGCTTCTGTGATTGCGACCAGCTACCAAGTTCTAGACCGGTTTGCAGCCGGTCTAGCATTTTCATGGTCTGGCAATATTTTCATGTGTCAAACTTCAGGTGCACACCAATTTAGGCCTTATTATGTTATTATAGAGCTCCATTTTCTCTGCGATCTTGATGTGCATAAACAGATTTATAGCTATTAATTCCTTGTACATAAACTACAATCTCGTCACACTAATAACTTCCCATATGACTACGCATTCCCTTGTAATATCCAACGTAATGGAGTTTCCTAGTAATTTACTCGATGTTTATTCATCGTATAATATTTAAAAAAAATCTCATGGTTAATTTTTAATTAAAAAAATATAAATTTGGTAACGATTTCAAACAATAGGTCTTAATATGAACAATGAGTCAGATACGAAGCTCGTTAAACCAAGACTATACTGTATATTCGAATGTGCTGCAGCGGGTATCAGAACAAAAAACCGCGACCGACCGCGAGGTACGCTCACAATGACATTGAAATGCTCGTTGCGAAACTGTATTCTTTTCGTGGTTTCGGCCTCGGATTGAAGAATACTTATTATAAATATGAGAACGCATACGACCTTTGTTCGCGGTCGCTTGCGTAATATACCGCGACAATATCTTTCTAACATGCACTCCCATTACTAAATTGACACTACATTAAATGTACTCGCATTTTATAGCAATTATTAAGATTGACCTTCTATACAAAACAAAGTCACAGCGTGTTGGAATATTAAATAACCGTAACGAATTTATGCATGTTGGATAAATTGAAATAATTTTTAGAATACATATTATTTGGACGTTCTTCATCATGAAGTAGGTTTTTCCGATACAAGTCGTTGACAACAAGTAATATTCTCATATGCGTCATTAGCATAACAATACAAAGTACATTCCACTTTTATTTCTCTGTTTCTATATTTGAACAGTATTCCGATTTTGCGCAGTTCTCAATAACATTTAATTCGCGTCGCTGATGTAATCACGTAAAAATGGCGTAGGTATTGTTGGTATCGTACGATTTGTATTTCGGTAAAACATTCCGTACAATCCCGTATGATTACAATGGTTACGTACGCCGAGGGTGGCTTAATATAAAATAAAACCTACGCAGTACGCTTTGACGTCAACACAGCTATTACGGATTCGGTTATTCCACAAGGAGTTACTTATTTTAAATTACCTAACAAATGAAAACAATGTTACACAGGAAATTCGATGTGATATTGCGTTATACTGTGATTTACTGGGAACTATATTACGTAATACGCCTCATTTGTTTCTAATATTCACAAACAAAACAGTTAAATGAGACACGTGGTAGTGACGTATACACGGAAGACGGCGCGGTCCCGACCAAGGACGCCGGCGACATGACACCGGATCCGGCATCGACACCTTATCGATTAACGTATTAATTAACACCCTATAACCATCTCACATAAATACTATTTATTTATATAAATACATAGTATAGATCTATATAGATTTTAATACTATAATGTGCGAAACTAGATGTCTTTTATCATATTATCGTAACTACCTATATACGAAAATGATATGATGGACATTTGAGACAAAGAAACCTTATACGTATCGATTTCAGTGATCGATTGTTATAATCAAGAATAGAACATATTTATTATTTATTTTTGAACGATAATATTTTTCATAATTCATTAATTAAATTGACACTCGTGCAACAATGTAATTTTAATTATCAGTGTTGCAATAAAAAATAATTAATATTATAATTTTTCATTAAATATCAAAGTATCATTAAGTTTAATAATTATTTTTATATCACTTAAAATTTAATAGTATATTTTATTTGTAATAATCATATAATACATAAAGATTACGAAGGTGACATTTGTGATGTAATGAGTAATGCGCATTACTTGTTGCCATAAAAATAATGTTTCAAAATATAATCATAATATTTTTTATATTAAAAAAAAGAAACTAAATAGCGATATAGTCAATGTTTTGTTAAACATTATTCTTCAAACATATTAATACGATGACGTAAGCGTATAGAATCATTTAAACTAGTGTAATGAATCGTCTTCATAGCAAGAACACATACGTAGTAAATTATGATCCAATGACTTATTACGTTACTAATAACTATATTTATACTTAAGTATCCCTTGATGGATTGTTTTGCGCAAAAAAAATCTATAATAGATGCACACTAATAGATGTAATTGTATTTAAAGTGTAATAATATTATATAAATCAAATTAATGTACGTTCTACGAGATGCAAGTTCGTTTTATCAGTGTGCGAAGCATCGCAAAGTTTGACGTGAAATTTGATAAGGAAAACCTCGAAGCGAATGTTTTCTTTTGATAAAAACATAATATACATATCTAAGTGCGCAGTTATCGCATCCTGTTACCTAGAAATGTTTTGAAGCTGATTTAAATGTGCGGTTTTCCTGATGTATCAAAAGACTCCGGTTTTCGTTTTAATGTTAAAAAGACATTAAAATATATAAGAATCTTGGCGCGGGCGGCCTCCGGCGAGATCGCTGGTTCAATGTCAGTTGCGCAAGCACAACTCTTCCGCCTTCACTGTTTCGACCAGGAAACGACTTATACGTTGCTTTACAATTCGTAACATGCAAATTACGATACTAAATAACGAGTGACAGTATATTTATTGTATGATAATCTTCAGTTTTGGAGTTATATTTCCTACATAATATAGATAAGAGGTATATAAGTAAGGAATTTTTGTGAAATGTACTATTTATTTTACATTAATTTATTCTATATCGAATCGTGACGTCATTCCGAACTGATCCCATCCAACAAATCTGGTATGTTCTTTTCTCATGCCCGCATTAAGTATTACGTGCTGCTAGCCGATAAACCGACTATTCGAATGAACTTGCTCTATACGTGACTCAATAACGTTTATCTTGTGTTTATTGAAGTCGACGATGTCGGGAGCAGCGTCATGTCCATGCTATATACGTGCTAATTCTTTATATGCACATTTTATTGCTATGTCTGTAAATAACTTACGTATGTATAGATTATATCGATAAGCTTTGTTCTAGCATTCGAATCAGCCCTCCGGGAGCTTATTGTTTGTATGCAATTGTATTCGCGTTGCAATTATATCCGGCCCTGAAGAGACCTTGAGTCTAGGGCCTATTGATGCGAAATAAAAAACATCAGGACCGTATGTAACTATAGAATTATATTTTACATTTCAATTAACATATTATATTTTAAATAAATTATTAATATAAAAAAATATTTAATATAAAGTAATGCACATAATTAAATAACCGATAAATAAATCTATAATATTTTATTATATTTTATTTAAATGGTCATAATAAATCCTATGCATTGAATGTCTCAATGCGGTCATTGGTCTTAGGGCTTATCACGCCTTGTACACCTAGTCAACACTAAAGGTCACACAATCTTTCTTATCACAAACAGATAACGTCTTAAGGTCGCCGGTTATGCCGCAACACGATTTTTAAACGCCTATTACTTATAAGAAATTGAATATTAAATATAATAATGTATATTCTTTATATAAAAAAAAATATCAAGGTGTTTCAATAATTGTTGAAACCGGTTTCGGGTTAATCTTTTAAAGTTTACCTGAGATACGACAATGAAATCGTTTTTGCAATGCCGTTTGTATGAGGTAATTCATAGTTTCGGACAGATGTTTCATAAACAAATACGCTTTGTGATCTCCTACGCATGATGCGTTTCGGGACTCTTTATCCCGATCGATGATGCGACGAAATGTAAAGAGTCCATTGTGCAAGGAAGTCCTATTCACTGCTGACAAAAATACTATTCTTAAGATGACAATAAACTGCACATGCATGTCTACCTGTAAGACGCACGTGTTCAAAATTCACATTCCGAGCACACACTATAAGAACCCATTGTTGCCTTCGCGACGAATTATACCGACCTTGTTACCCACAAGGTGTCTTATCCTTTGGTCAAGGAGATACGACTTCGGGAGAGGCCAATTTAAAGGACTATGGACGTTGGAACCTGTCTATTAACAGCGAATTTATTTAAACGTCCTCATAAATAAATGCCGTAAATCTTGTTGGCGCTGAACTTGCAACCGTATGACAGCAGATTATTTATAGGTGTCCATTTGTGTAACAATATATAGTTTCCAAATATTGAGAAAGTTTTTGCGGACACCTGGCCACAACTCTATCTGGGTGCATACAAGTGACATTCGATATAACTTAAGGTCAACAAAATTTCGTTAGTATCGCAGCGAATGTTTATTCAAATGTTCGTAAACCAGTCTTAAAGTTTGGCTTTCGACACATGCTGCGAGGTCAATATTTGTCATTGTTCCGATCGTTCTTTGTCACTACGTTTGTTGGGTACCCTTAATTTTCCATTAAAATATATATTACATCCCATACCAAAAACGCCAAGTGTAAAACATAACTTATTCGGTATAACGCTTCACACTGGCACGGGAAACAATTGAAAATTCTGCTCAATAAATTCGCCGGCAGGATATTACGCGATCAAAGTAAATTGCTTTTGCTGTTATTAATTTTGATAACTGGGATTCGATTCGTTTCTCTCTTTTGTAACAAAGGGAAACCATTGTATTTAATTTAATGCAGTCACAAAACAAAGCATCGACGCAAAATTTAATTATTAATCAAAAGTTTCGTTTACATTTTAATCCTGTCCGTGTTTTTTGTTAGTGGACATGTGCTCGTCCATCTGTCGGGTGAGATTATTATTTTTTTCTATCATTTCTTTCTCAAAACGTGTTATCATCAAAAAAAAAATTAACACGTAGCACATGGCGCGACCTATGGATCACACTACCTGCTTTTGTTACCTCAACAATAGTTCGCCAACATCTGCCGTGCTCCGCCCGCGCCTGCCCGAACTCCTGAATGTCTCCCATGTATTCAGGTAATCAATCATACATTCCATGGATGAATAAAATATAGTATGAATTCAGCTACACCGAGGCCGTAGCATCGAAGGTCTTATGTTTATATATTTATATTATAGTTACACAAGATTACAGTTGCATCAGCCCTGAGCGTTTAATCAGCTTGGCCGATATACCACTGAGATATTTTAACATATATAATTACATAACGTTACATAAAATATGACATATGTGCGTTCTTACGTGTTGTTCTCCAATAGGAAAAAACTAAATTTGACATAATAATATATTACGTAATTGTCATTGCACAAACCACAAAATCGTCGTTAGGTCCATTCATTACACGGGTCCGAGGTCAAATTGCTTTAACACGAACTTGTTCAAAAATTATAATAGTTATTTTAATAATACTCTTAAAGCATTATTGAATAGAAAGAATCTTAAGCAATGAAACAATTTAATTAACAATGGTCGCTCCCATATTTATCAATATAAAGTGGAGTGCTCTAACGGTGACAATGTTTTGTAAATAAAACAAAGGACTTGAATTGTTGAAGTTTTTACGTTGGAAACAATTAATTGAGTGGTCCGGACGCTGCGATGCTAGTTGTGAAACAATCGGTTCTGCTGTTGCCAAACGGCTGTGTGCTACCGCTTTTGTAATACATCTGGATCGTTTTGAAACTTATTAACCTGTTTGTTTTTGGGTCCGATTTTGGGTACTTGTTACTTTCATAGCGTATCAAAGGACCATTGTTTCAGTCGATGTTAGGACAAAAGCTATCAAGTTACATTTGTTTTCCTCTGTGATAATTACACAAAGGACATCTTCGCTTTTGTCATGCATTCGTTATTGTCGTGGACAGGTGAATGAGATGGTACATTTAAAATGACCATCCAGTGACGGAGCGGGGTCCATTAATCATTCTTAAATTTAGTAGACATCTCGACGCCAACTTTAAAACTATTGTTAATGAATGTTGAATTGCAAAAGTCGCTGAACAAATACATTGGAATCGGCGTGGAGTTCAGTAACGCGTTTTGGAGCGGAGTTTTGCCGCAACAAATCCTTGATGAAACCTTAACCTACTTGGATTATTACATACAGACACCGGACGCCGCGCGCTGCAACTGTTTATATATTTTTTGTGTATGTTTTGTCATTTTATATTAAGTTTATATCAAAAATCAATACCTAATAGTCAACCAGTTAGTACATGTAAATAATAAATAGCCTGTAAATGAACAGGTGTAAATGCAGCTGCATATAGGACCTTGGTTTCGTTAAAAATATAACAGATACAAAGCCGTCCATATAAATTTCAACACGTATAACGTGTATAATGAGAACATTCAGAAACAATGATATCACCAGTTATGAAAGATGATGATGACGCTTTATTTATTAAATATTTTCTTGATTGACGTAAACTGAGCGAGCTCGTGCCAAAGACGTTTTTTACCGTGGCCTAGTGAACCAATATGCCAATGTCAAAGCTGTCATAACCGGCCTTTGTTGCAGTCGAATGTTTAATGAGCGATGAGAGAAAAAATCGTTCGTGTGTCACTTTCAATAATGTACGTCATTTATACTTTATCTAGAGTTAAATATATATGATAGATATTTTAATGTCTATGTAATATGTGATGTAGCGGCAGTAGGTCAAGTACAGCGCTGTTCGCCATTCATTGTCAACGCGCTGCCCGCGCTGGCACGAGCTGAACTTGACACATCCACTTCTAAACACGTTTTCGCCCATTTCTAAGGCCATCCGACTCAATATACAATAAATCACACATATTTTCCAAACCGTCTGTTACATCAGCCTTGTAATTGCCGGTAACATGTGTGACGACACACATTACCTAACCGCAGTTGCAGTCTTGGAATCGATGTAATGAAAGCAATGTACCTTAGGCTGGATATAATCGATTTAAAAGTAATTTTCTCCAAGGAATGCGCGCATTATATCATACGAGAGCGTGCAAAACATAGGTTCTATCGGAGCGCGGGGTCGACGGCCGCGACTCGGTAGATTCTTTGCCAACTCGTATGATATACGACTAATGGTTGAGTACATTCACCGCGTTAGAAAACCTACTTTAGTTCCGCACTTTCTTTATTGCATCACCTAAATGTGCCGTTTTCGCCGCGCTCTCTTCCGCCGCAGCTTGTGTAAGAGGTACGCATTAAAACTACGTTCCCGGTTCCAATTTCCAAATCGAATTCTTAGCTTCTCCACCGAGCCGCCTACGTAATATGGCTGTCTTTGATTCAACATAATGTTTCCCCGCTTTCTTCGTTGCATCACGCTCTTTGTTTCTCTCCCCCCGACTGTGACAGGTGAGGTTTTGCAAGTTCACTGGCCTTTCCCCGCCGCATCCGCGAACGGGATGCCGGCCGCCGCGGTATAATGGATCTCGGATCGATTTATTTGTCTTAGAACATCGGTTTCCGCACTTTCCAACTTACGTCATTGTGTGTTAAAATGTATGTAATCGCGAGGTGAACGACCGAGTTTAAAGACCGCTCCTTGCTATGTCGTATCGAAGGCGATCTTTGCTTCGGTGTTCGTAGATCGTTGATCCTTCATGATCTCATCTCATGTCATCGACAAAAAAAGAAATACTCGTTAATAGATATTAACGAACTGTAAATATTGTTTGGTAGGTATATGTCGTGAAACTTACCATCGGTATACTTTTCTGTACGGTAAACGTGAAAGTACCGCTGTGTTCCACTTGCAACACGGCTCGTGATATAAGCCTTATCAGAATGTAATCCATAATCATCATCGGCATTGTTCAGAATCCCACTATTTATTTATCGTGAGGCAATTACATTCGATTCACGTCCACGTTTCACACAATCGTACGGTGTTTGAAATTCTTCAACGAAAGGCCTATGAACTTTCTTGTTTTGAACGGGAGATACTCAATAGTGGCCTGACATGTTTACTATACTATCAGCTCGTAGTGGCGATAAACCAATTAATTCTTTTTTGCATGCGAATGAAATATAACGTTGCCTTGTTTGGATCGAGTTTTATCCTTTAATTCCACTTAGGGTCGACACGAAATCGAATTTTATAAAATTGGCGATGGTATTCGCATATTCAATGTATGAGGTATTGCAAATGGAATAAAATGGTTTCAAGACCGTTGCCTTCCTCGTTTCAGTTAACGGAACAAACCGGTCTTTTAATACCAAGTATTTTGTTTTGATTCGCGATATTTCTTTATTTACAAACGCTCCACAATAACACATACTACCAGGTTTTACAATTTCCTCGTACATGTTTTACCGCTCTTTATTGTTGTAGTAAAGGGTTAATAGGTTGGAATAGAAATAGCTTACTGACTGCGATAAATTAATCTCGCTGGTGTGTTAAATACATTGAAGATTTAGACCTGAACGCTGTACACAGCTTAACTGATAATGCGCAATGAATGATAAACGTTGTTTATAATTGTTATAATGTTAGCGTATGTAAGGTTTCTGCGTGACTTATCGTCTCAGCGTATCGACTTGTGTCGACGTCATTGGGGTCGTAAGAACTTGTTTCCCGTTTTTAATAAACCATTGTCCCGTTCGATAATAATCTTACTACTTGAATCTCAATACTAGCTGTTTCCTACTAACCTACCTTTAAGGCGAGTCTTTTATTACGAATTGAACGTAAAAGTTTTTATATTAATATATAAAGGGCAGAAAGTTTCTTGTGACCATCGCTGTACGCGCGTACTCGTTTTACAAAACTATTAAAATATGCGCTATCGCAAACTGTATCGAAACTAGTCTTAGTCCATACAAGGAGGGCTCTATAAATAATTTAATTTATACTATCCTGTACATCTTCAATATAACGTCGTGGTATTTTTATCCATATATAAAATAAGAATATAAGGTTATATATTTAAAATCTTGATCATTTATTTAATAATTTATACATATTTTTCATATTCGTCTAATTTAATCGTGTTTACTAAGTTGTGTAACATAACCAAATATAAGTACCTTAGTTGCTTACAAAATATTTGCTTATCGTATCGCATACAAATAAATATCTGGTGAAATTTTTGATGATAAGATACCAGTGAAATTCTTAATTTAAAAATAATACAACAAAAAAATAGAAATATTTACATAAACGCATTTAAGTAATATTAGAAATAGTTATATCGAAACTTTGAAAATAGTAATTTTAATTTCCATTTCCACTGCATGTGTGTGAAATGTATTTTCGAAATACTCCGATGTAACGGTGTAATGAACATGTAACAACGAGATTAAACCTATTTGTCGTCCCACGTCGCAACCACGAGGCAAATGTATTTCGAAACGAAATCGCAATCGCTTATTTTACGTTTTCGAAACGACTGCGTCATCAGTTTGAAAAATTAAACTGAACAAACTGAAAATTTAATCTCTTTGAAAACATTAAATAGTTATTTATACGTCAACATTATATTAACGCCATAAATTGAGTATTTATAATTTTAGGGCGTGCCGAAACGAGGCTGGGACAACGCACGATTGTTTCGCCAACATTTTGAAATAGAGCGCAAGGAGCAAGATTTAACACGGCTCGAAGCATACGTTTTGCAAATCTACAGTTACAAAATACGCGAGGCTTACTCAAAGGCTCCGTGACACGCTGTGCCTTGGCCTGTACTTCGCATATTAATCATATACCTACAGCCAAATGTTCGGCTCATAATTTATTTAATTTTAAATTTAATATATCAATAATCGTATATAAGATCGCTTCTATAATACATATCTCGACGATAATGGTCGCTAATGTTTTTGAGAACGTTCATTGGTGACGTTTGCTCGCATATTTCTAGTTTCCGATTTTTAATAATAGGACGGAAGCGAGTGCGAGGCGGAACAATGTCCATTCCGCTCCGGCGTCGACGGATACAGAGCAGGCGCCTGCGGATGTGGATTTACTCTTTTATTTATCGTACGATCTAGACCGCATCTGTCGACATACAGCTGCCCTTTATGGTATTCTAGTTGCGACCTCCGCTAACTTCAAAGTCGCCAGGTGTCACTCCCGAAGACCGAACTGTGATAAGTGTTTATCAAGTCACGTGTCGCCGGGAAAGTTATCTTAATGACTTGTTATTATCACACGGGTATTATAAATGTTTTTTACACACATTCTGTCATAATGCGTGCGCTTACTCATCCGATATGTGGGAGAATGAGTTTTTTTACACGCCAGTTTTGTAACATCCAGAAAAGTTGTTGCTGAACGTAACAGTGTTATGAAAGCCTGTACTTAAACTAGTGCATCTACACCACATCGATAATTTCACATAACATATTGCACGATAGTTTATGTTTTCAATCAGTTCTATTGCGTTAGATTATAATCAGATCGAACGCAACCATTTTAATTATTGAGAAACTATACAAAATGTCAAATGCGAACGTTTTGTATTGAGTTTGGTGGTTTCGATGTGAGCCGCGGCCGCCCTACATAATGTATAGACACGCATTGTCGGTCAGAGAAAGTATTTCGAAACGGATAACAGCAGAGCGTAGTTATATCGGGAAAGAGTCAATGAACGGAAGTATTTCACGCGTGGTGACATGAAGCCGAACGTTTATCGCGGCTTGCGTAAGTCCCTTGCTCAATTCCAACTCCATTCATATTAAAGTTTGAGTAACACTCGCTGCAGCTATGACTATAGTTAGTTACGTACTATAGAAACACCGGAACGTTGTCTTATAGTTATATCATGGTGTTTCTCAAGAGCGCTTTCTACGGTAACGCTCTTTCACCGCTCGACGCAACGCCGATTGCAAAACGCTGAGGTCGCGCTTTCTTCGTTCGCACGCCTCGGCCGGAGAAATTGTTGCGACAGCCGCCTCGTACACCGACCCCGAGCTAGAAAGTCGACCGCTCACCGGAATTAACACTCTACAACACGTAACGGTGTAATTGCAACAATTCGACAATCACGAGATATCAATGAGAGCTTGGAATCTTTTTCCGCTGCTTTCTTTCGTTACGCAACATTCGCGTAATAGAGCTTCGGGTCGACGAACTATTTCGTGAGTTTGGGTCCGCGTTTAAACGAGACGACATCTTACAATTGGCCAATTACAGTACGTATTTGCGTAACGCGGCCTGGAGTGACGAACGTTCCGCAGTCCCGTAGTTGCAACACGGGATTATTTCGGAGGCGCCTTGGATCGACGCCCGGGCTTGCAACACGCCATATCGCAACGCTTCATAATCCATTGTGAGTTGTGACATTCGTCCCGCTGGCGGACGCCACCCGCCTGCCAAATACGGCCTGTACGAGTGTACGATACATAGTAAGACTCCCTGCTACTTGATCTTGTTCGGATGAATGACGTAGCGATGCCTCGCTGACTGCTGACATTTATTGGCGTCGCATTCGATGTTTAAAACTAAAACAATTTTGCAACCGATGTTCACATTAGCGTTTTGCAAGCAGCCCAGCGCTTGGTTTCAAAACTTACAAGGTATACCTTGCGTTATCGCGGTTCCGATAAAGCATGCCGCAGCCTGTGCGGTTTTAAGACCTAAATTCTGATGCTGATATGGTACACGAATAATTTCACATGGAATACTATTGAAGCGACATAAACTTGTAGGTTTCATAACATTATGAAATATTATATTGCTCTGCTGATTCACGTGCACTTTATGTATAAAGTACATAGTTTAGATAAAACGAGATTCTACGTAACAATGAAATGCTATTATACAAAACTTATTAATATGTAAACGGTATAACAGGAGTGTCTCTGTTGCACAATACATACGGCCGTGTAATTGGGCAGTCGGGATTGTTTCCTAACTTATCCCGACTCCCAACGTCGACCGGCTGTGAGGCAACGCTGGTTGCGACATGTGTTCCTTCATTGAGGGTTACGAAAACCTATGACGAACCAGACACTCATCGCCGGGATTCTATTCCGATATTATTACAGATACGAATGACGGTAATATATTAATTGTTGTTTCGAAACCGTCCGATGCATCGGCCGTCGCTGAAAGAGTTGATTTTCGTTGCGCAACTCATCATAGCGATATAAAGTCGAGCAGGAAGTGCATGCATGTGTGCTGCATCTGTGCCGCGGCTGCCATTGTTTGTTACGAAACTGTCAGGGTTGAGTTGAGCAATGACGCCTATTGCGAAACTTGCGCCGGCGCATCCCGCTAATTGTGGGCGATGTCCCACACTATGTACTCGTCATCGGGTACAGATAATACGATTGCTATAAAATTAAATTATTTATGAAAGTTTCAATGATAAAATAATAATGCAATTTCAAATCGACCAAGCCGGGTCGAGACTAGAGCTAGGTCATTGTGACCAAGGCAAAGGCGAGCGCTACTACGTAAACTTTGTAACGATATATTAATATTAATTTATAATGATATTATAGAAATAAAATAAGTGATATTAATATTTTTTATGATTAAATATAATACGATGTTTATTTACTCATAACAATGGATGGTTATTATTGAGTAATATAATCATATTGGCGCCAGTAAGTCACATCCAAACGGTACACGCTTGACCTCGTGGGTCAGTGCAGTGTATCAGCGGTAGCGTGCAGGCGATGTATTGGAGCGTGACGGTGGCGGGGCGGCGGCGGGGCGGCGGCGGGGCGCGCCGTGATCTGTCCTTTCGCGGTCCCGTCCGCAACCGAGAATCCTTCGAGGCCACGCGCCGCTCGGAAATCCGGCCAACCTTCCGATCGCCTTACGACACCGTGTAACTTATTTACAAGTTGCGAAATAAGAATCGATTGCAACTGCAGACTTCGCACTTTAGCCTTGCTGTAAGGGATTTAATTAGGATCATTGCGCACTCGCCTAAAACGGACACGAGGACTCCTTCTCCGTTCACTGTCGAAAAAGGGCCTGTTGGATACAGTTTGAGTTTTTCAATCATTTCTCACATAAAGCCTACTTATTTAATGTCTAACACGTGTCGTAGCTTTTGATAGGGAACGATTGAACCTTATAATCGTCACCCTAAAACTAGGGCAAATGTAATGCATATGGATTTTGTGTGATAAATGTTTATTATAACACGTAATTTCTACAAGTGCGGGAGTATTTCGCTTGATAAGCGGATTGCGACAGAATTAACGAGGGTAACCTTTAGTCGGAGCGCTGCTCATATTGTCACGATCGATTCATAAATATGTATGTTAATAAATCACTATCTCCTTATCTCCTCTCAAATTATATATTGCATTATGTTAACGGTAGGCCTTCGCACAACCGTTGTGTGAGCCTTGTCGTGCCTGTAAGTCAGCGCGCTATTTGTCAAGCAGTTGAGACCGCAGCTTGGTTTTGTAACGCGCTTTGAGCAAACCTGATATTTATTACTCGCAGCTTTCGGAATCCACGCGTAATCGTATCTTGAAAGTTTCTTAACTATCATTTCAGAAATCGTTAAATTGTTTTAAGTCATTCGGATGGATCCTTCTCACGAAAATTTTGCATGAGACTCCCGCGGGCTTTCTGAGAAACGCTAACGTTGCGTGCCATCGTCCCGTCGTTCACTGTAATCTCGGCCTCCCACGGCACCTGCAGTGGGATCTGACCGGAGGGCAGATAAACCAAAAGAGTCATTTAAATATTTAAACAGGCTACCACTACATCAATGATGCATTAAGTTTTTCAAGTCCACATGCACATCCTCTGCTATAGTTTCTTTATGTTAATCACAGACGGAGCCTTATTCGTTCAACTGTGTAAACATAAGTTGATAAACGATCCCTCGGGAACGAATCGCTCGGTACACACTGTTCTATTCACGTCTACTGTACATAATCATACAGAACGGTGTACTGTTTCAAACTGTGCATTTAATGCATTTCGAAACGATGCGGCCGCTGTGAAATACGAGGTCGCGATGCGCCCAAAGCCCGTGATGTGATGAAACAAAAACCTATTGCGTCATCGAACGGCTTTATGGTTCGCCATGTAATTATTTATTTACCTATACCTGCCCAAAACTCCTGAATGGTACAACTATTTTGCAACGCTGCCGCGCTTTGATGTGTACTTTGCTAATTACATCGTACGCGTGAATCGTTAATGGTAAAGCACAAAGGGATCCATTACGGACGACCGCGTCACTGGATATTATAATACTACTCGGCTAACATCCGCGATAAATTTGGTACGTCAGTCGTTTCACGTCAAATACAATTGGTCCACCATAATTAAATGCATGTCTGAATTGAATGAAAAATGAACGTATGTAACTCCAATGAAATACATGATTTTAATTTTCTTGTAATTTTTTAATCTAACGTTATATTTTATTGTTGTAGGACGACTTTAAAACTCGAGTCGCTGGAAGATGCTGTAGTTTTAGACGACCCCAAAGAAGATCTGCTCCAAGACAAGCGAGGCTGTCCTGCGTACGTGTCACCAGAGATTTTAAGAGCTCATCGGACCTACTCTGGACGAGCCGCAGATATGTGGTCCCTTGGAGTTATCCTGTACACCATGCTTGTTGGAAGGTGTGTATTAATAAGTATACAAAGTGCTAATATTCTTGCGTATTAATTAAAATATTCTGGTCGGTCAGTCGTAATTAAACGCGCATAAATAAAACGTAGGGCAGTAGGGTGGGCGTCTTCACCTGCTGAGCGTGGGACTTACCGTTTTTAGAGATCACAATGTAAGGGTCGCGACGACCGTTGACATCTAGGGATGATCACCTGTCGGCCGTTACGCGCCAACGGCCAGCAATTATATCGCCCACATATATAAATGTAGTAGGTGAAATCTTCGCCGCACCTGCCGCTGCCTCAGTCATGTGGCGAAGACGTTGTTCCCGCCCCGAGACAGTCCTCTCTGCGCACCTGCCGTTCGCGATGCTTTGTTTTCGACTTTTTCCTCCCTCGCACCCGTAATTTAAATTCGAGACTCGGGATTTCGCCGGAATCACCGGTTCCACCTGTCGCCGGAAGGGTTCCAACGCTTACCTGAGTTTTTGTTTCGCGCATCTGCTCTCACCAAATGACAATCGGATACCCGTCATTAGTTTTAACTTTGCTTTGAAAAAAAAAGATATAATCTGTGACTATATTCTTGCACCGGTCTTAATGAGCCCGCACCTTTTAGTTACCTGACCATCGCTATCGGAGCGGAGGTTATCAATTTACGTGATCATCTTTCAATCGATACTAATGATGATTTTCCTTCCAGATATCCCTTCAACGACTCGGAGCACGCGTCGCTGTTCGCTAAGATATCACGCGGATACTTCGTGGTGCCGGAGTGTTTGTCGTCTCGTGGTAAATGCCTCATCCGTTCTCTGTTACGTCGCGAGGCGTGTGAGCGTCTGAGCGCGGCGGATGTGTTGAGGCACCCTTGGCTGGCCCGGGACCCTCGCAACGAGCTGCCCCCGAGAGCCGCCGCCAGCCACGACCGGCTCGTGCCAGACATACAAATGGACATCTAGTTGTCTGAAGCCTTTAACAATAAGAAGTTAATATTAACCCTATCACCGATGCTGGCATCGGTTAACCAATATCGGGTTACCATTCTTTTCACTAGTTAGTTTTACACTTTTAAAATTTCGAGATCTCGTTTCTATATTGATTCTGTTAATTTATTAGGTAACTGGCATTTATTATTGTAAAATGGTAACCCTAGTCGGGCCGTGCCGTCAACGGCTGACTTGTTGAATTATTCAGGCCTAGTTTCTTGTAAGCTTGCGGTTGCTCACTGAAATGTCGGTCCGATGACACGCTCCGTCAATATTTACAGCAAGTATCCCAAGCCAAAAAAAGGTCTCTGCGCGAGATTTTAATTTAGTGTTTATAGGACGGAGGAGGCGGCGGGTCCGCTTCCCCATTTATTTATGAAGTAGAAGCCATCAGTGCTGCAATGAGAATCGCAAAATCGATTATCGCCGAGCTATTTGATGTCGTGCGAGTGTTGTGCGGCTCTCATTGTCGCTGTGGTTTTTACGAGCTGTGGTATAAGTAGTTGTATCGTTCGTAATGACAGTTTAAGTGAGACTGATATCGAGCTCTTGTGATCTAATGAGTGTTAAGAGATGTCGGGTAAACGACCGTCAGCGACAACCCTGGACGGTTCAGTATCGAGAGTTCCGTTAACTGCTGCGTTAATTCCTGTTAAATCCATTAATCATATCAATTTCACACCAATATATATGGTTATATTGCATTGAAGTTGTTGCTATTTAGTGTTAGTTGGTCCTAGGATGTATATTTTGTATTTATATTTAAATGAAAATAATAAATAAAATTATATCGTGTAATTGTGATCTCCACCGATGTTATTTAGCGATTACTTGATTGCCATTATTTTGTTACGCAGAAGTTCCACTCAGATTATTGTCTCACGACAGTCAGATGCTTCCATCAGAGTTTTTTTTTATTATTATTATTATATTTGGTTTTTTTGGTTATCGAAAATCGTGATTATGTATTTGAAATAAAATTAATATGTTATAAAAGTATGAATCAAAATTATATTATTCGCATCACCATGTACCGAATCGATTGTAGCTTGGTTTGTGCCATTTATTTAATTTAAAACTAATTTATTTGTTGTTGTAATGTGCGATGACTCGTGGCTGCACTACTTCCTATTATTTAATAAAAAATATTACCGTTTGGTACTTGGTGCTGTTACTTGAATTGATTTTACGTTAATCATTTTCAATCAAAAAGAAAAATCCAATGAAGAAAATCTATTGTTACCATGATTTAAAATTGTTAATTGTTTGGAAACCGGTCGAACTTTCGTATTGAAAGTGTGTTGTGGTAGTCAAGTCTTTCAGATGAAAGTTTACTGTACAATAGTAGTTTACTGTAAAATATACTATTAATACTTTAATTTATATAAACTGTACATAAAGTAAGATATAATAAGTTTATCAAAAAAAGGAGGAATGATAGAGGGAATAAATAATTTAGAAAATTAATACAATGCTTTTATTACCACCCCTACTTTCGACATGACTTTAAAAATAAATATGTTTATATTGCATAAAACAACAAAGAAAACTTCTATTCAGTTCAGGTTTCTATCAATAAATTTAAATGAAACAGTAATAGACAATGATACGTTTTAATATTTACACCACAAACTTAATTGAAACTAACGTACATTATCTTGTTTGCTAATTATAATTTAATTGTGGTTAACTTCTAAAACTGGTTAATAACTAAACAATTTTATTCCTATTAGCGTCACGGTTTGGTCTCGTGTTGTCGATGGGAGCGACATTTTATGTCGAGCTTCGTATTTTTATTTCGAAATTCCTTAGATCATACACGGTTATAAAAAATAATATGAAGGCATATTATAAAGCATTGTGTAACAAATTGAGGCCAATGAAATTAAAACAAAATCATGAAGGTCTTTATAAAATCACGTTTATTATGGTTGATCGGAACATAACAGATGGCGATAATATTAATTTTAGGATTTTTATGAAAGCGCCATCTGTTGGTGGTAGACGTAACAGCGTCGTGTCGCCACAAGGCGAGTTAAGAAAATTAAATAGTATTTTATATATTAAAATACAATAATCGTCATTGGGCTGATAAAGGAATCAGTGCATTTTAAGTATAACTATGGACGTCGGTAGATATATTGTTAGGAAGTATAATTGTTAGTAACACAGACACAGCGGGATGTATTAGAACATAGAATGAATATTTGTAAGGTGTCATCTACTTTATTATTCTAGCATTACACTTCTCACCAGACAATGTTTGTAAATTTATTTGTTTGTATTGTTCGACCGACGCCCACATATCTATATAACAATCTAAATTCCAATCTAATACATATCTAGGTTCACCGAAAAGCGATAAAAGTAATAGACATATGATTTTTCTGCTGTTAAACATTTTTGGTGTATAAACCTAGTTTCGTAGTTCATACATAGATGTCGTTAGTATTGATTTATTACAGGTGTTTAATATAATCTCTCAGCTAGACTAGGTCCGTGAGCCGCAGCATACGCCGCCATACGTCGCTCGAGTTCCGGCCGGAAGTGACGTATGAGGCCTTGAACCGGCCACGCGGCGCCGTCACCCAGGGCGCAGATAGTATGTCCTGTAATAAAAATTAGTATTTACTGTGCACTATAATGCTCTTTATAATATATAAATTAAATGAAACTAGTATTTTTCGGTTATACTACGCGACTTTCAACTAACTTCAACTTGATTTCAATGAATAATTACTTTCTTAATTTTCTCTACTTATAATTTTTTAATCAAATTTCCACTATAGTCTACCTAAATAAGATAAACATTAAATTAATGCAATTTGATGTTTCTATAACATCTTGAGAAGAGATTTTGCATTTTCGCGCACTTCAGGAGTTATAGAAGAAATATTTTACTTTCTTCTGAAACTATTTTGCAATTCAAATGACAATATCTTATAATAAATATGTTTAAGTTCTTATTAATATCATATACAAACCCTCAATTTGTTTAGATATTTCCCATAGCATGTCGATTTCCTTCGGCGACGCGTTGCCTTCAACAAATCTTGAAATAAAAAGGTTACAATATTAAATATACAAAAGGTACATACATATAATACAATATTTTGGTGTATAAATCTTTGCAACCACTGGACTGTATTTGAATAGACTTCAGATAGGTATTATGTATAATAAAGAATACTTATTTGACACAAACGAAATCACTGGAAGAACTAATGTCTAATAAACTTCAATATTTAAATATAAATTCTAACCAACCTGTATATAATCTTGTTCATCCAAGAGACACCTTCTCTACAGGGTGTGCACTGCCCGCATGATTCATGTTTGTAGAACATAATGAGTCTAGCGATAGCTTTAACTATGTCAGTTGATTTGTCCATGACTATAATGGCGGCAGTTCCCAAGGAAGTTTGCACAGCAACCAACCCATCAAAGTCCATTATGGCTGTTTCGCATACACTATGGAATATAATTTTGGGTTACATACTTTAACTCAACGATTTACTACGTATATTTGTCGCTAGATGTCGCTGTGTAAAACAGAGGTGTTCGTTATTTTAGTTTGCATCTTATTATGTTTTTATTTACATGTATAACAGTGATGTTATTAATTATTAGCGAATATATTATTTAAAATTTAATTTTCCTGTCCATGTAAAAATATTTGTGTCTATATTAAATACTGATTGATAGTAGTATGATAGTATTTTATATACAAACTCTTTGGGTATGAGTGGTGTAGATGATCCTCCCGGTATGATAGCCAGTAAGTTATCCCATCCTCCGCAGACGCCGCCCGCGTGTCTCTCGATGAGTTCTTTGAGAGGGATGCTCATTTCCTCCTCCACTGTACAAGGCGTATTCACGTGACCGGAAATATTAAACAACTTGGTCCCGCTGTTACGAGGTCGACCGAATGAAGCGAACCATGATCCGCCGCGACGACAGATTGTCTAGAATTAAAAAAACTTAATACTGGACAGTTTTATTACAAACAATTAAGGGTTAGGTTCTTTAGGAACAAAAAAATCATGGTACATATATTTTTCTTGCGATAATAACTTCTTCAAGGTAGAGTTCTGATAAGAGAAAAGTATTTATGAAATCTATTTTTGACTTACTTAGAAATGTTAGGATGCAATGTCATTTATATATGTATCTATATATATATATATATATATATATATATATATATATATATATATATATATATATATATATATATATATATATATATATATATAAATCAAGGTCTTTGTCTATGGCACTATGAGAAAATTATATTCATGTTACCGGCGAAACAGCAATGGTCTCGACATTGTTGACCGTAGTGGGACATCCAAAGAGGCCGACATCAGCCGGGAAGGGTGGCTTCAAGCGTGGCTTGCCTTGCTTGCCCTCAATAGACTCTATAAGGGCTGTTTCCTCCCCACAAATGTAAGCTCCGGCCCCACGGTGGACAAAAACATCGAAATTATATCCTGAGCCACACGCATTCTTGCCAATTAAACCAGCTTGATATGCCTATAAAAAATAAATACGTATTTAAAATATATTTTTAATGAAAATTATAAATTATAAACAGCCATTCAACTCACACAATATCATTAACTTATAAAGTGAAGTTAAAATAAAATGCTATAAATTTATCCATAATCAATTAAAAAATATTATTTAATCAAACAAAATGAAAATAAACATGAAACAGTCTACATATCTACTTACCTCAGCAATAGCCACTTGCAAGTTGCTAGCTTCATTATAGAACTCGCCTCTTATGTAAATATAAGCTGCCTGGGCGCCCATAGCTGCACCAGCTATCAAGCAACCTTCAACAAGCTTGTGTGGATCGTGTCTCATGATCTCACGATCCTTACAAGTACCCGGTTCACCTTCATCGGCATTAACAACCAGGTATTTTGGCCTGCCATCTGAGGGCTTGTTCATGAATGACCATTTCATTCCAGTGGGAAAACCTGCACCACCACGACCTCGCAAACCAGATGTCTTGAGCTCATCTAGAATTGGTGTAAATTATGTTATTTATAGAAAAAGAACTATTAACTATCTCAATGATTTTTGCTGTATATCTGGTTTTTAAATTATACTTTAATGATATAAGCACAGATGTATGTGATAGCTCATATTAGAATTGTTGAAAATAGAGAGATTTGAGGAAGGAAATTTAAGAGAAATGACAAAAACGTAACGTAACATGTCATAAATACAATGTATCTTAGCTAAATAACTTTGATATTTCAAAAAACTGAAAAGAACAAGTTGTTATTAATCATTATTATTGTGGGCAAAAGTTGTTTTTAACCTTGAAAGCATAAAAATGCAACATTATGATTACAATATAGTGACAATATGTTTTAATATTAACTTTATAAAGATCTCTTCAACTATGATTTTTTTAATGTACATATTGATTTAATTAACTACTCAAATATGAAATGTTAACAATTCAAAGACACTACTCTTTAATTTTACTATGTGAGCACTATAAAGAGGGACATAAAACAAAATAATGTGCAACTCTTATGTGAAAGACAAAAGAACTATAATTATTGCATTCCAATAAAACAACTTCATTTGATGTGTAATTATTCTGATAACTCAGCTAGAATAAATGAAGTACAACTAAACTAATTAAATCTATTACAATGACACAGAGTAATTACATTAATAATGTCATTCAACTTGAATATAGATCCTAAAACTAAAAAAATTTATATAAAATCAGTACTTACTGACAATCCAGTCTGTTCCTTTCAATATAATATCCTTGGTCTTATACCAGTCGCCCCGCTGCAAAGCTCCTCTCAATCGCCAATCGTGTCTTCCATACAAATTGGTGAAGATCCTATCGCTATCAGCCAGTGGCCCAAAGCTAGTCTTAGTTTGTTGGAACCGTACAGAACCATTATTGACAGTAACTAGGGGTCCGACAAATCCTGAAGATATATGTCAAAATATTATGTAAGATCACACTGCGCGTTAAAGACATAAAGAAGAAAATGCTCAAATCAAGACCATCTTGTTAATATGCACTAAATATATAACAATTCAATGATGGTAGAAACCTTACCTAACTGATTTTTGGACCCATGGATTATTCTCGCCAGCGCACCAGCCATTTTTCCAATTTTAATGTGAACCTCTACTGTCAGAAAATTATGACAATTCTCCACAATAACAACACAATGTCATCATTAAAACATAGATTATATTTGAAGCTAAAATACAAGAAGGTACATTATATAAATAGAAACAAAGATAAAATAATTAATAATAGAAAAATTAAAACAAAAACGATTATTTAAATACGTTAGCTAAAAGTAATTATTTTCCTATTTATTGGATTTTAAAAATAATGAAAATTTAACACTATAATAACTAATCTATTTTCTTAATTCAAATTTATTTAACATTCTTTTATCATAAAAGCATTATATTATAAAATAATAATAATTTTAATATAAATATAAGGAATGAATGCACTCCAAAAATATTATTAAAATGAAATTCTCACCCTTCTAACTTCTAAGGTTTAGGAAACCTTAAGCAATTATGTTTCATAATTTATGAAACGATAACATTTTTGTAATGTATATGAATATTGACAATATCTTCTGACATGTAAAATTCTGTCAAGATTGAAGACCTTTTATTAGGCATTAATTTTGACCTTTACCCGGTGCTATAAATGTTTATTTTACGTGATATTAATATTTATTGTATTTACTTACTTACATTCCTCTAGATTTATTTTGAAAATAATATCATAGCTTAGTTCTCAGTAAATACCTGAAGTAACCACAACGGTTATTAGTTTTTTAAAATAATATCTTTTTGTACCATTAAGATAATATTTTATAATGGCAGCTGTAATTCCTGCTATAACTAAATTGTCTAGCAGGATCATAAGAATTCTCGGTTGTAACCCTGGGCCTATGACATTGCAAGGTACTAATACTTATTTAATTGGAACAGGAAAAAAGTAAGTATTTATTTGTATTATTGCATTTAAATAAAATAATAACAATTATCTATTTCCGATGTTAAACGTAATTATTTTCACAGCCGCATACTACTTGACACGGGTGACAAAAATGTTGGAGAATATCAAAAACATTTATCAGATGTGGTAAATTCTGAACAGTTGAATATAGAACACATAGTGTTGACACACTGGCATCACGATCACATTGGTGGGGTTGAAAACTTATATGGGTCTATTGCAAGTATGTTTTTGAAGGCAGTATAATTTAAGATTTTCAAACACATTTGTGTAATATAAAATTTATATGGCAACATGAAATTTTAGAAGCACCAAAAGTTTGGAAACATAAATGTGATCCTAGCGATAGACCAGATGATGATTTACCAAAGGAAATCCCACTTAATTGGTTGTCGGATGGACAAGAAATTAAGGTAGAAGGTGCGACAGTAAAAGTGCACCACACACCGGGACACACAACAGATCATGTTGTATTTATGTTAAAGGAAGAAAATATACTCTTTAGTGGTGATTGCATACTCGGTGAAGGCACAGCTGTGTTTGAAGATTTATATACTTATATGAAAAGTTTACAAAAAATTCTAGACCTGAATCCTGAAACTATATATCCTGGCCATGGAAATGTTGTTGATGTAAAATATTTGATTTAATATGATTATTCATGTTACTTTACTGTATAATTTATTAATTATATTTCTTTCTGTTTTAGAATCCAATAGAAAAAATTAAATATTACATTGCTCACAGAAATCAGAGAGAGGAACAAATTCTTGAAACTTTAAGAAATAATTGTGATAAGCAATTAAATGAAATGGATTTGGTTAAATTGATATACACTGAGACACCGGAACATCTTTGGGCCGCTGCTGCTTACAATGTTAATCATCATTTAACAAAATTAACCAAAGAGAATAAAATAAAATGTGTTGATAGAGATGGTGAAACAAGATGGCAGTATGTAGTTGTGCAAAGTAACTTGTAATATATTTTTATTGGCATTACAAAAATGTACTATTGTTATTGTTAAATCATTAAATAAATTTACAGCCTTTGTTACAATTCTTTTGGGTCTTAATAAAACCTCTTTTCATTGGATAACCGAGTTTATTAAACTTAAATATAAAATTTAACACTTGCGGTATCCAATTCCGGGATGACTTTCAAAATATACATTTAAAAAGAGCATTGGTCGCTTTATATTTTGGCTTCACAGAATTCATTATACATATATAAGAGGAAATAATTTGATATGAACTAAATGATGGTACCATAATTAATTTTATCAACATTTTTAATAAATACTGTAGTTGTTTTGTAAGTGTACATATTACAATAATTACCTTATTAGTTTAGCATCGTATATTCAAAAATGATATTAATAGAATAGTTCGTTAGGTTTCGTTATGATTAATTAGATAATGGCTTAATCAGAAAACAGTTTAATGTAATGTACCTAACTATGAACTTTCTTTGCAATTCAAGAATTCAGTGCTTGTTACCTTACGTTAGCAGTTTCTCATAATTCCTTGCACTTGTGTCAATGTATGATATGAAAAAAACGAAAACCTTAATTTGTATGCGATGTAAAATTGTACTAAGCATACAGATAGATCATTAAGATGCACAAATGATATAGAATATTATGAGTTCGTAATACAGTTTACTACAAAAAACATTGTAACTAATAGCCTTTTTTGATGTTCAAATTTATAAATATATTTCATGGTAATAAAAAATAAAAACAATATTTTTATTCACAACTATGGTTCGTGTTGACAGTTAACAGAGCCGCAGAGATCATTTTGATTGGAAGGATTTATAAGAAAAAGTATGGTTTAATGCATTCTTTATGGAGGAAAATTTTAATAGATATTCTTATAGTTATATAATCATATAACATAATACAAAAAGTGGATTATGTCGACGCGATCTGGGAATTATCTATAACAATATCATTGTTATTCGAGGCGCGGTCGTTTTGATTGATGTCTGTCTGATTGACCGTAAGATTTATATTTAATGTAGTCCAACAGATATTCCTTTGTAACCGGATTAAGGATGCTCTCCTTTACAGCTGTAAGAAGAAAAATAATTTGATAAAGTTCTTTATTAAATTACATAAATTGGTAATACAAATAATTACACATAACTAAGGGTCTTTCCTTTATTTTGTAGGGCTAATGCCATATGTTATGAATCATGCCAGATATATAACTACCTAACCGTCAAATAAATTCGTTTGGTAGTTTGAGTGACCTAAGCTGTTGGAACAGTCGTTTAGTTCATTTATGTAACAAACAAACGTTAGAAAACATTAAAATGACTTTTGTTACTAATAAGTAATACAAAGTATGAATAATAAAGGAAAATTTTATATCTGTTAATAATGACCTTCATAAAAACTTACCCATAGCTGTTGTGTAGGAGTTAGGAAATGACTTATCCGTTCGTTCCCTCATGAAGACCCATTGGCCATTGTACAGCTTGCATTCAATTATCTTGTTGTTTAAATCCTTGATAGTCTTATTATATGGTAGGCATCCAAAACGAATATTCGATCCGCCGACATATAAGTTGCCTTGCGTTTTAGTAACAATTCTGGTAAAGAAAATTAAAAAAAATTTAAAGAAAAGTTCTTAAAGTACTAATTGTCTGTTAACGAATACACTGGCACGCGTGAAACAGTTAATAGTTGACTTTATATAGTGAAATGCCTTAATTTAAAAAAAGCTACTACTTTTAATCCGATGGGCTAAGTACCAACCAAAGCAAACCGACTTTCATATTAAAAAAACTGCATCGCAATCGGTCGATCCGTTTGAGACCTACGATGCTAAAGACATACAATAAACACAGCCATCGACAACAGTATAACCTCTTTTTGTGTCGTTGGTAAAAAATAATATACACAAATACCCAACAATTTATTAGTTTAATGACGATATTTATTACCTTTAAACTTGTCAACCTCACAACAAAATAAGCAACTGTATTGACTAACGGTTATGTGGCGTCGTAAAATTATATTAAAAGTAAAAAATAAAATTAATATGAATTAAAAAAATATATTTTTTTTTATGTCATACCCTTCTCCGCTTTCTTTTTCTATAACAAGTTTAAAGTCAATGCTGTTTAGTTCACTCGGTTTCCACTTTAATATGTGTTCGCAGGGACCGCCTGTGTAGGGCTACAAAAAAATATCACACTAAAATTAATATAATATTTATAGTTTTATATATAAATAAAATCTATATGGCATATGACCAATCAATACATATGAATGAAACAAAAACATTAGTTGTTTATTTAAAGGATAAAAAACTAAGATGCTCTTCAATAATATATTTTTATAATATAAAACCACAACTAATGGTTTCACAATTTTACCTTTCAAATAGCTGATGCTATAATTATATTTTAATGGGGATAACGTTCAGAAACATGAATAGAAATTAAGAATGATTCATTGACACAGATAGGATTTGAACCTACAACATCCCAAATATAACTTTGCAATCACTTTATCTATTAAGTTATTGTGATACAAATTAATCTAATTGGAACAAAATATTGCTTTTGTTGTTGTTATTAATCTTATTTGTGGCAATAGACGAAATTTCTCAGCATTCCATGGGTTCACCATGTGGGTGTCGGGTCCATAGTTGCAGGGAGAGGAGCTTCAACAGTGACTGGGACTTGTGACCCAAGTGTAGGTTTAAGGGACACCTATCCAAAGCGCGTTCAACGCTCAACTCCACCATTCAAGCTCCTCTCTCTACCCAATATATATAAATACTAGAAGACCCGGCGAACTTCGTATAGCCCTATAATCAAGAAATATCTGTTACGTTTTTTTATTTATATTTTTGGAGTTTACCTATGAAAGCCATAAAACTCCGTCTTTTGAAGTGCGACAGAATGATTGACATATTAGTTAGTTGCCAAATTTAAATTCCAAAAAAAAACGTTTGTATCAACAACTACTAATAAATTAAAAATTAATTAAAAAAACATTGTCCAGCGCAGAAATCTGTGAATCTAAACTATTCCCAGAACACACACAAAAAATTTCATCAAAATCAGTCCAGTCGTTTGAGAGAAGTTCAGTGACATACACACTCACAGAAGAATTATATATGTAATATATAAAGATTTGTACCAGTTCCGATGGTTGAAAAATGAGTCCATCGGGTTCATGATGCAGTGTCCTTATAAACTTTTCCTCCAACAAGCTGTGAGCCATCCTTACATCCCAGAAACGTTTTATGATAACACTGAATGGTTCCAATTCTTTTCTTATATGACCACTCACTATAGCTCGATTTCTTAAAAAAAAAAGATTATTTTGTTCATGATTTAAGATACATCTTAGGCTTTTAGTTCCACTTTTTCTAATGTTACAGATAATGGCTTTAGAAGCTTTTGCTTGTCACAGTAACAAACAAATACACATACACATAGTTATTAAATATCTTTGAAATAATCATTAGTTGAAAGCAAAACAAAGTTTTTTTTTATAATATTAAATGAAAAACGCATCAAAACTTTAGCACTGTACGAATAAATGTGTTGTGATGTACTATTAATGAATATATAACGTTCATTTAAAAACTTTTCGTTTCGAACTTTCAAAATTTGAACTGTAGGAAGATAATTATGATAATTTTGTATTTTCTTAATTTCAAATATCATTATTCTGTAGTATTGTATTATATGTATTATTCTGTATGGATCTATGGTATACAAGTAAAGAAAGTTTTTCTCATCCACAAAGTCTAAATAAATTATTATCAAGATCAAAATATAGCAATATTTTTAAATATTTAATATAAAACAAGTTAATTTAATTAAATTTATTAGTGATCAAATTAAACATCATAAAAATATATTATGGTTAATTCTTAACCCATTTTTCTTAAATTTTTAGACTATCTTTAATTATTAAAATTGTCTGTTTTCTCTTACCTAGGATTAACAATTTCCTTTTCTATACAAAGAAGTCTCACTGGATAAAAGTGGTCTTTGCCTACATTTATATCTTCAAACCTTATTATATCATAAACTAAATATCTCGGTTTTTCTCTACCATCAACTTTGTCTATAACCATTTCCTGAGAACAAAAAATATATAAATCTTCTTACTTATATTTAATATATGCCAATAGAATATAATAAAAATTGAGGAAATTTTAAATATGTGGATTAAAAAGAATCTATTTCATACAAATTATAGAATAATTAATATAATAATGCGTATTGCATGAGAAAATAGAAATTAATGTTATACATATATAATATTCTAGCTGTAATATTTATAATGGTTCATTTAATAACCCACTCCATCTAGTAAAGTGTTCCTTAGATGTCTCGGTTTTGCGTTATGAGGAAATTTTAAATTCTCCACTTGAAATATACAATTGTCTCTATCTATCATGTAAACTGCGTCTTCGTCTTCAATAAGCATCATGTATCTGAAATGAATTAAGATTATTTTTAACAAACTTGCTCACTAACTTATAATAATATAAATACACAAAAATTCCTATATTCAACATTATATATGTTCATATATGTATAAGTACAAAAAGCAGTATTTATAAAATTACATATGATTTCAATACATAAACTGAATATATGAATTAAAAATTATTATTAATTTATATAAATAATGTACCTAACACCATCGGCTTTCCAAGATACTTGATATGGCATATTTTTCAAATGTTCTATATTTTTCCTAGTCATTGAAACAGGTTGAGCTCCTGGGAAATCACTCGGTTTCCACTTCACATATGAGGATGCTTTCGCACGTATCGCTTTGATTCTTGTAATGTCGGTTAATAATGTTATTTTTTCGTGTTCTATCATGAATTTTTTGTTTTTGAATTTCTCCTCCCTTAAAATTTATCTATTATTTAAATGAAACTAATATTTTTCGGATTATACTACGTGACATCTCGTCTGCCCGTGATCACGGTTGCTGAAAAGTTGCCGAAAATTCGGGAGTATGTAGATTTTTACAAAAAATAATGTCGCGTAGTATATTACGAAAAATATTAGTTTCATTTAAATAAATAAAACTCGCGAAAAACTTAGATCTCATTATGTCTATTATTCTATGAATGGAGTGTTATAATAAATTAATTCTATATAATTATAGTAATAATAAACTTGTTGCTATAGTACTGTTTTATATCTGATGACAAATAATTCAGATCTATGAAATCTCAATACTGCAAAGTCATGAAAATAGAAAAATATTGAAATAGCATCTAGCTACTTACAAAATTTATCTTCTATATTTATAAGAGATTTATTACTTTTATTTATAGTATAATCATACCTCCTTTTTGAAGAATTACTCTGTGAGTGACTAGAGCCCTCTCTGTCATCATCATCATAATCAATTTGTTCTTCTGTGAATTAAAATAGAATAATTATTGTAATATATATTAAAAAACTATTTAAAAGCTCTTGACTCAATTCTATGATTATTTGCTTATAAATAATTATTTCAGCTTCTTTAGTATAATAAATAAAAACAGAACCTATATTCAAATGTTTAGATTTTAGACAGATTTTGTTTTAATTAAGATTTATTAGATTGCTTTATATTATGAATTATCTGCATTATTTTATATATGTACATCAGATTATATTTTGTTACTCCTTAAAAATATTTAATATTCATTTACCATCACACCAATCAGGTTTCATGGGAGCCTCCATTGAAAAATCATTATCAAATCTTTTTATTAGTTCATCAATATAATCTTGCTTGTAAATACCGGGCGGTCTAAAATCACATCACAAAATTCTATATAAAAACTGTGGTATTAAAGAATGTATAACAGGAATTTGATCTACTAATATATATTTTTTTCATGTTGGAACAATATTTACCAAAAAGAAAAAATTGCATACTACAATATTGTTACTTTGTGATATAGTAATGTATTAAACATTTATCGTAATTCCTTGCCATCAAACAGATACATGTTACATTGAAATATAAAAAAAAAACAAAACAAACCTCTCACGAGCGAAATAAAGGATGGCAAAATCTACACCACAATCTTCCTGCATTATCATATAGGCGCAGAGAAGAAAACCAGTTCTGTTAAATCCATGAGTACAATGGACTCCGATTAAATCATTTGGATTTTGTTCAATAAAATCACTCACAACATTTATGAACTGTCTGAAATTTGTATGTTTAATGTTATTATAGGTCACATAGGTCTTTAATATATCATTATTGGTATAAAACAATAATTAAGTACTTGGTTTGTTGAACTGAAGGTGTTTCCCCATGACCGCGACATGATAATTTCTTATATATACACCCTCTCTGCTCAACTTCTGCTCTGTCGTAAAATCTAGATGTATTTGTTAAATCTATCCATAAACCTAATCTTCTCTGTAATATTTAATAAATTATTTATTATAAGCAATGTCAAAGGAAAGTGTATCTTTAAGATGTTATATTGAAAAAATCAATTACAACTTACTTTATACTTTTTAACGTAGTCAAAAACCATTGATGGTGTAAATCGATACATTTCAGGTACATTGTGATTAAATTTTGAGTCCAGGGGTGTTTTAAAAGCAACAAATTTATCTGAAATTGGTTTGTTACTTAAACGTGGACATTTAAGCCATCGATTTGGCAGCTGATCCGACATAATTTTTTATATAACAGAAATTCTTCAAGTCACTCTTTCTTATTTATTTTAATGTTTTATTTTAACTTCATTCCCGTTATTTTACTATATTTAGACAATCACATATCAGTATACATGTCGTAGAAACATATGCGTAATGAACAATGAAGTGAATAAATAATCGATTTTTTTTAGTTCGAGCACTTGTTTTTATCATCGATTTTTATATGAATTGCACAATATAAATCGATTTTCATAAATTATACCATTCGAGAGATGAAAAAAATGTAAATAAATTTACTCAAGAATCACTTAAATTTATTTTAAGAAATATAGTCCCACTATATTTCTTAAAAAAAAAAATTAACCAGCTTTATTTACAACGATGTAATAATATGTGATACTTTTTGTAATTATTTCTTTTTATTTTTAAATCCAGAAATAATTGATGTTGACCATAAGAACTTCTTCCAATGATAAAACAAACCAAATCTGCTAGCAAGTGTTTCCTAATTTTGAGATCAAACATAATATTTCTGATTTTTGTTATTTTTAGTAAAAAAAAATATATTTAAATACTGAAAAATTTAAACGAATAATTCAGATGTGTATTCATAATCTAAAAATCTCACAACGGCTTATTTTTCATACTTATATATTGAATTTAACTATCATCAAAAATCAGTGATGTAAAAAATCGATTATTAGACACGATTTTTTCGACTCAATGTCACTTTCCGACTATTGAAACTTTTGACGTTAATGAAAAGGTTTTTTTAAAAATATATTGTTTTAAATAAATACATTATAAATAAAAACAAATTGTTTGTTGTACACAAGATAAAGTAAATAAATGTTATTAACATTAAAAAACAAACTTTAGCAAGTACATACTTTTAAGCACTGTTTAATATATTTATTAATCAAATAAATCCACGGTGTGTAAGCGTAACTTATAAACTCTTCAACTATGCCGAACAACATTTTTTTCTATTTTTTACCTTGTGTTGAAATTGGTTCAACACAAGTCTTAACATATATCTATCTGATGATGTGTAGGATTGATATGCCTAATTAAAAATTAATAAATTTCATATCGATACTTTTCAACTCATGTGATATACGACCGATTACTCTTAATTTTCATACGTGAAACAAACATTCACTGCATCGAATTTATTACGACAGTTTTGTTGTTATATTTGTGAACCTAGCAACATTCAAACGTAAAAGGTTGTTGACAATTTCAGTAACTTAAAGAATGTATATATCAATTTCTTCTTCTTCCCCAGTATGACAGAAAGAGATATAGTGTCTGTTATTGTAATGTTGGCGGCGCTTCTAGTTGGTATTTGCCCAGAGCCAGCCTGCCATTTTGTGAAATAAAAGGAAGATAAAAAATAGTTTTATGGTGTTAAAATTTTTCAATAACGTCATTGCCATTTCTACCAAGGCCCAAAACAAATGTTTAAATGGACGCATCGTCCATTATAACTCAAGTGTCACGGGATGACGAACAATTAAACAACTATGGATCTGAAAGAGGTAAAACTAAACCCAGCTACACCTGTTACCCACTGCCATGAAATTAGAGCGTATAGTGTTACCTTTCAACGAAACGTATAAGTTTACTACTGATGGTTCTAATGTTTTAATAGAATTGTGGTCGGTATATACTCGTATTATTTTTATTGTGAGAACAACGCTGAAGTAAACAATTCAAACGTGTGGCTGAGATATCATTCTCGCAAGCAACCTTGAGAATTCGTCTTTTACGGCACACCCAGAGTACGAACGAACTTCCTTGAGTGCGGTGTCAAGTTTGGCCGAATTGTTTGTTATAGGGTCTTCACCTGGCGGACAGCAAAATAACGAGGATGGAACGCCAGTTTCTGGCTCCACTCCATTGGGGAGCAAGAAGTCGAGTGGCGGTGGAGGTTTCCTACGATCTTTACTGTGTTGTTGGCGTGGGGGCCGCGGAAAAGGGCCCCCCGGTGGAAATGGCACCAACAGTATCGATGGCAGAGCATCACCCCCCCTTCTTGTTATGTCAGACCATGCACCGCGACCATTATTACCACCAGTGAGACATCAGGATATGCACAAAAAATGTATGGTCATAGATCTCGACGAAACCTTAGTACACAGTTCTTTCAAGGTAAGGTTTGTTTATATATATTTTTTTATTATCAGTGCTATTTATGTAATTTAAAGTTCACGAGCCTATTTACATTTTGACTTTAGTTCTGTTATCATTGTGTAATGGTTAGATATCTAGATTATTATGAAATCAGTCATCATAAAACATAAACACTACATCATAATATAGATTTGGTTTGGTTTTCAATTAGAATTGTGTCCACAATACAGTCTGTTATACCTTTATTGCCGATATTCATACTGGAATTTATCTATTATCTATATATAATAGTATTTACTTATCTTATTATGCAATTATCATAGCTTGGTTATTGTTTTATTCAGTTGTTGTTATCTAGCAATACAAAATTTTTATTAATATAGGTTTGTCGGTAAATCAGTTATAATAGCTTCTAAGTTTTCTAAATAAAGACAGGTGTCAGGCTTCCTATGGAACTAACTATACCTGAGATATTTAAATAAAGATCAAACAATTATATTTATTTACAATTTTAACAATAACAAAAAAAATATTTTAAGTAAAGTTAAATCGTCCCCTCGGAATTTATAATATTTATCGTCAACCTCATCTGTCTATAACTATGGATGCTGTAAAGTAATTGTAGAATTGGGTAAACTATAGTACATATAATATATTTCGTAGTCAGCCAAAGTAGTGGAGTTTTATTTGTGCGCTATTAAAAAAAGTGACTTAAAATATACATACAAAAAGGGTACAATATTCATAATGACACTATTATTTATATAAATATCTATATATAAAACCTATATAATTAATTGCATTTTAGAAGAACAATATGTAAACATGCCATAATACAGCCACGGGCAAAAGTATTAGGCACCCTACAGTAAGACAAGTTTTAGGGTGTTTTAGCATAGCGAGTGTAAATAAAACTGCATTTATGATTACAATGGTTTATTTTAAGAAAATAATTAATATTTTGTAGGTCCACCTTTTGACTTAATAACCGCAGCCACTCTTTTTGGCATTGACTCTACCAGCCTGAAACATTCTTCTCTTGATATATTTTTCCATTCCTGCTGTAACGCGGCCAATAGAGCTTGTTTATTGCTAATCGAGTGCCTGCGGATATTTTTCTTTAAAATGGACCAAATATGCTCAATCGGGTTGAGGTCTGGTGATTGTGGTGGCCAGTCTAAGAGATCAATATGATTTTCAGCAAACCACTTCATGGTATGCGCGGACTTGTGGCAAGTGGCGCTGTCTTGCTGAAATTTCGGGCCATCGGTGTTTGTATCACCGAAAATTTGCGTTATCGACGTTGCTAGTGCTGTTTCCAGAACTTCAGTGTATTTAACACTATTCATTCGTCCCTCACACAACACCATTTCGCCCACTCCGTCGGCAGCCATGCAGCCCCAGATCATTATTGAGCCTCCACCATGCTTAACAGTGGGAACCACACATTCTGGGTTGTATTCTTCGCCAACCCTTCGCCTAACATAAGTCACACCGGGTGTTCCAAAGACCTATGCCAAACGAAAAAAACACATTTATTTTCAAAGTTATTATTTTTCTTGCAGTACGTTATTTTAAAAATATTTATGTGTTTTAATATTGTACATAAAATAAATAACAATACCTCAAAGTTAGATTCGTCTGACCACAGTATGTTGGACCAATCTTCCACTGACCAATCTCTATGTTTGAGTGCCCACTCCAACCGATTTTTCTTATTGTGTTCTGACAGCCACGGCTTCTTCCTTGCTTTACATCCTTTTAATCCAGCTTCAAGAAGTCTTCTTCTCACAGTATAAACACTCACTGAGCTGCCTTTTGCCTCAGATAATGCTGCAGCGAGCTCTAAAGCAGTTTTTTTCCTGTTTTGTAGAGACTGCCTAATCAACAATCGATCTTCCCGTTCAGTAGTAACTTTTCTTCTGCCTGTTCTTGGTCTATTTTCATGGGTGCCAGTCTCTTTGAAGCGATTTATAGCATATTGAACTGCACATCGCGAGCACTTCACTTCTCGGGCTATTTTAACCTGAGACATGCCTTGTTCAAGTAAAATCTTAATTCTTAGACGCTGTTCAGCACTAAGTTCAGATTTTTTCGGCATGATTAATACGTTTAATGTTAGTCTTTAGAATTGTGATAGGAATAGTTGCGTAGAAGACGTGTATGTTCACTGCAAGCACTGATAACACACTTTAACCCGAAACGCAAAAAAAGCAAATTCGAAGAAACACCGCTTAGGAGCACACCTGGATGTCATAAATATTTTCTTTTATCTTAATTTGGTTAAAAATTGCCGCTAATACAATAGCTAAACCATAAAACACAGACTTGACCGCAATATAATTAGATAGTGACTAACAATAGGGGTGCCTAATACTTTTGCATGCAGCTGTATATATTTTCATTCAGTTTACTGTGTCATTAAAACAAATGAATGTTGAATGAATATTTTATATAAAATAATTAAAAAGTAGGTATTTTAGGTTTATAATTATTATAATTGTCTTGATTACATTTACTGTTAGTTAAATTAAACAATATAAATGATTGATTCACATTTTTGAGTGTTGAATACAAGATAATTGTGGAAGTATTTAAAATGTCATACTAAATACAATTATGAAGTGTTGTACGGCTATTATTATTTATTACTATAATTTTTAAATAAATTGTTCTATACTTTTCTATAAATTAGTTCTTAACAGCATTCATTTGACATTAAATCACCGATTTTAATTTATGAATGAAATTTATTCCAGCTTACATTTTTTTACACATAAATTATAAGTTATCGGGTAATAAATATTTAAAAGGAAATTCCACTTATATAATAACCCATAATTATTATAGATTATGTTTTATACAAACATGCATGAGGTCACTACTAGAATATACAATTATGTACATTGGCTGAGTGTTAATTTATATTATAATATTTAGACATCAGGCATTTCTGCGTAATATGAAATACATTTTTCGTAAATAGATCATTATCATAGATATAAGAGGAATTAAATCTGGCTAATGTTTTGGAATTCTAATAAGAATGTTTCGTTTTTTTTTTATATAATAATGATTTTCAGATATACATATTATTGTACATTTCAACTTATGTAGAAAATATTTTCAGCAACCACAAAAGTTGCTGAAAGATGAATTCAATAGAAGTTTTAAGTATTGATATGAAATAATTTTCTTATTAATAAGTGACAATGCATATTGTTCTGTATGAGTGTGTTAGACGTCTATATTAGTTTTTAACGGTCGTAATATTAAAAAAAACAAGGCGATTTCTTCCTATTAACTTGTATATAATGAACAAAGAATGATAAGACAATTAACAGTTGTTTAAATGAAATGAATGAATGAACTGTAATTTTACATTTTTATGTGTTAAATATTTGTTATCGAATTATTTCGAATAATTTATTCATTCTCATACATTTGTTTTTTTTTTTATCCATTGTAATGAAGGAAGACAAAGACGATTCTGTCATAGCTTTCACTTTTTTGATGTTATCTAATAACCAAATAAGTCTGTGTTGACTCATTCGTAAGGAAGCCTGGTCTTAATAACTAGCTAATTGATCTTACTGAACTTGCTATGGTATATTGAAATTAAAATAACTTTAATGTATTAAGTGGCCCAGAAAATGCATTGAAGATGAAAATAGCTTCTAAATATACTTTTTTTCATGTTCCAATTTAGTAATTAAATGGCGTAAATTATTATATTATGGACAATTGAAGATATATGTAGAAAAATACATATAAAGAGATTTAAGATTTTCGCGATTACTCATTTAAATGAAACTAATATTTTCGGACTTACTACGCGATTTTTTATTTTTGACTATAAACTACATACTCCCGACATTTCGGCTACTTTACAGCAACCGTGATCTCACATCTTGTCTGTCCGTGATCATATTTAAATACATATAAAATATAAAAAAATGTTTTTGCACTTAAGTTATAATATTAACTCAATTTTTTTTATATTACGTTTTTTATTATTTTGGTGTCAAATTATTTTAGATTTAAGCACGTTAAGCATCGAATTCGATTTGGGAGGGCAACCTTAAAGAAATATTAAATAGCTATTTTTTTTATATATTTTGAAATTTTTTTAACTATTGATTATTTTACATATTTAAAAAGTAATGTTTCGTTGAAAATAGAATATAATTTTAGCTCGGAAGTTGAAGGAACTCTGTAGACTGTTTCACAATGATACGCATGCGTTTTGAGTGATAACGTTTTTTTTGCATATAAAAAATGATTTTATTATATTTATACATTTTGTATGGAAAATGTATAAAATTTCTTAATCGATAATTCATCCCAGGATGCATCAGGTCGTTGCCTTACTAAGGGGATATAAATTTCTGTCACAATAACTATTGTTTTACTTTCAAAAGAATCTCTACGTGATCAGAATTAATATTCTATTTATAAATAAAATGAGAATAAAACTGGAAATAGTCAATAAAGTCGTGTATTTAAGTCACTTTGAACATTTATTTATATGTCTAAAACTCTTTCCAAATGAATAAATTTAATAATATCTTTTGAACTGCTTAAATATGTCGAGGAAGTATATTTATAATTTAGATCAATAAAGTTTATGATTTAATTACATAAATTATGTGGTGTCGCGTTTGTGTTGTTATTTTTACGTGGGATTCTTACAGTTTACCAGTGACTAGTGAGTCAGTCGACTACAATGCGCATTAATTAGCTTCATTATGTTTTCATAACGCTGCCATGGTTTTTGTTGATATTCATAGAAGTATATTAATTCTCAAACATGTCGTTGTCTTATAAAAATACGTATAATTGGAACTTTATTCTTGAAATTTAATTTTGGTTCATTTAAAATAGACATGATTGATATATTTATTTTTAAAATACTAACTGATTTTTTTTTGTAATTGCAACAATTCTAAATATTCGTCACTAGTTATTCGTCCAGACTTTACTTAAGTTTTTAGAGTAAATTGGATGTTAGAATGATACTTATATGGCAACCCTATCCGAAGGGTTGGCGGGAGTATCAAGGGATATCTGTCATCATTGTTAAGTGACGATGTATATTTCGCGCGCAAATTGTTATGATACTAATTGTAAGATACATATTGACATGGAATAAAGTTTGCCGCTTTATGCCTATAACTTTTCAGTGAGTTTACAACCTTTTAAAAACATTGTTTCTCAAACCTATGTTTTGGTACATTCCTCTAATAATTAACAGGGTCTTTTTATTTACGGTTAATCACTATAATTTGAACAAACAACGTAAAACTGCTTGATTATCTCGGAACTTGTTTTATAAACGCAGTGATGTATATTCTATTGGTAGTTCGATCGAAGTAGAAGATTGAAACTTTATATTCATTTGGTCTCTTTAAGTGTTAATAAACTAAATTGTGTTCCCAGAATTTCTTTAATATTACTGTGTTAAAATCTGTGGAAGAATATCGTAGAACAGAAAATTCTATAGACTTTTTTCAATACTGTATTTGACTGATTAATATGATATTCCAGATATCTTTTATATCCGTTGTTATGAATGTCAATGAAGACATCAAATAATGATAAGAGCTTTATCAATATGTTTCATAGATTTGTGATCAAATCAGATGTTTTAAATTTGACAAATTACTTGTCGCTTTATAGGTACTTGTTATGGCGAACTAATTGATGTCATGATATGCAAGGACATTTTTTATGTGTGTGTGAATGTGCATGTGTGCGTGTGTTTTATATTTATTTATGTACTTAAGCTTACATGGACGGGAAATACGTGGATAACATTAAAAACAGTCCAATGATAAACTGGCATGAAATAAAACTTGCTAATCTATGCTAATAATGATTTACATAGTGTAAATAAAAAAAAATATATTGCTCGTTAAAGAAAATGCGTGGAATGTATGGGACGGGTAAAAATTATTGGTATATTCAATTTCTAATATCTGCTTTATGTTAATGAGTGAAAGTTGGATTCGTATGGATAAGCTATGCTATATAGATAAATAAATAATACTTGATTTGGAAGGTATTAAGGCTCATGAATGTTACTGATAGTTTATTACGTTGGCAGCCAATCAACAACGCTGATTTCGTGGTACCAGTGGAAATAGATGGTGCCGTTCACCAAGTATATGTGTTGAAGAGGCCGCACGTCGATGAATTCCTAAGAAGATGCGGTGAATTATACGAATGCGTGCTCTTCACCGCTTCATTGGCGAAATACGCGGACCCAGTCGCTGACTTATTGGATAGGTGAGTTCAAATAAAATAGTTGTTAGTAAATAATATTACCTCTATTTGTCAAGTTTTTTTTGTCCAATATTGAGTAATTTCGTCCAATTTGATTGTCAAATACTGAAACACCTATGATAATTAAAATTAAATATATTTAATATTAATACTACAATCAAGTAAGTGAAAGAAAGCTGATTTTATTTCAGTTTTATATCTAGTAATGTGTTCTTTAGTTATATATTTTATTGATGAATATTTATTTGTTAAATTAAATTTTAATTATAATTTGTTATATAATAATATTTATATAAAATGTATAGAATAAAAATATATACATAGTGATGTAAAGAGTTCAACGTCTTTTGGTCGTATTGAGTGTAAGTTGTAACAAAACAATGGTATCAGTATAATATAAAAGCAAAAGGTCTAGTGAAAGGCGCTAAGTACGTTTTGTTCGTACGTTTATCATAAGTACGTCGGCTGAAGGACTACGATGGATACTTCAATAACACCTCTTTTGTTGTTTAAAAATCATAATAAAGGATTTTATTGTATTTTTTTTGTATTGTAGACGCTTATTTGGTGTTGCCTACCTAAAAAATTTAAGCCCTAAACTTAATATTGCCAAATATATGTATGTTATGTAAAATAAATTACCAAAAAGTATTTAATGAAGAGGTAAAAAGTGATTTTTATATTTTTCGTTGAATCATACACATGTAAGTGTGTCAAGTATTTTAAATTTCGTTTTTTTTATATTTTTTTACAAATTTATGGTATAAGATTAAGAGTGCGTAATATATTTCGTTAACCCGAATTTTTAAATAATTTTTAGTGTTTAATTTATACAATTAATAACCTTTACTTTCATTTATATTTTTTTAAAGATAAAGTTAACAAAATATCACTATTGAAACCTGAAAGCTTTCAATGTATGTATGTATGTAGGTTGAGGTGTTATTAAATGGCATAAATAATATATAGTCTCACATAAATATATAAATTATAATATAATATAAAAAAAACCATTGACATTATCAAAAAACTATCTGTTCAGAACCCTTTATTTTATTTATTAAATAGTTTTGACTCAGACTATGCTAAGAAATCCATTTTGTACTGAACTATTGAAGTCTCTATGTATGTTTATATATATAAGAGGATATTTATTGCACATAAATTTACATATTAATACAAGTCGCAGTTGTACTAAGGAATAAATAATTATTTCACAATGTCAAAGTATACATACCAGTTAAGAAGACTTTAGTTTGTATTGCAAATAAATTCGTAATATTATACATAAAAAAACTGTACATTGTGAACATTTATAATGAACATTTGTGAACATTTAATATGACCATTTCTGAATACTTATTCAATAATAACATTGATGAAAATTCAGTACGAAAATGTGTGACATTTCAATACGACTATATGGGGACCATTTGAGTATCTGTGACCATTCAATATGAACATTTGTAGACATTCAATACGAACATTTGTGAACATTTAATATGGTCATTTCTGAATATTCAATAATATGATCATTTGTGAACATTCAATATGATCATTTGTGAACATTTAACATGAACATTTGTGAACATGATTCCAGATGGGGCGTGTTCCGTGCTCGTCTATTCCGGGATAGCTGCGTGTTCCACCGCGGGAACTACGTCAAGGATCTGAACAGCCTGGGGCGGGATCTGCGACGAGTCGTCATAGTGGACAACTCACCGGCCTCATACATCTTCCACCCTGATAACGCTGTGAGTCACTATACTATACAACTTATATATATTGTGAAAACTTCTCTTTGTTTGGCTCCAGAGAGCAATAAAAACTATAGAAATTTCGTCAGATATATATTATTTTATTGTAGTAAACGTAAAAGGGTATTATAAAAATACTAGCTGCGCCCCGCGGTGTTAACCGCGGATTTCCGGGATGTAAGTAAGCCTATGTGCTATTCCTGGACGTCAGCTTCCTGTATACAAAATTTTATCAAAATCGGTTCAGGGGTTTGAGCGTGATGAAGTAACAAACATACACACACACTCACACACTTTCGCAATTATAATATTAGTAGGATTAAAGCTCTTTTCTCTATGCAATTGGAACGTGATACATGTATGTATATTCATTTGTAATCATTTATTCATTAAATGTAATGATGTTTCCAGGTGCCGGTCGCGTCGTGGTTCGACGACATGACGGACTCCGAGCTCCTCGACCTGATACCGTTTTTCGAGAAACTTAGCAAGGTGGACAGTGTGTACACAGTGTTGCGTAACTCCAACCACCCATACAACCCAGCGCAGAGCTCGCCCACATAGCGCCCGCGATACGGCGCGTGCTCGACTCAGCTAGTGTTGCACACTCGCGAGCACTTGCGCGAGCAGCCGGGTCACGCGCATGCGCACGAGCACGCGCTCACCCTCCTAGGGACGATCATCAAGAAAGGAGCCGACTTCGTCTTAAGTGCCAATTTTGCCTTCTGGTTAGTAAGGACGTTATTTGTACCTATTTTACATATTAGGTATCTGTTAGTTCGTAAGTCCGTATAATGTGTCTGTGGTCGTTCTATCCTATGATGTTTAGCTTCCGCAACTATTTCTATTCTATTCCTCCGATTTTATCGATTTTAAATGTTTGTTTTTTTTGTCGTCGTTTTTATCGAATCGAAATCGATTTCAACGTTTTTATATCGTGCTTGGGATCAAATATGACTAAGTTAGTGTTACCCGTCTCGAGTGACGCCGAAGTAATGGGAATTGTTTTGAACTGTTCGCTTTATATAAATACGAAGACTCCTGCAATCACGAATTTCTCTAACCGGCTGTTATATACACGTGAAACTTATGTAGCCGTCGTTAATGTATATATATTTTTTATCATACTTATAAGACGATATATCTTCGGCTATATTGTACATATAACGAAAAGTGAGGGTCACAGCGGCGGAATAATTATTAAGTACCCTTGCAACGAACTTGCATTGTCACACTAAACGCATTTTACAGTTTTAACACGATATGTTTACTAGGTGTGTTTAGTTTCACGATGCAAACTAATACTAAGGGTAGACGTGTATCGTATCGCACTATGAATCAATCAATTGAGCACAAATTGAATTCTGGCTATATTAATATAGAACACATTTTGTTTTTTATTATATGACAAGTTCTAAACGTATGTAACATTAGCTTTATATAAAGGTTTGTGCACATAAGCGTTGATGTGATCGGTTTATCATAATGACTAGTGTGTACATACCATTATTTTGCGAATTATATAATATTCTATCGTATAAACATTTATATGAAATGCCTTAAAGACAATAATGTCAATGGGTCAGTGTCATATGAGTTTTAAATTTACTTAGAACAGTTTGATACGATGATTGAATCAATAGTATAATATAATATTTGTAATCTATATTTTTTTATTGAAAAAATCATGTAAGGGATGATGTTTTTAATCCTATATCAAGCGGGTCGTGTTTAAAAGTACAATTATTTTTTATATAATTAACATTGATAATTTATTTGAACAAAATCAGAGCACGCTGTATAAGGTTTTTTTTTAATATTTTGAACCGCCCGCATGATGTCGACTTATATGAATTAATGAATTTATTATATATATGTATAGTAATATATATTTTTATATATACATCGTGTTCAGAATTCATGTCAGTATTGCAGCACAATGATTTTAATATCTCAGTATTAATTAGAAAATTTATATATTATTGTCATTTTTTTATTATACTAATTATACACGGTTCGAATGTTATTAAATGTAAATAAACTACACGCGAGGCTTTAATGATTTCATTTTAATTATTTCTGCTACTGATATAATAACTCATTATAATTTTTAAACTATATATAAATATATTTGAATATTTTATTGCTAAATTAAGATTTTAAATTTATAAAATCATTCGAATTGCATCTGAATATTTAAAGGAACAATCAATATTTGAATTTATTTTTGTACTGTAATATTTACTGGAATTCATACTTCAGCCTTGTGTGTAGTGTGTAACGAAATTCAAAATTAAATCATTAAAATAGTTTTCGACTAATTAGGATGAAATAATGGTGCTTTCAGTATTAGTTGTTTAAGCAGACGAGTACTGAATAACTGCACTTGTGACGCACATTCTGATGTAATTTTTTTATATCGGCGACTATACATGGTGTATAAATGTATTGAAATCATTTTTTTTTACTCGACGTCTTATTATCTTATTGCTTAGCGAAAAATATTCTTGTTTAATAATACGATCACATATTGTTCTGGTAATGTAAATAAGATTTTTTTTTGTTTAATTATTAACTTAATATATATGTAATAAAGTTAATTTTGAAGCAATCCTCTTCGATGGACATTTGTTATTTAGTCATCAGTATGTATATAAACGTGCATGTTTTAAGTGATTATACATAATTATTAGTGTGTAAAAACTATTGCTCGGATGACCTTATTAATTTCGAGGGTCGTTGACCTTAGCCAGATGTTTTTTGATCAGTTATCAAGCGATCATAACATAGCAAATGTTTTTTGATTGAACCAACCGTCCCTTTCATATCGTTTTATATATCGAAAAGAATTTTATCGCAACCATCATATACTTTTGCGTTTTATTATATAATAATATTGGATTTTTTTAAATAAATTAAATATATAATATATTGTTTGACATGTAAAGTTTCTAATGAAACGCAGAAGTCTGTATTTGTTTTCTTTTTTGTTTTAATTCTGGTCGTGTGTAATAAAAATTTTGTTCTCTTCCGATACCACGTAGAGCATTTATTTCTTAAGGATTAACATAGTTCTAGGATGTCATAGTAATATATATGTTGATTTCTATAGTCTATAAGATGTCTGTTGTTCAAATGTACATTAAACGAACGAATACAAAACAATGTTCCCCGTGAAAATTTTATAAGAAATAAAAATTATAAAAAAAATAAATTAATAATAATAATAATCACAGAATCGTCCATGTTGTTTAGAAATTAAAATATTTGTTAATTATTTCGATTTATATAGAAGATTAATGCATGCAATAAAATCTATTGATATTTTTTTTTGTCATAAAAGTATTTTCTTTTAAGATATGAATCCATTGTTATTTAATTAATTGACGAATGTTTTTTTTATCGTATTTTAATGTTAGCGTAAGTTATGTGAAATAGTGATTTTTAACGCAATAACTATGTGTTTTGTATTCTTACTAACTTAGTATGGATGTCCTAATAGTTTGCACAGAACTCGATATGTCTAAGTATGCATAGCCATCATATATGAGAGAGAAACAATGTTACTCATTGTACAGTGCCCATAATTACCCCTAGTTATTATATTTCTATTGCTTTTTACATGTTTTACTATGATGTAACATCATTATATTTTTTATGGATGTAATTATATAATTTATTTTCATTAAATATTTTATATTATGGTAAATTTTAATTATTTTTTTTTCTATTAACTTTTACTGTTAAGCGGTCGTATGTATAAAATGTAATGATGAAATCAAAGCTATAGCACGTATTAAATTTACTTATTTATTATTTAGTTGAACTCCACTTTTAATTTCAACATTATCGTTATGGGCCTAATTTATTTGTTACCTAGTTTTTTTTCATAACATCGTCGAGTTCTGAAAAAAATCAAAAATAAAAGTACAAAATAGTTTCAGTCAGGAACAAGGAATGTTTTAAATATAATTTTAGTTTAAACTTAGTGTACCCTGTAACATTACTTTGAATCAGTTTGCTTGAGACACTTACCAACTGGCTACCCACCTACAATGATTTTTATATATTCAATAAATAATATATTTACAGCACTCATGAAATCATGTAATATTTAATGTAGATTTCTTTATTATTATTTAGATCAAAATATGTCTTCAGATTTATATTTTTAAGCGAAATATTAGTAAACAAAATAGTTTTGTAACTTACAATATATCTATTTGGTATGTAACTGGATTGTGTTATATAATAGTTCCGTAATGCTTGACAAACGACAATATTTTCATTTTAGAATCATTTAGGTAGTGCAATACGATATTAAATTTGTTGTAAACGGGATTTGTCATTGTTGTAAGTTAACAATTATAGTTGTTGGTGTGTAGATACATTGTGAAGCACTACCGGAGGGATTTGAAGTGGATTTTATTATTTCATCTATGATCATATTTTTTTTATAGCTTGTAACATTAAATAACTATGTATTATATCATTAACATTGTAGTGTTGCCATATTAAAATTACACAACAGATCCAAAAACAAAAAAAAATATGATCATTTTTTACCTATCAGAGATTAGGCATGTAAGAGACGATAATTATAATATTTATGTAATAGCAAGGGAATAGGTGACATGAGTAATGGGTAACATTTACCCGAGACGAAATTTATATAGTGGTGTACATTTTTGATATGATGTTGTACAAAAGAGACATTTGGTATGTTATTTTATAGGAATGAAATAAATAGCCTTAATAATAAACGTGTGTCATTTTTATTCCTTTATTTTGATCGATAAAAAAAAACTTTTATATAAATTAATGTTTTATTTTATATATATGTATAATACAGAGTACAATACATTATGGCTTATGATATTTCATGGAACCCACATACATTTCGCTCCCTGATATGTTGTGTACTTAATATTTATATGATTCAATATAAAAATAAAATAACATAATAGTTCATATAAACAGTATTATTTATTTTGTTTTAAACATTTGTACTTGTACTTTGGGTTTATGAGGATTTTATTAAGATATATATACGATGATATAATAAAATTATTATACTATCATGAATTTAAAGCAACATTTATGCACATTATAATTTATATAATCTATACTAGATAATTAATATACAAGCATGATATGAAACTTAAAGATAATTAAAGCTATACAAATAAATTATATTTTTTGTAATACAAATTGCTAATAAGGGAATAAACGAAAGCAACGCTCGTTAAACAATCATTAAACACAACTTTCTCTTTGGCACAATTTTGCATCAAACAACAAAACATAAAATCATATAAATAATAAACAATTTTAATACAATTGACTTCTATAAAGCATTAACAATGACATAAGAATAATGCAAGGAGATTGGGACGTACAAAAAGCAATAATTAGATTGCATATAATATCGAGACTAATAAAAATTTTCGTATTATTTGAAAAATGTGAACTTAAGTTAAAAATAAAAGAAACTTGACTGCGTACAAATGTTGCGTAAAAGCGACACAAAAAATAACTTATAAGGGAATAGAATTAAAGGCTACAGCATTAACGACTTAATTGTATACCTTTTTCAGATATTACCTAATATAAATAAATATTTGCGTGGCTTTTCAAAACGTCCACTTCACACACAACATGTTACACGGGACAGGTAGTTGTACACTATACTTCTTAAAATGTCAAGGACTTGCCCCAAACTTGATATTTGTCCAGTAAATTTACTCCGAGTTTTTAACGTCACACAGAATACAGTTTATATATGAATGAACAATTGTATACACTGCTTAAAACAAGTTTGCATCGTCACACTGTTTACGAAGAACAAGACCGGGCCGTTTTTTTTACGACGTATATTTTTACATGATAATATTTATTGAAGCATTTGATAGGGTGTGGCATGATAACTATGTATACAAGTTACATAGTACACTAGGATCCAGACTCCATCCAGCATGATCTCCACAGAGACCTAAATTTCCCCACTGTTTCGCAACATTTAAAAGTACACTAACTAACAACTTCGGAAGCTGCTGGCAATGCCTCCTTCATCATTATCGTCCTCGGTTTATTTCTAGGCACACTTTTAGTAGGCGACCTTAGACGGTATCCACTCTTATGGCTTTTTAGGACCCTTATAATCTCAGCACTGGCCACTTTCAAGTTGACACTCTATATTTAGTGTGACGAAGCAAAATTGTGTCTAAACATACATACCGTCCCTATTTCGTTAGACAATATAAACTCTTGGTATTTTTCTAGAAAATACAGACACTCACATAAACAATAAACAACATGGACCGTTGTAGGCTTATCTGTAGTTGACTAAAAATGTATCTAAAAGTTTTATAAAAATCTATTGATACAAGAAAGCAAAAACTAACTGTCCAACTCGACTATATTACTATAAACGCTAATGTCACTTGATCGTATTGCTCTGGTTTATTGTTCCTTATACTATTTAAAGATAACAATAACTACATATCAACATAGAAATTTGTTCCTTAAAATATATATTAAATTGAAAACACGAACACGGCGATATCTATAGGTACTTGTATAACGTATTTTAAAAGTTTCATCCATTATGAGATCGTAATTAGGTGTTGATCGACATTTTCTCTTGTAGAATTTGGAAGTAGCATGCCTGTAAATTTACATCACAAAATAAATAACATTTAACATGATTAGAAACACTTAATTTTTAACACAGTTCTAGACATTTTGTTTTTTCTAAAGAAACTTACATCACAAGTAAAAAAAATCAGATATTTCTTTTGATATTCTTATTCTTAGTAATGGAGGAGAAATTCCATTATTACGATCGTAGAAATAATAAATTATAACTATGACAGTTTAATTTTAAGCCACCTTTTTAAACTGACATGAAAAGGAAATAAATATGTAATTAATAACCTAACTAATCTTAAAAATATTAAACATACCTTCAATGTAGTAAACATGAGTCCTAGTTCCCCACACTGAGTCCCCGGCTCTAGGAAGTCCTCTACGAAATGTATTTCTGAACCAAGCTGAAGAATACGAGCTCTCACAACCACGAAGTGAAACACAGGGAATAGTTCGTCCATATTCCACAGATAATGTTGCCCTGAGTTAAAAAAACAAGATTTTAATTTTCTTTTCTTTGTTAAAAAACGAGTTTTCGTTGAAAACCATGATCATATGATTTTTTTTTATGTTTTAGACTCCTAAGAATAAGAAAAAAAAATCACCATCGATTTGCTCCGAATTTCAGTAAGTATAAAAATAAAATTAAAATAAAAAAAAACAGTTTTTTTAAAAGTCTCGAATGTCGTTCGAGTTAAAGGGATAAATTGGTGTGAATTATTTTTATTTGATGCTGAATCGATCCCCTAAGTGTTGGTCAAAAAAGCCATGGGGCAGATTACCCATACTTATCCGGCTGTGTCCTTAGAAACATATTTAATAAATTTTGACAAAATTCTATTAAAAAAAATACCTAATAATAATAATATTTCTAACTTAATATATTCTGATAAAATACCTAATTCGTGTTGAACGGCCGTGGTCATCTTTTGGAAAGTGCTCCGGATAACGAGGAGTTTCTCTATCGGAGAAAACGTGGTCTTCAACTGTTGGAGAGTTTCAACAGCCTCTTGAAACACTTGCTCCTTTGACGGCGAGAGCATCGGCGACGGAGAATTACGATGGACGGTCCAGAATTTTCTGCAAAATAATATGTATAATATGATTAATCTTTGATTTTTCTTATCGAGATGATTATTTCTTTCTGATTTTAATAGAGTAGGAAAAATTCAGAGGCAAATTATTAAAGCAGTGTTTTTCATATAACTTTGGTACTAAAAAATATTCCGTCACCTGCCTACACTTTGTGTTTCTCGTGTATTTTAGGTCATGAAATATGTTTTTTTCATATAACATTTTTCCATAATGAGGCTGAATACTTAGATTCTCACATAAAACGACTAATTGTAATAATGAAAACTTCTTGCAACTCTTCTTCACATACTTTCGTAGCCATAAGGGCTCTACATACACGTAAAACAGACTGCTTTAAATGATAAAAAAATATTTAATGATCGTTTTAATACGTCTTCTGTCAATTCTTGTAGAATGCCTACAAGAATGGACCAATATCAAGTTACATATATAAGATAGTAATGAAAATTCATACTGATCTATCCCAAGGAAAGCCATCAGCGTGGTATCTGGCTGTCTGTTCCACTTGAGCAGTCTTCGCCAGTATAAATCATCCTCTCGTTTGTTGTGTAACGCGTATAACACGAACAGGGCGGGGTGAACTCTTGGCAACAGGACAGGCTGCAGTAAGGAGTTGCTCGACACAACCTCCCTGAAAATAATTAGAATAGAAAATTACATAGGATTAAGAATAAACACTATTTGTAGGCCAATTAGAATTTTTTTTATTTGATATATTGAGAAAATTGACCATAAATTAGTTTCCTACAAGAGTAGGTAATAAAAGTGAGAAAATGGGTAGAGGAATTATCCTCTATAATTAAATAATGATTTTGTTTATTGTTTCAAATAATCTATTACTGTAAGACAAAAAATGTTTTAATTAATTGTATTCAATACGAGGCTACCTACTTCTCCTTGAAGTTTAGCCTCGGTTTATATTAAATTTGAACTAATTTATTATCTTTATTGGCTATAAAATACACGTTTTTTTTTATAATAGTGTATTAGTAATGACTCGGTAACTAATCCTAATAGAAAGACAAAAATAGCAGATGTGTGTAATAATTAGGGTCATTAGTTTTATCAATAAAAAGAGTGTAATTAAACAAGTCATGCAGATATTTTTTATCTGATAAGATCATTTGCCACGAGACATAACTATTATACGCACTATAAGAATAAGAATAACAAAATGTTTTTTTTTTATTTATAACACATTCTTTATAAAAACCATTTTACATGTTTTTTTTTTTACATAAATTAAGCGCTTATGAATTTATAATAATGGAAGGAAAAATTAGTTAGACTTATATATAATCACTCTAAGTGCCACTCTAAGTGTACAAAAATTTTGTTTATTCCATATTACAACCAAACAGACATACAAACAAAGTTTTTCTATTTATAATATTAGTATAGATAATAGATATATATGGATTTAAGTGGAACATTACTCACCCATCAATTGGATTGCTGTTTTCAGGGTAGCTTCCATCAGAGGTTTCTGGCAACACTAAAACAGTTCCTTCATATGGTAACGCAGGGAAAAGGAGTCTCACGACTTGGTACAGTCTTGAAGTGATGCTTTTAAGTTCTTTGACAGCATGACTTAGTAAGAGCGGATGAACTCTCACACCGCCGTACGTGGTATTGAAGGCATTTGTTACACTTAGTACCAATTGACCCAGCGGATGATGATTTGACTCGCAGGCCTGGGTTGGAAATTGATAGATTTATCAGAATTATTAAGGTTTTTGTACTGAATATTTTATAATACACTAGCTGACCCAGCAATCGTTGTTAAAAATAGGGGTTGGTGATAAAACATTTTGGGTTGTATGTATTTTTAATGCTACATTATAAAAAAATAAAAACAGAAAAAATTCGTCCCAAAAAAAGGGTGAACAACCCTTATGACGTAGAAGTATGAAAAAAAGATGTTGGCCGATTCGCAGACCTACTCAATATGCTCACAAAATTTTATCAAAATCGGTCCAGGGGTTTTGGAGGTGTTCTCTTTCTAACACCGCGACACGAGAATTTTATATATAAGATTCTATTTCCAATTATGTAAATCTCATATAAACATATGATCATTTTATCTGCATTGTTTTTCAAGATAAGGAATTTACATATTTTCCTGATCAAACGTCATTCTATGTTTAAGTATAGCACGAATTTGTTTTTTAATAAAAATACTTACATTGTATAAATACTGCTTTAATTCTGTGAAGTCGTTTAACGTCAGTGTCTTTTGGCCGAAAACTGGTATAACTTCTAGGCAATCAACCGATTTCTCAACATCAGATCCGCTCGTCTTTTTTCCTGGTTTCGAATGTTTATGAGAACTGGATATAGCTACGGCTACGTTTTGCCATATTTTGACGTTGTCTGGGGCATTTGATGAACCATTGGCTAAATGATTACCGCTCGGCGTGAGAATCGTTTCTGACACACCCATGCTTTGATAGCATTGACGAAATATAGCATTCCATTTCTGACTCGGAGCTACACTTAATTTTCCAAATGACCTGTAACACATTATGATCATGAGTATACGTTATGTGAAAATAAATTTCAAATTAGAAATGACTATAATAATGAGCTTTACCCAGGTTTAGCGTTAGGAGGTAAAACTGGATTGGAGACGTTTAAATGCATTACAGCGTTGGATATTTTAACGCCCTCCGTCCAAGCTCCGCTGAGTGAACCTTCCACTCGGTCTCCACTAGAGAATGTTAGAACTCCCTTCCCAGAGAAAATTCCAGCTGACCGAAATTCACCCTCGTAATGTGTACCATCTTCGAATACCATTACACCATGGCCCTGTACAATAAACCTAATAAATGAATGCATTCTAAAATAGTATGAATTGACAAATATATTTATATTCAATTACCGTCAAAACATCCGCTGTAAAGAGACCCTCGTAATATATTCCGTCCAAAGTAACAATTAGACCGCATCCGTGTTTCTTGTTATCACTCCAGTTGCCGAGATACTTTTCGCCTTTACCAATATCGTCCATAACTCCGTAGCCCTGCCTCACACCATTCACCCATTCTCCAGTATAAATAGTTGCGGTCGATGAAGTGAAATCACCCTGCTTTTTGATACCATGTCCTTGAGGAAGACCATCTTTGAAATATCCTTCATACATATCACCTGTAGTGTATTTCAGGACACCGTAACCATTTTGAAGATTATCTTTCCACTGACCTTCGTATAAACCTGGAGAAAAAATTATGTTAAACATGTATATCTCTGTAGTTTCTTAATTATATTTATCAATTCTGACTTACCAAGTCCAGGAATTTCCATTTTCCCATGTCCACATAAGGCGTTCAACTGTACCTGACCCACGTAAAATTTTCCGTCTGGCCATTCGATTTTTCCATTGCCATGTATTTTACCGTCAAGCCATCTCCCGTGATATTTAGCGTCCTTATAAAAATTACTCTTAGAAGAAAATGTATAACTAGCTGTTCTTATTGACGGAGGTTTGAAAGCAGATTCTTTATTTAAGACCGTTCGAATTGATGCATTCAGGCTATGAATCCATTCTGTTTTTTCTTGTTCAGATATTGTCGAAACGCATATAACTTCCTCTGGTGTTGTTAATTGTATGACATTTTGCAATGAATCTGTATTTTGGACGGATTCAATCCATAGAGTTTCTAATGGGTGGATGTTTGCTGTACTCCCATTTACATGAACGAACAAATCATTGAACAAAATGAACCAGTGGCTGCTGAATCGGCCCGGATTAACAAGATTGAGGGGTCGACTTTTTGAATCTCTTATAAGACGTCTTTCGGGTGTCCTATATTGATCTAAACTTTTTCCTAGAGTTTCCCAGAATAACTTTGTACCTTCTGCTTCTTTCCGTTTCTTTTCCTGTTCTTCTATTAAACCATCGAATGAAGATATCACTTTATTGATTTTTTCTTCGATATTCGTTTTAGAATCATGTTTTTTTCTCTTCAATTTATGGCGTATCAAAGATTGAGCAATACATTTGTAAGAGCTTAATCTCGTTAATGGTTGAACAAAGGCTAACGCTACTACTGCTTCTAATGTCTTCTTATTATATTTTTGTTTATTCGTTGGTAGCTGGTCACTAAATAAATTATAAATACTTGACGGCACATCCACAATATTATTTATGTGAGCGAAACCACCAATAACAATCAAATTGCTTATAGCTAAATAATACTTTTTATATAAAAAAATAAACTCTTCTAGATTTTTTACTAAAGAAATATCACATTCACTTATGTGCTTCTCAGCATATTGCCACGTTGATAGCACATTCAATGCCGTTATATTTAATATGTCACCAAATATATCACAAACAGTTTCGTAAACGTTGGAATGTAATGTAATAGATTTGCTTTTCTTAAGGAAAGGCTTAACTAAAGAATGATATATCAATAACATCTCTTCTAAGTATCTTTGAGCAATTGACAAATTTTGAAACTCCGGACAAATAGATGATTCTTCTATAGAACAATAACTTATATTCCCAGAAGATAACACTCTCCAATGATAGCACATGTTTTCAGTTTTGTTCACATGAGTTTTAGTTTCACTCAATTTAACTGTAGTGTCTTTGGATTTTTCATCCGAAACTTCAGATTTTTCATTTAAATTGACAACAGTTTCTGTAAAGCCATCTGTATGCTTACCCAAATAATAAACATTTTCATTATGTGTGTACGCAAGTGTATGGTGATCGGTAGCTATCATGTCTCTTACGCGATCGCTGTCAGAATTTTCTGTAAACTGCTTAGGTCCACTCTTATCTTCTCTAGATTCTAAACTAACTTGCTGAAAGTGATTGTAACCCCATAAGAATAGCCGCCCGTCCAAAGTTAAAGCTGCACAATGCCATTTACCGCAAGAAACTTTTTGTAAGCCAAAACCTGATAGGCTCATCACAATCATAGGTTTAACCCTTTTCATTGTATCTCCAATGCCTAATTGTCCATGTGTTATGTCACCCCAAGTCCATAATTCAGTTGCCAATATATTTTTACCTAACTTTGACATGTTTTTGATATTTTCAGTTTTCCTTGTAGCTTCAAATTCTTTTTCACTGCTGATTGTGCTTGTCGAAAATTGAAGGTCTTCAAACTTGTTAGAGTTACAACTGTATAGAAGAGAACTTAGTTCTTCATTAAAACTAGGATTAGGAATTTCCATTGTGTCATTATTATCACTGCTTCCACTAACATGTCTTGATAATGTTGCTACTTTATCACCAACAGTTTTAACACCTTCATAAACAAAGTTTGTGAGATTGGACACATTTTCCTTAATTATTCTTGTAGGTTTCTCTGTATATTCAACAAGATAATCCTCACCAGCCGATACCCAAGACAACTGTCTGCTTAAAAATTGTCTTGCGGCATCTGTATTTATGAATATATTATTGATTTTTTCTTCACTTGCCTGAGGTTTGTCGGGATCTTCAGTTTGTACAACATCATCTGCACTCTGAACTTCATTATCTTCTAAATTGTTACTCATATACTGTGTAACGTCACACTTAGCTACTTTTGACTCTTCTGAAGATGGGCTGGAGTCTTCTGTAAAACTTTGAGCATCTATGTGGACGTCTGTTTGAGGGGCGGTCGTGCTACTTGAATCTTCACTGGACTTGCTAATGTGGACTCCGAGTGGACATGTCTCGGACAGTGATGGTACAGACGCAGGGGATGCTAGACCAATGATTGTCTGGCATTGTGAACAATTAGAAGCAAAAACTTCTTCATCATCATTTTCACTGTCAGTGTCACAATTGCCTGATTGTTTCACATTTTTTCTTGCTATAACAGCTGCAAAGTTTTGGCCGATTGAAGCACTGTATACAGTCCTGCCTTCGAAAAATGGAACTCGCTTTATACTATTTGTGTCTAAAGATATTTGAGGCATTGCACCAGAACCCCAAAGATGACCATCACAGCTTATAAAAAGCTGCCCGAAATCACTCACTACTACATTTCTGAATTTCACTTTACAACTGGCACTTTTGAATCCATGGGGGCAACATTTAGAATCTTCCTTGACTATTATTTCCTCTTTGCTTTTGAAGGTGGTATTTGTTTTATAGAGACGACCATGTACATCAATAATATAAAGGATTTCATTGTGATAAGATATGTCTATAGCGGTAATACCGGAAATTTTCCTAAAATTTAATTCGTCATTTTGGACTTCACAGTAATAAAGGCCGTGATCGTTGCCAAGAACAATGAAATCAATTCCCAGGGAACAAAGCTTTACAATCTTTTCAGGTACCTGTTGCGAAGAGGGAAGATTCAAAGACGTTAATCCTCTCCAGAACTTATGTTGACTCATTTTAAAAACACTTTCACCCATCGTCCCATAAAAACTAGGCGGATCATTATAATTCTAGGTCTTCAATTACTTCTAGTCATTTTACTGTTAATGTGATAGAAGTTTTGTATTGTTTAAAATGTGAGCTTCCAGTAAAAATAATTATTTTATTTACAATCTATTAGTCTGGATGTAGTAAGTAAATATCTTGTATTGTAATGATTTATCTTCTGAGTTGATGACATTGATAGGTTGACATCTGACAATTTGACAGTCGAATCCAATAAGATAGAAAGTATAGACATAGTTAAAAAAAATATATAAGCTACATTGGCATTCCACGGTTTCAGTTTCATAAAAGGCTAGTTGCAGCACTGCATGTTAATAAAGTTTGTCTTAAAGAAACTCTAAAAAGTCCTTTAATGAATTTTTACATCTTCTTGTTTTCATTCCAACATTACGAAGTATCACTTCTTCCACGAGAAGAGACTTCACGCACAGTTATAATATTTTATGAAACCACCCCTATCGAACAAAAAATCTTTAACTTGATTGGACATTGGGAGGCTATGATCATTTGTGCTTGAGTCGCCAGTTCAGCGTTCAATTAATTATTTCTTTATTTTACATATTATGCAGACATATTTTTAAAAGTCTTTTCTTTCGTTTTTACTGACCATATTTTTTTTACTACCGACTCAAAAACAAATGAGCAACAAGAAAAATTAATGGATCTTAGTTATCTGTTATTTATATGAATTATTTCTAAATCTTGATCAAATGTAATATTTTTGTTTCGTTATCTCAAAAATTTCTAACTATAACTGACACATTGAAAATAATAATTATTATCAAAGTTTTAAGTTTCTCTAGAATCCAATGTTGTGTATTTAAAAAAGTAACTGTCATTCTCGTGCGTGTCAAATCGCCCTTTCACGTAAAAATGGCGAGTCGCGGTGGCCCATCTAGACGCGTTCCTGAAAATGAAGATGCCATTACATACGTTCAGTGTGATGGACTGGTAAATACCTTAACTTTAAATTTTTAAACCATTGTAATAAATATGCTTTGACTATTTATTAAGGCTGCTATCTCGAATCGTTGACGCGTCATGTTTCTTTTGCATTCTTAAGTTTAGAACAGAATAATCAAAAACTTAACAGTATTTTATGTTTTTGTGGATTAAACTTAGTATAATATATTCAAACGTAGTATATATTTGTTAGACTTTAGTTCTTTAAAAAGATCAGATAGTTTGTTAGAGGTTATAATTCACACAAATTTCGTTTATTTACCTCGGAGATATATGGACCTGATGAGTCATAGGTCATTTTAGAATGTTCACATCACTTTCTAGATAGTGATGTCAATTACCTTGTAAAATTCCAGTCACGCTTACAAATATTTTACATTCCGTTAGTTTGTTTTACTAAATGTTATAATGTGATTAAAATTGGATGCCATATTACAGGCGGTGATGAAAATAGTGAAACACTGTCATGAAGAATCATGCAGTAATATGGAAGTGGCTCAGGGAGCCCTACTCGGGCTTGTGGTGGAAAATCGATTGGAGATCACCAACTGCTTTCCGTTCCCCAAACACGATGATACGATGGATGAGGAGGAGTATCAGCTCGACATGATGCGTAGACTACGTAGAGTCAACGTTGATCACTTCCATGTTGGATGGTTTGTATATTAAGAGCAGTATACCTAAACAAAGTAGTAATTAGGGTCAATAACCTGTCACACTATTGTTAGTGTTCACTCCGCGGGAAGCGCACCCCATATACCAACACTAACAATAATATTAATGTAAGGTCTAGAGTTATTTTATGGATAATTAAATATAACAAATTTTTATATTATATTTTGTTACATTTTCAATTAAACAAAACAGTTGGAAACTAATAAACGCTCGGTATAAAATGTAATATTTGAAATTTTAAAACATAGTTCAAAAACTGAGCCATTTTGTGCACAAAACGAAATATTTGCGAGTGTGGCTTGAGGACTCTTACCTGTTGTTTATTCGGAATATTATTTTTTTGCTCGTCATTACCACCAAGTAAAAGTATTATTTTACTTTTCATAAATGTTTGTAAGCAGGTTGAAGCTGGTAGATTTACACTTAATTTGTGGCAATACAAGAGACACAGCCAACACCTTCAAGTAATCTCTTCTAGGTCTCTTTCGTCACGATTTTCTTTATTAGTCGAACCGTCGAACATCTGTCGAAAGGTATCTAAAACGGCGCTGCACATAATTACTTACAAAAAATAAATATTTTCGAAAGTATGCACTATGTGGTAAATTTTACCCGGTAGCGTCTCCCGCCTAGTTAAATGATTAGTATAATCACTACATTTATTTCAAAAATCAATTATGGGTATCAAATTAAAATAGTAATAATAATTTTCACTTAGCCATAACATGATATATTGTATAGAATGTGATCTAAATTTGAATGAGATCTATGACTTTTGCGAGTATTCATTTAAATAAAATGAATGTTTTTGTATACTACGATGAGATAATATTGTGTCATACATTCATTCTCATTTCTGCTGTCTGAGTTATTAAAATAATTAAAAAGTTGTAAATCTGCAAGTATTCAGTTTTTTCTAATATTTTATATATAATATTTCTTATAATGTAAAGTCGTGTTAATATTCTAATATGTTATTATTCATTCTAGGTACCAGAGTGCGGATGTTGGTAACTTCTTGAGTGAATCACTGTTAGAGTCCCAGTATCACTATCAGACATCCATTGAAGAAAGTGTTGTTGTTATTTACGACACTAAGAAGTCCGCTAGAGGCTTCTTGACTTTGAAGGCTTATCGTCTTACTCCTCAGGTAATTGAATTATATATTTGTTTATCTACAAATTTGGAGTACATTTAATAATTATGACTTTTAACTAACATCATATTGATTGACAAAGTTAATACCCTTATAACATGCAAGAACATATTCTTAACATTTAGTAGTTATTAAAAGATGGTTCCTTGTTTTCATTTATGTATCGATCTGGATACTATTATAATCAAGTATTTATGAAATAAAATCATAAACTGTCCATATTAAATTTAGTAATTTCAATTCAAAGTAAGTGTAATCATAGTATGTAGATTGGTAAAAATTATAGCATACATTATGTTGAAACTTGAAACCTACCACTAACTATTTTTTAATATTTTTATGCAACAAAATTGTATATTATTAATACAAAGGCATGTTACATAAATGTTTCAGGCGATTGCCATGTACAAAGAGAAGGACTACACACCAGAAGCCTTGCGTAACCTTAAGATAGGTTATGAGAACCTGTTCATTGAGGTTCCTATAGTGATCAGGAATTCACCGCTCACTAACATTATGATGTCGGAGATCTCTGAAATGATCCCTGAAGAAGAAGGGTCCAAGTTCCTTGATTTAGGAACTGCTTCTGTGCTTGAAGGTATGTTAGATTGCTTGTAGTAACATAACCATTTGCAAAAATTTATTGTTTTGAGATATCTCGGTATTTGATAATGTTTTCAGGATAAAATCTATTTTCATTTAAAAGTTTTTATTTCTATTATGTTAAAAAACTAATAGAAATCAATGCATTAAAAGTACAAGTAATTTATTCTGTCTTGAATTCCACAATTTTTTTTTCTGATACATCATTGATAATTGCAATAAATATGCTATTTCAGTAGAAACAGTTGGTTATCATTGAGAAAGAGGTAATATACAGGGTGACTGGTGAATTACTATCGATATTTGAGGACGTGATATTTGACGATCATATATGACAAAATAAAAATTAATATAACATAAATATTAATAAACTTCTAAGTAAAGTTAACCAAAAGTTATGTAATTAATTACGCATCGTATGAACACCCTACAGATTACGTATACACACACACGCACACAGACGCGGCGGCGGCGTAGTGTTGTATCAGCACGCCGCCGCACGCGTCCACACTTGGAACACTTGGAACGTGTACACACTTTATTTATTTATACGGAAATTTGGTCAAAAATTAAGTACCTATTTTTTTTACATAATTCGAATGAGAATCATGTACCGAGTATGCTCCTTAAATATTGATAGTAATTCACCAGTCACCCTGTATAGATTGAAGATGATCGCTTTATAGTTTATATATGGCAATGGAAATTCTTATAATATTATTTGTATATAATCCTATGAAATAATTTTACATCTTAAAATAATAGTTAATAAGTTATTATACAGGGTGACTGGTGAATTACTATCGATACTTGAGGACGTGATATTTGACGATCATATATGACAAAATAAAAATTAATATAACATGAATATTAATAAACTTCTAAGTAAAGTTAACCAAAAGTTATGTAATTAATTACGCATCGTGTGAACACCCTACAGATTAGGTATACACACACACACAAACACACGCGTCGGCGGCGTGGTGTTGTATCAGCACGCCGCCGCACGCGTCCACACTTGGAACACTTGGAACGTGTCCAGACTTTATTTATTTATACGGAAATTTGGTCAAAAATTAAGTACCTATTTTTTTACATAATTCGAATGAGAATCATGTACCGAGTATTCTCCTTAAATATTGATAGTAATTCACCAGTCACCCTGTATATAGCAATTCCTCCCACATAAGTTGTTGTATCTTCAAAAGTGTAATTTTACAGTAGAGCATTTCAAAGATTCAAATCAAACCAAAATCTGCATTTATTGATGCAGCTTTTTAAAATTTCGTATTTAAATTTAACACAATAATCTTCTTAAATACGTTAAAAGATATTTTAAGTAATATGCCCATTTGCAGAGATATTGGTGTTATATTGTTCATACAACATTTTACTCTGTAGTAGAAGCTATAAAAGGCGTTGTATCTGATACTTACGCATTATACCGCGGCGCCCAGATAACATCACTCGTGGTATATGATAGTTACAACTGTATACGTTGAAAAACATAAGTCTTAGGCCTCGGCCTCGAATTTTGCGGGCAGCGGAGCGGCGGCGGCGGCGGCACGGCAACGCATACTGTTCTCCAAACTAGCGGGCAGCGGGCACCGCTGTATTCGAGGGTCGGTCCATTTGATTATACGCGTAAGATCCTGCCGCTCCCGCCGCCGCTCCGCTGCCCGCAAAATTCGAGGCCGAGGCCTGACTCTGTTGTATGTAACAAATAAGCGGCGCGAGCGCGTGATTTTGCCCACCTCGCGCCCCGCATAAACAATTGTATAGGCACATACATCAGTGTTATCCGTTCGAGTTTGAAAATTACAACATTATGCGTCTGACAAATCCTTTAAAAATAGTGTTTTTGTTGTTTTTTTACTTGATCCATAATAGGATATTTTTCAGAAAAAAGCAAAATATCATTTTTGTGACATAACAACAACTTACTTGGGAGGTATCGATAGTTTTTATGCATTACTAAAAAAATAATAAAATTCAGCAGGCTTTTAGCACAAATATATTGTAAAATAGAGTTCAGAAAACAGAATCTTTACTCATATACTTTCAAAATATTATCCTTTAAATGCGATGTCATGTCTTTTCAATAACTTTTTATACATAGTATTTAAAGAATTAGATTATTTTTAATATTATTCAGCAATTTTAGTGAAGAAAAACATTCTGGAATTCTACTATTACATATACAATATCATGAATAATTTTTTTCTTCTATAGAGATCTGGTAACACACTTGTTAATTATACAATCTTTTTGTACTAATTTCAAATGGATTCAACACAACTTTATGACTACTTTTTTAACATAAAAATATATTTTCATCAAATTTTCTTATTAAATGTTCATTTTTAATTTATACCTATAGTAAAGAATACAAATTTAAATTTTCAGGACAACTCCGAAGTCTTATGGAGCGTGTGGACGAACTGAACCAGGAAGCAATTAAGTTCAACCGTTACCAATTATCAGTGGTCCGTCAACAGCAAGAGAAGCATCGTTGGCTGCTAAAACGAGCTCAGGAGAATGCTGCTCGAGCTGCAAAGGATGAAGCTCCTCTACCCGAAGAAGATGTAAACAAGCTGTTCAAACCCTTGCCTGTACCACCGAGAATGGTTCCAATGATAGTTGCCGGCCAAATAAACACATACAGCCAACATATCAGCCAATTCTGCTCTCAAAGCCTGGCCAAACTGTATCTGACACAAGCATTACAGAACGCTAAGGACACCAAGCAGAATAACTAGTGATTTTATTTGTAATAAATGAGCACTAACATTTGAGTGTTTTTTATTTATTGATATATAAGAAATTTTATATAATAAATTATGCTTTATTGTTTATTAATACATACTTCGTAGTTTAATATATTTTGGGGAATTATCGAAACTACCGAAAATTTTAACTTTTTTATTTTTTATCTAATAACCAATTGATGCATTCGATAACATATATGAAGTTTGAAAGAGAAATATTTGGAAATTGAGGACATTCTTTAAATTAAGCTTTTTAGTAACTTTAGTAGTAACTTAAACTGACTAAAATTATTGCCTTTATTATATATTAAAACATATGCAATAGTCACTCCTTTATAAATAATGACATTATTATAACAAGACAAAGGTAAGTTTACCCTATAATCTAAATTTTTACCCATAATATGTTACGACAATTGTATATGTAAAGAAATTCAATAGCTTTCTTAATTAAAGGATCGTCTGTACCTAAAAAAATTAGCAGCATCCTGGTTTATTCCAGTAATGATGTCAAATTCGCAAAGTTGACACCACTTTGCCATTATCCATACAATAAAAAATACGTAGCAACAACGTGAACTACGTATAGAATATACAAAGTGAAACCCAATACGATAATTATTTTGTCTTAAGATATTTTCTTAGGAGACCAGATTGCTTCTAAATAAACGTCATAATTTTAGGTCATAGGAAGACTCCTACAAGTATTTATATAGCAAACTATCTTTCCGCCCGCAGCTTCGCCCGCGTGCAGTTCGGTTATTTTCAAAAGTTTCGTTTCCAAGAGAACCTTTCAAAAGTCTGGGATAAAAACTATCTTATGTTCTTTCTCAAGGTCAACTCTATCTCTGTACTAAATTTCATTAAAATCTGTTCAGTGGGTTAGGAATGAAAGAGTAACAGACAGACAGACAGAGTTGCTTTCGCATTTATAATATTAGTAGGGATGTGAAAATAGGCGAAATAAAGTTAGCTTATGGCTTCATTTTCTTTGAATTGTAACGACTTAGAAGATCCTAAAAAAAAGGATCGACATAGAATCAAAAATTTTATTATCTAGAGTCTTCGACTATTTTTTTTATTTCATACAAGGTATAAGTAATACAAATTAACTTTACAAAAGCCTTTTTTAATATGTGATATTTTAAAGAAATCTTAATGAAATGTTTTTAACTTTATAAAAATTATCAGTCACTTTCAGTTACTTGCAGTGACACAACAAATGGGAAGTTTTCTTTTATCGGTGTGTCTGCAAACAATTTATCAACAAAAGTGATACGTACAAAGAGCTTTTTGAATTTTTTGAGTTGTTATCTCGAGTTAGCATTAGTAGTTGTAAAGATTTTATTCTCCTTCATCTTTGTTGAACCGTTACGATTACCTTAAGAAAATGCAGACATATTTTCATACCTTAATTGAACAAAATAAACAAGATTATGCAATAGTTTGTCCGTTTCGGTAAACACGAGGTCAAATAAATTAAGTCATAAAGTTAAATGGTCACGCTCGTACTCAAAAAAGGTCTAGCAATCTTTTACTGTTTGATTTTATAAGTTCGAGTTTAATATTGAATTAATCGTTTGTAATTTGTACAAAAAGAGAGGATTTGCATTGAAAATAAACATTTTAGATTGGTAATAACAATAGTTATTACTGAGTATTATTAGGTTTGTATTTATGGGCACGTAGTTTAGTGAACCATATTTCAATATTTAAGTCGTTGCTTCGATGACCCTTTACATAATTATTTTCTATTTTTTGAAATAAAAAACAAAAAGTTTATTCATTTAATTTTCAAACAAGATTGGGTTTCGTAAACTCTTTTAGTTGATTGTCCTGTACGGTCGTCCCACCTGATGGTAGGTAGAAATGAAGTCGCAGATGGTGAACTATTCAGATATTATTAGTATTCAGATATATAGCCTCTTCAATCTTATCTTGATGACCCCTAAAATGTAAATTTTTACATATCGAGTCTGTGCTGTAGACTGACTTGATTGGTTTTAACCAAATAGTAGTCACCAATAACTTGTTTTCTACATCTCTCCACAAAGCTTTGGTGACGTTCTATTGGCGTTAAATTTCGCAATATTATTATTTGTCTAACCAAAAATACCTGATCATATCGTTTTTACGCAAAAAAAATTGAGTTGCGTAAAGGACAGACCCCTGAGAAGTCCTGCGCTGATCGCCAATTTAGATGACTATCTATTAACAAATATAGGCTTGTAGAGCAGGGTCAAATAAAAAGTCAGAAAATCTGCAATGAGACCTTGAAAAATGCTGGGACTAGAAAGTTTTCCAAATAGGTTATCCTGCTAGAGTCCGTCAAAAACTTTCGGAACAACAAGTGAACTTACGAGAGCTTCACTATTATTCACTAAATCTTTCCTCCATATAATAAGTATGTGGCTGGACCAGAAGATCCCCAGTCGACCGATTTCGGCATAACCCTTGTTGTTACAGTACGATCTGCAAACGTATATAGTATAGAGGTAATGGAAATCGGACGATAATAAGCAGAATTTGTTCCGAATGCATTCGTAGGTAGTTTTCGCTTTTGTAAGCTTCTAAAATTGTGCCAGTATACCATTAAATAGAAGTGGTATAATCGTGACAGAGTGGGACATATCTTTCAATTATTTAAATACAAATAAAGAATGAAATTTTATTAATGTAGAGTAAATACTAAACTAATATTATTTTTTAAGTCCATTATAATTTAAATAAGTGCAGCTTACTTATATAACTTTCATTTTAGTTTATAAATGTATGTGAAACCGATTCGATTAATATGTTTTTCCATTGTATGCAATAAAAACAGTTTAGAGTTCTCATAGAGTTTATTCAATAAAAAGTTCATATATGTACTTAGTCCTTATACCAAGATATACATATGTGAGTATATATAAAAGTGATTATTGCTTAAAATGCTATAAAATAGAATGGGAAATCATACATAATATACCTGCAATATATGTGTAGACTATGGCATTTTCTTGCACGAAAACGTTATTATAAAAAGTTATTTATAGTTTTTTAACATGGCTTTAAATTTAAATTTCATGAATTAATCTGACCTTCTTCATTAACTAAGATTATATACATAGGTACCAACAAAATCAGAAATCGTTAGTATTATTGTTACTCATTTTTTTATACAATAGTTTATTTATACAATATGTCTACATAAAATGTCTACATTCGTATATTCTTACAATGACATAACTTAGCGTTAAGATAATTATAATGTTTGTTTTAAAACATGATGTATTCGTCGACAGTAAGAATGCTTGAACTTAAAGCTATAACTCCAAATCGTAGCTATAGAAACAGAATGAACTTAAAAGGTAAAAACACAATTTATCACCTTTAAAGGTTATTCGTGTTAAAAATTTCTGCAATAACTGTTTGTTTTTAATTGCTATAAAATATAAATACGACCAGAATTATTACTAGCCAGCTGCCTAGTGTAAATAATTACTTAATTAGGCTAATTTCATAACAGTCTAAAGTTTTTTTTCCCGGTTAAGCCTCAGCCGACAAAGTTAATGGCGATATCTGGATTGTCCCTTGATTACCACAAATTGCTTTATCCCAGCCGAGTCCACGCCCACTGATAATTGAGGGCAATTTGTCCTGTTCTTAAATTACGCAATTTCCTAACCTTTTAAATGTTATATAAGAAATTATTTACAATTAATACTACTGTATAATGATATCATAAAATTCAATAACAATTTATTGTTTGGTAGTAGGTAGGTAATTGTGGGAAATATGTTTTAGAATTAAGTATTATTAGTGTATTAGATACTTTATAAATGTTAATAGGAGAGGTGTAAAGAAGTACAGTCATAGGAAAAATAGCAAATGTTTTAATAAGTACGTAAGAATTAAAAAAAAATTGTTTAAAATGATTGTCTCTTGTTATAAAGCATAAAATTATTTTTCTTGCATGTCTTTTGACATGTACCTATTAGTTTGGATGTATTTTGTGCTTAATAAAGGCATTAAAAAGGTTGACGTGACGAACAGATGGCGTTTGACCAATTTCTATTGTCTCGTAATGAATATTCACAATACATATACATATATAAAAGTTGTAGTTGCTTTAAAACTATTTCAAACATAACATTGATTGTTATTACTCGTGTTTGATCTCTAATTGGAAACCTTCAAAAAATAGGCAAATATTTCAATGTAGGTCTTAAAATAATGAGTGTATACGTATTTTTCTTCTGTGAGTATAGAGCTGGTCAGGCGAAAGAAACCTGCAGGAATTTTCTTTGCTACCACAATTAAAGTTAATTTAAAGCGGCGACGGACTTTCAATGGCCGCTAAGCTATAATTCTAACTGCACTTAACTGTATTCTTACATATAGGTTAATATACTGAGAACGAACTGATAATTTACTTACAACTGAATAGACTTAGTAATTGTACAGGAAGATATAAGTTAACACGTCTTATTAAGGCAATTCCATCTTTGATGTTTGGTCTGGATGAGTGAAATGAAGATATTTTAAACGTCTACGACGGTTCTTGTTCGTAATACCAATAGTTTATGTGAACACCAGTTGGAACATAATTATATACATATAGAAATTGTTGTGGAAATTATATTAATATAATTTGTATACTACTACTGCTTCTTGTACGTACGAAGTCTAGAAAATGAAAAATTTGAATATCGGTATAGCACATTGACAAATATACATGTACGTGCTATACCTATATGTTTAGGATTAATTTATTTGGGTCATAGTCATATAATTCTAGATATTCAGTAATTTTATGACTCGCACCCTGATTTCTAATGCAAATGTGCTGTTATTTATTGGCTAACTTGATTACATTTCTTGCCTAACATCCACTTATCAACACGTAAGTCAACTTTGTAAATTGAACTAGTCTCATTGCGAAAACATTGTCTCGTAAACCTAGGCTGTAAGGGTTCGTGCCAAAAATTATATATATGAATGACAACATATAATTTCAAGGAGTATAGTTGTAATTTCATTATAACAGGCGTATGTTCAGCTTTCTTATATCACGTAATCTGAATAATATTTTTTGTTCCATCGGACATAAAGATGTGCAATTTGAAAAGAAACTTGAGGACTTAAAACGTAATAGAGATTACATTGAAACATCTAAAATCGTTACTTTGTTCAAAATAACCGTATTTCAATAAAATGTAAGCGGTTGAAACGGCAAGACATTTTATTATGATCTTAAATCACTCTACTTATACCAATCAACGCGGGTTTTTTATGCCGTGATGATACCATGCTGCTGCTGGTAATTTTATTATGCAAATGGGGCATAAAGTGTTGCCAGGCGTAATTGTTCAAATTACTACTACCCAGAGACAAGTGAGCGCAAAATGGCGCCTCTAAAAATTGCGGTATCTTGTAATGTGTGGTAAATACAGCCATCAATTGGCATTAATGAGCTTATTATGTCTGTGTTTTGCAGTAATGAAAATTAGTACAGGCGTTTCATAATTTAAAACTTGCCAATGACTGTGTGTCTATTCTGTTATTACTTCATTTAAGTGCCTAAAATCATATATTACAAGTGTTCTTATAACATGAAACAATCCTAGCTAGACTATAGTTTGATCTGAGAATTTACTCGTACATAATTTTTATTGATGCTTATACCACCAAACTATCTACGAAATTTAAGAGTAAATTCAGGCAGTTATTAATATCTTGGAACAAAGTTATATTTTGGAGTTATAACGTCGTAAAATTATAAATTTTAATCCAAATAGGTAAAGCGTTAGTAGTTCATTAGGAAAGACATCAAAAAGGTGGTCCGATGGAGGTGATGAAGAGCTATTTTAGCGACCTTCAGCCATCGATAGCACGTCTTGATAGCATTTAAGTATTGGTTTTGATGGTTTTAATCAAAACTTGGCTATATAACAGTAATTATAGTTCAGCTTAATATCAAAATATGCGATAAAAAGCAAAAATTATATTTAAAGGAATTAGGCTGCCGTTGCCGGTGCTCGGTGCAATTTGGAAGATTGCGCCGACTGGTTTTCTGTGAATTTTTTAATTAAATTACGAACCAGATGCTGTCTGACCAGAGTCCGCGTACATCAAACTAAATCTCGCGTTGTTTACAATCACGGCAAGGCAACAACAGCTTTTTATATACAACTTATACGTCGTTTAATTAATATTTGTTATTTTTGTTTCACGATATGTTAATTCTTGAATTTTACTGAACAGAATTTTTAATGATATGTTTATTAAAATAATTGTAATAAGCTTTATACATATTGATACTCTTTTATTTTATTAATTGGCTTTATTTCAAAGGCCAATATGCAATGTACACAATTAAGATTTTTTTAATGCATTTTTTCTTGTTTTTTTTTTAATTATCATAATAACATTAATTAACATTGGAAAGAAGTTTTCTAAGAAATTGAACCAATTTAAAGCAGTTGAATAATAATTCTTTCTTAAAATTTTTGAGTAATACCGTATGTAAAAGCTCTTTAGGGTTATGTCAAAAATTATGTTTTTTTTGTTAAATTTTATACTTTTCAAGTACAAAATGACAATTTTTAATTCATATCAACTAACTTAAATTGATTAAAAAACTTATCGATAAAATCTTTTAACTCTTAAAGTTTTTTTTCTATTATAACTAAAGTTTTAGGTCCTTACGTACTCACTGAACCACTTTGTGTTATTCATACTCTCATGTGTTATGAACATGTTTAATTTTGTACGACTTGTTTTTATTTGTACATAGTATCATAATAATATATATTAAGAACAAGAAACTGACGGTACTGTCTTAATACGACTCATAAGTACCTACTACATAGTTTTATTATATGAAACTTTTTAATTTAAAACTATAACTAGCAATAGTTTAGCCATAGAAAGAAATATAAATTATTATCTTAGTGGTTAAATGCACAAAATAGGAAAAATTACATATACTTAATTTCCAAGAAACGAATTAAATTGAGTTCATAGGCTATTTCTTATTCAGCGTGAAAATGCAACATACATATATGAATTCATGAACAGTTTTTTCTCTATAATGTTTAATATTCGCGAAATATACCTACAGCTACAATATCGCTAAGTCCATCCATAAATCTGTCACTTAAGTGTCCGATAGTAAAATAATCGCGTGCCTCATAAATTACTCGGAGTGCACATTCGTAGTTCTGATATCCTGGTATCTTTATTTAGTGAGACCTACAAGTAATTTTAGATTATGATGTTGTAATGGGGTGAAAATTCACATACAGAATGATTTGTGCATCATAGATTTGACCAGCTTTTAAACCTTAGATTTTCTGAGTTCTTGGTTTTATTCAAATTGCATTTACATAGAACTGTTTTGTATAAGTCTTATATATAAAAAAATTAAAGTATTTGGCTCAGACTCAATAGGCTGTTTTCATATAATATATAATCAATAATAAAACGCTCATAATACTTCTCAGTACCTACTGTACTGTATGTACATATTCTTAGAGGCTCATTGATTAAAATTTATAAACTTCATGTTTTTTACAAGCTAATTAACATTACATACACTGTTTTCAATCCTTGCAAGGTGATTACAATTTAAAAATCTTGTTTAGTTCACTTATAAGATGATAACTTAGTTCCGTTTCTATATACAGGAACTGTGTATTAATTATAATGCTCTATCTTTCTAATATTATACCACAAACACTTATTAGGTTCGGTTTATCTTAAGAAAAAATGTTATGTAATATAATTTTATATATATGAAAGAAAGTTGTGTTAGTAGCACAATTTATAACTGGAGAACAGACGTATGGATTTTGCTGAAAATTGGTGGGAGATAGCTTAGAACCAGTAGAGGTACATAGGATATTTAATTAAATGCGATCGAAAAATAAAAAAAAATAACTAATAAAATCCAATATCTAGTTATTAGAGACAGTATCTCTAGGGCAGAATAAATTGTTCCGGTTAGCTATTTTTTTACTGATTCTGAAATTCACCCGACGAAGTCGCGGGTGACAACTAGTTTCATATAATTTTATTAATTTAACATATTACAAATGACGCTCAAACGTAATTGATATATTTTCAGCAGTAACCATATTTTGAGTTGAATTCACTCAACAATCATTACCAATTAGTGCATTCCGCACTCATTTCGACTCCCGGAAATAATTTCGACTTTAATGAACACCAAATTCATCATTTCAGTTTGGACTTGTAAAGCAGATATAATGATGCCTTGAGATCTTTATGTATTAAGTATTTAATTTAAAATAAAATAGGTTAAGTATTTCTGGAGATGCTTTTCTTTGAACACAGAATGTGTTAAAATGAATTTAGTCATAAAGGAAACTAACAACAAACGTTAAAACTGTAGGAAAATTTACTTGATTTAAAAGTTTTACGATATTTAAAGCATTGAAAATTTATTATATATGTAGGTATATAACAGATATCTAGGTGTAATAAATAATAACTCTGTCTTATGTGAAGACATAAAACAGAGTTATTATTTATTTAGAGATTTGTTTATAAAATTAATTATGTATATGTACCTATTTGTATAAACGTATCTTTTATTCAAATAATAATTTTATAAAATTAGGTAATTTCGAAACCAACCCATTTTTTAATAAGTGCTAAGTTATGTGATTTGACAACAAAAAATCTTAACACAGCTTAATAATTCGTCTTGCCCTGCGTGGGCTGTAGAGCGTCGCCAGCTCACCACAGTGGTTGGCGCAGACCTATCGTTGCCGGCTGTGGTTCAGGCCATGGTCGGTAGCGAGAGGGCCTGGGAGGCGATGGTCAAGTTCTGCGAGCACGTGATGTCGCGGAAAGAGGCCGCAGAACGTGCACGGGAAGACGACCCCTCCTCGGCGCCCTTGCGTCGACGTAGACTGGGTCGAAGGCAGCGGGCATATGCCCGCGACCTGCCTCCCCAGTGAGGAGCCTCCGGGCGTCGGTGGGGAACCGGCGTCCGGGTAACATAGGCCTGAGTAAGAGCGGCGTGTTTGGCGTTCCCGGCACGCTGCTCTTGAGTCGGAGGGGTGGTGTGGTCTAGCCACTGATACCCCTGCCGATGGCGGAGTCCCTTTCGGGACTTGTGCGTAGTGAGCGGAAGCATGGCTCGCCGTTCCCGCTCACTAGCCTACGCACTGCGCAGAGAACGCCGAGGAGTTTAGTGGGTGGAAATCCCACACGCCCCCGCCGTGTTTCCCCCGCGGCGGGAAGTCTTTGAAAGATTCTCCTCGTTAAAAAAAAAAAAAAAAAAAAAAAAAAAAAAGCTTAATAATTCGTCTACATTGTTACAATGGAATAAATTGGCAAACATCGCCATCTCCATAATGTTAAGTAGTATGTATCATACATTTTTATCAAAGAAAACCTCCTTCTAAGTTCCGGGCACTACCAACCTAAAATGTTCGCGTTATTTCTTGACTGGCAACATTTAATTGGCAATAAACATATGCCAGAGTCGATAGTCACTACAGAAAATTTACGTATAAATATTACATCATTTGGCTGTATGTATAAAGCAAGTTATATAAGACGAAGTAGTTAAAGATATATTTATTAACATTATACATAATAAAAATACTTAATTAAACTCAAAAACCAAATATCTATTTTAATACAATTATAATTATTCGAGAATAAAATTAGACATTAATATTAAATGTATCGCAAGTTAAAATAATTGACAGCCAGGTCTGAAGGGGTTTGATCTTACGAAGCATAATGGTTGTTCAATAAGCTTTTATGGCGGCGTGTTAAAGCAATTTCCTTACTATGTTGGTTGAGGAATTATGACCTCAGATGAGCGCATGTTTAAAGACGTCAATTACGTTACCAGAAGTTTTTCAATAATCTCCATACGACATTTAAGTATCGGTAATTTGTTCCGAGGAAAGATAATTCTGTGATGAGATGAGATTTTATTCTTATATATGATGTTTGTTATAAAATAAATTACAAATTTAAAATACTACATTTATTAGCTTCGATATATTTAAATCCCTCGCTTGTGTTATCATTGCTTTCAAATTATTTTTCTATTGGCATAACTTATAAGATTTATGTTGGTCGTCTATATATGTATATAGAAAAAAAACACATTCATATAATAAAAGTAGAATATAAATCTCATTCATATACATAGTTGGAGAGTATGAAAAAGTTGCAGGATAGTAATATTGTATCGCAACTATTAAAATAAAAAGTAAATCGTAACATTGGTAATGCAAATAGAAGAGGTTATTTAGATTACCGATTCTCTATGGTGTCACAGTAATGAATGCGAGGTGTAATATGTCTTCAAGTTACCGCTCAACACTAGCTTCATGCAATCAAAGATATTACAGAGTGATGTGATCACGCGACACCGGTTATTATATGTTTATAATCTGTGCACATCTTTGATCTCAACCACAATTTGTTTTTAATTGTCTGTCGTTTGGATAAATTTCATATTATTTTAACCTAAAAATTAAATGAAAGTAAGTTTTTCGGATACTACGCGGTTTTTGTTGTTTGATATCTACATAAACCCGACGATTCGTTTCCTTCACCGTCCAGACGACGATTCATCTTTTTGGCACGCGTAGTAAAAAAGCTGAATTTCATTTAAATATAAAATTGTTAATTTACAAGCAACCATTCAATTCTGTATTACATAAAAGTATATATTTTATTTTCAATATAGTAAGTCAATTATGTGCTATTTATTTTAAGAGTAATTAGTTTCATAATTCATGTTTTTCATAGTCTTCAATTAAGCTACCCGTAAACAGTGACACTTAATATATTAAATATAACTATTAAACTAACAATATGAAAATAAAGGCGTAGAATCTTTTAAGTACAGAAGCCTAAGGCGTCAATTCATAATGCTACTAACAAGATTAGCTTGGAAAATATAAAATTGCGTTAAAACTGTGGTCAGCGTCGCCCGTGGCTGGACCGGTGTATATTACTGGTCGCAAAGTGCCGAAGCCATTAAACAATTTGGAATAATTAACTACCGGATTTCGTTGGTTATTACGTTTCATAACATGTTCCTACATATAATTACGTCTCTGACACTAATGTTTGGTTTGTATGTCTAATTGACACTGAATTTGTTTTACGTGTACAACTCGGTAGCATTAAAATAAATATGGTTTTATAATATATTAAAGGTTTAATTTTATTTAATTATAGATTATTTAAGTATAATTGAAGATTATAAAAAGAAAATAAATAAATTATTTTTTTATATTAGATCTAAAATCTTTGAACAGATGCTGTGTAGAAAATTATTTTACAATAATTGTAAGCAGCAGATTTATCCCCTCGCTAAGGTTAATGCACGTAACATTAAGTAAACCATTACCTTACCATTCACTGTGGAATTATTTAAATGTCAGATAAATTGCTTTAACAGTTCGAGAGCAGTAATAAGGTGTCCATGCTGTTGTGGGGTGTAATTTGCTCTTGCATTCAATCATTCGGCCTCACTGGAGGCCCGTCGGGACAAAGATTAACGCCCAGAGCGTACATTTAAGATGTCACGCTGACATACCCATTATGCGAAACATCAGAACTATCCTTTAAAATTTTTCATTATGTTAAAGTAATTTGTCATCGACATATATTTTGAAGCTAATTACTTTCGTCATTATATGTTTAATGTTTTATATTATGACAGTTCTGGTTTATATTCGTTTCTGTATTTGGCTTTAAAATAAATAATTAAGGATTGTAATAACTGTCCAAAATGTTTTAAAGTTTGTTGTAGCGATTAAAATTATGTATATATGGAGTGCATCATACATGTCAGAGTGTATGCACGTAAATATAACATATGTTATACCAGTTTCAGATAGTAAAAAGTATTTATAATTTTTTTTAATTCTATTTAGTCTGTGGCTTAGTTTTTATGCTTAGTCTGTGGTACAAAGTTGAAACCGACTTTCGTCTCGCAGCGTCTGTTGTGATAACATTTAATAGAAGCGGCAATCATAAGCCTATTAATAAATACTTTAAGACGCGTCTTCTCGCTTTAATCAACATTTTCAATGAGATTATTACAGGGCAAGTCGAAGATTATAATATGGCCGTTGGTTTATGTTGCAGGCTTTATAAAGTTTTATGAGAAGCGACTCGGTGACGTTTTTACGATCGACGCCGATGATGCCACGAAATTATTATTATTAATGCTAAAGGTGACAAAATGGGGACTGAGAATTTACTCGATAACGATTCAGAAATTATATATTCAATGTAACAAGTCGCTTGGAATTACATTTTGATATTTAATGAAGATAATTTCTTTCGAAATCGTACAACATTCCGTACGAAAGTAAAAACGTTGAACCTATTTAGTAGAAAGTCATTGAAATGAATAATTAAATTATATATATTTCATTTAATTGAAATATAAGAATTCTATTTACAAAAACGATAATTCTGTTTAGTGTACAAATTATTGAAATTTAATTAAAACAGTTATGTGGCATACAATTATGTTTTTAAGTATCATCTGTGGTACGGTTATAGCACGTGCTGTAATTACATGTCAATACTGCTGTATATAATGGCATAACTGTATTGGCACTGGCACAGGATGTGCCGGGCCGCAAGTAGTGAGCTTTGTCATGCTCGTCCAATCTGCCCCTGCTGAGAGGCTGACATCTTACTCTATTCTCATAGATTAAGATTTAACAGATGTGTCAGATAGAGTTTATCAAACTTTTTATGTTATAGATAGTGGATTTTGAAAGTAATAATTATTAACTTTTCTATGAAGTATGTTTTAAGTTATAAATAATGGGTAAAGTGGAAAAACGAGCTTTAAATTAACAATATATTTGTCTGATCAGTAGCAGTAGCGCCAATCATAAGATGTTTTTTAATATTCTTTTTATAATATAAACTTGAAGGAGAGCCACATATTTATATATGAGGCATTCTTTATTACACATATTTTTTAATTTCTTGAAAAAATTAAGAAAATTATGAAAACTATACTAATTGTGTTCTAATAACTTTTGGTTTTGGCGACGGTATTTTTATGAAAATTATACTATTGTAATATGATAACGACATCTTTTTAATGTATTTAAGTGGGTTAGAAATATATTTTTGTTTAGAATATAAGACTTAATAGTTTTTTATGTACTTGGAAGTTTATAAAAAGAAAGAAATAAGAAAAATATCCTCTTTAAGTATTGTCATTAAAAATATCGTGCAACCTTTAAACTGAAACTTGTTTTTGTTTACAATTAAATGTCATAAAATGTTTTAGAAGAGAAATGTTACATATTTAGTACATTACGAATGAATGAATTTGAACAAATACGAGATCATGTTTTACGGAATACAATAATTACAGAATGACTTAAAAAAATCTGAGCTCTAACTGAAATTTTTTGAGAGATTTATGAAGAAAAAGACGTAGGAAAATACATCTTTTCATGACAAATTCGTCTTAGCAAAAAATTATTACATCTTTGTGTGTTCTGTATTACTTATCTGTGCGATAGCATAATTGATATTTTAATATAGATATATTAAATATTCTATGTCTACCTCTATATAATCTGTGGCTACTCGACAAATTACCATTTGCTATTAAAGTTATAATTGAAAGTCCTCACAAAAAGCACTGAAAGATTGCAGACCTTAGCTGTACGGCCGCTCCGGGACGGCTTTGTGAGTGGAATTGTACAAATCAAATAATAAAGATTCAAATAACTTATGATCTAATTTTTCTCACTAATATAGACGTCGTATAATTACATTTGGATAGCAGGTCGTGTATGGCATTGAGATTGCTTTTTTACGTCCAACAAAAAGTAGTCTTTATATTTGTGATGCGACTGAAATGTTTGATATCATTTCGTGCTTTTCGTTCTTTCATCATGTTATACCTAATTGTATGGGGTACCGCCTGTAGAGTCATTATTACGATTTTTCAATTATATTTGTTTATTGCGACTTCGGTGGTTTGTAAGTTTTTATGTTTATTAAATATTGTAAGATTAGAGACGCACGGAGGATCATATTAATTGTTTAATATTTAAATGAATTTGTAATTGCCAGTGGCCCGTTGGCTACGAAGGCTGTAACATCACAACTTTGATTTAAAACCGCATCATTTGTCATAAAAACTCCAAGCTATACTAACCAAATCAATTATTTATTTCTCTTTAAACAATTAAAAATAAAGTATCATTTATATATGCTAAGCTATTTTTTATTGAAGACAGATGGTTCTGCATTATGAAAACTAATTCTTCATTCAATCAAAGCATCGCTGAAAGGCCTATTAAACCAAAGACACGCTATTGCCTCGGTAATTGCAGAAAACAACATTTAAGCCACGAAACGACCTACCACTTTCAAATGACCATCTTAACTTGGACTTTCAGTTACGCTCGATTCCCTTACGTATTAGAACAATCTCCTACAATAATGTAAATCCGGAGATCAAGTGAGAATGGTTAAAGCTCTATCTACGAACCGAGTTGGGAGGTCTCTCGGTCACCTCGCTAATTGAATATGTCAATCATTTTAACAACGCAAATGAATAGCGTTTCAGAGATTTACATCCAATATAAGTAGATACTTAAAAATTCAAAGTTATCATTAATCTTGAAGTTATGAAAGGGTCATGTTTAGCGGTGGTTCAGAGTGACAGGCGCCCGCGGCAGATCATCTTTCACTGGTATATTAATGTCCATTTAAATTGGACCATACTAATTATCGTACTCGAATTAATTCTGGATAAACTCATTATAATGTATATAGTATATGGCTATGACTGAAAACTAGGCGTTTACGAAGATAACTTACATACTTCATAATAATAATTCATAATAAATCAATAAGTTATTTTCGTAACTTATAAAGCGTATATAACTATATAAACCGACTGATATGTATAGATATGATTTAATTAAATCAATACAAACATTCTGTTTACGTTTAACCTTAGCCGTGTTATAAAAAAGATAATTTGTTATAATAAATCAACGCCAGCCCATATATCATGTCATTTGAATAATTCGGTTGCGTATCCCTTATATGTTATAACAATGAAATGAAAGAAATCTCTGTTTGATAATAATCTTAAGTCTATACACTATACATTAATATTTTCATTTAATGTTACTTTTTTATATTAAATTTCCGTCAACATATATAATAAATAGAGTCTTTAAAATTAATTAATCCTAGACAAGCTTATTAAGTAGTTGAACAGAATTAATTGTTTAATTTTAATAGTGTTGCATTTTAAAATAAAAAAAGCACCTGCCAGTTTTATATGTGAAATATAAGATCATATTTGCACCTGTGAATCATAATCGATTTTCGTACAACACTTCTATTCTGTGGGACAAGGCGTCATGTGGAGTGAACTCACGCTGTTATTTCATAATTATTATACCAATATAGGTTAATATTTATAAAAATGGCTAATAATTCTCATATTTAAGTGTAATAAAACAGTGAAAACACACGAAGGAACCATGGCAATAGATGTATATCTTTAAAAATGATTGATTGTATTTAATTTGATCAGTTTGTATGTTAAATATATTTAATGTTGGTAGCCAATTGGTTTTCTTATGATAAATAACGTTACTAATAGCAGTCATATGTCAAGTACTTAAATATACGACTTTTGACTGATGTTAAAGTCATAGATAGATTTATATATATACGTCTCTATATATATGTGGGCAACTAAATAAGTATAATTAATTAATTGTATTCGTCAATTGAAATTGTTATGACATTTTGGCTACAATAATAGTTTCAGGATATGTAACAAGTCACAACAGTCTACTTATATTGTAATAATTATAGTACGTACATACTGTAATTGTAATTATATGTCCGTATATAAATTATGAGTGAATGTAATTAAGACTGTTCCAAAACAATAGCGTGTCCACGAGTTATTGATATTGCTGTTCGAGTCTTAATAAATTCCAGTGTTAATTATATCGTGATCTGGCAGCGGCGGGTCAAAGACGGGCGCGGGCGGTGTGTTGATTTTCAGTTTATTTCATTAGATCCTCACCGCGGGGTGCGCAGGAGTCGATACAGCGCCGGGCAAAGATACGATCACTATTATTATATATGTATACAGGACAAATTGGTATAATATTTTCATATTTCGAATAAGAATTATATTCAAATCTCCTTCCATCAAAATTTGGATAAAATTTATTTTTATTTATTCAGATTGGGTTTAAATAATATTTTTTTATATAGTATATACCTTAAAAGAATTAGCACGTCCTATTAATATAATATTATTCAATAATGATGGTCACCATACAATACAGCGTAAAGTTCACCTGCCTGCTTAAATATGGTAAAATATAGCATTTTTAATAAGCAGTCTTTTCAATTTTCGACTTTACGGCCTTTATCGGCGTGACATCGACCTAATCAAGTTCGTGATTATTTGACTGTTTATTTTTTCTAACATTATTTTATGCCCGCGATGATTACCTTTCTTTTTTAGTATCGGTCTTCAGTTCATTTGGGGATCATTTGTAATTGAATTTTTGAGATGTGGCCCATCTTTAATTAGGTTATAAGTCGGAAACGTCACTTTTAAGTTCGTAATCGTTTTATGTAAATGAACTTAAGAACTGTAACATTGATTGGAATTTATTTGCAATCAACACTAATTGGGTTTAATTGGAAAGCTAATATTGCTTTTTGACTAATACTGTGAGAACTTTTTCGTGTTTTGTTTTTTGTATACATTATAAGAACCTCGATGATTGCGTTTTCGTGTTTATGTTTTATCTGCATAGTCTTATTATTTGATATTATTGCGGAAGTTTGAAAACAATCCGAACAAATACTGTCAACATAATTGGCAATCTCGGTGACAGCTCCATCTCGCGTAATGACGGCCACAGCATCTTTTTGCTCGTATAATAACTTTCTTTTAGCTACTGATCAGTAATTTATTACTTACTAAACTCAAGTTTTTGTTGAAATTTCTCTGATGTGTTCGCTGTATGATTGTAATAAACAAAAACAATTCACTGATAAGTTATGCAGGATATTCACGATGTTTGAATTATTAACCGTTTAAACATTATCATCGTATGTATTAAGATAATATGAAATAAATAAAATTTTGTATTAATTTTATTAATATTATTTCTCTAAGGATGTGTGGAAGTTTGTTAGCTAAAAAAAAGCTGCATATATACCTATTTAAAATGTTAGAAAAAAAATATCAAAAAAACATAAACTTATAAAAATTTTCGTGATGTTTCAGTAACTATTTTGAAATGAAGATAAATAAATATTCGGCAGTTACTTTCTTACAGATTAAAGTCGACATGAATTTCGTATTAATAAGGTTCTAATATCTGTATAATATTATAAATAACTATACTTGTGTAGTTTCAAAATAACGCCGAAATGATATTAAATTTATAATATTAATTCCAATAGAAATAATCCTTAAATTTAAACCGACACACGTTTATGAGATGCCGTAAAACTCCTTTTTAATTTCTTACAGAGTACTTCGAATTAAACACTAATTGCGTATTACACATTAACGAAGTAAACTCTCATAGAATTACTACTATTTTATGGCTACCACTAAAATTGAGTATGTATGCGAATTTCCTTTTAAACAGCCCGCTTATAACATTGTTGTTTATGTAATTACATCAATGAGGCGTTTGATTATTGTGCTTACGATTGTTAGGGTGTAATTTTTAACATCTTTAAGATAATTAGCGTCTCTGTATGTAATAACGATAAGTTATGAGCCGATATCTAATGTACGATATAATGTTTTATACTTTTATGTTTTAAGATAGAAACTTTAATTAAGCCTTATTTTGTAATGTAATGACGCTAACGAGATGAATGCGGTAATGTGGTGGTTTTTTAGAAAAACAATGCGAGTGAATTAAACATCTGCGTTTGTGGTATGGGAATTGGAAGACTGGATTAAATTCTATAGAAGGGAGACAGTCAGTTAAAAAGTTAAAGCATGTTTTAGAAGCTACTGGTGTTGTACCTTATTTTTTTTGTTAAATTAAAGTTTATGTACATGAAGACACGGAAACCACTAATAGATACATATGTATGTATATTTAATCCTCTGGTAGATAATAAATTGTTTTAACTATGAATATAATTTCTTGCTTAACTTTATTTCTGTGTTTTTTTTATATTTCAAAATGAAAATTTATTTCGAAGCGGTAAATTCCATAAACATGAAATATTTAGATGACTTCTATATATAGCACTATCCTATTGAAAATACAATATGGTGTGTAAAAAACTAAAAGAGCGCCGTGATCCCCCACTGGGAGGGCATCATTAATTAGTCCGAGTTACCCTTAAAACAACTTTCAAACATTATCTCATAATTGTATGCTATAAGAAAAATATTCTTATTAAAATAACAATGAATCGATTTGTTTCGGTTATTTTTTTACATTGATTTCGGTTTCACGACAATTAATTTAAGTTTACGTATTCTGTTACAATTTAGAAATACATACATGTCTTATATTATAAAACAATGTGATTTGAAATGTTCACAAATTTTGTGGTTAGTTTAAAACAAAAATACAGAAAAAATAAAGTCGTACATACAATTATTGTTCTATAGAAAATATATATTGGGTAAATTAATATAATGGCAACATTAACTCAGTTCATTTTACGCTCCAATCTCCATTGTATTAAAAGATGACCGTTGACGTTTAAAAATGACAGCCATAAATGATATCCAATCTATTATTCCAATTTACGACTTGGAATTAATATTTGAATAGCTCATGATTTATAACAACCAATTTTATACAAGTATTGTTTGAAGTGTTTAGATTTTATATAATTAATTAAGAGGTACATGTTCTTGTTTAAATATGTTATCTTATTAAAGTATGTCTTAAAATTTGGATGAATATTCTTTATAACTTTGCTGGCGATGAGTTAAGACCGTATTTGAGAAGAAAGTAACACAAAACAAAAAGTAAATATAGTTTTTTCAATTAGGGTCTTAATAAAAGTAGGGGGATATCTTTAATTTTTTTTAAAATATGTTTTACTATTTGTGTTTTTGAGGACGGAGTTTGTTGCTAAAAATTATTACCAAACTTATCTTCTAAATTTGAAAAACTAATGTTTTTTAATAATTTTTTTTGCTAATATTTTTTTTACTTAGATATAAGGCATAATACAGACGAAGTGAAAATTAAGATTTAATCCGACTCCTTTTTAATATCATTAAAACTCGACTTTTAGACTTTTAAGATAAATAAACCTATGTATATTATGTAACGACCATATTTGACTGTTTTGATGAAATTGATGAAAGGCTATAAAGAAATATAAAACAATATTAGTTATATATATGTACTCATATAAGTTTTAGAAAACTATTTCATGAAGTACAGGTCCTTTCAAATTACCACTAAAATTTATTTTTTTTTCATTTTAAAGTGTCATATACAAAACTATATTAAATTATTTTGATAAGTCCAGTATAGGAGGAATAAATAATTATAAGATTTAAATAAATATGATACTAAAAAAATAAAACTTTATGACTTAAGTCTTATTAAAAAAAAGATTTTATACCTGTCAAAATAATTACTAGGCAAAAGCCTTGTTACCTTTTCTGCTGTATAGTTAATGATTTTTTTAAAGTGTTTTATAAAAGTATCTGTGGCACGTGTATGTGTATATATAAATACACAGACCTGAAGATATAATCTTCAGATAAAAGCTACTCTTTGTTGTAAAATTTGTATAATCATTATTATTGGTATATCATTGCATGTGAAGATTGCATCAACTTTCTTTTATATTGAATAAATAAGAAACGGTAATAAAGAAGAAAATTTCAACGAAATGAAACAAAAAAATCATAAAACGAATTGGCATCCAAACGTATATATATGAATGCTTAAATTTTAAACAAATCACATTAAAAATGATTTATTGTTGACGTTGGAGTCATGATCTTCAACCGCTATTACGTGCGCGGGCGCAGGGTGGCAGCGCTGATAAATCATTGTGGCGCTTCTTATTGGACGATGTGATTGATTGAAGAACATCTCTGAAGACTCAGCCCTGGCTCAAGTACTATTACCGTATTATTAAACTCGCATTTGGTTCGCGTATTTAATATTTCGGCAATTTAAAAGTCCTTACGTATAAAGTCTTGCGGCGAATTTAGATAAAGTTATCTTGTAATCGTGATGCGTGGTTTGTTGTGTAGTTTAAATAAAATCATGTTGCTGCTCAGAAGATTTTTTTTTTATTATTTTACTTAAATAGTACTTGATAGATTTGGCAATAGGAACAAAGTAATGTGTTAAATATCTCACCAAATTTTAGTGTAGTATAATGACGAATTTATTGTATGTTTATATACTTATTATGGTTTAAAAAAGTTTTAGAATATAAGTGAAATTGTATAAAATTATATTTAATTTAAAATATATATTAAGTAAAAGAAATGTTTAGGTTAATAACCTTTTTGAGCTGTCTGGACATGATAGAACTTCGTAACAGGAGTAGATCATAAAATTTCTATTACAAGATTTATTTCTAGTAGGTGTTTCTATTACAGTATATAAATAAGACTATTTGAAGCTCTTAAACACCTTTCCTCTATTACACTTCAATTTATTACTAAATTCTAATATTTCGCAAGACATTACTCCTGGGACTACTCACATATATATAATAGTTATCAGATAAACTGTCATAGTTCCATATTTTGTCCTTAACAAAAATTAACTATAATTAATTGATTGCTATTTAGATATACAAGTGAGTTATTCTATGAAGTTACGTTCCATTTAAACAGTTGAAAAGTAGTTATTAACCTGTTTCATAATAACATACCTTAGGGCGTACATTCATTCATTTTAACCCATAGAAGTGTTATTTGATTATTTATAATTATAACAGATTTTGGATTAAAACTTGCTCTAATTTTTACTATTTTACTGGTTTACTGTGTAGCTGGGAATCAAAATTAATTAATTACCTTACTAAGTGAAAACATTAACAAAGAAAACCTATTGGTATAAAGGAATTCAAAGCTATGCATATAAAACTTCTCTATTGAAAATTTATTGCTATAACAATAACCCACAAAATAAAAGAATGTCAATGACCAATAAAAGCTTTACTATTAACTAAAAACAAAAACCAATCAAGCAAAGTCAATTACTCAGTTAACGATTTGACACGAAGCAAAAACATTCGCGTGGATTCACAATTTTTCATCAATTTAGTAACGATTAAGTGATTATATCATTATAAAATTTAACAATCATGTATTTTAAAACAAATTGTTTTCGTTCTATACACATATAGATATATATAAAAAATATTTAAGCCTTTAAGTGCTGTGCTATTTCCTATAGATAAGATTATAGCGATCATTAATCTTAAAATTGAACTTAATATATATTTCGTTGAGCGAGTATCGATTAATTATGAGAATAGATTAGCAGTAGGCGGTACCAAACTCGGTCGATCCATGTTTGCTTAATTACTTTGCTTATCCGGACAGGACTCGTTCTCTGTATTGACTTCTGGGCTTAAAAGGTAACCCAATTAGATGCTTTGGAGGTCTCTTGTGAAAAGGCCTGTCATCTCTTTAATATACATACATCTATACGTTATAAAGAAATTTTGATTGATATATTCTTGTATATTGGTATGTAGCTCCCGAATTCGCTTGATGTTTTGTTCATCAATTCCTAATTATATATATTCCATTTTATGTATGAGATAAACAACTTTTGTTTTCCTTTTCGAAATATAGTAATTTATCGAAATTAGTTATTTAGGTTCTATAATAAAGAGTTAGAAGAACATAAGAAACGTAGCTAAACTCATAAAAGTTTTCACGTGTACATATAAAATAAATAACCGTATGTTATTTTAAATGAGAAATTTAGGAATAATTAATAAAATGAATTTTGTATAAATAAAAGTACAAAAGTGAACCTTCTTAATAACATGGGAACGAAACTAGTCTTTTTTTTAAATATTGATTAATTATCTTCACAACAACAGACGCTTCAGACAAAACTGGAAGCAATATTTTAAAACATACAAAAATATTTACGAGACTCTAAAATTTTATAATTAGATTTGGCGAAGGCCCGCCCTCTTGGATAACTAAGTGATGGGTTAAGTTATAAGCGTGTAATTTAAAACATTCATTCTGTTGGAGAAAATTAACTAAGCGGAATCAGTAGCTAATAGTAATAATAAAGGGTTAGCTCCTTAAGTTGGTGAAGTTTAATAGTTATATTTAACTCAGTATAATTAATTTTAAACTAGAACCTTAGAGCTCTTTTTGCTTTTTCAATTATATATTGGATAGTTCTTGACTATCATTGCACCAGATATTTAGTTTAAATTAAGTCTTTGATAGAATATAAACTTCGAAATATTTCTGCAATATTATAAAAATATAATGTTTTACCTTTCTTAATAAATATCTAGGTTACATCTGCTAAAATTATTTAATTTTTTCGCAATACTAAGAGCGAATAGTATATTTAAATAAATATAGTTTTCTCTTATGAATTATACCGCACATTCAGTATCAGACAGTCGGGAGGTGGAGAGATGTCCTGATGAGGATAAAAATTCGATTACAATTAAATTAATTGCACTCCTATTTGTTTTTCGTGGTCTGTATCTGATTAAAAGATAATGTAACACCACCTTTATAATAAGAAACATTATTATTCCATAGATATTTCTAGATGTTAATACACTTATAATGTTTTCCAAATAAAAATTATATTTTTTGTGTATAATTTATAGTAGTCTCTGTTACGCTCATTGCTCTGTAAATAATGAAGTATTGGTTTACCTATTTTTATATACAAATATAATAGTCACGATATTTCTGAAAGCATTTCTTAATAGGAAACAATTAATATTGTACATTATAAACCAGTATTGTTTAAATCAGTCGCCGAAATAATAGTTAGCTTAAAGCAACATTATAATTGAAATTTTAGATTAATAGCTCTTTTGTAAACCCACGCTCTTCCCACGGGCGTGTAATTGAATTTCTTATTGGATTACATTTTAATTAGCTGTGATTACTATTAATGAGTGTCACTCAATCAGGTATTGTTCGCTACGTGATGGATTGAACTGTCTTCTGATTCGATGCCGATGATTGATTCTTCGTTAATATTACATCATTGATTGTTCCTCTTATCGTTTAACGTGAGTTAAATTCTTTGAATTAATATCATCGTAATGTCTTTCAAGACAAATAACAAGTTATAATTACTGATATATAAAGTTGTGAAGTAGTTTTAACGTAAAAAAGATTTTCTGTAGGTCAGATATTAAAAGAACAGTATGTTATTTGAAAACCCTTTATTTTATGGAACCTTAATTGTGTCTATTTCAAAATAACTGCCATTTTGTACAGCTGTGGTTTTTGTTGTAACTGGTTTTATGTTTTTGCAAATCTCTTTGGTGTATTAGATCAAGCTGCGACGGTTCTATTTAATGGGAAAATAATATAATAATCTTTCAAACGAGCCAATATGTAATTGAGATTTCAAATTGTTAAGATTCATGTTTCCTTAAGATGTTAATGTACATTATTCATTTGTATGAAATGTTATATATGTATCTTATAATGAATTAAAAAAAAAATATTTTCAAAAAAAGAAGAGAACCGCTGGAACTTGGTCTACATCGTTAACAAAAATTTACATAATTTAATTAATTCTCTGTTAATTTTCATCAATAAATCATATTCTTATTAACATATTTAACTGGTTTGTGCTACACAGATTTTGATTTATTGTCTTTACGATTTATACAAAGATAATATTAAATCTTCTAGAATGTTCAGCAAAAATAACACTGTGTATAAACAAAATTCTTATAAGATAATACGAGATACTAATTTAATTTATAATAAATAATAAGGCATAGAACTGGAAGGAAAAATATATAATAACTATATACTAATAGCTTTCAATTACCTCCTAAATTAATAATAATTTTATACATACAGTTTACACGTAAATTAATTTACTATTGCCGAACAGCAATTCAATTGTTACTGACACAGGAAACAAAAGAAGTAAGTACGTATAGAAACTTAATTTGATAAAATCACACTTGCAACTTCCCTTAACCTTATTTTTAAATACTTTGTAAGCTCTCAGTCAGTAACAAAGACGCTACTAGTAACTACATTCCATTATCCTCCTAACACAGCCTCAGCTCAACTTATCAAGTCTGTATGGTGTCGTTGTCTTAACATTTCCAACCTCAGTTCGTGTTCTCGAGCCGCCATTCGTAAGGCAGCTATACTTGAACTCCTGCGTTCTACTTCAGGGCCTGGTTGTATTGGGGGGGATTCGCTGCCAGGAGATATGGGGGGCGAGACCGGTGGAGGGTCCGGAGATTGTCTGGGAGCTGCCAAGCCAGCAAGGAGCGAGTGGAAGGGAGGAGCCGAAGAATACATCGGAGCGCTGAAAAGCGGTGGCCGAGATAACGGCGTTCCGAGGTATTGCGTTCCCAGCACTGGGGTACTATTATATCTGCAAAATAAATTAGGAAATTAAATATTTTTATTTTCATATATATTCTCAAGTGTTTAATTTTAAGCAACTTGTTTACTACCTAAATGATGCCAAAGCGTTTGCGTCAAACGGTTTTCTGAAGCCGAAGCCGAGTTGTGAGAAAGGGTTCGGCATTGAAGCGACTACGGATGGGGGAGGTGCTGCGCCCCCGGCCAGATAGGGATTGTAAGGGTGCCCTTGAGGCCCCACCTTCTCCTGTTTCCTCCATTTAGCACGACGATTTTGAAACCACACCTGCACAGAATAATATAATCATTGTATAATATAATCCTTATAAAGACAGGGCTTAATACACATAACGCTACATCTACTGAGTGTGATGATGTCAATTTGAACATATTTATTATACGATTTTCGCTCAAAAAATTTTATGTCCGAAAATGTTTTAGACATAAACTTGTAATTGAGCAGTACTGGGAATAGGTTTTATTCTTCTCGCTTACAGAGACTAAAACATTAAGTAAATTTAACACACATATGAAACTGAACAAGTAATTTAAAAAGATGTAATACAAAAGAAAACACAAATATAACATCTACTTGTGGAATTAGATATTTAGGTGTTTTATTGAAGTTTAAAATGAAATAATCATTCGCATAGATTGTAATCGAATTAAGATTTTACCTCTTGATCTGACGAACAAACAAGTTGAATCGAAATAACAAACAAGTTCTTTATGTTTTTTCAATCAGTTAAAAACTGAATTGATTGGTGTAAAAACAGAAACTTTATTATTATTAAATACAAATTATCAATTGGGATATTTGTTTGATACTATCAAAATATATGTCACAAATAGAACATGCTGAATATTTAATTGGAGGCAAATTAAAATTGATTGACTCGTTTCGCGTTCACATCTGAATGATACGTGTTTAGACGCCATATGCAGACGTAGTAACAAGTGCCAGTACCATAATCGGTTTTCTATACATATTGGGCGATGAAAAAACATTGAATTTCTAATGTCTCGCTATAACGCCCCCTGGTGATAGCTACATGCATTTATGGCCGACGCCGTCCTATCAAACGACCCGTTTTGAATTATACAACAAAAAATATGATTTGATAATGTCACGAATTAACTAACTGGTTTTTATACAATATCTGCCAACGAATTCTCAACGTGAAAATCGTTTTAATACGTACGTAGGTATTTATTGATAATATTCTGTTGGATGCGAACATTGACAAGGGATAAGAAGTTGCCGGTGTTTCTTTTTTATTTTAATGAATTTGAACAGAAATAACTCATTAAGACAATCTTATCTTGTTACATGACTTTCAACACAAACTGCAACGTCGCAGGAATATTTATCGTGTAATCTTTTATTTTTTTTTGTGTTTTTTGAACATGTATTTGGCCGATTTTATTAGAAAAAATATCTTGAAAGTAGAAGGTGTAGTACCTTATATAACAGTTATTACAAGTACCATTTGCTGGTCTGAAGTAAATCATTGCTAGGAATTTATTTATAAAAGATTTAAATCATATTTTATTAGAAATCAAGGCTTATTATCATTTAATTTTATTGAAATTAAATGCCATTATAATTTGTATTAATATATTCGATCACCCATCACGATTATGTCCTTGAATTTCGGTTGCTTAACATCCATTAATCGTATACACATCAAAATAAATATAAAATATCAATTATTAATCTTATTAGTATAAAATAAACATAACATAATACAAAAACCAGCTCAACTCGTCAACCTTGTGGAATAATAAAAAAATATATATTGATTGATTTCATATTACAATAAATATGTATGAACTCGGATTGTAGATGATCCGTCTTTACGTTTGTTGATATTTTAATTTAAATCAATTCCAATGAACCGAGATCTTATTCCAGCAGTGGGACATTGGACTTTAGAAGTTTTTTTCTTAATTAAATCATATGTTAAATACGAGTTGTAAAAAAGATCTTCGGGAATGTTTCGTTTAGAAGAACAATTTTATTCATCGTTCCAATCTAGTCCTAACTGGGTTATGATAAGGTTTATTTTGATATGCATTGATGTGTTCGTTAAGTTTACAGTCGATTTTGGACGCGTCTTTATGTAGTTAGAAACGAATTTATACGACGTAATTGGTAGCGGACACGTCATGAGAATATTGAGTATTCACGGACGAAAAGAGACTGACCTACACAGATTACGGCAGTTGTTTGTAGTAATTGTTATGCGATTTTAATACTTCCCTGTAACCTTAAATACTTTTTGGAAAATTAATATATTTCAAACCTTAAATAGTTTTTTTGTTACGGCTTACATTGAGAAGAAATAAAGCGGTGATTTAACTAAAAAGCAAGCGTTGTTTTTTTTAATAGTAATCTATTGGCAGTCTAGGACCAGGTTAATCACGATACGTTGATGATTACAATTTTTTTTAGAATTACAGGTTTCACAAAATATTTCTAACTTCAGACAAATTTATTAACTTGGCGACTTTAAATCCTTCCAATAATTAAGACATAATATGTAGTGATTTAGCCAAGTTGGAAGGCATGCGAAATAATAATAAATAAGAAGGACCCTTTATGACAAAACAATTGGAAATATAAAAGTATGAGCTTATGAAATAAAATTATTGAGAGAAGAATCCAACTTAATTAAGTTGTTTCAAAAATTGTTTCACGTTATTGGTTCAGAGCTAATTTGTATTCAGATAATTCCTCGCAAAAATAAACGTTATGACTACAAATGAGTGAACACATAAAAAAATTTATGTGCAATATGGCATACACGTATATAATTCTCGTAAAACATCATCAATTTAATTGCAATCGTTTTTGCTTTACAGTTGTCGTTATGAAATTATTATTTATAATTCAGCGGAAAAACCGCCGCAATTGAGTAAAAAACAATTATAAATACTGGCAAGAAATATACACATTTATATGTATGTATATATTTTTTGTTTTTTTGTGATCTTTTTTTTTCGAAAACACGTCAATCATTATTAAAATCATTACTCACAAGATTAAATTATTTTTTAATTCCGTTATATACCTATATTTATGTAGTTACACTACTCAGAATTGGAGACGAGCAAAGCTGTCATTTGTACTACAAATATATTAATTTGCCGCTCGCATGTAATGAGGGGGTTAGCAACTGCAATTACCACTTACATTGTAAAATCTCCGAAGCAGATAGTGGGTATTACATTCATTCTTTTATTGCATTCGTATTTATTTTCGTTTTATTTATAGATCGTAAAATTTTATTGGTAATTAGCGGATACATAATTAATGCGAATTATGACTTCATAAGTTCATGTTTCATACATAGATTTCGATACAAAATAGCTTTAGATGTGGCAGCACGTTTAAAAATATATTACGCATTTATTTTAAAATCTGTCAGTTGACAGAACAAACCTTTTTGGTAATAATGGAAATACTCAAAAAAAAAAAATTAAATATATTTTTCAATTTAAAAATAGAATTATATATTAATTTATCTAATACGTTTGGTGCATCCAACATTTCTTACGGAAGGTTTTTAACTTTTCACGAAGAAACCAGACGGCCTTCAAAATTATCCTTTGAAGGTTTTCGTTCCCTTTGATGTAAGGAACCATAATAATGTATGTAGTAAATTAATCTCCTTATACTGAGTTTTATAGTGATTTTTATTTCTCTTATTCTCTTATTATGATTAAGATTGGTTATAAGGGAGTCTTATTATATTTTATAAGAAATGTTGTATTATATGACCTTATTGTTAATATGTATATGGTTATATTTTTAATAATTATATTATTTTGCTTAAAATTATCATGAAATCTTTTAGTGTAAAATATAGTTTCCTTAACCTATCTTCAGGCATAGGTTTAAAATTTAAATTGCTTTTGCAACGATTGCTAGATACATATAAATAAATAAATACAAGAGTATATACTTTATATGTATAAACTCCAAATGAACCATCTATCAATATAATATTATGACTTGTATTTGAAATTTACTGTCTTATCCTTATCCAGTAACTATTACAATTTTCATTATTTCTTTTAATATTTTATTTTAATTGTTAGAATAATCTAATGACATTAAATACCTGTATTCTCGCTTCCGTTAATCCAATTTTCATCGCCAACTCCTCTCTATAACAAAAGAAAATATTTTTTTTACAACTACATAGTTAATTATAGATGTTTTTTGGTACATCAAATACATGAACATTGATGGTTAACTCAATACAGTATGACTTGATTACTTATTTATAGAGAAATAAGAAATAAATTATTTCCTTAAAAAAATTAATTTGAAATAAAATCCGTTGTTTTGAAAAAAACGATGTTTGTTTTTATTAGATGGACTACATACATATTTTTTGAATCACGTAAGCCGATTCATGTTTAAATTAAATAAAGGAAATGCGTATTAAATTATTTATTACTATTAAATTTGATTAATTATGATTATAATATTAAAACTAATAAATATGATAATCTATCAAAATACCCACTATAAATACTGAAAAGATAAGAATGATTCCAAAAATTATGACTCATGTAATAAATATTAGTACATTTTTCCATTAAAGATTTTGGGTTTAAGTGTACCTTATTTACACAAAGGTTTTTGTGTTCATACAAATTTTCCTTCCAAAATTTAATTTGGGTGTTTTCAAGACTAGAGTGACTAGGCTGTTACTGAAATTGTGTCTTCACTACCTACGACTTTATGTCCACCTTCCAACGAGTAGAATAATTGAGAACCACTTTCTAGTCATAATCAAAGAACTCGATTGTCTTAATTTTTTATTATTTTTAATTATAGAGTCATAGAAAATTTATGAAAAATATAAAAAACTTTGTTTTTTAATTAAAAATACTTTTGCTGACGGTACTTTTTTCAGCTATGCCACACGTAATTCCCAATCAAACATATTTTGTAAATTGGCTTTTAATTCATCTTTAATTTATATTCATAACTTTTTTAATTTTTTATGGAATCAATATTGGATTGTTAATATGGTCAAATGAAAAAGGTGTAGTATAAAAAAGTGCTGTACCTTGTAAAAACATCAGGATAGTGAGTTCTAGAGAATGCTTTCTCCAATTCTTCGAGCTGGAAACTTGTGAAGGTTGTTCTGTATCGTCTCTGCTTCCTCTTGGGGGCGAAGTCGTCGGGGTCGTCGCTGTCTGCAGACCCGGGGGGTGGTCGCTCCGAAGGGGACTGGTCGTTTCTTGATAGCTCAGGAGTTGTTCTTGGGGAATCGTCCTTTTGAACCTCCGACACACCCATACCAGTGTACTTTTGATATGAATCTTGGTGGTAGTACTCTGTAATATGACATTAATAATTTTAGTTTTTGTTTATTTATATTTTTATGAACCTAACAATATACAATACGATTGTAGTCCCACAGTAAATATGAATCACTTTCAGACAACCTTAGGTGAGAGGAATACATTAATTGCTATTGAAAAAACGGAATTACTTATACATAATATTATATAACAAAAGTTTATATAGATGTTAATTTCGTCAAACAACATGATGATGGATAAGTCACAAAAAAATTTACTTAATGGCATAAATGTAAAATAAAAATTTCCAATGCAATAAAGAATTTCAGACTCACGCTGAAAGATTGTTTCATAGTTTGTTGGATTTGATATGGTTTTATAAATTATGTGATATAAATAAAGATAAGTCCCTACTTATAAAGTCTCCTTACCATTAATACGATATATTTTATTATTTAATTTTAGTATTTTTGCTTTCCTAAAGGCATTGTGAAGTATCATAGTTTGTTTCTGTTTTTAAGTAAACCTCAAAGACCCATATCTTAAATAAGATTACTACAAAGTAATAAAAACATCTGCTTGAAAATAAACCAATATTAGAATATAGTTAAGTAAAAATTGTTCTATTCATTAAAATCTCAGATACTTAAAATATGATGTGCAATCCGGTCAGGGGCGTATATTTTTCCCTTAATATAACAATTTAATTAAAAATTTAAATTGGTAATATGATGATGATATAATGAATGATATTTAATAACGAGACCTATTAAATCATTACAACATAATAGTTGATGTAATTTATAGCGAAAATTAATTTATGTAAATTTTTATTGTTAGCATGAAAACATGTCAAGTGTATTCATTGAAATAATTATATATCTCTGATAAATTAAATTCTACCAACGACGTTGAAGGAATTTTATTAATTTGATTCTGTCATATTCTTAGGTATGTTTGGAGCCAATGTGGAGTTTAATTTGTCGTGCATAGTCACGTCTCTGTACTAATATATTAGGAAAATAAGATCTCAGACTGGTGATTATACATATTTCTAGACTAGAATATGTCGTGTAGATGAGAGTCTATTTTTGCTATTCACGAGATAATCCAAACAGGTTCATTGGCAGATAACTTTAAAGAAAAATTATGGAATATTTTTTTCGATAAAATATAATATTTTATCAGAATTAGTTATTTAGATCATAATTCAGCTATAATACCTACTTTAATAGATTATTTAAATGTCGAAGTTCGATACATATTTAAATTGTGTTAAAATTATTATACAGATATTATTAAATTTAAGGAACATAAAATATTTAATAAATTTTTGCGAGTACTTAAATATTATTTTTGGATTTTACTCAAATTTTTTAATAATTTTATTTTGATTCGGCTCTTAACGGGTTACATGCATTCCCTTCATCTTACCGGAATATTCAATACGTCATATTTGTAATCATCTACTAAACTAACTAATGATATAAAACTTAGCTATTTAGTCAAGTTTTTAGATTCAACAAGGGTGATTTTTTATAATTAAAATTCAAGAATCCCTTAATATATAAACTTTTGTTATATAAATAATTTAGAATTTTTTTACAATTTTGACTGGACTGTAGGTGGAAAGTCGTAGATCGTGAACTCACTGTTTCACCTGTTCATTCCAGTCTTGAAACACTCAAATTATAACTGGAAGCAAACTCCTAATTCTTTCTAAATCCCAATAAATCCAATTTATCTCTAGGGTTAAGTTGATACCACTTCAAAACTATGCTGTTAACGGCATGACCAAAAACAACTGATAATTACAGATTCTTACGTGCACCAAAAATAGAGATTACAACTTTATAATTATTGTGGAGCAATTACACAGTTGAAGATGATTAACTGTGTCCTAGACAATAATAATTTGAGGTTTTTCTTCAATAGATTAAGAGCTTGAAACTGTATGATGTAGTTTATTATGAGCGTTATTATCTTTTCTAAGTAAATACAGAATTTGCCAGTTTTCCTACTACTGTCATTCCGATAGAACCAACGATAGTATAATTACAATATTCTTCAGTATTTATAAATGTTTTCTTGGCAATCTGTGGAAGTAAATATATTTTATCGGTCATTAAAAATAGACATCTTTTTAATATAAATTAAGGTAGGTATATGTATGAGCGGCATTTATTTGAAGACATTTGTAAAGGATTTCAATTCAATTCGTCAGTAACATATTTGTTTTATATATTATATTTTTGTATGGAAAATAAACTAAATTTAATTATTTGAAATGTTTAAATTTCTTGAGCCATGATTTACATTATGTACTGTAATGTTAATTATATAGCTAGAAGGAAAGAATGATTTTCATGTTGTTTTATTCAATAAGAAAATATTTATAAAACCTACATTGAGATTACATCATATTCAAGAGATTAAATACTTTTAATTTCATTTCTAAGGAATTTGATAAAATGTACACTCAGTTTACTACAGATTTCCTGCAAATTATGAGTCAATATGCAATATTATTTATTAAAATGTCAGCTTAATAGATTATACAATTTTTAATTATAAATAATTAATATGTTATTTGATTTCATTCAAGTGATTTAACATTATGTTTAAATTAATTTCTATATTTAAATCAAATTTAATATTATATTATAAAAAAACGAATCATTTTATCGTACATTCAATACATTTTAATGAATGTTTCAATCAAATTCCATATCGTCAGGAGGCCTTTTAAGAAATAATAATCAGTCTTTATTTGGAGGAAGCGAAACGACTTTTTATTTATTTATCTATATATGTGATTTATAATTGCATTATTAACCAACTAGCCCTGACCCCTGATTCTCGTGATCAATCGACATTTAATAAATTAATGCCATTAACTTAATTACGCTCTTATTATGGCGTTGCCTGTAATTGGTAAGCTATTACACGTCAACCTCTAGTGCATTAGGTTGTATTCACACCGAACGCATCAAGACGGTTTTTCATCCCCTAGTATTAAGTAATACGTCAGGGTGTTATACGTTTCACCTGTGTCTGCGTGTATGTGGCTTGGTGATTGTTAAGTGCATATAATGATTGTCATAGACATTTTTCTTTGAGAGCCATCGTTATCGAAATGTTAAAAAAGATATAATTTTAATAAAATCTGCTTGTATGTTTGATAATAATTGAGTAGGTCATCTCTTTCTTCAACATTCAACAGTTAGTCCTAACCTTTTCACTTTAAACTGATTTGTATTTTGGTGAATCGTCTATAGATAAGAACCAAAAACCAACAATATATGTATATATGCGTATAACGCTAGTAAAGTTATGTCGCATTCTTAATAAGTGTTTTTTTTCATTTCAAACTGTATTTAAGTATGTTATTAACAGTTTCGTAGCGTCCTCTTTAATAATGTCTCCTCAGAATTGAATTAACGCTAACGTTATAATTACTTCTCGTAACACCTAGTGTTGTCTTTGACTAGAATGTTATATAAATGTCAAAAAGAATTCTCATAAAGACATGATAGTAAAACCACGAGTTTATTTCTTTCATAGAAATAGTAATACACATATAGCCTGAAAAAAACTCATTCAAGTTGTGTCATTAATTAGCCTAGCTATTATTTTTATCCTGTCCAAAATAGTAATGTTTTTGACATATTAGTTTGAGAGAATATAATTTTAGTTGTCTAAGAGATTAAAGTACATAGTTTCGTTGCCTACTATTTGATTTAATATTTCACAATTGGTTTAGACGTCTAATAAGACGTGCGTGTCACATAATATGTAGTCATATTATGTATAATGAAAAGGGACCCTAATTCCAAACGCATTTAGCCCACTTATAACTCGTTGGATTTAGTGTTAGTTTAATAAGAAGGAAGTTATAAAACACAAATTATAAATAAATTATCAAGATCGCAAGATATTTTAGATTAATATGACGTTTTTTTGCAAAATGATTGAAAAGAGAAGTAGTTCCGTTAATATTCTATGTGATTCATAACCATATTATATCTTTTTAAAATTGCTTTAGTTTTATGTGTAAAGTAAAATATAATAATAATAAAACATTGGCTAAATAATGTAAAAAGAAATTCAATTAAAAAAGGAACTATTTTACAAAAGCAATCTGTTTTTAACTTCAGTTAATTGTTCGTAAATAAATTTAAAAACTGATAATTTAGTAGGTATATATTAAAGGTTTTTAATATATGCAAACATAACTTATAAACTGTGACTATCTCAATACTGACCAATTGTAATAATTTTTATGGTATTTCTTATAAATAATTACTCATTATTTTGCAATATGATTTGACGTAACACTAAATTGCATTGAAAAACTTATATCATAAATACAGTACCTTGTTTTGGGTGGAAACTTTTTCTTGAATAATAGAAAACAGCCTGACGTGTTAAACGACAAACACAGTTCGCACTTCCTTAACAAATATTAGACGCGGTTAATTTAGCGTTATCAATACAAAGAATTGATAATAAAACCAATGAGATAAGAAAGTGGCCATTGATTTAATCTACGGATAAGTGATTAATGGATGTATAAAAATATAAATAATATTTAACAGATGTTTAGTTTTGAGTAATTCAAGGAAACGATTTTATCAGTTTCCGATAATGCTGCAGATTCTCATGACTTGATCACCCGAATATTAGTTAGCGATGATTCAAACTGCTAAGAAAATATTTTAGTAGTCTCTCTTTAAACTTTCTTAGTTTCTAGCTAGGTTCGTTTTAAAACTTCAGTCGAAATCGTATTTTTTACAGAACTTTTTTAAAAGTTTTTAAAAATATCAGTCAGTTTTATATTTTATATTATTAGGCAGTTCAAAGTTTGTATTGGTTCCTGACCGGCAATTTTGTTAAATTAGATCCTTCTTATTGTGTAACCAACAAAGTTTAAATATAGCTAGCTTAGCTTTAAGAAAATGTATACCAAACGGAGTTGCAGTTACTTACACTTGCTCATTTAATAAAACAACATGAAGAACTTAAATTTGTTTTAATAAAAACAATTATACATATAACTGCTATATGATGATTGAATTTTCACTTCGATAAACTAAATAATCTTATCATATTATGTGATTGAATCAATCTGTTTCCACTCACTGGGTTTTTCGAAGAGGAATTACGTTAAGCGTTGGAAAAACCATATATGATTTGCCTCACATGTTTTCTCCTATTCCATACAAGGAACAATTTATTTTATTGATAACTTAATTTAATATTGTTAATCTGACTATTATCGTTTGTTTTTAGATAAGGTATTGAATTGAAATTCACCATTTGACGAAATACGACAAGATTTTCAGATTGATAATAATCGGTATATAATTAATCGGTTTAGTTGATTACTAGATTTTCTATAATGTAATTAATAAATGGGATTATAATTAGGAATATAATTATAGAATTCGTAATTTTCCTCGTTTCATTATAAATAATTACATAAACATGGCTTTTAAGAATTCTGATTCATAATAAACGTTGATATGACTAATTTAATTATACGTACAAACAGTCATACGTGATTCAATGACTGTTATTTTAGTATACTGATTTCATTGTACATATATTTTTCGAATGTATCACTTATTGTATAAATCTGTTTTGTTTAAGGAAAACCTATATATTATTTTAATTTAGATTGAGTTATAATTTGTTGGCAAAAGCGATTTATTTATCTTCAATTATTGCATCATATTAATAATTGTAATGGCAACATTAGCGGTTCTTTCTGCGAAGTCAGTCAAGGTATCCGATATTCCCCGTTTTATGGGTTTTTCTTTTAATTATATTCGAGTATGATGTCACACGGCGTAATTTCCTTCGCTGCCAATTGTGTTCGCTGATAGTTCCAATCATTGTTGTAAATTAGTTTTATAGATGTTATTAAATATATTATTAAATAAACATATTAATTTGAAATAACAGAAGAAGTTGCTCTATTACTTGTTGTTCTTACGTCATTGGTAAAACTGACAAAATATTTTTTTTTTATAAAAAATTTACGAACATTTGTATACAATTATTTTGTCTACACTTTTATGCTGTATAAGGTATTGAGAGTGATAATTTTGCTTTCCAAATAAAGTATTTTTATGTATCACCAAAATATAATCAATCTTTTGAAAAATCATAAAACTTTTGTTAATAAAACAACTGTATTAACAAATCGCTATAATTTACATCGTAAATTACAGCTAATAACATGGCCAGTTATCTCAACATAAGACATCTACTTCGACACATCGTCTTGCTTGTGAATAAAAATTGATAGCCCTTATTGTATACACATAGAGTTGATATTGGAATAAAAATATATATATCAAAGCAAAGCTGTTTTGTCAGCAATGAAACAAAGGGAATAATATACGTGAGAGTTAATTACGGTCAGAAATGTAATTAGGTCTAATCAAATAACGTAATCTGTTGTGACTTTTTGCAGTGTACTTTTATTGCATTGGGGTTCCTTGATTATATTAAATGCATTTATTACTTCCCTTTTTTAAATTTAAACCATTATTTTAATTTAAATTCTTGTGGAATTTTAATTTAAATCTGTCATCGCGTCATAAAGCTTTGATAGGAGTGCATTAATTTTAATTCACAGTCTATTTTTATAAGAAGTTTATCATAATTACCACAATGATGAAAGAGACTTTGAATGAATTTGATTGATTGAATACTATTTTGGATTATTGTAAATACCTTTGGCAAACACCCACAAATGCGTATCAATTGATTACAACTTTCTTTTGGTATTTTTTTATTATTTTCCTTAACTTCTCTGCCTTAGCACAGTAATTTATGATCCTAATATATTCAATATTAGATTTTCAAAAGTACTTTATTTGTTGGAATGAATTGTGAATATTTATATGTGTACATTATTTTGCTCAAATTGTTAAGGATAAAAGACAATATAACGTTTACGACATGGTTGCAGTGAAATGAGGATAAGTAACATATTAAAATGTTTCCTTAATTAAATTAATTAATTTTATTCGAGAGTAAAATCAAATATCATAATTTTACCACATATATATATATACAATATAACATCTTTTTAAACCAATCAAAGTATGATTATATTAAAGATAGAGCAAAAATTTTGTATCGCTTTTAGACGAACAGATGAACGTAAAATTGAAGAACGAAGTCGAAGTAAATATGGGGTAGAAGAATTAATATTTTTTGTACCTATATAAAATATATTAGAAAACATAACATAACGCATATGCATACGTCAATCCATGGAGATACTTCAGTGTGTGTATTGTCACTAAATGTCAAACATAATGACATTTGATCATGGCCGTTTATGAAGCCATGGTATAAAATATACAATAATAGGTAAAATATAATAGGTCTTTATCTTAATCTATATCTAGGCTGCAATAGATAAACTGTAGCAAAGAAAGTATAGATGTTATTGATATTGCATACATATAGGTTAATAACGTCTATCTTTCATTGAGTCGTAAATTATAAACAATTAAAAATATATTGAAAAGATGAATGGACTGATCACTAGAGTAAATATTATATAGGTATGTGCATTAGGTTTGTATCCTATACCCAGATGTTAGAAATTTTGTTATTAAATTATACTACAATTTTATTTTATTCTATTTATTGCACGAATTTTTTAAATTTAATATTAGGGATATTAGAATAATAAGATTTTTAAGACAAGCGTTTATTTGAATACGTTTAAGTGGATAGAATTATATTTTTCTAAAAAACTTTCACTTTTTACTTATAGGTAGGTATTATATAAATAGTTTAAATTATATAAAAATTAATCTAAAGATATATGTAAGTACTCTAATTGATTTAAATAATTTGAAAATGTTTATTGCTTAAAATAATCACATCAAGTTATTACATTTACTTGTTTTGAAAACGAGTTATTAGAAGAAATTTTTGATTATTTTGTGCTTGTAACACTGTTAACTTGACAAGATATTGAATTGGTATTTTCAAAAAGGGGATAATTATGTAAAAATGTAACCCGTATGTTTGTAAAAATATTGAATGAATATAGATAAATTGGCATAACACAGTGTGAGACTAATTTCTGTAAGTATTAATCTATGGTTAAACTAGGACGAGGTAGTAGTGGTATTTTATAGATAAATAATAAGTAGCAATTAAGAAGAGACTGCTGAAGCATAATATTACCGACATTATCAAAAAGCGACGTACCGTTTTCGTACATGTATTGTGAGATAAAATATTTTGGAATAAACTAAAGTTTGAAAGAAAAATATTTAATAATATAGTATTTAACACGATTCAAACATTTCTATGGCGTACATTAGATTAGCGAATGCATTTAGTTATAAATTCTAGCGCTGGGTATCAAATTATTGGCAAGAAACTATAAAAATTCTTAGCACATTTTCACACCGCATGTTATGATTACGTGCTAAGGAACAATTACGCTAACTTAATATATCGACTACAAGATTTATTTGCATTCTTAAATAGTAAACAACTCTCACGGCCGCATTGTTAGTATGATAAGAAAAAAATAGTGCATGGTGGTTAAAGGTTGGTATTAATAAAATATGATATATAAATCATATGGAGTGCCTCATGCTTATTTAAGATTGCAATAGTATGGAAATTTTATCGCAGTATACATTACGGTTTTTGAATAAAGTTTCTTATAGCATTTCAATGCATTGTAGTTATGTATATTGAACATTGAATTGTGAACTGTCGAAATTTCTTCCACTCCCGTCACATACATTTGCTCGATAGAAATAAATAATTATGTGCTATTTAATATACATTATTATATAATTTTGATTCAAAATCGATTCGAATAATCGTTCCATATTAATGGATTTAATTCCTATCATGGAATAAATATCACGTTGTATACCAAGCTTGGTAAAAAACGGTATAACTTTGTTTAGGCTTACCTATTCAATATTATCGATTAAGTCATAACGCCAGTATAACTTTCAAGTCGTGAGTTACAACTGGTGTGATAGTCGCCGTCTAAAAAACCCCCTCATATAAACTGTTCCATACAAGGGATTCACGGTTTGATAATTTTATATAAAGCCAGACATACAAAGTATTTACCAAGTGTTCTTGTGATAAACTTGTTCAGTTTGCTTTTTATTTACAAAGGCACCATAAATATTGTGATTGTTCATGTCAAAGCAATTTATTTCTTTTAACGTCTAAATGATATTATATTTATTTATTGTTTACTGATACTACTTGTATTTTCGAAATGAATGTTTTATTAGAAGACAATGTAAAAAGTTGTAAGCCAGATGTTCTTGTGGAAGATAAGAACGTGTCAGGCGTTTTGAAGTTCTAGCCTTAAGGTGTTCGTAAGGGGCATCTGCGGGTATTTTAGGGCGACAATACTTAGTAATTTTGAGGGATAAATATATTTTATACATAATTTTTTGTATGGAAAATGTTCTTCATTACTAAAATACTTTTAAGTCTATCTAATAATGGATGATAGTTTCCTTAGAATAAACGATTTTTCATGTTATAATATTTCAATATTATTTATTTGTTATTTTAATTTTATATAGGAAGATGTAATTTTATATTCCATAAGGCGTTTTAAATATTCATGAAAGTGATTTTAAATTATAAATGGTTGAAAAATCTATCGTTAAAAAGCAACCTTATTATTAAAATTATAGTGTTCAAAATCAATATCGAATGTAAGGATTTATTAATAGATACATGGTTCACGTCGACTGTACAGAATATATGAATAGAGATGATGTATTTTTTATATAATCGAGTAAAATATAGTTGATATCGATTCCAGCTTACAAAATGGTCACTCTGTTCACTTTCGCAAGTATAATTTATACTTCACCCATTTACGTGCGGGTGCTAATTGCGAACAAATACGAGCATAATATTATTATTAAACAAAGTCACTCTTATAACGTATAATATAGAGTTCAAAATGTATCCATGTCGTGTTCAATGAAGTGTGCTATGTAATTATAACGTAAGTGGTTATAGGACATCGGATCTACCATTGACGTGTTGTACAACGGTCGATGGAATAAAACCCTTTTTTTTTGTTTTTCGTCCGTTGTTCTATTGCCTTTACCTGCTTATTTCTATAAGGTATTTCCTAGCATTATCAATTTAAACATTACAAGTTTCAAGATGTTTCTTTCAGTAACATTCATATAAGATAGTAAATTATAGTGGATAAAATATAAAAGCTTTTGGACTGACATTTAATGAAGGTGCCATTGCGGGATAATCCGTTGTACTCTTTTCAACTGTCGTCTTCACTTTAACACCAATGTTTTCAATTTAATACAAATACTTTGAATATCTTGAGTATTACTTCTGTATCTTACTGTACACATGGTAACATACAGTTAATTTAGTCAGAAAATTATTGTTAAAAAGTTTTTTTCGATCACTGTTTTATGTTCTTTAATATTGGATTACTCGTCATTTATCTATATATTTCTATACAAAAGATAGGCATATCTAATAAATTAGATTCCGATCTAAATATATAGATTCTTAACGGCATAACAACAATTATTTATAAGTTTAAGTGATGTATATCAAGCAACTATAATTATCTTAATGTGTGCTGTTGATAACATTGCACCTTGACTGGACATATTTTTATAGCGAACTCATTCCTTGTAAGTAGTAATTCAATTATTGTAGATATTAATATGGTTATAATAATTGGCTATTGTTTACGTTCTTTCTCGAACTATTAATTTTAAATTCCAGATCAATTTGATTAGTTTTTTGAATAAACTATTCGTGGTAAAATGTATTTGTAATAAGCTACATATCTTTGTTAAATTAAAACGTTGATATCCGATGAAGATAACAATTTTTTTATTAGAATATTTATTCGGATAAAAACTGGTTGGAATACAATAAATGACAGAAATATTCTTAGTGACATCGCCTTTCTGCAAAATTGTTTTTTTCTACTGTTTTTTTTTAATTTATATATAAAATTAGTCCTAGCCGTTACACTAAATATAATAATTCTAAAACGTTGAAAAGTTGTTGTGTTTGTTTTAAATACCACACTTTGGTAGATAGTAAAATAATTACACATCATTACATATATTTACCGAAAATCTTGTATTGCTACTTTCAGATTAAAATTATCTCTAAACCACTTTGACGAAATATCATATATTCATCAAAAACGAATAAATTTTGATGTTTTAAAATCCTTGGTAGGAAAACAACGGTTCCTTTTATAATGGATTTTGTCTACGACTGTCCGCAGCCTTGAAAATTATTCTCATTTTTCTAGATGAAAGGAACCGCATTTTGTTCCAGCCACTCGACCTAAGCGAGTTACAAACAAAGCAAAAGTAAAAGTTTAGCTCTAACAATTATAAAGAAGTTACAAGGTGTTACTGTATTGCGCTAATGTAATTAAGTTTTTCATAAAAGATGTTGTTTTCATAGATAATATTTTTACGAACAGGAGTAGATAGTTTCTTAGATTTGATAAGATACACTTCATACAATGTTTTCAACCAGTTCTGCTACAGAAATATTAGTTTAACTTAAGTTTCTATTTCTTTCACATCCCCAAAGACCATGTCATCAAGGTCGACGAGTATTACGAGCTCACTAACGAACTTAGTAAGAATAGGTTCGTCGTAAAGTACGCGGTAGAAGTGGGAGCGACAGGTAAAACAGCGATATCTCTCTACGACCTACTAAAAGACTTGGGCATGTCCAGAGCTAACATTAATTCATTCTTAGAAAGTACTTCGAAGGCGGCCCATGTAGGTTAGTTTCAAATTTGGTTAAGTAGAGAGAGAAGCTTGAGCGAAGGATTGAGCGTTTAACGCTCGTAAGATAGAGGACCTTTAAACCTGAGTCGCAAGTCCCAGTCACTGCTTGAGCTCGTTTCCCCGTAACGCAATGGACCTGATACCCGCAAGGTATATCCATGGAATGCTGAGAAGTTTTCGTCTCGTATTAAGTTCTAATGATAAAATTGCAAAAGTCAATTAATAGATTAGCTTAATGTTATCTGATTTGTTCACCTTTTCTAATGTATGGAATCCTAAGAGATTGATTTTTTAAAATTTCAATTTATTATAATGTTTTTCTATGAATCTGTTCAAAGATTTTAGAAAGATAGATTTCTTATTGTTTTTATATTTTTACATATTTTTATATTAAGTACATATAATCTCCGGAACGACTAAGGCGATTTAGATATGACTTTATATTTAGAAAATTTGATAAAAGTATTTATAATCGTTTACAAATAGCATACCAATTTCTATAATTAAATGACTTTCAATTTTTATTATTTTATCATTTCTTTCATGAAATTCTTAGAATTTATTTTAAATTTTAATCATCGATGAATTAATAAAAATTATAAGGTAACAATTTATCTGTCAACTTAAAAATGTCAGAATGATGCAACATTTACACGCATCGAGACTTAAATTTAAGCTTTATAAGCAAATCTGCGAAATAACCCGTGAAACATTTTAATACAATAATAACTATGTCACTTAATGTCTCCTTATTACCAGAGTATTAGAGTTCATTTTTGAATTTTTCTAAATGGTTTTATGATGGTGTTTCTCAGTAATTTAATAAGAACATTCATCTTGTTCTGTTTTGACGGATTCCACGCTCTGTATAAGCGGATTATTCGGTTTTAAGACGAGAAATCGTCTGTTTGTCTTGAAGTTATCGATTCGCGGTGGTATTTAATAAAGGTATTTTAAAATAGCATATTTATTATTTATTTTTATATGAAACGGAATATGTCGTTCCTTGATCAATTTACTGCATTCCATGTTAAATCTATTTCGGGAGGGAGTCGGCGTCTTTTGTGATGACAAATTCTAACTATTGTCTAACTTTGCGTTATATTTTAACATTGTTAGAATGTCGGAGGCGAGATGAAATTTAAAGTGGGCTGCTGTTACTTCATCAGCTGTCGCGGGAATTTAGTTTTAGTTTGGAATAATAGGAATTATACAATATTTGGAAGCCACAAACAAATCTGAATTTTATATCTTTGTACCATTAATGTAATATTTTTTTTTATAATTTTTTGAAGTTTAAACAATATGTAACTGGTTTTTGATAAGATTTTACAGACATAAGTGATTACTTTGAAATTATTATGAAATAGTAATGTGAACAAAAATAATTACAATTCAGTAATAAATTGAATCACATCATAACATAATTCCATGGGATCACGATGATAAATAACAAAAAAAATATAATAAGATTTACTACAACCATAAACACATGAAAATGCAAATAATAAATACGTACTGAAATCGCAAATCATAATTGCAGGAAATTATCAAAATTTATTTTAATACTTACGTGATATCACTTCCTTTGATTAATTATCGTTGATCTATATATAGTTACAAATTACTTATTAGATTAAGATATTGTTTATAAAAAGAATAATAAATTGATGATATGGCGTCAAAGTATTTAAGCCTTTAATCTTTTACATATACGTATACAGTCCGTCACTTAATATTGATATACTGGGCGTGTAAGTAGATGTTGTTTCTGTTGTATAGCAGACTTCATGATTGAAGTGCAAGGGGATTTAGTCTCATGAGAATTCGTTGCAATTACGCCATTCAATTAAAATGGACGTGGAAATTACTTGTTTCCGCGGACGTTCCTAACGAATATTTAAGATTATGGTCCATGAGATAGGAGATTGCGGATTAAAACGAAGTAATAATCTATATGAGATCTTATGTTTGGTTTAAATAAACCATATATGCTGAAAAGATTGCATGTGACCGTAATAGGAACAAAGAATCTCTTTAAATTTAAATACTTTCTAGTTTATATAAGTACAGACGATTTAGTAATAAATATGGAGGAAAATATAATGTAAGTAGATTCTAAGTGGTCGTTAAAAACGCCAAAGCTCGTGATTTGGGTCCATAACTCACGTCAGCAGCTGAGCACGCGACTACATACATTTTATTGGATCACGGAATAATGTGTTCAATAAATATGACATTTCATTGCTATTCTAATATCACTGTTATATATTCTAGTTGTTTCTATTTCATGATATTTGTTCAGGGCCGCAACAACGCACGTTTTTGGTGAGCAAGTCTAATAAAGGTAAAAGGAATTTGGTTTCAAAGCTAATGTTACTTATTATAAAAAGAGTTATACTAAAAACAGCTTCTACATAGTATGGTTAGCACAAAATTGCTTTGTCACTACAGAGGAATCATTGCAATTTCTCATTCAATAGTCTACGTTAATATTGTAGTGTGGGAAAATTTATGAATGAAAAACTGTTCACGCTCCTTATGTAGTGTGACGATGAGAATTGAGCCTAGCATAGAGACTATAATATTCTGTGTAGATATTTTACTACTTACATTAAGTATGAAATTTATATATTTAGCGGACTATGTCCTGTTTTAATTCACAAAAAAAAATCTTTCATATTTCACATTCTCATTCAATAGTATTTAATTAGATCAATAATATAAAACAAGCATCAATTATAATTTAAATAAAGAACAATAAAACATTACAAACAATTGTATTAATTATGTTTTTTCAATCAAACCAATTTTCTGTTTACGATTTCATTAGTATCGTAATTATAGAAAGGGAATGTCTTCAGGGCATAGCTGTACCGAGAAGTAGTTTATTTAATTAGGGAGAGCAATCAAAGTGCCAAGGCGTTGCTACATGTTACGGCGAAATAAGGCCGGCGACACACAAACATGAAATCCACTCGGTTAACTTAACACAAGTTAGTGTGAAACTAAAGAGACAAATGACGATTTTTCATTAATAAATCATGCTACATAATAGTATCTACGGAGGACTAAAAAAACTCGAAACTATCCGGTTTTAGTCTAACGATTGGAACTCATAGTAAGCTTCCAGATCTAAACAATGATAACTAATTGAAACGTTTATTTAGCTAGCTGATTGGTTGGCTGATTCACGTCAATGTTTTAAAAAAAATGTTTTGCATCACATTAGAAGCGTCTTTTTACATTATTGAAACTATTGAACCCAGAAATTTATGCCTGGCTCTTCTTTTGTACGTCTTTAATCTGTTCTTTGTATAACTAATTTATTGTTACATGTACCTTAATAAAGTTAGTTATGCAATGCTGTTTTACTGGTCATCGCGAGAATATTTGAAAAAACCCGTCAATCCTATACCGGAGTCACGAAACCTTAATAAATGGGATGTAAAAACTAAAACCAACAATGTCGGCTGGGCGGTGGGTGACAAAAATGCAATTTAAGTTATACATTAAAAACTCAATTCCGAGTTGAATCCGTGCACGGTGCTTTACAAAAACAGACATTTGATCATCGCATCGTATAATTAGTTGCACGCTGAGCCTCTCGTCTGGCTCGTTTAGGGCGTGTGCACACTACATTAGACGAGGTAACTTTTTTTCTATTCGCTAAATTACTCATAATATCCGTCATGTTTTGCTATAAAAAGTAATATTATTTAAATTAAGTAATCTAGAACGTGATCGGTTGGGGATTATTTCATTCGTATGATTAAGTGTGCACGCGCCTTAGTATGTATGCCTCCTTCCTATAATAATAATTATTGCTCGTATTTCCAATGACATTCATTTCATAGAGATGTCTATCTCGATTTATCTTTTTGTACAATTCTATTTGTTTTTTACAGCAATGATCATTATGGGTACGTTTCCATCATCGGGATGTCTTATTAAGCTTTGTCTTCTTATGGAGGTATTTATGAGCGAATGAATGAATAAATTAACTGAGCAAGTTTTTTGTTACAGTATATCGTAAGGATATTTTGTAGGTTAAGTTTTAAATCGTAAGTAAATATATAGAAATTATAATGTTACATAGATATGAAATTACGGAAATAAACTACTACGGAACCATAAAATGAAACATAATTTTCTCCGTGAATGACATTTCTTTCACAATTTTATAATTAACTCTATTTTGTAGTACACAACTAATTAAATACATTTACACTAATCATTAATATTTTATATACACATATAAAATTATATGAAGTTGAAATGTTTGAAATATGTACATCATATAAGATATATTTTAATTACAGTTAATTGAAACACATCAATTCGTTTATAGAATTGCAAATTGGGAACATATCGTTCCACATAGTTCATCATCACCTACTCATAAAGTCATCATATTAAAATGCGCACCTTATAAATAAACATGTCGTTAATTTCCGACACTGGTCTGAATGAAGTTATTTGGCTATAGTATCGCTGGCCGCATCTCCTATGTGTGTAAAACAGTAACCGCGCTCCGGATTCTTCGCAGAAACAGCCAGCTCACATCAAGTTTTTATATGATAAGCCAAACCAGATACAAAATCTTATATAATAACAGAACTAAAAGATCGTATGAGGGACAATACTATCGATTTAGCATTGATATTTATAAGCCGACGTCTGTTTTAATATTGAACACGTTTCTAACAGGGTGGCAAATTGTTACTTTTTCCACGCTAACTGTTCCATTTCGATCGTTTATATTCGGACTGTTGATTGTAAAAAATGAATTCCATTTAATTATGGACGATTTAAAAATCTGTGAACAATGCGAATGATCCTTTGTAGTCCTCATCCAGTTTTTATTAATGAAGAAACTAATTTGATAATTTCCTATTGAAATTCGTGACCGTCTCGACCTGATAGTATTGTATAATGTGGATGTTGATCATTGTTTTTATTATAAATACTTTAGATCTGAATATTTTCATTCTTTTCTTTGTATAGACGATTATATTCTTATATCAGAAGAATATTTGATATGACGTTTTGAGAGTCAACGCAAGAAATTTGATTGAATGAGATTTATTCATACTACATATAATCATAATTAATAAAACATTAGTTATTTCTAACTACGGATTAAAGGCTTAGTTGAACCTTGGAGGTTTTATGGTATAAATTGAAATCTCAAACCAAATTATAAGGCTGAAATGTCACGTTAGGTTTAATAAAGTCATTAAGTTATTTAGTCAAAATAAGTCGCTTGATAAATGTGTCTGTAATTATCGTCAGTAGTTATACCTATCCCGTTATAAACAATTCTTTGTCCATAAGTTATGTAAGCTTACTTAAAATGATACTAAAATGTAACAAATGAATTTAAATTAAAAAGTGGAAAATATCTAAATTACTACTTTAATTTGAGACATATTTTAATACTCGTGACACACAGACCGAAAGAAATTGCTGTTATTTTATCATTAAACGGCAGTAATGTTCAATGTACTGATTTTGAAAACATATCACGTAAAGAATATATTTGGGAACAAAGTTAAAACTTCGGTATTTCACATGAAGTTATTGTATATAAAAAGTAGACACCAATTAATTTTATTGTTCGTTGGAGGTACGAATGATTTTTAATTAAAAATCAATGGAATGAGTTTATAATTCACATTATATTAATGGCTTTTACTTTTTAACAAAAACTTTCGAGAGATTTTAACCGAAGAATTATAACGATCGAGATGATTTGAGAACTTGTTTTCTTTTTATAATAATTTTGAGCGATTATATGTTGAGTTTTTAATAGAAGTATATGAGTAATAAGAATCAAATTTCTTTTAGTCTCGTGGTATGCAATTCGCAATTAATATGGGGACGTCGCTGGCGTCAGATAGATACTCCGAGATTTATGTCTCCGAGCCCGCTAAAAGGTTTAGAGTCACCAACCGATATGGGGTAATTAGTCGCCACGCGACCACCGGACGTGTTGGTCAACGGAATTTGGAAGAATCACATCCATAGATTTGATATTAGAAACTGTCATAGTATTAAAACAATGTATAAACATACATATTTGTATAAGAACGCAAAGGTTACAATCAATAATATAAGAAAATATAAAAACTAAACGCATATGGAAATGTATAAATGATCAACCAACAAGTCTTTTTAACGAAGTATATTTACAGTTATTTGTCATCAATTAGTATATGAATAAATTGTTTAACAAAACCACCACAACATTTATTTGCAATGCGTAACAACTGTTTTTGTATAATACAGTATAAGGTATTATTGAATAATATTCAACATTGTGGAGTATTCCAAGTATTCGACGGGCATTCCGTAGACATGCGTCGGGGCCGCGTCTCTTTATCTCAGGCGCCTTCTACAAATTACAACGGCCCCAAAAACTAACATCTTATCACAGAACGTTAGGCTCTGTTAGTTGGTTCTTCGTTTCTTTTAATTTCGCCCGTACACTTTAGTTTTTGTTACGTACTCATTTTAGGGTTATCTCGCCTTGTACGGCTGCGTGTCTCCGTCACATATTTTTCTTGTGTCTTTTTTGTTTGTCGTTTGTAAGTGCCCTCGTCAGATTGCTTGTCCATATTTGTTGTTTATGGACAACGTTTTGTTATACCAACTTTGTTATTTCTTTTTAAATAGTTTTTTTAAGAGGTTTTGTTTATTAAAAGCAGAGAAAGTCTTAGATATAAATAGATAAGTCAGGTACAAATGTTAATTTGTTAATGTTGCTTGGAGATATAAAGTAAACACTTAATTGATAATCATTTTATAGTGTAACAATTCCCTTATGTTAATTTCATTTAATTAGGGTAAAATAATAGATATATTCTTTAAGATTTTTAAATAAATTATAGTATCCAAGAAAATGTTAGCCATTTAAAAAAAATCAAACTTGTCAGTTTAAATATGTAAAATATTTAATTCTGTTTATTTTCACTTGCATTATGTAACCAAATAAGGAACTGCCGGGTTTCTAATAGTTTATTTATTGCATCATTAACTATTGAACTTGTAACTTCGTCTTAAATTGTATTTATTTGCTATTTTTTTTGTAACTTTCTACTTAAAAGATTCATTCAAGTAATAAAGATAATATTTGTTATAATATACTTCAATTATAATTCAGATACAAATATACAATAATTACTCTTAATAAATCGCTTATAATCATTTTTTAAGCAACAAGAATAATTAAAAAATAAACTTGATAAATATATATTTATAACAGATGCCGTGTACCATGAATATAAGTAAATAAAACTAATAAAAAATATTATTTTTGTAATTAAATAAAGTCATGGCACAGAATAAAGGATAACAATAGTGTTACTAAGAGAACTTTTAGCTCGGATTTTTTCTACAAAACATATTTTATATAGTTTACGATTATGAAAATCTACATACATATAATTGAAAACAAAGCTACTGGTCTATGTCTAATTGTCTACATGTATGTATGTGTGTGTATATATAATAATACACATACATACATGTAGACATGTGTATATTAATCTGAATGAATTATTTTGTAAAAGAGAGAGCCTCATACTTGTAATATCACAACATATGATCATAATTATATATAACCAACCTAAAGTAAAACAAGATATATATATTATTCTACCACATATGGTATAACCTATTGATTTTATAATAATTGCTAATTACTGTTAAACGACTTAATGTACAAATACGTAGATATAATAACATAAAGTATCAATGCTAAGCGTATTTGATTATTAAACTAAACATACAGACATACAAGATAGTGTCGTTTATTATCCCATAAAGCCATTTAAGTTATGACTCCTTCCTTTTACGTAACAAGCAAAAATTACTTAGAGTCCTTTCAATAACTGGAAATGCGGTAGCTCATACAATGTTAGTTTTTAATTGAGACATATAACTAAGGTATGTAATATATCACGTTATTTACAATCTATAATGCAATTTAATGTTAATATAAATTTTAAATTGCATAAGTATGCGGGCATATACAAGTCAGATGCTATACGAATAACAAATAAATATCACAACACATACCTATATATCAATTGCAACTATAAAGGTTTTTGTTGTTCATTGATTACAAAAACGTAAGCAAATTCAATAGAATTATGAATATAGAGACAAGAAATCAAACTCACCTTGTAAAAACAATTTTGTTTTCTTCGTTGGATAGAAGCACAACTTGATAGAACTGTATTAATAAAGCTAATAAATGAAAACATTAATTAATTACGAGGGGAGAGGCGAGCGGGCGCGAGGCTGCGGCGCTCACAACTGGTTTGAAGAAGCGATATCCGGGCATCATCAGTAATTCAAATAAAACATGGGACCCAAACCCCGCCCCTGAAGCACGCCAACCAATAGCTTCATATTGTAACCGCTCACCCAACTCCGCCTGTCATGAGCTCAATCCCCAACTTTATTAGTGGAAAATTAGCCCTATTTAATTGTATCCTTAAACAAATACGTGGCGACTTTATTACTATCGTGATCTCTCAGTCGAATGGCTGCTTATAATTGAATGGGCGCCGATTGATTATTTGCAATATTTAATTAAACGCTATGTTTCCGTTCAACAACGCAGGTTACCGTTATGGGCTTAGTCATTATTATGGAGTAATTGAAAAACGTAATATCAATTAAAAAAAATCAATTGCTCCGTAATTAAAATTGACTTGCACAACGGTTATGTTTTAATTATAATAAAGTTATTTTTAGGTTGGGTTTAATTAATGAGACTGGGTTTAGTCCGGAAATACTTCGAGAGTTATTGTATGAGGACCAATATTTTATATAATTTGTTTGTATGATAGTGATAGGAGTCATTCTGGGTTCAATGTCATGTAAGTCACGACAGCCACCTCTCTCAAATATAACCAATTTAATTTTGGACGTTTTGTTTGATGTCTGCCATTTATTTGGTCCTTGGTGATAAGGTAGAGCATTAAACATTTAAAATGTGCCGTTCAAATAATACCTATATTTATAAGTTTCTACTAAGCTATTGTATATAGTTTAAATTAAAGTGATTGTAAAATTGAATAAGCCATTTTTGTGTTATGAATACACTGACTTGCAATTTTTTTTTTAATATTGATTAAGTTTCAACAATAGAAAAATTATAATAAGAATGAACGATTTTTATAACAGCGTATACTATATTTATAATTACCTTTAACCAGAATCAATGAATTTGATTAAGAATTTTTAAATTTTGTTTCACAAATAATATAAAAATATCATTATATATTTTTTTAAGGATCATAATTGAACAATTTATACGGCCTTTTCTTGTGGTCACTGAGTCACTTGTGTTTTCCGTACAATTTGTCAGTTTGTTGCCCTTTCAAACATCCCGCTAGACGTTGTAAAAAATGTGCCATTTCGGAAGTCGCTAATAATAAGGCGCCATCGGAAGCTTTGTAAATTTTTTTTTCGTAGACTGTGGCGTGAACAAAGATTACTATTTAGTGGAGATTTTATTGAATTTTCGACCTTATCGACAAGAAAGTTTGCGGTTTTAAAGATGACACGTAAAGAAATCCATACTTAATAATATTGTTATATGGCGACTGTGTGGTCCGGATGTTGAGGTTGTCATCAATGATTCACATTTTTATTACATCTTCCTGTTTATTATACCTAATATTTGTAGACTTACCTGTATACTTACTAATATAGCAAAAAAAAAAATCTATATTTTTAATTTTATAAACCCTTCTCTTTTATTTAAGTCTGAAATTTCTTTAATAGTATTAAATATATCGATGTATCAATTCAAATACAAGAAAATATATAGAGAGACTTGAGATTTTAATTAAGATTATTATAAATTATAATGAATTATTATATTACTCATTCGTATCGTTAACCAGATTTATTAAGTTAAGAAATTCAATGAAAGTTAACAAAACATCAAAAAAAGATTTGATATCTAAGTAAAACTAATGAGATCTAAGATTTTCGCGAGTACTCATTTTAATGAAACTAATATTATCGGATTTACTACTATCGTGATCACGGTTGCTGTAAAGTAGCCGAAATGTTGGGAATATGTAGTTTATAGTCAAAAATAAAAAACGCGTAGTAAATCCGAAAATATTAGTTTCATTCAAGTAAAACTAAACGCGATATAATATTTAACATTGTCATAACACTAAAATAAATACAAACAAATTATAATGCACACGAAATTAGTTTGAAACAATTAAAACGATAACGATCTATCGCTCACATTACGCGGCCCGCTATTAGCTACTATGATTTATTTTGTCGATTTCCGCTGACAGTGTTTGTGGTGTACGAGTATATTCAATTATATTAATATTTTCTTTAGTCAATATCCTTTTTATCCTATAATTATATTAGAATAAAGCTTATATTAACTTTATAAGACATACCTAGGTACGTAGATTATTATTAATATGAATTAGTAAGGTTTAAGTTGAATAGAAATTTAATTTTGTAAGCCGTCATTACGTATAGCAATAGCGTACTAAATAAACTTATACAGTAAATGAATTTAACGTAATTTTTTATTCCAATGCGTAACTAAGTAAAAATATTGCTTATTTAAGTGGCAGCGTTTAGGGTTGCGTGGCTTCATTGGTTTTTTTCTTTCATTTCTCCTCACCTGTTTCTGTAAGCTAAACAAACGTCACGATTACGTGAAATCGATTCTGGACCATCGCATCATAAGTTTAATAATGAAACGCTTTTTACCATCACACCATATTGTTAGCGAATCTACTATGAAATTAATGCATCTCATATCTCATTGTATCTCCTAACATCGCATAAAAATCAGGGATCGTGAAATTAGTTAACCCAAAAAAACTTTTATCCCAAAATTAGTTATGCTTTGTTTCTGTTGAACATCTTCGTCTCGAATGAATCAATTCGAATGTAACGGTATATGTGATAGTTTATTAGAAAATTAACAATTTTTCTTTCAAATCAATTTGTTAATTAGATGATGTTTGACCGAAACGAAAGGACCCACTTTTAGATCCGATACGAGGTCGCTGTTTATTGTCTCGTTGTTAATGGTCTCTTTTGTGCGGAATCGTTATTTAAAATGTATTAGTATATCGAGTTCGATGAACTGCGAACCGAATTGAAAGAATAGTACGTTGACTATAAAAACAATGATGATTTGTGGTAAATTTAAATAGTTTTTCAATGAGGGAGTGCGATGAAGCGTGCTTTAAGTAGAACTAACACGAGCCAATGTTAATGCGGCAGGTGTTACGAACATTTTCTTATATGTAAGCTACCCTCAGACATGATGCTAATTATAAAATAATTGTAACTTCAAAACAATATACCTATAAATTCTATACGACAATTACTTATTAAGGAGGCACGAGTAAGATATAATCTATGTTATGTTTGTTTTGAAATTTATTGTCTATAATTGTAAAGTTTATGAATGTAAATTTACGCATGCGCTAATTACAATTGTATATGAAGTTATTCCGTATGTTTTATTCAATGAACATACGTTCGCCCATTTGCACTTTAAACACTGAAAAGCGACCGACAAATTAATGTAACCTTTGATGAATTAATAATATTCCAATTTGTTACTCTACAATTGAAAAAAGGATGAATAATGTCGTTAGGCGCATTATTAATTAAGTTAACGGAGCAATAATATCGTTTTATTTATTCTAATACATAAAACATTTCAGTATGAAATTTCAAAAATGTTTGTAACACCTGAGTATCGTTTGCAATTGGATCAGTACAAATACAATTTATATTGTACCTATCATTGTCATTACTGTCAATAAAGAAAGAAGCAGCGCCCATTTGAGGTTTCCTCGGTCAACAGACTAGATGTAGGCTTTTTATACGCGCCGGATGTGGCTGTATCTGATTGCGTTTAGCAGCCTTTAATGTAAATATAATTTCAGTATAATTGCTTTGTATAATAACTTTATAATACGATGCATTATATTCATATCAGACGCATATTTAAGATAGGTGCAGCGAAATACGCTTATATGGAGTAATTTCAATTAAAAAAAATCATTTGTTCTTTTATATTATTAGATAACACTTATTGTACATTAATTGCAGTCAGATTTGATATTATGTGTTTTTACATACAAAAAACATTAAAGGTAACGAAACAAAAGGTTACTAATAAAAGCTCTATATTATCGAATATAACTTACTCATTCAAAAGAAAATAAGTCATCATGTGAAAATACAATAATAATTTATTCGCGATTACTGTATACATTTTATATGTACTTAAATTGTCCGTATTACGAAAAAAATATTATTTTTTCAAGTCAAATTAATCATGTTTAAACCACAAAAAATGGATTTTAATATTTTTCTTTTGTATGAAACCTAATAAATTAGATAGACAATAGTTTCTACGACTATATTTGACAATTCATATTTGATTTGATATGATGGATTCGACTTTCGAGTAATGATTACTTATAAAAATATAAGTCATAAGTCGTTCCAGTACTAACAATCTTGTTTACTTTAATATTAGTCAATCATGTTATATTTCGGTAATGATTCGGTTTAGTTTCTGTATTGAAGTCAATTTGTAACAAAAATCAAACGTGGTCAGACAATTTGGTTGATTTGATTGCTTTATTGGAAGTTACGTATATTAAGACATCATAACGACTTGTTTAGAAATGAATTATATATGGAGATATGCCTTATAGAGAAAGTTGGTAAATATATAGTGATTGCTAGTCTCATACTATTAGAGAACTAGGAAATTGATATATTTAGTGCGACTGTTAAGAAACTTTATGGCATTATAATGACTGAATGATCTTAGACAGAACTTTAAGTCGAATGATATAATTTTATATAAATTAATTGAATTTTATTATTATATTTTCATATACCAATTAAATAGTGTTTAATTTCAATATTCGATTACAAATGAAAATAATATAAGTAAAAATATAGTCTCTATGTATAACAAGGTTGTTGGATAAAAGATAACATTTGCATAATGTGTGGTACATAAATTATTATTCATAATGTTTCATAAAATAACTGGGCGGGACACCTTAAAGTATATTAACTTAAAAGCATAGATAAGTTCTCTCCAATAGAGGATATAAGGTAAATACTGTACCACAAACCGGTATCATAAAACTTGCTATATTGCTTCATTTTTTATTATCAATGTGTTATCACTAATTTTTAAATGGATTGTCATTTATTGCAATCGATAGTGTTATCGAATGCATTAATTTTGCTTGTGTTAATTTATTTGGTTATGTTTTAATCTTTCTTGCAGTTCTCGCATTCTTACCTACTCGTAAGAGCCAAGTGTACTTACATACTTGCGAATATTTAAATCGACATCAGTTAATAGCAATCTTAGTCTCAATAAGCCAACGGTATTATTAAACGCGCTCACTCACATAATACTACTATTATTATAATAGTATGTACACAGAAGCGTAGATGCTAATCGCTAGCGGTTACCCGAACTCGACTAATGTGGTTTTAATACTTGCCGGATAGGTCCCGGCCAATTTGGCAGGTAGCGGCGAAAAAAACCTATTTACCAACACACTGTGTGTGGCTCGTAAGCTAATTATTTGTTGAGTTTTTGGCTGAAGGGTTCCACAAAAAAGTGAGAGGTCAACGTGCCGCGATCGTGTTAGTTTTGGAAATGTCATTTAATGAGTTTTAAATTACCGAATTGAGTGCGTATTTCATCATACGTATGTTAAAATAAAACAATCATAAGCGTTGCTAGTGTGAATCTTTACTGGTGCTTCCTGAAAATTTTAATTTTTTACCCTGTGATGTACCTATGTATTTTCAAGTTGTATTAAATACAGTTATCGTCTGTAGCTGATCAAACAAACCTGTATAACATATGAAATATTTAGAAATAATCTTAATTGTCTGTCTTCAATAATAAAATATTTTTTATCGATCTAAAGATTCTACAACTTTTTCCGACAACCATACTTCTGACAACTGTCACTGCATTGACAAATGGTATAAAATATTTCAAATATGGCGACCATTTCATGTAATAAAAAAGTATTGAATATTGTAATAGATCTAGTAATAGAAGGGTGTAAAAATAGGGGACATGTGGACGTGTGATGCATTTAAGGATGATCACAAATTGATTTTTATTATAGGTTCATTTCAACGACACCCAAATTAGAAAGGGGTTCCGACCATTATCATGAAAGCGTAAATTATATGATACTAGCTCAATTGCATACAAATTATTCTGTCGTTTGTTTCACGTTGAACATTGTAACACGGTTTCCGAATGTAATATGATTTTAATTTCATTTATTCCACTATCAACACGAACTTACTAAATATTCATATATATGCAGTGCGTCTTAAGTAGCATTGCAAGTTTTTATGTACGTTGTGATTTCACTTGTTATTTTAATCCACCCGTTTAGTTATCTTAATGAATCAAAAATGTAAATCGATCGTTACTCTTTATATGGGATTGTGATTTTTTGTTATTAGCTTATATCGCAACGTGATCGTAATAAGGCCGGGTAAGTGTATGCTACTTTTTATGGCGAATATGGTTTTACTTACTGAGCCAACTCGCAAAATTGCCTATAAGCTACATAGTATAATGCAGTGTATAGTAGAATTGTAATTAAAGTGCAAAAAATACATGTTTTTTTTTGTTTTAATTAAAAATATATTCTCTAATTAAGATCACAAATAATCCTCAACTACATATAATATATCCTGTTTAGGACAAACGAAAACTTCCTACTAACATTGTACACAAAACATACGTAAATATATTTTGTGTACAAATCCACCTGCTACTCCAGCAGCCTTGACAGTACATAGTGACGTATTTTTTATCATAGTATGTCTTCAATTACTGTCATTTGTGAGCTCTGTAATTGCAACGCTTCCTAGAAACAGTACCAGCAATCAACTGATAGTGATCGAAGCAAAGTGACAATAATAAGACTTATGTTCGTGCCAAATCGTATTTTAATTAGGCAGATAAGGTGTGTCATTAGCTGGCAAATTACCCGAGGCGTTTGCTTAAATTTCTTATACTTATCTATCGGGGTTGCATCTTGAATTGGTTCTTCATCAAATAACAGTGAAAATGATTTGAAATTCATTATTAATCTTTATAAAGAAGGTTTTTTAGAGATATTAGTTATTTATATATTAATATTTACGTGATTCTATACTTGTTATAACAAAAGTCATATTGAGACACATTCCACATTAATTTGTCTCGTTGAGTCATCCTCTCGTTGCATTATCCCATTAATTGTTGTTTCATAGTATTTTTATCTTTATTGAGCGTAACCAACTATTTGAGGTATTTCCAAAACTAAGTGATCTCAATTCCAACATTTATCAACCGATCAAAAACAGGAGTCCAGACGTAAAACAAGAGTCGTCGAATCTCAGAGATCCTTGGTCTTTGAAAAAACTTCCTTTGTTACTTTCTAATAAAAAAGATATTTTATTAGGATTTCACAATAGGAGAATAACATTGCTTTTCAGTACTGAACCAAATTTGCAAATAAAATAAATAAAATTATTTGACTGTAGAACCACTAAATTTGCATATAATTTAGGGATTTTTAAAGTGATTTTTGATAGCAAAACACCAAAAAATATATATAAAATGTGCGCTTTTATTTTATTCTTAATGTTTTTTTTTTAAGTTTTATTCGACACTACATTCATTTTCCTACTTACATTAAGTTAACATAGAAACATATGGCTTTACTTTACATCTAGTTTTTGTTAATTTTATACGGAACCCTCATTATTACCTAGCTCTCCATCTTGTCAATTTCCCTTGGTCCTTTTTTCTGTCTGTGGGGCCGCGCGTGCGCCCTAATGGGTCGCCGTGATAATTCTTACTTTTAAATCCTTTTATTTCTATATCACCCCATATTGTACATGGTACTGTTGAAGTGAAAACAAAGTAGACCGTATGTAAATAGCGAAGAGGTCTAAAATACTGTACCACATTAACGCACTTTAAATTCCAGGAACATCGGTCATTTGTAAAGTTATCTGCACTTTATTTGGATCCGAGATTTGTTTACATCGAAGGTTGTTTTTAATTTTCTACTTTCAAGAATGCACGTGCTTTGAATTTTTTAGATATTTTCGGTTTAAATGGGAGCAGAATAATCGATTTTTTAGAATTAATGAACTGATCAAAAAGGAGGTTTCCATATTTATTTTTGCTGTTATGTGCAAATATTGAAAATTCAACTTAAATAAAATTTTACATCTGAATGTAACAGGTCGTTAATTAATAGTATAATACACTTTTTTTCATGTGTCTATGTGTACAGGGTGACTGGTGAATTACTATCAATATTTAAGGAGAATACTCGGTACATGATTCTCATTCGAATTATGTAAAAAAAATAGGTACTTAATTTTTGACCAAATTTCCGTATAAATAAATAAAGTGCGGACACGTTCCAAGTGTTCCAAGTGTGGACTGTGTGGACAACACCACGCCTCCGCACGCGTGTGTGTGTGTGTATGCCTAATCTGTAGGGTGTTCACACGATGCGTAATTAATTACATAACTTTTGGTTAACTTTACTTAGAAGTTTATTAATATTTATGTTATATTAATTTTTATTTTGTCATATATGATCGTCAAATATCACGTCCTCAAGTATCGATAGTAATTCACCAGTCACCCTGTATAAGACGCCAAAATATTGACTTCAAATTATTGTTCGACTTTATCCTTTTCGGCTAAGACTTCTGCCTACAAACAAGATATGTATAAACCATTTGTGTATTTCATTCTTATAACTTTCAATAAGATTTTAGTAAACAAAATTTTATTTAATTGATAATTTAATTAATCGTATTTGAAAGAAGTAAATGTTTTCCAAATATGGGTTACCTTTATATGAACAGTACTTATAATAAATAAATCGTGCTTCAGAACTAAAAAATGGATCTGAACTTTTAAACGTGTTGATGAAACATCAAGTGTTTATCTTTATGTGATCAGAAATTCGTATATAATTGAGCGTACTGTATGGGTATGTATTTTAATGCAAGATTGTTCATGCGTTGCTTGAAGTAAAATTCCATACATACCAATTTATTGAACCTATTTCATGCTAATACTTTGTTTATGAAATTAAAATATTAATTATTAGATCTTAGATTCAATTTAAAAGAAAAAAATATAATAATTGCCACCACCTACCACCTATCTTGTTAAGTAGGTGTATCTAATAATGAGAATTTCTTATAAAAAATAACTCTATTTATTCCTTAGGTTATATTAATTTAATTATGAATTAAGTTCTAAATAATTTGATACTTAAATTAATATTTAATTGTAAAATCAACTCAAATATTGAAATTAACCTGTACTCACTTAACATAATAACAACAAAAAAATGATAATAACTGACGTTGCGTATAAAAATTTCCTAAACGAAACAATGAAATGTAAGGAAATACAAATTTTTAAAAGCACTTCACTATAAACAATTGTAAAGTATTGCTAATACATGTATGTATGTATGTATTGCATTACGATACATATAATGAGTACAGTGTAGCAATGAGGTTTTTTTGAGTTTCTTTAATTTAATTAGTTTACGCATCAGTGATTTTATTATTAATAATGACTTCCTATGTATAATGCCGTTGTTATATCGGTTACTGAGAGATGCAATTTTAATTTGTATTAAAACTTTACATGGTCACTGTACTTGTGGAGCGAGTATCAGACCGCTTTCAGAATAACTCTCACACTTTATGACATCTGTTTATCTTACTAGATGATACTGTGTTGTATAAAAAATAGTCTGCTTTAAATATTGGCACGCTATAAATAGTTGAGAGTAGTGAAAAATAATAGAATACATAGGGTTTTACAGATGTCCCTCATAGTTCTTATACAATCATTAGGAAATAAGAGATGTTTATTTATCTACAGTTTTGTCGAGTAAATTTTGTATGTAAAACAAATAGACAAAATAATTAAGAATATATTAAAACAATTCTAAGTAACCAATAATAGTCATAATATTAAAATAGTAAATTATAACAAGTAATAACGTTACAAAGGCTGTTCGTAAATCATATTGCGATTTGCGGCGTATTCAAAGTAACAATGATTATTACATTCTATCACGTAATTACTTAGAATGAATTTAATTAACAGAATTGCAAATTTGCAAATAAATTGCGGGTCACAGTTTATATTTTATGTTATAATTTGTAATTACAGGTTCTCTGTGCGTTCGTGCGAAAGACGTTGTAAAATAGCGTCTGTGCATGCAATAAGTATTTATGTTCAGTGCTTTGAGAAACATCTGCATATAGTAAGTATTTTACATTTGGTATTTTACTTTATAGAAATAAATATTTTTATTTGTATTGAATTGTTTTTGAGTGTAGACAAGGGTGAATTTAATGTTGCCTCGTTGTATCAGTGGTCGTGCATATTGTACACATAAAAAAATATTTCCTATATATACTTACATTTTTTATTATTTTAGATATTTTATAAATTCATTGTCATTATTTATGTCAAATAATAGTTAAATTGCAATTATATGACAAGTAATTTAACCGATTGCAGTATAGCCAAAAAGCAATACATATATATACCGTTGTGGTAACGAAGCAATGGAAACATTCATTGTAGCCATTTTTAATTTTAAATTTATTTATTTATTACGGAATCCAATATTTATTTTTCTCAGCGATTCAACTTCTGAATTAATTTGCGAAATAATTGGTCATCAAAGACAATTAAGCAATTATGTTGCTCGTAAATTTAACCTCAACAATAGAATGAAAAAAAAAAATACGAAATAACTTATTAATTAATATAATAGGAGGAAAACAGTAATGAAAACAATTGCTTGATTTGTTAAATTATGATAATAACGTACTGTTTGTTGAATGTAAAATTTTTAATCAATATTAATAAGACTTAAGATTTTTTTTTTTTATCTTTTGTAAGGCGCTTAAGATAGTGTGCGGGTTATATTTAAGTATAATAAGATATCTTGGTTTCGCGTCATCACACAAGATTTTTTTATATTAAAGAGAAAGATTAAATTAAAAACAAAGCTTCGTGGATCTAGACTAGGATATAAGAAAACTATTTGGAACATTAATAGTTTTATTAACTCATTACACTTGAATTATTTCATGAAAAATTTTATATTAATTCTCTTTGATGTTGACTTATGTCTAGAAAAAGTTTGAACTTTTCACAATACAAATGTTCATTGTTAAAATTTTTTCGATTAATTAAAATTTGGCTTATTCTATATAAACATTTCATTTTCATTGAGTTATATTTGACATTATAGGAATGCTGTGTTTGAGAGTTGTTTATTATCTCACGTCAAGTTGTAATTGACAATAATAGTGTTAACTTGCCTAGTTGCCAATTAATTGACAATAAACTCTTGTACTGCGTTATAAGACTATTAAATGAGACGAGGAAAAATTTTATAATTTCACATGATTATTTTCATTACGTAGTGAATGTTTTTGAAACTAAATAATTCTGCTTATAAACGTAAAGAATTATTTTTCAAAGACCAAATTTTTAGGTACATTACAATTGAGTTGTTGTAAGTAATAAGTGACAATTAGGCATTTTTTCACATATTTGACCATAATTATTTTTTCATAGTGGTGGCCTATTGGTTAAGGGGCTCGCCTTTCATTACCGAGGGCGCGGGTTCAAACCTGGCAAGTACCAATGTGATTTTTCGGAGTCATATGTACTTTCTGAGAGTATTTAGACATCACTGACATACGGTGAAGGAAAACATCGTGAGGAAACCTGGACTTATAGTTTCACAATTTATAGTTTGACTTATAGTTTGAAATCACCAACCCGTCTTGAGCAAGTGTGGTGATTAATGCTCAAACCTTCTCCATGTGAGAAAGAGGTCTTTGCTCAGCAGTGGGCGTCTGACAGGCTGATGATGATTTTTTCATTTGTAGTTCTGTCTTCATAAGTACTTTCACTATGGGATAGCAATACAATATAGTTGTGATTTGATGTTGTTATAGGTTTTAAGCAATTATATTCTATGCCACAGTATATTTAATTGCCATTTTTAAAATAATTAGAGAATTCTACATCAAACTATCGGCGAAGATCTATTAAGTACTTAATTACTGGGTGTTTAGTTTGACAAAAAATAAAAACAAGAAGAGAAGTTAATTTATATGAAACTAATGAAAACATCACATTACTTTTTGTTATAAATATTTAGATATACAATAAAATATTCGTGAATGTGTATTGAATGAAAAAAAATTAAGTCAGGATGCACCTGCGGTACGAAATATTCTTTTACGTGAATTATTAATTACTCCGCTTGAGGGCTCCGGTACTGTTAATATTACTTTCCATTGTAATAAGCTTTTAATAAACATTACGTATGAAATTTATTCGTACTGTTTATGTAAAGATAACTTTAATAGTAAGATTTTATACGATATTTTTACTGTAACGCCTTTATGAAGTACGAAGTAACTTAATTACAAAAAATAATGAATAATCCGTTAATATTGTTATTTGTAATTAATAATAATAATAATACGTGCAACAGCTTTTGATTTAGTACAATATAATACTCATTTTATGCTCCGCAATAATTTCATAAAAATATATTGAGTACCTATGTACTTAATATCTGACCATTTCTTTGGTAATAGAGTTAAAACGCGATAGAATTAAGAAGTTATTTATACATTCAATGGCTTCTGATATTTATAGACGATTACACATTATTTATGTTAAGAAAGAACGTTATAATTAATATCCCCTCTGTGTGAAAGTCAGTGATTAAAAACTTAACATTAAAAAAGGGTTTGTTACAAAAAAAATACATGAATGAGTAATTAGATAGGTAAAGAATTAATAACGAAACAATTATTATCATGGCACAGGTTAATGAAAACTATTCTTCCAATTACTTTAAACTTGTATTAGTATAATCTTAATAAAAGTGGAAATTAGGTGATAAAAAGCATAAATAAGTTCTCTGTTTTTTAATTAATCTATATCAAAGTTATGTAGCCGATGGAAATAACTATCAGGTGTCACGCGAGACTAAGATCTTAGTACTGATATATTTTATCAATTAATATAGAATTAGGTCAAAGACTAAATTAGTTTTACAAAAGGTTAGTTAATAAGAATGTTTATTTTTCAATGATAATGTAGAGAGTATTTTATTATATATTAATCCTACATCCTATAGTATTTTTTTTGCTGCAACGGTTTTAATTTTTCCTTTTGTTACCATAGATACGATGCGAAACCATTACGAAAACGGGGGAACATAAAATAAAGTATTACCAATAAAATATTAATATGCAACGTATAAAACGTATGTAATACAAATTTTTCTCATTACATTAATTATGAGGGCAGATGTTATGAAGTATTGTATTTGCCGTAATCGATTTCGCTGTTCAATTTAGCGCAGGAAGCGGCTGGTTAGTGACGTCACGAGGCTGGTACCGCTGGCACAAGTACGCAGCAATACTGGCAAGGCTTTTATTTATTGCACACACATTAACCTATTGTGATGGCTTTAACGGCTTTAACGGCTTTAATTATGATTATCGTGTATGATATATGTTTAACGCGGTGGTGAATGTACCATTGATAAGTTAGTTAACTATTTGTTATGTGTAAAATAATTTTATAGGATGATCTAAAGCAAGTGAATATCGTACAGCGAATATTATTAAACATGAGTTAATCTTAATGTATCAATAAAATTGTTAATATATATAAGCAAATAGATAAAGCAATCAGCGAAGTAATTAAACCAGCAGTATATTGAAATCCATTAAACATTTTACGTTAAAAACAATTAAAAGATAACTATTTTAATTACAGTATGTTATGTTGTTTTCTTCATTTAACCTATCATCATTATATATATTCATTCTAAAGTTAAGCAAATTCAAAGGAAATGCTTCTAACATTTACAAGCTTGTTAGAATTGTTAAGAATATGTATAAAATGGTGTAACACAAAGATATTCAAGCTATGGTAATAGGTAAATAAAATTAGTATGTATTTTTAGAATGAAGCTATTTATTTAGCATTTTTGATTATAACTTTACTCAAAACTGAACTCTTTGGTGCAGATAATAAAGATAATAATCTTGTAAATAAGAAAAATACAATAAAATAAAATTGCAAATACATTTTCTTTCATACAATTTATTGCATTGAATAGAAATAACGTATCGCTTATAAATGATAGCTAGAAAAAAGATTATAAAGTTATCTATCCCTATTCTTATGTCAATGTTTTTTCTAGCTTGTATAATATACATTTCAATAAAAAATGCCAATCGCTTCTATAGATCACTGACAAATGCCATTTTCCTGTCATTGTAAGTCGTGGCATAACATATATAAATACTCGTTGCAAAATTATCATAACGTTCACTAGTGTATGGAGGAATTAATAACCGTTACAAAAGATATTTAATATGAATAATAAAAAATTATAAAAGATATCTATTGATTTATTCATAATATTAATTACATGTACATAATATTAAAAATTACTTTGCAATTTCATTTGATATTATAGAAATAATTAAGCAAATCAATTGATATATTTAATCAGTAACGGCTGATAAATATGAATGAAATTAAAATTTATTTAAAAAAAAATCATATGTATATTTATAAATTAGAATGTTAAGTATGTGTATATTTTTATATTAGTGTGTTATTTTATATGATACATATAAAGCGTACCTTCGTTAGTGTTAACATGTCCGTCGGCCGGGCGGTCGTGGTCCTCTCCACCGACGAGGCTTCTGATGCTGAAGGAGCTGCTCTTCCTGGACACTTCGATCACCCCCGTGACGTCACTCGCCCCATTAAAACCCCGGCACTGTTCCTTCCCGTTAACAACCTCGCCGTCCTCACAGCGCCTCGTTGTCAGGTCCATGTTCGTTATTATCATCAATGCAACATATATCATGTATCATTGTCACACACAGTATAGTCTGATATCCATTTCAACAACTCACTATATCGATAGAACTGGTTAAGTCGGAGCGGTGGTGACGAGCGTTGGCTCCGCGGCTGTAACCGAGACTGGTCCTCGGGCCTCATCGTGCGGAGTGACTCCGGCCCTCCCTACGCCTCAAAGGCGGAGCGACGCCCCTTCAAACGACATTTCCATCAACAATTACCACACACTTACACCACACACTTTAAAACTATCGATCTGCTCTAATGAGATGTAATTGTGCTTAACGATTGTTGAACATCGTTTAGTACTTCGAGGCAATTTTCATGTTCATGAGGGCCAATTATAAAAAGTACGTCCTGTGAAAAGAATTATTAATATATATTAGAGTATAATTATATTTTTAATACAAATATTATTATGTATACCATATTGTTTGTTTAGAAACGAGTACGAGGGTTGCTGATTGTTTTATTGCTGTCGTAAAATATAATTTGCTTACACAAATAAAATAAAATAAAACTTATACGTGAATAAAAATTTAATTGAAGTCGTTAAATACAGATAAGCCGGTGGATTAATATATAGTACCGGTTAATATACAGGTACATGCTTAGGCGTACTGTTGATAGTTATTATAATAGCTATTAAATATTGTAAATAATTTCGTTTAAGTTCATATTATTGCAAATTAAATATTATTGACAATTCTATAGGGTCGTCAAATTATAGTTTTTAAATATATCTCATTAATTTTCACAACTTTTAATACTTCTTACGAATATGGACGGGATTTAATTTTTTAAATCTAAATTAATAGAATAGTTCTTTTCTGTTGTATCAATCAATATTTAATTAAATTTACGACAGTATCAACCCTAGCGAATCTACAAGTCTTAGAGCGATACATTCTAGTTAGTTGAACATTTGTGCCGGAGGCGAGTACGTCGGAATTTATTATATTGTTATGATCTGTTACAGCCAGATAGTAACAAACAGGACAAACATACTTATATATAGTGATATTAAAATAGAACTGATTAATTGCTTACTGAAATTAAACTCGCAAGTAACTAATACTGTATGGTATGGTATTATGCTTTCGAGTAACCAAAGTTATATGTGAAATTTTAATAATAAATTCGATCAAAATGTTCATCAATATAACTTAATTATGATGAGTTTTAGCAGTTCATTGAACTTTCAATTAAGGACTGAATTATCTTTGATATAATATAATATTTGGTATATAAATGTTAAGGATACGTATTAATGGAGATCGTAATTGGTAAGTTAATATTCCTAGGTAGAGTAAAACGTCTATTTTACACTGTAACAGCGGGAATCTCTGCTGCTCACTAAGCAGCGGGATGCGGTAAAAACGACACCTTACAAGATATAGAGGGTACAAACACATTATAACTAGATATCATTACATTATACTGTTGATAGATGCGAATTTAATACCTTTTGAGCTGATTGAAGTTTATAACTCTACATTCTGACACGAACTTGGTATAAACTGTGAGTGTTATATAACTATCCTTTATTCTTCGTATTTTTTGTCAATATTTTTTTATCCAATATTATTCATTCATATATAAATATATAGTATGTATTATAGGTATTTTTATTATGAAAATTTAAATTATATATAGTTCTTCGGAAGTATTTCTCAATATCTTCTATCTCAAAGATCATTAGAGGTGGGAAAGTTTTTACTCGGTTTCTACAATAAAGTGTTAAAACTACGATATTACAAAGTACCTAATGGTTAAAAAATATATAATTAATGATACTATTTATTTAATATTTTGTTATACAAGTTTAGTATGAGGGAAAATCTTGGGTATTATTCAATATTCAATATGGCCTGTTTTTATGAGTCAAACCTTTTAAGTTATTTATGACACACCATCAGTCTGTCTCAAACATCTGCTCCGCTGACAGAATACTTCTCTGGAGCTCCCAAAAGTTATTTAAAATCATTAATTAATGACGTAAGTTAGTTGAATGTGAATAATTGACTTTGAGTTTTAACTGAGTATTTTTTTAGTTAAATCTAATATGTCTTTGCATATTTAATGCTTTACAGTTTTATTGCTTTACACTTTTTACAGTTCAGTTTAAAAGATTTATAGATGAAAAAATAATTTTCTATATAATATAAAACGTTAATCTCTTGATATTTTTGTTAAATTAACATATTTTTTTAATTAACAATAATTCTTTCTATGTATGTATATGTATTTTATTTTTATAATTTACGTGTAAAAATATTAAGAGTATATTTCGTGATCTGAGGACTTTCGTAAAACTTGCTTTTAAAAAAACAATTGTCTAAAATATGAAAGCATTTATTACAAACCTAATATGACTTGTCGAGTAAAAACATGATCTCGCGTAGAACGAACTACTGTATACGTTTTTTGATGGTTCAAAATATAATAAAAAGCGTCGTTAACTTAAGAAGCTATTTGAAAATATATTTATAGAAAAAGTGAACATTTTTTACAACGATTTTTTAACAGAGGCTTTATAGTTTTAGAGGCTGTATAGTTTTAGAGGCTTAAAATATGAAACATTAAATTGCTATAGATTCAAAATAAACTATATAATAGTACTGGGAATATAATATTTATAATACATAAGAACATTATGACGTATCTAGTACTAATTGGTTTCGCTAACTCAATTCGCTGAAGACGGAGATGTTTCCATCTAATTTCCTACCGGTAATGAAAGTAATCAAGACCTACACGCACGTAATCGCTATTAACTAATATTTGTAAAGCAATCGTCGTTACATTCACATATAAATTGCAGTTGCTCTCCGATTGGCGCCGGCGCACACAAAGCAGCCAACTCGACGGGGCGTCCGCCTCAATTATAACGAAGAACCGAATACTGGCTCCATCACAGAACCATAATTTCAATCAATCGCTATCACAGACCCGATTAGTACAATACTATCTGATTGTCAGTTCACTTAAACGGCTATCGAGTGTTCGCCGATGGGGACTCTTGTTTCTATTTGTATGGTAATGCTCTCATTATCAGAGACAAAAACTGTGGATGTTATAGAAAATGTTAGGATTTATGGCTGGCCCTCTAAAAACTCGATCTCTGAGGTCTAATGAAATGTATAAGAATTCGTTTGTCAATAACGTATCATAATGTGGCGCTTGTGTGGTAATGTTTTGAAAGGTTTTTCGATCATCTTCAAACATACATAAATAATGTGGTTTCATTTATTTTAATTTCCTCCGGAGCTTAATAATTCAAAGATGTCTCTATAATCAAGCCGGATTGTTTTGTGTGAAACTAATCACCAGTGTTGGAAAAACGTGAGAAAACTTTACTAGTGTCTAAGATTTCATTCTAGCAATCATCTTGAACATCCTGTATGTAGTGTATGGACGTGTGAAGTCAAAACTGATATTAACATACATTAGACACATTCACACAGAACACGCTAATGTATTCTTCATCTATATGAAATAAGCAATTTAGTTTTAGTAAATTTATATTTTAATTATGTTAAAATTTTTAAAGAATCTTATTATAATTTTTGTATATATATATTATGTTGATGTACATTTTGTCTTAATATTTTAGATTGATTTCCATAGTATAATTATACGTAATTATAGGTAATGAATTATACCTATATTATGAAATAGGTCATTTAAGATTTTGTATGAGTCCCTCAGAACATTAATCTAATCGTAATTCAAAATTCATCCCTTTATCATATTTTGATATCTAAGATTTTAACTGCTAATCGACAACAGCTTCAACTTTTTCGGATACTTTGACTTTTAACCCAGCTATTTCAAATAATTCTTCGCCACTGAAAGTAACAGTTAAATTCTCCATTACATTAGTTCATAGTAAGGCGATTGCATAACTTGTAAAAAGTATATATCTATAAATAGATAGTTATCTAAATAAGTAAGTATCAAAAACTATATAAAGAAAATCCAAGTCATCGTTTACATTTGAATAGTTGCAGTACAAAGAGACCGCTTGTACTGGGGTATGTATTAACAAATTATTGACGCTTGTAACAGATATGCCTCTAAGTTAATGATAAGGGAGTATATATTTACAGTTTGTGTGCAGTCTTATATATTATAATATTATTAAGATCCTAGCAGAAACAGAAAGCCAGATAGTAGATTTCTAGCAAATAGGAGATTATTTGTTTATATAAATTAAGTTTTTACATATGTTGGTTTTATAATATTCATCATACTAATATAACAATTGTTCTGAGAGAAAAGGATTTAGTTTATTTTATTATTAATTTATTAATATAGTTACATAGCTTTTATGTTATATTTTTATTATATTTTTAGAGATATATTCATCAAGATAGTTTTCACAAATGACTACAATGTATAGGTGTGCTGAGACAAGGAATTATTCGGTATATATATTATTTCATGTTTAATTCCAATTTTCCTAATACTTATATTAGCTATTACAATCAGTCACTGAAGGAATAGAATTCCTAATAGTTGTAAAAGGTACCAATTTCACGCATTGCGCAGGCGCATGTGCAAGACGCAAGTCACTCCCGAATAATCAGAATCGCTTTGTTTCAAAGGACACCGCTCCGACGGCGCCATTCGCAAACACAAACAGGTTATAATTAAAAATATTGATTTGCTCCAAATAAATAAATATAAATAAATATGTTACGGGCCATTTTATCAATGAAATCTAGATAGCAAATGAATCATATGATTCAGATTAAAATAAATGTAAAAGATAATTCCATTAATCTATATCAACAAAATATATACGAAAATTATTTTACGTAATTAAAAATATATAAACAAGTGTCCGTAATTCATTTCTATTTCATAATAATGTAATTAATTTATGTGTCCGTGTGGTTTTGTGTCTATTTATCGGTCTCTTCATTTGTCAGTACGGTGGCTCACGGCGCAGTCACCGCAATCCGTGTACACGCCCACTAATTCAATTTACATCGCTCTTGGTACAAGTACGGTCGCGCACGAAATACATTCAAACATGTACAAAGAAAATACTAAAGTTTGCCATATTTAAAAATAAAGTTAATATGGTTATAACATTGAAAACTGGGTTTTATTTTAAACGGTATAATATATTTTTTATAAAATTTTCTGTATACGAAATCGAGTTAAATAATTTATTGTATTTTTTAATTATTATGAATAATATTTTAATATTCTTGTAAATTTTTTTTCAGTATAAGTTTTTATTACAGGCCAGTACGTAGTCGGAATTAATGAGCAACGATGATTTGCGAAACAAGGAGGTTGACTAGCCATATAACATTTTGTAATTATTGTAACAGGGTAGACGCGGGCTTGAACAGTAGCAGCTTGCCTTGTTATACGTAAAATATATAGTAAGTCAATTATTAAATGTAGCATGAAAAATTTAAAACATTAATTTGGAAGAGGCGAATGAAATGAAAATATAAAAAATAATAAAAGATTTCATTAAAATGCTCGTATTCAAGAGAAATAACATTTAATAAATAATATTTTTAATAAACATGGTAAATATTTAACTTGAAAGCTGATAATTTTTTTATGCACAATTTTTTTTTCGTAATGTCTGCCTGATTATTATTACTTATTTCCTTTAATTCCTTACAGTTTATAGTCAAAGTTTATATAGATTTGTAGGTTTATGCTTTTCATATACTCTCAGTCATAATATTAAAGGTTTTATAGCTAGGTAGGTACAGTTCTTAAATATATCATTTTGATTCCCAGATGACCTCTGCTCATCTGTCACAGTTAAAATAATTAAGAATGGAAATTATAATGAACCAAACTTGTACAATTAATATCATGAGGAAATTACACACCTCTTGGCCTCACCAATAAACTCATAACCAGACAATAACAAAAAATACCAGGATCTATCATGACTTATATATAGTTTTTTAACTCTCTAGAGTCTAGACTGAGACTCGCTTAGACTATGTTCCTTGTTATAAAGCTTTATACACATATATAATTCTAGTCTACGTGTGTATGTCACTGGACTCCTACTAAACGTCTGGACCGATTTGAATGAACGGTTTTTTAAGCATTTGGATGCCTTAGATGGTTTCGATTCTCAAATCAGCAAGCAGATTTCGCTGCAGTTGATATCTAGGTTATTTAAAGCGAAAAGGTTGCAATTTACTCTAGTATATGTATTTTTTTAATACACTTTATACATATCTCAATGAGCACAACTCTGATGTTGGCGAACGGAATTGCAGGCAATTACTATTACTAATATAAAACAGCTTCTCTGAAATTGAAGGTATATTATGTGAATGTTTTATTTTGATATAAACTCATCAATATTTTACGTAAACCAGGAACAGTTTTGAGAGTATGTGTCTAATATGAAAAAAATAATCATTCAGAATCCTGTAGAACTAACTAGAAGACAATTAACTAAGACTAACTTCAGGGACCGAATATTTATATTTAAAACAAATATAATATTCTTATTTTTCTTATCATATACAAGAAGCGAGGTCACGTAGTAACTGTTATTACGTAGTTTAGAGAAACCGCAAGAATAACGAGTGCGTCAGCCATTTTGGTGCTGCGACCGCTAACTACTTGTTTGCGGACGGAACTACATATAAATGTTAGATACAAAACCTTATTTTATTTATTTTATCTAGTTTTCTTTAATTGTTTTGAATATACTTTGTCCTATTACAGAAATATTTTTATGTCAAAATAAACGTACCTAAATATTACTTTACTAATATTTTTTTTAATAGAAAATTTGCTGAACAGATATAATTGTGTAGTTATTTATTTGTCTCTAATTCCATTTACATAATATTCAATGAGAGATTTACGCAATTGTGTTCAATATAAAAACTTATTACAAATTATTAAAAAAAAAATACTTTGTTGTATAGTTTTTAAATACTTATATAATAATTGGCTTTCTTTGTAATCGGAACTGGTCATAATTGTCTCGGTCGGATGGACAAAATTATAGATAGCGGATTTCACCAGCGTATTGCCTTAACCGAAGAACGAAAAACATTGGATAAAACGTATAAAAAAAAACAACTTTTATAACGATAGCTAAAATTATTGCCTAAATAATTAGTGTTTAATTGGTATAAAATTTTAATTATATACAAACTTTTTGTTCTTGTGTAAATACTTAAAAATATAAAACCTTTTTTGTGTAAGTATCAGGTACATTCAATCGACTTAACGACCGCAGACATTACACTCGTACATTTCTATAGCTGTTGGCTTTGCATTGATTGTTTGTGGCATCCCTCCGTCGACACGTGCCAAAGTAACAAAAAAAAAAAACGAAATTGTCATGTTTTCTGTTCGGCTTTGTTAAAAATATATATCTATACATAATGTAATTTGTAATTTTTACATACAAATGTGTTGTTTATAAATCTACCTATCTGTACGATATTGTGATATATTATATTGGGTACGAATAAAAGTTTAAAAACATTGGTTATCCCTATACTTATACATACGAAACGTTTTCCGTCTCTCATAAAATTACCTATATTAATATTCCAATGTGCGAAGATTTTAGTATGAAAAAGTGTTAACGCTGTACGTAGTGAGACTATATAAAACTCGAGGCAATCACATCGATTTTCAATGCTAACAATCAGAAATTATACCACCGATCTTCACATATTAGATATTCGTCACGTTTTTATAAATTAACGACGTTTAGTATTATCAGTTATTGACTGACTTACGTCTAGACGCCATTTATATTGTCTGCGAGACGAATTACATACGTATTGATATCGTGTTCCTTCTAAATGTCATTCGTGTATCGACTTCGGCGCGTGCCCGCTAATGGAAAGCTTAAGCGAAGGTTTCAAATGATACTACACACGATAATAACAACTCTGTCTATAACAATACAGATCATTATTGTCTGTACACAACGATTTGACATTATGACGAATTTAAAAATAACGTTATCGGTATGCGATTCGATTCCGTATTACATTTAAGATTGAATTAAAACATTATTGTTGTATCGAGTTAAGGATCGATTAATGATAATAAATTCTTAGTATAATATATCATAAGTAACGGTGATCTAAGCATATCGTTGATAGTTTTCTATTTTGAATTCAATCAACATAAATAACTTTTAATTTGGCGGCTCAATTCTGGGCCCATATTTCGTTGACCGTAAAATAATGTGATTTGTTTATCCCGTGTTGATTAAAATTGTGGTTTATTTAAAACTGGCAACACAATTTTAAATTGGACTTATCATGATTATAAAGAAATACTTTTATTTTATTTTACTTTTAAAAAAGAACATTTTAGATAATTCATTGAAATTGAATTTAGTAATAGTTGATGATTAGTCAAAATAAAACTTTTTTTTCTCGACCGTCGAGAGTTCCTGCTTTTCTTTTTTATATAAAATTTTCTAAATAATTAGTGAGTTTTTCACTTCATTAAATTTTATATAATATAATTGTATAATTCTGATGTAAATTATGTAAAAATTTAATATTTTAACCGTGGGAAACGAATATATAGATAAAATTAATATAATTAAATTGATATTAGAACGTTTACGGTTTCAAGCCATACAAATAATTACTAACATTTATAATGTAATTTTGCGAAACTGGTTATAAAATCGTAAATTAAAAATTATAATCAAAAGCGGCTTATTCCTTAACGATTTTGTGCAATAAAATTATTATATATGTTTAAATGTATTAAAATATATAATACATTTGAGATCAACATTAATTAAGGCGAGCTATAAACTTTATTGCATAAATATATAAAATACTATCGTAGACTTATTAATATGATAGGCGTAGATAGAAATTATGAGGAGATTTTTTTTTATATATAAAAGAAATATGTATATAAATTAATATTGAAGTTTTGACTGATTTTGAACGACGATTTTATAACCAAAATATACTTAATGATATAGCCTGAAATTAAGAATTGGTATTGAAATAATATAACAAAGATTTATGTTCTTAATCCTTAGTTCATATATACATTTGCGACAAATTAGTCTTAGTATTGTATGGTAAGTTTCAGTGACAGGATGTATTGGTAATTCTCTCCCATCCCAATAATCACAGCATTAAAATTAACGAGACGTTTACGACTGTCTTGTTATAGAATACTTTATATCATATGCTTACAACATATTTTACTTGGGACTAATAATATTTTTTTCTAATTGAATATGGAATTCAGAAAATTCGAATATTGTGTCATTTAAAATATATTTTTTTAAGCAAAAAGGTTTTATAAAGGAGGTTTATCATGTGAGATTTAATTTAACTCAAAGAACCTAAAGGACAAATTACGAGTGATGTTTAATGCCGTAATGAGATATAAGAAACCAAATAGGTAATATAAATGATGCTCGGTTAGTGTGTAAATTGTATTTTTATACATAGATTCAGAATTTTACTTCAGAGACTAAGTTAAAGCAGGTTTTTTTTATAAACTATGAATATAATAGGGAATATATCGATTAGTTATTGAGGTCAAAGTTTAATCTTTGATTCTACCTATTGAGTCGATTCATTTTAATATTTTTTTAATCACAATTAGCTGAATGACTGCCTCTTTATGACTTATAAGTTATGCTAATTGGAATTCATTGGAATGGCAAACATTATGTTGTAAAATTGAAATACGAAACAAAAAAATCATATACCTAATTCAATATATATTATTGAACCTTAACCTAATTTGTTTTATTATAAAATAAATAAATAATATAAATATTAAAGATATTTCAAAAATTAACACTGGCAATGATTTTATTTCATTCTCAGTCTGAGTTTATTGTTTCTCAATACTTAGCTTTACCACTACGCTCAACTAACTACATATAATGTAATTAGAAATTTATTTAAACTTATAAGTAGATATTTTCTTTTTAATATTTAAAAAATCCTGAAAATAAAAATACCAAATAATTTTTGTAACATGTTCCCACACTTTAATCAAAATATTAGTATCCGAAATTATACATGTTACTGTATTTGAAGCGACATAATAATATTTATATCCAGGATCAATCAGGATATATTTAAAGTCTCTTATATAAATTATAATTATATATAAAGGAACTAGCCTTGTAAATAAGAAATATGTGTAGCTGCATATTAAAAGACTGTGTCTATAAACTCTATTCACTTTTATTTCTTTAATGTTAGACATATTAGGTGTAAATATAGTCGTTTTTATAGTAATTTTGCATATAAATCGAAGCAGCTATATAAAAAAAGTAATGAATCACATCGGGGGATACACGATACAATAAAAGAGTTTAAAAATCACAAAATGAAATCTCTTTCGTGTAACATAGCTATTTATAGTAGATATTATGACACCAAAAAAATATTATCAAATCCCTGTAAAGGCAAATGTCCGAAGAATGAGTGGTTTTTTCATTTTTGTATGTAAGTATATACTTTTCTAAAAGATATAAAATAGTAACTTGGTTATATACGGTAACATAATTTTAGCATTTGCTTAAAGTAATCACATTATTATAAGTGTGTAAATATAAGCTGTAGAACGCTTAGCGATAGCTGTTTAAGCGATTTACAGCTCATTTGATAATTGATACATTTGATAATTTTTTGAGTATAGTGTTTCTTAGCCGGAAAAGAATCATATTGTATCAAGTGACGCTATGAGATCTTATTATGGTTATTATAGTAATAATAATTATCAACAGAACAAAGTCCACTAAGCTGATCATAAAATACATTACAGACATCGGCTGTATGATGTGAAATACAGATAATAAAATATTCGCGTTTACTTCATTCTAGTGAATGAGGTTTTATGCTTTTATATTTTTTTATATAAAATGACAAAAGTATTAAATACAATTTAAAAATACAAAGTTACAAGTTATTTTTATAATGTAATATTGTAAATAAATCTAATTTTATTGTCAGAGGATTAAAGACGATCAAATAAATTTACAATCGTAATAAACTGTCACATAATTCAATATCTCGTAAATAATGCTGCTGTATAAAAAAAAATGTTTAGAAAACATTTTAAGTATTATTCCAAAACGTAGAGGATTTGTTGCGTCACTTTTAATAGTTACAATGGCAGTAACATAAGTATCAATATTGTTGGAAAACAATATAAAGTCAATAAAAAATAATTATTATATGGGATATAAGTCGGACATAAATATTTTAAATTATAACTCTTCTTGCATAAGACTGTTCTATACTTAAATTTAAAGATATATTTCAAACATAAGAAAAGTTTTAAATTTGAAAGCTGAGAGAAGACGAATCTATTACGTAAGCGTATTAAAGGTGTGACTCAAGACTTGATTCAAATCCCAAGGTCGTGAAGGGTTTATACGTGGCCAATTACTATATTGACCTAGGACCTGCGGTAACATAATGATCTCGGGATAAATAATATGCACAGATTCTATAATAATTATTAATATTGTATCCTAGCAATGTGTTTAAAAAAATTAATAAAATCGAATTTATTATTAATACTTATAATGCAAATGAACAAGCTTATATAATTATAAATGTGTATACTATTTGTAATAATTTACGTTGTTGTTTTATGTAGAGCTATAGAATAAAATAAATACTTGTTACGCTTATGTCTCTATGAGGTGAAAAAAAGAGTGTCTATGGAATTATTTTTTTTAGAAAGTATCTAACTTCCATAAACGTTTTTTTTTGTCATAACTTTTATAAATTGGTATTTATTTACTAAATAGGTAACTAAATTGTAAGCTTGATTACATTTTTTAGAAAAGTAGCGTCCAGGAAAAACTTTTCCGGCTTTATTTACTATATATGTTATTATTTATAACTTCTCAATAAAAAAAATCCTCGTACCTTGTTTTTTACATTATTTATAAAACTATATTACAAAATGGTTTTGAAATTATACTAAGAATTTCTAATGTTTCTTTAACTGTTACTACATTAGGAAACTGCTCAAAGTGTTTTTTTAATGTTATTTCTTCACTTTTGAATATGACAAGATTTTGTATTCAGTTATCACCAAAAAGAAAACCTAATTTTTGTTTTTTCCTATATCCATTCTTAATAAATTTCATTCAATATTTATTAACTGTATAGTAAATAAAATGTTGGACACAGACAGAAAGTCATAAAGATGTAAAGTTTACAAATTTGTAACATTAGTGTGGATAATTGAAACTTTTATTTGATTTGTAAAATAAATTGACGCTTAATGGGATCTAAAGTTTTTTCGAGAATTCATTAATAAGAAACATTTTTTTTTTGGATTATACTACGACTATTTTATTATTGTAAGAACTACATACTAGCGACGTTTCGGTAAGTTTTCAGCAACCGTGATCACGGGCAGACGAGATGATAAATTGACGATGCGTTTAACCATGAAGTAGCTTAAATAAAAATTCAAAATTCATGCTTAAATAATGTTTTATTTTCTAAAATACTATTCAATACATACAACTGTTAGTGTATATCTTAATATAATAGAAGATACCAGTACAAAACAACCACTGTATTTAATAACAATAATCTACATGAGAGAAACATTTTTAACCTTTAGGAAACGCATGCAATGCCTTCATTATTTACAATTTTTAATATGAAAAATTAAATTAAACTAAAATAATTACAACTAAATATATACATTTTATTTTATAATATACTCTAACAAATTAAATCGGCTCTTTGCCGCAATAGTTCTAATCTTAATTCGTGTTCCCTAGCAGCTAGCCTTAAGGCTGCTATACTGGAACTTCTAACATCTTCTACTTGGGGGAGAGTTTCACTACCTGGGGAAATGGGGGGAGATAGTGATGGGGATCGGGTAACTTCGGGTGATAATCGGGAATGTTCGGGTGATGTACGCGGTGGTTCTGGTGCGGTCAGGTTAGCGAATAGAGAGTGGAAATGAGCTGGCGATGTGGCGTACAACGGGGCCCCGAATAGGTGAGGCCTCGACAGATGTGGTAGGTATTGCGTCCCGAATAATGGACTACTGGCATACCTGTATGACATAAACATTTAAATGGTTATTACCTGTTTATATATGACCTTGATCATTACTTTATTTCTGATTTCTTATATCTTGTGCTCATTTTACCTGAATGTAGCCAAGGAGCTGTCGAAAGGCTTCCTCAATCCGAAGCCAAGTTGTGTGAGTGAGTGTGGTGGTACTTGCATAGCAGCTGTTGGCAAAGGCTGCCCTCCCAAATACCCGCCGTACGGATGAGCGTGGGGACCCACCTTTTCTTGCTTGCGCCATTTAGCTCTACGGTTTTGAAACCATACCTAGGAAATATAATCAGTTAGGTAAACAAAACGTATAAAGGATACTATGAAGAAGAATGCTATGATTAATATTTTATATAAATAAACTGTTTTTTTTTATTTTTTACATTTTATCCAATGTTCCGAGAACTTTTGGAGAAAACGTGATCACGAGAAAGCGAGATACATATAAGGATCACGGATGCTGAAAAGTAATCGAAATTTAAGCTTAAATGTAAAATAATAAATTTAGTATGTTAAAGTTACTCCCGACACAGATATAGTTTTATTTAAATCTGTTATTCTGTTCTAACGAAAGTTGAAGCTACACTTAGTATAACACACACAAGAAAATATAAATTTTCTTTACGTGTCTGCCATATTTAAAATTATAAATAATATTATATTTAATGGTTATTAAAATAAAAATTGAGAAAGATTAAGTTATAAGAAGATTAATTAGTTATTTTTAACTAGAATTACCTAGAACAGTAAGAAAATAGATTACCTACTGCTAATTTGTTTAAATGTCCATCAAGACCTTCCTGATTCAGATAAACTTAAAATCTATAAATCTTAAAATAATCTCCGTTAAGAATTAAAGTTAAGACGTATTAAGACATTCTGAGACACTTACGAGTCGGTACTGAATATATAATGCATATATTGTTATAAAAACAATGTCAATTGGGTCCGTAATACGTATTGCCGTCTAATTGATTGTAATTCAATAACATATAACTCAAACAATTATATTTAATGTTTTGTATAAATATCTTGTATATTATATTGTCCGAATCAATTTTCATAAATGAAATAAATCATTGGACATGATTGAAATAAAACTGTGTACATAAAATAAATGTGACGTAAAAATTTTTCGAACAATAAAGTATTTTGTGTAATTTGTATTTTACGTATAAAACATATGTTTTATATGTCACGTAAACAAACTGTAATGACGCAATCATTGCAATGCATTTTAATATAAAATTACAATTGCGTTCGGGAAATTAAATGTGACTCGACGTATCATTATCGTTAATCAAAGTATCGTTAAACATATATTTTAACACTAATATCGTTACATGGTTTTGGTTATAGTTTTTTTAAATAAAATCGTAAGAATATATATAAAGTTCTTTTTTTATAGATTATATGTGTATATACTGATTTTATTTTCTGTTGTGGTGTGGTTATAGTAAAAAAATATATATTTACTTGGATTATTCATAAAGGTTTATTTTGCCCGAAATGGATACTTAATATGAAAAAAATCACTATTACAAATTCATATGTAGCCATAACAATAAAAGCGATTGGTTAAAAATTAAAATGAACAGTGTAAAAAAGGCTTTAGTTTTAAACAAGAAATAAATTGTACATTCGATGTAAATTTCCGTGTTTTTTATATGTTTGTAATTAATGGTTAGTATATATTTAATTATGTCTGTCTCAATTATACATTTTATAGCAGAATTAATTAACAATCAGCTGCAACGCAATGTTTATTCAAAGCATATATTGCAACATTAATAATGCAAAGACATGAAAAAAAAATGCGTATAAATTTTATTCATGGTCCTAAACAGAAGGCCGTATAACATAAACCTTAGCCTTCTTCTATCAAACAGAATGGAATTTTATATAAAAAATTAATATATGATGCGTATAAACTTTGAAAATATTTTGTAACTGTATTTGCGGAAAAAATCAAAAGATATCGTTTCTTGTTGATACGTAATTTTCTTAATTACAAAACCGCATATTATCATGTAGGTATGTTTTATGTCTTCATTTCTTATACATTCAACACATTTGGATCTTGAAAGATGCCGATTACTTGTTTATATGTAATTAAAATAGCATTTGCACCGTTAACATCGCTTTCTCGTGGAGCTTGATCATGTGTTTATGCTTTTGCGAAAACGATTTCCACTTGTTATATTTAAGAGATAATTAAGCTTTAAAAAATCATTTTAGTTACCTGTATTCTTGCTTCGGTGAGACCAATTTTGAGAGCCAATTCCTCCCTACAATTAAGATTATAAATTAATTCTTGCACAAAATTCAAATGAGTTTTCAAATAGATCGAAAAATTAAAACAAGTGAAAAAATGTTTCTGTGAAATTTTAGTCATTTTTAAAAGAATGAGGAAGCAAATTTGATGGTGACAATATCTTCAAATTATAAGATTTATCAAATGCAGAAAAATTTTTGGAAGTATGGAACAAGAAAGTAAACTTGAGAAATTGATATGATATGTTGAGGTGATGTATACCTTGTAAAAACATCTGGATAGTGAGTTCTTCCGAAGGCTTTCTCCAGTTCATCGAGTTGGTAGCTGGTGAAGGTGGTTCTGTATCTCCTCTGCTTCCTCCTAGGGATATCCTCATCATCAACTCCACTACCCGACCCTGGCCGATCGATATCGTGGATTGGTAATTCAGGAGTAGATGATGAACCGGAATCAGATACTCCCATCTTTATTCTGTACCAATAGATATATAATGAAAAAATATCAAACAAAACAAGTATAAATGTGTTCAAATAACAAATGATATGTCTTCATTGTACGACCATGCAGCGTCATACAATTTCCAAGTAAATATTACCGTTAGCATAGTACAATATCGATAGCAATCTTTATATAATATCAGTAATGTTTGTATGTTTGTGTTTTATTAATAACCCGATTACAAAGACAAGCACAATTAAGTTCAGTATCGCATTTCATAATCTAAATTGCAATGTGCACGTCCGCTTTCACTGTCCCCGACGTTAACAATTTCATACATGACCTAACTTTTAACAGCGACTTAATAATAGGATATTATTTATATTATTGGACAGGTAGGTATATATAATTTATTAAAATCTTAAACCTGCCAAAAAACTCCAAAGTTTTCTTGATTTAAAACCGTTAGATATTTTTTTTTACAAATTTAACATTTAACGAACAATTAGACTGTAACAAAGATCTAATTAAACGACTGTTTAATTATAACGTCTTTTTATTTTGATTTGCGTTCATTCACAGAATTTTATTTACCTTGTCGATTCATTTAAAATGTTTGGACTACTTAATTTAATTGAAATTCGTTACTGTGCTTATTATTAACGAGTAAGGTTATTGTGAGTCACATACGATGCGTAAGTCATGGAAAACTAAATAAAATAGTGCGTTCAGCATTTAAAGAACTCAATCATTACTTGAATCATTCAAGCATAGCTAGGGTTTAGTTTGTCTAAAGTTTTTCCACCGAATTACTCCATTGTCAGAGCGTGACGCCACCTGCCGTGACATCTGTTTCACCGTTCGACATCTTGACACTCGATATGGACCGTCACGTCACTAGCCATGAATATTTCATGAACTACGATCAGCTAACACTTTTTTTTGCTTGATTATTTTGATTTAAACGTTAAACTGTTCCGTTTCTGAATGATAAGAAATGTTAGTATTGGAAATTTTAAATTAGTTTCTCTTGTATCCGATATTATATGAATAAAAAATGTTTTAGAGCAAAAAAAAAAAATTAAATTAAAGAATCGAACATAACGCTTCAGTGGTTCCAGCTTCCAATATTGGTACATTAAAATTGATCTGACTCTAGCAGTTTTTATCGAGATGTTCAGCGACGCTTCATTAGTTAAATTGTATAATTTTTTTTTCCTTTCGGAGTAATTTTGTTGAAATTTGTTTGAGAATAATTATCGCTTTAATGACACCAATATTGTTAGTTTACGATCGTCTAGGACCGTTCTCTGTATTATAAAACCAGTTATTTATCACATAATATATTTATTATTCTAAACAGTCGGTAACTACGGCATTTCAATTAACTATTTCGCTATAAAACTCAATATAAATTTACGATTAAATGAATAACGTTTGTGCAAGTTTATATATTTTAATAAGTTGTGTCTGTTTGTTCAATGTTTGAAAAATTATTTACACATTGGGAAAATTTTTTGGTGTAGTTAATAATAATCTTTTTCTGTGTCGTGTTATATGATGTATATGTGAATTGAAAAAATGTATGAAATCTCTCTATGTGAATATGTTAAGCGATATTTGAAGACATTTTAGAAGAAATAAAAGTAAATAATTGAAGTGTACCTAGTCGAACATAGAAACATATGTATACATACACACACACACACACACACACACACATATATATGTGTCTGTATGTGAGTGTGTGTCTGTCTGTGTGTTTATATATAGGTATATTGTCTTATAATTTCAATACTAGATAAACTATCAGTTGATTAACATATAAATTATTTGTCGTAGCTATAATACAATTTGTAATTACGTGTTTTAAATAATTAGAGAATGTTTAACTTTTTTAATTGGTTTGCTAATTTAATGTTTTCTTTCCTTATATCTAATACTTTTAATTGTTTATTGGGTTTTTGGAATGGATCCGATGATTCTGGATATTATCTATTAGAACAGGTAATCTGTAATTCTGAACCACGTTAGGAGAATACGGGATAATCTCCTGTTAAAATTTCTATATGTGTTAGCTGCGATTACAAGATAACAATGAAAGATCTTGAATTAGCAACACCAAATTAACAATTTCGAGAATTCAAATCAGTAGCTAAGATGGATGAGTAAAAAAATTTGCAAATACAAAAGCGATTTGTCAAACAAATAAAGAGTATGCAAACCGGATGCAAGAGATTTTTATAATCTGTGTAAAAATGGCGCGGCGATATCAGGCGCCGTCGGGATTAGCACTTTTTATATACATACTTGAAAGTGTTATTTTGATCCTTGATACTCCTCACTTAAAAACATTTGACATAATGCCTATTTTCATATGTCTGCTTTATCCACTACTTTCATACGTAGTTCCAAACCAAAGATTTATTTCCTTATTCTCTCGTAAAATCAATGTTCGGAAAAATATCATACAATATCTAGAAGATACTTTCAACTGAAAGTCTTTATAACTTTGACTAAAATACTGAAAGCCTTTATAACTTTGACTAAAATAGTTATTATAGATTCACACTTACTTGAAGCTTGATAATCGTTCTAATATTATGTGAGTTTTTAAATCTGTTTGTAAACCTTTTATTTAAAGAAACAATAAACAAGGTAAAAGCCATTTTGCAATCCATTTCGACTGTCAGAATGTGGATTATATTTTTTGTCCATTAGGCTTAAGTATTAATGTTGTCCCGGATTATAACCTCTAAACCTGAGATAACACAACAAAGTGTCTGACTCACCCTTGACTGATGCCTGTCTGCTACTATAACCAATGCCCTTCTATTTCAACGCAATAAGGTCCAAAATCCCTCAGCATAAATAAAGAATGTTTTATTTATTACCAGGGATAAAATACCGTGACGCACTATATGTGGTTTTACGAGACTGACCTTAGAAATGTTTATTTATTGGATCATGTAAGTGAAAGAACAGTAGGTATCAGGTATAACAACGATATTGTAATTTATAATGTACATACATTTGTATCTTAAAAACCGTTACACGCTGTCAATGTTACGGAGTTAATAATTTTATTATGAAAGAATCAGTGTAATATCATATTTCTAATTACACAACATAATTTTAGATCGAATCGCTAATCGTTACAATCGATCTGTGTTGAAAAAAAAAATTGATCTAATTTCATCACTGAATAATGTAAGAACAAAAAATTACTGACATCAAAGAATATAGATATGATCTTAAATCGACTTTCCCATTACACACGCCGCTGGTAGCTCAGAGTAGCGTGTAATGAGAAAAATCAAAATGTTAATTAAGATCTAATTAAGTGTAATACAATCAATGCCCGCGATCCGGCTTCCGCAAGTCACGGTGAGGGTTGATACGAACAAAGATTTCTGACCTCAAGATAAAAGCATCCGTATAACCAATTTCATCCGCATCAAGGGCAAGCTGAAGGCCCATTTAAACTGGTGACTTTAATCGAATTGAGATCGGCCAACCCTTTCATAAAAAAAATTACGTAAACCATTGTGGTGTGAGAACTCAATTTAGTGAGCACTAAAGGAATACGTGAGCCAGCTTAAAATATTAATGAAGATATCTAACAGCACAATGTTGCACGTCTGCCACTCGATTTTATTATTGACTGTATTCAAATGATTTGTATAAAAAATATTTCATGCATTTATATATTATACAGGGTGACTGGTGAATTACTATCAATATTTAAGGAGAATACTCGGTACATGATTCTCATTCGAATTATGTAAAAAAAATAGGTACTTAATTTTTGACCAAATTTCCGTATAAATAAATAAAGTGTGTACACGTTCCAAGTGTTCCAAGTGTGGACGCGTGCGGCGGCGTGCTGATACAACACTACGCCGCCGCCGCGTCTGTGTGAGTGTGTGTGTATACCTAATCTGTAGGGTGTTCATACGATTAATTACATAACTTTTGGTTAACTTTACATAGAAGTTTATTAATATTTATGTTATATTAATTTTTATTTTGTCATATATGATCGTCAAATATCACGTCCTCAAATATCGATAGTAATTCACCAGTCACCCTGTATATAAATCTATTACATGTAATGAACTGATGTCCTAACGTCCTAAGAGATGTTGGATTAAAAATATATAGGATATTCAATAAATAAAAAGCCATTGTAATTTATGGAAATTTATGACAATCGTAATGGTTATTGTATGAGAGGATCAAATTAATAAACGTGAACATCTCCAAAGAATGTCGTTTAATATCGTCCGACTACCATAGTGTTAGTGGCTAATAAATGATTGTAACGATGTTCTGAACGCTACGGTACACTATAAAAGTGATATAAAAATGAGAACGACAACAAAAAAGCTATTGTTGAACTCCATACAGGATCTAACAGCGTTTATAGAGTATGAGATATGAGAATAAAATTCAAAGCTGACCATAATACAAGCTATAAACAAAATTAACAACACAGGAACCCCCGCTGCTTTCAATTTTGGGCCTGACATCGGCCCTAATTCAATAAAGCAATAAAATTCACCTAATTATGCAAATGCTTTTAAAATGTCGAATATTATGTGTTTTTGACAGAAAAAACACGATGGGCTGTATACCTTGTAAACTGATTTACGATGGCGATACAGACAATCATAGATATAATGAGTTTTACTAATTAGTTATTAGATAGATTTATATAGTGTTCGTGACCGTGGGATTCTGTTGTAAGAAATATATATGTACACTCAGATACCTCTTGATTTAATACCGTGTCGACGATTTACAAGTATTGGTGAATCATTGGCAATCAATATCATCACGAACGTAATTTTGTTGTAATATTTTATTACATTAAATAATTTTATATTAATAATAATTTAGAATTAAAAAAATATATAAATTTTTCCATACAAATAAATTACTAAAATTATAATTATTAAAGATATACATACATAGATATATAGATATTCAAGAGCCGTTATCGTCAATCAAAATGGTAATTAAAATTATATTATCAAATTATTATAAACGTTTAATAAAATGGTCGTTAAATAAAAAAAACAACTCACCAGAGATGAACTTGTAACACAACAACTCCTAAGTCAATCTGGTCCTTAAAAGTCACAGCCGGCCGATTTACAGCTCATAAACGTTAAACGTGACGGTACACAATGATAAACTATGACACACCGACGCCTTCAGACGACTGGTTGAGAGTAAAGGATGCTCATCGCCTACGCATACAAAAGTGTACAACAAAAAATGTAGCGGTCCAAAGACTCCGCCCAGAGGTACACCCCGCCAATAGCGAGTCTCTGATACGGCCACTGACGAGGGGTCGGCCTGGATAACTTGATACGGCTGTATGCTTCGATACCGCTAATTGACACTATCAACAAACCGCTTCACTGGCCGCAGTCACGATACCAGTTTGTCTGCCGCCTCAAAAGCCTAGCGGACGAGCTCTAATTAAATATGCGAACTAATAGCGATCTGTTCTAGCATCGTCTCATCCGTTTTAATATATACATTGACTGATAGAACACTGATCCTTATCTGTCTCGACACAGCTTCAGTTTTAAGCGATATACTGATTTATCGTCTCTTATTTAATGGACATGATTAATTATGTTCTGATTACATAAAAGCAATAACGGTATACGACATAAAGCACGGTGAACGTAAATTGTTTTTTTTTCTTTAACATTTTTTAATTAACCATGTTTATGTTTCAACACTGAAAAGTAATAAAACATAATAATTTAAATGACTCCAGAGTTATAATTAACACTATTAAAAAGACATTTGATTCGAAACTAAGATTGCGGGAAACTTCATTTATAATTATTTAAAATTACAAGTCTTGATGTTACTCACATGTTACGTCCTAAATTACATAAATTAACTTTAAATTATAATTTAATGTTTTTTATTTATTTTAAAATTTTCCATTTCATTCTATAGAACATCTTATGTAAATAAGAAAAATATATATTGTTAATATTCTTTATAAAAAGTATAAACTGATTATAATGAGTTCTAGAAAGTTTAAATCATCGTTTGTTTCGTAAGTCTTATTTTCTTCATTTATTCATTGACTAAGTTGAAATGAAAGTAAATGTAAAAAATGATGATTTGGTACAAAAAAATATCTGTCTGAAAATAAACATTTTGCAATAATAGAATTCACAGTTCGACTTGTTCTTTATAAAGAATTGCAATGAGACTTCTATTGTAATGATTTAATTATCTTTTAAGCTACATTTGGCGCTATAGAGGGATGTCTTATTATCATATTCTTCTATAGGCTAGTGTGGTACTGCGTCGTTTAGCTAAAACATACTTTCATAGAATAAGACGAACGTAATTGTATTGAAAAACGTTATACACAGATGAATCTGTGTCAAACGATTAATATTCAGATGTCACAAATATGTCCTAATTCTTCATAATGTCATTGTGACATTAAATCATTGTCCTAACAATTGGGAACGAAACAATCACAGCGTCACATAAACGCTCTCCGACATTAGAGCACAAATGACAAAATAACAAGGATTTCCTCCGCATAATTACACGAACTACACAAATTACTCAAGTAATAACACATGAATAATAAAGCGGCGATAACAAATTCTGTACCCCGTTTAGGCTGACTACACACTTTCAAACGAATAACTAATGAAATATAATTAAATAATACGTCATTGTTACAAGTAACACTACTTTTCATTATTGACATAAACTTGCAGGTTAGAGAAAATATGAGAATTTCTATGAATAGAAAAATATCTATTACATAATTAATATAAATTAATAAATAATCAATAAAAAATTGAGGCTGACAAATGAATATGATTCTTATCCGTTTACGATAATTTCGTTTATAATATACCTAAACCAACGAATTACATGACGATGTAATTCCCGCAGCAACAGAATTAGCCCATATTTAATTTTGGGAAAATGTAAAAATAAACGTTTTTATTTGTGTAAATAATACAATAAAACCGCCGCAATTACTGAACGAAATTTGTACGCTCACGGCATTATAGAGATATGATCTGTCATCATAATTGTTATTTTGTCGTTGGCGCGATCGTGTCAATTTAGTTAGGGGGTTTATTTTATTACATTTTAGGATTCAGCGGGAACCTTCTCCATATAACATATACGAATTAAAATACATTAATAAAATTTTGTTTGTATATAATCTCTATCAAATAATTCAGGTTAAAATTAATGATTAATATTTTTTTTTTCATCATAATACGAACAAAATATCATTCCCTTTGTTCCGTTACGGAACCATATAATCTCAAATTTCTGACTTCGCCTCTTCACGACAGGAAATGGTCGAGTAAAAAAAAATATACACGCATCCGTTCAATTAGAGCATTCGCAATATTGCAATAACAATAATTAGTTCAGACATGGAAATTCCGATAACTCTGATAAGTTAATAATAAACCGACCCATACATAATTAATGCAATAATGCCACTCACACGTAATAGTTACAAAAATACAAATGACATATGTCATAAAAACTTTTTAATCTGGAATTTTTATTATCTGTGGCTACATATTTATTTTTGAGTGAAAGTTTATGTATCAACATATTCCCTCTCTTTTTGAAGTTACATTTTCAGTTTAGAAATTTGAAGTGGTCGATATCTAGATATAGTTCCAATATCCTTTTGGTTCAAAACGTAAGCCAACATTATGAACAATCTGTGGTCACCAAAATCAATTACAATATTATTATAGTTTTTTTTCAATGTCAGTCCGAGGCCGGATGTGACACCCGGACTCGATTTTTAACACTGTGTTTTTTTTGCTTAATTTAAAATAAATTGTCAGGAAATCTCGCTGCCTTTTTGTAACCATTGATTGCTTTGACGTATATTATACAAATGATATATAGATAAAAACATATTAAATAAGCAAATGAATACAAATAATTGTTGGAATATTCTAGCCGTGATTGTTATTAAATCAATTCAATTATTTGTTCTGTACTTGGTAGTACACAGCCATAGCTACGTCCGTGTAATGTAAAAGATGATTTTCAGTTTCTGAACGATTCGTCAGCTCAGCGTTATAATGTCGGCCACGATCGTTCTACATCCGAGACGAAGCCGTAACTCAATATTTGTTTTAATCACAAGTAATTGATCCACCACGCCGACACCGTCACGACGTTCTCAGAGCGAACTAACAAAATTTATTTACCTTTGTGGCGTACCTACAAAAACCAAATCGAGTTACAGACCAAAACGGATAAATCAACAAACAAATACCATTATCACGGCCATTTTTGACCGGTATCCGCTCGTGATGACTACGTTTTTCAGCCGGCCTGTACTACGATGACAAAATGAGACGATTTAACACTCTCGTTTCGAGTCCATTGCTTTCTTATTATGAAAATATACGCAGCGGCCTGCTAGTGGACCAATAAATAATGACATGTAAATTGTATTTGAATTGTTGTACTCCAGCCAGACTGTAAGCGGGATTCAATTCAGAACTCATCGTTTTGTAAAGTTTCGGTCGGGCTAAACAAACTGTGCGTCGTTGGCCGCCGAATCAATTGGTTTCGGTTCGAATCAAAAAGGAAGACATGACACTGTTTAATACGACGATATTTGGCGCACGAATGGTGGGAACGTAACTGATCGCCCACTTTGAAATTGGTTCTCGAATTTTTCAATTATAATATTTGTGTACAAAAAACTATTTAAGTAGAACACTGAACAGGCCGTACGTCGATTCGTTGTATTAATATCGTACTGTATTTCAGACACGAGCCAAAGATCGTCAAACATTATAATTGAACCAATGATCTTAAATGAGTTTTCAACTTAAGAACTGATTTGTTGCAACAAGTTAATAATTTAGTTAATCGATGTATATATACACGGTTATACGACGGTTGCTGATAAGTAACCGAAACGTCGGGAGTATGTAGTTTTTCACAAAAATAAAGAACACGTAGTATATCCGAAAAATGTTAGTTACATTTAAATATTTAATACTTGCGAAAGTCTTAGATCTTATTACAAAATGTATATGTATATACAAAAAATTTTATCGTTTTAATGTTACCTTCAGTACAATCTCTCGAGAAAATTAATTTTAATTACCATTCTCATGATATATTTTCGTATAGACCGATATTTTAACATGTAATCAAAAAGACAATTTCATGACGTTATACCATTAGTAACTTAGTAGGTAAGTGCAACAAAGACAGAACAATTAAATTAATTCAGTAAAGTTTTAGTTCTTATTTACTTTTGAGTCATTCATATATATTTATAGTAACAGAAATAAGAAACTCTGCTTATGAAAAGACACAGAAATCGTAACCCAAAAAATGGGCTCTAATAATAAGAATGCATTATACATATGCCGTCTATCAGTGGTGTCTAAATATTACGAGCTCACTAACGAACTATCTCTAAATAGGTTCGTCGACTTATAATTTCAAAGTGTAAGTTTGAAATCGCCAATTCGTCTTGAGCAAGCGTGACGATTAATACCCAAACCTTCTCCATGTGAGAAGAGGCTTTTGCTCAACAGTGGGCTCTGATAGGCTGATGACGACGACAACGACGATACATATTCAGTTAGAAGTTATCATATGACATTTCGCTTGCACATTATACAACACTATAAACAAGTAAGGAAGGAATAAATGTCAATTTTATCTAACAGCAAGAAAAAGACCACACTTATTTAACACATGATTTTAATTTCGCTCTAATACACCCAGTATTACTCCCGATGTTGCTAATTCACTGCAAATTTTGATTGTAGTCTTGCAACGAGAGTCACGCAATTATTTATCATTTCCTTCTTATTAGTAAGTTTAAATGATAGAACAAAGCAACATTGTAGCCACAATGTTAGCCTGAATATAGCCGTAGTAAGACCCAAATTATTCAAAGATTAAACATTTAATGACAAATTACCTTAAACATTGAGACGAATCAAAAGAAAATGTACACATGCTAATTATTGCAAGACGCAAGAGTATCGAAATCTTCTTGCTTACATTTTGTGCTGTACGTTTTGGTCTCGTTCTTGCTAAAAACGGTGGTCTTAGTCTAAAAGAAATGGCATTACAAAGACCTACTTTTGATACTAATAAATAAGCACGATTTATCAATGTTATCAAAAACAGTATGATAGAAAACCAAACTGTTTAATAGAAGTCAAATACATTTTAATAATAATAATTTTTATAATAATTACTAAAAATATACGAGTATGTACATAAGTATGTGCACATATTTGTGAACCTTAGTGCTGATAATTTATTATCTATATGTATATATATTGAGTACATAAGGATGTGCTAAAAATACATTAAAAATAAATGCTTTGAGCTCTACCTACCGACCATGCTAAACAACATTACTATCAAAGGCACCGCGCAATACAATATATTATACAAGAATAAGGATAATAAAGCCAATCATTACAATAGAAAAATAAATAATGAAGAAAAATAATATATGAAAAAAAAACTTTTTTTATCTTGTCTTCCGGTGACTAGGGTTACTTTAAACTGTATAAGTAGTAATTGAAACAACGCCTGAAGAGTGAATTGAAAAAAACGATTTATATTTAGAAATAACTTATCAATTTTAATATGTACTCCATAAAATCTTACAAATTATAATGGTTTATTTATAAGTATTTTAATCCTGAATAGTTCATTAACTTGTTAAGCTAAAAAAATATTTTTGCAGCATATTTGAGGATAGTTTAATTTTAAAATAAATACACAATAATTAAGTTAGTAGGTACTTGGTTTATCTTTTTGAGTACATGTGTGAAACATCAATAATTATATTTAAAATAATAAAATACAATGTAAAATGTTGATTTGTTGTGTAAATGAGTTTAACAAGGTCCTGTATTTCAAACAGATATTTAATACGGATAACTCGTATTACAAATTAATGTTTAGAATATTAAAAAAAGTGTACATTTGGCTTGAGATGTATTTTTTATTTAATTTATTTATTTCATTTATTTAAGTAACAATGACACAATTAAAAATAATTCATAAATTTAAAAAACTATTAATATTTTTCAGTTATTTTCTGAAGAACTTAGAGTTGAGGAAGATATTTTTATTTAAATATATATTATAATCATATATGAAAACATTGAATGTAATTCTTTTAAAATAAAAATACCTATTTTGATTCACACGGTTAAAGTTAAGCGTAAGGTTTTTGTCAAAAAGACACAGACTTACAAGAAGGATTACAACAGCATGAAAACTATTCTTTACACAGTATGATATTGAAATTATTAAACGTCTATCTGAGATCAAATATTTCTTATAAGAATTAAGATTTGACATCATTTATACTATAGTTTAAGTTCAAAGTATTGTAGCCGTGTGTGCCGTGATCTCATTTTACATCTCTATCTAGTCCTTACATTGTATACAGTGTTCTAAATCAAGTTATACCGTCCGTAGTAAACGGCGATTGCTTTAATGACGCTGTAAAATCACGATCACGAAACTGCCATTAAATAATGTGTAAAAATAAAAAAATATTTGACGACTTCATTACCATGCGTCCTATATGACCCGCTAACTATGTTGCTAATGGATATTTAAAATATTTCATTTAAAAATTAATTGCATATATTGCTTTACATTCAATTAAAATCATTCCTTAAAATGTTGCCATACTTTCGGTGTCCAATACCTTAATTAAAAGTTGACACTTATTAATGTTGCCACAATAAAAAAATACTTTCTAATTTATTAAATAATCACAATTATATTTATTGGTTACACATTCATAATACATAGATGATAGAAACTGTCCTATCTTTATATCTTTTTTATCATTTATGATGTTAGTTGACTATCATTAATCAAGTAGTATTCGGCCAGTTAGCCACGTCACTGATGTGAGATTACTGAGGAAAGCTCACAAATCGACTTTTAATTATTCAGATAAGAAGCTCATTACACCGACATTAGTTGTGCTAACTTAGCTTTTTATGGTTGCGTTGTTATTATGATAAAACTCTGTGGGACATTTATTATCTGTGGCTTGTATTTTTGTCTATGTTATAAATTTGTTATATAGGATATAACACCTCTTTTGAGTTTCTTTCTCTAGGAAAAAAGATTCTGCATCTTTGCATTATACAGTTTTCGTAAGAAATGTAAAAAATTAGTAACTTCTTAGTTAGCTTAAATATTAAGAAGTGATTTCTGAGAGGTATTAAGAATTAAGGATTATATAGACTTTAATGAGGATTTTATTAATGCTTTTACTTTAAGATAAGTTATCACCTAATATTGTTTTCTGGGGGATTTTTAATCTAAATCTTACATTATTAAGATCATTATCTGGTTAGGTTAAAGCTGTAGCTAATAAAAGTTTTTGTTAAATTTCTTTTTTCTAAGACAGTTCTTATGCATATATAAATATATATAATATGTGACTCTATGAGAATTACTACGGAACCTTTTTATATAAAGATATTCTGTTCCTTTTTTATAATAAATGTAGAAACTTCACAGCATTATGAGCGAAGCATTCAGTGACGGTAATGTAACTATAACGTATTGTATTAATGTCATTGGATAGCATTCGTGGAAAATGAATTAGACTATAAAAACATTAAACTAACGACATACTGTTTGTTAACTTTAAAACAAATTACATACAAAATATTCAAACTGAAGATTTTTATTCCGTCTCTAATTAAAAACATCTCAACGATACAATTTTTCAACTCCAGAAATTAAATCATACTACTCTTATCCAAATATTCGTTAACAAACATAATCGAGGTTCGGTTTTGGCATGAAAAAAGACTAATTCAATGATTGCAGCCCATTATCGGTGCTCGTGAGGGATCGCATCAAATGATACCTCCAGATATACCTCCAGATATACCTCAGCAACACATTACTACGATTTTCACTCCTCGCTATAATTTAATATAATCCAAAGGAATAGTTGCACTCGTCAACTCGTACGTTCGATGATCGATACGAAAAAGAATGATCACATCACTACGGTCATGTTTAAATAAATTTTGACCCTAAGTCAACAGCATACGATTCATATTTCAATGGTCTGTTAAAAAAAATAAGTTTAAGTAACGATATCACGAGATGTATAAAGCGGATTGTACACAAATAATCGTGATTTCTATACAGAGAGTGTATCATCGAACACGACGCTAAAGATTCGATTAGTTTCGATTGGGGATTGGTTGTTTTGATTTCCAATTTGCGCATGCGCAGTTTGTGTTAAATGGCGGCACGTAGTCTGTACTCTCATTCTGTGCGATTTTCGTTTTCAATTTCGAAATGTATCGTGCATTCGCCATCCGGACGTGTTTCTTTAACTCTAATATTTGATTGAATATTGAGAAATGGTGAAAATGAGGCTCCGACTATAACAAGATAGGTTTCCAACGTTATATTATACGTGGAATGTCATTAATTTAAAACAGCAATACCTTGAGGGCACAGGTTGCATGAAAATAGCACTCAAGAGAAATTTTCGACGAGTTCGACACTGATTTAAATTATATTAGCAAAACTCCAGCTTGTAAATATATTGAAATTAGTATATTCTCATGATATTCAAAGGTAATTAAGTAAAGAATTATTGTTTACTTTAAATGATATGTTGTACAACACACTTCTTAGTTCTTCCTTTTTTCTAACAAAAACGTAATTTTGTTAGGTTGGGAATTCACTGAGATGCGCCAAAGACGTAAAACCTATCCAAATAGGGTAGAAAGATTGCCTATCAATAGGCATAACTTTTGAAATAGCTTACATACAAACAAATTTAAAAATTACATAATAATAATAATTTATGACTGATATTTCATCATCTTTAATATTATATTCATAACATATATACATTTTACACGAACATTAAAATTAATATTAAAAAAAATCTCTAATAAAGTTCGGTGACTGACAAAAAGTAAAACATATCTGATATTAACCATCGGTTTTATGTTTATAACAGGATAAGTAAATGACACAAAATGTTCGGCCAGGACTATAAAATATAATTCTGTATGGACATCACTTATTGCTTTCCGAAAATTCAATTATGTTTTTTACATTCACATGTTGTATCCTTTAATTTTATTGCTTTAGGAAACCGCTCGGTTTAGGTAATAATAAGGCAATTATGTTAGTACGTGATCGTGTTCTCTAATACATTGTATATAATTATTTCCTTATATCAGTTTCATATCAAAATGATACATTCAATTTATTCATTCGAATAAAGAATAGAATGAATGAATAAAATACATTTAAGGCTTGGATATTAAATTTTGTAAGGGATATATATGTAAATATATTATAATAATGTATTGAAACAATTATCTTTTTTAACATTTTTAAATTAGGTACTATTTTTTAGGGTGGCAATACTTATGTTTCATTTTTTCATGTATATTTTTTTAATTTACCGAAGACTGTGGGGCAAGTGTTGTAGATAAAATGTCATAATATAAAAAGTGATGTTACTGGCTTTTCTCAACGAAAATCTAGCCGTATTGACTAGAATATTCCTGATAGATATAACATATGATGTCATAATTTCTGGGCCATAATATTATATTAAATATATAGGTATGTGTAAAAGTCTTTGATATGTCTTTTTATCCTAATGTATATTATATATGGCAGTGAGTTGCTCAATTTTCCTACAATCCCTGCCAGGCTGTGAACCGCAACATATATAAATATAAAGCTACATATACAACAGTTTGTTCATGCATTATAATCTCGTTTTGTCAAAAAATGCTGTCATAATTGTCAAAGTGACACATCCTGTTAACAGTCAACGGCTAACACGTTCTGACAGGAAGCACGCTCGCTTTGAGCGGCGTAATCACAGACCAAAATTGATTTTTATAAACGAATCTTTAAAACAGCAATTTTATGTTTATTTTAATTATTTGTATGCAGTTTGTTTAGTTGTAAAAACTTTATTTAAATACGCAATTTTTTTTTAAATCACTGATAATTTTGTTAAGTTTATGATGATGTTTAGTTTGTTTAAAAGAACAGATTGTTTAAATAACAATTAAAACTATGTATTTTGTTCAAGGAAGAGTACATGGCTTTTATTTCAATTGCTTTTGAAGCTTCTTCAGTGATTTTAGTATAAATATATATATTTATGGAATCTAAGTACATGTTTATCATTTAAGAATCGTTCTTCTGAGTCATCTCGTCGGCAGACGAGATGACTCAGAAGCTGAATCATTTAAAAATATATATGTTTTTATAATTTTGAACAATAAACAGAGTTTTTTTAAATTGTTTTTGCTTAAGACCTCTCAGTCGCACATTTTCAATAGCAGAAATATTAAACTTTAAAAATCGCCAACCCTAATTTAGGACTGATTTTTCGGAGGCAACCCTATACTACCTTGTTCGTAATTAAATATTCTTTGTTTTCATTTAAATTTGATTAAATTATCAGACCGGTGCAAAATGCTACTATCGATGTACCTGTTTATCCCTGGCAACCCAAGAGTTGTGACTGGAAAAGAATAGGCAACCTAAAGCTTTCATATTCTATGGGCTCCGTACTTTCGATTGGTGTGGAGTTTATCTAATAATCAAACCGGTGAAATATTTGAAAAAAAATCTATTTTTAATTGTTAATTAATCATATCCTGGACTAAAATTTATGAGGCAACCCATATGTAATATAGTTATTGACATATTAAATTGAATATAAAATATGTTTCATCAAATAAACATCTCGGTGAAGGTCGCTTTATATCGGGATCCTCTACTAAAAGTCTTTTTCTAAAAAAATAATAACTATATTCTGGGAGATTATACGAGTAGGTATAAATTTTTATATTTCAATAAATTTTTAAAATAAAGTGTAACATACGATGACAAAACACACACACATAATCTCTTACACGCTTTTTGTAATTAGTACTAGAATGATTTAGATAAATAATAATATATCGTACTTAATAAAATTACGCTTAAACCTTGTTCGCTGTTGTAGTATTCTCAAAATATTTCTTTTATAGATGCAAATATCTAAAATATAGTAATATAAGACAAATTGTTGGATTTTCACATAGAGGATTATAAGATTCTTGTTCATTATGTTATTAATTACTTTTTATGAAAAATAGTTATTTTGACCCATTAGGTCTAATATATTCATATTGTACCAATAGGAAAGTTATGTCCCTGTTAAAAAAGTATTTACTCGGTCTAGGTTATTAAAGCTTTTTCCAGATATATTTAGAAAGTAAATATGTATTGGTATATATAATAGGCACTAAGAAACTTCGACAGGCTTTATTTAGTGAGGCAGGCAACAGGTTAGAGGTTACGTTAGAAATTAAGTACGTAAGAGAACGAATTGCGAGGAAATGAAAATAATCAAGATATGAATCCGAACTCTAATAATAAAATAAGAAAAATCTTCTTTAAGAACATTTCATTTACGCGGTTAAACACTCTCAAAAAATATTTAAAAGTAAATAGCTAGCTGCCTATTGACTTTATGTCAAATCCATTGCGGGGTACTTTTAAAGATGGCGGACTAGTTATTTTTATGCACCCTTCTGAATATTTGTATTGGTAAATATCAAAATGTGGGTGTACGCCAACTATTATGAACATAGGAATTAGTGGGGAAAATCTAGTGACATGATAAAATCATAATATGATACAATTTTTGTTGAGAGCAACAACTATTGTCTCAACGTTCTTTTTACTTTTTTATAATGAACTGAGCATCGGAGAAGTTTTACATAATTAAGAAAATTGTATCGGACTTGCTTCTATTGCTAAACAAACAAAGCTTCTATTCCTGAAAACAGATATTATTTTGGGCGTTAAATGTAATAAACAAATAAGACTATAATTAATATTATTATAATTTACTTTAAATAATCCTAAGCACTAAGCAGCAATCATTACATAACCACAAACAACAACTAAAGTAACTATTAATAACAGTTGTAACTAGTTGTAACATTACTAGCCCTCCAAATAAATGACATTATCATACCGAATAAGACGTCACCTGAGACAGAAGGGGAGGCTAATGGTAAGACACACGCAACGCTGATTACATTATAACTTACTTAGACCACAATGAAAACGAGTTCACTTCGATAAGGATATTACATAATACATCTTTATTATGTCACTTTACTTAACTTCAAATAAATGTTTTTTAATTTATATACACAAATATATGTTTATTTTTATCTGAACTGCTCGTGACCACGGTTGCTGCAATGTGAACGAAACCTCTGCAGTAGGTATGTAAATCTGATAATATTACTTCTATTTTAATGGGTGAAAGTCTTAGATCTCATTATGCACTTATAATTTTAAAAAAACCCACATAATAATGCAGGAATTATAATTGTATTGGGTTTTTAATAAAAGGATAATGCCTTTATTAACAGTTCAGTTATACGAATTTTAGCGCAAACAACTTCGTTGATGCTTAATAGAACTAGTTACTAGACCAAATTAAATTTACTGAAACGATTAGAACAACGAAAGCTATTTTGTTTATTATCGTTTCGCGTGTCGTGGTACAAGGTCTACGTTAATTTAGGTACAAAATTACTGACAACGAACCAGCAAACACTTTTTGGAATTGTACTAATATTAATTAGTTTTGATTGATACAATTTTTTTGCAAGCGTTTTACGTGTGCATAGATGAGGCTGAAAGGCTTTTTTGTTGATTAATTTTATTATTTCTATTTTTACTTCGATAATTTCTTACGTATTTCTGCAGATTGCTTTTAAGAACCACGTTATTAAATGTTACTTTGTATTACTTTGAAATATATTAAAAACAGCGTAAAAGCATTATTATAGATATTGTTATCTTTACAAGATAAGGAAAATGCGCAGAAATGGGTTAAAGACGTCTTAATTATACAAATTATAGACCGTTTGTTAAAATGTTATTTTATTGTGTAAGTAGTAACTTAGTAAGTACTTAAATTCGTTACTCACATACATTTTAGTGATTTAACTCGACTTTTAAAAGGTTTCTATAAAAGGTATACCTAATATTAGCAATTTGCTCGTATTGAAATCATTTTAAAATGTAATAAAAAGTTTTAAAAAGAGCAATCATACGACAGACAGACAGAGTTTTGAAGTGTTGAAACATAAACAGTAGGTACAATTTTCATTTAAAAATTTGTAATATAAATCTGAAAAGCATAAAAAATGACGAAATTATTTATTATTATTCCCATGAATATGGTAGACTAAAGTGGATATTTATAGATAGTAGAGTTAAAATTTCTGGAAATAGACCTACTATTGCTATATTAAGGCATACTAAAAGCTAAATGTGTGAATTATTTGACGCTCCTAAAGAGTTTTTATATTTATCTGGAACAATGTACATATCTAAAAATAATTATCTGTAATGTATCACAGGTTACAGTACTTTATTTTCACAACGCTACACAGCGGCGCCGTGGCTTAGTTGGTTAAAGCGCCTGTCTAGTAAACAGGAGATCGTGAGTTCGAATCTCGCCGGGGCCTGGGATGAAATCTTTTGCACCGATTAAGTAATTATCGTTTTATAAAAGAAACATCTAAACAACCGCAGCATTACATAATTGTAGAGTCGAATTGTTAAAACCGGCGAGTCGTCATAAAAGGGGTGAACATATCTGAATGATTACCACTCATTAATAAATATAAACAATAAATATTATGGCGTAATAAAAGACAATACTGTTTTTAGTGTAGAAGTCTTGGAACGGCGTCACGCGTACCCATAGCCGGCATACGGCATCGTAAATGATAACAATATAACTCGTTTTCCAACAACACGAACTCGTATGCGATTTACGAAGGTGTGTTCATACAAGGCGGTACACAGTGCGACACAGTGATGATCTGTGAACCGGTCGGGACCCAGACATAACCCATAACAATAACAAGGGGTAATCAAAGTAATAAATGTCGGCCCAGAGCGGATCGCTTTTTGTTCCCAATTATTTTTATTGGTGTTCTGTTAATTACATTCTTTGGCGAAAGCCGTGAGCCCGCGAGTTCAGGAACTTTTTACTTTTTATTATGTTATCCGTAATCACTCGATAATTTTACCATACATGTACATTGATGTTAATAATTTACTGTTATTGTCAGCACATACGGATGGAAAGTTATTAAAATAAATTTTAGTCTTTAAAATGTTTCGTGTTTGCCTATGAAAGTCATCACCAAAAAAACCTTATGTAGCACACATTACGTTATTAAAAAATATAGTGTGATTTATTGAATGAAGTACTCAATAAAAATTAAAGCCAATAAATTTCGCATGAAAAATACAATTTTATTCGCTTCGCAATATCATCGCATTAGTTCTGTGTTACGGACTATTGAAAGATTAAGAGTCGAATAAGCTTGACGTCTGAATCAGAATGTCTAACTACATAATTAACACTAACTATTGTTAAATGATTTTATTATATGAAAAAAGAAACATACATTCGCACTTATTAAGGTTGAAACTTAATTAAAACTAAACATTCTTATTTTAATTTGAATCATTTAATTTTGTTTGATGTAAAATTATCTCTAAAAATGTGTGTTATTTAGCAGACGCTATTGAAACCAATAATCTATGGCGCCTCTTCCAAACTGATTTAATTACGATGAATTTAACACACCGTGAAGGAGATATCTCATAGTTGAAGACATTCTATCCAAGATAACGAAGTTTCTAGAAAATCGTTTAATATAAGAACGAATTTTATTAAGTGGCCGTGTTCAAACGAACTGATCCCAATAATTGTACTCATTAAAATAGGTAAATAAAATATCAAATAATTGCTTTATTTCCAGTAAAGTTATGTTTGAAATATTACAATGATTGGAAAAAATTACAAGTATTCAAGTGGAAAAAGTTCAATTATATATCAACTCATGTAAAATATAAAAAATGTTTTGGCATTTCGTGTCTATGTACCTGCATTTTTAGCTGCAATGTGTGAATATATTTTCTTAATAAAATACATTTAACCCATAAAACAAATTACGTTCCCATTGAGGTCACATAAAACTTAAAAGCTATTTAATTTCTCAAAACAACATCTAGGTTATACATATAAAATCCTTCTGAATATTAAAATATGCACTTTCAAATTAATGACGCTGATGGATGAACGAACGCAATGTTTTTATGACATAAGCATTCTATTCGTGAATAATAAAATAGCGTTCCGTTGACCCTCGGAGAAGTAAATTACATTGAATCAAATAAAAATAAAAAAAGAAACAAATCCATAAACAAATTTGTAACAATCAAAAAACGGTAATAAAAGTCAATCTATAAAATTACATCACAATGGGAACATGGCCGCCTTTTATGGCCTAATTATTTTGATTTGTTTTCCCTAATGAGAACTATGTTTCGTCTCCCTATTAGATTTAACAAATGTGTTTTGCGGCTGTATATATTGTGTCAGACTAATTTCAATCTTAAGCCCTATTAATAAGATGCATTAATGTGTACGCTATAGGAAAGTTTATTAGGATTTAGTTTATGATGGCCTAATTGGATGAAACGGTTGCCAGTGATGTCAATAGTCGGTATTCATACTAAATATTATTTTATTTATACATGGGGTGTAGATATATTGAAGGGGTTGTAAATGTTAGTTTTATCATAGCGCATTAAATATCACAAATGTTACAGTAATAAACAAGATAGTTAACGAAAGTTTTACATCCGTTAAATGTAGACAAATGGAATGAAATAACGATTAATTTATATATACAGGATGTTTTATTTAACCTCTTTGTGTTTGTAGATACTTATAAATGTTGATAATTAACATAGAATGTTGGGTTGGCATATGTGAAAAGGTTTTATGCGCTTTAAAATTATTCGTTTGACCTATATGTAGAACCATCTTTATTTGTATATGGCTTAAAATTCTTATATTAATATATATGATGATATAATAATTGCATATTTTTCTCTTATTAAATATTATATTAATGATAAACATCAAAGAGGTCAAGGGATTCGATATTTCCAATCGTTTATGTCAGTTCAAGTTCAGTCTATATAAAATTTATTATCGACAGTGGGTGTCCAAAAATAGCAGTAATTGTAAAAGAACTATGAATTCATTAGTTTTTTCAAAGCATATTATTGAAAATATTGTTGCAGTAATAATATTTTATACTAAATGTTTCACACTGTACAGGACTGACAAACGTTTGACTACGTCATGAAGTTCGTCTCATGTGTTGTCAAAATGAGAATGAGGTTATGTTTTGATATATTCTGGTGTAAGAGGTCGGTCCGCCCAGAATTCCGCCCAGAACTTCGTCCGCCCACCGCCTCCGGCCATCTATTTCATTAATTTACAAGTACAGTCGCTGACATTACTACGAATGTTGAAAAACCTTCAAATGCATATCGCTTAAGCACAATTCATTTCCAATAAATGAATTATATTTTCATATATACATTTGCACAATTGTTTCAACAAATATAGAAACTCGTTTAGTTTTAAGTATTATATATGAAATTAATTGAAAATATATATTGTAATATAAAGATCGTTATGTCCGTCTGTACGTCAGTCGATACTTCGTCATAACTAACGTTTTCTTAATGAGCGTCTTATTAAACAATTATTAATTGCCGGCGACCCGCTGAGATCACCAATTGCATCTCTGAAATATCATTCACGCAGCTTACATTTTAAGTTCAACTTGAATAAATTATTTGTTTTTCATAAAAAATATTATTGTAATAAAATTTACTAGCAAAACGTCTTATACTGATTTAAACTAGTAAAAGTGGTATTGATTTTTGAACAAATATACATTTCTTTATAAAAATATTAATGCAAAGATTGGTGTCGATAAAACAATTTTCTACAAATATATTACACATATACTTTAATTAAAAAATAATTTTATAATCGTCACTAAAAAACTGGCCATTAACCAACAAAATAATCGGGCAACACAGAAAAAGAATTTATAAAACTCTCTCTCCAATAACTTAAGGAACGACACGTATCTTAAGGCGAAGTCACAAGTTATTGGCCGTCCGAGGCAACGCCGTTTTCATATTGAAATTTAACAACAATATATTACCTTTGTTTGTTAAGTTAATTGCTAAAATGAGTTCGTTGTATCCGTATGTTTTATTTTATCGACACTCGCCTGAATATATTCTTTGATTGTGAGAGATGCGTCTTTTTGTAGCCTCGAGGAATTCGAGTACTTGGTTAATGTAATACAGTTTTAAATGCATTACGTATTAATTGTCTATTGTAGAGTAAATAAATTATGGCTTTCTATTTAAATTTCGCTTAAGGGCTTAACGGATACCAAATTAAATAATGCAAGACTTTTGTTTATTTAAATGGAATGCAGTTTAAATGAATTTAAAGTTAAAAAGAACCAATGGGAGTAAATATTTCATAGTTAAAAAATATATTAAAACATAGTTTCATTAGCATGTAACTAAACATTCCATGTTGAATGTTAATACATTATTTTTTACAGGCCATTACATTATAAATACCAACTTCCTAATCACATAAAACATTTACAAATAGTATTCAAACAATCCGCCGAAGGCGTTTCTTTAATTATTTTCAAGAACCGCTTCATATCATTTGCATAAGACAACGATAATTTATCTGTAGAATATAAAAAATTAACCTCTTACCTCGAACTCTATTAGGGTTAACCGAAAAACTTTAATACGATGTATTAACATTAATATTGCTTTTAAAGGGTAGTGAAATTGTATCAAGAATTGAAGGTTACATAAACAATCCAAAGAATGTGAGCTCTGATATAAATAGTCTCCATATCTCTATCTATTTCATTCTCCTAATATTATACAAACATCACAATAAGCTGTTTAGCAACAATTGCATTGCAACTTAATAATTGTAGATTTATTTTCAGTGTTCATAATCATTCGCTTGTTTTAGAATGGGAACGTAATTGGAAAGCCCTGGGGCTCGTTATTTATGAGGCTATACGTCAAGAACGGAAAAACAAACACTCGCTTGTAAATGAACCTAATGTTGTTGTCTTTGTACGTACAAGCTGTGGGATAATGGAAAGTATAGAACGAATGAATTAAATAAAAGGCTGTCACTTTTCATAAACTAAAATGAATTTCGCTTAAATTCCAATAACGAGTGCCACCCACTGATTTTATTCTGGTGTCGTAAAGAATTTGATATAACTAGCGTCTAATAAAATGGGTAATAGAATCCATGGAGGTGCTATGAAGGTGTTATTGAAGACGTCTCCCGGTTCGTGTCTCACTGCATGACTTCACGGCCTTAGGCTCTGACCGCGACTACTGCGAATCGTTTAATAAATTCAATTTATGATTTCTAAAGCCATCGCCTTTAATATTACAAATATCATGAGATTTTGTTCAACGATTTTGGGTATTGAGATGTTCTATAGGTGCAAGTGATTAAAGCTCTTACAGGTCCGATTGGTTACAGTTACCTATAGTCAAGTTGTAATGTCAATTGACTAGCGTGTTTCCAGGCCTATATAAATTTGTCGTCACAGGATATTTTGAAATTAAGTAAAAGATTTAATAATTTGTATATTTTTATATTTGTTATTGAAAATCTCACATGATGTAATATACAAGTACGTGAATAAAAAAAATGGAGCAAATGATCACTAAATTAATAAATATAAAGTAAGTACACCTTAATAAAATTAAAGTCACAAAACTTAATACTGGTTCATTTGGACTGCCGTAACAAGTCGTCATATCAATGTATGTATTCTCATTACGTGTAGTGTTATTATGGACATAATTGAAAATAGTGTTAAACCTAAAATATTACATCCCACGCGTGAACATCACCTCTCTGGACCGAAGTCACGCTGAGTACACGAGTGTTCAAATCCTCTTCTTTTAAGATCTACACACCTTTTCATTTACAAACAACGATAGTAATGAAATTATCATTTCAAAATCATAGTTTTTTTCCTTAAACAGGGTGTTATTTTAACCAGACCGAAAATTTTTAAATAAAATGGTTAAACTATTTAAGATTTAAAAGACAGAACTTCCATTGGATAAATAAACCTAAATAAATATTAAAATGAGAAATAACACATGGATTAAGCACCTATAGTGTATTATTTCTACAATTGCAAAGACAAAATGTTAAATGTGTTATGTATTTAGCTAAATAACTGATAAACCTTTTACTTAATTGATGAATCAATCAACGGTAATTAAATTCAATTTTATAATTTGAAATATAGTTACGATTGAGTAAGGAAGTAATCAAAACTTTATGCTTGAATAAAACCCCGAGTTATATGAAGATAACGAAATCCCGCAGCGAATAACTTAATGTAAGTACGTTCATATATTGCTAAAAATTTATTAACCGTAAACTATTTCAAAAAGCAATTCAAGTAGGCGGAATGGAATTATAACTAGATTATACATAGGTGGTAAATAACAGAAGTGACTTTAATAGATTCGTGTTATGAGATCTGATTAAGAACACAACAATAAAATAAATTTCTGAAAACGATCTAGATATATAGCTAGTTACACGACACTCATAAAAAAATACATTGGACGAAAAATAATTACTGAGCCCATAAAATTGTGAATAGCTTCACAACCCCATATAGAAATAAGCAATTTTCCGGTCGATTTACCAAAATACTTACATACCTACCTACCCTATCAGAAATCTTCACGTCACGGTAGGAAATAAAAACTAAACTAAACAGAGCTGAGCCTCATTGTGTTTAATTAATTACTTGTAAACAAGGGCGATGATTTTCGAAAAGTAAATAATCGTAGAAAGCCGGTTCCCGAACAATAGTTGATGCTATGCTTTTTGTGTTTGATTGTGAATGAAGCGATTGTTCCATTTTAGTAACGCGGTGTTTCCTTTACAAGCTTTTGATGAGGCTAATCAAATGTCTCGAATACATTATACGTTTTGGAAGTAGCTTCTGAATTATCAGTTGAATCAATCTTTTTGATCGATACGATAGATATTGTTCGATTCTTACGAATGCACCGAATGGCACGGACTTGATAATTACGACTCAAGTCTAACTTTCCAATGTCAGTCATTATCTATATTCTAGGGTGGAGAGCTAAAATGTCGCGTTAGAATACTTACTGATATCAAAATCTCGATTACATATAACAAAATTAATAGAAAATCCCATCTGGCGCCAGTTTAATTGCTTATAGCGGGAGGCGTGGTCGGTAAGTCGCTAGTCAGCTTCCAACGATTACAGCGCCCCGCCTGCGACGCCGCGTATAATGTTGCATTACATGCATCTTTTGATAAATACGTTTTAGTTATGTTTTCAATACTTCCGATGATAGTTGTAAGGCTGTGGATGTCATTAGCGAGCCCTGTTGCATAATAAATGTTTAAGATACCTTCTGTCATACGTCCAATGTTCTGAAGCGCAGACTTTAATTATTGTACATAATTTAATTTGTTATCAGTTTTGTTGCCATTAATAGTGTTTTGTCTTAAATAGATTAAATTAAAATTGTAAATATATATTTTTTTTATATGGCAATTCTCTCGTTCAAGCGTCAATAATGACATTAGGTGGGTAGTGTCAAATGATACACGATTTTCGAAAATGTATAAGTATACTTTTATTTGTATCTACATATAAACACGTGGGCACTAAAGATATTGCTACATCATACTTATGCTAGGAGACCAGTGCGATAAACAGAATTTTTAATATTTTACATAAAAATAACCTCAACCATAAGTCTTTGGCACAATATCTTTGAACGGGGCAAAGACTCGATACAACTCTCAGTTCACCTACCTACTTTATACACGAACCAATTAATAAAATATCAACTAAACTATTTGAATCTATACGTAATACAAATTACAATGTACATAATTAAAACTAAAATATATGAGAGAAATACAATATGAATCATTAAGTACAACCGACATTTTAAGCAAATACAAAAACTTTTTTTTCATGTAATTCAAAATAAACCAAAGTAATACAATATATTCTGTGGTAACAATTGTAAGACATCAGAAATCATAAATTGCGTTCAAATAAAATAAATAAAAAAAAAAAACTAAAAATATAATCACATTTATATGAAAAAAAATATATAGCTCAAGTGATTGAAGATATGACTACAAATACATATAATGACGAGAATAAAATTTTATTAATTTTTATATAAAGTTTGAGTATTTTAGAAATTTAAATATAGATTCGGTGGTAAAGAAAAAAATTTGAGAGCATTACAACTTAAGACAAAAAATATTTACAATTATTGTTTCATAAAACTTCACAATGAAATACATTTCATTATTACTTTCAATATAAGTGTTGTTAAAGTTAATTAAATTTTCAAACATTTCACCAAAGATCATTCGAAGTATTCATGAAGATTGGACGACTGATAATATTTTCTTGTAAACAATGATATAACTGGAAAGTATTGATTCTTGTTATAAAATCATAGGAACAGTTTGTGTTTCAATGTTCCACATTATCTCATATAAATGTAAATTTTGATTTCATCAATGGGTCATAGCTGTAATTCTATTAACGAGCCGGCTGAGAAAAACTATAACTCATAGCTAATTCATTATATGCAATACGAAATAAGTCCATATAATTATAACATTGAAGATGTTAGTTTCTTCTATTTTTGTATAGAAACTTCTATCCTACATTTATAAACACAGCCCAGGCATAAAACACAGAAACTAAATTATTTTTGTTAATGTCATGATGAGGAAATAAAGTTATACGTATAAATACGTAATAAGTATTAAGCAAGGTCCTCAAAGCTATGTAAATTGCTCGAGTAATGGCACTTTCGTTCCTAATATCAAGGATTTAACTTTGAAATATCAGTCTTTAAATTTATTTAGCGAATCTCAGGGTACTAAGCGTTAGAAATAATAACGAAAAATTTTCAAGCTACAGAATTAATTATGGAATATCACTGGAAGGAATTTATTTGAAAAGAAACTAATGACAGAGTCAAAATTTTGTTTTAATATTGTCATTTAACTAGAGATTTTTTAAAATAAAAGCAAACGATTTGAAGACTATAACAATAGCTTATTACATTGAAGCGAATTAGAATTTATGAATTTGACAAAAATTCTCTAAGAAATCTTATATTAGCACGAATTAAAGCGTGTAAATGGCGTTGTGCGTCTGCACAGAGATGGTCCGTATTGACTTCATTAATCTAATCTTATCCATGAATACGTGACGTTTCTATAAGGATATACTACATGAATGTAAAATCACCAAAAAATTCATTTCAATATTAAATTCGTGATAAGTGTAAAGCACTGACGGTGGTCTATTAATGGTTTATAAGCTCGTTGATATCTATCAAGTAGTATGTGATTTTGGAAAAAAACTACGCTGACTAGTACTTGATACTGAGTATTGTGACGTCATTTCTCTATTCTCAATATTGTGACATCTATGTCATCCATACTTCAAAATACCTACGTAAAACATTGACTAATTCTAATTATTCTACGGCCAAATTATAGACCAATGAAAACGTTTTTAATATATCGAGATTCATACAATACCGTATATTCCGAATTCCCGAAAGTCTCGATAAGTCTCGAAGATAACATTTTGCGAGACATTCCTTAGCCGTTATATCAAGGTCACTAATTATATAATATCAAAATTTATTTAATTCAAATGTGCGTGTAAGAGTTTGAGACGCGAGTGACCTAAACTTAATTTTAAGTGCATAGAACAAAATTACTCTATCGGAATACTTACTCCAAAGAAATCCAATTCACGCTTTTTCGTAATAAAATCGGACGATTCGACCATATTTGGACAAAATTACATCATCTCTTATACATATTTAAACCAATTAAAACTCAATACATATATAGACCATTACAAAGTACTGTAATATGGCAGCGATGTAGTTTATTTGGTTTGTTCTTTACTGAATGTGTTGCTGATAAAGAAAAACAATATCAATTATCTCACTGCATTGAACCATAGTCCTAAAGTTCATTAAGGTTAGATACCTAATGACTAGGAAATATATGGACTCCGACCAATTTAAATATCATCAAAATGATATATGTCAATGTTAAAACGACACAACTTTAGCATTTACTTGCATTAAAACCTTCATGGTCCTTAAACGTTGGTCCTTTCATCCTTCGTACATTAAATACGTCATACAATAATTAAAACCAAGCCTTAGTATATCCTAGTCTTTGATTTCATTCCTGACGTGAAAATATATATTGAAGAATACATTGCAATGTAATCATTCCAAGAAGTCATATTGAATAGCCCAGAACAGAAGTCCACGGCCTATAGTCCACACTATAAGGATAAAGTGGACTGAGGCGCGACTGCTAGTTTTGGGCGCTAGGTGGCGGGAGTGGGAGTGGGGGTTGGAGTAGGTGTTGGAGTGGGGGTTGGGGTTAATGTTGGTGTGTGTGTGGGGGTCGGGGTTTGTTCTCTGATGACTGCGTGTCGTCTAAGCAATTCCGTTACTGTTATAGCCACTTGAACTGTCCCTTTACCCTCGAGAACATCCGCTGCACAGCACATGAGTTTCTAGAAGAAATAAGAATAATAATTAAAATTACATGAAAAAAAAATATCTACTAATAATAAAATTTCATTAAATTATTATTTTATTCGACATGTGCATTAACATTAATGTAAAATAAAACAAATCAAATGCCAATAAGAATTTTATTTAAATTAGAGATAAAACATCGTAAGTACATACAAAAAGTACATCGTGAAATTATTCATCCGAAAACCGAGAAACACGTACGCAAAAATATCACCAACAAACAATCACACGGTGGAAATAATAAAAAAAACATTTCAAACAAAATTATGAATGAATGAATGAATGAATCAACCGATAATATAATACTTAAATTTTAATGGAATCCTATGGCAGAATTGGAAATCTCATTAATGGTGGCAAGAAAGCAAAGCCGAGAACGTCATGGCCGTCCAGCGGTGAGAATTGTCTTTTTATAATCAGTCGTAATTTAGCCTCTGACGTAACGAAAACCAGACGTAAAACATACCCAAGCACCACAAGCATTAAATATATTATATTCATAAATAAATTATATATTAATCTATGTCTTACTTTACATATATATTGTACTTAGGAATTTAAAGCTCAAAAATAATGAATACACCGAAAGACGGGCGTAAAGATAATGTGATATCATAATAACCCTTACACCAATATATACCCAAAAAATTAAACAAAACTTTTTGCAGTGAACTATTTGCAATACAAAAAACACGTCTTTTTAACATAGCATAAAAAATACAATCGAGTTTATAAAAGCATTTGAAATTACAGTCTTTAATATAAACACATCTTTGGAATGCTCATATTTGTATTATAATTAAGATTAGTACATTGACAATAACTTGACGAATTAATTATTAATTAATAGAAAAGAATCAAAAATATTATTTCAAAAAGTTAAATTTATACTTCAAATATTAAATTTAAAAAAACGCTATTATATTCGTCGAGTGACGTCATAACTTTATTTTTATATAAATGCATCATCTGTTAGTGAGTTATTCAAGTTGGCAACACTTATTACATTGGCAGTATAATTAAATTGTTATATTTATCCAATTTGTCTTTTAGTATCTCATTAATTACCGAAAAAAGCCTCAAAAGAACTACTAGCTAATCTAAAATACTACATATTTCAAAGAGATATATATATATATATATATATATATATATATATATATATATATATATATATATATATATATATATATGAAAATCCTATATCATTGAACTACATGCAATTTAAAATTTTATAATTAAGATACATCAGTATGAAGACATACGGCCAACAAAGATCCCAAATAACCTCAAGCTTGCTCTTAAACTACAATAACGATATGATGTTTCGATTAAGGCATACATTTTTTTATTCTTATCTCATAAGAAATACTTAACTTACTTATTCTCATAAACCTACAAAGTGCAAACTCACAAATATTCATATATTTTAATTCTGTTCTTATTATCATTTCACACAATATTGATAATCTGTTATATTCTGGAATGGATATTAAAATTCTGAAATTCTATTTACTTTTAAAAGTTTTATATTAGTATGAGTGCTATATTTTAGTAGTGCTTACTATATTTATATGACAAAAACATAGTTTGAGGTACGGACAATGTTCGTATCATTGCAGGAAGACTAGATAATTAAGTAATGTTTCATTACATGTTCTCAAATCATCAACACCATATATTAATCAAATAACATCAGCAAAAATATTTACAAAAAAAAAAACTACAAATATGCATAAAAAATATTCTGCAAAGCTGAGATCTAATAAAAAATAGGATCAAACAAAACATATCTTAATCAAAAGAAGAGCCCTCAAAAATACAAACAAATTAATTTGAAACATTCTATAAGAAAAAATATTTAAATCAATATTTATAGTATTGAAGTACTGAATGCATCATACTACAATACATAAAACGATTCTTGGTCCTCAAATAATTATGAAAGTAATATTAAGAATGTTTAAAAATTCAATATCATTATCAATTCCGGTAAAACATCATGAAAATAGTTTGAAATTATTTTGTTCCATCAATACTATCAATTTCACATCAGTCTCAACATTTGATGTCAAACTGCATTTTATAAAGTTTATTAGATATTTCATATTGAAGTATAAAGATTATTCAGAGCTATAGATATTTGTGCGTGAGATTGTACGAACAGAGTTACTAAAGTTTAGAAGTGTCAAGTAATTATGGAAATTTCATAAAATGCAGTTTGCCACCTCTTTACAGCCTCTATATTTCCAATCACAGTTTCACTGTTACAATAAGGCATTGTTAATTTTCTTTATGTTAAAAAATTCATATAGCAGCCATAGTGTATAATCTACTTACTACAGTGTTATAAAGAGGTCACAGTTTATATTTAATGAATTAATTTATAAAGGATATAGAATGAGGAAAATCGTCGATGCCAAAAAGCTTCCAATACATAGACAAGTGTAGAAGATCCTATTTTCTCTATCCTTTGCAGATTCAGTTTGTATCTTTGTATTCACAGTATAATTGGATTGTAAATCGAGATTCATCCTCTCTCTGTCATATCTGTTTGAATCTACTTCCTCGCTGATCAAATCCATAGGAAAATCTACTTCATCAGTATCATATATTTCAAAATTATCACTCTTCAATACACCATCACCTTTACAGAACGGCGTCACGAATTGAATCTTATTCTTCTGATAATAAGGTCCTCTAATTCTCAGCTCATTATTATAAACTGGCGTATAGACATTCTGAGTTTCGGCGTTATTGTTCTCACAGTTGAGTTGAAATTCTTCTGACTCGTCGAATGTGTAATTCTGGTTGCAATTGAAGTTGCTTATATACCTGTCTTCGCTGTATCTATGTTGTCTGTAGTCTAGTTCAATGCTGTGGAATACTTGGTTGTGATTGGTGGAAAACTCTTCTGGTTCCGGGCTCTGATTTGTCACAGGTTCCAGTTCCGTTGTTGATTGGTCGTTGGGTTGGATATCCTTTGGCGAGCGCGTGGCGTGTGCCAGTAGAGCTTGGACTGTGACCGCGAGAGGTCGTATGCTGGTTTCGTCACCAATGTCCTCTGGCGAGCAGATATCCTCCTGGAACACACGCCACCCGTCTCTTAGTTTCATATAATATTCGCCCGCGAAAGGATATCTAACCCTGCAACTCAAAATTTACTCCCGAAATACGCACAAAATTTTTAACGTTAAAAGATACCGTGCCTAGAACTTTACGCGAATCACAAGCAATAGAAGCTGATTTACGGTTACATGAAGAGGTACAAAAGTAATAAATCATAAATATAATAGAATAAACAGATGTGTAATGATAGGAAAGAGATTAAAATATTAAAGTACTCACTTCCTCAACGCCGATTCTTCGACAGGCCTCCAAGAAATTGTCGACATTCCGCCTGCACCTTGCCATTGTTAACTTTGGCTGTGAAAAAACATATGTATCAGAGACTCACATAAACCATTGTATAATAAATATTACAGTGTCCAGAACAGTATAGATTCTTTGGAAATCAAGGACAGTTTAGTATTTATTTGATTTACCATTTCCTTTCGAACCTTCAATAAATTTCAGTCATTCAATATATATTTTAAATTCTATGTACATATAATTTTTTGGCCAGTTGTTGCAAGGCGAGGAAAAAATATACCTTCAAATACATCACACAAGTTTCATTTCTTATTTATCTCAATTGACATTAAACTACCTACAGCATATAATTTTCTATATGTTCATACCTGTGCGGGCGAGGGTACATGTACTGAGGCGACGGCCCGCGGACGCACGTGGTTGGCGAGGTGACACAACACCACCCCATCAGATAACACCGGCGCCAGCTGCTCGGGGAGAGACATCTTCAGCCGGGACTCTATTATCTAGGGCATAAGGATCATTATTGAATGTATTGTCAATAGTGGAGAATGCAGATTTTATGATACTATATTATCCTACTAATATTATTATTGCGAAAGTTTGTAAGTGTGTGTGTATGTTTGTTACTTCTTCACGCTCAAACAGCTGAACCGATTTTGATAAAATTTTGTATACAGGAAGCTGACGTCCAGGAATAACACATAGGTTACTTTACATCCCGGAAATCCGCGGGTAACACCGCTGGGCATAGCTACTTCAGTTATAAATGCTTATTGAGATAATTAGATGGAATGAAAATATTATAATGGAATTCAGGGTTATTTTTATCAAAGCAAATCACCTGGTAAACATATCGCCTCATTTATATACCATAGTTTTAAAATTTAATGATTACTTTTAAAGTAAAAGGTTTATTTCTTCTTATGTAAAGATATTTTTCGTAAAATGCTAATTTGACATCGATTATGTGCTAATATTTTTTGAAACACTAATTTTTTCATTATAGGCCGTCGTTTAAGTGCATGTTTTAGTTGATGATGTCCTAATGTTATAACTAGGGCCCGGATGAATATGTATTAAAAAATCTAAAATATGGACAAAAAATCAAAAATATGGAGTATAAAATTAAATACTTTTATAATTAAACATTGTTTTACTATAAGAAAAGGGTCACTTGTGACGTACATCGTTAAGTTACATTTAAAAAACAAAGAAAAAGTAGCGAAATATTTATTTCAACAAAAAATAACAGTTTTATTCAACTTCCATTACACTAGCCTTATCAAATTGGTTGCAATACACAATGACGTGCTTCTTTAAATTATCAAAATGAAAACCGACCATTTGGTCGACATATAACATTACCTCTGCTGACTGGTCTCATCTCAAATCACATGACGTGATGGGTGCATTCTTAAACATGCTTAATTCAGTAATAGTGTAAGCCATGTCTACAGCCCTCGAATCTTTCGCACAGAATTTTGTTAATTTTTTTAGCGTATTAAATCCTTTATTTTTATCCAAAACATCAGTGGCGGAAACGTAAATTTTATGTATTTTTGTGAATTGTATATGGATGATTGTGACATTTTCTTGTAAAATATGGACTTAACTTTGAAATATGGTAAAATATGGAAAATAATAGTTGGTTTTTCATAGTCTAAATATGATAATACATGCAAAAAACACATTCTAGACCGAAAATCGCGTAAATTAAAAATATGTATTAACATATTAATTCGGGCCCTAGTTATAACAATCAATCATATCTTCGTGTAACTTTACTTAGTAATCAACAGTTATATTCAAACATCTTAATAAACCAAGAACAAACAACGAACATGAGAGTATTTACCGTTCTAAGTTGCTGCAATAACTCCGTTTCCTCCTTCTGTTTATCAAACTCCCTCTTCATAGTGAAGCTGAGTTTCTCGGGCGCCGTTTCTTTGTTCCAAGCTATTTTCCCGCTCGGTTTATTTCCAGCACCTTTCAAATACGACACCGCTGTTGTAAAAAGCTTAGCGTCGCCGTTCTGTCTCGGTATATTCGATTTAATACTATTATATCCTAGACTACTGGTCGGTGATTTGGTCGGAGACGTCGGCTTAGTGTACAGGTCGCCGTTCAATTTCGTGTAATCTATATTACCGTTGACGGATGTGTACATTTTGTTAACGTTACGTGACGGGACGACTTTTTGGACAGGTCGTTTTGTTTCTTCTTTGTCGGTGTTGCCGTTTTGGGCTAGCCTCCTCGGGGTCGAATGTAGGACGGGGGAGCTGGGGCTGTTTGGAACATTTGGTGTGTTTGGGGAGGAATTGTTGGATAGAGATCTGTTATATGGTGATACGTTACTGTATCCGTTGATGGGGGAGTGTGGGGATTTCTGGAAGTGGACCGGGCTTTGTGTTTGTGGGGAGTCGAGCTCGGGGGAGGGCTGGTCAGTGCGGGGCCGGTACACGTCCTGTTGACGCTGCTGTCTTAAGGCTTCTTTGTATTGTCTGCAATATGAACATATGAATTAATAAACATCACATAACCTGAGATATTAATATCGGGAGGGAAATTGTTAGGTACAGAATGTACATAGTAGTTTCAACCGACTTCAAAAAAAAATTATATATACAATTTTGAATTTAATTCCGATTTTCTGGTGTAATACTCTGAATCTTAATATAATATCGATCAATTTCGATGGTTTCATATCTTCGAATTTATGTTATGCTTGATATTAATACAGTACTTGTAATGAAAAATACCTAATATGTATATACAATTCTTAATTATTTTTCCATGGCACAATTCAGTTGTTTTCTTTTTTAATCGTTAGTTTTGAAGTCGGCGTCTATTTTTTAATAATTCAAATTTACTTTACTATATCAAATAGCGTAAGCGTCATACAGCGTTCTACAAAAATATTATTTTTAATTTAATTTAATTTAATTTACTTATATCATAGCAAAAATTAATTGACAACACAATTCATTAGTAGTTAGTATATATCTACGAATATCCATTATCATACGTGAGCCGGCGTCTTGTTATAGCTGAAAGCGATTACATACAACACAGTTATACACAGAACATTCCCGGGATACGTGCGAACATATATACAAATATTATCAATACAGATGAAGCATGTCTATAATACAGCAAGCGGATCAATGACCATTATACATATAATGCCCCATGAGTGTACCTGTATGTTTGTTGATGAGCTAATTTACTCTTATCCTCGCCGGATACATTCCCATCGGGTGATATACGGACGCTGAAAGGGACAACACCGGGGTTAATAGGGGAATGGATGATCGTGATACGAGCCAAACTGTTCATTACCTCTGTATCCGCTGTCGCGGGAAATAAAAATATATATGAGCATTGTTATACTACAAGATGTAAGACTAAGCGCTGCAAAGTTAAGAATAAAACTGTTTAAAATAATATATATAAGCAGTGAAGAATAATAGGACAACTTTGTAACGCTTTGTAAGTATCATAAATGTATATTTAAATAGATATTTGTTTAAATATTGAAGTAATTAAACACCCAATGATGTCTTTAAAAGAGCTATTCATTAGGAAGATCATAAAATACTATTATGAAAAGCATATTACTGAAAATGCATATTTAAAAAAATATATATGTAAAATATGAGCAAAATAAATAAGTAAGATTTTCTATATTTGAATTTTAATATTTTAGTCAAACTTTTATACCACAGTATAAAAAGTATATAATCTGCAACTTCAAATATAGCTTATGTTTAGTCTGTTTGTCGTAAATCTAAAATACAAATATATATTTATTTATACAAAGTAACGTTTATTCTAAACGGTTGGTATTTCTAATCTACCACTTATTATATTTGTCATGTATAAATATTTTAAATGACATTCTACTTTCTTCCTTCGTCATTGTGTACATGCATTCAGGTAGAAGGGTCACTAATTTGTAGTTCTAACCTTGAGCATATATGTCTTCGAAAAACCTTTTCTAACACAATCATAAAAATATATTTATTTACCCCTTGAAGAACGGTTTATATTTCTAATACTAACCCAATTATCAAACAATCTACAACTAAAAACCCTCAGAATTCTAAATTTGTTAGTTCGCGCAATTCTAGTAGGATGTCGAATGTTCTAGAAGTCTGGCACCGACTATCGTACCTTCCAGAACATCGTTCGATGTACGTACAAAAAACAGAATGTTCCAGAACGTTTTCGAATATTCTGGAATCTCTTAGAACATTCTACGATCTTCTAGATCATTCTGGTATCTTTTAGAACATTCTCGAACCTTCTAGAACATTCTTTAACCTTCTAGAACATTCTCGAACCTTCTAGAACATTCTCGAGCTTTCTACAGCACGCGTCGTAATAATAAAACAATTATCAATACATACCCGGTGAGGACGGGTGTTAGTGGTGCGAGGGGGGACTCGCTGGAGAGGGACTGCGCCCTGGACAGCGTGGCCGGGGACAACGTGGACGGGGTACTGGGTGTGGAGCGACCAGAGCCTCCGCCCGTCTCACAGCCACCTGGAATATGATACAATCATGATGTTAAATGAGCACAATACAATCTATTATAAGTGAAAATTGGATATTGCTATTATGAATCTGATGGCAGGTTGATCTAATAAAAAAGGTATGTTGTTTTGGTTCTTTAGTCGATGTTTCTTTGTATTACTAGGTATTTGTTTTTATATTGAATTATATGTCATACATTTGATATGAAGATCTAACTAAATTTGATATGATTTATGACTTCAACATATTATTCAAGGACATTTAAATCATTGTGAAGCAGAATTTTTTTACGAGTACTTTTGACCTCATTTTACCACAGATGACGGTTTATAGTTACGCTTTTAAAATGTATGGCGGAATTTAAACCATCGTGAAATATTATTATTTTTAGTTTTTAATAGAAATTCTATCGAAAAGAGTTGTCGTTTCGTTGCTTAGTTAATTAGAATAATTTGAAATTTCGAAGTTTATAAAACTTGATATTAAATTTATATTTTTAACTATATTTATATATAGTTAAAAATATAAATTTAAAAAGCCTTAATAATATATATTTTTTTATGATCGTAGAATCGTAGAGGTCGAAAATGTTTGTTATGTTTTGGTAATTAACTAACTTCATAGAATACAAAAGTCCATTCCAATTAAGTTTCGACAGAAAATTTACAAAACAAAAATTGCATTTCATTTTATTTATACACAGAATCATACGACTTTCATATAAAACAGATTGCATAGAACTGTGTTCTTTTTTCAAAACTCTATTTAATCATTTTTCGCTTATTAGTTTCGACTTGACATTAGCTGTCAGTACTAATGTCTTTGACAGCGTCACAGGGAATTTTAAAAGTATTTTATATCTATTATGAATGTTACCATCATTGGACCATCTCTTCTCTACTCCGTCAGTGCAGTACCCACTATCCACAACGTGTCTAGGCTTGTGTCTCAAACAGTCAATGGTCGCGTTACCAGACGTTATCTGGTTATTTGGTGAGCTGATGTATGACGTGTGTTTCGCTGTTCGTCTCGTCTCATCAACTCTTCTGTGCTGCAAGGTATCCTTGTTGGACATGTTCTCCAAATATTTGAATATATGCACGCGCCCGCGCATGCAAATCTAGAATAGATATCATTTATGTTAATAGACGTAAACTGGGATTATTTCTTCTGTATCCTATAGAATGCGGAAATTTGTTACTCAAAACCTGAAACGCCTGCATTTTACGTAACCATACCGTAATGCAGCATGATATAATGTGTTATAAAAAAGAGTTATCCCTACTAATATTATAAATGCGAAAGTAGCTCTGTCTGTCTGTCTGTTACGCCTTCACGCCTAAACCACTGAACTGATTTTAATGAAATTTGGTACAGACATAGAGTTGATCTTGAGAAAGAGCATAGGATAGTTTTTATCCCAGACTTTTGAAAGGTTCTCGTGGAAAAGCGATATAACCAAACTCCACGCGGGCGAAGCTGCAGGCAGAGAGCTAGTAGAATATAAAAGTTATAGAAGAAAAATAATAAATATTATAGTTTTATTAGGCGGGAATAAAAATAATCAATGAATCAATTCGTATGAGATAAATCAATCGAATTTGCCTCTCATTTAAATGTGAAGATTGTTATGTTTTGATGGTGAATTTATTAGCATATAAAAATTATAATAAGCATATTGTCTGCATCAACGTATAAGGTACCTTAGAAAGTCAAAGTAACGGTAGACCTCCAGGTCGAATGGAGCGTCAATATTTACTCACTTTCACTTGATAACTTGATAGTATTAAGAAGAACAGCATACAGACGATGAAAACATCTTTCTTATATTTATTTAGTTGTTTAAAACGAAAGAGCCTCTTCATGAGTAAGAAAATGTCTAAATAAATTATGTATGTATTAAAGTTTGAGGCCATACTACTCTTATTATATTTTAGCATTATGTAATTGCTACTTTATCTGGATTCTGTATCAAAAATGCGTCTGATATGAATTCAACATATAAATTCAACGTAAAATTATATCTCTCTATAATATTAAAACCATGAAGCCAAATTTGAAAGCCAAGAAGAGAAGCATAGAAAATGTATATTTTTTCTTTGTTCGACTATGTATTAGAATCTAAATAGCTATCCCTACTAATATTATAAATGCGAAAGTAACTCTGTCTGTCTGTCTGTCTGTCTGCTACGCTTTCACGCCTAAACCACTGAACTGATTTTAATGAAATTCGGTACAGAGATAGAGTTGACCTTGAGAAAGAACATAGGATAGTTTTTATCCCAGACTTTTGAAAGGTTCTCTTGGAAACGCGATATAACCGAACTCCACGCGGCGAAGCTGCGGGCGGAAAGCTAGTGTATGTATAAGATTTAATCATTTGTTTTCTACATTTAGAAGACTTTTCAAGTGTTTCTTATATATAATTATTGCATATACTGCTAACACATTTTCATTCATAGCTCGTATTCAGTCTCTTTATATTAAAATTATGAACAATATGAGAAGCATAAATAAATTCTTCAGTGCTACTAAATACTTGCTCTTAATTTTATCATATTTGTTATTATAAGAACCAAAATTCTTTTTTTTTATTAAATTACAAAACCTACGTAATGAAAAAAAAATTAGTTTCAAGTAAAGACAAATGTTTAAACAACCAGTTTTATATATTCTACTAGCTTTCCGCCCGCAGCTTCGCCGCGTGGAGATCGGTTATATCGCGTTTCCAAGAGAACCTTTCAAAAGTCTGGGATAAAAACTATCCTATGTTCTTTCTCAAGGTCAACTCTATCTCTGTACCGAATTTCATTAAAATCAGTTCAGTGGTTTAGGCGTGAAAGCGTAGCAGACAGACAGACAGACAGACAGACAGAGTTACTTTCGCATTTATAATATTAGTAGGGATTATTGCATATACTGCTAACACATTTTCATTCATAGCTCGTATTCAGTCTCTTTATATTAAAATTATGAACAATATGAGAAGCATAAATAAATTCTTCAGTGCTACTAAATACTTGCTCTTAATTTTATCATATTTGTTATTATAAGAACCAAAATTCTTTTTTTTTATTAAATTACAAAACCTACGTAATGAAAAAAAAATTAGTTTCAAGTAAAGACAAATGTTTAAACAACCAGTTTTATATATTCTATTGTAAGGGTATAAAATTTTTAATTGCACTGAACATTCCAATCATTTTATTTCAAATATCAATGACTACCTACCTATACCTAGTAACTCATACGACATTTCATATGACAATCTACCTTTAATTAATTCAATACTCACAGTAGTTGGAGGTGACACAAGTGGATTATTGTCTAAGTTCAGAGTTATGATGGTGGTCATATTTCGCAACTCCAGAGGTAAAGACGAAATACAATTGCAGCTCACGTCAAGGTGTTCCAGACGAAGGTATGTGATCTCTGGGGAGATAAATTTGCTTATTAAATTACGGTAGTTTCAGTCATTTATTTTTATCAGTCAGAGTTAGTATGAATATGATTAATTGCGTGGAAAATTTAAATACAAATACTTTAAGTGCAGGTAATATGGCTTCGATGTGATGATACTGAAGATAATTATGAAAAAAGAAGAATAAAATTATTAGTTTTTTCAAATTTTGTTTTAAGGTCAATAGGTAATATGATTTGATCCAACAATATGACAGAACTGCATTGCACTGTATTACTCACAAAATAATTTTACAATACAATAAAATTACTAAGTGAATATACAATTTATCCAGAAGGATAATATAACAATTTAATAAATATTTAGACTAGCTACAGTTTAAATACTTGAAGCCTGTATCATGTTTGTTTATACGGTTTGAGATAGCGAGAGGTTTGTTAAGGAAATCCTTGGTAAATTTATATATTAATAATATAGTGAACACTTCGTAATGTGTAAATGAAAATAGGAAGGGGCATAAATAAATTTTCAGTGAACTCATATTGTTTCTTTAAGACAAACTTCATAGACATTGCTTGAAATTCACAATTGGCCCTCCCATTTACTCTCACTCCGTCTTTCTATTCCCCACCCCAGGAGCGTTGAACGTTTAATGCAACCTTGTTGGAATTCTCATTAAAAATTTCATTGCTATAATATTTCTACAACTTACGTAATGGTAACAGCCCCAGTTGGTTGTTACTAAGATCCAGACACCGTAGACCTGTGCAGTCGCCCAACGTCATGGGCACTTGGGTTATTTTATTATTGGAAGCGTCTAGTTCAGCTAGTGACGTCATCTTGCCAATCTCTTTCGGAAGACTTGTGAGTAAGTTGTCCTGGAGAAGGAGGACTTGCAATGGCATCAGGCATACTTCACGTGGCAGCTCTGTTAGCTGGTTTGAACTGAGGATAGAAATGTTATTATTATAGAAAGTTAAGCTCTGTGGTTCAACCTAAACTAAAGGTCTGATCGGGTACTAAAGCAACTGCTCTATTTTAACTTATAAAGACAAATGGAACAAAGAAATATAACCACAATTCCTGACACGATAATATAACCGCAATCTATTAATACAATAACTATCCTAGTCTGCGTTCAATAACATAATATTTAGAAACATAATATCAAATAATTTTAGAACAGATTGGCATCATGCTAACATTATGGCATTCGTTAAGACAAACAATAAAGTGTATAAATAACTAGGCAAAGTAAATTAGAGTAGTCCGCGTGGAATTAGACTTGGCTGGAACGTAAAACTATCCACACGTACACTATTAATACGTTCAATGATGAGTGGTCGACTAAATATTGATATTGGACAGATGCTACTAAAGAACAACGTTCTAACGTGGCCAAATAATTAGATATCTTGTTTGATAACATTTGATTTGTGACTAGTATGATTTACAACGTTCGTGAAATCGACTTAAATAAGTTTTTTTGGTTTGTTTAAGACAATTTGGATTAAAATTTATTTAAAAGATTTCTTATCAATAGCAACGAAGAAGTGTATAGAGTAGATTTCAAATATGATAATCAATAACCATATCCATGGGTAGTTATTACATAGAATTTAATTGGTCATGTCTTTCTTATAACGGGTTACAGAAACAAATGTAATTGCATAGAAAACAGTTCAAAATTAATCTATAAGTAATAAATAAATATAGTGTTACAAAGAGAATCATTGGTTTAAAAAAAGATTTGAAAATCTTTACATAACTTTATTAGCAATAGAAAATACATATTTTTTATATGCACAACAACGCTTAAAGTTAACAGTCCACTTACATTTACTGCTAGTTTCAGAATTTTCACATATTTAGCTTGAACGACATAAAAATGCTTTCACATTTCACGAATCACCGCATCGTGTTAGAGTTGTTTATTAGAGCAGAGATAATAGGCTTGCGCTTTATATAACCTTTATGCTTAACATGTATATTTAATATAATCATCACATTCAAATAAATCATATTGTCTAATGTACTTAAAATACAGTTAGTATTATCATAATATATTTGTTCTCATTAAACGAATATGTAATAACATATGTCGGTAGATATCAATTACATTAATCCGGTATACACAAAACCGCTGAAGTATTGGGTAACGGACCTGTCACAGATCTATTTTGTATATCAAAACTATTACATAATTATATTATACTTACGAGAGATATTTGTCATTGAATAGTAAAAATATATTGTGATGAAATAATCTATCATCGATATTTAGGAATTATTTTCTTTAGATCGTATAGAAAAATTGTTTTTACGCTCGGTTGTGTCGCAAGTTTTTGCGTAGGGCTGGTCGTCTAGACTCTAGACACATAGACGTAACAAGAAACTGGATTCAAAACAGCTGTTAATAATAGACCAGGGGTCGACGGACGGTACATTGAAAGAAATTGATAAAACTCCTGCATACCTAGAACCTGCAATGCGCTATGCGATTTTGCGACTAAACGTTCTACCGTAACCATTTTAATTAATTAATTAATAAAATAGCTTAGCATGTGTATTATACACATACATACATATTACCATGAATGAAGTTTAAAGTTGCAAGGTGTAATCGGATTATTCCTGTACGAAGATCTATTGCGTAAGATTAATTTTTTTTGGGGGCAACGGTAAATAGTGAACCAAATATAATCCCGTTTACGATACTATCAAACTGAGATACATCGGCACCGTATTGATAATTTTGTTTGCAGGTGTTGGAATATTTCCATATATATTGAGCTGTAGAAGAAAAAAAAATCGGTATAAAGTTATTAAACACCTGAGCTAGGTTCAAATAAGGTTGTACAATTATAACGCTTTAGATGTCGTTTACGTAATATTCGACTATAGCATTTGCAGTCACATAACTGAGATGGATGGGGAAACATTGGCTAGTATGGTTGAGCAACAATGAAAATACAATCCCATGATGTGCGGCATCCCACGGGAATGTCAAATAAGCCCTCTCTGACTCAAACCAGTCCACTACTGACCACCATAACTCAATGTTAGTTTGCTTTAATTGGATTCTTGTATTTCTATTCCATTTAACACGACCGCTGTGTATGTAGAAATAATGAGGTCATATATAAATCTTATTTTATCTATTGTGTTCGAATACTTGATCAAAAGACTAATCTGTATTATTAATTTTATACGAATATGAATAACATCGAATTTATACCCAAAAGTATACAGAACATATATCTAATTTGGACAACTTAGCGGAAGCTAAAATATAACAAAGCTACTGTTTATCATTCTGTTAGCCATTACCCTTGACTTGGTTCGTTTGAAATAAGGTTTATAACGCGCTGGTTAACCTAAAAATATCCCTGTGTCACATTTCATAAAATATAACGAATAAGTTTAGAGATTATCGCGAAAAGTAGGACAGACATACAAACAATCAAAAAAACTAGTTTACTTGCTTCACGGTTTTTTTATGTTTCAACTCTCAATGTACAAACAAATGCGTGCTTACACAAGCATGAATCTTCACACCACATTCGTAACGTTTCCAGTTTGTAATTCTTAAATAGGTAGATTATTAAGTGAGAAACGGGAATCTCTTCGTATACAGTGTGTCGAAAACTTGTAGTAAGCATGCTTTCTATGTATAATGTTTTGTGACGTCCAAACACATAGTTAACAGAATTACGCACACGCACCTGTACATTCTTTAAAGTAAACATCTAATTGATTCTTTCCTGTGGTGTAAGAAATAATAATATGAAAAAATTTCAAAACAATCCAGTATTAAGTACTTGTTACAAATTTCTGAACGCAAATTCTTTGTCGTCAAATAAAAATTTCTTTGCTGTTATTTTAAACAACAAACTGTGAATGAGCTTCCAAACAAAATCGATATCTAGTACAGAACTTGTCAGTAATAGTAAAACAATGAGAACGGCGAGCTTTGATATTCATAAATAATTAATTAAGTATAGGACTGCATTTGCAATGAATTGAAATCTCAATTTCAGAATCAGAAAGTTCTGCAATATTTTATTGTCGACAACTTTATCAAACGGAAGAACCTAATCAAACTGTTGTAATATAATTTGTCGAGTATAGGTGAGTCAGGTGAACAGGAATTTGAAATTAGTACGACATTTTAAATAGATTTGAAAGAATAAATGCATGAAACCATCTGTTTCAATATATAAGTACATATATGATATGAAAGAATTAGTTGGCACCCCTCTTGCAGATTACTGTCGTCCCGGCAGTTTGTATCAAGGTCTTTGTTATATCGATTCTTCCTAGTTTAGGGTCGAGGGGATCATTTGCTAGTAGGAAACGTTGAAATTATTTTATATATAATATAAATAACTCTTCATTATTTTCTTTTTCAAGTACTGTATAATTTTTGGTTATTTTTTTCTAAATATACATTTTACAGTGCTTGTTATAATATTTATGTTGTATTTCTATGGCATCTGGCCTTTTTGAGTTGTATTTGACATAAAAGTAATTTTGGACATAGATGTGTAAGCATTGCGAATACAAAGTATACCCATGAAGTACTCTTTCAATCGTGAGTACTCTTACTCTCAATAAAAATGTAAAACGACATAGGCGATGCGTGCTCAAAGCGTTTTATAAATGTTAACAAGCACAAAATTAAAGGAACATACGCTCGATGCAAGTTACGTGCTGTTTGTGATGATTTCTACTTTCTGAAACTCAAAAAACCTGACGTTTAAAAAGAAATATTTTATTTCACGTACTCTCACATTGCATTCGCAAAGACAACATTTTTGTTTTCACTATAGTCTATACGGAATGACAATGTGCTATTCGAGATTGTCAAAAGTACTGTAGGGTAAGTAGAACAGAGTTAACAACAGCATTGTTATGTTACGCAACTCTTACAATTTTGGCATGCGTTCTGTTTTCGATTCTTTTCAAGCATGCCGTCATGGGCATGGCGCGGGCGACAATGCGCTTGCGCACCGTTAGTTATGGTTGAGTGTTTTCATGACTGTGTTTTGCGATTTCGTGTGGCTAAATGGCGTTTCGATAGCAGGTTACATTGCCATTGTTAGCACGCACCGACTGGTACTTAAAATGGCTTCATTACCAAAATTCTATTGACGCTAAAAATATATACAGTAGGTAGTTATAAAGTCACAGTATCTTTACAACTAAGTAATAGTTATCGTGTAGGTTGTAAGTAAAACGACTTCTTCCTCATGTTGAAAGAAACATGTTATAGATAAGTGGCTAATGTTTACAAACTGACTTCAATCTTCTTACATTGTTTTGGTTCACGGAATAACGGGCCACCCGTTAACAACTCCGAGACATGGTTCTATAAAATTATAGCGGCTATTTCGGTAACATTCTAAGACGGTCCAACAAAAGGAATAAAACTTCTACATCTATCTTGTGGCCGCCGTTATATGCGTACGATGCAATAAATATTTTTAATATAAAATTGAAATAAATCAGAACATTATTATGATCAGTAAACTTAAACTTTGGATATGTCGCGACATAATTGTGTCAGTCTGTGTCATGAATGAATCGTATGGCTATGATTGTGTTGACTATTCATTGAACCGTCACACAAGAGCGCACTTCAACGAAGTAACGGCATTTTTAAAACTGTTATCATGTAGATGGAACACGTACTAGATATCACCGAGTAAAAAATATATGGAAATTTTCGTTATAAATACACCTATTAAAATGTACTAACATAATAACAATAAACTTATGTAATTAAATTTAATATGCATGAGAGTTACATTAATTTTCATCATTTTTAAGAAGAGATAAAAAATGATGGTTTACAATAAATATAAGATCATTAATTATTATATATATAATATGTATTAAATTCAAAGTGTATATTGATGGTTCATTTCACTCTTCATACAAAGACCATGACATCTCCGGCTATTCACCTCGCGTGATCTTTATGACGACCTACTATCCGATGTTATCGTAATGCATTCTTTTTGTTACAGGAATAAAAGTTTTCATATCAGGATACCATAACAACGAAGTATTGTACGAAATGTAATGTAAAATATTCAAAGCTTTTATAATATCAAGATTTTATTTTTTTATACTGTGGTGTATTAAAGATGATGTATTGTGTTCAATGCCTGTATGAGATAAATTCATATAATAATAAATAAATCTCATTGGTCGTTAACTTAATAAGAAATTTAATACAACATCATTAGTTAATTTTAAGCGTATATTTTAGTAAAATCAGATCTAAATTAACTATTGTAATTAATAGGGTTTAAATTTGTTTATAAATGCTTTATTATAGTAAATGTTTCTTTTTCTGATAATCATATACATATTGATGACATTCAATATGAACGCCGAAGCTCTCCAGTTAGAGGCAATTGAAATTCGCCAGATCCAAAATCTATTTTTGTTTAAAGGGCAACGACTCGAGACGATAATTTATCGCTGATTTAAAAACATCATTGAATTGAGATATGTTCGTACATTGGTCTATGATAATATGTAATTGGGGAACCGGCATAAAGAAATATATTAGGCAAAATCCAATCCAAAAGCATACATACAACATAAATAATTAAATTAATATCCTAAGCTTGTCATACATAATTATGTGTATCTATGTATATTATTAATTATTATGTGTATATTAAATGATTATTATATGTAGAGTAACAAAATGTTACGCTACTAGTGACGAACTCGAGCGTACAGTCACATTATTTTGATTGTTTAATCACTTTAACGATTCACTGATACCACTTTTTTTCAAATATCGATACTTTCATTATGTTACAAATCAATTTACTCGACGATGATGATACGGGTGCTAGCCATTTTCCTTTAAAACTTTCCATACACGCGTATGGTTGACACCGACTTGATGTCCCACCGAGCGCATGCTTTGCGTAGGGTCCTGTCGAAAAATATCTAATATGTGTTCCTCTAGATCGTCATTTTTAACCCCCGGCCTTCCCGCATTAGCACGTTGTTGTTCACGACCATCGACATTTCCGAAATTGTATATGCATATATGAAGACGCTGAAATGTCTTAAGTGACGGTAATGGTATGTTTCTTGGAGAAGCAAACAGTTCGTCATAAAGTCTACGCAATTCCGTATAATTACAATCACATTTCCCTAGACGCATTAACGTATTGAAATATTCCTGGTTGGAGTACATTTTATAAAATAACACAATTTTATAAAACCGTAAACTAAAACTAATCCACTCGGAAGAAATTTCCATGAGGAACTAACTAATAATTTTTTTTTATTAAAAGGGCTTCATAGGCTCGAATAAAAAATATCGATAAATGAAAATATCGATATTTAAAAAATCATAACAATAAATAAATACTTAATATTCATATTATTTCGATACTTATTTTGAAATATCAAACATTAATATTATTTTTGATTGTAAAACACCATTTTTAACAGAAGTAGATTAACGATTTATCCTAATAATACAACATAATTAATTTACCTGAAGAAGTTCCAAATTATGATATTGATTAATAATATTTATTATTAATAAAAGTTATTTTAAATGAAATTATTTTAATGTGAAAAGCATAACAATTTATAGAAATATTGAAACTATTAATAGAATATTTATCGATATACCTAATTTTTAAACCTGCAAATCTCTATTCGAAAAACTAACAAAAGACGCGTCGCGCCACGCCGGCGCCCCGGCATGAATAGCCGCGCGTGCGCCGGCGCGACTATACAGCGCCTTAACCGTTTATGGGTCACATGTTTGAAACATTTTTTCAAATAATGTCGATTTAAAACTTATTTAGCCTATGCACTGTAACTGACCTCTGCTTGATATTTTTTAAGTTATACTATTTTTAATAATAAGCTTATACTTATATGTATAAGTCACGCAGAATGGAATAGACAAGATTGTCAAAATACAAAAGACGTTCAAAACTACTTATATTTAACTTTATGACGTACGTTTTTTATTTGTATATATTATTACCTCAATAGTAAAAATACATGTGTACTTTTAAAAACTAATGATAATTAATATGATCATTTAACATTATTGGATTGAGCGTTCTAACAGCCAGCGATATGCTCGCTTGAAACACGAGCGTTCCCCTCGCTACTAATGTTTGTATAGAGATGTGACCATCATTTTATTATAGTACAGAATTTAAAAAATATTTTAGATTATATTGAAAAAAATTACCAACCAATTATTAATTTAGAGAAAATTTTTAGTTTATATTGAAAATGTCACCAATCAATAATTAATTTAGAAAATATATAATAATGGTTTCCCTTCCCCTACATTTCACTATCTATATACAAGAACATAGCGTAAAAAGCGTATAAAGCGAAATTTAAAGTAAGAGAATAAAATAAACGAAAAATTACAATGCAACAATAAAAAAAAATACGAAACCAGAATTAATTATATTAATATTTAAAATGTAAAACAAAAAGTCCTGTGTTTTAAGAACTACAAGGTCATCCTACTAGTACTAAGCGACGCCATTTTGTAACGATGCATTGCCGCGATCCCCTCGCAGCGCGTCAGTCGCTCGTCGAACGCTGTCCGTGTTGAAAGCCATTACGTTATACAAACATAACATAGACATATATATTATTTACATACAATGGTGACCATGCAGTTTGAATACGACCCAGAACGTCTCATAGAGGAGATCAAAAAACGTCCCGGTATATGGGATTTTGATAATATAGAATACAAGACGAAAAGCACGCGGCACAAGTTGTGGGCGGATGTTGTGAACGAACTTATAAAAGACGATGTTACGATAACGAAGAGCGAGAGGAGAGAACTAGGTAAGAAAAAGGGGTGACAGAATTATTATAATGACAAAACATATACTTAACTGAAATAATATTACTTATACTTTATGTATTTGTTGTATAAAAATAATAATAAGTTAATATATTAAAATATTTATTAAATATATTGCTTAAAATGCATTTATCTGCAATTCTACTATGTATAGTATATAGTGTCTTTATAATTCCTATATATGTATAAGTAGTTTGTCTTGAAGAGTATTTATATTATGAACTTTTATAAATATCATTGTTTGTTTTAATCAAAATATAATTGTTAGATTTTTATAGTGATACAACTAAAAACGTTTTTATTTTAGAAATACAACTTCAGAAGAAATGGAAAGGCATCAGGGACTGTTTCCAGAAATACTTAACGAATCCTAACAAATCAAAACGTCCATACTTATATAGCAGACAATTACAATTCCTATTCAAAGACTCAAAGGACACGCAAAACAACGAAGCCGGTTCAAGCGAATCAGAGGAAGGTCGGACTAAGACTGTATGGAAACCCACGAAAAAACTAAGTCTCAAGAAAGAGGGCTTTAGTGAGGAGTATCAAGCCGTGAAAAGTATCGACAACGATGATTATCGATCAAACGAGGAAGTATCGATGGAAGTGCCAGTCAAACACAGCGGTGGGCATGGTAAAAATGCAACAGAAGAATTCGCTTTCGCATGTGTAGACACACAGAATAGAACAGAACAGGAAGATCCGGACAAACTTTTCCTTTTATCACTTCTACCACATATAAAGACTATACCAGAGGAGATGCGATTAAACGTCAAAATGGACATCATGCAAGTACTGAGAAATGGAAATTATCAATCGGTTTCTGGACACGACATAATTTGACCAACGCGAATATATAACTACGACTTGGTGTTAAATATGATTCTCTAAAGAAGTGCAGTGCGGTTAAGAGTACTTTATAAAAACAATGTATAAGAATTTCAGTGTAAATTTTGTACTAGTGAAGGCAAAAATATAAGAAATTATTTTTTTATAAAATCTACATGTCTTTCTATGTATTTTTAAATAAGCCTACTACTATACTAATAAAGTTTATTGATATAATATTGTAATTTTTTTTGGCTTACCTCAAAAAATTAAAAAAAAATCTGGCATTTTTAATACAAACACATATATTTTGAATAAATTATGAATCAATTGAAAAATAAAGTACTGCGTATACAGAATCCAAATGCTATGCTTTTATTACATTCATCTAATTTGTCACAGAGTTACGCTATTTTCTGTTCATCATCGTAAATGACAGGTTACAATCATTATGCTTACTCCCAGTTGTCATCACCACGCTACATACATTAATAGTTTTTCTTGATAATAATAGCATTAATGTAGGAAGTTGAATAAGAAATGGGTAACACCTACTTAGTGACGTACACTTGGACTATGCATACCTATAGGAAGCTGCTTTTTATTATTTGTTTCATAAGAATTTGTTATAATTTATAATGTTTATGTTACATTCGCAATAATATATCCAAAGAAGACCGGTCTATATTAAGAATGAAATATTTAATTACTCGAGAACGTAGTGTGTATGCTATGCGTCAATTTAAAAGAATGTTCTCATCAACGGTTTTATAAAAAATCGCGATATTCAATCATTAAGATAAGAATGTGGTTATATAGAGTTTAAAAATAAACATTTAAGTTTTGTTAGTGCGAATTTTTATTTTTAATTCTTAAGAAATATAAAGTACCTACCTACTGGTTAGGTGGTAATGAAGAAATTTGAATTTTTTTACTGTTTTTCGTTACTTAAAAGCACAAGAAAATTAAGCTTCCTTTGTAAAGAAAATAATTATGTCTTGATAACCCGCATAATTTGGAAACGTATGTTACCCTGAAGAAGAGTCGGAGTTCATTTTCAAATTATTTTTAAAATAATTGGAAGATTTAATAATTAATTACACCCTAAGAAAAAATATATGGAGCCTAGTTCCATATTTGTAAAACCCATATAAAAATAATTAATTCCGAAATCGTAACCGAAACTATGCATAACCGTAACCGAATCCATTCGAAACTGTAACCGAATCTATCTATAACCGTAACTACGTCTAACCGATTTTTTGTTATTGACAGACACTAAACACATATCTATATAAACAAAACCTCATTGACCACAGTCTACTAAAATGTATAACAAAAAATAGTTTGATAACCGTGACCAGGCTAATAATTTATACAATATTTTTTACACTCAATATTACTAGGAATGACTTCTGACATTTATAAAAAATCGTTTATAATTTGGACATTGCTGAGATTATTATTTATAAGTAGTATGATTTATTAAAATCTTCAATATTTGAAGTACATGAAATATGTAAACAGAATAGGTAAACAGTAAATACTCTGACAAACGCAGTTTGAATAATAACGATCTTTATAAGCAATCTATTTTAATGAAAGATACCTATCAAGTATATTGATGAATAAATGAGTTCGATTAGACGTAAATAATGATTATATTAAAATTAAATGACCACAAGACTAAATAGTTAAGACTAATAATAAATAGAGATAATTCAAAGTAATTATTTCTTTAACAAGTTTTGGTATAAGGTACACAATAGTGTTTGTTTCACAGCGATCGTTTAAAAGACGCCTCATATTATCGTCGGAGCGTTCGCAATCCGCGCGTTCCCCCACCGTCCGCGCAGTTCGATACGTATAATACAACGGTGACCATACTTCTTAGTGCATGTTATACCTACGAAGACGTCTTAAAAACCAGTTTAAAATCCACATTGCAAATTTTCAAATATTATAAAACCTAAGACGACTAATTTTAAGAATAGTACAATAACATCTATAACAATCGTTTGTTATATGTTTTTACCTAGAGACATATTTATGGTGGAATATAAAAATATTTATTAACCGATCCGAATGTAACAAAAACCGCATTGTGATTGTAGAATTTATATTTATGACATAAATAATGAATGAAAAGAGAAATAAAATATGTTCTGTTAATCAAGGATGTTGGTCACCGTAACTTTACACAAACCGCGGCGCCATTTTGTAAAGTACGCCGCGTTCCCCCCGCCGCGCGTCAGTCGCTCGGCGCACGCCGCTCGTGTATACAAGCGGACGGTTAACGCTCTCATTGTTTGTACGTCTTTATATTATCATTTTATGACCATGATGCAGTTCGAATACGACCCAGAAAGTCTCATAGAGGAGGTTAAAAAACGTCCAGGTATATGGGACTTCGATAACGTTGACTATAGAACTAAAAGCACTCGTCACAAGCTATGGACGGAAGTTGTAAACGCGCTCATGTCGAGCGATGTCAAGATATCGAAGAGCGAAAGGAGGGAATTGGGTAAATTGTTTTATTGAACATTAACATTAGTACGTTATTATCAAAAGAAATTGGGCTACTGATAAGTATGTTTACTTATCACATAATATAGTAAAAGTTAGTCAACTAGAGTTTTTTATATGGTAGCCGAGTTTCTAATACAAATTAAAATCTATTTATGATTATGACATTATTAAATATCATTGGTAATTTATAATAGTTGTATTATCCTAGAACTGCAGCTTCAGAAGAAATGGAAGAGCATGCGGGACTGCTTCCAGAAATACGTCAGTCATCCAAACAGAACTAAAAGGCCGTACATATATAGCAAACATTTATCATTCTTAATTAAGAACCAAAAAGAAGTACCGCAAACCGAAACCGGTTCCAGCGAATCCGAGGAGGGAACGTCCAGAAAAACATCGTGGAGACGAAGGAAGAAACTTAAACTCGCCAGGGACAGTTCCGACGATAATGACATAGATAAAGATGACTGTAGGTCAAACGACGGAGTCACGATAGAAATACCACTCAAACAACCCACATACAAGCCGGTTATTGACGAATTCGCATTCGCCAGCGTCGATAGCCAGAGTAGGACCGAACAAGAGGACCCTGATAAACTTTTCCTCCTATCATTACTACCACATCTGAAGTCTGTACCCGAGGAGATGAGGTTGAACATCAAGATGGACATCATGCAAGTGTTAAGAAACGCTAATTATCAGTCACAGATGATACACAAAATAATATGAGTCTTGTGAAATAGTTGTTATAAAAACATGTCGTTTTATTTTGTTATAAATTTGGTGATAGATTTAAAATTTTTATACTTTGTTATTTATTTTTTCGGACTTATTAATAAAGAAATAAGCCTTTATCACGCCTCAATTTATTTCATCATTGTTTTCATGTTTTCCTTGTACAATTCAAATTGTTTTTCAATAGCCTTACTTACCTGAGATCTAAATATGTTAGCGACTGCAATCCTCCCACACTATCTGGTATACTTCTTATTATATTCTGTGATAATAATAACTTTTCTAAGTATATATATGTGGTCACTTCCTCTGGCATTTCACTGAAGCGATTTTTGGATAAATCTGGAACAAAGGTTTTCATTATTATAGAATTTTGTTATTTGTTTCCAAAGACTAATATAGTTACACACATAGTAATTTACTAGCCAATATCTGTTTCGTAGGGGACGTATAAAGTACTAAGGGAAACAATATATCCTTTTATGAGTAACTCTCGTTTTACGATCACACTAATGGTTAACCATGAAAAGATCGTAATACGCGACGCTCTCAGTATAACTAAATATAACTAATGAATTTTACACTAGACTAAAATAAATAAATAAATAAAGATTTCACTTGAGTTATGAACGGTGATCTTTGTTCAAGAAGTTTTAAATACATTTTTATTAGAACAAAACATAATCCACACACCATTAAATTTAATAGCTTCTGATTTTAAGATGTACATGAATAATTATATTTACAAGAAGCAAATAATTAAATTAAAAAAAAGGCTTAGCTCAATTTTTATTCATTATTTTTGTAAAAAAATATAATATCTAATTCTCAATTAAAACTAAGATAATAAATGTAGTTTAATTTCTATAACACAAGATTGATGAAGTATTTTTGACGTTGCAATAAAAAGCACCATAAGGAGGCGTAGTTTTTACATAGTTATATATACGTCATTACGGAAACTTTTAATAGGTTCGTTGGCATCGAGTCTGCTCAGCTGAAACTCTGATATGGCTTGAGATTGGTTTGTAGTGATATATGTATATATGTGTCAGGAGTTTAACATCAAATCTTCTCATTATTTTACTAAAAATGAGACTGTAAGCTTGAGTTTAACAGCAACAATTCTATTTAGATATAATAATTTCATAAAAACCATAAAAGTGCTAACTTTTTAAATAATTTAAAAACTATGGTTTGTTAGCATTACAGAACTTTCGTCATTTCTTTATCTATATCCGACTTCAATATCAAGAAATAGAACAGAAGTAGAGTAGAAACTCTACTTTTTAAAACATGAACAGTATTGAATAATACATTATTATCTCCGAAATCTATTAGGATATAAAAAATGTAAAAAAATCGTGTGTTGTAATGTCGATGGCGTTGCTGAAATAATAATATACCTTTAAATTCCAATTTAAGAAACAAAATCAAATCACGAGCCCTCACCTATAGAAGGATAAGGAACGTTATAATGTATCAAATCATCAAAGCTACATGAAAGCTAGAACCAACATTCTATTTACAATACTCAAAGCTGGTATTAAGTGTATGTAAACGGGATATTATCCAGTATTAATTAATGATATAGCGCTATTTCCTGCCGGCTATCATGATTATAGACCGAGTAGTGACTCAGTAAATGAATAATATCTCCGTAACAATAATCCTTGTACTGCCGAGCAACAGTTACATATAAAGAAAACCTTATCTCACAAAATTCTAAACAAATATATAAATGGGAACTTATATTATAATTAAAACTCTAAAGCTAAAAACAGTACAGTTTTTCGATGATGTAACGAAGCCGAGCAGGCGACCGTTAATCTTAACAAGATAACGTAAACACAGCTGATATTGACTGCATTCGATGGAAACGTTATAAACATTACTCTTAGTATATGTAACAAACGAAGATTATAAACTAAAAGATGAATTATGGAACAAATCTATCTTCGTGTTCATACACTCTAATAAATTAAACTACTAACAATGTTCTATAGCAACTTTTCTAAATGGCCAAGTCAAATCAATCATTGTTCGAACCATGGCAAAGTCTTAGCATTTTATTGATTACTTTGAAAGCTTAGTGTGATATTAAGATATATTTAGGTACGCTGAAGGGCACTAGGGAGCAACAAAAGGGCACCATATAGTGTAGTGTATTTACACTTCAATGCCACGTTAAGGTCACAAACTATTTCCATCTAAGTTTACCTTTAGTGAATATACATAGGCTATTAAATGTATACAACTTAGAATAATGCGTCAAAGGATATTTTATAGGGTACAGAAATACTCGTCTCTCCCGGGCTACCGCTCGAAAGAAGTTTAAGTATGAAAGCTCTCGTTTTACTCCAGGTCGTTGTCTGCTAGATGTAATTCAAATTAATTCCAAGTTGCTTTTTAACTAGAAAACAAACTGTTTTTTTATGACGATATCTAGATAAATAAAACTATGGTTTCCTGATTACGCGCATTTATTACATATTTATGATATACTACTTTTTTCTAAAATAACTTTCAATCGTAATTTTCGAACCAGAATAAATTCATTTATATGTAATATTTTGCAGATTAAAATCAACGACTTATACAGAAATTCCCTTATAAGTGACGTAAGTATGATGATTCAGGGAAACGATAGCTATGTCCTGTTTTAATCTTGATACGATTGTTTATTTAGGTTCCAGATATCTTTATTGATTCTCGCGATTCTGATAACCTATCTTATGCAACTTTCAGGCCATTGAATTTCCAAGTGGTAATAAAAATCTTAACCCATATTTTAGAACGCGAATATGAGAATACGAATGTTCGTTCACATATGCTTTGTTCTCAGCCTTCTGCGTCCACAATCTATATTTCGCAATTAAACGCTCAGCCAGCTCGCAGATGAGACAAGTGAGTGGTCTGTAACATTAGAATCTCTCCTTTTGTACTTCCCAAGTACCATTTGCGTTTAATTATAACAATATATAGACGTGCATGTTTAAACTGAAATTCAATTTGAATCCTTCATTGTTGTTTCAGACTACAGTCCGTAGACGGAATTCAGAATATTGTAAAATTAGATTTATTTGAACTTGGCAAAACATCTAGCATGTTTGTAAGATAAATTTCGGCTTTGAGTCTTGAGTTTTGCATATATCGTCTCGGTCATTTTTTAATTCGTTAGATGTCAACAGACGGCATGCCAAAACACTCTTACATAAGCCAATTTATTAGACTTAAGTTTTATAATTTAAGAGAAAGTATACAATTTTTTGACATACGACGAAAATAAAAATCACAACAAAAACACATTTAATTCTATAAGAATAAGAGAAAATGAAATTCCAATAACGTGGTGTAAAGTTCATACAACTGGAAGCGTCCTTGAAAAATAACCGTCACTACCGCGTGGCTTTAATGAGCTTATTTAAACGTACTTGGCACTAGAATATAGATGAACAAAAAAAAATAACCAGTTTTAGTTGGTAACACGAATAAACATCTTATGTCAGATTAAAAATTCAAATATATACGTTACTTATCTCAACGATATTTGAAATATTATGTGTTTGCGAATCTTGCGTTATGTTCGAGACTAGATTGTTACGTAATATAATGCGCTTGTACAGAGTTGTCGTGCCAAGTCTACAGCGGTCTTTGGGACTGGGGCCTCCACAACCTTGACCGACGATTGGAAAATTAATGTATTGTTACATTTACTAACAGTGAGTACGATCATCTACATCAGGGTCACACAATTGCGAACATTAGAAAAACAATTTATTTTCTGTCATACGAATAAAGTGTCATTTAAAAATTGATTGTTCATCTTTAAGAAATATGTTGCCAGAGGTCAATATTGTTAATATAACTATTATGTAAGTACATATTACAAAATTGTAAATTAAGCACCGGATTTAGAGTTCTCGTTTCAAAATATGAAGAATATCTTATAATAATAATTAAAATAAATGAACGCAGTACATCACATTAAATGTATCGCTTCACAAGTTATATAAATGGACAGCCAGCGATTCGGTCATCAAAGTCGTTTAATTAACGAAATCTTTACAGAAATAGGGCACGGAAGAGTTAAAAACAGTTAATTTATGTCTAAGAAAATACAGAAATGATAACAATATTTATTTTGTCCAAATTCGAAATGGAGTGTGATTTTATGAACCACATTTATCGTTCTAAAAACATTTAATATACCTGTTAGTTATGTTAAAACATAAATGTTACAAAAAATACTATTGAAAATCGCCTGGTTTCAATATTGAGGAATGTCGGATGTGTCATACGAGACTTTGTACTACATTTTATACAAACATTAATAGCTGTTAAGGAAATCATCTTCAATAAATAAAATGACAATAAGGACAACTTTAGTACATCATACTGGATTCAATTTATAAACATCAAGAAACGAGTAAATACAAAAATGATGTCAACGAAACACTGAACAATTCTAACAAGTCATATTTAATCAAAACATTTCTATCACAGATGATTAAGTCACCGTCATATCAAAGTAAATATTATTCAAATATATTCGGATGTTATCACAAGACAGACATTTCGTTTCTAACGAGGGCGAGCGAACTCATACGAATGTTATATTTTACATTCCATAAAGTTAACACAATTGCCAGGGCGCCGACTTTTTAGCCAACATAAACATTAACCTAACAGATCTCTTGCTCTACATCTGCCAAGGTTTGCCTTGTTAAGAAAAAAATATAACAAAATAGGTACATTGTATAATATAATATGTAAATTAACTTGGATATTGTCAGAGCCACGCTGTGATGTCAACAATAATTATGTATGTTATAATTAATATTGGTCACATTAATTGAAGATTTAAATAATAAAAATTATAAGATAAGATTTATTTCAGTGTCTGAGTATATACTGCATTTGTTGCTATTCCAACTCTTGGAGTATGTCCTTAGTATTGATTTTATTTATACTACTGTTTGTACGAAGGGGAATAAGTAACGGGAAACGTACACTACATATAATAAGTTCCACGTGCCGGCTGATCAATACGCCTGCCGAGACGCCGGCCGGCGCGACATGCCGTTTCACCCCAAAAACAGCTGATCCCAACACCCTCCCCCACACCTGGTTCGTTCACCCGTCACCCCGCACCTACCTTTAATGTATCTGCGAAAAATTCCCCTAATTTCACAAAGACTACAAGAAAATCGAAGTCTTCGAATGTCGTAAATCGTACGTTTCCGTTGAGTTGCATTCTATAAGTACGAAAATCTAGTTGGCAACGCACCAAATATTCAAATATCACATTGACACCCCGGACAAAATGAGTTCTAGTAGAGGCTATGGAATAAACAAAGATAATATGTCATATAAAGCAGCTAGTACATCAAATACAACCGAGGTGAGAGACGGCTACACTCCACAACAACAACAGGAGTATAGCAAGTACCTTGGCAAACTACAACAGGAATTTGAAAACCGATGGTGCAAAAAAACTAATTCTCATACATTTTCTGATTACGAACGTGTGCGAACACTGGGAACCGGTGCATTTGGTAGAGTTATATTATTAAAACATAATAAAACACAAAAATTCTATGCCATGAAAGTTTTGGAGAAAGAAAAAATTATGAAAATGAAGCAAGTCGATCACACGCTGTACGAAAAACGAATTTTAGAAGCTATAAGATTTCCATTTACAGTATCGATGGAATTTAGTTTCAAAGACAACAGTTATATTTATTTTATAATGCCATTCGTTGCTGGAGGTGAAATGTTTAGTCACCTTAGAAAAATGCAGAAATTTGAAGAGTCTCTGGCTAAATTCTACGCAAGTCAAGTTATATTAGCTCTAGAATATTTACACTTTTGCAATTTGGTATACCGAGATCTAAAGCCTGAAAATATATTGATTGACAGGAATGGCTACCTAAAAATAACTGACTTTGGTTTTTGTAAGGTACTGCAAGGTAGGACTTGGACTTTGTGTGGAACTCCAGAGTATTTGGCACCAGAACTAATATTGAGTAAAGGTTATGGATTTTCTGTAGATTGGTGGTCTTTTGGTGTTCTGTTATATGAAATGAATGCAGGCTATCCACCGTTCTATGCAAATGATCCCATGAAAACCTACGAAAAGATAGTCGCTGGAAAATATAGATGTCCTTCAAGCTTTAACAGTGATTTAAGAGACATTATAAGGAATACACTTCAAGTAGACATAAGTAAGCGTTTCGGTGTTATGAAAAACGGAGTCATGGATTTCAAGAATCACAAATGGTTTAAGGGTATAGAATGGGATGCGATTTTAAATTGCAAATTTCCACCGCCATTCATTCCGAAATTTAAACATCCCGGTGACACGACAAACTTTGAACGATACACCGAGGAACCTATAAAACCATCTTCTTACTGTAGATTTGAATCTGAATTCATTGACTTTTAGACATTTATGAAATTTTGCATTAAGTAACATTTATATTTAATTGTAATTTCTAATGTTAATGCTCCTTCTATATATTATATTATACATACAAATAGCCAAATAAATTGTACGTATAAAACTATAAGTGTTTCTTCAATTCAAAACACAAAAAAGGTCGAGTGTAAAGTCACAAACACATGCCATGTTTTTAAAATAACATCCTCTTCTAAGACATCTTATCTCCATATCTTGTCATTTTGTTTGCAGTCGATTTGAATACATAATTAAGCACGTGTGAGGGGCTGCTCTTATGACATGCGCCGGCGCATCGACATACAGAAGGGGATCTGATTTAGTAGGGCACACGACAAAGCTATTTTTAAATCTCATATCAATGCATAAGATTATAAAGTAAAATAATCACATCTTGGTATATTAATATTTTTTAACAATGTTTGTTGAGTCGATTCAGAATGGGTACTTAATTATTTTATTACAAAACGTGCTACATGAACATGTTTGTCCTAAAAATAATACCATGGCACATGCAAAACACATTGTATAGTCTAAATTTGTATTTTATAGTTCTTTCGTGTGCGACCTAAATCTATTTTGGACTGACAATTTTAGTGTGGCTAATGGGAGAGTGTTTATAGTAATGTAACGGTGCTCGCTTCCAAGTAGCACCACTTATAATTAATTATGGAGCTAATGATGCGGATATTACGTCACCACGGATATACGGGAATGTTGGAAGCAAAATAAAATTTTTGACAGTATATAAATGTTGCAATTTAATCATATTGAGTATGAGTCATGGTCTCGAAAGTTGAAACAATGGCGTCCTAGCGGTCATGGAACCAGAGTTCGCAGCCAACCAAGTGGAAACGAAAGGAAACGCAGTTCCTTCGACTCAACATCCTCGAAGCTTCAAAAAGTTTTATATTACAAATAGAGTAAACCAAACGGTGAAACGACGATATTGAAACTTGAACCAATTTTATGAGTAGATACCTAACGTGTCTTTTATATAAATTACACTGATGACATAAAATTTACGTTACTTTTAAATTTATATTTTTAATTTGATGTTAGATAAAATGTGTAAAATTATTCGTTATAATTAAAATTTATCGCGAATAGGTCAAGGCGATTCAATAAACTCGTTTTTGATAGTATTTATTGTGTCTCAATATCATTACGAGTAAATATATTAAAGATCACATACAGTGAAGGAAAATATACTGAAAGGCCACCACACAGTTCTAGTATTTAAATATAATGGACACCTCTACTTAATGATAATAAACACCATAATGTTACAAACAGCTGTTTCATATTATGAGTTATCATAGCGTATGGCTTTGACAATTTATGAAAATTAAGTTCAAATGTCTAAGCCATAAAATACACTATTATATATGAGATGTTTATTAGCCAATCTTATTTATGATATGTTTTCGTACACCAAAAAATATTGTATGCAATATGAATTGAAAACTGGCGTTCAAGAATTAATATCCGTTTAATTTACATTAAAAATAATTACATAAGTGACGTTTTGTTTGATGACGTCACTATAAAATAAAAACTGTTATTTGATTGATATGACAACCAATAATTTAATTTTGTATTGATGTTGATGGACATTAGTTGATAAATCATTAGGAAACTAATAATAGCTTATAGATGAAATCAAATCGTCGATACTCGATATTTCGTATTGATAAAATAAAATGATAATTACCAATTCAATAGACATTCTTTAAAATGAATACTGTTATGTAACTGTGAATATATGAATTGCTCAACTGAGAACATAAAACAAAATTACACAACCAAAGGGCTAAGAAAGCACGCCTTTAAGAGCTATCGAGCTATTGATAGACCGACATAAGATAGCGCTTATGATAGGGTCATCGTCACTGATACAAGAAAATAATTAAGATTTTAAATATAAATAACGAAACATAAAAAAATCATTGCCAAAACAATGATGACGGCAAGCAATGATGCTAAAGTATCCGCAAAAATATTTATATTCATTTAAAATATATAAATATTATATAGTTTTAAAACAAACACTTAAAATAAAGCTATGGTTCGTCTTTCAATTGCAATTTTTTTTGATTTTTTTTTCAAGTTTCAGTGTTATATAAAACTTATTATTGGCAGCCCTGTTTGAAATGTTTAAGTACAAAGCAGTTGTTAACTGGATGTTAGATATTGAGGTTGCGAAGACTGCAGTCGGCGATAGCTTAAAGGGCGATATGAGAACAGCTTGAGAACAGCTTGAGAACAGCTTGAGAACAGCTCTATATCTATCTTGATCTATTTGACAGGTTTTTTAATTGGACCAGTCAAACAATCTAATTAAAGACGTACAACCCAGCTAAAACATACTTTACGAATTCTCAATATAATATATTTGATTGTGACATCCCATTCACTTCTTGACCGCTGTATTGCTAAAGTAATTAAATAAGTACTTTGGTATTTATATGATAATTACTTATATTTCTGCAAAATTAATAAAGATGTCACTAAAATTTATGTCTTATAATAAATCATGTTACAAATATATGTATGGTACATAAATTTAATTTCTTTAGCAATTGTATAGAGATTCTGTTGCGTATTTTCCAGACTGAATATGGGTTAAATGCTTTTGAAGAATTACGAGAGTTAAAAATATATAAAAAACAGAATTGTTTTTAAAACAACACACCTAATAAATTGATTTCTTTTTTCATTCACGCAAAAAGACCAATGATTTAACATACTTAATTGTAACAAAAAAATAAATATTGAACAATTAACAAGTAAAATAAACGTAAAAAACTGAATGAAAATATATTTTATCTTTATATAAATATCCATATCCATAAATAAAATAAAAATATTATGTATTTTTCGAAACCGTGCCAATAGTGCCAATTATTTTGAATAAGCGATGCGAAACCCAGCCACTAAACCAAAACTGTTAGTTAAAGAGATCCGTTTATCTTCGTAGTCATCGCGTCCTCATCTGGAGAAGTAATTTAATCCAGTTAATCTGCTCAATGCACTTCTCACGATTAGTTGATTATCAATGTTAAATGCATTAGAAATCGCTTGTATAAATTATTCTCTTGCCAATTAAAACACTATATTCTATAATTCTATCTTATTTTTAATACGCACATGAAAACTTTTTATTCGTTCGTAATAAAATCACGCAAATTGAGTGACATGGCCACGCTATGTTGCTGGCGATGTTACAATAGGCATGCATACTAATTTATTACAAAAAAGGATGACATCCTATCAAATGCAAATGACGAAGAGCAACAAGACAATAGTGGCATATCGAAGCCTTCAGCGCCAGGCAGGTTAGCTCATCAATATTCCTACGACCAAGCTGAGTTATGAGGTGAATAAAAATTACGAAGTCACTGTCGCTAAATGATCGTGGAAGGGACACGGGCGTAGCCATATTAGATTTACAATATTCTATTCTGGTGTTCATATGATTAAAAACCTTTTGTACCAACGGGCTGACCTAACGAAGCATAAAATGGAAATTTAAAAGGGTTTAATTTGGGATCTCCATGCCCTTAACCGCTATTAAAAATACACAGAGGCTGTGCAGGAGTGCTATAAAGATTTATATTTAATTCAGTTTCTGAATTCATTGGAGCAGACTAACAGGCTTTGCAATATTAAGAACGAGCTTAAATGGGCCAATTTACTTACTCACCGTGTCAAGGTGTTCCTTGTGAGCCCATTCTTTGATTTAAACAGATAAAAGAAGCCATAGTTTGACGCTATATACATCTGTTCTTATAATAAGAGTTTACATAGTCTAGAATATTATTTTTCGATTTATAAAACGAGAAAGAAAAACCTTCCAAAACGGCAGTTTTAATAATTTATAATCACATTGTCCTGAAGTTGTTTTTACATTTACATTAACCAGGAACGCAGATATGAAAGCACGAAATTGTAAACAACAGACCGTAATCTACAATTTGTTTCTCCCAACAAACCCACGATACGCCCACACATAAAACAGGTTTCGAGTGCCAGAGTGTCGCTTTTGAAAGAGAATTTGGAGATCATTGATATTTGCAAGGCGCCACTTCGATAAACGATTCTTTCCACATAAGTAAAACACTTTTATTACTTTAACCTATCTAGTATTTTATGTGCAAATGTATTGGTGTGATAGTCCCCTTACATCCGGAGTCGACGCCTGAGCGAGCACGTTTATGCACCTGTCGCCATCATTATATACTTTTCTATAGAAAATTGTGAGACTTGTACCATGAACAAAGCTGAACAAAGTTCAAACGTATGCCCCATTTAAGGTCTATTCATATTTTATGAATTTTCGTCTCATCTCAAAAGTACCACCCATACAGAATTAATAATTTCGATTTTATTTCCTTTAAAACACTAAAGAATAGAAAAAAATATCTTTCAATATGTGTTACATCAGATATAATCGGTTTTTGAATGGTTAAATACGTTAAATAAGACTTGAATTCATTACCTAACAAATATCACAGATTTTACACAACTAGTGTTTTTGAAAGTAAAAGTTTTCGCAAGTTTTCTAGACAGACTTAAAACATCATTTGACTAGACTATGACTGAGAATAATTTTTAGTAGCAATATTTTATTACTTACTTTCGTATTTTATTTCTACTTTTACAAATAGACTCGTAGCAACTTGTAAAGATATATCTAGGTATTGATATTAATAAAGTATTTCTATGCTACCAGCCAATGAGTACTTCGAAAGTGCGACAAAAATTGGGATTTTTTAAAAATAATTTTAATGCCATAAAAGCTTCATGAACAATGTCCACACAACACGTAACACGAAAGTGGGTTTAGATTAGATAAATCACGATAACAGCTTTGTCAGATGTATATCGTATCGTTACTTTCACCTCATTTTACGACGTTTTCATTTCCAATGGATTTGATCGATAATTGGAATTTATATCGATACACACGCGACGTTTTTTACAATGCACGTAGATCCAACTTTTACTAAAGCAATTTTAAAGTTATATATGTAATACATATTATATTTTCTGCTAATATATTTTTCAACCAGGCCGGTTAAGGTTTAAAATTTAAATCATACTGCTTCGCCAAAAAATATATATACTATATTAGCATGTCTGATAGTATAGCAACAGATAACGCTAACGAAACTTGTTCTAAATTTAAAAAAACAAACAATAATAGTATTTTAACGACCGTATTTATTATGCATCCCATCGACAATCAGAATAACAAAACCACTTGTGTAACCCCAAGCTCAAGTATCTACTGTTTTAACTATCCAATGACGTGTTATGATATACAGCTGCGTGATTTATAAAGCCCTTTGCATAGAAATAGATTTGTAACAAATGTTCTCCCATTAACTAGTTTTATATGAGCCACTTCAACACGTGAAGATGTCGATTGATTAAGAGCGCGAGTAATCCGCTTCACTCTATTGAATTGAGATTAATATATAACTTTAAGTTAGGCTATGCTTTAAAAGAGACTATTTTTGAATATCTTCCAAATTTACCTTATATTTTATTCATGATACTAAATAATTTACATTTAATTTGGAAGTGAAATAAATACGAAATTAAAATTAATCAATTTTTTTTTATACTAAAATAAATATATTTATATTGTTTTGTTGATACATTATACAGTAATTATAATAATAACAATTTTATAATGATTGTAATTGAGGTAAATCAAATAAAGCATACTAGGATTTCGGGTTTGATAATTGGAACAACTAAATGACTCTAACAGTCAATCTAAAATAAATAATACAATACTTCCATTAAAGCTATTGCTGATGGAAATAACCATTATGGTGGCACACCCAAATTAATTAGGTTTCAGTAATTTATAGAGACACATGATAACGTCAATACACACCTACATTATAACAAACTTATTAAATGTAACATTATACATTTATGTTTAAAACACAAATACATTAATTTAAATGTGACCACATTTTGTAACATTTCACTTTCTCTTTTTAAATTCTCAGAATATGTAAACTAAAAATAAATTCAGTATTTAAATGTTATCTCATAAATGCTTTGAATGAAAAAATATGAATCAAAATTAGCTTTAATGTAATTAACTTGCCAAGGCATGAAATTATCTTGAAGATGTTTCAACTTAACACTTGAGTTAGAACAGCCTCTTAATTTATGGCCAAGTACAGGCAGCACTTAGAACATCTTTCCCCATTCCAATAAGACATAGCCATTTCATATTTTATATTGTAACTATCTGTGTATACATTATGTATTCATTCCCTTTGATCCAACCCTAAAGGGTGTGCTAAAAGCCTCTTTCAGGTTTACTTTTTATATTAGGGGAGTTTTCAGTCTGATATTATAAGAGGTGTTGAACTTATATACAAGTATCTATTGACTTACATAACAATTATTTTGTATTACAAAATTCGTTATGAATATTGAAGGTAGTTCGAAATTCAAAGATATTTACATATATTGTGTAAAAAACATATTTATATGTGGACATTAAGTATGATAAACAGGAAATTTTGTAGGTTTTTTTTAATTATTTAGGAAAGTAATGAGCTAGTGCAATAAAATAATCAAATATGATTCATAAACGGTCGAAACGGTTTTGTGTTATCCGACGTGCGATCGATCTGTCGACCACGCCGGGTAAACGAAACGAACCGCCGGTAAACAATAACAAAATCCTACACTCATTTACAGTCCGAAGATGACATAAAAAACATCTTAAACATGAAATTATACATGTATCGTGTACAAATGCAACAGGATTTATTTATAAATCAAGACTTACCAGCAACAACTGTATCACTCAAGTCATATTTCACTGGTTTCGGAAATTCTCGCAACTTACGTCCGCTCAATTTTAATTCACCACTCAAATATGCATCTTCTAAGATCCTTTCTAATGATTTCGTTAACTGACTATGAATATTACTATGCCCATTCATATTTACACTCACACCCGGGCCTAACACGGCCATATTCTTTTTAAACTGAAACTAAACTGACATCATTAGGGTTCTGAAGTTGTCTATGATATGGATTATAGAACTGCCAACTTCGTAATAACGAACTTCACTACAGTTCTGTATATTTTTTATAATTTGAAATTAAGTCATAATAAATTTGAAATATCTAATATATATTACATAATTACTTCAAAAATACACAAGATTTTGGTTTTAAAATAGGCCAGGAATCAAAGAAATTTAAGTTAACACAACATACATCTAAATAGTAAATTTTTATACTTTTCAATTTAAATCATAAATATAAAAAAAGGTATCTTTTTATCAATAGATATCTTTGAAGAAGTAATAAATTTTCAGAATCCTATTCTTAAACATTTCGAATTAATAAGGAATAGCGAAAATGAAAAACTTACATGGCAATAAGAATAAAAAAAAACAGTGACATTGACACTGACTTAAATATAACCTCAAAAGTTGAGAGAGGTTCTAGAAGTCAGTGGGGCTCTGATATATTCAATGTTTTAAAATAATATATATTTAACAAAATGACTATCTTAAGTTTGTTTCGGTTAGGAAGCTTATCAAAAGTTACAAAAAGTTTGAGTCAATTACAAGTTGAGGTAAGTGTGAAATCCATGCTATAAAATAATATCGTAAGAAGATCAAAATGTAATAATTTTTACGTAATTGAGTAATTGTGTTTAACTTAGTTCAAAGTTGAAATGTTTAAATGTAAAGTATTATACATTGAATTCTAGAAAGGACAGAATATTTTATAGGCCCGTTTTTCTCAGTTAATACTCCAAAATTATTATATTTTTTTATAGAACTAATTAAGATTATAAACTTATAAGCATTTATTTTTATAGAAATTTTCTTCATACATCAAATATGCAGAACACAAGGAATTGGAAAAAATCAGAAACATTGGTATATCAGCTCACATTGACTCAGGAAAAACTACTCTAACTGAAAGAATACTATTTTACACCGGCAGAATAGATCAGATGCACGAGGTTTGTTAGACACAGTATAATACTATACTTATTTTAGTAAAGTATGAAATTAAATGAATCAACAATATTTTCAATTTAAATTACTATATTATTATATATAAGAATATAAAGCTATGCTATCCGATTTAGGTAAAAGGCAAAGATAATGTAGGCGCTGTAATGGATTCAATGGAATTGGAGCGTCAAAGAGGGATTACTATCCAGTCGGCAGCAACATATACTATATGGAAGGATCACAATATCAATATAATAGATACACCAGGTCATGTGGACTTCACAGTGGAAGTTGAGAGAGCATTACGGGTTTTAGATGGAGCAGTATTAGTGCTGTGTGCCGTCGGTGGTGTACAGAGTCAGACTTTAACAGTTAATAGGCAGATGAAGAGGTATAATGTACCGTGCGTGGCATTTATTAATAAGTTGGACAGAATGGGGTCTAATCCTGACAGGTTATAATAATATATTTATTATTTAACACCAACCATTAATAAGTTTTTCTTGCATCTATATTGTATTCAAGTTTTAATATGTACTAGTTTTTGCCCTCGACTTCGTCCGCGTTAATTTCATCATCTTCTATGTATCTTCTTCTTCTATATATATATAAAAATGGATTGCTGTTCCTTAGTCTCGCTAAAACTCGAGAACAGCTGAACGGATTTATCTTATCTTAGTCTTTAAATGTTCGTGGAGGTTTAGGGAAGGTATAAAAGCTGAAAAAAATTGATTCATTACTGAGAAAACCATAAAAACAGCCCTTTTCTATTTCCCATACCAACGTTTTTTTTGACATTAGATTTGACAACTAACTAATATGTCAATCATTCTGTCGCACTCCAAAACACGGAGATTTATGGCTTACAGGTAAACTCCAAAAATATAAATAAAAAAACGTAATAGACATTTCTTGATTATAGGGCGATACGAAGTTCGTCAGGTCTTCTAGTTGGTAATATGTGTATATCTGACCGGGCGAACTCTATTCCGTCCTAGAGGCCATAAATAATCCGGTTTTTCCTGTTTCAATCGAACAAAATGATTGACATATTAGTTAGTTGTCAAATCTAATGTCAAAGAAAACATTTGTATGGGAAATAGAAAAGTGCTGTTTTTAGGGTTTTCCCGAAAATGAATCAATTTTTCTCACCTTTTAAACCTTCCCTGAACCTCCACGAACATTTCAAGACTAAGATAAAATAAATCCGTTCAGCCGTTCTCAAGTTTTAGCGAGACTAAGGAACAGCAATCCATTTATATATACATATATAGAAGATTAACATCAATTGTTCATAAGTCAATCATGACTGAAGTTATAAGAATATTAAATGAAACTAGTATGTTTGGATTATGCTAAACGATTTTATTTTTGTAAAAAATTACATACTCCCGACATTTCGGCTACTTTTTAGCAACTGTGATCATGGGCACACAAGATGTGATTCACATTGGTTGCTGAAAAGTAGCCAAAACGACTGGATTATGTAGTTTTTCACAAAAATAAAATCGCATAGTATAATCCAAACTAATATTTCATTTAAATGTAGAAAACTCGCGAAAATTTCAGTTCTCATTACATATAAGATATTGTTTAAATATTTCTTAACATGACGTATGCAATGTTTTTCAGAGTTTTAAAACAGATGAGGTCCAAAATGAATCACAATGCAGCATTCCTACATTTACCGATGGGATTGGAGAAGGAATGTAAAGGTATACTAGACCTTGTTGAAGAGAAGGCTATGTATTTTGAGGGGGATTACGGTGAAATTGTGAGGTTGGATGAAGTGCCTCAAGATAGAAGAGCTGAAGTGAAGGAAAAAAGACATGAACTTGTTGAACATCTTTCCAATGTTGATGAAATCTTAGGTAATCATTATTTTAAAAAACATAAAATTAGTAAATTATTAGAATTTTCTTTATTGTGTATTCAATATCAGTATTTTGATTGTCAATAATTTTTATGTTATGGTAATCAATATTTTTATTATCGTGTTATTAATTAGAAAAAATATAATTGTTATTTCTTATCTGTTTACTTCAATATTTTAAGCAAAACTAATGCAAGAACTACTAAAAAAAATCTTTTTAGTTTTCTGTTAGATTGGCTATGAAATTTTACTATGGAGCAAATTACTCCTCATATATTATGTATATACATAATAAATGTCACTATTTTTCTAAAACTCTATAATTTGTGCTTATCATAGTACTAGAACATTCTGTAAGGACAAAATTTTTAACAAATCCAACAACTCATGACTGACTTACTTACAGGTGAGATGTTCCTTGAAGAAAAAGTCCCAACCAACGCAGATATAAAGCAGGCTGTGCGTCGTACAACACTAAAACGGACATTCACTCCAGTTTTAATGGGAACAGCGTTAAAAAATAAGGGGGTCCAGCCTTTATTGGATGCTGTACTAGATTACTTGCCGCATCCAGGGGAAGTTGAAAACACAGCTCTTACTGGCGAGAAAAAGGGAGAAGCGACTACCATAGTGTTGGATCCTACAAGAAGCGATGCTAAGCCGTTTGTAGGGTTGGCATTCAAATTGGAAGTCAGCAAATTCGGTCAACTGACGTATCTGAGATGTTATCAGGGCATGTTGAAACGAGGGGAAACGATATACAATTCAAGAACAGGTAGAAAGGTGAGTTTGATAAGTAGACTATTATCCTTATGACATAAAATTAATTTTATTTTTATAAATGTAAATAAATACGTAAATGGCATACTGACATACTAAAAAGAGATAGATAAAAAATTCTTACATGATTCTATATATTTTTTTTTTGTATGCATGTTACTGTCTAAGAAAAATATACATTTTTTGCTTACAAGCTGACTAAAATATTACTTAATTGAACTACAATATATTAATTTCAAAGTAAATATCCTATCTTGATATTTTTCAGTTTTACTATGAAATTAGTTTTTTGCGACTCATATAAACTATCCTACTAATATTATATTTCGAAAGTTTGTGAGTGTGTGTGTATGTTTGTTACTTCTTCACGCTCAAACGGCTGAACCGATTTTGATAAAATTTTGTATACAGGAAGCTGACGTCCAGGAATAACATATAGACTACTTTACATCCCGGAAATCCCGAAAATAAGCGCGTAACACCGCGGGGCGCAGCTAGTATGTACATATATGTAACACTGTTAAATCATTATATATTGAATGTTTCAGGTGAAAATATCACGTTTAGTCCGAATGCACTCCAACAATATGGAGGAGGTGAACGAAGTGTTGTCTGGTGATATCTTCGCTTTGTTCGGTGTTGATTGCGCGTCCGGTGATACCTTCGTTAACGACAGTAAACTACAACTATCAATGGAATCGATACACGTACCGGATCCAGTTGTCTCCATGTCTATAAAACCCAAGAATAATAAGGATAGAGATAATTTCTCTAAGGCCGTTGCAAGGTATGTTAAATGAAGGAAATAGTTCATGCTTTTTATTGCTATCGACCGAAATTATGTATGAAAATTTCAGAAAACAATCAATATGTTTATGTATATGTTTATAAGTCAGTGGTGACCTAGTAGTTAAAATGTCCGCCTCACATGCATGAGGGCGCAGGTTCGATCCTGGCAAGTACCAATGTGATTTTTCCGAGTCATATGTACTTTCCGAGAGTATTTACACACCACTGATTAATGCATTCCCAAAAGAGGGTTGATGCCAGGCAGGCGGCCGGTCGTAAAATCGATTAGCCAAAACTATGCACGACATGTGAGGCAGAACCTGGCTAATGCTGGGAAATGGCCAGGTAGAAGAAGAAGATAAATATATGAAGATAATAGTTGTAAATATTAGGGTACATTACATAAAAGTTATATTGCTGTGTATATAATATGTTGAAATTAATATGAAGACAAAATAATATTTTGTAGCATAAACCTAGCTTGTTTCTAACTGCAGTAAAATGTAAAATGTAAAATTTTTATGTAAATGTAAAATTTTTCAGATTCACCAAAGAGGATCCGACCTTCCACTTCCGGTACGACAGCGATAACAAAGAAACAGTGGTTTCCGGTATGGGGGAACTTCATCTTGAGATTTATGCGCAGAGAATGGAAAGGGAATACGGCTGTCCAGTGGAGCTTGGGAAACCAAAGGTTGCTTTCAGGTGGGTTATATAAGAAAATAATAACAGGTGTCATTAAAACATAGGAATTACATATTTTTAAAAAGATTCATGAAGAAAATTCTCATTAATTTTTCTTCTATCTAAAAGCCGTGTTATCGCAATTGAATTGTTTATATTGATGCATAAACTTCCTATTTTTAAATCGTTTTTTTTTAATAAATAACTTTTTTTTCTACATTTGATGGTTTTGTTATACATTGGTCCAATAAAAAATTTTGGAAACAAAAATTCTTCTGACATCCATATTTCACTTATACATTAGAGACGATTTAATATTTCTTCTACATATATGAAAATTTCCTAAACACATGTAGAAAACATATTATTGAAAATAATAATATGAATAGTCAAATATTATATATTTCAGAGAGACTATGATGTCACCGTGTGAGTTTGATTATCTTCACAAAAAGCAGTCCGGCGGCGCGGGTCAGTTCGCGAAGGTCACTGGCATTATGGAACCATTGCCGCCACATCAAAACACGCGTTAGTTGATTAATATCAATAATATAATTATTATACTTATATATACAGTGTAAACTCCATGTAACGTCACTCGGTCTAATGACAAACTCTCTAAAGCGTCGAAATCTTTTGTCTTTGGTTGGTGTAGCTTGTCTACCATACAATGATACACTCTACATAGCATCACATCCTCTCTTAATAACGACAACAATTAAGTAATATGAAGTACCTTTTAAGTTGCTAAAATTAGTAATAACTGCGTAGTGTACGTTCTTTGGTCGCTTTGTTATCCTAGCCCGCAATAAACTCGACTGTCGGAATCATGCATACCGAACTTTCTAAGAAATACTTATAAATTATAATTATTATAGAAATAATTTTTGGAAAAATGCTTATTTTTTAAAAAAATTTCAAAGGATCGTTAGAATACAGCTGGTTTTGATTTTAAAAACAATAAGTGAATAAATTTTTTACATTCAATTATTATTGGTCTATAGTCTTATATTTTATCTTTAAAATTATGTGTTGTTTTGACCATAACCATAGTAATACTAAGGAATTTAGTCATAAATGTCCTATCAATAAATATTTTTAATTAATAATATCTATAATTCTTTCAGTGTTAGAGTTCGTTGATGAAACGATAGGAACGAACGTACCGAAGCAGTTCGTTCCCGGTGTTGAGAGAGGGTTTATTGACACGTGTCAGAAGGGATATCTGTCGGGTCATAAGATATCGGGCGTCAAGTTCAGGCTACAAGACGGCGCTCATCACATAGTGGACTCCAGTGAACTGGCATTCTTTTTGGCTGCGAAAGGCGCTGTTAAAGAAGGTACACGTTTAAAACTTATCTAACAGTTCTATAATTAGTAAAAAATGTATTATAATATTATTTGCCTACAACATGTTTGTCACTTACCATTTCTTGAAACATTATTCAGAAAAAGGTACTTAAATGTATCTTGAATAAATTTTTATGTAATTATTTACTGAGGTGTAAGTAAAATAATAATAATTTTCGTTAATATTTAAACATTAAACAATTATTATATTTATCCTTATAAGTGCCGAACTTCATCAGTATATAAATTTAAATATTAGAGACATTTATATTGATTGTAAAAACTCTTTAAGTTTATAAAACAATTATTTTTCCTTTGCGAAAATTTTGGTATTTATCTATTTTACACTTCGTATCCTTCTTGCTGCATGGATTATATATGTATATAATATAAAAACCTTTCCGATAATATAGCTTAAAAATCAGATAAATATAGGAGACATGCTATCATTTATCACATTAATTGGTCCCCTGAATGATATGTGGTTTGAATGAAGTCACGTGACACAAATAGATGTCGCTGACGTCTGATGAAAATATAGATTATATTAAGCATTATTTACTTTCCTATGATAACGCACGAAGTCGCAGTAAAAACCTAGTTTATTATATTCCATAGTTTTCGAGGACGGTGCGTGGCAGATTTTAGAACCAATAATGTCAGTTGAAGCGGTGATGCCGGATGAGTTCCACGGAGCTGTGATAGGACAGCTGAATAAGAGAGGCGGCATCGTGACCGGTACGGAGGGCAGCGAAGGTTGGACAACGATATACGCTGAGGTGCCCTTGAACAATATGTTCGGGTACGCTGGGGAACTCAGGTTAGTTAGTTATTAGGTATAATAATATCGTGAATTTGGTTGGAAACATAAAACATTGTTGGTACAAGATATATCGCTTCGGGTACGCTGGGGAACTCAGTTTAGTTAGTGATTATATATTAAATGGTGTGGAAGACGTTGTTGGTACAAAAAATACGGTTCTTCCTTCATACACATATCGAAGGATTTATATTAACTGTCACTTATTTGGATATTTTCTAAGCAAATGTTATAGCTATGAACTGGTATAGTGTGTTTATTACTGTAGGCTTCCTTTCTATGTAGTACGAAGTGAGATAAGATTTAAGCGCTACCTAGCGAATAAGTAGAATAACAAATCATTTGTTAGGTGATGTAATATGCTTTAGTAAGGTAATGAAAAAATTTTGGGGAAAAAGATTAGGAAATTGTATGAGGTATATAAGTTTCCCACATGCTATTTGATAAAATTTTCTTGAATTATCATTTAATTGCTTTTACTTTTTGATATTTGGCGGCCAAATTATGATGAAATTCAATGTTGCCATAACCTACTATAAATAAAGATGGTGTTGCCACTGTAATAAAAATTTAAAATAATAATTTTATTAATACTTGCAGATCGATGACTCAAGGTAAAGGTGAGTTCAGTATGGAGTACAGTCGTTACTCGCCGTGTCTGCCCGACGTCCAAGAACAACTTATAAGAAAATACCAAGAGGAAATGGGTTTACTACCAGATCAGAAGAAGAAGAAAAATTAACCGCCTAGATAATATATAGGATAATTTATTTAAGATTCGAATATATGAAAATAAATCATTTGATTGTCTTTTTTTGCTGACCCTATTCTATATTTGCAGTATATATCGGATTTCTGAACAAATCAAACTTTGATGTTCCAATTTTAAACGGTTTATTCATATAAGACCCATAAAAGACTCTTCTGACAGATTTTTATGGGGATACATACAACATGTATAAAATTAAGATATATTGTAAATAAAACTTACTACATATACATTTAAAAATTCCATTTATTCATAACACTCCACAAAGATCTCCAAAACAATACAAATTCGAGTTATTCCCGCCAGGTACAACAATAATTGTTTACTTATTCCAACATTTAACTACCACTCGGCTACAATTCACTAGTTTAGGCGTATTAGGGATTAACATATGCTGTCGCTACGTATAATAAAAATAATAATATTGAGAATTAAATTAATATAGTATCATTATAACGGGTTTGCATCGTCATACTAAATAGTCACCAGTTAATTCAAAAACACACGAAAACACTAGAGACTGCCTGTATTTTTTTTTGGTTAGACTACATTACATAACATATTTAAGGTTGACAAGAACCAAACACATTTTTATTTCTCGAATCATGTTGTAATAATCATCGGTTAAATAAATAATCAATTCCATGTTTTTATTCCTCATTACGTATACGTTTATAATACCTAAATTTGGTTATTACTATAAAAATCGGCTTTTGATGACAAAAATAATAAGAAAAATTGTAGGAGTTAACTTAGTTTTTCCAAATAATAACAATTAAATTACTGTTTGTTCTATTTAAATGACACGTAATAATTACTTTATTGTTTGTAAGCATCCCTACCTATTTATGCTATACTTATAATGTCTATATTACATTGATATTACAAACGACTACGGACATAGGGTAAATGAGTGTATTATAGAACTTAGTGGAGTCACTGAGTATTTAAATGATTCAATAATCTAAACGCTACTGGTGTTATTCTATTGGCACTTTCTTTAGTAATGGTAATTATTATTTTGGGTAATTAAGTTTATTTTAATTCACATAATTCTGTATCACTCATTAAATACTTATTTATACCTACGTAATGTATAGAAGATTCCAATGACCACAGCACATTAATAAATTATCGCTGAAAAATTATAAAATTTTTCAAAGCTTCGATATTTAAATCTGTTCATACAATTTTAGCGAAAAAGTTCATGTTAATGAAGTTAAAAAATATTTCAAATACAATTTAGACTGTGGTCAATTAATATTCGACGTGATTAACGTTTTATTAAATCCTTAAAAAACATTTAATATGACTTAAAAGTTCATATAAAAATGTAAATATTTGTATAGATAAATACAACATTGACAAAAAATTATTAAGGTAATTATGTTAATTCATGACCTTAATATTAGACATCAAAAGTTTCCGAAACAGCGTCTATCATACGAATATACGAATATTATCAAAGAAATAAATATTTATTTATATTATTTTAATTCATTTGTGCCTTTTCATAGTTAGACATAAAATATACGTAATTACAAATATATCCTTAATATGTCGAACTGATTAATATGCCTATAAAAATATAAATAAAATATTGCAAGTTTCTTCAAACAAAGAAATTTTTGATTAAAGAAAGAAGCGTTAGAATAAATAAAATTTTGTTATAAAAAATCATAAGAAAATATAAATAGAAGTAACAGAAAGTTCGTAAATTTAAATAACTTATTATAGAATAAAAAAATACTGAATATAAAAATAAAAATGTTTAAACAGATGTTTCAGCAGATTTATTTTGCTTTTTAAATCCGCTATTCCAGGATTCCTTGCGCCTTAGAAGATCGCTCTGAAAATCGTTTAGAGGAAACAACATAATTGCATAATTATGTAATATTTATAGAGTATAATGTAAGAAAATGTAGAATATATAAACTACACTATGCTTTATGTGTATATATTCTAGAAGTTGAATACAAACTAATTTAAGTCTTAGGCTAAAGTACATGCCAAATAGGTACGTATAAATAAAGGTATGAGAGTAAAAATACATGCAACTAATTCTGTGCATAATCAGATTATGTGTATTTTTTAAAGATACAGAAAAACTAGAAGAATTGAAGTAAAGGAACACATTTAAAGCATGTTTATGAGGTTTTATAATAAAATAGCACAAAAAGAAATGAAAAGTAAAAGAAAGAAAAGTAAAAAATTAAGTTTTTTACATATTATCATTATAAATATTTAGGTACAATAACAATGATTGATCAATAGCCACTGAAAATGTGTTTTTAACGAATATTAAGATGTCATTTTACAAAGAAAGTCACGGAACGGCGTCAAAATATACATATGTACCTACTAAAATCCAAATACATTCTTCCCATAATAAGTCTGACACCGGTTCATATGTATATATCGAACTTACTTTTAGTTATAATATTTTTCATAATACTGGAAATTTTGTGTTATACCTACATCTCTAGCTTCTTAAAATACAAGAGGACGCCAACTATGGATAATTCGTGAGCTACGGGTAAATGAACGCTGTTACTGAACGTCTGATTTACGAATGCTTTTGAATTTATAGCAACAATATTAATCGTAGATAAATTCAATATTTTTCTGTGTTGTTTAAAATATATCTCTTTCGTTCAGTAAGTAGCATCATGCGTGAAGAGGGAACATGCCGTGCTTCTCCATAGCCTTGTTAGAATTTTGTATCCATGCACACCTTCATTGAGTCATCTTCCTCCACTTCTGCCATCGTTGAAAGGCGCCTCTCGATCTCGGATTGTGCGTTTTTGGATATTAGTTTTTTGTGTTTGATACTGGAAGTGTAAGGACTATCAAAGAAATAGTATTTAAAACTCTGAATGATATATATTTTTCTGAGGAATCAATCGTAATTGTAGCTTCATAGGCCTTTAAGATTGTAATATATAATGGCATTGGTTTCCTATATAAAACATGGGCCCAAGTAGACATCCGTAATAATAAAGGATTATAATTCTGACCCATCTCTTAGGTTTCAGTCACACTCATGAATGTCATTTAGTAAGCCATTCGTTATGGTAAGTTTTTTTCATAGACTTGTCTTTCCAATACATTTATAGCATCTATTCAATAATTATTTTTCGTGTCGTGTTGTGTAATTTTCAAAGTGTTCTTCAAAATATTTCAAAAATGTGTTTAATGACAGTAAATGTCACAGCAAACATAGGTATTAAATGGATTAATAAGAGGAGGCAGACACTACACAGGTACAAGATATACATATAACATAAAATATATTTACGTTTTTTTTCCGCACTTTAATTTCAAATCCCTTCCTTCTGGATGATTTTTATTTTTGTTGGTGTTGTTGACTTGTTTCCAAATTCCTGTTTTATTCATTTCCTCAGATATGTTAATAGATGCCAGAGGTATGTTCATTATGTTTCCATTGATAAGAGGAATTTGTAGATTCTCTTGAAATGTTGGTGGACTGCTCTTGTTTGTGTCCTACAATGGAACACCCTAAGAATTGTTTTTAATCAAGCGGAATCTGTAGTTTTCTTTATCATCATGAGTGGATTAGCCTCTATTTCAAAAGTACATATGACTATTACCTTATTATATCTTATATCGATTCGATGTTATATTAAATAAAATATAATTTTAAACATTAGGATGAGGTGTCATTTCGATTCTGCTAGTATTTAAATGATGAACACTTGATGGATGAATATGAATGATGAAGTTATTTTTTACAACAAAGTCGCAACACTTTTGAAAGCCATCCCACCTCGATATCGCCGAGTTCGCGAAGTTCGTCTTGGTTCCTCTTGGTCATTTCTGGCATAACATCATCTAAAATTTTTAGTTCTCTTCTAGTAAAGAACCAATCCAAAGATTTCCTTATACCAATCATTACAACAAGCATCAATGGAAACAAAATGGATGTCGTAGAAAACGACTTAATGAGCCACAAACAGACAAGACAAGTCAGTTGGATAGCAGTAAATATATGAACTCGACGTATTGGGACCTAAAAAAATTATAATTATATTATTATACACAAAATCTTAACTAAAATGTATACACTTTCAAATAAAACTTACTTGTCGCAAGAACATGTGATCCGGTTGATATTTTTGAGGCATAAACATTATCAAAATTCTATCAAAGAATTGGAGTCCTTTGAGCGATGCAACGCCCATATATAGAAATACTCCAAATAATACTGGCATTGGTATATGTCTTAAAACCGGGGTTAATACAACTGAACAACCTATAGTCAGAAATATGAGGATATGTGTCACTCTTTGTTCTCTAACTCCTAAAAATTGTGGTTTTTCACCGGGAGCAGCACATTCAGATTCGACCTTTAGAGAATTTACATGATTGATACTAAGGACAGTAGCCGCTACAAACCATGGCAATCCCATTATAGAACAAATTTGTATAAGAATAGCCAAAACAAATAGGTCCAAATGGTAACCACATCCCTTCTTCAATTTATTCTCTTTCCGATTCACAATAACTGCTGTTATTTGTTGATCCATGAATATAAGTATGGTCCCCAACAATGCCGGTAGAATAGCCACCAGGGCTGACCAAACTGGATTTCCATTAAAAGGAGTTATGACCCAATCGCGAGATGGTAAAGTGGGTTTAAATTCTGAAGGAACCTCCAGTTTTGGGGTTTTCACGCCAACCTTATAATCTAGGAAAGACATCGACAAAATAGCTATTATAACCGAAAAATCGCTTATGATTTGCCGAACCTGAAATTATATTATTTCTTATGAAATATTTGTATTTTGACATTAAAAGGGTATAATAATACATATTTTTCCATATTACCTTTGATGGGAAGAACAGGGAGTTTTTAAAATCTTTAAGAATAATAGAGATTGTAAATGTACCGAGAAATAAAATTATTGACATCAAAAAAACGTCTGGTACATATACTTTGGTATCACACCCACCACCTGCTAAAGTTCCGTTATATAACTGAAATAATATCAAAGATGTAACAAATGTCAATATTTAATTAACAAAAAGAACGTCGATGTTTATTCACATAAGGTAAATATTAATTACCTCAACTTTGTTAGTTACGTACCTGACAAGACACTTTATCAACGGACGTCCAATTAAATTGCTCTGGTACTTTTGAGTAATTGGTTGGTAAACAATAACATTCGTAATTGAGAACTTCATCGGGCCGCGTCTTTAAAGGGTACTTTTTACCGATTGAGATAACATTTTCCACTGCCTGAAATATTGTATAATATTTAAACATTTATGAAAAAAAAAATATTTCTCGATCTTCGCGAAAACCCACCTTGTAAATAAATATGAAAGCTATCAAAGTTGCAAAATTTTCTTCTGTGAATCGAGTTATGTAACAAACTAATGCACTTGCGTCTATTGCAACTAAAGTAATAAGGATAATAGTCGTCCATGTTCCGATGCAGAATCTAAAAGACATGTAGTTCCATCCAATTTGTTTACAAAATTCGAAAACAATCGTTTCAAATACTAAGACGGGTCCAGTTGACCCCAAGATTGTTAAGGGTTGGCCAGAAAAAAATCCGTATCCCATGCCGCATACAAAACCAGACACCAAAGATTCCATGGCTGCCATATTTTTACCAGTTGCTTCCCCCAACAAGCCACCGAAAGTTATTATTGGTGATAGGCAGGCAAAGTATAAAAATATCCATGAAGCAATACACTGAAGAGCCATAGCATCTTTAAAATCTGACCAATACCATGGAACTTTTCGTTTAAAATCATTCATTAAACCTCCAAATAGTTTTCCACTCCTTGACAAACCCGATTCTTCTCTTTGCTTTTGTTCTTCTTCTTCTTCATCGGGTTCTTCCTTAGGTGTACTGTCATTTGGACGCTTGCGAGGATCTTGAGAAGGAATTGCTGCGGGAGGTTCAATACGAATAGCTGGGTCCCACTCTCCAGGTGGCAATACAGTCACGGCATCCAGAAACTCATCTATTCCGGCCAGTAGGTGGTCACGTCTTTTAGCTCTATAAGCAACTTCGTGAAATATTTCATCTGACATTAAGGTAGCCATTGCTCTTCCGATTTCATGAAAGCTAGAGTTGCTATTGGGTGGTCCTAGCAAAACAAACATAAAGCGTGTTGGCACCGGAACTTCGGTTAAATCACCCATGATAGTACCAGTTTTCAGTCTCACGAAAGCAGAAAGCGTTTTTTCAAGAAAATCCACTTCACCGACTAGAATATTGGAAGCTTCGGCTCCGGGTGGGATTTTTCTCATAAAATGTGTGTTACATTTGTGATTTATATCCCCGTTCAATGGTAGGTCTCCTAAACTGTGATTACGATGCATAGATAAATTGCTAGGACTTTTTACCATTCCTTCATCATGAGCTGCACCTGAAATTATTCGAAATATTTATATTCTGAAATACATCACCGGCTTCGACGACGAAAGTCACATTCATAAAATAAATACATAATAGTAAAACTTGGTACAACAATGCATGTGAAAAGTGATACAAAAAGAGTTAAAATGATGTCTATAATAACGAACAATGGTATATTACAATACTTTGAAACAAATTTATTGCTTTAACAATATTGTTTTTGAAGTATGTACATTATTTAATTTGTGTTAAAATATGTCTATCTTAAAGCACATTTAGCAAAAGCTCGTATCAAACATCCAATAACAATAAGGAATTTGCGATCAGCTTAAAACTATAGCATACAAAATCAAAAGAGATTAAAAAAGTTTGATTTATAAAATGTATGACATCGATGTACAAAGGTTAATGGTAAGCGGTTACCCGCACTAGAGATGCCTAGGAATCGACCAAAATCTCCTTTTTGAAAAGGCCCACTTGATGAACTTGTAGCGCCTTCATCCACTGTAATTTACACAATGCCAAATGTTCACAAAAAATTTGGGGAAATTTTAGGTGCATTATATTATGTACACCTATATACATAAACGGGATATAATAAATTAGCATAAAATGTGCTGGCGTGTTATATGTCAGTCAAAGAGCGTGAATTTGGTGAGCAAATGCACACATGTTACCAAACACGCTTGGCTGACCTGGAACGGCTAGATAAGAGCCTCTCGAGTCGGCTGCGGGATGGAGTGCCGATTTCTGAGACGAGGTGGACCCTCGACAACTCCTCGAACTGGAGCGTCGAGAGCCACTCTCCTGGAAATCTAATGTAATTTCGCAACAATATCCTTATTAAAGGTCCTGATAGTTTGAAAATGCAACTTATGGAATAGGAAGATCTTAATGCTCTAGTGAACTATTTTACTCACTTTTGCAGGATGAGTGATTTTTTCCAATGTCCGCAAGAGAACGGATTAAAGGAAGTCTAGACATATTATTATGATTTCGTCTTTCATGTTGATGTCTATGTCTTCTAAGTAATGCATCTTTTACTTTGTCTCTTCTATCATAAGCAAGAAGTCCTTCTACAACCATATTGTCTAGTACACTATCTGCAACTTGTTCTAATGAACTTGCTTCTAAGTCAAGGATTACTGATCCATTCAAAATGAGACTTCTCAGTTCAAAAAGCGAATGCAAAGAAAGTGTCGCTACATGTGGTTTCGACCACCTATTGCCTCCTTCTTCGACGTCTTCCTCAAATTTGATCCACCTTGCTGTTTCTTTCCATTCCAACTCATCTCCATCCTTAACCAACTCTTCCATTTCAGAAAAAAGTGGATGGGATTCAAGGGTGGAGTCGTCAACATCTTCACCCAATATAAATTGAACCCTTTGGGCTGGTGGTGTTACTGGAAAGTATAGGTCATTGTAAATATACAATAAAACTTGTAAATAGTTAATTGAAAGTATAACACAAAATTTTAAAACAAAAATGGAAAGGCTCTTTTAACGATTAACATGCGTGAAACCTACTAATAAAGTTGTCTCAGGAAAATGAAGGCACATTAAGTGAATGAAAAACCGATTAGACAAGATCATGATTCGTCAGACCCATGCTTATTAGTTTATGAAAAGCAGATAGAGGAATTGATTCAGAAACGCTATTTATGAATGAATCATCTCAGTGAACCGCATTTATTTTCTTACATGTTTCCCCATCATCCGTTACGCTAAGTCTTCTAACTCGAGCCATTACTGCTGGGCCTACAAAGTGTTGTATACAACTTAAGTCTATTGATTATATATCTAACATGAGACCTTATAAATATATTATTTTTGGAATTTAACCATTTCTTATACATATTAAAGTGTTTTTTTTTTAAATATAAAGGAAAATATTCAAATTTTCCTTCCCCATTCTTTGAAAGTTCGTTGTGTATTTTTTAAGTTTCGAAAAAATGTTCATTTCTAAAGTAATCAAAAGTTCCATATACTCAACAGGTTATAAAACATTGAGTCTTTTCACTTATAATGGATACAAAACAAAGTATAAACTTTAACTTTTTGAGAACTTACCGGTTAAACTAATCTGATAGGATAATTTAATGAGCGCTTTTGTTTCGGAAAGCATCTTATAAATGAGAAATTTTCTAAACACACTAAAGTGGATATAAATTAAACATTAAGTCTTTGATAATCTATGTATATTTTCAGAATAGAAACACAAAGGTGTAGCTAGAATAGCCATTGTGAAGTATAATTATGAGACTTTCTATGTCATACAAAAACAGACGACTTATATTCAGTTCAGACTTTCATAAATCTATCTATAGAAGTTACGAGTATAAAATGTACAATAAGAATGTAATTAATTTTATTTTAGTGTTTATTAACGTTTAAGCGGTATATTAGGAAAAATAATAATTTTATTAAAATAGACCCAGTAATTCCTTATGAGAGTTATAATGATTTTGAATAAAAAGTTAAAGTAAAAATTTACTTTGGGTGGAGAAATACATTAAACTACATTTAATGTAAGGGATATTAATATTAACTAATAGTTTAACTTTTAAATTAAATTTTAAGATAAAGATATATAATTGTAACCCCAAGAAATAGTTAATAAACAATAAATTATAAATATAATAACAAAATAACCTGATTGTGTCTTCTATTCAAAATAGGTTTTTGCGTGAACGAGACTTTTCAAAGAGCTAACGAACCTTTTCATCTTTTCTTTGAAGCTTAACGATCTTAATCATTTTATTAGACAAGACTTATTTAGAGTTATATATAATTTCTTTTAAATTAAATATATTTCTTTCAATTAATTTTATTATATTTTATTAATAATAATAAAAAATTGTTTTTATATTTCAATTGTATAAAGAGGAAATCTCTAATTAACATACATCATTGAAAGGTTAATGAGTAATTGTATTTAATAGCCATGGACTTTTGTAACGTACTTGGTCTTTCAGGATCTTTTTCTCCATAGCGGTGATGGTGTTTGTGTTTCCTATGTGAATGTCTTCTTGCCGGTACATGAACACCCACAAACACCGTGTGCGCTCTGTGCCCTGATGAAATACATTATATAAAATTCATTGAACTCTTGTAATGTTTATAAGAGTAATAGAATTACAAATAACCTTTATCTTTACCGGTCAGGATCGGAAGTGTTTAAAAACTAATAGTAGATTAACATAAGCTAGACAGAATCAACTAATAGATGAAACTAATATTATTCGGATTACTACGTGCATTTTATTTAAAAAAAAATCACTGTAAATTCACATTCACATCTCACCTATCCGTGATCATGGTTGTTGAAAAGTAACCGAAACGTCGGAAATTTGTAGTTTTTACAATAATAAGATACGCGTAGTAATTCAAATAATATTAGTTACATTTAAAAAAAAACTCGAGATAGTCCTAGATCTATAATTTTAAGGAAATACTCATTATTTAAAAATATTACAATTATAAATAATTTCAGTTAAATTATTAAACATATATTTTAAAACTATTCAATTGTTTTTAATTTTTATAGTAATAAAACTAATATAAAATTTATTATTTAACTTCATTTATGAAAGTAATATTGTTGTCTTTATTGTAAGTAAGATTTTCCTTTTGAAGTGTTATCATGATGGAAGTATCTCCGTTTTAATGTGATTTTTGTACTCCCATATCGGAAAAGTGTTCATCAAAGCTTTTTTGTGGAGAATGAAAGAAGGCGTAAACCCAAATAGGAGGTTATAATGTAAATAGGTTTGTCAGATCGCTGATAGGTACTTAGGATTTATTACGGTTGTAAACATGTGTTGAGATGGGGAAGTTATTCAAAGACATTTGAAAGCTGTGTGTTGGATAAACGATTTTAGCTTTTATTTACTAAGAACTAAGGTTTCAATTGAGTTGTCTTATATTAAATTTGTTACTTATAGTTTATGAGATTCATGAAAGATAATAATAATTCGAAATTGTAATGACAAAGAAAAGACTGAAGATTGATCGCGAAAATTACGTCTAGACTTTAAAACTTAAATTTAATTATGTTGTGGTTTTATAAAATGTGACATATGATTTTTAGGTACATATTATATGCAAGGACTTTACAAGATCATAAGACGACAATTTTGCGTCATTTATTTTTAACTAGCTTTCCGCCCGCAGCTTCGCCGCGTGGAGTTCGGTTATATCGCGTTTCCAAGAGAACCTTTCAAAAGTCTGGGATAAAAACTATCCTATGTTCTTTCTCAAGGTCAACTCTATCTCTGTACCGAATTTCATTAAAATCAGTTCAGTGGTTTAGGCGTGAAAGCGTAGCAGACAGACAGACAGACAGACAGACAGAGTTACTTTCGCATTTATAATATTAGTAGGGATGTACCTATTTGGATTGGAGTTTTTCTGGGATCACTCTTTTTAAACCAATGAAGCATGATAAGTATACTTTATTTATATAAAACTCTTAAAGGCCAGGCTTGCTGGTATGGCTACCTCATGATTGTACCTAAACAACAAATCGTTATATTATGTCTTGTTATTTTGATATTATCATCTGTCGTTGGCGGTATATGATAAATAACAGCATCAATTGAGATTCACATCTCGTCTGTCCGTGATCACGGTTGCTGAAAAGTAACCGAAACGTCGGGGGTATATAATTTTTAAAATATTAAAATACTCGCAGTATAATCCGAAAAAGAAATTGGTTTCATTTGAATGATTAATCGCGAAAGTCTTAGATCTCATTATGATAACAACAAAGTGAAAATATTATTCTATGATCTATATTCTTCTATCATTTTGTAGTAAGTCAAATTTCTATTATGTTTGCAATAAAATCTTTGACTAACTTCTTGTCTATATACTTCACATTTTATACTCTTTGAGCTATATAATAAACGTTTGATAAATTACCAATTACTCCATTATAATAATTGTTCAAGAGAGTCCCGTGAGGTGAATTTAAAATCTGGTTAACATTATTACGATGAAGACTTTGTGCCACAGAATTATAAAACTAGTGAATAGAGTTTCCTCATTTTCACGTAATAGAAGGGTTAAATCAGGCCTAGATTATTTTCTGGATAAGCGAACCGAGCTTGAAAAGGGACATAACTCTTCTACATATGCCGATAAGATAAGTTTTTGTCTGGAATTTAAATAGTTTATACAAAAGTGTTCGTTAGGTAATAAATTAAAATAAATTATATTTATATAACTGAAAAATTTACAATAACCAATTAATTTTAAAACATTTCTTTATTATTTAGATTTGAATGTCAAATATTCTAATTATTCTGATTAAAAACTGAAAATTTTCAAATATTAAAACAATAGTTGAGAGGTTTATGAGCTCGGTTAAAAATTATTTTCCGTTTCAGTAACGACAATCTTATGCTCATAATGACAAAAGAAAATGCATTTAAACTATTGAATTGTGTATTTTTAATTATATCACTCCTGTTAAAATCTTTCCAACGAAATAACCGTAACTAAGTAAGCACAAACCTCTAATACACACACAAGTTTTTTACTTCTTTTATAAATAGGCTTTTAATAGAAAATAAATATAAAAAAGAACCCAAAAGGCAATCTATAATTTTTAAATGATCTTTCACCTCAAACGTATATTGCTTAGAGAACTTTACAAACTTCCGGTCAAATATCTGTAGCAACTTTATTGATATCGAATAATAACTAAAACAGTTAACTACCTCTGACCGAGTTTCACACCCCTGGTATAGGCTGGCTAAATGTCGTAACTTACAGCACAACTTTTATTATGTCTCTTACACACGTATGAAAGTTTCTGTAGGCCGTAACATGAGTTTCAAACATTTCTTTGTCAAAACAATTCACACACAATGATACTAACATCTAATATATATTTATGGCAATATTTTATAAATGATAGTAATTATAGATTGTATAGTTGGTAAAAATTAAATTAGAATTTATTATTTTATTAATAATTGCTTTCCCTTGGAGTACTATAAAATATTGTAGTAATTATTATAACAAACCTATTAAAGTATCAAGTTGAACGCGTAACAAACGATATCATAATTTGAAATTATTTTTGATACATTGTTTAAATTTAAATGATTTTGCTTTCGGAGATAACTTTTCCATTTTCTATTCTTCAACACATGAGTCACAGACTCTTGACCTACTTAAGTCATTCTTAAAAAATGTGCTCTCGCTCCCTTAAGAAAAGTAACGCGACAATTTCCCTCGTGAAATTTATCCTGCTATTTTGTTATATCGTGAATTTTTAAAATTTGTTCCAGGTGTCAATATTTGGAAGACATATAGCTTCTATTTTTATGAATATTTTTTCATATTTAGGCAATTTTGAACACGCTTTTATTAGCTTCGGTTGTATGTATGTAATTTAATCTTTGAGTTTAATTGTTACCGTGTATTTAATCTTTGAGTTTAATTGTTGTTATTTAATCTTTGAGTTTAATTGTTGTTTGAATAATTTGAAACTTTGCATACTTATCAAGGAACGATGTAAATGAAATAATGTCATAACAGTTTTTCATTATCCTTGTTATAAAAAATAATATTCATTATAAATGTTATTTATAAAACAAAAAATAATTTGAGGTTTTTAAAACGCTAAATATAATGAATGAGCAGAGAGATCAAGTATATATATGTAAATGATAGTAACTACAACTATATACTTTCAAAGTCCTGTTCAGTGTAGTCGTGGTGTGTATGTTTCCTGGCTGCCGGGTCTGTTGGGGCCTCGTCATCATCAGCTCGTGAGTCCATATTCCACGGCCTGAGACATAATTTTTATGGACTAGTAAATATATACACAGATACAACTATTTCAATAATTAATTAAAATATTATGTAGTAGAGTTTGTAAAATACATATCTGCGAAGACTACAAATATATGAAATATTTTCTATAAAAACATTCTATCGTGTCATCTGGTGATTACAAATATAGACTCTTTATTCATTTAAATTTATGAAGTTCAGTGTTTCTATAACGGTTTGCTTACGTACACTTACATATACTAATCAAATGCCACGGAATACCTGCTACATACTATATAGGAGACAGAAAAAGAAGTACCTATTTACTTTACTACTATTATTAAAAAAAACATTTTGTAGTGAAACATATGAAATGCTTCATCATAATTTCATCAATAACAAGAACACAATAAACAAAAAAGCAATATTTTATATGGTTTTGGGTATTAGTGACTTTGGGAATAGCTACATATAAATATACTTTAAATGTTTATTTTGAAATTTATTTATAAGGTATATGTATATATATAGAAAATCGTAAAACGTATTCATGTATACGAAATTATGTACGTTAACAAATTGAGATACGGTTGCGAAAAATATTAGGAAATCAATTTATTTACTGAATTCAAACAGGAACTCTTTATAGATGGAGAATTTTATTATATTTACGGCCACAAGCGTCAGGTACGATGAATTCATTATCAGGTTATAAAATTAAATCCGCCATAAGAGGGGTTGGGTATAAATGAGTTAAGCTTTCATCTATTTTGATACACACATATGTCTCTTAGTTGGAATAACTAGGTTAAAATTGGTTAAGTTAACTTTAATAAATTCTGAAACAATAAATCTTAATGAAACTAATATGTTCGTCTGCCCGTGATCACGGTTGCTGTAAAGTAACCAAAACGTCGGGAGTATGTTAATAGTCAAATATAAAAAATCGTGTTGTAATTTCGAAAATATTAGTTTCATTTAAATGAATACTCCCAAAATCTTAGGTCTCATTACTATAACTCTAGTTCATATAATATTTTAAATGTTTACATAAACTTGTACACATTTAAATGAAACTATAGGTTCCCGGTTACTACACACTTTTTATTATTTTGTATCTACATAATCCCGACGTTTCGGTTCTATAACTTTTCTTTTCGGTTGCTGTAAAGGAATCGAAACGTCAGAATTATGTAGATGCAAAATAATAAAAAACGCGTTGTGTTAGGACAACTTAGTTTCATAAAATTATATCTCTATAGTTTTCCCCAACGCATCTTTTACTATGCCAAATGAATTTTTTATTCAATAAAGCAGTTTGCTTTAACTGTAGAATAAACTGTACTAGAGCAGATTATTATTATTTTCATCTATCAAAGTAATTTCATTACATAATGGTAAAAAGAAATTTTATAATTATGAAATAAAAAGGAATGCATTATTTTTTTATATTTTTATAAGATAAAAGGTTAAGATAAATAAGAAAAAGGGTTTTCATATATTAAGGAAACTTTACTTTAACGGCTTATAGGAAAACCATAACTTTTAAACTTACACTAAAAAATAATGGAGAATAAAGTGTGAAAATTTTATCTTCTTCTTTATCTTATCAAGATTTTTATGTATTTAAGAAGAAAAAAAAAACATGATAACTAAATATTTAAACAATACGTTTATTAAATATATCAAACTCATTTTACATTCATAAAATCAAGTGGGAAAGCGTACAAAAGACAGCGTGGAGTGTCCGAACAATAAACGCTCTCGATATTGACGCTACACTTCATTGTACACGTTGACAATCTCTCAAGCCAATGGTTTTTTAAACTATGAGAATCCTCGTGGGCCTTATATGATGACACGAGACTTATACTGCGCCTACAATCTAAATCATCTGCTGGGAGTCTTGAACAAACTTATTTTGGCAACAAATTCTAAGCATTACTTACATTGAGGATATTTATGTGCTTAGTAATACTTTTTGTAACCAACTCTAAAATGAGAACTTCCTATAGTATTGCATTTGATATTTATATTTAAAGCATTTATAAATTGGCACTGTTTAATTCGATAATAGTCTCATTAATATTCAAATAGCAACACATATTTAAAATCATACATATATGTACTTACTCACACACGTATACGCCTATGCATAAGATTTGCCAATCCAACGAAATATACCTTACTGTTCATAAATGGAAAAATTCTGTGATTTTAACAGCTTATTTACATCATGTTTCTGTAAATATTACCAGTCGATTTCAAATATTTAATATTATGAGATATTATAAATAAAACATTTGCAAAAAAACATATTTAACGTTTATTTTTATCATACAATCAGTTTCATGAAGTATGTATAAGTCATTACAATTATGTATGAGCGTACTTGTAAGAACTTTTGCGTTCAATATCTTTGAATATTTATATTCTAGCAATTTACTGATATTAATTCATTAATAAACAGATAAACTTCTTATTATTAAGCTTATAGGTATTTCAATTTGTATGAATAATATTATTATCTTATTTATTCTTCGACATTATTAATTATTTTAAATATTGTGTCAGTCACATATTTTAATTTTAAATATATTATAAATAACTATTAAGGATTAGAAAAAAAATATTTATATATTTTTAGTTATAATAAATTTATTTATTTATATATCAATATATCGCATATGAATGTATGTACATTTGAAAGTAAAACACGATTTAGTAGTAAATTTAGGTTAATGCCACAAATGACTCTATAAACAACGGGAACCAAGGAAATTACCCGATTACTACCACGTTATACACAAAGGCGGGAGTTAGTTATGATTCGATCCAGACAGAATTTATTTGTAAGGCAGTTTTTATCTCATTGTTTGTTTTCCATTAAAGACTTTCCTTATAAAGGAACAACAACAATTAAGCTTTAATTTAAAACAGTTTAATTTAAGTATTGAATAGAATTGATTCTAAGTTACTATCTAATATTATCGACGGGTTGAAATAAGTTTTAGCAATAATTAAATTACTTTAAACGAAATACACTATTATTAAGTTTTAATATTGCTTCAATATTTAGAAGATATTCTATTTTAAAATAAAATATCGTGGGTAATAACTTGTAACTAATTAATGTGTTACCAAGAGATAATTTAAATGTTGATTAATTATATGTACATATAAAATGTTATAAGAATGAAATAATAACTCCTCTGAAATGATATTTTCCTTGTTCGTCCAATCTTTTATAAATATTATCTCGAAAATATTAATTTATGAAGGTCGGATAAAATTTTTATTATTAATAAATATCGATTAAAATTACATAATGTTTCCTTTAATATAATCCCATCAAGTTGCCAAGTAAATTTGATAAGCTGTCTCTGAGAGACATCAATCAAGAGTTCCTAAGTAAATTGAAAGTTTCAAACCTTTTTTCTTAATATAACCTTGGGTCTGAAATTATGTACATTGTTTATTAAATATTTAATGTTTGCTTTCTTCTTTCTTCATCGTTTACTAGGAGATAAGCGTGTTAATAACTTGGCTAACGTTTCTGAAATTTTAAAACATCCAGACGTATGTTCTAATTTAGTATATAATTTACTATTCTTATTTATAATTATTTTCAAAAACATAAGATATATATAAATACTGAAAGGATTCACCGTTTAGGTAAATCTATCATAAAACCTTCTTAATTTGTTGTACTACCTAACTATTTTTTTTCCAGTCAAACGCTTAGAATCTTGAAATGCAATCAAAACTTAAGAGTCCACTAGTAAACTCACTAAGCCCTGATCTTTTCAGATATGACACGTTCGATAACTGCATATTTTAATTCTGAAATATTGAAGACGGAAAAGGTTTCTGAAGGATGAAGAAATCTGGAATTCATTGAATGACTTTTCAGTCTATTATTTGCTTTTCTCTTTTGAAATAACTTAAGCAGTTTATTTAATACAATATTCCTTGTATACTATTCCTTATAAATAAGTATACTTGATGTATTCATCTATTTGATTTTATAGAACTGAGTCGAGAACTATTTTTTTTTTCTGATTATAAGAAAATATTTGACGTCGGAAATCTATCGGGAACGTTTTAAAAACAGCCCGGTAAAGAGAATCTGCTCACATGAATACGTAACACGGCTTTGTATTCCGACCTTCCATGAATTAAAAATTTTACACACGAACTCAAATCCATTTTGATAAATATTTTAAGGTTCATTTTATATTAAGTTCAACCTTCACCTGCATAGTATAATGAGTTCGAGAAACGTGTTCAAATATTAATAAACCTACTTTCATTTCTGATTAATGAGAAGGGTTTTACATAATGGAAGCAACTTTTTATTTGTGTAATTGTAATCAGCGTATCGCTTTTCAATTTCAATCATACCTTTTTAAACGGCCCGAGCTTCCAGAATGTACCTGAAACATAATTGAATTATGAGATCCGTAAATAAAATTAAATTCGTCGTTCAGTGAAACAGAGATAGCAAAAAGTATCTGCATTTATAACCTAATATTGTTACATTACATACAGCATGTATGAAATTTAAAACTTATTTACTGTAGGATTTTTTGATATTACATTATGTAATCGTAAGTATCGTTACAACCCCCTTTGTTTAGTTCTTCAAATAATATTAGATTATTTTGTGGGATTTTTACTAAGAAACAGGAGTTTTCATTGAAATAATTCAATTATACACAAATTGAATACGTGCGTGTGTTGCGTGTTTATTGTTAATACATTCTTAATAGGAAGAAAACGTGGTAGTTAAGTAAATACCCCAATGAATATTTCTTTACTGAACTTAATTTCTCGGACAAATACTGACAGTCCAATTAGGATTATGTAGGCCAATTAAATTAGCAATGAGAGGTACGGGCTTTTAGAATAAATCAGGGTTGTTGAAAAGTAGCCGAAACGTCGGGAGTATGTAGTTTTTTTACAAAAATAAACCGCGTTGTATATCCGAGAATTTATATTTATGTTCAAGTATAAAATAAAAAATTATATTAATAATACTAATAAAGATTAATATGTATGGTAGATCTGCAAACAGTATTTTATATGACAATTGATAGAAGATTCCAAAATTTTAAAAAGTCACTCACCTTGGCTATGTATTTTTATATATGTTGTTACGGCAATATTTAATCAAGATTGTATTTAAAAGATTTAATTAAGTAATACTTTAAATGCATAAGTTAAATTTTAATTGATTTACCAGAATTTAAAATATTCCCTGTGTAGCCACGCAAAATATTTTGAGTGCTGTAACCAAAAATATTGATAAATTCTCTTTTTATGTTTTATATCTGTAAAATATATATTTAAATAATTAAGGGATTACTTTATTAAGTTTTTTATATCATTTACTTTTAGTCTATGATTTAAATAAAACCCTTTAGTCAAAGTTAAATACAAGCACCATAAAGCTGTTGAACTTTTGGCTAGGAATCGCGCTAATGGCTGATTCGTCAGCTTCATTCAAGATTCGCAATAGTGCTAGGATGAGCATAAAGATCTGAACTCTATAATGACTTAAGAATTTTCCAGAGATATATCATGGGCAAACAATATAAAATCCCAACGGCGTCAGTTATGGACCAGACATATTTCGGTATTCGCCAATTTTAAAGCGTATTGTGTTAATACAGCTTACGGTTCCTTGGGAAACCAACATCCGCAAAGACAGGTCATCAAAATCAATAAGTATTCCGAGCTCATTAATGATCTCACTAGAGATAGTTTCGTCGTCAATTTGTACACAGAGGAATTGGTAGTGAAACGTATAACAATTAAATCAGACCTGGGTTTGTCCAGAACTAACATCAATTCATTCTTAGAAAGCAATTCGAAGAGAGCCCTAATAGGTTCGTTTCAAATTTGGTTAGTTAGAGAGAGCAGCTTGAACGCTGGAAGTGAGTATTTAACGTGCGTTAGGTAGGTCATCCTAAATTTACATCTGGGTCGCAAGTCCCAGGAACTGTTAAAGCTTGTGTCTCTACAACACTATGGACCCGGCACCAACACGGTGAATCCATGGAAGGCTGAGAAATTTCATCTCATCTCAGATATAATTTTATTTAAAATTATTCTATTGAGTCTTCATTTCAAAACCAAAAAGACCAAATCATAAATATATACTGTTCTATATATATTGAATTAATGTTGACATTTTCAATGGATTTCATTGTATCTTTCACCAAACAATGGTGAATTGAAGCTACTGGTTCGTTATAATGAAATTCTAACTCTTGTCAAAAACCGATCCAGACGTCTAGACTTTAGATACAACATGTTTGTTTTGTAGGTTGTGGTGCTGTGTGAGAGGTACTATCTGTGTTGTCTCTTTGTGTGTGCTATTCAAATTACCAACTCTAATACATAGTATTGCTGAAGATAAATAAATGTAAATATATACGATATTCAGTGTAGAAACAAAAAATTGCTTGATAATTGCATTTTCCTAAGCTGCAAAAGATTTTACGACTATATTGTGTATGAAATAGGTGTTGTATTATATCAACTATTTAATTTGTGTGTTACATTTTATTATTTGTCTCAGAATAATTATTTAAAAACGAATGTAATTTTAAGAGTTATTGTTGTATAAGTTTTATATTGAAAATTATATACATATATGTGTATAAAAACATTTGATAAGCTATTAAACCTAACAAAAAATGTTACGAATGTTAAATTTTATTTTCCTATCAATCTTTTGTGATCCCTGTGGTGCTGCTTATATGATGTATGAGCCACGGAGAGACTATTATAAATATTAGAATAAAAACAAACAAATTTTACTCAAGGGAACTTTTGTTATGTTTTCTAAATAATATCATTATAATGATTGCGTTCATATATGTTTAATATTACCCCTTCAACTAGAAAGTAAACCCAAAACAAATGGCAGAAATTGATAAAAAATATGATGTTCAATAAATCAACTGTAATATGAAACACCAAGAATATGTATTCATCTTAAAACAATTGCTTTTCTTTATAGGCATTAAACAATTTGTCTTTTCAAGTAATATTAATAAAATCCATATATAATATCACAGAATAAATTACTATTTATTGTATCGAGAATGATCCTCTAAAAGGTAATTATTTGAGAGGGAGAGCGAAATCGAGGACTACCTTTTGAAGGCTTTTAAAAGTGTAATTTAATTATGTAGCTCAAAAAGTCGGGTTATAGTCGAAAAGAATTTCTCTTTCATAGTGGATTAAAAAAGTTTATGTTAAAAAAATAAAATAAAGCTTGATAATTATTTTTACACATATAAAATATGTGATAATACATATTTTTAGTTGTTTCCTGGGACTCATAACAAGGTTAACTGCTTTCCTATATATAATATAAAGTGTGTCTGAGATTAATGGAACATCTTAATGAATCCATTAGTTAATTAATTTAATAAGGACGACCCTTAATCACATCCAAATGTATATACACAATGGGATTGCTATATTTATATAATAGAAACGAAGCTGTACAATGCTCTTATTTTGGTTGCATCGATCTCGGACGAAAATACATTTTTAAATTTATGTAATGCATATTTATCCTTAAACCGAAATCTTATCGACGTCTTTTAAATGAAAAACCTTAAAATAGATAGTATTTAAGTTGATGATAAAAACTTATATAAAGCTTATAAAGATCTACGGATGAATATTAACTACATATTAAGGGTACCTTGCTCGTTTGACACCTTGTATATTATGAAGGCCTTTGGTCCCCTTATAAATTTTCAGTAATAAAATAAAATCAGATACTATTGTTACGTTTTATTCATAGTATAAATTTAATATAGTATTTTTCATAACGCCATAGAACATTCATATATGACAGCCTTATTACCTTTGTCACAAAGAATTAGTGTGTAAAACTGAACAAAATGCCTGGTATATATATTGTTTCTTATATCAATATAATTTTGATGTGCTTATATATTCGTGTATATGATAAATAAGTATTCGCTAAAGCTTATATTACGCTCTCTGAACGCTAAAGTGCCATTGAACAAAGCCACTGAAGTGATATGCTGATTCGCAACCTTTAGATTATTTCTGTCTTGAATTATATTAACGAGATTACGACGTGGATAATAAAAGTAATGATGTTTAATTTTATCAAATACTTAAATATATCGGCTAAATAATTTAATTTTTAATCATATTAATGAATATGTGTATATAAATCTTACGTTTTCAAATGTAAATTTTTTAAATCGACTAGTATTATCTTCTAGCTGTGATTTAACTCAGTAATGATTATAAAAAATGCTTTAATCCTCTGAATATGTTGTACAATATTTATTCAAACATTAATTAAAAAAGTTAAACCTCAGCCAGACCACACATATAATGAAATACGACGTATTATTTCAGTATAAATAGCCTTTGTCTCAAGAGTGGATCGTGCGTACTTTTCCCATCACATCTGACACCGACGCCCTTCAAATTAGTAACAAAATATGACCATTGAGGTATAAAATGGATATATGTTTGTTAAATTTCATAATATTTTACGCATTTCTAAGACGAAAAATGTATTAAACTATCAGTTACGTCGAGATTAGTTTTTCTGTTTAAGCTTTCATAAAAATGATCACAAATAAAAGTCACGTTAATGAGAATGGAGCTCATAAAACAAAGGTTCAACAACATGACCGCGAAATGAAGTGGCTTTTTGGTAATTCCAGAATATTTATGGCCCCAAAGAGACAGTTTTGTACTCGGTATATTTGACTTATACTGACCACAGTTTTAATAAATACAGTAATTAATGTTTTCTTCGACATAAGGTCTTATTTGTTAAGCAACTTTTAGCTTTTACGAAAAAATAAATATTCTTATACTTATAATCATTACTGTAGAATTTTCTTTTACTTTCAAGGTCGATAGAATCTTAAATAACTTTTGAAACAAAATCTAAAGTTATAAAATTGTTTTTGCTACCTTTATACAGGGAGTACTAATTTCAAATTCAGATTTGAACTGTTTAAAATCTAATACTCTAAAATTTACAATTTTACGGTTTATGAATACGACTTATTTTTACATACATTCGTTAAAAAGAAAAACTATTCCCCTTTACTGAAAACTGTCATAAAAATATGCTGATAAACTCTACAAAATAAATATATTAATGTCTATTTTGCGCTATTTCCTCTTCAAAATAATGGCGAGTTGAAATTGCACTTAGTAATCTTCCAGGATCAAAAGCAACTCCATTTAGAAATTTCAAATAACAGAAATAAAGAGAATTCACAAGGAATAAAATAATTTTAAAATCTGAATACAAAACTATTTCTTTTGCTATAGTGAAAAGTGAATTTTTTCAGAACTGCGACACTCGGTAGTTCACTAAATCGTGATAATTTCTTTAGCCTCAGGAATATTCAATAACTGAAAGCGAATTTCAGAGAAGAATTTTCTTTTAGTTTCGTTAAAATTTTTGTGTGCTACATTTTTTAAATGATATTTGACATCATAAATGAATCCTTTTATACTTTAAAGCTATTATCTAAAGTGTTGTTGTGTTTGAAACGTTTAAAATTTCCATTAGATTTTTGAATCAGTTTAACCACGTTACTGTCCAATGGACTAATGGATTTAATATATTACAAACCACGAGTTATTTTTTGCTGTAATTAATTTTTCAAGCGAATCTCATATGTATTCGTTACATTTTACTCGTGTATTTGAAATTATTGCTTAATAAGGATTAGTATATAATTATGTTTAAGTTTGAATTTATGTGAAAAACATGTAAATTCCTGTCAGGATTCAAACAATTCTTACCTTACTCGGAATTAGGAACGGAAATTGTCTCCAGTTCCTCTTGATGTGCTTCAACTAAGCATTGAATTGTAAATAATTGGATATTGGATTTTGTTTGACCTATAAATTCTATAGAATTATATGATAATACATTTTAATATCCTTTGTACGACAACATTTAAATTTCTCTATAATAATGTGCTTACAACGTTTTTATAAGGCTTATCTTATAGTTTACATAGTGTTCTAAACCTTTTTTCTTGTACCATAAACAAAACATAATATGAAATAACTCGTATATAAAAACTTCTTTCCGACTTTACTCTAAAGAAAAGTGCTTTAGTGAAACGTAGAAGACATCACCGGAAAACTACTCTGAAACCTGCAGTTCAGTCAATTTTCCATAGCTCCCTGTATTTCCATACATTAATATTAACGAAGCATATTGCTGCGGCAGAATTATTATTACTGCGTTTATGTGCGATATAAGCTTATAGCTTATAGCTCGCTTATTAGCGAGCATTATGTGGGTTCGCTTACTCTGATAAAGCTGTGTTTCTGGCTACCATAGCTTTTAATAATATTATACAATATCTAAAATTCTTATTACGTGTTATTGCTTTTTAATTGTTTTTTGTTCTTCTTATAATACATGATAATCTTATTAATTATAATAATCTACTTTAAAAAAGCGTACTTTCTCTGCATAACCAATTTATTACTCTTCCTTTCACTTATTAAACTGTTTCACTTTTTATAATTGAAAATTACACTCAAGAGACGTGGCGCGTGGTTTAAACTAAGAATCTCCGAGTCGGCACATCTTTTCCAACTCACTTTTGAGAGCCACTTGACCTAAGAACGGGTTATAATGATTTAGTAGAGCAAAAAAACTGTCAAAAAAAAAACAAAATATTTGACATGTTCTGTACATTAAAGGTTTACAGTACCTATAAAATATACCTACTGCTTTAATTTGATTTATTGGTACTTCTTTTCATACAGAAAAACTCAGTACTCTTAAGATACGGTAACTGTTCATTTCATTTCTAAAAAACAATAAAAATCGAAGAATTTTTTATGAAGCCCGTCCTGGTTTGATGTTTATGGTACTTTTAATAGTGAAACTCTGAAATAGATTAAAAGAAAAATTATATCTACAAAAAAATACCTACTTATGTCTAGAAGAAAATGGCCTTAACATCTATCAAACTTAATATTTATTGTTTTTATATCAATCTTAAAGCTATAAAGTAGTGTAGTAGAGTCTAAGAAAGAATTTTAGGAGAACCCAACTCACCTCGATCTAAGAGTCATATGAAGAAACTTAAGTTTGTATTTATATTGACAAATTGCGCAGCCTGATAATATTTGTTTTTACGGTATGTAATAATATCATATATAAACTAAACATAGCAATAGAACAAAGACCATTGTTAGGTGACTGAAATATATGTTATTGGGATACTTTTCATATAACAGAAATTTTATCTTCTATATTCTTTCACATATTTAACTGAATAATTCGTAAGAGTTTTTTTTTTAATACGAAATTTTTATATTGTTCTTATATACGAGCATAGAAAGTAAGTCAATGAAATGGTGAGTGTACATTAATCACTCTAATCCCCAATAAGCCTCAGAGTCCGATTAAGTATTTAGTGCAAGATTTTTGTGGGTTGTTTTTGAATTGTTTACCAAAAAAATACATTTTATTGCGTTCAATATATAGAATTTCTTGTTAATCATTGAAAGATAAAATTTAGTATAAAGTCCTAACAAATATTTTATGGAAAATTAATATTTATAGTCAAATGGTAACGAATTGTTCCATCATTTTTTATTGCATTTCATGATATAAAAATATTTATTTATAATAATAGATTTGATGAATGCTATGATTCTTCATGACGTATAGTTTAGTTTCAGTCATTCATGTAGTTTTTATAAGAAAAAATATGTACTATTTTAAAAAATATGTACTATTTTAAACCCATTTTTTAAATTCTTCAAATGATAACTCGATGATAAATTTGATTTTCTTAAATTCGTATAATTAAACTAAGTCAGCGAAGGCTGCTTAGATAACTGTCGGTATTAAGTTGCAAAATAGGTTTCTCTATTCTTACGGCTTCACGTAAGGTTATATATGAAGGTCGGTTTTCTTTATGTGTCAAGAATATTCAAGTTTAACGTCTACTAGGTATTATTAATAAAGGTTAATGTTTCATATTACTTACTTCATTAGTAATATTAGACTTTTGAATTAATGTTACCTTGAAAGTTAGGGACTCAATTTTATATAAAATAATTTTTGACAACCCCGACTTCTTTTCTCCTCTCGATGTGCTTTCTGGGATCATTGACATAGAATAGAATAATGATAAGCACGAATAAATAAGAACTAAAATATATATACAGTATTTTACCTACATTTAATTAAAAAATAAATTTTTATTGCAATTGTTCCACGTATTTTAACAATGTAGTAAATTTAGAAACTTCTGAAAGAACTTTTAAAAAGCATTTTATTTGTTATTTTAATTTTAGGTAGCAAATAAATATTTTAAGCATATCTTTTTAAGTTAAGATTAATGAATATTGTATGTATATTGTTTATTCCATTGTAATTCACGAATGTTGATTCCACGCGCTATAACGATAACCGCTTAATAAAACCGTTTTAAATTCTTTGTTACAACTTACTATGAAATAAATAAGGCACAATATTCATCATATTTGAATTTATATATGTATTATTATATTTAATTTAATTTTAACACTTACCGAAATCAATAGACGTCTGTACCGAAAGCCGCCCGAACTTTATTCATACATCACAAACAAAAAGTCTTCACAGCTCATATAAAAAACTGCATTAATTAGACCGACAACATGTTAAAACTCCACGTGGGTTAATATTACCATACATAATATTATTAATTGAACAGTTTTATTTAATTAATCTGGGAGGCTGTTGTTGTGAGGAAGGACATTCAGCGTCTGAATCTAAGAGGGCTTGTTTGTTGTTGGTTCCACGCATGCGCTTTAAATGTATACTCTCCAGCCACAAGCCACAGTCTAGTAAATGTTAGAAGAATATTTAGTAGCTTTTTTTTAAACTGTATCTGTGTTATCTAGTCTATTGAGACGGTTCTAATGTATGAAACTTTAATTGTATATATATAATCCTTTGTAATTTCCGATGAACACAATGTTTAATTCTCACGCGAATTTCTATCAGGCGGTATTAGATGCTTGGATTGCTTTATTTATTACTATGTATATAATGTTTGATTGAAGTCTTTTTTAAACCTTAAATATATTATCTTGTTTATGAAGATTAATGTAAGTACGTTTTAACATGATAAAATGTAAACTATTATAAAAAATTGTAAGAAGAAAATATGTAATATAATCGTATAAAATTATTGTATGTCAAATCAAATGAGTATTTAATATTTTTTAATTGAAAACGTGAGGATTACAAATATTATTAAAAATATATTGGATATGTTTACATGTACCTTAATTTCCTTTCTCCTTTGTCATACTAAAATGTGTTATAAATTTTATATAAAACCCTTTATATATAGCACTATGTATTCAATTTAGAGTGTACACATACTTACATATTATACAATGAATTATCATAAATTCATCATTTTTACAAGTCTAGTACATTGTACTAACAATAAAAAGCGCTATAAAAATTACCGCAATTTTGACAAAATGCACTAAAACCTGATCTATCGTTGCCCTAAGATAAGGGCATTGCCTGTCTAGTCATTTGTAATAATGCACCAAAGGGTTTACAACCTCTGCAACAAGGGCCACCCTGCTGCGGCAATTTACTACCTACCTTCATTGATGGACTTCTTCATTGATTTCACAGTGGAAATGCGCTCACGTTGACTGAATAATTTATTTCTGAGAAGGATTTCATTGCGATATAATATAATGCAATCCTTTAAAGATTCAGTATCTAAGAACTTTAATATTATATGTTTTTTTCACTATATATTTAATAAATTAAACTGTTTATTCTAGATGATAAAGGCTTTTATTTCAAATTTCTTATTCGTTAACCTTGTTTTTTATTTATCTGTCCTATTTTTTACGTGTATCATTTGATTCCCAATAAGATTTTTTCAACAAAGTCATCTCATTTAGATAAAATTTAGTCATATAAAGTTTCAATTCTTTTTCTTGTACCTATGACCCGAATAGAACTTTATTAAGCCAGTCTAATTCCAGCTCATTCCACTTATCGTGCGGAAACAAGCAGTTACACGTGTACAGTAAATTGACGTTGGTATGTGAATTTATATTCTGCAGGAACAGATTGCTCTGCGGAAATTACTGTTGCATATATGAGAAAATGTCTTTTAGTTGCTTGTCAGATACAGTTTTCTATTATCATTCATAAGCTGTAATAGATGTGGTGGTGGCACTTCACTTGGCGTTGCGTATTTGCCGCATTTGTATAAATATTTGTACAAATATGTCAAATACAACATCCACACTTGGCATGCCAACAACACTTCTTTAATCGTTTTCGCTAATTGTATATGTGTGTTATTTGTGCAAATATGTCAAATGAAAACGAATAAATCCTCTACACATGGTCTTATTTTGCCGAACACAACAAATAAACTTTAATGTTAATATTTAGATTTTTTTTTGCCGCGTAGCACAGTTGGCGCTACGCCAGCCTCGGGTCGTTGACCTCACGTAGCATCCAAAACAATGCCTGCTACGGTGCGTGATACGTTAATTGAATTCGAAATGCAATAAATATTTGAAAGTTATAAAATTATTTGAATGTAGGTAAATCCTATATATAAAAGGTACGTAAGAAAGAACTTTGTTTTTTATTACTTTAATAGATTTTTTCTTTTACGTGTTAGTTAAATATAGTTTGGCTATGAAAGATATAAATAAAAAAAATCATTTGCTCATTGCATTTTTTATAAACCGTTTTGTGAATTTTACATTCTAATCTATTATGATTCTAATTTATTTACAAGGATTGACGTGGTCGAATTTGTATGGTCATTATTGCTTTTGGTTACACAAAAAAAAAACAATTAAAATATGAAATTTAAAAAAAGTCTCACAAAAATCTAATAAAAAATATTCTACCTCATAAATGAATTTAACTATTCAATAAACTTAACGTAAATGTATGTAATATTTATTATATTAATGTCAAACGTGTTTATATCAAACGAAATCAGTTAAGTGAGGGTCTGGTTCCGGCTGGTGTGACTCGCGTCTATTGATCCGCGCCGACACAACGATGCACGAATATATAGATCATGGATGCGGCATTATTAATTACATATACAAAGTAACAGTTCGTCTGTAACACTATAACTCAAAAACTTTTGGTTATAACTAACTCTTCTTAGATTCTAGTTATACTACATGAATTTGTGAATAAACATTGACATCCGAATATACCTACATATATCATTAAAACGTATTTGGAATTAATAATAATTATATATAGTTGATCTATAATTATATATTTATTTCTCACATTAAAGATCTGTTTGTTAAACAGTTTCACGGTACCATTGGTGAATTCAATAATATATGTGAAAGCGACTTTGCCGTGCTATTTGTAGCCACAAGCTCAATATTTGATTCAAATCGTATTATAGGTTTTTCTGTTATATTCCAGTTAAAAGATAGTACTTTTGCTCTACATGCATGAATTTAAAATTTTTATTATTTTTCAAATGGATTTTAAAAAATATTTGATACTTTGCCAATGAAAGACTAGAAATATCAGTTGTATTAAACAAACCAATATTATTCCTAAAGGTTATACACCAAGCATTTATTTTGTTAGTTTAAGTAACCTTTAGAGCAAGACGCTAGCTATTGAAGAACTGAAAACTATTTCAAATATTGAACAAAAGCACTTTCAAGTAAACGAAATTAACCTCTTCGATTACGACGCTTTTTTCTTCTTCTTCCTGGCAACCTTCCAGCTTTAGCCAGGGTCTGACTAATAATTCCTGTCAGGGAATACGACACTTTTTTATTATTCTATAACTTCATAATCCTGATGTTTCGGTTCTTTTACAGCAACCGTGATCACGGGTTGACGAAATAAAACGTACCCCCAACTCCAAAGCAATAAACTGTAATATAAAAAAAATAACATTTGCAACACACATTTCAGAAAGAGTCATATATAAACACAGCCTTATATTTGAATATCGTCCAGTTTGTAACAATATTTGATGGAAGTAACCATTGTCATTTGTATAAGGATTATTACAAATGACACACACTCACGGACAAGTTGAAAGTGCAAACAAAACCGATACGTTACCAAACACTACGGAATTGATTTCACATTATAAAAATCTCAATAAAGCATTCCAAGTAAATATGAGCATTTCAATACATGTTAAAGTACATATTTTATTTCAATGAGCGTACTGTTTTAATATCTTTTAAACAAGTAATTTAGTACTTATTTATGGAATACAATATAACGAAACAAACGTTTATACACTTATTATTATTACTCAGGTGCTCAAGAAAATTCAATAAAATATTAATAATATGTGCTATATTTGTCAAGATAACGTAATTCGAGATTCTATGGAGACAAAAAATGTCTTTTAATGAACACGATATTACTTCTTCAATGTTGGCTCTGTAATTACTATGTATTTTCCAAATGTGAGTGACTTTTGTCAGACATCATTACAAGATTACAGTACGAGGATTTTACGAGATGTAGTTTGGGAAAAAACACCAAATACATAATTCGATAGTTCACAGAAACACGGAATATATTATTCAAATATATTTTCTGTCTATAGAATATTGAAAAGAACGTCAAGTTACAATTTGATTTATTTATTTTTCTGTTTTTTGTGTTCAACTTATATAAAATATTCCTAATCTAGATATTTTCCTTAATGCTACTTCAAGTCATTTATAATGATATTATGATATGTATATAGGCAACGAGTTTCAACACTAAAAAGGATAGACAGGTTAACTTCATAGAAGTTGGAGTAAATTATTTGTTCTATGACACTAATGTATTTACACTGATTTCCAAGTTTACTTATACCTTTTTTGGTAAGGTCCCACCCAATTCGATAAACTCATTATCAACTACACCTTTGTCTTTTCTAAGTATGAGCTCATTTGAGAATTACATCCAGTAATGTAATGATAGTATTATAGACTGTCCAAAAAGATTTTATCATGTAAATGTGATCACAGTCATGTTTAAATCTGGTGTTCTGACCTTTTTGATAGTTTTTACAGTTTCAATATTCGCTGCGAAGAATGTAAATGGGTAAAATTGCATATTGATTAAGAAGAATTTCATTAAAGGCTTTGTTCCATAATTAATTGGTTGATTTTCAACTATTCCAGATCTCAGCCAGTATTACAAAAGACAATCGAGGAGCTGTTTACTGACCGGGCTGATGTCATTTATCCTGGTTCCTGTAAGACGTTTAGATCATCAGCCCGACAGTCAAAAATGTGCAAGAAAGAACCAGGTCTTTCAAATATTATTCTCACGGCCAAGCAACAGGCAATCACGGCTTGTGAAGATACATTTCAATATGATAGATGGAATTGTTCGCTTGTTTTCAATAAACGACCGAAAAAAAGTATTTTCAAGAAAATATATAGAGAGACTGCGTTCGTCCATGCTTTGATTGCAGCATCTATAGCTCATGCTGTTGCAAGAGGTTGTGCTTCTGGCAATCTATCCAGGTGTGCATGTTTTGGAAGCTTCAAAAATACGTCATGGCATGTTCGCGGCTGTGGAGACGATTTTAAATTTGGAAAAAGATTTACAAAAAACTTTCTAGAATGGAAACAGGCAGGGTCTGATCAGATAGCTGAAATCATTAAACAAGATGTAATAGTTGGTATTGACTCTGTGGGCGAACAGATGAAAGAAATTTGTAAATGTCACGGATTTTCTGGATCGTGCACCACTAAGACTTGTTGGAAGCGACTGGGGCCGTTCAATTCAGCTATGGGATTATTGAAGAAACATTACCACCATGCGGTGAAAAGAAAATTGGTGAACTTTACAACGAAGAGAGCAGTTACTCCGAAAGCGAGGAAAAGAATGCAACTTGACAAGAACAATTTGATTTACTTACAGAAGACTCCGAATTTATGTTTCAGTACCAAGGGAAGAATATGTAAAGATATTCATAATTGTGCTACTTTGTGTTGTGGAAGAGGTTACGTTACAGGCAAGAAGATAGTTAAATCCAGATGCAAATGTAAAATGGTGGACTGTTGTTTCGTTAAATGCGATACTTGTGTTGAAACAGTGGACTTGTTTACTTGCAAGTGAGTAAGTAAACAAGTAATTAGATTGTAAACATTTATGGGAAATGTTGTAGAATATATTGTGTATGTCAAATATTTTATAATTATAATTAAAATGGTTTTGTATAGATAGATATATGTAAGTTATGGAAGTTGATATTACGCTGTGATAGCCATTACGGTAGAACGAGTTGTAAGTGGATGGTTTATGAAGTAGAATGGTATCGGAGGGTGCAATCTTTGATTTGGAGACGTGATTTAAGTAAGAGATTTGAGTTTTAAAATATTTTTATAAGCAAATAAATATTTAATATAAAAAGTCTATATTTTTAATAAACATAAAAAATCACAACCAATACAAAAAAACTGTTGAAAAAAAGATCTGGATATAGAATATTTAAGTATCTACCACATCATATATGTATTTTAAGTCACTTATCTTTTAAAAAATCCTAAAGTCACTGCTCGAAAAACACAAATATTTTTTAAGTATGAATCACATAGCAACCTTAACTCGTTTAGTTAATATAAATGGAAAATATCTGATATAAAGCATTAATCCTCACATTCAATCTTGTTGATAATCTTCGGCAAGGGCCAAGGCCATTCCCTCCATCTTCGACAAAGCGAAATATAGGTTCATCTGTACTTCCTACAGGGCTAAAAAAGAATAATAGTTCTGTCTTGAATTAGTATAAGATATAACTTTTCTTAGCTTATAGTTTTGTTTTTATTTTCTTGGTTATACTAAAAAAATATTTTGATTACTCCGTACTAGAGTTAGCTTTTGCCTATCTTTTAAATATTTAAACAATTAAAAAAAACAGATAAAATCATAATAATCATAAGCAGAACAGTATTCCGACTTCTTATTTTATTGATATCATATAGATTGAATTTTCTTTGTTTCTTTATTCTTTATTTAGGACTTTTCAGAGCTGTAATTATATATTTGAAATTCAATGCTTAATATTTATCGTTTTGCCAGATATCATAATAATTAATAAGACTGGCGAGTTAATAACTAATCTTGTCAGCTTTTGTTTTAAAAAGTTTATTTTCATTCATATTCATTTAAAATTGTAATATTCAGACTTTTCTAAGATAAGTATAAAAAAGAAATGGTTTTATTAAAAAAGTTTATTGAATGTAATATCTGTTAAAAGAAAATATTAAAAATATTACATTTTTTTCTTTTTTTAGTTTGTTACAATTTTATACAAAAACCTAACCTATGAAAAAATCCTAAACCTACCATCATTAAGAAAAATCTTTTATAAACATCAAAGGATTTTATTACCTTTTTTTTATTACAGATTTTTATTACAGATCCAAAATAAATTAATACAATATAAAACAAAGAACAAAAATTTTGCTTTTTGAATTCATTATTTTGCGTGTACTATAAAAACAATTGACAATGTGTAAAAATGTTATGTCATATAATTTGAATTGTGATATGTCATAAAGGCTGCTGTGATTTATGTGGAAACTATACTCAGTTTATGCAAACTGTTACAGGTAAGTCACAATACTAGTTTGGAGTAATTATTAAGTGTGATTTAGAAGGTGAATTTTTCGAAGTACACTTACCTTTTAGAAGCTATTAAGGCAGCGAAAACTTTCTATTAACGTAAAATGAGAACATTTCATCAAACTTTAAACCTTTAGTAAGTTTAATCAAACCGAAACTATTCGAAAGAAACCGCGGAGCACTTTAAGTTTCATATAAGCCTACATCTTGTATTTCAAATTTGATAAAGCCTTATTCATGATTAAAATATTTGTTATAATATTTCTATGTTTATTCTACCGTCAGTTAGAAATTATATTACCTGATTCACATTAAAACTCAATAACCATAATAAAAACTTTGCAGAAAAATTATGAATTACCTTTTACCTACTACCTATTACATTTTACCCCAAAAAACATTTCAATTTAAAGCCTTGAGGGAATTTGTCTAAACATATATTTTTAATTGACTATTTGGATTGTCTTTACATATTATACGATATGTTGCAGGCCAACCTTTAATTAAAGTTTTACTCAAGTCTAAATAATATTCGAGTACACATGCCGTAATTTAAAAAAGAGCCATTCAATAAGAGGTACAAAATATATTGAAGTAAATTAATATCTTTAATTTCTAAAATAGACATCTTTTGAAAAATATCAAAACGATGTCATTTTGGTAGGATCGTATATAAAAACTGTCACCTGGTGTAATCAGCTTGCTAAAGATGTCGCTGCAAAACAGTATTCACCGTAGACGTCGCTAAAATCATTTCATAGATGGCGCTATTAACAATAAATTTAAATAAAAATGACCAACCTGAGCATAAAACATTTCAAAACCGTTGAAGTCAATACCTATTATCTTCAAGCTCAGATTCCTGGTACCCAGTCGAGATTAATGCGATTCTCATATTTTGCAACGCGCGAATGAAGACGCATGCGCGATAAGATCGATTTAATACGCGGCGATCGAGAAACTTTATATGCGTGGAAAACACAAATTGAGTGCATATTACCGTTTAATAAACCTTTATCGAGTATGTTAATCGTGTTTTATTTTTTCTTCAATATACAAGCTGTTCCTTAAATATGAACAGTTTAAAGTGTTGCCATTATTATTAAAACCACAAACATTATTCAAATGATAGCTCAAAAGGTTAAGATTAAGCAAAATTCAACACGAGATCCGGATTTTAATAACATACCTTCCAAAACCACTAATGAATATTGTGTACTAGCCTAAAGATCCTAAAGATGGGTCTACATTGTAATTATGACGCCTATAATTGACCCATAAACCATTAAAGGCCACAAAATTGCGGTTTGTTTTCGATGCCAACGCACGTAATTACGATAGCGCTATTAAAGTAAAAAAAAAACGGCAGCTTACAGATTTATTTATTTATTGACCTCAACACGAAATGAATTACCATTGTAACTAGAACGTGCCAGTCTAAAGAATAATATTTTTTTCATAAAGTGATTAAATAGTGATGTTATTATATTGGTTTATATTTAATAAATTTGTATTTTATTTATAAATTATTTTTCTTACGATTATTCACTTCTTAAGTATTCAACTTTTAAATACTACATTATTTATTAAAATCATAAGAAAACATAGCTTACGTTCGAGTTTCTATAGTAATGTAGATTGGTAATCGGTACAAAGCCAATAAAAATTATGTTACGTCGACCAATTACAGTATATTAAACAAAGCTTTTATTGCCTAATGTTTTATGGAAATAAGACAATTTATTTAATAACCAATCATCAATATGTATTCCATTAAAATTAGTATAAATAATGATATTATGGTTAATTTATCAATATAAAATTTCAGAAAAGTTCGAAAGAGATTTCGAGCTCTAAAAAGCGATTTATAGAATTTAAAATAGTGTTTATAGATTGTTAGCAATTAGCATGCAAATTATTATAAAATTAAAAAAAAACACCAAATTTTTGACTGCACACTCATAAGATTGAACTTAGACACAAGGGTAAATGTTTAAAGTATGCTAAAACAATAGATAGTTTACGTAACTAAAAAGTAGCGACATTGTAATTTGAGCCCGCGGGACCTGTATGGCATTTGGAAATAAATTACAGGCTGCGTTGTAGTCTGATGTCTAAGCTACATTAATGTATAGTTTCATCAAAATAAGTCCGGCAGTTTTTGTATAAAAGGAAAACAAATATCTATAAAACTACACATTTCTACACACACACATATATAAACACACACATATATATGTTTACAATCTTTCTCTTTTATTATGTTTGTAAAATTAATATATTCAGTATAATTAAAACACCAATAGATTTCATTTTATTATAAAAGCTCTTGAAAATAAACACAATTTATATATAGTGTAAAAAATAAAAACAGAAACTTTTTTGTGCCACGTTTGAGCTACCCAACTTCCATTTAAAAAGTAAAAAATAAAAAAAAGTACGTATTGCTTCATAAAAACAAAGTGCCACCCACAAATCCATTATCCCCTTTAAATATAAGAAATTCAGCGCAATTGATACTTCTACTTAGGATATTTAGTGATTTTTGTATGAGGATTAAGAGAAATGACCATTCGAAGTATTTAAAACGACAATGAGTTAACAGCTCACTTAACAGCTATAGGTAATTAGGATCACACATTTCTTTTTCGGTAGTTGAGATTAATGTATTAGAAAGTCATTGGATCGTAAAATTAACAAATATATTTGTATTTGTTGCATTTATATAACATTTAAGATGTACTTAGCTGGTTTTTTGAATCTAGAAGGGTTTGTATGAAGTGTACCTGAGATCACTTCAAACTTTCTGTCCTTGTAAAATTGTTGTTGTTTAAACTCGCAGTGTTTTTAACTTCACGTCTATGTTGAAGTAATGAACGATTACATATTCTTTATAATACATCAAGACGATGGTTTAGAGAAGGATATCTTCATTTTAAAGGAATCCTAACATATATAAATATTTATATTGTATATCTAATATCTATTCTAAATTATGGTTAATTTATACTAAACCCATATCCAATTTCTTTTCCAAAAAAATAATAATAAGGAAAATATCAATACAACTATTTTATAGTGTTATAAAAGTAACGAAACTGATATGATCATTCACCACCGAAGCGAATCTACCGATTATCTGTAAAACGTCTTAACTGAAATTCTTCACAAATGCCTACATACTTACCTGTCCCTTGAATGGATGTCCATAATCTCTTAACAATGGTGTTAGGATATAGTTAGTTTGTGATGGATTTTACAGTTACGTATTTCTTTTCTTGGCCCGTGGTGCGTGAGATCTATTACAGAGCATTTGCAATTAATGGATGTTTCCTTCTTAAGATACTTCTGATATACTTTAAAAAGAATTGATGTAATTATCCAAAATAAATATGACATTGTCAACAAAAAAAATAAATGAAGTTGATATTATTTAGACCAAAAGTATATTCAGTGAAAATAGTAAAATGCCCAATTGCGCAAATGTGAACTATCATTGCATATTACTAATATAAAAATATTTCCTATGTATTAAATCGTGTCATACGCTTATAATTAAAAATAATGCTGTAAAATTTAATAAAACAAATATGTATAGATTGACAAAAATACCTATATTTTAAAGCGTCATAAAAATATATTACACATATTTATCTTCATGCAAATGTGACCATAATAATGATCACACAATTATTAATAATGTATCAAAACTAATAAAGATTGTGAGTAACTTTATTATTTAATCAAGCCAGCCGAGGTCCGTAACAAATCAGAAATGAAGTCCATCTGTATTAAATGATACATTGACTTCAACTTGCCCCGGTTTTGACTCGTTTTGGTTATAACTAGACGTATAATCAAGTTGCTCACAAGTTTTGGTCATAATTTTATCGCTATATACACAATGGAATAGGTATAGAAATATCTTTTTTATTTTACGAACAGAAATCTTATCTCTTATCATATACTTCCATATTATGTAGGCATAATTAATCGTATTTGTTCTTCTTTCGTAGTTATAAAGTTTAAATATACATTGGATATTGTGTAAGAACGAAACTATAGTGGTTTCGGATAAATATATGTTGGAAATTCTAAACGAAATCCTTAGTAAAACCAATGTTTATTTAACACAACATCAGTTAGTTCATTCCTTTACATATAGTCGAAGTAAATTGTGTAACATCGCATATAGTATTAAAACTTTCCGCCGTATATAGTTATGATCGAACACAAACGTCATTCTAGGGTCCATTTCACACTTGAGACGAGTTCCAAGCTGTCAATGTAACTCTTCAATTATGCATGGCACAGTTAATGTATTATTTAACACCTTACCAGGTTTCGACACATTACCAAGCTGGCACCCTGTGGAGTCCTTACAGTTAGCGTGTGGTCTAAAATAAAAGATCAAGAGGATGCTGTATCATTACAAGTGAAAATAAAAAGGTTTATACAATAATGCATTAAAAAATATATAAATTATTTACCTGACTTCATGCTAATATAAGCTTTTTATCGTAAGAAACATGTACGGTCATATTTTTCTACAACCAAGCAATGATGTACACCTTTGTTCAGGAGGTTATATTACCTTCATACATTTTATACTAATGTTGAAGCCTTTGTTTGATAGTATCAATTATTTGTTCCGAGCCATTTTAAATTTCTTATAACTTGAGAGAAGCTGTTGACAGTTCTTCCAATATCTTCAGACTGACAGTTGGAACAGGTTTAGACCAGAGTTACTGTTTATTCAATCGAGTCACGGTTTTCTTAAAGCGACTTAGTTTTCTAATACTGTTAGTTAATTTGAAATTATTTTTTGAACTATAAAAATACCAATGTGTGTACTGGAATGTAATGGCGTTTATCAATATTATTTTTAAAGACAAAAAACTTTATGAATATAAATAAATCAATATTAATACTTGCAACATAATTCAAATACCTATAAATGTAATTCTTCTCCTCCAATCTTCGAATAAAGCAACTGGAATCCATTATTCTGGAAGTTTCAGAATAACTAATCAGAATTCTTCCATCATCTACCTCAGGTATGAAGAAGTGTCAGACAAAAAATCCTTATTAATAAAAGCCACATACTTACGTTCGCATTAAAAACTATAGATATATTATAATATGAAGAAAATCGATTTAATATACGTTAAGGTATTAAGTCTCTGTTCTAGAACCTTCTCTTTTATCTCGTTTCGGTATCATTGTTATAGATCTGTTAATTAGCACTCTCTCACACCGTTCCCTTGTTTAATTAATATGAATTGCGTGCCTGGCACCGATCGCTATCTGTTTACGCACGATTCGAATTATTTTCAATTGAATACATATATTTATATAATAAATTTAAATGTCATTCAGCATGCTTCTTATATCTCGATCAGATGAATCGCTGTTATATTTGCATTGAATATGAAGCATTTTAATATGAAATTGAAGATATTAATGTCAAAAGTACTTCTAAATGTCGTCTAAGTAGTGAGTCTTATTGTACAAAACTGGCGCCATTTGACAAAGCCAGACCGGTCTTTTGTTTTACATTCATTCATAAAATTTACCATTAAACTACATATAACGGGATAGGAATTAAAGTAGTTTAAAATTACATTTTAAGGAATATAATTTGTTTAGTTACTTAAAAATTGTGGTGTCTTTCATTGTACATATGTAATATTTATTTATATTTTACTCTATTTCAACATAATTATTTTGTTAGTTTCAGTCTAAATAATAGATTTGTCTTAAAGTATATATAAAAAAACAGTGTATACAATATGAGATTAATAAAGGAAACAAAAAAATTGACTTTAAATAAAATCATATTTTCAACTCTTTTCTGTTTTTCTTATACCTATAATTTGTTGAATACATATCATTATATGTAATTTATAAATCTAGTACATAGTCGCAGTAATGATCAACAAAATTATAAAAATAAATTTGAGAGAAAATAATTCATATTGATTATATTTTATTTAATACAATCATAAATTACCTTCAGAAATATTCTTCTCATTGCTTTGATTCAACATTTAAAGATTGCATTTATATTAAAAGTCAAAAATAAAGAATACTTCAATATGTAATTTTCTTTGTAAATCAAACTACTTTATATATAAACAATGTCTTAATAAAACTTGTACATATGATTACTAATTATATTTCCATGTTCCAGAGCTAAACAAAAGCAACAATGGAAATGATAATTCTTAAAGAAGACTTCAAATAAATAAAGGTACCGTAAAAAAATACAACACCTTTCAAGTTATTCGAATATAATTTTACATGCCTCCCATACAACCGGCCACCAGGGAAGCGCGAAATATACGAATGTAACACATTAATTTATTTACGTCAAGACAAGAATGAAACACAAAAATAAATATGTAACCGTCAGCGATTACGCGAAGGTACGCCTTAGATCACCTTTTAGGGAACACTTCGTGCCGGCGCTAGCTTTTACAAAGGCAACAAAGGGGAAAATAATAAAAAAATGTTACGCTTCAATACGGCGCAAGTTATGGACTTATGTTTGGTGTTGTATGGCAAATTATTTGTATTTAAAGAAATGGTTTTAGTTATACCAATTTTATATATGACTGACTTACCATATATGTATATACATGTAAGTGATGTTTTTTTTTTATACAAAATTTCTTTTAATTCAGTATTTAATATCTATGCCCATAGCAAATGCTTTGCTGCAATCATATCAATGGTGATTGTCCCGTTTATATCAAGCATAATATTAAATTATTTTATCAAAAATTGATCGCTCCCGCTTCCTCCTTTGATCTGTACCAGCCTCAATAAAGAGATGTTGGGTCATTTAAGATAATTTCGATGCGCCTGGTGCGAGATTTTTTTAAACATTCACGTGGGAGGTGGGATGTAATTGCCGAAATTCCTGATTTTTGACAATCAATAGACAGGATATTGCTATTATGATGCACAGAAGAGAACCGACGTCAAGAACTAAATGGCATATTTAATAAAATATGATTTCTTCTTTTATTTTTTACGAACGTAAGCAACAAAAGGAACTTGTTTTAACATGACAAGCTTGTATTAAAACTCGCTTGATAAGTTGCGATTGTTTCAACTTCTGACATAATTTGATTGGTTACAATTATTCCTAATCAAGTTTCGATATCGTAAAAAAAAGAAAAAGACTAATAAAATAGGGAATTTATTGACATAGACAAAGACGCAATCAAACAAAGCGCGTACAAATCATAGTACGGGGCGGAATATCCGAACATATCTATAATGGAGCGCACCTAACCATTCTATTACAGTACATAATTTACTTTTATTGTAAACTGGCCCCGAACTCACACGATGATAATGAAAATGCTGACATTTAAATATTCTCTCATTCATCCATCTCCCTTACACATATGGGATAGAGTGAGATGGAGTATCAGAGTCCTTTTATCCTTCAGTCTATGACTGCATTCGTGACGGTTGTATGATTATGAAGGTATTTGTAATAATGTTGAGTGAATGAGTTTCTTAAAGGATAATATTTTTTATATTTAATTCGATCGACTTTACATTTATTTTATTCCTTATATCAAGTTATATAATACAAAAATCTTTTCAGAAGTAAATTTTATTAAATAATATGGTTTATTTATCAATCTTACGATTATCTATAGAGATCGTCTAATTCTATTCCAAAAATATCTACAATTAGGTCTTATAGCTACTTATAAATGGAAAAAAAAATAAATGCAATGTAATAAAGCTAAAATTATATATATTCCAACAGTTTAAGTGCAATAAAATGTTTCACCAGTTTTTAAGAACTCGCACCGTTATTTAAAATTTCAGCATAATTATTTGGTTATTTTCCAATAAGTCAATGAAAGGGAACTTTTAAACGAGTTGAATATAAATACATTCTATAGTATATACAATATCTTTGATGTACAATACTTTTATCTCATTTAACATGAAAACCCTTTGTTTTAAAAATGTAGTTCATGTTTTAGGAACACTTGCATTTTCGGCATTACAGATGTATTCTAGGAATAGTCATAATGTTGTCATATGTTCCACAAAAGTTGCGATAATTTTGCCTATTGTTCCTATATAAATGAACGGTGGCACAATACACAAAATACTTATACAATTTTCAACCTTATGGCTATAAACTTAAGGTTGGTAAAGGCTTGTAGTTATTAAGCATAAAACAAGTGCAGACATGAAAATCCTTGTTTAATTGTAAAACTCAAAGGACTATGGTAACCCACGTAATAAACCTTTATGACCCTTCACCGGTAAGTCATAAAAAATAACTGTTATTGTTACTGTTGATTCAATTTTAACTTTCAAAATAAATATTGACTAATGGAAAGTACGTCTCGGTTAAGGAAAATTCCACTGACTATTCTTACAAAGACGATATACTTATCTAACTACATATATAGATATATATTAATCATTTTCAAGTATTTTTTAAGGTAAAATAAACGATAAAAAAATTAAGCAATTCTTAATCTTAATAAGATTAAGATTCTTTACCTATATTATTAAAGGTTTACCTATATATAGGTTTGCTTTTCATTTTCAAATATTATTGGCTATAATTGTACCTGATTAATAATTAATTTGGTTTAGTGTTAGCGTTTTTGCATTCTAAGTCCTAGATTTGGATTATATAATGATGAAGCATATTTTAAATATTAATTTTAGCACAGTTTCAAGTCAAACTCTGTGCAGCAATAAAATAAGGTAGGTGTAACTTACAAGTAAGGTAATAATTTGAGGGCAATGTTTATTGACTTTTATTGTTGAACATTTAAAAGACGGGTAATTAGTGTGTTGGCTGGTTTCAATGGAGTTTACCTAATTCACTATTGTTTGTATTTCAAATAAAGGTGCCGGTTCCGATGCTTGTGTAAATAACATCCTTTTGGGAAAAATATTTCTTATCAGATAACATCTAGTCTGTAAATAGATTTCTTATCCGGTCACTTGTTTCCGAGGCAATGATAACATTATGCTGTTTAGAGAAAAATACCGTTTTTTTTGTTTTGTACTGAATTAAAATCTAAAATAATATAAATATATACCTTTATATAATCTAAGTAACGTCTACCAAACACAGAAAGAGGCGCCGCCATTCGTCACCTACATTGGATACATTTCATCAATGAGCGAGCCTTTTAGTTTTTTTTGTTGTCGAAAAATCGAATCGAAAAACGAAGGTTCACACGCTCACTTCGCTCTTTGTATAAACACAAAATAAAAATTGTTATTTGTTATTATTTAAACGGGAATAATGATTTTGAAATTAAATGCCATCATATTTAGTCTCAGTAGTGTTAATGCCATCATACTTAATCTTAGTAGTGATGTTTATCAATTATTTTTCTGTGAGAAGTACTTACTTTTTTTAAATTCCTTTAATCGTATGATTGTAAAATAAACAACTTCTAATCTTTGATAGATTTAATGTCCCGTCCTCGATAAAAGCCATTAGAGATTTCTTAAATCAAAAGGTGTATCTATCTGTGGCTATTAGTAATTATTAGTAGTCAAATCACAAGCCCACCCTAATGATCTTGCGGTTTCGATAAGAATTAATTCAGAACTTGAGTGTCGTGTTTAATGAATTTAAGTAATCGGAAATACCACAACCTCATTTTGCGGTCAGATAACTTTGTCAAAATTAACTCATTCATTGTATTAAAGTTAACATGTTTATTAACTATTTCGTTTTATATGTGTATAATTTTAGCTATCAGAAACTTTCCATGACCGTTTTGCTGTTTTTCATTTTACCTTCATATTATTATTTGTTTCATATCCAACAAAGAGCCTTGCAAAGTCGAATGCGTTGACCTTCACCGCACTATAATTAACTCAGATTGATGTTTAGGCTATAATGATCATGATATATCCTAATTCATTGTGGTCTAGCTCGTTTTTGTTACAATAATATATGTTTTTTTAAACTCCCATAAACTGATATTAAAATTAAGCGTCTTTTTAACGTTAAATAACTAGTTGTACTTAACAGAAAATAAATTTAGGATATGTCATTTAAGAGAAGAATATGTAATATGCATGGGAAAAATTACTTTTTAAATTGATTCTTTTAATTTGTAGTAAGTAGACAAAATAATATAATATCTATCTACCAATTCCAAAAGAATTCATTATTACTAGTTTTATTGACTAAATCAGTGTCATCGAGGTTTTGTAAAGTTAAATATTATTCTTCTCATAAAATTTTTATTGAAAAAATCAGTAATACAAAACCTTGTATGCTTTTTAAAACTTAATTAAGCATATTAACTGCAAGCTAACACATACAAACATTTATACAAAATAATAACATAAGCAAAATAAATTCTAACGAGAACACGCGAAGAAACTGGATGAATTATCCAGTCCTACAACATAATACTTTTCAATTTAAATTAGCACGTATGGAGGGATCGGTATAAAATAAAGAAATAACTCTGTGTGGTCAGAAAACTAGACTTAATAACACAGCTATTAGTCATAACATTGAAGAAATATTAAAACAATTTCATTTACATATGTATACAATTCAATACTAGAATTTTTCAAACGAATTTTAAAAGCATAATATTGTTGCGAAGAATTATAAATGATTTTAAGTAACACAATGTTCTTTGTAGAGACGAACTTGTCAATTCTAACACCACAGTTATTAAATCCACTGAAATCGATCCATTTTTTATGTTGCGTGTATTCTTTTTGCTTCCCAATGACTAACCCAAGATATTAAAACGCTATTAGTATAGATGGAGCGGCGATATATCATTTCGGGGCGGTGATTTTATCGCTCTTAAATGCGGACAGGAATTTCGATGTCTCAATATTTTTTTTTTGTGGTTTTGCCGAAATAATGTTCCGACTACCATTAACAGCTCGTACGGTTGATGCGAAATGTTCTAGCGAATGTTTGTATGGGAAATAGACCTCCCTCGATCTGTGTTGCGGTTTCAAAATGTATTCGTTACATAAGAAATTTTTATGATTCATTAAAATTAGTAGCTACTGATGTTTTTTGATTCAGAAATAGAGATGAAATCAAGCGTGTTTCCTGTTGTATAAATCATTTGAACAAACACACCAAGTCCTTCCGAAAGCGATATTTTAATATTTTTTTTTTAATTCAACCCCACTGATTGTTGAGTGCCGGCGATGCATGAAATAACTAAAGGATTAACAGAAGATGACATCGTATATTTTATGATAAACTCATATAGTTATGATTCATTGCATAAAAAGTTTCAAACCACACATATAGGTATACTTGAAAGAAATTCCCAGCATATTTCTCACCTTTTTGTATTGAAATTAAAATATCAATTTCAATAAAATAAACATTCATACCGCACAACGAAGACCAGACGAAGCAATTATGTTACGACGAGCATGGCTTGGTTATTAAATAATATTTCATAAACTGCACCGTCATACACAAATCATCAGTCGAGTGTCGAATTTGGCGTTGCCTTAAGAAGCCTGTATTAGTAACAGTTGTGCTCATAAAACCTCTATAGGGGCGGAAGGCTCTTTCAAATCTATCTTGCTGTGCGGTGACCACACTCGCGCAGACCTGTACACATAATAAAACTTATTTACGCTCACTCTTTAAACTCTTAACAATAAAGATACAATAAGCTTCACTGTAAATCTATTCGGTTTTATTAAAATGAACTCTATGTCTTGCTATAAGAGTGCAGTTTTGTGTGTACGGAAAGCAACATGTGTTGTTCTTATTTAGTATGAAGAAGTTATTTGTTAGTTGCGTATTGTCTTAGTAGGATATTTACGTTTCGTAAGAGATAAGGGAGATGCCTTGTGATTCAATCGACAGGTTTCCTTGTTTATTTTAGCAGTAGGCTGTTTTTTTCATGTTTCTTGGTAGTTTACGAATTGGGTTTAAAACTCGCAAGTACTTCCCAAAGGATTCAGCTTGAGATAATTGAATGTTTTACTCAAATTAACGATAAAAAACGTACAGAAATTTTCATTATGTGTTTGTATATATATATTTATTGATTTTTCGTATGTTAGCAATTATTTTTTATGTCCTGTCAAACACACAATGTCTCATTATTAACGCTATTTGTGTGTCCGCTTTGAAACTGAGTTACTCCAAGCTACTTGTATTTTTTCCCTCAATCTTAAATCAACTCTATTCCTTTATTTTTGGACACAAATTTAGATTCTCAGTTATCTTCCTTCCAGGAAGATCAGTCTAATAAAGTTCTCAAAAGTCTGAAAGCTAAAATTTCATGGTGCGTTTTTAATGAAAACTGTATTTTGTGGAGCAAAAAAAAATGTTCGAAAATAGACTTTATCACAACGGCATAAGTTTCTAATTCAATTATATGCAAAAAGTGCATCTCTGAATAAAAACCCTTAATTAGTAACACTTCTGTTTCAATGAATGAAGAAGAATTGGCCAATTCAAAAGGAGTTATTTCAAGTTGAATTTTAAACCTTAATATGACGAAATAAATCTCATTATTCAATGGACTTTTATATTCATTAATTTAACCGTTGTATGGATTTCCATGGGGATTTATTGTGACAATATAGCTGGCTAATTTTGCATTATATGTAATACAAAAGGCGTTGTAAATTATAATGTTTCACCTACTGTTTGATATATTGGATAATTTACGGTAGTTAGGATTTATTGTACAGTAAAACTATCATTGGCTATCATAGACTCATAGTCCTTTTAATGGACATACCAGCTTGTAACAATATCACATAAGAACCTTTTTTGAAAACAAAGATAATATTGAATTCAGCTAGTACTTGTTTTAAGACGACATTCGTTCTAGAACTTTCGATTGTTTTTAGTCTTTTTGAGTGAGATTTAGGAATTAGAATCTAAAATTAATAATTATTCAAATTATCAATTATCTAAATATAAATATGGGATATATATTAGTTTGATTTGTCCCAAATTAATATTAATATTAGTAATATTGAAATGTCATCTGAAGCCAGGTGATGCTTCATCCAACATATGTTCTTACAAACATCTGCGTCAATTTCATGACACGACTATTCAATTAGATGACACGTGACACGTGACATCAAAGTTTTTTGTCATCACCACTTGAGACTTTAGTGAGTAACTATAGTGAATCTATAAATAATATTTGTACGATTTTATGTTTTTTTGTATATATTTCTAAATGTAATAATATCGAGCAACTTTTTTATATACATATATATATTTTTCTAGTTTTATGTTTATTTTCTAACTTAAATAAATTTATTTATGAATATTTCTACCTTAAATTTATTGTTAACGGAATTTACATAGTTGTATGAACATAACACTAATAAATGTGTATAGTGAGACCGCACGCGTTGATGTCTTTATTAAAGGAGATATAACAGACAAGTTTATGTCTGCTATATCCAACATAGTGCAAATTAAATATACATATTAAATGTCAGAATATTAAATACATTCATTATGACTAACAAATATTTATTACTTAATAATATTAACTACTATGACCTATACATATTTTTTAAATATAATATTTTTATTATATATTTATATACATAGTAATATATAATATAAACATCGTTTCCGGTGCACGTGGTTGTGTGTCTGTCGTCGTCGTGATTGGTCGCTGGCGCTCCACCCACTGCGCACGCGCATCTTAACGCGCCCGGCCCAATACAACCACAGTATTGACACGAGATACTGGTATACATTTAAATTCAAAAATATAATGAAAATTCAGATACACATTCAAATAAAAGATTTCCAAATTAAATAAAATATAAAAACTATAAATATGTTTATAATAATAAAATTAAATATTATATTAAAAAAATCAAATTATATATTTTTCGTTAATATAAATTTTGTTACTTAGAAAAATATGTATATAAAATTATTATTAAAACCTACCTGTAAGTATATCCTCAGTTATGACTATACAAACAGCACACAATGGTTGAAAGGCTTGCATTATATGACCTTGTCCAGGAAATGATAAGAAAAGGGTAGCAGTAAACTTATGTATAAATGTATTTTTGCATAACGAGATATTCTATGGATCGGTTGTACTTTTTTTTCCTAGAAAATAAACGCGGATCTGCTTCTAGAAAACACTTGAATTGTTTTCGTACGAAGTTCATAGGAATTGTTTATGATTTTTTACTTGCTTTATATATAAAGAAATGTTTCTAGTCAAATATATTTGGAATAATAATTATAATACACTTAGTTTTAGAAAGAAAAATTAATTTAGTTTCATTTAAAATACACAAGATTAGCATATTTACTATACAATATATACATTGTATTTTTTAATAAATATACATAAATATTTTCTAGGTATCAAATAAAATTAAAACATTGTTTTTAATATTTTAGACGAGTTTTTGGTAACAAAAAATCTTCAACCATCCAAAAATTTTCAAATCTTTAAAATAACCGATGCATAGAGTTAAACATAATACTCAAACAAATTACAATAATACATTACACAAAACAGTTTCAAAAGTCATCAGAATTACAGGAATAATTTCAATATATACGGCGAAGGTCAAAAGAATCAAATACATTAGCTCAAGTTCATTAGCTAATGACGAAAACGTCGGCTGTGTTTGCTTAAAATCCAAAACAAAAGCATCTTATCTAATTGCATAAATGAAAAAAAAAGGCCCGTGAGATTTTACGGGCGTGCAGGTAGTGCCTCCCACCTAACAGCCTGGCGCTCCGCCTAAGAAGACGTCCGTTCAGTCAGTACTGTGCGGCGTCTGACCGATGGCGGGTCCGCCCATCGATATGAAGTGGCTGTGTTATATTGTGATCATTATGTGTCTCAGGTGCGAAGCCGCTAACAAACCTAGAAGAGGACGCGGCAGCATGTGGTGGTGAGTTTATATATCGTATCATTATCATATCATAGTCATCATATCATTGATTAGTTATGTCAAAAAATTGATGTCAGTTTTGTAACTTGTAAACAATGTGAGATATGTCTTAGTTCAGTTGTAATGTAATATTTATAATTGGTTCAGACGAGTAGTTCTTCATTAGTCGTACGTTATTATCTTGAGTTGTGTAAAAAATGTTCAACAGAATGGTCAAAGATGAATTTTATAATGAGAAAGATTTCATCATAAAAATTACTTCAATTAACAAAGACGTCTGAAAATTTTAATTTATGTTATTTACTTAAAATTTAATGTTAACTATAATTTACTTATTATTCATCAATATGACTAAAAACAATTTATCGTTGACAATTCCAATCTAATGTTACTTCACATAAAATCGAATAAAAATATTATTAATCTTAATATGAAATGAAATAAATATTTCAATTGAAATCTTATTACCGTGATTATGAGTTGATTAACGCATTTTGTTTAGTTTCATGAATTGAAACATCAAAAACAGTTATTATTATTTAAATATATGAATGAAAGATCATTTTAAAAATATTTTTTCATTCAGATAACAACAATATATGAACATTGTGATATGTTGTTTATATTTAAAGTGTCCTCTTGACTGACGCTAGTCAAATCTGTATTTGCCCACACTATCACTCGGCTCCCGGTATGCGACACTATAGTCTTAGTAATCCCCATACCACAGACTGTAACATCTACTAGATATATTAATTTTTTCAGACTATAAAACCATACTAATAATATAAATAAAAATCTAAAATATATTGTTTTAATTTTTTTATATCGTATATAAAAGTTTTGCTAATTTACAACTCGCATAAAAATACAATTAATTACTTTATTTATTTTCATGATAATTTTTATTATTTCATATATCACGTACCTAAATAATTTTAAATTAATTAATTTAATTTAATAAAGGACATTTTTTTAAGTCTTATATTTTGTTAATAAATTACAAAACAATATTAACCTTCTACCGTCGGTAGGAACTCGTGTACTTGAAAGTCGAGTTGAGGGATTCAAAACATATAATTTAAAAAACAACAAAACTAATGCCGTTAGCACTTATTAACTATTATAAGCGTCCGACGGAGAGGCTAATCAATCATATATTCAAATTAAATAAAGATTAATTACATATTTTAGACACTCAAACAAAAAGAAACAATAACATTAATAAAAAATAACTTTGTTATAATATCAATAAGATGATTTTAACAGATTAACGGATTAAAAACAACTTAAAACTTTTTAGTTAACTTCAATCTTTTATCTTTATAGAATCTTAAGTTGTAATCTATCTTTTCTTAAATGCGAGTTAATGTGACATAATATATAAAATCCCTTAGAACTGAGAGTAAATTAAATTATTTAATTTTCATTATAAATGTATATAATAATATTTTAATATTAAATGTCACCTCTAAGACAGTAAAGTTCAAACTTAACTTATCATTTATTTTATCAGTAGGAGATACAGTGGCGCGTGCGCATTAAATAAATATACCACTTGTTTGTGTGATCAAGTAATTGCGATGGAAATAGAAGTAATATCATACAGTTTAATATATAAATATATATCTTAAATCGTGATAATAACTAATAATTTAAAATATATTTGATTCGTATTTAAAATATAAATATTAAATAATAAAGAAATATTTAAAAGGTCACGTATCTGTACATGAACACCTATGAAAGCTTCGTATGGTATCTTAAAATGTATATTTAAACAATAAAAATTATTATTATAATAAGTAAATAATAAAATTTAATATCAATATTAAGAAAATCGCTTTTAAATAACATAGAACAATATAGCGTTTTTTTATGACACAACTTCTCATCTTCTTCTTCATATAATAAAGTATCGTATATCTTTTAGCTACTAAAGAAATTATTTGTTTAAACATACATTTATAATGGCATTTATGTTAGTTAAATAACAGTTAATAATTTAACTTATATAGTAGTAAATAATTACAATATATATCATAAGTAGTATATAATATTACTATTTGTACGTGTAGTATAAATTTATATGGTGTCGGAAATTTTATACCGGTGTTCGTCGGTACCGGTACGTTCTCAGTTATAACCATTTCAGTAAATCAATTTCACTTTCGTTAAATACCTTTCGGTATCTTCAAAGTCCTAATTAGTTTCTGCGAACGATACAAGTAATCATTCAATTAAAATTACATACATGTGTACTGTAATTAGCGAACGTTTAAGGAAATCTCATTAGACTTATTTGTTATTATTTTGCAATGTGTTTATACTAACTCGTCGAAGCGTGTTTCTATGAAAGTTTGACGAAATACGTAATACGTGACAGACAGTCAAAAGTGTACGAGTTCATAACTACACTGGCAAGAGACCAAAGATAATATTTGTTATTTTGACACATTCAGAGAGTCTTTATCTTTGTTTAAATATAGCGCTTGCTCGTGAAAGCTATTCATTATTTTCTTGACGACCCCTTATTTGATTTCCTTCCAAAGTGACAAGTGTAAGAGACTTAGCACATGGACATCCATTACATTATTAAAAAACCTCAGGTGATAATTATTACATTATCTTATTCTGAAAAGAAAATCGAATTTTTTATAATTTACAAGTAAATAAAAAAAACAATATTTACTAATAAAAGATTATAGTACCACTATTAAATAAAAATAAATTAATGCTAGAATCAACAAAACTATATATTTGTTCTGTAAAATACATCATAAGAAGACATTACAATATAAGTGTACCACGACGTCGTATCTCCATGAATTCTCTCGTAGGAAATGAAAATTTCCAACGAACACTTATATTTACGTAACACTTGACTACAAAGAAAAGTAAATAGAGAAGTAATACGTTTTCTAAGGTTCAAAGCTTTGTTTTTTGTGAGCCTTTTACTATGAATGCTATGGTAAATTTCAAATAGATTTATAATATTATTAAATTATACATCTCTCGTTCAGAAACAAAGGCATCGGTTATGAGAAACTTTGCGAGCAATGTATATAGTTCTAGATGATGTGGATGTCTTTTATGTCTGAGATTTGTATACATTAGTGAGTCCAAACCAAAGTTCCATGCAGAGTCAACAGGGCGAGATGTCGATCGCTCTCGTCTTATTTACCCACTCGGGCTTCGGGGATTAATGCGCGACGCAAATATTTATCTAAACGTCTGTAGATTGACAGTTCAGTCGTCAATTGTTTGTTATCCTTACCTTCCCAAATGAGCATTTCATTTCGAGTTGCAACCATTGCCTTAAGTGGCGTTTGGTTGCTTGTTTAATTTTTTTTTGATCCCAGGGTCCGATCATGTTTGCTATTGTATTTTGCGACGGCGACATTTTACAAGTGTTAGCACTAAAGGTTCTCTTCTGCTGTGATGATTTAAGATCGCATTTCATACTTTATTTAGTTTGTGTACCGGAATATTTTAAGTGTCACTTTTGACAGCCATGAAGCAACTCTAATGTGGGAATGTTCTTCTTAAATATAATCAGGATTATATTTTTATTTACAGGGGCATAGCGAAAGCAGGCGAGCCGAACACTCTCTCGCCTCTTTCACCAGGGGTCCTATATATGGATCCGGCAGTCCACGCAACCTTGAGGAGAAAACAACGAAGGCTGGCTAGAGAGAATCCTGGAGTACTTGCTGCTGTTGCCAAGGGAGCCAGTATGGCTGTAGCAGAATGCCAACATCAGTTCAAATACAGACGATGGAACTGTTCTACCAGAAATTTCTTACGAGGCAAAAACATGTTTGGCAAAATAGTCGATCGAGGTGAGTTCTAAATATTTTTTTTCTTAAAACATATTAAAGGTGTGCTTCATAAAATAAAAAGAGAACAAAATTAAGATATTGAAGCAAAAAATAAATTATGATGATACATAAAAATAAAATAATTGTAACGACGTCTAAAGGATACCAGAATAAGATGCTTTTAATTTGATAATAATGTATTCAGAATATTGCGTGTTGCCTTTACCTACTGCAGAGCTTATTGCCTCAATAAACATAAAATTTTAGTTTTATAAATTGTTTATTATGGATTTAATTAAGAATAAATTTTGATAAAGACTGACAAGTTAATGCCTGAGCCACGATTATCTTTTTGTCAGTATTAAAAAAAAACAAGAAGCTTAAATAGCGAATATGAGAACACGCGTCGTTCGTTTGTCTCAACTTTGTCCCAAAGAAAAATACAAAACATTGAAAATAACTTAAGAAGATAATCTCTAAATACCCATCGAGGATAGCAGGAAAACAGATTACGATGCATTGAGACGTTTAAAAGTTATTTAAAAAACATAATCAAAATTTTCCTTTCAATGCTCAATTGGTATTTTAAAGTTGGATACAAAAAGATTTGTTTTTTACAAGCCCCTAATCCGAGTTACAAAGAGTGGCTACAAATTAAGTGATATCTTTAGTTGGCAACCCTTTTAAGCGATGTTATCTGTATTGAGCGGGAGGGTAGCGCGCCGGGGGCACGTATAAAGGACTCATCAAGATAAAACATCCTGGATCAATTACATGCGACCGAGTGACGTTTCGAATCCCGTTTCGTCGATGGCCCTTTTATTTATTTCCATTATGGATTCATTTCGAATGCTTCACGACATTTTTTAACGGACAGCTATAATCGATTGGATATATTGATATTATGGATTCTTTTATATGTTTCAATGTGAATTAATTTCGATCCGATGCGTCTTAATAACAAAAAATAAACAATGAATTTATTTATAAAATATGTTTACAATACATACCATTAGTTAACGATTGAATGATGTTTTTGTTCATGCAAAAAATATTATCTTTAAAGTTTGATAACAATCTACAAATCAGAGGTATTACCTTAAAAAGTTACTTTGAGCGTATCGTGCATCATGTAGTTAGCGTATACTGCATTGGGTACGTAAGCTATAATAAAGAGGCGAGATTAAATTTATAAAAGGTGCACTTACGAAAATTAAAATGTTATAACAACCGGCCGTGCATTTGTAAATACATTGTGTGATGCATTAAAACCTTTATTATGATCGTAGGAAGGTTTAGATTAAGTTGTCTTTTATTTTCGCGACTGTATAAATTATAGTTGTACTTCAAATCAGGCCTGCCCTATCTCCGGTGTCCGATTTCGATGCTTTGTGCGCGATATGCCTTATTATGAGCCTGCGACCGTCGAACATCTGGTCCCTACTTCACATTATTCGCTATTAGCAAAAAAACAGATCGCTTTGTAAAACAGAACTATTTCGACTTTTTATGAACCAAAACAAATGCGATTGAAATGAACGTAACATGTTTGTGGGATCAAAATAGAAGTTATAAAAGCTTTCTTCGGGGTCAGGCTGTTTGGAATGGGTTATCTTGAAAATTAAAAGCGTTCGACTCCATATCTCGGCCTAATTCGATCTCATTTCGAATATACGATACTGGATATGTATGTATCATGCGCCAAGGTTATTGAACCCTGCCGTCACGTTAATGAAACGCGCAAACGCTTTCAGTAACTGATGTCTCTATTAACTTACACTCCTTTCTTAAAAACATTTAAAACGACCCTCTTTGTAAATATTGAACGGACTACTTTTAATATTGACGTACAATTTCCACTAAATATACGATTAAAAGATATTATTGACAAAATCTTTGGTATTCCATATTTCTTTTATTTTATATATATCGAGGTAAAAGTTTGGCCAAACATATTAACATAATTATAAACTATAAGAGATCAGAGGTCATCATTATATGAACGACAAATCACAGTTAGATTTATATGTTTACATTATTGTTATTTATTATCTAAGAATAAACAACTTTTGGTCGACACCAGCCGGCGGCGAGACGGGTGTGTTGTCTCAATGGACCTGTTCATTCAGTGAAACAAAGAATCATTTAAAATTATTTCATATAAAGAAATTGCTCAGATAGATGCTATTAAAACTATAAAGTTCATGAATCATTTTATTCTCTATTCTCAAGTCCCACACATGAACGATATCGAAGTAATAAAATAATTTAGATCTGACAGAAGAATGATACAGAAACGCCCAGAGCAAATATAAATATTGATATATTTTATTTCGACACAGCTATCTAAAAAACATTATCAATTTTTCTAAATTGAAATCCAGATACACAGACCACCGTAGCAATAATTTCACTCGATAAAAAAGAGTAAAAGGCTTTATATAATTTATGTTGTATGCGTGTGCATTTAGAGCATATTACTTTATTAAGGGCAGGCAGGGCGGGCGAATCGCAGACCTATAATACGTATCGGCCGCAAATGTCTGCCGATAAACTTTTTAATACATTGTAATTACGTCCATTTGAGAAACGCATAAAAACGGACAACACATCGCGGCGGGAGTCCCTATACAACGTAACTCATCAATAATATATACGTGTATATTATAAAATATGATTTTGTATCGCAAACAGTTCATGCACCGAAATCATACAATAGGGTTTACTCGTTATAATTATAGTTCTGTCGAACAAAGGCCCCCCGCTCGGAATGAGAATAATTACTAATATACACTTCAACACGCCATTGACAACTTGAAGCGACATCTTCATTATATTGTGGTGTAAACCTCAAGGATCGTATTAACACAAATGATGACAACGGGACAAAGCTCCGGTCTTTATAGATCCGAGTCATTGTTGACCCGAGAATAGAAAAATATATGGCCGGGTACCCCGCTGCGAGGCCTCCTGCGGAGTCGTTTGGCGAAGCGTCTGTAATCGTACACGCTCCACGGAAGCCAAGTTTACACCTAACGCAGCATCTAATAGCAGGTAACTCGCCCAATAAAACGACCATTCTCAAAATATTTCCTGTTTATAAGATTTCGTATGTCAGCCCCCGAGACTCCAACATCGTGGGTGGATAAAACGTACAAAACGACACGGCATCCAAATAAAACGGATATAAAATGCCCTCGACGAAATATTTAATGCTCAATTAGATAAGCGTTTTGTGTTTTGTGAGGTTTAAATTGTTTTTAAGTTATATCAATTTGTGATATTAAGAAGAGATAAAATGATTTTTATACCTTATTAAAGCTGTTGAGTATGTAATGTCAACAAAGGACGATGTTTATTAAGTTTTGATGTTTTTAGTAGTTACTGGTACTGCAAATGAAATTATTTTGATGTATTTTTTGTAGTTTCAAAACAAATGTCATTGTTCATTGTCTGAATAGGTGTCGGAGTGGCTAGTAGCGAGTGGTAGCCCCGAGCGCTTTGTGCCACTCACAATGAGTGATATATGAGCGACGTAATTTCGAATTGTCGTGGCTGAGAAGCTTCTAAGGGACCAATGTTATATTATCACCCGACTGCAGCATAACGAAAATGAATTATTACATTCAAAGGGATTTTTCTGAATGTCATCTATTTAAATTATTTCTGCTCAGCAACGTCCTCATTTTCTCTCTGGCAAATTTTACTCGTTTTTACTAGTTAATAAAACAATATAAGACTAATAAATGTCATCACGAACACCAAATATACGGTAATAAAAGGATTTTATCATCGCCAAGCCCGTCTCCATCGGGTCACAGCTATACCGACAGAACATCTTATTATAAAACGGGTGATTTATGGTTGTTTTGAGTAATTACACCTCATCAAATTTGAATAATGCCCAGTCGCCATAAATATTAAGCTACGTGTAGTGAGACGCGCGAAATCGTCATAAGTCAATCTTTTAAATTAATCTCTCTGAAACACCTCCGCGTGATGACTTAATAAATATGCACGGAACGTATTTAATTAGTGCATTCATTTCGAATTACTTAATGGTGTTCTCGGCCGAGGTGTTCATCAAATGTCAACAGTTATTAAATTTTATTTAACGAAGCCTTCGTCCGGTCACCGCGTAGTTTTATTTACGAGTTTTTGACTTTTATAAATCCTAAAAGCGTCGCCTTAACTGCCAATCCGCTGTGGGACGGAATTATCGCTCGGTGCTCGCGTTGTAAACCGACTTCGGGACCATTTATTATACACACAGATAACCCACCGACAGCACTTTATTATCAGTTATTATAATAATTTACTTTTATAGATTCACATTACTCATGTTTGTTCTTATTTGACTGCGGTTTGATGTGGTGGAATTGCTTCAATAAAATAATAGCTGGCCTTAATTATAAATGCTTCATATTTATGCTATAGGCCGTTGTGGTCATAGTTATTTGTATAACATAGTTATATATGGCTGACGTCGGATTATGGTTGTTTGTATATTTAATTAGACTCATAAAAAAAATCTACATTTTATTAATACCGTGACTAATGCGGTGCCTCGAGTGGAGCCTCTTTACATCTGTCATAATTTTTCTACGTCGCGATTTATTCGCATAACGCGACAATCCTCTTTGTTGTCGCAGTAAATTGATGGCCAGGAAAGCGAACAAAATAAATTGAATTATTTATAAATACATAAATATTTCGTCGTCGTATTAGAGCAGAACAAAGACTGAATACAGTGGTACGTCGGACGAGTTAGTTTCGAACGTGAATCACGCAGACAAAACTTTATAAACATATCATACCAATTAAAAACGTTATTTTGGTTGTATATATTCCTAATTGGTAAAATAATGTTATTCCGTTATGTCATAACGGAGATAAACAAATGGCTGTATAAAAATCTCAGCAGGTGTGTAGATGTGTTCGTACGTGTAGCTTGTTGGACACTAATCTATGTTATCACTGGCTGGTTCCCAACACATGATGGCCCACCTGGCCAAGGCACCCCGTCGCCTCGGCTCAGAAATGTCCGTTAACGTATCACCTTCGAATCAACTATAAATGCTCGTTAGTTTTTAATGATATCGAGAAACATTCTGATTAATAATAATTAATTAACGCGTTTAAATATTATCTGTGGCCGTTTTTAAATTAAGCATTTCAATCAAAATTCATAAAGACTTTTATTGTAACCGAATGAATATAGTCGTTATTAATAAAACGGTAACAAAGTTCTATAGACTTTCAGATCGAATATACCTTATTGTTGAATTAATATCCGAGCATTGAATGATGGCGAACTTGACATTAAAATTCCCAGCCGAGCGTCTAAAGTAATTGCTGAATAAAATACATTTGTGTAATGTCCAAAAGAGAAATACAAAAAGTGAGCCGGGGCTGGCTGTGTGCGTTTAGTAATTTATATCGGTGCATGATGACAACTCAATAAAAAAATGATTTCATTTGCTTATTGAGTCCTTAATAACGACGGTGGGCCAGTTGTACCTAATATACAAAACTTATAACAAATGTGACTTATAATTCTTTAATTTAAAACAGTTTTTTTTCTTATTCACAAATGTGAATGGAAGGCCACCAAAGAAGTTTGTATATAATATCAATCCGATTATATTCTGTAAACATTTAATTAATAAAACGTTTATTAGACGAATTTAATCATATTAACATCTTATGACACGATCATTAATATTCAGAATGTTATAATTAATATACACACGTGTAAAAATTTAAATTTGGCATATGAAATGTTAATTATATAGCAGGCTGTTATTTAATTATGATTAAGGTAAATGGTCAGTCAACGAACTACTTTCAATTTCATCGTCCGAGGAAATCCAAATTAACCTTGACAGAGACGAGATCCACCGATGAGTCAGTTTTTTTTATCATAATAGATGATAATTATTAATGAAATCAACATATATTTTTAGAACAGTCTTTTTTTATTAATTTTTTTTTCAAATTCACCAAGTTTGCTGGGACGCTGATAGAACAGGAAATAAATTATGAGATATTAATTAAATAAACGAATGTTGTAATACAGTCGTTAAGGAATAACGTGTTAATTTCAATTTCGACGATTAAGAAAGATCATTCTTGATAGGGCCACTTTTATCGATATTACGATCGTTGATGAATATCGATATTATGAGATTCGTTGCGCGCCAGTACTTGTAATGATCAAATTTATAATCTCCCGGGTAGGTAAGATGAACTTCTTTATTTTCAAATCTTCGAGATATACCCTCTCTTTCTTTTAATTGTATTTTATGAGTATTTGATTCTAATGCCGGGCCATTAATTATTTATAGTATTCGTTACGGGATGAGAACATCGATTTATGTATTCCATTGGAAGATGAATGAATGCATCGATCCTTTTGTGTTCGTGCTTCGAGTTCTTTCAATAATTAGAATGAATTAAGATTTATTTAATTTGTCTTATTAAGTTTTACTGATTTTTGTTTTGCTAAAGGCGTTATAATATAGTCGTAAGTAACAATAATATTTTGATAGTCATGTTTTTTTTTTGTTTTTATATCTTGCGATTCGACCTTATTTTTTATCTCTTAGCCCTAAGCCATAATAAAATTTGATTAAAATATGGGTACCTGTGTTGCTGGCATGAATTAATTATGTGAATACCAAACATGCCTACCCGAAAATACCATAAAGTATATATTCTTATTTTAAAAACAACAATATTAAGCCAGAAGCAAGGTTTGATACCTGCCTTTTAAAAGTTTATGGCAGTCTATAATCAAAATACTTTGAAAATGTGTCGTAACAAAATATATGGATTTCCAAACAAAGAGTGCTAATTGTAATGGCATATTAAATGCCAAACTTTTCCATTATCTGATTCAAATTGAATTACTGATTGATTTACAAAAGAACGACCTCAAGTTTAATAATATATCTTTTATTTTGCTCATGCAATGTGGATTATGAGACACATCAGCTTACAATTAATATTATAAGATTTTTTCAATATGTATATTTTTTTGATAATGCATATTAATATTCTTTTTTTTGTCTCAGGTTGCCGGGAAACAGCGTTCCTATACGCGATTACCAGTGCTGGGGTAACTCATGCAGTGTCCCGAGCCTGTGCCGAGGGCGCGATCGAATCTTGTACTTGTGACTATTCGCATGTCGATCGCGCACCGCATCGCTCCCGAGCCGCCACCGCAGCCAATGTCCGCGTCTGGAAATGGGGTGGCTGCAGCGACAACATCGGCTTCGGATTCAAATTCAGCAGAGAATTCGTGGACACCGGCGAACGAGGCAAAACGCTGAGAGAAAAAATGAACCTGCATAATAACGAAGCAGGCAGAATGGTACGTTTCATACTTCATTACCACTTGAACTAATGATTCAGCCAATCCACTTACGGTAGCTGGCATATAATAAAACAATCCGAGTACCTGAGGACAGATATGTCGTCAGTGTTTACATTGACATTACAAGTGTCGATCGATTGTCAGCTCCTTGACGTGTCGCTTAAGTCTAAAATTAATTATGCGTCAAGCGGCTCGGCCCATCGCACGACGACTGCGCAACACGCACCCATTCGTTGCGCTCGCACATCTCCCTCCCACCTCACACCCACATTTGCATACCCACTGTCCATACCTTCCTAAAATCCATCAGAAAGGACTCCGGGTGCTACGGACCAGCCGAAGGCACCATTAACAAGCGCGCTTAATTCCTGTCACGACGGACGCATTGGGTGTCCACCTGATGAATATTCAGAACATTCCATCAATTGTTTAACACATATTTAGACACTGGACTGTATAACGCAACCCTATCTACATGATAATAAAAAGAACTCGACCATTTTCTACGAAGTGTATACACTTGAAGGATAGGAAAATATTTACTGTCTCCATTCCCGCGTCATTTATCTACCTTCTTAGAATGATGAATGTATGTGGAGCATGATTTATGACCCGTCCACACACGGTGACGACCGGCCCACCTCTTCACGATTTGTAACAATTTGCTCGATCGTAAGATGCGATCGATGAAGTGTGCTTTAAAGATCATCGATCACCTACATCGGCGCTTATCGAAGGAATTTAAAGATATTTGGACATCATTATAGACCTCCTCACACGATTGAATAAATTAAGAACTCGGATGTTTTTTCGACTTATTATTAATCTTTTTCCTTTGTCCACAGCACGTGCAAACAGAGATGCGGCAGGAATGCAAATGTCATGGTATGTCTGGATCTTGTACTGTGAAAACATGCTGGATGAGGCTACCAAGTTTCCGATCTGTAGGAGATGCGCTGAAAGATCGTTTCGACGGCGCCTCAAGGGTAATGATGCCAAACACAGAAGTTGAGGCACCAGTGCAGAGAAATGACGCGGCGCCCCACAGAGTACCACGAAGAGATCGATATAGATTCCAACTTCGGCCTCATAATCCAGATCATAAGACTCCTGGGGTGAAGGATCTGGTGTATTTGGAATCATCGCCAGGATTCTGTGAAAAGAATCCAAGGCTAGGCATACCCGGGACGCATGGACGGACCTGCAACGACACCAGCATCGGAGTGGATGGCTGCGACTTAATGTGCTGCGGTCGTGGTTACCGCACAGAGACCATGTTTGTCGTGGAACGGTGCAACTGTACGTTCCACTGGTGCTGCGACGTCAAATGCAAACTGTGTCGCACAGAAAAAGTAGTACATACGTGTTTATAGACAGACTCTTATGACGCCTACGCGTAAGCGATCTACAAGAGAAACTTAGTGAACTTGTGACTCGAATTTGAGAGTTCTTTAGAATTCGGTGGTAGATAGAAAACAGTGTACATAAAGCATTATCTTTTATTCAGAGTCATTGAAACGTAGTTCATTGTGACTTATGTAAATAATATTTCTATGTAACATTATATTAATCCGCTGTGAAATATGATGTTGTCATCTAATTAATTTATTTGGCTTTTAAGTGCTAATATGTGATCTAGTAAAGTTTATCGCTAACGCTTTGGTGGGATACTAATGATTTCAGTTAACTATCTATTTATTGATATTAACTCCTTGCGAATATGTACTGGAGTCTTTGGTTTCCCTCCGCGGCCAGGAATGTACATTTTAATTTAAGATAATGCAACGTGACTCACCCGAGCATAAAAATCCGACTACTTTAAATGGTATTCTATAATATCATTCTAAAGTTATAATTTATATTAATATTTCCGTGAAGCTGTATACTTCGTATAATGATTTCCAGTTTTATATACTTTCTATTTTATAAATGTCCGCATCGGGTGTATCGTCGCATTAAGTGTTGTGAGACTCGAGAGCGAAATTATCTTGTAATTATAATTTTATATTCATTATTTGTGAGGCTAAGGAAATTTGTGACTAAACAGCGTTAACATAAAGCATTTTTTTCGGTGTCTTCTGTCACAGGTTGCACTCGGCCTTATCAGGGAATAAGTAGCGCCATCGTAAAAGTGTCCCACATTATAAGATAAACGCTCTCGAGAATTTTAATTAAATATTAAATGAATTAAATAATCAGTATTATACGTATAATATTGTATGCGTGCTGCGTCCGATATTTCAAGATAAACTTGCACGTAAGCCCTATTGACACTTGTTATACATTTTAAGTACCCGCTTGTCCATTTCATTCGTCCATTATTTATTATTTATTTAGGCTTAGTGTTATACAATTGGCTCAGGCCTTCCTCTCATTACTGGCCCTGGTACATGATGTATGATGCAAACCTGCCTAAAATTATGTAAATAAATTTAATATGAAATCTTTTTAATTTTTAGTCAACTTCTGATCCGGGTTTGATACAAGACTTCTTCTTAGCATAACAAATAGACGTTACCTTTCATTGAAAATTAAATTGACCATTTATATTTAACAATGACCCAAGTTACTTATGTGGTCATACAGTTTGTTAAATGAGAACCTTTATTCATGATAATATATGGAAATAAATTATATTTCATTTGTGATAAATATATGTAGTATAGTTAATATGTCTTAAGAGGAATATTGAGCTTCACACAAAACTGATAGCGTTAACACGCTTATTCCATTTGTATTTAGGTATTTATTAAAATCTTATAAGTATGAAATTCGAATTTAATAAGTTTTCAAGTAATGTCCTTAAGTTTATGTTGGACGTTGATTAGCATGTTCTTACTATCGAATAAAATAAAAATGTAATATTATTATTTTTTAAATATTTATATGTATTTGAACGTATTTTAAATTTCTTATATATGAATATAGATCTAGGACTAATACGAGTACGCATGGTTAAGTTAACTAGTACATTTTTTCCCATTTGTAAATCTTTCTCGATGAAATTGTTTAGTTTTACAAGTGATAATCTGAAAATATGTGTTCTCATTTTAATGATGCGCACTCGTAATAGATAAAATGCTTCAGTATTGTACGCTATCACAGAACTTGATGTCGTCAATCTTTAAGATTTTGATATTAAAACTTAATAATCATTAATTTTGTACTACTGGCCCCTTTGATACCGATTGATGACGACATCTGTGATACGCCCTTAATTTTTACCTCTTGGTATTTTATAGTACATAATATTTTACATTCAGCTTGCGGTATGTAAGTGTCTTAACTAAAATATTGATGAAAAGACTGAAATTTCTCTTAATTAATCCGTTATTGATCACGCAACTTTTTAATTATGAGCAAAACTAATTAATTATATTTAAATTAATTGCTGTCATTACAACCATATAATTCGAAACATCTTTTATCGGTGACAGTTAAATTCAAGTTTTAAAATGTACATTTATAAAATTGCCAGTGTATAAAACGCATGTACATTATATTATTATTAATACTTTTTAAGTTATTTATGTGAATGTGGGTTTTTTTATTGTTAATATTAATCAACAATATGAATGATGTCAGTTGAAATCGTCTGAATCTCAAATACTTATTGTATAGTGAATTTACCTGTTTGAAATAATTCGTCCAATGACCATTGTTTGGGTTGACTCATTGTAATGATATTGGTTGTACATTAGTATCTATTTATGATTAAAATATTGATTAGTTGTTACTGAAAATACAAAATTGATCAAAAATGTGGTTTTATTTAAAATAATTACGTATGAAAAAATATTTGTGCGATGTGTGCACAGGTTGTTATGGATTTTAAAAATGATTAGATTTCGTTTTCATTTTCCTTACTTTATTCACATAAAACATAATATACATTTAGATTTTTTTAATATTATTTATTAAAAAAAAGATAAATAAACCTATACACAAAATAAGAAAGTCCAAAAATATATATTTACGAAACTTATAGTCATTTATTTCAAAGAAAGCAACGTATTGAATTAACATTAATAAAGATCTATATCTTCTAATATATCTTTTGTCTTTGTGTTAACTACACGTTAAACATTATACATTACAACTCAAGTCAACAAATGATTCATGATCATTTTATATGTATTACATGAACAGCATGTTGTTCGTGCTTGTATTGTTATACTAAAGTTATCCTGTTCTATGGAAGATAACATTAACATACAGCTTAAGGCGCTTTCCACTAATAATATAGTCACGATCCAAGCAATCTCATCTTCAACTATATTATAGAACAATATTACTCAATTAAAGACTGCCTATATTTGTACACTAACAGACTTTAAACTGACAAACGAAAATATTTATTAAATACGTATTTATTTTGTAGCAATAATATATCAAGAATAGTGTCACGGTCGAAAGACTGAAAACAAATCGAACTACTATCTGTTATGGTGAAACTACTTCATAATATCTCTTGGAAAGCGTTTTAATATTGTTAATCTTGTTTATAATGGTACGTAATGGGTAAACACGATAACAAATCAAATGGTTATTGGCAATGCGACATGGAATGTTTAATAGCAACCATCGACGTCCAACTCAATGTATGATGATGTTTCCATCTTTAAATTTATGTGAATGTACTACAGAACGGAACGGACACTGACATATCTCCGCCATTTTGTTTTATTGCGAACGCAACCGTAGAGCCTGCTTTTGATAGCGGGCAATTTTCTGAAATGGCTTTATTTTCTAACAAAAGCGTATGATAGTAATGCAAATCAACTTCTATTGTGTATGTTTAAAGCTTAAATTCCTGTGTATATTAATTTTGAAAGTGAAAAGTCTTTCGGTGTTGGTGGTCGCAGTGCCCCGGGCCCGTTCCCACGAGTATCGTGCGCACAGGAAAATTTATGTTTATGAACTGAGAAATCTGTCATAAGAGATACGAATGGCGTGGATGAATCTGAAATAGCATAAGGTAATTTTTGATGGAAAGGCACCTGGATTTTCATAAACATGTATTTTATTACTTACATTTTCTCTGGGAAAAATTGCAGGAGGATATACATGTAAATATTTTAACTAAACAAGAAAAGGAATAAAACGACATAATGTACTAGTAGGTGTTAAAGAACATTTTGATAACTCCGTACTAAGTAAGAGAGAAGGAATTATAAAAATAATCATTACAACACTGTTTACTTTTTTTAATGAGACGACGGTAGATGAAAAATAAAAACAAATTCCAATTGTAAAATGTTATCTCCGCTATTCTGGATGACAGAACGTATACTGAACGAATATTGATTTTTCTTTACATTTTGTAATAAATTGAAACATTTTACAGCTGCTACATAAAATTTATTGATCGTAATAAATGTGGACTGCATTGTTAGTTGCCAGCCATGCTGAAGAACGATAACCTACGGCTTATATCTTTAGCACTCTGTTTGTTTTATACGAATGGTAAGTTTAAGCATTAAATTTAATAGAATTTAATTTTTATTATTATTAAATTTCAATTAAAGTAATTAAGTGGTCTTGTGTTTTTCTATTTTTATTTATCTTTTCTTTAGCTATTTTTAGATAATAAAATCTTCAACATAAAAGTTTTGATTATAATGTATGTTATTTATTAATAAATATTTTCTATGTTATTTTAAGATAAAAAAATACTATACTATAATACTTTCGACATTTTAAAACATTTTCACGATTTTATTTTGTGCTACTTATTAAATTTTATTGCTCGTAACTTTTTAGATTTAAATCAATGTAAAATGTATAAGGTTATGCAATATATTCTTTTGTATGATTTAAGGTGTAATCGCTTCAACTATAAAACCTGATATTCTAGAGAGTTTGGATCAAATTCGTGGTTTGGAATTAACTGAAAAGGACATACGAAGATATCACATATGGGAACAAGGAATGGTTCCTTATTATATTGACGACTATTCTTTTGGTAAAAATTACGATTTTTTTCAAGGGTTTTAAGTAACAAAAAAACTACACAATCAGCTTTTAATGGATTTTACTGTTGGGAAACATAAATGTTCCCACATACACAATCTTATAAGAAATTTAAAGATAAATGTATTTTTTATTGCAGACAAAGTACTACGGGATAGAATACGGTTTTACTTAGATCAGTTAAATAAGGCGACTGGTTTGCACTTCATGGAAGTTCCGCAGCCACCAGAAGGCGATGAACACCGCTGGGTCTTCTTCCTTAACAGGAAAGGTCAGCTGGGATGTGCTGATGTTGCTTATAATAATTATACCAGTAAAGGAGTGCAGGTAGTATATAAAAGTACCTATAATGTATTTACTAATCAGTGCTCAGGATATAATAATATTTTTATTTAGAGGGTAGTTTTGGGATACGATTGTCTCACGCCCGAAGATTTGGATGAAATAATCCTGTCGTTAGTAGGAGTTCCACCTCAGCACAATGCACCAGATCGGGATGACTATGTCACAGTAAATTGGGATAATATTTTGCCAGGTATAACTTTAATATTCTATTTGATTATTTTTTTTTTTTTTGAAAATTATTGTATTCGAAAAATTACTTTCCTGTTAAAAGTATAATTTTCTGTCTAGGGTATGTATGAATTGAGTAAGATATTGTAACTTGATCCTTAAATGATATTTTTATTGTAATAAAATATGTGCATATCTAAAGGTAAATAATAAAGATTTTAAACATTCAATAAATTTAACATGTTTATTTTGACACAATTATTTACTTTACAGATAAACGTTATTTGTTTGAGAAATTCAAAGCCGATGAATGGGCCTTTGGTAAATTAAAATATGATTTTACTAGTGCTGGCCATTTTCGCACACATAAATATACTTCAAATGGAGGTGAAACGATTACGCCAAAGGTACATTATTTATTTGTAATTCGATGATTTCACTATATAGTATTTTTAGTGTTTCATGTTATGATACAAATTAAAAACAATTTAATTTTTATGTATTTGCTATTTTAGAATATAGAACACTACATGGAAGGAAGAAAAGGCCTGAGTCCCATAGACATTAAAAAAATAAGAATGTTTTATAATAATATTTCTTTTAAAGTCAAAAAACCTATGCAAGTACCAGAATGTAGCAAATTATTTGTACCTGGAAAAAATTTCAGTAAAGTAAGGGTAAGTTCAGAAAAACCGGATATAATATGTGATTCAGAAAATGCAAGCAATCATGAATGTCATAAAAATAAAGGCAAGAAGAAGGATAATGGAGATGATGATATTGAAGATATCAATAATGATGATGAAAAAAATAATACAGATGTCAAAGATGAAAAAAATGAAACACTGGAAATCAACCAAAATGAAGAAAATGCTACAAACGATAATGATAACAAGTCTGATGAAAATAATGATAAGCAAGATAGCAAAGTAAAAAAAGAGTCTACAGAGGAAAAAAAAATGCATAGTATAGATAAAAAATCACCAAATAGTAAGGAAAAAGCTCTTTTGTTAGTAAAATATCACGAGATCGAAAAAATTAAATCTCCAAAGCCTGGAAAAAAACAGGTCAAAGACCCCAAGTCTTTAAGTAGTAAAGACAAAAAATTGTTGATGTCAAAATATAAAACAATACAAAAAATTCAAAATCCACAAACAGCGGAAATGAAATCAAGTGAAGATGAAAATACCAAGCATTCTAAAAAACTTAAAGGGGAAACTGATGAGAATAAATCGGTAAATAGTGAAGAAAAAAATTTTTTGCTCGCAAAGTACAAAAGCATTAAAAAAGATAAATATGCAGAATCACATAAAAAACTTTCTAAACCATTAACTAGTGATGACGAAGATAATAAGCATTCTAAAAAACTTAAAGGGGAAACTGATGAGAATAAATCGGTAAATAGTGAAGAAAAAAATTTTTTGCTCGCAAAGTATAAAAGTATTAAAAATGATAAACATACAGAATCACATAAAATAAATTCTAAACCATTGACTAAAAAACTCAAAGGGGAAACTGATGAGAATAAATCGGTAAATAGTGAAGAACAAATTTTTTTAATGTCGAAGCACAAAAGTCTTAAAAAGAATAAATATGCAGAAAACACTAAGAATTCTAAAAAATTCAAAGGGAAAAAGCTCCACAGCAAAACGTTAGACAGCGAAGAAAAATTTTTTTTATCCCACAAAAATAACAAGGTTCGGCAAATTAAACCTTCAAAAACTCACAAAACACCTAAACACAAAAAATCTCAAAAGGATAATAAGAAAAAATTAAAAGGTAGCCATTCTACCAAATTGCAACGTAAGATTTTGGCGAAATCCGATTATGAAACTGGAGAGGAAAATGTTAATTTTCATTTTCAATAAAATAATATTTGTTATTTAAAAATATTTTATTAAATTTGTGTTATAATATTATCTATCACATTAAAGGCACGTTTGTATATCTCTTTTAACATAGCAAGTCTCACAAATCACTTCGCAACACCATTTAAATTGACAATTACAATTTTCGGCTTCTCTGATTGTATTTTGCACGTAACCCCTCCTACAACAAAGTTGATCACAGCTATCAGTTCCAGCGGAACTTACGTTGCACTGTCGCCCTTCTGTTCCCAGAGATCCAGTCTTCATATTAAGTGTACAAAAATCGGGTGATTCTTCAGAGTATATGATATCCTTCTTACCAGGCCGTTTGATATTTGGACTTTCTGGCATAAAGTTATCACCGTCATTATTTGAAATCACCTGTAACAAATATTTAATTTTTATGACGTATGTATGGTTAATTAGCATGAGTTTTGTTGTTTTATGTGTACCTTAGCTGCACCTTCAAATTTATCTCTCAAACGGTCGCCCACTTCTCTAAACGTTGGCATTCTCCACCAACATGTACGAAGCGTACAAGACCCTGATAGTCCGTGACATTTACACTCCACTTTCATATTATTTTTAATTGCCTAAAAAGTTTGTGATAGTTATAATGGAGTTATAAATGGATAGGAAACAGGAATTTATCGTCGTACAATATTCTGAATATTCACTATTGTAAGTAATGTTCAAATGAAACTGAAAAACATTTTACTAACCAACCTCCCAGCATTGTGGTTGTGTAATTTGATCAGTGTTTTTATATCGCTTTTTTTTCTATATCGACTGTCCATAAACTCTCTGGACTTCTGTAGCCCAAATCGAACATTATCGCTACAACCACCCCATTGCCATTTATCCGTTTGCACTTGAGATGGCGGCTGGGGTACTTGAGTTACACGTCCTCTTCTAGGTTTTGGAATTTCCTGTGGAAAAATCTCTTTAAGAAAATACCATTGGACTAAAATGTAATATTATTTGTCAAAATCAAAATAAAGTTAGTACTTGAGAAAATTTATTTAAAGAACATTTGATGGTGAACCGTTTTTCATTCTAACCTTTTCACATGAGCATTCAAGGAGGGAGCCAGCTGTACACGCCCGTGTAATAGCGTAAGTAACGCCGGCGGCTGTTATTGCATTCACAAACCCAGTTTCTCTTGTATCTGTAAAAATATTATTGTATCAAAATCCAAATAAAAAATATAGAATTGACAATACGTTCTCTGCAATATCTTTGCAGTTACCTTATGCTACAGAGTGGAATTATGCTCGTGTCGATATCGAAATTACTGCCTAATTTACGTACTATCTCAAATAAATAATAATAATCATAAAAACGTTTATATTTTTATTACAAAACAAAAAAAACGTATAAGATAAAATTAAATATAGTTGAAAAATAAGCTTTTGTGTCACCATGTTACACTTTTTGATATTTTTATGTTTAAAACAAAAAGGTATATATATATATGTATTTATATAGGCAAGTAATCTTTATAATACTTAATAGTCTAACTATACTGAAAACGTTTTGCATAAGCAATTGTTTCGTAGAGCGACAATTATGTAACACATTTATGGACACTTCAGACGATTCGACACACGCTCCGGGGCTAAAGAAATAAAATCCTGAAGCATAAACCACCAACACAATACGGAGTGAAGCTGTTGACCCAAAAATCAATATTCACGGGACTGTAATAAACAACGATGGGCTTCACGAATCGAAGGCTGCATCCATAAAACATGTTATCGTGATACACGGCTGACCCGAATGGAAAGTAACATTGAAACTTTATATATTTAACGTTTTAGTTATAGGAAATCTCTTATTTTTAATTGCAATATAAAGAAGTACTAAAAGCCCTTTCCGTTATGTTTATACGTAAATAGATAAGAAGTTCGTCCACATCCTTTTATTCATTCCTGTTTGCAAGAGACATTACTTTTAAAGAGTTTATTCAGTAGAGGTACATGTCAAGCTGTTTATGATTATAAATATGTATACCTACTGTTAGGATAAATAAAAAACAACCTTATCACAGCGACATAACTGTATAATAATACAATAAATAGCATATGCTCGTTTTTCTTTGACATAGTGTGCATTATGAGGCTGGCTATAACAATTAATGGTGGGTGAAGTTGATGTTGGAATATTCAGATGGCATGAATAATGTGAAAATTGTTGAACCCATCCACTGAATGAGCATCGGACAACGGATAAATAGTGCCCGTTTAGGTCGATGACTTCATATTATCGGACCTCAATGGTTTTAGTTTAGATTGCTTTTATAGATTTCTTGCGTGTCTAAATTAATTGTGAACTTTATTAAACTACGCAATAAACGTTCGATGGAATGTTATTTTAATATAAAATTTTACGAGCACATATTTCAAAATTTTACTGCTTATTCTAATATTACCATTTCAAAGAAAAAGAAAATTAATTTTTTCATTGAACCATATCAAGGTATATACGGATTTATAACATTTATAATAATAATACATAACCTTAAAAAAATTATAGCCTCCTGACAAAAAGTTAGCAGATGATAAGCAGTCTGGTTTTCTTTATAACATAAACAATACGGAAAATTTGGCGGTCCCTACGATCATATTTAGAACAAAAATATGGCATTTAATATTAAAACTACTTGTATATATACAAACAAGAATTCTGCGCGTAATAATAAATTATTTATCAGTCTCCTCTTAAAGGAACTAATTAGTAAGATCTTTAAATGTGTTCACTAAGTCCAACCATTATAAAGCAAAGGGAGACGAAATATCATAACTGTACAGGAATTATCTTAATTTTAATAATCTCTAATTATTATGTTATCTTAGGATGTATCATTATAAAGCATCAAATCTAAATTGACAGATTTCAGGCGTTGACACTATCTTAATAAAGCTGTCACCGATTTTTCACATTATGGGGGTTAACTCATTTTTGTGATAGTAGCGAAGCATTCATTAAGTTTAGATTAGATAACGGAGGCTTATGCAATGCGGTGCAGTTGAGAGAAGATCGGCATCGGCCGCGCCTATCGATCCCATGCTAATTGGGCCTGTTAACTGTGGAGACTCTGTATCGTCGTCGAATTCCGCTCGACTGCCAACAGTCCAAAAAGATACAAAGAAATTTTTTGCGCAAACAATTTATATAATTGACGTGCGACAAAAAAGCGAGAGTGCACACCCATCCAACTCAGAATTCAGCCTGTAATTACATCACGTTTCTGTTTTCGTCGGTGTATTCCATGAGTATTTTTATCTGATATATTAAATTTCGTCGGACATCGCTGAGGATATATCTTGGATGGAATTATGAGCGGAATGTCAATTTCGAGATATTTTGCTAGTCGTTTAGCGGTCGATAGAGAAAAAAAGCGGCGGCGCCGGAGGGGAGGAGAAGCGATGCCATGGGAACAGGTCCGCCCCGCTCGGTCAATGCGAACGTTACGCTTTTTCTGTTCCGTGCGCTGCACTGTCGATAGGAAAGCGCGGCCGCGACACTCAGCCGTCATTATAAATCCGAGGCGGTGAGCTCAGAGCGGAACATTCTTCGCGCTCCACCCGCGTTATGCGGTGTAATTATCGCAAAACGTAGCCCCGACTCGCAAATATGTCGTTGGGAACGAGGGACATGACATTCTCATCACCAAACGTTCCCGTTTTTCTATCGTCTCCAATCTCGAAATATGCGACGTATCGAACCACTCCCACGACGTCCATCAAGGCTTATATTTCGGGCCTCATGACGGAAGTTTTTGTGATGTCTGCCACAAGCGTGTGGAATGCCGGTATTCGTGTTCACATGAATAATTCAGCAAAATTGTCAATCAATCAATAAAACCAATGGATCAAATTGATTCACACTTGTAGATTGTATAGCTTCCATAAGGCGTCGCTCGTGTTTTTGCCGTGTCAGAATACTTTAAAGTCCATTTATTCACGTCCATTCAATCAATAGCACGTGCCCAGTAACAGCCTCATGAAAATACTGTTCATTCTTTTCTTGGATTGGATAATTGACAACTAGTTTCCTTTCAACAGGTGCCAACTTCATGGTAGGTGGAATCTTTAAACCGGTCCTTGCAGGAAATATCGTGGAAACGAACAAGAAACAAGGGCATATAAATTATAAACAATGCTATATGGAGTTATAAAACTGAAACTTGATATATATTATTTTTGTCATAGTTTTTGTGAAGGCCCTAATGTCAATATGACAATTGATGATAAGACAAAGTAACTTTTTTATGGTTTCATACATCAATCAAAAATTGTACTTTTTACCAGCATATCGATTGTTTATCCTGTTTTTTTCAGTGTCATAACTTATGCGTAAAAGGACTGACTATAAAAACAATTCCTGAATTGTAGCTACCTTTTTTCATATTTTAGCATGAATTTGTTTAAGCTCTCAAACTTATCAATGTTTTTTAAATAGTGAAATAGAAAGGGTTATGTTGGTCATGAAAATCTGTCTAACGTTCTTTCTGCTACTTTAAGATGTCGATTGCTATCTAATAGTAATATTGAATGAACAACCTAACTATGCTAAGGCAGTAACAATGCTGTTTCTAGAAGATGATACAATTAATTATTTTTAATTTATATCACAAAAATACATACAATAAAAACACAGTACATTACATATGTATATTTAAAATAGCAGATACAAACGCCAATATATACCATATCGCCAGTTACATGATATAAAATATATACTGCAATGTTAATGAACTAAAACGTTCCAAGGCAGCTGAATTGTTTATCGTCCTGTATGAATCACATATAATTATCCCCAATAAACTGCATCAATGTTTTAATGATTGTATTTTGTAGCACAGCCAATTACAACATTAATCAATGGCATTGGCGACATAAATTATATTGATACAAAGCAAGCGAATACCTTGGTGGATGTCAAAACGATAACGCGGGTTTTCGAGATCATCTACTGCAGGCCATATGTGAAATTGCTGGGAATTTTGCAATTTTAATTTTATTTATAACAAGATGTGCACAACACGAGCACTGGCGTATTCATAATTAAAAAAATAATTAATTAATTTTGCAATAAAAATATTATTTTCATATCTACACATATGTATCTCGTAATAACAAATTTGATGAAACTTCGTTAGAAACGGTTTTGGAAATATTTATATCTTTACACCCCATATTCAAAGCAATGATTATCTAGAGCGCCATAAAAAAATTATATCAATAAAAGTTACTTTTGTATATTATACAAATATAATTAAATCTCATTTATAATCCGCTTTTTATTCATTCTCAACCGGACGTAGCTAGAAACTGATAAACGGACTCGTTCAGATATGGATCGCCTCAACTGTGGCGACTTTAAATTAACTGTTCACGCACTATTGGAATTTAAGATTTGATATGCATACATTACCGACATTTGCCCTTTGCTTACGGTTAACTAATCATCTGTAGAATGCAGGTGATAAAGAGATTAATCTTTTTGCTCGTTAGTTTTAAACGTGCTCAGTGTAAAGTTTTTATTGAGAGGAATTATCAGTTTCTGTTACTTATTTACCAGCTTTATATATGTATGTATTTGTAATATTCAATTTTCATTTTATATTATTGCCACGTCTTTTTGTAGCCGAATTTTATGTAACGAATGTTACAAGTAATATAAATGTAAGTTTGATCACACTATTTATTTAAATATATGTAAGCAATGACTTCTATCTTATTTAATATTATAAAGATCGCATCAGATTAAAAAATATTACGATAATAAACAAATAATATATCAAACAAGTGTCTCAAAGCAAATTGTTTCACGTAACATCTTCAACCCTCCTTCACTTTCCTGGGTGAAACATGGTACGCAATGTTTCCTAGCGAACCTGTCAAGTATCGTGTGTCTTGCCAACCCGCTGTCATAAACATGTATGCCAGTCTACCACCGCGTCCTCCATGCTAACCGCTCATAAAACAAAACTAGTTGTATATTTTCCAGTGACCAGATTACTATGATAATAACTTATCTGGAGTGAGACAAAGTAGATAATAAATTGGTGTTACCCATCTCAAATAAACATACGTAACCCTTGTATAAACGAATGAAGTAGTGAATACTTATAGCCTAAAAAAGCGATCTAAAAGAAAAGTAATTATGCGCGATAAAAGGACGAATGATGGCAACTATAAAAAGCATCACTTTAATACGGAGACAATACATCGGGTTGTCACCGCGACCGCATCGGAATGTTTACGAAAGTATTTTATCTCATCTGATTAATTCAAATATTTCGCGCAATAAATACGGGGAGGGGGTGGACGGGGCTCGTAACGCTGTCAGGATTGTCGTGTGTCGGACAACGCATGCGAGCAATTGCGTCAGTGTCAAGTTGACAGCGCGGCCATTGTGCCTCCCGTGGCCGATATACGATCGTCGCGCGGTCGTAGCGACCGTGCACCTGATTTATCGACGTCCCGCAAACCTCAACGAAGGGCCCTGCTGTCGCCGCCCGAATAAAGCGCATTCTCACGCTACCGAACGCACGCGAACGCTCGCTTGCCCGTATTTAAATTGAACGATCGTTTCTCATTCCTTTCCCCCAGATATTTTACGTCGGGTAATACGATACGACACTGTCCGGCTCTTTCTGCAGTTTTCTCGTTCCTTTTTCTCCTCAGCCCGCTATTGTTCACTTGTCAATTTCTTTAGCTAATGCGAGTAAACGTCTCATTATGCGGTGCGGTGCGTCCGCGACGCGCACTGCGTGTTGTGACAGCAACCACCCACCGGAAGACCGAGCGTCATTCAGCCGCGCACAAAACGCGAATTTATTCAACGAACGTCCTATGGTTAATTTGAATGGGTCGTGCCCATTTAATAGGAATAATTAGCTTTGTTAATGCGAGATCAGAACAAAGACGAAACATCTCCGTTATAAAGCATTTATGTGGTCAGCTAGAATGCTAGTTAACGGCTAATTAGTGGTTGCATATGCTTATCTTCTGAATGGAATTGAAATGGAATGTTGCATTTTAGCTTTGAGTATGTATATTTATAAGGACAATGCTATAGTATTATATATTAATAATCTAATTTGCTTCTTTGTTATATGAGAAACTAAAACATTTATAGTGTAACAAACCAGTAATAATATAAATACGTATTATTTCTTATTTATATACTAAGAAAGCACTTGTACTGTCGAGATCCAAATTTATGATCAAAGTTTATAATCCCTTACACGTTATTTAAGGGAAATAAGACCATATTGCGGTTTTACTGCCCATATTAGTGGTTTTTTCTTTAGTTTGGCATTGACAGTGACAAGTACGGATTGTTGGTGTTCGCGCGCTGGCATTGTGACAGACAGATGTCACCGCAAAATAAAACGTCGAAGTGTTAGTGAGATAAGTAAACATTACCAAGCTAATTTCTATATTTGAACATTTTTGTTTAAGAATGCTCAATTTAGCTTGATGGATGTGTTTTTTTTAAATAACTCGGTATTTTTAAAAATAAATTTTGTATTTTAATTTAAAAACGATTTTATTTATAACTTTTGCAAGTGTTTCATCGAGGTTAACATTATTATTTGGTTTATACAATATGTTTTTTATTAATCCTTTATATACAAGGGTTAATAGGATCTCCGCGAATATTGACAAAACTTTAGAAGTATCTGATAAAAATACAAAAAATCATATAATAGCCTAATTTTAAGATCACAATTTCAATCACATGGTAAAAGCCCATTTTTATCATGTTTTGGAGACATAGAATTTATTGTAAATTCTACTGCGAAAGAAGAGTGATAGATATATCAATAAAAGATATATATGGTCGTATATATCTATTAAGACTAACAACCACAACTTCGAACAATTCAATTGAGCATCATAGATTATTTTGCTTGGATATTGCAATAAAACTCTTAGGTACTAGTAAAATAAATATGTGTTTTTAATAAATGCTATGTATGTGGTCCGCTACCAGATCCCGAATACGATATTGGATTCTATATTTAATCAAACGTTAGGTTAGATAATTTAAAAAAAATGTTTTATAATGTAATGCTAAGGCATGACTGAGGATATAGTAAAACATTTATTATTAGAAAATAACTTCGTCAAAGCTGTGAACATACCATCAGTAATTATTCATCTAGATAGTAACATATACATATTTTATCATGAATCGAACAAAAATAATTTATTTAACTTTGTTTCTGTGAGATTTATTCAAATATCCAACCGGTTATAACGATTCTATTGAAGTCAATCAATTTGTATGTTATATAACCATGTAATCTGCTTAAAATAACATCCACGTTTAAGGGCACATGCATTATTCTGTTAAATATAGATAAGCAAATTCAAACTCCCATATATCTAACCCACGAAAGCATCGAGTTCATTCGATTATTGCCATTAACATATCTCAAAACGTATTAAGATGTACTTAAAATTTAAGTATTGTAAGTGGTTGAACCCGATAATCGATATCGGCTGACGTTCAGGCTGAGAGCGACCATACGAGTGACCGGATTAGATACACAGGAACGGATATTACGCTATAATTAAAAACATTTACGTGTTAGGGCGCCAAATTTATCGCCGAGTTTTTGTATGAAGCCATTCGTGAGTATTTATGTTAGGGTTTCGGGACGTGTGAGGTCCGAGCCCAGCAGTAGTCGGGTTATCGTGTGGTAATCTTTATGGGGCCCCGCTGGCTCCTCAGCGACCTGTCGACACTTAATGGCTCTCTCAGATTAGTACAGGCCCCAATATTTTGGGACACCGTGTTTGTGGGTTTGTTTATAGCTTAATTAGGCTGTTTTGTTTAAGTGGAAGTACCGTCGGTCTAGCCAGATAAGGTGTCGAGGTATTTACGATTTGATGCCGTTGACTTTGATTAGCTTCGTTGTATACGTTTTGTTGCTATTTGTTTTTTGTTCCATGAAAACTAGAAGCATCCATATAATTTATTACTAAATTTCAAATTTATTAGCAAGTTTGTCAAGTTTATAGGTCCGATGAATGTATTTCGACTCTAATTTTATTTCACATAAGAAGATGGAAGATTCGTTTTATACCGGCCCGTATTAAAACAGTATAATGATAAGCATATCACTTTAGATATGAAAGTAACAAAGTATAAGTGAAATTAAAATTGTATTATTTTTATATTGTACCACTGAAACCTCATTAAGCGTAACGTCCGGTCATTAGACAGTAAGTATATTTGATAAGGCAATTTAAATAAAAATGAAATCCTTTTTCATTGATAAAGATTTGACACAGAAAAACAACGACGTGAGGAATGCACGGACTTACTAATGAAAGGGACCAATTAACGATGATAATTTTTTTCTTATGACAAATCTTATACATGGTGTTGTCAAACTGGATAAAAATATGTGTCCGAATAATATTTAATTTATTTTATTAAGTACAAAAATGATATTATTTTAATTGTTACCAGACTGAAAATTATGAATACAATATATAAACATATTTAATATGGTTGCAGATAAGAATTTGTTAACAACAAACTCTCCGCATACATAATTTGAATAAACACTCATAAGTTTTTAGTAACTTCATTTTCGAAAGTGAATCCAATACTAGACTCGTACTATCTTATTATGATCATACTGTATTCTACTTCATGTCACCAAGTGATAAAAATCCGGGACTAATTCAGGCAGTACGCGCCACCCATAGCTGTTCACATCGATTTATGGGCTTTTATCCTAATTTGTTGCTTTGCCCGGAATTAACCGCCCACACTGCCATCTCTGTTTAGCGATTGGTATTAATTAAACCTTTTATAAATTAACCTTCTTTTCTAATCTCCCAAATTATTTTATAATTTGAAAACAAAAAGTTATTCTTATCATTAATTTATTTAATATTACGAATCATATTCAATGAGTCCAAACATTATATGTTTCAAATATGAAATATAATGTATTCGTAGATACTTTAATAATATTTCTATGAAAACCTTTTCAAAAACATCGCCTATTTCCGCCTTCATATCGCATCACGTAGAAATACTGTAAAGATCTAATCAACAAAATCAGTTGACACTGAGACACGTGGTGTCTTAAACTGTTAGCAGGTTAGCTTATCATCAAACAGATCCTAGACAGTGCTGTACGTGCGACCATTACATTGCTAGATATTAGTTCACGGTAACTGCGTGGGCAGAGTCTACACTTTACAGAATTAATGTGAAGTCCTTTTGATGTAACACCCGCTTTGCGCAAAACGTTACAATTATACGTTCAAAGTAAATGCAAATATACATATATACAATGTAGTATTTATTAAATCGTTTTTAGATAAACAGAGCAATCTAGATCATGATAAATTATACAAATGAAACTATAAATATAAACGCTCATACCCACTAACATATCCCATTTACTTAATACGTCCAACAAAATACCACAAAATAAGCTATCTCTCCGAGCAATAAAGCAGTTAATTATGTATCTTACATTAGCAAAATGACTGCTGATAACCAAAAAATTATAAAACAAGCGCTGACATTTAAAACGGCTCGTATTTTAAAATGCAATAATATATAGACGAAAATAATTTGTTTTTTCTTAAGTGTCCTAAAAAGGTACGATAAAAACGATATAAGTTACAAAAACGTCTCAAACCTCGTATGGTGAGGTTAATAAATATTTCGTTTATGCAAGCGAATATTTGACATATACCACTTAATTTACACTAATGAATGCCAAATGAATGCACGACGACAACTAATGGTCAGCGTTTAGGACAGTGAAGTGTCATTAATTAATGTACATATATCGATAGTAAACATATATGGTCTATCTAATTGTATGTTTTACGATAAACATGTACATAGATATATGTTAATAAGACTATTTAATAAACTAGACAAGTAACAAAATTTATGTATAAACCTGGCAACTATTGCCCATAATTTATATATGAAATAACAGATTAACGATTAAGATAAATAAAAAAACAAAATAAATTAGCTAATTGCTACAGAACCAACAGGCACTTGAAAATTTTATAGAATAAATTAAAAATTCGTCAACAGACAGGCAAAATAATAAACAAAATCGTAAAAAGATAATTTAATGCAATTTGTTTTTAATAATTCCTAATTTAATTTAAGAAGCGCACCCACTATCGATAAAGTAATCGCAGCACTAAAACGAATGAATTTAGATAAGCGATCGTTCGCATAAAAATCAACTGTTTTCGCCTAATCGAATTAGGCACCGATAGTTATCATCGATTCAACACATTTTGCATTCTTTGTCCCTCGACTAATCAACCTGGCAGGTAGCAATCCTTTGCCATAACTTAATGTTTAAGATACCTTGAGTATCAACTACGTATTAAAATTACATTTTTTTATACTCCTGATATTTGATAATTGTTTCATATATATTTGTTATTTTTTTATTATTATTTAAGTATATTTTATATAAATAAAGTCATAAAAGCTAAACATGGGATTACAAAGTCCCCCAATTTTTTATAGGTATAAAATAAAAACAAAGAAATTGGGACAGTCGTTAAAATTTTTATATTAATGTAAGTCTTTTAATATAAGTATGTAATATAAAAATGTATTTATGCATTTGAATTAAGTAAAACAAGACGTCAATAACATTGTTATGGAATAACACATTAGATACAGTTATATTTATTTATTTAACTCTTTATTGCACACCAAATATACCTACATAAAAATAAAAACCTTTTGGAATGTATAAAATAAAATATATTTAAATATACACTTAATTTTTACTAAACTTCACAGTTATATTGCTTAAAAACTATTGCTTTTCTCAAAGTTATTGATATATCAATCAAGACTAAGTTTACCACTTTATAATATTAAAAAACAGTTATAAAATCTCGATATTCAACAGCTAAATCTAAATTCCAAGTTATAGCGTTACTAAAATTTAGCTTTATAATAGTAAATTAATAAAAAATAAAAGAACAAAACGAGAATAGGTAATAATTTTGATCTGACACTTAAAACGACAAACCTCAAAATAAATTTATTCCCTATGCTAATTTATAGGTTCGGAAGCATAATATTTATTGATTAAATTATCATAAAAGTGCATTTTAAAGAATTATCCATTTGTATCAATAAAAACTAAGTCAGAAATAAAACTAAATAAAATTCCGACTGTTTTAACGTGGCATATAATATTTGGGTTACATTACAAAACAAAAATAGGGTTATAAGAATATTATTTTTAGTATTATTTTCAGCAGTTATTAGTAGATGGAAGCGACTATAAAGGAGAAACTATGAAGCACTATTTAAAAGAATTATTTGAAAACCAAAATGTAATGCAGTGTATGCAAAACATAACAACTTCGACTGATATCTGAAGTTTAGGTAACTTGAAATGTAGGGATGTTTGGAATTTGTTAGGATGAAGTCATGCAACTCAATTTCAATGTAAATCCATGCTTGCATACTAATATTTTCTACAATATTTCTACAACATGAATATCAAATGAAAGCACTTGTCAAGAATAAAACGAAAAATAAAGTGTCATCGGACTAAATCCAACGCAAACGAGCGTGTCCAGAAACAAATAAAATGTCTAAAATAAATGAAAATTAAAAAGCCTTCTCAAAAACAAAAGCTCTTATGTAAATAAGCTAATATGACCAAATATATGTATATATTTATTATTTAAACGTTTTGTTATTTACTTATACCTGTTTGCATAATTTATGTGATATAGAAAATTATTCGGTGATATATTTCTCTAGAAAAAAAGTAAATTAAATAACTTAATTCGGTTAATTTAAACTATTAAAATTTCATATTAAATAAATAAGAGCATTTAAGTCTTTCATTTAATTTTTTATCAAAAAGGGTTTTTATTTTTAAAGTTTTCTATCAATTTCTTTCTTACCTTATTTGTTACGGAACAGGCCAGTTGTTTTAAAATATTAAAAGTATTTTTCTGGTGAATGACTAGAATAACAGACAATATATATTAACTTGTTACCTCTCATAAGGATTTTCCTCATGCTGCGTCTTTGGGTGGTACAGTTCCACCTTCTGTTCCTGAACTGGTGAGCGCACTCCGTGGCTCCGAGGGTCACGCCGCGGCTTATCTCCTTCAGCAGTCCAGTCTCGTTCTTGCAGATAGAAGCCAACCGGCCACGAACACGACGGTTCTTTTTACAGACCATTCGTGGATCAAGAATCACCGCGCTGCCAGACGCCCTGCACACAGACGTTACATCTAATTAAAAATTAATTGCCATTTCGTTATAATTTAATAATAAGTTCCTCTCCGTATAACAGATCATACAGACACTTCGTGATAGGTAAATATTTAAACAACATAATCAACAAACTTCTTAAGCAACTGGAAATCGAAATTAGGAAAATGAGTCATGAGCATACTACGAAATAGTAGATAAATATGAATAGTATTCAACATATGTTTCTCAATATCATCTACTACTAACAGTGAATGAAGTTTATTTTTGCGATTGTTTACTCTGTTCCAACACATGACGTGAGTGAATCTTCCGAGCAGCAATATTTTAACAGAGGTGTGGCATTCCTAACAAGAGCTCAAAAATACGATGATTATGAAGAAAATGTTGTTACGTGTCGTTCATCTATCGCCTATGTTGTATACAAAACAAATAAAATCAAAATTAAGTTATATATGTACAAGTACTGTTAACCATAATGCCAATATTTTACTATAGAATAATGGTAAATAATACCTATAGTAAATCTATTAGGAAGATCTAATATCATCATCATCTGCCTTCTTCACTTGGCAATATATAAAGCCATTTCGTCAAAAAATGTAATCAAATTACCCATAATACATATATGTAATAAATAACATTTACTGGATACATTTTTATGTGCCCTAACCATTCAAATAGCACTTAATTTAGCTTTCTGAAAGCATCGTTGTGAAAGTGTTTTAAAACGTCTAAATCTCATAAACTATGTGTAATAACCCGCGTAGCTACTTTTTAATACTAAATTACAATTATATACCTAAACAATTACCCTACCATAGAGGGCTTCCATATAGTACATAGAAAATATACCCGTATGGTAAGTACATTTATTTAAGAATTTCTTGTAAAATAAGCAATTTCAAAATCAGAACGTACCTAATTACAGAAACGATCGTAAAAATCAACTCACTACAACTAGTGTTGTGCTTCGAATCTGTAAATATCGATTTACGATCTGCCACGGGTTCGTCGAGAGACGAGCGCCAGGTCGCGTTGAGTGATCGAGTGTTTACTCGATAAGAGTTCATTGTCAGAGCAGCGAGTGCGAAGCTTAGTCGAATAAATTTAGACCAGTCTGGAGACTACCGGGAAGTCTCGAGACTGATCTATTGCATTACATTTTTAAGCTATTAGATAGATGCTAGAATTGATTTTAGATTGTCTCCGTTTAAACGAGTTTGGTCGTTGACTGCAACATGGTCCGAACATTATAACTCGTTGAGGACGAGATTTATCAGGCTTAATATAATTATATAAGTTATAGAGAGAGAACTTCAATACAAATAGACTATATCTATTCGTATTTAAATATATATATTTTATCAAAACAATTTAAAGGGTGAAAATGTTTCTTAATTTAACTACATATATGAAATCCAAAAATAAATATTTCTCCTAATTATATATTGTATGAGACAGAAATTAACTGTTGAAACAGCATCTCTTTCTAAAGTCAATCTATCCTATTCTGTTTGATGTATTTTGGCTCGAGACTGGAAAATAAACCATATGGTTTCTATAATCTATCATGTCGAATTGATTTTACATTGCACATATATCTTTGAACTCATCTTGTTCCATGACTTCCAAATTTTGTGATAATTTTTTTATCATATTGATATATTAAATTTAACACAAAAAATTGGTAACAGTACATGACAAAACCCAGCCAACGCCTATACATATATCTCATGCCGAAATACCAAAAGAATTTACATAGTAATTTACATCAAGAATTATAAACTACTAATGATTGACCTTGCTGTTTTACTACTACTATAAAAGTGCTACAACACTAAAAGTCAGAAAGCGAGTAAGTTACGAGCCGTGCCAGAAATGCAGGGCATCCACAAATGATTTTCTTAACCCATACTCTGAATGTGTTTACGTGATTATAACAAATTTCATCATAGGAATTCTGTGGCATGTTTTTGTAACATATGGTTTCATGTAACTATAAAATCAAAAACAATCAATAGAAAAGAATTTAATTTTAAATAGTATTACTAATGAACAGAATTTCAACAGATTCAAGTAACAGAAAAATGTTAATTAAAAACTATACATCACCTTAAATATTTTAATTCAAGCAGGACTCTTTCCAAATTGGCAAAACGAGATCGGTTGCTCATTTAAAAATCTCTAACAAAGATTCATTGCTCTCGTGGACGTTCGCTTGGAATCATTACCAGCGCTTGTATTAGTTGAATCAATCGGCGTGGAGTGGCGTTTGAATGCGACTGTGGTGACACCTAGCGACATACGTCAGCCGGGATGGTCAAATGTATACGAGATTGCGACCCGATCCAGTCAACATTCGGAATTGTTCCCAGTTTTTTATGGCTGTAGTTTTGTATGCGCAATAATTTAATTTACCATATACTTGTGTTTTTGTTGTACGGCCAACTATCGCAGGTTCTGTTTAACCTCGTGAGAAGGCATCATGTGTATTTGTTTACTTTTTCGGTAAAATATACAGAAAGGCTATTTGTTAATTACTAGGTATTTGACTAAAACATACTCGTATATGTATCGCTTTATTTTTTATTACTTTATGTAAAACACATAGTTTAATTTAGTATTAGGTCAGGAAGGTTTTTAAATGAATTTTTAAGAAAAAAAGGTATTAAAAATGTAGCAGTGAGTTTTCTGACACAGATTCTTAGAATGAAAAGGCAATGTAAATATTACAAAAGAGAATATGCGCCTTTGTTGGCTGACCTTATCCAAGATATTCTTTAGGACAATGCAAACTCCACAAGTGGGTAGTGTGAGACCCACATTATATTTAAAATATTTTTAACACGTACATATTTACTTTGAGTCAGTAAGTAGCATTTATTTGCCGTAATTATTGTCGCTGCAACTGAAGTGCGGTTACGACATACGTCAATGAACAGTTTCAGTTTATTTTGGGTTCAATTTAAGTGTATCTTAGTGACAGCATGGCTTCACTGAAGCTAGAAAATGATACCCTGCTTCTCACTGAACAAAATTAGATTTATTCTCAACGAGTAGAGTTCATAATACTCTGCGCTCATCTCTAATGGAATATTGCCAATGCAATGACAAACCTCTGTCTATCCAGACGAATAAATTAGCTGTGATAAGTTGTATGTCAATTAATTATTCTTCAAAGCACCATCTGGTGTGAAACTCGGCTAAGCGCAGCGAGGAAATGACCTAAAGATATTAAATAACTAAATTTGAAATTATTATATGGAGGCTAATTTAAAATCAAAGGAGGAAAAATAACGTCTTTCAATAAACTGAAACGTTTTCATTAAGAGCTTTCATACTAACAATTGTATTAACCTTTGATCGATTACAATTCTTTTGCCAAATAGATTTGTAACCCGGTTAAAATTGCGGTCCCTTTTCCGTATTTATATATCACTGATGACGTCACAAGCCCTGACCTACGATAACAATTGGCACGAACACGAATCAGTTTTATTAGACTTTACCGAGATTATACTCACTAATTACCGGACGATTTATTTAGCCCACTTTCATTTGTTCATCCCGTTAAAGTTTGCTCGTTCTTTTGAAGAAACAGTAATTGCATTTAGTACTATCGAGGTGCTGGCGGTTTGATAATTAATAAGTATATGGAAGAAAAAATATAATGATTTTTATTTATCTAAGACTAGGTCAGAGATTAAAGTAATTGGAAACTATTTTAATTATAACAATTAACAACCGTTTACTTCATCAATTGATAAAATAACGTCACTCATTCAAAAAGAATTGTTCGTAAGACATCTAAAAGGCATCTTAGATGTAGCCAGAATTCCCAACACAGAAACAAGTCAACAATCAAAAGTTGAACTAGTTCATTTAGCACCAGTGCGACGGCCTGTCGCGCGGCGGCCAACGCATGTTTGCCTCGTATTTAGCGAGCCCTCGCTAAACAGTGTCGTTCTGATACAGGGCAACATAGATTAAAAGATGAAAGCGATCATTACAATTTAAATAATTCATTTGAACTAGTACAGATATTGCAAATATATAAAATAGATATGTATGATATGTAAGCAAAGCTAACTTTAGTTTACTAGGCAATGTAAATTTGGGTTTTCTTTCTTACTGCTAACAATAAATGCTTGGTTACAGTTGTGTATTTCTGACATAATTACTAAAAATAAATGTCCACATATGAGTATCCAAGTATGTATGTAACTCCATACTCGTATATTCTTTGGCCCGGTGTCAGTCAATGGACAGAGCGTTATTAAGCGTTGCTTCAATTTACGCCGTTGGGTCTATTACGTGACTACCATCATAACTGAGACTCTCGATTAGCTAATATTTTCTTGAAATTCGGCACATAAAACTAACTTTATTTCAACATACAAAACTTAAATTAAAAAATAAATTATTAACGTATTTCTAAATTGCTGAAATTAGAAATGTCGAATATAAATTAATATTTTATTTTATCAATAAAAACCTTCTATACAATATATGTATATAAAATTATTACAATGTGGTTTTTCTATTATTCTTTTCACATGTCACAACTTTAAAAGTGTAAAAATACCAACAATGGCCGCGGATGTCTCAGACCCAATTTCAAATAGCCTGACAAATACATACTATGAACATCTATGATGTGAACACTAAAACCTTGCGACAACATTGCTCATCGCCACATAAACTTTTAAAAGTGTTTGCTCTCATATAGTGACAGAACTATCTAGTCTGACGATTATAGGCTGACAATCCATCATTATTACATTCCTGGTCACTGCTATTATAGAAAAAATAAGGCTTGAAATGCAATAATTCATATGACCATAGTTTGGCGCTACGGCGATGGTAATGATGTTTACAGTTAAGTCGTCATGTGGTCGCTAATCACGTCGAAGTCGCGAGTTAGCGCCTCGCCCGGTGTCCACAAACAAACTCATTCATTGTCACCGGTTGAATGAGGACCAATCGGCCCTGATGGCTGTGCATACTATGCTGTCACGACCCTAGACGGGGGTGGTCAGTTTTGTTAACATCTCACAGACCATTGTAGCTTTTATGGACATGTCTAAAACACAAATATGTAAAGATGCGTTAGTAGAAAATAGATATGAACTTTAATCTAAATTACAAAACAACAAGTAAATAAAAGTGATGTCGAAACATAACAGTGAAACTATTCAATTGCTTGTTTCTATACAGAAATGAATGTAATAAAATTTTAACGTCCATGTACATTTCAATCTGTCCTACAAACGCTAGATTACCGGTAATGTGTACAGAGATCATTTTATGAGTTTATTGGTGCATCAACGAAGAATAAACAAGATATAGACGTTATTTAGGTCCTCGGACTTCCATCATTACATTCTAGTTTTAATGGTTTTTAATTGTCTGTCCGAGTGTAAAAGTTCTGTTACAGCGACAATGTATTGTAAATTGTTATAGATAGTTATTTATATAAAACAAGTACTCGTAAACCTGTTTAATGGAACAGAAAATTTAATTTCGTATTTCAACATGACAGAGATAATTTTTTGGCAATATTTCCTGTAGATTAAAATGTGTAAAGGTGCATTTTGTTAAGTTATTTGTAAGGTTGTAATTTGTTTTGATATCCTTTTTTTTGCTTTTTATCGGTATTTCAGTTGGAATTAAGATTCTACATATAATATAGCGATTAGCCAACCGGTTCGACCTCTACAGTGGGCATTTACTGTAATGTTAACTATTATGTATATTAATTAACTTATTTATGGATGAAAATGTACTTGCAGATAAGGGCAAAAATTGTAACTTATTTTATAAAATATTTTAGATTAAAACCTTAATTTCAAGTGTAGAAATACGAAATAATCTTTATATCATAGAAAAAATACGGTTAGGTATTTTTGGGGCGAGTAAAAATAGTATCGTTTAAAGTCTTATTGATCGGAGCCATACAAAAATGTATCCAATAAACACTTTCAAATTAAGTTGATGCAAAAGAGAAAGTAGATAACAAGCCCAATAAAAATAAATTTCCAAAGTGTATCAACTTAATAGATTAATTGCAAAACAGTAATAGCTCAATAAATCTTTCTAACAGTACTTTAATTTAACGAATATGTTATATCATGTTATTTTCTTTTAGATCACTTCTTTATATTTGCCAAGAACATTAATTAATATTACTAGCTCGAATAACTATTAAATAGTCAGGGCAGGTATGTCTTGTTTGTAATTATAATAGTGGGCAGACAATGATCTGGAAATTCTTGTATGTTTTCTGCGATGGGTAAACATTTATGGGGTATGATCTTATTTTCTATATTATCTCGTACTTGGAACTCTTGACGTGAATATAGTTAAATACTAATTCTTTCTTAATATCTTAAGAGTCGAGTTATTCTTTCTTTTTTTTCTTTTTCAAAAGGTTCTTCTCGTATTATAATTTCCTGGGAATTAAGAAATACAGAAAAGGATCAATGTTTTTAGGAAACATGTACATTGAACGTGAGGTCCTTGCAGGAGTGAGCCTTTTCATGCGATCGTATTTAAACACAAAAAACTTCTGAAAGCAATTTGTTTTTTAGGTGTATATTAATTGAAACAAGTTTAAATTTATTTTACATAGACTGTTAAACATTTTTGTACGGCAGGCTTAAAAGTTACGAGCAACTTTCTCAGTGGACAAATTACGACAACTAAACCGGGTTATATTAAACATAATTACGTATCATTTAATTGGAAGTTTTTCCGTGCGCTTGATCTATTTTACTGAATCCATTAAAACAAATTTAAATTAATTAGGTAATTGATGTCTTACATCTAAATCGATTCGTGGGCGAAACGATAACGATGTGTGGGCACATGTTTCGTACATAGTATAAAATCGGCAATTTTTACTTTAATGATTACTGTTAATTACAAAGTGTATAATAATATATTAATATCTACTTTTATTTGTAGAATTATAGATGAAATTTATGTATAACTCACTCAATCCTCAATTGAAATCAGCTTTCGAAAGCCTAAAAACTTATTTGAAGGTAACTAACACAAAATCAAATCATTCTCTTATAGTGTACGCACATCGCCACACCCACAAGTACTGACATAAACATTTATGGTTAATGTTTTAATAAAAGCTTGATTGGTCAAATTATTACCAGAATTACATCAACCGAATTTGAAAATAAAAAGATATCAATTTATGCTGAGTAATATATCTTAAGTAATGTTTGTACATTCGATACATTTATCAATTAATTACAATTTATAAGATTATGTTGCTTCTTTAATGAACGCTTCCATTTAGGCAGCTATAACATACGTGTATATGTGTTCATTAGTAATTGGATTGCATAATTGGTGAACTAATGTAAAATTTCAATTAAAAAACTCTTAATTTAACATACTCATGACTGTATGTTGGTACTACTTTGGTTTCAATGACTTGAAACTCAAAAACAAAATCAAAATAATCAAATGATCTGAATTTCAAATAACACAAAGCAGGAATCGCACGCTGATCTTAGTTGCAATCTAAATGTCACTAGAATGATCAAATCGCTTGTTTACGTGACAGACATTCAAATACACTCCATGACATCGATCGTATCCATTGACTGCTTAAACTTATGTATCTTTTCAGCAACAGTTCATCAGAGTTGTATGAAAATCACGATAAAGATATGCTGCATCGAAAAAAGGATATAAGAAAAATATTCCTTCCACTTTCACACAAACAGTGAAGTTTATGAATGGAACTATAAATATTTTGGACAGTACATTATTGAGATAACGAGAAGTAAAATGCTTGCCCATGTTCACGGTTGCAGTGAAGAAACCGAAACTTTGAGTGAAAGGTAATATTGTACAATAAGTGCGAAAACCATACTTTAATTCACACGTGTGCTCGCGAAAATCTTAGTTAAGCATAAAAAAACTACCTCGCTTAATTTTGTTAATAATTAAAGTTTTAAATTTCTACAAAGAATCTCATCTCCTTTATTTTGTGATTGGTTAGTTATATGAAAGTTATAAGAAGATTTTGCAAGATATAAAACATGAAAAATGTATAATGATGTCGGCTATCATTTATCATCAATCAAAATGTTTCATATTCAAGTGCATAAATTAAGTCATTCTTTACAATTATATTGTGACTTTGATCATCAAAAAGTTCCAAACTAAATGACATTAGGGCGGAGTATAATTTATCAAAAATACATAAAGGCATGTCTACATTAGTTATAATTTTCAATTAATAGCACTTATTGACAATCATAGCTTACGAATGCGATTCTCAAGTATGCAAAAACATTGTTAAATCCAGATAATTTTAATTAACATATTTATAAAAAAAGCAAAGTGCTTAGTAATAAACGAAACTGTAAACAGGATTTATAATGTTACAAAATGTATTCCAAGTGATACCTACGTATGATATAGATGTATGGTGTTCAACGCTTAAAGAATCCATTTTTATCTGAGACCTAATTTAAGGTTCTTGATTAATTGCAAATTAAACTGCTCGCCGGAGGTTTCCCGTCCGATATGACTTTATTGAATTTCATATAACGTGATTTATGAACGGATTCATGGATTTATTATGGACATGCATCGGAGCATCGATTAACGTTGTGCGGTAATTGTGTGAATCACTCGATAACTTGATTTAATAACTCATTCGATAACTTCATGCAAAATTTTATGCGGACGATACGTATTATGGTCATAAATCTTTTTATTCGTACAGTGAAGGCTAGATTTATTTTTATTGAACTTTAAAATTTTATATTTTCTTACTTTTTCATTAATAGATTAGATTAAATTCGGTTAACATATTAAAAATTTACTAATTGAAAACGACTTCAATGTACACAAAATTACAAATTACACTTCAAGAAGATCAAATTTATCTGATAATTTTATTCTTTTTTTTAAGGCAATTGCTCACAGTATTATGCGATTAGAAAAATGAGAATCCCTCACCTGCGTGAATATCATATAAACTTATCTTCTATATATGTATATAAAAATGGATTGCTGTTCCTTAGTCTCGCTAAAACTCGAGAACAGCTGAACCGATTTGGCTAATTTTAGTCTTGAAATACTCCTGGAGGTCCAGGGAAGGTTTAAAAGGTGAGAAAAATTGGAATAATTGCCGAGAAAACCCTAAAAACAGCCCTTTTCTATTTCCCATACAAACGTGTTTTTTTTGACATTAGATTTGACAACTAACTAATATGTCAATCATTCTGTTTGATTGAAACAGGAAAAACCTGATTATTTATGGCCTCTAAAACGGAATAGAGTTCGCCTGGTCAGCTATACCTACATATATTACTCTTGACCAAACTAAAGCGGACGAAGTCGCGGGCAAAAACTAGTATGATATAAATATGTATCCTAATTAATTTAGATTAAAATATTTAAAATCTGTTATAACAGTGTATTTATTTTATTAAAAGCCTTTCAATAATTATTTTATAACTAACAAGCTATTCAATAATATTTCTTAGCTAAATTTAAAACAATGACAAAGAATTATTTCGCATTCAATTAAACTAATATTACCATTCTATTGTCAATCCGTACAGGAAGGGTTTCGTGGACGATTGAATAAATCAAAAGTGTCATAATTAATTCAGACCGACCAATAAGAGTCTACAATAACCATTAAATCAATTTTAAACAATAAAAGACAACGTCCTACTTTTGGCGCGTTAAAGGTGGACCCGAGCTAAGTCCGTGCATAATCGCTTTTATTACACTTCCCAGTAATAAATATTGGTCTACTAATATCAATTACGCGGTTACTGAAGAACAATTTATCAAATATAATACACGTTGAAATATAAATAACTAATGATAGAACTAGTCGAACAAAGTAAATCATTATAAGAATCTCTATTAAAACGTTTCTTAACAAATCGAATATATATTATCAACGGCTTGGCTTTATTTACATAAAACATTACTCAGTCAAATGGTGCGATGCTTCGTATAATATGTTGAAAATATATATCACTAGAATAAAAAAAAAGAATTAGAGAGCTCGCAATAGGAACAGTTATATGTGTGTTATTAAAACTAGTTTTAAACTCGACTTCTCGCTATATGGTTTCAATATACGTTCATTTTGTTACCAAACCCTACTATTATTCACTTATAGCCATGGTCTGGTGGCTGTCTAGCTTGTATATAGGTGACGGACAGACTAACATATACAGATCGTTGTTTCATTAACTCCTGACATTTTGTTTTGGCGCTTTAAATAAATGCCTGAGAATTGATGGTCCGTCGAGGGAAGCTTCTGACTATTAATGAATCTTAACAGATTATATCGACAAAAACTCTTATAAAATATCAGAGGATATTAAATTACAGTTATCTCTTGTGGCAAAATGAGTTATCAAATATGTTTTTTGCTTGTGTTTATTGAGCCGTCGCTTCTAGCTCTAACAGACAATAATGTTTTTGATTACGTATTTGTTACCTTAAATAATTGTATTTAATTCATGTTCGTAAAAAAAACACTTTACATTTAGATAAACGAAGACGATCTGTATAATTTCTTATATAAAACTCTATAATATTAAAATGAATAAGCTTGTTTTAAATATTTTCTATATAAAATAAGATGATATTAGGACATTATACACATGTTATAGTTTTGTTTTAATTAAATCGTTTAACTTTTAACATTTTATGAAGCTTCGAAATAATATGGGAGGAATGACGAAATGGTCAATTGACTGTACAATTATTATCTTTGCTGTAATTTTATTATTAAAGGAGTAAAGCTAGGAGATATTACACATGTAGTACTGTAAATCATAAGGTTAATAAACTCACCACCAAGAATCGGTGATGGGCGCAAGCAGCAGTAGGCAGGCGGCTATAAAGACCGGCCGCATTTCTGCCCGGACATCACTGCCCAAGGCTCTATGTCATCTTACATGAGAGTCGTAACAATATCGTTTTCGTTAACGGTTCGTTTACGGTATTACTAATATACGGTACCGAAATTCGTGCGCGTGCGTTCCCTTTCGGAGGGAGATCTCGAGGCAGACTGACGCTCACCTGAGCCCACCCCGCCGCATGCGCAGCGCAAAACGATTTTCGCGCTATTTTGGCTAATATTTAGCGGATTAGGCTTGATTAGACATACAGGTGGGGATGTGTGGGCGATCATTAGCGATTAATGAACGTGTTCTCTGTCTAGTTATGGATATTCAATGTCTCTGTTTTTCGTATTTCAACAGATTGAATTAATTGTTTCTTATATGACATTTTAATGTCATTGCTATTTTTATAACTATTATCTTTAACTGTAAATCATATGAAACACAATGTTTGCACCTATATTAAATTATTATTTTTCAGAACCTTTTATAAGTGAATAGTGAGATTCCAGTAAGACGAAGCAAATTCTATTTCGCCGTGATGGACAGTGAAGTGTTATCTATTAATAGCACACACACACACACACACACATGTGCGTAACTAATTGTGTTAAACAAACAATCTTCCACCTGCATGCCTGTGAGATCCCGAATACAGCTGATAACTTGTCAACAGCCAGAGGGAAAGTGATATATGTGGCTGAACATTCGTAGACATCCAACAACTTATTTAAATTTATTACTAATTAATCAATTCAATGCTATAACAGTCAATATTTAAAGCTATATAATATTAATATTTAACGGCACTAAAGCTCGGATAAGCTTTTCGAATGTCATATCCATATCCACACGGGATATTAAACTATCCAATGGAGGGTTATTAATTCGTCTAAATGAACACATCAAGTAGAAACGTCGGCAGTGTGGCTAGTGTGTTTTAATAGCTAGCATTCTGTTTGCGGTTCGACTCGAGTAACCGTTTCGTGTTTTATGTATTGTGAACATATATCTTTGGTAATAAAAGAAATTATTATCTTAGTAATACTACAAATTAATTATCATTTATAACTTAATGATCATGAGATTTTAATAAAATCTACAGGCACATAAACAACGTTATCTAGGTATTGTAAGAGGTAAACGTAAATATTCGTGATGTAGAACCCGTTTAACTGATAAATGCCTTTATTACCCTATTAATGTCAAAAGCATTCTTAATTGTAAACATACATGTATTTATTGCTTCTCCAAGATTTTCTAACGTTGGGAGGTTAATATTTTATTTGGCTTCAATAGTTTGTATCGCGTTAATTTGTTAGGAAAAAAAACAAAACAGAGATGAATCTTTATAAGTTATTAGATTAAAAATCCAGTTTTAACTTTTTAATTAATATCCTAATCTTATACATATATTCTAGTGAGTGTTTTCTTAAACTCATTCATGGAACACGGATCGCGAAGATAATTTAAGAACACTGAACAAATAGCAAAACATTTGCGAGAAACGGTTACGAAATAAAACTGTTTATACTTTCAAAAGAATATTCAGAACCTTTGGATAACATCAAAGTATCAAACACGAACAATTGTTTGAAAAGTATTCGACAAAGGATTGTATGAAATAAAAGTTGCTTTCGTTCTGCTTTTGATATTTGTTTGAGTTTTTTACTGAAACTATGCAGCTGTTTCCGCACTTCATAATTGTTTCGAAAGTGCTTAAATGTTTGTGTTATAAATATTATATAAATGTACTCTCTATTGCGTAATTGTATATCAATTTATAATAATATTTATTTCTATAATAATTAACAAATCATTAATAATATTAAGCCTTAAGTTGAACAAAACCAATACAAGTGGATAATCCTCTGAGTTGAAAGCTTTATACCGACAGCACTTGTCACGGCAAACTAAATAGCCCTTTGCTCTAGAATGCAAAGGGCCAACACTCCCGCGCAAACAAAACATGTTGAGCACTCTTCAGTTAAAACGATTCCGATGTTGAGCTCCGAGCTGTACGTTTTTTGCTGGTGGAGCGTAAAACCAACTTATCTGATCGATACTCGCTTGATCTTTGGTGGTCGCTTCCATGACTAATATTTATAAAACAATCGGTTCAGGACATATTTTGCTGTAGAATTTTTGTAAATTTTTTTTGCTTTCATCGGTTTCTAGATCTTCTTTTTTGTTGTTATAAAATGTATATTTCCAATAAAATTATTATAAGATTTTTAAACGGCGATAATTATTAAATACGATTTAATAATGAAAACATTTCTATTCAAAAAATTTTTCGTCAAAGTCGCCTGATATTAATTATACTGACGGATGTTAATAAAACTGAAATAATAATAAGTCACCGAATATAAGTCAGTTCCTAGTCATTCAATTAGGAACGTATTCTTAGTGAGAAAAAATATTAAATAGTCGTAATATAATTAACTGCTATCTTATTTGGAAAAAAACGATATCATCGACATTTCCATCTTAACAGCGTGTTAAATATTCATATACCGTTTATATTTTGCATAATGGCCGTCTTATCGATAATGTTATAAGTTAGAGCATCACTAGCCTTATCGCGTCATCGATTAAAACATTTTGATTAGCTTTCAACCGGCCAGTGTTCTGTTATGTGAAACGTCGTAAGCGTCATTATACACATCACGCGAGCTGTCTTTTTGTGTGCAAGTCTAAATTAAATTCCATACATTAGACGTTTAATTCAGCAGATAGTAATACAATGACACGATGCCACCCCGGCCAAGTGACTGTGCAGGAACGGCCTGATATTAATCTGAGATCTCGTGTCGATACGTCTTGGACACTCGACATATCTATTGAAGTCGTGAGCTTGACGAAAATTTTAATGAATTGTGACTTATAATGACGCATGTAAAGATATGAAGTATAGTTTAATGGGGAGATACAATCTGAACATTCGGTTTAATCTATTATACGATATTTTTTTATTTATTTTATTCTATAACAACGATTTACCACTGTTTATAGTTAGAACGTAATTTTAATTAAAGATTAATGTAGTAATAAAATTTACACATAATTGTTCGTTTTATTTAATGTGAACAAATAGTTTCGCAGTGATAATAGTTTTTCAAATAGTATTTATTAGGACGTATGACTTCATATTACTGAGAACTGCAGTCCTTAAAGCAAGTAGCCGTCTGAGAAAAACAAATAATCGCAAATAATTTATATATACACATAAAACACATTTATTAAATCAACCGAAGATGAGATTTATTACAGATGTGATGATGCCATCTAAAATGCTTCAATTATTTTCGTATTTAAAGGACAAATATTATACCTACATATGGTTTTCTTCTTTGTTTCTTTTTATATTGTTTCACTGGTGTTGATATCTTCATATATGAAGCATTATGGACCTAAACGAGTCTTCCTAATATCGATTTAACAGTTTGAACATTTTGGAGATTAGTCCGAAAAAGTAATAATAAGAACGTTTTCTATGATGAGTAACTTTAGTTAAATATGAAATCTATCTTTGTAATCCTATATATGTATATAATATGTTGCATTTTCGTTCTTAGGAATTTAATAAGTTCCTTATAAGGTTATTTATCACTATTAATATATTTATATTAAGTGTGTTAACTTGATAAATGTCAAAAGATATCAAATTATATTCCGCCTTATTTTAAGCCCAAAATGAACAATAATCATTACAGTTCTTATTTCATTAAACGCGTGTCACAATTAGAAGTTCTGTGAAATAAATATAAAAAAGTGAATTAATACATTTATTGCATTTTAATGATTGAGTCCGTTCCCGATGTTTATTGCGGCGTCAAATCAATAGTTTGATACATTCGATTGTGAAAATAATTAGTGCCCTTCGAAAAATGCTCATTTGGTACGGGTGATAAATGTTTATGAGTTATTGTTTCTTGATGGAGTGTTGGAATATAGTGAATGTGACCAATAATATATTATATTAAATTGTACTCATATGATGTTAATAAGAACTTCATATAAACTTATATAGTATTATCCGAAGGGCTACTAGGATTAGTAAGACATAATATGGATCGTATTCGATTTAATTATTATTTATAGATAATCTTTAATAAAAGCCGAACGAAGTACTGGTTAAATGATGTATGAAATATATAATATTGTTTGTTCTGCCACATCCATATAATTCCAATGTCCATCCAGCAATTTAAAGCGGCCAGTAACATAAGTTAACAGTATTTTCATAATAACATAATATTTTATTAGTGCCAGTTTTAGTGTTTCGCGGTGAAATGAGTTACTTAATTAGTATTTAAACAATGGTGTTGAAACGGGCTGACTGTGAAGCGGTTATTCAATAAAACCGCACATTGGTCACGTGGTTTACTTTTACTTATCGTCAAATGTATACAGTAAGTATACCGTAAATAGTGCACCGTATATCGTATACAGTATACGGAATACAGATCTATATGGATCTTGTAATCTGAGCTTGTCTCTAAGAAACTGATATGGCGAAATTCATGACTACTGAATACGGTCATTTGAATTATTAATGTCTCCAATGTACGTAATTTTTAATGAGTGTTGCAAAAAGTATAATCATATAGATTTTTCATTGATAAAAATTAGTCAAATGCAAGTCGAATTTGCTCTCGTGGGGTTCCGTGGCAAAATGTACAATATTCGATGCTATACTGTGATCAATTTTTAATAAGTACTTTATTTATATTTATATGTATATAAGTTAAATAAGCAGCTATGCAGGTATGAAATAATTAACAGGATCCATAATTGATTTAATGTCATATTTTCTTGACGCTATATAATTTTAAGCAATAAAATTCAAATATTTCAAGCTTTTGAATCATATACATTGAAATAGAAGTTCCTTCAAAACTCTTATATTCTCCTAAATGCTATCAATCTAAGCTACCTATCTAATTATCAAAGAAAAAGTCAGTATAAACTCCTTAATCAAAATGTTTTTATTTATTAAAAGTATACTTTTCAGTATGGAATAATACTAATAATATTTACTTTTCTTCCTCAATTGGATGGAATGCGATATTCAGTTAATTGTGCAGTATGAATAAATCTATACTAGATAGGCTTTTATTTTATTTACAAGAGTCATTTGTTTTTGTATACTTTGCTTTTTGCTTTGTTCACATTTAACGTTTTAGTATTATAGTCTTAATAATTTCTATTAAATTAAGCTACGTACAAACAAATTAATAAGTTTATAAAACATACCATTTCGTATATCAGATCTTAAGTATAAAATATAAAGTAAATGGGAATTGAGAACGTAATTATTTCTCTTATTTTATGACGGACAGATTTATTTCATTATTTCTTAATTAATAGTTTTATCATCAATCTAGCGTTATGCGTCTATTAATGTGTTTAATTTGAATAATTTAAGACTACGAAATTTGCCTAATTGTGACATGTGATACGTTTCAAAATAAAAGTAAGCTAATTTGTTCAGTTCCCATAGTTATTTTTAAAGTATTTCTGTTAGAATTTTTGGCGCTTGTATACGATACGTTTCCCATGTCAACCTACAGCGTTAAGGGTTCAAATACGAATGGCATTTCGAAGAGATAAAGTTCTTAATGATGAATCAGTTTCAGAAACTACGTTCCATACATGTTATTGAGAAGTATCTTTTTAAGCTGGTTAGTTTCTTAATGGCAAACAAGTAGCTAAACTCCAATTTAAGAATAGTAATTACATTTAATACCCTTCTACCTATAAAATGGTACACAATATATTTGGATGGCATTCTTCATACTGCTTGTAGTACATGAACAAAATTCATCGACTATTTGGTTCCTCAAATAAATGCTTTTTAAAGGTAGTTAACAATAACAAGGTAAACAAAGTAAGCCTAGTTATATCAATTTGTAATGTTGTTTTAGGAGGTCTATGTTGCCATCAAACTAGTGACATCTATCGAGATGAGGGATGCAATAATATCATTGTTTGTAAAATGTTAAAGCACTTTCATCAAGAAATCGGTATATTATATATATAAACTTATAATAATAGAAAAAAAATATAATAGCAAAAGCTATACTGCACTGCCCGGGAATCGAACCCGGGTCGCAAGAATGGGAATCTTGCATGATACCACTACACCAGCAGTGCTTGCGTCTTTCAACTAAAAGTTGTCTATATACGGTAACTCTTTTATCCTTTTTGTTATCCCTACGTTCTTATTTAGTTTTATTCATATAAAGGAATATGATAACACTAATTTGAAATGAATATTAACATTGTGACAAACCATATAAATATAAACAGAACTATAAAAAACATTAAATAAATATACATTAAAATGAGATTACTAGCTAACAAATATAACATGGTCCTACTTTCAAACCTTGTATGTATATGTATGTATAAGTTTAAGCTAATATTAAATATTATAAACTAAAATTGATATGAACTATTCATATAACTATAAGTACCTACCTACCTCAATATCTCAAGTAAAATTCCACCACCGCCGGCCGAAACTATACCGGACGCTAGCACGTAAACAGTGAGCGGCCCGGGCGTAATAAAAACGCTGTAAAATTTTGATGTTTCTATTCAATATCATCCATCCTTACCGCACCTCAGACCTTCCCTATTCCCGTCTCCCTCCCCCTCCTGAGAATGGCTCAGATTATTATCAATGCACTTTACATAAAGCAGAAGTCCCGAAGTCTGACATTTATGTGATTTTGAAAGTAAATCGTATAGGTTTATTGGCCGATAAGTGGCAAGAGAATGAGGTGTCAAGTGATAAAATTAATAAATGGGGCTAGATTTCATCGCTAGGATGGTTAAACTTTTTATTTATACAAACTATTGCCTACAAAACATATATATTAAGAGCATAGTTGTTTGTCATTACGTTTATCGTAGCTTAGACATCTTTTAACTTCATTTATCAACAACATAAACATAGGTTAAAGTATGTAAGTGGACCTCGTACCCACAAATATGGCGTTTTAATGTAATTATTGTGATTTTACCAATGATAATATCCAGATCCTTTAAAATATAAGACTTATCTGTCATTAATTACATTTGAATGCCAGCCATGTATCGCAAAAAATTCCTTTTAAGTCATTGCTAGAAATAAGTTTGAAAAAAAAAATGTCACAAATAATAGGAACAATGAAATTAATAAAACAATAGTTTTTAACAAATTAAAATATATTAAAGATATTCTTTACATAGGTATAAACTTACAAAGAAATGAGCAAAAAATCAATATATTTGACCTCAATATAAGTTTATTGTTGATTTTAATCAGTCATCCGATTACTCACTTCAGGATACCCACATTTTCAGCTCTTAAGAGTGATTCATACATAATTGAGTCTGCGGTTAATACACATTTCCGCCTGGAAATACCTTCCTCGAGAAAACTCCCATACAGCAACTACAACATAATCTTCCATATAATATCATGGTATTCTGAAAATAATCTTGAATCATCAAATCAGTCCATACAAATCAGTATCATAATTCCGCTCCTAATGGATAACCCAAATTACATATCAACAAAACATAAAAAAAAAACAATACAAAACGAAGTAGACACGATGAGTCAGCTAACTCCCAGGTAACGTGAAAATTAAATGAAATTAATTATAAAAGCGCTAACCAAAACCCTCAATTACCCAATAATCTTTGTAATCTCAGAAATTAATAGTTACCTCACTTGAGCGGAGACAAGACGATTCTCACGGATAGATTGACATGATTATTAATAATACGCTCACGGAGGAGGGGCGATTGACACATTAATTTACAGACCACACTTATATTTTGCAGCCAGTTCCTTGATTATCAACTCTATCCCAATCATAATAAGGATGATTCAGTTGTAAAAATAATATTGTAAATAACGATAGTATCAGTTGACCATACGATGAGATGGCTCTCGTCATCGGCGTTGAGACAAAGTGATTTTGACGTGCCATAATGTAATTATTTAAGCATTATTACCAGATTTCTTTGTACTTTTTGTGTGATCTTTTATGTTTTTTTCCCGTTTGTGACTTACCCGTTTTAATGTGAGCAAAAAATTATATATCTATATAGGAATGAAACCGTCTGTTGTAACTTCGTCTTAATTTATATAGGCAACGTGTATTTAATGTGTATTTATGGAAATCGAATACAATTAATTGTATAGAATGCGGTACTGTGATTTTCTAAGAACTATAATTACGGTTATTGATTGTATCGGTAGCGTTATTTATTGTATGAATTTCGCAATAAATTAATACTGTACTGTTTAGGAGCTTACAATCCTTTAGGTACAATATGGGTAGGATAAAGAACCTCGTACAGGGGTCTGCTCCGCCCGGTCACGCCCAACGCCCTCTCCGATTGCCCAATTTCCCTCTTTTTTAATAACAAATTCCTATGTTAAAAACATCTCGATCTTAATATAATTTTGACGAAGCTCTCCCTCAAACACGTCTCAAACATATCGTGTAACTTTGTTTCTTATTATTATTTTCATTAGATTAATTAATTAAACTAAACAATAAAATAAAAAAATACATCAATTAATTAGGAACACGATATTGAGAAGTCTGCATTAAGGTCATCAGCTTTACATAGTATATATTACAAAAACTATAATCAAAGAACGCATTCGTAGAAAATAGATAATTACTCATTCGCTGCAATCATATTTAATTCTATGTATATACATACGTTATAATCGTGATCACAATAGATTCAAATCACTCTCTACAATAGGAGGTAATTAAAGCACAATCCAAATATTCCGTCTAAGCGGATATCTCGCCGGTGGTCGCTATAATAAAATAATCACAAACATCATTAATCACTCCATCTTAATTTTATACCTAACAAGATGACAGCTTCTAGAGATACATCAAACGTACATATACTATATATACAGAAATTATATTATGAGTTTAGTTTTGTGTGTATCTTAATGACTTTACTCGTAATACAAAATATAGTTCCTAAATTAGATAAGTAATAATATAGTATATAAGTTGGAGGTCTGTATAGTTTATTCTATGGGTGGTAGAATGACTGCGCACACGCAGTGGCGTTCCCACAACGACCTCCATCGCTCACCGGCCGAACTGACGAAATTAGATCGATTAACTTGATAAACCTATCGACTGTCGATGAATCGATTCTATCGATACCACTGACAAATTATACTGAACTGCCTGTCTGCACTCGATGGATGCGGGCTTTTGATTTATTTTGCTTACTTATATGAAGCTGGTTGCAGTAATTAATTTATGGCGATAGAATTATCGATATAATAACATTACTATATAGTTTCAAATATTTATAAACATCGACCAAATTAAATTTCAATAAAGCGACCACGTAATCAGGAATTCATCTTGGATACAAATACTTGAACCTTATTCTAGTTATAGCAAAATAATATACAACTATTTTTAATATAAATTCCATCAATTAAAGTAGAGAAACGTTGTATTCTATGCTAGTTAATTAAACATCATCGCAATGCTGAGCATGCGGCCCCATGCATCACTCGCTGGTTCGTAAATCTACTCCCCAAGACCCTGGAATTTTATCTATTTAATACACTTATCCATTTGCGCCGCTGAGTTTATATTAAATATATATTTATTTTAAACAATTTTCATAAGAGTATTGAGAACAATGAGATGTTTTATGTTCGATAATGGACCTGCTGTGTCTAAAAAAGGACAATATCCATAGTTTTTTGAAGATAAAATATTGATGGTATGCCTAATTCATAGTTTTTATTCAACTATTTCGTATATTATCCTAAAATAATCACAATCTAACAAACAGTGGCGACAGATTGAGTAAATAAAACATTCTTTTAGTAATTTATATGAAGCGGTGGAGGTGTTGACGTGCGTCATTAAATTGCCTTATAAAGTTCGGCGTAGATCAATCGGGACGGATTTATTAGTTTATACAGTCAATGCATTTCACAATCTTCCAGTAAACTTATTGATATTCCGCTAACAAATATTATATTATGGTCAATGTTTTAACTATTTATTTGTAAATTAAAATTTTCTTAGTTATTAATTAATTACTATTCTGTTTTGTGATTAATTTGTTATTTTCAAGTTTGATAGCAATCGGTTTAGAAATTGCACTGAAAAGAAATGACATACCTATTTAATTCCAATGCTTTCTTTGTTATTAATTTTACTATATGATTAGAAATAAAGATATACTAACTATCAAAGTAGGATAAAAAAAAAAACGAAAAATAGAATATGCGAAAAAGCCTTAATAAAGGAAATAACTTGAAATAAAGATAAAACAACTACACAGATCTCTTTTAACTTTAGAGACAGGCACATAAAGATGCGACCACGTCACTTAGTTGATTTAATTTTATTGATGTACCGAACACATCTTTACGAGACTCGGAGATAATAATTGAAAATATCAGCGCATTAGCCATTCGATTGCTACACACATTGGTAACATTTCGCATAATAGCGTCCATATAAACTTTATTTAACTTATGAATAAGAGGCTTATCGCGGAGTCGTTACGATCTTCATACAATATCTAAAGAATGCATTTAATATCACCAGCGTCACTAATTGATACATCGGGAGATAAATTTTTAAAGAACCCAAATCATATCACAAATGAAAATAAACTCGAAATGGACGCATCTGCGAAGGTAGGACTCACAGGCCAGTTTATCAAGATGGGTAAATGTTCGCAATTAGCCATGTGAAATGTCGCATACACTTGCTAACGAGATCGCTGTATACTTGTGTGTGTTTCCGTTCATGTGTGTGTAATATAGAATAAATGGATACAAAATAGCACTCACAGTATGTTGTCTGATGAGTTTTTTAATATATCTTTAACTAATTTAAAATATTACAAAGGACAAAATAAAAAACATATTTTATATGACAAATCGCAATAATTAAATGATGTATTTTAAGCAAAGTGAATTTAATAAATCATTAAAAGTTTTCGAACGAACTAAAGAATTACAGACTACAGTGTAAATTTTTGTCATTAAGGATTAAATAAATCTGTGCTTTATTTCCAACATTGTTTTCTGAACCCCTTGTATAACGTATCGACCCACAGCTGATTTATGGCCCCTTTATATAGCCCCTAAAGTTTTCTAGTTGTGTTCAGCGTCATCTCGACAATCTTTACTGTAATTAGCGTGAGCTTATGAGAATTTCGTGTTGATGAGGCACCCATGTAATTTTATGGTCCTGAAGTTATTTTAACATGTTAATAGTTTACGTATGTGTATGATTAAATACTGTTAAGTGTTTACATATAAAATTAATTCCTGAAATATTTTAATTTAATAAATTGAAATATTTCATGTAAACGTTTGATAAATGATAATTCGTATAAATTACAGCGTCCGACGATTACGGAAAGTGAAATTCTAAATTTTCTCTGTAATTCTAAATGTTTGTAATTTTATGTAAATTGCAACACGGAGCATTGTTTTGCAGAAACAAGAGAGATTCGTTCAATTGATAATAATAGAAAATTATGCACCACAGTAGCTGGCAGCTATATTGTACCACTATAAATGTAATCAGAATTATAGTTTACCAAAGTTCAGGTGACTGTAAACGTATAGGAAAAGTAAAATATCTAGGAAGAATGAAAGCTTACTAACCGTACAAGTCTTAGTTATGGTTTATTAAGATAATTTTCTATTCACTTTGATATGTTTAAAAGTAATAACTATTGTTGTAATCCCGTACTATCAAACAGATTTCAAAAAGAAAGTAATATTTTAAGTCTACCTATATATAGCTTAAAAAAATTGACTGTCGCGTTGCATGATTACTATTGATTTTTTAACTTATACATAGTCAACTTTAAAATTATATATTTATGTATATAAATGCATTTATAAAGTATTATAAATTTTATTTACCTGTTTTTTATTTATCTATCAGGGGTAAGAAAAGTAAAGATTAGTATAAAAAATATATAATGTGGGCATTGATTGAACTACCAACATAACAAAATAACGGTTAACATTACGTTGTTAACTTATTAGTGCGTAAGGTACTTTGTTTCACTTTGTTTGTTAAGGGCAAGAACTATATAAAAATATCAAAAAAAATCCATACACTCTATATTTAGTACGTAATTTAAACAGCAATAATAACTTCTAATCCAATTCTTTTTGGCAAAGTATAATAATTTTTTCTTCATTTACATACCTAGGTATTATTTAATAAACATGTTAGGGTGTTGACACATATTTGAAAATAAAACCAACCTATTGTGTTATACTTATTAGAATAATATTCTGCCCCTTAAGCTTTTAACGTTTAATATTATCATTTATGATTACTCGGAGGTTTTATAACGCTATAAATGTTGTTCAATGGCCACCACAGTTTTATGGCCCCTGGCTAGTTCCATTGAAGTTTTGTCAAGTCTAATAGATATGCTAAATAACAACGGGCCCACGGGAAATATATTCAAATATAATATGTTAATTTACACATTAAGCAATTTGTTTGACATCTATAATTATATATAGATTATTATTATTTTCAATAAGAAATGCATTGTAGGTGGAAAATGAAACTAATTTTAGACAAGCCCTTGTTCGCGACAGGTAGATCAAAGACGACATTACCATATACCTGACCGCGCATAAACAATGTAGCGAAGCCAATTCCTCAGATGATTCGTATTGTAATTTTTGAATAATTAATGAATATTTTATATAATATGAATACCAATATACAATTTTATGGTATTACAATAGGCATAAACTGAATATGAACACATCTTACTGGCTCGTTACTATGTAATCCCAAAAATATAATGTCGAGTTAAGTGATTGTATACATAGATTCTTTAAAGGGCCTTGTGTACCTAATATCTATAATAAAAATTATTTTAAGACTTACTCGTGTCTAACTTATCTGCCAAACATGGTAGGACTAGTAAAAAACCATGAACATTATGTTGTGAATGCAACTTATTACTTAACTAGTAGCGAACAAATAAATGGGGAAAACCTATGTTATATTTCAACATGATTAATCGTAGAGTTAATTTCTTTCATTGACTCGTTATTTAGTGATTTTTTAGAAGATATGATAAAAGGGAAAATTAAACTATATTGAAGATATTAGAAGTAGGTAAATATAGCTAAGTAGTACGTCGTTCTGTCTATAGTATCTCTATCACAAATCACTGGCTGATTCTGATATGGCGTACGTCAGGTGCCCAAAACAACAAAATTCCCATTCGACAATAACAACGTCGAGCAGTTCTTATGATTGATGACCCAGTTTCAACAGAGTAATTATTCGTAAGGATCTAAATAACTATGAATATGTTATTCCTTAATTTGTATAATGGTTATTGCCAATTTCTTTTTTTTTGACAACCGCACTATCACACATCTCTGTCCGCAATGTTTGTCTCAGGGAGGGATATTTGCAGCTTTAAGATTTTCTCAAATATTTTATTTATGAATAAAAGAAAGCTTTTTTCAGCCACTGATCTTTAAATTAACCGTTTGTTATCTTATCACCTGTCTTTATTTTATGCACGTATTATTTGATTGTCACTCGTTAATAAAAGGTAAACTTTTCTGACAAAAACTTTTTTCAAAATTTTGGTGAATAAAGTCGACTATGTACAATCTATGTATGTACTGCGTTTATAAGTAAATATGTATTAATAAACGATCTTTATTTACATAAAATTGAATCAATTATACTTCTACAGAAACTTATGATGAAAATAAATTTATTAGGGTTTCAAATTGAAACTATTAGTTTAATTACGAAAAAATTTAATTGAAATTTTAATCCTTTTTTATAACTCGATTAAAACAGAAGTCTATGAAGATCGTTTTGCTGGTGGTTGAATTGAAACGTGTTCCATTTTAAGTTGGTAATTAAGATCAATTTATATCAATTATGTAAATTTTAATGTAAATCAAAATCAGTTGAAAATAAATTTTCCATTAAACGATTTGTAATCAATATTGAAACCTGTTCTTGTACAATCAAAGATCTATCGAATATCCTAATTAATGTGACAACTGTTGTGGAAAATATGGATACATGCTGAAAACTGTTACTAATTAATTCTTATAATGACGCCCTCAATTATCAATTACAATTTTTATGGACACTTAAAATGTTATGGGGCATATTATATTACAAGCCCACATAGTAATTTGCGTATATTTGCGCACACGACTGTCGACCCCTTGTAAAGAACCCTTCACCTTTCACCCTTGTCCATGGGTCAATATCAATGCAACCCCCTCAATCATCTAGCGATTTATCTTTCAACATTTTATCAACGATGTAATGATTAATAATATGAATTTTAATGAAATTCACATAAAAAAGATTGAAATGTTTATCATCCGTTTTATTTCATGGTCTCTTAAAACATTTGTATAGATAATGTTATGGTAGTCTCATAACATAATAACCATAAAACTAACAGTTTGTTAATGTTTACAAACATAATTAATCAGTTATAATAAATTATTCAGTGACTAAATGTAGCCATTATTATAATGATATGTAAATCACCGACGGGCATAATGCTTAAGTTTTAAAGGCAGGTCTCCTTGCTACAATCCAGAGCTCATTTATTCAAAAAAACAATCTAAAATCTAAAATTCAATAACAACGGGATATCGTTTCCCATGGACGGGAATAAAACGCGTGGGGCGGCATTTTATATAGACAGGGCTTGCGTCCAAACAGCCACTGTCAAACGAGAGCTCTCTGTGTACACACGGCCGCCGATCCTCATCACAGTAACAATTTGTGCCAAAATATCAAGGAATAATTGCGTAAACAAGGATAATGAGAGTAGGTGGAGCCGTCGCCGCTCGTACGCCCCTCTAACTTTTTCTCGTCGTCTGGGCGGTGCAAAGAGCACGCCTTGAGTTTGAAGCGTTCGAACGCGCCAGCCTAACGCTCTACAGACATGCCGACGGCATCTCGCCGACGGTCAAACTAAACAAACATTTTATAACATCTAATGCGAAAAGTGAATCAAAGTTTCCACCGATATGACCTCACCGTCAATTAGCGAACGATAGAAATCGCTAGCTGTATCGATATTTTAATTGACTCTGTGATATTTTTACGAACTGCAATATGTAAATATGCCAAAACATGTTCTCAAACCAGAATTACGAATATACTGCTTACAAGTAATAGTGATTTAGTAATACTTGTATTTCGGAAGAGACATTCCCGCGTGTTTAAGTGATTAAAAATGAAACCGTATCTGAAGGATGTAGTGTTACCAACATGAAAAAGCAGAGAGTCGCTATTGGAGAAAAACACAGAATGCACATGCATCTAGCTGCCATATATTTTTTGCTAATACTTATCTTCAAAATCGCAAGGTAAGCGGACTTATGACTGTCACAGTAACATTTATTTAAACAATACTGAATCTTATAATAAGGGTATTAAGTCGCAAGTTGCATGCTGAATGAATATTTGATAACAATATAGTTTAACAGCAGAAGTATAAGGCGTCGCAATGAATACGAAACTAAGACATCACGTCACTTATAATGCAAAAACCGTTTAAGTATACGGCCCAATGAATAACGGCAGCATAATGAGAACGCATGGTAATGAATGCAAATTTAAAAGGTGACAATCATTTGTCGGCCCACCCAATACTGAGGAGATTTACTGAGTAAACAAATAAGAAACGATATACCACTCCACGTGGTCGGATAATACGCGGGCTGTTTATCAGCTGAATTAAATTCTGACAGATTTTCTTCATCTATAATACATTTTTAAATTTAAAAGTTTAAAAATAGCTTAGAATTAAATTAAACACGGATACAATACCATTTACGGAAATAAATTCAAAGTCATTTTCATATTTTTCCAATTCTTATATTTGTATTGTATTGTATGATTGTGAAAATGAAAGTAGTTTAATAACAAAAAAAGCATTAAAAGATAACATAATGTCTAAGCTAAATATCTTGAAGGTTCAATGACCCCAAACATATTGTAGTTTTTAAAATTTATTTTTTCATTTTCATTTTCAAATATATGTACATAGATCCAAATACAAAATTCTTTATAACCATTTTAAATCTCAACAAAAATCGATTTCAATTATTACAGGTTACTGTCAATAAATATAAAAGAAGTTTTTTAAACCTTTTTAAGAATACAACAGTATTGTACAAATTGTTTAAGTCTGCACTTAATGAAATACCCTTTATCTCTTTAATTTATTGAGACATCGATACAGAAAGTATGTTATCGTAGGAACTAATTGCATATATTGGTAACACTTTTAAAAATACCTACATGTTCCCTACAAAGTATATTATAAAACCAAGCAAATAGATATAAGCATGGCTACATTGCTGGTACATGGAATTTCAATCAGAAGATTCCATGTATAATTTCAAAAAGACCTAAGGCTATTTCATTTTAAAGTAAAACCATTCAGAACATACATGTAATAGAGGTTCTTTTTGCATCCCAGAATTGGGATAAGGTCTTTATGCATCCGCGGATTGGTGTAGAGAAAAGTATTTGCAGAATTGTCGGCACGCAGAGAGAAGCAAAGCAAGTAGCTGTAATTTGTATTGAAATAACCTTTCTGAATGACTATCGTAGCATTTCATCAGTCCAGCTCCGACATCAGATTTATTATTTTTTTACTGGCTTGGTCTTAAAGCACGAAATTATTGTTTTTATCTCGACGGTAGGAATTTTCATAGCAATTATATTAAGCTCAGGCAGGAGTTTTAATTGGATCACAGAGTTTAACGACTCGTTGGAAAAAGCTGTTGAACGCATCGGTTAATTCTCTTATAGATCAGTAAAAAATACTAATCTCGAAACTTCAGGGCTTTTAGACAAGAGAAATGTTAAATATTTTACAACCATTTACGTTACTGTAATATCGAGTTATAAAGAATTATCTTAACTACATGTGTTTTACTTACGAGTATTAACAATTACTAACAATGTATGTATAGAATATAATGTTTACTAACTTTTCATCGTAGACGTAGAAGACGTAGTATTCTCGAAAATAATCTGCTGTAAGCTATATTTGATTGAATCTATCGAGACATTTCAATGAAAAGGAAAAACAATCATATGGACATTGAGCTGTAGTATTATTTTAATCGTATTTTATAAGTTTTGATTTATCTTAAATGAAAGCACATTATTAAGTAATCCTTTAAGATAATAAATTATGAAACGCTTAAGGTATATGAAATGAAAAATTAACACTTGTATTGTTGGAAAGTGTTAAATAATGAAAATACGATGCAGAAATGATACAATGATTATGGCGAGTGCGTATTATTAAGATCATTTAGCTGGTTGTTCTTCAACCTTTAATGACACCGGCATTCTCTTGCCGTGGGAAAGTGTAGTACAAGTTGTGTAAAGACGGAAAACAGTGTTTAACTTTGGTTTTAGTGATCCTCAGTTGAAACGTGAAAACTCGCAAGAGACATTACATACATATTACGTTTGATGAAGATCGGTTAACATATGTACTTTATATCAATTTAACATACATTCAATAATTATTATCCTTATAATTTTGATTAGTAAAATAAACATTATTATAATTGAGTACACGTTAATATAGTTTCAATAAAATGATCATTATAACATTTCATTTGAATTTTGATGTTAAAAGTACATAGGTACCTATATAACTTAAACAAAATTATTCTATGGAACCTTTATTCATACATTTATATTTTCACATCTTTCAAGCGTACAATTAACTGATAACAGGACTTCTCGGAAGTTAAATAGACGTGTAAACACCTTAAACTATAACAAACTTCAATACACGCATTATAACCCTTTTAAATAGAATCAGTACGTCAAACAAGACCGTGTTTAAAAATATATCCTTGACGTCCGTCTGTCAACGAGTTAAGAAAGCATTCTTTTAGATAAGGTTACAAACGCAGTTTAAATATTACGCCACATTTAGAGCAAAGAGAAATTTTATAAGACCAAGCTTGAATGGATCTTGGAGTGTTTTATATTTTGTTCACTCTTTATCTCAAATTGCCCGAGTGTCGAATCACGTGCTGTCTCTGTCATCAGGTCATCTGTCACAACTGACACCGGCCAAGTGCGGACGTGACATAAACTGTCTCGACGTCATCTATTTAAACAATAAACAATTTTAAGAGGAAGTAATAATATTTAAGTCAGGCTTAGCTAACGAGTGTAGATGCTTGTAAAAAATCTTTTTTAGCTGTATTTTTATAAAGATTACTTCTTGTATGTCATTAAGAGTAAAAAAATATACCGTAGATTAAAAAAGCGACATTGTTACTTTTAATAGTTTGGTAACTACAAACATGTGTATCTGTTACTCAAAAGATAATTTTAATGACGACAAAATATTTTACAAGAATTCAATAACATTCCACTCCAATATCGAGAACCAGAGGCCAAAAATAAAAATTAAAATCCTTTAAATAATTCCAACGTGACATACTTAAAAATATTCGTCCCAACCCGGGAGCGAATACAAATTGTTTCATTAACAAAATATTTTAGGACCGTGTGATAAAGTTTGTTAATATAATTCAATTATAACAACATTTTATAGGAAGCATTTACAGAAAGTTACATTCTAAATTGAAATAAAATTATACTTTAATAAAAGTTTCATTTGCTTTTATCGTCTTCAACTAAATTTGACGATTAGTAGATTATAAGATGTCGAAATTAACGAAAAAGCTTCCAACAATTTTGAACATTTTATCGGCAAAACTACATATAATGAATACCGATATAAATCGACATATAACATGAGTTATGTAAAATTAAGAAAATATATGAATTTAAGTTGAAACGCTTAGTTTTTTATCTTAAAATAGACTAAAATAAATATAATTATTACAAATTTTTACAATTTAAAAATTTATTTATTTTTGTTTGAAAATGTGTTTACAATATAATATAAAAATTGTTTTCAGTTCTAAAGACAACATTCTTCCTCATCAACTTAAACTCAGTTCTACACTCACTTGTCGTCTTATCGGAGGGCTGACCAGAGAACAAAGATCCGTGTGTCACAGTTCTCCAGATACTGCCGCTATTGCTTTAGAAGGTCTACAAATGGCGGTTAAGGAATGTCAACATCAATTTCGATGGCATCGCTGGAACTGCTCCAGCCTTTTGACGAGAAGCACTAATCCACACAATAGTGCTATAATGAAAAGAGGTCAGTAGAATTATCATACAAGCTTTTATATATTTTGTAAATCAAATGTCATATGAATAAAAATAAAAAACACATTAAAATTATTCACATTTCAGACACAAATTCACAAACATATTACTTTGACTTTTAAATAAATTCACTGGGTTCCGATTGTTTAATTATTCAGTGTAATAAAAACTTCAAAACGACAATAAAGATACTTATTTATTTATGAACCTCTGTCGCAAATGGGCCGCCAATGACTTTGTAGGCATCGAGAAAACGTAGGTGGCAGCAATCAACAACATAACGCCAAACCAGTCTTAAAGCTTAGTACCATAAGAAAATTTTATTAAAATAAACGCAACTAAATTTTCAAACCAATCGCGATCGGCCATTACAATCCGAATTTATTACGACGAAAAATTATACACGCATATTAAGACCCTCCGGACGGAGCGTATTATGTTCCTGCGGTATTAACTGATGGTCGTAAGTCTTTATGTCTATATCTCTGGGTGTGAAAAGGCTTTGTTGATCTCATTTTTTTCCACAATCATCGCACACGTTGACGCGGAAATTTACGAGCATGGATGATGGGAGACAACAAATAATAAGACAATTCTTGGCCAGGTGGGTCCGCTTCTGCGTCCGCGATTTCACGCTACGTGTGGGTCCGACGACCAAACCAATCTTTCCCTGCGGCTCGAACCTTCCTAACCAATTAATATTTAACCTGGTATTATCTCAACTAAAAACATTTCCTTAATATCTTTTTACATATGTAAACTGGAATATTAATATGAAATAAAAAACATTACTTTAAATTTGTTTTTAATTTTACTTATCAAACGTTTTGTTTGAGATATAATTTGACATGTGCTATGCTTAAATCAGTTGATAGGACCATTGTTACCCTAACATTGTGCACTATTAGCACTGTTAATACTCCGTAACAACACCTTCCGGCCATTCCGTTTAAATTGAAAATAATAAAAAAATAGCGTATCTAAATAGTTAAACATCTTTCTTGACTTGTCCATTGTTAAGACATGAATTGAACGAAGGAAGAAACTGGAGAATTTTTTTTTTATGGAAAATCGAGAGTTGATTTTAAATGGGATAATGGCGATCGATGATCTATGAAGAAAGACTATAATGAGTATTGGACTTTTTTTTAAGATGTGATACGTTGATGAAAGAAGATGCGTGATATTTAGAATAGAAAGCGGAATTGGTTCCGCTTCCTCGAAATCCTCCACACATTGTTAGTGATCTTGTTGTATGTCATGCTAGCACAATACATCCAACATAATGTAAAGGATTTAATGATCTTTGTGAAGCTAATGAGGCAATTGTAGGAAAAAGTTATCCACAGGCGTTAATAGTCGCTGATGGATGTGAGATTACGACTTGAATACCAGACGAATATGACATGAGAGAATGGCGCACAACAAAACCCAGGGTGGCAACTTAGTGAGCGTCGATACAAATCTGACGGCGGCGCAAGCGCACGTGACCTGAATACGCGATGCGAATGTCTCATAAAAAAGTGACATTTATTGGCATTTTATATCAACCACATGTCAACAGGTGACGAAGTGGCGACAATAAAGTATTATTATGATGCTGCAAAAACTGAGATGAGTCGTTATAAGACGTTATCTGTCGGTTTGTCGTGGGAACATTTTCAAGCAATGTAACATCTTTATTATACGAAACCACTTATTGTTTACGCCTTCGCTCTGTCTTAACCATTTAAAACGATGATCTAAAATAGGATTACGTTTAAGAGGTAGCCTTATCGATGCCCTAAAACAACAGATTTAAATTACAATAAGAATGGGACGTGTCAAAATGTGTCACTCCGATGAGGCCTGCCCTTCTAATGTCCATGATAACATCTCAAAGTGCGTTACCGAATCGTGCTCCTTCAGATGACTCTCAACTGTGAGAAAAAACACAAAAGGTCCCATAAAAATATGAATTTGTCCAAAGTACTTCAATGTTCGGACGTGACGTGGAGTGGATTTTTTGTCGAATAGATGTCTCTTTGTTCCCTTGAGGATTATAATACCGTTTTAAGGGGTTAATTAAGTTGAGAACAGTGAGGTTGCAGAATAATGAAGGGCTATTGATAGGTTTGACTTGTAAAAAAGTTAATGGGTAAGAGATTACAGAGTAATCTGAGGTTTCTATAATTGTGTTTGGACTGTTTTAAAACTATATAAGATTAAATGCGTTGTTTTAAATTTGTTCTTTGACAAATTTGTTACTTTTAATTAAATTATATCATTATTGTTATTCCTACAGTAAGTACCTAATGTTTATACGATACAAAATCGAAATATTCTCATTCTAAGCTATCGGCAAACAATTAATGTAACCAAAATTATTATATACACAATTATAAAGGTGCTTGAGAGCAAAAGTATGAAAATATAGTATCTAACGACCTGCAAGCGTGGCTGGTCATCGTTGCGGTAATTAGCAATTCGCAACGCCCAACCTCGTACAAGCCTTAATTGGGCAAAAACCTTCTCAACTTAATTCCTAATTAATGGATGTTTTGACCTAAAGACTTTTTTTTGTCAAAAATGATTAAATAATCTGCAACTCGTTTGGACCCACGCTTGTTTTAAATGGTATTAGAATTTCTAAAAGGCAATTCTTAGGCATCTTTAGATTTTTTAAGTATTGTAATTTAATTATCTTTTGCCTGCTCGTTTCTTGTGCCCTTCCATTTAATGTTTTAGTACAGGTATTAAAAATAAATATAATTGCAATTAATAAGCATTTTGATTTAATAATTTCATTGAAATAAGATTTCCGAACTTATCTGCATGTAATTAAGTCTCCAATAAAATTTTATAGCAACAAATTCATTTATATTAATAATTTTATTGCCATTCGACTCACGCACCTTTAACGATCTTGAAAAACAAAACGAACCACGAGGGAGGTCTTAATAATGTGTATTAAGTTTACTACAAAACGGTTTCCATATATAGTGAATATTCTGGAGAAATCCATGTGTATTCATAAATTTTTGGCACCAGATTTATATCCTATCAGGCTGTAAGCGAGAATCGTCACGGAAAAAAAATATCTTAACTAAGTGCTGAATCGTAAATTACAGAGACGTGAGCAAGCGCAAGTCTCAAATACCATGTTATACAACACGGAAAAAGTCGACCACCGCCGTGCCTATCGGAAAAACTTATCAATATGCGCATCCATTTAAATAAATGTCCATTCGAGCGTACATTTTTAAATAAAGAACAGAGATGAAAATAAAACGTTCAATATGATAATTAAAATTTGTATTTACTTAGGAGCGCTGTGAATTTTTTTTGCCGTACGGCGCCGAGTCGCCGTATATGGACCGAATGGTGATTTGCCAGTTTAATCCGCGATTCGAGGAATCAAAGTGGCACTGAAATCGTTCAGATCACCTGTCCCAGTGATGGACAGTCTTGCTTTTTATTAACTTACTGTCCCATAGCTCCCTAATTATAAAGAGACGAATAAAATACATATATAGAATAGTAAATAATATACTAACAATTACACCTGAACATGGTAAAACTCCTATTTACACACATAAATTATACAAGAGCTAAATTTTACTTGCAGATACTCCTTGTCTTGTTAATCAACATAACTTTTTCTGAGAGTTTTATCGAAAATAATTACATGTCATGCATTATTCAGACACTGTTAAAAAACAAAGACATACAAGTGTAAGGGAAAAATTTTAAATTTGTCACCCGTTCGAAATGCAGAGCAATCGTTTGAAAACCGTTCAAATTAGAATAATATAATTATAAATGAGTTTGCTAACACAGATATTAAATATATAATTTTTTGAAATCAGAACATATACCAAGGTTATACATAACTTACTTATTAAAAATCCTTTATTAAAATACTATAAATAACACATACATATAATATCATTGAAATAACAAATTCATTACATTCAAACATAAGAAATGTTTAAACCAAGTCAACGTTCACTTATCATGAGATTCAGTGAGGAACTATAAATCGCTAGCTATCGACTGTATCGCGTCTCCGTGGATCGACAAATATAAATTTGTCAATGTTGAAAAAAGCTTTATAAATAAACAATAAAAACTCCCTATACGGTTAGTAGACCGTAACATACAAGTCGATTTAGTTTGATAGTGTAATATTTTAAATTACTATATGTGCATTCGATAATCCTTGGGATATGCTACTTTTTCTTTAACTCCCTTCTGTATATATAAGGGCGATCATTGATTTTGTCTGTCTTTTTTATTCTATTAATATTATAATATAAATACGTTATTTTTTGTCTGTATTTTCTTACTATGTCATACAAAAAATTCATAAAAATGTATACTTTAAAAATCTGTCATTATATCAGTAAACAAATTTTTGATTTCTTTTCTATCTCAGTTGTTAATATAAGGGACTTTTACAAACTCTGACGTTAAAAAAACTGAATTAATCAATGTTACACACAAAATTATAAAAGGTTTAATTACTCCGACCTATAAACTTCTGAAACTGTGTTAATTCATCTGGCTAAAGATCTTGCACTATCATAATGATTCATTTATAATCAATATATACCAAAAGTATCACCTTACATCACTCTTAATTGAATACTTTTTTTGGGTTTGATGATTGTAAACTAAAGTAACTTTTCTCCTAAGCTTATAAACTTCATGTGACTATTATAAGTCATTTAGTGTTTTTTTGTAAAATAACATAAATCAATTTCTTCACAGCATTATCATTACTTGTTTAAAGATAATTCTGTTCTTATGACTTTCAAGATTTTAAAATATTAATTACTTTTTATACCTCATTATTTTTACATGTATTGACAACATGATAACTCAAAAACCTGTATATCTCAATACTAATATTGCTGTTACAAACTCTTAAGAACTAAATGTTTATATTTTCATAAAAAATATCTACAAATGGAATGATCGAACTAAAGTGTACATATATTACATATATTGTCGTACTATCCATATTATAATTGAGGAAACAAGTAACGTGTTTGAATACTTTTGCTTAGCTTCCATCTAAACAAATTAATTACTTATGTATACCTACATTCTACGTGTTATGCTTATTTTATCTAAACATCCATAACAATCAGTATATCACAATTGGCTTCGCTGTCGGTAATCCAAAGATAACAAAAACCAATTAATCACTTGGCATAATTGAAGTAATTGGATATAGTTTAAATCAACTTATTAGATTAGCCGTAACGTTACTCACTAACAAACAAACTTTGTTAAAACAATTTTATAAACAATCATAACATGATCATGCCCATTATTTTTGTTGCGTATTTTGATTTAAAAAATATGTAACGTGTAATAAAATTCCAACTCAATAATCTGTAGCCAACAATTTAGAGTTTCGTTAATCAATTTGAATTCCAATATCTATCTTCGATGCAAAATCAATAAACATTAAAATGTTCAATATCGATGTGGCCGCTCGGTAACGCAATAATTGCCCATTAATCGACCAGCTCTTAAAATCGCATTAAACCCATTCAATAGAGTACAATGAAATAGCAGGAATAGCACATTATTAAGCCGAGAGGCTTACAACCGTTCACAATTAGCTAAGCACCGGTTGGATCAGCCCTAACTCGTATGCAAATCGCAATCTTTATGGCTAAAAGATTACATTGTATGGCCAATAGCTTATCTTCGCATCTAGAATGGTTCTATTTAATTTATTGCAATAAAATAGATAAATGAGAATCTCACGTCCGCGTTTTATACGGCGGTGAACGAGAAAGCATACTTTATAACTTGAGATGGATTTTTGAGATATTACGTCAGAATTAAAATTCTTTAAGAATAAGTAGTTGTAGTAGCGTTATGTATGTATTTTAGTGTATGGAGAAATTTCATCGCCTACTTTCTAAATATAAATCATGATAGAATCAAAAATATGAAAACATACATAAAAATATATTTGACTCGTATAAAGACTTTATGTATTATTATAATATAGATTAATATCTGAGCAGTTTTGTTTGCCATTCTTGAACATATATGTATAACAACATAAATTGTTCAACAGACATGCTTAAAAATATTCTTTACTAGTATAGTCTATAAATATTTTTTCTTTATTAGGTATGTGTTTAAAATAACTACTCCCCGTGACATAACTATCAGTAGTGTCTATTTGATACTACATACAAAATGTATATGCATTTAGATCTTTTTTTTCTTTTTCTTTATTTACTGAATAAGATTTCAGTTGCGTGCTAAGAATTTCTGTGAATTCGTTTTTGTAAAATATTCCCTTATATAAAGGATAGCTATATATAGATGAAAAATTAATAATGTAAATAATTTGAAACATAGGTTTTCGTGAAGCTGCCTTTCTGTACGCGCTGACAGCGGCAGGGGTGGCACACTCTGTGGCACGCGCATGCGCCCAAGGACGCCTCATATCCTGTGGCTGCGACCCCCTGGGATACCGAACCACTCACGAGAGAGGCAGAGCCCGGGTGAACAAATGGGAATGGAGTGGCTGTTCCCATAACCTGGCCTACGGAATCGAATTCTCCAAGAAATTCCTAGACGTTCGTGAGCAAGTTGACGATCTACAATCAAAAATCAATGTTCATAATAACAACGCGGGAAGATCGGTGAGTTTTATTCTATTTTCCGATTCCTTTAACACCATTATTGACATTTATATAAATAGAATAACTTTTCTTTTTCATTGTCTTTCCCAATATCCAGAAACTCGATTTCCTTCGTACTCACAATGTAATTAACATGAAAACTAAAGGTAATCTGAAAGATCCTTTGATGTCATCAGACGTAGGAACAACAAAGAGTAAATTGACACCACTAGTATAAGATAGCTCTTCAATTTCGCTATTAGATGCATCACTGCATATTCTCAGTTTGATCGGAGGGTGAATGTTTAATGAGCCTCGTGATGTGCTTTAGATTACCTTAATTAATGGAACGGGTCTTGCCAGATTATTCTTTCACTTCGGCATACTCTACATAATTAAAATCATCTTATCTAAAGTACTTGCATTCTAAAATGATGCATTTATGACCGAATTTGGATGTTATACATCGATAGGTAATATGTATAAGGGTCAATATAGCAATTTAGCCATTTAAATTTTTTTCCTTTAAACACTTCATAATACTGTATTTTACAACATCCATTTAAAAAAATGCGTATTTGTTGGTCGGAATACTTAGTATTTATTGCTGTAATAGGGCATAAGTACCACACTTTTTAACGTATCGAGGCTTATATACATTATTTAAAAAACGAGTAGGTTTACAAAAAAAGCTTATTTAACTTAAACGACGTACATATATGTCATGGTTGCTATTCAAAGTTTCAAAAGCAGCAGTTGTCGCATGTAAAAAAAAATTGAAAGAAAACTTAAAACGCCTCTACTGAAAAATTGTCATTTTACACATTATACATAGAAGCCATCGACATATCGTAGGCATGTAAATAAACTCCCGTAATAAAAACAGTTGAATATAACCCAAAGATAATATAATAAAAAATTAAACTAACTAGTAAACTAATTTCTCGTTACGCTTGTCCGATTTGACATAAATGAATTGAATACATAAGAGCCTTTCATTAATCTTATTTCCAAAATGCAATAAAAGCGGTCCCTAGGGTTCTTTAAATGGCCCTAGAGGTGTTTAAATGGCCACAAAGGTGTCGGGAGTAAGTTACAACACATATTTAGTTTGAATTGAAGAGCGGATAGTAGGCGGGGCATTATAATGATTCGACTGGGTGGTCCATTGATGCTTCATTATAGAAATATTATGTAAATAGAAAACGTTAGATACAAATAAATCAGTTATATATTAAGTTGTACGGGATATCTCAATTTGACGTGGTTCGTGTGAATTTCAATATCGTTTTTTTGTAAATGAAACTTAATTTGTGTTCCCAGCGCCATATTCATGGAGATAAATTACAAGTAGCTTTCGTTATTGATAATTTAAATTCTATATGGGTTTAATTTAACAGCAACACATGTTTAAAATAAACAAAGATTTAATAATCAAATGCCAGCTGTTATGACAGTGCGTCTGTCACGTAAATATGTCAAGAACTGATTTGTTATTGTCATGCCGCTAATCTACCGGCGATCATCAACGGGCGACAACTAAGCCAAAATACTTGACCTACCGTGGCGGATTACTTCTAATAATTTAATAGGCCTTCCGTCTAATAATAAACATGTCAAAGAGATATTAAACACAGCATTACCAACTTACATTTACCACTAACTATTCTTTTATCCTCTATTATGAACTTTAATACAACTAAATAAGGTAACAAGTTATTTTTATCGAATCTACAAAACTTGGCATATAATATTATATATCTGTCCGTAACAAAATCTGACATTAGTCGCATACCACGTCTCGTACTTATTTGGATTTACGGTATCATTTGGAAGGTTTTTTATAATACAAACAGCGGTTACAAATAGTTTAATTTGTAATACGTTAATTAAAACGGGTGGAATCGAGTGTCTTTTTCATATTAACTTGTCTACAAACGAGTGACATTTATGGTCGTGTTATTTGATAGTTATTCGTGTTTATATTTGAAAATAGGATTATTTCTTTAACTGTTACGCTTTAATACTAGGTATCATATTTAGAGTAAATGTAAACATATTTCAAAATATGGTATTATGTCCATAAATACTGTATTTAAGAGATCTGTGCTTTAACAAACAAAAGCTTATAAGTTTGCTAACAAATTTCCTCTATAAAGTGGGATTATCAGCCGTCAGGAAGGTGGCTGTACGCTACAAATTAACAGTTTTAATACATTCAATTAGAAAATGACAGTCTAGTTGGAAGCACATTAAAATATTTGAATTGGCAGTTTTATAGTTTATATAAACATACAAATATCAGAACGTTTGTTCATTTGTTCGTGTAATTATTAAATATGAATATTATTATGGAATTTGGTGATTATTTCTAAACGCGGTTACCATTTACTTTTGAATTTATAATCTCAAGTTTTCTTAATGACGCTTAAATAAAAAAATGGTGCCATAAATTGTAAATTCTGTATATACGACTTATATGGTCCAGTCACGAACATAATTCAATGATAATAAAATCATGTTTTATCATTTTACGTGAACCCCGTCTGGTTTATTAGATCACTCATAATTCACTATTAACATGTATTTTAATTCGACGTTTTACGACCGTTGCTATAAAACCACGTCAAAACTAATGATTGAGTAACAAAGTTGCTGTATTTATGGACTTTGGCTGTGTATACTGAAATATGGCTGATATTAAATGATAACTTATGTCTCGTATTTTGTGAGAATTTGTGCTTTCGTATTTAGTTACCCGGGAATATAACGATAGCTACTCCTGACGACACATTTTCAATTTATCGGTTGTAAATTAATGTTAAAATTATCAGTTTCTAACAGCTACCATAATCTCCCAACTGTTATTCTTAGTTATAAACTTGTACCAAACAAACAATAACTAAAATCTCTAATCTTTTCAATGTGCTATATATATGTATTACATTATTTGGTGTAAAGAATGCACTGGTTCATAAATGGCCTCAAATAGACATTATAAGGGTAACACATAGTGGAAAATTGACCCATCTTGGTCGGTGGTCCCGGACCCCACATTTGATTGTTCGAGCGGCATTTTACATTTTGTTTTGTTGCTACATAATTAACAGCCTCCCAGTGAGATCTCTGTTAGACACGCTCTCTTATAATAACCTCCGATGATATTTTTATTAATATCGAGATACCGACGCTCACACCGAACCAAATACTGAAGCGGATCGGGATTTTAATGTTATATATAATGTCATACAAATCATCCGAATTTTATTTTATATTTGTATATAAATTAAATAATTATAATATATTTTTTAATATAGTCATATTATATTTTCACATTTTTCTTTTAATAACGTATCTAATAAAAAATATGGAATGCAAAATATGATATTATATTAATAAATAAGAATGAAGATTTAAGGCATTTTTTACAAATATAAAAAAAATATCATAAATTCTATATCAACAACATCAAAGCCTTTAATTTAAATTAAAATAAGTTGCATAAAAAGTAAACAATTATAGTTTTATTTCAAAATCTACTTCATCAAATTAAAGATTTAACACGAAAAAACTAATTGTAAATTATAAAGTAATGAGAACAAATATTTTTTTTAACAAAATATTCGTGACGGTGTAACATAGCTCTTAGTCATAAAAGCCTTCGTCTCAACCCACATAAGAAATTAGGTATCACATTAGAGAGCCGAGGTGATAATTATGTTACAAAAAATCTATTCAATAAGTTAATATTTTAGATGTAGATGACTCCGTATTTATGCTACTCCTAATACATATCAGGTTTGTTATGATATGGAATGTTCTTAAAGGTAAAGTGTTTATATATTTATAAAGAAAATACTTTATTAATTTTCAAGAATTATTTTGAAACAAAAGTATTATTGTTATAAAAATACATCAAGATAAGTCGACTTTTTCGAACAACAAATATTATTAATTCGAAGATTTGTAACGATATTTTTATATATTCATAATCAACCTTTCACTTAAAAATTTTGTGTGGATTTTTATTACATTTTTACAATAATGTAGTTCATATACGGCAAGGGCAAGATAATCAAAAAAATCTAAGAAAATCATTAGTTTGGTCTATAGATTCCGCATTCGTCAAAAAAACATAAGAAATCAAGTAATTTAATGAAAAACATATATAAAATTATTATATGTTTCGTAACTGTTAGGCAACCTCGGCACAGTTTTATACGACTTCTGTAATGCGATATACTTGTAAGTGTCAATTAGGACGTCTTCGCACGATTGTGGTAATAGCGAACTGAAATCATTCCTTTCAGGGCCTAATTACTTTATCATACACTTCATTATAAGTCTCAGATTAATATGTACTAGAGTTTTAAACCTTTCTTTTTCATATATAAAATCCTAGTAAACATTTCTCTTTACTGACGTCGTGTGCGGTTATACCAATACTTAATTTGATCGGATTAGTCGCGGTCTTAAGGCGATCCACGTTAGTCACTCCGCTAATCGTCTTGCAGATTAAGTCGAGATTCACGATAAATTATTTAACATTTTACATTAAACATAAAAGCTTTAGATATTTGTACGACTCGCTGAGACCGAGTAATGGCAGCTCTTATATGGGTGTAGTTGCAACGTTTATCTCTAACTCCGGCCTTCGAGGTAGTTTTATTTACTACATTTCGATTAAAATACTGATAACTATGCTTTAATGACCAGAACAAATAATTCTTTATTGCACTGGTTTTACTCAATATAATAATAATATGTATGTCATTAATATATATATATTCTGAAGTATACAACTTATTAACAACGTATAATATTTAATACTTACAATAAGATTGTCGAGTGTCCCTTTAATGTAATGAATATGGTGTTTAATTTAACAAAAGTAGCTTTTTTAGGCGATATCATCCTCTTGTACTTTTGAGTTTAACCCACCGGCAATTGTTTATTGTTTTATGTTATGTAAAATGTTTAACAAAATATATTTGAATATAACATAATATATTTTGTTCCATAACATTTTTTTTGTGAAGATAAATCACTGATTTTAGTTTGAAAGAGTAACAGACATCCTTCCATACATTCATCCCGATAGCCTTTATAATATAAGTAACAGATTCCATTATGGAGTTTTTCCATTTCGGAAGCTTAAGGACATAAATAATGATAAATTTATGATAATACTAACCTCTAGACAAAGTCACCTTTACTCCGTTGTTTATGAACGGACTAAATTACACAGTAAAGATCTTTTTAATTGTAGTTATCTTTATAATGATAGGTTAGGCTCAACCTGTCATTATGTGTCTAGTTTTTGCTACTGCTATGATAAATATTCAGCTTTAGAATGTGTTAATGCGTAAAGGCTTGCCACATAAATTTTGCACTGAAAATAATATTAATAATATTTTCCGTAATGGTACCTTTATTTTTTCTCTCTCTCTCTTCGAGCATCTATATTGAATACAGATATTGATCTAAAAGTAGATTTTGTTGTCTAGAGCTATCGCTACAAAAACAATATTCTGAATTTGGTGTCACATCGTTCACATCACGGTTCAGTTGCATTTGATAGGTGTAACAGCAACATAAACTCTGTAGAATGAAGTGGTGTGTCTGTTCCGGGCCTGGGTCGCTCCGGGGCTCGTATTAGACCGCCGTATTTCACGAACCGCCCGCCGAGGTGAGAACATAATAAGCGGTTTGGGGCCATTTTTAATATTCCGGCTTCATTACGACGTATTACAAACGTCTTGGGTGGCGAATTCTATCGCGAACGCTCTTAATGCTACGTTATTAAGGCCCGCAGGATCGAAAGGCGGTCCGGGACGCCGATTTATTTGAATTTTTGCTCCGACTCAATTTGGGAAATTGTTCCGCCGGCGGCGTTCGCGAAATTAAGACGTCAGCGTGATTGCAGTGAGGCGTTTAATTATGTAAATGTTATGAACTAGAGGTGGGTGGCTTAATCGCGTAATTGTACCAAAGATGCGGTCACGTATGTGGATACTGTATGAATTTATATAAATATAAATTATGTATAACTTTTTTTTATGGACCGATTAAAAATTTTGTTCATAACGGTAGAGCCTAACAGTTAATTGATATCACTGGTTACGATAACAGCATAAATTAATTTGATAACAATTAACAACTGTGGATAATTAATACAAAAAATTCTCAGCTATTTTAATCACAAGAAATAAAAATACAGCTATTAATTATAAACGGCAAAAACATAAGAATATTTTTTCGCAGATACTCTCATCTCATATGGAGGTACGATGTAAGTGTCACGGCCTGTCTGGGAGCTGTCAATTAAGGACGTGCTGGAGGACCACGCCCGACTTCAGAATCGTAGCGTCCACAATTAAACGAGAGTATCGTAAGGTTCGTTTGATATACATTTTTATACGTCGTATATCACAAATTGTTATCAACGTATTCTTTCACAGAAGTTCAAAATAAATTGGTGATATTTTCCTTGGTTTAAAATGAATAATGACATCATTACAGGCATTAGTAGTGGCGCAAGAGGAGTTAAATAATAGCCCTTCAGTACTTCGTGGGCGTCCTCGTGGTAGAAGGCGAAGTCGTGCTAGACCGGCACCGAAAACAAGTCTAGTCTTCTTGGAGAAGTACGTATAAAAGCCTTAATAAGTAACCTATTTATCTTAGTTAAAAAATTTCATATATGTATGATATTGGAAACATTCCCTTCATTTAATTGTTTTTATTTAAGTAAGGAAATTTTCCTCCCCAGATCACCAAGTTTCTGTGAAGCAGATCCTAAGATGGATTCTGCGGGTACATCAGGAAGGATTTGTCGTATTGGAAGAACCTCTCGCACGGGCTCGTGTGATCTACTCTGTTGCGGGAGAGGTCACGATTTAATAAGAAAATCCAGTGTCAAACCCTGCAATTGCACCTTTCACTGGTGTTGCAGAGTTGACTGCCAGAAATGTCAAGATGACAAATGGATTGCTATTTGCAAGTGAAGTTACTTGGTCTTTCCGATAATTATTCCATTTATTGAGATGTTGGTTTTGAAGTTCTATTTTGATAGTAAAATCAAAATAAACATCAATATTCAAAAGATTCAATATAATCGGTCAAATCGTGAAACATTTTTGTTGTATTATATTTCTTATATTCAGTATTGTACATTGATAATAATCAATACGGCTAAAGTAGTTGATGCAATTAATTTGCGCATAAAAATTCATATACCTCACATATTATTTTAGTTTCGGCTAGGTATTTTATTTACAAAAGTATAAGTTAAACCAGTCTGAACCAAGACATTTTTTACAAAAGACATTTTTTATTATTTAAGAGTTAAATTATTACTTAAAGTCAAGTGACCTTTAAGACTTGCATATTTCTGACGCACATACACCCAAAGCTCAAAGTATTAACCATTAGGTAATATATAATGCAATATAAAACGCATTATAAATACTTGTACTCATTTGTTAGTCTAGCACAATTTATAAATTATTAAAGATTATAATAATTATGTCCTGTAATAAGGTATTAAAATGAATTTGTTATAGCTGTGTATGAACAGTATTAAAACTAAAAGACATTTGTAATTTTTTATCATTATCGTGTATAGTTCATGAAATATTTCACTAATTAGCGTTCACGTAAAGTAACACGTACACATTCCTTTGTAAATACTGTATTTCACAATTTTCATCATTCCGTATTCGTATATTACTATTATTAGTATTTATTTTCTTTAAGGCTATTGTACCATTTATAGCAATAAATTAAATAAAATAATCTTTGTTTTATTATTATTTTTTCCAGAATTTCGATTTTATGCAAAATATTTAGAAATATTTCTAAAGAATTAAAATATTTTGAAAATTTTTGGTACCGACACAAAGTGCAATTATTTAATTACTTCTGTTTGATTTCCTCCACGGGTTGAGAGCCCCTTTTAAACTGCTCCGACGCGCATTCAATGGCTATTGTAAATTTTGTTACATGTTATATTTTTTGTATTAACACATATATTATGATTAACTGTTTTTGTTTATTGAGAAAATTAAATGATTTTTTAAACATATCTTATAATATAACTAAGTTAACCGTGTTGTCAAATTATCTAAAACAAAAGTTTCAAGGACACACATGAATTCATAATATTACGATTCATAATATTTTAGAAAAACTTAACAAAGTAGTAGGAAATAATGAATAGAATAGTTGAAAACACATTGAATTTAATTATGAATTGAACACATGAAGCAGAGTATAATATATTTAGACAGATTGCCCCTTTACGTTATTGAGAAGATCTTGAAATGCTAAATGGTTGTATTGTGTTTTATAAGAATTGCAGTGTATTGTTATTGTTACACTCACGCTTGATTGAAGAGTTTAGGTAGTGTAACGGATCGCTTTTAAGATTACTCAGGAATCTTCTGTCAATAAAAGATGGATTTGATGATAGTAAAAAAAAGTATACACGACGTTACAAAGCGGGAACGAATACAATAAAGACGTATTTGCTGTATCAATGACGAGTCTAAAGCAAAAAAATATCATGCCCATAAAATATTTGTTATTTTAAAATACTAATTAGTTTCTTTTGGAGTAAAGGGCGTTTGTATATTATATTTAATATGTATCTAAGGGTGTTTGTATACTATTAAATGTATCTATAACAAAGTGAATCTATAGAACTTATATTTTAATACATACCTGCACAGAACTGATTGCCTTTAATGAAATAATTGAACAAATATAAACATAGAAACCAAGTTATTATTGATTTCTTGTTTCGACTAACACTATTAGAGAGGATTATTTCGGATTTACTCCCTGAAGCCCCAGCACTTGTTTGTGCTCTTTGGGCTACAGTTCTCAGAGTAGTTCGAGCCGTGTGCTGCTACTGACTTGTGGTGAGTATTTTGTATAAAAAATATCACTTATAATACAAAACACCAGTGTTATAGGATGATAAATTGTGAATATGTTTATGTTATGGTCTTCGATTATAAAATAATCTAAAGGTTTTATTTCATCCTTACTAGATATTTATGATACAAATGCTTAATATTCATCAATCAAAATGAGGGACGGTTTGAATATATCGTCCCTGCCGAGTCCTCAAGACCGGTACACGCTTGAAAAGAAAATTGGATCAGGCGTCTTTGGTGAGATCCATAGAGCCAAAGACACTCAAGCCGCAGGCAAGGCAGTCGCTATCAAAATACTACTGAACACCGAAGAAAATGAGACACACATCCACGAAGAATATAAAATCTTACGTGACTTCACAAAACACCCTAATCTTGTAGATTTTTATGGCGTGTTTTGTGATAAATCTGAATATACTAAGAAAATATGGTTTGTGGTTGAGGTAAGTCGAGATAATTCGAAATACTTTATATGTACGTAGAGACGTAGACGTAGACGTGTCAAAACACGGAGAGCCGTGTTTTGACAATGACTGCATTTATCAAATATATATTAATGTGAATCATCTTTTATAGCTATGCGAGTATGGATCTGTCATCGATATTGTCAGAAAACTTAAAGCTACGGACAAAAAAATGTCTGAGGAACACATTGCATATATCCTTAAATATACGATCAAGGTAAGTCCATATTTGAATCACTATAAACATGTCGTTCGTCACATTCGAGTCAAGATGGCTGTTTATAAAACAAAGGGCCTGCCAGTCCAACTTTCAACGGCTGAATCAATTGGTAGGTACTTTAAATGCAAACTCAATTGTTCTCCGATTCCTGTCCCCGAGATTTCTTCTGTCGCTGTGACGTCGTATAAAATATAGCGAACCGTATATCTGAGTACTTTTAAATCCTATCTAAGGCCATTACTTAAAATGTATGCCGCTTTATTTGATGTGATTCGCGACGCAAGAGTTGCACTTGTCGAGCGCCCGACAACACAGTGATGACCCCCCATTGCGGCGCATCGCTCAATTATCGTAAATAATGCTCGCACACAAGATATACGGTCTCGAGGGTCGGTAGCCAATAAGCCTTCTGTCTTATTTCAATCGCTACAGAAAATCTCTTGCATCCCTCACTTTAAAGTCTTTAATTCTGAATCTAATTAGACATATTACGTTCCAAGTTAAATAAGAATTTGTCAACTATGTGTTATCTTCACGGAAATCACTTTATTGAACACATAAATATTGTATTTCTTTTAATATTATGTTTATTCTTATCTTTGTTCTATAGATAATTTAGTAAAAGAAACTAATCCCAATTTTTTTAAGATATTTCTATACCTATAAACATTTAAATTAGTAACATAGTACCTAATTTCTATACGAAAAATTCAAGATTATCAAATGAAATGTGCCAAGTTAAAAAGACTATAGTCAAACATTGTATTTAATCACAATGTATTATATTGCACAATTTTATTCATTTTTAAATGTATGAAATGATCGATTTAGCCAAATGATTTATATCAAATAGTAGGCTGACAAGCCGAGACGGTACATATGCAAATAGCTCCCAATGAATCCCAGGGGCGTGGACAATTTGACTGACGTTATCGTTGAGCTGTCGCGTTTTGTTCGTGGGGGTCGCCACTTCTTTTTCTGATGTTAATTGTCTTGATTGAAAGGATACCTTTCGTTGCAATTAAACATTCAGACGATTTTATATAAGTCAACACAAAAAAATCTCATTTAAACTTTAAAAATAATGCTAATGTTGAATTACTTTACTAAGTGTATTCTCCTGATTACGTAATCTCCACATTTTGATCCTAAAATGCTTTTCCCACATACTGATTTTAATTAATCCGTTTTATAAATATCACCTGTTACTTAGTCATGCAGCGGCAATAAAGGTTATCACTTAGTTTAAATACTTAATAACTTATTTGAATTAAAGTGTTCCACTAAATGAAAGATATAACACTTTCTCATGACTTTTTTTATTTATATTCATTTACATAAATGGTTCCAGAAAGAAGTTAAAAATTACATATATATTTTAGGGAGTTGTTTATTTGCATGAAAATAAAATAATTCATCGTAACCTAAAATGCAGCAACATACTTATTACGAAAGATGGGGAGGTAAAGCTCACAGATTTTGGACTCTCCTGTCAACTAAGTGGCAATCAAGAAACAACACGGACCAGTATCGGGTCTCCAGGGTGGATGGCACCAGAAGCCGTCACAGTCAGCGAAGAAGGCTATGGCAACAGAGTTGATGTATGGGCCCTGGGAATATGTACTATCGAAATGGTTGACGGCGTGGCTCCTTACGAAAAGATGCACCCAACTAGAGCGATGTTTCAAATTCAGAGAATCCCACCACCTTCAGTCGCAAAACCCGCAATGTCATCAAACGATATCAATGATTTTATTAATGAGTAAGATTTATACCTACTTTTATGTTATAATTCAAACTATTAATATCTTTCAATATGTTACTTATTTTAATTATAGGTGCCTTGAAAAAAACCCGGAACATCGACCATTCATGATGGAACTGGAAGAACATCCTTTTATTCAGTCTGTACCAGAAAATGATTTTCATGTAATATAAATAACTAAATGAACTTATTAATAAGTATTTTAATAAAAAAATAATAATACAATTCTTCATTTTACAGCTATCAACAGAGCTAAAAATGTTGGCGCTAGATTTGAGTCAAAAAGAGGTTCCTTATCGTATAAAAGAGAGAATTATTAAAAATGGCCTTCTTATAAGTGAAGGCAAGCAGGACCCGGAGACTATGCAAGTCGAAGATTTAGCTGCATTAGACTTTTTATCAGAAGACAATATTCTTTGTGAATTACAAATAAAATATCAAAAGGGTTCATTTACTTCGTTTATTGGCGATGTTTTATTAATATTAAATCCAAATTCACATCAAGACATTTACAATGATGAAGTAATTAGCAATTTGTTTATTGTTGTCTATTTTACGTGTTGATCATTTATTTTGTAACCGGTATAGTTTTTTATTTTCAGTATCATAAAAAATACGAATGCAAATCTAGATCTGATAATGAACCCCATATATTTGCTGTAGCTGATAGTGCGTATCAAAATGCGCTTCATCACAACGAGCCTCAGTACATAATTTTTTCTGGGGAAAGTAAATCCGGAAAATCCACTAGTATGGTTCATGCCCTCTCACATCTAACATTTCTTGGTTCAATGAAAAATAACACAGCAGAAAGAATACAAAAGGCTACAACATTTATCCAGGCATGTATAAATGGTGCTACTCCAATGAATGCTAGTTCCACCCGTGGAATATTTCAAGTCCAAGTAACTTACGGTACGTCAGGAAAATTGAGTGGAGCACTTTTTTGGCTATACCAGTTGGAAAAATGGCGTGTTTCATCTACGGATATGTAATTATGACATACATTTAAGAAACGTTACATATTGAATTATTTAAAATATAATGATATCTACAAAAAAGTTTAAATTTCAGGACGCATGCGAATTTTGATATTTTTTATTATTTTTACGACGCAATTGAAGCTACAAACAGGTTGAGTGAATTTTACTTAGAAGAAAACAGAAAACACCGTTATTTAAGGATTGTAGATGACCCACCACGAGGCTTTAAGAGTGCAAGAGATTCCCCTACAGAAAATGCTGCCTGTTATAAGGAATTAGTTGAATATTTAAAAGTTCTTGACTGGGAAGAAGAAGACATTAAATTCTTGGAAACTGTCCTAGCCGCCATATTGGTATTAGGAAATGTACGATTTAGAGATGGAAAAAATGGATCAGCGGAAATCGAAAACCCAGAAGAAGCAAAGAAAGTGGTTAAATTGCTTTCACTCGATGAAGCTAAATTCTTTTGGGCACTTCTTAATTACTGTCTTATAGAAAACGGCACTGCAGTGAAAAGGAAACATGCAACTGATGAAGCCAGAGACGCAAGAGATACTTTAGCTAGTGCTCTTTACAAGAGACTGGTTGATTGGTTAATTAATGTTATAAATGCAAAACTATCATTTATGAGATCTGTATTGTAAGTATTTATTAAATAGATGAAAAATTGTAAAAATAAGATTGATATACATGACTTCAATTAATTGTTACAGCGGTGACAAATATTCTGTAAGTTTGATAGATATGTTTGGATTCGAATGCTATCATAGAAACCGTTTAGAACAATTAATAGTTAACACAACTAACGAACAAATTCAGTTTCTTTACAATCAACGAATATTTGTTTGTGAAATGCAAGAAGCAGCTGAAGATGAGATTACAGTGACTGCTTTGCGATTTTATGACAATAAGGGTTCTGTAGATCAACTGATGGCAAAGCCTCATGGAATATTTTACATCTTAGATGAAGCAAGTCGTACGGGCGGAGGACAAGAGTGTATTTTGTGTATGTATCATACATTTAAAATAATTGTTGAACTTTTACTATTAATTATTGTACTTAATCTTCTTTTTATTACAGCTACGATTAAGGCAAAATGTAAGAATCCTTTCGTTAAGCTTAACGGTAATCATGAATTCAGTATCGCTCATTACACCGGAAAAGTAAACTACGATGCAAGAGAAATGGCTGACAAAAATAAAGATTTTCTTCCACCTGAAATGATTGAAACAATGCGAGCGTCCACTAACCTTACACTGCAACAGCTATTTAAGAATAAGCTAACAAAAGCTGGAAACCTTACGGCAGCTTCCAACCAGTCTCCATCACAATCAGGCAAATCTAAATCTGAAAAAGAAACCGCAAATATTAAAGCCAGGGTAAATAATAATTTTAATGTTCCACTTAATTGCTTCTTTACATGAAGATAACAATTTGTCAATTTCAAATCTTTTAGAAATATAACACAGTTTCCAAAGGGCAATACTCACAAATTCGTCGAATGAGAACTGCCGCTGCAACATTTAGATCTACAAGTCTGGAGCTACTAAAACTTCTTTCTAATGGTGCCGGCAGTGGAGGAACACATTACGTCAGATGTATTAGAACCGATTTAAACGACAGTCCAAGAGGATTTCAACCCGAACTTGTTAGACAACAATTAAGAGCTCTTTCGATTCTAGACACTGCTAAAGCTCGCCAGTATGGATTTTCTTATCGTGTCCCATTTTCTGAGTTCATTCGAAGGTAAGGATCATATTTTAATATTTAATATTATAATGATATATGTATTTAAATAATAAATTCTAAATTCAAACAAATGATAAGGATATCAATATTGACATTAGTAAATAAAAAATTTTATTTATATTTAAAACCATCTTCCATAATTATGTAGTGTTACAATTATATCAATAATGAGAAAATTGTAAAAATTGTAATGTTTTAGATACCGCTTCCTAGCCTTCGATTTCGAAGAGACTGTTGATGAAACAGCGGACAATTGTAGGCTTCTATTGATTCGCCTTAAAATGGAGAATTGGGAACTAGGAAAATCCAAAGTATTCTTAAAATATTACAATGAAGAATTTTTATCAAGGTAAAACCGGTTCAATTATTATTAATAATGATATTACTACTTTCATTTTTATTTTTATTATTTAACTGAAAACTTATTGAATTTCAACAAATAAGTGATTTTTTTTAGATTATATGAAACACAAGTCAAGAAAATTGTGAAAGTACAAAGCATGATGAGATGTTTCTTGGCAAAGAGAAAAGCCGTTAAAAATAAATCAAAAGTTATGCATAGTAAGTTAACTTAATATCTCCCTATCCTAAAGACGCATTTGAGCATCATTTATTAAATGACATATATTTTCAGTTAAAGAACTAAAAAAACAAAAATCTCAAAATTTATCGGACGAAGAAGCTGCACTGTGCATTCAAAAAGGTATCTTGAAAGTAAATATATATCTTTTAACCGAATTATCATTTTTATTGTGAAAATATTTATGTTTCATTATTTTTCTTGCAGCTTATAGAGGATATGTCGTACGTAAGGCTTACGGACCCTTAGTAAGTAAAACTTCTGAACAAATTGATGATGAAACTTCTGCATTTCTAAAACGATTCGCTATGAAATGGAAGAGCAGATCTATTTTTCAAGTTCTGTTACAGTATAGAGCACTTCGTTATCAGGACTTAGTACATTTTTCACAACAGGTAAAATAAAATTGAAAGTTACGTAAAATATTGCCACTGACACATAAATTTGGACGACAGCTGTTCGGATAACGGAGTTCCAGCAACACTATAGTTTATGAAGCAGCATTATGTTATGTGATCACTTTTTACCATTCCCTTCATAACTCAGAACACTCGTGTTGCCACACTTTTTAACGCAACATAAGAAAACATATGATAATATACTAGTATTAAGCAATGGCATATGTAAAATTTATTTCGTGTTTAGTTAGATTTCAGTTATAACCTTCCGCATTGTTATTTCACACTTAAAATTTCAGTTTAGTAACGATATTTGTTTTTATAGGTACATATGTATAATCAAGCTGTTGTAGAAGAAACGAATAATACTAGCACTTCAGTTCCCCTTGATAGAGTAGATCCTCATACGAAAGAAAAAAGCTTTTTAGGTTCTGGTCCACCGACAGTCTGGAAACTTCCATTCAGAATGGACCAGATACAGTTTTATGACACCTCTCACATGTGTGACCCCGAAGTGAAGAACACGTGAGTATGAATAAATATTCGAGAAGCAAAATTTAAATTAGATTCTAAATTGTATCGGTCCAAAGAAAATTCGATATTGGTGGTACCGATATCTAATTTATAAAACCAATTGGTTTCTTATTATAGGGATACATTTGCAAGTGCATATGATTCTGACAGCGAACAATGGGATGAACCTTTCAAACGTCCTTGCAGTTCGGTTCAAACGGATCCTTTCAAGGCATCGACGAGCACGCAAACGCTCATTACAATGCCCTTCTGCAGAGACCCAACTCAGCCAGTACCAATGTTGCCACCCGATGAACCTGATGTGTATTCAAAAGGGGTCAGTTATAGTAAACCAGTCATCTATAAAAAACCACCTACAATTACTACACCACAGAGCTTTTACCAACCACCTGCACCTTGGCAAAGTGGAGTTGATGATACTGATATTCTTGAAAACACTGCAGGTCGAAGACCCAGTTACGCAAGAAGTAACATCTCCATAGACAAAAGCGATCTGCCGGATCCCATCAGTGAGCTACAAGCGATAGCTAGAGCGAGACAAACGACAGAAGATGAAGACGATGAACCTCCTTTTAATTTTCAGGCTTTATTAAAGAAAACACCAAAGAATAGAGCTTCCATGAAACGGCATAGAGAAGCTCGTTCAGACCATGACGATTCTTCCACTCCACGTTATGTCACCACTTCTTATGGGCCACCTGTGCCTAGAAAAACTTTTTCACCGAGTGAAGCCTCCTCGGTAGTAATGTCCCCAACCCATTCTATTGCCTCAAGCAGAGGCCCTCCTAAATACGAATTCGACAGAGGATACTCTCAGGAATTCGATAGCAATAGTTTTAGGAAGAGTGGACCTAGGCAAAATATGAATTACAGAGACAATAAAGATGAAACTGAAACTATTGAAATAGCTCCAGGTATCACTGTAGAGGGAGCTGTGGCAGATTTATAAGTAAAAGTATCATTGGCTTTATAAAAAATATATTTAATCTCCATTCGACATAATTCTACATACATAAACTATAAATTACGTCATCATTCAATTAATCATCTGATATATTAAAGCCATGTATTACGTGTTGTTTAGTACATAGAATTTGTTATAATTTTTTCCTTCAATATTTTAGTCATATTAAATACAAATTTTCCAAATCTTATAGCGAGTATCAAACAGTATCAAAAAAATTACTTCGCAAAATATTCACTTATAATTAATTATATCATATATAAAAATATATATCAAACCTTAAATTACACATTATTCGAAATTGCTTTGGTAACTTAATTATTTTTAGAAGAATAGGTGAAAACTATAGTAGGTTATAAGAATGTTTTGCTATGGTCCTCTGAAACCTGCATTTCGGAATATAAACATAGTATAATATGGCAAATAAGTTACTATAAAAACATATGCTTTATCTCATCGAGTAATAAAATTAACAGTGTGTTTATGAGTTTCATTTAATATTTCCAACAACTCTAAATAAAATAATAATATAGATAAGTTGTACAGCTCTTATAAAATATCCAAATATTTTTGTTAACCCTAAGTACTATAAAACCCTTTTCACATTGCTTTTAAATATAATGTACTCCAAATATAAATAATTCGGTTACTGTAACAGTTTTTACGTATACACCAAAAACTATTATAGATTGAAGCTCTCATTTTATCCAGATATGTTTCTCATAAGAAATATTTATCAATACCTTACAAAATATGGCCAGAGTATATATTTATGGACTGTTTCTTTCTTATAATCTGTGTTAAATATAAAACAAAAATGGAACAATATAAAAAATTAGCATCGTTTCAATATTACAAAAATACAATTGTACACTTATGAAATTTTCTCCATTTTTTTTTTTCAATATAATCTTCCTAAAACTTTTATGAAAATACCATTTTTTAAATCTCTACAAATCACATTGTAAAATTATTGCCGTATAGTATTAATTGACTTACATCTAGTTAATTCAAATTGCAGTATAAAAATATACTTTCATACAAACAATTGCTTGTATTCTTATTCTAAATTATTTCAGTCAATAATCAGAAGCCATTAAGTTCAAATATTCTGTTGAGTAATTCAGAAGCATTTTTTTAAATCCTAGACATATTAAATGTCTAACAGAAAATTAGTTATCTTATATAGACAAGACTAGTAAATGTTTAAAAAGAACGAATGTACACTAGTATGGCAGTTAAACAAAAACAAAACAAAATCAAGTTGTAAAAATGTTAATTTGGCATACAACATGCATCTTACTCGACTAAACGTTTGACTTGTTGAGTTGAGATCATCATTCATATATATAGTTACTTAAACTACTTAGACTTAGGAGTATTAAAAAAATATTATTAGTATATCACTAATTTCATAATGCCCAAAATTTACACATTAATATCAGACATTTGTTATTAATCAGTAAGAAAGCTGTAGATACATTGTTTCACACATTTTTAATAGGCAATTGACTTTGGTCATATATTTTCCATAACATATTAATGGAATTTTTATAGAATCAATTTTACATCTCCATGGATTTAAAAATGGTTGAATACTTAAATTGTTATTAGAAATATGAGTATAAAAAGTTCCTACCTTCAGCATATAGAATTACTAAATTTTATTGGATAGTGGAGTGTTGTACAAGAAGAAATAATTATTTCCTGTATGGCTACTACAATTAAAAGAAATAAAAGAAAATATACAACAGATAATAAGTCCTACGTGTTATGAAATTAAAAAGATTACCTTAAATTAGTGACTTTGTTAAAATAGTAGTAAATTTCATTATCAGTGTTTTAAAATATTTTAAATAAAGCTATCAGTGCTAAGCAAATGATAAATTGTATAAAGTTAAAAGTAAAGAAAATGTGAAGAGAATTAAAAGAATTACTATTGAAATGGTACTTCAAGTTTATATGCCAATCAAGGAAGAATATCAACTTATCATTTTATTCAGATGCCTTATTCATATCTCCCAATATGACAGTGATTATATAAATATCTATTAAAAACAAAATCAGTTTAATATGTTCTTAATAAACATGTGATAACGGAAATGTTTTCAAGCACAATGTCTTTCATATATGATCATAATAACATTGGTAAGGTCATTAGGTTTTTCATCATAAGTATACTCGTAGATTTTGGTTTTAAATCTACAGCCCTAATTATATAATCATAAAAACCTTATTGCATTAGTAGTTTCAACCTACCTAGTTTGCCTTTTCACCACTATCAATACCAACTTGGCCCAATAACTGGGCCACACTCGGTTCATTCAACGTCAGTACAGCATGAGCTTCAACCATTACAACGAGTGAATTCCTAGCTTCCTCATGAGGAACGCCATGGGATCTTGTGGCATGGGAATACCAAGCTCCGGTTGATGGCAGAATAGATACACACCACTTACAGGATAATCTGGAATTATACGTTTATACAATTACAATATATACCAATGGACCCGGCACCCGCACGGTGAATCCATGGAATGCTGAGAAGTTTCGTCTCTTATGAAACACCATGTTAGTAATATAGGGTGTCCCAACTAGAACGCAATTTTTAAATTTTAAATAAATCACAGATATTAAAAAAAAATATCGTGAAACTTTATTATATCGTAAAGTAGATAGAATGAGGTTATGTATGGAACAAGATATCGTGCAGATGGCCGCCGCAGCTTTGCAGGCACACGCGCGAACTTTGAATGAAATTTTCTAGGACCTTTTTTCATAAATACTGCGGTATTTCATTAATACAGCGTCCAATTTCCTCTTTTAAGGCTTGAGTCGTCGTCGGCTTATTCGCGTGAATCATCGACTTCAAAAAACCCCAAAGAAAAAAATCTAAAGGTGTTAAATCGCACGATCTAGGCGGCCTATTCTGGTCTCCAAAACGGGCAATAACATGACCAGAAAATGACTGATGCAGCAATTGAATTGTTTCTCTGGCTGTATGACATGTGGCGCCGACTTGTTGAAACCACATGCCGTCCACATTCATTTCTTCGATTCTAGGCAAGAAAAAACTGGTAATCATTTCACGATATCGAACACATTTGCATTGTTGTTGTTGTCTTTACATCACTAACAGACAAATTTATTCATTAATCTCTTTACAGTTGACTCTTTTTGAGTAATTTGCGAACTGTAGCCGCAAAACTTTCACCACCTTGGTAAAACAATTTTACAATGAGAATGCGTTGTTCATTCGTGTAGAGCTCCATTTTTACAAACCTTGTACCTTCTACAAGCAAATAATAACAATTGTTCAAATGTCAAACAATGGCACTTAAAATGGAGCCAAAGTTAAAAATTGCGTTCTAGTTGGGACACCCGTTACAATGAAATAATGATTTGTATCAAATAATTGTGAAAATGTTGCAGCTTAAATGATACTTATATGAAAAATAAAATTTAAATTATATTTAGTAAGAGTTATCCTTATATGTCAGGTTCTAAAAGCTTATTTGCTATACATATGTTATATTGTAGTAATAAAATCATTAAATACATAAATTGCAAAAAACTTTTTGTAATTGTAATACATATAATGTTTTTTGTGATTCTAATACATATAATTATAATTTTTTACAAGCCAATCCAGGCAAGCAAGGGTAAAAGCTAATTTGACATTACACTTTGAAAATTAATTTACAAAGCCAATATATCTTTACTATTTGATATAAAATGTATATCCTATAATTTAATAATCTTATTTAAATGGTATACCTATTGGTCATATGTCTGGATTTCACATGTCGTCTGCGGTAACCCCAAGAATTATAAACTCGTGGACAAAAAGGGCATGGGAAGGACGGGTTTGCATAACAGGTACTTGTTTTATCTGAAAAAGTTTAATGACTGTATTGAATATAAAAGATGTTAATATACTATTAATATTATTAAATGTTCTGAAAGTAATATTAAGATATAATAAAATGAAAGAATATACTAACTTTATTGATTGTTGTAAGTTTTAAAATATATGATATAGTAAACTGTGTAATAATTGATTGTGTTTTATAGTAATTGAAATAAATGACTAGGCATAACTTATAAATATAACAAAAAAAGAGACATCCAATACCTTTCATACTGTGAGCCTCACTAGAAACAAAATTCAAATTCTCAGTTGTTATACTCAATGACTCTACAATAGTTCCACTTTGCAGTACAGTTTCAACTTCTTTATCAATTTCAAGTTCTTTTTCATCTTCTTGGTCAACATTTTTCTCAACATTCAGACAAGGCTGTGTGCTGCTAACTTCATTAATCCATTTCTTCACATTAGAATCACTTACACCCTTGGTACACACAGATTTGCTTGTACGATTTTCTGGGCTTATAGAATATTTTTTTTCCAATGTATCTTCAAGAACAGCAATATCGGTGTCAGTAGTATTTTCTCCGGAGTAATCAGTTAATGGTGAATCCACAGGTTCAACTTTTGGCATTATTTGCTAAAGAATCATAGGCACATTTACATACACATTAGTGAAATGCAGAACATAATTATTATGCAAATTAAATATATAAACTTATTTACTCACAGGAGTCTTCAAAAGGTCACATGTTGGTACTGCAGCAACTGAATCTGGTTTGGGAGGACTAGGAGCTGCCTTCTTACTTTTATTATTGCTATCGTCCAATTCACTCTTCTTGCGTTTCTTTGACAAAGACTGTGTTGATGTTGCAGTTTTCTATAATTTATAACAAAAATAAATATATTGTTACCTAAAATTATGTCGAATAAATAAAGATGAATTAGATATTACCTCATCATCCCTATCTTTAGTAGCATCATTACCAGCAGATAGACCACATATTCTCAAACTCTCAGCAGTCTTGAGAAGTACTGGTAGAAACTCCTCAGTTACATTAACCTCTCCATTGTACATAAACTTCAACAAAGTTTTCAATGAATCCGTGTTGATGTCATGGAGCACTATAATTGGATCTTTCTGGGGGTTTTGCTGTAGAAAAACGTGTGGGCGTTATATCAAAATTCGTTGCCCTTTAAAGGTTATGACTTTGTTTAAATATTAAAAATATATAATTTTCTTATTACCTGAAAGATAGTTCTAAATACAGAACTATTTGCCGACAGGATAATTTTATGAGCTTTAAAACTTTGTCCCTCCGAAACAAGTGTGACGTCGGATAAATTTTCATCCTTAAATAATTCCTTAACATTACACAGAATATTATTTTGATACCCATTCCACTTTAAACTGATTTCTTGGTTTGCCATTGTAAGTCTTCATACAGCAAGTTTGTTTATAAAGAAAGATAAAAACAAACAAATAATAAAAATGCTTGAACATTGAAGGAGTCCGATGAAAGACAAGAGAGACAACAACTTTGGTGTTACCACTAGTGTTTTGATTTACAAGTTAATTAACACAAAGGCAAACAAAATGCTTGATAAAACTTTTTAAGATAACGTTTTTTTTATACTTATGTTGTAAACATCATCATCACTAAATACAGAAAATAACAAATGCAATAGAAAAGGAAAATAATAAACTGTCAAGAAAATAAATAAACGGAATATGGTATCCCTTTTTCAAACAATCTGTAGACTGTATTCGTGAAAAACTATTGACATATGATATTCTGCATAAAAAATATTTTTGATTTAAACTAATAAAAAAAAACTTATTTTTTAATTGTACACTGTATTTCGTAATATTCACAGAACCATAATATGTCGTTGTCTCTACAATTCTACGTCACATTGTTTGCTCTCTGGCAACTTTTAACTAAATAATATAGATATGGATAGCTATATAAATATTAAATTATCAAAATATTTTATTTATACGACATTTGCAATGGAACTTTATGTACAGAGGACATTTTTTAAATATTATTAATAAAATTTTACGTGCCACACACACAAAGCATCTTTCAATACTTTTAAATTACATCCATTTTGTAGCTCCTTACATGGAAAATAACATAAATGTATGTTTTAAACTTACCTACCTGAATATTTAAAACATTTTGCTCTTATAAATTATAAAAACGTATTATTTTATACACGTTGTTATAAAGATACTTTAAAATATGTTATATCTGTATTCGTCGTGTGCGCTATTTTAAGTATAAAATCTAGTGATTTAACAAGTTCAAATTTCGTTTAGTACAACCACTTAATGGATTTTAAAATGAGACTGAAAATAGAAAGATTCATGAAGAATCAGAGACCAGTTATTCTATTCCACAGTATAAAAAAGAAAACTGTTTTAGATATGTTAATTCTTCATTTCCATTACCATTTTAAATGTTTACATCGTCAGGTTATATACGATGAGTTTCAACTTTTGATTCACAAATCTGCGTAGATACATGATATTATTATTATTTTAAAGCAAAAGGTGGCAAACGACCAAACTGCTTACTGGATTGAAGATAGGGCATCTTATGGGCATCTGCAACATAAAGGATGTTGCGAGTGCGTTTCGACCTTGATTGTGGAAGAGGGAGAGGAAAGAGCGGAAAAGGCAAAGGGCAACCGGCTCTCTCCATTATCGGAAGAAACACAGTCATTAAAAGCTACTTCAAGGAAATTTTCTGTGCGAGGGTGGTCCTTCCCCGGTCGAGTCAGCTCATGTTTGAAGTGTAGTAACTGACCATAGATAGTGTACGTTTAGGACTATGGGTGCGAAACTGGAAACGATACATTATTTAGGTGTTAACTTGGTAATGGGTAAAGATGCTGTATTTAGTTTAGACCAATCTTAATTGTAGTAAATGTAGGATTTATATGGAATTATTATCAATTTAATTATTATAACCCTCACGAAAAATGCTTAATTTAAAGATTTCGGTAAAAGATATAGGTACCTATGTATTTACGTGTATTAGGTAAGTATCTGAAAATATTATTTGATGTAGTCATTTTTATTTTGTATTGTATGTATTAATTTTGTTTTCAAGGAATCTTCCAGAGCCAATAAATCAGGAGAAATCAGAATTATATAGAGATTAAATGTTTTCTCATTATGTTAGTGACAGCTTTTGCAATCGTCAAATAATAAATTTACTATAAAATTTCAGTTTAAAAATTTAAAACAGTTGCTAATATATAACTGTGTCTAATACATTTTTAATAAGTACCTAACCTATTAAAAAATAGTTTTTCTCCACCTTTGTTTGCATTTAACTGTTATTGAATACTTTGGAAGTATTTTGTATTATTAATCTTTTGATAAATATCATAAATATTATATTTGTGACTAGTAATTCACTAAAATATTAGAATACGTGTTTTAAGTAACTTATAGACCTATTTTTAATATACATTAATAGTACAAACTCACTGATGCCAATGTTATTGAATCCTCAGTTATTTTTGCATGATAAAAATTAAAAACATTAAAAAAAGTTGCCATAAAAATGTTAATTGTAGGTACATATTATTGGTACTAAGTATTGTTCGTGAGAAGCAACAATTTTTTTTTCTTTCTAATACATATTTATAGCAAAAATTACAATAATTTCAAAGCGCACAAGCCCTTAAATTAATTCTTAAATATTTTTTTAATTATAAGGCCGAAGCCATGTCTTTATTTAAATTGTTTTTCTTTGTACAAATCTTGTTTTTTTACATTCCGTCTTTTATCAATGTCAAGTCTTTGTAAGTTTGTAATGTCATTTATAAATTATAGTACAATGCATTTGTCAATGTCAATTTGTCGCGCATAGCTCGCATCGCATAGAGCGCGGGATATCTTCAGCAGTTTTAAAAATATTTAAAAATTGGTCTACAAGGGTCCTTTGAATACTAAACTGTGGACAATCAAAAAATATATGTTCGAGGGTTTCATCTATTGGAATATCTACAAATTGAAGAGTCAAAAATACCAATCCTAAAAAGGTGAGCACGAAAACTGCTGTCCTAGACGCAAACGACAGATTGTGGTATAATACTTTCTATGGCTAAAGTCGCTACCCAAGCTAAACCACGGGGAAGAGACCTTTTTATTTATTGTATCTAACCAGTTTCCTGTTACTTTTACCACCTGATGCCATAAGTTGTAAAGTTCTTCCTGTAACGTGAGTTTGAAAAGAGATAGAGCGTCTGAAGAATGAATTGCGAAATTTAAAAAGCTATGACTTAATTGATCATGGGTCGGAGTTGCAATAAATTTAGCTAAATAGTCTGCTTGCTCATTACCATGCACACCAATGTGGGCTAGTGTCCAGACTAGAACTGTTTGCTTGTTTTGATACAGCAAGTGACAACTCTCTTATTTTATATTATATATAATATAAAATAAGAGAGTTGTCACTTGCTGTATGTAGTTTTTGATTTTCATTGTGGATTTTGTAGTGCCATTAATAAACTTAAACTGTCCGTTATTATAATCTACTTTTGATGAGTCTGTGTTTGAATGTGCTCCATAGCTGTGTATACAGCTATTCAGTGGAGTACATGCTTGTGTTTGGATTCAGCCCATGACCAAACCCACTTTTGATCTGACTATCATAGACAGCTATAGAGACTGCTTCATTGTTCCTAGACCCATCTGTATACATCTGATAATATCCCTGCCACCTATCAAGTTCCCTATAAATGTCTACCTTATACTTTAGAAGATTTTTGGCTACAATTTTAATCTGAATAAATTTTGATTCATATAACCCAGAGTAACAAGGCCATACCATGCTAGAAAAAATATTGTATATAATATAAAAATTTGTTCTGTTTCAGAAAAAACCTTGAAACAAATATGAATTAATATTGGCAACAGTACTTAGTGTCAAGCAGTTTAACAAGAAGTGGATGATTACTAATGGAGAGCATCCTTGTAAAAAATTTTGATTGTAAGTATTTAAACCAAAGTGCTAATGGAGGTATATTACATTCCACCTGCATTGACACTTTGAGAGTAGTTCGCATGGCACCCATTATAATACGCAAACATTTCTTTTGTATCTTTTCTAATTTTTCCACTACAGTTCTTACCCCTGCAAAACAAAAAAAGCATATCAAAATGACTCCTTACTAATGATTTATACAATGTTAATAAAATCCTTGGATCAGCACCCCAATATGTGCCTTTTGAAGATTTTAAAACATTACAAGCGTTTAAAGCTTGAGATTCTAGAATTTCAGCATACTTATTCCATCTAGAATTGTTTGTAAAAATAACACCTAATAACTTTACACAGCTCTCTACAAACATTACATTATTATTGAACAAAATAGATATTATAATACATACAAATACATTCCTATTTCTAATACCATTTTTTGAAAAGACAACAACTTTTTCATTGTAGACCTCCAGGCCAAGGCTATCAAAATAGTTCTTTAGTCTTTGGAGAGCAACATTGAGGACTGATTGTACACCTGAAAAAATTGTATCAGAGCAATAAACAACTAAATCATCTGCAAACTGCAGATTAGAAACTTCACACCCCAGAGTTGAATTTAGCTAATGTATGAATAGGATAAAAAGCAGTGAGCTCAATACACCACGTTGTGATACACCCCTACAAGAATGTCTTAGACCAAATAATTGATTGTTAACCTTAACATACACTTTTCTGTAGTTCAAAAAATTAAAAATCCAATTTACATCTTTTCCAGGTACCCGTAGTAATAATAAAATTTGTTCAGATCTACATTATTGAGAGCCCCTATAATGTCAAGAAAAACTCCAACTAGTACTTTAATCTCGGAACGAGCATTGTGGATATCCAGACAAATGATGTAGACTCTCACAAGCAGAACGGCCACAACAAAAGCCAAACTGATTGTAAGGTAAAAGATTGTTACTTTCTATATGAAAAATTTTTCCAACACATGAACTAAGTGTAATAGGACGATAAGAATCAGCCAAATTAAAGTGTTAGCCAGGTTTTAATATTGGTACCAAACAGTCAGTTATCCAATCCTCTGGGATAATAGAAGACAACCATAGACTATTTAACAAACTTAAGAAAATAGATAGATTTTGAACATTTAAAAGTTTAAACATTCTATAGGAAAGCCAATCCAGACCACATGAGGAATCTTTTCTAAAGGCTAACACAGATTTTAAATAACAGTTTTTATCACAGAAACAGTATCAGGTGTGTAGTTATATAAAAATGTTTGAACCCAATTGAGGTCAGAAAATAAATTAGATCCCGGAAAGCAGTTTTGAATTTTCTCATTTTAGCCCAAATGCCACTTATTGATGTCAAACGATTTATTGAGGAGCAGAATTCAGACTAACTTTTATTACGTTCTTCTTTTAAAGTGCATTTTTTAAACACTTGTGTGCTTTGAAATTAATGTAATTTTTACTATTAAGACTAATTTTGAAATTAATGTATGCGGTCTTGCAATCTTCTACTACTTTTGAACATTTATCATTCTACCAAGGTACTTGACACCTCTTTTTACGACGGTTATTATTACTATCAGTTGTGTTATGGTTTAATCTGGGCCCGGAAAATTCGATTGCCAATAGAATAATTTCACAAAACTTTTTGTATGACTCAATCAGGTCACTTTTGTCAACTTTAAAGTCCATTAACATTTTATTAACAATTTGTTCATAACTATCTCAATTTACTAATTTCAGATTGCTGTGAAAAGGAATGTTGTTCAAGGAAATAGAGGATTCATGTTGGTCTCTTAGGAGAGTAAATTTTTTGATAGTTGGCGGATGAGAACTCTTTAGTCCTGATGAACTTGCACGTCACAAGAAAGAAATAAAGAAGAAGACACCATAGTCAAATTTAGACTGTTTGGTTTCCAAATATGAGAGCCTATAGTTGTTGGGTGAGCATTATTTAAAAGTATTAAGTCATTGTCATCCATGGAATCCATTATAGCTCTGCCCCAAGAATCTATGCGACTACAACCCCAAAAAGTATGATGGGCGTTAAAATCGGCTGCAATTATCAACGGTTTTGGAATAATGTACAATAAACGATCGAACTTCGCCTCTTCAAAACCAGGAAAACTATTACCAGGACGCTAAAAACTAACCAAAGAACCAGTTTAATAACAATTACTACATTTTGTAATGAATCATCATAAAAAGTATATAGTTTAGAGAAATGTATACCATTTTTAATTAATATTGCTACGCCATTATGATCATTACTGCAGTCATGCCTAATAATGGTAAATTAAAATTAAATTGAATTGAAATAAATTGAATTGAATGCTAGGCTTGATTTCTGAAATAAGAGCAACATGTATATTATTTTGGTATAATAAATGTTGAAACTCAAGTCTATTACTTAACATACTTTGAGTGTTCCACTGTACAATATTTAAGATTTGCTGTTTTATCCTTGATGGTTTCTTTAATAGCTGAGCTAATAAATTGTGAACTAATACTGATATTTTGAGTTTTATTTACAGTTATAACTTTTACTATAGATTCTGTTAATAGAGTCATTGCTTCAGAGTTTGATAGTATCGCTTCAAATTTTTTTTAAGGGAGGGAAAATTCAATGAATTTTTAACGTGTCACAGTATGTGACTTGGATTTACCGTTTGCGATTTTCTTTTGCCTTATAGGGCAGTGGCTAGAGATGGCAATGTGATTGCCATTACAATTGATGCACTTAGCTTTTTCAATGTTAACCTTGCATTCTTTGAAAGAATGCCCCTCTGTGCATATGGAGCATCGCTGTGAATTTTTACAAAAGCTAGCCAGATGATCATAGCGTAAACATTTAAAACACTGTTTTATAGGTGGGACATATGGGGAAACAAGCAGGCGCCACATCTTAATGTGAACATAGTCCGGCAATTACGTAGCAGACGCAAAAGTAATTACTACGCTGTGAGTAGGTTGCGGTGTGAAGTTGTTATTTTCTCTTTTACTTTACTCATTATGACCTAGTACCTGGTTACCGAGCTTTGCTTGGTATTTAGGAATTATTAGTATTTATTTTGTGTTTTTTTTTTTTAGTTTCGTTTAGGCATTTTCAAGTGAACACGTTAAGAAGACAAAACAATATAAATCATCAATAATTTTTTTAGTCCTACCTAAAAACAAACACTCATTGACTTCCTGGTGCTTAACAACGCCATCTGCTGTTGTGTCGTTAAAGTAATGAGCAAAAAGTAGTATTACTATCCGCCAATAGACGTCAGGAAGAGTCATATTTTAAACGACTCCTTTTTGTTCTTTTTTTAAATAAAATAACATTTTCAAAAACGATTTCCAGCTGGAGCGATTAATCGCCCCGAAACCTCTTGTATACTTAATTTCATGAAAATCGTTGGAGCCGATTCCGATTACATACAAATATATATACATTCCGATTACATACAAATTATATAGGATTTGCTCATTTAAAGATATAAGATTACCTTTACCTTTTACCGAGTGGGACATCATTAGTACTTTCGACAAATGCTATGAATTCAGACTTGGCTTCCGCATCTTCAGGGTATCGGCGACAATAATCAGCGACCCTAAAGGGAGCGAACGCATTTGCATCCTGCAATACTGGCGAATCCTCGCAATAGGAATCGCTGCTTGTGCTGGAAGGCAAGGACTCACCGGCATCCTTTTTTTTACGTTTTTTCACCATCTCTCCACCTAAAAACATATATACAGACTAAGTTTTACTTCTTTACAAAAAACTATACAAATATTTGGAAATTAGAGTATAAAACTATTTTAAATAATTAAAATCACTCAAATGAACGAAAACATTTAAATATAAACATGAAAGAAATGAAACTAAAATATCAACTAGTTTTCTTAAAATAAGGTACTTCATACAACGTATTGTGCATGTTCCGTCATATATTTTTTTAATTATTGATGGATCGTTATGGTCTCCAAAACCTATGGATGTTTTATGCAGTGAACACTTCATTGGCTGTGTAAAATCAGATGTTGAATCAAGTCCTTAATTAGTCGTTTAATAACTTTGATTTAATTTTTGATGTTCTTCAACATCTCTTTTTACGAGGCGTCCAACCGGCCTTGGCGGGGCCGGAATGGATGTGTGAGACTCGACCTAGGCAGGCCCCTACAGCCCATCTCGGGCATACCTCGAGGGTGTGCTGGGCCGAGTCCACCGCAGCGCCGCACTCATGGCAGCTCTCTCCTGGCCGTCCGACATAAGTATAATAACCGAAGCACCCGTGCCCGGTGAAGACCTGCGTCAGACGTCAGAATAATGGCACCTACATAAACAACAAAAAAATCCATTTGCATCATAACATTTATTGTATAAATTTTGTCTAAGAAGCATTTCAAGTTTTTTTTAGTATGTATGCGGGTGATCAATTATTATTGATTATCCTAGCAGGAAAGGGCATGAATATTCACTATCAGAAGAATGAAAACCAGTTGTTTTTATAAAGGCTTGCTGGCTTGAGATTCCGTCAAATGGACTAAGGTCGAGTGCTTTGTTTTTTCTGTCACTTACGATTTTATTAAGCTAACTCTTCTTGAAATCACATATATTTGTTTGTAGTAAATACTATGTACATACCAGGTTATCAATAGTTTTGGATATTGTTAATAAACCTGCCATCTATTAATTAATTTATGAACTTTGTATGAAACTTCAATACGAAGCGACTTTGCCATTGTCCAATAGAGGGCGTTTGGATCAAATTACATTCATTTTTGTTTGTGTTTTTAAATTTTCTTATAAATAACAGAAAATTTCAAAAAATATAAATTCATAAACCGGTATTACTGAAACTTTTAAGTTGAATAAATAATCATCTCAATAAGTATTTTTATTTCACTCGTTTCATAATGTTTAAAATGATTCCGTTTGCACAAGTCAGTAATACAAAAAGTTATGTGAAATTATATATTTTTTTAGAAGTGGTGCATTTAACAAGCAATTTTTTTAATTTAACTAGTTAAAAGGAATTATTTTGCAATAATTTCCTTGGGGTTATAAATATGTGGAATATATGAAAATGAAAAGCAGAAAATATTAATTGAATACAGTTAATTGACCATCCATCCTCATAAGGTTATTTTATAGTATACTGTTGATTTCAAAAGTTATCGTCTACATTTTAAAATAAATATTCATAACTAAAAAGTTATTTTGCTATTCGCCGTGTGTAAGACCCCAGTGCCATCTAACGAGACAACTTACTGTGGCTCTTTTGAGAAAACAGTCCTGTAATGGATGTCAAATAGTTACTGAAAATATAAAATCAACTTGAATTTTTTTTTCCTTATTAATATTAAAGAACAATTTAAAATAATATATGACATAACAAATAGCTCTATTTAACAAAATTATATTTTTTACGAATGTATCTTAAATTTTAATTTCTATTAGGTATTTGATTTTGCAGATAAAAAATGGAATTGCTGTTAAGAACGGGTTTTCAATCCATAACACATAATATTATTTTTCAACCACAGACTCTGATAAAGGGTAAATTTAGTTTCGGCTGAGGACGTGAGAGATGTATAGTAATAACAACTGATAGTAATGATAACTATTAACCGTCGTAGAAAGAGGTGTCAAGTACCTTGGTAGAATGATAAATATTCAAAAGTAGTAGAAGACTTCACTTGACAAAAAGAACGCATACGCTTACTTACATTAATTTCAAAACTAGTCGTAAATGTTTAATAGTTCATATTCACCAGAGGTTTTGTATTAATATTTGAAATTGATGGAGTAAAACTGATATTTCTCGGGAATGGAAAATTTTCTCCCTATGATGTAATATGATAAGGATAAGAAAATTGTTTAAGTAAATAGTGCGATCAAAGTATATGAAGGAACAGTGATAAATCTGTTGTTTTATTTTCAGCAATTACTTTTTTTACTTTGAGTTTGTCTGATAATCATTATTTTCAGTTTTTATTTATACCGCACTTAATATTTAAAACATTTATCAATATTATTAAAAGTCAGATGATTATTGATTTCTTATTCAACCTTCGCTAGGGATTTAATTCCAATATTAACATGAAATTATGGATAAGCATTAGTAGAAGTTAGTTAGATCGACCTATATATTTTATTGATAATACACAAGTATCGGACAATAATCTCCAGATTACACAATAAGACATTAATCTTTAAATTAAATTAACTAGCTTGTTTCTATTATGACCTTCCTTTGTTTTTGATTTTGATTGTCTTTTACATTCTATTCATTGTTTAATTTGAAAATATGTATTAGAATTAAAGTTTTAAAGATATCTAAACAAGGACTTTACCGATGGTTAATTCTGCTTCATGAATACCCTTCAAATAAAAAATTAAGACATGAACGAACAGTCCTACGAGTAATCTTTACTATGATTTATCTATTTCACTATAAATACTTATCATGTAATAGATGATGCTTATTTATTTTCAAAACAATTAAGTTCATAGCAGTCCAGTAGACAGTACATCTTGTTCTCAATCGAAATGTTGTATTTATTTTTTAAAATCATTTTAATGACTAAATTGGTACATATGTGCACTTGTAACGAGACCAGAACATATAGTAGAAATGAAAATTTTATGAATAATATAGAAGATACGTCACTGGCTGAAGATGCTTTATTGGATACTGTATGTATTATTTAGAAATAATAAAATTTAATTTATTAGTACAATAAGGAGATTAACAAAATCGGTTCACTACGTAGGTACTAAGAGCAATTATCATTATATGGCATGATGTATTTTTTCTCATTTTCTATAGTTCACAATCGTCCGCAAGTATGGTTATCCCTGCGAAATACATAGAGTATATACCGAAGATAATTATATTTTGGAGGTGCATAGAATACCCTATGGCAAAAACAATGTCAGTAGAGGAGACAGACCAGTTGTGTTATTACAGCATGGTCTCTTATCTTCGTCGGCTGAATGGGTGATTATGACTCCTGGGAAAGGCTTAGGTAAGATGCTGTGTAAGTTATGGCGTGTCAAGATCTTTGGCAGCAAAATCCAGGATCTAGATTTGTATGCAAATTTAAGAAAAAACTCATTCATAGCCGGTTCTAACAAAAACTTTAAGCCAATTTTTAGAATAGATAAAATATATTACAAAGTCATATAGATCAGTTTTCAATCAATAATTTGAAGTTACATAAGATGCTTTTGATATTGTGCTTATGTCTTGTGACTAATGTTATTAACAATGTATTTTATATTGTATTATCATATATTACTCTGTAACAACAATTCCTTTTAGCGTACGTGTTAGCAGAAGCCGGTTACGACGTGTGGATGGGGAATGCCAGAGGAAATACGTATTCAAGAGGTCACATTTCCCTAAAACCTTCATCATCAGCCTTTTGGAAATTTAGCTGGCATGAGATCGGTTTTTACGATGTACCCGCCATCATAGATTACGTTTTAAAAGAGACTGGAGTTCCCAAAATACAGTATGTAGGTTTCTCTCAGGGAACAACAGCTTTTTGGGTAATGATGTCTACAAGACCGGAGTATAACGAGAAAGTATCAGCAATGCAAGCGCTTGCACCCGTGGCATTTGTTGGTAATATTAAGAGTCCGCTGGTCAGAGCCCTAGCGCCTTTTACAAATTCTCTAGAAGTAAGTTCAGCTAGCAAGATATTTGTTATGTTTTTAGTTAGGAGAACTAAATCTTGTAGGACATGAATAAAATTTGACACACTAGTTAATAATGCATTTGTTAATAAACTTGTACCTGAAGATTTGATACAAACACTTAAAGTAAATTAAATGGAGTAATTATTAAAGTCTTAAACAGTTTTTTTGATATAAATGCCTACAATTATATTAAGTTTCTGAAAATATATATGTAATTATTCTTATATAATTAATCTAAAATCTGTGCTTGTTTCGATAAAATTTGTCGAACAATATTTTTTTTGTTAAGAATAGTGTGGGTTATACATAAACACTTAATTACTTTTGCAGACAATTTTGGGTTTAATCGGAGCAAATGAATTACTAGCAAATGGAGTTATAAACGATATAGCTGGAAAAACCTTATGCCACGAGAAAGCTATCACACAGATTTTATGCACAAACTTACTGTTTCTCATGTGTGGATACGATGAAAGTCAACTGAACAAAGTAAGATATTGTAAAACGTTAGCACGTAGATATTATAAACTTTTTTACATTAAACTCTTTTGTTTCAGACCATGCTTCCGATAATCCTAGGCCACACACCAGCTGGTGCTTCTACGAGACAAATGATTCATTTTGGCCAACTGTATAAATCGAATAAATTTGCTAATTTCGACCACGGGTGGCTTAGAAATAAATACATATATGGAACATTTAAACCTCCAGAATATGACTTAAGCGCCATTAGGACTCCAGTTTTCCTCCATTATGGAGATAACGACTGGCTATCAGCGCCAGACGATGTTGACAAATTATTCCATCAAGTTGGTTCCGTGGTAGGGAAATACAGAGTGCCACACGACAAATTTAACCATTTAGATTTCATTTTCGCCATTGACGCTAGAACACTCGTATATGATCGTATTATAAAAATTATGTCACGTTTTAATTAATAAACAGCTGTTTCGAAAAATGTTTTATTTAAATAGGACAAAACAATGTACAAGACGAAAACGTTTTGGTATTAACTTCACAATACATTAGTAGAGGATTCCTGAAAAAAAAATAACTATAAATCTCTGACTTACACATTAGGGATGATTTTCAAAATAGTGCTGTAAATATTACTCTAAGTCTGCATTTACAAATTAAATGGATAAACGGGGAACTTATCCAGTTTTTCATTCATAAATCGTCGTACATGATAGTATTGAACTATTTAAAAACTTGTGAAAAGTATACTAATTATATTTTCTAGTCAATCTGAGATTATTAAATATTTTTAATACTCGAATAGGTATTTAAGAACACTATTCAAATCAATAAGATGTGTTCAGATTTATTGTAATTAAAAAAGAAATTATCGAACCGAGGTCTCCTATAAATACTTACAAAAACAGAGTCGTTCAAGGAAGATAGTGATGATATTTTAGAACAAGACGGATTTGATCTACAGCAACTCATTTTATGATATGATGCATCTATGTGTATCTTTTCCGAACTCAAACGCTTACTATTTGCTATTCTCATCTCTCTTTTTACAATAGTACCAAAAGTATCATGAACTGTAAAAAAAATAATGTAATCTTAAGCTCGAATCAATCTCTTCTTACATATTATAAATTCAGGTTTACCTTTGGCCAGTATCTTTACTGGATCTTCATGTTTACTGCATATGTTTTTATCTATTTTTTCATCATTAAATGGTCCGTTTGTTTTATGTAAAACTTGTAAAAGGGAGACTTTTCTGAATTTCTATAAGAGAACAAGAGTTTTAAATCGAATTCCGATGTAATTACAATGAAATATACTACATTTACATTATATTGTACCTCATTTTGACAATTTTTTAAAGTAATCACAATCTCTGAATCAACTTGTTGGGTTAATCCAGTGTCTTTTTCGTCAAAATATGTTTCGTATGGCTTCGGTATCACAGCAGTATGAGTGTCAGAAATAATCATTGGTATATCTGATATATTTCGATTCCTGATCATCTGTCGCAGTTCTAATTTGAGTGAAAAGTTTTCACTTTTAAGTCGTTTCAATTCATCGTTTTGTACGTTGAATCGTTGTTGTAAGTATTCTAAATTATTTTTACATAAATTTAATTCCGCCTCGTCAGTATCACAAGCGTCACATCCGAAATCTAGTGTTTTTACTCTAAATGATGTACATCGACTTAATTTTCTACGTAATGATGCATTGTGCTCTTGAATGTTACTAATTTTATATAATACTTTATCATCAGTTTCAGTGGTTTTATGCTTAAAATTATCTTTGACTTCCTTCTGTCTAAAATTGCTTAACCTGCTTTCTTTTTCTACGTCTTTCGTGCTTGATCTGCAGGTTAGAGAACTAAAATTTATACGTCCGCTTACACAGGGCGATAAATTTTTAACGATTATGGTTTGTTGAACCATTTCATTTTGCCAAGCCTTTGCTATATTGTGAACGCTTTCATTACTGGTACTGGAAGTATTAATGTCTTCAGCTTTAGGTATCTTAATATTAAATATTCTTTCTATTATAATCTTCCACATCATTTTAATGCTCTTAAGTGCTTCTAAACATCGTTCACATGGCCAATGAGCTGTTTCAAATTCCTCCTGAGAATAATATATTATAATAATAAGACATAGTTTGCAAAGCTCTTGTGTATCTAAAATATTTTAAATAATATTACCTCGTCAAAATATTTTTCATGGGCTGCATCATTTCTTAAACATTCTTTCATGCCATGACACGATGAGCAGATACTATCTAGTACAAGTTTCGATTTACAATCTGGATGACAACGGGGCGAACCCTTATTATAGAAAACAAATATTTTTATTAGTTATTCCTAAAACGATAAATTTACTATACTTAGGCTAATATTACCCTTCCACGACCTCTCCAAGTCATAGTTTTTAAGAAACTTGTTATTGTACAAACTGGGAGTACGCAAATGGGCATGTTGCACTTTATCCAATCCCTGAAGTAACGCCCTCGCGTTTGGTTATCATGACTCCATGCTCTAAGGTCGTGGCAAGATTCATATGACTTAATTTTTCCTTCGTTACGTGACAATAGTTTAAGCTTGTTTCTTTCCGTTAGAAACATTGAATTTTGTAATCACAAACATAAGATTTCTTTATGATATCTGCAGTTCACCTTGCTATCATATTTATTAAAACAAAAATTTTGAAATAGAATTACTGTTGTTACATTATTACAATTAGTAAATTTTCCACAGACTTCATATACAAATTGTGTCACAAACATCATTTAAAATATTCATGAGGTTCTTTGTACCAAATACATATTAAATGATATTATACATATATGAAATTGCTGGCAAGATATGCAAATAATATCTATAGACAAATAAAACACAAACATTTAAATTGACGTTCTGTTCAAAATCATTCCGTCTGGATTTCTGATGTCAATTAAAAATATTTGATATTTACATTATTTACAGTCTACAATAAATAAGAAAAATAATAATTTAAATTGTATAATTATGCCTACAATGGATGGCAGTGAAAAGTAGCCATTAATTTTTATGCCTATATGCTTAGAAAAATTATATTTATTGATAGTGGTTAAAGTTTTCGGCTATGTCTTTTATCACGAAAAGGGAACGAGTATTCAATGAATACGACTTATTTGACTTACCGGCTAGGAATGAAGGTAAACTGAAAACGTATGCATCATGTACGGACGCAAGAGCTTGGTCCCACTTCTGTTCAGATAAAACTGAGCACTTGGTTGAAATTATAAAGCGAAATAATGAAACTGTGCGTCCTAAATACGTACCGACTGATGTCATCGTCAACACTCTGATGACGGTGAAGAATGCGGAAATAGCAAGATTGAGGCGTAAGATTGACGAATTTGAACAAATGATAGCAGCCTACGATCAGCTGGAACTTACTTGTGAACAAAAATGTGAAATTGCAAACGCGGTAAGTTTAAATATGTTAAATAGGTAACGCTGTAAGTTTAAATAGAAGTAGTTTTTTATTTTAATATGAAATCCATTGTTTTATTTCAGCACGCCGCGATAAAAGCGGCCAATAAAGAGTTGGATGAAATGGTGAGTTTTAAGCATTTGGCAGGTGTTTCATAGAAGCTTATCAAATTAAGCTATAACTTTTTTTTCTTATTTCAGTGTTTGGACCTGGATCTTTCTGGATACACAGAGGTTATTTCTTATAACATTTTAAATATCAATGAATATGAAAAATTTCATACTCTGAACTTTATTGTTTCAGGGCGTTGATTCTGAGGCTTATGAGGTAATTTTCATAAAATTATATCTTTTTTAGGGTAAATTATAATATAAGTAACTATGTAAGCCATAGTTAAGGTTATTATTAATGTACTTTTGGCTCCTTTTCTATGAAGTAATAATATAATTAAAACGCCATTTTGTGTTTCAAATTATAGCCAAGTTTATAAAATTAAATCAAAAATGGGTGACGGGTCCATAACGATACAAGCCAGTTATGTTTCGATTATAATGTTCAAATTGTTTATAAAACAATTTTGTGACGAAGATACTAATTTACTGATAAGATTTATCATAATTTTACCATTTTAAAGCTGCTTATATTTTTTCCTTACTAGAGTTATCAAATATAATTTATAAAATATGTCGTTTTCGAGAAAAAAGTATTCCAGTTGGAATACAATAATATTTTTATATTCTCAGAATCTCTTTATATTAATTTGAATAATTTTTCAGACGGGAAAGTCACGAGGCGATGAGGTATTTATAAAAATTATATTTTAATTTTATTAAACCATATTTATTAATAAGTATTAATAAATTGTAATCAAATACCGCAAAATCAATCAATATATTATGTTGTAAGTTAAGTGTAATATTTATTTAATAGTAATTTCTTTTCATAATTTCATATACAGTGTAAACTCTATATAACGACACTGAAGGGACCGTGCATTTTAGTGCGTTATAGAGAGTTGCCGTTAAATAGAAAGAAGAAAAATCAGAATTAGAAAAAGACAAAGTTTATTTCAGACTAGTGTTAGTACTTATGTACGTACAAAAGAATGTTATACTTTTGAGATTTTGTGAGCAACTTTTTATGTTAACGTATAGGCAATACAAGACTCCTACTTATGGTCAAAAACCGTCGACACGTTTAAGCAATTTGTAATTGTAAACAAAAGAACGAATTTCTTAGAAAGTTCGGTATGCATGATAGGGACAGTCGAGTTTATTGCTGGCTAGGATAACAAAGCGACAAAGGAACGTACACAGCTGCACAGTTTTTACTAATTTTAGCAACTTAAAAGGTACTTTTATGACTTAATTGTTGTCGTTATTGAGAGTGGGTGTGCCGCTATGTAGAGTGTATCATTGTATGGTAAACAAGCTAAACCAACCAAAGTCAAATGATTTCGACGCTTTAGAGAGTTTGTCGTTAAATCGAGTGTCGTTATATAGAGTTTACACTGTATTAATAAATTATTTCTCAATTACTTTATCTTTTTTTGCAGTCCACAAAATACTCCAGTGAGGTAAGAAAGATACCTTTTAAATGTAATTAAATTTGAAACTCATTAAAATAACATATCTTCACAGGTCGAGAAGTTTAAGGAGAAAGAAGTAGAGAAAGAGAAAGAGAAAGAGAAAGAGGTATTTCAAGCTTGTTTATTAAGTATGTATGTACATTAATATAATCCTTTCATATAATTTTAAATAATTAATGTATTTTTAGACTGCAAAATCTGCAGGCGACGAGGTAACTGGACCAATATTAATCTATATAATGTTTATGTTTTGTCAATAAGTATATAAATGGATATTTAGATATGTAAATAAATTTCTAGTGGATTGTGGAAAAAGAGCCGATGTCTAAAATGGAAGCTAAAAGTAACCAGATAGGATCTCCTCCTTGCGTATGTGATGCAAGCACATGTTTGTATCAACCTATCAGAAATATAAATATAATAATAGAGGCTTTTTTTGACATAAGATATACAGTTACTTTCATAAACTAAGAGATTATTTTCTTTTTAAAAGTAATTGCATTTCTTAAGCCCGAATTAAAGGCCTCATTGTATATGAATATTAATATAAATAAACATAAAAACTAATTGGATGTTAACCCATTTCAGCTGCTCATGACAGCAGAATTGATGAAATGAAAGAACTGATTATAAACAAGGACGCGAAATTAAGTGCTATGCAGAATACTATAGCGGTGATGCATTTTTTCATGGTGTTTGTAAATTTATGATCAATAAAAAACACAACACATTGTTATTTTTTTACTTTAGGTCATGGAGAACGACGTATGTGAACCTTATTGCATATACGCTCATATATATACAGCTCTGGAAAAAATATTTGGAATTTTATGTCAAAACAAGAAGTACAAACAATATTTAGATTTATTGGTAAGTCATAAAATATAAATTATACATTTTCTTTTGATATTTCATTTAAATAAAGTCTTTATTTTACAGACTGCTGGAAAAGACACCAGATGTATAGACATTACAGGCAAAATTTTATTTAAAATGAAAGTATTAGAGAAATTTAGCCTCGCTCTGATAGCTCCTTGTACACAGGAACATTCAGCGCACGAGGATTGTTCATGTTATAGAGCTGAGATTCTAACACACGTAGAAACCACATTTGCTTTAACATCACTGGAAAATAATAAACCCAATATAGATATAGATAGTAAAAGAGCTCAACTAGTTGCAGACATCATGCAGCATCAGGAAATGCAAGAAATTTTAAGCAAAGAAGATATAACATCAAGAAATGAAGATGAGCAATTGGACGATCCTTATAATATTGACAATTATAATATAGACGCTGAAAATATAAATCGATTAAAAAATTTACAAGCAAACTATGACGACTTGTTAAATTGCTACGAGACTTTGAAGCATGAACGAGATAATATGTTTATACAGTGCCAAAAATATATGAATTTAGAGCAGGAATGTCATTGTCTACAAAATCAACTCCAAGAGTATAACCAAATGTGGAAAGAAAAAGAAATTTTCAAAAAACGTTCAGAAGATCTGGATAAGTTAAAAGAAAATTATTATATCCTTACTGAGGAAACATTAAACTTAGAAACAAAATTAAAAGCTGAGCAAGAAATTAATAAAATAAAATGTGAAGCTATAGATGAACTCAGAAATGAGAATGTTAGGTTAGAGAAAAAAATTACAGAAGCCTCTTTAATGTTCGAAAAACAAAAAAATAACTTAGTGTGCAAAGTCAAAGAATACGAGTGCAAAATAATGTGTCAGGAACAGCAAATAAAGAGTTTATCCCAACAAATAGATAACTTTTTAGAGCAAGAAATTAATAAAGTAAGTTCATATACAGGAATGATATTACCTTTTAAGTATCATAATAATTTCTCACATTATTGTCTAACAATAATTTAAAATATGTGCAAGCGACATTACATTTAATTGTTCCAGACACCAACACCGGAAGAAACTTCACGTTCCTTAGAGCTTCTTGACAATATCGAAGCCCAGAAGGAACAAATTAAAAATCTCAAAGACGCGATATGCTGCAATGAAGAAGAAAAACAATATCTTCAGGAAGAGTACCAAAAGAAACTTGAACTTATTAATGAACTCAAGTTTGATATAGAGGATTTAAAAGGTTTTTCTTATGGTTTTAAAGTTGTAAACATTGTATGGAATTTTACAACCTATTCATTAATATTTATTAAGCGTTTTTGTTAGCTAAGGTGGTAGAAAACTATTTGATATATTTTGAAAGTTATTTAAAATATATATACATAGATATATCCAAGTAAAGAAGAACGACTATAATTTATTTATCATGATATTTATTCATTTGGGAAAACATATTGTAGTGCTTCTAGAATTCTTGTAATTTTTTGGTCAATGCTTCATAGTTTACAATAAGATATGCGTAGACTAGTAAAAACTACAGGTTTTAAGACTTATAAATGTAGAATAAAAATTATAATAATGTAATAAAAAAAAGAGTGAAGTAAATCTTGGATATCTTGTAAGAAGATTACATAGATTTGATAGTTACAGCATAAAAGAATAAGACAAGATAAGCATCTTGTATTTCGTGACTAGTACACTTTGGTTACTCTTATGGCAGCAAATATGATGAAATCCCTGTTTTCGCTCTGTACATGTAAACGTGTTAGCTATAACCTTTAAATTATTTTTTTAAGGTAAATATGAAACAGCAATGCAGAGAAACCTTTATTTAGAAGAATATTTACAAGAATTTCAAGATCAAATCAGTAAATTGGAAGATCAAAATACTCAGCTCAATCATGACATAGATACAAAATCAAAGGCAATAGAAAATTTGAATACCATTTTGTCCTGTAAATCTCAAGAAGTAAATAATTTGATGGATGAAGTTGATCAAAAACGTAACGAAAATAAAGATTTGTTCAATAAAATAATAGATATGGAAAAAAACTTTAGTAGCAGTTTAACATCACTTAAAAATGAAAAAAGAGTTGCTTTAAGTTCTATTCGTTTAGCGAAACAAGAAAGTTTGGAAATTTTAAAAAGTATTCAATTTGATGACTTACAAAAACAACCGAGCAATACTGAAAATAATTACGATGAAGTGAATAGTAATATAGATATACCGACTGTTACAAAAGAGTCCTTAGACACAGAGAATATTAATGAAAATTTATTAAACGAAGTTCAGGGATTACGAGACATTCATTTTGAGAGTATACAAAGTTTACAAGATGAAAATAGGAACATAAAAAGATCTTTGGATGTAGCCAAAAAAAGCAGTATAGTTTTAGAATCTAAACTCAAAGACTTTGAAGAAATTAAGAATAAGTTACACAAATTGCAAGAGGATAACAATAAGCTAATTGATGAAAACGAAGGTCTTAAACGAGATTTGGACTTAAAAAATGACGAAATTCATGGTATGTTACATGTTGTTGAGCTTACTAAGAAGAATAGTGACATCTTAATAGATCAGTTACAACAATCTGAAAATATACATGACGAATTTAATAAATTAAATAAAGCATACCATAATTTAATTGGTACTAAAAATGTCTTGGAAGAAAAAGTTTTTCTAAAGGATCGTAAGATTCAAGAACTTCTTAAAAATATAAGTAATTTAGAAGAAGAAAATAATCGTAAAAACTTGGATCTTATAAAAATTAAGTCTATTGAAAAAGAATTAATTGATTTGCATGACAAATATTCAGAATTATCTGAGGAAAAGCAAAAATTGTTGGAAGACTTCGATAATAAAACTTCTGAAATGAATAGTCTCTATAATAACTTGGAAAAAGTTATAGAAGAAAATCAAATTCTAAATGATAATATAAAAACATTGCAGTTCAGAGAAACATCAGCAAAAAGTAATCTCTCTGCCCTACAGAATGAAAATGAAACTATTAATAATAATTTCCAAGCTTTAAAAAAAGAAAGCGCAGTTTTATTGGAAAAGATTAAATTTTATGAGCCTTTAGAGACTGAATTAAATGAATTAAAAAGAGCATACAAACAAACTATTATAGAAAAAGAAAAATTGCAGCAGAATTTGAATGAGCAACTGAACGATTTACATAAATTAGAACAAGATAATAATCAAAAAGAAGAAATACTTGAGAGTGTTTTAATGCAAGCTCGAGATAAGGTAAAATATAAAAGAAGAAATATTAATATTTTAATAATTTTATACATAAAACGCTTATTTTTATAATTACAGAAAGACAATTATGATGAAGTTAAAAAGGAAATAGCTTTGTTGAAAGAAGAAAAGCAGTCTCAACACAAAAGAATAGATGATTTACTAAATAAACTCGAAGAATCGGTAACATTTTAAAATAACCTAAGATCCCTTTTTTTAATAATAATAGGCTTTTTTGACTTCGAAATTTTTGCAGGACTATTTAATAAACACCTTAAATGAAGACATTCTTGCGAGAGATAAAAAAATTACCACATTAGAAAATCATATTAATGAATTAGAAGACGAAATAAGAAATTTGCATAAAGATTTAGAAAAAGTCGTAGAAACAGGAGAAGAAATAAAACATTTGAGTTACGAGAAATTGGATCAGTGTCTGAAAACTGTAGAAGCTCATCGTAAGCTAAATTAACTAACTCTTAACATGTTTTTTAGAAGTAGTAGCACTTTGAGTTACTTAATTGTTATTTATTTTTTCAGAATCGAAGGCTACACATAATATTAAACTAGAATTAACAAAATTACAAGATGAAAAATCATATCTCGAAAGTCAACTTTCAAATACAAAACTAGAGTCTGAACAATCCATTCAAGATAAATACAAACTTATTGCTCAAATTGAACATCTCCAAAATGAGAGACTTATTTTGATATCAGAAATAAAACAATTAGAACTTAAAAGTACTGGGGACAGTATTTTAACCCCTTCGAGCAAAATAAATGATATTGTGACATCTCTTAATCGCATTAGCAAATCGATAAATAATAAAAACACTTCTTTGGAAAAAACTCTATTAAATGTACAAGCTTCTTACCAGCTACTTAAAACGAAAGCTAATGAAGCTAAAATTTTAGCTGAAAAAGAAAGACAAAAAATTTTAGACGAAAAGGAAGAAGCCAAGGCCGCTAGAACACGCCTTGAACAACAAGTAGAATATTTTGAAAATAAATTGAAAGAAGAGGAAGTTAATCATGAAAATATGATTCGAGACTTAGAAAGAGAAATGTTAAATCAAACTTTAATATCTGATAAAATGAAACAGTCAAAAGAAGATGAAATCCTTAAATTAAAAAATGAGATTTCAATTTTACAAAAGAAAATAAAAGAAAGCAATGAAAACAATGAAAATGAAAAAATAAAATACGCTGACATCATAAACGGCTTAGAATTAACCGTTCAAGAAAAGATAGATAAATGCCACCTTCTTGAGGATAATCTCAAGAAGTTTAATAATAAACAAATGAGTGATTTCGGCAATCAAACAAATTTGTTAGATAAAAAAATTAATTTGGAAGAAAAATCAACACAAACGAATTTTAGTAACTCAAAAGCAACCCAAAATGACATTGGTTTCTCATTTCATGGCAATAAAGCACATAAATATACAATGTATAAATTACCGGATCCCTCTGTCAATGTAAATGATAGATCTGACAATAATAATATGAAATCTGATTCGATCTCTACCCCAAGACACCTAAATGAAGTTCAAATAATGTCAGCCGCGGTTGAACCAAATATAGATGTTGTGAAAGATATATATATTAATTTTAAAATAAAAAGACTAGGTACCAGCAAGGTAGAGCAATGTTCAATCAACTTATCAAGAGAAAATAAAACACAAATTGATAATCAAGAAACTATAAGTTTAAGTAATGAGCTTTTAAGGCATTACGCTCCCGAGATAACTCCTGGCTATAAACCACTAATTCCCCAAAATAACAACATTGTTAGTATTTATAATACAACACTTAAAGCACCAAGTCCAATTGAAACAAAATCACACAATAAAACGTTTTGGAATTCTAAATCGCTGACCGGTTCAAATGAAAACATTAATATCGATCACATTGATGAAAGTGTAAATAAGGATAACGAAGTAAGAGAGACTAGTCCAGTAATTGACTCTCAAACAGATAAAGATTTCTTCGTTATTTATACAGACACAGAAAGCGTTTATGACTACCAAAGTGGAAATAAAAATGAATCACCACAATCCTGTAATTTACCATTTGACAATGAAACTGCTACTTCAATTGAACCTCTCAGCATTGCGTTAGCCGAAAGAAAAGATTTTAGACGCAAAAGTAATCTTATTCCAAAATATGAATACGAAGACAGAGATGACGACAGCATAAAACCAAGATTACATATAAAAATGCCAAGAGTAATGGGCGGCAGCCCTTCAACAATAACATCCATAGCTGATAAAAGATCACTAGATTCATATACAAAAGGTATATATTTGTCACCTACCCGAGCAGTATACTCAGACACGAATATTAGTAGTAGTAACAGTAATAACATTCACCAAGACCTATTGACCGTGAAAAGTAGATTGAAAGATGTCATTCTAAATAAAACTTCGACGAGCCCTGTTTTAAACGGACATGGCGAAAAGCAAATAAATAATAAGAAGAAAACAGACCGAAATACCAAGCAACGTTATGAAAAGAAACCCGAATTATCAGAGGAGGAATCACACCATAATTTAATTCGAAATAATGGTGAAGTTTTAAGCAAGACATTAAATAACCATTTACATAGACATGGTAACGATTTTAATGTTGAAAGTAATAAAGGTTTGCAATATATTTTAAATGCAGTGCAGAACGAATTTCAGTCTAATAATTTAGAACAATATAACAATAGCAGAGCATTACCTAAAAGTTACAGTGACCAACAAATTTACAATAGTAACTGTGTTAGTCCGGCTAAACAGTTAAGTTCAAACTTGTCATCTATTGAATATAGAACAATGTCAACTTTCAGTCCAAAGCTTTTTAAGTCAGTCAGAGATTATGGTACATTAGCAAAGCTAAGTACGGTAGAGGACTATGAAAATAAAATTCAACAACTTACGAAAACCTTAGAAAATATAGAAAAAGATTACAAGAAGAAAATCGATGCTGTTAAAATGCAATATGATTGTAATGTTAAAAGTATTATAAATGAACACAATCAAGGAGTTGCAAGCATTCAAAGTTTACACGAGGAAACGTTACACGACATTGTGAAGATTCATGAGAACGAAATTGAAAATTTAAGATCCATGAGTATAGAAGCAATGCGTAAAGCGGAGAAACTGGAAAAAGAAAACCAATCTCTTAAAATGAAACTAAAACTTCAATATCCAGAAAAAGTTGATGAGGTAATTAATCTATATATATAAAATTGAATCCCCTTTTCCCTTGGTCACGGCATGACGTGACATGATGATGAATGGCTGGACCGATTTTACTAATTCTTTTTTTATTGTGTTTGTTATTATAAGGAGAAGGTTCTTATGTAAGAAAAAATTACGAAAATTATTAGAAAAAAAATTAGAATATTTCACATCTTTATTAAAATAATGTGTCACTTGCAGCAATATTCACGTACATAGTTAGATTAAAGCATTATAATAATAAACACTTGGTTTTTGGAATAATTTTGATTTGTTAATCATAATAATGATTATTTTGATTTATTAATAATAATATTTTTTTAGGAACCAAAAATGTTAAGTCACGAAGGTAAAAGAAAGAAAAATAAAGCACGTATAGAGGAGAGATTGCTAACAAAAACTAATATAGAAGCATACAACGTAAGACCAAAACGTCGGTCTCACGGACCCTGCACTTGTTCTCTTGATATGAATATATCTGATACAATACGCAACATTTTCGAGCAAGTCGATGTTGAACAAAGAAAGAATGCGGAGCAAACATATTTAAGGTACATCGCTAATAAGATCTTGGGTGCCAATGTTGAGGTAAGAAATTTAAATGGTTGTTATTCACATTATCCTAAATATTACTTTTCCTTTTATACTTAACTAAAAAATCACTTTAATATTATTTTCACTAGTCTCTGGATGCTCAAGAATTATCATTTCTTCATCTAAAAGTTTGTCACACATGGAAAATGAAGTTAAATAAAGAAGAAGCTATTCAAAAAAAGATTGACTCTCTAGAAAACGAATTGATTAACAAACAACGACAAACACAAAAGCATAGTAAGTTTAATATAAAACTTATTTATAGTGTGTTAATATCAGTACCGACAAAACAATAACACTTAATAATATAAACAGTGGCTGAACTTGATCGTAAAGTAGCTGAGGAGTATAGACGGTTACAAGAGGTAAGGGAAGCCGTGTGCAAGACTCCTCCTGAAACGCGTGATGACAGTCCTATGGAGGAGTCAATTCAACGACCCTGTACTACCAGAAAAGAGATGTACGTACTTAATTATACGAAAATATACTACTAATTACCTACTTAGCCTTCCTTTACAATGATTGTCTTTGTTCTCATATATAGTTAGCAACTAAATAAACTTCACTATACTCTAGCCACATTCGATCAATTAGGGTTGATACAATCTTAATAAAAAACACTATTACAACTATGTTCATTATAACACAATTTCCTGTTTAAACACAAATAATTTAATTTAATATAGAATACAAAAAAATTATTTAGCCGGTCAATACATAATTTACATGAAATTTAGCTTAAAATAAAAATTTAAAAATCTTTTATTACCACTACAATATTACTACAAAACTAACAACCCTATATTTTAATACTGACGTTAAGAAATCGCAGGTTTGTAACATTTGGAGTGTTTTTTAATAATAAATATTGTATTTGTATTTATAATAAAAATATATACTAATACACTATACTAATAAACTACCATACCAACAGACGTTGCTTTTTCCAGTATTAGAGCAATTGTAATCTCAAACCTCCCATTGACCCATTAAAATTTACACAAAATTTAATCTAAATAAGTCCTACCGTTTGGGTGGCGATAGATAAAGTTAATAAAGCAAATTATACAACTACGAGGTAATTTCTGATATCATTTTAAAATTGGAGGTATTATTATTGAGATCTACATTATTCCAGAATATCATAAGTATTATAATTATATCTAAGAATGCGCTTAGTGTTTTGTCTTAAATATTTTATTATTAATCATCAAAATTAATTTTTATTAACATTAAAAATTATTGTTGTACATATTTCTAAAAATGTTTTGAGCATCTGCCTGACGTTGGTTGCTAAGCAACGCTTTGTTATTAAACATTCCACATCGAATTTGGCTGGAGTATAATTACATCGACTACCTTGAATTAATTAATTATTTTTCGTTTTAGGTGTAATTGCAATTCGGTTAGTTGCAATATAACCTTAGGAACCAGACGTTCTGCAGGGGACTTACAACCGCAAATGTCAAGACCAGGTTTAAAACTAAAACGTACAAAAATGGAAAGTAATAGGGTAAGGAGTTTATACAAAGTTTTTGCCGTTTATTCAACTTACAAAATAATGAACCTAACACGATTTTCGTTTACAGGCCGTGCTTGCTAAGTTGGACGCCGATGACGAAAGAGACAAAAAACTATTAAATGACGAAACTCCTACTAGACTGAAGCGCTCTCACGATCGTCAACATTTTCGCATTTACAGAAAAAGAGAAATGTAACAAGAGTAACTTAAAATATAATATTAATGTAAAAGCATTAATATGATAAAAAAATACACCGTTTACAAGAACCGGCGTCACTGTGGCTGTTGTGAAATTACAAATGATTTTTGATTTATTTTACAAGTGTTTTATAAATTATTTATATGTATTTATTTATGTGTATGGTGAGAAATTTATAATGGTATAAAATATTTAAAATTTTATTTCGTTTTATTGTTAACATAAGAAATTGTGATACATTAAAAACTATACACCTATATCCAAAAGATCATTTGGATTCACACATCGGGTTCCTATAAGTAACAATGGGTGGACTGTAGACAGCATTTTCAACATTGTAGCCAGCGGCTGCGGATGACTTTATGAAGTTCTGATATTCTCTTCTATCATACATGTCAATTAAAACTTTCCATATAAGAACAGTTGCCAAGCCAATCAACAGGACAGACCCAAGAACACTCCCACCAGCGACTGTAATGTTAAAGCATTATGCTATAGTATCAGTCAACGTTTGCCGCTGATATTTTAAATACAAAAATTTAAAATATCAAAAGATGAAAGATATATTTTTAATTAATAAAAAACTTACTCCACAAATTCACGTGAGATTTCATATCCAATTCGTTTTGGATGATAAGCAAAAGAGAGGATGTGGTAGTTGAATTTGGATAATGATACTTAAAAACCAATATACGTCCGTCATCAAGATATTTTCTGCACCACATCTTGGCCATGTACCAATCGGCTGAGTAAATTTCTGTTTTGTTCACTAATATAACTTCAGTGTCTGTGTGGTTAAATGTCTCATCACAAATCGTTTTATTTGCATTGTAATTACAATAAGCATATTCCTCTAATTCTTTGCATCTCTTTGCGGCCAGCTCCTCGCAATCATCACAAAATTTTCCGGAACATATATTATTGTTAGCCATAGGTTTGCATTTACATTCGCCACATACACAATCCCCGTTCCCTGAACATATCTGGAAGAAAGTAATGAAGTTAATATGGTATTTACATATTACAATTTGATAATTGTCCTTCAAAATATAAGTTAAAAGGCAAAAAAAAATTAATCTATCAAAAACAGTATAAAACTTGAAGAGAAAAAATATTAATTGATTTTAAATCAAAGTGAGGTAAAAAAATACAAAGAAATGCATGTGCATTGACACTCCGATTATAATGAAAACTTTTGTAATAATAGGACATTAATAGTTATTCCATACTCACTTCCTGGGAGTACGGTGCCATACAGTTATTTTCGGGACATTTACAACCTTCACCGGTCCAATGAGGTTCACAGATGCATCTTCCAAAACTGCAGTTACCGTGTCCTGCGCATATCAAACCCCCAGGACTTGGACATGCATTATCATTAAATTCACAGTAAGCTCCAGAAAACCCTTTTGGACATTCGCACTTTCCGCATCTAGAATTTCACAATATCTATAACTTTCTCAGTATAAAATTACCTATAAGGGACTAAAAGTGATAGTCTTTATTTAAATACCTGCAAGTACCAAACATACTACATGGGAAAATGTCATTCTTTGCTTTGCATTTATTTCGATCTCCCGTATCCAGTGAATTTCCGACACATTGACAAATATCGCCAGATCTGTATAAAAAGTATTACTTAATAAAATGAAACTTTGCATATTTAAAGCAATTTTAAATATATAGTTACCTATTTTCATTGCATTTACAAACTCCACATTGATAGGTTCCATTTTCGCTACATAATTTTGAATTTTCTTCACGATTTTTCGCTTTCTCGCATTCACATTCACAATCTATTTCAACCTCAATATTTAATTTTTCGTTTAAAGATAAAGGTCCAATCATAAGAGACTGGGTTACATCTTTGTTCTCTGGACAGGATCTGACAGTCAAAGTGCCTTTAATATTCAAAGTTTTATTATGCTCTACGTTACAGGCACCGCTGCTACAGTCAGGTTCATAATTTAATTCCATGACTGATGGAATATTATAAGCATCTAATGTTATAGTTCTGACTAATTCCTGTAAAAGAAAAATATATTATTTTATTATAATAAGATATAAAAAGTTATCTTCGTAATTTACTTACCAAATATTCCTTTTTTATCATATCGACAATTTTAGAACCAGTTTTTAATTCCACATATTTTGAACCCTGAATTTTCGTCTCTAAAGCTTTATAATCGCGCATGACCTTCTTTTCCACCGCAAATATAATTTTAAAATTATTTTTCGTTGCTATATTATTTATTTGACCAACGGATGGATAATCAAACTTCAAAGACATATCTCCATAAATATTTCCATCAAGATGACACTGCATGTCGTTCTTTAAGACCGCGCCCACAAATTTTCCGTCGCCTGCACTATGATATGTTGAATCGGTGCTAAGTACAATAATTCGTCTCGAATTTTCCCTCCAACCAATTTCCTTAATGCAGACCATTGCTTGCATCAGTGCATCGAAACCAGCCTCTGGATCATCATAATTACTTCCGAATGGGGTTCCGTTTATAGCTCTTTCAAATAATGTCATATTATCCGTCAACGACAAATGGTTTTTGAAAGAATATGACTCAGCCACAGAAATACTGAAATATTAAAAATATTAAGAATGCATATTTACTAAGTAAAACAGAAATGTTTGGAAATATATGACTTACTCAGCATACGGTAAAGCGGGTTTCTCGATAAAACTTCCTATACCCAAACGCACGTTATTAGTGAGTTTGTATAGCTCCTTATAAATCTTGTAACCCTGTTCCATTAATGTTGTGGCGTGGACTTGCATTGTTTTAGAATAATCCATGAGGTAATAAAGGTCTAATGGATAATCAGTAGCAGGTTTGTAAGACATCATGAAATCAACCGGTACACCAGGACGAACCTTTATTTTGATATTCTGTGGTCTAAATTGAATCGTTTTCGTTCCATCCTGTCCAGTATTAAAATTTTCGTCTGATACTATGTCTTTATTAAACTCTGGATCATAAACAGCTTCATCGCACCAGGTAGCGTTAGCAGGTAAAGTACTTTTGGACTGACATCTCCGTCCCGAATGATTTTTCTGTAAAGTTAAAGATTCTTATTATTTGTTCCTTAAAGGTTGTTTAAAACATAAATTTAATACTAACAGCCGCACACCAAACGCATCTATCAAACGCGTAACCAATACACCCGCCACAGGTATCAAAATTGTGGCAATTCGATTCACAAGATATTAATGTAAAACAACACAATACTAAAATTATTTGATACAAAAAATGCATTTTATTGTTCAATCTTATTTTACTACTATTAACTTGTAAATATGAAGTTAAGACTAATGGGTAATATGTATCAAGGAAAACACGAATCCATCATCCTTGACTGTATGTTTCTGACTGAATTATATCTATGTATAAAATGTTACTATTTCCTTAATGTTATAACAGGTAACCAAATTACATATTTCATTTATTTTTGAAAGAATATGTTTTTGTTTTAATAACATTTTGATAACGAGATCTAAGATTTTCGCGAGTACTCATTTAAATGAAACTAATATTTTCGGATTTACTACGCTTTTTTTTATTTTTGATTATTAAATACTTACTCCCAGCTTTTAAGTTAAGTTTCTGCTACTTTACAGCAACCGTGATCACCGGCACACGAGATGTGAGTGGCTGTCACTCGGTTTTGTTATTTTATCACCTACCGCCATCGATTTCTCAATCTTCTGGCGTACCGCTCTGGCTGCCGGCAGAATGCGCTTACGATGTCTCGAGGTCCTGCGGTATGGTCACGGAAAAAAAGGTACATATTTTAAATACTGATCAGTACAATTATATGGAAAAGCAATATTTATGAAAGTTAATAAAATGAAAAATAGCCTTATTTCGTATAAGGATTTTTAATTAAAAGAATATATTTTATACATACATATATTGTGGTTTTATTTTGTTAACACTTAATTAGTGTTGGAGATAACAATGGCTTTAAATAGATTTCAATGTTATTTTCCTTTAGTGGGCACTTTAATGTAATATGCGAATTAAAAATGGTACGTTCATTATTTTTGATGTATATACTACAACATTAATAAAAAGTACTTATAAGTACTTTTAATGAAATGCTAATTAATTTTATAACTCGATAAATAGATAGATAGATAGATATAGATTTGACGTTTATATCCACAACCAAAATTTATTTAGTTTTAAGAAATCCTTATTATACGCTGTAAGTGAGTAGTACATATATTAGTATGTTGTTACTATACGTTTATTTTTAAAAATTATTTTTATTGGCTTATAATTATTTATTTTGTTTTTATTGCCTGTGTTGTATTTATATGGCCTTAAACTTTATTAGTCTATGTTTGTGCTAGCTTAAGTTTTTAATAGTATTTAAGTTTTTAATATTACTTAAGAGCTTTGAATTTAATTTAACAGTGCTGTAAATGCCTGTAGTGGTTTATCACACTGCGCTGGTCCGTGTACTGTTATTACATAAGTGTTATTGTGAATATGCCGATGGTTTTTCAAATAAATAAATAACTCAACCGTAATAAAATTCGTCCATCCCATTTGGTCCAATACGAATAAAAATATCTTTATATATATAATTCTTCTGTGAGTGTTTATGTCACTGAACTTCTCTCAAACGACTGGACGGATTTTGATGAAATTTTTTGTGTGTGTCCAAGGGGATCTGGGAATGGTTTAGATTCACAATTTTGTTCGCTGGACAATGTTTTTTTAATAAATTTTTAATTTATTAGTAGTTGTTGATACAAACGTTTTTTTGACATTAGATTTGACAACTAACTAATATGTCAATCATTCTGTCGCACTTCAAAACAGGGAGATTTTTGGCTTTAATAGGTAAACTCCAAAAATATAAATAAAAAAACGTAACAGATATTTCTTGATTATAGGGCGATACGAAGTTCGCCGGGTCTTCTAGTGTACATATAATATTTAGCCATAATAAGATTAAAATTTCATTATTAAACAACCAAAATAAAAAGTGGGTGTTTTTTTTAATAACACTTTTTGTAAATTCTTTTTACTTTAACATACCAAACAAAATTATTAACACATAAACACTTGTGCCTCAGATTAAAAAGCTAATTTATTCTTTTATACATATATGTATTTCAAATTTTAAATGGGAAATTGGATAGATTTTTTTTTATGAAAACAATATATTTTTTAAATGCGATTATATTTTTCATGTTTTATATATCAATGATGAGTCTCTTATGAAGGCTTCATATGGCACTTTTATTTTCAATCAAATAGATTTTTGTTCTTGCTGTGTTCAATACTATTAACATTTTTTTACATAAAGGTTGTTATTTATTTTTTAACGAAATTTGTTTTTTAATCGACAAATTTTTATTACAATTTTATTAGAAATTTGGAATACTTTTTCATTTAATAAACGATTTTTATTTGCCTAATTTGAATTTACGAGTACTGGGTTATTTTGATTACATTTATATTTTGTACTAAAAACTTAATATGTATTTTATAGACAGCTTTATATGAAGTCCGATTAGTTTTAATTAAATATAGAATAATTTTCCTTAAATTATTAGTTTCCTCATTTGATCTGAAATGCTTAGTTTAACATGATCCATTATTTAATTCTGTTCAAAAAACTAGAAATATGCGAGTGATATTTTTTGCAACAATTTGTTTTATTTTACGATATTCGTCATCTATAGACCTGTGCAAGCAGCATAAAACCTGCCACGACTGCATTAGGGATGCCAATAAGTGCGTTTGGTGCGACACTGTGAGTATTATAGTTATTTTTAAATAGTTTTACACCTCGTTCATATTAGGTAAAAATAAATAATAAACGTCACTTTTTATAGCTTCAGGTATCTTTGCGTTAATTCATAAAAAGGTTTTTGTATGTACATAAGTCTTGAAAAGTAGGATCTCGATAAATCCATTCCTCCTTCCTCATACGTACATCAGAGGATTGAAATAGCTTGCCTGCGTCTGTGTTTCCTTTAAAACATTATTTGGCCGTCTTCAAGAAGAGTTAATATGATGTTATTGAGATAGTTCACAACTTACGATTTCATTTCCACCTTCTTAGGGGTGGAATAACAGTGAAACACTATCCACTTTACATTAAAAAACAAACCTATTCTCTCTGACTAAATATTGCACAAACATAAAATTTTAAATTAAATAATTATTTCCTTCTCGGTTTAGACAACATTCTCACTATACAGATTTAATTCCATTTAAAAAATACAATAAGAAAGAAAAAGAAGCTATAAACTTCATCACGGAATAATAAATATTATTTTTTTCAGCATAAATTTAATGACACCAAATGTAAATCGGCGGCAGAAGAATTGGAAAACTGGTGCCCAAACACTGTAATAAACCCAAAAAGTGTTGTTAAAGTCATTACAAATAATGATTTTTCATCAGAAAGGGGCAAAGTGATACATATGAAACCACAGAAGTTAAAAATAAATATCAGACCTGGAGATGCCATAGATTTTAATTTCTCTTTCAGAAAAGCTCAAAACTATCCAGTGGATTTATATTTCCTTTTAGACGGGTCAGCTTCAATGGCATCTGTTAAGAATGAAATTGTTAAGCAAACTGAAAGTATATATCAGATGATGAAAAGTATGACTGATAATGTTTATTTGGGAATGGGTTCTTTTGTAGACAAAAACTTGTTGCCATTCACTAAGTAAGTATGTTTATTTTCTTCACATTAAAGCTAGTATCAGCAAATTAATAAATATAAAACTTAAAAAAAAACACATTATATCAATAGAATTTTAATTGACAACAATTTACTGTTTCAGTGTACTAGACAGCACGAATACTTATTCATTCCGAAATAGATTAAAGCTTATTAATGATCCCGAGGCTTTTAAAAAAACCATTAATGATACGGCATTCGGTTATAATTATGATGAACAAGAGGGTACATTAGATGCTCTCGCACAAGTTATTGTATGTAAGGAACAAATCGGTTGGCGAGAAGAATCTAGAAAAATCATCTTAGTTTTCACTGGAGCATCGTTTCACGCGGCTAGTGACGGAATTTTTGGTGGTGTCGTTGAACCGTATGATGGCAAATGTTATCTAGAAAATGATGTATATACTAAAGAAACTGTAATGGACTACCCTTCAGTCGGTATTATCAATAAACTGGCATCGGAGGATGAAAAAATTATCATTTTTGCCATCGATGAAGAAGCAAAGAATATTTATAAATCACTTACGAACTTTATTACTGGCTCTAAAGTAACAAAATATGGAGGAGATTTAATTGCAAACATGCTTAAAACTGTTTATGAGGTAAATATTACTAATAATAAAAGTAAATATTCCATAAGATGAAATTATTGTGATTAAGTACACTAAAATAACATTCTTAAAGAATTTATGACCTATTTAATTTTCAGGAAATTTCTCAAAACTTAAAACTGAAAATAAACATGGACAATGAACATCGAAAGAATTTTGAATTTAATTTCACTCCAGATTGTTATAATGCTTATAGACAATATGAAGATTGCGAAGTAGTACAGTCCGAAGAGAAACATTTTACTGGGACCATAAAACTTCTGTCATACATTGAAACTGATAACGTTAAGATGGATATTGTTTTTGAGGGTATAAAGGAAAAAATTGAACTAGATATATCTATTATAAAACAATGTGACTGCAAAAGGGAAGATAATTCAACGTCCTGCAATTATCACGGTTCCTTATATTGTGGAATATGTGAATGTGAAGAAAATAGGTAAGTACAGTTATAACATATGTATGTATAAGATTAATAGTTAAATAATAGTAATATTTTTTATTTCATACATTCCAGATATTACGGTGATAGTTGTCAATGTCAAAATACAACAAGCGCCTTAAATCCAAGTGATGAAGCTACCTGCATCGCTCCCGGTAGTAACTCTACATGCCATAATCGTGGCTCTTGCAAGTGTGGAATGTGCAAGTGTAGGAATGGGTAAATTTAATTAGTTTATTTCAATATAAAATAACTAATAAATATCACAAGAGTTTGTAAAATTATTTCTGCATTGTGCATTTTTATTTTATTAAACACCAATTTTACAGATTTATGTGAGCGATTAGATTCACTAAAATTGCAATATGTAAATTAACGTATATATATTGCGTTATGATTGTCAAAGCTTAACAAATAAAAGATTTCCTTATTTCAGCAAAAATGTTTACTAAATCACTTAGGTAATTAAAGATTTTTATATCATTTCTTTTCAGATACAAAGGTAAATTCTGTGAATGCAGTGACCACAGTTGTGAGCGGGGCGCTGACAACCAGCTGTGTTCTGGTCCTCTGAGAGGTGTATGTGATTGTGGAAAGTGCATCTGTAAGAGTGGCTGGACTGGTTCGGTCTGCGATTGTTCCACTTCCAAAACGGAGTGCTTAAGTAATGACAAGGTAAGCATCGTGTAGACTTACCTATGTTGAACAATATTAGGGAAATACTCTTAGGAATCATCTTAGAAAGTCAGTGGTGGCCTAGTGGCTAAAAGGCCCGCCTCTCATGAATGAGGGCGCGGGTTCGATCCTGGCCCGGGCAAGTACCAATGTGATTTTTCCGAGTCATATGTACTTTCTAAAAGTATTTAGACATCACTGATTTGATGCATTCCCAAAGGGGGTTGATGTCAGGCAGGCGGCCGGTCGTAAAAACAATTAGCCAAAACTATTCACAACATGTTAGGCAGACCCTGGCTAAAGCTGGAAAATTGCCAGGTAGAAGAAGACTCTTAGGAATCATCACATAGATGATGATGATTATTATAATGATTTTTCTTTTGGTCATCTCTTCATATAGTACGAAAAAATCATCATGCTATTTTAACAATCTTTATTAATACAGCTTTACTAAATAATTAATTTATAGAACTAATTCATAACTCTAATTTTAGACATTATGCAACAATCGTGGTACTTGCATATGCGGTAGATGCAAATGCAACGATATATCCGATTGGGATGCTAGGACTAAGGAGCAACCAGACTGCCAACTCTCCTGTCCCCAAGATAACCAGGATCCTTCATCATGTCGCCACAGACAATGCATCAATATCGAGCCAACCGTTTTGTGTCACCTTAATAACGACGATTGCGAGCCTGTAGACAACTTAAATATCACAGTAATAAAGAATTTAACCACTATCCAATCGGAAGGAGATTGGTACCATTGCAGCAGAGTCATAGTTGATGTGGGATGCTATACTAAATTCCTGTACAGATATTCAAAAGACAAATATGGTATAGAAGTCGTTATGGACAAGAATGTTGATTGCATCGAAGCAAATTACAGTAAGTAAATAAATATCAAAATAAATATTACGACGTTATGCAATAGATAAATATTTGAGGTTCAGTGCAATTAAGTCAATTTAATTTTATAGAATATTATAAAATGAAATATACTAGATTTTAAACTGTGTCAGATATGATAAACAGTATAACAATATTTTTAAAAGATTTACAAAATTCTCTAATATTATAAATATTTAAATTTATGTATTCTTAATTGGCCTAACCGTATTTATTTGTATTCTTATTTTGTATTCAATAATAATTACCTATCAATTCCAGTATAGTCATAACTTGTAACATCAACATACACCTTTTAATATTTCATTCTTAAAAGTTAAGACGTGTTAGAATCGAATTAGAAATAAAAGGAATCCTCACAATTATGTAAAAAAAATTATAAATCAATATATTTAACAAAACTCATTCTTATTTTCAGTTCGAGGTTTCATATGCCTGTTTACTCTAATCTTCATCGGAGTGGGAACTCTGATCGCTTGGAAATATTGGACGGACCGAAGAGATCGTTTGGAATACGAACGATTGTTCCAACAAGTAAACGAAACTGAGACCCAGAACGACCTCTTCGTGCCACCGCTACATAGTTACAGAAACCCCTCGTATCAAGGACACTTATAATATAAAGATTAAACATATATCTTTATCGTTAATTCCCAATTAGCGAGACATTCAATTATATTTTTGAAATATACTTTGTTACCTTTATAATTAACAAAGGAAAACTTAAAACTTTTCCTGCAATATTGCATCTTGTCTTCCTTCCTTAACAAAATTAAATAATGCTAAAATAAATTTAGTATTAAGAAACCATTAAATGAAGTTTTATACGATCCGTTGTGTTGACAGCATAATTTAAAATAAAATAAATAAGTAAATTATATTTTAGTTTTTTTTTTAACAACAAACCGAATAACAACAAATATACCTAGGTTTGAATTAAAAATTCCATTTCATTATTTCACACTAAATACTAGGACATTTGTTAAAGGAGGAACGCTGAAATTGTGATACCAAAACTGACTCCATTTTATATTGTGAAAATATTCCAAATTTCTCCAACTTCCCGATAGATGGCGCTTTACCACAATAGGTATCACGTCATAAGGTCATAAAAAGTATATTTTGGGTACCTTTAGTGAGAAGCTGAAATTATTTACATAAATATTGCTTCAACTCTTCTACCACAAATTATAGGGTATTCCTAACAGAAATTTGGTACTTGGTAGAATGACAATAATTTTCTTTAGTAAATTATTATCCTTAACGAGTCTCTCGATATTTATCCCTATATTATGTGGTACTTCGTACTTAGTTACCTTAAATAATTGTTGTTTGAACTTTCCTGTCGATTCTGATTTTGGGACTATATAAGCACGCCCAGAATTACGTTAAGGAATGTGTGCTCTCATTAAAAATTAATTCTCCTAAATCCAACAAAGAGTCACGGTATATTTTAGGAAGAAGTTGACGGTTCAAGTATTTATAACAGTGTTTAAAATAACCATTGAAAATTTAAGCGATTTTTGTTTCTTTTCTCTTGATTCTAACTTGTTAGACGGATAATATACATCTTAATACATGTAAATAAGCTTCTCCAATTGTGTCATAATTTATCAGTCTGTTCAAAGAATTTATAATTGCATATATATAAATTTAAGATATTTTAATATTAAAAATATTATAATACATATCTTTAAATTTTTTAGTAATTTATTGATGTTTAAGAGATATCTTCTAGTTTTTATAATTAAAACAAAGTATAAAACAGCTGTTATATATTATTATAACAGCACTCGCAACATAATATTTATTTTTTCACAATTTATATTGTCATCCATGTTTATTCCTTATCCTGTTATTTTTATTATAGCAAAGTTGCAGTTCTATGTTTTAAATATTATTTTAACATTTCCTTAAAAAAAAAAGAAATTGCATTATATTTTTATGATCATAGGTAATTGTTTTTAACGATGTACTCTACAGCTATAATGTTAAGATACCATAGATTAGATAATAAGACTGAAGTTGTTGATTTTATTTAGACTGTTTGCAAACTTACACAAAAAGAAGATAATAAATACTTAAGTTAATATAATAATAAGTTAATATAACATATATCGTAATTAATATGTACTAAGAAAATATTGTAAAACACCAAAATAAGTTACTTATATTTTTAATCGGCACACATTTTCTAGACGTTGACTCCTTTATTCATCCCAAACCCCTATAGAGCTAACGTCCGTTTAGACGAAACATTTAAATACAGATATATTTTCATCCCTTCCGATAATAGCCATAGTAGTTAGAACAAGTAATTTTAAAATATTTTCCAGACCGCCCAGTTTCATTTAGGTAAATAGGTATTAAAACTCTTCCGACATCATCTAGACTTAAATGCGGTAATTCCGAGAATGTATGAAAAATCAAGGTTCTAAGTAAGAAAGTTCAATAAACGTTAATAACGTGATTTACTTATGGTCCAAATCTCATTTCCACGTATTTTCTATAAGATGATTCATCTCAATTCTCAGCTGCGAACACAGTGGGGTTGCCATTCGCTAGTCACAGTCTCAGCGCGACCGTGTCGAGCGACGCGCGTATTTCGACATTCGAATTTCGAACGCGTTCGTATCATTCACGTTAATTGTGTGCTGGTGATAGAATAATACATTTAATGATCACTAAATAATTTTTAAACAAAATGGCGTCTGTGTGGTTCATTGTGACAGTTCTTTTCTGTATAAATCAAGTATTAGCAAGTTACCGCGATTGCTCGAATTTGGATAATATTAAAAATTGCAATGAATGCATCCGTTGCGGAGCACATTGGTGCAATAATCCACATGAGGTAATTATTTTAATTTTATATTTTAATATTTATTTTTTGAGGGTAATTCAGTTTGGATTTTTTTTTATTTTTTGTACTCATGAGATAATATTATTTTATTATTTTGACTCAATTATTCTAAAGAAGTAAATTACGACAAAAATTAGACAAAAAATCACATAACACGGATTTTTCCGTTTATACAAACTGTTTCCAAACTATTTTTACATACGTAATTTTAATAAGCACGTATTATTATTTTAACGTTTATAACTATTACCCAAAATATTTATTGACATTCGAATATTAATAATCATAGAGCTCTTAAAATTTATATACATAGTTGGAGTAATATTTCACTTTAAAATATTTTTTTTCCACCGGCTGTATCCTCCTCCTATAAATACTGTGTGTACTCCTATAAATACTGCTATTATACAAATTTTATAATAATCGACGTAGTTTTTGGATGCGATTAGAAAAGTATATATTTTATTGTTGAAATATATTTAATTTTAATAAAGCTCTAACAAAGACGACAATAGTATTAGTTTTTTACAATAATACTAAAAATAAAAGCAAATAAACTCTCAATTTCCTCTATAACAATACCGCATCCAAATAAAATAAAATTAAAAAACCAAGTATATAGGTATAAAGGAAGATATAAATTAGTTTTCTACGAAGCCCATTGGCTACTTATTAAAGGTCTGATTGTGACTCGCATCAAGTAATTAAGTACTTGTATAAGTAAAATAAGAAATAAAACTTATAACGGATGAAACTTATTGAGCTAATAAGCGAATAATTCTATTTTTGATTCCCGACAACCATTAAGTTATTAGTAATTACACGTTATGATCATGAGTCGACCACTTGACCTATAGTAATATTCAATATTCTTTTAAACACTAGGTAATAATTCAATATTCTTTTAAACGGTAGGTAATATTGGTTTATATATATTTAAATATCTGAGAATTTTACCTCAGTTTCCTTCGTTTATATTATACGGTACTTCTGAACTCACGTATGTAAATAAAATCCGAAAGAATTTATTTTTGTTTATTCAATGATTGTACAGTTTTTTGTAAGAATCTCTTAGTATCAAAATATTTATGTGATAATTTTTTTTATGAAAAAAATGTAATTGTTAATGTATAGAGTAACTTCAGTTAGATGACGGTATATCAATAATATTTATGAATATTGTATAATAGCTGTAAATGGCTATAATTATTGAAATGATTTAAAAGTAATTAAATAAGTAGCTAGTTATATTTATTACGTTAATACATCATAGTTGCTCTTTGGACTTTCGTCAAACAGTCGTTAGTAACTGGATCCTTTGTAAAACTATTTACAACAATCACATAATACTTCCAGCCGTTTCAAACATTCAATTAGGTTTTAAAATAACAAAAATGAAATCAAAATTCCTTACTTTTATAACTCTATGTCTTTAGTTTCTTCGTAAGTCGACTATTTTTGTTCTCATACCAAGTTTTAACATCATTTCCTTATAAAATTATCTATATAATAAGATGAAAGTACATACACACGATGATTCAAAATAAACATAACAAAAATCAATATTAGTGAAGAAATCAAACAAATTGACCTGAATCATTCGTTTTGAGTGCTCTTACAAATATCAATACACTTGCTTTCAACAAATTCAAACTTATATTTCAGGTAATAAAATCTATTTTCCTGTGAATAGTTTTTCCAGTATGAACCTGCGCTAATTGCCCTTCGCTAATTAACTATAATTTTTACTCAACACATGTAACTGTTTGAAATTAGGATGTTACTTTGTCCGTTGGTAATGACGTTTAATAAAGTCAGGGTCAGTATCATTACTAGGAGTTTTCGTCGTCAAACTAAACAGGCAAATTCCAGTTTTGTATTCATACGCCTATATTAATACTATTACGACGAAAGATGTTTGTATCAGAAAGAGAAAACTTGTCGTGTGCAGTTTGATATCGCAAACTCGTGGTAAGCATATGATATTATGACTTGACTCAATGGCAGCTCATCGTTTGCATGGACTTGAAGACAATGACAAATTCAAGCTCTCTTATTTCCACTCAGAAATATTTAAACTTACTTCCTAACAATACATTTATGATCAGATTCTCTTATTTCCATTGGTTCAGAAATATTTAAACTTACTTCCTAACAATACATTTATGATCACTCTTCCAAATCTACTTGCCTGTAGAATTTCATAGCAAATCATATTTTTCTTATTTTATATAAGCTATAACCGTTCACCAATTTAGACAATCTATTGAAGTGCCGATGAAAATATAATCGATAGACAAATTTCCTGAGTAACCCCAATTTCCAATATCCGGCCCTTGAACGAGGCTGGGAGGAAATAATGGGAAACACTTGTAATTTACCAAAAATACTGCTAAAAGTCGAGCTATTACTGCAGAATGCACTCACTTTTATACACAATCAATTACACATATACACAACTATACATATACACAGATATAATTGTACACATTCCAGAAACGTACACAAGAATAATATTTGAGAGGCCTTTCAACTCGTATAAATAGGCAGTTAGTTGTCTTTTTACTGCACATTTCTGTCAGAGTCAACCCTTTCGAAGTCGCAAAGTGGAATTATGTGATTTAATTCCTTTAAGAATGCGATGATTCACAATAAACTGGCTCCATGACATCTTTATTCCACAATGCATTTATTTAGCATAGAATAATTGTATCGTATTATGTTAGACCAACTTCGACGTCTATCTCGTTTCGTATCTGAATATTAAAATCGTATAAATTATTAGACGTTTTAAATATTCACAACTCACGTGCTTTGTTAGGCATTTAACAACTAACAGTGTTTTATATCCAATGTTTTGTTTCTCTATATACATAGATATATTTCCTGATTATATTAACTCATTAGTCATGTAGTATACTCATAACTTGCGTCATTTGAGTACATTAAAATAAGTTTTCTCACAAATATTTGTAAAACTTTCATCACAATTAGCATCAATTTACAAACACAGCGTACAATGTAATCAACATCGTTCGTACTTCCAGTTAACAGTTAAATAATAAGCAACGTGTGCGGCGAAGTTATCCACAAACATCCGTAAAATCACACCATTACCAAGAAAACATAAAACCCGCTGACCTATATAAAGTCCTGTTTCATACATTAAAAACGTTAAATAATTTATATCTTTGCAATATGTGATACCAAGGCTGCATTCCCATTAAGCTGACAGCAAAACTAAATGCTCGTCGCTTAAATTTTAAACCGAAGAAAAAAAAGATTGGTAGTTAAATTTTAATAATTAAAGTAAATTACTTTTAACCCACACGTAAACGACAGTTGAGTATTTCAACAAGATATTTACATGAACTTTAAAGAATTACGACACGTAATATATCAGTGAAAAGTAATTGAGGATAATGGTCGGATCAGATGTGACTGATCACTGAGCATTGCACATTTAAGAATTGCACCAACACTATACATATTACCTATATAAGTATTTATAACACATATATCTATTAAAAAATTGATTATTACATAATAATTCTTCTTACGTAATTTTCTTTTTGATATTTTCCTTAATATAACTTCGAGTCAATCATATAATATGGAATTAGCAATCCGTTACTCAGAGGTGTAATATACTATTCGGGAAGCCAATGAAATCCGCTCCTTCAACCTGACTATACTTTAATAGTAATTTGAAACTAAAATGGCATTATATTCTAAGGATTCAGTTGCGTATTTTTTCTACTGTCTAGGTTCTTGACTGTTATAATCCGTAATGTAGCTATGAACTACCACAAGCTGCCTATACACTATATCTATTTTATGTAGTTGTCGTTTTAATTTCTTTATCCAAGGCATATAAAATATATTTCTTAAAGTTTCATTTACGTATTGTGGCGAACTTCCGAAATATTGGGTTTAAACGAGTTCAATCGATAATTTAAGAAAATTATTCAACATTTATTCTAAAAAAATAAACTGTAGGGACTCACAAATAGGATATACAAATCATTTATCTCTTTAATCATGTTGCGTCACCTTGTAATGTACGTCGATGCTCAGATTCAATATTGCCAATCAAAGAGAGCTAAGATAAACCAAGATTGACTGTTCAATTTGATAGCATCAAATCGTTGTTGAACTTTTTATTGATATAAAAAATTGATTCAAATGGCATTGACCGGCGGGGACCGGCCGTGACTTAAGTTGCCTATTTTACAATTACGCTCATTATAGTTACAACATTAAATTACTGTGTTCAATACCGTAGAAATAGTGTTAATATTTCCATTTATAATAACAAAACGCTATTTTTATTACTATCGAAGTCGAAAATACGCTTCCACAACAACATCAAGTCCAATTGAATCGTCACCATCAATGAAATCATTCGTAATTGCTTTTATTTTATATGTATTCAGTGTCACACATGTAAATATGTATTTCTTAAATGAGTACTGCATTCTATAAGTTAATTTATATCTACCATATGACATAAATGTCACAGTGTCGGCAATTAATCATGACAATATCCATCGTTCTACATACCCGTTAACATATAAAAACTGATAAATAATAATAATTAATCCGCAAAGTACTCTTGCGAAAGGTTCACCTTTAAGAGAATACAACGCAATATATTATACACTTAAGTGGAACAGTGGGTCTTATTAAGTGCACTGAAAAATATACTTGGCTTCTTTAGAGACTTAGCTCTAATTGTATATGGTATTTTCAATTGAATTCTTGCACATATTGCTTCCATATATTGAAAAATGAAAAGGATTATTTTTTATAAGTTAACGACGACAGATCTCCGAAAAAGTCCTTTAATAAATAGCCCTAAATTTAAATCGACACAAAGAATTGAAAATTTTCCATAATTACTATGAATGTTGGCTATAAATGTTGTCATTCCTAACAAAATAGAAGTAAAGAGATTTAGTTTTGAAACTGTAAATAATTGCTCCGTTTCCTATAATATTTGCTAACACATTTTCAACTGTCTGGAGTAAAGCCAATGTGATATGGATTTTTCCTCAGACATTTTACATGTCTGGTCTTAAGTTCATTGACCTCTCGTTTATTAGATAGTACATGTGGCGATATTATTTTCATATCATGCTGCTATTGCACTATAAATTTCACAAATTATTGCTTTTCAAACAGGTTATTAAATTCAACTCCTCGGATTCTCATTTTATTTAATATTTATTTCATAATATCACTATGATTATAATCTACTTACATATAGGGAAATTCTATCGTTTTCTATTTCATAACAATCTTCCAAGTTATCATAACCAGAAAATGATTATTTCGGAAATTATGAATCATTATTATTTTCGTATATTAATTAATTATTTGAATAGATTTGATACAGTTCTTATAATTATTATGTCAACTGTGTTATTACTGAGAAACTCATTTGATGCGGGTGATCTCATTATTTGGGTTAACAATGACTTCTTTGTCATGATACATGAAAACTGTTGTGACACTCAAAATAATTATACAACCTATTATTGTTATATCAATATTTAATTTTCGTGGTTTGTTTGTTTTCTTTTTTATTCAAATGAGCTACGTACAAGTCAACATTGTACAGCTTCAGTCTGTTAACCAAATAGAATTTGCTTATGTTACCCTTATTACTTTCTTATATGAGGCATCAATTTATTTACATACCATATATAGTATCAACTGAAAGTGATTTTACATTAGGGCTCAAAATGAAACAATGGGATTAACTTACACGCGTATAACGAGAGCGTTGGCGGAACAATGAAGATGTTGTATAAAAATAAAGAAGAAAAAAAATTACATCTCTTTGTATCTCATGAATGCTGAGATTTTAAATTACACCGAGGTTATACTTTTTATCTTTTAAAATATGCAAGGACACGTAAACATATCAAATATCATGTTTCATGCCATATTTAAACATTTTATTTACGACATATCACTAGAGTTAAAACAAAAAATCACATGTACAGCGCGCATAACACTACGAGTACATACTCGAATTCCGAGTACCGGTTTTATAAACTCCCTTACATTTTTATTTATATACAAACTGGTTGGTTTGACTAGGTGTCGCAATGACTCCCAGCATTAAATATAATATACATACTTACCACCCACTCGCGTAAACAGGCTTATTCTGGCTATGGATAGATTCGTGTAAATATCTTCAATTATATGGAGTTAATTTGAATATAATATAATACATAAAGGTATTTATTGTTATTAAAATACTTCAATGTCGGCTTTATACTGGTTATTTTATATTATATGTACAATTTGTTAGAAATAATATTACAAAAGTTTTACCGCAATTAAATAGTATGAATAATATATTTACTAATTAAAAATAGACTTCACAAAACAGTCATGGGAAATACCTATGCTACTAATAAATTAATTCCAACAAAAGTGACATCATTTCTATATCGAAAATTATAAATTTAAGCCGGAAATATTTAAATAATATCCAGAATAAGTAGTAGGGTATATAATCGACATGTCTACTATTATTGCCACACCCACACACCCCGCGAGGGTTTATTGCCCTTTTAACTGTTGCTTCATAACTAACTTACAAGTTTCTTCACGCCCGCTATATATAATTCACAAATCTTACGGTTTGATCTAATGATAGTGAATTATATTTTATACGTGAGGCAATATCTTATTGAAGCCAACAATGTTTTTATAATCAGTGCTGAGAAAAATTTGTAGTACTTTTCTTAGAGGTGTAAATTTTAAGAGAAAACCAAAGGAGAATACTTTTCAACATGATCCAAATCATTATATTTCCTCTAAAACCTCTGACTAATTGATCGTCTTTTAAATCCTAATCCGAGCATACGTACTTATTAAATTAATAGACCTTCCAGCATAAAAAAGCGGTAATCACTTTCGTTTGAAGTAGCCAAAACTTAAATCAAACTGAATAAACAATGTATTGTGTTTGTAAACGATCGTTTACTGTACAATTTATGATTATAACATATAATTAGAAATAAAGTTACAAAAATATTATTCTTAAAAAGTTATTTGTATGGATAAAATCTTAAAACAACATAACAAATCTTTATTTAGAGCCATTTTTAATCAGTCGTTCTCATTGAAAAGCACATCGATCTTCATTTCACAAAACCTTTACGAATTTATATTTTTAAATAACAACATTTATCATGAGTCTTCGCTTGATGGTTTCGAGATATTTCCATCGTCGTGTATTGTGAAGATTTTTGCTATAAATATGATCTCAACATTAAATCTTACTACTTCCACATACTAAATTAAATGTTAATTTTTTCTATACTTTCAAATAGTTGTGTATGAAAAAAATTATATTTGAGATAGGCATACAGAAGCATTTATACAAGCTTTGTATGTGAAGCCTATACTTATAAATAGTTTACACTTTATATTAAGATTCTTGTAACAAAGGCACATACATGCAACAAAAACTTTCGCCTTTTAAATCCTAGGGATTGTTAATAGTTTTCCAATAGATTTATTTTTTATGGTCCATATTACGATTCTCTAACAGCATTAGCTTGGATTATTCGTCCTTGTCCTATTATTCAACGAGGAGGCTTAATAGCAGACAAGTGGCGAGTACCAAGTACCTTTCACTTAGACCAGCAAACGAATTTTATTTACTCCTTGAGACCTCTACAACTGATAGACTATGTCAGATAGAGAATGTAATTATTGTATGTATGGTCGTATTATTGAAATAGTATCGTAATACTAATAGAAAGAATATATATGCAACTTTAACTTTGCACATATTTTCTTTGTTTTATATAAAAATCTGGTTAAAAACAAAGCATATGCATGCAATTCGTATGTGATATGTCTAGCATTATGTTTCGTACATTGTGTATTGCATAAATACACTACAACGGCGCCTCCTACACGGAAACAGATTTTAAATAAGTATAATATGTAGTTGTTATTGCATATATATGATAATAAAATTAATATTACAGATTTTTTCTTTTATTGATTATTTATTTTGTCTGTTCTTGTATAAAGAAATAATTTTAATTCTAATAATATAAACAGAAAATGAATATTTTTTTTACATTATAAACTATTTGTAAGGAATTTCAATTCAATATTTCATAAATAAGATAAAAAAAAATATTTAAAAAATGATCCTGTTATTGTAATAATATGAACACACTTGCCCTTTGCTTCTGTTTATATTACCTGTGGCGCCAACGATGATTTTATATGGAAATAAATTTTATGAAAGGTTTTGAATTAATGTGAAATTCGTAAACATGAATATATATTATCTCATGAATGACATCTACATTTTAAATTCGACACCTTTAAAATCATGCTTTCTATTGACTGCAATTGATTGTTATTAATTTAATATCGGCGTATTTTTTTACGCGTTTTTTGATGATAGAAAAATTCTAACACTTAGGAACATAAACACACACACACACACAAACACACACACACACACATATGTAGCATATTATTAAATGAGAAACGAGCAACGCTAAGTACGTAGTCTGAGAATGCAAACTTATCATAAGCACACATACAATGAAAAACCTTAATTACTTAACAAATACATTGTATTATTATTCCAAATACCATACATAAGGTAAAAAAACGGTACAAAAATATGTTCTTTAGAATCAATTATCTGTAATGTATACTGAATTAATAAGTATTGGCTCGTGTTGGCGCCAACGTCTACTTAACAATCAACGACAAACAACGTAAATATTAAATACCTTTAATTAAGTATAATAAAATATAACCATACAGCATTATTAGACATTGTTTTGCTAGTTTTATTAATATTTTTTATATAACTCATGTCCTTGTTTATTAAAACAGCGAAATACAGCAATTAGATACTCGTACATCTTTAGAAATCAAACTACAATAACTTCGATAAAATTGTATACAATTTGAAAAATATTTTTTTATGTTACATTATTTATATACACTTCCAGTAAGCAACTACTTTGTACACATAACGAGTCATAATCTAAAGGAGTGAAGTAGCAATTAAGGTCTCTGTAGGTAAATCTAGATACCAGTACAGCCATAAAAAGACATCCTATAAGCGCCTGGCCATGTTTGTTTCGATAGGTACAAGCACGTTAATTGGACACAAGACTAGACATTATTTTTTGCTCATTATGACGCTATATTCCTCTTTTCTATTGTATTTCATTAATTAATAAAGTTTTTATAGTTGTGAAATATTGCCGTCATTACAACTATATGAAAAGAAAGAAAGGTGCCTTACTATGTAAGGAATAATGTGGAAATAAAAATTATAATGTTTTTTAATTAAAAATATATTTATAACAAAACAACTCAACTAAGAAAATCAAATACGTATTTGGAATATCTGAGATAGTAACTTCGTATGTGTACTTATAAATTGAAGATGATAAAGTTAACCGGTTTGCGTATTATTTGTTTACAAATTATTCTATTTATAAAGAAAATGAGAAAATATTTAAGCATAGATGCTATTACATATTGAACGAGAATTAAATATTCTAATAAGAAAATATAGCTTATATTCTGAATGTATACAGATTTACATAGAATGATTAATTGGTGATGTTTGAATATAAATAACAAAGAGTGTTATTTTAATATTATATTTGATCATTTGTTACAGAACCGTCGCTGTTCGTTGGAGCGTTTTGACAATTGGTGTCCCAATCATCAGGAGAGCTTACCGTACCTCACTGAAGTTAGCGAAAAGGGAAAGATCTTGAATCCAAAGTACAGAGTCCAAACTATCCACGTGGGTCAAGAAGATGAGATTGAAATCATATACCAATACAAAACTGGTGAACCGAAGGTGTGTATGTTAATGAAGTGTTAAATTCTCTTCAATTACTTATATTTAGTCTTTATTTGATTCGACTGAAACTATATGGAGACAATAAATTACAACTTTATACCATCTCTTCAGTTAGCAATATTCTTACTTAATATATCATGAGAATAATTTCTAGTTTCCACATCAATTATATGGTATTATCCCATTTAAGAGCATTACCTAAGATGTTGATATTACCATGTTAAAAACTCATTTCATATAACTGTCACTAATTATACAAAACTACCGTCATTATAATTATACGTCATTGAAATTGTTGATGATATTACCGGTCAGACCGTAATAGGTGGTTGGACAAAGGGACAGCTTTTACGCATTTTATACAAATCTAACTAATCTCCATACATGGTAATGTATTTCATTCTATCTCTAGATAATTCTGTATTATCTTTGAAGAATAGAAAACTATTCCTTGATTTATTTTAATGGTTGAAGTATTTATAAGGTTTGACTTGAAATTTTAATTATTTTGTATGTCTTATTCTAATTAAATATGTCTTTCTCATGTGAACGTAAAGACCTTTGCTCAGCTTTAAGCCTATTTAAGTTCTCGTGATTCCACTAGTCTATCTTTATACTTTATATATTATTACCGTCCTTACTTATTAGATGGAAATAATACTTCATTGTGTGTCACGTTCTTTGTTGTCTTCATTATTCCAATATCATTTTAATTTAACCAACTATAAAATCTATAGAGTTGTAAATTTAAATCAGAGCCAATCGAATTCACATTGATTCAAAAACGGATAGTCCACTAAAGCTTTAAAATTAAGTACAAAATAACGTTATAAATAAATAAATAATAAGAAATTATTATCAATAAACTTAAACCTTAATAAGAAGAATATTTAATACGCGAAAAAAAACTTTTTAAAAAAATAAATAAAATTAAAGTTATTTTGTTCTTACAAGTATATACACTAAGTTATAAAGTTATTGAATATGTAGAAGAATAACATCCAAATATTTCCTAGGTCAATTTCGTAGCAAACTCGACGCAAAAATCGAATTTCATCGTTAGTAATTCAACAAGCTGTTCGTCTGGGTCGTGTACAACTACATTGAACACAGTACCAGGGTCGGACTTCTGCGAGAATACTGGAAGTACTAACGAGTTCTTTAACGTGAAACTGACGGTTAGCGATGTGGACGAAGAAGCTGTTCTGAAATTCCATGTACCTTGCGCTTGTGGTTGCACTGAAAAGGTTGAAAAACTGTCCCCTACTTGCAATGGCCGAGGCGACCTCTCGTGTGGTGTATGCACGTGTCAGGACAAATGGTAATTTATAGTCGTTTTTATTTCTACCCATTCATGTTAACATAAACCTCGTGATAATCTTATATAATGAAAGTAATATCCATTAAGTTTTGCGAAGTGTATTAAAATTAATTTTTAAGTGTGTGTTAATTAATTAATTATTATGATATAACCAAGTTATAAAGAACTTAAAAAAACTTTTAACATAAAATATTGACATATATTATTATATAATAGTTATAATTTGTGAATATATGTTATAATTTATCGCTAACATTAAGCAAAATAAATTTAATGTCGACATCACAATAACACAGCGTACTTCTGCGATTTCATCATAAGTTCTTTACAAACTTATCTACAAGTTCAGTTTTCTGCAGCAAAATAACTTACATTATTAATTAGGAATACAAAAAGATCTTTGTGCGTCTGTGAAGTTAATTATAGTATGAGAGCCCCACTTTCTTTGACGCGTCGGCATTTAAAGTGCCTCGTATTACACTTGACATCATTGCTCTGCACGTTTTAATTATATTAGTTATTTAAAAACCAATATATAATAATTGATTTTTAAGCATAAATTCACTTAAAAGCACTTATTTCTTGTTTTAATTTATTTTACACGACTTGCTAAATATTAGGAAATTGATACAATTTGAGATACAACCGTTGTATCCATTAAGTGTTCATAGATTAACGTTTTATCTGATTTACAACAACGTTCCATTACTATTTGACAAATGTATTGCAATAAATTATGGAAACACGAAATACTTTGATATCCATATTGTTTAGGTGCTAAAGATCAAAATCCCTTGTCGCTTTTGATGATTAATATATGATTTTACTCTACGTCTCTCTTAAAGGTCGGGTACTTTCTGTGATCAACCAATTTGTGATGAAAAACGCGGGGACGTACCATGTATAGATTCATCGAGGAGTAGTGTAAGTATTTAAAAGAAACACATTTTTTCTAAGTCGTAAATTTACCTATAAATAGCACAAACAAAACTGTTTGGAACTTATTTGTCACACTACTCATAATATGGATAAGTTGAAACGAAATGGCAGCAAAAAGTTAAATAAATCAAACCTCTTATTTAAGCGGTGACAAAAAAAATTACTCTAAAGGTGTATAAAAAATGAAATTTTGAAGAATTCAAGAAATGCATATAAAAAAAATTAAGTGCTTACAACTTGAGAAAGAGTGAGCGAGAGAGAAGATAACAAATAAAGTGTTATAATTAGGTATTTGTATGAAAATTATTTATAAAATAATAATTCAATAAGAATTTCGTTTACCAGGTTGAATGTTTCGGCAACGGTGTTTGCGGTCGGTGCGACAAATGCGAGTGTTTCACAAACAGACCCGGCTCTAGGTATTTTGATAGGAACGATTACTGCATTGACATTTGTACCAAAACAAATGAATGCGACGAATGCCTAATCAAACCACATCTAGGGAAATGCCACGAATGCCATTTTCCGTTATACAAACAGAAATACAATGAATCATTGACGAGCAGTAAGGACGAATATGGAAGACACATGTGGATAAAATGCAACGATACTATAAATGATTGTAATATTGAATATGTGGTGATGAGAGACGATAGAGGGGAATCTTACTTCATGGTGACTAAGAACTGTGATCCCAAACAGGAGGGCCAGGAGAGCGCTAAAGTTAATTGTAAGTATTAACTATTAATAAGCCAAAAATTGTAGGATAGTACTTGAAAAACATGAGCTAGTTAAACTCTTCTGTCTTACTTCTTCATTGCAAAAAAATTAAGATATAAATTTCCTTTACATACATACATAGCTAGTAAAAATTAATACCAAATTCTATACAATTTCTGGAAACATCATTTCATTGGCAAACAGGGTTCAACCGACTCTCCCCTTTTTATTTTCATTGTAGAACACCCACTTATAACTCTAGCTAAGCATGAAATGAGTCATTTATAGGTATCAAATATGTACGTATTGAAATAAACTAATTTTATTTTGAAGTATTACGAAAGTCCTTAAAATTTCATAGAAGTTAGAATCGATTCATAATAAAAGCATGAAGCCACAGAATTAATATAGAAAGGATTTTTTTGCATAGTAATATTGCAACATGTGTTATATTTAGATCTCGGTGCTACATAAGGATAACATTCAGATCTTTCTCGGAAGCTGACACGAAATTAGCACATTTGTGCAGACATTTAACATGTACGTCATCAATATATGAGATGCATTTACGCATTTAAGTAGTGAATAGTCCACTCTCAATACACACTCAGTATAGTTTAAAATTTGTATGAATACACAACAAAATGCACATGTTTAACGTCATTCGATCCTCTTTGGAGACACGGTACTATTTATATATAGTATTTCGCACACATGTCGAACCAAAGTTTGTGGTATTAAGTTAGGGAAGTCGAACTAAAAACAATAATTATTCAATGAGGATAGTCAAAATATACTCGATATTTCTAGTTTCGGATGTCATATTACGAGTATTATGTTTTAACAGTAACAAAACATCAAACATTCAAGTTTAAACAGTTGGTTCAATTCACTCCTTGGCAATTCAATATACCAAATGTTTTTCATTGCTTTGTTAATGTTTTTTGCCCTAAACACACAATCATCTATCTCTCCCTGATTTTATATACATTGACGTTTGTTTGTTTATATTGTTATACTATCCACAAACGGTTAATAATATAACTATTAATAGATGAGAACGATTATGTCATTGGTAATGCATTCCCCGCTATCAGCTAGTCTTTATATTGACGTCAAATACCCACTAGCTGTAAAATTAACTGTAGAATATCCTCTTGCGTACGCAGAGCTGTCATCCTTCCATAAAATTAAACCGCAAAACAGTACATACGTCAAATTGAAGAGCTTTAAAATTCCAGATAATATGTGCATATAAGTTTACTATTAATTGAATAGAAATGATAATGGTGAAAGTTAGTGCCTACGTGCTAAGAGGACAGTAAATAGTATGAAGTATGACAACGAATATACATAATATTTACAACATTTTAAGCAGATGTTTTTATAACTCCTGGTACTTCCGTTGTTGTCAACAAATTGGAAATTCTTATCTCACCGCAGCCAATAAGAAAACCAATAACAAATGAAAAGTATTCGTTCTGATAAAATTGAAAGACTTTTATATGCAATAAAAACCGGATAAGACATCTTACTTGCTTTTTACTTTGTTTCAAAGTTCATCCACATTACTTCATTTTTGTTGCAAAGTAACGCAACTTGATAAGAATTTTCTACAATTATTTGAGTACCTTTTACATACAATTACAAAACAATGAACCTTTTATATCTGCACAAGATTAATAATTATTGTACATGACAATCAAGTAGTGTCTGCACAGAGTTCATAAAAACAAATATCTGTTCGAAATTCAAAAAAACATTTATTCTTCGCCAACCAGTAGACAATCTAGTAAACGTCTGCATAGAATTCATAAAAACAAATATCTGTTCGAAATTCAAAAATACATTATTGTTCTCCAACCAGTAGACAATCTAGTAAACGTCTGCATAGAATTCATAAAAACAAATATCTGTTCGAAATTCAAAAATCATTTATTCTTCTCCAACCAGTAACAGTTCCGATTCTGCTCGGTCTGGTGGCTGTGCTGGCTGCAGCTAGTGCTGTGGGCTACTTCGTGTACAAAAGTCGTCCGCCGCCCGTTCCGCTCACAGACCCAATGTACACAAACATCGGAGCCGAAGACTGCACCGGAGAGAACCCCTTGTATAAACCACCCACGTCCTCCTTCAAGAATCCCACGTACGGCAAGTGGTAGAGGTAAGATATGATTTAAATATTCTTGTGAAATGTAAGATAGAAATCTTTAGTTATGTTAAAATGGGTTATTTTTACGAGTTTTGTCTAATTGTGTACGAACTAACTGCTTTATTAGTTCTAGTATTTAATTCTATATTATATGTTTTTGGGGAAAAATTCTGCATTTCAATGTTAAAACTATATATGAGTAACAAACAATAAGGAAAATTTCATGGTATTCCCACTGTAACGACATTGATAAAATTATTGACAATATTTGCAATTGTGCAAACTATTGTATGAGCATAGACTGGTAAATAACTCTCAAGTATTAATTCATTCATTCATGAATATTCTCATTGCTTTTTTTACATAAATTTGTTATTACCATAAAGAACAATCAGAAAGGCTTTGTTTTTCTGGTATATTCTACCGTCGAGTAAAAAATACATGTAAAAACCTAGAGATTCGGTTCCAACGATCCAAATCATTTTAGTTACCAAGCTAGTTTCCAAATTCTAATTTCCTTCTAAATACTTCTCCATATAGATTTATATGTAAAATTTGTTAGCATATTTGTAGAAAATGGGGTCAAAAAATGTAAATAGTATTATTATTAAATAGAATATTTTAAATACAAACCGCGATAAAGAACCTTGCGACATGTCGGTCAGCGAACGTCAAACGGTAACGTGACGTCGAACATGTGAGGGTTCTACAATCATATAATATTATAATTACTTATCATTGAATACTACTGGAAAATATTACATAAACTTTGAATTGGGACAACCCTATTTCTGTTGTTGTCAACAATTGTTTAACAAAATCAACAGGTTCTAAAAAGCAGGTGTAACAATAATAATGATACGAAATACAATATTGATATGTGAATCATCAACAAGCTAACAAAGAACTAAGATATTTATCAGAAGTCACGTCCAAGACAATACAATAAACATACATACATACATACATAAAACAGTAGCGTATGTTATGACACTCAAACCGTTAGCCAGATGTCAACACCCTCCAAGGACAATCATCTGCATTACGAGGGAATTTTTTTCACACGCTGCATCCCGCTGTCAATGAACCTTTGTAACTGTTGATCGAAAAACCTGAACTATATGAGTTTAAAACGATCAGTTTAAAACTTACTGACTCCAGTTACTCTTAAATATAATTGATACTAGTTAGAATAAACCAACCATAACATTGTTGCTCTTAATCGAAAAACGTACAATAAAAAACATATTTTTTTCGGAAGGCAACAGTCAAATATAAGGAGCTAATTTAATACACATTCAAGTAAGTCCAAAGTAACCACCACCATGTTAAATAAACGAGCTTAAAGTCAAAATCATTCTACACTTAAAAAACTTCTGAGAAATGAAAAATGAGAGAAAGATATAAAGAATCATATTAAATTAACCTTTGTGTGTTCAATAAATCTTTTGTTAGAATAAAATTTATTGATACATAAATAAAAACAACGAAATATGGATGTTTAAGGGAATGACAAATTTTATCATAAATCTGTCTGAACATAAATTATTACCAACGTTTTTGTATAGAGCATTTAACTTGAACACAGATCTAACATATATTATATTCTAGAAAATAAATCATTTAAAATACATTCGCCACTTAAATTATACATCGTGATGAGTGGAATAATCATTATATTTCTTAATATAGAATCATTAGTTACATTATCTCTGTTATCTCATAAACATATGCTCAAACATTTCTTTAAACAGTTGTTTACAATATTAAATATCTTTTAAGGAAATACAACTTTACTTCCTTAGTTCAAAGACATTAACATTTTCTTATATTAATGTATAATAAAAAAGGTAAATAAAATCCGTAGTTCCGACTTTTGAATTAAAAATTAATATCCTTATAATCTGTACAAGGTGAACATGAAATTTATGTACACACTTCAAAGAATTCTTAAGCATACAGGTGTTGAAAAATGCTAATAAAATAAGAATTTAGACATTCCAAAAGTCATTTATCATTCACGTAAACAAACTTGACCATTTCTAAATGGAACCAACCTATTAAGATAATAGCATAAACGCTAATTGGATTTTTATCTCTTATCAGTTGCTCCTTCTATTTGACATTAACAGATGATGTAAACAGTTAAATTTAGATTCACACATGACAAATACAAATGACACGCTTTAATAAGAAAAAATAGAAACTTGTAATTCTTAATCTATAAAACTCATTGCGTGTCTTTCACTGACCTATATAAGACAGGTTGTGTGTCACGGATATCTCTTTAAGATTTATTTTCATTTGTATATGGAATATCATCGATTAATTTTTAAGAGCATATACAACAATATTATTGTCAGTAGTGGCGTAGTGGTTTAAAGGCCCGCTTATCATGCACGAGGGCGCGGGTTCGATCCTGGCCCGGGCAAGTACCAATGTGATTTTTCGGAGTCATATGTACTTGCTAAGAGTATTTTGACATCACTGATTAATGCATTCCCAAAGAGGGTTGATGTCTTTCAGGCGGCCTGTCGTTAAAAACAATTAGCCAAATCTATCACAACATGTAAGGCAGACCCTGGCTAAAGCTGGGAAATTGCCAGGCAGAAGAAAATACAAAATAAGCCCTTTCGTGTGACTCCATTATAGGAGGAAATACCTAAAAGACATACATCGTAAAGAAAATTTTTTTTGCTTCCCAATATAAAGTGTACCTATATATCATAATTATTACTATTAATTATGATCAAAGTGAAAGTCTTATAAAGATCGAACCCATTTAAATATCACTAGTACACAAAAGTTACTGTGAAAGTATCGTTGTTACAACAGAAACAAAATATCAAGGACCAAGGTTACTCAATGATAACACTATTTCACTGACCCACGCAACTGATGGTATTACGACTTCCTGCTTATGAATAATTCGGTCGTCTTCCTATCATAGAACTAATGTAAGAGGATGTGTTGAATAGAATTACATTTTAATATAAAGTAGCTAACTCAAATAATCACTGTCAATAAAAAGCATTAAAAAACCTATAATTTTAACATGCCTCGTTATTTTGAATGGCAATTTAAAACGTATTATGTTAACGGTCCACAGTCATATCTATTACGCCATCGTAGCTTATAATTTTATACAATTACGTATAAATTCAAATGAGAACAATCTGAACGGCATCTAAATGGTTCCTATAAACACCTGCTTAGATTATTATATTGATCTTTTATGCAATTTTTGTCCATTTATAAACAAAAGAAATCATAAAGATTTTATATGAAGCATTTGTTTGTGGCATGAATTACAATATTCCTCCCTAGATACTTCTAGTCAATGTAATAAACAGTTTTTCATTACATAAAATAATAGTGACTGGGAACAATTTTAACTATTCCAATATTGTGATGCTTGATAATTCAATTACAAGAAATATACAGTCGAATCAATTGATTAATATATAGCAAATATACGTAAAACAGACCACAAACTTCGCTTATAAATAACAGTCATTAATTATTGAACTTGCGACACTATCTTTTGACCATATAATTATTATTAACCAAGCATTCGAAGAAATAACATATTAGACTTATACATTCGTTCCAAATAGAATTATATTTAAATATTTGTATTAAACCGTATTGATTTCTAGTTCATTTGTAACGAAATTTTTATCTGTGTTAATTTTAAATCCTTTTGAGACGTGACCGTTTCATTAGATTAGATTGAAGGCCGGTTTCTGTAACCTTAGTTGACCTCTATCTTCGTCATCAACTTCTTTCTACACTCAACTAAAGCCTGAGGCGAAAATAGATGAATTTATTATCAAGAACACAATGCAATATGAACAAATGCATATTGAAAAGAAAATTAGTTTTTAATGTTCTCTAGCAATCGTGGTCACAATTTGACTTTCAATTTATAAAAATTGTAAGTCTTTTTTATGAAATAAATCATTATTTCTTTTTATATTGTGTTCGTGAATACTTAAATGATTTGTAACAAGTGTCTCACTATTGTTAAACCCAAAACTTGTTTACGACTTATAATTATAATACCGTCATCACTACGTGACATCATTGGATTTGTTTTAATTAATACGGAAAAGGGAACATTATTGTATTCTCAGAAATACGGTAGCGGTTTTCGTATTATTAAAAATATTCGTACATACTCGCAACTCAAATTGAATATATTGCAATACATAATGACAGTAAAGTTATCTCTTACACAATCACAATAAATTATTTCATTCGCTCGTGTAACTGTTTCCCGTTTAGATAACCGAGTGGAAGTACTTTCTCATATTAAAATGTACCAACTTGTTTGATATCTAAATGTACCCAAATAAATAATTAATTTCACCTAATAACCGTAAATTATTAGTCACTCAGTCTCCTACGTATCAAAGGAATAAGATTATACTGACATCGTCCTAGAAATTTCATTAAGGTGACTTTATCTCCGTCAGTGGACGCCAGTCATGACGGTATCTCATCTCATTACTTTTAAAACAACTCTTGTGTAATAAATCATGCGTAAGTATTCAAAATCAATCACACAAAGAGTCAATCTAACACATAATTAATAACAGGTTCCAGCGCTATAGGCTCTTATTGTAAAAGTCGCTCTAATTTAAAGAGAATAAAGTCTATATTCGAGTGATATCGTTCCAAGATAATAATATTGGCTATAAAGATCCGAAGCAGACAAACATTTACAAATTCAATCAAACAACTTGAGTCACCCGTCGACCGTGTTTACTTTCAATCGCTAATATCGTTTGTTACAGAATATTAAAATATTTATGTACAAAACTATTACAAATAACTACGGTCATTTGTTCTTCAAAGATCTTATTAGAATGTTTCGTATAAAAATCTGTTATAGGGATTTAAAAAAGTACCCTATTAAGTGTTTTATATTTTGGATATTTATTCGAATCGACCAATTTAAATAGAGCCTCGATTAACGATATAGTCAGGCTGATTTATCTCGATAATAATTTTCCTCAGTCGCCGGGTCACAAGCTAGTATAGAATAAGACTATTATACTAGAATTAGTTATTAAAATTTTATAAGTATATGCAAAATGATAAAAAATTACTCGTTTTCGAGTCATAAAAATATTATTCATCACATAAGTATGTATCCTTTTGAGGCAAATATTTGGAATATTTTGAATAAACTCATGAGGAATTTAAAATTATGTATATAAATACATAATATAATATAATAAACAGAATATGTGGTTTTACAGAGTTAAATGACTTGCAAAATATTATTTATCAGTTGTGGCAGCTGTATTTATTATAAAAGTTATAGAGTACATAACTAATTGAAACGGATATTCATATTAGCAATCAAAATATAAATAATGTTCGAACGTGGGTCAGACATGCGTCCAGGAGCGATACGAACTAGAGATAAAAGGTCAAGACTCCGGTCCGGTTTCATATCACTCTACAAAGGACATGTTTGTCCTCACGAGACAAACACTACTCATCCGAACAAAGTAATGAGGATGTCTGAAAGCGAGCTATGTGCTATATAATTTTTACATTAACTTTGTTAGGTGTATGGAACCCTTATTAAGACCTGAATAGAGCTGTTCATATAATTGAAGATTACGTGCTACGTCCGCTGCGCTGATAAGTAATATGAGCATAGCGATGCATAAAAGGACCTTGTTTTGTTTTATCTAACATATATTTTACTGCTGTTTAATATGAAGTTTAAAACTTCGGACCGAACCTTTAGTGTGTAATAAAAAAAAAACAGATTACTACGAAACAAATTCAAACGTATGTAAAATAAATAATTCCGTATTAATCAGAGAAAAACCGTTAATTCCGCGCGCAAGATGTTCATACACAAAATACAGTTAGCAATTCATGGATATTACGTAATCAGCAATTACGAATCTGCAACATCCGTTATCGATTCAATTACTACTAATTTAGGTCTTTTAGACACACACGAACTCTGAATTCAACATATATAAGCAATATGTTAATCATTCTAACAGTATTTCGATTCTCATTCATAATAAAACACTGACTTCTTTTGTTCGTTATCGGGGTGTTTATCGTGTTATTTAATTTTATTTAAATAAATACACGTCAAAAACGGCAGCTGCTCATCGATAGGTATTCGGGTTGTAACCGCGAGGTGTCTGACTCAACACTCTGCGTCACGAATATCCTAAATGACTCATGTGGCATTTGATTTATTTGTTTTTTTTCCTTAGGTGTTACCTGAATCATCTCGCCATGGGTCGTTACATACGGGGATCGCTACAAGTAGCCATTCTGTCCCGTTCCGCTACCCATTCCAACACTGCCTGTGATCAACACGGTATGATGAAGAAATTGCACTCGTCCGGTGTCGTCGCAAATGTAACTATGTATTATACTCTTAGTAATAGCGCGTTATATGTAATGCCTCTGTGATATTTAAGATTATTAAGTAATAGGTGTAACTTATACACTGATGACTCAATCGTTATCGTATGTTTACGATTACTAATCTCGTAATGAAATCTCGCGTTGACGCATGGGGTTTGTTAAAGTATGGTGACCTTAGATTTGTCACCTGGCTTGTGTAGGAAATGTTTAATATAAAGGTAGTTACTATATATTCAATAGAAATGTTAAGAATACGTTAATGAAAGACGTCATTTATCTGTTAGCTGTTTGCTTTGACTGCAGAGATTTTGATTAACAAATCGTGCATTTGAATTAATATGTAATAAATACAAATAAATTTTTGAAATTAGTGATCTCTTACAACATCAGAACAATTATAAAATTTTCATTTTATTTTAATAGAGTGATAAATAATGTTTCACAAAAATGATTTTTAAGCTTTATTCAGTTAGATGGTGTGTGAAAATTAGAATGAGTCAAACGATACAGATCTTGGTTAAAGTGAAAGTACCTGGAAAGTAGGATATTTTTACGAATTCGATGTAGGCGTGATGCATAATCTGTGGGCGGATTTCAAACGGAACTCTGGGCTAACGGGTTTTTGTCCCTACTCAGAAAGTACTGCCGATATACATACATATATTATACTTTAATAAAAAAAATTGTTTACAAATAATACACGAGATAAAAAGAGACTTCTGCACCATCTCTTCTTAAGAAATTGAATTTAAGTTTGTGTATTGTAATGTACCCTATTTTGTAAATAACATTGCTTTAATTCAAAAATTATTTCGATTAAAAAAATTTACGACTTCAATAATGATTCAAAGTAAAAATACCCGTGGTTATTATTTATTCAGCTGCCAGTCACTTGAAAAAATTTATAATTCAAGTTTGCTTAACAAATTTTATTACATCGTCATCATCCCATTCTACAATCCAAACTTTGATTATGTACAAAATTAAGTTTGTTCTAGGCTTGTTGTGACTAATAACCACTTAAACTTATTACTTTTGTTATACTTTAAGGAATAATATATAAAGGAACGTATTGAAAAATGCGTTATGATTTAAGACGTCCATACAACATCGTCTTCCCGATATAAAAGTATTGTATACTTTAGATATTTGTATAAATTAGGCTATGACGACTGCATTGTACTTGATAACGTTATTGTAAATAGTCTATGTTTAAGTTTGTTAACCCATTTCTCGTACTATATTTTACGTACATAATATAAAATATTTTCGTCTGTTGCGACTAATTACATCACATTGATTTTCTTGTTTAGTTTAATTCTCTAAGTTAGGATTTTTGTAGCATAATTTTATGCTCAAATGTTATTTTAAATTATTATTATTTAAGTAGAAAATATGTGTTAAGATTGGCTTATATTATGCATACTATAGAATCTCGTAATTCATTCTCTGATAATCATATTATAATTATTATTATATTATTCATATATATCTAAATGAACGCCATTAATTTATCATAAATATACTACTGTATACCCGTAGCTTTTTATACATTTGTATATTTATACATGTAGGTGATCTGAGTATAATTGTAACCTAGTCAATAAAACTGAAAACTAATTTACTCTTTGTTTTATTTATCTCCTTAGAGACACTCGGAAAGAGTTTTTCTGAACTACAGAAAAAGAGCTTAAAATTGTCATTTCAAAACTTGAAGAGGGGTTCAATAAAATAAAACTCCAACGATCCAAAATTAAATAACTTCTTTTATTTCAGAGTCAAATTTGTTTCCTACATAAGTGTTAGAATGACGCCGTAACATTAAATGACCATTACACACTTATGGTACGGGTCGCTGTTACTTCGACTTGGTGCATGAGTGCGTTATATCGTACACAAGTCGTCCCGGCGTCGTCGTCGTGTCGTGGTCGTGTCGTGTAGTTTAAACAGACCTCGCACTCCGTTATCGTTAACATCCAAGACGATTCACCGTATATTTATATCACAGTAACTCAATAAAGCGTTGCCTCATGACGACGGGACGACCGTGTTCTCACCACACTACGCTGTACGTACGGCATCTATACCGATATATTATATATATTATAATATTTTAATGTATTAACTATGAAATTATGATCACAATACCCATGAACCAGACGACACGATCCCGAACAAACTGCGAATTACGTAGGTAACAACTACAATCGGCGGGTCAAGCTGGCTGGTCAATCGACTTCCAAACCAACAGTCCCTGATCGATCCCCACTACGTTCCAACGCCGAAAACACCTAATTTTAATCAATAATCAACAATTATCGCCCAACTCTAACACTACACTCATTATAATATAATACCATCAAGTGGAAAAATATTTTTTTGTTTCTCCATCATAACCAAATCAACACCCATGAGGACATGGCAAAACAAAAATACGAGGCGTTCAAGAAGAAGGCGGGGGAGGACGTTACACCACTGACAGATACATAGCGAGTGATTCCTGGATATAAGGTTGTGTACACATGGGAGAAAACAAGGTAGCTATTGAAATGATATTCCTTTTTCATCGCTCCCTCTTAAAATTCCAGTGAGAATGCAGACTAAGTATGAAATATAACTTATACGTAAAATATATTCTGTATCATGACGCCCTCCTCCCCCTCCCCCGTTCAACCTCCAAACGCTTATAAGAACACTTCATAAAACAGCTTTCTTTATATTATACTACACAATTTACACATTTATAATAGGTTTACATATTTTTTTTATTTTACACAGCAATAATAATTGTTTCTTGTAGTCTTCGTTATAATATAATCTATATAGTTCCGATTGCTAAATATTGTCCCATATTAAGCATGTTCACAGCGTTCTCGGTACAATACTTTACAATTCACATGAATACTAAGGTTAACATCGAAACGCCACGATATTATACCAACGAAAAAAATAAAATTATAATAAAAACTTTGCAACAAATATAAGATTTAATGTATAATTTTTTAGAACATTAGTCACAGATTTAACCGAAACTAAAACCTACTCGAACACTAAACTAAAAAAAATTTAACACTTATGATCCAGCGAACACAGTGCTGTTGAATAAAATAAGAAAAAGTATGATTTTGACACAAAAAAAAAAAAACAAATAAATCTATAAATGCTGACAATGTCGTCTTTTGTCTGGAATGGACACTACGAACAACTACCAAAAGATACATCTAAATACATAAATACGTTAGAATTTCGAAGGCACCGGACCTCTATACGAAACTTGTTAGTATTACATATATATAAAAAACAAACTTTAGAACAAAATTATGGCAAAATATTGGCGAAGTGTATCATCCCTCCACTAATATTTATAAATTAAAAAATTCTAAATAATGTTTCTAAAACGAACACACAATCAGCTGACTCTACATACATTAGTTGGTTTCATTAAAACAAGACAAACGTTAAGAAATATTGCTGTATAAGGTCACTAGAAGACGGATTATGGATAGAATTGTTCGATTTAATACAAATAGCTTAACATACTGTTTAGAATCGAAGTGCGACGGTTACATTGCGCTATACATAGGATTTAATATCTGTTACTCGTTAGATCGCTAATACAACACAAAAAATATATAAGCCCAGACGTTCCGCGAACACTATATATTGAATCTATAATTTGGATAATATATAGCTAGTGATTATTTCAATGTAAAATATATTATATCGAGCGGAGTAAGGCGGTGAAGCGACGAGCGGAATTAATATATAAAAAAAAATATAATCATGACACATCACTAGCGACATATTAAATACTTGAGTTATACAAAAATAATAACCGATTCTCATTCCACACTTTAGACAGTTACATCCAATCACTAATTTAGTATTTAGTATATAATTATAAACTAGACGCTATTAGGGTAACAAAATATAGGATCAAACGTGTATGAAGGCAGTCCTGATTGGTCGGTGACGTCATACGACGCAAGCGCAGGAATAGTTGCATAAGCGCTCCCATAGCGCCGTAATACGTTAAAGCGCTTATTAATATAGCTCACGATAAGTCGTGAGCGGTGTAAAGATGTAGTCGAATGATACATTCACGTGAGGCGACTGTCGCGATGAGTGCTCACGGATATTATAGATCCCTGAAACAAGAAAATATTATATTAATATTGAAACTTTTATGACGGACATATTTTTATATCAACTAGAAGACCCGGCGAACTTCGTATCACCCATAATCAAGAAATATCTGTTACGTTTTTTTATTTATATTTTTGGAGTTTACCTATTAAAGCCATAGATCTCCGTGTTTTGAAGTGCGACAGAATGATTGACATATTAGTTAGTTGTCAAATCTAATGTCAAAAAAAACATTTGTATCAACAACTACTAATGAATTAAAAATTAAGTAAAAAAAACATTGTCCAGCGGACAAAATTGTGAATCTAAACTATTCCCAGATCCCCTTGAACACACACAAAATTTCATCAAAATCGGTCCAGTCGTTTGAGAGAAGTTCAGCGACATACACACTCACAGAAGAATTATATATATAAAGATAGAATAGATAATATGTATATTGTATAGTTTGTCCGTACCTACCTCATCCACTGCGAACCGTGTGCGGGCGGCGCGTGCGACTGTGTTGCTACCCTCTGTACGACCTGTAAGAAACATTTATTTGATATTAATTCCCAAAACGGCAACAATCTATACTTTGTCAGCTTTAAATAGTCGTTTATTTAAATATGTTGAATTCAATAAACATATAAGCATCTAATGAGATCTAATATTTTCGCGGGTCTTATTCATTTAAATGAAACTAATATTTTTCGGATGTACTAAACGATTTTATTTTTGATAAAAAACTACATGTGATGACTCACATCTCGTCTGCCCGTGATCACGGTTGCTGTAAAGTAGCCGAAACGTCGGGAGTGTGCAGTTTTTTATCATAAATAAAATCGTTTAGTACATCCGAGAAATATTAGTTTCATTTAAACATCAGCATATCTATGCATAAGCAATAATGTCCCTGTAGTGTATCTATACAATAGATATAGTACACTGTCTCACGTACCCCACTGGGCGAGGCGGCACGCGCTCGGCAGTCTAATGACTAGCGCGGAGCAGAACGGGGACGTGCGTCGCTCTAGGCGGGGTAGTAGTGAGACAGTGACTAGTTATACTTACATGTAGGACCAGGGATCCTACAGTCCCTAATGTAATGTTAGTTTCTATATAAACAGGCCCCACAGACCCGTCTACCAACCTGTTGTACGAACGCTCTAGTGAGGTGTGGAGCGGCTCGCTCGGCGCTCTCAAAAGCCCGCCGGAGCTCCTCCACAGCGGCCGCGCTGCTCGAGCCGTGTTTACGAGACAACTGAAGACAGAGACAGATATATTATGAATTAGAGGATATAGCAGTGTTCAGCCAAGTGGGAAAGAGATAGAAGATAAAAGATAAGGAGAGGGATTTAGTAGCATTGAATAAAATGGTAAAGAGATAGAATATTTGGAAGTGAAAGAGAGATATGACAATGTTTAGGAATGTGGGAAAGAGATAGGAATATAAAAAATTACTCTCAGAGACTGGACTGATTCATACTGATTTTCCTAAAAGATATTTCAGTTTTCTTCACAGACACCATTTATTGAAATCATTACGATATTTATTTTACAAGTCCTTACCTTTGCCTACAGATGGATTTTGCTCTCATATAAATCTTTATGGCCGTACACCATAATATAGACTGCCTTATATAATTGTTTACTATCTCCACTAACCTCATTCAGTAGTGGGTATATCAGCTGTTGTAGGTACGCATGCCGCCTCACTTTATTCTCTTCATTGTTCGTTCCTCTGTGGTCCAACGGTGAGGACTGAAAATATTATTTTAAATTATTAGATTGATACATTTAAATTTACTGAGATAAAAAGCAAGTAAGAATTGTTCAAAATTTAAGTAACAGCCGTGTATTAAACTAATATGTTATAAAAATTATACACTTGAGAGAAATATTTGAATATAGTAACGACTTGACATGACAAATCGGCTTCATTTTTATTACAGCTATCAAAAATACATTTAATCATTATAATGCATATATACTCACAGCCTTATTATTATAAACTACACTGTCTCTGTTGGAAGACTCTCTGTGTTCTCTCTCCCTCTCCTTCCGCTCGTCCTTCTCCCTCTCTCTTTCTCTCTCCCTCTCCCTCTCTCTCTCTCGTTCTCTATCTCGCTCTTTCGCCCTCTCGACACTCGGGGACACCATGGGAGATTGGCGTGACTGAAATTATACAATAAAATTATTAAAAAAATTAGTATTATTTAGATAGAAAATATTAAATCGTAAGTGGTGGCCTAATGGTTAGAGGGCCCGCCTCTCATCGCCGAGGGCGCGGGTTCGATCCTAGCCCGGGCAAGTACCAATGTGATTTTTCGGAATCATATGTACTTTCTAAGAATATTTAGACATCACTGATTAATGCTGATTCAAAAAAGAGGGTTGATGTCAGGCAGGCCGTCGGGCGTAAAAAACAATTAGCCAAAACTATTCACAACATGTAAGGCAGACCCTGGTTATAGCCGGGATATTGCCAGGTAGAAGAAGAAGAAGAAATCAATTAAATTCTTTTTGAATATAACTCACGGCGTGCTTGTCGTTGGTGTTATTATTAATAGTGGGCGCCATCTTGTGGTTGTCGTGCGCCGGCTCGTGAGAAACCGAACCGTTCTGTTTGTTGGCTGATGTGGGAGAGCTCACTGAAACATAATATATTATATTATTGATGGGAAAAAGATTAATATTAAGTCTGTCTGATGCTTGATAATGAAGAGTTATACGTTATACACTTGCCAGTGAAATATATTGATATACGAAATTTATTCCTACAGTTTCCACTATAGCGCTAAGAAATTATCTAGTCTATTATAGTATGAGTGAGCAAATGGATTTCGTTCTTTGTGAACAACTACTTCTTATATATTTTTTCAAATATATCTAATATATAAAATATCCATATCACAATGTTAGTTACCGTACTCCTCCGAAATAGCTTTACCGAATTTAACAAATTTTATATGCGTATTCTGTAAGTCTGAGTATACGCTACTATCTATTTTTGATACCCCTAAATCATAAGGGTTGTTCACTCCTAAGTTTTTTTAAATTTTTGGATCAAATTTTTTATTTTTTTATAACGTAGCATTAAACATACATACAACTCTATTTTTTTTATGACAAAACAACATTATCCGAGTCAGCTAGTTAAATATAAAAATTACTATCCTACTAATATTATAATTTCAAAATTTTGTGAGTGTGTGTGTATGTTTGTTACTTCTTCACGCTCAAACGGCTGAAGCGATTTTGATAAAATTTTGTATACAGGAAGCTGACGTCCAGGAATAACATATAGGCTACTTTACATCCCGGAAATCCGGTGGTAACACCGCGGGGCGCAGCTAGTTTTATATATATATTACCAATATCATCTCCCTGTCGCCTCCTATCTTCCGTATGTGCATGTAGTCCCCGCGCGGCGGCTCCTCCCCTCACAGTCATGATCCAAGGCTCATCTGCCTCTCCGTCACCTCGACCACCTTCCTCACTGAAAGATTATTATTACTTTCATTATTACAACCGTATTAAAACAACACAAAGATAATATGAAATTATAATAACTATAAATTTTAAGCTTTACGTATCCTCGAATTCTATATAATATATTGCATTAATGGAATTGAATTCTTATATACGCGTTTAAAATATATCGAAATACATTCATAGAAAATACAAATCCAAAAAAAACTTACAACCCATAGAATAATTAATATTATTTTATATCAATGTTAATTTTATTGTGTGATATCAAAACTCACGAATTAAAAGAATCGTAATATCAATTACCTAATATAACCAATCTTGGTCCTTTACGATTTGGTACAAATGATAAACTTAATTATGTAACACGACAATCAATCCGATCGTGATTACCGTATCGCGTGAGTTGACCAATTACAAGGATAATGATCTGACTGCTAATACTGTACAGGATTTGGGTCTTTTTTGAAACGTCTTGTTTAAAAGCTGTAGCTTTAAATATGATTATATAATAGGTTGGGGAAAAAGGAATCCATTATTTTTTCGGTAGATGGCTGTAGTGATCGATATCTCGTAAATTATCGATCAAACAATTTCAAATTTAAAATTATAGAACAAAATGGTGCATATTTGACCTAAATCGGACAATGCAAAACATGTTAAATAAAGTCTTGAAGTTCACGTAAAAATAATGGATTTCTTTTTCCCCAACCTAATATATCTAATTCTAGTTATTATTATATTTGTATTCTGGTTTAACAAAAAATATATATAATTGTTAGAAATTATTACGTAAGCTATTTGAAAGGTTAAAAACTGTAAATTTAATAAAATGTGAGTGCCCAAGTTTTTGATCTTCCGTATTGTGAAATTTTCTTAAAATTCAACATCAAGGAAGTTTAATAACAGAAAAGTGCGATAAATTGACTGATTCCACAAGAAACAAACTAAAACCAGGTCATAAAGTGACGAATAAATAATCTGTAGAAGAAAACTTAAGAGTGCTGCTATCGGAGCTTACTTGTACGGTAAAGTCCCTCTCAATCATAATTTATTTGTCAATAAATCGTTATGACATGATTCTTAGGAAAAAGTACCAGAGATAAGAGCATTTTATATTACATATATACATGTAAGAAAAGAATTTAAATATGGAGAATAATTGAAAAAGTTTTGCTTAATGCACTACTGCAAGAGAATCTTATTGCAAATGGTATGTACTGGTAATAGTTTCACGTAGTAGAAAACGGAATCGAAAGAAATAGAGTATAGCAAGATACATAATACCCTTTTTAAGCACATTATGAATTATTTGAATTCCTTTAATTTGCTTTGTCAAAAAAATCTTTTGGTAATTACGTTTAATATGATAAGAGACATTAAAGTGCCTTACTGAGCTCAGAATTAAGTTACAACATATTGTGTTAGAAAAGAAATCCAGCGTCAGCTGACATAAGAGGACTTCAAACTGCATTTTTTGTATGTAGAACAAAACTGAAAACCGCTAGTTACGACGTTCTTTAAATATTTCCCCATTTATTCATAACCATAGAAAATTTACCAAAAAAAAAACATTATATCATTTCAAAACTCGTCACAATCAAAACCTAACAGTATAAGGTATAGGAATCTATAATTAAGTGGTCTTGAGATGTAAATTGATTGACATTATGTATAACGCTTTGTCTATGTTAATGGAACATCAAAACATTTTTAATATATGTATTTAAACCAAACAAATAAACTCATTTTTTTTATATTATAGTTAGTAATAGTTATCGTTAACTCACGAGTCAGAGTTCTCAGATTCCGTCTCGCTCTCTTCGCTCCTTTGCGCCTTCCACTTCTTATACCTGTCTATGAGGTCCATTAAATATGAATTCTTTTTGGCCTTCCTGATGAATTGGAACTTTAGTAACTCCTTCGCCGTTGGTCTCTGTAACGAGAATATTAAATATTTTAATATTATTACATACTAAAGGATGTTTTTCTTAAGGTTCCATTAAGAAAAAAGGGCCATTTAAAATTGTTAGAATTCGTCTTATATAGTCTCAGTAAGACATAATCTAAGTGAAAAATAGGTCATTCGGTTACAATAACGACGTAACACTTGAAAACAAATGGCGCAGTTTGTCCGATTTGTTGTTGTTAAAAAATATACGACATTCCATTTTCCTGGCTGAGATAATCAAGTTATGATGCATGTATATACATAACAAGATTGTTTATTTATAAGCTCAAACAAAACATGATAATAACAGCCAGGAAAAACTACATACTTATGAATATTTGTAAATTATATGTATTACACACAACGATAACAGAGCTATAAACATAACACTCATTTTAAATTAAGCTTTAAAAAAATTACTTCAATAAAATGTCTCGTAACATAAAACCTGTCGCGTCATGATTGTGTTTTTCTCAAGAACAACAACAAAATAGGAAATATTTGTTTTATTTATGATTTTTATTATATTTGAAGGAAGAGATATAATTGTAACTTTCAAGGTAATTAAACTATGTCTATATATAGCTTACATTTTCGGGATCCTTATTCAAGCAGGCCTCTACAAACTCTTTGAATGGCTTCGAGTAACTGCCTGTCAGTTGTGGGGGGTTATTCTTAGGTATGAGGAAGAGTACTCTCATGGGATGGAGTTCCGAGTTAGGAGGTTCACCCTTTGCCAGTTCTATGGCTGTGATGCCAAGCGACCAGATGTCAGCCTTGCTATCGTAACACGACTGTTTTATGACCTCAGGTGCCATCCAGAACGGTGTACCGACGAACGTGTTCCTTTTGCTAGTCGTATTCGTTAATTGGCCCGCGACACCTGAAATTACACAAAAAAAATGCATGTTACACACTACGAAGAATTCAATCGATCACATCGTATTGTTTCGGAACAACAGTAAATCTTGATTTGATATTTAGATACCTAACAAAATCTAGTATCAAATCAGTCATATATGAAGTAATTTTTTTTTATCCATACTAAATAATCGAGGTCATTTCTAATGCTGAATCATACTATAATTTTGATGCTTTAAATATTTTATAATAACAATCTATTCGTATTAATATAACCTATTTAACAGTCACGCGTACCAAAGCCAGTAAAAAAACTTTCTGTTTTCATTATCTATATCCCCAATCACAAATTCTAGGAATAAATAGCTTAATCTTTTTTTTTTTTTTTTTTTTTGATGACGTAGTGGAAACTCTTTTTACGAGCCGTCCAACCGACCTTGGTGGGGCCGGAAGGGATGTGTGAGGCTCGGCCTGGGCAGGCCCCTACTCACTAAAACCACTGCGAAAGCCATCGGCCGCTATGTCGGTGTACCCCGGATCTGTCAGCGACAGGGCACACCAGCGACTGGCCGGTCCTGGCAAAGACCGGACTTACTCCCTCAGAGCATGGGGGCGATCCCGGCAATTAGGACCACCCCGACGACGCCGGGCTTTCAAAAGGGCCGGGTTACCACGCCGACCCCAGCCCGGAACACAGGGGTGCTATTGGAGGCGTAGGAATTGCCTCCGTCGCACCCCCGTACGTCGCCTGCGGGGGGAGGGAGCATCAGCCGCCCTCTCCCTTTCCCGCTGAGATGCCTCCTTCGTGGACATGACCGTCTCACAGAAGGAGGACACCGCCAACCAGGACCCATCACTCTCGAGCATCTTCTCCACGACACTCGAAAGCGACAGGTCCACTCCGCCGAGAGCCGCCACAAGGTCTTGGCGCTGCGCAGCCCATCTCGGGCACACCTCGAGGGTGTGCTGGGCCGAGTCCACCGCAGCGCCGCACTCATGGCAGCCTTCTCCCGGCTCTCTCCTGGCCGTCCGACACAGGTAGTAACCAAAGCACCCGTGCCCGGTTAAGACCTGCGTCAGACGGAAAGTGAGGGGTTTGCGTTTCCGCCTCATCCAACGCTCTAGGACCGGGCGAAGCGCTGCCGTTGTACGTCTACCGTACGGCTGCTCCGCCAGGTCCTCCCCCCACTCCCGCATAAGGCGCTCCTCCCCCTGCCGACGAACCGCTCGGATCTCCTCCGACGAAGGGTTCTCGCCGAGTGCCCTCCTACCCGAGACATAGGAGAACAACTCGGCTCGAACCGACGCCACGAGATCCCAAGGCGGATCGCCGGCAAGGGCAGTCGCTGCGGCCCAGAAGACCGTACGGTACCCCCTAATCACCCTCACCGCAGGAGCCCTTTGCGCAGAGCGCAGCAGGGCTTTGGTCCTGCGGCTCATTGGGCGATCAGCCCAAACGGGAGCACCATACAGGGCTATACTCCGACAGACCCCAGAGTATAGCCGCCTGCAAGCTGCGCTGGGTCCTCCGAGGTTCGGGAGGAATTTTCCCAGCGCACCTGCCGTCCTCACGACCTTCGGCCCCAGTTCCTTGAAATGAGGCACGAAGGTCCACCCTCCGTCAAGAGTGAGCCCCAGATATTTCATGGTGGGACTCACCCTGACCCTCCCTCCTCCTATGAGAAGGGTGGCACCCGGCGGGGGTCCTTTCCGCCCAGCCCCGCGGAAGAGGAGGGCTTCGGTTTTGTCTATTCTCACCCGAAGCCCCAACCTCTCTATGCGGCTGATCACGAGGTCAGTTCCGACCTCGGCCAGCCGCGCCGCCTCCCTGTAGTTTCGTCCCCGGGATAAGACGAGGGTGTCATCGGCGTAGCAGATGACACCCATCCCGGGGAGGAGACGACTCCGCAGGACCCAGTCGTATCCGACGTTCCACAGGACCGGTCCCAGGACCGACCCCTGTGGCACGCCGTTTTCGACTGTCCACCACTCTATGGACCCCCTCCGGCTCTCGACTGCCACCCTCCTCTGGGAGAGGTAGCTGTTTATCAGCCTCCTCAGATACAGGGGCACTCCGAAATACTCGAGTGCCACCTGTATCGCGCTGTGTGGGAGGCTGTTAAACGCGTTTGCGATGTCCAACGACACCGCAACCACTACCTCTCCTCTGCGTTCCGCCTCTTCCGTCACCGCCCTCAGGCGTTTGAGAGCATCGACGGTCGACCGATGGGCTCGGAACCCGAACTGGAACTCTGATAGTCCCGGGCCCGAGCCTTCCTCCAGATGCCGAACGAGACGGGTGGCCATTATTTTCTCCAGGGCCTTCCCCGCCTCGTTCAGCACAACCACCGGTCGCCACGCCGAAGCCGAGTCCGGAGGCCGGTTGCCTTTTGGAAGAAGGCAAAGCCGGCCTTCCTTCCAGGCCCTCGGGAACTGCCCGGACCTCAGACAGAGGTCGAACAGCTCCTTGAGGGCTCCACCGAGGTGCACCAGGGAGAGAGCGAGAACTCTCCCGTGCACCCCATCCGGACCCGGTGCGCTCTTCTTACTCTGGAGGCGAGCCAGAATCGCCTCCATTTCAGACTCCGTGACGGTGGGCGGAACGCGGTCGCCCTCTTCCAGCGTCAGCCGGGCCATTCTGGGGGGAGTAAATCCCGCTGGAGCGTCGGGGAAGAGTTCCCCGACGATCCCCCTCAGAGCAGCCGGCTGGAGCACCTCCGTGATGGGGGCCGACTGGGCGCAGAGTTTGTTCCGCGCCCGCTTGTACGGTCGGCCCCAAGGGTCTCGATCGAGACCCTCCACCAGCTCCAGCCAGGCTGCCTCCTTGGCCCGGCGGATGGCCTGCTGCAGGATCAACTTCTTCTCCACATAGATCCTGTACAGCCGACCATCTCGCTCCTCGTCCTGGGGGCGGCGTCGCCTACTCCGGGTGTATGCCCTCCTGGCCCCGTTGCAGGCGACCCGGAGGTCTGAGATATTCTCAGACCACCAGTATACCGCTCCCCGCGGAGGGGGAAATAGCTTAATCTTGATATATACGAGTCAAAAGTGTTTAACGTTTAAAAGCAACTCCGTAGTCGATTCACGTCAGTACGTCACATACATACATTATGCATGCAGCATCTAAATCGTGCATTACTTGTACGTTTAAAATAATAGCGGCTCCATTTTAGGGTGGGCTAAACGACGGATAGACCGAAAGTACGACAGAAAACAAAAAAAAATTGCTCTCTTCATAACAAACGAACGATACAAGCGTTACATTTCGTAATATTCTTTAAGGAACAAGACCACTTCGGTTCGTACTTTTCATACTCAGACTCGACGGCACTCTCCGTCCCCCCTCGAGCACTCGACATAATAAAATAACTCCCAGAAAATATACATCCAACATTTTACAGGAGAGAAAACTCGATAGCGTTCACTGTTGACTCTTGCGTTACATAAAGAGAGTGCAAATGGTATAAATATTAATATTGGCCGATAGCCAGCCGATATGAAGATGTAAAAGCAACCCGAGCATTGGATTTCACTTCAGCTTAGACAAAGTATTTACACTATTGTTCAAGGAATATTCTGGAAATATTTAATATACAAAGACATTTTATTTATTACAAATCGTTGGTTTTCTAGTCCTACTGCAACGGATATTTTATTTCGTGTAAACTAGTAATTGTCATTAGGCTAAATTTGTGAAGGACACGAAATAAAATATATATGTCATTTAGTCAAAATATTAGCAATGTCAAATCCTTATTTTAGACTAATTACGATCTAATTTTTCTAAATTAATTATTAAATTATACTTAAAATATAAACTCTACGATATATTTCTGTTGTAAAAAAGAACTAACACTCATTATGAATGAATTGAAATTTAAAAGTTTCTTTCAGTTATAAAACCATAGAATTAGTCGATCCGCGATTACCAAATATACTTTGTATTGAAGAATATAGATATTGAAAAACATAGAAGATTAATAGTAATTTCATATAATAAAGTATAGGTACTATTCAACAGAGCTATCTATCTTTCTACAATTCTTATAATATTTCAGACACTAATATTTATAAATACTTTAAGTCATTGTATAAGTGTATCGTACCGAATAATTATGATTTATGATCATAGCACAGGTGAAACAAACTTCACCCGGGGGACGAAGGTTCACTTAACAGTTATTAACAAAATGATATAAAAAGAAAACTTCGTAAAAGCGAATATGTAACTTCAACACATTTCATATTAGAGTTAATTGTTGATTGTCTTTATGTCTTGATACTTTACAATTTATTGTACTTTTCATTTCAATTGTCGTATATTGAGAAAAATTCCGGAATATAATAGTAATGAAGACATTAGTTCTAAATAGACATGTTTGAGTATAACTTATATGGTTTGCTTCCTGTAATGTAACATATATCGTGCGTAGGAAAATCTAAATCCCTAACATAATAACTTCCGCATAGGATGTATTATGTATGACATTTGCTACATTTATCATTGATAACGACTTATTATAATCAATAAAACGGATTAGCTTAAAATATTTATTGCGCGAAATAATTTCAGTGTATGAAAAAATAAGTACGGATTAAATTTATCTTATTTACGAATTCCTATGTATATTATCTTCAAGTTGTGTTAAAATTTCTTTACTCGCAATAGGTAGTTGTTAATCTATACAGAAATAATTTTATCAAGAGCTGTATCAGATCATAGATTTATTCGTTGGCATCACTCGCAGAGATTCTATACTATGTTGGCTTAAACTTATAACTATTTTAGATATTATTAATATGTATTTAACAGATTTCATATTTTTGATCATTTTGGTCCCTCTACTATTAAAATTTTATTTTGTTTGTTTGAGAGATATATTTTAACGAAATATCTAAAACCCTGAACACGTAATTTATATTATTTAAAAAATGAATGATGAAATAAATAAAATAAGGTTCGCAAATGTCAGACATCAAATTAAATAATAATAAAAAAAATGAAATTTGTCATACCTATAAAATGTTTTGTTTTTACATCACCAACAAACAGGTTTCAGTGACACAAGAGTACGTGTCATTATATTTTTACGTTAAAGAGATGTTGAGATTATATATAAGTTTAAATAAGAAAATATAAATGAAAAATTCATCAACACGAGCAGGATTTGAACCTGCAACCTCCTCAATATCGCGTTCCAATTGCTTTACCATACACGCTATCGTGACAAAAGATTAATCAATATCTGTACAGATTCAAAAAAATACGAGGTTTTTTCGAACCATGAATTATTCAAATAATCTTAATATTTTTTGTGAAATAATTTAAAAATGAATCTCTTCGTAATTCGAATACGTAATGACCGTTCGAAATGTGTACAATTTCTAACTTTTGTTTTTTTTAAAGTCATTTTAGTATTCCATATTCTTCTATTAAATATGTTCATTTGTTCATCACCAAAGATTATCTTTAATTTTAAATTTGAAAATACCTTATGATTATAAAAAGTAACATATATACCAGTTGAAATGCTACGTTTTTCTGGATGAAATGATAGTCAATGAATAGTTATGTGTTGAATTAATACACAGCCTCTGTGTTCAACCGAGCCACGATCTGTTATTAACATGACCGTTTCACGAACTATTCATTTGTAATCACATTAATGCACAACATTATTGTGATTGTGATACTAATATATATATACTGTGTACTTGTTTCATGCTGCAATTGAACCAGCAGTGGTCAAATAACGTATAATTGTAGTCCAAATTGTGTACATTTCAATAATTTGGAGTACATTTATGAACACAAATTATTTCATGTTTAATTCATTAGGATTTTATGTGTATCAAAATAGAATATAGATTTGATTGCACGTGATTTTTTTTTCTATTCAAAACATAATAGTGCATATCCTACTAATATTATAATTGCGAAAGTTTGTGAGTGTGTGTGTATATTTGTTACTTCTTCACGCTCAAAACGGCTGAACCGATTTTGATAAAATTTTGTATACAGGAAGCTGACGTCCAGGAATAACACATAGGCTACTTTACATCCCGGAAAATGTTCGACTTTTCCTCACATAGGCGAAAAACCATATTTGCTTACTCGAGAACTCAACTCCTAGCCAAAACGACATTATCGCTATGTACCTTTTACCGGTCTATGTAGGCACGATCGACAGCCAATAAGCATTCCTTTCGTTAAAAAATAAAATAAAAAAGAGTTATGATAGACAATATCTATAGACAACAGTTTCTTTCTGTAGTTAATTTAATTTAATTAAATATTGCCATACTAAGTCGCGGGCAAATCTATGTAGTAGTAAATAAAAATAACAAAGTACTAAAGTTGTGGTATCAAATTAAAATGTTATATGGAAACAGGACACTTAAATACATTGTATAATTAACGGCTAATAATCACCATAAAACAATTTAGTTTGTCAATAGATCATTGTTTTATAATAACAATGTATTCTCCAGTGAATAGTATATAAATGAATTACAATAAAACACCTTGAACATAATGATAATAACAAATGAGACTGAACACGTACTCAAAAAAACATGACACTAAAGGACACTGCAGTGTCTAACCTCAATTAATAACTTGCGTAAATTTACATGATCGTGTAGATTAACGCATGCATGTGAATTACATGCTTGTGACATGTCATGCAGTCATGATCCCGAGTTCGCATGCACATTGCACATATCATGTGTCTTATATCTTCTATATATATAAAAATGGATTGCTGTTCCTTAGTCTCGCTAAAACTCGAGAACAGCTGAACGGATTAATCTTATCTTAGTCTTGAAATGTTCGTAGAGGTTCAGGGAAGGTATAAAAGCTGAAAAAAATTGATTCATTACTGGGAAAACCATAAAACAGCCCTTTTCTATTTCCCATACAAACGTTTTTTTTGACATTAGATATGACAACTAACTAAAATGTCAATCATTCTGTCGCACTTCAAAACACGGAGATTTATGGCTTACAGGTAAACTCCAAAAATATGAATAAAAAAACGTAGTAGATATTTCTTGATTATAGGGCGATACGAAGTGCGCCAGGTCTTCTAGTGTAATATAAATATTTCCAATATGATGCACTCACCAAAATCAGCTAGTTTGACGTCACCCATTTCGCTGAGGAGTACGTTCGCAGCTTTGATGTCCCTATGCAGTTTCCTCTCGGAGTGCAAGTAGTCGAGGCCACGCAACACTTCTCTTAGTATAACCGCTATATGCATCTCCTCGAAGCTGCCAGCCTTCATCAGATCCAAGGCCGACCCCCCGCCGAGGTATTCCATAATAATCCATAATTTAGTTCCCTGTAACATGAGTATGTTTTAGTTGCTTATTTATAAACGACCTACATGTTGTTTGTTATGACAGCTGACGCAATTACGTTTTATTTTTATATTGAATATCGTACGATACTATCGTTAAATATTTAACAATAACAAAACTGTTATATTGATAACCTTCTTGAGTCAACATTAGTTGTGTAACGAACATCCAAGCAGATAAAGTACATTGAATGCGTCAGCGTGAACATCGCGTCCTAGCAAGCATTACCCTTGACATTTTCACGGGTAACTTGATTAAATGTCACCCCTATTTATGATATGATATATAAATAACTATTATAATGTACGATCTAACAGAATATTGTTATCTTCCAACTTAATAATAAAATATTACCGTGTTCAGACTATGTCATATCACTGTAACTTATTACTTATTTGTTTATCTTATTCAGTTGAACAGTTCACTGTTACGTCAAGAGCTATGTACATGTTGTATTACGAAATTCTTTAAATATACCATGACAAAGTTTCATATCAGTGCAGGATGTAAACTATAAATCTATCCGGATCGGATGCCAAAGCCGAAGACCATAAACGTCAACGAGGGGGAGCGCCGCGGGCGGTGGCTGGCTTTAAAAATTATGAATATCATATTATATACGGGTGACGTAATGTCCGTATGTATGTAATGCTAAACGGAAGAGGACAATGGATGCAGCGGAGCGGGGATCCGGCGAACCCATTTACGCTCCATCAGCTGATAGCTAGGGTTAAATTTAAGCCTGGATAACATTCAATAAAGCTATGTTTAATATGCGAGTGCACAATCCTATCTATGCAGTCTGCAGACTGAATGTGTAGCAAATGAATTTCAGAATACTATTAAAATATTACAAACATAGCAGCATAACTATGGAAGTAAAATCATTTTAAACTACTGACGTTAAATGAACACTTTAAAGTTTTAACCTATGTGATGGCATACAAAGTGTAAAGCAAACAATGTTTGTAATAAACTTTGAGAAAGCGCTTGATATTCGTGCTTCATTTGCTCAGTGATAATTAGATAATGCCGGCGTAAGACAACAGAGCCTAGCGTCGCGTGGCGTATTTTAATGAACTCAGACATTTCTATAGCAGCGTTATAATAACGTATTTAACATGAAAGCTCCATCGAGCACATGTTGTTCGATTAATTCTCAATACTTAATCTTGTTATACATTCTATGTTTAGAGAATTAATTAAAGGTATATTGAGGTAATGTCGATCGTATGTATATCAACACAGAATTATATTAATTATTGTTCTTATTGTATTTGTAGCAAAACAAAGAATCACTTATAACACGTATGAGGTAATATTTACATCTTTGAACTAACATATTGCTGATTTTAATTAATACGGAATATTTATATATAATTTTAGATACTAATAACTAAAAAAGGATTACTCGTACACTTACAGCGTGAAAAGGTTCGTAGGAAAAGACAACAATATGAAAACCCTATTATATACCGAATATCATTAAAATGAGGGATAAGTATACCTTAAACACAAATGGGATGAATGTAACGTAATTATTTCTTATTAAGGTTTGAGGGACGTGAGTTCGCTGTGGTTTTGCGTAAACGATTATTATAAACAAACGTATGTATGTACAATCAAGTTTTTTTTTGAACTATATTTATTCGTATACAATATTAAAATAAACATGTTTATGTGTCCACAATAAAGTATTTGTTCATACGGCTTACAAAAAACTAATTGAATATTTTTTTTGAACAAAAAGGGAAAGTTATAACTGTGGTACGTTTTCAGAAAGGGTCTATCATCTTATTGTGTGTATTACATAGGTAATCCCGTTGCCATGACAACGCAGGGCGTCGGTCATGGACCTTTCTCTCCGTCGCGACAGCTCAAGTAAAACAAGAATATTGAACTAATAACCTTAGAGTACTTTTGATAGGGGTACTGAATACTAAAACCTACACAGTTAGACGTCCAGACAGCTTTAATACTAAAATAGTTTTGGGTTAACGTAACTATTTTATAATAAATAAAATAAATAATAGTGTTATTTGATGTAAGTAACAATGAATAATATTAATTTTCATTTGAAAAATAGATTATATTGGAGCTATTTGCTCCACAATCAAATGTGTTCAATCAGTTAAAGTTTTAACAAATGGCAATACAACTATTTTAAATAATTACCGCAGATTTTTTCTTTTCATCTAAAAGAATATACAGGGTGACTGGTGAATTACTATCGATACTTGAGGACGTGATATTTGACGATCATATATGACAAAATAAAAATTAATATAACATAAATATTAATAAACTTCTAAGTAAAGTTAACCAAAAGTTATGTAATTAATTACGCATCGTGTGAACACCCTACAGATTCGGTATACACAGACACACAAACACGCGTGGCGCGGCGTGGTGTTGTATCATCACGCCGCCGCACGCGTCCACACTTGGAACGTGTCCACCCTTTATTTAGTTATACGGAAATTTGGTCAAAAATTAAGTACCTATTTTTTACATAATTCGAATGAGAATCATGTACCGAGTATTCTCCTTAAATATTGATAGTAATTCACCAGTCACCCTGTATACTCTACATCCATTATATTTATTTATATGCAAATATAGTCTGATCTTTATCAAAGTAGATATAAAAGGTGTGACAATAACTCTTACATTATTCAATATACTAATCTGCACGAAATTTTGAGGATGCTTTTAGTGTTACCTCTGTAGCAAGGGGTTGTTACGTTCGTTTAACTAATTCAAGACTCCGGTCGCCATGGCAACGTACGGAGGTCCCCCGGCCCTAGAACCACCTTATCACTTGCCGCCTCATTGGATTTGAAAACTTTCATGCATTTATCAACAAAAAAAATATGATAAGAGATTTTCAAACATATATTTCTGATTAATTTCCTAAGAGATATAATTTATTTAACACTCCTTATCAGACTTTTTGTATTATATTGAATCATTTTTCTTTTTTTTATTTAGCACTCGAAACAAATGGGTTAAGTGATGGCAATCAAACGTTAGGTTATTTAACAAAAAAAGTAAGTGTAAACTGTATAAAGGACGAACATTCCGCCTATTCAAACACCTCTATATCTGAGGGGCTGAAAACTTTTCAAACGGAGACCAAATTAATTGAATTCTCTCCACTCCTATTTCGTTCGTTTCAATCAATGTTATTTGAATAAAAAAGAGAAAAACCAGGATTAGTGTAAGTGGGGATAAAAGTTCTGTATCGTATTTTTCTTCTTATCTCAGCCTCGGAATTTATCCCAGGATTTTCTTTTGGAGTGGCTCTTTAAGATAACCCAACCCTTAAAGGGACCAAACCAAAGGAGGGTATAATTATTTGTGCTTTATAACTTCGACAAATTGAATTTAGATACATATTTACTAAATCTAAATAGTTTTATATGTCGTTTTGAAGTCAGTTAACAGTGACGCATTAAATTAATATTAATATTAAAATATCTTTACAATTTCTTTTCATTAAAATCGGAATAAGCCTTCCACTAAATATATACATACTATCTTTTGTATAAGAGTATAGTGAGTTATTTATTATATTGTGAATTCTGAATACAAAAGTCACAAAACCCACCCATTTAATACACAACAGTCTTCTGTAACGTACAAAGAAGCAAGTTAGTTTCGACATCTTCTCATTTGTCATTTGGGACTACTCAAACTGACTCAATCTGGCAGACACTCTAATCGTGACATGGAATTATCCCTCTGCGGCGAATGTTGCGACTTAAAAGATTTTCTGTGTATATACAGTGCGGCAAAAGTTCTAACAGTTATATATCACGAAGTCTACACACAAAGAAAATTCAAATATATCATTTATATGAAATATAAACACCGTCTTTATAGTATTTTATTGACAATAAAGATTTATCAATTAAAATATAATCGCATATTTTTTATTAATTATATTGATAGAACATTATCTCAGTATTAAAAAAACATTAAAGAAACGTATCTGTCTATGGGGTTTATTTGTTTCTTCTTATAAACATTTCGAGATGCGAAAGAAGTTAAGGATTTCTCATATATAACGAGAACACTCCAAGCTTGCAGCTATAAAACTGTCGGTTCCATCATAAAATCCCCGTAAGGACCCTCGCTGTAGTACGTCGTAATAGTATGGTGAAAAGTGCAAATACTGCAGAACGGTTACAGTTGCTAAAATATTTATTTAATATTCGGTTGCTTTTAGGTGCTGTTTAAGAAAGCTGTAATTTGAAAGTATAATTTATGTCTACAAAGGAAATTCAAATAACAAATTTTCATCTTCAGCTTAACGTAGTATTTCTTAAGTTTATATTTTTTATTATGCTTCGTGTGATACATTTCAGAATAATAAAGAAATTTTAAATTCACTGAGCTTGGAATTGGTTTTATTAGGCTTATTGTAGAATATATCATTGCAATAATAAAACTATTCATACATATTTTAAAGTCGTATAAAACTAAGCCGGTTTTAAGATTGTCGCGTCTTTATTGTTATACAAATTAATGTGTCTAGCCACTGTTAGTTCAGCGTCATAATAAAAACGATTTCATGACAAGCAGTTCAGTGCTTACTCTATAAGAAGATTTTTCTTTCATAAAGCCGTAGGTTTTAATAGCATAAAGCAACAATTGAACATTATTTGCTAAATTATGGTGACTTTTTGAAAGCGAGTACTTCACTCTAATAGCAATTTCTTTGTACGGAATGGAGAAGTTTAGTACTTCAGCATAGTTACTTGACTTTGTAACATTGAATTGTTGAAATACAGTATAAAATAAAATGAAGAAACGTCGAAAAACTTTTTATATTATAATAATCTAATGAGATTTAACAACAAATTTTTGGAATAAGTCAACAAAATACTTATATTAAAATCTCAAATTTTCCGAGCGTTGATCATTAACAGTGAAAAGATTTTTATTGACGTCCCATCAAACCACCCTCGAGAGTGACTTCATTTTACCGCTGAATAAACAAACGAGAAATTTATGATCGGTCCATTATGGGTTATAAATGTTAGATCAAAATTACATATAAGCCACACATAGCGTCAAATAACCAATGTAATGAAGATATCGTTTTATCGGAATGCTACGTATAACGGTGTCACGAAAATTTACACACCTCTAGCATATGATAACATATACCTGGCTGTTTACGAGAGTTATGTTACAATAGATATGATATTGGCTATAAAACCCTATCATAAAATATTATATGAATATCTGAAACGGTCGGATCAGGATAGGATAAAAGATTTTTCAACCTCAATTATATGCGTAATACCGAAGTTATTTGACATTTTGTTGAGTAGAGATGTCAATCGAGCCGGATATAATTTGAGGATTTTATATTGTAGCGAAATTTGAGAGGGATAAACGATTCTACGACTGAACAAATATAAATTGTAAACTTGGATGTAATCTATTACGAGTTTATTCGAAAGGAAATACATTTTTCAACCACTGTAAAACTCGATTTTTTATACACTTTGAATCTATAAAGTTGATATTTTAACCAATCGTTACATTTAAACGATAATTTGCATCTGTTTTCTAGTCACAAATCTACCAAATATATTTGAATGTCAAACAATAGAGCGTTTAATTCGTGATCACCAACGAACTAGGACAATAAGGCGACTGGGTCCTTGACCCATTGTAATCCGGTATACTTTTACTATTTCAAATTCTGTTATTGAATCACCGAAGCTTAAATTAAGTTGTGATTCAACAGCACTGATTCGTCTTATTACCATTTATGCAATTGAAGGTAATAAAACGTATCGGAAATATATTTATTACAGTCAGTGAGTATATTTATTCTTACATAAATTTATAATAATTTCATATATGTAGAATTCGTCACAACTCAGTAAACATCGAGATAGACGTTCAAAAGTGTAATGACCTATTTTTATTCTAAGTAATTACGTATAGCAAATCTTTTCATGAAATCTAAGACTTTCGCGAGTATTCATTGATATAAAACTAATATTTTTCGGATTTACTACGCGATTTTTATTAAATGAAAATCTCGTCTGATGATGATCACGGTCGCTTCAAAGTAACCAAAACATCGGGAATATATAGATAAATCCTAAAAATATTAGTTTCATTTCAAATATTATATTATTTCACAAAGCACGAAGCTCAGTATATTAAATTGCATATTACTGTAATTGCATAACAGCAATGAATAAGCGAATATCAAAACAATTATCTCCCACAAAAGCCTTATAAATATGCATCTAGTGATGTAATAGCCTCATGACACAACAATCAAGAAACACTCATGTCGTGCCGAAAGTAAGATATACTCGCGAAATAGGTTGACTCCCACGCGAACAGAGTTAAAGCAGCACACACACTGACGGTAAAAACGCTTATATTGTATCGATTATAGACTTTGGTCACTAGCTGGACCATTATTTATACAAATGCAAAGTTATATATAGAAACGTTATACTCAAAATGTAGAGTGTTGGAATTGGAGATACTTTATATATGTGTTAGGAAAAGATACAAATATATGATGAAGGAAATTCACATCGACGAGTATCAATCATATCTTTTTAGGGCACTACTCACTTATAAAGAAAAAATAAATATAGGTAATATATGTATGTTGATAGCGTTATTAACGTAGCGGGTGTCGGTTCGTGTGAAATACACGGGACATAGTTCCACCAGCTTATTATAAGGTCGTAAGTAGTTGTGATGTCGCTTAACTGCCCATTATACCGATGAATAGTACCTACATATGACGAAACTGTACTTTCTAATGTTAACACAATGAATGATATTTCACTGGCTCTAACTGGTACATGGATCTTTTTAGTAGTATTAGTTACTTTATTAGTTAGAAAAACAATTGTTTGAGATGATGTAAGGTATTTTTTTTACGTAATGTTTCAAATATGTATACAAATTATAAAGTAAATTTTTGTTTGTATAGTACATAATAAAAATATAAAAAAATAGTATAATACAATGTAATTATTGTAAAAATGTACCCGTTGGATTTTTATTCTCTTTAAAGATATGAGAGGATCTTAAGATTCTCGTAATAATTTGAATAGACATATTGGTCCAGTTGGCAATTTGAATACGAAAATATCTTCAATGAGATAAAAATGTTTTATTCAAAGAATATATTATCCAATTGATATATCGTTGGGGGGTTGGGTAACGTATACATACATATGTAATAAGGACGCTATCATACAAAATGTGACGTCGAAATTAATAATACACTCGTATATATTACACACATGTAGGTACATACCAGGACTTGTGTGTTTTGTATGCGAGCGACCTGAAACTTTAAAATTGTCATAATGTTCTTTGTCAGTAATGGATGTATCCCGCAAGGAGAGAGCGTAGAGAGAATCAAACATAACACTAGTGTTGTGTTACCGAACGGTTCGCGTGAGTATCGCGTGCAACCGCAACATAACGGACGTGCTATAGATGGATGCATTTAGAACTAAAAACATACGCAGCAGACAGACGAAACATTACTACATATTTTTATATTCGAAAGCGTCCCAAACAATTTGGAATAGAATTATTCGCTACTTCGTTATGCGTGTACATAGATATACAGGGTGACTGGTGAATTACTATCGATACTTGAGGACGTGATATTTGACGATCATATATGACAAAATAAAAATTAATATAACATAAATATTAATAAACTTCTAAGTAAAGTTAACCGAAAGTTATGTAATTAATTACGCATCGTGTGAACACCCTACAGATTAGGTATACACGCACACACACACACACACACACACACGCGTGCGCGGCGTGGTGTTGTATCAGCAAGCCGCCGCACGCGTCCACACTTGGAACACTTGGAACGTGTCCACGCTTTATTTATTTATACGGAAATTTCGTCAAAAATTAAGTACCTATTTTTTTACATAATTTGAATGAGAATCATGTACCGAGAATTCTCCTTAAATATTGATAGTAATTCACCAGTCACCCTGTATATAAATATCAATAGTCTTTATATGATTTATCAAATTTCATACTTATTTTATTAGTGACGTTTAACTGTCTTATAAGTTCTTAAGAATATCAGGTACGTCTGGTACAAATTATCCAAATGTCATTCTGGATTATAAACAAACAGCTCTAGGTTAATAGAATCGTTATACATATTATCAATATTATTACTTCTTTAAACCGAAACTTCAAATTTTAAATTTAGTTTTAATTGCAACTAGTAAGTTTAATTTTTTATGTAACGAAATTTCAAAAGGTAAATTTAAATCATTTAAAAAACAATATCGTATATTGTAAAATGTATATCAAGCAAGTAATAACTTCTCACAGTTGCCATTTAAAAGATATCTATTTAGTGATAATTATTTTTATAATTAATAATTTGAAATACTTTTGATAAAATGTAATAAAACTTCGGGTTAATTAACATTATACGTACATATATGTCATGAACAACAAGGAAAACTATCAAAATGAATTAAATACATTTTTTTGTGACGTAATAAATATATTAGTATAATTTATTATTTGTGTATAAATGCAAAGCACTATCGAGCAATATAACCGCGAATTACGCCTTTAATAAATCGACTTTCACTCACCAATTGCTTTTGGAATAGTTACAAAGTTTCATCTTGAAAATGAGATGTAACTAAATGTTTAATATTACTAAAACGAAAACGTTTAATATGATTAAATTTCAACGCGTTCTGCTTGGGTTTTCTCAATATTAAAAAATTAAGACAAGATAAGTAAAGTCTCTTTCCTCTTGGTTTTTTTAAGATGCTTACCTCAGGAACTCGTGAAGACAATTTTATGTCAAATATTAAATCCCTCAATAAATGAGCAATTATATTTATTAAAAATTGACTAATTATGATTAATAACTATTATTATTTAAATAGTATAACAACTTAAGTTATTAAAATAGCATAATAAAAATCAGTATAGAAATCTTTAATTTTAGGAGTTAAAATATGGACAAAAATCACTAATAGTAATTTGAAATTAAAAGATAAATTTATCGCTTAAAGCAGATCGTATTTAAACTAACCAATCCATTTATACTATGAGCATTAAAAGAAAAGCTAGCTGTAGAGTATACTGGTAATAAATAAAGTTAAGAGTCGTATAAAAAAAACAACACAAAAGATCCGACAACATTCACTCGGAAGAGTCTGGAGCCAAGCAGGCGGAAACAGTTTAAGAGCAATCGAAGCATCCAACCAAATAAGTATTCAATTAAACATTATTTAATTGAATTAACAATACTTTAAAAAAAAATTTTTTAATATATCATTTATATGAAAACAATTCCTTCCAATAAGAAAAAGTTTGTAGTTAGTAGGAATTAATATAAAAACAAAATATGTTATCTTTAATTATAACGTTTTATCACATCAAATATTTAGTCAACTGTCCTCAAAAACGATGACAATTCTAGAAACAAACCTTGATAAGATAAGTTTTCTCGCATTCATTTAAAATATTTTGATATTTACCTGTAACAAGAATAGAACAAATTTATATTTTTTTAAGAATATTTCAATATAATATATATATAAGACAAATGTAACAATGGTGGCATTTTTTTCATCTAAACAATAAACAATTCCAATTCGTGGCAATATAACATTGTTACTGAAGCATTTAGGAGGCGAGAAACTTTTCCCATTAGCGCAAAGTTAAGAACAAATGAAACAGAACATCAAATCGTACTTACAACTAAATAGTTGACTGTTCAAACACTTTAGGTACATTAAGGTCAAAGTAAACTTTCGTTCACAAACTACGTACGAGACTAATTCGTTTCATATAATGTCAAATTGTGTAAGTGTATGTTACTGAAATTAATGTTTGAGTTTCACAACCTAGGATAGCAGTTGCTGGATATTTGACGTGGTTTAAAACAGAGACTAGAGAATTTTCTCTATGCCTAGAGTCTACAATTAATCATATCAAATACGTATACTTAAAATATAAATTGATTCTCTAACACTAACTTTTGAAAATTTTAGGAATAATTAAAAGTTTTTAATGTAAAAATAATTTGTATATAACTGAATAGAAATAAATAATACATTTAAGACAAACGTCAATAATAAATTTAAAGAAAATACGCAGATATAACTTTCGCTATCAAAAAAGAACTCAGTGAAGTTGCTGTCTAAGATAAACGGTTGTGGCAAGCGACTCCTAATTGTTATGAACTTTGTTCTAATCTAAAACTTTGTTATTTATTATAAATTACATCAAGATAAGAACGTTTTGGAGACAGGGTTAACATCTGATGGAGTTGAGTGGCTTGTTATTTTAATAAAACTTTGGATCGTACATTAATAATAAACTTTGAAGCAATCTTAATAATGTCAGCCTTATGAAAATTCAATCGAAATTTCTACATTTCAGTTTCAAACGTATACAATATATAATGGTAGGTCGTCAGTGATGGCGGTAACGACTACCCCTAACACGGATATTATTATAGCTATCATAAATCACGTCTTCTTTACAGAAAACCAGCGCAAATTGCATTATTGCATGACAACATTTTACGTCAGCACGTTGCCAGTGCTGTGGAAGTTTTGATTTTTATTTTACTCAGTGGAAAAACTAACGTTTACAAAGATATCGCTTTACGGTTCAGTTTATTAAAGTTACAAAGAAATCGACAAATAATAGTAGGAATACCTTTATCTTTACTAATATACATAATGAAAACATTTCGCCTGAATGTTCCAATACGTAATTTTGATCGATGTTTGTTACTAATGGAATTCCACCCAATAGATAGATTATGAGAGAGATGAAATAAAATGACCAAATACATAAGGGAGTAATCAGAGCAAACAAGTAATTATATGGTTATTATTTCATCATTTTCCACCTGTATCTATGTCAGTAGTACTTTATAATAAAAGTAGTCTTAAGGTAGAACTACTTCAAACATTAAATCGATACATCGTATCACAGAAAACGTATAATGTAGTACCTGCGATCTCATCGGGACAATAGCTGAATGTCCTTGAATTAGCACCGGAACCATTGTCATCCACGCACAATAGATAGGATTGCCTGCATTGCAGCGAGCAACGCGACCCAATACGAAAAAGCAACAAAGTTATAAGTTATTGTTCTTTATAACACAATATATCCTTTAATACGATTGATTGGTTAAAATTATTGTTTTCCATGTCATCATATCCCCAGGGTGGCTGATGAAGATAAACAAATCAATCACACTTAACAATCTAATGGGTCCGGGTTAATAATGTTAGTCAGTAATTAGAACCCCACATGATATATGATATGTCAGCACACGGTCAATATTATACTAAAATGTTTAATTACCTTATCAATAGTAACGATAATTTATACATTATAATAAAAACTATGGAATTATTTAATAATTATTGAAATATACTTTATCATTATGAAGTTGCGCTATAAATTAATACAGGAAATGTTAACTGTGAATGATCTCATTGTGGTTTTTGTCGATGGATAATTTTAGTTTAATAAAGTATATATGTGATAAAATTCAGAACTATATATGAGGAAGTATATAAAATAGCATAATGAGCCGGAATTTTTGTTTGAAAAATTTAAGTATAGAACTCAAAGAATGTCTTTTCATTCAATAAGATATTCGCTTTCAGTTGTTTGTTATTTCTTCGAGCATCGTATACATTTTCTTTACCAAGCGCATATATAAAAAAAAATGTGGGTCAGGTGGCGGTACCATAATCAGGCGTCCTCAATCCTTCCGTAAATAAATTCATAAGCACGACTCTAATAACATATAATATATACCGAGATTATAGGACAAAATATAATTCAATAACTATATGAAAATATATACCATGTATAATAATATCAAACTTAATAAATTGGACGATCCACTGTGAACAGCGGTGTAGTTTATCGCATTTGAGTGATATTGATAAGGGTCGATGTAATTAGCCGTGGTTCTGATATAGATATTGTGTTACAAAGAGCGCTATGCGTCATCTTTATCGATCCTAGGAGCAAACTGGAATACTTGTTAATGTGCTATAAAGAAAATGTCATGTCACATACAACTTTATGATATGAAGGCATTTATATAAGTTTCATACGAGACTGTAATATGTATACAAAGTTTATATTAAGTTTGTAATAACTTTCCTCATATTATATGAACTAAGTCAAAGTCGCGAACTCTGTAAGCGGTTGACAATAAGGCTGTTTTATACTAATGTGTTCATACATTAGCAATGCATACCAATCTGTGAAGACTCGTGTGCTCATAATGTGTGGGTTCATTCTTATCGATACAATGCGGGACAGCCCTTCAAAAGTGAGTCATTTAACCCGCCCGCCCGTGTAGCCGTTTGGTTTAAAGCGAGTATTGTGTTAGAACAGAGTGCCAATCGATCAGAATATGCGGGTCCACAAAACAAATTTAACTATTTAGATTTAGGTGATGACTAGGATGAAATATACCACATAGTTTCAAAATAAAACTATACTTTCTCTACTTTTAACTATCACGACATTGGGTAATATAAACTCAGCAATAATTGTTTCACATTTCGACTTGTAATACACTATTGTACATTCAAACACGTCATAGGCGAGGCAGTTGTGACAAACGGTGATTCATGCACATTGTTATAAATACATTTTGTTTACGGTGACATAACAATCAATTTAAGAGATAGTGACTTTATATCAGCCGGATAACACAATAGAAATGAAAATCAGGTTACAATCAAGCGAATGTAGGGTACAGAAAAAAATATCAGAATCTCCCAAGTAGGACGACACAGATTCGATTAAATACAGCCTTCGCTTAATGAGAAGTCCGATAACGGTCAAATTGCCAGTAATTGTGACTGTCGGAAATTTTTAACCGAAAGCTTACTAAATTATTTATATGGAAAACGTTTGTTTACCTTACTTTTGTTTCATTATTATTCCTCCTCTTTTATAATGGCTCTCTAATTACAATAAATGTACATATAAATCAAACTGTGAGCATTAAATATTTAAACATTTTTAAATAAATCATTAATTATATTTCCAGTAATATACAATCAACATCCCGACTATGTAACCATTAGCCATTAGTGTTATATTTACGTTCTTATAATGATATATTATTATTTAAAGTAAACGGTATAATAAAATACGCATTCAATTATATCGATATGTAATTAAAAAAATATGTACAGTCATAAATAATGTTCGGATAAGATATTGGAGTCAGGAATGTTTTGTTATTTGAGTGCACAGAATGACTTCACTGAGTACGCTTAAAAGCTTGAACCTTACAGAGTAATAAATTATTATTATTTCTCGAGTGGTTAGCCTTTAATCAGTAGTACTTATTATAAGATAAATGCATCTTAAAGTGCACCAAACTATATAGAACTTTATGATCGCTCTTGTGATTTTGAGAGTAGCACACCGTAAGCAAACCAACAATACCGATGTTGTACGCATAAAAATAATGAGAAATACATTTTAAAATATACTGAATATATAGATAATTTATTTAAATATAAATAGTTCCTTGAAACCCCGCAATGTACTTATGTTACTAGCGGTTAAAAAGATCAATATTCTATTTTAAACAATGAATTGTATTTATTTATGATAATTTATAATAATGTAGTTTACGTATTCATGTTTAACACCATAATGAACTTACAAAATATTTCACATAATTACAACATCACTAAAAAAGCTTGCCTCAATATTATTAATTGAAAATATATGAGGTATATTCAACATTAAAATTCTAACAATAAGTGCTCTTTCAACTCCGTACCGCAAACCATAAACAATACTGCATTAAAGGTAGCTTTGCACATAATAACGCAAAGGTCCTCTGGCAATCAATCTTCCATTTAAGTTTACTTAATAACATTTCAGTCGTTTTAAAAATAAAAGTACGCTGCGCAAATAGAAAATTACGGACGTTTGGAAATAAAATTGCTTTTAAAGCATTCGGTTACTTAAAATACGATTCTTATTACATAGTAATTAAAAATATTGCTGATTTATACAACATAAAATTATTATTATTACGAATAACAACTTTTCTCTGCGTCAAAATAAAATAAGGATTAGAATAAGAATAGTCATTCATATAAACGCTAGTATATTCGATCTCTAGTGGCCGTGAAACATAAATATTAGTACAATATAATTGAAACCGAACCATACTAATTAAATGGAAAACAAATAGCAGCGTCTGCACATACATGCAAATCGCTTATTGGCGCAATAATCGGAACGAGACTGTGCTGGTCAATCGTGGGGCCGATCGGTCGTTGACCCATGGCTACATGACAAACTGTTAACAGTAGAAAAAATAAATAAAAGACCTCCTATTGTCTTTTTTATTCCATTACACACAAATGAGTAAACACTTCATTCAATTCTAATGAGTTTCAAGTTTGTTTATTTAACCTACTTTTTTTGTTTAAGAATTAACTTTTTTAAAACGCTTTAAATGAAAATGTATTCAGTACGTAAAGTGTATATTTCTATTGTATTTTACCGCTTGCGATTGATACATTATGTTTGTCATAGATGTATTGTTTGTAAGTAATACATTTCCTTTTCATAAATCTACTCGTCATCGCATCTGTCTTTACATGTAAAATCAAATATAGATGCATGGCATGCAACAGGCAACCAGGGTACGAATATCTGTGGTTCACCGAGGCATTAGTTAAACTGCAGTTGCAGATATGTAATTTAGTGTTTATCTCAAACTAATAATGATGAACATGGTATCTTAATATAGTATAGACGGTTCATGTAAAATCGTAATAAATATCTACAGTTACATATATTTCAAACTGATACATTTTAAAATGGAATAAAAACTTTACATATTGCTTGAAAAAAATAAACACCTAATCCCACCTAGGCAGGTGGTATTGCTGCATAATTTGCTTATTTTTATCGTATAACTGTTTGACATTTAGAACTTTTTTTCAAAGTATGTATTATAAATCGACATTTGACATCAGACTTATCAGCTGTTATTAAAGAATTTCAATAAAGATATCCTTTCTTACGCTGCTTGATTAAGCAAATATTTTAATATCAACTAAAGATGTTTACAACTCCTTAAATAGAACAGACGGTATATGGAGTGGCAGCTATGGCATGACACGGGAAATAAATGTAAATTAAGAAAGAAGCCTTTCTTTCAACAGTAAAGAATATTTCAAACAAACTTCAGAAGCCAAACAATATAGCAAAGTATCATATATAAATTCTTAAAATCTATGATTTCTCTCCGGTATTCTTTTTATAATATAAACCTCAAGACAAACAAAGATGCGGAACAAAGCGGTGAGAGTTGCCTTTGTGTGGATAGGTACGAGTAGGGGGCACTTAACTCTGACACCGTCGATGGTGACAACGGCCCCGACCGATGACTCCATATTATTACCAACAAAAATATAACCTACGAAACCCTTAAAATAGTAAAAACAGGCAATAAGATATATATTTTTACTTCAATATCAATAAATGTAATTATTTCAGCAACAGTGTGAAAGAGTTATCCATGAAATGTCGCAATTTTATTGGTTTGGCCTAATTGCTTCCCCTGGCGTATTAATAACGTTTTCGTGTTGACCTACATTATCAAAAATGTTAACTGATTTATGATAGAAAGGTATTAGATTAAAATAATTCTGTTATCATTAATAAAGCAACATCCATTTAATCCATCGAACAATAATTAGAAAGAACTGAATGAAGGAACCTTTGAAAACAAAAAAAATCCAATTTCAATTTTCCCAACAGACAGCTGCGCTCAGTATTTATCACCAGTATTTGAAAAGAACACCCTCCTCTCTCGTTCGCTTGAACCAAACAATCTAGCGATGTTAAATGTAACAAGAAAATACTTTTACACAACACATTGTCTAAAATAATTAAACATCACAGAAGATATTGTTCATTATTGTATGCATGAATTTTATTATATGTATAATATAGGCGTATTTTTTTAATATTAATGATCAAGAGATAAAGACGGTATTAGTATTAATAATAGAGCTACCTTGAGACCGGTATGAACGGTCGTGAGGTAATGTGCACATATAAGAATTACAGTTGTAGCTGTAAAAACTAGTATCAGTACAGGTGGGATTACATCGAGTTACTATAACAAGCGATGCCGGATCCGGTTCTGCAACATTGATTGAGAGGATTGGCAACGAACATTCATATTTGATTTTAATGTAACATATAAATGGCACCGATATCTGAACACTAAAGGAAAGTGTAAGCTGATTTTGTAAAACAATAAATAAAACATAACTGCTCTAAAGAAATACATTCAGTCAATATCTTTTACTCGTTGAATTCGTACTATAAATTATGAATGATATGTCAGTGAGATATGCATGTTGATATGTAAATGATTTTTACACAGTTCAAGATCTATCTTTATATATAAGCTGTAGTATTGAGATCATCGCCATCGGTGACGCATGCTCCTCTCCTGAGCAACGGGCACTTTACAAAATTTATGGCAGCTGCAAGGTCGCCTAAGGATAACGACCCGATTCGAGTTACGAAACAAATACGTCTCTACACTGTTAACATTTGTTCTTGACGGACGCTATTTTAACCCAAACCCCGTATAAATTTTAAATAAATTTTGTTCAAGTTCTAGCGTTTTCTTAAATTGAAACCGAACAAAACTTTAGAACACGACGGGTTTCACAGTCTGGCGACTTTTCTTGTTTCTTCCATTAAATACTTTAAGAGAACTATAATTTCTTTGCTCCTTTACTTTTTAAAACTTCCTGTATTTATATAGCATTTCGTATCTTGCCGTCCGTGGCATTTCGCCATATAAGCAGCGGTTTATCAATGTCAACATAAATCATCTTCATACTTATAAGCGTTGCAACAATTCAGTATTAACCAGTTTTACCTGACAACTGTACATTTACAAATTACACCTAACCCAACGGTCGAACGGAGCAATCGAATTAATAGTAATTTTCGCTTATTACGAGCTTCCAATTCAGTGTGTAGATACGGTATTTTGACCTGAGCAGATATAATAGGATGTTGGCTATAATGCTTATAACTGGTCATGTGTGTCAGAATATAATATATGAATAAAAGATATTTTATTAGACTGACATTAAGTGGATGAGAATAAGCCATATATCACCGAACGTACTTGCCTCGGTAATCCTTCGTAAAATGCAATTATTAAATTACTGTTTGAAAATATCTTTTATCACTTGCTATACCTGGCCTCTTGACATGTTACTGTGGTTTTAGAAAAATATAAAATAAAGAATCTATACACAAAAAAATATAACTAAAGAAACACTCACAATAATATTATACCAAACAGACAATATTTTGAAAAATATTTTGTGTGACAAGTAATCAGTCAAGTTTAATAATTTATCTGTTCGGTCATAGGGATTTAATTCAAATATATCAGTGACAGCAACCTGTCCAAGAATGACACCCGTAAATTAATAAAATTCCTTTCATATCAGTCCCTACAGAGTTGAAAGATTCAATTTCTGGTCCTTAGCTCATCAAAGTCCGGAATTAGAGGCCGTACCGTTTAAGTTATTAAGGAAGCCTCGTCGCAACGACATATAATGAGATTACCAGCCGCGCGACCCACGTAACCTAAGTTAAACCGACTCCGTGTTTGCCACGAGGTTCCTTCACGCTGCACCACAATTAGCAGCTTAACGTAATCTTTCATTACTTCTATTGACCTTGCGTTAAACAATGTTTTGTTAGAATCAAAAGCTGTAGGTACATGGACGCAAGTATAACAAGTATAAGCTATCTCAAATATCTGTAGTATGTAATCAATTCTGAATGATGCCCTAAAGGTATGACAAGCAAAACACCAGTATCGGCTCGTGCGATCGACAAGCTGGCAAATGATCTAACCATGTCGATCATATCTTAAACCGTCAGGGCTGGAAATCTTCAGCATTATACTAAGCCTTCTTTTACCAGTACTAGTTTATAAATATTAATTTCTACCCGCAACTTTATCCGCGTGACTTTCGAAATGGGGATCTGATATTAAAAGTACATTAAAAAACAGATTTGGTAAACAATAAGCATCATTATTAAGACTGAACACTCCCGACTAGGCGTTAGAGAAAAATAGCCACGATATAATAAATCCACTTCCACTATTTGGACAAAATTTGAACTTTATTATAATAAACAAATATTAGTCATAATTATGTTATGATAGTAACAATGACCGACAGAAGTTGTCTGTTGATAACAAGCTGTACCTACCTAGGTAGGTACCTCGCTACATTTAACCTCTCCTTGACCGAGCACAAGACATACGCCTCGCTTGTGATCTCTTGAGTAATTTCACATCTCAGCGTACCGTGAAAATGGCATTTCTTATTAGAGGCTGTTGCCATTTACATAAAAAGCCAATAAACTAGAATAAAAGAATAATTTTTTGTAAAGACTTAAATATAATAGAATATCAATAATTTCACATTCAGATATCATATAACTTATACTATTGTAAACATTTAATACGTTACGTAGTATTTCTTTCTAATCTAAGACGCTTGTAAGATTTCTAAAGAAGACATTGTTGACTTTATTGACGTAAATATTTACGTTATCCTAGTACGAACAACATAGCCTCGAGCACTTTATAATGCAATATGTGTCATATGTGAAGGAATGCTACATAAAATGAAATTGCTTCATTCATACTTACAGAATGTTCTAATACGTATAATTTATCTTGACGACGTGTGGTGAAGCATACAATAAATAAGAATTATATTGATGAATATAACAATATCAGGCCTAACACAAAAGCGTCATTTATTAAAGTTGTAAGAGTCTTCAGTTTGCCCTCACGTATTGCACGAGAACTTAATTTTAGGTCCTTGACCTTCCAATGTACTTATTTAATAAACGCCGAAGCCCTCGCCGGCTCTTACACATCGAGAATACTCCCGTGAATTTCGCAACGGACGTTTTTCAATATTTTTTACGCAAAACAAAAGGGGATCGCAAAATATGAGTTTCAGTTAAACAATTAAAAGTTTTACCATAAAGTCGGCCTTTGTCAAAGAAGGCCTGTAATATTTAACGTCAACACTAAGGATAGGGGCGAGTTTAATAATTTTTTTATGAATTTTTTAATTAAACGTTTCTTATGGCATCTCATAAACCTTGGTCAAGATATCCGTATATTAAGCCGCTGATTAATTAAAAAAATATATTATTTGCACGAACTCTGTTTCAATATTAGATTACATTTGCATAGGATAGTACACGATGTTATATGCGGAAACCATACTAAGTATTCAAGATGATCCCAGCTCCTGAGATAAAATTAGATTACTGATCAAGCTGTGCTTCAGTACCTATCAGTACCTGAGTACCTACTGTGAATGTATTAAGGTCACCTGCTTTATAATGCAAACACTGTATATAAATAATGCAACAGAATAATAAATTAAAGGGTAGGAAGTATATGATTGTTAATCAGTATTAACGATAGTATTGTTAATGGCTGTTATACATATTTTATAATGAAATTTAATTGTAAGGGATTTTTTCTTTTCGAATAACAAAAGAATCGTTTTTATAAAAAGGACGACACTGAATGGAAGGGTAATATGGGTCAAATAATTGTCTTTTAAAACATAATCAAAAGTCCTTTTCTCTGAACTCCTTTAATCGCATTTTAACCATGAAGAACCGTAAGAAGTCTATTCAGTTCGCAGCAATTTTAAGATTGGGAAAGGGTGTACAATGGAATATCTTGTTGTCTTGAGCATTGACATTTGGTCGTGGTTAATTAAGAGAATTTACAAAAACCTCAATACCTGACTGCACTATATGTATTTTATATTATATTTAGTAAAATTTTAAGCAATGGCAAAGGAACGAATACAAAAGCGGTAATAAAAAAAACCGGGTTTGCTCAATTTATTACAGCCACAATCCCTGCATGCTACATTTCATCGAACTCCATGAAGCAAGCCACGCATACCGATTAAATATTAAGCTATACGGAAGTATACCTTGATATCGAAATAAAATTATAATACGTATTTTCAAATTAAGAGAACATCATTTTGTATGATATTTTTAACATTCAAATATTAGATTCTTTTTAGAGCAAACATTAAAACCTACTTTAAATATTCGTATAAAAAGATACGTCATTAATTGTTTTATAACGGCGTATTCGTGTCAAAGTAACGATGGAATTGTTAAGCCAAATTAAAATCCAATTATAAAAGTTACAACATCGTATAAACATTGTAATAAACTACACGACGACAAAATTAGGCAATCCAAAAATAATCTGAAGATTCCGAAGGCAATTTTGAAAACTGAGATATAAACGAACGACCTCGTTTTCGCTTCAAGATAAAATAAAATAATTTTGATAAACGGATCTAACAGATTAAATGAAAATTCCATCGCATTTCAAAGAATAACAAAACAATTTTATCAAAACTTAACAATATTTAGAGACAATATTATATGATTGGTCTTTAATGAAGCACATGTTAATAGTAACAAAATAAAAATTAATAAAAAATACAATTTAGACAGTCAGTTGATAACAAATTATAACTTAGGATATGTTGAAATTAAAAGTTTCTCACGAGCAACTCTCAAGTTAGGAATATCGCGTCCCATCGGAAGGCTGCCAATAAAGTAAAATGCTAACTTTCTTCTTGACCTTCCAAGTTAGCCAACGGAGCTCACCCCGCCTCCAACCCCTGCGCGGGTCCGCATTGCAGTCAAAGTAAAAGGACGTTTGAAATTAAACAATTTAAGATGCTTCCGAGATTAGCATTCCTTCCAATTTAATTTAATCAAATACAAGACGTCAACAGGAAGGAACGAATTTAGAACTTTATTAGAAAATATAGAGCAACGAAACCACCATACATCCATTAGTGGTTTCGTTGCTACTTCTAGCTGTCAACAAAAAGGGCCATAACCATAATAGATTATTAAAGGTTTTGTTAGCCGAAATCCAATTAATATAAAATTCGAACGCCATCAATACAAAGGAATAGGCCTTGGCAGTAGATATTGTAAGGAGCAAGGTCATAGCGACCCTGATAAAATTTTGCTCTTGCAATCTAGTGAAAAAAGCTGTTGTCATAAAATGAATAACATTTCCTTGTTACTTATACAAGTCAGATAAAAAAGAATACGGAAATATTTATTATGTACTATAACAGAATGATAGAAATCACGATGCTTAAGATATGACACATCTTAAAAACAAACAATATATCATCAACCAAAATAATTTGCCACCAGATTTTAGTACAAGTTTTATTGAAAGAAATTTCATGGTTGCAATTTAAGAAATTAATGAAATAGCACTTTTACGATACTGTAATAAGAAAACTTTGTGAGTATAAGGAGATATATCTCCCGTGTAATTTACTAGAATGGACCGTTTAATTAATATGTTTGTTTACGTACAAGCTATTTGAGGAATGTAACGTTTACATTACAGTATGGAAATAGAACAATAAAATATGATAATATAAGTAAAATCAGGGGATCTATTATTTCTCTTAATATATAAAAGTGAAAATACATCGTAAAAAAATTAATAAAAAGCGAAACATCGCCAGCGGTCCTATCTAACAAAAGCTCGGTCTCCGCTTAATGTATTTTCGCGTCTTTAATTAAACTCCCAAGCTATAATAACAGTCGAAATGTTAAGAAGACATTTATTTCATTGTAATAGGACTGTGACGGAACAGCCTCATCTGAAAAACAAACCCATTATTCACGTATATGGTATTGGGTACATAAAATCCATTCGTAGTAGGTGTTTGCCCCCGTGCGTGAGCATTCTCTAAACTTTTTCCTTAAGGCTAAAAGTCCGATGAGTCACAAACGTCCTTCACCTCGACATCCGCGTTACTTTTGTTACCTGCTAAATATTTTATATATTGTATCATACGGACTATATAATTTTTAGTCCATTGATGAATTTTTACAACTTAAATGTGAAATATAAACAGCTCAGATTGATAATAGGCAAATACACTACTAGTTATGTTAAGCTAATTTAAATATTTTATTAATTACTTCGCTAATCAAAAACATATCTGTTTAATTATCACACCTACTAATTAATTTGAAATCAAATTGATCGCCACTCTTAATATAACTTTGTAAACTGTCAGTTATGGTTTGAAGGTTGTATGTGACTTCTTATTCACTAACCTACGTCACGTTTAAGCTCACACAACGATGACGTATAACGGCTTTACTGTCGCACATATTAACTGTAAACGTGAAAAAAAATATCTACCCTTAAATCGTTATAAACTTGCGTAGGCAACACATCACATTTCACATTTTATACATTACTATACGGCAAAATCTTAAGACTTTTACAATAGGTAACTATCTCAAGATACATGAACACATTTTAATTGAGAAGAATTTTTAAATTACTAAAAAAAACATTAAGAAAATTTCGTATACCGTGCAATAGTATTAAATGTTTGAAGATATATGTACGTTTTATGCTAATATTGGTATTATACAAACACCTTGAATATTATTCAAATATGTGACTAGTGTTAGCCAAGATTTACGTATGACGAAAACGTTTGAAGGACACGTTGTTACTTTACATTCCACATTGTTCTATGTAATGTATATCTTTTATTATGTCATAATTCTTCGTCTGTTTTGAATATTATTATGATTGCCACAAATTAGTTAATTTAATGACAAAGTTCATTAACAGCTCGAGTAGTAATAGCAGTGCCTTATCTGTTTACAATTAATGACTACATTATATTCAGTGTAGTTTTATATTCTCTCATAACTTATACACAGTTTCAATATTGATTTTATGAAATTTATATACTTTTTTTAAGGTATAATTAAATTACTTTTCTTTAGTAGGTACGTGTATCCTTAAATGTATTTCAGTACAAAATTATATACTTTATTTTTCTTAAATTCCAATCGAAATATTTTATTTAAGTGATTGAGAAAGATTCTCGTATGTTGTTATTGTAATAATTTTTATTTATTAATTAGTCTTATAACATATAAGTAGAAAATAATAGAAAAGACAGACAGACGGACTTGATGAAACCCAAAAAAAAACATTGAAAAATTATTTACATCAATATGGCAAAATTTTACACAGTAATTTAAACGTCTTCTTCCTATATAAGAAGACTAGGGATTTCGAGTGTTGTTATCAGAAATATCCTCATCTCGGCTAGTAAAATACGACATTATTTACTTTAAATCACACCTATTTCAAATTCATGTGATTCGCCACACATTGAGGCGAGTATTGCAAAGCACTCAACAGCAGTATTCGAAAGTGTGTCAAGATTGCAGTATATTTATGAAAACGATGTTATTCACGAACCGAGAAGCGTTATATACATACATCAAAAATTATTACATCTTCCGCATAACATACAATAAGATATTTTCGACCGCTCCATTTGAAATTCAATTCGAAAATCCCCAGATCGGACACTTATTGAATTGAGGCGAAATTTATTCTTTGTTTTGATCTCAGGATTTAATAAAAAAAATAATTATAAAGCAAAAAAATCTACTGAGAAATAATACAGCTGCGTGCAAAAGTATTAGGCACCCCTATTGTTAGTCACTATCTCATTAGATAACGGTCAAGTGTGTGTTTTATGGTTTAGCTATTGTATTAGCGGCAATTTTTAACCAAATTAAGATAAAAGAAAATATTTATGACATCCAGGTGTGCTCCTAAGCGGTGTTTCTTCGAATTTGCTTTTTTTGCGTTTCGGGTTATAGTGTGTTATCAGTGCTTGCAGTGAACATACACGTCTTCTACGCAACTATTCCTATCACAATTCTAAAGACTAACATTTAACGTGTTAGTCATGCCGAAAAAATCTGAACTTAGTGCTGAACAGCGTCTAAGAATTAAGATTTTACATGAACAAGGCATGTCTCAGGTTAAAATAGCCCGAGAAGTGAAGTGCTCGTGATGTGCAGTTCAATATGCTATAAATCGCTTCAAAGAGACTGGCACCCATGAAAATAGACCATGAACAGGCAGAAGAAAAGTTACTACTAAACGAGAAGATCGATTGTTGATTAGGCAGTCTCTACAAAACAGGAAAAAAACTACTTCAGAGCTCGCTGCAGCATTATCTGAGGCAAAAGGCAGCTAAGTGAGTGTTTATACTGTGAGAAGAAGACTTCTTAAAGCTGGATTAAAAGGATGTAAAGCAAGGAAGAAGCCGTGGCTGTCGGAGCACAATAAGAAAAATCGGTTGGAGTGGGCACTCAAACATAGAGATTGGTCAGTGGAAGATTGGTCCAACATACTGTGGTCAGACGAATCTAACTTTGAGGTATTGTTATTTATTTTATGGACAATATTAAAACACATAAATGTTTTTAAAATAACGTACTGCAAAAAAAATAATAACTTTGAAAATAAATGTTTTTTTTTTCGTTTGGCATAGGTGTTTGGAACACCCGGTGTGACTTATGTTAGGCGAAGGGTTGGCGAAGAATACAACCCAGAATGTGTGGTTCCCACTGTTAAGCATGGTGGAGGCTCAATAATGATCTGGGGCTACATGGCTGCCGACGGAGTGGGCGAGATGGTGTTGTGTGAGGCACGAATGAATAGTGTTAAATACACTGAAGTTCTGGAAACAGCACTAGCAACGTCGATAACGCAAATTTTCGGTGATACAAACACCGATGGCCTGAAATTTCAGCAAGACAACGCCACTTGCCACAAGTCCGCGCATACCATGAAGTGGTTTACTGAAAATCATATTGATCTTTTGGACTGGCCACCACAATCAGCAGACCTCAACCCGATTGAGCATATTTGGTCCATTTTAAAGAAAAATATCCGCAGGCACTCGATTAGCAATAAACAAGCTCTATTGGCCGCGTTACAGCAGGAATGGAAAAATATATCAAGAGAAGAATGTTTCAGGCTGGTAGAGTCAATGCCAAAAAGAGTGGCTGCGGTTATTAAGTCAAAAGGTGGACTTACAAAATATTAATTATTTTCTTAAAATAAACCATTGTAATCATAAATGCAGTTTTATTTACACTCGCTATGCTAAAACACCCTAAAACTTGTCTTACTGTAGGGTGCCTAAAATTTTTGCCCATGGCTGTATAAGTATTCAACTACTACATATTTATAATTCTGATACAACTTCTGCATAATCATCAATTTTATATAAATAAAACGAAAAAAAAACTGAAACACTAGAATATATGAAATGTATAATTATTATTTGTATATTAAATAAGGAAGCAGTAAGACGTTTACTTTCTAAAGAACACGGACGAGGAACTCAATAGCGTTTCAATGCCATTTACGAAATCATCCACATAAAATCACGGCGTTCATCGTGCCAGATAAGAATTGCAATGAGGCCGTGATTAATGTATTCCTATTGTAAATTTTGCAACTACATTCATAGTTTAATGGCAACTGACTAATCTTACTTAGTGTGAATGTATTGGTTAAAATTTATTTAATACATTTCTGTTACAGCGGCATTGTATTTAGTGATTTTTATAACATGTGTCGGTCATCTTTTTCGTCAGTTATATAATACCTACCAAAATAAAATCATGTTCCTTTTATCGCGGAATACATACTTTACATAAAACCGCATAACATGACAAGAAACAGTAGTTTGAAGTAATTATCAAGTTTCACCATCGTCTGTGTTATTGTATAATATTCATATATTTAATTAAAACAAATTTCGCAACTCTAGACCCTGTGACTAGCGGCTCAGATAACCTAGACCTGGTAAAACCAACGTGGGCGTACAATTACAAAAGATACGGCATTGCCACAAAATTACTGTAATGAACATTTCAATATAACAACCAACAGTGTCAATAAATATTGATTATTACAATGTGAAATAAGTTATAGGACAAGACGTTATCAACATTAGTGGTAAAAAAAATCACTATATATGGTGTTTTTAGAGCACACTAGATAATGGATACCATTACGTTCGATCCGTGTCTAAAAAAGGCTGATAAACAAGTGAGGACAGTGATTGATGAACACGCTGTATAATATACGTTTTGTGGCTAATGTAATATTCGCTTTATGGCTACTATCTTTGCGCTATGAGTGTAATGTACAAGTTATTATAAAACATCCTTTCGATGTGAAATGATATAACATATCGTAGTATATAATTATTTATTATGGACTCACCTTCAAGTATGATCCGTAATATTTGGTAACGTATGGGCTATCACACTGTGACAGCACCATAATCTCCTGTTGAATGTCCTCGATTTCATCTTCGGCTTCCTCGAGGTCAATTATTTTAATGGCGACCACTTGCTGTGTTCTGTTATCGACACCTTTGAAGACTTCACCAAAGGAACCCTTGCCGATCTTCTCCTGTTTTGTGAAGATCAGCTCAGGATCGACCTTCTGCGAAAGAGACGGAGATGATTTAAATAAAAAATATACCTTAACAGGATATCTATAAGAATGATATTTAAATATCTTACTGTCTTAATTTACGAGTAAAAATAATTTATCGTTTAGACTAAGTCATGTCAGTGATTGTTCTATTTTTATTAGAAATCGAATGGATCTCGTATCTATCCTATCATAATTTTTCAATTTATTCAGAATAATCATAATTAATGTCACACCAATAGGATTAAGATAAGGACCAAGTAGTCGTATTGAACAAGCTGTTTTTGACAAAATTAATTACAGATAGCAAAAAACAAGTAATATTATTTTTATGGATAAGAATTTGATGTATATTGCTATTTACAAGGATTACATCAAGAATCATCGTGTACCTACAAAAAAGACCGTTTAATTTGCATTTTGAGTAAACTTTCTGACATCCGATATTAATAAGTTTTTCATTAATATTATAATCAATTTAAAAGCAGTATTATACTCGTCATACTGAATCCGAGAGTCAAGAACTCCTGGCATTTGGCTGACATTGCTGTGGAGTCAAGGCTCGAAGCTCGCTACGTGACACTCTTACCAATACACATACCAAGCACCGCGTGAAAAATTGATTGTTATTAAAATTTTACCTAACATCGCCGTAAATTGTTTTCGGATTATTCATGTATGCGCCAGTTTACATACATTTTGAATTCACCGGACATACGTATATTGTAACTACAATGTAAGGGCTCAAACATAACAACGAAGATTGCACAAAGACATTAAAAATAACTTCACATACATGTGTTAATACACGTGAGTGCTAATAGAAATGATATAACTATTCTGATTAGACAATATCGATGTAAAAAGTGTGTTAAAAATATATTTTATCATAGTGCGGTGAGATAAAACGAAATGAGTTGAGAGGTTTAAAACAAGTGGCATATTTTACCTGGTTTATTTACTGATCAAAACTAGTTAAAAAAGTGATCTTTCTGTAAGATTACAGATCACAATATTGAGAACTAAATATCCAATGATTTCTGATTTAAGGCATGTATAAAAGTACTTTACTTTACGGTAACGACATTATTTCCTCTTTTAAATTCAGCCCGTATCTCCAAAGGGGATGGCAGAGTGAGGCTCGACGCTTACAAAAGCGTTTATTGAGTCCGGTACGAAGTTGCGAAATTTAGAAAAAAGTCAATTATATCCGACCTAAAAAAAAAGTTAATAGAAGCACAGGCGCAATCCTACCATCGCTGCACAGACGATGTACAGATTTTAATTAAAAATGGGAACCAGCAGAATCGGATAACGACTGACCAAGATTAAATACTAGCTTTGTGAGACTTAACGAAACGAATTTTTTAAACTGCACAAAGAATACACGACTAAGTTTATGAATTCTATCCACATATCAGTCAGTTGCAATACAACCGCAAACAAAATTGAAATGGTATTTGTTTGTGTATAAGTTTCTTTAATGTAAGCATTTAAATGATTTATAAGGATTCTTTAATTATATTTCGAATTTTTATAATAAGATTTTTTTTTAATGAAACGTGGGAGATATGAATTTAATAATAATATTTATTCCCTACCAGCAATAATTAATAATATATTGTGAATAGAATATTTCTTTTTTTATACTGTAATAATTGCACCATTCATATACAACTGATTATTATTGTAACTAATACAAGAATATGTATTATGTATTATGAATGAATGGAAGGCTACTTAATAAAAAAATGTATGAAAAATAATGTTTAATAACAATCATCTTCTAAATGAATATTAATAATGTAAAATATATTAGTTTATAACATAATCGACGGATATGTTAAAATATATCTTGTATGATTTAAGTAACATTGGTATTTCACATACTTCTTTTATAATCTTATCTACAACGCATAGACGTCAGAGATAAAAATAAATCATGACTTCAGAAACTACTTTTGCTTTTAATATTTTATTTAATAAAATCAATTATTAAACCTGTTATAATATTAAATGAATCGATGGCAATTTATTTAAAAATTGTAATTATTGTCTGCTGTAATTGCGACATCGTAAAAATATGCTTGGTTACTACATTCCAAATACTCGTAGTATAAGTTAAAGGCCTACAATCCGCAAATTCCTATTACATAAACGCGAGTAAACATACATGTTTCGTCAAATACGCAATCGTCTTGCTTCTCCATATATATAGACATGGGTTCCAAGACATGTGATTTCTTTCTAGCCTCATTAAATAACGTACTGAACTATTTATCTGATATTCAATATAGTGTTCTATTTAATTTTTATAGGATTTATGAAAGTTATATTTGCGATAGAAAAGGAATTAATTATTTAACTAGGAGAAAATGTTAAATTACTTACTCCTTATAGTTAATAAACTCCCCTGCCGACCGTATCTAAACCACTTCACAGCTAAACCAGTTCCCAATGAAAGTAATATATTATTTTTTTTTATAGCTCGAGTCATGCGAATTAGTGGTTTGTTAATAACAACACAATATTATTATTGCAAATATAACTGTTATAGGAATATTATTGCATGACGGCATTAAAGAAATTTCAAAATATTACGCAGTTTTGTGATGAAATTTTACAAGGCTTATATAAATTACAAAAGAACGAACATTTAAAAATAAAACCGCTGAGTGAAAAATTTAAGAATAATTTTAATTTTAACGAGACTTTGTTCGTTTGTAAGACTTACATATGGATTTTGTTTTATTTCTGTTAAAAGAATTCCTATTTAAAGGACTCCATTTGAAATGTTTTTTTATTTTTCATTCAAATATTTTGGGACAAAACCTTTGTTTCTGACTAAAGATACCCTCAGTACATATCGCTCTATGAAGTTTTTACTTTACACGTATAATCAATATTAATTGCTGTCTTCTAAGTACTGACTTTAGATAGAATATGAAGGATACAAGTCACATATGTACCTGGTTGAATATTAGAAAAGCAATCGTGTCGGATGGCGAGTGTTCAGCGACATCCGACACGCATTGCGAGACGGAAACGAAAACTAGACGAATACACACGCTCAATGACATTATAATTACACATAACAACACGTACGGAAAATTTTATTACAATAAATTATATACAAAATATTAATCTGTTAATGTTTCGATTAAAAAAAAATCTCAGAGCCTTTTTTAACTAGATTTGAAACAAATCAAAGTGAAATTAATAAACAGTTTATTTTTCAGAACGAGAATTAATACCCATAATAAATATAAGATGTTTAATGATATATTAAGGAATAAAAATTACATGACGTTTGATTTTATAATTTTCTTTCATAAGGTACTTGTTTACAAAACAAAATTGTGAAGGGCAAGCTTGATAAATCTATCTTATCATTAAATAATTAAAAAAAAATTTAAAAACTGAAACTCTCCTTGAAACAATTTAAACTATATATTTAAGCAGCTATAGTGGAAATAGCTACCTAATTATCATTATGTATATACGGTGGGTGTGTGTCGGCGGTATGTGAAACCTGTCGGTATAATATTAAACTTACATTGTTGTTAGTTCTATTATTTCCAGGTCTGACAGGTGCTGGTCTAGCCGGTTGAGGAGGTACCTTCAATTGTCTTCTATCAAAAGAAGAAGAATTGCTACCGGACCAGCTCCATCGACCGGGACCATTGCTGCCATGTGGCAAAGAATACGATGACTGAGGTCTTAAATGCTTCGCGTTAGGTCCGGATAAAATAGGCCCTGATGGACCACGCTGGGGAATTTGACCCCCCGAATTTGACTGAATATAATGATAGTGAGGTGGATTTGACACTGCAGCACCCCACATTTTTTGCTTTCTTTATAACAAACACTTGTCACTTATTTACACTATGGAACGCATTTCACCTTACAACACGAAAGTCGATCACGCACTGAACTGACATTCTAATATTTAATTAATGTTATCATTATGCCTGATAATTATTCGATATTAATCACGTACTATCGAACTGTTTAATTAACACTGTATATTGCGAAAGACGCCGAACGACCCCGACGACTTGTAGCTTTTAAAAGACTGATCGAAACCATGCAACACTTGGAAAGCATCAGCCACCGGACGCTGGTGAGACGTGTCAGGAATTAATTCGCAGTTTATGAACAATTGTTTCGACGAAAAAGGTAACTAATGAAATTCAAGCCATTTGAACTACTATAAAGATTACTTTTAACTGCCACAACTAAGTCGGTCAGTTTACATACAAAAATTAGTACCATACATTAGAAAAAGCGAAAACCGAATACATACAAGTCAACATTGTAACGATTAGGCTTTAGAGACTAAATCAAAACTAGTAACGAGTTCACGTCACTGAATGTACGAATCCAATGGTAACTTGACGATCACTAGTTTCCACATCACCGAGCACCATAAGAGAAATCTCGCCTGGACAAATCCATCGTGCTGGATGGCGTGTGAGTTACAACGCATTTGAGTGCGGACTGGTTGCGTGATGGTAGTGGTCGTTGAGCGTTCCACATCGGCCGTCCTGGCAATTGCATTATGACTTTTCGCAAGGGAGAGAGGGGGGCCCAGGGTGCGCAGGCCGGGGGGAGGGGGGCCAGAACCAGCGAACCGTGCAGCATCAGCTGCCGCACCACCGTCACGGTGCTTGGCCACACAACATCAGATTGAACGATGCTCTGCTCTTACTGGATATAATTTCAGTCGCTTTCATTAATAGCAACTACTGATGACTATAACACGACAGCTACATCTGAGTATATTTATTTATAGACGTTTTAACATATACCAAAATTATTCAAACGATAAAAATATTATCAACAAAAGAGGAACAATAAAGTGCCTAAAATTTTTTATGCCTACGATAAAGTTCGAAGCACTTCAAATTGAAACAAAAAATCACCTTTTAGTATATGCAAAAGAATTATATTACATAGGAATAAAACTATAAATTATTTCAATTGCCAACACTATTGTATCATTGATTTATCATTATGAATGTATGAAGCCAGCATTTATATTCGTTGTAGCGTCCACGCTGTCAATGGCTTCGGGTGGACGGTCCCGTAGTGTCACCGGCCGAGGTACCGTGAATATCGTGAACTGAATACACTACCAACAAACACATCTACATTGAACACACGCGCTCTTATAACCGTACGACATTAGGCAACGCGTCCCACATATATTATACATAGAGAGACTTCTTTACCTAGTCCACATTCGACAATTATACTACACGACGGAAAATACTGGTTTTAAATTTAAATAAACTATGAATGGATATGGAACAAATATGGCTATCTGATCTCAAATTCACGTCACTTTAACACTTATTCGTATAACGTCTTTCTTATACGCCTATTCGGAAAGAATTTAATTGAATCTTTTTGGATGGCACTCAAACCAAAACGCCCATAGATAAATATTATGCTATTAAGAAGATTAACGAATTAAAAATTTATTATGGTACTTATTAATGTATGTGCAACCGACATTCGGCGATGCCTACGCGTGACTAGTAACTATGGTTTGTTCATCGTAATATTATAATAATTACAATATGTATATTGTATATACATATAAAACACTATGGCCAAACACCAACGCCTTATTGTTAATACAATCAGTGTTCAATTTAAGCTCAGTGTTACTCGACATCACACCTTAAAGTATCAGATATATTAGATTACCTACTACTTCATTTATGTAAATCCTAAGTTTGTATCTCAAACCTGATTATTCTTATATAAAAAAAAATGGAATTAAAGTTTATTTTGCTAACAAACGCAATCATCGCTTACCATATTCAGAGTAAACATCGTTATTGAGAAACAAAAATTTCAATGACTGTTCAAAATTTTGTTCAAGTCAACTGTGCAATATTTGCCAGATAAACATTTCGATTTAAACTATTGAGTTTGAAATCTGGTTTTGCGGGAATTCTATTGGTAGGTATCATAAATCGTCTGCGACCATTGGAGCCGAAATTTATGGCCATTTAGGCTTTACAGCCGATAGGAGTTCGTTGTCATTCACACTATTAAAGTGCATTGTTTATAGACTGAATGAATGTCCGTAGCAGAAACAAATTGAAAAAGCAAACAATACACACAAAAAAAAGCTCTTAAGGGAAAAAACAACACTATTACAACTCAATATAATGTCATATTAGATACGATAACACTATTATTTAATTCAATTAAACTCTATCCCCTTATATATATTAATAAATCCTTCGTCAGTCTGGCCAGTATAAAGTTAGCTAGCTGTTTTCAATCACGTAGTTATATGCACAAAACATCCCATTTACGTCATATCGGAAAGGCACAGAGCGAGCCCGACGACGCTATAACAGCTCAATATCCGACTGGGAACATACTGTACACGTGTAAATAATATATGAAGTAAATCATACGAAGGAGAATTATTTCCTTTATGATGTATGTATGTTTAAAATTACAATGAAAACTGTATTATTGTAAAATATGATGGTCTGTATCATTACGTAAACACTTAACAAATCCTTTTATAATAGACGAAACAAGTGTGCATGGCTTTCGCTCGAAATCTCTTTATAAGATTTTGGTTAATATTTTAATTATGAAGTTAAAGACAATATAGTGTTATTATTAACATCCACATCTATAGAAAATACAGGAACTTCTTAATATATTTTTTAATAATTGTAACTTATAATACAGTTCAATCACCAACAAAAATCAATACAGTTTGTTATCAATAGAAAACTAGATGGTATAAGATAACATAATATACCATTACGGGACGTGGGGTAGCAACGAAATCCAATGAAATGTTCACAGTCCAAAATCTTTTCATTCAAGAGGATTCGATTTATTCTATCATAGTAGTCCTGCAGTGAGCATGGCTGCAATGGTCCGAAAAGAGCTATTTCCACCTGACGCGCCAATAAGAAAATCGATGGCCCGACGCTTCTGGCTACTGGATTTTATTACTGTATAAAATATAAAAATAAAATAAAAATTTCAAATGTTCCTACCATTTACTATTTCAACAAGTCAGACGTGTTTACCAAAGTCAATACCATTACCAATGAATCTATATCTTTCTGTACGGATATTACAATTCTGTCTACATATATATATACTATTCCCATCTTTTATATACAGTATAACAAAACAACAACTTGCAAAAAGCTACGTATGTAGCCAAAAGTTGTTCCTTCATTTATTATTCTAACAAAGAAAAATATCTACCCAGACAGAAAATCACAAATATGTTGAATATTATATTAAAGGCGCTCTCATAATATAGATAACAATTTTATATATTATTTATTAAAATAATACTTCACTGTATGTTATTTAAATGAAAACATTCCTGTCGAGTGTACTAGCGCGTAGTATTCATTGAAGCATAACATAAAACACCTCGTTCAATTCACTAAACAAATCAGTCTGCGATGCTATACACTAATACTACTGTTTATGTTTTCTTTAATTATTTTTTTGTACACATTACTTTCAAGTATCGCGAATAACATAATTGGATTTTAATAACAATATTTTGTTATAGTTTACGACAAAAACAAATTGTAAAATGTCTCTATGTTAAAATTTCTAAAATGTTTTTGTTTTCATCATCAGCCTATCAGACGCCCACTGCTGAGCAAATGCCTCTTTCTCAAATGGAGAAGGTTTGAGCATTAATCACCACGCTTGCTCAAGACGGGTTGGTGATTTCAAATTTATAATTGTGAAACTATAAGTCCAGGTTTCCTCACGATGTTTTCCTTCACCGCATGTTTTTGTTTTGAAATTAACATTTTTTTATTAAATAAAAAAAACAACACATTTATTTTCGAAAGTATGATTAAAAACTAATTATTATTTCTATTATTATTTGAAACTCTTAATAGAGTAAGAACCAGAAAAATTTTAATTAACTGATGTAGTTAGGAAAAGAGGCGATTTTCTTAGACTGCTGCACTGATATTAACCGAACTTTGCTAAGATCTCCTGGAAGGAAACTGGCTTCAAAACGAAAGACCACATCGAAATCGGTTGATCAATTTTCGAGCTATGATGAAACAATGAAACAGACAGACAGACACAAGTAAAAAAAGATATCGAAATCGCTCTTATAACATCTCTCATCGTGTGTCGGGGGTTACAAATAATAATAAATCACGTTAATTAAATATGAGTTGACTACTAATAACGGATCGGAGGTTGTGGTAATAAAAAAAAACATTAAATTCCTCAAAATTATTAAGCGTTAGATCTAATTATTTCAGTATTAAAATTAAATAATAACTTTACACCGAGTGTGCATTTTTAAGCTAACAACAGAAAATTTCGACTATGTTATAATTCATTGAATTATAGATATCCCAATACGTGCTAAGATTTGAAGATTCCTTACTTTAAAATTGTATAAATATCTACTGGCACAAGGAAATTTTAGTTCAATAATTTTATCACAGTCATCATTTTGCCATAAAGACATTTAGTGATAATTAATCATCGGAGAGTTTATAAAGTTTATCAGAAGCTACAGCGACTTGATTCTGAAGAGGAAATGACACAATGGCCATTTTGACATATTGATTTAATTGATGTTAAATAACAGATTACATCCTGTTGCATAAAGACATTTATTTGCTTAAAATTCTATAAGGCTGCGTAAAATATTCTACAATTAATTAGTTAAGTCCTAAGTAGTTTTTCATAAAAAATATTAAAAATAGGTTTTTAAAAGACTATCAATAATATGTAGTTAATGGGTATAATATACAAATATTAATTAAATGACATATTTTATACGATACAATAAAATATTCCTGTTTTAGTAATAGAATAACGCAAGTGTTGTTTTAAAACTGAAAATTTTTATTTCCTCAGTTTCTATATCACAAAATATTTTGTTTAGCATAAAATAAGTTTTAAACTCTCAATTCATATAACCGTGGTTATATAACCGAGCCACCAAACTAGAAATCCTCTCAAAATAAACAAGAACGCGACCCGAATGCATATTTTTGCCGTGTAACATTCCAATGCAACATTTCTTTAAACAGCCACTACGACGCGGCTTAACATTATGTTGACTTAATGCACACTGGCTGTAAGTGTGTCAATCGATTCAATTCACACCTCTACAGTCACATTATATATAGATATAGTTATTTACTATAATCGTATGTACTCACTTTTCATATACTCATACGAAATTACAAACATATTACGAAATTCACTCGGAATTAGTGTAACCTAATTTATATTATAAAATAAAAAAACACGTAACAATTTCTTAACATCGAGCTAATTCAACAACAGGTTTGATATAAAAACAATTAATTTCATTCATTTATTTCGACTTTATTACAATTAATTATATATATAGGGAACTTTATTTGAGAAAGCAGCCAACTCGACCAGTCACGCGACATTTGACGAACATTTAATAGAACGCGAACCAAGTTAATAATGATTATAAAACTTTAAGACTTTCGCGTTGCATGAGAATTAATATTACAAAAATTATTAACGTAAAGCATGTTAAATAATCACATGATTAATTGAGTTAATATTTTTGTTAATCGATAACATATTCAAACTTATCCTAACTAATATTATAAATGCGAAAGTAACTCTGTCTGTCTGTCTGTCTGTTACGCTTTTACGCCTAAACCACTGAACTAATTTTAATGAAATTTGTTACAGAGATGGAGTTAAACTTGAGAAAGAACATAGGATAGTTTTTATTCCAGACTTTTGAAGGGTTCTCTTGGAAACGCGATATAACCGAACTCCACGCGGGCGAAGCTGCGGGCGGAAAGCTAGTTTTGTATAAAATATGAGTCCACGTTAATTTTCAGTTTTTCTTTAAGTAAATAACATGCTAAACAAATCTAATCGCCAGTTCATTTCAACGATAACGGTTAAAGTTTACAAAATATTCATGAATTTAAAACGATATACATATTTGCTAGATTTAAAAAGTGTAATCTCAATGCTAATTGATGATTAAAATTAAATACGTTATGACACATTAATGAGACCTTTTAATAGTACGTGTTAATTAAACCTGTCCCGCAATTAAATTTATGAAAATTTTTAATTACTTTATATCCATAATATACATTTATACATATATATAGGAGCTGACATTAATTAAGTAGGTAATTATTGTGAGATAATTTCTTAATGTAATGTCATTGAAATACTATCGGCCGTAAGTTGAAGGCGTTCTTTTGTTGATAAAAAAAAAAACATTTACTTATATAAATAATATTGTAAAATAGCGTTATTGAATGTAACAAAATTGAAAAAAGGCTTGTTTTTCACAATTCACTTTTCTGATAGCTTAGGTTTGCTTCACGAGTCTGCTTATGTACGAATCTTTAATAACAAAACACACTTATAATGAAATAATATAATATAAGTTTCTCTGTTAATTATATATTTTTTTCAATATAATATTTCTTGTCCTGAATCCTAACAGAGGGCATCAAACTATCACATTGAGTTATCCTTATAACATCAAAAAGACAGATACGAAGAAGTAAATAGTACGCTGCGACGCAATTCCGTAGCAGATTTTTCTCGAGTGGGATCCTTATCTAACTGATATCTATCAAACTTTGAAATAAACTTACTTTTACATCACATATAACTTGTCTGAGCCTCTTATTGAAATAAATTTTGTTTAAGAAAGTTAAACAAAGGTTTCAACTTTTGTACTTTAAGTTGCAAATCAAGCTTAGGAGCACGTAAGTATAATTATAAATTATAAAAAATATGTTTCCATGTGTATTCGACACAAATGTATTGTAAAATTGCTCTCCATGAATTGTATTAATTTATTTATATCAAATATAACTAGATACTGGAAAGTATTGCCAACATTTAACCTAATCAAAAAGGCTTCATTCGACGAGTGACGAGTTATACATTATATGTAACATTAAATTATACTTTGATGTACATATGTAAACAAAAAATAATATTGAGATGCTGACTGGACCGTCTAATGAACAAAGAAATATATGATGTTACATTGAGCAAACTAAGGCCAAGGGCAGATGTGCACGTAAGTCGAATTAATGAGTTCAATTACAAAGTTAAGTAGAGCGAGCAGGTTCAATGTGTACAGGGCCTAAAAAATTCAATTTGGTCTTAATTTATTTAGGTCTTTTAGCTATTGAAAGCTGTAGGAATTCATGTCGTTATTTACGAGTAAAGGCCCTTAAAAAATTCAATACAAAAATACTAAAACTACCAGCCTTATAATATATTCGCTGGCACATATTTAAAAGTAGAAATACCTTTATAAAAACGTAATAAGAATATGATAGATGAGTTGCAATGTGTCATCTTTCCATTAAACACTACTTGAATAGCTTTAATATAAGCGAGTTTCCAAGGACTTGAATAATGATGGATCGGATTGGATGGATGACTCTCAGCCAGATGCAAGTCACATAATTTAATTCCAATAGAAAATAGAAAAATAAAATGTTACTATAAAAACAAAAAATCAAGTTCACTTAAATGGAAAGTCAAAGTTAGTTGCTTGTTCCAGTTAGATTTATCTTAGACACTTGACCATGAGATCACTTGACATGAACATACTTATGCTAAAGTCTAAGCCATAAGGTCATATTAACGATCGACTGACAATATTAAATTACTAAGCATTTAATATATGTATAAACGTAAACATAGCAATTATATTACAAATAACCATTAGCGGGAACAAACGAGTAATTTAAAAATCAATCCGTTTGTGAAATTGAGAATCAAATGATACATTGTATAGTTGGATGACTTGCAGTTATTTTTGTATATGTATTAGAGCATTGTATTATACATATATTTCACGAAGATGGATTGTTCCCAATAACGTCATAGCTCTTACACAACACGTCTTAATACTTTTTTATGATTTACAAGTCATTACTTAATATATATTATGTATACAGGGTGACTGGTGAATTACTATCGATACTTGAGGACGTGATATTTGACGATCATATATGACAAAATAAAAATTAATATAACATAAATATTAATAAACTTCCAAGTAAAGTTAACCAAAAGTTATGTAATTAATTACGCATCGTATGAACACCCTACAGATTAGGTATACACACACACACACACACAGACGCGAGCGGGGCGTGTTGTTGTATCAGCACGCCGCCGCACGCGTTAACACTTGGAACACTTGGAACGTGTACACACTTTATTTATTTATACGGAAATTTGGTCAAAAATTAAGTACCTATTTTTTTTACATAATTCGAATGAGAATCATGTACCGAGTATCCTCCTTAAATATTGATAGTAATTCACCAGTCACCCTGTATAAAAACCTTACTAATGTTTTTCGTAAATTTACGATTACGCGTCCTTTAAAATGAGATACAACGGATTTATTCATGAAAAAAATCTATAAAACGCAACATTTAAAAAACCTTAATTTTCCATATAATCAATACATACTTAGTTAAGAAATTTTACGTCGCAACTGTAATCTATTAGAGAAGTTCTTTTTTTTGATCCATCAGCAAAACGCCAAGTTATGAATATTGATGAGCCCGATATGAATATTTAAGTAAGTTTCAATATTAAACCTCCACGGCGAGTATCAACAAATTTCTCAAACGCGTCGGCTTAATCTCTCGAGATTATATATAAATTACATTGACGTAAAATATACCATTCCAGTTTTAGAGACAAATATATTAACATGTTTAAGACGCTGAGCTACGGTATAATGTTGGATTAAAATTTTGAGTAATGGAATTACATGTGAAGGGTATTAAATTGGCGCTTGATGAAATATTTTTTATGTCAAATTATACGACAGTTTATAATAATATATTAAAATTCTCATTGTTAGAGAAGACAAATAATTTTGTTTTGAGATTGTATATAGATTCATTACAACCAATTAAAATTATATTCAATTAAAACAATCAATAAACAAAAAAGTTTTTGCCATTATATGTATGTATGCACACATGTGTATAGGAGAATTTTCTTAATAGTGACTCCGAACTAGTGATTGTAACAATTTGAACATAGTAGGAGGTCCAAGTCTCTCAAAATTATTAAACTTCTTCCTATATTTTTATCTTCACTTTATACGTACAAGATTTTTTAATAAACATATTATTATATAAAAATCATAAACTAAATTAATTTATCAGAAATGAAGTGTCATGAATAATATTCATACTGGGTACATTTTCATTTAAATAGAATGACCTCTTTTACAATAACAACATTGAATATTGAAATAATAAAAGGAATACACGTTAATTTGATGCCCCACATTACTGTTTATTTATTGTACGTAAAACACAAGCAAGCTTTTAAAATAACATTTCGATCTTATTTAACGATGAACAAGAATACATAACATTCATTGCGTAAGTAGATTATTATTATTTATATAAAATAAAACGAGAAGCAGCAGTACGTATTGAGATCATTTTTAAACACGTATCGTTTACATAATATACATAATAGTATATAGTCTAAATACTGGAACTGTCAATGTAAACTATTCAGACTCGTAATGGACATGGGAAATACATCTACTTAATAGATAATAGTAAACAACAAGCTCCATCAACAGGATCCCGGAGCAATCCCCATCAATTTATTTTTATACAGCAATACTTCATAATAAACTAGTGACTTGTTAAATGATCTGTAAGTAGGCCAACCGGTGGGGACGCGAATGATATACAACCCTATACAATTTCACTCGCATTCAACTGACTATTCCTGTATAACTTTGAAGGCTTCTTATTAGTACACATTATACGATGAAATTGTATTTGTACGAAACAAACAATTCTCGTTAACAATTAGACTTTTCAATGAGTTTAATATAAATCTCGCTTATTTACTATTTCATGTAATGTTATATAAATATTTACCTCTCGTTACCTAGACCACGCTAAATCAAACCGGCGAATGGCAACAAAGAGCATAGTACCCCACCTTTCACCCGTCCCAATAGTTCACATGAATCACGGAGGGAGGTCAAAGGTCGATTTTATTATAACCGACTACAATAAATAGTCCCTTTCTGTTTTTAGACACGAAACGACCCGACTTTTTGACAAACAATCTGTTTTAATAATTTTAGCTCAGTAAATACCTACAGCAAAAAAATTATAACCAAAGTTTTACATTCTTTAGAAATTTCGGTTCACAAGTCTTAAAAACAAGAGAATATATAAAAAAAATGTAAAGACAATCTTTTGATGTTCAAGAAAACTAAGTAATACTGCCATTATTTTATGAAATAATAAAAATATCAAAAGAATATTTTCACGGAATTTCTGGTATTAGAAAAACAATGATGTTTAGATACACGGTGCAGGTGTACATCGAGTATAGGACAAACATCCGAATGTTATGGGACGTGTTGTTTTGGACATTATCCAACATTTCGGATATAAATCACAAGCCATTCGAAAAACATTATGTATCTGGTGATAATGTTTTACTAGCACATAAATTAATTTTTATTTGCTCCTAACAAATGAATAGTTTGTATTTGTGTACTAGATAAATATTATAATAGAAATGCAATGAATGCAATACGTTTTTTTCATTAAATCGGGGGGGACATTGTCAAAATTTGATTGTTGATAAGTCCGGGTCGTTGAACTTGCGCGCACGACTGCCAACTGCGATTCACTAAAATCGACACGATGATTGACGGAAATATTCGATTCTATTATCGGTTATTTTTTCTTTCTAAGCGACAAGAACTACCTGAAAGTTTTCAAGGATTTGTTTTATAATGCGTAAGAAATACTACGAAGTTATTTTTGTAATACATATTATTATTTATATTACCTGTGGCACAGGTTTTATAAGTCTTTATGATGTATAATAAATGAGATATCCTGAACTATTAACTATAAAACTATTTTATGACAATTAATTGTTTTTTTAGTAATATGTTATAAAAATACCGATAAGTTTGACACCTTAGTTACGGCTGTATTGATGTTCTGTTGCGATCGGTGGCCCAACAAGGAAACAACAGCCTACTTAGATAAAACGCTATGCTGTAAACAAAACTTAACGTGCATACGGTATTTCTATGTACCTACAACATTTTTAAACACGCAACTCTTTGTAACATTAAACAGAAGGTCTAATAAATCGCATACTAATACAAAAATAATATGTCCATACAAACGTAATATCAAATATGTTAAGTACTTTAGCGTACTTATCTTCGATACTAATCGCATGTTATTATTCAATTTCCACGGTCAATAGTAGACACGAGGTTAAAACTGACATACAGAATAAACACAATTTGTACTATAGATTTATAAAATACCAATAAAAGAGATATAACGAAGTTGTATTACATTGACTACTAAACAGGGTCAACCAGTATGAATAAACTTGTTACGGTACAATTTGACCTCCGAAAAACTTAATAGGGTCTCAAGTAATATCGGGCGCTGGGTAGCTCGCCACGCACGCACGCTCTCTTCGAACGCGGAATAACAAACGTGCCGTGGGAATACGCTATATTACAATTATAATGCCACTAACTTTCGCCCGCGGCTCCGCCCGAGTGGTGTCGCTTTTCAATTAGCAATTAGTTACAAATGTTCTTTTGCAAGCTGCTATATCTACAAGACAAATTTAATTTGCGAAACAGTGTGAGACAGACGGGCAGCCATAACTATTTCATTTTCAATATAATAAATTATTTTACTGCCAAATTTCAAAAATTAAATAAAGGAAGTTATTAACATGACAAAAGTCAGCATTAAAATCTTAGAAAAATGTAATTATATTGACCAATTAATATAAAATAATACTAGCTTTGGTCTGTGTCTCCATCCATGTATACAAGAATTTTGTGAAAACTATCCATTGTTGCTCATAGATATTGAATTTATCATAATTCAAAATTTATTTCATATCTGTTCAATTGTTCGGATATGTAAACTGTAAAGTGAATGGATGTATTTTGTTATTTATATATGTATATAGTTATTTTATTATACTTAATTAATGTTAAGGCGATAAACTATTACCAAAAATATAACTTTAGCAGTAATAGTATAAAAACATAAATAAAATAAAATATTGCAAATTTTTCTATTCAATATTTTAGAATTCAGTGGATTCTAAATTGATATATAATACACAATATATTTTTAAGATATTGATATTAATATTTGTAACTAAATCTTATAAACCTTCCATATGGTATCATGCTTTGTTACTATACAAATTGCCACTCGGAGTATATCTAATCACTTCACTAACATAATGTATAAGTAAAAAGTACTTTACTTCATTTATATATACTGTTTTATAATAAATAATACTACATTGTTTGTTAATATTTCATACATATTCAAAGCACAAGATTTTTCCTTATACAATAATACTTAATTGCTCTTATTATTCTAGATCAAATTAATGCAGAGTTCATATTGAATTTAAGTTGTTTTGTAAAAAGAAAGAATAAGAAAGAAATTATTTTACAATTATATAATAACACTAAAAAATTCTTACATAGTCATATTGATAATTATCAGAAATAATCACATGCAGTATTCAATAGGATTTATATTTGATAACACTGTAAAAGTTGAGTATACTTATAACTGATATGTAGACAGGCCACTTGCTTAATCTCAATATAACATAAATTGAAATATATAATATATATTCAATGTTTTTTATTATAATCGTTGAAGTTGTAAAACATAAGTTATATTTCTTTACAAAAAATAAACTTATTTGGGTAGATACAAAATAAATTAATTAAAACTTACCTCACTGAAGGCCATAACTCTGGCCGAATCTACCTCCGTGAGATCTTCTCAATTAATTTTATCACGATCTATCAAAACAAATAGTTTACGCTTTTGTTTCCCAACATTGGATACAGTCCCGACATCTAACATCCCCACGAAACAAATACATCTGAACTGAGTAACTTCACTCACTGCGCAAGAACAAAATTTTATTTCTATAACGAAAACACCTGACCGTATCACAAATCACTGAAAAAAAAAAACCAACATTCCTCAGGTGGGATAGATGCACATCAGATTTATTACATATTTATATTTTTTATAGTTAATGACACTATATCACTATATTAAGTTTTTTTTTAAATATAAATACTAGCTCATTACGAAATAGAAAACGGAACAAAAATGTCATCAACTGCGTGTTGAAGTAACACGGAACGGACAATCAACCGGAGATGAACTCGCCATCTTGCTTTCTTGTCAAATCCAGTGTGGACAACATTGAAAATGACACGCTGTCAACTCCGACATGTTAGACAACATGGCCGTATAAACTGAAGTTAGCTGTTGTATAAGGCGGATTCTTCACATTCAATTTTGTATGATTTGATTAGATAATATAGAAATAATAATTTTTAAAATTATTCTTTGAATTGTATGTACAACGATATTTATTAAAAATTTAAATACATTGTTACGTTCCGTTTTAACGTAAGTACATTCTAGTATTTAATGAATTTTAGCAACAACTAAAATATATTGTTTTTTATCTGAGGCTCCCATTTTTTATGCATTTCCTTTATTCAAATTTCTGTATCCATTCAATATTTTTTCATCTTTTATATCCTTTACACTTACTTATTTCTATTATATTCTTTTTTATACTTATTTCTTTATAACATAGTATAATTAATTAAAAAAATTATAAAATGTTAAAAATCCCAAGAAAAAAAAAATTAAAATAAAATCGACGTGTTTTAGTCCATGTAATCAAAATATTGTTTTCCAATTACTGATACATACTTTACTAGTATGAAATATATACCCCCCTAATCATGAGAAAAGGTTTTTAGTATAATATCAACTTCATACACTAAATATGAACTAAAAACGCACTAAAACGTATTTATACATTATAATTTTTGGTTATATTATTTTATAGAACTGAAATACAAGACTTATTACTGAAATTATATTTCTTTATTTTTATAATTAAATTTATTTTTAGGAATGCTAAAATCGATCAAAGGATGCAACTATAAACCTCCTTGATCATATTTGTTTGTTTACTTTTACATCAAAAGTATCATATTGTTTAATGTCTTTTAGTTTATTTGTCCAAAATTGAAATAGTTGTAATTTTGTAATGTAAATCATTGTGTAACATTTAACCTACATTCCAAATTATCATACTGATTAAAATTATAAGCAAGTAAGTATTTAGCTTTAATTTCCGCGTTCATAATATGGGCCTTTTGAAGGACGACTCAGCTGGTAGCGTCATTGACACAGTGCCAGGCGGTGATATGCTCGGATGTGTAGAAGATATTTAGGGATTCTTAAAGTAGGTTAAATTAAACTAGGTTATTGCGCTGCCTTCTGTAATCCGATGTAGTTAGTAACCAGTTCACCATTAAGCTGCGAAAAGAATACACGTCTGGTTTTAACATTAACCGAAAGATGGTGAATGAATGTAAAGAATTTCTTCATAATTTTCCGATTGTTCTTATTTCTAGCCCATGGCTGTAACAATGGATTTGGAGGAAAGAGCGTCTGATTCTAAGCTTCATAAAGAAAGCTTGGTGAAAAAAGAGTTGAGACCATCTAGCGCTGTTTCTTTTTCCAAATCTGAACATGGGACAGGTTTGTCAATGGTCTTATATACATTATAAAATTATTCCCCCTACCCCTTAAAATTTCATGCTTAATTTCATATCCTGCATTTTTTTAGTGGAATCTTCATCAATAGACCAATTGAAACAATACAAAAGTTGGGTAAGCAATGAGAGATGGAATGAACTCAAAAAGATAGCAGACACTGCAATGAAAGAGCGAAAAGTATTTATGATAAAGGGGGGAGGATTCCCTGCCGTGAGACGTGCCCTGTTGGAAAGAGGCTGGGTAGAAAAATATGAATCACATAAGGTATAAGCAAATATTCCTATTCTCTGAAGACATTTGATTCCCAAATATTTTTGACCTCACAGTAGCTTTAATTTAATTTAATTTAAAGAATAGAAAACTCATTTAAATATTTAGTGTTCTAAAAATAGTAGAACATAATTATTGAGCTACAGTATTCAAAGACACAAGAGTGCCAGATATATTTTATAAGACTAACTAGTCATTTTCCCGCGTATAGGTACGTCACCCGCCTTCAAACGTAGATCCGAAAAGAGTAACGGGAAAAGAATTGACTAAAGTTGAAAGAATGATCCTTTACAAATTTATGGAACATCATTCTGTTGATTTTTTATGGACAACTAAAAGAGATAAATATGACTGGCTTCTTAGTAATAAAGAAGTTATTATAAGCAGGTAATAAAAAACTATTGAAAGACTATACTAATGAATGAATTATCTTTTTCAACCATTACCGGTTTCGTTTAGATTTTGCAGATCGGTTTTCACTACAAAAGAAGGCCTTACGAATTCTTTGACTCAAATGCATTGGTACACTGAACCTGGAGTAGCCTTAACGAAATTCCCGAGGTGTTATAATATCCATAATTCTGATAGTCTGGAAGAGTTCATTGATGATTTTAGAATAACCGCTTGTATAAGTATTCTGAAATGGCTATCCAGTACTTTACAACAAAGCGATGACCAAGAACTCGTAACGAATAATGGAAAAGTTCCATTTTCCGCCATTGAATTTGCAATAAATAGATTAAATGAGTACATATTATTTTATACTCATAAAGACATTGATGATACTGAAGATCAGATTCAGCACGTTTGGGAACATGAGTGGGACCAATTTCTTACGCATCATTATCTCCTAGTACATGAAAATGCCAAATTTATTGAAGACACAAATTCAAACCTCAAGTATGAAATTATTTGAATTCATATATTTATGTATACTTATTTAGAAATTAACAAACAATAAATCGTGATGCTATAATTAGATCACTTTTGTCGATTACGTAGTTCATATGGAATTAGTTATCACAATTTGTATTGTCCGAGATTTAAATGTAAACACGTCGATATTGTGCTTTACTAAAAATATTTGTTTCAGACAATTAGAACGTAAGGCGTCAAAAATATTGTCAACGATGTCTAAATTCTGGCCACAAATAGACATAGATGGCGTTTTTAACATTTGGATAGTGAAGCCAGGAAATAAATGTCGCGGCAGAGGGATCCAGCTCATGAATAACATAAAAGACATCATAGGTCTTATCAATATTCCAGCCCAAAAAACGAGATACGTTGTACAAAAATATATTGGTAAATCAATCCACTCATTTTCTTAACTTTTTTCTTCGTTTATTACTCAACAATGTGGTAATTTATCGATTGCCTAATTACTTCATTAACAATAATTATTTTCCAGAAAATCCTCTTGTTATTTACGACACAAAATTCGATATACGACAATGGTTTCTAATTACTAATTGCCAACCATTAACGATATGGATATACAAGTAAGTGAAAGCAGTGAAATGTAATTATGGAATTTAACCTTTTAAAAAGGTTAAATTCCATTTAACCATTTTTAAAAACTACTTTTTTTACAGAGATAGCTATTTACGGTTCAGCTCACAAATATTTAGTTTGTCGAACTATCATGAATCAGTACATTTGACGAACAACGCTGTACAAACAAAATATAAAAACAATGGGGACCGGGACAAAGCGTTGCCGGACGAGAATATGTGGGATTGCCACACATTCAAAGCTTATCTTAGGTAAATATGGAACAAACAAATGTTAATGGTATAAAAAAATTGTTTAATTAATTTAATTTTATCTATAAAGACAGATAGGAAAGTATGATATGTGGGATTCGAAAATATATCCTGGAATCAAACAGAGCTTAGTAGGGGCTATGTTGGCGTGTCAGGAGTCTATGGACAAGAGGCAGAATAGCTTCGAGTTGTACGGTGCTGACTTCATGTTGACGGATGACTTTACTCCTTGGCTTATAGAAATTAATTCCAGCCCCGACCTAGCACCCACAACTTCCGTTACGGCTCGCCTTTGTCCACAATGCCTGGAGGACGTTGTCAAAGGTGTTTATTCATTTTGTATCATAAATGTTTGATATGAAACCTATATTTAGTTAGGATTCGGTATGAAAGAGATAAAAAAATTTCAAACTTACAAACTTTTCTTATTCACCGGATTATAATTAATCTTTGGGTTATGCTATATTGAAATAAGATAGAACAAAAAAGCCCCAAATTAGAACTAATTCAATTTCTTTAAAAAAAATTGTTTTAGTAGTAAAATTTTATTTTGTCTCTACAGTTGTGCTAGACAGGCGTCTAAACGTAGAAGCGGACACGGGAACGTTTGAGTTAGCCTATAAACAAGTCATACCGAAGGCTCCTGCGTACCTCGGATTATCGTTATGCATCAATGGCAAACGATTAATGCATGGTAAGAAATCCAAGGAGCGTCGGCACGAGCACCGCAGTGTGACGCCACCAAGTGCACCAGCTGGCGACGCACAACCGCACGAACAACCCGTGCCACCCGAATACAATGGACCAATAATCACTGACTTCCTAAGCTGGTTGAACCCTTACGACTCTCTGCCCACCGACAAGGACGGAATACTTCTAGCCACCAAGGACTCCCTCACGGTACGTCGTGCTGTAACCGTTGTAAAAACGACTCGGACGATACAAAATCGTAGCAAAAAGCGTAAACCGTCTGCGATCTCTTCTAGGACTTGTCGAGGAAGGCGCGAAAGAAACGTAGAATCTAAGTGTCGAATAGTTCCACACTCGTGTTGCCGGCCTGAAGACGGTCACATAAACAACCACGTCGGTAAATACAGAACGGAATCGGCGAGCAAGGCAGAAAAACCAAAGATTGATAGGTCAGTAGGTAATAAACGATGCTACATAGACCCCATTGAATGGGAACGTGAGACTGCTAGTATACTCAGGTCAACAATATCCGTACAAAATAAGATATCTGCCAGAGCGGAAGCCATAAGTAGCCTTAAACAAAGTAAATCAGATATCGTCGGTAATAAGTCCAGTAATAGAAATATGTTACAACATTTAAGGTCTCGTGTTGATAATTCTAGCACTATTAAAAAGATCAGTGCTATTGGTAGAAGTATTTGTAAACTTCGAGATGAAAATAAATCAAAAAAATCAATTTCCTTTTCGAAAAGCTGTACCTCTATTTATGCGCCTTATCGAGTGACAATTACCCCATTGAACGATGAATCCTAAGATAAAATGTATAAAGGCAGCTAAGCATTTCCTCGATAATTTTATTTATATATTATATAATATAAAAATATATTTACATTCTCTGTTAAAGACTATTTAGATTATTTTTTCAAATACTGTTAAATTGTTGACAACTTAAAAATTTTATTGCGGTGTAATAAATAGCTCTAATTATTTTAACGAATAAATTATTTTATTTCAGGATGCCACATACCAAAACCTCCTTTCCTTTCATTCCTAATGTACAACCTACTTAATAAAAAGTAACTGCCAACTATTTTTTTTTTATTACATTGCTTTTTTGATTAAAATGACATAAAGTCAAAGCCGACATTCTAATCATTATATTCAAAGAATCCTTTTAAAAAATGCAAAAAATATATATAATATAAATGATTGGAAAACATCTAACAGTGTCATGATTAAATAGAATTATACTACAGGTAAAGTGATAATATTTTTCAACAAGGTTTTTACTTAAGATTTTTTGAATAAAAAAATATATTTATCTAATATAAGATTTATCATATATTATATATAAGTATGTATTTAAGTAGATCTCTAAACATTATAATAAAAATTTAATTATCATTTTTTCACATAGATAAAAAATATATTTCTTTTGAAATATTCGAACAGATGTGTGAACTACTACGACAATGCCTATTCGAAAGAAAACACTAGCAAAGCGAAAAAAGGTATGTGAGTGTATAGATACTGATGCCTGGAAGAAAAAAATATGTTATTAATTTTAGTTTCAATTTGTAGAAAGTCACTGCTACTCATTCATTTCCACGTAAAAATTTAAAACCTATGGATGGATTTAGTAAAAGTTCAGGAGGAGCCCTTGATTTTAAGGTTAATGAAAATTTTATTTAAATAAAACTTTCTTCTTTTCCAGAAGTTCTGACATTAACAAACTCATTCTACAAACAAATAATTTGACCTATTTCTTACAGAGAAATAGCATTGAAAAATCTCGTGTAAGAAGAATTTTTTGTCCCTTTAACAAGTTTGCACACAATATATCTGGACAACCGAATAAAAACAAATTAAGCATGGCATATAAGAGTAATAATTTACATGTCGGTTTGACTAGGAAAGAAAAAACATTTGTAATTTGTAGTTGTCAAAACAAATCAAGTAAATATTTAAAACTTAAAAACCTCGCAGCCAGCGCTATAAAAGAAAACAAAATATTTGCTGTGTACGGCAACTGTAATGCTGTAAGAAAAGCCTTGATAGAGCGCGGTTGGGTCGAAAAGATTCCACCGAACCGAATGAATCTGTCAAAAATAAGAAATGGAACATGTTCTAGTAAAACGGATATTCAAAATGAACTGGAGAGATTGCTACTATCAAACCTAATTGAAAAATGCAATCCAAATTTTGTTTGGCGTACAAGAGATCAAAGGAGAGACACTACCATCGATATGAATAAAGATTGCCGCACTATTATCAATAAATTGGAAATAGATGCATTATGGACTTCAAAACAGGGGTTATGCTCTTCTCTTAAACGAAATTACTGGTTTTATATCGAAGACATTGCAGAAGTAAATGCTCCAAGATCATATAATACATCTGATTTCGGAGAACTAGAAAGTTTTGAAAAAGATTTTAAAATAACAGCTTGTACAAGTTTATTAAAATGGATTTTATCAATGGTTGCCAATGATAGGCCAATTTTTCAACCAACAGGCAAAATATCCTTGAACATTATCGTATTTGCTTTAAATAGATGCAAAGAATATTTATTTCAGAAACAAAACAAAGACATAGATACAGAAATTCCAGAAGTACGCGAAAGCCAATGGAGTTCATTCCTAAAAAAGTATTATTGTATAATATCAAAAGATGAAGTGTTTCAAGAAGACACGAGAAACAAAATTCCCTTGTATTTGAGTTATGCTAAATTTCTATTGAAAGAAGTATATAGATATCGTCCACAGCTTAGCTGCGAAGGTTGCCACAATATTTGGATCATTAAACCAGCTTACTGTTCTAGAGGAAGAGGTATCAGGATGGCCTCTAAGTTGGGGGTCATAACAAGCATATTGACTAAAGCCAATTCAAAATTCGTCATTCAAAAGTACATTGGTAAGTATTTCAACAATAAACTCTATTAATATAGATCAGTAGGTAATGAATAAAAATGATGCGATTTTTTTTTGTTTCGTCAGAGGAACCGCTCTTGATCTACGAAACCAAGTTCGATATAAGACAATACTACTTGGTAACCAGCACATATCCACTTGTAATATGGATGTATACTGATTGTTACTTGAAGTTCAGTTCACAGAGATATAATTTAAAAAACTATCATGAATCAATTCATTTGACGAATAATGCTGTGCAAAAGAAATACACCAACTGTATAGGAAGACATACTGAATTACCGAACCAAAATATGTGGGATTCAGATAAATATAAGCATTACCTAAATAAAATTGGAAAAGAAAACGTTTGGGATACTATTATCTACCCAGGAATGAAAAAATCTATTATTGGTATCATGCTTGGTTGTCAAGATACATTGTCAGTTAGTAAGAATCGTTTTGAATTATATGGATGTGACTTTCTTTTGGACAAAGAATACAGACCTTGGCTCATTGAAATCAACTCCTGTCCAGACTTAAATCATACAACTGCAGTCACAGCAAAAATGTGCCCTGCAGTTATATCTGATATCATAAAAGGTAGAAATATTTTTATTCTTTAATATTATTAAAAAATTTTATATAATATCTAAAATAACTTTAAAGTAACTTTGATTACGAAAAAATTTTCAGTCGTAATTGACTTCGCAAAGAACCCAAAAGCTGCAACAGGAAAGTTCGAATGTATTTATCGACAGCCAATGACGTTACCGCGTTATGGCAGTGCAGCAGAACTATTTGTTCGTGGTTATTCACTGTCCAATGAATATTTTTACAAAGGAAATATTGAAATTCAAGAATCTTACGCTGATCCAACCATCGGGAAGGAAAGTAATATAAAGGCAGTTCTACAAAAACTGAAACAATTACATGAAATGGATGATGACATAATGAAACAACCAGAGGACGACCTGGCTTTTCCTGAAACTAAAGATAGAGACACCTGTACACACAAGACTCTGTCTGAATACGAATTAAGTGTGACTGCTGCTGTTATTACAGAGCAGTTAAACGAACTTATGGATAGAGTTACATCCGACAGCAGCTTCAATACTAAAAAGTCTGAATGTGAAGAAACTTCTTGCCCAAAACAAAACATCTGTAGCGTAACTAATATATCAACTTTGTTAAGAAAATCAGTTTGCAACTTTATGCCTGGAGAAACAATGGAAAAAGCATTCAGATTTAGCAAGTTAGATGATGGACCACGAGGGAAGGGTAGTATCGTAGAACTAAACGATATCGAGAAAATATTTTACAATCTTACATTGAACAACAATGTGGCTAAATGTTCGCCGTCAACAAATATACAAAGAAATTATTCACAAGATGTCTTAAAGGCAACAACAAAACTTGTTTCTTTTATAAATAGAAAAGAAAAAGAATACCGTAAATATATATAATCACCAATATTCTGTTACTCTATATTTAAAATATACTATTTCCAGTATTTGGAATTAAATTTTTTATTAAGTTCTTTAACTTTTTATAACGGATGGAGAAATATGTTTATGTTCCGTGATCACAGTCACATACTACCACATCTAAATGTTCATAAATGAATATTGAATGACATTTGATATCCTCTGATACCAATTTTGTAAAGTTTTTTTTTTAATAAAAAAAACATCCATAGCATTGCCCTCTTTTCTCGGTTGTTTTTTAACAAAACACTAGGTCAAAAAAGCTAGGAATTTGAAGTACACTCTTTGCCTCTATATCTAGCTATTTTTGCTAAATCGAGGGCTCTCTTTTAAATCGTATCTTGTGAAACGACATTATCGTAAGAATAGCCCATAATATTGTTTTAGGTCACTTGTCGTTATGTTCTACTGCAAATAAGAGTAGCTAAGCTTTTCAAATAGACATTACCGGTGCTTATATTTTTTACAAGCTATTTCGCCTTGAAATGGTCATCTTTAAACGTTTTTTAATTCGTTAAGTTTTTGCTAACACCTGGAACAACACAAAAAACCATAAACAATAACTTAGTATACAGTAAACTGTTGAAAAAAACTAAAAATGTAAATCATTGGATTTAATGAATTTACACACAAACCAGGCCAAACCAAAAAGTATATAGTGTAAACAAATTAAAAAATACTTAACATTTATTGGTCACGGTATTAGTTGAGAAGAACATCATAGAGATACGTAGTTTTTTAATCAAGACAATGGGATACGATAAATTATTGAACTGTTATCCAAGCCACATTTACATAACAATTATTGCAAACTTTTGCCTACAGAACTACAGTACTGGCATGGCCAATCTTTAATCGACTATACTGTTGTAGTTGTTACAGAGCAGTTAAGTTGTACAGAAAAAACCAAAACTTATACCTAATGAATGTTTGGTTGGACAGATACATAACCTCGACCTCGATTAGTGAACTTTGATGAGAACTGTTGAGAATAACAATGTTTACTGAGCTGCATTAGCTAACCCTTCAAGAACCCTTCATTTAAATAACTTTAATAATAAGATTTTGCGCTAAGTTACTTGTTTGGCGCAGAAGTCCACAGGTGCATTACGCTTAATAACAAAGTGATCTGCTACCTAAGAGAAAACAATAGCATGGTCTATTACTTGATAGTAGTATAAGACAAGTTTAACAGCATTTTTCCTAGCAAAATATTACAAGCACCCTTTATTACTATAATAAATTACAAGAGAAAATTGAAGTGTTTTTACGGTTATACAATTTAAAATAATAGATTTGCGTCAAATTATAACTTAATAAATGGTAAAGGGATTTAATGATGGAAAATCAAGAATAAACGATACCCTACCCCGCGGACGGTTTATAATGCAACATGATAAATAAAAATAACTCTCTTGTATAAGTTCATTAATATTTATAATCGAAATCAAAATTTTTGATGACAGTATTTGGAAGAATAAAAATTAAAAATAATACGGTGTAATTAAACCTTAAATTAATAAAAAAATATGTTTTTTGAAAAGGAAATGTCAATATGGCAACACTAAAAGAATGCTTTTCATTGAAAGGTGGTGTATTTGTGGGATTTAGTAACTTTTAAGCTAATGTTAACAATCAATAATTGTTTATAATGGGTCGTTCAAGATCTAGAAGTAAAACACCAAGGCGACATCATAAAAGCAGTAAACACTCTCGAAAGAAGAGTCGTTCTAAAGATAGGTCCTCGTCGCGTAGCAGAAGTTCTAAGCATACCGAAAAAACTAGAGAAAGAAGTTCTAAGTCACGGTAAGTCATATAAAATTTATCATTTTCTTTACAGCTACGGTAACAAACTTAAAAACTTGGATACATAAAAAGTGACTGTTACAATAACAGTAACTCTAGCAGACAAACCTATTTGACTTAGCAATTTGTACAAGTTGTTAGGACAGATCACCGAACCGTCCTTGGCCTTTTATTTACGTTTTTAAAAATTAATAACATATTTTCTCACTTTAAGAGCATGTTTATAAAATTTCCAGTAAGCGATCACATTCAATTTCTTCCACTTCAAGCACCGAAGGCTCGTATGATGGTAACAGGGGAAGTAGGAAGAAATCCAAAGGACGTAGCAAAATGGATGAAGTGGACCGACTTGCTGAAATGGAAAGACAAAGACGTGTCAGAGAAGCAGAACAAAAGGTGACAAACTGTGCCACTATTGCGATTTTTAATATTATCAGCAAAAGTGATTTATTTCTGTACATTTGCAGTATTGTTTAACTTATATGATTACTGTTATTAAAGGTAGTTGAAGAAGAAGCAGCAAAGCGAATAGAATTGCTCGTAAAGAAAAGAGTCGAAGAAGAACTTGAGAAAAGAAAAGATGAAATAGAACAAGAAGTTGCAAAGAGAGTTGAAGAAGCAAAACGGAAAATGGAGAAGGAAATGATGGAGGAACTGCAACGACAAAGGGAGCAGCAACGACGGGACGAGTTAGCTAGACAGGTAATTATGATAACCTTTACCAGTCATGTGTAAAAGCAATGCACGCAGCAGTGCTCTTACATGTGACGATGCCGGGATCAGTCTGACTTGTTCCCACATTACACATGCTACATGTAAAATTCAATGTTTATTATACCAACAATGTATAAGAGACTAATTAAACTGTAATTCGATCATATCTGTTAAAGGTCCAGTCAGGTGTAGATCGAGTGCTTACGAGAATTATTATTTTTTAATTCTTTTTTATCACTCATTTGAGACAATTTTATGTATATGTCAACACATAAAATAAACAACATTTCATTTGCACCGATAAAGCAGACTCCTTTATATAAATTGTTGTATAACAAAAATACCATAAAGGTGGCCGGCTAGCATTTTAAAATTATTCACTTGACTGTCCTTGGCAGTCACGTAGTCTATAAGTCAGGTCAGAAGACTGATCAAGATCCAGAAGACCTAAGAGTTTTAAGGAGTTGCTGCTAGAGGACCCTGCCGTGACAGCCGAAGGTATTTTTTGAAACTATTTTTTGTATAACAAGTGGTAGGGAAGTTACACAGTAACATCACAATTATACAATGATGTTATGGGTGTATAGGATATATTGAGAAGAAGCAAAATTAATACACATTCAGATGGTTTTATGAATTTGTTGAATTTTTTTTAAATAGTAGGGAAAACGACGATTGTTAAACGTTGCTAGCAAATATCTGTATACATATATATTATCTGTGTCAGGCTGTGTATGTCGTGATTCTGAATATTTGTAATTTCCTTATAAGAATGTATATTATTCATGGGAATGAATTACATTTGTGTATTGTATGATTGTTTTATTATACAGGAGGCAGAAGCTCGTAAACGGAAAGAGCTGGAGGAAATCATGGCTGAAAATAATAAAAAAATAGAAGAGGCACAGCGGAAACTGGTGAGTTGCAAACTCAAATAATATTATTTAAAATTACTGTTGGTCTTTAATTGACTGAATCAACTTTTCATTTTCTGTATAAAGAAAATATCATTGTATTCAATCAGTTGATTGATAGTAAAAATAGGGGGGGGAGAAGATTAACCGGGATTAAAAATACATATTTTAAAGAAATATGTATGTGTACAATCAAGAACTTTTTGTATTAAAAGAAACATTCTTCTTTTATTTAGTAAGGCCTTATTCAAAGTTTCCTTTCATCAATAAGAATAGATGAAAGAAGATAAATATTTCTAAATTGTAAATAACTTTTGAATGTGATATATTATAATTATATTTTAGGCCGAAGAGAGACTTGCGATGATTGAAGAACAAAGAAAAATGGATGAAGAGAGACAAAAACTGAAAAAAGAACAAGAAAAAAGAATAAAAGAAGAACAAAAGAAGATACTGGGGAAAAATAATTCAAGACCGAAGTTATCATTTTCATTGAAACCACTTTGATAAGTTGAAATATCAAAATCAGTCAAAACAGCTGCAAAAAAAGTGTGAATATTCTCAAATTAAGGACAATTTTCTCTTGTAATAATATATGAATTCAGCATAAACATGTCTATTTTATAAAACCATCGAGTAGTTTTTTTTATGTGTGGGAAGTTTATGTAACTGAGTGTAATATGTTATATGGAATTCCAATTTTCCTATATTTACACTTTAAGAATGTAGTGTCAAATCCATCATAACTTCCTAAGAAACAATTTTATATTGATCATCTGTGGTTTAGATTCATGGGACATTTTATTGATTAAGTAATATTTCCATTCAACATATCTAATACTGCCACTGTTAACATTTTTTTAAGGCTCTTTCACTAATATAATATTGCAAAGCCACTTTACATTAAATAACTACCATTTCCATTGTCAATATGTATCCAAACTGATGTCTTAAATAATATTAAGTTGCCTTCAAAATATATTAATAATTATTAAACTCAATAGCTATAAAGTTTGTAAGTTAGATTTGATTAAAGATAATGCTAGTGTATAGTAACATTTTTATATCAACTGAATAAAATTAAATTATTGATTTTAACAAAATTTTATCATAAACAATAGAATGAAATTAACAGAGATATTATGTATTTATGTAAATCATTTTTGGCTTTTTTGGTTCACTTCAAAGGTCAGGTATGGATATTAAGTATATGAAAAAACTTAACTCATTCAGATTACTTCAAAAGTATAATATTGTCTGTAGGCTGCAACTCATTTCAATTTACTTACTTTAAAAGCACAAGTGTTTTTATTCAATCATTCATATTATTATTGATATAACAAATAAATGGGCATGTAAAAATGTGTTTTGTTAATACCAAGTTTAAAAAAAGTACAAGTGAATAAAATAATCATTAAAATATGTCTACAGTTACTACTTTAAGTAAAAAATGATCTATATTCCTTCACGAAATAAAATACAGTAAACTGATGACCTGTATTTAATAAAGGGTATCATATATATGTTTTTTTAATGCGATTGACTCAAAACATTACTTATATTCACATTAGGAATACGCTTTTTCCTAGTTTCATTTAATGAAGTAATGCGAATTCCCCAACCCCCAACTTTCCTTTGAACATTAAGAAATAATATTTTTCTTGATATACGCTACCTACAACATTTAATATTGCTTCTATAGACAACAATTTTTTCAATGCTTTGTGTCCAGTGGAATAAGTTCTTATTAAATTCGGAAACTCGTCTCATCTTCAATAGGGAAAATCTGTTAAATTGAGTTATAATATAACTGTTATATAAATATCCTATGTATAAGGACCAATGTGCAAATTGACAATTATTAAGTAGAGGTGTTTTAATTTTGATTTCCATGTATCTTTTACATGCGATAACTGACTTTGAAATTTTGCATAGCAACTATGACATAAATGTACGTCATTTAAGCTTGATAAACTTTTTTGTAAATCTACTAGCTTTTTAAATAATGTGTATAAGCTCTTAAATGTTAACAAGTGTGTTACCTATCCCATTTTACTGCAATAAAAACCAAGTCTTTCCACCGACAAAAGCGCATTTTTTAAATGGGTGTTATAGAATGAAATATATATTATGAAGTGTCTAAGCAAAAAGAAAATAGTTAAATTACTGCAACATTTTATTCGTGTATAAAATATATGACATTTATTTTATGATGTCTTTTTTCTAACTTAAGATTTTACTTCTTGAATGTATTAAATGACACGTCTACATGTCAAACTGACAACATTGTATTTGTCAAACAGTGTGTTGTACAAAGTTCGTCCTTTGCCTCTCAATTGTGAAGGAAGTAATATTTCCGATCAATATCATAGAAGACTCAAAAGTAGACGACGCTCGACTTAGTCGTTTATTGACCCCAACTGTAATTTCCATTTCCTTGACTTGTTCTGGTAATGTGATTTTATTTATTAAACAGCTAAGCCATCAAATATACTTTTCTTTATTTAAGCAAATATTTATTTGAATTTTTTTATGTTATAAATTTGTGTAAACTTTGACAAAATCATTCATTTTAGGTAATTTAAAATGCAGATATAGTTCGTTTACCCTAACGAAAATGGCAGACATATTAAAAGGAATTATTCTTACTGTTCTAACAGAAAAGTGTTACACTGAGTATTTTGTGAAATATAATTTTCTGGATGGTTAGTCTATAGATTGTTTTTTAAATTAAACTCATATTTAGTCAAATAATTTTTGTCCTTTATTTTCAGTACCATGTTTTAAGGCTACATTGAGCAAAGGACTTGGTATTGGTATTATTGCTGGTTCAGTATTGGTTAAGGTTCCTCAAATTTTAAAAATCTTAAAAAGCAAAAGTGCTGAAGGAATTAATATTTATGGAGTCTATTTGGAATTATTTGCCATTACAGCAAACTTTGCATACAGCTATGTTATGAATTTTCCATTTAGGTATTATTAGTTCTAAATGTGTATATTAATATATATCATTTATCTGGTAATATTTTAAGCATTTTATCTTATATTAAAATTATTTCAGTGCTTGGGGAGAGGGAACATTTCTGGCAATTCAAACAGCTGTGATAGCAGCCTTGGTACTTTATTATGGGGGATCATCTGGGAAAGCGATATCCTTTATATCGATATACATTGCTCTGGTTTCAGCTGTAGTAAGTGGGGTTGCACCTAAAGATTTATTATGGACCTTGCAAGCTATCAATGTGCCTATTATAGTTGCTGCTAAGGTAAAAATATTACATATGATATGATAGAAATATTTTAACATAATAATTGTTGTAATATTTTTATGTAATTTTATTTCAGTCCATACAAGTGATTACCAACTATAAAAATGGCAGCACTGGCCAGTTATCAGCTGTCACATGTTTCTTATTATTTGGTGGTAGTATCGCGAGGATATTCACATCTATTCAGGAAACTGGTGATTTCATAATTATTCTTAACTATTGTGTTTCAACACTTACTAATGGAATCATTGTCTTACAACTTTTCTGGTACTGGAATGTTGATAAGACTAATAAGAATAAAATTAAGAAAAAGAAATGATATCTGAACTATCATTTTAAGATTAAAATGCAATGAAATCTTTTTAGCAAAATATTTTTCTATTTTGTTTACGAAATAAATTGTTGTGTTACAATCATTTTTTTATTTTTCCAATCATTTTTCCTTTAACTATACATTTCAAAATCTAAAAAGTTGTTTGAGACTAATGCCAATTTAAATGGACATCTTTCCATATGGTTATAGATTGTTTCAGAAACATAACTAGGTAGTTAATAAATAAAAAATAAGAAGAAGAATTCCTATAACAGTACAATACATATTATTTACGTTTTGTAGAATTAAAATGAGAAAATATGCTTTGAAATCTTTTTTAAAATTATATAAAATGCATTAGCTCGATGTAAAATTTAACATATCCAGGAGAAGCTCCACATTAAATAATACATAAAAAATACGATGTTTTCTTGAATTCAGATGTTATAATTATTTCATTGTAAATATAAATATGAAACTAAAATGAAAACTCAGAATAAACCCAAATTAACTGGATTTGTTACAATTTATTTGTCAATCGAAAAGAAAATAGATTTTTCACAGCTTAACCAAATGTATATTTCAATGTTTACTTAATCATGTTTTAAATGTATTGCTTCACCAAATAATCCATATTTTTTACTTAAAAACAACGATTTATGTATGGAAAATTTATATAAGTACATTAAAATAAAATATGGAATTGGATTCCCCAATACTTGTGTGCTTAATTACATTTACATAAATACATTTAAAACAATAAAAAGTGTAGACCAAGACATAAATACTTTCATTTATAAATAATAGTTATATTTGTTAAAATATTTTAAATCTAATTTGTTGGCTTTTAGCGCTTAAGACTTACAAACAGGGAATGAAGTTTTAAAACCTATATACCTAGGTACTGTGTACATATATAGATACTAATTTGGTGTCGGTGTATGAGATCACCTCAATTAGTCGTCTATTAGCCTCATTTCATCCTTCGAGACTTCGTAGTTCATACAATACCTCCTAGTTCCTATAGACGTAATAAAAGAAATCCATGTTGCATTTTTATTTAATTACGTAGCCCTTGTATTTCATTTTGTAACGGATTGAAAAAGTTATTATTAATTACTAGATACAAATTGTCAGATATTACATTTTAAAGATTCACAAAAATCTTTTAATGAAACAACTCGAATTTAGTAACAATAATAACACTGGTGAACAAAATTTTGACTTTTTAATGCCACACAGACTTTTTTGTTATTTTTTACTTTAATAGGTAATTATAAAACCAAATAAACAGTTACAAAAAAGTTGCTGGCCAAGAATTTTTTTCTATTGAGTAATTAAAAAATTAAGAAAAAACAAGGATCTAGTAAATAAAAAGTTTTTTTTCTAAACGACTGAATGTAATCTAAGATTTTCTCGAGTATTTAGCTTCTGGTTGGTCTCTTTTAATTGTCCAGCAATAAGCTGCTAACTTTTTTAATATAGAATGGGCCCAAATGGGCCCCATTTGCCAGTAGAGCTTTTCTATATTAGAAATTTCGTGATGGAGTCTCTCACCATGCTCATCACTGACAGCCCTTGAATTGTCTGGAAAACATTCAGGTGAGAGTCTAAAAAAACTAATTTAAGAGAAATGTTGCAACCCAATCCTTGATATGACAATAGTAGCTCTTTACCCAACTCTCACTACTTAACCAATACTCTCGTTTTAGATGGGATCCTAGTAGTTCTGACTACTTTTTGATAAATTTGAATCCTAAACCAAATCATTTAGGTCTCTTTGAGTTATCTAATGTGGCTTCAGGCTTGTTTACAATTTCTACAAACTCAAAGTCATCATCCTCTTCAACGCATTGGCCTGAAGTTGACGGTTGTGAATGGTCGCTCTCAACAGATGAATTTATAACTGGTATTTGTTTTGTCATATTTTTACAATAAGAGACTGGTCGTATAGCCGAAGATAAGTTGGGGTAATTAACTGTGTTTTTCTTTTTGTAATTTATACCTTTTATATCAGTGAGACAATAATAACTATCTGAAACGTGATCACGCCGTTCAGTCCATATCATGGGTACAGCAAATGGCATAGGGCGTACACCTCTCTTCCAGTCAGTTAAATTTTTCACATACGTTATGCAGCAGACATGAGGAGCCCAGGATTTGTCTTGATGGGTGACAGAAAAACCAAAATATTGTTGACAACACTCTAACACAAGAATCGTCAAAATTCGTCATTGTCTTTTAAATGTTAATTCCCCGCAGACGTAACAAAAAGAGTTATAATCATTATTACGCTTCCTCGACATGTTCACAGGATTAATGATTCATAAAAAAATGTTTAAATTTAACGACAAATATTTTTATAATGATTGACTTGTAAGCGTTTCTGTTAATTAACAGCCGCAGTACTAGTTATGAGAATTACCGTATAACAACAAATATAAGGCTAATTGACTTATGAAAACGATGATTTAAGAATGAGGATAGATTGATAAAACAAATTTTGTTATCAAAGTTCATGTGGCAAAACCAATGTTGACCAGTGTAATTAGTAAATATTATAGAATTGAATTAGGTTTGGAATATATTGTAATTATGATTCTTTTTTGCTTAGCTGAAGGCTTCCTAATAGAATGAGACTTCTATATTATATGGTTGTTCCGTGCCAAGTAATTTTAAGAGATGAGAGTGAACGGTTTAGGCAATAAATACCTAAATCTAATATCCGAGAAATGTGATCAATTTGAAATACATGTAAGAAACACTTCTTCATTTTAATTGCGTACATCAAAATATAAATAATCAAATATTTAATGTATAATATTCCTGTATAAAGGGTTTCCTTATTATACTAACGAAGGTTTATATACATACAATTAAGTAAGTAATGGCAATAAATTATAGTCAGCTGATGTCAAATTTACTTCCCTAAAAATACTCCATTAACAATTTGAAAAATATTGTCCAAACCATTATTTCTTTTCAATCTTTTTTTGATAAAAAAGATATAAATCAAATAAGTACATAGTAGTTTTTGGACTTCTTATTATAATAAAGTAATAATTGTTCGTTTACTTTCTAGGATACTACAAATTTTAATACAAATGAAATTGTACATAGCATCACTTATAGTATAAAATGATACCGGTATCTTTTACCTTGAGGAGTAATTAATTTTTATTGATTGTTTTAATATTACATATTACTGTTCTGATTCATTCTTATAATTATATAAATAAAACAAATTATTCGATAAGTAAACATTTATTTTTCCACACAGAAAAGACACAGATTTGTATCTAAAACGTCAGTTAAATACAATTAAAACGTGGAATGGTTTATATTCTACCGATATCACCCTAAGGAAAACAAATCATATTTTAAAAAGACATCTACAATAAGTGATACATTCAAATGTAAATATTATAATTTTCCGCGTATGTACAAGTCGGATGTAATAGCAACGTCGCGGGTGACAATTTGACTATATAATAAAACTAGTGTTAGCCGGTGGTTCTGTCTGTCTTCTATTCTTTAGGCGGTTCCTCCGTCTTCTCCTCGGCGTGTGCTCGTTCCGGTTCGTTCCCGTCCGCCCACTTCCCGTCATACTCCTTCCTGTCCACGTAACGCTCCTCCTCGTACTCTCCTTCACTACGGTGGCTGTCGCGTTCAGAATAACGAGAGAAGCTGTAACGGCTGTTTCAGTGTGAAACTTATAAAAGCTACTTGGTGGAGCTACTCCCCACCAAGTGGACAACACCAAGCAATGCCAAGTGATTGAGCCTACTCTCTTCAATATTACACTAACCTGTCTCTGTCCTTGTCCCTCCTCTCCGGGCTGTATGACCTCGACCTGCGTGTTCTGTCAGGGCTGCGGGAGCGGGAGTATCTACCGCCGCGTCTGTCGCGGAAGTCACGGAAGCCACCCCTGGACAAATTGTTAGGCATAATTAAAATGAATTCAAGATGACACTGATAAAGTTATAATAGATGGAGCTTACCTGAATGGTCTGCCTCGTCCGCCGCCTCCTCTCCTAGGTCTGAAGGGCCGTCCTCCTCGCGAGCGGTTATCTCTCCACTCGTGTTGGAACCGTCGTCCGTCGTCCCTGCGGAAGTCCCCGCGTCCCCTGCCACGGTTCCCGCCACCGTTGTAAGTGTGGAAGCGCGGACGGTAGTAGGTGCCACGCTCGAAACCGCCGCGTCCGCGCCAATTACCACGGCGATTCATGCGTCGATTTCTGAAAATAATATTTGAAATTTAATCTCTATTTTCCTTAGTTGAAAGTTATTATTATTAACTAGCTGCGCCCCGCGGTGTTATCCGCGGATTTTCAATATTTCCGGGATGTAAAGTAGCCTATGTGTTATTCCTGGACGTCAGCTTCCTGTATACAAAATTTTATCAAAATCGGTTCAACCGTTTGAGCGTGAAGAAGTAACAAACATACACACACACTCACAAACTTTCGCAATTATAATATTAGTAGGATATAGAGCGTTTATTACCTGTCGCGTGATCCCGATCGAGATCGTGATCTGCTTCGTGAGTAGGAATCAGATCTGGAGCGATATCTTGGAGACACAGTGCGACTGCGGCGAGACGCCACCGAGCCACTCGCGCTGGAACCGGAACGAGAACGGGATCCGGAACGGGAACGATACTTCCGTGGCATGGAACTGTAACATTATTACAATTTAAATAAAACTATGTTATATGTATATGGACGTGCCACGAAAATTCTTTATCACGTGATGGTAATAGTAATCACAGATGGACTTCAAAAAATGCACATGGGAAACTCCAAATCAATTTTTATCTAAAACTGTACTTGCGAAGGTCTTAGGATTTACTAGTTATTATAAAATAATATATTCATCTAATAAAACTATATTTTACCGGCTTCTAGATCGTTTGGCTGAACGTCTATCGTCAGAGGAGTTGGATGATCTTCTCCTAGGTGATGGAGGTGAGCGAGGTCTCCGTTGTGAGGGTGTGGGCGGCTTGATGCGGGTCACGAACTGTTCCGGTCGGCCGTCCCCTACAGACACCGGTGTCTCACCTTCTTGAGCCAATCGGAATGATCCAAACTTGTCCAGCACTATATTACCTTTACGCACCGGCTACAAATTATAGAAAAGTTGTATTATTATTCTGTTCTTCATTGACATAATAGTTTTACAGCTATAGACCACCACGTAACAATCAATTGTAATTAATATCGCATTAAGGACACGATTCTAAAAATGGACAAATTTTTATAACCTTCTGTAGCTTACTGAAAAGAAGCAAGGAACATTACTCATTATCCTTTAAGATTTAAAAAATGACAGGACGGAAAACTTTACTACTATAATAGTAAATTACTATTTAGTAAAACCATTTTTGGTTGCAAGATTGCATACAAATTATAAAAGTATTTAAATTAATATTTACGGGTGCGTGTGGAGGGTGTTGATGTGGGTGCGGGTGCGTGTGTGGGTGTTGATGTGAGTGCGGCGGGTCGGTGCCGGGCGGGTCTGGCTCGCGGCTGCTCTTGGGAGGCGGGGCTGAAGGCAACGGCGGCGGCTCCTTCATAGACATGGCCATCGCGCGACGAACAGACACGTTCTTGTCGCCGCTCGATGGTGACGGCTATATATTAGTTCAAAATTAAATATAGCATTTATATATAAATACTAGAAGACCCGGCGAACTTCGTATCGCCCTATAATCAAGAAATATCTGTTACGTTTCTTTTATAAAAACATTTAGATTATACCTTCACCTCAGAAACACGTAGTGGTTATGCTATTATTAAATAGTCGCTTATATATGACGTTTGTATTTTTAACATGGCGCCATCTATTGAATACTTACTTAACTTAGTCAACAGGTAATTATAATAATGACAATAATTTTCTTTAATAGACAAATAATTTGCAATAAAATAATATTTTATTATAAATTGAGATGTAAGCTATCCTATCTTTCAAGTTGGATCAAAATGCACACGGAATGCAAATCAAATTTAAAATCGGTTTAGTAGTTTAGGAGTCCATCGCGGACAAACACGTGATACGAAATTTTTATATATATAAAGATATGAGGAGTACATTTAACATCAACTATTTATTAAATTAAAAATTTCCTTCAGACCGATCCGTTAATAAATAATTATTAATTACCTTGCGAGGATCTTGGGAGTCATCAGAGCTATCTTCAAATGCATAACGCTCCTTATATCCTTTTTGTACTGGAGTATCCTTCTTCTTGACCCTGGTATTAAATTAACATTAACTACATATCAATATACTGCAATATATCTTGTAACAGACTAAATTGATTGAGATAACTTCTATATATATTTTATGGATTACTATGTTATGTATAATAGATTCTCAATCACCGCAATTTTATTAACTCTTGGAAAAAAATATTTGGTAAGTTTTTGGTATTGGCTTTCTATCAGTGGCGGCTGTACCTTAAGTGCACTCGTGCGCTGAACCACCAATTCAAAAAAATTAAAAATTACAAAACATTACTTCATCTTTATTTTTAAATCACCATTTTAATATTTATTTTTTAAACATACAAAAACGTATAAAAAATAAAATTTCTAATTATAGTCAAAAAGTTTGAGCGCTTTACTAAACTAATATCTCGTGCGCTTCGGCGAGTGCACGAGGAATGCTAATACATCTTGTATGAGATACGCATTAATACGCCTGACGCGTGAAACAAAAGATAGTTCATAGAAATGTACCGAGTAATGAGTCGGTTCTCGAGCGCCGCACGAGCGGCCGAAGATTACCGAGAGCACCCGATGTATGACGAATTGGAATTGAAAAGAATCAAAACTTTTCTCCGAAATACCTTGCACTTGCTAAATGCACTTTCTGTGCTTAGTATTGAAAAAAATATATACATATACAGGGTGACTGGTGAATTACTATCGATATTTGAGGACGTGATATTTGACGATCATATATGACGAAATAAAAATTAATATAACATAAATATTAATAAACTTCTAGGTAAAGTTAACCAAAAGTTATGTAATTAATTACGCATCGTATGAACATCCTACAGATTAGGTATACACACACACTCACACAGACGCAGCGGCGGCGTAGTGTTGTATCAGCACGCCGCCGCACGCGTCCACACTTGGAACACTTGGAACGTGTACACACTTTATTTATTTATACGGAAATTTGGTCAAAAATTAAGTACCTATTTTTTTTACATAATTCGAATGAGAATCATGTACCGAGTATGCTCCTTAAATATTGATAGTAATTCACCAGTCACCCTGTATACAAACAATACCAGATTTGAATAAATAGGTGATTGAACATTTCGCTTCGGAAAAATGTCGTTGCATTAATTAATGTATAAAATATAAACATATTTTATGTCAATTGGTTTTTTGTTGCATTTTCTAATTTTAATATTTTAGTAAAGTGCACCACCAGTTCGATAACCCACTAGCCGCCACTGCTTTCTATGTAAACAGGTTTTCTTTAAAGATTTATTTATTTATTAAGAATATTTATACTAACGTTTCTTTGACAGCGTTCATTGACATTTTCCACTTGGGCTTGTCAAGCGGCGGCGGGGGCACCTGGTCGAGCGGACTGAGAGATCTGTCTCGTTTACCGATTTCCTTTTCAACCATCACATGGTACGCACTCAGTTTAGATTCAAGCTCTTCCAATCCATGCATTTCATCAAGTATGCGACTGTAAAATATAGAATATATTATTATATTTACTTGGAAATAGGTTTATGCAAGGAAACTTTGGTATATAATATGGATTAAATGTTTTATATAATGAGATCTAAGATTTTCCCGAGTACTCACTTAAATGAAACTAATATTTTCGGATTTTACTTCGTGTTTTTATTTTTGATTACAAACTACATACTCCCGACGTTTCGGCTACTTTTCAGCAACCGTGATCACGTAGTAAAATCCGAAAATATTTGTTTCATTTAAATGTTTTATATATGTCAATATATAAAAAATCACCTCTTTTCATTGTGTTTCCTTTCATATTCACCATCTGAACTGTGATCCCTCTTCGATTTTCCTTTCAATTCTTTCCTGTAATGCATTGATTAATATTATTTCAGTTTATGATAAGAATTATTTCTTAAACTAGAAAAAACTATAAATTTACCTTATAGCATCTCTTAGTTTTTTATCACCAATATTTTCTATATCACGCAGATTATAATCCGAACTGTTTGACATACGAGCAATCTTATTTTTTCGTTTTTCTTCTCTCTCCTGTTCTTTGCGTTTGCGTTTTGATTCCTTCTTCTTTTTCCTGTTAAAAAAATCAAAGTACGTATAAAGTAGTTATAACTAATTGTCCAACAGATATAATATGTATCTAAGCGCACGGTAGTGCGCCGGCCAAGTTCCACAGGCCGGCGCATGCCGTGCACTATATTTACACGAACCGTTTCGACCCACTTTTGACCCCCCTGTAGCTCAGTGCCTATTGCAAGTACAGAGATAAAATTTTACCTACGTAATCATATACTGGTACTAAAGCAGTATGCCAAATTTCATAGATAAAGCTTCAGTAGATCCTGAAATATGACCCTGTGAAAATAGCTAATTTTGGCACTGACTCACTGACAGGTAATCAAAACCTCTAGGCCACTTCCCATTGTTTTAGCATTATGAAATTTGGTACACAGGTTGTGTGTTATATGTAGATTAACAAAAAATTAAGAAATTTAAGAAATCGGTCAAGCGTGAGTTGCCTCAATTCTAAATATCGAATTTTTAATAAATTCGACCCACTTTTGACCCCCTGTAGCTCAGTGTCTATTGCAAGTACAGAGATAAAATTGTACCTACGTAATCATATACTAGTCTTAAAGCAGTATGCCAAATTTCATAGATAAAGCTTCAGTAGATCCTGAAATATGACCCTGTGAAAATAGCTAATTTTGGCACTGACTCACTGACAGGTAATCAAAACCATTATATAGGCGCTCAGCTCAGCACAATAAAATACATAATAATGAAATATAAATAATTTATAATATGAGTACATCTATCAATCGGTGATAAATGAAACTAAAAAATAAAAAATAAATATATTTAAAAAAAAAACTAAAAAACCACGCTCCAATGATGAAAGAAACCGCGTGGAAACTAATTTAACCTTTACAACCTTGGAAATCAATTTAATTTAAATTGTTTAAAATAAACAATAAATGGTATTATTGAAAAAAAAGCGTGGGGCGCTTCTCAAGAAGTGATATGTGAAGCTCCCCACGCTTTTTTTTACAAAAATACCATTTATTGTTTGTTAATTTATTTTTAAATTAATATTATTGTGAAAAAAGTGTGGGGCGCTTCTTAAGAACTGATATACATATATATAAGGGATATAAAATATTGTCATCTATACATAATGCACACTGTATAACTTAATTAAATATTGCTTACCTAAAAAATCAGGTTTCTATTGTTATAAATTACTTTCGATAGATGGCGCTAGCGGTATAATTGAATCGCGATATTGTTTTGTCTGCAGTATATATGAATGAAAGTCGATAAGGAATCGATGGTCATTTCTTTCTATTTCTTTCTACACTTATGTCTTGATATCTTATATATGGTTACGATTACGATTAAATGGATCACTGATTTGACTTGCTAAAGGATTAATTTTGATATTGCTTATTGATTAATTACTTGTGTGTGTTAAAAGCACAAATTCACTCTATTTCTTTTCTACTATTCATTTACCAACGATGGAAATTGTACATCTTTCGGTGGTTGGCGGAGATATACCACATAGGGTAATTCCTATGCCATCAGATGGTAGCTGTATGTTTCATGCTGTAAGTTATGCATTGTACGGCTGTATAGTACGATTGTATGTACGATTTCTTGAAAAAAAGTATTGAAATCTCACCAAAAACATGCCTGTTAAAAAGGGGGCCAAGTTCCAATCGGCTAATTGTTTGCCTAAAAAAGGGGTGAAATCCAATCTAATGCCAAGTTTAGATGCACTTTGAAATCGATCATAATCATCTTCATCAACAGCATGATCCACTGGTAAACATTTGCCATTCCCAAGACTCGCCACCACACCCAGTCCTCTGCCTTCCACATCCAGCCACTACCCGCCACCTTATTCACGTCAACGGTCCAACTGGCCGAAATTCACTTTACCATACACCCAACTTAAAATATGGTATAGTTGTGAAAATACGTAGGTGCTTGGTTAAAAATATCTAAAATTATAATACTTCTAAATTTGAACTTGGCAGGTTAATTTAATTATTTAAATTATATAATATTTAAATTATATAAATATAAATAATTATATAAATAATAAATTAATGATACAATTAATTAAGTGTTACGTACAGCACGAAAACCTGCCAAGTTCAAATTTAGAAGTATTATAATTTTAGATATTTTTAACCAAGCACCTACGTATTTTCACAACTATACCATATTTTAAGTTGGGTGTATGGTAAAGTGAATTTCGGCCAGTTGGACCGTTGACGTGAATAAGGTGGCGGGTAGTGGCTGGATGTGGAAGGCAGAGGACTGGGTGTGGTGGCGAGTCTTGGGAATGGCAAATGTTTACCAGTGGATCATGCTGTTGATGAAGATGATTATGATCGATTTCAAAGTGCATCTAAACTTGGCATTAGATTGGATTTCACCCCTTTTTTAGGCAAACAATTAGCCGATTGGAACTTGGCCCCCTTTTTAACAGGCATGTTTTTGGTGAGATATATTATACTTAATACATATTGTTATATACTAACTTATCCTTCTTTCGTTTCTTCTTCTTGTCATGTTCAGCGCCCGGTTGTGTCTGCTGACCGAGCTCTTGCATTTTTCTATTCCGTTTATATTGCGCCGTCTCTTCCAAGAAGTTCCGAACCTTCTCTTCATAATCAGAATCTTCTTTCGTCATATCCAGGAACTTTCGTACCTTTAAAAGATAAATCTCGATTAATTAAGCTTTTAATTTACCCGAATGCTAACATTTTTTTCATTATAATTTAAGAACGGAAATTAAAAAATTTATATAGCTGTAAATAGCGTTGCCAGGTCGCCAAACCTAATAGCCGGACAGACCGACCAGTTTGGCCGGACATTTGGTTAAAAAAGCCGGACACTCTATATTATTGAGGATTTTGTCTTAGTATTAATAGGTATGTCAGTTTTTTTAATGTAAAATCAAGTCTTTTTGATTATTATCATAAATCTTGTTAATTTCTAGTAAAATAATAAATAAAATCGAGTGCCCATTTGTCTTAGATAGGTACTTTATTATTAATCAGTCAAATAATCATCAGTCAAAATTAAAATCTAGATACTTAAACATTCATCAACATGTTTGATTTTTTCTTAAATAATAAGAAAAACACAAATAAGTAAAGTAAGAAAAACACAAGTTAGTTATAAGTTCTCATGTAAATGACGTTGTCGTAATGAGAATAAAGTTCTTTAAACTAAAAAATAAATATACTTTTTTAATTAAAAAATATCAATAACTTCTCTTTAAGTTAAAGTATAAAACAAAAAAAAACGTTTTCTCTTTGAGTTACACAATAAAAATAATTATTTATATTCTTGGTTAGTCGAAACCTGCTGTAATTAGATTAAAAAGAGAGATCAACATGTAATCTGTTGTTTTCTTTCGTCCATTGCTGACCTATCAAGGAAAAAACTCTTTCAACGTTTGCGTTATGTCCTGGGATAGCAAAGTAATACATACTGACAAATAGTTAGGAATTCTGAAAAGCAATCTTGACTTATCATCGATTTAAAATAGGCTACCCATTTCTTATGTGCTAATAGCTTCTTGAAATCAACGTTCTCTTTGTTAGTATTCAAAAAACTTTTAAGATTTTGCAGTTGGTCAAAACATTTGCTATCGTCGATTTTAACATTGTTTTGCGATAGGATACTTATAGTATCGGAAACTTGATTCTATCCTACTAATACAGCCACGGGCAAAAGTATTAGGCACCCTACAGTAAGACAAGTTTTAGGGTGTTTTAGCATAGCGAGTGTAAATAAAACTGCATTTATGATTACAATGGTTTATTGTAAGAAAATAATTAATATTTTGTAGGTCCACCTTTTGATTAAATAACCGCAGCCACTCTTTTTGGCATTGACTCTACCAGCCTGAAACATTCTTCTCTTGATATATTTTTCCATTCCTGCTGTAACGCGGCCAATAGAGCTTGTTTATTGCTAATCGAGTGCCTGCGGATATTTTTCTTTAAAATGGACCAAATATGCTCAATCGGGTTGAGGTCTGGTGATTGTGGTGGCCAGTCCAAAAGATCAATATGATTTTCAGCAAACTACTTCATGGTATGCGCGGACTTGTGGCAAGTGGCGTTGTCTTGCTGAAATTTCAGGCCATCGGTGTTTGTATCACCGAAAATTTGCGTTGTCGACGATGCTAGTGCTGTTTCCAGAACTTCAGTGTATTTAACACTATTCATTCGTCCCTCACACAACACCATTTCGCCCGCTCCGGCGGCAGCCATGCAGGCCCAGATCATTATTGAGCCTCCACCATGCTTAACAGTGGGAACCACACATTCTGGGTTGTATTCTTCGCCAACCCTTCGCCTAACATAAGTCACACCGGGTGTTCCAAACACCTATGCCAAACGAAAAAAACCCATTTATTTTCAAAGTTATTATTTTTCTTGCAGTACGTTATTTTTAAAACATTTATGTGTTTTAATATTGTACATAAAATAAATAACAATACCTCAAAGTTAGATTCGTCTGACCACAGTATGTTGGACCAATCTTCCACTGACCAATCTCTATATTTGAGTGCCCACTCCAACCGATTTTTCTTATTGTGTTCTGACAGCCACGGCTTCTTCCTTGCTTTACATCCTTTTAATCCAGCTGTAAGAAGTCTTCTTCTCACAGTATAAACACTCATTGAGCTGCCTTTTGCCTCAGATATTGCTGCAGCGAGCTCTAAAGCAGTTTTTTTCCTGTTTTGTAGAGACTGCCTAATCAACAATCGATCTTCCCGTTCAGTAGTAACTTTTCTTCTGCCTGTTCTTGGTCTATTTTCAAGGGTGCCAGTCTCTTTGAAGCGATTTATAGCATATTGAACTGCACATCGCGAGCACTTCACTTCTCGGGCTATTTTAACCTGAGACATGCCTTGTTCATGTAAAATCTTAATTCTTAGACGCTGTTCAGCACTAAGTTCAGATTTTTTCGGCATGATTAACACTTTAAATGTTAGTCTTTAGAACTGTGATAGGAATAGTTGCGTAGAAGACGTGTATGTTCACTGCAAGCACTGATAACACACTATATCCCGAAACGCAAAAAAAGCAAATTCGAAGAAACACCGCTTAGGAGCACACCTGGATGTCATAAATATTTTCTTTTATCTTAATTTGGTTAAAAATTGCCGCTAATACAATAGCTAAACCATAAAACACACACTTGACCGCTATCTAATGAGATAGTGACTAACAATAGGGGTGCCTAATACTTTTGCACGCAGCTGTATTATAATTGCGAAAGTTTGTCAGTGTGTGTGTATGTTTGTTACTTCTTCACGCCCAAACGGCTGAACCGATCTTGATAAAATTTTGTATACAGGAAGCTGACGTCTAGGAATAACATATAGGCTACTTTACATCCCGGAAATCTCGAAAATCCGTGGGTAACACCGCGGGGCTCAGCTAGTACTTTATAATTAAAGAACATGAGAGTATGCGTTACCTTTAATTCATAATCAATATCCGCCTGAGACCTGCCAGGCGCGGCGGGTTCCTCTGCGGGCGGCGGCGGCTGATAGCCGTAGGGATGATTGAACTGTGAGTTGTGTGTACGTGACGCCGACTCAGCGTCTCCCAACATAGCCATACGCTTGCTCAGAGGCGACAGCGACCTCTGCCGCTTGTTGTTAGACTGCGAGCGACGTTTCTTCTTCCTATTTGGACCCTCTGAACCTGAAATGTGCTATTCTGTATCGAGGATTTTGAAACTAACTCGTATATAAATTTTTAAGAGACTGAAAAATAGGACTTTACATATAGGAACGCATATAATCGTAATATGTATGTAATAGGTCTAACTGTTTTGCATCCAATTGCAATAAGGTGTTTTCAAGTTATTAGCAATCCTTAACAATTAATGGATTTCAATTTTAAATTTATTATAGATCTAATAGATATAACACCCATAGGCAGACCCTGGCTAAAGCTGGGAAATTGCCAGGAAGAAGAAGACATATAACACTATACACTTATTGGGTCAGCCCTCACCACTTGATTCCGTTGATGAAGATGATGACTCTGATGAAGAGCTTGAGCTCGATGAGTCACTCGAAGACGATGAGGAACTACTGGATCGTTTCTTTTTTCCTTTCCCACGCTTCTTCTTCTTCTTCTTTTCCTTCTTCTCCGTAAGATTCAACAACTGCTTCAGTGTTTCCTTCATCTCAAACGACTTAGCCCCAGTCAATCCAGGCAGAAGTAACTCGGCCGGCTCTATCAACGGCTTGGTGGTAGACGTCTTACTCTTCAGAAAGTCCAATGAATTCTGAGCCTCCTCATGGAATGGTATAATCGCCAAACAATCTTCGTAAGCTTTCTGGGCTTCAGCTATTTTGTTCTCATCTTCATAGCTACGGCCGAGAGCGACTAGAGTTTCTCCCAAATATTTGCGTGCATTTGCATGGTTAGGGTTAAGTTTTAGAGAAGTTTCAAAGTCTTCTATGGCTTTCTTGAATGTCCCACTATTGGCATAGAGAGCACCTCTCGCAACAAGTCCTTCCACGTTTCGGGGATCAATGCTGAGTGCTTTATTGAGACATTGAAATGCTTCTGAATGCCTTCCTGCTTTAAAGTGCTCAATTCCTTCAGCTACTGACCGGAACGCCCACTTGCTTGCTTGAGCTTGACGGAGTTCATCAGCATATTCTGTAGTTGGAAATCCTCCCCTAAAGTGAAGATATGATAAGTAATTACAAAACTGTATTAACTTATAAAATAATAGACACATTAACAGTCTACTTGCTAAATGAATTACATAAAATGATAATACATACCTTAATGTTGAAAAGTTGCTGCAGTGCATATTTGATATGCCAAGAAGTTCTGAGAGGTATTGGACGCAGTTAGGATTATTGAATCCTGGGCTCTTCTCCAAAATAGCTTCATAACTCTCTCCCTTCATTTCCATAGTTTTCCTGTTAAAAATTAATAAATAAATTTCAAGAACATCTAAGAAGATTGCCTCATTGCCTTCATTTTTGATGCGAGTCATTCCACAATTACTGACTGAAAAGGTTCATTATTTGTATATATATACATAGCAAGAATAGATTCCTAATGTCAGTCATAATTTCACACATACTTATCCTCACCTGTTCCATTGGAGCTGTTCAAAAAATGTTATTTAACTTGTATTTTTATTTCTTTCACACATAAACAGAACATCATAGATTAGGTGATGCTGCTTCGACAATGTGACAATATTACCAGAATGTCTCAGCTACAGTCACAACATAATGTAGGTGACGCAAACAAGTCTTTACACCTAGAAAAAAAAACACCCTAAAATAATTGAACAGCTGTTCCCCGTGTCGCCTGCATAAGCCCTGTCCAGTACTAAACAAGTGAACCGCTGCCACTCGTCAAACTATTGTATCGTCTTTGGGAGCCTCACATCAGCTAAACTTATCAAGGCCAGTGGCTAGTCCATTTTTAATAAATAAATAACGCCAACATCCAATAAATGCTGATTACATTAAAGTCCAATCAAGTGTTTTGTTATAATGCTGCAATATTAAATATAAGTTTTAATACAGAATTACAATGCTCTGTCCAGAGACACCAGTCAACCTATTTCTAGTACTGACCTTTTCCTTTTAATTAAGTATAAATGATTCTGACAAACAAAATCAATAGTTCTTCAAAATTGTAAAGATGCATCCAAATATTGGCTATGGATTATATCCATGTATATCCAATTTTATTCTTTCTCAAGTATGAAACATAATTATTGTGCAATCAATCAATATATTGGTGTTTGTATTATCTGTACTGAAAAGTGACCATAAAACAGTGAAAACATTTATCCACAGAGGGTTCTTGCATCTCCCTAACAATTGCATGATAACATTGAAAAATAAAACAGTGAACAAACCACTCTCATCACAAAAATATATGTTTCTGTACACACAAAATTTATCCATTGCAATAAAAACATTGTTGGAGATCCTCAACTCTCTAGATGTTATTTCATATTCTTCATTATAGTTTATAATTCATTCTCGTCGGATCAATACACTGTATTCTTATATCTTTTCTTCATGGTATTTTTCTTGAATCCCCACAGGTCCACAGTTAAAAAAAATATGATAAAGCAACATTTGTGACATAAAAGTGTTTCACAAATCTGTAAGTGTTGGAAAACTGTGATAATGATGTGTTCGATGGGAATGGATACATACTTGTATATCAAAGGAAAGTCGTCAGTGCTGAGGAGGCCTAGCGGAGGCTTCGGTGGAGGGTCTTCAGGCTTCCGAGTAACACCCTTCATGCCGCACACCATTTTGTCAGTGTCGGGAATAACTTCAATTACTTCACAGCACACAGTATCATTCATCAGGTAGTTTCTCGATACATTTTTCTTGTCCACCGCTGGTATGATATTAGCAACAGGTAAGAATGCCTAGAAAAATCATGACAAGTATGAGAAACACAATTTTAAAAACTAGTTATAGAGCAATTTTAAATACTATAGAAATAATGGACACAAATTTTACTGGTCTGATCTATGAATATGCTATTGACATGAATTTTTAAAAGCCCGTGACTAGTTAAGATAGTTATAGTATAAAAGAACAAAGGTCAAACCTTAACATTGATGTCAGCAACATATCTAGAAGTAGGTCCGGCAGTACATAGCACCTTAAGCATCATCCCTGAAGCAGTTCTGTTGATAACAGCACCTATTATCAGCTCCCCAGTTTTCACATTCTACACAAAAATTAATAGTAAATAAACCATAACAGATTAATATTTATATGTCATAATAATTTTTACTTACATCAAAAAAATGTCTCAGCCTGGCTGATTTGTCAACATGTAAAAATGTTTCAAATGGCGGCATCAGTGCAAATAGATCTAAAACAAACAAAAAAATAAACATATGTAAAAATAACTTAACTTTTTAGTATTTTATTTTACTAACTTGACATGAATATCACTTTTTAATATAACTGTTTTAAATTAAGACTATGACTAATAAAAAACCAGATAAAAAGTGTAGGCGATTAGAAAGTATTACCATAAAAGTAAAGTGTGTAGGCTTAAGTGGAGTTAATGTAACAAATAACATTTTCATATATTAAAGGTGTTCATAATGTTTATTTAATTTTTGTACATACTGTCTTCTGGTGTAGGAGCTTCAGCGCTAACGCTGGATGATGACGGAGTTTCATCCAGTAGAGATGCATCGAATAATGCTGATGCTTCCTTCGCGATGAACTGATGTAATTTGAGTCTCTTCCCTCTGTCTTGGAAAGTCAAATGCTTGTGCCTGGACTGGTAAACAGCAAAGTCTAAAGGCCCCACACCAATCTTGGATAAATCATCTTCACCTCGTTCGGCCTCCCACGTTTTTTGTAGCTGCTGTCCATGATAATTTATGGACTGCGCGACCAAAGACGCATCCAAAGTTGGTTCCATAGTTAGTTACTAAAATAAAAATTTTATATATTAAGACAAATTAAAATAAATAGACATACTTCATAATATTATCTATCTTCCATCTTCAATATGTACATGAGAAGTAGACAGGGTGATATCTAATTTTTTGGACTTATCCGCCATTTTGGAACATCCCATGAATCTATTGATAAGACAATTTCGAACACAAATCAAGTAATAGTTACCTGAACACCAGTATATCTTGGATATTCGTTGTCTTTAACAACGAAATTATATATATTTAACACCTTAAAATATATTTTTTTACTGAACTCATATTATTCCGCAATTATGGCAAATGGCGATTAACTCGCTCAACTTCCAAACTGAGAATAGACTTATGTTGCCAGGTTATTTTAAAATCGAAGAAAAATGTGTTGCTATATAATGTCCTTATAGAAATTAGTAACTAATGATTCATATATGTATTTTGTAAATATTTTTAGAAATAAAATCTAGAATTAGATTAGCTATTTAGTTGGTAACTTAGATTTTATAGTTTACGAAATTATAAATAGTCTCTAATTGAATATATTCTCAATAAAATAAAACAGAACCGAATTAAACCGTTAGTACTGTTGATGGTTTTAAATTTTAAAGTAATAAAACATGAATTTTAATTAAAATTATTAGTTATAATAAACATTAAATATTATAAATATTGGATGTAGAATAAAAATTCAATTTCTAGGTAAATTTAATTACTTTATGTTATAGTCTTCGTTTAATAATTAAATATCGGGTTTATTACTTTTTTCGTTGTGTATATTTTTATTGTATGCAATAACAACACCGTCGTGAAGAAGAATGTTGTTTTACTCTACCTAAGTACCTTTTTGACATCTCCCAGTTTAATTTTGATTTTATAACGGTTTAGATATATTAAGATTATTGAAATGTGTCTTTACGAGCTAGTTGAGTAGGTACCTATTGGGAATAATGTGAAATATTTTTTACACAAAGAAAGGTCTCTAGTATGTAGGAGCAGATAAGAACAAAAAACCTTTTAGGAAATCTACTGAAAGATCAATTTATATTTATATAAAATATTTCGTTTATATAAATACATATAGAAAAAGATAATAAATCTGGGAAAGATTGGGCATAGATGTCAAATGTACTTCTTCCCAATATTTACATTAGATAATGAATTTTTTCTGAGGAAACATGTTGTCGACAAAACTATTTGTTTATTTAAAAATTACATATTAACTGTCTTAACTGTTTTTACCTTACTCCTGAATCTACGGTTAAACAAATTAATTTCTTAAACCTTTTGAACAGATCTTTTTGTAACATTTACATTTTCATGTTATGGAATAATAAAATTTTATAATTTCCTTAAACGTAAAATTTTTTTCCTTTATCGCTTTTCAATTCGATAACCAATCCTAGTTTTTTTTAAATTATATCATTATTGAATGGCATGAAGGCATCTGAAAATGAAAATAAAAAAAGTCGAGCAATATAAATCTATCTCTGTTTCCATTATTGATTATGAAAAATTTACCTTTATGTGAGCGTAATTATAACTTAAATAATAACTGTATGACCTTTAGATCTTTATTACCAGCATAATGTGAAATTCTATTCAATATATACGTAAAAAAATGTAAATATTTCTTTTTAGTTATAAGCATAGACTTTGAAAGGGTATTGATAAATGGGAATACATATCTAAAAATATAATCGCTAAAGTAATATTTTAGAATTATGTGGAAGCACGTAAGTATATATCTTGCATACTTCAAAGCGACCATAAAGCGTTATTGGGAAGGTCTCACTTCAATAGAAGAGGCGAATACAAAAGGCGAAAAGAGGGCTAGGTAATGGCAGACACAATAGAAATACTGTTTGGACTGGAAGGCGGTCCGTACAATGGTGGACCGCGAAACTTATTTTATTCTTCAACACTTATTTATTTTCACTGCCTAGCTAGCTAACGATTTCTTTTCAACTTTTCTTTTGATTGTATCAAGATGTAGGTTGTAAGGGAAATAGGAGATATATATGTACATAACTAGTTATTTTATCTCAATGAGAGTTTTATAAACGTTTTCGATCAATAATATCTACCAATAAAAAATGAAAGGTTCATTTTATTCAACAACAGATTCAAGAACTCTAATAGCTCGTGGAGTTTTAAAACCGTTCTCTTTGAATATTATTTGAATGATGACAATAGTACTTGTTATTATGTCTCAACTATGACATAAATTGATCTTTTCATTGTCGTTTAAATAATAGGAACTTAAGAACGTTTTCTGTTAAAGAAATGATTCCATCGTGACTATCCATAAAACAAGAACATCAGAACTAATTTTAAATTATGTTTTTAAGTAAAATTGCTGTATTAACGAACTTATGTTATGTGATTTATAATATATGTGATTCATTATATATATTCATAGAAAAATATTGATTGATCACTCATTATAACGTCCGAATTATGCAGTCTACGTCATTATTATTTGTATCCAGATAATTTGATAAAATAGTCCAAACAAATGATTTTCTCGCAACTTTATAAAACAGTTAATTGCTTGTCATTTTTTATTGAATACAAGAGTAAATTGGTTATGTTTGTGTATGCAAGGTGTATTGTGTTGGTTGACACAATGCGCTGCTTTTGTGAGGCATTCGCTCCATTGTTATTGGACATATTACCCAACGTTTCACATTATATCTGCTTCTGCTGTCTTTGGCTTCCTTTGATGAGAAATTTATCTAATTGTTATCATGTTTGATATTTTACATGAAATTCCTATAACCAATAAGAATATAAATACATAGTATTAATTCTAATTTTTTTTCAACCAAGAATAAGTTAAGAAAAAGAATATTTCTTCCTTAATTGCTTTTTATTGTGTTAAATTTTATATATAGCTAAATGATAATAAAATTTTGAATATATCATGTTTCGAAATTTGAAATTATCGATGTGAATATTATTTGTTGTTAAAAATGCAATTTGATAATTGCATTATTGCGCAAAAGTTCATATAGGGTGGATACAGAATAACGGATAGTTAAAGCCGAAGGCATGTATTGTGCGCAAGGATTCGGCGCGGGAAAGCAATGCACGTCACTCGCAAGCCGGTTCTCGCAGTTTGTTCTAGTATACCACACAAGGCGTTCGTTTGGCTGTATACTGTTCAACCAGGTCCGATCGAACTTTTTCGCCGACAAGACTTTCCCGCCAAACGTTGTTTATTTTTTTTAATTTAATGTGGCTGTGATTTTTCTGTGCCAGGATTATTTTACGTGATGCGCTGTTGTGTATAAAGTGATTGTGATTACCGAATGGAATGTGGAAACTGATTACATGAAAATATAAGGTAAGATTTTCACAATCTTGTTAGAATATTATAAGATTTAAAATTTTTAAATAGATATTTAAGTTTTATTCTCATTTATTATTTGTACAGTAGACATAAAGTGGAAAGTCTGTTCAATTTATAATGTTTAATACAGAAAAATTAAAAGGGTGAGAAATATAATTATGTTTAAATGTATTTTTATATTTTTAGGAATTTTAAGACTTATTGTCGCTTTTGAGCAGGAGTCACACATTTATCGATGAATTAACTTAAATTATAACTTACTGCTTTTACATTATAATTTTTTTGCACTTTTGTTTTAAATATTTATAAAAAATAATAATTAAAAATATTTTTAAAACATCACATTTACATAAATATAAAACCTTTAAAAAATAGTAATACTGGTTTCTATTTAAAATTTAAACTCACTAAATATTTGTAAAAAAAACTCAAAAAAATACTGAATGCGTATCAGAAATAAAAAGTATGAACTAAAAATATAATTTCACGTATAACATAAAACTATAGCATTACAATAAAATCAGTTCATACACAAATGAATGGCGCCAACAGTAGCGAAACAAAAGCCAATCGCGATCAAATCGATTGATGCGATAAACTTGCAAACAACGAAATAATGGTAGAGTCGGGGAATTAACGCTTCTATTGTGTTAGTACAATAATCTGCTATCTAGGCCAGCCTCAGTGCTGCAGACGAACCTTTTGTCTTTCATGTTCGCCGTTAATAATGGCGGGCACCGAAACAGCCGCGCACAATACCGCGAAATGTGCGCGTTTTCATTTGCAAGACAAAACGTGCTTTGTTGTGTGTCCGCTCAATACAGAATTTATAGCGGGTGGACCGCATTGACGGCTCGCTAACGAACGACCAAACGCCATAAATGCATTTTGATCGGGACTCTGTTCATAATCGATGCCGCTGACCTGTTCGCGACTAGTTCGTTACACGACGATTTAACACTCGCACGGCTCATGTTAGGCTGGACGTGGAAACTCTTTACCATGTTGCGTGGTACCTGAAAAAAAAACTTGTGGCCATGAACAAATTATCTTATTAGACTATTCTTTACACAAACTATAATGTAAAAGAGAAATTCGTTAATATTTACACAATATAAACATTACTACAATTTATATGAATGGTGAAAAAAAGATTCCAATAAGAAATTTTTCGTCAAAAGATACCCACAGAACGGTAAAAGATGAACATACCGAATACTTATTTAAAGAGCAAAAAGGACCGAGTCTGTTAAAGTTAATATTTTCTACTTTACTGTGTAAGAGTTTAGAAGAGCTTTCATTGCAGTCTACTTTTTTAAAAATATATTGCAAAGAAAGTTGTCCCTCTATATTTTTCATCAAAAGATTTCGATTCAAAGAAGGCGAAGGTACGGAAAGGTAACCGCAAAGATTTTGCTTTAGTCGGTTGGTCAGTCAATGGATTGGTGGAGCTTCTTAGCCTTTTAAAAAAAGATGTTAAGAACGCCTTTTTATTTAAAAAAAATAAATTTTCATTTAAATGTTCTAAATGCTTATCTCTTAAATATAATAACTCATATGTTATACATATTTTGTAGTCAGCCTGAAAAGGACTGATCCCTATAAATAAAATTAACTCAAGACTTTGAGAGGTCGTGACGCCACAAAAGCGTCGTAATTGGCCCGTTCTTTTTCTACTTCCCTGAAGCATTCAGAGCCAATGAAACGTGTGCATTTAAATGACGTTCCACAGCTTTGTGGGGGTCACACTCAAAGTTGTTCGTGAAACCGCCAGTATACGACTTTTGTATAGACCCGCGTTGGAGGGACTACTAAAAAGAAACTGCTATTTACTTGTTAAGAACTCATTAGTCATGCTTATATGAAAATGTAATAGCGTTGAGATGCTGTTTGTTTTCGTCATGCATTGTACATGTCCTAAGACTAATGTAATATTTCATTTAATATTAGATAAAAAATCTGGATACGTAAATGCGTAAATTTTTTTATCGAAAAGATTAAAATTGAAGCCAAATTTTTTGTGATAAATCTTATTCACCTTTTTGTTAATACTTATATTAACTCTATTTATTTGTCGCCTAATTAAAATTTAAATTTGTATTTACATGATTTTATTGCTATTCGTTTTAAGTGAATATCTTCAAGAAGTTTGTATATAACTGTATATTAAATGTTAAAAAATGATCGCTATATACCGTAGTTCGTACATATACTGGCTCCTAATAAATATTAGAGAAACTTAAATCATTATTAATACTCTTTTTTCTTTGAAGATTTAGAAAACGGAACTCTAAGTAGTTCTTTCCTAATCTATAGTTCTAATATTCTGTTTTAATGTTCCTTCTCTTGTGGAACTTTAGTCGGATTAAAATCTATATGTGATGTAACGGTTTTTTTTTATCCGGTAAGTAAGTACAATATAATATTTTTAACTATTTATTTTGTATTTGGGAATCATTCACAAATCATTTCCTTAATAAGGTCTAACGACACTACTAAATATTTGTTAACTAAAACAATACTTTTGTAAATTAACCTTTATTTATTTAAATCACCTTATAAATATAAACGTAAGATAATTCCTGGTTCTTAAAGTTTATTTTAAAAATGTAATATATAAGTACAGCAGTACAGCGTTTCCTTTAAAGAAGCTACCTTCAGTTTTGTTCCCTGGCACGTACCACAAAACATACTTATGTAATGTAACACATCCCTCTTTCTTCTATTGAATAGTCCCCACCACCCACACCCATTCATTCTTTGCAGCTTTTGTAGAAATGTTCAGACTTTTTTGTTGTCGCTGTGAATAACTGACGAAATATTGTTAAGCATGATATCTAGACACAGCTTTGTGGAAATCAGTGGAGGTGGAGTCAATAGTGTCCTAGAAGTAGTTATGACTGAAATCGATATAAATCAGTAAGGAGTTTTTAATGTAATATGTAAGGAGGTCTTATAGCGACAAAAATAGTAATATTAATAATTCGCATTGCAATTTATCAATATTAGCTTTAATTGATTTTATTTTAAAAAATCATTGGAAATATACATTTATACCTAATGTTTAAAGATGAAAAATGTGTAGTTGGCTGTGTACTGGTAAGTAATATACACCCTCAAAAGCAATTTTAAAATAGTGACAAAAAGTAGAATTAATATTTTTAACTACCAAAAAAGCTTGCTTCATTTTGTCTGTACCTGTTAGCTCAATTTGCTATGACAAGTTTTACGGGGAAACGAACCTGCATTCTTGCTTGCTTGTTTAAAAAAAAAAGAATAAGATTAAATTATGACCATTTAAATTTTCGTTATAAATTATGCTAATGTTGTTAATCTCTATGAATAAGTTAATTGAGACACTTCCACCCGCGCCTCCATTTTGAAAACCGTTTTCAGTTGAGTTATTCAATATCGCGATTACATTGATGGTTCTATCGATAATATAGAAAGAAGAGTATTAAAGTAAACAATGGTTAGGCACCTACTTGGAAAGAGGGGGAGGGGGCTGGACGATCGGTATTTGGTGCTCGCATTGTCGTTGAATAACTTTTGTCCCTATTGTGTTGTTGAAAGAGCCACAAAGACTCCACGGCGTTGAACATAAACCGAAATTCATCAGAGTGCCGATCGCTTTTTTAATAATATTTGAAGCCTGATTTTGTTCCTTCACATTTTATATAAAGTTCATGAGAAAAGTTCTCCTTCAAGGTCTTTGTGAGAATAATGAAATTCAGCTGGCACTTCTAATTGGTTTATATTTTATTATTGGTTTTTATATATCGAGAATTTCGGCTTTTTGAATTGTTTGTAAGAAATTATTATATAATGTAAGATACTTAGCGAATATGGTGTAAGTTTAGAATCAATGATAGGTCTTTAGTTTTGATGAGATGTCAATTAACGCCGTCCTATAGACTCAACATATTGATTAAATTATATTTACTTATATTGGGTATAAATGAAAAATTGTCTAGGGCTGAATGGTTCTATTGTTAAATTTAAATATGATAGCCATATAATATCTCTTAAACTAGGTTAATAAGAAGTTTTTAAACCTGCTTTAGAGTGTTCGTTGGATCGTGGCTGTGATTTATCTCCACTTTATTGAATGGATCTCTTTGTGGGCGATACTGTATTTCAGCATTATTATCCGCCGAGCCACAAGGAGGATAATGTTAGAACATTAAAGTTTGTGTTGTTTCTTTGTTGCTGTAATGATATAATGCCGATAACAAATAAACACCGGTTATTATGAAGGTAATATTCGGATTATTATTAAATATTCAGACCTGTTTAGAATCTTGGAGAGATAAAATGAATGTCTTACTATATATGTATATATCTTTTTAACGTTTAATTCCTTATAATATAAATATGTTTTTATATGAACGACAGTTTCATAGAGTTGCTTAAACATATAGTCAAATATAATACATTGAATTAAATAAAATGCTGAGTTTTAATGTGTTTTAATGGTCTATGATTGTGTATTCCAACACTTTGTTATACAATATTATCTTAAGAGCACATTATAGCTTGTCCGATACAAGTGAAATATTGAAACGCATACATTTTTCAGTATATTTAAAACCAATATAACCCGTTTTCAATTCCTTTGTAGGCTGTCCCCATTCTTGCAGCTTTTGTGTGTCGCTTAAAGAAATGTTTGTTATTTACCACCTACGTGAATTATTTCCATCAGGAGACCTTAAATGGCAATCTTTATTGATAAATATCTATTTATGAGGTATGAAATACATATCTATAGGTCTATCTGGGTACATATGTATTTTTTATAGGTATATATAATACTAGATTTGCCCGCGACTTCGTCCGCTTTAATTTCGGCATGAGTAATATATAAAAGAAAGCCCACAAATGGGGCAATACCCTACAACTACAAAACAACAGGAATGTTATAAAAATTAAGAACTACGTTAACATAAATAGTTTGCCAGTATTTAACAAATTAACAAAGAAACTGTTGTCTATAGATATTGTCTATCATAACTCTTTTTTTTTAACGATAGGAATGCTTATTGGCTGTCGATCGTGCCTACATAGACCGGTAAAAGGTACATAGCGATAATGTCGTTTTGGCTAGAAGTAGAGTTCTCGAGTAAGTAAATATGGTTTTTCGCTTATATGAGGAAAAGTCGAATTTTTTCCGGGGTGTAAAGTAGCCTATGTAAAGTAGTTATTCATGGACGTCAGCTTCCTGTGTAAATTTTTTTATCAAAATTGGTTCAGTCGTTTGAGCTTGAAGAAGTAACAAACATACACACACACTCAAAAACTTTTGCAATTATAATATTAGCAGTGATATAGTAGGATATACTTATTCGACTTCGTCTGAGAGAGATTTATTTAGAAATAATAAAGGCTTATAAGACTATTATATTGGAAATAGTCACTGCATTCTAATTCACGTAACACAATTGAACATAAGTGACTTCTTATCAATATAAACACTTATATTTTTTAGTCAATATATCAGTTTTATACTTAGATGGTTTTGAAATCCAACAAAAGATGACCAGTAATGAAGCAAATTTATCAAATGTGACCATCAATTAGACCTTTCTTTGTTTATCTAGTTACTTCTAAAGTTTCTAGTCAAGAAATTTTAATCAGAGTGCATCAAGAAGATCTAACAAATGCTCGATAGAATAGTGAGAGGAGATGTATTGCGGCAATGTCTCATTCATCAATTAATGCAGAGATTTGCTTAGTTTTAACTGGAATTCTAGTATATATCCCATTGTAAGGTCTGACATCATGTAGCCTCTACTGTTAAAGCAATTAAAATGATTATGATTTAAAGTATAACTGATAAGTCATGGTTCGTAAACGATATTTGTGATAGTCTTTTTATAGTATCTTAGTTTTTTTTTGTAATCTCGGTCCTCTTAGATAATTAATTCCGAAGAAATTAATGTTATTGATTGAATTGAAGCTTAGATCGAACGAGCTAAAATTCGACTAAATGTAAATTTAAAGTGTCTTTCGATATAGTAGCGACGAATCTATGTTTATTTAAAATTTTGAAAAAAGGCTGAATTAATTTAAATCTAATCAAAAATCTTAAATAAAAACTATGAAATCAGGTTTCAAGAGCAAGTCGATATCTTAATCATATACCGAAATATAATAGTTTTTATATTTAAATGTCAACAAAACCATTAATTATTAATTTCGTATTTGTTCTTCGTTTGCGAATAAAAATTAAAAAATAATAATTACTAAGATACAATGTTAGTGTTTTCTTGCATTTATTTAATTAACCAAAGTGTATTTTATAACAATGGTACTTTATTAATGAAACCTTGACCTTCAAACAGTATTTGTTGTACCAATTTTCCTTAGAGACAGCGGAACGTCGGGCAAGTTTTGAAAATTAAGACTTCAGAGGCTTTTTGGTCTTATATCCGAGACTTAGTAAAAATTTGTTCAAAGTATTTCTTGCTTACTGTATATTAATTATTATCAACGTTTTTTTTGTTTTTCAACATATTTCAAGCTTACCTTCTATATTTTTACAATTTCGCATTTAATAATAAATCAGCAAGAACTATATTACTATATAAGTGTATTATTTTAATTATGAAATGGAATAACAAACTTACTTACCCTAAGACCATTTTTCTAACTATCGGCATTCGTAAATGAATTTTTACTACCAATTTAATTATATATTTATAGACTTACATTGTATGATGTTATTGACCGACTTTACAAAAAATAACCGATTATAGTAGTAAATACTTAAGTTATATCGTGAATATAGTAATGGATTATCAATGAATCAAATTAAACACCGCGCTTATATGTAACCACAATGGTTATTTTTTAAGTACGATTTTTCTATAACAGTAATTTGAGGGGTGTCACGGATGTTTTTAGGGTTTAAATGTACTATGTAGCTTCACACAATGCTCCTGCGTATTTTTTACCAGTGATGTTAACTATTTGTATTATGATTTTATTTCAATCATAAAATTCAAATAGACAGTGTATGTGATTCTCATTAGCAGGATTCAAACCTGCAACCTTTTAAATATTGTTTTCCTGTTTCTTTGTTATATGATCCACTCTTGACTTGACTACTGAGTGACTAATTCTATATAATTAATAGACAGATCTTAAATTCAGTGTTTATTTCATTGGTGTAATGCTTAAAGTATCATTATTTACTTTCGTTTTATCTTGATACCTTTTTAATAGAGCTTTCCGCTATATTTATTCCATGATCTAAATAGGTGTGTGCTTATATAGGAGTTGCTTTAGCAAATATAAGACATCAGTGTAACAATGGATTGATTATTTTCACAAAAGAAATAGAAATGATTGTCATACAATCATTCAGTGCGTGTACCCTTACAAAGGGACATTTTCCCCGGTTGGAAAACGGCCAAAGAGTATTTATATCGAATGCCCTAAACAATGGCTTAGCGATGAGGCACAATAGTTTTGAATGACATGCGATTGTAGATTAGGCATGGTGACAAACCCTATTCTTGTAAGATGTGAGGATCTTTGGAATTGATGCCGGAGTCGATTCCCTTTGTTGTACCCTTTAATAGAAAATATCTGGTTAATAAGGCGTGTGATATCGAAAATCTTTTAGTTTTTTTTATATCACACCAAGAAATACCAATAAAATAAAAACCTAACAGTTAAATCAATTTTCTTTGAATATACGGTAAGACGATACAATAACAACATAATTCAATTCCACTTGAAAATAAAAGAAACGTCGCGCGCAAATAGAGTAAACAAAGCCAGGAGGAACCAGGAGCGGAGGCTTGGTTTGAGTAAGTTCAAATAGAAAAAAGGGAAAGTTGGAAGTCCATTGTGACGAGGAATCACTTCGGCACATGGGGGAGGTGAAATTAAACTTTGGTGTCGCAATGCTCATGTCAATATTGTAGTGCATCCCATTACATTTAAATGAAATAGGGGCCTCGAGTTTTATGGAACAAAGAATAATCTGCTAAGAAGTTGTAGTCTAAATATGACTTCTTACTTATAGATGATTGTAAAAACAGACAAGTTGCATATTAAATATTATAAATAGTATTAAAATAAAGTTGTTCAAACTTTATAGGTGATTAATAGTTACGTATAGTGTATGAGAATGAATAGTTACATATGTGTATACGTAGAAGTGAGGGAGTAGTGTTGAGATTAAGTAGTCTATATTATTATTAAATTCTAGTATTAATGAAGTAAAAATTCGATTAATTCCAATAAAACTAAATATCAATGCGCATACTTGTAGTTTGAATGTAATATAAAGAAAGACGCCAGCGGTAGTTCTCGTTCTAATTAGAGCATCCACATTGTATTACTGTATCATATTTGTCGACAATAGCATCCTTTATATAGCAAACAATCGTGTAGCTGATGAATTTCGGTGTGTCTGAGTCGTGTCTTTGTTGAGCCTCCCTAGTGGACAACACAATGGAACGAAAGTTGTTCAATGCCGGCAGCACCTAATACCCAGCCCTCCCCTCCTTTTGTTTCGGGTAATGTTCGACTTTTATGGATATTTTCAATGGATCGGTATAATCAGAACTCGCCAACTATATAACATTAAACGACTATATCGTGCTTTTATTATGTATGAAATATGATTTATTTAACGAAAATTTATTTGTAGGATTATATTATTAATGAATTGAATACATAAGCTGGCGTCAATGCTTGAGGAACGGACGGCAGAAGTTAGAATTCAAAACTGAAGCATATAATATAACAGCTAGCTAGCTCAGATAACTCATAATGCAGTTTGCTGTTGAAAGCAACCGCCACACTTCCCCCGATCGGATTTTCCATGATAATCGTGACAAAAGAACTTTGTGGTGTGTATATTCTACAGCAAGTTGCGACGCACGCTTTCTATTCACATCGCTGGATAAGCACTTACCCATAGAATACGGTATTCATTCAAATATTAAATGAACAGTTTTACTTCCACTTGTCTCTCACGCTATCGCTTCTATACTGTCGAGATAATACCGATTTAAAGTTACCTCATACGACAATGTCTTATCTTAGTTGTCTTAACGAACGTACTTAGGAATGATATTAAGGCCATATACAAAGACCGCACAAAGTTACCGTCTTCAATACACCCGCACATTACCACATTTAAAGTGACCGCGAGTGAATACGATCGCTGGAGCGGCAGGATTGCAACCCATTGTCAAACCCCAAATAAATTAGCCATTATAATATTTAGACTATTCACAAACTTTAAACTAAGTCTTGACTATTCAATATTATTCAGATAAGTTTTGATGACGCCTAGAACTTATGCTTACATGTAAAACGTTGCGTTTGTTTGTGATTCATAATGGAACTATGAAAAATATGTATTATTCTATACTAAAATTTCTTCTCTTGTATGCAATTTGATATCACGACATCCACTTATCGTTATGCAGACATGCGTCGGGACAGCCACGTTTAAGTATTATTTCGGAAGTCTCGAAATGAAGTGCAATGTAAACATTCAATTTGCGTCACAAACATTTTTGGAGGGAAACGGTATGCGGTTACATGTGTTAGTATATTTTTTTAATATGGCAACACTATAGATAACTGTTATAATGGCATTAGCAGTGCAACATTTTAATGGTCAGACTAATTCATTTTTTAATCATTCAGTTTATTTGCGATTTTAATTCAATTTAATATGTCACTGATAATAATTTATCATATAAATATGCTATTATATGTACATAATGTAAGCTAAGTGATTTCCCAGCTACTGTTATAACATCACATTGTTCTATTATTGTCAGTCCTTTATATGATAACATATACCTACGTGTGCAATAATTTAAGCTTTGATACATTTAACACTAATATTAACTAATTAGTTTACGTGAAGTCGGCGTCTATTATATCAAGGACAATGGCGTCTAATTCCTGATCTATGAAACTTAGATCATTGTACTGTTCCTTGTATTGTTGTAGTGTTAATACAAAAATGTAATTAAACGTCTTTTAACTAGTATTTTTTATAAATACGTCTAAATAGATTAGGTATATGTGATGGATCGATTCTTTTTTTATTTGCTTTTATTTAATGTATAAAAAAGTATGCAGTAATAGGAAATGTATTAAATACTTATTTGTTAATGTAAACTAAGTTATTGTAATATAAATTAGGTTTTAATTAAGAAATCAAGATATATATATATACTTTTGAATGTTTGACACAGTCATTTCTAAGATCTGTAGACTTGATTCTTCTTCTAAGTCGATACGTTCTTGGCAGAACGGTCGTGGTCATCATGATGTGCGGTGGCACGCTTCACAACACGTCGCCACTCGTCTACCTTGATGATGACTTTCTTGGGAATATAGTGCAGTGGTTTCCCCTTGCCTTCTGCACATATAGACATATAGACTTGATACATATAGACATATCTCTACCCAATAAAGTAATGCAGATATCTGCTTCGGATATTTATACAAGAACCTTCTTGTATTATTGTTTCTGACATAGGTAGCTATATCCTTATTAACACAAGTTTTTTTTATTAATATATATACCAGATTTATCGGAATTTAAATGTGTATAAAGTCATATACTTTCATTGAAATTAAAGCTCTAAAGTATAAATATATAAGAACTTATACGGATGCGAGATATTAAATTGGGACGTACATATTTTGGTTAAGGAGTTTTCTTGAAGGTACCAAGACCAGTATATGTCAAATCATATCTAACTAATTCTCTGTTCCTATCTGAACCTAACTGCAGCGTCGTCAACATTAAAAGATGAGATTGGATGTGTAAAAGTACACCTGATCGTAATCAGAGATTAATTTAGCACATTTGGTAGTCTTTGGTTGTTTTGGCTTATTCACTCTTACCTTGAAAACCTCCAAATAATAAGTCGAAGGGAACATAGACGCAGGTGAACTGTTCACATTTTCACATCTCCACGTCCACGTGAGAATGCAGGGAGAATAAAGCTGTGTCAATATTCAAGGAAGATCTACAACGAAAGTTTAAATTGCAAAAATATACTTTAGTTCAAACTTTTAAAGTTGCTTTTAGCAACGAACAAACCAACGATATATTTAAAAGACGTATCTATGTATTGAAAAAAACTTAACAATTAAAATTAAAGCTATGTAACTTTTGATTATTTCCATAAACTTAGTTTGCTTTTTATTGTTTCCGTTTTTCTCATTATTTCAGTATGCTGTTTCAAAATTAATTATGTAATTACAGATAGAAATTACGATGAATAAATCCACACGTATTCATCAACAGTTACATTTTTATTCGAACAAAGAAAAAGAGCTTCTTTATATCCTATTTAAACCACTTCAAAAAATAGAAATCTACATACAGTATATCGATTCTTATATTAGTTATGTATATATATAAATTAATAAACTATTTTCGTATGAATAACTTAATATAAATTAGAGTCTTTCTCAACAAACATTTTATATATTTCTTAATAATAAATTTATATTTATTTTAATATCTTAATATCTTTCGTAGTTACAAATGAAAAGTATTGTCTAGCATCAAAACCATCAGTCGATTGAGGACGTACACATGTAGCTGATGTTTTAAACATGAAAAGAATGTAATGTTAATATATCAACGCTACTTCGATGTGAGCTGATTTTCCTATTATAAAAAAGAACAATGCACCCACTTGTTATACATTAATATAGTTTCATTGAAATCGATTTTTGGTCGTCTACGTAAAAATAAATTTGTACGGGATATTAAATTAAACGGTATAACCCAATAGTCAATCACCTTTAAGGGCCGGAACGTATTCGGTAACACCGCTCATATTTGTTTCCTGTAATTAATTGTCAACTCCGCTATCAAATTCAGCTTGATATATGACGGGGGTTAATTATTAAAACGTTCTTTACATATATCGATTATGTTTTTTCAATATACATTTTCGAAATGTGCTAGTTTATTAGGCGTAATATTTTTATTTCTATTAGGTCTGTAGATAAAATATTTTCCATGGAAAATTATTTTGTTGTATAGCAGTTTAAATAATTAGTATTCCGTCAGTCTGTATACAGAATTTTCTAGAACAACCGAATATGTCGAATACATAGCACACAAAGCCTGTCATACGCAACACTCATTGCTTTATTCATCTTCAAAATCATTTGTTTCCATACAATGTTCACCAAAATTATGATCCATCGTCAGATTTGAATAACATTGAATAGTTTAGCTTATCCATTGTGACCAGTTATACAAGAGCTCCAGAATCTTACAGACATATCCTTTTCAAAACAGATTAAACAGAACAAAGCGAGATGGAATGGATCAAGTTTGTCTGGCAGCGCAGAACAATTGTTGTGCTGTCGATTTTGAGTGCGAATTGTCATGTCAGATGTATTAAATGAATGAAATATCGATTGCTTGTTTTTGATAAATTGCTATTTAAATTTCTTTACTCTATATTGAAAAATAATAAAGCGATTAAAAACTATTACTACGAAAAATAAAGACTCAATTAGAATTCTCTTATGAAGGATATTCCAATTTATGTTTATAAATTGATATGACCAATAAACGTTTTTCATACACAACACAAGTACTTAAAAGCTATTTCACCGTGTAAAGAATGTCTTTCTTCTTCCATTGTGTAGAGTTCTTTACTTTATTACCATAACTATTATGGACGAAGATTTTGTAAAGGTTTTACGACTTGTGGTATATTTGTTTTACTTCAAGAGTCCCATACAATTAGTATGTACAGAAATATACAAGTAAGTAAGTCGATTCATCATACTTAATGGTGTATTGGAACTAAATAAAATGGAGAATTACATTCAAATATAATCATTGAATTTTTTCTTATTCTAATTATATCATACTTTTCTCATTATACTCTTATATTGATAATGTTTTGCTCATAAAATACTGCATTTATTTACAGTTTTGTTTCAAGTTTCTTATAAGTGACTATTTTTTTTCTTTAATTAATGTATTTATTATAGTTTATTATCTTGTTAAGGATTGTTGTACAATATTTTGGTGATTGGTCCGTTTGACTGAGCATAACAGTAGGATATATCGAACGAGTCCATTGTCGGAGGTGACATCTAAAAGCATTGTGCCAAAGTACAATCGCACCATTACCGCCACCATTGAGACAATGTTAACATATCGTTATCTGGATCAAGCGCCATCTATTGTCCGGTAGACTTTTGTGTTTGGTTTTCTGTTTCTTTATAGAATCAGTATATTATTAGTACGGCTTTAGATATTTAAAGTCATAATTAAAGTTTTCGGTGATAAAATATTAAAATTAAACTTAAAAGTAAATTATTATATTCAAAAATGTGATGTACCTACAAAGTATTTTTCTATGAGGATAATAATTATCTATACTAATATTATAAAGCTGAAGAGTTTGTTTGTTTGTTTGAAAGCGCTAATCTCCGAAACTACTGGTTCGAATTGAAAAATTCTTTTGGTGTTGGATAGTCCAGTTATCGAGGAAGGCTGAGGGAAGATATAGTGGTAAATGTGTAAAAAACGGGAGTTATTATTTCATCTTTGAAGCCTTCCGTTGCGTGCGGCGTGAAAACGGTTCAAGATACAAAAAATATGTATTAAAGAATAATAGCTCTTTTAATGATCTAAAAAACAGTCCGCAACAGTATATGTCTATCATTTAAGATAAACTCACAAAAACCGTTTTTATAGTACCTAATTTGATCGAAATAATTTGTTTAAGTTGTATCAACATAATAATATTAATCTTTATTCAAATAAACAAATAAATATATTGTTGGTTAAGAGTACTTCATTGCAAATAAAAAAAAACATAGGTTTTATCCTGAAAATCTACGGGAACTCGACCATTCCAAAAACCCCGCAAGAACGGGAACTATGTGGGAAGAACCAAAAATCTGCCGGAAGTCACTATTCCACGCGAACGAAGTCGCGGCAAAAGCTAGTATATTTATATAACATGAACAAATTGGTTATAATGTTTTAATAATTTGGGAATGATAACAAATGGTCGGTATAAACAGAAAATGCATCCGTAGAAAACACGTAGCTCCTCTACGTATGCTACGACATGTGTTAAAAATTCTACATCTACTAAATACATAATTATTCTAAATTAAATGTGTTTTCCAGAAGTTAAATATGTAATAAATTAAACGAAAACAAAAAATACGAAAGAAAATACACTATATCTTGTCTAGAGTCTTAAACCTTATCAAAGAAGTCTATAAGAAATGTAAATACATTATAATTATCGCAATACTCTAATAATATCACTTCAGTAATTTAAAATATTTTATAACTTGTTCTTTATTTAATTATATGTAAGATTTTTGGCTTTACTAATTTAAATGAAACTTCGTTTTATTGATACATTTACAGCAACCGTGATCACAGTTGTAACACGAAAAACGCGTAATATTTGAAAAACTTAGTTTTATCTCATGTTTATTTTAAAAACTGATGCTGTACTCATCCTCGACATGATTCGAATTGAATGAAAAATGAATAAATAAAATCAATTCATAGCAAAAAAAATACGATTCATAAATAGGATAATAAAAAAAAGTTTTTTGTGAAATTGACTCAATAAAATCGTACATAAATAAAATATGTCGAATTTATTTATATATAAGAGTATAACAAAGGTTTTGATATCTAATACTAGGAAAATCTAACAATTTTTTGATATAAAAAATATTAAAAAGTACATTACATACTGAGAAAGATAAAAATATTTCTATATTTTGACAGTGACAACCCAAGACACTAGATTATATTAACAGCTGAAAATTACTAAAATGGGAGTTAAATTTTTACTTTGTTTATAAAGTACATCCATTGAAAACAAATGTAATTGATATTTTGATTATAATCTAAGAAATATTTGTAACTGATTTTAGTAAAGATGAAAAACGAACGAAAAGTAGTCAGTGTTGGCCTAGTGGTTAAAAGGCCCACCTCTCATGTACGAGGGCGCGGGTTCGAAACCTGGCAAGTACTAATGTGATTTTTCCGAGTCATATGTACTGTCTAAGATAGTGTATTTAGATTGAAGTGTATTTGGATACTACAGACAGACGGTGAATGAAAACATCATGAGGAAACCTGGACTTATAATTTCACAATTATACGTTTGAAATCACCAATCCGTCTTGAGCATGCCTGGTGATTAATGCTCAAACCTTCTCCATGTGAGAAGGTGCCTTTGCTCAGCAGTGGGCTCTGATAGGCCGATGACGAAAAACTAACACAAACTCACACACACGCGAAAAACGAACACAAACTAAGTAGACTATTAATTGAATCTGATTTAAATCAAAAGAGCTCGATAATTTCTCCGAATGTATAGATACAAATATTTCGATTTAGCTAATTACTAATTTTTTATATATAAACACAACAAAATTCAAAAGGTTCAAATGGAATTACAGTCATTCACAAAATCGTAGTCACTGAATTTCTCATTTTAGATATATGATTCTTGCCTTTTATCTTATCCCAAAAATTGGAAATCAAGCAATAACCAATTAAATTTTTTTAACGGCCTTCTGTATTTAGTAATATTTAAATTTAAGTGTAAATAATTTATTTTAATATGATAACGGTAATGTAATTTTTATATCTTTGACTTTTTTTGAAATAGTATAAATTTTAAAGTTGTCAATTATAATAAGAGAATGTCAAAGTATTTTAAAATTATAAAGAAAGAATGAAGTGGTAATAAATAAATGTGCGAAAATTAATTGATCTCATTGAACTTGAGTAATTTAAAATGTCTTCAGCTGTTGAATTTGTTTTTGCCTACTATTACTTAGTTCATACTCGACGTATATACAAAGTATGTATGTTAAGTAAAGTATGTTATGTAGTGAGTAAGGATTTTATAAATATGACTAGATCTTTGCAACTGCTTTCTCCTTAAAATTAATAAATAATTTGTTTCTTTTTCATTAAAATGAGTAAGAAAAATTAATTAGTATTGAAATTATAATTCAGTATACACAGCAGAAATTTGCATCGTCACACTACGTACGGAGCTTCTCTCGTTTCGTGTTCTGTAACGTATCTTATTATATTGATGCTTAAAAAACTATTAAAACTGTGTTTTGACTATGCATCTTCGCGGATGCTTAAACCAAGCAAACATACTCCATCTACAGAAAATATATTGGTTTATTGTTTCTGAGCTATCAGTGTAATAAGTTGTGTTGATAATATTATTGTCTTGTTTGAAGGCCTTGAAGTGAGGTAAAGGAACCTATCTCTGAATTCTGATCTTCAACTTTTCTCAATTAATTTCTAATTGGAGAAGAGAAATAACTTATATCATGTGTATGGGTACATAAGTCGTTAGCCAGTTAATACTGTAACAAAAATAATCGAAATTAGCAATTCACGTAATAAGACGTACGCTCATCATATTCTTAGTCTCAATACAATTAACCGGCCTCAGCATTTCTACACATTAATGAAGAACTATAAAATTGAATACATCTTATTCTCATTAATATAATTTAACAGTTTAAGCAGAGACTCCTCGGACGGAGCTGTGATGACGTGACATCGGTGAGCCGCTGACCACCTCATTGTTCGGATCACAATGACTGGTTAATGAGATCTGATCCGTCCCAGTCGGACAAAAGGTCCACCCTGACCCCCTTTATTTTATTAATTAACACATTACAATAGAACCGAACCTGCGCTTTGGGAACTATCCCATTGTTTGCGGTGACTTGGCAACATTGATATAGGTTTATTGATGCACAACGATAATTATTGGCGCGATTTACTTCCGCTTAACTAACAATGGTAAATGCATATAATGGGGATTATTATGATCGATAACTTCTGGTTGCGATCATAATTTATTTATAACAAATTATATTATAATGTATATAAATATCAATACGGTAGGTATTTGTCTATGTAAAACGTATGAAATAAAAGTTCAAATACTTCATTCTATATCCCGCCATTAGTATGTAATATTCGAGTCGCAGTTCCACCATTGTTTTGAAATACAATGAAGTCTACTAAATGTAGACGGAGTTAGCATATGAATAAAATGGACAAAAGGGCCCAGAGCGCACCAAAATCTTATAAACCACAGCACAGTCGCTTTATAGTTAGTACTCTATACATATGACGTTATTATCCGAAAACTCAAATTGAATTATAACTATACAATAAAACATTTCTATTTAAATTGCAATAAACATTAAAAGTCATTTAAGGGAATTAAATTACCTGTTAAGGAAAACTTACATATGTACTTGAGTTAGATACTTGGAAAAAGGGAAAATGAAAAGGTTCTAATATAGTCTATTAGCGCGAAATGTTCTTATTCTGTTTAAACTAACTCACTAAGTATAAGGTTATTCAGGGAAAACCACCTTATACGCTTTAATATACTAAATGCATGTCTAATAATAATGATTACCATTGGAAATGATGATATCTTCACATATATGTAGATTATGCCAAGGAAAAATTTTAACAATGCTTGTACTCTGGATTAAAAAACAAGCACCAAAAAATGTTATAGAGTAAATATTCAAATAAAAACCTAATATGAATTAATTAATATATAAAAGACAGTTGTGTTAATTACACCATTTATAACTCAAGAATTTCTCTAGGGATATGGTTGAAAATTTGTAGGAAGGTAGCTTAGTACCAGGAGAAAGATATAGGATATTTAATTCTATTCGTTCGGATCAGAAAAAAATATAATGAATTCCAATATCTGGTTATTTATACTTCTAGGAGGGAATAGAGTTCGCCCGGTCAGGTATACATATTGTATATTACTAATTCCGAAATTAACGCGGACGAAGTCGCTTACCAAAACTAGTTACCTTATAAATAATCTTTCGTAGTTTATAAAGTTATATTATAAATTAAGATAACAAAAAAGTATCAAATAAAATGATCGAATTCAAGGAGAAAATATAAAGTAAGAATAAAATTCATTTAAACAGCTTCCAGAAAGAAATTTTATCGGGACCTTAAATCAAATTACTCCTCCATTGTATTTTACTCACAAAGTAATCCATAAAGAGCAGTCATATATCTGTTATGTGAGTTGCCAAATACAATTTTCATATTGCAGTTACAGTGAAAGATTGAAGTTGGATACGCTTCTCCCTGGTCTAGCTGCGCCCCGCTATTCATGATCGTCCGAGCGTGCAGACCACACAAACAGATAAATTTACTTATGAAGATATTGAAAGGTTCATATTTGATGCATATTCAAAGATTACAATTTTTATAAAATACCATTTATTTCTCCATGAAATTGCTTATATTTTTTGTATCATCCTGAGTGTATTCAACCAGTTATTTTTTCAGTTTATTCCATTGTTTTATACGCAAAAGATATATCATAATGATTGGTCCGTACTACATATATTAGAGCTACCTTGAGTGTGTAACGTTAGATCAAACGTTTGTGACAATGGTGCTTCAATGTCCCCACGAGGGTCAAGTTATTGTGATTTAATTTGTTTTCGTTGAACACTACGAGGCTATCATTAAATATATGAAGAACTATCACGATAATAAGCTACTTTTGAACAAAGCAAAGGACATGAGCTCTTAATACGTACTTTATTTTTGAATTTAACTTATTGATGTATAGTCCACATATTATATGACAGGAGCTATTTCTCTTAGAAGAAGACTTTCTTTAAACCTACTTTTAAGGTATGGGATAGGAAGAGATTTAATTGGTGAGTCTTATCTCTTTTTTGCAAAAAGACAATGATACTAATATTTATTATTTTTGTTACAAATTTTAAATGAAAATTTATTACATACCGTATACGTATAATAGCTAACAAACACAAATATGCTAGTGTGAATTACAATTTGAGACTACTGAAAATCTATAAATTATTATAGGTACTCACTAAACTTAAGAAAATATAGAAGTTTAGTACAAAATTAAGTTTGTCGTTGGAAGATCGTTTTTCTTATATACGCACTGACTCACTTCATAAGTTTGTAATCCAAACTATTTTTGCTCTGTGTTATTTTTATCTGTGTGTGACAGATTTGTGATAAATTTCTTGATTCTAGTTTTTCGTATTTTTTTATTATTTGAGATAAGTAGTCCAGAAAGTATGAAAATAAGTATTAAAAGTTTCGATTCTGCTCTAAATTCTCACCTGTCTTTATTCGTTTCTTGAACAAAATCTTCGATGTCTGGTTTTATTGTTTGTAATGGGTTACATTCCTGTTCCGCTATAAAAATTTGGTGTTATACTAAAAAATAGCATTAGTATTTTATATAGGATATAAATATAGATTCCTTCTCTACGTCGTATACTTTATATGCAAACATTGCAAGGAAAATAGAACATGGTTAAAAAAATCGTCTCAATCGTATTTTTATCAAAGATAGGATTAGGATTTATACTGCTCTTAAATAATGAACTTTCATATGCGATCTACTTAATTGTATTTTTAATATCCACAAGAACATTTCCGGTGTCTCCTACAACGTTGAGTTTATCAATGCTTAAAGATAAACTCGAGAAATTGTTGTAGGAGATTGTCCAAGGATAAAGGATTAAAAAAAAACTGTTTATCATTCATGTAACTATAAATATGCTTTGTTATTTATGTCATACGTAATACCTAAAACATAACGCATACACAATTGTACAATAAATGATAAGTAGAACTCTCGTTAAGTTTCACATTACGATATAACGTCGTTATCTCAGTATAATTCGTCAGGCTGTATTTATACGATTGACACGAGCGAGTGCGTCGGCACACAAAGCAGTTCAATGCAAGGCCGCCTCGCCATGTCAAGTTCGGTAGTCCGCTGGTGGCACCGCGTACATATTTCGCTAAAGCGCCGCTACAGTAACAATAATGGCTCAGTCCCTATTGTTTGGGCCCGTGGCACATTACGCTTTTGTCTCTGCCCTCTCCCGTTCCTCACAATGCGGCCAGGAAACAAGTGAGCCTTTATTTCGCCTCTTTTTGTCTCGGAGTATCGCTGCTTATTGTCTTCATTCGATTGTTCGGAGCTCTTCAGAGGGCACATTGTTGCGGACTCTGTTGTTAGTGCTGAGCTTGCGGATGTGCTATGTTCTAAGTGTCGTTTGAATTTTAATACAGCGCTAGATATTGTTTTACTCATGTAAAATGTACTTTTACTGTTTTAATTTTATGTTTGTTTTTGTAATGCTCGCTTGAGTTAATTATGGAATTTTTATGTGAGTTGTACATCTTAATGAATTAATATGATAACCTATATTGTAAGTTGAGCACCGTTATCTATAGAAGGAAGCTGTCAGTCTGTTCGTCTCAGATTATATCTGTGCCAGTAACTTAAGGCTCGTTTTCATCGTTTCCAGTCGATTATAGTATCGTAAACATCTTCGACTGATACACGTTGCAGCATCTCCTCTAGTTAGCATTGTTCGCGCGGCCTCATTGTATGGCTGGCTTTGTTCAGGCACGCCCCGTTTTTTTCGAACCGATGTGATGTAGCTGAAAAACAGGGGCTACAAGGGTTGCCCGTTATTATGTGCTTGTATGTGATTTGTAATTTAAATCAATACACCTATAATGTCTGAAACAAAACATATTTTATGGATACGTGTCCCAAATATGAGTATTTCCAATTTGTAAATTATTTGTAACAAAGTTTTAAATATTGGTAATATTATATTCCAACACTATATATCTTGTGGAGGTTATGCATGAATTATATACATGCATACGTAAATGTTACAAAAAAATAACTAAAAAAATCATGAAATATAATAAATTTAGAATTTAGAATTGCTTCAAAGCCTTCGAAACGATCTATCAACAACAAAATAGTATTAATTATAGAAAGGTAACTATGAAAAAATATACATCAATATACTGCGTAAGTGCACCCACTATTGGTGGCAGTTATTTCAGAACATACAAATAGCTTTTTCAACGGTACACAATGAAAGTCATGTTAAATATAACGGTATAGGTAAAATGTTTAACAAAAGCCAAAGTAATAATAAATTAAATGTCAAACGTTACGTGTCTATTGTAAAACATTACCCCGCCAAGAGTCTTTTCAAGAACGCCCCATTGCGTGTTCCTTTCCTCAAAGCTCCATTCAATTTTCCCGCGTTTTCCATACACAATATTGCGACTTTGTGTACGCTTCTCAAGTCTCCAAATAGTCCATTGACGAGCGCCGAGCAAATTCGCTATAGCGAATTAACACTATTCATGAGAACTTTTGAAAGAGGACTACACTCATACAATTTGGTGGCATTCATAAAGATTCACTTCTTAGCTAGCTCGATGAATAGCTTTGTGGAAAATGTTCTATATTTTAGTTTGAGCGCACTTGAAGATCCAATTTCAAAGTTCATTCAAATTAATTCCTTTTCCATTGCTCACAATTCCTTTATATCGAGCTTATTATGAGAACGAAAATGGCCTTAAATATTTTTATATCATGCTTTCGGCGCGTAATTTTTCGTAACCGGAGAAACTTTAAGTAATGGGAGCGTGTTTTATATTTTCAACACCAAATTACGGAGCCATTAGCTAACCCTCGACTAGATGAGGCAAGGCACAATTAAAGCGACGACAATAACGTGGCTCGCATTGTAAGGCTATCGTTCTAGAAACAGTTGTTCTAGGCGCCACTGAAAGAATGCGCTGCAGCGGCAATGGAACAAAAGATGGCCCAATTGTGTTACCAACCAGCCACTTTTTGTCCAGCATCAAATAGGCAAACGCACAATGGAAATTTCAAATTAGTAAACTAAAAGGATGTTTTACCTAATATGCGGAAACTTTATAAGTTAATCGAAATGAAAAGGTTTTAGTTTTCTAGTATAAAGAATCTTATTTGAATTTAGTAGTAGATTATCTTAAGTATAGTAAACTCAGAATAACAGAAATAATAGTAAATCGAAGTACCTACTACATCATTACATGTTGCTTGATTTTATTAAAATAAAAGCAATACTTGAACAATTTCAATTAGTATATGTGTCCATTGATGTTTATTTTATCAAGATATGTAGTTCAGTGGCAACTGAATATGTTAATTTGGTGGTACTATATTTTTTTGCAATATAAATGCAAGTGACAAATCCTGGTCACAATCCAACAAAAAGTACGTTTTGAATGGTGTTAATTTAAACTTTTGGATTGAAACTCGGATGTGAGAGCTCAATAGTTTCGGCAACGCTACAAATTGTGTATGGAAAACGTTGAAAACATAAATTACACACTGCAAAAGCGACTCGAAATGAGGGTGATTTTCTAAAGCTGCTGTTTAGTACTGTTCATAGAGCATTGATTTCGACGCTGTTTTATTAATGGATAGAAACAAATAAAGTGGAAAATAAACCTCTTAACGTGAATTAAATAATTGTTTTAGCTTGCCCTCATTATAGCAAATGTATTAAGGTTGTGTTTATATGCGGTATTGACATTTGTGTATGTCATAATGACAATGACAAGTGGTTAAATGAATATACATACATAAGATGCCATTTTGAATGAAGTCAAAGCATATAAAAAAGATGCAATTTCGTTTATTAATTCTGTAGTATTAGTATTTCGATCGGATACGGTTTTACGCTATCGTAATTTTCATGTAATTTTTTGTGTAGCTACGACATTAGTGAAAGCTGGGCATCTTTTTACATGCTCGATATCCAAGGGGTAATGTGTGCAGGTCAAAAGCAGCTTTGCATTAATGAAATTGCCATAGAGCTCCATTTATAAATAAGTTTAATTCTATTGTAGGTACTTATTTTAAAACAAAGTATGTATTTGAGATATCTCAATTTTCTTGTTCAATTATCGTTATGTTACTTATAATATTCAATACATTATTCAATTTATGACCATATATATGTATATTGGTTCGGTATTTTAAAAATACATAATTTCATATAAGCTAGATTTTAGAATCAAATGCTCCAATATTGTTATCATAAAGTTATTTGTCTTGGGCCCAGGAACCATAATTATAACATACCCTAAAAATTGCCGAAACTCAGTTTTCAAGTAATAAAAGTTTTGAACAAAATTCGACTATTAAATAACAAAAATCGGATTTCTAGAAAAATCTTGAGCACAAAAAGTCACTGAATTGTGTTAATTTTAAGATAAATATGATTGTAAAAACGGAAAATGTGTTTATGTTCATAATCTAGCTTTGATGTATTTAAAGTTTACAGAACAACTTTAAGACGCTATTTTGATATTCAGAAATTAGGTGAAGGAAAAGTGTATATTATTTATTTGAAACTAAATCCTTTCAACTTAGCTTCTAAAATAGTCACCATAAAAACATCAAACCTTGCATTTTACACAACTGATACATTTTCACATCAGATGGTAAAAGCAATAATTTTATTTATAAAATCTATGTAACTTTTTTATTATAAACTTCATACTTGGTGTTTAATTACATCTGCCTTTCAGAAAGGAGGTTTAATTTTTCGAGTAAGTTTAAGTTCTTGAGCTGAAATCTTTTTAGTCTCATTATGTTCTAAGGTTTCAGCTTCGAGGTATACATTTTCTGTTTTATTGTGTGTTTCTTTATAAATAAGGATTTAAAACCTAGATTATTTTCTACTTGAAATTGAGTTTTATAAAAAAAATGTTTTAAAAAAGAGATTATGCTATAATTCATGTTTTTGCCCCATAATATTTGATGGAGACTGTTTGCATATTATCTTGTTCAATAATAATGTTCTTGTTCGTTAAATATAGTATATTCGTTAACTACTATTGAGTTTGTTCAAAATTATTTCATATAGAACTTTTCATTTATTGGAAATATTTTTCGTTGTTGAAATTGGTCGCAATAATAAAGAGAAACAATTTTCTTATTAGGTTTCTTTCATAATATAAACTTTTTAAGATTTCTTTGAAATTTTCCATTCAAATAGAAAGTATTAAATTTATACATACATATAATCTGTGATTAAAATATTATATATGTGTTATGTGTACGTATTATTAATTCAAAACACATAAGTATGTTGTTTACATGACAATAAGACAAAAATGAACTATCGCTTATGTGTCTATTTATTTGTTTATCTGTTTGTCTGTCACAGATAAACCGATTATAACACCACTTTCGCCGAATGATAAAGAATTAAAGAATTTTATAAGCAGTATATATTGATTGAACAAATTTTCACAAAAACATATTTCGTTAAAAGTTATTATCATAAGATAAGTCTGCTCTAGAACATCAAATGAATCAAACAATGCTTATAAATTAGAGTAGGTATACAATTCAAGCAGACATTTTGTTTATAAAAGGTTCGTTGAAACAGCTTTATGTTGATTTTATACTTAAATAATGACGGAAGATGGACAGCAGTCATTCGTAATAAAGGAATAAACTATTGATTAACAAAAAATAATTAACGAGGAGACTAAATATTCACTATAATGAAAAATCAAACAATAATCTAAAATTTAAACAATATTTTGCAATAGAAATATCTCAATTATGTTATTAATGTAAGTTAAAAGGTGAGTTTTGATCACGTTTTTGCTCTTTATTTTTTTTTTGTGATTGCGTTCAGTACACGTTACTGACTGAATTTTTAATCTACGGATGATTACTCAATATAAACATTCTGATTACTACAAGGAGTTTTGAAATCTTTCATATTTTATAATAAATACGTATTTTAGACTGAGTATACAGAAAAGAATCGTCCATTAGTTATTATTACAAATTAATATAAAATTGTTAACACCTCAGAAGAAAAAATAATTTAAGAAATAATTCAATACAAACGTTATGACTAGCTGTTTTTTTCTATTATTATATTAAAATCTGAAACCTTTCATTTCTGTCTTTCCTACGTCAACATAATTGCGTCAAACAGAAGTTAGCTTTATCGAAATTCATTATAAATCAATGAATTGGATCGTATACAAATAAATAGAATATTAAAAAACAGTTTATTTTAAATATAAATGCATTAATAATGCCGTTCCGGTTGAAAAAAGCTGCCTGTGATAAGGTTTATACGCCACCTGTATGTGAATCTAAAGGATTGGATGTTAAGTGTCTGTCCAAGTTCGTGATCTTCGCTCTAGTACTCGTTATTCAGATTGGAGTATTTTTCTTCTTCATCTGGACCAAAGAAACCACTTGATGGAATATATTTCCTAAGTATTGTCTATTTATTCTAGTTCGTATGTCCTATTGATCTTTTAAATGTAGTAATTAAATGATTTTGCATTACTGATATATATTTTTACTTTGTATGTGGAAGTGTTATTTGGGAGAACGATAAGTGAATCTTATCTTATGTGTAAGATAATCGTGTATTAGTCTTATATATAAATCGATATTATAAAGTTGTATAGCCGCGAGAGCTGTGGCAAGTCATGAATGTCAATGGTTGAGGAAGTGTGGGGTAATCACCCCGGCTTCTTCTAATTTCGCCCTATTCAAGAACTGCTGTGTGTTCCACTGTATCCGCCATCAAAGGGAAGGCAGCCTTTTAAAGGGTGTAGCTTTATATAAATTATGATTTTATTGATTGTATCAATGTTGTTTTAAAACATACGATATTATATTTCAACGATATTTTAGTCATACTTGGGATTAACGTAATTACAATGTGTGTGTGCCGCAATGGTTATAAGAATGTTTGTGTAATTAAAAAATATTATTCTGTAAAAGAAAATAAGATTTAATGAAACAAGGTTTAAATATTAATAAGTTTGAATATAATCTTCCGCTATATTCACATCAGATTTCAGGATTACTTTTGGGTTATTTCAGAAGCAGGTAGAACACACGCTTGCAGTGAATTTTTATTCTCAATGATCAATTCGGTCACGGAGGTACAGGCAGATTTCAATTTACAGTTTACTAAAGCCTTAGTCTCACCTGATTCAATTTTCGTAAGAAAATATTTACGATACAGTGAATATCTTTAATCATTTAAATTTAACAGACTTAAATTTAACAAACTTCTTAAGTTACTTCAAATACCTACTTACATTCTAGAGTTGATATTGCTTCATACATAACCAAAAAGCCGCAGATGAAAACGTATTGATCACCAAATTTAAGAGATACGTTTGAAATCAAATTTGATATAAATATGAACTCCCGGCAGTATAAGCAGATTTTTTGTACAAATCCAGATCTCTACAAAAAGAGATTTAGATAACATAACATTATCTTTTCTTAGTTAAGCGCACCTGTCTTTGGAGATAGAAGGTTGTAGTTATTTAGCTAATGATCTGAGTTACTTCATCAAAACAGTTTTTTACTGAGAAATCCCTCAAAATGAAAACCCAACTGCCTCTACATCCGAACAGCACTTTATGGTTCCTACCGTGTGGTAATAATAATAATTATATAATACAAAAATTAATCATAATTTTTATAAAACTAGATAACATTCTATCCTTTAAGTTTCTCTAAACCAGAGTATTAACTAACTCATTATAATATAGATGTGTATCGAATTTCTACAATTTGAACATAAAACAAAGTATTTACAACATAAATAAGTTGCTTTCGTATATAAATTTGTTATTTTAAAATAATTATTCCATAAACATTTGAAATTACTTTGTTTAATGAATTTTAATAACTACATGACAACGTTTACTAGATAAAATTTCAGAGGACAGAAGCGCCATCTCTGGAAAAATATGAATATTAAATCCTACTGTAACGTTTCTTGGTTTCTCAAATCTTCGCTAGATGGCGTTTCACAGGAAAGAGAATTAATCTATCATACGTTCAGTAGATGGCGTGTAAAGTAATAATCGAAATGGTTTGGGAACGGGTTGTAGTAAAAATAACAAGTCAAAATGCCGATCAATCGTCCAAAATATATCTGTAATGATAAGTCTTACATTCCAAATTAAATTTAATTTTTCGTAATTATTGGTTTTACATAATGATTATGATTCAAACATACAGGAAAGTGACCTATTGTTTAGTTATGTATCATTGTTTCATTATAAGGAAACTGTATAATAACGGTATAATTAACTTACTATGGTTTTATTATCTTTTTATGCTGTCTCAGGTAGATATTTATTGCTAAAAATGATCAATTTTATTGATTCACGATAAAATGTCTTCATGTATTATAACAAAGATTCAATTATGTAGGTATTGTTCTTTTACTCAACATAACTATGTCCTATTCAACCTTTTGATTTGAAAACAAGTGTAGAACTACAGTATTACTTGCGATAGTCCCACGACGCACTTATCTTTATAAACGATATCTAAGTTTTATATGAAAATAAACATTGTATATTGATAAAGCAATGTTTTACTATATTTTAAAACAAAACGCGATTTGAAAAATTTAAGTTAATCAAAGTATTGGCATTTAAACGTTATTATTTAAAAAATATTGACGATGTAATAAATTATTATACATCGCATTAAGAATAATTTCAGTTATGATATAAAGAATTCAATAATTCATGATCTTAAGAACGTTATCGAGTTTTCATTATATGTTATTTATCTGACCTTTGTGATGTCAATGAACCTAAAACATTGAAAATGTAGCCTTGCATATTAAGTTAATTTTAAAATGTATGTAGGAGTAAATAGGACACTACAGGAAGTAAATAAGTTAAAAATACATATAAAACGAATAAATAAATCTTGCTGTGTTTTGGCTTAACGCCCGTTTACCAAAGTTTCCATTATAAGAACGACTTATAACGTCCGATAAAAATGTTTTCGTACATTTAGTTATAGTCGATTAATACAAATGTATATTGTAATAGGGTTACGTGTTAAGATTCTTAAAAGGGGAAAATGAAAACAAAGATATACATATAAAAATATTTTATTAAAAACATTTTGGTAACATTTAATAAGAACACTTAGGTAAAAATAAATCGACCTCAAAATCATTTAAAAAGAACAGCCTGGACTGGAAGTTCACGGAGGAAGCCGGAACGGCAAAAAACTAAAATAAATAAAAACAATGATAACACTCTAGGCAGACATGTCTAATTGACAACCAGAATTAAGGCATCGCAAGAATAATTATTTAAGTACGATCAAATACCTACGACTATTATTATAATTACAACAAATAAACGCCTAGTGCGTAGCGTTCGCTTGTGAAGCGTCGTCGTCCGGTCGTGTCGCGGCCGACGTCGCGACCCTGTACAGTCTCTTGGCAGGGAACTTACATAGAGTATTATTGCCACTAACATTATTTTTTATTCCACTCACGAGACATCACTTGCCACTACGCCATAAATACACTACTAGATACTAAAACATCCCAATCATACGAAGCTATGTTAAAATTTACCTAACTAATAATATTATCTTCGGTTAATTTTGATACTAGAATGTTATAACATCTCATATTGTACTCTTACATATAAGCTGGATTAAAATAAATTATGAGGATTTATTACACGTTATAAATAATATTGCAAGCATTACTGAGATTGTGCACGTTACGTGGGAATTAAACATAACAAAACTTTTGAAAATTAAAAACAAAAAACTTACAATAAAGAAAAACGATTGCTTATATTGAAGTGGAGGGTGTGGAGAAACAGCTACATTAAAGGAACAGTCAAAGATTAAATTACGAGCATTGGCACTTTCAATATTAAATCTTAATTACACTCGAAATAGCACTGCATTACAATAACCAACTTAAAAACTAAATTCAGATCAGTCATTTATGATATCACATCAAAATAAACAGGGAAATACATATGTGATAGTCGTTCGAACATTAAATACAATATATATACATATAATAATAATCTTTTCAAGAGGTATTAATTTTTCTTCTTAAGGGTTACTAATATATTGAGCTCTGCGCGCTGGACGCACTATATCACGACAACAAGAGAACATTAAACCAATGGTTTTGGTACGTGGAGATGTCTCCGAGATAGTCTATTTCGCTAAACCTACATAATGCTTAACATTTATACTTTAATACACAAGGTCCAAGCCGGCGGTTGATAGGAAAAGTCGCACCTCGCCGACGAAAAGAACCCTTCATATACAATGTTTATTACAAAAATACTGTCATTTGACTACAGTTCGTTGAGAAAACAAAACAATATGTATACATCGATGACATAATTGATACGATACGACGTATTATGTATATGATTATTATGATTCGACTAAACCAAAAATAAAATTAGACAAATAAAAATGCATAAAATTGAAACGATCAACATTGTAAAATCACTCGAAGAGCACTTAGCAATGGAAGGTACTAAATTGATATTTTCGATTTAATAGTTATAATAATAATATAAAAAAAAATTAATTCAAATAAATAAGCACAAACAACCAACATATTTGGCAATGTGGATTAAATAAATCATTAACAACTACAACCCATCGGATGCTAACTTAAACAAAACTGGAATGCAAATATTGCATCGAACCTCGGCCTCCGAAGCCACCCATACATTTAGTGTGCGTATCCCTCCAATATTTGAACTACATTCGATATAATATTGTCATATAATTAACTAAATAATAATCTGAATGCAACATTTCATTTAAACTAAACATAACAACCGTTTGTGAGTTTGTGTGACTGTGAATATAGCACACCATTACAGAGGACACTTCTCATGTTATAACATTTGTATTTAAATTTAGGCAAAATAATGTTCATTGTTAGGCAAAGTATCACTGTAAGCTGCATTCTGAGATCTATGCTATATTCAGTCATGACTCACTGAAAAAATAAATATTTTATATACATATATATATTATATAAATACAATTTAGTTCATTATTCTCATAATATCTGTTTACACTACATACATTCATAGCCCATTATTGTTTGCTAAAATAAAAGCAGCGATGAATCAAAAGATAATGGAAGTGATAAAAATGTCATTTTATATAATGATTACAGCTGATAGTGGTGTTTCGATAGTTTGCTCCTATTGTCACTAAGAATCTAAAACTGTGGTAAACAATGCATGGATCTTGGTCCCTTCCAGAAAACTCGCCAAAACTTTTGAAGCAAATTACATAACCGTGTAAATAATATTTGAACTAACCGTATTGTCTCTTATCAACATTTTTTTTTTCTCATATAAAAAATAACTTTGTTGGAAAATATATCAATATTATTCAAATACATCAGTTCCAATTTAAAGCTGATCACAACAGAGCAGAACTAAAGTTGCAGGACAGTATTATTAAAGACTACAGTAAACTATTTTACACATCACTTACAATTAATTCAAGAGACTCACACTATTTAAATATCTTGACTATATTAAGAGACCATGGATTATTACAATTTAAATATGAATTCATATAGAGATATTGCCAGTCTGTTAACGACACTTATTATAATTTCACTAGCAGCCCAGCATCTGAGCATCTGACTTGAACCATTAACCTCTCAGTAACAACTACTAATACCTTACAATATCTAATCACTGCTTTAATTTGTGATGATATGCACTTATGACCCATTTCCACTATGTTACCAATGGGTATGTCACGTTAATAAACAACATTGAAGCATTTAACACAGTAGGTAGTAAGATTTGTGGGCAACAATCGATTTTGTATCCTATTACACATGTCATCACTATATGTAAAGTGCGGACGGTAAATCCAACAATCATAATTAAATCTTATAAATTAACATACAGCTTGGCTATAAATTAATGCCACCTCGTTATAAAATAATAACCAGAATAAACGAAAAGCAGCCTTTTGGTTTTAACATTGACAATCCATTACAATGACTGTGGAATATATCTAAAACCTAAATATTATAATAAAACAATATTTAAACATTGACTTATGTTATGGTGGGTGTCAACTCATTATAAAGTTTGTCCATTATTTAAATATTGCTTTAATTTAATGATTTTAAATCATAATGTTGGATATGTCCCACAATTACTATGAAATTATATAATTGTGATTGAATAATTTAATTATTATATGAAACATTAAATATTTAAGATTCTTTGGATAACAAATAATAATTAATATGTCTAAGAGGAACTAATGTGTTATATATATTTTCTGATTTTTAAATTAATTATTATACTCTATTTGAAGTTAAGGACTGAGTTATTAAGTTCCTAGTATTTGGGATTTAAAATGCCAATGTTTTTGTATGTTCGTCATTTATGGCATTGTTTTAGAATAACCTAAATTTTATCACACAATTAAATAAGTTAAAAAAAAAACATAAAAAAACGAAATAAATTTGTATCGTCGCGCTTTTCACAGAATTTGTCAAAAAATTGCATTTTTAAATTAAGATCACAGTATTAAGTCACGATTAAAATGTAACTCTATGAATCGGCGTGACGATAGCCACATGCATATTCCACAGTCATCCGTACAACTGAGACCATCGAGGCAAATTAAATTGTACACAAAAATAATACGTTAATGCTACCATCCAGCGACTTGGAAAAAAACTACAATAAGAAAAAAAATTGTTCGTCATATAACATTTAAATTAATAGTGCCCGATCATAGGAATCTCTGGCATTTCAGGCTAAAATGTCAGATCGTCATATATGCATAAGTCGCTGGGAATAAATGAATATTACAAGCACCATAGCAAGACGTAAATTTTACACCCTGATGTATCCCAGTTGTACCCTTTGTTCCGTTTCTAAACTTTGTCTCGTCAATCTGTAGCGGCTACTACATACGAGAAGCCGCACATACGGCAAGAATCTTTTACATACTGCGTGCGAGTTCCGAATGGCCCCAGGCGATGGTACTGAGATCTGTTCGCGAAGAATAACGCCGGGTTGTTCGGCGGCAGGACCGTGGCGCGATAGTTCCATCGAGGATCAGTGAGATTGGCATTCAAATTGAGTATATCATGACCTCCGTAAATAATTTTAATATCGTCTTTCTCCTCTGCCGGGCGCGATTGTGGCTGCACGACGGGTTCGAACAATTTCTGAAAGTTGAAACATTGTTTATATTTTATAATATCCATAAACCATTAAATAATATCTCAAAAATATAATCTTTTAATGTAACATGCACAATATGTTGCTATAAAGGGGGTAGCATGAAAAAAATCGGCATGTTATTTGCTCTACGCATAAGTATTCTGGGACTATAAAATTCGTAGTAATTTAAAAATAATCTTAAAAAATAATTCATTACATTTAACAAAAACAAATAGGTTTAAAATCTTTCCATTATCACACGTCAATTGTGTTATACACAACATTGATAGCGTAAGACATTCGCCATTACGGAATATTATGAAAATAGAGAGGTCAAGGCCAGGACGAACGCAAAACAAATAGTGCAAATTATATTATAGTGATTAACTTACCTTCTCTGTTGTGTGAGGACTAGATGGTAGAGAGTCGTTATTTACCGACTCTGATTTCAACGAACCCAATGAGCCAATACCGCTAGATTCACTGGAGACAGATGGGCTAGGGCTCGTCTGAGATAAGCCCGCTATGTCTATGATATGCCTGTACGAGTTAAAATTTTCTGTCTCCAATCCAGCAAGAGGTAGAGCGACTGTTAAAGCCATGTCTGTAATCGAATAATATCTATTGTATATAATTTACACGTGCATATTAACTACTGTGTGAAGGATTAGAAGCTATGTTGACAGTCACAAACGCGCCAATTTTTTTATTATCATGTTACAGTGTATAAATACTTACCTTTGACTAGATAAAAACACTTATAACGTAAACACTGTATTGCAAACAGCAAAATAATAATTACCGTAAAGCGCAATCTCCAAAAAGTACAAGCCTCGACGTAGTTGAAAAAGATCGAACATTTACGAAGTGAAGTTGGTTACATATCTTAGCGTTTGCGTATGCGTGATATCTTGCGGCAAGCGGAAGTGTTATAATGTCGGTAAAACAGTTTATTACGCAGCAAAACAAAGAAAATTGATATTCTCATAACGAATCAAGCAACAGCTCTATGGTACTAGTTATGATTTAAATACAATATTAATCAGGTATACAAAAGATTATATTTGAAGATAATAATAATAATAATTTCATAAAGAATGGTGTCTACCAAGCGCCCTCTAGTATAATATGAAGCATTTAGACCATCTCGAAAGGTAACATCTACAATAGCAGTTTGTAAAACAGAAACTAGGTGGCGTTACAACAAAATACTTTATATGTTTTCCGACAGATGGCAGTGTCAAACATTCGCAAAGCAAACTTTAAAAATGTAGAGATCAATTAGGATTAATTACTAAAAAAGCAAGTTTTTATTAGAAATTTGCTGAAAAGTAACAAATTGCAATTAATAATTATTAATTTTCAAACAATGAATACAATTTTAATACATTTAAAATTTTAATAGATAGTAAAAATATACATGTATGAAATTTTCTTAAGTATTACCGCTATCTACATACATATAGAGCTATTTTCCTCACTAATATAATGTACAATCTGTAGATTGAACATTAATAACTGACAAGTAACATTTTTTTTTATCTGTTTACTTTATCAAAAACTAGATTTATTAGTGATAGACCATTAAGTATGTACTTCTCTAAGAATGTATGACTTTTGTTAATAAATTACATAATTATTTAACAAATGCCTATTTTGTTGTTTCTTTCAATAAATTTTTTGACGAGTTGTGAATTATTGATATTACTTTTGAGAAAAGGTAAGATATTAGGAATCTGAAAGGAATTATAAAATGATTTTTTATAGATTGTATTATATTATGTAATGTAATTGTAATAAATGGTCAAGTTTCCGGAGATTTTTTAATAGGGGTCTTCCTTGTCCGTTTCATTGAAATCAGAAACAGAATTCGAAAATGATATTGTCGTTGTCTGGATAATTACTTTTATATTTTCAAAATGTTATTATTAAAAATAAAAGTACCCATATATTTTCACCAAATTAAAAGGACTATATATTTGTATTATAATTAAAAACGTAAAAATGTAAAAGTTGATTTTTTTTACACGTATCTCTTTTATATACTTTTTTATGCTATGGCTTCATTCGCACTGGAATCGTGGAATATTTTGCCAATGTCAACGCTCTTTTATATTTATATTCTTATAAATGTTATTATATCAGTTTCAGTCAAAACATTGTGAATACGCATTTCCGATATCTACTATTGAATTGATTAAAAATAATAGCTTTCCAGATTCAAGATTAAGTGAAGTATTTATAAAATGTTCTAATATTAATGACAATTATAAACCTTATTTGTTTTATGATAATTTATTAAAGTTATAATTGACGATATTTGTATGTAGTAAGATAAGAAAATTCTCAAGTAGTTGTCACCGTTTGTTAACCGGTAGGTGTTGTTTGGATGGCAGCTTCTGTTTGATAGATATTCTTATTTCGCCACTTATATCGTGCGTTCAATAAAATAATAATAGTAAACATCCGTGCAAATGGCCGGCGGGCGGTCGGCGGGGGGCCCAGCGCGGGGCTGCGGGGGCCGAGCGGGGCCCCGTACAGGTTATCGATTCGCGCCAGCGCGACACACTGTATCTATCCTCTCATGGAAGCCCGCTCGCTGGCCCCACAAAGAAAGAGATAGGTTTCGCCGACTTTGATCCTTTTGTTTTTGGGCAGCGTCCGGCGACGCGGGCGGGGGCTGAAAAATGTGAAGGGGCGCTGATTGGCCGAGCTGGTCCCGCCTCGCGCACACAGCCTGCGATAGAACCTCCGCTCAGTTCAAGGGCGGCTGGCGACGCACGACGTCTTGTTTGGGTTTAACATTCAAATACCGATTACGACTATATACTTTAGTTCATCCCGTCTGTGGCTAATTGATACTTACATGGCATGTATTTTGATAATCATATGGTTAACTCGATTTCATAACAATTAATTAGGATCGTTTTAATTGTTAACTGTTTGTAGTTACACTGGAACTATCGCGCATATCTTAAAATAGCATTGATTATAACAAAGGCTGAAATTCGTAGACTAATACAGTTAGGTTGTTTGTATAACACAATTTCTATTCTTATAATTTACAATGTAGTAACATGATTTGGTTATTGAAAATGTAAAAAGGAATTAATAGATACGTACGATTTTCTTTATTGAAATGAAATATTCTAGTTTGCATAACCTGTGACGTGGATTTATAAATCCACAAAAAGAGAGTTTTAAGATAATTCTTGTTAAGTATATTTTCTATTTATAGCAATAATATTATTAAATATAAGTTATCGTATTTACATTTAGAATATCAAACCCTTAAACCTACACCTGGGTCACAAGTCCCAGGCACTGTTGAAGCTCCTTTCCTTGCAACGCGATGGACTCGGCACCCGCACGGTGAATCCAGTGAATGGTAAGAGGTTTCATCTCATGTTGGTGGTTTTAATCTTCACATAGTAATTGGAAAATGAGAATGATAGAAAATCGAAGAATAGGCCACAATCTATATTCTAATTTCTCTTCGCCCATACTTCTTAAACGGTCAGCTAATGCGGGCTGTTGTTGTCATATTTTCTTTGGGCAGCTTTTCTTAGCGCCTTACATTTTACCCTCACTCCGTTTCTGGTTGTAATATGACATGCAATAGATAGAGTAAAAAAAGTATGAGGTGTAATAAATGTTTCATTTCAACAAGTAGTTATTTTTTCAGTAAATAGCCCATATTAATTATTTTATGTTTTGTTGTTAGAAAAAATCGTAAGTTATACATTTTTATTAATGGAATTATTGTATGATTTTAATAGCTAAGGTTCTTAGAAAAATGGTCATCAACCAACGCTGTAAACCAAATAATATACTCATGACTCATCCTATTTAATAATTTATTAATGAATTCTATTTTAGTCGTTTAATTATTACAGGTTTTAGAGCAGTTAACAGGTTACCTTTCAAACTTATTTCATTAACGATTGACATAGGTATATAAATACAAATGCTTAAACATTTTAATTTACGTAAATAAATTATTATAAAGCGATTATTTTTACATGCTCCGTTTACGCAATAGGTATTTATTTATTATTTTTTCTTTCATCTTCTATCCTTTTTCTTCAACATTTGTTTTCTTGTATTCACATCTAATGTTTTTGGAAAATGTATCTTATAATAGTTGTTATATGAAAGGCGAGTATGATATGAAACTGTTAATATAATTTGAATCGATACAGCATATCGAATGTGTTACAAACGAGTGGTGCAGCGTCGATCACGACGTGCTGGTGAAATGGCGTCTTCTCTTCAAATTCCTCACATATACGGTACACTATTCTGTTGGAAGTTGCAGCGTTTTATTCCTAGTTTTAATTCCTTTCATAGTTTCGAGATACTAACCAAATGTTTTGTTGATTTTCAATTTTGAGTTATACATTTATAGGTACCTACCTACCTACGCCTACGTACATGGGAACAATTATTAAATAATATATAATATAAATACCAGAATGGTGTGCTTGAAATATTTGAATACGTTTGTAGAGATCATATGTAGCATGTAAATTTTTTACCTATTATTTTATACTAAATGATTTTTTTAATGTTGTCATATTTAGTGCAGATATTGTTAGGCGTTTTATGTAGTAAAGTTTATATAATAAGTATTTTTCTTAGAATTGTGTTCGTCCACGTTTTATTGCTCCGTGTGTTTACAAATCGAGTCATGACAGAGTGACAGGTAAATGAACGCGACCAATTGAGACTCCTCGCGTCATGTCCGGAATGCGATTTTAGTGAATCCTATCATATTACAGTATCGTTAAGGACTATTTTCCAATAAACAATAGTCGGGCTTTTTTGACTCAATTTGCAATTTTACGTAGTCACCATCTAGTTCTCTTTTATTACAGATGTATCGTTTGTTTTTGTTGATAATAAAAGGTATTTTGTACTTCAAAAAATAGGTATCATAAACAGTTCATTCACATCGAATTAGTCTCTTTCCTATTTCCTCTTAAAATCCTAGAAGAAAAGATAAAGGATTAAGGAATATTCCATAGTTTAACTTGAAAGTATTACAAATAACGAGATCGAGAGAGTTGAGTAAATTTAAACGTAACCTCGACTTATTATAGTTATTTAAATTCCTGCGATAAAAAGAAACTGTAAATCATATACATATAATCTATATCTAAAATATTCAGGTGTTGTGATGATGTGTAGCATTTGGCTAATGTCTGTACAACGCTGCTGGACCGTCGTTAAACGACGAAATATTTAAATAGGTATCCGCGATCCATCCACGGCTATCTCTGATAAAACGCCCCAATTCACATGCGTGAGCCTCGTGATGGATGAGTCCGACGATCAGACCCTTGCACCCCCCTCATCCCTCACCCCCTCAGCCCCAAAATTTGCCTTCCCACCCCCCGCCCGGCCTAAGTCCTGTAGGTAATCCATTACACTGGCATTTTTGCGTAATCCCCGTTTATAAATATGAAATTGAAGGAAGACCTAGTGATGCTTAATCGACTGGAGGTCGGGGTCGAACCGGCTCTCCGGCCCGATAATTTATGACCTGAAAAAAAAGGAAGCCCGAAACATGTGACATTTCAGTGCATAAATCATAATATTGGAAATTAAAAGATGATTTCGAACCGCAGATAGGTATTGAATGTTATGTAGGTACATAGCTACGAGTTTATAATAATTATGATCAATATAGTGCAGTGCCTTGCGATGATTACAGACGGGGTAGGTTGTGATTATAGATAATTATAGTTGGGGTGGTTCGGCCGCTGTGATGAGCGATTTGGGTATTATTTGCGCTTTATTTAGGTATTTATTGCGCTTGAGTGACGACGCAGATATTATGCTCAGTTATAATATGCGGCGTCCCTTGAGGGCGCCCACCCTACGGCTCCGTACGAGCGGACATTGATTTCGTAATATTTAGAATGAGACGATTTAAATATTTATTTGTTTACTTTTATTAATGCGCACAATTGAAGCTAAATGAATGGTTAATGAATTTTTGTGCAATATATAAAAGATATGTTCGAAGACGTCGGTTTATTTGAAATTCAAAGTCTTCTTTTTATTAAGTATAACAATTTAATCAAAATAATTGAACAGCATTCACTCATATAATATACAGTTATGACTGGAAACAGAGTGTACCACGAACAACTATTGTCAAGATTACGTCAAATCGTAACGCCATTACAATAAGTATACAGCATGATCACAAAAAAAACAAAATTAAATTATTTTATTTATTTATAACGCACAAATGGTTAAACATCAATTTACAAATATATTTTATGAGATAAAAGTAACAGTATAAGCTTAAATGTTATTCAATTTTCTTATAAAATTAATATGAAATATTTATATGTTAACATTTCTGTCAATTAAAAGTATAATCGCTTACCTAAAGCGACTATGATTACAATACCTGGGGGTGTATTATATTAATGTGCTGTCGGTGGATGCTGTCGGTTACCGGTTTAGTTCACTGATGTGACGATAAGCGCTTATTTGGGGGTTACCTCAGTTCTTTTACAATTTTAATGCCAATTAGACTACACAATATTGCCACAGCTGAAAGGATTGAGACCTTTATTAGTGTCGGATATTGTTATGTGCTCGTTCGCGCGGAAATTTGATGGTCATAGAATATGCTTATTAGGGACGGGGGATTCGTGTAACGTTACAGATTAATTGAATTACGCTTGCAGCAATAATTACGATGTATGACCAGAATTGCTTATTGTGGCTAGTTTATATTATTAATAATAATATGCAATTTTAATTTTGAAAATTGCAATCTTAACAAGTAAATGGACTACTGTTTTTCTTTGCTTTGTTAAATTCGTGATATCGGATATCGGGATAATAATATACGTATAAGTAACCACGTACTCCATTTCGGCCTAGAGGCCATAAATAATCACATATTATTTATTAAGTATATATATATTATTCTGCGATCGAACAAAATTAAATATTTTATGTCCGTCTCTGGTCCTAAGCTACTTCTCCACCAATTTTCAACCACATCCCCACAGCCGTTCTTGAGTTATAAATAGCGTAACTAACATAACCTTCTCTTATAAATAAACAATTAAAATTCATTAATTCATTTCTATCAAACTGTATATTTTAAATAATAGTTCCATATTGACCGTGTTTTCGTAATGTTCATATATTTTTTGTATCCGAACACATACATCACAACATTAATCTGACGGGATGATGGATGTAGCTATCTAATACATACGTCTCTTTATTTTTTAACAAGTGCGTATTCTCACGATAAAGTAAAACAGTTAGAGGGATTAATTGCATTATATCGTGTTAGATAAGTATTAATGATAACTATCAAGGGGTGTATCACCCTATGATTGTTGAATCCCGTTTATACAATGTGAATTATTACACTAATTACCTACTGTTATCACTTACGTATGTGTTGCGGATTGTTAAGAATGCTGCGTATGCGGTCGGTACACTATTGATGTTTGTAATTTATTTTTGACCATTGTTCAAATACTTATTCACACGTACCTACTTATTAGCTTTTAATATTCACAGGTCTAATATAAATGATTATTTTTTTACTTTATTCGTATTCTTCATTCATTTATTTGAAGTTGGAAAATATGATAAAAAATATATTATAAAGAATGCATTTAAAACAGACATCTGATTAAATTCTTGTTTATAGATGTCGTCGAATATGCGATGTTATTTAGGAAGACAAATAAAAATCAGGAACGTACCTGAAGTAGGTGTTGAATGTTTTGTTAGTAGGTACGTATTATTAAAACGAGCAGCATTCATTAATTTTGAAGACTGAATATTTTTATATTTTTGATTACAAAAGGTAAGGAGGACACGATCTTTTGTTGATATCAATAATGAAAATATTTAGTAAGTGCAAGCTATCCCTCCCCCCCCCTCCTCCTATAAACCTCACCCCCTACAGCCGGTTATGTCCAGGGGGCGAGACATTTCACGAGCGGCTGCCCGCCTGACCTTTCTAGCTCCGGGGACCGAAATGCCATCATGTTTTCATTTTTTCTGCCCGCTCACTCGACGACACTCGATTAATTTTTCACGGTACGCTTGTCAAAATGTGATTTAATAGCAAGGGTTGACCAGGACCGAGCTTTGACGTGCGATGCGTGCCGTTTGGATGCTCTCAAACCGCACCAATTGTACGTCAGTATCATTTATGGACACCGTGTTCACGATAGCTACAATACGTTCACACAAAAATAAGTAATGTTTGCTGTATGTAATGGCTGCTATTTTATATTCACAATGCCCGATTATTACTCAATTTCGGAATTCTGTCGCGGATGTTACAAGTGGCATTATCAATAACGCCAAAAATAGGAACCGCAATTTTCAATTTGCCGCGTCACTCCGGATTCCAATAGGAAGCGGGGATAAATGGAGTCACATTCCAATATGTCACAGAGCGGGTCGACCATTTGGCTTTTCGGCATTCGGGATTCGTGGTTGCTGATATTCGGAACGTATTTGAACATACGTCGCATATTGCTCGCGCGCATTCCGAAATATTACATATATTTAATGAGATTCTGACGCACTACGTATGGATAGATCGTATATTACTTATATATAAAATTAAATAAAAAATTCCTACTGAATCATATGCCCAATAGATCAGGTCTATGCAATGACCGTTTTATCAAAACCTATCAGATATAACCGTATACGAACCTATTGAATTTTATTCTGCTACTGAATAAAAAAAAAAGAAAAACAAAGGACCTTTTCGAATCACTTTAGGACCCTGTCATTCTAAAGATATAGCTGTACCGATGTGTCCTTTATGGATTCCTCAAAATGATTAGTAATGATGCAAGGTGAAAGGCTCAATAAGCGGTCCTTTCAGATGTACATTATGGAATGTACACATGAGCGACAACCGGCATGCATCTCACGTTACTCGTTACTGCCTGTATGTCGCCGCCTTTTCCCGTCCTGATTTGAAATACTTCCACGGTTATACTACGCACCTTGAAAACTTGATAAGACATCAGACGGTTTCGAACCAGCCCTAGGAATATGGACCTTAGAGGGAATTTTTGTTTAACGAAATCAATCAATTGAATTATGTTGTCGAATGGATGTTATTTAAGTAGTTAATAAATTTACGAAAGCAATTACATCGTAATATAAATCAGTTTAATTGAAACGTATTAATTAATCTGATTTAAATTACGCTTGTTCGTTTTGGAGTACATAGTTTTAAGTATAATAACAAATCGGTAAAGATATTTGCGTATCAAGCAATCTGGATGTGATTGATATAACGACATTCAAGGCATGTGAGCCTCTCACAGGCGAGAGGGTAATCGTTTTGTAGTGCCGCGTTTTGTGTTTCATTGTGATATCGGAGGCAATACCGACCGCGTATTCCTGTCGCGCACCTATTCTAATGGCTTAACACGATTCGCGCCTTTACCCCGTCTAAGGCCCAGCCCGCGTTATTACAAATGCCTCTATTATACAGCGTATTGAGATGCCTCTTGAATATATTTTTTTTCGTATGTTACGTTAAGTGAACTTCATGTAACTGGTTATTGATTTTCTATTATTTCTATCCTTCGGTTTTCGCAATAACAATATTATATGATATACATATATATATGAAAAAGACTAATAAGTGAAGATTGATAGTATACAACTGATTGAATGTTTGCGGTAATTTTTTTGTCAGATAACTAAATTTTTGTTTGAATTACGAACACTTAAGAAAATAAATTCTTGTTTTAAATATGTAAAAGATACAAAAGTTAGTTCAATTCAAAACTTTAAGCGGTCATGAGATATAATGAAGATCTCAAACGTATCTACCTAAATCTTTACATCTTTCCGACTCATAACAGGCGCCAGCTGTGAGGTGGCCTTTACATGAGCGCGACATACCTAAAGATTTCTTATTTAATAAAAAAAAGATTATCATCTTGCACAAGCCGAAAGCGTGGGCAGCTGTGCGCGTGCTCAACACCTGCCCCACGTGGCCGATCACAATGGCATCCACAAAATTCTATTCTTGCAATCTTCGCGGGTATTGATTTAGTGTTAGCTCCATTGTTAAATGTTCTTTCGAACAGCGGTGACCATAAAGGAGGAGTTATTGTTTGTTTTATGACCGAAGGTACCATCGGTGGCAGTTAGTAACGCTAAGCCAAATTCTTTTACGATTGTTTACAGAAAATTCATAGAGTTTGCTGTGCATACATTCTTGATACCCTGTATGCGTATGTGATTTTATTAGTTATATACCAAATCCATTATCGATACTTGTGATATCTAACTGATATAATAAATTCAACAGGTTGGAATTTTCTAACCTACTACGATGCTCAAACTTTTAAAGAGATATGGAGGTTTTCTTAGTTTGTTTTCTTTACTAACTAAACAGTATTTTTACAGTCATTTCTTATGACCTTTAGATCATCAAACCAAAGCAAGCCCTGTAAACTGTATACGAAATTTTCATTCGTGAAACTGATTTTAATACACAAATGGAATTAAAAAAGATACGTGAGAAATACGCTATTTAATTACATGTGAACCAAATTTTGCCGCATATTTATTTCCCATAACACTCAATTCATTATCCTATTTTAAAATACCGTCAAACAAATAATAATTTTGGTCGTGTATTAAAGTAACTTAAATATTTTTATTTTGTCTGTTAATTATTATTTATATTTAGTAATAAACAGCGCCAATTTATATGAAACCGAGCTTATTAAACAAGAAAGAAAGACGAAGATTATAAATTATATTATTACATATGAATATTGTGTAAGATTATTATCAACTAGCTTTCCGCCCGCAGCTTCGCCGCGTGGAGTTCGGTTATATCGCGTTTCCAAGAGAACCTTTCAAAAGTCTGGGATAAAAACTATCCTATGTTCTTTCTCAAGGTCAACTCTATCTCTGTACCGAATTTCATTAAAATCAGTTCAGTGGTTTAGGCGTGAAAGCGTAGCAGACAGACAGACAGACAGACAGACAGAGTTACTTTCGCATTTATAATATTAGTAGGGATAATAATTAGTAAATTAACAAAATGTGTGTTTAAAGGATTGGATGAATATAAAGAAGATATTGGTAAATATAATTAATTTCAATTAAAACATACTCAGATCAGATGTACATCTATATTTTAATATACAGTGTAAACTCTATATAACGACACTGAAGGGACCGTGCATTTTAGTGCGTTATAGAGAGTTGCCGTTAAATAGAGGGAAGAAAAATCAGAATTAGAAAAAGACAAAATTTGTTTCAGACTAGTGTTAGTACTTATGTACATAAAAAAGAATGTTATAAAGTCTGTTGTTTTTGTTTGACGTGTTTTGCTGCACCAGTAATGTTGTTGTATTTTTTACGTATTTTATTCATATCTTGCGATATTGAGGCATATTGGTGAAGAACGAATTTCTTAGAAAGTTTGGTGTGCATGATTACGACAGTGGAGTTTATTGCGGGCTAGGATAACAAAGCGACAAAAAAACGTACACAGCTGCGCATTTTTTACTAATTTTAGCAACTTAAAGGGTACTTTTTATTACTTAATTTTGTCGTTATAGAGAGTGGCCGTGTCGCTATATAGAGTGTATCATTGTATGGTAGACAAGCTAAACCAACCAAAGTCAAATGATTTCGACGCTTTAGAGAGTTTGTCGTTAAATCGAGTGTCGTTATATGGAGATTACACTGTATTTAGATAAACCATACAGTCCCTGTATTTGAATATTTTTATAATTATGCGTAAATAATCACTGTATGGTCTGATGCTATAAGCGATTGTATGTTTGCAAGTCAGCGTTCTTTTCTCAAAATCTAAAGACCTCATCGAATTTGTATTTGAAGTTTTGTTCTCCATATTCATCATCATCATCATCACTACAGCCATGTGATGTCCGTATTAATATTTAAAAAATGATGCGATGTTTATAAATTATAATAATTTTTATTCGATTAAAAGCAATCCATAAATAATTAAGAGGGATAAATGATAGAACGTTGCAATTACAATTGACATTATATTTTTTACGAGGTCTTTTAATATTTTGTATTAATAAAATCACCTAGGTTTAGACATCGAAACAGTTATCTATAAGCTTTGGTGTTTGAACTATAACATATCACGCAAAGCGAGTTGATCGGTCCTTACTTAGAATATCTCACAAGATTTTCTCATGAAGTTTTCTTTAAAAAAATAAAAAGTGACTTAATTTGACCCCTTTTTATTATTATGATGTATTTGTGTATTTATTTACCCACAAGTTTATTCAATTCCGTTTTACATATACAGTATTGTAACCGCTACGAAAAAGTATAATAGTGGTTTCATTAGTGGTTTTATTTAATTGAAATAAAATTATTATCATAGTACAATATTTAACATTATGTATGTTTCCTTTTAACAAATGATGAATAACGATTTAATTATTTTTTAAAAATAAATATTTATAGTAATATAGAACTAATGGATGTACCTACGTATGTTTTTACACTTGCTGCAAATTATAGACTGCGTAATGTTTAAAATATTGAAAAGCTTTCGCTTTTTTTATTCTTTCCATTGTCACGTTGAAATTATATTCATTCTTTAAATTTCATTCATAGAAAAATCTAAAATGTCTTTGGAATGACCCACATTTACCTGCAAAAGTATCTCAGGTTTAATGATTTATATGACATCACTGATATTGCACCTTATTACAATAGCCATAAGGTTTGTCATTAAAAACTCTATAAAAGTTAAATTTTATGTCCTGCGGAGTTATCGACAATTGCTTTACAATTGTCAGCTATGTGTCGTAATTCATTGATTTTTACGACAGGTCGTATTTTTAGATTTGTGAGTTTCGAGGTGGGCTAGGATTTATGCAGCTGGGCGTACAGTCAATTAAACAATATAAAAATTAAAAACATCTGTTGTTCATGTTTAATAGAATTTCACATTTTTATAACATTAACCGATCCACAAAAGCATCACAGTAATTCGATTGTTTTATGACTCCGTTTTGATTTTCATTTTTAATATCAATTGTAAATATCCTTTTATCATCAAGTTATTTGAAATTAATGTCTTATATGTTGAAGTAGAAAATATATTTATATACAAATTTTACATATTTATCTTTAATATGTTTATTTATGAAAGATATTTGTTGTGATTATTCAAGTATCCTTATAATATATAAAACATACACGTTTACCTGACGTACTTGCGAACGATCGCAGTACCCAGAATCGCACAAAAGACAATTTTTTCTGCAATCCAAGTTAAAGCGCATTTCGGCATGCATTCCAAAAAGACACCTGGTCGGAAACGAGCCCCGGGGGTCCAGCGCTGATTGATAGAGCCCATACCGAACGTGATTTTGCAACACAATACTAGTATATCGTTCATTCGAAACGGTTTGAAGTCGGCGTCACGATGTCTGTTTAAAACAATCAATGATGGAATTCTGTGAATGGATTCAGAAACAAAGATCCTTTTTCGTCCGATGGGTGGGCAGGATGTCAGGTGAATTATTAAAGTATGCTCTTACAATCGACTCAATGGTTGCTTCCGAGGTTCTCATTCATTTAAAACCAGCTGTACCGAATGTTGGTACGTCATATTTTTATGCAAGCGGTCCATTTACTAAAACATGATATGGCTATTAAAAAGTATATTCGATCATTCAAATTTTATTCTCTGATTATACCTAGTACAAGACAGAAATATAATCCTAACAAGCAATTTTTGCTTACACGTTAATACTTTAAAATGTAAACGTCGGGTGGTTCACCCTATTTCTTAATCTATATTAATGCAACAGAATCAGCGTCACCGAAACAATAATTTGATTGATCGCACAATGAATATGCAGATGTGTTAAGTAAAGATAAGATCCCACAAAATAAAGCGGACTCCCAGAGGAGTGATTGCCGGCGCCTACTGACTACCTCGACCTCGGTAACAGAGCCTGATTTTAATCTCAGATAAGTTCAACGAGCTCTGAGCAGTTTACATAAATTCTAGAGTTAGCACCTTGTTAACAAACTGCAGCATTTGATTATGAGATTGCTTAATAAACGGCTGTATTGCTGATAAAATTTATATTGTATACATTACGTCTATTTTAATTGATGATGGTTTTAGTTATTGATTTTATATTATAGAACTATATATAACAATGTTTGTTTAAAATAATTTTCCACCTTCATAGATGAGTTTAAAATGAAAGCTTAAAGTGAGAATGACGTTTAAGATACAAATTTATTTTTTTCCAAAGTGTAAAAACAAGAGTCGGGATGCAAGAAATAATGGAATATCTTCATTTACCCTTCTAATTAATAGCCATCAGTGTCTTCTCCAGTCTCGAGAGCTGACATCGCTTTCAAGTTTTTTAATATGCTTCCTCACCTCCGTAAAACAGGAAGTATAATTGCTTTTTTTCTGAGCCAACTTTTAACTTACTTCTCGTAAATCTCGCTACAATTAGGAAAGTTGAATGTTTAAAGAACGTTCTCTTTTTTTTTTTTTTGTTAATTATACACATTAAAGAGTTTTTATGTCGTATTAAGCTAATAATTTATTTTTCGTTCTATAATTTACTTAATTAAAAGAATAGATGTGGTTTCTATGTATAGGTTATTAGGAAATATATATTTTTGTATATATTAGAATTATTTTGTAAGTTTAAGATTTCGGCTCTGATGTGTAACAAATCTCTATAATAAAAGGGAAATTTGACCGTCCTGTAATTTTTGTACGTCATAGTTATTTCGTATTTTGTTTTGATCACAAAAGTATATTTTATTTTAATTCATATATTTTTATGTTGAATGACCCCAAACATAAATAAATTACTTTTATCAGTCTAATTAGTAAAATACCACTCATAGATACCAAATAAATTATCATAGTTGGTAGGTATGTAAAAAAGTGGGACAGAAAGAACGAAAATATTTTTTGTTATTATATGTATATAATAAAACTGTATTAGGAATTACTCTTATACATTGTTATATTTAACACGAATTCAATTTAATTATTTATTTCTTTAAAAGCATAATTTTAAACAAATTGTAATTATATAAAAACATATTTTATACGTTAATATAGGTGCATTATTCACTTATTTCAATTACTTACAATTAAACAATAAGTTTAATAAAATTATAATGATGATTATTTATATGGAAAAATAAACACTTATTACTAGATTTTGGACAAAGAAGTTTAATTGTCATAGAAAATACCGTCGTTGGAAAGTAAAAGAATAATTTAAACTAAGAAAATGAATATGAAAATTTAAATTGCTATTTTTACTAAACAATAAGTCTCCATTGAATTAAAAAGCTTTACTTCCACCAGTGTCATCAGTCGAAAGTAATGACTTGATCACACGTATCATTGTTGAACTAGAACACGAACAGTTACAACAATTTATCTTAGACGTCTAGATAAAGCTAATTAACCTAATAATAACAAATAAATGTAGTCGGAATAGCACACATAAATGCTTACGAAGGATAACAATTTATACAGAAAAAGTAAGTCTTTTTGAGTAAGTTGAAGCATATAAGGAAATAGATTGTTGATATAAGAACGTAAAATCAATGAGTCATCATTATTAACTTTAATAAGTAAATATCTCAAACACTGATAAGTAACAGACTACTCAACGAGCGCAGTACCATTGCACGCCACTTAAGTGGTAAATTTGAGGAAGCTGTCATCTGAACACAGCTCGTCGCGATCGTTGAAGTGGTCTGCTAACGAACACGCGTGTCAAAGCGAAACACTTCATTAGGTGAGCGACGCTCTTCGGCCGTGGAAACCCTACCCCCCGAACACCCCCCCACTTACCCCGGGCCCCGCTCTACCCCCCGGCTGCAACTCCTAGTCTCTATTTAGTGGGCGTCTTACCGACTCCGCTGCGCTAATTAGACGACGCCGACTCTCTTCTCATTAGTGGCGAAATTATGCAGTTTGCTGGAATTCGGGTTAAATGTGAGGTCGAGATGTCAAGTACCGAGAAAAATGTTAAGTATTTTCCAATGTCAAAATAATTTATTATAAGACGTTCGGAATATTATTTTTGAAAGATAAACAATAAACATCATATAGGGATACACGTACTACATGTACGAGTATAACTTGTGAATAGAAATGATAGGTGTCAAAGATGTAGGTATGGCTTAATTTATTTTATTAATATATTTAATATAAGTGGAAAACGTTAAAAGATATTTCTTAAAAATAAAATATATACAAAACAGCCTTAGCTAATTAGAATGCGAAGTCGAAAACGTGTCCGAAAAACGAAACGTTGAATGTTTCTCATTTAGGTAAACGGGCGGCAACCGGCATATTTGTGAGGGAACGTCCTCTCGGCAAAACAACGTTTATCTACAGCACATTGGGTTAATGAATAGGGGAGGAAGAATGAGAAGTAGGCATTATTTTAATTAGGAAAAAATGTTGAACACTCCTCCGCGAGCGAGGGCTCGAATCGGGCATGAGCAGACAAGGGTAATGGACGAACAGCGTTGCTGGCTAACTGAGCAAGCTAATAAATTGCACTTGATTCAACGGATGCATTTTAATAATAAAATGTACGTGTGCGAATATCTCTATATAGGTACACGTCGAACGTTGAAATGTACGGAATTTAAATAAACTTGAAACATATTCATTTGATAGCTTGTGAAATGTTTCATAAAGTTTGTTAGGTGCTGTATATACGTACATATTTAATAGATATTCGTCGCTACTGTTACCTGTCCATTAGGCACCTAAATAAACATAACAAAGTAAGAAATTTAGCTGCGTTAACGCCGCCCCACCCATCGGCAACAAAAGGAAGCGAGCAAGGTTGCTATAAAAACGCCACATCATAGTTAAATCATTTACGAAATATTGACAACAATAAACGATTGCTTTCGGTGAGGACTTTAAAAAATGTTGGTTATTAATATTACTTTTCTTTGTCACGGACCACGTGTCCCCACACCTGAACTGCGAACGACACTGTCTAAAAAAATGGCAAAAAATATTCGACGCTAGGCGAAAAAGAGCACAGGCACAGACAACAGCCAGTTTGAATGATTGCTTTTCTGGAAGAGCGGCAAGTCCATTTTTCACAAGTGCCATTCACCGCTTTCATGTTTCGTAGGTACTGTGTATTTTATATACTTTTATTTATCGGCCTCCCTCCGGCCCTCTACCAAATTGATATTCGCCGAATACGAATTCACGCCGTCCAATTCCTCACTGTTTTATTCATTTAGTGATTTTCGTGATTGTAAACTCGCAGGTAGATGTGTTTAATTTCGAAATTAATGTTTATTGCGGCGTTTCCGTTTTGTTTTCCACGTACAGTCCACTACATACAGATTTATCTATTTTCATTTTGCGAAGCTATCCGTCACTTTTAATGTTATAATAATATAGTCCGAGTATGTGCAGATACGAGTATGTTTTCACTTCGAATATGGACATTGACTTATGATATTCAGATCATATTGCTTTAATTAAGTATTTAATTGAGCATATGACTTATTATATGCATAATATTTATAATTTAAAATTAATGAATTAATATTTTGATGTATTCGACTGTACTTTATAACATACGCCTGCGTCAGAATGTTTACACAGCGAGGCGTTATGATACATCACTTTATATTTTTGCAATTTGTTTTTTTTTCGTCTGCTTTACAAGAGTCGTATTTTTGTAGTAAATGATTGTTATGAGACAAACAATTAAATGTAATAGGACAGTAGATTTTTATGTGAATAATAATTGATTGATATTATAATTAAATACATTTTTATGAACATAAACAATGTGTTCATGTGTGTTAAATCCGATAATCCTAGTAAGCTCGTAAGTCACCCTCTCGGTTACACTTTATAATCGATTCAGCCGCAACTCGCAATGATCCAGCCCTGTCTAATGATATTAAAAGTATGTCCCCGTTGTAATACTGTCCAATACGGTACAAAGACTATAATAACAAATAGACTAGACAGTACATATTAAACATATATGATATTCATTTGTTTTAAATTAATATAAATATTTTGGTTACGTATATGAAAATTTTCTACAAATATAATATAATGAGTACATTTATTAAAAAAGAATGTAAGTGCTATATACACTTTATAACAATTTTTAAATCTATGCTATATAAATTTGAATAATTATATCAATAAGTAGGTAAAAATCTTAGAAAAAAAAACATTTTAATCTATGACACTGTCCATAGACAAGGGGTCGCGAAAGCACGACGTCATCGGATCGCAATTTGAATGTGGAAACTGACATAGCTATGACTGATGAGGGAAGGGTGAAGATCCTATGATGGCCTGTCATCAGCCCGCTATATAATTTTGCATCCCTTTGGGAGGTCACTGTATTATTTTGCGGGTCAGGTGGCTTAGTGATGTACATACAAATACCTTTACGGTTTTATGAAGAATAATGATTAGAATTTAATTTTATTTTATTGACGTAATCATATATTCTGACTAATAAATCATAAGGCCAATCAAAATCAGACGCTATGCGAACAACTTGAAATATAATTGATAGAACCTAACGACTTAACTTATAACTGAATAATCTAACACCTTTAAACTTTCACAAACCGATTGTCGTTATTTACCGATATTCAATAAAGGACAAATATTTAAACCTTTTCAATAGGTAATGGTTCTGTACATAAATAAACCTCAGCGGCAGGTGACGGCGTGGCTTGTAAAGTGAGATAAATCTAACCACGTCCAGGACGCAATCACGGCTGGGATTGGCCCAGAATATATACAGAGGTAAATTTTGCAGTGAATCTGCAATGAGACGTGTCGACAATCGGGCAGCGGCCGTTTGCGGCGTCGCCAATTCGTATTCATTCACGGACCATTGGCGTCTCTAGCACTGTTGCCTCGTGTCGGCTTGCTTAATGTGATCGGAATATGAATTCTAAATTCATTTGGACGCACCAAATGCCGGAGATTTAATATTGGAACAGGTTGTCGGAATACAAATGTTATAACTCTTCGAATTATTGGCGGTGAATTGATTTATATATAAAATTATGCGATATGTTTGTTATTTATTTATTACCGAGGTAATATACTGCTATAATATTCAAATATATATATTTAGACTCCGAAAAAACAAATAGAATCATTCACCACTCTAAGAAAACTGAGTACAACGATTGGTTTACTTGGCTCGAGGTGTGTGAATACAGGATAACATGATATGTTTTGTATCGTTTATAAACAGCGAAAGCGATTCCTGAGTGTTTCAAAATGCTTTGTTATCTAACTAAATATTATAACTTGCGAAACTTTGTTGGATATAAATTAAAAACGCAACAACAAGCTTGTAACGAGCGTTGAACAAAGCCACCCAATAAATCAAGGTAGGCAGGTGAGGCGGAGTGCTGTTTGTGCATTAAGAAAGCCTCCTTTCCCGACGGCCTTTCTAGGCCCTTTCTTCAAGTTTTAAAAAGGAGTCGACGCCCGATATTTTCGCGGAGTCATCGGCATCACATAAATATTGGAAATGGGGCGGCCCCTTTCTTGTCTCGGTCGAATAATTAATGCGCCATCGCCTTAAAGTCCTGTTGCCGAATATGATAGCGGTATAGAAATATGACGTAAACGAATTTTCATTTGTAAGATTCAATATTAGTCTATTATAATTCTGTTCTTGTTAATATATTACTTAAACAAAATTTAAACCCTTTTCTTGTGATATCAACAATCTGTGTAAGTAGGTTGTGTAACTGGAATAAAGAATCTACTATTTATTTTTGCTACCTCCTACTGTTCTTTAGAATAATTATTTAGAATTTTTCTTGAATAAGAGACTATTAAAAATACAATTACGATAAACAAACCGTACAAAGACATTAAAAACAAAAAAGGAGTCAACGGAACATAAAAAGGCTCGTCAAAAAATTGCTTATCTCACACACGCAATTTGAGTTGGCAATTTTCGTCGCTTCCTCTCATTACCCTGCCGTGATATATTTGCGTGTTTATTACTGCAATTACTTAGAGTAAATCTCACGTCCTTCCTCCCCCCTAGCCCCGGGAGGGTCGCGCCCTCCATTCTACCCTCCTTCCGACCGGCCCTGCCCTTAAGTCTTATGTACCTAGTAAGTTTCTTCGTGGACTTGGTAACCGGATTCAAATTGGGTCGAATTTAGTAGCAATTAATTATGGAGTTGTGAAGTGTCGCCAGTATTGCTCTACCCGCGATGCCTATTATTACGAAATATTAATTTTAAGATTTAGTAGAATGGGGCCGTGAATTGAATTGTAAATTTTCGTAAGAGTATGCCGTCAAATATTATAGATATTAAATTAATTTTACTGTAATATGACATATTGTATTCAGGTAAATTCCTAGTATTTGTTAGGTTTTCAGTCCAACATATTTGTACTATCATTATGTACTCTAACAAGTTCACATAGTAATTACTTGTGCCTAATAATTTTAGTTCCGTACGAAATTTAAATGCAACAATCAAATGTTGACAACACATTCATATTTAAAACTGTAGAGTTATGTCGGCATTATTCACAACAGAATTCATCGCAGCGAGTTAAACTCAGATATTAATCTCTCGGCGGCATCCGAGCGCTGGATTCGCCATTTTGCGCCTAAATATGATAAACTTTCCCCCGAATTTCTTCGCGGACCTCCTTCTTGGCACGGGGGGACCCTCCCGAGCCAAGTCTTACGGCCCTGCTTCTAAACTAAGCTCGTTAATTAATTACAGCAAGTCGACTGAGGGTAGTCTTACATAGCGCTATATGCCAGCTTAATATTGCAGTACCGTTATATTATGTAAGCATAACCAAACGAACAGTTATAGATTGTATGGCAATTAAACAATCAAAAATATTCACCAGTTATTATAATTATAAAATAGATCATAATTACGTGGTAACTGTAGCAGTTGATATAATTTGTAATAAAAATAATAATATACTTTTAAAGTTTAAAATACAGAAATATGTTTTCCTCCTTTTTTTTCACTTTTTCCGTACCAGTTAGATCCGGTTATGAACTAGATTCAACTGAAGTTGGTCCAGTTATAAAACTGAATAAAACTGAAATGTTTGTTGTTTCGATTTTTTATATCATGAACATTCTTATTTAGATTTATGATAGTAGATATTCAATGATATTGTAATGATACGAATAATTTAAAACCTGCATAAATTATGGACCTCAAAAAATGTAACGACATTCGAATATGCATGAAGGAACCGAATTAAGAAATGTCTCTTAATTTATTTAACGAGGAAGTTGAAAAAAATTATTTACCGAGTAGTAACTTAACGACGTTTGAGCTTGTAGTACCGACCTGACATAACACACGTTCATATTACGCCCTTCGGCGTTTTCAGCGTTAATATTTACACTAAAGTACACGCGAAACGTTTGTACCTATTACATCGTGTATTAACTGACTATATGTACTTCATGTTAAGTGTAGCGGTGAGTTTGAATCGACTATTTAAATTAAGTTTCAGATACAATACTGTACGATGATGTGAATGGATAACTATGGAACATACAGTCGTTAGTTTAACGATAAAAACTCGTGAACACAGACCTCTAATATAAGTCCTATATTCAAACTATCTATGTATTTGGATTTATTAATGAATTATATTGACAACCTTGAAACATAATTTATTTATTCAATTATTAACTGAACTAAAATTTACTTTGAAATATAGGAAATAAATTGACGTTCAATAATGAATAACCATGAATTGGAAATTATTAAAATAGAAATGAAACTCGTAATTCTTTATGAATAGTGTTTAAATAATTAAGGATTTAATTTTCTTATGTGTTGTCGCCTCCCCACACAATATCCCTCAAGAATACGGAGCAGCGAGCGCTTATATCGCAGCACGCCGGCGGGCGTCTACGTTAAAATATGAAATATCTAAAAAAATTACAACATGACTGGTGCCCTAGGGCGCGAAACTCGCCTACACCGTGTTATTTTATTTTTCGCTCTCTTGAACGCAAATCGTGTTAGTATTTTGTTTTTTATACTGGTTCACGAGTTGTTGGTTTTGTTTTGCGAAGTTAATTGTGTACGTATAGATTAGACTTTGGGGGGCTGCGTTATAAAGATATGAAAAAGTTTTCCACGTACGCTTAAAACAGCGTGCGTTGATTATTGTACGGCGAATTATATTCGGCTCGTGTATAGCTTTTACTGACGTTTGTGTCAATTAAGACGATTTATTGTTTGAAGTACTGAAGATATGTTATATCATTGATTTTGTGAAAAGTTTATTTTGTACTAGCTTACTGCCCGCAGCTTCGCTAGCGTGGAGTTCGGTTATATCGCGTTACCAAGAGAACCTTTCAAAAGTCTAGGATATAAACTATCTTATGATCTTGCTCAAGGTCAACTCCATCTCTGTACCAAATTTCATTAAAATCAGTTCTGTGGTTGAAGCGTGAAAGCGTAACAGACAGACAGACAGAGAGAGTTACTTTCGCATTTATAATATTAGTAGGGATCTAAGGATTCTGAAGGATCTATATTTTTACCACAGGTTTTGTTAAACGTCTACATATAAAGATTTTACATCCACGCATATATTCAATACATTGAATTGTTCTGCAAGGATTAGCACACACTCGTAGCTAAAAGTTTAATGTAATTTATTCATAAGTTAAAACGTCTTCGCTTTTTCACATCGCTCACTCGGAATTATGATTTGAATAGTAATAATTATGAAGAGCAAGGGGCTTAATGACACGTCACACAAGTTTTAATGAAACCTCTCGTCTGAGAACTTCGAAGGAAATTAAGAGTTATTTGAAGAATATATTTTGAAACGTCGATATCAAAGGTGAATGGCATTTTTACATTTTCGATTACTCATTGTAACGAGAATCGTCTTTGACTAATGATTGATTAAGGAATGATTTACAATTTTAACAATAATCGAGTATTGTTTCAATATTTTAATTTCAAAAAATTTTTTGTGGCACCAAATTTGGTTGAATATTTCAGAGTTTCTCAAACTTGAAACATTGATTTTTTTTGGATATATTAAATTGACTAACTCTGTTTAATGAGTTAATATAAGATGTCTGCCATTGCACGTAGTTTCCGTTGCGTGCCGGACGCGTTGTCCGCGCGTACGGATCCGGACGGGGCCGGACGATTCCGGAAACCTATTACGCCCAAATGAATTCCCCGCCGTTTCCGGACTACGACAAATCCGCCGCGCCCGCCCACACCCAAGGCCTTTCTTCAATTTCAGGGCTGCTACAAGAATTTTAAAGTTCATACATTTATAACAAAGTTCTTCATCACGGGTATCATTGTCATGACAAAAGGTTATAGGAATATTGGTATCACTTTTTATTGTAAGAGGTATTTCAACAGTCATGAAATATCCAATAATAATTAAGACATAACACATTAATTCAATAATTACTTATTACTATTAGGTATGCATTAGATGGTTTCAAACAATATATAAAACTAATTTTATAAAAATCATTTTATAACATATGTATACAATGAAACCTACTTTATAATTTCACCGATAACTGACGCTAAAGGAAATGTAATAAGCTTAAAGTATATCACAACCTCTCGTATCGATTTATATTAATTTTCCTTAAAGAAAACAGAAACTGTGTAATGCCAACCCTGATAAAGAACACCCTTGGATTTGACGAAGCGGAATTTTAATGAAATTTCTAGAAATCATTTTCTCATCTTTTGTCATCTACACACTTGCGTTATCGTATTTAATTGTGGAAATTAATTCGGTGCGACTGACACGATAATGAGCTGAGAAAAAAAAATCCTCACTGAACCATATGACATCTGTGGAAAAGATTTTTTTATTATAAAAAGATAATTTGGTGATAATGTCATTGGTTTCTCATTGAAATTGTGTACAAAATTATTTTCGGTTTTTACGATGTTCATTCATGATACAAGATGTATAATGTACACAAACAAGTGCATCTATTGTACACAACGATCTATACAGCCTGTAGGTTGTCTGTCGTGTGACGTCACACCATTGTTCCGCTCGCAAATCAGACCGTTTCCCTTTCAACGCATCAATCTTGCTGATATAATTTATTTGCAGTTAAAATACAACCAAATTAACGTATCTGATAATAAAATTATTCATCATTGATATCAATTAACAATATTAATATAATGTTTTTCTTAATCAATCCAAATCAATGCTTTATATAAGAGCTCTAATATTAAAGTGATAACAAAAATAAATTGATATTTCCACATGTAAATTGTCTTTATATGAGAGTATATTTTCCGGGGTCATTTTATATTGGTCGTCGTCATAGCAACACGGCTCCCCTCCGCTCGCATGATATACACATGTTTTGTATCTCCTGCATGAAAACAATTTCAGACTAGGCTTGAATATTAGAGGCTTGCACAGTCTCGTATAAACATTACATTTTGTTTTTTTTTATTATGTACAAAATTATAGCTGGTAAAATATATGTTTCTTTTTTATTATTACTACTTATTTTTTATTTGTATGTAAGAGGAATCTTAAGTAATTAGTTATTTGTATACCGTATTCTATAAGTTAAGTTATGAAAAATGTTTCTTTCTTTAATTCAGTTTAGTCGCAAAGTTCTTGTCATTCAAATCAAAAGCGTATGATTGTGATATAGATTAAAAATGTTCTCAGTACGCTTGATTTATTTAAATAAACATAAAACTAACGTCAAAAACGTAGATTTAATATAAATCAGACATAAAATCAATATTGGTAAATATAAAGCCGCTTATTGGCAATCTTCAGATACAATGGCTGTAAAGACTTCAATGACTGTTAATGGGAAAACTTGGAGGTGCTAAGCGATTTCCATAAACGTTAATAGATCGACAGGTGACAGAAAAATAAATACTAATACAGAATGTAGAGGTGAGAGTTTGTAATTTGTTCTGAAAATATCAAATGAGTGGATACATACGCGATTCAATTGAACCTTTTCATGCGGCCAAATTGGTTTTCGTTTTTGGCCGTCGTAGTCGTGCTGACGAGGTGGATACTTGTTTTTTTTCGCCGCTCGTATTTCTCTCCACGTAGCTCTCGTTTTATGGGTCATGCGACTATTTTTAACGGACGTATGTATGTACGGTGTTTTCATTTTTCTCCCGGTGATAAATTGACTCCACGCTCACGATGGATGATCATCTTTTTGATTCACTAGTTGTTTAGTGGCGCTTATAAATTTTCTTGCTCGATTTATTAAGGCTTAATAAAAATAACGTAAACGTTATTTAAAGTTATGGAGCATTAATATTTTATATTTTGTAATATTTTTTATTTTTATGTATTATATATGTTTGTAAGCTTTTATTATCACTATAAGTAATTAAATCAAACTTGTTATTTAGGATAAAAATAACAATAAACTGTGAAAATCATAGTAATATATAAGAAATGTCTAAAATCAACGTCTGTTATAGAAGGATAGCAAAAACTCAAAAACGTACGCGTCCTTCTCAATTATGTTTCTATTAGACCACATTCAGACAGAACTAGATTTTCCACATACCTCAAATTCAGACTTATTTATATGCAAGGCATAGTTGCACTTCGAATGCGCCGGCGCCTTCCGATTTATTAGTTTAGCGCGAAGTGATTGGATGTACGAGCCACTCTACTCAGCACGTGACTCGACTGCGTCTAGGTGCTAATGCTACACGCCTTCATCTAAAGCTTTCGTTTAGTTGCTGTTCTTGGACGGAATTTTAAAAAGGAATCTATGATTTAATTCAAACCCTTCCGTGAGCTTCATTATATAGGCGTTACTCAAAGCCATGTTATTAAAATTCAAATGTTCTTTAACATTCAATTCATATTGAAATTCGTCGAAGATATTTATTAAGTTTTATCTTTAACAAAGAATATTTCTTTTTTCTATCGTTTAATGTTGATGCCATTTGTCAAGATGTTCGCTATCTCGCTATCTCGCATCTTGTTCTACAAATTGATAAGATCAAGCTCTCAAGTAAGGAAGGGTCGCAAGTCGTAGGACCCGCTTTATGCCGTCATTAGACGACTTCCCATCCGGATCGCGATTTGTACTTCGCTTGTACAACTGTCTCACACCAACCCGTTGCAAAGTTCTTGGTGTTATGGCAAATTTATGTCAGGTATTAATAATTTACGTTAGTTGTAGTACCGCAAGTTTGTTCATAGTTCCGCCTCCAGAGTTTGAGAGTTTGGGATGTGGCGCTGACGGCTCTTTCACTAGGATTAAATATTTATCCAAGTTTAACAGTAACTTGATCGTTGTATATCAATGTTACTTCTTGACGTTCAATTCTATTACAGTTAAAAGTGAATAATACAAATATTTGAAAGATTATTATAATATGAAACATTTGAGACCTGCGAGATCATATAGATTTCTTTTATTTTAAGAACAAGGGATGTTTCGATCTTCGTCTCACGCAGCCGAGGGATAAACCTCGCTCGAACTAACCGGGGGTTATTAGCTAAATAAATTTGCTCACCCAATATGTTCGCTAACTCGATTTAATGGCGATAGAATTGATTCATTCAATTACGAGGAATTTTTAGTGCCCCAGCGAACGGGATAACTTTGTTTTAGGGGTGATGTACGGGGGATAGTTTTCTCACGAGTCGCAACGCTTATTGATTTATGTTCTTTATGTTTGTGTTTTATATTAAGTACTTCATTTCTTACATTATTATTTTTATTTTTAATAAATTACGTTCTGTTTTAAGTTTGATTTTCATATTATAATTTTATATCGAGTAACATTTTACATGTAAAATAGATATTTATATAGTAATATAGATGAAATTAATTGAAAAATATCTATAACATACTATGTATATTTACGTGAACGGACTAAAACGTTCCGACACGGATTTATGTACAACGTCAGCGTCCAGGGCCATTAGGGCCTCATGTCTGGGGGCTCGGCATCTGCCGCTTGTTTCAGTTAATTTATGATCTGCCCTGACAAGACAACCTGCGTTATAACTATAGGTATATGTATTACCTACAACTGATAACACCGTTTGTGGCAGGCTTATTAAGAATTGTATGTAGTTATATTTCCCAAATATATTCTAACATATAACTATGTACATCTTATACATATATTCTTTAGTGTTAATTTAACATAGAAAAATTCATTTCAATACCTAGTTAGGTAGATTTTATACGTATATAAAGGATTATTGTTAAAAATCTAAGCAAAACAAATGAACAAGCAGTCGGACAAAGGTGTCCAAGGTTTAAAACATTATATTTTTCAATAACAATTGTTAACGGCATAATCACGATACAATCGCCAGGGCTCCGCTAATCCAGATTTATTCGAGCAGTCGGATTAAGGTGGCGTGAATTACATTTATAGACCATAAAGAGTGATCCGGTGGCTCGCACTTATCTCACAGATATACTTATGATTTGGATTTGCTGGTTAAAGATACAGGGAGTTATAATTTATATACACTCGTCTATCATACTATAATCATATATAAAAATTGTACTTTCGTCAGTGAATTTTTAACTTATTTTTTATATATGCATCTTAATAACTTGGAATTAATATCGGTATAAACTAATTAATTTGAAATTTCAAGAATATGCGATTATTATGTATAATAAAACTTAATTTTTTATTGTATAGATTGATAATATAAACATCCTGTATGTAATGGCGTCGGTAGTTAGCAGTGCGCGCAAGCATCTTGTTGCTCGAAAGTTACGATACTCCCACGCACGCTGAACCTTCCGCCACTGAATACTCCATTCAATCACCTGCTTTACTTTCTTTACTTTATAATGATCACTAAAATATTATCTTACTTCTAAGAAATACTACTATTACGACCCAAACTAAATGATAACAATGAAATTATCAAATATGTGATAACAGATATTTACTTGTGAATGTTTATAAGTAATAAATACGGTGGGTTCGTCAATACGGATGCTTCAATGCAAACACTGTGATTGTCATACAATATAATATGTAAAGGGCCTATAAAAACAATGTAGGCAGTGTTGACCAGCGGCGGGCTCGTTTATGCGCTCGTAAACATCCGTGAAAGCCTCTGGCCATCCGAATTCATACAGTTGCATGACAGATCGTAGAGTAGCAGTTATTTATATTTAGTAATATGCGATGTTGTAGAATAACATTACCGGAACAACATGTACCGGAAGACACACAGACCAAGCCTACATATATACATATTTTTTTATTTATGAGATATTTGGACAGATTTTGTTATGATTTTTTATGTAATTTATTGGTCGTCTAGACGTCATTTGGGGTAACAAACAAAAATAAACAGTATCTTAAAGTGAATTATATTTTCGTATCGGCTTTTGGGATCCGTGGGAGGGGTCCAAATAGCGCGAATCTTGAGAATGAGGAAAAATAAAGAAGTTAAAAATGACAAGACGTTATTTGCATCCCACTAATGGCCGCCACCGTCGTAATGCGGGGGTAGAAGAACAAATATTTCTTTATCCAGTCACAATTTATTCTCACCCAGTTTCATTCGAAAAGTCAAATGAGAGGGGATTTCGAAAACTCAGTTTAGATTTCGATGTTATTTACGAATAATTTCTGTTGATTGTATTGTTTACGTGATTATTGGTTTTATATAAGCAGGTAATTTCTATTTCGCCAAAACAAACAATATATTTTCTCAAACGGCAGAGAAAGTGTTTGAAGAAACCTTATCTTAATAGCGGGCTCGTGCGATACAAGCCCACCTTCTCGGTTTATGTTTTTCCTGGAACCCTAGTTCCTCATACAAACGACTTTGACCCCTAACTTTTGCCTTCTAGAGATCGTAAAGTCGGACGTGCGAACACATTGTAACATTTTATAGCAAGAAAAGAATTTATTACATTTTTTCGGAATTATACGAAAAATGCAAATTAAAATAACTCTCAAATCCCAACTCAACCGTGTCGGAGCTTAATCCGCGAAGTGACAACGGCATTCTGACGAGGCGCCGGAGCTGGGAATTATTAAAACGAACGCCAACTTTTTCACTAAGCCCCGTCGCAAAGCCGTTTCAATTGCGCTGCGCTGAAGATAATTCCAACTGACGTCATCTTTTTTCAAATTCTCGACTCGGCTGCGTTTCTCTGTGCAGCAATTATAACATTTCCACCAACTAGGAAAACAGAAACACGTGAGAGAGAGCGCGTCGAATCGTACCGTTCGTAATTTAAATTTAGATGGAAATTTAATGATGCATTCACAAAGGGCGCTCGTAAAGTCGGTTGCGAGATATTTTTTACGAGGATCTCGCGAACTATTGCGCGCTTAACGACTCCGAAGCAAGATCGCCCTCTGCTTTAATGAGCGCCCGATAAACGTGTTAACTGCCGCGACCTTATTTTTATGTTCACGTAAATTTGCTTAAAAAACGGATTCATTACTGTAAAGGCGACATAGTAGGTTGCGGTTGTAATACGAGCCTGATACTGAGGTTTTTGAGGTCGGTCGTTGTTCCAGAATATCGTAGGTAGTATGTTAAGTAGAGTGAACGAGGAGCGGCGAGGTAGACCTGGCCATGTTTAATATATGAGGGCAGGCGACGCAGCGCGGGTAAACACGGCCCAACCTTCGCTCCTGTTGGCCACTGTTTGCTCACCGTCCTAGTCTCACGAGAAAATATGTTTGCTTTGCATACCTAACAGCAGTCTGCTTCCGGCAGAATATACCTGTTTGCCTTGACATGTTTTCGCAAAGATCCAACAAATATGTGTCTAATAAACCACTCATATTTTTGTTATAATAAAGTCCCTCTAAAATGTTATAACAATAGTTTATGAATTAATATTTGTTTAGAAGCTGATAAAAGTTAAAAATAGGATGCTTAAAATTTAGTTTCTTATATTAACAAAACATTTGTTTGTAACAATAATTTAAAAAAATATGTCATACTTAAAATAAACATCTATAATAATCTTAAAAAAATGTGCCTATTCACAAATAAATTTAAATATACTAAGATTCCTGTGAATTCTTTGTATTAAACCTAACGTCACTTGACAGGATTTTGGGTGATTTTCGCTTCTTATGTCAACTTTGTACTAAATACATATATTCCTAAAAAATTAAGTTTATAATGATTGTAGTGAATGTAGAACAAAAAGATATGAGCCATTGTATATAAAACACTAATAATGATTTTCGTTTCAAATGCGGATAAAACGAAATAGTATAAAGAATTTGTTAATATTAGCTTTTACACTATAAACGGAAATTTTATAAACATATATGTATAAGGTTATGTAATGGTACATAAAGATGGGAGTTAGCGATTTTATAAAATAATTTGTCTTTTACTTCTTATACAATATACATGATTGTTTATTTGGTTGCTTATTTTCTCGCTTAGAAAATCTATGGCAAATGAAACTCACTTTTCACTCATTTTAAAAGTTTTATGATTTTCTTATTCATACAGAACAATACACTTAAAAAGTTATAATAATAAAAAAAAAATACTTTTGTTTCAGTTGTTTTTGCATAAGTTTCAGACATTAATCTAATGAACGTTAGGTACTCTAATTCTTAGAGGAGATGTTTGATTGAAACGTATAACAAAATGGATTTTTGTCTCTTCAGATAGTTAGTAAAAATGTAGCGTAATTCTGTTAGATTTGATGCTAATAAATAATTACAATTCCGCAGTGGTCGTTAACTGGAACGCTCTTTGAACGCAAAACGTTATTTTAATCCAGCATCCGATGAGTGGGACTCATCATAAAATACAAGAGTCGTTAAAATTCCGCGATCGATATTAGAAATCAAAACCGATGTTTGTTGAAGTGCTGAGCTTCGGGCCGTAATCCTCTCGGCCGCGTACAACTCCACTTAACAAACGTATAAATAATATTCAAGGCGAGGGAACATATTCGAGGGTACGCTTTCGAGGGTAGTTTGACGGCGTAACGAATCGAAAAACCAAATCATCGAGTAGCACCCTACTGTACCGCTACATGATAGTTCATAGCTGGATGCGTGGAGTCGATGTTGAACAAACATTTATTATCTCCTACATATATTCGTAACTGTAATCGTTTGATCGATTTTATTCTTTATATTAAACTGTACTCAATAATATGGAAATGTTTAAAAATAGTTTTATATTCATAATACTATTACAAAAGTTTTAAGAATTGTTGATTTTAATTTAATGTAAGCTAATACGGTTCTTGAAATAGAAAAATGTGAAAAACATATGGTAATAATATAAAAAAGTTTTTTTTTAATTAGTACTAATAATGTTCAATTAGTTTTAAAATTATTTTTTATTTAATTGTCGACTCAAAGTTTTTCTATAGACTTGGATCTTTAGGGCTGCCCCTTAGCGGTCGGTCGAGTGTGCTTGCAGTAGTTTTTTATATATTTTAATTTTAATTTCATATCGGGCGCTAATGGCGGCCTCAGCCCTGCGTACCGAATCGCACCGAGGAAAATGTATTCATAGCGTAATAAAACTTAATGTAGCGAGTGAACTAATATTGTCTTATTCAATATTTAATTTCAAAATATGAATTTGAACGAATTTCGCGATTCATAAATTTTATTGGTGTTTGAGAGGAGGATGATGTATCGACTGTTAATATAATTTTATGTTTTTAAGAATATCTTTTTGTGACAAATAAAAGGATTTATTGACCTTTAATGACATTTTTATTTTATTTTACCTTTTGTCTGTATTTTTAAATTTATATTTAAATTAATTTGAAAATATTTGTTTATGTGACTTCTGAGAAAGTAAGGGTATTATTGGTTTTAATGTATCTATTATTTATATGTAAACTAGATTTTGATAACGAATTTTGAACAGGTTAGCATATTTTGATTATGTTTTACTGACTGTGCAGTGTGAGTGAGTAACTTATATCTTATATGTAATTCCCAGTGACATATCTCTGTAACTTTAAAACATACATTAAATAGCTATAAGTGATATGGATCTCGTAGTGTTTCAGTTAATTCGACCGGTCCCCCTCACGAAGTAAACATTGGAGTCAAATCAATGCCAAGTTAATCCGTTTAGGTGCGCGAACCCACTTGATTAAGTTTAATTTATTTTAAAAATCAGTACGGGAGCGCCGTCGGCGTCGGTCCCTCGGAATACATTATTTAGTGTTTTAGAATAATTTTCAAATTCGATTACATAGGGCCGGGCGACCCTCGGTAAGTGGGTGGGTGGCTATTTACCCAACACGGCACCAGACGCGTGCGATGATTTGAATACGAGCACGTGCTCCGGCCCTGGGGAAACAGCCGATCATATTTCAAACGTCACCAGCGATGTCTCACTCAGATACTAGCGATAAACGCCCAGATACAGCCAAGGGTGGAGGTCTCCGAGCTATTTTTTACATCCCGATTATCGCCTGCGTTTGACACCTAGATATTACTTTTCGCTTTATGTAAAGGCATTTTGCGCTACTCCTACTCGGGAGGTGCTTTTGAAGTTTATTGACGTTCCATTTCAAATTTTCTATATTATACGTTAAATTTGAATTATATTTTACAGCTGTATGCATGAATGTCGTCTAATATTGGGGCCAGTCAGTCAGTGGTAGCATATAATCGGTGGGAGTGGTGGCGCGTGGTAGTCGGGCGTCAGACACGTGTCGCCCCGAGCACTATATTACCACTGCGACCACTGCTTCTGTACTGCCATCTCCAAAGAATGTGTAAAAACAGATATGACACTAAAATCACTAATAAAAATTACCTAACATAAAAATAAAAAAACAATTAACGATTAAAATAAACGAATAAGGCTCAAATTATAAAGTTTATAAATTACCAAAAAAAATGCCGTTTTTCATAAGCAACGAATAAACGGAATATATTATATAAAGATATAAAAAGTTAAAATTATATAATATTTTTTTATTCCAAAGACATATTGTGTGCAATTTGCTATTCGTTTCTTAACCGATTTTGGTCATCAATAAGATTATCACAGAAGAAAAGTTTTCATATTCCATAATTGTCTTGAAACGTTTCAATAAACGATTTTAATTTAAATTTTTACTAAAAGAGCGTATTTGTTGTATCAGCTGGCGTGACCTTGAAACTTTATAAATAATAAGTACTCTATTTGTATATCATTTTCAAGTCATTTTTCAAATTGTCCCTTCTGCTGTAAATTCTTTGACCCGTCACATATGACATTGATGCGATTGCAACTTCAGCAAATCGTCTTAATCCTCTGCTTATATCGGATTGGGATAAAATGAATTAATTTTGGTCCATGGTAGATGTAATTGCAAACACGGCTTAAAGTAAGAATCGTGAAGTTTTAATTTAATTTTATTAATAAATTATTTAAAGTCAATAGCTTGACAATGACATAATGTTTGACATTTAGTGACAAGACAGACATTGAGCAATAATTGATACGTGTACGAGTGTGTGTATGTGAGTATGTGTATGTTTGTGTGAGTCTGGTTGTGGACTAATCAAGTGTGATATTAAGCTTTATATACAAAAGAAAGTCGTGTTAGTTAGACGATTCATAACTCAAGAACGGCTGTACGGGTTTACCTGAAAAATGGTAAAGAAATAGTTTAGAACAAGGGAAAGGATATATTTTCATCCGATTGAAAAAGAAAGACAAAAACGTTGATCAAATATAAAATCTTATCTACTGTATTTATGGAGGAACAGAGTTCACCCAGACAGCAATACATTTCTAATTCTGAAACTAACGCCCAAAAGGTGGCGGGAAAAAGCTAGTTTTAATATAATGTATTGTATATTAAATGCATTTTCTTATACTTAATCTAATAAACTTTAACTATATGTTCTAAATTGAAAATGAAGTCAAAGGTTTCGCTTTAATTATGTACATATTATTATTATTCGTCTATGTTTGCTTTTATAGCAGTTACTTTGTAAGTATAAGTATGATTTGTAAATAGAATACTATGGATTGAAAATTCCCATCATTGGTACGGTCCACTTGGTAAGTTTCCCCTTTATGATGTCCATCAGACGGCTTCCGATGTACGTACGTTCATTGCGCTTGGATAATTATTAATTTATATATAAAATTATAAGTTAAGATCCAAGTTTATTCTATACTTCATATAGATATATCATAAAATGTATATTTCAATAGTTGGTTTTTTAAATTTGTTCTAATAAAGAGATAAATTTTGAGATTAAAAAAAGAGTTGTAGAACGGGATTATTTTAGAGAAAGTGTTTATAATTTACAAAGTAGCTTTTCGCCTCTATCTCCGAAAGTATTAGGTACTGCGTATAAAGTACGAGTAGTAGAATATATTTTTACCAACCATTAGTTTAAATTTAAATATATGATTAAAATGAAGTACGTTAATATATTTTATATATATGTAGTATTATTACTTAGCGAGGAAGAGAAGAATAAAGAAAATCAAAAATATCAAGAAATTCAATAACCGTCTCCAATTCATTGAATTGTCCCCAAACACAGAGAATACTTGACAACTATAAATAAATCCTTTTTGTTGCGTATCAATCTTATTTGTTTTAACATAAAGTATATTTTTAAATAACTCACACTCGCGTAAAAGTAAACCCGGCTTGTATGAACCCCCGAGATTGAGTGCGGGACACCACGATGGTCCGATTACTCGATATCTCGATACTGTCGATGTATTGACAACTTCACAACGATTCGATTTGTTTTGTTGACAGATCGTGAACTCGCGTCAAATCAACCTCAACATTTACATTCATTGCCTATTTTTTTTTAAGCAACTGCAATTTTATTTAAACAGTAATTTATATGTATTTTTTTGAGAATTTTTTTTAAACAATGTGAGTTATAAAATATTCCATTTGATTTCTAGATCGCGTCCGCCGTCCCCTCCTGTAAATCCTCATTTCTGTCTCAAGCCATATGTTGTGTCGAATTTATTATTTTATTATGTTTTTATTTACTATCCTCAGAGACGAGTGTTTAAGCCGACATTTATGATATTCTCCTGTGGTTACGGAGGGGTGTTGTTGATTCCCTATTGTTTCACTTTTACCCTTCGTGTGTCAGATTGGTTCAGTGCGCAGAAGCCATCAATTTTGTAATCATAACTTGACAGAAACGCTTTAACATTTATGTATCTACACGACGAGTTGAAACCTTTTGATTCATGTCATTATTATTTATTTTAAAGTATATAATTTTCATCATCAATATTGCTCTTCGTCAATACATTTCTTCTCAGCATCTCGGTTTTAAATTAAAACAAGAGTATCATGTCTACTAACTCTATGCAATATTTTAAATCGCTTCCATTGTGAAGTTTACAGATGAAAATGCTCCAAAGTGCAGCCTCCGATGATCCGCGTACGATATTATTTCTGTAATACAAAGCTTCCCATCAAATCACGCCAGCCGTGCCCGCGCTGAAAAATTAAAATTGGAGTTCAAATTGTATATAGGTACATCGGTCACTAATAGTAGCATCCTATATATACGAATATAAAGAACTTGTGACAATTATAAATAAAACAATAATCAATTATAAAAATTAATCATAAACTAATTGTTTTCATAGCTTTGTCATATTAATATCACTATTAATACCTAAGACAAATCTCAATATTAAATATATGAAATGCGTAAAATACTTAAAATTTAAAAAAAGAATCCTACCAACGAAAATTCCGGTATCCCAAAAACATCATCGGCTGATTACAAGATGTATGATATCTCAGTGCATTAGGAAATCATAGAGCTGTCACATGCAGAAAGGGAATGAATATATTCATTCATTCATTCATTCACTCAATCATTCATTCCCGCTGATTGACGCGATCATGTCTGAGCAGCGCAGCAGGGCTCCTCAAGGGTTATCGAAACCAGTCGGGGTAAGATTCCAATAACGAAATGACAATCAATTTCGGTTTTTTGAGAGTATTAACATTTATATTCGGACTTTTCGACTATATTATTGGTAGATATTAAATTATTTCCTTCGTTATTATCTGGATAATTTTAAGATCACATCAATATTGTCATAAAATTAACCTATTATTTGTGTATTTGAGCAACGTACATTCGCTTTTTAAGATAAAAAAGTCGTTTTAAAGATATTGCGAAATCAATTTTGTTAGTTAACCCAAATATATATTCTTCATACACTGATCCTAGTTTGATAAGTGTCAAAAATTCTTATTATATGAAACACTATAGGACATGGGACCTTTAGAAGGGAGATGGATTCGATAAAACATACTATGGGGTAGGTTAATAGATGAAGACTTATTTGAATATCGTCCTGAGACCGCGGGGGGCGGCGTAAATTAAATTGCGAGTCCTTCTGTTCAGGTAATTTAATGCAGATATTGTCAACACAATGATTTTTATGATTAATAAATTAATTGAATTCTGTGTCATGGATATTTATTTTTGTAATGAAAACGGTCTAAACATATTTAAATCGAATTACATGTATGGCATAATTTTTCATACATAATAATTACAATATCTTGGTTGGTTTTAAAGTAAAAGATGAAGAATTAAATCATCTGTATTAAATGATTGTTGATATTTGTGGATGATTCAGAAATAAAACTTGTCGGATATAAAAATGCACAAAACGTATTTATTCAATTAATAGAAAATTAGTTAGCGACACCATTTAAAGAAGTGAAAAAAGTAATGTCAACATAACAGCAAAAAGGATATACAACATAAAGAAAATAATTAAGGTTGCGTTCACATTATCTAACAATGATAAATAATGATTATTAATTGAACATTATTAATTCTGGGTCAACTTGATGCACGCGTGAAAAATGAGCTACCACAGCGATACTGTAGTGTGAACGGACACCTAATGAACCAGAATGTGATAGTGTGTGCACGCGTCCTAATATTTATACTAGGTACAAAGAGTTTAAAACAAAACAATATACTATTATACTATAGAGAAGTTCCTGAAAACTCAGTATTATAGATCTTAAATAAATTTTTATTCGAGAATTTTAGACGAAAGACAATAATGAAAATAGAAGTCTTATTTTCAGTTAAAATTATGGGAATTATATTCAATAATGACTCACGAACATTGCAAACAATATATTTTGCGTATATATAATCGAAAATATATGATATAGGTCGGAAAGGACGTGGGGCTGACAGTAAAAATTGTCAAAATCCCGGCGCACATGAGCCAATAAGCTAAATTGAAATACCTCCTACGAGTCTTTCAGAGTAATTGGTTGACGGAGCTTTCCCAGGACGATTAGGGTTGTCGTCGACTTATTTTTGTATGCAACATAATACAAATTTTTCAAAAAAATTATTAATCCTTGTATTGCCTTGTCATATACTTCGATATGACTTTCCATTCAAACGAGTTTAGACAGCTCAAAACATTAAAATACGCGTGATTTTATTCGAAACAACTTATAAAATAAATAAAATTTATATTATAATAAAATAATTTATTCAAATAGTTTTTCTTAAACAGCGTCTTATAAATGATATCTAAAGCCATCGTTCAATATTGAACCAATCAATACAAATACCGGTTTATCTCATTAGGGGAGTCAACAAACAAGCAACTCGAGGCAATCTCGTCGACAATTTGAATAGGAATACCTGACATTAAAAATATAGGATCTTTCAATAGCAAAGGACATTCAGTTTCAAAGTCCGGCATTCATTTGCTGAGTGAACCTAAACACGCTTTTGAACAACTCAATAAGTAGACGATTCGCGAACTTGAAAAGGCGAACTTTACATGCCATTTGTGTTACACTATTCAATTTGAACGTATCAAATTTATAAATTAATTACCAATATTGCTTCGTACTATATCGATTTTTATTATCATTTGAACAATAAATATATTTAAACTTATGTCTTATGACAATCTAGACATTCTAATCGTATTAAATAATTCATCATATATGTTCTATATGTTATATTTTAAGTATATATGATAAAAGGGTGTGCATAGATGCATTGGCGCGGTCATAGCCCAGTGATGTGTGTAGTGACGCTTCATCACGTTCCGGTGGCTTAGTTATTGATACTCATACTTCTTTGACTAAAACCATAAAGTTAGCTATTCATTAAACAATGAAAACATTATCCACTTCTAAGGAAATATGTATTAATATATTAAGACGTTAAAGCTCATGTTGATGTGATATAAAAATGTATCGTAAAATTTCAATATTAAAATACATTTAAAGCAAAATTTATTTCGCAAATTCGATGTATAACAATGTGTTACATCAGAAGAATCCCTCGTTTCGAGTCAGTTGATTAGCTGATCGTAATTATTTCTCGTATCAGGGGATTTGTATAATCCTTATTGGCCACTGTTCGATGGAGTGTGGCCGCACGTGTCGCAAATGTAATGGCTTTTAGTAACCATCTTGAGGTCTTTGATGGATTCCGGGATATTAATATACGTTTAGTGAAATATCTCCCCGCTTTTACACTTAATGATTTGATTTATTCGATACGTTTGATAATAATATTCAATATAAATCTATTTACATGATCTTTACTAATGATTTAGTTATGTGTAAACATCTTATTTATAGATTCTAAGCTCTAAAATGCACCAATTATGGTATAAATTAATTTATAATTGGTCTTGTTTGAAAATATCTTTTACGTGCAAGTAACAGAGCTGGAGTGAATTAAAAATTCGCCAAGCAAAAGGGAATTATAGTTAGCAGCCGGGCTGAGGGCGGGCGATAACACGACAATGGGATTTTACCGTTCGTGTCGACTGGCCGATGTTTAACCTAATTATTACTTACTTATTTTTTAATAGCAGGCTATTAACAGCCACTTGGATATTACACGTTTTTTGGATATGTGGCTAGTTGAAAGAGATTAAGGAATATTTTGTTTAATCTGATATATTTGTGCGTAGGTTGTCACCTATTTAACAATATTATGATAGTTTTTATACAGTTTTTCTGTATGCGTTTTAAATTATATTGTATAAAAATGACTGTCTATAATATTTTTGTTTATTTATCGTAATTACGCATGACCTATCAAGCAAACGAATTCAGATCTTTGGAAGTGATACTATAGGTAAAACGAACATCCAACAGAAAAGTATATTTAAAACAAATAAATATTCAATAAAAAAAGAACTCTGATGAACCCATTTCATATATTAAAAGGAATTGATTAATAGTCAAGTGGTGCGGGCACCGGCAAAATGTTTTCTCATTAACGTCTCCTCTAAGATTATTTCGCCATAAGCCCCCACCGCATTACTAATCACTGCTTCAAACACTCGCGGCCCCTAGTGGCCGTCGAGCGCACCAACCCTCCCCCTGGCAGAATTTAAAACGTATAGCACACACGGGCTTTTCCATATCAAAGTAGTAAACATGCCAAGATTTATGTTTTGGACATAAGGGAACCCAACGTTCATTCTCGCTTATACCATATCGATTGGTCCAATGTGAACTGATGAAACGTTTCCACCCCGAATTGTTTAATTCAAATTGATGATTAAAACCCACTTTTAAAGAATACCTGAAAAAGTTAGTTCTCATAAGAACTAGGAGTTAAGCTACGAGTTTATCGGAACAATAACAACATCGCAACTGTACGGTAATGCTATTGTACAAAACGATTCGCTTTTTACAAGGCACGCAGCCGTCCAATAGACATTTTCCGATGCTCAATTTTTATTCGTATCGCAGAACCAGCTAACTGAATTACAGGAACTATTTGCAATCGAAACTACGTACAAACGTTCAATAAAAGTGAACGGGGTGCTCGGAAACATTTTCTTTCGTTTGTTTCCTTTCACATTATCGTAGAAGGGGATGAGGCGGCCATGGAGCATGGACGTACGGGCTTCGCATTTAAAAGCGATATAAAAAACTTGGGCCTTTATTTCGCAGGATGACCTAAGTGGCCGGTCGGGACGTACAAAAACCCTCTTGGACTTACCTGTATTTTTCCACTTATTTATCAAGCGTTTTTTATATGGACGGCGTTTGTTAGTACCTGTTTTGTCTGTTTGGGAAGATCTTGTTTTTTAACGAGTACTTAGGGTCTAATTAAAAGGAAAGCTCCGCACTGACAGTCCGAGGCCTTTTGATGCCCTCTGTTATTACTTTACGTATATGAATTTTATTTGCCTGGATGGAGTTTGAGTGGCGGCGGCTTTTTATTTATAATTCGAGAAACGTTATTGAACTGAGTGGCCATTTCGAGTATGATCTCTTATTAATGTTCTTTCATATATATAATGCGTCTAATCGAACGGTGATTTTATGTTAAAGGAACCAAAAAATATATTTATTTTTTAAATTCTCAAGTGCTCTACCATTGTGTTCAGGAATGACTAACTTAATTAGTAGGAAAATGTAAGGACCAAATAATCTCTAAGGTGAATCACCGTAAAGTTAAAAAATTCATTGAATAAATAGTTTTGAAGATTAGCTTATATACTCATTGTTACTCGTTTTATTTCAAAATGACTACGAATGGATCGTGCACTTACATTTAATAGTTTGCATCTTATTATGAGGCTTTTAACTGTATGAGGGCTAGTACCATTGATCAATTCTACAAACGAAAGTTCGGGAAGGAAAAAGATACGTATAATAATGTTATTCAGGAAAGAAGTTATGTAAGTAAGGCGTTATTTTGTTTGTCCTTATTTTGGTTACCACTCAGTTTTGAGAAAATTATTATTGACAAGCCTGAATAGGTTCATCATAGAAAAGTCATTATAATTTTATAAATAACGATTAAAGGTCTCAAGTTAGAATTTGCACTACTTGAGGTTTTCTAGAAATGGTTATGAGTTATATTATAATATTTAAAAAACTACGAAATTAAATATCATATATAGGTATAATAATTTTGTTTAAATGCCTTATTGATATAAATTTTAAAATTTATAAGTATTCGTTAGTATAAAGCAATGAGCTCATTTTATATTTACACGACTCCGAGGCTAATGCCAGCGAATGCTATGCAAATGGTGCAGATGAGGTGTAATATTCAGTAATAAGGAAGGCATCATGGTCCAGGTAATATAAGAAAAGTCGAATGACACTAAACGTCAGGATGAGAATGACGTTCGCGTCACTGCAGCGTCATTACAAGTTTTATTACCGACATGACATATGGCGTAATAAAAATATTTATTTTAAGCCACGTTCGGAATAACTCGGAGTAATGAGAACACGTGTTCTATAGGAATATATGAGGATTCGATCGAATAGTTCTTGATTTACTGCAAGACTTTTGAGCGCACTAAATCATCTTTGTATAGAACTTGAGAAACTATTAACTATTATTATTGGCCAACTACGAAAGCCTTTTGTGTAGGATGACGAGTTAGTTATTTGTGACTTATTCGATTTTGTGATTTGCGTGAAAAAGTATAAATGCCTGTGCGAAAGAATTATTATAAAAGTTGAAATATTCTTTATGGAAATACACAAAAATGATTTGAGTTATAAGCTGGGGTTAACTTACATATTTGATATGTTTTTTCTAAGTTTTTTTTTAGAAAACAGGCTAAAACTTTGTAGACTATATTTTTTCTATATAAAGTGTTACGAATAATAAATTAATATGTCTTCACTTTTGTTATTGTGTTTAAAGCTCGTAATTTTTTCGGATTAAAATTTAGGACCATCATTAATCATATGTGTACCAAATTCGCACGTCTTGTCACATTTGTGCCAAGGTTGGCTATAAATTACCTGGTGTGGGGTTTTTTGTTTCAATTTCACTATGGAATTCGTATGGTTTATTTTGGCGCTTATGTCGAATACTTTTGGGCGATATTTGCTTGACTTTAGTTCGGTGCCTCGTTGTCTGGAGTTACGCATTGATGAAATATCTTTAAAAAAATCGATACCATCTTTGTTATTAATGCACTCTAATCCATTGTATGTTTTTTGAGTCTATTTTTTTTTCATTAAGCATGTTAAACATAACCTCCTATTTTCATCCAGATCTATTATAGTGAATTATGATGAAAGTAAGAACAATGGTGAGGTTTGCACGTGTAATTACGTAGGACGTTGACCCCAGCAACAAAACATACACAACAATAGAACACCCAGTCGCGGTAATGACGATAAATGTGACGTACTCAAATGTGAAGTAATATATTGATGTTAGATTTAAAACAAACAGCCTCTATTGTAGACAGCAAGGAACAAGGACTCGCGAACTCCGTAGAGGTCATTGATGGTCAATATTATTACAGGTTCGATCTTAGTTTGTTTGAAATCAAAATTGTCTTATATGTACAATTGCTAAACGTGAATAGTATTTTTAAGATCAGTTTTTATCGAATTAAAAGTAAATAAATCATAAAAATAATATGTTTAGCAACCGTAAGTCATGTCGAACATTTTATTAGCTATACAATCGTGACGTTTAATGTGAAATGAAATTAAAAACAAACCATTAAACCATTATATACGAGATTCCCTAACAAGGACGCTTCCCTTAACCGGATCGGGAGCACACCTGGGTACTCGAAATTTACCCTAAAAGGTCTCAAACGACATCTTTCAGGAGATGTAGGTCACAACTAAATGGATTGTCATTCAAAATAACACTTAATTGAGATCGAAATATGATTCAAAATTGATTAATAGCCAGTCTACCTTGATAACGATTGGACATAAGTCGTTCCGGAAGCAAGGCGAGTCGAGATGGTAGATTTTAAAAATGGAACGTTTGATTTGCATTTGAATAAGAGCCCCCAGCGACCCAGGTGCGCCCCGGTACAGTCGCGTACAAAGTTTTTTGATATTTTTTACAGGCGAAAATTAATATGTATGACCATTTGTAATTGGCGTTGTTTGTTCAATATGATTAGCATACGAATTAAACTTGATCCAGGAAAATTTAATCTAGTTGCAGGTTCGAAACTTCGGTGTGTTGATAATTTTTTTATAAACGAGTTTACAAAATTAAAATATTTGAATATTTAGTATTTATCATTAATTAATTGAAATGATAATATAAATGGAACTATTTTTTTATGAAGTGTACATTCATTAGGTCGGCAATTCTGTGTGATTTTACACACATGACAATAATATGCATAAGAGCCGTAATAACACGTGTAAGAAATAACTACCAAGTATGGTGTTTCTTATTTGAAGTTACTTTGGTTTGAAGGTATATATGTTATTTAAAACACGCACACACACATATGTGTATATGTATGTTGAATATTCCTCTTTTACTATGGTCCTGTTAATATTTGGCGATTTATTTTAGACGACAAGATATACATATTTTACAAAAATGTCAGTAAGGTACTTTAAAAAATACGACCAAATCTAACCAATTCTGTCTTACAAGGCGGCTCGGCGCGAATCTTCAAATACATACATGGGTACCATTTACCCTTAATATTATATTACAGTTTTTATAGCCCACGATCCTTGGCAACGCAATAAGGCGAGCATGTTTTTTAGTCGAAGTGGTCTTTGAGGTTTGCTCTTCATTGTTTGTATTATATTATCGTCACGAACAAAGGCTGCGTAAACGGTAGCGAGTTATCGGTGCCTCTGATCGACATCATATTTTTTTTTAGCTGAAAATAGATGCTTCTGTGCGGGTGATATGTGATATCAGATTTGGAATTCAAAACGGCATAACCATAATGTTCAACAGATTTAAGATTTTGTTTGCTTGGTTTTCATACTAAATTTTTATTACTAACGCCTGATAGTTCGTAATATTGGTGTTTTTATTAATTAAGATAAATAATTATCTGTTACAGACTATTATTTTATAACTAACTAGCTTTTACCCGCGACTTTGTTCGTTAATTTCCTAATTACAAATGTCTAGTTGACCAGGTAAACTGTTTCAATTTAGAGCCAGTAAAGAAATAGATTTCGGATTTTTTTGGTCCAACGGATTCAAAAGTATACCACGTAATTTTCCCAGTTCTAACTTATCTCTTCACCAATTTTCAGCATAACTCGTAAAGCCGTTCTTGAGTTATAAATAGTGTAACTTATACAACTTTCTTTAATATATAAAGATGTCTATAACAAAAATAAAGTGTACAATACATATGCCGAGGTTAAATGTAGGAACGTTTTACACAACGACTTTAGAGTTATTAAGAAGAAAGTACAGTGAATGGAAACTGAAACGAAGTTGCGTCACGGTCAAGTGACACGTGAAACTCAATTGTGAAAGTTTGATACTCGTGAGGCTTGGTAGCACTCGTGACTACGACTTATTGTACGATCCATTCAGAACATTAGAGTCAATGTACGAGAATCACAAAAATGTTCATTCAAAACTTAGCCATGTACAAGATAATATGTCTAAATCAATGCTACAGCGGGTAGTGTTATAACACAACCGGGGACTTGTTACCGCGGCGCCGTGAGCCGTGAACGGTTCAACTATTGACCTCGTTAGTTCGAACAAAACGCAGCCACCACGTAAAACAACCGCGCCACTTGACGTTTGCCTTTTCCTCTCAAAAATAACTCATCTCGCCTTTCACGAGGTGTCATTAGAGCGTCACCCGCCCCCGCCTCCGCCTCCGCTACCGCCTCGACACCCGCTCCCGCTACAGCTCCGTTAATGACGCGCCACTCAGGTTGTTTTTTACCTCATTAACAAAATGCTTTTGCGATTAACATTCGCGTTGCGATTACTGTAAGTATTGCCGCATTGTGGAGTGGGGTCTCCGCGCTATCATCTATGAATGATGCTGTCAAATTAAAAAAAGCCTTAGATGATTCCCTGATTTTTCGGTGAATGCAAGTTTTTGTGAAGTGTTAAGTGTACTTTAAGATAATACGATATAAAAGGAGCGATCTATTAAATAAAGTTTTGATATTTCAACGAATTATCCGGTGTTAAGCACACATAAAAAAAACTTAGAATAATTAATAAGAACGTTCTTAATGAAATTCGTAGGTACCTTGCACCTTTTATCTACATTACATTTTTATACACAATACGAATAAAAAAATATGCAAGTGCAAACAAGATTTGCGCAGTGTGGGTTTCGTACTGGGAAAATTGGAATGCCTTATTTTTACTGAGAAATATATTATCCTAATTTAGAAAATCTGAATAGCTTCATAGGTTATTTCATGACTATAAAAAGTATTGATGATTATAGAACAATGCAATATTTAAAAATATATATATATATATAATATAAAACTAAGAAAAAACGATCTTATTCCAATGGAACTACCCTTTAGTTGACTTTAGCTTATGATTAAAAGTGACTTAAAGAAAATAAATAAATACATATATTGAAATGTACATATAAATAATAATACAATTATTATTTCATGGTTTAACTAATTATTGTATGTACATATGTGTGTTACATTCACGATGTCAGTCATTGTTAAAATGGGAAGGCCGTGCGGGAAGGCTGCGGAATGAGAAACAGTTTTGATAACGTGAATACAGAACCCTAACAAGTGTACGAGTAGGTACATTCACGTTATACGTATATTAAAAACGCAGCAGAAATGTTCTCCCAACCAAAAATAAGCGCACATAATGAAGAGTCCTTATTATGGGGAAAATATTTCTTTCAAGAAAAAATGTGTGGACAATAATTTTTGATTTTCCTCAGCCCTGAAGCGGGTGACCTCCGTTCTTTTAATTACTGCGGCCGGGCGGGCGCCTCGAGAAAATATTTAGCTACGTCCGCGCCACTCGTAATTACTAATGAGCTTATATTTCATCATATACTCGCATACAGAAACTAGAAAATATATTATATCAAACATATGCAACGCATTATGGTAATGGATTAATTAATAATTGTGCCGCAGCGTTTTGTGGTCTTGCCGTTTGTGCGAGTTTTGCATATGTTTGGATAAATTTTGATAAAAAATATTCATATATTTTAATCGCAATAAACATTGATGAATGTTGTGTTTATAGCTTGAATACTAAGTCATTTTTAAGGCATTTTGCAAGTAGGCTGTCTTCGTTGGGATGGCGACGGAAAAATAAGAGGAAGTACTCCGGAGCAAATTAGAGAGCGCCTTCCGCAATAAGACTGGACCCCGCGCCTATTACCGAGACCATATTGTAGTATTATTTTTTCATCTGCTGAAGTTTTCTTTCCACATAAATTTATTTTTTTCTTTTTATTTATGTACGTGTTTGCGTTTTATCTTCGCTTTATCACTGCTTCTTTATAATTGAATTAAATTTTGATTTGATAGTAATACTGTCGTAAAGATAATTATGATGGTCAACAAATCTACGTCAAGGACCATAAATACAGTCCAAATATATTTTATGAAATAAATAAGATAATATATCTTCAAAGAGCTACGAAGTTGCTATTTATAAAACAATTATGATATAAATTCATAGCAACGAAGCAAAATAATTTAAATATAAATATTACATTTGAGAACGGTTAATTGGTGCGATTAGTTGTTCGCGGAAGCATAATTCATCGATCGGGCCTCTTCGCATTAATTTCATAGCAATTAGTATATACGAGCAATTCGACAATTAATTGGTGCAAAAAGAGACGGGTGCCGCAATGGGATCGCAACGGAATCGCGGCGGGATCGCAGTAAATCACATTCGCACAATGACGGCAGGTGGTGGAAGCGCACGATAATGCTCACGTTTAATTACGCGGAATAATTAGTGAACGGAATATTTTCCGGGCCCTAACTATCTCCGCCGTCTTCCGGCGATAACTAGGCGGTAATTGCGGATTAACCTCACATTCACAATTTAATAGGTACTCCGCGAGAGCCAGATCCAACCCCAATAAAACTATTTGTTTAGTGACGTCGAACTAATCGACTACCGGAAAATATTATGATGATGTTCTTGACGTATCCGAGTAATGTAATGCAATAGTAAACTCGCAGACTTTTTAATTGCGATTCATCAAAAAAAAAGTATTGCAGCGACTTTCAATAGATATCGAGGAAATTTAATATTAGAGAGTGGGCGATGTTTTCCAATATTTTAAATCAACCCGCGCTCGGCACCCACTGGCGATTGTTTTAAATCGTATCTCGTGTCTCGGAGGATTTTCGCAATATTGCCGATGCGATGTCGGGGCACGTGCTGCTGATGTAATTTGCGCTTTATGACACGTGAATAATTCGTGATAATACCCTCCCTCCCCCCTCCACCCGCTCCCCCACAAACCCCCCGCCGGTGCCCGCCACTCCGCCGTAACTACGACAACGTTTGATCTTCCTAAAAGAAGGTGAAAAAATAATAATATAAGCGCATCTGACGCTCACCTGCGACAATTCGTCCGAAGTGTAGTTATTGGCTACCGGGGGTGGCTAGTTGAGCGTGAACTTTTGATATCGGCGCGAAATATTAATTTCTCAGCGCCAATAAACAGCGGAGCGTACGTAATGCTGGCAAATTAAGCTGAGTGCCTTTAATAATATTTTGTAGGAAATTTTAATTATGGAACGATATTACCTCGTAGAGGCGTCGATGGAAATTGTGCGAACTAATTAATTTTCATATTAAAAAGCTTAGAGACTGTGCAATATTTCATGGGACATAAATTAAACATCTCTGTCTTTAGAAATTGTTTACTGATCGATATTAAAATATGTTTATTTGTTGGTACTAAGTATTTTGTTTTGGCTTACATATTGTAGTTCATATTTTTGATAAACATGAATATGTTAAGGATAATTTTTGTACAGCGTACTCATTAAAGTAACATGTATGTTTCTTTTAGAAAAATTGCAATAAAACCTCATTCTAAGTTAAACATTTTTATTTAATACTAGTTTTTGCCCGCGACTTCGTCCGCGTTAATTTCGTCATTAGTAATATAGGTATAGCTGACCGGGCAAACTCTATTCCGTCTTCAATAACCCGGTATTGGTACATATTTATTAAATTTCTACTGTTTCAATCGAACAGAATGATTGACATATTAGTTAGTTGTCAAGTCTAATGTCAAAAAATCGTTTGTATGGGAAATGGAAAAGGGCTGTTTTTAGGGTTTTCCCGGTAATTTTTCCAATTTTTCTCACCTTTTAAACCTTTCCTGGACTTCTAGAAGTATTTCAAGACTAAAATTAGCCAAATCGGTTCAGCCGTTCTCGAGTTTTAGCGAGACTAAGGAACAGCAATCCATTTTTATATATATAGAACATGGTCTAGTATACTCTATTATTCAAATAAGTGAAATTAAATCTTTGAAAGAACTCCTAAAATAACTCAGGTGTCTGTGTTCAAATAGCGTACTTGTATCAAATTTCTCTTTATATTTTTCAATAGTAGGGTGAATATTTTTATAAATGCAATCAATAATTCCAAACTATATATATATTTAATTATTGTAATTACTATTGCATCAAATTTCAACTCTAGAACAACTCTATTGAGAAGCAATTACCAATATTGCTCGGTACGGAGGGCGCCAGATGGCGTTAGGGTGATCATTTAAAAATCACTGCACATTGTTCTGAGCGCAACTAATTGTAGGGAAAGAGGGATGTACTCGGACTAAATTATTTTCTAATAAAATAGCATTAAATACAGCCATTGTTTTTATTATAATTTACAAATTATAACCTAGAATAAATATTGATAAAGTTACGTTTCTTGTTTCAGAAGATCAATTTGGACGCTTCAGTCATGTGAGTAATATAAATATAATTTTGTTTTAATATTAATAATTTTTATATGATGTTGCAATTTTATAACTCTTATAAGTGCCTATGTGTAAAAAGTACATGCTGAATCATTAACGCCTTTGTATGTGTTTTTTATACACGTTTAGAATAAAAATATGCTTCTTATTTTCATTTTATATTGTAAACATTATTCACATTTTTTTGCCTTAGACATATACTGCTTATAATTTGTTGTTGATTTTATTCTTTATATAGTGGTGTACTTGCATTTCTTTCTTTTCTTCTTACCTTAAGTTGTTTGGAAGGATTTGAAACCGAAACTGACAGGTCAATGCCGTCATCCTCAATTGATTCATACAAATTGAATCGTTGAATCAATGTGCTATTTCCTGTGAATCAGATTCATTTCCTTTTTACCCGCTGCTGTTCATTTGTCAATACATTTCGGCGATGGAGAGACCTTTAATTTGTCGATTGGTTTTAATAATGTTGAGTGTTCCGTGAATTATAGGAATTAAATATACGTTATGGGAAAATGTCACTGATTAATATTCAAAGATTTGATAATAATATGCTATGAAAATATTTTAAACTATATACTAATATCAAATTAGTATATAGTTATGATACTATTTGACGTAGGTATTCATTTAATTCTATGAAATATTTACAGTAATTAGGCTATATTCATTTGATCTTATATGGGGAATATTGTAGCCTAAAAACAATAGTATACAAAATTTGATATAAAAATGTTATATATAGTTTATAGGCTGTAAAAGTTATCGTTCCACTCGGTGTAACAGAGTCCGCTTCATGCGTTCGGTCATCTCCAGATAATCTCAATCATAGTGAGAAATTCTCACTTCGCTTCCGCGCCATTGCCACCCGAATGCGTTTTTTAGCAAAAAGCTTTATCACTTCCGTGGGGACATGTGCCGTGGTAAAGAAATCATAGGTCATAGACATTCTGGAAGTAACATTACAATATATGTCCTGTAACTGTAGAAGTACATACTTGTATACGTACAGATAACAGCGATTTAAACGTATATACCTAAGCATATGCTTTGAAAATTTTAATATAACTAATTCAATAATCTTGGGTTCACTATAGTGCAATATCTAATTATGTTCTTAAAGAAAAAGTTTTTTGAATTATTGCCTTTGAAAATGTCAAACGAGGGAATATTTTGAGTAGCAGTTGATATATTATGTATTATGTATGCATATAGGAACTTCTAGTATTTCTATGAGATAGGTCAGCAGCGGGCAGCGCAGCAGAATGCAAGCAGTGGATCACTTTTATAGCCGGATGCCGTAAAATAAATGTCGTGGTCCATCGCTATCCATACTAATGATACCCCACATATTAGACAGCAGTAAACATTGTAATATATCTTACGTTTTATTCCTTAATATACAGTATATATAGAGGATAAAAAAATACATTAATAGGTCCTTATATGCTTCGTAGTTTTATGTAGTGAAAGTTGAAACTAGATTTTATGTGTATAGAATAAGAAATCATATTAAACTTTGTAAAGAAATTTAACCCAAAGATTAGATGGAAATCTAATAAGCATGATACTAAATAAGTATAATTTAAATGAAAGAAATAAATTCTGGTCTGTTTTCTGTAGACTGAGAACCAGAATGGGGATCCTTATCATTATTTAGTGGATTGCAATATATTGTGGACATCCGGCCATGGCGAGTAATACGCTCCCGGAACGCCTCCGCCAACCCTAGTATCCTGGGATACTGCTGACCGACTGTAATGCTAATGTTATGATAATGACCGACTTTGATTACAGTTTTGTTTATTATTACAGCTATTTCTTAAACATAATCTACATATATAGAAAATAAATGTCCATTATTTTTTTTCTTATGGTGGAGTTATTTCAAAAAATGCATCAGTATAGGCTATTTTGTTATTTTCTAGACGTAAGGGGAACCCTAAATAAATACATTCCGTGGTTAATCGACGGTGAATTGTGAGCAAAGAGGGGTCAATATCCACCACACATTACCAGATATTTGTTCTGTTGATGTTGAGATTAATTATTTAATGGATATAGCTATTAATTTGTACTAAGTAGACGAATATCGGAAATAAGAATGGAGACTTCATTAATGGAAGTAAAATATATTATTTCTTTAAACTAATGCATATACATCTTCAGTAGAACTGTTATATTTAATTTTAAGAGAAAAATATTTGTAAGTACATAGTAAAATAAGAAGAAATTTTAATGAGAGTATTGAAGGAAATTAATCTTTCTGAATGTCCTACATAGGTATCTACCTAGGTAAGACGAAGTATTGTATTGCATATATTATACATACATATATACATATGTATATCTAAGTGTGTTTTCTTTCAATACAAACTATGTCAACCCGAGCGGTATTCGGTATCAAGCCGTACCTCGACCGTGATTCGACTGTACATTGTAATTTCCGCCCCACTATTAATCATTACTTCGATGCTTTTTCATTATCATTACATACTCTCTGATTTTTATATTCATTAGACGGTTTGTTTGAAGTGTTCTAGAAAGGTACGTTTTTTAATCCATTAAATCTTTTCGGTAGGTAAGTCGTTATAAGAGAAAATACCTAATGAAATGAAAGAACATACAAGGTTAATAAAAGGACCGCATCGGCCATTTATTGAATTGGTTTTATATTTTTAATTAGAAAAATGCTATGGTTATTGTACGTACGGTATATGAGTGGTTATGTTTTTTTATTAGGAATTAGATTTATATTTTTAGATACAAACCACTTTTTTTTATTAAATTAATACAATAATAATACATCAACAATTTTATACGACGACCCTTCTGCTTTATGAAATAATGAAAACAAACAATAAATACGCTCTCATAGTTTTACTAACAATAACTAATATTGTTTAAGAGATTTTCATTTAATTGCATCAAATTTATTCTACTATATGTAGAGCAAACTTTTTAGAATTTGAAATAACAACGTGATTTGAAAAATTGTTACATATGAAGCTCGGGAAACAAAGGTGGTTGAAATAATTATATATATATTCATATATAACTTTTATGTATTGATTTGAAATAACATAATTTCGATCAGGACTTGTAAAAAAAGATTTAAAATGTCTGATACTATTTGATTTCTATTTAGTAGTACGTACGTAGTATGGAAACTAAAAAGAGCTCGTATTCTAAATTTAAATAATAAAAATCAAGCCAGGCACATATAATAAGTGCAGACCATAGAGTGGTACAACTAGAGGGGGCGAGCACGTGCGTGAGTAGTCGCCAGCTCGACCGCAGCCGCTGCTAATTGACTTATTGATTGTTCTCTTGTTTACTTTGCATTTTACAATATATTTTACGTCTTAGATATGTTACTACTCCTTTAATTATGCATGATTTTATTTCATAACACTATAATTACTGCAACTAGATTATATTATGAGGTTTTGGAGTTCGATGACTCTTTAATGTTTGTAATTTTGTCATTATTTGTATATTAGTTTTTATGTTTTCTGTTCTTAAATCCGCGAACATTAGTAAGAGTGGACTGTGGTACATCCAATAATTAAAATTAGTATTACTATGTCTTAATATAATTCATACTGTAAACATAAACAAATTACTTTACTTTAATCACAGTCACTTTTGACTGTTGCCCATTTTTAATGAATTAATTATTTTTAATTGTTGTTTATTGTTTATAGGAATGGTAGTGGCGATTGTAGTAAATAAAAAAGTCTATGTTTAGAATATATATGTATTTTTTATTAATAATTGCTTTAAACATAGTATGTGCAACATGAATGTGCACATGTGTTTTTATTATAGCTTGTTTAATTCGCTTGTCTAATTAACTTGATAATACTGTTCCAAATGCTATTGCTATAAATATTTTACAAATATATATCTACAGTCATATATCCTTTGTCTTTTAGGGTCCCATCAGTTGCACAATATAATATTTTCAGTTTCCATTCACTAAACATGTTCGAACAAAGATATTATTTATTTCATATCATCAAACCTACATCACGTCATACTATATTCCATCACGCCTATCACCAGCCTGAAACAACAGCCATAATACGCGTATCGATGTCGGAATGTTTAACGAATAATTCTTAACGGTCCGCAAACAGATCATTGTAGGTACTTGCATGTACGTACGTTAGTATGATTGATCGCATGCGGCATCACACAACAGAACCTCACTTCCTAATGACAGGCTTTTAAAAATACGATGCGATACTCGTCACCTCGGCCTAATGGCGTCGATATGTTACCGGCATCAATCCTCCATTCTGTACACGTCTGCGCCGCGGGATCTAATTAATTATGGTAATTAAACAGCTCGGTGTAGTGCGGACGTGTTAGTTCACGGAGTATTTACCATTCCTGACGTTTTGTCAGATAACTTCTGAATTGGATGAATCTTAGAAATATATATGGATAAATAAATTTATTGTCCTATTAGATAATGTAGAATAATATGACAAGCTGAGATCATAAAGGCTTAAGAACCAATAAGACTGATTCAAGTTGAATAACTATTAACAGTGATTTTTGAGACTGTTATTATCTGACTACTAAAAATTGTAGAAATCTTTTAAACTATCTGTATATATATTTCAAATATTTATGACTATTAATTAATTAAAAGATGAGTATAAAAACTGTTGCAATTTCAATATATGCCAAGCAAGACACTTTGTACAATGTACGAGGTTAGAGTAATTGTTGAAATGATTTCCGTTCTATTTCAGATAATGTTATCAATTATTATATATATGACTCATTTCATCCCAAATCATATGTTGGCTATACCAAAAATTAAATTAAAACTACTTTATTAGGAGAAACGAAAAGACAACAGAGAAATGGTAAAATCCCTACACAATAAACATTAACAATAATCTTAAAAATCATTCAAATATTCAGTTAACTTTCATTAAAAGTGATACATAAATTGGTTTTAGTTTAATTTTGTTTAATTATTATTAAATAATTACATTTCATAGTAGATGAAGGCACTATAATGTCAAATTGCATTTTTTTCAACTACTTTTAATTTCAGGAAGCCGTTTATGAAATTTTAAATTTTTACTCCATTGACTATAATTTAGATGTATTAATTTATGGAATTCTTATGAATATGTTTGAATTAAGCAAACGGAAAAATTTGATTCAAGAAATGCAAGGTTGTAAAAATTACAAAACATAGATACATATTCTTGGACCAGCGAAAACTATCGATGTTTTCTTCAATCGCTGTCGTTCATAATATGTACCACACAATCGCATTCCTGACGAAGAATGATGCTTTCGGCTGCTCGCGAGTAGGTAGTGCTTTGTTCGAGTGATTAAGTGCCTTACGTTCTTAAGCCCTTCGGCTAATGAGTTAAGAGTCAGTATTAATCATGATGACGAACCGGACCATCTGACGGACGGTGGGTGGTTTAGTTGATGCCTTTAAACTTGAGACGTTAGCGTAAGCGTGATCAATGACGTTTTCTTTACGTACGTGTTGAGATCTTCACAGATGAGTGGTGAATACATAAACTGTAGCGTTTTTATATGAAGACTACTATTTTTTTTATTAATTTAGTTAGATTATAGTTTAAATGTGTATCGCCACTAGAGTCTAATAATATATATGCAATTAATTTCCATTGCAACAAAGTTACAAATGAAAACGATATGACTATCTACTTCACTCTCTATTTAAGACACCATTAACAAAAATGTAAAAATAAAATTATCCAAACAAACTCTTAAAAACATCAAAGGCACTGGTTTTAATTTTAGTTGGCTTAGAAATAATACAATTGATTGAAATCCAAACATACAAATTTAACTTAGCCTGATGTTACAAAAAATATGTACGAAAGAAAAGTTGGTTTTGAAAATTGTTATCTTTGAAATTTATCATTGCTAGGTCGTAGATAAACAAAATTCATTTTTTAATCCCTAAACTAACCAGTCACAGCATATTGATGGACATAATATTTTCTTGATTCAAAGGTAGAAATCAAATCGTCATTAGTTCGCGTCAAGAGCTATAGACGTGCTAAGGTATTCAATGCGAGACGTGTCGTTCTCCAAGACACGCGGATGACTGATCCGACGCGCAAACTAATGTTCTTTTTTCAAAACCCTCCATTTTATTTTTTAAATCACAAAGGCAAAGACTCATAAGTTATGCCGACTTGTAGTTTTTACGATACACTTAACTTGGATTAAATGTTTTTCATTGGCATTCAATCGTGGAACGTGTTGGCATGTGACATTAAAATGAAAAATTAGTTAATTATTCTTAATCCAGCTGAATGCTTTGATAGTTAGCTTTGAAGTCGGATTGCGGGATTTTTTTTTGTTTTAATGTATATTCACTTCTTCACGATGTTCTTTCCTATAAGCTTTAACAATGGTTTAGTTTTTGTTTTTAAATGTACAGATTTTTGTGCTTCTCTTTTATTAAAAAGACAAAAGTATATAGGTATATGCGTGAAATTGCAGTCTCCGTAATTTTTTTTTTGTTCAGGTTTATGTAGTGCATTTTATTATGATAATAACGGGAGACATTACCCGTTTAGCTACGAATGCGCTCATTTTTCGCTGCATCCGAACTGAGGGTGAACTCAGGGTGTTTACATCGACTATGTAGTTTTAATACTTGATAATCTAAAAGATTATATATATGATCTTTAAAATATTTTACGAACGAAGCAATCAACAAGTATTAATTTAAAGAATGGCTTATGCGTTTTTTTAACTAAAAAATCCTTAAAGATAATTTTCAGCAGACCTTCAATACTCATAGTACCTATAAGTCGCTAAATATGTTTGCTTTATCTAATTATAGGACGTATATTTATCTCAAGTATCAAATCCTAGGTAGTTTCATAGCAGCTATACTGGTACAATAGTCAGGTACAAAGGTCGAATTGCCAGTGAATCCGCGCCATCTCGGCGAGCCAGCGGAAAAACTGGCGAATATGAATATACAGCTCTCAATACAAATTGAAGTGGTTACCTCTTAGATATTCTCATACTTTTTTGTTTATATTTAAAAACATTGTACTACTTTTTAAAATTTAGAACAAATAAATTATGTTCCCTTTTTCTATGATTATTAGGTAAATATATAACGCTATACTTATTTCAGGTCTATTTTTTATACGAAAAATAATATTGCTTACATTTCTTTTACTTAGAAAAAATATTTCTTTTACTTAGAATAAATATTTTACTAAAGTTAAAATATTTTAACTTGTGTGTTACCAGAGTTAAAAATTTGTCGTATCTATTTCGATTATATTTAATTATCCCTTATAGGTATCTATGTTCTACATTTAAAAATATATTAAACGGTTCAAAAATTATATTATTCCTTTATAATTAGTAGTTTCTAATATAATCTTTAATATTAAATTTGGGTGATATTAATTTTGTTGGGATCTATGTATCAATACCGTAATATATACGTCGAGAGAGGTATTGCCTTTGAGTCACTAACAAAGCCCTGTATACAAGATCAGCGTCTTCAACGCTATGCATTAAGTGTGTATATGCCTTGCTTCATTATCCACGTTGCTATTGGCTATGCGTATAGTCTTTGTACCATTGACCGTGCCACTTGTATTGTAATTAGCGTATGACAATTAATTAATAGCGAATGTACATGCTAAATTTCGGCCACAGACCATTATTATATAACTATCTAGGAATACAACTAAATTTTGTATTAAAATAATAAAAGCGTTGTAATAAATAGAGGTATAAGTAGCCCATATAGGAGTAAAAAGGTTATTATAATATGTAAAACTATTAAAATATATAAATATAAAGTGTCAAAGGGCATTAATTCAGAGACACCCAAACAAATGCTATGTGATTCACCTGTTGGTTCAATAGGTCAATGTTACAAGGAGTTTAGCGAAACAGACTTTTGTGGTTGAATGGCACGCAGAGCATTGTGTACGTGGACAATAGACAGTATGCGCGATTGGTTCGGATGCGAGTTGCGTCTCCGTTGAAATTGAGAGTGCTATACGAATACGAATATAGCATTGTGATAACGATTCTACTAGGTATTGTTAGTACAAACATAACAGTACCACTGAACAACAAGCGGTTTATAAATGTCTAAATCGGAATGATTAGGAGATTTTTTTTTACAAATGTAATTTTTAGTTTTTTTTTTTGGCGGAATGTTTTATTAGTTTTGTATACTTTAAATCCTTACTTCTTTCAATTATAAACATACAAAATTATTTAGAGTGTAATACTATAATGTATTTCATTCCTGAATATGACCAACTTGTACCGAGTACCTACTAAAATAAAGTTATGTATAAAGACATTTGTTTGCTTGTAAAACGCGTACCTACATAAAAATATTATTATAATTTTTTGCATGGACAATTGATTTGATGGATGAGAAGTAGGAAAGGATTAGTAGATGTCGATCCTATGAAAACATCACATAAAGCTGCAGATTCGAACACAAACAGTTATTTGTTATGTTCGGGGATAATATTAATAAATACGGCACCAATTCAAACATTTACCGAGAAAACACGCTACTGGTTAAACGGACAATAGCGGTGAGGTTCCTTCAAAACCACTTAACATGGGACTGACAGGTTAGTTCGATCTATACGCCCCCGGCCGGCAATTGGAGTTTTATATATTTTTTTTGTTGAAAATATGTTTTCTGTACCAGGGAGCAACAACGGCCAGAGATTCTCACGCTATCTTAACCTGACATTCAATTTCGCACTGCACTCAACATGATTAAAACGAGTTATGTAACACTTTAATAATCAAAAGAAGCCCTCTACGGAACATGGAATTAAAATTAGAACTTACGAAAACGTCACACTCGCTATATGAAAAGAAATGAAAGATTATGGCGGAGTTAATATTTTAAACGATTATGTAATGTAACATAATTAGAATTGCGAAAGTTATGAAACCTAACTTCATAATAAAAACGTGTTCCAAAACAGTTGGAATGAAAATAAAGTGTAATACAAAAATATGAAGGTGGAAGTGGACGAGACTGTTATGAAACGCGACGTCACAGACGGCTAATCGATGGAGAACAATGACGTAATGGAGAGGGGCCGGGCCGGGGACGGAGCTGGGAACAGGGCCGGAGTCGAGCAAATATTTACCCGGCATATGCTTGGTTTCTTTTCCTCCGCCTCATATATTTTTACTTGTAATGTGCCCCGCAGGCGTTCCTGTTTGTCCGAGATTAATTTCGCCCGCTTCGATATTGAAACGGCGGCTTTTTCATTCCGTTCTAATTAATTCCCCTTGAATCATCTAATGAAATAATGAACTTCTATTATATAAATTAAATTTGATGTCTGGTCAACAGTTTATTATATAATTAAAAATTTATATAATAAAACATAAATCGTTCATCATTATGTAGTAGCGGAATTAGATTGTCATAATATTTGTGAGTTTCAATATAGAATGTCATTATAATTGCGTCTGTTAACCCCAATGTTTCTAAAATCGAATAAAGTGCAAAATAAATTTTCCTACAACGAGGGGTTGTTTGAATTGCAGGTTTAATGAATTGCATTAATATTGCATTAACGGGTACTGCCCCTCTCACTGCAAACAATCATTAGAGAACAGCCAGCACAACTTGTTTGCTACACAAGATTTGTTTGCGAATACAAATTGACATTTAAAAAAACACTGTGTGATTCGCTATGTATATATTTTTTGTGTTCCATTGTTGATGTTGTAAACAATATGTATTTATAGAAAAAAACTCTTATAAACAGTTTCGAATCCAAAAACATTTATGAATAATATCTACTCACCTCTGAAAAAACTGTATCGACAATTTATATTTACCCAAAAATTGTGCTAAGATTATTTGCCACAAGTAATATTCTTCCGGGCGAACAAAACATTAGTAAGGTCAGGTGCTCGAATATAGCAGTTAGTAAGCCTCTGTTGTCTGACCAACTAATGCAGGCCGTCGCTACCGGAAAATTGGACATCGGCGTCTGTCCAATCACACGCGACACTCCACGCAGATTAGCATGCTCGCCCACTACCCACTACCCGCTACCCGCTACCCACTACCCACATACTGGACCGCTTCTGACACAACAACGACTTCACACTCGTCCGGCCTCCATTGAACCTTAAATCCGGGAACTCTCGCCACCTTCCGCAGATAAAACGGAATTGTACAGTGCAGTCACTATTACCCATAAAATTGATTCGGTCAAAGCGCTCTAGTATTGAAATCATATTACTGACCCTGCTGCTGAAATGACGGCAGCGCTACGAACATTTGTCTTTTGTTTGCAAGCTGAAATTCAAAATCATTGGGAATAATCTTCAGTGTACTAATATTGCTTTTGAGTTGAATGTTGTTCGTTATAATATTCCACAATAATAAAGCTGATAAAGAGTATATGTGGTAATTTGATTTTAGTTATCGGATAGTATGTTTTACAATCCATATCAATTTATATGTATCTAAACGTTACTGAAACAGCGGCTGAGAGTTAGTAACAGCATTGAAATCTTTATTTAACATTCTAAGTGCCGTCGGCGGCTTTAATTTTTTAGGCCCACTACAGCGTCCATACTGTATTCACCTCACGTTTCCACCACACTTACAGGTATGTACCTAGCTAATGGCGAGTCGTGCAGGCCAGCCATGTCAGATGTTGTTCTGACCATCTATATATACAAAATTGCACTTTAAGTCCTTGTAGCAGATATCAAATTTGAACTACAATTCTACATTGTTACGCCATTTTGTAAAATAAGCAAGATCTGAGAAGTAGTTTGCATAGTTATGTGTGCGTTTATTTAAGGTATATCGGTCGGTACAGACGACGGTGACGTGGGTACAGTGTTTAGAAGGTCGAATAAACGGATAACGTTGAGAAACAATATCATATACAATTTATCGGTGTACATAAGATAAGACATTAAGATAATAATAGTTATCTTCATATTTACTAGTCTAATTTATACATAAAATTTTAAGCACTAGTTTTTCATGTAAAATATTATACATAATGTATACAACATTAGTAACGTAAAACTCGCCCCGCTCATAATCAGTCGTTATGTACAACATTTGATAGCACGTCATCAACTACACATATCCTATTAAACTCGCACATTATTCGCCACGAGCGTTCGACATTCAGTACAAATTATGGAGGTTGTTGTATTTACTCCATTACCCGGCGAGGCCGGCTCGTATCAAGTATTTATAGTGTTTGAGGCGCTTCATAAATATGCAGCGGTAGGCTCTCGCCTTCCCGACACCAGCCATTCAGCCCGCGCTGAAATATTTGACGCAAATGCATCAGGAAAGCGATTTGCATATTATGTCCTATGTCTTATGGGGCAAAATATTATGTTACATATTATCATTATTACTTTTATTTATTACAATTTTAAATTCGATTATGTAAGTAGAAGTTCTTTATTATATTAATTTGTTTTCAACAGATCTTTCGACACTGAAGATTTTTCTAATTTAAGAGGAAATAAAAGTAAAATAATATGTAAATCTTATCTAAAATGTATTGTTTGTACGGCGGATTCTTCTCGTTTCCTCTTCGTGTAGTTTACAGTATCCAAAAGTTTTGTCGCCGCCGCTTGTGTTCTAAACCGTTTCCTCTGCTCTACGGCTGGTTAGTCGCAACGCTCCGTGCGTTACCTCACTTTCAACAGAAACTTCGCGATGTATTTTACAGTGCATTTTTTAGAGTATCGCTTTTGTAGGCCCCACTTGTTTTAATACTGGAGCCATGTGATGTTGCTCGATACTAGCTCATTTTACTTTACACTTCAAAATGCATAGCTTCCATTGATAACGCTGGAATAACATGAAATATAAATAAACCAAGTATTCTAAAACTTACGATCAATAACGCCCTGTTAAGAAGCGTAAGGCCAAGAATGTTTTTTACTTTTTATTTACAAACAACATAATAAAGCTAACGAGTACCTGCAAATCAAAAAGGGCATCTTATCGGGTCAACTTACCGCGATCTATGAAAGCCATTCATGAGGTTGACATCTCACCTGTCAGTAACCCACAAACGATAATAATCGAAAACCATTTTTAAAATATCAATTGTTTGGTGAAGCCCGCCCTCAAGGTTTAAAGGGTTGATAAATATATCAAAGCTTTTCCTACAATGTAGTCATACGACACCTGTTTTTTAATAGTCAACAACAGTCAGTGATTCCATTGTATGCAAAGAATATAGTACAAATATCGATTATCAGACTTCGATATATTTAGATGCTTTATGATTTTTTGAAAGACCACCCACAACAATGAGAAGCGTGGTTTAAGAATACCAAATTTATCTTTAGATATTGTTGGTTGATATACAAAATTTTTCGAAAAAATATTACTAATATAAAGTAGGTACTTTAACTAATTGTATATTATAGAATACTGATAACTTCTATATTTGTAATTAAATATAATTGAGAAAAGTTCGTATAATTTGTACAACTTTATTTTTAATATTATTACAACCGTGTCTAAGAAAAGCGAAGGCGTCTAAAGAGAGACCAATTAATTCACAAGTGGAAAAAAGTTGTTGCTGTCGCACATTGTTAAAGAACGAAATTATTAATACATTTTCAATTATGTTCAAAATAAAATATTTCATATAGCTTTTAAATCAAAGTTTCAAATATATTATGATAAAGTTAGAATGAAAATGAATCTGTGACTAATAAAACCGATAGTGACTCATATTATTAATACATATATTTTTTTGTGTTCTGTAGTGTCTCCAACAGGATATACTAACAATAATTTTTTTGTTTTCACGTAACTTTTTTGACCGTTTACTTTTCAAACCTCAATGTCATAATTCACAAAACAGTATTCAATGTACGTAAACTAGATTAAAAACAATGTTATCCTTATAAAATGGTTCTATTTATGGAATTATAATTTTTCCATCACAATACAAACCCGAGGAGTCAAGACCAGTTACGAACTCAGTCGTAATGATTGCGAAACAACTTTTTTAATTTCGCTTATTCATTGATGTAACGTGACGGCATCGTGCTAATTTCATAAGCCGTCAATATTTCAGGCTCCGGCCGGTTAGCACAAAATGTGGAAATAATACACACAAAATTCAATGTTCACGTGAATTAAAGCGTTGCGTAACGAGTTTAATTTTGATTAGGCAAGTTCGTGTTCGCAATGCTTATTTTGATATTAAACTTTGGCTTCAAACAAGATTAAATGTCAAGTTTGACATTCGGTATTGAGTTGCCTTACGGCTCGTTAAGTTTTTCATTGGCTTCTATTTTTTGTCCGGTTTTTATTATTTGGTAATGTTATTTAATTGATGATTAGTTTTGTTGGTATGTTTACAGCAATGGGTCGGTTAAGTTCACCGTTTTCATTGCCGATAATTCTAAAGAATAACCTTCGCGGTGAGATTTTGAAAATGATCATCGTTTTCTGAATATGGTAATTCATGACCATTCACAAGTCAAGGAAAGGTAGGTAGGGGAGCGGGGGGCACGTTGTTACAATTTTTAGATAATTGTTAATATCACAAAAGCTACCAAAAAATTTATACATTTGATTGCTTTTACCATTAGTGTGTCTATTCAGCTAGTAGAATAGAATTGGAAAAATATTAAAATTTACGTAATTTTTCCCAAAATAGAGAATTAATGAAATAAGTCGATTGCAACAACTTACCCCTGACTTGGGGCTAGTTGTTACAGCTTCGGGGCACGATGTTACAGTAGGTAAATAAACAAAATGAACAATAATAAATCATTTATTTTTTATTATTTCAAAACGTTATGAATAAAAAAACTATTTTGATCAGTCTTATAACATTTATGAGCAATTATAATATCTATATCGTAATTTTCCAACTTTTTAACAGTAATAATCACATAACTTTTGGCAGGAACTTTCTTAAATCTTATATATCGTTTATTTTAGTTATTTTGGTTTATCGGATAATAGAGCGGACTTACGTTTACAACGGTTATGGATGGATGGTTTTCGAGCCTCTGCCTTGGGAAAGGACCTTATCTTTGAAGGCGAAAAATTTTCAAATGTACTTTGTATACCAGATGAACCTTGTATCGCTAATTCAATTTTATTTTTAAAACTTGACGAATCTGCACTCGGTAATGTTGTTAAACATTCTATATCTTGCGAACAAGCTGGATTTGGAGAAGGTGAAACAGTAATATTGTTAATAGTGTCAGGTAATAGATTGGTTGCTGTTTCAGTTGAATGTAGGATTTCATTTGTATGATTTCATTTTTTCACTTTCCATTTATTCTAAATTTTAAGTACAGCGTAGTAATTTCTAATTGATAGTCAATGAGATGAACGGTAATACAAGATCTGAGGCAAGTTGTAACATGTAACAACCTACCCCGAAAAACTGTAACAACCTGCCCCATGGTGTGTTTTTTAATTAAAATTAAAGCCGCCATTAATGGATATCAATAGCAGAATAAAACGCTATTACAATTTAAAACTCGATACATTATGAACGTTCGAGGCGAAAAGAATTTAGAGAATAACAAATATAGACAGAAGAAATCAAAAATTTCGTAAAAGATTTTATTACGAACTTGATGGAAATCGAGACACGTGTATATAACCTAACAGTTTGCCGCTTGGCGGGTCGCTGATTGTTTTTTTGCAACGCACGATGTTATAAGAAAACAAATGAGTCCACTTACGTCTACCAAAGAGTTAAAAATCCCGGTAAAAAATGCGTGTAACTTCTTACCCCTGTAACAACTGGCCCCCCGCTCCCCTATGTCATGTGAGATCGCAGTTACAGATGTATTATATTTTAAAATAAGGATGTATTCCAGACATTTATAGTTCTCATGTAATATTATGTCCATATGTATTAATCTTCTTAATTTACCTAAAATTTTAATTCAAGGGAGGTCAAGTTATAGACGTATTAAGATTATAGTTTTTAATCGCTTATAAAAAATTTTAAATCTGCAAAATCACAATTTAGGTACTTCTAAAATTTCAGCTTTAAACAAAACAATTTATATTTGCCTACTTTTTAAGTATCTTTAGATAACGTATATTTTTCGCTTAAATTATTTATGCCTGCTTGCTTGATGTTCTAAAACAGTCATAATTATTTAAATTCTATGACCTTTATTTGTGTATATACTTAGTTCAATATAGATTTTCCCTAAATTTACAAATAAATCTTTATGTTAATGTGCTTAGGTGTTAATTTAGGGTGAAAGGGAAACAATGCGCCCGGTGACTGCAACTGACAGATAGAGTGGCGGTTGGTCGATCGCCGCCTATTTACTATATAGGTATGTATTTACTGTAAATTCTATTTGCGTCTGTCTAAAGTTGAAATAAAAGTATTAAAATTATGTAATTTATGTCTTTTTTTGTTAAATAAACTTGTTTACTGTTATTTCGAACGTGTATATAATGTTTTTCGTCGATCAAGGAACTCATTATAACGCTATAATCAAGCGATCAAAGTTTTTGTTATATTTGATACGTAATTTTGTTTGTGTTAGAATACAGAGAAAAAACAAAATAATGTTATGAATCTGTTCTGACCACAATGTTTTTTACACGGATATTATTTATTTATTACTGTAAGATATCTAGTAAAGGCAAAGATACACGCATTATATTAAGTTTTATTTAAGTTGTTTATTGTTACCAATATGACAAATAAGTAAATGAATAAATATAAACATATTGATTAGATACAAAAATAACGACTATACATTCTTATAAAGATTAAATAACATTTTACTAGAGAATAATTAGTAGGTACTGAGTGTTTGTTTATGGAATTATATATTTTATAAGTTTGTTTCAACATCAAACTTAGTCCGGGAGTATCCGAAACCGTTAAATAAGATCAAAATCCCTTCCAACACAGGCCGGAACAATGTGAAAGCTAGAGGCAACACCAAATAGTTTATCTTAGACAGGCTGAACACAAACAGTGTACGAGGAAGACAAGCGACTTGTGACACCTACCAGCTACCTATCGTCTACACAGATTCGTATCCTTAACTACACACTTCAGTTAGCTGCGTCTCACTCGCGCTAAGAAAATGAAATGGACCAATGAGGGGGTGGGGTGACACGCATTTCCGGGCCCGGCTCCAATCAGCTGCTAGAACAAAAGAGTCGCGATAGCTACTTACCTACAAGTAGCTACAGAAAGGGGCTCCAAGTAAAACACTGTCCCAGTGCTCACACACGTACGATAGACACACACTTACAATTTTTTTTAGTACAGAACGAGTTTTTGTAGGCGTATCGTTTGTTTGTGTGTTGCAGTCTAGCCGAGTGATCACTTGCAAAGTTTACGCAAGCCGAAGCGTAATGGCTTGAATATATTGGCTTTAAAATGTTTCACGCTGCCCCTTTGTGTATGTACATGAATAATGTAAAGCTATCAACTGCAAGTTAACCTTTGCTTCCGGAATTTATTACGTTTTATAGACACTAAAGTTTTAGAACTGAAGAGGAGCTGTTTCATTAAAAGAAAATTTTATTACAGTGTAAATGCTATTCGATATTAAAACTGAACTACATAAATTTCAACATTTTGGTAAGAAACGAAGTAGCATTAACTTGAATGACTTCCTTTTTCAGCTTATTTTTTCACTCGGCTCAGAATCGTCATGTTGTTAAAAGTACATTTTTCTTTTGCAGTCCTCATGTGACGTGCTATCCATATCCAAGGACCCTTCCTCGAAAATTTGTAAAGCAAATGGAATCTTATAGATCGGTAACAAAGTTGCAAATGTAATAATTTAATAGCAATGTTCCCTGTAAGACTACAATTTGACTATCGCGAATTTCCTGAGCCTTCTCATGCACAAAATGTTCAATGGCACAATATTATGATAAGCTGAAATGTCACCTGTCACGTGGGTGATAGGGATTAGTTTAGTTTCCAGAGCCCTAAGACGGTGAGAAACAAATCTGCGTAAGGTACGGGTGTCGAGTAACTCGTGTTCTTACCCTCTCTCCTTTGTTCGGGACGGAAGAGTGCGCTAGAATTACATGCTCGAGTCTGATGTGCGCTTATTTTTTACGACGCTATATGGTACTCCGACTTCGTATAGTTATGCAGTTCAACGACTGAAGGAATAAGGGGGCGGTTGAGTAGGTAAACAAAACATGTTTGCAGTTTTGATTTAGGGAAAAGCGTGAAAAAGTGCTATAGTCTTTAAGAACGAGTGCTGTTCACGTATTGTTTATTTAAAGTAAGAAAGTCCAAAGCCGCCAGTATGAAAACTCTATGAGATTGAATGAAAAATCTCTTCATTTTCATGAAATAGCTTGGTTTGTAAGATTCGCGGTTAAATCGGAAACGTATATAAGAATTTGAGTTTGTTACCTTTTTGTTCGTCTTTTCCTACAGCTATCAGATTTCATTGGGCTCCGGGGGTCGTCGCTACACGCTCCCCGCATACTGATATCCAGATTAAATTACTCGACCAACTATTTTACACAAAACCAGAGGCCATAATTAAAGTCCGGAGCGAAAATGGGGAGAATCAAACGTCTTATCTGACCAAGGAGAAATAGCGTTTCTACGCTGAATAGTTCACAAGTCGGCGAGTGAGCGGAATAAATAATTATTGCCGCAATCTAAAGTTAGCGTTACTTGCGATGCGGGAGCTTCCTCACTAGATACCCAATGAATACAGTTTGCTATTGGCCGCTGATTTCTTCATCTATTGTAATTGGACTTAGATTTATATAAATGAGAAGTTAGATAATTAGTAAAGTTATTTCTATAGATTTAAACATATTATAATATAATATCAGGAAAACGTCAATGAAAGATATTGAATATTGTTTTCTGTCGTATTAAGTGTCGCTTTATATTAAGTACTTACGTCACAAATCGTAATTGTAGTACACAATATAAATTCAAATAGAACTTTCACTGAAATTTCATAAAATCAATAAAGGAAATACAATTCAGTTTCACGGTGTCTGAAATAAACCATTCTTTGCATTGAAAGGGGAATAATCTCAGTGTACCAGCGGGGGTTTAATCAGAAATCCGGGAATTGCTTTAAATCGAGGAAAACGCAGGAAATATCCTTTGTGTTGACAATTTCCCGCATGCGTGGGGCTAATACGCTATCGGCGTGTAATGACTTCCTTAATTAATTCGCAATATTGTCGCGCCTTACGCCACTACGTGACACATAAGCCGTGCGTACTCCGTCCACATGCGACGTGAATTTATAACGTAACGTAAATTACGTACGCATGCGAAATTAATTTTAAGTTAACAGAAATTACGAGCACATGTATTATACATAATCCTTAATTAATTTGGTAAAAAACGTAGTCTTTAATTAAAACTAACTAGATTAATTATAATATCAAAATTGTAGTATATTTTTTATTAAACATAAATGAAAATATTTAAGCCACTTTAATATATTTTTAGATAATTTTATACGATCATTATAATTAAAGGAAGCTCATCTTTGTAAGTTAAAACATGTAGGTATTGCAAATCAACGAACTGTTTTACATAACCTCGTACATAAGGCGCTTCTACGGAAGAGGGTACAGTTGCTATAGCACCGGAGGCAGTAAGAAGTTATTTTAGGGGGATATTTGGAGACATCAGAGGCTTATCTTTACGGCAGGTGTTCCCCCACTGGGACAAATTTACGAAATATGTTGCGACTTATGAGGATCACTACGAAACGCCATTTCGCTTTATGATGCAGTTAGGAACATTGTGTCAACTGGATCCATCGTTTGTTGAATTCAAGGTGACTTTGATAATAGTAACGATAAGTGTAACGTTTACTATGCACATATATATAAACTATTACCTTCTATGTTTAATAAATTAAACTAGAAGTTTTAGTTTGTTCCAAAATGATTATTTTTTTACATATTTAATATTAATCAGGATTAAAGTCGGTAATAAATCTGTAATCTGTAAACGACTTTCACTAATTTTAAAGCAACATACGTTAAATTTTCTTACCGTGGAAATAAAATAAACGAAATGAAATAACTACTTACATTTGTATGTAATAAAGTAAATGAAGGCAGGTATAATTTACAAGGAAGGTTCATACACCTACGTAGCACTGCTACTTAGCAAAGAACACATGTTCGCTTCATGATCAAAGCGGCGTCTCATTAACACGTCAAAACATATGTTAGCGAAGTCAAAGCAATAAGCAATTAAAGAGATTATTAAAGACATTCTACCAATCACCATTGACTTATAGGCTTTAGATTTCAATAAGCCTTTGATCTTGTGAAGCTCTTAAATTGATTTGTAAACATTGTTTGACATTTCTGAAACATAGATGCCAGACTTGACGATTGTTCGACAATTCAATAAACTGTGTTAGATTATTGTAACATACTTGAATTTACTATTCATCGTTTTGCTTATGTAATATTTAAATGGATTTTATAGTAAAAAATTTTGGGCTTAAACATTTTGCTAAATTTAGAAGTACTTATTCCGATAGTAATCCTGTAAAATCTACATTTTTTGATAAATACAATAAATTGATTCAATCTACATTAGAAAAATTGTAAATATTAATAATTTAAAGAAAAGTATGCATATAATATAATATCTTCTTTTACTATACTCTTGGTCTAAGATGCTCTCTATTTTAACACTAAGAAAGATAACTAGTTTATTACGAAGTAATATGAAAACCATTAAATTATACTTCATGTTATTAGTTTAATAATAATGAATCCACTTAAAACTCTACAAAACTGCGAAACAAACGTAAAACACGATACTCGAGAGAATAAAAGCTCCTCGAACTGCAACGTACACAATTTTAATTGTTAAACAACTTTTCCATTATATATCATAAAAATATAGAAGCTAAACATTCAAATAAACTGTTGCTCACGTCAGTTAAATAAAAATTACAGCAGAAACGTCCCGAAGGGTAAGGCTCTCATTGTGAGACCACAATGAGCGCTCCTGATTGGCGGAAGGATGTTCTCACTAAATAAAAAATATCGTCGCGTCATTTCGCGCAATTTTCGTCGAATTTTCAAACGATAAAACCTGTCATTTCGCTGTTGACGCGCCTATAAAATATTCATGCAGACGGGCCAGAGATGAGCGATTTTTTCTTCGATTTACGCGTCGAAATAAGATGTCATTTTCCGTATCATTAGCGGCGACTCGGAACGTCGCGCGACGCCACTATTTATACGCAAATAGGATAAAATGACACCCGCCCGATCGACTGTTCGACACGCTATTGATAAATTGCGCTTCATTGAAAAAAAAAATCGACGACTTTATCTTTGTGACGTCTCTAAATTATTACATTTCTTTCATTTTCTTTCTGTTCTTTTTTTCCATCTCGTTTTGCTTTATGTCTATTATTTTTTTGTAATCAGTATGATGGTTCTAAACAGTTATTGTAAATGTATCAGATATTTATAATTCTCAATACAAACTAATCGCTAAACGCGGAGCTTTTAAGGTTTTACACAGGTGTCTAGAAGCATTCCCATTTTCATAGCGAAGCAAATTCGATTGGAATAAAACTCGTTCCCAATAGTAGAAGCTCGTTGAGCCCTCTCTTTGCGGCGAAATCGCGCGGACTAGTTTATCTCACCCGTTCACTTACCCGCTAGCACTATCCGACAAAGGAATCTAGTACGATAATCTGCAGATGGTTTCGATACCGGAGATGTTTATCAGTTTTGAAAAGTAACATTCTTGAGAGGATAGTTTAAGGAGCTAGTCTCGAGTAGCTAGACAACGTAAAAGTGTTTATAGAATGCCACTTATCTTGGACCTCAGTGAATTAATTATATTTAATAAAATCTCTTTATTGAATGACCCCAATACGTAATAGATAGCAATATAATATATAAAGTAATTATTTCGTGAAACGAGATGAGCAGAAATGTTATCCAGGGAGCGGACTGAGCGGCTTATTATTGCCCCACGTTGGGCGCCGTCCGACAATATTGCTTTGCCCGTGTCCCGGACTAATCCTCCAGATTCATTTATTTTTGACAACGCAATACGATTTTATCTCACGGCTTCTGATGCTGTTTGCCGTCTGTTATTATACTCCCACCATATTCGGGCTACTTATTTATTTACTTAAGCACCCCTCATAGGGGTGATTTGACTTTAAATGTTGCGTTTAGTGGTTTGTCGAGGCGACTTCATGTTCGACTTAATTAATTTTTAATTATATAGATGTCTTGGTATTAATTTATAAAAACAATGTGATTTCTTGAAATTATTTTTTTCAATTTAAATTGGGAATATTGATTCAAATCAGCCATAAAAAATTAAAGTCGTATGTATGAGTCGTTATAAAAGTATACGAGGAAGCCATTTATTTCTATTATTATGATCGCTCACGTGGTCTCCTTGAGTCCCCCTCACTCGTCTAAGTGGGGCGAACTGTAAGTGACAACTCAGTGCGAATGTAGTTGAGGTTTTAATTATTTTACATTTGCATTATTAATAAACTTCTATATAAAACACGTCATTGCTGTTTATTTAAGAATAATTATATGACATTATATTTTAAAAGTTACCTAATAAAAAATAAGTACAAGAAATCTTCAGACGGTATATAAGAAATATCTCATTTCTATTAACCTGTAAAACTATGTACATGTATATAAATTGATTATATATAGGTATGAATGAATAAGGATAAAATAATATATAAAGTAAAGAATTTAAATAACTTATTAGGAACTTTGAAAATTAGAATGCAAATGAGAGGAGACTCGAGAAATAACAAAGAAATACACCAGAGACAATGGTTATTTTGGGTATCACAGGAAAAAAAACCGAGTTTTATCATGGAAATTACAGATGAACACTTTGCATTTTCGTCTTCTCCCCGTTTCTTGATGAAGTCTGTTTTTTTTAATTACCGTGTTTGGCAATTAGTTTCGGGAAACGTTCCTTTCCTCCAGTTTTCCCCTTATAGTCAACTTGTCCACTTTTAATGACGTGATTTATAGTCCAAACAAAATAATACCCGCAGGACATAAAAATATTAAATAAAATCAAAAAAATATCGCATTCAAATTATAAATATATTTTTAATGAAGTAACATAATTAAATTTTAAATTGGTTGAGTGAATCCGGTATACTTTTTATTTATATGAAATATATCGTCTTGAGCTATTGTTATTTAAGTCTTTGTTATATCCATATCCACATAATAAGTCAGTGGTGGCCTAGTGGTTAAAGGGTCCGCCTCTCGTTGCCGAGGGCGCGGGTTCAAACCTGGCAAGTACCAATGTGATTTTTCGAAGTCATATGTACTTTCTGAGAGTATTTAGACACCACTGACATACGGTGAAGGAAAACATCGTGAGGAAACCTGGACTTATAGTTTCACAATTATAAGTTTGAAATCACCAACCCGTCTTGAGCAAGCGTGGTGATTAATGCTCAAACCTTCTCCATGTGAGAAAGAGGCCTTGCTCAGCAGTGGGCGCTGATAGTCTGATGATGATGATGATGATGATATATCCATATGCTTATAACTAGGTTATTACATTTACAAATATGCTTAAATATTATACTGTGAAGTACGTTTAAAGAACGCATGGTCATTTTATATACATTTAAATGTAATATAGAAAGTTTGAAATATTTATATTTTATCTTCTGGAACGTGAACTATAAATAGAACTTTAATACTTTATATTTACAAATATTTCAGTTGAAATATTACTGAAAATGTTAACATGCATGGAAATATGAATCTATAATGAAACATTAAAATATAATAGAAGTTTTTTAAGATGATAATTAAATTGGTATCCCGATTTTTTAGCTAGGGATGAGGTAATATAAAAAATAGTGATACTTTTATTGATTATATCATAATATGCCCCATGAAGCCACTTTATTAGGGGACAAATGCGCTTTGATGTGGGCAAACAAATTGCTAAGACACTTAGTGGGATTCAGAAACTACCGCCCTAAATGACACGCTCATGCATCGGATTATATAGACTGAAGCCACACTTGACAAAAAAAAGTAATTAAATAGAAAATAGAATATTAAATACGAACACCAAACCGATATTTTAATATTTAAATGAAACTAATATTTTCATATTTACTACGCGTTTTTATTTTTTGGCAATTTCCAGTCCGTACTGGTTTAAACAATGAGATCTAAGATTTTCACGAGTACTCATTTAAATGAAACTAATATTTTCGGATTTACTTCATACGCGTTTATAAAAAAAAAAAAGAAAAATAAAAACGCGTAGTAAATCCGAAAATATTAGTGTCATTTAAATGAGTACTCGCGAAAATCTTAGATTTCACGATATTTTAATAGTTATGGCTAAAATGGTATTAATACAAATATTGTCTAACAACCTACCTACTACAAGTATGACAGCAAGTTTACAGTAATAAACATCGGTAGCAGTTTCAAACAGATGTTTCATACAAGTGCTAAATCACCAAGTATTTCATCCCCTTGTTTTTTTCGGGGGGTCCGAGCTAATCCCGCGGTAAGCACCTATCATGTGAAGTAATTTTTGGACTCGTCTCCGCTAGTGGTGTAATTATTTTCCCCATACCAGATTTTAAAACTGGAATGAGAATTATTACTACGGTTCATTAGTATACTTTTATTGCATTTTTTTATTAAATTATTATAGGTACATAATGTATGTATATACCTAGTTATGGTGTTGATGTTAAAAACTTGGAAAGAAAACGTTATTACGTGTTGATGTAAATAAAACATTAAATTATTTCTTTTTCGCTTTTTATAGTTTTAATTGCGTCCTTGATATTTAAAGAGACGTTAAAGACAATATTGTAAAGACGCGGTGCAATTTGCGAGCATCATTACGCTGAATACGAAACCGTCTCATGACGACACCGGCTCAAATCAAGGAAATTAAAAATCTCAAACAGAGGGCAGTTACACCAAATCCCGGCACTAAAACTCCTATATATATCTCGGAGAGCGTTGTAAAAAATCATTGCCTCCGTCTACCCTCGGCCCTCGGCGAGGGGAAAAATCTAATCTGTGCATTTTTTGCGGGACCGCGATGCCACAAAGAATTTCATTTCCCACTGTTCATCCATCTCTATTTCACTGACGGCTCTTGTTCTTCGTTCACCCGTCCCCCCCTCTCCCCGCTCATACCCACCGCGCGTTTCCCCCGCGATGCCCCTCAGCCGTTTTTTAGACTTCCTCAATCGCCGATAAGGTTAAGCGAATGTCGTCTTATTAGTTGTTCGACCGCAATATTTGCAACGTAATTCAATTTATAACGTAGACATTATTTAATATTACTCGATTATTAACATTGGAAACAAAGTAAAAAAAATATATTAAATACACATTAAGGATATCTATGCGTAATACATATATATTTTTTTGGAAGCGGAAGTAGGGAATGATCTTTAATAGATCAACAATACTGAAGCTAATGTTTATCATAATAATAAATGTCACATATGTAATCGATGAGCGAAAGTCGAACTATAATTGTATGCTCGTATCACAATCAAAACGGGCCTCCACGAAAACAGCATAATACAATTGTGTACAATTGACATTCAAATCTGTGGACATTGGTGCTTTGTGCTTTTATTGCCACTTATTGACGCGTAATTGTCAATAAATTCCTACGGGATCGGAGTTTAATGTGGGTTTGGGTGAAAAAAGTTATGTTTTATTAATATTTTTACGAGAACATTTAGGAACGATAAGATCTGCCGCTGGGAAGTTTTTTCTTTCAATTTCCGTCACGATTTGTACACTCATTATTGGTGAGTCGATGGGGGCGATAGGGGCAGTGGTCGCATGCCATCGAGAGTGCGATATTATCGTATCTCTTAGCGACTTTCATCGGGGTTTTCGATTGTCGCCGGCTTCCCCTTTTGCTTGTGGAACGTGATTTCAATGTCAGCTGTTATGATTTATTCCAGCGCAAATTTATTAAGATATAGAAATATAGAAACTATTTTTAAACAAAAATATTTGACGGAGATGAAACCGTTTTGTGAATGGGCGATTGAGGCACCACGAAAATGTAATACTGCAGAGACTATATCAATATTAAAGCTACAACATTTTCTATTTCAATCACTTCTTTTAACTTGTTTCTGAAAATTATCTTGAATTTAAAATGAGACTATAACCTGATATAAAACACTCAAGTTTTCGTTGTGCTATGAGTGTTGTATATGTGTGAGTTTGTATATGTACATACATCTATACATGTAGTAGTATTCTGTAGATGTCATATAGAGAGATTAATTCAGGACACGTCGCGGCGGTATCTGATCTCAGGGCTAGGGGGCTATAGGTTGTTTATTATTTACTGGAGCTACTTATATTGCTGACTAAAATTATTTATAATATTGTTTATATTTGTCATATTGACAGTAGATCATTAATTGATATGAAGAGAAATTTATAAAATAGCTGACTTCAAAAACTATTAAAATACAAAGACATATATCATAAATAGATATATTATATATCCTACATAAAACTGTTGTGTAGAATGGTTGTAAATTAAATAATAAAATTCTCTGAAATACATATATATAAATATATTGTATAACTGATATGGTTGATCAAAAGACATGCAGATAACCGCTTATTAAACACGTCTCACGACTGACACTATCTACCCCCCATCGCTGCTCGGAATAGAAAAACCATGGACGTCATTACACTTGTAATCAAACAGATAAATTTATCATTCTTGCTTTTATCTTCTATTTTTTCTATCAATAATACAAAATTAATGTTATACCTACACATAATTATTTTATTATTTTAGTTGTCATTGATCAAACGCAAACTCAAAATAAGATGATTTTTCTCTACTATCGATTTATTTCAATACATTATGTCTAATAGCCTTTCATCAATATACGTAATTTAATAGTTGCTAAACTTTTTACATGAACAGGAAAATGTATTCGTCAAAAATGAAGGAGTAAGTATTGAAAACTAGGATAGTGTGCAAAGGAGGTCGAGAAAGGTTTGTGTCGTATAGAAGCCGAACGACATCAAACAAGCAGTTTTTTTTTACAATCATCAAATTGATCTGTCGGCGCGCCATCTGGCCCGTAAGTAAATCCCTTTCAGAGTCCGTCAGGCGATGAATTAATTCATATAAAACACATCGTTTCGAGGACCGATTTAGTCTCTAGATATGTGAGTTGATCAACTCTAACGCACAGAATGTCATTAGGTTGTTTCATTTGGATATAGAATAATATTTGTTATATTTTTGTAATTTATCAAGGATAGTATTCCCTGAACATTCCACAAAGTACCACAGTTTTTGATTAAATCAGAAACATTGAAGTTTATTGTGCGTAAAAAGTTTGTTGCTTTTAGTGAAAATATTTTTAGCTGAAGCTACAAAACATTTTTCATATTCTAGCTGAAAATTGTTAGTTTGGCCGGCATGAGCTCGGTCGTCTAGCGCAGGGCGTGTACACGTGCGCTCATCAACTAATGGTCCGTAGGCGGCATTTGAACCGAGCCTACGTCGTGCAGCCTCCACTCACAAAACAACCGACTGCCTCTCCTAGGCCTGCTTTCGGCGCTAAATTATAACGTGTAAAACACGGCCTCTCCTAGCGTTCCGCGCACGGGATTTTTATGAATGGCGCGATTATTATTCGCATTTTAAACTCGAATGCAGTACTATTCTCCCCGAGTCGTATATAGCAATATTCGTAACGAGTTTTCTCAACGCTGCTACCTAATTTCAGGTCGAGGGCGGAATATATAAATGTAGGGTGCGGCGTTCAGTATCAGCGGAGTCCAGTGCCCAAACACAGCAAGTATCTCGAGTTTCGGCGAATCGAATGCGATTGCAAATTTATTAGCGGACAGTCGTCGCCGCCGGTCGCGAGTGCACGTACTCGCAGTTGTTTTCACTCTTCGTATATTTTTTTCTCGACGAGACTCGGCTCGCCCCTTTTGTTCTCAAGTGGACCAGCTGTCATTATACGCCATGTTACTGTTATTTTTTTCGACGTTTTTATAGAGTTTTGCGTCGAGAGGGCGTTCCGTTCGGAAAAATGTTCGTTTTGCGTGCGTCCTGTTGAGTTTGCGTGGCTGTAAGGTTGACGACGCCGATTTAAAATGAGTTATGAATTTTCATTTATTTCACTTTACCTGAAGCTCAAGAGGCTATTGTTTCGATATCGCAATACCTGTAAGCGTTCATCTAATATGCAGGAGTTGAATATTTAAATAAGGTCGATGTACAAACAGAGTTAAACAGTTGGAAGCCTGGTCGTCGAACATTTCGAAATGTAACATGTGTCATTGCAGTTTTCAAGTGGCTTCTGTTTGATAATTTAAGCGAACCCTTTCAGCTGCGGGGGCCCTCGAGTGTGTAATCAATGAAAGATATAGTTTGCCTACATTTGCGTACGTGAACTCGTATTAGTTCGGGACTAGGATAGCTTGTGAAAGGCACAATAGGACTTGTAATCGGCTGCCGGATGAATGTCAACTGAATGAATATCAAATGTTTTCTATTTGTATTGTTTAAATGTAATATTGATTTAAAGCACACTTACAGAAATGTTTTTTATTAATACATTGTATTTTGTTATACGTTAAGTATTTTTCAAATACATACTAGTTACTGGTTAGTATACCGTATACTCGACATAACGAGCCTCGTTAATAGAAACATTACTAGCTTATTTTTAATATATAAGGATTGACTATTCAAACAACAATATAAGAATTTCATATCGTTTATAGCGAACAATCCCCTCTAGATGTTTGTTATAGGAAATATGTTTTTGCTATTATTGGCAGATAAATCTCTTCGAGAGGTCTTATGGATCTCAGCATTCAACTTGCAATATTGCCACGGATACTAGAAGGCTTATTACGTTCGAGCTCACTACCTACTTTGTTGCATTTTCACCTTTATATTGGAAGCAATAAAGACACAATTGTGTACAATTGATTTAATATATTTATTTAAATTTCATTTATAATAATGAGTAGAGCAATTTAAGCGCCTTCGAGTGCAATAACAAGCCCGTTTCGTATTTTATTAGTAACACATTCATTTACAACAACTGTTTTGTTGCTTAATTTGATATCATACATTTGTACTGTAGGTACTCGAGGTTTTAACACCTAATTAATTATATTGTTTTCTTGTTCAAAAATCATTAATGTAACAGAAAAGTTATTGCTTTGATCAATTTCGGAAGTAATGTATCCCCGTTTTCTAAAGTACATGCGGTTTCCAATTTGATTGGAATGTTCCCTTTTAGATGTATTCTATATATTGTAGTAGATATAGGTATATATATAACAAGTAGGGATCTAATCTCTTAAGATACCCGATTATTGATCTGTATGTTAAACATGAATCTGTTGTAAATTGTTTGTTTTATATACATTTGATTGAATTTTCAGTAGATAGATCGATCTTTTTTTAGTACCTGTTATTAAAATGTATTACTCAATTGTTTTCTCTCGTCTCATCATGGCGAAGATTAAAATAAAAAAAACTTTGAATGATTTAAGTGATTTTCTTATTCTACGAAATATAGATATGTACACAACCTTTTATTCTTCTTAATTCAATTTATGATTGAATTGACTATACAAAAAAATTAAAATATTATATCTAATGCATAAAAAACAAACCTTGTGTTATTTTCTGCAATTTAAATTGAATAATCATATTATTGTATTAAGTATCAGTTCCATATATTATTGAATCAGATTCATTTTTCTAGAAAGTAATATAAATTGAAGACAAAATTATAAAACGTAAGCGTAATATTTTGCATGGAATCAGATTAGAAAATATATTTTATTAAAACAAAGGGGTAAAATTATCGGTGTATTTTATAAGTGTTCTGAAGTGGAGGCATCATTTATAAGTCCTATTATTCTTGGATGCTGTTTCGTGGAATATTACCAACCACGGATGATATGTGACTCACGTTTTTCACGCGCGAGTAACAACTAATTTATGTTAATTACTCCATCAGCGACACATCAATATGTGAGGCACGTCCGTACCTAAGTTTGCTCTGCATGGAGATCCTTAAGATGGACAATATGAAAATATTAACCGTCCAACACTTCCCATATTTAAATCTCTTTGAGCTTTCAAAGGCTCACAGAATTCTGAGAAATATTAATACCTACACTGAGCTTGTACTTTTTACTAGATAACTCGATATGCTCTTTGTGATGCGAATGTATATAAGTAAGGCTTATATTTGTCAAAGACTTTAATATCAATATTATAAATAAATTTAAGCACTATATAAAACAATAGTAGATAAATTATACCAAAAAAAAAAACTGCAACGTTTTGTATTACGATATAAAACAATAATTATTTAACGCTGCTGAATTGCGATCATTACAAGTGTAATCAAATAAAGTCAATTCATTAATAATGCGCGTCAAATATTGAAATGGTGAATTAATCAAAACAATAATTCGTTCGTGGCACGCATAGGTACATTTTCTCACGCGAGTGTCGTGAGGCAACTATCACGTGCCGTACTTAGGTTTTAGGGCAACGATTTTCCACATCTCAGACAGCGTTTGTCAGTAATACAATGGAGCATTCCCATCGAGTGGAAGCCTCTTATCGATCTACTGGGACGTCATCGGGCGATAGCTTCGACGTAAAAAGCGTGTCAGTGTGCCGGCTACAAAGGCTTTGTGGCGAGACCGGACGCCGCACCAGCCTTGTTTACTGTTTACTGCTCGTGCTCACAAACTGCTTATTTTAGTGTTCACAGTGTTCATAGCGCGCTTAGGTACCCTAATGGTTCTAACGGTACCGTAATGTCGCACTGACCGACGCGACGTGTTACGGTTACAGCTAAGTGTTATGACCTCTTAACTGTTATTGCATTCGACAACAATGCTCCATACTAATAACATATTTGAACGGCGCCGTGAGATTATCAAAGTTGACAAGCGAAATTATTACTCTTAAATAATCGTTATAATTAAAATTACCTCTAATTTTTGTAAATTTCCATTTAAATATATTTTTAAAAAAGAATTTTTAAAATGATTGTAAAACAAAATATTGACTCTATTCGTATCAAAACGGGCTATGCAAAATATTTATAGTTACTTTTTTCACTCTTTATTAAAAAAACCGCTGTCGAAACAGATTAAAAAATTTACGAATACCTATTTCAGAAATATTTATTTCATTTAAAAAAAATCATAATACAGCTTTTTAATCTATATTTTCATATTATACAAATAACTCATACATATTATATTATTAATTACAATAAATATTCTTTTATACATATTATAATAAGAAACATACCTAAGAAAAATAAATCTGGGCATTCCTCACAGCTTCAATATTTATATAATAAGTCTGTATGAGGAAGAAGTTAGTTTACAAAAGGCAATATTTATAATAGTTAAAGTAATTTTTTAGATGCGTGGCCGGAGTGGAGAGGGCGAAGTCGCTGAGGGCGAACTTATTCGAGGCGACGAAACTCCAAGATGTTTTCACTCAAAATAATAAGTTCCAAGTCAATTTTTTGCGAAACTCGGTGTAATGGATTGTTGGGAAGTTCGATAACTTTCGGAAGTTGCTCTTCGATTTTATTTTGCTAAGGAATTTTTTAGCCAATTTCTCCCGAATTGAAGCCGAAGTTAGAAATCATCCAGTCACCCTTCACTGGCTGGCGTCGTGATTTTAAACGGGTAATATTTTTTTTATTCGTTATTATTCGTCCGTTCGTTATTTTATTTTTATTTGATTTTATTAAAAAATATTATTAATTAACTTACAACACTACACATATATTTCTATATAGTTTTAGATGCTTTCAACGATGTGAAAAACACTTTTGGTATAAGCGTATCTATACCATTCATTACCACTGACTATACAAATCTAATTAGGAATACATTCTATCGCCGAGTCATGATGACCCTTATACATGCAATACACAATTAATATAAATGCAATTGCAATAATCCCTAATAACAAATAATTGACTTTAGAATGAGTCTATTAAAATTCTATTCCTCAACATTTTGTTGGTGTAGCTTGTCAAGTTCACTATCGTATGTAATCAAATTATGTCAGAATCAGTATATGTTTTAACCCTACCGATTCTGTTAGTGGCACGCTGGTGACGCGTAAAACAAATACTCTAACAGTCCATCCATCAGACGTAGGGTGCGAAAGTTAATAAAATTCATGTATCGGAAACTTATAGCCATGAAATATTTGTTTGCGGCGAGGGTACAACCCTAGCAGCCTTATAAGAATAAAATCACACAAAGATTCTTCAATAACATAAAATTGTCACTAAACTCAAAAACAAATCCTCCATCTTGAAGGAAACGTTTCGTCAGTAAACTTCTAATATAATAAAAGAACTAATCTAAATAAAATATTCAGTTATCTTGTATTATAATTACATTATATACCCATTTAACTTAAGAATAATAGTGATTTAAATTTCATTGAGGTATCTCATCAGATGTAATCAAAGACAAAAGATCAATGTTTAAAGCCAGTCTCTGGATTGTCCAGAGACTAGCGAGGCGAGACTGGCTGGCACCGGTAGCATCAGCATTATAATAAAAATAAGACTGCCCATAAATAGCAGCGTACAAAGACAAGATATACGATTATAGCCGAGTGGACCGTGGAACAGCCACTAGCTCCTACTCTAGACTTACCAAAACAATAACTTCTTATGTAACGTCATTTCAAATCGTTATTCGATCTTAACCGTCTTATTAAGAAAATATTTTTATAACATTAATAATACGTATAGTGTATGAATGCTCCAATGAAACGATGGAATCAGTTCTCTTATCCATCTGAAATATTGAGAAAGATAAGTATATTTAAAGAATATCACGGGAGAGCTATAAACTAAAATCTTGTAAATGTAACAGCGTGTGCTCTTACCAACGTATTGAACCCATGAAAGTCCACGTCCAAAATAAAAGCGTCACCAAAAGCCAAGTTTCCGACCCTATCGGTCATCGCAACGAACGCTCCCCTAAGGTCGTTCGTATTCCCGGCGCCAAGAGGGCACTGAAATAAGAAAGGCTTCAATCGCCGTCAACCCCGCTTTACCCTTTTATAAGCAGGTGATAGATGAATGATCCTCATAATGTTGCCAAGCTATAATAGTAATATATAATAAGTTATAATAAATAAATAACATTTTTTTTATATAAATCTTTAAAAAAACCTAAAGTATAAAGTTGCCATTTCTATTTACTTCGTATTAATAACTTATACCAACGCTTTAAGATCTTTGACTGTTAACTTTTGGCATTGAAATTATAATTATAATACATCGTCATGAAGTCAATGAATAACAACAGACAGAGAAGAAATAATCATTCAATTTTAAAACACTTTGTCGTATACGCTCCAGTACCTTTTAACCCTTCAATAGCAGCGGGATAAATGGGCAAGTCGTGTCGCCGAAGTACAAGCATCCGGACCACTACAGCGTTATGCGATTTGCTTGTAAGTTATTGCAACGCACGGACCTAGCGTTTTATATACTTTTTGATCGAATTACTAGATATCGTCATTTTGAATGGGGACAAGAAACTTAACGAAGTTTTTTAATCAAGGAATCATGAACGAAATTGAAAATAAAATTAAAACTGGTTCTTATAGGTCATATATTAGATATAATATACAAAATGATTTATATGGACATACAAACATTACTTTAGCTAATATCACGCAGTCTGTAACAAAGGCATACTAATGAATTGATCGCGTGTAGTGCGGATGGTGCATTCGGATGCATTAGCGACGTTTCCGGGGTCGCCCTACGCCACTTTCACCTATTTGGGGTTATAAAAATCTTGTTGGAGGGTTTTAACGTCTTAGAATCATGTTCCTGTTTAAGTGTTTTTTATTTAATTATATCCTCCCATGAGCTGTGAGATATATACCTACATATCCACATATAATTTGGTTAAATTATTTTACGCACGAATATCATAGATTGCTTATAGTACTTAAAAAAAATGTTTATATTAATACATACATACATATGTTTTGATTAATTAAATTATAGGTATATTTCTGTTGAAGGAATATTTATAACGTATGAAGCGTCTCAGCGAGTTCCAAATATATTATTTAGGCTTTTGTTAGATTAGCGTGAGAATTTTTTAATCATAGTAATGCTTATAGTAATAATTAAATCATAGTATTGGTGGTCATATTTGTTTAATAATTTTGCTTGTACAAAAATATGCTTAAAAATGTTATTTTATCTTTGTAAATATTCACGCACGGTTTCATTAATCAATACTTTTTAATGAGCGTTTCGAATCTAAAATTTAGGGTAGTAGGTAGTTTATTGTATTACCGATAGGAATAGACGGTAATAATATAAAATTTGAATAAAATGGAATAAAGACATTAATGGTAAATACCTATAACAAAAATTAATTCCATGATTCAAAATTTTAATAATATTTAATATTGCATAAACTTGATGGTATTATTGTGAACCAGAACCATTGTTAACTCTAAATGATGTTAGTAAAAATGTGATTATAGTTCCAAATGATATAACAAGTCCGTTGCGAAGTATGAAACGTATCCGTATAAAAACATAACTTGACGTAACAATTTGTCATTAGGCCTAAAAATACTCGTGAAATTTCCGAGACGCGGGTCGCCTTGCGATAGAAGGGTAGTGTTTCCTGTTCTGGAGGGGGGAGGGGGGAGGCCTTTGTTGCGATAACCGGAAGCGGAGGGCTCTGAGGACGAAGGGTAATGTCAGCTGTGAGGTATTTTTAAGTTTCTTCCCAGTGTTGATTACTTTTTATAATGTTTTATGAGAACACATTATGATATTATGTCTTTTAAACTCGTCTACTGATGTACTCACACTGTTTAGTAATTGGCAATAATAATTAGGAGACGTCATAAACCTACAAACAGATACTAATATTATAATTTTCACTGAAACTTATAGAGAATATTTATGTATAGGTATTTGACTTGACTTTCTTAATTTTCGTATTTTATGCATTTCAAATATAGTTCCACTAAGTAACAGCAACTGGCAATCTGGGCTAAGTGGCTACTTTCAGAGTGAACAATAATAATTTTTAGTTGCACCGAGTGCCGATAATGGCTACAATTTCCGTCGATTAGCCGATGGACGAACGTTTTATTGAGACTTGGAAAAACGGCTAATAACTACATCATGTGCATTACTTGGTGTGCTCGACTCAGTTCCGGTCATCGGATTTATTTACTGAACTACATAAGATGTTTGACCGAGTTATTTCCATCACTTATTTTAAAAAATGTCTTATATTGTTCCAATATTAACAAAATGTGGCGTATTTGTTAATATTGTGAGTAATCATCATAACGATCATCTTCTGTGTCATTTAACCTCGTTCAAAACACATCGTACATCCCAAAACAGTCAACTTCTGTTAACTCACTCTAAAACAAAATGTCCGCGGGCTAACAACTTGTAAACCCGCTAATGATGTTGCATTACGAAATATCGATTTTAAATAAATCATATGGAAATATTCTATTACAGCTTCATTTTACATGCATTTTCTATTTCGTTGTTTTCTAAATACTTGACTAGTTTATTAATTTACTACTTTCAGCTTGTAGTTATATGTATAAAATATATAAAGTACCAACTCAGTTTTAAAATATTAATGAAAATGTAAAGCGTAATTAATATGAAAACATAATTGAAATCTCCCTCTCTGTATAACCGGATATAATAACCAAAAGTTAAATCGAGAAGCGCCAGGCACATCACTAATGGCGATGTCCCTGTTCCGTATCCGAAACAGTATACATTTGATAAATATTTGCTATTTATTTCATTCCTGAAGCCATTTTTTGAGAACACGCCCGTAAGAGTGAAATGGCGGGCGCCATGTTCAACGGAGCGATACTGAAGTTTGGAGGGAAAATAAAAAAAAAACGCGTTTAACTTTGTGTTAATATTATATTGTGCCATTATTGCGCCATTTATTATAATCCCGCGGTAGGGATGGGGTTGAAATCGCGTTTAATGGACGTTTTGTTATAAAAACACAATTTTAACGATTTTCGAGTAAACCATCCTGGAAGGGATAATTTATTGTGCGTAATTTATTCCGTTTTATGAATAGATAAAATAACATTACCTTTTTTCGATATTAAAGAAGGGGTTAACTAATGTTTAGAAACATTAGTAAAATCTATCATACTAAAAAACTTCTAAAGCCAATAAATTATAGGTAAGTACATATTACTCGTTCATGTTAACAAAATTCGTCAAGATACATTTTTACGTAAATAGATCAATATCATAGTATGATGATGAGATTTAAAGAAATTGATAAATTTCCTGTGTAAAAATAAACTGACTAAAAGGCACAGATTAGTAAAATAACAAATTAAAATATATACGGCCTCCCGGTTCATGGTGCGGCGAACACTTTGTACAAAGATCATTTATTACAAACGCAATTCGCCCGCGCCCCCGCCCTTAGGACATTCATTACTATACACAGAATTGTGGTCCGTCCTGCAATACATTTCAAATTGATTCAAATGGTCTAGCGTAAAAAATAGCTATTATTCGACGGTTTAAAAAATAATGGAACTTCCTAAATCACTATAATATCTGCATATTAACTTAACTACCTAATTAGATCAATAATTTCAATAATAAAAACGAAATATAACAAATATAAAACTTTCATTTATTAAATAATTCATCGTGACGCCTGTTCTATATTCAAACACCTGTCAAAGTGACATATAACTAATGTGACATACAAAATGGCCACCATCGTGTCCGGTGACATTGACACTAGCACTCGTCGGGATGGTGCTCGGTGGCACTTGATCCCCTCAAGGGCTATCTTACATTCACTGCATGCACTCCTACTGTATCTGGGGCGCTACACTTTCATATATCTTTATATGTTAAGCAAGCTGGATGTTTTTTTAAATTTCGACTTTATTCTGTGTGGGACATGAAATATACAGCCGTATGAATTGATATGGAGAATAATCTTGTTTTTTTTTTATTCGATATTATTGCGTATGGAATTAAATAAACGTAATTTAAATTTGTTTCTAGGCTAAAACTAGTTGTTAATTTTTTTAGTGTTGCCATCCTTTTGTATAATTTGATGTTATACATGTCTATTTTAAATTATCATACAGTAACTTAAATATGTCTATACAAAAGATAGAACACCAAATTGTTTAGATCTAAACAAAGATTAAGTAGGTGTGATTTATCCTAAATATATTAACTATATATAAATATATTGATTCTGTAACACCTGAACATCATCAGCTAACAAATGAACAGACGTCTGCCCTATCAGCGGGAAGCGTGTGACGGCTAACCCGGCTATCTAGGGTAGCGATCTCAAGTAGCCTCGAGAACACCACCCTCCCCGGGCCCAGTAACACCCCCCCCCCTCCCTATACAACCCCCTCCCTCCCCGTGGCCCTCAATGCCGGGTCTTTAATTGAATAATCCCATTCATTAATCATAACAGTCTGGAGGTGAGCTTGAATTATTTTTCACGGTGACTTGTTTCGACGGTTGATAGATTTTGTCATTTGGATTGACTTTTTTTTTAATTCATTGTTGGTTACTGGCCATTGTTATATAACATTTGTATTATTAATTTGTTGTTAAAGTTTATATATAATTTTAAGATGCACAGCAGTTGAGAGAACTTGTAAAAAGCGTTTAAGATCATCTCATAATAATATTTGGTCGAGGAAAATATTATTAGATGGAAACTATTACGATGTATATTTCTTAGGAAACTGAATATCTGCAAAATAATAATGTTAAAAGTAGAAAATTCCTCAATTTGTTTTATAATATTTTATTCGTTAAGGACTTCAAAGATACAGTTCAATACATTCTTGGAGCAGTTTAGTCATAACTATTAAAATTTAAAAAAGACCTCGTATTTGTTATAATACGTATGCATAATTATATTTATTTTACATTTACTTAGAACCAAAAATTAATTCTTCAAATAGGCTATTTAATAGTTTATTCATTGTTTTCGCATACCTATACCTATTATACAAGTGATGTATGTATTTTAGAATAATAATTACATTAACAACATTTTTTCTTGAATATATTATTCAATATGATCATAAACAACTTACACGATCAGTCAAGATGACGAAATCTTGAAGTGTTTTGTTATTTAAAGTAATATTTATATTTACTTTATATTCCTACGAATATGATAACTACAAATAATTAAAGGGAAAACTAAATAATTAAAAAAAATCATGTCATTGGCGCCAAGATGAAAAAAAAGAGTATAGTTCTCTATTACACACATAATATGAACGTCGTAGGTAAAGGTCTTAGTACATAAATCTCACGATACAAAAATAAACAATCCAATTCATCCCACATAGGCAGGACAGAAGGGTCTTACCTAAATCAAAATCAGGACCCGGGGCACGTTCCAACTACCTACACTACCCACGCCGTACCTACCTTACATGCTGCCAAGAAGATTCCTTAACGCACACACGCGCAGCATAACTTATTTAACACACTCACACAATGCATCGCCCCTTTGTCTTAGCTAAGTGTCAACCAATAAAAACAAAGGATTCGAAAATGGAACAAAAAGAGCTGGCCAATCGCGCGGCGCGTCACGCATGCTGATGCGCGGCTATTGGCTTGAAAAAAATACGTTTAGCTCCGATGACTTCGGCTAGACGTTAAGATTGATCGGAGGTATTTTATATTAGAACCCATAACCAGCCCATGTATCAATTAATCATATGTGACCATCTACTTCCAAAACAGATAGGTTGGTACCTGTATAACAGACTAAACACTGCGATAGCAAAATTTATATAAGAACAATTATATATCCCAGTTACTCTTTGACCGCAAATACGACGTAAACCTTGAACATACTCGCAGTTAACAGAACCCTATATATAAATCTCTTAAACCTTTGACATAATAACGATATTCGTGACTTCTTTCATCAGTGGAACCTTTATCGCATTTTGACACACAGACTCAGCAGACATCAAGAATAAGGAGAGAATCTCACGGCGTGTGTTCACGTGTGAACGAGGGGGCTGAGGGGTGAGGAGACCGCCGGGGGGAGAGACGGGGCGCGGGGAGGAGGGGGGACGTTCGGAGGGTCATTTATCATTCATATCATCTTCGCTCCACTTCGCTCGCCGCATCGCCGTAAATAAATAAGAACAGACTCATCTTTTACAGCCGCTTCCGGGACTCAAACTCAAATCTGACTCCTATACAACATGTAACAGAGACTCTTATTCTGTAAATCTATTGGCAACTCATACGTCATTCTGAAATTTGATAGCCGGTTAGTGAACTTGTGTAGGTAACTATGCATGTGTCTTATATATAGTTGTATGTAGATGATAGACGTTTCAAGTATAAACGCTTGTTTCATATGATACTCCTTAGTTTCAAAGTCTGAGCACGTGCTCGGTGAAAGTTATGTGACCCACATGCTGGGAAACATAGGCAGTACAAAATACAACTGTCATACCGGACTTATGATGTTTATATATGTTTGAAAAAATCAGTTACATAGTTGTTGATCGTTTTTTGTTTCATACTCAAATATACTATTAAAAAAGCCATAAAATATATTTTTATATAAAATATCATACAAAAGTATATAGTAGTGATGTATTTCTTTTCTCGACCTCTGTCTCTAGGTAGCCGAAATAAATATCATAAAATATATACTCGACGGAGACAAGACCGAACAATAATGAAACCTTTTATTACCTAAGCATATTAGGTGCTTAGATCCAAATAATTCCGCCCGCTCCGCTCTAAGGAGATTAAGAGCGATTGGATGTCCAGAGGAGTTCGGTGCCGTTCTCAATATAATGGCAAACCAGATATAGTTCAGAGAATAGCCCTCCAATCTATGTATCGATATTGACCGGCTTAAGACTCATAATACAGGTAAACCTAGACGGATGAATGTGTAAGAAAACTAGATAGTTGAGACCGAGTAATTGGAAGGATATAGCTATATGCAATGTTTGTTTGGTCCGTCATAATTGCTTTGCAGCTCGGAGCTGACGAGTCCCCGGCACAAAAACTCCTAAATCCAGTTCATTAGGGCTCTATTCACGGCCCACCCCTGGATGGAGATACGCGGTGATTACTGCAACCGCTCCCGACGGCTCACGAATAAAGACTGCATCATAATTTCACCAGATACACCCTAGCTGTGCCCAAAAACAAAAAACGACCTTAATCGTAGGATATAAAGTCGCAATTTACTTTGACTTCCTTCGTGTCACTTGCACAATGACATGTAAAAATAATGAACAAACTTACAGCTCCAACAAAGTAAGTTAGGTCTTGGAGTGAACGAGGAAAGGACTATATTCGGTTGCGAGACATCGACGGAGATGTTTTGTAAATTAATAGGAGGAAAAGTTTCGCGGGACGTCGCACCGGCAAGGTTGTCACAGTTGTGATTCAATTTGGACGCTAATTTAATGATGTTGTTGCTGAGTAAAACAAATTGATATTCATATGGGACCACCGAGGTTTTGAGCTTTTATTTATGTTTTGGAACACGAAGACAATTTTGTAGCCTCATTAGCCGTGATCTTTTTCGTACGCTTCTGGTTGTGATGAAATAAGATTGATTACATTTATATAAGAAAAAAACAGTTCTTTTTACGGTCCTTCAGGATATGTGTACCTAATTAAGTTCATTACATCGGACATTTGCAGATAAGACATTAGAATAGAATAGCTTATCCTGTGATTGTATCAGAAATAGGTCGTAGTTGAGAGCTTCATCCTGGAAGCGGGTAATATTCGCGCACCCCGGAACGTCTGGTTCCCGCGGCGTCTCAACGAGATAATAGTCGGCCGCTGCGTCCGCGCATTGTTGGTGTCGTTACACCCTCGTTATTCAATTCTACAATTGCGCCTTGTTTCGTCTGATCGGGACTAATGCAGCTATTTCTGGAACATCGGTAGGTATTCGTAACGTAACTGAAGTTTTATTATTTTATTTATCATCATCAACTGTAATTCTGGGTTTCGAGTTAATTTTTTTTAAATATTGTTAGATTATTTATATTAAATGCAGTAAATTTATTATATTGTTTTTACAAAAATATCCCTATTAAATACGTGATTGAATTTTTCTATATTTTTTTTCCGAAAAACAATTTCATCAGATCTCATACTCGTTAAAGTTGTGCATTGAGAGAGTATTTGGAAGGCTAAGCTGAGCTGTAAGGTTGAGATAAACGGGGCCCAAGTAATCCTCTTTGTGTAAAAATGTCCCCAGTGTCACCCCCTACCGGCGCACTTTATTAAAAAGCGAGTAATCTCCACTAGTAGACTGGTTAACGCGATTACTAAATATATCAATATGGATATGAAATTGAATTTAAATCCGTCTTGATACCTTTGTCGCATCTGCCATATAGGGTACGATTCTTTTGTATGTTACATACAAAGTTTTGTAATGGTTAATTGTGTATTTTTTATATCAATATAATTAAATAACACTAAAATTAATGCAAATAATATTAGTCTTAATAAAAGAATTCGATGAACTCCTTCAATAGCATAGCTTCAAAGTTTTGTGATAACATCTTGCAAGAATACATCAGAATGCTAATTCCAATTAGATATGAAGCTAACGTCTAATAGGAGCGTATCTTGACACCCCGCAGGAAGCGGGGAGGTGGCTGGTGGCTGGTGGCTGGTGGCATACTTCATTACTCGCAGATCAAACAATCGCCGACAACGCCGCCATCTTGCCGGAAGACACGTCACCGACGATCACTTTGATCCTGCACAAAAATAACGCTCTAATTCATACCCTCCCAGCCTCCAGGTTTGCGATTAATGTAATTGCTTTTTTGTTATCTGCTTTATTGTTGTTCTAAAAAGCTAAAAGGTTTTAATAACACATTCCAAATAACGTGTGTTATTGTTATAATTCCATGTTAAAGTAAAAATTAAAAATCAAGTTTTTTTATAATGTTATTTGTCAACGTTCTTTAAAAACTATTGTTGAATATAAATCATCCGAGGAGTAAAAAATAAAATTAGACTGACAGAGGAGATAACGAAAAAACTAAATTAAACAATTTTTTTTTTTCGTTGTCATCAAAAACTCAACCCTCCCGAATTCTATTAGAGACAACCTGACACTCTTGTTACTATAAATCGTCTAAACAACAAAACATCACACTAAATCATGTTACTATTCACAACATTGACTCCCGAGATTGAAAAAAAACCGGGTAAAAAGTGTGTCATCTTCCTTTAAAAGACAATAGCGAATCCTTAATTGAAGGTGAAAAGGTTTGAAGACAACAAAGGTGTTAGATGTCATGGGGTATCATGGGAATTAGAGGTGTATTATATAGATGATGAAACGATTACACAGGTGTCCTGCAGAGGGCGTCGGGTTTCAATACGACTTAAAAGGAGTGTACCTGCACTCCGTACCTAACTACTGGTACATTATAATATTCATAAATACATTAAAAGATAAAAAGTTCTTTATGATTCATACAATAATATTTCGTTTACATTTAACTAGTAAATGTTTTATTTATTATTAATTAATAAATTAGAAAATTTATTGTTGAAATATGATTAGGTACCGATCAATTGAATTGAATTCAGTTTGGATTTTTTTTCACATATATTTTTGTCTTTTGAGAATTTTCTCCGTCATTTTAAATTTGTAAAAACGTCATCTTATACAGAAAAAGTAAAACAAAATGTATATCTTGCTGTAAACTTTTGCGAGTTTTTATGAAAACTATGTAACCGAATTTTCTTTTTGATAGAAATATTAAGGGTTCATCTTTATATATTTTTTCACATTTTCGTTATTATTTAAACATTTACCTTTTTTAAACAATTATATACGAACAGAAGTTACCTAATATATTTTGCGATATAATATTATATAGAGTACTTTTTAAATATAGGTTTATAATGTACAATTCTTTTTTATCATTACGGGTATGTACTTATTGTAATGAAAATAAATAATAATAATCTTCTATCAACCAGTGAAAATACTGTCAAAATTTGTGCATTCGTTTCAGAAATATGTACAAACAGATAAACAATAATTTTTGAAAAATAATTTTTAACCATTACGTTTTTGTGAAACTGAAATTATTTTATCATTACAACAAAACACTCTAGTTTTATTTATATAAAAATTACAGTTAATAAATACATACACGATAAATGAAATCTATAAGAAAAGAAAAGTAAATTCACATTCGATTTGTTCTCTGTCAACAAACATTTCCTAAAGTGGAAGTTTCTATTAATAATATCGTCCATACTATTAACCTCCATCAGGGTAACTCACGACGAATGTCATTTGCGATGCACTTTGTCTTTCGTCTCGTGTTACCTGTCACCGACAGCCATTAGTTGACCTCCCACGTCTCTAACTTACCCTATGAAACTTACCCTCCGTGTCTTGGCCATCTGCAACTTTATGTTTGTCGCTCTTAAAATGATAGGCTATTCTTATATCCTTGTGTTAAGAGCTATATTTGAATGGATTTATATTTGGAAGGTGTTACAAAATTTTAGCATGAGGCTGCTTCGTGACCCAAAACTTGTCATTTCCTCCGTGATTACTCGCTTCAGAATACGTTTGCTATGTTGACATGGAACTTAGGTTATTATTGGTGGGTGTGGATTTCAGACATTCCTACATTCCGATATTTTGTTATATTGAATGTGATTCAAATTATTTTATATCTTCGCAACTTATTATTTGTGGTTAATTACGAAATACTTTGCTTTTACGTTGATTTTTTACGTTGATGAAAAGGTTTACAGATTGGATTCTTAAATTATTTTTTATGTATCTTTTATATACATACTTAAAATTACTTACGAAAATTGTTTAAGTTGAGAAAAAAAAGTGTTATTTCATACGAACATAATACTTAAACCCGTAGGCGAACACTTAAGTTCATAAACGTAGAGAAAGTGTTAACTTCATTATAGTCGAATATATATATTTATGAATAACAATAATATTAGCCGCAGGAAATGACAATTATTTTTGGATCATTCCATAAGGACTGAGAGAATGGATCCTCTTTCACACGCGCAAAATACCTTGAAGGAGCCCATTGTGTGATACACGACACGCCAACGAAAAAAAACTCCATTCACAAAAATAGGTTAGTCGCAAAACTCATGCGATCCCAATGACGCGGTACACTTTATAATAACAAACACGATTATCACCTCTATTACAAATTAAGAAACACTAAAATGCAGCATCACTGTAAAAAGACATTAAAATAATGACAAATTGAAATTTTCTACTATCTACTTAGCTGCTATTAATATAATATCTGCTATAAAATTTACTATCATCAGTTTATTCAAAGAATATCATTGGCGCGGTAATGTCCATTATTAAATCTGACACAGTCGAATTACGGTCATTAAGCGGTTAAGAATCGGTGTTAATATCCTTATTGAATCGGTTAAATGATTAGAAGGTGTACTCAGCTCGGATAATGATATAGCTGGTCAACTATGAAGTTTCATTCGATATACAAAATGAAGAAAAAATCTCAAGGGAACAATGCCACGCTGTCTGCCGGAGGACAGGTATATGATGGGGCACATTTTATTGGTTTTCCGAAACATTCCGTTGCCCTATTAATAAATGAGTGGCGGGAAAAAAAAACTCGTAGAATCCATTTGTCGAGTCCTGTGATTTATGGGCAAGGACTTTCGACGTTCCTGGAAGAAGACTGTTTTGTTCTATTTGCTTACCTGTCAGTTTGATTTAAAGCCGATATACTTACTTTCAGAATTTCTCAAATACCTATCTCTTACGTCACAATTGTTTATCTGTGAATAAAATAATCAACATCCACCTCTGCAACGACCAAGCGGTATACTAACAACCGTTTTTTCTAAATTAATTTTAATAACTTTTAACTATCTCCTTGAAGTAAGCATTATTAAACTAAATGGTTATTTTCAAAATTACCTCAAGTGCCTATTTCTTTGTATTTCGTTAGTCTTCTAAAGCAAACAGCATATACAAAACAAGCTAGTTCGTTATCAAAGTTTCAAAATAGAGCAAATAATGACGGGTTAGAATAAAAGCCTTTCTTCATGGACTGGACAGTTCGTGGAGTGTATAAATTACGATATCGCCACGTCATTGTGATAAGATCGATACGTCGTCGGTATCATGCCGCGATCGCGCCGCAAATGTGCTGACCTCACGTAGGTGTTACTTATCGAACGATATGAGAATAATCCCCGTGCGATTTAGTTTCAGTTTTAATATTTACAACCTGTTGGAAGTATAAATGCCTAGTCTAGTCTGCGTTGACTATTAGGTTTCAAAATTTAATAAGCACAAGTATATTAAAACAAAAAAATAATATCGTCTTTGAAATGAAAACAGAGACGCGATAATCTGTAAAATCATTGGACGCTTTAATTCCTACAACTTGTTCTTGGTTTATCTTCTCACGCAATACCTACCTTGAGATCAACAGTCCCCGGAAGCCCATTGTTCAATGCATCTCCTAAATATTACATCTCTCGTGTAATCGAAAAACGTTTCAAATTTTGTTCAAACAAAAAAATAGTTCGCTAATCCGCGGCCTCTTTGACTTCGAGATCTTGCAGGGATTTAAAGTGTTAGTTTTTCGAGAAATAATCGTAAAAAAGCTTAGGATTATTGATTTCTGTGAAACTACTAGCCAAGCGGATAATGTTCCCTTACGGACCGGCCAAATTACTCGGCGAGGGATAAATTTACCCAATACCTGCTCCAAAACTTTTGGTACACAATTCGCGTACTTTTAACAAGAAATGAAGATTTCTCAATCATTAATTCACACTTAATTTTAAACTGCATAATTAATAAACGATATCCAAAAAACATACCTGGATCTCTAATAAAATAAGATGGTGCGTGATCGATCAAAATAATAATTAATAATAGATCGCCTTCGAGTGCCGACTGTGATGGACCCCTGCACTTAGTCATCGCGTTTAATTAAAAATGGCGTCGTAAATTAACGGTTACATTTCAAATTCCGAAGTTCTCATCATTAAAACGTTGCTCACGTATTTGTACTTATATGTCAAGTCTATTGTTGCACAATGCTGAGAATAACTACGAATAAAAGTGGACACACGTTGTGTAGTGTTGCGATATCGTTTAAATCATTAATCAAACTGGTGATTTCGTAAAGTTATTGATACTAACTAATTGAATTACGTTTTATTACATCTAATTAAACTTAGATATAATTTCAATCTTACTTAAATAAAACCTCTGAATATTTCAAAACTTTGCATACTATTACGAAACTCTAAATTTACAAGAAATTTAAACGAGTCTTTATAGTAACATTATTTATCTATCATGAACAGGTGTAGCCATACTAAAATGCCTATCCTTTCCAGTGGTAGGTGATCAAAGACAATCGTGTGTAGTTATATAATTGGATTAGCTAGATATAAGTTTAATTGCAGCGCATCGGGTGATCGACGCGCGCTGCGGGGTGCGCTCTCTGCGCCCGCGCCTCTCGCAACATATACTGGATATGACCATTTAATTTAACAAATATATTGATTTTTACTCAATTTTATTCATATTTTTTGTAAGACTGATATTTCAAGGACTACGATGTTGAGGACGAACGATTGTCACACTAATGTGACCTTTGATATTTAAGGTGATAGATACGTAGATACGTAGTTTTTATTATTGTGTGTATATCATTGCGTATTTATGAATATGTATCATATTTAAATTAAAAAAATTCAAAATCTTTCCATCATATTGTTTGTCTGTCATGAACAGAACGCATATCATCATTATATTATAGCTATGTCCATAATAAGCAAGTGGATGAAAGCAATCTGCAAAGCTGCAGGAGGTGTGCTGGATCGAACTAATGATAACGGTCGATCGACGGATTATTACATTAAACTCGATGTTTTATCATCAAGCGCGCCGACACTTCACACCTCTAGCAAAATTTACTCTTATGGGTTCCATCATCTTTTTGAGGTCAGCAGAATTATGTTTCTCGTGTTAAAGTTGTCTATATAAGGTGGGTTGTATAAATAATATGCAATCAGTCCAAAGATCCTATCATTGATATCATCTTAAACAAGATGAGTTAATTTTAATATTATTTTTGTCAGTCCCAAGAACATCTCGGGATTGACATGCGAGTCCAGCGCCTTTGTGAGTCCGTGGATGTGCTAGGAGTATAACAGATAATAGGAGCTGATTAGCGGCGCGGCGTGGATGTTTCAATGAGCGCTCGTCCCGGGGGCGGCGCGCCCGCTGGCCGACAAAGACTCACGCACGGCATCCGCAGACAATCCGCCGAGTATCGATCCCGCGACCCTTCGAACCAGCGCCGAGCCTGGCACAATGCCGCGGCTCTTTATTATAGCATCTCATATTGTTGTCATTGTTATTATTATGATTCTTTACCGCTTTCCATTGTCGGCCGTCGTTGTGGCGGTGCTTTTTCACGGCCCGCGTTTAGTCTGGGCATTGGGAGCATGACGCTCGCACGTTTAGTCGCGGAAAACGAATGTTTTTCTCGCGGAAATTTTGTTAGTTTTTGCGCGTTCCGCGTTGCGCGCGCACTTTGAATAAAGACAGTTGTGAATATCAGAGAAACACGTCAGCTGACTGTACTTTATGTAGCTGTATACGTGTCAACGCAGCTGTATACATACATACATACATACAGTGTACTAGTGTTAACGAAAGTGAATTATATTAACTTTTATTGAGGTTCAGGTTGCCTGGTATACTTTCATATATGTAGTAATTGAATGTGTTATATATATTTTGTAAGAGATTTATGTATAAAATATATTCTATTCAGTCGCAATGAAATCAGTGCTTAGTGTTATAATATGGTGCTCTGTAGACATTTCACTTGTAAAAAAATAGATGTTATGTATCTCCGCCTTATATAAGAACTTGGTTCTAATAATAAATAACTGTAAACATCCAATTATAACGTAACATTTCCAAACTTCCAAGTTAACGATGTTAAATAAAAATAAACTTAAATAACATCAACAATATCTTATGAAATGAGCTTCTTGTTTACACAAACTTTTGACTCAACTTTCCGAATCGGTTGAAAAATGATATACAATGGTTATATTTAAACTTTATGTTTTGTAATATCTGCCTTAATTACTAATTTTATTGCTAAAGAAATCGTGAGCCGATGATTATTCAAAGACGTCTCATCACCGCTCGTAATTGCTCGATGTCAAAGATCATATTCGTACATTTTAAGGTTGTGATCACACTACCTTAAATATAGACATTCTACTTATAATTTATTTGTTATACAAATTTTAAAGGTATTACGGAGAGGACATGCAAATGAAGGACATCGTCATTACAAATATATAACAATCTGTACAAATATTATCCGCAAATATACATATTTGTTCAAATACTTAAGTTGACACCTACAATATGTATTCTAGTAATCTTTATAGTGGATTATTATCGCTTATTTAAATCTATTTTAATGAATTTTTATTTCATTTCTATTTAAAGGTTTGGTCGAATTCCTTTCTTCAAAACCACACAAACTTGTATATATATACGTATATATACATATATATAACTGAAAGCAGGTTTTCGTATGTTACTATTTAATTTGCAGACCTCCGACATAGGCCTGATGTGTCGGAGACAGCGGCAGGAAGACATCCCCCCTCCCCCCTCCTCCCACCCCACGGGTTGCCTCCTTGGACATACATAGAACATAGACTATTCAACTGGAACGGGTTAAGTATTCAAAATAATAAATAATTTATATCTAATCTATTGTGACTTCCATTCTCAAAGAATTAAAATAATTCCGACAATTATTATTTTAATCACGGATTAATATATTGTACACCATCATTTTGATTTTTGGGTGTTTGTTTTCGTAAAAATTGTCGTACCTCATAATAATAAACACAATTGAAGAATGACTTTTAAAGTAAAACGTTTCATATTTTTTATTTAGTTAAATTTTAGCACCCTAATAAATAGATTTCCATGGAGAGAATACAGATTCAAAAAACGGGATTTTGGATTGTTTTAACTTTCTACTTCTTTCAGAATGACTAGTAGGTATCTACTATTAAGACGAATCATCAAATTGTTACATTTATTCTGTTTACATACAGATTTAGTTTTGCAATAGTCGTGTAAAATTTAATTGACAGAACCATTGCAGGATTCGTGCAGAGAACCATACCTAGGTGAAACTATAACTAAGCTTTAGGTATTAGATATACGCCTTCCCAGGAGATAGTTGTTACGTGTGCGGTCTTGTCGGTGACCAGTCGTCAGACCAATATTGGCCTTTCATTATCATACTCCAGTTCCGTCTTGAGATGCATGCCCTATATACATATGACTATACGAAGAGAAATGTTACCATACTATTGCCTACATATAACTCTTCCTAACACTCCATATTCCATTCGAATTAACGAAAATAATTAAAGTACAATTTAAATTTAACAACAAAACATACATAAATTTACCAACGAAAAGTTCTTGATAACTTAAAATATTCACGAAAATGACATCGTTAAATAGAAACGTTATCCGAAATTGCGAGACAACTTTTTGCACAATTTAGACAGCACCAGAATTAAAGTAACTTTTTAATATTAAAGTGACGATTCGTCAACAATACGCAGCGGCCATATTGCTCCGCGGTGTTGCCAGGCGTGATAATTATTAATTTGCGAGACACTCTCGCGCTGTCATTAGTGACACCTCGCGCCAATTAGGACGCGCCGAGTGTTTGATGCTCGCTTTTTATTTAACACCAGCAATTATTGAATGACGATGTGTTGTAGTGCTTTTTCAGTTGTGCCGAGGTGTTGACATTTACAATTTAAAAAAAAAAAATACCTCTGCACATTTTCATCGCACTTAAATGATAGGGATGTTGATTGAACTTAGGAATTCTGAAAATGGGGGGAGGGGATACGGTTTACACAAAAAATGTATATGTTGCAAAATTGTTTGAAGATATTATTATGAATTTATTGTTCTATTTATTTTTATTATTACTTTTATATTAATATTGAATCTAATATTGTGATAACTATTTGCTAATTAGACTGAAACCGCTTTGAGATTATATTTTTAAATTGGTATTATAAATCAAAAGATATATTTTAAGTAGTTATATAAATGTATGTAATATAACAAAGTGTTTAATTTAATTATAAAATATTATACTTTTTAATTGAAATAAAGAAAATGTTTATAATTTTTTGTTTTATTTCCTCTTTTCAATGTAAGCCAGAATATTGTTATGTACTTTTAAATAAACATTCATTAACGAAGAACCTAAGACTTCGTAGCTTCCTGATAACATAAAAAAAAACTTATTGATTAAGTTTTAGAAAAAAAATCTACTAAGAAAAAAAAAACTTCAAAATTATTTTGGTAATCAAAATATTATTTTTGGTCTATAAAATAAACATATTTATAAAACAAATACCACGGACATAAACTTTATGATGGTTATAAAATGATTAGGCAAATTACTTAAAAACAAAAGATATTGATCGTAAATACTCATTCCAGTTACTGGAAATATTTTAAACAAAGTCGCCGTACACCTAAATTACTTATTTGTGTTCCTCGTTTATTGTTTTTAAAGAAATCTACCTGGCTTTAATCTTTTGTCTTCATTTTACAGTTACATAGATAATTAATTACTAAGAAATGGTAAGCTAGGTACAACATGCTTACATATAGTTTGTTTTTAACGAAAACAGATGATGTATATGAGTTGTAGTGAGTAGGTATCACGTAGGTATTACATTAAAAAAATATAATAAAAGTTAATTAATAATTACTACAAATATATCTGAATATTGGAATAATTAATAATTGATAACACTATGTTATATTATTCCAATCGAATATTCTTTTCTTTTATAAAATTGTGGCTAGGTACCTATATTATAGATATATGTTATATAAGGATAAATACCTATAAGTATTTCATTTAATTATAATTTCCTAAGTAGGTATGTCAGTAATATTTGTAGTACCAAATTTTTATTATCGAAATACATTTACCTACTGATAAATGTTTTTTAAATTATTATTTTAACATCAGGAATGTTATGTGAAGTCTTAAAGTTTTTTTTTTAATCAGCGACAAAGTAAGAACTTGTTAGCATTCGCAAGTTTTTGACAAAAACGTTATAACTATACTAATTCACATATATATTTATAAATTTTGATTTTTTTTCAAAACTTGAAAAACAATTATGATTATTTTTCGATTATATACTTGTGTTTTATTTACTTTTCGTCTTAAAACAGGTTAATAAAGAAATAATTAGGACTCGATAAGTTTTTTTTTAAAACAATATATGCTGAGAAAAACACATTTATAAATAACATATGTAGATTATAGCAAATAGCATATGAGAAAGAGATTAAGTTTTTGTTTCAATTTTTATACATGTTCAAACTTGTAGGTATGATTTGATCCGATAGTTTTCATTGAATATGTTATTTCGAAAGTTTAATACATACTACGTTGGTACTTATATTAAAATACCTATTGTAATTCTTACTAAACTTGATACTTCTGTAACAAGACAACTAAAAATATTTTATAATCACATCCAATAATATTTACTTATGTATATTAATTTAATTTTTATTTCTCTCATATTGCTATAAAACATCAAGATTTGAATAAGATGTGCCTATTACGAAATTATCATCAACAAATATTTTCATGAATATTTTTCCTTAACAACTGAAGCGGCTGATTTTGTGGAGTCTTATTGGCATAAGCTGACGCTGTAAGGGAACCTTAATCAATTTATGGTTTTAGAAAAAACAATATAGAAGTGAGGAATAATATGTTGAGTATAATATAGTTTCGACTTTGAAAATTATCTCCACATTAATGTAACTTTTTTCTATATACCTATATCTGAGTATTTCAAACCCAGGGAATGCATAGTTTTCGGAATTATTTTTATTACTGAAATTTACATAAAATCTTAACTCATATTTAATTGATGTATATGGTTAAAACTTCATTTACAGTAACCTTATTCAGTCATAGCTACATAATATCTATATTAGTTGGTGAAGACCTTACATTAAATGTACTTAATTACGTTTGTTCTATGAATATACAAAAAAAAATATAGTAAAAAGAAAACAGTCGTTTTATTTAGTTTGAAATAAAGCAATACATAACACTCTACCTAACGTAGGATTACCGCGTGGCTGTTGTTCAAAGTAACAAAAAGTATAGTAAAATTGGCCTTGTAGTATTGTTTATATGTAACATAATGCATAGTGAATGAGTGCTTAAATTGAATAACTCGCTATTGTGGCCAGGAACAAAGAGCCGTGTTGGAAGTGATCATCAATGACTATCTCGATTATTATACACATTAGCGCCTCGGCTCGCTACCGACAGGCCTTGAACTTAACGAACAGCTGAACTAACTCTACCAGCGACTCTACCGCAGCTGTTCAGAGACTGAGTCAATATGTAGAGACATAGACTACTGGGAAAACAGACAGCTCGCTACGAGATAGACCGACCCTCCCGATACATGAAAAGTTATGATGATGTATGTATACCAAAGTATGTGATGGCATTAAAAGTTTTTTTAATTGGAATTTGAAGTAGCGCTTTACAAAAGAGCTAGATAGCGTCTGTTGTTTACAACATGAACTAAGGTCGAGAAGGTGCAGCAACCGTCGGCAAACAAAATTGTGATTTGCATGAGGCGGCCGCGGCGAGGCGTACGGTCGCCTCGCTCGCCACGCGATTAAAAATGCAGGGTAGCGCGGGCGGCGGGTGGCGGGGGGGCGGAGTCTCAGCGGGCCGCCATTGGTCGGGGAAGGGAGCGGGCGGGCCCCAGGGCGCGGGGGGTGCGCGGGGGGGGGGGGGGGGGTGCAGCTCACTCACCGCCGCCCGCCGGACGACCACCTCACAACGCACGTAGCCTCCGCGCCGTACGGTCCCGCGCCCGCTATCACGCCGCGCACCGCCGCGAGTCCATGTGAGCGACCGACAGTTCTCTCGTTGTGTACGGTGAACGAAGGATCGGCAAGCTGTACGCGCCGCAGGAAGACGACATGCTGACGATGGAGACGGACCTCAAGGGCGGCAGCCTGCACGCCACCGTGCCGCCGCACCACGCGCTGCAGCACGGCTACGGCTCGCTGGGCGCGCTCGGCGGCATGATGGCGCTGCCGCAGCAGCAGCCGCTGGCCCAGCACCAGCCGCTGCAGCACCACCAGCACCAGCCGCTGCCCCAGCACCACGCGCAGCCCCAGCCACAACACCATCAACCCCCAAACAACAACAACAACAACTCCAGCAAGAACTCCAACGCGGAGAGGGTGAAGCGTCCCATGAACGCTTTCATGGTGTGGTCGCGCGGGCAACGCAGGAAGATGGCCTCCGATAATCCTAAGATGCACAACTCAGAAATATCTAAACGTTTGGGAGCACAGTGGAAAGACCTCTCGGAGTCAGAGAAGAGACCGTTCATCGACGAGGCGAAGAGGCTTCGGGCCGTTCACATGAAAGAACACCCGGACTACAAGTACAGGCCCCGGAGGAAAACGAAGACGCTCGCCAAGAAACAGGAGAAGTACCCGCTGGGAGGCGGCGCGCTGCTGGGCGCCGGGGACGGGCAGCGCACGAACGCGCCGACGGCACAGCAGCCGCGGGACGTGTACCAGATGACGCCGAACGGGTACATGCCCAACGGGTACATGATGCACGACCCCAGCGCCTACCAGCAGCAGGCGTACGGCTACCCGCGCTACGACGTGTCCCAGATGCAGCAGCAGTACAGCGGCGGGTACTACGGCGGCGGGCAGGGCTCGCCGTACCTGCCCCAGCCGCCGTCTCCCTCCGCGTACGGGCTGGGCCCCGGCTCGCCCGGAGGGTACGCGATGCCCGCCTCGTGCGCCTCTCACTCGCCCAGCGGCTCGTCGGCCAAGTCGGAGCCGGTGTCCCCGGGCCCGCCGGGCATGAAGCGCGAGTACGTGCACGAGCCGCAGCTGAAGCGCGAGTTCGCGCACGCGCACGGCGGCCAGAGTCACCCGCACGAGCAGCTGGGCATGAAGCGCGAGTACGGCCAGCAGGACCTCAGCCACATCATCAACATGTACCACGTGCCGGACGAGCAGCGGTACGCGGCGGCCGGCGAGCGCGCCATGCCGCTCATCTGAGAGTCGCCGTTCGCGTGCGACATCGACATCCCGCCGCTATGAGCCGGCCGTCGCCCGCGCCTTGTGACTTTGTACCGTTCAGTGATCCTTACGGCGTACATACTTCTAGGTATGTCATTTCTTTGTTTTTGTAATGTAATGTACCGCCTCGTTAGTGTTGCGAACTGTTGACCGAGCGTTCTATTAATGTTGTTGATGACTATCTTGTATTATATTACGATTATTGTATTTTTTCATGGTTTTAAGTTAAATATTCTAAGTTGTGTTGTGCGGACGGACGAGAGGTTGTTGCGGGAGACGGCGTGCGAGACGATTGAGAGATCGGTTATTTGAATACCAAAAAAATTGAACAATATGTAAATATAGTGTTAATGACTAGATGATGAGTTAGTCGTAAAGAGTAGATAGATAGTGTTAAGAGGTGCCACGACACCACTCCGTACAGCCGTCGTCGTGTGTTGTACAAATATTTGTTATATTGATCGAAAGTTATGATGGCTCGAAAGACTAAAACTATTGTAATACAAAAATGTACAGTGAGTGTTATATAGTCAGTGGACACAAAGTATATTGAAGAGAAAAATGAAGTTATCAATAAACGACGCGTTAAACTGTATCTGCTGTTTTGTTCCATTATCCTTATATACTTATTTGTACCCATCATTGTGTTTTAAACTTTAAATTGCAATAGAAAATCTATTTTATTTTAATACATTACATATTTTATTCATTCAAAGTTCAGTAATGATGCTACAACATATCGTCCATATTAAAGATTTCAACGCCGCCTTAATCTAATGTCCAATAGTTATTTTGAAATGTCAGTATTAAGAAGGTAATTTGAAAAAATATCTTCTGTAAACATTATGAGAATTTCTTTGATACGGTAGCTGTTGATTAAGACATTAATAATTACCGAATGATAAGAAAATTATACTTATATGTATATTTAAAGATACAACATAAGTGTTTATTACTTAAAAACATTATGATGATACAATTCTAATTTAAACATTAAAAATTTAACTTAATCTATATTTTTTATAACATAAAGATTATCATAAAGATATTCTGATATAAATATTTCTTTAATACAGATTTTATTTCTGTATATAATTTCATATTAATGGAATAAAAAAAGATTAGAATTTTTCTTATTCACTTTTATTTTTGGACACTCAAGTTAATTTTGCTTATTTAATATTTGATTTAAATAAATAAAAGGCACTTGAAGCATGATTTGAACAACATTAACATTTAAACAAAATAATGATAATTTAATTACATATACAGTATACTTTTAGATATTTTTTTCCTTATTTTGTGGAAGGTTTTATTCAATATAAGAGCAATGGTAATAAATTACTTTAAAAGTTCACTGATAAATAATTAATCATTCAAAGTCTGTTATTTATTATTATTTTCTTTTTTTATTACTTAAGATAATATTTAGAACTTATGTTCTTATGTCTTCCATAATTTTTATAACATCAGTGTTTCAGGTAGTAGAACCTATCTCAAGAAACTAATAAACAATAGTTATTTTATTAATTATATAGAACAGAAAAAAATATATATTTTTGCAAACAAAATTTTTAAACACAATGAATGTTAAGTTTATTAACCAATCACGGTTTTTTTCATAAAATCGTCACGTAAAATGTTTTAAATCCAAAAAGTATGTTAAAATAGAAAACCAACTTCAATCAATTGGTTAATTCATTCATTTACTGTTGTGTATAAGTACTCTAGTAGTAACATGTCATAAATATTTAAATGAACTCCATTAAAACAAGTAAGCCGATCGCTTCAAGGAAGGCATTTCAATCAATTACTGTCAACGTAAGGGGTGAGAGGATTTAATCAAATCCCGGGAATAGTTGATAGATTCAGACACTTTTTCGTCCCCCGGGATGGCAATCCCGCGAACACGCCCCAGTGTTTAAGCTGTATAATTTAAACACTACTTTCGATAGGGTGACTTATGGTGCGAATTTATTAACATTGAGAGAAGGGCATTTTATGTTCCGAAACGAGAAATCGGACGAAGCACGGCTTCATTGGTCTAATTTTAATTAACAATCAATTTAGATATTCATATAAAAATTACAAAAATTGCCAAAAAGTTATTACACTGTAATGAGGTTTTAAAAAAGACTGTATGTTATTAAAATACTATGTATTTATCTAGAAATATAACCAAATATATACTGTTACTTTTGCAAATTACAAACTTCATTTGTACATAGAAGTAATACTTAATTGTCATTTTTTATACACTAAACCAAAATGGAACTATTGAGAGTAAACCATACCTACTTAAACAAATAGTATAAGTGAAATCTGATAACCTTTTGAACTATAAGCGTCACAGCCTGTATTATCGTGACTACAAAATAGTTTACATATAATTAAAAAGTATATATTTACAACGTACTTTTCTTCAGTAAAAAAACAATTTGAGAATACCACAATTTTTTTATTTTGCCAAAAAAACACATTGGTGATATTGAATATTATCTCAAAAGGCACACTATATTAACAAAAAAACCTGTAATTCTTTATAAAAAAAAGTCAATTCCAAAAATTAAAACAAATTGTCTTAAAATGTTTTGTTTGCCGCACCAAAATAAAACGGCTGGTCAGACTAATGACAAGTTGTAATAATTTTTAATAACTAGGGTTCGGTAGGCAATAGTTTGAAACATAATATCACTTATAATACTAAAGCATCAAATAAATTAACATGAGAACATAAAACGATATAAATTAATTTTATATTTTTTATATGAATACCCACAAACATTACCATTTATTATATTTAACCCACATACGTAAATTTTGAGGGCATTGAAGGTACAATGGAGTTCCGTCGTGTGTACGGAACCTTAAAAACGGTCAACTAAAACAGGGCGGATGTCGTCACATTCGCACCCCACCGTCACGCAGGCACCCCCAGGCCCCAGGGTGTAATCACGGTTCCCACGAACCTTGGCCCATTGTCTCACGGTACTGATTGTTGGCTTGCAATCAACAGCGTCTTACACATTACTATATTGATCAAAGAATAATTTGAGTTTGAGTTCATCAAAATGATACTAAGATTTTTCGGTTATAAAAACTACATACTCCAGATATTTCGGCTTCTTTTCAGAACTCTGGCATATAAGATGTGGTTGTGTAGTGTATCCGAAAAATATTAGTTGATTTAAATGAATTAAATTCGAGAAAGTCTTAGATCTCATTTGTTCATTAAAACCAACAGTTGCTAGACCTTATATCAAAGCAATTGATATTTGATATACCTATTTTTATATTGTACTAGCTAACCAGTTATTTATAATCTAGTTTTTATTTTAAGGAATATAAGTTTGAACAGTTACTTGGTTTCTGAATTGGCATGAAATTGAAGAATGACTTATCATTACTTAAATGCCACTAACAAAAAATATGATATATTATGGTAAAAAAATGTCTCCGTAAAATAGTGTTTAATAAATTAAAATAATGATTTACAAAAGCATATATGTGTATGTATCAAAATCAATATAAGATATACATGTGCCTCCAAAATTGTACATATATGTTGTAAAAATAACAATAATATGTCACAAGCTGTTAGACATATAAAACAAATAAATAAAAAATATTAAGTAAGAATTAAAGATAAAATTAAGAAGACATCTTGATAATTGTTTTAATACTGTACAAAGAAAATGAAATTGTGTGATTGTCCGAATAATCTGAATAATAATTATCATCATATTAATAGACATATATATAATAAAACAGAATCAAATGTATGTTGTTTAATCGAATATCTGAAGTAGTGGATACTAACAATTAAAGCAACTTCTGTCTTACGAAAACTATTACAATTTTGGACATAAAAATAAATAATATGACACATAAAAAGAGGTCATATTTGACTCATAGGTACTGTTTGTTAATAATTGGAAATTATTTTTGCTATAGTTATGAATACAATTTTTTAATGACCTGACTTAAAATTTATATCAAACTTAACATGCTTATAAAAAACATAAAATAACTAATTAATACAAGCTTTAAATCACTTACATATATCATTTTATTATTTGTTATTTTGATGTTTTAAAACATTTATCTATTACATAAGTAATTACTTATAACATTTAAGTTTATATTACAAAGTAAGTAAAAATTAAAAATATATCTATAGTGATTACTTTTATATTTGACTTTTTCTTTAATTCTCGTATATTCCGTTACGAATATTAATATTTATAAAAAAACTAATCGCATACATATTTCATGCGATGTCAATCTCTTACGGAAGACATATAGTGATGTGTAAATTAATATTATTTAAAATACAAAATTATTTTGTAGTAACAGGCGTCAAATAGACTTTAATCATTAATTATAATCTATACTCTAAAAATAAAACCATAAGAAATCAGTAAATAATGCAACTCAAACTAAATTCTCCTTAGAAAAGATTTAAACAATCCCTAACATAAGGATCATGATAACTGTGATAAGCTAGGTATATTTAACAAAAAATGTGTTACATACATCTGGTGGTCTACCGTCTAAGAGCACGTTGTCTTTCTTAAAGTTAATACCCAGCCCTGGATCTGACAAACAAGTAAACTTGTCATGTTATTCGTTAGTCAAACAGCGATGTTTGTTCTTGAGATCGACACCGGAGCCATCCCTTTGTTTTTGTGTTGTCAATATTTGGTCTCATTTGTCATTAAATGGTTTTGAACTGTGATTCGTCGCCTAGATGTGGGTGGCGGCCGGGATGCAAATACATAAACATGAGCCGATTGATCTTCGACGGTCCCATCTCGTATATCTGATTTGTTTATCTTATGGTAATAGCGACCTATATTTGTATGTACAGTTTTATGTTAAGCGTTTCGTCATGAACCATAAATGAGTGTTCAGTTATCATACTGATAAAATATGCCTGCTATATGCAGATAAGATTTTTTGTTAAACATTACATTTTCACGAAATCGTATTACCGAATCGTAAGTACAGTCTACCTGGGGATTCGACTTAAAGTACCGTTACCACTAACGATTCTGAGAAGGTCAAGCGCACTAAGCTAAATTCCATTTATATTTTTTGCTTTCGTGTTTGACGTAGAGCGAGATGCATATAGCTGTCTCTATACAACGGGGTGGCATCTAATATACACCGTAGTCGTAGCTACATATTTACAAACATTTTAGGATAATATAAAATGACAAATACTATTAATATTTCTTAAACTATTAAATATATTGTTCTTAATATAAAATTCATTATTCTAACTAAAACACGAAAAAATAATATAGGAAGTTAGACAAGTTGCTAAAAATAGGTCTCAACACGGCGTTGCAAGTAATTCACAGTATGTTTCTAATAACAACAAAAAACGCTTTAAATGAGTGAATTGTCAGAACTGCTTGCGGTTATTCAACAAGCCGAACGGAGCGGTAGTCGTTTGAACATCTGAAAACAATAAAAATGTTTCGGGAAAGTTTTATTACGGTAAAGGGTACAGAATTATTAAGCAATTAGACCAGAGCCGGTCGTAAAAGAACCGGTGCGTTATCTATGTTCTCACTCATAGATTCTGTAACTTTGCATGAGTTATCTAAATTACTTTGGCTGCGAAGTAAGTTTTTTTTACCTATATACTATAAAATATATATATTAGTACGTAAATAATTCAATTGACTGTTTATTAATACAACTGTACTCGTTCCCTAAATGCTTTTTGTGGTTTTCTGTTCCAGAGTCAGATAAGCAAGCGCCATCTGTTGTTACTCACGGATCGCTACTGATAAGAATTCCTGAAATTGTTAGCTTATCAGTTGACGTCATTTGTACGAAGTTAAGGATTAAAAACAAAAGTATTTGTCATAGAATTTCTATATAATTGTCATTCTTAAAGTATAATTAGTTGAATTCTTTAAGTGATTTTGTGATTCAAATTTAGTTTCATTATAGCAATTCCAATATAAAAATGGTTTTATTAAAAAAGTTTGTAAAAACAGCTTTCTTCATTAAATTATTAAATGCTATATAAATTTAAATTCCATTTTTCCTAATAAGTTAACATCTGAGTCTCACGGAAATCAAGTTACATGTGTTATTTGCAAGCGATTCCTTGTTAAATAGCCTTAACAGATGGACTTCATTTTTATATTTTTAAACAATACTAAAATGTATTTAAATCATATATAATTTCTCCAATACTTTCCTTTATTTTAAGTAAGATAAGAAACTGAAAGTTATTGAAAATATTCACGATAAATTATAAGATAATTCCAATTATTAATTACCAAACACTAACGCCTAATATATCTATAATATTACAAATCTATATTTATCATTCTTAATATAAAGATTACTTATTTCAAATCTACTCTTGACCTTGCTTAGAGAGAGAAGACCAAATCAATTGTTCAGAAATTTCTATTCTAAGTAATTATTTAAAACTCTAAATATTTAAGATGAAATATCTCTTATAAAATATTAAATTAAATGTAAAAATTACGATTTATATTATATTATAGTAAATCGTTTATGAAACGCAATATAAAATGTCGTAATATTTAACGTGAACTCAGTGTTTTCAGACAGACGTAATGCATCGATTGCGTGCACCTAACAGTCCTATAATAAAACATTAAAAGCTCCGATTATGTTACGAATCGAAATACTTATTTAGAATTTCAGTAAAAAAAACAAAAAAAAACAAAACTTGTCCAATGTTCGCAATCTCCGGTGAAAAGGGTTCGGGGAACTTAATTTTATTTTTCCGAGCTATTTCTAACTTTTCACTCCGTTCTTAATGAACTTGACTTGACTTCATAATACTGTTTGATATTTTTTTTGTTTGTTTGTTTGTTTGTACGTATTATATAATAGGAGATTTCTTTTTATGTTACAGAAATAACTTAAATTAAAATACGTAACACTTAAACATAATGTAGGGTATATTAAGTATTATTTGAAAAGTTAATGTTTGAATAATTTTTATTAGAACTATTATAAAAAACAAAGGGCTCGGGGCACTCGTAAATCGCGCGATAGAGTCATTAAGGCGGGGGCACAATAATTAAAAACAAATAAACTCTACACGGATTTTACGTTATCTGTCATCTTGATATATTTTTTTTTATATTCATGTTGATTTCTACATTTGTTTTTGTTAACTAGAAATTTTACAGTAATTTCATTGCTTGTTAGGTATTAGGGAATGATTTATAAAATACGTTTCACGGGAATTATTTTTGAAGATTAATACTTGAAAGGAATTAAAAATATTTTGTTTACTTAAGTTGTTTATTGATTTATTTTATTATATATACCGATGTATGGTATTGAATTGAAATTTTTATAGGTATAGATTTTTATTAGGTTATAGTTTTCCTAATTACATAAAATTGTGTTCTATTGGGATCTAGTGCTTTTGTTATAACTGAAAACAATTATATAACAATTTTATATATTGTAAAGTTGTGAAATAACTTTTTTAATTTCACTATAATGAACGAAATTCTTTGTTATCATAGAAGTTAGTTTAGTTTTAACTTTACATTAATATCTAGGTATCACAGGATTTAAAGTGAAGATGAGATGGAACTCAAGCAATTCTTTCCGTGGTGAGTATTTGTTCAAATTATACCTGAAGTGTCCTCAAGTTTGAGAGACGCGCCGGCGCCTCGGCTGACAATGTTAAATCAATATTTCTTCTGACCCTCCATACTACAGTTAAAACAATAACTTCAAACTATTCTATTATAATGAGATATGTATATGTTATAAATAGTAATATTCTATTAACACGACTTCTTCTACCTGGGAATTTCCCAGCTTTAGCCAGGATCTGTCTTACGTGTCGTGAATAGTTTTGGCTAATTGTTTTTACGACCGGCCGCCTGCCTGACATCAACCCTCTATGGGAATGCATTAATCAGTGATGACTAAATACTTTTAGAAAGTACATATGACTCGGAAAAATCACATTGGTACTTGCCCGGGCCAGGATCGAACTCGCGCCCTCGTGCATGAGAGGCGGGACTTTTAACCACTAGGCCACCACTGACTCAATATTCTATTAACACGACCACCATTAATAACTACTGTATTATAATTTCGTAAGATCCAATAACAAATTATTGATACATTATAATAGCCATACATGGAGATTACATACAATGACAAGCAATATTTTTCTTCTCAATTATCCGCCTGATAGATGCTAGTGATGGATACAATTTTGATTGTGGATTTTTTTTTATAATTGCAACTGATATATACGATTGTATAAAAATGTTTATACTTGTAAAAAATTCATAGTACATTATAATACATTTAACCCAAGGTTGTATCTTGTAAATCTTGACACCATATATGGCTGGTAATGCCGATTGCGGAGTATTGCGAAATCACATATCAAAAAATGATTTTTAACCAACGGTTTGTATAACGGTCCGCTTCAATGGTATTCTACACATCACTATCTACTTTAATATAGAAATAATAAATATGGACTTCAAACAAAATCGTACCTTCCCTGTTATGATATAGAATAGAATTTGGCTTTTAACTCAAATGTACGACTTGCAAGTTTGAAATGGCTGCTAGTAAATAAACAGTTGATACCGACAACACATCATTACATCCAGAGATGAAGACTTGGTGAATTTGAATCTTATGATTTTTTACTGAGAGTTTAAAATTCGATGGCTATTTTGCAGTGTATTTCTTATCGCAGTAGGTTAGTGGGTGCAAGAGGAGTCGGGTCAAACGGTTAGCAAACATTGTTTGGATTCGTTTGCCAGCTGTTAGTGGCAACAGTGAAAATGATTGTAAAGCTCTGCTTACTTTGTTTATCATGCTTGGTGCAAAGCATGTCAGGAGTAGTACTCAAAGATGAAATCAGATTTAATTCCATTTTATACTATGGATGCTATTGCCTTACTGTGATCGTCTTAGTGTGTGAATCATCATTAAGAATTTATAATATGTACCTTATTAACATAAACGTAATATTCTCACACTTTATTTCAAAAACTGCTAAAAGACCTTAATTGAAAATACGACGTAAATGCTTTGTAGACATTATTCGGTAGCATCTTCGTCAAACCTAAATGCGATCTTCCATCAATCAAACACACATAAAAACTCTTTGTCGGAACAATTCAGTAATTGATGGCGGCTCACCAAAAAAAAAAACAAAAGTGGAAATTATAACCGGAATAAATTCCCAGATCATTCTGTTTAGTGCAAAATTATAGAGTTTTAAACGGCCCGTTTGGATGATTTGTACATGTTTAATGGCCGGGTATTACGGTGGCGTGTTACAGGACGGAACGGAATGGAACACTGCGCAATCTATTAGCTGAACAAAAAAACTGAGCTTAATTTCACACCTGTTTACATTTAATTTCATAATGATGCGGGAGTGATTTTTGCACGCGCCTCCTCGCCAGCAATGATACGTAAGAGAATATCCGCGCTCGTTACTCCTGTAATCATATCATTATGTTCTACTTGGCAGATAAAATTGAATTATCCATCCTTATAACTAGCAACTAAAACAACTACTTGGCTATTTAAAATAATTTTGTATGGATTGTATTAGTGATAAGTACTATCATGAGGTATCTGGTGGTCGTTCGACACCCAATCCGATGACGTCACGGTATGGGTGCCTGCCGACACGTCGCCGTCACGCTCCACAAACCGCGAGGCTATAGCCTTGAGCCCACCGCGCAGAACAGAGCCTTTACCGGCCTTACTCCAATCAACTGATGACAAATAGATGCGTCTTCCGTATTTAAGACCTTACTTATATGAAAGCAGATCTATATTTGATATGTATTTTGAGAAATGCTTTGAAAATGATGTTTAAATTTTCCAAATCTCGCTAGGTAGGTAGCGAGAACTAAGACAAAAAGGGTCGTAAAAATCCTAAACAGTTTCATAAACGTCCCGCAGGCATGGCTAATCAGGTGATGGGAGACAATAGCGCGAAAGCCTCATAAAACTACAGGGCCCGTAAAGCCCTGTCCAAAATATTTACGATGCGTGACAAATGACGTATCTTTGTGTTCGAAGGATTGTCGCGGTAATTCGCCGTGCTTGATCAACGTGCTGAGACCATCATGTCTTTAAACTGAACGACGCTCTGAACGACTAAATAAGATCACGACGTAACAAAAATTGTCTTTCTAGTGAAATAGATAGATATATGAGTGCAATATTTAAAACTTACAGCTTTCTCTACTTAATAATACATACTTTTGTTTTAGTTCCAGTTCCAGTTTGCCTCCAAATATTTAAAGGGACAGATAAATTAATACCTACTTACTATGAAAATTATATAATTATTACAATAAGATAATTTGTAATCAATATTGTTACAATATTATTTCACAAAATAAAGGTCTGTATAATATGCAATAAATTCCCTAGTTATGAAAAAAATGGCAATAAAGTATCAGATAGTTAAAATTATTTCTTATAAAAGCATTCTTCTTTTTGTTTCAAACAGGTCTGTAATGACATTACCTGGAACCCGACAGGTGGTCATGGCTGTGAATTTGATAACTTAATTCTTTCTCTTCTCCCTGGTCTAATTCTCTGTTGGATTAGTACAAACTTTTTAAAGAAAAAATCTAATGAAAATAATATCAGTTTTATTAAAAAATATTATGATTCCGTGAAAACTCGAACTGTGAGCGTATTACATCTGAAAAGTAAGAGGCGATAGCACGTGCCCTCGCACAAAACGTTTATGATATTTAAGAGCAGTCTCACATAGGCCGTGGGCGATCGAACGGAACAAAAAAAAAACTCACGCATTGTCGTTTTACTTCGAATCGTTAGTTATAAAGCTGATGGACGATGGCCGATGACTGTGAAAGTTCACACAACAATTTAAAATTTTAACACCCTGCCACCGACGCCAGATTCTCATTAACTTGGAAGTTGGACGTACCGTCGTATTGCTAACTGTTTTACTGGTTGGATTTATTCATATTTATAACATTTATTTACGATTCCATACATGAAAGGATATATATAAATTCCATAGCATACCAGCAATTAATGTGTAAGAAGACGGTTTTTTATTTAAACCAACATTTCGTAAACGGCAATTTTCATTCTACATTCATCGGACAAAAAAACGACCTCCATCTCGAATGTCATTTGCACGGCGTGCCGTTGAAAAAGCAATTATTTCAATATCAGAGACGCAGTCACCCGCAAGCAAAAAGCAAATCCAGCACGCGCGCCGTGACTGACAACACTTAAGAAAGTTTTGAGACATCGGAAGGACATGTCATTGTACCCGAGCAGAGATGCTTATATTAACAACATGTCACACAAAACTATTGTATATGTAATCATTGAATAATGTAATAAACAATAAATCTTACTATTATATGACAGACAACTAATAATATCCTAAGTCTCTATATCTAAAAAAGTTTGTGTTTGAAATGTAATACTTCAAAATTGCCCATCAACAAAACTCAAAAATAAACGTTAACTAGTTTTAAACATAAATAATATTTTAATGTTAGTTACGAAGCATTTATAAGCTAAAGGTGAGGTAATTTGATCCTCAGTCACTGTTTTCCACTCTATTGCTTATTATATAATACAATACAATATGCTTCCTCAAATCAATTAGGTTTTTATTACACAAAAACACCTTTACAAGGTTGGTTTTTGCAATTTTCTATCGAACAATTCGTAATTATTAACTGAACGAGTATATTTCAACGAACGAATGCACTTTTATGAGAGAATCTACGGATCGTATCATTGTTTTATCACTGCTTGGCGGATACTTCAAACAACGGTACCATATGACACCTTGAGATCCAGGTACCATATGTATAACCACATCTAAGAAGCATATTACCCATTATACAAAACGCTGCACTTCAAAATTCTTTATACATTTACGCGTTAATATCTAAAAAAAGTGCTCTAAAGCGATATGAAATACTTTCACCAATATTTATTTAATACACAGAAACTGTTACACTATACCTACGACTCACTGTGGACAGCATCTGACACAGCGGAGTTATAAGAACGAGATGCATTTAGAACTAGTACATTTATAAGTGATGAAGTCGATAATTCAGGTCTCTTTCAGTTAAGTGACAAACATTTGTGAGTGTCACTCGAATGACAATGCAAAAGTCGAGAGCGGAACCACTACTATATGTTTTCGAATTTAAAACTAGAAAACAAAGAGTAACAAATATTATTGACATAGCTATATTATCAATTACTTTTTATAAGACCACAAACACCCTTGGCACCGTTTCTAAACTAAATCACGTCCGCAAATACTCTGCGTAATATTCTCATCTATAATAATAGAACAAAATATAATTTATTACATCAAATTAAATAAAATCAGCAACACTTATTACTTATATAATAATAATAAACAAATGATATTTCGAATGTTACATATATAATATTAAAAACAATATATTTGCTTCATATAAAGTTATTTAAAGTAATATTGAAGTCTATTTAACTTTATTTGAGCTTTATAAGCAACGAGGAAGCAATGCATACATATATTCCTTTGATCACCTAAGGCAATCAATATAATGATTATTATAATACTGTTACCTAACGATTTGTGGTAAGACGAAAGAGGCTGTACTAACGGTAGATCGTTCCTCCGTCCCCTACTATCAAACGTTTCTTACTTATACGTAATTTATGGTTTGAAATTAGTATTTGATATATGTTAATTATAACTTCTTCTTCTTATGGCAATTTCCCAGCTTAAGCCAGGGTCTGCCTGTATTAGTTATAACTATAGAGTCTAAATAATATTGTTATATCTATTTTCTTTTTTTTTGATTTCTCGTCGTATCTTGGCTTGTACTTGGCTTTATACCTGATAAACTGTTTCAGAGTTAATAGATATTGTAATCCAAATAATTGACCTGTTAGTTGTACTTTAGAGGCTACAGTATTTGTTACACAAAAATAAGCTTATAATATATATGTATATATAGGTAATAACAACTGTAACATAAAATGTAGGTTAGACATTATTTTCATAAAGCTATGTTCATCAAGTGTGTTCACAAGCTGTCAACGTCTAACTTGTAAATTATGTTCTAGAAAGTACGTTGACATTTCATACACGCGTTCTAAAATTGTCTTTTAAAATAATATTTATGACCAGCCATTTAAATGTCGCAGATGACAAATAATAATGTTTGTATGCAAAAACGATTAGCTAGTTAACTGTTAGCCCTGTATAATAAGAAAAGATTTTACAAATGATTGATTCTGAAAGAAATCATAACATATATGTATATAATTTTTTAACTTCTAGAAGCAATGCTTAAATAAAAATCTTTAAACTTATAAATTATGTTTCACTGTAATTAAAATCAAAACATTTTCCATATAAATACATAAAATCCTGCTTATTAATAAATTTCTTTGCTAACTCAACATGATGCATGAGTGTAGCATTTCATAAAACGCCTGGTAGGGTACCTCAATAAAGTTCTTGTGCATATAACATTCACTGTCACCTACGGAAGAGAAACCGTCATGAGACGTCGAACGCATGAAATATGATAAATGTTAAGCATCAAAACTCAACCTATAAACGATGATGTAAATATGCAAGAAGAGCTCTTTATATGCTAGTAATCATGACATTGTTTTTAAGGATTTTTACTTTATGGAACAGGAAAATTATACCATAATAAGATATACTCTAATATAGAATCACGGTCTTAGAGAAAAGAAACTAAAGTCATTATTACTTTACTAAGCGTGATCTCTTATATATTCCAAAATTATCAAGCACAAACATAGTACTTAGAAATTTATTAAATATTATAAAAGATCTTAAATAATTATAAAATATTTGGAGATATTTTTTTTTAACTTAAGGACAATAACGGAATTCTTTCATAAAAACAGTTTCTTTTAGATATAAAATAAATAAAAAAATTGCTATTATCAGAATATTAAATAACAATAATACGTATAAAGCAAGCTGTTCTTATAGTTGATTTTGTTATCTCATACATAGTATAATGTTATCTCATCCAGGGGTCATATATCTAGTGTGGTGCCAATCAATCGCGTGCCCATTGCTGGTCTGACGGGGTTAGCTTGGCGATTCCTTAATTGCCTGACGTTTTGGTGTCACATTCCGCTCACCTAATAGCTACTTAAACCATTCGAGCTCGTGCCTATTGCCAAACATAAAATGGCAAATATGATACATTTAAATGAAATCATGAATTAGTTAAGTTACTCCACAATTGCCGCACACATTTTATATAGGTGTAAGAGTTCGACGAGATTAGATATTTTTAAATGATCGCAAAATATTTAAAGTGAACATCTCATACGATGAAAGTTATTCGCGATATTAAAAAAGTCATCATGATTAAATAATTCGAGCAACGTGATCGTATGTGTTTCAAGTTTATAACCGCTAATAGCGACCTACGAGCGATCATAATCACTTCAACGTATGTGTTATTTTTTTATTATTTTATTAAGCAATAACTTAAGTGTTATAAACTACACATTAAGTGAATCTAAATGTTTATTTTAAGCCTGGCTGGATAGCTGTTAAAGAGGGTTCTTAATAAATAACGTCAAAATCTATAAAACGTGTTTCAAAATAAAATTATTTTGAAAAGGGTATCTCATTCACACATTAGTGACGCTACTCGCCGCCCGATGGTAATTATTATAAAGTTACGTCCATATTCTGGGTGCCTTTATTTATTTTTTTGTGTCGTTTAAATTTGGGTCGTGAACGTTAAGTAGTATTTATGCGATCCCCAGCGGCGCGTCGCGGAGGCGGTTTCGCTAAGGAACTCGGTAGTTTTCAAAAAGTACATTTTCTTTTTATTAAAACGGACGAGCAAATTATCAAAACATATTCAATTTTCATTCATACATATATCATTCTCTTTGTGTATTTTTTTACTAACCAGATATATAGCATTTTACAAATCATTAATATTTTAATATAAGAATGTTTGTTACGTTTGAGTTTAAACTTGATTAGCTGTCATTTATTTAATGAGCATTAAATAAATTATGAGCCTCCAATAAATTTAGCTAAGCTGTATATAAATCATAAACAGCGCTAGTAAACGATCATATAGTTAAATATAAACATTATTTTACATGCCTTTGTAGAGTTAAACGCTATAAGATTCTCTTGGTTCTGAAATAAATCCTTCTTGGACACTTCGGAGCGGATCGCCAAAGCTAATTCTGTTGTGATTAATGCTTCTTGCACATTTCCACTCCAACTCTGAAAAGCAAACTTTACATGCATCTTCGAAAACCTTTCTATTCTGAAATCGACCTTAAAATAATACAATAAAGTTAATAATATAAATATATATCGCTGTGGGAATCATTATAATTTTGTAATTTATAATACGATCGACTTAAAAGTGACTCGCTACCGCCGGTTCGCGTTTCTCACGCAACTACTAACAATTAAATAAGTCCATGTTATATTATTAAAACACTGATTGGTGATGATTATTCATTTTAACTATACATCATCTTTGACGGCTCTGGCGACTTAATTTTAATGCAATTTAAATTATATGTATATTGATATAGATTTATGATATGGAATAACGAAATGAGCTCTCAGTAACATATGCAAGGCAAGTAATAAGAATTTTCACAGAATTTTATGTATGAAATTCCTTTTCAAAAACCCCGCTTATAATTCAGCGTAACCTTCACAAAGTAACCTTATCATTATAAGTGATAAGTGCATACTAAAAGGGACATTTTCACATCTAATAAGTGCATGTCGTACATTTCATTTCCTAAATTGCAAGCTTAAGTTTGCGTGTTCAAGAACCACAGACTAATTCGGAACAGTTGTCGATTTATAAGTACCCACCTAATTGTAAATTATACACTGTTACTCCAAGCCTAATGAGACTGCGGAATAGGATGACGTGCAAAGACGTTTTTTGCGAAACATACGAAGATTTACATTTTTAAATGATAAATACATATACAATAAAATATACCTTAAACCTTTATAATAAGGTCGAGAAAATAGATTGTTAATTTCAGTTCAAATAGTATTCCTTCATGATAATCGCGTCACAATTTCCTTAGAACAATTTATCATTTAATTCAGCCATCGAGATCACAAGTGTTGTTAGCACAGAGAAATATAATTACAGCATCAGTTATTATGATACTTAATCGATTATAGATAAATTTCAAATCGATTATCATGTTATCAATCACTCAATCTCGATTCTTATCGATGTATTAGTAAACTTCGATATACATAATATTAGAAAATATATTTTTTTCAAATCGTTAGGGCGGTACTAATGAATCATTCGCATGACCGCTTTACGTCTGCCTAATTTATTTTGTATATATATATTTTTTACATTTATCGGGACACGTTTAAGTGTAATATGTCAACACGCGTCAGGATGTATTCGGTAATAGCTTTAGTAATTATTGAAAGCAAATGACTTCTTCCATTCTTACAGTATTTGGCCCAGTTCACACGCTAGCTGTAATGGTCACCAAGCTTTTGTATTATTGTAGACAAAATCAAGAACCAAAAACCAAGATTTATTCTGTCATTCAGATTTATTTCTCAATATTTTTAGTTGTGTACACAGAACTTTAGAACTTTGAGAATTCTTTGACATAAAATATTTTTTGTACAAAATTTATAATGAGATCTAAGACATAATTTACTATAATATTGGCTTTTATCTGAATGGAAAGAATATCAAATAAAAACAACTATGTAGTTTAGACCATTTGATAGGAAAATTGATTTCCCCAATGATTTGTAACTAGTTTATAAACGGAACAAAAAATATTTAAAATGTACGTAAAGGAAACATTTTGATTCTTTAAAAACAATAAGGTATGGTTTAATTAAGTGGCTGTAATTTCAGTGTTTCACTTATCGACCACCCTTGATAGTAACATCCAACCGAGCCTCACTAATATACCATTCATAATTTTATAATTACACGCATCCATTCATACATAACGGTCAAATTTATCCTAAAAAAAACGCTAATTTCGCTGTGATATTTACAATTATTTATTAAACAAATTTCTACTCTATGTATTTTATTTTAAGCGTAAAATAGAATGACAATGAGTGTACATTGCAAACGATTTGTCCAACAATAAGTGAATCCACTACCTGGCAGTACCTTCCTAGAAGTTTGTAATCCTGTTCTACGGAATAGCGATCGCAAAAGATAAATTGATAATTTTTAAATAGATTTAGGGTTGGCAGTTTATATACTTTCTTATTATATTTTAAATTATATAAAATATACACAATTTTTGTGTATATTAATTTGAAATATACCTTTACTTTTATTTATTATTTTATTATATATAAGTAGTATGAATATTTGTTCTTACTTGTTCTATATGTGTTCAAAAGAGACAAACAACTTAAACAATTTGCATATTAAATACTTTAACATACATATGTAGGTATGTATGTATGTGAGTGGCAGCCCTGCCAGACACCTGGTCGTTGTGAGCGATCACTAATATCATGGTGAGCGGGCGTCACAAAGTCTGCCGAAAGCTGGAACCCGCCGGAAAGGATTACGCACAGTTTTTGCAGATTAAACAAAACAAGGTCTATTTACCTGAACGGTTATGCACGAGGAGTTTGCTGTTTGTATATCATAGCTGGCAAATAGAATTATAATATACAGGGTGACTGGTGAATTACTATCAATATTTAAGGAGCATACTCGGTACATGATTCTCATTCGAATCATGTAAAAAAAGTAGGTACTTAATTTTTGACCAAATTTCCGTATAAATAAATAAAGTGTGTACACGTTCCAAGTGTTCCTAGTGTGGACGCGTGCGGCGGCGTGCTGATACAACAACACGCCGCCGCACGCGTATGTGTGAGTGTGTGTGTATACCTAATCTGTAGGGTGTTCATACGATGCGTAATTAATTACACAACTTTTGGTTAACTTTACTTAGAAGTTTATTAATATTTATGTTATATTAATTTTTATTTCGTCATATATGATCGTCAAATATCACGTCCTCAAATATCGATAGTAATTCACCAGTCACCCTGTATAATACTAATTTTTACAATCAATTATCACCAAACCAATAAATTACATCATTGTCTTACAAACAATAAATGTATTTTAACTCCACCACATAGTTATACAAATTACAAACATTCGTTGAAGTCTTTTGTTTTATCTTGACATAAAATATTTTTGGTCACATTAAACTTGAGATTATATTTTTCTTTCAATACGAGACATATATTTTTTATAATTCAAATAAAACACGATAGTAACCAATTACTTCTCTCGTACTGTTTATCCGAGCTTACTCATCTTAGCGTTTAATTCACACCATCATCTTAGTGTTCGAAGTAACATTGACCTGGTCATACCTCAGGGTATAAGCGAACAAATAATCAAGTTATTGGTATAATTTTAATATCACATAAATATAGAATTCATATAGAAAGTTTACGTTTATGAATAAAATAAAAAAAAATTTTCTATTGAATTAAATGTAGGTAGTACTTTAGTTTTTCTATTGAAATATTATATTTATTACGTTTTTTGTTTATTTTGATCTTCAATTATATGACGTATTTTTGTTTATACTCGTATTTTTCTGATCACAACTCGCTGTGTCTCACATCTTGTACGTTATATGACCGCTTGTGTTGTTCCTATAGACCGATGTCGAACGTCGGCTCTCATCAAAGACGTGTCTCGACGCGTCCGCGGTGACTCGGCGTTTCGTTGGATGTTAAATTTTTCCTGTACCTTCCAACGAACCCTTAGTGTTTTTATTACAATCAACAGACATGAAATCATAACAAAATTATTCTTAAAAATTTCGACGGTCCCTTTAACGCTGGACGGGAAGGAATCATTTTTTTTTTGATCTATTTAATAGTTCTAGTCTTCATCATATACTTCACCTCTAATTGAACCCCTTTCATACAAAACATGTAATTTTATTACATATAATTAATCGACCCGCGGTCCTGTATTCCCTCTACCTGATCTCAATCACATCCGTTCGGATGTCCTAACATAATAATTGTGAACTTCCTACCGTTAGTACCGAACTACATAAAAAATGAATATCTCTAATCTCGCAGACAGAATCTCGAACGGGTTTAACCTGAGCGGTGGTTTCCGTTCCTTTCAAATGCGAAGTACTCAGTATTTATCTTGATATTGAGTCGGTCTAATTCCTAGCAAACACCTGACAGATATTGCCATAACCAGACTAGAATTATGATTTATATTTTATGAAGAAATCTTACGTGACTGTTACCTGGCACAAATTTGCTAAAGGCAACTTAATGCTCCACCTACTGATAGCTAGATATAATCAAAATGTTCAACATTGGTCAAAGTGGGGATGTTTGGTACTTATTCACACCAATACAATCAAACAAAACTTTTTTGAGAAGTTGATACGTTTCAGTCTATGACTTATAGTAAATTTATATTATTTTTCTTTTCACATTTCCCAACAAACCCAGAAAATACAGCTGCTATACCTAAATTTTGTAACCAACCAGTAACACAAATCATTCAAAATATGTATAATAAGTACATAAGTGTATATGGACCACCATTTTACATAAACGCGGAGCATGCACGTGCAAACGGTGTAGACTTTCTAGTAACTTAACCCCGCCTCGGTCTCACGGCTGAGCAAAAAACTGGGTAACTGAACACCGACGGGGGGTTAGCGTGGAGGGGAGACTCATGTGGATATATATACTGTATATACAATAACATTTATATGTACTTACATATATATAGTTCTATATACAGACGTGGCAATATTATTGTATGTTTCAGTTATAGGTCTAGGTACGTTGAGTATTAAAGTAGATAAAATTAAAAGTAGTAGTACATAAATAATAGTTTAAATGTAGTTTGAAATATACATTATATAATTAATTTACAGGTTATGTTTAAACACATTTATATAAACAATTAAATAGAACTATATCATGGCCAATAGTAAGTAGATTTTTAAATTAAATAAATTAAAAAAATCATAACCAGAACGGTAAAATAGTCTAGCTAGTGTAAACATAATTGCTTTAATATCGAAGACAACTCGCTCGCGACCATTTAAACATAAACAAACAATCAAACCAATAAACAGTATACCTTGACCTCAACTAACCAACAAAAATACCTCAAAGAAGGGTAAACGAACTAAACATCAAAGCTCTCGATAAAAGGTTGCATTATAAAGAGCTATCGTGGATTGTGTACTCGTGGCCTGGCTTTGTTACACGGCGCCTGCTATTATATACTGACAATACAACTTGTAAGAAATGTTTTTTAGGCATCCATTCATAACTGTTAGATGCGTTTTGTGACAGAAATACAGAACCAACCTGTTGCTGTACAGAATGCTCGATGAATTGAATACAATATTATTTGATACAATTATACAACAAAAACGATGCGTCCGTTAACTTCAATAGCTCAATACTACTCCGTAGTGTATATTGAATCACTTCTCCTTGATTCATATGTATAGTAAATATTTTAAACGATGTTATATAATTATCATTGCTCGTACATATTTCATTGCGTAAAAACGTATTGGTTTTTTACAGGTTCGTTTACAATACTTCAATATTTTTATAACCAGCATTCCAATATCCAAAGCAATATAGCAAGTAATATTCCAATAACATCCGCTAAATTTTCTTTTGTTTCGATGTAGCCATCCAATAACAAGGGAAACCTTAATATTCTATCGACATTTTATATTTACAGGCTCGCTATATTCAAAATAAAACACGAATAACATAGCTTGGGTGATTTCATTTCTTTTAAAACGTTCGTAAAAGATTCATAATTGAAAAAATATATATATAATTCCAAAATTAAAACAAAATCATTAATAATCATCTCTCTACACACACATGGACATTTTAGTATGTAAGTGATATTATATAAGTGTATGTGTATGTGTGTGTTATGTTATGTGTGTGCGTGCTCACGCATGCGCTCTAAGGAAGCTGCGCGTGAGATCCGCGTCGCAGCTGCGGCGGCCAGGTGTGCGGACCCCTCTCTACCCGCCGCTGTACTGTCAACGACAAAATACTTTCACACACTGTGATTTAGTATAAACTTAAGAATATTTTTACTACACATATCACTAAATAAAACTCTTGTTTAAGCGCAGTTATCCTGTAATAATATAATCAGTGTCATTCCAATACATATATACAGACATGAAATTATTTCATCATTTCTTTTAATTATTTATATGAAAGCATTTAAATTCATTCCTATGAAACGATTTTCCTCTTTAAATATCAACAAAAATTCAAAAATAAATGTACAAATTAAATAAAGGCATATGTAATATAGACCACGTAGAATATTTGAAAGCGACTGTACCCAACTACCCCAACTAAATCTGTGAATGCTTGCACAAACCCGCTTCCATGACATAAACAGTCACTCAAGTATCCCATTTATTGATGCCAGCGTACGTACAAATAAACAGCGTACTTTATGGCCAGCCCTCATGGGGCCGGTCCCCGCGAGTAATTATCCTTCATGTTTTTATATCAGATTTTTAGTGTATTATTATTTACGGTGTGGACTTTAGTGTGTTGGAATTATTTTGATCATAATCTTTAGAATATGATAATACACTTGTTTCATGAGGTTTATGTCATTAAAAATATGTTGTTCAGTTAATTAATGAACGCGGTGCTAATATACCTTTTATTAAAAAATATCGAAATAATTGTCGACTGTAATTTAGAAGTACATGATAGTTATTTGCTCCTAATTATTTTTATTTTCTATTCTTAATAAATGTTATTTTATAATTCATATAAAAATTGATATTGAGAGTTTTGAAATATAAAGTTTTAACTCGGTTTTGTTATAGCATTTGGCAATAAATTAAGTTAAATTTTTTTAAATAAATCAATTTGACTTTTCACTAATATAACTCAAGAATAGTCGTTAATGTAAAATGAAGTCACTACCTTAAAGAAATTTGAACTTAATTAATAATTATATTAATTTACTTAACTATATATTTTAATAACGTAATATAGAAAGATAAAGGCATAATATTTACATAAAAAAGTGGTTATCTTACGAGATAATTTTCTTTCAAATATCACAATGTAAATTTGTTTCAAACAATGTGTCGAGATATTTTCAAGCAAACGTTCTTTTTGCTTACACCAAAAGCTTCATTATGACTTGACTAATATGAACATTTCACAAAGTCTTTACACTTATATGAAAAAATATCAGAATTATAGACAATTCCTAGAATTTCAGACCAATAGAATAAAAAATTAAACATATTTTATTTTTGCAACATCTGAAATTATCGCAAGTTGACCTTGCTCTTATTTTTTAAGATTATAACAGGGACAAATAGGCATTTTTTTTTACAGTAACCGACTTTCAACGTTTTGCCTGAATGAATCGATATATCTCATAAATCCATACACACACATATTATATATCTATAAATCATCAACTACAAAAGAAATGTGTTAAAGAAGATTTAAAGAGAAATTGCTTTTTAAAATATTTTTTAATTTTGTCTGTTTTTGTCAAAGATTTTATTTTAAAATATCTACCTTGCCTAAAAGAAGGAAGGCAATATAAATTCTATTATTTAGTTACATACCAATCAGACCTTATTAATTTAGTCTTAAAGTTTACCTACATACGATAAAACATCGTCAATTAATTTTGAATTATCAAGGAAAATTGTATACCTATCGATCTCATCATTGGTCTATCAAAAAGAGTTTCCCAAAGTCATAAATATACGAATGCATTAAAACAGTGTAAATACGAAAGTGTCGAGTGAGAGACTTCTTAATATGTAAAGCGATTAGGAGCGTGCGAGTTGGCCACACATACTTGTATCTTTTGGACATTAGAAGACGATTCATTCACACGACATTGAAGTCTTCGACTCGATACCTAATTGTATGTAATCTTCGATTTAAATATGTAATATTAGTGTTTTTGTTGAACATTTAAAACGCCTATACAAATCAAAGATATGTTTAAAATAATATAAAGTCAAATTAAAACTTGAACATTTAGAAACGATTCGTTTTAATTGTTTTTTTTTTAGTTGAATAAATAACCAAAATTATTCCTACAGTTATGTTATCTATATATATAATAATCTAAGCATATATCTGTATTTAGTCGATTCGATATATCGTATAGTATAAATGACTCGGTGAAGGTAGAGCACGGCCTGCGCGGGCGCACGGCGATTTGTCGCGTTTCACGCCGCGGCGTCGGGTCACGGTCCGGGGTCACGCTAATGTCACGCACTTTCCAACCCATCTCACGACACTCGCTAATATCGCACATTTTTGACACTGATTGTGACTGAAGAGCTACTAAACGATCCGAGCCAGTACAGACATCAGACTTTCTACAGAGATATATTTTGGCCTAAATCTTCACAGAGATATATTTTGGCCCAAATCTTCGCTTCACATTTAAGTTAATATTAGTGATTTAAAATCGATATTACTAACCAATAGTGGGTCTATACAGTAACAGCAATTCGACATTTTTGTATACTATATTTGTTTGTGAACTAATATACCTAATATGGTAAAAATAAATCACTACGGATCTAGTTTATACGAAATTCATTTTATTTTCTGTATAATATATATTTTATTACTTCTAAGAGTAAATAATCTGGATTATTAGACCAACTTAATTAAAAGAAAATGATATTTTCGTATTCTTTTATATAAAACCAAATAGCTCAAGATTTCTTAAATTAAAAATTAAATCTTCTGCTTCCTTCGTTCTACTAGACTAACCAGTAGTAAATAATTAGTTCTAAAATTATTTTTTTAATATAAATAAATTGTATAAAATTAGCCTAACTTAAAAATATAAATAACGTAAATAGATCCGACTGACCAAATCTGTCACGTCTATGCTCTATTTAATACACATAAAACACAAGATTATATACATATAACACACGACCAACCTAGTGATTCCGTTTTTCCACAGCTGAGTGAGAACGCGCCTGACTTCCGTTTCCGGAGCCGCGCCCGCGCAGCATCCGCGACCACCAGACCGACGCGATCAATACCTGTCACTTATATATATGTATAACTATGCATTTCGTTATTTTATACAGCCAACCAATATTAGCTATTGCATATATACCCAAAATAACAATTATTTTTTGAACTATTTCCTCATGTTTACACTTTCATCATATCCCAATTGATTAGTCATCTTTAATATAGCAGTTCTTTAACGATGGTTTCACTTGGTTCGCAATGAAAGCAAAATAATGTATAGCAAATTATTTTCTAACAATTTTTATGGCAAATTGCAGCGGAGTGCAGTAAGATGGGACGTGGAGTGACAGGCGTCGGAAGCTTGCCCATTAGCCCGTCCGCTTTACGCTTCCGACGCAAGGAAACAATGTCTCGTCACTGGCATTGCATATGTAGGAACAACACTCACATAACATAATATGGACATAATATTACGTAAGAATATTGAGAGCAAAACCATACACTTTTAATATGACGCTAAAAATAGTACTGCGAATTACCAATCACTTAACTAGTTGAAGTTTTTGATTCAAGTTTGTCACACAAATTATAATAATGTCGTTGTAACTACGAGTAGGTTTTACGGATAGCTTAATGAATAGTACTTATTGTTGCTTACGACTTTGTTCTCGTGGACTTCGGATTTAGACAGTAAGATAAACGTATAAATTATGGTAAAACAGTAAATATGGTAACCAGAAGCAACATGTATAATCACGAGTCACGTAACTCTATACACATTTTACAACTGTTATAGCCTGAACCTCCTCTGCCGAAGATGAGATTTATGGTTACCCTACTTAGAAGTTCGTTCTGTTATCATTAAGATAAACTGTTGACATCTAGGTGCTCTGTTGTTCAAAAATAGAAGATGTGCCTCATTATATTAAATCCCAATAAATATCCGTTATAAGCAAGTTGTACAATATTTCCTTACATTTTACTTTATATGTATGTAGATTATTTGAAATCGATAACACTGTTTTCACATGATCATTATTCTATTAAAAATTATACCATATCAAGTTAAATATATCGGTAAGTTACATGCTCTACTCACATATTCAAATCGAACCTAGTAAGTTTAATACTCAAAACATCAATCACCATCGTCTTGCAGCAAAAAAAAACTGTATTTCGAAATGAGACAAACTTTCACGTTGATAATTTAGTATATTGATGCTTTGTGCATTATAATAATATTTACAAATGATTACATTGATACAATGTCTTAATGTAAGTTCGCTGAAAGAGTCCGTAATAAACGCGGAGACGTTGATAAACGATGTTACTTGAATTAGTTATAACACCCGTTATAGAAAGTACATATTAAACGTAAGCGCACACGTGATTCTAATGCGTTTGTAGTGACGATCGGAAACTATATGAATAATCTCAAATAGTTATTAAAGGTTTACTTCATATATTTTTAGCAGTTAATGATGTAGGAACAATAGCCATGATTGATAAAATATGTACAGTCTATAAACATAATTAATATTGAAAGTGTTTTTAAGGCCTAGCACCAAATGGAAGACCAGAAGGAGTAGGATATAATAACGTATTAGAAAGGAATTAAAAGAAGAGTAAGACTGATGAAACTTGAAAACTATTACAGCTGTATTACGAGAGGTAAATCATATTTAAGGAAAATAGAAAATCTCTCTTAATCTCTTAACAAAAAAACAAATTTTTCAATAATTTGTTCCTATTATAATTAGACTGGGTAGACAAACACATGTGTTGATATCGAGGAATCTCAAGCAGCGAGCCATTCAACATCAAGTTTGTGAATAAACAAACAAAGATTTTGTGTGGATTCATAACATATATGTACTCGTAATTATATGTAGACCAATATAGGTGCTAAGCTCAGGGATCTCATGCAATGCGAGCCACTCAACATCAAGTTTGTCGATAGAAGATTTAGCTTCTTTATCAATTTATAACATATATACCATAATGTGTACGTAACCAGGCTACTATCAGTATCTACTGGTAAGTAGTAAGAGGATAGTTGAGTAAGAGGATAGTAGGGCACGCGCAGCCGCACGCATCCTGCGAGATGAGACGCGCCTTCCTGCGAAGCGCGGTTGCACGCGTCGTCGAGCGCAACCGGGGAGGTTGGGGACAAATGGACTACCACACGAGGTTGTTAAATGCAAGTTATTAACATATGAATTGACGTAAGCATTTGTTCCAGTTTCACAAATATATTATATTTAGAATATGAGCATTCTTATCAAACTATTGACAAACAGGGATTGACAAATAATAATATAGATTAAGTAAAATCATACATTTCAACTTAGCTCGCACATCAAAAAGTTTTACACAAAAAAAACCCTCATGCTTACTGTCACATTACATTCGTAGCTTAATGTACCACAGAAATCGAAATTAGTTTCGATTTTGAAGATTTCAATTGAATTTTCTATCACTCATTCAATATGGGAAAATATAAATACTTTTTTTAATTATATGATATACAATTCAGCCAAAAATCGAACCCTTGAGAGTCAAGAAAGAAAATTGCTTTTTAAAATATTTATTTTTAACAATACATAAAGTATAAACAAATAATGAAAGACAGTTTCAAATAAGATTAATTGGTACATCACTGAAATACAAAAACCTTTTTACTATCACTAAATAAAACTAAAATGACTCTCCATAATAACTGTGATTTTAAGTGACACTATGACTAGGCTCTTTCAACCCGAACCTCCTCTAGCAAAAGCTCGGTCGTGTAACATTACATAGTTTACCGGCACTACTAGTTATTTTATCCGCAATTAATTATTACAATCTCGTTAAAAGTATTACAACGTATTTGACAAAACAATAATATTCGATAAAATAAATCGTAAAAGATTAGCTCCGTAAGTAGTTTTAGTCATGATTAATTCTATATTAAATATTTACTATAAAAATACACAAATCTTGGATCTTAAAATATATGTATCTATAGTAATTATAACTAGTTGATGTCTTTATCATGATATCATAGAATATTATAATATAATATTGCTTTTTATTCACATCATCCTTTTCAATACACCATTACAAAGCCATTATAAATTAAGGTTCCATAAAATGCAAATAACGATTCAAGTCAATAATCCAAATGTTATGTTAATTCACGGCACGAGTCTTAGTAAAGCTTTATTATGAACATCAAAATATTAGGTATGTCAATAGATTAACTAGAGGGAACGGTGAATGAAAAATTTACACATTTATACGATTGATATGCAAAAATAGTTGATATCATTATACATCAATAAACACCACTGTCGATGAACTTGAAGAAAAATATCAACTAATTAAATTTTTCTCACTTAATGATTCATTTGAGTCTCCGATAATATGTTAAACAAGCCGTAAAATATAATATAATAATAAACATCGCTTACAAATTATCAACGGTTCTTATTACAAAAGAATACAGGTGAATCAAAAACAATCACGGGTCATTTACACCGTTCGCGTTTGTGTGAACATTTGTACAGTTCTTTCAAATGTTCCATTGTAGACGCATAGTATTGTATTATCTATCGGTGTAAATTGTTCAAAATAAACAAAATGTTTGTGCGCTTACTTTGCTTTGTGTGGTGTTACGATCATTGATTATAAGATGACATAAGATCAATGCAGACATTAGTCAAGAAAACTCTTGTATTCTATTAAATTTCTTTCGATTTCGTAAAAAATATATCTTCATTATTTTCAATTATCAAAATTCATAGAAGCTACTCATTAAGTCGTAAGTTTTTTTGTGTTTTTCTTACACTATTGATTTCCTTACAGCTTTAGACCTGGAGTTCATATAAAAACTCTGTCAGCTTCAAGACTAATACTTTCATGCAGTCTTTCTTAGTTAATTAAAACGTCATTTAGGATATTTTATCAATTATCTCAAGAGATATAAATTGATAGAGTAATATGAATTCATTCCATTATTAGTCCCAATATTAAATGTTTTAATGATGTTGAATGTCCTAAATACTTGGCAAATGTTTTGTGTTTTTTTTTAACGTTTAAGAAAATAAAGTCAATGAAATACGAGTGGTAGTTCCAATAACATATAATCATATTATAATTATTTTTTAAATCTAAATTATGAAACCGGTATTGGTTTTAAACTGAGACATTTTTATATAAAAACATAACTCCACGTGCGAATTCGTGCACACATCAAATCATTGCAATACATGAATCACGGCATCAAATTATTTCTGCCCTGGATTCATTTTATACGCATTTAAAAATATCTTTTCACGTGGGATTTATTACGGCGAAACCCGTTCGAGGGGTGGTCCCTTCGGCTAAAGGAGTCGAGGGGATCTATTTTCTTATATATTTTTTTTTTCTTGACAAACCCCAGCTGTTATAGAGCATGTTATAAATAAAAATCGCGATTTCGACCTGTCACGCGAATAAGGGATGCATGTCATACATCGCATAACCAACCATCAAATTTAAGAGTTGCTAATTATGTTATATAGTTTATTATGATCGAGTAAGGTTGATTTTTGAATGTTTTTATTTTATCATATACTATGATAATGTGGTAGCATGTTATACATTCGACACAGGACGTCCTTTCTGTTTTGCAACAATTATTTTGGTACCGAACCGGAACAGTTTGAATACAGGTTTTGTTGATGTGATAGTTTTGGTTTTAATCGATTATAATATTTAAAATAAACATGTAATATCAACGAAAATATTATTTTTATATTTGATATAATTAAAGAATTATAACGCGATCCGCACAAGACTAGCTCAAGACCGTGGGAATACTTCCCCGCACCGCAACCCCAGTGGTTTAGCGATTCGTTCATGTAATAAAAACTAAAAACAATTTACTTGCAAACAGAAAAAAAATACATAAAACTCTCAAAAATCAGTCTGAAAATCACCAAATTCAAACGCTTAGACATATTTTAATTAAATATTTAGTTAATTTTTTTTTCTTTCGTCTAAGTTACGTCACACGAACTCGTAACATTACAAGGAAAGTAATAATAACTGTTCTCACAGCCGATCGGGTGTAAAATTACATCTGCGAAAATAAATTAAACAATCACGTAACAGACTTCACTTACGTTCAAATATCGCAACTGACTTAGGCCGTTTGTACACAGACTTGGATTATCAGCTAAAATTTGAATAGACAACTAAAATAACATAAAAATATTAAGTTATATGATACAATTTTAACATAAAAAATGATGTTTTGAAAGGTTTTAAAATAAAATTAAGTAGGTTTACTTAGTTGTACCGATTTATAAGTGTAATTGCATTTAACTTTAACACAATTTGAAACGTCTGAATTGTAGAGTTGTATAAATCGATTTTCTAAATTAAAAACTTTTTTCTCGACAAAGAAAAAAAACTAACTGGCGAGAGTTTCTAGCAAATGCTTAATACAAATCGTGACATAATTCAACTGCAGAGATGTTAATGGACCTAAATTAATTACTTCGTTTAATTTTATGCTCAAACAGCTATAAATATAATATAATTCTTAGGTAACTTGACCATACTGTTTCATTAGAAAGCTAACCGTCATACTGAGGGGTCAGCTTTAGTTAAAATTATTGTAATTTAATAACCCCGTCTGGTACTTGTTGCAACTGGTCCCTGTACAATTGATCACTTGTCATCCATTGTCAATTCCAGCACATGTGTGTATCAAAGAATGTTTTCGCTCGTAAATTCGCTGTAGATTCATATCGCGTGGTTGGTTAATTTATTCGATGTTAGATATAAAGATACCGACGGGACGGTAATGACTGCTAGAGGCTTGTTTAACTTGCTAATCGTTTGTTCAGGTTGTAGATGTAACGATAAAGCTCCCTACTATTGTAAGTTGACTTGTTTTTTCATTCAATTATATTACAACCATTAGTTTTATAGTCTTATAAATCACGTACAAAACTTTCATTTTTGTATTCTGTGTAAACTATATACGAAGTTCTGATATTAGGGGTGTTATTGTGAAATTATAATTGGTACAGATGCTTCGTAGCTTTCGTATGTATAGATGTTTGAGAGGTGTCATTGTAATCTTGGTATACAATAAAAAAGGTTCTTGTACTGTTTTAATATCCACAATGAGAAGCGCACGTGACTCTAACAGGTGTTGCATTGTTGTATGCAAATTGCACTCTCGTTTTCAACAACGACTTTTGGCTACTGTATTGCTTTTAACTTTAGCCGATCCATTAGATATGAATTTAAATACATTCAAAAATAATATGAATTACATTTTTAATATAATAATTTTTATAACAGCATTTCTTGTTACATTTTTATTACATATTATATAATTGTAACGAGTTTGACCATTTCAATTCCGTATCATATATCAAGTGGAGTGATTCACGAATGGTTCAAATTAAAACTAGTCGCCAAAATAAATGACGGACGACTTGTTAATCCCTATTGTTGTATGAGTTACGTGCAAAGTATCGACTTAAAGAAATTATTCGCAACACTAAAGGGTGAAGCTATTATCAAACGATTTCATTTAAATAGACGCTCATTATGTATCGATTTAGTTATGTGACCGTTACTTATCGTGGGAATTGCGATGGACTCGCGTTTCTTATTTAATACTAATGACATTGCAAACGTTGAATTATTTTGTGGTAATTTTTTTATTTTGTTTGATTAAAGTTATTAAATGTTTTATGTTTACTGCTTATTGTACACAAGCAACTTCTGTAAGATGATTGTTTTAACATTAATTAAGAAAATACTAGAGGCGCTTCTTATTGCTTCACTCTCCGATTCTATGGAAAAGCATACAATATATATGGGATATAAAATAAAAGTTTATTTTATTAGTTTTTCTATTAATCTGTGGATTCGTAGTGTTTTTCTGTTTAACGGGAATTTTGTTTATTTTTTATATATAGTATCATGTGTTAAGAAGTATCATTTGAATCATGATATAAAAATTATAGTTTCATTAAATATTTTGAACCATACGTTTTTACTTTTTATCGTATGTATGTATGACAATCGTCTCCGCGTAGATTTACTCAGCTGCGTACTATTTTCATGACGGTTCTATTATAAACAATACTTGAGATTTTATTAACAGCCACTGTATATTATGACGTCTTAAAACATTAATATATACTTCATCAATTTTATTCATACCGTAGAAGCGGCTATCAACAAGTCATTCGTGATTCGTGTAATTTATTTTTCATTATACTGACAATTATTTCGTAAACGTCTTTACTTTCATTAACGTACAAAAACTAGCGGTATCTTCGACGTTTCTTTAATAGTATCCACGTCTCGCGATGCAGAAACAAAAAGTATTTACAGCTAATTAAATCTACCCACGTATAGTGGCGCAAGCGGCACGCCTCCGCACCCGACGCTAAGATCGTTTTAATTAAGCAACAAAGAGGAAAAAAATATTACCATCTTTGGCTTGTTTATTTTTTAATCATGTCTTTTGAACATATGTCACGATACATCTATGAGATACAGCTTAGATTTTTTTAAATACTAGCAACATTATTCGTGATTCAGGAATGACCGTCGTGAAAAACGAAATATTTGATTGTGATTTGAATTAGGAAAATGCAATTTTCAGTACGGGTCCGCGTGCGCGTAACGAGCGCTCGTCAACACCTACCGATAGCATCGCTATGACTGGCTGGAAATTATTCCGAATCGTAATTACGACGATTATTCACGGCCGGCCGGGGGCGGCAGCCATTTTTCAACAGTCACCGTTCTTAATTATGAGCCACGCTGGACGGCTGTCGAAGCTTTGAGCCGAGCCGTCACCTCGGGCCGACTCCGCTTCACTATCCTCGCTCTAGTACAAGACGGTCACCTATCTTGAAGGCATTCGACATGCATCAATATCTAAACAATCCAGACTTCATTTATTCCGACATAACAACGCTGGATGCAATTATAAAGGAAATGTATGGTTAATATAAATGCAAAATAATTTAACGTAAACATGACACAAGTCAAACTTGTTTATGCGTGTCAAAGCGTATAACAACGTTGCGATATAATGTCGTGTGATTATCGAATATAACACCTAACTGAGATCTTGGCTGGTGTTTATTTATCGTTTTTAAGACTCGTTGAAGACATATGGAATGTTGTGTTTTATCATATAAAGTGTTACAATGTAACCTCTATATAATACATTTATAAAATAGTTAAATAAGATACAAATATTTTTTCTTCTAACATTTGCTTTGTCATATAAAAACAATAAATTTTACAAAAATTAACACGTTATTTCTATATAAAAATAATGTATACAACTAGAAAAGTGAAGCTACAAGTCCAGTTTAAGAGAACGACTTCTAGAATATAATTGAAATAGCAGACCGGTCACGATTGTATCACGTACAATCACTGACAACAGTTAGAAACGTCCGGATTTAGAATTCACAGCATTTAAAAAAAATACACATTTAATTGTCATTTAAAATAGATATAAAGAAATGTAAGTTTAACGTTCAGAAATATTTAAATACCATAAATAATATACTCTTTGATAACATAATGAAAATCTGTTTTAGACCAAAACATAATTACTATCGAAAATATTATATTATGATATGGGTTTTCAATTAAACGGTTGGACACAATCTATAGCCGATTGTCCGATGTCGTTCGTGCTGACGCCAGCGCGTCTAATCGACGTTTATTGGAGAAAACCGATTACTGGCAACAACCAAACTATTTCGACATATCACCGTAGTGAAGGAAATTCGAACGACGTTAATAATTCATTCATTTCTTAATTAATTCCAATTACTAAACCAAGTTATCGCTAAAAAATATCATATATACGAAAAGATTAACGGAGCGATTTTTAACTTCAATTCAATCATCAAAAATAAATGCGTCTTATCAATTATACAAAAAAAATAATAATACGCCCAGTTAATTAATAATTGCCTTACAAAATATTAACGCAGAACGTACCTGAGCGAGTTACAAGTCACGGCCGCTTTCTGGTAAAAACTACAAAAAGTAAATTATATTGATGGAATCGACTTCGTTTGATTGATGGTGAGTGAGCATTTTTTAATTTATTTCGAGAATTCTTTCGTTGAGGTTATATGACGTACGTATATTATGCTAGCATTTAAACAACCATTAGATAATGTTTTAATATTGAGCTCAATTTAAAGAGTATTTGCTATGGAGTATGGATTTAATCTTAAAATAAAACATAACCACCGTCTATTCCATGAATATCAATTGGTATTGAAAAATAAAAATGAAAAAAAAAAACATTTGATTAAACTTTTGCTATTCAAATTGATTGTTGACGGAACCCAAATAAAATGAAAACAAAATGCGAGCGTTGTTTTTTCTTACCGCCATTTTTGGCGGGTGTCTATTAATATTAATTGACGTTTGTGAAATTTTGAATCTAATATACGTAGAACAATGACGCTGCATTGTTGCTAAATAATTAATGTCCGCTCGGTTTCTTTAATAAAAACATTGTCTATGATATTACGGTGATAAATTATTATTATAACAAGTAGAAAGATGTTTTGGAACTTAAAAGACAGAAGCAGTTAAAAACTCACACAATGCATAATTTTTACATTTTTGTATTAATACCCTAGAAATTGGCATACAAATTGAAAAAGTAGTTTCGTCAATTAAAAAAAAATAAGATAACCCAAGTTTTATTCTTATTTCAAATATTTAATAACTGTCCGAAAAAAATACTTATTACCAGAATCAAAAATGTATAAGCTTTCGCTTTACACAATGTGAAAGTAAATATGGAGTTTTATAGTTAAATCATTGTTCTAATTTCACACAAAAATATAACTTAAAAACGATTCTATAAAAAAATCAATACCGATTCTAGTTTTATATTAAAAAGCAAATAAAACAAGCGTACCTATTACAAGTAATATTACATTTGTAGTTCGAGTTATCATTATATATTTATCCATAACAAAAAAATTAAACAATTCAAAACACAGAGCATTGTTTATTCACGGGACATAAAACCTAACTAAGTTGATTGATCGTGAAGTTAATCGCAAGACTCATTATTTACCACCTAACGCCGCTTCTCGTAAAATTTTGATCTATCGCTGCGACCGAACCACTGGAAACGACATTAAAATATAACTAAATACATATTTATATTAAACCTTTTTGGATATTCAAAATAGCTTCATAGCAGATTAAGTATTATTCTGGTCGATAAATTACATATATATGTTTTTGTAATTTTAAAGTCTTAGAAGGCTTATCTAACTAATAACTAAATTTATTCCCTTCCAGTAAAACGTTTATCATGAAAGCCAGGTAGCGACGGACGTGCGTGTTATTAAGATTGTAATTTTAAACGAACTCCTTGTTTTAATTGAGTTACGGCTGTGTTACGGCTGTTAGAAGGCAACACATTGTTTGAGTTGTTAACATTATGTAGGGGAATAAAAATTTAAAACATCATACTAGAGGCGCTAAAATAAAATTAAATAGATTGATTTTTTTTTCTTTTATACGACAAAATAAGGTTGAGTTAATGTAACTTTGATTCAAAGAGAGCTTTACACAAACACAATTATCAACATAAACGACCAAATAGCTCAATAGAATACATCGAATAAAAGATAAAAGTACACGACATATTTTAAAATATTACATCTTAACCTCAATTTCACTTATAGTACTGATATATCCGTGTATTCTGCAATGATCTCTAAACTAGTAATAAGTCGTAAAGCATGACATATTAAACCTAAGTTATAGTTTGTATAGATTGCACTCCGTGAAACAATACGTTCTCACGAGGTAATGCACGTTTATTTTGGACCTATGTACGTAATGGCGTAATGATATTCTGTTTCATTGTAAACGGGAAAGTGTATTCCTTCTCACGGAAATTGTACACTCGGACTTAGCGGAAAAACAATAAATTTGTATAATTTTAAAATTATTTAACATTATTATAATTCACTATTCCAAGATGTAACCCTTCTTTTATAATTTAGAATCACGATTCCAACGACGCGACGTGAGAATGGAACGCTTAAATAATATAAATTAAGCGAACGGAGCACAGTTCCTACGAATAAATTTTCTTGAAAATAAACCAATCCGACGAAACGGACGAAAAACCGAGACGTCATTTAATAAATCACCGAATGAAATATTGGTGGACGGTCGAATGGAAGTGGGACCTCGCTTCCGAAACCCATCAGAGACGACTACAGCGGGGCTGCAGAAACAAAAAGGCACTGTCGCCGGTGGAGTTCCGATTGCACTGCCAACGCTGAAAAATTACAACTCCACACAGTTAATACATTATGAAAGTGTTGTAATGTTCTTTAAATTTTTAATGGTTTATTTATCGTATTTTATTTTAAATTTTGGTAACAAAAATTAAATTGCTCTGTTACGGTTCAGTGACTTATGAATTTAATCTCATTATTCCATCCTCGCTCGGATGTTTCATTTTTTAAGTGACAATACTGATGATGATAACCATAACAAACGATCGCGATCTGTCACCGTGACATCTTGAGATCGTAAAGTCTGAAACGACTAATGTGCTAAGATTTCCATAATGGATGCACTAATTTAGTTAACGAATAACAGGATTCACCTCCGTGACGTCCTTCAAACCTTCCGAGAACTTATGACGCATTATTGTTTAGTAAAAAAAATATCTACAATTACAACTTTGTTGCCGAAACACTCGGTCGTTCGTGGAACGAGACGAGGACCTTTCTTTTGTTTGCTCCGCGGCTCACGGGGCGAGCTAAATCAGCTTGGCGACTATATTTTTGTTTTCTCTAGCGCTGTTAACATGTGTTTTGACATTGTTCCTTTGTCTCTCAAAACCCCTAATTTCTTTCTAAGACTTTATTGCCAATTATAAATCTGCTTCGAATAATAGAACGTTGACAAGCGGCGACGGAGATAAAACATTGAATAATAACTAACAAAAAGACAGCCGCATATTAGTAAATAAATAAAGAAGATGAAGTAGCAAGATAACAATATTTTGTCTGTAATAGACTTCACTTCTGACGCCCCATTTATAATTTTATGAAGATATTACAGTAACATTGTTTGCTAGATTGGTTTATTTTAGAATGTTTATATATGTGTACATACATACATATCGTTTGTTGATCGACACAACGATATACAAGTAATATAGAATCGGAGCTGACAATGTAACATATGAGTAAATACTAAGGACTAATACCCACAGAAATGTTTTAACAGTCAGCTATAACAATCCTGGTTACATTTAATGTCTTCCAATTACAGCCTTCACTCGTTTTAACGATTTCTTCGAGCGTTAACTATTCCAATTTTATGTTTGAGCCGGACGAAATGTGAAATACCTCGCGTGTGTTAATGTTTTTCAAATAAATACGTATTGAAAACATAATTATATAAAATACTAGTGTTTCGGTTTAAGTGCCTATAAAAAACAATTTAGATCCCGTCGATTTTACTTGTGGGGATGTTTTATTGGCCTCTCGGGAAATATTGTTTATACTTAAGAGTTCAATAATAATAAATATGAATTACAAAACATCAGTGTCAGGATACATAAAACAGTACGTTGGTAGGTTTAGAGACTAGACAGTCTCATGACCGGACGCACGTGTATACCTAATGTAAAAGGGTTGATTTAAGAAATCTTATATTTAAAATGGATCAGACGAGATCGGTCAAACGCGACCCTCACTTTACACCTTTGTCTCGCTTGGCGACTTACGAATTTTATTATCTATGGCTTAAAATGATATATGACGGCTCTTAACTGGAGAATCATAAAATATTTTCTGTTTGTGAAATATTTCTGAAGCAATAAAGCAATAATTCACTACGGGACTACAGGGAAGATGGCGAGCTTTATTTGCCGTCATAAACGGACTGTTTATGAGTACTTTTTGCCGGTTTGCTGCGGAGGCTGCGTACGCGCATAAACCTACTCCCCACTATTACCGGGATTAGAAAATCATTTGAAATTAGCCATCCTAAAAGAAAACACGTAATTACACATTAATTGTAAAATTATTAACTGTATACTTGATAACTCTTTTTCACATTATTATTGTGTTGATACTAAAGATGTGAAAAACGTGCCTTTTACTTTGACTTAGACTTATCTTTTTATGACTTTATAAAAATGGATTACCATTACATGTTCTTGAAATAATATTAAAGTAACACTACCATAAATTCTAATCATTTTTATTTTTCGATTATTTTTTTTCAATAATAATTGTAAATATTTTAAGAAATATTTAAGTTTATATATTACGACTATGTAATTCTAGAAACAATAAAATATTAATTCAGAAAAGTATATCTACAAGAATTTTACAATTATATCTCAGGAGGCAATACGGTTAATGGCTTGCACTTCTGAGCAGTACCGACGAATAAAAAATTAACACATTATATTATATTATTAAAAAAACAGGTATAAAATAAAAAAATTGTTATAAAAACATAAATTTAAGCGACTAAACATCAATCAGCATCAAAATCAAAACAAAACAGCATACTCGTACACCTAAACTTTTTGTTCCACCATTGACATCGTACTTTGCTCGTGTGAATCTTTAGGAGGTGTCGACGGGGGGCTTCATTAGTCAAAGTGATTAGTTCTCAAAGCTTTAATGTTTCAATGTGATGAATAATCGTGGGCTACAGTGACAAATGTGATGGCTGCGCCCGCGCACCTCCGCCACGGCTTTCAAAACACCGCTCCATCACGAACCAACATCTTCACGAGAATGAAGACGTATATATATTTTAGTTATTCTACTATCAGTTACATATATTTGTCAAAATTATATACATTTGAAAAGTTGGGTCTAAAAGGAAATGCCTCTGTAAAGCACATTACTAACTTTTTTATTACTTAAGTATACCCTAGTTCTACGATGTGTAATAAGATTATTTTTTATCAACACAACTTTAATAAATACTAGAGAAACTCGTGTAAGTTAAAGGTTAAAAAGGAATAGTCCATTCCGATCTAGGATCATCCCGTTCACAGCTATGGAGGTTATTAAAACGTTTTTTTTAATACGTATTCGCTGTCGCAGTGTACTCATGTCAATATATTTCACTGGTATGATTGAACATTGATTGGGTCCTTTGAGTTGCGCCGACGTCTCCGTAAGATTTACAACTGATGTAATAACCACTGACTTCTGTTATTGCAGAACATTACAATTCCACTGCTTGCTCCAATATTTTTTTATTTAGACTGTCAGAAAATTTATTTATTAATTTATTTTAGAACTAACCATTTTATTTGTGGTTTTGAAAAGTACTTTCCAAATCACATTTAGATTATCTCTTGATCATCCAAATAAGTATCTAAGAACATACCAGTATATCTATTTTAATGATTTTAAATACAAGATTGATATTCCGACGACTGATATTGATAGTGGAATCAAAATAATAAAAAAGGATATAAAATTATATATAAGTATAAAACATACGTCAGGTATCAGAGAGGAGAGACAGACCGGCATCAAGCAAGGCCGGCTCCATAAATCATACATTCGTACTGTGATTAATCAAACTTGGAAACTCCTTAGGTTTAACTTTAACACCTGTCAAGCATAGGTAATTAGAATGCTTCAACGGGATTGTTTAAAAAAATCTGTTTAGAAACATGCAGTCTATGTAACCTTAATAACATATGTAGGTATATAAATTAAATAATATTAAAACTTCACTGTATTAGATACTCGTGTTTGTTTCATTAAATCATTTTTTTCAGCTTAATCGTTAAATAATAAAGTACTTAAAATGCTTTCATAATCATTAAACACATTAAGTTATTCAGATTACAGTGACCAAAGGCCACACAGCACGGTGACGGTGCATTTTTTAGGTGCCGGTCTCATTTGTAATATTTTATACCTTTTTTAAATCTATAAATATTTTTATGATACATTCCACACAGCCGTTCGATTGATAGTAATCAGATTATTCATCTTGAGCTCGTGCTGCCATTTATATGAAAATATGGACGACGTCATGCCAATTCATTAAAACTGTATGTTTTTAAGATAACTACCATTTTATTGTGAGGAAACTTTTTGATTGAAAGTTGATATAAATGATATATCTTTGAATATAATAATTCTTACGTTATCTTAAAGTGCACTCTAACACCGGCGTCTCACTAATTTGTTCATAAAATCATATCATATAACTGAAAAAGTACAATTTTATTATAAATTAACATGTTTATATTGAGACTCATTTGGTTCGAGATGTTATCCGAAGCTTTTTTGCCTTGCGATTAATATCCATTTGAATGAATATTTTATTTATATAATATTAAAGTTTATATTGGAATGTACGTTGTTTAATTCCAAGTTAGGTCTGTACAGACTGAATGTCAAAGTTATGACGTGTTAGATTGATTATCGGATGGATGTTAAAATACGTTTTATGAGTCTTAAGGCGAACTTTCTGTGTACCTATAACCATCTTAACAGATTCGTTTGTGGCTGGATTGGTTATGCTCGGCTTGATGACCGATGCTTTTGTTGTTTTGGATTTAAAAATAAATTCAATTACAACATTTATACTGTAACTAAATGAATTGATTTTATTTTAATTATTGAATAAAAACTCCTAAAAACGAACCGGTTGATTATCATTTTTGTTTACGTTAATATAATGATTTAGAAACAAATAAAAAATATGAAATCAATGGTCTCAAATGATATATAATTTACTTATTAGAAGTCGTCAATAGATACCTTGTGTTTTTTTACACCTTATTTAAATAATCATAAATTTATTTGGATTTCACTCTTTTCTGTTGTAATTTTACTAGATGACTTAAATTTTGTTAAATATAACTTTTATAAAGTACAGCGTTTCAACGCTAAGGTTTAGATTCATTTACATACACAGAAAGAATTAACAGCTTTAGGTAGCAGCTTTAATGTCATGTAAGGTATGAAAATGTATAATTGGATTTCTTCTATGGCAATAGGTGAAAACACTTAATAAGAAATTTTTCACACTCAAAGGATAACAAACATTGACCTCAACTATACTAAATCCTATCACCATACCAATGAAACAAACATTTGGAGATTTTTTTATGTGACAATAAAATATGTATAAATAATAATGCAATGATAATGTGTTGGTCACCCAAAGCCATTTGTTTATCGGACCATGACACGGCCGAAAGTGACGGAGTGATTCGGGCCGTGGATGTAGGCTGCGCGGGCGCATAATATCGCTGCTCCACAGAGAATTACTTCCGGATCCGATATTTTGATATGAAATATAATTAATTATACGTATATACATACATATATCTTCTTTTGTAATATTCTTTGTTTAAACTTCTTAATGTCACTTGTGTTAGAGTGACTGCGCTTAGAGTAAATAATACTATAGTTATAATTGTATTAAAAATATTGTATTTTTCACTATGTTTATCGGAATTTACTGAAGTTTTACATAAAAATTATATTAGAAATAGTAGAGTAATAAATAAGGATAAAAACAATTATAAGTAGCAGGTAGTGAAAAATTTAATATCAGCATGGGAATGTTTTGGCGTCACGGCTGCTGAGCGGTCAATGACCTCTGGTCCGGATGTCACAGGTCCCGACGTGACACTGCAGTCATACGACATGCGTACTCATATTAACTTGATTATTTATATCATCTTATTAATCGTACGATAAAGTCATGATCTACTAGATTGTCATTAATATAGTATACTTATGAGATCTAAGACTTTCACGAGCATTCTTTTGACAAAAAAAAACTCATATTTTCGGATGTACTACGCTTTTTTTACTATTTCAACTGACATTCTTTGCGACAACCGTGATCGCGGGTGATCAAAAAAATTTCATCTCGTCTGCCCACGTCTGAACGTCCGGAGTATATAATTAAAATACAAAAAACTCGTACTACATCCGTAAATATTAGTTTTATTTAAAAATCGTATACTGTCATGATAGCTCCCTTTACCATTATTGACAAATATCAAAAACTAAGATATAAACCATATTCATTTCTCAATGGCTTGAACTTATTTTTTTTAATACGAAATAGAACATTCGCTTAGATTTCAAATCCGTTTTGTTAAATGATAACTTTTCTGTTAATAAATTGACCCGTAGGGACATGCCGGACATATTTTAAAAACGAATCTATGAATTAAAAGAAACTATCTAAAATATTTTCCTGTGTTAATAATGACTTATTAATCAATAAAATAATCAGTCACGAAATAAAACGGAATGATTTATACAATCAGCAATGAACAAACTCAGGCAAACATAATATGTACGAGGGTCCACTGAGAGTAGAGACGTAGCTCTAATGACATGTTCTAATGCAACCACGCGCGAGGCATCCCACAATTTACCTGTTATGAATTAGACGCAACCCATTATTTAAGTATCGGTAGCTAGCGTGCATCGTTACCGTAATTTTATTTCTTTTCACGAATTCTACGGCACCATTTGGCAGCTAATAGGCCCGTTAAGCCTCATAATAAAACGCAATCTTTCTTAAACTCAAAAAAAGACAACACACGTAACTGAACATGACTTAAACCGATATGACGTGAGCTTCGTGCAATTGGTTATTTCTCATAATGATAATTCGCGGCTTTAACCTCTAATAATATGTGAGAGCTTACGTAGTTAACAGAGTAAGGAGATACACGGTTCGCACTTATGGTAATTGTGAGATGAGTTTAGTTTAGTTTTTGGAAGTTTAATACTTAGACTGCGTTGGCGTTGTACCGCAAGCTTTAATTACTAATGTTGCCAGTCTCGTAATGCGATATGGACAGGCCGTAATTAACAGCGCTTTAATTATAGAAATTTGAAACAGCTGAGACTATATTGACAGTTGGTCTAGCTTTCGAATGCAAAAAATATACGAGAAAGCACTTATTAGTGTTGGATCCAACATGAAACTTGACGTATTAAGATACTTGGCAAAATGTAACAGATAATTATTACGTGTTGGATATCATATTGACGAAGACAAAACTATTAAGAGATAACTATATTCAATACATTTCTCTTTGTACCAAAGTGTTTTGATACTTCACAAAATATTTTTGTCTTCATTTAATTTTGTTTTTGTCAAAATATTTATTTTCGAATTTATTTTGGTTTCCACGTAATAAATGTTTATATAATATTTTAAAGTACTGCATGAATATATTGAGAGGAAGTAAATAATATACTGTGTCTAATATGAAAAATATTTTGACGAGCACTTATAAAATTCACATACAAACAGGGATCGAATTGTATGTAATATTTTATAGTAAGATTAAATTCTATAATACAGGTATTATTTTAATATAATCTCACAATTATCTTACTAATTCGACGATACCTGATTAACAAATATAGGGCTGTCAAAAATATAAAAGTCGAATGGAACAGTATGAATATTTTTTTAATAGAATTAACTTAAGCATGGCAGACAGCTAGTCTCGTGTGTCGATACATTGAAGTCAGGTAGGCATGAATGACCGGCGTCCCGCTGGTTATGAGTTATGCGGCTCCCGGGGCGCGACCGCTGCCTTCACACCTCCGCCCGCGTGTGGTCCGCGCTTTACGGCCGCGGCCGAGACACTGCGCGCGCGCATACGCTTTATTCACCAACACACCAACTAGTATTCATGTTTATTCAATATTGTTTTACAGCTATAGTCTTTTTTATATAGTCGATTAGTCTAATTGGTTTTGCATTGCTTACCAAAAGTAAGCATAAGAAATTATACACATTTTTGTCGCATAGAATTTGGTGCAATATTTTTTATAGATCATGCATATAAAATAATGGCTTAATTTAGTTACTGATATCTTGTAATCTATAAAATCTCCTTAAATTCTATACTCTCATTCTTATCGTTTGGTATAAAATATAATTTTTATATATAAATCTGTTTTGATCTCAGTTCGCGGTAACTTATGGCTCTGTGTGGCATAACACGAACGTGAGCCCACCTAAATCTTCCGGCGTTACTAGAGTAGATAGTCCGAACGCCGGCATTATAATATTAGTCATATTAGTGTGCGTAGTTCACTTGAAAATTATTTTATTTCTCAGACTTATTACGGCCTGCCGGTTTCCCTTCCAGATACGATACCGGCCGCCGTTTTTATTAGACAGGAAGGAAATTCTAACGTTTAATATATTATGAGTAAAATGTTCGGTTCATATTTTTACTGCAGCTGCATGAATCCGGTGTAGGTTGCATTGCTGTCTTGTATTTCAAGCGTTTTCTTTTCTGTTCGACGTTTAACCATTATATTTGTGTATGACACTTAATGTACTGCATTACTAGACACGTAATATTAGAAGTATTTCATATTAATTTGAAATCATTTTATATCAAATTGAAAAAATATGCCGTTAATATTAAATATTCTATGAATTAAAAACCCCCACCAAGGCAACAGAACCACAGAGGTGTAGAGGGTTGGAGCGCATTATAAGCTTTATTACGTGCGCCATAAAAACTACATATAAATTACATGTTCGCGACTGGACGTTAAGTCCAGTTATTTATCGCCGTCCTACTACCCAGCACCCAGAGATTTATACATGAAATCACAGCAGAGATTCTTTTATCTTAAACGTGTATATTTATTTGATGTTCTATAGAAGAATGGTTTTCTAGTCAGAGCTTTTTGTATTATCGATAAATAAATATTCATTTATATCTTTTGTATAGTAATAAAGTATTTTAATAGACCTACGTTCGTCCTTAAGGATTGAAGCCAGAGGAATGTCAAATTGAAATATGGTATAAAAATTACTGATACAAATACATGTTTTGCCGTTTAAGGAAAAACAATAATTCTAAAAAAAGTATATTTCCTTGATTTATTTTATTATAAGTATTAAAATACAGAAATAATAATTCCTAAAGTCATTTTTTATTATACATAAGTTCCCCACCTAATATGTAGAGGCCCTGCGGGGGCGCGAGTGCCAAAGATTTATTAAATGGCTACCGTGCTTACTTTATTTTCCTCGCAAACCGAGCAGTAAGCAGAATTTATTTCACGTTTAAAATAATTATCCACATAGTAAGTACAAAAACTCAAAGCAATGATTTCACTACCTTTTAATATTTTTCAAAATTAATAAATATTTCGCTTCACAAACGATTTATTTTATTTAACACATCATAAAAACTGAAGTCACAGATTATAGCTCGAAAAACATTCGTAATCTCGTAGAAAAAGTATGAGACTGAATGTTACCCGAATATAGCGAGCAAAAAGTAGGATGGCAGCAAGATTAAAGCTCGGAGATCCCATTTGCAGATTCATTTTCTTAGATTAAGTTACTTCTTCATTGTGGCATTTTCGGGAGAACTTTATTAAAGTCCTTCACATATTAAACTGGAGCCCGTGCGACCGTCTAGCGTCTAACTGGCCGCTGTGCCAGCTGATAAAATAATAAATAATATTAGCATACTACTTCAGCTCGTGCCATTTAAGTGTTTTGGCATGTATTGGCGATGCTTTAGACCTCCTTTTGATTATTTTGTATTTGGTATGAAAACAAAACATTTAGATACCGAATTTATTGTCTATTTAGTTCTTAACCATACTACCAATCAATCTGCCGTCTTGTACACATCACTATAGTAAATATTATAGCTCACAAGATGTATTAAGTACCTATATAATTTCTTAGTAAGATATACTTTAAGAACAATGCTGTACAGTAATCGAAATCTGTCCAATTCGAAGCGTAATATGTCACGAAATGATAAAGAATGGTACGAGTTTCACGTAAGCGCGGTAGGCTGCATAGTATCATGTTCCGCTACCGTACAAGATTTAAGGCTATAATCACATTCAGCGATTTTTAAGCTCGATGTAATTTAATCGCTCACCGTCCTTCTAAACAATATTGATTTATGATATAACAAAGACCAGGAAGTTTCTGTAACGGCGATACCTAACAATTTCTTCCAATCATTATTCAGAGTAAGATATAGTTTTACTCAATAGTATATATCTTCAACGTTGCGATACTATTCTTAAATTATTATTTCTTAATAGTAATCGGTGTTGAACAGGGTTTAAAGCAGTTAATGTGGTCGGGCCCTAAGGGTTGTATTGCAGGAGATGCAATCTTGACGCTTACAAATCGCGGCCAGCGGTGTAGGCGCGATTGAGTTATTATATCTTCCTGTTAGGCTACTTGTTTTTGTAGTCGGTGTGTGTTTTTATTAATTACGCGCTATAAATAATAAATATTTTATATGGAAGATGCTCGGGTTACTCAGATGAGGCGTTCCGATACGCCAGCCTGTGGTCGTTCAAGTTTTTACGATAGTTTTTTATTGTTTCTATTTAAATCATTTGTAATGAGTGTTTTATTTTTATTAGGTTATGTTTTTTTGTCAATAAATATATTGTCAAGCGTTCTGTTAAATGACAGCTAATTATATACATACAAATTAAGGGATTATGTGCTCATGTAAATGTCTGGCAGACAAGCAATGCTTCGTTAAGATACGTGACGAGGCAAGCGGAGGGCTCGTTACCCGGAACCTTTGCCCCGGCCAGCTCTCCACGTTCGATTGGTAAAATAAAACTGATATTATCATACATCATATATCAAGCGGATTGTTAAAATTCCTTTATTACCAAATAGTGTACCGAATTTAATGCCCTCAAGTTCATACAGTAGATTTATATATTTTTACTTTTAATGATTATATTGGATGTAAATTTTCGATTCGTAAGTTATTTAAGGTATGCGAAATATTCTGAATATATAAATTCCTCTTCAAAATTGAACCATTTAGCACATTCGAAAATATCTGCCGGCAGCGTCTCGAACACCTCACTAAATGTACAGATTATTTATTGTCATTATGTGCCATTACCGTCGCTAATAGTCCACGCCGCACGACACACCAAATTATTTAACGAACAACCGTTTAAATATATTGTTTATAACTTTTTAACATTCAGGAGCCGTGTACCTAGTCTTTACTTGCATTCCGTACGAAAAATATTTTCATATAGGTATTCTTCCATTATCAATCTGTCACAATATAATCGATATTATTTCGAATGATTATATTTAATCGATATTAAATTATGTCAAATCATAAACTTATTTATATTCATTTATAGAAATCATTTGTTGATGTTATATTATATAATGCGTCTCAGTCAAAGGGTCTTATTAGGCACGTCACATTAGGACGTAGGGGACGGAAATCACTACATCCATCATATCAAACATATGTTGATATCAATCAGCCGATTAATGAACCAACCATCCATTAGGACTCCAGATCGCTCTTTACAAACCAAACTCCTTTGATATTGGTTGGTAATTAGTGCTGTGACTTATTAACAAATTGCTACGTCACAAGGGTTATATTCGTACTAGCAAATGTTTAACAAGACGAAAACCATTTTTAAAGTATTGAATATTATTGAATTTAAATTATTTATAACACGTATCTTTTTTGTTTCAGATATATCAGCTGCTTACCTCGTCTTCATCACACCAATGAAAAAAATAATTAATTTAAATAAATCTACTATTAGTTTTTAAAACTGATTATTGTATTACTTTAAAATAATCCATTATGTAAGTAATATCCTGTTAATTTAAATAAAGAATATAAAACCAGCCAGCGTTTTTTTTTTCATTCATTACCGACCTATTATTACACGTAAAGTGTAAGAATGTAAATTCGTAGACATTTGAAACAAAACAACTCAGTCCAAGAAAAACATAATGCTTCGTCACCCCACAAGAGTCACGCAAGATGATGAAAACAAAATAATACTTTTTTTTTTGGTTTTTCGACACGCTTGTCAACGTCACTTTTATTTTAATAAATTTTTACTGGTTTGAAATTAAAAAAAAAAAATTAATAACAAATTTCACACGTGTGTTGTCTGTAGTTTTTGTGTTCCTTAATTGATCTCCGAGACCATACATATCAATATAACATCCTGTGTTTAAAATAATTTGAGGTCGATGTTAATTATAACTGTTCGTCTTTAAATATTTTTATGTCATCGTTAATTTATAAATTATTACTACACTTTTGACAAATATTATTAAAAAAAACCTGCTCATAATTATAGCTCATATGAGTATTAATGAAGTATATTACACAAATGTCGCGATCATTAAAAGAGTGAATTAAAAAGGCGTCGTAGGAAACACGACTCTAATTACTTACAAGCATCACCTTTGAAGCAAAAGTTTCGTTTGTTTCTTAAAGTTCCTGTAACGATATCTTATTCGATGTATTTAATACATTGCGTAAACATTTAAGAATGTTACATAAGAAATTGTATAAATCCATCGAGGGATATCAATTTAAATAAATGTAAGTTAATTACGAGTCGATACATTCTGAAGCATAAGTTCGCGTGTTCTTTTATTCAACATATGTCATGACCGCTGTCAGCTGGTTATAAGAACTACAAGTTAGATTGGAACCTTCAATAACATATGATGTTTAATATAAAAAAACTAAAGTAACTGACTATTGAACGCTCCACTAGACTCGGTACTAGACTTAGACATTTATTCCAAGTATGATAAGGGTTTATATCTTAATACACAAGATTTTTCCTTAGGATGTGTGTTACATATATTTCGATCTGCCCCAAAATATAGGTCAAGGCGTTGTCCTTCAGAGCTTCAGATATAGTTTCTTATAAATACAAGCAAAGCAAAAAAAATCAAGAAACAACGAACACTCATTGCGTCTAATTCTATCCCTACTAATATTATACATAAATGCGAAAGTAACTCTGTCTGTCTGTTACTCTATCACGCCTAAACCACTGAACTGATTTTAATGAAATTTGGTACAGAGATAGCGTTGACCTTGGGAAAGAACATAGGATAGTTTATATCCCAGACTTTTGAAACGCGATATAACTGAACTCCACGCGGGCGAAAAGCTAGTATGTATATATATAACCTAGAGAAATGCTACAAATTATTAAGTTTTGGAACGCTATTAATAAACTAATCTATGCAGATACTAACTAACTAAGTACATAAGTTGTAGTTAGTTAGTATCTACGTATCGGTATACTTTCAAACTCCGTGTCAACTCAAGATAACTGCCGCAATGGACGTTGTTATTCAATTGTCGCCGTGAACGAATTCATTTCACAAAACTCATCTTGCGGACAGCGGGTGACGACATACAGATGTACATTCACTTGGTCTACATAGAAGTGACTAGATCATTAGGATTCAAATATACATATATAAAGTATTCCTATATTATAAGTAGAACGATATTGCCACTAACACTGCTTTAATGTCCTTTTAATTGTTTACCCTACTTAGACGAGATTTTTTCGTTGACGTTTGTATATTTTACTACTTTTAAAACTATATATTGTATTTTTTTTTACTTGTCACCGTATTCGACCTTCAAAACCTGTAAAGGATATAAACTAAGTATGACTAATGACTATTCTAGATAACACAGGTCGCTGGCAGCAACGGCAGCGACGCGTGCCCGGAAGCGTCACGGCCGCGTGAAGACCGGAAATGGGCAGGATGACCGGATCCTATCTCCGCTCCTGTCTACCTGCCGCCATGTTGTGACGTCACTTGCGCCCACTGACAATATCACCAGATTGTATTAAAAATATTTGGGAAAGATGTTAATGTTTTCTTTTATTTACTAAACCTACATGTAACAGAAATTTACATACAAAATTCAAGCAATTATAACATAAAACATAATCCATAAGTGAATAACCAGAAACCCAGAATAAAAATGATATATAAAAGTAGCACACATTTAAATGGCATAAAATGCTAACGGAAGCTTCCAAGTTTTTAAAAGCGATGTTCTATAAAATCTTCTAAATCGCGAATCTCCGTCAGTTTGCCGAAGCTGGAGCATCCACGGTTATCATTGCGAGAGTATATAATTGTTGGCAATTTTATGTCTCCATTCAACTCATGAATGGGAACCATTAGGCACAGCTCTCAACGCGCCCTCCTCAGCTAATAAGTGCATTTCGCTTTACAGGACTCCTTAGTGCCATTTTTAAAAACCCGTAGTTTTTTAAAAATGGCCAGAGAGACCATTCTGTCGTTCCGAGCCGGTTATAATGGAAATTGTTGTTTAATTGACGCTTTTAAGCAATTTCGTTAAGTAATTAATAAGATGCGACTAAGGCTTTCTCGCGGAAGGCTGAGAGGTTACGAAAGAAGGTCTTAATAAGGGGTTACAAGAATTTTTATACTTTAATTTTCTCTGCAACTAATTATTTTCACATTGTCAATTTGAGTACAACATGATATGACATCAAAAATAGTTGGAACAGGTTCTAATACAAGAATAAGCAAACATTTAGCATGTAAGCTACTTGTTTTTAATTATGTACGATGAACAACCCAGATAAGGTGGAAGTAAGATGTATTTTCAGAAGGTATATAATTAAAATATGGGTCGTCCTTGGTGTGTCGTTCCGCCCTACATTTGTGGCTTTCATGGTTTCTCGCAGGCCATCTGCTCGACACAATATGTACCGTAAGATATAACAAATTATAGTAATATTATCTACATGGTGGGTACATTCCGCAATTATATTAATACCTACACATATATTTGCTTGCCTTTATAATGTAATATGTATTAGTAACCAAAAACAATTTGTGTAGAACTCAAGTCACACATATGGATTTATTTGAAGAAAAAGAACTATTGAGGTTGATATTCTCACAGGTTGTCAAGGGAAGAAAAGAGAGCCTCACCTAATTTTCGTAGGGTAGGTGTAAGAACCCAGCAAAAGCCTGAAATCTTTATATTTTGACCATTGCAATTGACTATTCCTAATTTAATTTTAAAATAATTATTATGTGTTAAAAGATGACCACTAAACTAAAACAAACACTAAAAGCTACCAAAACCTATATCAATATTGATTCATATCTGAAAAATTCTTCCTCAACTCATTCATCCTGCTCAAAGCAAAATTGGCTGAACTAATACATCTTTTGGCTGTGAAAACAAAATCGTCTCCAAATTTATGTTGAAAATATTTAAAAAAATGCGAATTTACATATATGGCAATGACACGATGACACTTTAAAGGTTTTGTCAAAAAAAGAGTATTTATCAAAAGAGTTATTATTTTTTATTCATTACTATACTTGTAAGTTGTAGGTTAAGCAGATATGCATACCAAATTCCTAAGTAGAATAGTCTTATTTGAGTTTGAAATTAAAACTTATTTTATTCCTAGGGCCAGGATAGCAATTAATAAAAATAGGTAAATTTTATAATATTCATTAACTGTCAATAAATTTTCTAGTAATCGTGACAATAACCAAAGGTGAAAACAATCTATGTCCAAGTTATTATTATCATTGGACAGAAGTTTATTGAATGTAATGCACTAGTAATTAATTACTAAAAACCTAAAATGGTTGGATACGTAGAGAGATATTATGTTCTTATCCAGTTAAAGATTAAACCATACTAACGAAAAAAAGCAGATGTTCTATGTAACTTTAAAATCACTCGACTTACGTTGTTTTGTCATTGAGACATTGCTATTACATAATGAAAGGCGCAATTGAAAATAAATCACCATACATGAAACATTTTAAATTCAAATACCATATTTTTTTTGTGAATGTATGTGAAGTATGTAGTAATCGTTGAGCGTGTATGGTGCCCGTCTTTTTAAATATTGCGTGGTACAGATTGTGCCTAATTGGCATTTAGCTCACATTGTATGCCACCACTTAAGCCATATTCCTCATTATTTCAATGAATATCCCCTGACAATGGTCCAGACGAGGTAAGTCACGACTTGGCATCCCGCGGGCGCCCACCTGTGTTCCTGTGTCCAAAATATATGTAAATGGTTCATTTTTAATAATTCCGAGTCATTACCAAACCGCAGGGTGATCGTGTAAGCGACTGTAATTGTAACGTTCATAACATGTATTATGCGCTTTGATAATATTAACAAAAACTATTAATACAAGAAAAAAAAATATAAGCATTTAATTTTAAAGAAAATGTTGTAAGTACAGTCAGTACGGCATATTTTATTATAATTTTCAACATTAAATCAGATAGAATGAAATAATCTATACTAAAGTGATACGTTCCGATACATTCACTTGCTCCTGTACTTCGGCGTGTACTTCAGAGATACTCCTCAATTCGTTTTCTTCTAACTTTACCACCTCGCTGCGTACTAGCACTATTACGTAACACTGCGTTGCTATTTGAAAACAAAAGGAGTCATTATAATTCCTGTCATACTTTAAATTAATGAATATTATGTAGAGATTTATATTACCTTCGACGAACAAACTGATGAATACATCCAAAAACATTTCTTTAAATATTAAAATTGAAATCGGAATCAGTGCAGCAAGCATTGCGGCAATAGCGTAATAAATGTACAGCCGCAACATCGATATATCTTTCTAAAAACAATATTAAAATTTTATATCGAGTATTCATTCGTATAAATTAATATTTAAACAATATTAAACAGACCTGGTAACCTCCAACAAGGAGCAAAAAGTTCAAAATTACTCCCATACCAAGAAGGCTGTATAGAACACTAGATGTCATTATGCTTATGGAATCATCCGGTGTGATGGACGACCGGTGTAGCTCAGTGGTGATCAGCAAGCATATCAACGAAAGCACCGATAATAACTATGGATATATACAAAAAACATAATAAAATATAACCACAAATAAACTAGTGAAACACACAAAAATTTATTATCAAATCCATACTAACTATATTGATGTAAGCAAATAAAATAATCCCAGGCCGAAGAGGTATAAACCAGCAACATCGATTTACAGCCGGCACTTTCACTTGCATCTTTTAGACTCACAATCAATTACGACTTATCAGACATATGACCTAAGAAATAATGAAAACTGCACAATGTTTTTTGCTGTTCCAATGCAAATATTATTTTTAGCGTGCTACGTAGGTACTATTTACGATAAGTGTTATTAATCCGTTGCTTTTTAAGTAAATTAAGAAATCTAAACAATAATCACCAATTTTTTTAATTTGACTGATTGGACAAAGAATTTTTATCCTTAAATAAAATGACATCATCTTTTACAATTAACGTTTTGACTTTTACCCTTAAAAGCTTATTGGATATCTTCTAGCTTAGGTTCTTTATGATAAATACCTTTTTAATAACTAAGAGCTATTAGCATTGTCACTTCAAAATATTAAGACCAAACATATAAATCCTGAAATTCCTGAACTAAAAAAGCTTTTTAATTTTATTAAGATTTATTTTATTCATCAATTAAGTCCCAATATTCTGTCATACATATAATAAGAAAATTTAAATTTCAAGTCCATAAGTTTCAAAAATAAGTAAATCACTCGATCAAATAATTGAAGTTCAATAAAATCATTAATAAAATCCGTTATCATTTTTGACCTCGAACGTCAAATCACTGTCAGATATTATCTGTTTTCAACATAGGTATAAATGCATCATGACAACAAATTTAAAAACAAATATTGCGTTCCTTGACCTATATGACTGCATGACAGCACCAGCAATCGCTCACAACTACTTAATAATCGCTAATGGTATTAAAGCGTCATCTTTACAAACTCAATGATTTGGTTATTGGAAGTTATTGCATAATTGAGCCACCCGGGCGACCCTCAGCAGAGTCGAACCGATTATCCCCTCAACATTTGTTTATTTTTCGTTAAATTGCCATCTGATTCCCGTCAACAGTGTTTACTAATCTGGATAATAAATAGTGCATCGTCTTTCGTACTTATTTTTTTTATTATATCGCACTAAATTTATCCCACAGTTTAGATCAAGTGTCAGTAATTAACAATAGAGCTCTAAGTGTTCTTTCAGCTCATTAGGAACGAAACTTGTATTAGGAACTTGGAGTTTAAGTAAATTATAACAAACACACGTAAACTTTTGTATTTATAATGATTTTCGTGTGTATGCATTTAAATGAAACTAAGGTTTTCGGATACAACGCGTTTTTTATTGTTTTAGATAAAAATGGGAGCGAAAGGTATAACAGCTTAGTATCTCTATAAGCTACTAAAAGATCTGGTCTTGTCCAGAACTAACATCAATTCATTCTTAGAACATCTCGACTGCCCGTGATCACGGTTGCTGTAAAGTAACCGAAACGTCGGGAGTAGGTATGTAGTTTATAATAAAAAATCGCGTAGTCCATCCGAAAAATATTAGTTTCATTTAAAAATCTTAGATCTCATCGTTCTTAGAAGATTTGAAAGTTAGCCCTGGTAGGTTTATTTCAAATTTGGTCAGGTAGAGCGAGGAGCTTGACCAGTGGAGGTGAGCGTTTAACGCGCTTTGGATAAGGGGCCCCTTATACAAACTCCTGGGTCGTAAGTCCCAGGTACCGTTGAAGCTCCTCTCCCTGCAATACGATGGCCCCGGCACCTACAGGCGGAATGCTGAGAAGTTTTATTTCTATATTTATATTTTTGTTTTTATAATGAAATTGATATGAAGCTTGAGTTAATTTTAAACAAATCTACAAAATCATTCGATACATGTTATTAGTGTATACTTAAATTTAAAATATTCATTTTATATAAAATTTCATACAAAAAGTAAATAATATTTTATATACTTACCAATTGAATGGAAAATAATAAATGCATGATATATGGAACTAAATCTAAGTTTTACGGTAAGCATTAATCATTGTTACGTTTATTTTAATCAAAAGTAGTAAAAAATATTTATTAAGAGATAGCATCATATTTTGATGAAAAAAAAATGGGTCTTCAGATGAAGAATGAGATTATTTATTTGGTTTTGCATATTTTTCTGTAAATATAGGAAGAGTTGAAGTAACATTAAGGCATTTTATATCTTGTTACTTAAAAAAAATAACAATAAACCTCTTTTTAAATTAATAACAATAGCCATAGTGGCTTAAAAAAATAAACGTTGATACATCTTTTCACATGACTGTCATGTCAAACTGTTAAGATTTTTTTATTTATCTGTATTCAAGTAAGAATTCTATATAACAAAAAATCACATAGTCTGTGGTTGTAGCCTGAATTCCTAAGTCTCAATTCTTACGTGAGCTTCAGTTTTTAATATTTTACACTGAGAATATATAGAATCAAACCTTAAACAAGAGTTTTTTTCTCTTTTTAGGATATTGAAGGTAATTTTTCTCATGATACATATGCATAAGAGTATTAGAGTGATAAACAATTTTAGGTTATGCCGTAAATTTGTTTTATATAAAAAACTACTATACTAATAATTACATAATTAATTACCCTTCATAATCATATTTATGTATCAGCAACTTTTTATATATAAGGCCTAATACATACTGTGTTATGAAAGCTGATTTATTAGTGATGCAAGAGTTCTAGGCGGCGTGAATGTGATAATGCTGCAAGGAATATAACTATTATTCAAATATTTACATTTATTTGAATTGTTTTTCAGAAATGGCTGCACAACTTTTCAATCGCATCGGCCAATTGGGCTTAGGAGTTGCACTTGTAGGAGGAGTTGTGAACTCTGCTCTTTATAACGGTATGATTAGCAATCATTAAGATTATGAATACGTAAAGACCTTAATATGTTTTAAGTATAATTTCACGTAAACATTAAGCTGAAATCCTACACGAAATATTAAAGTAAAGGAAGCATCTTACAAGCTTCTATTTAAAATAAACCTTAAAATTATTTAATACTAATTTACTATTACAGTTGATGGTGGTCATCGCGCAGTTATATTCGATAGGTTTGCTGGAGTCAAAAACCTAGTTGTTGGGGAAGGGACCCATTTCTTTATTCCATGGGTACAAAAACCTATTATATTTGATATCAGATCCAGACCCAGAAATGTTCCTACTGTCACTGGAAGTAAAGGTAAAGTAAAAGATTTGATTTTCTCTATAACTTTTATGAATGCAACATATCACTTTAATTTACAAGTAAAATAAAGCGATCATGAATATAAATCATAAAACTTCCTGTGACCTAAAATTTTTATAGTGTTACCTTGATCATCTATGACTAACCATTATATTTACATAATAGTACACACTCCATAGTAAGTCATACATTTTTAAAGACATTGATAAATTCTTAAATATATTTCAGATCTTCAAAATGTAAACATAACACTTCGTATTCTGTTCCGTCCGGTACCCGATCAACTTCCCAGAATCTACACCATCCTTGGTGTGGACTACGATGAAAGGGTATTGCCGTCAATCACATCAGAAGTACTTAAAGCAGTCGTAGCACAGTTTGATGCCGGAGAATTGATCACACAGAGAGAGGTAGGTTTTGGTAAATTTGATTTGATACATTGATTTTGCTAGCGCTAAAATACTAATTATAATCATTGGTACTATTGTTTATATAGATAAAGATAATTTCCATGTTTTTCATGTCATAACTAGAAAGAATCCTAGTAATTTTACTACAATAAAGAATTGTTATATATCAATTAACAACTAAATAAGGTTGTTGTCGTCTATTCCCTCCAACTTGGTCGGAGTCTGTGTTCGCTAGTTCTATTGCATACGTTAGGGCCTTCCTTTCTTCATTCCATGTCTTTCTTCCTACTAAATAAAGTTACACATGAATGACTTAAGTTTTATTTTAATTCTGTTCTAGATTGTCTCCCAAAAGGTGAATGAAAGCCTAACTGAGAGAGCTGGACAGTTTGGTTTAATCTTAGATGACATTTCAATCACACATCTGACCTTTGGCAAGGAGTTTACACAGGCTGTTGAATTAAAACAAGTTGCGCAACAAGAGGCGGAAAAAGCCAGATTTGTTGTAGAAAAGGCTGAACAGCAGAAGAAAGCAGCCATCATTTCCGCTGAGGGAGATGCTCAAGCAGCAGTTCTTTTAGCAAAATCCTTTGGAAATGCTGGAGAGGGTCTGGTGGAACTCCGACGTATTGAAGCCGCTGAAGACATAGCCTACCAACTATCCAAATCACGAAATGTGACCTATCTTCCTCAAGGCCAAAATGTATTGTTAAACCTGCCCACACAAAACTAAAGTTCAATAGGTGTTACTGGTAGTTTCATAAGTTTTTGTTTACTGTGCATTTGCATTGTAACTACAATTAATGGTAAGAGATGTTGCATTTTAAAGACTATTGGTATAGCATCTGTATGAGTGTAGTCCTGAGTTAGCTTTATGGAAATGTAATTAAACAATAATAAAACTATACTTTGTTCTATTTGTTTTTCTTTTAATAGCATGAAATGTTTTAAAATACTATCCTGATGTCTCAAGGTGTTTTTCCTTATATTTGACAAATAAAAAACATTCTTGTTTGTCATGAGAGGGGTTACTGAGATTTAATTCATAAATGTCAATGTAACAAGTATTATATGAATAAATCTATTTTGGATTCTAAAGGCACTGTATCCTCTTCTTTATCCAACAAGTAGTCTTTTTGTAATTTATTGCAATACAATTTCTCTCTGATACAAACTTCCTTAATGTATCCAATCTCAGCTGCATTAAGACCAGGAGGCAGAGTAAGCTTACAAAGATTTTCATTTTCCTTGAAATTTTTTATTAAACTATCTACTTCATCTTTAAAATGCTCACTTGCACTAGTGTTAGAATTCCTTGAAACAGTACTATCTATAAGACGGCTTTGATTCAAAGAATCTCTAGTCTTTTGAATCAAATTCAATTCCTCTAAAATTCTATCATTGTCAGGAGAGAAACGTAAGGCTCGTCTAAGTTTCTTCTCAGCAGCATCAAATTGTCCAATCATCCTTAATGCCTTAGCATTTTGATATAAGACCTTTTCATTATTCCATAGATTTCTTAACCTATTTAGTTCATTACAAACTATACATGTTTTCAATGGTTGCTTAACTTCATTATAGCAAACTGCTAAATTTATATATAATTTTTTAAGGAATTTCTCTTGTACAGCTTCCTCACTTTCATTGGCAAGACGACATCTATGCAACATATTAACAGCCTTCCTGAAAGATTGTATTGCAGCAATAAAATTTCTTGATTTATGCAATACGACTCCTGTGCTGTACAATAGTTTCACTTCATGCAGAACTCTTTCAAATATATTTGGTTCTGAAAAGTCAATTTTCCTAAAAAAAATTAATATAAAATTAATACTGGTCATTTATAAATACAACAAATATATTAAAGGAATGTGTTTTACCCTTCTTTAGGTGTAATAATGCTTTTTATAAGTTTCAAATAGAAGACACAGTTAGCTTTTGGTTTGATTTTTGGTGGAACACCCATCTCGCCATACATAACTTCATAAGATAACAAAAATACTGACATTTCACCAACTAACATAGATTCAATGGCAATTTGAACACCTGGTAAAAGTCCATTGTCATTTAAATTTACTACCTAGGAATAATCATTAGATATAAAATTTTGTTTAGACAAGGAAATGATTTCATAATATAGAATATTTTTTTAAACATACCAATGGTTTATCAAGTTTAGTGAAATCATAAGGTTCAAATTCGTTTTCCCAATATCCTGCATATGCAACACTGACGGTACATTCTTTGTTTAAAGCCAAACCTCCTCCTTCTTCTAAAATCTTTTTCTGAACAAGGCCAAGTGTGTCTACAGGTAGAAGTTCTTTCTCAAATATATCAAAAGACTCTATTGGTTCTCCAATATAATCATTCCCCTTAAAAGGTTTAGATTCAAATGTGTAACATTCTTGATCATCATAATCTGCATTTATATGAAGTACGGACCCAGTTGTGACAAGTTTACTGTATAAATATTAAGAAAATACATTAATGTTCATACATAAAATTCCAAATATTTTAAAACAGTGTAATAAATATGAAAACAATTGAATTTAAAATGAAAACAAACCTAAGGTCCAGTCCATTTTCCAAAGCTATATTAGGACAACTAACATCCATTTTAAAATATTTCTATAAAAAAAAATAAGGTAAATACTGTTTTTCTGAAGATATATCTAATTCCTTTATGAGTATTTTAATTAAAGTGCTGTCTTGTGTAAGTACTATTTTCAATTATACTTTTTAAATAGTTCGGAGTAAAGCCTTAGGAAATGAGTTTTGACTTATAACTACAGAGTACCAAATACCTATATAATTTACTGTGACAAGTGACAGCACAGATATTTAATAGGAACTTTTGATTTTAGTGCCTACTTCAAATTGAGTAACATAATAAACATTATTTTAATAAACTATTTATTTTCTTACGATAAAAGTTTATTAATCTGTTGAAAATTGTAACGTTTCATCACGCTTGACTAGTTTATAAAATATTGGACTCAAGATATTTTAATAAAATATTTCGATATTAGGTAATGTAGGTAATCTAAACCAATATTATAAAGTACTTCTAATAAATAAACTGAATTAATTGTTTTTTCAGGACCAGTCATAATAATGCAAATTATAATAATTCTTTGAAGGTCAAATATCTTGAAGCGAAAGTTAGAGATTTTCTTTATAATTTACAAATTGGTTTATCAAAACACAGTAAATAAATAAAAGTTCTTATAAAAATATCTTTTATTATTACAAATAAATGCAGTCTAATACAAAATTATTACAAAACAAATAACAACTTAAATATTATTACATAAATGACAGAAACAAATTATACATATTATGCTTTAGTTTGGTTTCTTATTAAGTGATTGCCGAAGGATAGCGATGTACGACGATATCAAGTCATCCATTTTATAGCCAAGAGACGTCTCGCACAAAATTTTCGTACCACGAAGAAAACCTCCCATTGTCATATGGAAGAACGTATTTCCCGAAGACCAATTTGATAATTGAGAAAAAGGATATGTAACAAGTAAATCCTAAAATTGAAATATTAATTAAAAATACAAATAAAATTAAAAGTATTTTATTGTTTTTAATAAACAATATGTCATTCTAAAACGTGAAGACCTATTCATTTTAGCAGTCCTACATTTTAGCCATTTAGGTATAAAAAATGTAAATAAAAAATAAATATCTAAATATCAAATAGTAATGAATTAGCTTACTCGGCTCTGTGGATGAATTACGCTAACACCATTTTTATTAATTCCTATAACGACCATCTCTGGGTACGACGGGTCAGACGTTTGTTTAACTTCAAAAAAAGCTGTACCAAATGTCGGTAATTGGTAAATTCTATTCAAAAACTTTTCTTTGGCTTCTTCTTCAGTCATCACCCCATGTTTATTGTAAGCCGAAGTAATGGCAGATTTCCATTGAGAATTCGACTGAATCTTTATCATATCTGATGGAATAAATTCTTCTAAAATCTGCGTAATTTGAGGTAAAACTGTTTGATCATTACCAAATCGGGCTCTATATATCAATGCCGCCAGTTCAATCAAATCTTGTTTTGACGTTTTATGATATCCTCGTAAATATTTTGGTAGTTCCTGGGGGAAATAAAATATTTGATCCGCATTCTTATCCTTTCCTGGAATAGTGCTTATCCACAGCTTTTTCATGAAAAATATCTGATAATTCATTTGTAATTGATTGCCGGCTGAAATAAGAATGATTATTAAGTAATACTTTAAGTTATAAAACGTATAGAGATATGAAAAATTCATACCTGAACGATTAGGACGTGTTTGTTTCATCCACTCGACTAATTCATGAATAAAGTCAAAGAAGTAATATGTTTCGGGTACGGAAAATACTTTATCAACAATTTTTACAAAGAGGCTGAAACCGTCACTGTTCTTCAGATTTAATCGTCCAGTTATCTGTTCACAGAGTTCTCTGGCTTTCGTAGAAGAATCAACTTCGAAAGCTTCGTCTGTGTCATCAGGGAAATATACTTTATGATATATCTGCATACTTCTATGTTGTATTGCTTCAACTTCGACCACGTAAGGCGCATACATTCTCGGACCACCTTTTTGAATTTTAAATATTCGCTTTAGGCAATCCTTGGCTACAGGATGTGGTCTTGTTTTTACAAATTCCACTATTTCTTTCATCAGACCAGGACTGCAAGCAAAAACGCCTGTTGCTAACCACAACAATTCCCATCCCCTTTCTTCACTTAACTGAATTCTATTATTTGTCAACTGCTTTAGTATCTGGCAATAAATTTCGTCTCTTAAAATGGGCTCTAATAATCCTGGTCTAAATATTTCATCAGTATATTCGGTAACGGATCTAGGTTTAGCAGTTGGCAAATCTCCCATATACTTCAGCATTGCATAGAAAGAGGCAACCGCTAACTTGGATAATTGTTCGTCGCCTAATATTTTTTTAAGTAAGGGCTGTCGTATTGGTTCACGAGTGTGAGCCCACAATTCACCCATAACTGCCCTCTTAGCTGAAGTTAAAGTTGACTGTCTCGATATCGTTGTATTAATATCATAATTTTCTCTAAAGTGTTCTTTCGCATATTTTTCTAGAGTGTGCATTTTCTGTCGCTGTATCGTACTGTATTTGGATTTAAGTATGTTTTCATTGCTAATGTTGCCTTTCTTGAAAACTTCGAGAATAGATGCCGGAGGAATCAATAACGTTGGGAGTATATAAACTTGATCCGTTGGGAAAAGTCCTTGTTGGCCGTTACATTCACCGTGTCCCCAGGTTGCCCCCATCAACGTTTCACCCGTCGAATCATTTAAAAGCGTAATAAGTTCGCCTTTCTTGTATTGCAAGAATGATGCTGCATCGCTATAACCCTGAGAATCGCATTGAGTTATAACATATATAGATCGTCTTTTTAACCCATCCATCAGATAAATGATAAGCGAACTCATTTCACTTGCATCAGCACTTTGGAACACAAACTCTTCTTGCTGTATCGTTCGAATTGTTATCCTCCCAACTCTATCAAATTCCTTGTCATCATCGTAGGCAACATAAGTTACTTCTACAAATGATATTTCTAATAGTATGTGTTCTGATTGGTCAACAATATATATACCGGTCCAGTTAACAGCTACAATTATAATCTCTTTGTTAATTGTATCTCCCTTGAGCTTAATTGCTTCGAAGAACCTGGAGAACATCATAGGCCACTTTAATTTGGCAAATATCACAATATCTTCCTTACATCTTAATGGGTCAACTGCTGATTGAATACTTGGTGATGATTCAAAAGCCTTCGTTACAAGATGTTCCCATTTAGTTAAGGCGACATCATTGGATTGAATAAATTGATTTGGTATGTAATTGACTATAACTTTTCTTAATATATTCGGATCTATTTTTGGTCCATACTCAATATAATGCTGTTGCGCAGCAATCATTGCTAGATCTTTTTCAGAGTTACAGCGATACTCTCCAAACTTAACGCCTTTTGCAATTTGATAATAGATTAAATTAGTTGCTACCGGATCATCTGCTGGGTTGTGCCAAGGTGTGAATACTTCTTTTCTATAAAATAATCTCCATGGGGCACTTTTCTCAGGGGTTCCTTGTTCTTTTGCGAACTGCTCACATTGAGATATAGCATCCATAATATGTTCTCCTTCGCTTCCCAATGATAGAACCTTGTCGTATAAAGTTATATACAATGAAAATCCATACGTATCAGTGAGCTGAATGTTATCAGCTATTTGCTGACACACTTCTTCCGCTGTTGTCGCTGAGTCGGACTGTACAGTTTTCATTGATTCGTCCATTAAAGTGACCGTCAGTAAAATAGGCTTTTTAGTTTTAGTTGCTTGCAGTTCTAGCCAACTCGGTGGTTGTGTTCGAGGACCGTTCTTGAATGTTCTTAAAAGTCTACCCTCACAATAAGGGGCATAGCCAGGTGGGCCTTGTCGTATAAAAGAACGTAAATATTTAAGAAAACGTTCTGATGGTGGGAAACAACAAACACAAAGCGACATCAGTATCCATCCTCTAGCAAATGACGCTTTTGATGGATTATTCGTCAGTTGTTTGCACAGTTGAGAATAGATTTCATCTCTGAAATAAGTAAGAATTATTAATATTATTGTTGGTAGTTATTTAGTTGTGTGATAATCATAATTACCTCAATTCTTTTCTAATAATACCATGCCCTATAATGAAATGAAGTTTTTCCAAATTTGAACTTCTCTTTGAATTTAACCACGTGCTGTACATTTCATTTGTCGTTTCATCGTTAACAAGGTGTTTTAGAATCTCTTCGTTAAGTTTTGTTTGACGCTTTAATGTCCTGTGTAGCATTTTACTTTTTCCTTCATATTCTTTCGGTATTAAATCCTACGTCATAGAAAATCATATTACACTATTGAAATATTCTGTTCATATTGCAAAATAAAGTTTACTTACTGCATATTCTTTAGTTTTCTGAAAAGCTCGTCCTACGGTATCGTAAAGTTTTGACATAACCGGTGTGTTATCTACTTTGTCGTCTACATATTTAGGTTCAGACAAATCCCCCATGAATCTTAAGATTGTGATCCATATAGCTTGGGATGCAATTTTGTCTATAGGGGATGGTAAATCTAGTAATGAATGTTTTAAAGGTTTTCTAGAGTACTGATGGCTGGTGTTCCCCAAAAAATAGGTGGCAGCAAACTTTTTGAAATTAAACTCATCGAACGGTTCCTCTTCTGGCTCCTTTAATAATGGTATGACGGTTGACATTTCAGGCTTAGTTGTGGATGTCTACAAAAGAAATGTAAGGCTGATTTTTAAAATATATCCATATAAATAAATTGTAAAGTTATGGTTAGAACATTATTTTACCATTCCAAATCCCGTCCCCCTTATTGTTCCCGCAGGAGTGGCCGTGTCTTTCAGGAAACCGAACACGTCGTCAACATATCTATCGTCTATAGCAGTATTATTCTGTGCGTTATTATCAGCTGTTTCGTCTTTGGAGATCCAAATCGAAGACATAACCTCCTTGTATTTCTTTTCGAAATCATTTTCAGCTGAATTTATGTCACCCGAATACGAATCTTTATCTTTTCTCAATTGCGCTAATTTAGTTTTAATAACATTACCCTTTTCTGTAATTAATTTTCTTATAAGGTAACCTCTACTAGCAGCCTGAAACTTTATAATGAATTTTCTCAGATTTATAAATGTGCGTCTAAGTTCTCTTGATTTTATAACCGCCTGCATACGCAAATAGCCTCTTCTCATCTGTAAGAATCTTCGTCTAAAGCCGCGAGCTCGGAAATTCTTTTGGATATTAATGGCAGCAACTTTAAGTCGCAGATATCTCTTCCTGTAAATAAATCTTCTCGCGTTAGCTTGAACTTTAATTACGGCCGTTATAAGAATTTTGTGACGAAGTTCTTCGAGGAGGGCGTCGTGGTGATCTTTGAGGAAAATTTTTGTATGACCCAATTTATAATCATCATCTTGTAAAACTTGACTGCATATAGTTTTACCAGCCGCTTTACAGTCAGTTTTCTCCGCTGGTGGTATTCCGGGGACCACGAGTCTGTACCGGTGGACAAATTCTGAGTAAGTATAACGAATTGGATACCCAGCCTGTCTTATTTTAGCTGTCTCCATGAGACCGGCATATCGAAGTTGGCGGACGCATAAAGCACGATCGAAGATCTGAAATTTTAAATATAAATGTATTAACTTTTTAGTAATATTTCAGTTGTATCCCTACTAATATGTATTATAAATGGGAAAGTAACTCTGTCTGTCTGTAACGCTTTCACGCCTAAACCACTGTACTGATTTTAATGAAATTTGTTACAGAGATAGCGTTGACCTCGAGAAAGAACATAGGATAGTTTTTATCCCAGACTTTTGAAAGGTTCTCTTGGAAACGTGATATAACCGAAATCCACGCGGGCGAAGCTGCGGGCAGAAAGCTAGTTTATAATAATTCTCAATTACATTTTTATGACTACATGAATAGCATCTTTTCGATTTCACACAAAAAAAAGCTGTATACGTCGATAGAGGAAAATTAAAATGTAAACAATGTAATAACGCTAGACTTAATTCGAAAACCTTTTTTATTTAAATAATTAAAACTTAACTTACTCGTGGCTTTTTAACTTCATTAGGCTTAATACATCTTACAAAAAAGGGATGACACGCATATAAAGTTTTCATAAGTGACTCCAGAGATGTCTTGAATTGATAACTTAAAGATATAACTTTTCGGCTCCCACTTTGGCTTTGGTTTTCTACAAAACTTGTTGCAAATAACCGTTTGAAGAACGCATTGTTAGAGTCGTATATCATGTCCTTTACATCAACAGTGAGCATGTCCCTATTTTTGTCCAAGAAACCTAAAAAAAAAAAACATTAAAATGGATGAAAGGTCATATGGAAAATATCGCCATTTATCCATTTTACTCTAATACTGACCTTTAACTTCATACAAGACATCACCAGCAAAGTGCTTGACACCAAACCGATGTTCGTGGGTAGATTTAGGAGTAGTATAATACTGTTTATTGCTATGGTTACTGTTCAGTTTTGAGAGCAGCGTCAAGTCTGTTCCTTTAGGAAATTTTGATTCCTCATCAATCAAGGCTAAAAGGTTCATTGGCTTTTGACCTATCAAATCTAATATTTCCTGATTATCCACATAGTTTATGTTAGTCCACGTAATACCTTCCTTTCGGTATTGCTCTTCTTCTAATTTAAAAATATGCTTAACGAAAAATTGTTGTAAGTTCTCATTAGCATAATTAATGCAAAGTTGTTCAAAACTATTTGAATCGAATTTCTCAAAACCAAAAATATCAAGAATTCCGACGGACCCGAGACTCGTAAGTTTCTGATCCTTATGTAATGTTTTGTTTATCATCTCAACAATGAATTCAAATATATGTCCGTATATTGCTTTAACGAGAGCGTCGCGCCCATCGACTGCCGTACTGGCTGAGAGATTAGAAATTATTTTCTCACCGTGAGCAATAAGTGATTTTCTTGTCAGTGCTTCACATAATTTATTTTTAGTCACCCCTAGCAAAGAGGCAATTCTATTTGCATTTATTGAATCTGTAACTTCTGATGAATCCATATTGTTTACATTGAAGGATTTAAATTTCAAATTTCCTAAATGTAATATAGCAGCCAGAAGACTGAATAGATCGTTTACATCGTTGTCGTCAAAATTTAGTACTTTAAAGGCTGATTTTATGTCCGAAAACTCCAAAGCATCATTGCGACCATCACAAGTTAACATGTTACCAGAATTTAAATACTCATAATCAGCAGGACGTCCAAGTTCTAGTTTCTTTTTTTCGTCAGCAGAGAGACCGGTAACAAGTGAGTAAAAAATGTGATAGTTCCTCTCGCCCTTATTTTGCATTACTATTCTAGATTTCTCCAACAAATATTGTTCAATGTTGCCACCTTCTATAACTCCATTTTGATTAAAATAAATATTTATATACTTTCCAAATCTGGACGAGTTGTCGTTTTTAACTGTCTTCGCATTACCAAATGCTTCTAAAATTGGATTAGTCTCTTGAATTTGTTGTTCGATCCATGAATGTTTACCGCTAGCCGCAGCTAAATATTGTAATAGTAATTTGGTACTTTCTGTTTTACCAGCACCACTTTCTCCACTGAAATACAAGTATAGAAGAATTTTATTTGTTGATACGATTTCTAATTAATTAAAAAACAAACTTTCATTGAAACTCACCTTATAACAATACATTGATTAGCCGATGTTTCTAATAGTTCCTTGTATGCATTATTTCCAATAGCAAATATATGGGGAGGTATGTCTCCAATATTATTGTCTTGATAAAAATGTATTTGATCCATTGTGTAAATTGGTAATATTTCGTACGGGTTAATAGCTATTAACATCGAACCTGTGTAGGTCTAGAATTAAAGAATTATTAGTAGGTAACATTGTTTCATTTACCTAAGTCCATTGAGCTGACGTAATTGTATGATAAACTAAATTACATCTATGAGTAGGTGCTTGTAAAGTGCATTCGATAAAATTAATAGATGCTGAAGGGTTTATAAATTCATACATTATATATAGAGAATTTTTCATTTCAACTTACGTAAATAAGTTGTTGTTTGTATCTTATGTGTAAATTGCGGAGTATTGTATATTCTTGTAGTTCGCCTAACGTTATCATGTCTTCAACGCTAGTTAGCGAGGTCGCATGGAGAGGTTTTATAACATTCGTTATGGACGTAGAAAATACATCGTCATTATCATCTTTAACTTGTATCCTACCACCGGAACTGTTAAGAATCTTCACAGCTATTGGGACATCGAATTCGGTTTTGTTTTCTGGATTCAACCAGACATAATCCTATAATAACAAAAAAACTATACTTAGTATATCTCTTTGATTAAGAAACTAAAGTCTTAAGGATTACTTACAGATATTTGTATTCGGTCCGCCATTTTATATAAATTTTGAGATTCTTACAAGTTCACATTAAAATTTACGATCACATCTGTTGTGCAACAACATTAAATGAAGACTGTAATATGCTTATCATTATTCCTGATTATTTATCATTATTATATTGATATATCAATCTTATCATAAATTTTTAAGATAGTGAAATAACTTACATATGTAATACAAAACTGGACTGTGTATATAGAGATTATATTTTTAATTTTAGCTATTAAAAACATGTGTGATACTAATAATGATTTAACTCAAATGATAATAATATACAAATTTAATTAGTTAATACAATTTATTTTAATAATTCAGCATTACAAACAACTTAATCTAATGATGATTCTAATTATTTTTTCTTTTCATCCTTATCTTTCTTATCTTTTGCTTTATCGTCGGTCTTCTTGTCTTCTTTGTCATCTTTTTTTTCTTTCTTGTCTTTGGATTCCTCTTTCTTGCCTTCCTCGGCATCTCTGTTTGTTATTTTGTTATTAATGAGGTTGTGTAATGCTATAATAGATCTCACTAGAGCAGCCAGATAAACAACCAGAGATTGATCGTTGGTTTTAATATAGAGATTATCAGCAAAATTGTCACTGAATATATCTGGGAGGAGGTTGAAAATGTCTTGGAGCTGGTAAATGATTTGGTGGTTCATTGGTAAGGATCCTTGATTTACTTGGATCAGATAATCTCTTATTTCACTAAGCTGAGAGTGTAATCCTCTTAGTCCAAGCAATTGGTTTGTTATACGCTGGGAGAGACTGCCGACTGTTGTATCCTTGATGTCTCTCAATAGATGTTCAACACCGACCTCCTCAGCTTCTTCGGCACCAATTTCACTTGGTACATGTTCAAATGTTCTGGTGGTAGGGCTGCCATCGTCATGGACTTCCTCAACAGCCTGATAGGCTTCAGTTGGTAAGCCTAAATCTTTTGGTTTAGCATCAATAATTACGAGCACTGAATTTGGACAGTAACGTCTTATTAATTCATTGATGGCAACATCATTTTGATGCAATTTAGGTCCTGTGTGGTACCAACCAACTACCTTTTCTCGGGCATTAACTTTCTTGAACATACCATACATGTTCTCCAAGTAATCGTGGTCGAGGAACCACACTGATTTGTCTTTATCATCTTCATCAAATGGAACTGGAAAACCATACATATAAATTAAATAATGATACTGGTATTTTCTATAAAGTCAAAGTTAGGTCATTGACACATTAAATTAATTTATAAACAAGAGCTATTCCCAGCAACTAATGAAATTTAAACAATATTGTATATAAGGACCTAGTCAAAACATGGTTTAAACAAAATTAGTAGATATTATTAATTTAAAATCAGTACACACAATATTTTATTTCTTCAATAGGCCGAATTAATTTTAAAGTTAATTATAAAAATAAGTAAAATATAAAGCGTTATGAACTTAACGGTATCGAAATAATATCACATAACAACTAACCAGCGAAACTGTTTGATACATCCAAAACGCCTTTAGCCCTCCAGCAGCCGAGAAGAACACCAACAACCCGCTTTTGATTGCCGATTTTACCCATTCGGTTGAAATGGTCAACCACACTGAGAAGAACAAGCGGATGGACCACCACTTTCGTGGTTACAAGATCTTGACTAGGCATTGTTAGTTATTACTTCTGGAACTTATTAGATTTTTAAATATAAAAAGTTGTGGTATCAACTAAAAGTTGACTATTCGAATGACAAATCACAAAGCCACAAAACTAAAATTTGATTTTGACAGTCATTCCATGATACACAAAGTTGAGATGAAGGTTAAATTATAAATCTACAGATAAAAAAGTTGTAGTTAGTACTTAATTCCTTTATATACTTAATTGTATAGGAAATTTATTTATATTCTAATTGTAATAAAAGTATTATTAGACCACTCATTTTATTTTAAGTTTTAGAAAAATTTTGTTATCAAGAGTCAGATGTGCTCTTAAAAATATTGGAATCTACTTCATCAACCATGCTATTATGACATAAGAATTTTTGCTGTTATTGTTATTATTTACTTAATAGTAACAATTAGTTAGAAAACGAATAGTTAGGAAACAATAAAAATGAATCAAAGGGGTCTAGTTTTCGTCACTGGTAATTTAAAAAAATTGGAAGAGGTGAAATCTATTTTGGGCCATAACTTTCCATTAGAAGTTACAAATTATAGGTTAGATTTGCCTGAACTCCAGGGAGAGTTGAATGAGGTATCTATCAGAAAATGTCAAGAAGCAGCTCGACGTATAAAAAAGCCGGTATTCATAGAAGATACTTGCCTTTGTTTTAATGCATTGGAAGGTTTGCCTGGGCCTTATATAAAATGGTTTTTAGAAAAGTTAAAACCAGAGGGTCTATATAAATTACTTGATGGCTGGACAGATAAATCTGCAGAAGCAGTTTGTACATTCGCCTATAGTCCAGGAAGTGATAAGGAATCGGACATTGTATTATTTCAAGGAATAACAAAAGGAACAATTGTACCTCCGAGAGGTTCAAGAGATTTTGGATGGGATTGTATTTTCCAACCACTGGGCTATGATAAAACTTATGGTGAACTCCCTAAAGAAGAAAAGAATAAAATATCACATAGGTACAGAGCTCTTGACAAGTTGCGTAATTATTTTATAGAGAAAAACAATTGTTAGTTTCATAAATGTATATATATTAAATAAAGATTAAGATTAAAGCTATATAAGTATATTTATTTCTATAACCATATATTAATTTAAATTGTTTAATACAGTCATGGTAATTGTTAATATAAATGTTTGTTGATAGCGAATAAGTTTACAGCTACTTGAAGTTTGAATGACTGGATCAATATATGGGTCTATATTTGTTTTATTGTAATTCTTATAATACCAGTCGTTGTCGTCATTTGACTTCACCTTATTATGAGTACTAGCTACCTCAAAAAATTGTGTTTTAGCTTCCCTATTCATAACCGGTGCATAATTGTGTCTCAGATCGTAATGCTCGGCATGAGGTAAAACCACTTTAGTTATGGTTGCCGTTCGACTATGATTTTTGGTAAAATCTTCAAAGTTAGAGTCTAGAGTGGATGAAAGAGCAGTGGGTTCACTATCCATATGTTTAATTATTGGTAATGACGGAGTAGTTGTTGTAGATGGTGGCATGCTACTGGTTTCCATCCATGTCTGTAGTGACAAATCTGTGTCTATTACGTCAGTAGTTATGATCATTTCCTTCTCTGTAACTTGTGTAACCGTCATGTTTGTTTCCATAAGATTATATTTACTTATATTTATTGGAGTAATATCTTGTTCTTCAAAGTTTTTAGTTCTGTTATAAGCTATATGTGTCTTGTTATCATCATTATGGTATGCTTTGAGCTCATGAATTTCACTCTTAATTTTCTTGAGACTTGTATTGTTAAAAACTTTTCCCATAGGTGATAAGTTATTTAAAGCTTTGTTGTTTTGGTCGACTTTTACAATACTATGCTCAGTCATTTGAGATACATTTAAAGCTGGGTTTGGTATTGGCTTGAAACCTGCCGAAGTGGTTGGGAGCATGGGGGAAAAACCTCCAGTTTCGAATCTAGGAGCTTCTGTCACTTGATAATTTTTCATGTGTTTCTGACTGTTCTTATTTTCAAACAAATCAATTTTCCGACCAGTATTTAAGAGCTTATTCATATCGAGAGAAGGAAGTGGAAGACCAAAGAAAGTGAATCCACTTGTAGGGAGTTTAACAGCTACTCCACTTTTAAGGTTTGTTCTATTAATTGTTCCAATTTGGTTTGAAGGTGTACTAGTTGCGATTTCCATTGATTTATTCGTTATTTTGAATTCATTGTTTATATTCTCAAGCAATGTCTCATTATAAGGATAATCTACGTATTCATCGTAAAAGTATTCGGATTCCTCTGGTAACGGACGATTACTTAATTTATTCCCATTGTAGTTGTGTTTGATATGTGTACCATAATCTTTAATTTTATCCAATGACGAGAAAACTTGAGATGTTTGAAGATTAGGCAATAATGCCTCATTTTCATATGACAGACAAGAGTTCGGGTCTTGAGTTTGAGTTGGAATATTGTCGCAGTCATTTTTGGAAAATGGCATTTCTTTGACGTAGGTACCATCTGAACATTTTGGTCCTATTGAAGTTGATTCTGTAAGCCAGGACTTCAGCCAAATTATTGCACAATTACAAACCAGTGGATTGCCTGAAAGAAAAATTGGCGTACATAAATCGATACAAATGTTTTTGAATATTTAAAATGTTAATTTGAAACTATTTACCGTCAATATCTAAGATAGCAATATTACTTCTTAACTTTGCAAAATTATTCTCATAAACAGAATGCAACTTGTTATTGCGCAGTGACAGAACTTTTAAGCGCGGCATATAATCAAATGGTTGGTTAAATATGTAACATATTTTATTGTTATCTAGATTAAGTTCGACCAACCACTCCATATATTTAAAAGATTCTTTTGTGATTCTTGTTATCCTGTTAAAACTCAGATCTAATACTTCTAAGGACATAAGTGGTCTAATTCCTAAATTTTCCAAAGTAGTTATCTGATTATTACTCAAGTTTAAATACTGCACCAATGGTATACTATCGAATGCTCTCATTGATATGAACTGCAGTCTGTTTCCTTGTAAATCAATCACACGTAATTTTGGCAAATTGGAAAATGCTCGATCAGGAATATCTATAATGTGGTTATTGCTCAAATAGATTGACACTAAGTTTGGAAGGCTAGCGATAGCAAGAGAATGGATCGCCTCCAATTGGTTATTTTCCAAATCAATGGTTCCTAGGTTTATTAAGTCTCTAAAGGTACCTGGTCGTAGTTCTACGATTCTATTTCTGTGCATTTTAATTGTTTCAAGAGTATGTATGGCATTGATAATATTGCCATCAAAACTTTTGATGAAGTTGTTACTTAAATCTAATGTTTTGAGTGTTGACAACATATTAAGATTGCCGGGAAGTTCATGCAGATTGTTCATAGAAATATTCAATATTTCTACTTTCAAACCCTTGTTCATTGTAACAGGGTTAATGCTTTTTATCTTATTCTTACTAAAATCAACTGTTGACAATACACCATTGTTTTGAATTGTAGTAAAATCAAGGTTTTCTATATTATTTCCTAACAGATTAATTTGCTTGAGGTATGCTAGATTTGAAAAACTCTTTGGGTCAATGCTTATAATCTGGTTGTGGCTTAAGTCCAACTCTTCCAGGCGTTCTAGATTACTAAATGTCCCAATGTCTATTTGTCGTACACCATTACGTTTCATGTAAAGCCTTCGCAAATTATGTAATGTTTTCATCCCTCCGTGTGAAATCTTTTGGATACCGTTGCTTGATATGTCTAGTGTTCTCAGAGAAGGTAAATCCAAATCTGGAGATGGTGGTATTGGTAAAGTGGTTATTTGATTTTTATTTAGATACAATTGTTCTAACCCTCTCGGTAAACCGGGAACAAATTCCACAAGTCTATTTGAACTGGCATCCAATTCATATAAATTTGGCAAATTTCTAAACGTTGCTGGATGTATGGATACTAGACTGTTGCCAGATATATTTACATATTCCAACAGAGGTGTTTCCATGAAAGTAATCGGATCTATTATTGCCAGTTGATTATTACTTAAATTAATTCTTCTCAATGCTGGAAGGTTGAACAATAATTTTGGCTGTAAGCGTTGAAAGTAATTGTACGACAAATCTAAGCCTTTTAATGCCGGTAAATTCCAAAACGGACCTTCGTTTAAATCACTCAATGAATTATTGCTCAGGTGCAGTTCTCTTAAGGCTGGCATAGCTAAAAATGCATCTTTATCTATAAACTTGATATTGTTTTTATTCAAATGTAATCTTTCAAGACTCGGATGTCCTCTCAATGCTCCTCTTGGAATCTCTTGTAATAAATTCTCACTCATATCCAAGTATCTCAAACGAGGTAATGCATCAAGTAATGATCTAAATTCAGAAATGTGCATGATTTGGTTGCCAATTAAAGACAGATCTTCAACTCCGCTACCAGATTGTTGTAGAAATGATTCGGGATGTATTCTTATTATTTCATTATAGTTCAGATCTACTTTTCTCAATTTAGCTACCCTGTAAAAGGCTCCATGATGAATTATATTAATGTTATTATTTGTTAAATATAAAACTTCCAACATCGGAAGATCAACAAAGGCTGCTTCATTTAATTTTGTTATAATATTATCGCTTAAATTTAAAGTAGACAGCATCGGAAGATCTCTTGTAGCACGTCCGACCATAGATGCATCAGATATTTTGTTATTATTTAATGATAATTCTGATAACTTCGGTAATAAATAGAATGCTCGCATGTGTATGGTTGTTATCCCACAATCAGTTATATCAAGTTTTCGAAGTTTTGGCAAGTTATAGAATGCGTTCTCATTCAGATTCTGCAGGTTCACACTACCGCGAATAAACAGTCTTTCTAGACTTGGTAAATTTTCAAATGTGCGCTCGTAAATGGTATTTAAGCTGTTGGATTGTATGTTTATGTATTGTAACTTTTGCATGTTCATTAACACTGGAATTCTTTTCAGATTTTCAGACTGTATGGTGAGAGCTTGTAAGTTTTGTAGTTTCATCAAACTTTCAGAAGGTATGCTTTTAAGATCGCTTTCTACAATGAATATTTCAAGGAGATTCTTTTCTTGGGTTTCAAGCCATGTTGCTGATACTCGTTCCAATCCGTTCTGTCGTAACATCAGCCGTAGAATATTTAAATTCTGAAATATTTTCCCCGGAAGTGATGGTAAATAGTTGTTTTCTATTATAATTTCATCTATAGGTTTTTTTATGTATTCACCTATTTTTTGTATTCCTTTTGTGACTTGTGCCAGATCGCTGTGGGTACACCTGTAATGGATTTTCATATTTATGGACGGCAAGGTATAAGACAGTAACTTAACCAGTACATTGTTAAAAATTATTTAGTGAGTTTATAAGATTTAAATTTATCATTATTGCAGTTGATGAGAAACATCAATTTTTTACAATACAATAATGCATATAAATAGACATGGAAGTTCATTTAAATATTTTTTATCCCTTTCCTTTAAAATTAAACCACCCCATATTCCTATACAAGACTTTATCGCTAAAAGTTGTTGGAATAATAAGAATTGCCCATGTAAGAAAGAAAACAATTTTTTATACTATGCAGCATTATCATATTGTTACAGCAACATTTTTTTTGTTTTATTGGATTAAACATGTATCTAGCTAATTGTCAAGAATAATTAGTTTTCATATTTTTACCATATTTGTACATCTTCCTGGCGATGTGTGCATATACACGGCGAAATAGTCTCTGGTGGTGGGCATATTGTTTTTTGTCCTGACAACGAATCAAGAAAGACTATAATAAACCATAACAGTATTTTTTCTGATTTGAAATCCATCCCTTATGCAGGTTCATTGTAGCATGCTCGGGCAATATTGTTTCAATGCCAGAAATGTCCAGAGATTTCTGAAAATAATAAAGAATGTTATAGCCTGAAATTTAAACCTACTTATATGATAAAAGTTTATGTAATTGGTAATAAAAATAAGTACGTAGAATTTTTCTTTTCAACTTGAGATTTGATATTGATTTTAATTTAATATTTTTGTGTCCAAAAAATATAGTTATTCTTTTTTTCTCTTATTAATTTGACAAATTTTACAACTATATATAAATCTTGGAACATAATGTATACCTACATCCAATATACATTTAAAACATGTTTACAGAAACACAAAACGAAAAGCTTTTTAACTATAACTAGGTAATATAGCATTAATATTCCCAATAAAAGAGTAAAGGCAATGTTTTCGAAGGAAAAAATATTTTTTCAAACACAGAAGGTATCTAAGTACAGTACAATTTCCTGTAATACACAACCAGTAAAAATTTATCGTCCGGTTACGTCAAGGACCTCATGAAACAATAAAATTGGTAACAATGGTCAGTTGTATAAATGCACTTTCACTACTACGCTATTGTTCTTATTTACCATCGTACAACGCAGAACTTACGCCGAGATGTGTTAATCAGGTTGTACGGTTATGCAATATAAAATTTGAATTTCAAGCCTCCGACCTTGGCTGCATTTAATATGGATTATAGATTTTTAATAAAAGTTTTAATTTGATATTTCAGGACTTGTCCCGTAATTACATAGAAGCATATGTAGTTCCGAGCATTACTTTGAAGGAAACTAGTGCCAAAGAAAGAATTGAAGATTATATTGACCTCGAAGTGAACAGTAGTAGGTAAAAATAATTTAAATCACAAAAAAAACTAAAAGTGTAGAAAAATCGGTTGTTTGTACCGCGATATTAAATAGAACAACAAATATGCATTTTTGCTAGTTTTATATTGTACAATTATTATAAAAGCAAAAGATGTTAACAATATAGTTAATGATGAGAAAAATAGGGTGTTTTATAATGAGATATGTTTATACGTAAACCCAAAGGAATTTGCTAAATTATATTAGGTACAAAGGAAAATTAATCTAATAAAGAGTCTGCTTCTGTGTCTCTACTAAATTCGTTCTGTGTTATAAGTTTCTCAAGCTGAACAGAATAGTACCGATAATCAGCATTATTAATGATTTCAAAATATTATACATAGGTACAGTGTAATCGGAAAACTACTTTTAAAATAACCAAGACGTATAAATCTATTTAGTCTCCTTTTATTTTATATGTTTTATCAACAATATAACGAATATTTAAAACGTAAAAGGACCTACCGTTGACATAAAAGCTAATAAAACAATTTTCCAGCTTGTTAACCTTTTTTCAATGCTCAATTTCATTTTCTCGGCATAGATATAACATATTTTCTTAACCTAAAACCAGCGAACGAGACAACATCGCTATTTTGTTACAGTTACGCAGTTATCTCGTACATAACTGTCACCCATACATAATGGATAAAGCTATAAAGTGATGTAAGTCGCAAAATAAATAAGTTCCATTTAAAAATACGAAAAAAATCTTTTACAACGGCTGACAAAAACTCTATAGTCTATAGTAATACTGTTCTACGGTCAGAGCTAATTTTTTTAATATTCGACTAATGCCTTCAATGCGAAATTTGGTGAGGACGTATGGATGTTTAATTTTTCGCACAAAAACTACATACTTAAAGGATATTGTTTAAACCTTACAGTAATGTAATAGTTTAGGCATCGGAGTAAAACATAGGCTATAGGCATCGGAGTAAAACATAGACTGTAGTTTATCTCAAAATTACCTGAATTTACACCAGGATCAACTTATAACCATGGTGTTGTGTATGAAATCACTTGATGCACAGTCGCACAATATATATCTATTATGTCGCTACGGTTTTGTATGGTTAGTACTTTGTATTCATTATTTTAAATTATTATACTTTTCTTTCTGATCTCATTCTAAAGTAAACGCGGATGAAGTCGTAGTCAAAATCTATTATAAAATAAATTCATAATAGGAACGTGTAATGATGTAACTGATGCGCAGTTTTTACATGAAAGAACATTTTGTCAAGTTTTTTGCGGTTAACTATTGAACAGATTTAAATAAAAATAAATGAAATGTCGGAAGCTAGACTTGAATAATGCAAATCTAATTGAAGCAAGAAACTACGAAGTTAAATGTATTTGTATTAAAATAAAGAAGGCTTCCGTGAAAATAATTTCTCGGATGCTTCTTATCATTGGACATCAAATTTTCTCTATATAATTATGACGAATAAGACATTGTTACAGTATCAAGACATGCGACATAGGTGTAGCAATCATAATTTCATGCATCTGAACATGTCCCATATTTCATAAAACAAAAATGCTACTTGAGTAACTTTTTGCCATACACCTACTCCGATATACATAAACAGATTATGTTTTAATTTACGCATAGTTTTGCGTGTGATACATAATTTTAATATATAATTCTGTTAATATAGAAATCTAGTCGATGCTTTTAATTTATATTATATAATTAATTACTTATATACTTGTAACTTATTTTTATCTGCGTGAAAGATAGTTATGTACACTTAGGCTCAAAATTTGGAAGAAATGGTATAGGTATAGAATTTTATGTCTTAAATTAAAATATTTACTATAAATACGCGGTCAAAACTTTGTTCGGACTTAAAACTTGTGTATTTTAAATACCCAATAAACTGAACATTCTAGAAATTATTACCCTTTTTTTAAAATGACACAAAAATAATGTATAATAATATAAACTGAATATTCGTACGTATTGAATATTAATAAACATATGCTTGTTGTTTCTCTATATAAAAAATAAATCCCAATAAATTATGAATTGTAAATATTCACTAAAGTATCTCACATAGTTTTGTATGTTTTATATTTTCATCTTAACATAGTTTATATAGAGAAAGTATAAACCACCATTTTATTAGACATTACCGACAATGATATTATAATCAAAATAAACATCTATTAGTGACGCATAATAACATAAATAATATGAATGATATCTTTGCCTCAGAAAAGTCTAAAACAAAAACAGTGTAAAAAATTAAAATTCTAGTTAACGTAAGATTTACCTTAGATTATAGAAAATTCCCTGACTCGATTATTCTAGCACGGTGTATAACATCAAAAAAAATCTTTTACGTAACGAAGGCTCCACTTTTAAACAATCTTGACTGGCGAGGTGGTTCTGGGATAGTCAGAGCCGTACTGCATACTAGTCGTATTTCGCATGCAAACACCAGACTTTCGGTTCATGGCTCGATACGCACCAAGTCATTTATCTTTCACCATTGTGGCGCGTGCCTTCATACGTAACCTCAGCTTTTAACCGTAGACGTGCAAGTAGGTACAAACATATTTCAGACACACCGAAGAATTATAACATTCATTCTATTCATAATATATTTTTTATATGTTAATATATTTTTTTTATATAATAAGATTTTTTTCTCATTAAGATTGGTGTAATTTTTTATTCTGTCGATTGACATACTGAAGATTATTTACTCTATGACAGAGTTGCGAACAATTATTGCACAAATTTATTATCAAGATTAATCCTGCAATGAAGTAATGAGGAAGGTTCTAACAATAAAATTGACATTACTTTCGTTTTCTTATAATAAAAAAAACATTAATGTAACACATTAAAAGCATAAGTTTATGCATTCGATAAAACGTGATAAGCAATATCAATTTTAACGCTAGAAAAATGTCGTGCATCTAAATGCATACATATATAAATGTACTTATAGACTATATTATGCCTATATAACCAATAATGTATGTTATAAATAAATTGCAAAAATATTACTAATAAAACAACGTAAGGAATAAAAGTTATTTAGTAATCAAGGATAAATAAAGTGAAACAAAGACTTGTGACTGATGGTCCGTAATAAGGATATATCAAAACAATATACTTTTCTATAATTTTTAAAATTAAACCTTATTATAGATAAATATTAAGGTAAATCTCTTACTAACGACCTTAAACCTCAAAATATAAAAATGTATTAATTAATAAATAATAATCATTCATATGTAATAACAAGTAGGTATTCTTCTATTATTAGAAGTATTAAGTATCTATTGTGTAATATTTATATAAATATGTTTATAATATTACACAATAGATATCAGATTAATGTTTTATCGTTAGGGAACTCTAGTATGTCCGAATATATCATCTCATAATGTATATTCCTCTATGAGAAATGTATGTGCAAAATTATATATAATTATTTGTTGACAAATCTATTTTGCATCCCATTAGACTTTGAGACGATTATTTTGAAGGGTCTGAAAAATAATTTTATCGGTTTTCAATATGCTGCTTGTCCTTGCTATACTGTCAATTCACTCGTTTTATTTAGTTAAATTCTAAATTTGAGTTTTTTATCCTACGGATTTCATTGTAATCCCTACTAATATTATAAATGCGAAAGTAACTCTGTCTGTCTGTCTGTCTGTCTGTCTGCTACGCTTTCACGCCTAAACCACTGAACTGATTTTAATGAAATTCGGTACAGAGATAGAGTTGACCTTGAGAAAGAACATAGGATAGTTTTTATCCCAGACTTTTGAAAGGTTCTCTTGGAAACGCGATATAACCGAACTCCACGCGGCGAAGCTGCGGGCGGAAAGCTAGTTTTAGAATAAAGTTGAAGAGAAATAATAGAATGGCTATATCATTTAATTATGTCCCTTGTTTTAAAAAAATCAATTTTATTACTTATACTCTCGATTTCTTTCCAAAAGTCATAATAGTTATATTAAAAATAACACAAAACTACAATTTATATGAAAAAATATATGTATATACATATTTATATTACATTGACACAAACATTAACGAAAAATACCTTCCTTAAGTTCTATAATTTCGGCACTAAATGTACAATAGACCTGATATATGCACATAGGATTTATAATTATCGGTCTTTGAAAAGATCTTATAAAGTAACTCAATGGGAAACACACATTTTTAAACTATATTCTTCCTTTTTTCCTAGTTATGACGTTATTTCGTTATCAGAATTTTATAATCACTGCCTATCAATGTGATTTGCATTAATGCTTAACAAATTATTTGTAGCTTAATATTGTCTATGAAAAAGTAGGTAATATAATAAAAGTGAAATAAGACCACAGCCGGAAAACGTTAATACAATTTTTTATGTTGTTTTCATGTTTAAAAACACACAAAACTTAAGTTAAATTCATGAGTTGATATAAATAATATAGAACAGAAAATCTATCTACAAATAAAAAAACAGTTATCAGAGTGGACTAAACATATAATTGGTAATAATATCTCAGAAATCATACAATGTTTCCCATGTAGAGTAGATTAATATAATACAATTTCGACTTAAACCTAGTTAATTGTCCTGTTTCCATACGGCAGCATTTTGCTGGAAAACCTAAACACTCACACTTTTGCCTTATTCTTCAGTTAACACCATAATCTTTCATATTGAGTGCAATAAAATAATTACGTAATACTTTAGACGCACCTACTTCCTAAGCCAATAGAAATAATGTGACGTTTATGACTTTATGTGAACATTCACAGCGAATAACATATATTTGCCATCGACGTGGTTTAGTTCGTACAACCTGTTTTGAGACTGCTTATACTGCTATGCTGATCGCTCCCAGCATCCACTTTACAGTATCAAAACGATAAATACGGAGTGATAACGTGTTGCAGAATCATTAGAATAATTTATTATTTATTTTATTATTGATAAACTGAAATAACATGACGCTATTAAGGAAACTGAACTGCGCTCTCGCTGTGAATACAAGGAGGTACAGTTCGGCATTTAAAAATAAGAATTCGCCAAAAATTCTTATCACTGGTAAGTTGCGATAGGTTATAATTTTTTTTTATATGTTATGGGTTTTACGACTTTCTATCGAGGCGAATGAATGAATGAAAAACAATATTAAATCTATATAACGGATTTCAAAGGATTGTGTTTATTTTGACAATACAGAGATTTATCATTAAAAAAAACTTTATTAGAAAAAAAGTTGATTTCAGACTGGTTTTAGTAGATGCTTATTTGAAAGCTATTAACTATACGTTGTTCTTTCAATCTCCGAAAAGTTTTGAGTGTTTGTTTGTCGTCGTAGCTTTCAAATAGATTGATCGATTTCAATGAGTTATTTTGATTATTGAAGCCGATTTTTCTCAGTTGTTTGATTAATATTGGACCAGCAGTTTAATAGTATCAGCTGCTATCAAAAATACTGGCTGACGTGACTTATTTGTGCCAGTAAGATAGTTACATGACAGTTAATGCTTTTTTTTATTTAATTGAACTTTGTTATTTTTGTTGTTGTATAATTGCGGCATCATTAGTTTGTTTGTATTTTTTTGTTTAAACTATCCACGTAGTCAGATATTTAGGCATATTGGTGATAGAGTTTAATGAAAATATATAAGTAGTCTCTGAAAAAATAACTTCTTTCCTGCGTCTAATCCGCATATCAATAAATAGTATTTTATTCTTCAATACACAATGATTTTTTCTTACTTATTATATTCACAGTTTTAAAGTTTGTAAACAAATAAGAATATGAGAACATATAGTACCTAATAACTAATGACAACAGTCTACAGGCGCAATAGCAATCTCAAGTTGTAAACAAAATACTTAATAGGTTTTTTTTAACTGTCTAAACTCTAAATGAATGTTTATCAATGGACGAAAGACGTAAAATAGAGGTACGCATCTGCGCAGTTTTTTATTCATTTTGGCAACTATAAAAAAACTTTATATTACTTAATTATTGTTAAGTACTGAAAGTAGGTGCACAACTAAAATTTTATAGAGTGGAGCGCAAGGCACTCCATTGCAGTGTATTTCAATGCTTTGGGGAATCTTTAAGTCTTGTAACGATACACTGAGATAACTCAGAGTTAGTTTCAACTTGCAGTGATAAAAAGTGCTGAAAAATAAAGGCACGTAATTTATTTAGTTTCTTAGTCATAAACAAGAAATAATCTATTATCTAAAGTCATTTCATTTAACATTTTATTTACTCGATTTTAACTTCAATTTACTTCATATCCCACGTAAAGGGGTAAACTTCTTGAAGAAAATAGCAAAATAGCTTTGTATTATTGAAATTATATTGAGAAACTTTTTATGAACTCAAACCAAAAAGCTGAAAGCATGCTTTGTTTATTGTGTCAAGTGTCATTGTTTAATCTAGACAGCCTTGAAACTTGATTTCAATAATATACTTAGAAGAATTGAAACAAATTATTGTATAGAACATTTTTCCTCTTTTTGTATATAATATACATTTAGAGTTAAGAACACGTATACACAAAAATAAAATACGCATTAATATAAATTAGTATTTATTTACGTAGGGATACTATACAAAAACCATTACACGCGTGCTATTAAAAACAAAACAGTATGTTTTTCTAAGTATCAACTACGCAGCACCCTGTTTATATTACTAATACTCTGACAAACATATAATGTGTAATGGTAAATAAACAGGTAAATTTTCCTAGAAATGAAACAAATAAAATCGCTATTAACTTGGTATCTCATTTATCTTATTAAGGCGTCCTTAATATAAGAATGCATTATGAATTAAAATCCGATTGCTTTAAGGTTAATCATTCATACATCGAGCAAGTGAAAAAAGTCATCAGTTTTGGTGGTCACTATGCTTACTCTAAGTATTAAACATCACATTACTTGTATTTACATTATAATGAGTTAACAGTTGTTCATAAAGTTTCACACACTTGTGGTGATAGGCTATTGAATAAAAAACTTAGAATACTTCGTATGTAGTGTGATGATACAAACTTGTGATTAGTATAAAGAAAGGACGAAGCAATTTATGTAGGTATATTTAGATATTCCTATTAGTTTTTTTATTAATTAAAAACTTACATTTCAAACTAGGGTATGTACATTTAGAAAGGAATTTAATAACGTACTTCAATACAAAAATACTCGAGGATTTATAAATAAAAACTGTTAATTTAATTTAAGTGTTTGACAGTGACGATAAAACTATAAGACGTTAAAATGGTTTCATCAGTACCAACTTTGAAACGAGCCTTACGTACTTCTAATCCCTTCACTTTACGTGATGTAAAGGAGAATGGACATATTAAAATTTCTTTCTAATACTATTTATGTATTATTATTATGTTTTCATTAAATTATACGTTTAATTGCTCCATCTCTTAAATATTGAAATATACATCATATACACTTACCTATACATAAGTATCGTATATTTGGGTTTAAATATTCAAGAAACTTTTTGAGACCCAATAAACACTTGTTGGTACTTTTATGCCTTTTTAAATATAGTCACAACTTTGAAGTAAAGGTGACAGAACTAGCAAAAGGGAATGCGACCAATACTACTTCAATTAAACTTTTCCTGAGAATATTTCACATATGTACTAAGATTACATTAAAACAAGAACTGTTCCTTGACTTCACGTGCAGAAACAATCGCACATCACACTAATATGTAATTATGTATCTGAGTTTGGCCATGTCAAAAAACATTACCGGATCGGAAGCACGATTGCACAGGCGTCGCCTTAGATCATCTCTAATAGCTGAATCCTCCAATTTATACATTACTATATTTGAATGTTTCTATTGTTTACAATTTCAGTTACTTACATATTTTCATAAATGTAATATATTTTCACTTTTATGTTATTGCTAATAATGTACCAACACTATTCTTTCCTTTATTTGGAATAACTTTTATAAAGTTTTAAATATTTTTTATAGTTTAATCCATTAGCATTATATCTATATCATAAATATTTTTGCAAATCTATTAAACCTCCACTATTACCAATTTACTTTGTAGTTTGTATTCTAAAAACCATTAAACAATAAATACAATACTTTCTTAATCTATTTCTTGTATCGTAATAGCTGTACATTTTATAGAATAATTACTGCCTATATAATTAATTAGATTGTCCTAAAATATATTTATCATTATCAATCGCACAACTTCATCTCTCATCACTTGCAAGTCGACCTCGACGATTTTACATCTTTTACATCTTGAGTGACCATATATTATATACACTCAAGTTTTGCAAGTAAGAAGCGAATGGTAGCTTTATCTATTGCTAAACTTACTGCCAATTACTTTTAAAATTATTTTATCTTCACGGGGCCATTGAAATATTCTTCTTCCTTATATTATGGTTTATAGCAACCGTTAAAACCACAAAACCATGTCAACGGTGTCTCTTTAACTTAAACTCAAATGTATTGACCAATGAAATAAAATTTATAACAATAATATAAATGCGTTGATATTTATCATAATTGAATATACAGTGTAAACTCCATATAACGACACTCGATTTAACGACAAACTCTCTAAAGCGTCGAAATCATTTGACTTTGGTTGGTTTAGCTTGTCTACCATACAATGAAACACTCTATATAGCGTCACAGCCACTCTCAATAGCGACAAAATTAAGTAATAAAAAGTACCCTTAAGTTGTTAAAATTAGTAAAAAATGCGCAGCTGTGTACGTTTTTTTGTCGCTTTGTTATCCTACCCCGCAATAAACTCCACTGTCGTAATCATGCATACCAAACTTTCTAAGAAATTCGTTCTTCGCCAATATGCCTCAATATCGCAAGATATGAATAAAATACGTAAAAAATACAACAACATTACTGGTGCAGCAAAACACGTCAAACAAAAACAACAGACTTTATAACATTCTTTTTATGTACATAAGTACTAACACTAGTCTGAAACAAACTTTGTCTTTTTCTAATTCTGATTTTTCTTCCCTCTATTTAACGGCAACTCTCTATAACGCACAAAAATGCACGGTCCCTTCAGTGTCGTTATATAGAGTTTACACTGTATTTGTGTTCAGGTGGCCTTGGACAACTTGGTGTGGAGTGTGCGAAATATTTACGAGGAAAATATGGAAGGGAAAATGTTATTCTATCTGATATTATTAAACCAACGACCGAAGTGTTCAATGATGGACCGTATATCTTCGCAGATATTCTAGATTTTAAAGGTCTCCAGAAAATTGTTGTTGACCATAGAGTGGACTGGTTGATACATTTTTCCGCTCTGCTTAGTGCTATTGGCGAACAAAACGTACCATTAGCTGTAAGAGTTAATATAGAAGGAATGCACAATGTTATAGAATTAGCAAAACAATATCGTCTCAGAATTTTCGTGCCAAGTACGATCGGAGCTTTCGGACCAGACTCGCCGAGAAATCCCACACCTAATATAACTGTGCAGAGACCACGAACAATTTATGGTGTTTCTAAAGTGCATGCGGAATTACTTGGTGAATATTATTACTATAAGTTTGGACTGGATTTCCGTTGTCTGAGATTCCCTGGAGTTATTTCCAGCGACCCTCCCGGTGGCGGTACAACAGGTAATTTGGAGATGTATAATTGTAGGTCAAACTCCAAAATTTTTCCATTTTTTGATTGTAAATCAGTAGTGTTAGAACAACTTAAAAAAAATCTTAATCTTTATATTCTTACAAAGTACTTTACAGTTAACATTACTTCTTAAACATTGTTCTCTGAGAATGATTTCTCGTAACGTTGTGGTAATAGACATAATAAAAAATTTACAAAATATTTTCTTGTTTAACATGTAAGACCTACAGCAGAAATTATTACTGTAATGTAAAATTATATTTAGAGAATACTACTATCACGTTACCGTATTATAAAAATAAATGTGAAAAATCTCATTATTTAATATTATCTCCGAAGAAAAAAATTGCTCTTTCGTAAGAGACTGTCGAAATATGCAAATAAGAAGAATATGAGTTTACTTGTCCACAACTCTACCTGTATTTATTAGAGGTCATTTTTTGTTGGTTACCGAGCACTCCGAGGCCTTGAACTTCCAATGGAATTCATTGTCGTCATATAGATATATGTCAAAGCTTATAAGCATAACACGTAATATAATAATATTTACGTGAATATAATATGATAGCCACTGGTAATATTCCTTTCAAAATATCCATCAAGTCTATATTTTGTTGGTCTTCCATAAATAGTTGATAATATTGGATGAATATAAATAAATATTTTCACCAACAGACTACGCAATCGCGATATTCCATGATGTTCTTCGGAAGGGTCGCTATGAGTGTTACCTAAGGCCTGACACGCGTCTACCAATGATGCATGTTAAGGATGCATTACGAGCTCTGTCGAACTTTCTGGAAGCCCCCAACGATATGTTACAAAGACGAGTATACAACGTTACCTCAATGAGCTTCACGCCTGAAGAATTGGCAGATCATATGTTCAAATACATACCTGATTTTAGTATTTCGTACAAACCTGACAGTCGGCAGGATATCGGTAAGTTAGAAAACTCGTTTCTGTTTCAAATTCGTCTATCTAAATGTTTACACTGATTTAAATAATATTTGTTTTGCCGTAAATAGAATTCCTGTATCAGTGGAGTTGTTGACTATATAAATTTCAACTGTATTTATCCTCTAATACGCTACCTATTTCATTGTTCTTTCATATAATATAAGTATTTTTATAAATGTAAAATTGTATAAGTGCACCTTCATTATTTGTAATTTAAATAAATTTTATTTATATAATAAATTATACGTATCAAGCAAAAGCAATTACCATGGGAAAAGGCTTCGTAAGAGCATCTGTACCAAGATTTTTTAATGTTTGTCTGTCTGTCGATACTGTTTTATCGGAGCCAGTTTTTACGGACTCGTATATCATCATATATCATAAACCTCACTAAACATATTTGCTTACTACGTCCATTTATACAAAATAATTTATTTTCACAATTTTAATTAACCGTTCCCCATGAATAATTTATCATTCCTACTTATATATGTATGCTAAATACATTTGCTGATTTAATCACATTTTTTTAAATTTTCAGCCGACTCCTGGCCTCAAGTTTTCGATGACAGCGAAGCCAGACGAGACTGGAACTGGAAGCCGGAAGTCGACATGGACAATTTAGTTAAATTAATGTTGAAAGAAGTTAAGGAAAAGATAAACGATTACGACTATTAATACTAATAAATATATTATACTAGATGTTGTTCATATTATTCTAAAGGCGTAGGACGAAAAATGTTTCTTGGTTATAATATTAAGCATCTATGTATTAATGTTTACCTACCTGAGTTGAATTTTTTTTTTTATTGAAGAAAAAATATGATTAAGTTCAAAATATTGATGTAATGTCATATTACTGGATGAAAAATAACTAGTAATTATTTAAATTAAATAGAATTAATTGAATAGAATATTAAACAATATTAATCATCCAAGAAATAAAAACCTTGACATTGGCAAAACATTTCACGAATCCAGGGCGAATGAAGCCTGAAGATGAATTAAAAAATATATATCAATCAGTACCCTTAGCTATAGTTGTTATACAAACATTGAACTTAAATTTTCGCACATGACAACACCGACGTAGGTTTTATAATTAAAGAAAAAATGACTCTTTGGTTTGAGTATGCGATCTATTCATGAGAATACTGATTTGTTTTGTTTCTCAATTAAAAAAACTTAACTAAGAAACTTTTCAATCAAAATGCTCAATGGCCTTTTCATCTCTTAAATATATTGAAATGTGAGTAAATAGTAACGTTAAATTTTAAAAAAATATAATAAAGAGAAAGTGTTTTAAAATTTTGGTTAGGTATTAAAAGATATCAAGTAGTTTCTTTTTGTATTTTGAAATTGAATCAGATTATATTTTATTTAGAATTAATTGTAACAAGCAAAGTAAATTGGCTAAAAATTAGAAATGATCAAAATTATGACAATTCTTAAATTCCAACTGCATCTCTTTTTTACATTTACACCGGGATACGACGAAAATTATGACTTCTAGTCTTCTATTGCTTTTACTCACTTATCCACACTTTCAGAAAGATCTCTATTACAAATCCCATCATTGCCCAATCAAATTATATTTCGACAAATCTTCGCTTGAAAAAACTCAACACCTTCGAGTTGCTATCAAACTACAACCAACAGCGTTAAAAAACTTTTACACCAACAACCATTTAAAGTTACTACATGCCATAGATTTAATTGTTGGTTGTTAATTGTTACTGACAGAATAAGTAAGATTCTGAATAAACTTTCATTTAATCTATACTAATATTATAAAGCTGAAGAGTTTGTTTGTTTCATCATCATCATCATCAGCCAAAAGACGTCCACTGCAGGACATAGGCCTCCCCCAAGGATCTCCACGACGACCGGTCTTGTGCCACCCGCATCCAGCGGATTCCCGCGACCTTCACCAGGTCGTCGGACCACCTTGTTGGGGGCCTACCCACGCTGCGTCTTCCGGCTCGTGGTTGCCACTCGAGAACCCGTTGGCCCCATCGGGCATCGGTTCTGCGAGCGATGTGCCCTGCCCACTGCCACTTAAGTACTGCAATTCTTCGGGCTATGTCGGTGACTCCCGTTCTTCTGCGGATCTCCTCATTCCTGATTTGATCACGCAGTGAAACTCCGAGCATAGCCCTCTCCATTGCCCTTTGAGTGACCTTGAGCTTTCTAATAAGGCCCATCGTGAGCGGCCACGTCTCAGTGCCGTATGTTAGCACTGGCAACACACACTGGTCGAAGACTTTTGTCTTGAGACACTGCGGTATTCTGGACGAGAAGATTCTACGTAGCTTCCCGAACGCAGCCCAGCCGAGTTGGATTCGACGATTGACCTCTTTCTCGAAGTTGGACTTACCTAACTGGACCGTTTGTCCCAGGTATACGTAGCTGTCAACAACTTCGAGCGTAGAGCCTCCGATCTTAATAGGAGTCGGTACAACATGGACATTAGACATGATTTTCGTCTTCTCCATGTTCATCTTAAGACCAACTTGTTCGGAGGCTCTATTGAGATCATCGAGCATTGTACTCAGGTCCTCCGCGGTCTCAGCCATGACTACGATATCATCAGCAAACCGAAGGTGTGATAAGTACTCGCCATTTATGTTGATGCCAAGTCCTTTCCAGTCCAGAGCCTTGAAGACGTCCTCCAATGCAGCGGTGAACAGTTTTGGGGAGATAACATCCCCTTGTCTGACACCACGCTGCAGAGGTATTGGTTTCGAGGTCTGATCCTGTAATCGGACTGACATGGTGGCGTTTTCGTACAAACCCTTCAGCGCTTCAATATACCGGTAGTCTACTTGGCACCGCTGGAGAGACTGCAGTACAGCCCAGGTCTCGATCGAATCAAAGGCTTTTTCATAGTCCACAAACGCCAAGCAAAGAGGTAGATTATACTCCTCGGTCTTCTGTATAACCTGCCGCAGCGTATGTATGTGGTCTACTACACTAAAGCCTTTTCGGAAACCGGCTTGTTCGGGAGGCTGGAAGTCGTCTAACCTGCGTGCAAGGCGATTCGTTAGGACTCTCGAAAACAGCTTGTAGACATGACTCAGAAGTGAGATGGGTCTGTAGTTTTTCAGCAGGGTGTTATCACCCTTTTTGAAAAACAATACCACCACACTTCTGTGCCACGCTTGTGGCGTTTGTCCTTCGAGTATGACGGAATTAAACAATTTCTGAAGGGCCCTAAGGATCGGTTCTCCACCCGCCTTCAGTAGCTCGGCCGTTATTCCATCATCACCCGGTGCCCTGTTGTTTTTAAGCTGTTTGAGAGCCATTCGAATCTCGTGCAAGCTGACGTCCGGGATATCTTCGGAGTAATGTCGGGTTAATCTCGCTCTTGGGTCGTCAGCGAGATTGGAAGCGGGCTCTCTTGTGTACGTGTATAGCCGTCTATAGAAAGTCTCGACTTCCCTCAAAAGCTCAGGCCTCGACGATATGATTCTGCCATCGTCAGTCTTCAGCTTGTTTAACCGGCTATGTCCAGCAGTCAGATCTCTTGCAAAAGCTTTGAAGTCTCTGTTCCGCTCTATAGCATCTTTGATATGTTCGGTATTATACCGACGCAGATCGCGCTTAAGAGACTTTGAGATCCGCTTGCTGAGCTGCCGGTATCGACAAGCATCACTTGACGAACGGAAAACCATCTCACGTCTTTCCTCCATGAGCTCGAGAGTATAGTCTGAGAGCTTTCTGGTGGCATTGGTACGGCGGGTCTTAAAGTACTTGGACCCCACCGTACGGACGGCTTCTACAAACCCGTCATTGTACTCGTCCACATCGCCATTTAGGCATTCGAAGCGATTTTGGAGTTCAAGCTGGAAACTTTCGCAGTTTTGGATTTGGATGGGTATAGGCCGGAGAGTAGGCTTCATCAAGCGAGATCTCTCGAGCACGATATTAAGATTCAATGTGCCTCTTACCATGCGGTGATCGCTGCCGCACTTAAGCGAGTTGATCACAGAGACATCATTGAATATGTGCTTTTTTGTCGACATGATGAAGTCCATCTCATTTTTGGTTACCCCGTCGGGGCTGATCCAGGTCCACTTTCGCTGTTCGGCCTTTTTGAAGAAGGAGTTCATCATAAAGAGTTCCTCCTTCTCCATGAAGCCAGCCAGCATGTGGCCCCGATGATTCCGACTTCCAAACCCAAAATTTCCCAGTCGTGACTCTTCACCGCTTCGTTTTCCTAGCTTGGCATTGAAGTCACCCATGACCACGCTGTAGTGGGTTCTGGAGTTATGTAGGGCTCTGGAGATGTCATCATACATAATTTCCACCTCATCGTCTGAGTGTGCCGAGGTCGGGGCGTACACCTGAATGACCTTCAACGAATACCGTTTGGTTATTCTGAGTATCAGGAGCGCCACCCTGGTCGACACACTCTCGATCTTCACTACATTGTGGACAAGGGACTTGTGGACGAGAAACCCGACACCACCCTGGGACTGATGGTCGCCTTCCCGGAAATATATTTGTTTGTTTGAAAGCGCTAATCTCCGAAACTACTAGTTCGAATTGAATAATTCTTTTTGTGTTGGATAGTCTAGTCATCGAGGAAGGCTGTGGGCTATATAACATCACGATTCGACCAATAGGAGAAAGATATAGTGGTAAATGTATAAAAAACGGGAGAAATTATTTCATCTTTGAAGCCTTCCGTTGCGTGCGCCGTGAAAACGGTTCAAGATACACAAAAAATATGTATTAATGAATAATCTCTTTTAATGATCTAAAAAACAGTCCGCGACAGTATATGTCTATCTTTTAAGATTAACTCACAAAAACCGTTTTTATGATAAGTACCTAATTTGGTCGAAATAATTTGTTTAAGTTGTATCAACATTATAATATTAATCTTTATTCAAATAAACAAATAAATATGTTGTTGGTTAAGAGTAGGTACTTCATTGTGAATAAAAAAAACATAGGTTTTATCCTGAAAATTCTACGGGAACTCGATCATTCCGAAAACCCCGCAAGAACGGGAACTATGTGGGAAGAACCAAAAATCTGCCGGAAGTCACTATTCCACGCGGACGAAGTCGCGGCAAAAGCTAGTCAATATATATGTAGATAACACCGAAAATTGACTTAATTTGTGAGAGGTTAAAAATATCATTCAAATAACAAAAATACATCAAAAATAGACAGTCTTAATCCAAGGACGTCAGTTCATATAGTTACGAACAAACCATTATAAGGTTTTTCACAAACCGCAAATGTCAGGAATACATATATTTAACAAAACAAACAAACAAAACAGCCTATTCACAGTGAGTATACAATCATCAATATTATAAAATCCAATATCCACACTGCAAGACCTCAAGACAAGATTGCCATTATGCTTGCATCCTGAGCAGCATCCGAGAAAACAAGGAATCATTGGTGAAAACAATCACAAGTTTATTGAAAGTCTGACGAGAAAATGGAATGAATTTCGTTTTTCCATAAATAGTGAGCATTTATCGAATCTCGAAAAATATAGCTTATAATTATAGTGTAATACCTGAAAATATAGTTTTAATTTTAAAAAAATATATTATAAAACTATCATTTGTCTTATTATAATTACAATAAACACCCAATTAATTAAAATTATAATAAATTAACAAATCAATAGATACACACGATTATACTGATAAATCATATAGGTTTCTTAAATATGGAAAATCTATTTAAGAATTAATATAAATAATTTCTAGAAATCAAATCAATCATTACCTCATACTTATAACAATACACTTTGATAGCTTTTACAAGTATTGCACTTGTTCTTTCCTTATATTACATGAAATATATATAAAATTTAATATACCAATAAAATTTAATAACCCATTTATTTTATTTGGACAACATTTGTACATTTTGGATTCTTTCCCTCCATGACACATTTAATTGTTACGGCATACTTGAAATGAGTGAAGAAAGCAAATAGATTTTGTATGTTTATCCGTCTAAGTTCGTATTGCCACAATTCATAAGAATCGTTTCCCTTTTTTCATTCCTACACTACTACTATAGTAACGTTACGGTGGCAACTTGAATTAAGCATACTAAAATCTAGGTCAAAGATGACAAAATAGTATAAAATGTATAGGTATATAATTGTTTTTCTATTTAGAAAGACTTACAGATTGTTGGTCTTTAGATCGAATGCATATTTCACAGTTTTGCGAGGAATCCGCGGATCATTGTGAATGTAAAGAAAATACTTTTGTTTTGTAAAATTAATCTTTATTCAAGCGTACAATAAATAAATATATTTATTGATATACGTGTAAGGCGATACATTTATTTGGTGTAATAAAACACACTGGTAGTAATGACTACGACCACGTAACTTAAAAAACACTCAAATCATTGATATATGTATATAACCTATTGGTTATATCAAATTTTTGATTCGAGTTTTATCAAATTATATATTATTATATTAAACGAATTCTTATTCTCTATTGTAACGCCAAAATGATTTCAACCGGACCATAAGCTATTAGTTAAAAAAAAATCAAATTACATTTCAAATTCAAAATGATCGGAATAAACGCCAATAAAGTTTTGGCGGCAAACGTCAATATAAATGTATGCGTCACTAACAACAATTAACATATTCAACATCTTATTTCTTAATATATTTGTAAGCAACCTTCATCAGTCTTCCCTACTATCAGTTGTTAGTTGACTACCACCATACAAATGGACGTATTTAGTATATCATAAGCCTGTGTTGCTTATACTAGTCAAACCGTGAGTTATTATTTATAGTCACTACACTAAAACAACTTTATCTATTACTAAATGTGTTTTAAGATCAATTAAAACCTTTCTAGTACCAATCTAAGAAAGCGCTTAATATAAAAATACGATAATTATCACACAAATAATTCATTATGACCAAATAAAAACAGTATTTCTTTTATAATTTTTGGTTTTATATTTAAAATCATATATTTGTAATATTTAAACAGATTGCATGGCACTTTAAATGTATGCAAAACCTTTATAATTATGTAGTATTGAACACAATCTCTCATATAGTAGACCAAATGACAAAATACTTCCTTATTTGTTATATTTTTGTATATTCTATTCTCTATCTATTAAAACATAATATATACTTCGTTGAAATTAATGCCAATTATGCGATTTTTTTATTATAAAAAATAATCAATACAAAATAAAAATAACACATTCCTGCAATGAGATATCACGAATTAATAATATGTAATTATGACTTAAAAAATAATATATATCAATACAAGCTAATATTAATGACTTAGCAATAAAAGCAAGACGAAAGCTTCGTTACAATTACTTAAGTACTTTATCATATAAACATCAACACGTGTATACAAAACAATTACTATACAAACAATTTTTTTTTCATCTAGCAAATTACTTTTTGTGCTGTAAAAAAAACAACATATTATGTGTTCCAAATTCAAATCGCAAATTAAATGTCAAATATTTTTAAACGTCATTTCGAAGTAAAATTGTCTGACAGATTATAACAAATAATATTATTAATGGAAAACCAAAATCCCTTCCATCCACCTGTAAAATACACCATATGAATCCATAAAAGATCTGTCTTAAAACTGTAGATTAAAAATAAGTTAATATAAAAAAAAAAAAAGTGTTACCATAAGTATAAAATAGTAACAATTTTGTTAATATTTTAAACCAAATAAAGAATACGCCGGAACAAAATTTAGAAGCGATGTTTAATTAATAATTATTTTTTAACTTACATTATCTTACAATACGTATTGCACTAGTGTTATGGCCGTTGGCAATAATTGACATAGAACTGAATTTACACATATAATATAATTCGCGTCAATATTGTAAAATTTACAATCATTTAAAGTCCGGCATTAATAACAAAAAATATAAGCAATGATTTCAAATGAAACCAATTAGAGCGTACAATAGCTATTAGTACATTATATTAGCATTTAATGTTACAAAATGAATTATTTTTACTATGGCTGATATCTTGAAGGCATATTGGTTTAAATCTCACTCCCTTTTTAGATGTTTCTGTTGTTCTCTCTGCATATTCTGTTCTTTGAGTCGCTGCCGAAGCTGTGCTTTCTTGAGATTTGTCATAAGTTGTGTTGATTGATACAGCCATGAACCCTGGAAATTAGCAGATAGGTTTCTTAATAAATAGAAGCTTTTGAGTTATAGTGAGGTTGTTAGAAAAAATTTTAAGTGTCAAGTGACGTCATAATTTTTGTTATGTAATGATGACGTCATGATGTGGTTTATAGGGTTCACTGTGAATACTACTATGTCCAATAATAACAATTAATTTAAATAACCTTCTTTATATTTTGTTACTAATGTTTTGTTATAGTACACATAGTTTTAGGTTTAATGATTTTAATAATTATTCTAAGAGTTTGAGTAAGTTTTCAAATTGCATACTAAAATTTATTAAAAATAAAAAATATATATATCTCAATAGACGTTCAATTACAGCAATGAGCAAAGTCAAATGGAATTCTTATATCTGACAAGTTTAATTGGTATGACCCACCGAAGTAGGGAGAGGGGGGGGGGGGTAATTCTAATAACTTAGGTATAAGAAATTTTCAATATAATACAAACGAAATAATCTCATTTTCATTTAATACTCGGTCGCATCAAAATTAAAGCTATGGCTAATTTCACCACGTCAATGTTTATGATTCATTGAAACTGTTCCATTTATATCGAGATAAAATTACTATTTTTATATTAAGAATACGGTACAGTGCTCCGATAATATTCAGACAAGTCACAGGTTGAATTAAACACAGGTACTATCGATCAAATAGCCTAACGAACTATCTAGGTCATAAGAAATGTACTAGAAGGAATGTAAATCGCCGTAACTTGGAATTTAGACTTAGTTAACATACTGATTAAACTTCGTATGTTTTAAATTATATTATTACTTGCGAAAAAATATATTCACGGTCGAGTTGAATTTTTAATGAACCTGTTATCTTGGATGAAATGACATTGAGATTATTGTTAATAGCGCGGAATAAAACATGTTGTATGACTTTGAATTAAAACCGTTAAATTTTTTTACTATTTACTAGTCATTATTCTTTAAGTGAAACGAAAATATACAAGACTATATTCTGACGTCATATAAGAGATGAATTTGAATTTTATATAGAAATAAATAATTACTTAAATAAAGTCAAAACATGAGTATTGAGTAGTTCTCACGAATTTGAGGAAAATGAATTCGAATAATAATAAGTATATAATTTATAACTAATATACATATGTATGTGTAATATTTTCTTTATAGTACAAGTACAGTGGTCCTCAGCTTTTTTCGATTTAAATGACAATAAAGTTTTGTCGAAAGAAAAAATTCATCATGAGAGAAGGATTTAAGTGAGAGAATTAGTTTTTTAACGCTGTCACTATATTTAGATTACTTTAACACAAAAAACTTCTTTATGTTCAAACGTGAATTTACTTCATTAAAACCTGTTTCACAACATTTAAACAAAAATATAAATTAATTTTTACTGAGATTCTATGTTTAGTTTGGTTATTTTATAATATTAACGTATTTTATAAAAAGTTTGAGTTCAATTATGTTATTAAACTATTATAAAGAAATTAAAAAAATATATTATAGAATAAAATGATTCATTTGTTCATTCAATTATTTTACTAACACTCAATTAAATAATTGAATTTCTAATATTTTTAATACATTCTCATTCCCTGACAGAATAGTAAAGGAATTATCGTGAAATAACATCTGACAACACATTTCTTCACGCCTTGTATTAACTTAAATTTATTATTATAGCTTATAACTTCATTGACAATGCTGCCAACTGCAAAAAATATATAAGTGCGCTAACCTATTATCCGATTAAGTACAATCAATCTCGGTTTTAATAAAAAGTAAGCAAATGACCCTTTTTAGGGACTTCGATAGAAATAAAATTTAATAATAATTTCTTAGTCGGTACCTAATGAAAAATGTGTACATATGTTGAAATGCACTATTTTTAATATAAGTAATAATCAAAGCTAGTCAAATTCATAAAATACTATTAATGATATAATATAACTTAATATTGAGTCGACGGAGAGGAAATACTATTTGGAGTATTCGGTTACCTAACATGTATTATTGTGAGCTCCAAATAGATGAAATATGACTCGAGTAACTTTAGTAGTATAGATTTCGTAAAAAAATACAAAGTTCATAATATACAAAATTGAGAATGGACACGATTTTCGAAAACTCCTGAGAACTAGTCACATACGTACCATAAATAAACAAAAAGTACAATTGATTAATTCATAAATACATATTATAACATAATATAGGCCAGCTCAAGACAAATTATGATAAGGTATAATCACAATAATGATATGATACTCAAACTTACCACCATAATCATACAATTCAACAGTATCGGTATACAGAACACCACTGATATGAAGAGACCCTTGCTGTCGAAGTACTGCTGCCTTGAGAAAAGACTCCAGTTCCTTGCTGCGACTTCGTTTATACTCTCAGAGAAATATACCAAAAGTACTGGAAAATAAATAACTTTATATACCATAATGATTGATTGATGATGTACATAAAGGATATATAAAAAAAACACGTCAAATAAATCACCATCTACCTACTAATATTATAAAAGCGAAAGTTACTCTGTCTGTCTTTCTGTTACGCTTTCACGCCTAAACCACTGAACTGATTTTAATGAAATTTGGTACAGATATAGAGTTGACCTTTAGAAAGAACATAGGATAGTTTTTATCCCAGAATTTTGAAAGGTTCTCTTTGAATCGCGAAATAACCGAACTCCACGTGGACGAAGCTGCGGGCGGAAAGCTAGTATACATATATATATGGGACATTCATAAATCCAATCCATATTTTATTTGGCATTACATTAAAATAATTTTAATCTTATTTCTCAATCTGATACACGGAATTTGGTTCTTCAAAAGTTAAGCGAACATTGTTTCAAAGCATTTAGTTCTAAGTAAACTTTTATATTGTTATTAAAATACAAATGAATACATAATACATAACATGATTTGATAATGACTACAATACACAATGGAACGAGTCCGTACTCCGTAGTAATCTTCTATGTATATAAAAATGGATTGCTGTTCCTTAGTCTCGCTAAAACTCGAGAACAGCTGAACGGATTTGTCTTATCTTAGTCTTAAAATGTTTGTGGAGGTTCAGGGAAGGTATAAAAGGTGAGAAAAATTGGAATAATTGCCGGGAAAACCCTAAAACCAGCCCTTTTCTATTTCCCATACAAACGCTTTTTTTGACATTAGATTTGACAACTAACTAATATGTCAATCATTATGTTTGATTGAAACAGGAAAAACCTGATTTTTTATGGCCTCAAAAACGGAATAGAGTTCACCTGGTCAGCTATACATATATTACTAATGACGAAACTAACGCGGACGAAGTCGCGGGCAAAAACTAGTAATTAATAATTATATCAACAATTACATTGACAGCTGTTATGAATCAAGCAAATGTTTATCTTGGCGCTCAGCAGACGAGTCGTATCTGTACCTTCATATCTTTTATATACAGGGTGACTGGTGAATTACTATCAATATTTAAGGAGGATACTCGGTACATGATTCTCATTCGAATTATGTAAAAAAAATAGGTACTTAATTTTTGACCAAATTTCCGTATAAATAAATAAAGTGTGTACACGTTCCAAGTGTTCCAAGTGTGGACGTGTGCGGCGGCGTGCTGATACAACACTACGCCGCCGCCGCGTCTGTGTGAGTGTCAGTGTATACCTAATCTGTAGGGTGTTCACACGATGCGTAATTAATTACATAACTTTTGGTTAACTTTACTTAGAAGTTTATTAATATTTATGTTATATTAATTTTTATTTTGTCATATATGATCGTCACAAATCACGTCCTCAAATATCGATAGTAATTCACCAGTCACCCTGTATAAAAGAAAGTCGTGTTATATACACATCTATAACAAAAGAACGGCTTTTCGGGTTATGCTTAAAATTAGTGGAGAGATAGATTAGAACGGGTGAAAGAATATATCATACTTTTCATTCGATTAAAAAAAAATGTTGTTCAAATCCAAAATCTTCTTATCTACTATCGTTAAGGAGGAATATAGTTATAGTTATACATTTAAAATTAATTCTGAAACGCAGACGAAGTCGCGGGCAAAAACTAGTATTTAAAAAAAATCGTATGTAATTTTCACTGGCAATATGATACAAATGAAATAATTTATATATTTTTCTTTACGTATTTCGATTCGTCTGAAGACACCTTTAGATCTGAGAATGTTTGGAAATTAAATTAATATTTTTAGGTGCTTCGTAACTTTTTCGTATTAAGACCGTATAACCGTTTCGTATAATATACATTACTGGTTGACGCTTTTGAAGTTAAACTTCAATCAATGTACAGATTACAATTACGTAGTTAATTTCCGAAGAAAAATGTCCTAACTCTATGACAACTGGTGATGTGTAGAGCAAGTGCAGATTTATTATGGCGCAGTCAAATAACTCGTAAATTGCCAAATGATTCAATTAATACTGAAGTTTATTCTTGCATCTCGCCACTGTTCCAATCAATTCAAGTACTAAATGTATTTTTGATAACAAACAGACATAATTTTGATCTTGGATGTTTAAGATCAATGCAAATTGCAACCTTACCACCAGACTACATTATTACGAACACACGCACAGTTTTTAGCTAATAATTACTACTATATCTACGTTAATGCTATCATGTAGACGTATAGTAGATGAAAACTACTAACTATTCTGTTTTGTTTACTTTGAAAATTTATGGCTAGTTCTATTTATAGGCTTTACTCTTGGATGTACTTTTTGTGTGCAGAAGTTTATGTCTACTAGTCTACAGGGTGACTGGTGAATTACTATCGATATTTGAGGACGTGATATTTGACGATCATATATGACGAAATAAAAATTAATATAACATAAATATAAATAAACTTCTAAGTAAAGTTAACCAAAAGTTGTGTAATTAATTACGCATCGTATGAACACCCTACAGATTACTCTACACTACACACTCACACATACGCGCGCGGCGGCGTGTTGTTGTATCAGCACGCCGCCGCACGCGTCCACACTAGGAACACTTGGAACGTGTACACACTTTATTTATTTATACGGAAATTTGGTCAAAAATTAAGTACCTATTTTTTTTAAATAATTCGAATGAGAATCATGTACCGAATATGCTCCTTAAATATTGATAGTAATTCACCAGTCACCCTGTATATTCTAATTATCTAATAATAAGAGGTATGATGACGATTAGGGAGGCCTATGTCCAGCAGTGGACCTCATTTGGCTGAAGTGATGATGATGATGAATAATACCTAGTATACATTATGGTACATTTATGTCCATACATTCGATACTTTTAGGTACGTGAATAAGACCTTGGGGCTTGGGACGACCTTGAAGTCCCCATTATACTCATCTTTAGCGTCTGTGCTTCTGTTTATTTGGTAAGTGTTTGAACCGATTTTAACGAGATTTATTGTCTTAATATGAAGACGAGGTTAAAAGTACGTAAATATATACGTATATTTTCTTCTTTTTTTGCTGTTTAGTCACTGACCGTTACTTACTAATCAGCCGAAAAAATATTGAAAAGCGAAAAATACATTTATTTTCTGTATCCTGAGTAAAATAAGTAGGTAGATTTCCATGTTTGCTGCCCAAAATTAATACTCAATTACAAATTTAATTCCATTTAAATTATAAAGCATTATCCTACAGCCCACAAAAGTGTAAAATTTGACGTTTACATAAGAAACTATTAAGAACTCTTTATTTAACACCAGAACCAGACATAAAAGCAAACGTATAGAATCAAAGGTCAAAAACTTCGAAGCCGAAATATAATTTACATATATAATTTATTAATTATATACTTTTTGTAATTTGTAACAACAGTATCCTTAATACAAGTTTTTAGCGTTACACTACATACGATGCGTTTCCCGTTTCTCAACCAATAAACTTTGTTAATACGTGTAATATTATCAATGAAAAACTGTTAACGCACCCTACGTAGTGTGACGATGCAAACTTAGTAAGCGTACGTAATCACCAGAACTCGTATTAAGAGTTAAAAAACAAATTTCGTTTACTACATTGAGTGTCAAGTTTACAAACTGACGCCATTACAAATATTATTACGATAATAAAAAGAACTAATAAATATGTTGCTAATTACGTACACGCTACATTCTCGTTGCGTATCAGTTACGAAATGGCAGTATTTTTATACAGCATTATCTTAATTTATCATAATTTGTAAAACAAATCAAAAGTTGAACAATATAAACATTGCACACTAAATAATAATAATCGATAAAAAAAGAGTATATAGTGTAATTTTTTTAAATTTAATTTAGGAACATTCTTTTTTTAGTTGATTCTTTAGCTTTAAAATGAAAAATGAACAGACACAGCTTTTTATTGATCTTATCATGTAATAATAAAACTTTAATTGTTTTTATAATAAGCGAGTAGTTTTTATGTACCTATAAAATACTTATGTATCATATGTTTACGATTCATATATATAATTTTTTTTAAGTAACTGCTATTCTTTTATGTATATTATTTATTTATTATTATCAGTAAGTTAATAGATAATTCTATACAAAACAATCCTTTTTATCTTGATACTCTAAGAAGGATTTGATTAGTTAATTATAAATATTTAATCATGTTTGATATCCAATCTTCAATAGAAAAGCCATGGATTCATTATCAATATTAAGGTAAAATTATTATTTACAATGCCATCCCATTACTTCGTTTAAGTATATAGTATATACCTAATGGTATATATAATATTACAACACTCGCTTTTGGAATATAAGTTGAGATATGAAAAGAAAATTTCTGTTTATATAATGTGATCTAATATTTTCATTAATTAATTATTTAATTAAAAATAATATTTCGAATTACTATGCATTATTACTTAATTTTTCGGTTACTTTTCAGCAAACATGATTGCAGACAGATGAGATTAAAAGTTTTGTTTATATTTTTTATCATATAACATTTACATAATATGTCAATGATAAAAATTATGTTTCTGTGTCTGAAGGTATGTATATAAATTTCCTTATATACACTTTTAAAGTTATCTATTATTCATGCTAGGTTTAGCAAGATTTGTTTAGCCTGTCTGAAGACAGAAAAAACAGATAGATAGTGAAGAGTATTAAAAAAAAGTGTTTTGTTTTTATAAGAATTCAACAACAGCCTATCTCATCATAAGAGATATTTTAAATTGACAAGACCTACATATATTTGTAAAGAGCTTCATGTACTCACTAAATACTTAAAATTATAAGCCGTCAATATAGTTAAATTAAATCACACATAGACAACCTATTCCACCATTTCAGTTTACTTAATGTTATAAACATATATTTAAAAATTGTGTTAAAAAATTTAGCACATTTAATACTCACATAATGTGATGAAGAGTATAATTTGAAAATTTCCGTAGTTTCTAGTGGAGAAACATGTGAAAGTTACAAGGATGTGAAAAGATAAGAGAGCTATTAGCCAAGGATCCCTCCATTCAATCTGAAAAAAAAAAACTTGTTTCTGAACTATCAACTTAATTTGAATCTACTAATTAAATCTGGATACTGCAATACTACAACAAAATTAAAGTTTTCAATAATTAATCTATTATATATTTGCTTTTGTTCCCCAATTTTATATGTTAAATGCGTTGATGCATATTAATTATGCATTCTGATGTTCTCAGCTACATTAATACATATAAAATGGTTTATTAACATGTAAATACATATTCTATAAATCTTTAATTCGGACTCGAATTACTCATTTCATATTATAAGACGATTAAAAAATTCCATATTCATTTTTAAATTAAGTTTGTACAGTATACTTATTTTTAAATGACATGCCGCAACTGCTATGAATAATAAACAAAAATATTGCAAGTACTTACACTCTTTATATAAGATACGAAGTCTGATATCTCTTTGACTTCAATAAATCCTTCCATTTTTAAACACAGAATATTAGACTGGAAACTTTTAAGTATCAACAAATTTTTTTTGGAACGTCTCAAGGTAAAAGGACATCAATATTGAATCAAATGTCATACACTCATACAGTCAGTAAGTGCAGTCAAGGGAATGAAATACAGGTATTAAACGAATCCTAAATTTAATATAATCTATAGTACTGTTCACCACAGAAGATGAAAAAATATTTATAATTAATGTTAAATAAAACTAAAAAAGTATTCTTGAACACAAACCACGATTATTTTTAGCAACATATATTTTTAAATAATCGGTTATATAATAAAATTTCTACATTATCTGTTACTGCCTAAATTCGCTTTTTAATTTAAACTGTTTTATTTTTTTGTAAGGTCTGTGGTGAACTAAATTAAGTACCTATTTTAAGGTAAACCAGCTTCTACAGATTATGACAAAAACAACAACAATCCTTTCTTTATGTCATTGTCTTTTTGTTAGCTGTTCAATGTTAACCATTCATCAGTCTTTTAACTTTTGAAATGATAAAAATACATGAATAATAATATAACTTTCTCTTTATTATGAACGCAAATAAGTGTAGTAAATATCTTAGCACATTATAAGTTTTAAAACTTTTATTTCACAGTAAATAATGTTTATTTAGAATACGTTAGTTATCAGAATATCAACTTCAATAAACCGGTGCATCAACATGTGTTGCATTGTATTTATACAAGTCATAGGGGTTTTTATGACTTCCCTGTTAAACCATGTTCAGTCTGCTCAAACCTTGGATACTTATAAATCATCGAAAGAAAGATATGCCGCAGAACTAAGTGAATGTACCTTGTTCCAAAAGCAATGTTTACACCTCGACGAAGATCTCGCTCTTCTGTTTTGTGCTTTAAGCACTACACACAATAATAAGACGCAAGTTCCTTTTTTGTGTCAACACAAAATTTGGACTCATCAGGCTGGATTACTTGATAGTACATATCTTGAAAATAAATTAAAGGATCCTTGTCAGGAAGAACCAAATATTCTGGATTGTCTCAGTTCAAATATAAATACCATAGACTGCATATTAAAGCAAGCACCAATTTTGAAGACTAAATCTTGTGCAAGGGTGGTAAATAAAATTGAATCTTTAATTTTTAATGATTGGCAGATCACAGGTAATTTTTTGAAAAATTGTCTGGATGATGTTGAAGCCCATGAATGTGGAAGAATACCACCAGATCCTACAACTCTGTCTCAGACACATACACTAAAATGCCTTCAGAAATTTGAGATGTCACTTAACCCCAACTGCCAATCTGAAATATCCTCACTCAAAGAGATGAAGTATAATACACTTCATTTAGATAAAATGATATTTGCTGCTTGTAATTTAGATCAGAAAAACTTTTGTCCTGATGAAGTACCAGATTCATTATTATTGTACAAATGTCTTGTTAGACATAAATATGAAAATGGTGAATATTTAATATCCTTATTTACTTATTAATTTCACAACCTGTTTTTCCATTCTCTTTATTACTTTTGTTGCAGGGATGTCCAAACGTTGCCAGGATCAATTATTTTATACACAACGAACAATGGTGCAGAACTATAAAATGAGCAAAGGCTTGGTTAAATCCTGCAAGGAGGACATTCGTAAATACCACTGTCGAAAAGGTGTAGTTGAAGATAAAGATGTCCGTCTTGCACAAATTTTACTGTGTTTAGAAAATGTTACCCGCAATGACAGCACAAAACTCTCTCCAGAATGTGTTGCGGAAATGACAGATCATAGAAAAATGCTAATGGATGATTACAGGTTATCACCGGAATTAATGAAGAATTGTGCAAATGACATAACTATGCTATGTAGAGGTATTGAAACTGGTGGGAAAACAATTCATTGTCTAATGGACCATGCAAGGCCGAGGAGGAGAAAAGATAAAAGGATCAGCTTAGCATGTCAAAGGTCTTTAGAAATTCTTGTACAAGAAGCAGACCCTGGCGAAGACTGGCGAGTAGATCCGATTTTACGTAAAGCCTGCAAACCAGTTGTAGATACAGCATGCAGAGAGGTCAATGGTGGGAATGGCAGAGTTATGTCCTGTCTTATGGAAAAACTGGGAACTGTTCTCATGACTACTGAATGTGAAGCTGCTTTGATGCAAATACAATATTTTATTTCTAGAGATTTCAAATTAGATCCCCAGTTATATAAAGCTTGTAAATATGATGCAGTCACCCAGTGCAAAGCCAAATTGAAATGGTCTGATGCAAGTGAACATCAATCTGAGAAAGATCCTCTTGTGTTGCCCTGTCTCTATAACTATGCCTATGACTCAAATCTGAGGGGCATATTAAAACCAGTTTGTGAACAGCAAGTAAGGAGAGTCATGAGACAAAGGGCCGTCAGTGTTGATTTACTGCCTGAAATAGCTGATAATTGCATGGATGACTTAACAAATTTATGTTTTGAAAATACTGGTAAAGGTGAAGAAATATTGTGCTTACAAAGTAAAATTAAAGATCTAACTCCAAAATGTAAAGATGTTGTTACAAATTTTACTGAAACTCAGAGTGGTCATATAGAGTTAAATGCTGTTGTAAGTATAAACTGTAGAGTTCCAATAGAAAAGTTGTGTTCCTCTGAACTAAAGAGTAAGAAGGATGAAGATGATATTTTGGAGTGTCTAATTATGCACAAAAATGATGCAGAGATAAAAGCCAATGTTAAATGCAGGGCAGCTATAGAACATGAACAATTGATTTCACTTAAGAATTATAGATTTACTAGAAAATTTAAAAACGCATGTAAATCTTATGTAGTTAGGTTTTGTCCGAAAGCACAAACAAAATTACAGGTTGTTATGTGTTTAAGTGAAATAATAAGAAACGATACTATCACGAGACGAAAGCATACTATTTATAAGGAATGTCGTCAGCAGCTTCGAAGTCAACTTTTCCAACAAAAAGAAAATATCGATCTCGATCCTGATCTAAAAGAGGCTTGCAGAAAGGACTTGCAAGAATTTTGTCCGACCATACCTCATGGAGAATCAGCTGCTTTAGAATGCTTACAAACAGCAAAAGTAAAACTAAGCGAAGGTTGTAGAAAAGCTTTATTTGTTGTTAGGAAACAGGAATTTGCAGACAATGCTATCGATTACCATTTGGTTAAAAGCTGCAGCGATATGATAGACTTGTACTGTCATAATACTGAACCAACAGTCCTATTAGATTGTTTGAAGGTATTTATTTGTAAAAATTATATATATATATATATATATATAATGTACGAAAATTTTCTATTAATATAATATTTCCACAGGCACATCGACAGGAAGACGATTTTGATAACAACTGCAAAATTGTTGTCATTAATAGAATGATAGAACAAAATATGGACTATCGATTTAATAATAACTTGCAAAATGCATGCGATGGCGATATAAAAAAATATTGTAGTAACGTTATTTGTAAGAAAAACTTTTAAACTCAATTATTTTATACACTAATGTGCAGATTTATTAAGACTCATATTATTATTTTTTTGTTTGCAGTAAATGAACCAAAAGATGTCGAACTTCGTGGAAAAGTTCTTTATTGCTTAAAAGAAAAGTTTAGGGAGTCCAAATTAGAAAAAAAATGTGAAAACGAACTGGCTAATGTCTTGAGAGAACAAGCTTTAAATTATCGCTTAGATCCACTGTTAGGGAAACTTTGCAAAGCTGAAATTCAAACAATATGCGCAGTACCCAATGACTCCATAACAAACTCTGATGGTCAGGTAAAAACTTTATTTTAGTGAGTTGTTAAAATATACTGTACTGATATATGATTGGTGTGATATATTACAAGTTAAATAACATCATGAGGGATATAAAATATAGGTATAATAATTATCTTTAGGTTGAAGAATGTCTAAAGAATGCCCTATTGAACCACAAAATAGTGTCTGCAGAATGTGCCCAGGAAGTTGTTCAAATTATAGAAGAAACCGAGGTTGATATTGAAGCTGATCCTTTATTAGAACGAGCCTGTGCCTTGGATCTGCTCAAGTACTGCAAAGATCTCGAACACGGAGCTGGCAGACGTAAATTTTATACATTTTTCTTCAGTTTTCTCTTTATATATAGTTGAAGATAATTGTTTTTTAATAAATAATATTATAATTTCAGGATTGAAATGTTTGAAAATTATCTTAAATGACAGCAATAGAAAACTAGAGAATGAATGCCAGAAAGAATTATCAAGTAGACTGGAAATGTATAGATATGTTGCACAAGTAAGTATAACATAGTTTGTAACTCAAGAAATTTGTTAGCCTTTTTTTTTACTTTCTTATTAGGTGTGTACAGATATAAATATTTAATTCAGTGATTTATACAATGCATATATAAATCTAGACCACTTAAGGTTTGGTAACATTACTTACTAAATATTAAACAAATTTTTTTTCAGGTAAATGTAATCGAAAACTTGGGAGATGTCTACACTGAAATATCATCTTCACCATCTAAGAAATATTTTCTAGTTGTAGGGATATCAATTGTGGGCTTAATTTTTATATTTGGTTTATATTGTGGTCGTATGACAAAAAGGGCTATGTATATAAAGAGAAAATAGTGATATTTTAATTGTAAATAATAATTATTAATAAATTTCCAACTATGTTCATTTAATCTTTTCATTCAGTTATTTCTTCAAAGTCCATATCTTCTAAACATTCTTCTTTTTTTATGTTAATATTACTAGATTTAGTTTCTTTTTTGGGTTCCATCTTGACATCACCTTTCATTAGTTTCTGGCTCTCTTCAAAATATTGGTTTGGATGATTTATTCCTATACCGAGATCTGTGTTGTGAATCGCATCAAAATATTTGCTGCAGGCGATCTGGTAATGACCCTTTTTAGTCATATCTACAATATCATTGGCTGCTGTAAGTTAAAATTTTATATTGTTAATTTTAGTTATTATTAAAAGAATAAAAGAAAATAAATTGATAAAAAATACTGTTTCTGTACCTTGACCTTCCAGTCCATAGCCTTTTAACTTATTCTTCAGTACATTTAAGTCGCTGTGTCTAAATGGGCAGCCATGGCATTCACCAGGTCCGACATTTGTGTTGATAATTTTTAAACAATTAAATGGTGCATAGTTCTTCTTACTGCCTTCTTTACCATAGTTGTATCTTATGTTATATGCATATTGTTTTTCAAATTTATCTGACTCCATAATTTTGGTAAATTCTTCCCTCCAAAATCTTAATGAATCTTCAAGGGTAACTCCTATGCCCTTCAAGAATAATCCATACTGAAGCCTGCCACCATGCTTAAGGTGATGGACGGAGCGCAATTGTTCATGTAATTGACGCATACAAAAGGGAAATGATTTAACAGATAGGCTGTTAATACTTTCAATAGGAATAGTAACTTTAACATCACTTATATAATCATTTCCTGAATATGACTGATGCAAGCCTTTCAACAAAGCTACTAGCCTTTCATCTTGCTCAATTTCTCCTAAATGCCGGCAAGCAATGGCGAGGCTTTGACGCAAATGCGTCCTGTATTGAGCAGAAAGTACGGATATGAAATCTTTATGTGGTATATAAGCATACCCAGCATGCAAATAAACTTTTCTAGCTTTGACCAAGTCTAACACTTCATGGAATCTTACTTTATAAAATTTAAAAGACTCAATGTTTTGGTTGCTTTGATAGAATGTTGAATCTCTTAGATAAGGCATTATTTCTTTTTTTTCATCATCTGATATATTAGTATAGCTAAGATTATTTAATTTGAAGAAAGTATCAACGGCATCACTTTTCATAGTCAGGAATCTCATTTTGAATAACTCGAGTTCTCTAGCTATAAACCAACGACGGAGATCCTCTGTTCTGCAGTAAGCCAGTCTCAGAATAAAATGAGCAATATGATCTTTCCTTCTGGCCTGTAAATCAACTTCTTGTGTTCCACAACCAGATTTTTCACAGAGTTTAGAGTAATATTTTAAGCCTTGACTTCTCAAGTCACTTAAAACGTATTCTGTCCACTCGTCCGAATACATTCTCAGACCTTTTAAAGTGGTTGCTGTAGCTAAACATCTTAAGAGTGTGAGTCTTTCCAATGCCAATGTTTCAAATTCTTGTAACGATATATTTTCAGTTGGTGGAATCTTGTAGAATTGCAAGTCAATGGGATACGTGTCTACAAGACTACCAGTAACAATTGTCTTGGTAGATTTTCTTTTAATTTTAAAATCCATTGTAAATATTTGTGGTCATGAAATTCATTAAATGATTAGTATTGTTTTCTTAGGTCCACTTACGGTTTGGCGCTAAATTTGCTGTCAAACAAAATACAGTGTTATCCTACACAATCATTTCAAACAATGGGCTAAGCGCTAAATACAAACTTATTAATAAACAGTATTAAATTAATATTTATTTTGTATTGTTTATTTATACTCGTTAAAATAAAAATGAATACTCATATAAATCATTATAAATGTATAAAATCTTATCATATTATATAATACATGCTATTGTCTCTATATGTTAGTGAAATTCATTATTGATATTATCAAAAATATAATAAAACTTACTAATCTATTTTTTTCTCTATTTTTGGCTAAATTGAAATTCCTCAATTTACTACTTTAGTAAATCACGAGAAAATTATATGTCAAATTAGACAGTAGTAAGGACTCGTGTCATATCATGAGTGTTCAGTATTGTAATTTGTATTTGAAGCATTTGAATTCGGTTTTCTCGAATTCCAATTAATTTATTGATTAGGATGGTTGTTACTTTATAGGGATATAAATATGTTGACTCGTAAATAACTTCCCGGTTCTAGAAGTGTTCTTGTTTCATTGAAAAGAATTAAACAAGTTGTGAAAACATGGTTTCTAATAAGATGCAGTCGTCATTAGACGACTTAGTTCAATATACACAGTTATTTAAGCCCGTGGCTACTATTTTACAAGGAACAATACTGCCTTTTTTGATAATCTACCCGATTGTATTCTATTGTTGGATCTTCGTGTATGGTTTTAACGAAAACTTTGAAGCGGGTTTTGTGACTGTCGCTATCGTAGCGATTATTCAGATTCTCATTTGTCTCTGTTGCTATTGGAGTGTTCATATAAACTGCTTTCTGTCTTGTTCACCTGTAAGTAATTTTTAAAAAAATTCACATAGTCATAAAACTGCAAATAAATATATCTATTATTTAAATTTTGCAGGTTAAGGACCCCTTACAAGCTTCAATTGTGAAAGTAGTGCCTACCTCGAATAATGGATTCTCTGAAATTGTTCGTCTTCACCATACCAAGGTTGGTAACTATTTTCCCACATATTACCTCTAAGCAGAAGTGACCTATATTTTAAATAAATATTATTTATCCAAAAAATATAAGATTTCTGACAACTATGACTATAAAGTTGAGAACTTATTTCCAATAATTTAAACTCACACATTTATTTCTTTAAAAGTATTGCTTGTTAATGTAGCTCAGTCTGAGTGTTGTTCATCTTTTCTTTAACAATCAATATTTCCCATAAATTAACCTCTTAAACTTATTTCCATTTCAGTCTATGAATAAAAGTGAAACTAATCCAGATGTTTGGTTTATATTTCAAAAAAGTAAATATGTTTACGATTGGGACAAGAAAACTTTTAATACAGTTGTTTTCCCTGTTGACAAGACATATGAAGAGTATATTGATTCAAAAGGCCATGATGATGAAACAATTTTAGCTGCAGAAAATGAATTTGGAAAAAATGAAATGATAATGGTAAGTTACTTGACCTTTAGTGGTGACTTTTAACCTCTGCTTTATTTAAATCCTCCGATATTTGAGAATTGTTGCATACAATTAGCTAATTGTGCTGTCCCTATAGCAATACAACACATTTATAATAGTTAATGAAATGGAATCAGTTTTAATAAGGATTATTTAAAATTAATAACTGTGGTCAATACCTAGCATACAAAAAAAATCAATATTATATAATAATGATAGTGTAATTTTATTAAATAACTGGTTAAAAAAATATTGTCAAAGAAAAGATCTATGTTAAACACTGATGGCATACTAAAATTACTTGAATGTTTATAATAAAAATTTTATTCCCCCTCAATTCAATATCAAATTTAAAAATTTAATTCTGTATGGGAATTCTGCATGTAACTGTGGTATAGACAAAGTGTTTGAAAAGACAGTGTTAAACAAAGATTAATATAATGACACCTGTAAATTAATTTTAAAATAATATACTTGTATTGTGCTTGGGAAATGGAATGTGGCTTGGTAGCCTGGTGGGTTTGACACTATCTGCTTACACTGTCATAACTCATATCATAGTAGGTACAGCTTAAAAGAAACACTCCTAGATAAAATATATTGCGTCATTAAATAGCCTTCTTCACTGTGGTAAGATGGCATTTCTGGTAAAATTATTGCTTACCCTAGATTTTCCATGTTTGAATCCTGGTCTTGGTGATGAATTTTTCATTTAATATTTTCCAAAAAACACTATTTATTTATTTACTAATAATTTAAAAATTAATAAGGTGGTGAAAACAAAAAACTACTGTAGTGGTATGCAAAGGTAAAAAAATAGGTCACAGAAAAATGTTGTTTATAGAAGAAACTGTTATTATATGCAAGCAATATTTTAACAAACAAAATGACTGTAATTTTGATGCATTAATATTGTAGGAGTAATAAATCTTACATACAAAACATTTTTGGTAACATTGTGTATATTTTTATCTCAATAATATTCTTATACTTTATATTTTTCTTAAACATTATCCTTCTTAATAAAAATATCTGTATTTTCCAGGTTGTTCCCGAGTTTATGGAGTTATTCAAAGAGCGAGCGACAGCTCCGTTTTTCGTGTTTCAAGTATTCTGTGTTGCACTGTGGTGCCTTGATAAGTACTGGTACTATTCCATCTTTACGCTAGTCATGTTAGTGATGTTTGAGTGTACTCTAGTACAACAACAACTGCGAAATATGGCGGAAATAAGAAAAATGGGAAATAAACCATACAACATCAATGTTTATAGAAACAGAAGGTGGCGACAGATTGTTAGTGATCAACTCCTACCAGGTGATATTGTCTCACTAACGCGCTCTTTAAATGACAACCTAGTACCATGTGATATAGTTTTATTGAGAGGTTCGTGCATAGTTGACGAGTCTATGTTGACTGGTGAAAGTGTTCCCCAAATGAAGGAACCATTGGAAAACGAGAGTGACTTGAAACAAAATTTATATGTAGAGGGCGATGGTAAATTACATATGTTGTTTGGCGGGACCAAAATAGTTCAGCATTCGTCACCAAACAAAAACGTATCATCTGGTCTTAAGGCTCCCGACAATGGGTGCATAGGTTACGTTATCCGCAATGGGTTTAACACGTCACAGGGAAAGCTTTTGAGAACTATACTTTTTGGAGTCAAAAGGGTTACTGCCAACAATCTGGAAACATTTGGCTTTATATTATTCCTTTTGATTTTCGCCATCGCCGCTGCCTCATACGTTTGGATAAAAGGTTGCGAGGACCCAGAGAGAAACAGATATAAGCTATTTTTGGAATGCACTTTGATATTGACTACAATCGTGCCTCCTGAATTACCGATAGAATTATCCTTGGCTGTTAATACTTCCTTGTTATCTTTGTCAAAGTTAGCTGTATTTTGTACAGAACCATTTAGGATTCCATTTGCGGGGAAAGTAGAGATCTGTTGCTTTGATAAGACTGGTACGTTGACTAGTGACAATTTAGTGGTAGAGGGAGTGGCGGGTATTGGGGAACATAAAGACGCTACTGTCATACCCTTATCAGAAGCTCCCATGGAGACCATACAAGTTTTGGCGTCATGTCATTCCTTAGTACAGCTAGATGATGGAGTCGTAGGAGATCCTTTAGAGAAAGCTACTTTAAAAGCTGCCGAGTGGAATCTCACTAAAGGAGACGCTGTTGTACCTAAAAAAGGAAAATCACCAGGGTTAAAAATTGTTCATAGAAATCATTTTTCAAGTGCACTTAAAAGAATGTCGGTTGTAGCGGGATACCAAGTTAATGAAAGAGGTTTTATGGAAAATCATTACATAAGCAGCGTCAAGGGCGCCCCAGAAACAATAAAAACTATGCTGAAAGAAGTTCCTAGCCATTACGATCACGTTCATTTGACGTTATCGAGACGGGGTGCGAGAGTATTGGCTTTAGGTTATAGAAATTTGGGTAAAATGAGTTCTCAAGAAATTAGGGATCTATCTAGGGAAGAGATTGAATCTGATTTGACGTTTGTTGGCTTCGTTATAATCTCGTGTCCACTGAAGAGCGATTCTAAAAAGGCAATTACCGAAATTATCCATGCATCACATTCCGTAGTTATGATAACTGGCGATAACCCTTTAACGGCGTGCCATGTCGCCAAAGAACTTAGGTTTACTCAAAAAATAGAAGTTCTTATATTGACCGAAAATAATAATGAATGGAATTGGACGTCCGTTGACGAAGAACTTAAACTTCCTATCAAACCGTTTAAAACACCAAAGGAATTTACCAAAAATTATGACTTATGTATAACCGGGGAAGGTCTGGCATATTTAAATGAAAACCATCATAAATTTTTCCTAGATATTATACCGCATGTAAAAGTTTTCGCCAGAGTTGCACCGAAACAGAAGGAATTTGTAATAGTTACTCTAAAGTCCCTTGGCTATTGCACCCTTATGTGTGGCGACGGTACTAACGATGTCGGTGCCTTGAAACATGCTGATGTAAGTTTTAATATTATCATAACCTGATTTAACGCTATTTATTAGTACACAAAAGTTTTACCACAAAAAATATATATATACAGGTTGGTGTGGCTATTTTGCCGAATGCTCCCGAACGTGCCCGGGAGCGTAGAATTGAAGAACGTCCATCGGAACCAGAGCCTCAACGTCGACCGAGGGACCCGCGCGAGGCGGCCAGGATTGAAGCATCAGCACGATTAAAAAGAGCCATGAAGAAACTACAAGAGGAAGACCCATTACAACTGGTTAGATTAGGAGATGCAAGTGTCGCTGCACCGTTTACAAGTCGTCTATCTAGTATACTATGTAGTAAGTGTTATTAAATATGACTTCTTAAAATAATTTATTAATTTGATGTAATTTCACATAGTTTTATAATTTATTCAGTCTTTACTCTTATCACAATTACATACGAAGCTTTTTCAATTCTTCATTCATTCATTCATTCATTAAATCATAAACCAATTTCGATATTACCATCTAAAGTATACTAACAAACACTAGCGTAATTGATAACAGATTTTAATAATAGGGTTGAAATTGTTATATTGTACAACAATCTGCACGTTTATTAATATATATTTTTGTTTTTCAGTCTGTCACATAATAAAGCAAGGTAGATGTACGCTGGTGACAACACTGCAAATGTTCAAGATTCTGGCTCTCGACGCGTTGATATTGGCATACAGTCAGTCAGTTTTATACCTGGATGGCATCAAATTCAGTGACACTCAGGCAACCCTACAAAGTCTTTTATTGGCCTCCTGTTTTCTCTTTATATCTCGATCGAAGGTAAATTAAAAGGAAGCCTTAATAATATCTGTACTTTGATGTTAAATTTAATCTGTGCTTAAACAAACACAGAAATAGTTATAGTGTTACAATGCCACATACAATGGAAAAAACATTAAATCTTAAAAGAGAGTCGTGTTAGTTATATTATTTGTAACTCGGGAATGAGTGTTCGGATTTGAGTGAAAATTGGCGGCGAAGTAGTTTTGAACCAGGAGACGAACTTAGGATACTTTTCATCAATTCGATAAAGAAAAAAAACTTAATACAATCCAAAACAATCATATTTACTGCCTCTAAGGCGCAACACAGTTCGCCCTTTTATACATTTTTATATCTGAAACTGACCCAGATGAAGTCGCGAGCACAAAGTAGTGTATAGCAAATATTACATTTCAATCATGAGTAAATTAAACAAAATATAATTTTTTCATTTTATTTCAGCCATTGAAACAACTTTCAAAACAGCGTCCTCTACCGAACATCTTCAATGTTTACACTATAATGACGGTGCTAACACAGTTCTCAGTACACTTCTTGTGTCTTGTATATTTGGTTAGTGAAGCTAAATTGCGATCACCCGAAAGGTAATAAAAATGATTATTTTTGAAACTCGTTTACTAATCAATAAAGTGAAGGCGTCAAGTATTTTAATGAGGATTCGAAGTTATAATCGTTTTTTATTTTTTAAGGGATAATAAACCGAAATTGGACATGGATTTAGCTGAGGATGAAGAGCATGTATTCAAGCCTGATCTGGTCAACAGTACTGTGTATATTATATCAATGGCGTTACAGATATCAACATTTGCAATAAACTATAGAGTATGTAACACAAGACACATATTAATTACTTACTTGACTAGTTTTTTATTTATTATCATGGTCTACTGATATATAACTATGTATAATCATTACAAATGATCTATCGTCTTCATTATTTTGAGAATGGCTGTATTAAATATCTGTTTAATACTTTTTGTATGCTAAACTAGATACATCCATCATTTCATAGTGTACAATATTGATTAGATTTTCTTTTGTACTATCTCAATACATTAATTTATCTTAACACTTGGAAATATATTTCCCTAATTATTACGAAAATATTTAGTTTCTATAATATGTATGTATGTACTATTTCTTTCATATCCTATAGTTTATTGTTGTAATATTTGTTGATTTGTAAACAATATTAATATGTAATAGGATCCCTTTGCATAAAAATAGGGTTGTATGTTGAGAGTAATTATAATAAGAGTTATTATTTATAGGGCGAGCCATTCATGGAGGGTCTTCGTGATAACAAACCTCTGCTATACAGCATCGTCTTATCCGGAGGGCTGGTATTTTCTTTGGCTACTGGTGTGATGCCGGACCTCTCCAACATGTTCGAGATAGTTGACTTCCCTAATGACGTGAGTTCCTCGTTCAGTAATATATTATTGACAGAAATTATCTAAAATTTTAATATTGTAAATATATTTAGTATGAATAAATATTATGAGTAATATGATAAACATATAAAAATGTTATTAAGAAATTTAAAGATGTAAGTTTTTATGAAATTCGTATGTGAAATTTGATGGGAGAATAATATTACAATATTTATGTTATACCCAGAGGACTGTAAATTTTTTCACTGCCAGTTAAGGTTTAACAATCCTTAATGTTGTGAGTATAAGGTTGATTTTGCGAACATAAAGTATATTTAAAAATTATATGCATACTATTATATATGGGCGTATATAAAAATCGATTATAAAAACTCATATATCCAAAGGATTATACCAAATATCTAAATGATTCTAAATGATAGTATAAAATGTAACTGCACTATTAATTAATAGTTAAACCAGGTCAAAACTTAAATACGCAAGAACAATCCGGCAACACCGACGTAGAACGTAACATTTACTATGTACACGCTAATTGGCTATTAGTACCGTAATACTGTAATTATAAACGAAGAGTAACGACTAGGTCTCGTTAGTTGGTAACTGAAATAATATTATCTCTACGATATACCTCATTATTGAAATGTTACCGGGCGCATTTATTTTAATATTTTATTGGAAATATGTTCAGTGAGTTTGAACTTTTTAATTATTTACGTTGTCGGTCCGAATCGAAAGTACTCAACTTTTAAGTGCTATGTATGTATTACATACAGAGTATGTATAATTATTATGAAGGTATTAAATATATTTAATTTTTGTTTTTTTTTTTCAGTTTCGAGTTATATTGGTTCAAGTGTTAATAGCGGACATGGTGTTCGCGTATTTGGTGGACCGCGTCTGTCTGTGGCTGTTCGGCGACGCTCGCGTCTCGAACGTGACGTAACGATTGTTTAATCTGTGTACAGCTCAAAATATGCATTTATTGTAAATGTGTAGGTGGTGTGATTAAATGTCTGTAATAAATGATGTTTTATTTAAATAAAATTATGACAAATTTTATTGTTTACATTTATTTGACAACTTAATTATATATACAATCATCTATAAGGATTCTCGCCAATGAACATACTGTTGTGCACGGACAGTATGCTCACATACGAAAAATCTATAGATTATTTATTGGGTTGCTTGTGTTTAGTGTCCGCCGTAGCCGTGTCCGAGACCTCCTAGATCATATCCTCCGTATCCTAATTCTAAACCAAGACCTAAGTCACTCTGGTATCCCTCGTATCCACCGAGGTTGTAGTCATTGCCGATAGAATATCCGTCTGTGATCGGCAACGATACGGAATCGTAGACCGACTCTTGGATCGGTTGGTAGACTGGTTGCACAACTTCTTTGACAACCGGCCTAATTGTTTGTGGGTGCGAGGCCTGGCCGATCCGCTTGACTACTGCGTTGAAACCGCGAACATCATCAGCTGTGTACTCCACCACACGTATAGTACCGTCGGGTTCAGCCAATGAATATGATCCCCTCACGACGCCGCCTTCCCGGGTTTCAGACTGGGACTTGTTGTCGCCGGTACTTGGATCATTCACGGCGTAGTTAAACTCATAACGTGGTTCGGTCTTGAGGAAAATTTTAAGAAATAAAAATCGTGCTCATCATCAAATTTAATTTCATTATTTAGTTGAATACTTACATAACCATCGACAACAGATATCTGGTCGTAACCGTAACCATAACCTCCACTTGGAGCTGCAGCTACTACTCCAAGCACGCAAGCAACCTAAAATATACAGCAAATATTAATTTCACTTACAAACAATGATCTATTTCCAAAAATTTACCAAATCTTATAATAGTGTAAAAGTAAAAAGCAATTTGGTAATTAATTGACTCACCGATAAAAGAATATGCATTTTTACACGCGATTTATTTAGCGCTAAACAAGTTGATCAACAATTGTACATATGATAAAGTTTAATGGCTGCGACCGATTTTATACCCGTCACACCTCTTCGTTGGTTAACTCCTGGACATCCTTCGCTTGTTCACGCTCATTGATTATTCACTTATTAATACAGTTGTTCTGATGATGTAAATGTGTATCAATGAAGAACACTGCGTTATAAGGATCATACCTATATTGTAAATATTTTATATATTTTAAACTACTTTGTTATTTCGTAGTAAATATCTGTAAGAGCCACATATTCTCCAAAATATATGTTTATTTTATAATTTAGATATCCCATTTAGCAATTCTGTGCGTCGATTTTAAGACCCTCCAACTATCAAACTTTAGCTTGTTGATGTTATGAACTATTTTTAAGTTGTTCTTTTTACACAAGTATAATCATCCTGTTGATAAGTTCATGTGCTCCATTTATACCTTTGTTTTCCAGAATAAATCTAGTAACCTAGACTCTGAAACTTTTTCTCATGATATTGCAGGTAACAAAAATACCTATATCAATAGATTTTGCAGCTCTTAAGCGATTCTTTTTTATGATCTCTTGTCGCTTAGTAGTCATTGCATTACAATGGGACTACAAAGAATTCTCATTAAGGAATTATATTTACTTCGATATTATATAACAAGCACAATTTGTACATCATTCAAAAATCCGAATTCAATTGGAATGGATAATATTTAAATTGCTTAACATTTTTAACCACTTTTCAATTACCACGTCATTTATGTAACAGATATTTTTTATGTGAAAGAAATAGGTATTCAGTTTTAACAATATTGTTTACACTTACCCCTTAGACTTTACTACATATAATTATATTTCTACTGTTTTGTATTAAAGGTAATACTATTTTTTAGCGACATAACTAAAAAACACTTCATAAAAACAAACAAGAAATTCAATTGGTAAGTGAAAACTTCTTATCTGAAGAACGTTAGAGAAAGATTTTTTTAAAACTTTCCCTTCACAAATATTGATTCAAATTATTTTTGAAAAAGCGTTGATGCCGCAGCCTATAAATAGGCATTTTATAACGAATTGTAATATTAAATTGCTTAAATTAATGGATTTAGTACTTGAAAATTTATTCAAACATTTAAAAAAATGTCCTGAGCTACATTAAGCCTGTTTCATGTTATGTAGTAAATTTCTATAAAAACTTTTTTTTAATTAATTATGTTTAACAAAATCTTTGACTGGTTAGTAATCTGTAGCAGAGCCGTTATTAAAAGTAAACCTTTGCATTAAGTATTTATTTTCGCGCCTGAAGAAATGTTTAAAAATTAAGTACCTATTAAATCGTTCTAAATAGTGTTTACGTTAAAAGACAAATTCATATTAAAAAATTATTATGACACAATTCCATGCATAAAACATTTGACTAATTATGACCGAGTTTGCAATGATAGTCGGAATTTATTCATTTATGCGTTATTTACATTGCATTAAAGACAGTTGCATAGAATAATTTTTCACTTTCTAATATAATAAAAAATATTCAACAAATACTCATGAAGTATGTGAAATTGTGAAGGTATATAGTTTTAGATATTTTAAAAATTAATAGATATATTTCTTTTGTGAGAACAAATATGTGAATAATATTTGTGTGGTCATAATACATATATTGAATGCCTCCTTCTCAGAGTTTTGCTCAATTATATGATTCTACGCTGTTTTGTCGTTAGTAGGTACATAAGTGCAATTGTGTTTAGGAATAAGTGTAGTATTTAAACTGGCCAATTATTTTATATGCATACATATTATATTATATTTTAATGAAAAAGTATTAGCGTTTATATTTTTTTCTATTCAAATAATAAGAATTCATTTAAATCGTTTGACTTGTTTTAAAACAATCTGAACAATTAGAACAGCACCACTAACAATCATCCCTGAAGGATAGAAATAAAATTAAAAAGATAATTTTTGCCTTAGTAACAACTTTAATTAGAACAAATGATTATATAAAAAATCAATCTCAATTTTATTTATAAATATTTACAGGTTTTATGTGTTAAAATATTTAGGTATATATTAAGTGTATGATATTTCATCATCATCATCATCAGCCTATCAGAGCCCACTGCTGAGCAAAGGCCTCTTTCTCACGTGGAAAAGGTTTGAGCATTAATCACCACGCTTGCTCAAGACGGGTTGGTGATTTCAAACTTATAATTGTGAAACTATAAGTCCAGGTTTCCTCACGATGTTTTCCTTCATCGTCTGTCAGTGGTGTCTAAATACTCTTAGAAATTACATATGACTCGGAAAAATCATATTGGTACTTGCCAGGACCGAACGTGTACGAGAGGCGGGCCCTTTTACCACTAGGCCACCACGGACTTATGATATGTATTTATATATTTTTTTTATTTCTTAAGAATCCAGACTTTATCTTCCTAGTATAAAATTTAAATAAATATAAAGTTTATTTAAAAAAGTTACTGCATTTGCCTAAATTTTTCATTTTAAGGTCCAATAAATCTTTAAAAATAAATTGTAGGCTGATAATCGTTTTGAAGGAAACAATTTCTTTTATTACATTAATATACTTGTACTATTTTATATTTTAATATTATCAACACTTTTTAACAGTTTAGGCTCGTTACCAAATCTATATTTTTGAATAGTATTTACTATATCCCGTACTATCTGTTTGAATAATTTAGCTGGTTATCTTAAAACCTTTTTACTATGAATCCAGACGTGGGACGATAAATAAAACTGTTAATTCATTTTTATTCATGGAACTATCTCGCAATAACCACTAGCGTCCAATGATAATATAAATTCTCATTTTAATTAAATAAAACACATCAATTATCTACTAATTAGTGCTAGTACTCATTAGTGATGAGCGTAACGAAGGAGGCCCGTCAATAACTTTATTAATACAGGTATAATGTACCTATGTAACAGAAATGTATTTATTTTGAAATAAATATACTTTTACTCCTCATCATAACGTTGATAGAACTTAAAATGGATTGTGGTGTAGTGTAGTAGTAAGTAATTCGGCTCCTAGACCGCCTCATTACCCCTTTTCAGTAGAAACACTCTTTCCAGACACAAATTCACATTTGCAATCAGAGCCCGTAGAAAAGTTCCCGCCACCCGCGGCCCCGCTTCCCCCACGCTGCCTTTAATTAACAGAAAGTGGTTCATTAGAGCTTATTCATTAAAGCAAGGAGTAATTAGCGAACTCTAATGAATGCTGTAATAATGTAAGAGCGGCCGCTGCGGACTGCGGGCCGACTTCTAGATTAATCTAGAAGCTGGTATAATTTAGTAATGGCTTTAATTTATTACCGACTTGATTGCGGGATAAACGATCTATTAAAACTTCGGCTATAGCTTCAATTTATATGTTGTTTTATTAATTCCAGATCTTAATAAGACTTGATGACGTTACTGTAGTTCGTAATTCGTATATGGACGAATATCATTAGGTACTTCATGTCTCCATATAACACTAAGCTTCACTTAAATCTGATTTCTTACAATTCCAAACAATGTAACATATAGCAAATATGACTAAAGAAAAGTTTTCTCTATTATTTACGAAGGATACCTGTTTTATTTGTCTTCGTATAACCGAAAATGTAACAAACGTATGTATTATAAAACAATCAAGAGATATAAGACGTGGAAATACAAAATAATGTAAAAGTAGGGTCACAAAAAAAGTGGATAATTTAAATTAAATAAATTTATTAATAAAGTAAAACTCTACTGTGGTATATAATATTAAAATTAAAACTGTTTACTTATAGACTCTAGACTGATTTTTATAATATTACATACAAGAACAAAAAAAAACAATAACACAATTTGATATACCTATTTAAGCTAAAAAGTTTATAGATTTTTAAATTAAAATTAATAAATCATTTTTAAAATACCAATATATTTGATTTTCTAAGCTATTGTGAAACTAACGACGTAATATTTGAATTGTTAGTAATATTGTTAAAGGATGTTGTAATATTTTAATGAGACGGGTTATTATTCCAGTGGACAATATTGGGAATGACCCAACTATACACAATGCTATAACGATGGCTACGGGCAAGATCAAGTCCCTTGTAAACATGCTGCTGTTTATATTAACATTATAATGTTTTCATGACAAATTTACTCAGTTCATTATGAATATTGTTATATACAGGGTGTCCCAGAACTCAACGTCAAACCGAAACGGGGTCACAGGATTGACTGTTACCATCATGAGAAAAAATACAGAAAAAAAATTATTCCATGTCGTTTGAAAATTAATTTTTGTTACGTATAAAGGCAATTGAAACTTATTATCTAATTATTATTTAATTAATAATATTAGGAACAAATTATTTCGTATACCAGTTACTTTTTCACTTTTGAAACGTTTTAGAGAAATTTTGTTTGGTCGACTCTGTGACACTAAAAGCGGTATTCACGCAATAGAATATATTTGCACCCGGAATGGGATGAACAGTTGTAAACTTGATTAATGCTTGTACACACTCACTGTCCAAGTTATATTTCTTTTTTTATAGAATAATTACGATTAAATAAAGTTAAATTATATGATTTGTGTCTATGGATTATTTTCTTACATAAGTTTTATTTTTTGGCCTAGTTTATCTTTTCTCATAAAACTCCATACACACGTAACAATTATTGATAAGCTCACATGGAATTTATTGTCCAAATTCCTTTAATCTTTACGTGTAATTTAAAATTGAAATATGCATTCCTCAAAATTTTATTAGATTTTCTCTTTAGGTTTAATAAATTAAAACTGTCTACCTACGTGAATAGTGAATAATTCGATTTCTTTTAGCGTTTCAAATGAAAATTCCAATATTTAGTGTTTTTATCCGCACTTGGATTCACAAGCCTACTAAAAAAATATTACTCTAAAATTTTACAAATGATGCAAGAGCTTAATATTTATAAATATTAAGTTCAGTTCTCGAACCACATACATCTATATATATGGAGTTCGATTCCCGGTTGAATATTTATTAGATATATCAATTCCTGTCTTCTTGTGAAGGAAACTTCTGTAGCAACACTTTAATGGCATTTTTATACCATATTTTTTTAGTAAGATAACGTGTTTTAATTTTAATCATTTAATGCGTCTACATTACAAATATTTGATGGATACTCAGATAATTTTTAATTAAACTTTTACTGTTCTTTATTGAAGTACATAAGTTTTAGGTCTTAATTGAGTTTCCGTTATTCAAAACTTTAATTCATTTAAAAATTATAATTAGCTTCTTTCATTAAACCGGTTCTAATATCAACATCACTTCCCTTTTAGTTTCAACTTAGGTCCGAGATTTTAGAGGCAGGTATGGCCATTACTATGTGAATATTGCAGGACAGCCCGCAGCGATGCTATTGATTAGTGACTGGCGTTCGGTGGCTATCATTCATTCATAGATCCACACGTTCGTCAGGACTCAACTCACATTTTTCCTAAGTCGTTTTTTCGCCACAGCTTCCAGTACATATTTGATGCTGTCTGTCAGGAAGGAAGCACGGCAGCGTAATTGGTCCTGCCGCCGGATAGAAACTCACGAAAATTCTTTTGAAATTTGTATTCTGGTACACGGCATCATGAACGCTATTATGATGAAGATTAGTTTGTTTCAAATCATGACTAGTTTTCATAATTGTACCTATCGAGTAGATTTATTGTATTGAATATATTGTGACAAATATTTTTTACACAAGGACGATTTCCCCAACGATATGCGAACAATGAGATAATCCAATTGTAGTGACTGTGTCCAAAACTCGTGCCCAACACCCGTAAAGTGCGCTCAGATGTACGCGTTCACATAAAGATGTATTTAATATATCATTGAATTCAATGTTTACAAAAATGAAAAGACATGAATTTTAAAAGTACCTAAAGTTTTTTCATCATATATTTATCGCTAGATGTTATAGAGGTGTAAAATTTTAGACACTATGTAATCAAATTAAAATTATAATTTGAAATTGACATTATAAGAAGGGTCAAGCAAAAGCATTTAAAGAGCAATTTAAAATGAACATTTTCTTACGCTTTGAACGATACCATCAAAATATTTTTGAATAATAATTAAAGTCCTCAACTAATTCTGTCATGATGCGGACAAAAAAGACATCAGAAAGGCTTGTTTACATAATCATTCAATTTGCAATGTTAAACAGGGCCCATCTGGTTTCTTGCTTTTTAATTTAATGCAGAAAAATTGAGTTCTTCAACCAAATACCATTACCGTTTTCAGCATTTAATTACAATAAAATAAACAATGGGCCGTTTGATGTTTTAATTAAAATATGTTAAGTGTTGGTTTGTTACAATGATCATCTTTAAAAAACTTATTAAATGAAAATATTTTGTTAAAGTTTAAGTACCACCTAGGAATTGATGTTCATTTAAACATCGTATTAGGCATCTCAATGTCTCACATCGTTTTTAAGCATGGGATACTCGTGACCTTATAGACCGATATTTACCGAACAGCTATGGACGACCACAAAATATGACTTTCAAATGGAAAAATCGCATGGAAATCGGTCCATTCATTTGAGAGATAATAGTCCAGTCATTATAGTAAGTTCACCTCGGAATTCGAGATACCCAGCTGTAAGTCTGTAAATAGTTGTATATTTACACCCTAAAAGTTGTCTCAAAACCTACATATGGTAGGGTGTAAGCAACTATTAAATTTCAAGGTCAAAGATCACAAAAATCGGATTATTGCGCTTTTTTTGGAAATATCTCATTTCCTATGGGTTTTTTGCTATTTGTATTTATTATCAATATTGTAGAATACTAAATTCTCTACAAATTTTGGTTCAAAATTTTTTTTATACGGTGTACCGTTTTCGAGATAGAGGGCGGAAAGCGCGCGGTCACCGCATCACTTCAGGTCAACCGGTGCCTCCGGTCGAAAACGCGCCATATACCTATAGTTGATGAACTATCAATAAATCAATAATTATAAATATTTGTCAATTTTTATTAACTATTATATTATATTTTATCATTTTCTTCATGCATTAAATCTATATCTATTCAATAATACTAATAACCGTTTACTAAATAAAGTTACTAAATAACTTAAAATAATTAAGACAATTTTACCTGCTCCAGAAAATTTGCTAAATAAAATTTTCTGCAACTGCAAAAGTGGTTGTGGTTCGCGATGCGGATGCAGTAAAGCGGGCTTGCAATGCTCTTTAGCTTGTGGCCAATGTAATGGGCAAGCTTGTCTCAATGCTCAACCATATCAGAGCGACATTAACGAAGATGGAACCTTTGATCCCGAAATCATGGAAGAACTTGAGACAAATGTCGTTGAAGACGATAATGAAGACCAGTTTGAAATTTACCAGCAGCCAGAAGACGACGATGAAGAGGAAGAAGATGTTTAAAATTATAAATTGTAGTTTTTGTACCCTTTATTCCATTTTTTTACTTTCAATAAAAAATAATTTATTAATAGTGAATAAAAAGTGGATAAGTTAGGAAAAAATTATAAAATATAATATAATAGTTAATAAAAATTGACAAATATTTATAATCATTGATTTATTGATAGTTCATCAACTATATATGGCGCGTTTTCGACCGGAGCCACCGGTTGACCTGAAGTGATGCGGTGACCGCGCGCTCTCCGCCCTCTATCTCGGAAAAGGTACACCGTATAAAAAAATTTTTGAAACAAAATTTGTAGAGAATTTAGTATTCTACAACATTGATAATAAATACAAATAGCAAAGAATCCATAGGAAATGAGATATTTCCAAAAAAAGCGCAAAAAACCGATTTTTGTGACCTTTAACCTTGAAATTTAATAGTTGCTTACACCCTACCATATGTAGGTTTTGAGACAACTTTTAGGGTGTAAATATACAACTATTTACAGACTTACAGCTGGGTATCTCGAATTCCGAGATTCTTACCTTATTTAAGCTTAAATGACTGGACTAATAAGCTGCCAAAGATACAAACACAGTCAAATACGTCGACGTCAAACTTATAAAACTGGCGTTTTACGTCTGGCCTTAAAAATATCAGTCCACCTTTTTTAATTGAAACGTATTTAGGTTTTACTTAATTATTATAAGACTGATTATATTAATAAATTGTATAATTGTCTCTCATACTTCAGATATTTTTTCATTTTGTCTATAGCGCTTTATAATTTTTTTATTATATTTATTTTACGCCTCAAAATAGTTTTAAAATCTTGTTATTTTTTTAATTTAATGTTTAATTAATAAAGAATTACAGGAAATATGTTAAAACATCTTATGATGGTATTTTTGAATGAATATTAACAGTAATAAGGGTTGAAGAGTAAAACAAGTGAATTAATTTACAAAATTTAATTTCTCCTTTTTTCCTTTTTCACATCTTAGGCTACAAAGTCGTAATGTGTATTGTAAGTAATGGTAACACCAACAGCGGTTCACTTAAATTGCCAGACGAGAGAACAATTTTTAAACCTTACTCATTTTTAATTAATTGTCTGAACAATATTTCTTTATAGATGGCAAGATTCAGTAAACGCTAACATTTTCAGAGTATCGTATGTGATACGTGATATTGCTACTACTATTTTAAATAGATATTCTTTGCTCAATTAATATTATATGCTATTTAATATCCATGAATATGGAACATGGGATTTTAAATTGTCCTACCTAAGGGAAAGGAATGTTAGCGTTTAAGATTACTTACATAAGACCGATTTCAGTTTGCACTCTTTTTAAAATATATCGTCTCTTCATGATGACGTGTAAGAGAAAAAGATTTTGAAAAACCAAAGAATGCAAGCTAAAATAGGTTTTTGTTTACATCAAATTTGTTCATATGAAGGTAGAACATACGAGTCTTTATATACAGAGAACATTTAGACGTTGGCATCATTATTATTGCTAAGATTGCAGCCTATTACTTTAGGTACCAGTGTCTAGTTAAATCTAGATTTTACTAATATGTACAATATTGATTAAAACGAACGGGCTATTATTAGAAAAAAATAGTAATAGCTCGTAAGTTTTTCGTTTATAAACAAAATAACAAATATATTCGAGTTATTTACAAAGTTAGCAAATCACAGAGCATGCGTTTGAGGAGTTTTTTTGTAGATTTAAATAATGTTAAACATAAAAGGTACATTTTGGCAAGAATTTTTAATTTTACGGAACATAGCGACAAATATTGGAAAATTTTATATAAAATATTTGATTAAAAATGTATAAATATAAGTAGCAGTGCAAATAATATTACATACATAGTCATAATGATCTAAAATTCGTGTTTAATTCAAAGCTTACAAATGTTATTTCATTAAAAGGGTAAATGTATAATATTACATATACAATCATATTGTAAATAGAAAGTACACCGAGTGCTAAAAGAGCAGAAAGTTAAAAAATCGTAACGCACTATGTTTTATCTTAATTATTCTTTGTATGGAGCTCTATTAGTACATCCTTAAATGTATGTTTTAGATATGCCATATTCGTTTCTAATGTACATTTCTTATCATTTTAAATAGAAACAACGTGTTTAACACTTCCCATCCACAATAACTCTATAACTATTCAAAATCGTAAAGAAATTTACATAGCAGCGAGTAAGTTTTACATAAATTGCCATTTTCACAACCGAAATTAAATATTTAGTGAGTACAGCCGCCACCACAGATTCATACGCTATAGTTTACGTCTACAGAAGTGAACTTTGTGGTGCCGAGTGTACCGTACAACTTAACAAAGGCGCCGCGAATTATTACTAACTGCAGATTCGTTGAACACATTAGTTCGATGCTGAGAGTAATAATTAACTGTAGCCAGTAGTTCCATAGTTTGTGCACAACACTATCACTCGGAGTCGTCTTCGGACGACGGAACGCGAGACTTCATTGACGTGGTCAAGTCCAATGCTGGCTCTGAGATGGCAGCGCTCAGTGGTAGCGATGGTAAGGGCGACGGTGGTAGAGGTGGTACCACAAGAGGTGGTACCACCAAAGGTGGTAGAGGTGGTCGGTTGAAGGGAAGCATTCGACTTGACTCAGGCTCAGGCATGCAGTACGGCGGAGTCCAACACCCGGTCGTCGAAGATTGAGCTTTGACTCCCGATGCACTCAGATATGAGCACGCCATCATCTGAAAACAATGATACATCCCTTGTCAATCATAACATAGAAGAAACTTTGTTAACATGAGTCACAAAACAATAATAAATCAACATAAAATATGTAACAACGAAGAATAGGTAGAGAATAATATATTAGAACGAAATAAGGCAAGGTCAGACAATATAATTTATTAAGAGCTAGGAGCCATTTGGCGTCAAAAGATCCTATATTGTGAATGTAATCACTGTGAAAGTATATTGAAGTAGAACAGGGCTTACATAAATAATAAAATATGTAGGTATTATGAGATGAGAGGCCTAAAGAATTCGCGAGTGGCGCCGGGCTCTCTAATCACGCTAATGGCCAATGCGCAAGCCCCCTCGCAGGCTTTCAGGCTAATGCAGAGTGGGCGCAGGAGCAAGCCATTTAGTGTTAAATCGTATATGTGCGCCGCGACGCCGCCTCGCAACTTTCTTATACGCGTAATAGTAATAAAGATGAAGTGAATCAAGGAAACATATGCATAAGCACTTATTATTTTTATGAGGACACTAACAATCATATATTAATATCTACGTATAAGGGATGTTTTTATGTATCGTAAAATACATATAGAAATGGCATTGACTACGCCGTTGTACGAACATATATTTTCGAGAACTTTTCCAGTGTTCATAATTTCATACGATTAGAGAAATGTTTTATATTATTACTGATATTATTTTCGGATATAATCATTATATCGCTTGTGGATTGTAATGTATCATAGTGTGCAGCTGGTGTCAGCGAACATTTTTCACATATTGTCGTTTAAGTTGACTACGCAGCTATCCGTTTAGCTTAACCACTCACAATTACCAACACGGTAATGCTAAACTGTAAAATGTAATATGCACTCCATCCATACATAGATTTCAATTACCTCTATTTCAAGGAACGCTTGGATTTAAACGTGGATTTGTTATACACTATAATAACACTTTCATAGTTAATGCTCCGAACAAAAGGTCTCCACACAATTGGCAATACTTCGTGGAAACAGCTGCGCGACAATGCGGAGTGTTCTAACAATGATATTGTAACTTTAATATTTATTGCACTTGATGAACTCAGCCGAGTTAGTGCAAGTAATATAACACAAGAAACTCTAGCATACTGATAAGCTGTATTAAAATATTTTTATAACATAACGTACAAGTGACGGCGGGCTCACGAAACAATGTGTAAAAGTTAATTAACTTGGGTGTATTGTGCCCAAGCTAAAGCGTATAGTGCATAATTAAACCCTTCACGTAAACGCTTTAGTTAATATGTTTAACGTCGGTATTGCTTTAGGAGACCTAAACTCTCCTATGAGAATAAACAATCGCCAGAGGCAAGTCGATGGCCGAGGCCTGCTACACAAATGTATTAGTGGTTCCCCCGCTGTAGGCACAAGGCGACCCCCTCCCAGCTGTGTTGAGATTAAAATATAATTAGGCGCTCGCAATTGTTTCGCCATCGGACCAGGTGGCTAGGGAAGGTAAATTAAATAGCCATACGGGGTTCCGATATTGGCCACGGATATCGAGCTCATTATTTAATAATAAGCCTCCAACAACCTCAGGTTAGCATCGTTGATCACACTTCAAATGAATAAACTTGGAAAGTGTGCCGGAATCGAGTTCTGATTGATAAATACAACTGGCTATATCATATATAATGAGTTATTAATTACAACACTACTAATAATAAATCACTTAGTGTGTAGTGAATTCAAACGGGCTGTTATAATTGCGTACCAAATTACGGGAACGGAGTCTAATTTATCACTGTCGGATTATGAATTAGGTACGGAGGTAATTAAACATGCATAATATTTGTGGAGGCGAAGTATTGTCGCGTCCGAAACAACGAAACAATTACGTTCAGACCAACATCGCCGTCATTGAAACTCGCTCGAGCGTGTTTGTGTGAGTACAGCGGGTACTAGCTTGTGGTGTACGTGTAAATTATTTGAATATACCAAACCAATATACTAAAAAATATATTATACATATTACATAATATTACAACAAGTTAGCGAAAGTTACAATAAGTTAGCGAAAGATTGAATAATATAAAAATTGTGAACAATAATTCAGTTTATCCTAATTATGTTGAACGTAACACTATAATTTGTATGATATGGACAAAACACTGCAAAAGCAACCCATTTTATTACATGCCTAATTGAATTTGTTAGTTGAGCGAGCTACATACCCCCTTGGGTCACTGAATTTACTGTGGAGTATGTTGAGGGAAATTCTTGTAGGAGAATACGTATGCTTTATTAATATTCTATGTATTAAATTATATCAAAACAATACTATAATGATTCTTAAGTATTGATACGATACGCATATAGGTACATTGAAAAATGATCTTAAAAGGTATAAAAAATATGCGTCAAAGTTGTATGAGAAAGTTTATAAAGCTGTACACACGATGCAGTATCGTGTGCAGGTCGTTATGGAGCAATCAACATCACAGTCCGAGACGGGTCCGGGTCGCTGTCGCTCTTGAACTCACTAAATTGCTCTCGCAAACTAATGAAGCTGTAAAATCTTGTATGTTTTAAATATTTACCCTATTAAGTGTGATTTGAAGCAAACATATTTAAGTTAACTATTCATATCGTTTCTGGTTAAAGTTGAAGATATTGATTCTAAGCGGAGGTCCCTAATAGTCATTTTATAAATATATATGTTAACAATTTGGGTATTATAATACATATAATATGAATAGTTATTTGTCATTGTAGTACCCAAACACCGTACAAAGGCAGTGAATCACAAGTTAATTGTTTTACTATAACAGTTTGTTTTAAGTTGGTAAGGGATGTGCACGAGTTTACACGCTTAATTTAATATCGCCGTTGAATAGAAAACGTCTCGACGCTTACAATAGTCAATCGGCATTCCATTAACTACTCGGGCAAACATTGTGGGACGCATCCTAGTCGTAAGGGTACGTACACAATGGACAATGATATTAAGTTATAAATATAATTAAAACATGTGCAGTAAAATTATTATTATCCCTAATTATTTTCTTACTTTGTAAAATATAAGTAACTTAAGTGGCTTTATTTACAATATTACTAATATTAATCACGTGTAAGTGGAGCAATCGTATCATTTTGTATATGCAGGTTACAATCGATGTACAAATAAAGAATGATTTAACAACATACCCAGTGTGTACTCGCCCTTACTAAACACGAAACGATTGCAAGCGATACGCTCGGGACATTCGTATTCGATTGTAACAACACTAACGACTGTTTATATTGGGACGGTGCTAGTAGTACGAGACAGGACTGCGGACATCGCGAACCAATACAAGACTACCTAAATAATATAATGGCTGTTTGCGTTAAGCGGTTTGTAAACAGCCTACGTGTTAATACACTGACGATTTCCTTAGACAGAGCTATATAATTACTTGATATTATTTATATATTTACGATTTAAAAGTTTTAGAACAACACAGTATAGTCAGTAAGCTAAAGAGGTAAAATTACAACTAGATAATTAAATTTAAAATGAAGACTTGTTTAAGTTTTTCCAGATCAAGATAAGTATTAATCCTTTCAAGAAAAAGAAAAGTATAGGCTTCAAGAATAAATAGAGACTTATCTTCTTTGGAAATATTTCGAGCTGACGTTATAAGCCTAGAAGAAATTGTGACATTCGTTGGTGTTAAATATATTGTTTTAAATCTTTATAACGTTTAATTGTTGCTTACGCTAAAAACTTATTATAAAAAGGATGCAAAACAGTATTAGATAGAAAAATATCGTTGACAAAAATATATTTTTATATCGATGTAGTCTTTAAGCTTTATTAAATAAAGCATAATTTTCTATAACATAAATGTAAATGATTACAAACGTTACTACTAAAGGAATACAGAGAGTAATCTACCACGCCGCCCCAATGCGGAACGGCAAGTTTAATTAAACATTTTAAATTGTATTTCTTAGGGATCCTTTAATAAAAATTATCTAATAACAGTAATGGTATTTAGGCAACGTTATATTAGAGGCATTAATTATATGACTGTTATCCTCTTAGGGTATATTATGATTGTAGGAATGTTTAATTGTATATCTAAATTGTTTCAGCCGTAAGTTTCACAGATACAGAATGTCAGTGAGCAGTGATAGAGCTCGGGTAGCCATAAATAAGGGTGGGGTGATTTGCGTGCGCGGCGGCCGTTTGTCGCTTCGCGTGCGCGCGCGCTCATTTCTTATTCATGCGGACGTAGCACGCGAGGCTGGCACGCATCTATCATCTGAGTTTTCTTTGCCACAGTTTCAGATCTGAATGAACGCTCGCCAAGGCCTCCATTTTTCTTATTGTATATACGTTTTTAAATGCTAATAACGCTATTTAGATCAATGGCGTTGTGTCTACATGAGAATGTTATTAATATAAATGTTTTATTAATGAATTTCCTATACCTAATCGTATTTTAATATACCATTGCTCTCTATATATGAATTTTAAGTGTATTATAACTTTATGTTGCTAGTCGGTGCGTCAAAGGATTTTGCATAATTCTCGATACTCGTTATCGTTCAAGTTGCTCTTACTTCAAAGCCAACGTTTCAGTTACAGTTTATTATTAATAAAATGTTATGGGTACAGTGTGCGGTATGGGACCGGGGTCTGAAGGGACCTGTGGGGTCCACGGGGTCTACGGGGACCACACGGTTCCGTAACGAGCCCGTCCACGCTCGTTATCGCCAGGGCGCTCCCGACGGTCAGCGCCGCGGAAAATTCGCCCGAAACTGACGCGCGTGAAAATTTAATGAACGGCCGGACGCTAGTTAACTAAAAGGTAAAGTGCACCCTCTTGACGTGTTCGGTAAATATTAATAGTGAGTGTGCTAGCGTGAGCCATTAAAAATGCACGAGTCCGCGGGCACGGGCTCCAGGCCTGTTCATTAGCCTCTTTACACGCGTTTCCCTCCAAATTAACTATCGTCTATGTACACTGACCACTCGGAACAAGATCGCGATGTACGTTCGAGAACTATATTCTATTTTCCGGCAGTTGCACATTGTGATTATCGAATTTGTCCAATAAAACGTCTTACAGTGCCGAAGTTCTAGCGGCGCACTCGATCCGGCCCTAGAAACATTTTCTTAACGGGACAAGTTTTGTATTTCAGCCATTTTAAAACTCTTACGACTACTACCTAGGATAATGGAAACAGTACTGTTTGGAATTGAAGAAATTATGTTGGAAGATATAGCACAGACACGTTTCGTATTTCGAGTAGGTATATTGGTAAAGTATGAGACAGACAATTGGAAGTCCTTGTAGGTTAGAAGGTCGTGTGATATTTGTAAGTCTGTAATGAGGATCGTTAATTATGTATCGCAAAGTGCGTCAACGTTTCAATTCGGAGCGGTTCGGCGTGGTGGGCTCTCGCAAAACGAGGTCAAGGGTTCGTCAACTCTCAACTCTGAGGGGCTGCCAAATTAATGAGGCACTCCTTTGTAATAAAGATATAACAAGAATAGCGCACGCGAACCCGCGCCTACCGATATCATTAAAGACGTCGCAAAGTCTCAACGCAAGTCGTTATCACTTCTTGTCTACATAACTGGGACGTATTCATTCTAAACAAAATTCAAATTTGACATTTTTTTAAATATCTCGGATGAAAGAAAAAAAGAAAAATATACAAGTTTAAAAATCTAAACATCAAACAAGAAATATTTTTTCCTCCAAAAATGAAAATTACTGTAATTTTTTTTTTTCTAAATATTCAAAAGAAAATAATTATTTATAATCATAAATATTAAAGTGTAATAATATGTCATGATTCTATGTAATTTGGGGAGAAATTTTGAAATGGACAGCATTTTCGGAAGAAGAAAATTTATCAAAATACATTAACTAGAAGCGATAGTTTAATTAGTAGAAAAAATGAGAAGTCACAGATTTGAGTTTTCTCGATTACAATGATAATTTAATGCATTAATTATATACTATCACAAATAATTGTGAGAAGTTGCAATCGTTGTATTTTCAGTTTGTTTGAATTTTAAAACAAATAGAACATTTGATAATAGATGATATAATGATTAATCTTTTAAAAGTGCGTCCAGGTCCGGGGTGATATAGGAGGTACGGTAGATTACAGCGGCTTGCGGCAATGCGGCCGGGTTTCTAAATCGTGTCTAATTGGATGAACCGCCCGGCCCAATTAGCACCGTTGTGATTCATTTTAATCGAGCACTCTCCACTCATGTCGGGTTTCATTTGAAAGAATTTCTCTTAAAATATGGGACATTTTTCTGAATTTTGTTTTAGAAAAATATCATCCTAGAAGTTTATCCAAGAATTTATAATAAATTTTTATTATATATTTGTAATGTATTCGTTAATTTCAGATTTCATTTTATGCTAAAATAAAATCTGTCGATAGTTTCATAAAAGAATAAACCAACCAATGGAAATTGTCAATCGAGTAAAAACAATTTTAGAACGGATTTTTTGGCAGAGTGTTTTGATTCGATTCAATATAGGCATTTTCCATCAATGTATTCGATTTGAGCAATCAAGTGTACGTCTATTAACGGTGCAAGTTTACAAAACCGAGGCGTGCGAGAGTGGGACAACACGACAAACCACTTCCGAGATGAGATGGCGCACTTCCTGTGATTGAGCGCCCGCGAGCTATCCTTTCTCCCGAAATTAGCTATCAGTGAAAACATGCCTAAGTGCTGGAAATATTTATACTTTCATACTTAACGGCTGCCACTAATAGTAGCGGGAATAAAAAAATGAAAATAAAAACTTTAAAATATACATATACGTATACGAGGTTCAGGTTGAAATTATTTAAATTTAAAAAGAAACATATACCTAAGTACAATTTGTTTGGAAAATTCAAAGTATTTTTTATGAAAACATATATTCAGTTAATAATATATCTAGTTAATTAGAAAGTAAAAAACAAATCATTAAGTAGTGAAGATAAACGGCTGTGTTTTAATAATAAACAAATTGAAATGACAACATAATTGTAGTAAGCAATGGATGTTCCGCACAATGTGTAATTTCCGTTGCATTCTAGCCCGTCTCTCTCGCTCAGCTAAGTAACGACTTAGATCCATTTCCAGATAAATAGCAAATTGAATGTGTGCCCGTAGTACGACCACCCTGTCCGTTTGTACCCCACATCCTTAATACAAGTGTTGGCTTGTGTGCGTGTTTATATTTTATTGAGATGAAATTTATGCTCTAACTATATCCTCTTCTCAGAACGGAAATAGAAGATAATTGCACCTTTTTTACTGTAACGCTTAATTCGTTCGTTCTATTTTTACAAGGCAGTCGCAGAATTGTTATACGGAGAGGATACTTAAAAGGAGAAATAGGTAATTCGAGCGCAACAAGCACCGTTAAAACTATGTTTTAAAACTAATTCCACGGTTTAATAGCTGGCTGCGTCGATAACCTGCAAGCATTTACAATGTTTTTGGCTGCTCGTATTTTTTGGCTTGTTTTACGGTCGTGGAATATGAAAAGTTTTGAGAGGCTCTCGCCGAAAGGCGTAAAGGCGGTTTACGATGCGTCTTCAAGTTGAATGCGCCACATGTTCGCTTGTTTCGCTGAATTTCAACGCCGTGTAGCAGCATTATACGTGCTATGACCTGACCATGAAAATTTTAAACGTCGCAGTTCAAACTAAACGCTCGTCTGTGGCAATCAGCTCTACCGTACACTGGAAGCTGAAACTTTCTACGAAATATTTAAAGCAACATCAGACACTAGCATCGGAGCAGCTGCACGTTTTTCTATCCGACAACAATAGGGCGTCTGTTCTTATAAATTCTCAATTAAATTTTGGATACAAGCTCCAATAAACACAAATTTCTAGAGTCGGTTCAATAAAGGACGCCGTGCAGCCGCGTTAGGAGGCCATAAACGAACGTATTATCCATGTAAGGCGGAATAGCCGTTGCACAATTAATTGTTTCATTTTGGGAAACAATTCCCGCTCCTCATTCAATTAAGAGCGGCGAGAGCGGGCCGGGGGTGCGGGGAGAGGGCCGAGGGTCGGTGGGGGAGGCGAGGGGTGCCCTCCCGCCGCTCATGAGACGGACGTATTAATAGCGCCTGCAATATTGATATACTCGTATCGTATCCTGGTACCGCCTCGAATACGATATTGTTTGTTGGCAAATTCGATTTGTGTCGATCATAAATCTTGCGCCTTATGTTGAATTCGGAGTTGATTGAATTCCACACAGAGCCGAAAGAAACAAGTTGCTTAGCAATTTAACAGTATGCTCGTCGATCGACGCTCAATGACGAACGAGCTGTGAGCTGTGAACGGAGGCAGCAACCGACGGCACTCAATTAGCAAAAACACACAGAATTAAGAGATACGAACAAGTATGTAGACACGTGACGAGATGCCCTCCTCAATACGAATTTTATATCACGCATTCGTTATTCATTATGTTTGCCGAGAAAATTACTGTGGACCTTTTAATATAAGTTTGCGAGTTTCTGAAGCAAGCTACAAATTGGAGTTGGCGGGGCAGTTTTGCAAAAGTCACGCTTTAACCTTAGCGATTATTAGAAGCAGCGTGTCAACCGTGAAACAAAAATTGTCTCCTTTACGACGATCGTTCCGTATAATGAGATTTATTCATCTGTGTATACAATCTAGATAAAATGTATTATAAAGTCGAGTTTCTTAATATAAACAACGAATTGCATAAAGGATATTAATTATTATAAGTCGTAATTATATTACCCTCAATCTTACTTCAAATAGTTGAAGTTGCGGGTAAACATTATTTAATGTCTCTAATTAATTAAAAGGCATTTCCTTGTAGAAAGGCTTTTAAATCAGCGATGTTTTCTAAAAATTGAAGAGCAATCTGTTAGATTGGTTCATTAAGGTCTCCATTAGTGAAGTAATGAGTCGCAATGCATACGAGGGCGGTGCAAACGGGCGTTTTGTATTAAATATAAAGTGAAAATAATTATTTGAAAATATAATATTGGTGTACTAGTCTTTTTAATAACTGTGACCAAGTGTTGCGGAATCTGTAACGGTCCGGTGATTTCTCAAACCACCCACAAATCAAGCATAACGGAATCGCGTAAACAAGCCATAAAATTAATTATGTTTCAATAGATTTTATAAAAAGAATTTGCTATTTAGCTGCTTGTTTGGGTTTTTAAAAATAACGATTACCATGCTTTTTAGGCGGTGAGAATTTAAATAATATGCCGTAGCGAGAGAAATATTTGAGAAAATACATAAAAGAATGTTATAAATACTTTTATATAATAAATTGACTATCGTGAATAGAGAAAAAACCATCCGTCTGTGATTCACGGAGACGTTTAAGACGAAAATAAGCTGCAGCTTGAAGGATTTGGAAAACGAATGCAGGTCGGATGATGTCCATTAGCATAATTGAAGTTGCGGCGAGACTTGAGGGACCTTTGTTACGGATTATTTGTTAAGGTTAATGAATTACACTCCATTACTTATTTACACTGTGACAATATATACATATGTACATATAACCATTTTATTAAAGACTATACAAATTTTATAAACGTATTCGGAAGCATATCCGCACAGTGGTTCTTAATTAGCTGGTAAACTAGAATGCATCTCTAATTAAAGTCTGGATAGGATAGGTTCAAGTTTGGTGCTTATGAGTGAATGAGTGCATAGAACGTAGTAAAAGTTGTTAAATTATTTTAAGATGAAATTAACGAGAATATTATAATATCGTATTAATAAAGTAGTACATATAAAAACATTTGAAAATGGATTTTACTAGTATATGTGATTATAGTTTCGACTTCAACAACAATAATACAAAAATGTATTTTATATTTGATACGCTATAGAGGAAAGTTTTGAGGAATATCCATAAGAACAAGGTAATCCTTTTAACGAAACTTAGAACTTGAAGTCAATCGTAGACGAACTGCACCTGCTATACTAAGAATTTAACACCGACTAATATTTTTTTGCATTGGACATGAATTTTTAAACATAGTTTTAAAATAAAAAAATATTTATACATATTCATATAATATTTTATTTCATTTTTGTAACATTTTAGTGGATTGTGTATGATGGTGAATAACTATTTTTCATCAAAGCTTGTTTTAAATGCTTCGATATTGATAAGATATTTTTTTGTGGGCGTCAATGTTCTTGTAATTAACAAAGAAATTAAACAAAAAGACAATTATGTGACTAGGTCAAATTGGTATATTTATTGGAGTACTAAGCAGGCTTAGTGCTCACTCAGTGCCTGCAGTGAAGACGCACCTTAAAGGCAAGTCACAGTGGCGGTTCCGTGCGGGCCGCGGGCTCCACTAATCGTATTGTCGTGTCCTCGTTCCATCGAACCTCAACTTAATTGAACCCGTGGATACTACACGGTAAACCACTTGATCGGTTTAAGTACTACACTTGTTTCGTCGCTAACAAATAGATCATGACAACTTTCTTAAAAAATATCTTACAAATTTAATTCAAGAAAGTGTTAGTGTGATATAAAAGCCTACAGTATCTACTGGGAGTCCAAATAATATAGCGGAATGTCCCAAGTTTCTTCAGGCAATCAGGGCTTAATATCGTAGTGAAGTTTAAACTTTGAAAATTATAGGGAGGGGATTCGGGGAGGGAGGTCCGCGGCGTGTCATCTCCTAACATCAAAAATGCATTTAAATTCCGCGCAATAAAAAACAGCGGCGAGAAGTTTCACTACGGCCAAGGGATTGAAGCTTGCCGCCACACTTTAAAATATAAAATATTTAACAATATACATGTACCTCCACACTCGGTACACTTGATGAATAGTGTCAACTTATACCGAGGATGTAAATAATGTTTCTTTATGTTTCAAATAAAACATTGAATCTCATTTATTTCTATTTCCAAAAGATTGATGATCTTATTTATTTATAACGACTTACAAATATTTTAAACGAACTTTATATTATGAAAACAAAATACATATAATAACAAAAAATATATAAATCGACATATAATTCATTCTACGTAATATTTTCATAAACTGTCTTCACATCTCTTGGAAAATGGTACCCACTGTAGTGCATTTGGTTAATGACATTAAAATGCAAATGTATACAAGCTGAATGTCAATTACATTTTGAAACGTCTTCATTGAATAAAACAGGGTGAATTTATGAAGGCGGGTAGTGTTGCCCGTTAACATGGCCCGGTACCGCTGATGTAATAATTAGCCGGTCTGAACGATCGCGCCACCGATACTACCCAAACGCACCATGTTTATAGTACAATTCATTGTTCATATATTTCTTGGCCGCGTCATGTAATGGTTTATGCCCTGTGAAATATGATCCGGCGAAAATGTTTAAGTACTAAACAGGTGGATATATTTCTATGTAAATTTATGAACGAATATTGTTATGAAATGCTAACTTGACACGCGGACATTTTATGAAATGTATAAAGCGAAATTTTATTAAAATTTTAATCATTCAACAGAATAACGAACGGTAAATGGGCACACGGTTAGCGGTGACATTATATAAGTTATGCATCGGTCATAAATTCATTCACACCGGTATAATGCGACAATTTAACAGAAAATTAAAAGAGGCGCCGCAAACCGCGGACGTCAATTCGCGATAGTTTGTCCAATTTATCAGTGCCGACAGCCGACAGCCTAGAGTCGTTCGGAAATAATCGTAATCGAAGCGAGCACTGCGCGAACAATATGGGCCGATGTCGGCCTCTCTAATTGGCCCTTACCTGGAGCGCACTCGAGAATGATAAAGCCCCCATTAGTCGCCCTATTATTTACCTACTCGTCATTAGCGTAGACTTCATTAGGATAACGAGATAACGGAGCCAACTCGAGTACCGTGTATTTTTGGTGTTTTTGAACGGAATCAAGGAATTATGAAGAGCACCTATCGAGCGGCGAAGGAAAAAGTACGAGCTAATTATTTACGAACGGGACCCTCGGATGAGTCTCGGAGGATGGGAAAAGAGACAATCGTGAATAAATAAAAGCTAACGGACCACCAGCGCGTGTAAACACGTGTCATTAAGATGACTATCGACGGTGATAGGAAATACATGTTGCATTGAGCCCTCGACGGTCCACAAAAAACGAACCGAATTTATTGTTAATTATAAAAGTCCGGCGTCGAATATTAACCCGGAGATGCGATGCCCAGATAGCCGCGAGCCTATTTATTTATTATTTAGATATCCGCCGCGCCGTACGGTCACGACTCCATATTGTTTCGCCGTAATGGCATTAATGACCTCGGTTTAAAGTTGAAGTGTTAATTTGATTTAAAATTATGCCCGCGATTACAATCTTCACGTGGAAGTTTTACCCTAAGCTTTAATTATGATCCTCGATCGAGTACGCCAGATACGGCTGGTTGAAGTCATTACAATATACTTGATGTAATATTCGATGATATCATATGTTATGGGCGAGGTGCAATACGCGGATTCATTTAATACATTATAGTTCATATGTTTTTTAGAGAATCATTAAATAAATTACTTATACTTTTTCGTAATTTTTTTGTATGTAATTAGGAAATAAATATTTTTTTCAAGGATAACTTCTATAGTCTAGAAAAAGCAACTTTATAACACTAGCGTAGAAGTTCGTGTAGGTAATCGGTGTAAAAAGAAATACATATATACAAAATGTTAATCTCATAAATGTTTATTAGTTGTGATATAAAATGTAATAATAATAACATATTCGTATTTAACGTATTCTACTTTATAACGGTATCGCGAATGAAATACGAGCGTCGTTCATCGCGATTATCAAGTTAATTAGCATTCCACTAATGAGGAGTTATGGTGGTGTAATAAAGTCTTGCAGCCGATGTATTTATTACAACTTCATGTAACTCATTGTTAAGCATACATTTTTTATACAATAATTATATATAAACCTTATATTTTATGTAGTTTTTGCAATAGATTTACGTGTTGAAATCATAAATTGCATTAATCGATGTTAGTTATGTGTAAATATTTAATTAATTTAATTGATATATATAGAATCATTATACAAATGATCAGAGAAACCCTTTAAGGGCTGTATAAGTGTGATTCGTTGTTCGATACCACGAAAGAACAAAGCACATTACCTCTAAAGAGGGCGCAAAAAGACGTTAATAATATTCGTCAAAGCACTCTGGTTACATTAAATCAATTTGCCCTTTCCGCGCGGTAAGTAGCGAACGGTGTAATTGATAAGTTGAAATCCTTGTAGCGAGAGGCCAGAGTTTGGCACTGCCGACTGTCTCAGTCTGCCGCACGCCGCATGCCTCGTGTCGTTATATCAATTATGTTTTATAACTCCCATAATATTTTATACATGTTGTATTATATGCTAAAGTTTGATGATAAAGTTTGTTTTAGTATTATATAATTTTCAGAATAGTAAATTATGGTGCAACCCTATGATAACACTTTTAGAGACTTAGCAAGCTTGAATATGACGTCACAAAATAAAAGTAATTTATCAATTAATAACAATAATATAAGTATATATTTAGACATATTCAGACATATCAAATGCAACTTCTCGTATATTTTTCTGTACAGCTCAATTAAATTAATTGATTCTTGTATTTCATAGTAACACTGTATATATATATTATTTATGCCATCATATAAAATAACACTTTTAATTGCTTCGTAGTTTTATTGAAGTATTTATTACATGATCGTAAATAGTGAATATAATTTCTATTGCAAGTACGTACATTTGAAGTGAAAGCTCGAACCAGTGAGACCGGTCGGTGCTTGCATTACGATTTAACTGATTATACAGATACTTATTCGAATAAATTATTCATTCGCAATAATGAAAGTCAGAACATAGAATAATAATGATATTAATTATATATGTAATTTATTTTTGTATAGATAAATAATCGTTAGTTAATAGAAAATATGTCCGAGATAATTGATTTATGTATGTATTACCAAAAAGAAATAGACACGTGTCATATTTATACATTTTAAAATGTATTTAATCTATATAGCTGTTATAAGGAAAGGAAATATTTTTATTTACTGAAAGACATTTTTGTTATTTTATATCTGAGCAGTACTTAATCAAAACACCTTTATTCATACGTAAATATATTTTAATGAGAGCAATAAGCTCTATTGTCTGTTTTCTAGAGAAGTTTTGTATCTGGTCATAGGAACTTTAAAACGTGGTGTAATAGTATGTAGCTTTTAATGTTTAAGGTGTTGAAATTTTGAAAAAATACTTCTCAATATAAAACACTAATAAAAAAAGACAGCTGTAAGTAGGTAGATACAGAAATCCTCACTAGAAGTCTACATTAAGCTTACTTAGTAATACAAAACTATGGTAAGGTAATATAAAAATTACAGGCAATCCGGAAATTAGCTTGCTTCTTTACAAGTAAGTAAAAAAACGTACTGTAATATAAATAACTCTAATGTAACGTAAATAATTCTAATCATAAAAAATGTTGGGTCAGTAATTTTCAAAGGACATTTACGTTCAGTTAAATCCATACAATACCGCACTGGTCATAAATTATATATTTAATAGTTCTTGTTGTTCTATATGTATTTATTGTTATAAATTACTATTAACATTTTTAACATTATAAATAAGTTTAAACAATGCATTGGTGAAATTTAGAATTGAAATAGTTTTCTTGAAAGGAGGTTTTATATGTTTTTTTTAAATCTCGTCGTCTATTTCATAAAAGTCTTATTTAATGGACGCTAACAAATAAATGTCACTGTAATTATACCCTAAACTATACGGTGCTTAAAGATACGGTGACTCGTATAAACTAAGTTATTTATAGACGATCTATACTTGTCGTTGAACAAAGAATACTATATACCTTGAAAAATTTAAGCTCGAAATTCATTAAAGAATGATGTAGCATATTGAAATTCACGTTAAATCTACAGAGGATTAGTAAAATGATTGAGAGGTAAGTAATGAATGTGTAACGGCTTTATATTCGTAAGACACAATCACATAAATATTTAAAAGGTATCGATTGCGGAAGGAGTGCACCGGAAGATATCGCACGACAGTCCTAATTCAGTGACGCGGCTGTAATCCATTAGCGTGCTCCTCAGGGCACCCTTCGTGTCATTTGTATCGGAGTATTTCATATGACTAATGGAAGGGCGCATTACAGAGACATCTGGTTATTGCAATCAACAATATGATTACAATATATGTGATTGATTTTGGACGGGTGGCTTTATTGTTGATTAATTTTAATAAATTGAAATGTCACATAATATTTATTTAATTGAATTTTTTTATTTACATGAAAATATATTTAATTAAAATTTATTTCTATGTTCGTGAAATGCGAAAATGTAAATTAATTGAGAAACCGCCTGAAATGAGTGAAAGTGATAAGTAATAGTGTACATTTTATACTAGTTTTAGAGCTACAAGAGAAAATTTTCAAGATAAATACGTTCTTAGTTATTGCTTACAAATTATTGTATATGTACCTAGTGCTCGATTATTCGTTGTCTTGGAACTACCCTCTAAGCGTGTCAGCTGATCGAGCGGGATTTTAATATTGATGAAAGGTACTCGAGTCTTTATTTATAAAAGCAGTTGTAAAAAAGAACATCATAAAAATTGAATAAAATTTGATTATATAATACATAAGTAATAAATGAATGAAATCATTCCAAACGTACAATTAATTTTCTAAATGAGAAACATGGATTTTTTTGTAACATTTCATTCTGTTTGCCTTCTGAGCTTTAATACACTTACCTATCCGAATAGACACGGGTAAAGCGTTTTCAGAAAAATTAAAGAAAGTAATCAACGGAATTACGTTGGCTACTAAAATATGTATTCGTCATAAAAGTATGCGTCGACTTTCTGAGGATAAATATTCATTACGGAGGAACGTGGGGCGTTTTAGCGGGATTAAATGATATTAACCCACGACGCGATGCTCTCTCCGAATCAATCGACTCAGAATTGATGCCTACCATACATTTTTATATCTGAATCGACTTTTAAATAATGTGCTAATACTGTTTATGAATGTAAGATTGAGTGGAATTTAATGGATGGTTATGAAAAATATCGTAGGTTTTAAAATGTGTTATATTTTTTATATAAATTTTATTCTATAATGATTTTAGTATGATAAATATGTTTAGATTGCGGTAAAGGCCAGCTTTAGTAAATACTCCTAATATGAGAGCTATCCGCTAATTAATTAACTAGCTCTCAATTAAATTACGAATAGGGTCGTCCACTCACACAGACAGAGCACGTTAAATATTACTGGTGTTTTTTTTTCTTTTCTTTTTATAAATGAAATATATGTTATAAAAAATATTCTTAACATTCCAAGAGAGATAAAAATATCCACAATACACTCTTGTAATGAAAGAAAACTATTGAATTACATAAAGTTCGTTATAATGAAAATCGAACATCAATTTAGTGCCATAACGCGATTTCAATCAAACAATAACTGATTTTATCGATACACACGATATTACTTTTAATAACTGTTTAGAAGTGCAATTTACTGGACGAGTTCTGTTTGATTTTGTTTTTATCGATATTCACATCGATGTCAAACACTGATAATACGTCGATTGAATAGAAACCCCTCGATGCAATAATAGCAATTGTTTTTAATTTACACTGGAAGTATTTTCAACTCGTTACCCGTAATGTGTCCACTGTCCATTATTCTAATGAAATAATATAAACAAAACTAAATTACAACGGAACATAATTAGGAAATTATATTTTAAATACAGAACACTAAAATTAAATTGGCCACTCCAAACTACATAGTTGAGCTGAGTTTTAAACTGCGCCCTTAGGGGAGGGGACGTTTTAATTACGGCGTTTAAGTAAAAGCGGCGTAGCATCTAGCTAGGTGCATTACACAGATTCAACCACCAAAAGCCTCCCACTTAGCTAATGAAACATGTTCGTGTATAGTGTTTTAAGCGTCGTCGCAACGAGAGGCCTTCTGAGCATTGTGAACAAAACTCGGCGAGCGCTTGCGGATTTGGCGGAGTCGCCTCCGCAAATCCTCATTTACTTGCATTATTTTAATGGAGCTATTGTGGGCAGATGTCCTTTGTCGTGTGCAGATGCGGATGCGGATGCGGATCCGGGGAATGTCCCGGTGCATAAGTGCATCACTGGCCTCATTCGGCCGCTCGATTCCGAATTAAAGAGCAGAGGGCTCCGTTTCAGTATAGGCTAATTGAATAGCATTCGTTATCATTGTAACGGATGGGTTTATTGTAATGGACATCCGGCTGGTGGACACGGGCTAGTCCGGGATGGCGAGGTATCCATTTAACTAATTAACTGGGTCGAAGTCATTCCCAGAGCAGGTCCTTCGAGAGATCCCTCGTCTAATAACTGGCTTCCCTAATAAGCTAAGAGGTTGTCTTGCTCCTATAAAAATGCAATCGACGGCCCGAGACCCGGGTCGTTGAAACTTTTCAAATTTTCTTCAAGCGTTACGGTATTAATTCTAAATTGGAGATGAACAAAAAAATTAATACGTCATGGTGTTCAGTATTTTTATTCTAATGCTTATACTTTATAATTAATAGAAGACTGTATTCTTATATTATATTGACAATTTAATTGACTTATCTGGCAATTAACTTTTTTATAAGTAAATCGCCATTATTATATCAATGCAATATATTAGAAACGTAAAATGTTTAATATACCGTGACTTAAGATAAATAATTTCAGCTAATTAGTTTTTTAAGTGTGTATTAATTTTGTGGTTTCATAAAAAAGGTTTGTTACGCATTGCTGTGTTCCCATTAGTCAGAGTAATGTTCGTTTAAGTGTCACGACTTGATTAATTTCTAAGCCTTCTGACGCCTAAACTACCTTCGTAATAACTAAACTAGACACGAACCCGGGCCCAATGAATAAATTAAAAACTAATTTCTTGACATACTTTGTATGAACCGGATTACCTTGCCCGTAATAGCATTAATATGGCTATTATAAAACTTTTAACAAGCTACTTTATAAATATTATTTATTTTTATAACATCGTTTTTATATAAAAGTTAGTAATTTTATTATAAAAGGTGTCCGAGAAAAACTTGTTGCTTCTAAATACTTTCGAGTCCCGTCACGGATTTCGGGGAATACTAATTTTTGAAAGATTTTACTCGCTTAACAGCCATTAAGAACATTGAGTTACACGAACATTGATCCAATTAGTACTTTATAAATTTATAATCAAGGCTTTCCGAAACGGATAATTAGTGTAAATATGATTATGGCGAGAGCAAAAGAATTCGACACGCAACAGTAGCGGGTTCGATAGCCGACAACCTCTAACGAAGGGCGACCAGTGTTTGAATTAAAGAATTATGAAGTTATTACCTTTAAAACCATGTAGAAATGTTAAAAAACATGTTTCATGTATTAAAATTTATGAAGTTAATTTTATTATTGTTTCTGCAAGTATAAAATCAAAGAGAGCACATAACAAATGGCACATCAACGTGTTGTGTCGTGTCGTACTAAGTGCTAGTGCTACAAACGACCTCGCGGTTGCGTGACTCAAACCCTCCTGGTATATAGAATTAGATTGCTAATAGATAGTTATCAGTCATTAATCAAAATGTCCAACTTTGTAAAACGATTCTCGGATACTTTGAAATCGCATAGCATCCACGTTTGTGGTGAGTTCAAACAAATGGCTAACTTCGGTGGCGTAGTGCTCGCTCTTATCCTTTGACAAAGAGTTGAAGATCTCACCTGTCCAGCGCACGACGTCAGACTACTGAGATCAGAGAGGCAGGCGCCGAATGTAGCCCCGGGATACACCCTTTGTGAAAGATTCCCAAAGCGGGCGAGAGTACACTTTGATGTCGAGCCCGCCGGGTAATTCGGAAAAACGTTATTTAATTAACTTTCGACTAGTTGGAGTAATCGTGTTACAAAGTGCCAGGTTAACGGTCAAGTCTTTGAACCTGTGCGGGAGCGAACACCGGCCACTTGATTTTTACACCAAACGAGCACAATAAAGGCGCTGTCATTTGCAGGTGTTTTCCAATTAACATGACGCCTTTGACCAGCACCCTTACAAACCGGGGCTTTGTTTTGTAGTTTACAAAATACATTTAATAAATATCAACAAAGGCTTTCAAATTTGCTCCCGGAGGCGTTTTAATAAAATACCTATTGACCCTAATTGAATTATACCAATAAATGTTATAATAGTCCTCTAAAGCGTTTCCATTAATAGGAATGAGCAATAGTTTTGAGTTGCCTAAGTAAGTTTGGGGATATTTGAATTGGATAACAGAGCATTTTGTGAGAGCGCCGTAAGCAAGCGTCGCACTATTCCAGCCTGGCCCGCGGCGGTCGGACGTTGGTCGCCTCTACCAGATAATTAACTCTATAAACTATTCCTGCTAGAAGTGCTGCAATTATAAATCGTCAAAGCTTTTATAAACATCGTTAGGGCTATTTCGAAATTTATTTAATATAATTGAGTGAAAGAACGCTGGCAGGTACGGTTTAGTTAATAAAATGTGGTCGGTGCATTATAATGGTGTCCGAAGTTTCCGCGTTCCGAGCGAATGAATTGCTCATATAAACAAAGAGAAGTTTGTGCTGTTCAATGAACAGCTTAATTGCGTTTCTTCATTACTCCCACGCCCCTCACACATCTCACTGTGGAATTAATACATTAAGGTTTTTTAAAACAGATAAGTGCTCTTTAATAACGCTCTTTGAAATTAAAATTATTTCAATGTTTTATCAAACATAATGTTTTATAATACAAATGTAAGACGTTTCAATCTCTAGTATTGTCAGGTTTTTACTATATTCCTGGAATAACAATGTTGTAAATGGGTTAGTAATCCGCAAAATAGTCCTCTACGCTCGTTTTCTTGGAGTGTTGCTGTAATTTGGTCCCTATTTCTATTGGGGTAAGAGCTTTGACAGCGAGCATTTAACAGATGCAAATGATTTGTTCACTCTCCCTAGTCTCCATCCGTCAGTTTCGTTTATGATTCTTGAATTTTTAAAATCACTGAAAGGACATGAATTTTGTATACATCATAATTAAAAAATGTTACAGTTTTTATTAAAATTATACATACAAAACGTATGTGATTTTCTTCGCGCAATTTCTCCATTAATATATATGTATATACGTATCTACATATAAATTTCAATAAGTATATAATATTATCATTATACTTTATATTTAAACTGTAAATATATAAATAATGATTAAAAACAGAAAATCTAAACGCATAAGAAGGATAAAAGTAAAAGGTTATTATTAATTTGCAGATAATGTGATTCTTGTTGAACTATTTCTTTAAAGGGAACCATTAAAACGCATATGAACATCATAAAAACGTGTTCACTTTAATTAAATCTAATTACTCATGTCCGTTTTATTATAGCATATTGCTACCGGAATTAATTAAATATTTTACGTGTTGGGTGCTTTAGTCACGGATAATAAATGTCTCGAAATTGCTTGACCAAAAATTCATATCTGTTTTTGCTATTATCGTATCATAGAAAGTAATATAAGTAACGTCACTTGTTGTTTCATTAAAAACAGCCAGTGTCATTTATATGAAACAATGAAATTTTAATATAACAGAATCGAGTGGTCGCGTCTTATGTGATTTTATCAAAATATGGTTACATTTTTTTATTTGGGAATAAAATGTATGCTCTCATTTTTGCTTTAGTGGGTTTTTGATGACGAAATGAAGCCATTAATTATACAAAAAAATGACAAAAATATCTTCAGTTTTTTTTTAAGTATCGTTGAAAAATATAATTAATAATATATTTTAAGTCCCATTTGGAGTTATATTACATTTTTATACCGTTACGTTACGGATATGATTTTAAATATGCAAAAATATGACTAAAGCAGAGTTCACTAAAAATAACGGAATTGAGAATAAAGATAAGTGTGGGTTAAAATAAAAGGGAGTGGTTTTATACATGAAAGTTGGTTTATTTGTAAAAAAAAAAAACATCCTTAAACTGTTTAACGTTTCATTAACGAGTTACTAGGGATGTTATTCTAAATTTTCTAAGATTTGAAGCAGTTAACTGTATTTAGAATAATACGTATATCAGATTTTGCTAAGGTTACGTTTTAAGGGGGAAAACGACAGAGAAAAGATACTGTACTCTCTTAAAGATATCGCGACATCATTAAAACATCGATATAGGTCATTACAACATATAAAAAATTAACAGTGAACAAAACCTACATCGGATAAGATTTTAATATGATTCATTCATGACATATTCAATAATGCATACGGAATAGATTATCCTGAATGAACCAAGTAGAAATCCACTCGTATTGTGTTTAAATAATAACCAATTGTAAATGTAATAGATACCTAATTTTATCTAACTATACACTAAGTCTGCCACGAGAAGCATTGGTATAGTATTTAATGAAATTAATTATTTGTTTAAACATTTTCTATCCAATGTTTTATATAACATTATATCTAATATTATAGATACATTTAACACTTTTAAATTAATTTATATAATCATGTTTATTTTAAGTACCAATTAAAAAGTCTGGCCTTGAGTCGAGGACGTTAAGAGACAAGATAATATCAGTATCAGATTTCTCAACGGTTTCAAGTTAAAAAAATCAGATTGAATACAAAGTAGATGTCCTTGGGATGGGTTGAAAAATGTGCTGATTACGTATATTTGATCTTTAGAACTTATTAGTATATACTATATAGTTATATTAAAGTTATTTAGTGCTAATAATCTCGAGTCTTTGGGGTTAATTTCGATACAAGATGTATATCCTTTCTTACTCTTCTACCTGACAATTTTCCCAGCCTTCGCCAGGGTCTGCCTTGCATGTTGTGAATAGTTTTGGCTAATGGTTTTTACGACCGGCCACCTGCCTGACATCAACCCTCTTTGGGAATGCATTAATCAGTGATGTCTAAATACTCTTAGAAAGTACATATGATTCGGAAAAATCACATTGGTACTTGCCCGGATCGAACCCGCGCCCTCACGTATCTAACCACTTTTAACCACTAGGCCACCACTGACTTTGTGTATACCCTTACTATTACAAGTATATATATTATTATACGCTGCATGTGAGTTTATCGATTAGTATACAATTTGTTTAATTTAGAATGAAAATGATACATTATTCGAATCGGTGACTTGTATCTCAGATATTGGATAGGTCAGATTTTAAGCCGTTTTTTAAGCTTAATATTTAAAAACCCCATTGCACGTCAACAAATAAAGACTGATTAACCAAAATAATGTTTTCAATGAATTGTTATCGTCCCAAAAATAGTATAATCAGCATTGTTTTTGTTTTTCATTAATACTAGACACATTTAGTCCATTATATCAAACATTATTGTATTCAAACAAAGTTAATGATCGCCCGGAGCTGGACGGTCTTTGTCTTAATCCTAAGAAACAGATCAAGTTTATCTCTATATAACTAATCAAACAAATATAATTAACTCCATTATAAAACAAACAACGCCGTATGTTTTGTATATTTCACGATTATAACGGTCATTATATCTCAATCCAATCAGCGTATCTATTTCAATTTATTGATTAATCAGATAATTGTGACACAAATTGCAATTAGAATGAATGAAATCATTACAGTTGTTAGTGTTCAGATATTAATTGAATTTTCGAAATGATAACATTATATTAATTAATGTTCCGTTTGGATATTATTTTGAATTGTGTAATTAATGATGTTAACATTTTGTGCCGTCGATTATTCAATTAGATAAATTTAGATATTTTTTTTATAATAAGACTAAGGTTTAAGCTCATACTCATATAATATTGTTTGTATGTATTATGTTAAGGTAATCTCACCTCTTCATAGTCTCTGTGAGAGTAATGCGCGGGCGCGGGCGGGGCCGGCGCGTGCGCAGCCAACGCTCATTCGCGCGAGCGCCGCGGGCGTCCCACCTTGCCCTTGCGCACCGGCGCGCCGGTCGTCGCCGCGTTCGCGTTCTTCATCAGCTTCTGCCAATCCTGCTCGCAGACTAGTGACCCCGCTAACATGTAGTACCTATGAAATTATTAACAATATTTACAGCTATATCCACATATTGCATTTTACTTTGCTATGTTCTATTTGGAGTAAGACAGGTTCAGTGATGTTTACTCTAAAGATGCCCATATGTATAATTAAGTGATAATGAAGAATATTTTTTATAGTTTGTATTAGAGCGTAAATCTATTAATACATGCCATTAAAATAGCATTATGTACATTTTTCTTGTACGTGAAGGTTTTAAAGTTCTATTATTGATTTATGTTGGTATCAATGTTACAAGCACAAATCGTCCGTTCATAATTTGTCTCAAATAATACTTTGCTGTATGTTAATAGTTTTGCTGTTAGTTTGTTCAGTAGATGATCTTACCTGTCGCCTTGCATGAGGTGTGACCCGCATTTGGAGCAGGCGAAGCACTTTATGTGGAAGACGTGAAGGGGTTGTTGAGGAGCGTTCGTTCTCATCACAAATTCACTTGCGGGGATGGCCTGACCGCACGCTGCACACGCACCGCTTGAACCGAACATTCTGGAACAATACATAAAAATACAATTATTATTAGATCATTAACAAAAATATACATACATATAAAGATAAATTTTCATCCTCATATCATACAATGGAAAGCAATTTGCCATTTATTAAGAGAAAACACTAGGATACACTTACACGGCTATTATAAAATAATTTAAGAATCCAAGTAACAGCGATTACAGATCGTTAAGTTTTGACAAATGGGTAATAAAGTAAAATAATGACATCGATAATAAATCAATGAGGGCTACGGTCAAAAACACGTGTTTGTTTTATATGGGTTTGATTAATTGTCTATAAAGTATAAAACCGTTTTATTATGTATTCCGTTAATTTGTGCTTTAAATGTATGAACCTCGATTGTTTTTAAGACGTTAACTTTGAATCATTTGGTTTTAAACTTCCTTTTCTTGGAACAGTTGTTTCATGACTTGTTAAATTACTTGCAATTTTATGCAAGAATGGAATGCGTTGTTTGTAGCCTTTAGTAAAAAACAATTGAAGCTGATAGTTGTGTAAGACTGTTTGAAGTGAATTAACATGGTATTAGATCCAGGGGATAATGAATTTATAAAGATATGGTTAGAAAGTAATTGTTACCATTTTATAAGGTAAACTATCTGACAGCGAAAAACTCTTATATTTTAGTAAAATATTTCAGATGCACTACGTATGTAGTTCCTATCAATACAGAATTCACATTCAAAATACTCGGTATTCATAAATAAATTAAATGGGAATGTTATGTCTATAACAAAGCCTGTATGTGGCAGGAAATATATGTCCTTTTCGTTATTTTAAAAATGACTTTCATAAAATGAGCACCAGCTGCAAAGTTAAAAGTTTAAGATAAAAACAATTAATCGCTATTTGTATTTATAACATGCGTGTGAAAACATTGTTTTCAAAACGCATTTTTTTTATAACGCGGCATTGTCATGAATTGCCTTGAAATCGTCTCATTTTATCATTAACTATTGCCATTGTACAAATTGATTACAACTAAGTAGAATGCAAGTCCATCGATTTATTTGTAATATTAAACATTCTGAGGTTCTCTGTATAAATCTATTCCGTTAAATACACCGTTATAGTATTACTGAAACGCTACCGGGCTATTAATGTTCGCTGCAACTACTCTGTAATAGAAATGTCTAATTAATTTAACTGCATCGATATCAGGATATTCGCCTGTAGCGGAGCAAACAATTTAGATCAAGTCGCTCGCTAGCTATGACCCCTTGTTACAGCTGTTTCGTTTAATGGTCTCATTTAATACTTAATGAGCAATTATTGCAATGGCTATTAGCGTCGCGGACGAGCCCGTATTATTTATAACCGGAATGAATATTAATAAATCGCAACAATCTGTTCGAAAGCAATCAAAATTTAATTACCTGCGCGTCCCTGTCCGTAATAATTCGAGGCAAACATCGCTAAAAGATAAATTTGAAAGTCTTAAAAGATAAATTTGCTTCAATCACTCGCGGCAAATAGGGTTTCGTTTCATTTACTCCGGTAAGAGCGTTTTCAATTAAGGAACGCCCGACAAACAGTAGGTATCGGCGTATGAAGGTAAAATTAATTAAACCGAGCCAAGACAAACATGTACGGATCTATTTGTGTAGGACGATCGCGAGTGAGTTATCAATAAAAATATAGGGACGTGATTCAAGCAAACTATTATGTCTTTCATTGAAATTTATTGTCCTCACAAAAGATGTTATCTATAGTATATTTAATGGTCTAGGTCAATAGGACGGAGAGACTTTATTGACCGCTGTATGTCAATTATTATTTCAAACCCATTTGTCAAGATTTAAACATCAGTTCAAAGTTAAAGACGACAGTCAAGGCTGCTTTAGAGTGAGTTTCAGAAAAAGTGATTTATGGAAATTTTCTCTTTAAGTATCCTTTTAATGTGACATACTTTCATTCATTTAATATATAACTTCAGATACTATTCATGTGTCCTTTTTATGTTCATAACTTCAAGGGTTATTGAACGATTTTAATCAACGTGAAAGTCAAAATTACAAGAAACTTAAAGGACTTTTAGATTACTTATTACCCTCATACGAATGTGTGTTAGGAGTTTATTAGAATTCGAAATCAGAACTAACTTTTAGGTTTCCTTTCAAACTGATATTAATTAAGACGTGTGTTTAATGAGGAAGTTCGGTCCCGTACTGGCTGCTACTCCTAGAGCCGAAGTTTATTTACCATCGTTACGTGTAAAATTGAATACGTCGCAGAATCCTCATTAATTTAAGATGAAGACTGTATCTTGACATGTTATTTTATTCATTACTGAAATGTCTCCACTCTGAATATACACGTGTCGAGTTTGGATTGTTATAAGGAACATAATTTAAAAGCTCTCGGGAAGATCATTAGTGGAGAGGGAAGTAGGGACAGGTGAGCTGAACATTTTATGCAAAACACCTAAACCTTTAATGCGACTCGCGAATGTAAAGAGAACTCTTCGCTTACATATTTAATAGTTGTCTTGGAATATCACAATAACGTTTATGATATACTATTCTATTTACTCTTAAGCCATTTAATGGACAAAGTTGTCACAGCCTACTTACAGTGTTCTTAATAAATACGCTTCAAATTAAATAACAAATCAAATTAAAACTTTAAAATCCTTGCACCGTAAGCCGCTTACCAACTTAATGAGTAAAACTTTTGACGCGAGTTCATCCCTAGACAAGAAACAAATGCAAGGTAAGAGCAAATATGAAAATTAGTGCAAAAAGTGAGGAGATCAATTGTCCCGAATACCGGAACGGCTGACAGCGAACGGGAGCTAACTTGTTGCTTCGTTTCGCATTTGATGCTAAGACGGTATTAAGTTATACTTCATCAATGACTGATGGTTTTATTACACACTAAATTGTAATCAACTAATTGTTTAGTAATTTAATTATTATTTATTTTACGTCATTATGTTTGTTTCTATGTATTTGCAGTTCCAAAACCAGAAGTTTGTCGTAATAAAGATCGTTTACATGCTGTATTAAAGCCGGAGAGTTATCGGATGTCGTTATAATCACAATGCATGTTAGTGAGGTGGTGTATCAAGTTAGCACGTCGTTAGCAAGAAACTCGTTAGCGGCGCGTGGCGTCGACAAGCCAAGAATTTGCTAATGACGCGTGCTTGCAAGACGCGACCGATACACTCATACTGTACCCGAATACTAAAAGCATATCGACTTTGGGACGCGAATATTTATTATTATTGATAGCCATTGATTTAGATTAATATGACATATTAATAGACATTTTCTTATATTAAGAAATATATATGAAATTTAATTGCTAGGCCATAAAGAAGAGTAACTAGTTTATTTAAATATTATTTTTACGCTTATTGTATTCCATATGGTTGAAGAATAAATATTACAATATTAATTTTGATCTCAGTACATTTTTTAAAATTCTTTCAGGATATAAAAAAGTAAAGAAACCTGAATTGAAATGTCTAAAAACTTTTAACACGATTCGATACAATAATAGTTATACAAATAAAGTAAAAAGAGGAGTCTATGTATGAAGTTTAGCTTTTCATTAAAAATTATAAAGTGAACTGCTGTTAAAGGTACTTGTTAGTAACTATCTTAATTTCCATATGTAGAACGCTGTTAGAGAGACGATGAGCTAGATAAAATTAGATAAAATATATAGACTATTAAAAGATAATAAATATTGAAGTTCGTTTTAAAAAACTAAAGAGAACGAAGTAGGAGGTAAGAGCTAGCTAATATTTTTAAACTATAAAATAAAGAAGTACCTACCTAAATTTAAATAAATTAATTGAGCCCAAAAGACATATATTAAAAAACATAAATAGTATAAAATTAAAACATCATAATTAATAAAATCAAAATTAATATTGAAAATGAAATGAACTAATTAATCTTAAATTCATCAACTTCGATCAAACCTAAGTGTACCTAACTTAAGAAAAATCTTAAGTACTGGTCCCCAATATATATTCAATATCTAACCCAAATATTTTATATTGTAAAAAATAATATCTATATTTTATTAGTACACTTCATAATTATAATATCAATCCATCATGAATGAATTACTGTAATCATTTAATTTGTTTGTTACTCGGAACATATAATCACAATACCGACTAATAACACAAACGAAAACGTAAAAAAATAGTTTTTTACGTACATTAAGTCATAGCAGTGAAGCAATCTCGTATTCAAATTGACACAGGTAGTAAAACAACAGAGCCTCCGGACTAAGTTCCATAAACTCGTTTCCAACTCCCCTCTACACACTGTATCGGCGATTTTTAATTAAGTCCCTAGCGAGCATCGAGCGAGCAAAGTAACACCATCAATTCATTATCCTAAACTCCGGCCCGATTGTTCCTCGCTCGCTACTTACGCAAACTTTCATTTTAATCAAGCGTTTAATTAAAAATTATCCGAGAAAAACAAAATAAGCCCGTTAGGGCGGTACGAAACTAATTAAGGCGCATACGATGAGCCGACAACAGCGGTGAGGTGAGCGTCCTTTAATTAAACGCCTTGTTCTACTCCAGTGGCCGCTTAGCGAACTATTACTAGCGGAAAAACCTTACAAGTGTAAGGGGGCTGTGTTACACCCCCGATCACACTATTAATGTAACTTTCGGCAATTGTATAATAAACGTCATTTAAACCTCACCAAGTATATTATTGTTCCAGGTGTTTCAATTACGTTATAAGTATATTTACTTATATTAATAGGTTGACACGTCATGATTTAATACAAGCACAAGTTACAGGCAGACCGTACCTAAAACCGATATCTCCAAATAAAGCAGAACCTCCTTGGAGCAGACGCAAAACTTTTCTAATTAATGTTAATTTATCAATTAACTTGCGCTAAGAAATAATTATCTCAGTATTACGATCCCTGACTTTATTAATAAACTTCCACTAATCAATCTTATGAAGTAGAGCTGTGTACATCTAACAGGTATAGTTAGAACGGTTTGAATATAAATATATTGAATTATATAAATATTACGAGGAGTCGTGAATGTATAATAAAGCTATAGGACTACTCGTTAACCTTACTCTCATACATTTATCTTAGCGTGAGAAACGCATCGTTTTTTATTTAAAAAACGTCATCCAAGTGATTTTAATATACCTAATTATGCTGACAAAAAATACACGAAAGCTTATTTTAATAGAGAACTAGTTTTTTTATTGCTTACAAATTTAAATGGATTATTAATTTATACATTAAACATTTGAAATGCTTTTGAATTTATAATTCGCCGTAGGTTTAAGTTTAATTTATTGCTGTTATATTTATTAAGAATAAACCGGTCTATAAGATCTTGTCGCTCATGATGTTTTAAAGATAAGCACAGCATCTTAACTTTTAATTTATTTGTAATGAATCTCATTCTTTAGAGTATTTAGTATTTAATTGTTTAAACTTATTATATACCTACTGGAATTATATATTAAAAATATATATCTATTGCCTTTTATTTAGACGTTAAATGTAAAGTAAAAAAATTAACGAAATTCCAAACCGCTAATAAAAAAATAAAACTAAAAATAAACAGTAATTTCAAAAAGTGGTCAAGCTAGTTCTTGTGATAGAAATTCAAAAATGTTATAAAAAACACGGACGTTATAAATGTCATTGACCTCTCAGTAACAATCCTTGTACAGGAAATAAGAATTATAAACGACCACAAATTCATTATTTGAATGACATTTAATGAAGGTAACAAGCACCGGTCAAACACATCAGATTTAATTGGCCGCGAGCGTGTGTATTAATTACATCAATTATCTGAAACATTCATAAATAATAATAATTTATTAGGGTAACATTTGTCAAAGCCACGCTCACACGATGAGCTAATCGACTATCACCGCTAATTGCCCCCGTCCCCTTTGGGGGGTACGCTCTGCCCCGCGCCACGCACCACCGAGAGCCCCGTCACCTCTCGGCCCCAACCCGCAACCCACCCACTGCTAACTAATTAGATAAGTTTGCAAGTTCGCTGTACTTCTGGTGCCCCGCTCTACCGGTAAACATCAATCTTTTTAATTAAACATTTTTGACGCTGCAACACGATTAGCAATCGAATACGTTTGTTATGCTAATATTTAAAACTATATTCCTTCAACACTAAAGTAAACTAATGTGTATCGCTTCTTTTTATTGTGTATTTCTAATTAAGACGTAAATAAAGTCGAACCGTTACGCCACAATACGTTATTGCCTCGGAACTGGGGATATACATATAATAAAATGAATACGTTATGGCGGCAATTAATTAGTGTTTTTTGATGTATTATATATCTCGAAGCATTTATTTAATATTATCGTTGTTGAATTGGCATAAACAACACTTAAATCATTTCTTATTGATAATATTATAATCAAAAATTTATGATTGTCGTTTTTAAATTATGTGTAAATCGAGAATTTGATAGATAAATCTTTATCTACTATACTAATTGTGGTACTATATAATTAGTATAATTAAAAACGTTACAATTCACAGTTTACGAATACATTGCTCGATATGTCTGGTTAGACAAACGTGGAGATTTTATGGAGGAGAGTTGGACAATATATCAAGAGTTACAATAGCTCATTGTCCGTTCCTTGGTCTTGATTAAATAAATAAAAGGGTGCCGATCCCAGACGCCCGCAGATCTTATCACACGTCTCTCGACATTTACAAAGCCACATGCTAAATTGACCTCTCACTCGATCGATATAAGGTCTGATTATCAGTCTATTTTAAATATCTAATCTGTACCTTTTTCAGCACGAGTTGGATCTTTATTTCGATTGTTTTGAGTGTCGAATGCCGTTCACGTCTCGTTAGTCTGTATGAGTAAGATGGATGGCTGTGCTGACACTGTATCAACATCTTTCATCGTCTCGTCGAAGCTTGTTCCTTTATAATTGATAACACCACACCCCGGTCCTCGTACGTCAATCGACTTAGTCATGTCTAGTTTACTACAACATATTAATGGAGGGGTTTTAATCAAATGTTTTTTTAGTTTTCAACCGGTAAACGGTATTAATACGCATATTTATGTTTTTTATTTTATAACACATACGAATTTTATTTTGTATACATAATATATATGAATACCTAGTTCATTAATAAAACAAGTAAAAAAGATCCTCACAATAATTTAAGCAAAAAGGTTTTAATACAAATCAAAACTTTAAAATTGTTCATTTTTAATCGAGATATTTTTGGTGCTGGTCATCAATTTTTAGATTGTTCTATAATTCTGTGTTGTATGGTATAGATATAAATGCTACGACAATGTCCATAAAAGTTGGTAATTGAGTTTCGGGGGCGATAAATGCTTAAAAGCCGTTCCACAGTGTCTTAGGGATTTGTTATTTAGCGCCATCTCGTAATATATTCAGATGATAATTAGATAAAATCAACTAATCTTGTCCCTCAAGGTGATCGTATTTATATATAATCTTATTAAAAAAACAGAATTTATATTATTAATAAATTTTTGCTGACAATATTAAAAGAGAAACTTATTTAAAATATTTATACATAATATAAAAACAATTCATATTTATTTAAACCATAGTTAATTAGATCATTGCTTAAATGAATAGAAAAAAAATTAAATGAAAATATTTTTTTTCGGAAATCTTAGTACGTAGTTTTTTTTACAAAAATAAAGCACGCGTAGTATATCCGAAAAATATTAGTTTCATTTAAATGAATAAAACTAGCGAGAGTCTTAGATCTCATTATTAGAAAAAAAATTGTCATCAAGACATCTTTGAAGATTTATTTAACATGTCTTAGCCATAGCCATATATGATCGACCTTGACCCGAAATGTTGAGTTTAAATTCGCATATTAACAATACTACATATTAAGTTTTTCTATACACTAATCAACTCATTATTTATCGATAAGATTACTTATTAGTTAGTCATACAAAATATAATAGCAGTATCGTATTTTTATACTATGTCCATGATTTATAATGTATGATGAAAGGTTTGTGTAAAATTTTAATAACATGTAAATTAATTATGTCCATGCATCGTTACTGTTAGGATGCAGGACCAGTAATTGCTCTTACAACATGTTCACAGGTGCACCCTCTTGCGGCTAAAATCGATACCAATTTAATATTTCTTCCGAGGCGAATCGATTTATCACAATGCCATTAAATCATTCGACCTTTATTGTTATTCAAAAGTAATTATAATTTATTTGCATCGGGCGGAGGCTTTTTTTATTTAAGAAAATATAATTATGAAATTGCAATTATTATATTGTTGGTTAGATTTTTAATGTACATATGTTTTGAAAGTACCAAAGATATTTTATGTTTTTAAATAAACACAACATGTAAGATGTCTTAAAGCTAGTATAATTGTTCCGAACATAAACAACAGTTAAACCACGTCTGTTCGTTAGTAACATTTTAAGTGTAAATGTTAAATCTTATTGGAAAATGTTTAAGGGCTAACGTTTATACAATCTGTACTGTATCTGAGCACGAAACTCATTTTTCAACTTCATAAATTATCAGCCGATATCTGTACCTTAATGAGGTTGTAAACAACAGTCTAATTAAACTCGTTAATCGCAAAACTCAAACGGTTACCGCTTTTAAAACAAAACCTCGCAATTTTCAAACGACGACCGCGTAAATAGCCTTCGTTATATCTGGCCGGCGATCTCGGCTCATTACCTCCCCCCGCCCCTAATTAGACACCCCCCAGCGATGTCGGGATTGTTTCCTAATAATTCCTTAATTTCAATCCATATTTTATATTCTAGTATAATTTAACAATCAATAAAATGTATTAAAAAGAATAAACATCTATTATCACATAAAATACTTGAACTATAAAGTCAACGTGAAAATAGTTATTTGCTTGTGATTTATACATATTAAAATATCGTATATTTGGATCTTAAAATGTACTTGCCATCTGTCGCTTGAACGAATTAACACGTTCATGTGAAATATCAATAGCGTTTGAAAAGTGAGCCTTCGAAGTTAGGCACATAGTTTGACAAATATATAACATATGATATAGATACATTATTTAATAAGAAAAAATATAAAAATATTACTTATATTAATATTGAGTTAAATATATTTTTTATTATAAATAATGTAATTAAATGTTAATGCAATTAAAGTAAATCCACATACTTCCTTAAATTACAAAAGCGTGTTATCTTTTCTGCCGACTGTAGCCACGGTCGCGAGACACAAAAGAGTTTTATCGCTTTCCTCTTCATAATAGACGTCCCGTCGACATCATTAACGTATTGGAGTTAGCCGCTCTGTTATTCGCTAATATGACAACAACACAAAAAAAAACTGGCCACAAATGGGGCACCATCTTTTCGGTTAAGGCGTGCGACGCACTGAACTAAAGATCTCTGTATTATTAGGACGGTTATTGTTAATTGTTCTATTAACAATAAAACAATAAAAACTTTTTGGGTGTATTAATTTTTACATATTTATGTTTAGGATATGACGCTAGACTTAAATGAAGAAAATGTTAATAATAACAGTATGACCGAAATGAAATAATTGCTGTATTGATTTTCTGTAATGTATATACGTATATAAGTCTTGTATATAAAATTGAAATCTATTATTGAATCTAAGTTGAGTGTGCTCCGGGCGAGCAGGGAGTATTCTAATAGCGCGTTAGCGTGCCCCGTTTTTGCGTTAACGAACAGGTTGCGTTAAGACGTCGGATCGAGTCCGACTTGGAATTTCGCCTCATTAAAAGTTGTGACCTGCCGAGGCAATTTAGGCACGCGACTTCGACTGCTACTTATTAACGAACTGACTTCGCACTATCACTAAGTATTTGGCAGACTCCATCGCGAGACGTCAACTCCTTTCTAAACGGGGAGCGTTGATTGTTAAAAGTTAGTACACTCGCTTATTTTGTAATGGCAATTTTAAATGATCACATATTCCTTTGAGCTATATTAATGTATGAATGTTCTGTTGTTTGTTATTGAAGTGTTCGTAATTTTAAAAGCTTCATATGATCGATGGTTTTGAATGGTGAGGATGTAAAGTGATATATCAAGTCGAGATACCGTTATCCGTTTTCAATGGACACAAGCGTATAATCCTAATTAGTAAGTGAAGCATGAAGCTAGCAGGCGCTGGCCGGTCACCAGACGGATCTATTTCGAACTTTCTAATACGTAGTTCATCAACAAATTCATTATGTCGTAAAGAAGCGTGCGCGAGACCTAAATATCTTGGGGCTCGTAAAAGCGCTCGTAAAGACGTTTGTTTACTAATTCGAGTGGGGCAGGTGGGGCAAGGGATGCTGCGAATAATAGCTCCACTAATACACTATGACTTTAAAAAATTTCTTTTTTCTTCTTAATATCAGGTAGGAGTTATGAAAATGTTATTTTTATTATGTAAAACAAAATAATTTATCTGATTATTGTTGTGTCGTATACCACATTTCATATAAGTAGTAGTAGCGCTACTTATTCCAGTAACAGTCAGGGCGCTGTGATGTGAGGTTAACACATGAGGTTAATTAAGATCAGAGGCGGATCTATAACTAGTTACCGCTCAACTTTACCAACTCCCCTAATTGATACGATTTGATCGTCATCGCAACCACACTGCCGCTGCTAATCAAATTTGTTTCGTTAATTCACTAATGCCAATATAATGCGGCGAAGTAATAGTGTGTCACTATATTTTAAATGAGTTCATTAAAAGAATTTGACATTATTTTAATGATAAGGCAGACAGAAAAATTTAACTACTGAAAATATGTACATAAAGACTAATTTATAAAGTAAATGGGTGTTCATTATTATCTAATAATATTAAAATAATAATTTAGATAATGGAAGCAATAACATTAATAAATAAATTTAAATATAGACTCGATGTATATTTGTAATGTACTTATTTCGTATACAGGATCGTTCAGCCGAACATCGATATAAAAATAAAAAATTGAGAGAAATGAAAAGCTGAAACAGAATTTGTAAACAGATTTTAACAGCTGTCAGTAGTTGTCCGTTCCTGGTTGTTACAAAATTATCTTTGTATCAAAAAATCTGGACGAATGACAAATTAAAATCTTCACTAACTGAATCCCCGCTTGTATGATTAAAAATTCCTTTGACAGTGGTGGCTATCGAATAATGATTTGTGTACGTCACGCCGGCTTCCGCTGTCATACTTGCGCCAAATTTTCACTATTTTTCGCCATCTGTTTTTTTCTATTTTCCGCCAGCCGGACGCTGGGCACTGCGTTTATTTATTAACAAAATTCGTCTACCTAACACGTCTCGTAGGTATGACGGTCTGTGTAACAATGCAATAGAGTTCCAGATGCTATGCCTCGTTGTTTCTGTGTTCGGCCGTTTTTCAGCGAGCGGGCACCGTTTACGAGGCTGCATGGGCGCGACGCAGCAATGCGCTCCACCCATATCAATTTCGAATAGGTTTCCTATCCTATTCGGCCAGTTCGGGGAGATTGCGTTTTGATCGTTTTGTGTGAAAAACTGTTGCCCTAAATTAAACGCTTTAATAATAGAATAGAAATAAAACCGTCGCTCGCGTCTGTTGACGGAACCATCGGCTTGTAAAAATGGAACCGATCGCGTACGTTCCGTTGTCATTTAATATTTTATGAATTAGTCGTTCGTGAGTTTTATGTAAAGGGTACGCCGACCGCGTATGGCCGACTGCATCAATTCAAAGTATCATCAATTACAAACAAGTTCCAATTAGAGATAGTGCAGTTACAAATCAAATTGAACCGAGAGTCCTGTGCGAGTCGTTCACTAATTAGAGCTGCGGGCGATGTGCCTCCTGTGAACTAATCAGGTGGCTAAATAATGTAGTCGTGACGGCGTCGTTAGCGCTCGTGAGACAGACGTTATTAATTAACATCACTCTCCCTGCACACTCGCCTTCCAACCCCCTCGCCACCCCACAGACCCCCGTCCTGCCCTGTCGTCTGCGTTTAGGATACTATATACACAAATTATTTCTAATTACCGGAAGCACATTATAGATTATTACTAATACTGTGTACCAATAAAGGATACATTAATTATTCGAAACTTCCATTCCATTTAAATTAATAATTTTCTTTCCAAAACAGTTACTGTCATATTTCTATGTATATTTATGAAAGTCTTAATATTTTCCTATTCTAAATGATATTCAATAATATAAGTTTCCACAAGTCAAAGCACGTTATTATAATCTAACGTACGGATGACCGCTGCCATTACACCGTAAGACAATTTCCAATTATGAAGATGGAGTCAATTTATACAACAAAGAGACGCGACATGATTGGTTTGTCTGGCGAATTTCTCGTGGCTTTCTACACAAGAGATGCAGCCTCCAGCCGCCTAGGAACATGTCCGGTATCTTACGTATATTGTCGTGACAAATACTCTTATGATTCTATAATTAAAAATATTTTACTAAACAATGAATAAGTACATTAATATTTTAATTCACGATAAAAAAAAATCGTCTTTTTTGTAGCAACTATAAAAAAATTAAGAGTATAATATGTAAACATTACGAGAATATAAATTTAACATGTGAGGAAAAAAAAAGATTACATGAGCATTAAAAAGATAATGTTCGTTTGCTATATTAATTAAGAGAAGTAATAAAAAACACCAATGAAAAGCCGCCTCCGGTTCTATCATTTGATAAACGAATTAATTGAATCGGCTTGATGTACATTAAAGGATTTTCATAGGCCACTAGGAAGTTGTATCGAATTAGTATCAGTAACAAACATCTCATAAATATGGATCGGTCTATAGCTGTTGGTAACCGATTATGTGCATTCTGATTTACGGTTTTGTCCATTTCACGTCGCTGCCAGAAGCGCTTTACTACAGCTTTCAATAATTATCCTGCTTGGAAATGGTACATATTTAACCCGATATTGAAACAAATTAATAGAAAATAATACGTAAGTAAGAATTATATAAGATTCAATGTTGATTAGTATTGCTTATTAATTCAAAAGTTTCACTAATTGTGTTTCGAATCTAAGCGATGTGAAGAACAAGAGGACTAATGTTCACGCATCGAAAGTTATCCAAAGAGCAAGTTTGCATGACCAAAGTGGATATCAGTAATAGAGTTCTGGACATAGATTGGTCAGGCGCTGTTTAGATCCTGCGCTGCAACAGACAAAGAGACAAACGAAATTAATTGAGGTCATGCGCCAGCGGCGTAATCCAATCGTTGCAGGCTGTCTGCGAGCCTTTTACACGACCAGCAAGAAACTCGCACTAACTTTACGACCGCAGACAATTTGTACGCCATACGGATTTACGACCACAACCGATATTCAATACAACGATATTAATATGACGGATGTATGTTTTGTTTTGTTTTTTTTGTAATATGCATTTCATTTAACGTCGCATACAACTGTCGCTAATCCATATTGGTTCCGGGCACTTTGTATTTCTGAATAATATTGCGCCGTATACAACCCTTTGGCTCCTCTACGAGTTTGTCGACATCAATTTATGTACAATGTCAATTTGCACAAGAGAAACGTTCCCGGACGCAGCGCCTCATTAGAGGCGAGCGGTTGCAATTAAACTGTGCGTCTTTTGCGCGTTAACGAACGGCTAAATTGGAGGCCCACCCATCCTCAACACGTGCTTACGTTAAAAAATATATATTAATATTACTATTGACTTATCATTTGGTTCAGGTGATCATTTTATATTGACATTAATAGACACTCCTACCCGGTTATAAAAGACCATCACAATCGATCACAGCCAGGAGCTCTTCATGTACAAATAGTTGTTTCGTGCAAAGTTTGGCCTTAATTTCCAATATATTCAAAAAATAAGTTTACTACGTGTACTAAAGTCATTGAACTTTTGACAAATGAGTTTGAATTTTAAAGGGACTTAAATATATTATGTTTGTATGGAGTAATTTAAAAAGCCACGCGATGTTTATTTATATATAGTGTTGTGGCTATAGTTACATTGAAATATATAGGTACTATACATTTTTCTGTTATTATAATGGGAAGGTCACGTCCATAGTCGAGGAGTTTATATTTCATAATTTTTTCTCTATATTATTATTATTTTTAAAATATTCACAGGAAAGTTAATTGCTAGGAGCGAAAAACATCTAGTCGATTCAAAGCCCGTAACAAATGCATATATAAAAACATTTCAACTGATAACCATGATTATAAAATCATATCAAAAGAAGCGTATAAAGTGCTAACAATTTATTCGAATGATAAAAATTTATTCACGAAATTCCACTACAAGTTGCAAATGTGAAGACGGTTAACAATGTGAAAGTGTGAGCGAGTAAGAAGTTGGTTTACGGTCTCGTTAGCGGCGGCTGATTGCCGATTGAGCAGCAATTGGCTTGATTGACGGAGCTCTAACGAACCCGCTTCAGCAGATGGACGTGCCGCTGCGATCTTTTAACTCCTAAATGTTTTAACGTTGACAGCCTAAATACGAACACGAATAATTGACAAGTGACGATCACTCGTTATATTGGCCACCAAATGAACTTTAATTGGTAAATTTATAAGATTTATAATAATATTATATGAATGGAAATAGTTTTATTTGCTATTTATTTTTAAATGAGCAGTATAAATAACTTTTTCATGAATATTATTTGTGGTCTAATTATCGGAGATGGAAGTAAGTGTTAGATTTATTTATGTGTAAGTATATTAAAGTTTATTAAAAATAAACGTTAAAGTAGACAACCTAATTCTGTTTGCGACTCGTAGAGGTGCTACGTGCTACGAGTTTTCTGATTGCTCGGTATTTCAATCGAATAATTTAGTTCGATTGATGTAGTTGAATCTCCACGGACCTGGTTCATTTGTAGGCACGCGGCCATGACACGACGATTTACACGTTGCTCTTCATTCATTTATAACAGATGCTCGAATTTTTGTCATCAATATAACAGTCAGACTTAAAGTGAAATTGAACCATCAATTTCCGTGTTAACATAACTCCTGTTATAAAGTTCCTAATCAAATGTCGAGATATTTATGTTGTCACAGCAATCAGTATATTGAAACACCATGAGAGCGAGTACAAAGATGCCGCAACTAGAGATATCGGAACAAAAGGCGGTTGTTTGTGTGAGATAGCGTTAATTTCGTTAAGGAGTCTCAATCAGGGAAGACATGTAAGTAAAGTCGGCGGGCGGTCGCCGCGGGAGCGATTCAAGCGAATTACCGTACCTGGAGGCGCAGGGGCCGACTCGTTAGTTGTTGTTTGCCGAGTGACGCGGGTCAATCAGCAGAGACATGCACGGAACCGCACTTCTTCATCCCTCCCCCCCCCGTCCTCTCAACCCTCACCCCGCATCCCCCGCACCGCCCCGCTCGTTAGGCCGCGTCGTCTCTGTCAACTGTGAGACGAGCTTTATCGAATCTACGACGTAAACCCGCCGCGGTTGGCCCACTCTTCGTTCCCAGTTTGGTTCCAAACCGCCGGTAAACAAGGGAAATCAGGTTTAAACGAATCCATCATATATCCTTCATTAAGATAGATACAAATGAGGTTTTATCTGATTTAATTTGAGATATTCGTGTCTTATCTCATGTGTCGCTTCAATTAGAGCCGGTCCCACATTAGCAGCGTGGAGAAAATGGGAGCGTAATTATAACGAGAGACGGGAACCGCACGGGGTGGTGGACTTGGTTAGTTGAATTCCTTGCGTTTAGCTAATTAACGGAGAGGGCGGCTCGAGGCAGATGCGGTCCACGTGGAGGACGGAGCGGGGACGGGGCTTCATTTATATGAAAATATATTTACATGACTAATACTAACTAATATAACCAATAAAAGTATCTGTTCCATTTATTTGTAAGGCAGAGACAATTAAAAAGTCAGTATGCGGTAGGTACGGCATTATAGCAGGTAATTAGTGCCTGAACAAAATTTAAAGTAAAAAACTTGTTACGAACATTCTGAATTAGCGACGTAAAGTTTTTTGGACGATGGCGATTCAAACGAATCTGGAGATTCCTCTGGTCGGTTGCTGCGCGAGGCTGTGTTTTTGTCTCGATCACAGGTAGAAGTAACGCGACGGTTCAAAGCATTTTCATAACAATGCGCCAGCGGCTTTCTCGGATTCATTTTTTTTGGTGTTCAAAACGTTTGACAGACACGCTATTGTCATTGTTAGATAATGCACTAAAAAATTGCCTAATGAGAATGATCGAAAGAGATAAACCGCTTGCCATATTTGTTCAGACTTATTACCGGTTTTAATTACGGACGCGTTTAATTGGGTAATGGGATCTCCTCTTCATTCAATACATTGGTAAACATACTAAGCGCTATGTAAACAGGAAAAAAACGAGACTTACCTTGTGTAGTCGCTTTTGCATAATATCATCCCGCCTTTGAAATAAAAGGATCGTCCCATGTCCGCGAGGGCTTGCCCGCAACATGTGCACTTCAGACAGCCGTGGTGCCAGTATCTGTCTAGGGCGTGGAGGAGGAACCTTTCTACAATCTTCCCTCCGCAGCCGGCGCATTCTTTGAGCGCGGGGTTGTTGTTATTGTGAGGGTAGTCGTGTCCGTTGGCGAAGGCTGCCTCCGGAGAGGGCGGGTGAGGTGAGCTGAGCTCCGCGTACCCGTGGTAGTGCGGGTTCATGCTCAACGCGCTCGCTGCCAGCTTGACGGTTGGAGCGGGGACCGCTCGCACCCACCACCACAACTACACGCCCTGCAAACAACATGTTCAATAAGACACTACACACTATGTGGTTCATAGTGAGGAAAAAGAAACCATCGCTCAGAGACACCTGATGGTGTTATATATTTTGAAATGTAAACATATACAAAATAAAGCAATCGTTCGCACGTTCACATTCAATAAACTGGTTATATGAAGAAGAACAGTATTAATCTGAGGACGGGCGCGTTTATAAAATCTTCCAATTAGCAATTTCATACAATTAGAAGTGGTATGGGGGTAGTGTGGTCGGCGGGGTGCGCGGGGAGGGGTGAGGGGTGCGACCGGTGCGTCAACCCGATCCAATTAGCCCGCGGCCGGCGAAGCGGCGGGACGTCTGAGCGCTTCTGTCGCCATAAAACTTAATTAAACCTTTTAAAACAAGTATTCATTAAAGAATAATCAAGCTTATGTAGTCATAAATAACCGGATTGTCCCGCGCGGAACGGGTGCCGTAATTAAGACTGCACAGAGTTGATCAAACGCACTGATTTGAAACTACCCTTCATTAAGAGAACGCGAGGCGGGCGCGGGAGCTTCCGCTGCGGTGCAGAAACTAATTAAGAATAACGGACGCTTTAAAAGCGTAATTAATTTAGATTGTAATTCTATTTCTCCCGGAGTAAAGTAGACAATTATTTCAGTAGCCCTTTCTTTTGAAGCGATTTGCTTGCTAAATGTAATTTGGTTAATTTTTGTGTCCAACGTTATAAAGGGTTGTATTCGTCGACGTGCTCCGAATGGAATCACGTCGGCTCGGGGCTGGCGTGCGTTGTATTTGTATATCCTAGTTTCGAGTGGCGATGTAAGACAGAAGCGTGTTTGAAGCCATTACATGCTGTCGACTTTGTCTAATGAACGCTATAAGCTCTACCTTAGGTGGCGTGTTGCTCCCATGACCGTGCGTGTGCACTAATGAGCGTCTTTGCGTGCTGTAGTATTTCGTTATATCGCCACCAGTATGCGCTGAGCTACTGACCAAATTTAGTTTTATGTTTTGTTTTTGCGAACACGTGTCCCTTGTATACGCTCATAGTCGATTTTGATCAACGCTCTTGGGCATCCATTAGACGATTTAACGGTTGATTTATAGACGTAATAAAAACTTTGGTATGAAACGTGATTGTCTCAATACCATTTTAGTGTCAATGACCTCTATAAGTTAACACATAGGTGTCAAATAAATAACTTATTTTTTTCTAAATAACGCTTCATTTGGGACTATTACTTAAAATATCTGATAAAAGAATTACTGAACTTTAATAGCAACGATTAAGAAAAATAATAAGTAACCTAATGATATATAAAATAATTTAATTTGTATTTGTAAAATTGAAATTACAACCTACTGCTAATGGCTGTATACAGAAATACGTCATTTTTTTTCAAACACAAATTACCGTTGAATATAATTACTCGAACATGTCTGTTAAGTAGATGCAATGGAAAATAAATGTTAATGCTACCGGTGTAGAGTTGCAAATCGGTTTTAATAGCGATCACCGCGTTACGTGATGCGTGTTTAGGCCGAGGGTGGCCTGGGAACCAGGCAGGTGCCGTTTTCATTATTCAAGCCCCATTGATTGGATACTTTGTTGCCGTTTAAAAATCTTATTAGCAACCACCCGACAACAAAGAAGAACGAGCCTCCTCACAGCCCTCTATTTACCTGTTAAGTGATTTTTTTTCAATTACAGCGATGAACTGCACATTCGAATGTTTAACGAAACTGTAAGTCATCTTGTTATCGGTCTCTGCCCTGCCACTTCTACTAAGGATGCGATGAGTTAACAGAAATCGTCCAGCGGATTTAGAAGTGAGTGCTATAATTGAATTTATTGATAATTTCTTTGACATTCATTTAAAGGATTTTCACCCAAGTCTAAATCAAATAGACACGCATATATGTGCTATAAACGTGACGTCACACAAGAAATCGGTCACTAACTTCTGTTAGGTCTCAAGAACAACAACCCGACGCCCGCGAATAACGTAATTAAGGAGAAACCGCCGGCAAAATTAAACGCGAAAACGGAATGAGAATGTGAGCCTAATTAGAGCCGGAGGGAAGACGTTGCACCGATCCCCCTACACCCGCCCCGCACCCCGCGACCCCGCGGGGCCCATACCCCGCGACCCTCGACAGACCTGGCGGTGTTCCGCTTACACTCTATGACAATTATAGCTGATGGAATAAAACACAGGAGATTAATGAACAAGCGATACCTCGATCACCTATACCGTGTCTAGACTACAATTTTCTATGCAATATAGAGAAAATAGTCGTGGTGTTGTTGTTTATAAAATGATTTTTCTCTCATATTGAATTAATGTATGTAAATATGAACTAATATTTCTACAGCATGAATAATGACGCAATTATATTCAATAAACCTAGTTCAAAAGAACCTTAAAGTGATAAAATAATCTATAGTTTAAAAATAATATTTTTAAAAATAATTGTAACAAAATAGAATTAGTTTTGTTACTAGGATAAAAATTTTAATCCATTTTAGATTTTGTTTAGAAATATACATTAACACGTAAGTAAGTATATTTAAACTGTAATTGATTTTTATATGGTACAAGAATAATAGCATACTCCGTATAACAATCGTATCTCAATCTGAGGTTAACTGAATAATTTATATAATAAATGCATTTATTATTTTATATTACAATGAACAATACACAAGTTGAATACGAGTGTATTTGCGGGCGATGGGTAATGTGTAAAATTATTTGCATAATATAATGACGGCTAATGGCCCGTTTGCATTATTTATCGGACGTGACCTCAAAACGAAGAACCGTTTGAAAAGTTCAGCCGCCGACTTTGTGATTAATTTTAATTATATTCTAAAGATTTATAAGAAACAATTATAACTGGCGAGGTCGCTGTTTAATATTCATATATTTTTGATGCAAAAAGATTCTTCATAAACATTTGGTTTGCCTTTTTCGTACTGAGGAACTAAAGTTCCAGATTCGTATTATGAACTCCGAATGTATTTTACAAGTCACGTGTCACGCGTGTTAAGTGAATCGTTTTGTTCGACACTAATGGTGCGGGATTCATTGTCGTCAAACAGGTGTATCGTGACGAAAAACACGTGTAATGACCACACGGGCGCATAGCATACATCGCCTACAGATCGCTCACACGGCCTGCTCGCAATTAGAGGCGGCCGACCGTGGCGCGGAACTATACAATCTAGCTGGTGGAATTCAACTGTTTTAATACATGTTCTAACCGAGACTTGTGTATAATATAGTTTTTAAATAACTCGTTTAATTATCGCATTCCTCACCTGAACGATATCAAGATTTTTCAAGAACAATCGACACACTTTAGATGTTAAACAGTACTGATAAGGTTAATCTATTTACTTGATCTACAGTATATAGGTCTGTGTATAATGTTCAGAACACATGATAAATATTTGTGGTCCATTCGCCATGATGGCTCTTATAATAATTGTGTAACTCACAAATAAAGCCAATAAAACCTTTATTTACCTGCAAGTGCGTAGAACACTCTATATTATAGTCGTATCGTCATAGATTTTGGAAAAACAAAGTTCAAACCGACCAGTTTTTATATTGACCTTGTAGGGTAGGGAAGTATAGATTTTTAAAAGCATTGATCTCATAATAAAAGCGCCATTGTTTCTTAAAAGCATTTCTTCAGAGTCGCAATCTTAATTTCTTCTTGGAATTTAAGTGATTGCAGTAGGTATCAATGTCAAAAATGACATCACTGAATGGACATTACGATGAGTAAATATTGATAAGGATACGACTATTGTTCTACAGCGAATGCCCTTTGCACAATCAGGTAAAGTCCATGTTAATAACAACGGTATATACAATCATCCATTGTTGAAAAAGAAACTGTTGAGGTTGTAATGATAAGGCAAATAATCGTTAATTAATCAGACATTCTAAGAAATAATATCTGATTATAATAGAAAGAGTAAAATAATGATTTATAAATCATATTATAATATTTTTAAAAATGTATATTCTAGCTGACCATAGTATGTTAACTATAGTTTTAGATCTATATTTGTTAGTGCTTACAGGATCAATAGCTTTTTAAAAATTAGGTTAGCGGTATATATATTTTTGTTGTTTTGTAGTGTATATTTGAAGTATTCTAAAAAAATATAACAATCCTAACTCTACACTAACGATCAAATATCGAATATCTGCGGTTGTTAACGCTCGCGTTGTTGAAAGTTTTTTAAGTTACGTATCTATTAAAAAATATATATATTATTCTAAAATACGAAATGTTAGAAATATATATAATAAATAAAAATAAGCTTTGTTTGAACAGTTTTCAACTTGAGAGATTTTTTATGTAGAAGTAATATTTTCAATGCTGTTTCTAAATTCGACACGGTGTTACCAAGGCGTTGTAGAAAGATATGTTTATTAATACTAAGTATAGAGTAAAACTATTTTTAAACAGGTAAGTAATTAGTACATTATATGAAATCATATATGTAATTATAAGTACACCTTGCAATGATCGTGTTTAAAGGAATTTGGAATATGTAAAATATTTAGTCATGAAGTACTGTTATAACTTTATGCTAATACTATGTATCTACATATATTGATTCTATCTCACTCCAAATTATAATCCTGAAACTCGATGTTTACCATAAAAATATATTAAAATGCTAATATTAAACATATATTTATTTAAATTTTTAACTAAAAAAGATTATTTTTTGTACATATTTATTAAAAATATGACCATAATGGAATCGCGTTTAAATTTACAGTTAATTCAAACCGGTAACCGATGTAGGACCGTTAAATGCGCATGCGATGTCAACTAAACAAAACTAAATTCGGCCTCTTTGATATTCTTACAATGTCTTTATTGAGGAAGAAACTTGAGATTCAAAACTATAAACAAATCAAATATGGCCTTCTCAACAAACGATTCATTCACGCTCTCTATCTTTATGCTTAGTAGAAGTTCGGATCGTAATACATACGAAGCATTTCCCGTGTCTCAGAGAGTTTAGACATCACTGACATACGGTGAAGGAAACATCGTGAGGAAACCTGGACTTATAGTTTCACAATTATCAGTTTGAAATCACCAACCCGTCTTGAGCAGGCGTAGTGATTAATGCTCAAACCTTCTCCATGTGAGAAAGAGGCCTTGCTCAGCAGTGGGCTCTGATAGGCTGATGATGATGATTTCCCGTTTCTTATCCAATAGCCTAAGTAAATGCTATAATGTATGAATAAAAGTGAAAACTGAACGTACGCACGTAATGTGACGATCCAGACTTAGGGTAAACATAATGTTATATTAAATTAAAATCAATACTATACCACGAAATATTTAAAAAGTCTCTCATATAAATAATTTTATTTATGTTCATTCACATAATTCAGTCAATTAGCCTACATTCTTAATTATGGTGTATGCTAATTACGTAATTTACTTAATTTGCAGAAACGATAAGATATGTAAAAATATAAAAAGGAAATGTTTCATGGAATAAATAATTTATTCACAATAATATATTTGTGTATTCGATAAATTTTAGAAACCTTTTTATATATCGTAATTATTAAAATTTCCGTTAAGAACGGGATCATATAGAATTAACATTTAGCCGTATCAATTTCGAATAATATACATATATGTATAGTTATTTAAATATAAATAAAAGTAGAAAACAAGTGAACCAAAATAATATTAATTTGATACAAGTCACGGTGTAATTGGTATAACATCCTTTGTCTACATTTCAAAGGCCACTTTGGCTTTTGATTATACAATGACTTAAAAAAGTCCTGTTTGAAATAAATCATCCGGGAATGTAATGATTACGACCTCATTAGCTGTACCCGGCGGGCTCGCGTGTCATTTCACCTAACTGATGGCTTTGTTTTTAAACTAATTAGAGTTTACCGGAGTCTGTTGCTCGAACAATACTCACAGCATTGTAACTTATTAATTGATACACGTGTAACTATTAAAAATTCTTTGAATGTCCCGTTATATACAGCTCATGTACTGACTGATGTTATAATTATTTTATTCATTATTATTTTGTATATTAAAGTAGGAGGAAATAATAATTTATGTTAATCCAGTGAAAGGTATTTATATTGAAATAAAGATAAAGTTTTATGATAATATAAAAAAATCATATAAATTAACGATATAAGTACTGCTTTTTTGAATCATCTCATAAAATACTATTTTAAAAATGCTGTCCAAAATTATATTTAAATTATTTTAAAACTTGCTATCAGATCTTACGTTTGAGTTTTATTCCAACCGCATGTTACGTAACGTACTTGTAGTCAAGACGTCTGCGTGTGAGTAATCACACTGGCTCACTTTCCTTGGCTTTTCTCCGACTCGGAGAAAGCTAATTATACAGTGACACTAGTCTCGAACATAATACTCGACCTTCATTGGTGACCGCTGCTAAACTAAATAGAAATAAAACGACGAAATCTTTACAATACACACACATTCGAACGTCCTATTTAAAAATATTAAATAGATCGTATAAAACAAATTAAAGATTAAAGTTTTGGGACGGGCGAGTGACGGTTTTTGGACGTGTTTTTTGTTCTCTATGAATAAATAGTGACATTGATGGACACAGGCGGCTGAGCGCGGGTGGTCCAATCTAAATGCAGCCTAATTTACCAATTTTTTCCTCGTTAAATTTAATGAAAAGTCTTTATAAACTGTCATCCTAACTGAATTACATATCGATGGGTCCGTTTTTAGTGCTATTTCTGAGACGGCGGGACGTGATGTGTGTTTTGAATTAACTTCTAGCGACTTTTGACGAACCTTAAATTACTTCTTTCTGACAGACAGCATTTAAGTCCCGTTTTAAAACGAAGTGACATCTAATATTTCTGTGTAATAAAAATTAACGTCAAACTATCGGTGTAATAGAACTCTATTGCTTTCATATTAAGGAGTATATTTGTTTACCGGATGTAAACATTCCCGTAGTGACAGACCAATGCCAGGTGGTCCCGCTTCTTGCGACCCGATTTTATTTGTCACCCCAATTAAACTACGTCACAATAATAATTTATTTTGCTTGTCGGATTATCCGTATTGAAATATATCTTTGAAATCCGTCATTTTTATTTTACAATAACATTCATCATTATAATATAAAACGTATGAGTGAGATGTAGTTTCTAAATTGTTATGTTAAATTTTAATCTTTAAATATAATATTATAAAGTTTATATATAACTGAGAAACCATTGTCAATGATAATAGCAAACCATTCATGCTATTGAATAAGTACTTATAAAACAATTTACATTGTATTTGTATCTTTAAGCTGTAATTAATTATATTAAAAGCTATTTAATTACATCAATTATTTTATGCAATTCTATTACAGAAAAACCATTAACCTTTTTATTAATGTATTGATTTATAACGTAAGGGTCAAAGATTAAAACCGTCTCCGTAAAGTTAATGGAATAAAAACACACTTATTGCATAAGTAATATTTAAAATCGAATAATAAAATTAATGGAGATATTTTTATTGAATATGGTACATATCAATGATCGATATTAAATTTAATGTATGTATACAAAGCTGTATGATGAGAATTAGAAAACCAAATAACAAATATCTAGGAATTATAATGAAGAGTAAGTATTATCCGACTAAATTGATTAGCGGTGGTCCCGCGCAGGTAGGCCGCATTCCGGAGCGCCCCCCTCCATCCCCCCCCGCCGTACATCTCGACCCTCTCCCCCGCTCACCCCTCGGGCTGGGGAATGTTTGCCATAATGTAACCCGACTTGGTTTTTAATAAAAAGTATTATTCCACGGAACGCAGCCGAGGCCCGAAGATGACGCGACACAAAAAATGTCCTCATAAATGATTAACAATTCTAAACTCCTCTGCATCTTAGTTATTTCATAAAAGGTTATTTTTATGAATCCTTTAGTCGTTATTAATTCTAGATGGAGTGCTATTATCTATATTTATTGCATGCCTTTAGGTTTTTTTTACATCTTTTATGAATCAGCTATATTAAGACATTATTGGATCTGACTAATAGATTTTGCTTTACGTCTTTAAATATATTGATTTTTGTATCGTAATGTTTGAACTTGTTTATCTTGGAATCTCTATATCTCTTCCGACTTTGCTATAATGACAAAATTAAAGTATTCATATTTCAAATATCAAAACATAATTTTTGGACATTAAAGCTTTCGACACAAATTTGTAAAAGAATTATAAGAAAGTTTTTATTAAACACTCCTTTTCCCTAATTGTAAATCTTATGAAACGTATACATCGCCTTAATATTTAAGGGCAAACCGACAACGCGAGTTAGGACATAATAATGTCGACAAAGATACAATCGTTCGCTTCGATCAAAGTTGTATCAAATCAGGTTTAAAACGTAATTAAATTCTAAATACCATTACGGGTGTAATCGTAAGATTGATTTATATTTTTTTTATATCATGTCCAGCAATCTGCGCTCGCGCATGATTATAGTCGAGGTGAAAATGAGCGTAAAATTAATATCAGGCCAAGGATGCCATCAACGCAGCTTGGCGTTGAAGCTGTGTTTATGTTGTGTCATGGAATTAAACACTAATTTTATACAAACATCAAGCTCAGAGCGTTGCTAATACCTTTCATGTATAGCCTTCTATCATTTTAATTTAACATTTGACTTTAACGTGAGATTGGATTTGAGTTTCATTTTTTCTATTTGAATGTTATGGTTAAAGTTTGTTATCGTTTGAGACCAATTTTAAATTTAACCAAATTATACTGTTCTTTTACCCTGTTAAATTGACTAACAGATTCTTTTAATGCGACAGATCAAGACAAATATAGTAATATACGTTTGAATTTTCTTTAAATGTATGTGTACATTTGTTTAACATTCACTAATAAAGTGATGATCTTAGGATCAAACACTTCATGTATGACAAAGCATCGGCTCAAATATATAGACTCCGTAAAGTATGGTTATCAGCTAGCAGTCTTTGATCATCGCGCTTGCGTTATATTTATTTGACTGTTCCAAACATTTTATTGAGAGAACGACTGCGTGGGCGTCCTGTAGGTATACCTAACATCCATAAATTTATTACTGCCGCTAATAAAAATACAACTAACACATTTCCTACACTTTGATTTGACCTATTTACACACATCAAAGCGTCAAAAATAAAGTTTGTTAATTGTGAGTTTAAACTGATGCTATGGATATCCATAGAGTTTAGCTGTATATTATTTGTGTGGTAAATATTTTTTTGTACGTTCATTGAACATTCTATTGTGGCCACGTGGCGGGAGCTGTTGGTTGAGGCTTCCCTCGCGTGAAGGCATGTCGCATCTGATGAATGAACTCTGATAGACCGGTCAGCCCGTTTGGTCGCGCACTGATTACTTTACATTCAATCTTATCTACTATGAGTGCCACGGAACGGAACCGCTGAACATCGTCCCATTGGCTACAAAAACTTTACTCCACGCCTTTGACGAATTTTCTCTTTTCATTCACACCTTTTTGTCTCCGTTTTTTTTCATGAATGAAGTCGTGTTGGGGATAATTATTGAATTTTAAGAATTCGTTACGTATATCGGTTAACCGGAAGCCTGTCTGTGATGGGGCTGATTGCATCAAGTGATCGAATTCCGACGTTTAAAAACTAATTTTATGGTTTTTGTAATGATTTGACAATCATTTTTGTAGTGAGCTTAAGTGTAACCGTTGGAGGTATTTGTTCTGTCAATTTGAGATTCGTCAACGAATATGGTATCGTGCAATATTTATGCATTTAGTATCAATAATACCAATGAATGTAATATGAATGTTCGAATCGAATACAGTACAGCAAATAGGTGTATTGCATTCGTCGGGCGGGTATTAGAGCGGCATATAAAACGAATCAGTGGTAATAACGCAGGGGATCTAATTAAATTGCCGCCGATAATAATGGTACTCGGGCTCCCCTCGCAGACCCCTCGACATTTATTATTCCTGCAACAGTTCCCCGGAACCCTGAGCCTCAGTTTATTCAACATGTAAATTACATGAATTATAGATCTTAGATATGTTACCTATTTGAGTTACGATGCATTTAGGAACGATCGTTTTAATTTGTTTGAAATGTTTGGTAAAAATATAACAAAAACATATTAAAATAATGGTTCTAAGTGTATTCTTACTTTAATAAAAATAATGTTCTTCTCAAAGTATGTATGTTGACGAAGATGTAAAGTAATTTTGTAAGATGAGAGTGTATAGAGGCAGTTGCTAAAGACATTTATCACGACTTACTCCTCAAACTTATGAAAACATTTTTTGGAACCTAATAAAGTACATTTTTTTCTTCAAGCAATTATCGTAATAGGATTGACGAAAACATTTTACTTTCTTAAATGTGCTTGTGTTATTGAATAACTTCTTTAGATTAGATGTCTGTTAAATTTCTCGAGATGAGCCATATCTTAAGTAACGTTCGATTTTCCCCTATATTCGCACGTCTGTCGAATTGCAATAGTAATACAGACACACACCTTTATATTGTTATATCTCCATTTCATTTCATTGCTCGCCAGGGACTACATCTGCTCCCCCCCCACAAGCCCCGCACCCCCTCCCCCACGTCCATTAGTGTTTTGTGAATGATTTAAAAGCTCTTTCGGATAACTACTCTGTAAGTGAGTAATTTAAGACTTAGTTCCCATTTTATCAGTGCTCCCTAAATTTAAGTGCACATTAATACATAACAAGCGAAAGCTGCCAGCTCCCTGGCTTGATAAGCGATTTTGTTAAAGATAAAAAGAAAATTAAATAATTATTACGCATCATACAGATAAAACAGTCGGGGGAGTTCATTAAAAGTTTAAATTTTAAATTAATATTGTGATGCATGCTACGATATTCATTATGGAATACGTTAACTTTTTTATTTATTAAATATTTTGATATGCAGTAGGTAGTATCGAAGTGTAACAATTAAAAAGCGCAAACAATTCATGGTCCGGAGCGGCGGAAGAAATGCCGTCATCTCGTTGTAAATGCGTCGGTACATGCAAATGTTATGGTAATTCAGAATGGGGCGGTAATGATAAGATAAGGTATTGTTGTGGCCGGAGATACGCCTCGTTCGCCTGCACCGGCTCGTCCAAATGAAGCAGTTTTCGCTCGAAACAAAAGATTTTTATTTGATCCCCCTCCGGAGTACTTTGAATTTCATACTTTTGTAATAAAAATGGAATAAGTTGTGGTTTTTGTGCTCGTTATGCTTTTGATTTTGCTTGAGAACGAAAACACGGTCATGATTATTATTTATTTGCAAGCAATAGCTTCTAAAGAAATACTGATCTGACGTCTTAAAATATAAATATTGATGAAATAAAAAGTAAATAAATCAGTTGTATTTTTTGTTGCTAAACGCTCTGTCATCGCGAATTATTGACAATGCCATAGATTGGGGTAAATTGGTATATAAAAATAATTTATATGTGTTATGTAGTTAACGAGCGTCACAGCGGGACTCTCATGGACTGCTTCCCCTACAGACATCGAGACGCCATTTCTATCATTACCTTTCAAATAGCCATTTCATCCAAATCAATATTGAATATATCCATCCAAAAAATATATGTGCCAACGACATTTTTACAGACTCCACTTCATCTCTGATGCACTATATGCAATTAACAATTAATTAGTTGTATAAAGAAATATATTTTACATTGAAATCATTTTCTTTCAAGACTTACTCGTTAAGAAATTGTAAGATAGCATTCACATCATTAAAAGTTGACCTACTGCTCTCATCACCCTAAGTCCTTAAAAAGATGCGTAATTGATTGGATCGACGCGAGCTCATTTGTCTGATTGTACTGAACACCGAATTGCGTATTTAACGTATGGGAAGGGCCCTTTTGAACCGTTGCCAATTTAGGGCACCCTAGTCGTCGGGGTGAGCTTTCTGTTTATGTTAAATTTATATTATTTACTCGTTTTATTAATATTTTTTTTTAATATACACGAACGGTTGCCATCCAACAATACAAAATATATATTAATTTTATTTAAAAATTATTGTAAAAACACTATTCAGTGGATGTAATCGACGGAAAAATACTTAAGATTGAAAAGCAAAGAGAACGTCATAAATCGCGTCGTATAATGGGTCATTTGCCATATTATCAGCGTGCAAATATTGCGCCCTGCTGAGATTAGATAAACCACAAAAGACGGCTACAGAGTACGTGGGAATAGACGGGCTACGGCAATGTGTCGAAATTGATATGAAATCTTTAATTCAGATCAATAACAGTAGTAGACGAAATATGTTCTCATTAAGAGTGTTAAAATCACAAACATAGTGAGAACTGAGAAATCAAAGCATATTATGTTTATATTCTTAGGAAACAAAAACTATGACTAATTTAATAACTAAATTTTATTATATCTTTTGAGACATAAATTCATGGACAATATTAAAAATATTTTCTTTGTCAAATTATTAATATGTAAAAAATATTTTTATTTACATGAAACCTTAAATATTAAACAGTTAACATTTTATTAATATCAAAATTGCAAGAAACATGCTAAAAAAAACAATAAAATAATTATTTCACATTTCATATTATTTTAATATTTGTTAATAATACTTATTATGTTATCGAGAGTCATTAAAATTAACTAGGTAAATTAAATTCATTAAATAATAGACAAATAAAAATGTAATTTAGTACTGTATAGCATATATGATTTTATGGCCTCGCCAAATTAAATTACTATTAATTTTTACAGCTTGCAATGTTTTTACACACACTAGCAGAGTTTTATGTTAATGTTAATTGTCTAGCTGTTGCCATTTTGGCCATTTTAAATAATAGTTTTACAAGGTCGCATGCAATTAGCAATCATAACTACGTAATTTAGAGACGAATATAAAATTATGGAAACTACAAAGTAACGATAATATACTTAATCCATAGTTTTATTGGTAAATATTAACAAAATTTTTTTTTAACAAAATTTATTTATGACTATCTGTCCGTCTCGAAGATACACTTTGAATAATAATATATTTTTTTATTATAAGTGTAATTTAAGCCATTATTGACGATGCTTATACAAATAAATAAAATATGTATATAAAAAAATTAGAGGAATTGAAAACATTGTAATGTTGTATGGTTTTATCATAAGGATCTTAATTTAATGTAAAACATCGTAATATTAGAACATAACTTTTGAATATTATCTCGGTATACAAAAATGAAGTTTTACACCAAAAAAAAAAACATCAATTTTGTAACCATTCAACCTGTCTCCGATACTTGAAAGCATCCTTGAAAATATTTATTATCATCTGTCATCATCGCTGATACTGAACATCAGTTAACAAACAACTCTTGTAACACATGGCTTGTGCTTGAAAACAATTACATGGCAACACGTGCTCCTTAAAAAAAACCGCCAAAATAAAACCAAATACATTTATTGAAACCATAACGTCGGTTAATAAGGATATCCGAAATGACTCAGCCCGTAACATAAATAGACAATGTCCTGATAATATAAAATTAATAATACGAGTGAGTCAGCTCTTAAAATAAATTTAATTAGATCGCCCACTATATTGAAAACAATGAAACAAAGTATGACGTTAAAAGTCGCAATTAATACAAGACAATACGTAGAAGCAAGACCAAGTCGGCTCATCAATCAGCCATTTTCCCCTCCTTACTTACACATAATTAATCATGAAATATAATTAAAATTCTCGATGACAAGGCGCGATCACCGACGAGTATGGCAAGAAAATTTGTTGATTTACATTTTCTCATGACTTCTTATAAAATACTTGGATGTTTTTCTCATAAGAACATGAGACAGAAAAATTAAGTGTTATCTTAAAATGCATACACAAATGGTACTTAATGTAAATCAATTATTTCTTAAATGAGATTTTTTTAATAAAAATTTAATAGCAATGTTTGTAGGTGTGGTTGTATTATGAACCATAGAAAGATAAGTTAATATGCTAAGCACTAACTCATAGTCGTGTGATGGTTAAGGAGGGCTAGATGTGTGCCGAAAGCGTAGTGTAATTACCTAGTGAGTCAGCACTGCTTTGTTCCTCGTGCATAGAATTCGCGAACAAACTTGTTTTAATTAATTTCGTGTCTTGAACAAGCCTTCAAGATGATTGTTATCTACTTAGTTGCTGTTAGCGATCCGGATTCCCTGATAATGAAGCAACGTACTGTTCCAAAGTCAGCTCATGATTTTGATACGGCTTGAAAGCTTGTTATTTTTATGACGTGATTCAAGCTAAGCTTCGAAGCTTGTGAATTTTATTGATAATAAATTTAATATAAATGATGATGACTTAGTTGTGAGAAACGGTTACAAACCAAACAACATATTATTACTTTATATTTTGTTGTAGTTTGTGAACTGTGGAGTATTTTTCGCAAAATACCAATATACTTTACATTCAATTTAATGTACGTAACATATAGTTATATATTTATTATTTTTTGCCTCCAAGTCTACCTCAGACTTGATAGTGGACACACCGCTTTTCCTGCACTCTCTAGGTGCGATGTTGTTGCGCCCGTTGCCATGGCAACGAGTGAAATATGGACTCTGTCTTGCCACGTTTATTGCCGTTATTAGCTAACGATAGCCATTCATTACTGTGCTTATACAATCTCTGATCTCTAAATCAATTTTTCATTCTATATATATCGTTAAATTATATTCTTATGATGATCTTTATTATTCCAATGACACGTCTGTTAAGTGATGGTCGTTTTTTATAAACAATAATTTGTATCAATTATTATATATTACACTTGTGATACAATCAACTACGATGACTGGCAGAAGTTTGAAGTCGCACGTGGCTTAAAGGATAACCATATCCTCTTCATCCATCATAATTAATACTAAAAAAATATGTAAATAAGTCTGTTTTATATTCAATTATTTTTAATAAATTTTCTGTAACTCCATTGTTTTATTAAGGATATTTTATTAAGAGATAACTAACTATTATATCTGGGGAAAAACACAGGTTAGCTAGCTGAAAACGAGTTGTTTATCACATATAAAAAACATAACGAGCACGATTTTCTACTTATTATAGTTATAATATAAATTAACGGCGAACCGAATGAGATCTATGTTAAAGATTCGTTTCCGCCAAAAGGATGTGGCTTTGTGTGGTATAACTTGTAATCGAAACCGGTTTGTTCAACGTAGACTTACGGACTGAGTTCATGCACGATATCAGGCAGGTGTATGAACAAACTTACTCAATGAATACCGTACGTATATACATATTGATTAAAACCTACATTCGATTAACTACAGCTCGATTAAATTACCATGCACACAATGGAGAGCATATATATGATTAAAAACTAAACTAAAGTTTGTCCGAAATGATATAGCAATGAAATTCTGATACTTGGAAGCAGTGAGGGCGTCTAACGCGTGTTTAATAATTTAGAAGCACCGGTCCCTCGCCGTACTGAATAATGGATGTAACAATATTATGACTACATTTACTATCTTAGCTTTTATATTGATGGCTTAATTATTGTTTATCTTACCGGCTAGCCAAGAGGAGTATGCGAAATTAAAAAGAAATGTTTTAAAATGTTCTGCTCGACTCTCTTATTAATTAAACTATGATTTATCCCACATTAGCGAACTAGTAATTAAACTTTAGTAAATTTCGTCAAAACAAATAACGTTACTATGAAGAGTCAGACAAAATTTCTTGAATAGATTTTTTTATTACACGAACGTATCGTGTGTCGTATACAATGGTATGGAATACATTATTATCATACAACTAGAGCTTATTATTTATTCATATAATATACATAAAAGTTTCTATAAAAGTAAGTAATCGATAATCACATGCTGAAAAATCAAAACAGTATGCCTAGTACAAGTTTCTATCGTCACACTACAGACGATGCGTTTGCCGTTTCTCAAACAATAACCTTTGTAATTATGTATAATATTATCAATGAAAAACTGTTAACGCTTCATATGTAGTGACGATACCACTTGTAAGCATACCGATTGCAAGTGAAAGCGAATAAGAAATGCGATGGAATAACTGTGAGGCGATAATGCGTATAATTAACGATAATATTACCAAGAGAAAAGTAATTAGGCCTCGCTTGGTATATTGAGAACATGAAGTTATAAATATGAAATAAGTCCATTAGAATAGAACTGAGTTTATGACGTGCTGTATCTGAAATCTGTACTCATTTAAATTTGGATATAACGACTGCGTATAGACTAACTTGCCTCAAGGGGCGCTTCTTTATGATATTAATTAAAAACACACAAATCTGACTATAGGTATGGTGTATATATCATGTATTTGCATGGGGGTGCAGTAGAATGCATTTAATTCGTTAATAAATCAGGAGGGGTGGTGCGGGTTCATTAGGTAGATCGCCCCGGGCCTTCCGGGGAGACGGCCCACTACTGCTTGATGCATTTAATTTAGTGAGAGCAATGCATGATAGACTTGCCGCTAATTTGATTCCCCGGTTACAATTCAAAGCCAGCAATGTAGAGGAAACAATTTCCTAACAAACAATCCACGTCTACGGGCGGGCTCTCTCAGCTTTAATATAACCGTCCGCTGTAAAGCGCTTCTTTTGATATATGATAACACTCTGTATACATTAATAAATGTTACAAATTTTATAGTACTTGTTATGATAGTTGAATCTCGATATAATAACACACAAAATATATTATTAATTGGCCCTAGTAAGTCAGACTTATCGCTGGTACGAATTAAGGTGTACATTCGCGCGGGCTCGAACGTCTACGCACGTAGTGAAACTTTTAATTGCATCGAGCGCTGTCACCGTCGTCTACTTCGTCTGTTATGATCATCCGAGCGATCGCGATCTTTAATACGCGATACTGTACTGTGCCATTCAAATTTATAACTTCCTAAATAGGAAAGTTTTAGAATCGATTTGATGAATTCAATATAACAAATAATTGTCGCTTCATTATATAGTAGGGTTGAGTAAATATAGAACAATAGATGCCAGGACCGGACGGGGGACTCATTAATTTAGATGATTGTACAATTATCTAAATATAAGCGAAGCGAGACGGCCATGCGGGGGTGAGGGTGTACTTGAACCCGAAAAGAGGGGGGGGAGGGGAGAGGGCACTCGTTTTTAATTAAACCGACGATGAAATGAAGTGGTCCGTGTAATATTGCTTAGACATATTTTAAAAATTAATTTTCAACCCTGCTCGTTAGTTTTGACTTATAAATGGTATTTGTTCAACTAATAGCTTTTAATTAATTCTTTTTTTTAAATCATAACAAAACAGTATTCTCGGAAAAATCTGCAAAGAGTTCGTCCTCCCCACCCTCTTATCTATTTGTTTATCGTTACGGATTTAATTAAATGGAGGTCTATTTTAAAGAAAATAAATGTTCAAAGTAAATAAATCTGTAACAGTTTAATTACCTCTTTATAATTTAATTTACATTGTCGGTGATTTAAAGTGATTTAAATATTAGTTCGTAATAAGGAAATCCATGAGTATACAGCATATACCAAAACGTTAGCATTCAAATCTAATGTATACAGATAATAAATATGAGCCATAATGTATTAAGGCGGTTTTTTCAATGATTTATTATGACGATTTAGTCTTTACTTCCTTATTTTAAATTATGTTTTTTTTTCTGTAAATATTGTCCCGTGTACAATACAAAAGATCCAAGGATTACAGATATGTACTTGGGTTCCGTTGTTATTTATTACTCATTGTATTTCTGAGTGAAAGGTTGCTTGACTATACTTGGCAGCTGCACGTGGTGTTTGTTTAACAATATTGTCAAGAGTTCGTAGGAGCTTTGAATAATTTGAATATTTTCATAATTGAAAGACGATTCATGACATAAGTCCAAACTAACCTCACTTCCGACACAAGTGCAGCGTTGTTTATAAACAGTCAAGATATTGTTGGACGCATAAATTTCGCAACCACAAAATTTATATACAACGAAACTCGAATACTTCACCTAAAGGCTTTTCCCCCGGAGGTCCGTAAGTGAGCAACCAGGCCTTGTGCCTTGATATAACGCCGGTGTTCGGGCCGGTACAGTGCACCAAACAAAAAAAAACTCAACAATAACAGAAATAAAAAACACCAAACGTATAAACTCAATTAACTTCACCGCCGAATGCAGTCCCGTATCCTTCAAGTTCGACAGGACAAAAGACTCGAAGCACAAAAACCTTCTCGTAAAACTTTAGAACAAAAACTGAACAGAGAACTTCGAAAAAAGTAGATGCGTTTGTGGGGATCGGCGGCACTTCCCCTTCGAGCGTTTCAGTCGCGACTGAACCACGCGGTCGGGCGCGGGGCAGCCGCGGGCGGAGGACGGGGTGTCGGGAGGGGGCACGGAGGAGGGGGCGCCCTTGTCCCGTACCCCGCACCGCCGCGGTATTATTTGATTAATTCGCCTTCCCCTTGTATACTCGACAAGTCGTCATTATGACAATCAACGTTAAGTTTTAAATTTCAGTGAGAGGGCCGCAACCTTCACCTACTGCTTAATTAATTCATTTCAAAAATTAAGATCACCAAGAATAAAAAAAGATTAGTCGTCTATAGAGTATAGACGTCAGCCAGCTCCGAAGGATTCGTCCCGTTCTTGGTTAATTATGCCGCAATACGCGGGCGAAAAAACTCTGTTGGAAATAATGAGTAATACCTACCAAGAAACGTTAGTCCCGCTAATTGGAGTGCATTTGCATACATACACGAAGTATAATAAAGTCGGAGTGAGTTATGTTGATAAAGTCGAATAGTTGTAACTGCTGCTAATAAGGCAAATACAAAATGACTGTGGACATAATGAAAGGATTGATGACGTCTCTGTAAGATTGATGTTTTGTTAAACGAAGAATTAAAGAACAGCATGATATACAGAACAAAACATTATAATTTATAATAGTAATTGTATTTTTTTTAATTTTATATTGAACACTAATTAGTTAAATCATAATTTTAAGGCGAGGGAGGTCATTTTAGATTAATATTGATAGTGTAATATAATATAATTCGGCCTCCATTATCAGGGCTGCGCAGGCGCAGGTGGGCCGCGATTGCATCTTACCCTTACTACGAATGATTTTTTATAATTTTTTTCGATCGTGACCTTAAAAAAAATAATTATTTGTTTTAATACAAAAGTGAAAGGAAAATATAAGATCGCAAGGTGATTTAATCCTATGATTGATTATCTATTATTCACGAATACAAATGTAATTACGAACTTAAATTATACTAGCAATTCGATATCTGTGTACAAATCACAAACTAATTATTGTATATAGATAAATGCAAATGTCACAATAGCTTAGAAAGTTGTAGGTACCTAGTACGGGATCGATATCTTTACCGATGGCCGAAAGCTCCGCTTCAAAATTAATCTTTGTTTAAAGTTAATGGGCCCTATTAATCATGGGTATTATGTTTAGATGAGCATTATGTGGTAATCTGTGAGTCACGGAACTTAGACAGCTTTTGTTTGGAAACGATCGTTTTATTAAAGCCTTCAAATTAAAAACATCCCCATAACGTTTTATATTGTTGTTTTATTAATTGATATATACGAGTACGTATGTTAGTGAAATTACATCTATTAAAACACATTCTGTTGTTGTGTATAATTATATTTTTATGTGTTTTGTTCTATACGATATAACATAAGGAAAGCCAAAATGATTTAAAGGAAGAAGAAGAATTCTTTAAAGAAATTTAAGTTAAACATAAGATAGTCCATGAACTTTGAGAAGATGAAAAATGTTAAGTAGTTCTGACAGAAGAATAGGAAAGAAGACTTAATTTCTGTCACATTCATATGACGGAGAATATCTTTAAAATAGACTGATGCTATCAATTTTGTAGTTTAATTTTAATGGTCTGAACCAGTAGGCTGACATCAAAATCTAATTTTATTGTAGAACAATTAGGGTAAATATACCATATATAATGATCAATGCATTGTTTATAGAACAACAAAATTACTTTTTTTTATCATTCAACTCTTAGCTGATAATCGTGTACGTTACATTACAACGATCACCTTTCTTCATTTACATTTTATTCCTACGAGCGATTCTCGTTCTTATAACATTATAATCAGAGGCTATTCTGCCTTCCATCTCTTCTAGATTAGACTGACAGGTGAATGCCTGTATTATTAATGTTATACATTTTAATTGGATAGAAGATGATAAGTTATTATAAAAGGCGGTTAGAAATTTTTAATGGCTGTAAGTGGGCTGGTAATATTTGATTTGTTTTGAACGTCAGCCGGCTATATTAATGACGTCAATGCTTTTTTTTCCTATTTACGTCGAAGCCACAGTAATTTCGTTAATGTGATTAGGAGGCGTTGGAGATATTTATTAAATTAGGTTAGATATTATTTAGCATAAAAGTACAGAATTAATCACTTGTAATTTATCATAATGAAATTACAAAAAAATATATGAAGTTGAAATATATATAATTATGTATAATCAAATATATTCTAATTACTCATTAGTTAGGAAGCAGTGCAGTCCGAATATAGAAGGAATGAGTGTTTAGTTTAAACAAGAGTACAATTAAAGAGCATCATACGTCGCTGCAGCCTGCAAGGGCGCGCTGGTCCATCACAATGCGCCAAATGACGACCGCCCGGTACGCAAATGAAGAATATTGTCGGATCCCGTGAATACTCCTTAATGACGCACCAGACGCCTCGCCTCGGCCCGTATACTATCACCCACACTACATTTGCACGATTGTTAACTTGTTAATTTGGCATTATTGTACCGTTTTGTCGCTCACACTAAGCATTGCAACTTTTTGTTACTATTGCAACGCTTTGTAAGGTAACAATGAACGCACTCGTTAGCCCCCTATTTGTTCCTTTTGTTTCTATATTTGTACGTGGAAGCAATAAACTTTATAGTTTCTGGGTTAAACAAAACTTATTCTAGAAACTAACTAATATATTTTCTATTATTGTTTGTGTTAATGTTTACTTTTGAAGTTCGATGTATCGGTGAATATACTCAAGCCACTGATGGAGAAATCATAAAAACAATATAATCTTTTGATCTTTTTGTTTTGACATTCTAAGTATCTTAATATTAAAAGCTATGTTTGAATATAATAATATACTACATCCCAACAATGGAGTCATACAATAACTATGAACACTTTAAAAATAGCCACATTCCGGGAAAGATATTCGCCCGTCATGTGACACGTCTCATTTCAAATGTTATAATATATTATTAGACGTTGTAAAATCTCGCGAGACAAACAGTTAATATATCCGTTACGAGGGCAATACACGTCAAACGTCTGCATAGTGACAACGCTATAAATTCAAACAAATGACCGCGGAGCGCGAAATATGGCAACGCAAAAACTTTATAAAATTATAATACGAAATAAAGAAAAAACACACCAACACGGGAATATAAATTGTGACTGTATTTTACATGTAATAGAGTATGAGATGATTTAAATACAATAAACTATAAACGGATTAAATATGTATAAATGAATTTCCTATTGAATATAGAAGATTTACGGTATAGAGTTGACCCTTGGCTGCAGAATTGGCGGACAAAAGAGGCGATGACGTAACGAGCTTCAATCTTGACCCCATGACCGAATATCAACAGCTGTCAGACTATTCTAACCTTTTTATTAGCTAAACCAATCGTATTATTACTTATAAATCACTTCTATGTTTATAAATAAATAAATTTCGTCAAACATGTTCGGGTTTCCTGATTTCAATTTACTTGTATTTGATTATACTAAAATGCGTTTAATAAAGTATTCACGGCTACATTTTCACATATGTTACTCGACATAGAGTAATGTTATAATCAATTTGGATCATTGTCAGTTGTATAGCAATACGATTTAGCAAAGCGAGCTCACAATATAGGTAGCAGGTAAGCAAAGCATGAGTTTGGTAAGATCGAGTTTAAAGAATGTTCGAAGACGGAATCGGCTCGAGACGGTATCAAGCACGTTAGCGACGTCATCGAACGAGCGCGCATTACGTTCGATTGTAGGGGCAAGCGAGGCCTAATTGCCAGCATTGTGTCGGCATGCAGATGTGAATGGGCTTTGATTTGGAGCCGGGGGTGAGGGGCGAGGGGCCGGGGGACAAATCGCTCGTTACGGGTGCAGGTAAACTTTCATTGAGCGTCGGAAGGCGTCGGACGTGAGAGGCGGCCGACAAAATGCCCTCGTTATTCGCCGCCGAATCACCCGCTCATTGTGCTCGGGGAAACGGTAGACGCGGTCGCCGAGTAACGAAAAAGACTTTAATGAGGCGTGAGAACGCTCCAAATGAACGATTGTATGGGATCGGTTTAATGAAGGATTTATATTAAAGTGGCCTTCATTAGCACTCGCGACTCTCTCATTCTAAATGCTTTACGAACACAAAGCGTTTTACTTCCCCATGCATTTGTATCGTTACAATGAAATCAAGATAAATATTATAAATTACTCGTTTATTAAAACTTACAAAACGGTATTTAATGTTGCAATTCATAATACGAACTTGGTCTCGTACGACTGTACACGATCACCTTGCACATTCTTTTCCTACATCATTCACACGATATTATTTCCTAAAACCTTAGACGGTATTTACAGTCATTAACACGATTCACGATAACACTTTTTTTCTATTACCGTCGTGGAGATATTTTGGTAAATCGAACCACCTGTTGTTTTATGCTGTGTGAGAGAAAATTTAAGAGAATGGAGGACGGAAAAACTCATAGCCGTTAGAGGATCCCAACCGCATCGGTTGAACTTTTCGCTTTATCTTAAATTGAATTTATTTTCTGCAAACAAATGGTTCAGTAACACTTAAATTCCTCTGTAATAACATAAAAACATTTAGTCACGACACTGTATTACTATTATTTACCATATATATACCTACTTATTTATTACTATATGCAATAAGGGTGTATAATATTTTAAAGAAAGTCATATCGAAGTTAATTTATTTCTACTGGTTTAAAGAATGGAGCCCGCGGCGCTGACAGCCTGGTCATTTCATGACATATGTATGTATAAAAATTATATAGTACAACAATGGTGAATATATTCTTATCATATACACATAACATATGCATGTATGTATGTTTATAGTAAATTTTATATAATTTATTTTCCATATTACATACATTCCATAACCAAAATAAGTTTTAATAGAAAAGGAATACAGAATACAAGCTAAATACGGTCCCTTCAAGATTCAAAAGGACTTACAATACGGTTATTGTGTAAAAAAAAACAGGACGATATCAAAGTTTTTAGTTCTGGGAATAGAAGAATGAAGTGCTTTTTTTGTCAATTTATTCTGTTGTCGTAGTTCATGAATTTTATAAAGAAATAATAGGATAGTATAAAACACGGGTTAAAATCATATTAATGATTGTAGACAGGTATTAAAATTAACTTAATTTCAGTCATGTTATAGTTATAGAATTATGAATTAAAATGAATATCTTAGATTCTGGAGTACGTGATTTCAATAATTTATATAATTTAAAGGCCCCGTCCACACTGCGGTCCGGGCCTCACGCGCTACACTCCTACAATTACGCGCTTGTGTCATATTTACAGCGCAGGTAATTGCCATTCAATTACGAGGCCAGCCTGCTGTGTGTGAGGGAGAGGTCCGAGAGCTGGTGCTGATGCTGTCTCGCTCCATCTTACATGCAGCCGGCCGGCTATCAATCATGAAGCACCCCCCGCTGGACGAAGCAAGGATGGCACCGAGACCGAAACTCAGAAAGCGACCACACCAAATTCATTCTAACTATTGCATTTAATTATTCCTTTCAAAAGTTACACGTCTGATATCTAGGAACATTAATATGTTTTAAACATTAATGAATATGTTATTCACGGTGTCTCATGTTATAATGTAAATTAATGTAAAACAAAAGCAGACGCCATATTTGGACGTGACTAATTAAATTGAATGCGGCACCAAATTAAAAACGCCAGAAAAGGTATATGGTATAACATTATTTGATTTCAAACTGACTAATTAGTTGCCAAGTCAGTCAATGTTAAAAATTACGAAAAACATATTACTCCTAGTAATATTAAAAATTTTATATTGTAATAAAAACTTTCTGGATATCGACAGCCCTTAAGTATTGAAAACAAACTGCCGCAGGTATGCAATCTTTTGCTCTACTCCGCTCTAGCATGATCCAAAACATTTCTATATGAAATTATAGACACGGTCGTCCGGAAAAACAATACAAAATAATAATTTAAAACAGTCTCTTTATGAACAGGCTCAGAAACAAAAATCCTAACCTTAATAAAAAGATTCTTTATTAAAAAAAAATATTTGATTAGTTCTATGGAGGAAAAGTGACGTTTGTATTAAAACCTATATGACATATATAAAATAAAATCAATGACATACAGAATTATAATATATATATATGTTTAATTTTAATTGAACTTCGATTAAGATTAATTAGAATAATATTAAATTGTTCACGTATCTTAACTTCTCAGACTTATTAATAACAGCGCGCAAGTCGATTTCTATCGGTGACTGATTAATGTGACCTTCTGCCATTTAACATTTATTCTAAGCCAGCCCTAGTGCTGGGTTTCATCTTCAATATAATTTATAACCATACATACAGCATAATGTATTATTTTGATTTAGTAACTATGTCAAGACTTTACTCGTTTTAATAAAAATTAAACTTCGTCTTTAACTTAAAATATATGCTGTGCTTGATAAATGGCAGACGTTTTTTTTATCGTATTCTATTTAATGTGGTAAATTAATTTTAATTTTAATGATTTTTTTTTAATACGACCAGGTTTCAAATCTGCGTCATCCGGTAAATTACGTTCCGGCCGTTAAACAAATAAATTACAATTTAATTTATGAACAAATGTTTCTTTACGATAATTTCATTTAAAAAACTAGTTTAAATAAATACATTTATTTCCTTTTAAATTTTTCAAGAACTATATAAATTAGACTCGTGATTAAAATATACTAATATAATTGATCAAAACCAGAAAATAATTGTGAATACCTCCGTTTCTTGGGACGTTATTCTTAAAAACTAAATGGTTTTAAAATGTACCAACATAAAACCGTAGATAAATTAAAGATTTTTTTCTCAGTGAAGTTGATTCGCCTGTTTCATTTATATTTACTAATGACTTGTCTTCCTAATTAGCTTCACTAATTAATAACAACGGGATCGCCTTGTAACGTGAAGCCAGCTTATAACGAATATCTTATGTACATTTCTCTAAACAACATTAAATTATCTTTAAATAAGAATGTTTAATAAATTTATTGGTATATTAAAGTTATATACGGTCCCATTAATAAATGTACAATTTATTACTTCAAGATGTATAACGATAATTGTGAGTTGTTAATTATTGCTTGAATAGCTATCTCGTTTTGTAATATGAGAATAAAAATATGTATAAAGCTAGCAGTTATATAGTATATTACCTTTCATAGTTTTCAGAAACAAATATATTTTTCTGTAAAAAGTGAAAATGGTTGTAACTAATAATGAATTTGTGTAATAAACGCGATTATTGACAAATGTATATTATAACGTTTACATTTAAAATTATAAATCATTGATGGGATATTACATTTTTATTATCTAATCAACAGATTCTAATGCATACTGCTATACAAAAAAAAATGCTTTTTTAAAAGAAAAACAAACAAACAAATGTGACTCTATAAATGATAACAATGCTACTAATTTTAATAAAATTATTTTTTATTAAATATTAAATTAAATTAAAGCTTATTCAAGTTGCCCAGAACCAGATATAAAGTGGTGCAATTGAACTAATTATGCATCCCTTTAAAAGTTTATATACATTTGATAATCTAAAATCCTATAATATAATGATATACAAACATATTTGTAGATACCATGTTCAAATTGATACTAATATGTATATCTAGTTTTAAATTATGCGCATATTTATCAATGTTTCCTAATAAGTCGTCTTAATTTATGTCAGAATGATAGATTGTTCCCGCTCCGGGCGTAGATAGCGCGCCTCCTTGATCACACTCATTATAATCAACATCCAATTAAGTGACATTAACTTTATCTAGCTCTGAATATGGTAAATGAGTGCAATATCTTATTATCAACGCACATAGGTAAGCATCAATACATGATTTTTTAAATACTTTATGTAATTGAAAACACACTATATCCACTTATTTGACTTTGAATTGATTCGTGATTCGCTTGTATTGTAAGAAATTAGTGTGTTTTCTATTACATTTTATTTTCAATGTCTCATAAATCGATTGATTGACATTTAAACACATTAACACAATAGGACGATGAATTAGAATGTAAAGTAATAAAAAATACTCATCCAAATCCAACGAGACATTAGTAATCGGATTAAATCGTGGTAGTGGACTCTCACAATCACCGATCTATGCCAGTCACGATGCTCAAACGCTCTTCTACAGAACATTGAATAATAATGCAATAATATTATATTCATACTCTAAAATTATATATTTTTTTAAACAAATATAATATATAAAAGGCAATGTCGTTCTTCAGGGATAATGTATACTGTACGTATAATTATGATGTAAAAATTAAAGTAATGTCGATTTAATACTTGAATTCAAACTAAAATTATAGCAAGATTTGAATCCACGACCTCTGTACAGCCGTGTTCTTTACCAATTAAGGTATCGTGACTGTTAGATGCATTAATGTTATATCATAGTTATACGATATTAATATCACTGGTAGTATTTTCAGTGTTTCTTCTTTCCTGCGAATTTTCTTAAGAAAATCTAGTAGATGGCACCTCTGTATCAATATGATGATTCATTTATAGAATGATCATTTCATCAAACCCAGTAAGAGCACTATAGTTTGATTGTTGAAGTAACTAGAAAACGACATTCCTAAGTTTGCAGATTCGAATCCTGCTTAGTATGTATTTAATTATATATTTTCTATTGAAATTTTAATTACCTGTGATAATTTAATTGGATTATCAAGTGAGTATCTTATTATAAAAGTGAAATATTTTTATCATTTGAACTATTATCGTTCATCTATTGCGTATCGCATTACGTCCTTATAATACTCTTAATACTCGTAGAATAATAACCCGAAACTTTTAGATAACGTGAAAAAGTTTTAACATTTATAGTAAATTCTCGCTAGTACTTTCTTTATAAAGCTTGGAAGCAGCTAAGATTATTTGTTTAAATTGTTATTATAAATGCAGCAAAAATAAAAATTAAGTCACAGTGAAAAGATTTTTTTTATAATTAATATATTTTTATTCCTAAAAATAATCAATAAATATTGTTTTAATAAAGGAATTTAATACAAAAAGATGTTTAATGAAACCACTTGTTATATGTTAGATAGGAAAATTAACATGAGGGTGAAAATTACGTTTGTCTACTTAGCGGCCACTTATAGAGAGACGAACTATGAATATATGTTTAAATTAATGATAACAAACAAACACACGATCATATATACATATTACTATAGTAAATTATACAGGAAAATTATTATAAATCACAATTAAGTGTTTTTTTTTAATAATATTTTAATTTAACTGATATTGCCTCACAGATGCTTTTACTGTGATATTAAAAAGCTTTAAAATGATTTTTATAGTAAATTTATTTGATATAGCCTATAACTCAATCCAAAATAATTAAAATAAATTTGAACCTTGAAATTCATATATTCCAAAAAAGGTTTTATTTTATTTCTTTTATGCTTTATTCTCTTTTATTCCCTATTACATATTTGATACTCTTAGAACTAATTTATAAGAAGAGTTAAGCTATTACTATCAGCTAGTATAATTATATATATATTTTAGTTAAATACGTAGACAAATAGTATAACTATTGGATTTGCATGTACGGCGCGGGCGCGCGTGACCGGAACGGAGCTAATATTGGTTGTGTTATACATTACTTGTATGAAAACACGTCAAAATGTACTCAACTTGTAGCTCTTAACTCGGAATACATTATGCTATATAAATAACTGTAGTAATATTTGATTTCTTTATTATGTAAAGAGTATAATTTAATAAGACTTTCGCGATTATTCACTTAAATAAAACTATGTACATATATAATATGGTCGGATTAAAAATCATCTCGTCTGTCAGTGATTATTGTTGCTGCAAAGTAAACGAAACATCGGAAGGATTTAGTTTAAAACTATCAAAAAAGGAACCGTAGTAATTCATTATTATCTTTTTAAAAATACATTTATCGTTGAACATATGTTTATTACGTGTCGGTGATGTAAATACAGTTTTCATTTAAAATAAACTATTGGAAATTCATTTATTTCATTGAAGTAATTAAAGTTGCTCTAAATTCAATATAGTTCTTAATTTCACTCACAAACATAATACGGTTATCAAATTAAATGTTTTGTTCTAATAAGTCGATGAGTGATGCATGTAAGCTATAATTGTTAATGCGTGGTCTCAATGTATTGAAATGTGTTAACAATAAAGAAATAAATGTACAATATTTATATGTATATAACATTGTTTAAACAATCATATCTTTTTGTACTTACATTAATAAAATATTCAATATATTATGTATATATTGAATCTATAATATTATTTTCAAAGTAATTTTTTATTCAAACCACGACTAATTAGATGTTTGCATATTAAGTGACATGAAACGATCATGGAATGTTCAGAGCGAGTCCAATGTTTGGTCTCAGTAATTAAAGTCGAGCTTTTACTATGTTAATGGGATTCAATTAAAGGAAAATTACCAACTTACTTGTTAGATGATATTAAATCACGATTGGTTTATTCTATTACTATAAAAATATATTCTTTAGGTAGTATTTATATTGTAAATATTTTGGCTATATTAGATATTTATGTTATTAACTTAGTAATTAAGATTAATATTTATCTCGTCGTTTTTATGTTACACCGTGTAATAAAACGTCTATTGCTCTTAAAGAAAGTAATAATTCTAATAAGATAATTAGATAAAGATATTTTTTCTTCATTTATTATCTAATTTGAATAGTATTTGTTTTTCTTTTTGTGTAAAGTATCTACTAAGTGTTTTCATAACGAATTCTATATATCACCTAAGCGTTGATTAAATATAAGAAAATTATAATGAATTTATTGAAAATAGAGTACTCGATTCGGTATGGATTTTGGAATCGACCAGATTAAGAAGCACCTCCGTGTAAAACATTTCGCACCACATTATGGTTCCGTTATCGGCGGTCGGGCGATCGATCCCGCTCCCCCTCCCCCAATCAGCTCCATCAAAACTCGAGCTCATTACTCAAAATCAATTAGCGTTATTAGTGCGGCGCGTCTTCGTTAGCCCGTGATGGAGGGTAATTTATTGGCATCTCTTAATTAGGGATAAGTCTAATTGGAGGCTTAGTCGTAACGAGGCCCTCGAAATCTGACGTCCCGGCAAATAAATTGGTCGGCGAGCTAGGGACTACCACGCACTCCACTCGCTCTATTACCGACAGTACTTTGACGTGCCAATTCTCCTTCTATCCCCATCATTTCTTGGTCGACAACATATCTACATCACATATGATAACATAACAACACTTTGTATATATGTATATTCATTCATACGTACATACATTGAAATTTTTCGATAACGTTTGTTTAGATTGCATCAAATGTAACTTAATATGAGTTTTTTAATATAAAAACATGCATACAATGAGTACGATAAGAACGTAAAGCACGACGTGATTAATTCAAGCTAATCGAATTATAAAATTAATAAGGCTAAGTAAATTAATATTTTAAAAAGCGTTTGATGGCTTGTAATCTATTGTGATCGGTCGGCGTGCGTGGCGGCTCCGGACAAAGCGGTATAAGTACAAAATGTAGGGAAAAAAAATATTAATGAAACAAGTCTTCGGACAACGGAATGATCAAGTGCACCGAACGATGTAACGTGATATTTTGTAATGTGCTTTATTTTGCACCGCGCCCACCGTCTCACAGACCGGCCTTCTATAATTAGATTTCTGTATAATACCTACACCGATGTTTCCACTATATGATGATATCCAAGTTTTAGTGCAGTCCTTTTTAATCAATGGATAGATATGAGAAAGACGGCTCTATTTATTATTGCCATGGATCAGGCTTTAAAGAATAGTTTCAGCGCTCTCATATCTAAACTCTCTGCTAATATATAAAACAAAATAAATGTTTTAATTTCAAATTGTTTTACAAACTTGTTGATAGATTAGTAAATTAATTTCATTTAATTATTAATTTATAAATATATATTATTTTCTTATTATATATATATATATTTAAAATTTCGTTTAATTATAATTCACCCTTCCGGTAAGCGTACATTTTTAATTAAAAATTACATGATTAAATATTCGTTGAACGCAAAACATTATATTAATAAGAAGAAACAATGGTTTTATTTTAATTAAGTTTTTTGTTTATTCAAATTTATAATTAAATTTTTACAATTAATTAATCATTCTTGAAACAGCTCCGTTTGTTAAACAAAATTTTTGATTAAATCAAAATATTTAATTGAAAAAAATAATAATGCGTTGATACAAGACGTTTCTAGATAAAAACTACAAAAAAAACTACTAAACTTATCATAATTATAAACGAAGAAAATCATGAATTAAAGGTCGTGTTACAATACCTTAAATTACGATGAATATTTTATGCTCTATACGAATATGTGTCACGATTCATATGCCTTAGACATATCGTCTCAAGAAATGCCAACAATATTATGGATTATAGCACTTAATATAATAATAACGTAATGAAACGTCTCACGTTAAGGGGAAGGGGAGAGGGGGGTGAGGGGGCATGAGCGGCGGGAGGGGGGAAGGGAACCGCTGGAACCGGTCCGCTGAGGTCATCGCCTGCCTTCCGCGACCAGAGTTGCCAGTGAGGTGACTCTGTTGCCCATTTATGTCATTACACCAACTAATGTTAACTGGGACAATTCTGAAGTGTTGCCATTTAAAGACCAGTTAACTGATTCTAAAATGTATTAGCAATTTTATATCAGGCTATCGCTAATGATTAAGATATTTATTTCGATATCGTGTTGAGTGTATGGTTCAATTTTAAAACTTTGAAAAATAAAAATTATAAATATTTATTTAGTGAGCTAGGTATTATTTAAGTTAGTCGCTAAATAATAATTAATAAGGAAAATCTTAATATGTGCTGACAACACCACGACACTTAAGCACCTAGGACGCGTCGCCCGCGCCGCCCGCGCTGTACTTATGCTCCATTAAGATTAAACTAATTGAAAGCCAATAAATACAACGGCTATGAATATTAATTTAATGTTGCTCCTCGCCGTCAGCTTGATGCTTTAGTCGAAGCGAGCCTTGTATGAGACTATCCTTATAATAGCATTCATTTTAATAAATCCATTTCATTTAAATGTATACAAAACAAAAATTATTTTATATCTTTTATATTTATATCGCAGATCAAGACAGACAAGTTCAATTCGTTATTCGTGTCCAGTGGTCATAGCCAATTCACAATATACAGCAGCATCTAACATCTGGAATGCTAATGGCGAATGATTTAGCTCTCTAAGTAACAGACATCGGAGAATGCTACATTGAGCTATCTCTGGCAAGCATGACGTCTCGATATTCCCATCAATCCCGTCGAAGCCGTCGATTACGTAGGACAAATCAATTACCGCTCGCATTCCACCGGCAGTCGACCGACGAATTCTCTGTTATGATCCTATCGCCTAGTGATGACCTCTCCTCCAATACGCCACGTCGTCGAGCGGAGGAATGCTGAGCATTGCGCCGCAAGCAGGCCCTCCCTGCCCTCAGGCCGGCAGCTGGGACGCAATGGAAGACGTATCACAGTCAACACATCGAGAATTCCTGACATTCAAACATATATACACACGGTTAGGAAACGTTGTATACCTCAAGTATGGAGTCAGATTTGACCACGTCAAGAATTTCGTGTTCGAATCCTCAGTCGGAATGTTATCAGTGCTTTGCATCGGTACTCCGCATCAAACATGTCAGACTACATTTTTATATTTGTTATTTGTTAACCTTTAATCTTCACCAAGTTCCATATTCATGGTGCTCTCAGAAACTCCGAGATCGTTATCTCGGCCTTAATAATTATATAATTGGATTGATTTAATTATGGATCTCAAGATAACCTGTTATTGTGTGCTATGTATCATATTTATGGTCGTGATATCTAGTCATCTTTTTATACTAATTTATGATTTAATTAAATTTATATTTCAATATATCATTCATATAATATATATGACAGCATATTTCGCAATATTTACTTACTAATTTAGGTTAGATTTTCCGATCGGTTCTAGTACCTAATGTTTACTTGTAAAATTACTAATGCGGTTTGTTGATCATGTACCACAACGTAAGATAGAAACCGCATCATTATAAAATATAAACAGTGCGTTTAAACACTACAATTCTCGAGATTTTTGAAGATGTACTTATTACTATCCAAGCTGCGCCCACGCTTCGTTTCCATGAATTTTATGTTAATCGAAGAGTCATGTTCCAGAGAGAGATATAGTTTTAGGTATAGGGAGGTACGAATGCATTAAATATAACATTACAAAGCAATTTTCTCCTTTACGACATAGAATTGAATGGTCATAAATAATGTTTATGTTGTTGCTGTAACATTCTGATTCGCGCAGGTGATACTGAATAAATATAGTCGTCAATTGTAAGTTATGTTACTTATATAAATTCTGATTTAATAGAACAAATTAAATATATAAATGTAAGTTGTTTTAATGTCAAATAACATACATCTTTATAATATAATCCAATTAATAGAAATGGTTTATAATATTTAAAATCCCCTCCGTCTTATCATAATGGCATCGATATTTCACACTCGAACGGCCTCAATCAACGTCCAACTCTCATGTTGTATACTTTTTTTCTACTTTCATCATATAGAGTTAAGTTACAAATAACATATAATATTTGTTCGTTTTATAATAGCAATATTATAATATTCTATGAGTCTATTTGTGGAATACAATTATAATGTGAATAGAATTATCAACTACTTACGTTTTATCATAAATTCAACAATTGAAACAAAACAGACGAGGTAAGCATAAGGGCCTCCAAGTCGAGTGCCTATTAATTAAGAGGGTTGAACCACTCAGTCTCTAATTAACTGAAGACCCAGGCCGCATTCGCTGTAATTAGTTTCCTTGGAGGGCTGTTCTCACGCTCTCGGACCTTAAATACGCAGAATAACAGGAGTTTCATCGATTCAAATTATGCAAACAACACAAAAATGGTGGATCGCGTAAAATGCAAAGGCGATAGAGGTGAATTTTGTACTCCTGATAGACTAAATAAAAACGAAAACATCAACCTCGTTCTCAGGCTTTTAAATGAAACAAGTTTGTCAGAGTGTACGTATATTTCGCGTCCGACGAATGTTACTTTCGCTTTGTTTAAGATGTAAAGGACAGATTCACGTATTGTACGAATGTAACAGTCATTAACAGGTTTCAAGTAACGAGTCTCACGTAAGAGATGTCACACCCATAACACCATTATTGACGCTCCGCTGTCGCAATTTGTCCGGTACGTGGATTGATTATTAATCTTCTGCAACAATTACCGACTGACCGAACATCAAATTGATCTTGTCCCTTATTTAGCAAAATCGCATCGTATACGCTTTATTATTTAATCAGTCTCTGCCGTTATAATGACTAAGGCACTATTTCGATATAACGACCCGTAAGTATAAACTTGTATAAGTTTGAAACACGAAACGCAAACTTGACTCATTATAATATACAGTTTAATTAACACCTCTTAATGTAAATGCGATATCGAGATGTTTTATCTCACAGTGTCTTTCGCCAATTGTATTCCAGATTCAATGAGTTTATTTATAGTTAAACAATTTAATAAGTCGGTAAAGACTTAAACAATTTCATCGAATCAAAAAAATTAATAAGCACTCAAAAGCAATATTACCCCGACAAGGGTGGTCGGGAATCTTTATTAAAATCTCGAGGGAGCAATAAAAGCACAGTTAAATGCAGAGGACTGTGATGAAAATATTAATTAATGTTTCGGAATGGGAAACATGTTGCTAATTAAATGGCGATATCGCATAAAACGTAATTAGAGGCTGGCAACATACGTTTCTCACGGGCGGACAATGGCCCAGACCATTCGGACCCGTGAACCCGGTGATATACCGGCCCGCCAGTCGCGACCTCCACGCCGCCAGCGCCACTTTCTGACAGCGAGAACACATCTCACTCGATAAAGGAATGCAACGAACCTACGTACAACATCCAAACAGGTTACAACTCAACCTTCATGCTGTCATTAATAAACATGCCCACTTCATATAATGTACGTATATTGTCAGTTTTTAACAACCATTTAAAAAAAAATAAAAAAATAAAAAATTAACTCGAAACGAGATTCGCTTTCTGGCACCGATTCGTTGCAATATTAAAAATTCTTAAATAGAAAACGTCGGAGTTAATAAAATAAATTCCGCGAGCGAAACTATGAACATTCCGAAGTGGAACGTTTATTAAATATACTGACTGGCAACTATTATTCCGTGATCGACGGCTCAATGAGCGGCTTAATTAAAAAAGTCAATGATCACTTATTGTAATTAGCGGTATATCGCTTTGCCGACAAAAAGGTAATTGTTTCCCGACGGCTATCAATCTGGGGCGCGTTCGTCGGATCGTTCCACGTGCTCGGTGGAGTGCGGGACTCGCTGCTCTAATCATGTTACTGACACGACTCATTGTTACAGCCGCGGACGACTTGAGACTAACAACTTCATTAAATCAAATGAAATCGACATCACCATTCAAATATCTTGACGCTGAGATTGACGTTACTCTTTATATCATATTAATTGGTTTCCATTTAAAAGTATTCATTATTGATGACGTGAATTATTTAAGTTAAACGAACATTAAAACAACCGAAATTCACCGAAGCGGGCATTATATGAGAAATGAATCTTATCAAACAATCAAATAAACAGCGGGTCGGTTCTTTAATAATGAGGTTATTGGCTAGCATTCTAGTCCTTATCTGTCTAGTATGCCGTAGCGGAGAGCAGTACCAAATTGGCGTGGCGGTATACTGTGCGCAGGCGATCGACCTAAAGATATAGCTAATTAAGGGCCTCATGCGCCGATCTATTTGGCGAGATCTGCTCCCTGACGTGTGAAAACACCCAATTAATTAACGCGAAACGTTCACCCGATCGCGTGCTATAAAAGACCTAGCCTAGCTCCCGAGTTGAGGTCCGCGATTTAATTTGAACCGTTTCCTTGAATCGGCTGATGTAACTGTTCAGTCATATGCATATCGTGATTCACTCTATACGCTGGATATTTTTGTTGACTCCAATTTACTTACATACATATATTATATTCTCATTCTAATAATGTAGAATCTATCCTTTCTATAAATACCACGTTTTAATTGTGCATACAACTTTATTATGGTATAATTATACACTGAGATCTAATGATCGTTAAGGCTTTACAGCGTCTAAACTCTCTTTCTATATAAAATATAAATACTTTATAAACTACTAATTATGCACGTAATGTTCCATTACATAAACAGGTTCCGTGCTATAATGTTGAAGAGGATAAATTTAAATGTTCTTTATTAAAATTATTTACTACTTTCTAGTTAATAATACGGTAAATAGATTTTTTTCTAATTACGATCCGATTATATAAATTATAGTGTGCTCAATAATTGCGGTAGTTTTTGTGTACACAATAATAAAAGATCAGGCACATAAGTGCTCTTAAATATATGTAAGTCAAATCCTTATACGAAACATACGATTATACGATACGAAATATACGAAAAGCAATCATACAATTTCTTTTTAATAATTAAAGCATAAACTGCAATACATACTAATTATAATGTTTAAATTCAAATACATTTTCAGAATCCGTAACACTTCATTATTTCAAAGTTTGTAGTCTCTCGTTCGTTGGTAGTTTATGATCATAAAGGTGAGCAATGGCTTACGTATTCTTACTATGGATGGGTTATCACCAATTTTAAAGAAAGAAAAGTAAGCTTAGGTATATGGAATGAGTACAATATGTATCTCAACATCATAATACATAAAGTAAGGGTGTAAAAATATAAACCTGTTATCCCATAATCGTTAAGTTCAATTAGAAAACTTCACGCTAATCTAAGGAAGGCAGATAGATCGCGATGACCGCTGTACGGCGAGTGTTAATAGCCCATTTGCCGAGAATACTTCTAATTGGCGGCGCGGGCGCACGTTCGATTCTGATACCGAACACGCTATTCCCTATTGTATTTACAGAAAATAGTTATATGTACCACAATTTAAATAAAGGGCGACAAAATCTCTTATTTATTTAGTAATTAAGAGTTTATGAACGAATATATGGTATATGTAAATTGTTTAAAAACAACTATAAAAAATATTGTGAATTAATACCAAGCTAAATTCCTTTTAAACAGCCGAAGTACATGTCTTAAACCAGTCTCGACATAAATATATGATGAAATAAAAGTTGTATCCGTGTATAAATTAATCTTATCACGAGGCTAATTAAATCCCTGTTACAAACACATAAAATATCCAAAGCACATTACAATTCTTCTTCACATTGAGAGTTGTACATCGGTCGTCGCCGGAGAGGAAATTAAACCGGCGATGGACAGCGCGACTGCGTGTCACGTCGCTCACCGCTATTAGCTAATGGATTTCGAATGCACCGTTTCAATTCTACTATAACACAGTCTTTCAAAGATATCATGATTTGGATAGCTTTTTTGCATATTTTCAAGAGTGCTTTGTTTGCTACTTTTTGTTATTTTATATTTGTCCGTCAATACGACTTCGCCATTTATATCTATTTTGTCGTGGCAGTTACCTTTTAAGTTATTACTTGTTTTATTTTAATATGTATTGTGCTGTTTGAATTTACATGGCATAAATATATATTTTAATAAAACTATTATAGAATAATGTTTTAAGTGAAACAAAGAATACAACAAAAAGTTTTCATATTTATGTTTAATATTATTTCTATAGTAATCTGTGGATTCGCTGTCAAATCGGATACAGATAAAAAACATTAATAATTATTAAGTGACAGATGCAATTATAATGAAGATGTTACTGAATGTATAATCTCAGTACAATCCATGAAGACAGTGGGCGTTTTAATTTTAAATCAATAAATCGAAGTGTAAGCTAACTCTGTCGTGTAATCTGTGTGTTGAGTACTAAGTAAGTAAGCGTAATTAAACGACGGACACCGCCAGTGGACAGCATTTAATTTCCTGCAGATCCATAGCAGGTTTCAGATACTAATAACAAGCGTGGGCTTACTGTTAACCACATATTGTTGAGATTTCTTTGATATATAAATAATAATTAACATATATATAACTGGTTTGTTAATCGTTTATAGAATATTTTTTAGATTGTAATAGGTGGGTTACGATAAGAAATTATTGTTAGCTTTTTATTTGACATACTTGCAATTTTATATGACGCTAATTACAAAAGTCCTAATTAAAATGATAATTCATTAAAAATGTTATAACTGCTTACAATTTCGTAGTCATTTCATAACATCTTATCACGTAAATTTATTTTAATTGCTCTTTACTAATGAAAATGTTATTTTAAATAATGAAAGCTGTCTGTATGTTACAAGTCCCAAGCATCCGATTTGCTCGCCTTAATGACTCTTGTCTGCAGATCTGCATTGTGCGAAGAAAGTGACCGAATGACGTTTAATTTCCTCCACCCGGCCGCCTGGCACTGGCATTGGCACTGGCACTAGCACTATCTGACGCTTAGACACGTTTTGTATGTTATAATGGGACCATTAAAACGGTTAGATTGCTTAATAATTTAATTATCTTACCTTAAAATACATAAAAAGAATAAAAACTGCTGTCATGACCACAAACAGTGCAAGACAAACTCACCAAAGACCAAAGTAGTTCCAGAATTAAATCAATGAATTAATTGAAGACAATGAATGGCTTGTATAAAATGATCTCACAAAGCTAAACAGCAAAGTAATTTCAGGCAGCGTCGCGTGTTTGCTAGTTAGAATTCGGCTGTAGTTCGGAAATTAATCAGAGCCCATTGTGGGCGCTTTGTCGCGGACTCCGGTGCCAATTATTGGCTGCGCGCACTCTCGTAATTGAACCTCGAGGCAGTTTTGAACTCTGTCAAATTCTCCAACTTTTTTCTGTTAAAAAACGATTATTCTATTGCACGTTTCCTGTGCGTGCGTGGTGTTTTTGGGGCTTTGTTCGTCCAATACTTTAATTTTGATAAAAAAAATGGATAAAATATATTTTTATTTAAAATGTTTTATTGAGAACGTGTTGACAAGAACTTAACATTCCATAACTGATTCACGGATAAACTTACACTCTTTATTAAATGCACACAAATTTAAACTAATATAATCTGGTGCTCTGAATAATCGTACTTTTATACATTTAATTTATGATAATTTTTGATATCTTTTAATTTTTATAAATTCTAACAAGTTTATTATTACATGCACTTTTTAAATAGGATATTAAACAAAAAAGAAAAAAACAAATGATAGTGTTCGTATGAAATATTCACATTAAGTTTTCTTAGTAATAAAATAACATTTACATGAAAATAAGTTGAATTTATAATTGAACAATTATCGTTCAACTACGAGTTTACACAAATCATTCCAATGAGGGAGCTCGCGAAAAAAAAATCAGAATAAAGTGTAACCCGTGAAATGCAGTTAACAAGCACATCATAAGTAATCACCTGCGAGTGAATGAAATAAATTGCACGTTTCCATTTAAAATATTCTTTATTGAAAAAAAAAAATGGAATGAAAACATGGTTGACTCGGTCGCTTCGTTTGGAGTTTGTATCGGACTCGTTGCGCGCAATCCACTGATTGCAATAAAATAATTTGCGTGAAAGCACTAACTTTGTTCCGCCATTTTTTCGCGTTTATACTTCACTCCGAATTCTCGACCGACAAAGGAGTGTATTGTCTCGGATATTTATTGCTCATATATTTGCATTAATGTGAACATCGATTAGAAGATTTTTTTATTTGCATTACGGTGAGATATCACACAAGCATTAAGGAAAAATACATAAATTATTATTATGCTAATGTTTTTATTGGAATACTAATTCTATGGAAAAAATAACCCAATAAAATTTGATATTCTTTTCATAGAACTCGTGGATTAATTACAAAGACAATAAATTTTTAATACTGACAATGTAATTACTGTTAACAGTGAAATGAAACAATGCTAATGAAATAAAAGGTTCATGTAAGAAGTCCAAGAGAATGTGAACAAAAATTTAAATAGAAACAATAAAAGAAAACCACACCGGTTTTAACAATAAACAATGCGTGGCATATTCTAAACCCGTGTCCAAAAAACCCGGCTTCACTTACATATACAAGAACAATAAAAAACAAAAACGGCTAAGTCCTAAAGTACCCACGTAATGCAGTGGAGGGTTAATGAATTTAAGCGTATAGTCGTAGGGTTTAAAGCGAAACATTAAAACAATGGCGTCTGAAACGCGCTGGTAACAGCCACCAAATTTACATTCCTCATTGCGAAAACACATAAAAATGTTCTCATTAACCTGGGGTGGTCAGAAAACCAACCCGTCTAAATGTTTGCTCTTTAAAATACACAATTCCGTTAAGAACAGTGTGCTTTTGGACAAATACGGTACAAAATTAACACTACAAAAACATTTACAGGAAAAGAAGAAAATTTTTAGATTAGACAACAAGGAAAATCATAATATATAATGATTAAATTAAATAATGACCTGTCTATAATTTACACAAGGCAACCGTTGGTGCAATATACATTAGGTATATGACCGAATATAAGCATGACGTTCAAGATCAGACAAATAATAATTGCATATTCTCCGTTTCATTACAAGCTACTTAAACGCACCGCATTCTACCGCATTCCATATTTTTATTGCAATGTTTACAATTCAATTGTGGAGACTTCTACAAACTTTTACTTTGTATATCTTCCCTTTTATTTTTATATTCTAATAAGGACAGCTTTCGATTTACAGATATATGCTCTAGGACTTCATAGCATTTATAAGATTCTAGTGACAAGGCTACATCATCAATGACAATGACCTCTGGAACCTTGGCACTTAAAATACACCAGTATATAAAGAACTCGTCATACGTACATCGTGTGTAGCACAAATATTTGTATGTCAATACAACAACTTGTTATTATGAAGAAAAAGATATTCAGCCTAAAAACATCTTATTAAAGACGAAACTTCATCCTTTAATATCTCAGAGATAAAAGCTCTCAAAAGATTATGACTAAGACGTTGAGTTTTCATTAAAACATCTCCTTAGTATTCACTTGCTCAATACACATAATAATTTAATAAAACTATAGCATATTCGAGTGCCACGTATATATTTACAGCCTTCATAATCATGCGGTTTCGGTGCTGAAATTAAGGCCACACAGCATTGTTCCATTAACACAATTTTATGGCCGACATATTAAAATAATAAAAACTTATGCCTCTCTTAATTAAATAATTTAGCGACGGGCTGAGCGGAGATATGTAAATTGTTTTAAGGGGATAGATCAAACAACCCTTTTTTATGACTTTAATATGCGGTTGGTGGAGCGGGGGGGGGGCACGGTGAGGCAGGGTCGAGGGGTGCGGGGAGGGAGGTAAGTTATGAAATATTTAATAACGGCGCACACGATTCCATTTGAATTACTTTCGAGGAAATGATGACACTCAAAGCCTGTGATACACTTAGCTCGAATGGTCGCTTTAAGACGTAGTGACCAGTGAAATATTATTATGGGACTCTTTTATAATAATTATTCAGAGTGTATTATAGAATAAGAAGGGATTACGAAAGTGAGTCTGAATCATTAATTAGTTTTTTTAAATTTAGTCTTTTACCAAATGTCTTCGTATATAATTGTAATGTAGGTCTATCTTGGAAAATTGTCGTTATTTCGCTTGATGAGGCAAATTCTTAAAAAGGATCCTGTGATTGGATAAGATGAATATAGGAACTATCATTATAAGTATATTAGTTTATTCACGTTATTAGCAAATAATAGTGTCAATTTCGCTAAAGACTTTCATTCTAAAGTAAGCGAATCCGCAATTAGCCGGTTTGAATGCTCCCGTTGGGACGCAATCCTAACAAGAGTCGCTTCACTGTCTCAAATACCGAGGGAGTGTTTTAATTAATGTTTCCCGACAAATTGCGAAAAAACCCGAGTAATGACGTCACATCTCATGCATGTACGTATGTTACAGCTTATTACAGTGATGGGTACCATCAAATAGCACCTTTTAGCCAATGACTGCGGGAGTGAAGAGCCTTGTAAGGAAAGGGTTCCGCTCGTGATACTAATAACCCACTGCTATTATTAAAATAATGGAAACTCGCTCTAACTTGAGTAATTAAAAATTAAACAACATTATTTATAATGAAGACAAGAGAAGTTAGTACAAACGTGTTACAATCTATAATAATAACAAAGCAGAAAGAAATTATGCTTCATCATATTCATATACCCTTTCTGTTTTTAAAGGTGAATTCGGAGGTTAGCTTGGAGTATTCGCCATCGTCGACACTAAGACCGATCGCCAATTATCTATATGTTACAATAAAATGACCAATCCGATAATATTTTTTGTTCGCTGGCTGGGATGAGATGCTTCTCACGGGGCCTAAAGCACGTACTGACCGTAAATTTTAACCAATCACGCGGTTAAAGCACTTTTATGTGGTTTTATAAACTCATACAATATTATCTACCTCTTTGTATTATGACTCGTTGATTTTTTTGCAAGATATTGAAATCAAATTATCTATTGTGATTGTCTTTTTTTTCAGTAATGTTGGTTCCTGGGCTGTTCTCTTAATTAAAATAAAAGTAATTGTTAATAATTTACAATTTTATTTGATGTTTGTAATAAAATCATGGTGGTATTTTAAGTTCAAAGTTCAATTTGAGGTTCAAATAATAGTTTTATTAGACTTTAATACAATTTATTCTATTCAGTAGATCCCAATCCAACCACAACTTTTTCTTTTTGCGTTATAGCAAAGTATGCGATATTTTTAAATGGACAGGTATTAGTTATTATATATTATGAGTTATGACTGATATAAATAAATAAAGATATTAATGTCTTGTCCAACCCTGCTTCTGTAAACAGTTTTCTTAGATTTTGCACTTCTAGAATTCTTGCTATTCTATTTACGTATATTATCTATTTTCGATCCATCTTTTTTGCTTAGAGTCACACAACTCTTACTTTAAACTTACTATTTTCTTCTTACTGTTACTTTAATTCTATTTTTTTTACTTTCAGGTTTCCACCGCATCACTAAGCAAAGCCTCACAAATCATGCACATTTCGTGCTTTTGACAACACAAATAAGATGAATTAAGGCATGTGGACATTAATTCAAAAGAACATAAAATATCATCAAAGTACCTAGATGCTTTGCCAACGGAACCAATCATTGAAAACTCAAAGGCGGCTTTATTTTTTTGTAAAATCTACTACAAATAGGAGACGAAATTAATTTCTACAGTAACATATTTTCTATCAGTTCCCATAAGCTTAGGTATATGTAAAGTATTCCTTTTTTATTTTTATATCTCTCATAATCCTTTTTCAAGGTTAGTTAGCATTATTGTAGAACTTCATGTATATAATAAAATAAGGATTCAATTAGACTTATGGATTACAAATATTTAAACCTCTAAAAACAACTATAAAATTTACGTTTTAATCTCATTCAGTCGTGCACAGAAATTAATGTGATAAGTGTTTATAAGAAAAATTTATTTTATATTGACATTTGTATATTGTATTTTAAATAGCAACAACTACCTCATTAGTTTTCGTCAAGGACTTTCTCCGTGGTGAGTTCGGAATTAAAGTATTAAGTGTGTTGAACCTGTACATATAGCCTTCAACCGACAATTACAATTTACATTTATAGGTACGTGTTACGAGACACGTGCCTTCATAAAGAATATAACAGATATGTCTTGATTCTAATGTAACAATACGGAATTTCGGGATAAATTATATCCTATCTTTAATTCTGAGGTCTAAAGTACATTGCATGAAAATGTCATAAAAATCCGCTTAGTACTTTTGGCATGAAATAGCAACGAACTCCTTACATATTATAAGTAGGATTGACAATCACAGAACTTTATTGACTATTGTTTGTATCTTTAAAAGTAACGGTTAGTTTAAAACGGCTGGCGTTTACACATATAATGACTATAATATTTTAATAGCTCTTCAAAATAAACACAAAAAAATATTTTAACTTCAATCTTATTTGTTAATAAATAGTGACACACATTACTAAACTAAGCTACAAATTTTTACGTCTTTGATTTTATAATTAATGGGAAAAACTCTTAAACAATTTTTAACGCTCTTGTTGAAAATGGATGTGTTTTTTTGTATGATGAGTTATTTCTGCATCCTTGAATGAAGAAGGCCTTACCTTTACTTAAATATATATAACCAGCATTTATATTATAGTCTAGAAAATTGAATGTTTTTATTTCAATGAATACCTTTCTGTGACCTCAGTGTCGAAAAAGAATATTAGTATTGAAATACAATTTCATACTCGTATATTTACATAAGGTTTTATGAAAAAGGTGTGATAGCCAAAAAAGTGTAGGAATTGTATAAAAATCTTTGTATTTATTCATTTTACAATGTTATATTACAGTAAAACTGAGCTAGTCCCATCCAGATGCAAGACCGCCATCATCCAACTGCATGTCGTTGACGTCTAACTAAACAAGATTTACGACTTGAATGTTTACACATATTCATTTCGCATTTAAACTGAATAGACAAGTACTTGATATATAAATCACATCTACTTGTATTTCACCTAACATTATCCATTAAATTAATCTAACTTGCTAAGTACTTACTTTTTTTTTGTACATACTTTCAAGTAATTTTCAAATAGTCAAATTGCAGAAACAACAATATATCTAGAATGTATCCTCGAGACAACTTTATTCCGTTGTAAGTCTAAATAATGTTTAAGATAAAAACCGTCTGTAGCTGAGATAACAAATGCAAATGTTGCAGATACTTCATCTTACGGCCGCGGCCGCCTACACCGGAGGCGTGGAAACGAATGGGGCCGTGAAAACCATTGGCAGATAAATCGATAGCTAATTCGTAATGGTTCATTGTTGTCTGCATTTACAAAGAACAACTTTCTTGACTATTACCTCGCACAACGGACACTTAACGTGCCTTGTCATGTTATTCAATAATCTTTTATTTTTAACTCCTCGTTTTAAATCTATAAATAATATTTGCAATAATATTTTCCACTGCAGCTGCGGAGAATTTTTCTTTGCAACATAAAACTGTTTAATGGCCGCACGAGTACAAAGCCTTTTGAAAACTCGATAGACGATAAATAAGAAATGGCAAATAACGAAAGATTGTAGGCACAAGTATAAGGGCGTGGACATATTGCGGCGAGCGAGCACGCGTGGGCAACAAACATGGCGGCCGTAACAACTTAATAAGCGGTTGTGCGTGATTTACGCTCGCCCTCGGCGCCGGCGCACTCGCCGCACCGCCATATTTATACTAATTTATGACAGATAAACATCGATTTTACTTAGTGTAACTGCTCTAACTTATAATAAAAATAATAAATATTTCACATGTCGTTGAAATTTAATATTAAAACTTAAATATGTACGGATGGTGCAAATGGTTCATTAGAGCCGATAAATCTGAATTAAAAAGTGTCTGAAGTTCAATTTCAGTAGAGTAAATCTAATTTAGTGCTAATTACAGTGAGCACTATAAATCTCTGGCGTTATGTCAATCATTAATAAACTTACTAATATATATACATAACAAATAGGCCTTTAACTTTGTTCTCCTTTTGAATTGAAAATAAAAATGAACAAAAATTGTTCAATCAAAAATGAACTGAAATTACCACAACTTTGCTATGGTTTACTGTTGTTTATGTACGGTAGATCTGTAATCTGTTGTTAAAATTTAACTGTTGTTCTCTGAAAATATGAAGGTCGAATGTTGTTTAATGTTAATGCATTGTCGTTATTACAAACAGATTTAAGACGAGCTTATAATTAAAAGCATTGTAAGCGTGATTTCAGCTCGTTCCCACACATCATTCAAGCTTAATGGCAGGAAACCCGCTTCTATATATTAAATCTTACTAATTATTTTATTATACACACATTTAATGCTGCTTTAACAAATAACTTTAATGTTTCATTAATGAGTGTAATCAAACCTCTATATATCAATTAATCTTAACCAAAACGTAATTATATTTGGTGAACGTATTATATAATGTGTGGAACGTGAAATCACTTTAACTTGCACTTGGTTGAACATATTTGTGGATTCATAGTTAGGTTGGTACTCAATATTATGATGGGAGTCATAAGTAAATACATTCACATACATTAGCGCGGTTCGCTAGTCTCCACTTGCACTGCAAATGTTAACTTGTTCGGAATTTTAAATACTCTATGCAGTTTTAAAATAACATTGCGTTCATGAAGCCGTTTTGAATATTATTTTTATATAATGTGTTTTATGATTTAATTAAAATAATCTTAATGTTTTTAAGACATAAGTGAGAACCCTTGGCGTTGTACTTAAGTCGACCGCTAACGACTCGGCGTGGTCATTAACGGACACTCCACTTCTCCACATTTTAATATAATATTGTTTCTTTTATTGATATCAGAATAACCAAGTCCTAAGATAAACTTTCATCTATTACTATCTTCTATAGAGATTCATAAAGCGTCTCTACTGTATACACTTTGTGTAACATATAGCTTTTTAAATCAGAATGAATAAGTTTGCATATTTTTTCCATATAATATTTGATAAAATCTATTCAAAATTACAGAATTTGTGAAAAATATTATATTTTTATAAATTATATATATTTTTATAGACTTTACAGTATAATTTCCTGTTATTTCCACAAAACATTGATAACATCTCGCGTAGGTGTGAGATCTTAAGAAATATTTCTTCAAAATATTTTATTGTACCAGTCGCCATTTAAAGATAAAATTATATCCATTAACCTAAATAATAATGATAATTGAAAATAAAAAGACAGAGTCGTCGGATAGCGGTTGTATAGAAAAAATATCAGATACTCGTAACGTTACTTTAACAGAGTCCAATGTAGCATCACCTCGCCGCTCCGTGGGAACCAAAGTCTCAGTACTTCATATAAAATACGAAATTCATTGCTATCGTAACTTCAGGTCAATCATGTAGGTTTTCAAATAGGATATGCATTTAAATAAATTTAAAAATTAAAGTTTTATACATTCAATACATAAATTATACAAAATTTTTATGCCCGTAGAACAAATGTTTAAAAACAGCATTACTCTTTTCTCATATTATTATCAATCACAACTTTGAAGGCATGATTGGTGCATATTCCTAACATTTCTTTTCCCCAAATGTTTGTTGTCGACTGCTTATAATGGTATGTGGACTATATATTAAAATTGCATAATATAATAAACATAATTCCTTAGACAAAACATTTTTAATTTAAGCTAAGAATACATGAAATAATTTTCCAGACTACAAAATATCGTATGTAATTGATAATTCATAAAAAAATCGTACCAAAAGTGGATTTTTTCTGTCGAGGAAACAGGCAGACGTTTAATATTATTATAGTAAACTCCTCTTCGCATAAACGAGTAGGTATATAAACTAACTACTGATGAACAAGTATTTTTAATATACTCATATAAAATTGCTTCATTTATAATATACGTAGTACATTTTGGTATAGTTTTGGCGGCGGACTGGAAACAATAAATGAAGACGTATTGTAAAATAAGAGAATGTAATACTTATAAGAATCTTTTGTACGATAAAAATATATATAAATGCGAATTTCTTATTAATGACATTTTCATTGAGTTGTTATTTAAATGATACAGTAAAATGTTACAAAAATCTTAGATAAAGTCTGATTGATAAATCATTCTAATCTTATCGTATGTAAAAGTTTAATGTAAATTTTATAAGCACTTTTTAACCATTTAGTATAAAAAGCATTTTAATATATACTTATAAAAATATATATTTACTATTTAGGTTATTGTGTCTTGTTACATGAATTACAAATACGATTTTCCTTTGAGAAAATATTTATTGCCATCAATGATTTCAATTAATTAAAGAAATTAAACTCATTGTTCTGATCACGGCTATTTGACTTTAAAAATAATATTAACAAAAATTATATCATGAAACTATTAGGGAATAAGAATTGAATATAATTTTTATATCTCTTTTATAACACATATTTAAGTCATATGACTTAAACATTACACAGAAACTACACGAACTTATTTTGTTCTCACGACAACTTCAGTCCTCCTCTACATTTCAATTTTCATGGAGCCAAATCATTATAACTATCTAGGTTGCTTAAATATAATATGAATATAAATATATATTAATTTAGATCACACAAACAAACATACAACAATATCATAATATACAGTTATCATTAAATAAGTACTTGTATTCAGTTTGTGCGCGGCTTCACAAAAGCATTGTTAAGGACTTATTTAACGTAGATCACTCCTATTGTTACATTCATATCTCCGCATGGCATTATACTGATTAAGTGTTACGATCTCTAATGTAATAAGCTGTATTAAAAAGAATATATTATGACGAGCATTACACTGATAGCAACGTGATTTAATCCTTTTAAATACGCAATATGTTATAATTGTAACTCTAGAATTAAAGACGTTAATTAAAAATAAATCAACATTTATTAAACATATACAACTGAGGAAGATTGAAGTCAGTGGTAGCCTAGTAGTTAAAAGGCCCGCTTTTCATACATGAGGCCGCGGGTTTCATCCTGGCAAGTATCAATGTGATTTTTTCAAGTCATATGTACTTTATAAGAGTATTTAGACATCACTGATTAATGCATTCCCAAAGAGGGTTGATGTTAGGCAGGCGGCCGGTCGTAAAAACAATGTAAGGCAGACCCTGGCTTAAGGTGGAAAATTGCCAGGAAGAAGAAGAACTAAGGACGATCAAAACAGTTACTGAGCTTACACAACCAGTAAATTGTTATAAAGTCTTAGATATTAAACGAAAATAACATTTATTATACAAAAAAAATATCAGTAAATCACGCAAATGTTACAGCTCTATCAGCTTATAAATACGGGAAATATTTGTAGTAAAGTAACTGTAATATTTCGTTGAAATATGACGAAGGGACACAGTCAGTCATTCAGTTTGTGCGAGCGTCCCGTTCGTCTCAACAGGCTTACACGCTCCACAGGTTACGGAATAAATACCGAGTAAACGATACTTTAAGAATAAATAACGTACTATTTTGTTATACAAATATTTATTTTATATTTATACTTTTATTATAATGTATATGAGAGTAGAGAAAGTATTGAAGTTATGGAAAAGATTTGAAATAAATGTAGTCCTTTGAAATAAACGTTGCAATTTTGATGTTTTATTTCAATTGCATGTTTAAAATAAAATTGTAAGTTCCTAAAGTATATATGATATTATTAAATAACTTCTGTCTTGAGTATTAACGTAGGTAATTGAATATTTTTTTTAAACCGATTTTTTCAAAATGCGTAAAACGGAAATAACTAGTATCTTAAAACGAGAAAATATTCCAAAAAGTACATCATAATGCGATAGAAAGAAAAGGGTATCTTTATTGCAAATAAATAAACATTCAAGACTTTATAAATCACAATAAAAAAGCACAAAGTCAATTAACACTTAACACTCGTAAAAATATATACAAAGGAGGTTTTAATCGGAAACGTGTACAGAAACCTATTTATTACGACCGCTTCGATAACATTGAAACATGTAATTAGGGCCATTTTCGATATTTCATAATGTATGCTAATTATGGAGGCCCTCTCGCCTCAAGACAAACCTTCCCATTGCTCTTTATCGATGAAATATGCTTGTAATATTGTAATCATATGCCAATGTTTTGTTACTCGTTTCGTATTAAGAGTAAGTGATAAGCGGTTGTTCAAACAAATTTAAGACATCTCGTCGTGTTCAATTTCTCACAATCACATGAAAAATTTATAGAAAAAGATAATATTCAATAAAGAATAGTATCTGACATCGTTATCTTAGCACAGCGAGTCGCAATTAGCGGCTTAAACATACTTTGATTCTCAATTCCCGCGCAAACCGCCCGCTCACAACACTTTTGTGTATGTTTTTCACGGCTTCAACGAGCGCGATACTGAAAATTGAAAAGCCCCGGGCTCCTAATTAGACTGAAGTCGGACGTGCCAATTAATTCAAGTTTCACTCGGAAACTTTGCTGCATCAATTAATTTCATAGTTAATTAACAAGCAGTCCGGACAAAACCGCGTCTACGAAAGAAAGGCTAACGATGGCCGCCCGAGGCTGCCTACAATGCATCAATTACATCAGCTTTGTTGAATACTACTCCGCTCCTATCACAGTCTCATTGAAGCTGGCTCTCTAACCATCCGCGTACTCTCACTCGCCTCCGACTGTTCACAATATATCTACATTTCATTCTTATTTTAACACGAATGTTCATTCCCTCCAAAACATGTGCTCACATTAATAATTATTCTCTATAGTGGTGTTTCCTTGTTCAATTCTTTTTATATTTTTATAATAATTAACAAAGTATTCAAATAAATTCTTGTATTTTTTAAGATCTTGAGAATGCTCGTATTCTTTTATTTAAAACATTATATATGATTAGCATATTCAAAATATACAAAATGTGAAAAAATCTCTTTTAAAAATTGCATCTCATAAAATTGAAAAGAATAAAATCATCTAAAACGACACTACAGTCGGAGAGCTCTTCAATTCAACGAAAAGGCAACACAGTGACATCTATTGGCGGGAAACGTAAACTAGACTTGAATATCTGACAGGATTTAATAAGGTAAATGTTTTGTTTAACCATTATGATACTATGTGTTTTTAGTATATTTCGGGATATTAAATGTTGTAATACTTTTTACGTATATATGTAGTAAATAAATTGAAGATGCTAATAATATGTATTTTTCAGATATTATAGTTATGGTGATGAAAAAACTTATAAACCTTTATAAACTTATCACTAGTAATTAATTAGAAATTTGTATCATTTGTAATAGAAAATAACTTTGAATTTACAATTAGAGCACTTTAATTTTTTACCTTTATCAGATAAAACAAATTAGGAACTATGTGTCATTTATTTATAATAATATTTTCGGGGATAGATCGTTTTTTTTTAATATCTTAGAACCACGGAGACTGGTTTTTATTCATAAACATCGATATATATATTGTAATCCCTATATTATTGCTGTCAATAAAAAGATCATGTTGAACAGTATTGTTCGATCTGATAGTTATTACTATTATTTCTTATGTACGGACAACACAAAGCGCATGTTTACTGTAACAAATAAATGTACGTCATTCTGTCTGAAGACATTTCCTTGGATCACGCCATAATGGACCACGAACGAGCGTTGTACAAAAGAGAATTTAACAACATCACGCCGGCACGCCGATAACTCCGAGCAAATAAAATTTTAACCTCTGCTTAATATCTGACTGAATATTCCGTCGGAGCAAGCAAATTGACAGACAATAAAACATTTTATTCGTGAAATAATTCAATTTAGTTATAAAAACAAAGACGCGAGCGGCTCCGCAAACATCTTCCACGTGAATTAGCCTATTATATACGGAATTAGGGAAATAAATTTCACTTACAGACCTCGTAAAATCCTTTTATATTTTCGATATCATAAAACGTTTTCGAGTTCACTACAGCCTTCTAAATGGAAGCTTAAAGGGTTAAGTAATTAAGTGTTTACAAAAATCGTTGTACGTATTAAAATATATTGATAAATATAAAATTCACTTGTGAGATAATGATTTTAAAATCGATAAAACCTATATGCAATTCAAGTTACCGGTAAAAGTCGCCTCTTAATGGAGGACCAAACATTCCGATTGGTCCAAGCAGACTCTATCGCTAACACTTCGCCGGCGGTCGGGGTTGAGTCGTCCCCGGCGTTTTGTTTTACGATATCATTAGTGGAAGCCCTCGATATTTTGCGAGCATCGATTAATTATTTTTAATGGGTCGCCAGAGGCGCGGACTGCGAACCTCTTGATAAACTTACTATAATATGATGCTATCCCTTATCTATCAAGAATCGTCATCTAGCCGAAGTCATTCGTATTATAAAATATCGAAATTTCCATTTATATGTCACATACAGATCTTAATAAAATTTCACGATATCAGTTAATGTCAAATTAAATTCATACTCGTGACATATTCATCTTTTTTTGTTGGCACATCGAAAAGTATTTTTCAGAAAAAAATTTAATTTAAAAGCAAGGGTGCACTCATTAAGGAATCATTAAACGCTAACGACAACCACGCGATCCACGCTGCTCCACACTCAACAGATCAACTGTTTTAATGGATGTACTGCTTATATAAAAATAACCTTTAACATAACGTTAAAAAGTTATCCACGAAATAGAAAGTCATTTTAGTAGAAAGTAATAGTATTCAATTAATATATCTTTATTTCAACTCACGCGCTACTGTTTAACAGCATAAGAATATAAGTCTTCATACGAAAATGTATAAACATGAGTCCTTCATTACATGCATCTCAAATCAAAATTCACGTCTCACTGTACGTCTATATGAGAGTGATTTATCAGAGATAGAAGGTGAGCTAAAAGAGTGGTAACAAAGTCGCACGGCCGGTGTCGCGGCAAGCAAATGAGGCGCGACGCTCACTGCTAACTAAACCAATCGACCGTGCGGCCGACGCAAACGAGACTACATTATATTTTATACAGTATTGTTGCATCTTTAAAAGATATATCACGCAAATTTGTATTATATGACTGCTATAATTAATCATCTTTGAGCTACGTAACCAAAAACAACAAGTAGTGAATTAGATTTTATATCATACAGAAGTTTAATTTTTATCTATGTTACATATTAAAACCTTTTTACATCTTTATTGAAATTAAATGTCCAATAACAATTGAATTTAAAAAAAAAATACATGACATTCGAAATTTAAATGTAAACGTCAGAGTGACATTGATATAGTCATTTTGACGTATCGCATCTCTGCGTCGCCGCGCCGTCCGACCGCTAAGCGCTAACGAGGCGTCCGCACGACACATCCCGTCCCGCCTGTGCTCTGTAAACGATCTGTTATTCATTCATAGAGTCGTTAGTCCGCGGCGACGTTTCAAACGATCATTTAGCATCATTTGCGGGAACTTTTATCCCTCATCTACTTTTAATGCGCTCACTGAATCCTTTTTCGTTTGTAGAAGACAACCGATTTTCAGATGCTCGGCACCGTATTGTTGGAATAGGACTTTGATTTTGTTGCAGCTATTGATAATGCTGTGTTGTATTATGTTAAAAAAATGTTCATACAACATTGACTGTGTTCTGAGTTTAAATAATGATAAATATTAAATTATAAACTAATTCATTAAGTTTCCATAATTACGATTTACAAATACATACTTTTTAATAATTAATTACAGATAATTAAAATTGTGGTTCATGGTTAAAATAGTTTTTCTATCATAAAAGTCATCCCGTATTTTGATTGAACTGATATTTAATCTGATTTTTATTATTAAAACTATCTACTATGTTTTAAATATCCATAAAAACCTTTTTCAAAAATAATGGTACTTACAGTAAAAGTATATGTGTAGACCACTTAAAATATCTTACTATAAATAATAGTATAATGTAAAAGTAGAAAAGAATTAAATTATATTTTTTAAATATTGGAATCCAAAGCTTTCTAATAAGCGAATTCTAATATCAATTAAAAATTAAGATTATCTCCAATATGTTTTAAATTGAACTACAATACTGTGGAGCATTTTGGATAACTAACCTTTAATTTTAAATATACTTTAACATTTTTTCATATATACATTACATATAATTAAAAAAAAACATAAAAAAATCAAAATAAAACAAGGAAAATTTTATGGATTGTCATTGCAACACATGAATTTCCATAATCTCAGTAACTAGCTATTGCAAGGATATACGAAATTAGTTTCCCTTAAAATTTAAAGGCTCGATTAATTCAACTTTTTTGATTTTTCATAAAACCGAAATTCAAGTTGTCAGTGCATGAACTTAAATACTGGCTGATCGATGCAATTTTTGCCGTTTCTCGTTTAAAAATAGTTTTTAATTTTAATTCTGTCAGGTTACTTTATCTCTGTAAAAAGTACGTATTTAAACAAATTAAATAATAGAAATATACCGATTTATATCGCATAAAATTCAAAAGCTATAAAATTATTTTCAAAAGATATAAAATACTTCAATACTTAAGTAAAAATATGTAAATAAATATCTATCTTTAATTTTAAATAAATCTCTCGCGACTATTATATTGGCCCAAAGTTTGTGGATTTTTTTTATGCTTTGTGTCTATCTATAGTGAAAAAACAGAATTTTCTCCTTAGTATTTTGTTACAATTGTGTATTTGAAACCAAGGGACAGTCAAAATTTATGAAAAATCCAAAAATTTTGCTGCCTGCTTTTAAGTTTCTTTTAAACTTACTTTATTTAAATCATATTTTATGCGAATTAGAACTTAAAACTTTAAATAAGATTTTTTGAAATTTATCCAGTATTAATTAATAAAATGAATATGTTTGTGTATGCAGTTAAAAAATTAAATTTTTTCACTTGAACTACTGTCTCCACATAAAATGGGAACTAACAAAATAATTTGAAATTCCAAAGATAAAAAAGTACTTCAATTGACCAACATATAAATCGGATTATGTCTTGACTTACATATAAGTTATTTAGTTGAAATAAACATTTTAAAAGACAGATATTTTTAGTATTCTGTACTTAGAAACTTATTTAATTTCGCAAGTCAAAACTATGTACATTAACACTATTTAATGGTTTCATAAACGCTTTATTTTCCTTCAATTTTTACTCTTATTAACGGACGATTAAAGAAAGTAATATATTAAAATAGAATTGACAATAAAAACTACATATCTTTATATATAATTCCTCTGTGAGTGTGTATGTCACTGAACTTCTCTCAAACGACTGGACCGATTTTGATGAAATTTTTTGTGTGTGTTCAAGGGGATCTGGGAATGGTTTAGATTCACAATTTTGTCCGCTGGACAATGTTTTTTTTAAATAATTTTTAATTTATTAGTAGTTGTTGATACAAACATTTTTTTTGACATTAGGTTTGACAACTAACTAATATGTCAATCATTCTGTGACACTTCAAAACACGGAGATTTATGGCTTTAATAGGTAAACTCCAAAAATATAAATAATAAAACGTAATAGACATTTCTTGATTATAGTTCGATACGAAGTTCGGCGGGTCTTCTAGTTTCTTAATAATTATTGTCATTAATTTGAACTGTCAAATATATTTGACATATATGTCAAAGGTGTGTGTGTATTGAGTTATAGCCGAAGGTCCACATCGTTCAGCCACATGATCCACAGAGTATGCACGCATACGTCACGGGCTCGGTGACGTCTAATCGTGAGTATAACGAGCGCGGTCGTTATCGGCGCGGCCTCATTATGCGCTATCATTACGCTTAACGCCTATTATTTTCCCCGTCATTAGTGTTTTCTAAGCGCATTGCTTAGAATGCATTCTGCATAAATTATAAAGCAGTGTTTAGATAAACGGGTGCTGATTGAGAACTATCGCTTTAACTGTTTAGTTCTTGGTGCCTTTGTTTGTTTGTTGTGTTAATTATAAAACATATTTTTCTAAATAACGGTTACGTAGATGGATTACTTATTGCATTACTTTACATAAAATAAAATTCAAATAAATTCCTTATAAGAAATTTTATCTATTTCATTTTTCATTCTTTATATTATAAGAAAATAAAATAGAAATAGGAATGAAGATAAAATGTTTATCCACAATTTCAAACTGAATCTATATAAATTAGAAAGTTCACATATCTAAGAACAACATTGGGAGCGGATCGTTTTTTTACTTTGCAATCGAAATAGCAAAACGTTTCAGGGATTGCCATAAAAAGTTCGTGAAGCCAATAAAGTGAACCGCATTGTCAGCGATGATCGCGAGGGGTTCCGAGGGGGTGAGGGGGGGAGAGGGGAAGGTAACACGGTTTGGGCGGACGTTAGTCTATTAGAAAAACGGAAAAACGATACGAAAACGAATAGCCAATTGATTTGTTTGAATTGAAGATATCCTATCTACGGTGCTTGTGATATGTGAATTTAGATGCTTTTTTTTAATGCCATTAGACATTTTATCTATGTAAGCAATTTATGTTGATTTTCAAGAAGGAAATCACTTGGATATGTATGTATTTTGTTGTCATTTACATTTGATAAAGTATAATTTTTATTTTTATTTTCGTTAAGTATGTGAAGTTTTATTGATTTTTGTAAATTTTTGTACTTCATATATTTTGAAATCTATTTAATTTTATATTCCTTACTTATTTTAGATGGAGATTAAGTTTTATTTTTAAATTCGGATCGTTGCAATAAATCCCAAATCACACTTTTTATGATAATTTTTTGATAACATTTATGTATATTTAAAGTTGGTTGTGTTTCGAACATTTAAAAATTGACTAGCGTTCTATGTTAATATTTAAAAAAATCGAAGTTCACAAAATAAAATTAAAAAAAATATTGAAGTGTTTTAAAAATGCCGTTTCATAATTTCTAAACTTACTTGGCGTGTGTGTGAGGTGGTGCGAATATTAGCTCGTCTCCAGCGAAGGTTTACAAAGTATCCGAAGTTTACGTGAGCGTAAAGTTATCCCGGGGACAGCGCGGAGGTGGGCTGTTGACGTCGCGTCAGCAGAGCGACTGAGGAACCGTGAGGTTTCCCGCCGGAGTGCGCGGCGCCGGTGGGAGTGGCCTCCACTGACAGACCGCCTCGCCACGCCCACACCACGCCACGCCCACCCGAATTAATAAAGGCAAACACTGCTGGACACGCGGACAATGCCGCATTGTCCTGTCCCCAAAATAGTTTCAATTAGAATCGAGGACAAGACACAAAAGCCTCCGCCGGCGAGTCATTTATAACGAAATTGACCGATGCATCTACGATTAGGAATGTCAACATGACTTAGTTCACTAATAACAACTTTGAATAATGACTCTGCTAACTTGGAACTGTAGTTAATAATGGAAAAATTGTAGAAGTAGATATAATCATTAATTCCTATATAACATAATAGCTTTATTAATTAGAAAGAACATGTTCCGTAGTACCGAAAACTGAGCAATGATTGTATTTAAAAGAAACCTTTTTAAAATTACATAAATAATTAAATGGGCAGCTTTCAGTCAAAATATTTTTTCTCATATTAATGTAAACCGTGTTTTCACATAAACACAATATTCTCACATAAACACAAGTTAAATAACTGTGACACTAAAACTACTTGAAAGAACTAAATATCATTGTACCAAAAACTTATTGTTTACATTTTTTACAAATTTCAATTCCACTACCTTACATTACTCCTGTAACAGTCCCTTGTCAAAGCTCATAAAACTATGATTCAAATACCATTCGTACATCACATTACTTGTAATATATTAAAAGATATTTTAACTATAAAAATATCATATAACATTCCTTACTGATCTCTAAATAAGTTTCAAGAATCTATAAAAGCAAAGTGAAGTGCGCTAAGTACAAATTAACGTCTCCATACTACATAGGTACATAATGTTTTCAAGTCATCAAAAGTTACTAAATGAGAAAATAAAACGCTTGTTACGAAGAATTTTCCTTTGTCTCAGTTTATATTTAAGATAACACTCTAATCTATAACATTTTCTGAATTACTTAATATATTATAAAGAAACTGGAACAGCGGTCCTTAACATTAAAGTCCCGTTATATTTGACAGAAAAATCAATCTCAAATAAATTATTTTCAATAAATGTATGAGAGAAATTATACAGAAACTTATAATGTGAAAATCACATAATATTTTATTAATAAATAAAGTATGATATAAAAAGTCCTAAGATTTTTATGAAAGAAACGCTGAAAGTCAAGATTCATTTATAATACTAATCATGATTACAATGTTTATCAATTTTCGTTGATGCCTTTTAAAGAGCAAGGTTTTCTCGACATGAACAAAATTCTTTTGTGACTATTGAAATTCCTTTATAAAAAATATAATATGTATTAATAGATTATCGAATTTTTTTACAGGTATATATTTCCTAATTTTTTTAAGCTCCTTGTAGGTACAGTTTATTTTATTTTAAATCGCAAATTTTTAGGTATCCTGAAATCTTAAATGCCTAATATTATATATATTTTATATATTTTGGGTTTTGATCTCTCATCCTTGATTGTGGACTAAAAAGTAAAATAATAAACCAGTTATAAAGTTATTCCTAATATTTGTAAAAACAGCATCTGCTGCTTGTAGGTAAAGAAATGCTTAAATTAGTAAAGAATAAAAATATTTTTTAATTTATCTACCCTAAAAAGATTAGTTAAAAATTTACTGCATATTTTAACATACCTAATATTAAAAGTGAATTGATTTGTTTTGTATAAAAGTACATTAAATTATCTGTGTCCAGAGCGTAATGAAATATTATCCTAAGGCAGCAAGGGATTTTTCACATTTTATAAGTTTTTATAAATTTTTATTATCATCTCAGAAGTTTTGTATTAATTTGACCCTTAAATTATTATTGTTTTTCCAATCTCTTTTACTACTTATAAATTAAATTATTATTAACTGCATTAGATGCTGGTATTTTATGTTCTTAAAATATAAGTTATTTTGATACTACAAGGTATAAAAATCTTGGATAACTGGCAATACATTTGTTTGTTAAGTAGTCTACGTAATTCTATGTCTATTCTCAAAATTTAAGCGTTACCAAATACCATTAAAAATGACATTGTGTGAAGATCTGAATGTATAAAGAAAATGAAAAGTTTTTAAATTGATTTATCCAATAACACATTGTATTCTATTTCTATTACAATTATTTCTATATTCTATTTCTATATGTATTCTTAGTTATACTCTTATGTCCATGAGGTTAAAATGTTTACATGAAAATAGGATTTAGAATATATTACAATTCAATAATTGTAGATTTTTTTTATTTACATACTATAAAAATCCTTAATCCATCTCTACGTATACCTATCATCTTTTATGAAACTTATTTTAATTTAATATTTGACACTAAATTCCCGAACATAAACGTGGCTATATAGAATATTATATTGTTAATCATTTCATCTGTTTACTCAAAAAACAGTTATATAATTCTTTACGTGACATAATTCTTTTGGTTAATAGTTAAACAAAGTTAGTTATTGACAACCATACATAGGTTACTGGAATAAGTCCGATGATGAATATGAAAACCATGTGAGTTACTTACAGATCCATCTTAAGTGGCCTCGCCGGGGAACTATTCACTACCAACAATACTGTGGTCCTTGAAAAGGGAATCAGACCGCGATAAATCCGTACGTAATGATCTCACAATAAACAAGCTATCTATGAACAATAATAGTTTAAGACATTAAAAAACAATTTTTAATTTATTTTCGTATACATTAATTGTAGTTGTATCTCTTCTTCTTAAATCAGTGGTAGCCTAGTGGTTTAAAGCCCGCCTCTCATTGTCGAGGACGCGGGTTCGATCCTGGCAAGTACCAATGTGATTTTTCCGAGTCATATGTACTTTCTAAGAATATTTAGACACCCCTGACAGACGATGAAGGAAAACATCGTGAGGAAACCTGGACTTATAGTTTCACAATTATAAGTTTGATATCAGAGCAAGCAGACCCGTCTTGAGCAAGCGTAGTGATTAATCCTCAAACCCTTCCGTGTGAGAAAGTGGCCTTTACTTAGCAGTGGGCTCTGAGATGCTAAAAAAGAAATTTAAAAAAACTCTTCTTACAACTAATCCAAGTAAAACAAGCTTAATAGATATTTTATAAGTGTAGATTTGAAAGAAACTGTTCAAAATTAAACCAATATTTCGATTATGTCACAAAGTGAACATCTTCTTAATTCATCAAGGTTTAACTCGCCACGTCATCAGGAACTCAAAAATTTAAATTAAATATTTTTGTTTAACTTTTTGTGTTTATACCTCAGAACTACATATATATGTAGTAGAGTAAATAATAAGTGATTCCACTAAAAATACATTTCAATAGATAATACGAAACACTTTTTAAAGGCAGATATGAAAGCAATCTATTATTAACATTAATATATAAAAACATTTATACAAATATTTGTTTAGTGTCAATGAAATAAATCTGCTATGGAAAAAGTTATTTCACTGAGATTGTAAGCTTTGACACGCACTAAGAATCTTAGATATATTAATGCTAAACATACAAAGCGACTTTTCATAAATTATTAATTGTAACGAAGCTAAAAGATCAGTTTTTTACATTTTTAACTTTGAGTAAGGTAAACAAATTTAGGCAAATGTTCTATTACAAACGGAAAATAGGTAAATCAAATTTGATAAGTTCAACGTCATCAGATTAATTTTCCCACCAGTATCACCAAATTAATAAGAAATCCAAAAAAGAGAGATTTAAATTCTTTAACAATAAAACTCATGCAATGTTATAAATATTTTTAAAACAACTTCATATATAGGTATGTATTTATATCATCACTTTATATGTAGTATAAAAAGTCACTGTCGCTGTACAAACCTGTCCCTATGCTATGCTTCATATGCTTCACTCTTTAAAACTACGAAACGTATTTTGAAGACATATTTTAATATATTGCATGCTATGTAGTAAATATACACATTTTTTGTGCTTATATTAAAAGCGCGGGCTAAACCCCACGAGGTAGATAAAAATAATGTACTTATTACAGTATTGTGCACCTTACAAAGATCAACATAACCCACAATAAATGTTTTATTCTTTACATCTTACGGTAAAAAATGGCTAATTAAGAAGTTATTTTAAGCAACAGAACATTAATTTTCAAACAACTAAGTACCTTTAATATATGATCTATTTAATATAGATCAATATGACTCTTACAGCATGGAATGTTAATTAATATTTCTGAAGATATTAAAGATTTAAAATTCAGGAACGTGACCGTTTTCGACCTCGGCCGGCGGCGGTTATCTATAAATTAAATCCGTACTAATAAGTAATGTACTATAAATAAAAAACATATAGTAAATTGTATAATAGTATTTAAATATATTTGCTTTTAAAATAGTGTTTTATTTTTGATGAAAATAGAGGTTTCTCAGCTCGACATTTCACAAATTTGTATGTTAGTTCTTTAAAACGTAGTTCTAATAAATAAGTACCTAATTATTAGGAGAAGTAGGTAAGTTCAGTAGAATAAGCCATATTTTCTGGCATATCTTGTGTTAAAACTTCGGTTTGAATTTAGATTTAAGTCAATGGAGTCCTAGAGTAAGTTATTCTAATAATTATTAATTGTAGTAATGTAATTCTTACGTATCGAATATTGTATAATAGAAGTTTTTGTTTATTTTTAGTGAAATATTTAATAGAAAAGAAAAATAGTTTTAACTGCAGAACTTACTTACAATATGTGCAATTTGTTAGTAATTATACTGAAGTTTTAAATATAATTCTGAGTATTAAACTTTGCACAGAAATTATAATAATGTCTGTAAGATATCCTCGTTCAAACATAGATCGTAGTACCTACAGTAAACGCTAAAAGAAAAAAATCATTAAGAGCTGAAATTAATCATCATTTCTTGAATCATCAATGGGTTGTGAGCTTCTCTCATCCAACTCCGGGAAAGACATAGGAAGGATTGGAATAGATGTAGAATTCAGAGAGCTAGATATTTTTTTATAGAGCGTGATGCTCAACTCAGTTAAAATAAGGATAGAAATTGAATACAGAAAGTCGGAGAATCGTCCCAACAAATACATAACAATACTAAATAAACTAAATTTGTTCATGAGGTATGGATCACAAATTTCTACAAAATTATTTTATCAATCATTGAAATACGCACTCGTCACCGTAATGTTGAAATTTCGAGTAGTCAATAGATAGCCATGTTTTCTCAAAGACATGTAATATTCTCATAACTATTGCATAAAGTCATTCAAAACTGCGATTGAGATTGTTGCAATAAAAACTCTGGACTATAATATCATTATTCAAACAAATAAAGTTTTTATTGAAAAACACAAAGGAAGATATATGTACAGCGCCCTTCATGAGTGTAGTAGCAGTGGCAATAGCTGAACAGTAATTTGACAATAGAATTATTTTAAAGCATGGTGTCCGTTATAAATTACTTAATATTTCAGAGCTCCAAATGTGTTATGATTGCTTACAATATCCTTTGATATTTTGTTGTATATGAAAAGGTAATGCCATTAATATTTACCATGTCGACAATTAATTCAAAAGTATTGAGAGATAACATTCGCAAAACATTTCATAAAACAAAACAAAATTAAAGTTGCTTCATAAAGGAAATAGAAGGACTAAAATGTGTTCGCATAGAATTAGCAGACGGAGGCGTTATAAAATACAATGAACAAAACATGTCATATGAGGTACACAAACATACTTAACAAAACTCTAATCTTCTTTCATATGTTTACCGACATATTATTCATAAAAGAGTAAAAATTTAACTCTATTAATCTCATTTACTGTGTATAAAATCTTAAAACATGTATCTAGTACAGTAGGACCTCGATTATCCGGACTAATTGTTGTCGGTAGGCATCCGGATAATTGAAAGTCCGGATAATCCAATATATGAAGAAAAACGGGCTTTTTGCATATCTATAATAATATTATAAAGCTGAAGAGTTTGTTTGTTTGTTTGTTTGAAAGCGCTAATCTCCGAAACTACTGGTTACATTTGCATAATTCTTTTTGTGTTGGGTAGTCCAGTTATCGAGGAAGGCTGTGGGCTATATATAACATTACGCTACGACCAATAGGAACAAAGATATAGTGGTAAATGTGTAAAAAACGGGAGATTTTATTTCATCTTTGAAGACTTCCGTTTGGGTGCGCCGTGAAAACGGTTCAAGATACACAAAAAATATGTTTTAAAGAATAATAGCTCTTTTAATAATCTAAAAAGCAGTCCGCGACAGTATATGTCTATCTTTTAAGATTAACTCACAAAAACCGTTTTTATGGTATCTAATTTGGTCGAAATAATTTGTTTAAGTTGTATCAACATTATATTAATCTTAATAATATTAATCTTTATTCAAATAAGCAAATAAATATGTTGTTGGTTAAGAGCACTTCATTGTGAATTAAGAAAAATATAGGTTTTATCCTGAAAATTCTACGGGAACTCGACCATTCCGAAAAAAACTCGTCGCGATTGGCAGTCCGGATAATCGGGGTCCTACTGTAGTTTAAAATGAATAGCTTATTCGATTCACACCAATATCAAGCACGGAACCTTATAAATCGAATTGTAGATCAACTATCAAATACGTTGATAATGCAGTGAAGTGACAAAATCTATTCTCTAAATCACTCGAACCAGTAGTCCGAACTCCGGAGAGCGTCCTGTTTGTTCTGCTAGCCAGAAAGGATCCCTCGTCTGTGTAAATAGCCTCGAATATATCCGATAGAACAAATACGAAATGCAGAAGTCGTGCGGAAAACGATGAAGGTGTGAAGCTTTACACTGAAACCGTAGACCTATGGCGTCTGTTTGTCATGGGTTTATTACACCTTTGACCAATAGGTCAAACTTGACTGGACACAGCATAGTCTTCAACCAATTACTTGGTTTCTAAATTAATCCATGCTATAATTTATTTTAACGTAACAAATTCGATAAATTAAAACAATACATTAGACTGAAATCAAGTTAAATTTTATAACCTAATTTTAAAAACTAGTTTGAAATACATATATTAGGTGAATAGTATAACAACTAAACTGAAATCAATCGAACTCAAACATGAATACTAAGTGAATTATATTTGATAAATCGCATTCGACATTTCCCCGTTCGAATGGAAAACGTTTTACTTAACGTGAACAAGCAACGAACGGTCACATACTTTATTATTTATTCTCAGAAACTTTTCCGATGTATTTAACTGTCCTAAATATGAGATTATCTTAATGAAAAATCGATTTAAATAAACATGTACATATAATTATATTAAATATTACTATTATATACATTAAATAATTATTAAATAGAAATTTTATTACGAAATTAATATTTTTTTGGTTAATAGATTGAACAAACTGCGTTTTGAAATGTCAAATCAGTTAAAGACTAACAAAAATTGAAAAATTAACATAGCTTCAAACGTGAATGCTAAACGATTCAATTGACATTCCAGGAGCGAAGTGATGAATTGAAATGGTCAAACACATTTAGTGGATGTTTAAAAAATTTTAATAATTTTACTTCACACGAAAATACGAAAAACGTATCGGTGAAATTGACTTTTAAAAATATTTTAAATTGTTCTGTATTTATTAATTTTTTTTTACAAATAAATTCGTTATGAAATATCAAGCTACCATTGTCAAATATGTTATCTTTCTTCAGTTGCGTATAAAAAAAAGTTTTGCCACAATATTTTCACATAAGTTCTTTTACTTTCTCTGATAAATACCATTCCTTTTCTATTTAACCAACATTTGATAAAGTAAGTGACTGAACTCCCCGATTGATATTCCAACAGCGAACTAATCGGGCGGCAAATACAATTGTCATAACATTTAGCGAAGGTTTTAAGTACTGGCAATTTTTCGACGTCGTTCTTGTCGGGGTGTCACAAAAATATTACATATTAGAACAATCTATAATATTAACTATATTTATAAATATGATTACTTATTAAACTTAAATAATATCTACAAAGTGTCCTATTTCAGAAATATACATATATATATACATAATTTTCAAATATTTGAATATGATATTACTTATTTCAAATTTACAATTAAATATTTTCATTTATTTTTTGTATAATCTGTTACATTTCTATACAGATACCAAAAAAAAATTAAAAAATATAGGATTATTTAATATTATTATATATCGAAATTATATGCGAAACACCTAAATTATTCTTATCCCAGAGGAAACGGAGGGCACAGGAAACACGTCACGTCACATGTCCACCGACCATCATTGTTGAATAACTCGCTAAAAATGTACCAAATATATTTGTAGGGACCTAATTCTAGTGATCCGACATCGCTCAGCTCGTCAAAATTGTTTACATGGTTGTCAAAAAAATAAATTTAATTAAAAGTTTCAGTATGTATGAAATAGTTCTCTAACTGAATAACAAGTGGTGGGAAATTAATCAATTAGTCCAATTCGAATTCCAGATAGTGTATTGATTTCATACAAATTAAATGTATTCAATGTAAATCTAGAGAGCGTCTGTTTACAGAACGTCTTAATAATGTATTTGTAAAGACGCGAAGTATCAGCCCTAGCTCCTTAGTCAAACAGACATCTTCGAGTGACAGGCAGCGACATATTTTATTCACGGCGCACCGCTCGTAATTCCGTCGATGCAGATAAATTGTTTTACCGCGGCTCTAGAAGCCACGTCTCACGAGTTTGGCGTTTGCATGATGAGCTCGTTTTTATGCTCGAATAAAATTGTGTTAGCCTCCGGAGCGACGTGTGAACCGTCCGTAGGTTTACAAGAAATTGTTTTTGGGAGGGCTGCTTTGATATTTATGAAAGTTGGCATGTCGGGCCATCCGTTTGAGTGAAGGGTGGGCGGATTTTCGGAATCCCCTGGACGGGCCGTTTGACTTATCATATCTACTTGTTTGATGTTTTACGCAAATGTAAATTGTGAGTAGGTCGAATATTTAATTTTTCTTGTTTATTCTATCCGTACAAGCGACAACATTATCATGTACAGACGACACTGTTGCTTTGAACGCTCGCCTCGGGACCATCTCAACGTCGAGACGAAGATTCGATCAATATTAAATACAACAGGTAAATATCTAACGATACGAGTCAAAGGAGATTTGATCATGATTCTATTAGCTTACCCACGAGTCTCTAAATAAATTTACAAGTTCACTAGCTTTTACAGTTAATCACAAACTTATTTAAAGAAACACTTAGTTAAAATTTACACCATCCGAATTACAAGTTCCAAGTGCGCAACAAAGAAGAAATAAATGTTGACCTAAGTCTGCATGGTTTCATAAAGGATTATTATGTTTATACTGAAAATAATGCTCTTTTGCGGCGTTCGACGCAAATATTTGAAGGAGCAGTCAAAGGGTAGCTTTTTGCGAAGGCCCTTTGAGTCGGCCGCGGTTTGCGGTCAGATAAACCGATTATTCCTGTACTTGGCCAGTTCCCAGATCCACTAAATCTTATATAAAATATTTTTCCTTTACTACAATAAAATATTTATGATTTATAAATATTTTCCATTTTTAATATACTCCAAGTCCTCACCACGACATTTTTTATTTATTTAAAGGTTAAATATTTATATTTCTTTTCATAAGACTTTATATATTTTTAAATTTTATAAAAGAGATTGGTTTAAATAAGATACTTTAATATAAAAATAGAATACACTAAAAACAGCACTTGGTTTATGATGAATGCAATAGGAGAAGCCTACGATGTTACAAAGATTAATATAGGTTACAAAACTAGAAGGGAAAACTATATTTAATAATAATATTTTTTGAATTTACCAATAAGTCAAAATAATTAAATATATAAATAGAGTTTATAACATTCTTATATTAATCGAATACAATTTGTCTCATAGCAAAATAATTTCTACTATTTTGATATATATAATATTTTTGTGTTGATGAACCAATCGGTTTTATTTAACAATTAATATTTTTGTTCGTTGAATTTAACAGAACATTTTTAACTATTACTATTCTGTTATTGAAGCTCATAGTATATACATAGAAACCTATACAAAATGTTTTTTTATCATGGATGTTCCAGATCATAATGAATCCATGTATAGTTGACTTATTCAAGACCCCTCGGGAAGGCTTCGCGGCACTCAACCTGCGGTTAGGTGTAACTTAACGAACCCTCACTGAATCTTTAATATAGTTTCATTTAATGCTAGCTAGTTGCAAACTCTGCGAATGGCCCACGTGTATTTGGAAAGCTATCTCTTTAAAGTAAATTTGATGCTTCCTGTATGTTTGATCCTCCATCTACGAGTAACTCGCTGGTGATTATGTTACATTGCTATAATATTCATTAAAAATAACATCAACCTGCTAGCAAAAATATTTGTCATCTTACGAATGAATCCAAGTCTCCAGAATTAATGCGCCTTCAAACAAATTAAACCGTTACCTTCATAGAAAATCAAGAGGTGAATTAATTCCATTACCAATATAAACAAGAGCCTTCAGGCAGGTACCCCGTTCTCAAACGAGGTGCTCGGTTCGCTTCGCAAATTAGATTTCGCATAAAGCCTATTTTAATTTGCGCCGTCGCTAAACATTGCGAGCTCTTTAATGTTTAAGCGGGCGCACAAACTTCTCTATTGACTCTGTGCGGGTCGCAGCGGCAGCGGCCGGTTGACATTCCTACAAAGCAAATATGTCTTGGTGCCGCTACCCGACGCGATAATAAGCTTACCGCTGAGAGCGCCGCCCTGCGTCTCCGCCCAACCATCGCCCTTTTATTAAATTCTTTTGTTGATCTCTATAACAACATTTTCATATATTAAAGCGAGGTCACCCGCATAGTCTGATATGACGGCCGACTTCATACGATTCTTCACGAAACATTTGCGAACCTGTATCGGCGTAGGCGAATTTAATTCCGAGAGCTGTTACAACAATTTAATAGGAGAAGTTTCATGAAGCAGGTGTTCTGAGCTGCGTGCCGTTTACACTGTCATTCTGTATAATTGTTAAAGTGAGGCAATTATAAAATAAACTGCATAAATTTAACGTGAAAATCCAGCGTTCACCCTCCATGAATTTAGACTTCTAAGCCAACGAAACCTTTGTTTTGAGAGCATTACCCCTTACAACAATAAAACTCATTAATTCTCCGGTGCGGTCGTGTTTTATAAATGTTTCACGTATTAATAAAATTAACAAAGCGTCGGTGGTACACGAGAGGGCTATTTTCCGACAAAGCGTCGGAGCGGAGCACAATGGAATCTAAAATAAATACGAGCTCTTTAGCAAACAGAGCTTACAAAGCGTCCACCTGGCGAGTGGCGAGTGCTGTGCTGAGACCTGACTCCGTTTGGACTATTGAAAATGGTCGGACCTCAATAAATACACGCGAGCCATTGGAACTGTCGCACTTCTGTTGGATCTTTGGTTTCTTCTATTTCAGTTCAAGAATACATAATACTAACACATGTTATTCACTATATTCAATAACGTACATACTTTTCATAACTTCTGAAAAAACAGATTTTATTATGAACCAAAAAAACTACTCTAAATAAACTCAGCGTCGTTAAAAAAGTGTACACAAAAGAGGGATCAGGAGAGAAATTATGTGACAAGTTAGTGTGAAGCCGTATTAAGCCAATCACATTTTTATTCACCCTTAGTGATAGCTATCTGTCTTACACAAAAAAGTCTCCAAACCGCAAAAACCTACCCCATATTGTGAGACCAGGATCTTGTCCGGCTTAGAGCAGACCGCGGCTTATCTTTATCTCACAAATTACGCCATTTTAGCAAATTCTCTGAAAAACTGAGAATGGCAAAACTCTCTAACATAGGTACAAATTTTACCCCTACCATCGTATAATCCATGTGAGAGTCCGCTTTAATAGTCGCTTCTTTTGTATTTATGTATATATATTATATTATTTTCATATTAATTAAGTTTTGTAATGATTAAAAAGGAGCAAAAATGAACTACACAAAAGTTTATCCTTCTGTAGGACAACGATAATATTGTCTCTAAAACTTGTTATCTCCTTGTTGGAACTGGTGAAAAAATATTTAGTCATTGAAATTTTATAAAGTTACGTTGCATTTCATAGTAAGGGTCTGGTATGAGCTTAGCAATCGCCAGTTAAACCCCTAGCTGTGGATTTTATTGCCATTCGTATTGTCGGCCCGAGATTTACTTTTGACGTGTCGGAAATTCGTTTGTTGGGTCTATCGATATTTCCTTTTTCGTTTTCACCAATTCACTTCGTTGAGGAGAGATTAATATGTTGGCAACCAATTTGCTAAACGTATGAGGATGAACGGATATGAAAAAAAAACATACCCTTTAAGTTTTAAATACGAATGCAAAAGAATCATAAAATTGTAAATTCCTTCGTTAGGTATACGTACTCGTAAGATAGGGTTTAAATGAAACTCTTAAATTGTATAATAAAAGTACTTAAATATGCAAAGAATGTAGACACGTGTGTCAGTTGTTATACTCTGGGCACATTACCGGTGTTTCCTGGCAAGCCTTTGTCTGCACTCAGCGAATTACGACGAAAGGCGAAAATTTAAATACCCGCCGGCACTGTTTTACATGTAAGAGATGCACTTTGAATGTAATGTGGCGATTAAATGAAGCGACCTCGTGCTAAGAAAAACTGTGTGAGTTTTATTGAGGAGGCTTCCTATTATATTCATATTTATAACATTTGAGGATTATTGTTCCTATACGTGAATACACAATATCATAACAAATCATTGCAATTATTGAAGAAATAAAAGTTGATGAACACTTAATAAGACTTATATTAAAAACTTATTAAATAGTTTTCCTCTCTTCCTCTCTCTTCTATAGAAATTAATTTATAATATACCATAAAAACATTTTGTATGAATGCGGTACACTCGACAACGGTGGGCACTTAATAAACTGTTAATAAATTAATTAACGGGAGAACGTTAAATAGAATAGAATATTCATAAACATTTATATTATTATTTTTGTTATAATAAAAATTAAAAACAAGCACTTGTTTATATCCTATATATTATATGGCTAAAATAAAATAATATTAAACTTATGAAAATAAACACTAAAAATCTGATACGTAATTATTCGTTTAATTTTAAATTTAGATATCAAAATTTTTAAAATAAGAAATATAAGCCAGTTATAGCCTTCTCCATTTATCCTCGTTTCACATATTTCCATTATTCGTTTGAGGGTGACAGTCGCCACAAAGGTGCAAAGTGCAAGGAAGGAAACTCAATTAAAACGACCTATCCACCTCCGACTCGCTTTGATAACAGATCATTGGGTGGGTAATGTTTTCGTCTGCACTTCTACATCTAATTTTCTTACACCGAATATAATTTTACTCAGCATATTATCCGTATTTGTAGTTACAATAGCCAATAAGTGGAAGTTTTTAGAGTTTTCATTGTGTACGGAATGCGCTCGTGGTATTTGTAGATTGCGGTCGATTGTCGCTTACAGGGCGAGGCTAATACTTTAATTTGGTTGCAAAAAAAATGTGAATGTAAGTAATTTGATTCTTTATATCGTGGTCAGAGTTTTTACAAGGGGCGTGAACGAGCGGTGTCTGACCAATGACCGTCTTGGAGGGAGGGCGTTGATACGAGATAACATCTCACCAAGTCATTGTAAGTAGCTCTAGTACCAACTAACAAGAAACAGACTCCCGACGATAAGCCCTACGAACAATATATCTGTCTTTTAGCTTATTCTACAATATAAAAATAAAGTTTTTGACAATTATATCTTAATTTCTTTAATTATTTTATTAAAATATGAACGTCTATCTGATTAAAAAATTAAGGTGAAGAAAATTATCCTGTTCTTTCCTTTATAAAATTTGTGTATAATATTTAATATATTAATATTTAATAATACATTACTCTTTGCATTCCTTGATAAACTTTTCTTCAAACAAAAATGTCCCAAAATGTATAAATGTAAATTTCATCTACTTAATATACAAAATAATACCTAATAAGTTATTTTCTTAAATAATTGTTCCCAATTTAAACATTCGCCGGCAACCTGATTAGTAAAAAAATTATAAAGTTATTTCAAATCGTAAGAAAGTCGACTAGTAGGTACGAGATACATTTGAATGACTTCTATAATTATTTTTTTTTTCTTATAAAAATAATAAATATGTGTTGATTGAATTGTTTATAAGGCAAACTCTTTATTGTAATAAATGTGCCATTAACTCTACAGATTCGACAAATCACCATCATGTTTGTCAGATATATAAATATTGTTTGGTAGCGATAGTTAGTAGTTACTTAACTATTTTAATCTCACCTCAATATTTTATAAAAGTAACATATTCTAATACAAATCTTATTCAATCTCAGTAGTGTCAAATTAAACTTAGCTACGAACCATACTCCTATTAGCAAGAAGTATTCCAATAGAAGAAACAAATCCAAAGATGTTAAAACAGTGATCATAAAACGGAGACCAACGTCAGTCAAGTAATGTTCAAGTATAACACCTCAAGCCTCAGTGGGGTAATTAATTCATTTTGAAGTCGGCTCATTAATTAATCGCTCGTCTACCGGCCGGTTTTTACGACATCGTAAACTGGATACCATAACAGCGTGGTATCTTTATTTGTAAAGGACACTGTTACATTTCTTGGCTCTGTAACGGGGTCATTAAACTGTTATGGTTATTCTGAATGTTTTATAACATGCACGTGTTTGTTGAAATTAGACGTAGAGTATGTGTGGATAAATGTAGGGTAGAAATTAGATGCGATCCCTTATGTAGTTGTGATCTAAACAAACCCTAAACATGAGAAAATCTATAAGTCAGCTTCAAAAACGAGAAAAGACTATGGAATCAGTGATTATTTTCAGTTTTAAATTTTAATGAGGACGTAAATTGTGGTTAAAGACATTTATTTCTCAAAAGAAATTACATTTCACTTAATGAGAAAACAAAACAAAAATATTACGTATGTACTAATTCAGTTGTGAGCGTTTTAGACAGATACATTTTTTTACATAATCTTTCACAATATGTTAGGAATGTATACTACTTATTTATGTATGGAATTAATTTAATTTTATATATTAATTGTTTTATTTTTAAGTATATGGTACAATTATCGAGAATAATTCATACAAATATTAAACTTTTTTAACGTATATCTTCAATAATTTTATTTTTAGATGCCAAGGTTTTCGAAAATTTTGTTCATTTTTTAAACAATTCGAATTAATTCATCATCATCAATTCAATTTAATGGTAAAAAGTGAAGCAGTAACAAAATAATTAACTGAAAAATTTATTGCAACTTCTATGTCAAGAAATTTACAATTAAAATTGCTATGCTAAGAAAATTTTGCTTAACAAATATTGTATATTGTAAAATAGGTTCAATTTGATTAAAAGGAAAAATATCTTATACATATATAGTTTGAAGAAATAGAATATCTTTTTTAATGTATTCATTTTAAATGAAAAACCCTAAAACTTTATTTGACAGTATCTATTATCAAGCTAAGAATAACATTTATACAGGGTGACTGGTGAATTACTATCAATATTTAAGGAGAATACTCGGTACATGATTCTCATTCGAATTATGTAAAAAAAATAGGCACTTAATTTTTGACAAAATTTCCGCATAAATAAGTAAAGTGTTGACACGTTCCAAGTGTTCAAGTGTGGACGCGTGCGGCGACGTGTTGATACAACACCACGTCGCCACACGCGTATGTGTGAGTGTGAGTGTATACCTAATCTGTAGGGTGTTCACACGATGCGTAATTAATTACATAACTTTTGGTTAACTTTACTTAGAAGTTTATTAATATTTATGTTATATTAATTTTTATTTTGTCATATATGATCGTCAAATATCACGTCCTCAAATATCGATAGTAATTCACCAGTCACCCTGTATAATTTACATTATAAGTAATAAATAAATTTAAATATTAAAATTGTTTAAAAATAATAACACCTAATAATACTGATAATATTAATTTAAAGATTATCTATTATATAAGAACTATCAATTATAAATAATTTTGATGATTTGATATAGCCTTTAATATAATTTACAATTAGATTGAATCAAATAAACTCTAAATATTCCGGAGCGTTCAATTTATAATTCGAGCAATTAAACAATTCTGGCCAATTATATTAACGATCAAGACTTCTGTAGACTTAAAGCGTCTCAATCGGTTTTATAAAGGCGTTACGTTATAATTGAAGAAATTTTACAACTTACAGAATTAACCGCTTGTTTTGAGTGATAAAATATTATTATTTTTTATTAATAATATGAAGCATTTTTTATTGTTTACGATTTTTTTTTTTTGGCTATGATTAGGTATGTTTTTCTTTGATTGGTAATATAATTTTATGCAAAGTGTTTTACATACAGAACAATGTTCGATGTTGTTAAAAGTGTAACGAATAGTTTCTATTGTAAAATATTTCGCATCAGTCATATGTATGTCATTACAATACATATACCTATAGGTAGTCACATGTGTCTTGTTATGAGATGCGAATGGAAATCAGGAGAACGAGAACTTTAACTACAACCTCCTATTTACGTTATTCTTGTCGCCTCCGAAATTTTACAACTTCTGAAAGTTAAATGCTACAAAATTATCGTACACGTGCTGGATTTATATAATCAAGAATAAGGCTGAACGTTACTCGCTCCTGCTTCCCTCATACGAAGAATAAATTCTAAATTCAAACTAAATACTTTTATATTAAAACCTTTTTGGTTAATATTTTTTTTATAAAACAATTCTTCAACTATAAAGTATTACAATATATTATAAATACCTAATTTATAGTAAATTAGTCATTATGATCTTCCATCTTTATAATAGAGATTTCTTGGTGGTCGTTTCAAATAAATTATAAAATTAATTATCCTAAAATGATTGTTCTGTATTCAAAATAAATTACCATATTAACACTTTTTTCTATTTTAATCACATTCAAACAATATTTAACACAGCCGAAGGAAATACATTAATATTATAGATAGAAATATGTAAAATTGAGTTGGTGTATAATAATTGAACATTTGCTCGTAGCTTACAAAATTGGAATGAAAAATTTTTAAAATCCGCTTCGACCTTTCAGTTTTTTCATATGGCTTCGAACTTTAAACGGCTTCCCATACCGTCCCACATTGTTTTATTCAATAAATTATGCTCCACGCCATCTGTGATCAATTAATGAAACTAAGCAAAATGCTATATTATTAAGACAGTTAAAAAAATTGCTTTTATTTGTGTTATCTCTAGTTCCAAATCGTAATTTTATTAATATTCAAAATTACTTACACGGTATTCAGTGGTAGTCATCAAAATAAAAAAGCTACTGACATAAATATTTTTATTTAAATTCATTTAGTGTAGGTATACATATAACAGATTTGATATATAGTTACTACTAATAGAATTGTATGTTCATATATAAATAAATAACTCAGTATTAAAAATTATTCTTAAATCCACAATACGCTTAATAATATAAAACAGATATAAATATTAAATGTTGTTATAAAATTACAGACTAATTAAGTAAACCTAAGTAACACTGTCTTATTATTACTTACACTAATGTTGGTCCACTTTCATTATATCATATAAATAAAACCAAAACGGCGATAAAAGAGTCAACAACAATACTTTCTATCTAGAAATTTACAAAATCTATACTAAAAACTAAAATAGCTATATAATAAATAGTAGTATAAAATCACGTCTTCAAAAATAGGAGCAATTTATTAAAACTACATATATAAAAATAATTTGTTAATAAGATTCTGTGATACTAATATTCCATTTACTTACAATAAATTAATTCTATAATATAAATTGTATACATATAAATATAGTTTATTGTTTGTGAAAAATCTGTGGTAATCATTAAGTACTTACTTATAAATTAATTTATATAAAACATCTTATTTAATAAATTAACATTAAGTACATAAAAATACTTTATATTGTAAAGCGGTGTGTTATTTGTTGATATTAAATGTCATTATTACGGACACTAATTGACTGATAAGTGTCTCCATCTAGTGATAGTAAAAGGAAACTTTTCACTTATGTCACTATTTTATGTCATACAGATCACTTATCTCATTTTGTATTACGACTGCTATAATTGATAGATTGTTTTCGATGACGCATATAAAAATGTATCGTAACTCAGATAAATATTTCCAGATTGATATGTTTTTTACAACCAAAACATTTCAATGAAACATTAAGATATCTATATAATACTATTCATTCCACTTATAAACTAAATTATAAAACTAGATCTGTATTTGTGTATAGTTAACAGCTGAATACTGTTCCGTTGGAAACTATATGTTTCATTCAACCTGAAAAATAAAATAATATATGAGAAATCATTAAAAAAAATTACCAAAAACTTATGTGATATCTCCAAAATCCTACAAAATATTTTACATCCTACTAATATTATAATTGCGAAAGTTTGTGAGTGTGTGTGTATGTTTGTTACTTCTTCACGCTCAAACATCTGAACCGATTTTGATAAAATTTTGTATATAGGAAGCTGATGTTCAGGAATAACACATAGGCTACTTTACATCCCGGAAATCTGCGGGTAACACCGCGGGGCGCAGCAAGTACAAATATAAATGCTGAATTGTTTGACGGTAGAAGAACGAATATTTATTAAAATAAGTATATTAATACAGTACTATATATATATATATATATATATATATATATATATATATATATATATATATATATATATATATATATATATATATATATATAGAGCTATATATATACCTTATCTGGAAGTTGTTCCAGTATAAGCCTGGCAGAGGGTGCGGGTGACTCTGCTTCTTTGACGGGCAGCGCCTGGCGCGTCATTCCAGCGTTCTCATGAGCCTCCTTAGGTAATAACTTCCACACTACAGGCGTGAACAGTTCCGCGTCCATTTTACTTGGATCCGGCTTGTCGAACAACCAGCCCACTATCATGCCAACTATAATAGTGGCCAACAGACCGAGTGGGGCGATCCAGTGATACGATAGACGGAATAGAGGAAATATTGTTGTTGGATCCTGTTGGAGATTATAATAATTTCATGAAAAATTGTCTATTTATTTATTTTTGGGTCCATTATAGTATTTTAACTCTGATTGTATGAACAAAAATAGTGTAAATATCATTACTTTTAATCTATTATTGTGTCTATGTTTGAGTGAGGTTTATGGATCTCTATACTTAATTCTCATCATAAATTCACTTAATCATTAGTCAAAATTTCAAAACTTGTAAAAATTAAAGCAATCTTAAATATCAGTATAGCAAAATAATTTACCTGACATATGTATAATCTATGAACGCACCATAGACCCTAGTAAAGTAGTAATAGCAGTGTATAATTCTTATTCTTTGTTTGTTTGTAATTTAGTACTTTAATTTATTAATAGAATAAATGGCAGCAGTAACAAAATTTTGGACACGCAAGTAAAATTCTCCAAGCAATGCATATAAGTTAAGTTAATAAAATATAATCAAGATCTGGACCAACAGTGTGTTTCATTTGCTAAACCCTGGGGTACTTATTACAAGCGTGGAAGTGTCTTGTAAAAGCAGAATACTCACGATGGTCTGTTCTGGTGTGAAAGTAGCGTTAGCAGCACAAGCTTCAGTGAAGTTTCTCGGTAGTGCTCTCAGTCCTTCAGCGGCGGCAGCCTGACTGCCGAGGGACACCGCCCCGGCTAGTAGGGCTCCGGCCGCGGCCCCCGCCGCCGCCCCGCGAGGACCGACCCACCAACACGACATGCCCAGCGTGAAGATACCACACGTGGAACTGGCAGCAATCGCTGATAACGCTGTCGCCACGCCTGAGTGATAACACACATTATAATATTACTAGTAGTATTATAAGTGAAATATATGGTATAATTGTCGTATAGAAACTTGAATAAAATTTAAAAGAATAGGATTTTATTTTGTAACGTATATATGTTTTAACGAAAGCAAGATATTTTTCTCAATTACAATAATTTGATCCGAAACATATAATAGGATTGTCGTATGGTCACTTTAAAAAAAATTTAAAAAAATAGGATTTTTTTAAATGATATATACAGCTCGTACAATAGGATTATGTACCCTTATTGTATTTCAATGAAATAATGATATTTTTCTCACTTACAATAATTTAACGTATTAAAGATGAATAATAATTCAAAAATAAACAAATAAGTTAAGGATTTCAAGAACTCTAGTTGAAGCGATTGACCTTTGAATAATAAGCAAACGTGTTCTCCAATCCAATGACATTTTAAAGTCAAAAGTGTACGTACATATTATAATGGGAGGCGGAAAGTAAATATGGCAGTTATTCAAATTGAACTAACATTTATTCTGAGTTCATTGAGAGGAGCTATGACGCTTAACAATCTTATTATCTATACGAAACCAGTAATTTATATAGCAATATATACATACACAACTATGCATATGTACTGTTATTAAGGAAGCAATAATTGTTATATATAACCCATTATATACATATAGATATATGTAGCCATTTAACTTTATGACCAACTAGCTTTCCGCCCGCCGCCCGCGTGGAGTTCGGTTATATCGCGTTTCCAAGAGAACCATTCAAAAGTCTGGGATAAAAACTATCCTATGTTCTTTCTCAAGGTCAAATCTATGTCTGTACCAAATTTCATTAAAATCAATTCAGTGGTTTAGGCGTGAAAGCGTAACAAACAGACAGACAGAGTTACTTTCGCATTTATAATTAAATCTAAAGCAGAACAAAACTACATACAAGAGAGACGAACTCACCAAGAACACCTCCAAGTTTCTGTATGACGATTAGCATCAGTAGTGAGATGACAGCGAGGAGCGCGGTCACGGAGCGAGCTAACACGCCCTCAACCACGGGAGGCAGGCGGAGACGCAACCAGCCATGGAGGAGGTCCTCTACAGCCACCAGGGCACACGCGTTCAGTACCGCTGACAGGGAACTGTGAGTACAGGAGGGTACATAGAATAAATATTACTCTATTAATCGTCATCAGCCTATCAGAGCCCACTGATAAGCAAAGGCCTCTTCCTCATATGGAGAAGAATTTGAGCATTAATCACCACGCTTGCTCAAGACTGTATTAATATTTAAATTAAACTAATACTAATAACGTTTCGGTTATTTTGCAGCAACCGTGATCATCTCGTCTGCCCGTGATCACGGTGGTTGTAAAGTAACCGAAACGTGGAGAGAATGTAGTTAAAAATAATAAAATAATGATTAGTAATCCGAAAATATTTAATTTAAATAATTACTCTCGAAAGTCTTAAATGTCATAAGTCAATTAAGATTACATATGAAACCGATTGATGTACAGAAATAGAACTGAGTTTAAGATCTCGTGTCTCCTAAAACATTCTTAATTCAAAAGAAACATCTATCGATTGAAGACGATTCAAATTTCAAACTTAAAATTATTTAACTTAGTTTTAAATTTCCTCCACTGTCCAAGTTCCTCTCCCTTTAGGTAGGGAGAGGAACTTGGACAGTGGAGGTGAGCGTATAACGCGCGTTAGTTAAGGGGCCCCTTAAACCTACACCTGGGTCGCAAGTCCCAGGCACTGTTGAAGCTCCTCTCCCTGCAACGCAATGGACCCGGCACCCGCACGGTGAATCCATTGAATGCTAAGAGGTTTCGTCTCTAGTCATATGATATTCATACGTGTATACTAGACATTTTTGCATATTGTTTGTATTTAAATGTAGACTATATATAGACCTTAATCCAGCTCCGAAGACCCCAGCGAGGAATACTCCGGAGAGGCCAGGCAGGTGTTGGACTTGAGCGACGTAGGTCACGAACGCTGGTAGTAGTTGGTCACCGACTAGAGGAGAGCCGCTGGGGTCACAACCACCTTGGACCCAGGCACCCCACGCCGCGAGACCACACCACACGCATAGAGATATAGCGAGGATCGCGCCGATACAGAAAATGAAGAGCGCACTGAAAGAATAAACAGATACACAGGTTAAACCTAAACCTAGGTAAGGTTTAGAGATCTTTATTTTCCAAAAAAGACAAAGTCACTTACATGGAAACAAAAAATTAAAGTAATATTAAATGTCTTAAGATATAATTACATAACGAGTTGTTTTACTCATTCAATGTATTCAAATTACAAGTGGGTAGTTTTGTATAATATATACCGATAGATACCTAACAATAATATAGCTGTATAAGTTTGAAATAAGAAGATTTCTTTAAAATGTTACAATGTATTACACTGTAAATAGAATTATGCAATATTTTATTACATATAAAATAATGTTTATTCAACTTACGTAATTGCCTTCCGTTTTGATGGTAAAGCTATGTAACGCTGAACCATGGTCTGGTTGACTGAGTTGAAGCAAGTCCAGTATAGGAAACCACCGAATATCGCACCCCAACCAGTTTGACGTTCATACGGAGAGAAGCTCCAACTAAAATGGTTTATATCATTATTAGTAAAAAAATATATTTGTGGAACCATAAGAATTAAGAATCGATTTAAAAAAAATATTTCGACTGAATTTGTGTTTATATACTAGTGAAAGACAGGGAAAGTTTCGTAATCTGTTTATTAATTATGTAATTGTTTAACACAAGTCGCCGGTGACGTTCATTGGCTTACTTGGAGTTTATTTAGGTGTCAAATACTTTTCTATTTAAGCTGTTTTATTTAACTCAATCCGTCGAAACATTCAGAACAGTGATCATACTTGCTTGGACTTCAAACTTTCCATATTTTTTCAGACTACTTCCAAGTGAATTATCCATATCATTCTCCATACTTACTTGGAGATTTCAAGTCTCCCGGATTCGTCAGCGATGCTCACTACATTGCCAACGCCTCCAACCGCGAGCGTGCCAGCCGCAGCCACAAGTAACACACCAATAAACATGACTCCTGTCTGAACGGAATCCGTCCATACAACCGCTCGAAGACCACCCTGTAAATACCCTACACATTATACATGATGTTTATTCTTTATTATTATAGTATACCTCATTAAATCATAGTCACCCATCGTCACATTACTGAGTCTATTTACTTTCTAAGAGTATTTAGACATCACTGATTAATGTTGATTCCCAAAGAGGTTTGATGTCAGGCAGGCGGCCGGTCGTAAAAACAAATAGACAAAACTATTCACAACATGTAAGGCACACCCTGGTTATAGCTGGGAAATTGCCAGGTAGAAGAAGAAGAAGAGTATACCTCATTAAAATTGGATAAAGATATTAGTGGTTATACGTCCAAAAACATAGAAGTTTCTAAACCTTATTACATGTGTATTATTTTATTTTATACTTAAAATAAAATTAGAGGTACTGGCATAATTTGAGGATCCATTTAACTGAAACAGTTAGTGACGAGTACATTTATAGGTATGTCATATTCATAGATCATTTTTATACATGTAAGAAAATATATGTATATATACATATTTAAAAATAAAATAAAAACTCACTAATACTGTATAAAGTCCACATATGAGGACCATAACACCACCAACCGCGAACACATTAAAACCAGTCACTGAAAACAAAATGACAAAAAATTAATTTGAATAAAAGCAAAACATGACACATGTTTTTCGTACATAATGTTTCATATTAAAAATATATACAAATAAAAACAAATATTGACTTACACTGATTAAATGCTAATGCAGGAACGTATACCACCATAGGTAGAAATAATACCTTAAAAAATGAAAAAAAAACATGAAAAATAAGACTAAAAAAACAGCCAGTAATTTTTATTCTAATGGTGACAATTTTATTATTATTTAAATATATTTGATGCATTATAAGTATTTTCTTTCGACGTGTTACCCATTTTTCTGCCTAATTTATTTTTTTTAATCTTTGTACACACATATCAACAGCCCCGACGAATCAACAGTTAATAGGGTTTCCGTTTAATTGATTAATTGATCTTCGTCCACGCATACAGTAAAGCGTCTAAAGTCCGGATTTCAAGCCATCCTTGGCCACCAATTATATTCTAAAAATATATTAACTACCGCATTGTTAACACACTTTGATGGTTTGACATGTTTACATATACATACATATATTATATAATATAAATTATATTTACATATATACTTCATTAATAAATACTTATATGAACAAATCCAGTATCTGCCAATATGTGGTTTATTAACCTTTTTTTCTAGTCAATTCTAAATCTCTGATTCTGCCTTAATTTATATTGTAATATACAACTTAAAATGCGAACAATACATTATTTAATACAATATAGGTACGATGTTTAATAGGAGATACGTGTAGATGTCAAACATAATAAGAAACATAGTTTTAATAGATTAATTATAAAACAATCTATGATAAAACGATCACAATGTGAACAGTTATGACACAGTTTAAATATGTATGTCATTGTTTAACGTGTAACTGTAGTTAAAGAATATCCAATATTCTAATAATAATTTGATCACGTGGCGTCGGACAATTGATGTTTACATTTCTACAAGCAATGCTAAGATCAAAGTCCATATCATACAGATATTTTACCTCAATATGAATTGCTGATTTCAATACGCTAACGGTCTACATACTCGTACTGTTTATATAGGAACAGCGAGGATTATCTCGAGATCTTTACTACCTAATACCTATGTTCGTGATAGACATCAATTAAACATTCAAATCAAATATTGGTTGATAGGGATTTGATATTCAGTACTGATGATGTAATGGAAATTCATGGAAAGATAATTACTAGTCTTAATTAGGTATCAAAACTAGTATATTAACACTCACCTATAATTTAGTTTATCATATATAAAACTTCTTATATTTTTCTATGTACAAATTATAAATCTCTCTTCGTATTTTTTATTCATATTAAAACAGCTCATTATTAACAATTTTTAATTCATACAATGATTATTTCTTATTAATTGTTGTAACTGTCACGCTTATATAACGAATTCTACTTGAAATGACAATCAAATAAATATTTATTATTCGTTATTACTTTGACACTTTTTAATAGTAAAATGACTAAATATAGTGCCATAGATTCTATTAATTTGTGTCATAGAGTCTACAAACTTTGTCATTGAAAAAAAAACATTTTCGTCATCCATAAGGTCAAGTACTAGGTAATGAAATGTTAGTTTTGTTTAAAGTTACAATCAATACATTCGATTTCTTTTTAATCTTCTTACAGAGTATATCTAAAATTTGATTTATCACCTTTCGATAAATCCTCATTGAGTTGTAAACAATAGTAAATTAAAATCAAGTACTCACTTCGTCCAATAAAAAAAGCACAGACGCCACTGCCCGCACGTGTCGATTGAAACGAAGTTCAAGATACTGAAATAAATACAATTATATGAAAGTCTTAATAAAGACAATGGAAATTATTATCTCCATACTAATTGGTAATAATTTGGAAATGTACCCTAATTATATAATATAATATACAGAGTTTTGCTAATAGAAAAGTCTCAAGCAGATATTTCTTAAAATCAATCTTTATACATCATATTATTGGCACAGCAAATGCTGATTTTCATTGATAATGTAGTTCCGATAATCGATTTAGTTGCTGCTTGATATTAAAATAGCCAATATTGTACAGGTTTCCTACTAAATACTCTTTTATTTTCTTCACAATATAAATAACAAATGTTTCTTAAAGTGTAAACAAAATATTTCGACACACACTAAAGTTAGTATAAAATTAAAAACTCGATATCTTAATGGTTCTTATAAACCAGAACTGCAATACTAATGTCATACATATCTCGTTTCTCGACTTTATTGAGGTACAAAGTCCATGACTGTCAGTTCCCCCAAGATAGATTACCTAATAGAGATAAAATGAAATCCGTTTTGATAATATAAAGACATCTTAAAAGCCGATTCAATCAGACACAATCAAAGAGCTATTTTGATTATTTCTTCAATATTATCTACACTCGAATGCTCCACATTTTGAGTGACGTAATGCTTAATAATCAGGTTTTAAACGTATGCGAATATTTTTAGTATATTTATTGAAATTCAATATATTTTATATTGAGTTTATTAGTCCACACAGCGACCTTGTTGAATTGATTTTTATATTGGTCAAACTTTGTTCTGAGGTCGTGGTATTATAACATCTGCCTACTGAAACTATTTTGGGGATGACAGAATAAAACAAAAATTATTGTGTGTGGAATCCCTCCTCGCAGAAATAGATTTTTAAGGAATTTTGAGTCTTCCTTTAAGAAAAACTTTATTATCATTACTTACAAGTCTCAATTGATTGCCTGATATGTTCGTGCGATACGCATTCGTTCGCTCTGCCTCATTCATCCCCACCCCCCGGAACGTTAAATGTTTAACGCAACCATGTTGAAAGTGGCATGAGAAATTCCACTAACCTCATATGAGGAAGAAAGTCTCAGAGTACAGAACACTGGTAGGTAGACGGTGGCCACGATCAAGCAGCTTAGAGTCACACCCACCACCACCAACCAATACTCGGAGCCGTAATTGTAAATCTCAGCTGGAGTGCCAAGTATCGTCACGCCTGACACGTAACTGATAAAGATTCATTGCTCCAATTAGTTAAAGATCGTGAAACAGTTCAACTTTATTTATACAGCGATTCAAATAATATCTATAATTCATTTTATTATATTCATGGATGGGATAGTTATGATTGTTTTTTAATATCTATACATTTAATTCTTAGAACTTTGTAATATCATTATATTTAAAATCCAGTCTTACAATTAGTTTTTTATATTGTAAAATAAACATTTTATTCATACATTACTTTCTAATCTCTATATTCAATATAAAATGTAAAGAAAAATACTTTACATTGGGACTTTTTTATACAATCCTAATTATAAACTATTTTTCCGTTTACCTGGCGATGAGTGACATGGCGACTGGAAAAGTGGACATAGCCTTTCCTCCGAGGAGGTAGTCCTTTAAATCCACTACAGCCTTACTCCTGGAGCCCACGGCGCTGTACCAAACGCCTCCAGCGCATGAAGACGCACATAACACCCCAAAAGCCACATAATCCCCCACGCCAAAACCACCTTCTTTCATAGTGAACGACATCTTGTTCCTTAAAAGAATAACATGGTTATACATCTTATGAAAACACGTTTGATAGAAAATTATGACAAAAAGTATAATATTTAATATACATATATACTTGTGAGAATCGACACTTTTTTATGTATATTTTAATGCAACGAACTTCAATTTATTTCCACGAAAATTTGATTGGAGAAATAAACTTAACAGGAATTTATTTCCATCATTCATTCACACGTATTGTAGTTAGAAGCGATGGAATTCAAAAGAAATGGAAAAAGAATGGAATTAGGGCTGTCAACGATTGATTAGTAACTAATTATATTTGATTCAGCAAAACGAGTCAAAAATATTAACGGCTAGACTTCACATTTTAAAGAACCTACCCCTTTATCATAAATAAATTTAATAACGATCAATCAGAACCTCAGAAATTAGTTATTTTTAATTAATTCATGACAAAACAAAATAACATTAACATTGGATGAATAAAACAATGCGTACGAGGAAATATTGAGATGTCATTTGTAAAAGCAATTGAGATAACGATAACGAAGTTACGAGGTGGCGTCTGATAACAAATCACGTAGAGATATTAGAGACAAAGTGCAAGGTCGATCACCTGCCTGAAAAATTAGTCATTTGTTAGAACGAAATAGGACTAAAATCGAAACATATTTCTAGTTCCATGGCATTCGCATTATATATGTACTTGAAAAAACATAGGCGTATTGTTATACAGATACATATACCCACTGCTTTTTTTTAATTTCATAACATTGAATAAAGTCAGAATCCTAAATAAATTTTATATTTTTGACAGACATAAATCTTGTTTTTGTAAAAATTTTCATTTTTGTAAATTACAATAAGATTTAGAATTAATGTTCTATTTTTTTTTTAATTTAAGAGTATTTATATTGACTTTTTTTAACATCAAGAAAACTCTTAATTATGAAAGATGTTTTATCGTTAAAATATTACAATTCTCTTATCTTTATAACTACTTCTTAAAACCTCAGTTTTTCAATGAAACTGTCTTGATGAAAATGCATTTGTTGAGCGTTGTCTTTATTTTTTTTTTACCAGTATACGAATAAAAACACTCAGATTTTATTTCATAATAAAATCATTATTCTAGTAATAAACAATAGTATTACATCACACTGTCATTATAATTTAGAAATTTAATTGTCTTTTTATTATTAACACAAATACTTAGGTCTTGATAGTTTCTATTGACATATTTTAAGTACAACTTATTCTACCAGTTCTTCTTCTACCTAGTAATTTCCCAGCTTTAGCCAGGGTCTGCCTTACATGTTGTGAATAGTTTTGGCTAATTGTTTTCACGACCGGCCGTCTGACATCAACCCTCTTTGGGAATGCATTAATCAGTGATATCTAAATACTCTTAGAAAGCACAAAGCGACTTGGAAAAATCACATTGGTACTTGCCAGGGCCAGGATCGAACCCGCGCCCTCGTGCATGAGAGACGGGCCTTTTAACCACTAGGCCACCACTGACTTAGATTATTATTCTACCAGTTGTTCTGTGTGAAACAGATACCCTAATTTCAATATATAAAAAAAATATTGTCTCATTTAATAGTACGTACAAGTCACATATTTTATAACATAATATATCCAATTATCAACTTTATGAACGCATCAAACTATTAAGATATTAAAATTCATTAACGATGTATAAAAAAGTATGTCAATATTAATTGGAATTTCATTTAAATGAAAAATACACGATATGTTTGTAAATTGATTTTTCGTCACATTGTTTACGCAATTAAGTTATTTTTTTAATTATTATTGTTTTACATAATATATGTATGAAGGCCTGAATCAGAAAATTTTTGTCACAAAAAAGTGATACATTATCGAATAAAATAAACCTTGACATGTAAAGTTAACATTAAATGTGCTGATAGGTAATTTTTCAAACATTTAGTCATACAAAAAACTCTATAGCACATATTATACGAGTATAAACATAAAAAGATAATTTCTACATGTGTGTATCCAGCATAGTTGTATCTCCCAAAACTAACAAAATTTAACACAGATTAGAAACAGCGGCACTTCCGCGAAGAGCCTAGCCATAAACTTGATTCATTATTTATAAAATTTTGAATTTAAATAATAGAAATATATCTTATAATAATAATATGAATATCTGTAACTAATCTATTTTCAATAATTAAATATTAATTTAAAACTTATTCCTATTACTAATAATTAATATAAAAACAAATTAAAATAACATCTTCCTCATATTCATGTGATAAGAACATTCATTAAACAATATTATGATGTATAACATTGAACAATTCTATTAATTCTGAATAATATCCGACTAATAAATATTTAAATATTTATTGAATACATTATTAAATAACAGCAAAGCTAATATCATTTACCTGTTTTATAAAATTTAATGACGTTTTATATAGGAAGTATTATTAGGAATTCTTCGCATATATGGTATAATGCCAATGACGCAAGGGCATCGACGTAAGCGCAGATTATCAATGTCAACGAGTCATCCGGTCCTGACAACTTTCACTCACCATCACTACCAACAACTTACTACAATATAAAACACTCAATAAAATAATGAAACTAACACAACTTCTAACACATTCACAGATTCAAATTTGCCGCGCCATAACGTCACTAGTAACTAATGTCATTGTCAATTTGAACACAACCTGCCGACAGCGAATCACTTACGTAGTGGCACTAGAAAACATTGTCCGCGAAAAAATCATTTTACACCGCGAGTGATCATGTTAAATAACATTATACAATCGACATGCGTCGGCGGCTGTTTCGTACGAATGAATGATTTGACTTACGTATACTGTACGGAATTAGTAACACATTATTAATACAAGGAGCACACATTGGCACCCATATGTCGCAAATACTACGGCGAGCGGTTCCATATTTAGACCGACTTCAGCGCATTCTATCGGTATTCTATAAAAACATTTCAGCAGAACTGTTTTATCGACTAAACCAATCAAAACAAGGTGATTAGGAAGGAAGTTTTTCCAATCAGATATATGTTAACAAGTATATAACCTTTTTGCATTTTACAATTCATTTATTATCAATCTATATGTAAGATCATAACATGTCAAACTGAATGTCGATTTTGATATTTTATTTTTTGATTGTAAAATGTATTTTTAATAACTGAAAGAAATAATGCCTCCGAAGGCAAAAGAGTCTCAAACAAAAAAGCCAGTTCCTCAAGTTCTCCGTCCCAGTATTAGCGATTCCAGTCTTAATCAAGTACCCGATGATGCGATTGAAGGTTCTTTCATATTAAAATCGTTTTAAGAATTGTTATGACTTAAATTGAATTTCATACAGTTGCATTAAATTCCCTTTAAATGGAAGTACTTATACAGAAAATGTTGTTCACGAACTTAACACATACTATGTATGAGCACACTTGTAGGTGTTCGTCAAAATATAATTTATATCTAGTTTACGCTTTATCCCTACTAATATTATAAATGCGAAAGTAACTCTGTCTGTCTGTCTGTCTGTCTGTCTGCTACGCTTTCACGCCTAAACCACTGAACTGATTTTAATGAAATTCGGTACAGAGATAGAGTTGACCTTGAGAAAGAACATAGGATAGTTTTTATCCCAGACTTTTGAAAGGTTCTCTTGGAAACGCGATATAACCGAACTCCACGCGGCGAAGCTGCGGACGGAAAGCTAGTACAAAATAAAATTGAAGGTCATTGATACTTGATAGTTATGTAATATCTATAGTTCTATAATATGTATGTAGGCTACCAAGAACGTATAGAAACCGGTATAGAATGGACTCTACTGGAAGATGCAGTCCGTCGACATAAACAGAAATGCACTAGAGATAACATTCCCGAGATAACGTTTTCTATAGCTCTTAAAAATAAAATTAAGCACAGCATCCTCAATGGATTCATGGAACCCGACGCCAATTTACAAGAACAATGGGAAGTTTTTGTACCTATGAAAATGTGGGACATCGAAAAGTTTGCGAACGACGAAGGAAGAATATGCTTTAAGAGCTCCAACAACCTTACCGATGATATGTTTAAATTAATCAAAAAATCAGTACTGTATGGTGATAAGAAAACACTTAGACGGGACCTTAGAAAGGTCAACGTATTGAGAGTGACGGATTCTGAGGTAGATGAGTTTACGATAAATTTGATAAATAAAACATAAAACGGTTTCAATAGCTTAGATAAAATTAGAAATCAAAATTTTACAGATGACAGAATTAGATAAATCATTGATGGAATTTGATAATCTCGTCACACTCAACTTATGTGGTAACTATCTCACTGAAATAGATGCTTGTACATTCCCTCAAGGACTACGGATGCTTGAGTTACAGGCGAATCATATAAGCAATTTAATACCATTTGTTGAAAATTTGCCTACAAATTTGATTTACTTAGGGCTAGCAAGGAATTTTTTGGACAACGGTATGTTATTTTTAAATAAAATACAAATATATAAAATATCTTAAATATTTCAATAATTTAATTGCAAGGTGTTTGTATTTTTATTTTTATTAGATGTCCTCTAACTAAACTTGAATGATCGCTTAGAATATAATATTATAGTAGTGGAATTTTTTTCATGTAGACTTTTTAACGAAGCTCCAAAATTTTCCACAGCTAGTGTTGAAGGAATAAGCAAGGTGCCTCACTACCTTACTGTTTTGGATATCTCAGACAACGACATCTGTGATCTCGAGATGGTACTAGATGCTTTATCGACTTTGCCAAGTCTAACCGGACTCCACCTTGCCGGGAATCCATGCTCTGTAATCTTTCTGTTTAATTAACACTCGTATCAATAGATGGCGCTGTAAAATTGAAAATTATATTATTTTACTTATAGAGGTTTATAATTTACACGTTTGGCTTGATAGGTATTGGATTTATGTTAAATCATATATACTCATCTATAGTCCTTTAAATGTACTCAACTAGACAAATGACAACAAATTAATATTTAAATATTTATTCCCTTTAAAACTTTTCAAAATGTTATATACCTGCACTTAAGTTCAAGTCTCTATAGAGCGGCAATACTAAAGCTTACAAATATTATAAATCCGAAAGTAGGAACAGTTATAAGCAAACAGTTGTACAAATAAATGAAATTTAATATGAAGCATTGAAGTACCACATGGTATTTTTTACGCCTGTTAATATGACCGGAGTTAAATCATCAATAGATGCTAGTATTATTTTGTATTGGTCAGGTGTGCGCAGCGTATGCACGATCAACACTGACCAAGCTACCCCGTCTTCAATGGCTAGACTATAGAGAGGTGTTAGTGACAGATCGTCCTTTGGAACCTGTGGAGCCTCACCCCGATGACTTGCGATCAGCTTACTTCACATTCACCGTCTTCAGAATTATATCAGCTCCTCAACCACCGAAGCCTGACAAGGTTTAATTATTGTATACCATTTATTTGTCGTCTACTCTAGCTTTAGTATACAGGGTGACTGGTGAATTACTATCGATACTTGAGGACGTGATATTTGACGATCATATATGACAAAATAAAAATTAATATAACATAAATATTAATAAACTTCTAAGTAAAATTAACCAAAAGTTATGTAATTAATTACGCATCGTGTGAACACCCTAAAGATTAGGTATACACAAACACACACACGCGTGCGGCGGCGTGGTGTTGTATCAGCACGCCGCCGAACGCGTCCACACTTGGAACACTTGGAACGTATCCACACTTTATTTATTTATACGGAAATTTGGTCAAAAATTAAGCACCTATTTTTTTTACATAATTCGAACGAGAATCATGTACCGAGTATTCTCCTTAAACATTGATAGTAATTCACCAGTCACCCTGTATAATAGGTTTTTCTCTGTAGCAATTTTATGTCAAACTTACTTCTGAATCCTACTAATATTATAATTGCGAAAGTTTGTGAGTGTGTGTATGTTTGTTACTTCTTCACGCTCAAACGGCTGAACCGATTTTGATAAAATTTTGTATACAGGAAGTTGATATCCAGGAATAACACATGGGTTACTTTACATTCCGGAAATCCCGGAAATCCGCTGGTGACACCGCGGGGCACAGCTAGTTGTAAATAAATTTACTTTTTTAAGATTTCGTTAATATCACTAGGGTGCTGTCACAGCTTTCCACGTAGAACTGGAACTGCCGTTACTGGATTCTTCTAGAAGACAGTTCTTGATGTTCAGAAATAATGAGTCCTTAATAGAAATGTTGCCACCTCCCGAGGACGAAGAATGGCCGTCGACTAAGTTTTCTAGATCATTGATTAAATTGATTGAGAGTAAATCGGCAGTAGGTTTGTTTAAAATTTTCTTAATAATTCAACCAACTTCAGTATTTAATGCATATTGATGGATTTTATTTATATAGGAAATTCCTTGCATGAAGTGGTTGGAATTATTGAATTATATTTTTAGATCCCTTGAACCTGTATTGACAAAATTTAGATATCCAACACATAAGTATTCACTTTATAAAATAAAAATAAAAAAAGTCCTTTTAATTCTAAAGATCAATTCATTTACTTAATCGATAATAATACTCGGTCTTTTAAGAGTTTTAACTTTCTAGAACATGAAACGTCATCCCACGAATCAGATATTTATAACAAATTGACGACAAAGAACTCCCGTGAAATCATCCATTACACGATATTTGAGAGCAACAAGGTACAATGGAACAAACTCATGAATTTCCAAGAACCAACCATAAGAATCTTCTGTCCGAACCTCAGAGCTTTGAGAGATACGTTTCGCACTACCATCACCTTGAGAGTCATTTATTCTGTGGTAAATAGAAATAATGTGTTGCTACCACTGATTTATAAGTAGTTTTGAACTTTACTTTCAAAGTCTTTTAGTTATTATCTACTTTTGTACTTTTCATGGGAGTTCCATTTAATTATAACGTTTTGAAATTATATATCAGATTTTATTAAATAGTTTTTGATTTGATTATATTTTAAAAATTTATCATAATTTATTTATTTCTATAAAATATTATATTAAGTACAAATCGTATAATAATGTTAGTTACGAGAATGATTAAGAATAAAAAGGATTTTTTTCTTAAACTTAGAAGTATTTCATGGTATCAGTATCAATTTTTTTATATAATATAGCAATCCTTTATTAGCAGAAATCCACACATAATTTTCTTAGCACCATGATAACTAAATCCATAGACAACCACTGGCAAACAAAGCAAGCCAGACAAAAAGAGCGCTCAAAGTCTGAAGCCGCCGGGCGAGCAGCGTGTGACCCTCGCTACGGTGAGGTGCTCTTTGAAGAGAGTGGACTGGAGCCAGCCCAGCCAACACTTCCACTGGGACGACTCACTGGGGACCGACGAGGCTATACACTGGGGAGATGGGGACCTCTCTGTAATTATATACAATATTATTGTCTATGATTTCTTATTTCTTTTTTTTTTTCTATATAGCCAGTCTATTCAGCCAGTATGTTAAACATCAATTCATTTTTAATAAAAAATACGATCGTAGTCTATGGTGTTATAATAAATCGAGTGTTTTTAAATAAAAATATTCGTTCTAAAAACTATATTTATTTATCAGTTTGTATTTCTGTATGCTATTGTTTAAGCTAGTTTCATTATGTTTAATAAATACATATAACAGGTCCTACAATATACTTTGGCGGCTGTGAAAACTACAAAAGGGAAACCTGATTCGGACCCCGGTTCTACCAAACAGTACCCACCAGATAATTTCACATGTCACTTTGGATTCGGTATAGACACTTTGAAAGCGTAGACATGAAGATTATTTTTATAAATGAATATTTTTTAATTTGCAGTTTGATTTATATTGTTTTACAAATAAATATTTCTACAATACATAAATTAGTTTGTAGTGTTTTTCAAATATATTACAGGAATAATGAGATGTAAGACTTTCGCGAGGATTCATTTTAATGAAACTCTTATTTTTCGTATTTTATAATTGAAAAAACTACGTACTCCCGACGTTTCGCTTACTTCTCAGCAACCGTGTTCAAGAAAAATATTAGTTTATTTTAAATTACAAACATCTTGATGGTACGTTGACCATTGTGTTTTAGGGCCGTTATATAAATAAAAACAAATTGGCCGTATCCTCAATTCGAGCGATCGTTTAGTTTAAGCGATGATAGGGATATGTAAAGATCATTTGTTTGAGAATGTCGGATGCTACACACGAGCGGTGGGCCAGTCAGGCCGAGTACCTGTTGTCATGTCTGGGATACGCGGTCGGTATTGGGAACATATGGAGGTTTCCTTATCTGTGTTACAGGAACGGAGGCGGTAGGTATACAAATATTCTACCAATAATAATAATACCCGATTCTTATATATATATTATTTTTTCCAGGCGCATTTCTAGTTCCATACTTTTTAACGTTAATCGTGTGCGGCATCCCTTTGGTTTACTTGGAAACTCTGTTAGGACAGTTCTCAAACGCTGGATGCATTTCAGTTTTCAACATAAATCCGTTGCTGAAGGGTATGAATGATTTATGTATATAGTGCAAAACGTTTTATGACTTCACAGTATATGTCCGTTTGTTTGAGCAGGGGCCGGTTATGCCGCTGTAATGCTGAATGTTATAGCCGTAATATACTTCTCGTCTATAATGGCTTATCCAATACTATACATATATCACTCCTTCAGTTCGCCACTACCTTGGCAAACTTGTTCCAATTCATGGAACACTGATAAGTGTACGGAGGTAATAAATGTATAATTATTTACGCTATGTACATTTTAGGAATTCATATTTATATTATAATAAATTCCAGATTACTGTGAACTCGAGTTTATTTATGAATAGTACATCAATCACTACGCCCGAGGACGAATTTTTCCAGTAAGGATCATGTATGTTTATAGTCAATATAGAAACTATTTTCATTTGATAGTTCTTATATTTTTATTTGATTTTATGGAGAATTTTGTGTATATTTAACAATATTCTTCTCCACAGTATACGTCTATTACACATGTCTTCAGGCTTGAGTCAGATCGGTGGTATAGTTTGGCCAGTTTTCTGGTGTAATTTCATCTCGTGGGTTCTAATCTATCTCTGCATCTGCAATGGAGTTAAGAGCGTCGGAAAAGTAGGTTACATAATAATGGCTTTCGTTTCTTTAACAAAATAACTTGATTTAATTTGATGAATATTTCCAGATTGTTTACTTCACCGTCATATTTCCTTATGTCGTGCTGACAGCTTTGTTCATAAGAGGCATAACATTGCCCGGCTCTTGGCAAGGCATACTTTACTTTGTGCTGCCAGATTGGAAACAATTATTGAACCCAAAGGTACTAACGATTGGTGTCAAATAAAAATAACATTATTAGTCCTTTTATTAGAGTCGTATTTCTTTTACTTTCAGGTGTGGGCTGATGCGGCAACCCAAATCTTCTATTCGCTGGGTCCTGGATGGGGGGGACTCGTCAGCATGGCCAGTTTCAATAAATTCCATTATAATAACTTAAGGTTTGCAACAAACATTAAAATAACAACACGTAAACTCTAATATATAATATTCAAAAGTTTTTTTTTTGCAGATCATCAATAATAATTCCATTAGTTAACAGTGGTACAAGTATCTGGGCTGGGTTTGTTGTGTTTTCTGTGCTTGGTTTCGTAGCTGAGCGTGCTGGTGTGCCAGTGGGTCGAGTAGCGACTGCTGGGCCCGGGCTTGCTTTTGTAACCTACCCAGCCGCTGTCTCCATGATGCCGGCTCCGAATTTTTGGGCTATAACATTCTTCGTTATGCTTTTCTTTCTCGGTATCGACTCAATGGTAATACAAATGACACAAATAATATTGTTAAATAACAGTATATAATAAAACAAAAAATACCAACGAATAACAATAACATGATTTTAATATATTGATTTTATAATGTAAACGTACATTGTAAGTATGAAAAATGTTTCAAATATTGGTATAAAAATCTAATCACAACAAAATATACTAATATTTAATATTATATTTAAATACATATGTTTTTAATGAATTAAATGTAACGTCTATATGTTGAAGATATAATTGGTTTCAGTTCGTTACAATAGAATCAGTGATAGCCGGTGTCTTGGACGAGTTCCCTCAGCTGCGGCGTCGTAAGAGATTCATTACTCTGATGACCTGTCTGTGTCTCTTCTGTTTGTCAATCATTTGCAACACTGAGGTAAATTTTCCTTACTTTAAACTGTGTTTAATTTAATTAGATATTGAGATGATTGTATGAAGTCAGTGGTGGCTCAGTGGTTCAAGGGCTCGCCTCTCGTCGCCGAGAGCGCGGGTTCGATCCTGGCCCGGGCAAGTACCAATGTGATTTTCCGAATCATATGTACTTTCTAAGAGTATTTAGACATCACTGATTAATGTTGATTCCCAAAAAGAGGGTTGATGTCAGGTCGGTCGTAAAAACAAATAGCCAAAAACTATTCACAACATGAAAGGCAGACCCTGGCTATAGCTGGGAAAATTGCCAGGTAGAAGATTATTGTATGTATTTTAATAGCTATTTTTAGCAACTTCTCAAGGATCAGTTTTACGTTCAAGTTAAAGATCCTATAATACGAACTATCCCTCATTTAAGTGTTATATTCTGAAGAAGTCCCTTCTATGGTTATTTTGTCCAAAAAGTATTATTACTATTGACAAAACATTCGTTTTTTGAATTTCGAACGTAATGTCCATATAGATTTTATTTAATTGTTTCCTAAATCTTTGATTGTTATTTTATCCAAAAAGGATTAATCATGTTGAAAAAACATTCCATTTTTGAATTTCGAATGTAATATCCACATATATTTTATTTCGGATATTACTGAATGTATAGTGTATTTTACTAAAATTATACGATTTGTAATGGTTTATCATGCTCGCATGTCTCACAACATTGAAGCTATACCGTGTCACTGAAATTCCATTCAAAAATGGTTCAGTTTGGAAATGCAATTCTAGAACAATGTACCCAATTTACATGTTACCAGCATTCCTGTTTTGCTGCAACGGGGTTGAACGACCTCTGTCACGCTATACCATGACACGTATACTAACAACCTACTAATTACCACAGTTCATTCACCTGTATTCTACCCTTTACCTGTAATTTTTTGCTAAACTTATCAACAAAAAATATCCCATTATTATTACATAAATGATAATAAATATTACGTCAAAATGACAGGAGTAGATCAAACAATTGTATTGTCACTTAGCACGATTGCAATGAGTGTGTTCATTTCAGATTGTATTGCAACGAAATTGAAATCCCATCAAACGAACATCGCGGTTAAACGAATTTCATACATCACGCAGTACACAGACGGAAATAGAAACTAATATTCCAAGTTATTGTCTGATATAGACGTGGTTTATAAAGAATTAAGATCTTTTTACACTCGTAAAACTTTTAAGTAAATAAATATACATACATTTATATTAAACACGTAAAGAACTCGTTATTAGCGCTAATAATACGTAAGCTTTAAACATTTATGGATTTTGTTTAACTTCTGAATCTATAAAAATCGAATCGGAAATATTGTATTTAATTTCTATATTAATCGTAAATGTGTTTATAAATTCTATAATTTCATTTAAATGTTTTGCTTCTGACCGTGAACCATAATGACACTATTAGTTTCTGACACCACATCATTAATGCCTTTCGTTGATTGGTTTTAAAACCTTTGCAATCAGTGTGAATCGAACCGTGGCATTTAAAAAATTAGTTTACTTTAAATTTTTACTATAGAAAGAGATATTTCGATAGTAATAATTTATCAATATTAATACAATAAAATTGATTGAAACTTTGAATTGTTTGATGACGAACGCTTGTATTAAGAGTAGTGTTCATTATAAGATCATTTTCAGGGCGGATTGCATATAATAACTCTATTAGACGGTCATGTCGCGATAGCAGCCGTGCCGGTAGTATGCGGAATGGAAATATTAGGGACTGTGTACACATATGGACCGAGGAAGTTTAGTATCGATGTTTTATTCATGACCGGGAAACCGTTGATGCGATTCTGGTTGATAATGTGGAGGTATATAGTACCAGTTCTGCTTGTGGTGAGTATTAAGCTTTACAAAGTCAAAGTTTTCAATTACATTTTGATGATATCTTAGTTTTTTGGGAGTACACAATTAAAAAATAACTGTATATTTCGGATGTTCCGATTATTTTACAGCAAACATATGGATAGACGAGATGATTGTGTCTGTCAGTTATTCTTGTTTTAATTCATCTACCGCCAAAGATTTCTTAATCCAAACAGCAGTCAGAGCTGTACCGCGTAGTAACTATACCTATACGAAACACACAATTACATTTTAAACTTAATTTTGTTAAAATTTAGCTACATTGAGATTATTTTCTTGTTTCAATTTCATTTTATTATTACACTACTAGATTAGTGATGACATTGACAAATGGAATATATATTTTATTCATGTCAAAGATATTGGTCGGACGCTTAAATACGATAATGGAACGTTATTCAATGTTTTAAATAACTGATTCTAACTATTATTATTAAGTTTAACATTTAATACATAATTATAAAATATATCTAAGCAAAATTAAATTAAATATATAAAGCTTCGTCAATTATTACAGATAATAACAATATACTCTCTTCGCGAAGTGAATGGCATACCGGGATGGATCGTTGCTTTTATATCAGTTATATGCGTTCCTATTCACGCTGCTAAAGTACTGTTGAGGGGAAAGGGGAATTTTATAAAGGTTTGTCAATGATATTTATTTATTATGATCATATTACACATAAATGGTAAGTGTTAAGATATGCATGTTTCGCATTTTTTGCAATTTTGAATTTACTACTCTGTTATCAGTGTCAAAACTTACAATATATATATATTTATTAACCAACACCAACAATTATTTTTGTTTTATATGTGTATATTCACTACTGTCTAAAAAGCTATAGCTCGACTAGGATTTTTTTTATATAATTTTGAAGTACGTTTACTCAAATTTTGTATACTAATAAAGTTCTTTACACAAGGATGAGATGACTTCTTATAAAAAACTTCGTTTCAAATCATACATTATTTGTAATTAATAACGTCGTATTTCAAATTATTAATATTCTTATTGTTTCATTTCTTTTTATTCAATATATTTTTATTTATCAAGCTGTATAATGTATGACGTAAATTATTACAAAGGTTTAATTAGCTAAAATAATTGATTGTTTTAGAGGATACGAGACAGTTGTAAGCCGAGTAAGAATTGGGGTCCCGTTGAACCTGTAATAAGGGAACAGTGGAAAGCCTTCCAGAACCTTCACAATGTATCTGATATACCGCTCAACGTAACTAAATAAGGAAAAATTTTTGAATATTTCTTAAATAATATGTATTTTGTAATAAAAAAAATATATTTTTTACAATTATTTCGTTTGATTGCCCCTTAAAGATATTTATAAGATAATATTTAAATAAGATCATATTAATTGTTTTAAAAATTTCACGCCAATAGAACACTATGTCTATTTTTAAAACATAGGCATTTCTTTTAATTTCCTGTCAATTGAACAGCCATTTATCAGTTGATGATTTATTTTGAAAATTTTATTTGATCATTCTTTAATGTGAGATAAACTCTGTAACAAAATTTTAAATAATATAATTGATGACGTCAGTTTAATTAAATAATTTTACTATTTCCATTAAATTAACAATAAAATAAATCTATATATATTTCGCTAATATTCTTCTTAAAAAGATATTTGGTTGTTTAACTTTTAAATATGTATCTAAAAAAGAAACAGATCTACTCGTATATTGATTATTATAAGAGGTTTTGATTGTTTTTTTATAAAAAAGGCATTCTAACTATTTAGCCGAAAAGCATCTACAGAGCAATTGTGAGAGGTCGCAAGAACTATTTAAAAAATACTGATAAAGTAACTGACAGATCATTTGCAACAAACACAAAATATTTCAACATTAAGACATCTCCTCCATCATAAATATTTCAATAAAATTCGTTAAAATAATACATAAACTTGTAAAAGAAGAAAGTGGTAGGGTAGCCTTACATATTTTTTTGTACTGCCACGGAAAAATACTGGTGTATGACCTTTTATACAGCTCACGATTATAATGTAGTAGTAGTATTTCCAATTACGAGTAATATGAATCAATCCTTATAAAGCCTAAACTAATTATTTCAACCTTAGTAATCAGTTCATACACCTCGCATGAATATTGCCTTTTCTTCGAAGCTATGACTTTCCAATTTCAGAGAAAAACCTCTTTCATTATTCGATTGCTACGAAATCTCTACAAGTATATTTCGACTCCTAACTTCGTATAAAAACCATGATTATTAGAATTAACAAACGAAAAATTACTTTTATGTTAAAAATATATACTAATATAAAATTGAGAAGCTGTCATTTTTAGATTCTGGCCACTGATTATAACATAAACTTCAAAATATTAAAAATGACACTAATCAATTTGGCTTAATTAAAATTTTAGTGCATTTACTTTAGGTCCAACAAAATTATATTCCATCTTTCGGATCAAAATTTTTTGTAACTTAAATGTTTAAATTCTAAGTGATAATTTTATACAAATAAAATTAAAATGACTGACAACAAAACCGGTAACGACGATGGGCAGACGGACGACAAAGACAAAAGGGTCAAAATACAGGTACAAATATGTTATTATTGTTACATCATTGCATTATGTACAGAGGTGATCGTAATAAAAACACATTGGTTGATAAAAACTTATATAAGCTGTTATGAACAAATAAAGTCATTCAACATTCAATAACACATTTAAATCACAATGTTATCTGTCTGTTTGTTTGTCGTGACTATTACTTAGAAATCCTTGAAATTATTGTTGACAATTGATGTAGATTTTTTGCAACTTTTTTTTTCAATACTTCAATTTATATTTGAAATATTATTGAATAATATTTTATTGCATCATGTAAATATGTTTCATTAAGATGTTATTCGTTATACCTAACATTTGTAAAATTTTCAACTTAATGTTCTAATTGCAAATTATTATTCTTATACTAGCTTTCCGCCCGCAGCTTCGCCGCGTGGAGTTCGGTTATATCGCGTTTCCAAGAGAACCTTTCAAAAGTCTGGGATAAAAACTATCCTATGTTCTTTCTCAAGGTCAACTCTATCTCTGTACCGAATTTCATTAAAATCAGTTCAGTGGTTTAGGCGTGAAAGCGTAGCAGACAGACAGACAGACAGACAGACAGACAGACAGACAGAGTTACTTTCGCATTTATATTATTAGTATGGATTAAGATTTTTAAAATATCTCAATGCTATTCGATATACACTAAGACTTAATAATATTTTACCCAAATACCCACTTATATATTTTTTATTACTTTTAATCTGAATGATTTAATGTTGGCTCCAATTATTTTGCGATATAAAAAAATATTAAATCCATATACAATATAAATGTTATATATTCTTATACTTTCGTTAAATCCTAAAACCTGCTTTTGTTTTCCCTATATGATATATCCATTTTCTTTTCATTTGTTACTCAATTTTAATATCAATATGAAAATATTTTAGGATTACAGGTAAATAGGACAATAACTAAAAAAGATTAAATTAAAAAGAAATGACTTGCTTTGTGTTAAAAATGATGATCCATTCTTATTCTTCTTCTACCTGGCAATTTCCCAGATTTAGCCAGGGTCTGCCTAAAGCCTGCCTAAATGATTCATTCTTATTGTTCATACGATATTACAGAATTAGTGAAGTGGAAAATTTTGAAATTTTTTAAAGAATCAATGATATTTGTATAAGTATATACATAGGTATAATAAACAGTGACTAAATTTTAGGATATAATTGAGATCTAAGACTTTCGCGAATATTCATTTTTATGAAACTGTATTGTAATATTTTAAAAATTACATGCACCTGAAGTTTCGGTTACAATTCAGCCATTTTGATCACGGGCATATCTCGTCTACCTTAGTATCATCTAGGAGATTAATTTTAGGTGATTTTAATAACAGAATGTTTGCATTAGATAAAACATAAAAAATTGTTTAAATAATGTATTTTCTCTACTAAATAGGTGGAGGGCGAAGATGAAGGAGGAGAAGGAGAGACAACAAGAAAAAAAATGAAAAGATTTCAACTACCAGACCTCCCTCGGTGGTGGCAGGCAATGATTATTCAATATGCGTAAGTAAAAATTAATTCAACATTTCTATCTTCAAATAAAACTCTGCTAAGCACGCAAACAGACCGGAACAAGCTAATAAACTTCTTGATATTTTTTGAAGATGCTAGGTTTCTATTATCCGACCTTAACTGTTGTTTTGTCGTGTCCAAAAAATCAGTTCGGTACCTATATTATGAGGTCGCTTCAATCAACTTGCATCAAAAACTTTTTTTCTAGCGAAGCGAGAAAAAACAACGACGGTGCATATCCTAGTTATCTTGTTCTTCGGGTTTGTAAGGCGTAATTAGAACTACTCTCTCACAAACATGACATAAGAATTTTATACGTTAATTAATTTCGGACGAGTAAAAAGTTTTCTTACTAAGCATTATTAATTATTATCAGTTAAAAAGTACTCGAATTTTTTTTTTCGAGCAATCAGTTGTGTTTACTCATTTTCACCTTTTGATGCTATGGAAATGCATTCGTAGAATGTGAACGCAACATTTGAGTAACAGTCTATTCGCTCTAGCCTTAAAGACACTTAAATTATACTTGTATTTGCAATGAAATAAAAACCCAATTGTTGTTGTTGTTACAATACTTTGCTGTCGGAATGAAGAAGTAGAAATACATATGTAGTTAATAGAAGTAGTAACCAGAAATGTTACAAGTAAGGCTTTCATGCTAGATGTGTCGAAACTTCCCAGACGTCAGATGAAATTGCGGTCTCCCGGTCACTTAGAAGATCATTGTCTTCTATATGTGAAATGAAATATCCGTTCAACTTAAGTTGCAGAGTGTTAGAAGTGTTCGATTATAAAGGTCATTCAAAAATAAAAAGCAGTCGCGTAAGCGTGGTAATTTTTGATTGCTGTTGTCATAGAAAAAAGAAAAACAGGCTATGTTACTTTGTCCCTTGTTGTTGTCTAATTCAACAAGCAAACAAACAATAAAAAAAAACTGCAGTTTTTTAAAATGTCTTCAATTTCTATAAATCTTTTAATTTATATATTCTTGAATTTAATATCATGTTTTAATAACCTTAGCGTTGGTAATTAAAGATAAAGTCATGTGACCCGTATCATTTTTTCCGCAATAATATGTTTTAAAACAATTTACATCAGTCACGTGTTTAAATTTAAGATAAAGTGAACATTAAAAATTCGCTCGAATATTATTAAATAATATTTTATCTTTCGGCTACTTACGTGTCCGAAAAATTATTAGCAATAAAAATAATTTGTTGTGTTTCGTTTATCATTAGACCCCGTGACTTATGATAATAGGCACGATCTAATATTTCACTAAATTAATTTCAAAGACCAATAAATCATTCTTAGCAGTTATGCCAACTGTATCAACAGGAGTACCGATTAAGATATTTCGAATGTAATACAATAAGTAACTGTCAGCGAGTCCAAATAAAAAAGTACATCATTTTCATGAAGCGAAGGTCGTAGCCATCCAGATGACCCAGTTGGCGACTGGCGACGTTGGCGCCATCTGGGTCACTTCTCCAATGTTTAACTAGGACTATGCGTTTTCTTGACCTACAATTTACTTTTAATCAAACACAATTAGGTATATGTAATTAAATTTAATTGTTCTTAAAGTACAAAACTTTAATATTTATACGAGATATTCTTTTACTACTCGTATAATCATTAACAGTTCAGTTTAAGCCTATAATTAAATTAAAATACTTTAATGCTTGTATTTAATGTTATATTGAATTAATTGAAACAGAAAATCAAACAGTGACTTTTGTACGTAGTGTTAGTAAAAAAAATAATGAGTGATGGTTTTCGGGCGTTAGATTAATGTTCGCGTGTGACACGTGGGGTGTGGGGCTTGTTGGTGGGGTCGGTTCATAGCGGCGGTAATGGGCAGAGTCATTGCACTTGAGGCCGCGCTTGAAGCAACATGCATAGACAATAGTGAAGATGCAGCGGACGTCGTCGAACGCTTCCGAGGGTTCCTTTTGGACGACCATAGAATTGCTGGCTGACCGAGGTAGAAGATATTCTGCTAGAGATCACGATGACTGCACACCGGTTGAATCACCGAGAACTAAATCGGTGTCCAGGTGCTGTTTGACAATAAATATTTCGATAATGCACATTTGACATATGTAGTTTTAAAAGCTACATTACACGTAAACAAAACGGATTTAAACAACATAATTAAAAACTTCATTGAATTTATAGTTATACTGTTTTTATGTATTATTATTCTATGCCGAGTTCATTTAAAGTATTGGATAGTGAATAAATTTCAACCTGAAAGTTCATTACCCGTAGCAATTTGGACAGTTAGTACCAATTCACAAAATGTAAACAACTTAAGCTGTCTATTACTAACTAGTAACTTTACATTATATCAAAACTATACAGAAAAAAATATATGAAAAATACACCAATCATTAAACAACTGACCCATCAACAAATTTTCACCACTAAGCAATTTTTTTTTATTTGTATACTTTGTAGTTATTCTGTTCAGCACATTAAATGGCTTTGAAGACAGTACCTGTCATTATGTTTACATTTAAAATCAAAGCAATGTATTTCGAAGTATGCACATTACTTAAAAGGCTCGTAAATCAGCAATGAATTTCCTTCAGCGATCCGATATACGAGTCAGTTTACAACATCGGAACGCTCTTTGTTCTGGTTCAAAGAGTTTTGGAGATAATAACTGAGAAAACATTCTACGTCATTCACACTCCCATCCGTACAGACTGTACACGTTGAGATAAACGTGTTTCGTATCAAGATGCTGTTATCAATAAAATTCACGAGTTTGTTATTGAAAATTATGTTATTGAAAACTAATCTCAAGCTAACTTAGACTGAAATTAGCCATTATTATGCTATTTTTATTTACGGAAGCTTTATTTGCTTTATAAGAAAATAACTATTATCGTTCTATTTTAGAAACAGCTCTCAGTGGCTCCTTGGAGAATAGTCTATTTTAAATTTATCGAGATACATTGCCACATTGTAGCAACGACTCGTGTGTGCGTAAACTTCCTTGAATGTGATGCTAATGCAGCAAATAGATCGGAGTATTTAAGAGTTTGACCCGTTCGTTTTATACATTTTAAAAATATCACAAACTGTTATATTTTACAACCGAACTTCTAACTCATTGCCCATTTTCTAAACGTTTCCATTCAAACGTACTTAAATTTGATGTATGCTTTCAGAATAATCATAAAATTTATTTTTATTATTTATAACCCGATGCCCACTCTAATTCATGTGATTCATTGATCTAACTCCTTCTTGGAATGGATAAATATATTATTGTATTTGAGATTATGCACACTGAAGCTTCAATGAAAATAAATATTACAATAATATATATATTCATATAAATATAATACAGATATTACTTTCAATAAGAATCTCATCTCTAAATATTTAAGTACCGCAAACCTTTATAACCCAATAAAATTAAATAAATTTCGTGTCCACTTAGACTTCCTCTTCCTGCCTGTCCCAATCGTTATCAAATATAACAGTCGAAAACACTTTCGCATCGATGTAATGGCCCATAAAAATGTGAGCTATTTATCGCTCGTGATTCAGACGGAATTTTATCGTTGTTCAAAGGAGCATTCCTTTTTGTCTTGCAAATCGATGTATATAAATACTGTGACTATTAAAAGAACAAATTAATTGGCTCGTCTTTATTGTTATTGTAGATTGCGTTGAGTTTATGCCATTCACTTTGCATATTAATACCTAACTACTTCCAGAAGGTAGAATTCCGTTAGAAAAAAGGATTCCATTCCATTTAAGTAATATGAGACAAAACAGGAACATAATAAAGATTATTCTTCCTAACCATTTGTGTTAGCACTTTTTATAATAAATGATAAGAGCCTATGTAAATATTCACTGGTACTATTTTTGTATTAGAAACGTAGTCATTGTTTTTCTAAACTCAGATTACTAGGAAAATATAAATGTGTTAGTTACTTAAAGATTTTTAATTTATTGACACAGTGCTAATAACTATATGTTTATCTTATAAGATATTTTGAGATGGTATTTTTTGGAGCACATAACAATGTAATAATACATACAAGTGTTTTAAAAGCCATAGTAAAATAGAATTTCAGTCTAATCTTAATTAACTTCTTATACAATTTTCTTTTAAGAAGAATGAGGTCAATTTTTGGTACGCAAAACAGCGTTCAAAAACTAGTTTCCCATTTAACATAAACATTATAAAAAATAGAATTGATACGTCAATATAAAAAATATAATGATACTTATCAAATCATAGAGTTGATTACGTTTCATTCAATAATATAGCGTCATTTAGCGGTGTAAACAGATTTTACAAAAAGTTAAAAAACAATTGAAATAATAACACATTAATAAAACTTTTCTCTAGTTTATTAATAATTATAATCTTGAACTTAATGAGAACTATTAGTCTCTCTATAGATTTTATTTTAATCGTTTTGATATAAAGCAGAAGGTGCCGGTTAAAGAATTACATGCTAGTTTTAAACGTAAACAGGAACGATTTAACTAACTACATACATTTAAACGTCTGTCTGGCATTGGCGTCAACCGTACCTACCCCTATTTTATCTGGGGGTCATTAAAGGTAGAGTACACATAATAGTACATTTTAAGTGCCAATAATAGTAACCCAACTGTGGCACGAAAGTATACAATAAAAGTCGCCTGTTTTATGTGTGACAAAAGCATTTCCTACCATCGAAACGCGACCTGAATGACATAATATTTAAGATCAATTACAAAGTAAATACCTACTTACAGAGGGGTCTGGACTGACGCAATTTTCTTCAATAATATAAACTAAACGATAACATTTAACTCCCATTTAATTAAGATAATTTTGGTACGAAGTATAAAAATATTTTTAGAGCATAAATTTCGCATGTCGACAACATGACCGATTAACTACGTAAATTAATTTTATTTCATAGATATTGATATTAAATGGTAACTATTCAAGTACTCTACTATTATTATGAACTAATTTCGATTTTCAATCTTAGAGCTAAGCGATAAGATCGTCAATTTATACATTCAAACCGCTACCAACTGAAGAGTCATTCCGAAGCCATGTATGACGAATAACAAAAACTTTTTGTCACGAAACATAAAGATGTGGACGAACTATGGAATCAAAATATTTAATTTTTTTACTCGTTTAATCTTCATTATATAGTTATGTTATTTATTTACTTTGAAGTTTTTTTAGGCTTTGGATAAATAACATTTGTTAGACTTCACTTACATATACATAACACACGTCTGGTCAATGATTTAATATTTATTATGTTTAAATTATGATACATATATATGAAAACGATCAAACATTTTTGTATTCACGTTAATTTAAGCTTTGTGAAAGCGATCAAGTATGAACAGCACGTTACATAGTAACATATAGCCTATAGGTATGTGATATCGGTTGTAGCCGTGCCATACCGTGCCAACCCAACCGCTCACCGCGATAAAGGTCTCAACTATGACACTGGCACCCGGCGTCAAAACTACTCATCCTTACCGTACATTGTGTCATTAGACCATAGTCCTTCGATCGACATCCAACGTGCTGTCCTTCAAAACGAATCAAAACGCAGTATCTCGCTCCAAATGGTTCGTGTTTTAAACGCAAAAACCCTTATTCTTAAGAGATTTTCTCTTAATTTCATTGTTATTTATATATACCTCATCCCACAGCTTTACGCATCCTCATGTGCGGGCCCGTCTTGAAAAGCATATGGGCTCGAATCTGGTCCGACTTACAGACAAGACCTACATGACCCAGCTTGAAGAAAGAATACGCGCCGTCAATGAAGAGAATCTCAACAAGAGGATCTCTTCTAGAGTTGTGAGTATATTTATGCTTAAAAAGACAAATCGCAGTTAGCAAGTTATTCTTATATCTGAAAATAATTTTGTAAGTAATTGAGTAGATTATTTATTGAATGACATAGTGTTAGTAATCAAATTTATTAGCCAATTATAATATCCAATATTAAACTATGAAATTTGTATTGAAAAGGAGCATTTTTACGCATCAAATTTATATCTACATATTATAAATTCTATAATATTATCCTCCATCAGCTCGATGAAATGGAAAGACTAAAGAGATTAATACTGGTTGGGAAAACTCCTCTCAAAGAATGTCCGCCGGAACTGTTCCATCATCCAGTGTTCGTCTTCTGGAGGATGGTGAACAGGGAAGTCGCTAAAGCATCGAAGAAAAGAGCTGATGCGTATTACAGAAAGTTGAAGGCATCGCAAAAGTTCGATCAGGTTAGTCAAAATATATATTGTATACAAGTCTAAATTTAAATGTTAATACAGTGTTATGAATAGCAGTAGCTTGTAATTTCAGTAACATTATTAAAATATCCTTTCTAATAAAGCAGTCTGTGTAACAATTTTTATATACATATTTAATATATTTAAGAGAAAAGTGCATAAAGCGTGCATTGAAATGACAATAAAATGATATCTAGAAACACTAAAATAAACACTAGAATAAATTTAATTTAAAGTAAAAATATCAATCTGATAACACCTTCAACATTATTTTCTGCAGTCAATGTACTCTTAACCTGAACGTCCCTAATATAAGTTATTCATTTTACATAAGTATATATTAAACTTTATAATATATCTCATATTTCTCAAAAGGCAATTGAGGAAGAAGTGGAAGATGAACCAGCTGATGAAGAAGGGGAGCAGCTAACACCCGAACAGCTCCTTGTGAAGTGCGCCAAAGAACTACAGGAACTTAAACAACAAGACATAGATAAAGGCTTTAGATTCACAGATGAACAGTTCGCCGTCCTCAAATATGAAACCAACGAAGTCAAAACATTAAAAAGTTTAACCGTAAGTTTATCATCCTTCACAACTTTCTAGAATATTCTAAACTGCGATATAACGTCAACTTGATTACTGGATTTAGAATATCTCTAAGCCCTTATCTGGATACGTCAGACTATAAAAAATGACCTTTGATCGAGTAACTAGAGATACAGTGTTGTACTATCGGTAACACATTACGATGGCTCCACAAATGTATATATATACAGGGCTCGTGACAAACCGGTTGTATCCAGATAAAGCCTAACTTAGACTGACCCTTTGTAACGAGATTATATAAACAAAATATTCTACAAACATCTTCAGCATTGTACTCGTGTATTCTATCAACTAACACATCTTTCATGCTAAAGTCATGTTCTAGATCTGTGACGCTATTTTATTGAAAGTGAATATAAAAAACTATCGGATAACTTTTTACTAAAGGTATTTTTTATAAAATTTATCCTTTCAGCATATATCCTTAGTATATCTAGAAACAATAAAAATATTTATTATGATTCTTTTTCTTTAAACTTCTAACAAAATATCGAGTCATGTCTAGACTATATAACTATAACTAGCAAATGTTTTAAACAATTTAAAACTATTTATTCATTCAAATATATCATCAGTAGCGAGGTATCTCACGTGCCTATTAAATATTAATATCTCGTTACTACATTTTATAACTGTAAACATCCTCAATTAATTTGAACTAGTTTTTACTCGAATCTCTATCTAAACCACTTTGTGACATTTGACTTTCGTTTCTTGAGTCAGTCGAGTATGGTTACCACACATTATAATCATTTTATATTAAATATATATAATAATATATATTACTTACTGAAATATAAAATTTCGAAATCCTAAGAATATAATGGTTATATGTATGTATGTTATCACTTTAGACTTAGTTATTTTAAAGCATATTAACATATATTATCTTGTAATAACTATTCATAAATACTTTTTAATATAAATAAACACATTAATAAACCTTAAATATATTAGTTGGCAACATGTATCGAACAATATGATAAGTTAAAATATGTATATGTAGGTGTAATGTAATTACGTAAAAAAAATTCTAGTCCTAAAAATCCTATTTTTTTCCAGGCTAATATAAGGATATTATTTCAAACTCTTCTAATTCAAAATGTATAATATCTGTTTTTATACCACGTACCCTATGGTAAAAAATCACAGATGAATCCGTTGAAAGTAGCTACTTTATAGGTAACTTTAAACTGCTCGCCCGCAGTTTCGCCCGCGTGGAATTCAGTTATATCGCGTTTCCAAGAGAACCTTTCAAAAGTCTGAGATAAAAACTAACCTATGCTCTTGCTCAAGGTCAACTCTGTCTGTACCAAATTTCATTAAATTTAGTTCAGTGGTTTAGGCGTGAAAGCGTAACAGACAGACAGACAGAGTTACTTTCGCATTTATAATATTAATAGGGATAAAAGTAAATGTAAATAACCAAATGAGGTACATTAATAAATTATTAATATAAACTCGAATGATAGTAGAATATTTTTACTAAGTTAAAAATGACTGTTATAAATTAATTATTCAATTAGATAACCTTAATATAAGTATTTGGCAAGTGCTATCAAATCGTTCCCAATATATGGGACATTAATAAAAAATTAAGTAACATCTTTATCGTTATGTATTCTTAAAAACCAGATTTCAATAATGTTTAGTTTTTAATGTTATCTGTCTTAACAAACAATGTGAACATTGGTTCAAGTACAAATAATAAAAGTCAACCTTTGTCAATGAGAATAAAAAATTAACACTGTTTTGAGGAAAAGGAAGGGATGGGAATAAGAAAACAGCAGGAAAGGGTGGGAATAGGGAAAAAGCAACTGGCATTCTCAATCATCGGATGAAATGCAACCATTAAAGGCTACTTCTTGCCGATCTTCTGTGAGAGGGTGGTACTTCCCCGGTCGAGCCAGCCCACGTTCGAGCTGTAGTAACTTGACTACAGCTAGGCTCTACCTCTTTTAAACGTTATAATCGTTGATTTCTAATTAATAATTATATTATTCTGTTACAGACTGTGGAGGAGCTTTACGCGTTAGCAGATAAAATCATTGGATCAAAACGTTTATAACCATACTGTCATCAATTATTTATATAATCATATATGTATATTTTTTTGTGTGGATTTATATTTTTACATAACTCTCTTTTTATTCTAATTCACTGTAATATTAAGCAGAATGACACGGTAAAAGTATTATTAGTGGTTTTAAGCAACAATGTCATTTTAATTTAAATTATCTTAATAAACAACTTCTGGTATTATTTGGTTCATGTAATCATAATATATGTTAATGTAATCTATTTCAAAATATTCTTATTGTCTAGAAAAATTGTAGGCGATTGTATAAAATACCGACTTAACTGATTTGTAATTTCTGATCTTTTATAAAAAAAAACCTTATCTGAACTGTAAAAATATTTTTAAGAAAACTAAACGTTATAATATATACACAACCGAACTTGTATGCTATAATATTGTATAATTAATGTCGATGATAAAACTCTCTTTTGAAGTCGTTTAAAATAAAATTACACACGCACCTTTTCGTTATTTTATCCGAAGTGCTCTTCTTACACTTAACTCATTATGAGATCAAGAGTCAGAATATATTAACACAAAATCTTAGTATTTCTGTAAAGCATATATGTATTTCTTTAAAATCACTCCTAACAAACCATACTTAGTAAAAAAGATAAAAAGCCAACGCTTATGTTAATTTCGTTTGAAGGCTTTTTATTTCATGAAACTGAAATTTTAAAATATGTTTGGTATTCCATGAACGGTGTCGTGGAATATTATTATGGTGTACTGCTTTTTGTAAGCAAAATTATCACATATAAAATTTCCAAACTTCTCTCGTGCGAACTCTTGTCCCATTATCAATTTAAATACATTGTTTAATATCTATTTTTTACAATAATCATTTAGTTTATAATATAAGTGTATACTTGGTGTTAAATAAACGTATTAAATAAAATAAAATTAATATAAAATATTTGCTTTATTTTATTATCCACACACTATTTGAATTACCTAAGGCAAACTATCTATTGGACCACAAGGTAAATAAATAAAATCAATTAATACTTATTCCATTTATTCATACAGTAATATTAATATAAAAATTATAAACTAATTAACATCAATTTGTAAATTATTTAATATAAACATTCCTTTAACATAAACCACTCCATCAGACACAGTACTTGTGACAATCCTTGACTAGACATTTCTTTACATTCTCCGTCATACAAAGTGCAAAGTCCTTCGAGATACGTATAATTATAAAAATTCTCTATCGATAACAAAGGGATAAAAATAATTCTTTATCGATAACAAAGGAAAACAGGAGAACTTTGTTACTCGAATTAATCACTCTACAAGACAATGCAAAATGCAGTCATGTAAGCATTTCATAAATATCTATAACGCGTATAAATAATTGGTAAGTCACGGTCACAAATGGCTTTTAGGTCGTCTTCTTAGCTGAGCGTAAATCACACCCGCCGGTTTGTCTATGGGCTGGTAAATATAATGACGGGGATCTCCCTTCGTTACGTTGGCTGGGAATTTGGAGACGTCGATGTTGAGGTAATGCCTGTTCGGCATCGTCATTCGGATCCACGAAATCTATAAAAAAAAAAAAAACAAAATGTTATTATGGCAACAGTTATCAAAATAAAATTATCATTTTATTGATAGGTTTTACGAATTATATTTAGAGATGCGTTAAATTATAGGGAAGTATCGATAAACTTTTGACCGACACTGGGGCTCGTGATCGAGCGTCACGTGACTCAGCAACTGATAAACATATGTATGTATGAAGTCACGTCGTAAATTAAAAAGACGATATTATTGCCATACTAGCTCGTTATTTATAAAGCTGATCATAGTACACACGATCCTCACTGAAAATATGTTATATGGACGACAAACAAAACTTTTCTATGAAAATTTCCTAATCATCGTAAATTAGGATTATCTGCAAACGCTCTTGCAATAATTTTGAAATGAAAGAACTATAGAGTAACAAAACTGAAGACTTTGATCTTAAGAACTCAGAATAAGATTCCAAAGCAATATAAATAAGCGGGTCGAAAGTATTTCGTTTTAATAAGAACGTATAAATGGCGCGCGCCCGTTGTACTCATAAATATTATAAACTGATTTATTCACCCAATCAATATGTGATATGTGCTGAACAACAATTTACTAAGATAACCCCAGCACTATCAAAATATATAAATACGAAACATTTAAGTACTTCGAAGAGGGATCTTTGTTTTGATCAAGAGATATTACGGCGAAGTTATTTATTATAGGATAGATAATAATGTAAACAATTTTAGTATATATTCATGAAAATACGTATAAATAGGTCTTAGGTCAGATTTATGAGGCACCAAAAATTCATACGTATAATTTTTTGGTATTTTAAATAAGATTTTGTATAACATTACCTCCGCTACTTTCTCTAGTACAGTTTTTTCAGCTTGGTATAATGTATGTTGAACTGAGGGCGAGTACACGCCGGTCTCTGGAGGGCCGGCGAACTTCTCCAGAATAGCTTCCTTCACGGTCAACCACGCGTTATCAAAATCAGCGGATTTCATGTTGTCGTAGGTCCACTCAGCTTCCACTATAGTACTGTAACGCAAACGAACTTATTAAAAAACAAATCACAAAAAATATTTCACTACCCGTTGCTGTTTAGGTATTTTTTTTTTTTTTTGCAAAGTATTGCGATATTTCACTGGTAAATGATTTTTTACGTGAAAACCGCTTTTCATTAGTATAGTTTTTAAAAAAGGTATCCAAATTAAGTTATAATTTTCATCAGATATTTATAAACAAAGATGAATTTTGATCGCGACACAAGGAGAATTTTTTCCATTCAGATTATTTTCAATACACAATTTTTTCTACTTTGTTTTCAAGTCTTATATTTTGTTCACTATTCCAATAACCAATCTATAACTCATTCGGAAATTATGAGGAATATATTTTAGTATTTCATTTCTTGTTTAAATCGTTTATTTACCTGAATATTCTCTCAGGAGCATCGGCGAGTGTCGTATATTCGTCCTGTACAAAGTCAACAAAAGCTGATTGAGTTGTTTTAAGAACGCGAAGACCCTTTAAGCCAGATTTCACAGTAACAGCATCTGAAAACACGATATTATCTATAACAGAACCCTTTTTCGTTTCAAAACTTCAAACTCATTTATACGTTAATGAATAGTACCATGTCTTGCTTGGAAAACTTCACACCATCTCGTCGCCGTTGGTGCAAAAATAAAAGCGTGATTATGTGGGATTCCCGCTTGCAATCTCTCCCAAGGATACTCTACGATATGACACTTCGCTTCCACCACTTGTCTGTAGGTATACAGAAAATGATTCACTACAACCGCTCCGAATTCTTCTGGTGTTTTGATTCCGTGTTTCTTCGCCAGTAAATATACTGTGTTCTTCTGAGAGTCGGTAGCAACAACTTCTTTGTTATCTCCTATAACGTATGCTGATTCCGAGGTAAGTTTTAACTCCGTGGACACTTCGAACTCCCTGATCACGTGGTACTCCCCGTCGCGGTGTACGTGTAAAAGTTTGATGGAATTCTTTCCATATCCGTGGTCGCTCAATTCGAAGCGGCCTCCTGAGTCAGCGGCAGCCGTAGCAGCCGCCTTAGCACCTGACGATGCATACGATGTTATATCCCCGGAACCCGTATTCGATGGTTTGGCATATATTCTGTAATTAGAACAAAAACTTTATTATTTTTAATCCATACTAAAGATATGTATAATTCTATCTGCCAGTTATATTACCTGTTGGTGCTAGTCCACGGCATTTTTATATGATTTAATTAAATATAATTATAATCGTTAAGTAAGAAACAGCTGTGTTATTTTAGTATCTGATACACTGTGCGTCTGAGCGGCTCTCGGCCTTATTTATAATGGCTCCCTGTGACCCTCATTATCACTGACGAGCACGCGCCTAATGCGCACACTGGACCTTATCGTCTACATTAACTTATTTCCCTAATATCATATCCATAATAAATAATCAGAATGACGGGTAAATAAACAGGGAAAACCTATATTAGTGAATAGAAAGTACAGTTAATTTAAATGAACATTAAAAACAGGTTGTTTTTAAGTGATAATGTCTAAATTGAGATCCAACTGCATAATGGCCAAGTAATTATTTTTTTTTTCTATAGATAAGAAATCCAGAGATGTGGTTTAGGATAGTGCATGATATTATGTTTTTTAAAACTGCTACATTACGTAAGTATACAATATGTAAGTTTTAGTAAAATATTAAATTATTGTATTCATCTTTATTTCATTTTTTTTGTGAAATTAAAATAATTTAAAAAACTATGAATGAATCGACTAAAAATTATTTATAAAAGGCCGAACTATAGCCAAAAAAAGCTTTTTTCGTTTTCATTCATATATTTATTAAAATATTAAATATTTTGTTTAATTTTTTTATCAAAAAATATATTAACCCGGCCTCTTATGCAAATTAAAATATTATTTGTCATACTAATAGCTGATATGTAGTACAAAACATCAGCAAACATGACATTCGATGACGTCCCCCCACAAACATTTAACAAACAAGGTTATAGTTTATCGAAATGAGAATAAAAATTATTGGACTTTCGGGTAAGACCAAACGAAACAACAATAACAAAATATTTTGGAATAAATGACGTAACTCGAAAATAAATTTTATACATTCCAAGAAGTTCTTATATATCATAAAACATAAACGTCAAAATATTTTTTTATTGTTATTCAATAGAATAGTACCATTTAAACGTACACTCACCGTGACGATTTATTTACAATTGTAACAGAAATTTCTATTATTAATAAGTACAAACTGAATATTTTTAATCGGTCAATAATGTGTAATTAGTTAATTAAAGTTTTTGATAAAATAAATGTTTTCTCATGTCAAAGAACTTGTTAAATTACTCGTGTATCTATTATATTAATATAGCATGTAACAGATAAGACAGTTTACAGTCTTTAACTGCATTTATTACAATTTATCTTATACCAGACACGTAGTCATGTATTAAAACAAACTGCTTTTAAATAATTAAAATTAAATCGCCATACTTAATAGTTATGGCTGGCAACACTTTTTTAAAATTCGAACATATTGGCGTATTTGAAATTGGAATAAAATTTCGACACACAAAGTGAGGGGTGTAAAAATTATACAGCCGCAAAAAAAATACAGAGTTCGTAAGTGTATCTTATGGTTTATAACATGGTACATAAATAACACCATTTCGTACATTCTGAATAAGAGCAACTGTTTTTATAGTCATATCGTAACATTTTATAGCTTTTCATATTGACTGATATTAGCATACCAACAGAGAAATGCATCGATCGCAGATAATTTTACTTGTAGGTATAGGAATGTGATTTTATATAATCTATAATAAATAATAATATTACCGATTGTATAGTTATACAAATTAAATAGGAACTAGGTTAAAAACCCCCAAAATACTTTTTCCAAATCCTGATGTCAATTTCATATGACATTAAAAAGCGAAATAGTTTAGCTGACACTTTTTTTTATTGTTTGATTGTATTAGAGTATTTAAGCTTTGATTTACGCTTGACTGTAAATTCAAAAAAGGTTCTGTTCTTAACAACTGTAGAAATACAAGTTTGTGTGGGTATCTAAAAATTTGATACTAAATAAGTAGACATAGAGAAGTTAAAAGAAAAATAAGTACAATGGATATTATGGAATCATAATCTAAATCATTTTATTAAATGTTTAAATTAAACAGTGGCAGAATACAATATGGGAAAAATTATTTAAAAAAAAGTACAAAGCCAATTATAATATGTGAAAATCTTGTAAAGAAGAAAACGTTATGGAAAAATATATTTATATTAAGCTATTTAATTAATTGCAGTTTTAAACGTTAAATAAAAAAAATATATTGAAAACAACGATTTATCTTATTGAAATTTGAAATGCATGTGGGGATTGCAAATTCAATAAAATATAATACACATATTTTCTTTGAATTATTTGCAACAAATAATTCTGTCTTCAATTCAATCAAACCACAAATAAATTTGTTACAAAGAGCGTTTCAGTTTTTCACGTACTGCTTAAAAACATTCCTAACTGAACATCGACTCTACATCACACTCATGACATTGATAAACAAAATTCAATTGTCTCATAAATATTTCATTTTAAAAATAACATTTTAAAAGCATATCTATAAATAAACAGAAATCAATAATCTGTTAATAAATATTTTAAATTTCATCATTCGCACTTATTTTTATTCTCGAAAGTAAATCAGTAGGAGTGAAAATCATTGCGAAATACGAATCATAATGGGGTCGGGCGACTCCAGCCGACTGCGGCGGGCGGGAGTTTATAGTGATTCCAACATATGTAATATTTTATCGAGATATCATAAAGTTATGTTTACATGAAACGTTTCAACAAAAACTAATTTGATGATTTATGTGTTATTGTATATTTATAGATCGCGTTCATTCATTTTAACTGAAATATTCGTGAAAGATTTATGAAACACATCAAGGGTATTTCATGATAGCGTAGATATATTAAGTTAGGACTAGAATTTTGACATTTAGTAATTGTTACATATATTTATAATATACTGCTCCAATACACTTATTCATATAAACTTGTTGTTACATTTTTTAATATCTATGAAAGTTAATATTGGATACTTAACTGATTTAAGTGATTTTTATTTTCTATACAAATGATTATGAACAATACAAAGTTAAGGAAAAGTTGTTTAAAGTCTCATATTATTACCGAATTCGTAAAAGCTCCTTGCCAATATTTGCTGCCCACACCAGCGTCAGTGCACATTAATAGTGATTATGTCAAATATTTTCTTGGAATAAGTTCGAGAGCTGCCAACGTGGGTAATGCAATATGAGGATATCGATATAAATAATGAGGGGCATCTCTATTCGGCTGCGGCGCGCGTTCTGCGCAGGCGCGAGGGCGCCGTGACGTGTCGCGACTCGCGTTCAGCGGCCGGCTGACGGTTCGGTCGCGTGACGTTTGCAGTGAACGAAGTACGAACATCCGCGGGTGATGCGAACCCGTGCGTGAATACTTACGTGATAGTTACTCGTAGTGATGATGGTACGTCGAAGTGGACGATACACTGTTAACTGGAGAGGATTCAGAGACTACGTTAACAATAAACCACCCGATGACGGTAAGTCGACGGTTAACCTCAAACATCATTAATCCGTGCCAGCCGAACGTTGTAACCATTTGTTCAGAGTAGATTTATCAATATACAATGTAAAAGTCTAAATTAATCAAATTTCCTCGATGATTTGTTGTTTCTAGTATCTTCATAGAGGTAGTATCTTTAGCAAATTTTGAGCAGAACACATTGTTGACCTCCGCTAGACTTTCGATTTAAAGGTGAAATATTTGTTGAATTAAAATGTAAGAACAACATTAAAACAATAGTCTTATAATACGTCTTTAGGATCACTATAGAAATTTAAATGTCATAAAAATCAATACGCTTTATTCAAGTCTGAGGGAGATCTTATGATGTTAATACAATGTTTCTAATACAATAAATATATCTATTTGTTTACAAATACATAGAAATAAAGAAACTATAATAATATGTAGGAGAGGAATTGTGGTGTTAAATGAAAATATAAGGAAAATATATTTAAATTACTATTTCTTGATAACGATAGTTACTGATAATAGTAATAAACTGTAAATTCTATAAATTCCTTAATTGATATCGGCATAAGTATTCTTAATTCAAAAATTTTTTTCCTTGCGTTTTTACACCGCGTGCTACGAGTATAGCCGGTTCGCTTTATTTAAACTGTTCTAACAAATGTCAATGATTATCTATTATAAAGTTCGCATTATTTATAGATTTGAATTCTAGTATCATAAATAAAAATCACAGTTATTTGAAAGCTTTCATAATATGTAGAACTTCATTATTAAGGTCTTTCGCTTTGTTTAAAAAACACTCGAAAGTAGATCGTTACGCGTAACCATAGTCTGTGGAAAGATCTTTAAACTGCATTTATAAAGTACAAAAACAAAGCTAAACAGATTATTGCAGATTTTGTACTAAAAAATATATTTGGACATTTAATGTCTACTTTCTATTAATTACTTTATATTGTCTAGACTACAGAGCAGTGCGGCTGCCAAGTTTTGAGACAAATAAACTAGAACTAGGTTGCCCTTTCAGAGCTGAGTAACGCGTATTTATGAAAACATTATGCAAATATAATTTCATAGCTTTAAGGACATGAATTTTATATATATTCAATAAAGATAATAAAAAAAATAAAATGAGAAATGTGTTTAAACTTACAATGTACAAACTACGTTGGAAAAATCATATTTGTTTCTATAACCAAAATAAATGTGTACTCTAAACTTATCTTATGTATCGTTATAATTTATAAAATATATTTTTTATTTATTCTTTTTGTGTACTCCCATACTATAGATTTTTTATTAATAAATCGATGAAGCTTCAATCTTAATGGCTACTCCAGGCTTGAGTGGTAATTGATATACATCTTTATATTCGAGGACACAACTATCTATCTTGATATCGTCGCACGCTCGTTCTGGCCGAGTGATATGCAAAGGGCAGGGTTTTCCAAACAGTTTCGTAAAATCTCTCCGAACCATAAGTAATGATAGATATTTTCATGCGATCTCTTATGATTGTTAAACAAAAAGATTTTTTCTTTAAAAAAAAAAATTCCCGCAGTTAAAGTAAAAATTCAATAGGCTTATAATTTTTTGTCTTGATAGATAGATATCGAATGTTAATTATAGGAGTTTATTTATACATATTGAATAGGTTTCTTCTATTCAAAAATTCGAAGTCCGATCTCCATAGTCATTACCAACCTTCTAGGATTGCCATACATTTTAAGACGGTCTCAAATAGAAATTTCCAGAGCGCGATATTGTATGCAAACCCGATCCAGTAAAAACACTATTAACTCCTAGTTACCAACTCCCCTATAGGCAAGAGACGTAATCATTTTTAAACCCTGACTACAAAATAACGATTGGAAATACATAAACACACACAGAACGCCTTTGTTGGCATTCCGCCCCCGCCTGGTGTTCCGGATGTAAGGATAGCATGTTGTCATTCCCCCATGCCATTTTCAGTTCAATGACGTCATAGGAGGAGGTCCAGTCTCTTATATCCCTGGAGCTGACGGCAATCCCGGCCTTTCAGGCCACATTTTCAGGCCTGCCCATTCGAACAATCAACCCTACCAAGTGACGCCGTCAAAACCAATATTAAACAATTTATTAATTAAACTAATATTCGTCAATATCCATATTATAAAAATACTAGCTTTCCGCCCGCAGCTACGCCCGCGTGGAGTTCGGTTATATCGCGTTTCCAAGAGAACTTTTCAAAAGTCTGGGATAAAAACTATCCTATGTTCTTTCTCAAGGTCAACTCTATCTCTGTACCAAATTTCATTAAAATCAGTTCAGTGGATTAGGCGTGAAAGCGTAACAGACAGACAGAGTTACTTTCGCATTTATAATATTAGTAGGGATACGAACCCCTGGTTGGTAAGATCTGTGGTTCAAGTAGTGCAACTTGGACAAGTATAAAATGTAAATGTAAAAATGTAATCTGCCGCAACTCAAGTATCATTTGTTTATATTAAAGATCTTTTATTACAAAATTATTAAACTTGATTACAATCCATAAGCATAATATCTACCGTCACTATATAAAATGTCGTTTTGTATAAAATAAATAAATTATTAAACATTTAAATTATAAACCTATTTAGTCGTCCATCCAAGTTAAAATTTAAAATTATAATAAAATATTATTATATTCTTTTATTGTTCAATATTTATAGCGATATTGAAAGAGTATTCGATAAAATGATTTGCTATATTTTTTTACACGGTACGGTAAAGTACATACTTTATCCGTAAGTTCCTAAGATCGATCCGTAGTCTCACATTAGTTAAATAATACATTTTGGCAAAAAGTAATTTGCAATGTTTCTATCTTTTTTATCTTTATCATTAAAATCTGTATAACTTAAAAGTAAAAGCGATCGTTATATTTTTATTTACCTTACTAAATCCAAAAATATTGACTTATTAATAATCGTAAAATTTATTAGTGCTACCACATCGGTTGTGATATCAAACATAACTTGACAAATTAACAATCCCATAAAAAAATTACTGATTATAAAATTATAATTATTGTTGTAGAAAATATAAACGTGTATATATATGTATGTTACAGAAAAGCCGGAAGAACAACCTGAGGATTTATCAAACCATGAAGTGATCTTTTTGAAAAGTATTGTTGAAAGTCCAGACTTTTGCAGAAAATCTGTCGTGAGTTTATATTTTAATCCAATAAGGATACTGTTATTTTATTTTCTATTATATTTACTGTGAAAGTTTTCATGTACGTGTTTCTTTTATGATGACAAAAATTCTAATCTATTTGAATATTAACTTTGCTATAAGCATCTATAAGACGCGAAAAATGTAAAAGCCATTTACTAAATTTCTTTAAAATATTTTTTTATACGTAGTAAATACATAATATTTTATCTGTACAATGTTTGACAGATATCAAACATTGAAGCGAATTCTAACTTGACTTGCGTCAAGTCTTTGTTATTATTGTGATGTTAATTTCAACTTTATGCTATTTGTTATAAGACCTGAAATTAATATTTGTACGGTCATAAAAACACGTAGCAGGAAACTAAATAACGTTAAACGAAACCGATTAGGAGGGTGTGTACAGCTATAAATACATTTGTTTTTCATGTAAATAAATAGTATATACAACAATTATTAATTAAATTCATAAAATCATACGAAGATATAAACAAATTATAAATTTATTATATTTCATACATATTTTCATTCATAAAAACAAGTGCCACGCCTAAGAAGCAGGTTTTTGTTTCGTTATAAATTTGAGTTGGTCAGTGTATATTAAAATCGAAGTAAATTATATGTGTTGGTGTTCCAGTCGATAAACTCTGAGGAGGATTTGTATGTGAAACCTGTCTCCTTGGATAATGTAAACATAATAAGAAGTTTGAGCGAGTATCGAGGCAACAACATACGTACTATCGAACAAGCAGAACTAGCTATATTGCTGTCTCGAGTACACTTTAAGGTAACTATATAATATGATTATGTAGAAAATACTTAGAGAGCAACAATTATTGACAAAACTAAATAAAAACGTTTTGCAAAGTTTAGGCATTCAATAATTTATTTTTAAGGCGCTGATTTCTGCTCATGATCAAATTGGAAAGATTTGGCTGGAACGAGGCTCGGGTGTAGATGAGATAACAGTAGTGAAAGAAGCGGAAAAAGACATTGCACAAGCAACAGATTTGAGTCCCACTCAAAATCCAAATATGCCTGTCGAAACTGTGAAGGTTGTGGGTCTTAGGAAAGTACCTGGCCAACCATTAGGATTAACTGTAAGTGATAATAGAGCAGTATTTTATTACTATATAATATTATTAACACATTTTCTGACTATAAATGAAAAATTATATATAATTGAAGTAGTTTATCCATATTAATGTAATCTCAATAGTCTTTCATATAAACATATATAATAAATATTTCTGTTACCTTATATACTTTATGTAAAAAACATGTTTGAAACTTGCATACAGATGAGGTTTTGTATAAAAGAAAATAAATGAAATATGTTTCTATTTTTGTAGGTAACAACTGATGAACATGGGCAGTTGATTGTTGCTAGAATTCTTGCCGGCAGTGCCGCTGCTAAACAAGCTCTATTAACTGTTGGAGATGTTCTGCTTGAAGTTGATGGAGTCCAAATAGATACAGAGGAACAGCTCAAAGAAGCTGTTTCAAAGCCCAACGACAGAGTCACTCTTAAAGTGGGACCAAACCTTAAAGAAAAGAATGCTCAATTACCTAATAAACTTAGTGTAGGTTAACTTTTGGTGTTAAAATATTTTAAATTCACTTATTTTTTCTGATCTTTTTCTTCACTTACCTGTTTTCGTTCTAAGCTCCTATCACCAAAGGATAAGACCGCCTTTGCGCACCATGTACTTATTTTATGATTTGTATTTACCCTTTTTTTCCATGTGTTGTGCAATAAAGCATTTTAAATAAATAAATTCACTTATATTGATTCTGTAAATTTTTGTGTGTTTAATTTCAGTGTTACATGAGAGCTCTGTTTGATTACAACCCATCAGAGGACACTTTGTTACCGTGCAAAGAAATTGGCTTAGAATTCAAAAAGGGTGATATTTTACAAGTAAGGTCTTCATATCATATCAATTCTACTCATTATTAGTGGTCATTTTATATTTAAGACCAATAATTTAGGTTTCAGATAGAAAAGATCCCAATTGGTGGCAAGCAAGTCATGTAGAGAAACCGGAGGAAGTTGGCTTAATACCCTCACCGGAGCTGGAAGAGAGGCGTAAGGCTTATGTGCCACCGGAAGCAGATTTTGTTCACAAAATTAGTATATGTGGAGCGAGGGTGAGTGTAGTATGCTTCAATATATAACTAAAATATACAACTATCACAGGTATTTGCCAGGAAGATAAATAATAAGTACATATTTCTATATATAGCTCATAAAAATTATTATTATCTATATATATAAAAGAAATTCGTGTTAGTTACTCCACTTATAACTCAAGAACGGCTGAACTGATTTAGCTGAAAATTGGCAGGAAGGTAGTTTAGAGCCAGGAAAATGACATAGGATACTTTTTATCCCGTCCGACAGCATTCCTGTGTAATCCCAGCCCTTTTCTGTTTTTCATACAAACATTTTTTTTACATTAGATTTGATAACTAACTAATATGTCAATCATTCTCTTCGATTGAAAAAAATTTTATAAATACCAATACCTGGTTATTTATGGCCTCTAAGATGGAACAGATTTCGCCCGGTCAGATATACATATATTACCAATGAAGAAATTAACGCGGACGAAGTCGCGGGCAAAAACTAGTTTAAAATAAAGTTTTCTATCAATTCTAGACCAATCTTGATCCATTAAATATAACTGATTGGTCAATAAATGCTCTCAACAAAATCCTATATTTAATATGTACAATCTGTTTTCAGATATCAAAGAAGAAAAAGAAGTTCGTATACGAGTCTCGGTCGAGTGTTCAGTTGGAGGGAGCTGAGTTGACGTTGTATGAGGAAGTGGCTCGAACTCCGCCCTTCCTAAGACGAGTACTGGCGCTAGTGGGCACCCGGGGAGTGGGGCGAAGGACTCTTAAGAACAGGCTCATACAGGAACAACCTGATAGATTCGGAGCTGTTGTTCCTCGTTAGTTTGGTTTTATGTTCATTACTATGAATAGACTAAGATCTTAGACCATACTATCTATAGCATTCTTCAGTATATTTTTAAATATTACATTTGCTCTTAAGAACAGGCTCATACAGGAACAACCTGATAGATTCGGAGCTGTTGTGCCTCGTTAGTTTGGTTTTATGTTCATTACTACGAATAGACTAAGATCTTAGACCATACTATCTATAGCATTCTTCAGTATATTTTTAAATATTACATTTGCTCTTAAGAACAGGCTCATACAGGAACAACCTGATAGATTCGGAGCTGTTGTGCCTCGTTAGTTTGGTTTTATGTTCATTACTATGAATAGACTAAGATCTTAGACCATACTATCTATAGCATTCTTCAGTATATTTTTAAATATTGATTTTGCCCTTATAGATAAAGTAAAATGAATAAACATAGTTGCCTTGTTACTGCTAATATTAATTATATGTGATTAAGTGTTCTAAATTTTAATATGTAATGTTCTGTATAAGCAATATGGTCTAGTTGATAATACCATGTTCTGATTTGCATGTTAGATGTCAGCATATGTGTTGTGATTCAAAGTCATAATGTTTTTATGATGATTCAACATGACATAATCAAGAATTATGTTCTGCTCAGTCCCATCAAATTATAAATATTATAATTTCTTTCTAATAAACAAATATCATAATGAAGTGACATCAGTGTAACTTAAAACTAAATTACTCTCAAGTCTAGCAACATTGCAGCATTAACATCTGTATCTCATCTAGTAGATTGAGTTTTCCATATCTATCTATATCTATCTATTTCCAGATACATCTCGTCCACCTCGTCCATTAGAAGAGAACGGTTTGTCGTACTGGTTCGTGTCTCGAGAGGAGATGGAACGTGACGCTCACGCCGGTCGCTTCCTTGAATACGGAGAACACAATGGACACTTGTACGGAACACATTTAGACTCCATTAGAGCTGTTATCAAAGAAGGTGAAGAGATTATTTCAGTATAATTGCTTGTAGTACATTTCTCCAGTATCGTATATGACTAGAAATGTTGGAATAGATGGCAATAATAATACTGACCTGCCGGTTCGTATAATAAGGAAATTATAGTTAATTACTTGATGATATAGCCAGCTATAATATAAAAATGATAACATTGCCTTCTGGTTCTTCTTATCCTTGTTACATAATAAAACTTAGTTATTTTTGGAAAATAACTTGTTTAGGGCCCGCCTCATGCACAAGGGCGCGGGTTCGATCCTGACCCTGGCAAGTACCAATGTGATTTTTCCGAATCACATGTACTTTCTAAGAGTATTTAGACATCACTGATTAATGCATTTCCAAAGAGTTGAGTTGATGTCAGGCAGGCGGCCGGTCGAAAAAAAATAAGCCAAAACTATTCACAACATGTAAGGCCGACCCTGGTTAAGCTGGGAAATTGCCAGGTAGAAAACAACTTGTTTATCGATCATAGGAACCCAAACAAATATCCTTATCCCACTTTAATTATGTTACATTTCATTTCTATAGAATGAATAGTTTAAAGAGCATTATCAAGCTTAGCATAATTTTATCATAAATTTTCGTTCACCATTTAAATCAAACTCCCTTATAAATGCTTGGAGCATAAATTAACAAATTCTCCTATATATTTTATAGGTAAAATGTGCATTTTGGATTGTGCGCCACAGTCGCTGAAGCTTTTACACAACAGTAGTGAGTTCCTGCCATATGTTGTGATGATCGCCTCCCCTGGCATAGAACAACTTAGGAACCTGACATATGCCTCCAATAGAAACCTTACGGTAATTAAATACTTATCACCAATAAAAGTACTGCTTAAAGAAATAAGTGTATTGTGTTTATTTTATAAGGAGAAATACAACTATAGATTCCCTTGCATGATAGTGCCTTGACCCTATGTTGCTGTATGATTTGTTATATTACATAACATTAGTGATAAAGCATTTTTAGTAATAGTATTTCCTTTATGGTAAAATCCATAAAGAAGCTGAGAAGAAAATGTATGTGTGATGAATTAGAACATATCAGTGTAATGTTTTTTTATTTTATTAGTTGTTATATTAGGTTGTTAGTCACTAGGAGTATGTTGTAATGTGTTGTGCATGCGTAGTTCGACCGGCAGAGCTCCATCCGCTACAGTTCGCGCCGAGCGCGCACGTTGGAGTCGCTAGCGTCGCTATATGAGGTAATGTTTTAAGTTTATATATAGAAGTTATAATATTATAATAAATACATATAGGACTATATATTTTTTAATTTTGCCTCACCCAGACTGTAGATTTTGTAGAGTCTATTAACAATCGTTTTAATTTTCTTACTGTTCTACAATTTTATTTAGTGTAGAATAAGAAGTATCATTGAGATCTTTGAAGAGAATACTTTATTGTTATAATAATTTGATCATTGTATTTTATACATTGTTAATTTTAGTATAGTTAATTTAGAAATTAAAACCAGTGTGAAGGCCACAATAGATAAGTTGTCCTATGTAATTAAGTCTCATATTTTAAGAATACACTGCTCGCTTTTTTGGTAAAATTCAAAAAATGACTCCTTGATCTGATATTTTTTGTGCTATGTATAACTATAAGTCAAAGAGAAGCCGAAATGTTCACTTAGTTCTATTGTTAATCTCTTTTCATTACCTTTATTTAAAACAAAATAAATAGTTTTATCAGTACTCGTGTTATTCAGCTACATTTCATCTTAATATTTCCAGGAGGAAGATTTAAAACAGACACTAGAGGAGAGCGCGCGCATTCAGCGACAATACGAAAAGTACATTGATCTCAGTTTGACCAACCATAATGCTGACACAACGTACGCTAGACTTTTAGACGCGCTGCACGCCCTAGCCACCGACCACCAGTGGGTACCTGTTACATGGATTTACTGACCAACACCTATCACCATCCACCACCATATAAACCCAAAACTTGACCAACCAGTATGGGTGTAACTAAATACCTATCTAAGAACTACTTCCACTAATAACATAACATAATCTCCAAAAGCTGACCTACTGAAGTGGATATACTATGGATATATATTCATAAAACTATTAATACTTACCTCTGTATCAACAGAAACCCAATGTTGTAGAGTCAGTGCAGGAATAACTTTTGATTCCCTATCTGTCTACTATTACTAGAATATCCACATACCCTCAAAATGATAAATGAATGAAATTAGTAATACACATCAATAATAATTGAGTAACTAATGTTTTTTGTCAGGAATTTTCACACTTTAAGTTTGTCTGTTATCCTAAACTATATCACATTTATTATTGTGTATTGCTGAAATATTTATGACTTGACTGACACTTGACTTTGAATAACACTTAATAGGCCTTGATCTGTCGGCCAATCACGTTGCTTGAACTTATATAAAATAAGTAAGTGAGATGTAGTGTTGAACACTGATACATTTAATCTCCAAAAAACTTTAAAGATTTAAAGTTAACTTTGAAATAACACAAAAAGTATTATTATGCCTTACTAATCACAATTTTTTTAAAGGGAAAATATTAATGGTTTTTTCTTGAATCTCTGTTTAATGCCTGTTCTTATTAACTATCTGCTTGGCAAAATGTCTAGAAATGACAAATTAAATGTATAAGCTTTTGAAAATAGCTTAAATTGCCCTTACAAATTTAAATCACACTTTTACAACAATGATATAAACTTTATTACAACAAAAATTAGTACATAACAAAAAGTGTATAAAGTTCATTTTGCTTCACATAGTATTTTAAGGTATACCAAGTAATCTCAATTTGTTTGTAAGCTGAATCTCTAATGTCTATATTAAAATATCATTGTAATCATTCCAACAAGTGTTACCATTACAATATACCCGCTATTCACATATAAAATCACAACATTTAAAATTAAATATCCCACCAAACTATGTATTGGTTAGGTTATAGAACATTTAATTTTAAAGTTAAAATAAGTTAACATTAATGCCTACTTTAATTATAACCGTGTGCATTTAAAGTAGAAAATATCATAATCTAGAATAATTAAGCCTCGAATATTTTTATATAAAGTTTTCAAAGTAATTTAGCTTGTGATAAGTTGCTTTTTAGATATAAGAATTTAAATTAGAAAGACATCACTCACGAAAATCACATATTTTTCTATATATTATGATTTTTTTGTATCTCTATTATTATGTGCAGCTTATAACTGTTAACGGAGTTGTATCTGTAAGTGCTTTTGTGCTATAGATATAAAATGGCAATGTAATATTAGCTTGTAGTATTTTACATTCCGTCCATATTTTTTATTTTGTTATTTAGCTGTAAATTTTATTGTCTCAATTATTTTTTTAATATACATTATGTAATATTATTCTCTTTTTATTTCGCCTTTCACTTCTGTATTTAATTGAAAATGCATTAAATAATTTGAAGAAATAAACTGATTTTTTATTCCAAACGACATGTTTTCATTGGTTTGCTTGTCTTGTATTCTTGTGCTGGCGAACGGAAGTCTTAAATATGTTGGGATCAATGTGGTTGAGGCTCGTCTCTCTGGTTACTGCCATCGCGTTACTATCCGACTCGGATTTTTCCAAGAGATGAGGTGCCAGTAGTAAGAAGAGTTGCTATATTAATAAAAGAAATAATCAAAGCTTGCCAGTTATAAATACCAGACAAAAACGTTATTTAAAAATCGAGTTGATTGATACAAATTACCAAAAATTAAAGAAGACTTGAAAACTTTGTTTTAAGTGATATTTCCTTCACGAAATTAGTTCTTTTTATCGTTGGTAATAACAGCAGTAACTATAAATGGACGCATTGTTCCCATATTATTACATATAATTACACTCCAATGAGTATATTTTATAGATACCTCAGCCCAAGGTATAAGTGGCAGGTCAGCAAAGGTCGCCTGCCATCCAGGTAATCCAAGATGCACGAGCGCCATTCTGAAGTATTGTGTGAACGAATCTGAGAGCCAGCCCCAGCCACCCTCGCGGGTCACCAGCCACACCGACCATGACCCGTCAGTGCAAATAAGACACACCTTTAAATAATAGCATATTATATAACCATAATTACTCAAACACTGTTGGCTAACAAAAATATTTTCACCAAAAGTTAGATTTACCATGGCAAATTCATTTTTTAAAGCAGAAACGAAGTCTCTGAATGAAATTGTGATCAATAAATTTAACACTATTTTTGTCTCTTGTCAAATACGATCATAAAATTAAGTAATATTTTAAATAAACACGCAAATTTATGTAAAAAATTGCATTTTTTACATTTGTTGATTATGAATGTAAAAATGCTATTGGTACAATGAATATAAAAAATAACAGCCAAAACAATTTTTTAAGAATATTAATAAGCTAGCATAATAATATTATGTACCTTTCCAATATTTCTACAATTGTCCAGCTCAAAAACTTTACTTTTTGTATTGAGGACCGGTTTAGGGCCCTCATTTTGACGGGTAGCCGCAAAATCAAGCAAATCTTTAAGGACAGGAGTCAAACACAAGTCGTTCAAAGTATTAACCCTAATAGACCCCACCGGTAAAATTTCATCAGCTGTAACAATATTTTCAAATTAATAAAATAAGCAATTAATATCAGAAATATAAGTTCAAATCAATAAAACATAAGCTGATTGCTAGTAATAATGATCTATGGTTGTGTCAATGCTTTCCTGAATATTTGTAATGCCATGTTAATAGAAATCCATCTGTAGATGCATAAAAATTTCGTAAGTCTTCAGGTAGTACAGTAGAATGTTTTTGTTCCCAATTAGAAAGGGCTATTCGATCACAAGGCTGTCGGCGCTCCACTTCTACATTGGAAATTCGAGGGTCTGATTCTGGAAACATTTGAAGATATTATTATTTTTTTATGTGAAAGGTGGCAAACGAGAAGACGGCCTACTAGATGTAAGGTAGTCCCGTCGCCCATGGACATCCGCAACATGTTTGTTGTTTTTTTAGGAATAGGGAGGGGTGGGAATAAGGAAATGGTAGGAAAGGGTGGGAAATAGGGAAAGGGCAACCGGCTCTCTCACTCATCGGACGAAACGCTGCCATTTATGCTGCGGCCACGCTACCGTTTAACGTCAATACCCATTATCGCGATAATTAATGGCATTTCCCGTTAGTGTGGCCGCATCATTAAGGCTACTTTACGCCGATCTTCTATGAGAGGGTGGTACTTCCCTGGTCGAGCCAGCCCATGTTTAAGCTGTAGTTATTGACCACAACTAGGCTCTACCACCTAGATACAAAATATTATTTTTATAATATATTTTTCCTATTGCATTACATGTAACATGGGCATTATGAACAATAATCTGGGATTTTATGGAAAGAAAATGGAAAAAAATTAACTGTACGTGACTAACGCTAGGGAAAAGATTCCATTTCTTTTACTTATCGAAAGATACAAGACTGAATTTCTGAAGTCAAAGTAATAAAAACTATTTGAAATACGGGGGATTATTCCCCGCATTACATTATACATTAAAATGACCTACTAAAATGTACAAAATACATATTTATATGTTAATATTAGTATGTGAATGAAATCGTAAATGAAGCTACAGATACGAAAATTTGTTGACAAATGACAACTAAGATTATTTATCATTCTGACAATTCACATCACGTGTAAATAAGAAACATAACCCTTATTGCTTCTTTGAAAATGATTAAAAATTAGCATTCAATAGGATGACTAGTGTTAACGCCGGCGTTTGTGACATTAAAAAAGAATACGTTCTCAAGAAGGAAGAAAAAATTGTTAGTGAAGATGGTGTGAATAAAAGAAAAATAAGCGAAAACGATGAGTTTGAAGCCAAGAAAACTCGAACTGAAAATAATAAAGAAGAAGGGAGTAGATGTAAGAGAAAAGGACAAAATAAAGCCAGACCGAAAACTTTTCAAGATGATAAACAAAATAAACCATGTCCTAGCATAGTCAATTTAATATCCAAAGATGAGCTTAAGCCATGTCAGTTTAATAATTGTAAATATATCCATGATCCCCTAGATTACATCAAATCAAAATTACCTGATTTGGAAAAAGATTGTCATTTGTATAATACTAGAGGTAGATGTCCCAGAGGGATATCTTGTCGCTTTGGTTCCTCTCACATTACAGAAGAGGGTTTTAATATAGTTGATGAAGAAAAGGCCTCAAAATGGAAAGAAGATACCAAAAATACATTACAACACAGCACACAAATTCTCTTACAAAAACGAAAATATGACTTCTCTCTTTCAGAAAATCTAGTCAAATCTTTGGACATTAGGAAAAAAAAGCAAATAAATAATCCCAGTAATGATTCTATAAATTCAGAGGAATTAAATGAAGACAATCACAAAATTGGGCCAGTTCTTGATGAAGATATAGTGAAATTATTACCTAGAGAAAGAAAAAAAATTGACTGGACAGATAAATTATATCTAAGTCCCTTAACAACGGTAGGTAATCTACCTTTTCGAAGAATTTGCAAAGAATATGGAGCAGACATCACATGTGGTGAAATGGCATTATGTGAATCACTTCTTAAAGGCATGAAACAGGAATGGGCTTTAGTGAAGCGACATGAGTCTGAGGATTTATTTGGAGCCCAAATATGTGGTAATAATGCTTATGCGATTGCCAAAGTTTCACAGTTACTAAAGGAAAACACTGAACTTGATTTCATTGATCTAAATTTAGGTTGCCCGATAGATTTGGTGTATAAAAAAGGAGGTGGAAGTGGGATGATGCATAGAATTCCAGCTTTAGAATTATCAGTTAAAAGTGCCTCACAAATCCTTGATATTCCATTTACTATAAAAATGAGAACTGGAGTTTACCAGGATAAAAAAATTGCTCACACTATTATTCCAAAAGTAGTAGATTGGGGTGCTTCTCTTATAACATTGCATGGTCGATCTAGAGAAGCTAGATATACCAGATTAGCTGATTGGGAATATATAGAAACTTGTGCAAAAGCTGCCTCGCCATGCCCAGTTTATGGAAATGGAGATATTCTTAGTTATGAAGATTATGTAAACAGTAGAAAGACAGCTCCAAGTATCCAAGGAGTCATGATAGGTAGGGGTGCCCTCATAAAACCATGGATATTCAATGAAATAAAAGAACAAAAGCTTTATGACATAAGTAGTCATGAAAGATTTGAAATTATTAAAAAATTTACAAAATTTGGTTTGGAGCATTGGGGCTCTGATACGCAAGGTGTCGAGAATACACGTAGATTTCTTTTAGAATGGCTTTCATTTTTATACAGATATATACCAGTTGGATTACTTGAAAGACCACCACAAAAAATTAATGAACGGCCTCCTTTATACTTTGGCCGTAATGACTTAGAAACTTTAATGGCATCTGGAAATTGTGCTGACTGGGTAAAAATAAGTGAAATGGTACTTGGTCCAGTACCTGATGGATTTAAATTTCTACCTAAACATAAAGCTAATTCCTATTAATATTTGTCATTATTTGACAACTATTAAATTGTTGAAAATAAAAATTTACAAATATACCTAGGAGTTTTGTTACCCCCAATGTAATATTCTCATAAAATGAATCTTCAGAAACTAAATCTACACAGAAGCTCATGGTTAATACAAACACTTATATAGAAAATTTTCTTAAAAATCAATCAAATATATGATTTATCAATAATAACTCATTGCCATGGAAACATTGTGTTCCTTTTCTTTAAAATATACTCTTGTTCTGAACAATAAGGTTCAGACAATTATTATTTGCATATTACAGTACCCGGTGTAACAATTTTTATTCAAAAGAATTAAGTTATTCTAAATGAAGTAAAAAAAGTAACTAATAGGATAGTAATATCTTTATAAATATATATATAATTCTTCTGTGAGTGTGTATGTCACCAAACTTCTCTCAAACGACTGGACCGATTTTGATGAAATTTTTTGTGTGTGTTCAAGGGGATCTGGGAATGGTTTAGATTCACAATTTTAACCGCTGGAGATGTTTTTTTTTAATTAAAAATTAATTTTAATTTATTAGTAGTTGTTTTTTTACAAACGTTTTTTTTTTGACATTAGGTTTGACAACTAACTAATGAAACGGGGCTCACTGATTGGTCGTTAAACTGTGCATATAATTTTTTCGCTATTTTATTATTATTAAATATTGTCATTTGTCTTTCCAACTTCTAAGAACAAGTTAATAATTATTAATTAGTTTATTAGTAAGCAGTGGATTAATTTATTAACAAAGCATTTATTTATTAACAGTTGATTAATTTATTAACAGTGGATTTACTAACAGTTGATTAATGTTTTAACAGAGGATTAACTTATTAACAGTGGATTAACTGGCCCCGGGAAGTGTTTCTTGGACATAAGGGACTACTAGATTTTCCTGGGAACTTTCTGCCACTTAATGGAATACATACCTTATACTTATTACCTACTGTAAACAGATATTTTTATTTTTTTTTAAACATATCTACTCTCTTTTAAGTTTTAACCAAATGCTATACCGTTCCTTTATTATAATCCTTAATATTCAAATAAATTTACTATAACTGTGTAAATATTTGTTTCACGGCTAATATGCTGAGGCGTTTGTTACAATATTGGATATGGATAGTCTGAAATCTGAAAAAGAACATAAGCTACTTTTTAACAAAACTCCACGCGAGCGAAGCCGCGGGCGGAAGCTAGTCGTTATATAAAACTTTCAAATATATCTTTCCCAATTAAGATATGAAAAAACTTAAAAGCCATTAATTATTCCTGGGTTTCTTTATAATAAATATGAAGTCTTCTGAGTTGTTATTTTGCAAAAATGCATTTTATGCATAAAACAATTTTCAAATCAGGTTTAATGATAATGAAAATCCTCATAATAAAAAATTTTTATTTCATACACGGACTTATTATAGGTTACATGTTTTACACGTTTTCTTTACAAGTAAAAAATGCTCCAGATTATAGTTATAATCAGTCGATAATATTTATTGAAACAAACATATTCTATAACTGTCGAAATTGCCTTCAATACTAGCTCTGTGGATCTATGTATTATTTATAATAATTAACGAACGCGAATGTTCAGCGCATAATAGTAGAATACAACAAAAATACATTGTTCTTAAGATACAGTTAAAGGCTTAAAATAATCTTAGTAATAGTTGCAGTACTATTGACACTAAAACTTAATTACAACTATACCATATTTTAATACTATACAATGAGTTAAAATGTATGTACCTAGTGTACTGTGCATTATATAAATAACTTACAAAAAGGGCTTTATATAAAACAAGCACAATTCTATAAGGATTTCAGTATAATTAGGGAACCGTTTCTGTTGAATGGATAGTCATTGTGGTCAAATATGTATATTGCTTACTTTAAAAAAAGGTTTTTTTTAAACCCAACAGAATTACTTCAAATTTGTAACACACGTGCAAATATCACTCGTTTCATGCAGGACAATGTTTATAACATAATTGAGGGGTTAAAAGTAAGTTTATGTTAAAATTAAAGGTAATTAATTTCAATACACAAGAAAACACGAACGAAACACCTTTGGAATGACAACCAACAGTTTTTGATTAATCAAATTCTTCTTTTATTTTAGATTCCTCTGAGATTTATCGCCTTCTTCGTCGACGAGAATCACCGTTATAGCCGTTTTCTGTAAAAAAAGAAAATATATCCTTAGCTTATTAGTACCGTACATTCTGATAAAGCCAGTCTTAGTCGTACCTGTGTTCACAATACACCATCATTATAATATAACATTGCACAGTTCATTGAAACATAGTGTATTAGTAGTTCAAACAAATAAAATGCAGTTTGAAATTGATAAGTAAAATAAGTTAAAATATATAAGTATATGGATGTGACATATGTTTATGTATGTTTATCAATAGATATTGTTAGGGAGGTTGATCTTTCATTGGTTTGAATATAACAAACCTCAATGCTATTCACCGCCGTTGGCGATTGCCCTGGCGGTCATTTCTGTACCCCATGGAGCCGTATGCCTGCGCATCGTTAAAAACACCTCGATCCATGTTAGAGCTTATCGGTCGGCCTGGTCCCATATTTTGATGGCCGTAATATTCGACCCCGTTGACGGGACCCTCGTCGTAGTCTCCGTTGTCGTATCCACCCTGATTCTTTTTATACTTAGGACCATAAGAACCGAAAGCTGTAAAGTTGGCGTTTTGTTGTCCGTCGAAGTCACCAGTATTCTGCGGCAGCATGCGCGGCAATAGGCTCCCATGGGGCACACCGGGACCGCCAGAGGACTGGCCCAGGCCTCCTTCGAAGCCGCCCGAGCCGTAAGAGCCGAGACCACCGCTCGGATTATCCGAGTTGTGGTCGTCGTAGTCCCGTCCTCTGCCTCGTCGCCGCCGATCGCGGCCGCCGCGCGACCGCTGGCCGCCTTGACCGTCCTCGGAGCCGAGCCCACCGCCTCCTCCGTAGAGGCTATCGGACCCTAGGCCGCCGGTGCCGAGGCCCCCGCCGCAGGAACCGGCGCCTCCAGCTGAGCTAAGGCCACCACTTCCAGAGCCCAAGCCGTATGAACTCGAACTTCCGAGGCCACCAGAACGGCCACCACGCTTTCTGGAATCTGACTCCAGGCTACTTTGTCCCGAGCCGCTTTGACCATAATTATAGTTATTTTGAGGCCCATTAGAGGGATCTGAAGACGGAGGAGGGGGTGGAGGCGGAGGAGGCGGAGCTCCCCAACTGTGTCCATTGAGCATAGGATTTGGACCGAAATTAGGCATCATCATTCCATATTGGTCAGAAGGAAAATAGGGAGGCATAACGAAGCCCTGTCCATTGAGAGGTGGGGGTGGAACACATACATTCATCTGAGGATTTATGGCCATCAGAGGCGGAATTGAATTGACAGGTTGCTGTTGCTGTAACCTGTTATCGTTGTGGGTTTGTTTGTTATTACTGCTACTGAGACTGTTAGTTTTATTATAACATTGGGAAAGATCTTTATTTAAGCGAGATTCGTCGTTACCATTGGAAGGCGGTAAAGAATTTTTACTGGTGTGTTTATCGAAATGTGGGGGAGGTAGCTGCGGACCAATCGGGGTAGGCAGAAGTGGTTTCGGCGTCGGTAAAAGTGCCTGGGGTGCTGGCTGAGGCCCAACAGTATTATCCTTCAGTGGGCTGCACTTGCCTGAGCGAGAACGGCTTCTTGATCTGGAGCGCGAGCGTGAATGGCTTCTCGAAGATCTCGACGACCTGCTGCGTGATGAACGCGACGAGCTGTGTCTGCGACGACGGCGCTCTCGGGAACGGGACCGTGAACGTGAACGACGGCGACGTTCACGCGAGCGGGACCGGGACCTCGAACGACGACCGCCTCGGCGATATCTGGCGCCACGACCACGGTGTCCTAGTGATACAACATTGTTTCATAAAGGCACACAAAACTCTAAGCATACGAGACAAATAACATACCAATTAATATTTTCAATTAATAATGAACAAATGGATTAAGTTCATATTTACTTTGACGATTAACACTAGTAGTAGGGATGCACAATATGAAAATTATTCTACTTACTTCGTCCACCGCCACCGCCGCGTTCGGCTAACTCTTGTAATTTAGGATTCACGACCTGTTTGGCTTCTTTTAACACCGAAACCAAATCTGCCGCCTTTGCCGCATTCGATGGTGTGAAAAACGTATAAGCAGTTCCGGTTTTATTAGTTCGACCTGTTCTTCCAATTCTGTGCACATAATCTTCAGAGTTGCTAGGATAGTCAAAATTAATAACAAACTTTACATCATCGACATCTGTAAAAGAATTTAGGTATATTATTGTTTGGATTACATGTTTTTTTGCAAATGTAATTTTTAGAAAAAACTTATCCAACGTACCTAAACCCCTAGCAGCAACATCCGTAGCTACAAGAATAGGTGCTTTTCCACTACGGAAATCTGAAATAATAACAAGAGTTACTATGGTTCACTAAACAATTTTATGACCTTCATTAAGAGAAACAGAAAAAATAAAAGTAGTTGGTATATTTTTAACAACTATGACACAACATTATTAATATTTAACAATAATAAATATAACATTCTCTACAAATATATAAATATACTTATGTATTTTGTTTAAACCATGTGTCTTAAATAAAATAGGACTACTTCTCTGTTTTTTTTATTAATCCTAAGTACAAATCTTTTTAAAACAAAATCAATTAATAATAAATTAGTAGAAAAGAAACAGGAAATATAAAAGTCACATATAGATACATCACAATAAGATTATAAACTACAACATCAAAAAAATTTTGAAGGCCAACCAGCTGTAGCTAAAGTGAATCGAATGCAATCTCAGGTGTAAAGGTTTCAATGTTATCCTCGAAACACTTACTAATATCAATGATCCCCTCGGATAGGGCATTCGAAATAGCAACTAGCAAATAGGAAGACGTCCGAGAGCGCGAGAGGCGCAAACAGACGTGAACGGCGAGCGCCGCCGAGCTCGAGAAGCGGCGCAGACTAGCCGCGGAGGCTACTCTGAGTGCTTAGGGCTTAGCCCCGTCAATAGGGGCGGAGCGGTGCGACGCCGGGCGCTTAGCGGAGGCAGCGCGCGCGGGCCGCCGCCCTCCCGCCCGGCCGCAGCTCGCCCAGCCTGCACATGCAGACACGTCTTCAATACCGTATACTGCCGTGGCTACAGTCCGACACCGCTTCTCGCGACTTGGACTATCACATCGGAGTACATATGCCTCAAATTAAAAGTTATTTTCTTCTATGTGACATGATAATGTTATTATTTCAATATTTATATAGTATCAAATAAACAAAACCACATAATTTCATTTGCATAGTGTCTCTTACCTTGTAATACCCAGTCACGTTCATTTTGTGACTTATCACCATGAATACACACAGCGGGCCATCTGTAAATGAAATAGCAAAATATTAATTTAATCTATTTGCTATAAAGCTACACACAACACTGCTGTACTAACCCATCTCGTTTCATTTTTCTTGTAATATCATCAACTCTACGTTTTGTTTCAATGAATATGATAGTCTTATTTTCCTTTTCAGCCATAATTTCTTTTAACAAAGTACTTAGTTTAGTTTCTTTTTCATATTCCATACAAACATCAATGATCTGAAGGATGTTATGGTTGGCTGCTAATTGTAATGAACCGACATTAATTTGTAAATAATCTTTTAAAAATTCCGCAGCCAAACTCTGTACTTCTCTAGGCCATGTAGCGGACCACATGAGTGTTTGTCTGTCAGGTCGTATTTGTTCTATAATTTTTCTAATCTGCGGTTCAAATCCCATATCCAACATACGATCAGCTTCATCAAGTACCAAGTATGTGCATCTTTTAAGGTTTGTCCGACCACTCTCTAAGAAGTCTAATAGCCGTCCGGGTGTTGCAATTACAATTTCAACCCCAGCATCCAAATCTCTAGCTTGTGGACCTTTGGGAGCGCCACCAAACAAGCATGTGTTGTGAATTTTTGAAGTGTTAGCAAACTTATCACATACTTCTTGAATTTGTTGGGCTAGTTCTCTTGTTGGAGCCAATACTAAAGCAATTGGTCCATCTCCTCTACTTGATTTGGGCTGATTATTAATGTGAACTATTGCAGGTAAAATATAAGACAAAGTTTTTCCTGAGCCCGTAGAAGCAATTCCCACCATGTCACATCCACTTAAGGCAATAGGCCAACCTTGTGCCTGAATTGGCGTCGGTTTAGAAAAACCCATTTTATCAATTTCATCCATAACATAATCAGGAAAACCGGCTTCATCGAAAGTTAATGTGGGTTTTGGTATATTACGACCTTTCAACGTTATTTCATTTTCACTCCTCCAAGCCTCGACTTCTGATTCGAGTCTATTTTCAACATCTGGGTGAGGCACGTAGAAATCTTTCTTAAAAGGCTTAAGCCGGTTTAGGTCCCATTTCGGTTTTCGAAGGTTGGCTCCGGGATTACTTCTGCGTCCGCCTCCGCTATATCCACCACCGCCACCTCCACCGAGACCGTAGCGAGGACTTCGGCTGCGACTCCTGCTCCGGCTACGACTACGGCTCCGACGTCTATCTCGACTGCGATCCCTTTATAAAAAACATACACGAATTTAAAACTACAAGTTAGAATATAAAAACATCCATGCTACAAATATTGAACGTGTTTATTTTACCTTCCACGTCCCATTGTTTAACACACTTTCTTTAACAATCTTATTTCTTTTATTTTCTATAACAACTTTTAAAAATCAATATACTTCCAAGAAAATTAACCCTAACTTTTAATTTGGTTTATCGCATGAAAGAAACAAAATGGCGGTAACAGCTTCAAAGCGCATCATCTTAATCGAACGACAATTTTTCTCACAAATTACAGAATGTTGCCATTTATCATCATACCCTTACACATAATCTGTGTGTGATTTCGATAGAAGTAGATACAATATATTCTTTCGTTTGTGTAAATCATTATTCTGGGTAGGGTAGTATATAACTTTGGCGTGATAAAATAGGATTTATATATATCTTCAAAGTTTAAAACATAAAATATCAAAATGGTTATTGTAAATATAACATTACTATTTATATCAATAAAGAAAATATTTATATAAGGATTTTTTTAAATGAAAGCCTCTGAATATCATTTAGTTTTACTCTTTATAATTTATGTAGGCCTTCACAAATAATCTGGAAATTAATATAATTAAAAAAGGGCATTAGATAAAATTGTGTATAATAAACGTAATATCCTATTATGCCATAAAACGGAACGCATTATAGCGGAATCCATTTTCTGCGTTGTTGTGACATTTTGATTTTGCTCTTCTGTTGTGAAAACCAATGAATACTATGTTGTTTAACCTTGAATGATTTGAAATAAGTGATGATTGATTATTATTTGTTTTTAACTAACTATAGAAAATATTTCACATGTGTTACCGTGAAATAATACATGATGGGTTGAAATAGTATTTGATTGCGGCATTCTTCGTTTTTCATATACACTGAATAAAAGGATCTAGGCACGTTGTAATGTACAATGGAGTTAGATGTATCGCCAATGGAATCTGTTAGCAACGATATGGAATACCCCGAAAACTCATCCGAAAATAAATACTTATCATGTAATAATAATGACCAATATACCGTAATTCGTATTCCTCAAGACGGTGAAAAACCTAACAAGCACTCCTCCAGAAAACAGTCAAAACGAAGAAAAAAGAGTTCAAGCCATTCTAGACCTCTGCCTAGAATAATAGTAAAGCCATTACCACCTCCTCCACCACCAGAAAATCGAGAATGGACAGCAGCTTCGTCATGTTCAGAATCAAGTTCCACTTCTAGTAGTAGACCATCAACCATGCGAGAAGTGTTAGCTAGCATACCAGGTTTTTGTATCAAACCAAGAAAACGCAATGGTAAGAAATTATCAACAGCTGCTCAGTTGCAACAAACTAGAGAAGGGTGCATAGATCTAGAAACTCCAGATTCCATACTTGTTAATACAAATATTAGAGCTCTCCTTAATAAGCATACATATTCCCTCCTTCCTCCACTTTATCAGTATAAACTAGGGCAGCTACTCCCAAATGTTGATAGACCAAGTACTTCGGGACGTCTAAGTTCATCTAGTCTTAATAATGAGTTTTTTGCCCGAGCCTGTTTAGAGTGGCAAGAATCTTTATCTGGAGGAGAATTTACACCTGAAAATCAACAAAAAATGAAGACTGAAGCTGAAAAAGAGAAAAGCCGAATTGACCCATGGAAATTAAAACATTTTGAACCATTTTGGGGTGAGAAATCTCAGAGAGAAAAATCATCAATCAATTTAAATTCTGAGAGACCATCTCTGAAGACGACTATAAAACTGAGACCCACAGCTTCTATTACCAGCAGCAGTACTGTTCCTAAAATTAAAAAGAGTAAATCCTCAAGCTCCAGTAAAAGATTGCGTTCAGTTGGTGCAGTGACTAGATCTTCAGCAAAAGAGGCTGAGGAAGCCGAGGATGATTCAATGGCTAGTAGTAATAAATCTTCAGCACCGGTACCTGCATTACTGCCACTCAAACATTCTAAGAGCCAAGGCTATGTTGATTGTCAAATGGACTTCAGTTTCTCTGATTCTTCATCCATTACAAGAATAGAAGATTCTGTAGCTACAACCCCTATAGATCCTCTTTTGTTGCCAGAGGACTCGGCAAATGAAGTGAAACAAGACTTGGATATGAGTGTTGTAAAAATTGAAGAATCTAGTGTATCAAAGGACTGTGATGAGGATAAAACAACAGACTCAGAGAGTAATTTAGCTGAGACGACTAAGAGATTGAGTAATGATATTGAAGAATATAGGTTCTCAAAGAGAGTAAGATATGAAGATGATTATGCTGTTGATCATACAACTTTCATGAACCACAATATATGCAATTCTGAAAGCAACAATGTCGATGAAGAGCCTCATTATACCAATGAACATATAAGTCAAGTTGAAGAAATTAATTCCTACACAGTACAGGACCAAGGAGACACCAATAGTGAAGATAGCAAAGCTACAGCTTCTGTCTATGAATATGATGAACAAAGTGTATCTTCTATATCCAGCTTGAAAATTGAAAATAACCTGAACAATGTCTCCCTTATGGCTGAATCTACTGATGTTGTGGTAAATGAATATGAAAATACAGAACCAGAAATTCAAGAAAATACTTTAAATAATGAAGAAGTTGTCACAGAATCTCTGATACATGATAATCAGGCAGAATTTGTACCTGTTTTAAATGAAAATATAGATGCATACGCTGCAAATAATATAGATTCTCACCAATGTGATAAAATGGCTGATGTAACAAATGAAAAATCCTTTGAAAAGATGGATGTTATGGATGAAATTCACTACTCGGGTAAATCTGAAGAGGCTCTCATAAAAAACGAATCTAATATTGAAAGCAAATGTGATCAAAAATTGAAAGAGACTGAAAGTGTTGTTCCTAACTTTTATGATGAACACTTTAAAGATGCGGAATCTTTTATATTAGAAAGTGGATTACCAACAATGGCTCCTCGTAAGTATTATAATATGTTGGGCGAAACATTATGATATATATCTAAGATATAACAAAAGTTTAATATAAGAACCTTCTGTTGATGTTGTAGAAAGTGAAGTTGTGAAATATGCACCACAGACAAACATGATGGAGCTAACTTCATATATGAGTGAAACTAGTAAGTTTTTAATAATTTTTTTATAAGGGTAGATTTATTAAGAGCATGACAACATTTTGACACTTCAAATCATTTAAAAGTTTTATAAAAATACTATGTAGAAAGTTCATACTATGTTTTTCTACAATTATAGATGTAACCGCTGTTGTTACAATGCCAATGCCTCAAAACACATCTATACCGATGATGGAAGTTACTAATACATCAGTAAGTTTTAATGTTAATGCACTATATAATATTTTATCCTTTTTTTAATAATTATAATAAATGAGAATGATTTTTATTTAAATTAAATTTTTTAATATCACTCTTTTTCTCAGGTTGTCTCTTATCCAGATGACCACTTACAAGATCCAGCCAAACCGAAAAATTCAGCTGTTTTATGGAAAAATGACAGTGATTGGACTCAGAATGAAAATGTGATCAATATTCAAAATTTTTCCAATATTAATAATGATAGCACTAAATATGTAAGTGAAGATTCAAAAACTAGTATGGAGGATGCGAATATCAATGATGAGAATTGTATGTACAAGACCGACAGAGATACAAACTTTAACATGGAGTCATCTAATTCATCGGAGAGCTGTCAGTCCATGAAAGATGTGTTGATAAAGCAAGAGATGGACCCAGCCACCAATCTTGTATCTAGCACAACAGTCACAATGTCATCAATTAATTCAGCCACTATGACACAGAGCATTAGAACTAATGTAAAGAAATCAAAATCAGGAAAAGATTCCAACAGGTATGTCTATTGTTTTGATTTTTTTTAATTAGCTAAATTGTGTTATGTCCAATCTAAAAAAGTATGACATGTAATTAAATTTTTTATTAATTATAACATGTTGCACATTTAATTATCATTTTCAGATATACTATGATCACTATTATCAAAAGCAAGAAAACTATTGGGTAAAATGTAAGATAATATAGTCTCGTAGTATATCCAAAACTCAATTAAATATAAATATGTACCCAAAAAAATATAATCTAACAACATGTAGCACATCTAAATGACCACTTTACTAATATTTCCAGGAGTCGCAGTTCAAACAAGGTGCCACCGGGGGCTGTGAACTTGGAGCGCAGCTACCAGATCTGTCAAGCTGTGATCCAGAACAGTCCCAATAGAGACGCACTCCGCGGACAGCTGCGACCTCCACCAGCACTACTGACCCGAGCACCGAGACCACCTCGACCACCTCCACCGGTACTTGTTAGACAGCTACCAACTGTTATACCACACCCTGAGGTTAATAAGTGTCCTACAATAGCTTCAGCTTCTTATATACAAATCACTCATAGGTTAATATAAAGTTACTTTAATATAAGGTTGTAATATTTTACTCTTAAACTTTCAGATTAATGAAAATAGATCTAACAATATGGGACAGTACATACTTGTTCAAAGAACACCGAATGTGGCACCAAGAGCGTCCAGTGCACCTCCGTCTAATCCTAACTCTAATGTGGTATGCAGTCTAGAAGTATAGTTTATATATATGCATTACTATTTTTTATATTAAGCAGCACTTTCTATGTTTCAACTTAATGACTTGTGCTTTTTTTTTATCAACATGGATATTATTTCAATGATTGTTCAATGTGAATAAAGATTTACTAAATTTGGGTACCTACATTTAAGTTCATATATAAATGTAATTTAATATTATTTAATTTTACTATAAATAATTGCAGAATGTCACCCGCTGCCGGAGTGTGGGTGCCGATGACTCATGTGTGTGCAACCTTCGGGCTATGATACTGTGTAAGAAATGCGGCGCCTTCTGCCATGATGACTGCATCGGCTCCGCAGAGCTGTGCCTCACGTGCCTCATCCGCTGACCCTCCTCACACGTCTCACAGCTCATGCCTACTAAGTCTCCAATAAAAGCGGTGTTTCCTACAGATAGTATTTTTGTGATTATTCTAGTGAGCGAGCATTGGAATGTGGTTGTAGGAACGGTGGTGCTATCTATTACATGTTCAATGACATGATTTTATTTATAACTTTCACTGTGAATCAATTGTCAGTCTCTAAGACAAAATGTATTTGTGTAATTTTGTATATATATATTGGATATGTCTAGGGAAAGAAATGTGCTCCATATGATAAAGTATTAATTGCCTAGGTATATCAATAGATACTATATTTATACAGGATACATTTATAACTTTAGAAAATATTTGTACCTCCATTCTAGCAATACAATAATTAATAATGTGTTAATATAAATTACAACAATTTATTGAATATAAATTTTAATGTTATATAATCCAAACTCATAGTATATAGACTGGCACAAGTTTAATTCTGTATCAATTTTATATTGGCTATGTTAATAGTTCTTATTATGAAAAACATTTAATATATGAAACATTTTCTTCTAGATAAATTGAAAGTTAAAAATTTATCATTGCTATATTTTTTTCAGTATAAATTAAAGCAAATTATTTCATAATCTGCAAACTTAATGTTTAATATTACTAAAGTTAAAAAAAAATAGAATGATATATTTTTTACTTTTGACTGAATTTATAATCATTTATTGGTCAATAGTTAAAAATGTATAATTTGTAAAAATAAACATTTTGAAGAATGTTTTACACATTTTTATGTAGTTACTTTATATTTAAAGTATGGCAATTGTAATATTTTATCATCACAAAACATACATACTTGATTGTTTTTATTTGCCATCAATTTTTGGTATAATTTTAACTAATATTAAGGATGCCATCACATTGTCTTGTTATACTTTTAGCTATTATGTTTTCTGAGCTAGATAGTTTAGTATTGTATAGGTTTAGGAGTTAGTTTGGTATTGTTTGCTGTAATATTAATTTTATGTTAAGATTATGTACAGATATTTATTGAATCAAAGTTGGATGCAAAATCATCAGATCACAAAAAATATATATATGGATAAATTTAAAACCACTTAAAGTATATAAATCACATCACATTTTATAATAAATAAAAAACAATTATAATAACATGATTTTGTAACTCTCAATACATTTAGACGAAACTATTTAAATGGATTTAACTATCACATTTTTTATATATTAATCTCACACATCTATCTCTGCAGTTCTCGTGATTGTCTTCCTGTAACGTTAAATCCATTAAAACAGTTCTTATTTATATAATTAAAATAGCTAATTTATTGATTTATTACTCATACAAATGTCATTGTAAAAAACATTAACTGTAGATTTAATTTTTGTTTTCGTTTTTAAGTGTATGTTTTGACTTTAATTATAAATCGTATTCATGATGTAACACATTTTTCTTCCAGAGCTAATGCACAGAGCCCCTGTGATTGAGTGAGTTCGCTTTAACATATAATAATTATATGGCTTTGATAATATTGTAATAACAAGCAAAAAAATCTTTTTGCTTGATACATTTCATAAGAATCATCTTAACAATTTTTTTGTTTATATCAGAAGTTAGTGTATACTATATAATATTTAATAAGAAACGTTTTGCTCACTTCCAATCACAACTAAGTTTACTAATATTTTGTATACACAAGTAATCAATAAATAGAAGATAAACTGTTACATTTCTTACGAGAGAAGAATTCTGCAATTATATTTTATTATTTTTTTCTTCTGAACATGTTTATAATAAAAAGTGTCTGAATAACGTAACGTACTAAAAAGTCATATTGACAAGATTGCAGATTAAATCTTGTGATAATCAATCTGAAATTAATCATAAATTGTGTATTTCTTCTGAATTATTATTTTATATTTCTTATGTGTAACTAACTTATGTGTAGATTTCAGAAGTCAGAATTTATTTTCAGTACTTTCGTTGCCCTAGATGCGGTCTTTATTTTTTTTTTAATCCATGTAAAAGTACAACGACTGATAGTACTGACGGTGCTGCCACCTTTTATCTCAAGGCGTAAGAGAATTGACCGTATTTATATAATTTATTTTATGGATGTGTACAATGACGTTTATAGTTATACGAATATTTAAGATGATCTTGATTAAATAAGGACATTAAAAATCTACATTTGTAATATTTTGAAAGAATGACAATGAAAGAATTATATTCAAGTAAATCTATTTACTAAGACTGGTGTGTTTTATGTTTGAAAATAATTTGCAATTTTCACACGATTGTTATTTATTGGTAATTAGTTTTTTTCTTAAGTATTTGAACATTTCTTCTAATAAATTATGTTCTTAATCAAATGTTTGTTTCCTATTAATACTCTTTCGGTGGTTTCCTTTACCTTCACTTACTAAATTAACCTTGCAATGTTGCTATAAATAAAACTTCATATTAAATTAACAGTATGTTGTTCTCAGGCAAGTTGGTTCGAGCTCTATTTCGCTGTTATCTGTTGGGTGACAACAAAACTATTAATTTGCCATGTAGCGCGATTTTAATTTATGGCTATGAAAACAGATAATTTCGGGAAATCTAAGTCTACAAATATTATTATAGCGAAGTTAATGATCAAACAACTTATTTTGTTGCTTTTGAATTGAAAAAAAAAATTAATCGTTATTTTAGAATTTATAGTGATGACTCAAAATTCTAAAAACCTATTGTGTTATTATTATTAATTCTTATATGGATTTCAGAATTTACGATATTCAAAAGTGTAGGCTGATAGCTTATAATGTTTTGTTATTATTTCCATTATTATTAGAAAGTTTTATTACATATAATAAGTAATATCTAATTTATGTCTGATATATGCATTTTAAAATCTTAATTTATCTAGCAACACTTATAGCTTAAAAATTCAGGAAATAATTATAAAATAGTAGTATTATATTAAATATAATATTATTTGTGTTAATTCAAATCAAATATAAACATCCAAAATATTCTATGAAAAAATACAAAACTTTCTGTATTATTCAAAAGTTCTAGAAATATATTTGACAACCGCTGTCATTGTACTGCCTTGAAACTTGACTTAGTAATTTATTCAGTTTTATTTTGGTTTTGAGTGTGAGTGGTGGCTCTGATGTTTGTGGGTTTAATGCATTCATTCACTTAATTGATTTTAGTCCTTTTTAACGATATTATGTAGATTTTATATAGTGATATTTACATTGAGAAAAAATGTCTACTGTTCTTCTTGCTGTCATCGCCGTAATTTTGTGCGTTCTTTTCCGAATTCTGAATGTTAACAGCCAACCTCACAAGCCCGTAATATATGGCAGGGATAGAAATTTCATCGAAAATATACTTTTCGTCGCACCATTTCTGAGTGAACCGTAAGTTATACTTTTATAATAATTCACATAATAATTTTCCACTTAGATGTGTAAACATCATGTAAGAAGAACGTTTCCATGCTGTTAAGATGATGATGTCATGATAGATGGTTAACTAAGATTGGTTTTTAACGTCTTAATTTTATAATTTGTTCTAATTGTGAATGTATTCTGTTGCTGTATAATTCCAGTTTATTAGAAAGGTTTGAAAATGTCATTCTTTTTCTACAACACTTTTCTCATTTTACTATTATAGTCACTGGAAATTATATAGGAAAAGATAAGCCATATTTTATAATAACAAAAAACTTCCAATTTACATACAAATTATTTCAAAAACTTTTAATTGTTCTGCCTATCAAATACCTAGTGATTTCTGTGAAACCTTAACCATTTCCTAGTGTATAAATGTTAGGAAATAATTAAATGAATTAATCCTTTTCTATTAGTTTTATTGAAACTTGTGTGCAATAGGTATATATATTGTTATATTTGTTTGTTATTTCATTTTTAAGTTTGGTTCATTCTATATTATTTATAAAAAGGGTTAAAAGTTATAATTTCTTAGGTTTAGAAACTTATATTAAAAAATATTATTCTGTTTGAAAGGTACATAAATTACAGACCTATTTACAGTTTGAATCATGTCTATCTATCTAGTTTTTGATAAATGGCAAGCTTTTCTATTATTTACAATTTGCTTTTTCAAATTTCAAATTGTGGATTTATACCTGCTTTAAACAATCATTACCAACCTGAAATTGTTTACAAATATTAGCAAAATAATTATCTATTTTACATATAAATCAAATAGTAATTTAAATAAATTTCACTATAAAAAATGAAAAATGAGTTACAAAAATCTTAATATTAAATAAAAACATTATATGTATACAATATTTTATTAATAAAGGAAGCCAGCTCATATATTTAAAGATAAACAAGTTTACCTATTGGCTTAAAATAGCTATAAGAACAAGTTAGAAAACAATACCAAACTTGATTGATAAAATTACTCATTTATATAATTATTAATTTCCAAGTTTAAATTTGAAGCTCAAATTAAATGTCCAATATTTGATTCCATTACATAGAAGTTATGTCATTCTAAACTGATCCTATGTTTCAGATATATACCGACACGATTATGGGGTTTTAGTGGTCATGTCCAGACAATACTTCATAGTTTGATAGGTCGGGTGCGTTGTCCTTGGCCTATTGGTGGACGAATATCTCTCATCTTGCCTGATAAGTCAACACTGACATATGATCTCTATGAGCCACTAGGAGCAGAACATGAGGGTAAGAACACCTTGTGTTACATGAAAAACTATTCAACCGACTTTATTAATTTATTTCTAACTCCTATTAAGTCTAACACCATTAAGAGCAATTCTAATTAAACTTACAATTTTGCAAGGTGAACTAGGTACATCAGATATGCTTTTTTACATAAACCATATGTAAAAATTTACCCTGTTTAAATCTGATTTTAAATAAGTTTGCAATAGATAAAAATAATTCGTGTATGAATCATGTTGATCACAAATTATTATTAACACGTAAAATGCGTAAAAAATGATTATCTATATCTAACTTTCGGTTTGGATATCTTGATATCTAAAATATCATGATTTTGTTAAACATACATTCTATGCCGTTCGATCATTTGCTTGTCGATGCTAATATTGATTCAATCCTTCAAACAATCTACTCAATTGTCTTCATTAGTGTAGCTCGTGTAAAAAGTTGCTTTTTGTTTATACAACTTGACCTTGACTGTAATAAACCATTGCTTGGAATATTGCAACATGATGTTTGTTTAGATGATGTCACGGTGGCCATTTGTCCCGGCATCGGTAATACATCGGAGAGTGTGTACATCCGTACATATGTACACTATTCGCAGCGCCACGGCTACCGGTGCGCGGTACTGAATCATATCGGCGCCCTGAACAGCGTGCCTGTGACAGGCGCTAGAATATTCTCGTACGGTAAGTTTGATAACTAATGATAGATTTGCCCTTACATAACTGAGTTACTTAAAATTTACACTGTATTTCAATTGATTATTAATTAAAAATGATTATGTAAGTGCAGCTTTGGAATTTGCATTAAAATTTGTATATGAAAACAGACGATGTTGCGGGACTAGGTAGATAAGTAATAAAAAGAAAAAAAAATTACAGATAATTTTTTGCTACACTTATTGTTTTATAAGTTCTCGCATGTAGGTTGTTGTCATTTTTATGTTTGTAAACATATATAATCAATAATTATGAAGTTAATCAAAATAACATATTTTAATTACACAGTTGTAACGTTTTAAAATATCCAAAGGCGGTCTTGTCTAAATATTTAAAAAAAACGTGGCTAGAAATAAATGAATTTTAGGTTATAATAAAGATAAAATCTCTATTTGGGTCTTGTTTACATTATTTCATTGCAAAACGATGCTACTTATCGGCTAGAAGCCGAAAAAGATACATTAAAAGTCAAATAAATATTTCATTTGAGCCTTATTATATTGGTCATAGATGACATCATGATACATAATTCGTTTATAGATTTGTTGATCTTTTGGAATTCAAAGGGCCCTTGGCTTTATTGAAATTGCTTAATTATGATAAATATTTATGTTAAAGAAGGTTAATCGACCGCCTCAAAGGGCCCTTTGCCCTTCTCCTGAATACAATAAAGTATTGAAACCGTATTAGTTTGTTTGTAATTAAAAAATAGATTTGACCTTGTAATTTTAAATATTTGCTTTGTTTACAATTGTAGTTATAGCAGGTATATAATCACCATATAAGGTTTAGACGGTTGATTCATGCGAGAATCATTATTTTTTTTCTTATTATATCTACTTAGTAGTTCTCAATATCTATGAGGATATGAGTATTATTCTGAAGCAACCATTTAGATATTAAGGATTAATAAATTAATGGTTAAAAATTCTATTCGTGCAGGTACATAATAGGTGGTAGTAAATTAGTATGTCGATGATTTCATTAATGAATCACACGGAGGTTAGTATTAGTTCTCAAATAAAGCCTCTGATGTCATATTCAATACGTTAATATTCCATTCCTACTTCATGACAATTATTCAAACTGGCTTAATGTCTTGGTTATTCTTCTTAAATATATTAAACTAGAAATATTTAAAAAAACAAAAATAATATTGAAGACGCAAATGAATTATACATAAAGGTATAATTTGATGTTAAAAGTGATAATAAAACCCTACAACAGATTATTTTAAATGTGTTACAAGTGTTAAAGTATCGTAAGGAGAGTGGGTTAATTCGAAGGTAGATCAGTGATTTGGTAATAACCGGTAATGAATTTGGAGTCGGTTTTAGTTTGCTGTCACGCAAGTTAGTCATGTCGAAAGTTATCTTCGTCTACAAGGTCAACGTTCTATCAATAAATTGTGTGAATAATTTTTTTTATCTTTGTTTATTTTGTTTTTTTTTATTCGCAGGTCACACGGACGACTTTAATTATATGATAGATAATTTAATGGAGAGATATCCGAATACGAAGTTGATTCTAGTCGGTTTCAGCCTCGGCGGCAATTTGATTACTAAATATTTAGGTGAAGACAGGAAAAGGCCTGATAATATTATAGGTGGAATATCAATATGCCAGGGATACAATGCCATAGAGTGAGTATAATGAAAATACAGTCATTGAAAATACGTAATGATAACAAAAAATGTCTAAAACAAAGATGGCGTACATTATGGATTTGATTTAATAATATTATTATAATATTTAACTTATAATATGTAGTTATGATTGAATGTCACAATAGAAGTTATTGTTATAAAAGTATTTAAAATATAAATTTTAGATAAGATACCAAGTAGCAGACTATTATTTCCGTCATAATTTCTTTTTCTACGTCTCATTAAATATCTAGCTTCAGTGACAACCAATAACCATAAATGTGTTCCCACAGTAATCAATGAAATTGCGTCATTATTCTTTATCGAAATGCATTTATTCTAGAAACTTTTTGCTGCATAATTGTAATGTAATTCGTTTTTTAATTCCGAATATAATAGGATTATAGCATAAGCGTATTCGTTAAATGTCCATTTACCATTATAAATAATTGCGTGATTCTTCTTAGTTGTGTTTAAAGAGTTACTTTTTTTGTAAATTCTATTTCTTTTCAAACTTATAAATATAAACAACATAACAACTAATACTAATAAACATCCATTATAAGGATATAGTCAATACTCTATAGTTCCTTTACCGGGATAACAGAGTACAATATGCTTTAAATAATCTGTCTATAGAAAAAACTTGATAATAACTAAGTATGTAAAGAAATAAAATAATATAATTATTATTTTTTTCGATATAAAACCTCCAACATCATTATATTTGTAGTTGTTTAGGAAAATACGAAAGATTTCCAATCTGAATATTCTAGAGTGTTCTAAATTCAAATTTCACATTTCAGCACAATGGTGTATCTTCTTCAGTGGCAAAACTTCCGCCGCTTCTACTTGTACATAATGACGGACAATTACCGAAACATTATAACCCGCCACAAGAGGACGCTGCTGAGTAACGAGATGAAGAACAGATACTCGCTGGACGAGAACATGATAGTGTCAGCTGGTACATTACCAGATCTTGATGAAGCTTACTCAAGGTAACTAACACTAACTAAATATCTTATATATAAAATTCTCGTGTCGCGGTGTTAGACAGAACTCACACAAAATTTTGTGAGCATATTGAGTAGGTCTGAGAATCGGCCAACATCAAATTTACATACCCCTAAGTCATAAGGGTTCTTCTTCCTTCATTTTTTTTAAATTTACAAACGAAATTTATTGTTTTTGTTTTTTTTTTTATAATGTTGCATTAAAAATATGTACATACAACCCAAAATACTTACTTTTTAATCAACAACCCCTTCATTTACAGGGCAAAGTAGCGTTTGCCGGGTCAACTAGTATATATTTTATAGTAGAATTACTCATTTGTGAATATATCACGGTAAACACTGAATAGGGTCTAATTACACTTAGTAATGTTTATTTCCTTTAAGTGTATAATTTATTGATTATAAAGGTTATAGTCATGATATAATATTGTATAAAATGTAGAAAAAAAATTACAATTACACTTATAATACAACATCATTTACATTGTTTTAAAAACTACGATTGACCGAAGTTGACATAATATCAAAATAATAATAGCTTATAACAAAAAAACACAGAAATTGTGTTAGCTGCGATTATTTTGCACAGCTTGAATAATGTATGTAGGAAACTACAGACAAACCTTGCAAGTATTTCCGGAAACTCAGATAACCTTTTTGTTATTATTGTCGATGCATAACAACTTTTTCAATCGACCAATAAAGAGGTATTATTTTTGTTTTCTTCTAACAGGAGGGTGTATGGGTTTAACTCTGTAGCTGAGTTGTATAAGTGGAGCTCATCGGCCTTCTATCTTCATAATATAAAGACGCCTATGATATTTATAAACGCTAAAGACGACCCCATAGTGCCAGAACCATTGTTGCCACTCATCAGAGAATTTGTCAGTAAGTAATCTTTGAATTAATTACTATGTGTGTTAAACATAGAAGTCAAGTGGAACTACAGAGTAACACTTTCATAGTAAAAAATATGTTATTAACTTCAATCTACTTGATATTTTTATCATATTCAATACAATTTTTTACCATAGTATAAAACAATAATAACAGTGTTTACTTTTCACCACATATAACCACTGACTAGAAAATCTCACCTACTTTGTCTTCAAATATAAATTTTAATATAATTGAATAACACTTAATATCTTTATTACAAGTAAAATAATTTCTTTGTTGCATTAAATCGATTATTTTTGATTAAATATTGATGTAGGTCATTAATTATTAACTTCACCTTGGCCGTTAGAGTTCAAGGTAGAATTAAATGGTTTTTATATTCACACATTCGTAAATTAATTAGTTTAATTGAATATATAACCTAATTTATATAACAATTACATTATGTTTGTAATTCAATTTTACTGTTACAATTGTCATACGGCTCATTCAAAACTTTCGCATTCGCATAAATAAAAATCTTTATGAATAAATGATATATTGTTTTAGATATAAAAAAGGGCGAATTGAAAATTTTCAGTTATTATAATCTTCACTCTCTTAGTTAATAACAATTTATCAGTGAAACTATACGTAAGACTTTGATTTGAGAAAATATTGTAAATGTTATTATATTGTAGTTCTAATGTATGTGTTTTAGTTAGTGTAATATATTCCTTACTTTTACATTCGCTAGATATTAGGTACAATTGTGAAAGTAAAATGTTGCTTGTAACTTCGCATTTCTTATTCGTGTAAAATCGTCATTAATTTTCGTTCTTTATAATAATTAATAATGAGTATTTTTCTATTAAGTTTGTTATACACTCACATTTGTTAATTCCAATCTATATAATTACATTATTTAATATTATTTTTGTGGTTGAAAGCGTTATTATTATTATTTCCAGGTTCCCACGACAAAGCGATGTACCTGGAATTATCTCACGGTGGTCATCTCGGCTTCTATGAGGGCGGCTTGTTGTATGCTAACCCAGTCACGTGGTTGGACCGAGCATTAGCTGCCATAGTCGGCGGGCTCATGATGGCACACCACAAATGTGTACCACAAGACAACGCCGATGAACCAGACTTAATAAAATCATCCACCATCATATATAGAGATCCTCTGGATAAGGCACTTGTAGTGTAGATTAAATAGCTTTGTACCGCCGTGGCTAGTGAGATTTAAAACGTTTGAGTAGATCACATATTAATGTTTCTATTTATGTGTGAGAGCTTTGTTGTATGTTTATATGTAGACGTCATATTATCTGCATTGTGACTGTTGGAAATTTATTTAGTTTTCTTTTTACATGTTCAGATGATTTTGAATTATATGTATTATTTAGAATGTTTGAGCAAAGATGCTGGCTATCGATGCGCATTTTATTCGACACGTCAATTAATGTTGCCTTAGAGGTTTCATGTAATTACTGCATTCATATTTGTTGTAACTGCTGCAAAAACTTCCAAAATAATTCGCCTCTGTCAACAGAGATAATGAATATGTTTGTGGGGCAGCAGCAATTCTGACCATGTGAATCTGAAGTACTTAAAATGTTGAAATTTCCATTAATTAAGGAATATAATGTTATGCATTTTAATATTTAAAATTAAATAATGAGATTATAACAACGATATGAGGTGAAGGTAAATTAAAAAACAAAAGTGTCTATACATTTCCATAAATTTATGCATTTATTTTTTCCAGAGTGTGGTCATGAGTTGGCTATCTATAATTAAAAATAATATATGCATGGCTATGATGTGGCTAAGCTGTGTATTAAGATGAATGTGAAATATATGTTTGAAGTTGTTGGTTATTTATGTACTGCTGTTTTTAATATATACACCATTACCAAATAGCACTAATGTTGTATTAGTGCTAATTTCTACTGCATAAATCTTCTTTAGCACAATATTAATCACTGTGTTATTACAGACATCTTGTTGTTGATCGTTAAACAATCCCAGTTATTGTAGAGAAGATTGTTTAATATTTTTTGAGGTTTTTATGTAAAAGATAGAAGTAAATGTTCTCATTGGTATTCATGTTTAGAAATGTTCCTTTTCATTTATAAACAGATTATAGCTTGAATATGATGCGTAGACTCCATGTATATTTATAGGAAATTTATTATAATGGACAAGTTTTAAGAAATGACTAGCTCGTATACATTTAGATTTTTGTTTTTCAGATATAGTGGTGCTTAAAATTGTTTTTATACGTAAACTGTAATACTAATTATGTGTCTCGAATTATCTTGACTACAAGAAGAAATATACAATTATTATAGTACAAATAATTTAAAACATACTTGCTATATATCAAATTTTAAATATATATAAAGAGCAGACTATATTGACATTACCATTTTGTTGAAGTGTACACTGCCTTTAGCCTGATTCAACAAGCAATATGTAGTGAAAGAAATTTATTGATTCATATTTAAAAAATGTATATGATTTTTGCATTATCAATAAATCATTGTGATATATGTATCATTCAGAATCAGTATTTATTACATAGTGCAATGTGTGACAAATTGATATTATACTATAGTTTCTGTATTAAAATTGTTGTTAATTTTTTTGTTTTTTCTTCATTTTTTTCAATTGTACTGAGATTGATTGAGATTTAACACCTTCAAGGAGATTCTTGTGCTATATATTTAAAACCAGTGTCCATATATAACTATTTAAAGGATTGTAGTTTTTTTTTTCAAAAAGAATGTATCTGTAATTTATATTGACAATAAGATTGTTCATACATAAATGTAATCCCTATTTGTAATTTGGAATCTCCTTTGTTCTATGTACTGTGAGTACTCCGACAACCAGTTGTTATATGACATCATCTTAACAATGTAGTATGTATGGTATATGATTGTTCTTTTGTTGAATATTATGATAGTATAAATTATTATCATAACTGTGATGACAACGACAAACGTAGAAATTGTATAAAAAATAATGTGTTCTAAATGAGAATTTTTGCACAAATATAATTGTTTAATATTAAATAGCTTAGTTGTTCATTGTTCTACTGTGGTTACAGTGGATGTGATGTTTTGTTTTTCCATATGGATACTAAACATACGTATATAATAAATGTGATGAAATAATACACATGTTTTGATTTTCCCATTCATAATTAAATTAATCATTACAAAAAAAATTGATAAATAAGTTTATTTCTAAGTCAATAATATAAAATTTTTAAGAGACGGGTGAATTTACGCTGCCTTAAAACTAACAAGTTACATCTATACTTAAAATATGTTGTAGATGGAATATTTCAATGACTTTATATATAAATATAATATTTGCAATAAAACTATTGACAATGTGTTTGTTATTTTTAACATAGGCGCGAAGCAAGTTGAGCAATACAAAAGAGATCAATATAAATTCAATAAATTATACATATAAGTATTTATATTTAATAAATTGTTCAATTACAATGTCATATATTCAATTGAGTCAGCGAAATACATATTGAGAAAAATAGAAAATACATTTATAATCTTATAAACGAATATGCCTATATATCTATAAATAAAAAGTAAAAATGTCCAGCTGCTTTATTTTACATAAGATTCGTTTTTTCATCGTTTTTATTATAATATGAAGATAATTAAATGCCTATTAATTTTAATGATAACTATTAAATTAAGTATAAAAAGATAGTGTTATAAATATTCCAAATACAAATATCACAACATTTTCCTTAAAATATTTCTCTTTACACATACATCTTAGAACAATAATACACATCAATATTAAGTATTTTAGCAGCATACACGAATAAATGTACAATAATATCAGTGCCAGATCTATGTTACGAAAACAAAACACAAATTACAGTTCAGAGAGAAATTACTTACAAATTAGAAATGGCAATACAAACGTAATAATATATGGCCACTGGGAGACGCCTTTTAATAAAAAAAGGTATGTTAAGGTAGCGATCTCTAGAAAAATTATGACATTTAATAACATTAAATAAGTAGTAGCATCAAATAACACCTTAAATACTTATATTAATTATCATCAAAGTCCACTGCGAAATAAGTATTATTCAACATCATACTGTTAAACTAGTATTGGAATCGATACTTTACAGTCTTTTTTACAAACGGGTTTAGATCTGAGTATTTTTTTTGTTCAGAATAAATTAAAGCTCTTTGTACAAAATATATAATAAGTTATGTAAATGCAATTAAATCGTAACTCTCGGTATCATATAGTCAGCACACAGCTGTGGGGTCGCCCTCCAAAGTGCATGCTACGTTATCTAGTTTATGAGCTAAGTGCATTTTATTTTCTAGCCCTACTATAATTTGTTCTCTATATTTACTGACATAAATATACAACTCTTTCAATGCGGACAGAGTGTCAAACTCATTAAGCTGCTCAACTGAAAGTTGTTGCATGGAGGTACTTAGCTCTTGGTCGGATACTTGAGGTAATTGTGAGACGGCTTGGTAGAATTGTATTACCATATCTCTGTAAGTTGGCAAATCTTTTGCGAAAAGAAGCTTGTTCGAAGGGGAATCTTTACACAGACGATGTTCGGAAAGAGAACAAGCGTCCATAAAGGTTTGTGCAATAACAGAGAGAGATGAATCGACAGTGGCAGTTTTGTTAATGTCGAAAATGAAATCGGGATTTTTGATAAGATTCACCCAAAATCTTAATGGCAGGCTATTGGATTTCCAAGCATGAACTACTTCAGGATTGATTATACCGTGTGATCTAGCTGCATCGTCGAAAAGATCGAATAACCACTTCACTGCTGGTGGCAACACTTCATTTACGGTCAATATCGTACTAAAGAAATCATCAACAAATTTATGAACTGTCCCCTTGGTTGAAAGAAGTCGAGTTAAGAATATTTCCGGTATAGCTTTATGGCTATGCTCTGAAGATTTATTTACAATGTGTTGATATTCAATTGGTTTAACTAAATGATAATAGTGCACGTTTTGTTCGTTTATGTCACTTTTATAAACCCTTATGTGAGAGTTTGTGCAATAAATGCCGGTACAATTTTTGCAAGGTATTTTATAAGGGGTATTGAAGCTGTCATTCTGTCTCGATATTAACGACATAACAGCAGACTCTTTGACGCCATAGTGAGCTAACGTGTTCAACCTTCTCCAGCCATTCAAGGTTTTCGTTGTGAGATCTTCATCTTGAAGCGTAACATGTCCGCCTCTTCCATGTCTCCATTCTAAGTCAACTTCGTGGACGGATGGGCGCATACTAAATGGAGTGTTCTTAAATAAAGCATCTAATATTTTTGATTTTACTTGCGATATACTATCGCAATCTAAAACTTTACATTGTACTTTATCATCAAAATCATCTTGGACTATATGTAAAGTTACAATTTGATGATCTATTTGTTCCTTCAAAAGTTTTTCTTCTGATAATGAATACCTTGCTTCATGCGTAATAGCATCTACTACGCCCTTTTCAATTTGATGTTTAATTGCTTTAAATAATAAAAATAAAGATGAACCAGCATAATCTTTCAAGTAATAGTACATGCATAAAGCCATCCAATTAGTAAGCATTTTTTCTACAACGCTTTCAGTCCTTCGTAACATTAATTGGGGATGTTTCGCGCAAACTGATTTGTCGATCAGACGTAATAATAATGATTTGAGTATGTCTGTAGCATATTCCATTTTCCCCATTAAAATAACCATTAATAAAGATGCTACGTTCACTTTGTCTCTTATATTGAAGGTTTTCTGGCTTTCTAATGTGTCTATAAATGACAGAAGAAAACACTTATTGTTTAGAAGTTGTTCAAACTGAAACATTGCTGCGTCATAATTAGTTCGGGGCGTATTTATGAATTGTCTTTGAACATTTAATATAGGATGATCTGATACGCCGGGGAAGAATACTTTCATAACATAATTAACATGATCCAGAGTCGGAATTCCAGAGTGTTCTAAATCAGCTGCCAAATCAGACATATCAGTTTGAAGTTCTGCAAAAGCCAGTTTGCACTCTAATCTGACGTTACTTTCAAGAGTATCCATTTGTATCTGTATTCGTTTGTATTCCCTTTCCGCTTTAGTACTGCGTCTTCTGTACATAACCAAAACAATCATAAATATAAGTACAAGGAAAAATGTACCCGCAGCAATGCTCGCTATGGCTTCAGGGGGAAAATTGTAATTTCTTAATAACTCATAATGCAGGTATCCTATAGGAAAACGTAAATTTTTACCTATCTTTACGACAACTAAAGGCAAATTAATATCAGATAATTGGAAACCATTCTCGTCAGTATTTGGAGGTTGAATTTCAGGAGGAGTACACAGCAACTGCTGCATTGTAAGACTTGTCACGTTGCAAGATTGTGTTCCAATAGTGACTACTACATCAGTTTCATCACTTGCTCTAATTAAATTTTCACCTTCTATGACTAAAGGGTCGCCTTTATACGATTTTATTTTATTCGGAAACTGGTACACGTGTGGATCTTCAACAAATACCATATGAGTCCTCGGTGGATTAAAATATTTTTCTAAATCATGCATAGTTTCCACATTATCCATGACAAAACCAACTTTCATTGCTATCTGAGGAGTGTTGGTCTGAGTTTTAGTTGCTTGTATAATTTCATTATATTTTTTGTTTATAGACGGACTTGGACATTCCATTTGATTGGAGTTTAACACAACGCATTCAGTGGAATTTACAGGGATCACTTCATTTGCGTAATAAAGTTTCATTAGAGGTTTCTGTATAGTATGTAAATTGGTACCATGAACTGTTATCATTCTGCCCCCCGATACAAAACTTTTAAGAGGCTTTATCTCCATAATAGTTGGATCTGCTGTATAATTAAACAAATCTCCGTATAAAGTTCTATTGGCGTTGTCGATTATTACAAGCAAAGTATGAATAATCCGTGGGGAATTGGCTTTAGGGGTGATGCATATTAATCTGCTATTAGATGTTTGAGTTCTATTAACAGAACATGGCATTTCATCTAAATATGTAGATACAGATGAGCCGATGTTAAGATGTTGACCACCAATGGCTAGTTGGGTTCCGCCGGATACAGGTCCCAGAGTTGGATAGATACCTTGCAATTTAATGTTTTTGTAACTGAATAATACAGTTGATTCTGTATAACCTGCATCATTCTCGACAATCACGGGTGCAATTACCGAACCATTTGACGGTCCTGTTCTACATGTAATACTCACAGATACTTCAAAATCCACAATATCACATAGAACTTCACCAATTCTTACTTTTCCGGTTACCTCTTCAACTCTTAACCCTAAATTGCTACCTTCAATTGTGACCAATGTTCCACCCTCTATAGGACCACTTAAAGGCTTTATCATGTCAATACGAGGTTTAGGACATTCAGTAACAGGATTTTCTAAGCAAGATTCACTGTAAGAACAGGAATTGCCACACCAAGTACATTGATAGACTGAATTTCTAGTAATGCAGAGTGAACAATCAGCATGGTCTCTGTGGGATCCAAGAATCTCACATTTATATAGAGTTATAGTTATTGTATCTATGTAATGTTTGTGGTTCCAAAACACTTTAACACTAATATTGTATTCTCCTACATCTTCTTCATATGAATACATAGTTTTGTCACATACAATATAGTGATTTGATTCCACTCTGGCAGGTAGAATCATATTAGCCAGTTCAATTGTGACAATGCACTGAAAGCCTGTATGTCCAGGTTGTAAGTGAGGCAAATTTTCTACTTCAAGCTCTAATTCTTTTGGTACATTATTGGGGAGTAGTATTGGTTTCTTGTATTGCCTTATTCTGGGACAGTGACCAATACCTTGGTTGAGTAATTTGTTTGGGTTGTTTTCACCACCAATAACAGTGCGCTGACAAACAGATATATCATGAGTACATTTATTGTCATAAATACACCAGTTACAAGCCCACTCACTTAATATACAAGTTTGACATGTTATATGTTTAGAACAATCAAAAAATGCGAAATTACGAGAAACAAAATCTTTATTTGTCTCAGAGGAATGGACTGATAGTGGAACATAGATGTGATCTTGATTTTGGGGTATCTTGGGTCTATGTTTAATATCTGGTGTAGGGCATGCTAGTCCATTAGATGTAACGGCTGCATCTATTGGTGGTGCATTACCAAATACACACTTATATTTTGCACCAAAGGGAAGTTCTGGTAATGTTCTTATAATAAGTTGTACAGTAGTAATTTCTGACATAGATATTCTGTCAGGTAAGATTTGTTCAAAGTCAATACACTGTTGACCTGTATACTGGGAGAGCCACCGAGGTGCACTTTGAGTTCCTTTTTGACACATATTTTGAACTGTGCACCGTTTCTCAAGGGAACACCAACCACAATGTGGATCATTGGATTCTAAACATGACGAACAGTTTCCATGTTCTGCACACCTCTCAGTCGGAATTTGAACTATTGTATTTTTAGCTAAAATATATAGGGATTTGCCATATGGCGACAAAGTTGTATCTGGTAGTATTTTTTGCCCAGATAGTAGAACCTCACTTGAATATTGTTGTGCTTTGTCGGCATCAATGAGCACTTTCTTTAATGTACCTTCATTAGTACCGAGGAAGGCAACAGTGTGCAAACCAGTTACTGACATTGTTACTGATGTAATCAAAGTATCATTCCAATAAATTACCGATGATGCTTTAATAGGATAAAGACCGCTTATTTTAAGACCTACTTCACAAAAATTAAGGATGTTACCAGTAGAACCAACACTTGGACATTTACCGTCGGAAATCATTCCTGATATATAACCCATGTTGCGAGCTTTAGTGCTGCCATTAAAACACATGTGGACATTTTCATTAAACTTAATTTCTATCTCTTGCAATGAGTAAACACAGATTGCTGATTTAGTAGTAGGCTCATTAGAAATACCTTTAGATGGACTAAAAGCTGCTACAAGAATTGAGTCACCCGTTTCAATACCTAACTGGGTTGCCAGATTTATTCCAGCCCTTGCAATCTTAGCATCCTGAACTAAATTATAATTGACTGTTTCACACTTACCATTACCAGTATCTTCACACACATTACATTCTAGTGTAACCTCTGTATAACTATTATAATTATCATCATTAACACAAGTACGGGCCAAGCGAGACACATATCCTAACTCTTCATTACCAGCTAGATGGGAATGTTTTTGTATAATAAGAAAGTAAGCATAGTCACTAGCATTAAATCCATATAAATATTGCACAAGAAAATTGTCCCTGTATTTAACATCTATTTGTATTAAACTCTGCTTGGAAAATGTGAACTGGGCCAGTTGCAGGGTCATGAGATCACGACTGGATATTGCAGGAACATCATGTCTGTACTCTCCAATGTTTGTGAATGTTGTACCCACGTAAAGTACGTTTGAACGATCCCAGGAGTTGTATCTTTCGGGTCCAATGAAGGCGTATGTAGATGCTTCTGCGTCATTAGCTGCGACACTCTCCGGAATAAACTCGGGCTCTGCAGAAAGGTCTCCTAACTTATATTTAGTACATGAACCCTGAGCTACAGATCCACATGCTATGACAATTCTTGATTCTTGATCAATCACTAATATTTTATTCACGTTATCTGTCCATACAGTCTGTGTATCGGGAGAAGGACACCCACTGGCATGACACACCGGATTATCTAGTTTTGGCCCGGTCCGCACGACATGAAGAGGTTTTAGATCTGGACTTAACTGGTGCAAGGCGTTTAATGAACCTGCATATACTTGACCACTTTGCTTATCAACTGCAAGGTGGTTAAATTGATAAGTTTCATTTATATTTTTTGGATATTGTGATATGAACTCGTAGCCATAAATTACTGTGCATCGAAGCCAAAACGTTATGACTAATACTGTCTTAAAAGCTGCCATGATCACATCTTTATTTTGCTTTACAAATTATATATCACTTATTTTCACAATCACTACTTGATTTCACTTAGTTTTCAACCCATTTTTACTTACGAAAATATTAAAAAAGCATTCATCGATGCAAATGACATAGAATAAACAATTATTATTTTTTCAATTTGTGTTTTAGCCATAGACACTATTTGACTTTTTAGTCTTTCAGTTTAACATACGGGGTACCTTTTAATAACAATATTTTTTATTTATTGCGGTTAGATTTATGAATTTTGGAGTTATAAAGTAAAAAAAAATTAATTGAAAAATATACATATATAATTAAAAGGGTATTGTATTTTTTGTTTTATTAAATGGCAATAAAATAGCATTCAGAGCTGCACAATATTAATCTTAGTTCTGTGAGAAAGTAGGTACCTCGCAATTCCTGAACGAAAAATTCTAAATGCTCCAAGTGCAAATACTAAATAGCAAACTATTGTCGGACTGAATATCTACTCCGTATTCGGTTTTTTGAGTTCATGTTGTGTATTTCACTAATACTTTATTTACTTTAACTTTATGGTTTTAAAAATTATACACGTTTTCTTTTTTTAATAATAATAGTAATAGTATATAATAATATTTAGATTTTAGATGTAGTTAATAACATGTGTAAGAAATAACTTATACGATAGGACGAACTGTAACGGTGTAATAATTAACTTTCTGATTCTGTTAATATGTTGAAATAATGGTTAATTAGTGTGAAAAAAACAAAATGATGGCTTCAATGTCGACCGGCGGGCCCGGGGACCCGCACACACAGATGAATACCTATCGAAGCTATGTGACTATGCTAGCAGACCCCGGTGCTAAAGACGAGATCAAATTAAAAGCTGCGCAGGAGCTTAGTGAAAATTTTGAGGTAAAATTAATAAACATATTAATTAACGTATAATTTCTCAAATACTGTTGTAACATATAACATTATCCTAAACAATTTTAAAAATAATTTGTTTTTGTCTGTCTAGGTTATTTTGAGTTCTCCCCAGTATCCACAGTTTCTGGATCATTCTTTAAAAATTTTCCTAAAAATATTGCAAGAAGGAGAACCACATTTTATAGCCGAGTACAATATACAGCAAGTAAGAAAACTAATACTGGAGATGATACATAGGCTTCCGATCAGTGAGACTTTGAGGCCATATGTCAAAAGCATACTTATACTTATGCTTAAATTGATGGAAATAGAAAATGAAGAAAATGTTCTTGTATGCTTAAAAATTTTCATGGAACTACATAAGCAATATAGACCTGCTTACACCACGGATGTTGATGTAAGTACCTGTTTTAAATCTACCTTAAATTTTTTAATATTTACTAAAAACATTATTCTATTGTAACTGAAGATATATAATGTCAGTTTCTAAAAGTATTTTTTTTGGTGTATGTTATTAATTTATTATTAATTTTAGATTCACAAGTTTCTGCAGTGGGTGAAAGGAATATACTCAGATTTGCCGAACCATTTGCCTAAAATATTTGAACCAAAACCAACAATCAGAGTTAAAGACTTATCTGAGGTCAATATAGACCAACTTTTACAAGAAACCTATACTACAACCCCTATACATACTGAAAAGAAATTGTTGGATGGAAGTGTGGTCACTGTAAGTAATATTAAATATTTTATACTACCCTCAATGTAAAAATATTTCTCTTAAATATTTTACACACAAATAATATGTTTCAATTAATCATTGAACAAAAAATATTAGCAGTAGAGAAAAGATATCTCAAATGATTATTTAGTAGAAAGAGATGTAATGGTCAAGTTTTTATTTTAAATAACTTCAACTATTTGAACCCTGTCTTTGCACATTGCTTTGGTGTTGTGCTGCTGAAGTGTAACCAGAGATAATAGATCATTCTAGCTTCTTAGAAGCACTTTTGTGCTGCAGCGCTCAATCCTTCAGACCCGAATATCAAGTGAACAGCAATTAAAATTAATAGTCATCAGTGGCGGCTGGTGGGTAATCGAACTGGTGGTGCACTTTACTAAAATATTAAACTTAGAAAATGCAATAAAACAATAAACGAGATGTCAATCATGGCCAAATTCGTAATACATCGGGTGCTCTAGGTAATCTTCGGCCGCCCGTGCTGCGCTCGAGAACCGACTCATTACTCGGTACATTTCTACGAACTATCTTTTGTTTCACGCGTCAGGCGTATTAATGCGTATCTCATACAAGATGTATTAGCAGTCCTCGTGCACTCGCCGAAGCGCACGAGATATGAGTTTAGTAAAGCGCTCAAACTCTTTGACCATAATTAGGAAATTTAATTTTTTTATAGGTTTTTATATGTTTAAAAAATAAACATTAAAATGGTAATTTAAAAATAAAGATGAAGTAATATTTTGTAATTTTTAAATCTTTTGAATTGGTGGTTCAGCGCATGAGTGCACTTAAGGTACAGCCGCCACTGATAGTCATACATATTAAAGAAAAGTTTTTCATTTGTTGTATGTACATATCTGAATTGATGTAATTATTTTCAGTATAATCTCATACCAAGATCAGTATTATCTCTGAAAGTAATACAAGAACTGCCAATTATAGTTGTTCTGATGTATCAATTATATAAACAAAATGTTCATCAAGAGGTTAGCAACTTTATACCCTTGATTATGGAAACTATAACATTGCAACCAGCAACTACTCACAGGTGACGTCACTAAAACATTTTGGAAATGAGTTTTCTATTTGAAAATAATTTAATTATTATATTATATTATTATGTCGGTCGCAGGCAGTCATCGTCATTCAATAAGGAAGTATTTGTGGACTTTATGGGAGCACAAATCAAAACATTGGCCTTTTTAGCATACATTATAAGGATATATCAAGATACTATTGCAAATCATGCTAATTTAATGGTTAAGGGAATAATTGGACTTCTGACATTATGTCCACCTGAAGTTGCACATCTGAGAAAAGAATTAGTAATTGCCACCCGCCATATTTTAGCTACAGATTTAAGGCTAAGTAAGAATAATTTGATATTACATATTTTAAAAACATTAGTTGAGACTATTATGACATAGCCTATATATCAAAACGATATTTGTCCATTGATATTTTTTAAATAATGACATTGAGAATGTATTATTAATGGGTTATTAATTGGTTTTAGAATTTGTTCCATATATGGAACGTCTTTTTGATGAGGAAGTATTACTTGGTGGAGGTTGGACAGTACATGAATCTTTGCGGCCTCTTGCTTATTCAACTTTGGCTGACTTAGTGCATCATGTTCGTCAACATCTACCTTTAACGGATCTCGCCATTGCAGCGCATTTATTTTCTAAAAATGTTCATGATGAATCTTTGCCCACCAGGTGAGAGAGATATAGGATTTTTTTTAATCGAAAATTGTAACTTTAGACGAAATCTAAAATATGGAACAAAAATGTTTTTTTAATTTATCTTATAAATATCAATTAATAAAATACAATATGTATAAAAATGTTCAAAACTAAAACTCATATATTCAAATATCTAGCTATTTTATATATTTTAATTATTTATATTGTACTTTTAGTATCCAGACTATGTCATGTAAACTGTTACTGAACTTGGTTGACTGCATCCGCCAACGCTCTGACAGTGAAGCCGGTGCACCCCAGGGAAGACACTTGCTAATGCGTATACTTGAAGTGTTTGTACTAAAGTTCAAAACAATTTCTAAACTACAGTTGCCTGCATTAATGGCTAAATGGTAATTATTGTAATTAGATACTTTTTAAATTTTGGTTGGTTTTGTAATGAATAATTTAATCACAGTGGATGTAAATATTTAAATTTTAGCAAACAAAATACACCTACAACACCGAATGGGACAAATGGTACACCTAATCCGAGTACGCCTACAACCCCGGCTCCTAGTACATCGTCCGCGGAAGTGAAAGTCGAGGAAGAGAAACCTACACCAGACTTCTTAGATAGCATAAACAAGACTGAAGAAAAGTCTAAGATCGGATTTCCAACATCACAAATGACCAACCTAAATGTCGGAGATTACAGAACTCTCGTTAAGACACTGGTCTGCGGTGTTAAAACTATCACATGGGGCTGTGCTTCGTGTAAAGTAGGTGTCGTTTGATTTTTTGCACTTTACATAATACCTATAACAATTGTATGTAGCTATAAAAGGATATAGATTAAAACATTCAATATATTTTGTGTATATTTAATATATTTTGTGATCTGTACAGACAACAACCAACACGGAGGGTACAGCAACAACGACTATAACTGGTCAGAAGCAGTTCAGTGCGCGGGAGACGTTGGTATTCATCAGGCTGGTGCGATGGGGCTTGCAGTCGCTGGACATCTACACGCTGGCGGCGCCTCGAGCACCCGCACAGCCGCCCGCACAACCACACGTACGCTCCAAAGAAGAGAAGGAAGTTCTGGAACACTTCAGTGGGGTTGTAAGTACCTTATGACTTGATATTTTGTAATATAAACTGGATCCTTATAAAGTAGGAAGTGGCTAAAGTAAGTTGGCTTAAAAATCTAAGAAAAAATTACAAAATCACAACAGAACGTTTTGACTAATGAATGAATTTAAAAATCTGATTTAAAATTATTTAGTTTTTACTACCTATTTTTTGTTTTCAGTTCTCCATGATGAACCCGCAAACGTTTCAAGAAATTTTCACGGCGACGATATCTCATATGGTTGAAAGAATTAATAAAAACCCTACTTTGCAAATTATTGCAAACACATTTTTATCCAATCCGGCAACATCTCCAATATTCGCTACGGTGCTTGTAGAATATCTGTTAAAGAGAATGGAAGAAATGGGTACTAATATAGAGAGATCGAATTTATATCTGAGACTTTTTAAGCTTGTTTTTGGTTCGGTGAGCTTGTTTCCGACTGAAAATGAACAAATGCTCCGCCCTCATTTACACAGCATAGTTAACAAAGCCATGGACTATGCGATGACAGCGAAAGAACCTTACAATTATTTCTTGCTTTTAAGAGCATTATTCCGTTCCATCGGTGGTGGTAGTCATGACTTGCTGTATCAAGAATTCTTGCCATTGTTACCTAATTTGCTGGAAGGTTTGAACCGTCTACAGAGTGGTCTTCATAAACAACATATGAAAGATCTTTTTGTTGAGTTGTGCTTGACTGTGCCTGTGAGACTTAGCAGTCTTTTGCCTTATTTGCCAATGTTGATGGATCCTTTGGTATCTGCTCTAAATGGATCTCACACCTTAATTTCACAAGGTTTGCGAACCTTGGAATTATGTGTGGATAACTTACAACCTGACTTTTTGTATGAGCATATCCAACCCGTTAGAGCAGATCTAATGCAAGCGCTTTGGAGGACGCTGCAGAATAATGAAGTTGCGCGAATAGCATTCAGAGTACTAGGAAAGTTTGGAGGAGGGAATAGAAAAATGATGATTGAACCACAGAGGCTAGAGTACCGCGAAACCGACGCCCCTCCGCCTGCCGTCCAAGCATATTTCCAAGATCAACCAAAACCCATAGACTTCGAGGTAGATAAAGTTATAGAGACCGCATTTTCCGCGCTCAAGTCTAGCACAACAGATCCTTTTTACCGCCGTCAATGTTGGGAGGTCCTTCGTTGCTATTTGGCTGCTTCCTTAAATCTTGACGACGACAAGGCAACTCTTCAAAAACTGTTCAATCACCCTAGTTTCCTGGAAGGAAAGATACCAGCACAAAACGGACCTTACTATAAATGTAGCAACAGTATTGTTCGTAACACTCATCGTACTGCTCTTACGGGAATGTTTGTTGCCGCAGCTATTAAGGAATTACGACATCATGTTCTCCCTACGATGGTGTCTCTTGTTCGTCATTACACACTAGTCGCTATCGCCCAAGAAGCAGGACCTTTTGCTGGTTCAGGCGGACCTAAAGAAGGCCTCGATGCATTAGTTTTAGTAGACGCTATTGCGGTAGTAATGGGCCATGAAGAGAAGGAACTATGTAAGCCAGGTCATTTGGCTTTAGTGCTAATGATCGAAACAGCTGCTACAGTTTTGGGAAGCAAAGAGCGCGCTTGTCGATTGCCATTAATGGAATACTTAGCAGAGCGTATGTCTGCGCTATGTTATGAAAGAGCATGGTATGAGAAGCTAGGCGGATGTATTGCTGTTAAATTCATGTTTGAGAAAATGGCTCCGGAATGGGTATACAAGCACGTGTTCACCTTTTTGAAGGCAGTATTATTCGTTATGATGGATCTCACCGGTGAAGTATCTTCGGGTGCCATCGATATGGCCACTGTTAACCTGGAGCGTTTGGTCCGTGTTTGTGTGACCGGCCCGGGCGGGCAAGGCGTTGAACCGGAAGGGGAAGTAGCAGCAGCTAAAGCACGCGCTCTACACGATGTCTTACAGGAACTTGTCTTACAAGTCACGAGTCCACATCTTCTTGTTAGGCAACAGGTAAGTTACCTTAATAAACAATAAGCTTAATAAATCATTTCCTTTATTTAAATTTAATATTATTTTAGGCGATGAAATCTTTGGAGTTAATTGCGGAATTGCAAAATAAAACGGTCACTGAAGTAATGGATCCACACAGAGAGGTGTTGGCAGACATTATACCACCTAAAAAACATTTACTTCGTCATCAACCAGCTAATGCTCAAATGGGACTTATGGACGGGACCACATTCTGTACGACACTTAAACCGAGACTTTTCACTATAGGTATGTCAAATTTTAACAAAATATAATCAGTAAATCAATTAATCGATGAAGTAAATTGGCCATATGAACGCATGCCATTATTTCAAGACACAATTTTTTCTTTAAGTAACAGTAGAGACTAATGAAATATTCGAATGATAGAAATACTAAGTTATTTCACACGTTATTTGATAATGTAATAGAATTATATTACAAGCACATCAGGACCTATAATAATTAATACATTTTAATTTTTGTCACAGATTTGAATATTAACGAACACAAAGTATTCTTTCGTGAACTATTATCTCTGTGTGAGGCTGAGGACGCTATGTTAGGCAAGCTGCCATGCTATAAAGGCGTCAACCTTGTGCCTCTACGGGCCTCCGCTTTACGAGCACTTGCCGCCTGCCATTATATACAGGAGAAGCATTGCCGGGAAAAGATATTCCAGGTGCTCTATAAGAGTCTAGAGAAAAACGACCAGGAATTACAACAGGTTAGTCAAAACATGTTCTTGTGTACGAAATATATTTCTTGAATATCCAAGACACACTATAATCGTGTAATATTTGTACCTGTATATGACAACATTTTTGAAACGAATGGTACAAAATGTACATAATAATACAAATAATATTAAGGCTTATATCACATTGAAATGTAATTTAATGAAGTACCAACTTTTATTTAAACAACGAATGTTGTCATATTTCATGACATTCATATGTAAGTTATCGTAGTACCAATTTGTTAATACTAATGTGGTGATATTTCAGGCGGGATTCGAGTGTATGCAGAAATTTCTATCAGGCTTCCAAATTGATATGGAGATGGTGCATCCTGTGATGCGACCCTTGCTACTTACTTTGGGCGACCATCGGAACCTTAGTGTCAACGGAGCTAAACGATTATCTTTTCTGACCCAACTCTTCCCCTCTACCTTTAGTGAGAAGCTATGCGAGCAATTACTGCAGTTATTGAAAAAACTCCTTGATTACTCAATCCAAACAAACAGAGGTCTGTATAATCTTCATATGTTATCAATAACATAAGTGTCTCTATTTATAGAAGTGTTATTTCTCAGGGGGCAATTTCTTACAAAGTGTATCAAAGAATATGGAAAATGAACAGAAAATTATAATACTGATTGGCATTTTCCACCAAATCCCCGCTGCTTCACCACGATTCATCGACGTGCTGTGTCGTCTTATCTTCCACACGGAGAAGTCGCTTATGATAGAAGCCGGTTCTCCCTTTAGAGAGCCACTTGTAAAATTTTTGCTGCGGTATGTCAGATATTTAATATATATTTTGTCAAATCCATAATTTTTAGTATGGCAATACATTTTGAACAACCCTGTAGATTCTTACGAACTGTAACTAACTGTATTTATTATTTTAGGTATCCCAAAGAGACTTTGGACTTTATAATGAGTGACAACAACATTAAAGACCAGCAATGGAGTCGTTTCCTAGTGTTTTTAGTGAAGCATTCAGAAGCGGGTCCCGCGTTCAGGGAAGCTCTGCATACTACGAAAAAGGCTAGACTAATGCAATTATTAGCAGCTAACAGCGGCACGGCAGCTATACCACAAGCTGATAAAGCTGAAATGCAGTTCCAAGCTGTTAGAGTTATATCACTTCTGATAAAGTATGACGATCAATGGCTGTCAACACAACACGATCTCATTGAGCTTTTAAAAAGAATTTGGTGCAGCGATCAGTATCATGTAAGTTTACAATAATCTTACGTTATTAATAAAGTTAATAGTTTACAAATAATAATGTATTTTTTCGTTTACAGGAAGTACATAAGAAAGTTGAAAATGTCGACTGCACCCACTGGAAGGAACCAAAACTTATTGTTAAAATATTATTACACTACTTTTGTCATCATCCGTCCAATATTGATCTATTGTTCCAATTGTTGCGAGCTTTGTGTGATAGATTTATACCGGATTTCCAAGTACGTTACAGATTATTTCTTTGTTTATATTCTATTTATATCAAAATGTTATTTAAAAAGCATTATTTATTTCTTTGAGATATATAACTATTTTAAAAATAAATAACAAAATAGTATATTTATATATGAGTTCCATTCAAATCACTGTTTTGTTATGATCACATTATTCTGTGTTTGCAGTTCCTACGAGATTTCTTAGAGAACACAGTGGCACAGAATTACACGGTGGAATGGAAGCGATCAGCGTTCTTCCGTTTTGTGGAACATTTCGCTAGCGACGCCATGTCGCAGGAGTTGAAGGCTAAGGTTCTACAAATGATTCTAATACCGTGCTTCGCTGTTAGCTTCGACAAAGGCCAGAAGATTGTAGGCGGCCCACCAGCGCCCTATCAGGACAATCCAGATAATGTCGTCTCGGTATTCATTAATAATGTGAGTTGATATGTTATTTTCATTGGCTTAATTGACAACATTTCATAAAAAAAAATTCTATAGTCATGGATTTTCAATATTTTTTTCAAATTACATCCTAGTATTTCTTTTTGGTAATTAAAAATTCTCTCTTATATTTAACAAGTTTGGTAATTGCTTTTTTTATCATTTTCAAAATGTGATTTTAAAAAAACAACATAATATATCTAATTATTCGAGAAAAATGAGACAGTTAATTTTCATTTAATTAAAAAATAATGATTACAATATATAAGACATGAATATCTTCAAGCAGGTAATCGACCCCGAGAATCCGTTCGCGTGTTCGGACGCAGTTCGTATTTCGCTTCTTCAGTTCGCTTGTCTTCTGCTGGAGCAGGCGTCCCCCCACATACACGACGCCAACAATAAGAAGCAAGGCAACAAGCTGAGGAGACTCATGACCTTCGCCTGGCCGTGTCTACTGGCCAAGAACTACGTGGATCCCGCTACCAGGTACATAAACTGACAATACTTATAATAATAATCATTATATGGAAATTAGTAACTAACAATTATCCAAAACTATTCACAACATGTAAGGCAGACGGCTAAAGCTGGGAAATTGTCAGGTAGAAGAAGAAGGGAAACTTAACAAATCTGTTTGTTTCAGATATCACGGCCACCTGTTGTTAAGTCACATTATTGCTAAATTCGCGATACACAAAAGGATTGTTTTGCAAGGTACTGCTGTTAATCTTTACTTGAAGTTCGCAGTATACGTTGATATATTCAGTGTAAGTAATATAAAATTTGTTTAGTTTTTCATAGTCTCCTCAAAGCGCACGCGGTTGAAGCGCGGGCGGTGGTCCGCGCTGCTCTGGAGATCCTCACTCCAGCCATGCCTCAACGGATGGAGGACGGCAACACGATGCTCACACACTGGACCAAGAAGATCATAGTAGAAGACGGACATTCAGTGCAACAGCTGTTCCACATTCTGCAACTCGTTGTGCGCCATTATAAGGTATATATTTTTTTTGTAAAGAGAACATATGTAAATTAGTTTAATTTTTCTTTTTCACAAAAACTTGATACTTCGATATTTTATCAAAGATCGACCTTTAAATTAAACAGTCTTCAACGATAACAATTACAATACTTTGCGTTTTAGATAATTGTATCAAGTATATTATTTTTATTAAAAAAAGCTATAACCTCTGCGTAAGTGATTCGATATATGTCTGTTTTATACAACGGATAATACATTATATTATATAATTATAATTAACTTCAAATGATCTGCCTGCAGGTGTATTACCCAGTGAGGCATGCTCTGGTAGGTCACATGGTAGCGGCCATGCAGCGGTTGGGATTCTCAGCGACCGCCTCGCTCGAGCACCGCCGTCTCGCTGTAGATCTGGCCGAGGTTGCTCTGAAGTGGGACCTTCAACGTATAAGGGATCACGCACCGCCAGACCACGTGGTAAGTCACTTTATACATAACTAGCTGCGCCCCGCGGTGTTACCCGCGGATTTCCGGGATTTTCGGGATGTAAAGTAGCCTATGTGTTATTCCTGGACGTCAGTTTCCTGTATACAAATTTTTATCAAAATCGGTTCAGCCGTTTGAGCGTAAACAAGTAACAAACATACACACACACACTCACAAACTTTCGCAATTATAATATTAGTAGGATTGGTGTTCAGGGTATATCTCTAATTGTATATTGTGTAAAACATTTGTAATATTAGATATATGTATATTATAATACATGTAAAATTTTAAAGTTAGCCTTTTAACTGAAACTAATATTTTTCGGATATACTATGTACGCGACCTTATTTTTGATAACAACACGGGTTGACGAGATGTGATCACGTTTGCGTGATCAGCGTTGCTGAAAAGTAGCCGAAACGTCGGGAGTAGTAGTATTTATCAAATATTACGTCGCGTAGTATATCTGAAAAATATTAGTTTAAACGAATAAGACTCGCAAAAATCTTTGACCACATTAAAATAAGCCTGTAATAATGGCTAATAATACATTTTTAAGAGAGTGATCCTATTTTTAGTATTTTGTTCATAAGTAAATGTTTGTTAATATATTAGGTCGCGACGTCCCCTAGTGGGGCCATGAAGCGCGTCTCGTCTGATGAGAGCGGTAACGAGGCCCGCAAAGCTCTGAACACAGGCTGGGCCAGTCCACAGGCGAGCGTGGCGCGGCTCGAGCCCGACGCAGCGAAACCGCTCGACAGACAACACGTTGATGTAGTCGTCAATTTGCTGCTGAGGCTCGCTTGTCAGGTTAGCATTGTATGTTATTTTTTTATTCATCTATTTTACTAAGCCGATCTAAAGTTAATTACATCGGAAAATGCTCTGTAAAAATATTTTAGTACTTACAATTCGCATACATGTTATGAATAATTCTTAATGTAAGGGGCCGTTCTAGTATTACGTAAGCAGATTTATTAAAATTATTTACCCCTCCATCCCCCTTGTCAGCAAAAGTAAGCAAAGCTCTTACCCCCTCCCCCCATGCTTACGTAAACATTTTCAATTACTATATATATTTTTTAATACAAGTCCAGAAAAAAGTTATAATTGTATTTTTTTGTGGATCTACTCGATGTGACGATTAAAAATTAATAACTACCGATGACGTAATCGATACCTAGACTCCCCTACTCCCCATGTCATCCAAAATGAGAAAAGCAAAACCCCCCCCGCTCCTCCATAGTGCTTACGTAATACTTGAACGGCCCCTAACTTAAAAAAAAACTATGGAATATATAGTTTACTATAACCATGTATTTAAAACGGTACATATAACAATTTCTTTTATGGCGTTTATCTGTTGCTTCCGGCTAATTTCTGACACATCTGGACTTTTTGTAACTCTGTTTTCACAAAAAATTTACGTACTTAAATACATTTTATCCTAATTCATGACAGATTATTTGAGATTTTATTAATATTAAAAAACTTCACAGAAGTTGTCTCGGTCAAAGCTAGGCGTTATCGATATCCAAGAAGATATTTTTTCGTTAAACAATTTAAATAATGATGTTTGTATGTGTAGGTGAACGAAGGTGGAGTGACTGGTGCCAGTGCGGCGGGTGCAGCGGGCGCGGGTGGCGCGGGAGGCTCTCCAGGCGAGCAGCTCTCACGACGCTGCGTACTACTGCTGCGAGCTGCGCTTAAACCGGACGTGTGGCCACACCTCTGCGAACCCAAACTAGCCTGGCTGGATAAAGTATGTGATATTATGATAAAATTTAATAACACTATATATTTTATTTCTATGTATTTAATAGTATAGAATATTTTTTCCCCCATACAATAGATTTCGCGGGTAGACGTTGAAATAGATAGACATACATTTCGAAGCTCTTCTTTTATTATATTTTATAATTACAAAAGTACTTATGTTTTAAAACTTATATTACCTTTGTATAAGTGGGCTATCACTACACTCACACACAAGTTTTCAACACTAAAAAATGGACACTCCTGTTGAACAGCTGGTCAAAGGTATGGAGGAACTTTCTTCAGTGTTTAGCCAGAGGATGGGTGAGTTTGAAAAGAACTTAATGCCAGCCACCGCCTCTGCTCCTACAAACCCAACAATCAAGTCCTTGTCTGCCGAGTTCTATGCATTTAAGTCCCTTGTATGGAAATCGCTGGGACTACTGAAAGCCCAAATAGAGCTTGTCGCACAGGGGTTGGATCGGCTGGAGACTCATAGTCGCAGGAAGGTTCTCCTCTTCCACGGTGTTAAAGAGGAACAAGGTGAAGACGTCCTGAAGAAAACACTCGCCGTATTAACCGGCCATTTGAAGATGTCTGATGCTACATCTGAAGTAATTGACTCCTGTCATCGCTTGGGTGTAAAGAGGGATGCATCTCGGCCTATATTGGTTCGATTCGCCTCCGTACGCTTTCGTTCCAGAGTATGGAATGCCAAGTCGGCACTCAGGGGTTCTAAAATAACCCTCTCAGAATTCCTGACAAAGGCCCGTCAAAGTGTCTTCATAGAAGCTCGCAAACACTTTGGGATGAAGAAGTGCTGGTCGGCTGAAGGCGAAATTGTCATTCTTCTTCCTGACAACTCTCGTAAGAAGATTTCTGCATTGTCCGAGCTTAAGCAATTAGTCGCTCAGTATCCAAAGAGCAACAAGTGAACACCGGTACTTTGTAGGTTACATATCAATTTGGTCGGTTTATATCACGATGATATTGACACTTGCAATGCAGGGTATAGTTAATTTTCTTTTTACTTGTTTAACTCCTATTTTTTAACTATTTTACTTTGTAAATGAATTTTATAATTTTATTTTTCTACCCCTGTCATAATGGTTAAAGTGATAAGTGACAACTGACAAGTGACAACTAATGTTCACTGTCAGACCACATTGTTTTTAACTCTGGGTTCGAGTCTTTTGAGCCGTAGAAATACTTTTGACTTTTTATTTTTTGTTTCTTTAATAGTTTCTATTTGTATATCTTTATTTTAATTTACTTTTAATTTTTAATTGTTAACAATACTTTTTATTGTTGGTTTTCTATTGTGTTCATTTTTAAAGTGTAAATCTCATTTTACAGTCAACTTATGCCTGAGGTGTGTGTTTCAAGTTAGTTGTTATATTTTATATATTTGTTTAATTTATTTATTTTTAGTATTTAGTATTTATTTTCTATTATAATATATATTTTTATTTTAATGATTTTAGATGAAGAATATTTTTCTTGCTCGTCAGATGAGTTTATGAGTATCTCTAGTAGCAGCAACACCTCGACTTCAGACTCAGAACCACTTGAAGTCAAGTTGCCGAAAATATTTAATAATTCGAATCTCCTTTCCTTGGTGCATATTAACGCGCAGAGCTTAGTTGCTCACTACTCCGATCTTCTCACATCCTTTAGCACCGGCGTGGTTGACGGAATTCTGGTGTCTGAAACCTGGTTAAAACCGTCAATTTCATCCACCAGTTGTGCTCTGCCAGGCTACCAGCTCTTCCGTAACGACCGCACTGATCAGGGTGGGGGTGGCGTTGGTATTTACCTTCGCAGTGACATTCCTGCCCGAGTAGTTTCTCTTTCCTCCTCACAAATAAATGGATTTCTAGAATATCTTTTCCTGGAGATAGTTACACACCAAAAGAAGATCCTGCTGGGTGTATTATATAGTCCAAATGATAAAATAAATTATTTTGACACATTAGAAGGTGTTCTGGAAAATCTTGTCCCAATGTACGACCATATTATATGCATGGGTGACTTAAACACCTGTTTATTAAAGAACGACACTAGGGCACATAAATTAAATATGATTACTTCATCACTTAATTTAAACATTCTCCCTATGTCCTCTGCGACACACTATTTTCCGAACAGTAGACCAACCCTAATAGATGTAATTGCTGTCTCTAACCCTAATTTTGTTTCCTCCCACGGTCAAATGACTGCTCCATTCTCATACCATGACTTAATTTTCCTCACTTACAATGTGCGTCCTAAAAAGGTTAGAGGCAAAATTTGTCTTCTACGCGATTTTAAGCATATGGACCTGGATCGTTTGAGAGAGGACGTGAAAAGTATTGACTGGTCGTCACTATACTCAGCTAATGATATTAATGCCATGGTTGAACTACTAACTACTGAGCTGATTAAATTATTTGATAGACATGCACCCGCTCGACCAGTCCGGATGAAACACGCACCTGCTCCCTGGTTAACGCCAGTGATCAGAAGAACTATGGCTAAACGTGACAGAGCAAAGTCTAGAAACAAAAAAAAACTACCATCTCAGGACAACCTTGACGAATACAAAAAACTTCGTAACATCTGCAACAGAATGTGTAGGGACGCTAAACGCCGCTATATTCATAGTAGACTTCAGAATGCTTCCCAAGCGCAAGTTTGGGGATTCTTACGGTCATTAGGTGTGGGCAAAACCACGGATAGCTTTCAAGCTACCGTGGACCTCAATGAACTAAATCAGCATTTTATCATGCCACCTATAACATTAGATCCTGACACTAAATCTGCTACACTCTCTTATTTATCTAATCTTGTCCCACCAGGCCTGCCCCCTTTCACTTTTGAACCAGTCTCGGAGGATACTGTTAGGAGGAATGTCCAATCTATCTCCACAAAAGCCATCGGTAGCGATAATCTCAGCCTGGACATGATACTTCCTGTGCTGGAGGATGTTGCACCTGTGATCACTCACATTATTAATTTTTCACTTTCGTGCAATATCTTCCCAACACTTTGGAAGAACGCCTACGTCATTCCGCTACCGAAGTCCCCTAATCCTTCCTCTCTTTCTCACTTTCGTCCCATATCGATACTGCCTATCCTTTCAAAAGTCCTTGAGTCTGTGGCTCATAAACAACTCTACTCCTACCTTACCACCAACAACCTCCTGTGTCCTTTCCAATCCGGTTTCCGTCCCTCTCACAGCACTGTTGGAGCACTGCTGAATATAACTGAGGACATTCGGTATGCTATGGATACCACCAAAGTTACTGTAATTGTTCTGTTAGACTTCAGCAGTGCTTTTAACTCTGTAGATTTCGACATTCTTCTTGGTACCCTTCGAGCGGTTAATATCTCTTCCTCTGCCATTGATTGGTTTCACTCTTATCTTTTCGGGCGCCGGCAGTGCGTGAAAACTGTAGATTCATCATCTGATTGGTCTAACTTATCTGCCGGTGTTCCTCAAGGCGGTGTACTCTCTCCACTTCTCTTTTCTGTTTTCATTAACAATATTTCCCGTGTCATTTCTTCTCCCTTTCATCTGTATGCAGATGACTTACAGTTGTATCGTCATTGTCAGTTGAGTGAGTTGTCTGAGACTGTTGACAGATTAAACGAAGACCTTTCGGCTGTTCAGCTATGGGCCAAGTCTTTTGGTCTACTGGTGAACCCTGCCAAATCTCAAGCAATGATTATAGGTAGCAGCAGGCTAAGAAGTAAAATTGACTGGCCTTCTGTGCCCTATATAAAGTATGCTGGGGTTCCAATAGCCTATCGTGATAGTGTAAAAAACTTGGGCTTGATCATTGACTGCAACATGTCTTGGACTTCTCATCTCAACGATGTTAGTAAGCGTATGCATTTCACGTTTCACTCTCTCAAACGTCTCCAATACTTTCTCCCTTTCAACACCAAAATTATGCTCGCTCAATCTCTTCTTCTCCCTATTCTCGACTACGCTGATGTTTGCTTTCTGGATGTGACAGAAGAGCAGCTTAATAAGTTAGAGCGCTTACAAAATCTAGCTATTCGTTTTATTTTCGGGCTACGTAAGTTCGACCATGTTTCCCTCTTCCGCGCTCAACTTAAATGGCTGCCTATTCGATTTCGCCGTGATATGCACATCCTGTCGGTCCTATTCAATATTCTTACAAACCCTAATACTCCTGAATACCTCAGCTCCCGCCTTAACCTGCTTCCTCCTTCGACCCGCTCCAGACGTTCTTGCGTCACTACGATGCTTGACGTGCCTCGGAGTAACAGTAAATTTCGACTTCGGTCGTTCGCAGTACGAGCTCCGCTACTATGGAACAAGCTTCCTAAATCCATACAGGACAGTGCTACTATTGGTATGTTTAAAAAACGCTTAAGACAGCATTTCCTGGCCCAAATTTATCCGTATTCATAAACTGTATATGTATGTATTCATATATGTATTTATGTATTACATTGTTTTGTACGTATATATGTATATGTTGATATGTATTTATTTATGTATATAATATGTGTATGTATATTTATTTATATAACTATTATTTTATAATGTATACAACTATATAACAAAAAGTCTGCACTGAATCGCCCGCTGTATGACTGATATCACTCACCTCCATAGGTTGACTGGAAGAGATCTCTTTTAGAGATAAGTCCGCCTTTTGTGTATGTTTTTTTTTCTATTATGTTTTTTTCTGTTTTGTTTTTTTTTTTTGTGCAATAAAGGATATATATATAGTACTTTTAATATGTGTCATACTTTTAGTATGTGTCAGTGGTGGCTCAGTGGTTAAAGGGCCCGCCTCTCGTCGCAAAGGGCGCGGGTTCGATCCTGACCCGGGCAAGTACCAATGTGATTTTTCGGAATCATATGTACTTTCTAAGAGTATTTAGACATCACTGATTAATGTTGATTCCCAAAAGAGGGTCGATGTCAGGCAGGCGGCCGGTCGTAAAAACATATAGCCAAAAAACTATTCATAACATGTAAGGCAGACCCTGGCTATAGCTGGGAAATTGCCAGGTAGAAGACAATAGTACTTTTAAATCTCGAACATAGTTAATTGATAATGATAATTGTATAGGTATTTTCAACGGCGGACACGAATGCAGCTGCTTGTGCTAACGCGTGCACGGCTCTTGAACTGTTAGTGTTCCTCCTGGGTGTGCTCCGTCGAGAGCAGATCCTCGCCGCACTGAAACCTCTACAACGCGGCCTGGCGGCGTGCGTCGCCTCTACTAATACGAAGATAGTGCGCCTCACACACAATCTACTCGCTAAACTCACTGCGCTGTTCCCAACTGAACCTTCTGGGGCCGCTCAAGCGTCAAAGGTGACTAATTGTACAAATGTAAGGAATATACACCATATTAACACACCTAGGACGCCTTTTAATATTAAATGTATCATTTCAGTATGAAGAGTTAGAAACGTTATACGCCAGTGTGAGCAAATACGCGTTTGAAGGTCTGGCCGCGTATGAGAAGTCTGCCGGCGCTACTGGTGCGACCGCAAGTGGAGCTGCGAGTGGGGCAGCCGCTTTGTTAGGACCTCTCATGATGTTGAAGGCCTGCTGTGCGTCTAGTCCGGGATACGTGGACCGATTGCTGTTACCTCTCATGAGAGTTCTACAGAGAATGGCTAGAGACCACGTCGCTCCTAATCCTGATGCAGCAACGTCAGATCTACTCGTACGTTAATATATGAAGAGAATATCTTAGGATATTTCTAAATATGGTACATATTTTGAATTAAAATTATTGGTATGATGGTATTTAAATGGTTTTTTTTCAGATATTGGCACTTGATCTACTCAAAGCTAGGGTGTCTGTAATGCCGGTTGAAACGAGGAAAACCTTTATCGGTACAATACTAGTTGGTCTCATTGAAAAAACTAATGATGCTAAGGTAAGGCCAGTTCTATATGAACCGTAATGAAAACATGCTACCAAAAATGTATTTTGTGGTCATAAGTTATTTTTTTTTTCTTGATAACTAATACATATATACATTTCTAGGTAATGAAAGCCATTACCCGTATGGTTGAAGAATGGGTGAAATGGAAGGGCACGGGAGCTGGCGCTGCTCCGTCGTTGAGAGAAAAGTCTATACTGCTAGTGAAGCTCATGCAATACGTCGAGAAGCGCTTTCCCGACGACCTAGAATTGAACGCACATTTTCTGGATCTCATTAACTATGTTTATCGGTATGTTACTATTTATATGAAATAACAATATTTAGAACATAATATTGTTCTGTGTGTAATTTATATTTTTTATTACAGGGATGAGCACCTAAAAATGACAGAATTGTCGATGAAGTTAGAACCGGCATTCTTGGCCGGGCTTCGATGCCCACAACCACATATACGGGCTAAGTTCTTTGAAGTGTATGACGGTAGCGTACGGAAAAGGGTGTTCGACCGTCTGCTTTACATTATATGTTCTCAAAACTGGGAACACATTGGACAACATTTTTGGATTAAACAGTGCCTTGAGTTACTACTTGTTACATGTGTTTCTAGTGAGTAAAAACACGGATTTAATATATTTAATAACTAATAAGTTACTTGAAATTCATGGTAAATAACATATTTTTAATTGATAGGCACACAAATAAGATTGTCCAATTCAAAATATCTGCTGCCAAACATAACCGCCGTGATCAACTGGGCGGATAGTGAAGAACGAAAATCATTCGTAATATTCAGTAGCGTGAAAGAGGAATCAGTAGATGGATTCAGTGATTCACTCGATCCTGACAAGGAAGACGTGTTGGATATGGATTTAGACTCGAGTTCTAATACAAAAGATGATTTGACCAAAAACGTTCCGAACAGGTAATGTTTTCAAACAGGTAATCACACAAATCTTTAACATAATCCAGCCATTCCCAAATGATGACACCCTCAGAAAAATTAGGTGTCTTGTAGACGTCGCGGTGGGGATTTGTTATTTCATGTAGCTGGGATTTTAGAGGTTTTTCAGTAGGTGAAAAATTAGGGCCGCTAAAAAATTATAAACCCCAAAGTAGGTAGTAGATAAAATAAGTGTGAAAACCTCTGCCTTAGTCGATCGAAACGATTAATAATTAAACTATTATATCAGATTATACATATGATGGTAAATTCATCAAACAAATGAATTGCAGGCAACGCGCCCTGAATCAGATAGTTGGGAAGCAGTGTGAGTTCGTTGAGTTGGCTCGTCGTGTGAGGACGGAGCAGCTCGTGACCGCGGCGGCTCAGCTCGCTCATATGGACGACTCACTGGCTCATCATACATGGCTCACATTGTTTCCGGCGCTGTGGGCGGCCTTAGACGACAGGCAGCTTGCGGTATGTATTACTCCTATCTATCTAATATATAAAATTCTCGTGTCACAGTTTTCGTGCCCATACTCCTCCGAAACAACCTGACCGATTTTGATGAAATTTTTTGTGCTTATTCGGTAGCTATGAGAATCGGCCAACATCTATTTTTCATCCCCCTAAATGTTAGGGGTAGTCCACCCCTAAATTTTTATTTTTTATTTTTTAGACAAAATTTTTAATTACTATTTTTTTATGATACAACGTACAAAAATACATACAATCCTAAATTTTCACCCTTCTACGATCAACCCTTATTTTTTAATAGCTATTTTAGTAATTTAATCATTTTTCATCTCCGGTCGATAACTGATCAATCGTCATTTAATAAGTTATCCCCGCCAGGTGTCACTTCTGACCCAGTAAACAGCACGGAGTAGGGATGAGAACGAAGCCGGTCTTCTGTTTCTCTCACACAATTAGACTTCTCTCACTCCCTACACAGTTGTCGGCCATCGTTATTGTTTGTGCATCAAGTGTAGTAGTAACGTTGACAATTATTATTTTGCTAGCTCAGTGTAACTCTCATATTAACTATTAATCATTCCTAATCACTTCAAAACACGGAGATTTATGGCTTTAATAGGTAAACTCCAAAAATATAAATAAAAAAACGTAACAGATATTTCTTGATTATAGGGCGAAACGAAGTTCGCCGGGTCTTCTAGTGTATATATATATATATATATATATATAATTCTTCTGTGAGTGTGTATATCACTGAACTTCTCTCAAACGATTGGACCGATTTTGATGAAATTTTTTGTGTGTGATCAAGGGGATCTGGGAATGGTGTAGATTCACAATTTTGTCCGCCGGACAATGTTTTTTTTAATTAATTTTTAATTTATTAGTAGGTAGTTGTTGATACAAACGTTTTTTTTTATATTAGATTTGACAACTAACTAATATGTCAATCATTCTGTCGCACTTCAAAACACGGAGATTTATGGCTCTAATAGGTAAACTCCAAAAATATAAATAAAAAACGTAACAGATATTTCTTGATTATAGGGCAATACGAAGTTCGCATGGTCTTCTAGTATGATATAAGAACATACACGAATACTTACTTATATTATATGAAAGAAAGACTTTAAGTATTATATGAAAGGAATTGCATAGCCAATTTTTTTCCTTTAAAGATCTACAGAATATTTTTTATTTCTAATATTTAAATGCAGCTTTAACACCTAACCATCTATAAATTAAAACAAATTGAATTGAGTATAAAACTAGTTTGGAAGTTATAATTCAAGTATTTATATTATTTTTCAGACAATCATGAATGAAATAGTACCATTTATAATATCGGGAGTACATGTTATTCAAAGAGACCAACCATTGAGCGCGCTCAACACATTCATTGAAGCACTCGCGAGATGCAATCCTCCAATCTCAATAAAGCCGTAAGTATCCAAATCCAGGAAATTTCTTATAGAAATAAGCCCGCCATTGTGAACAATAATTCTGTTTGTAAAATAACCATGTAAATTTTTACAGTGCAATAAAGAGTATTTTTCGTACATTATGACATATCTTTAAGAATAGGCTTTTTATATTTTGAAATACATTATAATTTTTGACTATTTGTACAGACCGATGATGAAATATCTCGGAAAGACACACAATCTGTGGCACAGAATGACATTGAATTTGGAACAGATGGCCATTGATCAAGCTAGTGGTCGCGCGAATCGCGAAGCGTTGGACATTTTTGATTATGACGTTGAAAGTACAACACCCACCGTGAGTGATACAGTAATGTTTAAAATAAAGCAAGCGCTCAATAAATAACTAATCTTTATTACGTAACTTCACAGGAAGTTCTAGACTCTTTGAGTGACATGTACGAACTATTACAAGAAGAGGACATGTGGTCTGGTTTGTGGCAAAAACACGCGCGGTACAGAGAGACGAATGTAGCTATAGCCTATGAACAGCAGGGCTTCTTCGAGCAGGCGCAGGTAGATACATTAATGATTTATAGTGATCAAACTGATATAAGTCTTTAATACTAACAGTAATTTTGGATCCAGGCCGCGTACGACGTCGCTATGGCTAAACTAAAACAAGAATATTCAGCAAATCCGTCGTCTTATAATATGCACAAGGAATGTACTCTATGGACTCAACATTGGATCAAATGTGCCAAAGAGCTTAACCAGTGGGACTCGTTGCTGGAACTCGGTTTGACCAGAAACGTTCGTGATCCATTCCTAATTTTGGAGAGTTCATGGAGAAATCCAAATTGGCCGACAATGAAGGACGCTCTCGCAGAAGTCGAGTATAATTGTCCAAAGGAATTAGGTAAAATAACCATTTTCTAGTATGAAAAAATCTTTTTTGATTTTTTTTTAAATAACATAAAACTCTCTTAGTAATTCTATGATTGTTTTAATATTTCTGTATATACATTAAATATAGTTGTGCTAAATATGATAATCAGTATTAAAGAATATATCTTCCAAAGCTCGATCTAATTGGTTGTCACTACTGATAAGTTGCTATTTACAATAGAAAAGATTTCAAATAAATAGTATGAATATACACTGTTGAAGCTCCTCTCCCTGCAACGCGATGGACTCGGCATCCGCACGGTGAATCCATCGAATGCTAGGAGGTTTCGTCTCTTTATGAAAACGTGATAAATATCTGTATGATGTGTGTGTATATCAGCGTGGCTGGTGAACCTGTACCGCGGCTACCTGTGTATCTGCGCGGGCGGCGAGCAGCAGCTGAGCGGCGTGGAGCGGCACGCGGAGGCGGCGGCGGCGCAGTGTCTGCGGGAGTGGCGCCGTCTGCCGCGGCTCGTTGCGCACGCGCACCTGCCGCTGCTGAGGGCCGCGCAGCAGCTCATGGAGCTCAGCGAGGCCGCGCAGATACATACAGTCAGTTTATTCATATTTATGATTGTTTATTATTCTATTATTGAAGATATTTAGTTTTCTTTAACCATTCTAACCGTATTGTCATTACCCAGTTTATTTTTAAAAGAGGTATCTCTAGAAATTTTTCCAATTTAGTTGTTTTCTTTTTTTTTAATTATCCGTGTACCTCTTTTCCTTCACAAAGCTGAGATTTTACGGATTTAATTATATAGATGCTCAAACTAAAAAAAAAAATAAGTTCGCTAGCTTCCTTTAACAGTTAAAAAAAAAGAATTAGGCACCGATTTTACATTTATTTGTATGAAAGGACACATATCTCTTCCAACATAAATTATACACTTATACATAGTTACATCAGTAATCTCAGAAAATCTCTAACAATGGATATTTAATATATAATGTAAATTCCTTGCACAGGGTCTCCTCCACAGTCGGCCAACGTCGCTACACGACATGAAGGCCATAGTGAAGACGTGGCGCAACCGCCTGCCCGTAGTGGCTGACCCGCTGTCTCACTGGGGCGCCATCTTTACTTGGCGACAACATCATTACCAGTTCATCGCCTCCCACTACGACTCACAGACAGACCACGCCTCAAACCATAGTATGCTAGGAGTACATGCCAGCGCTCAGGTAACACATTATATCTATATCCTGTATCATTGACTGAGCATTCTTTGAAATAATTTTAATACCGAATATTCTTACAGGCGATTATCCATTTCGCTAAAATAGCAAGGAAGCACAATTTATCTGGCGTCTGCCTTGATTCATTACACCGTATATACACAATCCCGAGCGTTCCAATAGTGGATTGCTTCCAGAAAATAAGACAACAAGTGAAATGTCACATTCAAATGTCCTGGACGGAGGGCAAAGACGAGTTACAGGAAGGATTGGATATGATAGAGTCTACAAACTTTAAATACTTCACCAAGGAAATGACGGCTGAGTTTTACGCATTTAAAGGACTGTTACTAGCCCAGTTAGGCCGTTCAGAGGATGCTAACAAAGCTTTCGCAGCGGCGGTACAGTTGCATGACACTCTAGTAAAAGCTTGGGCTCTGTGGGGAGATTATTTGGAACAGATTTTCATCAGAGATCCGAGGCAGACACAAGTAGGCGTCTCTGCTATGACATGCTTCTTACATGCTTGTAGACATCAGAATGAATCAAAATCAAGGAAATATTGTGCGAAGGTAATATACAATTCAAGATTAGAAATAAAATACATCAGTTCGATGTCTTCAATAAATTATTGTATTATTTTCATCAGGTATTATGGATGTTAAGTTTTGACGATGAAAAGAACAGTCTAGCGGAGGCACTGGATAAGTATTCAGTGGGTGTGCCGCCTGTGCAGTGGCTGCCATGGATACCACAATTGTTAGCTTGTCTTGTACAATATGACGGGAATGTTATATTGAACTTGTTGAGTCATGTAAGTTAAAAATATATGTTTGTAATCAATGACACTAATATCATATAATATATATTGTAATGGTTTCTTTATCAGGTGGGACGGCTCTATCCTCAAGCAGTGTACTTCCCCATACGCACTCTGTACTTAACTCTGAAGATCGAGCAACGTGAAAGACATAAGAGCGCCGAAAACCTCGCCGCTAACCAACCGGCCACCACTACAGCGAACACGGTTAACTTCTGTTATTACTGTTGATAAAATATATATTTATATACACAATATAAAAACATTTACGTTAGCATGCATTCCAAAAGTTATCTTGTGTTTATCATATCTATTCCTTCTATAGGGTGTAAAGACGGAAGGCGCGTCAACATCATCAGGGTCGAGCAGCGAGGCGGGGCCTATTAAGGCGACGCTGCCGATGTGGCGCTGCTCCAAGATCATGCAGCTTCAGAGGGAAATACATCCCACCGTACTGTCCTCACTAGAAGGCATCGTTGACCAGGTCACATTACATGCATTTTGACTCAACACTATTTAATGAACTATAGTATTCTTCATTTTATTTATTTGGTAATCCAACAGTTTTTATACATAAGTTTCTATATTAACACTTATATAACATAAAATTAAAACCAAAATAGGATTACATAGGTAACTTAAACATATTAATAACTAGAAGACGGTAGCATAAAAGTAAAACTTATACTAAAAAAGTAATACAAAGGTAAAACTGTTTACGGGTTAACGGGTGGAATCCAATAGGTGCGTGTTTGCATGTGTGTGTGTGTGTGTGTGTTATTATATATTTTTTTTCTTTTTTTAATTATAGCTTTTTTAAAAGCTAGTTTTGACATGCTGAACAGATCAAATTCTGAGTATTATGAATTATATGTGTGGACCATGCGATTAAGGACAGAGTTGTGTGCATAGTTAGTGTTTAGCTCAGGCGTGTGGAATAGTTTCTTTTAATGTTTCGTTCGGTTTGCTAAATTATTCTCGTCTAACAGATGGTGTGGTTCCGTGAGAACTGGTACGAGGAGGTGCTCCGCCAGCTTCGTGCCGGTTTGGCCAAATGCCACGTGGTGGCATTCCATCACCGCGCCGCCGTGGCCGTGGCCACCGTCACACCGCACACGCTCAATTTCATTAAGAAGGTGGTCTCTACCTTCGGCATAGGGATCGGCATCAGTGAGTATCGTTGTCGTAAGGTTCCTGCGATATGATATTAATTGTTTTTTATTTTCTGTAGTGACTGCAAGACGCATGTGTTATTATTATTTCTTCTACCTGTGGTTGGTTGGTGAAATGTTGCCTTGTTTGCTGCACTCTGTGATAAAACTCGAAATATGTTTTATATAAATAAAAGATATTGAAAAGAAAAGAGCTATCAACAAAAGAAACGGTTGTGAAAACGTTTGGCGTCCAACAGTGATGATGTATTGTATGATCAAAAAATGTCTAATAGTTTCGTCAAAATTGAAAATTCCGATGTATTTTATATCATATATTTTGCACCGCTTTTGCGTTGTTCTACACATTTGGAGGCCAATATGTAACTATAAATTGTAAAATAGGTAAGGTATTTTTATTATATTACAGAAATCGTTTAAAATTTTTCAGTCATTAAAATTTCATGAATAGATAAACATGCATTAAACTTAGATATGTACATACATTGATATCTAGAAAATTCAAAAAAAAACTTCATACATTTGAAAAATTCACAGTTGTGTATCACCTTGCATGGCTAATAACTTTTTTATATATTTTGTTTATTTAATTTTCATAATATTATTTTTCAGATCTTCCTTGGGTAAAATATTTTTCTTTATTTTATCTATGTTATTAAAAATTTGTAAATCCTTAGATAAGTGTCTATTAATTATTACGTATATTCATATAATAATCAAAAAAATTAATATTTCAAACTTATATCATAAAATGAAAGCATTTGAAGTAGTGATGAGTATTGAACGTATACACATATTGCACGATCACATAGTCACGGTAAAGCCAAGCGAATCACGTCCCAGCGAATATATGACGCAAATGCGATAGTCGGTTGACACACGCACTCATTTGTATGTCTACAGAGAGTGTTACAAGTATTGTAAGTGGTGCATTATCTTCAGCCGCCTCGGAGAGTCTGGCGCGGCGGGCGCAGGCCACGGTCCAGGACCCCGTGTTCCACAGGATGAAGACCCAGTTCACGGCGGACTTCGACTTCACGCAACCCAACGCCATGAAGCTGCAGAACCTCATACAGAAGTTGCGCAAGTGGGTCAAGATACTAGAGGCCAAGACGAAGGTGTTGCCCAAGTGAGTACACAAAAAAATGTTTAAAATCACCACAAGTCTCTTATATATATTGAAAGCAATTCTTAATATTCGTGTAAACAATTTTTCTATTAATGCTCATTTGCAGATCGTTCCTGATAGAAGAGAAGTGCAGATTCCTGTCCAACTTTAGTCTTAAAACGGCAGAAGTGGAGCTGCCAGGGGAATTCTTACTGCCGAAACATACTCACTACCACGTCAGAATCGCAAGATTTATGCCAAGAGTGGAAATAGTACAGAAACATAACACATCCGCTCGGAGATTGTATATACGTGGTCACAACGGAAAAATATATCCTTACTTGGTCGTCAACGACTCTGGCTTGGGAGACGCTAGGAGAGAGGAGCGTGTGCTCCAGTTGTTGAGGATGCTCAATCATTATCTCGGCAAACAGAAGGAAACGTCCAGAAGATTCCTTCACTTCACGGTACCCCGCGTCGTGTCCGTGTCGCCGCAGATGCGACTCGTAGAGGACAATCCTAGTTCGATATCACTGCTTGATATATATCGAACTGAATGTGCCAACAGGCAAGAAAAGAACATATTTATTAGTTACTAGCTTTCTGCCCGCATCTTCACCTGCGTGGTGTTCGGTTATATCGCGTTTCCCAGAGAACCTTTCAAAAGTCTGGGATAAAAGCTATCCTATGTTCTGTCTCAAGGTCAACTTTTTGTGTGTGCCAAATTTCATTAAAATCATTTCAGTGGTTTAGGTGTGAAAGCGTAACAGACAGACAGACAGAGTTACTTTCGCTTTTATAATATTAGTAGGGATCTATTGAAGACAACGTAACGATATCATATTTTGGTACAGGGGCGTAGAGTATGACGCGCCGGTGGCTCGGTACTATGAACGTCTGGCGGCCGTGCAGGCGCGAGGGTCGCAGGCGTCACATCAGGTGCTGCGGGATATACTGCGAGAGGTAAATTATCTTCACGTATAGATCTGAATAACTCTGCTAGGAAATATATTAAGTAACTAGAAGACCCGGCGAACTTCGTATCGCCCTATAATCAAGAAATATCTGTTACGTTTTTTTATTTATATTTCTGGAGTTTACCTATTAAAGCTATAAATCTCCGTGTTTTGAAGTGCGACAGAATGATTGACATATTAGTGAGTTGTCAAACCTAATGTCAAAAAAAAGTTTGTATCAACAACTACTAAAAAATTAAAAATTAATAAAAAAAACATTGTCCAGCGGACAAAATTGTGAATCTAAGCCATTCCCAGATCCCCTTGAATACATACAAAAAATTTCATCGAAATCGGGTCCAGTCGTTTGAGAGAAGTTCAGTGACATACACACTCACAGAAGAATTATATATATAAAGATATGTTTTGTCGGGTCCAGGTTCAAGCTACGATGGTTCCCCGCGGGCTGGTCCGTGAGTGGGCGGCCCGCACGTTTTCGTCGCCCACTGATTACTGGACCTTCCGTAAGATGGTGACACTGCAGCTGTCTTTAGCGGCGTGCGCCGAGTACGTGCTGCACTTAACGCGCCTCAACCCTGACATGTTGTATGTGCATCACGACTCCGGTCTACTCAATGTGGCGTACTTCAAGTTCGACGTTGATGATACAACAGGTTAGCTGTTTATTGTGTACAATGTTGTTTCTTATACTTTTTTTGCATCTATAGACCATATAAATCAAAACTATTCCAATTAATTTTCGTTTTGTTATCCGTGTTTTATATTCCTAGATCGTAGATAACAATGTAGATAATGAAATATTCCTTTTCATTATAATATAGATATTTAATACTTCTACACTAGAAAAGGTTGATTAAAAATATTTTCGATATAGGACTTTTTTAATTTAAAAGTAATAATAATAAATTAATGCCAGTTATATAAGTCGAAACGCACATTATAAAATATGAGCTCATAAGTTGTTATTTTGACATTATTAAATGTAAACAAGATTGGTAGACAAATCTCGTATGACATATACTATCAAAATAAAATATTAACCAATTTCAATTTTTAACAAAATGTTGTTTTATGGCTCGTTTTTAAAAGCCGGCTGCCTTGCATGAACCGGACAGCTTTTACGATATGCAGATATCTTCGTTAAAAAATTAACAAGTTTCGATTTCCTCAATTTACAAGCGAACTTGTTTTATGACATTGAGGTATAAAAATTACGATACAACAATTACCGATCGTAAAATTCGCCGATGTAGACGATTGCATCGTTAAGTTGATGCAAATGAGGATCCTAGTGAGCATTGGATTCGTTAGTCGCTTGCAGTTGTATTGGGTTTTTTAATATTAATATTTGTTCCAGGCGAGTTGGATGGTAACCGACCTGTTCCGTTCCGTTTGACTCCGAACATCTCTGAACTAGTAACTCACATCGGCATCACGGGTCCTTTGACAGCCTCCGTCATAGCTGTAGCCCGTTGTCTGGTCACACCAAATTTCAAGGTTAACAAATTACACAATAATATACCGCCGCTGCCATAAATCATCATATCATTAATTAAGACAGAAATAATCATGATAACTATGTCACAGATACAATCGATCCTGCGCACCATACTTCGAGACGAAATGGTCACCGGTTACAGGAAGCGGCTGGAAGATAAATCCGGTTTGCCAACAGCTGGGACATCCGCTGAGAATAAACCTATGGAGATAGACAACGAAACTATAATAAATATGGTCACTAAAGCCGTTACCGTTATTATGAATAGACTGAATTCGCTGGCATTATTCGACGGACCGGACAGTAAGGTGGCCACGCTAGTGACTGCAGCCAATAGTCACGACAATCTATGTAGGATGGACCCCGCCTGGCATCCATGGCTGTAAACTACATTACACTGTAGAATAAGCAATTATGTATTCGTATATAGAGAATTCAAGTTGATTCAGTGAATTAAATATCTTTTCATACCCAATATATCAATTTAAAATGTACAAAAATTTATAATTTCTGTTTACTAAGTTATAAGTAAAAAGAGATTGTACGTTCTTTGAAACTATGGCCATCAATTCATAAACGGCAGACATATAAATGTTTTATACGTGTGGTATATTTTGTTGGTACAATATGTGACCTCATTTTAGTCACGAATGTGGGAATCGCATTGAATTCTCTATTTCAAATCTAACTCAATTAGTTATAAGAACAGTTTTTAATTTTGTTAAGCATAACAATGTTTAATTTTTTTATTATTAATGACGAGTATGTGAAAGTGCGTCATTAATATTGCATGAAATGACTGAATTGTATTGTTTAAATGTGTTTAAATTGACGTAACTGTGATTTTTATTAGATTAAAGCTTGTACCCACTGCATTAGTCATTTTTAATTTCTTCGTGTAACTGAGATGGCTAAACTCGCCTCTATTAAAAACTGCCACTTGTCCGTTTGACATTTGCATATGGAATTGAATTGAAAGTCAAGTATAAAAAATCGAAATTAATAACTTTATGATGCCATTAAGTTTCTTTAAATTAAAGATCTAGAAAAAGACAACGAATCTTGTTTATTGACACACCTGTTGTGGTTGTAAGCAATCTCCTATATGTTTTTATAGCCTATATTGATATTTTTATTATACAAGATGACTTAAGATCCCTCGGATTACCAGATGGTAAATAATTATGGTCGCTATGGATACACGTTAGATGAGATCATTAGCGGAAAAAATGTAGGGACTATAAGAAGACTTGATTGAGGAGAGGTATTGGGACTTTTGGAGTTCTAATTCTTCAAGCAAAAGGACGTGGAGATTTCTCGGCAAATTTTTGACCATGGTGTCACTGTGCTTAAACCAGTCTATATTTGAACTTTAGCAGTTGCTTTCAGACTAAACCGCCTATATACTATATTTCAAATAATATCGCTTTTATAGTGAAGTTTCATCGGTACTACAACGTAAAACCGTAAGATATTAAATTTCGTTAAGTAACAATTCAATCATCGAGCGTCGTTTATTACAGATTGCGTCGTTCTAAATGTTAAGGGTCTGAATAGCTGTTTAAAGAATTACAACAGCTTGCATTTGTAAGCTGCAGATTGTGAGTGAAAGTCCCGACAGGCACGGGTAACAAGTCGCCTGCACTCTGCAATCTAGCTCCATCTCTAGATAGTAAAACTGATTTCATCACGCTAACAATGGGAAAGAAAGTGCTCTAATTGCAAGATAATGCAGGAACTGCTCGTTTCCTCGATGCGCAACAACGCTTCATAGTGTGTGAGGATTTACTAGCAGTTGTTATTATTGACTTATTATAATCTGCAAGCCATAGTTTTTTGTTACAATAATTATGTTTGAAAGATGATGAAAATATTTGAAAACTAAATAAGGTATAAAAATAGTAAAACATTGTTTTTAATCTCTAAACATAACACGTTAAAATAAAAGTAGATATGCAACAATAAAAAACACGGCTATTTATGAATGTTGTACTTTTATGGATAATTATCTTTTACAAAAATTCTGTGATCATAAGGACGTGGTATGATGTAGGCGTATACTATGGCACCGGCGGCGGTAGCGGCGGGCAGCATCTCGTTGCTATGAGGACCGGGCGCGTGCGGCGTGCGGCGGCGCGGCGGCGGCCACGTCGAGCGAGCCCCCCTCCCCTCCCTCGCGGCCCCCGGAGGACGGCGGGACGAGGGAGAGAGCGATCACTCGCCGGCCGCCGCTCAGTATTCTCCGCGGCGTCGCTCTTGACGTTTGTGATTTGCGGCTCTGACCTCTCTCCGTCAGTGACCGACCTCTGGCACCCGGTCGCTTATGACATTCGAAAACCCCGCCCCGAGCATTTTTCCGAATTACGATCCGATCAGTGAGGAGAGTTCGGCGGCGGTTCCCGGTCGGTGGTCCCACTCGCGTTTATTTATGTTGTCGTTTTGGTGTGGTGAATATTTGTGCCGTACGGACGATAACCGGATTATCTGTGCGTCCGAGGTGGTGGAAATTTACACCCAGCGGCAGCTTTTCTCCCAAGGTGAGTCGTAATTGAATTTGTTTTGCAAAATGTTTTCTATGTGTACTGGAAGTACTATTGTCGCGACGTGGCGGCCGTCTAGCGACACGCTCTGGAACGTCAGAGAAGAACAGATCCCCGGCAATGTTGACCATCTTAATTTTATCGTATAAAATTCTTTACTCTGTTGTTTTATTTTTTTTTGATAAAGAAAAACAAAAGATAACTCTTTATTGCGGTTATGACGTCATCTAAAACCGGACATGATTCATGGAAAGTCAAAGATAGAATTCCCTCAATTTCGGAATGCTCCGGCTATTGGATTCTTATTAGTATGACGAGTCCTATCCCAATATTCCATATGGTGGACGGAAACGAATGAACAAGAAAACATGGAGGAGAGCGGGCGTCGGCGCGGGGAGGTGCGCAGCCGGTCAAGCGACCGCATTCCATATGGGATGCCGGACTATACGCAATGTCAGTGTGACTCGATGTTCGTCGCCACTCCTGTATCTACCTACCGTTGCACACATTATTGTCTGCAAAATTCATCTCGATTTTAAATTGTTTATTAAAGTTACTTGTTTAGTTAACAGTGGGCGTAGATTGACATGACGGCGCAGGTCCCCTGTCATACCTACATGGTTTTGATAACTAATTAATACCGTCGATGCCGATAGGATTTATGTCCAATATAACAACTCCATAGATGGCTATCTAGGTTTTATCATAGATGTTTATCATTTACTTATATATTTCGTCTACTAACCACTATGAGAAATGTATTGGATCTGTTTCGTGATTGTAAACAAAATATCGTTGAATACGATACATAACATCTTGTTAACATTTAGGTATAGTTTTTACTCGGCTACTATCTATTTAAACATTTTATGGTCCTAAGATAAGTTCATAATTCATAAAATTATAGTAGTAATATAATGTGATTAGTATTTGTATCTAATTACCATTTAAATATTATCACACAAGTCCGGGTGTCGGGTCAAATTTACACAATCTCGGTAACCTTTTATCTCATTTCATATAAACGAGTTCCTTTGGAAATTCGGGGAATTGTTCTTGTCATCACATTGTTTTTGTACATTTTGATAACTATAACGCTTTGTGCCTTCCGACCACACACAAAAACTCGTTTAAAAATAGTTCATCTAATTTCTTTCATATAAATGTATCTATGAAATATATTGTATTAATATCAAAACTGATCTACATAATGAGTTTTGATGTTCAATATTTTATTTATTGGAATATGGCTAACATTTTGTTTCATTAATATTTTAACCCCTATATAATATTTTTAATTTGTTTGTTATTGAAACATACAAATCTATAAGAATTTATGGAGTGAAGACATGTTTATTGTAATAGTACATGTATACAATTATTTTTCTATTAAAACTAATTAATAGAAAATTCAATCAAATGAAGTTTAGTTTTGTAGGCATTATTTTCATGACTCCTTTATTAAGTATCAAAAGAAATAAAAAATATATTGTAATTTATAGTACCCGATCATGCTACGATAAAATTAATGTATTGAAATATTAAAGTCAGTGGGAAATTTATTACAAAACAAATGCTGTGACTAAATCATAATAAATATGTTTTATGTCTCGACTCTCATAATATTTTTTATTTTCGGTATCGTCTATATCATGAAGCCAAGAGATAATGAATTTTGTAATTTAAAAGTTGACAAAACGAAAGATTCTAAGCTGTGAACATAGTTGTTTGAGTAACATTTATATTTGTTCATATTAATATATTGATGTATCTTCTTTATGTCTTCAATAATCTAGAGTCTGAGTGTGATGTAATTGTATGTTATAATCGAATTCCGCGGAATACCGCCTCTCTCCGACGCAGAGCTGCGCGGGCGCACACATATTTTATAATGTTCTTTATACTCTGTGCTACATACATTTTACATTAAGATATTGCAAGATAATAGTTTCTTGGGTTGCGTTTACACTATGTGTTCATGGGAATTAATGTTATCATTCAATGTATTTTTCATATTTCTCACATTAAGCCGGATCAGACTTTATGGAGCGTCGGTATAAGTTATTCCCTTAAAAAAGCTTGATGCAAGGTTCGGTTGTGTCAGTTAAAGTATGGGAACTCGGTAACGGTTTTCATGTTTGCAGAAGCCCGATTGCACTAGCGCGTGTACTCTCACAGGTATACACACAGACACATGCGTTTACTCCGGCGCGGCCGTTGAACCGAGCTCTCAAGGAATTTCTCTGCAGTCGTTAGAAGAAAGCCTTGAGGGTTGTTACAGTTGACCCTTCACAGCAACGAAGCCCTCTTTATTTTACTTTGTATTTCGTACGATTTAAAGTTTTATATATCTCATGTTTGATAGTTGTTTTTTATTTTTATTAATTGGACACCGGGCATAGCGAAATTGGTTTGGCTAGATTTATTAAGTTGAAAGTTATAAGCATTAAGTATTTAAAGACAAGAATATAGTAGATATTTTTTTCTCAGCCTTGACAATTTAAACATATACAAGAGGCTTCTTTTCTATAAGGTTGTCATAATTAATTCGCTGGCTTTTTTGAGTTTCCCTATACTTTACGCTTTAAGAATACAGAAATAAAATTGTATTCAAATAGAAACAGAAAAAATATTAAAAGTAGATACAGTCTGAGTTTTTAATTTTTGTTTAGTATCATATCATCCATTGCGTTATTTTACCGATTTTTTTTCATGTTGGTTGCAATTCCTTTATTTTATATACAAAATGAAATTAAATACAAATCACCAGAGTACGTTCCCAGCAGGTCGTCGTAGGTCGTTCGCCATATCAGATTAAGTGTGAAGTTTTTTCCGTATCTTCTCAGCAAACCTTTAGTTTAATACCCATATCATGATGTACCAAAAAATAAACAAGTTTTGGATATGGTCCTCTATATTTTTATTTAACTTAAACATGGTAAGAGATATCCATAAAAGTTTTAAGTAATTCCTTTGAAGGATAACTGCTCTTAAATTCAGTTGCATGTTAGGAATCAAATCAAACATTGAAAACAAAAACTTGTCCAAAATCTCAAAGATAATGGAGCGGTGTTTGAGAGCTTAACTTTCTGTTTCAACATAAGTTTATGAATGAGTTGAATCTCAAATAATATATAATTTGCATAATATTATAATCAAATCAAAGTCTAGTATTTTTGCATCAGTGCTTCGTTGGTATTTCGCTAATAAAAGATTGCATCACCCAGCGTTCACTTTTAGAGTTTCGACACGCCATTGGTTGCACAATGCACAAACATCCGTTTAAAACATTGAGACGTTCAGCATTTTTGACAGCTTAGTCGTCAATATACAAATAGTTATACTATCAATAAACATGTTGCATATAATGTAGGTTTGAATTTGTTTGAAACAAACGGTTAAGGGAAATCATAAATATTAATAATTACAGATATTTCAATAAGTATTAGCTAATTGATTGGATTGTTACAATCAATCAGATATCAATTAATACTTTGAATTAATTGTTTACATCACGATTTATAGTAAGTTGAAAAAAAATATCCGTAATATGTACCTTTGTAACAAAAATGAAACCAATCTTAAATATAAAATGTAATTAAAATTAATTTTGTTGGTACTCTCGGAACCGAAGAGGTCTTCTATTGGAAGTCTCAGTAAGAACGTGATCTTAGGTTCTAAAGTAATAAAGTGGGTACTAGATAGTGAATGCGAGCTGCAATAATCAGAGACGGCGGCGACAGGCGACCTTGGGCCCGTGCCGGTCCGCGGACGTTCGTTGAACGCTCCCCCCTCCCCCCCGCGGACCCAGGCCTGCCGCCCTCCCTTACCACCACCGTGGCAACTCGTTTATACAACGATTATGCGTAATTTTAGTAAATTATATATAGAATTAGCTGTCTTAATAATAGCATACAACCACAGTCGTCAATGACTCACGAGTCACAATTTTCATTTCAGCTTTAGTGAATATAGTCACAAGCGAAAGTTTCATTATTATTTAATATCAAATTCCGAGCCAGCTTCAAGCTTGTAGGGCTCTGCGATGCACTTTTTTATGATTGAACAAAATATTTATGACATGTTTTATCATTCATAGATACTTCTCAAAGTATATTTTAATACTTATCTCGATAATAAATATTAATGGACATCTTAGTTGAATGTTATGTATTATTTGTGTTTATTTAATAATCTCTACTTATTGAACGCATTAAGACCAGCTAAGATAATCCGATATCAAATTCAAAACGAGTTTTATTGCCAACCCTACGTTCTGTTATGATTAGTTATTTGATACAACCGCAGTTCGTAGCTAGTTTTTTGTTGAATACGTTTAGTTCATTGACCAAAGACATCGTGGTTTCGTACGCAGATACGAGATTTTTGTAAGAACAATGGTAACAAAGCGGCCGCTTTCTTTACAGTCTGTCCATACATAATGGGTTAAATAAGAATATTGCCAAAACGAGCGAGACGAGTGTCTGCATTATTTTTGCCATAGTGAATGTGGGAGGCCCGGCAGGCGGCGCGTGCGTTGACCGCGACCCGCTACCTTACTAGTGTATTGAAATTAAACTAATTTAATGACTACATATAAATATATATAAACGAGAAATAAAAAAAAATTATATCTTCTTCAACGAATTGTCTTCATGTTTTGTTATATGCATAGTTCTATCGCATTTGTTGGAAAAATAAATAACAAAAATGTACCATTGCAATTTGAAAACTTTACAAGACGTAATTATTATCAATAGTAATATATTGAAAAATTTTAATGATTTCTTTAACATTCTTAAACAATTGCAAACACTGATAAAACAGGATGTTGGATTTTCCTCGTCGTGTAAGTGACTGGTTATGAGCGTGTACGTTGAGGCACGTTTACATTTTATGCGCCATAGGTAGATACTGTTCAACAAATAATATGACTACATAAATTTATGTTATGTTGTCAACATTCGCTGCATTCAAACTGGAAGATGCACGTTCTATTGATCATTCTCATTGCGCTCGTTGCATAGACACCGGCCTTCGTTTAATGCTCACGCACAATGCTATAAATCTCACACAATCACTACACATGGCTTTATTAACAGCCCGAATAAGTTGGCATCTGCAATAAAGCAATGAACACAAACATTTCGCAATTTAGCCGTATGTAGCGTGGGTACGTGTAATAGAGCAAATAGTACAAGAGCAGCGAGACGGAGCTGTAATGATTTCAATTGGAATCAAAGCTACTCCTGTGGTCCGTCGCAGGTTTTCTTGTATGATTGGATGCGAGTGCGTTGTCTCTCGTTGCAATTGACGCCTCGTAAGTCGTATACATAGATTATGTATGTGGCGAGATGTTTTTAAGTTTGTTCCAACGATCTCTCCGCCGGCGCCGCACCTGACATGACACTTTCTCTAGTTTCATTTGCTAACTTAAACTTTGTTATTTTAAACTAAATGATGCAATATTTATGATATATAGCTCGTATGCGTACAATAATTTCCATGGTGTTCATAATTTTGTCTTGTATGGTAAATGATTGCATATCATGCATTATTTATTAAATAGAACGCTGCGTTTTTCTTCAGAATCGTATATTATTTCAGTCAAATAATGCCAGCTTAGATATCTTTTACTATAACGAAATTTTTTTATTATCAAATAGGTATCATTTTTATTGTTATAGCAATTATCATTAAACTTTGTTATTGTTTACATTTGAACATTTTGCCGTAATTTATTTGATTAAATCAAAATTATATAGATAAGTTTTGTTATCAAAGAAAATCGGATGTTATTAAGATATGTATTTCTTTGAAGTTAAGACTTAAAACTTATAAAAATAATAGATGCGAACTCTAAAAGGTTTCGATTTCAATGTTGTATCAATAGTTCAATACACTTTGTGGTAATTTTCTACTATTCAGACGAATTATCACGTCTCCGTCAAATATTACGCGTATGCTAAAATTATAAGTTACACCTGCGCCTCGATCTAGAACGCCTAGTAATCGGTCATTCCACTGTTACTTGTGTACTGTTAGCAATATTTATTACTCCTACGCGTATCACTCTAGTAATAAACAAAGTATTAGGTATTTGATTTGCAAACTCGTTATATTTATTGATCCATACTAATTTATTCAATGATTTTTTTCTATTTAAAAGTAAATGTAACCTTTAATGTATTGAATTATCAACGGCTTTAATTAAAACGTTATCAAACGTTACATGAATATTTTATTTTTTATAGTTACTTTGTAAAAAACGTCTTAGTTTACGATAATTGGTTGCGTGCTTATATAAAATACATTAATTCCTAAGCATTCGGTATTTATGGCTCAAGCGTTGCAAAAATTCCGTTATCAACGTCGCTTAGTTGGTGATAAGTCGGCTTATGCAAACCGTTTCCCCCATTTAAATATACATTTATCGAATGCATTTGATAATTTCATGGTATTAAACAAACTATATCGGTGTATGGAATCATTTTATGCTAATTATTATTATATATAATGAGTAAATTATATCGGATCGTGATTGCAATATTGAGAGACGTAACAAGTGGTGCATCTGGGATACGGGAGGTCCAGATCGATAAGAGGCTGTGGGCGGCCCGGGGGTCCGCGGCGGCGCCCTGCAGCAGCGACGCAAACACCCCCCCTCACCCCCGCCGTCCCAGACGCCCTGTAATATCGTTAGTATCCTGCCACGTCACCTCAAACGTGCGCCAGACTACATTTTTATTATCATCCCCAATACCTTCCCTGATTGCCCTCCCTGAGCCTCAATGCAATCTTGTAACACTTCTACAGCTTCGTATTTAAAAGGAAGTTCTGATTGCTTTCACCTCATCAGAAAATTATGATTGCTATTATAAATGTCTATTAAATAGACGATACTTTGTTACGCAGTTTGAAGTACAGAAATAGGTGTGTCATACGAAAAAATGTTTTAACATTTTAGAAAAGCATCTAATTGGAATTTATTAAATCAAATTGGGTAGATGAAAAACTGTACCTAGCTGTTAATATTTTTACAGCTAGAGATTAGTTACTCTAAAACTATAGTTTGGTATATTTATTTAATATTATGACAGACAGGAAGCCGGCTGTTGATTTTTAAAAAAACGATGTAGATAGGTAACGAAAAATATTTCTTAGAATTGATGTTACATGAATTCAAACAAAGATGGCGTCGTATTTATTAAAGAACAGCGAATATATGCATTATTTTGTGTCAAGAGACGGGTTCATCATAAGTCATTGGAAATGACTAGTTACGTAACGATTAGAGTGGGAAATGAGATAAATCACTCCGACTTTCACCACGTCGTTAACTCGTGATGTATTCAGAATGTATTATAACATCTGTTTTACAAATTGCTTTAAATACATTCATTAAGTTTACAAAATGTCTTACTATTGTCAGTTAATTTGTCGAATTGCACTTTTATTTTCCAATTAGTATTATATTATACGTTGCATTTAAATGAATATTTATACAGAATTGTAATGAATTCTTTTTTAGTTTCAGGTACGTAAGAGGTGAAAAGGCTCTTCAAGTCATCTCGATGTATGGTAATGAGGATACGAAGGTTTAAAACGTTCATTGTTCTCTACTCATTTCATTAGGATTCTTACTGAATTTTAAATATTGAACATTCTTATTTTATTTTTTTAAAATGTTTGTTTCGTCTATATCGAACAGAATTTCATCTTTTCTTTGTTATAAACCAATAAAGTATACAAATCCGTAATTATGTAATTTTAAATGCCATTTATACAATGAATTCATAGAATTATCTGCATACACATATATTTTGTAATATAGCGTTGCATAAATGTAAAGGATAAACGGTTTTTGATATTTTCCATTCCATACAGACAGACAATTAAAAGTAACATAGTATGAACATGTTATTAAGTAATTTGCATATGAATGTTATATTAACATCATTTAATGCGACATGCGTGGGAGTTTCCAACGACCTTTTAATAAACAAATCCGTGTCACATTGTTAGCTAATGTGTTTTTTTACTTCTCTTTGTAAAATTTGTATAAAGTCACGTACGAGAATAGTAAAAATTAATATGTATACGAAAAATAGTTATTTTTTTAATACTTCGCAGCCCAGTAGCTATTATTTGTTACATAAAAATACTCTCGCTCTTTGTAAAGCATAAAATTGATAACATGCAAAATTAATACGGCTCTAGAAATAAAATGATTGCATCGCATGTAAAATTTATAGACAATGAAACGTTCGATCAAATATTTTTAGAAAAATGAATCGAGTGATCAAATATGGAAACATTTGTTGCGTGAGTTACCGATATAAAAGTTACAATTACAACGGTACATTACTGTAGTGAATTAGTATGAAAATAATTTTAAATCATTCAACAAACGTTATGATTTCAAAACAATTATGATGATGAACAATGATATAATTAACATGTCTGGTCGTTTGGCGAATTTCTTATTTGCATACATTATTTTCGGAACAATATAACTTAGATGTTAGACATCCAATTCACTGTTCCACTCACATCGAAAGTACGGCTCTATTACAGCATCACGACGAAGATGAGACGAGATTTTCACCACATATTAATTAAAGAAGACAGTCAAAATAATTTTGAGACTGTGACAGCTCGGATCAATTAAATAATTAATAGGTATACGTGATATTTCATAACATTCCTTTGTCATCAAACTTAAACAATTAAGTGTATGCTAATTCATTCCAAGGCCTAATCAAAGATTATTTTGCCAGATATTTATGTTTAAACTATTAAAAGCGTGATATGTTTTTTCGTTAATGTCAAAACAGTACAGCTTGATGTCACTAACAGAGATCTATAAACGGCTAGACAGAGCGCGGGAGTGAGTTCATCGCTCAAACTTCCCCATGTCGTGTCTGCTCGTATATAACAACTGATCCATTGTTGTTGTGTCCACTGTACACAGTACAGTCCGTCTCTGCGTTCATGACAATAATTGAGAGGCCAGCGCTATGCGATTGGAGATCACACTTGAAACGTATGATTGCGTGCACAGTAATGAAATTTTTCCACGAACACATTTTAATTATCAACATGTGCAATGCGAATCATAGACTAGGTATGGTCCATATGTTCAAGTCAAATATTTCTTTCTGATATACGAGTCCAGTTCGTTTTGTTTTGAATATCCGAGAAACGAAGCATATTTAATGTTTTACGTCTAGACACCCGAAACTGCATTAGGAATTTTTTATCGCAAATTTATGTTGAGCTGAAGTGTTTATTTTAAAACAAACATGCATAATTTTTAGAATAATAACTACTGATGGTGTAAAACCGTACAAATGTATCTTCATTGTTTTTGTTTTTTTATGTAAATGTTAGAGATGAATTAGTTAGATAATTTAATTAGGACAAAGAAGTATGTTATTGTTATACAAGATGTTAATAATAAATATGGTGAAATAAAACAATAAAAAGTGCTAATTCAACGACCGTTAGCAACAATGGTTAAATATAGCTCAATTCGTTAATGTAGGTACACGTTTATTCACCAGTATAATATAATAAATGTCGTCTACGATATGCCAAGTAATAATTAACTGTAGGAATATTAAACGTTTTTTGATAATACGCCTAGTATCATATACGTGGTATATAAAATATTTTTATCGGGTTCAATTAAAACGTTGACAACGAAGGCCGTCAGTTCCGCGTAGTGTCGCAACAGTCAACAAACGCCGCTCACTTCGCTCGCTACACGCTGGCTGAACCTTCTACTCCTTTCTAAAAAACTTTCTATGTCCGTACAAATTATACGTTCGACTTTTCTTCTAAACAGATTTATTACATATACTTCTCAATTGAAAACAGCTTCACGGTAACAGAGCGGATGCGTTGAACACTAGCGGACTACGGCACAGTTCAATTAGTGTGTTCAAGCGTGTTGTGCTTCGTGCATTCTACATCGGCATTCCAATAGGGACGCGTCATACTTAATTCTGTTTACATTTGTATCAAATTGAGACCTGCACTCACTATTCCTTTATTTCTTTTCGAACTAACTCTGTGCATCATTTGTCTTCTGCCTCGCAAAGGAGAGTCTAAAAGAAACTACATATCTATTTATTATGGAAAAATCATAAATATTATTGAATAGAACCAGACCTTTGTGATGTAACAGTACACTGTACAGCCAACTTGTTTACCTAATGGATTACACTAATTGAACTATGCATGTAATAAATCCGTTTAAAAGATAATAGATACCATGGAAAATCGAAAACTTCTTGTTGTTTTTTTCTATTTGTATTGCAAAGTAACCCATGTATATAAAAGTATAGCAATTTTTTAAATAAACACATAAGCGACCTTATTTATAAGAATTCCTTATGATTTATAATACTTACCTATTAAGAAGAACAGAAATAGCAATATTTAAATAAATATATTTTTCTCTTTACTTAAAATTTAAGAATAAGCAACTTGGAAACTGCAATTTTAAGTAAAACTATGAAAAATTTGTCAAATAGAGCTCTTTAAAGAACTGAAGTAATCGTTTATTAACGATTCGAAAAAGATTATTCCTTTAAAACATCAATTTCTGACTTATCCGTACTAGTGAGATTGTTAATTATTTTTCCTCTTCAGTTTTAATTACCAACACTACTGAAAGTCGTACATTTAATGATCTTTAAACCTCTCAAAGTCCAGATTATTTTTATTTTCCTTTTGTACCTTTACTCAACGGCATGTGATGCAATGAAAGGAACGTTCCTCTTCTGACTTCAATAGATTCATTTCTAATATAAATTCTTAGTGATTTATTCTTCTTTGTTTTGTTAATTTCGATATAAATAGTAAACTGCGAAAATTACTTACATTTCTTAAAGTTTTAAGACGTTCACCAATGATTTTCTCCAATTTTAACTTGGCTCTGTCTCTAAAAAGGTTAAGTAAAATATTTTATAAGCCGTACTGACTTTTTTATAAGAATTTCCTATTTGGTATTTTTTAATCCGGATTTTGGACTGGCCAGAGTAGGGTACAAAATCTGCCGAAATCGCTATTGATATAATAAATACATAAGTAATAAATAAGTCAACATTTTAAAGATTATCGCTTTAAAGCTGTTAATTTATTGATTTTATTGTTCTCTAAATTTTGTTTGACACACCTCAATAAACTACGTGCAGATTAGCAATTTATTTTCAGAAGGGTGGCGGCATGTCTTTTGTTTTTGTAATATTCGTATATTTTACGGTTCATTTTCCACTTCATCTGACTCATCTTTCACACGGAGGAAATATGCATGTATTCCAAAAAGATTTATTTAAGACATTATTTGTATAAACTCATTAATATTTGTTGCTAGCGCTGGCGTATCATCTAGCTTCAGACTAAACTGAGTGAAAATCTTGATATATGTACCTTTATAACACAACAGACACTGAAAACCCTACTGATTATTACAAATAGACAATTGTAATAGTCAAATCTAGATCTGAGTCCTTTAGCTTCTTTTATTACAACTGTTAAATAATAATTGTAGTACAATTATATTGAATTAATGTTGAAATTGCTTTCTAATTCAATAGTTCATAGAAATGAGAACTGTATAAAGTATGTGTTGATCTATACTTGCATTTATGAAGCACAAAATATAAATTTATGATTCTAAGTGTATACATGAAATATAAGACAGCTTTCAACAAGTCCTTTTATCCCTATATGCTGATGGAAGACTAATCTTAAAACGCTGTTTAGAAAGAACGAAGAATAAATATATTAATTTATAACTTTATATATATTTTTCGAACACTCCATAAAATCGCGGCCAATATGTAGTGAAACATTCAATTGACATTTAAATCAAACGAAACGTGATTAATATTGAGATAAAGCGGATATTCGTGGAGCCTTTCTTAATCCAGATTTAGTGTCCATGAACTCGTGATATTTTAGTCGCACAAAAATGTTTGATTTGGAGACAGAATAACTTTAAACAATGTCTAAAATTTAAATATACTTATATAAAAACTATTTCCACTAAATATTTGATCGTAAAATATAAATTAGTTGTTTATTCATCATAAAAACTCGAGAATTATATGCAGAGGAAGATTTTAAAGGACCCAAAGTAGCTTCGGTTAAGCGAGCACACTCATCTTAATGGAATGCCGCAATATATTGACGTCCTTTCAATTTATATATTCATCGATGCAGCTATACTAACATATTCAAAAGAATAAAGCTGATTAGCAAGAGTATGAAATACAATAACATTCGTATGTGTATACGTATGACCTCAAGTTATAGAGGAAAACAAAGATTTTTTCTAAGGGTTATAATGCCATATATGTATATATAAAAACGGTGCCATTATATCAATCAGTATGAAAAACTTTATTACTGGTTTATAACTGAAAAATCATATTGATTTTTCATAAATGTTAAGGTTCACGTTGAAGTATTTCTATAAAATTAAAATGTCTTCTCTAATGAACTTAGGTATAAGCTACGCAGGTTAAAAAGTTTTCCGAAGAAATATAAGAGGCATTATTCATCTTAGTCTTTCAAAGCGATTTAATTAAAACTTCATTTATTATATTAAGTTGTATTAAACCTTTTTCCATTTATAATAAAAAAAAATCATTTGACTAGTTTTCACAAATTTTTGAGAGGTGAGTAGCTAATTTTTAATTCTAATTCTCGTGATATATCTTGTTAAAGTTTGATAATTTGTGTGCATTGTGCAGTACAAAGTAAAGAATTAATAAGTAAGTGAGATTACCCATTACATTCAACATTCATTATATAATAACAATTATTAATGTATACAATTGTTTAATTTGGTACATACACCTGAAAATTTAAACATTAATATGCATATATTACATATAATGAAATTAATAAGACGGCTTTTAACACGAGTGAAGTCGAGTGGCTGCCTTGTTACCTTCTGAAAGGATTTAGCTTAAAGATTTATTATTTTACTTTTCGCAATTACGTAAAAGCACCTAAAACATATGCCGCTATGGTTTTTTGACATGCGATCATAAATGACTAAGGTGTTTATTCATGAGAGCGTCAGGCGCCCGCACCTACGTCAAACAGTATCTTATATTTCGAGTGGCCACGCATATATTTTGCTTTCTATTAGCAAAATTCATTATTGGAATCGATATCGACCAATAAAAATCATATACATCAGATAGACTATTGATGATAAAGGTTCGATTCATAGAAGTTAAATCCTTGGAATGGTATTTCTGTTTTGAACATGTCACGTGTATTATTAAGTATTCTATCCTGACAGCTGTGATCGTATATAAAGTAGCTATACAGGCGGGGATTTATTTCCTTTGTTGGAGTCTGTGACAGGACTCTTTAGCTGTCTCGCCGCCTCTACAACTTAATGGGAAATACTTTTGATTTTGATAACAAATGGTCGCCTGCGGTTCGTTTGTTACAATCGCATTCGTTCTACGGATTTACGATCACATGTTTTAATTGAATCCTTTGTTTCTTTGTTGTATACCTCATACAACTTTATATTGTGTGAATTAAGAAGTGATTATGAATGGTTATATTGAGGATGTTTACAATCTGTACTTATACTATTAAAATATTATTTAAAAACAAAAAAAGATAATTCAAAATCCTCTGTATTGTTTGCACGGTTCGTTAAACTAACATCAGCATTGTGACTCATGTGACTTAGAAACTCAGACACCAAACATGACGCTAATGTATACATTGATGTTATCTTTAAATAACACATGAGCAAATACAATTATCCACTGATTAAGTTTTACTACTTATATGGTTCAGCCGGAAAGAGTTACAGTGCCTACCCTTGATTGCTCCGCCGTACAAAATGTGTAATACTATGTATGTCCGTACCAGAATGTGTGCATAGTAAATTGAGTTTCTTTATTGTTATGCGTTCCTCGCTCATTATTTAACTGAATTATTATTATTAGTTTAGAAAACGGACCGTAGAGCTATACGAATAGAACAGTTTAAAGTAATTGGAACTCGTCTAAGATAATTAAATACAACGCATCGTTTTATTTATAGAAAGTTTACATTGCATTAAATCAAGCCGGTCCTCAAGGTTGTTCGTCTCTTACCGGTTTTTTGACATTATTCAAGCTACAATAACATTTCCTTGGAACCTTTTTAAAAAGATCCTTGCAAAAACATAAAATATTATAACCTATAAAATGAAGAGATAATAAAAATTTAAACTAATTAGAAGACGATAATGATTTAGTATCAAGATAATATCATTGAATCGATTGAATCAAAATCTTCATGATAAAAACTCCGTCCGTACGTGTTCTACCAATGTACGTGAGGTCATTGTCACTCGCTCGTCACTACGTGGGCCCTTCCTTTATACAGACGCTGTTGTAATTACCAATATGAGCACGGCACTTACATTTAAGTGCCTGGATTGAACTACCTTGACATACGTGCAAAATGTGTACCTTCATATGCCATAATGATAAGTAATCAACGGTTATTTAAAATAGAAACGTACTGTAGAAAATATGCAACCATAAAATTCACTGCTGGTGGATAAAAATATGATTTAGTTTCATATAACTTTACTATTTAAAGTGAGTAAGAATTTGCTCAAAAGGATGTAATTTATAAAAAAATGTTGTTAAATATGTCGGTTTTTTTAGACTTAAGCTGGGACATTTTAATTTGATGGCAATTAGGTAGATATTTACTATTTCGAAGGCCTTCGACTTAAATCGGTTGCTAAACGATCACCCGCAGCTTTATTGAATGTTGTTTAATATATCTTTGGTATTATATATCCTGTTATTCATAGATTACTTGATGTTTTTATAAGAACTTATAAACCGATGTTATTTTTATCTTCGGGATAAAAGCACTCTGAAAACTCTAAGAGCCCTTTGAGACTTTACAGCCACTCGGAAGTAGAATCATAAACTTTATCTGTGTATCTTTATATACTAGCTGTGGACCGCGGCGTTGCTCGTATACTAAACCCCTTGAGGGACGTCATCATTCTTATTTCATTAGATTTCTCGATTATCCCTTCATTAGAACCTAATATAAACTGAGATAGTGACGGGTACTACAAGGAAATGTTCTTCTGATTAAAAATATAATTTAAATAAAAAACATCTTATAAGTAGAGGGATAACAACGTAACAATCATACAGTCGAATGTAGAACATTCTAGTTTTTTTTAGATTAAAAAGATGTCTCATGTTACTCTTTATTACCTACCTTTAAAAGGAAGGCTCGTTAAAATTAGTTCAGTCTTTTCAGTGATAATTTGAAATTACAAATAAACACCAAAATTTTATTTATTACAGTAGTATGTATATTATGACCTAATAATTCCTCATCAACATTACTTACGTAAATTTTAAAGCGATATCTCATAGTGTGCCAGTTTATGATTATAAATGAACCGTACATTTCATTCATAACAAGAATCGCATGAATGAAATCCATTAAGGGCTAATAATTGTCCGACATCGGTACAATGAGGTGGACACGTGAGCGACACTTTATTGTGAAATGATTGTGAATCATATGCGGCGTGTGTTCAACTGTTTTTGTTTTCAAAAATGGAATTGAAAAGAATTCATTCATTATATTAAATGTGGATGATCATATATTTTTATAATTTGTTGCCATACCGGCGCAGGCGTAGGTGGCGCTATCGCTGTGCCTGGCGGAAGAAGCGTAGTATCCTGCAGAACATCCATTGAACCTCATCTGTTATAATATAATAAAAATTATCTTGCTATATGAATTATCGCACAAATTATTTTTCATAATTTGACAGTTGAACCAAGTGACGGTGTCGCCATTTTGTCGGCTGTCTTTCAGTGGCGGTCAATTCTAATTTTTTTTTAATTTTAACTACTAGTGTGTTTAATCAAGTTAATCCAAGTGCTATTTATATCAAATAAGTGCAATCTGGGTAACGTATATATTTAAGATAGAAATTTTTCAAAAACAATAATTGTGATCTAAATATAAATGTGATAATATAAATAGAGCACAAACTTATTAATTATCGTATTATAACCGTTATTATTTTGCAACTTTTAATTTCTATATTGTCGAGATTTAATGTTAGTACAAAAATAATACTTTGTTTATTTTTCGTTCTTTCATTTCAATAACATTTCGAATTTTATTTCTCTTCAATAAATAGAATACAACAAAATAATCTAGATTGGAGTATTAGTATTCGAGTGCTTTGTTTTCATAATAATTATTTACTTGTGAAATAACTTTATGCGGGCGTGACGTCACTTATCGTTTTAGAATGTAATGTATGTAAACATTGGTATTCAGTTCAGGTACATAACGCCGTGCGACATTTGTTGCGTCTCTTCAACAATTCGGAGGTCGTTAGACGACGGAACGATGACTGATTTAATTTGGTTGTTTTTAACTCTCTTCAATATCAAACCGACTTTAGTTCACTCAAAATTAAAACGATCAAATAATGATAAATTATTATATAATGATTTGTACCTAATTATTTGTATTAGATCCATTACCTTTAATTCCGTGCGGGTATTTGTTTAACCATTTGTATTCAGTCGGCAAGTATAGACAATTTTTTTTTTTATAATTTGAAAATCGAATTATCCGTAAGTGTGGAGAATTATACTTTTGACTTGAACAAATTACGTTTCAGTCGAATGGCCAACAAGATAACAAACGATAATTTTTTGGATGTACCTACTCTGTTCGACCGTTAGTGCTGTAAATCTACAATGTAAATCATACATACAACATTGTTTGTAAATGTTTTGTATTTTAATGATTCATTCGTCTGGACAAATGATACTGTTGCTATTAGTATTTGTAATGTATGCAGAAATTATCAACGCTATTTATGACACTCGCATTATCATACTGAATGAACGAATGAACGGACTTTGTCTTTACTTTATATGTATACGTACCTATTACTTTCTTAAAAAATATTTATTTATGAGAACATTAGTTTTTATGTAAGTATTCACTTATCATACATAGGTACAATCAAAAAAAATTCTTAATACAGGAAAAAAAAATTAAAAAAAATAAAAACGAAAAATGTTTGTTTAAAGCAAATAATGTAATATTAATTCTTATTAAATATTTATTATATTACCTTGACTATTTTTATACACGTTTCCTCTGTATCGTATTTTCCTCCTTTACAAACCTTTCAAATAAAAAAAATAACTTAAATGCCAAATTCCAATGTAACCGCAAGTTTCTGGTTATTTAGACTTGATTCAGTTTTGATTTTATTTTTTCCTCCACTCTCTATTTTTTCGCTATTATTTAAATTTATTAAAGTTTAAGCTTAACCGGATATTAAATTTCTTTGTTTCGGATAGAATATTCTATAAGAGGATTTGTATTTTCGGGACTAAGGATATATGACCTTCTAATTCGCTTTATCTAAACTGAATAGACCTCATAGTGGCCTCTGTTGGCTGTGTTCCAGGAATAGGTTCCACAGTTCAAGAGTACGCCGCGAAGTTTCCGGTTGTATAGTTTTGTCTGAATGATGTTAATACAGCCCCATATATAAATATTACTCAATCATTACCTATCAAAGGTCATATATTTGTTGTTTTATACAATATTTTATATCATTAATATCAACATAAATAACAATTAATCCATATCTATATACAAAGTTATATATCTCGATAATAATTATGTATGTTCTGGATTAAAGATTAAATTGATTACACGGTGTATTAATAGAAAAGTTAAAAATAAAATGTATAAAAAAAAAACTTCCGAGCATCGAGTCCGGAGATGAATGAAGTGGGCGAACGCCCCCGTACAGCCCTGTATCGACCTGGCATTACAAAACAATTTTATCTTATAGTCCAAAAACTGATAATAATTAATAAAAATACCTACTAGTTAATGAACTTGGACATTTATATTATTTTAATTAGGATACTCAAGCCAATATAGTAGCATATTTTCATATGCTAAAAAACTAAATCATTATTGGAGTAGTAAAACATGTGAATTAAATAAATCAGGACATTCATAATGTAAGTGGAACTGCGCCTATTTGTTTGTTATAATCAAACGCACTGTTATCAACTAGCAAACTAAATATGCACATACGAGTATGATCAGCTGAACGCAACGGAAACTATCGTTTTATAACTATTATATTATTTTTATCTATCTTATATTGTCAAAATGCATTTATAAATATTGATTCTAAATTTGAATTTCGAACACTAAGTCTCAAATTTGTATCCCATTAGAAAGCACATAGAAAATTAAACATAACTTTTCTCTTCGTTAAAATGTATTTGAACATATTTTAAGCTCACCTAAAGTAAAACATAAGGTTTAAAAGAATAACAACGTTTTGATGTGGTATACAGTAAATAATGTTATAAAAAACAAACTAATATTTAAATATATTCAAGCAATTCGTCTATTGTATAAAATAAGAATAAAATAATATATCTAGGCGTTATTTGTTAAGCCGCTCTCATAATGCTCATCTAAATTAATTCTCAGAACGTCTCCAAGCGCTCGTTGAGATGACTTCCTTTTGTGCTTTTCGGTATTTCGAAAAAACCCGACAGCGATTCCATTGAATTGCAAATTTCAATATAATTTGCGCATACATTAACACATTATTATGAGGATACGAAGAAAAATGTTTTATTTGTTTGTTAGAACAGCTGTGAGGTGTTATATTGATTTAATAAGGATGTATGGCAGCCGTGTAAGATTGGTGCAGTGTATAATAATATAATTCAGGTAGCAATGGGAGCTATAACGTTCCTAGAACATACATTTACATAATAACATCCATGATTCCGACGCTCGACGCACCAAGCCATTGTCACCTCGTCGTTTATTCAATTGAACGAATGGTACGTGATCGAGAGCGATGACTGATCGTCTTCATCACGCTAATACAACACTTGCATTGTGAATGAGTTTTTTTTAAATTCTAAAAAGGTTTTATTTTAAATGTCAAAACCTCCTTGTTATGACAATCGAATTTTTTTTCTTAATTTAAATTTATAAAGTAAATAGTTGTCATGTTTTTTTTTAAAGTTTATTATGTAATTCGATGTTATGACAATTAATTTTTTTTTTATAAAACGATTTAAATGTAAAAAGTGAATGAATCGATGTTATGATCGTTTTTTCTTTGTAGTTTTTTTTTAAACCCTGTCAATTGTTTCGTATCATTATGTACGTTTAAACGATGTTTGTAAGAATATCATCAATAAGATAACGTTTATCTGAATTATGCTGAAGATAAACCGAAAAGAATCGTTGAACTCTTATCACATATATTGTTTTTGTAATAAATATTAAACAATCGTATATTTTTAGTTTATTAAGATAATATAATGATTAAACCACTTTTTTCCTTAATTAGGACTATAAAATTAATTAACACAGATTAATGCCATTAATTATTATATCACATAATTAAGTAAATGTATGTTTTAAGAGGATATGGAGCAATATTACGTTTTATTTCAAATTAATTCAATTTTTTATTCAGTAAGTACAAGTTGTTATCATTATGCTCGTAAATTTATAAATAATTCATACATAACGTTGGCCATTATGTTAAAAGGTACTTTAATATAAAATACTTGGCGTTCTTAATATCTGCCACAAAGTTCACAGTTCATTTAAAATCATCTTATACCTAAGCTGACGATTATCGCCCTCGTAACATTAGAGGTGTATAAAATTTCAAGGGATTTCCCCCTCAACATAATTATGTAGAAAAAAAATATTAATGTTTCACAAATATTGAATGAAAGACCTGACTAAGAAAACCAGAAAGACGATACGAGCACATTATTACAAAAATACGAAGTATAATTATCACAGCTTAATAAGTATTTAATTATGTTTTGAAACAAACGTTCGTTCGATTGCGTTTCAACACAAGTCATAACCCATAAATGTCTAAACATTTTAATTACATTCCTTTCAAATTTAAAGATTGATTTGATGAGCAACATCATTGACACATTTAGTATCCTTAATATTAATTCGTGAGGTGCCGCCGCAGGACCCCATTTAAAAGGCAAATGCCGTCACGACGCGCTCACTCGGATATAGTTATCGATTTGACGTACTTATGCAACATGAGCAACACTTATGAAGAAACGCTTAATGAGATTAGCTTTAAACAGGTTAACCTCAGTACACAACGGTTTGGAAACACGTATATATATATATAATTATATAAACATAGAAGTTAAGATATTAGTATTTAATGTAAAACACCATCACTGACTTATAAAACGAATATGTTACTATTTCGATATGTTACACGTAAGAATACACAATTTATAAGCATATTGATTAATCTGGCCATAAGCAGAACATCAAATAGAATGTATTGATTGAGTGTTTCGTAATCGCTTTTATTAACTTTAATTGATGTTCTCGACTAAATTGCTTTGATAGTAATATATGTCAATGTATTTGACATTTCGATTTCTTTCTTGCAAGCGGGAAAAAGCACAGCATAAATATTGCTAATCTATTGCGTAATCCATTCCATTTACCCTGATAATATTTCTTTATTATAACATAGATAAATATAGCAGTAGATATGCGTGTTGCTGATAAAGTGGGTTTTAGTTCACCAGAAAATAGGTTCCACTTATTTTATAACGAACTTCCTTTAAGGTTTTTTTTTTATTATTTACTTGTTTTTACTTTTGACTGATAATTTAAATTATAAATCATACAATTCTTTTATTTTTGTTTTTCTTACACTATCTAACTTCAACTAGAAAAACAATTTTAGATTATAAAAACATACATAGACTTAGAATTTTACGTAGCTTAATCTCAAATAATTAGAAAATATATAAACTGCCAATTGCGAATGGCTGTTGCATCAGAATCTATAAACATTATATTGCCACGCCTGCCTTTCCGACTACTGTTTGGCAATACGAGACGATAGGAATTTAATAAGTGGAGCATATTCTTACATTTCATGAGATATTTTCTCAGATCAAACATATCGAATATATTAGACCATAACGGGCAACGACACCTGTAACATAAGAATGAAGCTCCTATCATCTGGCTGATGATATGATACGTCGTATGTAATGAAAATATTTTAACTTCAACTACCAAAAAATATACTATTTACCAATGTATCAAAAACGAATTTCGTCAGAAATTTTTACTAACATATCCAACTCGTTTACCTTCAGATAAGTAGATATTTACCAACCAGTTCTTTTGTGTAGTTTCTGCTTTCTGTTCATCACTTCTGGCATCTCAGATTAAAATCTTTTTAATGTTGGATGCCAGAAGTCACGTCACATGAAAATTATTTGTTACAGTTTGACAAGCGAGAAGCAGGTTCGCGATCGCAACGGATGCGTCGCGGGCGAGCGATGCGCTGCTGAACAACGCGATGGTAGGCGTGGGCGTAGCGGAGGGCGGCGGGGACGGCTACTACGGCGAGTACTACCCCCCGGAGCAGTACTACATGCCGGAGATGTGCCCTCACCCTCAGCACCCACAGCATGCGCATATGGCGTGCACTGTTCACGCTGACTATGGTGAGCGAGTTTTAACAAGCTTTTGTAAATAAAAACTCCCTGCTAATAACCAACCATGGAAGACTTGACGGAAGTAAAGGAACTTAAGCTTATTAAGTCCCTTAAAACTCCATAAAATTATAAGCATCTCTTAAAGATCCAAAAAGAAGGAAAAACACACATACATATGTAACAAATAGCAAAGTTAGTTTTTATTGTATTGATAAATCGAATAGGCAATCCTCGAAAACTAAATATAAAGCTGAAAAAATTGGAAAATTGAAACTTAGAAAAGAAGTACACATTTGTCAATCATAAAAATTCGCTGATGTCAAATACTAAAAAGCAATCAACTATTGGATAAACCAAAAGTTTATACAAAACGTAAAAAAGTCCTCAGAATATCAGAATGGAACAATTTCATTATGGCTCTTTTGGGGTATTAAGATAACTGCTGATTAAATTGTGATTGAGTTGCATTGATCGCAATGACCATGTCATATGTTGCCGTCGATGTAATACAGGTACATTTAAAAAATCAGGATCCTTAAATAAATTTGCTTCACAAGATCCCCTAAATGTTATGTCAAAAAAAACGATATAGGGTTTGAGTTATGTGTCAAAAATTAGAACAATTCATTGTATAGAGATTAGAATTAAGAAGACTTGTTTGTATTCCTTTAGGTGGAATGCCGGTGGTAACATCAGCAACTATGATGCCGCCTCTTTTACCACCGGTGATGGACGAGAATATGAGACATTACCTGGTGGCGCATCCTCATGCACAGCCGCACCCACACCACGCGGCGCACCACCAGCCGCCGCACCACCAACCACCCCATCACCAACCGCCCCCTCATCACCAACCACCGCATCATTTTGTTAGTATAAACTAATTATGGTTTAGTTTAATAAGTCACTTTAAATGATATTGCTGATAAGTGTACGTCTATTTTTTTTGCTTTTTATTTATTTAAAGTTCTTTTTTCCGTTATAACGTTTTGCAACACTTGAATATTTTTCCAAAACATAAAAATTGTTATATGCGCTATACATTTTAAAATGCATGTTTATGAACATGTTTAATTTTATACATTTTTGACATAATATATGACGTTCGAGTTGTTGACGCTTGACAGCATTCAGATTTTTACTCTATGATAACGCTTGTCGCCCGCAGTTTGTTTATAAAATACGTGTATTTTAAATTTAAGAACTGTGTATTTATAAGTTGTAGTTTTGAAATAATATAATGATTAAAGGATCCAACCCTATGTTTCTCAATTATCACTCCAAAATAAAACTTGCCTATAGAATGAAGACTTCGATTTAAAAATGTATTGTTCGTAAACATTGAATAGCATACGTGGTATAAAGGAAATTATACAGCCGTTTTAAGTGAACACAATCTCTGTTTACTCTTTACTTGCTGTGGATTTTTTCCAGTAGTATTAAACCGATTGTGCGATTGTATTATTATGTGTATTATCAGTCGTGTCGATAGTACGTGGCTTGTGACGTGTACGTAGTGTCGTGTTGTGCATTTAAGCAAAGCAACATATTTTCTTAAAAATTGAATAGTTATAAGCATGAGTGAATTTGAAGATATAAAAAATAAATGTGATAAAGATAATACACAGGTATAATGATAAGATATATAACTTTTGGCTGTAAAGTTTTCATGCTAGTAAGAAAATTTTAAATATGGTATATATTTTTATTAGGGACCAACAAACGGTGCAGCGGGTCCTCAACACTTCTATGGAGGTGGTTATCCAACTCATTTCCATCACGTTCCACCCCACCACATGCAACACTCACCACCACCTCCAGTGTACCACAAGGATGAAAGAACTCAGCGGCAATACTCTAAACTCAAACAGAAACTGGAACGCAAACACATTAATAGGAATAATGGAATAGGTAAGTCTTTATTATATAGGATAAAAGCAAGTAGAGTTATGCAATTATAATTTTCAACTTACAAAGAATCACTATTCTTATTTATCACTGTTTAACAGTGTTTGTACTTCTCTTTTTTTACTATTGTATCATAAACTTAAATAATCTGTTAAGTTTAATACAAACTATCAATAAATAATAACTTTGTGAACATGACAAATCTCTTGATGGATTTTTTTTGGAAACTGTTTTCATATTGGACATGATACATCATATTACATATATCTTATGAGATAAATTCATATCCAAGATTATTCTATAAATTCTTACAAAAGTACAAAACATCTCTATAGCATAACAAGATAAATATGAATAAAAATATTTCACTCCTTAACTATTTAACAAAATAAAATGATTATAATTATTCATAATTTACAAAACTGACATGTTAATAAACAAAATTATTTTTTTTCAAGCATCTTCGTCCAATCTATATAGCTCTATAAAAGTTATTGTTTAGTTTTAAAAGAATATCTAACAGAGATACATATACACACATTTATTAAACCTTTAGATTTATAAGTCTATTATAACTTGTCAGAAGTAAATTCTGGTGCGAGCACGCCGTCATTATCACCAAGGAAAGAGTCAAATGGTCGTGGTGGTAGTGGGAGTGGGGGAGCATCATCTGGTGCTTGGTCTGAGGGTGAAGGCTCGTCAGCGGGCGCCTCAATACAGGGTGATGATGAGAATGATACACAGGCACTGCTAGATCTTGTGTCTGCTACCCGAACACCGCAAGTAAGTTAGGGTTTAGTATATTTTATATAATTTCTCTACATTTACTGATATAGAGAATCAGAATAAATGTTCTTGGATCTCCTGATGCTATTAAGTTTTGGTAATCTCAATTTCATCAAGCAAATCTAATGTTGTTTGGTATTAGATGGTGATTTATACATTTTTTTTGAGAATATAATGCAATTGTTTTTTTTTATTTTGATAGGTTAGTGACGTGACTCCAACAAGTGCTCTCGTGCAATGGAATTCCCCTCTACCAGAAGGTGTCACTCTTCCAAATGTGGACCTCACTTACGACCTCCTGCTTGGAGACCGGGGACGGTATAAGGCTATATACAGTGGTTCATCGCTATCGTGTCGGTGAGTTCTGCCCCTTCACAAAATACAAAATGCTTTCAAAGATTGTTTGACTATAACATCGATTGAAATCAACTATGATTGTCTTCTTTTTAAATGTAATATTTTTGAAACTTTGTTTTCAGCGTAAGAGACTTGAGACCCGGATGTGAATACTCAGTGTGTCTGCAAATCCGTGCGGGTGAGTTGACGGGTGCGGCGAGTGAGGCGGCTACATTCCGCGCTCCACCGGCGCCGCCCGAACGACTGCCGGCGGCGCGCGTCACACAGAGAGCACGAACATCGCTGTTGTTACGCTGGCCCTCCGCCACCGACAACGGAGCGCGAGTCACACACTACCTGCTGGAGATGGACGCCGGGGAGGGCTTCGTGGAGCTCACCCGGCCCCGCACCAGACAACACACCGTCAATAACTTGCAACCTCAGACGCGGTACCGCTTCCGGATCGCGGCCGTCAACGAGTGCGGCCGCGGGGACTGGAGCGAGGAGACCGTTGTGTGGACCACGGGCTCCCCCCCGCCCGCCCCCGGACCACCCACGCTTGTTGCCGCCTCGCCGACGTCATTGACTCTGACGTGGCAGCGCCGCGCGGACGAGGAGTTCGTCTTGCAGATGGACGATGTATCAAGAGGACACGGATTCCTACCCGTGTACAGCGGCTCGGACTGCACATACGTGTGCGATGGACTTAGGCGAGCGACGGATTATAGATTTCGTTTGAGGAGCGAAACAGTCGACGGTCAAGGACCGTGGTCCGTGGAGGTCACCTACACCACGCCGCCCGAACGACCCTGTCCGCCGAGCAGACCCACACCCCGCGGGAAGATACACTCCCGAGCGATACGGCTGAGGTGGGACCCTCCTGCCGACAACGGAGGAGCCGCTGTGGACACTTACACGTTAGAAATTGACGGCGGGGAAGGATACAGCCTCGCTTACCAAGGACCGGAACGAGAGGCCCACTGTGACCGCCTCCTACCAGGAACACAGTACCACGCGCGAGTCAGGTGCTCGAACGTGGCCGGCACGAGTGACTGGTCGGCTAGCGAGACCGTCACCACTGAGGCGACCTGTCCCAGCGCGTGCCCCGCGCCGGAGACCAGCGGAGCGAGCCGCGCCACACACGCCACCGTGCGCTGGAGGGCGCCCGACTGTACTGGAGGGTCACCACTCACAGAATATCGCCTCGAACTGGCGGATACTGATGGTCTGGTGCGTTTGGCACACGTGGGCCCTGAAGCTGAATGTGTTGTTCGGGATTTACTTCCCGGCCGAGAATACCGAGCGTGGGTGACGGCATGCAACAGGGTCGGTGCCGGACCTCCGTCCCCAGCTCTGAGGTTCACCACACAGCCCGCACCTCCCGACGCGCCCGAACCTCCCGTCGTTCGTATAGAGAGCCCCCGCACGGCTCTGGTCGAGTGGACCGCTCCAGCCAACAACGGCGCTCCTATCATCGATTTCCGTCTCGAAATGAGTGCGAGCAACGTAGACGACGCCTTCGCCGAGGTCTATCGCGGACTGGACACCGTCTGTTCGATAGGGAAACTGACTCCTTTCACGCCCTACTTCTTTAGGGTAAGAGCTACGAATTCGGCCGGGAAAGGCCCTCGCTCAGCGGTCAACACCGCACTCACCCCTCGTGCGGTTCCCGCGGCGCCAACTGGGGTTCGACACGAAGGAACCTGTGATTCTCTGAAATTACACTGGCGAGTCCCGGCCAATCACGGTGCGGACATTCTAAAATATCGCGTGGAAGTAGACGATACCGAGTTCGATACAGAAGGACCCGTTCCGGAGAGGCTCGTGGAGGGCCTCGAGCCAGACACTGTGTATCGAGTGAGAGTGGCAGCGGTCAACGAACTCGGACTCGGAGATTGGTCGGAGGAGACGCTCGCCTCTACTCGACCGCGGCCACCAGCACCACCGGTAGTGAAGTTCGCTCAGGCCGCGCACAACCACCTGCGACTGGAGTGGGCCGGTCGGGAGGGGACACAGTACTGCGTGGAGATGCGAGCTCCAGACGCCCGGGAGTTCCGTCCGGTGTACCGCGGCTACGCTCATTCCTGTAAGGTGAAGAAGTTGCGTGAGGCGACCACCTACACGTTCCGGATACGAGCCAGCGACGAGCGGGGCGGGCGCGGCGTGTGGTCCCCGCTGCTGACCGCGCGCACGGCCGCCGCGCCCCCCGCCGCGCCCCCCGCGCCCTCCGTCACGCTGGTCACCCCGCGGGCCGCGCTCGTCGCTTGGGAGCCGGTCGACGACGCCGACTACGTGCTGCAGAGCGCGCGCGGCAAGGACGCTGTCTTTAAAGAGGTAACTGTTAAAATACTTAGATGAAATAAAACCCTTTTTTAAAGACCTCCGTATATTTAATCAATCTTCAACCGACATAGCTATGATAAGACTTGACACACAAATTAACAATATATTGCGAATTAAAATAGATTATAAAATTTACTTATATTCAACAGTAACCGAAACATAACTGCATTTGAGACTATAAATATAGCAATTAAATTAAAATTAAGGACGTCATCTAATGAGAACGTTATCCTATTAAAGGTTTACACAGGCGACGCGTCGCAGTTCCAAATGGAGGAGTTGGAGTATAACGTGGAGTACCAGGTGCGGGTGTGCGCGACCCGCGGCGGGCTGTGCAGCGCGTGGTCTCCGTGCAGTAAGGTGGTGGTGTCACCGCCGGCGGGTCGTGCGCGGCGTGTCCGTCCGTCTCGTCCGCTGTCCGCGAGTCACGCGGCGCTCATGATGGCGGGCGGGTTCCTGCTGGTGGCGGTGCTGGTGGCCGTGCTGCTCCAGCGCCTGGTGGAGCCTCGCCCGTGACGCACGCTGCCCCGCCTGTAGTGCGGCCCTACCCTGTCTCCGTAGTCGTGAACCTCCCGCGTCTCCTATTCTACCGAGCTTAACTTAAGACCCGGACCCCCGTCTCTTAGTAAGACATGTATATCCTCTGCTTTCGTTGTGATCGACATAGGATGAGGTACGTAATATATTTATATGTATATAGTAGATAATATGATTCTAAACCGAACGCCAGCCGCCGTTATGTGATGACGGACGGTATATTAACAGGTGTCTATATTGATAACGTTTTTCATCGTTTATGTATCGTAACGGACGGCCACCTTGCGGCCTATATAAATTTCTATAATTTTATTTAATATATATTTTTTAAACGTTTAATATAATGATAGCTGCCATTCTGAGATGAAAATGTGTTTTAGGAAGTGTTACAAACTTGTGAATAAACGTATAATGTAAATCTTCTGAGATCTTCTAGTCTGTTCTGTTGACTTTCATTTCTTTAATTAAATTAATGTTTATAAGGTGATGTAATGATTAGTCCAAATGATGCGATGTCACTTCAACCATACCAAGTGTACTTCCTATACATTCTAGCGATTCTTATTTTCGTATGCTTTTATGCATTTTGTAAATCTATTTTAAAAATAAAATTAATAGTTCTGTTGCATGTTTTTGTCATATTTAAGTATAGCAAGTTAGCAATCAAGGTGCTCTAATATTAATATTCAGTTGAGAGGGACATGGCCCCTCGCTCTGCAACGAGTTTCCAGTGTGTGTGCTGTGATCACTTCCTTATGCGAATGAGACTGATTTTAAAATTTAATGATTTTATTAAACGCTGTCTATCATTGATTTTTAATGCTGTTTTGACAATTTTGTAAGATATCATCATGAACCTATACGTAGAGGGACGCCAGATGTCGCCCTCACACGACGCCATTTTGTATACTCCTAGTGCTGTCACTTGATGTATCGTGTACCTTCCGGTTTTATTAAATGTAGTGATTTAATTCGTTTTTATTATAATAGAACATGACTTTTAATTGATGACATAATGTAATATGTAATGAATTGTTTATAAATTTAGAGATTATAAATTTATTGAGATTGTTACCACCCCATGTATCGATAAGGAACCGTGTTCCAAAAAATAAAATAAAAAAAAAATATAGTAGTAACATCCCAAATCGGTGTTTGTTATTTTAATTAATCAATATATTAGGGAAATTTTTAACTGATAACTTTCTAATTATATTTTATACATAAATTAATTTCCTATAGATAATAGAGGTATCTTTTTTGATTGTATTCAATACGAATTATAGTAAAGTGCATATGGGATTATATTGATGTCTAAGTGTCATTGTTCACTATAAATGTTGTGGAATGATGTCATATATAATTGTAATTTAATTGAATGTTATTATTACATAGGCCCTAACGCATTCAATGTTGCCAGCTGAACCGTCGATGTAATTCATGTGTTGACATTGACATGTGTCTTATGTAGCACGAATTTAAGCTTAAATGTCGTAATTAGTAATAATATTCTGTGATCATCTTGTCCTCTTCCTTTCTATGAATATATAATATATAGAAGTTGTCTGAAACATTCCTAGTTTTTGTTTACCGTCTCCCGACACTATGGCTGATGTATTGATTTGTGCCAATGTGAATTTTTATCACTGTAAGCACAGCTTACTCTATGATGTACTAAATGAATGGTTAATTTTCGAAAAATTTTATAATAATATTGTGCAATTTGTCAATTTATTTATTTTATCTCTTAATATAATATTTAGTGTTTTTTTTTAGATATATAATTATATTCTATATAAACGATGGAGCGATGTGAATTAAAGGAATCGATGTTCCTATGTTGTATGAACCAGTCGAAACTATGTACTACAGACTTGCATTCCAACTATGTATTCCACTTTGTAAATAGGCCTAATGAACGCTATGAATTAATGTACATGTTGCTTTAATGTGGGAATGTAAATAGATGCAGTGTTGTTTAGCTCCAAGGGGCTGGCACTAAAATGTACGCCGATGACACTGTGTTGACACTAAAAACATTTTTTTTTAAATAATACATATTAATGGAGATAGCATCTCATATTGTATTTGTTTGAACTAGTAACGTATAACGAAATGTATATGTTTATAATATAATATTTGATGATGTTATGTATACAATTTATTAAACATGGATATATCAATAAAATTATATTTTGTGTACGAATAATGTTTAATTTTCTTTCAATTAACCACAGATCTAATGTGACAACAATGCAATCAACCTTTTTTTATCAAACAATATTCTTAAGTTTTAAGTCAATTTATTTTTGTTAAGGGTTGCCATTACAATATATAAAAAAGTTAACATATCAAGAAATACCACTAAGTTAGACTAGAAAAGTTTTGTACTGTTGAGTATTGTTTTCACTTAAAACTACCCACATACTTAACTAGAACACGATTATTGCAACACACAGACGTTACTCATCAAAATACAACAAAATTACCTCAAATACATTTTTTTTATTTCGTTCAACATGAATCTATAAAGATTTTATATCATCCAAAAGTGCACAGATAAAAAATAACAAAGTATAATTATTACGTCCCAACTATTGGGAACAATAGACATGATTTTAAATTCTCACTGTGCATTTCGGAATAGTTGGTCAAATAAAAATCGGTTTTCGTTGATATTTTGTCGATGCAACCTTTAAAATTTTGGGGATATAATTGTTTTGCGATAACATCTTCCTCGGATACGCCACCTGTAAACAGAAATCATAAAAAATTTTAGTAATCTGCAGTAGGTAATTAGGAAATACACGATTTCCGAATTAAAACTTTACCTATAAACAATTCAGTGTCATCATTGTCTTCAATTTGATAGCATTCTTGATCAACGAATAACTTTTCGTCGATAGATAAAGATATATTATGTCTTAGTGTCAATGCTATCGAATGCCACTCTCCATCCGCCATGAAGCCCGCACTGACCAATGTTGAAGTTAGTTTTGGTGGTAACGGAAAATAGTCTTTCGTAGTTTGACCACTTGAATTGTTACAATGTACAGACCAACTAAGTTTAATATATCCGTTCTCGAGACCAACGCCGAAATAGTCTATACCCTGTCAAAGAAACTTTGTTACTGATGATACACTGTTTATTTAATTTAATTTTACTAACATTATAATTGCGAAAGTTTGTGAGTGTGTGTGTATGTTTGTTACACCTTCACGCTCATGGCTGAACCGATTTTGATAAAATTTTGTATACAGGAAGCTGACGTCCAGGAATAACACATAGGCTACTTTACAACCCGGAAATCCGCGGGTAAGACGGCGGGGCGCAGCTAGTATCAGTATAATTTTCAAATACAATTAGAAGTACATAATAATTATTTAAACATTATTTTTAAATGGCAATCATAAAATGAAGTGTAACTACTGTTTCTAAAGAGGCAAAAACTATAACTGATTTATATGAAATTTATTGTTTACGCTACTATAGAGCTGAGTTAGTATGAAAATCATGGATGAAATTAAATGTTATAATTAATATTGTTCTATAATACCGTATTGATCCAAAGTATGAGCCCGTTCGGGTCGGCGGTGTTGAAGTTCAGTTTTATTCGAGTGGGCGACGCTTCAATTAATTGTTCTCGACGATCGCTCCCACTGAGTGTCAACATTGCGTCCCCTCCGAATTGAGGTATTGTTATGTTTATGTCTGTTGTAAATCATTCGTTATTTATTTAGTAAATTCTTAATCTTTTATGGGACTTTTCTTTATAAAACGACATATTTTATAATGTTAAAGATTAAACATATATCTTCCTTGTATTCTTATGAGTAATTCAGTTCCAGGTAAGGATATTTATTTATATTAAGAGTCAATTTGTCAACTCGCTAATAATGATCTTTCATATATTTAAATTTGGAACCTTATAGTATATGGTGAATATAATGTCATAGCATAAAAACAAGAATTTAATGTTTAAATGTAACGAATATTCGAGACGTATATATCAAGAGTTGAATTAGAATGTGTATTTTTGAAAGCTTCATATATATATTTAAATTTGGAACAAGGTGGTATATAGTGAGTATAATGTTAAATGTCATAGCAGTAGTGAATGATTCTAGTTAGAATATGTATTTCTGAACGCATATTGTTCTACTGACGTTCCCTGCATGTGACCCCCGCCCGTCCCGCCGGACACACACACCGTCCGCGGCGGCACGTCCCCGCGCACGTGTCGCGGGAACACGCCGCCCGTCTACAGCGAGCGCCGCAACTAGAGCCCTCGCACGCCAACACGTTCTGACCCTCTAGAAACACAGTAATAATATACAAATATAATACCAGATACTACACTTTGATCTTAACCAAAAGGCCAAGAAAAGATGACAAATATAATACCAGAAAAAATATTTAAGTTTCAGTGATTTGCCTAATATTTTCTTTATCCATTTAAGTAGGTTGAGAATCATAAAAACTATCAAATAAGACGTAATAAACATGTTTCAGTATCGGGTTTTTGTCTGTAATAATTCTTACATCTTTAATATATGGAATTTTTTTAAATTGCTTATGTTAAATGGTATGAAGTTAATCACATAGATTTCGCCACTCTAGTAACAATAGGTCGGCGAGCGAGAGAAGTGTTCTGAACACAAGCCTATACAAACCTCTCTACCTCATAATTAGAACGTGTAAAATTAAGTAATTAGTTTCATAGCAATTTAAATCGTATTTTCAATCAACAAGTATCTATTTTTTTATGACAAAAAAAAGTATACATATTATATGCAAAGTATTTTGACTCTATTTATTAAATTTCTTTCTAAAATAAGTTTCAATTTCAATAAGTATTTTCAGTTGTCCAAGAAGTCTAAAATTGTATATCTAAATCGAGGAATGCTTATTTTTTTTTAACGATAAGTGTATACATACTTCTATGACCTATGTAAAAGTCCACTTAAATAAATTTATATAATAAAATGACAACTGAAAGGATTGAAAAATACTTCAAAGAAAATTGTCCTTGATTTTTACAAAACGTTATAACGTCTAATACATACATATTATTAAAAAAAATCAACGAATTCAGAAAACAAAATAAAAGTTGTGAATGTACTGACTCATAAATGCCATCGATCAAAATGTCAGTAAAAATATAAGTAGGTACTTCATTGTTTGCAAACACAGTTTAATATCCTTAAGTGCCCGAATACATCGGACGAATAATCAGACATTGAGATACTAAACAAAGAATTCGTAATAGCAGTGTAAATATACTATTTTTCTTATTTAAGAAGCTTTTAGCCTGGGAGAACTCTGTCTTATTATTTTGCTATAAGACCTAGTTGCTTGGACCTAGTTTCAATAGTTGATATTACTTAGTTACAGAACGAAAACAACAATTTAATTTTTTATGTGTACATAGAAGAATATTAAAAACTGATAAAGATAGGTATGACTTTCATATTATCATATTTTTAACATAAAAGGCTTATTTAGGTACGAAATATACTTAAATTAAACAGAAATGCAATAAATAAACCGGAGAGTGCAGGATCGATTCCCGGTCGTGTCAATGATTTTTTCACTATACAGGGTGACTGGTGAATTACTATCGATACTTGAGGACGTGATATTTGACGATCATATATGACAAAATAAAAATTAATATGACATAAATATTAATAAACTTCTAAGTAAAGTTAACCAAAAGTTATGTAATTAATTACGCAGCGTGTGAACACCCTACAGATTAGGTATACACACACACACACACACATACGCGTGGTGGTGGCGTAGAGTTGTATCAGCACGCCGCCGCACGCGTCCACACTTGGAACACTTGGAACGTGTCAACACTTTATTTATTTATACGGAAATTTTGTCAAAAATTAAGTGCCTATTTTTTTTACATAATTCGAATGAGAATCATGTACCGAGTATTCTCCTTAAATATTGATAGTAATTCACCAGTCACCCTGTATATTTAGATTTTTCCTACATAAAATTTTAATATTAATTACCTTCTATATTTTGTTGTTCGAGCGGCAACAATATATTATTCAGATGAAAGTTCCTAAAGCAGCCGCTATATGATTCAGGCGGTCCGGACATAACGTCGAACGGTAGTTCGGACAGATCTCTCATACCACCTGTGTAATACAAACTCGTCTTTAACATAAACACATTAAAGTATTAAATAGATTGATTATAATCCTTGCCTATAATGATGGATGCGTCACTAGCCGTGTGTGGGTAGGCGTGAGCCAGCATTGGTTCCGTATTAAGAGCGCCGTCTACCCACACATACAGACGGTTGCCATAGCGACCGGCCCTCACTCCATGCCACTGTGATACGGACACTACCACCCCCGACCGGACGAGTGACGTCAGACCGGACAGATGATCTACGATAATAATACACTACAACATGTACCCAAACCTAAATATACTATAGATTATAGAACATTATCTATACCCGTCCATCTATACTCCAACAATCCACCCTGAATCGAAAGCGACGTATAGAAATGCGGCGTTTCAACGAATACAATCAATCCCCTTTCCTTCTGAGGTTTGATTTCAGCTTCCAGAGCTAAGCTAACGCTAGAAATAGATCTCGCTTTTAGCTTCAGATAGGATCTAGCGCCGGTGAATAGAACATCGATTGGTATTAACTCTGAAATATGGAATAGATAGATTACATTCATTTTACGTATTGTTTTATGTGATTTTTCAGAGTCATATGTACTTTCTGAGAGTATTTAGGCATCACTGACATACGGTGAAGGAAAACATCGTGAGGAAACCTGGACTTATAGTTTCACAATTATAAGTTTGAAATCACCAACCCGTCGTGAGCAAGCGTGGTGATTAATGCTCAAACCTTCTCCATGTGAGGAAGAGGCCTTGCTCAGTAGTGGGCTCTGATAGGCTGATGACATGTATTTTTTTTGTGTGTCAGTCTATGTGTGTGTGTGTGTGTGTGTGTGTCAAACCTTGATCACAGCGAGGTCCAGACTTGCCGTAAGGGCAGTCACAGTGTGCGTCAGTGAGTGTAATGACACAGGCGCCCTGGCAGCGGGAGTGCGATCGATCACACGGACTGTGAGGGCTGGCGCACGTCGCACCGAACCAGCCTTCATTGCAGATGCATCTATACAACGATTATTATAACAAATTGATATGTTTTATTGTTTTTTTCCATATATATTATAAGTGTTAGATATAGCAATAATTAAATCATAGTTTTAATAAAGTTATTATAAATTTTTGACTATGTTTCCAAGTTTAAGTACAGAATAACTGACGTGAATTAATTTAATCGAAATAATCAATATTTATGCATTTTTAACATATTTAAATAAATAACATCTAAACAATATAACAAAAGCAGCTTAATAAAACATATGAACCGAAATCTTTTTCATACCCGTAAGTGGCGGGTGAGTGTATACAGACCCCGCGGGGTGCGTTACAGGACTTGGCGGTGCACTGAGTGACCCCACACTGCCCCGCCCCCCGCCCGCCGACCCCGCGCCCCCCTGACTGACCCGTGACCTCCAACACACACCCCGACCACCCGCTGTGCAATGGCAGGTCATGCGGCAGGTCGCGGAAGTCATCGGATGGGTGACCGCCTGATTGGAAACCCATTAGCGCTTAAGAAATTTGATTATAACGGATAAATCAATAAGCTCCGTGTACTAGATTGGATCGAGGGCATTGAACCCTCAGACAGACACCCTCCCTCCCTCATCCCTATCGATTCGTTGTGAGGTTAATGAGCTGTCTGATTGATTGCACTTCGTTGTATATTTTGGGCTCAATTTTCATAAAGTACGGAAAAATTTCTATAAAATTCGTTATTTTCCTATCACATTATGATGTTGTATTGATGTTTGCTTATCTGAGAAAACCTGAATATAATGCCCAAATATTCGCTTAATAACATTCAACAGATGTAGCATATTCGATATCTACTTGGGACGAAATTATTAGTTTCATTGTATGTTTTAACTCACCAATATAGATGTACGGTAGTAATGTCATATTGTTGGTGTGAGCTGGTGCATTCCCTGATACATTATACCTTCCATCAACCACAAGTCCAGCTGTTCTGCCTCGTCTCCAAATTCGCACCGTGTGTCCCCCACGCCGTGCACCCAAAGGACGTGACGTGAAAATACGTCGAGGTCCTTAAAAAAAATGCTTATATAGAACCAATAATCCTACTAATATTATAATTGCGAAAGTTTGTGAGTGTGTGTGTATGTTTGTTACTTTTACACGCTCAAACGGCTGAACCGATTTTGATAAAATTTTGCATACAGGAAGCTGACGTCCAGGAATAACGTATAGGCTACTTTACATCCCGGAAATCCTGAAAATAACGGAAATCCGCCGGTAACACCGCGGGGTGCAGCTAGTATGAATATAGAAGCTTAAAAAACAGATTAATCATACACAAAAAATAAAATTAAGGTGGAACCATCTTAATACAATAGTTATGCATTCAATATTTTTTTGTTATGACTATAGATAAATCTCACCAGCGCCCATATTCCACGTCAGCATAATATATCCCTTCACAAAGGTCAAAGCTAAATGCTGACTCCTGGCATCATGTCTCCCTCTTTGTCCAACGAACGCGAGCAACGCTATTTGATCCATATCGGAAGTTTGAAAACGTAAACGCATCTCAAAACGATCTGAATTAGCTGCCGACTGGGGCATTTGGTAAATAACGTACGAAGACTTTCCAGGGGATATAGGCGATAACGACGGACGTGTTATTTCCACATCTGAAATATATAGAATACCGATTCATTATCTATTAATTCTTTTAAAATCAATAAATATTTCAGCGAACGTACTATATTCACAGAATATGCCGTGCTTCCCATATGGACAAAGGCACAGAAATCCGCTCCCAGGGTGTTGAACACAACTTCCACCAGACTGACAAGGATTGTGGTCACAGACGGAGTCATTACAAGTGGGGCCCGTCCAACTGAAAGCATTATACCAACTCTCATAGAACTAAAGGACATAGAAGATAAAATTAATTTGATATTGGGCTCAAGTTTAATCTTCTTTTTATTATATTGTTATTTAAACAAATAAACTTTGGTGGTGACTTAATTATAACAGATTATTTAAAGTATGACAAAATATTGTTTTGTGATAAATGATAAAACCTTGATTTACTGTAATTTTTACTAATTAAAGTAGTTTGGCTGCTCCAACTTTTTTGACTAAAAATATATTACAAACTTTTCAAGTCTCTTGAACCTGAATGTTACGAGTAAAGTAAGGAATATACTATTAAGTTTTATCTAGAATTAACTTCGCTATTTTCATAAATATCAACACAAAGTTAAAAATATCAATTAAGAAACAATCATATATCTTTACTCTCAATTTTAAAACAGAGCTTGATCGTTTCGAAATACTTTTTATATATTTTGCTATAAATCAGCTGACCAAAAATTAAGATATCAAATATCCATCTATACCTACATATAATTATAGCTTTGTGCCATTATAGTTTACCCCATTATTCGTATCCTTAGTCTAAGTTTGCATACACTATGTACGAAGCGTCGCCCGTTTTTCATTCAATGACCTACGTTAATACTATAAAAATTGTTAACGCTCCGTATGTAGTGTTACAGTGTCAATATAAACTAATTATATCTATCATAGAATCAGAATATCTCCAGTCGAAAGTTAATATATTTACCCATTGGCACAAGCACAGGAGTAAGTATCGTCATCATCATGACAAGTACCGCCGTTCACACACGGCGATGACAAACAAGATAAAGAAGAACATTCCCTCACTTCAGACGCTTCGTATGCGTCGCTAAATATTTCACGTCTCTCATCGTTTATCTGACAAACAAAAATCGACCGTATTTAGTTATATACAAGGATGAGTTTTCATTAATTCTATTTGTAAATAATTCATAAATCAATATCAATATTGGAATCTGTCTGGATTCGTAAAAGGAATATTTGAAACAGTCGAAAGTCAGTACAATTACTACTGGCTCTGCATCGTTAAACAAATTACAAACAGTATGAATTTTTTCTTATTCTTAACGATGCGATCTCTAGGTAAGCATGTATAATATTATATGTGATATATCCACTATGACATAATATTTACATAACACTTAAATATAATTCGATACATTAAAAACTCTTTAAGATTTGATTATTCTTTGTTGATGACTGATGTGATACATTTTAATTGTATTTCAGTAATTTTAATTAAACATATTGAATGCTGTAATTATTTTTAATAGCTTTATTTATATAATAAACGTATAAACATATCGTTTGTTTTATTTACATCTAATATAAAAGTATTCCTTTTAGGCAATTGGAGTCCATTAACAGAAACGTTAAATTTTATTCCACTGAAAATCAATTATTTAGTATTAAAATACTTACATATTATGAAAAAAATATGATTTATTTGTAAGGAGAAAAATTAATGAGTATAAATAAAAATTTTTAAACTTACAATTAAGTCCTTGATACATCCAATAAAAGACTTCTCATTAGAGTTATTTCTATAAGGTTTGTTCCCGAAATAGAGAATCGAATTATACTCGGGAGAACTAATATTTGCAAACTGGCCTCCGCTCATAGCCACAGTATCATTAAGTCTTAGGGTTCCGTTGCAATGATTTTCAGATAAGAATAAGTCTAATCTGGAAAAAAATTGGCGAAAACTTTTAGGTAATAATCCATTCATTAATTTTATCTTTATAGCATAATTCGCTATATTACCTTGTTTCAATTTTCATGATATATCCTCTGTTAACGTGAGTTTTAAGTTCGCTTAACAGCATTGTCTGATAGCCACAGGAGAATTCGAATCTCAATAAACCAGAATTCATATATAATTTCATGTAAGCGCCTTTAGCTATATCCACGTACATAACTTCTCCATCAAGGATAAGAGTTTTAGCTTTGAATGTTATGGAAATACTAGTAGAATTTTTTATATGATGCGCTATATAAGAAGTGCCATCAAACGCGGCAGAATTAACAATAATTTTGGTCTCACAAAATCTTCCTTCGTAATTGAACAGACAGTGACACTGCAAGAAAGTACCAAATAAGCTATAGATTTGGGTAGAATTTGTGGAAATGTTCCCATACTTACTCTAACGCCATGAAGAGTGTTTATACAACTGCCGTGATTATTGCACATGACGTCAGTGCAATCTGAATGTACTGTTGATATTTCATTATGAGCCGTATTTATTTCGATTTCTGTCATTGGATTTGTTGATTCTATTGTAAGTTCTGTTGTCTCAACAGGACTATCGGTGAACATTTTTTCTGTTGTCAAATCTTGTGCATGATGAGTATATTCCGTGGTATCTGACCTCATTTGCTTTGTTGTTTCTTTAAAATCAACTGTTGTATCTGTTGTTTGTTTAGTCATTTCTGTTGTAGTGATTAATTCCGTTACTTCGGGTGTTTCTATTGAAGGTATAGTTGTAGGTAAATCACTAGTGGAAGTATTTCCTTTTGTACACGATCCACTACATTCTGTTGTTTCTACCTTAGAATCATCAGTTCCTAGAGTGCCTTTCGTTTCTATCAGAATTGTTACTGTTTCTGTAACTGAATCCTCTTTAGTTGTTAATTGAGATGTTGAACTTGATGTTGAAGTTAACAAATCAGTTGACGTTTCATATATTTCTGTGCTTGTTCTTAGACTTTCTGTTACTGTTGCATCTGTACTAGAAGCTGTTATTGGTATGTCCGTAACATTATCTAATTTCGTATATATTTGTATTTCTGTAGTAGTAATATCAATAGTAGCGCCGCTATCGATAGTACTGAGGCTAGTGGTGGTGCTTGTATTATATTTCGATTCCACAGTACTTGTGTCTATTATTACGATATCAGTGTAGGAAGGAGTAGCTGTAGTATGGTCTGGTAGAAGAGTTGGACGAATATATTCACAATCATAATTTCCGTCATCCAAAATAAGACACTCGCAAAGAGATCCTGTAAGTCTTGGTGGGCATGAGCATGTGAAATTATCAACGCCGTCAATACACGTCCCGCCGTTCAGGCATCTGTGGAAATTTGAAGAATTCCCTTCATATTAACAAAGAACTCCTAAATAATCGTAAATCAATAGAAGAAGTTACAAATTAATATCCTTAAACATGTAGGTAAACTTAAATTTATATTTAGCTAGCTAAGTTACAAAATCGATTTCGCATTCTGATACAGAACTTTATATCATTTTGAGTTAGGACTCAAAATGATATAAAGTTAAAGTTATAAATGAAGAGTTAGGACTCGTAGCTAATTGAGCAGCTGTATTACGTTAGAATACAACTTGTATTACATAGTTATATTTTATTACGGACTTATTATAGTTTAATCATTGTTCAATCAGCTAACCTTGGTCCTAGCGCGCACTCGTCATACTGCAGTTCACATCGTTCCCCGTGATAGTCGGGCACACAGTAACACACTCGCAGCCCGTCCTCCAAAACACATAAAGCCTTGTCACTGCAGGAGTCTTGGGAGCAAAATTCTATTGCCACCTCGCAGCTTTTACCAGTGTAACCTACAAGAAAGTACCTCTTATAAGTCATTAACCTATTCTAATTATTCAGTTTGCCTGAAAACTGTGTGTGATAATACATAAATGATAAGCGCGATATGGAAGATACATTGTATATAAATACCTAAGTAAATATAAACAATAAACTTGCAATAATTATTTTGTAGTAGGTTTGACTTTAGAAGTGAATGTAAATTGTTATTAATTTCGAATTAGATCTCTAACATGAATTAATTTCAAAATTTATTGTAGTGTTTATTATTTTAATTTCTCTTTAACCATAATATTACTCATTGTGTAATACATATGTGTACTGTTATTGCAGTCGACTAAAAAACTACGGTAAAGGCACAAATACAAATATGAAAATTAAACCGACTCGGACAAAGGATGAAATAAATAAATTATTTATACCGTATGTGCAGGCGCACATGTAATCTGCATGAGCGTCGATGCATATGCCACCATTCCTACACGGATTCGATTCACATTCATCGATCTGGTCCTCACATTTTTGTCCGGTCCATCCTGAGGAAAAATATTTATTTATAACACCTCTATATTAAACGAAAATATTAAAAATAAAAATGTACTCACCAGCGGAACATTTGCAATAAAATTTGAACCCGGGACCCTCAATACATTCGCCGCCGTTATGACATCTGATTTCTCCCGTTGAATTGCAAACTGCTACATCTAACTCACAATGATCTCCGGAAAAGCCGGGTATACAGTGACATACGTACTCATTAGTCATATCAATGCATGTACCATTGTTGTAGCACGGGTTTGAATCGCATTCGTTGTAGTTTGTCTCACAATTATCGCCTTAGAAGAAATATAAGTATGTATAGAATATATTATAAGTGAAAATTGCTTATTATGTATATATGTACTTGGGTGAATTGCCCAAAAAGTTATAGAAACCAAGGCGAGCCTAGGCTATTACGAAAAGGACATAATGACAACATTACGGTTCAATAGCATTATAGCTCACATCGTCTGAAAGTCGTTGATATGTCATGCTATTAAACGCATTATTAATTTTATTACCCGGGGAGACGTCAATTTAACACGCTCAATGCTCATATTTTAGTCTTAATTAGTTTGTTTATAGAATAAATTTAAAAAATATTAAAAACACACATATTATAACTAATATTTAGCATTTAAATTGTCTTTATTTTATTAATTATATTACCAATGAAGCCATCAGGGCAAGAACAGTTGTAAGTCGCCACGCCATCAATACAAGTGCCACCGTTCTGGCAAGGACTTGACCAGCATTCATCCCAATTCGTTTGACATTGAACACCCGTGTATCCATCAATACAATAACATAAATATGTGCTAAAACTATAATATTATGACATTAGTATACATAGACACCTTTTAGACATTTTTTTATTTATATATTATATAAAAGAAAATCATGTTAGTTATACTATTTATAACTCAAGAACAACTACATACAAAGACATTACATGCAATCGTAAAAAATATATAAAATCCATAATCTTTTCAATTTTCATTTACTTTCTTTAAAGAGGAATAAAGTTCGCCCGGTCAGCTATACATTTCTAATTTTAAAAGTTACCCAGATGACGTCGCGGGCAAGAATTAGTTCTGTATAAAATAAGTACTTACCTATTTATATCATCAATACATATCCCGTGTATACAAGGATTATTGAGGCAGGCAAAGCCGGCGGATGCGATAGGTATAACAAATAATAACCACCACGTACTCTTTAAATGACCTCTGTTTTGTATTTTAATCATTTTATCTGTCTTACTTACAGTTTCTATGGATGCATGGCTATGTTACCTCGACAATTATCGATGCGTATTAATATTTAAACTATGTTCTCTTATTCAAAAATAAGTGTTGCAGACTTGCAGTACAAACTGAGCAGTACACAACTTTTAATTCTTTCTAATGTAATATAATCTTCATTAAGAAACATTACTTTTCTGTACTTACTACCTATAATCCTATTTATTTTTATATATACTTTGTCCGAACATTTTTATTTAAACAAACACAATATTCCAATACGTTTAACATGATTACATTATACAACTGCGTCTTCTACCAAGGTGTGGTTATTCCGACCCACGTTGCCGTGGCAACAATAAACAATACACGGGGTCAACAGTGCAATACCCTTTTATTGATAAAATTCTTAAGAGATAGCATCTATGATTTCAAATTTTAGAATACTTTATTACAATGAAATAACATTGCTAATATTCCTTATTCAAATAAAAAAACATGATTACTAAAGCAATAAATTTTGGGGGTACAAATGTATATTTGTTTAGATGGATGAATAATGAGAAATTTTGTAATAAATGAACGCTTAAGCGGTTTAATTCATCATCTTATATAGTTTATCACTTAAAAAATATGAACAATTCATTTTGAACCCTTCATTTTCAAGCGAGTGCTATACAATTTGTTCATATTTTTATTTATTTTTTTTACTTTTAAAAATACATGTATACTTACAAATATACATCATATACTTAAATAAAAGAAACACTCTAACATACTAAGAATAGGTGGTAAATTCTTTATTCTAGTGTTCATTATTTTAGTAAATTATATTATAATGTCAAAGTTTCCAGGTACTTTTTAAATTCTGCCGCCTTTTTTCTTCAGAATATTATGCGCCAATAGCGACAAAGTTGTTTTGGTTACAACCAATAAACGTTGTGTCATCTGTTCAGAACTGTCAATTTATACTAAAAAGACAAGGAACGTTCAAAACATATGTGTCGCTACAACGTTTAAAAATTAAATAATAAAAAATAAAGGAACAAATACGATTAGGAACATGATTCTATTATAGTAACACTTAAATTTAAAAAATATTTTAGTTTTAAAGGTACTGATTTTTTAAAATTTTAATATATCCTATCAGTTTTGTTTTACCAGAACAATATAAAATACTTTATAATTGAACAGACCACAAAGACTAGATGTGGAGAGGGCTTCAAGGTAGAACAATAGGTGTAGTTTCGAATTAGAATTTTGCTTAGTCAGTCGTTTATTACTGCTTATTTTTCAGTTTCATTTGGCTTAAAATTATTAACACTAGTTTGTGAGTATTTTGCAAGTGTGTGATTTGTTTCTTCTATTTATATTTTTAAAGAAATCCTTGCAAAATATGGATCCGGGTATTCTTTGTTTCCACCATTGTGATCACAAAGTTTTTTGCACTATTATACCCGAGAAATGCCCTGTTTGCCAACAAAAACTAGATAGATACGACTATAATCTTTTACCATTTAGGTAAGTCTTTTATCAATTAAATGTGTATACACCACTACAAAGGAGAGAGTTTGTTGCTAAGCGGCCTAATTTGTTTTAGAGTACCTTACCCGTTCGTGAAAGCCTCTCAGCATCCACGAGGCATAGTAATGAAACCTACGCAAGGAGATTTTCTCAAGTTAGTGTTAGCTGAAGTTGAAATTCCCTAGAATACAGTTCAAGTTAGTCCGTGACTCACATCCCTTATAGATAAGGAATTAAAATTGCCATTGTTTTCAGTGACTATTATAATTCTAAGGACCTACATATAGGAGTGACTAACTCTCAAGGATGTGTAATAGAGTTCAGTCAGGAGGGAGTGAGTGGCATTGACCTGGAGTCTAAAAAGTGGAATGAATGCGAGCGCTCCTTAGATTGGGACCAATGCCTTCTATTAGAGCAGTTTGATGAAGTGTGGAATGAAATTTGGGATAGTGTTCTCTTAAAGGTAATCTTACTTATATATGGCCTGAACAATTTGAGAAAATGTATAAAATATATTTATTACATAAATTTTTCTAATTTCAGGTTAGCTTAAGCCCTTTATGGGAAGCAGAAAGGTATCACGAAGAAAGACATAATTGTTTCACATTTGTTCTGGCATTTCTAAGAGCTCTTGACTGTGGAGAACTGTCTGAAAGAGCACAAGATCCTAAACAGTTCTGCAAACAATATGTAGTGCCTAGAACATCAGCTGCCGGAAAATACATATCTCTTTACAGACAGCTGAAGAGACAAAGTTATTTCGTTCAGAAACAATGATATACTCTCAACATGTTATTTTCTCATTAATTGCTATGAGTTCAGTATTAACTGTGATTATTCATATAAGACAAAATTTTAATGCATTTAGTTCTCACCAAATGATAGATTTTACATCTTTCATTTGTGTATTCTTATTTATTATGAATTTAAATATCTCATTCAGTAATGTTTTAACAGCTATCAGAATTAAGACTAAACTGTCTTGTCTGATTTCAAATTATGAAGTATAAACAAGGTGAGAATTTATTATATTATTTAATGTGTGAATGCCAAAGAAGGCTGTATAAACTGCAGCCGTTGCCAAGGTATTGAAATAGATGTTTTTATTTCAAAATAGACATACATATATTTATTTTCATGATAAAATTTACATTTAGTCTTGTGATTGCTCTTATCTTATACACAAAATGTGAAAGTATTGGCTCTAATGTTTGTTTAGTATAACCGAATGTTGAATGTTTCGTTTGCACAACAATGCCAAGTTTAAGAGACGTCTGACAAAAGAAAATTTACATGATAAATATCACTAACATTTAAAATGTTACATATCATACTATTATACAAATTGCTCGTCCATTTATCTGATACACTCGAAATATTTCTTTGATTAAGGAATTGTATGTAGAAGACAATTTTGTAAATTAGATTTCTAACTTAATATTTCTGTGTAGACACTCCATAATAATCTTCCATTTTTTACTATTGTAGTGAATGACTGTAAATTTGATAAGTATATACTGAATATGTATTATGAAATAAAAACTGATTGCTAATTTGGTTTTGCCCGATTTAATCTTGAATAAAAAACTAAATTCTGTGACATTATAAATGTGACTTATTGTTCAATAATATAATTGAGGGTAAATCAATATTTAGCCAGGAGTTTTCTATTATATTAATATATGTAAATCTATGTAAGATATTCAAGAGAAGTGTTCATAGGTGATATCTAAAATAGACTTATTTTAGGCTTTTATAAAAGATAAGCTTTCACATATGAACCATATTAATATTGAAATAGGTGTTATTTTAGGTTGCACTTTGAAACACATATTATTTGTCATCACATTACTTAGTATAGTGTGATCTCAAACCACTATCATTAATTTAAAGTATAATTCTTTACAAAAGGGAAATTTTTCATAAATATTTTTATATATAAATTCTACTAAAGCTTTATTATAATAATTTATAATGACCAAATTCTTCCCATTGAATGTATTACAATATAATATGAAATTATATTTATTTGCAAAGACATATTATTTTAAATTATATTAGCTTATATTTAAGATGCTGCTATACTAAGTTATTGCTTAATATTCAAATCTCTAGGTTATTGAACCACATACAATGTCAAATGTACTGCCATAAATGAGACTTAAGATATATACAGTTAAGATTAATTAGGTGGTACCACTTGTTGGAATTGCTTTGTCTCAGAGGTAGATGTATGAATCTTCAATTAGGCTTAAATAAGATGATTTAAATTACACTGTCTCATGCATTTGATTTAATTCTGAAATTTGCACTCATATTCATAGGAAAGCTTCTCATTTTATTTGCACAATCATCGAGTGCTGCCTTAACACTAGTCTATAAATATGAGTGCTAGTTCCTATTTATACGAATTTTTTGTAATGATCTCTAATCTCTAAGACAATTTTTCTAGGTGCTACAATTAGAATAAAAAAAAAATTGTTACAACTTTTCGGTACTTTTTTATTTTCTATGTTTCGAAATAAAGAACAAATTTTATTAAGTACTGTTTATTTTATACACATATTTTCTATGTAAAATATTAAATAATACTACATGTAGTTAAATAAGGCGTCTTCAGGCCGCGTTATGAAGAAATTTATTTATTCAAGGCATTATTCTAACAGGATCAGATTCAATGTCAATCCAGAAAGTAGATTTGTTGATGGCAATGGTTGCTCTGTAAGAAAAAAGATATGTTGAGTGCAAATAAAAATCATAATCGGCTGCAATGAATTAAATACCTGATCACTGTGGAGATATTTATAGACAAAGTGTTTCAGATACGTGCTTACACTTTGAATATGGATTGTCTTCGATTATTTATATACTTATTTTATCAAAAACTATTTGGTTTGTTTAAGTTGATAGTATGAAACTTTTCCATCGATAATCTTCTGTTTGTGTTGTATACAAGTATATACAGTGTTGGCTGGAGGCGTTTCCATTCAATTCAGTTGTTATTATAAATTTTTAATATAGAAGACAACTCACCCGACCATAATTTCAGCGTTCAAGTTCGCTGGAGCAGTCCAGGTGTAAGTGAGATTTTGTTTGTCTTGGCTCTTGTCATGCAGCCTATGTGTGATTGTATCCTGAAAAACACCGCTCGATATATTTATAAAAGTATTTATAGTTATAATAATAATATATTTTTTTAAATGGTAATCCAACAGGCGAGGTGTGCCATGAGTAACTTCGAGACACTATTTATTAGTAACATAGTTAATCGGATTGCAAAATTTTGCCACAGTTATTATGAATTAGACGTCATAGACACATTCTGCAATGGCTTATTTCTTATCAGAGCACTAACAACATACGTCTCGCATCAAACAGTTAATTATAAAAATATATAAGATAAAATCTGAAACATTTTTATGTTTATAGGTTTGTTGTTCGTTTAGACAAAACATCGCCTGGTGATGCTGTCAAAGCCGTTACGAAATTACAAAAAAATATAGATAAATCATGTACGAAATCGCGTTCTAACTTATGGAAATAGTGTGGATTTAACCCACTCCATTATTATTTTGCAACAAGTTCTTTGATGGCTAATAAAAAATAGTTAAACGAAGTTAACTTGACTTCTCTGCTAGGACCTACTTCAGTACTAAAATTAGGTTATTTTAAATTATACTTCATAACATTTAGTAAAATCTGCTAGAAAAAATTATCTATACAATTAAGTAGAGTAGCCGAAAATTACGTATCCTCATATTAATAGTAAATATATATTTTTCATTTATTTAACAAAACCGCGTAAATATAATGTATCTGTCTTATAATATAAGGAAATGTTTATAATACGTATTTAATGTATGTACAATTATAATATAAGATAAATATTTAAAATAGGGTAAGTACCAAAGTAAATTGCCTACAAAATTATTAAGGACTTTAATGGTGAGGGACAAATTCAAACGACAAACGATTATTTTATGTTAGCACGTAATTGGTTCTGTGGCCTTTGGTTATTTTGCAAACTAAATAATGCACTTAAGGTATGCCAATTACGACTAAAATATTTATATGTAATTTTATAGCAAATCCGTATTTAAAAAAAATATTTTAAACGTTTTAGACGTGTCATATGATAAAAAGTTAAAATATTAAAAATAATACGTATATTTTAGGTATATTATAAATCTGATTATATAAAGAGTTTTAGAACGTGAAGGTCTTTTACAACAATAAATGAATTTGATTTTTATCCTTTCATACGACTGCGACAGAAAAGGTCAAGACTATAATTAAACTATTTCCTAGTGGAAGTTAAACAATGCACATAGATATACAACTCTTAAAGCCTAAAGGTATTAGACGTAAATTGGTACTATAGATATGTATATAAATGGTAAAGACGAAATATTGATGAAGAAAACTAATACCCTTTATTTTTAATTGGAAGAAAAATAAATATATTTATAATTAATTAAACTTATTTAAAAAACCCAAAAATTATGAAAATAATCTAAGTAGTACAGTAGTACAAAAAATAATAAAAGTTGTGTAAGAATGTAGTTTTTTTCTACACGTCACTTCACATCAGATGCTAGGCCTAAACAAAAGAACAACGAAAAGCAATTGTTCTATCCTTAGGTACGTAGGTAATTAATATGCTATTATAATGTTTTTACAGTTCCACAAGAAACAAGATCCTTCAACTGCAATGACTTGTTAACACCATTAGCACCAATATTATCAGTTGAAATTATTCATCTTTCTTATACGATATATAACATTTCAAATCTTAAACCGTTTAACGTATCATGATCTTGCGACAATAAAATTAAACTTCCTATAAAATTACAACTATCATAGATAAAAAATTTGAACTGAGGCTAGAAAATATATTAATTTTATTTTAACTTACATTAAAACTGACCAAATTAATCATTAAAATAACTGAATAAAATATATCTAAGTATTTCAGTGTAGGAAAGTGTAATTGTAGACTTTTCAATAAAAAAAGGAATAGTGAATTTCTTGCAACTAATTTTGATGACATTGAATTAAATATGGAAAAAAGCATTTTCCATTGTAAATGCCTTTTAATTTTACTCACGCCATAGGTTCCGCAATTCAAAAGCTGGGAGAATTGGTCGTTGGGGTCAAGTTTGAAGATTCCAACGATGTCATCGCCAGCTCGCGCCTGCAGCATGAAGCCGCGGATCAAGTTCGCTGGTGTTATACCAGAGACGGTCACTCGCATGGAGTCACCAGCCTTAAGTACCTAAGAAACGAAGAAATTTAAATAGTGTAGGTATATAACCAGCAAATAAGAACTCAATGCATTTTACGTATATATTTTAAATCTTACGAAATAAATCGCGTAGTATATCTGAATATAGTTGTTTCATTTCAATGAATAAAACTCGTAAAAGTCTTAGATCTTATTACGCATTTTATGAATTATAAAATTAAAAAAATGCAATGAATTCTTATTTGCAGAAACTATTAAATCATTGTAATTATGACTTTTTTGTTTCCAAATAGAAGATTTTTTTTTGTACGTCTGCTACGATTTGAACTATCATAAATCGTTATTTTGTGCTTTTATCTTAATAAAATTTTAATAACTGTCACATTTAACAGTTCATAACAATTATATAATTAGTCAAAAAATAAATACGGTTACATAACGTCTTTGCATCATCCAAAATTCTTAAAACTTACATTAAAATTTTAACTGTTGAATGTGAAAGGATTTCGGAACTTACTAAAATTTGCGTTATTAATTTAAATATTAAACAAAGCTTTTAGAACGAATTTTTATTTGTAGCAATTATTACCTTAGTGCTGGTTTTAACGACGTATGGTGCTGGATTTGGCTGGGGCTTGTAATCCAGATGTCTTGGCAGAAAGTCCCTACAGGCGCTCACCGGAGCCCCATAGGAATGGGCCTCCGTATAGGCGACAACAGCCAGTATGGTTGCGAAAAATTTGAAGAACATCTTGGAAACTATAAAAAAAATATACACCTTAATACCCCTTTACCCTTGACCGATGGCTATGATTAAAACATAAATAAATTGAATTCGTTAGTTTTTTTTAACAAATGTAGGCCACGGTCCTTTCTTCAAAATCAAAACTAAGATTCTAAGAGACTGGTTCGTCGCGTCGTGTTGTAACATCAACGGATTGACGATTGCTTAAATATGTAAAATAAATAAATGACTGATCTTATATTCATAGCCACTTGATCATGACCTCTCCATAAAAATGATTTGCAAGAAATAGTGACCTACAGGCTACAACTAAATGGGTAACTGCATAGAAAAATAGAAATTACTTAAAGATCATACAAGTGTGGATACAAATGCCTGTAAAACGACTTTTGATTTATTTTTTTATTTAAACAAAATATTTGTTAATTATTCTAATTTTAACTTATTTCAACTATAATAAAGATCACATATGTTTTTAAAGGAATATATAAGTAGCAATAATATTAAAATTAATTAAAAATAAGTAATGTTTTACCTTTAAGTTCAAATTGGACCGCGCTGTAGATCTCGCAATGCGTGAGTGGCTCAGAACGTAGCGACCTCGCCAATTTAAAGCTATATATCGGCTTAGCTCCTAGTGCTTTGGAAGGGCAAGTGGTCATAGAAAATAATAATTTTCTATAATTACAGACGGTACACGAAATTCATATGAAAATCATTTATACCTACTGGCTATAAATATTTTTCCATATGTGAATTTTAATGAAAATAAATATCATTTCAATTGGTGTCGGGATAGTGATTTTTTTAATTATTGGTATCGTATTTTCGACTATTTATGAAATTTATTTGATAGTTATTCCATCTTTTCAAATTAGATCGAAAGGTTTTAAATTATTTAAGTATTATATTTTATTTATTTGTTTTCGCCTCTCTATCTTTTGTGATTCGAGAGTCCTAAAATCGTTATTTTGTTGTTTTTTAAATCTCCTTATAGTTTTTAGAAGGCCTAGAATCAGAAAACATTAAAAAAGTAACGAAATATAACATTTTATCGCATTTATTTAATTCATGCACCCAGTTGTTACACAATTATAGTCGTCTGTCGAATATTCTATGATATTATTATTTTTTTTTTTATAAGTAATTACTTTTGTTTATACTAATCATTATTAATAAAGAGATATTTATATTTTCCCTATTAATTATTTCATATGAATAATTTTAAAGAATAAAAAACAAATGACTAATTACATGTTAGAAATTTTTCCTTGAATTTTTTTTTTTTATTATTTCACAACGTTTTTAAATTTTTGAAAAGTATGTGTTTACGAAAATAAAAATTTGATAATTGATAAAAAATTATGACCATGAAAAAATGTGTTATTAAAAGCGAATCTAAGTAAATGCCTACATTTATGTAATTGATTAAACTTGGGAATAACCTCATGGAAAATAGTTTAATCAGCTTATTAGGCATTTGTAACAAAGCTATGACTAACATTGATAACAAAAAACAAAATACATACCTACTTATGTTTTTTAATATTTTTCACACTGTAAGTATAACTCTTATGAGTATTTAGACATCTCTGATTAATGTTGATTCCCAAAAGAGGGTTGATGTCAGGCAGGCGGCCGGTCGTAAAAACAAATAGCCAAAAACTATTCGCAACATCTAAGGCTGACCCTGGCTATAGCTGGGAAATTGCCAGGTAGAAGAAGAAGAAGTATAACTCTTATAAGGAGATAACAATCAAAAAGAAAACAGAAAATATTGGCTACATAGAATTATCATTTTGAAAACCTAAGTACATCTTCCATTAGACCTAAATCAAAGAAAATGTGAATTAAGTGAATATTTTTTTATATTTAACATTTTACGACATTTCATTAACTTTTTTTAATTTAACGCCAATAGAGTTCGGAATTTGCGATTTTCTTTTTGTTTGTCATATTATAGGTGATGAGCGTATTTGTGTGAATATTTCATTGTAATAGTTTAAAAATTATTGAAAAATATGTAAACTATAAATTACTTTATCCGGTTAAATATATACTAAGATTTTTCCTTAAAATTGGGTTTAAAAGTTTATAAAAGTAGGATAATTGTGACTTATTAAATTAAAATCTTATATAACAGAATACATTCTTTTCTGGAATCATATAGAAACTGCAGGGTAATAGAGCCTAGAGGTATGGTGCGATCGCAATTTTCCATAAGATATGATATTTTAAGCAAAAAATCAGAACAGAGTTTTTTCGAAAATCATGACTTTGAAACTGTTTTAGACAAAGCAGAGAGCTGTGCTTGTATATAAATCAAATTTAAAGAAGTACTCATTTGTAGTTTAGGAAAATAATCGTATGGTACCGAATTCTTTCAGAGACCATCTAGGTTTTTTCCTTTAGAGGATAAAATAAAATGATTTAACGGGGTAACTATTTGTAGCCGTATGCGGGCAATAACTTCACCTTATCAGTTTTTATTTTGTTTTCGTATTACTAATAGATTTAGTGGATAGTAAAATTAATTATGTAAAGAATAAATATTTATTCGTCTAAAGAATACTTAGTGTTCTTATTTGAACGATGTGTTTGATATCGAATGTTCCAGGGTGTTCCAGGGTGTTCCAGGGTGTACCATGAGGTCTTAGAATATTAATACTCATCAAGTATTTGAGAATTAATTAATCTTTTTCAATATACAATGGAAGATTGTATTCAAAATGAATATTGTGGTTTATACAAATAGAAATAGCATCATAAACTCCAGCCCAGTTTGTGATAGTCAGTTGGGGAATCCTTGGGCTAGAACATAATACATATGTGCTATGAATGTTTCAGAATAGTCCCGATATACAGGGTGACTGGTGAATTACTATCAATATTTAAGGAGAATACTCGGTACATGATTCTCATTCGAATTATGTAAAAAAAATAAGTACTTAATTTTTAACCAAATTTCCGTATAAATAAATAAAGTGTGGACACGTTCCAAGTGTTCCAAGTGTGGACGCGTGCGGCGGCGTAGTGTTGTATCAGCACGCGTGTGTGTGTATATCTAATCTGTAGGGTGTTCACACGATGAGTAATTAATTACATAACTTTTGGTTAACTTTACTTAGAAGTTTATTAATATTTATATTATATTAATTTTTATTTTGTAATATATGATCGTCAATTATCACGTCCTCAAGTATCGATAGTAATTCACCAGTCACCCTGTATATAATTGTAAAAAATAATGCATGATATACTGAAATAAAAGCACAACAATATTTTTTTCGCACCAATATAACAAGATATTCAAATATATTTAGGTAATTAAAAATCTTGTTAGTCATTTCTTATCGTTGAAAAAATAATATTTTTGTAATTTAAATTTTTGTCCTCAATATGTAAAATTTAAATAAAATTAATTAGGATGTTTCATAAACGATTAGATGTATTTATTTAAATACGTATTTTTATTTCCATCTAATAAATCGTTTGAAAATCCTAACGTTCAGTAGATTATGAAATTGTGGCTTCGAGTATGTACTAAAATGTCATATAATAATTGTACTCAATGGTTTCAGAAATATTTTTTTAGTCACGTCAAAATTGCACGACATATATAAATTACACAGATTATTATAATAATATATAATTAAACAGATAATTTACAGATGTCATCATTTAAAAATGTGTAGGGTTTATTCAGTGTAATTTTTTTTCGATTAGAAATAAAAATATAAAAACGCTAAATGTATTAATATAAATAAAGATTCTAAGTAGAAGTTTAAAATGTACAAGTTAAGAATCAGTAAGCATTATCGCAACGATAATAATTGGTCGATTTAACACCTGTCTTCTACACGTAGGAGCCCTCTGATATGTTTGGAAGTTGATTTAATCTTACCAAATTGCACAAGTGACGGTCACTAGTTTCTTTTTCTGGCATAAAAATAAGTAAATATTACTGTTAAATGAAATTCTGAAAAAGCATATTAAGGGTCTTTTTCATATAAGCATTTGTCGAGTAATACCAAAAATAACGACTTATAAACTCAGAAATTATAACCTTTCTTCGAAAATAAAACAATCTTTTTGCTTGAAACATTATCAATAAAAATTTAATTTGTTTTATGTTTTCTCTAATTGTTTAAAACAACCTGTTTACAGATTTTGATACAAGTGTAAACCAATAATAAAGGGAACATCTCTTCTCTATTTTTGGAAAGTTCTTCAATGTATGTACATACGTCGTATAGATACAACTATTCCTACTATTAGCGAGTAGCGTTTCAATGAATGTTGAATCCAATAATGATAATATGTGTATTGTGTATGGATAGATATAGTCTATGGTCTCCGTTACAGATCCATAATACAAGTTAAAATAAAAGAATATAGATAGCTATATAACTTACAATATTTTATGAATGTAAAAAATATATTTTGAAATTTAAAGAAATTACTCAAATCTAACCTACATTATTGATCCTTAGTACTTTAATATAAATATATGCTATTAAATTTTCTTATATCTATAAAGATTTTTTATTATCGTGAAGATTTTTTATTTTTTATAGTCAGAAGAACTTTTCTCTTTAAAGTTAATTGTAAACAATATTTATATTATATAAAAACTTATTTTATCTGAACTATGTTTAAATCCCATTTGAAAGATATCTGTCAAAAACGTTGGTCAATGAGCAAAATTTATAGTCTATGATTGCATGGTATGGTGGTCGATTTACCAATATTTTTCCCAATTTGTTAGTCCAAATAGGCGGGAAGTTCTTGTTGTCATCTATAATAAAAAATGAGTGTCGAAGAAGATGTTATGAAAATACAAAAAAAATTAACTAAGATGACATCAGACGATGGCACGGTATGTGTAGATATTAATACAATAAAAAGACAATAGCAACAGTATGGTATTCGAATGTAAGAAACGCCGGTCAAATTGATAATTTGTATTAAAATGTGAAACAATATAGCTGACTTGAGAATTTTTAGAAAGTTTGAATAAACTAGTAATAAGTTCAATTATGATAATCACGAAAATACTTTCAAGTTTTATGTATAATGTGGAGATTAAGTTCCTTTGCTTTAACTTATTTTCTATCTTTAAGGGACAAGAGGAAGCTTTGGAGCTGTTAAAAGCACTTCAAACTATGGCCATCAATTTGGACGTACTTACAAAGACCAGGATAGGCATGACCGTAAATGCTCTCCGGAAGTCCAGCAAGGATGAAGAAGTTATATCCCTTTGTAAGACTTTGATAAAAAATTGGAAAAAGTTTTTGTCAACACCGACAACACCATCCAAGGATTCCGGCAGCTCTTCTAAACCAAAGAAAGATTCTAATAAGGACAAAGACAAAAAAGAGGAAAGGGAGAAAGACAAAAAATTACCAGCGTCATTTCCTCCACAGTCAAACACAACGGATGCTGTGAGACTTAAATGTAGGGAGCTCCTTACACAAGCCCTCAAAATTGATGGTGAAAACCCAAATGCTTGTGCCACTCCCGAAGAACTGGCAGAGGATTTGGAGGAATGCATCTATGCAGAGTTTAAGAATACAGATATGCGTTACAAAAACAGGGTCCGTTCAAGGGTAGCTAATTTGAAAGATCCAAAAAATCCAACATTAAGGACGAATTTCTTAAATGGTGTAATTAACGCTGCCCGCCTTGCCAAAATGACACCTGAAGAAATGGCGAGTGATGAAATGAAAAAGTTAAGGGAGAAATTCATCAAGGAAGCCATTGACGATGCACAACTAGCTACTGTACAAGGTACTAAAACAGAGATGCTTAAATGTGGTAAATGCAAGAAGAAGAATTGCACTTACAACCAGCTTCAAACGAGAAGTTCCGATGAACCCATGACTACATTTGTACTCTGCAATGAATGTGGAAATCGTTGGAAATTCTGTTAAGACTGCTTTTATTTAACTTAGAGAATTAGTGTATCTTTTATGATGATGATACACAGGTGTATCAAATAAAATATACTTCACTTTTTAATATGAATTATGTTTTCCTATTTGAATCCATTGACCGTACTACTATATTTGACAATGGAATCGTGTCTAGTAGTTAAGGGAACCTTAGTTTTAAAATTAATAAATAATCTGCTTAAGTCATCATTTCTTTTTATTTCTTACATTCACTTAACCACCTTTAAGGGTATACACACTTAAACTACAAATGCTTATCACAATGTATAATTATATTTTACAACTCACAACAACAGGAATGAGTCCTTTAGGACATAAATAATGGTTCTTATGCAATGATAACTCTTATAGTAAATTCATATATAAATACACTTGACTCTAGTTCACATTATTTTTTCTGATAAGTACAAAGCAGGATTATATAAAATGAATAACAAAAATGTTTGTTTTGTTATAGGTATAAAAAAATATTAAAAACATCTTAATTTTATCGCAAATTCAACAACACTATAATCTTAATTATTTTTTATAAGTATAAAATTATCGCTATTATTTCCTGTGAGCTCTGAGTTTGAAAGAATCACTTTTAAATTCGTCTTCTGTTAAGTGCATTTGTTAACTTTTTTACGAATCACATAAAAAAACCTCCGTATACTTACATATATCTTTTAAATAATAATTAAAGAATAGACTACTTATTTCCAATAATTTTACCGCCGATTTATATTTTTCTATCGCATCATTGCGTTATAACTAATGGATAACAATCTGATAGTTATATATAATTTATACATGCACATTCATTAACTATACCTATTCTGTGTAATACAAAAAGTATATACAGTGTAAATAAAATATTAAAATGTGCCCATAGATTAATTTCAATAGATTAAACTCATCCACTCACTCAAAAGCAAGGGAACTAGTACAGTGGTTTTTAATTATAGTAGCCATATTGCAACCTACAGACTAAAAGGAATACCAGACAAAATTATATTACAATCATGTCGAGATAGTCGATTTCTTTAAAAATTAAAATAAAGTATCTTTGTAGAATTAAAATAAAGTATATGCCAAATCATATCTCTCAAAGATTGTTAAATGTATAATTCAAAATCTCAAAATTGTATTAAAAGAATAAGATTATAAATAGTAGTCAACATATTATACAATAGAGTTTTTGGAATTTTGAGAAATTAAATTTGTTATTAAATTATATGGCAAGTTAACCTTTGGCAAACACTCGTTTACTGAGTTTTAATACAAATTTTGACTAACCATTTTCAACAGTTTATCTGAATTTGGTACTTCTTCTATTTATTTCATTTATAATTATTCAACATATAATTCACCAGTTTTAATTTTAACAAATATTTTACTATCACTACATGGTAAACTTTGATTATTAATGGAATCTAGTTTGAGATCACTAGACAAATCGTTGTCATCTAATTTGGTTATTGTAAAGCTAACGTTTTCGTTAGCAACGAAGCACTCTGGAGTCAAGTTCTTCTGATAATTAAAATGTGTTTTTAAGTGCTCACGGAGGAAATGAGATTGCACCACGACCAAATCGCAGTATGAACATTTTTGATTACCAGAACATAATCGCTCTGTTTCATCGTGTCTTCTGTAGTGATTCCAAAGCGCGTCCTGACGTTGGTTTGTATACGGACAGAGTAGACATACATGCAATTTACGGTCCTTTATTGGCGAAACGTCAGATGTGTTAGCATCTTTAGAAGAATTATTCATAGAACGCCTACGCTGTAACAATCGAAGTGTCTGCTGATCGCTAACTGAAAATTGTTGAAAATCGCTTCTAGGTGGTCTTTTGGGCATTGTTTTAATTGCTAGTTTTATATTATCACCGCTGTCGTCGAGCTTATTTTCTGATTTGTCATTATCAGTTTCAATAAAACCGTTACATTTTTTTCTTTCGGCTTGAGCTTCATCATTCATTTGGTGTTTTCGCATATGTTGTACGTAATTAGCATAATATTTAACGGAATAATCACAAAGTTCACATTTATACCTTTGTTTTGAACCATGAAGGGATAAGTGGATTTTATATTGTTCGCGCTTTTCGAACGCCGATGGACATTTATGGCATTTGTAACGTTTCTCTTTTTGGCGTCCATTCTTTAAATAGGTGGGATATATAAATTCTGGATTGCCATGCATTAAATAACCAAATTGGGGATCAGCTTGAAGTACTGGAGGAAAATGATCATTTGGTTTAACAAGTTTATCTTTATCAGTAAGCACTCTTTTCTGGGCTTCAGTTTTTCTTTGAAATAGGTCAGTTCCAGACAGGGGGATGTTTTTATAGTCTAAATCCTCCCCAGATTCATAATCTACTGTTGACACTTTATGCTCATTTTCATGAAGTAACTCATGTTTTGCAAGGTTTCCAATGTTCTTTACAGAATAACTACATTTTTTGCATTTATGGTCTCCATCTCCACCGTGTAATCCCATATGATAACTTAAGGCTGAACTTTTGAAAAACTTCGCAGGACATTCTTTACATAGGTATTGTTTTGGTGCATGCTTTGTTTCGGTAGATTTCCTGGTGTTGTTTTCATTTACATTGCTTCCCGGATTTGCTACAACCCATGTCACTTCCGAAGTTATTGGACAATGTACAAGCTGCAATTTGGGTACTTTATAAATGGGATGTATTTTGTAAATGAATTTGAGCATTTTTGTTTTTGTATTGTATTCGTCAGTATGGCTTATATTATGAGCAGCCATATCACTTTCCTGAGGTACTGAAAATTCGCAACTCTTGCATTTGTTAGAAAAAGACAGGTCATGAAATTTATTATGAACTTTTAACTCGCTCTCAGAAAAGAATCTCGAGGGACATTTTTGACAAAAATATAGAACTTTGTTATCTGTACTATTAATATCAATAACATTCTCATCACTTTGTAATTCATCTAGTGCGTTCATTTTATCTTTGTCCATAACTTTCCGTAGTTTTGCTATCTGTTCCTCGTCGGGTACGTCGGGCTCAACTTGACAATAAATGCGACCATATATTTCACCATGTGTCTTGGAATGTTCTGCTAGCCAAATTTTAGTGTCATAAGTAAACTTGCATTCAAGACATTTATACATAGTTATATCACTGTTTTCAAATGATATATAGTGTAATTTTTCATGATTGGGTATTTTGCTCTTTTGTGAATTTACGTACGAGCAATAGCGACATTTATACATTTTATGAAAGTCATTCTTTGCAGAGACCCACACGAAAGGAATTTCATCAAAATTTGTAAATTCAATTTTGATGTCTTCTTGATTTGAATTTGCAGTTTCTAATTCAATGTCCATTTCACTTTTCTTAGCAAAAATTCCATGAACCCTCATATGTTGATGTAATAAGTGTCTTTTTGAGACACTATAATTACACTCTTGACATTTATAAGGAGTGTCAGCGGGCAGTCGATGAAACTGCTCGTGATATATGAACTGAGATTTACTATTCGTTTCGTAAGGACACTCTGTACATTTATGACGTTTGGTACCACTATAATTGATCGATGCATTAGTTTCTGGTAAAGGTGATCTGCAACCCATAGCTTTTGATATATATTCTTCTGGATCCGTAATGCCATGTAGAACAAGGTGTTGTATTAATTCGTGTTCATCTTTTACAAAGAAGGGACAGAAATAACATTTGAATATTGATTGTGAGGACGGCTGATGTTGTTGTAAGTGTGCTAACAGCGTATTCTTATCTGTTGATTTGTATGGGCATTTAGTACAAGTATCATTAGATAGGTCATTCACGGAGGAAGGGGTCGATGTGTTGCCCTCAGGTTTCGGTTTTATTGTTGTTATCACTTTTATAACTCCATCATGCTTTAACCGACAGTGTCTCTGAAATGTAAATAAAATTTGTCTGAATTTTATGCATGCGTAAGTGTAGAAATAGCACAAATTATGGCAGTGATATGTTTAGAATAAATTGTTTGCAAAAAAATATTTTTATTTTTCGTTTATACCTGTATGACATGTTTCCAGTTCGATAGTTGATTACAATGGCCGCATCGGTAAGCTAAGTCAGCAGGATCGGGCGTGTTTTCCGGCTTCTTATTAGGGATTACGTGAAGTTTGCTGTCTTCTACACCTTCTTCTGGCTTCGAATGTTCTCGAACATGTTCCAACAGAGCTTCCTTCGACGAATCTCTGAAAACCATAATTTATGTGTTTTTTAATATTTATGTCCTAAAATCAATAAAAATCAAATAACAAACTGAAGAAAGAGAGAGAGAGAGAGTTTTTACAATAAGTGACAGGTTGACAAAATGGGTCTCGAATGGAGTTTTGTTAAATATTGTAGTTTGGGGTAGACCAGATCACTGAATTATTGAATTATAAAATTAATCTAAAAGAAGTTGTATAATAGTTATTTTGTCTACAAACCTGTAATTACATTTTTTACATTTCCACACCGATTTTTTAGGCTTCTTAGTTTCTTGAATCCTACCGTCTATTTCAAATTTCAATTCGTTTGGCTGCGTTTGTAAATTTAGTGGTTGTAGATCTAAAGAATTGTTTATACCTTCATTTAAATCGTATGAATCATCATCTAAAGTTGTGTCTATGGTAGTGGTTTGATCAATGTAATGGAATTCAGTTTTTCCATTTTCATTTAATATTGGCATTGCTAAAAATTTATTATATTTGGTGTAGTTTCTCCTCCCCGTTTCATCGGTCATAAGAACCTTAGCATCCGCGTGTTCAGGGTCTCTAGCAGATTTGAGTTTAATATGTTTAGTAATGTCCCATCTCCAGTTAGACTTATATTTACATAATGAACATTCAAACGGTTTTTTATTAAGATGCCCGACGATGTGTACGTGGAATCTAGAAGCTGTAGATGCCCAAAACAAGCAATGAGGGCATTTAAATACATTTTTCCCATACGCTTGGCTGGGTGATAAACTCATTGACTCATTTTCATCTGTTATATCTAGCTCTATAGTTGTTCCCTGTTCTGGAAGCGTGGAATCATCATTTATACTTATGTCTAACGGTGTATTAAATTTGTCACTATTTTGATTAATATTATTCCAGACAAAAACGACATTTTCCATAGGGTGTGGTTCTGATTCTTTTTCAAGATTAACGGAGGGAGTTTCACTACTGTCTTGGTTGTGTGTTTCTGTTGTACTTTCTAAAGAATCATCTACCTTTTTGCATGATTGCATATGTACGTAAAGATCTGCACTCGATTTGCATCGATGTCTACAGTTTTGACATCGTGTTGATCCTAAACTTGAATGCAAAGGATTTGTTGATATTCGGTTTGATTGTGCGGAACAATTTTTTTCATGGACAGAATGTTCAGATAAACATTTACTTTCAAATCCGCAATTTTTACATACTAGTGTTCCCTCTTCACCGGTTTCCGTAAGCAATCTTTCTTTTAATCTGTCGAAAAATGATTCGTTCTTTTTTGTTTTTGTGTTTTCTTTAGAAACTGTGTTGTTTACTGAAGTTCGACTTATTTCCGGTGTCACATTTTCTGTTTTTTCCGATTCTTTGAGTTTTTTCGCTGGTGGTTCCCCACAATTTGTCTTGTTTTGAGTAGGAGTTGAGGTATTAAGGGGTATTAACTGCGGGATGGGTCTTGGAATCTTTTTGCTTTGTTTTGGATTTTTGCCTTCGTCTGATGAAGCAGCTTGCTGTTCTAATTCTTTCCTTAGATGCATATTATCTTTTGTCGGTGTTTCTGAAGCAGAAGCTTCGTTGGAATCACTGTTACAGCAAACGATGTCTCTCTCCATGTATTGAACACCTGATTCCTGAAAACAATAATACAAATAATTGTTAACACATGTTATAGCAAATTGTAGTTATGACAATTGAAATGTATTATTTATCGTTTCTGTTTTTATCGCATCTATAATCATTTAGTCATATCTTTGATATAAAATGTTATTCGCAAGATGTCGTTGGATGTATCCATTCGACTTTAAAAGGATAAATAGTGAAAACCACGATTAAACTGGTTTATTTATTATTGAAAAAATAATAGTAATTACAAATTAATGCTCTCAATTCAAATTAATCGTACTAAGTACATATTTTTATTGTGAAAACGCTTATGGTACTTTTTAACTAACATTTACTGTTATATGCTTGGGCTCCAAACTTTAAACCTATTACTTTAACTCTTTAAAAATTTGTGGCAGACAGACGATGTGGATATAGACATAGGTCATGACCTCAATTTGTCATAGAGGTGCATTTTTTTAAATTTTGTAACGAAGTAATGTCGTTTAATTAAAAAAAAATGCTATTCCCAGGTACATCTATTTAACGTTATGTTCCTACAACTATCCGCTAAATGGATGACAGACAAAGCGTATTTATTTCGTTGAGGTAGATGTATTTTGGTGTTATTAATATTTTTCTCCTAAAATCGGACTTATTTTTTCCGCTATACAATAATTAAAATGTTTTCTCTTTATCTTGCGTAGTGATCGGCAGGTTGTTTTCGTGTGGTTTTCTCGTGAGACGCAAACTACAATGCGATAAGGACAATTCGTACATATTTAATGTAAAACAGGCAATTCTTATAAGCCGTAGTGAAAACGTAAACACACTAAACGAATTTTCTACAGTCTGATATTTTTTGAAATAGGTCAAATCCACAAAAAGCTATGGAAAATGTAATTAAAATAATTTTTTTGAATTGCATATTAAAATAAAAATTTAACGGTGTTTTACACATATATCAATTTGGACATGATTATTATATACTACGTATTTGTTTGTTTACTACTATGCGGAATGTTAATATAATCTAATTAAATGTTTTTACAACTGATATATGTAATGAAGATATTGATGATTTAATTAATTATAGAGTTGAATATTATGAGATATATCGACGGGTATAAACCAGGGTGTTAATGGGTCGCAGTCACTGGTCAGTGGTCATTGGCACTGATAACAGTGTGACGTCACCGATCACTGCGGCCCTGGGTGCGGCCCGCGCTCACTCACCGATGCAGAGTGTGAGGACCGAGAGTCACCGCTTCCTTCCTCCTCTCTTACTATGAGAGCGCTGCCATCCGTCGCCTCAACGTCGCTCGCTCCCACCCGGTTCCGACGCCGATTGGAGCTCAGCTGGCCGACGGGCGGCGTGTGATGATTCATTTCGTGAACTGTCAAACTCTGTCTAATATCGGCCGTGAAATTACACATCGAACAGTAGAAGCTTCCGTTCCCTCCGTGATTTTTCATATGACGATCCAAATTCCATTTGTAAGGCGTACGAAAGTCACACATGGTACACTTTATCATTGGCATAGAATGATACTTGACGTGTTTTGTATATCTTGCTCTAATATGTGTCACGTAATTGCATTTGTTGCAAGAAAAGAATTTATTTTTATCCATAGGTTGGTCCGAAGATATGGAGTCCCCTTGATGTGACGACTCAGAATCAAAGTTACGCTCTAAGGACTCTTCATTACATTCTTCGATTTCCATGAGAATGTCATCGCATTCTTCTACTTCTTCGAGTAATTCTTCCATCCTTTCAATGGGATCTGTATTTTCAGAAGTTGAAGGCAAGGGTTCCGCTGTCTTCGTCGAGCCCGCTTCATGAACCATCTTGACGTGTCTCGTTAATTTCTGATGATGTCTCGAAGCATAAAGACAATGAGGGCAGTCATAAATCTTCAGTTTTTCAAAGTGAACGTCACGCATATGCAGCAGGTAGTAGCGTGGGTTCTGTGTGTAAAACGTACACTTGGTGCAGTTATAGTTGCGTTTAATTTTGCACTGTGGCAATTCAAAATCTTCCGCTGCATCCGAGGAGGCCTCAGATGATGCGTCGCCGCACAGGCGGCCTTCGAGGGGGCGCACGAGAGGCGTGACCTCGCCGAGTTGCCCGCTCTGCGGCGAGGACATCTGTTGTAGCATAGTCCGCTGCAACAAAACAATGTTCGTTGTCGGTTAAACGTGAGGAGACAAGGGAGCGCGCGGGTGGCGGGTGGCGGGTGGCGGGTAGCGGGGCCGGTGGGGTCGCGCGTTCGTGCGAGGAGCGAAGCAACGGTCGCGTGTGCGGAGCGCGAGAACGTCGCCGGCTGAATGAGGTGGCCGGCTGGCAAGAGGCGGCGGACGGCAACCGGTGGCGGCCGGCGGCCGGCGGCCGGCGTGGACGAGGGCGCGTGGGCGAGGGACGGGTGCTCACTGCTCCCGTGTTACATCCTCCACGAACAACGCTAGGGGAATCGACGCAGCATGCGACCTCCTCCGGGACACTCGCTCCGATGTTATATAACACTCTGTGATCTATGTACGAACATGACTACCGTACACATAACATGCTATAAAAATATTAATAAACGAGTTCTCTATTTTAGCAAGAAATATGAGCGTATGATTGATTAGGGATGTCACCTTACAATTATGTTACGACGCTGTGGATCATTGACTGTTTGATATACTACAATAGTTGCATTACAACCCTAAGTAAAAAAATAATTCTTAATTTAACATAAACATAAAGAAATGCAGTGATTACTCAGTTAGCGTTGATGTCTTTTAGGCAAAAGGTATGCACTAATTTTAGTAGTAATAATTATACATTCAAATATATATATCATTGTAAATCTATAACGCGTTACCAATTATTCATTTATAAATGGATTTAATCTGAAAATAATCAATAAAATTCATGGGAAATGACATAAAAAAGCCAATTTCCTGAGCTGCGAATATAAAATTGTCTCTGGATTAATCTTTTTGTTGTACTGAGTATCATCCGGCTACTGTTAAACTTATCTGCTTTTATATTCAACCTGACAATGATAAAATATTTTTAATCACTTACTGCGATATATGAGCATTATTAATATTAACTTTTAAGAAACATATGTATGTGTCATATTATATTTTTCTGGTAACGTAAATATCGGTTTTGAATCAATCTTTTTATTTAAACTTCTAACATGTTTATAAATTCATTATGAACAGATACAAACTAAAGCGAGGGGCTCCTTTAAGACAATATAGCAGTTCTCGTAAAATTGTTCTAATGAAGACCGAATGAGATAAGTATTAAAGTACCTACAGTAGTTTCTTAAACAACAATAGTTATTAAGCCGTTTTGAATTAATTATAAAGAATTCAAAGTATCGAATTGTAATTAAATTTTATGTTATTCATATTTAAAGATATGTCTTTACTTTATATAAGTAAGCAAAAATTTTTTATACGCAGAAACTACTAGTTATGTATCTATCTACTCAGTTGTATTTATGTATCTATTATGTATCTACTCAATTTGACCGTCAAATACTCTTGTTATTTCTTTGTTTTTACTTCCAGTAAGTAGTTATACATAAACTACCTAATTGTAGATTCGTACGTATTGATTACTTTATTTGTTGTATGAATTATCTAGTAACTTTAAACACCATATGTTAACAATACAATGTTATGCAATAAATCAAAGATCAATTATTAATCAACTTATAGGAGCACCTGTGTCTGCGATCTGTATAAAACTACGTTTATAACAACCCACTATGTGACAGGGTGTGATACTTAAAAATTGAGTACACGCCGTGTAAAGCACTCGTATTGAAGCAGCTGGCGGACGTCCTGGGACCAAGGGCGAGGGGCGAGCAGGCGAGGGGTGCGGGGGGAAGGGTAGACCACGCAGACAACTTGACAAGTCAGAGGCAGGAAACGGCCGGAGAAGGCATCCCAGCTCGAGCACAATGAGGCGACGGCGCGCCACAGGGGGAGCCCTCGCAATCGATATGGCGTCGCTAAGGTCCGTTGGCCGCTGCGAACGGTTTGGAGCGCTGCAGAGGCGGATGGCCCCCCTCGCGCGCCGCTCGCCCCTCGCTTACCACACCTGCTGTGTATTTATAGAGCGGCAAGGGCCAAGCGCCCGGGGATGCAGAGATGCCGGCTCAACCACCGCTTCGTACTTAAAATGTGTTACTTAATACTTTACGTACTCAACGTTCACACGCTGTCTTCGGACGGATGCCAGCTCCGTGCTCCATTCGATTCATTACGTTTTATGCAACGTTATACTTAAGACCGTCGTATAATTAATGGCAAACTGGACTGATCTGTATCAGAATATATTGTTTTAGAAATTTCGTTTGTGCAATTTGGCTAATGTTTCGAAATAATTATGTAGTTTTAAAATAACAAGAATATATCCGAAAATCTTATTTAAATGCATAGTTTTACGGAACTAATTCGTCAATAAGGTACAGGAATTAACGTGTACAATTTCAGGTCTGACAAATGGAAACATCTTTAGACTAATTTGTTTATGAGTCTCGTTTTCTTACACGTGTTATTAAATAATCACAATATGTTGTAACTTCATCCTTTCACTATCGTTTCTTTCAAGATCGATTCTGTTTTATCGCGACCATCGCTCGTATAGGACAAATAAGTTAACGTTTTGTAAAACACTCTCTTTAATTTATTATAAGGACGGCCTAGTAGTAGGATAGTTATGACAGCTGTCAGTGACATTACCGCATTGAAGAAATGAAGAATTTTTGTGAACTTTTGAATAATTAGGGATATGTTATTCAATCTAAGTCTTTAGGGGCCGATCTTTGTTGACATATGCTACATTTCCTATGGCTTATAAGTGTTGTCACTAGTCTTATTCTAATCACCAATAGTCAGTGGTGGCTATAATGAAAATTTGATTACCCGAAATAACGAATATCGTTGACAAAAGCGGCATGCCGAACATGTTAATTTATATTAAAATAATTATTTGTATTAAGCCATAAAGAATGGATGATTCTGAATTGCACAATAATATTTTTATATCCGTGTAGGTTTTAAAGAGGTTCGTATATATAAAACTCCTTTGAAGGAACCAATCTCCACTACAACTATCAAGACGACATTTTTTCATAACTTTATTTAATTACTTAATTACTCTTTCGCATTCAACACATTTTAAAAAACACTTTTGTCACTAAAACTAAATATACGAAAAATTATATTAAATATTACTCCGTTTGACATTAAATTATATTTTTAATGTGATACATATAAAAAATATATTCAAAAGTAAATTAACGATTAAAAATACTTTTAAAAGAAAAAAAGAAAAGTAAAATCAATAGAAATGGATCACTTTAACCATTAATTATTAAAAGATATATTTATTATATTTTTTTAGATAAATTGAATCCTTTTTTCATTAGACATAAATGGATATTATCTGTTTTTAATTTCATTTGTATTATGTATGCCTACTGTTGAAATACGTTAACTAAAATGAAACATCGTAAAAAATCACGATGTTATTATGTGTACGTAGGAAAGGATATAGTATTTTTTTATGTTCATTATTTTATAAAATCTATAATAATCTTTATGTGTTACACTTTTAAAGTGTTACGGTATCGTGGTGGTCTACACTCTACATTATTTAGTATTGATAATGGAAGTCACTCAACACTGTTAAACTAGTGTTTATTTATATACAAAATGAAATACACATAAACTATAAAAGTATTCAAATTATATCATTATCAAGCCAGATATATTGATATCCGTATAATGATGATCATTAATTAAAGAACTGTACGCATGACTTAAGGTGTTGAGATTCAACTATATTTCATGTTTATTACCCACTGACATGTCCATTATAATAATCATAAAAAATGAAATTAATTAAATCAACATTGTATATGACAATCCTTGTTCTATTTACAGCCCCGCCCTGATGGTACTTAGTAAAAATTCCAACTTCATAATACAATGTACCGCTAAGAGGATAATTCTGTGCATCAGTGGCGTTACACGTGATGCACTATACATATATATGTATATACCTATGTATATGAACGCTGATACGTCATACGTTCTTGTATCTTGTTGAGTCGGCAGAGGCATTCCAAGCGTGACTAACCATAGGCACAAATAAGCAATACTTGTGACAAAGAGTCCGCCTCCGCGTCGCGGCCTCGACAGCCAACTGTCTCACCACTTCTTGTAAAATCCCGTTCTCACTATTATGTTGTGAAACGCTCATATTTTAACATGCCACCTACTGTAAGTTCTCATTGCTATACGACTTTAATGGGAACGTAATCAATTATTCACGGATTCGACGGTAAATAAACTCATGTATGATAAGAATGAAAACATTTTACCGGTCAGACTATTTCATTATATTATTATGTACCTCCCATCTATCATATTATAATAAAACATCGGTTGACTCCAACCACACAGACACAACCGGAAATCGGTTTGAAAGAAAAATAAAATATCTCCGACTAATAATAGTAGCTTTGTACGGATATCGTTGTTATATGTAGTTCGTCGGAATTGTAGAGACATTGGGGATTTTGCGACGCAAATAATTTGCGCGCCAATTGACCTTTCGTCGGACGGTGTCGTCGGCGCGGTGCGGCGGTGACGGCGGCGGGCGCGGTCGTAGTTAGAGCTTCGCCAACACGTCTATATATAGCACACGACATACCGCACTCCAACCCAACGCTGGGGGCCGACTATACAGGCAGTTTCCTTTATCGCAGCCTCCAGCTACGAAAATACGAAAGCCTATCTAAAGCCACCGCCTCCGTGGAGATGAATTTGGGATGTTAACCCACACCACCCTCCCGAGATCAATACGGTACAGATGGTCGTCACAAGAACGACTCACTAAAGATGTCATACGAACACACATTATAGCTATAGATTATTATAGATACATCTATTGAATTCTGCTGATATCGAAATACTATCTATCACATGTAAGACATATATATTGTCATGTATTCAAAATGTACGAAGTTTGTCTCATAGGAAAATGCTTAACAATAATTATTAGAAGACGCTAATTAAAGAACGATGAATAAGTATCGTCCGTTCATCATGTGATGAGGTCGACTAGCCAACATATCACCGGTCTGACGGGTATTACCATAACCTTGAGGAAGGTGGGCGCCGAGCAACGCGCAAAGGATAAAGAAAGGAGAACAGTCGTCACAACAGCGAGAGGAAAGAATTCGTACCGACTTGGTTGGCGTGCAGTGTGCTCGTTTAAAGATGGCCACGATAAGGCCGGTGACGGTGTTTGGGCGCGGGCGTCGTGTGACCGTAGATGCCGCGCGTGTGTGCGTGCGCGCGCCGGTGTGCGTTGGTGCGGCGGAGTGCTGACGCCTGCCGACCGCCGCCGTCCCTGACGCTCCCGTCCTCCGCCCCGCTCTCCTCTGCACGTTCCGCAACATGTGCTAGCGACGTCGGCTTCGCCCCAAGTCACTCGACATCGACATGCGCCATCCAACACCCGGCGAGGCGAGCCGATAATGAGTCTTATCGAACGACCAGATAGCAGAGGTGCTGCTAGCTCGTTTAGGTGTCATGGACGACTCACTCTGACCGGTCGACGGGCGGCTCGTGCACGAGAGTAGTCACGACGACTTGTTTGTTAGCTACTTCTGTGATTAACATTATGACTCAATGACGAAAACAACATGCGACCGTAACAGTCACTAACATTATATACTTATTTGTGGAATATATATTATGATATGATGCGCAACAAATAAATCTACTATTGATTAGTTTACTTCAGGCATATATGGAATGAATATTATGAATAGATAACAATGTTATTCTACGAGTCAGTCGAGGAGATTCACAAATAGCAATTAACATAATTTAAAGGATGTTCTCAGCAGTCATGTTAACAAAAGGCTAACAAACTGTACGCTCCTTTTGGTTGCCAAGCTCGGTTTTTTTATAGCAAAACTAATGTTGTAATTCTAACCATACCTACTACAGATAAACATAGAAATATAGCATTAATACTAACATGTTTAACAAATGGATTGCATACTCGGAAACCAAGAAAAAGAACGTTATAGCATGAGAAGCCGTTGAAGTACCTAACGTATACGCAGCAAATTATCAGGGTCGTCCGCCGTCGCCGCCGTGGGTTTGTGGTACGACTGCCGCTGCCTACGCATCTACGTATCTGTACAACACGACCGCTTCTATATAACAAGCACGCTATCACACATATATATACCTATGTAAACAACTGTGTCGCCGGCAACTACGAACGTTGCCTTTTCGCAAGTCTCACAACGTCGGAAAAATACGATCATCAACGTGGCAGTCACCCGATCTTTAGTGCGCTCGTTCAATAATCGATTCATCAATTCCTATTCGTTGTTTTACATATTTCTTACATAATGCATTTCTGCAATGAACGTGTAGTATGTTGTAACCTTAGAGTTTGTTTTTTTTCCTCACAGAAATTGTATCTGCGGATGGCCAAGTCAACCGACTTGAAAGCATGTAGCTGGTAGCCCGCCATATTGAAGCGTCTGCCTGTTGGAAACGGGTTTCGTAGTGCGCAAGCGCAACCAGCCGGCGGCCAGCTGCTATCAAGTCAGGTGTTGTGTGGCCTCGGATTCTACATGAGAATTAGTTGAATAATATTTAATATTAATTCAGAACTTACTCGCTGAAAAGTCATAAGAACAAATGATGACAACCCGCGTGCTATGTCGATAATATAATACCATACTTATGTATTAAAAACGACCGTTCATTCGGATGTTGTGTTGCTGTAGATGTCGAGCCAGAAGTGAGGTCACGACATATCGAATACGACGCCCGCGTCAAGCCGGAGTTGTCAACAACACATGGATATGAAGCCGAGACCGACCACGCATACATTACGTGCCGCCTACAAAGCACGTTGTATATCCTCAGTATGTGCTATGTGTATAGCTGTGTTCGATATAGCACTGGGAACGTGCCGTGCTCTTCATTGTTGGCTGAGCTCGATGGATGGCGCGAACACGACCGACCTCTTTTCATTTCAGTGACGCGAATATTACAGGGGAGCGTTATTGTTTAATTGAAACTCCTGTACACGCTATTTTCATTTAACATAACAATGGGAGCACTGACCAGTGTCCATTATACCGAAATAAATACGAGATGGATAATAATTAAAGTGTTCCTGAAATGTGTCTAATTTATATGATTGACATATGACTTTAATTGGCACGTCGCCAAGTTTGTGACGAGTAATACTAAAACTAAGTAAGTTACAGAGAGAAAGGCGTACGCACGCGCAGACTGTAATAAGCCGTCTTATGTGGCTTCATAGAATCCCCTAAGCAAGGCTATAGCTGATAACGTTATCTTAAGAGAATGACTCCGGTCCCAGTAAGCCGTAGCAAATCAAAGTACATACATGATTTAACACAACGATATGCCAGCCCACTAAAGTTTGGATTAATACACAAATAATGAAATATTTAACTACAATCGTAGCAATAGAATACTATTGTTATAAAGAACAAAATATGTACCTTATTTAAGGATAACGATTTTATTTTGGTAATTTGATTTCGAATTTTAAAGTAATTGTCTTTAAACTTTATTTTACGCCAACTGTTACGCTTCTTTTTGTCATACTCTATTTATAAATAAAAACAATAAATTGAACATTTTAAAATTATCGCCTACTAATACTAATATTTAATACTTTAAAAGACAGTGTCAGTATGCTTTTTTTTCCAAGTAATAATTAACCAAAAACAAGTAATAAAATTCAAATGACGTGTTTATAAAGGTTTAAATAGAACTCTAATGTCCATCACTTTTCGACAGTGTAACGATACTTGTAATAATTAATCATTCAATTGAGTCCGTTTGCTATCTGCTGACCTAATTGTGGGTGAGAATATAGAGCTAAGAGGCAACCTCGCATCTTCGGCCTTGTATACAAGCAGGAAAATAGCCCCTGCCTCTGAATGAGGGGTCGCCCGAGCGTGGAACTACCTGAGGCGGCTTTTATGTAGCTATACTTAAATTAGTATGATATATTCTCTGACTATTCACCTATTGTTGTGGTGCTGGTGATGTTTTTTATGTCGTGTTGCTTAATTTTATCACACTTTAGCGGACAGAACTAAATTATCTTTCAAACGCGTAATGTATTTTCAATATCTCGAAATATTTTTCAATAGGGTCCAGAATATTATAGCAACTCGCCCATGTCGTGTTACGTCAGTATTTCGTTGAGGCCTTTGACGTATTAAGGGTAGCTCTGATGTAACGAAGTTTGACTATAGTAGGTTTCATTACGAGAACGTGAGTGAGACTTTACAGGTTTAAAACCAACACAAGTTTTCACTTAAGAAAACTTATTTGAGGTATTACGAATAAATTTTCCCGAATACGTAAAATACTGTTAATTGATTAGTATTATTTGTCGTATTTATTGCTTAAGTAAATAGTCACGTCACATTGATACTCTGAAAACCTTGGTTTTGATAAAGTACCCATTGATTTTTTTTATTGGATGGTTAAAAAGAAATATAATAACTATGTAGTTTATATAAAACATAGCTCAAACGTGTTGTTTTAAAAAAAAAACAATAAGCAGTAAATTAGTAATACACAATAAGTTTTATGAAACCAGTTGTAAAGTACAATTAATCGGTATGTAAGGACGTCAGATGTTAGCAAGAAGCTTGTTAGAATAAGGACATTGAACGTTCACGTACACACATGGAGACAAGGATTCTGTAGTTTGCTGCAAAACGAACAAGAAGCAACGCCAGCTGCAATGCAGCTGCCCGCCCGAGGTGCGCTCAGCAATCTCACCACGACACATGCGAATTATTAAAGCATCTAATGCAGGTGCCGCTTTCGAGCTATTACAAATATCCACTTCATGGAAATCCTCTAACTAGTAGCTGGCCACGGCGTATGAAGTTAATTATATGCAAAACCATGCAGTTTATGTTTGTCAACAATTGTTTTACCCTTGGAAAAAATTAAATAAGTCGTTCGTGTCTCTAGCTGAGCATGCTAAACGTAAAGTTTTATCGAAGTAACCGCTTCTTACACAACACGCTACGATATAAACGTGGCAGAAATTACAGCTTCGAAGAAGTAACTTACACGACATTGGACAAGTCTGCTGTTGATCTTATCAAATACAATTACTCCTACATCGTAGCTGGTTATTGGCAATAGTCATACTCTCATTTCAAACAGAAACAGATAAAGATAATATACTCTTTGGTTTTTCCTAATCTTAAAAATATTTTATACTTGGTAGATAAATTAATAATGTGGAAAATATAATTACATTACATTTAAAAATAGATAAGTATTTAGAATATTAGTAATGATATGAAATGTTAATTTTCATGAATATGAAATGCCTACAAGTTGCGTTAAGACTGCACTGTATTTCGAGTTTTTTTTAAGATTTTCCAACACGCAGTCTGTTAATGCTTCAAAGTTCATTATTTCAATGCTGAAAACGTTCCCCTATTCACGGTGCGTGTCTCAAATCAAAGGTTCCTGTACATTCAACAGACTCTGATCTGTTATGACTTTATATATAAATCTTTAGTAACTATACATTACTAGTCATTGATTTGAAAGACCAAAGAGGTATTGGGATACGTCAATTTCGTTGCCAACATCAGCGCTGAAGATTTATCTCCAATTCTCAATATATTTTTAATTTTTTTTATAATCGGTTAAATGTGAATTACGGTTACATTTGAATTTAAATATAAATAGAAAGCATAGAATGAAAAATTATTCGATATCTTGTTCTAATCACTTTATCGCGATATTCCTGAGGTTGTAAGTTCCAATCCTACGTGCATTGATAGCTTTTCTATTGGAGTTTTAATACTTATACAAAATTTACCTCGTATGTTTATTTTTATATTGAATTAAATATGCTTTTAATAAGAAATATATTTATGTTCAGAATTATAATTAATTTAATTTGATTTAATTTTTTAATTATCATTGAATGTAACTAATGTATCTTTTGCTACTATTTTTTGTAATGATTATGCCGTGTACACATAATTAGGAATGTAATCATGCTAAAAATAATTTTTAGACTAACTCATATGTAATCCTGATTATATTCTGTTTGTGTGCCTAAATAAAATAAAAAAATATAATCAGCTTTATTAGCCTATATAACACGATTAGCCTAACATGATGTCATAATTTTGATTATAATTTTGATGTATTGTAAAAATGTAGTTTACAATGAAAATCATGTTAACCGTTTCCACTACGCTACTTTAAAGTTAAACCGCCCTTTGTGGTTTGAAAGCCTACGAATTACATAATCAAAGGATCTATCAAAATGATGTACTCCTAAAACTTGGTTACGATAATAGATAATTTTGTGAGTGTTTTTCTAATAATTCATTTTATTAATATCGTATAAGCTAAAAGTTTATTATGCATTACAAAATTTTATACAAGAATTTCACTTATGAGAATTCGCTTCAACTTTGTTCGATAAGATCCACCTCATATTTTCAATAGTCTTCCTTAAGAAAAATATCGCCAAAAATATTAGCTTCTCTTACGTCGCGACATTGTTAAGAATTCTTGCTTAAATATTGTTTTTCTTGCGAAACGTACACTTTGTGAAATAACAATCTATTATTTTGCTTATTAAAATGGTAACTGTTAATTTTCATTAATGTTTAAAAGATATTTGTTATTATTATTATTTTAATTTTTAAGGAAAGAAAAACTATTCGTAACTTTATTAGAAACTTTGAAATAAAAATATTTAAATTATCTAATCCAGGTTACCGTGGTATGGAAATGAGATGAAATAGTTATTTATACAGATTTTTAATATAACAGAAGCTGTCGAGGAAGATTTATAATCCATATATTTTTTAAGGTGTGTTAACGGCGTATTGGCATTGACATTAGCAAGAGAGGTTCTCTGCGCAGTGACATACCTAAAACAATACCAGAATCGAAGAAGATTGTAAATAATAAATTTACATATATTAATTCCATAGACCCATAGTAAAAAATATATGCCATTCAGAGACTAGGGTCTCTGTTAACCTAGTAACATCTTTTGAATTACAGGCTCGGTATTTTTCGTTACAACGGTTTGAACAAAAAGCAGCAGATTTAGAAAATCCTTACTATTAGGCCGGGTCGACCACTCCTGCAGACCTACGGGGAATGCTACCACCCTGCCTCTCACCCACCCCAACTTTCACTCTCTTGGGTGACGGGGGATCTCAATCCCGCCTCGATTCCAAAACAAAGTTTGAGCTCCCGGTGCGTCAAGCAGTTTTATTCCTACTTGTGATGAGCGTTGGTGCGAGTTTGCCGTAAATTAAATATAACGAGGCCGAGTGCTGTTTGAGCGATGCGTCGAGGGTATACTAAGTACACACATTACCACGCAACTCTAGATTCTATATTTTAGCTTTAGGGATGATATTCGAATGTTTGAATGCTGTTCCACTGAACACGCACAACGCGTTGCTGGCGAAGACAACACCGGACGAACGTTGTATCCCTCGATAACTCTACACGCACCACAGTACGCCGTACTTTAATATATATTATAATTTAATTTATAGACACACAAGTATCTGCTGAGTGTTAATGAGTCGTTATGATAATCACGGAGAACCATAATTTACGTACGTCAAATATTTGATAGTGAAGAAAACTCAACAGTTAACAACCATGAATATGGGTAAGTCACGTCTCCACTTACCACTCAGCTAATTTTTATTTGACATGTGAACGGTGTCGGCGGCTACCGTTTTATCTTAGACATACCGTGATTATGGCTTGAAATTCCATCAATCTACTGAGTTTACGTTAATTTCAAACAGTATTCATGACATAAGTCGTAATTAATAGTAACATTTTTATTTACTCCTATTGTCGAACCTTGTGAAAAAACCTACTGCTCGTTTCGCAGAGAAGCATATCAATTTGCAAGACATAAGTCGTAAATGCAGGTACATTTATGTATATGTTACACGTACATATTAAATAGTGACGACGCAAGAGCAGAGCAAAGACAGAGCATAAGCCGAGGTCGTAACGTCGGCTCGTAGCGACCCTAAGTCTCTCGTGATAAAGCATACATCGGCTCGCGCGCTCGCTGACCTCACCGCACCGACAAATAATAAATATGTAACACTGATAAAGACATAGAAGCGTTGACCGGTACGCGATCGGCGAATCTCATATGGCGAGTGTATATCGGCGGGAACCGTCGGCACCGAGGAGGTATTCGTATCCGAACGGTCAACGGCTATTTCTGGACGGGTGAAACCACCGAGGAAAAAACCAGTCGGCGTCAACGAGTGCGCCGATACGGTTTCGGGCGAGGTATGGTGAAGGTCATGTTTGAGACATACCTGCGTGCGGAGGTGTCGGGCGTTGGGCCGCTCGTACAACAGTCTAGTCGGGTGGCGCGCGGCTGACTGGCGAAGCGGCGGGCACCAGCGATCGTCGCCGCGGCAGCAACGGCCGCCGCCCGCGCCCCGCACCGCTGCATTCCGTGCGTGCGCCCGCCGCCGTCGTCGGGAGAGCTGCCACTCCTCATCACTGATATCACCTCATCACCGCCATCTTATCTCAGCACCGTGCTGTCACCTCTACACGACCCCGCCGTCCTAACACCGCGATGGTATAGCGACGTTAATGTACTGCCGACCGTATGTTAGGTCGTTAGCTTATTTATTTCTGCCCGTGTATTGTTGTCAAGTCATTAGTTATACTCGACAAGTACCTTCAAAACCCAGCATCTTTTAAGTCCGTCTAAGCGGAATCATTCAGTTTATGGAAGCGAGAATTAATTCTTGTTTTGTTGTTATTTGTTTTGTCATGCAATCAGTCGTCATTTGATACAGTAATCAGCAGACAATTTATCTAACGACATCAAACTGGTGACGTAATTGATAACATTTTAAGACATATTTACGCTTGTTAGGTGTTGATGGCTAGTTACATGTTATATCTGCCAAGATGTTATAATTTTTGTGTATTACCCTTTTTGTTACTGATTTAAATGTACATGGTAAGGTATTCCTTTTGTAATACATATGAATCTAAATGTAATTAATTATAAAGCAATGAGTTGTTCGAAAAGTATAATTATAGTCACGTACTACTAGTAATATTAAAAAATATATAAAACCACTAGATTTGACAAGTAAAAAGTTTTTACACTTTTGAGGTAATGAACTGCGTAAGATCAAAGGGCATTTATATTAAAGCTATTCTAAGTTTCACATACTACATAACCATTGTATGTATTCAAAGTCGAAACCAATATGTTATGAATGTTATTTTCAATCATCTCTACGTTGTGCTAAGAATGATAACAGTCGAAATGTCAACACACTTCGAAAAAAGGTGAGTCAGACTGAGACAAGGGATTCTACATAAAGGAAACCTTACTTGTATTTAAGGAATAAGCGTTTTTTATTCGGTAGAAAACTTATGATTCACACATTGGTCAAACTGAGTGAGAGGAAGAACTAATATAAATGTTAAAATATGTTATTTGTCATTTTCCTCCGTCATGTAAATTAAAGCAACGCGTCTGAAATTTGATTCTAAATTTTGTTACCCATATGATACTGTCTTTTATTTACAAACAACGTTTAGGGAGATGAAAGTTAAGGTAAAAAAATTATGTTTATTTTTTATATATGTACTATATTGCTGTGTTAAATGTTTTATGAAAAACGATTAAGGAAACTAACGTACGATAAACAATTGATTATTGAAATAAAAACTAGAAGTTTGTTACAATGTACTTTACAATTCTTCTTATTTTGATAATGAATTATTTATGTGCAAAATTCATCTAAATCAGCTCAATTGCTTAAGAATGTTTCAGATTCAATAAACGAAGTCGAAATTTTATGTCGCAGTTCGACTAAGTTGCTTGTCAAATGCTAAAGGTATCGTATCGTGTAGTTATGTAAAGTAAATCCCTCGCACCATTTACAGGATATGCTAAAAACAATGACGATAGATTCTGACACTTTACAATGTACCTAAGTTTTACGCTGTTCATTTAAAGTCTATAAAAGGCTTTTATAAATAGCGTTATGAAAGAAACAACAGCATTTTTTTTAATTGGCGATACAAATTCGTAGAATAAGCATAGGAAATACTTTTACAGTGGTTTGCACCGTCAGACTAAAGATCCATCGTTACACGGATTTTTAGCTTTTCCTTAGAAAATCTAGGTATAAGAATGAATAGACTTTTAAAATTTCCGTAGAACACAGTTTGGTAAGACTGTAAGGATAATTTAACGTTAAAAACTAGTAAACTCATATGTATTATGCATTATTGTTAATCTATAGGTAATTTACAGTGTATAACTAACTGACGAAATTGGTAAGTCATTGTTGTTTATGTGAATTATAAATTTAATGTGACAGTACGCTAAAACGATAGAAACTTCATTTTATTAGCTCAGATGTCGTAACTCAAATCATATATCGTATTTTTAACATGTATTTATGTTTAATATAACAAACTAAATAAAGAAAATCAGAAATCATTTGACAAAGTTGCTTATGAACTTACATACTCAAAAGTCAAAACCATAACTCAAGGCTAGGTTTTAAATATAATGTTTATTTATAAACGAAAATACCAAGGATCTTATTTTTTTTTAATTATTAACTTGAGACCATAACGTTAGCTACTAAATATCTAGTAAATATAATAGTTAAATCACTATTTTAATGTAACATTAATGTTACAACTATCAAAATAATCGAAATTAATGTTCAAAGTTTAAACGCCGTCTTTAAAGTTATGTCAATTTAATACAAAAATTAAGTGTGACAATAAATACTAGGGTTTACCTTATATTATTAACTTTTTAATCACAGCCAACCCCGTTGCTGTATAAGATTAATATTAATTGATAGACCTGTGTCCAACGTTACTAAATCCTTATTTATATAGGACATCTAGAGCAACGTAAAGAGAAGTTGAGCGGAAAGGCGCACTGCTGAGGCGGGAATAGGGCGAGGGCGCCCGAGGGGGACTGGGATCGAGCGGAATTTGAGTGTGGGAACTGTGAGAAGGGCTGACAAAGCGTTTCTATCAGTAACACATAGCTGATCCATACTACCTACTCCTCCTATAACACATACCTGAGAATGAAAGTTACGAATGTTATAGCGATATTCTTTAACATTTAGCAAAAGAAAACAAATTTATAACTTATTTGTATACCTCATTTGTTGCTATTATAATAATGACATTAATATTAACCAGACTTGGAAGCAACAAAAAAAGCTGTGACTATTCTTCTTATCTGATAAGATTTTCAAAGTCGTTTGGCGATAGAAGAGATAATAATGAAATTGTTAGAAAAAGAGCTAGTATATATTCTAAAACTTGATATCATTGACATATCAGTGCTATTTTCGATGTGTTTTATGAACGACAAAATTGTATCTCATCTCCAGTTAATCTCACAGAATTATTATAATTTATTAATGTATCAATTGGTTTAATGAGAATAAGGAAATACGACATCAGAAATACTATAGACAACTTTTAAGGCCTTGCGGTGTTTACGGTCGATGTACGTTTATCCTATATATAGCCATTAAAAGCTTAAAGTATAAATTTAAATTCTACATACTTTTTTTGATTACTTAAACTTCCTCTTTCCAAATTACATTTTGCAATTCAACGATGTTTGTAACATTTACAAACTCAGTAATTTACAAATCAAGTAAGTATGGTATTATTGTGTAAATGATAAAAAAAATGCGTATTGATTTATAGTTGTCAAGTTTAAGCCTAGACTTTTTATGTTCTTAGCAGCAAAAGAAACGTAAACATTCTAATTTAGTATGTTACGTAAGAGGATGAAAAATAAGTTGATTTTAAGGCTTAAACTTCCATTTAACTAGCTGATTATTCTGTTCATACAAGTTTCAGTATTTTATTTTTGACCCTTACATACGTTATAATACAACAAAGTCTAATTAGATATTATTATTTGTTACATAAAAATACAATTTCACGCAAAATTCGCATATGAAATATCATTTTATTTTGTTTTATTTGTTGCACTTTTATATTAACACGTATTATCTGAAAAAAAGTTTTAATCGCCTGTACGATAATGTTGCTTTTCAGAATTATAAGAATGGTGCTAGTCTATAACATAAGGCGCTTTATATATTTTTATTTTAAATAATGCTTCTATTAAATAAACCTATCAAGGAACAGAGATTAAACTTATTTTCTTAAATTACCCAAAATTCATAATGGCGTAGAATATTTATGTTATTCATATTTATTCTTTACAGTTTTATGAATAACGTTAATTCTTACTGCATTTAAAAAATATTTAAGGAATAAAAATATTATACTATTAAAGGAGAGGTTTTTTAAAAATTAGAATATAGCAACACCTATTATAAGCAGCGCGAAAGTATTGCTTTTATTTTTCGTTTAGGATATCCGAATTCCGATCTTTTGAAATTAATTTCGACTTACCCGCCTGTTTAATACCTCTTACGTTTCTGTTCTATTTTCACTTAATATATCGTTTATTTTACCGAATTTAGATAAACAAAAGATGAATGTTCGAATAACAACTTTTACAAATCCATTTTCATTCTTTTGTATTTTGGACCAATGTGATGAGAGCGACCAGTTCATAACAGATAATGCGGATGTATTCAATATCATGTCAAGTAAAAATAACATAAAAACTCTTAATCATGGTCAAGTAAGCTCATTTAAATGTGGTTTATAGTTTTGTACCCGTGGCACAAAAACATATCTTACTATAAACGTCTATAAGTATGTTGCAGTTATGTGGAATAACAAGTGGGCTCGGGGAGTCGTTTCACTGGAGACGCGGCTGCTCATTTGGTTAATAGACTATGGTGTGTTTTTGCGTCCCAGCAATAATACAATTATTCTAGATTTACCGTTACGGTTTCGAAAATTACCTTCAAACATATTTGAGGCCAGTCTTCATGGTGTGGTACCAGTAGATAAAGTAATTTTTCAATATGTAAATTATAACACTTGATATGATGTACTTAGTTAGAAATTTTGTTTAGTTTACTCTCATAGTTTTGAAATTATTTCGGCACTTGTATATTTGTGAAATATTGTTTCTTTCAATTTAGAATACATATCAAAATTGAGATATAATTTGTTATTTAAGGTGCTGAGTGAAGAATGCAGAATTAAAAACCAGTTAACAACATCTTGGACTCCAGGCACTATTGAACTAGCAAAACAATTGATTCTAAAGGCTACAGAAATACATCTTCAGCCTATTGCTCTTCTGTCAACCCAACACAATGATGTGGTATATCTAAAAGAACAATCTCTAAATCTAATTTTCTTTGGAAAATACATTTACAAAGCTTAGTATGGTACTAATGTTATTGCAGGTGATTGGAAATCTATATTTGGATATACCTGATAAGGGAAGTGTCAATTTAACTGATGAGCTGGATGCATGGCCTAAATTTTTGGAAAAAAATATAGAATGTTATGTTGCTAGTTGGTTTACTTTTCTATTATTTCCTTACATAAAATTCATATAGATAAATAATTCTTAAATACTTAATAATTTAAGTTAATATCGTCTTTTTCAGATCTTTCTAACTTTTATGTTACTCATAATATTCATCATGCTTGTAAGTTGAAGCCAAATATAACATTTGAGTTACCGCTTATGACATTGCAGTCAAGTCTTGAAAACTATCTTGATATCATAGAAAACCAAAAAGCAGGTAGTACTTTGAACAATCAGTCCGTTTTGGATGACACAAGTACTTTGATAGATTTTACAAAACCAGAAAAAGATAAAAGTAAATATAAAATAACACATGAAGATATTCAGAAGTATGCCAATAGATATATAATTTTAAATGGCATCGAGCATAATGTTTTGACAATTTTAATAAACAAGGCCAGAGATTTGAATATTTGTGAACGGTATAAGGATTATGATCTGAAGTCTATTGGAAGAGGAATATCAAATAGAGCATCGAATTTGTATAAGCTGTAGCTACTTGACAGTCCTTTGTGAATAAATTATTTCTTTTTCTTGATATTTTTTTTGTTTTTGTATTTTGTTTTGTTTCTGTTATTTCCACTTTAAGACCTAATGTTTTCATAGCTCCAATATTGTCTACATTGATTAAAAAATATTTAGAAAGTATGTAATCATGACAAAAATGTTATTTAAGTTTTCTTTTTTTGTTATTTCATATACAAAATAAAAAATATATATATTTTTGTGACATTTTATTTTTATATACAAATAGAAATTCGTCACTTATGTGAATAATCTTAGTTAAACTTATATAAACTTATGGCTACACTGTACATAGCTGTACGTTCAAGGCAGTATGTTTGAGAGATCGAAAATTGGGACCGGTCACAAGTCAGATATCGGAAACAAAAATTTAAAATATTATAAATCAATAAGTAAAATCTGTTTTTATGTTATGTTTGTATTAAGAACTAATTGTCGTAGATTACTTATATAGTTTTAAATTATGATAATCACAGACGGATGCCGGGGTTGGTGCTGGCTACGTAGTTGAGGAGTTCGTCAGAGTCTTCACAGACGATGGGTTTCTCGTGGTAGCAAGCGACGTCGTGCCATGCGATACCGTCATTGTATACATTGTTCAAGATGCTGAGACAAGATTCTGATGTACCGTTGATGTCGAATTCCGCATTGTCTGGCTGACGTTGCTTCTTGTGACCGGTTTGTGACCAAGGGTTGTAGCCCCAGCCGTTGGGAATCTATAAGAAGATATTTTTGAATATCAATTCTATATTTAAATACTAGAAGACCCAGCGAACTTCGTATCGCCCTAAAGTCAAGAAATATCTGTTAAGTTTTTTTATTTATATTTTTGGGGTTTACCTATTAAAGCCATAAATCTCCGTGTTTTGAAGTGCGACAGAATGATTGACATATTAGTTAGTTGTCAAATCTAATGTCAAAAAAAAACGTTTGTATCAACGACTACTAATAAATTTTGAATCTAAACCATTCCCAGATCCCCTTGAACACAAACAAATGATTTCATAAAAATCGGTCCAATCGTTTGAGATAAGTTCAGTGACATACACACTCACAGAAGAATTATATATATACTATAAAGATAGAATTAAACCTATACGTGCATAAAGCTATCTCTGTTATGAAAATGATATATGCAATTTCTCAACGAAAGTAATGTAAAAAAAAGTAAAGAAAATGATATAATGTCCTAGTGTATGTACCTGGTTGGTGGGACTAATCTTTTCACGGTTAGCGGACCAGAACCATCCAAGCAGGTTTTTAGGTTCTAAATCTTTGCGGGATTCGCAACCCTTGAAGTCGCAGAGACGACCAGAAGTCCAGATGTAAGGTACATCACCTGTGGAAAATTAAAATATTTGTATTTAATAATAACCTTTATTCCTAAATATACTTACATCTTCATAATATGTGGTAAAAAATAAAATATTACATTTACTTATTTTATTTCTTAAAAGTGACATCTAGTGTTCGTTCAAGGTATTATCACGTGTTGCTATTAATTCTCACGTTAAATATAATATGTGCATATTTTTTAAATAATGTTAATTAAAAACTCAAACTCATTTTATAATTATTATTACCATATAAATTGTAACATAAACAATATACATAAGTTACAAGTAACAATGTGATTAACAATGTAATAATTAGTTATTTACCTTGTTGGATGAGCTTGAAGATTAGATTATTTTCCTCTTGTGTTTCCATGGACACGAGATCCATGCAGTATTCTCGGCAGATGTTGCGTCCGTCCAGCCAGTCAACTTTCCTGTTAGCTAGTTCAGGAACGTGACCGCTGTAGAAATAGTTGTGGCCACGATAGAAGAATTCTTTTGGTCCTGCAAAGATAATATAAATATAATATTATTCTTAAATCAAAGTATTTTCTTAGTTTTTATTGTTAATAAGAGGTTTTGTCATATTCTTCTTCTACCTGGCAATTTCCGAGCTACAGCCAGGGTCTGCTTTACTTGTTGTGAATAGTTTTGGCTATTTGTTTTTTCGACCGGCCGCCTGCCTGACATCAACCCTCTTTGGGAGTAGGGTTTGTCATATTATTTATGTTGTATTTGTCAATAAACAAAATACTAATTTGTAATAATTATGACTAAGAATTAATTGGATTTATTTAGAAAGTGATGAAGTAATAGTATTTGATATGAAGGATGAATCTAATGCAATAAAACATCATCGATCCACGGTCATGACGTTGACTAGAACTGAATACATTGGACATTAAAGGTTCCTAATATACAAAGCACAACGACCTTTACCACCAACCAAACCTCACTCGTTAGACAGACAACAGAATACATCGTATAATCATTGCAAAATCAAATCTCAAAGATATCTATGAAAAAAATCAATGTTTTTTATCTAGTAGATTCAAAAACTATTTTAATATCATGTTCATTTATTATCGTTCCAAGAGATTATTGGCAGTGTAGTAGATACCGTCTGATGACCTAGTCGAACAGACGCGCTTGTCACGCGGTAAGAAGTAAGTAGGCCAAGGAATGCGTACCTACGGACATTTTTATATAATATGTAAACAGAATATTTGATGTATCTAATTGGCTACTTATACAATAACATCTCGTGAGGTCATCGCACCAACTAAATAAATTCACCTATACATCCAAATCGGATTACTTTCACTCAATTAATTCAACCTTTAGAAACACATTCATGGACGCAACAATAGCAAAAACGTACATAATGAGATGCAATTACGGAGTTGAATGCGCTAAAATTTCGCACGACGAACAAACAGCGAATGAGACCTTGCGCGCTGACAACCAAACATATTGACGATGGTGAGATAAACGGACAATAGACAGAACAACTGAGAGTTGAAACGACACCAAATGACGCTGTCTATTAAACACGACTATAATAACGTGCGTGCTATTTGTCTATCAATAAATTAACATTGCAATAATAATGATATAATGTTAAATAATTACCTAACATTGTTTCTTAATCATAGAAAAAAAGGCTATCATTACATTGTATGGCCCAACGCCTTGACGTCTTAAATGTCTGTCAACGTTAAATTATGATTACATGCTATCAAGACTCTATTCATCTTAAAACATTTAATAGCGTATTAAAACTTAGCTTGAAACAATATGAGTTTTTACAATGAATGGCAGAATTAGAAGGTTGTGTTTGTAAGAAGGCTGAATTGCAACATCTTTAGTTTCGTGATTTTGTCTGACTCCTTAATTAATAATAAACGTTTATAGATTTAAAAATTAATGGAAAATACAAAGTATTGTATGAAGCATCCAAAATCTTTCAACCTTGGACTTATTATAGAGCTTACTTAAAAACAGTCTAAAACATTTAGTTTCATTATGACTGACTTAATTATAGTGGTAATACATATTTCCAACAGAGACCCAAACAAGTCTTAATATTATGTTAAATTATGTTAATATTACCTGCCAATTGAAAATAACTTTCTGTAATAAATTGTCACGTCCAGTTTGTATGTTAAATATAATAAAGCTTTGTGTATATTTTAATCAAAATGCAACTAAAGGGTCGTTCACATGAATTGTAATATATAAATGATAAAACTCATATGCATAGTTACAGAATACATTAGGTATTTTACTATCAAAATGACAATTTTTTTATACCATATTGTTATACTTATTGTTTCAGACACAATTATTTCGTTTTCCCATTACGACTTAGGTAATAAATATTAAGAAATTTCTTATTGTGGTTTTAAGTATCAACGTAGGGTATATGTAACATAATAATATTAAGTTTACATTAGAAGACAACTTGAGAAATAAAAATTAATTGTTCTATGAAGCGTCTGCAATTAATGTTGAATAAATACTCAGAAACAAAAATCCTATAAATACTTATTGTGAAGTTTTAACCAAAATAAAGTCTTCTCTTTTAGGTATATAAAATACATGATTCACTGAGAAGAAAATTTCAAAGCGTAGGTGAAGGAAAATATTTTTAGTGTTAACAGTATTAACCTGAATCGTTTTGGAAGCTTCCAGTGAATATATGTACTTTAGGCTTGCAAATATCAATTTTATTTTATCAGATGAACTATAAGAAAATTACAAAATTTAAATCGCAATAGTTATTGTTTCATCTCTAAAAGATTTTAAGAGTCCCAAATACGTAATAAAAATTAAGAGGTAATTTATGTTTGTGGTCATTAAACAAATATTTATATGAACGAAGCTTAACCTTGCCCGGGAAAGCGGCACCTATGTGTGTTTTTGAATTATCAACATACTAAACAATCATAATGTAGAAAACAAACAGACTCACAAGTTCATCCGTATTTTGTATGGAATATAATTTTGGATTTCTAATTCTTTTAACACTCTTATAATCTTTAATTTAAGAAAAGCAAAATTAAAAAGAGCTTAGCATGTAATAAATGTTATCCCTACTAATATTATAAATGCGAAAGTAACTGTCTGTCTGTAACGCTTTCACTCCTAAACCACTGAAATGATTTTAATGAAATTTAGTACAGACATATAGTTGACCTTGAGAAAGAACATAGGATAGTTTTTATCCCAGACTTTTGAAAGGTTCTCTTGGAAACGCGATATAACCGAACTCCACGCGGGCGAAGCTGCGGGCGGAAAGCTAGTATTCTATATTACTTTCTTTAAATAATCTCAATATGAATAAATTAAACACGTTTGTAACTATAAACTTGAAACTTGTCTCGATGACGAAATCATATTTGAACCTGTTACTGTGGGTACATTTATTTAAATCTTTCTATTACGGAACAGTTCACCTACTAAAGCATCAGTTAAGTCATTGTGAGTTTAACTTTACGGTGTTTTACACATACTTTAGTTTAACTGCCCATATTATATAATGGAGATTATGAATAATTTATAAAGCACATATTTGAAATGCTACAAAACCTGGTGAAACATCAATTGGTTATACAATTTTGTGTTTTTTTTCTGTAGTAGCTACTGTTATCTGAGCTCGCTAAGCCCGATTCCCAGCAACAAAATACAAAACGTAGGTATACCTAAGATAGGGAAAATCGTTTTCCGGGGCTCGGCACGTGCGAGATCTAAACGAGGGTTCCCAGCCTTGAGGGGTCATCGACCTCCAGCTTTTACTTTTATTAGAAAGTATGCTTCGTTTAATGTTAATTTCAAAAATTTCATTACCAAATGTTTAACGCGTTTCCAATGTTTGAGTTTGTCTAACACTGGTATCTCCGTTATGTTCTGTTCTTGAAATTTTTGTATGAGGAAAAATATTTGGCTGTGTTACCAAATTGGCCTCATCAAACAGTCCACGTGACCTTTTAAGGTTACGTATCAGAGGTCAAGGTGAATATTATTTCATGTGTAGTTATTTCTTCAATTAGGCTCCGTCAATTAGAATCTCTGTTTTATTATATTTTTCTAAAAGGTCAAGCGATTAATAACATTAAAGACGAGTCTAAGACGATCAAAGAATTTAATATTTTTATTTAATTCGAAATACTAATCGATTAAACATAACTATTTATTTTAAATCAAAGTTCTTAACTTATAAATCGTGAAACCGCCGAACATGTGTGTAGACTTTTATTTAGGAATATAAGAAGAACATTAAATAAATTTCTTCACATCCAACTTCAATACGTGAAAGCAAATGATGTACGGAAATCAGTACAGTTTTCTTTATTACGATTGGCACAAGACTATTGACATAATACAAAAAAACTACCACTAATAAAAAAAAAGAAAAATATGCACTCGTATATATTATACATAGAGATCGAATAAACATGTGTCTATCTACATATATTCACAGCATTTGTTCATCCTAATCATTGATAATTTTATCATGACGAAATAATATAGAAAGGATTCAATAAACTATATATGTATAACTCACGATTTGCGCATTTCTGTGGCACCGGTAATGAGAGGAACCTGCCAGGTTTCTGAGCGGCTGCCAACGCCGCAAGCATTACAGCGCAGGCTGCTACCAACCACGCTTGCATCTAGAAATAAACAAATATTTTAATATAGCTCATAGTTTACCCCGCTTCGCCCGGGTAGACTTCGGTTATATCGCGTTTCCAAGAGAACCTTTCAAAAGTCTGGGATAAAAACTATCCTATGTTCTTTATCAAGGTCAACTCTATCTCTGTACCAAATTTCATTAAAATCAGTTCAGTGGTTTAGGCGTGAAAGCGTAACAGACAGACAGACAGATTTACTTTCGCATTTATAATATTAGTAGGGCTAGGGATAACCGATTCTTACTAACTTCAAGTGTAGAAATGTTATATTAAAATATATATTTAAATGGGTTTCATTTAACTATAACCATATTAAGAGATCTCTTTAAGAATGAAGTTATTTAGATACTTAATCAATACAATAATTTGTTCCACACATACAAATGAAAGTACAAGTCAAATAAGTTTCACTCGGACAACTGATAATGGCTTCCGTTCGTATGTATTGACAAAAAAAAATATCTAAAATATAATAGTGAAAGAAACATGACTATTATATTAATTCGCTGTAACTTTCCAAAGTCTAATTATTATCAAAAAATTAACCATATACCTAGTCATGATTGTGTGCTATGGGGTTGATTAAGTTTAAGAAATACATAAAAAAATCTCTAGGGATTACAAGTCAGACGTCGCATGATTTTGAAGGTCTTTCGTGTATACGCAGCCTTATACCAATAGGTATAGGTATGAGGTTAATAGCATTTTAATATGCCCGTCCAAGATACAAGAGTAATGAGTAAAAGATAATCATATTGATAAATGACTCAAGTCTCAACCCCAAAAACATTTCGCAATATTGATTATTTATCGTTAGTGAGACATCGGTTACGCAAATGGTCACCATATAGGCGAGTCCGTGCTGCCAGCGTAATTAGATTAAGGTATTTTAATATATTACACAATCAAATCAGGTTAAAAAGTAACATGATAAGCACAATAATATTTCGTCATCGATATATTTTCAAGTTTACTGCAGCATTGCACAAAATGAGCATCTTTTTTGGCGGTCAGAGATGTGTTAGCAATATGTGACCGTCTTATGAAATAGTTAATATATTTGCTATAACATGTAGGTGTGGATACGAATATAATAATCAAGCATCATATTTAGTTACAGATTTCTGTTCCGATGTTAGGTAAATACCTAACTTACCTTACCTTAAATAATAGCTTATTATATAAAAGTACCTACAGTAAAGGGCTACATTTAAATTTTGTACTGTAAATGTCTCATTATCAGCTTACGTAATAAGTAAAACTTAAGAAAGCGTCGAAAAAAAGGCTTGGCATGCTTTGCATGTTTATATTTACGAGTATTTTAGTTCCCTGTCGCTGTTTAAGTCCAAAATATATTTTTCTATTTTTTTTTTTAAACTCTTAATACATAAAGTTAACGCCTAGAAATGCGTTAGGTAATTTTGTCCAAAGTATTCGATTCTGTTCGAACATGTGTTTGTGTAAATTATATCTATATACATATATATGATTGTTTTTCATCTGATTGAGCTTCAAGGAGCGGTATGTGATCACGTCTGTCTGGACATTGATCAGGCGGCGCCGCGGTCGTGTGTATTACATAACGATCGGTCCGGACAGCCGGCAACAATACACGAAATACATCGACCTAATTTATAAACAAGCGTTAAACGTAAAACCGTGTCACAGCGACAATGGAGACGCTAGTAAAATCTTTTTGTCTTATTCTTCAACAATCGCACTATTTGAGTCAAACGTTGAGCAACGTTTACTTAGAATCAAAACATTTAAAGGAATTGATGTAAGGATCTTATTAACGTCTAAAACCGTCGATGAGTAAACCAGTTGGTAGATATATGTACACAACATAGTTTATGCTAATCTAATCTTTATACAGTCACATTAAGTATAAAAGTTGAGTGTGTGATTACCCGGAAGCAGGTGGCTGTCGTTATGCAGAGAAGTCATCTAATGTGTACAGTAATTCCAACCTTGACACGTTTTACCGCTTTTAACTGATGTAATAATTGTAAGCGAATAATTACACGGCACCAATATGGAGTCTCATCACGATAAGACGTGAGGGAGCATCGTGAGCTTTCAGGGTTACACGTAATCAATTTTCTGGGTCGAATATAAAAATCACAACTGTCAATGATGACATTGACATGTAAACAAATATATTATACATACATGCAAGCGTCGATTTGAATATTCATGTGAATTAAAACAATGTTGCCACATGTAATAAATTAATGTATTAACATACAGTACAAGATGAATGACCATAAACGAAATAGGAACTGATAGACCATTATTTCCTATACATCCTGGAATAAAACCTTATACGATAAGCTGACCTTTGAATGTAATCTTTATATTTTTTTTTATGCGTTTAATTAAGTATAATCTTAGCAAAAGCAAAGCCTTTTTAGAGCATGATAAACTAGCAAGAAACCCGCTCAAACATTATGATAGTACAGATTCAACCAATCGCAAATTTAGTGCGAGGTGCTACCACAAAGTTTTGCAATCGACGGCGGTCCATCAGTTGTTGTGTTCACGATGTCGTGAGATGTTTTGTGGAACAGAGAATTGAAAGGATACGCTTCACAAGAATCACTTACTAATCATTTGAATTATTTCACGGCTGAATAACTAACAAATATATTTGTGACAGAATGTAGCTTGTACTATAAAAAACTTAGACCTTTTTTGAATCAGATAAACTAGATAACAAGTAATTTAAAACTCTATTAGCAACTATAATGAATGTTTAGTCCTTTTATGAAATGCTAATTATGTTTTATCTTCTTTTTACGACTTTACTTTTAATTAATTGTTTTTTTTTTATAAACACAATACGACTCCCACAATCATTGCAATGTATAGTCGTAATGATATTTAACCTATTCAAATTCAAAACTGCTTCAGTTGAACCAAAAATTTTATCTCTTTTGACTTCAAAGCGGTCTGGTAAAGTATTAAATAGTCTCAATATTCATTCATAAAAAATATATTTGACATCTTTACGTAATATCAAAACAGAAACAGCCTTGTCAATTACAACAGTCTTTGTAATCTGTCATTGGTATTCTACTATATGACAACGCGAAAGCTCAGTAGCCATTACTATTCTATACATGATTTAACTTAACATATTTATCCAGGAGTTGCGTCTTCATAACATAATGAAACTTTTTTGTTACTGTCCACGTAATTGACATTTGAAATGTCAAATTTGAATACTCGTACCAACATAAATTAGCGCGGGAAAAGCATTAATTATATCTAAAATGTTTGAAATATTCTAGATTAATTAAAGGACACCGTTTGTTGTTGATGATGTAATCAATAATAATAGTTTTAATGTTTTTATGATACATATTAATCAGTCCACAATTTACTACAGAACACGGTTGAGGTGTGTTATTTATGTTTGACATTTAAATGATCAAGGGTTTTCACCCTATGATGACGTAATTGATTGGAATCAACTAATACGAGAACGATAAATATATATATTGAAGCGATTTTTTTTACCTACCGAATTTATTAATACGTAATGAATGATCTAATTTTTGCTTTAATTATACTGTTTTTTATTTTTATAAGAATTAAATTTTTATATGACATTTAAAAACAAAACCATAGAGTAAATTTGCTCTTATTTTTTTTTAGTTTTATTCATCAATTTATAATTTTTTATCTGTCCTCTTAATATTTTTTTATACAAGTTTATAAACCATAGATAACGCTTTATATTTGATAACTCATACATATTACGCAAAACTTATTCTTAATCTGATAAATATAGTTTTGTAATTACATGCATTATTTAAATTAGATAGTGTTTTTGGTTTTCGGCTTGCAAAAAATTGCAAAACAATCTAGTTTGAAGTTACTTAATTAGCATTTCGATAGTTTGGACTGCATTGATGTAATGTTGGCATAATTAAATGGTTCATGGTCCCCTAACAACACACACACACACACACACACACACACACACACACACACACACACACACACACACATATATAAATATATGTATATATATAAGAGGGTCTTAAGTCTGTACAAATCAATGCTACCTTTTACCAGGGCTTCAATCGACTCTAAATTCAATTATAATACACACGTTGGCACGATCCAAAAGGCTTTTGCAATATTTGATAATCGTTCATTGCTACATACAAAAGCGACTGTGTATTATTATAAGACGAAAGGAACTGAATAATATACTAAATATATATATAGAGTAAGCTATAAATAAGTTTTATATGATTTTTTTAAATAAAAACGCCGTCCATATATAAGACATCAACGCGCTTCATTGTAATTGCTACCGTAGCTTGGGTCTAATTACGAAATACAACCTTAACCTTGTTGAAATACAATGGGACGTAATAATTAACGTATCTAAAAATAATATGTCTATTATATATCCTATCAAAATAATCGAATAGTTTTGATAATTTTTCATCTAGAGGTAGTCACAACGTGAATATCAAGAGATTAATATAAATAAAGCCTATATATATTATATTTTTAATATATATCTTTGAACCATTACGAAAATCATTTATCAGTACAGATTATCACAAAGAACATAGTGACAGTTATCGTTCTTAAAATCAAAACTATTTTGGTTTAAAGAAAGTACAAATAAAAAAAAAATAAAAAAATAAAATAAACGTAAACGTAAAGAACGTAACGAACGAAAAATATTCCTCCATAAACCGAATAATAATTATTAAATATTATTTAAAATGTGAACTGTACATAAATATATACATTATTAATTTAGAGACAATAAAAGTTTGCATTTATTATCATTTGCACAATACGTCCTTCGTACACAATCCAGTGTAATCATGTACCGACATTGTGTTCTGCCGTGGGATCCGGGTTTTTGCTGTTTTCAAAACATTAATTTATTTCGTTCAAAAACTTGCAATAAGTAAGTACTTTAGCAATTTTGAAGATTTGCAATGATAGAAACGAAACCTGAATATAAAATGCGTTGCTAAAAGATAAGTCTTTAAATTATATATCCCTACTAATATTATAAATGCGAAAGTATCTGTGTCTGTCTGTCTGTTACGCTTTCACGCCTAAACCACTGAACTGATTTTAATGAAATTTGGTACAGATATAGAGTTGACCTTGAGAAAGAACATAGGAAAGTTTTTATCCCAGACTTTTGAAAGGTTCTCTTGGAAACGCGATATAACCGAATTCCACGCGGGCGAAGCTGCGGGCGGAAAGCTAGTATCTATATATAACCTTTTTTGTTTATACATATGTACAATTATTCAGCCTCATTATGAATATTTAATTAAATACCTATAATACTACTATTTGTATCTGATTATTTAAGGTATATATATACATATGATTATTTAAGGCTCTGTTAATTAAAACAAAAAAGCCTTTTACTTATACGTGTATATCTCGACACAATTTTATTGCATTTGTAATTAACTGTTAAAATTTTCTCATCGATTCAACAAGTTTTCACATCAGTTACGCAACAGACAACCTCAATCAAGACATGGAAAGAGAGTGAAGCCTTATATTATACTGGTTGAAAAAAAAATACAAGTATACAACTTTAAAATGCCACAGAAATATGCTATGGAAAGGTTAACGCTACTTATAAAGAAAAAAAATGGTTTTATATTCAAAATAAATAATAAATAATTCTTCTTATTTTAACTATGTTACGTAATTTTTTAAATCCGACATCCGATGTAAACCGAAATAGGAATGTTATTTTTTTTTAACAAAAACCGGTATTCCAACTCACTTGATAATACGATGCTACTACATCACTATATTATGTTAAATGTGCTAAAAAAATAACATATGAAATAGATTGTAGCGTTATAAAAATCAAGGTGACCGATGAATATAACAAAAATATTATAAATATATTATATATATATTTATACATTTACAACAATATTTTTTTGTAGAATTTTAAAATGATATAAATAGTTTTACTGTGAAATATAAAATGACAATTTATTTTAAACTTAATCGTAGCTGATGTCTTTAAAGGTATTATATTTATGAATAATATTTTAATACGAAACATGTTTATATTACATTATTTTTATTCTTAACATAATATGTACATATACAAATAAAGAAATATACATATATTATATATAAAATATGCTTGTTGAAACTGTTTTATGAGCAAAATAAAGATTAAGTTATGAACAATTATTATTATCTGAACAAAAATATATATTCTTTAATAAATATTAAATCTATGGACTTTTTAAAGTGATATTTGATTTATTCGATAAAAATTCCTTTAATACGATTAATATTTAAAAATAAATGCTTTAATGGTGTTGCATATGGTTTGTAACGACGTGACATCTCTGTAATTAATGTTCCCATCGGAAACGACACGATTTGCCTTTTAAGATGGTGAAAACCTAAAGTTATGATGTACTTTGTATATTAAAATAAATAATTATTAAATTATTCATCTTTTTTTTTGAATAATCGGATGTCAATTTTTAATCCAATGACACTATCGGTATAATATTTTTTTTCAGCCAGTTACATTACAATAACGGGGTCATTGGGGACAAATATTTTTATCAAAAATTCAAATATAGAACATAAACATTACGTCCATTAATTTTGAACAAATTAAATTTGACCTATAGAATGAAATGAATTAGGTAATTAAATCTGTAATGAATAAAACTATATCTATAGAAAAAGGCTTTAGTAACATAAGTATGTTAATATTATTAGGTAACAGTGCTTCCGAATTAAAGAACACTTCAAATAATTAAAACTTAATTCTTCTGACGTGCGAATACTTGGAATGTCAAAGTCATTACAGACCTTAAATAAGCCACATTTTTTTAAATAAAAGGACTAATATTTAGTAATTTTAATATAATAATTTGTTAACAACCGTAGAAAAGGGTCTGTGAATCTCAGCACCGGTGTCGCAATAAGGCTTGACACACATACAACGTTCGTAAAGCAAGCATTCAACAAAATACTAACTCTAAGGACACCCAAGAGGTAATCTTATTGTCAATCGGCGTGTCAAACTGTCTAAGAAGTTACTGCAATCTATGCACTAACTATGAAGCAATTTATATATTATTTTACGTATACATAAATCTATTTTATTTTTTTTGTAGATCCAAGATGAAAAACCATTTTATTTTTATAAATAATAGTTCATTAACAATGTTTAATTAAGAGGTTTTTCATCTCGATCGCGTCGTGAATTCAATATGACTTACCTTGTGGGATTTCAAAAAAGCGTCAGGACAAAAAAAAACCACTAAGACACTTTTGTAATAGCGCGCAGCTGGTTTGTACGATGTCTTATATAGCGGACGTAGCGGGGATGAGCGCATGGTGTGGAGGGAAGGAGACCAGTGTAACTTGAACCCTAAAAGTTAAAACTATAGAAAAAGGGACCAATTAATACTAATAATCATATTATAGTTCCTAATTTAATATAAATCATAACTACCATAGGCTTTTTTTATATGAAAATCATATGACCTAATATTTTTAATACGAATAAACTTAAGTTAAAATTTTAGTTTAGATAACAAAGTATTTTAAAATTGATTGGAGTCTATCTTTTTGGTTATAAAATTTATGATTTAATTATTTAAATACTAACAATAATGTAATGATGTTATAAAGACATCATAAAGTTTGAATGAAAAAAATATATCCGTTTTTATTATATGGTAAAGTAAGTTGGTATGAAAGCTAAGTATAGTTTGCAATAAATATTTATACAATATTATTATTAATTTATTTATTTAATACAGAACTTTTTTACACTCAAGATTATTCATATATGATCTAGATTTTTTTTTTAAATTTAAATATATAAGTACTTTACAAAAATAACAATATATACTTTTTTATTATATAGTTAATGGAATAAATTTAATTTACAATATAAATGAATTAGTATGTACCCAGTGAAGGTATGAAACAGTGTTGTTTTAACTTACAATTAGAAATATTAAGTTATAATATAAATACGTCAAAATTATATTTAGGATATACATACAAATTCAGTTCAAATAAAAGATAAGAAGATTGTTCAAACAAACTATATATGACTTATATTTATAGGAATCTTTAAATCAATAAGTTCTAAGAAAAGTATTACGATATTAATCATGAATATAATATTTCTTGGTATTATAAATTACATAAATAAAATTGTAATTGTAATATTTGATTTTAATTTTTAATATTCTTTTATAATCGATATTTATGCATCCTGTATATAGTCGTAATCGATTTTCTTTTATTTAAGTAGTTGTCTGTCCGTTAATCTCGTAGAACTGGTAATATTATGAAAAAAAAAAACATATAAGTCATCCTATTAATAAAATTCTTTCTTAACAAGCCTAAAATATATCGATTTTATCAATATATTGAGAGTAATCGTTCGAGATGGTTTAGTAATTTGTATTGAAGGCTTAACAGACAAGTGGATCACGAACTCGTTACAATTTTATAATTTGAAACAGATCGAGATACCTCGTTATATTACATAAATATATAACTTACGTTATAATAATTCATCTATGTTATATATTAAAATACTAGCTTTCCGCCCGCAGCTTCGCCCGCGTGTATTTCGGTTATATCGTGTTTCCAAGAGAACCTTTCAAAAGTCTGGGATAAAAACTATCCTATGTTCCTTCTCAATATCAACTCTGTCTCAGTACGAAATTTCATTAAAATCACTTCAGTGGTTTAGGTGTGAAAGTGTAACAGACAGACAGGCAGAGTTACTTTCGCATTTATAATATTAGTAAGTATTTGCATAAAGTTTAAAAATAAAAATGCGAACGTCATATTCAGTAAACGATTCGGGTTACATAAATTGTACAGAACTATAATTATTAGTATTATTTTGAACTATAACCTTGTTTTATATAATTATTTGAATAATTAATCGATACGTCCTCATAAATAGACCGATTTATAAACGATGCGAGTACCTTTAGGAAGAGATTGCCTTTTAAGCTCAGGGATATCAAGACGATCTTAAACACGCTATCATAAAATATAGATTAGATTCACAAAGTATAATAAAATCACTAATAATTATACTAAATGTAACGTTAATGTATTTTTCTAATTAAATAACGTATTTTGTGTGTAATAGTTATTTTAATTAGTTTGGGTAAATGAAGAATGTTGTAGATTGTTAATATTTTTACTGATATAAAATTTTGCTTATGCTCCAAATAAAGTATAATAAAAAACTCCAAGGGTCTGTACATAATGTGAAAACGAAAATATATGTAGGTATGTATGTTATCCATTCAGGTAAAGTTACGGAATGAAGTTCGTTTTATTTGTATTATATTAAGACAGAGAAAAATTTCAAAATCATATAAACTTCTATGTAGAATAGTTGTCTGAAATTTAGTTATAAAAAGTCAACTTCTTTTATTAATACGAGCAGTAAGTATTTAAAAAAAAAAAGAAATAGATTAAATTCTGAAAATATTAAATTGAAGGCAAATAAGAACAAAATGCTTAACACCAGTTTCCGTCGACAAACTGCATACGTAGCGTTTCCCGTATTTTATACAACACTGTCATTAAAAGAATATTTGTAAAGAACATACTAGAATCTTTTCGTATGTAGAATAATGATTCAAACCTATCGTAGGTATAGACCTTGAGTCTCGATGCTTTTTCTTTGGTTTCAAAAAACACAATTTTCTATATAGGTCCACATATAGCCAAGAAGTTTTTAATTGATATACCTTTAACGTCATAATATTCATTATGTTTTAGAATACATAATGGAGGTTCATATAAATCATTTTTATATATCTATTATGTTTTTTTTACATGAGATGATCACAGGAAATACACACGGATCTGTATTCGCGGATCTCGTTCTCGACTTAATGGTTGCCACCTCAGTAATAAACAGTCATTACGTTGTATATAATATTCTATTTATTTTAATGTTATATTTCCGAACCAATTATATTTAATTTTATAATAATATAAATACATATATATCCTATTAATCGCAATTATCAATAAATGTTTTTTGCTTAGTTTAGACTTAGTTCAGACATTTTTAAAAGAAAAAAGTTTATCGTTGATATAAACAGAATTGATTTTAATTTTTTTTTTAATTCAGAAAAGTATTTGAAAATGGAACAATAATTGTTTTTCAGTGTTAATTGCGTAAGGTACAAAATTGACACATATAATATTTGAGTATTTATGTACATATACTGAATTCTAATAATATATAGGGTGTCCCATCTAGCGTTTCGAATTTGAACTAACGATAATTTGACATTGGAGACGTCAACTGTCATCGGAGAAGTGTCACATATTTAGTAATAAGTCTGACATTTACGAAATGGGTCGCTATTCGCTTGAGGAAAGCTGGGAAATATTAAAAAATTATTTCCAAAGTGGTGAATCGCCAACGCAAACTGTGCGAAATTTGAAAAAAATATTTGCCAAAAAAGATTTGCCATCGGAGGCATATGTGCGGCAATTTGTGAATCGTGTGCGCGAAACTGGATCACTGTTGGATAAAACAACACGTAAACGTCCATTTCCAGCAAGGTCAACCGAAAACATCGCTGCGGTGGAACAAAGTGTTCGTGAACGGCCATCCACATCGATTCGTCATCGAGCGCAAGAGTTGCACCTTTCTCGGTCAACTACGCACCGAATTTTGCGCAAAGATCTTGCCCTGAAGCCATATAAAGTTCAGTTGGCCCAACAGCTGAAGCCAATTGATCATCCGAAACGTCTACGGTTCGCAAATTGGGCGGAAGATCGTTTGGCCGAAGATGGTGAGTTTTATCGAAAAATCATCTTTTCCGACGAGGCTCATTTTCACCTCGGCGGTTATGTAAATAAACAAAACTGCCGTATATGGGGCACAGAAAACCCGCACGTCGTTGAGGAGAAACCGATACATCCACAACGAGTGACTGTTTGGTGCGGATTTTGGTCCGGCGGCATCATCGGCCCATTTTTTTTTGAAAATGATGAAGGAGCCGCCGTAACCGTCAACGGCGAGCGCTACCGCGCTATGTTAACTGATTGGTTTTTCGGTCAAATGGAAGAGTATGATTTGGACGATATTTGGTTTCAACAGGACGGGGCTACGTGCCATACAGCCCATGCTACGGTCGATGTTTTGCGCCCAATCTTCGAAAATCGCATAATCAGCAAAAATGGTGATGTGAATTGGCCTCCAAGAAGCTGCGATTTAACACCATTGGATTATTACCTTTGGGGAGCGGTCAAAGACGTTTGTTACGCCAACAAGCCAAGCACGATTGATGACTTGAAACATGAAATTGAAGTTGCCATTGCTGCCATAAGGCCGGAAACAATTGAAAATGTACTGAAAAATTGGACTGATCGAATAGGGTACTGCCAAGTAAGCTGTGGTGGACATTTGACCGAGATAATTTTTCACAAATAATGTCATGAATTATGCTTTCAAATAAATGTTTGATCATTGAAATCTATCGAGTCGTTCTTTTTTTATAGCCTTTTTAAATTCGAAATTTTCCGTGAGACACCCTATATAATATGTGGAACATATATTATTGTGTGATATAATAGTTATAGTACATAAAGTGACTTTATCAGAAATGCACATTTAAACCAAAATTTCTAAAATATCGTAGTTAAAATAAAGTTGTAGTAATTTTTTTGTGGTATTTAGATTCAAAGAACATTCGACATCATTTCATTTTGTTTTGATTTAAACCAAATTTGAGTGACACTAGAAACGAAAGGTTAATATTTTTTTATTAATAATCCTTCGCAGATTAACGAAGATCATTGAGTAAGATACGGAAAACGCTTCATAAGTAGAGCACAAATTTAGACTTGTGTTAAGTATAAAACAAAATTATAGACAATGTTGAATACCTATAAAAAACCTTTAAAGACAATCGAAATTTACATTAATAATAATTAGAATAATTTCATATGGAAATAAAAAAATATCATACTAGAACGTATGAAAATCTATTCTTAAAGAAATATAAGTTGTAGGATATCTTTTATAAAATCGATGTAGAGTCATAATTTCCCATCTACAGATATAACAATACATAAGTTCTTACATAACAGTGATTTTGAAGTATGTAGTAGCTTTGTCTATTATTCCTATAGAAACTAAAGTATCTTCAGCTTGAAATGTTTTTATTTTGTTACTATTTAAGTATTTGTGATATGTTTAAAATAATATCATTATTAAAATTTATTTCTCCCTTATTACAAGCAATATTTTTTATCGTTGATAGTAATTATATTAGTTCCTAAGGTTCAATGCCTTTGTATGCGTGATTTCTGATCATCTCTGTAATGTATATATTCAATATTGTATATGTAAGTACTTAGGTAACGTATTCGAAGGATTGTATGCTAATACTCGCCGAATGAGGACCCGACAGCTAAAAAGGATTTGATAACCTCAAGTAATGTTACGTAATGATTAGCTGAGGGAAAATTGAAATAATATTGATTAGGTACGGACTTGTGCATGATTTAGTTTAGAAGTAGCCAGTAGGTTATAATTTCTATGATTTTTATGAGTATTCACATAAGCTTAACTTCCTATATATCTTGCATATTTTGACATGGTTAAATCCAATATTAAGAGTATTTTACCTTATAATATTGTAGGAACAATTGTTAGGTACCTATAAAACAATAGTACATAGGTAATCATAAATCTTTGAACTGTTGAACGCTTCTGGAGGTATCCGTTTAAACTATTATTATCTCTAGACATCTTAACTTAAAAAAAATTACTCATAAATTCCAGAGGACGATGAAAATTGGCAAAAGTAAACCAAAAAACATCTATTTATTTATATATTCTTTATTGTACACCAACATAGACAAATAATAGAAGTAACATAAAGAAAAGAAAATGTACAACAGGCGGCCTTATCGCTAAAACAGCGATCTCTTCCAGGCAACCTTTGGTAGAGGAGAGAGATAGGATGGTAGGGGTGTACAAATTATAAATATAGATACAATATATATATACATCCATATATATGTATATATACGATACATAAATAAATATACCATAAATATATACTTATATAATAATATAATATACATACACATTATAAATATATACATTTACATACTATAGATAGTTATATAATATGTCACGAAGCAAGATAGTGCTCTTTTATCATTTTTTTAAAAGAAGTCAAGGTTGGTGCACGTCTTGCTTCGAGTGGAAGAGAGTTCCAAAGACGAATAGAATGGACAGTAAAAGAGTGAGTGTAGAAAGAAGTTGTATGAGGTGGTATTTTTAACATCAAATTCTCTTCAGAACGAAGATTATGACTATGTGAAGAACTAAGAAATTGAAAACGTTCTTTTAGATATGAAGGAGAAGACGGATTGAACAGAATACAGTACAGAAGTTGAAGGATGTGAGTATTCCTGCGAAGCCGGATTGGGAGCCACTTGAGCTTTTTACGAAACTCAGAAACGTGATCATATTTACGAAGACCAAATATGAATCGGATGCAAAGATTTTGGAGACGCTCAAGTTTATTAAGTTGCTCCTCTCTTAAATCAAGATAACATGCGTCAGCATAATCGAGAATTGGTAGTAGGAGTGACTGTGCTAACATAACTTTGGTAGGGATGGGTAGAAAGTTGCGTAATCTTCGGAGGGAGTCAAAGGCTGCAAAAATTTTTTTATTCTTATATTCTTTTCTTATGGATCTTCGAAATTGCTAATAGGGGCCGTTCAAGTATTACGTAAGCACTATGGAGGGGCGGGGGGTCTTTGTTTTGATTATTTTAGATAACATGGGGGGTAGGGGAGTCTAGGTGATGATTACGTCATCGGTAGTTGTTTACTTTTTAATCGTCATCGAGAAGGTCCACAAAAAATATAATTATAATATTCTTCTGGATTTATATGACGGGGGGTAAATAATTGTAATAAATCTGCTTACGTAATACTTGAACGGCCCTATACTCAGAAAGTATAATCCAGTACAAAAGTTTGTTAAGAAAAACCGAACCATCATGAAGAAGGGCTTGAAGCAACTATTGAATTTACTTGTCTGAAATGAGAAAAAAAGTTTGTAATATTCAGTAGGTACTAGCCAGCTAATCTATAATAATCAGAAATGCTTATTTTACTTAAAGTTATAGTCATCAGCTAGTCTTTAATAATAAGGTTTAGAGAAGCATCTACTTAGTAGTATGAATCACAAACGTTTTTCAATTTGAATAAACAAAATAAATCTTAATTATCAGATCAGAGGTCTCTTTGTATAATTGTATTTATTTGTCAGATTGAAAACAATCGCTGCTTACATGTTTGTTATTGTCTTACATGAGAAGTGCATTGTCTCAGTCTCAATACGCGGACAATGCGTATATAAATCTTAGTATTAAAATTCTATTTAATACGACCAATAACATTGAATCAAACTATTTTACTTTCTGAACTTTGTACATATACCTATAACTTTATGTACATATAGGTGTGTGTATGAAAAGCATTATTGAAATAGCAAGCCATAATTTTCTTTAACGTTATAATGTAAATAAACAGCTGCGATGTATGTTCTTTTGCTTTACATATCATTAGCGCAATTACTTAGCATAAAACTTTACGCCTCCTACATCAGTAAACACGCATAGGGAGAATAAAGCATCCGACATTCATTACGCATATAAAGTATAAACATATTGAGGCCTTACCATGATTTTGCATTGCCCAACTAAATACTGTCAGTATCTACGTATTTTATAATTAATTATAAGAATGAAATCACGAACAGTCTGTAATTTCGTCTTCTTGCAAACTCGTGGTAAAGACACTAGAACACGCAATCTCTTATAATATTGTGGACGTGTTTCTATATAATATATAAATTATTATATTTAAATCTCGCAACGCGATTAAATAATTACATAAAATACTTGATTCGTACACAAAATTTGGTATTTCATGAGCAATGTAATTCGCTTTTCAACAAATCACTATAGGTTACACGATGTTTTCTTAATTTTAAATAAAACAAAATATAAAAAACGAACAAACTTTTTAGGATAAAAAATATATATTTCTTTAAAATAATTTTTCGGTTATATTATACCTAAATATTACGTAAAATATTAATGATTTATCATGTTCAGTATCAAAATCATTTATTTAATATAAGTTATTGCAAAACAACGTTGTCATCGGTATATCAATTTGCGTAGAATGTACCTACTTGATTATTGCATAGCATTTTAATGCGTATGAACAGCGGCAAGCTTTGCATGCCAAGTAAATAGTGATAAATAAGTCAAACTGCGATTGCAATATAGGGAATAATTGTTAGAGTAGAATAGAAGAATATGATTAAGATGATAATATTTAATATTAAAACATTTTTTATATTCAATTAAATACTACAAATGATTTCATTTTTTTAGTATGGTCTCATTAGTATTCAATCGTGGAATATTTTGCCAATGTCAACGTATTTATTTGTTGGACAAATTATAATCTTGAGGACTGTGTGTAGGAAACGCGAAGGAGTTTTATAAAATGGAATAAGGGTTTTTTTCTAAAGAATACTCTAGTTATATTTTTACCAGCACCACTAGTATTATAAACTAGACTAAATATAATTCAATAACACACGGACAACATAGAAAAACAAAAAAATATTACTTAGAGAAGAGTAGAAAGTATTTAGTTGAATATTCCGACTCAAACTTTACTCTCCACAACAGACCCGAGTTATCGCCAAAAGTGAAGTCCTAGATTTTGTTTATAATTTCACACACTTCTTCATTTAAGGGAGGCGTTCAAAAAAAAATGCGTCATATTATTCCAACTGTTGAATATTTATGGAACCAGCAAACGAACTTCCAGTTTCAGTAAACAAAGGTTTGTAAATAGAGTGATAGTATCTGTAAGTATCAAATAACCAATGCTTAATAGACCATGTGGTTAGCAATTATTTTTTTCATTTATATTTTCTTTATGTTTTTATACAATAAAGAGGGCTTAAAACTCTTCACAGCTGCGAAGGCAAAAGAACAGATAGTGAACTTAACGTTACTTAAGACCAAACAAAGTAGCGCTTAAACTTACAAACCAAAATAAATACAAGGTAATTTTCCACCACACAGTAAAATAATTTATAAACTTCGTGTCGAGTTTGTTCTAATAATTTAAAAACATTTTATGAGGCTTGTTGTAAATGGCCAGTGTCTTATTACAGTATTTATTATATTACATATTATAGAAGGTTTTATAAGGAACAATTAAATTGAATTGCCCACGCTAAAGAAATAAAGTACCTTCATAGTCCATTATGGATTACAACGATTTTATATGACAGAAAAATATTTCTGTGACCATCTTCTACCTGGCAATTTCCCAGCTCTAGCCAGGGTCTGCCTAACATGTTGTGAATAGTTTTGTCTAATTGATTATACGACCGGCCGCCTGTCTGACATTAACCCACTTTGGAAAGTACATTTGTCTCAGAAAAATCACATTGGTACTTGCCAGGATCGAACCCGCACCCTCATGCATGAGAGGCGGGCCTTTTAACCACTAGGCCACCACTGACTTACAAATATTTCTGTGACAGTATTCATATATAACATAAATGATAAAGTATTTAGCTTCATAGGTTTACACATTTTATATTTTCAAATATAACCAGTATATTTTTTAGTCTTCAACCTTTACAAAAATATATAATATTATATATACTTAAATATTAGACCTAACGTAAAGCGAACGTAGTTATAGAATTGTTGGCATGTGACAAAAAGTTGTGAAATATATTTTTATTGCTTGACAATAATTAATATATGTGACACCGAGGTCTTTATGTTTGAAATATTTAAAGATGTCTCAGAATAAACGTATAAAATGATACACGGTCTAAGAAACTAATTGACGAGCCACGATACGATTGTTTTGGGACATTGAGAAGGTAATGGTAGAATCGGCCTTAGCCCGCTTGCGAACTCGCACCTGACTGATACCACTGAACTGTTTGAATCATTTCTAGCAAGATTACAGGCTTTTCATGGTATTATACTAAATGTTCTGCGGTTTGTAACCACAACATAAGTCGTAATATTTTGATTTATCTATATCTATATAAATGCTCGTAAAACTAATAGTTAATATCAAATATAGCTTTCTTTAAACGTTTCATAAAAGATTGTCTAAATTCACCAAGGTTAATTGCATTATGTTTTAATAATTCGACTTGATAAGTAGCTACTTAGTGAGATCCTTAGTAAGTCTGGACGGCCTTAATTCATTATGAGTTACAATGTCAAAACAAGAGAAGCTAATAATTGTAGATATATCTGGTGTTCTTAAACGAGGCATTGCGAAAATTTAAAAAGCTTCGGGCGATGGTTAAAATAAAGCAGGCATTACACAAAAGGTCAATCTATCAAATAGTTATCGTGACTATACAACTATTCTTAGAGACGAGTGAAGTAAGATTTCTGCAATTAATATACACGTGAAATAGATGAATCCAGCAATATTTCATATTAAGTTATAAGTATGTTCGGAGGCCAGTGATCTAATTCTAATGTTTATTGAAGCGATATCGATATATAAAATGTATCGATTAATCTTAAACTCGTGATCGGATATCCCGACGTTTTTTAGTAATAAATATATATCTCATTACGGTAGTATAACTTTATCTGAAACTGTCAAATATCAATAATATTTTTGCAACAATATATCTTTATTACGTAATCGTTAGTTATAAAATACTTTTTTGTATTTTTTAAAATAGTTACGTAATTATTGTACCTATACTTTTAATAATTTACCTATATTTTTAATAATTTTTTTGTTTTTATTTTTCTTTATGGACAAAGCAAATTTTTCATTTTAACACGTTTTATTCTTTGTTAAATATTGATATTAAGCGGTATCTACATTTGAGGATATAATTATATAGTTATCTTTCTTGTGTTAATTATTTTTGTTAAAAAAAGCACTTGTCATATATGCATAATATTTTAACATAAGTCTTTAATATTTTCTCTTAGATTTATTTATACATTGAAATGTGATCTTCTGCATCGTACAATTACTGCTTCAACAATATTCGGCGAGGCCGAAGCGCGCGTGATCATATAAATTGCTGTGGTTTCTATCAATAATCTGTATCCTGGTAACAAATGTCAAAGCCATCTTTCCCAATACGGCATTAATGATATTATTATTCGGTTAATATGAATTTATTCAAAATAACTTTGCGGTGGTGAAAATCGGTTTTGATATCAATAATATAAAAGCGATTGTTGGCTGTTTGGACAGGAACAAAATATTTTACTACACTTATTTTTTATGTTATGATCATGGGTATAAGACGATTGGAGAAATGTACAATTTCGTAAAAGACAAACTAAAGCTTACGAGTTCTAGAACATTCTTTCAATAATTGCCAGACTTTTTTCATTATAAAAACGGGAAGTTAAAAAAAATAGTTTATTAAAAATCAAAATACTCTTACTGTAATTTGTTGTTAATAATTATCTACATAGTAAACAGTAATACAGAATAAACACATTGGTTGTAAATATTAGCATTATAATTATATATATCAATGAAAATATATTAGGTTTTATCCAAGATCCGTCATCAAAAAAAATATATCATACGTTAAACTGTAATCTTCCCATACTTTATTTCCGATATGAAAAACACGAAGTAATGCTCATATACATGGCAGAAATAAGACTATAATGTTTAAAAATAGCAAATAACTTTAAGGTTTACGATGAATATAAATAAAACTATCAAAATTTATATTATAAAAACGTTTTTAATCCTTGTTAATACATCGAGTATTTATAGAAAATATTTAACACTTATAACTAGTCACTGAAACTGTTAAGAATATTCATAGAGCATATTCAAAATGAATTAAAAGCCTGTATACATAACGATAGTATTATTTTTCTTCCTCCTGGCAATTTCCCAGCCCTAGCCAGGGTCTGCCAAGTCTAGCCAGTATTATTACATGTATAAATTACTATGTAGTTCATGCTTTAGCCAGGTCAGGCCTCTGTTCGACCCTATTGACGGGGTTCACTTTGCAAGTTATCTTATAAGACTCGACCATTTTAACTGAATCCCTGACTAATATAGTAGATCGTATCGTGAAGGGATGAGCGAAACACACGGACGCATCGCAGAGAGCGGTCTGGAAGCTCAGGTACATGCGATAATGTGTCTTATCTGTCCTTGTTTTAAGCTTCATTTCTACTTTCCCCGGTAGTTTGTTCCCTTTGTGGCTACATCCAACGAACTCGAAGTCGTCTAACGTAACGTCCTTATTATTATCGTCTCTCACACACACGTGCCAGTTCTGCGGAGCGCCGGGTGTGAATTTAACGTTCTTGGTCTCAGCGTCCAAATTGACGTTGAAGTATATAATGAGATGTCCGCACTTTCTGTTCACGAATAAATCGTTCTTATACAGTATTAAATTCTCAGGTTCCGTGAATTTAGGATCCGGTAGACGTACTTTGAACTCCTGACACACGTTTTTGGGTACGTTCAGTATTTTTATGCTGTGGTTGTTTGTGTCGGCTATGTAGAGGTATTTTCCGTCCGAACTGATGGACAGGCCCGAGGGTTCATTGAACTTTGCCGGATCAGTGGATTCGATCATCGTTGGATTGATCGTCGACACTTTCTGTGGTCCAACATCAACTTTCTTTATTTTATGATTATATGTATCCGCTACATATAATGTTTTATTGGCCTCATTGTAAGCCACTGCCATTGGATGTTGCAATTTCGCTTCAACCCCTACATCATCGACGTCTCCAAAGGCGAAGAGATTCTGGGAACATCACATGTATTATATTCATTTTTTGTGATAACTATTTAGTTTATTATATTTACTTACCAATGGGTTCCTGTCACCTCCACATAGCGTACTAACTTGTCCAGTGGACAGCGCGAGTCTTCTTATGGACGAGCTCTCGGAGTCAGCTATGAAAACCTCTGGGCTGGATCCTATACAAAATTATTACATTAAGTAATCAATATATATATATAGACAGCTTGTATATAGAAGCAAGATGAGTGACTATACATTACATTTTTATATAAAATAATGAATCTTAGGTAAATTTATATACATATATAATATAAACAAATCGCGAACCGTATTTACCGGATCGAAGCGCGAGAGCCGATGGTTGTGCGAACGCGGCGCTGGCCGCGTACGCACTGTTGCGGGCGGCCTCCGCGCCCGACCCCGCCACGCACACACACGTACCTACACACACACACGGTTGTATTCATGTATTATCAGTGCCGTAACTAGGGCGTTGCCAGCAGTGCCCAGGCACAGGGCGCAGACCCTGGAGGGACGCAGAAATGACCAGACTAGTATCTAGTTTTATCTCATGCATGGTAGCTATACCTATACTTATATACTTTGTTACTTTGGTAAACAATAAATAGATAGATTTATTTGTATGCACAGTTGTCCATTTTATTTTCAAAGCCTGGTTAGAGCATTTTTCAAGGGCGCAGTTTTGAAAACTCGCACCGGTAGCATAAAAGCCTAGTTACAGCACTGTGATATATATACTATATAGATATATATACACACAAACACTGTTCACATGTGTTTTGCTTGTATATGTTTATTAACTATCACTATTTAGAAGCTATCTATTCTGAATTTAAAACCTAATAATAATTTGTACGTTACAAAGACTTTCATATTATTCAGATAAATTCTTCAACGATCTTTTGGATGGTAGTGTATAGAGATGGTATTTTTGATATAATCGTGTTCAAATCAAAAAATAAACTCCTTAGTTTTATTACATTAATATAGAAATTTGTCAATATCTTAATTCTTAAAAACATTGTACAGTAGAAAAAACTTCAAAAGTATGAATTTTTCATATTAAAGAATAAGATTATTTCTTTGATGAATTATAATATAATATTGCGATTGTCTCTTAACTTCGCCGATTACTATATTTTTTATTTATTTTATTAGTATGCCTCCAGTTACTACTGTAATATATGAAATAATGCAATAAAATAACATTTACCTTCTGAGTAAGACTTGTATTTCCACCAAATAGTATTATCGAGGAACAGTGCCCAGATCTGGTGTGATCCCGCACAAGCTATCAATAGCACGCGGCGTTTCTCGTCTTTCTTGTCCTTTTCTAAAATGTTTTAATAATTAAATACAACATAGAAACATGGATCTTAACCCTATTCATTTAATTACCATAAACCGACCACAAAATAGAAGTTCCATATACATATTTGAGAAATTCATTCAAAACCCCTTTTAATCTTCTTCGAAGTAAGTCTTTAAGCGTTTGTATGAAATAGTTTTTATGAAATACAAAGTGAAGTAAGTGTTCTTGTAACACCTAAGCTGGGTAATTTCAGAACATAATATTTTACAGGTGGATCATTCTAGAATATTCTAGATCATTCCAAAGAAGGTGTAATAACAGTTTTACTGGTCTGTATTGAGTCTGGTAGTACAATATAAAAGTTAGGAACCTTTGGTATCATCTTTAGTTTCTATTTCCTTCTCAACCACCGTGATTCCTGGCGGCGGGGGAGGGGGAGGTGGCAGGCTCGGACGAACAGACATGTCCATGTCAGGGGTCGTGTATAATATAACATCCCACGGTGAAGACAACGCTTGAAGTCCAAGACACTTCCCACCTGAAAACAATTATAATTTATTTAATCACCCATAATTATACTACTAGTTTCCCAAAGAAAGTTGATGTCAGGCAGGCGGCCGGTCTTTAAAACAATTAGCCAAAACTATTTACAACATCTAAGGCAGATCCTGGCTAAAGCTGAGAAATTGCCAAGAAAAAGAAGAATTATACTATTAGTAATTGTTAACCGAAACAAAAGGTTATCATACTTTTGCTTGACTGAGTATTATGCTTAATATTCATACTCTTTACATCAAATATATAGAGATTTTAAGCTAAGCATAATATGGTCCAGAAATTATAAAAAAGCAAAGTGCAATAGTAAATTGTTGGAAACCAAACTTACATATGAAAGAGATAAAAAAAAATTAAAAATCAAATGTTCATATTACATATTATGTAAGATGACTGACTCTATTTAAAATAGTTACAATGATTTAAAGATAATAAAAAATAAAGGATTTGTTTCATAATAGGGTGTAAGAATAATATATGTATGTATATCTACCAAAATCTCCGACCGCAGCCTGCTCGCCTGTCCCAGCCAACACTTCAACAGTTCCTTCATCGAGATGTACGGCTCTCAATGCATGGTTATTTGTATCACAAACAACTAACACTGAACTTGACAACCAACACAGACCCTGAGGTGAATTGAACTGAGCTTCTGTTAACTCTGAAAAGATAATTATTCATAACATAACACTTTCTGCTAAAAGTATTGACTGTTTTAGATTCATTAACAGATTGATCAGAAATTTTAATGATAAAATATACATATGTATTTATTTGGCTTATATCAAGAAAAGTATATGACTTGTACATATCTGCATATCTTTACAGACATACCAACCAATACAAGGCAAGCAAAATTGGTTTCAGATTTAGGTTGTAAATAATTTTAACTCACTTCCATCTTTAAATCCAGGTGTCTTCCCTCCAACAACTCTCAATATGATGCCCGAACAGTCAGTAAGCAGTATACGGTGATGACCCGTGTCAGATATTGCTAAGAAAGGCTCCTCACCACGCCCACGATAGAATGGATTTAGAGCTATCTATAAAGGAGATGACAAAACAATTCATTGAGTTAAAAAAACACTACAAAAAAAATTATGCATAATATTAAGTGATTGACTATCAAGAATTTGTTGTAGGACATAGACTAGAAAAGATTGGAACTACTACTTGGTGATCAAAAGAATTTTTTTGATTCAAACTTTACACATAGTAACAACTATTTTTATTTCTTACATTATTTTTGAAAAACTATCAAACAGATAAAGTAGAATCACAACTTGAAGCTTTAAAAACTATATTTAATGTTGAAAATATTTGCAAGAAATGTTTTCTAACTAAAAAGACTGTAAAAACAAAAAGTACATACCTTACTAGGAAAGTAAAGTATATCATTGTCCTTAGATTTTACAGAAGAATGAAGTGATATCGGCAATGGAGTATTAGATAATTTTGTAGCAAAATGCTGTAATGCCGATCCCAGATAGCAACATAATTCCGCTCTGTGGCCCTCTCCTGTTAAAATGAATATTGGTTTGTTGCCAGGACCTGGAAAGAAAAAATTTAAAATATATATAAAATAAATAACAAAAAAGTATCTACCACATAAGAACAACTGTAAAATATCAAACAATTAAACAAGAGGTAGTTAAGAAATAGAATAAAGTATTCCTACCTAGTATAAGAAGTGTAGGCCAGCATCTTATTCCCAGGGTCTCCCACATAACACTCTCCGCATCATTAACAACTGGATGATGGATATTATATCTATGAACGGCGGCTAACACATTAGTGGAAGACTTTTCATTTGTAAACTTAGCACAGTGAACACCTATCTAAAATATTGAGTTTTCATAAATTAGTTAAAATGTAACACACAACCCAATATATTTGTGTAAAACTTTTTTTTTTGTTTTTGACATACCACAACCAGGCCACTGTCATTTTTATACAGATTTTCTATATAATCCAGATCCGGGAGAACATGATAGCAGTTGATACAGCAATATGTCCAAAAATCTAGAACAACTACCTTGTCTGAACAATGTTGACTCAGAGATAGAGGTTCTGTTACATTTACCCATACCAAATCTAAAAATTGTTTATATAGAATTATTACTCAGATATGTAGTGAAACAAATGTATAAATTAACTAATCATTAGATCAAATACTTTTTTTAAAGTCCTCTATGGGTGGAACAATGGCCCAAACTTTTTTGATATGATTTGTTATAAGAGTCTCGCGATCAGTTGCATTTGAAGTGGACGCCAAAGCCTCAGTTAAATCGAGACAGGCCTGAGCCACGTAATCCAGAGGGCTGGAATCCATCTTCAGGATATGATAATTATTCAACTACAAATTGCTTTTCTAAAGAAATAGTCAATATATTAAGCAATTCAATAATATGTTGAGAAAGGCTTCATTATTATCGTGAATACTTTCTTTCCTTGTAATTCCGAGTATGTTCAGCATATATACTGCCATATGATCATCTCCAAACTTTCCAATTTTTTAACACTTTTGCTTTATGACAGAACAAAACTTTCAAAGTCACAGACTGAGATAACTTTCATAAGGCGCAGTATATACAATATAATTTGTTTGTAATGTTTCCTTAATAATGTTAATATTATTCGAAATTTAAGTACTTTCAGACAGACCAAAAAATAAATAACTAAACTACTACTGTAATAGTATTATGCACTATGAAATGTAAATTTTACTTCAGCGATTCCGTCCGGTGACGTTAAACTTTCTTTGAATTTGACATGTTTACAAAACATAACAATAAACTTATTCTATCTATCTACGCCGTGATTTGTTTCCTTAGTATGAATTTTCTTTACCAGCTGTGACTGTGGAGGTTACTCATTGTTTTTTAACTTAAGGAAAATAATATAAAACCGTAGTATAACACAAATTATGATCAATCATGGATGCCATGTTTGATATTTGTTACCTTTCGCCAGACGGTAATAATGTAGAGCCTGATGATATTCCGGAAACAAAGGAAAACGTATGGGTATTAGGAAAAAAGTATAGTGCTATACAAGGTGGGATTTTAGTGAATTAATATAAGAATTAATATTAACAAGATGACAATATGTACTTCCGAACATTTTACAGATCTGGAGCGTATAAGACGCGATATAACTTCGGTAATTTGGTGTACCTACAGAAAGGGCTTTGTCCCTATAGGGGATGAGGGTTTAACATCTGATAAGGGATGGGGCTGCATGCTGCGTTGTGGACAAATGGTGCTTGGAGTAGCACTGATTAAAGTTCACTTATCTTCTGATTGGGTTTGGACTCCCGAGACAAGGTAAAGTCATATTTATTTTACATGTCAATTGCATTAAGTGTTATTTGCTTAGAAGATAAACAGTAATTTAAGCATTACAGTCAAATAATGACACTATTGTTTTAAACTAATTATACATTTTTCAGAGATCCAACATATCTAAAAATAGTCCAAAGGTTGGAGGAGAGAAAACAAGCTCCATACTCAATTCATCAAGTGGCTTTAATGGGGGCATGTGAAGGAAAGGAAGTAGGCCAGTGGTTTGGCCCGAATACTATTGCGCAAGTACTCAAGTGAGATAATTTGCTATTTATGTATTTTATGCTCTCATTATATTGTTTTAAAGACCGCTTCTTTTATTGAATATTGATGGTGTTTTGCAGAAAATTGGTGGTTTATGACAAATGGAGTTCATTGGTTATTCATGTTGCTTTGGACAATACAGTTGTTAAGGAGGATATTTGTAAATATTATGATGAATTATTATATATTATTAATATATAAGCATTATACAAATACTTATAGTCGTTTGTTTGCAGTGCAACAGTGTATTGTCAATAATGATAGAGGAGATTGCTCTGAGAATGTAGATGGATTTGTTGTGAGTGATTGGATGCCTCTTCTGTTAATAGTACCTCTTAGACTTGGACTTAGTGAAATTAATCCTATTTATATAGAAGGGCTTAAGGTATATAATGTTTTACATATATTTAACAAAAATATTAAATATGTAAATTATGTTTCATATTATATTTTATTTACAGATATGTTTTCAATCACCTCAATCAATAGGTGTAATAGGAGGCAAGCCGAATCAGGCTCTTTATTTAATAGGTTGTGTTGGGGATGAAGTTATATATTTAGATCCACATACCACACAAAAAACTGGTTTAGTTGAGGTAATTAAGAAAAAATATGAGTATAATCTCTCCTTTTTTATATTATTAGGGTATTTTGAGATACAGGTTAAACCTACTTCAAAATTCCTGTTGCTAACTATTGCTGTACAAACTGATTTAAACAATAGAATTTTTATTATTATTATTTTTTTTAATAATTAATCATTACATGTACATGCAGTGTATGAAATGTAGTATATATAGTGTGTAGTGTATTTTAATAAACTATTAAAATTACATGGTTTATTGTGGTATCATTTCAGAACAAACTTACAGATGAACAAAAAGAAATGGACTGCACATATCACTGTAAGTATGCTTCAAGAATTCCAATATTGTCTATGGATCCCTCTGTGGCAGTGGTAAGTATAAATATTTTAACTTTTTTAGACAGATCTTTAAAAAAACTCTAATATAATCTTCTTTGCATCATCATTCTAGTGTTTTCTTTGTCGCACAAGGAGTGATTTTGATGAACTATGTGAATTAATTGAGAAACGATTAATGCAATTGAGTCAACCCTTGTTTGAAATATGTGAGAAAAGACCATCACATTGGGGCCCAAATACAAACGACATTGATTTACAGAACACTAATCTATTCACAGGTAAAAATCTCTGAGCCTAATGACTTCTAGACTGTTTGGCAATTTGTTCCCATTTTTATCTAACATAATTTTATTAATATTTGAATTATTTTCCAGAATTTGAAGAAGTTGATAGACAATTTGATGATTCTGATATTGAATTTGAAATTCTATGAAACTTGAAGCAATAAGAAAAATACTGGAGAGAACATGATAACTGGCATCACAATAACATTTTTAAATTTAGTGTAAAGGAAATCCTTTTTTTGCAAAATGATATAATTTCACTTGCTGTTTATTACTATGCAAATTTCAATATAATATTTGTTCTTATATAAATGGGCTTATAAGCTTTTGCTGTCAAGTAACATTTAATTAATCTAATGTATAGAGAATTAAGATTATATAACATAATAGACTATTTGTGAAGCAGTTCTGATTTACAGTGCCTTTACTAATATTATATGAATTCAGAATTAATGGTAACAGTAAAGGTCATTCATGATCATTGTTTTTTATACATAAAATTGCCAAATCTAGTCATATATTATATAGCAAAAATATTAAAGTCACTGCCTGTTCTATGCAACAAAAATTTTATTGCAAAATATGAATGGGTTAGCCATAACAACACAAATTTCTAAATAAGAAATAGACAAACCGTTTATTAATTCAATATCTTTATTAAAATTTGCATTATTTGGGAATTATTATAAGCAATTTGCATAATATTTTGATTTACTAGTTCAATGTTATTGTAATATAGTACTGAATTTAAAATGCTTGTTATAAAGAGCAATATTTAAATAAATTTTGTTTATTTGTATTTATATTAAGTTATCAATGGCTAGAAAAGGAAAATTACCTTTACCTGAGAAAAATAATGTCTTATTCTACATCTAACTAGAAAGATATATAAAAAAGTTACATACTTTTTTATGGGGACTGCCTGTTGTGAGTTTAGAAGCATAATATTTTTTTATTTACATGTAAATAATATACAAAATTATGGTATATATAAATAAACATTTATTTTATTTAAACATTTTTATTTCACCATCACATATAAATTTTATTAAATCAAATACATATATCAATAGAATTCATTTCACATAATTAAAATTTTATTTAGCACATGAATTTTAATCCTTAAAATGTTAAATATTGACAACCAATTGCAAGAATATATTTTATAAATCTATTTTCGGTTCTACACTAAAAGTTATAATGAAAATGTTACTCATAATTGAAACACAAGTTACAACAACAAAACTTCATTTAACAGGGTAGTCTAGTACTAACAAAGCTCTAACAAACCATAGGTTAAATATATCTCAATATCAAATTAAATTTAAAACACTCGCATATCTATAATAAAAATAAAATTTTAATAATAAGTGGCACTCTAATCACTGTCACAATTTAGTTTCAACTAAAAAGCTCTACATATAATGAAAATAGAGGCAAGACAAATTGGACCCTATGAAATAATTACATTGCATTACAACAGAAAACATTCAATAGACACATTGAATAAATATATTTTGGATTATCCTAAATAAACAACATCAAATCTACACATTATATTCTCAACTATGGGTAACTTCAGATAGGAATACAAAAATAAATTCATACAAATATATTTTTGGTACTTATTTCTATATATTAAAAATAAGGATTTATAATTTCACAATTATGCACTCATACATTGGAGATTTTAAGACTAGCATCAGACAAGTAAGTTCTCCCAAATTTATGACTAATAAAGCTTTAGGTATAAAATGCAGAAATAAATGTTACAAAGCAATGTTAACCGGTTTTTCATCAAGCTATTGTTAAAAAATTATAACATATTAGTCGCACTCTGGGGTATACTATGTAAGATAACATTTCACAAATCACAAATGTTTCATTTGCATGTCCAAGAAAATATAAGAAAAACATGGGAGTCTTTTATAATTAATTTTTCAATATTTTTTGCTTTTACCAATAAATTTTCACCTGAAGATAGGGATTTAGTGTTAGGTTTAAAAATTTTAATCTATCTCCCACCCAAACACAGAGTGTGCACAGTATATTTTGCTAATATCTCAATGGATGGAAAATAACAATATAATATAACCTAATAACATACATATATTTTACCCTGCTTGCTTTCTGCAAACATTGCACGTTTTGTAAAAGATATAATGGTTTTTATGTTATTTTAATCACAATTAGAGTATTAAGTAATTTTTTTTAAGTACTATGTCTTATTATTTTTTCAAAATAAATATTTTCATATACAAAAATAATCACAACCACACATAGTGAAGATTTTATAAATTTAAAAATAATTGCTGACCTTATACAAAACTATTAATTTTCATCTAAAATATATTGCACATATAAGTACCCTTTGAAATGACCCATTTCTCTGTAATATTGTATTTATTTGTACTGTGAAAGCAATACCTTAATTTGGTTTTCAAGAAATATTTAGGCTTATGCTCTAAACATTTCATGATTTAGCCTATTTTATTTATGTACATTCTTAAATAATACCAGTTTGTAAAGTCAGTTAACCAAGAATTTCATGAAACAAATAGTAGAATTCGAAAGGACTATTTTTTTTTGTAATTCTTACTCAAAATCATTTTTCATTATTGATGATGTAGAGAATTTGCTGTTCAGAAAGTTTATGATCAAAACTGTAATATTGTCAACTGAGCCCCGGTAATAGGCTTGAAGGGTTAAACTTTTGGCTCCATAGTCAGGTTCATCCAGTCTTTCTTTGATAAATTTGATTGCCTCTTCATTTGAGAATGTGTCCCATAAACCATCTGAAGCGAGCACTAAGAACATTGGTCGATGATCTTCAAGGTTAAATGTTAGAATGTCCGGGTCGGCTATAACAAAGTTCTTATCTTTGAGGGGATAGTCACCCATTGCACGTGATGTTGCCAAGATGCCAGCAACTCTCCATACACCATTAAAAGCAATATATCCACCGGCGGCTTCAATACGCTTCTGTTCTCGCACCTGAAGTATTAAGAAAAATAAAATTGTAAAATTATTATAAATTTTACTATTTTTTATAATCACTTTGGAAAAATATATATGATAAAGTTTTAAATACTACAACTAAGAACTTCATAGAAAAAATTATTTATTAATAAGTTGAGTAATAATTTTGTGTGAAAGATCATTTTATTTAGAAATAATATTTTATAGTTATTGCCAAATTAAAGACCTACTAATTAATTTAATGAAGAGACAATGGTTGATTAATTAAAAAAAACTATGAACAGATTTGATTAGTGACAGAATTATAGTTCTTAAATAGAAAGAAAAAGAATAATATCAATATTTTATCACCTGTTGTGGCTTATGATCAAACGATAGTGGAATAGCATTACCACGACTGTCACACATCACACCTCTAGAGTCCCCTACATTAGCAACAATCAGATTATTATCTTCCAAAACAGCTATCAAAGCTGTAGTTCCAGCTACATTCATAGAGCGCTTCGCAGCTTCAACAAGTAGCCTGTCAGCTGCCAGTACTTCATCTGTTAACAGTTTACCATAATTTATCTTGCCCTTGTCTAAATAACTTGATAATGGGATGGCAACGTTTTTGACTGGTTTCACTGGCCTCACCTCCCTAGTTATTATGGGGCGTGTTTTAGACAACTGGGCTAATAATTGTGGATCGGTAATCTCTTTTTTAGATGTGTCATCAGCAGTACTGGCAGATTTCCGAAAACTACTCTTTTTCTCAATCACATGATTTTCTTCACTCTTTATTTCATCTGGACTTTCTTTTAAAGGAGTGGTGACTAGTTTACCATCTTTAAATGCATTAAGTTCAACAACTTTGTTGTAAAGATTCTGGATAAGATGATCTTTTGCGTAGTTAGCGGCGAATTCACCACCATGACCGTCAAATATTGCAAACAAGGATACACCTGTACTGTTGATATTCTCACTTATTATAAATTTATCTTCCATGTGCATTCTTCTACCCTTAATTGCGTATGCTGCACTTGATTCACCTTTAAGTTCCCAGCTTTGTTTATCAGTTTCAGAGCCTTCCATAAGTTTCATACGTTGCACTGCGTTTATTGGGCTCAACGCCTGTGATAGCCTGCTTAGTAAAGTGCGACTCCATAGTCCTATAGTTTGAAGATACATAAAAAATATAATAATCCCTAAAGTGAAAACTAGCACTTCGGATCGCAGTAAATAAAGTCGCACCATTTTCCATAAATAGCCCGCGGGAGTGTCAAACGCAATACTGCTCGTAAATCGAGACAAAACTTTCATAAAAGAAATATAAGTTTGATGTAAAACTCTATCTTCTAATTCGTCTTCCATGTCCTAATAATAAATGTTAATACAAACAATGATATGAAATTGTTCTTTATTTGCAACTCCGCGAAATAGTAGGTAGGTAGGTAGGTACATAAAAAACTTCAAGTCAAAAATATTGACGTATAGATAATACAACCATCACAGGTAATACATATAATGGCGAAAAGATTTTACACATTATAGAAAAAGCTATTAAAATATATGTAAACCAGCTAATAAAGTTTATCAATATTAACGATAGAATATTACTAATAGAGTAATATGTAATATCACGAAATTTTGTAGCAATTTGAATTTCATTTACTTTAGTTTTGAAATTTGTACTTGGAATGATATATTGAGGAAAAAAAATATCTTTCCCTTTCCGCGAATTATCACCCTTACAAGGCTTAATTGATTCAAAAATTAATTAATGAACCCCTATAACTCGAATGATGAGCTGAACAGACAGAAAAAAATAATGACAAAGAAAATCATATTAATTGCGACAAAGCGCTCCTTTATCTCATTGAATAATTAAATAGAAGTGTTAGCAAACTGCACAACCCAAGTCGTTTCTTTGTATGTGAGAATAAGCGATGCAGATCACGGATGGGACGACAAGTCTCAATTTGTTGAATTTTTCTATTAGTAACAGTCACCAACTGGTCAAAAATATTATCTATAATGATCTAAATTATAGGAAAAGTTAAGACAACTTTATTGTTCCTCACCATCTAGACAATTTATTATCATGGACACAGTTTACGAATTGTCACCGCTTTTTTGTCAATTTTTGTCAAATCTGCAATGTAGACCCTTGTATCCTAGGGATTCCACTTGGGCTAGTTGGGGACTCACTGGGATAGAGGTGGACCACAGAAACCGCGGCGAGAATTTAACTAATTATGTCTTTTATATATGAAAGTGCAACTACTTCCATGCTGGAATATTCAGCGGTGTAGGACCTCTCTGGACCTAAGGTGGTTTTTAAACCAATCGGTAATAGTTTTTGGGCGAATATGATAAGGGAGCTCTGTCTGTTCGTGACAAGAAATGTTTAAAATTGATTGGGTTACATATAAATTTAAATGTGTTGTGGAATCTCTAGGAGCACAATTTTAAAAGTAACAAAATTTATAGAAGACACATATGTGTGGAAATGGGAAGATATGTAGGTACTTATGTATATATCAGGATTCAGGACAAATAGGCAAATTAATATTCTGCTTTGGGGATTTTGGAAAGAGGAAACATAACAAAAAAGGAAGGATAGAGTGTGAAAAAAAATAAAACATTATAAATAATTGTTGAGTTTGATTTTCACATTTCAGTTGCATCGGAAATAAATGGAAATAATTGGTTTGCTTAGTCGAGTATGACGGATAACATTAAACGTTGATGCGGATTGAATACTACACACTATGATTTTTATTATTTTTGTTTCGTGATAATACTGATAACCTGCTTTTTAGGTAGTCAATATTAGTTGTGGAATAAAGAAGTTGCTGCCTTTTCCTTCTTAATTCTTTTACATATATTTAAATGAGCCCATAACATATGGTTGTGAAACCTTTACAACCATTTCAAACAGAAGAACAAGCCATTCTTTCTTTTCTTCCAAAATTTATCTTGGAACTTGTGATTTTGTAATCGTATGACATGTTATAAAATGTTTTCTACAATATATCGAGCTAATTTTGCTTAGATGATAGTTGATCAGTTTTTCAAGACTGTCCCTGTATTTAGTCAGGAAATTTTTATTATCTTTTTGGTTGCTGCAAATGTAAAGTCACGTAATAAGTTATATGGTATAACTTTATTCCGTCCTTCTAAAGATGATAAAATTCTTTTCACCTTTTCCATTAAAGAATGAAAAATTTTAATATTCTTGTTCTTCAAAATTAGATATTCGCCCATGTCAACCGACGTCAATAAACCTAATGTTATCTCCCGAACAGTCATCCCTACTAATATTATAAATGCGAAAGTAACTCTGTCTGTCTGTCTGTCTGTCTGCTACGTTTTCACGCCTAAACCACTGAACTGATTTTAATGAAATTCGGTACAGAGATAGAGTTGACCTTGAGAAAGAACATAGGATAGTTTTTATCCCAGACTTTTGAAAGGTTCTCTTGGAAACGCGATATAACCGAACTCCACGCGGCGAAGCTGCGGGCGGAAAGCTAGTAATAAATAAAACAATACTCAAGTTGCTCTTATAGTTGTTATACTCAGTGTCATTAATAAGAGGCGCCGCGGGAGAGCAACATATTTTCGATCCATTGCGTGAATAATTTAGTAAACTACCCATGAAAAAGTCCTCAGATTTGTTTAGCTGTTCTAGAAATAAACTAGCACTAAGGAAACTCGTATCAATGCTTTTTTGTACATATTGATCTAGGGTTAATTAAAAGCAGAGTACTGTGGCTTTCCTAATATATATGAGCTAGAAATTATGAATAATACAGGACCAGTGTCGGCTCGCTTAGGGTATACTTTTAGGCGTCAAGCCCATACTAATGAAATATATAATGCTTTAGGCAATAACAGGTAATAAGGGGTGAATCTGTATTTTGAAATTATTCCCTCTGACAATGAGATATTTTAAATTTGGAAATTCTATGGCCGGAAACAATGATTATTCTTTAAATTTTGCCCATCAGCTCGTCACGTTATCGTTTAATATATTAAGTTTAATCCTTCAAATAAGGAGAGATATTAAAAATTGGAAATTAGAAATCGGCATGGTTGGATAATGAATAAAAATATTTTCTGTGATTTTATCTAAGGTAACCTTTTACATAAGGTACCTCTTATAGGGATTACCTCAAAATAAATAAATCTTCGTTTAAAAAAGTGGTACCAAAGGAATATATCGAATAGTAACATAATGTTATATTTTTTTTAGGGGTAAAATTGAAACATTTATTTATTGTTCTTATAAATGTATTAAAACAGCAAAGTCAGATTACATATCAGATCTAGTAGATACAAATTCTTTATTAAATTAGTTTGTGCATAGATACATCGCAAAAATGTCTAGGATAAAGTACTTATTTAAATAAAGCACTATTCAGTATTCATGGCATATAAGAGATAGGATACGCAATACTAAGTACTCGTACATGAAAGATGTAACAAAATGTATATTTTATTCGCTAAAACATACTTAATATATAAAAAAATGTCTTTGGAGTATTAAATAAATTCAAGATTCTTATACAATTTTATATAACTTTGAAATTACGCTGTCTAGTTGTTCAGAGAAAATATTGCCGGAGAATATTTTTATGACTCATAAAAAATTACTAACACAATATTTGAACACAAACACGAAGTTCATTACAGAATTTTTGCTGAAGTTAATACTTACTCTAGAATCAACGTACATAGACACACATGCAGTACATCTAAAGACTTAGAAACAAAATAATATTTAGATAAAAAAAAACAACGACAATTTTAGTTTTATACTTAATGTGTAACATGAGAATAAACAATAATACTTTAAACATTAATTACCTATGAATGCTCCACAAATTGGTATTCAAATTATATTAATAAATGTTACAAAACATTTAAACAATGAGTAATTGTGTATTTTTAATACTTCTTAAATTGATAAAATTTTATTATCTGTATTCTATAACCGTTATTACGTAAAAACAAAAATGGAATGGAGTCAGACATGAAATTACATAACACTAAATTTGAGAATATATTACTTTAGAATAATAAAAAACGTACTTTAACACAAACAATATTAACTAAATAAATAATGTTGTCTCTCAATAATTTAAATAGAACAAGAACATAACTTGTACTAAAATGTATTCTTAATACAACGCAAAGGATAAAACACAGTTTTATTTTATTTTATATATGAATTAACATTAATTCCTAGGTTATTCGACGTTTTGAAGTATGTAGTTTCATCATATTCTAGCTAGTCACATTACGCTGATGTTATAAATCCATACTGAGGAACATCAAACATCAAGGAACTTTAAAAATATACTGCTTCAAATAATATTAACAAACAACGCAATAGGAATAAAATAACTACAAAAACAAGGAAAATCAAATAAAATAAGTCCATGTGTTAGTGTAACTTACTGATTCAGAAATACATTTTTACCACCAAAATTCAAAGTTGTTACATAAATTAATGATTAAGTGTACCTTATTGTGAAACATGAATGAAAAATTTATATCTGTTGTAAAAATGTCATTCATTTAGGTTAGTTGAAAATTCCTTATAAAGGGGATGGATCTTGTAATTGACTTATAAATAATTGATTTAATATCGGGACATTAATTCTAAATATTGTTATTATAGTATTACTAAGACATTGAATAATATTCGATTTGTTTTTTATTATATGGCTTCATCCGCATTGGAAATTATTAGAATTTGCTAGATATTAATGAAATGTGACATACATAGTACTAGTCTTTATAAAAAGAGCTAAGACCTAAGTGTATTATGACATATATTGTTCAGAATATAATTTAAGAAGAAAATTATCTATGCAGTGTTCATAAATAAAATATCACAATATTACTTTTAGTCTTATTTCGAGGTTGATGTTCTGTGTTTGTATATATTTGTACATATAATAAAAATGCCTTAAATTAATTAAAATTCCCATTTACACAGATTGTGTAAAAAAAAACTAGTATACAAATTGTAAATAATGTTGAAGTCAGTGTAGAGATTTCATACATAAAGTGAGATTCAAGTACATATAAAAAAAACAGTTAATGAATAATCAGTATCAGTGTTTTTACTTTTAATCCAGCCTTTGTTTTTTGGACATGTTTAAGAATAATTTTATCGTTTAAAAATAGAAATTAAATATTGTCCAGGAATTATTTTTGTTATATTGTTGAGTTATATGTGAACACTTATGTTATGGAGTTCTTAATCATATTCTTCTTATAATTTATTGATAAATAGTTATTTGTCTGACATAGATTTATGTTTATTTGAAATGTTAATATAAAAAAGAACTAAGGTATCGGTATTACAAATATATGGTTTGCACATAAGCATTGAAGGCAGATCATTAATATAATAATTTTGTTTGTATGACAATATAATAAATAATAGAAAAGTATGAAAATTCATACAACTAACGAACTTTGAACCGTTATTGAGAGATATCTACTTGTTTAGTTATATTTAGAGTAGTGATATTGTCGTATAGTTAAAATTTAGACTAGTTTAGCGTTCAGGCGTTGCTCGACTCCAATTCAACGCCGGTGACGGTGGTGCTGAGGTTTCCATTGAGCAGGATATCTTGTAGTTGTTGACCTAACACGTTGGAGAGTGAATCGCTGAGTTTGTAGTAGTTCGTTTCCAAGGCTTCTTGATAGGTGACTTGGTCGGAGCTAATGAGTTTGGCGTTCAACTGCAGCGCCGCGTGACAAACAGTCAGGAACTCTCTGGAATAACGTTCATGATGATTTAATTTCTAATTCTTTGTTGATTATTATTATTGGTTAGTTGGTTTTTATATCACGACATCATCATCATCATCAGCCGAAAGACGCCCACTGCAGGACATAGGCCTCCCCCAAGGATATTACGACAGTATAGAACTAAATTGAATTTAATTTCCAATAGAATTTATTAATGAAACATGTATAGATGTATGAAGGGCATATGTTTCTGTAAGTGATTGTATATCATGTACCTATGGCTTGTGTTACTTTTTTAATTCAATTTATACAGGGTGACGGGTGAATTACTATCAATATTAAAGGAGAATACTCGGTACATGATTCTCATTCGAATTATGTAAAAAAGTAGGTTACTTAATTTTTTACCAAATTTCCGTATAAATAAATAAAGTGTGGACACGTTCCAAGTGTTCCAAGTTCGGACGCGTGCGTGTGTGTGTGTGTGTGTATACCTAATCTGTAGGGTGTTCACACGATGCGTAATTAATTACATAACTTTTGGTTAACTTTACTTAGAAGTTTATTAATATTTATGTTATAATCATTTTTATTTTGTCATATATGATCGTCAAATATCACGTCCTCAAGTATCGATAGTAATTCACCAGTCACCCTGTATAGTGTTTAAATATTTTAGTGTTTAAATACAATAAATTAAATATTCTGTGAACGATTCCATACATATTATTTTAATGAAGAAACATTATTCAAGTCATCATAATTTTCATAAGAATAATTAACACCCAAAATAAAAATCTTGGGTTCTACAATCAACTTCTATACTGCAAAAAAATTGCATATTTCAACATTTCTTACTTGAAAGTGGCCTTTAACTTTTCAACCATATCGTCAGGGTACATCGGCGCCAGCGTGGGGTCCAAAAATGCATTCGCGTACGCCAGCGGACCCGCGTTCACTTGTACGCATATACTGCCTTGGAGTCTGAAAGCAAGATCGTTGTTGATTTACTTCTAAGGATAACGACATAATTAAGGTTGATAAACCTGAGATACTAATAATATTTGGTACCCTAAAGTGACAAAAAAATATTTCTATTGCGAGCTTCTTTAAGATTTAAAAGAAACATGACCTGAATAAAGTACACGACGTACTTGTTGTGGGGAGATTTTCTAAACCTAATTCTAAATTTCTTAAGCAATCTTTAAATATATTAGTTTTATATTCCGATGTTAATAATAAAAGAATTTATATCGGTTTATAAACCAACATTCATATGTAAAACCGTCAAAAGAGTACATATGTATTTGATATGTGTGTATAATAAAAAGAAATAGTACAGAAAGGAGGTACGGTAACGTAACATGTCTTATTTAAATCTGCTAAGAAAAACTGATATATTCTACTTAGTCTGTACATTTTATGGTGACAATGTACGTTGATTTGCACTTCAACCTAACAAAAAATGGTTCTAAGTTTTTCTAAGTAGTTTATTCCAATATACAGTTATCAATTTCGATTATTACATCCTGAAAGTGGTAGCGTTCAACGAACTATGAACAGTCCCTATTTATGCCACTTTTTCCTCACAGACTTAAGCCTTTTGCTCTATTCCTTTCTGGCTAAAGATTTATCAACAGTGTTATACATGAAAAAATATACTTCAAAGTATACAATGTTCTTGTATAGACCAGTCGAATCAATGAAAAGTAGCCAAATAAATCTGAAGTTGTTCTTAAAAAAAGTTCTCATTGGATAATATTTTTTGCAATTATATTTTGAGAGAACTCTGATAGAACCGAAAAATCTTTATTTGAAGAACACCAGACGTTTTCGATGTTGAGCATTTTGAGTCTTAATAACAAGTTAAGAAGTTCTTCAACATGATAAGAGGCATTTGAAGGGAAGTTAGAGATCAAGGACCAAATTTATATGCGAAGTTAGTCGCTGAAACCACGGGGAAGAAAATGTGTTAAGAAAAATAAAAATTAAATATATAAGATTTTCGAGTATACTAAAATAGAACAAAGCTTTTAGGATACTACGAGTTTGTTTTGTAACATGATAGATGAATAATTAGACACTTTCATATCGTCTGCTCGTGATCAGGTTGGTGTAAAGGAACCGAAGCGTCGAGATTTTGTCGTAATAAACTATTAAAAAAAACATAGTATCAAAAAAACTTACGTTTCATTTGAAGCATAAGTTAATCAACTATTGAGAAAAGGCCAGACAGACACTCAAAATATAGGTTTTTTAAATATATTTTTACTCACACTTGTAAGTGCTAATATAAACACGTGCAAAAACCAAACGTTTGATCAAGTACTAATCTATCAAATAGCACACTGACTCATTAAGCTGTCTAGTTTTTGTTCTTTAATCATTTATTATTTTATTTATTAATTAAGTTTATTTTACATATTATTATCGTTCTAATATAGATAGTAGCGTAATATTTTCAAGTAGATCTTTTCTTATAAACTGCATATATACTGTTAATCCTACCTTAGTTGTAGTTTCTTGATGTCGGGTGATTTCGCATTGACTATTTCAGATAGTTCAGCAACTTGACTTTCCATTTCTGAAACGGCTACCTCTATTGGACTCTTCTCTTCTATCTGTGTATCTATAACTGGAACTCGACGTTTGACATATGGGAACCAGTTTTCAGCTAGAAGTAAAAGTAAACTAGATTTATCTTTCAGACATATAATTTTATTTTTAGAAGAATACTACGAATTTGAAGATTATTCGATCAATAAGAAAATATTTCTTTTGCGTAACTTAACGTACTTTAACGTAACCTGAATTTTTCGTATACGACAATGTTAAAGTAATGTATAAAATTTCTGATTTCCTAATAAACCAAACACTATATATGTACAAACCAGTAAGATGAGTGAGTCGCAATCTCTGATGATGTACAGGTCCTCTGGCTGCCCCGTCTCTAGTAAATGGTGTCTCGAACACGAATCGTCTTACATTATGTACCCTTTCAAACGACCCTTCCCCTCCGCTGATAGCTGTTCCCATACCTTCAGGCGAGGCTCGAACCCAAGTTACTTGGATATACGCCACCTTACTGTCCAATTCTTCACGATTTACCTGAAGTATTTTTTTCTTTTAGTATACCTCGGATAATTAGTTCCTAAATTCATTCATGACGCAATTTTTCTAATTATATGTAGATTGGGGATTTTATAGTTTTGGTCATAAATCTTTTGAAATTCAATTAAGCCGTTTTGCGGCTTTAAATAATAATTTTAAACATCTATTAAGAATTAGTTATTTAAAAATAATCCAGTTGGTATAATTTTAATAAGATCACGTTTAAATATGCAAAATAGCTAAATATTTACATACCGGCGCCGAATCCATAATCATCTTGACGTTGCCGGCCCCGAATTTATGCTCATAGAATGTTTGAAGTTTTTCCGATATTTCACTGAGTGACGTCAATTTAGGTTCCTTATAAATGAATTCAATGCCTTCTTCGTCTTCCCCGAAGTGGGCCTTTCCGAAGAACGCTACTCGGTAGAATCTTCCTAGAAGCCTTTTACCGGAGTTTGTCACCTCAATGACCTTGGCGTAAGCTTTGGTTAGATGTTGGTAGCAAGTGAGTAAGGCCTGATAATCCTTTTGCTTCTCATATATTGGTATTACAAGACGATACAGAGGGCCGAGTAGTTCATATCGTTCTGCTTTATCCACATATTCCGTACACAGCATCAGTTGTTCAAGGAGTGATTGTTCGTTGTAATGGACATCTGTCATACCTAAAAATAAAATCTTATGTAATAGGTTGAATTGATATTCTTAATAACTTTATAGTCCAAGATCCCATGGCTCCCAGACCTTACTTATTTTTCCGATGGACGAAACATTTATGATAGGTTAGTATTATTGTGTACATTAAACGTAAACATGTAGGTAAGTAAATTTTACTCACTTTACTTTATAGTCTTAGCTTTGATTTTTATGTATTTTGTAGGGAATATTGTAAATAATTTAAACTTAATACTACTACATACTTTTTGTTGGTAGAATTTTTACCAGACATTTTAAATATAGTCACTAGACAGCAAAAAACAAAATCAGCATGCATGATAATTATGTGCCTTTTAAATACTATTTCATTAAATATTATCTTGTAATTAGTCCAATGCAAAGTTTTAATAATAATTAAATGATTTATTATCATGTAATTGTCCAAACAATTGCATGATAATGCTAAAATTATAAGAACTATTAGATTTTTTTAATGGATGATGGAAATCTGGATCCTAGTATTGGTCTGACAAATAACAAAATACATTTAAATAGCTCCCTAAATATTACAGTTGAAAATCAAGTGTCAGACTGTAACAAAAACTGTGTTTTTTGATGTCAAATGTAAATTTTTTCTACCTACATCACTTGCTACCTGAGAACTGGTACCAGAAGAGACCTGGTCGTCGGTATATCTTAGCAGATATGTTAACATTTACTGTACACACTAATATTAACAATATTATTATTATATATGTATGTTTTGTTCATCAAAAATAAGAAGGTTTGGGGGCGCTGGGATCTCGCTCTATAAGATCTAGTATACTACTATGTTAGATATTATTAAAGTATGTCATTAATCTAAAGCATAAATCATTGATGGGATATGTACATGACATACTACCCGCATCGTCATATTGAGGCATGAAGATATGACACTTGATCCATTTTATGTTTGCTAAGAGAGTGGTTTTATTTTCTATCTTTATATAAATCAAGTAGTATTTAAAATATGATTTTATTAGCATCATAGGAAATAGATACTGTTTAAAATAAATTTAAATAAATGATATAAAGAAAAAACAACCTTGAATTTTGATCAAAGTAAATTTCCTAAACTGTTTATCATTTATTTTTATGTTTGATAACAATAATTTTAGCTTTAATTGTAGTAATGGTTTAGCGCAACAATGGAGGTTAAATTAGTTTTTTTTTTAATATACAACAATCATATACATACATATGTAATTTATTTTATTAAATAATTTAAAAACTACATACAAGGAAAAAATTTATTATTAGAACGAATTGTTGTAACAAATGTGAATAAATATGAAAAGTAAGATCAAATAAGAAAAAATTACAGTAATTTCTTTTAAAAATAGTCTATTGTGTGATTTGCTATTATTTTGACTATAAACTTATTTGAATAATATTTCGAACTATGTAGTATGTATTAATATATACAAATAGAATGCACCTTATGTCTTTATTAAGCAAATGCTATAATCACATGCTTATCCAAAGACGTATCAATGTACGTGCAGAGAAATAATTTATAAATTAATTCGACATGTATAGATTGTTTGATTTCATGGTGGAGTTGTTTCAGTATAAATATTAAGGAAACTTGTGCTATATACAGATTACTGTATTATAAATAAGAGTGTTGATTAGAAAAACGACTGATGTTCGTTATGTACTTGAAGATAGTGGGATAATTATAACAATTATTTTTTTTAAAGTGAAGAAAATTGTGTGTTAAAAATGGAGGATGTGTTAATTTAAGTGATATTGTCTTTAAAGTTCTACGAGTTAAGGTTTAAATTACTATAAGTCTTTTTAATGTTATGTAGCGTACATCTTCGTCTGAAATTACTATGTAGTTTTATACATTTTACCCGATTGTATTAGTCACAAAATTCACGGATTGAGGCGCTAAAAAAGTCATCAGCTGGCTTCGAGGTATTGTAATTAGTTCTGGATATTATATGAAACAGTCGCACTCTGTGTTTAATAATGGTACACTATATATTGAAATATGAAATATATTTGTTTAACATAATATATTTTTACTATTTACTTGAAGAAGTTTACAGATTGCGATATCATTAAATATTTTTTACATTATTATTGCAATCCTAGGATTGGCTTACACTTACGATTAAGTTAAATTAGATCTAAAAAAAAAGGTAATTAAAAACCGAATTCAGCAGTAAATAAAACAACTTAAGGCACATAATAATGTTTTTTAAAGTTGAATTTTATTATTGTTAACAATCCAAACTGGTTAATTAAGATTCAAAGTGTTTAATATTTATGACTTTAAAATATTTATGATGAAGCTTTATTTTAAAGAAATTAATCGAAAAGTAAAAAGGTTTATCATATAATTATCAGATTGCTCTAAATGGATACAAACTTAGATGACTATTTATTTTTTAATTCATTATAATCTGAATGCTCGTCTTCTTATTGTAAAAATATGCATAATTTGCAGAGTATTCTTGTTAATGTATGAAGTAACTATAAAATATTGCATTGCCAACAATCTTTAATATAAATATTTAATACATATTTATGGTTTTTCTGTTATTTTAATATACTGTGTTCCAAGTTATTTATAAGCTAGTTTAGCTACACGGCAATGTAGTAGAAACCATAGAATCACCATACATAATGCTCTTCATTAGCATGTTTCTTTCTATTTTAGTAATTTAAATGAGACTTATAATTAATTATATCATGCCTCACAAACGTTAGTAATAGTTATCACACAGTAAATTCTTAACAAAAGTTAGCACAGGTCGTATTGTGCGATAATTTTGCACCGTTCAGAGGTACCGATCCAGACCGCTATAGATGTAATAATATCTATATAAATGATGTAGAGGCTCCCGGTACGGCAGTCGAAAACAGCTCGCGACCGAGCGTAGATAATGCCGATAAAATCACTAGTTACTAGTTAACAATAAACATGAAGTCGTTTTGTTGGATAGCCTTTATGGTGGTGGCTGTGTGTGGTGAGGATGAGACACGTCAGAATCCATCTGTAGTTGGTCGCAGGCGAAACGTCGGTGGATTGAATGAAGACGCCGAAAACACTGAATTAGTTCAGGCTTTCGTGGTAGGTTTTGTGCTCAATGAACTGTTTTATCACTCATTGTATACGGAGTCTTATTAGAAAAAAATCGTACAATATAAATTTAAATACTATATAGATTAATAGATTAGTGCTCGCTTTAGGTTTTCCGTCACGGCGATAGGACACCAGATGAGGCTGAGATAGAAAAGTATCCCGCTGATGTTAAAAATAATGATATTTTCTTCCCTTATGGAACTAAAGCATTGACTAATGTAAGTATGTTTTATGTTTAATTAATTAATAAAGTTCATATATCTTATATATATTTTACGATAAAGAAAGGGAAGCAGCGAGGATACCTCGTAGGAGAGTATCTCAGAAAACGCTACGACAACTTCATATCTCGCTTATATCTGCCGGACGAGATTTCAATACGAACGACAGCCTTCGCACGGACTAAAATGACGGTGTTGACTGCTCTGGCCGCATTATATGTACCTCCACCAGCACAGAAATGGAACCCCTTCCTCAATTGGCAGCCCGTTCCATATGACACCATGGCGAAGGAAGACGACGACGTGAGTAATAACCAGAATACGTTAAAAAACAATCAAAGCTAATTAGATCTAGTCGTTAATTCAAGAAGTAGTCATAAGCCGGAAAATTAATATATATATAGCCTTTAATATACAGGACTATTCGTATATGTAGCGGAGACTATTATGCAATTGGGTTATTCAAATTGAATAATAAGATGAGCGCCATTACCTGTTGGTCCGGTTTTTTACATGTCCTTATATTCTCAATTAAATGTTATGTAATTATATAGTGAATGAGACGTGTCAATAGTATATTATTTCTATTTATATTCTATGTGTATGTTATATGAAATGCGTTTATTTTTATATTTTATTTTTGTTATAGTTAATGTATTACTACAATTGCCCACGTTATCTACAACTGAAAGATGCTGTAAACGAGTACCCAGAGTTCCAAACATCGGTGAAATCCTACGAAGGATTATTTAATTTTATAAGTTCACAAACTGGAACTAATATCACAACTCCTGATGACGTTTTCTTCCTAGATAATCTCTTTCAAACATTGGTAAGTAAGAAGCTATGATCAATTTGTTTTATTGCACGATAATATGGCGATATAACATATAAAAATATTTATTAATATTAAAGGAGAACGTTGGCGTGAGCCCTCCAAATTGGGCACAAAAGGTTATGCCGAAAATAAAGGAAGTGACAAAATTAGAATACGCAATGGAATTTTATACGAGTGAGGAGATACGATTGGCCTCAGGTAGGTAATTTAATGATGGTTGATTGTCTTTTAAATTTCAGCCTACATGTCTCCATAAGTTACACTACTGACAATTAGCACACAATTCCGTTTTGTACTTCCTACCTGCGAACTAAACAAACACTAAAATATTCTGTTCCATTTTTACATCACCTCATCTCAACAATATAGACAAAAAAATTCAATGTCAAATACCGGTGCAATGATTATTTCGCAGGAGTCCTTCTAATGGATATACTAAACGCGACGAGCTCCGTGATAGCAGGTGATAAAGATCGCCCGAAACTATATTTAATATCTGCTCATGAAAACAATGTAGCCGGGCTGATGGCAGCCATAAGGGTATTTAAACCTCATCAGCCAAGATATGGGGCAACCATATCGCTGGAATTGAGGAGGAAACCATCGACGGGGCAGTACGGATTTATGGTAAATAGTCTTTGGTTATTAACATATAAACATAAAACGAAACCGCAATATTTAATCAGAAAAACTTTAATACGGGTAAAAAATTTATTTGCTTTTTCCTCATAGCAGTTTGTAAAAACTAACAATATTAGTATCCGTTTAAGCCTTTCAGCTATGAGTCAGCAACGATGACAATAATTACACTATCTGTGAACTAAATTTTGGTATTTCGCTTATTTATCTTTAATTAATCATTAAATTAATTATTTATGGTTACATTAAGCGAAGTTTGCTTTTAATTAGTATATAGATGAGTGTACAGAAATTGTTGTTTTAAAAAGTTCATAGAAAAGAGACACATTAAGATTGCGTATACTGTATAAGTTTTAAGTATTATTTTATAATTAAGGAATTTTATTTAAGGTTATTATAATAATGTATTTATTAGGCTGTGTATGCGGGTAATGCTGGAGGTCCAGGAGAGATTTTGCCCATCGCTGGCTGTGGAGGACAAGCTTTCTGCGATTATAACACCTTTATAGAACTAACACGAGATAATGTATTGCCGAGAAGTGAATTCAAAACTCAGTGTTCTAGTTAATAAGGAACAATTTAGTAAATTTTTATTCTATTCCGTTAAAGACAACGGATATTTCATATAAATAGTAAAATGTTTACGTCACAATACATTAAAATGTATTTTATATTATTTTATTTTTATATAAAAATTGTTACATAGTTATTTTAACAGCAAAATGTTGTTAAGAAAAATAAAATGAATGGCTGTGATGTTGTTTTTTTTTATTCAAGTACTTCTTGAAACAAATTCTATCTTCAGTTACTTATCAATATATATTACGAATTTTTTATGTATATTTTATTCCCAGATTTGAAGAAATATTTAAAATAAAATACCAAAATATTTCGTAAAATTTTACAATTCAAAATAATTTTAAATTTTAACTAAATGATATTATTCAATTATTGAATTGCTGGTAGATAAGAATGTATTGGATTGATTTGTTAGACTAATATGCGGGACGGCTATTATATTATGACTTCAATCCCTACTAATCCCTACTAATATTATAAATGCGAAAGTAACTCTGTCTGTCTGTCTGTCTGTCTGTCTGTCTGTCTGCTACGCTTTCACGCCTAAACCACTGAACTGATTTTAATGAAATTCGGTACAGAGATAGAGTTGACCTTGAGAAAGAACATAGGATAGTTTTTATCCCAGACTTTTGAAAGGTTCTCTTGGAAACGCGATATAACCGAACTCCACGCGGCGAAGCTGCGGGCGGAAAGCTAGTACATATTATAAATGCGTTGAAAAGATCGAATGGTGAGTATTTTATTTTTAAAAACTGATATACAAAAAGTCTATTAAAGAAGGTATGTTTTTACTTAGTTTTAATTAATAAAAAATTTTTCAGCAATGTTATCAAATATTTTGACTGTACACATTTAACTAAAAATTTGTAAATTTTTGCATATTAAGCGTTTATTTATTATTTTATATCTACACGATAGCGAAGTTTCTCTTCCTACATCCCGACGATAAAAGTGACACTTTCAATACCCTTGATCACGGTTGATAAAAAGTAAAGGAAACATCAGTACTATATAGATATTAAATTATATAAAAAACGCTTAGAATCTGAAAAAATGAATCACTTAAATTTCAATTTTATGTATTCATATTATTTCCTCTATATGAATTAAACGGATATTTTCAAATGACACAGTAGATAAAATACTCTTACATTGAAACCTATAAATTCACCGCCTCATATAATTGTTATATTGTTGCTTTTATTGCTAATTTATTAGGCACTGTAGGCTTTTCAATATCCCTTTAGTATGGCAACGTAGGAGGCTGCCACCTTCGTGACTAGTTATCACTAGTTTTAATTTGCCATTTGACCTACTAATGTTATATTACTGGTCTATCAAATAGTTTAATCTGTAAGTCATTGAAGAAGTCTGATTACGACGCATTATAAAATTAAGGTAGACAATTATTTGATCTCATTTTGTAAAATTAACCTTCGAAATGTTTATCTTTTTTATTTTTAAACTGGAGTGTTCATGATCACTGAAATATATATAGTATTTATGTTTTTTAAAGTAGGTTACTTCTCAATAGCATTGACGAGACACAATAGTCAGTTAATTTATATAAAATAATTCTTCATTATTGATCCATGGTATAATATAATATATATTTATTAAAATAAATATTATTATTAAAGTTTTTATTAGCATAGCATATGCTGATAATGCTCTGCCTATATATTATCTTTGTTATGAGATTTGACTATTTGATTTTAAGATTCCATATTACAGATTGTGATTTTATTATTATATAATATTTACAAATAAAATGCTTTTCGACCGTGACTTAGTTTTTCTATAAATATTTACTGACATAATATAATATTATTGCTTTACAATGCATTTGAACTTCTTTTTGAGATAAAAGCGTTGTTACCAAATAAAAGTTTAAAAATTCGTCAGATTAAATTAGTTTCTGTAACCACTTGTGAAGATCAACTGTTACACAAATATTGTGCACTTTTTATATATAATTAGATTTTCTCTCTGTTTACCATCTTTTCGACTGTCGAGGATTATCGGATCTATTGTGAGTAATTTCTTAGTTGTAATATATTTTTTCACACATTTTCTAATCTCTTAGTGTATATATTTATTTATTTATTTATTTATTTAAAAACTTTATTGTCTAACTACACACGTAGATACAAAAGGTGGACTTAATGCCTCTCTGCCAGTCAAACCTTAGGAAAAGCAGAAAAACATGAAGACGGTAGCAGTATGTAAAAGAAAAATATACATATAATATAATATGTACATTAGATATAGATTTTAATAATAGTAAGGAAACCACGTGAAATGATATTTGATTGTAGGTATTGTAAATTACACGTGTGCAATGATGGGCTGGGTCACAGTGAACTGTGCATTTTATTAAAGGAAATAAAAAAGCAAATGAAAAGATAATCTTTGCAAGGTATTTTGGTAAGAACAATTTTACACCAATATTTACGTAGACAAAAACTTCGTTGAAAAACGAATGCCTCTACAAAATTTTATTAGTCTCAAGGGATATTAAATATATGTTATACTATATTATTTCTATTATCGTCTATTTTTTAGATTTCACTTGCACGTGTGGAAGGCATAGAACAATAAAATTTTTAAGCATCGCTTAATCTACTTTAACCACGAGGCTTTTCTTGACATACTTATGAATAAATTTGATATTATTTTTAAATAAAAAAGAAAAATATTTCTTCCGTTTAGTTTAGTTCCAGATTACAAAGAATACGCTTTAAAATCTTACAAGTGATGTATTTTTAGAAAGAAGGACAATAATACAGAATTCGACGAAGGGGACAAACGGAAGGCATAACTCGTTCGTACACAGGCATAGCAATCTTTTAATTCACTTCACTCTATTAGATAGAAGCAACCGTTCCTGATCCCATACGAGGGTCGTGCAAATTGTTTAGATGCTATACTATTAAAGCTTCTGTACGATTTGCATATATTGTGAACGTACACAATAAAAATCCGTGGGATAAATTCAGTACAATACATCCTTAACTATACATGCAACACCAATAACTTGCATGTCACATACAATAACTTATTCTATGTAATCTGAAACGAGATAAAATCTATCAATACATTGTGATGTGGACAAGGGCGTCACCGGGGCGCAGGTCTATACAAATTGCATGTCTGTTCGCGTGTGTGTAAATATAATAGTACAATCGATTGGACGATGTCAATCATCTGGTAGGTCAGAACGACCGTGAAACTGCCGAGCGTCCCGTGTTCATCTCAGTGGGACATCAATTCGCGCACCGAACACTTCCGTTCTTTTATATATATACAGTCAATTTCGTGTGCATTGTAACATGATACAGATTTAGATATATCTATATATATAACAATAAGTGAATAAAAAACGTCTGCTATATATTTAAAATGTAGAGCTGTCAACCCGCCGGAGGAAAATGTAAGGTTTATGTTATAAGCATTTAAATTTAATTTAATTATAGGATAAATATTAATCTTAGATTATTTATGATGAGATTATAGACGTGTTGCATCAGGTTTGTAAAGTTTAGTCCGGTTGTAACTAGATTATCTGTGTACAATTAAATGCCACATACCTACTGCAGGTACGGGAAAAAATGATATTTGAGATTTTTTGAAAGTTTCAGTTGAAATGAAGTTTATTCTATAATCAATTATTTTGTGATCGTATAATTAATTAATTGAAACATCTATATAATAACACTACATTTACTTTTAAAACGATGAACCCTTACGATTGAATAAATCGAACTGAAATTATTTTTTTAATTCTATCTCTCATAACAATATTAATATATAATAACAATCTTAAATGTATTAAACCATCTCAAATGTAAAAGTGTTTTTATGTGACTGTTCTTGATATAGGAAAGAGGGCGGTAGCGAGGAGGTGCCAACCAACGCGGCTGATGAGCCCAGCATGAAGACCGAACACACTTGCTGTTGTCTAGGCGTGTTGGTGGGCGTCTCTCTCATCGCCGGTTTGTATATACTATATACATTAAAAACTTTTTGGTAAAACCTACTATGTTCAAATATATCTGGCAGCCGATGAACGTCAAACAGCAAAAATAAAAAATAGATAGAAGGAAGGTAATTCAAACCTTTCCTCATGTAACTCTTGACTTGGACACTCCATGCTAAGTATATCTATTACCTTGCAATACAAACTAGCATGTTCATTTCAATGATAAAGACCTGAAGAATACTTGTACTCTTCTTCTTCTTCTTCTACCTGGCAATTTCCCAGCTATAGCCAGGGTCTGCCTTACATGTTATGAATAGTTTTTGGTTATTTGTTTTTACGACCGGCCGCCTGCCTGACATCAACCCTCTTTTGGGAATCAACATTAATCAGTGATGTCTAAATACTCTTAGAAAGTACATATGATTCGGAAAAATCACATTGGTACTTGCCCGGGCCAGGATTGAACCCGCGCCCTCGGCGACGAGAGGCCGAGAGGCGGGCCCTTTAACCACTGAGCCATCACTGACTAAGAATACTTGTACGTGGTTATTAAACCATTCAAAAGTATAAAAAATACAAGAAGCAAAATGCTGATACTCTAAATGAGAAAGGTTATATTGGAATTATTTTTAGTGAAATATTAAAAAACTCCTGATCCGATTTGTATAGATTATTACATTTAGGTAACCAAAGCGTTGGCCTGATAGGAAAAGCTATTTTTTTATTCACGCCTCTAAAATGGCGAAGATAAACTACGTGATAAATACTCTAAGTAATTCTGAATACATTTATTTCTTTAAGAAAATGTACGTATATGCCATATCCAAAAGAAAATTCTAATATTATTAATGTATTTAAGAATGGACTATAGTTCGATCATGAATGTAATCTTTAATTAAATTAATTACTTGATCCAGCCCTCGTAGCAGTCATACTAACGAAAGACACTACAGTTGAAGTTACAGTATTACGACAAGTTCACGTGGTAAGTGTTATAATGCATTCAATTAATAATTTAAATAAATCTATAAACAAATATTCTTCGTTTTCTTCAATATATAATAAATAATTTAGTATATACCAAGAAGGAAAACTGCTATGTATTTGAAATAATTATGCTTGTATTGTACTAGTTTTCCGCCCGCAGCTTCGCCCGCGTGGAGTTCGGTTATATCGCGTTTCCAAGAGAACCTTTCAAAAGTGTGGGTGGGATAAAAACTATCCTGTTCTTTCTCAAGGTCAACTCTATCTCTGTTAAAAATTTCATTAAAATCAGCTCAGTGGTTTAAGCGTGAAAGCGTAACAAACAGACAGACAGAGTTACTTTCGCATTTATAATATTAGTAGGGATGTTATTGTAAGAATGATTTATTGGCAGTTAATGTCGCACGGGGAGCGAACGCCAAGTGAACGTGAATTGGAGATGCTGGGGACGCCTCCATCGGAACACGTTTTTGTACCGTACGGCGCAGGAGCATTGACTAATGTAGGTATAAACAGAAAATACACTGATATTTCTATGTATAAAATTTAAATCATGTCGTAAGAGCCAGGTAGCGCTATGTCATCAATACCATTAATCCATTTTGCATGGTAATTGTAATCCGTTTGATGCGAAACCTTGACGTGAGAGCACATTTTAGCGTATTTCCTCAATCAAATTAAACACGAGTTGTGCAAAATGAATACGACTTTGCTATATGATGGTTGATTTGATAAACATTTTATATGTAGAATTGGTCACGGTTAAATTTTGATAAGGTGGTAATATGTTCGTGATATTCGAGGGTCGGTCAGCGAAACTCTTAATGACGCGTCCATTTCCCGGTGGAGGGATTCATGAAGGTCGCCGTCTGAACAGGAACGAAGTGTCGACCCGTTGATTACTGTCGCTGCCTAACAATGATTTATGATCTGCTACTCACACAACGTCATATATATTGAGAGCGTCTTAACTATATATTTTCAATTTTTTTAAAGGAAGGGAAGCTCTTGACGTACGAGATGGGCGCATTACTTAGAAAAAGATATAACGATTTCCTGGGACCGTATTACGAAGCTGGTAAATAATTTTAATTGTATTATTAAAAATTAATTAAACTTCATTTTTGTAATTATGTAATAATATAATGTCATTTAGAGGCAATTGTGTAAATTACGTTAAATTCTTTGAATATTTTTTTTCAATATTTAGACGTGTTCCAATATATTTTTTTGTAGAAAAAAGCATTGTAATAGCATCAGATACGAATTTGAGCAAGATGACTGCGTTGTTGATAGCGGCTGGGTTATGGCCACCGCTTTTAAATCAAATGTGGAACGAATCCATAAGCTGGCAGCCAGTTCCTTACACATATCCCCCTAGAAGTGAAGACTACGTAAGAAAAAACATTGTATACACCACCTATATTTGCTTGAAAAGTCAGCTATCTATTCTATCTTGTAATCTAGGCCTTATTATGAAACTTCTAGTTTTAAACCTTTTAAATGTATTGAAACAAATAAATTAAATTACGAATAACAAAAATGTTCTTTAATTTTCCAGCTTTTATACGAAGAGAACTGCCCACGTTACAATCAAGAGAAACAAAGACTATTGAAAGACTATATCGATGAAGGACTACTTGTACCGTATAGGGATTTCTTTCACAAAATAGCACACATGACAAATACTAACTTCAGTACTCCACAGGACGCGTACAATTTAAACAACTTATTCGTAATACAGGTAAGCTATTAAACTGAGTATCAAAATACATAATAGATTTTCTTCATGTTTTTGACTATTAAATACTATATAAGTATGTCATGTACTTGTTATTTTATTGTTCTATCTAACTCGCAAGTTATTGTTCAGGACGATATTAAAGTCGCGAATCCAAAATGGGCCAAGCATGTGAAAAGAAAATTGATGGACATCGCTCGATTGGAATACACCATGATGTTTCATAATAATCTTCTGAGAAAACTCAGCGGAGGTAAATATTTACAAAATTTAAAACTATCAGTTGATATTAGTATATTTTATATATTTGAATAAATTGAGCTAAATTTAGACGAAATAAGAAATAACATTAATATTAAAAGGGACTAAAAGTTGTCCTAGTTTGATAATATCACTAGAATTATTCGTAATACCCCCCTTGTAAAAGTTGAAGGATTTTCATACGAACGAACGACGAACCATAACAAATGTATAATAAATTTCACCGAAATTTAATACCCATGTAGTATATCTCAAAAACATATGTATTTATACAGTTTAAATGTATACTTTTCACGATTACTGTACAATACAGGTGCTCTACTGCAGCAAATTATAACGGAAGCTATATGGAACACGAGAGATGTCAATAGTCCGAAGGTGTTAGTTCGTATCGGTACCCCAGTGTCGGTGGCGGCGCTACTGTCGGCGTGTGTGGCGCCCCCGCCGAGACTACCGGACCCGGGGGCAGCCTTGCTGTTTGAGTTACACGAAAAACAACCTTCCGCGAAAGGAAAGAAGGATAAAAATGACTTGACACACGGACAGCGATTTGGATTTAAGGTAATATTTATACGGCAGCTTGTTTAAGAGCTTTATCGAGCGTATTCTAGGGTTCTCATAACTTTTTATATCTATCGTATATCAATTGTATAATTATTTTTGTTCCAGATATACTACTGGGATGACGATTCAGCGGAGCCTCGACTAATGGAAGTTCCCGGATGTAACGCATTCTGCCCTTTGGATACTTTCTCTAAGATAACAAAGAACATTGTGTCCCACGATTATAAGAGAGACTGTGAACTAACATAGTTGAAGAGAAACATTGAATATAATATAGTATCACGCACAGCTTGATTAAAATTTAATGTTAAGTCAGAAATAAACAGCTTGTAAAACAATACTAACTCCTTTAAACAATGTAATATTAATGGGTTATAGCCTAAATAACAGGTAAATTAACGGTATCACTTACCCTCGTCTATCTTAAGGCCGATTTCATCTTTAGGTATGTTCAAGGACAAGTCCGCGAATGCCTCGGAGCCCCATGTTTGAGTTCCTCGCAGTTTGAGGTATTCTGCTATCAGAGCAGCAATGTGAAGTTGGCAACACATGGCCTGCAAACAAAATTGTGATTAGTATAATAGTGACAGTTTTTTACAGTTAGGTATTATAATCCATTTAAGTGTGATTTTGTTAAGTTTAAGAATACTATATGTGTACCATTACATATGTCCGATGAAAAATCTGTTTTATTCTTGCCTTTGCACAACAAAATATTATATAAGTTATCCTACAATATTAAATACTGTATTCTATTAGTATATGTCACCTCGTCGTGGTCGTTGTGCCGCACGTTGTGTTCCGCCAGTGTCGCGAGCCAGGCGTGTCGCAGGCGGGGCGTTGCGCGACACGACGCTGCCAGCGCGTGCTGTAACTCTGATAGATGAACGCTACCAGCACCTGGAGTAAAGAAATAATGGATAAGGCTTGAGAATAACGCTATTATTCGCTAAACGCTAAATTATTATTGTTTTACATTGACAATATCAGATAGAAACTATGTTTTAGTGTCTTTAAAAAATGATTACCGTGTCCAGCGACCCCGCCCACTCCAGCCAGCCTGGCCCGCGCCCCCACCACTGTGCGCACGCGACGCATTAGCTCCGCAACCTCACTTGAGAGACCTGTTAGATTTATATACATAATTAATGTTATGCATAGCATTTGTTGTATAACATAACTTTAAAGTTCCAGAAGTTTCCAGAACTTCATAGTTGCAAGTGAGAGTATTCAAAAATATTGATATAAGATTTGAAAGGATAAAATTTAAATATGAAGGTTTATTTTAATTGAGAAATTATAGAGTATTAAAATTAATATTTAATACATATAGTACATTTCTACTTTTGGTCTTTTACTAACTTTCGTATTGTTTATGTCATAATATCTATTTTCCTACTAGCAATTATTCAGGTGACCAATGTATTCTGGTGGTCTAGTACTAGATTCAGACGTAAATTTATTAGTTTTTGAACAAAACCGATCCTGCTACGTACCAGTTCCTTTCATAGCTTTATCACCAGTAGCGAAGCAGTTTATCACTGATAGAGATTCCTGGAACCGCTTGCAGTTCAATACTGTAGAACTATCCAGCAGTTTGGAAACAGCTATTATCACCTAAAACAGACAAAAGGCCTTAGCTTTGTTATTATTTCTATACCAAAAACCAATTAGATATTTGTCAGACCAAGTTGAGCTATTTTAGCGAGCTAGTATATAGTTTTCTATATAATAGTTCAAATATACCTGTAAATGTACTCTAGTGAGGTTTCCCTTCTCGGCGTGTTGAAAGTTAGCCCTCATGAGAAGGTAGAGGGCGGCGGCTGCTTCTCGCCTCAACCAGGCAGCACGCGCTGCGCACAGGCGGACAACTGCGCATACTACACCCGCACATACTGAACTGCCACCTACAAAACAATGTATTAATAAATTCTGAGGCTTAAAACTTTCTTAGAAATTAATAATTGTTTAATTTAGAAATTAATACTCGTTCAACATAGGCTAAATATAGGACAGTCTTAATCCTTACAATATAGACCGATTCTTAAAACTTAAAATAGGAAGGGAGTGGATCGATAACACATGCGGATTTTTTAAATTATGATTAAAAAACTTAATATAATTCAGTATTGTTATTCTTTTATTCTATACAAAAATTATTTATTTTGGACAGAACTCAAAATTTTGGCATATAGATGAATAAACGAAACTAGAAGTACATGGAATATACATGAATAAGATTCTAATTTGATGTTTATTTATTTACCTTCGAAAAGTGTTTCTGAGTACTGATTGATATAAGCCCGGAGGGCGGCGAATAGATGTTTATATAGAGTTTCACTTTGAGGGCACTGCAGCAATTTTAGATACGGTTTAGCGGCATTTCCTTCTGCCGGTCCTAAGTTTCTCATAAAAAGACACGCTCGGTCTATAATTATTAGCCCCACTTCCGTTGCTAAGCACCCGGCGGATAACACTGCATGTTCGGACATCATTTCAAGTTCTAGAACAAGAAATTTAGCATATTTGAATGAAATATCATGTATAATATGTACAGTCATATTGTGAAAGATTATGTAAAAAAATGTATCTGTCTAAAACGCTCACAACTAAATTAGTACGTAATATTTTGTTTCGTTTTCTCATTAACCACATATATCTTATTTATTTAAGGCATAAAGATGTTTGAAAATATGTCGTTGGGTCATAAAACGTACCACTAGTGACTGTTGGGTTGACAAGGTTTTCTCTATTGACGGTGTTATTTTTTTCGACCACGATGGGCGGCTCCTTCGAGAAGTCTGGTGGACTCATCCTGGCGGGCAGAGTCCTGGCTTTAACTGGTTTCAGTTTACCGTTACAATCAGGTGACGGCAAACTCAATTCGGACAAAATCTTCTTTCTTCCCACGTATTGAAATTGTTCGGCACAAATCCTAGAAATACAAATAGAAACTTACAATTACGATTGCTCTTATTGGAGTTAAGAGAATTCTACAATTTACTAGATATTTGTACAGTAACATAAAAAAACCTGCATGTTCTGTATAACATTTTAACATGCGTGAATTATTTATTACTTGGATAGAGGTAAACAATTATTCCAAGACCCATACTTACTCTAAGACATTAAAGAAGGCCTGTTGTTGTACACGGGAATGTGTCCGCCACCACTCCAACAGTCGTTCGTCGTCCAGATACTTGAGAACAAACAGGAAACATAGCAAAACATCTCGCACTTCTTCCGGAGAGAGTACGCCGAACCTAGGATCAATCATACAATATTTATATAAACGTTACATGTCCTTAATTATTTACAAATTATTACTATCCCATAATATACATATAAATCATATTTAATTTAATAATCGATACAAAAAAAAATAACAAACATTCTGCATTAGGTAACTCGTCATTAAATGAGACTTTCCAGCTCTTTTTTTGTTTAGAATATTGTTATTTTAAAGACTAGATATAACTCTAGCAGCTTTTGCTCCAAAAACAAGTTTAGATGATATCACTTTTGAGGTTTCCATGTTTAACCCAAATCTACCATATATTTAAATGAATATCTATAAAATAACTTGGCAACTTTGTTTTGGTCTTGAATATGCTTATATAGAAAGCTAAATAAAACTTTGTATCTTTCCCAACAACACCTTACGTAATACATAGTGTACCTGTTCACTTGGTCACCGATATCGCTCAAATCTAACCGAGCGTTACGTGGCAACGAGTCTCCCCCGGACATAGTGGACACTGACTCGAGGGAGCTTTGCGACATGTTAGTTGCGTTATCTACAAGGGAAAACATTCACCATGACACACAAACACATTACATTTATCACATGAAACCCTTAACCCAATGAAAAGATATAATAGTTACCTTTTCCATACATATTCGGGGGTTCTTTAAAGTGGGTTGAGTTACGTAGCGGCGTGTGGTCGAAGTGTAATGTGAGTCTGTTTCTGCGTGGAGTGCTGTTAGCGGAGGCGGCTTCCTTCTGTGAGCTGATGATAGCGGGCATACAAGTGCCATCTCCATCCACTCTGTCATGGCCGTTTTCTAACACCGGACTGGCCAAGGTTTTAGTGACGAGCCGGTGAGCGTTATCTGAAATCGATGGCATTTTTATATCTCAGGGAATAGAAGTTTATGGTTATATTATATTTTTATATTCTTAACTGGTGCGAGAGTTTTATGAGGTATATACGTTACAAGTTTTTTAGAAAAAACCTTAAAAATGATTTAATTGAATCATCCACTTGAAATCATCCACAGAGGATGACTGACTGAATTTACGTCAATTTAAGTCATTAAGACAGTAAGAAGAAATTTTCCTTTCTTAAAATTTTCTTGGTTAGTTCTTTGAGTAAATTCTACAGTTTATCCATTAAGTAATGATATATATCCATACCCAGCACGACCGTAAGCCACGGTGCATACAGCTGCGCCAGTCGTGCGCGTGCTTGCCTTGTCCGGTATCGATCGTCGTGCTCGTGTTTGGTGAGTAACGCGCGTAGCACGCCCAGAGACACGCGACGCTTGCTGGGAACCTCGCGGAGAGACTGCTCCACCTGACACATTCGTGTATTAATGCTTATACTAAAATGGATCTACATATGTATATGGATTTTGCTTGAGAGTTAAACTGAAAGGAGGCTGCTCCACATAACTTTTGTATTACATGAAAACAAGATAACGTGATCGCAGTGATAGCTGTATTTTTTTTCATAATATATTTGTAATCATACGGTAGAAAATTAATATGAAGATTATGGACTGGTAAGCATTACATGCTCAGACTTCTTCGTAAAAATGATACAGTTAACAGTTCCCTTTTAATAGTTTTAATTGTACGTCATAATTTATATATGTGATTTTGAGTCAGTCAATATTTGTTTTTTTCACATTTAATAGACCGTAGTGGATGAAAATAATGGAAATAAGTTTATTGTTTATAAGTATATAAAAATTGTAAAACCTATTAAAAATTTTATATGTAAGGATAAAAAAATAAAGGATAATTTTTTTAATACCTGTTTTAATAGGATACCAGCTAGAAAATGTCTCATTATAAAGTCTTCAGACAATCTTAGCTTTGATGGATCTAAAATAAAGTATTTTATTAAACTATGAAAGTAACTATGATTAGCAACAAATGTTTTATTTTAATATTATCAAGACGCTACCTTCATTTTCATCTTTGCCATTTTTATTAGCTTGTAGAGGCAAATTAAAAGGAACGTAGTGCTCGTGGGAGCATATAGTTTGGAGAAAGGTGAATTTAAAATCGAACAAAGCTTTTGGATCGCAAGCCTTAAATTTCTCCAAATATTTCTTTATTTGTCTAAATACGAATCCACGGTCCATGAAGGAAAGACACGACTGAAAAATTACGTTTCAATTAAATATAGCTATTTCATTAATCTATAATCTAAATTTTTAAAGCATATTAACAATTTATTTATTAATTAAATACCTTAAGAAACACGGCAAGATTTTTATTAAATATATGAGTCTGCATCGGCTGTTGTAATATATACGTGGGTTCGACGATCGTTACTAGTCTGTCGATATTTTCTAATAGATCGGTATGAAACCTCTCATTTCGCGACATCTGTATATGAAAGACAAAATATAAATAAATTATATAAAATTATTAATAAATTGAGAGCATTTAAATCCATTACCTTAATTCGACCGGTATTAATAAGGTATTGTGCCATACTTTTGACGATAATGTCAAAGAAAAAGCTAGAGTACTGCATAAATTTGTGACACAATAAAAAGTCTTGTTGATTTTGATCAACAAACATGTACAATGGTGCTGTCAGAACTGTATGTAGCTTAAATTCAACGCAATTGAAGACATACTGAAAAAACAAACAAATATATGTATATAAAGATAAAATGAATTATCTAACTTCAAACAAAAAGAAATTAATTTACAAATCACCTTAACATAACTGTCAAGTAAATCCTTTCTGCCAAAATCATGTATGAGATGAACATAATGTACTATCAATTTCACAACTTGGTAGCCCATGTCTGAAGTGTATCCTTTTTCAATTGTCTGTAAAAATAAAGTTAATTAGTGTATTCATAAAAATAAGTAAGGGTCAGATTTTGTGTTTTCTTATATTTTTTATACAATCTAAATTTTTGGTATAATAGTAATGATAATTTAGTATCTTCTGAATTATATAAATGAGAAAAAAATTATAAACACGAACAGTACTCATACCGGAGATTTCTGGCTAATTGCTACATTGCTTTATCAAAAATTACAAAATCAAAAAGCATTCAAATCTATTTAATAAATTAAAATGACATAATATAATCACCATCAAATCAAAAAGCTGATTGAAGATCGTAGGAAGGAAAGCTATCAGCGAACTCAGATTAACAGCGTGTGCGGCCTTGAGCGCGTTACACACGTCATGCCACGGCGGGGCGCTGGGGGAGGTGGGAGGGGAACTACTTTTTATCAATCTCTCTATTTGGCAGAATAGATTGTGCAAATGAACGTCACGAGTCGCCACTGTCGAGTCAAGTACTAGCTGGCAACGGAAAAGTGGCTTTTCGCTTTCAACCCACACCACCTCTGGACCGGCATTCTAAAAAAAAAAAATTATAATTCCACAACATAGACAAAGGATTGAAATATTTTTTATTGTAGTATTTAAGTTTAATTCTCACTCCTTTTCCTAGACCAAGAGGCTGAATTGATAGGTAACCCGAAGGCAAATGTGTCGCCACCGGCAGATTGATAAACTCATCTATAAGCTTATCATTTTTCAGCAATGGCACCCAAGCATATCTGAAACATTAATTTAATATAACTTCTTCCTAACCTAAGCCCTGAAATGTATAATTGAGTTTAATTTTACCCTATACAAGTTTCCACATTGGTGTCATTCTTTTTTGCCAAATCGCATGAAATATGATGAAAAGTGAACAAAAGATGATGTGATGGTGTTATGGTAGCTGGCAGACGAATCTTTGCTTCATCACACCAGCTGGGGTTCGTGTTGTGGTGTAATACTGAACATCGGTACTGGGTCGTCATGCCGATACGCCCATATATAACCTGAAACACAAATTAGATCACTTAATATAATTTTATTAAAACCAGATTAACATACGAGTATGCCAACAAATTAATTCGAAATTTAAAAGATCATTTTTCTAAATTTGAAAATGGAATAAACTCCAATTATTTGTATTGTTGTTTTTTTTTTTAATTCAATAAGATGGTTTCATCATTAAAAGTCCATCACCTGCAATGGTTTCACATCACCGATATCGCTTTCTTTAAGTTCAATAGAGCAAGCAATGTTTCTGGCTCTGACGAACATTTTCTGCGACTCGAAGCTGAGTGATAACGGTCGTACGTATAAGTGATGGATATAAGATGCATAAGGTTGTTCCGCGTCTGCATTTAGAGTTGCCAATTCCAAAGTTAGCGGCGACAAAGGTGATAGCGGGAATGGCTTTAGTGCTGCGTATGCACTTGTCATACAATCTAAAAATAATATATAACTAGTCAAAACAAACATAACATTTTTCTTATTACTAAAATTAGTGAAAAAATTCAAGGTTCAAGAGTTTAGGTTGCTACAATAAATTAATGTTTACAAAAAAACTTTTTTATCAGTTAGTGCGTTTAAAATTATCTAGTTGCAATTAGTGTACTTAGCATAGAACTCATAAATGTGTTATACGTTTAAGAATGTTATAGGGATTCCTTTCTTAGGAGAGAATCCCTATAGATTTAAATAACGTTCATTTACTTGGTATTTGTTCGTTGCTCTGCTGTATGTTGATGCTGAGCCATCCCGGTATGACCGTTAACTTTGCAAGTTTTTCCGGTTTCCGGTAATCCGATAATATTTTCAGTAAATCTTCATCTGACATTTTGTTCGGTTCCTGACGGTAGATTGCCGGAAATTCTGGCGTCGTGTCGAGATCATTGCTATATAATCTAATAAAATTATTATTATTATAAATCAAGGTAAATATATATCGGTAGACATAAATCGATATTTACTTAAATAAAGGTTTCATAGCCCAAGCAAACGGCATGCGATAGTTGCCAACTCGGTTGGCGTAGGCTTGGACAGTTTTGTGAACTTTAAGTCCCAACCGAGGATCTTTCGTTGCCTTCAGGTAGGGCTCCAACACCTGACTCACATGTCCTTGTAAGATCTTATCGATTTTAACAACTAAAAACAAGTCTGGATGTGGATTATTTACTGATAGCAAGGCCTACGAACAAAAAAATATAGTTATTCACGTAGCAGATCACCAATAATTGTTGAATTTTGAAATACAGACAAAATAAATACCTGTCTCTTTGATCTAAACCATTCCTCGGATAACTGTTTGACGTCCAGTTTAACGTCATAGCTAAAATTTTCTACTAATGATTTTGTGCACTCCGTTTCTTTGACTAGATCTCTCACGGCCGCGTGGTTTAAATCGAAGTGAAAATTTTCGGTGAGTTTTTTGCCGCTACGGGCATCGTAGAGCGCTAGATAAGTGAAGTAGGGCTCCACTTGGCACAGCAGTTCTTTGTCACCATCTATCGGTGCTTGTAATCTAAATTTTAGGCTTTCGCATTTGAGCAATATTCTTTGGCCAAAGTGTTCTCTAAAAGTTTGTACAAAAATATATTCAACACGACTAAAAACTACGTAGATATATCGAAAATTACTGATGAAGATCCGAAAAGTTTGTAATATATTAGAATTAGAATAGAATGTCTAAAAATTTACATTTGATATAAATTAAAAAAGTAGGTAATCGGTCTTTCGATAATCAAAAGAACTGTTAATATTTAAAAAAATAAAATAAACCGGTCTTCCGTGATTAACAAAATTTTAAATATGAAAAAAATGAAAGTTTTTGAAATCCCATTACATTAACTTTATTATTCGTAAATGTTTTAGTAAATATGGAACATACTTGAACGGTTCCAACTGTGGTTCGGGAGAAGGAGCCCTTTTATATGGCAAGGTGAATATATTGGAACGAGAGTCGTTTCTGGCTGCAGCTATTGAGAGGTCAGTTTCCCTCGAGTACCGCATCAGTAGCGGGTTCATGCTATGCTCCAGGCCTTTGAGGGTTCCGTAGATAGGAGGAGGCGGTTCCGCTGTTAGAGATACGTCTGCATCTGATATAATGTTATGGTTTTAAGGAACACGTATTTATTTAATGGATTGGAGGTTTAAACTCGCGCGAAACTTAAACTCAATGAACTTAGAATCAGCTGTAATAATTCTGGCTTCCTAGTGCCATATAAAACTCCCAGAACAGAAGCCGACTTTTTGTTTTCATGCGAGATATGTAAATGGATGGAATGAACATGCTCTCTCTAGCCTTCATATCCACATCAGATAAATAAAGTATCTTATTTTGATGTAAATATTAAAATAATATTTATATTTTATATGTAATGTTTTGGTAATGATAGTTTCTATACTCAACCCTCTGCGTATCATTCAGTTAAAATTGTCGGTTACCATTACAGGACTGCAATACACCTAACAAACCTGTCGTTTATTATATACAAGACATGTTAATTATAAATAAATTTAGTTACGACTTAGACATAAAATACATTGCAACCGTTAATGACGTGATTGAACCACGCCCGTGGAATGGAAAGTATTCTAATAACTCGATATAGCTAACATAAAAAGAAGATGCCAAGACATCGATGCACTACGGGACTTACTAAGTTGGATAAATCACTTTCAGAATCTAACAGGACTTTCAATGTTTTAATACCTTTATCTAAAGTCTCTTCAGACTGATTGATGCTCTGGTCTTGGTTCTTCTTGAGCGCTGCTTCAAAAGCCTTTATCCATTCGTTCATTTCCTCTTCGTTTTCGGCAGCAAAGGTATATCCTTTGTTGCCGGACATCCGTAGTTCGAAACAGTAACGCGCGCGCTTTGTATTCTAAAAATGAGATCAATGTGTGTATGCAAATAGTTCGTTACAATACAATGTTTTTGCATTTTCAAACTACATAATATAAAGGTATTGCAAAAAGAACCTTTATCAAATCAATTTAATGTTTCGATTAATTTAATTAGTTTAGATTAAATATAAAAAAAAAAATTTCTTTGAGGGATATGATTTTTAATTATTTCTTTCTTTGGCTACATCGTCAAATATTAAATATTTCATTTTAGCATTCTAAAAATAAATCTAGTCTTGTCACAGACTAGACGTTTGAACTTATAAAAGGTCAAAGGGTAACGTCCTTTAAGCCGAGGATGTTAGAAAGGTTTTATAATAAGCTCAATAAAATTAATTAACATCGTCGAGGCTTCTCCTATAAACACGTGAATGTAGGAAAACAGGTGCAGTTCGCGTACTTGGCTACGCTCTAAATACTCGCAAAAGGAACAAGTCAGCCCTTCTATGAGAAGTCAAAGATTCCACCAACGATTTCTTTAGACGTTGTATGTAACGCGAAACTTTTTCATATAACTAAATAAATATAGTTGGATTACGAGAATCTGTATGGAGAAACCTCTGTATGCATAGCCATTAATGTATATAACATTAAAAACTCTTTGGTATATGCGTCTATTTGTATAATTTATTTGCATACATAATTATGTTAAGTAATCATTAACTTTCACAATTTTCTATTCTCATATAATGGAAGGACAATCTATCGACGTTAATAGAAAGATCATAATGAGAAAACATTTCTAATGTAAAACTGATTTACCTTAACAACTTCTGAGCAAAAGTCCATAACAATAGTCAGTTTAGTGTCAGTTTTCTTCTCGTCTTTATAAACTTCGAGTATGTAAGCGCCGTCCGCCTCTCTGACCATTGAGCAATAGCGTTTCTTAAACGATTTTGAAGCGAGATTGCTAAATATCCTATCAGAACCGATTTCTGGTCCTTTGAGCAAGTAGCCCTCTTTGGTTCCAACGTCCACCTTAGCTTGGGACTCATGATCCTTCTCTGTTTCAGCATCAATATCATATACTTCCTCCGGCAGCTTATCATTTAACGGTCTGTATGAAAAAATATTCTCCTATATACTTTGATGATGAATCAAAGAAATTTATTAATATAAATATTACATTGATCCAATATAATAATCATAGTTTTTTAAGAGGCATATCTAAGAAATTAAAAATAACAAATTTCATAGTAAACATGATAAATAGAACAAATGCTCTTTGTGAAAACATGATAGTAACATTCGTAATAGTAACCATCATTAATGGTAACTGATAACATTCTTAACAATGTTTGAGTTTCCTCCTACATAATACATTGACACATATGTATAGGACTTAATTTGATATATTATTCAATTAAGACTAAATCATTATAGTTATTGTATTGAAATTTATCCACATGAACATAAACTGCATAAAAATCATCAAACCGTTCTTACCAATCTCTACATAAAAAACAATTAAAAAGTCTCAATGTGGACATAAAGCATATAAAAGCTGAAAATCTAATTTCTTTAATATCTGATAAAAAATAATTACCATATTTGTATAAATATATTATTTTGCAATCTATTACACTATATAGAGGAAGTGAGTCAGATATGAACAACATATAACCTTCTAAAACAAAAACAAGTGTATAGATTGTATAACTGACCATGAAATGTATGTTAATTGTTAGGCTAGAGGATATTTCAAAGTTCACAGATTGCATTACAATTTAGCATAAAATTTGTAGTCATTAACATATGAAAGAACATTCCAAAAAATCACCTCCAAATTATTTTTGCACATTCTAATGATAAACATATGATTTATCTTCTTCTTCTTCTACCTGGCAATTTTTCCCAGCTATAGCCAGGGTCTGCCTAACATGTTGTGAATGGTTTTGGCAATTTGTTTTTACGACCGGCCGCCTGCCTGACATCAACCCTCTTTTTTTTTTTTTTGGGAATCAACATTAATCAGTGATGTCTAAATATTCTTAGAAAGTACATATGATTCGGAAAAATCACATTGGTACTTGCCCGGGCCAGGATCGAACCCGCGCCCTCGGCAACGAGAGGCGGGCCCTTTAACCACTGAGCCACCACTGACTTGATAAACATATGATTTATGTTCAATAAAAATAATTACCTTGGCAAATTGAGATATGATCCTGAATAGTTGCTGTATTTATAATGAACAAGGTTCCAGCTTGAAGCATAACTAAGTAATGCCTGTCTCGTTAGCAGCGGACATGTTGATGCAGTTCTAACATCTGGTACCGCTGTTGTCACGGTTCTCCAACGACGGGGTAGCACAACACTCTACAATATAATGGACATTATATAGTATATAAAATAACAAAAAAAAAAACAAATTGTCATAAAATTATTTAAGCCAATTAAATTAGCTTTGGTTAAATTCAAAATAAAAAAAATGCTAATGTCTTCACCAATAATTGTTGAAAACTTTCTAACCTGAATGTCTTTAACAGCTTTTGGGAGAAAGTGTTTAATATATTCAGTGTTAGAAATATAGTCATTTTATTCATTAATACTTACAGAAACATCGTCAGATGGATACAGAAGTATTTCCCTCAATGGATCATTTAAAAGAAGTGTTTTGTTTTCTTGAATGTATTTCTCGAAATCGAGCACATTGCACTTAGTACTTAGAACATTCTGAAATAGATCTTTTATTGAATACCTATACATTTAAATGTACTGGGAAGTAATGCACTATTTAGCCCTAAAGAATACTACTGATGTTAAGTATAATATAAAATTAACAAAGATATGTTATCTGCTATTGAAGTGATGTTTACCATTAATAAAAGGCAGACAATAGCCACTGTTAAGTAAATATTATATGTATAGGATACAACTGTCATACTTATGATAAATGAAAATATTCAATAAGTTATACTAAATTTATAATAGTTTTTACATCTAATAATTTCAATATTTTTATACATACATATATCTGATTATCATATTTACGTTGAGAACATTTCTCCTTTAAAATTAACTAACCAGAATCGTATTTGAAAGCTATAGATGTGGTAATAATTTATTTAATAAGATTCTAAATTTTAATATTCACTGTTGTCCGTCAATTGACCAGTAATGATTACAATTAATATTTAGCTTTAAGTTTTAGATTAGAAATTTTATTAATATAAGTAAAGGGTTTTCCCCAAATATACAACTTTTAAATCAATACGAGCCTTCATAATACTCGTACGACTTCTAAATAGGGTCAAGACGGGTATTTGACTAGCAGATTGTTTGGAACAGTAAATAGAAAGCTTTGAACCTGTAATCTTTAGTGTTTTTAGCACAAATATTTACCTCATACTCAGCGCCATTCTTTTTATTGCGGGATATCACTGGAGGCATATTGCAATTTAACAATGAAAACCCACGTACAAATAATACATTTTAATTTATGATACACAACACAGAGAATGTCAACCCGTTAATTAGTATTTTCAGTATTCAAAACAAAAACGCCGAAAACCGCACTAAAGCCAGTAACGATTTGACAAGGCTGGAGGCTTCTGCACTCTGCAGTAATTTAGCTGTCAAACTTATGTATGGAGCACAGATTATACGCTTAGGTTACTATTCGCATACGCTACATTTCTATTTTACTTTCAGAATCGAGTTTATTCTGAAAATGTCTTCTCGATTATTTGAAAAATATTTTTTATATAGGTTTTTTCAAGGGATTTTTTTAAATATTCAATATTTATACTTTAATACACTATGTGCGAACCATTAAAAACTTTCTTTTTATTTAAAAACTTTAAAGTGAATATAGGGCGGTTGTTATATTACAAAGACTTTTTTATATTCATTAATATTTTAAACAACTATAAGCCCACAGAACTCAAAGGGTAAAATCATAATATCTGTGCTGTATTTTTCCATATTTACATCATATCTTATACAACTTATTTATGAAGTCTGTGAAAAAAATTATATTATTCTTTGGCAATGAAAAAAACATGTTTATTAATGCCACTAATAATAGACGTTAAAGGAAGTTAATCTATTCAAAGGCATGACGAAACATTTGAAAAAAAATTCTGCAGCTGATAGAAAAAACAGCATTGTACCTTATAGATATCTAGATTTTTTTTACTCAATCTAATAGAATGCTAGACATTATCAATAATTATGTTTTACATCGAAAATGGGGATATTTTACCATTAAAACTTACGTACCTTATTTTTATGTCTTTTATATGCTTACGCAAACATTCAATAGTAAAAAAATATTTTGCAAACGGATGATTGGAAGGTTTGATCTTTGGTTGGGCTAGTTCTTACATTAATTCACCATTGTTCTGTAAGAACGACAGAGTGCCTACACTGCACTAAGAAGCTTAACAATGTTGTTGTGTATTACACAATGGAAATATATTCCATAAAAAACCGTAAAAAATATATAGATAATTCCAATGGGATTGTTATTCTTGTTAGAAAGAGTTTTAACTTTTTCATTATAATATATTATAAACTGAGTGCTGCAGCGTCAACAGAAGCTGCAAGTGATGCAAGCCCAACGCTGTTGGCATAAATTTAAATTTAACGTAAGTACATATATGTACCTAAATCTAATTGAAGGCATGAGGTTAAGCTCTTGTCCTTCTCTCTGCATGTACACTTTAAAAAAATTACTACTTTTTTGTTGCAACACTGTTTATAAGCAGTAGGTACCTAATTGTTTTGTAAATTACACAACATGTTCTATAGGTTCAGGATGATTTTGACAAAGTGGCACTTAATATTTGTTTGTTTAGTATTTACTAAGTATTTAATTATTTAACAGGGGAAATATAAAAAGTACCGTAATTATACATATATTTTTATTTTATACATTTATAAGGAAATTTATATAGAAAGCTATTAAGTATACACATTTATATATTACACTAATAAAAATAATTTATTTAATACAATTAAAGAAATAATATTACGATGAACACTTGCTTTATATTCCCGTAAACATTTTCAGAGACAAGTAATATGCAAATACAACAAAGTAACATATCGAGTTCTTATTCCATATTTCTATTCGATAATATTTCTATAATTATTTATATTACAATTGAACTAACACTTCTTATTCAATAAAACACATCACTTACTCAATAGGTATTCATCAAAATAATACTACACACAGGAATACAACAGTTAGACAACGATTGTTTATAATTTCATACTTCACTCACAATTCGATTTATCCAAATCTGGAACCATATAAAAAAATATACATAGAACATTTGTATATAAAGGTAGTTTAAAATGTTGTAGTTTTATAAAAATTCCAGAAGAATTATATTAATATACGTGACTAAAATAAGTACTTAAATTAAATTTAACATTATAAATATAATACATCAAATAATTTATCACACATCTTTTTGGTTTATATATGGCACAATATGTATTAATTATTAACAATTAATGATAATTGCAGCAGAGGCCTTTTATCATTGATACACACTACATTGTTTCTAAGAAGACGAGCAAGATATAATGAAAAATTCCGCTCCAAGTTTTGAGTATTATTAAATGATATCAAGCTATCCGGTGGTGACTTCATCTTTTAATTTATAAAAAATATTAAATATTTAGTAATTTCACGTTTAAAAGAATCCACATTCATTGATTTTTTTATTTAGGAATGTGAAGACAGTCGAGTTACTGGCAGTTAAAATTATGTCAGATACTTTGTAAATGCTGAAACTTCAATCTTCTGAGTCTTCATCCTCATCATCACTATAATCGGAATCTGGTAACGGTTTTAAATAATCAGCCGGTGGAGGTGTAATAGGAACCAAATAACCACCTGAGTCTAATGGCGCAGCAGGTGGTCGAGGTAGACGTATTTTCGTTGAAGTACCCTCTGCTGCTTGAGCAGCTTCCAATTTTGAGCATATTTCATCAAACCCTATTCGATCCCGAGGATCAATCGCCCAACATGCTCGCATCAACTCACCTGCGAAGTAGGGACAATCATCAGGTGGTATTAAAAGGATGCCTTTTAAGATCTTTTTGGTAGCTCCTTCATTATTACACCCATAAAACGGTTGTTTTCCACGAGTGTAAATTTCCCAAAGTACGACACCATAGGACCACACATCGGATTCATGTGTGAATCTGGCATAAACAATGCTTTCCGGTGACATCCATCTCACTGGCATTGGCCTTTCTCCTCCCATTTTATAGTAGTCGCAAGTATAAACATCTCGGGACATACCGAAGTCTGCAATTTTGACGGCTAAGTTGGTACCGACCAAACAATTTCTTGCAGCTAAGTCTCTATGAACGAAGCGTCTCGAAGCCAAATATTGCATCCCTCTTGCTACTTGTAGGGCGACCTGAAGTAAAGCAGCCTCATCAAGGTTTGGTCCAGCTCGCCCACCACATCGAGAGCCTCGTAAGACACCGGCTAAATCACCCCACTCCATGTATTCAAAAACCATCCATGGGCTTATATTAGTTTCATCTGCAAAAAAATTCGTTCAAAAATAAATTAATTTAGTCTTTGAACTATAAAGCAGGCAGAGTTATTTCCTGTTATCTTACCTTTATAGACTACTCCAATAAGCGTTAAAATGTTCGGATGCCGAAACGCTGACATAATGGAAACTTCACTCACGAAGTCTTCTTCAGCACTTCGACCGGCACTTTCCTTGAGGACTTTGATAGCCACTTCTTTCTCACCAGAGTTGAGACGTAGAGCTCCTGCAATTTGTTATGTAGTAATCGTTTTATTTCATATTAATGTTTAATGTTACAAATACTTATTTAATAGAAATGATGAAAAAATACCTTTATAAACTTTGCCGAAGCAGCCTTCCCCAACTTCCTCCAGGAATGCCAGTGTGCTTCTGTCCAAGACGGTGACTTCAGGATGGTTCACTTTGTTGGAAGGGAAGGGGGCCGGCGTCCCTGGAGCCGCGCTGGGGGCCACGTTGCCTGCACCGCACACGCCGTACTGCGGGTTCGTTATATACCGTTCAGCTAGCAGAGGTTCCCCTGGCCGTACACGCTATAAAAATAACGTATACTAATCGAACATTGCAAAAGCGACCGAAGCTGCTGTTGTCATGAGTGATGGTATCCAATGAAACATCCAGATAGCCCAGGAATTTGTGCGAACCCAAAAAATGTTTTGTGAAACATTGTCGAACAGAGCTTATGTTGTTAAGGCCAGGCAAAATGATTTTTGTTAGTTGAATGATATCAAAAATTCTTACCGGTTTTACTTTCCTTTCGACGTTACATATACGTTTTCTGAGGAAGAATGCTAATACTGTGACTAAAACTATGAGCAGGCCGCATCCTGTGATCATACTGACAAGGAGTGGGGCACTAGCGCTCGTATATGTACTGGAATCTAATAATGCCGTCTCGCTTCCAACCGTGGCTTCAGCATAAATTTCATTCCCAACAAATGAATTTGGTTCCTGAAAATATTACTCATGTTAATGAATGAAACGTAGTACGAAGAAAAAGTTAGTGACGGATTTACTATTTAGTAACCATAAAATACAAAAAAGCTAACAAATATCTTAAATTTTTCAACGAATAATAAACGATTAAATTGCTCTCAGTAAATTTTTTTTACTAAATTTTTGGGCGACATCAATAAACGTTATCTGGTCAGACCTATCATGAATATTTATCAGTTACAGTGGAAAAATATACAAGAATTACTTTCCATCAGTCAGAGGCAAAACACTGGTTGTTATTATTTATAGCTCGATTCATTTATTACTTGAAGGTTAAATTATATATATTTATTTTAATAATCTTAAAAAAAGTCACTGTAAATTTACAATATTTTATATAATAAGCACAATAACGATACATTATTATAACAAATGAGATATTTGATTACCGAAACAGGATTTACATTTTTTTGTAAAGATAAGAGTCTTAAATCTGAGTGTAATCAGCATCGCTGGCTAGATAGATAAGGGAGATAAAAAATGATGTGTTAATGATGATGGATCTTACTTGAGCCGTGGGCGGCGGGTGTCGGAGTTTTGTGGCGTTTGATGGCTTCGGTGGTATTAAATTGTGGATAGCTTGACGTTGATTCAATGGCACTGGAATTTTAAAAAATTTATCAACCATATATTATTCTGTATAATTTATGTTTCCTTTGAGTATTTTGGATATTACTACGAACATATAAAAGTCATATGGATATAACATATTTTTAATAAATTATTGTAACTTACCAGTGCTACGCGGACATTTAACTCCTTTTTTGGCTTCCTCCCCGTTGGAAGTGCACAAACAGTAATGCGCTGTAACATTGTTCCTTTGTCTCTGAACGCACGCCTGTTCCTCTTCGCATGATAAAGTTTCACATTTACCAATAATAAATGTCACGTCAACTGAAATAAAGTATAAATCAATTAATTAGCGATCAAAACTTTAATATTTTAAATTGGATTTCAACTGATATATATCCAAACTTATTATGGTTTCTAAATAACATAAGCACTTTTAGCTATCTAGCTTTTCCCCTTTGTTAATGTAGTATTATTGGGTACTCCCAATCTCGGATTTAATGTTCGAAAAAAGTGCTTAATTATTTATTAGTACCCAACAATAAATTTTTATATATGATAAATAATTCACTTAATAATAAAATAGTATAAAATATTGGGACATTTACACTTACTAGGGTCGTTTTGAGGTAATATCATAAATACATTTTCCTTTTCTCTAGTTGGTCTTCCAGGTTTTTCACGAGATCTCTGAAAAGGTTATAAATTATTTCAAACAAAACAATTATAACGTTAAATTTTAATTTTTTGATACAAACACTTGGCAAGTTACAAAGAATTTGATAGATTAATTAAAACTTAAAGCGAACCAAAGATAATTGCTTACACGATTTGTTTTAAGTTGTATGTTTATGTTAAATAATTGCCTTGTTTTATGTGTAATGTTTACTAAGATAACCTTCTAATTAATTATTATGCCACGTTTATTAATTAAAACGCATTTCCGTATGTCAAGACGTCACCTTACTCCCTCTTTAACCTACTAACAATTGTTGCGCAATTGAAATGCTTTAAAACTACGTAATATATAAAAAAAATATTACAAAAAGGTTTTATATGTCAATATTAAGGAGTGGGCATGTAGTTTCTAAGTATTGTACGTGTGTAATTTATAGTATAGATATAAATTGAATATAACATAACTCGATTGTAACATCATCTGTAATGGAGGAGATGTTTGATGCAGTTATTTTGGACACCTTATCGTGGTGCGTGCCCACTTCGCCTGATTGAGGTTGCCATAAATCAATACTATACTTATACAATCACATACTGGTATGAATTATTGATATTTTATAGCCGTCATTTGAAAGACTTTGAATTATTCGTTTAGTTTGAAAATATGTGACATAACTAGTTATGTTTTTATCATAATTTTTCTGTGTAACGCCTACGAAGAAGACGTTCAAAGTGTTTGAATTATTAGATAATATTTTTATATAGATATTTTAAGGAATGTGTGTACTGTAACAAGAGATCTAAGGAGTAGAATTTGATGCAATTATAATTATATGTAATAATCTTAAATGAGATGGTACTTGCCCTAGTCGAAAATTAAATTGTAAATTCTTGTAAACCCACTCATTGTAATCAAAATACACGATCACTACATACGTTATTTGTAATTCAAATGAATAAAAACTAATTAATTTAAATATCATGTAAAATTACAGATTTGGAAATTCTTTTCTCGATTTACCTAAAGGGAAGATCCGTTACCATACTAAGAAAAATCTTTTCAGCACGAATTACTGTGATTCCTATGAAATGAATTATTATTAGTAGGTACTTATGATCTTTGTAAATGAACCAATATTCAATTTACAGTTTAAGTGAACTAAAATTATAATAGTATGTGTTATTTCATATTTTTAATTAAAGTTCTCTTCATATTTACTTCGAAAATTTTAATATTATTCACAATAAATACTTGTATCATAAAAAGGTATTAAATTTTAGGGGTTGTTATATATTTTTTTATAAATTTCGTCAAGTAGAATATTCATTTATGAATTGTACAATGACTGTAAAACACAATAGAGAGTAAACACAATACTATAAAGAATACATTTATTTATTCTTAAATTAAATATGTACTTAGATTTTGGAACGAAAACGTTATCTTCTATATATATAAAAATGGATTGCTGTTCCTTAGTCTCGCTAAAACTCGAGAACAGCTGAACGGATTTATCTTATCTTAGTCTTGAAATGTTCGTGGAGGTTCAGGGAAGGTATAAAAGCTGAAAAAAATTGATTCATTACTGGGAAAACCATAAAAACAGCCCTTTTCTATTTCCCATACAAACGGGTTTTTTTGACATTAGATTTGACAACTAACTAATATGTCAATCATTCTGTCGCACTTAAAAACACGGAGATTTATGGCTTACAGGTAAACTCCAAAAAATATAAATAAAAAAACGTAATAGATATTTCTTGATTATAGGGCGATACGAAGTTTGCCAGGTCTTCTAGCAATAATATAAAACTATCTAAGGTATTTTTACTAGATTTCGTACAAAATAAACTCTTTTTAGACTTCCTCTCCACAATAAATTAGCCTCTGCCAAATAACAAGTTCATCGACTTAATTATTTTATACAAAGTTTTACTTGATGTATATTACAATTTTGTTTGTTGGTTTATATTAAAAATATAATAGATGCAACTTCTCAGCATTCCATGTATTCGCCGAACAAATTTACGCGGTAAAAGTGAGAGCGGGAGGTATAAGATTATTTGTGCAATATGTATGGAAAACGGAAATTGAAAAACCTACAATATAAAATATTTTTTAAATATTTTTTCTTTATAAATTTTTGGTATTTTAATTGTCATATATAATATATTGGTATAACTTTCGACCAAATTCTTGTTAGTAATAAATATGAGTGGATGTCACGGTATTTCCAGAAGACTGATGTTGTGACTGAATTATATCATAGAATTATATATTTTTGCCTTATTATATTGTTTTTTATACGGATATAAATTTTCTATACTCATTAAATGACATCCGTACAAACTATTGGAATCAATAAATTTATTGACTTGTAAACTTAAAAAATATTTAAGATAAATTATTCATTCAAAGAGTTCTATATACAAAAGACAATTTAACTAATTAAAAACGTATTAAATACATATTTAATTATCTCAACAACAGCAATAGTAACGAGTCATAATCTCTTTAAAATTGTACTTTGAAACAGGCTAATTCATAATTAGTGGATAATCCGGACACTCATCGATGATTGCAATTTCGTTCTGAAATAGAAGGACATTTAATGTAAACATTGTATTGTGATGAGAAATCCAGGGAACAAGAACAAAAACTGATTAAAAATATGGACATCAGTTCTAACAATACTGTTAAAGTTGCTTAGTTTTGTAGTATTTGTTGTAAAACAAATTCAGTTTCAATTTATTATTTACTACTAGTTTTTGCCCGCGACTTCGTCCGCGTTAATTTCGTTATTAGTAATATTCTGTATATGTATAGCTGAACGGGCGAACTCTATTCCGTCTTAAATAACAAGGTATTGGTATTTATTAAAATTTTCCTGTTTCAATCGCACAGAATGATTGACATATTAGTTAGTTGTCAAATCTATTGTCAAAAAAACATTTGTACGGGAAATAGAAAAGGGCTGTTTTTAGGGTTTTTCCGGAAATGAATCAATTTTTTTCAGCTTTTAAACCTTCCCTGAACCTCCACGAACTTTTATGATAAGATAAATCCGTTCAGCCGTTCTCGAGTTTTAGTGAGACTAAGGAACAGCAATCCATTTTTATATATATAGATAAAACAAAATATATATCGAGTCCTATTCTAATTTTGAATTTTGTCGCTTCTGCCAAAAATGAAAGGCACAAAAGCGTACGGCTTTTAATTATTATTGTATTTTATGATTCTGTTGAATAAGAATAAAAATAAAAACAAATTGAATAATATGTAAGACAGTTAAGTCAAGTGTTTCATTGCCTGGCCGTTATCGCACGCCATTCAAATTTAATGTAATAATAACATAAAAAGTTTTAATATGAGAGGATTATTAAACGCCCAGCGCGAACTTAATCCGCCTGCAGTGCGTCAGAAATTGAGTTAAGAAATCTCAATTAGTATTTCATAAAGATACTCGTACATTCTTGTAACTGATATGCAGTATACAGACTTTCTTTAATGAATTCTTATTTTAAATATTATACTAATTTATATATTTGCTTATTACTCAGGACAAACATTTTATAAAAAAAAAAATATTATGTGTGTTCCTTTTTTAAATTATATGTGACTTAATTTAGGACAATGCAATTTTAATTTGTGGAAGTGTGCAATTGCTTTCTAACGCAATTGCATACATGAATGTGTGAGTGTGTGTAAGTAGGATTGCTCGCGTTCCCGTGTTTTGCATCTAGTCCCATTTGTTTAAAATGCATTATGCATGCTGTGGATTCTTGAAAGTAGATTCTATGATTCTCCTTTACATATAAAGATTTAAGTGATGATAAATAAGGAGATAAAATTCTGGATGTCATGTTCGGAACAATACAGATAGGTATAATTAATTTGTGTCACGTAGGTTTAAAAAATAAACCGTTAAAGAACACATTAATTAAAGAAGAAGCAAAATTAATGAATGACGAAACTCTGGCAGTAATTTTTTGCTTATAAAAATATTTGCTTTATTTTTATATACAAGACAATAAAATCTCGTCAAAGCAGCGAGCGAGATAAATAATATTATCAATTCTTATTATATTGACTGTCAATAATAAATATATGAGACAACAATTTGAGTTAAATTAGTTAAGGAACCGAAAACCTTCTTGGAAATAACGTTAAAAGAATTGTATTTTTTAAAATCATTTAAAACTTTGATAACTAACCGACGTTAAAAAAAGGAGGTTATTTTTAACTATCATATTAACAAGCATTCATATTTTAAATAAAATTGAGACATTCTTGATATATAATTTGTATCTCTGCAAAATTAATGAAACGTATCTTCAATTGAATCGCTGACGTCAACCAGAAATACAAACGTGATAGTTGTTTCCTTGGAAAAAGCCTCTTGTTGTACGCTGTAAAGGAACTTATTAAAAATACATAGCAACATATAGTATAATGACATCCACGTTCTAAGATTACAAACTGTTACACAATCAGCGTGCATTGATATAACGGGCACAGTTTGTTAACTAGACGCACTTTGTGTTCTTACTTCACAGTGAAATGCGATCGATCCGGTAACATTGACGCCATTATATTAATAAATATCTCAACGCCTGATAATATATAATAAAAACAAACTTTTTGGAACATAGGTATCAAAGGTTAAATGTATATTGATTTTTGAAGTCGGCATTCTGACCTCAACCTGATACGAAACTTAGTTTAAGATTATAGCGTCATTTGAAATTCGAAATTCAAAAATTTTATTGACAACACTAAACACGTGCCTGCATCGGCAATAATTTAAGCAATAAGCTGTGTTAACGAATGAGCGACTTATGAAATTCGATCACTATCACCAATAACAGTATAATACACTATATTATTTTCTATAAGAACAGAAATAATGTAAAAAATGTTCTCTTTTATTTGATATATAATTGTTATGTCATTTTGCCTACATATGATAAAACAACGTTGTCAAAAAAAACCTTACATTTTAGTTAAGTGATATAAATTGCGTCATAACAATCATTTCAAATATAAGATGAAATTATATTCGTTGTACATTATCTCATTTCATAATAAAATTCCCAAGACGTCTTATTATTTATTATTCACTGTAACAGCTATGTCGTAATAAAAATATTAAATAAATAAAAAATAAGATCGTAACATGACCTCCAACGACCCGAACGATAACATCATTTCTCCAATTTACACGTTACTTATAATTTTGTTATAATCCCTACTAATATTATAAATGCGAAAGTAACTCTGTCTGTCTGTCTGTCTGTCTGTCTGTCTGCTACGCTTTCACGCCTAAACCACTGAACTGATTTTAATGAAATTCGGTACAGAGATAGAGTTGACCTTGAGAAAGAACATAGGATAGTTTTTATCCCAGACTTTTGAAAGGTTCTCTTGGAAACGCGATATAACCGAACTCCACGCGGCGAAGCTGCGGGCGGAAAGCTAGTCGTTTATAAAATTTATGAATACAAACAGCGCTCATGACGCTCAAACAATTATATTCCAGTGAAACATGGCACCCAACGGCTATAGGCTAGTTTGTAATACACGAAAATGTACATAAATATTTATAATCCTTCCTTCGAATGATAATTTGATTATTGTTACAGGTCATGTCAGGGAATTCTATGAATAGGAACAAAAGAAGTAGGTAGAAAGGTAAGGGGAGTGGGGGCTGCGCGTGAGCACCGTCTGCGTACACCTGGCAGAACTCGGGCGCGGGCCGATCATTAAAAATGTTTATTTAAAAATCCGACCGCTTAGTGTTCGTCCGCCTTATGCGAGAGTGAACAATCACATCCCGGCCACTGATATCTCCAAAGTGGTTACATTCATTCAATTTTATTTTGTAAATAAACTTAATGGTTTAGTAATGAATAATCACAACCAAGAATATCCACAAAGAATGTCCTTCTTTTATTTTATTTTGCTTTAAATATATTACTTCTGTATTACTATTATTATTGATATTTAAATTATAACGAGTCATATTTTTAATATGTCATATATGGCATAAAGTTCTTCAAATAGAGTATTGTCTATTTTCCATTCCGTCCGACATCAGCCATTCAACCAGCCGTACTTTACTATTTAACAAAACAAAAGCCATTCTGTAACATCAACAATATTTTAAGATTTCTACGATTTAAAAATATACACACAGAAGGCCCTTTTACTTTGCTTCTCCTAATATTTGTATGTCTTTTAATATATTCACAAAATACATATTATGTTCTTGAAAATTAATATTATTGTTTTAAAGAATGTGTATGTTTTTTTTTTATATAAACAAAAAGTTCGTCCTACTACATATGATTTGACAAATGTCAACAGAAGTTTTTTTTAAAACAGCCGCTTGTCGCGGCCGCTTGGTATGATAATCTGGAAATGTTTACTCAGCAATAAAGCCGGCTGAAGCACACTAAACTATGAAATAAAAAGTTTAAAAAGCTCTCAGTAGATCAAACAACTGGAGTAGTGTCGGTCGACAGACGGCTCGGTGTAGGGTTACGGCGGGTCACATTTGTCCCAAATAATAAACTCCACACTGGTGTCAAAATGAACACTTTTTATTATCCCATCAACCCGTAAACTTCAAACTCTGAAAGACCATGGCTGTATATTAAATCAATTATCCGCGAAGGTTAACCGTTCTTTCATCTCACCGATTGTAATTTTCTTTAAATCGCTATTCATTTATTGTAACAATGATTTGTATATTGTAGTTTCTCAGCTGTTTATCCAGGTTTACTTTGCAATTAAATTGCGCTGTGATTATTTTAGTGTTGTCCTAATTTCTGTTTAGGTTATTTTGGTAATCGTTTTGCAATACTGTTATTTGTGCTCATTTATAATTTCAGCAGTATTCACTATGCTGAAATCGATATCAGTAATAGGTAACGAAAGATCTCTAAAAATATATGTTGTTAACAAAATAGAATTATTTATATGGCTCATTAAATTTAAGTATACAGCAGTATACTCAACTGTACCGTTAATAATATTATAATAAACCTATAAACATTAATTTTAAATATTAATTCACATGGAAACAAGTCTCTATGGTTAATCAGAAACGGGAGAGAAGATATTTAATTTATCTCCTAAATCTCTTAGATTTAACAAACTTAGGTAAATTCAATTAGGTGATTAGTAATTTAGTAATCTATATTATCCTAATTGGAGTTTCTTCATAATTACTAATATATTTTATTCGATAGTTTAAACCAACTTAAAAAGGGAAGGTATCATTACTTTAAATAGGTATTCTTACTAGGTACGTAATATGTAAGTATAATTAGTGATTGTATTTTCTATTCCTTTCAAATACTATGAATGTCATCTTGAAGGATTTTGAATTAATTTCATACTAAAGTTATTGAAGGTCTTCGCTACTAAGAAATAAAAAAGACTTTAGAAATAATTTCGTTTCTTGAAACTATTATTATTGTCATTGAAAAGCATTTATATTTGTAATAAAACAATAAAAAACTGAACTCGTATTACTAAAATCACAAATTAAGAGCAAATTTTAGTAGAGATTAAATGGAATAAATATTATTCTTTTAATAAAACGTGAACATATTTATAGCTGCCTATCACTTATATGATTTAGTGAAATGATATGGCGGGGACTTAATACGGATATGCGCATTTGGAACAACTGAATTGGTAAGGTACGGAACCAAGTAGGTTATCGACCTATTTGAGTTTAGAGATTTGACTAGATGGTCACGGCCATAGGTGAAGACTAAAGACTAATACGAGTTGCATCTAAAATTAACATAACTGGATTGTCTATTAAAATTAATATTATAGAATATAGTTTTAATATAAAACTTAGTTGTATTATGTTAAGATGCGGATACAAAGTAGTTTAAGGGCGTATCCTACTTTGAATTATTCATGTACAATTGTATTTAAAAATCTATTTAACATCGTCGACTGAAATGTTGTTGTGATATATTTTTGTTTTAATTGAAACATTATAAATATAATCCAATATTTGATTGCAAAATGATAAAATTTTGTGAACCTTTAAGAAAATTACATTATGTGTTTAGATTTTTGTTTTTCCAAAGAAGAACATTTTTTTATATAAAGTGTACAGAAACTAGAACGTCGTATGTTAATAGTTATTTTACACATGTGCGATGATACAACTAAAATCTTCCTTGAAAATAAATCAATATTACATTCATGCATAGTGTATTGTTACATAATTTATCTAATGTTTGTATAAGATGCGTTTCTAGACACTTGAAATTTCGTTGCCTTTATCCCAATTACCGGTAATAAGTCAAATCTTAAATATGTACCAATGGATTTATTGGCCTGTATTCTGTTAAAGAAACATCGGTATTATCAAAACAATAAATCTATTATAAACGATAGAAACAGATGACTATACAGACTATGTAGTATGTACGTATTAAATTTGTGTTTTAAATACCTTCAGACTTCACAGTCTACTTGCTTTAAGACACCAATAGATTAAAAACCTCTTATGTATTTAAAATATGTAATTTCTACAACCATAGATCTTTTTTGAGCAAGTAAATTCAATAAAATTAGGTTTTTTCTATTATGATAAAATAAAATCTTAAATCTTATAAGCTTTGACGCCAGCCATCTTGTTTGATATTTTACGTGACAAGAAATACATCTATGTAAAGAATAAATAATTAATTATTCATATACAGCGGAGGCTGGTAGGAGAATAAACCATTTTCGAAGACCTTAGTTACGTGATGTTTTAAAATGAACATAATTTCATAAGTTTTATATATGTTTGTTTACAAAACGTGCAAATCTTCTAAACTATTTTGATCCAATAAAATATTTGTATAAACAAAAAATATTACGCCTGGGTAAGTGGTCATGTATCAGTGTATGGGGAGAGACGCGTGGGCAGTATCTACAAAAAAGCATTCGCCCTTGAGTTGGCCGCAGTGTTTATTTGACTGTCGTCTAGCACTTAACGCCTTGGATATTAGTTATTTTTGCATGTTACAACAACAGAAATATCTACTCTAGATAGAAGTAATAATTGAATTGTCCTGTCCGAACAATCTTTTTATTTGGAGCCTGTGTTCCTATTTTTAAACCTCATTACTAACAACAATAAATATGTTTGTTTAAAACGATACATTGTGAAATATTAACGATCAGCAATGCAATTATTCTGTTTCATAAAAAAGCGTGATTCATATAACAGATAATTTTAACAGTAAACACTCGGATAGAATTTTATTTGTATACATTATTCAATCTTTTACGTATATTACGTGATTATTTAAAACCTCAATGGAGATAAAATTTACACGGCTTTCATAAGATAGATAAAATAGAAACAGTGAACAGTAGCTTCTTAAGAATTGCTAAATTATTGGAGTTTAATGGAATTTAGCAATATTTTAGTTTGAAAATTAGCACAATTCAAAGCATTAATTACTGTAATATATTATTAGCCAGTTAAGGACTTAAGAATTTACAACCAGACGCTGTCTTCCTATTTGGTGTTGTGAAAGAAAAATGCAAGAATCCAATAGTTTATCCGTATAAGGGCGACGGAGTGACACAGGCATTTTATGGAAACTGTACACTGTACAGGCGACTGACGTTAATTAGGTACTACATTCACGAAGGTTCCCACTGGCTTTTATAAATACCATTGTGTTTGTATTAAAAAAAAAATGGCTTGTTTTCAAATATTTAATTTTATTCTTAATTTTTTGCATAGAACAGAGAAAAAATCGATAAAAGTTGGCTTTAAATAATTTAACTCATTTCTATTAATATTTTTATTACATATATATTATTGATAATTTTTAAGTTTAAACAGTTTTATTACAAGTACGAAATGTGCAAATATATTTGAATAAGTACTAATACAGACGGTTTTATATACTTATATGTAAATAACATATAGTTGCCAATTAACGTGCTTCAGTGCTTGACAAGTTTCGCCAATCACAACTTTATAGTCATCAATTAAATCTGCTGAGTTTTTTTTTTATATTTGCTAAAAGATTAAAAACTGGAATGCCGATAAAAGTGTCATCATCAAACTTATTTGTAATATTATCTTAATCTTAAGTTCGAAGACATTTCTTACAGTAATAAATCACTGACCTCGGGTTAAAATAATTCATAGCCTTATTGTGTCCCGGTGTCGTCGTCCGTTCTTTATTATCTTCCTCATAACAAAAATATTATGATAAATCTCTATATTATACTGCGTTATCTTGTATGGATTATTCTATAGGCCTACGTGGTTTTAGGTCAAATTGATGACAGTTAATAAAAAGCTGTTCCTAGTTAAGATAAGCCTCATATTTATAAGAATGGTGTAAGTTGTTTTTAATAATGACAGCAATCTGTTACTTTGACACCGCATTTAATATACATTTTTTATGGATTGTTTTTGTATGGTTTTATCCTAAATAAAATATGTGAATTCCATTTGAGTGAAAATACTACATTATTTTCATTTTAAAGACGACTTGGATTAAGGACGAAGTTCGACTAACAAATGGGCGGACCTCGCATATTCACACTGTGGATAATATTGAACTTAGTGTATGCACAAATTGAATAGTCTTGTTATGTATTAGACGTTATTATTAAGTATGTCAAATGTTACTGAGTTTGACATTACTTCATTACCATTCAGTACTATTGAAGTCAACTAATGAAATGGATAGAAAAGGATTTACTATCAAACATCTGTATAACGATTTATTCCGTAATAATAGTTTAATACTAACCACGACAGCTTGGAAACGAGCGAATTATATGATAATTCTTATAGCTGGTATGTTTAAAGAATTAACTAGAATGCAATAACATTTATCAAACCGAAGCGAATGTACTGGGAGCATGTCTGAGGACGTGAAGACAATCATGTAGTGAAGATGTCTGCGTTATCTCAACTTTTATCTCGGTAGGTGACCCCACTATCATTGGGTCCCGCCCGCCCATCTCCCGAGAGAATTCTTGCTCGAATGCAAATAAATATGAGCTGCAGTGTATGTATTAAAGAACGTAAACCATTAATTTAGAAACGACTATCTGTCTCTCATTATTTACGGTCAGACCACCTTGTCCGTGTATTAATTGATCGTAGGATAAGCTTTTCTTGTAATCAAATCTCTGGGAATGTTTCTTTTGCTGATGATTTATATTCTAAGTGAAACGAGTTGGAAAGCCGGCAATTATGATTGTAATTTATATCGATAGAAACTTATGCATACAGTAGAAAAGCTATTTAGTATTTTCCATATCTAAAATATTAAACAAACAAGAGTTATTGGAGTTTTTTGGGTTTTAATTTGATATATCTACCCAACAATGACATGATTCAAAAATATTTATCTGATAAGATGCAAGATAAATCATTACAATAATTCCTTTTTATCCAATTTCATGTTGCTCAGTGGGGGTTTTTGAGTCACGCAAATTATTCTCATCATTAACTGTTAGAATACATTAACAAAAATACTCATAAATAGTTAAATATTATACCTATAATCTCATATATAAAAAAGTGTTTTAATTACATACAATATAAAAGACATTATAATTTTAAGGTGACTGTGAATCTATAAAGAGTGTTCGAACATTTTTTCTCGACGATTGGTTTTTTTTATAACAAAAGGATATAATTAAAATAACGCAGTATATATACATAAGGCCGAGGTAATACACAACAATGGTGTGGGCGATGTTATCAAAAATATAAATCAATATGATAGCGAAGACACCGGACATGCCCGGAGGGGCCGCTCGTACAGCACGTGGGGCTCACGAATATGCACTTACTGTGTCAAACGATACCACATTTAAAACAGTAGTGACATTGAGAGATTATTAATATTGAGGATGTGATGCTATCATTCATATACACTTATCGTATATTTAATTAAGACTTTCATGATTAATAAGTTTCATCACAATGATGTATTGATTAAAATTAAATTATTTTTCGGTTATACCACGCTGTTTCTTTTTATTTACCTTTTCTCGTATACGTTATTGGACTACAAAAGATCTTACTAATAAAAAGTACGATATTTAGCTTTCGATATTTGGTCTCATTCATATATTGTTATTTATATCCTTGGTGTATCTGATTAAGGGCGGAAACAATAGAGACAGAGCACACAAACAAGACACCCTTATGGCGTAGTTTTGCAGATTTAACTTTATTGTTACCCAGAATCAAACCATTAATACCTCTTCCTCCACTAAACGTTATTTAATTCATTTAAATGCCCGCAATACTTAATTTAAAAAGCTGTTAATTTGTAGGGACGATTTATGATGACTATAATTACCGAATCATTGAACAGATATTATTTATGCCTTACGTGTAAATTAGAAGACAAACGGTTATGTTTATTATTCATAGTGTTTCGGACCGTCATCCCAGCCTCAAAGACATTATTAAAAATAAATTGATTTCTACTAAGGAATAGCCTATCCAGAACACGTAAACAATATCACTAAAGATAAACAACATGAAGCGAATTTTAGAATATTTTTGTCTTATTCCTGTTTCATAATCATAAATCTTTATTTTTAACTCTCGTCATGACAGCAGCTAAAATATTCGCAAGATTCATTCAGTGTTATTATAAATCTATACATATAATAAAATTGTAAAAAAGTGCTATCTGTACATTGAAAATAAAAATAAAAAAAATAGCAGGGGTTATTGTTATGTCGATGTCGAACCCAAAAATGTAATTAACTTTTTTTTTGGCTGTTTGTCTGTTCACGCTAATCTCAGAAACGGCTGATCCGAGTTGGATACGGTTTTCACGAATATATTGTGGTATGCTTTAATTATGCTTTAGTGTTTGTTTCATGTCAATCGGTTCATAAATAAAAAAATTATGTCAAATTAAAGAATCACGTCGAACGAAGTCGCGGGCACAGCTAGTTTTAAAATAAATTTGCAATGCACTACTTTTTCATAGCAACACAATTTAAAAAGTAATTAATGTCGCAACTCACAAATTGAAAATTGTTAACTGTTATTAAAAATTTCATAAAGTGAAAAAATTACATACTTTTTTGCTCTTAACTTAACAGGTAAAAGACTCAGCGGTTAATGATTATTAAAAACTTATCAACTATGTAGTTTGCCTGCTTTAGTCAGTAATTTCATTCATTTGCTTTACCGAAATTTTAATTCCTCATGTAAAATCTAAGAATTTGAATTATTTTATCATGAACACGAATTAGTTAGAAAAAAATACTTAGTGCAGCAAAACGTGTTTTTGATAGGAACAAGACTCTAGTATAAGTTGGGAAATGGCAATAGAATGCCTTCAATTTTGTTTTCCATATAAATTTGTGTGTTCCTAGTTTTGGCAAATTATTATCAAATAGGTAATTCAATAAATATTTTTTTCAACAGTTTACCTTACGAAACATTGACTTGCATTTATAAGTTATAAATGGTAAACATTCGTTAAGTTTTCCTGATATCAGAAGCTTGGGTCAAGAGGTCGGTCGGTGAACATACGAATAGCGGTATTTTGATAAAAGTACACTAATTTAAAGTTATAAGAATTTTAAGGAGTACAACTATAGACGGTGTTGTTTGTAATTAAAAGGACCACTGTCAGTTTATCATCGTATGGTAATACAAGTTATTTTGTATAAAACTTTGCTTGATGTGACAACGTTTCGTATTTATTTTTATTCTGGATTTTTAACGAGACAAGTTCTGACTAATATAGAATGCTTATGTCAAAAATCTAAATTCGGCATTCATTAAATTCATTCGTGCACCATAAAAAACAACAAGTTTTTCTTTAAACAAATCATTAATTATTCAGCACGTTTAAGTTCCTTGGCAAAGTAGATGAAAAGCTCTTGATACATCTCTTAGCATTTATAGTCAAAACAGAGTAGATACATTTGCCGGTTAAATGTTTACATACATAAATAAAAAAAAGTTTCTTAAACAATTTAACGTTGCTATAATTATTTTTAATTATGATGATGTTCATTTAAGATATATTCCATAACGAGTCAAGTGTGCAAGCTCAAGATCTCTCAAGTTCTGCACTTTGTATACTTTTAATATCTTCAGGTCAATATCCTTTTTAGACGTCATGAATGAATACAGATGAAATGGCATCTCGTGTCATCACAAAACCTTGATCCAGTTATAGAGCTTAGATAATTTGATAAATACTGTCAATTCATAATGCCGCACTTTTATCACACCTATAAAATGATTATTATTGCTGCGAGAATGTTGAAGCTTTTAACAACTATAGATTATCTGTCTTCTATGCTAAGTTAATAGCAAACTTGTCCCTTTGAAACTCATCTTCGGCAATGTTTTGCATAATTTCGTAATAGCCAGTTAAATTTTTTAGAAATATTCCATTTTTATGGTTTCGCTAAATTAAAAAAAAACAATAAATTTCAAACGTAATGAAATCTATAACCGCAAAACAATATCACTCTGAAAAAACAATACTAACATGAGGATTATTTAGTATGCTACATACGTAGGTACTTCCAAAACATGAGGCAATATATTAGTAACTGAGGAAAAGTATAAATCTTTTATAATAAGCACAAAAAAATTACTATCAAGTTTCACGTAAAGAAAAAAAGATTATGCAATATTTTAAAACGTTTCCTGTGAGAACAACACAAGACTGTGAATAATAATTGTTTTTTAATATATATAATCTGTCGATCAATCAAGCAATATAAGATTGTAGAAAGGCAGTCTCTCCGTATATGGGTACCTTTATACGACTCGACAAAAAATTGAAGCTGGCGTATTCCCAATGCCTACAAACATGGCATTATTGATATGCCAATGACCTTCTAACACTAAACGCGCAGTATGTTCAATCAGATAAGAACAAGAAAATAAATTACAGAAGTATATTTTACAATGATAACAATACTATTATATTTACATCAAATTATTGTAAAGCTTGGAGATTATCATTTAATACCTTATCCTTATAAAGTCTGGTCTGCACTTGAATTTTTTGTTTTATATAATATTTGTTTGAGACACGCTCAACCTAAATTGTAAAGACAAACGATAGGGCAATTAATTATGTTCAAAGGCACCGCAATCAAGTCCCATCATGGTTCGCAAGTCAGTGATCAATAAATAATTCTAAGTCGTGATTTGACGTAAGCCTGATAATGCTGGTGGTTTAGCGTTGATCCGTGATATTATATTTTGGTTTCGTATGTCTCCATTTCTGCCTATAACCAAAACCTTTGAACACTCGTTTTCCAATTAATGCTTCAATGAAAATACAAGGCAATTGTTGAGAAAATCTTGTCAATAAATACGGGATTTACAATACAAATCTCACAGCTATTGCCACTTTGACATGTCACTTAGCTCAAATAAATCCATTGCTAAGCACACATTATGATATTCACGTGAGTTATTCTCATATACAAATTTATTTTTATTTCTTGCAGTTGCTTAGACGTTTTTATAGGCAATAAGATTATCACGATTGATTCGACTAAATCGATGTTCTATACATTATTGTATTCAATGGTATTTTGATGATCCAGAAAATAATCATAAAGTATAATTCAATGGATTTAAAATACCAATAAAAACTTTATATCACTTCCAACATGCTATTTGCATTATATGTAACATTTGAATATTTTATTACGTTTTGACGTATTAACCTTTCTATGGCCGCACTTTGGTCCGCAAGACCCATTGATTTCTTTTTATCTTTTTTATTTGTAAAATTGTTCAATGCTTTCACAATATATTCATCCATACTTCAAAAGACGTAATATTATTGATTTTAAACGGTATTAACTAGATTTGGTTCTTATTCATCTCAATTATCAATCTACGATTATAATTAACAAAATGAAAATTTTATATTATTTTAAATTAAACTAAGTTTTTCAGATACTGCGATACTTTGTTATATCTACATGATCTTGACGTTTCGGTTCCTTTACCTTGATCATAAGCAGATGAGCTAAGATTTGATATTCTCTATTCACTATTTCTTTCATTACCTTAGCATAGCATGATATGTCATGCTATGCTAAGCATGACGACATGTGACGTAAGCGTCACAATGGCAAACTTTCGCTGATTTTGTATTATTAGAACTTAGAAGCTATTGGGTTAAACTTACCCTTTTATTAAAAAAAAAAATCCTCAAATTTGGAAACTATAATTTTACTGTATAAAAATCAGAAACACAAAAACAAAAATACATTTTTTCTTTGAACCATATAATACTTTTAAATCATTTAAACTTATTAGAGTTTCAACATTATTCTATTTCACATTAACTAAACTAACAAAGCATCTTCTATGCGACATTTAACCAAAACTATGGTTGTCATCTGGTAAAGCCGAAGCCGTAGATAATTGCAGTTATATTTTCTCTATTAAATAATTAGAATTGACAAAATAGGTTTATAAAGTTCAAAATTATGGTAAAAGTGCTTTATAATATTTACACTATTAAAATAAGATAAATATGCCGTCTAATTTATGATGTAATTGTGCATATGCATATATTTTTAATAGGTATTTATAACGTTTTACACCTACTTTTAGTGATTTTTATAATGCAGCAGTTAGGCTGAGATCAGAATAGCATACAAAATTAAAAAAGGAGCAACATAATGTTATATGTTTATAGAATACCGTTGCTTGATAAAAAGTAAGTTGTATTGAATTTAATTGTCATTGTTTCAAAGTTAATATATACCTAAGTTACACGGTGTAAGGACTCAATCGTGATAATGGTAATGTATCTAATTCTAACTAATTGAATTACGGAGTCGATTAGCGCTTTAGTAACCAGATAGCGTTTGAATTTTAAACAGCCTTTAAATTATTTCCCTTATTCAGCGAGTACCCCCATCATGTTAAAGTACAAACAGAAAGTTTTTATATTGATCGACTCGTTACTATGTAATTAAAAAAACACAAGAGCCAATGTTTAAGTAAACATTTAAATTATTTTATTTGCATGGGACTTTAATAAATAATTAATGGGACTTCAACTAAATACTTTTTTTTTAATAGTATTTTTTTAAAATAGATCTTGCATTGCGAGTAATTTATAATTAAATGAAATATATGTTGTCAGACATGGTATTTATTGAAGGAATTTTCCATTTTTTATATGATTACTTTATCAGCAATTAACCAAATCCGTATGAAGTATAAATAAACTCTTTTGAACGCAAAAAATGCTATCACGAAAATAGTTTTGCGTTCAGGCAAGTACAAAAAACTATTTACATATATAGGGTTTAATTGATTGCGGTAAGCATATTTAAAATTACTGGTTCAGCGGCTTAAGTACATATATTATAATGAAAATTAAGTTTATTGTTTTTGCACTCTCAAAATTGATATGAAACAAACATCGGAATTAAAAAACCTTTTTCTAGGTTAATCATAAACACTAATTTCTTTTGTATACAAATATTGTATACTGGCATTAGTTCCCTTTGCTCTCTATATGATCTCGGCCATGTTCAACATGTCAAAGACCTTTTTCATTTAGAGGTTTCATTGTTATTTAAAACTTGTGCTTTACTTAAAACGTAAGTTAAACGATACTTCACATACCGTTTTCAGTTCGGGAATTTTTTATATTTATATTGAGCCTTAAATAAAATGTACATCCACATTAGGAGGACCTAATTTAAAATGTCTTAGAACACTTTTTTTTTCATACTTTATAAGTAATTAAGGATTTATATAGACACACATATACATACTCATATTAATTTTATCCCAATTTTGTTATAAATATATTTTTATCTTAAAGGAAAATCATTTATTATAAACTTGTTATCAATATATCAACTACTGTTTAAAAAAAACATATAAGAGAAGTAATAAGAAATGATATTTCTAATGAGTTTTGTTGTTACTCTTTTTACTACAGCAGCTTATCTTTTAAAGATAAAAATAATGATTCAGTTCTTGGAATCCATGTATTATTGATTCTATTTTTGTATTTAATTTATTGATTTTAATAAAAAAAAAACATATCTTCAAATTATTTTTGAATTTCGCATGTTTTTTTCCTTTAACTAAATTAATTATTAGTTGATTGCGATGGTAAATTTAAAATGCTTTTATATTGGTTTTCCTTGTATACTTTTCGGCTATCAATAATAAAAATATTTTGCATAGCTGGCGCGTAGAGGTTTAAAATGCTTTATGAAAATCCTTACATTATTAACAAAATTTTTATAATATACATTAAAGATAGAAGTTTAATAAAAGATTAATAAGCAAACATTTTTTAAAGGAATTTTGAAAACTTATATAAAATAATGAAATTTATATATTAGCTTAAGACACGTGATTACAATTGTTATTGTTTTGGATAAAGTTGTTATTCTATGCATTAGATATTTTCAAATAGTCATGCTTTATCTTCGCAATTAGTAATATCGAGAATAAGACCGTTTACTATGAAGGCTAATTAACGTGCACTTTGTACAGATTATTTGATATTAATTGCTGTTTGTTTAATAATTTATAGAAAACTTAACAGACTTCTAAGCGAAATTATTCATTTAAATATAACCATATTAATAAAATGTTTACGAAGCAAAATATAAATGACGAAAAAGATGTTAAATAAAATATATAAATTAATTTTAAAGTACATAAAGATTAAAATTTTACCCTTCGTTTTCTGTTCGGCTTTTCCGATATGGACGTGTGATTTTTCTTCTTTATATGCATTTTAATTGAACATTTACAAAAACCACTTAGATCACACTTTCACATATAATTCAAATATTCGTCTATTATTCCTTATATTAAATAAAAAATTAACCATAAACACAAGTTAGATAAAACACTGTATAAGTTGCGTGTTCCGTTGCGTAGAACGTGAAAATCCAGCGTACGACGCGCCCGTCTCGCTACAGGCCCACACGATGTAAGAGTGGGCATCCTTAGTTCCCGCCCGCGAATCCACGCGTCTCCCGCCATCCTCTCCTCTCCCGCCTCCCAAATCATTCAAATAGATCACTTTATTTACCCTTCTCATCCTAATTGCTCTTCAGTAATATGTCGGATCGTTGAAAGATTAAAATAGTACCGATTTCTTTCAATGCTCATGATTAATAGCCGGAATTTAAACGGATGTCCAAATTTTTTTGTTTATTTTAAAAAATACAGTACGTTTTGTTTAAAAAAAAGTAATATATGTAGAGTCGGATAAAAATAGTTTCAGTGCTTAATTTCAATAGTGAATGTGAGTATTTTTTGTCTTAAATTTATCATTGAAATTATTTGGAGTGCTACTTAAGTTCTTTACATATTTAAGTTTAAGTTTGTCAGTTAAGTAATATATTTATTTTAGTAATTGCCCTGTGATTTGTACAAAGAGACCTTTCGTCCAATTATGAAACGTATAATCAAGAGGATGGTTGAGACTCCAAAGCTGATATTTAATTAGTAATACAACGTTCGAATAGTCATGTTTTGACAACTAAACTAATTAGATTGTCAGTTAGCATTATCACACATAGTACTCGTAGTATCTCGATGAACTACATCATTCGTTTCTGTTAAGGTTAAAACGAAGTCCTTCATCAGGACAAATAAATTATAAGCATGTACATACTTTTTCATTATAAATACTTTATAACAACATCGGCGGTACGTTCTGACTGTGTGAAAATGGCCTAACAAGCTTGCAATAAACATCGGCTTGCATTGATGTCGCATACAAATCGTTTGTGCTTTCGTATACATCGCGGAGTATCTCATAAGTGTTTTACTCTCGCATACATAATCACGTACAACTTGATGCAATGTTTTATAGCTAATAAACGTCTTTAAACTCGTAACTTTACATACCAAATTGCTTACAGATTTAGAAAAATTGACAAGCAATTCCTATATACAATAGACGTTATTATATGTTATGTAATATAAATGAATTTGTAATTGATTTTGGTTTTCTATTTGCTTTTCCCATATTAAACTTGCTTATTATTATCAATTGTTGGATTGTTTATTTGAAATATTAGGGGAGAGTTGGTTATATCGTACTAGCATTTAAATCGTACCACCTCTTAATTTCCCATTTAATGAATATTTTTTTTTACATTGACAACGCCAAACCGTTGCCCTGTACCATCCCTCTTCACCCACTAGTTTACATCGACGTGAGTTAACAACTGTGCACGTAATAAAAAAAAACATTTTTTGTAGGAATTAATATAAATATTGTCGTACATTCGTAAGGAGATAACTCGTAATCAAGGTTAGCCATAGTTATTCATTTTTTTTTTATTATTCCACAATTGTATACTAGATTATTGGGGGTTTTTGTTGCATGGCTAAGTTTTGAGTTTATGCCGGATATTTGCTTTTGTTTTAGAAATGCCTTAGTTGGTTTAATCGTACCACTTGCAGTTGGTTAAGTTGTACTGGTACGATTTAACCGACTACCAACCGCAAGTACCTATAGTACTCGTACTACCGCAAGTACGTATAGTAAGTACTACCCAAGGCCAAAAACAAAAGTTATAAGAGGAAACGATCTCATTCCATCACCAGTAGCGATGATTCAGGAGAGACACTTGTTGTAGAACTAGATGATGATGATGACAGCGATGATTATCTTGAAAATATATGTCGAAAGTGCAATTATTCTTACTACGATAAGAAGGGTCCAAAAGTTGATTGGATTCAATGCGTTCGCTGTAAACGGTGGCTACATGAGACGTGTACTTCGAATTTTTGAAAACATTTGTCATGATTGTTTCCATTAAGAAATATGCACAATAATTATATTACAAATAACATTCTTGTTAACTGTTACTTTATTAATATAGTTTACTGTTTTTTTTTGTCTCATTTTTATTAGTTATGTTGATTGACCTCATTATCATAGTATAATCATGTTATTTTACTGAGAAAGCTTATAGTTCCTTTATATAACCTAAGAGTTAAAAATTATGTTTCTATTATCTAAAAGATATAAATAATGTTGTTTTATTACTTACCTAACAGTCAAAAATAAATAATTTGATTGAGAATATTAATGTCTTTCATTCAGTGGTACGACTTAAACACCCATGGTACGATTTAAAGACTTAGTGGTACGATTAAAACGACGAGTCGGCTAAATCGTACCGATGGCAAGCCTCTATAAAAAAGCATTTTTAACAATGTTAGAATAATCGCAAGGATCTGTTCTCTTCTTCTTAGGAAGCTAAAATATGAAACTTTATTTTACATATGTATTAATTATTATAAGACGTGTTATTTTCGAAATATTTGAGTTAAAGTGAAAAGTGGTACGATATATCCGACTCTCCCCTACTTGAGTAACAAATAATTACAAACTTGGAAGAAATCAGTGACGTATTCACTTTCTTTGCAATAAGATATATGATTATAGAAAACCTTTTCAAAATGCACTAACATTATTTTATAACAAAGTTAATGAAATGATTACATATGCAGAGAATAAAAGGCTTACTCTTTTAAGATTTTCATTGTAATTTATAAAATATGTATCTAAAAACAGCGTTAAGGAGTGTCTTGAACAACCTTATAAAATACAAAGGAAAGTCAAAATCTATATATATAAAAATAAATTGCTCTTCGTTAGTCTCACTAAAACTCGAGAACGGCTGAACGGATTTATCTTATGTTAGTATTGAAATGTTCGTGGAAAACTAGTATAAAAATAATTTATTTTAGTACAAATATCCAAATATAATTCTAATATTTTTTTTGCAGTATGTTAACTTACGCAATGCCTACTGTTTTTATAACAAAAAATACTGTTATCGTGTCTTCATAATATTATATTTTCATTCTCTTTATAACTTTCAAAATTCAATTTATAATTCAAATAAGGATTATATTCCTAATTGGTTACTTAGAAAATCTTGATGTTTTATATATAGTTTGTTTTCTATGAAAGTATAAAATGAACAAGTAATCTTTTACTTAGTACAGCTATCGTTTCAATATGGTATGAAATTTTTGGGTGTTATTTAGAATGAAAATTATTTAGTTTTTTTTACTCTAGTAAATTTATAAGGTAGCGTAAATAGTGATATAGTACTTACCCTCATCACATGTTTGCATTTTCACGGAAATTAAGCACATGATAATAACGACGTAGGTTCACGAATCTATATCTATAATAAACAATAATAAACTACAATTTATATGACCATCCAAGATTCTTATATGGATACAAAGTAGACGCGCTAGCAAGTAGCAGATGCAGCTAGGCGTAAGGTAGTCTCTTACTTATTAGCGTTTCCTTATAAATTTCGCCAAAGTCATACTTTACAATCGGAATACTTTTTGTTGAGGTACTTCAGATTCGAATTTGAAACGTAGGTACAAAAAGATTGTTTACGACTAAGACGTTCTCAAAACCAAACAAGGCTTACATATACAATTATATAATTTTATTAAACAGAAGAAATAACATTTTAAACTAATTAGAAAGTTCTGGGTAATAATAATTTTATTAATATAAAATTATCCAATTTTGATTATTAACGAAGTTATGACAAATGTCAAAAGCAGAACGATTATAAAACAACTCAAAAGATTCCGAAACTAAGGCTTTAAAAGCTAACTTGAATGAAGCCATAACTTAAATGAAAAAAGAGTAAATTTGGCAGACCGCAGTGAATTTTGGTTAATTATAATTTATGACGGTTTATCTATGAACAGAGTAGAGTGGTTTATTTGTATAATGTATCCTCCGGAAGGAAAAGTGATGTTTGGTTAACAGCTTCCGAGCAACTAAAATCGGATGCCGGATACGTTCATTAGTTTACACTAATAAAGAACATATCGATAATTAAAAAGGTGGTATTTGGACATAATTCAAACAAAAGCATAATCCACGGATATATGATTCATGAACAATGTCATAAATCCTTTAAGGTAATTCCAAATCACGCTTTATTTGGTCACCATATCAATCGTGCTTAGACAATAACATAACTACTTGAATCTATTAGGGCTACACGTAGGATATCGGTTAAGATAATAAAGGTTTGTTAACGTAATGATACATTTTACCTAATGTTATTCGCACTTTTATTAATGGATATAATTGAGAAATTATAATTTCGAATTAATAAGAACTATAAAGCTAGAAGTATGTGAGAAGATATAGTATATTACGTATAGTAAAAAAATGTAGCTCTATCAGATATGTAGCAACAATCTTTTATGACACAAAGAAATAGTCTGCAAAATAAGCATACTTATTTACAGGTGACATTTCCATTTACATTGTTTTATTTTATGATATACTTTCCTGATGATAACGAAAAATTATTTTTTTCTTTTTAGGATTTTAAACAAAATTTCGAAAGTTCCCCTAACCCTTAATTACGATGATGCATTAATTAGAAGTCAATAATTTTACCACTTGTCGATGTTATAGAATTATTTGGCAAATTGCACAAAGTAAAAATTATGACTTCTACAATCACCCCACCCACTGAAGTACTAAATTATTTTCGATCTCTATTATCGTCCTTAGATCATATACGATCCGTGTTTTATTATAGGGAATATATTTTATATTACAATCAGTGAAATTTCTTTTAACTGTTCGTGTAAACAAATCTTTTGTGTTTTTTTGCACCTTATAAACAGTAATCATTGCAAGCCCACGTTAAAAAGCATCAGTGACGCACTGACAGATATTTCGTCAAGAAGGTATTATATAACGAGTACTACCCACGGGAACACTTGATAGTTGATACACTCTGACTTTGATGATTAAATGAAACGGCCTCGATGATTTATTGATCTGTCAACATCTCTGGCAATAATATGAAAAATGTCCATTAATTATGTTGCATTGTCCGCACTATACCTACACGGACAATGATAAATATTTATTGAAAAACAATCGTTACTATCGCTCACTGTTATTTATATGTAGGAGGGCGTTATAAGAACAGGAGGGCCTTCATGGGAACTCATACTTTGAAAGGGATAAAGTACAGTCTATTCAATACGACACCAACTCAATCGAAACACTAGATATCACTATCACTTCGATACACAGCGATTCGTCACGAGCGCGGTGCGCGGGCGTCATCCCGAACCACACTAAGATGGCCGCCCTCGCTACCATCACAATGACGCTTCACTAGGCTAACCTCAGACAGCTAAAAGTCAACCTGACGTATGATTTTTGACGGATGCGCCGTCACGGCCGGACTGACATTCGACCGTCCTCGGGCGGTTCTCGGATCAATGAACTACAGTTGTGTCTATTCCGTTCGGCATCCTGACAAACGACTAGTTACAATCATCAAAATGTGCTATGGTACTTAAGACTTAAGGCGAGCATCTCGTAGCAATTAAGCCGGACGACAACGCCTTGTCACTTAACAGCATGTAGGTTAACTGTTCACAATTAGTAGGTACTATTGGACAGGTCGGTCCTTTGGTGGATGTGACCCGGACGACAACATTCGTCTTACCACGATACTCAAAATATTCAGAACAAGTCAGCCAACGTAAATGGATCTGAACCGGACGACAACATTCGTCTTACTACCGTCTGCAGAGCATCCAGAACAAGTCAGCCAACGTAAATGGATCTGAACCAGACGACACCATTCGTCTTACTACAGTCTGCAGAGCATCCAGGACAAGTCAGCCAACGTAAATGGCTCTGACTCGGACGACAATATTCGTCTTACCACAATCTGCAGGGGTTCCAAGACAAGTCAGCCAACGTAAATGGATCTGACCCGGACGACACTATTCGTCTTACCACAATCTGCAGAGCAACCAGGACAAGCCAGCCAACGTAAATGGCTCTGACTCGGACGACAATTTTCGTCTTACCACAATCTGCAGGGGTTCCAAGACAAGTCAGCCAACGTAAATGGATCTGACCCGGACGACACTATTCGTCTTACCACAATCTGCAGAGCAACCAGGACAAGCCAGCCAACGTAAATGGCTCTGACTCGGACGACAATTTTCGTCTTACCACAATCTGCAGAGGTTCCAGGACAAGTCAGCCAACGTAAATGGATCTGACCCGGACATAGACTCCACCGAGCTAGCCCATCCATCTTCACAACCTGATCAAGCGTCGACCGGACGTGGACTCCATCGAGCCAGCCCCTGCACGCTTTGATCCATCACTACTAGAAACATCGGCCGCATCAGCCAGTTTCATCGCCACCTCAAACACACCAACTCAAACTTACACAACTCATTTATGGTTTATCAATGTTGGAGGCCATCAGAGCTACTCAGCTACTCACTTTCATCATCTGACATAGCTTCGTTTCCATTCTCTCCACTCCATGACCCGCCGTCTCGGCCTCCTCATTACTTAGTTCAGTGGATATGTCAACTAACCCTTCAAAGCCTCTGGGTACTGCGCTCAAGTTTTCATGAGAGTATTTTAAAGTGCAATTAGATTCATCGGTATGTTTCAGTTCGTACCTATCGTTGTCTAGAATTTTAATTATGATAAAAGGTCCCCTAAACTTTCTTTGTAGTTTAGTTTGGTAACACTCGCTACACTTAACAAAAACGTAATCTCCCCGAGAAAGAAAAGAAGGTTTTACTTGGGCTTTGCCTTTATTAAATTTAACTACTTCCTTTTGATCTGCGTTTTCAGTGTTGAGGGAAGTTTTATTCCGGATATTGTCTAAATCTAATCTCGGCTCGTCTGAATTTTGGGCTATTAATGATATCCCTAAAGATTGCGCGCGTATGCCAAACATTAGTTCTGTTGGAGTATATCCTGTAACCCTACGGCTTGTGTTATTAAGTGCTAGAGGACTCTCCCAGACCAGAGCAATTCAGTAAGATGGGGTAAAGGTACCGAAAACACTTGCTATATCTGCGGAAAGGCAGTTGGAACTGCTAAGCATTCGCTAGTGAGATGTAAGGTTCTCCTGGACAGCGGTCAACTCTCGCGTCGTCACTATAGGGTTTTAGAGATCATACGTGAAGCGGCCAGTCCTTCGGTAGCCAGAGCGCAAAGGGAAACAACCACAAACGAACGATCAATAGGTTTTGTGAGAGAGAGCACCAGGGCTACAAAATCAAACGTCAAGCCCTACTCTATCCTTAAAGCGGCTTCGGATTAGACTATCATGATGGATACGTGTGAGAAACAACACAAAATCCCCGAGGATACTTGTGGTTCAGCCTCCAGACCAGACACATTTCTATATTCGCGTATTTCAAAGCGCGTTGTCACTAAGTATTACGAGCTCACTAACGAACTAACTCGAAATAGGTTCGTCGCCGATTCGTACGCGGTAAAGGTGGGAGCGAGAGGTATAACAGCCAAATCTCTCTACAACCTACCAAAAGACTTGGGCCCGTCCAGAACCAACATTAATTCATTCTTGGAACGTACGTCGAATTCAGCCCTAGTAGGTTCAATTAGTAGTAGTTTTCAAATTTGGCCAGGTAGGGAGAGGAACTTGGACAGTGGAGGTGAGCGTACAACGCGCGTTAGTTAAGGGGCCCCTTAAACCCACACCTGGGTCGCAAGTCCCAGGCACTGCTGAAGCTCCCCTCCCTGCAACGCGATGGACCCGGCACCCGCACGGTGAATCCATTGAATGCTAAGCGGTTTCGTCCCTTGTACCTCAGGAAGTTTGTCACGCCACGTTTTATGGGTATCGTTTTCTATAATAGTTAGCAGACATTTTAAAATCTGCATGACCCTTTCTACTTGACCGTTGGCTTTATTTGCCCCTGTTGTTATAAAGTAAAGTTCTATACGAGGTGTTTTACTCAATTCTCTAAAGTCCGCGCTTACAAAGCCCCTTCCCCGATATAACAATTCGCTTGAGAACACCGAAAAGAGAAACAGCTTTTCTCAACGCTTTAATAGTACAACTGGCATCGAGGGATAGAGTATGCTCTTAAAGGACATACTTGATAACATAATCAATCATTACTGACGCGTATTTCTTTTCTGTCGCTTTTGCCACTTAATGTCCCAGTCATATCTATGTATGTGAATAGTATGCCAATAAAATGTATGCAAATCCGTAGGAGAATTTACATGGCCAAAATAGCAATAACCCCACTGAATAAAATTTGGAGAGATAGGAAAATTATTAATGGAACAAAAATGCATCTGATACGAACGCTTGCCTTCTCTATATTTCTATCTATCTAGCTATCCGATTCTGTATAGTGCAAAGACGTGGACTATGAAAGTCGTTGACAGGCAAAGAATTGATGCCTTAGGAATGTGGTGATGGCGAAGTATGTTACGCATACCTCAAAATATGGTCGGCGCTTATCTAATATCTATTTGCAGCACATACTGGCGTTGATTGGTCAGTTCCCTGACAGAACTACGGACAGCTTTAAACGTCCGCTAGTGATTGAAAAAAGTGGACGGTAACCGAACTAGAGGACTAAATCCCAAAAGGTGACTGGACCAAATCCCAGAACACCTAAAAATACCTGCCTGCGTTGCACTCCATCAAGAAACTAAACGTGTCTATCTCAGTATGGATATGGTTGATTTAAGTCCATACAAGGGACTGATGGACGATAGGTTACCAACGACTAACTTTGTTTCGCTCAATTTTTTTTTCGATATAGCATATTGTTTCTAACATCGTAGATGTGACTAATTGAATCGGGAAACTTATTATTTAAGAGCTGAGCAACAATATCTTGAACATATGCATCACGTTTTTGTTCTACCGCTAACCACCCTTAATTTACCTCTACAAACTGCACAGACTTATTAACTACTTGAGCCTTGCTTTTGTCGCTCTTGGAAGTGCCCTGCTCAGGGTCATCTATGTACTCTCGGTGTTAATTTTTTTTTTTTTTTTTTTTTTTTTTTAAACTAAGAAGCTTTGAAAGGATTGCCACCCGTGAAAACAATAAAATGATGACCATATAGCTTTTGCTTCAAATATTCTTCCGCTCGAACGACTGCCGAGGTCTCAAGTTCATAAGAATGATACTTTTATTCCGTGTCAGTTTTCCGGCGACTGAAATATGAAATAACGTGAGGAACTCCGTTCTTTCATTTAATTAAAATGGTACCGTATCCGTTGGCGCTGGCATTCGTGTGTAATTCTATAGGAGGCTCGCGATCAAATATAGTTAGAATAGACTCCGTGGTAAGTATTTGAACTATCCATTTACGGATATTACCGTGGACTTCTGACCGTTTAATTAAACCCTTTAACTTAGTGAGTAGACATAAGGATCGTACTAGGCGGAAATAGTTCGGTATAAAATTTCTAAAACAAAAGGCTTACTATAAGAATTGGTGTTAATCTCCCTAGAGTCAACATACATTATGTCAGAGTTGTCATTCGTTTTTTTTTTTTACAATTAGAATGGGGCTTGATAAAGTGTAAAATGATTGTTTCAAAGAGGGCATCCATTTTTATTTTTTTTTTTTTATATCGAACAACCTCTTATAATTTGTAAGGTCTCTCTTAGACTATGTTAGGGTCTAAAGAATTAGGGTCTAAAGAGTTAAGAGGTGCCCTTAATAACAAAATGAGTTATACTTCTTAAAAACATCGATAAGGGCTTTGTTATCGTCGCCTTCCAAATAAGTTTTGATACGAGAAAAGTTAAGATTGTCTGAGGTTGAGCACTTATCTGTTTTTGTCGTTTCAGGTTTTGAGAAAATAATGTAGTCACTGTTTATTTCTCCTTTAATTCCCTACTCTACAAGGTCCCGTCCAACAACCACGGATTCAAAAATAATATTCTCTTTAATAATATGAAACAAAAGAGACACTGAAACATTTTGAATTATGACCGGGCTTAAAATTTGTGCATTACAATAAGTCTATAGACGTAGAAACACTAATAATAATTGACTGTTAATGTACACGAAGTATGACTAGAGTATTCAGTACCGAAGCGCAAGGTTGAATGACCTTTATTCGCTAATACGATCTAATATTAAAATCTTACGAAGTGGTGGGTAAGCGTGAAACTCATATCGTCGCCCGTTCGCTTCGACCGTATACTACGCGTTCAGATGCCTTTCAGGGGAACTACTTCATTGCTCAAAGTACACAGAAATTTATTTGAAAAATTTTCAGATACAGACACACATTAGTACTACATGAACAAGTACACCCACTACTAAAAAGAAAAGGAACAGTCTCACCAGATGACGTCGTCAACTCCCCTCGGCTCGGCCCATGGTCACACAGATATCTCCTTCACCGGCGAGCCTCAATTACCGGTACCTTTTACGATCAAGACACGACGAGACGTCCTAACCCTTATATCTGCTTCCGTACGATCCAGATTGAACCGGATCAACTACGTCGTCGAAGTTAGTTGAGAAGTTGACATTATTTTCATCGACAAGTTTCTCATTATTTTTTACAAAGTTTAACATAGATGGATGATCACTACTCTCCTCATTTTAAAGCCCTTTCGATCCCACTTCTGATGTAGGAGGGCGTTATAAGAACAGGAGGGCCTTCATGGGAACTCATACTTTGAAAGGGATAAAGTACAGTCTATTCAATACGACACCAACTCAATCGAAACACTAGATATCACTATCACTTCGATACACAGCGATTCGTCACGAGCGCGGTGCGCGGGCGTCATCCCGAACCACACTAAGATGGCCGCCCTCGCTACCATCACAATGACGCTTCACTAGGCTAACCTCAGACAGCTAAAAGTCAACCTGACGTATGATTTTTGACGGATGCGCCGTCATATATTAAAAAATTTTTGCGTTATAAATATCAATGTTGTTGTAATAAACGCTATAATTGAGTTATTTCAAATATAGAGACGAAACTTTTTTATGTTTTAATTGTTACATATAATTATTCATTCGCATAAAAAAATATTATTTCTTTCCAAAATGTTATTCGAAATATAGCATCTAATTTTATATTTATTTTTCACGAAATTAAGAAATATTTGAGATTGAAAGCAAAACTCCGCATAAATTGTTGATAACAAAGAATTGCTCAGTCACTCGTTTCAGTTATTACATAGAGAAAAAAAATTGAAAATAATTTCTCTTTTATCTAATTCAAAGGCCCTACATATTATTAATAGTTTTATGTCACTTTTATAATATAGTAACAAATTCAGAAAAAAATAAGATATTGAGTAACAAATATACAGAAAACGTAAAGGATAACTTCTAATTAATATATATTATTAAAAGTTACATACATTTATAATTTCTGGTTACATTTAAAACATTTCACAAGTCATTACACCGCATTTGTTATCTGCCTTAGGGCACACTGTTACATGAAGTACCAACATTATATTTTACTTAACGTTTACTAGCGTGGTTGATTTAACTCTATTATAATGCACAAAATCTATTGTTATGAATTATAATAATCGTGATATAGAAAGATTTATGTTTTGTATTAAGATCAGTAAGGACGATAGGTTACGTGAGAGTAAAATTGAAAACGATAAATAATAATTTCTATGACAAATGCTAAATCGATTTTATTCTAGGAATGTTTGCAAAGAGAATTTTAAAGAAAGAGAGAGATAGTTTTAAATACTACATGTACTTTAAACCTACTTATTATTGTAATATATTTCTATTAACTAAAAAGAAGAATAATAAGTAAATTTCGTCAGCGTGTAATTCTTTTCATTCATACATAACAAAGCAGAGATATAAAAATGCGTAACACCGTGCACGTTTTTAACGTTTCCTACGACAATTATTCACATTGATTTATGTTCCTAACCTCCTTCGATAGCCAACGGGAAAATAGATTACAGGTATGTGGGAATATTAACGCTTATAAAACAAAATTAAAATTCACAGCTCAAATCGTTTACCTCTATATAGTATACATATTTTTTGAAAAGTTTTTATTAAACACGTATCCAATTAGGTCTTTGGGAATTATTTTGATTTTTATAATAGCATATTAACATATATATTGAATTAAGGCTTAAGGTAAACCTTTTTAGTCATATCAGAGACTATTATGGAGGCCTATTTAAAAACACTCAGCGTACTTTTATAGGTAATCGTATTTCGCTCCAATACTAATTAGGACTATGATTGATGTGTTGTGGAATAACAATATCTTTTTATGCTAACAAAAACATTTGGTGTCATCTAAGAACACACGGTGATAGTTTACTTAGGGTTTGATAAAGACCCTATCTGTTTAATGGTATATTTGTTAAATTAATTAAAACAATAAAATTATTAAAATATTATCATTGTTGAAAGTAAAGTTAAAAGATATGCTAATTATGCAATTATAGTTCGACCTTACTAAATAACAACTTTTTGGGTATGATTGGATTAACTAAAACTAAAAGGCTGAGATTATTATTAACACGTATTTGTAAATACTTTATGCCAAATAATGTAAAACTTAATCTTTTAGCAAAAATAACAAACTTCTCTTAATAAAATCCTCGTCAAGAATTTTAATATCTAAATACAGAACAAAACCAAATCAATGTTATGAATTTAGAGTTTCCGAGATTATCTAATCTGTAGTCCATTGGAAATAAGCATTAGCTTTACTGTTTCCAAATTAATTAAATCTAACTAATTGATGGGGGCACGATTAAGCTGTCCACTGTGATATGTTGAGCAAGTTTGTATACAAGAAACTAATTACTGTGCAATTTGTTTGAAAGTAGTTGGGAAATTGAAACATTAAAATAATTGTTTCAATTATGTATGTAATTATCATCTACAACTTTATCTAGAGTGTATACCTTTCTTACAAAGTTATAAAATACTCTTGGAGTTTGACATTTATAGATTTTTAATATATTTTTTAATCTGTACCTCTCCATTTTATTGCCATAAAGATAAAATTATGATTTATTTATATCTTTTCATCTTTATAATTAAATTAAAACTTCATGTATGTTAATCTAATATAATATTCTGCTGACATTCGTACACTTTCAAGCGATCCATCTCCAGCAAGGTCTTTTTTACCATAAAAACAATGTACCAAGGGAAATTCCATTATACTTATGCGTTGCAACTGCTGTAAGTAATGTTAATTAGATACCGAAGCGTCGCAGCTAGAATAGACAAACGTTTACCAAACGATGTAGGTCGTTCCCGTCACGCACGCGTTTCGTCCCACAGTTAAACGTCTCATTGTTTCCAGTTATCCGTTGTATTTAACAATAACTCTCGTAGTAAGTTAAATAATTGCGTTTTATTATATATAGAATATTTGTATTTTGTTTTCGTACTAGTTATATGTGATGAATTAGTTATAATCTTAAATATAACAGCACTAAGTTATCTTCTTTTCATTTCAATATGTAAACCTTTTGATATTATGAAAAAACCCATTCAGATGTAGTTTTAATACATAGTAACTAACTTGTTATTAAACATGTTTTGCATCTGGTAAAGATTAGCAAACCTGCCATAACCAAGACCACTTGTAAGTTTTTCCAACAAGAGCATATTGTTGCAAAATATTAGGCTTCGAAATATATTTTGACTAATTTTAAACAGATTTTCATATAGATAACTTATATTGGAAATGTTACATTTATAAAATCTTTTTTAAAAAATATTCTTTCAAAAAAAGCAAATAAATGTTTTAAATTAAGTAAATAAAACAAAAATGATATTTATATGTAGGTACATTTTCTTTTGTACAATTACATTCATTTTTAAGTAATTAGATCAAAATGTTGGTGACTGTACCTAAGCCCGAGTTTATTTCATGAATGGGGTAAAGCTGGTTCTTGTAACTGATTACGTCTAATTTTTCATTCATTCATTCACTAATTCGTTCTTGTAATTTTTATATAAAATAAAACAATTTCAAACTTAAAATTTATTAGATTCTATAAATGTGTCAATACTGATTTAAGATCTTAAAGCAAAAGAAATATATTTAAATTCTCAAGAAAAAGTAATAAAAATATTAAAGGTCATAAAGACGTGGGTGTTGTTTGATTTTTAGATTTTTTGAATATTTTGTAATTACAAAATATTTTGCTTATATTTATCAGCCAAAATCGAGCTCACGGTAGCTGTATTGTTAATGTTTGATATATTTTAGTTTTCACTGAAATATTAACAGTATTATTTTATTAAAACTAATATTACTTCTACTCATTTGTAAACACAAAATTAAATGAAAATAAACACGGCTATAATTTTTATACAAATTATATGTGAACAAAATAATAATTAATTTATACTTATATATATATGTCTATTTAGTCATTAACAATATTCAACTTACGTGAATGTAATTGATTTTGAATTGTCATATGGATTGCTTATCACAAGTTTGTATCTTCAAACTACATACGTAGAGTTTCCCGTTAATCAACCAATAGGCAGTAACGTACGGTAATACAAATAATATGATAATATTATCAATGAAAAACTATTAACTCTCCTTTTGTAGTGTGGTGACTAAAACCGGGAGTAAGGATATTATTCGAACATGTCTCCGACGGAATAGCATCTAATACATATCAAATCCTTTTTTGGTCTGATTGAAGAAGGCTGTTAATGTCTTCTATGACAGCAGTCCTTGGAATAAAATATTACTCGCCTTTTGAATAATAGCGACAGACACGTCTTACTCATTGCTAATTCCATACATTTGCCGATTGTTAGAAAATATATCATTACGTTATGTGATAGCACGTAGCAATTTAATCTATTGCTTTGTAAAAAATGTATTTATATTTGATGATTTTCACACATTATTGTATTGTTTGAATCTTTTTGGTGTTATGACGCAAGTGTTGACGTGGTAAGGTTCGTCAATTTGCTATTAAATACATTACAATGTAGGCATTATCTATTATAAATCGGCCTCTTGACCACACACGAAGACTTCATTGACGTCCATCAAATTACGCTAGCGTAAATTATCTAAAAAATCAATGTCCAGTCACGCACCGACTCCTACGCGGTAACTGAAGGCACCGAAAATACTTTACATTTTCTTATTTAAAAATAACTTGTTTTTCAATAAACAATGCGATCATCATCTATAAGATTGATCTAGATTAATTGAATTGTTTACTATCTATATCGAAATGCCTAAATTTAATTCACACATACTAAAGTTATTAAATAGGATTTAAAATGTTTACTAAATGTAAATCAAAGAGACCTTTTGTAGGCATTTTATGATTCGTGTTGTTGTCACAAAAAATGAAATTAAAATCATACTTTTGTTGAATAAAAAAAAACTGAATGTAATGGGATTTTAAATAGTGTTTTTGTCAATGCGTTTACAGTAATGAGAAAAAATTACATGATTTTTTTTTTGTTATCCATCTTTATTTATCAATTATGGACTTTACTTACAATATAATATTAGACTCAGTTTAATTTTTATTAGATTTATTTGATTTTACTATACCGTTGGAACATTTCAGTAAAAAAATACCTACATACTTACTGTACGTTAAAAACAGATTTTTCAAAAGAAATTTCATTCTAAATTTAAAATATTTTTTAATTACGGTTTATGACTTCTTAAATTACGTATGAATAGTTGATTACGATCATTCATCGTAGGATCTTCGAAATGTATACATGAGAAAATGAGTATATTCAATTGAAAGCCATAAATATGTAATTTCTTTTTACTTTAAATTTTAAAATCATCGTAAAATATTTGTTAATGAAAGTAATTAGTGTCGACAATGTATCGTATGCGTTCAACGGAAAACGTACATTACAAAATTTATTCCAGATAACTCGTGACATAAATTTAGTATCGCCTTGTACAGTTCATAGAACTTAAATTGTTTGTTTATTTGTGTGTTCACAGATATACACTAGACGGGGACGAATATGAGCAATGTAGAAAGTCATTATGTTATCGTGGAGAAATGCGTTCACGAAGTTGTCTGATGAACGCTTCGAAACGTTAAGCACTTCTGCGAGATACGTCTTATCTACCCTCATTGTTATACGTGGACAGTTGATGTTTATTGATTAAAATTCTTGAACTTTGCACGTAAACATATCACCGGTTATCTTAATGGCTTCCTTAAAATAAGTAACAATTTTTCACCTCTTTCTCAGTTGGTTTTATGGTCAATAGTATACTGACATTAATATTAAATGTGAATGCCTTTCTTATATATTAGAAACATGTAACACTGTCGGAGTAACAAATTATAAACGACACAGGAAAAGTCAGATTCAATAAACTTTATTGTTATTTTACATCTTACGTTTACAATCACTTAAGTTTGTATTATGTTAGGATTTATTGTTAACATTTAAAAGGATTTTGCAGTTCGTAAAGGTAATGCTATTATTGAATTAACGATAAATCGGTCGGTTATGTAAAGGATATTACTAACTTGTACAATACTCACAATCTTATGAGACATACATTTAATTGGTTCTTAGGGAGGTGCTTACTGTACTATGTACCTTTATGAAGTATATTTTATTTAAGTATCGCACTCGTCCATCTGCGGAGAACGGGGCTATCCGGGAGAAATTCGATTTATCGCCGGGTACGCACAACGCGGCCTGTTGTAAGGTTCCGCCTCTTTAGAGCCTGGACTTGTCAGGGCTATCGCAAGCGTTATCATTCGATTCTAACGAACTAGTTTGCCCACTGATGTATTGATAAATAGGTGTAATTGTAAACCTATGTCGTGATCTCGGTTTGATGTTTATAGCGCTGCTTACTCATAAACAAGCGATTGTTCAGTAAACGGTGCTTGCGATAGAAAATAAAATAACTATAAAATTTTACGGCTGACAACTTTCACTATAGCATTGACAAATAACAGCAAATTGTACAAACGTTATTGTGAGAGTTTAATTTCTTATCTGTGCTGTTATTTTATATTGATTACAGTTTTTTTCATGTTAAATTTAAAAAGTAGAATGTTTATTATCGTAAAAAGTTATTTGAATCGTACTACGCTAATTAACATTAACGGTTCGCAACCCTATAGCGTTAGTGTGCAAATTAGTATAGGAGAATGAGTACATGAAGTGTCGGATTGCAAGCGTCGGACGGACGAGGGCCTTGGCCAGCCCCCGACAGCAAGCGATTATTTATGATCTTCCTTACTTTCGCATTGTATCCTACTTAAGGTATCGATATGTAGCCGTTATGATTCAATCGTCGGTGAGAATATAACGAGTACTAAGACAGCGAATGAATTAATACTTATGGAAGTACTGATGTCAATCATTCCTGTAAGTGATTTAAACGTTCATTCATCTGTCGTTCTCACGCGCGAACTTTTGAAAATGGAATGGAGGATTGATGTGAGTTAATAAATTAATAGACGTTTTATCAAACAAAATGGAAAGGTGACTAGCGGTTTAAAATCGATATTTTATATAAAATATTACAGCACGCCAGCACATGTATAATGTATATTTAATTTGTCAAACTTTAGAATTTCTACAATATTTACATTCACTTTATGTTTAAAATTATGAATCCTCACACTTTCATCATAGATTAAGTAAAAGTTTATAGGATACTTAAATTGCACGTAGAAAAGTAGAAATTGTGGAACTGTCCCTCTAGTAGCATTTTGATTTCAGTATTACAGTCTGTATGTAATATTTATTAACAAGTTTTATAAAATTTTGGTGTTTATGTCATTAATATTTAAAAAATTAAAATGTTTTAATAAAATATACCCAAAAATGCGTTTTAAGAAGTATAGAGAATGGTTTATACGGTACCACATCTGTACGAGTAGGTATATTTTGAAGAAATTACCATCATCATGAAACATACTTAATTTTTTCATTTATGAACCTTGTATACTTATAAATTACAACATTGAAGTAGGCTATTTAATAAAGTAGTGTGCCGATGGCAACTAAGACTAAGTATAAACTCCTAAAACAAGTATGGAAATAGCCTAGGGATCTACCGCATCAGTGAAATGGAAATTAGTAGCAAGTTTTGGTATTATTGAATATAATGAATATTATTTTAGGATCACCTAATCTAGTGTTTCATATATATATTCAAGGCAATAAAATAAAAAATATATATATTATTTTAAAACATCGCTGATTTACATTTTATATTGGGGGAATCTCAATTTTGTAGTTTCGTAAACACAAAATTACTAAAATTAGTACTGTAAACATTAGCCACTTTAAAAATATACAAAACTGAAACTACAAACTGATTTATTTAAAAAAAGTATATATCCATAATAAAGTAACGTACTTGTAATTATACTTCAGATAAAAGTATCTATATTTATTTTTTAGTTGTGCAGTTCCTGTTGGAAATCGAAATAATAACTTCGGAAAGGTGTAAAAGCGAAATAACAACATTTAGTAACATGTTAGAACCTACAATTGTAATTAATATTAAGAAACTATCCACTATCAGATTTCACTCAATATTCAAGTTTATATCAATATGTGAAATCGTAAATACTTGACGATGTCATAGAATAAGTTGAAGCGGTATTTAGGTGCATATAGATTTAGTTACATCTTATCTTCTATATATATAAAAATGGATTGCTGTTCCTTAGTCTCGTTAAAACTCGAGAACAGCTGAACGGATTTATCTTATCTTAGTCTTGAAATGTTTGTGGAGGTTCAGGAAAGGTATAAAAGCTGAAAAAAATTGAGTCATTACTGGGAAAACCATAAAAACAGCCCTTTTCTATTTCCCATACAAACGTTTTTTCGACATTAGATTTGACAACTAACTAATATGTCAATCATTCTGTCGCACTTCAAAACACGGAGATTTATGGCTTACAGGTAAACTCCAAAAATATAAATAAAAAAAACGTAATAGATATTTCTTGATTATAGGGCGATACGAAGTTCGCCAGGTCTTCTAGTAATATATAAAATTCTCGTATAGCGGTGTTAGACAGAGAACTTTTCCAAAACGGCTCTACCGATTTTGATGAAATTTTGTGAGCACATTGAGTAGGTCTGAGAATCGGCCAACATCTATTTTTCATATCCCTAAGTCATGAAGCTTGTTCACCCTTAAATTTTTTTTCGGACGAAATAATTGTTTCTATTTTTTTTATAATGTAGCATTAAAAATATATACAACTTCTATTTTTTATATGGCAAAACAACGTTTGCCGGGTCAGCTAGTTACACATAAAAAACGACCACAAATATAATATTTATTTAAACGTTATTATATTTCGTTGCCGATCATACTTTTTTTTTCAAATTTTTGAGACACCTAAGTACGTGAAATATAAAAGTTTTACCAAAATGTATATTACGTAGGTATATTTATGTTTTGAACATCTACCCTTCTGGATACATTTTGTCGATGAAGCATATTAGTTTTTTATTGATACTGAATTTTAACTGAGTTTAAAATTAAGATGTCTTTTAACAACTTTTTCAACTGAAGAGAAAGGGGTTTGACTTCAAGAACTGTCTGTAGCATTGTACTCGTAGCTTCTAAACCAATCGATCTATTTTGATGCGTTTTCTTCATTTAAAAACCTGATAAAATGCTTTGGTTCTTAGCTATATAACGTTTATATCGGTCTGGTAGTGTACGTATGACTTAATTGTGTATCAATCCCTTTCCAAACTAATGTAACGCAGTTTTGGCTTTTTATTTGGCTTTTGTATAATTATTTTTTTATTTCGTTCTTTTTTAAATGTTTTTTTATTATTTTCGATCCCATTAATTTATTTATTATTATTCAGATGAAAAGAAGAAAAAGCAATTTATTAAATTATTTTAATTTTGATTCAAAAGAGAAAAAGCAATAAATTTAATTGTCTGCCTTTGAAATTAATTTCGTATCGATTGGAGCCCTGCGTCCAAATTGAATTTGTACTTCAGAGTAGACATAGGCACTAATATATTTCTGATATTGGAAAATAAACGTCGTAATAATTTATTTAAAAAAGATTTCTAGACTCTATATATATTTTATTTCAATTTGTCTGAACTGTTCGCGAAGCAAGTATTTTATCTCTACATAATTTCAAAAGTCGCCTCTCAGTTTCACATGTCGTGACTAACAGATAATAAAACAAATATGTAGTATTGCATTAAGACAACGCGAATTATTTATGTCAACACTTTTAATATAAATTATGAAAAATGTCGATTTAGTCTAAATCCTTTCATCCATTTACATCTGGTCAGTTTGAAAGATAAAAAAAAAATTACATACACTTTAAAAGTCAAAATGTGAGCATCCTTTACTTTTCTCTGCAAGTTTTAAAAACTACTCAAATCAGAAGAGTATTTATAACAAAATTGTAAATGCATATTAATGTAGGTACCTAATGTACCATCATCGTAACATTATATTATAAAAAAAATAAATTGAATAGTAATGTTAATAATGACTTATAATTTTCATCCATTAGCCGTAATACTGAGTTCATTAATTCAGTTGTTGGATAAATTGCGATGTAATAATATCGTATGTCTGTAATAACCGGCACTCATCTCCACTTCCATCGACAGGGCACGGTGAATTAGCAAAAAATAATCATCAAACATGCCGACGATATTGACCCCTCGTCTTGCGAGAAGGACATGATATTCCAATGAAATTATTTTTGTAATTACTTTGTACTAAAACAAACACACCTTATACTTGTTTTCAGCTTCGCGAATACTAGTAAATGGATTTTACACTCTTAAATCTTGTAAGCAAACTCTCATTTTTAATAAGACTTAAATAGAAATTGATTTTTATATTTTCTGTATGATCAGGATAGTGCTTTAGATTGTATGATAGGTACGTTTTTGTAGGTCATTCTTAAAATAACCGCAATACGGACATCTGACATAATTAAGACGTCTCGCAAAAAATGTGATCTACAACACAAATCCTGAATGAATAACGATCTTTCATCGTAAGTTCTTTAGATCGTTTACAATTTAGCCATGCGTTTCGTTTGATTTTTTCATTCGAAGCAGGGTTCACTACATAGATATTATATTAATAGTATAAAAAATACTTCCAAACTAATATTCAGAAACTTAAAGCCAACTAAAGCTAGCATTATTAGTGGATAGACAGGGTTTTTATTAAAAATATAAATAACTTATTTAAATTAGTCCTTTAATTTAATATTTTTAATTCTTAATTTATTTTCTTCTTTTTATAAAGAGCATTTATATTACAAAAATTAGTATGTACAGATTTTCTAAAACATTTTTGTTACAGCGAATGTACAAAGATTAAAAGAGTGAAATTTGTTGAGATGCATTAAAGAGCAAAAGGATGACTTCAATCACGTGAAGTGTATACTTTTCTTTGAAGTGTATAACACAAAGCACCATGTTTATTGCTGTAAGTGTATTACGCCAGGCACCTTTCGGAATGTCAGCCTAGACGACTTGGGTACAATAGTTACATATGGTTGTAATGCTCTAGGCGTATGCGTTAACGTTATGCAATGTTTTATGACATTTTTTGTTATACAAGACAATAAATAACAATTTCATGGTCTATTTATCAGCCAATCGTGACAACGACTACCCACATATATACAAATTTGACTAAAATAAGATGTATTACAATAAAGTAAAGGTTTTTGTGCATCGTAACTATTAAATATCTAATTTATTAATTTTCTCTAAATCTTTCCTATACTTGTAACAGTTTTTCTCATCAACATATACAACGGTCTCTCTGGGCTGCAAAAGGACAAAATATAAAAGAAAAAGTACATAACTAATACACATACTGACGAGTGTCACAGTAACTACGAAATGTTTCCACCAACTGTGAAGATTATTATCAATGGTCGCCCATAATGATATGAATACAACGATCTCAACAGTGCACACTATGATCCAAAACACATGCCACACGCGAACGTGGCGGAAACGGATCTTAAACTCCATAAGGCAAAATAAGTATATGAAGGCGAGGAACACATAGAAAGCCCTCTTCACTGTACTCGCCTGTGGGACTATTAAAAATAACAACATGGCCTGATAGTGGCACATAAGAATTATAATCGCTACGAACGGGAAAAAATCTATGAAAGCTGCGATAGAGAGCAAACGCGCTACAAAAAAACTATACCATCCTAAAAAATTTACTAAAGCTGCTGTAGCGTCTTGAGGCTGGAGACCTCGCATGTAGTTGCGTGGTACTCGCCGTGGGACGTCGGGTTCCTCTGGGATAACTTCCCAATGTTTTCTTCTTGGCGGTGCTGATAGCCAAGTGGGGATTGATTCCGCGTTTTCAACTAATTTCTCCGCCCACACAGCGAAGGACCCTGGCCTCGGGGCCATGAACGCTGGCGGCGGAGGGACGTACACATGCTCTACCGTGTATTCAGTGGATCGTCGCGGTGCTATTTTATCTATAATCGATATCGGCTTAACGTATTCATCGTCACTGTCTAGTATCTCGTTACGCGTCTCAGGAGGCGAGTAGTCAGAACTTGTATCGGAATGCGAATTGTAATCGATATTATCGTCATATAATACGGAATTCTTTTCTGAGTTCCTCGGTGAGAAATGTATCAAATCACTTATAATTTCATCCCTGTAATCATTTGTTTTGCGAGTAATTGATGATGAATGTCGTTTTATAACAGAATCAAAAAGAGGTTCGTCTGTAACAGTTTCATTTGTTTTGTTTTCTTTTTCAGTATCAGCGGTTTTATTTAAATTTTCATTTTCTGTCTTAGCATTCCACGGATATTTACGTCCGCACAGTTTTTCTCTTTCAAATCTTCTGTATATCGTAGCAGTACTCGCCATTCGAAGTGATGAAGCAATCATACTCACTGCTTGTAGAGTCACTGTAATCATAAAATATGTATTATAAAATGCTTTTTATAAATTAAAAGTTCTATATAGCTTGAGACCTTTCATGTCTGAGAAAGTGAGAGTAACCTTGATTGAGTCACTTATTTTATCGATTTTTAATTACTGTGACACAGTATATGGTCCCAGATTATTGAAAAAGACAGAAAAAGCTATACAAAGAGTTCAGAATGCTTGCACTAGGTTTTGTTTTGACGTACCTAAGAGGTCACATATATCTCCTTTTATTAATTGTCACAATATTTTAAACATGAAATCACGTAGGAACCTTCATCTAGCAGTATCATTACATAAAATTGTGCGCAGCAAAAAGCCGAATTACTTATATCAAAAGCTTGACTGGCTAGAGAATAGAACAGACAGGAGCGTCCGAGAAACTGAAAAGCTTAAACTATTAATACCTAAACATAAAACAGCAGGTTTTAAAGGTGCTTTCAAATATGATGCAGCAAAAATTTGGAATAACCTACCACCTCCCCTACGTGATTGTCATTTCTCAATTGTAACTTTAAAAAAACACCTTAAAGAATATTACCTACGTCTACAAGTAGAAGCACCTACGTAAGAAAAACAACTTTATAAATGTATATAATGTACTAATTATTTTATTTAATCATAGTTTCAATTGTCCTAGTCATGATGTACACATAAAATTTATGGTTGTTATGATGCGAAGATGTGCGTGTATTAAGTTTTTGTCGTTTTTTTAATGTTTGTTTTTAAAATTTAGTTGTAAGCTGGAGAAATCGTTTGTTTACTTTTTGTTTGTTTATTTTTTGTGTTCTATAATAATATTAGTTCTTTTTTTTTGTATTACTTTAATGTGTTACGGAACGGTGCGGCGCTTTTAACTACGTCGACATAATGTGGAAGGAGCAAGCTGAAAATCAGCGCTGGGCATAGCACAGCACATAGCTGAGCTTGTAACCAATTGCGATATGATCGTCAATGAAAACGAGTGGTAAATTAAGAAAAAGAAATTGTTTGCCAGTATGAATAATTTGTATCTCCTAAAAATATGTATACGACCTATCTGAAGCAATAAAGTTTTTTATTATTATTATTATTATTATTCGAAATAAGTTTATATACCTGTACGATGATGATAAACAAACTATTTATTTTCTTTAAAGCTTAATGATTTTTAATATAAAATCTATTTTAAAGATTTAAAACAAATAATACTGATATATTATATCCCATTCAATTTGTAAATAGTTATGTACATATTTTAATATTGCCGTTAGTTATTGCCTGTTGTAGCGACATCTCTTAGTGCAACAACACAACTTGTAAAATTATAGAACCCATAAAATGACAAATGAATATTAAAAATATTACTTAAATACTTTTTATTTATACTTTATTGCTTCTTTTATAACATAATTTTTCTATATCTCACAGTTTTGAACTAATGGTCAGTAAAAACTAAAATGGATAATAAGTAAATTTAAACATTTTTATTTCCATTTAAGTAAAAGGCAGCTTATAGTTAAGAATATTTTTAGGTTTTAACTATTCCCGAAGATCCTTAAAGTTATTTGGTATAACAGTTGTAGCAAAACACGTGATAAGGAAAACACATCAAAAAATAATTTCGATACAGTTATTGAACATAAATTATTCGGTTCTCTAAACCTAATTCCGAAAATTAGCGTGGACAGAGTCACGGACGAAATTAAGAATTGTATATTACGCATGATTTGAGAATTTATATATATCTACATAACAAAAACCCTTTTTACTAATGTGACCTTACGGCTGTTTCCACAGAAAGCAGCCGCGACTATGGACCTTCGCTTAAAATGCCTTTTGAAAACAAAGGAATGTGTGTATTTTGTTGTGGCCACATTTAATTCATTCATCCGTCTAACACTAGAGAACGCTAGACGTTGCTTGACTCGTATGACCGTCATAAGTCCTACAGGTCATTGGGTTCTTGAGACTTAATTAAATTAAGAATTAGATAGAAAACTCAAGCTCTTAATTCCATTGAGACTTTTAATTTTCGGTAAGAAAATTAATATACTTATTCTCATACTTCTATCATATTTCGGATCAGCATAGTTCGCCATCATATCCAAAATGTTTACAACGACGTAAGGCGCTGAATGTATGAAAGCTTGCAGGAACAAGTATAGCTCGACCGAGGATGGTGTACGAGCTTTGGAGAGGGCTTCCTTTGTTCTGTCTTCATCGTTTGCGCGAGCGGCGTACACCGCTTCTATCCACCAAAATATTAGAAAACAGTATCTGAAACACAAAGACTAACTATAGAATTATATAAGAAACAATTCGATTCCAAAAGTTGTATTATTCATAAAAAATATTGATAACCTGCCACAAACAGATATAGGAAATAGTACAGTCTTCAAAATTTCTTCGAATATCCATCTGACGTCATCATTGTTAATCGTAACTGAAAAAGCTGATTCCTCGGTCTGTAGGCCAGGTGGCGGTGATGCTAACGTAAATATTAACGAGAGCAGTGCTGGCAATATCATTAGTATTAGATACAATATGCCAAGTCTAGAAAGAACAAAACAATTTTTATTATTCGAGATTATACATACAGACCTATAATAGTTTACTGAATCTATCCGTAAATTACGTATTCACTTTTTCTCCTAGCAAATTCTAATATTTTCTTTGCTTCTAGGTACGAGAACGGAATAATTCCGTTTTTAGTGTTTTACGAATATCAAATGTTAAAACTTAATAATGTAGGTATCTTATACATTATAACTAATAATAGGTATTCATAACTATGATAATTCATTTATAATTATGTTTTAATATTATAAAAATATTTTTTTGTTTTAAACTGTCTATTTATGGTCTCTTTTTTCATTAAACTAAAACTATACTCACGCTTTATATCCATTATTTATATGTTCGTAAATAAGTGCTAAATCATAACAAATAACAGTCAAATAAATTGTTAGTCCGCCACAAGATGGTAGCACACGATGCAACAGCAATGCCTGCCAGGCCGGTAACTTCCACCCCAGCACTTCCCCAGATATATCATTGTCTAAGTCACACACCGCCATGTTTATATTTTTGTTTTCGTGATCACATATTATTTAAACAATGGATTTCCTGTTTATATAGTATAAAGTAACGTACACTCACAAACAGTAAGCTCACCCTCAATTCATTAATTTGACGTAAACGAGAAAATAAAATCCCGATAAAATATAAAGTTATGTATTGTTAAAATTTATATTTGCGACACAAATGAGAATTATAAGTTTAAATTAAATGGCGAGCTGCCCACGCCTATTGATAATACTGATTAGATAAAATCGTTGATTCAACGATAACTGCTGTCCTGTTTCATGGTTTTATTGTGTATTTTTGCAGATAACACTATATTCTTTATGAAACCACCATATTACCAAACAAAGTAGTTATCAACCTTGAAATTTTATTTTTAAATCTTATCTATTGGATCTTCATAAACCAAATATCCTCCTTTTTTTGGGTCTGGTTTAATTAATTATTTTTCCTCACAATGAGAGCGTTTATATGAAAAAAAACAACAGATATTTTATCTTAAATATCAACGTAATGAGTTGCATAGTGGAAATACATATTTTTCAACTTTTTGTAGGCTATGTGTTCATAATATATTTAAATTACACCGCCCCTATCCCCTGCGATGTAGTTATGAGTTTAATCTCCAGAAGAAATTGGTATACTTGAAAGTATGAAATGTTATAATTAATCATATTTTACACAAATATAACTTTAATTTGTTAAAAAATATTTTATAAATAGTATTTTGCTATCAAATTTATATTTTATTTGTCGCACTTTTGCCTTAAGATCGAAAACATACATTTGTTAAATAAAAAATAATAATTTTTTATTCGTAAGGTTTTACACATCGATTAGTTGGCACAATCGATATTGGACTGTCAACTTCGTATACTGACAGTCAGTAAAAAAATTGTCATATTTGATTTTTGACATCTGCTTCCTTAACCTTTTTATATATTTCTGTTTATTGTTATTTAAATCAATGTTAGATAAGTATAAAATCAAATATGTTTAAGAATATTCTTTCTTCTACTTATAATACAATTAGAAAAAATACAAAACTAGCACCTATTCTAATACAAAGCCAAAATGTAAATAGAAGACACCTTTATTGTGGTATTTGTTTACAAAATCCCAGAAATTCTAAATCCAATAATCAACCATCACCTGCGATATCTACTAAATATGAAGTTATAACAGAAGCAAACTCATTAGTTATCGAAAACACTGCAGAGGAAATTTATGGAGAAATGAAATATCCATTAATTAGTGATGAATTTGATGGTATTAATTTAGAAAGTAGGTATATTAGGTATAATTTTGAACACATCTCAGATGTCAGTTAGTTATTAGGATGTTTGACTTATATTTTTTAGGAGGTACAAATGGCGTGTATGAGATTGAAGACTTAGTGGAATTATTACAAAGAGAAAATTCTAAAGACATATTTGTGGCAACTGTACCCGAAGATATACATTTTGTACAGCACATTTGTGTAGTAAGTGCCAGAAGCAAAAGGCATATATTAGCACTTGCTGAATTTATAAGAAAGGTGTATAAAAAGAAATGTTTTAAAAGTGATCCTATACCACGCATTGAAGGAAAAGATTCTGATGAATGGGTAGCCTTGGATTTAGGTAAATTAACTGTTTTGCATATTACCATTTAATCTACACATATCTTTTGATGTCATATAAATATTAACGTAAACGGCATTATTTGTGAATGCATTATTAACAAAATGTGTTCACAATCAAGTAGAAATTTGCATTTCAAATGTTTTTGTTAAACTACTTGTCAATGTTTTCTAGGAAATCTGTCCATATACAAACTAAAGACTGTTACCTTGTCATAGATTAATCTTGATTGAGTGATCTATTTTCAGTTTCACTATATTTTTTTAGGAATTAACTTTATGTATTAGATTGTTGTTTAATTCAAAATATTTTATTCCAGGCAATATAGCTTTGCATATATTTTCTGAGAAGACTAGGAAGATATATGATCTGGAGACATTGTGGTCGGTCGGAGCTGAGTATGACGAAAACATCACAAAGAGTAGTGAAGTTGTTGATTTACTAGAAAATTATAGTTCATATCTAAAAGATCTTAAACCTTTGTCTTAAGTTTCCAAGTTGTTAGAAATATAATTACTATATTTAGTTAATAAAAGTATAAAAAATAAATGCTTATTATTAATCCTATATTATGTTAATGATGGTCAGTCATATTTTCATTCTCGGGTAAACTATATCTTAAACTGAACATTAAATGCAATTAAAAGTCTCATATAAAATGTTTATTTTACTTAATTACAATTATGATACATAAAAGTATGGACTGCATAACTTAATCACAAATGTTAATTGCTTTAAAGTTTAAATAGTACAACTTAATCAATTCCCATTTTATTGTATAATGGTATATAAATATTTATTTTCTATTGAAATAATATATCTTGATTGTATAATGTAACAAATTCTAACTAATGATGTTACATATTCCATTTGATTACAAAATAATTTGGCATAATTTAATATATAACTACCTGGAATTCTAAATGCAATAAAAATATAAACGCTAGAAACATATTAACATTCATACCACAATCACAAGATCCTTAATTCAGTCAATTTCACATTCTAATAAATAGCCTAAGTTAGCATGAAGCAGTGTCAGTTTTGAAGCATTTTATTTGTGCTTCTAACTTTGAAAAAATTAACAATTAATATGGAAGCCAATATCAAAGAATGAATGTAAGAATGACAGTTAAGTAACAAATAAGTGATTATTGGTATAATACAAAATATATTGGACCTCATTTTGTAAGTCTTTCATTTTAAAAACTATTATTACTATAAAACACATAAGGCTGACATTATCAGTATTCTAGCAAGACTTTCTGTTTTTGTGCACTTCCATTTATAAAAAACATAATTATTGTTAAAACAATTATTAATCATATTATAAAAAAATTATTGACAATACCATTGGTATTAATTAATAGATTCCAAATTGTATATTTGGCAGTTTGCATCACATTCATTGTAAATTATTATCCATTAATACTGCACCAAAATTAAAATATATTTCACAATTAGGTGCAAACTTGCTTACATTATTATATGGAATTGTTTGATCAATTCTGATGTAGAAAGATCTTTCTTCCATAGTTTAATTTAAGATAAAATGGCCACACTACGTCTTACTCCAGCACCTGAATTGACATTATCTAAGCTTGACCACTTTTTGATACCATTCTTAACTTCAGCTGATATTTTATCCTCCATAACTCTCGACATTGCTTCCAATTTCTGTGCCCTCTCTTTGCTCAACGGCTCACTGGGGAAAGCTAAATCATTTGCCTCTGCCAGTGTACGTAAATCAAAATAATATTTAGCGTACACACTTGATGGAACATTAATATTAAACTGTAGCATTTCTAAAAACTGTCTCTCTAACTCATTCATATCTTCTACGGTGATATCTTTCAATATTTGGCAGTAATCTACGTTCCACACAGCTTGATCATCCCAAACCTTGCTAGCGAGCAGTATTGCTCCTAATACAATTCTTTTCCAATTAGATGGTGCAATGTCTAGATCGGCACATATAAGAAGTCTCTCCAAGTAAACTAATGTAATTATAGCACACTCTGCTGTTAACTGAGCAGCATTAAATAGTGTTCTGACAAATTTATAAATCTGTTTGTGTTCTGGATTATACTTGTCATAATCATCACTTACACCTTCTTTACTTAATGGATGCATTTTCTCATCAAATATATCGAGTCTGCGCTCGGATGTTCTATTTTTTATGTGATAGTATATTGCTAAAGCGACACATTTAACAGTGTTCTTTAGATTAGGTTGTGACACAGTACTATCATCTAAATATATAGTAGAACATGAACTACTTTTTTTCATTTTATTTTCAGCGATTTGGTGCTGGCTTCGCTTTCTCGTGATGCCGTTCTCGATTGAAGCTTTAGATCTTTCCATAAAAATGGTACCAGCAATTGGATCTTGTGACGGATCAATGTCTCCATCGTCGGGTTCTCTTTCACTTATATGTTGGATATTATTAGAACTCACTTCACCTTCTGGAAGGTAGTCTTCTAGTTTAACGATGTCTTTTCGGATTGGTGAAGGACTTCGGTAACAACAGCAACTGCTCTGGTTACCCATGATTGAATTAGCGACGTACGTTAAAGATAATAACTCATTATCATTCTTCAAGAACGTCTTTAGTCACACATAAATAGTGCCGCACACCTAGTACGACTTACAAACCCATAGTAACTGTAACAAAAGGAAAAAGAGAAATCACAATAAAATAAAGTATTAAACATGTAGGTTAAATCAAAAACTAAGGAATATACCTTTATATTAATGATCACATTACTAAAGATATTAATATTATATTATATTAAACATTTACATTGTACATCGGAGCGGAATTCATTTTCTACCTTGACAGTTCACAGAAGCTGACTATCTTGTCTAGAAGTTGCTCGTGTTATAGATAATAAATAGGATACTAATATTTGTTGATAGAGAATAATTTTTAAAAGTTTCATTTATCTAAAAAAAAATATAAAAAAATTAATAGTGACTTGTGTTTAATATTTTTAACCAACTTAATATAATAAAATGAATTAAAGCTTATGAAAACTACATTAAAGTGATACAGGTAAAAGACTAAGTTTAAAATTAAATATATATAAAACTATCTTAATGTTTTAATTCGGCACATTAATTGTAAATAAAGAATATTTTGTATTAAAGGGTTTAAAAAAAAGTTTTGTTAATCGGTTTTTGAATTGTTCAGTAAACAAGACACCACTAAATCTCTTTAATTGAATTCAATATGGCGGAATGGTTAGCTTGCTTTTCTAGTAACAACGCTTAAATAAGGTTGTAAATAGAAGTAATTGCATATTATTACGAACCAGTTAGTGAGATATTTTGAGTTCAACCATTTATTTGTTTTGACTATCTTTACAAGAGTTGGAAAGTTTTAGATAGCCTAAATATAACAATGCGTCGTAAAAGTGATCGCACCGCTACTAAGAAGACAAAACCTTCGCCGGAAAAAAAAGAAAAAAGTGGAAAAAGTTAAACGACCTAGAACACGGCGTAGAAAGCAGTCAACAACATCTGAAAGTGAATCTGCTGAGGAGCCCGCTCAAACAGTACAAAAAGTAGAGGTTGTAGAGTCGCCAAAAGAACTCCCTCCAAAATCTGTAAAAGAGGATAGTCCTGAAGAATCCCAAGAGCAGGTTTGGCATGTTAAGGCTACCGAAACTTCGGGTGATGTTGGTGAAATAAAAAAGTTGAAAATATGTCTTGCTCGTCCTTCGTCCACTCCAGAAAGAGTGGATAGGTCACCAAGAAGTAAAAGGAAGCATTCTCGGGCCACGAGTTCCAGTGATACTCCAAGTGTTGAGAGTGAAGATAAAAAAAAGTCGAAACATCGTTCCAGACGAGGCGCAGCCGAGGCAAAAGATATAACTTCAGACAAAAACCAAGACAGTCAAGGTGATGAAGCAGAAGTTGAAGCGCCACTTGTAGTTCCAACAGTATCAGAGTCTTCAGCAGTTTGTAAGGAGTCAATGAGTGTCGAAATTATTGTTGATGAAACTCCTATGTCAACGACCAATGAGGATGAAAAAGTTGAGACAACAATTTCAGAAACTGTTACTCAAAACGAACCTAAAGATATTGAGACATCAAAACTGGATGTACCGGTTAAGTCATCTGATGCTGATACAACAGTGCTATCACCTAAACCACAGGTAGATAATGACAATGTGGAAAAAGAAATATCTGGAATTGATGAAAAGCGTTTACCTGAAGAGAAAAGCAGTTCTATTGATGAAGACGTTAAAGAAACACCTTCAAAAGAAGAGGTTTCTGAAATAGGAAAAGTATGTGAGAGTGAAGAGAATGTTACACATGAGAAGGAAAAGGAAATGGATAGTGAAGAACCTATTGTATCGTCTGAAGTTGAAACGGAAAAGGTTGAGGAGGTGGAAGAAAATACTAAAGAAGATAAAAGCCCTTCTGAAGAGAAAATATTAAAAGAACAAACACCAAACGATTTAAAAGAAGAGGCAAAATCTGTATCTCCAAAAAAGATTGATAGTCCTGTAAGGAAACGCAGTTTGTCTACTGAGAAATCTGAAATTTTGGAATTGCATGCAGAGGAAAGTCGGTGTGATTCAACAGAAATGTGTTTGAATGAAGCTCAGGAAAATGAGTCACAAGACAATCGGCTAAAAGAGGTTAATGATGTGGTATCGAGTGAGGTAAGTATTAATGAAACTTCAACTGAAATTTCAGAGAACACCACTTCTATCAAGGATGCTGTAAGTACTAATGAACATAATGTTGTAGAGAGCTCTAAAAAAGTAGAAACTATAAAGCAATCAGCTGATACTGCAGTTGATAATTCTCATGAAAAAGCTGATATGGATGCCGAAGTTGTTACAAATTGTCCTGCGGCAGCCGCAACTAGTGAGCCATCGAACACGGTCAGCCATGACATTCACAATGGACAGGCTACACCATCAGTAACAAGTCGGAAAAGACGGTGGGGATCTCGTCCAAATAGACTAACAACTCAGAAGTCTATCACCATTTCTACTGATATTCTTAAAGAAATTATACCCGATGTGAAGCCAACGGAGTTTGACGAAGTTATCGAAGAAACAAAACATAAAAGAGTGGAAGTATCAGAAAAAGTAGAGAGACCAGTATTACCAAAAATTGTTATTGATAATACGGAAATTGTTGAAAATGCTAAAAAGGATAACAGGGTGGATGAAAGAGACAAAGAAAATGTTAAATCAAGAGACACAAATCTGGCGACATCAAGAAAAATATCCATAGTGAAGGAAAATGACAGTATAATTGCAAGGCCACCGAGCCCACCGAGGCATAAACAGTCAAATATACTATATATAACTAATCTAGTGAGACCCTTCACATTGCTCCAGCTAAAAAATTTGTTACAAAGGACAGGGAGAATAATGGAAAACGGATTTTGGATCGATAGAATAAAATCCAAATGTTTTGTGAAATATGAAAATGAAGAGTGAGTAAACAAAGTTTTATTTATTTAATATTAGTCTAATTAATATAATTTCTATTGACATAAATAACTTTATTCTTCTTATTTCAGCCAAGCCATAGAAACTAGGCATGCCTTGCACGGTGTAACATGGCCTGTGTCGAATCCAAAAACATTACATGTGGACTTCTCAACAGAGGAAGACTTTAATAAGGCTCAAGAGAATGTTGGAACAGAAAATACACAAACTTCAACCATTCCTGGCACGGTGGAAGATTGGCTGAGGGAGCAAGATATGAAGAGGGAAAAGGGAGATGTGGTATGTTGATTTATTACAACTTTAAATGTCAACTATTATCAAAATATATGGATGATTGAAGGTATCTTAAACAACAATGATCAGAAGAGCAAAAAGGTTTTAATTGTCTATTAAAATTTTTGTGTAATTTATTTAAAAACACACTATGAATACTTTATTTTGTATGAGCAGTGTGTCCCAGATTAGACGACGTTTTTTACAGCAGCAGCGTTATCTATATATCTGTCTCTTAGTTAAAAATCACTAATGTTTCTGTCACCCCCCTTCCCATGTACGATATTATGGTTACAAGTTATTATAATATCTTAATTTGACTTATATTCTTTTGTAACTTTATGTCGTATATTTTTTATTAAAGCAAAAACCTTGGGAAAGGAAGGCGGCGATGCGTGAATGGGATATGGGCAAGAATGACAAAGATAAGGAAGTTTCAAGACCGGAGAAGACTGTCCGAGAGGAAAGACCTCTTGAGAAAAGAAGACATCGGACACCAGAAAGAAGTCCTGAACCGGGTTAGTGAATTTATTATTTAGCTAACTAATTAGTAGACTTTACCTTTTGTTAAAATTCTTTCTTGAATTAAATCTTTGAGAATTAAAACCAAACGATATATTATTACAGCAAGGAAATTTAAGAAGAAGGAAGAGGAAGCACCAGCCAAATTATTAGACGATTTGTTTAGAAAAACAAAAACCACACCCTGCATCTATTGGCTGCCACTGTCAGCTGAAACAGTAAGCATCTTATCCAATATAACTTGAAAATTTCGAATGTTCAATGAATTTTTTCGTAAATTATTGGATTGTTGTCTATAATCAATTTATGATTCTAGAATAGTTTACTTTCCCAATTTTACAATCCCAAAACACTCTTAACTTTTTTTATGGCACTTGTATTCTAAAAGGAATTTTATTTCAGATAGCAGTGAAAGAGGAACAAAGGCGGCAGCACATGGCCGAGCATGAGAGACGGTTGCAGGAGCTGCGACGCAACCGCAGACACTAACATGGTCCGTCTAAACACACACACACACACACACACACATATACACATACACACACATCCATAAATACCCACATACACAGGTATATACACACACCCACACATATATACCTGCACACTCAACTCTAAACTTGGCACACTAACACATTCTCATCCATTCCTCACGCCTCATGCCATCATTCCTCATCATTTTGTATTAATGCTTTGTCGTAAAGACATTTCTTTCCAGGTTCTCATTACTGTCCATAAAGACAGTCGAGTCAGTTCAAATTCCAGATAATAATTGCTTAATACTTTATAATGTACTCATTGTAAGACGACCTAGGTTTAATTAAAAGAGATCGAAGAAGATATGTTTATAAGGGATCCCTAGAGCTATCAATTTATATTGTACGAAATGTTATAGAAAAAAGGGAAGTGGGAAGGAAACCCATGATTTAATACGTCGTCGGAGTATCGCAGTCGCTCGATCGTGGCAGACATTTTGGAACTCCGCAGCGGAAAATACGCTTGTTTTTTGACTTAACTCGAGGAATCATCGTGTCGAGTTTCACCAATTTTTGTCCTGCAGCTGAACTATATGTAAACAGCTATGGAACTGAGATGGAGAGTCTTGAACGATAACTGTTTAGAAAATATTAGACGGTGATGGAGCAGCCAAGGAACGCGGGGGAAATTATCAAATGTAAATTAATAAGAGGTGTATATTTGGAAGGACTTAGTGGATTTGAAGTACAGACCTATGTTATAATATAGTGCCCTGAAGCGTGTCAGGTTATAGTATCGATGTTATATTGAATATCAAATAATTGTCACCATGTTATAAACACCATTCATTTGATGTCGAATAAACTTATCCCCATTACAAATTTGGTTTTATTTTTCCCTTTGAACTTAGCACGTTGATTTTATTCTGAATGAGATATAACAATTCTTACAATTTTAATTGATCGATGTAACCAAAACTATTTCCAAAAATTCTCAAGATATTACCACCATTTAATGTATAAAATAATCTCCCACAAAAATATGTTATATAGTTTTTTTATATGTATCTAGTATAGGCTATAATTCCTTAGTTTTTTTTCTATCTTAATGCCCGATAACTGATACATACTTAAGAAATTGTGCTATACCTATGTTGGTAGTCATTTAATTCATATTTTTTGTTAATATCTACAAACATTTGGTCCTTCAGGCTTCAGTATCAAGATATTCGGTAACGGGCAGATGTTAATTAAAGGGCTTAATTAAAATTTGTGAAGGCTTTTTTAGCATCATCTTGTATGTCTACTTCAATGTTTCCGCTGTGGAGATTTTTCAAGTTTTATAGTTTAAACTTTAAAGTTGTTTAATTTGACAATATCAGACACAAGGAAAGATGTTGATATTTGCTTTTGTTGCTTTTTAAATTCTCAATGTTTTTATCATTTATCGGGGTTTTTCCGTAGATTTATGTAAAATTAAAAAAAAATCATAAAATATTTTTTACTATATACATGTTTATAGTAGATAATTCTTAAGGTACCTACGATCAATTCAATTCATATTCGTATTTACTTATCAGTGATATTTAGTGTTTTATCTTGTGGATAAGAATTACTCTGATATGGGATGTTAGGTCAGTTGGGTTGGCGGATTCCTACCGTCAACCAATGAATATAGAAATAGTTATATAATCCAATAATGGTAAGTGCTCAGCCATTTAAAGGTAGGTACATATTTTATTATTTATAAAATGTCAGAGATCTAAATAATCGAACGTATGTAATTATTTTAATAAATACTTATTTACATTCATTAAAATTTTCCTAATTCTTGGGAAGTTTGAATAAATCTTAGAAGTAATTGCAGAAATCGTGACATATTTAAAAAAAATTAAGTGAGTTATACAGCACAATTGTCTTTTGCGTTAATTGTGTAACTGGTATAGGTACAGTCTGCCCTTAAATACTACAAATTTATTATTAAAAACGATTCTGAACTTATTGCTTTAATTGTCTTAACGTTTCATTAGGGCACGTGTCCATATTTTAGTCCAATTTAATCATATTTTGATAGGATCTGTTTTGCCTAAATATCACGCATCTACTTGCTTGTAAAATGATAAGAAATTCAATAAAAAGGATTATGGTAATTAATTGTTTTGGTATTCAGACATTTATCTTTAGGTATTATTAATGACATGTCTATAAAAATGTTGGAAGCTGTCATGGGTTCATAACGTAAAAAATGGTATTATTTATGTACAAAGTTTCGTACCCAACATTTGAGGACGAAATCAATCTTATATCAAAAGTTTTGTACGCTCTGGAAGAAATTATTCCAATAATATTTTTATACTGCACATTGTAATAATTAACTTTATATCGTAGGAAACATATTGCATTAAGTACTATCAATGTTTTTATGAAATCTTTGAACTACTAGGATTAAATAATAATGTAGTAGTTAAGTGCCAATTCGTTAAATTTGTATTTACATGTAGATGCAAACTTGGTTGGTATTCGCGTGTGTGCTGGGAGCAGCTATTGGCCAAGAGCCTTTTACATTGGAGGAATTCGTAAGAGGCCGCTTCAGTCAACGTGGATTCAACGGCACCTGGATATCCGGTAATTCAATTAACTAACGAAATTTTATATAATGAATTGTGATATATTTAGAGCAACCAAATGATATACATATATATTTTTTTATAAACCAGTTTTATGTAGTATGATATGCCTATCGTTCTTTTTTTGGTATATTCCAGACAATGAGTTTACTTACACGATATCCGGTGAACCTGGAATCTACATGTACAATGCTGAAACACGCAACTCAACTGTACTCGTTTCTGGGGAATTATTGGTACACTAAGCTACTATCAATTGTTAGATTAGCATACTTATTAAGCTAAAACTTTGCTTAGAAATATTCTAGTAAATAATATTTTTTGTTACTTTGTAATCCTTCCTTGTATTGAAAGTAAAAACTATTTTGAGATTTGATTTGTTCAGCTACCTATGAATAACTTATATAGATGGACTTATTAGATATTAAAGATTTTAGATGCTATTTTTATTATTATATTTCAAATAATATTTTAACATTTGCAGGGTTTTCTAAACACAAGCAGGCCTATTCTTTCAGCGGATAGGCGATTTATATTGGCACCAAGTGAAGTCCAGCAGGTAGGAAATAGAAAGAAACACTAGAAATTACATTTATTATTATATAATGTACATACTTTTTATAGATATTTATATAATAACAATTTTATTGTGTAAAATATTTAATTTATCTTGACTCATAAATTTATCAAAAATGATTATAGGTTGTAAAACAATGTTAATAAAGATAATGTTACACGTCTATAATCACGATGATATATAATTTTATACTTTGTGACCTATAACACATAATTTTCACCTTAAATTTTTCAGGTTTACAGATATTCAACAACGGCAAAATTTGCCCTTTACGAAATTGCAACTACGTAAGTTGAGTTAAAGTGATCTAGATATTCTTTCACTATTATATACAGTTTAGGAATAGTATTAGGTATTTATTTTTAATACCCATTTATAAACATCTGCATATAGAACTATATTATTGTTTTAGCAATGTGACAAACATAGCCAACCATGCCCGATTGCAGCTCTGCATTTTTGGTAGCGGACACTCGCTAGCTTATGTGTTGGACAATAATGTATATTACTTACCTGAGAACAGTACTTCAGCAATACAACTGACATCAGATGGAATTCCTGGTGTTATTTATAATGGTCACACAGATTGGGTTTATGAAGGTATTATTGTAATCCCGATACTTGATACTTGATATTCCAGCCAAAAAGAAAAAAGCTATATATCATCTATACGTCGGTGGTGTAATTGATTTATATATTTTATAACTCTTTCAGAGGATGTTATGTATACCGGAGTTGCTACCTGGTTTTCCACTCAGGGAACTTACCTCGCTTTTGCCAGCTACAATGACACTTTGGTGGAGACCTATTCTTACTATCACTTCGTGGATAAAAGTGATCCCGATGATGTCTACCCGGAACTAATTGATCTGAAATATCCAAAGGTGAGATCATTAAGTCTAAGACGAAACAAAGAAACTGACAAAGATTGAGAGTCATGCCAATAAAATAATTTCTTTTATTATCATACTAAGGTTGGCCGGACCAATCCAACAGTAAAACTTCGAGTAGTGGACTTGAGAACAGTTGCCACTAATTTGACCTACATCACCCTCGACGCTCCAGAGGAAGTTACCAGTGACCATATTCTGGGTGGAGTAACTTGGACAACAGATACAGAAATAGCTGTTCACTGGCTTAATCGAAGACAAAACTATACGGTCCTTAGAATCTGTAATTTACTGACAAACCGATGCATAGTAAGTCTTCATGTTTTATTTACTCAACTCAAACGTAAAATAATATGCTCATGATTTATTTTAATTAATTTAATGTTTATTCAATTTAGGACGAGAATCGATCACAGTCTAACGGTTGGGTGCCCATTGCTTTACCAAGGTTCAGTGAAAATGGTGATTTTTTTGTGTCAACTAGATGGTCGTTGAGGCAGGCCGACGGAAATATTTGGCAGCATTTGTATTTAAGTGTGAGGGTCAATGATGAAATAATTTCAACTTCCATCACTCCCGGGGCACACACTGTTAACAATTTCATTGGGATGGATGAAGCTAATGTGGCTTAGTAAGTTTCATATTCTTTTATGTAAAACTAGTTTTCCGCCCGCAGCTTCGCCCGCGTGGGGTTCGGTTATATCGCGTTTCCAAGAAAACCTTTCAAAAGTCTGAGATAAAAATTATCCTATGTTTTTTCTCAAGGTCAACTCTATCTCTGTACCAAATTTCATTAAAATCAGTTCAGTGGTTTAGGCGTGAAAGCGTAACAGACAGACAAACAGACAGAGTTACTTTCGCATTTATAAAGTAGCCTAAGTAACAAACATACACACACACAAACTTTCGCAATTATAATATTAGTAAGATAAGACTATTGGTATGTCTGAATTTATTGCGTGTTTGTTTTGGCCTACAGCTATTACACTCGTACGGTCACTAATGCCCCATGGCAGACTCAAGTGCACGTTGCGGGCGCTAGGGTGGGTTGTCTGAGTTGTCAACTCCAGATGCCTGATGGAGGACCCTGTGCTTGGGTCACCTCAACAGCTAGTCATAACGCTAGATATTTATCCATCACCTGCCAGTCACCTGAAGAACCGTCTGCTACTTTCATCGTCAATCCTCTGGTAATATTGATAATTACTTTCATTCCTCTTGATTATATGCAGATAGATCAGATATTAATATAAACAATGTAGGGGAAACTTGAATACTAGTAAGTTTTAGTAGTAGTAGTAATATATATAGTAATATAACTGCCTTATAAAGTTGTTGTTATATTATTTATTCGGCTGTTAGATTTGAGTTTGTACAAAACAAATAATATAGTTTATAGATTTGCTTTTGAATATTTTAATTTTTCCTCAGAATATGTCAGAAAGGTTCATCTGGGAGGATAATCAAATTGTCCGTGAGCGTCTTGTAAACAAAACTAGACCTATTACCCTCAACACGACAGTGCCTTTGGAAAATGGACATCCAGCGCCTGTTAAACTGTTCTTGCCGCCCGGACTCAATATATCCGACACAAGCGTGAAGTACCCCATGGTATTCTACGTGTACTCAGGACCCAATACTAATGTGGTTTTCGATACCTTCACTGTTGGTAAGTACTGTAAAGAAATTTAAAATAAAGCAAGAAAAAGATAATTTGTTACATAATAATTGATTCTTTTTGTATTATTCCGATGTATTCATGACATTTTATTATTCATAGATTGTTACATAATAACACCGAAACACTACGTCTTTTTATCGTAATACCTAACTGTAAAAAATATTTTTTCTGTGGTATAGTCGGTATCGAGCTTGCCCATAATACTTTATCTAATCAAACTTATTTAAGACGAGATATTAAACTGAATACTAACAAACTTTTATTAAAAAAAGCTAAAAATTAAATATTTAACTTACAACCTGAGAAAGTCATGTAAAACAAATGAAGTCTTCAACTTATTTAAGTTCGATACAAGCAAAGTGCAACTCAATAATCTCTTTCTCTGCTACTATTTTAGTGTAGTAGTGTAGTGTAGTGTTTTTAACAAGTGTGACGTCACACCAGGTTACCACTCCTACCTGACAACAAGTCGTAACACTATCTACATGATGGCTGATCGACGTGGGGCTGGACTTCACGGCCAAGACATGCTCTACTCCTTGAACAACGCTCTTGGTACAGTCGAGATCGAAGATCACTTCGTGGTACTGAGGTATTGGTGATGATGATCAATAAATCTTATAATATTCTTTAATTTTTTTAAGGTTTTTTTCCCAGCCTGCTAAGTTCTTTGAGTTATATTTGTTAATTGTAGATTCGTAAAACAATACGAAACATGTTATTGATTTGACAGAAAAAAAAATGTAAGAATATTAATACCACAACAATTCTTTAATATTTTGTTATTTAAAAATACTTTGATGAATTGTTTAATAATTCGTAACCTAAGAGTCAACTAGTCATTATATTAACAGATCTTTTATACCTAGTTAAATCTTTTTAAATAACACCTCAATGTTTAAATGCATCGCGGATTTCTTATACTCTGTAAAAACAAATATCTATCTTTCGCAATAATAACGCAACGGTGCACCATTTATGTCGAGCAGCTTTTTCTTGTGCATAAGATAGTTCACCTACATTCATTTATTTCAATGAGAACTCGTTTGTATGTAGTAGTTTAGTTTTTGATTAATATAATGTATAGGATTTTGTCAGTTACTTAATAATCGGAATGTTAAATGTTCTTTATAGACAAGTTCTGGAGTTATACAAATTCATAGACCCAGAGAGAGTCGCTATTTGGGGCCACAGCTATGGTGGTTACGCGACTTTACTCACCTTGGTTCATGATGACGAGAATATGTTCCAATGTGGAGTCTCAACTGCACCTGTCACCTCCTGGCTTTATTATAGTAAATATGATATACAAATTATATATTTTAATACAATATTACGAAATATTCTTTCGAGAATACATGAATGATCGATTAATGATTTCAATTTTTTAATATAATCTTGACTAATAGTTAGTTTATAATAGAAATAGGTTATGATTTGTATGAAGGATGAAATTGAAAGGGATTTTTTTTTATCACAGATTCTATGTATACCGAGAGGTATATGGGTTCGCCGACGGTTGAAGATAATTTGGCGGGATACCAAGCTGGTGACGTCACTTTGCTAGCTGAGAAACTCCGCGGGAAGAAGCTATACTTGATGCATGGAAACGCTGATGACAATGTACACTATCAGAACGCTGCCAAGTTGATGAGAGCGTTGCAGCAACGCAATATACCTTTTGATCAAATGGTAACAACACTTATACATATTATACGATAAAATACAAATTAAATTTACAAATTATTATTATATATTTTTATTATGTTTTTATATCCAATAATAAATCTAATTGCTTCTTAAAACGACGATCGCAAATGTATTTATTATGCTACATTAATTTAATTATGTAATTTTATCTGCCAATACATTACTACCGAGTTCCAAATTACATACGTCATGTCCCGGAAATCGCAGATTCGAATCCTGCTCGTGACTATGATATTTTGATCGTCACTCATTTGAATTTTAAATAATTTTTTTATCTGAACTTTGCCTAAATGCTATATATATAGAAACATATGAATATCATTAAATTTGTGGTTAATTAATTTATGTATTCCAGTCCTATCCCGATGAAGCCCACAGCTTATCGAACGTCAACATGCACAGATACGGAACAATGAACAAATATTGGGAGCAGTGTATACAAATGCCAGCTGAGAGATCCTAGTGTCAAAATGTATAAATCAATAATTATAATTCAGTCTTCATAGCTATTTAAGAATAAATGCCCCTTAGCGTCCTTGGAGATAAAACGCGGCGCAGTAACTTTTACTTTCACGTGTAATGTACATAATATTTCAAACATTTTATAATAGCGTGCTTGAATAAAATAAGTAAGATTTTGTTTATTTCTTTTATTTTATTAACACTTCTACCTTCTTCATCTACCTGGCAATTTCCCGGCTATAGCCAGGGTCTGCCTCACATGTTGTGAATAGTTAAGGCTAATTGTTTTTTAGGACCGGCCGGCCGCCTGCCTGACATCAACCTCCTTTTGGGAATCAGCATTAATCTGTGATGTCTAAATTTTCTTAGAAAGTACATATGACGCGGAAAAATCACTTTGGTACTTGCCCGGGCCAGGATCAAACCCGCGCTCTCGGCAACGAGAGACGGGCCCTCTAACCATTAGGCCACCACTGACTTTAATACTTCTACCTATTGTAATATAAAGATAAAAATTGGATATCCAATTAAATGTTTCATGAAGAAAAAGGACTTTATAAATTGAGATGAGAAAGCATCTGAATATTTTTAATTATCTAACAACGATGAGAAATATTGTGTCTGTCTTAGAGTTTTCTAGTAAGTCTGATAAAATACAAATACGTAATTGAATCGAACAGTTACAAAAAAATTTTCTTTTATCACATATAGTTCAAAATACCAAAGTAGAACAAAAACCTAAAAAAAATTAACATTTATTTATGAATTGATTGAAAAATTTACAAATTGACCTGAAGGTCAATTTGTAAATTTTTCTGTACTATCACAAAAACAAACATATTTTTAGTTTTAATGGTAATAGTTAATCTCTGGATTAACTTCGTAGGTTTACAATAGAAATAATCATGTTTATTTGTGTTCCATATTTGATAAAAGGATAAAAGATAAACTGGGCACATTGAAACGATCATTGACAATCATTTATGATATTAAAGTAACCGATGTAATAGTTAAAAGCGGAGGTTGGCGCCCGACAAAAGTGAAAGGGAGATGACCGTTCACGATTATACAATAGTGTTATGTTCACCAGAACGAGCGCAAGACTCACAACTTATACTATACCTTTATTTAAAATATACATTCTTTTTCATTCTTAATTAACTGTCATTTTAAAATTATATATTAAACAAAAACATGCACCGTATTTACACTTTCATTATTTTCTCTGTGTCAACATCAATTATAATTGGAACAGTTTTACTTCGCGGCAAATAAAATCTTAGAATATTAATCGTTCCGTCTCACGCTATGTTTACATTCTCTTGAGATATTCCTTTTTCCGTTGATCTTTTAACATATATCTGTGCTAAATGAAAAATAAACACACTTCAACTAAACAATCTTAAAGACAATAGATTGTAAGAAAATGCGTTGTCCATCATATATTTTCAATTAATTGTCATGTTGTTTGTTACAAATAAGAAAAAAATTTCACATAAAGTCTGAAGGAAAAGATATTTCTTATCGATTGTTGGATCGTCCTTCCGCTCTCCGTCTGAAACCTTCCGAAAATGTATTTCGTTCGGAAGTGAACCGCCTCTGGATATAATTTGCTTTTATGTGAAGCGACTGAGCATCGACACAATTTTATAAAGAACAGTTGTTTTTAAAATATTCAACAATTGTTCTATTATATCAAGTGAAGAAAGAGTAATGAAGTAATGCATGAGTGAAGGTGGAAGCAATGAAAAACAAACGAATCTACATACATATTTCTTTTGTTAGAACTACATAGATCAATTACTAGAAACACATGATTTATTGTATTGAGGTAATATTTTGATTTTTGATTATGATCTCTAGTTTATCGTAATATATATTTTTACTTCTACGTTTTCCTGTGATATAATGTTTCAGTTATTCAAAATGAATGACTTGTTTTTAGTTGTTTTTTTATTTAAAGCGTTATTAAACTTCATGTTTTATTTTTATTCGAAAGGAATCAAATAAGTCAATCAAGGTATTCCCCCATTAAACAAAATAGACAGCTTATTTTCGGGTTTATAAGTAAAAATAAACGTAAATACTAATTAGGTATTCATCATTTATTACGAGTTCGAGTACTACAAGTAGGAATATATGTGTCCTTGTTAAAATATAACATTTATAGTACAGGACACAGCTATTTAAAAATCAAACGATAATGTAAATTGAGTATTGTTTATTATAGTTTTGTGAACTCGCGAGTTGTGTAACTGTTAACATAACTGCATAATTTCATGGTGGCTGTAATTCCTAATAAATATATACATACATATGTACATATGTAATGTATAATATACACACATTACAACACGATAAGCTCTAAATTCCTTAAGATACTTTTATTTAAATATAAGCATATTTGTAATATTAAAATTAATGCATATTAAAGATCAGCCAAGGATCGTCGCGCATGGCAGTCTATTGTGGAAGAGGCCAAGACCCACAAAGGGTTGTAGCGCCGAAGAAAGTAAGTAAAGTAAGCATATTAAAGATGAGTATACATTTTTTTATTTATTCGTTCATCTGTTTCCTCCGGCTAAACTCAGAAACGGCTTGTCCGATTTTAAAGGGACTTATCATACTTATATAAAAATTTGGGTTATTTATATTTTATTAACAAATACAAATTTCAGATAAATATTTCATAGAGCAAATTCTGTGGCTAATGAAATTCAATTCTGTGGCAAATGAACTCTAAAAATAACTCATTTAATTGTGATGCTCTTTAATACTGTATTGAATAAATAATAACTAGTTATTGATCATGTTTTTGATTATAATTGTCAGATAAATCATTCGCTCATTGTAATTATCAACTATTTAATAAATGGTCTAGACCTAACAACTTTCTGAAACAAGGAAATAATATGTTGTCTTTAAAAACCCGCCCGTATTTAGATACTCAGAAATAATATGCAATAATTTAAAATAAATATGTAGTGCTATAAAGGCATAACAAAAATAAGAATTTTAGTATTTTGCATATGTACTAAAAATATTTTTTAATACATTACATGGAATGCGATAACATTTTTATTTTATTTCATGGTACTTTAATGAATGGAAACATTAAAATGGACAACCGCCATTTTTATTTCATGCTTATACAAAATTTTCACTCATTGAACTTGATCAATTTTAATTATCTCATATTTTAACTAAAATAGATTAAATAATTATTTCATAACAATAATTTACTTGTTTAAGATTTTTAAACAACTACCTAAATAATGAAGTCGAGAAATAAAGCTCATTCATTTGAATTCAGGGTTTGTAGGTAGGAAATAAATTAGATAAAGGTTACGCGGCCAAGTGTACCCTATATGCAAATGCACCAGATAAAACGAACAAGGTTCCGTTTCAGTTAAAATGACTTGAACCGTTAAGAAATAAATTTTAAAACTCATAAAGAATGGAAAAGATATAACCGTTTTTTTCTAATACTTCATTTAAAAACTTTTTATTAATTTAGCTCGTTTTTACATCCGATCATTTTAAAATAATATAAATATGTACATTGTACATATATAATAAAATTTACTTGGAAATTTAATTATACACTTGCCTTAAAATGTACCTCATACAAATATTTCATTCCTCACATGAGTCTTTTTCAAAAACCAATTATTTTCTTCCATAAATATAAATATATTTTTTATTATGTTCAGGAATATTATAAAACATTTAAGCTTTTCATGAAATTTATTTTTATAAGTGATGAAACCTCTTTCTGCGGGAATGTACACATGAGATTTTTTTTAATTGAGTTCTTTTTCTGGTAGTCATGGTGGCCTTGGCGAATTGCAATTGAGATTATTAGCTGCGATAACTAGATGAAATGCTGCTACGTCATCACACTACGAGTATAACGAGAATATAAAATTTCATTTTCTGAATAGATTCGACATTTATAAAAAGATATATTAATATTAAGTCAGTGGTGGCCTAGTGGTTAGACGGCCCCCCTCTCGTGCCCCAGGGAGCGAGTTCGATCCTGGCAAGTACCAATGTGATTTTTCGAAGTTATGTGTACTTTCTAAGGGTATTTAGACATCACTGGCAGACGGTGAAGGAAAACATCGTGGGGAAACCTGGACTTATAATTTCACAAAATTATAAGTTTGAAATCACCAACTCCTCTTGAGCATGCGTGGTGATTAATGCTCAATCCTTCTCCATGGACCATGTGAGAAGAGGCCTTTGCTCAGTAGTGGGCATTGATAGGCTGAAAAAATAATAATATAATAATATTTACTATAAATTAGGGTGTACACTGTACATACACTTGTACACTGTACACTTTATTAAATTTTATAATGCAAAATAAAATAAGTAATGATTACTTTGATTACGATTATAGGTATAAGTTACGAACTATCATTATAAAGTAATCTTTAAACTTTTAAACCAGGACAAGGTGATCGTATAGAATTATTTTAACAACAAAGTAAATAAAAACATTACGGATCCGCTCGGAATATTTACCTTCTACAATTTTTTTTAGGGAATGCTAAAAATAATCGAGTTGTCCTTAGCGAAATGTAATAAAAAGAAACTCGCTGTATATTTTTTTTCATTTAAAAAAACTACATTAAAAATTTTATCAAAATGGTTTTAGTCACAGTTTACTTAGGCAAATCGCGAGACTAATAAAGAGTATTTTTTTATTAGTTAAATTATATAAAATATAAATCTTAAACTTAAATCACGATATTATGCTTGTGTTTATAATTCTCTGGATTTGTTTCATATTATGACATGAAATTATATCTAAGCACATAATATTATATATGTAGGTATTTTGAATATGCTTGATAAGTGAGTAAACTTTTACGAAAAGAGAAAACAATGAAAAGAAAAGATTAATTTGATGCAACGGTCGTATAATTTAAGGATAATGATATTCACTCTGAATTTTTTTTGTTAATTTACATTTTAATAACAACACTTTAAAAAATATGCGTATTTATCAAATACAAGCAGAGTAATGTTCAGTTTATATGTTTAAGTTTACAATTATTATTGTAAACTTTAAATATTGGCACGGATCAGTGGATTTGTTACTCTTCACTGATAATCATACTTACTACAAAATTGATTTTGATGAAACAAATAAAACGGAATATCTCATATGTAAGAATAACTTATATGTTATTGCTTATCTTGAAATCCTAAGACTCGCTGGAGCATGCCAGTATCTTAGCTCATATTCCTAATTTGGTGTTGCATACTATAGCAGCGTTGTTAAGGAGCTTCGTAATGCGCAAGCGCAACTCCACTTACGCTTTAGACGTACCTTTGGTTTAACTGGGACTTTAACAGGTACAGGTTTTTATTAATAACTTTTCGATCAGAGATGATTTTCTTAGATTGAAGATTCAAATTCGAAATACTGATCTCTGGTGTGTGTTATGAATATAGGTGCTCTAAATCAGCTCCATATAAGAGTTAAGGTTTCAAAAATTTTGTATAGTAATCAATTGTAACATATACAGGGTGACTGGTGAATTACTATCAATATTTAAGGAGCATACTCGGTACATGATTCTCATTCGAATTATGTAAAAAAAAATAGGTACTTAATTTTTGACCAAATTTCCGTATAAATAAATAAAGTGTGTACACGTTCGAAGTGTTCCAAGTGTGGACGCGTGCGGCGGCGTGCTGATACAACATTACGCCGCCGCCGCGTCTGTGTGAGTGTGTGTGTATACCTAATCTGTAGGGTGTTCATACGATGCGTAATTAATTACATAACTTTTGGTTAACTTTACTTAGAAGTTTATTAATATTTATGTTATATTAATTTTTATTTTGTCATATATGATCGTCAAATATCACGTCCTCAAATATCGATAGTAATTCACCAGTCACCCTGTATATGTCAAAAGATTGATATGAAAAAATTATGCAGTCCTTGAATACAATCGTTTGAGTTTATATAAAAATCGGTTCATTTATTACCTTATTTTAAATCCACCTACTGTATTGATGGCTTAAAACTAGCTTTATATGATTAGAATCATTATTATAATGGAATTATAACAAAACCTTATTTGTAATTTCATTTGAACTATGACTTCAAAGAAATATATTTTTATTCAATAGTTATGGATATTAGTGAATTCAGTATATGAATAGTTCAGTATAGTTGTATGTATGAACATGACTTTTGATTGCTTAACGGTATGTTGTGAGCTGTGTACAACTGGATCATTGACCCCGTGTACTATGACAAAAATGTACTCATATTGAAATGCAAATATAAAATTTTATTCCATGAAAAATTATCAATACAATTATGCAAGGATAAGAATATTATTTTAAGTCAAATATCTCTCTAAATAAAATATTTTAAATACATTTTTATCACGTTACATTTGAAATTGAGATTTGATATTAAGGTATAATTTTTAAGTGAATATTTTTGCGTACAAATAAGTATAAAATCTGACTTTCCTGATTCGAACCATTGAAGCATATTGGTGGGTTGCGTAACGCTAAGCGTGTCAAACTCTAGCAAAGTAATTCAAATGACATTGGCCGCCACATCCTATTTTGTTGAATACAATTAGAGCGTAGAAAAACGTCCGCTTCGATTGTATACAAACTGGAGAGTGAGTTGCTGTACATTGAATAACATAAATCCATTTTAATGAACTAATATGTGATCTACACCGTGTCAAAGGAATTATTTATGGTGTGCGCTTATTTAAGTAAATTCTTTTATGGTCATCATATGTTTTTAAAAACAAGTTTCTTCATGGATTCCAGTACTCGACTTGTAAGGATTTAATGCTTTAGTATTCACTTTTGCCTTGACTTTGAGGTTTCGAAACAAGATTTTTGCGAAAATATTGATTGTCATAAAATAAAATTTAATAATATAATTTTAAAATAGGCATTTAAACATATTGTCTGGCCCTGGAATAGAAACGTAAACCACAGCCTTTATCTAGGTTGAACTGAATTCTTTGCATTTGTTAACAATAGTTTAAAACGATTACAATCATAATTAGAAATACGCATTCGTCACTGAGACAAAATATTTATTAGGTAACTATGGTGAACTAAAAATATGGATTATATTTAAAAAAATTGAATACTGTGAGCGTTGTTCCGACAAAATATATCAGTTTAATATTTTTTACTTTCAGATATAAAAATACTTCAAAGTATACATGAAGATTGTTGAGCACAAAAACATAACATTATTATATAACATACCCTTAATAAAAAACGAGTTTTAATTGTAACTTTTGATAAACAAATTATAATATAAATTTGAGAGTAAAGCCGAATAATAATTCAAATGTAGGTATGTACATCGAGTGAGAGCGCTGGCCGCAGGCGCGAGCGCAGTCTGTGTCTGTGCGGCGTGCGACCAACTTGTGTGATGTGATCTCATCTAGTCACTTCAATAGTTGAGGTACTATCCTCTTATACAGTGACGAGCCCATTCATAATAGTAAAATGGTATGTACATTCATTGATTCTATTATAACAGTATTGATATTATTATAAAAAAAAACTTAACTTAATAATAAGATCGAATAGCAGCGAGAACGCCTTAACTAATTTTACAATTAAGATTAATTAGTGCCTATTAAAAACCTCGTTGATAGTTTAAAAACAAGAAACATTTGATAATTCTTTATGGAGTTTATGATTTTATGATTTGTGTTAGTATATCACACGGTTTTTTATTATTTTTTGTTCTTCATAGTAATGTTATATGTAGCTGTATCGAACATGTGTTTCGTTCTGTTTGTTATAATCCATATTGTTTTATTATCTTCAATGAACGTATTTTCCAAATGGTATTCCATGGGTAATTGGAATTCAAGAGATAAAATACGTTAAACATGTATTGTCTTGTATTCAATTGGTTTTATTTCTCTTAATATGAAAAACGTAAAAACTTGGGACAATTAGAAATATTATATATTATTTACACGTTACAAATATAAGTATTATTTTAGAAATAAATTACAACAATGGTTATTATTTCATTTCCAAGTTTTAAATGTCCAAATTTAAAAAAATACATAGGTATATAGTAAATATTATTGTTGATAATGTGACCAGACGAGACCTAGCAGAGTTTGAAATACTTACATATATCTTCCTTCTGTATAAACAAAATTTTAAATATACCTGATTTTGGAAAAATATTAATAGAAAACAGACTTGAAAAATATTTTGATGAACCGATTTTACAATGGAAGGTTTTGAAATGGTATGTGTTAGGACAGTGTCGTTTGGTTTGATTTGAAAATTATTAGTTATAGGGGATTAAACAAATATTTATTTTTATTGTTTTTTCGGTATATAAACGTTTCTTCTATATAAAGAACAAAGACTTTGTCTCACATACACGGAAGGAAGGCCACTGGAATACTTCTGGTATACGACATTACAATACGTAAGAGATCGTGTATTACGACCTTTAATTAATAAATGGTTTATGAATGCACGTTTATAAAAACAATATGTAATGAAACACTGATAAGATTTTTACTATGACGACAAAGTATGACGTAGAGTCAATCAAAAAAAATACCAATAGTAGGATTGCTTTGAATTAATTAGTTATGTTTAAATAAATATTATCAATGTTTGTGCAGATGGTATGAAACTTACAAAAATATTCATTAATATAATTTAATACATTTAGACAAAGTAATACTACTTTCAAAGATATAACGTATTTATGAAAAGATCACTTATTAACTATTCACATTTAAATTCATTATGATTTCATTTAAATTATGATCCCAAAACCTCAAGTTATTCTTAAATTAATGAATTACAGAAATATCAATATATTATTCATATGAATTTATAAGTAATGTTAAATGTTCTTATGAAATCGAATGTAATTATGTAATTAATGTATAATATATTTAATTACAGAAATATAATCTAGTAGTCCTAGCAACGGCATTGGTGTATTTCCTTGCTGATTCTGTTGCTTCACCGCAAGGACTTCTGAAGACATTTACTTTGGAGGAACTGGTGCCTCTGCAACATGAGTTCTTCCCTGATAGAGTGGCTGTACAATGGATATCAGGTATATATAACTTATAGAAAACTTACTTGAAATATTCCTTTTCAATTAGAAGCAATAGTATTAACATAAGTGTTTATTTTTATTATAATATAATTCTATACGTATTTATGTCTTATAAGATATTTTTATAAGAACGTTACGATTATATTTAATGAAATTCACAAATAGTTAACATATAAACGTAGAAGGTTGTTATAGAAAAATGTAGAATATTAAATAAACGATTATTATTTATTACCAAAGTAATTAACAATTGTTTGGTATCTCATTTTAAAGACGGTATTAACAATTTTTAATAATCGACACCAAAAAAAAAATTAAATTATTTTGAACTTGATTTATTTCTTGTAATTTTCTTTACATATTTTTTTCACAAGGGTTACGGTGACCACCTTTACAATTATTACTATGTTCTAATTGATACAATACCTTCATTTCAGATACGGAGTATATTATAGCGGAACCAGATTCAGTAAATAAATATGACGCCATTACCGACACGTACAGCACAATACTGGACAAGAAGGAATTGGTAATGAATATATTATTATATTAGTTTAGGTTACGACTCAATTACATCAATTATTAATAATTTGATATTTCCAGCTCAACATGAGTCAGTTTTCTGTGTCCTCATTCTCAAATGATCAAAAATATGTACTGCTAGTACTTACACCAAGTAGAAAGAAGGTAAGGTTTCAATGTTATAATATAACCATTGTTTGAAAACATAATAAAACATATAACTGACGTTTAAATAGAACAATTATCAAGTAAAAACTTAACCATTCACAACCTAATAAATATGTATGATATAATAGAATGTGATCTGACGTCACTCTTTGTTCTTAATCCATAAAACAGTCTTATTGTAATGCTGTGGTTGTTTGTTAGCTTCGTAACACTTTTAAGTATTATCAACAGCGAAATTTAAGAAATATATTACAATTAAAGACGCGATGTGCATGTTAAATGTGATTGTTAAGTTATATTAACACGTTAACCTACTTGACGTAAGAGGATCCAGTTGCTTAATAAGAAATGAAATTACACTTAAGGATTTATTCAATAGACTTGAAATTGTTTTATAAAATAATATTTAATATTAAAAATGCACAAATATTATACACAAATCCTGACAGCGTTTAAAGGTCACCAAATATTCTATCTAAAGGTCACTTTCTATACATGTTTTGACAAAAACGCGGTCCGTGAATTGTAACTATAAAATTAGTATATTAATATACGATAGAACATATAATTAAAGCAACTTTCTAAATATAAATTGTTAATAATATAATATATTAGTTAAAGAGGTAATTAAGTCGAAATTTATTAGCACGATCGAAATAATTTTTATGCTGGAGGAAGAAATATATAATCGACATAAAAAGAAATTATATAGATATTTTTATTATTAATAAAGCTTATACTAATAAATTGATTAAAATGATAATTATTACACACGTGCGAATATCAAATAAACATACCATATACAATAGACCGTGGTTTGTTTACTTTTCTATCTTCAATAAGAATTTTTGCTTTATAAATATTATGTTTAACTCTCGTTCTTATAAAAAATATGGATAGCTATAGTTTTTTATATAAAATATGATAAAAATAAACGTTCCTACTATAACAAATAAATAATATCATCCATTTAACAATTTTTCCATAGTACAAATTATTTTTAAAGTATTGAGATACTAATGCCGTGGAAGCCGGTCTTAATGAAATAAAACGTACACGTTTTCTTGTTTATTCAACGATATTATGAAAAGTTCCAAAACAAATTGCAGTTGATATTTCAAATGTAAACATCTCGTTTAATTAAATTGTTGACATTACAGTTTTAATGATATCATTATGCTAATAACATAAAACTTAACCGATATTTAAGATAAAACATAATTGTTATTCAAAATAATTTAGACTATTTGACATATAACTAAATAACTCTTAAACTAGGCCTCCTCTGATTCTTTTAATTACATTTAATAAAGTTAAGTAAACCGTAAAATAATATATTTCCTAATTAACCTAATAAATATAGTGCAATTTTATTGTCATATTAAAATCAGCTTGTAAATAATTTCAGATTTATAGATATTCAACATTGGCTGAATATTCGCTGTACGATCTTGAGAAGAAGTGAGTACCGACGATATTTCAACAACGACAATTAACACAACAATGAATTCTTTATAGCGATTGGTTAAATAATATATGAATGATAATAATAATAATTATAAGTAAATAATCATGTTTTTTATTAATTTACAGTAAAATCGCTAACATCGCCCACGGACCGCTCCAAGTTGTTGTATGGGGCAGTGACAAGTCTTTAGCGTATGTTGAAGACAACAATGTGTACTATATACCTGACGTAGCTCAACCTGATGTTGTGACAGCACTGACAAAAGACGGCGTCCCAGGAGAAATATATCATGGTGTTACAGATTGGATTTACGAAGGTAATGCTTAATAAGAAATAACTAATATACATTTTTTCGAATTCTTTTTGAAAGGTAATATCGTCTAAAATTTTTCTGTGTATTGATTTCAGAGGAAGTGTTTAATGCAGCGGAAGCAATGTGGTTTTCACCTCATGGGACCTACTTGGCCGTAGCTACCTTCAATGACACTCAAGTGGAGTCCGCCTTATACCCCTACTACGGGGAACCGTCCGATTTTAATAGTCAATATCCTTTACTCGTTCATTTTAAATACCCTAAGGTTAGTGAGAATATTTTTGGTATGTACTCTTTATTTGTATTCTAGTTATAATTATAAAACTTATTTCTGTTTGTCAGGCAGGTCGTACGAATCCAAATGTGCAACTGCGTGTGTTCAATCTCAATGATACGTCCAGTGAGCCGATGATGATTCCAGCTCCTGTAGATATTGTGGGCCTTGATCACATTTTGGGAAGGGTTAATTGGGCTACTGACCAAAATCTCGTCGTCCTATGGCTTAGCAGACGACAGAGTGTCAGTGTTTTAGTAAACTGCAATCTAAAAGAGAACAAATGCAACATAGTGAAACAGCGCAATGAGCCTAATGGTTGGATTGATATCAACGAACCGTTTTTCGATAAATCGGGAAAGAAAATGTTAGAAATTCAACCCATGCATTACGAAGACCAGAGGTTTATGCATGTAGCACTTTTTGACTTTGAAACTCAAGAAACGACCGATTTGAGTCCAGGAAATTCCACAGTTACCGAAATATTAGGATGGGATCAGAAATCAGATATTGTTCTGTATATCGTATCCCCGGGACATGAACCTTGGCAAAGACAACTGTGGGGTGCCTCTAAAGGAATAAATAGATGCATTTCGTGCACCAAACCGACTTGTCACAACGTTGACGGAATGTTTTCACCAGGAGGTAGCTATGGAATCGTATCATGCAGTGCCGTAAATGTACCTCCAGTTACATACTTTTTCAAGAGCCAGGTATATTTTTAAATAAATAGCATATAGATATATCTATTATATAACATTATTGTTCAATCATACATTATTTTACAGAATAGAGGATTTAAGATAATAACGGAAAACTCGAAATTGCTTGAAAAATTGAGTCGGTATAAGATGCCTTTGGTCTTATTTAACAAAATATCATTAGAAGAGGATACGATGGCACATATCAAGTTGTTGTTGCCACCTGAAATGAAACCAGGGAAGAAGTATCCTATGATAGTGAGGTTATATGCTGGACCTGGGACCACTAGAGTCAAAGATACCTATGATCTAGGTATATAATTAATAGTTTGAAATATTTTTTACAGTCCCAAATATTATGACACTAGCTGCGCCCCGCGGTGTTACCCGCGGATTTCCGGGATGTAAAGTAGCCTATGTGTTATTCCTGGACATCAACTTCCTGTATACAAAATTATATTAAAATCGGTTCAGCCGTTTGAGCGTGAAGAAGTAACAAACATACACACACACTCACAAATTTTCGCAATTAAAATATTAGTAGGATATAATATTCGTATTTTTCGTTAACATTTCAGAATATTACAATCTTTATTTAAGCGGCAATCGTAGTTTCATAGTAGCGTCGATCGATGTAAGAGGTTCGGGAGCGATGGGTGTGGAGGCGATGCACGCCCTCAACAACGCTCTTGGGACTGTTGAAATTACCGATACTTTAACAGCTATCAGGTGAAATGTTTTATCATTAAAAAAAAAAATACATATATATGAAATAAATTGACTGCAATGAAAATATATTTATATCATTTTATTCCGTATGTTTTAGACGACTAGTGAATATGTATCCGTTCATCGATACCGAGCGTATTGGTGCTTGGGGATGGAGTTATGGTGGTTACGCTACCACTATGATGTTGATAAGAGACCATGACAAGATAGTAACGTGTGGCGCTGCTGTCGCTCCCGTTACTTCGTGGCTATATTATGGTATTAGAATCATACACTCTTATATTAATTTTACATGAATTTTGAGGTCAATTCTTGATGCTCAAAGTCCATAATAAAATATTAAAACCTTTATTCATTAAAAGACTAGTTAGTCCACTTCTAGGTCTATTTTTGACGTCAGTAGCCTATACAAGATTAGATATTTTATAACCTATTCATACTTCATCTTCTATTACATGTTATAAATCAAAAACAAAATTTCAGATACAATTTACACAGAGAGGTATATGGATACGCCTCAGAACAACCCAGTGGGTTATGAAAACTCAGACCTGATGATGCAAGCTGAAAAACTTAGAGACCGTCGATATCTTTTAGTTCATGGTACTGGTGATGACAATGTTCACTACCAACACAGCTTGCAACTAGCGAAGGTGCTACAAAGAGCTGACATAGCGTTTGAACAAATGGTATGTGTAAAACAAAATTACCTTGTTATTTACTTCATATAATTAGTCCGTATTAAAAAAGTAATCTTCATTTGTTATATAAGTATTTATATATTTAAATTCGTCTCCACTTGGCGTCTCAACGGGTGCCAATATTGGATAAACGTCCATTGTGAGACATTATTTTTGTCCTTGGCTGAAGATTTATTGCAAACTTAGTTGCTTATTTAAATTGCAATTGTTATTCAGTATTGCTTCCGGGGTGAATGAATATTTGAATGAACATCACCCACTTTCTTCACGGAGATATGTATATATTCCTCATTTTCATATTTTTTAAATTCATTTCTTTTTGTTACAGAGTTATACTGATGAAAATCATTCTTTGAGAGGTGTGAGTCGACATTTCTATCATACATTGGATCACTTCTGGTCGGAGTGTTTTAACTTATAAATGAATGTGTTCAAATAACTATACCATTTAAGACTGTGATTTCTATTTTTCATTGGTGAATAAAAAATGTTACCGTCATAATGAGTATGAATGGAAATAAATTATTAATACAACATTTTCGAGTCTTATTTTTGTTTTAAGTTGTTTCAATCTTATTATACGTAACTTTGCAATATTTATGTAAGGAAACAAATTAATAAAAAGTCTTCAATGGGTTCTTACTTACGTAAAAAGTTGGGAAGTAAAAGTAAAAGTAGTACAGTCAATACGATGTATAACAAATTTGTTACATAAATACTCTAAAACGAATATATTTCACACCTAATGCAATTAGAGCAAAAAGTTTTTACGTGATATATTTTTACATTTAGTGATTAAGAACTCTAGATTATACTCTATATGAAGTGACAGATCATCATTCTTTTGGTTTCATATAAATAAGCAGCAATTTCTTTATAACTTATGAAAATTTTAAGTGTTAAATATCTGTTTAAATCTTCAAAACCATGGCGGCGGATACAGATAAAATGGTAGTACTGTTAAAATACAGAATTTCTTGTATAAAAATACATAGTTCAGATATTTGATAGTTTGATTTTATTATTAATTGTTATGCTTGTAAAGGCTATCGGACAAGCCAGCTATGCTGTACGATTGCGGGCCAGACTTACGTGATAGGGGTGTATGTGGAATAGACCCATTCGATCCCAACAAATGTTATCAAGAACCACGCGTAGTCATCATAGGAGCGGGTATGGCCGGACTCTCGGCCGCCTCAAGATTATCACAACGTGGAATCAATAATCTTGTTGTGTTAGAAGCTTACGAAAGGTATTTGTATTAAAATTACTAATAGGTATTTTTATTTTCCAAATTCTGACCTATATATATTTCTATACCAAAGACCAGGAGGCCGCATCCACTCTTGTTGGTTGGGAGATGTTGTTGCTGAGCTCGGCGCTGATTTGGCAAATAGTGATTATTTTACTCATCCTGTATACAACCTCTCCGCCGCAGAACAACCTCCCCGTCCAGGTGTACCGGGTTCTGAACATACACGTGGACTGTTTAATAGTATTGTTACTAAGAAAATGCCATATCCACCAACCGTATCAGCATATTATAAATTTCGCCAAATTGAAGAAGAAGCTAGTAACATTTTTTGCCTTGGAGGAAGCAAACAGCATGGGTCATTAATTAATTTTATGAGCATAAGAATTCAACAGGAACTTCATGAATATCCAGAAGAACAGCAACATGACGCGGCTCGAATAATGTTTGGACTTACCCATATGATGAACGCTCGGTGTGGTGACGATACGGCAATGCTTTGTGCTGATCACACTGGCTGTTTTATGAACATGCCAGGAGGAGATGTGCGGGTGCCGTTGGGGACAATAGGCACACTTGCACCACTGTTACGTCAAATACCTGAAGGTGCAATACGATACTGTAAACCAGTGAACTGTGTGTATTGGGGCACTTGCATTAAATCAGGATATCGATCTACAGTTTGTACGACTGATGGAGATGAATTTCCTGCAGATTACGTTATTATTACAGCTTCTATTGGTGTTCTCTATGCAAATTCAACAAGACTATTTTGCCCTTCACTTCCCGCTTCTAAAATAGACGCTCTCAGATGCTTCGGGTTCGGGTATTGTAATAAAATTTATTTAGAGTATTGCCGTCCATTTTGGTTCTGGCATAATGAAAAATTAGATTTTGACTACACTTATGAAAGTTTATCTCATCGTAACGATTGGACACGGGGTATTGCAGCCATACGTGTGGTGCCAAATAGTAAACATGTAATTAGTGTTCTTGTATTTGGTAAAGAAGCGTTGACACTAGAAGGGCTTTGCGATAAAGACGTCGCAGAAGGAGTCACTGACCTTTTAAAATCATCGACGGGTAATCGCTATATTCCCTATCCCATGACAATTTTGCGATCTCATTGGGTTTCTGACCCATATTTTCAAGGTGTGTTTTCTTATGAAGGGAAGTGCACAGATGGTGAAGCACAAAGGGCTCTGGCGTGTCCTCTACCCGGTCCGAGTGAATCTATTCCACCTATTCTTCTATTTGCCGGAGAAGCAACTGTTCCAGCACATTATGGAACAATTGATGGTGCCAGAATAAGTGGTGTAAGGGAAGCGGAACGCATTGTACAGTTAACAAAGCAATTCGGAGGACCACCTCTACCATCTTCAATAAATCCCGTGTGTTGTGGCTGAAAATATTATTACACCATACACGTATAAAACTAAATAACATTATGTTGGTCTAGTGACGTGAACGTTAAAAATATAGCGAAACATTCCGCCGACTTACTGCAATGCAACTGTTAACTTCTGAGTATCTAAGAAAGTTTTCATGAATTCGATCGTGCCGCGAACTAATTCAGATAATTTGTTACTTCTCAGTTTTGTTCTAATAAATGATGTTATTGACTATGAAGTATATTTTTTTAATAAATTCAAGTTTATATACAAAATGTTGTAAGTATATCGGTAGTTTTTTGTTTTTTTTTTTATATCGAATTATTATATAGACTTAACAGTCAGATTTGTCTTAAGGACTTAATATACTGTATTTCCAACTAAATGGCTTGTCCTTTGTTGCGTTATTACATTTTAAATAATGCGCTGAAAGTCTTGCTGGCAATGAGCTTGTCTGACGTACTATGATGGCGCCGCCTTGTCTGTTACTGAAGAGATGGCTTGGCTCATATTCCCTGGATGATAAATGTACGGTCCACCAACAATTACTAAGCGTAATGAGAATTTACGCATAAACTTTTAGGAAACATTAAATATTTATGTTCATAATCACAATCACATTCCAGTTGATTTAAATAACGCATTTTTACGGAGGCTGTTGGTTCGAAACCTCTTCGTGCAGGTGAATTTTCATTCAGTATTTTCTATTACAATTTATTATCAAAAAATATATCATAGTTTATACAAATATAGTCATAAGAAACAATCCAATTCATTTAATTAAACATAGCTTAATAAAAAATCCTCAGAAATTCGAATGGCTTATCAATTTGTATTTTATAAGCCAAGAGACACAGGTGAAATTATCATGGTTTGTTATTTCATTTACCTTGTACATTTCTTTCGAATTGTTTGTTTGTTCCGGAGCAACGATTTGAGGGATCTGTTTTTATATTAAAAGTATTAGTATCTATCTGTCTTACTAAAATTATAATCGAATTTTATCTATCATGTAAAAACTACGGAAGGGATTTAGATAACAATAATAAATATTTAGGTGGTACATAAGCTTATTTTTACTGCATAAAATTTTGATGTCCGCTTCTACTGATATTGATCTTAAAGTATTCCACCTAAACAATTTCAAGACTAGGGAATAGGTCATATGTGTAATAGATTAAAAATAACACCTTATAGTTACATGAATTTAATATATAAAGTTTCATAGTTTCTAACTTTAATCCTTATGTAAGCTGCGCTTAATATAATGTAAGGGTAACATCTAAACGCCACTTCGCCCGAGGCTATGTTTCATGAGATCAGCGTTCTCATTACTTTCAATACTTGGCTGTGAATCGATAGCAGTACGGTGCCTAATTGTAATCCCGTAGGATTTAGGGTACGTAGTAAGAACTCCATTTGTGGAGTGGATCGCAAATGTACTGATTACTAAATTATATTTTAAGCAGTACATTATATATTAATTCACTACTTTAATACTGTTTGTGACCATGTATAAAATATTGTTTTATAATATTTTTACAACACCTTTCATCTGTTTCTATAATTGTACAAAATAATAGCTCGATTCAGAAAGGTTGACATGAGTGTCATAAAATAATGTATCCCTTTAAGAATAACGTGTTCGGATGTAAGGACCTAAGTAATATTCGATCAAAGGAAGATTTGGTTAAGTATTTGGTCGACATCACGACATAAATGATTGTTTCCATCGATGGGTACCCTTTGAACACGTCTCTGCGGATCGCGGGACGCAAGAATTTACTGAGATAGATGCGTGACGCAGCGCGCAGGACCGGCCCCCCGCGACGAGCAATGCGTGTCGCCCCCGCTAGCTCTGAGGCACCCAGCAAAAAACATCGATACTTGCGTGAGGCTGCAGCGGTGGCAGGTGGGCTGCGTGCTGTGCAGCGGAGTTGTGTGGCTTGTGGTGGTGCCAGTGCGAGCGTTGTGTGGTGCCGGTGCAGGCGGTGCGTGGCGCGCGCGGCGCGGCGGCGCGGCCCGGGCGGCAGTCGCTCGCAGCAAGCGGCCGGCGCGGGTCGCTCTTGCAAACACAGTGCAGTTTACATCGCGAATTGCTCTCGCGATACCGCCAGGTACATGACCTGATATAGTGCTTTACTACTCCCTCTTCACCAAACAGTTCGCACATATGCACTTTTCATTCATCAAACCATAATTTGAGGCACGAGATCGCGTAGTCCAGTACCCTCATGGCACGCGGGTTTTAAATTTTGGTGTGAATCCGTTTATTTTAAAATGAAAATGGAAAAGTTTAGCTTTCTTAAGCTGCGGTAAGATACATTTATCATAGATGTTTAAATAAAAAAATTATGTTCTTAATAAAATTTTAATTGCTGGACACTATTTTTTATTGTAATATTGGAAGAAGTACAAGTTATTAGATTATATCTCAACAGCTTCTTTATTTTTTTAAACAATAAGGAACGCCTAGTGTTTTATATCATAGATGATGTCGTGTGAGAAAAGAGCAATACTAGAATTGGCATCATTCCAAATGACAACTGCGCGCATCTACATTAAGAAAATATTTAAGAAAATTAGAAATATAATAAAAATACATTTTGAATCTGTACCACGACTCACCGATATATTGTACCCGCTTTTCACATGCTAAGCATATTTCTTCATTTACAGAGGTCGTGACACAAGATGTATGAGCGTTTTTCCTTTTATTTATGTAACATTTTCGACTCCCGTAATTGGGTGAGGAATAAATCAGTAACGTGAAATAAAATCCCATCGAAAGTCGTATCCTCGTAGCGCAAGCAACAAATGTATGTAAAGTTAAACGATTGTTGCTGATGATCATAATTGTTCGATATTTGATTATTAATTATTCATAATTATACAATTATTAATTCAATACTTAAATGTTGTTTACAGATATATTTAATTACACCGCTGTGTCTAATTATTAACTATGAGAAGCACTTCTTAAAAGCACTTAAGATTCTTTTATGAACACAATATTTTATAGATGGTTTTGGAGACAGATGTACTTTTATTGTCTTTCTTTTATTAAGCTGAATTGTTTTATTATCCTTGATCAAATATAATGTACAAGTAACATCTGCGATGTTTTGTCTTATTAAATTTATTTATTTGATAATTCTCAATCATTTTGCAAATACTTATGTCATACTAAATATAACGCTTTTTTTATTTATTAAAAATTTTATAAAATTTAAAAGAGTTTTCAAATGTCAATGAAAATACAAATAACACAACCTACAATGTTAAATTGTTTTAGCAGTCACGTTTATCGTATTATTAAAATTAATTATTACATTTCTTTCATATGATATTGACGAGAAAATAAGAAAAAAATTACGTCATAAGGGAGAAACGTCTTAATAAGTCAATATACCGCTCACTAAAGCAAATTGCTCGTATAATTTGAGGATGTCATAAATAAAGTTGCTCCTCTAAAAAAAGTAGAAGAAAGACCATAAAAGTACTAAGTAATCACAGGGAAATATAAAGTATATATTATAATACCTTTATATTTTATGGATATGCACTTAGTATGAGTTAGCATCTTTACCTAACTACAAAGTCTTAGTTCTTAATTGGTTAATTGTTTATGATACGCACAGTCTTCAATGAAATTAAAACCTTAAATACTGGTGTCTAGGTTAAGTTTTCGTATTGTACACGATTTATTTACTTTGATTGAACTGGGATTTGATATTTTGTTAATACAACTCGTTTCAAGCTAGAACCCATAAAACCATAACCTTAGATGAACCTTCAAGCTTCAAGCTTTCATATATTTAAAAATATAATACCAACTTGCAATATTTTGCGAATATTTTAATTTTTTTAAGTCAGGACAAACTTAAAATTGTTTTATGTCAAATTCATGAATCAAACCTTTATATCATATATTATTTCCAAAATTCAAATAAAATAACGATATTATAATTCTAATTGAGATATTATCATAATTTTTCTATGGTGTCGTATATAATAAATATCACTTTTTTTGTCACACTCACCTCAATATATTTACTCCCAGTTTGCATCGTAATACTACTCACGGAGCTTTAACAGTTTTCATTAATAAATCTTCACATTTTATGGTATTAACGTAGGTAATTGAATGAAATGTGGGTACCAACTACCAATTCATGTATAAACTATGCAAACATACAGATATATTATTCTTTAGTTGTAATTTTTTGAGAAACCCAAAACAATTTTTTCAAGTAAAGGTTTAAATAGATAAAAATATGATTTTCTTAGATTTTCTAAGATTTTCCTCAGATTTTCATTTCAAGGTCCTATGATCACGGTCATCGAGTGGAATGTAAAAATGTAAAATATCGAACAAAAATCCTACAAACGTGGTTTTAACTTTTATGTGATCTACGAGTAAGTTAGCTGATATCAAAATACCGTCTTATAATATATTTGCAGTTTTATTTGGAGTATTTTAATAAAAGTTCTATGATTCTTTATTCAAGTAATATTAATTTAACGTCGGAATAACACGCATTCATTTCAAGATATGTAATTTTCATCCACTTATATGAATATGGTTTCAATAAAAAACACTTCCCGTATCGTATCAAGCCTGGTACCACACTCGCTAATTCTCATAAACAATACTACATCACGATTGTCTTTTCTATGGCTTTTAATAGAAATAATATTAATATATAAATTGGCTCTTTTTTGGTTGTATTAGGAAAAAAGCAATAGTCGTTGAGGACTAATTTTTCTTATAAACCCACAAATCACATAAGTTATCTTCTCAGATGTAAGCCGTGAATAAAGTTACAGTAGAACGTAAGTCATATCAATTCCATTTACAGTTTTAAACTAAGTTAAATCGGTCCAACTTTCAAAGAACTAAGGATGAGACATAACCATTTACGTATGCTTTCAGGGACTAAGTCACAACATTTCTAAACTTCTGGACCCCGATAACTAATATGAACTGCAAATTGTCATTTCAGCTTTAATATTGCTGACGTTTGGGGCAATTTGTGAGCTATCCCAAGAGATGCAATTGCCCCTTTTCGTCTAATTGATCTCAAAACCTCCAGAGTCTGTTAGAACAATTCTTGGCCGATTCATCAGACCACGCGGCGTCGGCGTCGCAATGAATGTTAATATACTTTTATTATATCAGAAAAAATATATGTTATTCCTTATTAAATTAATTTGTCCTTTATAAAAGGCTATTCTGGGAAGGAATGAATGTAGGGAAAAGCGTAATGGTAAATTCTAAAATAAATTAAGGCTTAAATTGCCATCGTCACGTCCTCATCTTCATAGAAGCGTGTTCAGCGTTTATATACGGAATCCTTATTGATTTCCGATACTTTTATGAGCGAAATAAATAGAATCAGGATAGTGTTTGTAAAATATCAAAATTTTATTCACCGCTAAGGCAACTTTTTTGATTTGGTCAGGGGTCCCACGTTTTGGGCTTGCAGGCTGTAATTAAATTTTTCTTCAACTTTTGTCCTTCCTTCTTTAATCTTTAGTTTATCCAAAATTTATAAAATCTTTAGCAAAAAAATGTGATGTAAAAAAGTTCAAGTGGTATTGTGTATTTCAGTTTTTTATTTTTATGATCATATACAGGGTTTATACATATTAACGAAGTTATATATAACTATGGGACTATTATGCTATGAAATACTGCAAAATGTTCGTACCATCTCCATTTATAATGAAATATATTTTGTCACTTATAAAATAATTGTAAACACAAATTATAATCCTGAATGAGATCAAAGGTTTTCGCGAGTATTCATTTAAATGAAACTAATATTTCTCGGATGTACATAGAACATCCGAAAAATATTAGTTTCATTTATTATCATGAACATAATGTATCAACGTTTTGTAGAATAAGAAAATTTTATCTGCAAAAATTATAAGAATATATTCATCAATACAATCCAGGGTCTCCATTATAAATTCTATAAACAAATCTCTGAGTAACTATTCAAATAGAAATAATTTTCACAAGATAAAGCGTCTCTGGACAAAGAAGAAACAAACAAGGAAAATGCTTTTTCCACCCTCAGCTCGACTATTCTACTAATTTGAATTATCGATTTATTTCTGTGCATATTTCATAAGAATAAGCTATCGATTATTCTCTTAGATTTAATTAAATACTTCATTTAGATAGAATGATATAATATTAATACATATATTTGTTGTTTCAGATTAAAAAGTGTTTGAGCGACTTGAAATAAAATAAGGAACATTTCACAGAAGTGCAAAACAAGTGCTTTTAATAATTATAATTTGTTGTTAAAGTGCCTCACAAACACGCTGTACCGGGTATTGAATTCGATTCTTACAAGTGTTTAAATAAGTTTTTACACAAATTCTAGACAAATATTCGATAATACAGAAGTAACGTGTCTCCTCTTGCCGAGCTGAATCATCATTTAACGATGTTATAAAGGTAAGTAGCGTTCTTTTTTATAAATATAATAAAACATAGTTACTGCTACTAAATTATGTTGTATACGTAAAATTATAACAAAGTTTAACGCGTTCTCATATTTGATGATATTAAAAAACGATTAAATGGCTTCATAATATTAATTCGTTTTAAAATATATTAAAAGCAATCTCATTCCACATTTATGTTTGAAATGATAAATTAGTCGGTAACATTGTAAATACAATATTTGAAACAATTAAGGGATAACATTTTGCTAGTAAATTAGATATAACTCACGGAATTAGTTACCAAATTCATATTGTATGTATTATATATAGTACATATACTTTGTTTTTATTCAAAAGTATGCTTCCTTGATTGTCTATCGGATAACATTTTGTATTAAACAACTCTATTAATACACTGGCGGCCCTCCAACTATAGCGACATTTGCCATGGCCTTCACTAATGTTAATTATATTAATTTTATCACTGTTTACATGTGTCGTGATAGGTAATAATATCATAGAATATTAAAATATTATTTCCAGTATACCAATTGGAAAAAATCAATTATAAAACAATATATTACAATTAAATCCAAATATATATGAACTCGTATGTATACACATATCTCAACACATTTTAAAATACAACTTATAATTAATCTCTTAAGTTCATTTTGATTTTAAATATAATCAATTATTTCAACATCACATAGTATGTTGTTGTTGTTTTTATTAATTAAAAACGTTATTAAGAAATCTCTTTTTTCATTCAACCACGACCATTTGTTAATTATAAACACACAGAAAAGCATACACATTTCGCTGTATTCTTTTATATACATATAAATAACATTGTACGTTAAAATTGCGATCTTTAAAAATTCTTGAAATAGTATTATATATATTTAAAAATCCATCACTACTTATGTTATTGTTAAAATTAAAGGCTTTAAACACACTATTTCCTATTGATACTGAAGTTCTAAAGTATGTAATGAACTATCTGTGGCATCGAATTAATCCGCGGGAAGTAATGTTATTTTATTGCTTGTGTAAAAAAATTATAATTTCAAAATAAAAGCAAGTTCCTCTTTATTACATCACCTATTAGTCAATCAAAACCCTGTCTAAATATGTTCAGATATTTTAGAGATTAGGCGGAAAAAACTGTAAAAAGGTGTTTTAGTATACCACCAAGCATATGCTTTTTTACAAAAAAATGGATAATTTAATATTACACTGTTTCTATTTGAGTTTCTTTGCACTAAAGATATCTTTACATCTTGTTTACAAAATTATGATGATGCTGAACGTTTGAAATCGTATGCTAGATATGTCTGAATGTTGACAATTAAATCATCGGATGCAATATCATGCGTACATTGGGGATAATTCAGGTTGTTGACGACCGTAAAATCGGTTGTTACTGATACGCTGACACATGTATGACATACGCCGATAATGACCGATTTAACATTTACATATTATAATCAAAACGATATGTTTTAAGATAATTCCTTTGACGATAAATATATCATTGAAATTGATTTGCATGTTTACAACCTTTAGGTTTACAAACAATGCCCTTAATGTTGATTATTATACCATTATGATGCTTATCTTGTTTAAATAATCTGCATTTGAAACAAACGGAACATTGAAGTCCAGAATTATTATAGCAGTGTTAACCTCATACGATATTTTATGAGCCATCATTTTTATGTGTTGTCACTATAAAAAAAGTTATTAACGTTTATATTTATGTAACTAAAAAAAATAAACAAATATTCTATAATGGTATATAAAAATAAATTGTCATAATTCAACAACTTATTTAAAAGTCTACTACAGTAATAAAGATCAGGAAATTGAGCATAATGAAGCGTGGCTATTTCTTTTATACTCCTACCGTCGCGTGACTTCAGTCGTAATTAATGTATAAATATAAGGACTATATAATAAAAAAGGCTATGTATCAGAGAATGTAGCAATAAAGTTCAGTGTAGAATGATAAAACGCTTCCCAAGTTCCATATACAAATACACTTTTTAATCGTACTCCTTTCATAGTATTAGATGAATATTAAATAGTTGCATAAAATACTAAGTGCTTCGACAAACAAGTTGGAAACTGCAATGATTTTACCATAACAATGTGGTGGAAGTGGTAGAGTTTAAGATTTTCACAACCAATTCTCTGTAACATAGATAAAACCTGCATAATGCAACCGCATTTGTTGTGAGACACGTTTGTAACACGAAATCGGTATCATTTACTGCGGTTCAAGTAAAACTATACTTAAGTTAGAGCCGAGTTTGAACAATACCATTGAGGATATATGAACTATAAAAGTCTAGCAGTTTAGTCGGAACCAGCTCAAAGCACGTGTTCCTATTGTCTTGTTATTGTAACGTAAATGCTTACAAGCACAAAGGGGTTACGTGATGCCGGTTTATTTTTATTTTGTATTAATGTTTTGTTGGTTTATTTTTATTATTACTTTAATATTTTTACGATAACATGAAATATTGCTCAATAATGACGTTTGAGCTCTTCAAAAGTTGCATTTCTCCATAAACAGTTGCATTAATTGGCATAGTAACTTATTTTATTATAAAAGCTATGTATATGAGATTTATTATTAACTGAAAAGAATGTACTAAATAGAGAATTTTATCTAAGTCTAATATAGTTGCTGGATTTTATTTAGTAATAGCAGTGCTGTCTGACCGTCTCTTTGAAAGGAAGATACTCAATCTTCCTTTAGCCGAACAGATTATAATGTTTTCAAAGTAAGTTTTCTTTTGGAAGCTCTCCTGATATTGACTTGGCCCGTATCCACCATGCATTTACAGTGCGGCATGTACGTGAGCAAATATGACAGAGCTAGCTTTCAGTTCAATTTAGATCGCATTTTTAGACAAGAAAAGCTGTAGGATTCGATCTTTTGGATGCGATGTATGTTTACGGTGATGGATTTGTATGTCGACGACACGTTTGACATATATACAAATGATAGAGAGAAATCAAATTCATGATCGAAAATGTCACATACGTAATTTTTAGCACTTCAGAAGTATTCACTATGAGAAGACTAGCAATTGCTAAATATGTATCATTATTCAAGTATCAGTTTCTCTTGTATCGTTTTAAGCGTAAATTTGCAGAAGAAAAGTAATAGTTAGTGGTATTTAATCTTATTGCTGTTCATTAGTAGACATTCTCATAAACATCCAAGCTATATACGGAAGCACACATAGCCAGCTATTCTTTGTTTGTTAATATATAGACGACTCTGAATGACAAAAGTACAAAGACATGCGGAAACATAGGTCGGGTCAGCAGAGACTTGATAATTAAAGACCTTTACATAATGAATGTATCTCACATTTCATTTCAATGTTATCGTTCATTTTCTATATCGGATTATAAAGACTTGATCGTCGTATCTACGAGTATAACTATGCAAAACTATTTTTGTTCTATAAAACTGAATCTATTTGTATATTCGTTTGAAATGGCGGTGTCATGCTAATATGAACAAGTAGCGATAGTATTTTAACGGCCGTAGAATGTAGTTGAACAAAAATAAACTAACAAAATATACGGCTATATTAAATCAATGTTGTTTTTGTCGAACAATTTGCGTGAAGGGTGTCAGTGACGCAAGTGCGGGCGGGGCGAAGGCTCGCTCGTGACGTCACAAACGAAGTCAGATCAGCCTATTTGGACCGTCTCGCAATATTCGTATAAAATCTTCGAGAAACATAACGAAGGTTTTGTCGTTTTGCTCATTTAATTGGATGGTGGGTGTGGTTGTTTTAAACACAATAATGTTACTTTGTTCGTATATCTATCTACCTATATATGTATGTATATACGACACATATTTTATATACTTAATTTTTCTTTATGGTGTAAAATTTTTTCTTAAGTCACCTACCTTTAGTTTAATTGCAGGCAATATTTCTATGTTTTAAGAACAATAGCGTAGCTAGGATCGTCTACACGCTACAGCTACGAAGACTTGTTCACACCAGCTTCAAGTACCAAATGTAATAATCTAATATATGTAGCATAGTTAATATTTTTAAATTACAATAAATAATACATATTATAAAAAATATATTTAAATTTTATTAACAAATTACATAACTTAATTTCGTATTTCTTACTCATTCTTAACGTACAAACCACTGAGGTACATAAGTTCAATTTGATTAAGCAAGCAATTTTTAGAATACACAAAATTAATATACTTGGCAGTTGTGTTAAATATTTGATACATATATTATTTAACCTCAATTTGTATCATATCCAATTGTCATATTTTTCTTTTAAAGATTTTAGTTTAGTTACAAGTTATAAGAAAGGAAAAATCAGTTATTAAAAAAAAATAGACTTTAAAGTGGCAAAGTGTCGGTTTTATGTCAAAATGAATGTCAAATAAGAACGTCATTCAATTCTGTCACGTAACAAGTGGTTTTAGGTTTAAAATATATAAAGGTTTTTGATCGTTCAATCTTCCGTGTCAAAAAAAATCTTTTCCATTTATACATTGCTCAATAAAAACTCTTAATATTATTGCCATTAAATTAATTTCCGTTGGCAAAATCCTTTCAATTATTTCATATAGAAATGCGATTAGCAATTAGCTTATTACTATATTGTTAGTCGTTAATGCTTTGTATTTTAAAGTTACTCGTAACGTCATGTTTATGGTCAGTCAATAAATTTACCTTAATACGTTAAAACATTGCCAGTTTCTAGTTTAATATGTTATAATAAAGATTTGAAGTTAGATTTGGAACTCATACTTAGCGCGATTCATATATATACCTATATATGTGTTAAAAATTAAATTTATTGTAAAATTTTAATATATTCCGAGATAAAACTATAGTCGGTGATATAAATGTATGTTTCATTAGTTATAATTAAATTATTATTGTTTTGCTAGGACGTTTAACTTAATTTTTATCCATTTTTTAATCGACACGTCATAGAAAACAATGAAATAGTGACTTTAATGAGGTTACGGCTTAGTGTAAAGTTTACAATGAACAATTACAGATCATAACTCACATCAGTTATATATCATCTCGTGTTTTTATGATTCAAGTACGTTCTAATTTGGTGTAGTTTATGACTAAACATCTAAACTGATGTAGGTCGTATTATTAATGGAAACTATCTTCTCATTTACTTCGTTTATATTTCGATTTATAAACATATTTTAAACTAGCTTTCCGCCCGCAGCTTCGCCCGCGTGGAGTTCGGTTATACCGCGTTTCCAAGAGAACCTTTCAAAAGTCTGGGATAAAACCTATTCTATGTTCTTTCGCAAAATCAACTCCATCTCTGTACTAAACGTTTTAGGTTTAAACGTACTATACGGTTTAGACGTGAAAGCGTAACAGACAGACAGACAGAGTTACTTTCGCATTTATAATATTAGTAGAGACTAGTAGGGATATATAGACCCATAGAACTTATTATATATATTTTAAAGTGAGACTCATAACGTCACCAAAAAATTTTTCGTCCAAATATCGCATGTTGCATTACAGTTGGCCGCGGAGTGGGCTTGAAGTGAAGTGGTAGAGCATGGTTCGGATCGCATCAACTATGTATATATGTTCTAACTTGTTCGTGCGAATGCTCTACGTAATTCCTGATACATGTTTTAAATAAATATTGCTTTCAATTTATATCATACAATTGTCATGTGAATGATATATTATATAGTTTTTAATTTAATACGTAAGTTGTAGTTAAAATTTTAATTTCTTTACCCTGTCTACTGTTCATTTTCCACTATTTTTGTTTCTTTTAACATACACTTAAGTTTATGAAATCGATTGTTTTGTATCAAACCTCTTCGTTCAGATATTACTGAAGCATCATGAAATAAAACCACACCACATTTTTTCCCAACGATCATTCAATTTAAGGCATTAATTTACTTTATATTTTTATCTCTCCTATCCATCGCCCTCATTTCTATTCAGCGCAGGTGATATAATTTTAAATTTGCCAATACTGAATTTCACTTCTTTGTTTCTACATCTCGCATAATAATGTACAAAACAAAATGGATTGTAAGAAAAAAATTACAAATATAAATATTTTCGTACAGTAAATAAATAGAATGACTCAAATTAAAGATATAAAACAAGTCTCCAGTATAATAACACAAAAATATTTGGAGCTGTTTTAGCGCCGGTTCCCTTTTTCATTAACGATGAATTGTTTACCCAATTAAAACTTTGTTAGGCAAACCCTGAGCTACAGCATCCAATAGGAGTTATTCTTTATTTTTATTTTAGTAATAATAAATTAGAAAACGCTGTAACATTACTTATCTCGTTCTAAGAAAATCGAAATTGATTTTAAGTGAAGACGAAATTGTTACATATTATTCACACAGTATTTTTTGTTATTAATTTCAAATAATTTTTAAAAATTTTAATTTATAAATCTTTACAATAACATAACAACATTTCGAAAGTATTGTTAATGATATTGAATTTTTATATTATATAATTTTCTCGTCACTTGAAATTTTTTTTCGTTTATTTTCAAGTGTTTATTCTGATCGCCCATTTAACGCTGACAACTTCCTTCGACCGTCGTGAAGAAAAATTTTATATACCAACTATAAGAACGGTTAGCGCAGTTTAGGGTTGCATGAACACAGTTGTAAGCTAGCTTTAGGAAACTGTTTAAATCATATTCACCTTTTTTAAGTTAGCGTAACTCACTTCATCTAATAAGTATTAATATACGGTACAGACGTTACTTTTATGTGAATTAGTACTCCCGAGTTGAGGAGATAGTATTAAATTTGTGCTGAGTTTAGCTGCTCTTATATAAGGTTACCAACTGTATAATGAACCGCATTTGATTAACCTGAGCTCATTAAACGCTGAAACGATACGAGATGCAGATATTAAATTTGCAAGAAGCTTTGTGGGGAATCTACAAGTTGTTCGCTCGAGTATTTGCAGGGATGTGTTGTTAAACGATTTATATATTCGACGTGGAATAAAAATACCTTTTTAAACTAATAAAATTTAAATATTGTTTTAAGAAAATCTCATAATTTGCATACATCTCGACCTCTCAAAGTTTCGATATACATAACCTCTAAGTCTTCAAACGTAAATGATCGCACCACTTCCATCCCTCAATACATCCTCTTGTAGCCAATATATCATATAAATAATGAACACATGTGATGTAATTAATCATCGAACACCTGTGTCTTGGCAGGGACCTATCGAAAATTAATAACACGATCCAGTAATCGAGAGATGACGTCGCTTCAATTAATTGTTCTACCAACATCTGAGAGAAATTAGTTTGGCCAACATTTTTGAACATCATCAACAATGCTGAAAAACCAATGCTTTTTTTCAATTTCCGTACAAGTTACACTTTTTTGCACGCCAAATATAGGTGTCTAATATTTAAATATATTCCTTTTCCCCTCGTTCATTATGAGACGTTGAAGTGGCGTGTGCTTGCGGCTATTTTGAATAAAGTTTTAATTTCAAATGAGGCATTAGTGAATACGTCACAGAGGTATTTTATTTAAAAAAAAATATCAACGTCAAATGTGTCCGCAGTAACGTACTTTTGCTTTGTTTTGCAACGTTTCGAGTTTTTACGCTCTACGAGAGACAATTCGGCAACAAAGGGAGACATTTGCTATTAGACCTCCGCACGGAGTCAAGCTTTGAAATCTTCTATATTAATAGCCCATGTGTGCGCTCTCTTTGTTTTACGATTGTTTTAATTACATTTGTACGTCAGGAAGGATATATTTAATTAAGGTAGGTACTAAAATGTAGTACCATTAACATGTAAACACAACAGTAGTGATGTGTTTATTATTGTTTATTTACAGGTTTAGCGTTCGAATTTGTCCTATCTCGACGTACATGTATTTTTCATGTCTTTTACCTATAAGAATTGCAAATAATCAATGCAATATTTCACTGAAAGTAACTTTTATTTTCATTTAAGTGTGACGTTATATATAGAAGAAACGTAACAGGGACAGGGTACATAGTTTAAGAGTTTTATAGCTTACTATTTGGGTCAAGTTTTGCCTATCTGAATACGGCGAGCTTCCGAAAGTCTAGAAAATTGAACTCAAATCCGATTTGTTCGGAATTCCCCCGAATTCTTCCTAAATCGTTGAAACGATATCTACATACAAATCCTTAAATCTTTTGAAAACTTTGTCATTTACGACCCTTTCAAGTAAAGTCCTCAAATACGTAAAACAAAGAATATACCATACCGAGAGCCTAATCATTTGTTGCTTTTGAAAAAACAAACTGCGACATATATCTGTTTTATAAATAATAATAATAGACTACTCGCTTGTATGATGTGTAATTTCTTTAATTAAGTAGTTTCATTATTGGCTCCCATTCATGAAAAATGTGCACAGTGTGATAAACATTCTCATATTAGGTTTTTTTCTTAACGGGAAATATGTAGTATCAATATGAAAATTTCATTATTAGCTATGCACCCTTAGATTCAGAAAATATATAAACCAGTTTTAAACGATAAAGAGGACATCGCTTGATAATAGCTTCCTTAAATCCTCTACGTAATATTTATTTCTTATATATATTCTAATAAATTAATTAGATTAAAGATTCACATCTTTATGGCGTATGTTCTGAAATCTATACACCCGGTGTATACACATATGTTGCTTATATATTTCTTTTAAACCTGTCTGGGTATGTGTTCATTGTATATAAAAAGGAAATAAATTAAAAAACTTGCAATCGTGGTATAGACTAGTTCATAAATAAGAACACGTATAAAAGATGCTTAGAATATTCCCGTTGTTCGCAAAGTTGTATGAAATGAAACCATTATGTAAAACAGGATATATTATAATAGATTTATCACAGAAGATTGCGTTATTCAAAGATCAGTTCAAAGTTCACCCATGAAAGGACGACAAGACACTATTAAACTTCAAATCCCGCTTTAGTAACTGCTCTTGAGACTTCTCGCATTTACAAGGGAGATACACTAACAATACTTGCTATACCACGTTAAGTGTGACAATATTATATTATATATAAATTATTTCAAATTGAATATATTGATTCTTATTAAAAGTTAGAATTACCATGTAAAATTAAGCTTTTGAAAAAATTGCCGTAACAGAAATATATAGGTACATATATGATAGTATATTTATTAAATAAGTCAAATATAGTTTGACTAACCTCAACCTATGACATATTATTCCTCGCCTCACAAGTTTCCAACCAAAGTTGAGTATGGGATGCCGAGATTACAGATATCACGACCGCGTATATTCAGTGAAACGCGGATGTTGTAACTAGAAAATTTAAATTAATACACAAACTTTGTTTAACTACAACATAAACTAACTTATTACCTGACTACTATATCCGAGGGAAACTTTGTTATGTTACTTCAACAAATCTTGTATAACAATAATGAAGAATACTTTCACTTTGTTAAATAATATTTTAATTATATAATACTTTTCCGAAGACTACTTTGTTTTATAAGCTTCTTTATAATATAAAAATTTACATAAATATTTTACAGTAATCTTATTATGTAGTTGATTTTAGTGAGTTTACTTGCAATACATATAATATATGTACTTAGACATCACTGATTAATGCATTCCCAAAGAGGGTTGATATCAGGCAGGCGGCCGGTCGTAAAAACAATTAGCCAAAACTATTCACAACATGTAAGCTGGCTACAGCTGGGAAATTGCCAGGTAGAAGAAGGTGCATATAGTATTTGTAATAAATTGTATCATAATTAATAAATAGCGTACAAAGATATCACAATTAATAGGTTTGCATGCTTAAAGTCACCGCTAAGTAGCCCCGCTCGCGCTTTCAATGACACTCAACACCATCTTAAAAGCTTAAGGGTAATACAGCATGTTAAACTTATGAGTAAAATAACTGTAAAATATACGAATAGAATTTATGTAAGTCACCCACAGAATATTAATGTATTATGGAAGTGAAAACGTTAGAACCACAGTCGCTATAGAGTATGAATAATAATGAATTTTGTAAAACGATTTTATGTTACAATATTAGTTGAAGTATTGGTTCGGTACTGTGGCTATATACATTACGGTATGTGATTAGAATCAATTCTGCATTGATTATAGATTTATAATAGTATTTTATTCTATAATATCTTATACATATATAAAATTCTCGTGTCACGTGTTAGACAGAGAACTCCTCCGAAATGGCTGGAGCGGTTTTGATGACATTTTGTGAGCATATTGAATAGGTATGAGTATTGGCCAACATCTATTTTTCATACCCCTAAGTGATAAGGGTTTTTATTTTTTTATAATGTAGCATTAAAAAACACATACAACCCAAAATTTTTACTTTTTTATCAACAACCCCCTTTTTTATATGGCAAAACAACGTATGCCGGGTCAGCTAGTAATCATATAAAAAGAACTAAAATGTTATAATCTCTACGTAAATGCAGTTCAGATTTTAGTTCTAAGAGTAAGTGATTCAGAATTTAATGTTTTTCACTGCGTTAGAAACGCTGAATTCATCGGACCATTCAACGGAAACATTCAATTTATAACAAAAGAGTTTTTTTTTGTTGTTGTTCTGCTGTATTCGACACGAATAAAATAGAATTTACATGTGTATTCAATTGAAAAATTGGTGTTAGTGTATAATGTGGAATGCACAAAACTATTATCTAACATTTTTCATATAAAAAATATAATAATATATAATACTCTTCGTTATAAAAACCTTTTTGGAGAAATAAAATAGTTTTCTGAAATAGGGAATACAATTTTGAGTCACTAATAAAAACTTAACAAGTTTTTTTTAATATTCCATAGGTAAATCAGATGTATAAAAATGTACCAAATTTTAAAATATACAAATGATTGATCAGTGAGAGTGCTGTTACCAAAATTAAAGCCCGGATCGCGTAAAATTTACAACGCATTAGTTTCAAGATTGAAATTGTCAATTCCACTTTGAAATATTTCAGTAGCGTGCGAATGAAATACTCGTCTAGGTCGTAGATCGCATCTAAATAGCCTTACGAGGTGAGTTTACAGCGAGATAAACACGCCAATGTCTAAAGGAGGCAAGATGGCCGCTCCCTTTAATTATTCGTTCACGTAAAATCTAGATTAGTATAATATATTCTGATTAACACTATATAAAATAGAATTTGTTTAAGCTAAAATAAACACATAATTTATCGTATAAAACATTTTCATAAATTTAGGCGTAGTTTAAAAAGAATTGTTAAAACTTTAATACGAAAAATATTTCGTATATTTCATACTTTTTCTACGTATATATTTTAAAGGGACTGTCGTGTTTGATCCTAATAAACTGTTTAATCGTCTACATATATTTGCAGCTCACTGTAATTTTCAAGGAGCAATGAAGGTCTTATTAAGTTCAGCCTTGGATAGTATTACGATCAAGTTAATGCAATATATTACGGCTTGAAATTTATAATATACTTAGCTGTGGCCTTTGCCTTAAACAAAATGTCACTGATTACTTCAACCGCGCCCTGAATGTATTTAAATGGCTATTTTTAAACGTTATAAATTGCATGAGGGTTCGTGAATTGTTACACCCATGCAATTTATATGACTTAGATTAAAGCTAATTATAGAAGTTAATATTTTATGTTATGCTATTAGATAATTATAATGCAAAAAACTCTTATAGTTATTGTAAGTTATTAAATATCTTAAAAAACGATTCTGTCATATAATTGATAAAAAATAACCATTCAAGAGGAGAAACAAGATGTCTATGAAGGTACATTTGTTAGTAGCGTCTGACATAGGATTTTTTTTATTTTTATTTCTATTAATAAAACTATTTATGTTCATATTATAAAGTTAGTTAAAAGATATTATTTATACATATATATTTTTTTATTGTTTTGACCAGGTATATTCTAGCTAATATAATATTCGCGAAGCATTTTTATTGGAACGGTAATCGTGAAAGTTTGTTACTACCATAATGAATGGATTTTTTAGTTAACGTGACGTATAATACAGACGATGTTGGCAATTGATTAATATATTATTTTATTTTAAACACACTTTAATCTTATTCTTTGAAATCTACGCGGACGAAGTCGTGATCTAAATGTAATGGATTATTATTAAGTAATGATGTTATATTTATACAATATTTCGTGCAATAGGATAAAATAGATTTCAATTTATACTATAACTGAAATGTATACAGTCTTTATCATAGTTGAATCATATAACTGACATATTTAAGTTGTGATGATGTTCTTGTATTCCAATAGTTGTTACTATTAATGCAATTTCAGGTTCCAAATATCGTACATGAAATCGTCGTAAAACTAAAATAAAACAGACGTCACATCATCTTCTCGCTACGTTTCATATTTACTGATATTAGACATGCAACTTCGACGTTTTACGAACTTCTAAACAGGGGTATAACCAATAATAAATACGACTGAAAATATTTGTTGTTTACAAAATTTTGACACCTATAACTAAAAATAAATGTACCTAAAATATTCATACCTATATATTAATAGAATTTTGTACTTTATCTAACAATAATTGTATTTAATATATGTCAGTATGTCATGTGGCAAGTATACTGAGTCAGTTATTAGCTTATTATTTAGGGCGCCATTAAATCACATGTGTTAAAGTGTACACGTGTCATCATTAATTTTGTTGTCACTGAACTTCTGGGAAGGTGTATTCTATTTATAAAAGTGAAGTCGCCATTTTCTACAGCTAGCTGATAAATTTTCATTCGTCTTACAAAACGAATGTTGTATTGTAATTTTCGCATTATTATATTTGGTAAATTATTTAAGATGTAGGACTGCTAGTGTCTCAAAATGTATTGCAATGTCAGTCACAAAACAGTTTAAAAAAGTATATAGATTTCGCAATAACACAACGTAACAAGATTATCTTACCTCTCTGATTTGAATACATAAAACGTATTTTTACAAATATGCTTTTAACAAACAAAACATTATGTTATAAATGGTAGTTTTTAATGTCAAGGTTTACCACAGCATAAATTGCGTGCAGAACCCATTTCCTTATTATATATTAGCACGAATTGAGCGAGGGTTGTAATTAAACGATGTAAGTTATAACAAACTAACACTCATTACCGATTTCGACCGTAAATTTACGAGTACATCACTAGCGATATACACGATATTACGAGTTTACACGATAAAAGCGTCATTTGTTACGGTTTCAACTGTCGATCATAAGTTTGGTTTATGATCTGTACTTTTACTACAAGTTTTGCACTATTTTACTTCATTCGAAACGTTTTGAATTGTTCATTCATATTTCATTGCACATGCTAGTACTCTGGTAGGTTTATTAATGAACAACTCTTTACTTTCTGTATATAGTCTTACAATACAAACTTACGGTAATTCTACTAATGAAATAAAGCCACAAATAAAACCAAAGAAATTCAAAGTTTTAATTCTAAACCAAGAAAGAAGTGGTGGTAATGTAAGACTGTGAATAATTTACGTGATTCAATATGATGAAGATTTATTTATTATTTCTAATTAATTATTGTACCCATTTCAACATTTTCCCACAGGTACTTATACCCCCTCACCTTATGAATATGTACATGTACATATATATAATATATATTCTGTACATATGGATGTATTACTTTGTCAACATTAGTACGACCATTATTTCTTTATAACAGATATGTTCCCGTTTTTCATTAATATACCCACATTGATACTTACATGTGCTAAGATCTCTAAATTAAACCCAGGAAACTATTAATGTTCTATTTAACGAAGATATCTTATGGTTTGTTAGTAGAAATAAGTTTATAAAATCCTTTAAAGCTGATACAAATGGTTTCTTTATACTCTGGATAATTAAAGGGTTATGAAATAAAAGAAATATAATGGCATTTCTATTAAGATAACAATCTCTCTTTTACCGACCTTATTGTATTGTGTTATATAAAAATACTAGTTTCCACAACAATACTGCGACCTATTTTGCGTGCTAAATATTGTATAGTAAATTTATATTTGGACTTCTCTACGTCTACTTTAAAAACAATATTTTACTAATGAATATTGAAATGAAACTAAGGTTTTCGGATATAAATACCCTACGAGTTTATTGTTAGTTTTTTTATAATTGTTTGAAATTTAAAACTTGCCTCCCCCTTATCATGGTTACGCCTAAGGAACCAAAACATTCGGAATACATACAAAGGAAAAAGAAACTCTAATAATATCCAAAAACGTTATCATCATTTCAATGAATATACTCGAAAATCATATCAAATCAAAATATTTATTAATCTATAATCTTTTCAAATAAACGTGCCAATATCTCATAAAAATCATATTTGTTTAAACTATCAAAACAAATCATGAATACACAGAGTGTTATTTACGATGTTTATAAATTATAACACGGAGTTAACTCGCAATTTTTACGGCTAAATTAAAAAAGAATTCGTGAGTGTATTTTTTTTATGCTGACCTTTATAATTTTCTATTCAATTTCAAGTCCGGAAATGAAAAACGAGAATTCTTGATAATAACTTCTTTTACGTTCGTTAGACGTATTTTACTTTAGTATGTATTAAAAATGTCTATTACGACTTAAATATTTTAATGAGATTAAATTCTGACACGACAAGTAAGTGTTTGAAATATGTTTAAGAGGAATGATATAAAAAGGAACGTAAAGTTTTTAAATATCTCATTCTAATATTGGAATATAACTAAAGTTTTAGTGCAAAGTTGCAGTACATTCCTTGAGTGTTTAAGATAATGAAGATTTTATTTGAATGTATGTTATCCTTACGCTAGCCTTTCCACCACTGTTCGCGGATAAGTCCGCGCTTCATTCAATGATTTTAAAATGTCTATTTTATTGGACAAGTTATTCCGAAGCTTGTCCCAAGATACCAAAATCTGATGATAGGATATCTTCTGAAATTGTCTAAATCGACATTGTATAATAATTCAAGTTGAACTAAGCTTTTCAGACTGAAAAACAAATGTTAAATCACTAGAATAGATTTCTAGAATAGAAACTAAAATGAAATGGAAAAAATATGAATAAAACTGAATTCAACAAAATATAGTAATTAATACAACAAATTTAATCAAGTTACGAAATGTTGAAATGTAAGTATACTTTAAAAGGACAGATATTATAAAGAAATATTAAATATTCATAAATATTAAATATACATACATAGGTTAAAGAAAAAATAAGGTTATGGTTATAATCAAGCAATAAAGTTTCGATACTAATGTCGATAATTATTTATTTGGAGTTGCAGTAGATAAATAAATAGAAAAATATTATTATACATATTTAGGGAAAAATCTCTTACAAAGTGGTAATGCAATTTAAGAATTAAAATAATATCATTCATATAAGACCTTAATAGAGATAAACATTGAAAATTAGCTATTTACCAATTATTAATTTTCCTTGTTAATAAGATTCTTAAGAAATGTAAACTATCTTACTTATTTATTATCTTATGTGGCATCGTATAATAAAATATTGATATTTTTCTGATTGAATTAATAAAATTACCTACTATTTGTGAAATTGCCTTTTTATATTTAAATATTATATTACACTTTTTCAGTGTAAATGAACTCACTAGCATAAACAATAAAAATAATATTTTTATGAATTTTAGTTAGTTTATTATACATAGAACTGTTTAAATAATTCTAAGTTTAAATAAAATTTCTCTGTATAAATCTCCAAAATTATGACAGACCCTTGAAAATCAATTTTTTCAGAGAGACTAATTTCATAAAGCAAAAAAATTTATCACACAATTGATTTTCTATGGTATAGATTGAATGAAATCATACATTATTGATTTCTAAGATATAAATTCAAAGTAATGTAGGCTGTGTAATAATACGTGGACCGTATGTGTTGAACAGTCGATAGCGTCATTTCAATTCAAAGTGTTTAACTCGATCTTCCCAAGGCTACCAAAACACTACCAAAGGGAATTCTAAACCAATATTGTGTTTAGGACAAAAAGAAACTTGAAATTCGGATAGGGTCATTCTGCGGGCTTTATATTGGAAAAAAACCACTGAGAGACGCGTTCAATTAATTTGATTTTAGTTCCGGATAACTAGACTTTGTAACTAATTAATACATATTGTTTATCATTATTCTAATTAAAGTATACGTAATAGAATTTAGTTTATAACAGAACTTTATAGTTTAAAATTTTATTATGATTCACTTAAGTAATGATTAAAAGTATTTAATAGAAAATATAATACTAAAATATAAATTACATTACTGAAAATGAACGCTGTAAATAATTATACTTAAAGGATGTACCCAAATTTGATAAAAATATAATCAATTTCAATTACACTATTTAAAAATGCTTTGCAGAATCTTAATTAACAGGTGTAAAGAGTCTGAATAATATAATCATAAAATATTCCTTATAAAGAAAAAACCTTTATTATGACGCATTTTTAAATTCCACATAATAACTGAAGTAATTAAAAATAGGAATACAAATATATATACAAGTACAAATTACGGTTTTATTGTCTAATGGGAAGCTTCTTCAGGAATTCAAGATAGAGAACATTTGTCTCAGTGAAACAAACTTAGAGTGGTTCACATTTTTTCAAGGATTTAGAACATAGGTTGAATATTTAAGAATCACATATATCAGTGTCCCTCTCATTTATAAAGTACAAATGCAAATTAATGGTTATCCATTAAATTTACTAAGTACTTTATTACATTTGGGACTCCTAAATAGTTTAACCGATGTTCAGCGCATTTCACAAACTTTCCTAACTTTGAACCTAAGCATTTAATATTCTCATAATATATTAAACATTTTATCATTAAAATATACGGGATTTTTTTTTATAACAACGAATACAAATATTAGTTATTCAAGACTACTTAGATGTAGTAATCTTCGGGATGATAAAACTATCAAGAGATTGCATCGTGGCTAAAAACATTCGCAACTTTAATTTGAATTCAGAGTCAAGTTTACCATTACAGTGACTCTCCGCTAGCTGAATATATATTTGTGAATTCCACTAAGATTGCAGGGCTCCGCTAAGAGCATACAAAATTACCGCTAGACAGTGAAAGTCCATTAGGTTTTATGGTTTCCACTCGGGAGGACGAATAGCCGAGCCGAAATGCTGAAAATTAATTAAATTCCGCCTTCAACTCACACCTAAACACGACTTGAAGCGGAAAAGTGTAATTTTACAACTTGACGAATCAGTTTCTGACGCTTTGAAAAACAAATGTTACGACCCAAAAAAAATTAAGTTAAAGGATAAATTATAACTTTAATTAAAATGACGGGATATAGAATGTGACACCGATAAATAAAAGACTTATTTGTATGATCATAAGTAATTTACATATTGTAATTGTGTTTACTTCTAGCTTGGTGTCTTCGGCATAAAGTCGAGTAAGCAAAAATGAATTTCATAATAACAATTCAGTGGAGATTATAGAATGGAACATTAACGCTCCAGTTTTTCACAAAGACCACTTTTATAATGAGGAGGTATGAAGTAATTCTCTGTGACAAAAGGGGTTGATGTGTGAATAGATGATGCTTTTCTATTCGTTTAAGCCTTTTTTAGCAATATAAAATTTCTATACTAGAAGTTAAATTTATGTATAGAGTAAGCATGGGAAAAGTTAATAGTGAAAAATGCTATAAATATCTCTAGGTAATCTTTATAATACATATACTAAAAAATTCAATAAGTATATTTACATTGAACTACTATATACGATTTTATCTATAGTTGATTTTCTATATAAAGAAAATATATTTAAGTAACCAATTTTTTAAATTATTTTCAATGTAACGTTTTAATTGTATAGAATTCAAACAGCTGAAGTAATATTATTTGTTCTAATTTAATACATCTCAATCTGCATGAATATGCATTAAGTCTTATAGATTTAAGATCGTCTGAAGAAATCCCAGCTCTTTATCTGAGAAGTTGCCTCTTAAAATTTTCCCTTCCCAAAAACTGGAACGAAAGCCATTGGATTGTCGGCCGGACCTTTTCTTTAAATACCTTCTTTTGCAGCGTCAAAGTTGGAATGACGACTTGAATTTTAATACAGATTAATTCTGCTACCCGCAGCAAATGTGTCCTTTGAAATACGCTGCAGAAGTTTTTCAGATAAAATATAATGAGTTTTAGGTCCTACCAAATATAATATCTCATTTCATTTGAACGCTTCGATAGATTAATACTTACCTATGTAAATAGTATCTACGTTTTAATGTCAGCAGTTTATGCGATGTAAATATTTGTCAAAGTAAGTAGTCTTGTTGGTCGTACAAAAAATGTTTCCGGGGTCCGTCGAAATTGGTTTGCGCAACGGGGACCTACTAAATATAAATCATGACTCGGGACAAAACAATTTCGATAAATGATTACTGAAAGGAAAAACAATATCAGTTGTAATAAGCGATGTATTATGTAATTTATTAGAACCGGACAACTTCTAAATTAATCTCAAGGGAAGTGAAAATTACAATTTTTAAACAGATGAACTAATAAAACCTTTCTTGAAATCTTACATACATTTGTTCAAAAACAAACTATATTACATTGCCTGCGACTTTGCCTGTAAAAAATATTCTATAAATATCTTTATCAATGATAATTCTATTTCAATTCAATATATTTGGTAATTACATGTTGTCACATATAGCAATTCGTAGTTTTTGAGTAATTTTGTAACGAATAAGCTCACATTTATAAAAATTTATTTATATATGTATAATATTTTTTTTCGAACATACAAACAAGAAGGCATATTAATAGACGTCGAAATAACTTGTTTGGGAGTTCTGTATATATATTATTATAATATATATACATATAGTCAGTTATTCAAAGGCTGATTGCCCGCCACATCTGCCAGTTTTCATGTAATGATGACCACAGTCAACACGTTGATTGACGAATAAATTTACAAAGCGAGACTTGTCGCTAAATAACCGTATTTCACTCTTTAGTCAATTCGTTTCATCCTATTTTAAACCCACAATGGAAGGCGTAGTTTTCATTAGCATTCAAATAATTTGTATACGCTTAAAGTGTCAAATAATTTAAGTAACATTGTTCAAAAATATTTGAAGATGTTACGTGTTTTTCATTACCAATGTGAGCTCACTAATGAATTTTTTTCAGATGACGTACATTTATAGACGTATTTTTATATTAAGAACAAACTATCTGTTAAAATATTAATATGAAATATAAATATTAGTTAAGCTATAAAATTGGTTCAATTTAAATGTAATAATAAAGACCACAATAATTCACGTTTTCCGAGGGATAGGCACTTAAATCATGATATACTATGATAATGAAAAATCACAATGAAATTAAAGCGTTACAAAAAAATTCTTTACTATTAAACTGTGTCAAAATTCATTAATGTTAAATACAGAAATATATGTAAGAAATATTTTGAACCACCAATAAAATGACTGACTAGTATTAAAAAATATATTTGTATGAATGTAATTAAGATTTAAGAGTTCAACTTCATTTGTTTTTGAAGCTTATTTACGCTGTATTTGAAGTTTCATCTTCATTTGTTTGATTGCACCCTCTGCCGTCTATGAATAAATTTTGTTTAAAGTTCAACATAGTTCGCAGAGTTGAGTATAAAATTGCTTTTCACTAAGGAAAGTTTAACTTATATGGGCAGAGATAGATTAATTTAGAATTCAAACTTTAAGTAATCTATCAAAATGTCGGAAATCAAAAAAATCGGATTCTTTTCATGTCAAAAGTATCTCAGCGTCTAATGATGGTGACCTGGGAGAAACGGAAACCGGAAACAGGATGTTAAATCATGAATAGGTCAAATGTCACACCAAGGCTTTTACATGAACATTTAAGTAGTAAAACTATTTCTTTCCTACTTTTTACTGGTTGAATGGAAAATTTTAATTGTTCAATCCACTTAAAAAATAGAAAAATTCTCAATTCGATAAAATACTTTTTATGTGATTCGTTAGTTTAATGAATAGGTTGGTTTTTATTTTTCTTGAGTTATATATGTATGTGTGTATGTATGTAAGTCTTAATTTGATATGATAAGATAAGAGCGAAAATTTTTGTAACAAAGTCTCAGACAACTTTGTACATATATATCTATACATATACACATTATTATTATATATGCATATATATTATATTACGGTGTTGCGGAATGACTTACTTAATAATATTTTTGGGTATTTACTATTTATAAATATTAAATTTAATATCAGTCGTGAATAGCCGAAATGTTTATGGTTAAAATCCATTATCAATTTTTATCGGCCATAAATATACAATATAGTATTGAACTAATGAAATATTCCGTATGCAATAATATGAGGAAACAAAAGGCAATAAAAAGATAGCGGATTGAGCTCGGCGCCGACAATCGTAACTTCAAAGAATGCAATGAGACGCTGTAACACATTCAATTGGACATTTACATAAATATATTTATAGTATAAAATAAAACTCTTATATAATATATAATAATGTCTAAATCATTTTACGTAGATATATTTCCCATTAGGTTAAAGTTATTTACTAACAATTATTCTTAATAACTAAAATAATGATACCGTATTATTTTTAATTGATTTTGTGTTATATTATAAGAGAAAAAACTCGCTGATGTTCGATAAGACTTAATACACATTTTGTTTCAGACAGACAAAATATTCAGATTGAATTTAGAAGCAAAATGCAAGCCAAAATTAGTTTACAATATGCTTTATCTTTCAAATTTACAGGCCGCATTATAAAATCCCATAGGAAACTTCGTTGTAATTTCAAATTATTGTTAATTGTAGTTACTGCTAAATACCTTCAATTTTACTTCCCTTTTAAAAGGTTCTTAATTATATTCTATTTTCATGGTATTTGATAAGTTCTCTATGTTATTCACCGCGTTAAAGATCATCAAATTTTTGTTCACAAAATACAATCAACAAACAAAAGAAAACTTAACCTCGTTTCCAGTAGGTAATAGCGAAAAAAATGCGTATATATTTTTCATTATATCATAACAAAGTCGATACTTAACTCATAAAAGTAACATGCAATCAAATAAAACCAATAAAAACATCATAGGAACAAATAAAGTAAACATATCTTGGCACAAGTCGTATATGTTACCATAGTTCTCCGACGTTATGTTTACGAATGCTAAGTCGCGATCGTCCATCATTGTACGTCTCAAATGATTGATTGCACTGACCCCTCGCTGAAAACGGTCCAGTACTCAAGGATTTATAATCACCTATTATTATGGAAATCAGAACACAATAATCTAATAGCATTATATCTGAAATGATTTTCATATATTTTAATTCTTCATTATCCCTACTAATATTATAAATGAGAAAGTAACTCTGTCTGTCTGTTACGCTTTCACGCCTAAAACATTAACTGATTTTAATGAAATTTGGTACAGAGATAGAGTTGACCTTGAGAAAGAACATAGATACTTTTTATCCCAGACTTTTGAAAGGTTCTCTTGGAAACACGATATAACCGAACTCCACGCGGGCGGAAAGCTAGTATTTTATATGATTGATATTTTTACATTTCTATTCGCTTCTGATAGATTTAAAAATTTGTATTTTATTTTCAGCTATCATTATTTTTTCCATTGAATACTTTTCTACGAAGTATTTAACAGTGGAATTTTCTTTTCATAGATTAAGACCCTTAAATTTCAAGAAGTAATAAATCTCTGGTTCCTTTCCAACTTTCCGAGAGCGTTAAAAGAATTGTAGCTACATATAAGAATGTAGGAAAGAACATTTTATTCCACATACCTGAGTATTCTCAAAGATTCAATTAAATAACTACTTCCATTTTTACAAGTCACTATTTCTTAAATAGCACTTTAAGACACATGATACTTTGAATGAAGTCGTGTTCTTTAAAGTTATTAAGGAAAAAGCTTGAAAATTTTAAATAAATATTAAATATTATATTTTTTACTATACAATAGAATAAAGTTTTCTAGTATATAATTTAATTTTAAAGTTTTCTAGTATATAATTTAAGTTTATTCCACATTCTTATTTTAGTGCGTTTACTATGAAATTGAAAAGTGATACCTAAAAATATTTGAAATGTATAAAAATTAAAACTAAGAAAATACAATAACAGAATAAAAACAATAAAGTGTCAGGTCTTTCTCACTCTGAATGACAATAACCGTGTTTAGTAGAGATGATTACTTCAAGCTAATTTTTTGTAAGACAACGAATGGCAATTTCAAGCCAGAACATTTACAGTATGTTTTCTTACATACCGGCTAAATAACCTCTTTCATCTGTTTAGTCACCGTTACCTTTATACTAAAGTAACCCAATATAATATTTTAGTATCAGTTTCAACTCATCATTCCTAACGATATTAAATATTTAGTAAAATTGACCCATATTCCGTATAAAGTACGGTCTTCATAAATATGAACTCCAGGGACCGTGCGGAACAATACTTCATGCTAATTCAAAGATCGTATTGGAGTCTATTCATCACAAACGTCTTACAGTCCATTTCAACGTATCCTGTAATGCAAGTACATTTACATTTTAAAAGCAAACATACTAAGCGTAAAAATATTTCTCATCTTGCATTCTCATGACCGTTTTTATACATCTTATATATAAAATTCTCGTGTCGCGGTGTTAGACAGAGAACTCCTCCAAATAGCTTGACTGGTTTTGATGAAATTTTGTGAGCATATTTAGTAGGTCTGAGAATTGGCCACCATCTTTTTTTTTGTATGGCAAAACAACGTTTGCCGGGTTTGCAGTTTTATTATTAAATGAGAATTATTGTGATAGTTAACAAACCTTTTTATTTGATGGAAACAAGGTTTTTTTTTAAATTTAATTAGACTTATAATCATTCCAGAATGTTACAGTTGTGACCTAGATAGCGTACTTCATTAACAGTTTCTATTATTAGAAAGATAATAGATATGCAACTGTGCTCCGGATCTTAGTTTTTTTTTATCTTTTGAACATTATATTCAAGCTATTCAACGAATTTCTTATGACAGAGATATTTTTTAAGGCATAACCCATTCTATTCTTGTATAATTCAAGAGTTTAATTTGCTCAAAAACAGCTATAAATTTAAAAGAAACTATTATATTCTGATTAGTACATACATACTCGAATTTTATTATTATTAAAAACTACACACTCCCGACGTTTCGGTTACTTTTCAGCAACGGACAGAATAGATGTGAATTATGTGTATTCTAAAAATAATGACTTCATTTAAATGAATACTTGCGAAAGTCTTAGATCAAATTAACAATGGTAAATATTCACCAGTAACTGTTGTTATTTACGAAAGTACAGAATGGTTCTTTACGTTTAAATTTTCATAGATAACTGGGGTACATAAAGTGCCTGAGTTGATTATCGAGGATGGTGCACGCTACAGACAGTTTTAGCAATTCTAATTGAGGCTAGCTCCATCATTGTGATCACATAAAGCTCATTAATATTACAAACACCAGCGCAGACATTCGACCGCCTTTTTCGTATACAAACAAACGTTTACATACTAATTCACTAATAAGTTGAACAATAAACTTTCATTCAGGGCCGTCAATTTGATAAAATCGTCGCGTGCTGTTTATATGAAAACCAAGGTTTAAAACACAACCCTACATCATTGGATGCGACCCTGGCTCATGCCATTTCCGTAGTACGAATCCGGAACACGCGAAGCCAACTAACAATAGGCGTTAATTTAGTCGCTATGATAAACTATGCTTATTGCGCTCTAACGTACTGAGTAATGTTCCCGTTACATGTATAGATTTATCATATGCAGATGATAAACAAGTTTTGACTCACACTAATATTAATAGCGCACCTTAATTCTAACTCCATCCTATATCAAAGTATAATTTGAATACTTTAGAATATCTTAAACGAGATTAACTAATATTAATGAAAAAGCAATTATGGTAATGAATTATGAATTTTAAATTCATATTAATTTCGTTGAGTGATTCGGGACAGATTTAAATTGCAAAAACGACTTGCATGAACGTATCTGACTGCAATATAACCGGTGATGTGATTTATACGTCATCCCGTACCCGGGGAGTGACAGGAGGGAGTCATGCATCAATCAAGTGTCTACCATCAATCATAAAGTGATAGCGTGCTTATGAACTGTTGTTCCTGGAGATTTATTTAGCTTAATACAATAATAATTGCAATATCTATTATTAAAATGTCTTTAAAGTTAATATCGCATATTAAACTTAGTGTGGTGTGAAAAAATTTCTCTATTTGTGTCACAATCCAAAGAATGGGAACATCTAGTCGTACTCATGGCGGAAATATGTTGACAGTCGACACTGTAATTAGGAGTCGGTGGCACAATGCTACATTACATAGTTGATAATACTCGTCATTATTAAAACGCATTATAGATGTTTTTTCATCTTTCAGGCAGATTTAGAAATTTCTTATTTAAGAGATTCATAGAACAAAAGTAGATTATTTCAGCTCTAAAGCTATCTAAATTCAAAATTTAATTTAAATTAGTTCGCTGTTACTTCCATGAATAACAAACACCCACAAACATTGTGAAAGTTTGTTTTTTGTGTCACAATATTAACACGATAATGTGTTTAAAACAATTTTCGCTTAATTTTCTGACTAGAATATAAATTTATTTTAAATATTTATTTATCTACTATTGCATTGAAACCCAGAAAATTTAATTCCGAGTATTTTTTTACTTATTACAGTTAGATCATCAATCTTCGTAAGTTTTTTACTGTTGTTTTTTACTTTAATACGTAAGATTTGTTACAAAACTTGTCTCTAATAAAAGCTGACATAGTATCTTTTATCACATACAACATATCAACATCTGAAACTTTAAATACATTTTGAACTCTTAAGAACTCCGTGTTCTAGCTGCACATGTCTTAGATACAGTTTCATAGCAACAATAGAAACGTTTGCGATGTGTGATTATCCGACATATTGCTGGAACATTCTTATCACTAGGGATTGAAAATTCTTGTAATATATGTTATTTTTATTAACTGACGCCAAAGATTGATATTATGAATTTGACGAAGATATCTGTTTCTGTGTGCGTGTATGTGAGTGTGTGTGTATGTGTCTGTCTGTGACACCGTAGCACTTAAACGGATCAACCAATTTCGTTGAAATATATTTCATTAAATAGCCGATATCATTGCGTAGTTACTATCTAAGTTAGGTTAATATCGCTTCAGGAGTGTAAAAGTATCACTCCTTAAAATTAATGCATTTAATTTTTGGCGTATGATTACTCTATTTAATGGTTCTAGACCACTGTATTACTAAAAGGTCATATAAATTATAGGGGTATTCCATTAAATTAAATCTTTACATATTAATAGTTGAAGATGTCTATCGGTAATTATAATATAACAATATTTCATAATAATACTTACTCTTCTTTAGAAGATAACAAGACAGACACAAAAATTCTTTCTTTTTATTTTTTATTCGTCTATTTAGTTAGCTAAATTAAATTGAATCCGATTTATTTACATGGCAGAATTTTTGAAAAAATAGAACTCTCACTCCTTAATTTGCAAGTTAAATACAGTTTACAAACTAAAATACCTAACAATGGTCTTAAATATCAAAAGATCTACGATATTTAAAAAAATCAGCCAGAAATTGTGTCAGTTATTTTAGTTTTTAGTTGATTTTTTAGGACATTTATTTAGGAGACTGGGATAAAAATAATAATTAAATATTTAAAAACTATTCACGTATAAGGAATATCTAACACTAAAATATACGTTAAACAGAAATTACAACATACATATATAGGATTTTTTGTCGTCACGAATGTTCGAAACCAGCCTGTAAATACCACACCATGCAAAATGCAAATGATACAGTATGAATAAAGAATTTTAACTGTCGAAAATGTACTGGTACATGTTGAGGTGAAAATAAATAAAAATGCATTAAAATTTATTTCGTTATTTGGAAGGAGAATTTGCCTATTTTATAGAGAATAAAACATAGAGTACTTTTACTTCTAATATAATTTTTTAAAAGCATTTTTTTAATGTATTTTGTTCTAAAATGTTTATTTCGAACAGTAATTACTCCCGAGATATAAGACGCATTGTTACTGAAGCCACATTTGAAAAGCTATATCGCTATTATTGAAAACCTCAGGCAAGTTTGGATTTAACTTCATTGTTTGTAAGTTTTAATTCCGGTTTACACGAAGTAGCTACTCTAGTCGTGTCGACTGAGTATTGTCAATTAGAGTTCATCAAATTACTTTTGAATAGTTTTGTATTCTGTATATGCGATTCAGGAAAACGATTGTAACTTTACAATAAATTATGATCAAGTATATTAAATGTATAGATTTATATACCTTGATTGAATTTTAAGCTTTGAAACTTATTAGTTTTATTACTAGGAACATCTTTGAAAGGAAATTCTTAAAAGAAATGGAAAGGCTTCCAAATTGGAAAAAATACTCGGTAAGGCCCTTATTGGCTTCACTTGTTGCATTCCCAGTGACAGTTTGCAATTTCCACGTTTTAAAGCGTCTTTTTTGCGAAATATCGTCTATTTATTTTCAATTTGTGAACTATAACAATATTATTTTTATGAAGATATTTGTTTTGCTAATTGAGTTATTATTTAATCAACATTATAATTGTTTTAAGTATTAAAAAGAGTCTTAGTTCAGATAATATTATGTACGTAATTTTAAAATTATATAATTGAATGTCACATTATCCTTTGAAGGGTAAAAGTTTAAAAAATTGGCTGATATCCCTACTAGTCCCTACTAATATTATAAATGCGAAAGTAACTCTGTCTGTCTGTCTGTCTGTCTGTCTGTCTGTCTGTCTGCTACGCTTTCACGCCTAAACCACTGAACTGATTTTAATGAAATTCGGTACAGAGATAGAGTTGACCTTGAGAAAGAACATAGGATAGTTTTTATCCCAGACTTTTGAAAGGTTCTCTTGGAAACGCGATATAACCGAACTCCACGCGGCGAAGCTGCGGGCGGAAAGCTAGTTTTTTAATAAACGCTACGAGTTCATTCTTCTAGCAACTAACATCATTTCCGATCCCTGAAAATGAATTTAACAAAGCTCCCTCACTTTATTTCGATTCATATCCGTCGAATTTTTTCGCCGGCGAGCATTTGAAATTTTTTGTTACTTCCTTTTATTTCCACACAGAATTCCAGCAGATACTAACAAAACCGGAACAGAGTATTACCCGAGTCATGCAGGTCGAAAACAATGAGCCTGTCGCGTAATTTCGGCTTAATGTTCAGAATTAAAAAAATGTAATGCCCCCGTGAAAGAACAATGTGGGTTTTATAACCTCGTGAATGAATAACATGAGCTGTAGCAAATAAAGGACTCGGGTTGGCTTAGCTTTTTTAATATAACTTGAAAGAGCCCATGAATATGAAAAGATATCCATCTTCACATACATTTTTCGTATATATTTTTTTCGGTTACAGAAACTTTGTATGTATATTATTGCTGACTTTAGTCTGATTCTTCCTTGAAGTACAAGGACATGAGTTGATGTTATATAAAATAAATAGTTACTATTATAAAATTCTATTCAATTCTGTCTACTGTGAAATAGTAACGAATAAAGCGCTTCTGCTTGCATTATAGTCTGTAGTGTATAGAAAAAAGTGATTATGATAATGTTTTCTATCACTGTCGTTTTAATCACTCTCCTCTTTGATAGACATTAATGTGTTATAGGTATTGAGTTATTACTGAAAGCCTCAATTCTCACATTATTAGATTGTGATAGTGAAGCTTTCATCACGTAACAGCAGTGCAGTTCCATCATAACTATACTGTGACTCCGCTTACATATGAAACATCGTTCTGCTTGATTGCTATACATTATTTTCAACAATTCTCGTGTCATTAGCGAGCTACAGGTTAATTGTAAGATTTACTCTTAATTAATATTAATATTTTCGGATTACTACACAACTCATTACGTCTGCCGGTGATGACGGTTGAAGCAAAGTCACCGAATCATCGGGAGTAGATATGTAGTGTTTCAAATTAGTAAAATAAAGAGTAGCAATATTAAAATATTAGTTTTAGTTAAATGAATACGCATGAAAGTCTTATATTTACTCTTCTTAATTAAGTTTATTCCTTATTTGATTTGCAGTACCCAACAAGGATAGAATATTTAATCCTTTTATTAATTTTCACAGGGTTTTTAAATATAAAAACTTACAAACTTATATGACTACATTCCAAATACATTAACATTTCAAGGCCATCCACGCTGTAGTACTGATAAGGGAGTGACACGTTTTCGTCTCTCTGGTTTCACTTAAGATGATATACATTATAGGTATTTCCATTCGCGTTTCATACATTTGTCATGACTGAAAATTAAAATCGAGAAACGTCAAAAATGGTAAAAGTTATATATACTACAATATTATGCAAACGGAGCTACGAATGATGAAGTATGTTACATTTTAAATTTAACCCCATATCGTGATTAGCTAGCAGTCATGCTTGCGTCTAGAGAAATGAGAAAATATTGTTTCATTTAAGGCTTTACCTTGGCATATATTTGTGCTGATATATGAATGAATAAACCAATGTTAATACACATTTTCCTTTATATTCTGATTTAGATCTGTAACTATCAAGTTCTGCAAGAATTCTTTTTAAATAAGAATTCAATTTTTTTTACTTTTCATTACATTGATAATAATTGGAATTAATTGTACCATACCTACTGTAAAATTTCTTTTGTTTTAATTCAAACATTAAAATAAACTATGTACTAAATTTAAAGAAAAATGCAATATTACTTTTATATCTATACAAACAGAATTTTAATACAACGAACTAGCACTAGCACTTTTAACACATTGAAAATAAATTGGAATATTTCAATGCGACTAAATAGAAAACCGACCGGAATAAAATCCAACTGATTCTTCGTAATAATATTTTTATACATAAATCAAAATATAATAGAAACATGAACCGATATCGTTAATAAATTGTGGCGAGGCTGAAGAGCTGCAGCTCGCGCCACAATGCAATTTTACTAAAATCCCTCTCACGGAGCGCAATAAATCATTGCGGCGTAACTTGTTATTAAATTGGTTCCTTCTCGACAGTTTAATATAAATTGACCATAATATTTAACTAACTATTTTATACGCTACTCTATCTTACTTCATCACGAAGTATTCATAAACAAAAACTCTTTACAACTATGACAGTTAAACCAAAATAAGTATTTTGACATGTTACAGATTATATATTAATTTTTGTAACATCTTCACAGAGTATTAATTTTCTATTTAGTCTACTTTTATCTAAACTATAAATATATTTCTACATCCTAAAATACCCAGATATATAATATTGTACATTTTTTACGTCAAAATCCTTCAAATATTACCTTCCGTTGTTATAAAATAAACAATTTGTTACAAAAAAACTAAGCATATATATTTACGATATTTGAAACTTTAAATTGATGAAGTCATAATTGAATAAAGCAATGAATTTATGTTACATTGTACACGGATCGTTAAAAGCATTTTACTGCGCAACGAACCGGCCGCATCATGGCGAATGAATTTTATGACACGTTTAAAACACATAATGAAATACTCAACAAACCTAGCTGGTTTATGTGCGATGGAAACTATTAATAGAACTTCCATGATTGATTAGGAGTATCTCTATACTGTAATGTCTGATTTAACTTATAGACCTGGATATAACTCGTATGTCATTATTTACCTTTGAAGGTAAATTACGTCTAGACATTCAATACTCCTCCAAATCGACCACTTTAAATCCTATCCATATTTCTCTTTATCTGGTAGTTTATTTTCTCATTTTCTTTAAAATTATCGTTAAAATTCTTCCCTTTAAGATACTTGTTATATTTTGTATCTAAGTTTTATTGTGAAAATAAAATATAAAACGAAGAAAACTAATGAAAACATACGAATGTGAGGCAAATAGTTTGAAACTTGTTATTATAAAAACCTTTTAACACATGAAAGTTAAATAGAAATACTTTGATAAATATAAAAGCTTATACAATTATTGAAATCGTAACCTTCTTTCACCAATATTTTCATTCACTTTTCTTAGATAAAATATAAATTTTATTGAATTTATTCTACATATTGAAATGCGTTAGGTTAACTTCAAAACTTTTCCGTATTCTCTAATGGAACAGCGAACTAACAACGTCACCTCAGGTACTATGTTCTGAGTTTTTCCTTCTTAAATAGAAATTTCTGTTTCTTTAAACTTATACAGGGTGACTGGTGAATTACTATCGATACTTGAGGACGTGATATTTGACGATCGTATATGACAAAATAAAAATTAATATAACATAAATATAAATATACTTCTAAGTAAAGTTTACCAAAAGTTATGTAATTAATTACGCATCGTATGAACACCCTACAGATTAGGTATACACACACACTCACACAGACGCGGCGGCGTCGTAGTGTTGTATCAGCACGCCGCCGCACGCGTCCACACTTGGAACACTTGGAACGTGTACACACTTTATTTATTTATACGGAAATTTGGTCAAAAATTAAATACCTATTTTTTTTACATAATTCGAATGAGAATCATGTACCGAGTATGCTCCTTAAATATTGATAGTAATTCACCAGTCACCCTGTATATACAAATAGTTTCAAACAAAGGAACAAATTGTTTTTTATGTCATCACAGAATATGCGCAATTTGTGTCTTAACAAATTGATATTGTGTATGTTAAAAATATATCAGCATCGGACTAACCGTTCGTCTTAATAGGCTATCAAAGACATTCCAAATATATACAAATTCGCTAATAAAATTTTGATAACAATGACAGTCTAATAACAGTTTTTAACAATAATTAAACTTTGATTGTATGTCTGTGTATTTCTATATTGTCTCTTCTTCCACTTTGGCTGCATATTTGGATATGTTCATGTGTTCTAGACTGATTAGTCTTATTGAATTGATTAATTTGTATTAAATAACAGAAGTATAGGTTATAGTGCTCAGAGTTTTAAAGTATGTTTCACAATTGGATTTGACTTATAAGGAGTTTGGTTATCGAGTATGAAAGTATTAAGAGGTCTTGGTTTGTAAATTAAGCATCAGCTAACAATGAAAAAAAGATAAAAAAAGTTATACTTTTGTTTGTCTAGTTTTACAAATTATTCATAAAATCAAAGATCGACTTCTCCCGCACGATTTTCAAGGGACTAATTTGTTTTCAGTAACCCGAAACTGTTTGATTTAAATCCCAATATAGTGAAGGGAAAATATCGTAGCTCCTCTTTACAGCCCTTACACAATTAGTTTCCTGTAATGTTAATCACTTTGTTATCAGGCTACTAACAACGGAGTAGGGTGAAAATCAGTTTGATCCTACGAACAGATACAAGAGAAAAGCTTAGAAATGTTCGAAAAACGAATCTCAAAAGATATTTTTAAACTTCCATTTAGTAAATATTTATGTCATTTGATTCCACGTTTTAAAATTCTTTCAATATTTTCGGAGATTTCATATTCGTCTTTTTGTTTTTGCCAGGCTACATAATAGAACATCTATTATGCCTTTAAACTGTAACTCTTGTCATATATGTGTTAAAATTAAGTTTAGATAAATTCCTTAATGTTAAATACAAAAGATTCTGATAATACATATAATACTAGCTCACAAAATTGTGTAAGCGTTGAAGTGTATCAAATTAGTCACAATAAAAATAATACTAGTATTTGATCACGTAATAACCTACCGTTAAATTATGTTGATACTGCCCTTCTATTAGGAGAAGGTCGAAGGTCGCGAGCAAAGGTCATCGCCCTGTTAAATAACTCAATAAGTACGGCATCTTATCGGAGATCACAAAGGGCACCAAAATCAATTCAAACAGCGACGCATGTATTTGGCAATATTTCAAATTCACTTTGAAGCTGTGTTTCCTTTTCTTTCTTTCATCTCTTACGTAATCGAGACCGCACTGTCCGGGTCTGTCAGGTGAACAATCTTTGAAATGTTACAAAAACTGCCAAAGTTTTCCTTTGTCTGATGTAATAATAATATAAGTCGAAACATCAATGAAATTTAAAACATGTTTCCGTCCAAGTATCTATTTTTCTTTGAAATTTTTCGACGGAACAAAACGAAATACATAGAAATAACATTTATTATGAATATTTTGATATATAATGTAAAAATCATAGGTATATCAGTGGTTTTTTATACATTTGATCTTTCTTATCTTTACCTAGATTGGTTCAAATTTGTTACTGTTATAGCGAATTCAATTGCCCTTTTATCTGCTTGATATATTACCCTTATCGCTCTTTGCTTGATAGTACTTTATAGTACACTTTACCAAGGTGCTTTGTTAATTAATCGCCTTGCCTTGACATAATCAGTTAATTGCTTATAGTTAATTTTATACAAGGTAACCCGGGGTAGCTAAATTATACTTCAACATTTATTTACAGGACGATAGGAATCACGAAAATTAAAGTAACACTTGAATATAGTTATATTTCACAAGATTGATGACATAAACACAAATTATATGCCTTCAAAAACACTTTTCAAAATATATATTTATAAAATTACAAATTAAAGGTTAAACAGCCGATGGCTATAGTTACAGGTATGTGACTGGTTCTCTAAATTTCAAGCCGTAAACAACAATTATTAAGCCTGCCACTACCCGATGGCTGCAAAACAATAATAGAGGTAATGAAATTTGTAAAGCAACGTGGCATTCGGTGCATGTTAGCGCACTAGTTGAACCGCAAACTGCCAACTAATTAAATTAAGTTCCGTCACCGCCCTCCGTGCTAGCATACATTTCTTAGAGACTCCTGAACGCCTATTAAGGTCTTTACAATACATGAAGGTTCCTTGGGAATTCTAGAAAATTCTTTTATTCCACACGAAACAGATGCGACGTTTCGACTGAGATGGAATATGTCGTAGTGATTCCAACAGAGGTTACAAACAAAAGGTTTTACTTGATATTCAGATTTATTTTGTAAATTTGAAACGAGAACAGCCGTCCTGTGTGGATATAACAGCCGACTGTAACACCTGTGTATTTTTCCACTGAATAATTTTGTATAGTTTCATTCCTCTGTCTGGGGATCTCGTGTTCCAACTAGACTTTGAGACTAAAACTTAATAAGAAGATAATTACTATTAAAATTTTCTGCATGTACAGTATATTGACTGCATAAATTTAATAGCTTGGAATCTAGTTTGTAACTTTGTACAGTAATGACAAGCGAGGTGTGGTCCGGGTAAGTTGTTGTTAGACCTTCGGGCTCGTCGCCATTAAATGACAGCGAACGACGCTGTGGGGACGCTACTTAAAAGATCACGTGAACATTGTATAGAAACTTTCAACTTGATCTTACTGGAACTACAGTATAGAGGATGTTAAAAAGTATGATAAAAATGAAATAGTTTGGCTTGTTCATTTACGTGTAAAATGTTACAAGGAAGTATACAAGCATGGTTCATTAATTTCTAACATAACTAGTCTTTAGCTGAACTTAATTAGTTTTTCAAAATTTCTATCATAAAAGAAAATATTATACAAACTGCACTTAATTTTCTCTAATTTCTTGAATATCAAGCGAGTTTATTAAGCTTAAGTATAAAAAACTCAAAGTGTACAACATCCAAGAGAAGTTGAAATTATATTATGGAACACGACGCTTAATTCTTTCTTATAATCTTGTTAAAAAAAACTTGCATATATATCAAATAAAACACATAACATTTCAAAAATCAAGTTTTAACATTTCAGTATATTTTGTTTAAAATATTAATATCTCTAATAATAATTAGGTTATATAAAAAGAATACTGCAATATGTATAACGACGTCATTTATGACATAATCTACATTTTTATTTCAAAGAATTTAAATAATAAGGAACTCGGCGGAACGTTGAACTTGAAATAGAAAAAGATTATTGAATTGTCAGAACCTGTCAGTGTAGGCGTCGAAAGGAAAATCATTCCTCCCACTTGTATGTCACAGTGTTTCCTACTTTGTTCATAGGCATATACATATTGATACATAGATACATCAATAATGTCATATTGTCTTTCAAGACATTTTGGAATCAAATCCATATAAGAATTCACTAAGCAGCTACGAACATAAAAAAACTAAACTTGTTTTGAGGTCTCAATAATAATTTTAATAACTATTTTTATGACAGACGGTGAAGAAAAACATGATGAGGAAACCTGGACTTATAATTTCACAATAATAAGTTTGAAATCACCAACCCGTCTTGAGCAAGCGTGGTGATTAATGCTCAAACCTTCTCCATGTGAGAGAGAGGCCTCTGCTCGGCAGTGAGCTCTGATAGGCTGATGACGATTTTAATATTTATTAATTACAGAACTTATATTGATATAAGTCCTGGATAAATTAAAACGATGATGATCATATAGATTACATAAAAAATTCATGTTGCTTAATAACTTTGCCAACTTAATAGAAAGGTTTGATAAATTCAAATACGCTCCGTGGATTACCGATATTCCTCCCCAAGTATTTTGTGCAAATAGCTTCGTGGCCCAACTCCATATCCATATATGTATTAGGGTATTAAAATTTTAAAATGTTGAGAGGTATTCGGTACGTATAGAATATGAAAGATTTTTACGATTAAAACCAATACATTATTCATTAATAGAAATATTTTAAGCATCGGAGCATTTAAAAACTGTATTTATTAAATCTCTTTGTACATAACACACTATTTATTGCAGTACTACAATAAGTGGTCCTAAAAATTCTTTTCATTTAATTGTTTAAAAATATAAATTATAGCTTCAATGGGAATTTATAAAGAAAAACTAATAGTAGACAATACGTACCATTTAGACGGATGGTTAAAATTCACATACTATTTATTAAAAACACCGACCAAAAATACCTCAGAATACTTGTACGAAATATTGAGAACCTATATGCTACACGGTCAACTTCACCTCGTCCAACGAGGCTAGCCGTAATGCGACATGAAATAGATAGATGAAACTTTGAGGTAAACAAACAAAATTCAATCCTACCATTAAAATCTATCTAAGAAGAAATATGCTATAAAAATAAATAAATTTTAAATGAAATGTCATTTGTTAATAAGAACACAGCAAGCATTTCAAGAGAACTATTTCTTGACTGCAATCAATGTGCAACTTTTAATGCATCTCGATAAGTTTTGAGTGTTGGAATCTGTTCCACATTAAGTAAAAGTGTTGTTTCCAATTGTGGTTGTTTAATTAATCTTGATACTTTTGCTGTTGAATGTTGCAGATGCTATAACACAATTTCATTTGAGAGCGAGAAGATCTTTCAATTAATTATTTATTCCCAATGCGAGCGGTTTTAAATTCGCTGTGGAATATATTAAAAATGTGTTTTCATTTACTCATTGCTTATATTGTTTAGAAAATAGTTGTATATATGACTAATTATAGTAGCGAAACTTTATTAGAGAAATTATAAGGTATGGGAGATTTTAATATATACTAACTAATTAGAATATGACACCATGAAATGACATAGGAACTTAGGTATACTTAGCATGCATAATTAATTAAAATAGAAGGAAGTAGCTCATATATTAGTTCTAAGAATTCTCTCCTTTCCTCTATATATTCGATCGTAAATTAAGTATGACAAAGTGCAGTTAATTTTCAGCAGATTTAGTGCGCACGGTGTAAAATGTTTTACATATTGTGTTTCATAATAAATCATAATTAAAAACATGTATATCAAATTAAAGTATATATATAACCTTATAGGATTTTTTTAGAATATTGATCGTGAAGGAAAATCACCAACAGTTTTTTTTAATAAAAATGTTACTATAATAGTAGTTTAGATTTTCACGAGTACTTAATTAGGTGTATAAAACTGTCTTGCTAGGATTTTCTCGCTTATTTTATTAACCCGACATAATGTCTAGTTTTGGTCGACAGTGTTCGCGGGAGAAATGAATGTGTTCAAAGACATGGAAACATACTTTTATTATTTTCACAATTACCCTTAGTTCATTATCCGTAGTAATATTTTTTCATCTTCTTGCATATTATTATTACGTTATTTTTTGGGAACTGCACTATGATGATAATATTATAATTCATTGTGTAATAAATTTAAAACTTCGCGTCGCAGGATCCTCTTATATGTAGTATTGATATATTTCAGAAAAAACGATTTATCCGACTTTATATAAATATTGAATTTCTGAAACTGGCGATTGCCAATATTTATGGCTTTATATGTAATAAAGTTTATTGATTGTCAAAATATATTTCCTTTCGCTATTAAAAGCTTATCTTAGTCGGAATTTGCTTTGGAGCGATTAATTTTGACCTCCTGGCTCGAAGTAAGAGCGGGTCAAAGCCGAATCTATAGGCCCCGATCTTAACAAATGGCTTTATTGGAACCCCTGACTTATTGGTAGTTTCATCTGTTGTAGTGTTACGAGATTCAATACGAAATTGATTAATTATAAACTACGGATCTTGCGGAAATGTTTGTATTACTACGGATTGATTATTGAGAGATATTAAAACTAAAATAATGAGAACAATATTATCATTTATATTAAATGATTACTCCAAACAATGTTTTATTTTATTACGTACAAATTTAATGTAAGGCACCCTAGATAGTTTACTACTATGTTTAGACCAGCCACAAATGATTAATGGTGTGTAGACGTACCTTAATAGGACATAAATTACACAGAGATGTTTATTGTATAACAGAAGTAGACTACCACAATTAGTAATAATACAACGGAATACTAGTAACCCTATTATATTCTGTATGAGATTAAGAAGTTTACTTCCATAACTATTCATTTTATGAATAAATTGTGGCATTTCACATCACAGTTTATATTCAATATAAGTGACCTAAGTTTTTATAATTTGTATTATTGCCCTATAATGTGAGAACCACTGATTTCAAAGTTATCGAAGAGTTATCGCTTAATTCACCAACGATTGATTCGTCAGAGCACGAGAGTTTAATTGGCATATCCACTGAAACGCTCTTATCTAAAAGACAGAGGGTTTAATCTTACTCTTTTGTACGTAGTTTTTATTCTATATACATACATATATGTATATACTTCAATCTTAAACTATTATTGTATAACTTCCATACCTCTTAACATTGACAAGTCACGACACTTTCTGGGCTGGGCTATTTATAAATGTTTTAAGCTATAGATAGAGTATAGAACAGTTAATGGTCGCTTAAACAAAGTGGGTGGTATAGGTAATAGTTTTTGGTTAACATCAACGGCTGAGTCATCATTAGCTAAGTGAGGTTAACATCAGTCACGCCCAACCGACCTATAGCATTACCCGGAGATGGATTAATCTTAACGAAACACTTAAGATTTATTTGATACTTCCATTACTTTCAACAGAATGTGCTGCTAAGATTGATAAGGGATAGAAACTAGTATTATTATTTATAATAATTAATGATTCTTATCACGTAATTCAGTTCTAAATCTGATTGGATAAAATGAGAAGTTTTAATAATGTTTTTTTTGTTTTGATATACATAAATATGTATAATTATAATAAAGACCTTGTCAATAAAGGAAAATAATATTCAATTTAAACTTAAAAAAGTTAAACATAATTTATAACTTATTTTAAGCCGATAGCACAACCAAGATTCATAATCGTACATTCAAATAATCCATTATTAATGACTATAAATAAATTACTAAGGATATACGAAATTCATATTTCTTTGTAGCATTTTCCTAAATATGAAAAAACCTGGTTGTGATTACGAATCAAGACTGAGCATTTTGCAGAAATTATAAAATAATATACTCATGGTTATTAAAGGGGAAAAAATGGAAATAAAATTCTAATTTTTACGCTTGGTAGATTTAGATAAACTTCTCAGCCGATATTGAAACGCATCTGAAAAAATACTTCTGTTGATTCAGTTATAATAATAAACAAAAACGTAAACCTCGAATGCGAATGGATTCCATTTGTTATATTTCTAAACTTCATTCATTCTTCGTTCATTCATTCAGTTATTAAAAACGAATGAAATATATATCAATAAATTATTGTAAAACATGTTGCTTTATTAAAGAAGAAATGTTGTTCTCGTATAGTTATCGGTAACATAGATATTTTAAGTCTTTTCATGCGGATAAAGTAAAATGGAGACCTTTATACATGGTTATGTAACTAATTACCTTGAACCCGTGTAGGGTGTAATAAATTTAATAACAATATGTATATTTTTATTTAATTAGTTCAACAGTTGTCAAACAAGATTTCTATAAAGATTAGTAATAATTTTAATTGTTGTTATTGCCTTATTTGATAACATTTGAATGTCTGACCTGAAAAGTGTTAAAAATAGAAATTACTACAGATAACTTGATCTATTAATAATTCTACTTTAATGCTATTTTCATCAGTATCGTAACTTAGAAGTTCAAAGTCAAAAACAATGAAAAACAATGCGAAAAAGTAAAAGTATCTTTTGATATAGAAAGATTTTTAAAGTGAAATGAGGAACGATTAAATAATGTTCTTTGTGCAAACTGTTGACTATATTACGTTTTAAAATTTGTTTAAAGTGTTGATTTATATAAAATAATATCTCACAATGTTTTTATGTAGGATAACCAAGATTTAGATTAGATAGAATTCATAAGAAATTCACTTTTAAATGTGTTTTTACCTTTTATTTTACATTTAAGATTAAATTTGATTTCATTACATTTACTTCTATTCTAATATTCAGATAATATTTCATATTCTCTTCTTTAAAATAAAAGAGTATACACAAAAAACAATCTTGCATTTCTATAACTACTTAAGAAAAAAAACTTAAAGCCGAGATAGGTGCCTCTGTCCAAGTTGTGGGTAAATAAAACCTTCCTATAGTGATAGTAATACTAATTTAGGTGGTTTTTACCTCTTGGAGTAATATACATACATATAAAAGTAGAAATAGATTATAAATAAATTATACAGAAATTGTTACTAGCCTGTTAAAATATACATAACCAAAGGGTGAAACATTATTATGTAATGAATTTGCATGTTCAATAATTTCAAAGTCACCTTAAGCTTTAGGTCACTGACCTCTTGAAGGATGAAACTTCACCTTCCCTAGACTACAGAGGTTAGATGACAATCGATTCGTATGGAACTGGCTGGTTACCTGTTGAATGAAACCGGATTAATACAGACTTACTTGAGGATTAAGAGGACAAGATATCGTGAGTTCACTGTAATTCTTTTATTCGTTCGCCCATTTAATACATTGAAAACTATTTTAGTAGTAGAATATATTTTAATTTGAATGTATGGACTAGAACAAGAAAAGTATAACAGTATAAACCTCTTACTATATAACACAACAGAATATTTATATTAAAACATTTCACGTGTTCCACAATATTTTTAAATATATTCATCCTTTCCGTATTGTTGGAAAGCGAGTTTTATTTACACATTTGTTAACGTTAAAAACAGCCATTCTAACTCTTGTCATAAAACATTTGCCTTGTTATTGTCAAGAGTAGTATAATACGCTTTCGTTTCAGCAACAACCACAGAAAACAGACAATAGGTAAACGTGAAATAAAAAAAAAAACAATGTTCAATATGAAAGCTAGCGTGCCGTGAAAAGTGTTAGAAAAGTTTGGAGACCAGTTCAGCTAGCGAAAGAATTTTAATAACGGAATCTGGTTTTAAAAATACTTATTTATTTAATATTACTATTATGAAAAAGTTACGACATAAATAATATACATTGCCTGTTATAAATTCAACTTAATCCATTGCCATTGTTATAAGCCAAGCCACAATAAATGTTCAGAATATAGTTGGTTTTGATTCCAACTATTTTTTTTTAAGTTTTCTTTTCATTTCGTTGTCCCAAATCTTTTTCATTTATTTTAGTTTCTCTCTGCTGATCATCAATTTGTCTTATATATATATATTTTTATCGTAAGATAAAGCGACCAGAGCTTAAGGCAGTGTATGAAATAATAATTAATCAAAAGACATGCTTTAGTTGACCCACCTTAGGGAAGATCTACAGTCAACACTATCTTTGAATGTCTTCTGGGTGGTAGCTTTCAAAAGCCAGAATAAATGTGTGGGTTAGTCCGTGGATACGCTACAACTTTTTGTCAAACATTTCAATGGGTTGTCATTTTGCCTTCTTTCAATAGACCAGTCTTGCGCATGATTCTTGCGTAATCTGTAAGGGCCCAGATTTGGGAGGCGGCGACTTTGTGATAATTAAAACCTATAATATATACGACAAGGAAGATTACTGCAAATCTGCGCAGACAGCAGCCTTCCATCGCCCAACGTATCAGAGGCTGGTATTTTACAGTCAGGTTTACTGTCAGGCCAGTAGAGCCTTGCAAACATACCACCCTTTGTTCTGGAGGCCAGGGCCCAGTTGCATATTTTCCAGCCAAGAGTTGAAAAGGTCTTTCTTCAGCACCTGACGCTTTTCTTTCTTAAAGACACTGCGAGGCCTTACGAAGAAAACGGAAATCAGGGCATGCTCCCGCCTCTTCAGGTCGAAAAATATTGAATGCAATCGGGCCATACCTGGATAAGTATGCAAACAGCTTGGGCTACTCATCGGTTTACCTTGATCGCTGCGATGTAGAAAACCCTATCAATTCCGAAAGAGAGATGCTTAGAAGCTAAAAACCTTGAGGGCAGATATCCTGTCCCCAGAGAGGTTCGTGGTTTGAGGGAAGTTTTTCACCAATTATAAAAGGCCTACATTCAGCAGTTGAAGGTGAATAGCGATACGCCGACTCATTTCATTATTGAAGTATTAATTTAACTTATACTGAATTAAATATTATTATATCAAACAATAATTTATTAAAAGCAACGTAAAACATTTCATTTAACTTTTCCATACCAGCCTTATTATATTTTCCACTCGATGAAACAAATATTGCGGTTGGAAACAGAACCGAACACATCGTGTCTTATTATTTTGGAGTAGTATTCAGTGGAACATTTTATTTAGTTTCGGTTTATTACTATGAAGGGTACTCTTAAAAATATATTTTATATTTTTCCATATGTAATTTATTTATCAAAAAGGTGTATAAAAACTGTTTTCAGTAACACATGACTTTATAAAGAACTAAACTTCATTTGGTTTTGTGTGTGCACTGGAAATACATTTTATTTTTCCACTTAATTAGTTATTGTTAATAGTTGCACACCAGTTTTTATAATTTTCTTTTATTATACAGGGTGACTGGTGAATTACTATCGATACTTGAGGACGTGATATTTGATGATCATATATGACAAAATAAAAATTAATATAACATAAATATTAATAAACTTCTAAGCAAAGTTAACCAAAAGTTATGTAATTAATTATGCATCGTGTGCACACCCTACAGATTAGGTATACACTCACACACACATACGCGCGCGCCGGCGTAGTATTGTATCAGCACGCCGCCGCACGCGTCCACACTTGGAACACTTGGAACGTGTCAACACTTTATTTATTTATACGGAAATTTTGTCAAAAATTAAGTGCCTATTTTTTTTACATAATTCGAATGAGAATCATGTACCGAGTATTCTCCTTAAATATTGATAGTAACTCACCAGTTACCCTGTATAATTTTTCCAACAATTGACTGTTACCGCGTTCAGAAACTTAATGCAAACATTTTTATATTTAATTTTATGTTTTTGCTTTTGAAGCCTTTTCGTTCATAATATTGTATGCTTTACCAGTTTACCTACTTAAACTATGATGGACTTTCTGTAATTATTTTATTTCTTTATATTGTTATTACCATAAATATTAGGTCAGGAGAATTTTCTTTCGTAGTAGTATTATAAATGGATCATATAATTTTAAGAAGGCACATTGTCCTGACACGCGAACAAGATTTTGATATTTCTTAGTTTTGTGTATTGTATATTTTTATTTTGATATGTTGTTTCGCTCTAATGGTCATTGTGACTGAAGTTCCTGCTAGAGTTCTAACTCTTCTATGGTCTATCATGGAGAGCCCGGTTTTAGTCCCCAATTGGGCTGATGCCGCTTTTTCTTCTTCTCATTTAATTCCATCGTATGACATAAATTTTTTTGACACGTTTCAAGAGGTTTTTCTTTTCTTTTCGATCAATTGCCCTTGTTCTTCACAACACGATTCATGTATAAGTATTTATAAAACTACTTGTTTTGATCGTTCACTTAAAATTTCGACAGTGGTTCAGCTTTCGTTTTTGTACAAAATTGTTTTGAAGGTGAAATTTAGTGATCAAAGGATAAAGACATCTACCAAATTTTGGTATTGTAGAAATATCATGATTAGGTTAAAAGGTACAAAGGACTAATTTATCTCATTTTAATATTAAAAAATAAAATCTTCGTAATAAATATTGCGGGTAATAAAATATTATTTAAGGAATAAACGAAAACATAAGCAATATTCTTATGCCTCATTCTATTATAAGTGGCTTTGCAAATCTTAATACTTTTAGAGCTTACAATCACTTAGTAAGGATTTTTCATTACTACCAACAACATTTCTGTTAGTCACAAATAATTATCTATAATCGTATCGACGAAACATTAAGAAGGACAATAAAATTATTACTTTGATACAAAAAACTAGCACTACAGATACAGCACTGATATATCTATATTTATATACATATATAAGTGCTATTTTCTGCAAGATAATAACAAGTTATAAGATAAAACGCTTTTCGATGCTGTATTTGTTCCTTGTAACTAATTGAGATAAAGGTATAGACGTGTATAAAAGCTGCAATGACTCCTAAAGTTTCGAGATACGGAAGTGTTAGTACAAGGGCCATTAGGTAATCGTGATAAATATTAGGAGAGAGATCATTTAACTCCGATTTAACTTCGCACCACTTAAGTCTTTGATGGAAAGCTGGATGAAACATCTTCAAAAACTGTATAAATTTATTACTTAGAACGTTAGATGTTAATTAAGCCCAAATTCATCCGAGAAAATGAAGAATTAAATGAATGGGGCCTCATAAAATCATACTTTATGTGAAAAACTTGCTCTTCGAGGATGCTCGGGTCGGTTGTAAGCATTTTCTCTTGATTATGTGATAAAATACAAAGAACCAGCTACAAATTTAATTCTTATGAACAGTGTTGTTGCTGTTTTCAGTATTAAATGTGGGCTTGCATCTTTGTTATGGAGTTTCGGAAAAAAATAAAGATTAATACACCAGTGGAAGCACAATATTAATGGCATTTAATAAAATAACGCGCTACTGTAACTCTGAGATAATATTAAATAATTTCCATAATTAAAAACTGTGACATTTGTTGAAAACAATGTTGGTTTCGCTTTCCGTGCCCAGTAACTACGCCGTCGTGTGAAGTATTCGAAACATCGCAATGCAACCTCGCTGAATTGTAAAATTAAACATTTGGAAAACGTTTTTAGAATGTTTGAGAATGTTAAGAGTTACAAATATAACGAACAAAAAGTATTCGGTAAGCAAATTTTATTCACTAACTATGTTTCAATACAAACACAATGTAACAATCAACTTTTATTGTTGTTGCGTGTGCTTAATATATTTTTCATTGAAATAACTCAAATACTATTTTACAAAACAAAACTATAGTATTTTAATCAAACAGATGCAGCCACGTGTTATTTGAATTTGCTAATTAAATAGAGACGAGACGAAACCTCTTAGCATTCAATGGATTCACCGTGCGGGTGCCGGGTCCATATCTTTATCCGTAAAATATATATTTAAGTTTAGAAGGCACTTAGTACAAAAATAATGATGGCATGACATACGATGTTTTATAATTATTCAGTTAAAATTTTATAATAGCAGTACAATCATTGAAATAATGAATTAAAAATTAGATTGATTTATTAAATATGATTCAATTTTCTACTAAAATTCATATAATCTCATGATCTCTGTGTCAGCAGACTCAGACTCGCCACAATCCAACCGAACATCCATCACTGTTTGTATGTTGCAGGCAGCATTAATTGCGTCTTACTATTGAGCTCACTTCAGCATCACAAATTTAATGATGCATCCAAACCAGACATTTTGAATAAAAGCCTAAACACAAGTCAACGTAATGAGAATTTTCACGAATTTTATTCATTTAAATTTTTAAATGAACGTTTTAAGTTAAATTGCAATGAAAAGTTTTCAGATTATGAATAAAAAAAAAAACAAAAACAATTCGAACGCATAACAATTCGATCGCGTATGTAATAAAAATAACAAAAAAATAAGTTTTGACGCTACTCTATTTTAAATCATTTTTATAGCGTAAAAATTATAACAATATTGGTTTGTTTGCATCAACCATATATGTAGGTCTGAACCAATTCGTTAAATTTTTTATTTTATTTACTATATTCACATTCTAAAATAGTGGAGCGATTTCTTGGACACAAACCCATTTATCCTAACGGAATAGATCCGGAGTCCTAGTACATTTTTTGTCTTCGTAACATTAATTAAACTACCCTTAACTCCAAAAGCTTGGCAATAGCACAATTGTAGTGTAGTAAAATGGACCTGGATTGAAAAATATATTGTCCAGGACATTTTAAAATAAAACCATAATTTATCCAAAGAAACTTCCCACTGTCACAATGAAAAAAAGATCATTTAAAAAATTAATAAAATTAATTTTATTTAATCCTCTCACTTTTTCATATTTTTTTCTTTTTTAATGTCTATCGCGTAATATTTATAGCAGCTTAGCTTGCTTTGTTTAACTAAAACGACTGAGTATTGCCATAATTATATCTTTTGCACATATTATAAAGTTGAAACTAACCAGAGTTAATCAAAACAATATGTATGTATTTTAGCATTTCACATTATGTGAATAGATTGAACTATTAATATAACTGGTATTAAATAATATGTAATTAAAATACATTCTAACTGAATATTGGATTAAAATAAAAGACGGATAAGTTTTTCTTTTGAAAATACGATTTTTAAGATGACTTTAGAGTATTTGTAGAAAATACTTCAGCTTCCAACGGACGTCAGAAAGTTGCTGAGACGTACGTATTTATCTTGTGATAAAAATCCACCTGGACATGAAAATTTCAACATTTATTTTTCATTAAAAAAAGAACATTTTATACGAGTGAAAATACTAAACTTTCACGGTATACAAAAACATTATCTTTTTATATGAGATGATAATTTTATTTATGTATTCCAAAAATGCATTTTGTTGCGTAAAATTAAAGTGTTATGACAGATTTTTAATGGAGTTCAAGAAAATTTGATAAAAAAAAGTTCATATATGTATTTTCCATTTAAGCAACTAATTAGCTGTCAAATACAAAACAAAGACAGAAAATATATAAAAGTCATAAAAATGCAAAAAAAACAATCTACGGTTTTTTAAGCACTGAACTCGAAAAGCCAGGATTATACTCAGTACAGTAAAAGGTTTTCAATATCGCGTTTAGAACGACCTGCGGTTTATAAACTGGCTTTTCGGTCTTTTGTTTTGCATATTGAAATAACCTCATTTCATATAAATAAACTAACGAATACATTAAAATGTGGTTAGTACATATGTACTTAATATACGAGTATGAGTCATCCACACTGAGAACTTATGTCTTTGTCATACAATAATTAAATATAAAGATATGATTGAAACGAAAATTTAAAACTCACTTTTTATTAAAGCGTCGTTTTATAACTGTAGCTGTTTAATTCTTTTCTTAGATCTCACTTCTAATCGATTATATTATTTTAAAAAACCGCTATCATTAAATGTACAAGAATATACGAAAAAGGGGGAAACAACAAATGTACTTAATACTTATACCGACAATTAATACAAATAAGTACTCGAAATCTTCCTCTTAATTATGTTACTTTGTCTTCAATACCATTTAGCTAATTTCTTTTTAGAGTTATATAATCGAGTATTATGTTAAAGAAATAAAAAAGGTATTTTAATTCACGACCTTACAAGTAGATGAAAATAGCACGAAAAGAAAGCAGTTCTTTACTCCCTAACTGTTGCACAGTATTAATCTATAAATCTATACTATTTCAAAATATATTTGTTTAACAAGAATTTTATTTTTTCTTATCGCAATCAGTCTCAATTTAACTGAGTAGGATATGACTATTACTTGTAGCTTTCCGTGAATATTTCAATATTTTTTAAAGGCGGGTTACACCACTTTTTGATACAAGTCATAAATCTCAAAGCTCTATTAAATCACTTCAATTTGAAAACGTCATGACGGTACACGTCAAATGTTGCAGTTCACAAACGACGCTTGATGACTGATGAGAACATGTGTACTGTGTAGTGTGATTACACTGAATGTATCATTTGGTCTTTTGAATATTTTAACTGTCGTCTACTAACGAACCACATATTTTTATATAAACGTAAAGAAAATATTATATATTATATTTTGGTTAGATAGTGCTTGACAAACTAAAAGCGATGAAAATTCTCCTTAACTGACTAGATAGGTACTGATTTATATTGTAATTACCGTAACTTATGTTTTTTTTTATTATGTAGGTTTTTACGAGAATTTTGTCACGGGATCCTGTACGTATTTATCTGTATACCAAATGTCATACAAATTCTAATTCATAAATTGAATTTATAAACCGCAAATTATGTAAACAATATTTTTTCCGAGAAAATTGTTTGACATTTAAATAACATTTTTAATTTTTACTTAATAATTCAATAATGATAATCAAAAATATTAATACAATGATGATGAATTATACATTTTGTATCATTATTCGGTACATATAATAAATAAATCAACCAGATAATAGAATATTTATTTATTCATGTTACTCAGTTGGGCACAATATTTATTTACTGGTCAGAATACTCAATTAACGGCGAACACTTCCATGTGTGAGAATATAAATGCTACAGTCAGTTTAAGCCATACTTCAACTATTGTTCTACCTATCACCGTAGCTACTCTAACCAACGTAATTCACTTCACCTACTCCAATTCTTTGAGTGAAATGCAACATGCAAGAGATAAAAATGTGTTGGTGGATATATTTCTTACCCAATCCTATAAAATTTCCATGAAAATAATAAGAAAAATATCCATATGTATCCATATATAGTTCGTGAAGAGAATATTCAGAATGGACATAAGAAAGGCGACACAAAAAATTCGATCCGAAAAAATCTAGATTCGAGACGCAGCTGTGTAAAACTGTAAATCATGAAGACATTTCTCTTGATAGAGCATAAAGAGGAACTTGCAAAGTCGACTTCCAAGATCTGTCGCTTACTCTTACTTTAAGTTAGAAAAATCCCGTTTTAATATTACTTAGAATGGAATACCACGTATATATATATTGATTTTATATTATGACTTAGGTATCTATTACGATAAAAAATATATATATTTTTTAACTTTTCGGATATCTTTTCGTCATCAGAAAAACAATACATATACCTATTAGTCCTTAATCAATAAAAACAATTAATAAAACATTTTTAATTTTTAAAACCGCAACTTTTCTATAAATGAAGTAGTAGATTTCTTTGTAGACTTTTATAGACCTTTATTTTCTTATTTATAACATAAAATTTAATAAGCAACATAAAAATGTAATGACTCAAGCTGAATCAAAAAACCCAAGTGAATTGACCCTCAGACTTTTACCAGCAGTAAATAAAACACTATTCAGAAGTCAAGAGTTTTAGTTTGAAGGAGGCACATTGGGGAGATAAGACAGCTCAAGAGAAGACTCCGTCGAAACAAAGCTGTCTTCGGACAATAAACTCCTTACAATGATGGTAGATATTTTTAAACAAAAGACAACCATTTCTCAAGGTGATCAGATATTTTCAAGAGTATGAAAAGAATCGGTTTTTGTTCAATTTATGACATAAAGAAAGACTGTATATTATTTTTTTATTCTATTGTTTATACTTTAAAGATAAAATAAATAAAAAAATAACAAATATGTATTTTAGTAGGTTATTGGTAATTGCGCACTGATTGTTTGAGAAATTTATACTTAAACGTTTCATTGAAGTAATAACATAGGTATAATATGTGTAGAAATAAGAGAGGTTTAATTACTCATATCTTTTTTACAAAGACCATACTGCATGAATTGATGTTTTGCGGAAACACAAAACGTAATAATTAGATACTAATATATAAACGATTGAATAAAGCTGTGGCAAAATATTTGAAAGGAATAAAAATACGTAAATGTTTTTGTTTGACAGTTATTAATCTAATTATATACTCGTATGTAATTGACACTCATAATTTGACAGCCACATGCATTGTTCAGTTTGGAAAATGTATGTTCAATTCAGTACATATAATTTTAAAAAACTCATACAAAAAATTATATTATTAACTTTTGACATATTAAAACATAATATAAGAAAAGCTTTTATGATTAATGACGTTATTGATCTATTTTCGTAATTATTTAAGTGACGATTGACTATCCTTTGTAGTTTCACCATCACGTATCATGTAACAAATAAAATTAGTTGTTTTCATTACAGAATGAATGTTTTTTCATTGCTTTATAACGTCATAAACACCCTCATTTACGTTCAATAAAACCAGTGAGCACACTAGCAAGCCAATGTTGAAAACAATTAATTAAGCCTTGGCCATACGCCAGCGTTTAGTTTTTTAGATTCATCTATCGTTTTTTGTTATATTTTACTTCGATGCAATAAAAAATAAATAAAATAAACGTATTTATACCCTTATTTTCCTTTTTTTATTGAATAGCAAGATTTTAAAAGAAGCAGTTTTTTATTTATTTCATGAATAAGAATGTTCGCTAAATACGCTAACGAACTTTTTGTTTTCTGGACACGTTCAGTGGCTGTATTAGTTATAATTTATTACATCTGAGGCCTAACATCTGCATTGCAGCTTTGTCCGTTCAAAACTTCTGTAAGGTTTGAGCTCCGGCAGGCCATAAAAATTGAAATACGACGATATGGATCCGGCATAAGATTATTGTAACCGCGAGAGCCATTACCTTACATATTGATGAATCGAGTTATCGTATAAATTGGAACGGTAGTCGAGTTTCTTAATTATAATCCAGATTTTATTGGTTTATATATTTAACGATCATTGGAAGCACAGTTTTTAACTACTTGAAATTTTACAACGCAAATTAAAATCTTTATCTGCAAGTCAAATTACACCAGGTGATTTCAATTTTCACCGAGCATTTTAATTTAAATATTTAACTCGTTAATTTTTTAACGCCCAGCCTCAGATGAAAATCTCTGTGAAATATTAGAGCATCGCCGACAGTTTTTGGTCTAGAGAGAACCGTTAATGCTTCCTCAGGATACTATCAGCCCGCTAGGTGCAATTAACACAGATTTGTGAGGATAAAAAAACGAATCTGTCAGGGCTATTCTTGCCAAATTCGCACAATTCTTTGTCGCCATTCAGCCTACGGGCATAGTGAGCAAGCTGTAATGCATTTTACTATATACATTTTCATTTTCTCTCACATTTCATATCACTTCTATTAAGTAAATACTAGATGAAATAATAATACAAATTCCTTCCCCTTCTTAGAACTGAGAGTAGTGGATCACTGGCTTTATTCCAATACCGCTCTTGATCTATACTAAAGTAAATAGTGGCAATTATACTGGCTATAGCTTACTTGATACAAGAACAGAAATAATATACAACTATTAATTATTTGAATCAAGTGCTTAAACAAATATAGATTTTTTATTTTAAGCTGCATATATAAATTCTAACCATACATTCTCGATCATAGTATTAGGAAACGTTGAATACTTCGTGAGGATTATGATATGTAGATTAGAACTCTAATTGAATACTTTTAAATCTAGGTTTAAACTTAGTTTTAGACTGTTAAGGCTTTATTTTCTTTTCTTTTCTTAATACTATGCAACTATACGATAATATTAAATATAGTCGTGCGTATAAGTGCGGCCATACAAATATGCTTCTGCATACCGGACTCGTAATATCTAGAACGAGTCTTAACAATTAATCGGCAGCAGGAAAAATATAAGCACTTAAAAATAAAACAATATATTTTTACTGCCAGTGTTGTTTTTAATTATAAGTCATGATTAATTATTATGATATGAATAATATATGGTGGAAAACTATCTCTCAATTTTTTACTATTGTAATAAGTGAAATAAATAACAATGTTCCTCATTTATTTTGAATACCTAAAAGTATAAAAAACTTAAAACACATAAAAATAAAAGAATTCGTCGTCTATTTCTTAACAAATAAATATATTTGAAGATGAAAAATTGCTCACAGTTATGCAACATCCCGTAAGATATGATTTTAAAATGCTTCTTCATTCGGATTGAGATTTTATATTTCAACACTTTGTTTTATTTACTGATATTATGTCAAATTACCTTTAGGAATAATTTTGTTAAACGAATTAAAAATGTTGTCACTGTGGGTAGTTATCGTATATTTTATAACTTACCAAAGTCGATCGCGTCAAATATGAGTAACCTGTAGGAAAAAAAACAAAAACATACAAATGTGTAGTAATAACACATACGTGTTATTACTACATTTAAACAGTGATATATAGATACATATTATGTATATATCATACAAGTATGCGATACACTTATTATGATTAGTGTAAATATTTGACGTGTGTATTTGTTTCAGTGATGGGGGTGTCCGTGTTGCGGTGTGTCGCGAGTGTCGCGTGTGTGGCGTCTGTGGCGTGTGTGGCGTGTGTGGCGCGCGTGTCGTTGTCGCGGGCGAGGTGGTGTGCGGGCGCGTAGGGCTGCGCGGTGGCGGGTGCGCGCGCGGCTCGGCCGGCTCGGGCGGCGGCGCATGCACGCCACCGGACACACGGACCGCTCGGGCGGCGGCGGCGGCGGCGGCTCCTGGCGCCTCCCGCCCGACGAGACGCTGCAAGTCGCCGACCCGAAATCTGCGAAGGAAGAGGTACGCACATATACACACAAACACACACACACAAATACAAGAGGCAAGCATCTAGATGGGTTAAAGAAAATGCAAAGAAGGAGCAGTCATTCAATATACTCTTAATTTTGAAGTTACTTTTCAAGGACTTAGACTAAACAGTACTTGAATGTAAAATAATAATAAGCGATAATGTATCATTCGATGGTACTGCTATAATATACTAACCCTACATACTACTGCTAATTCAGTCTTGTTAATGATATTGATTACAAATATTTTGAGGTTAAGTGTAAAAAAATCATTATATGTATTTATTAAGATCCAAAAAGATCCTAAAAGCAAAATCCACGAAAAGATACAAAAATATTGTTATTGTATTACTGTATAGGATATATAATTCCCTAATTTGATAATATACGCATTGTACGTTTACACTGCTTCTATTTTAAAATGAAGTAAAATAAAATAATATTATGAATCCTAGTAATTTACACTTAGACAATATTAAACATGTTTGTAAGAATTCAACTGACTATAGTAATTACCAACTTTATTAGCACATAAGTTTATACAATAACCAGGGTATAGAAACATCTTTTCTTCTGAATTTTTTAGAAGCTTAATATTATTATTCATAGTAAGTTACTTTCAATATGAAAAGCAAATATTACACGTACGAGTGGCAAAAGGTGATCATTCAAATATACAACATTATTTAAATTTACAGATTTGTTCTCGTTTCATTGACTTAGATGTGTACAAAAAAGATTACCAAAAAAATATTTTTAACATTAAATACAAACTTGTTTTGAAAGGCACAAATAATTTCAAATTGTTGAATAAAACTCTAATTCCCAATGTTTAGAAAAAAAAGAACACTCCATAAGTAAGAGTACTCAGTTAACACTTAAGTTGAATAATAAATCGTTTTAGAAATCTCCGCAGTGGAATAATTTCATATTAATATATAGGCTTTCAAACATCTTAATTATTCGGTTTTTTTCATCCCTTCTAAATGAGTACTCGTGGTAGAAGCCTCTCAGGTGAAGTGTTTATATCAACTTATACCCGTCCTCTGAATATTTTTTTAAGTATTTTTGTCATCATTAAACAAACAAATCGCGTCGTTTATGTGAATAAATAAAAATATTTTTAGGTTTTGCTAACGTATCAATATGAATGCTGATTAAAATTAATTATTTACTAAGTTTTTTGTTAATGGAATTAATTAAAAGAAGTTGTGATAAAAAATTGGCTTGTTAAAAATATTGCGTTATATATTAATCTTCTTCTTCTGCCTGGCAATTTCCCAGCCTTAGCCAGGGTCTGCCTTACATGTTGTAAATAGTTTTGGCTAATTGTTTTTACGACCGGTGGCCTGCCTAACATCAACCCTCTTTGGAAATGCATTAATCAGTGATGTCTTAATACTCTTAGAAAGTACATATGACTCGGAAAAATCACATTGGTACTTGCCAGGAGAGGCGGGCCTTTTAACCACTGGGCCACCACTGACTTTAGCGTTATATGTTAATAAAGTATTCAAAAGTATAATTTAAACTGTTTTTATAAAATCTTATACGTACGTTATAAGATATAGACTATTTCTTATTGCAATCAACAACTCTTGCTATTTAAAGAGCACTAATAAAAAACTTAATGAATGTATTAATTAATGATGATAATGATTTCAGGACCTGTACCCAGGCGATGGACACAATTGGAGAAGCATCATATTCTCATTGATGGTCATCAGTTTTGTGATAGCAGGCATTGTCACAGCGATTTACTTATTGGGGTGAGTGTTAAAACAAACTTAATGAGATCTAAGATTTGCGCGAGTATTCATTCATAAGTATCACAACTCGTCTGACCGTGATCACGGTAGCTGCAAAGTTACCGAAACGTCGGGAGTATATTGTTCATGTAATTATAAACGCGTAGTAAACCAGAAAAATATTAGTTTTATTAAAACAAACTTGTCAATACACATAAATTTCAAATTCCATACGCAATGTTTCAAGCAACTTACGTTACTTCTATTGAAAATGAGTAACCAGATTCTACTTCCTATTGTACTACATATTTCTAATTGTGCAAGAACTAAGTATAATTTTAGTCAAACTTTTAAAAATATTAAATTTTCTAAACTCCAATACTAATAATACTCGATTAAACATATCCTATAGGATATATAGCATTTAAACTTATATATTGACTTATAAGCCAATATATAAGTTTAAATGCTATCATAAAATATCACATGATACAGGAATATAAAATAAGTTATTTTTGTCAAATAGTCGTCAAAGTTTAACAAACTTTTAACTGTTGAAGTTCGAAACTTGTAATAACGAACCTTAAAAGTCGGAAGTTTACTTAAAGCACGACAAAATGGAATACTAGTGTTACTGCAAATACAGACTTATTGTTAAAAGTGATAAAAAGAATTAAAGATAGTTTAAAATAAACTAAACTTTTTGGATATTACTACGCATTTTTCTATTATTTTATGTATATAGTTTTGAATTGATCTGAAAATTGTATATAAAATATAACCTTATTATTAATTGATAATTATTATGAAAAATTACAATACCTACTGAAAATGTACCTATTAAAACTTTATACATACATATTATGTAAATAAACAAAGCACACAGTCTCATTACATCGTAGAATACCTGTGGTAATAAATTAAAAACATAAACACTTTGAAACAGTTTACAAAAACTACTCTATTTCCTTACAGAAGTTATTAAATTACTGCAGTATGTTATAATTAATTCTTTTTACAACACGCCCACACTGTCCATCAGAGTACACTTGTTAGTGCATTGAAACCGCATTGCGCATACAAAGACGTACTATGATTTCTGTATTTCTGACCTCGCCTCCTTTCCGTTGGCACGGTGTACTGGTTCACATATCTTTATATTCCCAGAGCATCCGGTCTGGTTTTGTAATAAATTCCAAATTAAGTTAACTATGGCACCACATTAGACTGCTTTATTTCGCCAACCATGCCATATAGGTACACGCTACAAAGCAAACATTTCTACATTTACATTCTAATTTATAACAAATAATAATAATTATATATTTATCATATTCTAATTTTAAAAATAAACAAAAAAAATTGAAATAATGCTATCTATCGCAATTTTTTGTCGCAAATTTTAATTGAAAGTTAGGATGCAAAATGCAGATAGTGTGATGGCATGCAATCTCGCATGTGCAAACCGCTTTACAAGGCTACATGTGGACATGTGTCCGAAGCTTTACACTACTGAAATACAACTGTATACAGACGACCAAATATCACTTACCAAATGTCATCCAACGACTGAGTCATGGTGCATAGCTTGAATTAGGATGGCTGAGTTTGAATTAATTTACATAAAACATTCATATTTAAAGACTTTATCACTAAAATCTACCTTTCTTGTACATATATAGTTAAAAATTACATTTGTTCTGTAAACAATATATTGGATTTAAAGATTACTCCAAATAAGAATGAAGCGATGAGCAATAATCGCAGATTTTAATTAAGTTATTTAATGTAGTTATAAATAAATAAAATTATAATCACCATACATTATCTACTCTTTTTTTCAAATAAATTTAAAACAATGGAAAAGTATTTTTCTTCATTCCGTTTTCTTATCTCTTTCTAATTTTTTATAGTTCCATACTTTCATTATTTTCAATGAATATTGCTCTTCTTATAAATTGTAATGTTTATGGAAATAAATTGCGTTCCCTACCATATAAAAACCTACGAAGCTAATAAAAACGGCGGTCAGACAAAAACAAAATTAATTCCATGTTTTATCACAATCAATCAAAAAACATTTTTTCTTGCCACATGTCAATCAATCGATTCCTTATTTTCTATATTAACTTAAATAGGATGCCAATATATTTTATATATCTTAAGTTTGGAAGAAAATCGTGCACACTTCAGGTTTCTGAATCACAATACATTTTCTTGCTCGCATCTTGAAGAGAGCTTAAATATTATCATTAATTGAAACAGCTTCTCATATTTATTGTATATACATAGCCATTCATTGATATATAGAGATATAAGACTTTGCGGTGATATAGATTATTTTATTTATACAAACTTTGTATAGAATTTTTTTACTGTTATTATATTTTAACCACTATGACCAGATATGTGGACGAGTTGTTGTACTGGTCGGGGCGTCGTATGAGGCTGGACGAGTTCCTGCGCGGAGATCTGACTGGAGAACGTCTACCGACCACGTGGGTCAGCTCCCACCAGCTCGTGTATCAGGCAGACGACGGAGGTCTACTTGCGTTGGACACTTTCAACAATACGCTATACGTTCTTGTCACAAACCACACTCTCGTAAGTATAATGAAGAACTTTTAACTACTGAAAACCAGATATCTTGATACTTAACAGCAATCTAGTGTGATAATAAATGACTGCAGACCCGTTCATCTTCTTATTACTTAGAAAGACACTCTGTATATAACTTTCTTATAAGGTAATTAGGAAAACCTAATTGTTGTTAGTATCTAATACATTGTTTACTCTTGGAAACTAACAACTTGTAAAGAAAAGTTTTACAAAATAATGCAAAACCAGGAGTACTATTTCAAGACCAAGGAAACTCATTTGGAAGTTGTAAAGAAAATTATTTCTACAATTCATTCAACATTTCTAATTCGATTTAGCCGGTTTGAGCCCACTCGTGCCAAGTTTCTGCATAACGAACAAAAAGAAAGTCATATTTCATGTAATACTTACAATACATAAATACAAAACTAAAGAAACAGTAGAAATGTATGGAATTAAAATATTGTTTTTAGTATTTATTCAATATTCAAAACTTGTTCTGAATTATTCAATAATTTTGACATTTCGTCGTGAACAAGCTTGTCACAATTTCCGTTCTATAAGCGTGGCTGAAGTGAGAGTGTCAGAAATAATTTAACTTCCACCTTAGATATTTAGCATCGTAATATCATGTTCGGTGGCAGTTAAGAAAACTTTAAATGTTATGGCAGCGTGGGAATGTTTAAAGCGCCTCTTGAAATTATCCCGTAAATCCACCTAGAAACAAAGTCCGGCCCAAGTTCCGGAGTTTGAAACAATGCAAATTCAATTTCCTCACCTGAATTGCCAGTTACGTTAGCTTGGCCCTCGCAACGTGTTGTTGGCAACGAGTTTATCCATGTAACATATAAAGTCGCTTCTACTAGCCACCACGACGCTCTTTATAAATATATACGACCTATAAACATGATTTTAATCTGTTACAGCTTAATGTGGATTATGGAAATGTTACTCGTATTTTTTCTTTAGATGTTAATCAATATAGTTATTTTTGAAATTTTCGGTTACAACTAGTAAATACGTTTACAGCTACAGTAACATCCCTACTAATATTATAAATGCGAAAGTAACTCTGTCTGTCTGTCTGTCTGTCTGTCTGCTACACTTTCACGCCTAAACCACTGAACTGATTTGAATGAAATTCGGTACAGAGATAGAGTTGACCTTGAGAAAGAACGTAGGATAGTTTTTATCCCAGACTTTTGAAAGGTTCTCTTGGAAACGCGATATAACCGAACTCCACGCGGCGAAGCTGCGGGCGGAAAGCTAGTGTGTATATATAACTTTAATTCTATTATTATTTTCTTTATATCTTTGCTATCACAAACATTACTTGAACTTAACTGTAGAATCTCTCCAAAACCAATGATTTTAATAAGGAGAAAAGTATAAACTATTTTTTTTATAATATATGAAAGAATTTACGACATTATAAAACTTTTTTAAAACATTTTTTTGTAATTCTTACAATTGAATTCTATTTTGATATTTCGAAGAAACACAGTTGTTATTTATATTTATCTAACATATATTATGTAAGTAATAATTTTTTCGAAATCCAGTATGATAGCTTAATTTGTAAAGAGTCCTTGGTGAAACCTGGTAGTATAGGGAGAGCATTCATTTCTTAATGCAGAAGTATATTTATATTTTACATTAGAATATACTTGTTGTTAATCAATTTATGTAACTCGAGGGATTTTTGTTCTGAAACTTAAGAGATTGTACATGAATTATACATATATCTGTACTTCCGAACTCTCCCGGTGACGCTGTCAAAGCCAATAGGGCTAGCAGCTGGAGTCAAGTTGAAAAAAAAAATGTACTTTCAAAATAATGATCGTTGATCTTCTTGTTCAGAGGCAGCTCAATGTGCGAGGGTATCAATGCTCGCCAAATCTGCGCTTCGTGCTGTTTCAACACAACATCAAAGAGGTTGTATTAAAAAACATCACCCTATTTTATTTAATATCGACATTGTTGCTTTACTTTGGAAGCGCTTATCTTGAGCTTCATCAACAGTATTAAGTCACTCTATGAAAATTATGATACGAAACTATTTTTTACAGGTTTACCGACGGACTTTTACTGCGCATTACACGGTTTATGACGTCACTAATGAGTAAGTTATTATTAAAGTATAGAATTGTTTAGTAGATTAAAATTATAATAATTAAAATATTTTGGTTAAATTTTGTAATGGCGCCCAAAGAAAATCTTGCAATTATTTTTAATAAACACTAAATTGGGTGCGGTTTCTTTAAGAAATAACGAAGGGCCCTACTTCAATGGAGTCCTTCCACGCCATAAACGAATGAAAGTTTTTATCGTACGAATTATTCAGCGATAGTGCTCCAGTAAGCTATTTTCTATTTCCTGTTGTTTTTCTTCTATCATAAATAAAGTAAGCGTCCGATAAGTTTTATTCGCAGTAAAACTGTAGCTATTGAAAACATTTGAAAAAATAAACAGTTTTATCAATGAATATATTACTTTATAAACATGTAAAAAATTCGTCAGATAATATGATTATGCAGACTTTTTTCAAAGGCTTTTATTTTGTTACTTAAGATATCGTTAACAGGATTATGACATTCCACCATCCTTTTAACCTTTTAATTAAAAGTTTTCCCTAGCTCTCGTATTTTGAATGAAAAATATTATTTTACATCATATTTTTTTCTATTTTCAATATAAACGAAACTGATTACTTCTGATTTATTGCTTTAATTTTTTTGTGAAGACATATGGAAAACTTATTTTCGTTTAGTTTTCAACCTTAAAAAATAGTTTGATAAAAAATCATAGTCATAAAAATTATGGACTTTCATTTGTTTTTTTTATACCTTTTAACTCCTAACGCAATAAGAGCTTTGTTATAGGTTTGACATATACAATATACATATCTGTCTGTGTGACTGTGTAGTTTCTAAACGGATTGACCGATTTTAATGCGTTTTTTTTATTTGGAAGCCAGTTTATTTCCGGTTGACCTTATCTATTTGTATTTAATATAAGTGCAGCAATGTAAGGGTCTTTACTAAAATAATGTAAGACATTTTTGGTCTAAGATTACTCGATTTAATGCCAGTATAGTTGTTCAGTGACAATCAATGTTCATATGTTAAATAATTCATTTTCTATAACAACTAACATTATTATTTAATTTATGCTAGTTACTGTCTTGATATGTACTGGTTTAAAAACCTTCCATGGAATTATTTGATATACTTCATCCAAAATGTAGATGTAAAAAAAAAGAGAACCATCTTGTTTTTATTAATTTTCATACATGTACCTTACATGAAATGAAATTTTATTTTAAGAACTAACGTCATTTTTATTTATTATAAACAAGGATACACTAGTTATTTTTATCATTCCAAGCCACCACATCCCCCTCTTCGGCGAGGGTCAGAGCAGTTGGGAGTGGCAGCACGCGGCCTGGCTCGGTACAGAGGGAGCTATCGTACTGGCTGCGGATAACGAGGTCCTGGCTAGACCAGCTCCTCCCGCAAGAAGAGCACCCTTGCTGCGACTCACAAACGATGCTATCGCGGGCAGCGTTTATAACGGCGTGTCGGATTGGTTGTACCAAGGTTCGCTCAGTAAATAAACTAAAGATACTACTCTTTATTACTCATAACAATTTAATACTTGTATTATTGACCTTTGTTTGTCGTGGAAGTTTGGATGATAGGTCCTACCAGTGTCAGGTAGATTGAAGAAGTGACGAACTGGATTTTTACGTAATTTCTTAAAAAACTTTCACAGAGGAGGTGACAAAAGAATCATCAGCGACGTGGGGATCATCGGACGGGGCTTTCGTGTTATATGTCCAGTACGATGACAGGAAGGTGTCTCAGATGAGGTTCCCACATATTTCCTCCGGGATAGGTGGCGCTGGTGCCTCCAGATCAGGGTTCCTGCTACCAGCTTTCAACAACAGTAACCCAACCATTTTCCCTGATCACGTAACGATCAGATATCCCACGGTATAACATCGATTTTGTTTAAAACCTATAGCATCGCTGTGTTCGTAATAATATATATTTAATATGTTTATATCCGCAGCCCGGTAGTTCAATACCTCTTGTTAAGCTGTGGATAGTTGCGGTACAAAACGTAACATCTCCACCCAGGTGGGAAGTAAAACCTCCAAGTACATTAGATGGCATGTAAGTTTAGTTATATATTATATATACATTTTTATATATTATACTATTATTAATTGTTCTGGTTATCTTATAGGGAATATTATCTCATATCAGCCCAATGGGTGGGCAAAGAAAATTCTCATATAGGAGTAGTTTGGATGAATCGTGCACAGAATCTAACTGTGTACAGCAGCTGCTATGCTCCAAATTGGACATGCACTGAGGCAAGCATAAATTTAATATCAGAAAAAAATAAGCTAAAATAAGTGATAATCATGTAAACAATGTTATATTTTAGACCCATTCAGAAAAAGCCACTGATGAACCTTGGTTAGAAGTTCATCAGCGTCCGGTTTACTCAGAAGACGGCAGTGCTTTTCTACTTCTAGCAGCAGTACAAGAAGGCGGAGGCCAATACTATACTCATATTAAGCATGTTGATGTCCTCCGTCAACGTATAGCTGTTCTATCGCACGGTAAAGTGGAGGTGGCGAAGATCCTGGCGTGGGACCAGGAAAACAGTTTAGTTTATTATTTAGGTACGTCACACAATATTATGACATACAATATAAAATTTTTGGTAGTTTTGTATAACTAATTATCTTTTATTGAAGGTTTTGACATCGAAACGTTTCACTCGCGTATACATCCTGATATGGACGCGGAAGCTAATCGAATTAAGTATAAAAATTAATTGCAGCTGAGTGGTGTTTGTTGATAGTGCAGTCGCCTCAATAACTAACCCAACATCAGTTGTAGTTCTGTATGCTTAGCTCATTGTCCTTTCAGTTCCTATTGTATAAATTTAAAAGTGTTAGCGGTGTTTTAAGTTTGTATTGTTAGCAAGCTGCCCTATGTGAATCGAAAGACGGCTTTTATTTGGATTATTCTCAAAATTCTTTTCTTCCTAACAGGTAGCGCAGATAGACCGGGCCAGAGGCAGGTGTACGTGGTCCGTGATCCAAGCTACGGAGGAGCTAGTAACTCTGTCAGAGCTAGAGCTGAACGCGAAGAACCACGTTGCCTTACCTGCGAGTTGGCTGTATGGCCTGCTCGGCTTCATTACGCCAACTGCACGTTCTGGAGCGCGACGTTCCCACCTCCTAAGCCGAAGCGTGGTATAACTCATTACGTTCTGGAGTGCAGAGGTCCTGGTCCTCCACTCGCAGGTCTTCATGATGCCAGGACTCATAAGTTAGAGAGAATTTTATACGATACGAGGCCTTATAGGTGAAAAAAGCTTTAACATACATTATCATTATGTTAAAACATACAAAACTTGACACTAACCTTTGTCACTATCGTTTATACATGCTTTCAGATCTGTACGATTACGTGAGTTGGCATTACCTTCTCGTAGATCATTTGATGTACAATTGAGTAGTGGCTCTAAAGCCCGTGTACAGCTTCTGCTGCCGCCATCTTGGAGAGAGGAACTCCGTGACGCAGCATTTCCTGTACTAGTTCACGTGTAAGATATTAGCCAAAAGACTCTTTGTATCGATTCTCAGTTTTAATACTAATAAAATTATAAACTTGTCTTCAGAGACGGTCGCCCTGGGAGTCAACAAGTGACGGATGAATTCATGGTAGACTGGGGAACGTATATGTCCTCACGTAATGACGTAGTTTACGTTAAATTAGATGTAGCAGGCGCTAGAGGGCTTCCCCGAGCGCTGTTACGAGGTCGCCTCGGTGGGGTCGAGGTGGCCGATCAATTGGCTGTTATTAGGTATTAGAATTTTATATATTCTTTACAAATTGTTTTTGTATTTGTAATAATTTAGTCTACGTGTCATTCCTATGTTTTATTTTAAAACAATTTTATTATTAAGTCTATTTGGAGGCTTAAATATATTTCTATTTACAGATATTTATTAGAAACATTTAAATTCTTGGATGTAACTCGTGTTGCTGTATGGGGATGGGGTTATGGTGGATATGTAACGTCGATGTTGTTGGGGTCACAGCAGTCTACTTTAAAGTGTGGTATAGCGGTGTCACCGATCACAGACTGGCTGTATTACAGTAAGTTAACATACTATCTCAATGCACGACAACCTTATTAAAGCATGAGGAAAAGAATCGACTCACCTGAATAAAAATATGTTATAAAAGCAAAAATTCTAACAAACAGAGGAATTATGCTCTAGGAATCATGATGTACAATCAATAAATGTGTTTTATAGAACCTATTATTTTAAATTGTTTCTGTATAATAACTGACGTTTCCATATTGGTATTTGCAAGTATAAAATTGGTACTCCGAGCTTGTTTGCTTCGCTTAAAGTCTGTATGTAGATACTTTGTGGCCTATATCCGTGTGTTGTACATCTTCCAAATAGTTTGTGTGCAATGCTTGACGTAGTATAATTTATCGGCAAGTATACTTTCTACCGTCCTTATCATCAGGATAAAACATTTAAATTTTGGTGTCGACCCTTTAAACTATATTCCAAAATTATAGTACATTTTTTGATAAATCACAAATTAATCTAAGGTAAAATTTTCAGTATAGATCTCATTATAATCCCTAAGTTGCTCAAGATGTTGTAAACTTTGATCTCATATTAAAATTCTCATGTACATAATGGTATAGTCAGTGAAGCAGCTCAGAAAATGTTTTTACAGACGCAGCATTCACGGAGCGTATCCTGGGCCAGCCGTCAGTTAATTATAAAGGGTATGTGGAGGCTGATGCGTCCCAGCGCGCGCACCACGTGCCTCCACACGCGCTGTACCTCGTGCACGGGATGGCGGACATGAGCGCGCCGTACCCTCATGCTCTGCAGTTAGCTCGAGCCTTGACTGACGCCGGAGTACTGTTTAGATATCAGGTTAGTTGAAAATCTTGGTTTCATTTTCGGAAACTTTGAGTGGACCTTATTCATGACGGAAATTAAAAGGAAAACTGAGTTTGAAAATTATATACTAACCAAATTATTTTGTCCTTTTTTTATACATTGTTCTTCAAAAACAAGAAAGTAGTCAGATTCATTGCTTGGATCAGAAAAAATGAATAATGATGTCAAATTATTTTCAATATGGTTAGCGCGTTGTCAACGACTTACTATTTATTTTATCTATATTATGATTCCGGTATTTATTCCCAGGCGTATGCTGATGAAGGGCACGAACTTGAAGGTGTTATCGAGCACGTTTACCGTTCAATGGAAGACTATCTCCTCGAGTGCCTGTCCCTGGACCCAGAAGACACCAAGCTGCCTCCGCCAGATAGATAAGAGATATCACTCGACCACGTGACTAACGACATATGTACCGCCATAGACTACTTACACTTGTTATCCCATTATTGTGTATATATGTAAATGGAATAGTGCTTTAAAGTGTGTTCTCTAGTAAATTTATTTACGCCTTCCTATTTGACGACGCTAGATTTATCAAGCGTGTTTGAAATATTTAATATAATGTTAGTATAATTAAGCGTCTTATGATTAATATAATGAGTTCACACAGTCAAATATTTGCTATAGTATTGCGTAGTATAACGTACGCGTTTATATGAATCGGTCTAAACGTTTAGAGGTACATATTTTTTTTATTATATCTTTGTTTGTCTTACCATACGTCATCGCTTTAGCAGTCTGGCTTCTCTATACTTCTCTAGTATTTTATAGTGTTGTAATGTGGTTTTGAATCTAAATAAATAATATTGGAAGCGTTCTAATACGCCATCAATTTGTACTTAAATTTATATTTGTTGACGTTGTAAAGACTTATTGTAATCACAATATTCATAGCAATTCGAGCTTTACCCTTTAGGCTTTACTGTTACCCTTTCTACTTCCACATTTACGAGTATAAAGGAATGTACTGTCGTTACTATACTGTATTAGGTTTCCTTTCGTATCATTTTATTAGTGAATAAACGAAAATTTTCAATCTTTATTTTTTATAAACATTAAAATTCAATTACATAAAATGAGCTTATCATTTAGGGAATCTACTAGGCCTTTAATAAAATAATATATATTTTCATTTTGTAATACGTTACAGATATTTATATGTTACTTTTGATAAAGTTTAAGCGCTGTTTGATATACCTCATGCAAGTGTATGAATAATATAATTCATAGGTTATGTATGAACCCTGTATGAACCCTGATACAGCATATTTATAATTAATATTTAGAAATGAAGTGACCTTGATCATCCCCAATCCTTCGCTGCTTTTGCTCCATCACATATATCACACTTTCCATATATCTTGTAGACCATAAGTCTGTTTAATATATTGTCACTCTAATAAGGTCACCTTAGCTCGAATGTAAATTTAAGAATTTCAACGGCAGATTAATTTATCGTTTGTATATCACACGGGAATTTAATAGATTGTCCCAGAGCTAATGAAGAAATCAATACAATGAATTTATAATTGAATATTTTAAGATGAAAAAGTTTGTTACGATTTAAATAATCTATTATAAATGTATCCCAATACAACGCACGTTATAACACAAGTCTGTATAGATTAGATGAAACGTAGAAAGCCTTTACACGTAAATTAAAACACCACTAAGTAAATTCAAATTACAAGTTTTATATAAAACGATAAAATACCACTCGGAGATTTGCGTGAACAAAAAGAACTGACGTCGAACAAAAATATATTGATTTGTTTGTTGAAAATAATTAGATTTTATAAAATTAGTGAAAAACGGCCACCGTATGTAAAATTGTACATGGAATGACAATAGTTTCGCAGATACCATGCATCGAAACAGGTCGAATGTTAGTCTTTGTGGGTAGAAGGAGATGAGTGCAATATTTAAAGTAAGATTAACAAGATTTAATATATGTATGATGATAGAGCGTCGATGTTCCAAACGCTGTGTCGGTGTCATTGACCTAATGATAGGTAGTTCGTTGTTGTTGTATAGAAATATAAATGTCGAGCGATGTAATTTAAGTGTTATTGGATACCTGCATAGACGCATATCGTTCCATTCCATGTTTGTGAAGACTGCCAATTTGGTCTAAATTTTACAATTAAATACCTACGATGTGTCGGTGACATTAATTTCAATCGCCGTTATTGTCTTAAGGATGCTGTGATTCTTCTATTGCAAAATAATAAAAATTTTATCGATATTGTATTAAAATATATTGAATAAATATTAAAATTATATCTGCATCTGATATACGTAGGGCCTAGTCAAATCGAATTCGTTTTAATTAATAAAATTTAATCTAAGAATAATATTAATTTAGAAAATTTGAAAAATTCTTCCATAATTAATTAAAATATAAACTAAATAATAATATTGCTTTCTTCGAAACTGTAACAATGTTAGACAATATTATAAAGGGCTAATCATAATGCATTCATATAAATAATTATTATAAAACGAGAGATTCTGAAACCAGGTGCTTTAAAATTAACATCGTTTTAATTTTATTTAGCGAAATTTTTATGATATGATAGTCCATTGACGGTTCATCGGCAACTCGTTGGACGCCGACAGAGTTCAGTACGGTTATGTATAGAGAGCAACGTCTAGTATAACAAATAAAACCTTTTTGATAAAAGCCACTGAATAAGAAATCTATAAGGTTTTATCAAGAACACCAATATGTTAAGAGTAGTTATGTAATCGAAGTGACAGGCTGATAGTACTATCCACTCCTGATCAACCTATTTCGGACACATAGCTTCTAATACCACTTATTTTATCTAAAGCCCTTAGTCTTCCAGCGTAGCGAATGCTTCCAAAGCCATAAAACTATTGGGGCGGAAAAATAGAAACTATGTGATGACTATGTCAATTATTTCCTTATCTCCACTCGCGTCAGTTGTGATTTATTTCCTAATGTTTGTGATTCCATCGTAATATAGTTTAGATTTCTGTGCTAGTTTCTCTTATAAATGGGTGTGTTTTAAAATGTCGATCAGTGACGCTCTGTACTTAGCGATCCTGTGCTGAAACAGACTGTACTTGACATGGATTTAACCAAATGTGACACTGAATCTACCGATTAATGTTAATGAACTTAAGCCTAAATTGGTTGGAGTAAGGTATGTTGGAGCATGTCAAGTTCAGTCTGAACGCAGTGTAGTGTCAGCCTTCGCATCTTCATAGTGGTGTCGGAAGGCTCCTTAGCTATTAGATGGATGGTACGCGCGATGTTGAACACAATAATACTTCACCCACACGTATCCTGAGCTCGCACTATCCAACCTCACGACTGTCTCTACTATTAACCAGACGTCACTAGGCTAGACTCTAGACTAGAGATTCATAGTTGTTACAAAATACAGGGCGTTCTTATATATTATTGTATTCAGTGACGCGCCGTTTGATGGCCCTAGTGAAAATTATATTCTACGTTGTTGTTAATCAGTGTTATAAATCTTATTGTCTTGTTTAAGAGTTACAGTGTTGTATAGATCGGTATGGTTTTTTTTTGTAAATTCTGAGGTAATTCTGTTATTAATGTAAAGTTTCTTTGAATAAATTAAATTTTCATAATCGTTAAATGGAATTTTTATTTATATTTATATGTCATGATTTAACTTTATATGTTTTACATCTCGCTCGAACTAGCGTCTCTGTGATTCCGGCTCCATACATCTATACTCCTAAAATATCTCTCAAGTTGTTCGTCTCTGGCTGGTATGTCGGTGAGACTGGAGAATGTTTCGCAGGTGGTGTTGCTGAAGGCGTTATCGAGATTGCAATTCGATCTTGAAAGATTACGCATAAGTTCGTATTGGGAAAAGTTCAAGGAAACCACGGACGAATTGTCAGTGAAATTGGTCTGATTCGTGATGTGTTCCATCGGATCTTTTCTGCCTAGATTAGTACTATTCGGAACAATATCTCCATTGACCAGCTTGCTCTTTTTCAGTCTCACTAACGCTAGATCCAGTGAACGAACCGCTTCGTTCACGTTAAACGATTTCCTCTTGACCGGCTCACTCCTCATTTGCTTCGTGCATCCACTATTGACAGATTTAGCTTTCACGAGTGACCTCTTATCGTTCGATGGTTCACAACTATTTTCCATTTCAAATGACTTTATAATTTAGATACCTACATACCATTCAAACTGAAACTACATCCTGTGTTGACGTTTATTACGTTTGGTTGCTATTTTTTTATGCCAGTATTAATTAGTAGTCATTCCCAATGTATTTTAATATAAATTTAATAAATTATACATTACAAGTATTTCTTAGTCGTAAGACTGAGTATATTTAAAATCAATCAAAACAATTCATAACCATTTTCAATATAACCATTCCCAACTAAAACTAAATTACGACAAATAAATTCTTCATAAATTGATTATAATAAAATACCCCGTTTGTAATTCCTACTACTTAAATAATTATTATATTATAATAAACAGTATATATTTATATTAAACTAATCATTGTTCAGGGTGTATCAATAAGAGCGCCATCTAGCCAAATTTTTCCACAACTCTTTGTAACTCACCCTCTAAAGGGATATGTTAATAGTTTAATATTTATCGATAGATGGCTCTTTAACTTGACTATTAATCCACTAGATGGCATCACCCGCAACAGTTTCACTGTGTAATTCAGAATGTAACAAATCTTCCGATACTTATGCTACGCTAGGGGTGATTGGCAAAATATATTCTCCTTCTCCGCTCTAATCTATGATTTGTCATCTCTATACTAACTCTTTCATACATATCTTCATATACATTGATATTCCACAGCTCTTTGGGACAGCCCTTATCACGTGACTACTTTTATCAATCCTTATATCTTATTAGTGAAATCTCTTCCATACCTTCACATAATATGACCATACCAAGCAATTCTTCCACTCTTCAATTTCTGCCTTACTAATTCTACTTTCTTATTTCCTCTTATATATTTAAATTTAACCCGTTTTCATCCTTCCACAGATCTATCATAATATTCTCATCTCCGCCACAAGCATGCTTCTCACAAACATTACTTTGACCAGCCAAATTTTTAATCCAAACAACACGAGATGCCACAGCGTTACCAAATATATACTTGTAAAACTTTTATTACTAGCAGAGTTTAATCATAAAGCTACACATATAGCCAAAAAAAATACAGTATGAAACATAACTATTTATTTTAACGCTTTTTAATAGAAATGGGGGAAGTCCTCAGCTACATAAATTTAAATTTACTTACACAACAAAAACTTTCATTATTGACTACAAATAATAATAAATATAAATTACAATAACGATGACGATTGGAATCAATCGATAAAGGCTTAATAGGTTAACAATTTAAGGGATGAATATTACTTTAATTTCAATAAAAGATTTATTTACAAAGGAAATATATATTGAAGGGATCTATCCTACATTAGGTATTAATATAAAAGGAACTTATATTATGGTATTATTATCAACCCAAAAAATCTGCGGCTATAATCTTAGAAGGTATATAAGAATCGGACATAGCTACTGAATAAGGGACTACAGCCTCCAATTCCGCCTTCAGACCTCGCTCTAACATCCTCCTTAGATCCTCTTTGATGGGACCTCCTAAATCATAATTAAAATACATTGGAAATAAACCTATTATCTAACCGCAAATATATCTATGTATCATAATGATACTAACTTGCTTATATTAGGTATATAGAGACCTAAGACTTTCGTGAGTATTCATTTAAATGAACAATTTTTTTTGAGATAACTATACTTATTTAATTATTTAAAAAACTACATAATCCCGAAGTTTCGATTACTTTGCTCAACTGTGATCACAGCTCGTCTGCCCGTGGTCATGATTGCTGCAAAGTCATTTTAAAAATAATAAAATACACGTAGTTATCCGAAAAATATTAGTTTCATTTACTTTAAAGTTGAACCAATGGTCTTAGAATGCAAAATTACCATAACATTTAAATGAAACTAATATTTTCGGATTTTACTTTGCGTTTTTCAGCAACCGTGATCATGGACAGACGAGTTGAAAAGTAGCCGAAACATCGGGGGCATGTATTTTATAAACAAAAATAAAAACGCGAAGTAAAGTCCGAAAATATTAATTTCATTTAAATGAATACTCGCGAAAATCTAACATCTCAGTAGCATAACAACATAATAAATTTTGCCTGAATCGTATAGATTTATAAAACATACCTATCGGTGTATTTAAATACGGTCGATTAATGAGTGCGGTTAGTTTCCGTCTGTCTATAGCTGTGAGTGTCAATCTAGCTGGTGTTGGTACCAGCGTCATCAAGTCCTGGTAGCTCGCTCCCAGTAACAACAGACTGGTACACGCCAGGGAATCAGATAAGTGAGATTGTGCCTACGTAATACATCGTGATTTTTTACACCTATACTTTTGTAGTACCTACCTAGTAGTTACCTATTTGGGTAGTAAGTGAATATTTTTTGTTTTTTCTTTAATATAAAATGCAAATATGATATTGACACAGAAGTATAACTTTTGAAGAAATAAAAATTGGTATGTGAAAGATTCTTGTGAACCCGATAATATAAAAGATACTTCAATATTTATAAAACCATATTAATAACATGATATGCAATATAAGATTAATTATAGGAAAAGTAAAAACGAAGAGTTTTTCATTACAAATAATCATAAACAATAATATCTAAAGTAAAATCATTTACACTCAAAATACAATATAGTTATCAATCCCTACTAATATTATAAATACGAAAGTAACGCTGTCTGTCTGTCTGTCTGTTACGCTTTCACGCTTAAACCACTGAACTGATTTTAATGAAATTTGGTACAGAGATAGAATTAACTTTGAGGAAGAACATAGGATAGTTTTTATCCGAGATTTTTGAAAGGTTCTCTTGGAAACGCGATATAACCGAAATCCACGTGGGAGAAGCTGCGGGCGGAAAGCTAGTATATAATAAATCAACTTACAAGTGAGCCGTATTTATAAGTAAGATATATCTCATAGCCGTGTGGATCAGCATCCACCAGCGCCAGGGCTTGAAGACGGAGCTCACACACGAGACGGTACAACAACTGACGGGTACAGACATCCGGGTAACCTTTACCCTGGGGGAGGATAAGGTATACCCTCAATAATATAACACTATTACCCCTACATACACATATTCTTAATAAGAATAAGAAGAAGAATACTTTATAACACTTCAATATCATATGAAATAACATTAAATATAAATGGTTCAATACAGAAAATTGAAGGCAAGGGCGGCCTTATCACTAAATGAGATCTAAGACATTCGCGAGTTTTATTCATTTAAATGAAACTAATATTTTTCGACATTATTATTATAAAAAACTACCATACTCCCTATGATTCAGCTACTTTTCAACCATGATGAGATGAGGTGAGTGTATCCGAAAAATATTAGTTTCATTTAACTGTTGGAATAAAAATTGTAAGCATATATTAAATCAAACGACTTCTTCAATAGGTTATTTTAATGTGCAGACAAAACTGCGGTTTATAACTAGTGTTATATATGTATATAATACCGTTAATATAATGACAGGAGCCAATCGAATCAATGCCCCTTCATCAAGTAGCTTCTGGAAGATCGCGTCTTTCTCCACCAGCAGTATGTACTTGGCTGTTGTCTCAAACTTAGTGATACCTACAATATCTTGTGGTATTAAAGTACCTGGAATAGTTTGAGATGCTAATGTAACTGTTAATTAATTATAACCGACTTCAAAAAAGGTTGTAGCTGATGTTTATTAACGTAAACTTAATTAGATATAGTCTAATGAATATCTAAGATTTAATAAAAGTATTTTTAGCATTTACTAAGTGATTACATTATTCTCTAATTTTGAAGTAGCCGTGATTACAGTAAACAACATAAAAAGTAATGAAATCATATATGTAGTAAATGCGAAAAGCATAGCTTTGTATACCTAATAGGTAATAGTGATATTAAAAAAAGCGTAAAGGTTGAAAAAAGTTAAAGGTAAGTTGCTAAAAATAATTTCTATTCTGATTCATAAAAAGCCGCAAAAAGTCTAAAATAACAAACTCAATACGTAATCCATTATAAACTTTAGCTTTTTGGAGTCGGTTATTAAAATAGGATCATTAAATTTTTTTTTATATGTACATATATAATAAATATATCACCTCCGGCCACATTACAGTCAAGTATGGAGCCATCACTATTGTATATCTTTATAGGACCAGCTATCAGACCCTTAGCTGTCGCCACGACGCCCAGACTCCATGGCGGTGTTTCCAACAAACAGCACGCGTCCCTTACAGCCGTATCTAATTTAGTTTGACTTACAAATCTACTTACATTCTGATAGAATAACTCACTGAAAATGCATTAATATTAATTGAAATATATATATTATATTAGTACTATTTTTATTTGTTTTTATTTACCGTCTAGTAACTGTTATATTCTTGCTCAATAGTTCATGTATTTTGGTCAAAACAAACACTATCATGTTGAAACGGGTTTTATCTTCGTTGTTTGAATACACTAATTTTGTCGTTTTAGCGCTATTCATGGATTTCAATGTTACACTACAACAAAAAGATTAAGAGAAGTCTCTGCATACTGCGTGTAAGAAGTCTTTTTCGTTGAATTACTAACTGACCGATCTAAATCATAAATGCAGTTGCTCCATAATCTTTGGTTTCTTATTACAAGTTTCGGTGAGACGCCTCTTTCTGCACTATTATCGATGTTTTTTAGAATATTTTCAATCTTCTTTATAATGACTGCTTTATTTTCATTTCCTTTTTGTACAGTTATTGGTTTAGAATCAACTGGAAAGGTTCATAATTGGTTATAATGTTGAATTAATTATCATTATTTTTATTGTTTTAGTATATGTATAGTATACCTTTATTAACAACAGCGGGCTTCAAAAGTCTCTGAACTTCATCAAAGTCCAATTTACGTTCCGGTAAAAGCGACGGGACATTCATTGCGTCGTTGCGACTATAAAGTTTATTAATCGCGGCAACCAGTGCAGGATCTTGTTTGTAAGATATCAAATCCTTGTTCATATTGATTTTCAACGTCAATAGATCTTTGTTCATCAATTCCATTCTGTAAGAGGAGCTGATGTCTCAAGCGCACCATTCAAAACGTCAGTAATTGACAAACCAATATAGGGCTCTATTAGAGCGCACCACCGGCGAGTATTAATGATCCCCGCCGAGATGGTGATGTTTATCGACCGCAAACAATAACAGCCACACAAAACACTGCTCGTAAAAGGGCCAGCAGACAATGGGACGGCTCCTCGAGTTTTTACAGACACTAGCGAAGATGCGAACGAGACAGAATCATCGTCGGTGGCGCATCCGACTCGAAGGTTGTAAAAAAATTACACAATAGACAGATACTAGAGGCAGGCGTCTATAAGAACGGTTGACACGGCCTGACGACCTCACAAAGGGCGTGAAGTGACGTCATAATGGCCTCGAATTATCGCCCCCCCTTGTCTCAGGCAAATATTTAACATCGGATCAGTTTTTGTCCTTGTTCCTCGCTGCATCATAAATAACAAAGTTTAAGAGTGACAAATGTTCCGTACCGTTACCGCAGCGTTTACGTGATGTATTGGAAGGAGTTGATGTTTATGTCTTATTATTGACTGGGATTTGAGTTATTGTATTGTTTCCACATTTTCCTAGTAGGACGCGGTCTAAGCTCGTCGTTAAAGATTTTTTTTTATTGTAACGTTATTTATTAATGTCGAATGTCTTAATATACTTATTTTGGGTTTTTGTTCAGTTTAGTTATTTGTCATCTGAACAATCTGAGTTATGAACATTTAATGAATGATAGGGTGTTTAATCATCAAAAATATTCAACATTTATTGTTATAGTTACATGTTATCATTTCAATTCATATGTAATTTAATAAAGAATACGTTTTGAAGAATTCATTAACAGTTTAACATATTTGTTTTATTTACCTGTAAATACAGTCTAAAAACATGATTTTATCTATAGATAATCGTAAACCGTTATTTTAATAAATTTTAGAGTATTAAAATATTTTTTAACTCATTGTATTTTTAGTAGGTACATATTCTTTTAGTATACAAATATGTTGTACGTATAAAATAAATTATAAAGATAGATGGGTTCTAAAACCTTAAAAATAAACTCATAAAAAGCTTATAACGGATAGTCAAATTAAAACGTTATTTTCATTCGTTAGTACAAATAGAGAGCCCAATCTATAAATCCCATCAATCCGTATAGTATTCGCAAAGCTACACCGTCAACCTGTTCCACTCGAACGTTAATTGCATAATGTAACCCTTGAAGTGTGAGAATGTAACCATTACAAAGGACCACCAGTAGCCGTCACCCATACGCGATGCTATCAGCGGGAGACAGCCCGCACAAATACCATACAAATTGTTCGATAGCTCCTTCGTATTGATTATTGCAATTATTCGGCGAACCCTTTAACAGGCCGCGGGGAGGTGAGAACGCTCTTATCTGTCGAGTCGATCTCATTAAACTCACAGACTCTTTGAGATCGGTGTGAGCCAACAATGTTCCTATATCACGCGCTAGGACGCAGCGGGTTAACATCTGATTTAACGCTTTCATATACACTAACGATCTAAGATAATCATCTGTATGAAACTTCGTTACTAAATTAAGACATGAGTTATAACTAATACATAAGACATTTAGTTATATAGAAAAATAGAAAGAATTGGATTTGAATAACACTAAACTGTACAGATCGTGTTATGAAAACGGCGGAGCTTTGATATTTAATAACAAGCTTCCCACAATGATTACAACAATATGAACGTAATGGTCATCGGAGTGGAAATAAATGCAACAATTATAAAATATAAGAATAAAACACTCGTATGGCGAACAGAAGTCGAACAGCGGGGCGTCAACCGACAATAGACCACCATAGCACTATCTCGATGGACGATACCTTACCGCCCAATTGAATGCTCAAACGTTATTTTAATACTTTGTTATTGAATTCATATCGGAATATTACATTTTAGATATAACTACCATCAAATCTTTATAACAATTAAATCTTAACAACATTCATATGTGAATTTTATCAATTATAGGTATATATTTAACAAAATTACTTGCAGCAACATATTAAATTGGATCTCACTAAACAAATACTTTAAAATTTTTGCATAGAAATAAATATAATGCAAAAAATATATTGAACAATAGTATTAATTACGCAAAGCATTTGTTATAAGAGTCTTCATTAACAATGCACAACCAAAACTTCTTAAACGTACCCAGTACCCACATTCCCAGACGGGAATCGGTGAATTCGCAACAGTTTCTCACAACGAGTGGCTACTTAGGTCTTTGTGAGTAACAATTCATTGCAAGTCTACTACTCGAGTGGCACAACGCTGGGGGCATATAGTTTGCTTTACAATTGTACTTTTGTTTCTTGTAAACGATCGGTTTTATGTTAAATATGCTGAATACTTACGATTATATGAATACGAATGATTCAAAACTTATTTATTCCACTACACTTAATGTGAACTTGAATCAAAATGAAACTAGTAACAAATTAGATATATATAAAAAAAACTGAGCATTGAAAGGTATACCTATATTTACGATAAAATAATATGACTATGATAACTTTATTCATATAAACAATATAGCTAATGAATGACAATTTTTATATTATTGTTATAATAATAGGTTTCTGTATATTTCGTGTAATGTTGAACCCTTTCGCTTTTCGGCGATGAAGTGGCGTCCCGGAGCGCCCTAATATCAGCCCGTTCCCACCCCACTTCACAAATAATATGTAAGGATATATTTACATGTTACAAAGCGACTGTCACATATTAAACGTTATAATTACAATGCATTAGATTTATAGCAGAAAACAATACGACTCCACACAGAGGACCCTATTGTTTATAACATTAATGTAAGTGACGAACGTACTGAGCATTTAAAACGTAATTAATATTCAAGTTCTCATGACTCAGTTGGTTGTTTAATATTTTTTATAGAATTTAATATGCAATTTATTTAAATGTTTTTTTAGCACTATGAACAGATAATATAGAAAACAAATATAGATACAAATAGAACCTTTTCATACAAATTTATTTTGCCTTTCTTATAAATGTAGCGAAATCCTTTCGAAGATTCACAATCATTTAGGACCCTTTATTTCATTTACGATTTTATATTAGTAATATTACATGTTCTTCATGAAAAATCTCAATAAATTACATACCTACATCAGATATTAAAACCAATTCTTAGTATCTCAAATAATAAATTGGAACTAATATGTATATATAGAACGGATATTTTATTACAATTTGCCTAATATTTAGTGTTGTTCCGGCTATATACGATGTAACATATTATGAATCAGTCGACCAAGTGAAGTTATGGACATCAGCTAGTGTTAAATTAGATATTAATAAATACCTATTAAACATATATAAAAATATATCAGAAAAATCACAAGCAATTCCTACTGCGATAAAAGAGATATAGTTTAAATCTTTATTCTAATAATAATAGAAACCACTGCCAGGTAATGTCAAGTTATGCTATTCTTCTCATATAAGCGATAACCCAAAGGGTACTGACTCAGAACAGGTGATAGAAGATTATCATTACGGGAGCCAAGGATTTATCTAATCAGCTAAATAATCATACATTAATTTCGTATATATACCTATATATGTGTGTGTGTGTGTGTGTGTGTGCGTGTGCGTGTGTAATAAAATATATTTAGAACCATTAAACCAGGCGCCAAAGCTGTATTAGATCATAATATAAACATTTCATTATATTTTATTGCATTATAAATATATTATACAGGATTCCGCGTGAGCTGCATTAGAGATCTAGACGGCGGGCAGGTGTGATTGCAGCTGCGTGTACATAAAAATTAAATCTAGAAACTTCCTAACATTAATTAAAAAAAAGCCTATTTAATAGAAAAATGTATAATTTTTAATTATTTTATATACATTAAATACATACATGACACTAGCAATGATTGCCATATAAAAAAAAAATGATGTAACTCTAATTATATTTCAATTAACGTCAAAATAAACAAAAATATTCTATTTTATATAATAGTTACTTATGAAGATTTTATCACAATAGATCTTTTCATCTTCTGTATAAACAAAACAAATCTATGACCATCACAAAAACTACTGGCTGTCCGCATCGGCTCGTGCTTCACCTTCCACGTGTCCCAAACGATTGTTATCTATACAGCTGTCAGTCGCACTGTACCATAGACAATGGAGACTAAATTAGATAATAGTCTATGGTAACGTTGACAGTATGTATGGATTACGACATATATATATATATATATATATATATATATATATATATATATAAGAAAGTCGTGTTAGTTACTCTATTTATAACTGAAGAACGGTATGAGTTTGGCTGAAAATTGGTAAAGACATAGCTTGGAATAAGGAAAAGGACATAGAATACTTTTCATCCGATAAAATAAGTTGATAAAATCCAAAATCTTCTGATTTACTGTCTGTAAGGAATGTATGTTTATTGTTTATGTAATTCTGATATTAACTCAGACGGAGTCGCAGTAAAACTAGTATATTATAAAATAATAAAATTACTATTAATTTATACTTAATGAAGAATAGATAAAAATATTATTACAGTATAAAAATAGACCTACTTATTTTAATGAAAGCTAGTTGTAATGAATATTTTATTATGAACTATCCTGTGTGGTATATGGCCACTTAATAAACAATGGGTTTTTTTATTTGACTATCAATTTTGTGCTGTCCGCGAGTATAGTGAGGGCAGCATTCCCTCACACCTAGCGTCAGCTGGTAATACTCACCCTCCGAACGTACCTATTAACTTCAATTGAGCTCGACAAATTTACATGAATAGTTGCAGCCATTAAAACAGCGGGAGACAAGCTTTATAGGACCATATAAAATATAGGTATGGACTTCCAAATAAATAAATACATAAAATAATGTTTAGTTCTGAAATAGCGTTTTTAATTGATAACACCAATCAAAGATCCGCTTATATGTATGTATATTTGATATAAATTTCATGATTTCTATCAAATATAATCATTTTTATGTTACTCTTATATTATAATACATTATTTTAATATGATAATTTCTCATGGCCGCACACAGTCCCGTGCCTCCCCGAGCCATATGGTCGCAGCTACCCGTCTCAAATCGCTATTATATTGCTTTTAATTGATAACAATTTATATATATTTGATGATTCACACTTACACAACTCATTATTATTCATCGACACATTATCTAAGTGTACGAATTTAAACTAACGATGTTATCACTCACGTGCGTTTTAGCTTTTTTTTTGTTATTTTGTTATTTTCGTCATGGTTTTTGTTTAGCTTTTGTTCATACTAGTTTAAAGTATAAGTTTAGAAGTAGTAATAAAGTAGATAGCTAGTTATTACGTATTATTAAGGTAAAACTGAAGTTTATTAAATTCAAGTTTTAAAATTCTTATGCTAGGAAAAAATAAATCCCCGTACGATTTCGTGGCTATAGTCAGTAGATGTTCTTTATAGTATATATTACTTAAATTATATTGTTTAATATATGTTTGAAAATTTCAGAGATTAGTATTAGAAATCCTTGAATATTAACGTGAGATGCGTTAAAAGGGAATTATGACCTATAAAATTGTTCCATTTCGCGGAGAAACTTTATTATTCAATAAAAGTGTGTAACAACAAAGGCACATTGAATCCCTGTGGTTTTGGGAGGCTATAAATCAGGAGCAAGGACCCTTGGGACTAGGCGAGAGGCTTCTTGAACTGTCAAGGCCTCGTTGTGGTCTACACATCACTACAGTACAAACATTGAACAACTTACCTAACACTTTGTACCTTAACTCTCCACCAAGAAGCCATAAACTAACTCCCAAACTTAAACCTAATACCAAGGTCAATGAACTTTAAATAATTATTAACTTAATAGCATATAAAAATAATCATAGTTAGTTTAAATGAAGCGGTCGCGTGCTGATGTAGATAGTTCAATTCACAGACCATATTGCATTCATATCATTAACATAATTGTTATTCATTGTACGTGGATGACATATTATGGTAATGTGAACTTATGCTGCATTTAAAACATTTATTATAACTAAATATAGTTTTTAAGTGAAATTCCTACGATTTTATAAAACTACCCAATTAATCTGCCTTCTACGCGTACATTAATAAAGCTATATATCTACCTAAATTTCCTTCGTACATGATATTATTGTATGAAAAACAAGAGAATTAATTTCTTTTAACAAATACGTTTTTAACAGGTAAAAGACTAGCGGCTTTGACCGAACTTCACATTATCCTCGTTCCAGATTCCATGTGCTAATTGCAGTGTTCATACGAGATAAACTAATTAACAAGGATAGAAGCGAGATTCCGCTCGGTATTGCGCGTTTATCTGCTTATATGGTGGACATTGTGTTAAAAATGGCGATTTTAAAATTGATTTATTTTATTACTTGTAAAAATATAATGAAGATATCCGTTGTCCTTATATTTTTGGTGTTACAATTTAAAATGTTTTTGATTATTTAAGAAAATTTTAATATAGAATAACGTAATTACATATAAAAGACAAGTTTGATCATTTAAACCAAATCGCGGTTTGACCTATTATTATGGTTGATATACAAAAATCGCTCCGCCTATGAATGTGAGCATATCCTTTCCACAAAGGCCTTTGACGCTCCGTAGGCGGGGGGCGGCCCGCATGATCGCCATCACCGGAGACCCATTTGTGGCTCGTTACACACTGATAGCACCAAACAAAACACCCCAAGTAATTAGGAAAAGCCTTTTCCAGATAGCGTAAGCACTCGTGACTCCAACTAATACGTGTGTTATCTGAATGATTGTTCTCATACAACCTACTTAATCAACAACTTAATTATATAGCTTACGTTCAAAACAAATTAGTTTATATAAATTAATTTCAAAGGTAAAATAATTGAAATGTTCTCAATTACAGATATTAAGAAATATCTTTAAATTGAATATTGTAATAGTTGATGAAAAAGATTATTAGCCGTCTTTAGAAATACGTCAAAACAGTGAAATTCTTATTTTCAGCTGAGGAAATCGTAAGAACAAATAATCATTCAGAATTATGGCGACGCTAGTTTATATATTAATAAAACATATTAAATGAAGAATTAAATCAAACAATGTAACAAATCATCAATAATTGCATGCTACGGCTTTGTCACCAGCAGTTAAAGCATGCAAATGCAAATAAAGCCGTTATTAAAACTATTACAAGTATCTACCAAGACATTATTAAAAAACGAAAGCACTTTAATCATTAAAAATATGTTTCTAACATTTCCAAATGTTATAACAATAAAAGTGAAATTACATACCCTATAAATACAGAAAATTGATTGTTGAAGAGCGAAAGCTGCAAATGTTTACGATCTCCCGACCACAGACGGACTTCTATGTCTCTATGTGGTTTACAAGACATTCAAAGTTGCAACGAAAGTTCTCCACAACTACATAATTTGCCGCGCTCTTTGTTTTTTTTTTTTGGCAACGAACGCTCGCGTACAGCTTAATTTTTTTTTTCTTTAAAAAGTTGCCAGTTAAAAATCTTATAAACGTTCCCGCAATAAATTATAACAACAAGATCGAACATAAACAAAGCAGTGTGTTTATATCTTATATGGAAACAAGGTGTAACGGGTGCCGGAATCGCATCGGACCACCTGGTCGGACGTCAATACATTTTTTTTTATAGCGAATGCTAAATATGTCAACCGTTTATAAAAAAAAAAGTTGTGTCTTTTCTAATAAACAAATTATTTCTTTCGAGGAAAAGTTGCACAGAATCAAACAACTTTTTTAAGATTCGAATTACAAAAAATCTCTATATAGAGTTTCGAATTCAAAATATTGCAAATGCATAACTCTTAATGCCAAAAATGTAAACAATAATTAATAAATTTGTTTTTAAAATAATAAGTATTATTAATTTTAATCATATAAATTGCCTTTAAGATTAATTTTTAAATGTTCACGATAAAGATTTTTTTATTAATAATTATTAATTATATTTTATATTAGTTTCAATTTAATAACTAAATAAAATTGAATATTTTTACTAGAAAATATGTTTTATTTTTAAATACTTATGTAATTTTTATTTTTTTGTATTGTGTAATGGTTTTTTTGTTTTGTTTAAATTAACAACATAGTTTAAAGCCAAATTATCGTCCCTCCATGGGTTTAATATTACTTACCTATTTAAAATATTGAAACTAACCTACTTGTTATTCATGTTATCCATATTATAAAGATATTGTTAAAATAGGCAATTATATAAAATCATACATATGTATATTTAATATTCCAATCTATACTACATAATATTATAAAGCTGAAGAGTTTGTTTGTTTGTTTGTTTGAAAGCGCTAATCTCCGAAACTACTGGTTCGAATTGAATAATTCTTTTTGTGTTGGATAGTCCAATTATCGAGGAAGGCTGTGGGCTATATATCATCACGCTACGACCAATAGGAGCAAAGATATAGTGGTAAATGTGTAAAAAACGGGAGAAATTATTACATCTTTGAAGCCTTCCGTTGCGTGCGCCGTGAAAACGGTTCAAGATACACAAAAAATATGTATGAAAGAATAATAGCTCTTTTAATGATCTAAAAAACAATCCGCGACAGTATATGTCTATCTTTTAAGATTAACTCACAAAAACCGTTTTTATGGTACCTAATTTGGTCGAAATAATTGGTTTAAGTTGTATCAACATAATCTTTATTCAAATAAACAAATAAATATGTTGCTGGTTAAGTTCATTGTAAATTAAAAAAACATAGGTTTTATCTTGAAAATTCTACGGGAACTCGACCATTCCGAATACCCCGCAAGAACGGGAACTATATGTGGGAAGAACCAAAAATCTGGTGGAAGTCACTATTCCACGCGGACGGAGTCGCGGCAAAAGCTAGTGTTAAATATTTGTTTAAAAAATACCGCAACTATTTTAACAATTCTCGATTTTAAGTCTTTATCTAACACTAGTCACTACAAATCATTCGTTCATCAACTATTATAACATTCATTCATTCAGTTAAATGAGATTAAATTCGCATGAATGCACATTCTTATTATAAGGATATATTCCATTAAAGTAAAAGTTACGGTGTTGCGTCCTAGGACTCGAGTCAATCAATGTATGCGGGCCCACAATTAGTAACACGTGCCGCTAAAGGATAACAAACGCGAATCATATATCCTCATGAACAATGATTTATACAAATTAAATTTTTATTATTATAACAAAATCGACAATTTGGGTTGAAAGCCATTCAGCCGAGTATTATTAAAATAATTGATTTATTATAAATAGCTAGAAAATATCATTAAAAACAATTAAATATGAAAACAAACATGAAACACGTTTTGATTTATAAATATACGTAATTATTAGACCACACACAAACCGTTCCGATAGATGCAACTCAGCGAAAGAAAATACCGGCCGTTGTAATTACGATAATTGAAAAAAAATTAAACGTCACTGTCATTTCGGAACAGGTCTTACTTGTAGGACAAATGCCAAAGTTTATTTTTCAAAACATACACATACATCTGTTACGAAATTATCAACACGCTAGGATTCCTAGAAACAAAATTGCTTAATAACAACTCTCGGTGTACCTACATAGCTATTATTTAACGTTATTTTCATAAATTATTTCATATTTCTGTTGTATTTCGGTTGACCGTTAAATTGTCACTGTTTAGAATAAAACCTCCTTAGATAGAACGATAGCTTAGTCTTTAATGCTAAGATTTAAATATAGAACATTTCAATTGTAGACGCGTAACAGGTTCTGTGTTATAAAATTAGCTAGTTTTTAGTCTATGAATCCTTACTTTGACATCACACCTGGCGAACCATAAATGAATACTGTGAGAAAAAATGTATGATTACAATAAATGAAACAGGATTATTCTTGATTTCAGAGCAAAAAGTATCTATACGCTATTATTAAAAATAGACTTACTTCTTATAATGTCCTTACTGTATCACCTCATACTAATTAGCAACAAGAGAAAGGTAGTACATATTGATTGAGAACTTAAACCTGATATATTAAAATAATAAAAAAAAACTGTATTAATTTAGTAGCGCTGAGAATCAACACAGGTTCATCGGCCGGTCCTAGAACATCTGGTCAGGGACAATCTATTAGGACTTATTGCGTAATAATCTAGACGGCAGATGTCTAGATGATTGCACCAACACTAGATACAGCTATAGATGTTCTACAGGTGCTGACCACGTGGGCGACCAGGGCTGCTCACATACCCTCAAATATAAAACATATATTATACAGTAATCATACACTTAATAATTATAAATGAGGATAAACTTAATATGTAATATTTAAGTCACCCTATTTTTACATTTTTTTTAAATTATCACTTCAGCGAAATTTATAAACACAACTCTAAAGACACCAAAAAGGATTTACTATATTAAATATAAAAGTACATTCCAAAATCTTATATAAAATTAAAATCATATTAAAATAATTTTATTATTTATAAAACACGGAGTCGACAGCCCTACCGTATTGTTATTGTCAAACGAGATTAACAAGTTGTATCGATTTAATAACATCGATAATAATTATAAAACAAAAATGTAATAATGTGAAGTACACATAAACAAGATAATCACATTTAATATTGAAGATTTGTTATATTTATGATCAATAAACAGCTTTTATAACGTTGGCATATTTTATACACTCGTAAATAAGGATTCTATTTTTAAAAATTACTTTTTTTAAATTCATTTATAAATAGCCAAAGATTCACTGCTGACATCCATCTTATATTATTTAAACAGTAGTGTTGCATTGTTTTGATTGATTTATTAAATTCTGATGTTTTTTACCTTAATGTAGAATTTTGCAAAAATAAAACATATATTTTTTTCATAATCTTAGACTTATTATTGTTTTAAAGCTTCAGTTAGTACTTAGTTACATAAATGACTTTACAAAACCTGTGTTGTTTATACATTGTGTCCATCACAGAGTATATTATAGTTAATTAAAGTCATATAAGGCATGACAGCTAAGCGGACCATGATTGGGCACAGATATTGAATCAGTCGTACCTACGCAGGTGATCATAGTCATAGATGAGTTTTTGCTGTTACCTATTGCTAGGCAGATGTCGCGAAAATTATCAGCCCCTATACCCTCTCATAATCTAAGTATTAATGGGCAATTGAAGAATTGAAATTCAACGTTTGGTCAGAGACAAGTAATTAGTGTAATGTTCTAATGCCTCTTACATACGGGCGGAGACACGTGCCACTAGCTTATAGTGTACATTGGATAATTTTTAATTATCTTGTAGGTAATTATAATTATTTATTTTAAAACATATGTCTTAAAAAGGATATAAATATATTATTTTGTCTATTATATAAGCATTTTGATTGCTTTTTAGCAACCTTTATCACGGCAACGTTGTTTATGCGTGGCATCCTAAAACTTATCTCTCTTACATAAACTTTCTATTATTTAAACCAAAATAAAAAAAACTATCATCTTATCGACGATGTACTTATATGTTGTTAACAATACGTACCTACTCATAGGTACTAGATTTTAACAAAAATAAAAATTAAATGCATATTTTGGTAAATTATTATCAATAATACCTATTATGTAGATCTAAACTGAAACTGCGTCGATACTTAGTAGGAAAGTGCTATCTACTATTTGCCCATACATTTTGATTATTTTTATATACTCAAATTAATAATATATAAAGAAGTAAATTAATATAACAGATATCTTTTTATTCGTGTGTTTGTAGAGCATAAACCGATTTTTGTAAGACTTCCAGAATTAATATGACATGGGTACGGCGTGATATCAAAAATAAGTAATTGTAACAAAAATAACTGAAATAAAATAAAAATTCTTTAATACTAAACTATTTAGAAAATAATTCAATAATATTAAAAAAATAAACAAACTATCCACCATAAATACATCATTGTGTAAATTCGCTTAGATTTTAATTAATTACATTTTAAGTTTCTAAAGAAAAGTAATTAGAACTTAAAAAGCAAATAGAAATATTAGGTTCAAAAGCTCATCTATATATCTACCTTCGTGTTAGTGATTATGATCCAATACATATATAATAAGTTCAATATTATATTTGCAAAGCCTTTGTATTATCGCACATGCGCCCTCAATGTTGAAAGTATAGGAGGTTGGAGATCAGGAGTCCTTTCATTACGATTGAATCGTTGGAGCATTCTGAGCTCAACATGACTCAGACGGCATCCAAAGAATAAAATGTTAAACAAACTTAATTATTATAATTTAATATTACCTGTTGGATTTTTTTTTATGTAAATTAATCACGATCTTGTTTAAAAAGTATTTTTTTTATAATATTTATGTACATTAACTGAGGAATTGTGATACAAGTAAAAAAATATATATGACTAAATATTATTTAATATGGCAACTCTAATTAGATTTTTCAGAATTCGCATATTCAAAAATCTTTTCGTATGGATTTTTTTTATAGTTTTAAATTGTCCTTGTCTTATTGTTGAAAATATTTAAAATATATCAAATTAATTATATTTGAGAGCTATAAATACAAAATAATATTAGTTTAGTTTTTATTTATTTCCGATATTAATTGATTTATCATACATACATGAAATAATCTTTGAGCGCTCATAATTAGTAGCGCAAGCGTTGTCTGTGAGGAATTCTTTTGAGAGGAGACAATTGAAGGAGGCTGAGGCGAGCTCCGTCCTCACAATGGAGTATCGTGTGTCGGCCACCTGCGAGATGGAGACAGCTTTCAACAAGCTGGTCGCTGCACAGGAATTAATATGAACAGTCAGCATACAAATATTTGAAGAATAAGACGGCTCTTAGAGACGTGATAGCTTATTTTCAAGTCTAAATCTAGTTAAGCTTGCTTTAATAACTGATAGCTTACTTTTTATATAGTAAAATTTCGAATGATACTCCGATCAATTTGAAACTAATATTTTACGGAATACTACGCTTATTTTATTAATGTAAAAACTATATACTCCCGACGTATCTGTAGCTTTTCAGGAACCGTCATCATGGACAGACGATATGGAAATACTTAGTTCGGCTTATCCGTGATTTAAAACCTTACATTTAGTTGTTATACCTAAAAAATACAACAAGTAATTCAAATAATACATTTATAGTATAGATTTGTATAACATTAGATCTCACACGGCGATACCATCACCCCCGAAATGTTACTGACTCCTGAGAACCTCACTCATTACCGGTAACGATACATCGATATTTCGATTTATCGATATAAATATCGATTGCGATTGTTAGAGATGTTATCAATTGCGGTCTGGGAACACATGTAGCTTGTATTGTTTCGTATGGTTAAAACAAGTTGGAGTTTAACTTCATACGAGGCGTGTTAACTTTCTCATTCATTAATCTACATTAATACTATAATATATTAATAAAAAGCTGTAAGGTTCTGTGTAGTGTGAGGATGTAAGCAAGGTGTCAGTATGGGCGAAATTCTAAGGATTGTGATGCATTTTATTTGTTAGACATAATAGCTTCATAGGAAATTACATTACATAGAAATACACGTATTAGCGAGACATGTTAAAAATTTATAAGAAAATATATATTTTTGTTACTTTGATTTTATTATTTTATATAGATACTTTTCTATATGTTTAGGATATATTGCAATAACCACGAAAATGGAAAAATGAGATAAAAGTCACACAAGTATACTCCTAAGATCATGGTATTATTTTCATTGTATATTTACGAAAATATTTATTACATTATTTTAATGATATTAACCTTCAATTTTAATCAAAAAATTTATAATCAACTTATTTATATGGTCACATCAGTTAATACCCCTAATTCCCGTGATTGTGGGAAATGGCAAAGACAATGACGATGGTATCACTGTTAATAGCCGCCATCGGTTACATGGGGTTGCTATCTCACGGGATTACTGGTGACGGTCAGCCGATAATTACGATAAAAATATACTATTCAGTGACGTCACACTTATATAACACTAGCTGTGACACGCGACTTTGTTCGAATTGTTCAATATATTAATCAAACATTACTGAGCATCTAGGTAGTGCTTATAAATGAATATATGGTAATGTTATCGAAATTAACGGTCAGGTATGTAAGAAATATGTATATGTGTGTGTGTATGTGTAAAGAAATACATAGGTATATGGAATCGTCTATATATAGGTACATAGGTGGTATATAAAAATGAATTGCGGTTCGTTAGTCTCACTAAAATTCGAGAACGGCTGAACGGATTTATATCATCTTAGTCTTGAAATGTTCGTGAGGTTCAGGGAAGGTTTAAAAGATGAAAAAAATTGATTCATTTCCTGAAAACCCTCAAAAAAAAGCTTTTCTATTTCCCATACAAACGTTTTCTTTTTTTACATTAGATTTCACAACTAACTAATATGTCAGTCATTCTGTCGCACTTAAGGACACGTATATCTATGACTTATAGGTAAACTCCAAAAATATAAATAAAAACTTATGTATTTATTGTTTGAGGCAGTACGAAGTCTGCCGGGTCAACTAGATTATACCTAATACATATTTCTTGAAGTTGTCTAATGATAAAAACAACTGCGGGCTTGTATTATACATATATAAAAGGTTAAATTATTATGATTCATTACAGAAAAACTCTAATAAAAACAAATCGATAGATTATTTAAGAACAATCTATCGTTTTTTTCTTCTTAATAAAACCAGATGATTTCCTTTAATTCTAAACACAATATTTATTCGGTTATTATAAGTTGCATTCATAACATCGGTATGAAGTCATGTGTATGAACACATTTAAACAACGCCCTTTGAAGACGACCTCTTTAACTAAATCAAAATTACCAAAAAAAATTACTCAATAACAAACAAATATGGACTCTATTTATTATGTTTTAAGATAGATTTTTGTGTGTTTGTATCTAAATATGAGATCAGGGGGGCAATGAATGTATTGTGTTAATATCACAATATGCCGCTGTCAGTTAATTGGAATAGATTATGGGAATGAAGGGAAGGCCGTGGTGCAGTGGTAGAGTGGTCCCGAGGGATGAGCTCGTATGTATTGGAAGCTTTTTTATCAAGTCATCCATACACAATAGCTTGTGGCGGATTACCAAAAATATTTGGTTGAGGTCGCGTGCTACCGCTTCAGAACCACACGGATTCGTATTACAAACATATTATTAAAATATATTTTATATATTAATATATCAAATACCTATTATTAGTTCTTAACAAGACACAATCAAATAAGAAAACCATGATTATTTTTGTAGGCCATAGTTGATAATAACCTTCCATATAAAATAAAACAGTAGGTTAATTGCATTAATCTAGTATCCTAAATATTTGACCCACTGTTTCTGTCTGAGACTAGCCCGCATCAGACGGCGGGGCTCCGGTCACAGCATCACTGACCACTCTCAAGAACGTCTCAAGAGCAAATGATTCATTCCTATTAATTGACCACCATTGACGTGAGACTATATCACAATAAAAACCTTATATCCGTATCCGCTCACTATATATAGCTATTTTAATTTGAATTTTCTTAAAAAAAATTATGATATTTCAATAAAAATAAGGTAACATAATACAAATTAACACAATGTAACGTAATTTTATACTCAAGTAAAAATACCGACTTTTATTTTTTATATAACAAAATTGCCCTAGATATGTAATAAAGCTAATAAAAGAATAAAAAAGAATTACAGCGTGAAAACATACATCTAAAAATAAAAAAATAACAATAGTTTTGAAGATGCGCAATAAAAACGTAATAATGTGTTCTTGTGTCGGGTGCGGTGTGTGGCACGGGCACAATGGAGGAAGCGACGCGTGCGCATCTATATACACACCTTGGGTAACACGCGCTTGTATTATAATGAAAATAACTATATATAAATATAATAATAAACTGATTATATACGGAAAATATTTAAGAATCAAATTTATATACCTAAACAAAAAATAAATCTTGTTTTTAAAATACATGTATAAGAACTAAATATTTTAATATAACTTGCATGAAATATCTGATTTTATTTTAAAATAAAATTATTCCAATATTAATGAATAAATAAATTAATTTGACCTCTATTTTTAAATCATCATCAAATATTGGTGGCAACACTAAGCTCCCACAAGCTATTGTTGTCGTATTCAAAAAACAAGCTTATAAAAGTATAAAAACGCCCCAACAATAAGTATAGAAATCTTCAAAGAACCATTGTATTGTATGTAGGTTTTTTTTTGATATTTGATTTGTTGCTACAAATAGCTGATATGAAAAGCGTTTAAGGTACTTAATGTCCAGTAATTGGCGATCAATGAGGATCAGTGGGTACATTGTGTTAAACTATCGAATGGCCAACCTTTGTCCGCATGAGGGATAAAAAGAAAAAAAAGTTAAGCCCAGTACACGCCCGTCAAGGGTCAACGTTCAATAGCAAGCTGCCGATAGAAAAAAAATATTAAAAAAAAAACAAACGCCACTAGCAAATTGAGCATTCTTATTCCGGTTGATATTTAGTTAAATAAACGATCCATTCAAGTATAAAGTTACCTTAGATAAATATGATTACATCACGTTTAAAATATTAAATGATTATTTAAATTTAAAACAATAAGCAAGGTGTAATATGTAGCTGACTAGACATTAAAAATTCAAATTTAGAACGCGCCGACCGAATCCCACGCGTCCTGAATAAGAAACAAGATCCGAACTTACACAGCCATTATCAAAACAGTATTAAATACAGCACTCGAAAGTCGAAACTCATAACCCTCCGTAATGTAAAAATTAAACAACAATTGCCTTTAATATTCGCTGGTGCTGATGCTGTATAAAAAAACCTGTCAATCTGCTGTAGATCAATCATCCGTCCTGAATGCTAGTCGGGAGGGGTGAACCACAAACGCACCACAGATAATAAAATGACGTACAAGCACCGTATTTACGTAAACGGATAGTTTTGATGTATGACATTGTACTTAGATCACACGGCAGCGACTTTGTGCATACAATACTTGAGTGACGTTTACAAAAATACAAAAACTTAGTATTAAGTGTTTATTCAAAAAAAATTAATTCAGATACCATATATTATAATAGACTATAGTGTATTATGTTTGTTTTTTGTATGAAACATTAATTCTAGTAATTTCCACACGGACACACATAACAGCGGAATCCTTTTAACATATACAAGGCGACGTGTTCCTTGTAAGTCGACGCGCGCGGCTGAGCCCACGTGCGAGGAACGCGCTGCGCACGCGCAGGTAACACCAGCACGCAGTTTATGACGCGTGCCGACAACTTAACAGACAGTGAACACCACTTATAATAATACTTACACACTGAGGCCACTTGTATGTGAGTTTTGTGTTAAAGGGATATAAAAAAATAGATAAAGAACATTCGAGAACAATATATACTAATGATTGTTAAAGTTTAGTGCCAACATTACAAATAGTTTAAATGTTGCGTTGTTATAATCATGTTGGCAGCCGTGCACTTTATCACCGACTATAATCAACACCCCACAGCATCTAGACACACGCAAACATACATTAAATAATATATATAATATTAAAACCAATTTATTAAAAATTGATTATTATAGAAAAAGTTTTAAATATAATTTGTCTAAATATTAAATATCTAGAGGTTAGTTAAAGCTCATTCATATATTAAACCGTAGGTACATCAGTATCGAGTGTACACAACAATGGTCCATCAATTTATAATACATTAAACTACGCTAAACGGACAATACATTGTTTACTTGACCACGGAAGCGTGATCGATTGTAACTTCCTGAATAAACCATTAATTCGCGCCAATATAACAAAATGGCGGGCTATAGAAATCAATTAAAATGGAAAAAAAAATCACGATGACAGCGACTTAAGTTATGGGCAATTAGCTGAGATTCTATTGTGTAGTGACAATAACCATAACTTATGATACAAATATTGTTCTATAGACAATATATATAAATATTCCAACCCTTTCCCACCGCTCTAGTTTTACTAATGCGTTCGTTTAACAGAGGGTCAATAGAGTATTAGGTTAAACAAACGGTTTAAACTATTGTTTAAACTTTTACAAATTATTTGTACTACATACATATGTTTGTGTTCGTTACTTCGTATTAAGTTACTGTGGAGTGTGGACATTTGTAATTAAATATTTATATTACAAAACATCATTTAAAAAAATCATTATTATTTTTAATAAAATAAATTTAAAAAAATAAAATCAATAGGATTTTTTTTACATCTAAATCTTTATATAAATCTGTTTCTGAACGTAATATAAAACTATAAAAAAATACAATTTCTAAACGCATATTCACATGACGTCTGTCACAATCGCAGCTAATTGTGCATAATGAGTGGAGCATCGCGCAATATGCTTTTAGCTTTTATACCCTGACCATTATTTATAACGGCACCCTTTACGTTTACCAAATAATATTTAATGTTCCGCCGACTGCGTTTTAAATTCAATCATTGAACGACGTGAAATATCCGATTTCCGTTATTGTTAAACAACAATCCGATCTTCTTAGTTTATATAGTATATTTTTTTTGGTATTATTGTCATTATTGTAGATAAACATCTGGTGGTGAAGATAGCTCAATTTTATTTGTATTTATTTTTGCGAATTATAGCTAATTTTTTTATTAGAAATACCGACTTGTGTCTCGTTTAATATAGGTACCTATTTCTTAGTAAGCATGATATATGTACCTAGTATTAAATGAATATACATATATCGTCTTATTTTAGATAAGACTCCAGTATTAAAAAATATGATTATTAAAAAATATTATTATTAAAATAATATTTCATTCCATTGAGTAATTTTACCATACCGCTGATAAAATAACGGCATAGGCAAAATACTCTACTACATTAGATTATACTTACATAACTAAAAATAAAATAGCTTTAACCATATAAAAACAACAGAATATTATTTTTAATATCTATATATACCTAAGTAATGATGATTAAAATCCATATTCAATCCTACATTTCCCACGGTCTAACCTCATTGTCAATTAATCAGATGAGCGGTGGTGGTTGAAGGTGGTAGGTGTTTCCCACGTGGTGAGCACCAGTAATCACGCAACATCTTCATATAACTCACCCCTTATAATACCCTTTGTTTCGGGGTGAGCGTGAAATGTTCCTAAATGTTTTATTAAGCTATCATTAGTCATTAAATTGAAGTTAAAAACGATTATTAGATTAAATTTTTAATAATAAATTGAGGGGTAGTAATACGAAAATACTTAATCTGTTTTATTTTTATTAATATGAATACTCGCTAAAGTATATATCATCTAATTATTGTTTACTTCTAACTGACTTTGTTTTGGCAATAATTTAATATAGAGTACAAATTAATTATGTAACTCATTTTGTATTGTTTTTTTTAATAATTTTATCTTCAGTTAAGGATACAACTGACATAGATATTTACATATCAAATTTTCGGAATCAACGGTGCATAACTATTAAAATAAGATTAAATTTTACGAATACAAAGTCTTTTTTTAATTTTATAACTGCATTTTCCAGACGTTTCGATTACTTTGTAGCACTCATCACGGGCAGACGAAATTTGAGTGTCTCTTAAAATGTGTAGTGAACAAAATTTTAGATATAATTGTTATCCACAACACTTTGTACGCAAAAACAGAATAATTTATAGGAAGGTTCTATAAACAGGAAAGATTTATGGCTATAGAATAAGGTTTTAACCAAAAAAAAATAAAATTGAATGAAACAAACAAAAATACAACCGCCACAATATACCTACGTGAAGTGAAAAATTATATTTATTCTAGTATTAAAAGTTACAATTAATTATTATATATTATTAAATAAAATATACCTGATTTCTAATATAAATAATTCCAGACTTTTTTATATCTCTAAAATCGAAGGTTTAAATCAATTCATCACAACACAGATTTTAATTTTAAAACCATCAAATAAATCTAAAATGATTGGCAACAAATTAAATTCGTGATATGAAAAGATTGTTCAACATCAACAATAATAAAATATTAATAAATATAACATTACATGGCGCATCAACACAGAAACGCCACTCGAAGCTATTTGTATAATATTACTGTAAATCACACAAAGAAAGCTTCACGCGCCCTTCTTTATGCAAAACTAAACCCATTAGATGATAATTATTCAAAAAAATACTAGTGATGTAGCTGAAACATCGATAAATTAATATATCGATATGTAAACATCGATTATAATGTTTAATATTTAACGTCTTAATGAAACAGTCGCTGAGTGTGTGGTGAATGCTAATGGCAGCCGTGTCTGTGGGTCCCCGTCGCACGCGCACCCGCATCAAATGATAACGGCCGGCTATATATTAACAGGCAGTTTTCACCTTGTATATTTTTATTGATTTTCAAGGCATAGGTACCTTATCTACATAATATGTTCTATGGAAATGTATATAGATGATACTATCATACAATTTTTTATCTATTCCCGTACAAATATTAATACATTAGTGTGGTTTTGCTTTGTATATGCTATAGTTCGTACCTAGTAAGTAGAAAAATAATTTTCCTTAAATGCGAATAGATGTAATGTTATGCAATTTTTTATCAATTCTCATACAAATATTGATACATTAAGGTGGTTTTGCTCTGTATATATTATAGTGCGTACTAGAAGTGTAATTTTCCTTAAATGTATTGTAATGTAAAAGTAACATAAGTTTAAATTTAAAGTTAAATTAAACTAAAACTACAAAACTGATATAAATGAATATATTAATAAATGTCCAATATTTTTGGTTACTAATCAAGAGCAGCCGGCCAAGCTGTGTAGATATCTATGGTGTATGATTGCGCATTTAACGCATTGTATGTTAAACTTTAAAGGTCAATCATAAACGTATTATTTGTTTGACAGTCGCCATTAGTCGGGGGAGTTGTATTTGTCGTATACAGTCGTATACAGTCGTATACAGTTGTTTGATTAAGTCTCTTTCATGTCGGTGTAACGGAACGCGATTGTCATCGGATTTGTTTAATTTGATCCTTTGTTTGCAGCAGCTTGTGTGTTAAGGATTCCATCGCTGCTATCAGCGAAGGGTTATCTGATGTGTTCGGGACGGGATCTGTGACCGACACACATACATACATACACTAATAATATATGAATAATATACGTATTGAAGTATAAGTGTATTGGTTTTAGTTATTAATCTTTTCAAATTTAAATGAATGGTATCCCTACTAATATTATAAGTGCGAAAGTAACTCTGTCTGTGTCTGTTACGCTTTCACACCTAAACCATTTAACTGATTTTAATGAAATTTGGTACAGATATAGAGTTGACTTTGAGAAAGAACATAGGATACTTTTTATCCCGAACTCCACGCGGGCAAAACTGAAGGCCGAAAGCTAGTTGTTATATAAAAATACGGTTTAAATCTACCTGAATGTTAATTAATAAACTAGACGAATTCAATCTACAATTATATGTACCTAGTATACATAATATTATTTGTATTTTCAAATGAAACTATGTAGGTATATACCTATAGGTATATTACAAATATCTGTGTGAAAATCCATCTGTCACATGTTCGTCAATGTTAGCGGATCGGCTCAGAGGCTGTTTATCCAGACTCCGACGGAGGGAGAGAGATCATCTTGATTAAAAGTAATTGAAGGTAGGTACCTATTAATACAAAACATTATATCAAAATATTCCAGCCTATCCCTGTATGTTTAATTGAATAAATAACTTAATCCTAAAAGGTGAATTTAATTACTAATAATCTGAATTCTTCTTCTATATCAATCTTATTCTGAATATGTTTCATATATCCGTATCTTACTTTTACTCCTGACTGTCAGTTTGTTCGTCCTCGATTAGGTATAATTGTTAAATATTGAATAACACGATTGAATAGGGCTTATACTAAAACAACCTAGCTGAAATAATTAGCAAAACTGAGTGAAAAATATACCTAGGTATAGAAAATATGTTTTTGTATTTATATATGAAAGAAAAATTTCCTACTTATATAAAATTAATACTTATTAAATATTTGAACCAATAGGTAGGTATACTTACCTACATCCTATGTAGGTATAAATACAAAGTTTTTATATAACAAGCTATCAATACAAACACACATACATCGATACCTACTCATTACATAGTAACAAGTAAATATTGGCAAACCGTCAGTATCCTGTGTGTGAATGTGGACTGGAGGGTACTCACACTCACTACTCGTGGAGTGAGCGTCTTACAAACAACTTGGATGGCTGTTAATATTGCGAATTGAGGACTTCCGGGCCGCGGGGAGAAGGCCCGGCTGGCGGGGAGGGGGGGGACTGAGGCGACGATTGGAGGTGGAAGGGAACATACATACATACACACATACATAGGTACTTCTGTACATCCGTCTACCCGGCAATATATCAGCTCTAGCCACGCTCTACCTTACATGTTGTGACTAGTTTTGGCTAATTGTTTTTACCGGCCGCCTGCCTGACATCAGCCCTCTTTGGGAATACATTAATCAGTGATGTCTAAATATTCTCGGTACGTAGGTATGACTCGGAAAAATCACAATGGTACTTGGCACGATCGAACCCGCGCCCTCATGCATGAGAGGCGGGCCTTTTAACCACTAGGCCACCACTTACTTTAACATACTTAGGTACATAGCTAGGTATATAGGTATAAGTACCAAAACTAGTCTATATCTTCAAGAAACAAACCAACAAATTAATTAAATCCTTTTAAGTATAGGTAGGTACATTCTTTTATCTTCCGATAAACAATAGTTTTTACTTTACTTATTTTCTTAGTCCGGTATTATAAGGGAACAAAACAAACATCAAACACACATACAATAGTATTGTTTACACCGAAACAGATTACCATAGGATTAAAATGTTTAGTTATAGGTTTAAAAACAAGTAAATTGTTAAATGATAATTATTAAACTAGCAACCCTCAAGCTACTTCAAGGAGAGTCATTACTGACAATCTAACTTCTAGAAGCTCCTAGAAGTTCTCTCCTAATAAGTCTTGAATATTAATAAATCGGCCATCGATCTGCGATCGTTTTATTAAAAAATATTACGTGTTTTCTGTTCTAACGCTATATCTGGGTATAGGTGTAATACGACGTATGTATTTTCCTATTTATCTCGTGTAACAATTGTGATAAAAATTACAGTAATTTGATTATTATGAAAGTTTAATTATGTTAAGATTTGGTGAAATTAAAGGTTAGTAGGTATTCTATTAGTTTTTTTTATAAAATTCATTATTTAAGATAAGTGAACCATCTTGCCCTCTTTTCCCCTATGTAGGTATGTATGTCTGTGTAAGCATAAAGTCTAAACTAAAATCATACAATTTATTATTATTAACATAAAAATGTTAAAAACCTAGAGCTATCTACTAATTTAAATTTGTCAGCAATTTCGAGAGTAACTTTAAATTTAGTAGTTAAATGTAACCGACAGTTATAAAGTTAAAAAGATTATCGGATTTAGTAACGGGATTTAAATACTATTGTACTGGGGATTGTGTTGATGGAGATTATATGAACAGCTTACTACTGTACCTGAAATGAAGTGGTCGATGATAACAAATAAGCTTTGGTGAGGAAACAATTAATATAAGTACCTAGCTACAAATAAATTTACATACGTAAACATATGTAGGTATATAAATTATTAAAAAATATTACTTTCAGTTATAAAGTTACCTACCTACATACCTACACGATAATATAATACCTACATATTAGATACTCTACTTATTATTTGTAACTTTTTTTTCGAAATTAGGTACCTAAAAAAATATAACAAATCTACACTTATATCTTCTTCTTCTACCTGGTAATTCCCAGCTTTAGCCAGGGTCTGCCGTACATGTTGTGAATAGTTTTGGCTAATTATCTTTACGGCTGGCCGTCTGCCTGACATCAACTCTCTTTTGGGAATATACCTACACTTACCTATATATAAAAACATATAGGGGAGAGTTGGTTATATCGTACTAGCATTTAAATCGTACCACTTCTAAATTTCCCATTTAATGAATATTTTTTTTTACATTGACAACGCCAAATCGTGGCCATAGACCATCCCTCTTCACTCACTAGTTTAAATCGACGTGAGTTAACAACTGTGCACGTAATAAAAAAAAACATTTTTTGTAGGAATTAATATAAATATTGTCGTACATTCGTAAGGAGATAACTAGTAATCAAGGTAAGCTATACTTATTCAGTTTTTTTTATTATTCCACAATTGTATATTAGATTATTGGGGGTTTTTGTTGCGTGTCTAAGTTTTGAGTTTATGCCGGATATTTGCTTTTGTTTTAGAAATGCCTTAGTTGATTTAATCGTACCGCTTGCAGTTGGTTAAATTGTACTGGTACGATTTACCCGACTACCAACCGCAAGTACCTATAGTACTACCGCAAGTACGTATAGTAAGTACTACCCAAGGCCAAAAACAAAAGTTATAAGAGGAAACGATCTCATTCCATCACCAGTAGCGATGATTCAGGAGAGACACTTGTTGTAGAACTAGATGATGATGATGACAGCGATGATTATCTTGAAAATATATGTCGAAAGTGCAATTGTTCTTACTACGATAAGAAGGGTCCAAAAGTTGATTGGATTCAATGCGTTCGCTGTAAACGGTGGCAACATGAGCCATGTACTACGAATCTAGACATTTGTCATGATTGTTTCCATTAAGAAATATGCACAATAATTATATTACAAATAACATTCTTGTTAACTGTGACTTTATTATTAGAGTTTACTGTTTTTTTATTTGTCTCATTTTTATTAGTTATGTTGATTGACTTCATTATCATAGTATAATCATGTTATTTTACTGAGAAAGCTTATAGTTTCTTTATATAACCTAAGAGTTAAAAATTATGTTTCTATTACCTAAAAGATATAAATAATGTTGTTTTATTATTTACCTAACAGTCAAAAATAAATAATTTGATTGAGAATTTTAATATCTTTCATTCAGTGGTACGACTTACACACCCATGGTACGATTTAAAGACTTAGTGGTACGATTAAAACGACGAGTCGGCTAAATCGTACCGATGGCAAGCCTCTATAAAAAAGCATTTTTAACAATGTTAGAATAATCGCAAGGATCTGTTCTCTTCTTCTTAGGAAGCTAAAATATGAAACTTTATTTCACATATGTATTAATTATTATAAGACGTGTTATAGTCGAAATATTTGAGTTAAAGTGAAAAGTGGTACGATATATCCGACTCTCCCCTACCTATGTAATTCGTGTATCTCAAGTTCGCGTCTGTATAGAGTACCTACCTAGGTATAAAAGATTATAGGTACATAATTTATACCTAATTAAACTATTTAAAATAATGTATTAAACAATTTTAACCGACTTTCATTAAAGTTGTATCTATATATAGGTACGTATAGTGTTGTATGTAAATGATGCTAGGTGGCGGCGACGACGCCCGCATGTAAAGGGTTTTAATATTCACACACACACCTATCAGTTAAATTAGTGTTACATATAATTAACTAATTACATATATTATACTGAAAAATATATAAAAGTATAGATATAGTAAGGTTCTAAATAACATATATATAATATATACAGTTATACCTATATAATGTAAGTATTTTAAACAAAACAATTCCATATAAAGTATAAATCAATATTCTATGCATGCATGTGTTGTATCTGGAATTGTTCGCGAGAATTTTTCATGAAAATTCGAATTATTTATTCCAAATGTCGCTATTGGTTGTTCATATCCGCGATCTGATTGGTAGATCGCTGGCAGTGGGCGTGTCCGTGTTAATCGTGAGCCGCGATTGGTTGTTCCCGTTCACCCCTCCACCGGGTTGGCTGGAATCATCCCCGTGTTTGTTCCCGTGAAGTCAGTGAGCTATGATCGTCCGCGGCGCGTGCACGTCGCCTGTGATGTTATTGTTATAAGTGAAGTGTCGTGAACTTGTTGTATTGACTGTACTGTACAGTGTATCATATAAACATTATACGGAGATGGTTATCCTGTGAGTATATATAATAAATATACATTTCTGGCAACGTCCCAGCTTTAGCCAGGGTCTGCCGATAAATAATAAATATGTATCCTATATTAGTATAACCCTAATAACATATAAGTATTTTTACCTACTTACTTTTTATTACACCCAAACTATAATTCATGTTCGTTTTTCCGCTTGCAATGACTTCATAGTTTCACATAGACAATAACACTTTTTTTAATGCATTTAAAAATATTAAATAATAAACATATGTACGTATATAAAAATATATATGTTCTAAAATAATATTATTATTCTTTCTTTATATAGATATGAATAATTAGGTATACCTATAATTTTTGTAAGCATTATTTTTTTAAATAATTATATTAAATAATCTATTTATATATAATAAATACGTCTATATAGTACACCTATATACAAAAAACACCATACATTATATACCTACAAGCTCCTTTTATATAATTTAATATGAAACTAATTTAATTACACAAACAATACCGACTATTTATTAAACTAACTAAAAGTCTTCATTAATTTCTTTCTTGTATCTTGTATCGTGTATCTATGTATGTGTGTATGTTTGTTCTGTCGAGGGTCGTAACTCGTCAATTGCTCTTAATAGTCCGTCGTTGTATGTGTCGGTCACGCGTTAAACTCCAGTTAAACTCACAGTTAAAACACACCGCACTAACCGGACCTTTGGTAACAATAACATTATTGTTCATATACCTACGTATAATATATATAGAATAAGTTATATAAATTTATTTTTGTTATATTTAAAATTCACGTAATATTTGTTTTTATGACATAAATATTTTGTGTACCTATTCGTTAATTACTTATACCTAAAAACATGTATTGAAATCTAATTTTAACTTGATTTTTAATAGATTTAATGTTTATTTATTATAAACCTAACTATCTTTAAAATATAGATACATATATAATTTACTTTAACTTAATACGTAGACCTTATCTTTATCGTATCTTTTATAATATGTATCTATTAAATATGATTTTCCTTACAAGGTTAGTCGTTTTACTTTCTAAAAATATTTTTGTAAGTATAGATAGGTATTATTGACTTTAAAACATTTTATTTTCACAATTATTTTTTTTTATCAATAATAAACACGTAGCAATAAACATAATAGCTTGAAAAAAAATTGCCAAAAAATTCCCTTCATTTAAAATAAATGTTAAAATACGACAACAAATTGATTAATAATATAAAAATAGGTGTTTTAAAATTACTTTTTTTAATAAAATGCAAACTATTTCATCTAAAAATTATTAATATTAAAGGTAATAATAATAATAATCATTTTAACTATCACATCTATGTAGCATTATTTTAAAAGTTACCAATATATCTATCTCTTTCTCTCTATATATCTATCTCTCTCTGTTTCATCTTCACCCCTTCTTTATTCAATTCTGTTCCAATCATCTCAACAAGCCCCCACAGACCTCGCACGTACAATTAATTTAATTCAAACAATGTTTAACTTAACTATTAACGTACATATATATACAATTAGTTAATGTATATAATATGTATGTATGTATGGTGCTTGTTATCGGTAGGATATTGATGACCTAGTATACATCATCATCATTATCATCAGCCTAACAGAGCCCACTGCTGAGCAAAGGCCTCCTCTTATATCGAGAAGATTAGTATAGACTAGTCACTAGTGTATATAGTTTAAATGAAACTAATATCGGATTTAAGTACTTCGCGTTTTTATTTTTGACTAATTATAAAGTTATAAACAACATACTCCCGACGTTTTGGCTACTTCACAGACATCTCGTCTGCCCGTTATCACGGTTACGGAAGAAAAAAAATCCGTTATAAGTCCGAAAATATTAGTTTCATTTAAATGAATACTTGCAAAAATCTTCGATCTTATTATTGTACATAGTACCCAGTGTTGTAACTAGCCTTTTATGCACCCGGTGCGAGCTTTAGAAACTGCGCCCCTGAAAAATGCTCTGAAAATAAAATGAACAAATGTGCATACAAATAAATCTAACTATTTATTGTTTAACAAAGTATATAAGTATATAGCTACCATTGATATAAAACTAGATACTAGTCTGCTCATTTCTGCGCTAGTTACTGCCTAGTACCTATGTACATATAGTATGGTGGTTGTAAGTGTATGTCTGTCTTATGCCCGTGTTTCCTTGTACTAGATCCAGTCTGTCCGACATGTCCGAAGCCCCCTCGAGCCCCGAGTGGGACATCAACGACGCGTCCGTACCGCGAGTGAGCAGCTTCGACACCTTCAGTGAGTGGTGCGACGGACACGTGAGGCGAGTGTACGGCCCCGGATGTGAGGAAGCCCGGAGACACTCCTCGGGCTGGGCGATGAGGAACACGAACAACCACAACGTACACATCCTAAAGAAGAGCTGCCTCGGAGTACTGGTGTGCTCTGCCAGGTGCCGCCTGCCTGACGGGAGTAGAGTACACTTGCGACCGGCCATCTGTGATAAGGCGAGGAAGAAACAACAAGGTGCACACACACACACGCGAACACAAACACGCACACATACATACGCACTACATTGATAAATATACCTGCCTACTACCGTACTAGTGGATCGTTGCTTGATCATAATACCTACCTATTAGGTAGATACTTAATAAGTAAATATACCTACCTACCTATTACATATTAATTATATTTTTATTATTTTTTAATATGCGAGCATTTTAACACCAACCGAAATTTTGAAAACAATAACAGGAAGATAAAAAATAGTTAAATAATTTGAGCTAAATCAGTTTTTATAGAAGAATACGTGAAATAAGTTAGGAGAAGAATGTACATGGTTAGTGATGATTTTACTGAGAAATAAACAAAAACAACTAAACCGTTTATGAAATAACTTTAAAGAAAGCCAAAGAACGTTTCATTCCACAGCAGTAGGTATATGCAAGAATTAAATTACCTACCTACGCTGTATTACTATAACTGACAGGACTCTAGAAAGAATTATTTTTCAAATTGAATACTTATAAGTAATATTGATAAGAAATAGATCTCTTTATTATAAAAATTGGTAATAAATAAATAATAAAAAGTGATTAGTTATTACGCGATAGAAATAAAAAAAACAATAAAATGTACCTAAATATTAAACGAACCTAGATTAGTACAATTACACAACTTTAACAGTTTGTTCAATTTTAATAATGCATTCAAATATAGTTTAATTGAGTGACATTAATGAAGTTTATAATAATAACTTAATAAATATAGACTACAGCCAATTATAAAACCCGAATTATAACAGTATATGTGTTTCCAGGCAAGCCGTGTCCCAACCGCGTGTGTAACGGCGGCCGGCTGGAGGTCCAACCGTGTAGAGGACACTGCGGGTACCCGGTCACACACTTCTGGCGGCACACGGAACACGCGATATTCTTCCAAGCCAAGGGTTCTCACGATCATCCTCGACCCGAAGCCAAAGGAGCTAGTGAAGTACGGAGGTCACTCGGCGCGGGCAGACGGGTCCGCGGGCTGGCGCTACTACTGGCTAGAGAGGCCGCTATAGCTGATAAGATACTCACAGTCAAACAAGACAAGCAGATGATACAGAAGAACATACACGCGCCGCCGCCGCCTCTCATACCTGACAATCAACGATGTGAGTTGTGTAGAAACGTTTATTAAGAAAAGCTTAAACGTTTATATTTTATCGTGTCTGTAATTTAATTCTCTATCCCCAGCTCTAACCTGTACGTGCGGTCCCTTCGAATGTAACTGTCGGTGGCGCTCCGAGTCAGCGACGGAGCCCTACGCGGCGGCCGCGTGGACCCCCAGCGAGCACCAGTCATACACCGCGTACATACCTCCCATACAACCAGCGGCTCCCTCACACACATACGACCCGACCTCCTTACCAGCGGACGACATTTTCCATCCAGAGGAGATATTTCAATTAGATCAACCGATTCGTTTGGACTTTCCTCTTGAAGATAGTACATTGGAATCTCCACCGACGTTCGCGGACCTCACGAACGACGCGTCTCGACCTGATGATGCATACTGGCTGGAGTGGCAGAGACCAGCTGGCTCGGAATCAAGCGACACGCCGTCCCCCGAGCTGTTCAATAACTACCAACACACGGAGACTTACTGCGACCAGAACTACATACATCAGAATTACTACCCAGAGGAGGCTCAGTACTATCCGATGGAGCATATGAGGGAATCTTCACCAGGGGACAGTCAAGGGCAGAGATACTTCAGGTACGGCCAGGACTGTGAAGCTAGCAATATGGAGGTCCACACATGGAACTACTCCGACTGCGCGTTCACCAACCAGCAGCCTGAGAGCAAGGACTACTACGACGTACACTCACTGAATGTGAACACCTTCAACACGCTCTTATAATATACATAATGTTAGTTGTTGTAAATATATAGAACTGTTATATTTGTAAAGTCGATGTAAGATCCTTGTTTTAAACGAAATGTGATTTGTTCCTTTAAGTTAAGTTCTACATAGATTATTGTTAAGAATGTTCGAGGAGACGAAGAAATAAAACAACGTTTTTTTTATAAAATCGTCTATTTATTTGTATATAAAAATTACATTAAAATTGTCAATTTTACATTTTTTTTTGTTTGTTTATTCATTACTAACGATAAAATTGGTCACTACAAAATATTCCATAGCGCGATCGTTTCACAGACCACTGATATATTATGCAGGGTGTTCATCACCGCTCAGATGATACAGACGTCTGTTTGTTAATATCTACTGATATTAAACAAAAAACGTTAATATTATAATAAAAAAATCATTAACACATGTCTGTAACATACATACATCGTTGTTACATTGGACATAACTCCGAGAGATATCTTCATACTCGCAACACGAGACTTATTCAATAAAACAAATTCAAAGTTGTGATCGATTTACGGTCCTTAGTGATAGGCCCTAATCAGTAATGTTCATAACGAGAGTGAGTTTAGCACAGCGCGCACTATCACAGCGGTCACAGACGTACATACAAGCTTCAACACGCGGCGCCGCTCGGGCACCAAATATAAGGCCACAAATAAATGTCAGGAAGCGATCGATCCGCACTAACGACGGCTAAGATAACGACGGACGAAATCATCCTGTGCATTAATTATAAATTCATTAAAATTATTATTTATTATTATTCATTATTGTATAAAAAATTCGTATTATTTGAGATAAATAGATCTAGTGCGACGTACTACATGTGTTTAACTTGATACTAGAGTTTATATAGAACTAAATTGAACAGTTACTAATGTTTAATAAACTTTCAAACTATACGTATTCAGTTTTATATAAACTCGTAGTAAGTTTACAGTTAGAAATGTTCAAGTTGAAGCGAGATCTTTAATAAAGCGTTTCAATCCAGGAGACTATGAGCTATAGACAGTAGGTGTACAGAGTAACAACTATGACTTAGTTATAAGAATAGACACGCTAATTATTTATAGTTTAAGACATGCACTATAAGAACTTTACTCACAAACTTACAGTACGAAGTTACCACGAACAGACTGAACAAATAATTTCAGCTCGAATAGTAATCTGTTTGTGCTATAATATGACGAAAATCACTGATAATATAACTCCTTAATATATTAATATACTTTTATAACTTCTCGATAAATATTTATTATGACGCTATCTATAGATCTAGGAGAAAGCGAAAAAATAAAACAGTTGAAACTAAACGCGAAAAAAAATATAAAGCTCTCAGACAGACTAAAATAATTTGTACTAAGTGTTTATAAACAAAAACAAAAGAAGCTTCGACAGAAATATAACACGACGCCGTTAGCCATCACTATATCTAATATTACAAACAGATTTATGGAAATATCCAATTATATGATAAAAGATAAAGATAAATGTAAAGATAAAAAACAATGTTCCATGTGACATCAAACTCATGGAAGACATTCATTAGGTGGAGGAATTTTGATATTGTTAATGATACGTAGTGTATTAAACGAAAATATTAACCTCCGACACCGAAAACATACAAACGAACAAACACATATTATTACAATAATAATATATATATATATATATAGATAAACGTTACAAAATATATAATCAACGCTCGCATTACATACACAATACATTAATATTTATAACATAGCTCCGAACAGCTAGATATCACAAAACATTTTTATTAAAAACATAGTACAGCACTAGTACGAGTGACGTCACGAGCCTTGGTGACGTCACGACACACACACGAGGCTGAGTGTTCATATTACTAGCATTGCACAGTACGCTGACGTCATCAACCAGGTTGTATCACACTGTACGTATCACAAGTTCCAATATGGGGCCCTCGCCCCGGGCTTCTAACATCGAGGGGCTTCACACTGTTGTCTGTACGTATCACAAGTTCCAATATGGGGCCCTCGCCCCGGGCTTCTACCACCGAGGGGCCGCAAACTGTTGGGTGTATATATCACAATATAATGAGTGAGGCCCCCGGTCGCCCAGGCTCCTAATCCTGAGGGGCTTGCGTGGTGTCCGTATGTCAGGGCGCGGCCTCCTCGGCCAGTTCCGAGCCGGGCGGCGCGGACCCCCTCGCCACCACCGACACGGCGCTCACAGTCAGCTCCACGGGCTCCGCGCCTGGAGCATCCGCCCCCGCCACACGACCCACGCTGAGGTCCATCTCGGAACTGTAACGTTATATACAGATATATTGGCATTTACATCACATTACTATTCTGTCTTTATATATAAAAGAATGTCGTGTTAGTTATAATATTTATAACTCAAGGCTGTACGGGTTTAGCTCGAAATTGGTGGAGAGATAGCTTAGAACAAGTATTAGGACATAGGATACTGTAAATCCGATTTAAAAAGAAAAACCAAAAAATTTATGCAATCCAAAATTTTCTTAACTTGTTAAGGAGGAATAGCGTTCATCGAGATATACATTTCTAATTCTAATTCTGAAACTAACGCAGGCGAAGTTGCGAGCAAAAACTAGTATTATATATGCACGTACACCGCACTAGTTGTAGACAGTTGCATCTTATGTTTGTGTTCCGTCTCTATGGAGTCGAGTTGGTCTTCGGGCGCTATCATGGGCACGGGAGGCTCTCCAGCAGAGACAGGAGACTCCAAATTAATGAGCGTAGCAGTGGCAACCTCCACACTGGACTTATCCGCATTAGAACTAGACGACTGACTTGTATCGATGGACTTCTGCATATCTGTAAACATATATCAATACAATATACACACTACTAAATATGACGTCATGCAAATATAACTCAAGTAATAAGCAACGATAGCACATAAATGATATCTAAGACCTGCATGCACGTTGGTCAACCATTTCCTGAGAGGGCGATTGAACACCGGCAGCAAACTGGCATTCATTGCATCTGCAATGAGAAGCTGGTGACGTCACTCGTAATATAGACGTGGTATAAAGTGACTGATGAATGATTGGGGAGGGGATAAGAAACAGCACTCATACATGTATTAAAGCGATAGAAAATCAAAATCAGTCAGTCAGTTACAGTGAACAATATGTGGGTACGTCAATATTTAAAGCTGTACTACAGTGGTGTCTTTATCTACATGTACTTGGTTCATTATATGAACGTTACAACTACAAAGCTCACAACACTTACACAAACACTAAAATATTATTAAATATTAAAAGCTGGTTCGGGTCATAGAGAGCTGTGTCAAGCGATAAACTATGTGATATGTGAAAACAGTTTATATGTAGTCATTCGCATACTGTTTTATACCACTAAAATTAATGAATAAAAAAATTATAAGCATTTCCCTGTGTGTGTGTGTTTGTGTCCATACCAGGCTTGTGTTTGTGATCACAGCAGGCTGGCGGAGGTAGCGGCGGCTTGAGAGGCTTCACGTGGACTCTGTAGAAACGAGATCCACGCGGCATGTGATATCTATTCACACCCTGAAACAATACAATATACTAAGTACATATAAATACATATAAAGATTAAAAAAAAGTTAACCTATAGGCCGAAGTCGTTTTGTGTGTATTTTTCTTCTATGCTATATTATAAGTAAACATTAGAAAAAAGGTGTTAAGATTTAAATATTTTCAAAAGAATTATACCTATAAGTAAAACAATATAACTACCCAAAAACAAGAATAATTGCCAGAAATCTCCAAGGTGATAGTTAGAGGATTTAATTTAAGAGTAATCGTTTGCTGAACTTTCTGAGTAAACAATTGCCCTGTTTACTAAAGCAATTTATACTCCAGATGAGGCATTAATAAGGGAAGATTAATTAATTTATATTTTACTTGAGTATTTTTTGCCAATAAGAAAAAGACGAAAAATCTCGCGCTACTAATACTAGCTAGCACAAGTCTGTGGTTAGAAGATATATCATATGAAAAATAATCTTAAGTACTTTCGCCAGCTATGTCTAGACGTATTTGTCTTAATGGCGTTCTCATGATCTATTTAACGCGAGTGAGTTCAGGGTTCGAAACTAAGCTAGGACGTTGCTAAATTACTTTGAAAACGATATACGTAATGCCACATTAGTTAGCGATTTGGTTAAGTTACTGCTCGGAAGTTTTTCCTTACTTCTTTCTACTTATAACAAATAAGGGTAGATAATTAATATGATCATTTTTACGAAAAATTTAGATCAGAATTTTCATTGGTATTATATTATGACAGGAGATATACTTAAAAAAAATGAGTCCTTTAGTGTAATTGAGATAAAATTATCAAAGAAATTAATACAACGTTACCCTTTTAGCATAGCAGTATTCTTTAGACTCCACGGTGGCCACAGCGTATAGACGTCTCTCACTCTCGTTCTTGACGTGTATACTGAGGTCTAACGACGGTAGACAGTCACTGTGGACGAAGTGCATTATGGACGCCTCCTGGAAATATAATATTTTATTGTTAATGTTCATTCATATTAAATTATAACTACAAGTATTCTATCGGTATTGTACTCGAGAGATTACATTATAGGACTTGCAAACTATCGATACTAATTGTCTTGGTAATATAATTCTTTGGTATCTTTAAAAAAATGTATTGTACCAAAAATTCTGCTATAAAGAAGACACGGTATAAGTGACCTTAAAATCCTATAAAACCATATATCTTCTAAGACTTAATACATATAATATAACCTGTAGTACGGTATAGTTGAGATGCGCAGGGTCCCACATGACCAGCACGGTGTGACCTTGCGGGTACTGACCCAGCGCGAGGGTCAGCGCGCCCGGAGACAGACCCAGGGGTGTGTGACTGCGACGACGGATATCACGACGAGGAGACGACCTGCACGAAATATGAACACACTGTAGTGTATATATATAACGATTGATACAGGGTGATATTGGTCAGTGGTGGCCTAGTGGTTAAGGGGCCCGCTTCTCGTTGCCGAGGGCGCGGGTTCAAACCTGGCATGTACCAATGTGATTTTTCGGAGTTATATCTACTTTCTGAGAGTATTTAGATTTTAGACATCACTGACATACGTCGAAGGAAAACATCGTGAGGAAACCTGGACTTATAGTTTCACAATTATAAGTTTGAAATCACCAACCCGTCTTGAGCAAGCGTGGTGATTAATGCTCAAACCTTCTCCAAGTGAGAAAGAGGCCTTGCTCAGCAATGGGCTTCTGTTAGGCTGATGACGACAGGGTGATATAATAAAAGATCTCTGTTAGTCATTAATGTTTAAAATTGTTATCAATTCTGTTGTAAGTCATTTATTGTCTTCTTCCTAGTACTAATTATATTGAATATCTAAATGAAACTAATCTTAGATCTCATTATATTGAACATCTCTCCCCTCCCCCTGTATATCTCTCACCTCCCGTCACTATCCTCCTCCCTCTTCTTGTCCTCCTCAGTTTTCTTATCTAACTCCGCCTTCAAGTTTGCAACTTGTTGCAATAACACAGCCTTTTCGTTTTCGAATGTTGCAAACTGAAATTTAAAGATTGGAAATGTATTTTTAACATTTAAGATATTAGATAAATTTGTTAAATATAAGAAGAACAACAATATCAAAAATACAATTAAAACTTTTTCATTCACTACCAACGACAGTCAAGAATCATTATGAATTTTTCTTTATTGTCGACATCAACTAACAATCAAAATAGAAAATTGTGAGGATAGACGTATATATGTCTGTTAGTTCAATTTAAATCTACGGAACAGAATTTTATTTTAGGAATACAATAGTCATATAAATTGGTGACAAAGATATAAACATACTATGAATTATTATGAACTATTTTTGAACTTTTATTTAGGAGGGCTCTTGTTAGAGTGGTTTGTACAAAGAAAATGTACCTGAGTCTTCAAGAGACTGTCATAGTCGTTGGTCTCTGGGTCAGTGAGTTGTTGAATAGTGTCCCTGTACTTGCAGCACTCACGGACGAGGGTCTGCTCGCGTTCACGCAGCAGTTCCAGCTGACGATCCTTCTCTGACAGAAGACGACGGGTCACGTCGTTTATTGTCACCTATTATACACAACCATTATAAATAACACTATCAATTATAGAAAACGTACAAAAATTCAGATCAAATAGATAATTTTGCTATTAATTAGAGCCAAATTCTATATTCACTGGAAATGTAGTTCCATTAATTCTGGATATATAACAAATGTTCTCAGGAAAACATAAAAGTGATATAAGTGTTGCTTCTTGTATTTTTTGTTTCGGTGTAAAATAAAGTATATTTATCTTATCTTATCTTTATCTTATATATAGAAATATCAGTTTTATATGATCCTCACCTGTTTCTCAGCTTCATACTTGGCTTTAAGCAGACATATCTCAGCGTTAAGCTTCTGTTCCCACTCCGCCTTACATTTCTCCACGGCCTCCTTGACCGCTTCTTCCTTCTCCACCTCAGCGTTCTGTTTGGTCTGCATCAGTATAGCGTTGTGGCTGACTATTTCTATGACATCTGTTCTCTCAATTTTCTCCAGACTGGACTCAGACGGCGACCTGTCCATGTTGTTCGTTAGAGCCACGAGACGGAACCTGAAATTAAAACAAACATTTCGTATTAAATCATATATGTACATATTATATAATTTAAAATGTGTTCATATATGTTTACCTCGACCGTAGCGATTCTATCTCCGCTTTATATTCAAGGTGCATCTTCTCCTGCATCTCCTTAATATCTTTTTGTTTCTGAACCTCAGCTTCCTCTAATTTCTTCTCAAAAGCTTTTATCTCTTTCCGAGTTTCATCTAACAAATCCTTAGTACTCTTATGCTCTTTGTCTAATCTCTCCATCTCTTTCTGGTGTTCTATTTTCATATCTTCCGTCTCTCTCTTCAGGTTGCTGATGACGTCATCCTTTTCATTGAGCGCCGCCTTCATATCACTCAATTCTAATTCATGATCTACCGTTAGCCTCTGGGTTTGTTCGCGGAACCTTGTTTCAGCATGTTCATTTACCTTTTCCCAGGCCTCGGTAATCTCTATATATTTCGTGTTTATGAATTTCTTTTGCCCGTCCACTTCGCTCTTTAACTTAGTAAGCTCGTCTTTTATCAACACGATATTTATTTTACACACATTAAACAACTTCACGAACAGATCTTGCAATTTCTCCATGTTGATTTTGTGGGTATCCATATTGTCCTACAAATTATTATTCAATTACTACATACTGTATATTATGGAAATGCACTACAGAACAAAGCGATAACGGAAAACGAAACGGTGTAATAAAATTAAAATATATATCACTATGGGGCCGGCGAAGACAGGGGCAACAAAAATAACTAGTCACCACTCGTATAAGATCATCGGTAAATACAATTTAATATAATTCTCCCAAACCTAATGTTATTTGTATTAGTATTTTTCTTGTAACAGGAGTATCTTATATGAGCGGTGTTATTATTTACATATGCACCTGTCGTTCATCCCGGCCCCATTCCAAACTGGACGGTAGAGACTCTTCTATATAAAATTCAGAGTTAAGGAACTCCACTCTAGGGCTTTCTTGTATAACTGGTAGAGTTCCAACCTCTGTCACTGTAGAGACGGCCATCGTGTGAGGAACGCAGCTCGTTGATATATCATTCTTCCGCTTTTCGCTCTGACGACTCAGCTTCTCAAAATCCGTGTCGGTTTCTGATTCAAAATCTCTGAAAATACATAAATATGTATAAGGTAAAAATTTATATTAATTTGTGACATACAAATGTTATATTTAATAATAATTAAATCTGTAAGTACAAAAACATACTTATCAAAATCAACCTGAACATCGGCGTCTTTATCTTCATGGTCGGATGTATTGAGCCTGAAAAGAATTCTCATTTAACATATACTATCACAATATATATCTAACGAATATTATAATTGCGAAAGTTTCTGAGTGTGTGTGTATGTTTGTTACTTCTTCACGCTCAAATGGCTGAACCGATTTTGATAAAATTTTGTATACAGGAAGCTGACGTCCAGGAATAACATATAGGCTACTTTACATCCCGGAAATCCCGAAAATCCCGGAAATCCGCGGGTAACACCGCGGGGCGCAGCTAGTTAATAATAAAGTTAAATTATTACCTTTGCTGGAAGAATTTAACGGTAGATTCCATGTCATATTTGGGTACATCACTAGTCCAGTCGGGTAGAGCTTCTGATATATACTCTACGTCTGTATCGGTGAGTTCTGGCAGACGTGAGTCGTATATAGATGGCGCCTGTGTAGCGAAGGGCGGAGGCAGATCTGTCATGCCGGGGAACAAGCTCTTGAGGAAGTGATCTTCGAAGTGGGAGTTGAACTCCTGACGCCTGCTGATCTCTTCTTCGTGAATCTTTATCAGCTTACTTGCTAGGTCCGTAGCCCACTGGAATAAAAAACAAAATAACATTATTATAAGATTTTAAACTGACTATAATAGTATATATTGTAATTCGAGCAACTCTATACATCACTAATAGTTATATATATATATAATTTCCGTAACAATTTTTTGATGAGCATTTCATGTTTAAGATTTTCAGTATAATACAAGCTACTTAAGGAGCTTTTCATATAAATACAAGTTTCAATGATTGTTCTATATATTTAAGGAGTTTATATACTTAGATTGATAAAAGATAAATTACGCTCAGCAAAAGCAAGTTTAATTGGGTATTGCTACACTATAATATATTTCATAAGCAGGTGTTAGGTTGCGAGTGTGAGTAAAGCTCTTATGTTGGGTACGCCTGTATGTGTGTGTGTGTGTGTGTGTGTGTGTGTATGTGTGTGTGGGTGTAATGCTCGTATGTTGTTTACGTCTTTGTGTGTACCTGTAGATGGTGTTGTGAGAAGGTCCTCCTCCTGGCGACCTCGTGGACCGCCCTCACGAACACGGCCGGAGCTCGATGCAGCTGAGCAACTATACCGAAGTAACGAGCGAGGCGATTGAAACACTGGAACGATAACATCGCGTGCGCGTCTTGGACCGACATCGAGTTCTCTATCACCAACACGGCTCTGGGGACATACATACATACACTTATATTAATATATAATACAAAGCTATATTATGTAACATAAGCTATATAATATACTTGATTGTATTTTTTAATTGACACCATATAAATGCATTCAACTAATAATATACATATACATAAGAAATATATACGACTAATCTTTGTAATATTATAGATGTGAAGGTTTTTGATTAACTATATTTATGAATGGCAATAAGCGCAGATACTTCCGATTAATTAAAATCTCATATGTAACTTACACTTTTTTAATCTGACAGAACAAAGACTTTTAAAACACATTTATATATATCAGTGATTTTATTGAACTACTACTATTGTAACTCACTCTAATCTCGCCTTCAGTATCCTGGACAGTTCGTCCTTGGACTTCATGATCCTCCGTCTAATGTCGACCAGCAGTTCGTGACCCTTCAACAGTCTCCCCAACTGACATTGGTTTGACTCCAACAAGGTCGGCAACACGGACGGGTCACAACCGGAATTTAAACGTTCCCGGTGCTGATACAACAAATATCATCAGTAAAACTACAATTCTGATAACCTTACAAAACCTTAATAAAATCAAATTGGTTATAGCAGTGTTTTTCTCTTTTTGATATCCCGACACCTTACCGGGTTGAAAAATTTTCGCGACCCCTTGTGAGATAGAAGGGTAGGGAAATTATTAAATGGCTAAGTTAAAGTTAAAAACACTCTCTGCAATAGTGGATTTCAAAACCAAAAAAGAGAAATTAATTTCAATTACAAGGTGATTTCATAGTTTATTTTTCAGAAATAGTACCTGACATGCTTTTCAAAAATAAACAAGCCCATCCTTCTCATTAAAATTTAGTTTTTATTATAATTTACAAACTTTACTTTTTTCTTTTTGCCGGCGTCCCCCCGAGTAAGTTTGACCCACAGATTGAAAAAAAACACTGGGTTAAAATATAGATGGCAGTTACAGCACTTCAGAAGTACTATGAAGAACTTTTAAGCTGCTACTTTATAACCAGTTACGAAACTATGTATGACCTTGGCAGTGATCTAATCATTATTCTTTACTCCACCTGTATAAGCGAAGCGGCGACCACGTGCTGTTCGTTCTCCTTCTTCTTGACATCACTCAGCAATTGTTCCAGCGCGTACAATCTATCCTCGATGCCTTTGATTTGTTTCAAGCCGTGAACATTAGCGTACTCCAAGATATTGTATAACTCTGCCTCCCTCTCCTTCAAAGGCTCTGCATCGATCTGATGATATGTTATATTATATATATATATATATATATATATATATATATATATATATATATATATATATATATATATATATATATATATATATATATATATATTAATATTGAATCTAATACAATACCATTTTATGCATTTTATAAACCATTTTTTTAAGTCTACTAATTCTATCTATGGTTGCATGAAACAATTCGACTCTGCTCAAGGCGACTTTAACGAGAACAAACAATAGCTTTAAGTGAAATGATAATCCCGTTACTGGCTTTTGTCTCATATTTTACAGCTTTGCTTAACTTTAATCCAATTGCGGCTGGACTTGTAACCATAAATATTGAAAAATAAGGACAAATCCTTACAATCAGATTAAAATTTTCTAAGAAATACGATACGAAATATATATATTAAATAAGTTTGTCTGTCTAAGAGCTCTAATCTCTAAATAATGTTAGCAATTACAAAAACAAATTTAAATGTTATTATATGCGATGTAACAATCGCAACTTTTTTGTATTTAATACTTTTTATTTATATTTTTTTCATTAATAAACTCAAAGTATATTTTTTGATAAATCATCTTCATGGGGGCCATGATAATTTGACTTAATTGTATTTATATAAACTATAAGAGAATAATCTAAACACGACGTGAACACGTGATCGGCTTTTAATCTCCATACTTAACCCCGAAACATACATCGATAAGCATCGTACAGATCAATGGCCTATTCATAATATGAATATATGCAAATTAAGATTTAGCAACAACTATATAATTATCAAATAAATTGATTGTAACATTAAATATAATTAAAGTTAATTACTTAAACATTCTCTAATTAATGTTGGCGATTGTCGATAACACATTACAACTAATGTATAACGAACAATACATTTCACATTACAAACAGGAAAATGAACATTAATTGGTTACAAATTACTAACGATTTATTTTCTAATATTTACTTTTGTTTAACAACAAAGCAAAAAAATCAAACAAAAGTCTAAATAACATCATACCAGTGCGAGTCCCTTCTGACAGTAATCCAATATGTCCTGAAGTGACGCCTGGTTCCCTTGAGCCAGGATCCAGTGTAACAATGTATGTTCTTCATTGGCCTTGAATGTGGCGCCCTCTGACTGAGCAGAGGAAGAGGCCCCCTCTGTCATTTTATCAGGGGCCTCATCTGAGGCCCCCTCATTACTTGTTGATGGTTGCTCAAATACTGTAACATGTTATTTTATTGTCATTCTCTTAATTTCTTTGCTATGTTACTTAAATATAAGAAAGTAGTTAATAAAATAGAACATATTATTTTTATTTTTATTTAAAATAATGTCTTGTTTTTAAATAAAACAAAAATTATATTTGAATCATTTTCTATATTGTCCCTGTCATTAGGATAAATAACAAAACATGTTTTAGTTTAACCAAAATTAAATATATCTGGTTAAATATTTCCATTCTGAATTAAGTGATTCTATTTGCATAAATTTTAAATAACAAAGGACGGATCAGTTTTATGTTAATAGTATATTTCGAGTTTATTAAACAGGTTAAAGTTTCTTAGAATTATTGTAACAATGTCTCAAAAGTAATACAGGAAATGAAATATGTATACAAAATTAATGTAACATAAAAATACAATATCAGAACAAACCTAAAGGACCAATAATTTATATCAAAATGGTACTTGAGTAAATATTAACCATATCCTAAAAAAATCTGTCAAAAACAAAATAATTAAATTAACTTAATAATGCACCACCCTTCAGAAAAATTTTATATATGTTATACTATAGTAAAAAAACATTGTATACTTGCCATCTTCCTCAGATAACTTAAAAACTCCCACTCCAAAATCTGCAGTTCTCTCCGAGCTGCTATCCAAAGTCTCCTTGGCTCCATAATGATGACCTTCAAAGTCAGTTTCTTCAAATACATCAAAAGCGGAAAACCTATGAGCCTCTGCGTTTAATTGAAGAGCAGGCAAAATTGGTATTTTTCCTAATGACTCCAATACTTCATTCAATCTGAAAAATGAATTTTTGAATTCAAAGATTATAATAATTTTACAATAAAAAGTTGTTATATGTTATGCTTACGTGTTTAATTTCTCATGATACTCTTCCTTTTTTAGCCTATGTTTCCTGAATGACTCTTTGAAACTTCTCGACCTCTCACAGAATTCATTGAATATGTCCTCTAAATTAGCAATAACAGCTGACCAACCCTGTTATAACATTATATATATTTATCAACATTTACTTAATTCCATTATCAGCTTCTAAACCAAACTACAACACTATTATCTAACAAATTTAAATATATCTTTTGAGCACAATAAACCCTGTGTCTATTGAATATTTGTCTTATAAGTTACAATCATGTCTATTGGAAATAAACAATGTACTTATGAAGGAAATTTTAGCAATTCAATAAATTATGACCAGTGATTCATCAAAAATAAGTTCTGTAATAACCTGATGCTGTAAATGCTGTTCATGGACCAACTGATCACAACTCCTTGAAACTTCATGAGCTAAATCACCAAACTGCTGGGCCAATGTCGCATAAGATATCACAGTGTGTATATTGGGTGGGAGTGAACAACATAATTCTACGGCATTCTTTAATTCTGCCACTGATTTGCCATCGAAGGCACTCCGAATATCACTACGAAATTCGCCGGTACTGAGCTCAACTATCGGACTCAAATCACACACTAAAACAGGAAAAATTATAGTTAAACAAGTGCACTTAACATAGTCTGCAAACAAAGATCTTCTTAAGGTTAAATATATAATTCTTACTGGACTGTTTCAAATGGCTTTCCTTAACAGATGGTTTACTAAACATATATATAGGGTTAGAATCTGTCCCTGCACTATATGAGGATACCATGTGATCTGACTGCAGTACCTCTCCTCCACTTATGAGAAGCACTAGAGAGGATGACGGTATTTTCGTCTTTCTCTCTATAGCCGCTTTTAAGCTTGCAACACTGAAATATAATTATACATATAATAAACTTACTGTAATTATTAAGTATGTCTGATATTCAATAATACAGATTTAGCACAAAATTATACTGAGAAAGGATATAAGTAGGACTACAATAAGAAACATATAAATGTATAAGATGGAATAATAAAATTATATTTTGCTTATATAAAGAGAGAATAAAATTAAACAATAAATACCTTTGTAAAGTGAGCTCCATGTCATAGGTGGTCATTTGACCGGCATCAACGTGGAATACATACAACATGATTTTATTTTTTATTATCAACTTCCTATAAATGACATCAATATTTTTTTAATGTTCTTGTAGACTGAAAAAAAAAATTATTTATTTTAGCTGTTTTTTTAAGTACGGTATTTGAATAGCATGTATTGTTTACCAAAATTCAAAGTAACAAAGAAATAAAATAAAAATTTTACTTTTAAAATAATATGCTTGTTACAGATAAATCTATTTCTATAGAATGTTATAATTTTTTTATAATTTCGATTTAGTATCCTAAGACATTTAATATTAATGATCAGATGGTCTCTTATATAATAAAAGAAAGTTAATTTATATTAATAAAACATTTACGGTAAATTAATATCAAACTACAGATATTTTCTGTTTATTAACACGCAAAATTTATTAACTGCCCAAAATAAACACATACGTCACAAGTGTTGAACAATTGAATCGATTATACATAGATACATTTAACTACATACTATAATATATGCCTCGAGAAACTAAATAGGTCAAAATGCATTCTATTTAATTGTATGGTTCGACCAACAAAACCAAACGTGGTGTTTTTTGCATTTAAACAACAAAGATACAATACTTACACAAACACAACTCGTAATTATTCGATGATCATGGTTTCATCAAGGGATTTATTTTTCTTTACGAAAATTTATGCTTGGTATCATTATTACATCAAGTTTCTACTTCCTAGTATAGTTTAAAGCACAACACAATGATTTCAATAATGTTTTTTGACCATAACACCACCATTCCTAGTTCGACGTAAACTAAACTCAGCTGACAGACTTTTGTTGTTGCCAGTTGTATTAAAATATATTTTATTTTTGTATTATGTACATTAGATGAATGTCAACCTTTCCTACATACAATTACGACATGATTTATTATGTTATTAATATTATATGTATTATTTATACAAAAAGAAAAGACATATATATTTTTAATTCTTTATTGCACATATAAAAAAACTCATTAAATTATCAGATGAATTAACAGTGACGCAATTTGCCCTCGAAAAAATGACGTATCAAGAAGTTTCTATGTAGGGGTGCAAAATATACAACATTATTTAGAAAGATTAAGCCACGAGATCACAACACATAGAATAAGGGTATATAATATACACAAAAGACTTAATTTAAACAGCAAAATATTACTTCATCGTATATCGTGATCTAGTTATGAATATTTGTAATTTCGCAAGCTTTGTTCATATACATATATGTACATAAACATGAATAGTTTCTCTTTGTATCAACTCATATAAAATGTTCAGTAGTAACACAGCACCAGCAACAATTGATTTTCCTATAAAACTAGTTTGGTGTCGAGGAACACTTGAATTAGAGGATTGAGTACAATGGAGTGCCCTATTACTAACGTCAAAAGGATTTGGAATTTAGATGGGAGGCAACTGGTATACAGTAGTGTTACATGAATATCAAAATAACTTCCAAAATTTCCTCATAAATCTTATCGTCATTTAGTCAAACGTCTTAGAAAATTTGGTAAATACCTTTAGATATATTTAACTTATTTTCATACTCGTTCAGATACGTACACAAAAGTAAAATAGAATAGTTGTAGAGAATTTAATCCTCTACAATATTTATAATAAATACTTGTGAAATCTTTCACGGTTAGACATAGGTTTACAAATCGATAAAAAACGATTTCTATGAGTCTTGACCACTGAGTAAAAACTTACGACCATGCAATGATTTGTGCATTTTGAGAACACTTTTAAAATACTAAAATTAAATTTTTAACATATTATAGTCCATGATCCCGACCTTACTTGTTTTCTGATGAACGAAAATTATATAATAATTTGGGTCACTTACCTTAGGTTTGTATTAGTGTCTACAATAAATGTACATGTCTACAATAAATGTGCATGTCTACAATAAATGTACATGTCTTATATTAATTCTCAGGTACCTACCAGGTGCTACAGGTAGGTAAAAATTGTACTCACTTTACTTATAGTTTTAGGTCTTGTTTTAACGTATGTTGTATAAAATATTACAAACAATTTCAAATGAATACTGTTATACCCCTTCTCTGGCTAGAATTTCTTGCCAGACCCTTTAAATATCGTCAGCAATAAATCAAAAAATTCTTATGACTTTAGCATTATTCTGTAATAGTTTAGACACAGTTTTTTTTTTATAATAAATAATTCAATTATCATTAAAAGCTTACATTGGACAAGTTACAAGATAATTTTATTAAAACAGAATACTGTTTCTAATAAGAAAGGCACTTATAGTTGTCATGCATACTAAGTAGATGTATGGATGGATGCAAGGTGGATATATAGCTCCTAGGAATGGTCTGGCAACTTAGAAAATACATTCACAAAGCTATCTACTTACCTCAATATTACAGTTAAAAATAATTTGTCAGACTGTAATTAGGATTCGGTTTTTTGCCGTCGATATTTACGATATCGATGTTTACGTATACTGTAAACACTAATACTAAATATAAATCTTCTGTCCATAAAAAAATAAGCAGGGTGTGGGGGCCTATGATCTTGCTCTAATAGTAATACATTGCGTATGTATTTCGATTTTCGGAAGTAAAACTACTATAATAATAATTAATTGAACTACTTAATAGATTGCCAGTTCAGTGGTCAACGATTTGTCGTTATTTGAATGATTACTTTATATTTGAAAATTAGCAAATAAACGTATATAAACCTTACCTTAAAAAAACATCACCGTAATCTACAATACAGATAATATAAGGTCACCAAGCATCTATTTCGTATTCATGTAATGAAAGTTTTTAGCAGTAACCTACTAAGTAATAACTAATAGCAATTACCTATTTAGCAATTTATTTATGAACTATCAGAAATTTATAATTCTCTTATTAACCAGGTTCATAAGAGAATTATAAATTTCTTATACCTAATTCATGTTGAGAAAGGGAACTGACACAAAGAAACATTGACTGTCTTTCCGAATCATATATGTATACAGGGTGACTGGTGAATTACTATCAATATTTAAGGAGAATACTCGGTACATGATTCTCATTCGAATTATGTAAAAAAAATAGGCACTTAATTTTTGACAAAATTTCCGTATAAATAAATAAAGTGTTGACACGTTCCAAGTGTTCGAAGTGTGGACGCGTGCGGCGGCGTGGTGTTGTATCAGCACGTGTGACGCGCGTGTGTGTGTGTGAGTGTATACCTAATCTGTAGAGTGTGCACACGATGCGTAATTAATTACATAACTTTTGGTTAACTTTACTTAGAAGTTTATTAATATTTATGTTATATTACTTTTTATTTTGTCATATATGATCGTCAAATAACACGTCCTCAAGTATCGATACTAATTCACCAGTCACCCTGTATATATCATCAATAATTTTAAGATACATCAGATTATAGAGGGACAGATTAGATTACTGAAATCTTTATGTTCTGTCTTGATTACTGCAAACTTCGACATATAGATAATAGAGACAATATGCAAAGAGATTATGAAGATAATAAAAGGAATAGTTAACTTAGATTTTCATCTTGGGGAAGACTAGGAGACTTCGAACTAGTTAGACACCTTTAGACTCCAGTTAGACTCCTCGAACAAGCAAGAATAGTAGGGGCAAAGATTTGAGGAATACTGTTCCTATAAACATTCTGAGATAATCATTAAATCTTTTTTCCATATTTTTTATGAAAAAACTTGATATTTGTTATGAAAAAACATATTTTATTGAAGTAAAGTCCTTATAAACTTTTTTTTATTGCAAGATTATTTTATTATAAGAACGCCCCGAGTAGGTACTTAGTCAAAATATTGTTTCATCCATTTCTTAAGCAAAACAAACCAAATGTAATTTAATAAAACGATAAGCTACCTGAAATCATTTTAAATTATCATACCACGTCTCGCTCAATAAGATAGGAACAAAATAGCTGTAACACCAGACAAGACATGGTTTTATTGACTCTAAAAAAATATGTTTCATTATATTCAAAAACATTGCGTAATAGTTTTCTAGTAACATTACACTTTTACTTTGTTTTGTTGATAATTTTAGTTATCTCTTTTTTTTGCAAGTAATAATTAGGTAATCGTTTTGTTTTCTAAATCACACTCTTTTAATCGATTGAGAAAATTGTTATAAATATATTTATAACTCAACTGATTAGAAGCAGACAAAATTATTATCGAATTTAAATTTATAATATTATATGAAAAATACGCGGACGTAAAAGTCGTAAATTAAGAATTTCTTTTGCTGCATTTATAAAGAACCAAATATATTTTTTGGAAATTACTTTTATTTTAAATCTTTATAAACCCGTTTTTTTTGTGGGACACTACTAATAAGTTACTGTACATTTAAATTATAATGATGTTATGAACTGGGTTGGTACTTGTCTATATTGTTTCGGAAAACTTAAACTTATTTCGTACGTGTTTTTTTTGTTCTATACTGGAAATAATCATAAAATAATCTACACTTCCCACAGTTATTGTACTTACTGGGTGGTGTCGTAATTTATCAATCAGTTTCATTGCTAATCTAATATATAGAAAGACTAGAAGTGATAAAAAGGTATTATTAAAAGAATACGATTATCGAGAGAATGACACTCCAGAATTAGCGAGTAGACTGCTTAGGGGTTGTCCATTAATCATGTGATCTTTTTTTAGCATTTTTTAACCCCCCCGCCCCCATTGGTGATACGTAGTGAGGTTTAAAACCACCCCCCTCCCCCTTCTCAACATCACGTGTATTTTTAGTACCTACAACGAATCTTAAAATTTTCTGAATATTATCTTAATTTAAATACATTTTATTCTTATTTTATTCTGAAATTAAGGACCATAATAAATTAATATTTGTTTAAAAAAGGCGCGTTAGACGCAGTCCCCTCTTTCCCACAGGGCACTATGGGCACGTGCCCAGGGCCCCGCGATTGAATGGGGCCCCCCAGTTCCTTCCAGATTACCAAATGATAACCGATATTTAGGTATTACCGAAAAACATATTAGCTTTAGTTTGCCGCATGCGGATAGCTATTCCTTGTACAACATAGCTTGAACTTTTTGACAGATGGGTCAGTGATGGAAAACAGAAAATATCTATTGGTGTAAAAAATGTATTGGCTAAATATGTGGCTGTATGTATGTTTTAAACTATTCAAAATAAATAAATTCATTCGTCAATCTATTTTATTGCACTAGACATAAAAACATTTTTTTCAGTTTTTGTTTTCAGTTTTTCTATTTAAATTTTACTTCGAAGCAATACAAACCACTTAAGACTTTCGGAAAATGCTTGAGTCCTTAACAGGTACTTTTATGTTGTGTGTCTATTCTTATGATTATTATCAATTCTTAATATTATTAAAATAAGAAAATATTGTTCGTCGTTGCAAAGTTATATCGATTTCAGATTTGACATCCGTCAAAAAGAAAGATCAAACTAATAAATATACAGGGTATAAGTACTCCACTCCAAAAATGAGTTTTTCCGATATTAGTATATTTAGGTTAAAACAAGTAATTATCTTCAGAAAGAAACAATAACACTGGACGTTGCAACCAATTTGTTGACTTCACTTTATGATTTTATTACTAACCTCAGGGATAAATTTGATAATTTCGAATCATCTGCCAAAGAAAATAACCCAGAATCTGACTACAAGCATCTATCTCAAAGAACAAGACGTAGAAGCTCACGGCTGGAATTTTTTGATGGCTCTGGCCATCAGTCCAATTGAATGGAAAAGAGCGATTCAACGTAGAACGAAGCGACAAAGTTCATATGAGACCGTCAGTCAACGTTTTAGTTTATTTTTTCACTTAAAAACTCTGAATTCCGAAGAGATACGACAAGGATGCAAAGAATTTTCTCAAATCTATCACGAAAATGTAAATGAAAAAGAGTTAGAAATAGAATGTCAACATTTAAAAGAATACTTAAAAAATGTTCAGAGTGAAAATGAAGCATCTAACAGTGTACAGGAAGTATATAATCTATTAAAGCAAAACAAAATTGAAGACACATTTCCTAACGTAGAAATTGCATTGATAATATTTTTAAGTATGATGGTAACTTACTGCAGCGGAGAACGCTCCATCTCCAAATTGAAACGAATAAAAAATGAATTAAGAAGTACAATGCTTCAAGAGAGATTAACTAGTTTGTCGCTGATGTCCGTAGAATGTGATATTCTCAATACCATAGATTTTGAAGATGTGATTAACGATTTTGATCGTCTTAAATCTAGAAGGGTACCTTTGCAATCAACATAGAATTAATCTAAGGATTTTAAGTTAAGTGAGTTACTTTTGTAGATTATTTTTTATATTTCCTATTTTTTTTATTGTTAGTAACTAAATAAAAATAAATTTAGAACCTTGTTTGTCTTTCTTTATCTATTGTAACTAAATAGTGTTTTCTCAAGGTCATAGGGGCCCCATGATCCTAATGTGCCCAGGGCCTCAAATAGTTTAAAGACGGCATTGGTTAGACGAAAAAATAAATACACGAGATATCTTACTACACCCCCCCCCTCCCCCTTGTGTTATTTTCGTGATTTTTATCAAACCCCTCCCCCCCCTTTCAAGCCTCACGTGATTAATGGACAGCCCCTTAAGTGAGTTTGCATATATGTACTTACTTATGTATTAAGTATATTGATCAATTCAAATTGAAATGACACACATAATTAATAATGAATTGCTTATTTTAGAGATTAGGATTTTCTAAATCAAATACATACAATTGTTAGTTACTAATAATTATTTTTTAAACTGTCACAACTTTTTAATCTGATGTTAATTATGGCATGTCCTTAAATTTATACGGGGTTTTTGATATAATAATATTAAGAGTATGGAAGTTATCGTTTCTCTATCTGATACAAGATTTCAAAAAGCACGAATTAAACGGGTACTTTAATATGCTTTTTCATAAAATTCAAATATATTTATTGATATATGAAATGTTTTACGAGTGTTTTGAGTTACTTAGAAATAATTATATGTTGAATAACCAATGCTATGATTAGGCAGTTATAGTTCAGAATTTGATTATCTACTATATACTATTTGTGCGTAGGTTTAGGAGCATAATACTACAAACGCCCCATAGGTATGTGATGTGGCCATAATAACTGAAGAGGTACTTTTTGAAACTGTTCAAGATCCACAAAAACAGCGACATGTCTTTTAGAATCTTCTATTACCCTAGAATCCAAGCTAAACTACACCTTCATTTATATATTTATACCTTTAATGATATTAAAAAATATTACTTAATTTTCTCTATTTTTCTAAAAAAAATACATTAATATTATGAGTCAACTTTAAAGCAAAAATAAAATCGGAACGAGGAAATTATGGGAAATAATTTATTTAAAATAATACATTCAAAGAAAAAACCTTTTACTGGTAAATAGATTAATTGTTTACATTCACTATAGTAAGTAGGTACTATGTATCGTTATTCGCTAAGTGGATTTGAAAAGATAAGAATATATAATTAGTTGCATTTAATATAAAATTAATCAACTTATAGTTTGCAACAACACTCGAATCCGTTTAATGTAGGTAGGTACTAGGTAGTATAACATTTTATGATTACAGATAATAACTATAAAACTAGTTATAAAAATGTTTTATTTTTAGGTTTTTTAATAACTTGTAAGCAAGAGTTCATTTATCGTATATATATTATTTTAACTGTCCCTTATATATGAAAATAAATACATCCTTCAAATTACTAATTCAATTGTTTTTTGAGACAAATTTAGAATGGTTTTTTTTATTGGCCAAAAAAATATCAATATTTAGATTTTCAAAGAAAATATTTATATTGAACAATAAGGAAAAGATAATATTAATTAATATTTTTTTTATATAAAAATAATATGAAAAAATTATTCCGTAAAACCTTAAAAAAATATCCCATATAACTTTTCAATTACAACTTGGCCAATTTTATCTGGCCTTTCGGCATATCGTTGTAAATATCTAAATTTATCAAGAAAACGAAAGGAAATGTTTAATTCAAGTTTAAAATTTACTAAATCGTAAATTTAAATATTTATTGCATTAATTTTAACTTTATTTCCATTTAATATAATAACTAATGTATATATATTTCATTATTTTAATTCAGTATTTTTGAATTAAACATTTAAATTTTTTACTTTATAATTATAAAAGCAAACAATTGCATGTGGCTCAAGTTAATCTGAATAAATTATAGTGTTGTCTATTAAAATAAATAAAATTATAATGACTATAATTTTTTATCATACTAATGGGATATAAAAAATTATTTAATACCATTTTTTATTTGTCTTATGGAGGATATATATGAGTACTATTGTTATAAATGTAAAAGAAAAAGACAGAAATATTTCAAAATAATTTGTTTATTTCCTATCCATACTGTGAAAGTGTTGTAAAAATGTTAAAAAAAACTCCCTCTAACCCTATTGAATATAATATATAAAAATAATCACAAAATATGTATAATTATAAACATTATCTAATTGTATTAAATACAACAACTTTTATTAAGAGGTCTAAGCAAAAAATGCTGTAATAAAGGCACTTCTGAATGTAAAAATTTATATCACAAAATTTAAATTTAAAAATATCATTAAAAATATCATAATTTTATTATGTACTATATAAAACAACTATAAACGTGTATACAACTGTGAACAATAGTGTGGTTAAAATGATATGTCACTCAAATAGCATGTATTATTTCAATAAAGATTATTCCCCGCCTTTGGTAACAACAAGAATTATATTCCTGTTTACCAGTGATGTTAAGAGGAAATAGTTTTAAATTGAGCAAATATAATAAAATCTGAATTTACATATTTTTACTTCTTCTCTTAAATTATTATTAAATGTACATTTTTCTCTTACATTGATGATCTAACTTGTTAAAAATTGTGACTTATCATCATCACTAAGCAAATGCTAGTATTCGAATATTATTTATAACAAAAAACATTGATAATTTATAACTAGAGTCATGTTTTAACTTACAATATAACAAGTGCTCATATACAAGGTGAAATGATTGACCTCTGCATAATCAATGAAACTTAACAAGCATTTATTGAATATATTGTGTGATAAAATAAGAAATAATAAAAAAATATTGTATTGTATTGGTCCCTGATATTGAGTAGGAATGATATATTTGTGCAAAAACATCCAATTTAATAAAGGCTCAACAAGTCTTTGACCTTAAAATGACCTTTATATAAACATTTCCACATTAAGCATTGATTCGGAATGTACACTGAGTATATATCTAATAGGAGTTTTTTGTGATTGTATTATGCTTAAAAATTAAAAATAATTCATACCTTCACCAATAAATAAATTAAAAACTAAATAAACCTCAACCCAATGTAGGTTTCTGCCATTTATATGAACCTGAGTATTTGAAGTCGTACTGAGCCAATCTCTCATCAGCTTCAGGGGGCCCTCGGGATCCATAAACATATGGAACAGGTTTAAATCTTTCATTTTCAAGTTGCTTCAGAACCGGGGTGAAAATACGCCATGCCTCCTTCAGTTCATCATTCCTTACAAAGTGCATCTGTGTCCCAGTGAAGACATCAAGGATTAGCCTTTCATAAGCATCAGGAACATCTGTTTCTTTATAACGCAGGCTATAGGTCAAATCCAATTCTGTTTCCATCAAGTCAAATTTCATACCGGGCGACTTACACATTAATTTTAAGTATAACGCCTCACCCGGCTGAACCCTGATCACAAGCTCATTTCTTTTGGTTTCTCCTTCAAATATGTCCCCAGGAACATCTTTGTACTGTATTCTTACCTCTGCTTTCCTTTCATTCAAAGCTTTACCACATCGGAGTATAAATGGAACACCTTCCCATCTCGAGTTGTTAATATAAACGGCAGCCAAGGCATATGTGGGTGTCACAGAGTCTTTGGGAACAGTGGGATCATCAAGGTAACCCTGGGTCTCTTCCCCTTTTCCGTCGGGATTGCCCACATATTGCCCAACTAGAATATCTTTTAACTCTATTGGCTTTATGTGCCTGAGTACTTTCACCTTTTCATCTCTTATATCATTGGGATTTAATGTTACAGGTTTCTCCATAGCAACAAGAGATAAAATTTGCAATAGGTGATTTTGCATTACATCTCTTAAAATACCAAAAGAATCAAAGTAACCCCCACGGCCTTCTGTACCGAATGGTTCTTTGAATGATATAAGAACCGATGCAATGTTTTCTCTGTTCCAAGATGGACTAAATATTTGGTTGGCAAAACGAATAGTCATTAAGTTTTGAACCATTTCCTTACCGAGATAATGATCAATTCTGTATATCTGTTCTTCTTTGAATAATCTGGCCAAATGATCACTTAATTTTTCCGAACTTTCATCGTCCCTTCCAAAAGGCTTTTCGATGATAACACGAGAGTAACCTTTTAATGCTATGCACGCATTACGTATATTGATCGTAACATCTTCAAACACAGTTGGAGGTACAGCCAGATAGAATATTCTATTGGCTAGAGGACCTTTCTCATGCTTACTTATTTCTTGGTTGAGCAGTTCATAATCAATTCTTTTATCATAAGAACCGGCAACATAGTCATTAGCGTCCCAGAAAGCTTTAAGAGTTTCTTCTTCACCCGGCCGGACTTTCATGTACTTTATCGTCTTTTCTTTAACTTCAGCTACAGTCTGCTTAGTCCTTGCATATCCGATAAATTTTGTATTTTTTGGCAATAAATGATCTCTAAATAAATACCAAAGAGTTGGATAAATTTTCTTTTTAGCTAAATCTCCAGATGCTCCAAGCAAAACAAATGTATGAGGATATTGAAAATCTGTTTTATTTTCCATTATTATGTTGTCTACTATGTAATAAAAATATCTTTATATTTTATAAAAAAAAGTATAATTTAACAATAAAAAAGAAGTACAAGTCACTCTACCTCAACTTGTGTAAAACTAATGAAAGTCATATACACTTCACAGATAACAAACACTGAATAGATTGTAGCATACATATTACATATTTTCAAACTTAAAGCATAGATTCCGAAACGTTTATCACTGTCTTATAATATATAGAGTAATTACAAGATGAAGACCACTTTATAAAACGTTTTCAAGGTAAGGATATTCTTTATTTGATATATTACCTGCATATAATAGTTTTATTCTTATTTGTAGAAAATTTAACTACCTTTATAATATGTACTTTGATACATCTGTATATATTTATCTTATATTTTAAATGATACACTTATTAGAGTTGTATATAAATTAAATATTGTGTGAAAGCGGTATGAAAAATATATATTTTTTTATACATGTAATTGTGTATCAATAAAAATAAGCGAAATATTCTAAAGTGTGAATGAAATTATATATACAGATTGTACTTGCAATATTATCCTTGAATTATCACGGCCAACTTTAAATCTGATTATAATATTGTGATTAAAAACCACAACCTAACTATGTTATTTCCATAAAACTCCACATTATAATAAAAATATGTCATTGAAATGGTTTAATGAAAATCTTATAATTAATTCTAGACTCTGCGCTTAAACAATGACGTTTGGCTGACGTGACGCTATATGTTTTTGGTATTGTCATTTCTGTGCGAAATTAGATACTTTGGACTAGAAATTTGAGTGTCTAGACTTAAATACTTTATTTTCAATTTCCCGTTAACATTAATTAAGTTTTGTTTATATAGTTTCTTTCAGAGTTCATAAGATATTGTCTTAAAAGTGAATTTATTTGCATTAGTAGGTATATTTAGTTCAACGACCTTTTTAGTTACTGACAGGTTCATCGTTGTGACTGTAGTAATATAGGAAAGTGGTGTTATAAACGCTAAATATTTAGTGTCAAATGATGGAGCCCTCGAGAGACCCAGGCAAGTTCAATTTATATGTTCATAACACTAAGTCTTTTTTTTTAACTATAATCATGAGTAACCCAATGGTTTTCCAAATTATAAATACTAAACAAATCTTGGCTTTAAATGTAGTTGTTATCATCACAGCATAGGCTTTGAATGCAAACTGTTAATTTTTTGTATCATCTGATAGTTTTGTAATATCAAAACTATAATAAACTGTATAATTAAATTGATTATAAGTGTTCTACTTACAGTTATGTAAAAAGATAAATATATCATTAATTCTAAACATTGTTATAATCCATATAGTGACAATATTTACTGAAATGCTTTCATTTTTCTTATAAGAACATTGACATTTAATTAATTTGATTAAAACTTATTCATAAAATCATAAGTGTCTACAACAATTATAAGGTTCTCTTGCTTTAGGATTTTACTTTATGCTATACACATGTCCTAGATCAAAGATAAATATTCTCTTTGTAAAATAAAATAAATGTTAGAATCGTCCTCTAACAATTTCTTTAATAATCATACCGATATATTAAAATGAATGGCATAATTATTCTTTATCCATTACCTAGAAATGGTTAATCATATAGTACAATAATAAACTTTTGATATGTTCAATCTGTGACCCTAATACGTTCAAATTCTGCTTAAAAATTTGATAAAGCAAGATACCAAAATATTCTTTAACATTGTTTACATACTTATAAATTTTCTATAATTTTACTTCGTTTTTTCTTTAAAGTTATTGTTATTTTTTTATTAATTAAATTTTTGCAAGTTAAATACGAAGGTAATATAATGTGTTATTTATATCTATAACAGTTTTTAATCATAATCATATCACTTTCTTAATTAAATTTTGTATAAAATATATAACTTTTTTTTCAAGTGATGTGTAGTTCAATGGATTTCCAAAGGATGGCGTGAATCATAACTGACACATTATTAAACAGAGGGCAGCACAAGCTTTATGATATTTAAGTTAATTGTATTTATACATATTTTTTATTTTAATTATAAACTTCAATAATGAGTTCGGTATTTGCATATATATTATATCAAAATTATTTATACATATTAAATGTACTTAAAAAAATATAATAGGTGATTAAATATTTATATGTACCTTAATAGTTTAACTTCCTTTTGAAATATTCGCCTTGAACATTCATTGAAAAATCACAAACTTTGCAAATTTTTTAGACATAATATAAATTTAATAAAGAATATAAAGAATAGTGGTCTTAGATTAGATTAAAATATCAAAGTGAAATCCTATATCTAGCATAATTTAAGAATATAAATCAAATTACCTATGTTTTGTTAAATTTACTTCGATAAAATATTTTTATATCAAAGTATGTGGTATTGATAAGGAGAAATTAAATTAAAGTGAAAACGCTTATCTCTAAGAAATTAATACACTATATACCTTTCTTTGAAATCGTAATAAATGGATTTATTTTCCAAGACCAACTCCATTCCAAACAAAAACTTATTAACGAGAGTATTATTGTGTTCGTTCTTGCGAGTCGTTTCTTACTCATTAGGGATGACAATGGAATGAAAGATGTGCTAAAGAGAATAGTAGCACGTGCGTTGAGACAGGCATAGCGGAGGGGTGGCAGGGTGAGGGGTGCGCAGTCGTGTGCAGTGGACCACTCGTCGTCGCACAAGGTCAAGGAGAATGATTAACAACGAAAATACAGCAAAACAAACGCGCCGCGGGCCAGTGGGGAGGGGGTAGAGCGCGGCTGCCGGCAGTTAGCCCAGCGACGGAGCCCGGGACCGTTGTCTGTGAGACGATCGCTCGCGACGCATTTCAAAATCGATGTACGTCCCACGATCGGCATTTAACACTAAGTACTAACTAGTCATACGTTACATTTGACCGTGTCTTATACCACAAGTAACTGCGGCCCCCATGCGTTTTCGGTACACTGATTGAATGCACCACGTTCATATACCGCAGACGATTCTTGTAATCATATCAACTTGGGGATGTGAAAGTCTTTAAAACAAATAAGTTTAAGTTATTAAAAAAATAATACGATGTGTTGTTAAATTATATTGCATTTATATATTTCAAAATTCGCTTACTTTTGATTTTTTGACCGTCGCCATCTCTAAATTATATACTTACTAATTATTAGAGAAAAGTTATACTCAATAAAAGAGCTAAATAAAAATGTAATATTGGCTATAGATAGTTTAAAAGTATAAAGAAAGGGTGAAAAAATGCTCCGATGGACATATTCGGTTATTGGGCGATAAATATCGAAGAGCAATGATGTGTTCCTAATATTGTGCGCATATAAAGTTATTATGTTTTTATGCCCTATGTCTTTATCTGACTTGAGTCGTAAAGAGCATTGCAAGGTTGCAAGTGTATTGACTCCATTGAAATGAATTCTGTTATCTGTTTAATCGTGCTAGGTGTTGCATCTCTGTAATTATGAAGTGCGTTTTCGTACATGATAGATCTCCAAATTCTGTTGTAATGTTGACGTCAGGGTGATGTAATGGACCGTACAAAGCGTGCCAAAGAGATCGCTGATGAGGCCGACACCTTAACGGATTTCCTCCATGAATCCGATTTTCGCTATTACATGAAATCTTTCAGATCTAAGTTACATGCCTCCAGTACTTGTAAGTTAATACGAACATTTAAAAAAAAATATTTTAGATTCCAAAAAGAAAGTATCGTATATCGTTTGTGACGATTTAACAAACAAATGAAATTACTATTATTTGGAATGGCTCTTCTAATTTTGTGATCACTTACATGCTTGTCTTAGTACTTTAAATAAAAACCATTCTTAACTTCTGTGATTTAAAATTCCATAAGAATACTGCAAAATTTAATTATTTTTTTTTCAAAATCAGATCTCACAGAACACGATTTAAATCCAATTAATTACAGGCAATATAGCTGTAGCAAGTTGTAAATTGCGAATTAATTATTTTTATTTCCTTATGTTGACTAAAAGTTAGCATACAATTAAAATAATGTCCTTATTGCTTACAAGTTATTTTATTACTCTGGTTGTTACAATGTATGGTATGATTGTCAAGGTCTTCTAGTTTATTAGAATTCATTGCCGCCCTCATGCTTATTCACTTTTGGAATACTAAATTGTTATTTTTGATATACATAATTTAATTACATATTATATTTAAAATATTATTCGTCATTACTATAAACTTAATTTTAATTAATGTGGCTTTAGTGTCGTTTAAAGTTAAGGCAACAAATATAATATGTACATATAAGTCCTGTCACTCAATTTGCCTTGTAAATATCTGGCAGCATCAGAAAATGTCTCTCGTTGTAATAATTTGTGTTTTTAATCAAATGTGACACAATTTTTTCAGAACAAAATAACTTTAGCACTTTAGTATTGCTTTTGATGAAATAATGTCTCACATCTTGAAATTCTAAAAAGCTTTGCCTTTTCTTAAGAAACAAATCTGGCTTTAACATCGTCATTCCGATTTACCATATCAAAAAAAATGTTAGCATCTATAATGCTTATGATTTTTGATAAAATTAATATAATTTAAAGTTGGAATTCGGGTTATCATGAAGCAAAAGTTTTGACACTGGGGCAGTAATATCTAGAGCTTTCCATTTCAAATTTATATCGGCCACCGTACGATTTCTGAATGCAAATTAAAGACTTTGATTTGAAAAGAGTTTGAATAACTGATAAAAAAAATTATTGATATATAATCTGTGTGGTGTCGGATCGTTTATAGTCTATGCGTTTCTCACATCAAATGTTATTAAAATGTAATTGTTATCGTTGACGTCTAATCGCGGGCGTGAGCGGGCCGCGTCACGGCTCGGAAAGCGTCCGCCGGCTGGTCACGGCCAAGGTCTCGCTGTCGGTATTATGTAACACATCTATATATTATACGTATACTAATGTTTTCATATTCATTATTTATTCATAACATCGATTTTATTATAAATTTATTGTGGATCGTTATAATCGAATGATGTTAGTTTTTTTTTACTTATTATTTATTATTTAATTATCTGTAGTCAATTTGTCAACGTTTGAATCTATACGTTTGTTATATTTCTATTGAACGGAATAAATTTATTAGTGATGATATTTAAAACGATTACATCATTCGTGTTTTGTACATCCTTCTATGTTATTAATTATTTATTTTATGTGGAGATATTTCATGGACCGCTACATAATACATCACGTATGTAATAAGTCGGTAAATAATCGCATATAAAATATTTTAACAACTGACTCGATATTATTTAAACTTATCGTTTAATTAAAGCGACGGAAGTTAGTTCAGGACAAGGTTGCTTTAGTTTATATATACATATATGTAATTATATGTGTTGTATATAGTATATAAGCGCGTGACCGGTGTTGGAAATGAAGAAGCATTGTTTCGGATCAAGTTCCGGTTGTCATCCCCCCTCGCGTCCGTGGACCGGCTGACCAGACGCCTCACTCCTCACCGCTCAGTGGTCGCTGGCCAGTGAGAATCGGCGATCTCGTATTAGCGGTGTGCAAACAAAAACCACCTGTAGTCCACACTGAATCGCCAAGGTCGCAGGCCCCCGAGCTCGCTCCGCGTTCCGTTTACCTATATCTCGCGGCAAGTGCACCTCCCCTCCCCCCCGCGCGTCATTGACTCACTCCTGCCCTCTCCCCCGCCAGACCGCGCCCCGGAGCCGGTGATCAGGTCAAGTCTAGGACGCACGTAGGACACCAACGTCGTGTCGCATCCAACAACCCCAGTTGGCCTACTGAAACGTTACTCTCATAATGTACCTATAATACTTTCACATTTTTTGTTATTGTTTTTACGTAATTTCTGCTAGTTAGTTTTGAACAGCTGTTATTTTTGTAATGAAAGTGTTTATCGAATTTACGATAAGATGAGCTATGCGGACATATCGTTTCCATTAATTGTATAGCCAGCGATGTTTTAAGGTCAGGTGCGATCGATACCATTCTGAGTGTCGCACTGTTACAAAGAACTGCTTCGCTTCACATGCAACGCTGCATTCATTTTTATCGTCCGTTATTATGAAAGTAAATGAAAGTGGAAAAATTCTTGCTCGGAACAATCTACTCTCCTTCAATCATTATATGTTAGATCTTACTTCATAATATCGGTGATCACGCTATACTGATCGTATTTTAACTTTATATATAATTTAACTTGTATGTTCGCGGAGTTTTTTTTTCTAAATTGTAATCACAATCAGGTGATTTCATAGAAGATACAAGTACAAGTATTACGTCAACGTTCTCTGTTGATATAACAAAATATTTTTGACTTTAAATATCTTTGAATACTTCATATAAATTTCGAATTTTTCACAATATGGTCATGCTGAAAAATTAATAGCGATTCAAGATCACTCAAAGATTGTACCAACTAAATTTGAAATAACGTTCGCTTAGTTCGTTGTGTTGATGCTTTACGGTGCGCTATCAGTAACTTTGGCTACATACACATTAAAAGACAATTATTTAAATTCAATGTCAATCGTAATCATTTACCCAAGTTGAGTTTACTTTAATATGTAGAGGAAAATGATTTTACTGGTATATTATTCTGTAGTCCAGAAAAACAGGTTTGCTACCATTAAATTCATAAATATGCATGTCAATTTGGAGATTTTTGGTATTAGTGTTTTTTATTTGTATTTATTATGTATGTTAGTATCTACCTAAATTGGCATGTTTAGCTTCATGCATTGTAGAGTGTTCTTTTACGTTGCATATGATTGTTATTTCTCTAATATTTAGAGAGCTTTCATGATATTTATCTAATTCGTTAATTTATATGCAGCCTTATGTAAGCTACAGGTCTTTATATATTTATATGTATATAAGACGAACTAAGCATTTATATAAACATTATAAAAATTACATTCCGGTGTTACAGTAATGAAAAACAAAGATGTACTAATTGCCTGATGAATATGTAACTATTTGTGATACCATGACGCCTCAGTGTTATTCTAATAGTAAAAACTAAATGCACGTGGAGGCGTGTACGCACATAGCTCAAGGTCACGTTACAGTCACCCACATATGGGGTGATGCTGATAACTACCATACACCAAACATTAAACTAATAGAATTCCTTATTTTATATGAATTTATCAATTAATTTATTCCTAGGAATTCGGGCTACAAAAAATTGTTATTTCGAATTTTGAATTGTATTATTTAAATGAGGATAAATTGAATGAAAATACAATTATTTGCTATACAAAAAGAAATGAAAATAAGTAAATGAATAATATCGATTAGTAGAACTTGATAAGATTCGACTAGATATCTATTTTTATGTAGGTAATTCTGACATGGCAAATATTGTATACGAGTACTTATATATCACATAATAGGCATCGTGATGTAGCGAAATCTTTATACTATACTTTATATAAAAGCAGACGGGGGGAGATCAATTCATGACGCAAAACTTAATTACAACAGCGGTAGCTACGAAGGCCGTCGTCTAACGAGTCCAATTATTTAGAGGATTCCAGTTCCAAAGCAGCAATAAAATGTTAATATTTACATCAATTCTATATCATTTACGAAACGGAACGCAAAAAAATCGATTACAACAACTAGTTTTCGTCATAAAATGAGATTTATTCACGTATGATTGTATGCGGACCTTGAGCCGGCCTGTCGAGCTGAGACCTTCGTGGCAGTAACCGCGCGGAAGTCGCCAGCTATATTTTTTGTCAATTTCGAGCTCGTTGAATTTAAGCGCGCATTAGTCACTCCACAAGTAACCTTCAATGCTAACTCGCTAACGACGACTCATTGTTGACGGTGCACGGCGATACGGCCGGCGCTGCGTCTGCGCATCCACTGCAATAACAAACATTATCACAATACAACGACGTCCGCTTTGTCCCCAGCGTCTACTCCGATAGCAGGTCTACGTCTGACTTGTACGATATAAAAATAGATAAATCGAACTCGTGAGTGTTCACATTGTGTTGCGATCGGGTCGAGAGTGAAGTTTAGTGGTGCAGTGATGTGAGGATGTTAGAGAGTGGCCATGTCGAGCGTGGCGAAGAAAGATAAGCCGACCATGTCAGTGACGGCGCTTATCAACTGGGCTCGACCGGCGCCGCCGGGCCCTCAGCAGCAGCTGGCGCAGGCGGTGCCCGTCTCCTCCACGGCGCTCCTGCAGTCCCTAGGAACATCCTCGAACATTCCCAACGTCGACTGCTCTATCGACATGCAATGTAAATGTTTTAACAATACACACAAGTAATTCCATTCCACACAATCCTTTCGTACTATTAATAGGAATATTTATGATGACGTTACATCCGACCCTTAAATTATTATAACGAGATCTTAATGGTAGATAAATACATAGGGATGAGCATTCAAAGGGAACATGCCAAGTTTATTTGTTAGTCGACAGTCGACATGAAATGTAAATATGAAAACGAATAAATTGCGACTCATACAATCAATCCTAATTGAGCGTCAAATTGCATCTTATAACATCCTGTACAAATTATATTTCTCGTTAACTCTCTCAGTTAAAGGCTGTCTGTCCCCGGAGTTACCGTCGCCAATTATCATAATTCCTGTGTCTCTTACATACGACACGATTGTATTTCAATAAATGCCAAACTTAACCATAAACTCACCGAGGCCGAAGGCATACATATATTAAAATTTCATAAGATCAATAAGTATTAAAAACTTGTTATTAACACATACGCTGTGTGATTAATGACACCACTATACGGGTGTTTAAAAACATCACATCCAAGTATAATACAGCCACGGGCAAAAGTATTAGGCACCCTACAGTAAGACAAGTTTTAGGGTGTTTTAGCATAGCGAGTGTAAATAAAACTGCATTTATGATTACAATGGTTTTTTTTTAAGAAAATAATTAATATTTTGTAGGTCCACCTTTTGACTTAATAACCGCAGCCACTCTTTTTGGCATTGACTCTACCAGCCTGAAACATTCTTCTCTTGATATATTTTTCCATTCCTGCTGTAACGAGGCCAATAGAGCTTGTTTATTGCTAATCGAGTGCCTGCGGATATTTTTCTTTAAAATGGACCAAATATGCTCAATCGGGTTGAGGTCTGGTGATTGTGGTGGCCAGTCCAAAAGATCAATATGATTTTCAGCAAACCACTTCATGGTATGCGCGGACTTGTGGCAAGTGTCGTTGTCTTGCTGAAATTTCAGGCCATCGGTGTTTGTATCACCGAAAATTGGCGTTATCGACGTTGCTAGTGCTGTTTCCAGAACTTCAGTGTGTTTAACACTATTCATTCGTCCCTCACACAACACCATTTCGCCCACTCCGTCGGCAGCCATGCAGCCCCAGATCATTATTGAGCCTCCACCATGCTTAACAGTGGGAACCACACATTCTGGGTTGTATTCTTCGCCAACCCTTCGCCTAACATAAGTCACACCGGGTGTTCCAAACACCTATGCCAAACGAAAAAAACACATTTATTTTCAAAGTTATTATTTTTCTTGCAGTACGTTATTTTAAAAACATTTATGTGTTTTAATATTGTACATAAAATAAATAACAATACCTCAAAGTTAGATTCGTCTGACCACAGTATGTTGGACCAATCCTCCACTGACCAATCTCTATGTTTGAGTGCCCACTCCAACCGATTTTTCTTATTGTGTTCTGACAGCCACGGCTTCTTCCTTGCTTTACATCCTTTTAATCCAGCTTTAAGAAGTCTTCTTCTCACAGTATAAACACTCACTGAGCTGCCTTTTGCCTCAGATAATGCTGCAGCGAGCTCTAAAGCAGTTTTTTTTTCTGTTTTGTAGAGACTGTCTAATCAACAATCGATCTTCCCGTTCAGTAGTAACTTTTCTTCTGCCTGTTCTTGGTCTATTTTCATGGGTGCCAGTCTCTTTGAAGCGATTTATAGCATATTGAACTGCACATCGCGAGCACTTCAGTTCTCGGGCTATTTTAACCTGAGACATGCCTTGTTCATGTAAAATCTTAATTCTTAGACGCTGTTCAGCACTAAGTTCAGATTTTTTCGGCATGATTAACACGTTAAATGTTAGTCTTTAGAATTGTGATAGGAATAGTTGCGTAGAAGACGTGTATGTTCACTGCAAGCACTGATAACACACTATAACCCGAAACGCAAAAAAAGCAAATTCGAAGAAATACCGCTTAGGAGCACACCTGGATGTCATAAATATTTTCTTTTATCTTAATATGGTTAAAAATTGCCGCTAATACAATAGCTAAACCATAAAACACACACTTGACCGCAATATAATGAGATAGTGACTAACAATAGGGGTGCCTAATACTTTTGCACGCAGCTGTATATTATAACTTCATCATTACCAAATCCCGCTTAACTTTGAGATCTGGTCCGATCTATTTATTTATAAAAGATTGTTTAAATTTAATTTAATATGAAAGGAGTCATTATTTGAATGATAAAAGCCCAATAAATGTAAATAGTCTCGGTTTAAGCTGTTTGTAAAGCTATGTACAATATTATATTTACTTTTAATAAATAATACATAATGTATCTTCTAAAATGATAGCTATTATTGTTATTATAATATAATTCTATATTTTTAAATGTATAAACAGATCTATCATATCGTTAAATATTTACGTATATAGCCCGTATATCTTTTTTACTATTTCTTTGATCAAACTCCGGTCCCAAGTATCCTCAGACCCTCATAAGTACCCTTTGGATGTGGGAATAATGTTAAAATATCGCAATAACGTTAAGTATATCAAATTACGTTATTACTTTCCACATAATAAATACACTTTTAGCTTTCGAAGAAAAAAATAAATAGGGAAGATGACTGATGAGCTTTGGAAAGGATTGAGAGAAATTAAGGTTGTATCGAAGTTTATTTAAAGATTCGTTTTCATGAATGAAATAAGCAATTATTATTTATTTACACTAATAGTATTTTTTGCTAATATTTTAATTGTTAAATTGAAATAATTTTTACTATATGTTTTATTTTAATTATTATTGTTTCATAATGCAAGGTGAGCGAAACCGAATGTATCAGCTAGTGTTACCAATTCTACAGTAACATAACTTGTATACGGTATTCTTATGTCAAAACAAAATAGCAATAGTTTTGAAGAAGTATAAATTAATATAAGAAAGTTTTATTAAGTTTCTTTGTATAACGTACAACAAAGGAATATTATGAAGTTCAGTCCGCATACCTACTTCATTACATTCAAGGCAATAAATATTGGAATTTCCATAACACAATTTGTTACTTTTCATCTCATGACGAATTGCGCAGTACGTTGTTGAATAGAGAAGACAAAAAATATGTGTTTTTTTTTTAGTTCCTATTAAATTTTAAATCACGATGTGCAGGGATTTATCGATCGGTCTGTGATGGCGTTCAATTTATACTACGTAACTCTTTGTTTTGTGTTTTTTCGAGTTTTATGTACAATATTACCTCTTATAAATGATAACTGTTTGCCATTGTGTGGGGTTTTTTTATTAGGTTAAAAATATCTCAAAGATATTTTTATTTATTCAACGTAACAGCCTTTTAAGAAAAAAATGTATTATTAATTTTTATTACTATTAATATCTTCACCCTTCACTCTTAGTTATATTTAGATTAAAAATTTATATCTATTTAAATTTTAGACTCAAGTCCATAGTCTAAGTACTTTTTTAATCCAATTTGTTGAATAAGGGTACAAAAATATTACGAATTTTATTTCTATTTTCGATTTAATCTTCTATATATATAAAAATGGATTGCTGTTCCTTAGTCTCGCTAAAATTCGAGAACAGCTGAACGGATTTATCTTATCTTAGTCTTTAAATGTTCGTGGAGGTTCAGGGAAGGTATGAAAGCTGAAAAAAATTGATTCATTACTGGGAAAACCATAAAAACAGCCCTTTTCTATTTTCCATACAAACGTTTTTTTGACATTAGATTTGACAACTAACTAATATGTCAATCATTCTGTCGCACTTCAAAACACGGAGATTTAATGCTTACAGGTAAACTCCAAAAATATAAATAAAAAAACGTAATAGATATTTCTTGATTATAGGGCGATACGAAGTTCGCCAGGTTTTCTAGTTAATAATAATAATTAATATAATGTTGTATATTTTTAATGGTAATAGACAATTAAGAAAATGTTTTATGTTAAATTAATTCGGATTTATATCTTGTTACTTGATAGGAGCAATTATTTTTATACCCTCAAAATTTTATTCAAAATCAAATTTTAATTGGATGACGCAACAAAATGTTTGTATATACATATAGATTTTATATAAACATAATTTTTAAATAAAATTGGAGTGTATGACTGTCTTATCATAATAATTCTGAATTTCTTTGTCGGTTTGTCTGTTCCTTCTAATGTCTGTCTACAACGTCTGAAAGGATAAACTCATATACAAGACTCATATACTCTTAAACAATAGGTCACCATTTTAGATGTAGATTTTCACCTGGCAGTAGAATGATGATCTCACAAGGAGCTTTTTCTGATGCAATAGTTCATTCAAAAGTATTTCATAGAAGTTTAAAATACTAACAAATAATCTTATATTTTGTTACATTTATATTATTGTTAGCACGTTACGATTACTTTTTAGCAATTCTCAGAAGTAAACATCTAACATTTCTTTATTATGATTAAATTAAGCTCGCTTTTCTGAAAACTCTAATTTAGATGTTATTTTTAGAAATGATTCATATTTATTTTTAACACTTGGTTAAGAAAAATCTCTTTTATACATATATAGGCTTTTGGAAATCTAATATTTTAATTAATTTTTAAATAATACAATGTATGTCTGTTTATTGTATATTTTATATATTTCTTTTAAGTTTTATTTGACTCCGCCACCGAGAGCGGGTAGGTAATTTATTTTGGGCCGCTCCTTAAGGCAATGTTGAAGTCAGCTTTTGTCGTGTGTATCTCAGTCGTGTTTTTCGTTTGGCAATTGTAATTTATAATGCGGAATACTAAGGGACTATTATCATAAACGGTTTGTCTGTTTATTCTGTATAATTTGGTAGCCTCGTCGCATAAATGATGAACGGCCGAAGAGAATATGTCTTTTATTATAATTTTTATAATACTAAATAAAAGATAAAAGAAATAAATTGCTATGTATGTAAATGTACTTTTTAAACTCGTTAGTATTTTGCTAGAAAATGTTTTTAACAGCAGAACAGTATGAAATAATCTACAGAAAGAAAATAATTCTATATGATATGTGTATATAGAGGGTGTTTATTTTTTTACTCGCCACAAAGTCGTAACTGTAAAGGACCGGTTCTCTCGGGTTTTTCTGAATCACCCAACACCATTTCTATCTATTGTCCATATCTCTTTACAAAGTACTCTATCCTTGTGAATCATGAATGTTATGATATGATTAATCATCAGTTTACATGATTACCTGGGTGTGGATGTCCTAATGTACTTAGGTGATATTGTTTACCTACAAAATAGAGACAATAGTAACGAAACCTTTTAACCACAACTTAAAGTTTTGACTCATTTTCCTACTCTCTACAACCAAAGCTGTATATGTAATATGGTATTGAATACAAAGAGATCAATCGAAATGTGTTGACAAATAGGGATTTAGCAGGAATAAATACGAATGTATAATGCGTAATATTTTGGTAAATGTTTTCCTATTCTATCAAAACAAAGTACATTTGTAATGTTATGTAGAGATTTCTGTTTAAGTTCATACAAAACATTTTTTGTCGATAACACGTTGTTTTTTTGGTGTATTTATTGAAATATTTTGTTTCAGGGCTGAACATAGAATCGGGGTTCATGTCCCCCATGTCTCCACCAGAGATGAAGCCGGACACAGCGATGCTGGACGGCATGAGGGAGGACGCCACCTCACCCTCAGCCATGAGGAACTACCCCCCGAATCATCCGCTCAGCGGATCCAAACACCTCTGTTCCATATGCGGAGACAGAGCATCGGGGAAACATTACGGAGTTTATAGGTAATTTATGCTAAATATGTAACTGCTAAGCATGTAATAAGTAAAAACCTTCGATATTTTTTTCTGATTATTTTATTTATGAAAAATCGTCACTAAGTGAATGAATATAAGTATTAAGAATATAGGAAACTTAATCAAAATTAAAATTCTAACCACGGCTTCTAGTTGTATAATAATAAGGAATTGTATGTTCCCCAAAATATTTTATAAAAACAAACCGACTAAAAACAGGAATATATTTAGTTTGAAATTTGTTTTCACATAAAGAATACAGCGACAAAATTTACATAGGACCATCTAGGGACGCGAAACTTTTGGAATGCAAAAGAACGATTGGAGTCGTTTAAGATTTACCGCTGATAAAAAATAACTTATATAACAATATATATATGTATAGATAACACGTTAAACGAAATACCAAGAGAATATTTTTTGTAGGAAAATAAGCCAAATACTACACGAAGAGAATACCAATGATTTAGTTGGTGTCCCATTATTAAACATTTTTTCATAATATGAAATTTTGGTGTGTTTGTTCGCTGAATTTCTTTAAAGAAACAAATGTATCAATTTTACTTGAAGCTTCATTTCCTATCGGTCCTAGGATGTTGACTCAAATTACTATGTAATAAGAAATTTCGGGTATACCTAATATTTACTATGTGTAAGAAAAATATTAGAAATTAGTTAGCTTTTACCCAGTTTATTAACAGATATGCTTTAAAGGTAGTTATTAAGTTTACTTTTGAAACAATATGTTTGTGAATTTGTGGTTTATTTTAATTTTTATAACAAATAGTAATGCGATGTTTAGCAGTAACAATTTAACAAAGCAAGTTTGATGTCTGAATGATGTATGTTATATATAGTTGTGTTGGATCACGTCTAGACTTCTAGACACTTCGTACAAATATAATGTAGGAGTATCTACATAACGTAGACAGTTCGGTATGAAGCGGGTACGTTGCAATCTGCTCTTCAAAAGAACAATTTTATCTCACAAAATTCAATATTTCTATGTGTAAAACGCTTCAAAGAGTTTAGTACCGCTGCCAGAGCGTGGGTGTTGCTCTGACTACATACACTATTCCACCTTTCTACAATCTGATACATTATTGAAACAATTTACAATTCTATCGATCGCCGTCCGACTGTAATTTCATGCAAGAGACATTTTATTTTCACCTTGAGAATACTTTAGTATAAAAATCATTCAGACGCGGGCAGGTAAATGGATCACGGGTGTTTTAAATTGATTTATCAATGATTTTGTTAACATAATTTCGATTTCACATGTCACAATAACATGAGTGATGAGACACAGTCATCTGTAACTTGTTCTACTCATATTTTTTATAATCGATTCATATTATAGATGCCATGTTAAGAAAAATGTAAAATGAAGCTGTTAACATTTTATGTCGATCGTATTTCGCATTCCTTTGAGAAGTCTCGTGAGCCGTTCATAGGTCGATCCGTCCTTATATGTAACGTGTATATATATTTTGTGTACATTAAATATGTGGGCCACAACTGGTTTCAGTGTTTCATCCTTTTGTTTTCTTTTCTTGTTTTATCTTTTTTTAGATTTGAAAATAACCGAGTCACCGTCGATTTAAAAATATGATATAATTTCCGGACAAGATATCGTTTCGCGCGAAGTCGACATCGATTTTAGGGCACAGCTGTTTTTCGATGTTAAGTGAAAGTGGTGTATTTCTTTAAATATCACATGAGTTATGTAAACGATTCATATCCATGAACTATATGTATAGATCGATCAAGAATTAATTTTAATGCGGGTTCCAGACAAAGAAAATTGATTTAGTCTGGTATTTTTTTATACGAAATCAGCAAATTTGTGAACAATAGACCGCTTTATTTAGACGTATCTTTTCCATGACATCAAATATGCATTTTATCGTTCAGATAAAATTGTTTTTCTTCATTCCATACAAGGTTTTATCAAAGCGTACTGATAATACGAAAATCTAGAATATATTTGATAGGAATAATTTTGTTTACAATTTATTTCATAATCATTACGGATGTTGGACAATGTATTGTTTGATGTTTCTTGTAGGACATTGGATGTAGAATGTTTTTACAATGATCGAGCATGAGTGTGCCTTAAGGATGCTGCGTGTCATGTTGCGTTATTAATGAGTCTTGACTTGCACAATGAATTGCCCAAGTACACTTTCTTGCGATCAGAGACTCATTTGCTCTTGATTACCCTGGATGCGGGGGATAATAAGCAGTCGGGATTGCTTAACTGCTGAAATCGATTCTATTTTACTTCGCCATTAATATTCCTGTACAGATTATTGTCTGTAATGACGTATGTCGCTTGTATTTATAATGCAATGTATGATCGAAGATAAAATCGCCGCGTTTAATGCCCATCTACATATATTTGAAACATTTTTACAATGATTAATAAGAATACTTTATACAATACTTATTATAGGTATTTCTATATTTAAGAGACCATGTAAACGGAATCCATATATGTATGTGTGTGTGTATAAAATTCATTAAAACATTATTACAGTTGCGAAGGCTGTAAAGGATTCTTCAAGAGGACCGTCCGTAAAGATTTGACGTACGCGTGTCGCGAGGAGAGGAATTGTATTATAGACAAGCGTCAGAGGAACAGGTGCCAGTACTGCCGCTATCAGAAATGTCTGGCGTGCGGCATGAAGAGGGAGGCTGTGCAGGAGGAGAGGCAGAGGGCTGCGAGGGGCGCAGAGGACGTACATCCGAGCAGCTCAGTACAGGTAATATACATGATGTGACGATATTTGATTAGGATTCATCTCCGATTTCAGGGTTGGCACAAACTCACTTTCTGCCCTATAACTTGTGTATTTGATTTACATTTTTTGTCAACCCTGGCTAAAGGTGTGCTATAACCCTCAATTGTTCTTCTTTGTAACCAATAATGTATTAGTAAATTTTTCGTTTATGTTATACGATATGACCAATTTTATTCTTATACAAATGAGATAAGATTACAATATTTGTATTAATTAAAAACATTTTATACCATAATTCATTAAAAAATTTAATAATCTTTGATCAAAAAACATGATAATAAATCACAATTAAATATTCCATCGCCTTGGAATAATCAAGTTTTTAATATATTTAATAAATGTCTTCAATAGTTTTACACTCGCTAGTAACAGTGATCCAATCATAATAATATTTAACAAGCCACAGAGTTCTGTAATCATAATTTTATTATTCGTCGTAAAACATAATGACTTAAAATATATATACATTAAGTTATTTACGTTGTACAAACTTTTATTTGTTTCTGTCATGGACGTTAAGTTTCATCAGTGACGCTCGTTGCATCGAAACCGCTAATTTAATTAACTTGATCTTTGGATATACTAGCTTTACAACCTGGGTTCGTTCGGACAAATTTATTTTGGTTATTACTTAATATTATTCGATGAAATTTTGTTTAAGATTTCTTCTTTTAGATGAATTAATAAAATCTTCATTATCTTTTACTTGTTAAATGGTGTGTTAAATAAAATTCTCTTTTAATTAAATCGAATGTCTGTTCAGACGGTGTCCGCTACACGTTGTTTATAGCATTGCCTATCAATTTAATTCGGGTTGTATAGTTGTTTGCAGCCAATGCCCCTTTAACCTCTGATATAATGTACGTCGATCGGTTTCTTACTTTATCCATGCATATATTAATCTGTATAGCTAGACGATATATTATGTATGTACATATATATGGAGTACGTAATTATATTGAACGAATTGATGAAGCTTCGATCTTATTTTCGATATATAGCGTTTTATCTGTATGTGTACAAAATCTGTAAGTGTACACAATTTTGGCAAGTTTACTTAAATCCATACATATGTATTATGTATAAAGATGTTTTTGTGATACGGTTTCGATCAAAACACCATTTGTTGGAGCAGCTGCTATTTCCTGTATGTTTTGTGCGCGGTCACGATAGTGTATCAGATTTCCTAAATCCTCGGAATTTCTAACGTCCCTAAAAATTTTAAAATTTGATACTATATAAAATATCAGTTGCACTTTGCTACTTGGATTTTCAACTTCATTGCTATATTGATAACATTCGATGGAAAATTAAAATCGATTTATTACATTTATAAAATCGATAATCGATATAACTTCGTTGTGTATATGTCAGGGTCGTATTAAAGTCATTAAACAGTAGGTTCTATGTAATATATGTTTGCTAGGTTGCTAGTAACAGAACAACATCGCGTCGGGGCGAGAATCAATAAAGCCGCCACAATTATAACAGCTATATATAATACTATGTTAATAATTCTATTGTCGGATCGTGTGTGGGCGGGAAATTGCCACGACCATTGGTTAGAAGGTTGTTTATGTTTTTTATTTATGCCATTATGGTCTTTATATATAACAAAAATTGAAGCCATATTGTCGTGCATTCATTCCTGTAACTTCAAAACCAAAGGGGTGCAATAATAAGTTTATTAGAGCATTAATAACCGGTTTTGGTTATGAACATAACAAAAAACTGAGTTATGTGTTATTTGAAACATAATCTTATTTTATTTGTAGTCCATTAAAAGTATGGTATATAAAAGAATTCTAAAATAAATCATTAAAAACAAGTGTCTTGAATGTGGGCATAGAAATGTATAAATTTTATTTCTTGTACTATCAATAAAATAATTTTAAAAATTTTTGTTTAACTACCATAATAATATTGAGTTTATTTCTCGTCTAATAAAAATTACATATTTTTTGTACAAAACCTAAAAAATTACAAACAGTAAATCAGACAGAGCCGAATGTACCACCTAGTTAATAAATCGAGTTATTTTATTAAACATAGTGTAGTGTATAAATCGAATAAAATATTATTCATTGGTTGGTGATATAAGTGTAGGTGAAGTTACATTTATAAACGAGCTCATTGGTCAGAGGGTTATGTATGGAGGTCCTTGTGGACCGTCCTTCATTCAAGGATAGATCGCCTCGTATCAGTTATGCATGTATAATATGGCCGTGATGAATATATTTTTGTACTCTGTATTCCGTAACATAAATACTTTATACCTGTAAGGTCATTTCACGAATGTTTTATAAGGACTTAAATTTTTTCCATCCTATTAAAAAAATCCTCATATACGTACAGGAATATGTATGCAATTTATATTTTATTTATAATAACGTAATCTCAGACGTCGTAATAGTTAGTTCTATAATAATCTTCATCACCCTATCAGAGCCCACTGCTGAGCAAAGGCTTCTTACACGAAGAAGCTTTGAGCATTAATCACTATGCTTGTTCAATGCAGTTTAGCGATTTCAAAGTTATAATTTGAAATTCAGTCCAGATTTCCGCAGGATGTTTCCCTTCACCGTCTATCAGTGGTATCTAAATAGTCAAAAGTGCACATAACTCGGAAAAATCACATTAGTACTTACCATATTCGAACCCGCGCTCTCATGCATGAGAGGCGGTCTTTTAACCACTAGGCCACCACGACATATGTAGTTAATAGTTATTATTTATCTATTACTAGGAGCTGTCAATCGAGCGTCTACTTGAGATGGAGTCTCTGGTAGCGGACCCTAATGAGGAGTTCCAGTTCCTCCGCGTGGGTCCCGACAGTAACGTGCCACCGAGATATAGGGCTCCCGTGTCCAGCCTCTGTCAGATTGGTAAATATTCCTTACTAGCTGCGCCCCGCGGTGTGACTCGCGGATTTCCGGGATATAAAGCAGCCTATGTGTTATTCCTGGACGTCAGCTTCCTTTATAATTTTTTTTATCAAAATCGGTTCAGACGTTTGAGCGTGAAGCAGTAACAAACATACACACACGCTCACAAACTTTCGCAAATTATTATATTAGTAGGATACTTATAACACATACGTATTATGTTTGTATAGCTAACATACATTTATTATACGTCTTTATTACTCTATATACGTAAATATGTGACTTTAAATGTAATTCAGTCTTACTGCAACAATATGTCTTTGATTAAATCTAGAAATATTTTGTAAAATGATTGAAAAGAAACAGAATCTGTGCATATATACGGTCGAAGATTTCAACACTTTCGCTATACCCATTTATTTTATTAATGAAGATCTACTGTATAGTTAAGTAGTATTTGTGTTGCCTGCCTGTAAAGATTTTTAAGTCTATAGCTAGTTTTGAGCATAAAACATATAAATTTTGCCATTTGCAGCATTCATTCCATTTTAACTTATATACCGAACAATTTTGTCCTTCTAAAGCATAAGAATGCGTAATAAAACCTCTCTAAAATAAAATTATCTTTTCTTAAAGCTTAAAAGCTGCTGCAATAAAAATATGACAACATCCAAAAAATATGCGCGGAGTAGTTGATGTATTGATGACGTCATAAGATGTCTTTGTTACATTGTTATGAAGGCACTGGACCTATACACTATATTGTGAACAACACACTGACTAATGAAATAGTTTTTAATATCGAACCATTTTATTATAAACTTTTTCTTTATAAAAAAAAAAATACAAAATATTCCTTGCCGCCATACACTTTATTATCAAATTTAGTAGGTAATTAATGTTCGTGCAAGTTAGTAATATATTTGTAGAATTATAAAGAATTCAATAATATTATTTACTTATGTTGAGAGAAAAACATGGGAAATTTAACATAACAGGTTATAAAGTTATCGATGTAGCGACAAAACACACTTTATTTAAGAAAGATAAAAATAAAATAACACTTGCCAATTTAGTGATGGCCGAATAGACGAGAATGTGAAAAAAATATGCATTTCATTATAACTGATATATAAAATAAAATTCAATTGGAAATAATATGAGAGGTAACGTCTCTGCATTCCATGGATTCACCGTACGGGTGTCGTATCCATCGTTGCAGGGAGAGGAGCTTCAACAGTGACTGGGACTTGCGACCCAGGTGTAGTTTAAGGGGCCCCTATCTAACTAGAATTAAACATACACCTCCACCGTCCAAGCTCCTCTCTCTGCATACCAAAATTTGATACTTATATACATACTACCTGCGCCCCGCGGTGTTACCCGTGGATTTCCAGGATGTAAGGTAGCCTATGTGTTATTCCTGGACGTCAGCTTCCTGTGTACAAAATTTTATCAAAATCGGTTTAGCCGTTTGAGCGTGAAGAAGTAACAAACATATACACACACTCACAAACTTTCGCAATTATAATATTAGTAGGATTGTTTGAGAAGATTGTAAAATAAAATATGGCTTAATAAATATAAGTAACTGTCATGTGCTGTTTACATACAATATTTATAAGTATAACTTGCACCAATGAACTACAAGGCTATTTATTATTAACGACTCTGTTAAAGATTTATTTTAATATATAACATAAGTCTGGTAATTATTGTAACCGTTCTTATTGAGGGTATCATAAATATCAATTAGTAATCTCTAAAACGGCTGGACCGATTTTGACTAGAATTGCACTTGTTAGTAGGTTACTTCATAAGGAGTAATAATATTATTTTTTCATCTAGAGAGCATTGTCATAAAGTAGTCCCATTGTCACTAAGTATCTGATAAAGGGGTTCTCCAGAAATAAAATGAAACATAAAGATAATCTCATCTCAAAAAGGGCCAAAGCCACCAACAATAGATGGTTTTTATAATAAACTAGCTGCGCCACGCAGTGTTACCTGAAGATTTCCGGTATGTAAAGTAGCCTATGTGTTATTCCTGGACGTCAGGTTCCTGTACACAAAATTTTATCAAAATCGGTTCAGCCGTTTGAGCGTGAAGAAGTAACAAACATACACACACACTCACAAATTTTCGCAATGATAATATTAGAAGAATATAGAACGAATTAAAAATAACATGTTACTAGCTACATCGTTTAATATGACAATATCTGTATATTAATTATCATATTTAAATGTTCCAGGTAATAAACAGATCGCCGCGTTAGTGGTGTGGGCTCGTGACATACCTCACTTCAGTCAACTGGAGCTCGAAGACCAGGTCATACTGATCAAGGCCTCCTGGAACGAGCTCATGCTGTTCGCTATCGCTTGGAGGAGTATGGAGGTATCATACATACATCTTCTTCTTCTACCTGGCAATTTCCCAGCTAAAGCCAGGATCTGCCTTACATGTTGTGAATAGCTTTGGCTATTTATTTATTTATCACACATACATACATACAGACAGAAAATGTATAACGGATTATATAAATGTACCTATTGTTTAATGAAAATAAATATTTATGAATAAGTTTTGCTATTTTGAAGTAAGACTAAGACATGTGAATTGATTTTTTAAATGTCCAAATAGGTGGACGAATTTTAATGCAACTTCCAATAGATGATGAATAGATTATGTATTATTATTTTGACTAATTTATGTACAGACTTACTAAGAGACAAAAATAAATTAGGTCACAGGGCATCATTGCTTAATAATTTTTACATTGAATAAAAAAAATCTATATATTTACTTTGTTTTGGAATATACTAGGTCCTTTTTTATTTTATATAAATGTTGTTTCAAATAAGGGTTATTACTCAATCATTTAATACATTCTTTATTTACACTTCACTAGACTTCACTTCACTATACTATTATGAATAGACCTTCACAAAAAACGTACATATAAAAGCTTAATAATATAACAGATTATAACAAGAAGTAAGCTGGTTATTGAATATTGAAATATTGATGTTGTATAAAGAGTCAAGAAGAAATATAGATGTAGAATTGATAGAAATGAAAGTTAAAGATTATGTTACAGCTAATAGTTTAATGAGATTTTGATAAGTAAATATAATCGATACAAATTATACACATTACTAATAACATGAACTAATTAATTTCCAGTACTTGGAAGATGAGAGAGAGAATCTGGATGGTACTCGGACAGCACCACTGCCACAACTGATGTGTCTCATGCCAGGTCAGTGGCATGTATTATAAACATTCATAATAGTATAGATATAATTAGAATTACCAAAATTTGAGTTGTAGTAACAACTATTTCGCTTTTATCTAAGACATTATACATGTTGTTACATATTTAAAAACATATAAATTCCAACTACCTACAAATGATTCCTAAATATACCTTTATATATATATAATTCTTCTGTGAGTGTGTATGTCACTGAACTTCTCTCAAACGACAGGACCGATTTTGATGAAATTTTTTGTGTGTAATCAAAGGGATCTGGGAATGGTGTAGATTCACAATTTTGTCCGCTGGACAATGTTTTTTTAATTAATTTTTAATTTATTAGTAGTTATAGATACAAACGTTTTTTTTGCCATTAGATTTGACAACTAACTAATCTGTCAGTCATTCTGTCGCACTTCAAAACACGGATTTTTATGGCTTTAATAGGTAAACTTCAAAAATATAAATAAAAAAACGTAACAGATATTTCTTGATTATTATAGGGCGATACGAAGTTCGCCGGGACTTCTAGTATGTTTATAAATTATTATATATCTGTTTCCAGGGATGACTCTCCATCGTAACTCGGCGCTGCAGGCCGGCGTCGGTCAGATCTTCGACCGCGTGCTGTCTGAACTATCACTGAAGATGAGGGCGCTGAGGATGGACCAGGCCGAGTACGTCGCGCTCAAGGCCATCGTGCTGCTCAACCCAGGTACGACACACGAACACACACACACATACAAGCACACACGAGAATAATAGATACTCAGAAACACATGCACATATTAAACTATCAAAAATATACTCACCGATTTAGTAGAAAGTTGCAAAACTAATATTAGTTGCTTAATAATTCTTTTAAATATTAAATGTTTATTTTAAACACATAAAAAAAATCACCCATGAAAAGTATGTTGAAGCTGTAATAATCCCTACTAATATTATAAATGCGAAAGTAACTCTGTCTGTCCGTCTGTTACGCTTTCACGCCTAAACCACTGAACTGATTTTAATGAAATTTGGTACAGATATAGAGTTGACCTTGAGAGAGAACATAGGATAGTTTTTATACCAAACTTTTGAAAGGTTCTGTTTGAAACGCGATATAACCGAAATCCACGCGGGCGGAAAGTTTGTCAAAAATATACACACAGATTTAACAGAAAGTTACAAAAACCAAAATTACTTGCTTATTATTTATTAGCTAACTCGTTTAAATATATAATGAATATTTTATCAACATATAAAAAATCACCCATGAAGTGTTAAAGCTGTAGTAATTAATAATATTGTTGATATTTCCGTTTCAGATATAAAAGGCCTCAAAAACAGACAGGACGTCGACGTTCTACGAGAGAAGGTATGAGCTTATATTTTTTGATTACAATAAATGAGAGTACCGCTTACCACGAATTATAGTAATTAGGCGGTCGTTTTGAAGCAAAAATTACCTTTGACGGTTGAGATTTCGCAGAAAGCGAGTGCGTCTGATTAAGCTGATTTATTGGTTTAACCTTAATGTGTTATTGCTCGTTATAATGCCCTTGACGTGCCGCGAACAGCGGGGATTGTCATCAACTGTATTAAATGTACATAATATGACGTTTATGTACGAACAAACATTATCGGACACGGTTAATTATACATAATATGTAGTTATAGTACATATAAGTAGATGACTATGTCATCTTCAGTTGCAATTATTCATTCATCACGTCTTGTTTATGTAATAAATATATTCAGTAAATAAATGAAAGTTTTATGAAAAAAATTATAAACTGTAATTTAGAACAGTATTTTGTTCAATCACACTTTAAATTTGACACGTTTGTGAACTGAAAAAGAGAGGAGTGAAATAAAAATATCTGTTTTATATAGGATTAGTATATAAGAAAATGTAATGTTTTATAGTATACATACACACCTGTATATTGTATATTAGACTTGCTGGTAATTAAAGTAATGCAAACAGTCGCCTCTTTCGAAGAAAGTTTTACTAAATAATTATATATAGGCGATTGAATCTACTATATGTAGTATACCCATAGATATATATCGTTTTATGAAAATGACTATTATTTAATACTATATGTTATATTTCCAGATGTTCTCCTGTCTGGATGAGTACTGTCGCCGCGCTCACAGTTCCGAGGAGGGTCGGTTCGCGTCCCTATTGCTGCGGCTGCCGGCTCTCCGCTCCATCTCCCTCAAGAGCTTCGAGCATCTGTTCTTCTTCCACCTGATAGCTGAGGGCACCATCGGCACCTACATCAGGGACGCGCTCCGCAGCCACGCGCCCACCATAGACACAAACTCCATTATGTAGACAACACCCTTTATATAGAACATACTAAACAAGTAAACACCCTGTATCACACACCGTCCGTTGTCGTTCAGACGGACGTTATATTTTAATATTAATATTATAATGTACATTCGTGACCTGAAGTGATAATCGCTTAGGAGATGATGTCGAGTCGACACAGTGATGTGTGTGGTAGGCGAGTTAGTTAGTACCAGTGAGTACGTTACGGTTTATTTTTATATGAATGTGGAGGTGATGCTCAGTACCTTCCGTGAGGCGATGTCGGAAACCAAAGGTAGCTGTTACAAGGCGTGCGAGCTGGCGCGACCCGCGGCCTCTGTTTTTGTCTAAATTCCATCCAGTTGTAAATGTTAATCACGTATATTTTTCTAATCGTAATAGTTTGCACGTTCGTCATTCCATCTATCTATCGTGGAAGGCCCTTCGATGTTCATGATTAGGAAACTATATTAAGTACAATATTTGTATGATTAAATTTTTTGTTTTTAATCTTATGAATTAGTTTTAGTTCCAGTAGACAGTTAAACATGTTCATTTACAATAATATAAAATACATCATGACTTACATTGAACTAGCTTTCTGTATTTGTATTGACTTTGTTGTGTTGATTTTTATTAATCTTTATTCTTTTGATATAAGAATAAAAATCAATGTTAAACGAACTATTTAAAAACACGATAACTTTTAATTGAAATACTTTTAGTATATTAACTCTTGTTTATTATTGTATTTATAATATATTTTCTTTGTAAGCATTTCCTTATATTTCATAGTGAATGCACCTCGACAGTTACAAACGTGCACATCGTAGTTAGTCGTGTTTGTCTACACGAGACGTTAAGTAATGTAAATGGGGCCGCCTTTCTATTATAAAGTAATTATAAATGTTAATATTCGCGAGTTGTCATCCTTAGGTTCTCTTAATCTGTTAGGAGTTGTAGTGTAAAGTATTTTTAGGTAATATTAATGTTCTACCAAATCCTATTACTAAATTTATTAAGTAAATCGCAAGTGCCCTGTTATTAAAAACGCCGGTGTCCAAAACATCATTGTTGATTTAAAATGTATAAAGAATCGATACATTATTATTTGTAAAATGAGAATATCTTTAATATTATCGGTGCTTTTTAAATGAGTCTATACAGCATATACAATATGCATGGCTAATAAAACGACGTTAATAACATATTATCATAATTATTATATGTAAATATCACAACATATACGACTTGTATTAAAAATTAATGAAGTAGTAGTTTGAATTATCTTTGTTTTATAAATAAGATATGAAACATGTTATGGCCTATTAGGAGTGAAAATATCAAACTTAATTAGTGCCACAATCATTTTTGCTACTTTTTGTGATCATCAAAATTCAATTAAATGAAAGTGATTTAAATATTTAAGGTAACCGTTATATTCTTAAAGGAATCCATGTGCGAGAACATAATGTATGTATTCAGATTGTATTGGTGAGCTCAAATCATGAAAAGCTCATAAATTATTGGTATTAGATTATTATTGATGTTTCAAAATAAATATTCATATGAAATAGAACCTCCTCTGTATTGTGTTATTTTAGTGGATGGTACTGTTAAGAAATGTTGAATTGGTGTTTCTGAGAAAAGTTCTTATTATATATGGAGATGTTGCAGCGGTTGTGAGATGATTTATAATAATGTTCACTAAATATCTGATTATATTTAAGTTATATTTTTTGTATAGACATAGTTCTAAGATTAATGGTGATTAAAATAATATCATCAAAAATATTTCGACTTTTATTTCCAGTAAATAAAAAAAGAACAAATAAGTGTATTACAACATTGATAAAATTACATAATATACCGTAGAATATACCGTTTTCATTAAGGCACAGCCAAGCAACTTTGAAATAATATACTGTATATATAGCGCTATAACATTCCATTCATTGTACATTGAACAAAAGTGTAAAAATATACTTGTTAAAACTTAATATCAAATGCAATATAATACTAGAGTACACAATATAGACTTAGTCTCTAGTTGTTAATGTAAGACGCTTCCATGGATTCGTATGCGTCTAGAGGAATATTTATCCTGAAACAAAGATATAGTTTTATAAGAGGGAATTTAAGCATGTTATTAATACTTAGCATAATACTAACTTCTGGAAAGCTGCCTGCATGTCGGCTACTTTGGCGGGGTGACATACAAGGGCGAGGGCAGAGTTCTCAGGATTGAAAAGTCCCGGCAGCCAGCGAGCAGCAGCCGCCGCCGCCTCTTCCTGGGACACCGAGGATAACGAACACACCAGCTTCCTGAACATTATAATGTATATTAATAAATTTACACATAACACAGATAATAAGTATTACTGAATGTATTACTTTGTTTTTAATTTAACAGTGCTGTAAATACCTGTAGTGGTGTATCACACTGCACTGGTCTGTGTACTGTTATTACATAAGTGTTATTGTGAATATGCCGATGGTGTTTCAAATAAATAAAATAAAAAATAAATACAGATCAGGCCACACTGTTTACGTTTTTACTGATAAGTTTTTTTAATTTCCAATAAGTTGGCAAACAAGCCATCTATAATTATTATGCATCAGCCATACTATTCAGAAAATTTATTGTAAAATTAATTTGCAACAAATTTGATATATTACTATATTTATGAACTAAAAAAAAGAACATAACATTAACATGCTTTGGTTAAATTATTAATATAAAAAGCTATAAGTGATTTTGGTTAATATAATAATCTCAAAAATTAATATAAAGTACATATTTATTTAAATATTCTTAACTCTAAGTTCGTCGTATAAGGTATATAATCCTTATATTATGCTCACCTGTTGAAATCATCACCGACTTGTCTCATGTAGTTGAGGAGCGACTGCTTCACGACGTCAGCGGGACACTTCTCCGCCTCCACCGTCTCGAAAACCATCGCACTCTTAGCTGACGCGAACAAGTCCTCATCAAATTTACCATCAGACAAATACTCTTCCTGGATTAAACACGGTAAAAGAGTGCTTATATATCGAAAATTCATTAAATAATGATTATTGCAAATATAACAAATTACACCATGTTCAAAGCTTACAACAATAGATTTGGCCTTCGTGTAAGCAGCGACCGCGTTAGTGGCGCGATACAATGAGAAGAATATTCTTCCTTCAGCGGACGCTTCGCACATACTGTACCCGTACGAGAGACCTCCGCCACGGATCAGACGCCACATCGGACCCTGACAAATAAAAATATATTAAGACACGTATATAATAAAACAATTAATATTTATAGTAAGAGAATAGTTTAGATATTGTGTATTATGTACATGGTCCCTAATATAGTTAAACAGTTGATAAATCAGGATAGCTTCAAATACAAGTCTGCGCACGTTTTTCTGCACAGTTGATGGGTACTATATTGTGTCCAATTTCCTGTGGACATCTTTGGAACTTCTTCATTCGTCTTTATAACTCAACAGCATTTTTGCCAATCGAATTCGAATTGTTGTCTAATTATAAATATGGACATGTCTATGACAGTGATTGTACAGAAAACGAGCAAGCCATCTGATTTCACCGCCTGAGTGAAACCTTGTGTATTAAAGAGTTTCTAATCCTACTAATATTATGATTACGAAAGTTTGTGTGTGTATGTTTGGTACTTCTTCACGCTCAAACGGCTGAACAGATTTTGATAAAATTTTGTATACAGGAAACTGACGTCCAGGAATAACACATAGGCTGCTTTACATCCCGGAAATCAACGGGTAACACCGCGGGGCGCAGCTAGTATATAATATTGATATACCTCTAGTTGTGTGAAGTAGTTAAGTGCTACAGCCAGCGGGGCGTTGTTTTTGATATCGAAGCCGACGGGTCCGGGGCTGGCCTGCGCCGCGAACGATGACTCAAGGCCTCCAACACCAACCACCGCCTTCACACGACACTCACCCACCAGCTCGCTGTCCAAGTAGCGACGAGGTCTAGAATATAGAACGGTCTTATTAAGAAGTGAATGACTTGAATTTGATTACTTTATTTATTATATTAATATGTGTTATATTGGAAGTCACTGTGTGTGTTTGATCGTCCATCGGATTGAACTGTTCATGAGATGATGCTCGAACACACATAGACACATACCTACAAAATAAAAGGGTAAATGTATTTATTTATTTAAGATTCACCAGTGGTAAATACATCAATACGTACAAGGTATACAGTTTTTATACAACTTAAAACTAAATGCATTACCTATTAAGGTGAATTCTACTTGCAAAGATAAAGTTGGAAGCTTACAAATAATTAATTGTTAGTAAATTAAGGTTAAAAATGACAAGGATTAACAATAATAGTAAAACAAAAACATACTAATCCAAACAAAATAAATTAATTGGATGACAATAATAATATTTTTTGTGAAACTTGTTTGATGAGTCTCCAAAAGGGTCTATGTAGTTATATTATATAGGATATTGTATATAGGATATTAATCTAAAATATAAGATGGTGATATAATCTTGGATTAAGAATGACGTACTAAATGTAATCATGAGGTGCCCTCCACGCAGAACTGGTGTCCACGTTTTGAGTAAAATGTTTTTGCAGATATGCTTCAAAATTGAGTTGTAAGATTTCACTCCAGCAATTGAAATAAATACGTACACTGCAAGTTAGATAAAAGCCTATAATATATTGTAAAATAACTTACTCCGCCGGTACAATTTCATTTTCCCTAGCAAATCTCTTCCATGGTGCAGCGCTCAGCTTGTATCTATCAAAGTCACATGCCAGGTGTAGCCAGGCGTTCTCTGTGATGTATTTGAACGTCTTTTTAGCGTCACTAATGGCGGCGTCTGCCGAGTCCCCGCCCGCGTTCAGCTGCTCCATGAGTTCTTTCAGGAACTTCTGTTGTCTTAACACCGTGCACCAGTGGACATTACTGTCTTTACTGTATAAAGAATCTCTCAGTAAATCGTGAACCATCTTGTGACCGTTTCTTCTCGTCTGTAATGAAATATAATAAGAATGAAAATTAGTTACTAAAGAAATGAATATTGTGGGCATTTAATTAATGTATTACCTGTGAAACTTCATTAATCAGTCTCTGGGCGAACACTAATAATCTCTCCTTAGTAATTTCAGCACAGTACAAGACTTCATAGAGATGGTTTACAACTTCTTCGTAATCTGCCGGTTCACACTACAAATAAAGAATATATAATAAATCACTTCCTTAGGCGCGGGTATAAGCGAGGATATTAAACACGACCTACCCTAACGTCAATATTGATAAAGTTTCCGAACTGTCCCACAGAGAAGTTGCCGCTTCTGCCAAAGCCAATATCTTTCTGGAAGGACACAGTGAGTTGTTCCGTTGTCGATATAACGTCTTGATGGGGTATCAAGGTGTCCCCGCGCCACACGCCGCACTCTCCCAAGGCGTTCATGTGTAGAGGGAGCCACTTACGGGTGTTTTGATCCACGTTGGTAGTATCCAGAATTAAGTGGATCTGAAATAAGCATATTATATTAACTGATTCATTTAGATTTAATCATTAGGTAACCTTAAAAATACGCTTTATTACATTACTGACCAGTGCATGACAATCGCTCAGTAGTTTTTATATAATAATCATACAAATATGACACCAAAGTTTTATATTTAAAATAGTACTAGGCTATATTTTTTAAAAGAAAGTTTATGATATATGTGGAAGAAAAAGTAAAAATTGTTACGTATGATTATTAAAAAAAACAATTATACATGATGTTCGTCTCAATCTGTATTGACTATTGAGTGATAGTAATATCATTGCTAACATTTGAATCTATCCCATATCACATTAATATTTTCTACATAGTACTAACATATACAAAATTAGTTGTTAGGCTGTGCAGTCTGGTGAACAGCGGTATTTGTGTGAGGTCGAAGTATGGACAGTCTTCTCCGGAGCTCCATGACCTGATGGAATGACACTTGAAGTCACAGGACGGAACAGGAACAGACGCGAGGGTGCCGGGGGGAGGCGGGCGCTGGAAATAATACAATATGATCATTAATATCATGTTAAAATAATCACTTGCTTAACTTTGTCATGTGAAAGACTACATTTTGCACTGTAATACACTCAGATATATGTTTTAAAATTATATATGTATTCCGATTTTCATGTTTACTTGTTAATTTGTTTATTAAACGTAATCTCATTTAGAATTCAAGTTAAAAACTAGTCATCATTAGTCCTAGACATTCCCTAACCATGAAGATTTTTATAAGGAGTCTTCTCAACATTTTCAATAATATATTTTTAAAATGAAATGCATATGATTATGTATTAAAATGAAATACATATACTACATCAGGCAAATAAGAAAATTTTGTAACTATTGTGGATGAAAATTGAAATAGGCAAATAATTATAGACCAAAATATAAAATCTCACATCATTGAACTCCATGGCCTCTTCAAGTTGTTTAGCTTTTTCCGCTAAACCACTTTCACCAAGACGAGCTTGCTGTTCCTCGATTCGCTTTTTCTCTTCTTCTGCCATTCTGCAAAATATTTATTATTTTTTCTTGGTTTCGTAATATAATAATAATACCTTTTCTATAATTTTATGGTATCTTACTTGGCTTGCAACTCAATGCTGGGTGATCCAACGATGACCACAATATCATCATTGAAGTATTTATTCAACAAATCAACCCAGAATTCACTGCTTTCTTTCAGTAGATCATGCATAGTTTGTTGTGGATTCATCCGTTTTATAAACTGTTGATATAAATTATAAATTAAATTATATACAGCACAAAATAAAAACTAGCTAGAATATCACTCACGTCATCTTCGTTTTGGGAATAAAGTGCATCTCCGATACATCTAAAAGCCACAGCATGATGTGGTTCAGATTCAAGGCTGGCCATACATTCCCTCAACTGTTTCCTCAGTAATCTCTTCATGCGGTCCATATCGATAGCCTCCTCACCAGACCTGACGCTTCTCAAACTCTTTAGCGCCTCCTCTTTAGCTTGAGTCAATTTATCAACTGGTACATTATCAAGCTCTATCTTAATCAATGACGCCATATTTTCTGTGAGATTGTATGATACCTGAAATGAACAAATTTTAATTAAAAAGGCTATTTATTTATCGTGAAAAATATACATGATAATCTAGGATTTTGTCAGTGGTGGCGTAGTGGTTAAAGGGCCCGCCTCTCATGCATGAAGGCGCGGGCCCGATCCTGCCCCTGGCAAGTACAATGTGATTTTTCCGAGTCATATGTACTTTCTAAGAGTATTTAGACATCACTGTTATATGCTGATTCCCAAAGAGGGTTGATGTCAGGCAGGTCATAAAAACAATTAGCAAAAACTATTCACAACATGTAGGTCAGACCTTGGCTATAGCTGGGAATTTGCCAGGTAGAAGAAGAAGATAATCTAGGATTTTATAATTAATACCACTGGAACTGTTTAGACACCCTAAATCAATGATGGCTAATAAATTCACAGTTTGTTAATGGCTACACATATCTAATAGGACTAATATTACTGTAATTTCTTTGTAATACTAACATCTCCAGCCAAGGCGTCCTCTCTCTCGACGAGTGCTCGTTGTAGCGGCGCCGCAGCCGTGTCGCATAGATACCGCAGCAACACCGCACAAGCAGTCAACTCGTGCAACGCACCGGCCTGAGTCAACAGAGGACCACGCCAACCGAACAATACCTGGAAATCATTAACAGCCTTAAACTATCTTATCAGCCAAACAGTTAGCTGACTAATTTATTGAAATATTTTCTCAACAAATTATTATATACAAAATATATATTTACAAATTTCATGAAAAACAGAATTGACAATTTATTGTAATTATTGATAAATGATTAACTACACAATATATTATTCAAACAGAGAATTGGTAATAAACAAAAAATAAACAATACGTCAAAGGAAGAGGAAAGAAAAAAGGAAAAGAGGACAGGGTAGGAAAAGGGAGAGGGCAACTGGTTCTTTCACTCATCGGACGAAACGCAGCCATATAAGACTACTTCATGTCAATATACTATGAGAGTGTGGTACTTTCTCGGTGGAGCTCGCTCATATTCAAGCTGTGGTAATTTGACCACAGCGGCCTAGCTCGAGCCTTCCATTAACTACAAAAATTTTAATAATTTTTTACCTGACCACAGTCTTCAGTATCTGCTGGCCACTTCTCTACAAGTTCTCCATACACTGGTGGTGGGGGTATCGTCTGCCAGGGTTTCACCCACTCTTCTTGAGATTCCTTCTCCCGCTGAATATATTTTATACTATTATTGTATTTTAATTTATAATTAATAAACAAAGTAGAACAATAACATTGAATTATTTATATTATTTTAAAAATTATATATGTAGTATGCAAAAGAAAAAACAAAAAGATTTCAATTTAAAACATATCATTGCATCTATTGCTACTACTAATAACTGAAGGTGCATAAAATAACATGATGACCTTGAGGGACAATAATGTAAAGTCTAGATTATAAGCTGTGTGTGATTTGTTTTATTTTTATCTGAATTACCTTAGCAATGATGTCATCCTCAACTGTAGTGAGAACATTGAAAACATCTTGGGCTTCAATTTGTCCTGTTAGAATGATTGTAAGGTTTTCTGCTCTATAGAATTTCTTGTGGAAATCTCTCACCTAAATAGATAACAAAAAAAACAAATGAAAATCATTTCTAAAAATGTAATATATTGTGATGTTTAATTATATTTAGTTTTAATTTTTTTGTAAACAACTATTATAAGAATTTTCTGTTAATAATTTGCATACTTTTGTGTTATCAGTGGACTCCCTCAGGTTTTTCATGATACCTCCGGTTTCAGATGAATATCCATTATTGGGATACATAGCTCGGAGCATCCTTAACTCACATCTAAAATAAATCAATGTCATTTAAAATAAACCTAATTTATATTAATTAAAAGTGATTAAAGTTAAGCATTCTGTACTCACTTACTATCAGCTGTATTCTCCCTACCCTGCATCTCACAGTACACAACACCAGCATCATCTCCATCGCCATCAACATGATGAACCTCAGTCAGAAATCCTTGTTCCGTAAGAGTTGGTCTCAGTATATGGTCCAGGTAGATAGGTAACAGCGTCAACATACCCGCATCTCCCGCAGTGTATATAGTATAACAAGTGTGGTCCACATCCGTCCACGCGTTCGTTCCGTGAGCCATACATCGGTTCGCCAAAAGATCAAGAATACCCTTGTAAGGGTAACGCTCTGATCCCAAAAAGATCAAGTGTTCCAAAGTATGAGGCAAACCATCATCATCGTGAGCTTCCGTTGCTACATTTGGCAATATTCATAATGAAATTCAAAATATATAATTTGAGTGACCTCAGGACGAAAGTAACAGAATGAAGGGCAAAAATTTACTCACCTAAGCAAAAAAATCCTTTTACAACCGGTCCTTCAACGTTTGCTATAATTACGGTTAAGCCAGTCTTTTCGGACACATATTTGTTTACAGGTATCACGTCGGAAGCCTTTGTTGACGATATTAGTTTAAAATGAGACATTTTCTAGGCTGTTGCTATTTTCTATATCTATAGAATTACGAAAAATTACTTAAATTACGTATTCTCCTTATACCGGCACTTTCCAATATAAATTGCAAAAGCGACGAATCACTTAGGATTTATGGTTTAGAAATGTCAATGCCCCATCTCAAATTGAAAACATCACACCAGGTTATCAATTTGACACTTTTGACAGTGACAGACTTCAAAAAGAATATAAGCCGTAAAACGGGAAAAACACAAACTATTATTAACATTATATTTTATTAAATTATTTTATTTTATTTTAAATTATATGAATTCGATAAGTCGGTAAGCTCAAAAATAAAGGAGAATAAGTACAGATGAATCATTGAACTAGGAATGAAAAAATAGTTCTATTTATGTAGCAAAGGGATATAAATATAAGTCAGTGTGTAAAATAAGTAAACAAACTAACATTGTGAAGCTAACTTTAATTTTTAAAATACAAATATTTGGGATTTTGATAAACAATTATTTGTATGTGCTTTTATTGAATCATCAGTATTTATATACGAATAGAAAAAATAAAAGTTTTTGCACACCATGTTTACAAAAGTAATTAAATATAAATTTATAACATGAAAATGACTAAAATATGTAATTCAACATTTAAATATATTTTATAATTGACTTATTATCTTGCTATGTTTAGTTTTCTTATATAAAAGATTGCTTAAGAGATGAGAGTACCTACCTACCTACATATAATATCATTTGAAATATGTTCATGTGTTTTCTCGTAAAGTTTTTTTTTATCTGTGATGTGCAATAGTATTGAGTTATGTAACAAAAGTTGCAGCACAAATACAAATTAAAATAAAAAAAATTGTCTAAATGCTACTCCAGGTGATTCTGTCAAAGTTTTGGAACTACATATTTTTTATTTCAAGGTATGATTGGAGACGTCGTCTGGAAGATTTTTCCATTGAAGAGACGAAGACGAAACTTCTTAGCATGCAATGGATTCATCGTTCTAGTGCCGAGTCCATAACGTTTCAGGGAGAAGAGCCTAAACAGTGCATAAACTTGCGACCGAGGTGTAGATTTAAGGGTCCCCTATCTAGAGCACGCTTAAGTCCACCGTCCAAGCTCCTCTCCCTAACTAACTAAATTTGAAAAGAGCTATTGTTGCTTTCGAAGAACGTTCCAAGAACGAATTAATGTTATAGTTTTGATTTAGCCGCTATAGTTCTCGCTTTTGAGATTTAGCCGCTATAGTTCTCGCTCCCACTTCTATCACGTACAAATCTATGCCGAATTTATTCCTAATGAGTTCGTTCGTGACCTCGTAATATTTTTTTGACTTTAATTGCATGATATTTAGGAATGTTGGTTTTCCAAGGAACCATGAGTTCTATTTGTACAAAGCTCTTTAAAATTCGCGAATATAAAAATATGTCTGGGCCTAGACGCACAAATATCTTCTGGAATTTTATATTGCTTCTCAATTCTCATACGTATTCATCATGATAGTTTAATCAGAAGCCACGTTAAAAGGTAGAGTAAGGCTTGACGTTTGATTTTATAGCTCTAGTGACTTCTCTCACAAAATCGATTGGTCGTTTTTTCCCTTTGCCCTCTGGTTTCCGATAAACTAACCGCTTCACGTATGATTTCCAGTACCTTATCGTGACGACGCGAGTATTAACCTCTATCCAGGAGTACCTACATCCCACAAGCAAATTCCTAGCAGTTCTAACTGCATTCCCACAGATATAGAAAAATATATTTTGTAAATTTGAATTCTTTATGATCTCTTACACTTTCACGACTACACATCGAAATTGAACCACAATTATATATCGGTAGCTTTACAGCAAAAACATAAGTTTCATCCAACTAAAAATGTCTTAAAATTGACTACAAATTATATTAAAAAATAAAATAAATTCTTTACAGTAGGATTTTTATATTTATACAAGTGTTACATAAATACTGAAATTTATATTATGAAATAAAGAACCCAAATTTATTTTGTTCAGGTTTATCTTTTTTAATAAGATAATAATAATTAATGTAATTAAATTTTATAATTAATGTATTATTGACATTGATTTTTTTGTACTACTTATTTCTCCTCGTTTCTACTTTTTTATTTTTCTGATTATTGTAATTTTATTTGGACGGGTAAGGGTAAGAATTACCCGGTAATGTTAGAAATAATACAAATGTGTATTCATTACTATATAACTTCCCAATTCGTAGGCAATCTTTACTCACTTCTGACCAACCAATTGCCGATAGAAAGTTTAGTTATTAAGAATACCTCCACAAAATCCTTTCCATAAATATTTTAAAGTGGAAAATACACTTTTTCTTACCGACTGCAACTCGGCTTAGTAGTAGTGCATAGATTAATTAATGATATTGCATGTTTCATAACTATTGAACTTGATAAAATAATAATTGGATAACGCTTTTTAATGCGTTAATACTATTCATTCAGTCATAAATAAATCTCGACTAGGATTATGCTTAGGTATTATAGTGGATTCTCTTTTGTTTTTCCCCCTGAGGTTATTATTTAGAAATGAAGTAGTAAATTTTAACCGAGTTATCTTAGTAAGAGCCTTTTTACACTAGTCTTAGAGAGATTTAAATTTTAAGATGCAGGCAAACTGTGGTAAACCTTGCTGTGCGCTTATGGAAGAAGTGTATAGCTTTGTTAGAATGCTAGGAAAGCCTACAACGAAAAAATGCAAACCCTCTAGATGTCTGATGATAAAAACGAATTGGTGAATTACATCGTGAAAATCTCTCCGTTCTCTCTCAGAAGTAGGTATAAATAGACGCGGAATTTGTGACGCTAAGATGCATGCGAGCAATCAGATTGGACTTTAAGTAATTTTAATAAAGCTTGTCTTAAAAAAACACAAAAGAAATCCTCAAAAATTAGTTTCTACGCCTTGCTGTTAACATTCCAACATTACGGAAGGACTCCAAGCACAATTTTTTTAAATTCTTGTATAAAATCTAAATAAGCAATCATATTAAGATTATATGGACGATATTTTCAAGAAAAAGTAACAACCAGATTTTTTTTTTCATCTACAACTTACATCATTAACCTCGGTTTGGGTGGAAACAAAAAAAACTATAATGAATTTATAAGCCTGTTTTTTTATTCTATTAAAAGTTTTGTAGGTATGTACTTACCAAATTTTTGATTTTTTTTTTTATTTCAATTTAAATAATAAAACGTGGTTGAAAATGTTTGTAGGTAAATTAATATATGCTTGCGAGATATAAATATTTTTAATAATTAATCGACTTGCTTCCCAAGGGATTATTGAGATAAGATAAAATGTCATAACACAATCAGTTATTATTTTTTTGGCTCATTTTATATCAGATAAATTTAAAGGAGGATTTGTGTTCTTAAGCGGTTTATAATGATCATTTAGGATAATTTTTGGTCGGGGGATGTGGGGAACTCTATTAAATTGTTTAAGTTCCTCTATTATTTAGTCATTTGGGCACGTGGAAATATTGTTTTCCATCTTAGACGAATAAAAGCTTTCTTTATCAAGATAATGTTTTGCATTTTCTTCAAATTACATAGATTTACAGCGTTCCTAATTAGTATTTAGAATGTTGATCAATCCAAGAAAAATATAACCCATAGAAGTTTAGAAATAAATAGCAGGAACATTAAAATTTTTATATTTTTATTAATTAAAAAAGATAAATCCGTTCGCAAAATATGTAAACGTCTCCGTTAGCTTAAGATAGATATCTTAATACTATAAAACAAAACATTTTACGTCCTAAAGTCTGTAAAGTCTGAGTCAGCAATCATATAGGATCAAGGAAACTATAACCTTTTTTTGTGTGGAGAAATGCTTATTGTATACTCTCTTGCTAAGAAAGAAAAGCTAGGAGAGTTATGTCGGATTATCGTCCTAAAAAGGAAGCACTACGGACTAAAACCCCACCGATGCCCAACGAACCGCTCTTCTGTTAAGCCAAGGGGCCGCGAGGCGATTCTGCTGTGGTAAGGGAACTATTACCTAGAAGAAAGTAAAAGAAAATGCATCACCACTGACTCTCCATATCATCTTTTGGGTGCCAACAATATGTTGCTAGACCATAATAGATTATATAACTCTAATATCATAAATATTATATACTAAACAAAACTAATTTTATATTAAAATTGTAATTACTCTACGGGTTGCCGTTTTTGACATTAAAAATAAATATAATACAAGAAATAATACATACTATAAGTAGAAGTATTTGTTATGGTAGAACTAATGTACAAAAGCTAGCTTAATATAATTTTACATTGTAAATTAAACAATGAAGGTGTTTAGGTTTTTCATTCGTGTTCATTAAGAAGAATCAATAACATCAATAATAAACATTGAAGTGGTTGACAATTTGTTATACGATTCATACTCGTACTGACAATACCGATTTATAATATTGAAGCATGATGAATCCTCGCTGTCTTTAAAAACATTTATATTTTTTATTGCTTCTCAAAAACATTAAATTTACTGTCAACTTAATATAATGGATATTTATTATGAATATTATGACATATTATGTTTGACTCAAGTTTATCTTATATATTTTTACTATTGTTATAAAATTTGCAGTGTAAAAAATATTTTAATATAACGAATAAACAAACTTAGCCATTGCTTTATATTCTATCAATCTATTACTTCAATTTTATTTATGTTGGAAAATATTAAGGATTACAGCTCCTGTTTATTCACAACACGAATGGAACGCAGCTTTAATAATAACGCAGTTATTTCAAAATCTTTTATGAAAAAGGTAACTGATCGAAATCGACTTATGTGTAAACTGTGTGAACTATTCTTTTTTATTTACTGCAAACTTTAAAAGTATCTTTAAACAAGCTAGTCATTAAACACATTCACACTTTCATGGTTACTAAAATTTAAAAATCAAATATAAATATTAATTTAATTCCAATACATTTTGATATTCATCCAAAGTCTAAAAAAGTTTATCTTATATCTAAATCACAATAATAATATTGGTACAAATTCTATACTCCGCTTTGGTCGTGTTGTACGCTATCGCCAAAGACCCCACCGGTCATCAGCTTGGAGCTCGGCGCTAGCGCTCGCAGTCGTCGACACGCGTCCTTAAAGATTGCGCCTATCCGACAACATAATAAAAAAAAGTTGTGTTCGGAAATTCATAATAAAATATATTTACTCAAAATATAATCATTATAATTTAAAAGGAATTGGATGACACAGAATCTATAAGAAGATTTTTCTGTGGTGAGTTTTTAATATTTTTAAATCATGATAAGTAGTTTTTTTTTCTAAAAAAAAGAAATATTTTAATGTGTTTTAAAGTATGATTATGGAGTAAATATATATATAATATATATATATATTTATAATGACCATTTTGTTTCTTAATCTGATTATCTGATATAATTAGAATTATCTAATTAATAAAAATAAAAATGGTTATTAAAAAATAGTAAATCGGCATACCGGTAAAAGAACTGACATCACTAATTATGGTGCTTACTATTTTTGGGAATCAACGATTAATAGGTTTACAGTTAGATAATGAAAAGGCATTCAATACTGTAGTATTAATTATTTATAAGAAATTTATTGTTTTATCAGAGGTGAAAAAACTTAGGCAAATATTCTGAATATTTTTTCGAATGGAAAGGAATAACTCACGGCCTCAATAGGAACTACAAAGCTAAACAATCGGTTTTCAATACATACAAAGTGAATACAATCGATCATCACATCACTTTCTCTTTAAAAATATTTTAGCGGTAAGTTTAAGACGGGCGAACAACTTAAAAGTTAAAACATAGTCTTTAAAACGTATGTACGTCAATAGGTAACACGTAATCAGTGATAAAAAGCTAAGCAAACAAAAAAAAATTCAAAAGATTCATATCTTTAACAAATTGTTTCCTGATATACGAAATGATTGTTAACTTTGATAATTACAATTAATTATAAAATGATGATAAAAAAGAAATCGTAGCATTATCTTATTTTTGTGTTCGAACTTCGAGTTTTATCTCTTCTGAGACATATTTGTTTAAAATTTGATTAATAGCTTCGATTACACAATCATATATTTAAAACTAATTCATCATAGTTGATATAATTTATAGTGATAATAACTTTTATATTACATAAGAAATAAATCAGAAAATAATAAGTAAGAGGTGAATGATTTTGTGATGGAAGGTGTTTCACAAGCATCGTATTACGTTACTTGACTTTTCTGCCATTCTAATACACTCAATGTACTTAACGGATCTCTAATATTCTTATGTGACAAAAATGCTATAAAATTCTGTACAAATCTTACATTGCACTAAATGTTAAGATAAACAATGTTAATAAGTCAGTAAAGTAATATTATTTGATTTAAATTTCAAATGCGTACCAAATTCATTAATTAAATGTACGAATGTAGATACGACTATGAAGCACTACGCTACGAGTAGGTATATCTTAGTCCTTTGTTAATGTTTTTTTCAAGTAAATTCTGATGTCACCCGAAACCTTTATGTTTAAATGTATTCAGCATATCTTAGCGTCAATTAACATTAACGATTTGTATAGAAAATCATTTGTTTTACAATTGTCGAGGACAAGGAATAATGTTAATGAATCGGAAACAAAGGTGTCTGTCTGTTTTATACGAAAAAACCTGTTTTACAAGTATTGATATAAGGGCCTGAAAATATACTACTTTTTAATATACAGATATTGCAAGGTCGTGGTTTTAATGGCGAGTGTGTTGGCATCAATAGTAACGTAGTAATGACACACATTAGCTTTCCCATAAGAGGAGAGCAATGCCATTGATTACGATGATTGATTTCAAAGCACCAGCTTAGTCTTAATTGTATGGACGTGAGCTACTTCCTTCATTTTACATTATATATACTATAGTATACACTTATGTAGTTGATTACTAGGTTCAGCTGCTAGCTCAAATAATTAATTCTAAGCTTATTATACACGCACAATAATATTATTAACTCCTGAAGACAATGGCCTAACCTTGATGTAAAATACAAAAATAAATATCATAATATGAACTCTAATGATAATTTTGTTTTAATCAATAATTATATTTTTATTTTTAGAATTTCAATAAAATCTTATTTTAATTACTAACATACTATTGCTAATAAGGTGCATATGTTATTAATAGTTCAGAAGTAATAAATTTTAATGGCTTTTGGTATAATCATCAGTCATCACATACTCCTCAGGGTCACTGACCTTACGTTGCGACAACTTCCTCAGAGCCTTATATTATATTATAATTACGCTTAAATACGAGATTTTAGATTAGGAAATTAAACAAAGCAGTTTAAAGATTTTTCAGTCATACTTTATTTCGACATAGATTTAGAAAATATTGAGAGAATAATTCCTGTATCCTATACATTACGATACACTCTAATGTAATTAAAAATAATAATGTGAAGTTAATTTCATATGAAGCAAGATCTTGCTACGTGAGCAATTCTCTGTTGCAATTTGTACCTACAAACCTGTAATATAAGTACACAGGCAGATTGCTTCACCAGTAGATGTTATGAAAAATATGTGAATTATAAATATTTTCTCATTAATTAACGAATATGAGAACGACATACATACGTTTGCTTGTGTTGCCTTGAAAATATATGAGCACTCATCCCTTTACATTGTTTCGGGTTTTTATAAATAAATAAATAAATAAATTATTTGTCGAGAATATTAAAAAAAATACCGCTTCATTTGCGTCGAAGTGCATTAAACAGGAACATCATCTTTTATGAGTTTGGCTCGTTTACTGTCAATTTCAAGGTTTTTCATTCGTAAATAGTCAACGATAAAATTGTACCTGTAGTGACGTTTTATATTTGATTAAAAAAAAAATAACTTTCTCTGAATACTAAAATTTTAAGATCCTTTTAAAATTTACTAGTCACTTATATGTGTCTTTGTGGCGAAGAAATAACTGATTTCTTTGAGGATTCTTAACAGTAGTTTTTTATACTCACTATTCTGACATTGTTTATACATATGAATTGCGATTTCTATCAAAGAATACCATAATAATTCAGGGTTGGAAGCTTCTTCAGGACGGGCATATTATAAGCCCTTTTACAAGGCTTGTATGGCGTGAAAAAATAAATCAAAAGAGTAGTAAGCGTTAATTCCAGTGGCGAAATTTTTATTTTTTTATCTTTTATCGTTGGGGTTTACCAAAGAAACTGGTTAAACATAAAAAAATTCCATACTAATTTAGTAATGTATTTGGAAGACGTTCTGTATCTTTTATTTTGATCCTTTACTAAATCAGACAGTTAAATAATATCTATAGAAAAAAATTGACTTTCTCTTTCCTTGTTTAACTTTTTTTCAAATTTTCATTTTCTATAAGACTCCTATAAACTATAAATACTACAGACCTGAACATTGTATTTCTATTTATAACGTTATTGAACTGATTAAAGTTCGATAAAAAATTGTTGTTGTTTTTATTCAATTGTGATTATAAGAATATCCTATACAAGTGAACCTTTTTTGTTTTGCTTTGTTCTCAGGTATTACCTTTGTTTTTTTTTAAGATAAGGAACTAAAAGACATAAGAAATCACTATATGAATGACGTTTGTATTGATTAAATTTTAAGCAAACCGGAGTTAATGTACTAGTCAGCAATAAATTTCCTAAAAAGTTTGAACAAAGCTTAACACTTCTTTATTGATATTCAATCAGCGTCATTTTTGTTCGTGACTTTTATATGAATTGTTTAAGTGAAAGGCTTCGCGTAATTGCCACTAACCATTGTACCTGTATATTTTATTGTCGATAAACTTTTTGTACAAATCTCGATAGCTATGATTTCTCGCATAAGAAAATGTTGGAGAAAGCTGGATGGGAAACTGAACAATTTCACGTCGGTGTTGTGCAATATATTAAAGACAGATTATATTGGCAATTGAAACTATCTATATGTATATATTTATGTATATATTACTAGCTGTAGTCCTCAAGTTTGCCCAAACAATAAACTTCCTTTGAAATACAGGTTATCGTTGTTATAAAATCTGTTAGTTAAACAGAAGTCTAAGTTTCATCTTCTGACAACACATTCATGCGATTAAAAGTTCCGTCAAAATAGGTTTAGTCATTCTAGAGATTAGTTGGAATGAACAGACACAAGATCCAACAGACGGACATATTAAAATTGCATTTTCGATGTAGGTATTTTTTATACCTAAGTATACGGTTATGGAAAACTGTTGATTTGTACTTACTAATAGCTCTTGAATCATATTTACTCGTATTTTGTACAGTTAGAAGCTGTTTAAAATCGTATCCGGCTTAAATAATAAATTGGTAAACGTTAAAACTAAATGACATACTGATATTAAAATGAATATTAACTGAGAGTTACTGTATATATAACGCATAAAAAAAATTCTTAAAAGAAAGTGGCATAATATGCATAGATAATTTTAGACACATCAAAAATATATATTAACAAATATTTGATTAAAATATATGTAAAATGATTTTATTAAAATTATTGTACACTTATAGGTACCTATATATAATTATATTATTTTATGTTATTTATCTGTGTAATTTTATTCTACGTAATAATTCATCAAACACATCCTTAATAAGGAGTTAAATATTATCTTCTCAGGGCTGTAATAAAATTCACATCTGAGTCTTTACACATCAAATATTTTCTTTGTTGTAACATGACTGTAAGTTCAAAAACCTAAGGCCGTCCATGACACATAAATTACAATCTGTACTTGACAAAGAGCTGAAGAGAAAGATACTTGTCATGCATACCAATAGCTAGTTGGATAAAATCCATCATAATGCCAAGCCACATACTATAATGATAGTTTTTCTAATAGAATACATAATGAAATGAATTTTCCATACATTGCTATTCTTAATTAAGTAACCTTTGTAACTCATACTCGTCGTTAATAAATCATAATCTGACAGTATTTATTATTGCTGGGTTTTAATAAAATAATTTATGGAAATTAAAATATGATTGTGGATTTTTTCAATCATTTATTTTTTTATTAAAAACATTAACACATAACTTCTTCTTCCTGGCAATTTCCCAGCTTTAGTCAGGGTCTGCCTAACATGTTGTAGATAGATTTCTTTTTTACACGTCAAAAATTTTCTTATATGTATTTATAACTGTGGGTATAATACTTACTCATTAATTAAGTGCTCCCTAGTAATCGCATTCTATATAATAACATATTGCTATCATTAAATTTAATAATAAAAAGCCTCTAATATACATTAACATAGATTTTGTATGTTAGTTCGCGTTCCTAATTTGGTTCCAACGACTTGTGAGTTGACCTGACCGACTCCACCGTTACGTCGTGCAAGGCGACAGCTTGCTTTACTAATGCTCGGAGTAATGATTTTACAATCACGCAAGTCAATCATATGTAACAAGAAAAACTCATTACAGCAAAGTTTTTCCATTAAGATTGATACGTTTTTTTATATTCAGTATAACCATTATTTTTTAATACAATGCAAGAATCGACTTTAGTCAGACTAATGCTAAATCAAAATGATAATCATGTTTATTTTTGCAGTTTGCTTAGTGAGATATTTGAAGTAATTTATTCATATGTATACAAAGATATCTGCACGCACTGGGTGCCTTCGATATCTTATGAAAATTCAAGGAAGACAATTTACGTCACAAACTTAACATCGTATTGCATACAAAGTTACGAAAGCTCTCACGGAATATTAATTAAGTTGGTATTTAAGTATGTAATGATTGTTGCTAAGCAGATACATTCTACACTCTCCTTTTTACGGTTAAAATATTTGTTAAAGGTAATATATGTATGCCTTCTTTATATTTCCTCGTACTTTATAGAAACAAAAACTTTTAAACATTATTATGTGAACATACCTATTTTTCAAAATTTAAGTGATAAATTATACTTCATAATTACTAAAAACACCAAAAGAACTAGTTACTTCAAGGTCAAATTTCATAATTGGACGTTATTAATTGCAAATGACAGTATTTTGCAAATTTGTTATAAAATATTAACCATGTATCATACCGGTAGAGTGATGAAACCTTATTTATAGCGTTGACAGATCGTCATCACAAGGATATTTGGTAATATAAAGTAAAATGAGGTTGAACTAAAGAGTTCTAATTAGTTAGAGAATCATACTAGTGCTGACAGATAAAAAATAATTGTAATATGGATGTAGAATCGAAATTATATAGGTTTCCATTAATGTGTAATGAATATATGCCATATGTTGGTGTTAATTGAAGCATAAATATTTTCGTTTAAAAATACGTCAGAAAAAGATTAATCATCGCTGTTTAAATAAACGTTTAAAAAACTAAATAAGACGCCGCCATATTTGGTCGGAGTGGTTTATATAGGTACGCTAATATTTATTTTTCCCATAATGAATTGTAAATTTGGACATAACGTCTTGTTTATGAAGATTGTTGACATTTCCTCGTATATCACAAATATTCTCGGAATCAAGATTCGATCTTTTTCGAAAGTTACCTACTGCGACATTAGGTAATAGAATTATAATGTCACATAAAAACTGATGTATTAAGTAATGTTATTAAACATTTTTATATATCTCTTATCTCTTAAATACCTTGATAGGACACAACTTTAGAAGTAATCGAAGGTCGATGGAAGAAATTACCGTTTTATTAATTTTCTAATGTTATACAACTTTTTTTTAATACTACGTCAGTAATCAACTTTTAAACTAAAAGTGAGAAAAAAAGTAACGATTTCGCAAAACAAATAAGTATAAATTATGTTCAAAGTTCAGATTCACTTATGTTTAATTTACAACTCTACTTTTTCAGTGAAATTTTTTCTGTCTTCAATAAAATATTGTTGATTTTAAACATATTTTTTTATTATAATTACTTAGATAATAAGATTTCAATAGAGTCTACCGTATGCCTAGACGAAATTATTACACTGGATATATACATATAAATATATGTATTTATACATATTAAATATATGGGATACATTTAAATGTAGTTCTTATTAGAAAAAAAAGAAGAACCCTTTATGTATTACGTGCAAGATTTTCTTTCTTATTATTTGAAATATTTATCGGTATATTATCAAGTCTCCTTTATGCAAAAAAAAGTTTGTAAAGACATTGATCTCACAACTTCGTAATATTATAATGTAATATAGATTATGAAATACATATACATTAATTTTAAAGATAATAAAACTAAAAAAATATTTATGGCTTATAAAATAATTAAAATGTAATTATGAACTATAAATTTTAATATATTAGACACACCACTATCGCATTTAAGTAATTTTTTTTTCATCTAGATACTAGAAATATGAATGATATAATAGATATATTATAAAACTGTTTTTAATATCCATTCGATGTTAAAAACTTATCCTAATTTATATTACTTTAATGATGAATGTGTGAAAATACGAACTAGTAATCTTTTATACTAGCTTAAAGTGATGTCAACATTATTAAAAAAACAGCTACATATGTACATTTTAATTTAAATTTTCCTTAGAAATAAGGGTGAACTTAACTTCAACCTAAGTTAAGCAATTTGATTTAACATAAAGTTATTAAAATAAAAGGCAAAAATTTTAATAATCATTACGTGTTCAATAACATTTGATTAGGAATTATTTGTTAATATATTTAACAACAGTTTGATATGAAACCATATTTAGGTATGTATATGAATAGGTAAAAACCGGTAAGCTTTGGTTTCACTATCGATTTGAAATACTTTTACTAATATTGTACTTTCACTTTCCAAGCAGCAAAAACATATCGCGTGACTTAGAATAAGTTGTAGCTCACGTCGATGAGACAAGGATGATAATATTAATAAAAAACCCATAAACAACAGAACAGACTCTTCAATTCTTTAAATTAGTTTTTTTTAATGAAATCCTAATAGTTTGAAAGAATTCGTTTATGTAATAGAAATTTATTAAGTTATTTCGGCTAAAAATACTTACGTCGAGGATAAGTTAATGCTTATATTTTTCTATTTCATTTTATTTACATATTTAATAAAGTTTTGTGTATGGAGTTCTAATTTCTAAAAAAATATAGTTTTTGTTCTCATTATATATTCAAAATATATAAGTTACCTCTACGGACAGTGCCGGCGTTAGGGGGGGGGGGGGGGCGATGGGGCGACGGCCCAGGGCGCCAAATTTGGGGGGGGGCGATTATAGGGCGAAGATGGTAGATGGAATATAGAATTCTTAATACACGTTCAGTGTTCACATTGGTTCAGAAAAAAATTAATACTCGATTTTGATTTCTTCAAGTGGGTGCCAAAATATTCTTGCCCAGGGTGTCAGTCCCTCCAACGCGTTGCAACGTTGCAACGTTGCAACGCCGGCACTGTCTAGGGAAATTAAAGTTAACATCCGATATTTTAATGTTTTATTTCTAAAAACACAAATATGTGAAATAAATGCACATACCTAATATGAAATATGGACAAATTAAAGAGTAATGACGTTAAACCACAAATGTATTTTTTTTGTGAGTGAGGATTAGCGTTAACTCAACAATTTTTATAGGTATACTTTTTGTAGTGATGATGAGTCGAGTTTGAATGTTTGAAGTTTGCTATACCCTATAGAGGTCATTTATTTTTTAGCCTCTGAGAAGACACTTCAGTGTTTTCCCAGCCACTTCTTTAGTTACTGTGTTATAAAATTATAGGCAGACACGCAAACAAACATTCTTATTTTTAATATCAATAGAAATTACCAAATCCGACGGCGAAAAGCGAATACGTGATTTTCTTAGATATTAACATAACATTAAACACTATTGTGGTTGTTTTCAGGTCATCTTAAAACAAAATGAGTTAGTGCAAAAACAAAAGATCAAGTTAGTTGCCATCCATTGTTACTGAAGAATAAGAAGTCATAACAAGATGTCAAATGTCGAGACTAATAACAATATGAAACAGGTATGTTTAAATACAGTAATTGTATGAATATGATGTATTAGTAAAATTTTATGACTCTATGATCTTTTATCCCTACTAATATTATAAATGCGAAAGTAACTCTGTCTGTCTGTCTGTCTGTCTGTCTGCTACGCTTTCACGCCTAAACCACTGAACTGATTTTAATGAAATTCGGTACAGAGATAGAGTTGACCTTGAGAAAGAACATAGGATAGTTTTTATCCCAGACTTTTGAAAGGTTCTCTTGGAAACGCGATATAACCGAACTCCACGAGGCGAAGCTGCGGGCGGAAAGCTAGTGTAAAATAAATGACGAAACATATTACGATACTTGATTTTTTATTCAAAACTATACAAAAGATATTTATAGAATTGCTTATGTTCATGTAACAAAAAAAAACAAGTGATGGTTTTTGTACATTACTATTAAGACCTGAATATGAATTTATTATTATCAAAATCGTTTTCCTTGATACAATATGACGACGACAGGTAATTATAAAAAAGTCAAGTAACAGAGTTAACACGTCAATAAAACAAAACAGTAATACATACATACGATTGTATACGTACATGATCCATTGTACTGTCAATAATAAAAAATTACGATCCGTATATCAGGTCCGCTTTTTTCTATATGAAATTCTAAAAAAAAATAAATTAAACCAAGCATAAATATAAATATACCTTTAATATAAATCGGACTTCGCAAATACGTATTGAAACAAAAACTTAAATAAGAGTTTAATTAGCTTATTCTGAGTTTTGGATCGTAACATTTATACGAATCATTGGCCATCTCACATCCAATAATCCCTCTTAATACAATGATGTGCAAGGATTTAACTAATGAAAACATCTGTTTATAGTGTGATGAAGGTAACAACAAGTGAGACTAATCATAGAATGAAATAAAAAAATATATAATGAATACTATACTTACCATAAATTTTGAATCTTCCAACTACATACGGGGCGTATTTAGTGCGTTGATATGTAAATGGCATTAATAATTACGATAATTTTACTTTACGGACATATCCATTGTCTGTAAAATGTTACGTGCCGATATACAACTAATAGTGAATTATTTACAGTAATGTACATTTAGACTCTCAGACCGTTATCTTATCATACCGGCGTGCGATAAATGTCTACTAGTTACATTGATATTGTCATTAACTGTTTGTGTTGTATTCTAGGAGAAGGTACAGGACGTTGAAAAGGGTAAAAGTAAAGAAAGTAAATCAACTGCAACTTGGTTAAAGATCCTAATAATGATATTCGCCCTGGCCGTGTGGGGTGCGGCGACGGCTGTGATTTGGATTTTAGTGAGCTGGCAGGCAGCTGTGGGAGTTTGTGCCGGTATATTTGTTGTATACATTATAGCCTACTTCTATCATTGGCTCTGGGTTGCTGTCAGAACTGCGCCGAGAGATTTCAAGTAAGTTTATCTTCTAAAAATGTATGATTATTAGAAAAAATAAACGTAATAATGTAACTCGTATCAATGTAAAATCAGTTTTGTTTTCTTAATTTCTGGGCAGCATTGTTCTCGACTTGCATTGTTGTTTGTAACAAAGAATTAAAGTTTTTAAGTTATTTTTTATTTAAGAAAATATTTGTGATCAATCATTATGAGATATTATCGGTTATAAGCATTTTTAGTTTATACAAAGATTATTTTTTCAGGGCACTGTACTGCTATATCAAGATCTTAAGACTGTCAAGTAACTTAACAAAGAAAAATTGGTCTATGCCAGATATCTTCCACGACATAGTCAAGAAGCATCCGAAGAAAGCCTGCTTTCTTTTTGAAGATGAAGTATGGACATTCCAACAGGTATAAAAAAACCCTAATAATTATTACTCAAGGTCAAGATTCTGATGGTTTAAATAGTCTCAGACCCTAAACCTATCATTTTATTAGGACATGATATTATTTATACTCCTTTTAAGTAAAATTACAATCAATGAGGTTCAACCTATATTCAAAACCTGTTGTTAAATTATTTTAACCTTGTCCGAGCCCTAAATGACAAAACGACAGTTATTGCGCAAAACGAAAATATTATCTGCATTTACGTATAACAACGGCATACATTGTTTTCATATAATTTCATGCTTCGCAGAACAGCATAGTTGAAACATTTATTTTAGTATTTTGATACTGAGAATCCAAAAAAATTATACTTAATTATTTATGAGGGTGGAAACAGTCAATCAATTTATATAGCGCCATAAACAGCGTAAAGATTAAATCTTGATCCTGATTTAGGCCAACGTGAAAGTATGCCGGCGTCCGTTGTTATTACTGGGTTAAATTTTAATCTATCTGACTCACGACACGGTGAAAGTTATAAAACCAGTCCAACCTTTAGTACTACCATAAATTTGAAAAAGTATCTAATATCTCGTTAATAAACATTTCAAAGATATATGCTAAATTATGTGTAAAATTTTAAACCTGTATTTATTTCCTAGGTGGAAGAATTCAGTCTTCGGGTGTCAGCTGTTTTAAGGGCGCAAGGTGTCCGTAAGGGAGACACGGTAGCTCTAATGGCCAGTAATTACCCCGAGATGCCCGCTACCTGGCTCGGTATTACACGCATTGGAGCAGTTGCTCCACTTATTAACACAAATCAAACAGGGAACACTTTACTTCACTCCATTAACATAGCCAAATGCGACTATGTTATTTATGGAAGCGAATTCGAGTCAGGTAAATTTTGATGATTAATTATAATTCATGAATTATTTTTATCTTAAAGACTATATTTATTACAAAAATATATTGTTTCCAGCCATACAAGATGTAAGAAAAGATATACCAAATAATATTAAGTTATTGAAATTTACTCGTCGGCCCTTAAATGCTAGTGATGGTATGAAGACTGCTGAAGCACCAGAAGACTTCACTCACATGTTGGAGACCACCCCACCAGCACCTTGGTCACTCTCCGAAGGCGAAGGTTTCCTCGGAAAATTATTGTATATATATACTTCTGGCACAACTGGATTACCTAAAGCAGCAGTCATTTCTCCTTCCAGGTATTCTGACGCCTATTTAGTATTTCTTTTAAGCTGTTATACAGTTCTAATTTACTTTCAGTCATAGACATAATGAAAAGAAAGACAGTTACAATGTTTTTTTTTACCAAAATGTTTATAATCTACAAAAAAATTACGACCTATTTCCAGGATGGTGTTCATGGCGTCGGGAGTTCACTTTTTGGGAGGTTTAAATAGAAAAGACGTTATATACTGCCCCATGCCTCTGTACCATTCAGCTGGGGGAGTTATAACTATGGGTCAGGCGATGATCTTTGGATGTACCGTTGCATTAAAATTAAAGTTCTCCGCCTCAGCGTATTTCCCTGATTGTATTAAATATAAGGCCACTGTAAGTTTTATTGCACTATATTAGACCACTTTACAATTAACATGCAATTAGTTGTATATTTATGATTACATAGTACAGACAAAGCTTGTAGATAATTCTGAGACTTTATGGCTTCCGTTGGTAGCAATGAGTTACATGTGTTATAAATAGAATTTCTACAAAATAAGAAGGTTGTGCTTCACAGTTCACACCCCCGGAATTGTCCCAATTCAACCAAAATTTTCAATTATACTAATTGTACCAATGATTTCACAATCACTTCTACCGTATTGAATGGTAGTTATGAATACTTTATTTCATTATTGAGATCCAATTTTTTCGTGGTAATTGCAAAATTTACAATATCTCTATATTAATAAATTTAATACAATTCACTCCATTATCTTATCCATAATAGACATTATTCATAGCAGACAAGAAATTCTAGTAAACACAAATTGTTTCTTACTCTATAATGAGTGTTATGCAACACACATAATAGATTTTATTTGTATATTTATTTCCAGGCGGCGCACTACATTGGTGAGATGTGTCGGTATGTGTTGGCGACTCCACCATCACCCAACGACAGGAAGCATACTGTACGATGTGTTTACGGCAATGGAATGAGGCCTACGGTTGGTTACTAACTGAATTTAATTTAAGACGATTAGCTTGTTGCATCAAAAATATAACAAAAAAATCTTAAAATTATCTAAACAAAACCTCCCTTTTTCAGATCTGGATGGATTTCGTTAACCGTTTCGGTATAAAGAGAGTAGCAGAATTTTATGGTGCTACAGAAGGAAATGCAAATATCGGTAAAAAGACTTTTAGAGTTTTTATATATTTCTATATACATATGTTTGCAATATTTTAAAATTTCATTTATATTTCAGTCAATATTGACAGCAAGCCAGGCGCTATTGGATTCATTTCACGTATCATCCCAGCTGTTTACCCAATAGCTATTATTAAAGTCGATGAAGACACAGGGGAACCAATAAGAGACTCACGAGGATTGTGTCAGGTGATTATAAAAATAGAGACGAAACGTCTCATCGTGCCAGGTCTATAGCATTGCAGGGAGAGGAGTTTCAATAGTGCCTAGGACTTGTGACCCAGGTGTTGGTTTAAGGCGCCCATATCTCACACGTTTTATAGACACTTCCATTGTTGAAGCTTCTCTCTCTACCTCACCAAATTTGAAACGAACTTACTAGGGCTGCCTCCCCAGTACGTTCTAAGTATTAATTGATGTTAGTTCCGGACAGGCCCAAGTCTTTTAGTACGTTGAAGAGAGATTTAGTTATTATACCTGTCGCTACCACTTATATTGCGTACAAAATTTACTAAAAAACTCACTAACGAACTCAGTAAGAATAGATTTATATTCTTACTGAGTTCGTTAGTGATTTTTTTTAGATTCGATATAGGTTTTAAGGACTAATTTTGTTAACAGACAGCCAAACCTTACGAGCCAGGTGTATTCATTGGCAAAATAAAACCGAACAATCCGTCACGTGCTTTCCTTGGATATGTTGATAAAGAAGCTTCTGAAAAGAAAATTGTCAGAGATGTTCTTGAACATGGCGATTCGGCGTTTATTTCCGGTGAGTAATAAGTTTCTACTTACTCATGATTATAATTCGTCCTACAAATTAAAATGTTGACATTGCACAATGTTCCACGATTCCAGTGCGAATGAAGCCATAGCACAAAAAAGTAGTAATAAGAAGTACCAAAGTTGCAGAAACAATAGATGAACATAATTTATGCATAGTTAGGCGTTAATTCGTAAATAATTATTATTAGACAGTATATGCCAATAAATGAGAATATGTGTGACATAAACTAAATTCATATATGTAATACAATATTTAGTAGTAGCTTCTGATTATATGTTTGTTATAAACAGGTGATATTCTCGTGGCGGACGAACTTGGCTACTTATACTTCCGTGACCGTACCGGAGACACGTTCAGGTGGCGCGGAGAGAACGTTAGCACCACGGAGGTTGAGGCTGCCATCTCTAGAGTCGCTGATCAAAGGGATGCCGTTGTTTATGGAGTGGAGGTAAAGTATACTCAAGTACTTAAGTACCAGTACAAACTAACAACTTCGTCTGTTTTGAAAAACAAATTTGATTTAGAATGAGATACACTTCAAAAAAGTCAATATGTTACCCAGTATCTACTAAATTGATAGCAGCTATGGTTTGTGACACGTAGATTCAAAATAAATACAAATTGCATGTCGTATTTCTTTTTTGAATATTTTATAATCTATATTTTTTTTATGACCACATGATTGGAAAGTTTTATTAAATTCTGTATAGACACACTGTGTTTAAGGGCAATCAACTTTCATACATCACATACTCCTAAATTCTCCCGTTTATAGTTTTACAATTGTATTTTTCTTGTTTTTTAGATACCAAATACTGACGGTCGAGCGGGAATGTGTGGAATCGTGGATGCAGATGGAACATTGGATTTAGAAAAACTCGCTAAAGATATTGCAAAAGACCTACCAAAATATGCCAGACCCATTTTTATAAGAATTATGCATTCGATGGATATGACGGGTAAGACTGATATTTTGAATTATGTAATAAATCGGATAAAAAATATATATACTTAGTTTTGTAATACATAATTACAATAAATTTAACAACTCGTTTAAGATTATCTTATATTTCAGCGTCGGTAAATTAATAATGCCTTGTACTTTATATTCCAGCTACTTTCAAACTGAGAAAAGTTGACTTACAAAAAGAAGGATATAATCCGAACACTGTCAAAGACAAACTGTATTACTTGGATCCGAAACACAACAAATACATAAGTCTCGGCCCTGAAGAATATGAAAAAATAATATCCGGACAAATAAGACTGTGATTTCCTTTATGTAATAATATTGTTACAGTGCCTTTTTATATTTAATGTTTAATATTATATAAATGTTTATAGTAATAAAGATGTTGTTGTTTTGACTGAGTTTGTATGGCTTATTACAATTGCAAAAATTTTACCGGCCATATTTTTTTAATAATGAACAAGGTAATATCATTTTATACAGTGTGTATGTTTATATTAAAAAAAGACTATTATTATTATATAAGGGTTGTCCATGTTTTTAAAAAACATGAAATATAACGGGTTATAAAAAATACATATATTTGTTTGTTTCTAAATGATGTTGTTGTTAACTTGAACAAATTAACATTGAAATACATCATAAATTCAAATATTGAAAAATAATGTGACAATGGTTTAATTACATCAACTCAGGATTGCACGAATGAAGATGAGAATCAATTCTTGATTTATATGTTTCTTACGAATAGCAAAAACAACATTGTAGTTAACAAATATACTAATATGTAATAAAAAATTATAATTTTTCACTGTAAAATTTTTATTGATTATTATATACGTAAAATTTTGTTTCGGTTCCGACACTGCAAAGTTGTCATCTTTACACCTTTTATTTTGAATTGAAATTAAACAAAATAACTTTTTCCAATATACTTTATTTATTTCAGTCTTAAATTAAATATATATAATATTGTAATATCCAAATATAATTTAACAAGTTTAAAAAAATAGCAAAGATTTTAACTTGTGACATTGACAACTACATTTCTCTGACAAATTCATAAGTGTCAAGTAGCTAAGTCAGCTGTATAGCAAATTGCCAATGCTAGTGTATAATATTTTAATGACATCATAATATAAAGTGATTTGCTTATTAATTTATTCAATGATTACTTAAACATTAGAGAAATTCAATGTCACAATACGACGTGTTTAGTTTAATTTTAAAGTAAAAAATGCATAGGTGAAAATAATTCCTTGAAGTGTAATTGAAATACTCTTGAATTTTTATGGGATTTGCATTTAAAATATTTTAAACATTTGAAAAAAAAATACCAAGCAAATTGCATCGAATATTATATCATAAAGGTGCGTGAAGTCTTCGCGCGAAAATTACGTCGTCATAATAAACTCGTCAAAGTTGCACGAAGAAATCACGTTAGGCCGCCGACGAGTCCGTTTCTCAGTGAACCGCGTCTCGTGGCGCAAAGCAGTTGCGATGTTGGCAATAATCAGTGTCGGAGTTGCGGTACTCGCCGCTTTGGTGTATATTGGATTTACAAAAACACTTCTAGTGTCTGGCGTTCTAGCTGTTCTCTATACACTTAAATATCACAAACGATGGTGTTATGTCGCCCTTAAAACTGCTCCGAGAGATCTAAGGTATTAATGACCCTAAAATCCTGTTTAATACATATGACCTCACAAACTTTAAACATAAACAAATTTATGTTATTACAATAAATCTCAAAAATTGTTAATTATGGTGTCAATATTATATGTTTTGTATTTAGTTTTATTATCATAATATTTATAACATAATTTGCAAAATTTTGGTCAGATCTAATTGGACTTAAGTCAATAGTAACAATAATTACATGTGACAGCCAATCAGAAAAGAGTTACTTGATATGTTTAATAAGGTTGAAGTTCAAAACATTTGGACTTAGTCACATATATTTTTACAAAATAGTGGACTATATGATAAAATGTAGAACATAATTTATAAAAATACCTTTTCATATCTAAGTGGAAATTAAAATATACTTGTGATAAAAAAAGTCAATTTAATTTTTATAACATACATAATATTTATTTTTAGAGCCCTTTATTGTTATATAAAGATATTATTAATAACAAGAAAATTCATGAGAAAAGATTACACTGTACCAGACATATTCCATGAAATTGTGCTGAAGCATCCTAAAAAACCATGCTTCTTGTTACAAGATGAAGTATGGACATTTGAAGAGGTAAGACCTTTTTCCAACAAAAACTATTTACGATTTTATATAAAGAAATATGAGTACAAACACATGGATTTACTTAAACTAATAATTTATAAGATAAAATTTAATTGGTTTAAATTTTTATTAGATGTTTTTACTTTTTATATATACTTCAGGTTGAAGAGTTCAGTTTGAGAGTAACAGCTGTACTAAAATCAAAAGGTGTTAAAAAAGGTGACATAGTTGGTCTTCTCGTGAACAACAGTCCTCAAATGCCAGCACTATGGCTCGGCAATGCACGGCTTGGTGGTATTACACCACTTATCAATACAAATCAGCGAGGAAATGCTTTGATACACTCCATATCAATTGCTAAATGCAATGTTCTCATATTTTCTGATGAATATTTGTCAGGTTAATATTATTATTATATGACAATATTTTGTTACGTTTAAACTATTACGGTCAACAATTTACAAAATATATTTTTATGCAGCAATCCAGGATGTTTCAAGTCAGCTCGATCCTAAGTTGAAGTTACTTAAGTTTACGCATCGTCCTTTAAATAAAAATCCTGTTGAAGTAAATGCTAGTGGCGATGGTATTGAAGATTTGACGGATTTACTTGAAAGGACCCCTCCTGCACCATGGACGTTGGCTGATGCCAATGGATTTCAAGGAAAACTATTATACATTTACACATCGGGTACAACCGGTCTACCAAAAGCAGCTGTAATATCAAATTCAAGGTATCCAAAATAGTATGAAAAATTATATTAAATCTTTGATTAAAATGCTCAAAAATTATTATCAAACAAATCTATTGTGTTTTGGGAAGTAGACTTTTATTTGTGTTTACTTTCTGTAACTTAAGAATCAATTTAATATTGTTGATAACCACAATAGAAATGTTATATTATACTCTGTATATAGGCTGGTATAGTCATGGTTACTCTGTTACTTTCACTTTGCCGTTTTCACTTTCTCTTAGAAGGTTCAATTTGTATTGTAATTTTACTACATTTGCTTTATGCATTTTAAGTTTAATTTTTTTTATATAATTATTTTACATATTTAACAGATATGTATTCATGGCGTGTGGTCTTCACAACTTCAGATTGAATTCTTCAGATGTTGTGTACTGTCCTCTGCCTTTATATCACACAGCGGGCGGAGTAGTTAGTGTGGGCCAAGCCTTAATATTTGGCTGTACAGTTATATTGAAAACCAAATTCTCTGCTTCCCAATATTTCCCCGATTGCGTCAAATATAAGGCTACGGTAAGATGAATTTAATTTCACGCATGTCAAAATCCTAGCATATCTCATTAAAAGAATATTAATGACGTTCACTCTTAATGATCTATAATAAACCATTAGAAACGAAAGGAGTTTAGACAGATACTTCTAGAACTATAACTTTCCATAGTTTTAGTTTTTTATTTAAAGTAAAGCCAGTGAACTTAATTGATGTCGCAATATCGAACTTACAATTTTTAATATACTAATGTAACTCCTATTTAATTTTTGTGACTTAGTCGGGATATATTATGAATGTAACCCATTTTTTAAGGCTATAAACCAAATTACTGAATTATAATTATATTAATAATTAATATAATAATGAACACGATGTAGGCAGCTCATTACATAGGAGAGATGTGTCGCTACGTGCTCGCGACCCCACCTTCCCCGGCGGACAGGAGTCACAGAGTACGGCTCATATACGGCAACGGTTTGAGGCCACAGGTAAAACCAGAGGAAATATGTATATCACATGTTTTGTTAAGACATCTATAAATAATTCATCTATTACAAAATATTACCTAAATTTATACTTTAATCGACCTGACCCAAATCAATCAATTGAATAAGAAATCAATTTAGATTTCTGACCATTTCCTATTAAATATAATTGTTGCCATTAACAGGAAAAAATTGTTGAATAGATTATCTATATCACTATTGAATATAGTGCAGTAAATAAACTTGTAAATCGTAATTACATGTATGACAAGACAAATTAATTATGCAAGTATATATTTGTTCGTTTAGCTTATCCAAACTTTACTTCACAATATTCTCTACTTATAAAGGATACTTCTAAATGGGTAATTAATTAAATCAGGAAAAAGATTTAAATAATTTTAAAGTTCTTTTTTACATATGTACATAACTTCAATAAAAGCAGCCAACCTTGAACAACAATTTATGAGAAAAACCGGTAATATTTTTTATTAATGTTTCAGATCTGGACGGAGTTTGTGAATCGTTTCAATATCAAGTACGTCACTGAGTTCTACGGAGCGACGGAAGGGAATGCTAATATCGGTGAGAATATTTATTCATTACTCTGCTATACGATTTTAGACTTTAAATATTTAGTTCAGAAGGAGCTAAATAGAAATTGTTAATAGATGTACATTTAAAAAAATATAAGGGTGACACTCATAGTAAAAACATCGTGACTAAAAAATAATTATTATATGTCTTTTATTTTTTTGCATTTGAATATAATTAACATATTAATTTATCGTAATTTATACAGCAAAATGTTTGTAGTACGATCTGTAGTAGAGACGAAACAAGTTAATCAATGCTGTCAACGAATTGTCAGTTGAATGCAATCGCGAAATGTCATTGGCATGTCGAGTTAACCTTGACCGAAATAGTTCACACAAACTAATTGTTATTTTGACGACGTCTGTGTACTTCTTTAAACTAACTAATACAGTTGGGAATAATTTGTATTCCTTATATGTTGTGATAGAAATTAAATTAAAGATCGCTCTGTATACCTATGCCTTGTTATTACACAATTTATTATTATAATTCATACACGTCAATTCGTTGTCATAATGTAATGGAATCGTAAACTATGCTTAGATGCAATTATGAATAACTAGGTAATTACATAATCCTGATGTAACGATGTTACTTACTCTACCTTGAATTGTTTAAGTGTAGATGTTTTGTTTTAGTTTTAGACATATTATTATGCAGTCTAGTTATTTTAAACATGTCTTAATTATTGTAAGATTTTCAAAAAAAAAATGTGAATTCTCATACGTTTTTTTTATATTATTATCCATGAAGCCATTGTCTTCATACATTATAATGTAATAGAAACAGCGTATATAAGTTAAATACCCTCATTGTATTTCGCGACCCTGCGATTGTCAATATACATATTAAATTATGAACATTCTCTATCGAATTGTATGCTAACGGTATAAAACTGTACATTCTAAATTCAAATTATAAATTTTAAACTCCAACCGTTTAAATTTATTTCTTATTGACGTTTCAACTTGACGTAATTAATGTCGAGTATATGCTAATGTTACCGTAACTATAATTGCGTCATTGTTTTATTAAATTATTAAAAGAGCGGAATACGATTTTAGAATAAACACTACAGATATAGCGTGTAAAGTTAGTTTAAATTATATTATATTTTCTGTATTCATCTGATAATACGAGAAATAATAATGGTTTTCATTCTATTTATGTTCGTTGTGTTTGTAGCTAACTCTGACGGCACTCCTGGCGCAATTGGCTTCATTTCCCGCATCTTTCCGGCCGTGTATCCCATCGCTATAATCAAGGTTGATCAGGAAACTGGGGAACCCATTAGAGACTCCAGAGGACTCTGTCAGGTCAGCCATTAATATATTCAACTTGTAATGTATGGAGAAAATAATAGCTACCTAGAAATTATAATGCCAAATTTTAATGATTATTTAAATTATTTAAAGTGATTCTTATAATTTTATATGTGGAATTAGAATCAAGCTATATGTGTAATTATAAAAGTGTACAAAAATATATAAATATTTAAAATTTGTTATAAAAAATGACTCAATTTTTGACTGGCACAAAGGTTTAAATAATTTGGCAATTAAAAAATAATACTCAAATATCATTTTTGGTCAAATGTGAAACGAAAATAAATATTAACTCTGCTTATTACAATGAGAGTTATTAATTATTATTAATAGAATGAAGTAAGCAGTCCGAGGTATAAGTTCATAAAGAGATCAAGTAGAGCATCATGCCCTTGTGCCCATTATAAAATACATTTTTAGAATCCCATTTTTCTTTTACATTGTTTTAAAATGCACAATGTTGTATATACCTACTTGATACTAAGTCATAGTGTTACTTTATGTCTTCTCATTAATAACATAACAAAATTTATGTTGTTTTACTGTGTTGATATGTAGTTTAATTACTTATATATATATTAATAAATATTTATAATCTATATTAATCTTATAGTCATAAATCTTCGTCTTCCTTAAAAGTCGAAAAAAAACATTGAAAGTTTCGTTACGTAATACTTGAATGTTCCCTTTCTTAATTACTTTTTTTTTGTTATAAAACTATAATTTAAATATAATACTGGTACATATGTAATTATTATAACTAATATTTACAAACTCTAATTTAACTTATACTATATTTAAAACTATCTGTCCCAATAATTTTGACCTACATAAAAGCAACCAAAGTAACTTGAACCTACACGTTCTCATTTTAGAGTTCAGATCTCCTTTATACAATGAAAGTTATTGTTATGATTATTAATTTCAGATTGCTCAACCGAATGAGCCTGGTGTATTCATAGGGAAGATATCACCAAACAATCCTACAAGAGAGTTCCTCGGGTACGTGGACCGCAGCGCCTCGGATAAGAAGGTGGTCAGGGATGTGTTCACTCATGGAGACTCAGCATTCATATCTGGTTAGTTCACTGATTCAACATCATAATACTATCTTCATCAAAATGCCATCTTTGTTACGATAGTCAGGTTAGTTCATTGATTCGACAAGTATCATAATGCTCTTATCTTCATCAAAATGCCATCTTTGTGACGAGTATTTATACCAGATAAAAATAGAAATGTGATATAGTATAAATTCTAATTAGTTTTGGCACCCAACTTTGTCTGCGTTAGTTTCAGAATTAAAAATGTATATGTAGTTGACCGGGCGAACTCTATTTATTCTTAAAGACAGAAGATAAGAAAATTTCGGATATCAAATCAACAAATTTCTTTCTTTTTCAATCGGATGAAAAGTATTCTATGTTCATTCCCATGTTCTAAGCTATCTCTCTACCAATTTTCAGCCAAACCCGTACAGCAGTTCTTGAGTTATAAATAGTGTAACTAACACGACTTTTTTATATTTAAAAGATTAATATGGTAACGTATTTGTCTTTATGACGAAAAATTCTCTGTCTCAGACATTAATTAATATACACGCCAATTATTAATTAAGTAATTGAAATTTTATAATCGAATATGTGCACTTATTTTAAGTATTATCTGTTTCTCAACTGGCCACTTGCTTATTTAAATTTAAATTTTATGTCTTATAGTTGTTAATTTTATATATAATTGTAGGTTAATAGTAAAGTAGTTTTTGTGTAATGAAAGACTACATCTACCCACATAAGCTTTCTCATATATCGTATGGTTTTGAGTGAAGCGAGCGAAGTGTGTAAAGCTATACCGTTGACTCATGTCATCTCGGCACCCAAATGCCTAATTTAATCGAGTTTTTTTTGTTCGATAGACCAGTTATCTGGTTTATACAGGTTTTTATGAAAATTAACTTAGATTTCACCAAAAAAATTCAATTTTTAAGCCAAAAAACGTTACCCATATCCAAAAAAAAACGGTTCGTTATCAAAACGCTGAGGCGCCAAAAAAATTTGAAGGTGCATCTCCTATTTATATTTGAAGTCGTATTAACGGTTTTAATTTCTTTGCCAGGTGACATCTTAGTGGCTGATGAGTTCGGCTACTTATATTTCCGTGACCGTACCGGAGACACGTTCAGGTGGCGCGGAGAGAACGTCAGTACTAGTGAGGTGGAGGCTGCCATCTCTAACGTGGCCAACCATAGAGACGCTGTTGTCTATGGTGTTATGGTTAGTATACAGGGTGGTTGTCTATATGTTATAGTTATAATAAATGGAATACTTTTTATATTTATAGTTAGGTTAGTTTAGGCATTTGTTTTTATTCCGTTTTCTTTATAGCAGATTAATTTTAAGAGTAGCTGTTAGGACTAGCTCAGCTGATATAAGGTTGTAATTGTCACATTTCTATATATAACTACTTTTTGCCGTCAACTCCACCCTCCTTAACATCAGTTTCACTCAGAGTGAAATGTATAATCGTACTAAAACAATTATTACGTTACAGAATTTTTCATTTTAAATAACCTAGATACCGATTTCAGCTCTATCTGACGAACTATTTTGTGAATCTAAACCATCCTGGGTGCCACTCGAATGCATATAAACCCAAAAAATATTTATTCAAAAATTTTCCAGCCGTTTATAAATAATTCAATGACATACACACGTGTTTTAGAATTATGTATACAGGGTGACTGGTGAATTACTATCAATATTTGAGGACGTGATATTTGACGATCATATATGACGAAATAAAAATTAATATAACATAAATATTAATAAACTTCTAAGTAAAGTTAACCAAAAGTTATGTAATTAATTACGCATCGTGTGAACACCCTACAGATTAGGTATACACTGACACTCACACATACGCGTGTCGTGACGTAGTGTTGTATCAGCACGCCGCCGCACGCGTCCACACTTGAACACTTGGAACGTGTCAACACTTTACTTATTTATACGGAAATTTTGTCAAAAATTAAGTGCCTATTTTTTTTACATAATTCGAATGAGAATCATGTACCGAGTATTCTCCTTAAATATTGATAGTAATTCACCAGTCACCCTGTATAAAGATGAAAACTAAAATGATCATTTGCTAATAATTAGTTTTATATGGAAAATCACGTATAAATTAGTATGAGAATCAATGATAAAATATTTGTAAGAAAACCAAGTTAATTTTTTTAGGTTTAACTTATGTTTAGGAGATTTCTACCTTTCTACGCCAATTTAATAAGTTGTAAGCTTATTGTTTTTCCCTACTTTTTTGAGTACAGGAGACCCCATAGATTTAAAAAACGTTTCTGGTTATGTTTCAAAGACGTTGGTTATTAGGTTTTTATTATATATATTGAAAGTTAATTGCCAAATATGTATTTGTAGTAACTGTTTGATAAATAGAAATTGTTATTAATGTTTTTTTACTGAAATTGCAGACAAGTGTTTAAAATGTGTACTGGTAGTATATTTTATTGCGCGTAAAAATATTTAAGACGGTCATAAAAGAAAAAAAAACTTAAATATTTTAACGTGTATAGAACTTTTTTTCCACGAATTACCTTTGTGAAAGAATATTATATCGATATTATTATGTAAAGGCATATATTAATTTAGAATTTATTTATATCATAGTGCCTTTAGGATTTTGATAAAAAATGATACCACACTCCTTTTTCTATACCAATGTATCCCCATTTGTCTATACATGATAAAATAATATTCTATTCCAAAACCAAGTGATAAGATAAAAAGCATATTAAAAAATAGCAATAAAAATATTGTGGTATAATATTAAATAAGTATGAATATTTTTAAATTCTACCTTTAATTTAACAAATTAATATCCATTAATTGCTAGCAACACTTCACTTTTATAACAGTATGGTGGATTCGTTTTGTGTCACAAACAAATTGTATTCACGATCGTAGTTGTGAAATTGAATAATAAAATATTCACTTTATTGAGAAACGTTTGGTTGATACATTACATTTAAAGCGTAATTCTGATTACTCTTACGTGTTATTTATATGACAGATAAGGAAATATATCTATATATAATTATCCTAATGAGATGTAGTATAGTACGTATATAGTATAGTACCTATGTATGTAGTTTATAATCAAAAATAAATATCTCGTAGTAAATCCGAAAATATAATTTTCATTAAGCTTATCGTAAATTAGCATCGTAACGCCACATTCATAAATCTTCATACTTGATAATATGAAGGCAGATTATTATTTAAGTAGATACGGTAAACTCCATGTTTAATGTGACGACGCAGACTAAGGATACAGAAGATACTAGTTGCAGTATAATACTTGAATAACATACGCTACTCATTTTAGTGCCCTTAGTTTATAAAGTGACCTTTGAACTCATTTTCCTATATTTTATAGCTGAATAACACGTAAGATAAATACGAAATATTGTTATATTTAAAACATTTTTACAATATGGACTAAATTGTCGTGTAATAATAATGAATAAAATTTAAATATTAGTCAAAACATTGTATCTAGATACATATTAGAGAAGTAGCTATAAACAACAAATAAGGTTTTAAATGACTGAAGGCTAGCTGAAGTATTTTTAATATTTCATTTTATAGTGAAAAAAATTAGGTGAACAAAAAATAAAAAATGTGAATTTCGTAAAACGAATCGTAACCTTAACTTAAGAATGTTAACCTTTGAGACTAATTGTGAATAATAGGAACAGACTTATGAATATGCGATGTAACTATTGTCTATGAGGAGTTTAATACTATCTGAAGCAACAGCAGCATAAAATAAAGACCTCATTTTACTAAATGGATTATCTCTATTATTTAAACTTATTTTTTTCTTCATGGCTTTGATATATGTTATACGGGAATTTAACGATTTGAAACTTCTGTAAAAAAGGTTTATCTAATCTATGATTATATTAATACTGTGTTGTATTATAATAATTCGTTTATAATTCGATTACTACCGAAACTCATTGCGATCTCATTTAATATATTGACGATCTTTTTTTTAACGTTTGTCCCTTACCATTGTCACCAGGTTCCAAACACCGAAGGTCGTGCTGGTATGTGTGGCATCGTTGATACTGATGGTACCTTGGACCTAGATAAACTGGCCAAGGACCTATCAAATGACCTGCCTCCATACGCCCGACCCGTCTTCCTCAGAGTTATGACCAGTCTAGATATGACCGGTAAATATACACACACACACACGCACACACACACACACACACGAACACACACACATGAACATATGTATCTATATTATACTTGTAATGTAAACAGAGTAACGAAATGACAAACATGATTACATAGTTTATTTAGTGTAAGGTCCAATGTTCTATTTTCGCCTTTAATGTATACACTGATGTAATCTTTTGTCCCATATTTTTTTACTACTTATAATTCTTTTGTTTCATATAAAAGAAACAAGGACGACAAATGTTCTTTTCTATTCGGTAACACGGTCGTTAGAAACGAATTTTTTAATGGGTCGATATAAATATTGTAATAAAGTTAAAATATTTAATTTTTTACAAATTAGTTTAGTGAATTTTCTATTACATGGTTTTCCTATATAATTAAAACTTGTATGTATGTTGTTGTAAAATCGATTTGTTACGAATAATTAGTTCCGGACTTAAAGAAAAAATTTATTTATTTTATTTTATGTAACAACAGGTACGTTTAAAATGAAGAAGACAGATCTTCAGAAGGAAGGCTTCGACCCCAGCAAGGCTAAGGGCGACAAACTCTATTACCTGGATATGAAACAATGCAAGTACCTCCCGCTTAACGAAGACGAGTACAACAAAATTATAGAAGGACATATCAGAATATGATCCGAAAGAATAATTCCTCTAGAGATACTATTCATATAAATTATTCGAATATAAGATCTGATTTATTTACTCATTTTTTGTTATACACGAAATTTATATCGTTTGTTCCAAAAACATATTTCATAATCTTTAGAAGAATCTCGTCCAGATTATGTTTAAAAAAAAAATCTTTTTTATAAAAATAATGATAGTAATAATCGTTCTCGTATTTATGATGCATTTTTATCCTGTACCTTTACCACAAGTTTCGGAAATTTTTAAATGTTTACGAATTAAAAACTGAATAGTGAATACGTTCCTTATATTGTGTGACTATAAACTCGTGGTAGGGGTGCTGCAATTTTTATGAAAAATTATTTGTATTTTTTTTACATTTTAACTTAAAATTATATAAATATTAATTGTATTGAAGTTGTTAAATTGAATTCGTTGCTTGCCTCAATGTTTTATTTCTCATTACTGTTAAAATTCTCATCAATTAGGTTATAATAATGTTCTACATTAGATGTACAAGTGTCACTCGAATTGGATAATACTCTAAAATTTATATATTTTATCTGTATCTTATAATAATTGTAAAATATACCCATGTTATATGTTAGTATGTTTCCATATGTATAAATGAAAATTTTTAAATACTGCAATTAATTTCATGTAATTATTTTAAAGCTAAATATATTTTCGTTAATTCTAAATAAATGTACTTAAGGCGGAAACGGGTTTTAACGGGAATTGGCTATGTATGTATATAGATGTAATATATGTACTATTTGATTATTTCTTACTATTATTGAATGACTTGTACACTGAATTTCCCGGATATCCGGTAGTTTATCAGCAGTCACAAGCGTAAACTTGGCAGAATTTTAACACATTAGACTATGTATTCTGCTCCTTGCCTATATTTTTGTAATCAATAACTGCTTAGACGAAATCATTCCAGTCTCAAAAGTAAGACTGAGGATTTACAACATATTTTTATTAGCTTATAAACTTTTAAAGGGAATGGGTAATTATTGAAATACCTATCAAGTAAACTTGATTAAAAAGTTATTAAAAAAAAATGTTTTATTTATCCTTATTATGTTTTTATTGTAAATTAAAATAAATGAATCCTACCAATTTATATTAAGTTTATTTTATAATCAATTTTCGGTTTAATACTACGCGAGTTAAAAAGACTCATTTTTAAATCCACCATTGATTTTATATACGCAGCATATACGTACTCTTTGTACATCTTTTAAAAAGAATATGTTACAGAACAGACAATAAAAAAAGAAATAGGAATTTAAATTTCGAATTTAATGACAAAATGATCTGTCACTAACGTTAACGCAAAAAATTTACCTATCGCTTTTTGTATCAACCATTTACAATTTTATGAGTTAGCTGTTTTTTTTTTGGTGTCCCACGATCCCTCCCTTCGGGGATCAGCTGTTCGCGCATGTGCATCTGGCGCCGAGGGGAGCTCCGCCAGTGACGTGCGGGGTGACGCGGCGCCGCGCAAGTCCTTCGCGCATTTACGGAATAGTGTTCACTGCCGGTACACGTATCAAGCGTGCGGCGTTCGCTTATAGTGTATTGTTTGCTTCTCTGTGTAGACAGGCCGCGGTGCGTCCCACTGGGCCGTTCGCCAGCATGGACGCACTTTTGGCAGCGCTCGTTGCCCTCATGGCATTAGCCGCCGCGATGGCCGCCGTGCTAAGCACGCTCTCTAAAGCGGCGATTTTCGCGATCCTCGCGATCGCTCCCTGCGTATATCGATACAGAAAAAGGATTTATGTCATTGTGAAAACTTTGCCCCGGGATGCTAAGTGAGTACTACATTTATTATGACAGGCGTTTACCGTAGGTAATGTAATGAATTGCACAAACATAGCTCAGTCTAAAGGTGACGACTGTTTCGATATGAAAATTAAAACCAGTACGAGCCTTCGTGAGGATAACAGTGGCTAGTGTGCTATTTTTAAATAGGTAGATAAAACATTGTTTTGTATGTATTAACAATGTGCTGAATAAATAGCATTATATAATTAACATTACTAGTTAGTTATATAATTTTATAACTGAAAACTCATGTTCAACTCGCTCTCCGTGACAAATATTTAACACATAATTAGAACTTCCGTTCATATTTTATTCTGTACTTTTTGGAAGTGTGTTTCAACTTAGGTTGAAAGAATTTATAGAAATTCATTTTATTTTAATAAGATAGGGGAAGTATTCTGAATAATTCAATAGACGAAATCTGACTTCAAAAGTATTATTCTTTAGTCAAAAGCTATTGGATTCGATCGTGGTAAGTTTGTATGTATGTCTGTCCCTTCCGGTCGTTTTCTATAATATGACAACTTTTATTCAGTACGTTTACTCAAAGTTTGTGTCGTCACAGTATTATTGTACAGTCATAGATGCGTAAAAAACTAGCAACACACCGTTTGTAGTATGAAGATACCAACCTATATTAACAATGCAGGTCCATTCATACCTTTAGACCTTTACCCAGAATTTTAAAAAGTGGCGTTTTTAATAATAATTCTAAATCTTTATTTTTAAATGAATTCTCTTTGTTTAAATTCTAAGATTCGATTCTGTATACATTTATATATTATGAGTCAGCGAGATGAATGAAGAATAACAAAGACATGTGTGTTTTATAAACTTTCGTTGTTATTACATTACTTATATACATATTTTCTGTCCGGATATCTGTGGGATTTTTAATATAATAAATATAATTATTATTGTAACCGCGTCCGACATATAAAAACTTGTCCAATTTAGGCTGGAAGCTTTCGCGTGATGAATGAAATTTTTGCGTGAAACTGTAGGTTTTATACAACCAAAGTTATTTAATTGGGTAATTTTTTTTATGTCTTTGAAAACAAATATTATGTAAAAGAATTAGTTACATTGTAAGTAAATTTTATCCCTACAAAATAGTAAACAGGTGAATGAACCCTTCTCGTACAACTCGTGTTTTATGTAAAAGGGTTTTTAAAGTACTTATCGATCTAATGTTCTAATTTTAGAGCTGTAAACATTATTATACATGGGCTTATGAAGAAAGCTTTTTATTTTATATTCCGATACAGTGAACTGTGAAGTGAATTACCATAACTACTTTAGTGGGACTATTTAAAGGAATCCAACATAAACCTTTTTTTGGTTTTGTATTATATAAAGTAATTTTTAGAAAGTACTTTTATTATTCTTTTAGTTTTTATTCTATATTCACTGTTGTTATAATCCTATTATATTCATTACGTATTGGATTCTTCTATTTTTAGATTCGTTTACCGATAAGTATGAGTAACGAACTTTAACTTCTATCTCAACTTTTCCATTCTTTGAAAGTTTTTCGCTCAATTTATCAGCGGTTTTGCTGACGGTTTCGGACTTATAAATGCTTGACAAATGCCGGCTTGTGTTATACCAAATCTGTTTGGTATTTTTTGCGTGATCTACTAACATTAAAACATTGAAAGTTAAAGTATTAAAATGTTAGTCGCTTTAAGGATTATAATTAATGTGACACGTTTGTCATATAACAGAGGTTACTAGGCAACGCTTTGTTATTGAAGATTCTATACATTGAGTTTAAGTAGTAGTAAGTAGTAGTATTTGATTGAGAACATTTTGTTGATAGCTCCATTTTGCAGGAATATACAATCACAAGCAATGTAAATGTTGTAAATTAAACAATCAATCTATTTGTATCGTACTATTTCTGTACAGTACACGCGAGAATGATGAAAGTAATCATTTTTAGGACCTAGGAGATAAATATAATTAATATAAATCTAATTTTGGTTAGTGTGTATAAATATGCTTGCAATAAATGCATCGCATCGCAATTCGTTATGCAGAGCGCATCTAAATTGAAGTCTGTACCGTTGTGTTGCAATGCGCTATAACGTTTTGCATTCGCAGACACATGCTTTCCGAGTTATTATCGGTACGTTGGTTTTCTTGTAGGTTTTCGCTATTTTATCTGTTACAGCGCAAACAATATATATTTTTATAGTATCAAACAATTTGTTTAAAACAAAATCTATCTTGTCTCGAATAGGTGATAATTTTTGCGAAGCTTGCAAAGAATTCTTTGATGAATAGGGATTTAGAAGAAAAAAATTATATTAAAACATTTTTTTATTATTACATATATTGTTATTGGCGACATACCTATCTAATTATGTATAATTTCGTCAACGATTTATTTTTTCTTTTAATATTACAATTATCAGTTTCTGCTTAGTATCGCGTAGGAAAAATAGATAAAAAGTTGTATATTTATTCAAATTTGCTTACACGTATTTCCCAACTTTTGTAGGGCATCGGCGATAGATATGCGACTGAAAAGATCGCGTGGCACGATAAAGGTATATGACGCAAATACGTACCTGTGTTTACTATGAGTACTAGTTGGTTTTGATTTCTGTTTTAGTTTTAATTAAACGACAGTAACATTAAAACTTTAATACAGTTTATAACTTTTCATTAATATAAAATGTAAGGAGAATATCGCGTGTTCAGTCCGTTATGTGCCCCCAGAGACCGGCATTAATCGATATCACTGTGAATAATCGATTGGCCGACGGCGATTAAGTCATTTTAATTTCTTGCCTTATATAATAACTACACCATAAAATAATTACACTTACTGCATTTGCTACTGTTACTGGCTGTTATATAAATTGCATTGTCCTTCTATACTATTTATGAAGACATTCATACTTGAATGGTCCCTCGTAACTATTGTTTTTAAACTTCATTATACAGCCATTGAATTCGGTCGCTAGTACGAGTATGTCTAAACTATTTTTGTGTCGAAGGTTAGTTAAATGTATCTGTAGTATGGGCCAATGGTTTGAATCTTTTTAATAGTTTAAACAGAGCATACAAGTACACTGTTATATATAATTTAAACACTTTTTAATTATTAGAAATTATATGAAGGCTATGACGCGTCGGAAGTTTTCGAGTTTTGGTTTGACGTGAGCAAGTTGGGTTTGATGTTCGTGATTTAAATATAAATGATGGATCGTAAAGTTGAAACACTCGTACCATTTATACATACTGTATCAGTAAAAGCCGTACAACACGACTCACTTTTTAAAATAATTTGGTATAATAAAAGTATCTACGATATGATTTAACTTCGAAAAAATTGTATCGCGTCAGATTTCCATAAATATATTGGGTTAACGCAAAACACTTCGTTCTATACATTATTCTAATTGTAGATTTGGATTCTTACCGTTATAGTTATATCATTATTCTAATCAGCGTACCAAAACAGGAACACATGCACTGCTGCCTACGATTTTTAGTTCACTTAGTCATTATTTTTCTTATTATCATAACTTTAAATAAAAAATTTATTTAAGTTGCACTGTTACAAATTTAATATATATTAATATAAATCAAACTTGTTATTTGGGCAACGACGCAAATAAAAGGTTCAGACTTTAGGTTAAACTTTGATGATTAGTGATTACACTATTAAAGAGGGTAATTAGTTTATTCCCTATTTTCTAGATTAGCTTTAAAAATATAATATTGCATTTTGTTTTAAAACCAAATAGGTTTATTATAAATTTAGAAAAGACTTGGTAAAATCTCTTTTATGATTGACTTTTCTTATAATAAATGTTTTACCAAGCAATTATTTTCCATACCCTAGGACACGGTGGATTTAGTAAAATCATATTGTAAATCTATCTGTCCTAACTATTGGTGTTCAGGTACAAGTTGTATTTAGAACATGACAGAAAAAATTAAATGTTATACGCATTTAAATATGTTTCATTGGTATTTTATTATGAGCACTTATTGAATATAGTTTGTCTTTGTATATGTAATTAGCTATTATGATCAAAGTCTACATGGAAACGTTGAAACTTACTTCCGTGATTTCCTTTATACTAGTGTCTCCATAAGACCTATTACCATAAAGGTTGCTAATCATTTAAAACTAGTTTATGCTTTACAGCGCTGTGACTTAGTTGAAAATGGCATTCTTATGTAAATATAACTTTTCTATTCCGTTAACAAAGGTATTTAAATGAAACAAAGGGTGTGAAAAATAGTAAAACCTTAATAAGAGTCACTAAGAGATAGCTAGCTATAAATTAAAAATATGTACATAGAATTCAATGTTCAACCGAAACACTCGATTTAAAAGTTGATACTTCTATGAACTAGCAATACTTCCCTCGTTTGACACTTTTATAAATTAATCACGTTATTGGAAATAAAATCTGTTTCCTTCTACCTTTGATTTTTTTAATTATTTCTATTTAAAATAAATTATTTGCCATAACTCGTCTCTTACAATATTCAGTTAATTCTGTGTTTAAGTTTGGTATTTAGGATTTTCTACTAATATTGTTAGCAGTGTGAAGTCATGGCGTGACTTGTTACAGTTTTATTCAATAAAATGTTTAATGTACGCATAGCTTTTTATTACATTTAAATCATTATAATAATATGGACGGTTAGTAAATATATTTAGAAATTGTCACACTAGCTTATAGACTAAGCAAATATTATTCTAAGTAAATAATTTTATGTAGACTTCCAGAAGCTTTGTCTCAAATTAACAATAGGTTTCATAATATATGTACGTCTAAAAAAAGATGAATTTTACGGTTTCATTTATACAATATTTCCCTAGAACCGTTCCGTCCAAGGCTAAATACGTAGTCTTCATTTAATTATAGGATTACGATACCGTTTAGCTCAGCTTGGACTCACCGATTCGCCGGCTCCAGCAAATTGGTTCACTGCAATGCCGGTTTTACTATACTGAATTTTATTTGAAGAGTTTTTGTCTGTTAACAAAATATACCTACTCCGTTATGATGCCTTTCATTTGAACTCTAGTTTTTTTCTGAAAAAATCGTATTAGATACATAATAAAATTAAATTTCTATAGCGCTCTACAATGAATCGGAGAACTATTTATTTATACTAAATAATTAATTGGCTGTTACCCTTACCTGTCTCTGTTTGCTTTAAGTTTATAAACATTATTCAACCTTTAAGTCCCGTCTTACACAATAGTACCTACTACCTAGTATTAAGACGTTTTTAAATAGAATACAACATTGATACTTTATCCAATTAGTTAATAAGTACTTAATGTTAGATATTATACGGAACCTTAAAACTGTCTTATTTGTCATTTTACTATAATAATTGTTTATATACTTTTATGCATTAGAAGGCATTTGATGACGAGAGACGAAATTTTTATAAAATTATATAATCTCCGGGAAAATCCAATGAACATGAACTCAAATTGATTTCCAATATTTCCAAGACAAACGATATATTTACGATTTCAATTGTCCATGTGTCATTTTTTCACCTATGAATATTTTATCAGATAACTTATATTTGTAGAGCGTGGGAAAATTTATTCAACAGTCATTTCATTTTCTATGTTACATACGTCAGTATAAATTAGATCAATACTTTATTCCAAGAAAATTGTTTGCTTGCTTTCCTTAAATTGAAAATATATTATCAAGTAAAATTCCGATTTCCGAGCTATAACACAGAAACTGACTTTGTAATCGTTGCCTTATTAAGTAACTATTCTAGTCCTTACATGGTATATTTTGTCTTTGAATAAGTTTTGTTAATTAATTATAGATTCTTGTGGCGCTATGCAAACGCTATGTTGCGCTCGAAGCGCTGGGGTCGTAACAACAGCACGGTGGCGGAATTGTTTACCAAAAGGGCCCTGAAGACGCCGGACGCTCCGTGTTTCATCATGGTTGAAGGACGGACTTGGACTTTTCGAGAGGTAATTGTTTATTATATCTGAAATGTCTAGATTTAGACCATATAGTTTATCATGATTTTTGTTGCAGATAGCAGAAAATTCAAACCAAGTGTCTCGAGTGATGCAGGAACACCTCGGTTTAAAACGAGGTGATGTCGTGTGTGTGTTTATGCCCAATTGCGTGGAGTATGTTTATACGTGGCTGGGTATGGCCAAACTCGGTGCTGTCTCCGCGCTCATTAACAGCAACCTGCGCCATCGTCCGCTGCTGCATTGTATCCAAGTAGCTAAAGCCAAGGCGATAGTGTTCTCTGATTCACTGGCTGGAGGTAAGTTTGAAATCAGCTTATTTAAAAAAAATACCGTAGCAAATGTATGCATAGACTGTGAGAAATTGTATTTAAATTTCGATTGTTTTATAGAATAGAAATTTTTATAGCTATATCCGAGTTGGGTGATCAGCTGCCACCAGAGCTGAAGCTGTTTCAACTGTACGGCAAGTGCTCCCCCGGGGTTATTGACCTCCGGGCTGAGATGGATAAACAGGTTCCAGAATATCCTATAGTGACAGACAAGCCTCGGTACAGAGACACGCTGCTGTATATTTACACATCAGGCACTACTGGTATGCCGAAGGCGGCGGTGTTGCCCAACTCTAAGTAAGCTATAACTATGTCCAGTTTATAATGAAACATGGTGTATAATTTGTTTCTTGTGTAATGTATGTATTATATCTGTTTCCAGGTATCTTCTAATAGTGGTGGCGACGGTCCATATGTTAGGTCTCCGTTCGTCCGACCGCCTGTACAACCCTCTGCCGCTGTACCACTTGGCGGGCGGGCTGGTGGGGACGTGCGCCGCGCTTGTAGACGGCATCCCCACCGTACTGAGGTCAAAATTCTCTGCCACCCACTACTGGACGGACTGCATCAAGTATGATTGTACGGTAAGTTATAATCCCTACTAAAATTATAAATGCGAAAGTAACTCTGTCTGTCTGTTTGTCACGCTTTCACGCCTAAACCATGACGTATGAACAGATTTTAATGATATTTGGTACAGACATAGAGTTGACCTTGAGAAAGAACAAAGGATAGTTTTTCTCCCAACATTTTGAAAGATTCTCTTGTAAACGCGATATGACCGAACTCCACGCGGGCGGAAAGCCAGTATAGAATAAGTGTATCTATTTATTGCAACGGTATTAATAATATCATTCTTCAATCATTCTAGCTTGTTGTGTCGTGATTTTTAAGGACTCGCAGCAAAATCATATCTTCAATGAATACTTGGTCATAACTTAATGGTGCCATAGCTTGATTTTTCTAACATATTAGACATCAAAGAAAAAAAATCTCAAAATTTTCATACAGTTTCTTGTAACTGATTATAATAAATAAATCACATCAGAGTTTCAGATGATTCGTTATATATTGTGTATATGTATATCAGGTGTCTCAGTACATAGGCGAGATGTGTCGTTATCTGCTGTGTGCTCCGCCCAGACCCACGGACACTCAGCACCGCGTGCGCATCATGGTGGGGAACGGAATGAGGCCGGCCATCTGGCAGCAGATCGTTGACAGGTGACTTACACACACACACACACACACACACACACATTACATGTAGCAACTACCCTCACCACGACTTTACTAAACCAGTTTCCTGTTTTTCATTGTTATATGTACGTTGATAATTGTTTATAAATCTATTCGATTGATTAATTATTTAATATTTTATGCAATATATTAAGGAAATATTATTTCTGTTTCTCTCAGTTGTTGTAATTAGAATTCTAGAAGAAGTTGTACCAAAACAATATTTTCAATTTTGTTCCACTTGATCCTTTGTTACAATCACACATAACTAATTATATGTCTCTATCTAGGTTCAAAGTACCTCAGATAAATGAAATATACGGCGCGACGGAGGGAAATGCAAACATAAGTAAGTGGAGCTTATCATACGACTAGTACTTAGTGATTGTTGTGTTGTCACAACAAATAAAGATGTGTATAGTGTTTAAACACAAGATATATCGTTGTACTCAATGACAAAGAAAAACTTGTATTCCATATATAACTGATACCATTAAAGTAACTCGTTAAATACATTACATATAAAGATGATGAATATAAATTATTTGACGTAAAAATATCTTAATAATGATTTAATTATACATTTTTTATAGAACATATCACAAGAACAGATAGATGTCTTTAAATTGAATTAATTACAACGTCATAAAGTAAAACTCAGTGTTTTTCCTCTATATTAATTCAAACGGTATTACTATTATTCTATCTGTAAAAAGTACCTCATACTGAGTGGTATAAAACTCGGTTGTGTTATGTCCTAGTTAACGTGGACAATACCGTGGGCGCTGTGGGCTTCCTGCCCAAGTTGGTGCCCACGTGGTTACATCCCATAGCCCTGGTTAAGGCTGATGATGACGGGGACCTCATACGCGGCCCGGACGGACTGTGTATACGATGCCAACCTAGTATGTACACGCACACACGCACACTCACACAGACACACACGCACATATGTCATTAATATATAAATGTTTGAGAAATTTATTTCTTCTGTTGGTGATGCTATTCTTTGATAAACTAATCTTCGTCAGAATATTCCGAAGAATTTGTTGTTCATTGATGTCCATTTCCTTTACAATAAGCCTGTTATTATTATAATTATATTCATATTTATAATAACAGATGCATTAAAACAAAAGTTTATTATGAGAAGCGAATATTTATATATTTCAATATAAATAACATCAACTCTTACTTTGCACCAATCATGGTTTAAATATAACAAGGAATATTTAAACAGACGATTACAACTCGATCTAGTTGAATGATATTAAAATCTGTTGTTAAAAATATAGTGATATACAATTAATAAGTATTTCAATCTTTGTCCCCCCACATATAATGTTAATTATATAACAGTATGTAACACACATATAATTGAATGCTTCTCCGTATATGTATAATGTATGATTGTAACGCGTCATTTGTATTCAAGACGAGCCCGGCATGTTCATCGGTCTCATCGCTCAGGGCAACGCGTCCAGAGAATACTACGGATATGTTGAAAAGGTGAATTGTACATTACATTTATATATGAATATATGTTTATTAAATTAGGTCGGGTTACAAGTGTGACGTAGCTTTTGGGTTTATTTCCATTAGGTTTAAAATGTATGGGTTCCTTATCATACGAGTTGTACAAAGATTAGAATGTTTATTGTGATCCTTTATAATAAAGTATGGGAAGTGACGACGGTCGTAACGGAAATAAATGGATTAATAACATTGAATTTTCCTTCTTTAATCACAATCTAAATTCTAAATGATTTTACAACGACCTGGGACAAGTGTTATAAAAACGAAACCGAGTTTTCAAATAGTATTTAATTGTTTCAAAAGCTGTTTGTAAATTAATAGAAGGTAGTTCTCGGTCTTCTTTTTTTAACTTCGCAAATTCTAATGATAATAACTTTTCTTTTCTTGAAACACTTTAAGACGGTTTCTATGTTGATTGTCTAAAATAACTGCATATAGGTGAAGGCGTAGTTAGACGCAAATTTTATGTCTACCTACAAATCTCTTTTTTGCATAATATATAACAAAAACATACATAATTTATATAAAACACAATGAAAGCTTCACCAAAATCCTCAACACGTGAAACTAATATATTATATCGTTTTATTTGTTCAGAGCGACAGTAACAAGAAGTTGGTCCGCGACGTGTTCTGTAAGGGGGACGCGGCCTTTGTGAGTGGAGACATCTTAGTGGCGGACGAACTTGGGTACTTGTACTTCAGAGACAGGACCGGAGACACTTACAAGTGGAAGGGAGAGAATGTAGCGACCGCTGAGGTGGAGGACGCGATCAGGGCCGCGCTAGGACAGAGGGACGTCGTCGTTTATGGAGTCTCGGTATGAATTGAGACGAGAATTTATTGGAATTTAGAAGAGTCAAAGAATCTTCATAATTGTTATACTAGCTGATCCCCGCGGTGTTACGGATTTCCGGGATGTAAAGCAGCCTATGTGTTATTCCTTCACGTCAGCTTTCTGTATACAAAATGTTATCAAAATCGGTTCAGACGTTTGAGCGTGAAGAAGTAACAAACATACAATCACAAACTTTGGCAATTATATTAATAGTAGGATTCTTGGTTGCAGATTCCTCAGACGGAAGGACGTGCGGGTATGGCGGCTGTGAGTGCGGCTAGTGTGGACGGACGGTCGCTGGCGGCGGCGCTCGACCACGCGCTACCATCATACGCGAGGCCGCTGTTCCTTAGGCTCATGAAGGACATAGAGATCACCAGTGAGTTGGTGCTTGTATAGTAATAATAATGTGTAAAGAGGCTCTGGCAGTGTTGATATGCTTGTACGGTAACATTAATGACAGAATAGTCTCTGATAGGGCTGGTCTGTTAGCAGATTTTTTTAATATTTAGTGACACTTACGAAAGCGCTTTATTGTCCCTAAAAACAGTTAAAGAAGATATAATAACGAGGAATTGCCTGAACTAAATTTTTGTTCTCAATGATGGTCCTATTAACTGTAGCTATGTTTTATTTCCACAGGTACGTTCAAGTTAAAGAAGCGTCAGTACCAGAAGGAAGGGTTCGACCCGGACGTGATCAACGACCCGTTGTTCTTCCGCTCCGGGGAAGACTTTGTACCTCTGACGTCACAATTATTTGAAGACATCTGCAACGGACGGGTCAAACTATAAGTGTAATGGCTGTCCAAATAAAGATGAAAAAAAAGTCACTCGACCCAAAGGGAATATTATTAGTGTTTAATTAGCCTCATTTAGATAGAACACGTTTATATTCATTAGCACTCTGGCATGAGGATGGAGGTATGGGTACTGGCGCGAGTACAGACCCAACGAGGGGGTAGCAACCGAGGCCAAAGAAATGGGTACAAAACATTTACATATGTGTTTCGATAATTTGATTGATAAATTATTCCGTAGAATATTTGGTCGTAGTGCTGTGCTAAGACATTTTGTATACATTCTGAAGTTACCTTGTTGTACTTATTTATTGTAAAAAAATGTTTGACATCACGGTCAAGGTCAATTTACTGTCATATCGCATTTTTAAAAATCGTTTGAATATATGTATGTACATTTGTTAGCTTTGAGCTTTGACAGAAACAATAAGGTGTTATCTGGAAACTGATTGAGTTGATAGAAACCGTATGACTAATAACAATAAGATCTCATTTTGTCTATCGCTGCATTTATGCTTGCAGCCCAAATTAATGGAATATTTGCTTAATATTTATATATATATATAATGGCATTCGCTGTTAGCGTAATTTATAAAGTAGCGGAATACAATAGAAGACAATATGGTAATTTGAGTGTTAATGCCCTTGTAATACTTGTTAGATGACATTCCGCACTCTAGTCCTTAGAGTTAAATTTATTATTCCTATGCTAATTGCTACGAATTGTTATTTTAAGTTCTGGTTTCATATATTTCATTAATATATTGTGCCTTGTCACAAGAACAGCGTAATGGGACTAAATCAGTTGCTCCAAAAAATTACCGTAAGTTGTAAATAAATATATGTAAAATGTAACCAAGCGTTTTTATTTGTATTCTTTTGGTAAAGTATATATAGATTTTTAAGTTATGTGGGCGTAGCTATATTAATTATATAGCTACTCACACAATTCTGCTCTGCTCTGCTCAGCGACATATTGTCTCGAAATGTCTCGGTATCAGTGAAATCTAGTCTTAGAAAATCCTTCCATAAGGCGGAGTCCTCTGTTTTGTAACAGACCCAAGCTTATCCTAAACAGACATTCAAAAAACAACAAATTCCATCCTTTGAAAAATAGACACGAATATTTAGGAATATTCTTTCACCTTTCATCCGCTTATGGATAACAGAAGGCAGTTTTCAATTAAAAACACAGCCACCGACATGTTTGGCCATCCATACTTCATTTGCACTTAAAGCAAAATATCCCCCTAGAAATAAGGTGACATTATTACAAGGCCTGGATATCCAGTTACGCCGTAATCAAACTTGTGTTACCTTCATACTTCAACTTTTAACCAATTGCAAGTCTCTCTAAACAAATACATTGGCATTACATAAACATCCTGGTCCATAAGTAAAAACGATCACCACACGCTTGTGAGATTAACTCATTGAGACTTATATTGTCGTTTTGATCTGCTCTATTGCCACACTCCAGCGACCAGCATGCACAAAGATTTGGCCTAAGGTAGGTATGCCAAATCTTTGTGCATTCTGTAATGTATTTAATTTATTTAAACACAGATCTCAGTGCTTAGTTATAATTTATCCATAATTCGTTACATAATTAAAAAATGAATCAATTTGTTAAATACAATCTTCACTCTTGTGCTCATAAAAAAAATCTATATACCGAAAAGTTTTGACGGTACCTAGCTAAAACTTTATATTTTACTATTACTATGGTTTTGGTTTTAACTTTCTCCATGTGAAAAAGAGGCCTTTGCTCAGCAGTGGGCGTCTGATATTAAACGAATCGTGTTACGGGAATTACTTTTCAATCCACTTCATAGGTTTTTAAAGATATAAATATATTCTGCATACAAAACGGGTTCTGATAGGACTTGAATGGAAAAATAAGCAGAGTAATACAGTTTACGGTCACTTTGGCTAGATGGCGGTACTAGAAGCGGACAGTCAAAATGTTACTACTTTCATTTGACAGAACCTTATATCGAGTTTATTTATTAATCTCTCTGAACTCTCGTATTTAAGGAACTGAGAGCTAAAGTGTGTTAAATAAATAATTATACAATGTAGTTTTGACTCATTTGTGGATGGCAATGGCCAAGTAGAGTTTACTTGCATCTTTAGAGTGCACTCCACAGTTGCCATCTTTCCTTTAAAGAAGTCCAACATCCTACAGGCACTATTGGGACGGAAATACCTCTCATACAGCTTACTATTCAGGCCAAAAATTTCATAAGTAAATCCGAATCGGATCAGATGGGTGTCGTCTCTTTTAATTGACGGGGAACAGACACAATGCCACTTCCCTTTCCTCCTTCTCTTGGAGAGTGGGTACCACTCTTGGAGAGTGGGTGGGTAAACGATGTCTTTTCTATTTATTTCAAAATTCCAGATTTTGAGGCTATATAATATGCAGGAAATAAAACCATATAAATTTTTATAATCATATTTATATTTTGTTTTAACAAAAATGTAGCATAAAAATATAGAACAACATACCTAAATTATAATTTAATACACAGACTCATCTCCTCAAGATCAAGATGCTACAATACAACATATAAATGGAAAAATAATTTTAAAATTTTCAGTAATTAACATTTTTCCAATTTAATAATACTGACCCAAAAGTAATACATTAAACAAATACAAAACTAGTTTTTCCGTGCATCTTTAGGACTAGAATAAATATTTTTTAAATGATATAATAGGAAAAATAAAATTTTTAAATGGGTAATTATATTTCTTATGCACATTTTTTATAATAAAAAATCACATGAAAAATTAAAAATGGATCTGACACTTACAATAATTTAGTCTAATTATTACATATGTACTAAAGCAGTTACTTGAAAAATACTAGGAATTTCATTTAAAAATTACATTTTATAATAACACTTATATTCGAAACGACTTTACAAGTTGTATTTACAGGCAGTGTGTAGCTCGTGTGTGGGTTTTATAAATTTTCATATCAATAATACTAACTGACACTATCATTTATTACTAGAACACAATAATTTTGAAAACATCAAGAAAAAATATTTAAAGTTACTTAATATTGATTATTACCAATATTATATTAAATTTGATAATGACATATTAAATAATACAAAGCTGTATAACTTGTTACAATTAACAATAACTGCTGCCACTTGTATCCAATGTTCTGTGCTTAATGACTAACAACGACTAAGGCAACCATATATAATATACTATGTCCATACCTTTATCATACAATATATTAGCATAAAATTATAGTACTTAGACTAAATTATACTTTTCAATAATAATTATGTGCTGCATTCTATGTACCTAAATTTGACTGTTACTTATAAAAGAATTTTGAGTAGCTTTTAAAAAAATATCATTAATTAGGTATAAGGAAGGCTTATACCTAACTCAATTTCTTAAGGCATTTTTAAGTATACTGTGATTCTTATTTTGTTTCATTAATAATACTTATACAGAATACCAATTAAAATATACAGACAAATACTTGTTGCACAAAAAAAAATCACAAATTAAGTACTTGCTTCAACATAAAGATAATATATATTGCACAACTTGATTGCATTAAATAATACTTTAAGGAATGTTAAAAATAAATCTCTCCCATTAAATAATGTAAATAATTTTAAACCAACAGAAAAATAAATATGTTCAATAAATCTACAAAAATAAATCTATAACATGATCATTATAAATTTCAATCAATAAAAAAAAACTAAATATATCGATATATTTTTATACCTGTGATGTCTTTTTAAATACAATGTGTTATATTCAGCGAGTTGTATTTTATCTGTCCTTGTTGTTTATGATATGTAATCTGTGACAGTGTTGGAGCCCAATAACAGTTAATAACAATCAGGCGATTAAGTGGATTGTCACAAAAAACATGAGTAATTTAAAAAAATTGAGTATTTATTGTTAATACTACCCTCAAAAACTTTATACCGTGGGTATAAGGTCAGTGTCTTAACAATATTGCTGTTATAATTATAAGGCGAAGTTTTCTAGTGGATATGTGATCAATCATATAATCCAAAGCAGATTCTGTTTGAGAGACTCTGAATGTAGATTGATCACATGAACCAATAGTTCAAGACGTGTAGTGTGACAATCTTAACGTCTTATGCGGACAATTTCGTTCTCTACCCGAGATATCGGTTGTAGGGTGACCAGGCAATGGGAGTTTATATTCGAATTGGTCAGCACTATAACAAATCTCTTGAAGAATGATTATATTCTCATGCGTTGAGTGATGGGAACCAGGCGGCGAGGCCAGTACGAGCGGGCAGAGCTGCCCGGAGTAAAGCCTCCTCGTGAGCGGACAGCCTCAGTAACGTAGACAACGCTCGAGTCAACTGGCGCGCCTCCAACTCTCGGGATGTTAGGAATCGCAGTACCACGTGCTTCAAGTATCTAAAAATAAAATTGAATAAAGATGGACCACAATTTTCATACAGTATAAATATTTTTATCTATTGCCGTATAAGTTATAAGGAATGTAAATAAAATATTTACCGTCTGCTAATATCCTGTTCTTCCGCTGATGTAAGATCCGTTTTACTGCTTTGTAACTCTCTCTGTAGGGTTTTCTTCATGTCCGATATTCGATTATCTAAAGTCTTAATTTTCTGTAACATTCAAAATATATATTTATATAGGTGTTTTCATTATTATTTGTTAGTACAAGGAAAAACAGTTATCTTAGAAAATGTGTTTTACCTTATTTTTATCACAGATTTCGGTTTCTAAGTCTTGTATGCTTTTCTTAAGAGAATTTTCGCTTTCCGTAAAAGCCTCAATTCTCTTCTGAAGATCTTCGATTTCTTTGGTTCTCGCTTTTTCGTTTTCTTTTATTATCAAACACTCGGCTTGGTTCTGTAACGACACAAATAAATTATAAATAAATTGGAGCGATTAAAAATAGCATACGCTGTATAACGTACAACAACATTGGAAGTTGTTATCAGTTGAGATAAAAACTTTATCTTCATTCTATATACAAAACAGCTACCTCTCTATGTTGTGCAACAACGCTCTCGACCTCAGTAATCTTGGCCTTTAGGTCGACAACTTCATTTTCTAAGTACCGTACATTACATTGACTCATCTCAATGTTTTGTGACATGTGAGCATTTCTTAATAACGCCTCGTCTTTTTCTCGCCTCTCTCTGAAAAAGATGAAATTTGGATGTTTATTACATATCACCGGCTTTGAGTTCGCATTAAGAAATAGTTTTATATGCCTGAACAGATATTTTTAAGGCAATAGGTCTTTATGAGTTCCTTGTCCTATATTTTAACATTGACCTATTAAGAAATAATTTATTGATAAACTATATGCTACTCCTTAAAATCCTTCTGACTTTTAGTTCACCATGAATCAAAAATCTTATAATCTTAAATGTAATCTTACTTTTCATATTTCCTCTGTAAGTCTATGTAGTCGTGTTGCATGTCCGTCATTGCAGTGTTAAGATGTGCCAGCTCTTCCTTGTTCTCGTCACACATTCTGTTTGATTCTTCCAGGTTAGCTTCTAGAACCTTCACCAGCCCCCGCTCAGTCTCCAAAGCCTCTAACAATTCCTTGTTTTCTTCGGTCAAAACTCTTATTCGATTTTCCAACTCAGTTGTTATGTCCTAGAATAAAAGTAAATATGAAGTTTTCTTGTTTAATAAAACGATCAAATTCAATGCCATGTGATTTAAAAGCGGTATTAGTTAAAACCAAGCTCACAGCAAAAAAGAAATCTAAAAATATACTGGTGAATTTTACGAAATTTTGATACCGTTTCTTGATTTAACTTAAGTATATAATAATATCATTGATTTAATTATCTCTTAAAATAATCGAAGAAGTCAAATATAAGCAAGTCTAAACATACATTAAAAAATACAATACTAGTTATTTTATTTTTATATTAAAATGAAATATTAATTTATCAACTGAATAAATAAAAGCACTACGGTACTTTCCAACATGAAACAGTTGTGGTCAGTGAAATAAAAGAGAAACAGGAGACACTAAGACTTGACTTGCTAAAGAAAAAGATAAGATTTATATACATGACATAAACATTATGAAGGTTAATAAAAATGTTAGCGACATTTGAATAACACAAATTAATTTAAAAACCATGAGGACAAATAAATAAAATGGTGAATATTAAAAACAAAATATACTTTATTCAGTGCAACTTAATATTATAAGTTGTATAAAAATAACAAAATATTTAACATAAAATATAATTTTAAATACTAAATATACTTCAAAATAAAACAAATAAAAATAATGTTAAATGATTCGTTTGGAATTAACAAGTCATTAAAATATATTCTACTCTTTGTATTAATAAAACAATTTTTATTACCCTGTTAGAACCTGTAAATAAACAAACCTTTCTACACATACAACATATTTTAAGTACTATACCAAAAAAAAAAACAGTGATATGGAATAAAAATAAAAACGAAATATTTATAAATAGGAAATATATAAAAAATACATTGGACTTCGTTGCATAAGATGCTTAATTAATATCTGTAAAATTTTATGAGACTAAAGGTTTCTATATAACTGTAAATTGTATATAAATAACTATTTAATTAATTGTTAATTTAAAATAAAATGGAATGTATTTTGTAATAAAATATAACTATTAATAAAATAGATCAAATATATGGAATGTTTACATAATTTTTTTAATCTATCAAAAGTCACTCTCGTGCCACAACTTATCTTATCAACCAATCATGTGCAAGATAAAAACTATAAAACGTAACAAAGCAAGCAGTACCATATTGAAGCAAACTAATTAAGAATATAAGCGATTCTCATTACACTATCACTTCTATACTCTTGACATAATACACTATACAGCATATAAAGTGCAAGCATTCTAAAATGTGACATATCAGCAGGGTTGCCACTACAATAATAAAGAAACATCTAATAAACCGAAACACGTGAACATCCAGGGTTGTAATAATTTACTATATGTTACAACTGGATGTAAGAAAAAATACAGAGTAATTGTGAACAGTAGTTCAAAAATAGAAGTAGGTATTTGAGAAAATACAAGTTTTTCACTTAATATTAGACGTCATGTATAAGGGTTGTCAAAAGGTGATCTAAATGGTGTAGGGTTGACTCACGGCGGCCCTCAGTGTTTTCAGTTCCTTTGCCTGACTTTGGACCTCTGCACTCAGCCGGCTCACCTGTATGGACCAACTTGACTCAAATTTTATATTTCTTAGTACAAATAATGTAGGAAAAGATATTCATTTTATATACAGAGAGTAAACAATGTTAGAAAAAGATAGTTTACATATTTATGGACATGCATGAGTGTTTAGATTAATAAGGCTTCCTTATAAATACATCACAATGTAGTGAATGAATAGCATTGGTGGAATTGGACTTACCCCATGGTACCAAACACACTGAATTTATAAATATTGAATTGAATCCTTTAGATGATATATTTTGGAACGAAACATTTCTTTTTTATAAACTTATTTATGAATGGTATAAAAGTATTGATATCAACATGTATATAGATTATACGTGAATAAGTATTTTATCTAACCTTAGCTTCACTGTTGGCGAGATTCTGTTTAGTTTTTTCAAGTTCAGCTGCCATATTATCAAGTTTCTCGCGTAATTCCTTTTTTTCTACTTCAATTCTCCGTCTCTCCGCACCCTCTTCTCCCGCCTGTCTTGATACTCTTGCCACCTTAAAAACACTTTATTAAGTAACTCAAAATTCATTAAAAATAACAAAAAAAAAAAATACACTTGGAAGTTGAGTTATCGTTGTATAAGTAATCAAAACCTTTTCACACGTAAAACAAAACAACTTCTTACAATATTTTAACTATATCGTAAGGTAATAAAACTCTCTAAATCAAAACATAGTAAGTGTCCGTTATCAACTAAATTATTTGACCTTGTCACATATTAAATATGTTTATCACCTGTGTCTCTAGCGCGGCGATCTGTCCGCTCCATGACGTCTTGACATCAGCGAGCGCCATCTTGGCCTCCTGTAGTTGTCGCGTCAACACTGCCCTCTCGCGGCAAACTCGGTCGTAATCCTCGCAGCCGGTAGGTTTAAATTCGCGTTTATCTTTAAACAAAACAAACATTCCGTTTTAAAAAAACCTGTTCCAATATTAGCTAATCAATTTAACATCATGTTTTTCCATATTTAGATATATTCCATTAATAAATTGCTTTAGTCATTAAACCTCAAACATAAGGAATATGAAAAGTACAAAAGTAATTAAATGGTTGTGCTAATGGTGACTGGTTTATTTTTTACTAGCTTTCAGCCCGTAGCTTCGCCTGCGCGGAGTTCGGTTATATTGCGTTTCCAAGAGAACCTTTCAAAAGTCTGGGATAAAACTGTCCTATGTTCTTTCTCAAGGTCAACTCTATATCTGTACGAAATTTCATTAAAATCAGTTCAGTGGTTTAGGCGTAAAAGCGTAACAGACAGACAGAGTTACTTTCGCATTTATAATATTAGTAGGGATTACCGTCGTCGTGCATATGATGCATTTCGTGCCCCACAGGCAGAGCAGCCTTAACGACCGCCAGTTGGTCTGCCAGGTCTCGCGCCCGTGCATCCGCAGCACTAAGTGCCGCTGACAGTTCCGCACGCGTCCGTGACCATTCACGACGACTTTGCTCCACTTCTTCCTAATTAAAGAATTTTAGGATATTAAAGAAATTAGACATTGTATAGAAATGTCTAATCATATGAATTTTTAAGTAAATATTATATATTTATGAATGGTTCTTGACAATGAATATAATTATAACAATTAATTTTAAAATAATGTTTTTTTGATTGTAGAAGATATTTAAAAAATATCCTGGATGGTAAAGATACTAAATCAACTTTTATAGAGGCTGCATTCTAAAGCTGTCTTGTCAAAGACATATTTTTATTATAATACTAGCTGCGCCCCACGGTATTACCCGCGGATTTTCGGGATGAAAAGTAGCCTACATGTTATTCCTGGACGTCAGCTTCCTTTATACAAAATTTTATCAAAATTGGTTCAGTCGTTTGAGTGTGAAGAAGTAACAAACATACACACACACTCACAAACTCTCGCAATTATAATATTAGTAGGATAATTTAAAAAATGGCAACCCTGAACACAAAATAATATTAAATCCTTACTGAGAGTACATCCAGTTTGTCCTGTGCGCTCTCAGCTGCCGCTAGTCGTGTTCTGTATTCAGCTAGTTGTTTTTCCATGGCATCTTTCACACTAATTGCTTTCACTGCTTCAGCCTGAGCTGTTCGAGCTACTGCTTGTGCTGCTAAAGCTTCTTCGCCTTTTCATATAAAAATTAATATAAAAGAAATAAACAAAATATGTATATTTTAGTTCATATACACTAAATAATGCTTGTAGATTAATCAAGCACAGTCTGTTTTCATTTGAAATTATTTATTAACTCTTTAATTTATATGTATGATAAATGATAATGTATTTTTATTATTAGGTAAATACAAAAAGCATGAAAAAAATCTACTCTTATTATTAGAAAACCTTGTTCATGGTGAAAATTTAATAAAATTCTATAGGATACCTTGTACAGTTGCCAAAGATAATTTCATCTCCTCAATCTTCTGTTCCCAATACAAGTCTTTTTCTCTAAGTTGTGCTTCCAACTGCTCTGTATATTGCTGATGTAAAGCTGCATGATCCACTGTAGCTCCTGTCCGATCGGCCAAGTATGTATGCAATTGTGGTGATATAGACTGGAAATATAAAAAAATACAGTATTATCAATGGCAAGTCCTTTTTCAAATTCATAGATTTTATTTTAATTCTCTAAGATATGAAGGTCTTAGTGACTATTATTCGAAAATATCAATATATACTACTAAGTTTAAAAAATTCAAACAAAAAATTCTATTATTTACAATGACCTTGTATAGATTATTGAAAGTTTTTTTGATTATTTGTGCAAGAATTGTTATTAGTTACCAAATTACAAACATAAGTATTGCATAACTTAGAAAACTATATCCACCTAATCATAGAAAGTTTTCTAGTGGATTCAAAACATATTGTGATACACCTTCAAAAACTGTGTCTGGTGTAATTTTGATATAAAAAATTTAAATAAGTTGTAACCTCAATATTTTAATCCTCCAAATATTTATGTAGAAAATATATAATGAGAATTTTTATTGGAAATTGTGGCTACAGAATTAACAAATATATCATAAACAATGATGAGAAATAAAAATAAGTTAGCAAATTCCCATATAACACAATTAATAAAAAATTAAAGAATATCTTCAACTCACATCTGATGTAGAATCACCTGGCCCGCCAGAGCTGGATGGACTTGTTGTTGTTGACTAAAATATAAAACATATCTTGAGGAACATATGTTGATAGTTATCATAGATGAAAACCCGAATAGCATTTACATAAGAGAAGTTACAATCATCACTAAGATAAAATATGATGGTAATAATTTAGTGTTTTTGTAACTTACTGAATCATCTCTGAGAGTTATTCTGCCTAAAAAAGCACCACTTCGCCAGCTACTTGTTAATTTACTTATATCACTGCCAGTTTCTTCTTTGATTTTACTTTTTAAACTTGCGAACATCTTGACTCATTAATACTAAATCTGCAATAAATAAAACATGAAATCACAACTTGCCAAATATTTTATTTAATTACTTTCTGTTTATTACCCAATGTTGACAATATTATGTCGGTTTTTAATCAGCTGGAGCACAAAAATTAAGATTTCTATTTCTAAAGACCATGTCTTATATAATTAACATTATGCTATTTAAATATTAAATATATTCGGCAACAATATTATTAAAAGCACTAGATATAAAATTATAACACCAAAAAATATGTTAATTGTATTTTTTTGACATTTTGAGATAAAGTCATTCACAGAGTAAATATGAAGTAAGTTTGACACGCACATCCAGATTATAATTAATTTTCATTTACAATTTTAACAATATCCATGTTGTAATTTTATACTTTCACAACATGTTTTAATAACGAACACTAGCATTTATATATTATTCTTTAGATGATGGTGACAGATTTTTAATAAGATGAATATACTCAAATACTAACGAATAGGAGTATGAGCATATTGTTATTATTTCTCTCCGGTCTATAACTATTACTTTTTAAATTCTCAAAATATTGTAAACGCGAAAATTTTTATTTCTTACCCTTTTACATAATAACTACAAATAGATGTTAATAAAACTATATAATATCTCGGATAACAATAACTTTAGGGCTAGAGCCTTTACCTCATTATATTGTGTAATTCCTTCAAGACTTTATAGGCCAGTGCAGATGCCTCTAAAAGTGATGAAAAGTGAAAATAAATTATAGTAGAATGAAACCCATTAGAAAAGGAGGGGAATATTATAAAAATTAAGTGAAAAATAATTTACAGGCGATCTGAGGCCGGGAAGGGTACGGGCGTGGGTATTTAAGGGTAAAAAATGGGTTTTCTCGATTTCCGGAAAAACTAAGAGTCCTAATGAAAAATGTTATATGTCAAAGTTGTAGGTAATAAAAAGATCTAAAACTTTTGTACGAACATTTTTTTCACATAACCTCAAATTTTATGTGAAAAATTTGAAAAACCAAGTTTTTGATTTTTTATTTTTATCTCTTACAAAAAACAATATTTTGTCGCGAAATTTTGTGAAAAACTTTTCTTTTGATATCCCAAATACACTGTAATTTATTTGATTAGAAATATTTATTTTTTCAGCTTATTTTGAATAAATATCAAAAAATCAGCCTCATTTTCAATCGAAAAATCACCCGTCAAAATATTAGCGTTTTTCAAAAATTTTGTGTGTTTTCTATTTGTGAAGAAAAAATATAAATTTCTAACTTGCAGTACTATTTTTGGATAAAATAATCATGTCTCTTTTAATAAAATGACATTCGACATCGGTTTGAAAATGCTCTTTTTAATTTATTTTTAATAATTGTGTACTCTGGAAGTTCCTTTCATTCTACTATAATTTAATTATGTTTTAAAAGCAATCGGCACTGGTCTATTAGCATAATCTTTACATTTCATGTAAAGTCATGTGACAGGCGGTAGATGGAGTTGTCGATTATATATATTTATTTATTTTATATCTTTGAACTTGGAAATCTATTCCAAAGCTTATTACTCCTCTTGCTCATTCGTGTCAGGAATGAGAATAAGAAAAGAAAAAAACTAAAAAACATAAATATTTAAATAAATAAGGTTTCCGTTAAAGTGCAACATGGAAAAAGGTTGAAAATTCATCTCTTTGCACTTATGACACGAAATAATTTTTAGTCTCAGTAAAGTAACCGCAATGTATCGATGAGTGGAGAAGACTTCCAAAGGCAAGGGCAGTTTATCCATCTGTGAAATTCTGTGTATATTTTTGTTTGATACATAATTTAAAAACTTGAATTAAACTAATAGTCCCTAATCTACTTCTTGAAACGAATTCATTTTGCCCATTTTTATGCTTTTAAAAGTTTTATAAAATATGCTTATCACATATTCAAGCCTGTTTATGAAACGGTTTAAGTTTTTTGTATACTTAATGGCAACAAAGTAAAAAAAATCATTACAAGAAAAATATCTTTCTAATGATTAGTTATTTATTAAGTAGTTTTATATTTTGACAAAGATGGCAAGTATTGTAAAACACTTTTATTACAGCGAAATGCATATAAGGATTTTAGATATCTTGAAATGTATGACTAGATATTTCGCAATGATTAAGAAACAAGGCCATTTACTTAAAGTAATAGTAGAAGTTTAAACTATATTCAATTTCCTTTCATTGGAACTTCTCGTAAATAAGTACTTAGTCTATGAATAAAGTCCTTCTTAAACTACTTACTGCAAGGAACAAGCTAATTTTAATTGATAGTTCATTTCTCTATCAACTGTGTGATATCACAACACAATATGGACAGATTGTTTTTTTCAATTCATTTTTCTTAACAAATTGTGTATTATTTGTTTACAACTTGGTTTTCCATTATAATGATTTACTACAATAGTATAAATTTAATACAAGGATTTTATTCTAAATTTCTAAAATAAAAATCATTACTGATTTTTTTCTTTATTTTTAAAATTTTATCAAATTGCTTTGCTTTAGTAAGTAATGTAATAAACATCTTTTGTCTGATGGATTTACTTTGTGAGTCATAATAGGTCATCAAGTTTGAAGATTTCTGTATATGATTATTTGGTATTTGGTAAATATTTGTATTTTGTGTCAAGCAGTCATCTACTTATAAGGAGGGTAAGGGATTGTATAAATAACACTCAAGTTACATATTCAGTTGTTTATTATTATCTATACTGTACTCAAAATTGATCCGAAGATCACATCACATAGTAATTTCATAAATAATATTACAATGTCATGTACTTTCTGTGATTGCTCGTGAATAAAAAAATGTCACAATATTATCAATACTTTGTTCTCTGGACCGGTTTACCTTTAGTAGATGTACCTACTACATAATAATATACCACCATAAGGTACTGAAGAACTTACAGCGTACTTGATGAGAGTTATAATAATAATCAATAATTATTGTGTTGCAGTTCATTTTTTTTTGTTAATATATTTACAGTTTTACATTTTTTTTTGTGATTTACAAATAAATTCTTGAATATTTAATTAGGTCTTCATTATTCCATTTGGATTTATAATAACAGTACTTTATAGTTAAAAATATCACAAAAATGAAATATATTATGTGTAAGACACACGCAACATTAAAAATACAACAAAAGAAAAATATAAAAAATCCACTAGAAACCTTGGGCCAGAAGAGTCCCTTCTAAACAGGAAGGATACTTTCGATGTTCATATTATAACGGCAATTTAATACCATAATTATTATTATTATCACACTAATTAATTATAAAAGTAATCGATTGTCTTACAATAAATGCGTCAGATCATAAAATTTTGGTAATAAAAATAATAGGCAACAAATAATCCATGAAACTATAAAATTTAACAAAAAAATAATAAATGACAACTTATGTATTTAAGTCATATAGTGCCGTATTGATAAAAGCGAACCGTCCTCTTGCCGGCGGCCGAGCTCCTTGGAGCGGGCCTGGCTGGGACTCTATAACCATACAACCAACCAAACACTAACGCAACCGTCTCCTAATGAGTTTGACTCCATCTTCCGATATTCATCTTTTATCGATATGGCATTCCACTTACAATATACGACAATAAATATAACGCACTTACACATTAATCACTTCTTTAATTCCGACGCTAGGAATTATTTCATAATATATATACCTAAAAATATAATCACGGCACAAGTATCCCTCCGACTAAATAACTAACATAGTGTCACTTTATCAGGATTTAGAATCAAATATGTATTATGTATCTTAAATATTTCATTATTAATATATCATTATCAAAATATCCACTAAATGGGAGGAATAAATCAAATTATTAATATTTTATTCTAACATTAATCGCATGACTGATCAACAAAAGGATATGGACTAGGAATAATAATAGGCATAAGGCTTCCATGCCTCGGGAAGATGCTTCGTCACCGAGCGTCACCGAGCGATAACCGAGCGATAACCGAGCGATAACCGAGCGACACCGAACGATAACCGAGCGGCACCGAGCGCTCGGCGACGCGGCACCTCCCGCCTCTCTCTATCCGCATATCACCTCTACATACATACGACGAGATTAATTTGATCAAAGTTAATACTGTTTATATAGAAAACAATACAGGGGAGCTGTTTCATAGATCTATGCTCGTCGAAAGGTCGTTCGAGAAACGATCATCGGTCGCTATTTTGTGCTTCGTTAGACGGGAATTGATTAAAAAAAATAAAATGATTATCTAGCAAAATCTATCGGGAATAAAAGCCAACGTTATATCCTAAAATTTAGCTTGGAAGTTTGCCTTCTTCGTTTAATATTGTCCGACAAGTTTAATAGTTTTCCGAATGTTAGTCCACTATCACTCTACGAGTGTCGTGATCTAATCTAAGGTGAGGGACACAGTAACGCGGCACAGCGACGGTAACCGAACGGACGAAGCGGCGCTCCACAACTTGTATTGTGCTCCGGCCTCAATAGTATCAGTGCCGAAGGAGAGAAGCGGCTACTCTATTGGTGTTTCATTACTGATCCACTTAATCTAATCTAGTGTAAAACTTGTCATCTATAAAAACATAAATTTAATTTCATAACACAGTAAAAAAAAGTAACATAATTCTCACAAAAATGCTAGTAAGTAGGAGTGATGCAAACCGGACCTGCTCGGCGCGGCGGACGGCCGGCCGAGCACTAGCATCGCCCGTATATTAACCTCGCTTATTTACAACAAAGTCTCGCGAATCTTTACAGGAACTCATATCGTATCTTAAAAAAATAATATACAATAGTAATAAAACATTTGAAACCTCACTAACTACTGTTCAACGATCTCGACATCATACAAACGGCTCCGGCGTGTCGTGTTCATTCTATATATTCATATCACAATCGCATGACCGTGACCGTGCCTGAGAATCTTAACCCGCTACTATGTACACACTCATTCCCTGGAGGCGAGGCGAGCGCGAGGGGGGCGGGGGTGAGGACTCCCCGCACGCTCGCGTCGCTCGGGAGAGTCTCCGCCGGGGAGCGTCAGTACCAGACTAACGAACCTGCCATTCCGAGGGTGTCGGGGGATAGGGACGACGAGGGTCGAAGGAGATGAAGTGGCGGAGGGATGGGGCCGGGGGTGCGCGTGTGTGTGAGTGTGTGTGTGTGTGTGGGGAGGTGGAGGGGTGAGGTTAGGGGGGGCGCAGCGCGCGGGAGGTAGCTGCACGGGGATGTGGTAGTAGCGGCAAGCGGCGCGGCGACATGTGCCGGCGGCAGCGTCGCGGCACACAACCACGCGGCACCCCACCACCTGCAGCCCGCACCCTGATACAACACAACATATTATATTTATATGTAACAATACTATACAATATAACATTTTATTATTGATTGAATATTATAAATGATATACACTGCTCTAGTTATATGTTGGTAGCTCTCTAGTATTTTAAACATGCAACTACCACACGGATTATATGTTTGTACGTTATGAGGAGTGGTTATGCGTCATAACATATATCAGATACTACTGTCTAAATCTATGACTATGTAAAACATTTTAAAGTGCAATTAATCGCTAAAGTAAGTTAGAACAAAGTACATATAATGAAGGTACTAAATACGTAACTACATTAAAATATCTGAAGGACCTGTAAACTATGGAAATTTAGTAACATAGTTAAGAGCAGAAGTATGGGAGAAGACATGCAACTGATATTGTTAGGGAAATCTGAGATTTGTTCTATTCTATTATAGAGGTTGTTATAAAGGTTTAAAGGTGTATAAGATTATGTTAAAGGGGAAATTTATAGGAGAACAGATAAAGATTTTTGATATATTAAAATGTTACCTTCACGAATATGAACGAATCTGCAGGTAGGTCTCGTACATCCTTGTCGATTAAAATCTTGGCACACCGGGAGGGTGTCCAGTAACTGTAATACATAAAGGGAACAGTAAGACAAACAATCCATCGATATTTTTATATATAATAGTACAGTTTCACCACATTAAAGCTATATTTAATAAACTGCGTATTAAACGCTTGTTTTGAGTCCATATTTCACTTATTTATTGACTGATTTAAATAAGGTTCTACAGTTCACAAAGCACTCTCTTGAACTTGTTTTGACTAGAAATAATTACAGAATATTACATTTCTATATTTCTTTCATGTGGCTCAACTGTCAAAATAGTTTAGTAACTATTTAATACATTTCATAAACAGCCAAAAACTCTTTTTTTGTTATACTAGTAACTTATTAATGTATATTAGCATAATATTAATATATATATTTTATATATGCGAAGGTTTGTTTGTTTGTGACGGTTTATGATATCCGTTTATGTTAATAGTGTTAATTCTAATTTCTATATCTTTATAGACATTCATACATCTGTCACGATACGTATCCTCATTGCACAGCCGTCTGAAAAGAAATCGCAATCACAGCTTTTGTAATATCGAAGAGCAGATCTATACAACTGAACTTAATAATTCAACGGTCATTGGACTTCTCGTTGGGTATCATTGAACGTTTGGACAAATGCGTGTGAGTTTCTCAAAGGATATGTAATTTTATGGAATGAAATGAAGACACACGGAAGGCTTAATCGCTCGAAATCAAATCTTGTCGCTGCTTCAATATTACAATAACTTTACAAGATTTGTTGCACAATATGATTGTACCTTCCAAGCATTCTTTTAACGGGGCGCTGACAGTGTGTCACTTTTATATTGTAATATCTGTTGGTATAAAAACATCTATAGATATATTAACAAGAGGCCCGGAGGCGAAGTGAGTCGTCATCGCTGTGTTCCGTAACCGACATAGTAGTGTTAAGTACGCTGCCTGCACTATGCACATAGTAGGTATGAATATATAATATCTAAATGGCATGCAGAACGCTTGAAATATAATCATTATTGCGCAGCCAATCTTATTTAAGCGTGACTATATTTTACAAAAAAGCTAAAGCATGATGCTAGACAACTTGTACCAGGGCGAGGGCGTTCTATAGGTTCTGTAGCGTCCAAAGTGTACCCATAAAAACCAACGGTTGCTATAAGCTTAAGTAGGCTGTGTGTAGGGAGAATTGCGAAATGTGTCTGCTTCGGCCGCTGTGATTCCTTCGAGATCCGCAGAGGAAGGAGGGCGGTCATGCTATCTTAACGGAGGTAGGCATGGTTATATGTAAAAAGACAAAATTAAATTTATACCTTTAGCTTACATGACAGTTCTGGACGTGACATGTTAGTGGTAGTACATACTGCAACATAATGACCATTAGATAGTGCGATTACTGTACGACAAACAAAACAAAACCAAGTATATTAATTACGGCTACAGTGAGTACTTCAAGTAAGCATCGGAGAGGCTTCAACGAGTTCTTAAGCGAGGGACTGAGGCCGCGGCGAGGCACTTAAGCATTGTTAAAGAAAACTCAAAGTGGATAATTGGCCGGCGAATAAAAGGAAATAATATTATTATGACATCCTTAGACCGTCACATAATTACTTCAATATAATACATAATTGGGCTCCAATTACTTTGACTTTTCTTATTTCACAACCGTCAATTCAACTACCAACTACGCAAAAAAATTATATTAATTAAGAAGCGTTTATAGCTCGAATTAGTGAAAATAAAAACCCCCTTTGTAGCGGTTGATAGTTGACACTGCTGTAAGTGAAACTTTACTAAGAAGTTGCCACTTAGCCAACACTTCATTAAAACACAAAAAAAAATCATTACCATTTAACATTTCAATAAAATACATTTCAATAAGCTGGCAACTCTTTAGTATAACGCTTATACGGGCTTCGACATTTTTTATTAATAAAATCTGCCTTTACTGAAATATCCGAAACATACAGATATTTTATTATAATGTTTAATATTCATTTAACACACCACAGTTACATGCTGTTAAGCGGCATTTCAATATAGGCGTCAAACAGGAGAAAACTTATACATAGAGGATATTATAGTAAGCTGATTATATCTTACCGGATGTAAGCAAGGCAATACTGTAGAGTGACTTCTTCCACATTTGAAAGCAAGAATGTTTCACTATACAAAACTAAATAAAAATCATCAACATGTAAGTTGTAGCATCAACTGTTTACAATATATATATTCATTACAGCACAGTGACTAAATGATGGATGTGACGATGACATTGACAAATGACAGGCTGACAAGCAATGCCATCACTTTAAAATACCGAAAAAGTACTCGCACAGAATGTCCAAAATATCTGTGTCGTTGAATATGTAATTAAAATTTCAGGAATAACCTGATTCGCTGTTTAAGCTTTTAGTATATAATAAAATTATTTATTTAGTTGAAAGGCATCCTTACAGTGATGTGCCAGTTGGACACGAAGCTCCACCAAGCGTACCTCGACCATGTTGTTACGAGGGCCCTAGTTATAGTGAGCAGAGCAGTTCATAGCTTGCTGTTCATTTAATTTATCGTTATTCACGACTAAAGCGTTCTAAATGTTTCTACGGAAGCGTCTTACGAAAGCAAGCTCATAGAGAATATTGATTTGTTATGTCCTGTTAATTCAAAGTCTAATCCTTTTTAGTTTATATTTATATTTGTTATTCATAAAAAAATCTTTTAAAATGGTAAAGGTTTATAAGCATCGGATAGAGAGGGTAGAGGCGATATGGAAATAGTAATTGCTGTAGCTTACTGGTTAGAGCGAACACACTTGAGCCCGTGATCGAAATTGTAGTGCAGAAAAGTTGCAGAACGCCGAAAAGGTAGAGCCACTGCACACGAAAATTGAAGTAGCCTAGCGTTAATACATTATACATGCTTAAATATCGTAGGGGAGGAAGAGGAAGCTTGGTGTGTTTGGGGAGCAAAAGCGTGAGCATGGGCACTTGGGGAGTGGCGTTGTCATGGGCGTGAGCATGGGCGTGGGCGTGCGGCACGCGGCACACTTTACCTGTCCGCGCTCGTCCGTATACTCCACGTAGGGAGCGTTCGGTGGCGCACAGCCTGTCCGTCCCCAAACAAAAAGCGACAAAAGATTGCAATGCGGACGACAGCCGAAGCGGTCATTCGGAAGGCATGTAACAGAAAGCGTTAAAAATAAATAGTAAGAAGTGCGACTGCGAGAAATGCGAGAGCGACGCACGTCAGCTCCGCGAGTCTAATGATGAACACGCCGGCAAACATAGCACACACGAGGAGCACTAGAATAATGATTAAAATACCTGATGAGCCAAACGTATACAGGGTGGTGGGTTCTATCCATGCGATAATTAGAAGGCGGCTGTGTTAGGTGCGGGCTCGCTGCTGCAAGCCGGTAACCAGTAGGCACTGGATCGACACAATGGCCAAAGCGCACCCGTGCGGAGATTCTCCGAGAACAAGCGTGTACGTAGCGGGAGACGGGATCGACGGACCAAGCGCTCAACTCTCAGTACGACGATAGTCACGAGAAACGACGATCGACAAGAGGTAATAAAAAACGTACAGTCATGCATTTCAAGCGTTATTATTACCGGGATCGTAGATACGAGAAATATACACGCATAAGATAATAACGTTAAGTAGATACATAATAGAATAGATATAGCATAAAACTACCTAGACTTCCGCGAGACGGGAACCGCTCGCTTCGTCCTTACAATAATACAATACAAATGTGACAACACGCCTAGCGCTAACGCCCCGACAGGCCAGGGCCACACTATCGCACACGTACGAGTCTCTACGCGGAGACCCCGCACCCCGCGCCCCTCCGGCCGCGGCCCGCCCGCGCGTCTTAGGTCGTCTTCATCTTTTTGTAGGGGTTGACTGCAGCGGCCGCCGCCGCCGCCGCCGCGCGCCGCGGAAGGAGCCGCGGGCGGGGGCATCGCGTACATGTAAGGCTGCTGGTAGAAGGCGGGCATGGGCACGGGCGGCGCGGGCCAACCCGGCCGCATCATGAGCGGAGCGCGCATCAACCCCGGCATGGCGGCGCGGGCCTTGAACGCCTGCTGGGTGTAGGCGGCGGCCGCGTGCGCCATGGCGGAGTGCTGAGCGGCGAGCGCGAGCGCGGCCGCGTAATTCTTGTGAGCGACCTCTTTGGCGACGGCGGCGGGGTCCGGTACAGCCGCGTCGGCGACGGAGACGGGAGGCGAGGCGGGCGCGGGAGGAGCGGGCTGCGCGGCGGGCGGCGGGCCGGCCTGGGGGAGCGGCGCGGACGCGGGCGCCGGCTGGGGTCCTGCGGCGCCCGACACCGCGGTCACCGCGGCCGGCGGGGCGGACGAGGCGGGCGCGGGGTACTCACATGACACGGGCACGAATGGCTGCTGCAGCTGCATCAGTTGCTGGTAAGTAGTCGCCGGCTGGTATACGGGAACTCCGGCTTTGTCGGCGGCTTGTCTTTTGTACGGGACCACACCGGGAAAGGCCTGAAAACGAGAGGGTGAATGTTCAGTGAAATGTGTTTATCTCGTCAGTTTCTTGGTTCCTGGAGTTATTTATTCATCGGAATACTTACGAAGTTATCGTAATAGAAGGAACCGACGCTTTTCATGTCCATCTGAAAAGAGAAATAAAACGATTGAGCGGAATTCGTTGGGCTCGAGGGCGGAGGTCGCGAGGGTGGCGTGCCGCGGGCTGGCGGGGGCGTTCAGTCCGCGACATACCACCAGTTATGGTGTTTGTGGGGGAGGAGGGGGGGCCTGGGAGCGTGCAGGCGGGAGCAGGCGGAGGGGGGGGAGAAGCGTGCAAAGCTGGCGGCTATACCGGTGGCGGCTCGAGCTCGGCGGGCGCCGGTCGTTTCTTGCCCGGCTCCGAAGTCGTGCCCGCTGCCGGCTGCTGGGCTGCGGCGGCCGTCTACGTGAAGCCAAGCGTCGCAGGACGGGACAGAAACAATAACGATGTAATAGATGCACAGAATACACCTAAAGCTCAGCATAAGGTGATATTATGCGATAGATAAAAAATTAAAAGTAAAGCGTGAGTGCGACGGAAGCGTGGCGCGGAAGACCGCGGCGAACTCAATAGAACAAGCTCTGCGAACATAAGCGGCGTCGCGGCGAGCGAGACCAAGCGGAAGAAGAGAAGCGAGCGCGAGCGAGCGAGGCGAGAGCGTGCAGCCTGGTGGCGTACCGCGCCGCGCGCCTGCGCCTTAAGGTGCGCCTGCAGGTGCAGGGGAGGGTGGAAATAGCGGCAGGGGTCGCGGACGCAGCGGCCCTTGACGGCGTCCATGCACACCGTGACACAGCCGTCGTCGTGAGCGACCACCGGCGGCGGCGGGTGCGCGAAGCGACACTCGGACTCGGCCCGCTTGCACGCGCCGCGCAGGAACTCCCGGCACACCTGCACCACCACACACCAGCCATGTCGCGCCCTGCCGCCCGGCCGCTCGCGCCCCCCCGATACACATTACAACCCTTACTAAGTAACTACACCGGACCGCCAATACTTTCATTATTACCCCTTGGCTTTTAATTATTCTTCGATCGCGACACAAAGAAACAAACTAACTAGATGCTTGTCTGAATAGCATAAACTTGATATTCAGAACTAAGACATCTGTTGTAATTCTACAGTAAAATGATTAATATTATGTGGTTATCTTCACCCGACGCCGCTTTATGACTATAATTTTGAAAACTGTAAACGCATCCGTCGCATCTTTTATTTTTAAGTTATATATTGATCGAATCAGCGAAAATATTAAATGTAGTGTAATCAACTAGCACCTCAAAATAGATGGAGATATATTATAGTGATAATTTACTAACGCAAGAGAGGCGGCAGCATTTTGGTATGAAATATGACGATACTATATTACGTACAAAAGAATAGCGAAATTTTCTGTAATTTTTGGTTTTTATAAAGCGTGGGGGAAATATTGCCTACATAGAGACAACACTATAGACCTTTCACCACGAAGAGATCAAGCGAGTGATGCTCGCAAAGCGCACGCGCAGTCGTGTTGAGCCAGCGCGCCCACGCCACAGACACACGAGGACAGGTTTAGGCTGCACCGCCTTTACTTGGCTTAGGAGACCGACACAGTTTATACAGTATTCATAAACTACTTCCACATTAATTACTTTAAAATATTTATGTCGATCTCCGGAAGATGTGGCAACATCAGGAAGCACTACTCGGAGTTGGGGATCGTAAATGAATCAAAGGGGTAGCGGAATGTTCATACCTCAAGACGGTCAGTACGCGGCAGTTTCTGCTGCAGTACGGGCTGCTGCATGACTCCTAGTGGCGAGGCGGCGGCCGCGGACGGGTCGTGACCCAACACAGCCGGGACCAGCTGCGGCGCATAGTATTGAGCATACGTCGAGCCCACTCCGGGCACACCCGATAAGTAAGGTGATGTTGCCTGTTATACAACACGTTGTCTCAGATTATAAAATACTTACCATTAAGAAAATGTTTTATAAAAATATTTTTACTGAAATTTAATCTTAAAAATTAGAAAATGATAAGAAATAAGACTATTAATAATATTGGCACCTGTTTTACATATTTTTAAAAATTGACGTTAATCAATTTAAGCAGTAAGTAGCATGCATTTTAAGAACAATATTTCAGATATTAAATTTGAATAAGCGTACTTTCTTAAAGCTATTTTCACTGGCCATATAAAGAAATAAGTATTTAAATTTGTAAACCTCTTCAGTATAGGTATTTTGCAGATAGTCTAGATTAAGTCCAAAAGCCTATGCTACAGGTTAGTTTAATTAGAACAAGAGTGCGGGAGACGAGAATCGGGAAGCTTGGAGGAATAGGCGAGTAGTGAGGCAAGAGGTGCAGGAGTGAGCGAGGTCTGCGGAGTGGCGGGGGGAGGGGGTGGCATGGCTCCGGCGACGTTACCTGCGGGGCGAGCAGGGCGAGACTGATCGGGTCCAGGGCCGCGATGTGGCTGGCGGCCGCACCCGCGCCGCTCACGCCGCCCACCTCAACACAAAACCACACAACACGCTACTCATCGTGCGAGGGACAGCCCGCGGCCGCGCCCCGACCCTCAATGTCGCTCCGCGCACTATTCGACCAACTTCTCTACTAAGCGCAGCCGTTGCTTATGAAACCAACTAGAAGCTCCTCAAGGAGTACAGAGAGGCGGCGGTGCGAGGAGGGACCCCGAGGAGATCGGGCCGCAACGTTAGCAATAGTGAGAATAGTGAGGGAGTAATATATCTCAGTGATTAAGTTGCACTAAACCGCTTAACCCAGTTCATACAAGTGTGAGTAAAATTGGAGAAAGACATGCCTCTTAAAGAACCAATTAAATTGTACTATACAGACATGCTCAAGCAATTTAAAGCGATCGGCCTTCGGTAGAACGTATTTAATTTGCACTTGCAGCGTTTTTTACTACACGAAATAAATAATTCAAAAGTACAGATATCTAGTATTAGATAAATTTAGAAGAAATACATAGTCGTTACCTGAAACCGTTCACCGTACTTAAAACAAGGGGCATCGTTTATATAGAATTTTCAGTTTTATATAGAATTTTTATTTTAAATAGACACATTGATATTTTTTGTACATGCTTCTTTATGTTGTTAAATTTATTATTTATTAACCCTATATTTATAGAAGGCTCCAATATCTACATTTAGCAAATTACATAGAAAGCAGCAAATCGCGTGCAATAAATGTCTACCCGGTGAGGGCCGATCGCTGTAAGCGTTATTTCAGTTATAGCTTATATTGAAGATGGACTTACAACGGCTGGGACCTGGCCAGGGAGCACCTGGCCCGGCGTAAGGCCCATCTGCTGCATCAGGGCGTTCTTTAGTGCTAGATGATTCCGACCGTTAATCAACAGCTGATCCTTAAGATGCTGCGGGGGGTGGAAGTACTTGCAGGGTGGCTTCTCTCGGTTACACCGCCCCTGAAAATATAAACAAGGAAAGATATTAATTATTGTTAATTAGAAAGTAAAAAAAGGTTTTGATGAATTAAAATTGGTAATAGCATGTAGTAATGTACGTCATTCGAGTAGAAGCTTGTGCCGCAATGAATATTTCGCTTATTTTCGGCATCAATGAGGCGAAAGATAATTGCTTTCAGAATCGAAACCTCCCCGCCGCACCCGCCTATGATGATTTATTTACAGCCGCGTAATTAACTGTCTCACTACGTGACAGGAAGAGCTTCGGCGACGTTTTATCTGTAACGTCAAGCCCCATGCCTTATTTTTTATTCAGGGAAAGGAAACGAAAACGAGCTTATCGCTGTTTTCAAGAAAATACTTAAACAAACAAACTTCAACTAGATATAAAAAATTCAGTTACGAAGTTACTGACTGATAACGTCAAGGGTGCGATATAATCTTCCATAACTTGTTGTAAACTTTTAAGAATTAAAGGATTTTTTTAATTAATATGTTAATGTTGACATACATTTTTGGAAACAATAATTTATTATTTTTTAACTCTTAAAATATTGTTTTGACAATTCTGATGACGAAATATAAAAAATTTTATTAGTTTATGTAAACCCAACCATATTTTAATGGCTCGGCAATAACACTTATGACCGTAAAGTACCAACAAATAGACTATAGAGGGATAAACCCAAATTTTCCGTTATTAAACTTCGTTGATGCGTGCTAAAACTGACTTGTAGAAGCAGTCGGCTGCATTTAGATTAACTTGTTACTGGCAGACATAATGTTAGTTAGACTGTCCTCTCGCAGTTAACTCTGGATAAAGTTATTATTTCCTGTTACGCTGCACCGTCTACTTAACTGAGTTTCGATTCCTAGCAAGCCGTTTGTGAAACTTGAATGGGTGATCATGTTTCCATCTTAACTATTATAACTCCGTTTAGAGCGCACTATTAACTATATTGATTTCTATTTGATTTAAAATACTTGAACAAATTATAATGATTGTACTATTATTTGAACATTTGGATATATTTATTTAGGATAAGCGGAAGGAAAACATTGAAATAATATTTTTTTGTTGTTTAGGAAAAGATTAAAACGGAAAACGAAGCGCGACGGTTCTGACAGGAAAGGATTAACTGCAAACCTTATCGTATTACACGAAAAATACGCAAGAGGAGGAAGAGAGGAGGGGTAGGCCCGATGACATAAATAATTGATATAAAAACTTGTATGAAATATTGTATGATACACGTAATAGTTTTAGAGGTTGCGGGCGCATGCAGGTGGACACATCGATTAGTGTGACAGACGGCCGCGTGACAAATGGCGCGTCGACTCAGACGAATGGCGGCCGTACCAACCCCCCACAGCCCACTGTACACACAATGCATTAATTGCTATCCCACTATCTTTCTGCTATTCACACACCATCGATTAGTTTAAAACCATAGACAAAAGTACAGAACACGTTTTATTACAAAGGATGCCATAACTATGTATGTTTTATCCAATGAAAACATGAGTTGTTGTAGTTGTATAGACAATAAATTAATTAATTGAATAACAAAGGAGCTTATGACAATTTTTTCTATCTTTAAAATTATCATAAGTTTATTAAGAAAGATTAATTTCAAATTTTTATATATGTATTTAAGACCTATAAATTTCAAACGAAGTAAGGAGCGTCTTATGTTATTTTATTATCTATGGTAAAATGACTTCAATGTAAAATGAGCTAAGGCGTTCTTGTCTAACAGAGTCGAGTGAAGCGGCTGAGTGCTCTTTAAAGCTGTTAGTCGTGTAACGAACGGCTCTCGAGTACAGCATAGTGCAATGCAGTTGCTGCAGTCGGCACGCGCCAGCACCTTCGTTACTGTGACTGCTTACAGACCGACCACTCCGAATGCTACATGTATGATGGACTCCTGCCTGTGATGCTACATTTTACAATTCCTTTTAACTATCGCTCAAAAATACATTCCAATGATCGCCGACCCATTAGTAAAAGATTTAAAATATAGAAATTTGAAAGGAATTTCTTATATATCGAGGAATAGCTTTTTTTGACCATACGATTATATAAATGTAGCACTGAAAATAGATATACTAAAAACGGAATTACAAAGAAGTAGTTCTTGTTATTTTTGTATGAATGCAAGGCGTGCAAATCACAATTACCTAATGATTGACAGAATTAATTGATTGGCATGTCGTCGCCAAAGGATGATATGTAGTAAGCGAGCCGGTGTACTCCGCTATTCTACTATTGGCTGACCTGACACGCGCCACTGCAAATCGACACACGAGGAAAACAATGAGCCGGCGATTAGATGAATGACACGCTCCTGGCTACATTATAGCCCACTTGTACGCACCAAAGTGTGTGCCAAAAATGTTCATGATGTCAAACAGGGACCGGAATAGAAACGGCCAGCGAGACGTGCCAACTCTTGTACCTGTGTTTATAGGTGTCCTCTGGATCGCGCGTCTGTGTGTGTCGTCCTCGGTATCCATGGCACGTGGCCACGTGCCCGTTCAGCCGGCTTCAACATTTCGACTATTTGATAAATTTATAGCACATGCTAGTGAGAGAGTGTAATAAAGATGTTTCATGGGTTCTTTACGTTATATATCAGCTGGCCGAAAAGAAATTCGTCTTATTTGAATTTAAATTATTCTTTGAAAATTTGTAGACAAAGTTTAAATTGTTATATTCAAACTGTTAATGCGATCAGAATCGAACATCCCACTTCCGGATGCCACATATAATTTTTTCGTTAAAATGAGGGAAGGTGAAATCTAATTTGCAAAATTTTGCGGCTGAGAAGGGAATTAGGTGAGCGAAGTCAATTCTGAAAGTAAGTAGAATTTGAATTTAAAATGATTTATAGAGGCTCAGGGGAGTGGCTAATGAGCCGACACGCGAGAGGGGCGCGTGTTTACGCCTCGCGCGCTCGATTTTTTATTTCGATCTTTGGGCGGCCCCAAGCACGACTGTTCTGAGTGTGCACTGATCAGGACATAAAGGACATTATTTGACACAAGGTCATTCAGCCCAAGGCAACTGAGTCAAAATCAGGAACGATAATATTTCACAACAGCGAGGAACAATAAAAGTAAACAATGGGGTGGTTTTTCTTAACTACTTCAGAAAGAATCTTAAATCAAAATTATTTACACTGGTGAAGTTCCCAGCAAGTTTTCATCGCGGTGCCGTAGCTTAATGTTAAAATATGCATTCGTTCGCAGAGTTATCTCGGCCACTTTTGCTGTTGCCGGCGGCGGGCGGTCAGGAGTTGTTTATCCCGGATTTGATATTAGTTGCACACATTTAAATGCTAATTTAGAGTTCTGATGCTAGAAGCGTCCCATATCATTATAATAATATGATGATTATGTACATGTTTAGAAAGCCCTAATTCAAAGTCAAACTATTATAAGTATAATTAATCATAATTACATTTGCTGACATTCGAATGGTCGTTAATTAAGATTCGGTTAAAAATAGACGATTTTGATTGGATGAATCTCAAAATAGTAATAAAGCTAAGGTTAGCAAGTGGTGCGGGGCGCTAGATTAATGCAACGGAAGCAGGCACGACTTCTCCAGGTGTTTCATTAAATTGCGCGCGGCGCCTCGGCCGGCTCGTACGGCCATTATGAAGGCTGTAAGCTCGAGGGCTATTCGCTTTAAGAACGCCCGCGCTACTTTGTAACTGCTTTAATGAATCTTGTTACTTATAGGTTTGCGAAATGGACTGCTTTGACTAATGAATGGTCCAAAGTTAAGTCACATATTGTTCCTAAGTTTTTGACACAATATTTGCATCGCTTACTACATATAATGTCAATATTTGAGCGAAAATCAAAAATAACAAGAGCGTCGTGTTGATGTTTTACGTAATGAATTGTGTTATATTAAAAGTAGCGTTCGTTCGCAGTAGAACGTAGCCAAACCGCGACGAACGGGCTGTCCAGCTACGACCTAAGCTGTTAAGCTGAACTGGTGCAGTAATTAGTTTAAGCAGACGAGTACTGTCACGTGCGACACGCTTGACATACTTCGATTAACTCGCTTACTGGAATCACTTAACTGACACACTCGCTTCATTATTCAAACAGATTGACAAAGATTTTCGCATTTTGTCTCGGTCTTTTCTAAACTATAATGAATGCAACAATAGTATTTGTCTCAACAATGATTTTTAAGTCGTTTCCAAAACGGTACTTACACGAGACAGGTAAATAATGAGCAAAATTTTTAACAATATTTGAACTAAGAAAGTAGTCACAGAGATAATCTTAGTGAAATTATTTTCACGATAATTCCGTTTCAGCAAAATATAAATTAATTCAAGGTAAATGTAAATTTTATTAATATCATAATGTCTTTCTTGCTTAATATCTATCACGTCTTGTAGTTGAAGGTAAAACGCGATAATTGCCAGGGCAACTAACTACAAAATAAAGAGCTCTTAGAAGGTACGATAAGGGAAGTTTAAGGGGACTTTTCGGGTGCGGGTCGGACCGATAAATTGGGCGGCACTTAATTATGATCTCGGGCGGCATCTTGCAAGCGACTAATGTCCCGGAGTCGTTTAATGCGCTAACTTGTACTCTTAGCTGGGAAGGGGGTGATATATTTCCATCCGAGTTATATGACCATTCTCCTGAGAACGCTATGAAGTCACAGATTCTAGTGTTTTCACTACAGTGAAACCGTATTTAATTTTTTTATCTTAAATTTCGAAATAATTAGCATGCTATAGTAGAGAATTTTCTTTAATATTTGCTATAACATTTAAAATCATATTTTGACTTAGAAAAAAAAAAAGAAATTAAATAGTATATTTATACAAGCTCAAGAGATTAATAAGATAAAAACTAATATTTTATCATATAAAAGCTAAACAGATAATAAAAGTTAAAATTTCCTTTACAGGAACATTGAATGTTATTTAGGATAGTGCAAAATGGACGATTCCAGTAGACTTAGTCTACGTAGCACCCGGCGCTCTTCCCACGCTACATCGTATTCCACTCACTAAAATCCGGGAACTTAGTAAACATGTTAGCATAAATCAATTTTCTTTACACATTGAGTTTTTAACAGTGATTTAGGATCGAAGACAGTAGGAGCCACTTTAGAGCCTGTTTTTTTTTCACAGTGATTAATAGCCGTAGTAATAACTTCAACGATGTGAAGCAAATGAAAAGAAGTGTGAATATTATGCCAAACTAGAAAACTGTATTTTGATAATTTTAATGTATACGTTTATACATATAGTACATAGTTAAACGGGAATTGGTGTTTTTTTTTTCATTAAAATAACATTAACAAAAAAATTTTCATCAAGTCTGAAATTAAATAACTCCTACAACGATTATTCCCTACTTTTCCTTTTCACAAATATTCCCAAGATAATAAGCAGATTATGCCATCGCTACATCCGTATAACTTTCCATTACAACACTGTGAAGTAAGTATAATCCCAAAGCAGTGTAAATTTATAAAGGCCTAATATAAAACGATGTATACGACTTAGTACATTAGTAGGTGTGAGAATGTTATTGCTTCGTGTTAGGTTAATGTTGGGGGAGGTCGTATGAGGAGGTCGAGGGGTGCTCCGTAAGGCAGAGCACAGTCGGCGCCGGGTTCTGTAGGTATATGTTGTCGTAATTACAGAGGCCAAGATGCTGGCGAGACGTAACGCTGTCCTAACGACTTTTATAGCGAATGTACCATTTCCTGAACATAAAATAAATGTGCCGCCTCCGACGCCCCGATACAGCACACTGTTACCAGATTAATAGCATCAAAATGTTTGCTGCCACCCCATAAGGTTGCTATTATACGCAATTTAGTCAAATTCATGACATAAATAATAAGTATTCCCAAATATTGCAAAACGTTATGTTTTTTCTGTAGCTTCGTTTATATAATATACCGCATCCATTCAGGTTATATTTAGTCGGTATCCGAAATAAATATAGGTTGCTTTTTCGCCGTAACCGAAACTTACTCGAATATATTAAAAGTTTTTTTGGTAAAGTGAAATCTAGTTTATGTACACACACCCACAGTTGAATATTGTTAAATGAAATAAAAGCAATAAATCAAGTGGGTAACAAATGTTGTTAGGTAAACATTTTATTATTATTTCAACATAAATATATATTTAAGAATATTATACCAAGAAAATAACGTAATAGAATTAAAGTTTTGCAAAAACATTGTTTTTTTGGAAAAAAAGTTTTTTTCATACCTTATAAAAAAGATTACAGGCTGCAGGTATATATTTATTTCATAGAAATTTACTTTTATCAAATTAATTGTACATAGTTTTTCTAAATTTTATTATGCAATTTTTGATAGTGCAATCTCCAGGTGTCGAATCTCATTTTAATAAACATTGAAATTACTAAAGAAAACTTTCATATAATATCATTGACAAAAGAAAAATAGATAAAGGAACGTTTATTGATAGCATAGCTTCCGAACATTGGAAAGTACTTGAATTAAATTTAACTGTAACAACTGTCATTTGAATTTAGTATGTACAAGAGGTCCGGCGCTACGTCTCCGATCCATTCCGTCCGTCATTTAAATCTTTTTACGTACACATTAGCTTTATAGACGGAGCTTTCTCCGGAGTTAGAAACGCCTGAGTGCACTTTTATTGAGGATGAAATATCTTAACTGCTACTCGGCGCCAGTCCGACAAAGAAAAATCTAATTGTGTACAGTGGTGTACTTAAGAAACATATAAAAGGCTTCTGTGATCCAACGAGTACCGACATAGGCTTTTATTAACGTAACGTAGGAATTTTCGGTAGGCCGTGACGGTTAATGTGAAATAACTATATAAAAAAACTAAAACTAGATAACAAGTAATGAAACAATATAATCATGGAAGCTTTTTTTATATAAAACCTTTTCACATACACATCCAAAAATACTGTATAAAATTCTGTAACCAACGAGTTGCAGACAGTATCAAAAATTTCCCAGATTCCTGATATTAAGCTTGATAAATAGGATTTGTCGCTTTATGTGTATTATGTGATACAGGGGGTTCCCAAAAAAACGGTATCCTTATAAAAGGAAAATATTCTAAACAATAACCGCTTTTCATATCTCAATCCCCAAACAGCCATAATCTTGACAAATGACGGTCTTTCAAGTGTATTCGGCACTACGGGCTACATTGACAAAGCCGCAAATAAACTGACGCGACGATATAAATAAGCATATTCTATATTTTATTGAGTTGAGGAAATGCGAAGGAAATAGTTTGCCGCATCATTACGCTACGCATCAATCAGAGATCGGCCTAGGAGTGTGTACAGAATGAAGACTACGCAGATGACGCGGCGGTTGCTCATTATAATATAGCTATCTCAATATCTCCAATATTACTGTCGAATAATAAACACGATGAGATTATAGTTGGACAGCATGTAGCTATAAAATGTTTAAACGAAATTTATTTGTTATCGTAGAAACAAATTTAACACAAGTTGCTTCTTACGAAATATGCATTGCTGCAAAATACAAAACTGCTGCATCGTTTAGCCGAGGCACGCTCTGTCTTAAATAACGATTTCCTAGTACCATAAAACAGGGGTTTTGGCATCGCGATCGGGCTCTAGATTCGCGTGGACGTAAACGGCGAAGGCGCTAGAGCTGGTAGTCGGTGCACGATATCTGCATTGTGGGACGGCGTCGCGGCGCCGGCGGGTCTGGCGTCGCGGCGGCGGCGCATACATCAGGCACGCGACGAACAAGCGACCCCCCACCACCCTCACCCCCCACGGAGCTACACCCACAGCCTTAACAATTATTATCATAATGTTTTAATGTTTCTCCGTTCCAATTTACTTATTGCGTACAGACTAGAAACACATACAATACAGACATGGAAATGATTGATTTTATTATCAAAAGCAAATATAGTAATTAGGGTCTATAAATAAATAAGTGTCGAAATAAATAAGAAGACTACTTAGTTAATTTATCTTAATAGGAAATGGTTTTAATATATTAAAAATGCAAATAATATTTGCAATCAATCAAACAAATTATTGATGGTGTCGAGTTCACATAGCTATAGTAACAGTAAGGTTTATTAATTAAATCATATGTCAATACAATATTGAATGTTCTATGACTATTGAATATTAAATGCATAATTAATGACTTCACAGGCGAATTAAATACAATAATAATTAGTAAATGCATTCATTTCCGTCGGGAAAATCTACGACTCCTGCCATTCATAATGTGCTAAAGATGAGGAAGATATTTACTTAAATAGATGATAATTATATACAAAATACTAAAATATAAGATAATAATTTATATTGTATTATATCACAAGGAATCAATGATACTGTCTGTATTGACATTAAAAGTACATGCTTTGAAATAAATGGTTTACTGGAGTATTAAAACAGTTATCTACGGAACAAGCTTCGGATTATGAAACTAAAGAAACATTTATAGTTAATAATTATAACACAATGACGACGTCCCAATGTTGGCGACCCCTGTGCCGGGCCGGCCGAGGCTCCAGGGCGGGCGTGGTATCGCGGACCAGTCACTGCGATCAAATTGCGAATTGCATCACCACGGTCCCATTATCCTATGCAAATCCGGCTTTCCCAAATATCGTGTACTGCCGCGGGCTACCTGCTATCGCGATCATTAATAACCCGCCCTGTTACAAATACGAGCCTCGGAGCTGAGCCGTTTAGTCTCGCCGACGAAATAAACTAGCAATATGTTAACTTACTTTATACGCTCGCTACGGCAACAGATAATATTGTACATTATGCAAAGTTGACTTGATAAAGAGCCCTATCACATTGCAAATTGGATATTTTTCTGAACGATACGTAGTGAATTTGTTACGTTGCATCATCTATCACTCAATACTGTTTTCACCGAGTTATGAATTGTTTTCGCTGTCGAGAATATTAAAGAACCTCATGGATATAGGAGATCATTTAAAATCATATCGTAGCATCTCACTTCATGTACGGTAAAACATGACAAATAAGAAAGTTTTGTAAAGGAAAATGTACCAATTTATTTTTTAATACGAAGTTGCAGAAGCAAATTCTAAGGGTTACTTTTATAATAATATTTAAATGGTTTTTTATTAATAATTTTCGTTTTTTTTATACCGGTTGGCGGTGTTAAAATAAGTTTGGATGTTGTTACGGTCAAAGTTCCGGGTCAGGTCACACAGCGCTAGTAATCCCTTCGTTTAGGGGACATTTAGAAGGGGAATATTACGAGTGTAACTCGTCATATACTGCGATATAAGTAATGAAAACGAAGAAACGCAATTATCGTCTAGAGAGAAATGTTATTTCCCCTTGTTATAAGGGTGAGCACTTACCGTCCTAGTGAATTAGCAGCGGCCGAGGTCTCAGTGCGAAGGGACAAATGCGGTCAAGTATGACTTTGCAACTTTCGCGACTAATGTAAAACTTATATAGTCCGAGCATCGGGCGCTAATCAGAACAGTAAAAGTATTAACATCCCAAAGTCGGTTATACTTTGATAGAACAAACTGAACGCTCTGGGAATTTTTAAACGTCTTAAGAGGAAAAGTATAAAAGCAAGTAGTTGCTCTCACACCACACTTGCGAGTTTTTTGAAGAGCGTACTGGATAATTAGATTAGATTCCTCCGCAGTCGGAGTCTAGGAGAAAACTGAGGTAAAAAGTTTTCCTATTACACATTAATGTAGACTATTACCAAGAAATGTAGCGACTTTAAAATGAGCAAGGAAGTGATTAGTTAAAAGCAGGACGAGTCACAGAGACTATATTGAAATTTAATTAGTCTAATTGTATTAACGTGCCGCAGTTATAACGTTATTTAAATGAATTAGAACTAGGACTGTTGATAGAAGAATTTATATATATTATTAATTCCTCACCTGAATGTTTAATTCCAGAATACTGTTGTAGAAATGCCACACATTATATAATATAAGTCAAGTCGGTTCAAATAAGTGTCCGTACTGTTAACGGCTTGGTCTGGGAATGGTTCGAGGCAGCACTCACCTACGGTTACAATTTAATTAAATATGGCTTCAGATTAACGCGATAGGGCTTCACAAACAGTGTATAGTTTCATATGTGTTAGAAAAATTATATACATTAAGATTTTTCTTACGAATAATTTAAATTTTTGAATCACTTCATATCATTGATTTGTTTCACTGCACGTACCTCGTTAGAAAGACAAATATATTATAATTTAATTAACCAATTATAACAAGTTTATGATTTTGAAAAAGAGATTGATACAGTACTTGATGCTTGACTTATTTAGTACGTAATAGGTTTCGCAGGCGCGGCTGCGGGGCACGTTGCTGTGGCGGAGGGGAGTGAAAGAGGAAGGAGGGAGGGGAGGGGGGGGGTCTACGTGGATGGTTGCGATTGTTTCCGATGATAAACATCGGCCGCCTACCCAGCTATCCAAGAGTCGGCGCTAATTAAACAACAACGGGGAAAATTAATTTGATTGTTTCGAAACTGCACCTCTTTGTTTTAGGCCTCTGAATGAGTTACCTTGGAAAAATATTTGACTGACGCCTCTTTAAAGCTACTCTCCCGTTTATTTGAATTTCAACGAGTCACGATTATTTTTTTGGTATAAAATAATAATACCACAGAAGCGAGCGTCGGCGATGACGAGCAAGAAAATACTGAGGAAAGTATCGTTTGACATCTGGACTGAAAGCTTCTAAGTGTAACCAGGTCGACGTCCGGTTGCTTCACTGAATACACACATATCGATAATATTATGTAAATTGTTCATCAATTTCGACTTGTATATATCGGTAAGTGAGGCGATATTAACAATGAAATACAGGATGCATTAATCTTAATATTTGTCGTCTGATACTTGACAGGAATCGCAATCAAGGGATTGTGAATAATGATTACATCATGACTTAGTTGGGACATTAATTAACGGGAAGTTTAAATTATTTGGCAACTCTCAATTGATATGTTTGCTTTTGTTATATTAAATTCATGTTAAATAAATTCGAGAGGGCACAATGTTATTACTATAACAATTAGTTCTGAATATAAAAACTAGGGATGAGGAAGGTCAATTAAGCATTTCCCCACATACCCTAAACGAATGGGTTGTAAAATTGAATCCGGAAAATTAATCGTGAATAGGCACGGGTCGCGGGCAAAAACTTAAATGTGTGCTCGGAAGGCTGTCGGTGCGAAAATGTGGAATTACATGCGGCATCCGATCCGGACCACTCGTTCCGGGATCCTGAATTATTTAAGCGACGCCGAGTGCGCTCATTACAGAGATGAATTGAAGCCAGGATTTGTTTACTTATTGAAAAGTTTTTTATATATACGATTATTAAATTGCGATCATACGCACAGTCATTATTTCGCATAGTTTTTCAATGGGAATAAATAAATAATACGATATATTTTACATTAAATGAAGAAATGAATAACAAATCAAAATTCTGCAGCTGTGCTACAAAATGCGTTATATAAATAAAAAAAGATCGATACAATTAATTAATTATTAATAATATCAATATTTCCACTGCCGGACTGGTCATAATTTGTGATCGGAGTATAAATTTAGAACCAACATTAATACAAATGTCAATTCATTATTATAATAATGATATAATAATTGTCATTGAAATTTTCACCTTGATTAAATCTCGTCACGCCGACGTATTTAATCTACGTGAAAGGGAATAAGGTATGTTAAGGGACGAGTGCTCAGTAGAAACGAATCATTAAAATAGAGTTTCATCTCATTGGGGTCGGACAAAAACGGTACGCTGTCCTTTACGATTTGGTCTGCAATTAAACAAGAGAGCGCGTGGTCCTAGAGCGCTGAACGAGTAAACAGCAAAACAGCTATCTAATTACTTTGTGCCTCCGCGGCACCACTTGTCCCTACAATGTAACATCGCCGCTCAAAGTTACTTGTGGTTTTTGCAAACGGCACCGCTCCCCGTCAACTTTACCAAATCGAATTTTACGGAACTTGCTATTGTTATTTATTTTGCCAAAAATGTTTTGATTGTTTGTATTGGATTTAAGCGTCGAGGGTTAACAATATTTAATTAATGTTAGAGTTATGGACCCAAAAAGTTGTAAAGAGTGGATATTATTATTTGTATCACAAATCAAATTTACCTTTTGTTACTTGCATATTATAATTTCTATATACTATGACTATATAAAGTATATGTTGATTTTGGAAATATATATAGAACGGTGATACGTTTTTAATATTAAAAAGAAAGGATTGCTCCGATGTTCTTTCTGGTCATTAGTTGGGAACGTGGGTGGGGTTAAATAAAATGGGAATCAAATTAAGTTCATTCAGTTGCGGCGGAGGCAGCGGCGGCCGGGTTGAGTTGATTCAGCACCGAGGCGGACACGTGCGCCCTCCCTAGCCTCGCTCCGAATAAGAATAAGAAATGAACCGATAAATTCTATACTCCTATTGCATCCCAAGCAATATATGTATGTCTACGTATAATTTCTAGTCTGGAGTAAATTGTTCTATGTAGTAGATGTCTGTCTTGTATAATGTCACTTAAAACAGAGAGGGTTGAAAGGGATGTTATACAGAGATCACTTTAATATTAACGCCTCTGAATCCTCGCCGGATACGACAAATGAATCTTGAATACGAAGTGATTATTTCACTCCAACAATCACGACAACCACAGAGAATAAAAAAGGAACACTTTTAAAACGTTGAATAAAATGAAATAAATTAAACATCTAGAGGAATATCGGGGATCGCTGATGTCGATAATTCAATGCAATTTGTGTAGTGCGACGTCGAGTGTTTGTTTGACAGCAAGTGACGTAGCTATGAAGCAGGAGATATGAAATTTCGTGTTCAAAATGGATGGCCGAATTAATTGAAATATAGCGTCGCGTCGCGTCGATGCGCGATTGTGTGGCGTCAAATTGAAGGATTAAGGTTGCAGGTGCAAAGAGTTGAGGTGGCTGCAGTGCGAAGTTCTTCATCGTCATACCGAACACGAATTCAAAGCGTTGAAAAATTGCGGTAAACGTCTCGAATCCGCCCTCTGCGCCAGCGTTAAGCTGAGCTACATACAAATAAGGGAAAGGATCGAGAAAATACCTCTATAGATTTATTTTATAGTTATAGTTCGTAGACAGCTGTTGTAATTGTATTTTAAAATGATATAAAATAGTCCGTAATTTCATAAAACTACTGTAAAATGTATCGCTTATAATAAAACTTGAACGTAATTAAAATCGTTGTTAAAATAAAACTATTACAGAAGACAACGTTGCAATAAACAATCTCAAAAGAATCCTTAAAGCAATATCAGTCCATGGTTTGCTAAATATAAAATCTTTGGACATAGAATAAAGGCACAGGTCGTCGAGAAATGTATTACGTCGAAACTAAGCAGAACTTTTGCTACGAGACTACGATTTTACGACGCTGCACTGGTTTCTTAGAACCTAATATCATATATAGATTTATACTTTTTATCTCCTTCAATTTCATAAATTGAATACTTTTCGTGTAACGATAAGTTCCTTATTGCAATAAAAATATAAACATCTTCGGAACATATTTAGAATAGTTACAGCAATTTACAATCAATCATTACTCATCTATTGGAAGTTAGTCATTGATTTCGTATGTCATAATAATATTATCACCGTATGTTCCATTTTATAACGCAGTTAACCAAGATGGTTAGGTCACAATAGAGTCGCAATAATCGATACAACACGCACGTATAGGTAAATCTGTTTCATATAGTGTGCATTACCAATTCAGGGCATTAACTGGACAGAGTGGTCCACTAGATAAGTATTTAATATGTCATATGTTTTGTTGACGCTGAAAGGACTGTGTAAATCCACTAGATAAAGTGGGTCGGACGAAGGATAACGGATACGATATATTAACAAACACTGCCCGATAAACAAACTCCATAATTAAAATGAAAATGTGCAACTCTGTCGCTGAACTAAATGTATGTACCACGTCTAGTTTCGGTTTGATGTGGATTTAAACTGATGTACGTATGTTTTGCAGTATTAAGCATGCCATATTGTTTTTGTTATACAACTTATTTGCATATGATGTATGTTTTGTTTCTGGCTCTCTTAAGCGTATTTATTTCCATAATAAGTCTCTCACACACAAAAGTGTTAGTAATTATGAATATTGATTAATTTTCATGTTTTATTAGCAATTTTAAATATTTTAGTCATTAAGTAGTAATTTAAATGTCACTTACGTGACATTATTTTTGTTGCTCTCAAAAGAGGAATGCTTTAAATGTAGTAACTAAAATATCAAACGACATTCATTTCAATTCGTGAAAATGTGTATAATCATGATAGCTTTCAATGCTCATTTGCGTATCTAAGTGGGGCCGCGAAAGCCATTAGCCACCGATCGGAGTGATCGTTATTTCTAGCATACGAAAAAGAATCTTCTCAAAGGCAACGTACACGGATACTTGCACTTGAGACGGTATATAAATATAACTGTTTGTAAGCACAGGTCTAAGGGGCCGCCAAGAGCCTTAGATCGTATTGGAGAGGTTTGTCTATTAGAAAATTGCTCCATAAAAACATAATAGTATTAATGGTTTTGAAAAGCAATAATGAAAAGATCTATATTGTACAGTTAATTTAAAAAATAAAAACATATGACTATCTTGTTTCATTGAAGTATTTAAAGAGATCGCCAACAGACAAGCGCACACCGAAGGCTGTTGATTTCTGTTAATAACTTTATTATAATATTGCTTCGCTTTTATTTATATTACATATTGGTTACTTTCAAAATTTACATTTACATTATACAATTTTCTTTTCAAAAATTTGGTGCAGTAAAAAATTAACAAGGAAAAGAGTCAGTTCAGACTTGTTTGTGGCTATTTTATAATCTGTAGATACTATGAATGAAAATATAAAAAATATTTTATAAAAGAGAAATCATAGTATGTTGATGTGATGGTGTCAATGAGCTTGTATCGTTTAAGTAGAGATAAAGAATACTCATTAATATTGATATTTAAAATGATCCACAGTCATAACAATTGTATTGCAAACAGAATCTCATAGATGGGATTTATTTCTTATTGAAAGTTAATTTTAAATATACAATGAAAGCAAACATATTACGAACCTACTAAACAAAGATATATAATAATGCAAAGATATTTAATAATGTTCTTCTTATTGAATGTTTACAAATAGAGCTTTAAAGCTCCAACAGGCTCATTCTGAGGGATGTACATAAAATAAACTCAATATTAGTAAAACATATAGGATAAAAAATAACACATTCAGATTAAATAGCTGTCGGTGTGCATTATCATATATATTTTTAAATCCTTTAAATGTTAAGCACGTTCAAATCCCTTACAGAAGATTTCAGATCCCCGAGGATATAAAAGATACAATCGACCTATAGCAGGATTAGGACTATGAAAAAAAAGTGAAGAATTCGTTCGAAAAGCAATCGTAAATGGAACGATAAGGAGTCTAAACTCGGATTCGATCGGTTCGTAATTCACAGCAGGGGTCACCTGCGGGTTGAGCTCCTCTGACATTCCAGTGAAATGTTTTATTCAGGTGAGCGGAGTGGCCCGCGCCACGCAGCCCGGCCTGGTCTGACTCATTACAATACGTTCATTGCCGGCGACGGTTCGACAGCTGACTTCAACCGTGCTAGACAACGAGACCGATTAAAATTTCATCTCTTTGTTAGGAACCTGGAAACGGATCGATCTACTCCACTATCATTCGCCTGGCATTATTAATTAAGACTGTGATTGAATTTATCTATTCATCGATATGGAACATCAATGATAATTCCATTACTATGCAAAATAAATGATTTCAATGAAATTAGTAGATTGCGTTAGTTTGTACACATAGTGCTTTTGAGTTTTTAACAACGAGGATATAATTTCATTCGAACCGGCTCACATTATTTTTAATATTAATGTAAACATATATTCGAAATAAATATATATCAAAATCATACCAAGGTTAAGACATATTAAATATTTTGTACCGTTAATTGACCATTTTGTTGGGTTTTGACGGAGTGTTTTTGCAGTTTATCGTTTTCACAAACATTTATAGATGCAAGTCAGAGTGAAAAACCCGATAAATACTCTGAAATAAAGATTTTCATCGAATCTCTATTTATTCTTAAAGAATACAAATCATTAGTATAAAACTGTATCGCAACTTGCAAGTATTTTCCAATAACAAAACGTACATTGTAAATGTTGAAAAAAATAAAAACCATTGAAGTAAAGCTCTACAAAATAGTGATAAGATGTCGTTGAATTGAACCATGTTTACCGAGTTCAGTCTATGCCAATTAAAGAGACCCTGATTGGAAGCGATTCTCTAGTGAAACGCGAGATGAATAAAAAGATTCTTGTAAAGTGTACTCTTCTAACAAAATCATTTTTTTCCCGTGGTTTTCTCCGTTCAATTTATATATGTAAAATTTGGTTCGCAGTATTTTATAACAAACACAGTTTTGTGATAACATAACTTACTCGCATTTAGAGGGGAGACAAAGAAGGCCATTCGTTTTGGTATTACGATATCGAACACCCTAGCCGCCGGTCGTTGTGGAGGCGGCGAAACTGTAGACCTTCGATTTTTCAACTAGCGTGACTTGATTCTTATTAGGGATCTACTGCTATAAGGCTTATAGTATTTAAACTTGTAGTATTCGTATATTATTGGTACAGGCTTGTTCAAGTTGCAGAATGCGTTAAGGTGGTGTACATTATACTTGGGTGCTATTGTTTTCCTCCTAACGATACAAGGATGCTGTTAATTTAAAGGAATAAATCAGACTTGCTTTATATTCCCGTCAGAGCCGACAAGAAGCCTTGGAAGCTATTACAGTAGCCGTAATGAGATTTAGAGCGTTCATATAAAGTTATTTATGTGCAGAACGAGACTTCTAAGTTATGGTGTACTAGCGAGGACTTATAAAGGAAAGCTTCTTGTTACTTGTAGGGTAAAATGTTAACGTCATATATGTATAATAATAGTCGAAAAATGTTTTCCTTTACTGTTATTTGATATAATGAAATTGATAGCCCTGGTGCTATTATTTATATGTGTCTGGTACTTAAAACTACACCGTATATGAGAATATTTCTTGAACAATACCTTTACCACCCTATTATTATTGTTTTTATTTTTGGAGTAGAATGATCGATCATGTGGTTGTACCCATACAATCGAATTCCTTTGTCCGGGGTGAGGGCTTATATACCTACATATATTTATTTGTACATATACATATATATTGTAAAACAGGTCTTGACCAGCAATTTTGCTCGTGCATTTTTGTTTTGTGTTTCTCAGATACAGAGTGTCAATGCAGATTAAAGATTTATTTTCTGTCAGTGACATGAAAAAGGGCGAAAAGAAAACAAACAAACAAAGAAACAATGTTCCGAACGCATTAAGAATATTATTTAGGATAATGAGTCGTGGAGATATTTAACCAAGACCGCTCAGTAAACTTTGCAAAGCTCTTCCAGATGAAATAAAAGGAAGTTTGTTGACGCCTTAAAAGCTTTGAAAATGTTTTACATAAATGATTTTTATATTTAAAATAATATGAATCAGATTATAATATGAATAGTTTTCTAAGTCAAGCCGTCGATATAAAAGTTTTTATCGTTGTTTTCATCAAAGGGAACGAGCCCATCAGTGTATGTATAAAAACTGTCATTATCGATGTAGGCAACGTAGCGGCAAATGCCGACGTTGTTCTATCATGGCCGGCCGGTAACACAATAGTGCAAACAAACGCTCGGACACCGCGCCTCGCGATGTCAATTAAGCTAATTAAACACACAGTGGGGCAAAGTGGTTGTATGGTCGCCAATCCCAATTCCTACTCACACCCTTTATATACTCTACTGTAAATGACATATTATTTCACTTATAAATTCGTAACTAGAACATCCTTATCATGTTTATCGTTTGCCTCCATTATGAATATTATATTTATTAATAGTAAATAAATTTATTGCCATTCCTTTTAATTATAAATGATATAACATGAAACCTGATATGAAACTCGTTGCTGCAGTAGAGTAGTAATAGCTCACTGATGAAATTATGGAAATGAGCGGTGAAAAGTCAAATAATAGAATGAGTGCTAACAAGAGATAAGACAGGACTTAATTAATAAAGTTTGCGCGTTTGTCTTGGGGCGACGCGCGGAAATCGTCCAAGATCTTGGATACAGATCGGATAATCGCATTTAGCTAATTGAGAGTTAGATTGACGCTATCGGGTTATGGCGTCAGTTTGATTCCCTGTAGCATTTTTCATCGAGGCAGACAAAGAAAACAAAAATTGCTGAGCAACTTTTCTCTAGAGGCTACAACTTAATAAGTAGCATCAATGTTTTTGTAAGAAATTATTATTATAAGGTATTGGGAATACTTGTCTATTTTCTGTCTTTTTTTATTACTAGTGCGGCAGGTACTTAATAACCAGCGAAATGTATTAGAACACGTGACCTGAAAATATCACCACGTGTATAACGATCTTTCAGAATTCGTTATAACGCAATGTATTGTTTCGTTATGTATTTTAAACATGCAAAAGTAACCAGTGTATTAACGTTTCAAGGATAAACCTCTTACCGGTTTCGGTCAAAATAGGCAGGGGTGATCACTAGGGAGAACATCGTATTTTATTGAAAGGTATTTCAGGAAATTATATTACATACAAATAGTAAATAAATTTATGGTTACATAAATAAAAAAGGAATTTCAATTAATACCGAGAGAATTTTATTTTTAAATGAATCAATTTAAGTTTCTTTCATATAAAGATACATGTATACATATTCCTTAAAGAATATTTTAAGTTTTTATAGATTTTTCGGTGCTATAGTGATAAAAAGTATGAGATATCGATGAATAAACAAACAAAAAATAATATTAACCTCAAGGTCGTGTGTCAAATTACACAGCTGTTTAATAAATACACTTTAACAAATAAATAATGTATATACTTTATTTATTACGATCATCGTGACTTTGAAACATCTGTATATTCGTAAACATATTATTATATGTTTCATAAGAACATTAATTATTATCGTTAAAAAATAATAAAAAAAATAATATCTTTTTTTGCAGGACGAAAAGGAAATTCGGATACAATTATCATTACTAATTAAAAATTGATTGCTTACTTATACGTTGGAATTATTATTTATTTTGAGTTAATACTTTAAAAACATGAACAACCATTTAATATTATGTATAGTAATAAATTTAGGAAAAATTGCAAATGGCTTATTGTAATACTAAATCTCTTTCGAGATTTAATTAGTACATGGGAAGAAAATAAATAAAAAAAATGTAAATATTAGCGTGATTTATGATGACCTCAAAATATTAAAAGAATAGAGAGAAAGTAAAAAAACTTTAAATATATTACAAAAAAAATCTTATAAAAAACAGTAGTAACTCAAAATTGTATTTATAAAGTCAATTTCTAAAATCATAAAGGAACGAGTCCCTTATTAAAGAAGTCCTGTTTTAGAGGGCGACGGAGTGACTAAGTACATTATAAAAAGTGTATTTACACTCGACCTCACGAGGCGGACGGAGAAACTTTCGTTTTGGGCATTTTATGGGTGGAAAAATTGAGAAAAGTTGGAGCGTAACGGCCGGTGGCGACGCGAACTAAAGGTTCCGACGGAGGAGAGTTTAATATAATATGTAAATCGAACGGCGATGTCGTGACCTCGCTCTTCATCGGCAAACTCATATCGTGTCCTGGACATATTACACGGGGAGTCGTAAATTATTTTGCAAAAGGCAAGCCAGCAGTTTTACGGCGGCGACCGGCAGATGGGGCTCCACGTCAGCCCACCGAACAAGGGTTACGAGCCTATGAATGCAAATGAGCCGAGCTCCACCGTCCTCCGTCATCTTCTTACGTATATCTCTGACGATGATTATTTAAAACGTTCTTACCACTTCTTAATGCTAGGCGGAGATGACTCTTATAAATTACCTGTAAAAACAATAGAAATATTACAGCAACATACGTAAAAATATAGAATCCATATAGGATTTAACTAAATGAGTTTAATTACTTTTCAAACTGCTAATTGAATAAATTATGTTTAATAATGTTATTTAACTGCCACTTTCTTCACGGCACCTGAATTATTTTATAGCTGTATTTAAAATTCATGCAGCAAGCGAATTATAATTTGTAATTCATGATCTTCACTTGTTACTAAAAGAGCATTTCTCATAAATCTTGAAACAAGCTTGTTTGTGTTTTCGTATAACTAAAGATATAAATTTTCAGTTATCAAGATAGGAACCACCAGTTTAGTGTGGCGTTCACAATATGAGGAAGGTTGAGTTTATGGGAACTTATTCAGTACATATTATGTATTTAACCCATATAGCTCTGGATCCGAAAGTTTCGCGAGCTCGCTATTTACAAGCTTTTCTAACAACACAAAAACAACGATACATCAGAAGTTAGTTGCAAGTTAACTGTACTGTCATTGAATGTACTAATACTTACTCTAACTGACATTTGTATTAAGGAACCTAGCTTCATTTATTTATTTAAAACATATTTTGACACCCCACAATCACGTTCTTTTGGAAGTTTGTTAAATTCTTCTTTATAAGATTGAAAAGACACAAAGGGAAGCAGCGTATTGCGTAAGATATAAATCGTGGCCCATGGGCCATAACGCACGAGTATTCATATTCTATTCAGGAGCATGGCAGAGAAAAAGCAAAGGGAGGAGCGTTAAGAGGAACGTCAAAGGGCGGGGCTTTTAAGAAAAACCAGTAGTTAGATTAAAACACATAAGATACTCAACGGTCTCTTTGTTGTTGCAAAGTGATGATGCTTTCAGCTTTGAGTCAGTAAGGCATGAGGATGAAAACTTTTTACTATTAAAAAACATTAAGAGAAGGAAATATAATTTCAATAATACTTTATGAATTTATTTGTAAAAAATAATATCTTTTATGCAAAGACTAAATTCTCCGGAAAAGTTATGATTTTTACAATGCTACATTATTTTCATTGTAGTTGCATTCTTTTTTTAAGTGGGAAAACTAAAATTACAAATTAAAATTTATTATTGTTGTAAATACAGAGGTCATTTATGATTTTTAATTGAGTTTTAGAAATACCATTAACAAAATAAAATACATAGGGATGGCAAAAATTGTCCCTACGAAGACAATAAAGTAAGAAAAGCGCACAGTTTAAAACTTTCCTCGACGAAATACGTCGAAGCGACGCCTAAGAAGTTGTAAGACTCAGCCGGCGGCGCGGGTCGGAGCGGTGCGGGCTGCCGCGATTTTGTTGTCAAAGTAAGAAATATTGCTTAGATACGTTGCTTCGCTTTAAAAATATATTCGACAAAATAAAATTTACAATATATTTACATTATAAATAAAACATGCAACGAATTGATTTATTTGCGTTAAAAATGTTACTCTTAAGTAATACCGATTTAATATGTTTTATATTACAACACTAGCAGGTATAGCGTAACTCGTAGCTCCTTTAGGAGATCTTTTACTAAACTTCAAAGTGATTGAAATTTGAGCAAGAAGCTGTATACAGCTTTAGCCTTTTATATAACTAATGTGAAAACTCATCTAAGATTTACAGACTGCCACTTATTCAAAAAGTTTTTTATTAAAGTTTCAATATAAAATACAAGTTAATTTTAAAATCGAAAGAACTATAAATAATAATGATTTAATTCAAATTACTTCTAACTTTTATTTCTGATCTAATATACAGAGAAGTGGTTATTAATTATAGTTACGTTATGATGCAAACATTATTCCATTATATGAAGTTATTTGAATTACCTAGTTCTGAAAATTTCATAATTTATAAGAGTACCATAAATAAGTAAAGCCTTGTAAGCCTGAGATAGTTATAGACGCAGTAGGTTGTCGCCGGTGTTACCCGACCGTTGTCGCTCTAATCCCTTTCCCGTGACAAATTAATATGTTCATAGGCAGCCGCGTCACTAGATTACGACGCGTTTATAGCGGCGATTGTATTTTAAGTGTATTATCCAATTTGTTCGATATTATGCGTGCGGTAATCAGCAGTTGTGGAACACATGCCAATGTTTAGGCACAAGCCGTGGTCAGTTACAATGCCTGCATTATATTGTACACGCCGCGATGGAGAGAGCTGGCGAACTTAATAGATTTTGTTGGCGTAACATCCGAAGCGGTCAGCCTATTGCAAACTAACGGGATTACCGGTCAAATTTGCGTTTTGTGTACCCTCCCTGTATGAGAGCACATGTTGTTTAGCAAGAGCAATCTGCTATGTATAACTATACTACAATCCAGCAGTGTGTTCTCGTGTTGATCGCTTAGTAATGATCCCTTTGTTCAAAAAAAGCATGAATATCTTCGTTAGAGAAAGGAGCAACTAGCAAGCCTCTTAAGCTAGAAAGACAGATCACAATAAGAGGTTCAGAGCTTCTCATTACACGAAGGTAAAATTATAAATGACAGTTTGTAGTTCAAAAGGCAAAGAGATGTAGGTGAAAATGCGTCTATAGTGGAAAAAAAATCACATTAAACGGTTACTGCATTGCTATGTCTGGTTGAAGTGTGTACCTTGCCGTTAAAAAGCAACTTGAAATAAAATCGGGAAAATAATTAAAATCGGCGCAAACCATTAAAAGAGCAGTTTATAATAGGAGAGTGCACCGTCGAGTGTCCTTCGTGTAGGCAGTTAAAGAGTTGGAGGAGCGCACTCGAGCACGAGTACTGTAGCGGCGCCACCTCGTGCCGACTAACGAACCTACCGACAAAAACTCTCCCGCACTCCGTACTCCGCATCACGCGTATTAACGATAATAATCTCACCAGCGCACTGTTTGCACACGGAAAAACTAACGAATCTAGATGGCAACCGCTTATACAGAGCGACTTTAGCAATCAATGTTGTCTTAATAATTTTCCTCTTGCTCTTCGCCTAATTCGTACATAAGAAAGTTACAAGGTCTTTCGAAGCAATCACGTTGAAAGTTGATCTCGAAGTAAGTAAATGTTGTAATAATAACATCCGGCCATATTGCCAAAGGAAGAAAATAAGAACAGCCATTCGTTTTATGATCTTTTCAAGAGAACCAATAAAGACAATTGGTCGGTATTAGTTAACCCACCCAACGTTTCTAATTTAGCCTCATGTTTTCTAACAGAAATGGGAATAAATAATTTTAAAAAAACAAAGAGATAAATATTTATTAAAGATTTAAAAAGTAGATTTTCAGGATTTAAAATGATTCTAATTATTCTCCCTACACATATTTTATCTTTTCAAATTAAAATACCAAACAGATTTACAGAGAGACTTATACAATTAAAAGTTGTTTAGCATTTAGTATAGTTCGTGTATATCAGGAAGGTACAGTATGTACATACATCACAGTTCAACATTTCACATGGAGTCGTAAATTGCTTCCACATGATCACACCTTATACGTCGCGGGAGAATTGCATGGCTAACGAGCAAACTACGAGTTAATGAGTCGCACTTCTTTTTCACTCATAGCCGCGCTAATATCTTAATAAGCTTATTGGTGGTCTGTTTTTCGGATACGTTTATTTTCTTCGTTACACATGTCTTTAAAATAAAAAATTAAACGGTAGACGCAAGTGAATATTTTTCAAAAATTTCCTATTTACAAAGTTAATACTGTACATATATAACATTTGTACTATCATATATTACAATGAATGCAGTTGACTAAATGATGTCTAAGGACTGTCGAGAGGACATATTTAAGTAAATATTTTTTGACCATTCCATTTCTATACAAAGACCGTGCGTGATCATGGAAATTATGCCCCAGCCAAACCATTCTTATATAAACAATATGTAGAAGCCATCTTTACAATAAACCTTAAATGAAAACGTCTTCCTTTTTATAACCACCTTAATTTTTTCAACATAAAAATTCTTTTCATTGTAGAATTCCCCAAATCTTTTACAAGTGGTCCAACACATTTGCAATGTTGAATATCTAGATTGTGCACTTGCAGCATCTAAAGCATGCTCTCTCCAGTAATAACTCCTCAGTATTACAAGAATCATTTGAAATCAATGTTGAGTGACAACCTGCCATATAACAATTTGCGAAGTTATAGTGCGTTTGGTTTAAGCTGAGCTTTGCATTTGTGTGAGTGCACACGGATAGTGTAGGTGTGATGTCAAATTTTTGAATGCCACGTTCTTTTCTAGTTTAGAACCAGTTTATTCTGCTTTTACTTCGCCCCGCACCTTCCGCACTTCACCTTTTGTAGTGGTAGCAACGTCAAATGTTGAAAACGTAATGTCAAGTGAAGATGAATTTGTATTGTTTTTTCAAAAATTTTATTAATAAATAATTTTTTTTCCATAATATTCATAATATTTCCATCCGGCCTTTTACAAGTTTTGCTTATTTTATAGTATTTATGTTATGTATCTATTTAAAATAATTTAAAGTAATTCTAAAACTATTTTGTCTAACTCTACTTTTACTTTCACTCACACAAATGCAAAGCTCAGCTTAAGTCTAACGGACTATAGTAGTGACGAACACTTTGAAGAATGTTTCAATAAAAATAATACACATCTAATACATACAAAAAAGGTGACCCAATTGTTAGAACCAATTAAGGGTAACAGCACTCAACAAGCGGGTGGATACAAACTTTGGTACCTGTAGATTGTCATATATTGAACAAACAAAGACTACCATTATTACAAATATGAAAGAAAATTTCTAAGAGATTAAAAATAGAGTTGCGTCTAAATAAGAGGTGTTTGACAAACATTGGACAAGCCAAAGTATTACATCCGCTTCGCTCTGGTAAATAAGGCACTGTCTTTATATAACAGATTAATTCGCGAGGCTATCGAAATTATAAAACCATCTTAATTTCAATTGAGAAGATGGTTTAGCGTTATGTAATATTTGCATAAGAAAATTTGAAACTAATATCCACGACTTCAAGTCACACATGACAATTAAGAAATCGTTAGCGTCAAATGACAAAAACAAGATCCACTGACAGATGCATTCATCTTTTCCTTCCGAATTGACGGATACTGAAAAATAATCGAGACGTAAATTCAAATGCAAGTTTAGTAAAATACAATAACTTTATCTCGTCTGCCCGTGATCACGGTTGCTGTAAAGAAGCCGAAACGTCGGGAGTATGTATGTAGTTTAGAGTCAAAAATAAAAAAAATAGTGTAGTAAATACGAAAATATTATTTTCATTTAAATGCAAGAACTAAATGAAAAAAATTATCTTTCTGATAAAGAGGACTTAATAATTCGAGATTTGTTAAATTGATCTGATAATAGTAATATCTAGTAAGACACTGCGATTTACAAACGAAAGGGATGCGGGGCAATGTCTACCTTCAAATGGACAAAGAGCACGATGCGCATGGAGTCCGGTTAGACCTGTTTATTTTGCACGCATTCCAGCCAGCCAGTCGGGAAGGAGCAAGCCATTCCCGAACGGATCGGGAACTCGATTCTTACGCTATATAAATGTCCTTGAAGGCAAAAGCTTTATTGCAAAGTTTTAGAAACGGATTAAGAGGATTAACTGCTTACAAACTTTTATATACTGCTGTCATTGATTAATATTGCCTCGTACGAAGCTGTTTCATATATAAGAAACAACAATTTGTAGTGAAATGTTGGAATATTATAACTTTTTAGTGTTTACATAAAGTTAGGCATACTCACAAGAAAGTGAGATTATTTTATAAAAAGCCTTTCAATTAATTTAATACTTAATTGTATTTTAATTACTTTAATTTTATTACTTAATAATATTGTAACCATTAGAAATACATATAATAATAAGAAAATATCATTAATAAACAGAATCTGATTTTGATATATTAATAGTGTGTGGTTGTTTATTCATTTATTTGCATACGTAAAGGAGTTTCTGGGGTGAAAATCTCTCGCGCGATATTATACTGGTTTCGTGTCACGTCCACGATGAGAATTTACTTTAATTGGCAAATAATACGTAGGGCAATTAAGGATGCTAAGTCGGGTAGAGACGCGCGTGACGGGACTGCTTAATGTAGATATTCAATTATGCAAACACAGTTGCCAAAGAACTGCTGAAGCTCATATTCAACTTTTTGAAAAAATAATTGTTATCTCTCCGCAATAATATAGCGAGTTGAAAAGTATTATTCTCGCCTTTCACTTTTTTCTATTTGTTTATTTCATACATCGGCACATTGTATGTAGGTACTTTCACATTATTTTACTTATAACTGTATATTTATTTTTATTCTATTAAATCTTATTCTACTTGTATTTCATCACGAAAATAAAAACATATTCTTATACAGACATACATAGGACTGTAAGTAATAATATGTGTACATAATGTATATAAATAATGTATGAATAGTAAAACGGCGTGCTGTTCGAAAGCAGTTGAATGTCGTGATACCCGCCCGGGGGACGTCGGTATTGTCATGTAATACGACGTGCTCTAGTGTGCTGTGAGACGGAGTTCTGCCTCAGGCTGTAAATGCACTTTCTAGAAACGATTGAATGTTTATCAGAGATATTCAGACTGGAAGACCTGGGGGACGCAGAAGAATACGATCAAGTGAAAGGAATTACGTTTATTAAAGCATAATGGAACAGGGGAATAAAAATAATGAGCTTTGGGTAAACAACAACTAGTAGCCGAAAAACAATATGGAAACATTTACAATAGACTTCAAATATCTTTAAGTTCATATAATCGCAACTGTAAATAATAATATGTCGTAAATGTTTGCAGATATTAATATAGAAATAGAAACTTGTTCAGTTGCGATGTACTTTTTGATTGAATTCCTTTATATACTATACGCTACTATAATTACCCTTTGCATATCCGTTTGTTGTGTAAGGATTCCAATCTGCTTTCATTACCAACATATTAACTCGTGTGGTCATACAACTTACTATTAATAGGACAATTAAAATACGTTGCGATATGTTATATTGTCAGTAAATACACGGTAAACAAATATTTAGAAACGCTCTACAAGGGTATGTATTAGTTTCTATGTCCCGCTAACGAATTAAAGTAAGCACTTCCAAAGTATTTCTTAATTTTAAAAGTATTTCCTATAACAATTATTGTACTGTTAATGATCTAATCAAACGATATTAAACAAATAAACAGCAATCATCAAATATTTGAAAACAACTTGTGTAACTTTATTTTTTAATGATTGAATCTTTTAAAAATTACAAGCAACGGTCATTAGCTTTTAGTAATATTATTCTAATCATAAGATTACATCAAAACTAACATTCGAATAAAAATGTTAGCCTTGAATAATCACTTAAATATCAAACGTAGTATATATGGTAAACTAAATTAAACATTACGTGTTTAATAGAATAAGGTATAATATCCATTGCAGCATCTTTGACACGTCCTTTAAATGCAAAATACAGACCGACGTTCACCTATTATTTTCAATATTCTTAGTATATGTTTTCTTATACTATTCTTGTTAGTGATTTAAGAACATGTTGAAAACCTACATTGTTTTAAACATAACTCTAAAGTGTCATACATTGTCACTAGGGTAATGATATGCGAGACTCTTAAATCATGTTTGACTTTCCAATAATAATATAAAAATGTATTGAGTACATTTATAATTGAACTATATCTTGTTTGTCTGTCATAGGATAATAGTACATAAATTTTTGGCTTTTGGATCTAGTTTTAAGTATATTAAAGTGCAATTTGTGTAATTTATGGTCCTATTCTCAAGAAGTGTGAGTGTTAACAAAAATCTAATAATTTTATGTCTCGAGCTTATTAAGGATCTCCGGCACGTCACACTGTGAAAGATGACGTAAGTCTGTAACCATAGCCGAAACCTGCGCGTATAACACGCTGCAAGGTGCCAAGGTCGCCTTTGATACACTCGGCATGCAAATGAGAATAGATAAAGTCGCACACTTTAGGTTAGTTAGGTCGTTACGGGGGCGTTAGTAAACCCCATTCGATCTCTATATTTTACATCTGATGGGTTAAGAAACAGGGTTAATGTTCTGAAACTACAAGAATTGTTTCACCCTGTCGTTACCATGGAAACGATACTCGAAACTATAAATAAACTGTATTGTCCACCAAACAATAAAACGTTACTTATCTGATAAAGTCAATGATGGCATTAAAATAACCTGTTTGGTGTAAACTAAACCAGGACTTTAAATTAATAAATGAAAATAAGAATGATCTGAATTCAGTTCTTTATAGGAAACAATACAACTCGGCCAGTTCTGCTGCCTCTATAAATGGAGCAAGCAAGCTCACTGTGTGTTAGCTTTGGGGGCTATTTATGTGATTTTCCAGGCTGCTGGGGCGAGACGTGTCTCTCGAGCCTCGCCGTTTAATTAAAGGGCGAGGGGGAGGGTATCGCGGGGTTCTAGAAGCAGGGCATAATGGCGGCGCAATATCGGATGGAAATGCGCGGCATGTAGGAATGCGCCGCACGCCTTCCCTTCCTATAGCAAACCATTCCTGGTATTTTTTATTGACGACTCTAGAAATGCTATAGTAAGAACGTTCGTTTCAGTGTCCACTCAACAAAAGACTTATATAAATTTATTACGTTACCCCATGTCAAGTGAACTAATATTAGAAAGTATTGAACTATGAAAAAAGTGGAACAGATCGAGATAAACGGCGTCGTCATTGTCTGTTCGATAGAAGATAAGGACACGGCGAGAAAGTAGCGACTGAAAGCAGAATGAAAGTTTATGAAGCCGAGAACACTATCTAAAAATATACTCTGCCTAATGGACACACCACGACAGTATTTTACATCCACGCCATGCTCTCAGTGGAAAGATTAAATTTAGAGGCACGATTTTAGAATGCAAGAATTCAGCTCGCGCATCACTCTACTGTACGAAATTATAGTAACTGTTATAATAACTATAAACAGACTAATGTCGCATTTTATGTTAAATAAATGTTATGTTTGTGATTTAACATTTGATATATGTATTTTAAGTTTAGAGTTATTTCTTTTAAATGAGAAGATACTATGTACTAGTAAAACGATAAGGAATAAAGTAATATTTTAAAGGTGTTGTAACAGCAAATCACTAGTGCAAGGAGTGCACGATTCCAATCGGAAGGCAATAAGCGGAGAGTGGCGAAACCGGCGAGCGAACGAAACGTGACACTCTATTTATTATGGTATATGAGACTTTAAGACTTATTAAATTTAGAATAAGATGTAAAATAAGTTTAGCTTCTATTAATATAAAATTATTATACGATCGTAAAGCTGCCTATTGGATGAATAAACAAACGAAATGTAAAACATTTTATGTCCAGTATTTGTTGAAGCGTTCGTAAAAAGTTTAAACGAGACGAAAATTCAAACGAAACCAAACCCCGCACAATTAGAATTGAATGTCAATTTATGCAGCAATTATTTTAAGCGGCTTGACGTTCAATCCAGGTCAGATTAATTGTTTTTTTTAACTAATGCAAAACGACAGAATGCATACCTGATTTCCCTTAACTGCACAACTTAATGAATGGATTGCTTACAAAATTTAGCACTATTGTTATATCAAGCTTCGACGTTTACATTAATAGAAAAATACGACAGCGTACACAGATATTAATATTAAGAAAAGCAAAATAATATTATTTTATAAATATTAAATGTTCCTTCTTTTTAGATATTTTAGTTAAATGTGTTCATAAATTAAAGTTTAAAGTGTTAAATGTGGATTGTAACAGTCGCTTTGGTAAAATTAGGACGACGTTAAGTCAAAAAATGGAATAGGTACTTAGTAAAATTATTATTCTTACAATTCATTTTAATTATAATGTCATGAGTATTACTTATGATATCATCTTTATAAGTAACGGAAAACGCGATATCTTTCTACGAAACCTTTATTACACAGGGGTGACGGATATTACTTAAAATGAACTTTGTTACGAGCACTTAATATGTACCATTTAATTTTTTATAACCAGCAGTAAGTTTGAACCATTACAAAAAATCTGTTTTACCCTTTCCTTAGACTTCCTTTGAGAAGAGAGATCATTATGTTATTCTTGTTTTCTCGATTATTTTTGCATTACAGGAAATTTTCTTATAAAAACCAATTCCCTATTTATTTTATTGTATTAAGCATATTGGAAACACTTTTTCTAATGAACAAATTTTTTTCTAAGTGGGTTTTTTTATGAGTTATAAAATAAATAGTTTCTAATCAAAATACAATAATTCATGATTTTTAATAACTAAGTTGATTTACATATAATTGCAAAGATTAGGCATGAATACAAAGAGCCATCAATCGAGATGAGAGGTCAGACACGGCGGCCGGCCGCAAGTTCCTAACCTGTGAAACAACTCTCGCATAACAAACAAAGAACAACTTGAGATTGCTGGCAGCTTTTAAATGCTCCGAACGCTCAGCGTCAAACTCTTACAGAGAAAATATCTCGCAAAAAAAGGAAGCAAAGAAAGCCCTCATAGATTGGGATTAAACTGAGGGCTTTGTTTATTATTATAAAGAATTGAAAAGCGTCATCGATATCATTAGTCGCGGATTATTTTTGAAGTGCGTTACGGTTTGATGAAAGTGGATGCGTGGGTAGATCGATATACAATAATTTATTTTTGAGTCGTCGCATCGGGCGACATCGGCTATTATAATCATTGTAACTGTCACAGAGCTGCCCGACCCACGTACTGCCTGTAGCATTGACGCTAAAAATAATACAAAAAAATATTTGGACTTTTAATGTATTTTTATTGTGTAAAGCAGATAAAAAACGATTCGATAACATTCTTTGCATTCTTTTAAAAAAAAAAACGAACAATACATCAATTGGTAGTCGTTTTGAAGCAAGATATTGCTCACCAAGTTACAATTACAACTTACAGCGATAATTGTTATACTTCTTTTATATGATTTATTAAAATATTATTATTATAGGAAAAACAGTACTGTAATGACACAGAAGTGTTTTTTTGTTTACGGCATAAATTTCAACGAAAATAATGTAACGTGGGAGTTTAAAGCAAATGAAACACAAAAAGGAAATAATACCGCAGAATAGATTTGAACAATGAGGAAAGAGACGAACAAAACAAGTGTTGGTACGCGATGATGTCAGTGTCTGGTTGATTTAACAAGTTGTTAAGAACGCGCCAAATTTGTGACAAAACCAGCGGCACTTTTAGTAATGTTACATAAGTTCCAAAAATTAGGACATAACTTCAGCAAAAAAGTGAGATAGCAGCGTTACGTCTTTTGTAATTTTTTATTGAATTTTCATCGAGATTTTTCTTTTTGTACTTGTCTGGGTGATTGGTTTACAGTATAAGAATTCTATTTTATAAAGATATTGTTGCAATGCTTGTTTCACAATAATAATCATTAATGTTAAACTCTGACCATTTATCTATAAAACTAGGCGTTAAGGAGTAGGCGTAGAGTATCCTCATTCTGAATCTGCTCATAATTTTCAACACACGCTCGGTCAGTGATTCACGGTCATTTTAATGTCAGATGACGAAACCGGTGACTTCCTCAGCACGAGAAGACATTTCGAAATCCGGTTTGATTGGTAGCATTTATACATAGTGTGGGTGAGATTAAGTGAATAAGGCAATAAGCTCGCTTTAATCAACAAAACACGTATCCTAATCAAATATGAGCCCCCTGCCATATCGCGTAATTGAAGGCTTAATCACAGGAGACGTTTTCGCGTCGCAGCGGCATGCGGGTGGCGGGGTCTATTTGATCAGCACTCGATTGCGTTCGATACATTTGGTGACAATTTGCACTAAGATTCGAATTTAATAGTAAATGTATTGGGGCGCACCACTATACGTACAGTTTAAAGTTGATTAATTCTATATGTGACAGATGTTGCATAAATATCTTATTCAACGAATTTAAAAACTGTTTTTTTTATAGCTGCATAAATTTGAAAGAGTAAATATTTTATTCTAGAGTTATTGTAGACCCAACCACGTTAATCCGCGAGACGTTTTACTACAACCATATCTGTAGCCCATCATAATTAACAATGAAAGCGAGTGCAAATATAGTAGAGACCGCTCATTAGCGATTAAGTCTCTTATACACATTTTCCTTCAAATTTGTTTTATTGTGAAAGAGTATAGTGACAATGAAAATTACTGTTATAATATTTTAATGATACCTACACTTGGTAGTCTTATTTTTTTTTGTAAATGAAAGATTCTTCTTAAGAGGGTTTATTATAAACGCCTCCTACAATCGAATATAACGAGATGGATTTATATATAAAATTAAATTATTCTAAACTAATCATCCAAAGAATGTCTCGTGTGTTAGAAAGACCTCACTAATGCAATTTAGTCAAAAATTCTATTAAGGAAGTTAGACGGGAGAGCAAAGATATGCATCGGTTGCATGCGGCATCGTCGACAGCGACCGATCCATTGTTGAACGTGCGATACCACCGTGCACAAAGACCGAACAATGCAACGCTCGCCTATTGTCTAACGTCTTGGGCTAAACATCACCGGTTTACGCTTCAGACGTATTAGTTTGATTTTCGTCAAGTCCGAACTTCATGTAATAACAATTTCATAAAAGTGCATACATAGGTAAACCTTAGGCTACCACCATTGAAGCGTAATGTTTTTGTTTCCTTAAATTATTGACTTGAGATAAAATCTTAAATTTTTTTATAAATAAAGATAGAATATTTAACTCGGACCAAACTTTTACTTCAGAAAAATGAAGTTGTCATTAATAGATACATATATTATAAATGCGATTAATAAAAAACAAATTATCTTTCGACTTATGTAACAGACTTTTGATAGTAGGAAGATAATATAATTAGCATAATACAAAATCAGTATAACTTGAATGTGTTATTTATAGCATCTTTTATAATGTAATAGAATAAAGTCTTGCAGTGTCTTTTAAACCGTACTTTTACACTTGAGGGGTAATGTAGGGATTTTATAACTCTATTTATAGCCGATAAAAGAAATTATAGACTTGACAACAAGCTTTGGCAATAACAAAACTATATAGAAAAATCATTACAAAATAGGATGCGAAACGAATAAATATATCTGGTTTCAAATTTAAAATATAACTCCTATGAATAATAACGTGAAAAAATTTAAACCGCCATGTGGAGTGCGATATTTGTTATTATTATTAAGCATAAATCATTAAACATGATTGACTTAACTGTTCTTACTTTACATGAATACGAATCCATCATAATGTGTTGGCGTTAATTTATCAGAGTAACTTGCAAAAATAACCTCACGTTACGTCACCCGCCACTGATAACCGTATCACGCTGTGACCACCAATTGGTCAATAAAATGACACATTTTATTAAAACAACTGATAAACATTTTCAAATCTGTTTGTCTCTGCTAATTAGTATCATAAGGTATTAGCGGCAATGAGTTAACAGATCGTCGACATACATTATAATAACAAATATCTAAGCAATAATAACGTATTAACTTTGCGAAGTCTAGATTAAAATGACTATGATATATGAAGGCGCCGCCGAGTCATCGTCCTGTTCATTATGTTAGCACGATGCCAATTCCCATACAATGGCAGACAGCTATGGGGGGGGGAATGACGTCACTCCAGGCTAGCCTTGGAATTGAGGTCGGTGTTCGAAATGGCGGCGGTGAAAATGTTGTCTGAAGCGTTGTCAAATTCACCCGGAAAATCACAGTTGCATGCATAGCATAGCCGTTTTAAGGATGGCTACATTCTTATAATGCCACCTAATACTGAGTAATTCACAATGAAAATACTTTTATACGAATAGCGAAAAGCGAAATGAGTACGGGTACAGATTGTATAATCAGATAACGTTATGAAAGTTCTTTTTTATAATTTATTTATTATTTCGAGATAACTATTAATTAAGCTATAAATTTAAGTGTTTATAAGATAGTGTGTAGGTATAAAAGTTGATATAAAAGATTATAAAAACCGAAACTCTTGTCGGTAATATTTAAAAGTCGCCTAATTCCGTTTTTATAAAAGTCATAAAGGTTTCATAAATAGAAGGTGCACTAAGTTAGATTAGTTTCAATTTAAACGAAAAAAAAACAGATTTCAGCGTTGTAGTAGCATTTTTGAGCACTCATGTACCTCTCACATTTGAGAGATAACTGTTCACTGATAGCATCATAGATGGCATTAGTAGGGATAGATAAACGTAGTTACTGGTAATATCTTTGCACTAACATGGTTTGAATCTGCCTCTTTTTGTCGCTTAGATATTGTTCTTTAATTATTAATTAAGAAATAGTTTATGTTGAGATATTTGTGGAACTAATAAAGACAAAGGAAAGTTACCTTGATACTGTCGTAGCAGGCAGTAACTCTTCCATTCTGTACTTCAACAGTGGCCGGAGGATGTGCGAACTTGCACTCGGTGTCAGGTCGCGAGCACTTATTCCGTTGGAACTCTCTGCATACTTCGAGTTGCAGCCAACGCGAGTCTTTACCGTTCAGAAGGCTGTTCATGTTCACCATGGTTGCCATTGTTGCCACTGTGGTCGAGGATACGCGCTCGCACTATTCAGCGAGGCGAGTGCGGCGCATATGCGGCGAGGAGAGAGCGCGCCTGCGCGCTCCGAGCATGCACTTCTCACTTACTCGGGGAAAGATGATTCTGTTACCACTATGGCGCTCGCGCACCCTTCACTATACACTTCTGCACACGCGAAAGAATAGGAACACCGCTGGCGATTAGCTCGCGGTTCGGTTAATGATTTATTGAGATGTTAATCGTACGTTAGATTAGAAGAATTAAAGACACCGACGTTGCAAGCTTATTTAGGCAAATATCAAAATATTAATAATAATCACACGCGTTCGTATCGATGTCGACCGTTGATTTAGTAGAGGGCGAGCGGTGTCTGGTGTGCGAGCATGGCGGCAGCGGCCGGTGCGGAACTGGGTTGGCGACGGTAGGGCGCGAAAAAGCGATTTAGCGGCTCGGCGGTCAGCGAGAAAGCCGATGTGGTGCAGGGGGCTCAACTCTGCGAACAAGAAAACACACTGGTTACTCTCCGGGCGCTGGGAGGTCCGCCCCGGAGCCAAGCACAAGCGGCTGCCGGGTTAGAAAGCACATAAGGTACGAGGAACCGATCATGGGTCCACATTACCATTGTTTCACATGTAGCATGTCCCAGGCAAATATATTTGTGAATAGGATAGTATGCTAGGACTAAGTTTTAATATAATATAGCAAACATGTCACATTACACCAGTTAGTTTAAGGAAAATATTACTTTGAAAACCCAGCTTTTTAATTTAGACTGAAAGTAACATAATTAGTTTTAAAATTAGAATATAAAGAAGTGGTTGTGTGTGTGAGGATTTACGTATAATATGTTGTTTGAATGTTTATGTGTATATGTAGTGTGTGGTATGTTTATGAGTTTGACAGGTGTCATATCAATTAATAACATTGACTAGACGTGACCGTAAATACTCGGACTTGGCTTTTAGTAACATTACAAGTTGAAGCAAAAATTAATTGCCACGTAAAATATAAACGGAGCACTAAATATTCGAGGTTGCGGTTTTAGAGAGAATTATGAAACATATGTATGAGAAGCGTTGAGCCAATGTGTATCAGAGGTGGAAAAATTCTTTGTGTGGGCGCCGAGAGTCGAAACTTGACTGTCTGGGGCCGGTAACAGGGGAAAACTCGTGAAACCAAATCCTATCGTAATGTGCTATTTAAAGCATAACCCAGATGAAAATAGCTCAGTGTGCGGCAACGCAACGTCGCACTCCTCATCGTGCATAATCTTCAAATTTTATTTTTGATGTTTGTGCAGTTGTTTTTTTTTATTAAGGCACAAGATCGTTTAAAGCTCCTGAGAGATGACTTCCTTCATTTATGTTTGCTCTCGTGTCTGATATAGTTATTGTTGCTGTAGTTTTTTGTCTAAAACAATTATTATATTTTTAAGGAAAAATCAAATTCCCTTGTATTTTTATTTCCCCAGACAATTAGATAGGGTAAGAGCCTTCCTTTCGAAAAGTAATTTCCATAGAAAAGGTTACTTATAGGTTGGGAAATAATTTATATACTTAATTTATTAATGAACATATTCGATTCATATATTTAAACTTCTAAAAGCATAACTGTATTTTACGAGTGAATTTATAGATTTCATACCAATTTTCTTTACATATAATTTACTTAACTTATTGCAATTGACATTTTACAGCTCAATAATGAGAGACGTAATAAGGAGAAACTCAATTTCATAAAATCATGAAGATTATATTTAAATTGACAAAGTAGTATCTGACTGGAGCTTGGAAAAAATATTCATTTTACAATATTATTTAATATTATACATTTATTTTTTATTTTTCTTTCAACGTTTTTAACTTATTCACAGAAACGTTACATACAAACAAGGAAATAATTCCACTAAGTCAAAATTTAAATATGAAGTTTTACACTAAATTTGTTTTTAAAGGGAAATGTGACATTGTTAACAAGAAACAATAGCATTACTATTTTGTTCTACTTATAGGTACTTAAATTCGCTAAAAGATTCCGGTTTGACATGATTTCCTATAAATTTTAATCTGCTTATCTGTTATTCCGATACCTAAGCTACTTATGAAGATTTTAAAGCCGAGCCGCCTTAAACTGCATTTTTTAAATAGTTAATAATTCATTTAGAATATCACTTAAATAAGTTAGACTGATAGTACAAAGCCTAGGACAAAAATAATATTAAAAATATTGTCATAGAGAAAAGGAACTTTTACTTGGTCACTCGATTGATCTATTAAAAAAGAATTATAGCGCTAATGAAGTTGAAACTTGTTGTGTTGTTTTTAGTCACAGCATATTTCTTTGACATATATAAACAAGGGATCATCTAAAGGGTTTTGTAATATTATACTCCTCTCCTTAGACATCTGAACGATTTAATCTAAAGAGACACGATTTTATATCGCACATTAAGCAAACATTGAGATGGTGGTCCAAAGGATATCAGTGTCTTATTCTTTTGAAAGCACTTGTGCCAGCAGCAGGGGTTTCTTAGATGCTCGACACGCACGGGGAAGACATTCAATAACCCAGTGAAAAGATTACCAAGAGCAATCAGACGGAAGCGAATCTAAATAAGAATCTCGTGAGAGCGGTCGGGTGCTAGGGTGGTGAGAGGGGGAAAAAGAGTCGAGCTGCGCCTTTGTGATCGTCGACTCGATCAATTTGCAATCGAATTTTTTATACGAACGTTTAACATGTTCGCGAAGAGTGCGGTTAATTGCATTATTAGTAAGGACATGCCCTTCGGCTGCTTCGTATCCGTGGTCTTGACCGGGACTCGAACCTGGGTCTCCCACCGGCTTGGAGGGCGCTCTTACCATTAAGCTATCAAGACAATAAGAATCCGAAGAGCTTAAAGGCTAAGTATAGGGATAGTGACAGTAACAATTCAGACATTTTTTGTATTTTATATAAAGATTAGTTTTATTTTCACAAAAGAATTTCAAGCCAAAATAAGAGTAAAGAAAGATTTATAGCACATTCAGCCCTTCCATTGGGGCGTATAACAATGTTTTCCTTTAAAAGTATAAAAGCTAGTAAATTGGATGCCGTAAACATGTATCATGAATATTTCTATTTATTTATATTTCAAATATTTTGTGCTCAATGTTTAAACGATATAACCAAACAATATCTGAATTAAAGTTACTATATCCAGTCAACGATTATATGCATACTGTATGTATATATGTTGCCACACTTAACCGCACCTTTCGCTAGCTACTATTGCCCACACGACTGAACTTTTAAAACGTGACATTTGGTAGACGTTGATTTTATTGAGGCAACATCATGACTTGTCTTTTTGTGTTCACTAAACTGTGACAAGCGACTTCACTTTTGTGATCTCAAAGATTAAAATATATAAATTATTATATACTTCTCTGAAAGGAATGAAATATCTAGTCCAAATTGTATATTAATGTTACAAGTCATTATAAATTTAACCTTCAGGTATATACTTGCCTTCTTATTGAACAACTTAGTTTTAAAAAAATAACATATTTACAATTTTATATATAAAAATTATATAATAATGTTATTTTAAAAATTTCTTTGAATCAATACCGTAGCATTTTCTTTGTTCCCTATTGTTTTGCTTTGAAAGTACACCATTTAAATCCCTTTGTGGTCATAAAGCGGGCTAGCTATAAAATGAATTGATTACCAAATTCAGACGCTTCACTTTCGTTTTTCTTACGCAATTTACATTATTAATGCTATGAAAGTTTAAAAATAATAAATCAACTGTAATTTAAAAATAATAAATCAATACATTATGTATTAATATATCTAAGGTTAAATATAACTTTTAATGTTGCTTACGAGGAAGTATGGAAACAAAAAATAATTTACCTCGTACGCCACAGTATAATTGATTTGAAAAACAGTTTACTTTGGGAGTATAAAAACTCAAATGGAAGAAGTTTGTCTTTCTTTGTTGGTTATTGCACAAGCTAGATGGCGTGAACGGTTACACCAAATAATGAAATAGATTGAAACTGTCATATTAAAAAAGAGACAAGAATTTAAATGACAGAGCGGAAAACGAAGTGGACGCTAACAGGAGATGACCTTGGGTAGTGGTGTTGCGGTCCGACGCGCAAGCCACAGACGGTATAAAAACTACCACTATTACCTTCGAAACACTTCAATGGAGCTATGATTCGTTACCAATTTAATCAATATTGTCTACCAAGTCGCTTATTTAATTGAATATTTCACAGAGAATAAAAGAAAATAATAAAAAAAGCAACTTTTATTCAGGGGATTGGAAAAGTAAATTTTATATTAAAACCACGTATATATTGTAAGAATGCTAATATTTATATGTCCTAATTACTATCTTTATTTGAAAATTACCAATTTAATAATGGACGTGAAAGTTCTTTAATAATGCAAAATGACTTAAGCACATATCGTAGATATAATGTAAAAGGTATCTTATAATTACGTTACGAAAAATTATTGAAAAGATTATCATATAAAATTGTTAGTAGCAATATTAGTATAGAAATTTATGACTATTAGATGATAAAGAAATATTAACGGAATTGATGATGATAGTCGTTAAGCCATACAGCCATAATTGAGTGGAATAAAAAGTATGAAAAGTATGCAATGTGTTAATTAAGGTTTATGCATTTTCTGTCTTTCATCAACATCCAATCGGATTTTCTGCGTCAGTGAGTAACACAATCAAAACATATAATTTACACATTTATTATAAGTTCGAAAATGTTTGCATTTTGAAATAACCTTATTAACGTGTTTTATACTGCAGTCAATATTTAAGATTTAAGACATTATATATAAGGAACGTTGTTAGAGGATTACATTCATAAACAGTGGATTTTATTCATGACAATTGTCATAAAAGGCTCTCGAATGCTTTGAAATATAATTATATTTAAGTAATGAAACGATTTTTCATTTACTCGTCGTGAAAAATATATTTTTTGACGGGATCACAAGGGTGGAATGTGATGTCACCGGCTCAAGATTAGTTATTCCGTGCGCGGATCAACGTACGTTCGTTGCACGTGCTGCCCTGACTCACCACTAGATCTTACTTTGAAAATTTTACCAAACGCTCAAGTATAATTTTTTATACATTCATGCAATTCTATGCAAATAATATTTAAATATATAATAGTGTTATTGTATGATAATAATCAATACATTGTTCGGTCTGGAACAAATCATATCATTACTTCTCGACAGACACATTATTATTTTATTTATGTGAACTAATTGATGCAAATTAAGTGCAAAATGAACCGAATTAGCCTAGCACGTAGGTCAGTTCCGGTAGTAAAAACAAAGGCCATTGTTAACCTGTTCAGTGTAGATCGCTACTAGTGCCCGTTCTCGCATTCGGAACATGCACGAGGTACATTAAGCTGGCTCCGGGGACGCCAGCAGACTAGTAATTAGCAAGAGAAGAGAAAAATTTGCGACGGGTTTAAATTTACGAGGAGCAAATTACACAATTCCGGGGCTATTGCAAGTGCGCTCGTTAATGTGCACGCCTTATCGAACATGTTTCCCCGATTGCTTGAAAACGGCTTCCCGGGCCGGCTATACATTGACATTACAGTTTTTGCACCCGATACAATTTCACACTATTTTTTTACTTTTTGGTAGACATACGATATAAAGGTAGACCAAAATATTGCGTTTTATGTTAATTTTGTAACCCTTATATGCATAGATATTTAAAATTTATAAGACCTCTTTGATAATATTGATGTCCGTTTTAATGTGAAATTTATTTTATAAATTTAATGGTGTTATTATGTTAAATAAATCGTAAATAAGTCTTATCGATGATTAATTTAGTATCGTAATCTGCAACTAGCGACTGGCGTGTCACATCCGTTTAATTTTCAGCATGATAAGATAACAATTCTTTGCGATAGCATTAAAAGTACTCACTTCGATTTTAGTCCGTGCTGACAAAATTATATTTCGGTGGATTTATATAATGAGGTGTGACGAATTGCAAATTTGAATTATTATGACGTTTTGACATATTTCACGGAATATTTTTGTTCAGGTAATGTTCCAATAAAACAAGTCGTAATTCTTCTTCGGTTTTTTAGCGGTTTTACAATTTAAAATAATAAAGTAGAACAAAAATATTGTAGTAGAGCGGGCTCTATTGACAGAGGCTTCATTGTTGTGAGCAGGTAGCGAAGCCAGCTGTTACCCTCGTAGATGAAACGGTGCAAACAAACTGTTTGGGGCTTAGCTGATCCAATATACCGGGAATTTTAAAATTAACACATGCAATCGCACATACGGAATTATTAAATTTTCTCGCTCACTAATAATTTTATTTTTCTTTTAATTGACTTTGCTGATTCTTTTTGTAATATATGAGTATTAGAGTTGTCTATTTTTATAATTGATAGATATTAGTCTAAAGCAAGTTAGTTTTAGTGGTTTTATCGTATTTTTTAACTTTTTGAGAATTTTATGAAAATCACATCAACTCGAAAGATAAGATTATTTTCTTATCTGAATTACGTATCATCTAATCTCTCAATCGATAAAAAGTGTCTACAAACAGCTTACAAGGTAATTTTTTAAGTTTTATGAAAAAAATCATGGTATAATTTTAAAGAAATAACATTCATTGACTTTAAAATCAATAACATCTTTTACGTATTTTCATTCATAACACATCTAACGGTCACTACTTAAATGACGTCCTCTTTAAATAATTACCACAATTAATTCACTCTACTAAAATATATATTTTTATCTGTTCTTTAAATGACAAAATTATTTTTGTAAAGTATTTTGCAACATAGGGACAAAGTAATTTTGAGACGAGTTTTTAAATACCTTAAGGATAGGATGTCATTTATCTCAGTACCGAACCAGTTTAGCAACAAAGTTAATATTGCACGAGGAAATTTTATTTACAAGAAGTCCTGCAACTTATATCAAATCTTTCATAATTATAAAGAACCCATCTTTTGTTATAGATAATGGTAATTTCGTGGTCATAGTAATTTCACTTTCGTAAAGTAATGGTATTTAATTTTTTTGTTGGGAACGGGTGATTTACCATAAGTATATAAAAATTTCTATAGTTGCTGAATAAAATAGAAAATACGAACCAATGTTCATCCAGCTCCCATCTAACCCTTCAAGTTGATAGGGTGAGTTAAGTCCCCGTGTTTTTTATGTTAGGTCGGAATTATGGTGAAATGTGTTTTCGTTACATAGCCATTGAAGTCTACCAGGGAATAGGGTTTTGATGTGAAGGATGGTAACAATTATATCAGAGTTGCTGTGTGTGCAAGAGAAGTTTGCGCCCGATGCAATGTTTAGCTTAATCCGGTTAGGATATGGGAAAGTACCGTGAATGTTAGGTTTTACTTTAATATCGCACGACACTAACACGCCGATCACACTAACTATTTACTTATAAGTTTCCGTCGATTTTCGGAAATCGTCGACAATAGAACTTTAACACAAAGTAGACGAAAACACTAGCTGCACGAAAATATTATGTAGCGGAACACTACTATATTCACTAACTTTCACGACGTTCACTTTGACACGAGTTCCGAAATCGACGATTACGTTAACAAGTCGTTTATTATAAAATGAGCGGTAGCACTTACATGGTGAGGGATAAACAAGCTGGGTAAGGGAGCGTAAATGTCCAAAAGTCAAATCATAGCAAGTCGCACGTAAGTTAGGAGAAACGATTCGCCGGTAGCTGGAGGTCGCGTTCGCGGCCACGGTAGGGCGGCACGCGTCGTGTTCGGAGCACGAGTGCGGTGCACGGAGCAGCGCGAGTCACACAAGCACAAGCGGAGTCGGCGGGCGACTGACGGGTGGCGAGCGGCGCGGCGCGGGGCGTCGCTGCGCGCGCACCCCTCACCGCGCACCCCGCGACACCGGGCCCCCTCGCCCCGCCGCCTCACCCCCGGCCACCACCCGCCCGCGCCCGCACCCCTGCCCTGACGGACGCCAGCCGGCTGCCTTATCACGCCGCACGGCGCTCCGCTTCCTTTCTCCTCGTGCCGTTGCGAGCTTTTTCGCCACTGCCACACTTCCGCCCGCCCCCTCGATTGTGTAGTTTTGAACCGATAATGTAAGTTTTAAATAAATAATGCCCTGAGATGGTTTTTAAAAAATAAAGGTACCGTAAAAGGAATAATCATAGTTTCGTCTATATAATAGGACTTGCATAGAAACATGATGTTATCTTTCCAAATAATGGAAATAACATTGATCGATGGCTGGGTCTTAAGTACATCGTGTGTGATGGATGAGGACCGTGGGATGCAAGTGGGAATAGGAGCGAGGTGCTGCGACCAGCGGATCGGGTGCGGGCGCGGGCGCAGGCGGTGGTCGGTGAAAGTGCGTTGGAACGGGTTTGCGAACCGCTTGTGAGTCGTGACCCGTCCGAGGACATTGCTAACAGAACACTGGAATATCACACTCTTTGATAAATTGGCGCAACAGTTTGTAATTGTGAACCTGAAGTTATAATAGCTTTATAACAGTAACCTCTACCGCATTTTCTAAAAGCAGCTTTGTTCCATTATTTAACAAAAACAGAATGTACCCAATACAATAAATCTATAAAGAATGGCTCTTATAATAATAAAGACAGTAGATAGTTACAAATAATAATAATAATAATAATAATAATAATAAGGCAGAATTGGCAAAATGTTGTTTTCAGTTTGGCCACATTTTACTGTGTAGGGGATTCGATTAATTGATAATATATAGTATTATGGTACAGACATAATCTGAAATGAATATAAACCCTCTTATACAACAACTACTTATACTTATGTAACTATGTTTTCCAAGTAATATGTTCGTTATAATTTGTCATCGACGGTAGGACATCGAATGCACTCAGACTCTCAAGGAAGCCAACACAAACAGAATAGGAAACGAACACATTATGAAATCGGACAGGTTCGGCGAGGGCCTTACATAAGTTGAGCAGTATTGACTCCAACTTTTGAGTCTGCGACAAAGTCAAGGAGACCGCAGTGTTCTCTGGTATATAACGCTATGTATTACGAGCAAGATTGAGGATGATTCGTTTAATACAATATGTATATGTCACGGGTAAGGCATGCAGGCCGCAGCCAACCACGTCTACTGGAGATTCGATGACGATGCGATTCCGTTTTTGCGTCGCAGTCTTTGGAGCGTAACATCTAAAATAAAAGCTCATTTGAACACTTCTCGGCGTCGCATCTCGGTAAGATTATTTTTTGTATCATGTTTTATATTAAAATACCTGTAGGATTACAATAAATGCCAAATGTCACATGATACAAAATGTAATAAAACTTATTTCAGTTAGAAATTTAATTTCTCTCATTTATAATTCACACGAGATCATCCGTCAATCAAACAACGAAATAGAATTATGACTCTACCTTCTTTTACATTTTATTTGCGTTCAAAGTATAGCCTACAAATATAAATTCTGGCAATAAACTGTAATTTTTAAATAAAGATATACTAAGTGACTTTTCAGTTGTTTTGATAATTTTATTATATTTTGACATCACGAAATATAAATGCATTTAATTATAAATGAAGCAAGGAGTTAGCGAATTAAGTGTCCTCGAGACGAGCAATGAAGTTCAATGAACTAGCGTTCATCTCACGCTCGCAAAAAATGCACTGTACCGTCCCACACCGAACACAGCACTCACACATTCGTGCAGATAATGTAGCGCAAAGCGAAAAAATCACTTGCCAATAGCAGTAAAGAACTAATCTCATACCACATTTAACGCCTACTTGGAACAGCATCGCATATTCGAACTAGACTATGTTATATTTGAAACAAACATCAACGATAGATAAAGTCCAGAGAGAAGTGTTTCATTATTGAAATACACTTATATATTTATCGTCACGTATTTCTGTTTTGTAATTTGTGCAAGTTGTTCCCAATATTAACTATCATTTGTTGGGAAATAAATAAGTTGTCCATCTCAGTTTCGCCCACGTCTCTCATCTTTATATCAGATAACCGCGCACGCGTCGTATTTCCTGTACCATTCTTTTAGATTGATTATTAATTAAATTATGTATATCACGAGGCATAATAAACATCCTAACACCTAACACACATGGAAATAATTTTAAATTAATTAAGTTTGCTGAAGAACTGTTATTTAAAAGAAATTCAGTATACTTTATTACATGCATAATAAATTGCCGGTAGCTGGTTAGTTTATATGTGTATCACTAATTAAGAGAATTAAATTTACAAAGAATTTAGAAATTAGCCAGCTTCCTTGAAGCGCATCGTCATAATTGACTTGCTCGAGTTAAAGAGCACGAAGGCATTATTTGTGATTTATTCATTCCATTTTTCATTTAAAGTGCCTCTGCTATGTATAAATATCGGTTGGAGCGTTCACGTTCACAAAACAAGTAACTTCTAACGCAACGCAAAGTGTAACACATTATCAGACACGAAACGTTTGCATGTATGTGTTTTAGATGTGTTCTTTCACAGGGGTGTTCTAGCGTTTAATTAGAAGCGGTAAAGCAGATTGCAAAGTCGCGCTCCTGGCCGAGGTACGAGAACCGAGCGCGGAACCGAGCTCACACTTGCTTGATGACTTTGCGTAAACGTTAATTAACTCGCTTCATCTGATTCCTTGTAGCGCTTAATCGCTTTTATCTCACCGAATTCGTAGTGGAGTTAATTTTATCTAATTAGACATTTTGTGAAGTATACATGTATATAGCACCGACGGTCGAGGTGGCCGTGTACCTACTTTAAAATAAAAGTCATGCATTATAACGAAAGAAATTGAGAGATTAAAATGTAAGAGCCAATGATTTGTGATCGTAAGTTAGAGATGTACTTTTGCTCATCTATGATGATCCACGTACCATATTGGGTTCCGGGTGTCTGACGTGGGCACGGAAATGAAAGTCTTTTATCGACATCTACTGATATTTGCTATTGTTAAATAATGTCTTAAAGTGGACTTCTCTCTCTTTCATGCAAGATAAGGTAGGTGATTTTAGAAAATCTTGTGATTTGCTGAGATGTAATGAAACTAACATTTAATGAACATTGTGAATAGTTACTTCAGTGTACAAACAGATTAAGTTGTCAGAGTATTTTCGGTAGGAGCTACCAAAATTGAAGTATGTCGAAACTAAACGGAGGCTATTATCTGAATTATTATCTAAGCAATAATAAACGCAGCAAGCGGCTGAGCGCGCTGTGTGTTAAGTGGCTTTTAAGGTCGCTTACCTCATCCCCCCTAGCCGGCAATCTTACAGTATTTGTAAGAATTTAATATAATGTTTGCAATCATTATTTCTCAGTCTGATTTTGATGGATTTCATGTACATTTGCTATAACTATAAAATATTAACTCTAGCCTGCAGCTAAACTATCCTATTTATTCGGTTTGAACAAATCAATTCATTTGTAAAAAGCTGTTTTTTATTTTTGGCTATTTATTTTATAATATCTTTAAATATCATAAACTATATATATGTTTATTTATATATGTAGGTGAAATAAGGTCAAATGTTGGTTATTTTCTTTGTTATTTATATAATGGTTCAACGAATCTAAACATTTTATCAAGGATATTTCATATAGCAATGGTACATGAATCATTTGAAAAAATATATTAAATAAAAAATCGTGAGTCATAAAATCGTTCACGTTATAATAGATTCATTTTGTTTAGAAAAAAACACACGAAATAGTCACGGACCATAACATCTTAGCTGACAATATTTAGTGAGTCATAAATACGAATCAAAATATGGCACGCACGCACCATTTTGTATCGAAGTAGTCAAGATGAAAAACAGAAAGACCGAGCTTCTATAAGAAATTAAAAAACACTAGGGTCGTTATAAAAATGTTGTCTTCATAAGAACCTCATTGAAGTGGTATTTTATAAAAAAAATCCAGAGTCAAATTTATACAGCGCTCCTCTCACGACTTACAATCACAAAAGGCTTAACCTTATATGTTAAGAACCAAATAAAACGAATAACCATGGTCGCTATAATGTAACATGCCCATGTTAATGTAATGAATCCCGTTAAACATATCCCAAATAAGTAACAAAATTTAATTCACACACAACATGAATCATTTAAATTCAATTTCAGAATTAAATTGTATGAATATATATACCAGCGTTGTATGGTGTAATAAATAGTTAGTGTAAGCAGTATCACAGACGCCTGCATGTGGTTTAGCCAAGTCGCCGCAGCTCTTAAATAAGAGCGTCTCATTGTGGGTCATTATTAATGAATTAGTTCCAACCCCGCGTCCCGCACATCCACTCAAAGCTAAATAACAGGTGCGTGTAACCCTATTCGCACAATCTATTTTGTATGTCCTATAAACGCGCAGAGAATAGTTCGCTCTCTCTCGTTCTAAATATTCATACCTATGCCAGATATTGAGATTTGTTTAGGTGTCATCTGCACGACACCGTTGTCTTTAAATAAACATTATACCATCGTGGTTTCGCTTCTTTGTATATCACTTCTACTTATTAACTTCCTCATTCTGGGCTAAGAAAAATTTTAGCTATTATTGAAAATTTTGAAAGGTAGGAATGTCTACATTAGTTTTAGCGTTTTTGGATTTGCATACACTAAATCCGGAAATGATTTCAATGCTGAATATGGCAAAAAAAATAATGTTTTGTTACGTTTTCTACCAACCGACGTTCTATTATCTCCTGCCTAGGAAGTTGCTTTCATATCAAAAACAGGCCTCTGCCGAGAAACACAAAGATAGCGCCTCGTTTGCCTACATTAATGCACTTACTTCAGAAATGACGTAATCGTAACAGTCTCGTAGCCAGTCTAGCCTGTTTTCTTAATTTATATTATTTAATTATCTAGGTTTTGTTTTATTTAGATATAAACTTGGTATATATACTATAGACGAATCTAAATTGCTATTATTAACAACACAAATGGTGTAAATCTTAGCTTGTCTTAAATAACAATGTGAATAATTATTAATTAAATTGGACAAAATTTAAAAGTATTCCATTACATTGCTCTATATGTCCTTTTTATTAATTTAAATATGAAAACTTAGATACACTTAATACAAAACTATAGATGATTAAGGAACATCCATTAGGCAATACTATGTACGGTAAATACGTTAGCAAGAGTTTTCAACCTTGAATTAACACTAACCGATAAGTTATGAATAAAAACTCATTGAACATAAAGGTTACATAAGGATAGAGATAGTTTTTTATCAGATCGTGTAAATTAGTAACAAGTGCGTTATTCTAAGATGCATTCTGCGGTGGAATATATCACTGATGCGGTGTTATGATCGGTGTTCGTATTAATTAGCGCGAGTTGCTGTTGGTGACGTCACTCATCTAATTTGATTACACCAGCCAAGGCCACAGCGGTTAGCACCGTCATGGAAGGCATGATGATATGCCCAATAGTGTATTGCAATCGAGTGTTTGTTTATTCTTACTAGTTCAGACATTACCTAAAAACTTGATTCTGTTTTGAAATCATTATTCCTCCATCTGTAACGTCGGCAGCTAAATTAAAAAATAAAATGATTTTAATGTCTTCAAAGAAAAGAAGCTGCTAACGCGACAAAGTATAAGTTTATCGTTTATTTTAAGTTATTTAAATTAACTTGGAAATTGAAATATTTTTTGACAAAAGTACTTCCAAATACAAACAAACAAAGTTACATAAGAAAACTTACTTCAAAACTATTATATAAAATAATAATAAAACTATATTAATAGTATATTTGGTACGTTTTATATTACCAGCAACATTATAATATTTAAAATTTTAATAATAATACTGTGAAGAATTCACTTAATCCTGACGTTTTAATAAACCAATATTTAAAAAAAATGTTCGTTATTACAATTCCGTTACAATTTCTCACATTTCCTCAAATCTACCCGGAGATCGTGTGAATCATTTGAATTATAAAGTGAGATGCGAGTGCATACAAAGTGCATAGGATACCTCGGCTATGTAAATGAAATATGAAGAGATTGGGGTTAAAACGACACCTGATGGCCGTGGGGTCAGAAAAATTTATAGGAGACGTCTTAAATTACATTTTTCTCTTAAAAAGTTCTATATTGTCATAAAATTCACTTCTCATTTGACTTTTATCAAATGAGGTCAAAAAAAACACGATTAATTTCTATTTTTATTTAATTCTACTCTACTCTGTCTTTCTATATAAACCTATTTTTATAGTATTTATCATTTTACTTCATTTTGATAAATTCACAGACAGGAACAAAATATAACAACTATTACGTATTCATTTCAACTATAACAATTTCAAGCTTTAAAAGATAGTAACGGTTATTATAACTTAGGACCGGCTTTGTTCCCCAACACGAAACTAATTTATTCGTATCTCGGCATGGCGTTCCACAATGTAAATAATCGAAGACTAAATTATGAATTCGTATTAACGGTCAAGTCATAGTTTAAAGATTAGGGCAACGGGCAACCCTTTAGGTTGAAAGGTGAAGAGTTTCAAATTAAATCGGATCGCCCCGTGGGTCCATAGCACGCTTACTCTATTCGATTCAGTGACCCTTTGTACTAGTGCCATAACGGTTTTCTATGCACGTGACCTTTAGGGGTAATGCAGTTTCATTACAGTAAAGTACAAGTACTTCGATAAGTGTACGCATTTGGATTTTTTTTATAGTTCTTGATTGCTAGGCCGCCGGTCACGGAAGTGCAAATTCTTATCGCTCGTGATAGAGTATCGGTAATCGCGAGGAGCGGGCGTCAGGGCGGGCCAGCCGGCTCGGCGCGACGCCGACCGGCTAGCGTCGCGTGTGGCGCCGCTTATGGATATTGATGGCGATGACCAAACTAATTGGATGCTCGCAACATGAAGGTCTATAAGTCTGGCTCATGTAACTTCGGCAGGTGTGAGTGAACGAGATTAGGATGAACGTTCGTTTCACATCATCAATTCGATTTATCTGTCGGACCACTCGGAATTAATCATAAGTGCGGGAGACTTCCCCGTCTGTGATTGTGACGGTTGATCGTCCTTACAATGGCAGTTATTAGAAGCTGCGCCAGTCGGTCAGTATCAATCACCGTAGGCGGGCTGAACGACATTGGAGTTCAATTAGGCGGGTGGCGCGTGTGATTGCTCACTCCTTACACGCCAAAGGATTACTTGACCTACTTATTAACGTTGCACTTATGGTGACAGAAATAGACTTTACTATGTTTTGGAATAAAATATGTAACTGAAGTTTTTTTTATTTTATTTTGGATGACATTTTTAGCAAAAAATAAGGTGATTATATACAAGCTAAACAATATATATTTTTATTGTACACCAAACATACAAAATGATTACCAGTCGATCATTAGAGTTCATGAAATAAAATATGTATGCCCTAATAAAATTCTCACACAACAAGCAACCCCTTATTAAGCATTAGACTGTTTATGTGTAGAGATCGGTAAACTCATTACAGTATAATAAACATAATTACACGCGAGCCTAAGTCAATCTAAGTGTTCTTTGTTAAATAAAGCTTAGTGGTGGTATATGGTTTCATTACGAAAATAATGTACAAAATAAACCAGCGACCATGAAGAGAAGAAGTAATGGATTTAATCAACTAATTAATATTAATAATTATTAACTAGAGCATTTTCAAACATCGTTTGAATCAGAACTACAAGTAGAATAACAGTTAAAAAATATACGGTATTTCCTATCCAGGTCGCTCTGAAAACTGCTTAGATATTATTTCGAACTAGCTTTCCGCCCGCAGCTTCGCCGCGTGGAGTTCGGTTATATCGCGTTTCCAAGAGAACCTTTCAAAAGTCTGGGATAAAAACTATCCTATGTTCTTTCTCAAGGTCAACTCTATCTCTGTACCGAATTTCATTAAAATCAGTTCAGTGGTTTAGGCGTGAAAGCGTAGCAGACAGACAGACAGACAGACAGACAGACAGACAGACAGAGTTACTTTCGCATTTATAATATTAGTAGGGATGTACATTTTATGTGAGCAACAAGAATTCTTTAAAGCAGAAACGTGTGAAAGTCGCATCAAATAAATAGGATGATAAAAATATATGGAGAAATGTACAATATCAGTTTTTCAGTATTGTTATAAAATAAGGAACACGTAATAAATTCTTATCATCTCAGCAATAAAGTAACCTTTAAACAGGTTTAAGATTACTCGCCGTGCAGGCTGTGGATCTAGCTCGCTTGACCGCAAATAGGTCGTGGATTAAATAGCACTGCACTAAACTCACCCGTGCAGGTTTCTTAATATGTTCAAAACGGACAATCATAACCGCAGGTGATATTTCGTAATTCCTGCATGAACGTTGCAACATTACCATTATGCAACTCGTGAGGTGGCTAACAGGTAGATTAAAACTGATACTAACCAATTGATTATAAGTCATTAAAACAATATTAAAGCAAGCTTACACGAATTTTTGTTTGAAAAGCTGATTACGCTTTTAATCGATGTAAAAGGAAGAGGAACGGAGAATGGGACAACGTTTAGTGTTCACGTGAATGGGTTTCGGTTAATCCCTTTAGGAACATCTTAAAATATTTATATTATCTCCATTAGAATATTTCATCAAAAGAGCCTCGATTTTAAAATAGCGAGACCATTAAACGAGGGGTTTGTGATTAAATCTAGGAATTTAATTAAAGCCGTAGATCACATAGGCAGGCAGTGTTTAGTTACCGACCCAAACAACTTTGCCACTCTTTAGCACTATATGGAGCTGCGGAATGAGGAATCCTTTGCGATGTGCAAAATATGTTGATGAATTAAACAATATTTTGAATTTAATTTTGATCCTTCCTTTATGAATTGTTTAGTGTGAGCAGCTAATATTGAAACGAACCTTGTTCTAATTTGAGTAATTAATGCAGCCACTTTGTTACTTTATGAACTAAGTTAGCCTCCCTGCTCCGTCGTGAGATCGCGAGAAGTGTAACTCTCAGCTATTCTAAGACTTTCATTATAATTAACATTTAAGAGAAGCATATTCCTTTACATGTAGGAATACAGTTAACAGAATTCATAAATATGCTCTAAAGATTAAACCTTACTATGGATATTATATCCTTATAAAGGTTTCTGAATATTTGTATTTATTAGTCATTACTATTTATAGCAAGTATTATCATTGCATGTATAAATTTGTAAGATGAACCATATTCAAAACAATGCAATAGCATTACATAACTGTGTTGAGTGTTCTAAGTTGTAGATATTTTAGACATTTTGATTTACGTTGAAACAGTATTAAATATTAAATTCCAAAGAGCGCTTCCAAGAATCAAATAACAATACATATTATTCAATTGTTATTCTATTACAAGACGCACATCACTTTGTAATTATAAATCAGAATTACAACATATCTATATATAATTACGTAATTATGACCGCATAAAGAAGCGAAGAAACGAATCGAGTGTTGCCAGAGTGTTACACTACATTGCAATATCCATTTTAATATACGGGTGCTATGATCCAGCACTCACTCATAAATAATAATTAACAATAGCCGATATTACTGTAATATTTATAGACTTACTTGCGTACTTTATTTATATCATATAAAGACAACTTCATTTTTTCTTTTTTTAAGTTGTGACAAAAAACCTAAAAATAAAAAATCATGCGTGACGTACGTGATTCTAAATATTTTAAATTGATGTTTATTTTAAGGAGCCGAAATGAATGCTATTTAATTATCCACGTATCCAATTCGTAATAGGAAATTGTATTGTAATTATCTGGGATTAATTAAAGCGAGAACGTGCGATACCGTGATCATAGTATTCATTCAGGACACTAAACGCTATGAAACGTATGATACCGGGCCGTTATTGGATGTCCACAGCAAATATTGAATTTCATTTATACAGAAACGAGTTTACGGCTTGTTATTCCATTTCTCGCATCCTAGTGGACAAGTGACTGTTCTGTCTGTACGTGAGCACTCTTAGGAATTCTGCAATTGATTCTGATACAAAAAGTTAGAAAAACTTGTTCGCAACCTTTCACCATATTTTTTAATCTAATCGTTTCTGGTATTGTTAAATCTTTTAAAAGGTTAAGTTATTATGGTTACATTACAGTTATATTCACATATACTCAATTTGCATTTCTGGTATCGCTGGTGTAACCCAACACAAAATGTTTGGAAACAGAGTTGACTGAGATATGATACATTACGATGGTTTGCGCGTAACGAATGATATTTTAAAAAAAAGTAGAGAAATATGCTCTTGTGAAAACTTTGGTTTAATAAATAAATAAAAAATAAATAGTTTTGTTACTTTTCATAGAGAATTTAGTAGAGTTGGAAAGGCATCATCCACAATAATCTGTAACAGATTACGAGCATTCTTTCTCTGTATTCTTTAAATCGTTAGGAATTAAAAGTACTTTTTTTACATATCTGCCGTATTTTATTAGCTTTTCGTTCAGAATGTTCCATACACTTAAATGCGCAAAGACGATCAATTGCTACTAAAATGTAATACGATAAGATTTTGTTAGTTTTTCTTTTTAATCAGACGAGAACATGACTTTAGTTTACGAGCATGTCTTAACAGTTCTTTTTAATTGGCTCTCGACGGCCCGAGCTGTATAATGCGCAATTTAATGATCCTTCAAAATGTAAAATGCATTTATGCACCATCTTTATTTAACTGTCTCTTGAAATTAATTGTTGAAAAGTTTTGAGTAAATTATATTTTAATCGAATTCTTTTATTTCTTGTTTATGACATTGATTGGAATTATTGTTGATTGAAATCCAAATAAAGAAAAAATATTTTTTACATAAAGTACTCCTTATTTGATGTAAAAATAATAAGATAAAGTAAAATTTATTTGCGTAAATAGTTTTTTTTTTTATTATTATTTCCTGAGCTTAAGAAACTAAATGGTATAATGTGTTAAAAACTTTCATATTACGCATGCACCCTCATGGATGGCTGTCGTTGGCACCTAATTATAATATAAATATCTACCGGCGTTTAACAACTGACTCGTCTATTATAATCTTAATAAACATTTATTTATTTATTATTTTGCGAGAAACAAGCTTTCAATAACTTTTTTTGCTGTTTTGAATATAGTAAAACGTATCGTCATCAGCCTATCAGCGCCCACTGCTGAGCAAGACCTCTTTCTCACATGGAGAAGGTTTGAGCATTAATCACCACGCTTGCTCAAGACGGGTTGGTGATTTCAAACTTATAATTGTGAAACTATAAGTCCAGGTTTCCTCACGATGTTTTCCTTCACCGTAAAACGTATAATGAAGAATGATTCTTCAAGAAATAAACAAAAAATATTTGGAACGATACTTTTACGAAACTGTTATGTTTGTGAAAGAGTGAAAAGATTATAATTTTTGAAATGAAATTAAAAGTGATCGAACCAGTTAATCAGCTCTATTAGCGCGTCTTGCACCGTATAAACAAATAAACAAAAAAGCGGAGTAAGACAGTGCAAGCGGCGCCACGAACGCGGAGCGGTGCTCGTCTAAGCCATATGGACGTATGGACGGATATATGCAACAATGAGCTCATACAACCGGTCGCAGGGCCGTTACAGATGGACCGCCGCCGGCCCCTGAATATGCATGAGCTGTGACTTGACCTCGCCTTATTAGACGTCGGCCGCGTAGCGTGGGACCTTTATCACCAAAAATTTGGTACAAAAATTTATTAAATATGTTTTATTTTTTTTTGTAATAAAAGGTAATTAGTTTTCAGTATATAATTAGAAATATACTGTGTTAGAACTACATAAATGGAACGAGATCAGAGTTCAGTTGAAATATCACTAGGACCACCTGTCGCTGCCGCCAACTCCTACCCATTGATAATCAGTCACTAAGGCAAGTTAAATCTCAGCTCTGACAGGGAAACTGCGGACGGCTAATGACATTTTGACGAACAATGATCTGGGGTGCACGGTATGGGAACGCTTAAATTTGTTAGAATGTTTGTAATCATGCCAGACATTTAAATAAAATTCATCACTTTCTATAATATTAAGTTAAGTTATTATTTAGTGCCACATATTTTATTCGAATCGAATAGTGTAATATAATAGTAAAGTGCATTGCAAGCAATTTTAAGCTAATGAAAAGAACAGATATTTACAATACATTGGCAGACTGTCATCGTCGGTACTATGCCTTGCGAGCGGCGAGCGATTGCTGTTAAATTTCATCGCAACAGTGAATGTACACGCGAGTCTAAAAATAAACCCGGCGGTCAGTGCGGCCGCAGCCATGCGATACTCAGATAAATACTTCAGAGTATTTGGAACATCGGCGCCACTCACTGCTTTGACATCTGGATATGCGTCACAGGCCTCCTCTCTTAATTATTCAGTTATTGTCATTTAGAATAACTGTGATACATTTGAACACCCACGGTATCGCTATGTGGAATGTTTAATTCATTCTAATCTCTTTACGTTTATTTATTTTGATGCGGTTTAAGATTCTATTGTTGTTTATTTTTTATTTCTTAATTACATACATGTCAAAATATAAAATTCATTTTACTCTTTTCACTCCAAAACATTTTACTTGATACGTAGAATATCGGTTATAAAATTTACAGATGTTAAATATTCTGTTTCTAAAACATACCGAAAACCGTTAGTCACTTTCAGTTATATTGGAAGCGAAGCCTCATGAAACTATGAGATATGGCAGCAGAGCGAATAGCATAAAATGTAATGCATCTTATACATCATGGAAACAAATGGGCGTTAAAATTTCTCAGCCGACGATAGAAAATCGTGTACATCGAAATAGAAAATCATTTCAGTGATGATAATACGCAAAGCAGTAAAGTGTGACGAGCAGAAACAAACTAGATTGAAGCTAGAAACGTAGCAATAACGTGGGCTTCATCTCGGCCAGATCACGTTCGAGGAACAAAAGGAGAGCCGGCGAGCCGGCAGCGACGGCGGTAATACCAAATAAAAAACTCACGGTCAAATGTAGCCTTTTCATATTTAACAAACTCCATGCGATGTGCAGCGGCACGCAAAAGATGCAGTTTACTTTTTACATCAATCTCCACATAAGGGATAGGTGCTTTATTTATTTATTAATTTGAATACGAGCCCACGTTGGATAAAATTTTGTTACTGCGTCTAAAATAATCTAATATTCTTAAATGTAAAAATTGTATATCCCATTAAAGGGCTCTCTTCACATACTGTATGTTTACTCTTAATTTAATACTTAACATAAATTAGTAATTAATGTACAATTAATGTAAAAGTATGACCAATAAAACGATAAGAATCAAAATAGAAATACTATTTAAGCTTAACTCATATAAGATAAAAAGGAAACAACATCATCAAATAATTTCTAATAATAAAGAACGATAATAATACCAAAACAATTATAAAATAATAATCAAAAATCTTGCACAGAAATAAGATATCTCCGAGTTAGTTTGTCATATCCTAGCATCGTTCTGTATAGGTCGCTACACATTATGTTAATTCTAACAAATCTTTCCTTAAGAAAATGTTTATTTTTAATATGACCTCTTCAATTGTATATGAACAATTCAAGTAGACAACAAATTTTCACATTTTAACACTACCGTTAATAATGTTGTAACGGAAACATAAATCAATTAATTTTCTGCAATCGGACAGTGAATGAGTGTGGTAAAGAATAACAGTGCTTTGTAACTATCATTGTAACTATCATACGTAATGACGAAAAATATCTTTTCTCTTTTATAATCTTTCAATTTTATCTACATGTATTTGTCAGTGTGGATTCCGTGCAATGGAACAGTATTCGTGTCTTCTGTGTATCAATGACTTGAAAAGTGCAATTTTGGTTGAAGATTTCAATACAATATTCGTTTAATTTGTTGGTAGTCTTTGAAATGAATGAAGTCGTATTTCATATTCCACAGATGTATGTGAAACAAAAACGATTACCGCTTGAATTGTTGCAATATGAACATCAAAATAAAAATGCCATCGCCAGCAGTGAATATATAATATGACAACTTCATGCATTCGTACAGCATTAAGAAAACATTAGGAGTAGCAGGCGGCAACGACGCATTATTTTACTATAAATCATATACTATCAATTCTTTAACATTGAAAATGAAATAAAATTAATTTTGAATGATAAATATTAACGTTATTACGTTCCGTTTTGTAGCTTACCCTTACATTTATATCCTTAACTAGTTTTTGCCCGCGACTTCGTCCGCGTTAGTTTGGTCAAGAGTAATATATGTAGGTGTAGCTGACCAGTCGAACTCTATTCCGTCTTACAGGCCATAAATAATCAGGTTTTTCCTGTTTCAATCAAACAGAATTGACATATTTGTTAGTTGTCAAATCTAATGTCAAAAAAAACTTTTGTATGGGAAATAGAAAAGGGCTGTTTTTATGGTTTTCCCAGTAATGAATCAATTTTTCTCACCTTTTAAACCTTCCCTGGACTTCCAGGAGTATTTCAAGACTAAAATTAGCCAAATCCGTTCAGCCGTTCTCGAGTTTTAGCGAGACTAAGGAACAGCAATCCATTTTTATATATATAGAAGATTATTATTTTCATTAGGTGTTCAGATTACACGCGATCTGATAATATGCTACCATCCCAGTGAAAGACAAAAATAAATTAATTTGGCGACGGTTAGGTTGAAAACTAGAAAACATAAACGTTTCATAACACGTCGGTGGGTGCTTTCAAAAAGCTTTCAGCGGCTGATCGCGTCCTGTATGATAACGAATGATAAAAATAGAACTCATTCCGACTGCGACGCTAATGAAAATGCAAAAAGCGTATTGATGTAAATTAATGGGCAACTTTGTGTAACGAAATGCAATAACAGAATTAACGTTTAATATTTTTGGAATTTTTTTCAGTAAGTAAAGACAATTAAATTTTATCTATAAATACAATTGTTGTCTGTATGTAATAAAAAAAATTAATGTTTTTTCAGGTGCTCATTTACATAATGCCAAGACAAAAACATCGTTAAAATCTTTATTTTATTTTATCATGTCTTGTGTAATCGTTGCAGCTGCTGTATCGATTTTGAACAAACTTTATAAAAGTATAGACGAAATTTTAGGAAAATACGAATGGTGTATTGTTAAAGTTTCATTGTGGTAATTCATACCTATCAGATTATAGCATCTTAATTATTGGGTAACGACCAATCCAGAATGAAATTAGTTTGAGTACGCGATTGAGCAACATTATGAACTTATTATGTTTGTATAGTAATAAATATGTACATAGTTGCTAAAAGTAATTTTCAAATAAACAAATTGGTTAGATATAACTAAATACTCGACATAAACTGATGGATATTGCGACCGAAAATTATATGCAGTTAAAGTTACACGAATCGATAAGCGGTCAGACGAACGTATGTTAGTTGTTTATGTACCACAAAAGCCGCGAAGTTGCACCACTGCCAAATGTTGGACTGTATAAAATTTAGGTCTTCCCCCAAGAGGTATTAGCTCCGGTCGGTACACGTAAGGCGCGGCTTCCTTCGTATCATCATCGTCATAGTCGAGTGGGCGAAGCAGAGTCTAATTTATGTAGGTCTAACGAGTTACGCGTTCGTCGCGGTCTCCCGATTCCAAATTGCGATTATTTAGCGTTTAATTTCCCGATTCATTCAACAGAATACTTTCTATAAATTATATTTAAATGATATTTATTATTTATATGAACTGAAATTAACATTCACTATAAATAATTTTTTAAGCATTTGTTAGAGGTCGACAAAATTTACACATTAATTTATAAACATGATTGTTTTTAATTCTACATTGAATAACGTAGGGCTCTTATTTGTTCATCTCTTTCAGTCAACATTAACGCAATATAAAATATTATAATATACGTAAATACACATTTTATTGGCAGTGTAAGTGATAAACGGGAACACGATACGTACACAGCATGTGAAAAAGGGCCGTGGTAAGGTCGCGTTACGCCGTTTGAAAGTGAGATGCGAGGTGCCAGGAGAGCAACAAATTAAGTCCCCGCGGGGAAGTCCCGCCCACGCCCGCTCGCGCCATCGTTGAGAGCCCAAACGCGATAACGGCTTGCCGAAGGGAAAACTTAAATATATCCAAAGAATTACATAGGCAAATTCACAAAGAAAGTTCCATTACGTACATATCTCGTGGCAGGACAATTTCTCTACTGCAAAATAGTGAAACGATTCATTAAGGTATTTTTTTGCGCACTTTCCTACAGTGCCCAAATAAAACGTTAATATAACGATAAGACATTTTGCGTGAGATAGGTAAAAAAATTACAATATTTACTTGACAACAACAGATATATTCTGTATCATTATAAAATATATAGTTTTTATTGCTTATCCGAGTAGTAAATTATATTATTATCAGAAAATCTGATAATTTAATATGATTTCAGTAGTCATGATCATCCCATCGAAAGATCATTATCGATAATAATTTATTGAGATCAGAAATATTCATTACACGTATCATTTAAAACTATTCCAAGTTACATGTAGTATACAGGGCAAGTGTTTAAACCCTAATAGAAAAGTTGACAGAAACTATTTACAGATACGAACACAAAATATTAAACGATACAGTTAATGACGGACCTATAAAAGAAGGAAGAAATCTGCCAATAGCAACGCTTAAGCGAGGGTATAAAATTAAATGGGTAGAAGGCGTTTTTACAAGTTTATCGAGCGTTCCACATCGGGTAGACGTCTAATGGGCTAGCAGGCGCCGAGAACGCTGCCTGTCTGTCTCGTTGGCTACGGCGGCTCGCTTACCACAATGTTCTGAACCAATCTAGACCATACCGAATTTACGATTCATATATTCAGGAGAGTTACGTTACAATTTATGAAATAGAATTTCTTACGATTAATTAATTATCAAGTAAGAAAAAATGTATTATTTGCTACATCTGGTCGGTGTAAACAAAGGGCTAGAAATACTTAAAGAGTGACGCACGCTTCAGTGCCCATGACTTTTTATTCGGATTTATGGACTCAAATTAATTGTGTAAGGAAAGACCCGATGGGAGAAACTTGTGTGAAACGCGATATAGATTGTTTGTAATTCTGACCACTGTACGTACAAGCCATTTGTACAATTTGGAATTCAATACTGCAAACATTTAGTTTGAAATATAGGCGAGGTGTCAATTAAATTATTACAACATTTGATGACACGAGTCCACACACACACACATCGAGGTTATTGTGATGTTAGGTGATTTAATTTCTATTATGCTTTGATGATATGTTGTGATAGACAAACACATGTATACGTATATTGGAGTATATACATAGTTTGACTGGCGACTGGGTCTCTGGAGCGACGCGTCAGCCCACAATCTCATTTACGCTTCCCACTACAACGAGCGACACGTAGGAAATGAGATGCGATTAGCTATCCACTCGACGAACGTTTACACTTACACTACGGAATTTATAGTCAGCATTGAGAATTTAGCTGATACAACATGATCTACAATATGCCTTTTATAAAAAAATACTTTCACCGATAATGAATTGGGTTTTTGAAAAAAAAAAAGTATTGATTTTTTTTATGTATTTTAAAACTTTATTATTAATTATATTGGATTTTTAATGCAAAAAACTTGAAATATATTTTTTAAATTAATTATAAACAATTAAAAATTGATAAAATTCAAAAATATATCACGTGACTGTAAACGCGCCATGATTGGTCAGCATACTTGTGACGTCATAATGTTAAAGCAATTTCATAATAGTACAGTGTTTATGGCTATTATCTTTAACTTGATAAAAATATCTCAAATTTATTAGTGAAAAACGATTGGAAAAGTTTATTTCGACTATGTGTGATAAAGGATTTATAAAAGCAAAATCGGATAATATTCCTGATGTTAATATATTTTTATGATAACTAATTTTTTAAAAAGTGCGGTTTAATTTTGCTGAAGTTCGAGGTGCTAAGACATCAAGGTAAGTCTGTCAAAAAATACTATTCTAAATGAAAATTAGTATTTATTCTCTATTAAATATAATTAATAATTATTTCATTAAATCATTATTAATAAAATGTTATTATAACATTATAAAAAAAAACCAAAATAACATATATGTACTTTAAAAATTTAAATGTAGTCTGATACAGAACCTAGAATGTTATAAAATTATGAAAATATCTATTAATTGAAGTCCAATTATTAGACAAACATATATATAGATTTACTATTTAATCGCTTTGAATTATCAATTAAAATTTTTTAATGCTACGATTCTAAAGGTTATGATTTGGAGCCCAGGTAAAAAAATTAATTATTGAACTATACTTATTCGATTTATACACTTAGATAAATAATAATTAATAACAATACTATTATGAAAACTTACAACGAAATGATCTTCACAACAAAAAAAAATGATTTTGTTTTTGAATAATCTCGATGCACTGCTTGAAACCATTTCTTTCGACGTTTTTCGTCTTGTGGAACATTTAAAAACATTTTTTCAGGAGTTGTTTTTGTAGTCTTTGTACATAATGGTACAAAACTTTTGATTATTTAACAATGCCAACAGAATTTACTAGATAAAAACTCAAAACACTGTACTAATTATTATATCTCTGTATGCTACAATGAGCAAAAACTAACATTGTGACGTCACACGCGCTCGGGTTTATTCACGAGCTGTCGGCTTGTCTTCGGTACTGAATTTAAAATTTAATTTTTATTTTGAAATAACTTTTTAAATATTGCAAAAAAAAATAAAATAAAAATAGTTTTGTTATTAAACTTATATATGATCTTTCCATTTATCACAAAAAAAAAATAATTCAAAAACCCAATTGGATATAATTTAAAACCGTCATTCGAGATACGACTTTGTTCAATTAAATATTTATAACTTGTAAAGAATGTTAATCTGTTTTAAACGATATTTAAAATCTTGAAGGAAGATTTATCTCAAACCTGTCAAACGGAGTGGATTCAAGCGGATCACGGAAAGTTTTCTGATGCAAAGCTAAACAAAGCATGATCTAGAATTTACCCGTTTCAAAAGCCAAAATATATATGGTAAATTATTTAAAATAACGTGTTGTATAATGGAGGTAATATTCGAAATGTATTCAGTGCAATATAGCTGTCTTGAACTTTAAGAATGGAACATTTGGTGCAGTAGTGTTCTTTGAGAAGTAGAGTGATTCGGAGACGCTTACACGGACGGCAGCTCCGGGACTGCATAATACATTGAGAATGCACCGCAGCCTGATCCCTTTCTAGACAAGATAAGTACGACTGGAAACTTCTCATGACGTTACCTCCACTTTTCTACCGAGTACGGACATGAGCAACTAAGTCTTTTACGGTCTCAACGTAAATTGACAAAGTTTTGGGGATGTCATCTCTTTGTCTTCTTACACGGGAATATCGGCTGCGTTCAATTATTTATGACTAATCGCTTCCGAAACTTTCCGAGAACCAAGTTTGTGGAAAGTATAAATCGCTACCATTCCATATCGAGACCTACATTCAAAGTTATAATTTAGGTGATATTATTGACTAATTAAAAACTTTTATGTACATTTGTCATACGATTCTACCATTAATAATAATAAATAACAAGAAGTACATAATACTGATAACAACATTATATAAACAGCGAATATTTTTATTTAGCACGAAAATGTTCATTGAAACCTAGTATCCAATTATTAAATTTAAAACATAAAAACATTAATTTTTAAACACGGATGTTTTAAAGATAGTGCAAAATTTACATAAAAATAAATTGTTAATGTCAAAACTAAACGAGCCAATAAAATATGTATAATAAAATTTCAATTTCCTGTCCCCATGACAAAACAAAGAAGTTATAGAGCAATATTTTATGTGGGCATGTCATCTCTATTAATAAATATACTACAATTAATTAGAATGGATTTTAGCGTTTAGAGTTGAGAATAGCACGGAGGCAATCTGGCATTTATTAATGCGGATTGGTTCGGTAACTCCAGACAATAGGTCATGTTTCTTCAGGATTGTGGACGGCTATGGTAAACAGGAGCGGTGCATACAAGCTACGTAAATGACTATCTACATTAGCAATTCAGACAGGAATGGAAAACAAAACGAATACTTTCTCTTTTACAAATATCTGAACAAGTAAAATTTTACTAAATGTTGAGTAATATGTATTTCATTTAAACCCATATTAAACAGTGGTGTACTTTTAGAAATGGTAATAGGACATACAAAAGTGTTTTTTAAAAGCCACGAATGGCAAGGATTATTGAATCTGATTTAAACTTTAATATGTGAGTGACATTCTCAAATTCAGTATTTGATATGATAGGTGTGCTTTTCGTTATTCAACAGTGGAAAAGATATTGAATAAAAATGAAAATAATTTTTATTGTTAGATTGTCGATTCATTTTTTTTTAAATCGAGACAAATTTATATTTTTATATACACACATTTATAATAGTTTCTAGAAACTTACTTTAAAGATGAGCTCCAGTAAAATATTGTATGACTCCGACCCAAAATCTGAAAAAAGAGAAATTTTGTTTGAATTAAAATTGTTCTTGAGCTAAAAAAAACGTTAATATAGTAGTTAATGATTCATTGAAGTAGTGCATTGACATTTGAACTGGTGTTCAAGAAAATAATAATTGGCGTAATTTCGAAAAATTTTGAGATTTTTTTGAAAGATAATTCAAATTGCTTATTAAGACTTATTACATTTTTCATGCCCCGAAGTCTTCATTTAGTCGTCTTAATAGCCTTAATCTTATAATCATTACTGTATCTATGATGAATAGTTTAACTTAAGAAGCAGTTCAAATCTTAAGTGATTTCATTTAAGTTGGTTTAGCACACATTAGCGCACGAATATAAAACTAAACCAATTAGAAGTTTTCCAATATGCCCGGCAAATTATACCAATGTTAAACTCGCAATAGCCTCTCTACGTGGCTTCTTGCCGAGTTTTGCTCAAATTGAAGTTTGGAATGCGTATTACGCCCGCCCTAGCTCATTTACGCACACACTGTTGACATGTTTATCTGCAGACATTCACACCAGTATACAATTTATGCTCTAGAATTACACATGTAAATATATACATTTATATGCCGCACAAATTTAAAACAAGGAATTTATACATGAAACAGAAAAGGTAGATTTATCAGGCAATCAAATTATTTGATAAAATGTATGAAGAGGTATGAGCTAGGTGAAATAAACGCCAGTTTAGTTTCTGCGTTAAGTAATGTGTTTTGCAATGCTTAGTTAAAAAAGTCACGTTAAAAACTCTTTTACGAGCCGGTTCGTTTCGCAGTGTCACAATTCACGTTAGTCGAGAAAATGAGAGCGTCGTAGCTAGTTAGGGAAATAAAAGTCGTTATTATGAGCCGCGATGAGCATGGCGCTGCGCGGGTGGAGTCAGGTAAACATTGCTATTTGCATTACTTGCTCCGACCCTTCGCGAGGATTTGTGACATCCGCCGGTAAGCCGAGCTCTGAACCTTAAGCCAACACTTTATAACTAATTAATTATCGTTAACTGTTTTACTAGCTTTAGGGTCAAAAGTATTACGACATATATTAAATTTATGACATAACTTATACTCTTCTGGAAAACTATCTTGCAAAGCAGTTTTATTTTTTAATGGAAATTTACTGCGCACACAGTGTTGAGCTTAGTAACAATAAATAATAATTTTCTTAAGGTAGGTGGTGTCTGGTCTCGAAGAAGTAAAGTCAAGACAGTTAATTTCTAAGGCAATTTGTTGCTGTACGATGGTAAAAAATGACTGCTAGCCATACAGTCATACTTAGCTGCTAACAATATGAACAATACATTACTTAGTTTCTTAACGTATCTTCGATAATAAACCCACGAAATACTAATAATGTTGAAGAGTGAAGGTTGAAATATGCTTTTACGTAAGCGTCAAATGTGAACATTATGAAAGGTCTCCTGTCGCGCTGAGTACATGGCATTTCAGTTAAGATTTTTGTAAATAAAGTGTCTTTTGTTTTTGTTAACAAGTGTTTGAATGAGAAATCATCTTATCGATAACAACTTATTAATGTATAAATGAGATGACGGATTCGTTGAAATGTCTAATAAAAGTTCAGAAGCAACAGTTTATAATATATAAATAAGATAACGACAAAATCTTTTTACAAGTTCATAACAAGAATTAATAAAAGCGTGCTGTTAAGACGCAATCAAAGTGCGGAGCACGTCGTACGTAAAAGTCAAGAAAAGTATGACAAAAGCACGTGCGCACCCGAACCTTCACAAACTTCCCGGAGGACATACCGGCGTTATTTTTAGGGGCGCCTCTGAAAGGTAAGGTGTGTCGTTTTGGGGCCCAAGGGAATTTTACTGCGCTTTAAAGCTGGTAATTTGATGTGAGTCTTTCGAGATTTTTCCATCTTCTCGGGATCGTTCAGGGAACGGGCGGATTACACTTCGCAAGGTCTCAGCAAGGGCGTCGACGCGTTAGATTAATGTCGCGAGCTTTGTGTCCTATTTAAAATGCTACTGTGTTGTGCAACAGATTCCTAAAGTGTATCAAAAAGAACTATGAATAGTAGATTTTATTTCTAAAATGTTTTTTTGAATGATGAATATTAGATTGTTTAGTATAACGTTAAACTATTGATGGAATTACCTCCAAACAATAAAAAACTCATAATACATAATACAATTCTTTCTTACATCACAGGCACGCCCTTGAGACAATGTAATGGGAAAGGGTCAATATTTTGTGTGTATAATAGAAATGAGCATGTATTACCAAAAAGCTAACATGGAAACAGGGCGTAGGAAAAACGGCAGAGTCGTAAAACTGGCGCCCACCAATCACCAAATAAGGCCGGCGTGGCACCGAAGAGCCGAGCGTCGTTGTCCTTGACTTCGGGCCAAATGACATAAGTTAGTCCATGGGCGCGGATTGTTGACTAATCGATATACAAAAAACAAAGAATTAACCAACAAGATTATACCTACATGAGATATTATCAACTTATTACATCAGGTTGTCCAAGAAAATTATAATCAATACACGAAGCTGTCTGAATTGTATAAACATTTTCGTAGACATGAAGACAGTCCCATCGCCTTGTACGATTGTGAATTGTCCGGTTATTTGAAACAGAAAGTAAAAAGCCCTAATTGATTATATATACTTCTACATCATATTAAAAAGTGCGTGCGATAAATTAATTACAATTACATACGTCAAATAAGTGTGCGTGCCTCATAAAATCGATATCCAGACAAACAATTTAATTTTTCAGTTAATTTGAAATGTATACTTGAAATAAATTAAGGTGGTTTATACTCTTTAAACACGAGTACAAATATATAATATATATACTACTGTTTTATTTATTTAAGTAATAACTGTTATGACTGCCTTCTAATTAACTATAATAAATTACGTACCATCTTTTTTGAATTGAGGACGGTTATTAGAAGTAATATTATTATGGTGCAGATAGACACTGGTCCTACAAAATTAACTTTTACATTAAAAGCTATTCGTAATAAATAATAGTGGGCTTAAAAATAAATTTATGGGGGATCTAACACACCCTGAAAGAAGACCCCAACAAACTAAGCTGGGTATTCTTTTGATTATCACCATCTCGCAATGTCACTTAAAAGTAATAAAGCGAGTTTAATTTAAGTAATTCGTTATCATACGCTTTTCCGGAAATTTTTAGAAGTCACATAATAATTTATTTTATTTATTATTTCACTGGAAACAATAACATACAATTGAAATATACGCACACCACACACCTTAATTATTCCCTTTTATAACATAATACGTATGTATAATATTTTGTGTGTCGTTCAAATTAGTATATGTCTGAAGGATCTAGGAGAATTTCTTTACAAGACACATGGTCTCTTAACTATTTTTGTGAACTACTTTTGAATGCATAATATTTTATGTATAACCTAACTGCTTTGTTAAGACAATTGTTATATATATAATGCAAATTTATTAGCATGCGGCGCGGCAGTCGATGTACTCAAGTTCATTGCCAAGAACCCACGTGCTAGCCCCCACCGCTTCATTGAGGTGACTGACTTTTTCATATAACCTAGGATACACATGACATACATTGGCTTGTATAATTAATTATACCATACGTGTCCATTGATAAGTATTTAATATTGAGCGCGTTGTAAAGCTACAATATTGTACCACTTTCCGACCGGGAATGATTAAAATATTTTTATCCATTCAGTAGCAATGATAATGAATTGATTTTAGAGTGAACGACATACAATCTACATTAAACGTTTGATTGTTAAACGTTTACTTGGGCTGTGTGCAAATACGAAGGCGTAATCCGTCGGCCAGCACTTAGAGTGTGGCACAGGCTCCACACTCTAATTGCACGTCAACTAATCTGTTTGTAGAAGCATCACATTACCGATTTCAGCCTCAATCAGTCCGGGCTTCTCCGAAGACATTAAGTTGTCAATAAACGACAAACAAAACAAAATTACAGAAAATTATACAAATTAAATGTAAATTATTTACATAACAACAAAGACCATGCATTAATAATAACGGAGTACATCGTTTAAGGCACACGATAAACGGTTTTATATATTCTTTGACAAAAATGATGTCTTCAAACCGATGACTAAATCCGGTTGCAACATTTTATAAGCCCATTGTTGTTACTCGAGCTTAACATCTGACAATGATTCTGTAAATATTTATTGTTAGATTTATTATCTAAGCTAATTTCCACTTACTCGTACGGCCAGAATTATACACTGAGTAATCCTTAAGCTTGTTACTCAGTGCGTTTCATCATTTGTTTTTTTGCTTATAGCTGGCTATATATTTCTGAGTACCTATTACATTCCAAGAATTGAATCGTTTGTTTAAATTTGCAGAACATAACATAAGTCTAGCTCAAAAGTTATTTAAATTAAATAAATATGTGTATAATTTATTTACGTTATTTTTAAGTAATCAGTTATTAATTATTCATGTTAAATTAGTGACTAATATAGTGAACGGCCTCAATTAACACATGAAATACATAGATGCCTAAAATGAAAACAATCGTAATTACTGTAACCTTATTAAAATATATCTTTAAAATTTAAATACTTTTATTGATTTTCTTATTGGGTTCTTTATTTTGAAAAGACTTTGTATTGACTAATAGTCTAGACTACAATAGTAAAAAAATGTTCTTTAAATTATCCTCTACTAGTAATATTGTTGCACGTCTCAGACGGCCTTCAGACTTATAATAGCCACAAGTATGAGTCAGATTGGTCATTGCGATATTGGTGTGCCACAAATATACCACGAAAGTCGAAACACATTTTATATATGTATAATATGTATTGTATAGGGATAAAAAAGAGTATTATAAAGTAACTTGTGTTTTAGAATGGTAATATTTACGGTATGCCTTTCTCTAATAATAGAAAAAGCTCGAAATTACTTCTACATTAGATAAATTAGACTCGGCTAACAATGGCAGCCGCTCGCGTTAACTAGAAAGTGAATCGTGCTGGAGCCGCGAATGGTCTTTCTGATCGTATCAAGTCTGAGTTCGTTACTCCGTTCATTATTCTCTCAAATACAATGAAATACTTTTATCATTTTGTTAGAAGCTATTTTATATATTTTCATCATTAAGTCTGTTAAGTGGTGCGTTTCGGCTTTAAATTTTTTACGACCATTACCATTGCAAACCATAAATTTGCCGTTTATGTTATGTATTTGATACTTTAGGAAAAAAACCCTTTGAAGCGAAAGGACAAAATTTACGATTCTTGTAACTGTGGGTAGGCAGATCGCGCCCACGTCTCGCATGCAAATGACTTGATTGGAAGAGATTGCTTCTCTTAGGTATGAAGAAGATTAAAATTGAAAGATCTCGAAAGTATAAATGAATATTAAAAATGTGGCAACAACGGCCAAACATTGAATATTATACATAGAAGACAATTTAGGCTAGCAGAATAATATACTATAAAATAGGATTTATGTAAAAAGAAATAACTTTATTTAAATTTATTCCTACAACAATTTAATAGCATTATTTAACATAACTTGAAATAGACCAGATATGTAGAGCATTATCATATGATAACGCTACATGCATAAATTTATGACTTTCCTTACAAAGGAATTGCATGGCGGTAATAAAACTAGTGAATTCAGAGCTCGTCTCGCCCACGCGGCAGACTTCAGGCGCCCCACGCACCCACCTAGTCGGCTTTAACACGACAATTATCTTTCCTTGATCCTCTTGTTTCACTTGTAATCTATCTTGGGAATTGAAGATCCTAATGTAATTAATCCGTTTTTTTTAGCTGTAATAGATACCGTTTGTGGGACAATCTGATTTCATCTATATTAAATTCCGACACAGTTAAAGATTAAAGAGTGATAATTTATATTAATAAAAGACATGTACAGTTATAATCTCATATTGCAGCGTTACGTTTGCCTTAAGTTGAAAGTAGAGCGTTATTAGTGCACTTTCTCTCGGTAGAAGGCCGGCCGGCGGCTATGCATATACTGCCGCAAAATACCAAAGTGAATAAGGCGATGTATTAAACACATAACAGTCTAGTAGTTTTCGTTTTAGTTGTAATTAAAAGCTTCCATTTAAAATATTATGCATTAGTTTCTTAAATAAAAATAACAAATCAATGTAATACACCGTACAAGTAGGCAGTGAGACTTTAAAAGGGCCAAAATCATTACCATACAGAGTCAATGAAGTTTATTTTTCAAACCGAGAAAAAATCTAAGCAAAATATTTAAAAAAATGCAAGTCATATAAAGCACATTAAAAAGGGGTGAAGATAGAATGGCGGCAAAATGGCGTGCACTCAGTAACCAGTTTGCAAAAGAGCCCTCATGGCAAAGTCGGTCGCTAAGCAGCACTGCGTCGGCCTCGAGACCGGTCCATTAGCCGGGTCATCTGCCGCATACTGTACAAACCGAATACAGATACAGTAGTTATCTTGAATCTTAAAAATACCATAAATAATAGAAAAGTGACCTTTTAACGTTTTCTAACGCAGATTATATATAACCTTGTTTATATATTAGGTTCTCAACGGCAGCTCGATTTCTAAGATGACGATTTGCAATACCGTTACACGAGTGGTACAGTTTTTCGCCAACGCAATTGTCTGTCATGTATTTCTTATTAATGAATTCACGCGTTATAATTTTTACACAATACACTTTCGACTGTTACGTATGTAGTTCAATCAAGTTTTTGATGTCGACTAAAAGACCTAATTTATTGCCAGATTAAATAAGGTTAAAAACTATCTAACATACGATCAGAATATTTGAATTATTAAATTCCAACAATACTACGAATATGACGTAAAAGCCAATGATAATATTAATATAAATAATATTTTCCCACAATAGATCATCGGGTTCATAAATATGGCCAGCACCAATAAATAATATGCGAGCTGTATTAAGTCCAAAATATGAACATATTGTTGTGAACACGTTACAAAAATATAATGATTTTTAAATCAAACCTCATATAAGAACATAGTAACCGGATTTGCTTGAATAAATACTAAGGTACTTTCGATGGTGTCATTGGTGGACTGAGCGTTATAATATCACTGAGTTACCTTGCGTGGGCCAAGGTAGCTGGCCAAGTGAATGTACGTAAACTACCTGCTATTTGATTTCATCCAATGTTTCTAAAGATATGAAGGTTACTAAAGAATATCATGTTAATAAAATTATTTTAATATATTTTAGAGATTATACTTGCTAGCAGTCCCTCAATATTTTCTCGAAATAAATTCTAGCGATCAGAATTTTTCTAGACAAAATGACAGTTTATTTCATAAATTGTAAATATCCGTCCTACATGTATTTCCTTAAGCAATTCATCTTTGTAAAATTGATTGAAACCAATATTTTGACGTCATACCATTAGGTATAACATTAGTAACAAAATAGGTGATCTCCAAAGACATTGAACATTATTAATCATAGATATGTATATGTATAATATTTCATGTAAGAATTTTGTATAAATGAACATTAACAAAACTAAGAGATCACTTACAGATATGTATATGTATATACATCTTTATCTTTTATTACATTACTCACCTTCGAAAGCTATTGTTAATCCCAGTTTAGGTGATATAATAATCAAACACATCTGTTACTGAAATATGTAACAAATGGAATGAGAGAATTATTATGTTTTCACAACAAACATTCGATTAAGTAATAGCGAAACACTTTATTAATTACCCGCTACATATTGTATCATTCATCAAGATTACTATTATGATATTTTAATCTGTTTTAAATTAATTTATTAAGCAATGACTTTTATATCTATCAGCCTTGAGTTTGAAATAATCTGCAACTGTTTTAATTAAATAAGCATGAATATTGAGATCTTTTTGATAATATTTGTGTACAAATTTATTTTGTTGTAATACTGAATCTATGAATGATTTTAATATTTGTGATATCTAATCTATGAATGATTTTAATATTTGTGATAAAACATCAACGTTTTAATTAAATATATGTAGCTGAAGCTTTTTTTAGTCGGTCAATTATCATAGTAGTGAATATATAAAGGCAGTGAAAATATATCGTAAATGATTTAGTCGTTTCGAATTGGCTGTAGCAAACATACTGATAGACTAAAATGTTTTTATATAATATATAATCAAAATTTCGTCTTCTCTTGACACAAATTATTTATATGTCTTATTTGAATATTTTGTTATTAAAAAAGGCATATATAGGAAATATTAGTTTAAAAAACAATTACAATTTTTTTAAGATTTAATTAAATGACAGATGTAATAAATATGTGTTTCTCGGATCGTTTATAATTATTTTTAACAGAATACTCCCGACGTTTCGGTTACATTACAGCAACCGTGATCAAGGGCAGACCAGATGTGAATACTACTCATTTGATATGAATACTCACGAAAATCTTAGATGTCATTAAATCACTGATTATTTTAATAATCATATTAAAAACAAATTTCAATAGTGAAATAGTAAGAAAATAGAAAACGAACGTTTAATATCTGAAAACTGCCTTTAAAATTTAATTTATTCGCTAAACTACTCTATTTTTAACAAAAACCGATATTTAAATATTATTAAAATTCAATAAAAAATGAACACTATATGCTAATTACATAATACGCCACATTATTTAAAATTAAAAAGGGTGCACAGTGTCGCTATACAAATGCTGTAATAATGCGGTATGTGTCTATTTATTTCTTTGTTTTCAAACAACGAGGGTTGCGTTTTCCCTTACGTAACCCATACTTAAATTGAGGCGAATATGAAAAATTGAAGATTTTAAACTCCGATATCGCAAAAAAATACCCTCCTGCGGATATGACTCATTATGTGGACTACCAGGAAATGATATTAAATTTTCACGATGGCGTTTTATATTACCAACGCAGCCGGTTTCGCTAGTTCATGCATATTTATCAAAATAACAGTGTCGATTGAAAGGCTGCATATAAACACGCACTGAATTGCAAAATGAACATGAACAGCAAGGAATTAAGGCTTTTAATGTGATAGTTTGAGGGTGTAATTTCGTGCTGTGGATCTGATTGCATTTCGGACGGTGCGGTGGCGGCTCGGCGACGCTGTCCGACAGTCATTAGCGAACGCAACCCCCACTGTTGTGTAGAGGGTAAGCGAATTCCGAGAATTGCACCGATCGACTATGACTCAGACCGATGGCGCCGCGATACTACTATTGTCCACGCTATTGTTGTCACTTATTTGCATCTCCACGATGTTATCGACAGGCATTGATTAATATTTAATCATATAATTGGTTCAATTACTTATTGAATGATGAACATAACAGATGATGATCGAAAGAAAACATTGCCCAAGTAGGTTTCTGTTATCTTTGTTATAGGAGTATTTAGGTAAATGTCAACTTATCTGACGTCATACTGACCAGTATTTAGTTTAATCAGTCAGGCAAGTAAATCAATATGGCACTCACTGTATCTATCTATAGCTTCATATGGATTACGTAATGGCATCCCACAGCTGGTTTGGGGTTTCCTTCGAAATACGGACATGGTATGGCAATTACGACACTGGGGGATACCTAGAGGATTATGTAAACTAGATCTATAATATAGCATCACTTTCCCTTGACTACTAAAAGAAAGATACTTCTTATATTATAGTTTGGATTAAAAGTATGATTAAATTATCCTTTCGAAATAAGATTTTGGCCATACATCATTGAATGGTACTTTAACGGTGTAAATTTATTTTTACAACTAAATTCTAAAACAAAGGGGACAGTCAATGCACAGAGTGTCACTAGAGAATAACAAACGTGATACAATGTCATGGCAGGTGGTGCGCTGTCCACGAATTTCCATAATTGGCAAAAAAATCTATAGCTTTTCACATAAAATTTTTTCCACCGAGCTATTCCCACGCGTCCAAGTATAACAGAGGAGGTACAAAGTTGGCCGCGTCAATTTTGAACGGAACATGGGAGAGCTCTGACGTAGAACACTTTAGTATACCCGGTTTAAAATAACATGGCTTTTTATTTTGGTACGAAATTAAAAATTGCATCCATTGCCCATTTTTTGTCACAAAATAGAAAAAAGTAGTATTTTAAAGTAAACTCACAATCTGTGAAAGACCTCAAAACATATCACACGAAATAATTGTAAGTACAATTGAACCTCTTCTTACTAATACTAAACATGTCATTTTATTCATATTGTATTATTACGCAATACATACTGAATAACATGAAATTTTTTGATCCGTAGAATTGTAAAAGTATTCTTAGTCATAAAACGCCCGCATATTTCACGGCAAATAAACTTCTTATCCAATGAAAATTCTCCTGAAGCAGTTCAGTGCAGGTAATATTTCAAAACATGTGTCATTCATAACTTTCGCCTTCGCAATGTCTGTCGATGGAGCCCGGGCGAAAAGGTCTCAATAATAAATTTTTCGTGAGCCTACTCCGTTATCCCCGCGAGCGAGCCCAGGTACGTTTTACGGCCGCGCAAGGGAAAATAAACGAAAAATAAAATAAAAGTCAAAATGGCAGACATAAAACTATTTGCCTGAATATACAGCGTACAAAAAGTTTTGAAATGGAATGAACAGATATTCGTATGGTAGTACGAGATACAACTTCAATAACATTTACTTAAACTAAGTGAATTTTGTAACAAATTACTTAATTCAATAATTAAATACTGCAGCAATTTAAGCTGTGATCTTAATTCGACTTAATTATAGAAAGTGCAAAACTGCATACTTAATCTTGTTTTCAAGCTTGAACAAAGAAAATTAATACCTGACTTCAAACAAAAAATATTTACTTTTCCATTCCGTAGACGATGAAATAAGAAAAAATAATAGTAGCACATGTAATTTGAAGGATATATAAAGTAACATTGTATACTGACCATGCCGTCGAAGTGCTTGTTGAAGGGATTTTCCCTTTTCATGTCTTACTTTCATGTGGGATCTTAATAAACTCTATTTAGGGGCAAATGTGCAGTATACACATATTCCAACAAAAAAGAAGAGAATGGTCAGTGCATAATTTATGCAAACTGCTTTTGATCTTTGTGAATGCAGACGGACTACGATTCTTTGTTCATCCTTCACGACAGTTGTTAAGGTTTGATGAATTTTTTAATATGAGGATAGAAAATCTTTCAAATACAATGATAAATTCATCAAAATATTTTTTGTTATTAGTTTAAATTAAAAAACTGAATGTTAAGAAATCTTTGTAATAGTTATATTCAAATATTTCTTTCAATACGAAAAAATAAATGAATCCATATAAACATTTCACTTTTTGAAATTGTATAATTTTCGTTAAGTCGATAAAAACCTTTTAATATGGTATCCGAATAAATTTCATATCCTGTAGTAAAATACTTGACAAGTTATTTTTAACCTAAGTTGAGTATTATCCCGCTTTGTTCCAATTAAACACTTTCAATTTAGATAATCGAAACTCTCGCAGAACAAAACTTCTCCCTACTTTACTCATTCAGGGGGATGAGGCAGACAGGCAGAGTTATTTTCGTATCTATAATATATCAATGCATTTGTCTAATATTCGATCCGTCCGCAATCTGCATTGTAGACCTAAACTAGGTATTTGTCAAATGGCGTGTCAAAGTCGCGTGAGAGGGCACATTAAGCTGTGGCGCAAGTCACCGGCGAGCTCCGTTCTAACCAGTTTTACAGCTGATAAACTGTCCTATATAGGAAAAAATATAACAAGAACGTATTAATAAACGTAATTTGATGTTTCAAGTATATCCGTTTTCACTTAAGATGAAATATACGTATATAAAGGGAGTGATTAAACTTTTTATACCAAAACAAAAGACATACTGGTAATAAAATGGGGACGGTCACAAAGAACTCATTGAAAACCGAGAAACATTTTATCAATGCTTTCATTGTATTGTTGGAAATTACAAGACTTGAACTTAATGTCATCTTTTACAAAAATGTTTTCTTGTTTATCGATACCTTTTTTCACCAATATATTATGATTTTTAACCATGTATCATTTTACATATGAACAGATACATCCCTAAAACTATGTAACATGTACATCAATGCGAAATACTGTCGCAGTCAGAAGCCAGGTCGGAAACTGACTACGCGTTTACTGAAAGCAGACAGACGTCAAGGCACCCTGACTGACATGTCCTTCCGCAGTGAGCGCAAACGAAATAACTGCGGTCACTCTCAGCTTCTGCTTTGTGTGGTGCAGTGAAAATTTTATATTTAATAACCATCATATCCAACGAGACATACAGTCCTGACCATACATCTGGAAATGTGTACATATATCAAGGGCGAACTAATTAAATAAAACTAAGGAAAAAATTAAACGCTATGAACTTCTTATATTATCCACGTAACATATTTTATCCGTATAAAATGAAAGTCGTGTCGCGAGTCCTCCGCTCTAATAAATATGGAGCTTCAAAACGACCCTAATCGGGAAGGCAAAACGGCAACAATACAAACAGGCGTGGTACCAAATTGTCGAGCATGCAAATACATTTAACCGTATGGAGTAAATGACGTTAATGATAATCTTTAAAATGGATATGTTTGGAAAAATGTCGTGAACAAACGAGGTATATTTCATTGTGCTTTGTTTGAGAAGAGTCGGTCGGCAGCTGGTTGACGGGATACGTCGCTTATCTGACGCCACACCTTTTGTATTGTCGTTGACCTAATTCGAATGGCACTCGACCGCGACTTTATTAACCTCACCTTCAAACAAATTATTACGGCGAAGAAATGAATGTCTCATATGTATGGATGTTAGGACAAAGAAACTTTTATAAGGTTTTTAAGTTGTGAAATTAAGAACGTTGTAGACCTCGCTCTCCACAATAACCAACAATAACATATTCAAATTTTTATTATATAGACTATAGAGAAAGCATTGTATGTAGGTGGGTACATATATGTTATTTGATACTGTTTGGAGTTCCTACTCATTCATGCAAAGGCTAAACCGGATAAGAATGTAATTTGGCATCCAAATAGAATGTTGTCCTGAATAACACACATATTCTAAAAGGGCAATGCGGAAGCGAATGTGCGGTTTAAAATTGATTTATATTATATGTATACGTGATTTTTTTTTTTTTGAGAAATCTAGATAAAAACGAAAAGTGCTTTGATTGATATTAAAAATATAATGTAGTTCCAAGTTGTCTTGTGCGACTGTTAATCGTAAGTGATAGATCGTGGGGTCAAAAATAGAAGGCACGAGTCGTACCTGGCGCCGCCCTGCGTTCAATGTCAACTTTTAATCATGACGTAGGGTAGCGGTTAAACTACACAACGGAACTCTGTTCAGACCTTAGCTAACAATTTGGATACAAACATTTCGTTTAAATTTAATCAAACTTTTTCATACATAAGTATTTTCATTCTGTAATTAATTAGATATAATTTATATTTAATAAATGTTTACGTCTATAATTAATGTAACGTATGTATGTATATGTGATATAAAATATAGTATAAATCTAGAGTGTTAAGAAAGAAGTAACGTGTCATGCTGGTGTACTAAAATAAAACTTATTACTTTTTATTCCAACTTTTTGCCCTTTGTTTACATAGAAGCAAAGCCTCTCCGTGCCAACAGTCGCTTTGTCAACCGTTGGGTGACATTAGCTCGACCCGCTCTCGGATCATTTGGAGACCAAATAAAATAATTTTCAAGTCAATTCATTTACCGAAATTTTCTTTATGATGAACAAATTAACATAAATTCTTCATATACAACTTAATTGTTTAGAAAGACTGCAATAACTTTTTGTTATTTAATCCTTGCGCGCTTATGCTATGTCATGCTTGGAGATTTGTTCTTAACATAATATTGTTTTGCTTGTGTTTATAATTTATAATTATAAGAGCAACATTCTGCGACACACCTAGCGGCCCATTAGCCAAATAACGAATTCTAAGATAGTCTTGGGGGTAGTAAACTTTATTAATGACTCGATTACAAGCTCGACCCGCGCAAAGAAGTGCTATCAATCAGTCAGGTGTGCGACGGGACCAGTATCTATTCTCACAGTAACGCTAATAACAAAATTCCAACGCCCCTGTTTGTTCCCCAGAAAGGGGTGAAGATGAATATCCTTCAGCGATGCTTTTTGGTTAGAAAATTTCTCTATCTTTCAATTAACACCTCCGAAAACAGAAAGAGCCTTCTCCGTTATCAAAAAAACATACCTATACATTGGTATTATATCTTGGGACAAAAGGATTATCCAATCCAACAGAACGATGTAACGTTGATATTGAACACTATAAGATAGTCAGAGAGCTGTATATTCGGGGCTATGAAGGCAGTAGAGCGTGTGGCGCTACTGTTCGAATGGCTCAATTACAGTTAATTCGCAACGCACACATATTCAAAGCGAGGTGCATATATGTGCGACGTCCACATTAATGTATGTAAATGCATGCGACCGGTCTCGGCCGCCCGCCGACGCTCACAATATTGCGACATTAAGCGGAATATGGCTGACGAGACGGGCATTTCGGACAAAAGTCGACATTTGCTAACGTTATGCAGCCACTCATGTGCACTTAACGTTTCTATAACCATTAACAGCGATTGTTCGTTCAACTATAGCTTTGAAAATACATTACATATACTTCATATTATATCATAACTTTCATGACTCGATGTTGTTTTGTATGTAACACAAGTGTATGCTGTATTTTGTATTCCAGACATGTCATCATGGGCTATAAATAACAATATATATTAGAGGTGTTAGAAAACTCTTTAGTTCGTAACGTGGATTAGACAAAAGTAATAAATATGTTTGTCGAAATTTGTAATATTAGGAACGCAATAAAAATATACACCTCAATTTAATAATGCCACAAATAGTAAAAATATATATAAATTGCTTTTTAAAAATCAAACTACATTAATACATTGAAAATGATAAAATGATAACCAAGAAGTCACAAGGACCACATATATATATTGTTTACAAGGCGGAGGCAGACGTTGCCTTATCCTATAAGTATTTAAGTAACCATCTAGCGAGACATCAATCTGCGTTAAAAAGCTTTCTAGAACTTTCTTAGTTCTCTGTCTCTGTTTTTAAGTAGAATTATACACAGAGAAGTATTAAGGCTTTAGATTGTTGTCACAAAACGCGTAATTTAAAATGAATTTGTTAGCAATAAAGTCAATATTTACTATTTATATCATTTACAATTATTGACTATGATTTTGAAATAATTAATTGTTTTACAATGGTGCAGACTGAGCGACCGTGCGAATGTCATTTGACGTGTGTACGATGTTCTTAACGAGTGTCAAGGACAAACGGCAAACATGTTAGAATATACTAATTAAAATGACTAAAACTAAAAATAGATATAAATTCGTTATATCGAGACTAAAATAATTTCGAGACTATTCTATATTTAAAATTTGTACCTAGTGTATTAATATATTTTTAATATTTTATTTAAAAAAAAACATTTAATATGGTTGGTTGATACAGCTTATAGGTTCTAGTAAGTCTCAAAAGTGCCGCCTTGAATGCGACCTTGGCGCCGTCAAATTAAAGACCATTAAAAGTTTAATTATTTCAGTAAGCAAAGTGTTTGCAACATTTTTTTATATTAAAGGGCCACGTGCTTAAACTAGTTATATATAATGAGGCTATATTTAATATTTATATTTAGTTTAATTAAAAAAAAATTAATACACGGAAACGTAAACAGAATAATATAACATTATTTATGTATTTGTAATTTTCGCCACATATTTATCCTATTATACAGATTAATATCTTCTCAGTAAAAAAAATCAACATGTCAAGTATAAACTTAACAACAATAAACAAAAAGGACACACTCGAGCACATAATAAATATATGTATATAATTAAGTTGGTAAAAAATTAAATATATAATATGTTTCACTTTAAGTTATAAAACGAAAACTGAAAACAAAATTTCATATCGTATAAACAAAGAATACAACACACACTAGCGCCCCCTGTGGGGCTTACCGACAACGTCATTGTTATATTAAGCTAGCATTGTCATGGTGATTCACTTCATGTCAACATTTATGCCACATTGTGATAATATCCTCATAAAAAACATAATATTGAATGGAAAACTGATAAAAGATTTTAAACATTTATTACTATTGACCAGTTTGGTTTGCATCGGCAAAATAAACTTCAATATTTGCTCTACATTTGTGATATATTTTAACAGTAACGTAATCATAAATATTGTATGTTGATGATAAACTGTGTTATAGAAGTGAATTTCCTATGTTACTCATTTATCTACATGAATATATTACCAAAATATCATCTATTTGTCTTGATTTGGACACCGTTTGAGTTTTAGTGAGGTTATGTTACTGACAAACAAAATTATTAAGGCGTTTACCTTGTTTGATCAGCTGTCTGACTGCTAGCACCACTATCTTATGTCACTATACTTGTCACGGTAACAAAATACAAAAATTTTTATTAAAAAATTGGTTTACATCACATAAATAACAAAATAAAACAGAAAACATTGAAAGCGGGCAAGAAGCGCGATACGAAACAGCAAGCTAAGCAGCAGCTGACTACAAGCGCATGCTCGGTGTGACTTTGTAATAACGTACGTCATCTCATTGCACAAATAACTTTTACTAACTAAAAATTTGTTAAAATATGTATATATTTGTAAATCAAACTTTACTAAATATATTAAAATAAAAAAGGTTTTTTATAATTTGACAAATAAGTAATATTAAGAAAAAGAATATACAATATGGTTATTTATTTTTTTAAATCAAATTTATGAATTTCAAAAATTATTTTAAGTTACAGTAGAAAGTTTTATGGCAAAGTAATAATGGAAGTAAAGAATATCTTTGGTTATCTGACGTTCCGACAAGCATAAATGTTTGGGTGCGCAACGTGGAGGAGTAGTGTAGGCGCGCAACGGCGGTGATGGTGTTGCTCTCTAGCGGGCATATTGTGAAATATCGATTCTTCGTGTGCCGCCACCCGCTATTGGCTATGCTTCGTAATTGGTTTATGTTGTTCGTTCGTAACATGAATTCAAATTTATCGCGCGTTGGGCTCCGAACGAACAGAAGCGAGTATTTGTACAGGGAAAATTACCCGTTCCAGATAATAAAAACTAGTAAAATACTATTGAAAATTCTTTTCATTTCCAGTTGTTGTAAATTATGTAACGTGAATGTCTAAAAGACAAGGTAAATTAAATATTATTTGCTGCAAGTAAGATTTGTACTATGGTTTATTTTTGATTATTTAAGTTTATTCTTGTCCTGTCTAATAAATTATTATTTCCAACGAAAACTAAGCATTAATATTCGGGTTGATAAGAAAAAAACATTTTAGATATGCGTTTTTAAACGCATCGTATAATACTTTTACTAATAAGAATACTTCGTCGGAAGCGAAATACTAAATAGTTGAAATTACACATAGTTAATATGTGTAAAATAACCATTAAAAAAACAAACTGTAATATCAAAACAAAAGGAGTAATTATAGCAATAACACAACGTAAATAGACACGAAGAAAGCAAAGCAGTGCAAAAACTAATATAACAGTAGAACTGAAGTGTATATAATGTGTATTAGTGTGGAGCAGGTTGATTTGTTTCGGAACGCCATTTTGCTCCGGTACTAAATTGGAGAAGAGGGGACGCTGATATTTATGCACGTTAATAAGAAGCCGAGTTGCAGACAAAGCCTGTCCTTTCATAGGTATACTTTCACTTTGTATATATCGAAGATGTAAATAACTTTGTTCTGAATAAGTATAATGGTTATAGAGATTTTAATCGTCAATTGTGATACAAAACATATTAATTGATATATTATTTATAAATTAATAGTATATGTTAATAAAACATGACGTTACGTTATTTTTTTTTATTTAAAATCATTTTCTTAAGAAAATTTGTAGCTATAAATTATTAAAAATATATATATGCTGCTAGCCTCATGTAAACATGATAATAGTTGCATATTATAAAAATATGGTGTCGCTTCGTTTGGAGATGAAAATATATCTTAAAGTACGTCTCTCTTTGTTTCTCGAATCTACGAAATTATTCCAAAGAAATAGGCGGTCCAGGTGTTCCGAGCCATTTATTTATGGGCGATTTTTCAAAAAGTTTTAACATAAATGTTGGAATTTCAATGCGACGAGACGTGAAATATTCACATAAAAATGTTTTTATAGTTTCTAGTCACTGTTAACTGTAATTGAATAAATTTATCGTAACCAAGTAATAATGATAATATTTCAACAAAGTAAACTATAGACTCTTCTATAGTAAGATGCTTTACCTTAAGTATTTTATTCAATAAGCGTCATGAAACGTATGACGAGTTATTTCGCTTTGTGAAATCAAAGTCCCGAGCATACAGTATAACTGAAAACTTATGCACCTCTGTTTTATAAAACACTTCTCAGAAAAGATCTATCTCATCCATTGCTAGAAGGTCTTTTATTATAAAAATTTGTAAGTATAATTGTATAAAATAAAAATATTAGCAAATACAATTTATTGTACAAGAAGATATTGTATTTCTTTAAAAATTTATAAAAGAAACAGAAGATGGAGAAAATGAGATGTATGGTAGTAAATTTCAGAGGAGGGTAGTTGTGAATTTTGCACGGGACGGTACATTATGCGGCGCACGTAGCGCGCTGTCTGCACGCGGGCGGGAGCGGGTGGCGGGCGTTATATTCCGTTGGCTTTGGCGAACGCTTGCGTGCTCTTCTATCACTGAACCTCATTTATTATTTAAGGCTCTTTGTACCGAAATGTACTTATTGTGGTACGTGAAACCGGCTTAAGGGTCGTCTTTATGACAAACCAATCCATTAGGTTTGAACAATCTTTATATAACTTATAATTTGTTTTATCTTAAAACTCCAAAAATATATATTGTCGAAACTTTTTCTTTCAAAACAATAATATAAAAAAAGAAATCATCAAACACGCAACAGGAAGAAGGTTCCGCATCTATTTATAGCCGGTCTCTAAACCATTTCTTGGGTAATTCAGTACAAGCAAAGCGACATTATTTTTGTAGTAATTTCGGCAAATGTCCTTTAAAATATTCAGAGCGCTATAGCTGGGCCCATTAACGTGCCCGGGCGCAATTCGAAACGGGGACTCGTCCGCAAATGGCGGTGATATCATTAACTTGACCCCCACAACTATCCGTTGCTACGCAAGTTTTTCCCAATATTACACCGTAGCGGTATTTGTCCCATCATACAAATAGTTGCTTTTAACGTTTCAGTACATTCAAATAAAAGAATCTTTGCCATAAATATGTTAACAAACAGACATTATTATATTATGTAAAACTATGAATAACACTACTCATTATTTTCATATGAATAACTACTCATTAAGATTAAAACAGAAATTTTGCTAATTATCACAATTGTGCCATTGAGCCAATATAAGTGACATACGGAAAAGGGAATAAGTTTAAAGTAAATCCATAACCTCCACTATTTCAAGACTATACAAAATATGTGCCGCGATACTGAGATAGGTGTACGGAATTCCTAACTAAACTTGTACAGGGGGGATTTCGCAGGTAAAGAAATAACGGTGAAAACTCTAGCTCTGAACAAACGCATACCAGGATGGCAGTTCTTTCAGATATGCAGAGCAAATTATAAGGAGCGTCGTGAGCCACAGCGCAAATTTGAATTTATGAAGTTTTACTATAAAGTGACTTTACACGCTTAGACTAATAGAGTGGCGGAGAGATCAAATTGTAGAAAAAGTTAGAAAAAAATCGCACAATTGTTATTAAAAGCACGAAAATGTTAACGGGAATAGTGGTTCCAAAATTATATATGTATTTAATTTATTAAATATTTTTTTAAATTTTTTCAACGATATATAATTGACAACAGTATTTTTTCGCTTCATGTATGATTATTTAATTATAAGTGGATGCTACAGATCTATATTAATTGTAATATATAATAGAAATGATTGTTAATAATATAATATAATGATTGTTAATAATATAATAGCTCACTTCATTATATTTAATTTTATTATTGACGATAAGAACTTAAGAATAACATTGAATTTATTGAATTCAGACTCTATACTTAGGGTAAAACTATGTACAAATTTTACGTTTGAATCATTAACCGCATTTATTTTAGTAACTGGGATACTCACAATTATGAAAAAGTTAGTCTTGTGTTGCGAAATCGTTAGGGTTGCACCATAAACGAAGAACAGTGATGTGGAGCATGTTATACATTAGTCTGAGCAATTTAAAGTTAGTTGTGGGCTTGCAAATAAGCGTGGGGTTCGGACCACAAGTTGGTCTGGCCGCGCCAAATTACAGACTGTCAACTCGACTCAAGTAACCTGTTGACACTATGTTAACTTACAATGTTTCTCGAGCTTTGTTTGTTAGCTAACTGACCTGTGTATCGACTATTCTACATCAAGCTTATATGTTATTTTTCTTTCAGTAATAGGTCTTGTTTAATTAAAACCTTTAATCATGTAGGCACCTACATTATGATGTATATAGGTTTACAATAGAAATTTTACGAGTTTTGATTCTCATAGAAGGGAGAAGCCTTGGATTCTAGAATCCAGGCTCCAATGAGTCGGTTTAATACTTCATTCTTTCGAACACATATCTCGAATTTGTCCGGAAATCTACTTTACATTTTTCATCCTAATGGCCATTGCGAGAAAATTGGAAAAGAAGTTTCGAATTCTCATTTCAAGGAATGGATACATTGAAACTGTTTTAAAAAGACGCTATTTTAGTCAGTCACATTTAAAAAGATAAATTGTACCTATAGTTAGTAAATTAACTTTAATTGCAAATAGGTAACAGTAACAAATGTGAAGTAGAGCATTTCGGTTCAATTAAGTAATCATACGTTATACTGAACAATTTAAAACATCAGTATTATTAAAATTATAGAAAATGATATTTTTAAACACTAGCCACAACCCCAGGACAAATAAAAATGCGTATGCACTGTTTTCCTGTAATTTCGAAGGGGTGAGAAGGGGGGCATTATGTGTGGCAGCCCTTGGTGAGGGTTCGACCACGGATGATGCCTATGGTGCCGATGACCCCTTATCGATTTGTCAATTTCTACGAACTGACTTAATTGCAAATTGGGTTTCGTTGTTGTATCTAATTGAGCTTCGTTAAATATTACTGTGCACGTACGTAACAATAATGTGACGAAGTTTCGCAATAAATCTTTGTTACATCAATAACTGTGGATACTCTATATCATATAAAATATTTATATACAAACAGACTATAAAATTGCGTCATTTGTCCAGTATTGTAGTAAATTAAAACATTAAATATCTTATTGAAGTTATGTAATTAAAAAAATATCATGACATTTCTAAATTTCTTATTTTGATCTAATTTGTTTATTGACATATTGAATATTATTTTGGTAATAAAATGCGACTATTCTGAGGTTTCGCGATTAAAGTAAGAGAAAGAGCATTGTTTATTACGGTAGGTTATGTATAGGTCGATTGTTTTAAGTTTCAAGAACGATTCACAGGGGAGCAGGCGGGGTTTCTTGTAAGGTCTAAGCTAAAGGTTTCGTTACACGGTCCACTTCTCTTAATTTACTGCGGTGTTAACCACCGGTCGCAGTTTGTTTTCATTATCCACCTGGAATGCTGTTGCAGAAGATTATATCTTAAACATATGTGCTACCATTTACAATTAATTAAATATTTAGTTTATTATACAATTAATATAGTTTATATGTTTGTTTAACAACAATTTTTTTGGGATTTTGCAAGTTTTTGTGCAGATTCTTTTTTTACACACTCAAAAATTAATTCTTATCAGAATAATTAGGTTAAATTTGAAATGCTTAAGAGAGGAAGGACTAATAGTTTTATATCAGTTGGAAATAAAAAAGGATATATTTTCATAGATATATTTCTCATAAGCCTTTTTATTGACTTCTTGTTAAAATAACAACCTTTTTTAAATAAACATAAGTTAGACGAGAAAATGCATAAAATAATGTGTTTAATTTATCATAATGTGGCTTTCATTTGTTTCAATATTGCTGTTGTATTACGTCTAAATCATAATATAAGGCTGGAAAATAGCTGGGTATTTTGTATTGTATTCAAAGCATATATGATGAAGCAATTATCCTTGGCCTTTGTAAGTTATTTTATTGAGGGCCCGGGTCGCGATTCGGGTGGACTCGTCCTATTTACTATGTAAGGATAGTCTTAAGTATTATTTGGTTGTTGTAAACTTAATATGAAATATTTGGTGTTTAACCCTGAATTTGTGTTTAAAATCATTTAAGTTATTTTCTTACTCCTCGATTTGTTGGGAAATTATTTATTAATGTTCTTTGAAAACTTTTCAGTTTGTAAATATCTGAAGCAATCTTGCATTTATGTTCATAACCATCTGTTTGCATTTGATTTAATATAACAGTCTCAAAGATAAACAGATAACTAAACTATACTAGCATTATATAGATATAGTTTATTTAATATTGAACCAGATTTATTAAATATAATTTGGTTATTATTTTACTCTTAAGTATTTTAATGGTGACATAAAAAAAATGTTCCTTAAAGTATAAGTAAAACGACATTTACTGCCTTAATTCATATGAGGTAATACTATTCTAGGCTAATCTAAAAGCTTCTTTTATGTTTCCATGTTGTAGGAGAACCCGCGTAATATGTCCCAAGACTCGTATTTTAACTTTGACGTGGTGTGTGGTTGCATATGTACGTAGGTATATTATTTGTCAGTTAGAGACGAGAATTTAATAAATAAACCGAGCAAATAAGTTACATTTGACAAATATGCAAAATAGGAACTGCAATTTTTAATTTGTGTCATAATCATAAGTTAATCTTGCAATAAATCACAACAACGTTACAAATCTCCAGGTCAAATACTTGATTTAAAATACAATTCACTGATTTTTAGTTCTTAAAATATTACATATTATACTTATATTCTAGAGATCCTAGTATTTGGTTGTTGTATGTATTAAAGTTATAAATACAAGTGAAAAAAGAGAAAATAAACCAAAGCTGGACCAAAATAACGACTTTTTCGCGAATGTCCATGAATTACATTTTTATTTTTTGAAATTTTGTCTCTGCTCTATGTTTTTACACTCTGACGTTTTATAATAGAAAAAAAAAATATATAAATACTTGATATATAATTTGAGTTAATCCATTGAAGTAATATTATTCGTAACAATATTAATTTTTAAAATACTTATTTACGGGTATCGATATACTTAAAAGGGGGTATAAACCAACCCAACGATTTATAAACAAGTGTACTACTTTGAATGAAACAAATTTGTTTTTTATTTTTTTTTTTCATTTTACTTAATAAAGCTTTGAAATTTCAAACATTGTTAGGTATATTAATCATTTATAAATAAAATTGACATCAAAATTATCAACATCAAGTTAAAGAATGTGTCACTAAAAGTTTTTATGAATATTGGTAAGCCTCTAGCTTTTGTGGCTAATCTTTCGCAGTCGAGTCGTAATGTATTTTATATGCATATGTACAGTGCTTTCATTCATCTTGTGTGAATAACAAAATACAGAGTACTTATTCTAAATGGAGCACTCAGAATATAACATTTTAGTTTTCCCCAATACCGTCTAAAACGAGTTTCATAATCGGTTTTGACCAAAAAGCGAGCGCTAAGAATGATCATTTTCTAGTGCGTATGAATTTATATTAAGTAAACATGTGGTATTTGACATTAAAATAAGAAAGTTTTATAATCTCGGAATAGATTAAGTTATGACAAGTGCCGCGTTTCAACGTAGCTCGTAGCCCGCTAACTCTGACTCATACGCTCAACTCTGAAATTAGCGTTTACTTACACCACTTGGTTCTTTAAGTTTTGTTTGTAGACATCGTATATATCCGATGTAGGAGACAGTGTGGTCATTAGTTCTTTATGTGATTCGAAAACGTTTCAATGAAATATTATTGTTTACATGATTTATTTGAATTAAAACAATATTTATAGAAACAAATGATGTTAAGTGTAGTTAAATCGTTTTTAAAATATTAACAATAACCTTTCTTGATGCCTCAGGGCTGAATATTTAGTTATAAATATGAATGTAATTTCAAAAGATTATTATTGACCACTGAGCTATTTTAAACTGCATTCAATCAGGCTATTGGAGGCATTGGAAGTGCGTATGTATTGAATAGTAACGGACAAGCCAATAATTCGATTTTGCGGTAACTTTGGTTCATGTAGGCTGCGTGGGACACAGGTGCTTTCTCCAATTGTAATAATCAAACTGAACGGTGCGATGTTAACACTCACTGTTTATTTACTTCACTTGTATTATCACAACTAGCAATTGATTTAAAATACTTTTTCATATAAATTTTGATATCTCACTTATTTAATTATTTTATTCTTGACCCCCCTTTTCCTGATCAGACCATAGCGTTACTTGTATGAGATGTCCATTTCAATCTGTTATAGTTAATGAGATAGTTCAGTAGAAAGCATATTTTATTTAGACGTTGCAGGTGCGCTATTCGTTTCAACTTCGATTAATTCCCATAACGAGGCAGGTCCATCACTCGCTCGCTCGTTTGTCTCCGGACCAGCTATAAATACATCAGCGCACTAGCAATTTAATCCATTCTGTTCTGCTCCCGTGATACCGTATTCTGGTTGTGTGAATACAAAGTCCAACGATTGACATCTGAAGAACACTATGTCGGAAGGGCAGGTATAATACTGATATAGGTTTAATGTATTCTTCGTTCTCTTTTTTTAAATCTAGGTATATATTAGAATGATAACGATGATGTGTCTTAAAATTTCGGGAACTATACATTTTATGTCGAATACATTTACTCAATTCATATCTAAGGCTCTATAACAGTTCGTTGAAAATTTGCAAATTTGCTTACAAAGCGCAAAGCTCTGGCGGGATAGTCTTTGTATGCAAATATTATTACAGGAGTCTATTGAAGGACCACACTGAATTTGACTACTGAGCCTACTACATAGTGTTGTTGTAGCAACTGGCTATATAATAAGGGACTACCTAGACTGCTCTAGACCTTTAAGAATAAAAAAAAAACGATAAAATTGTCTGTATGACATTTAACTTTAAACACAATATAATTAGGAAAGAGACGTCACTCTTTCATAAGAGATTTAAAATTACTCGCATTAATTTTCTCGTGCTAGTTCGTCATTGTTGAGGTCTATTGAACAGAAATTGGAGCAAATTGCTGAGATGGCAATTCATAGGCAAATCTGCTCTAAGCGTGTTAACAAGGCCTCGGGATTATTACGGTTTACCGATCTATGTATCATTAAAACATTTGTTATACATAAATAATAACATTAATTAAAATATTCTCCTACATATTTTAATAATCGATTTGCTTATAAATAAATTTTTTGAATATTCATTGACTAACCTAGCAATAACGATAAAAAATAGTGATGTATAAAAAAAGGTGATTGAGTCACGAATATATTTTTATGTTCAGCCCATAAGTCTTCACTCCGCATTGTTAAGATGGATATGTGAATTACGCGCGCAATTAGAAGCTACGATGTTTGGCGGATGAAATGGGGCATGGGTCGGCGGCGGCATGCGACACAAGCGTCGCAACTGACAACATTCAATCAATCGGGCACGCACGGGCACTCTTTAAAATACAACTCTATTCACTCGATATAAAACTATATCGACGAAACGTCCGATAAATTGGACCTCACGTGCTTGCAATATCTTTTATGTATTTAACTCGTTTCATTCATAGTAACAAAGTGGGACTTGTCGTTAAACCGTCATATTTAAAAAGACTTTAAGGATATAATTACGAGTTAATCCTTTCATTTGGAATTCCTGATCGAATGTGGACGTGTCATAAAGAGTAAACATTGTTCAATTTTATATACACGGCACGACCGGAATCTCTTCGCTTATTACTTTCACACAGAAAAAGAATACCATCATTTGGGCACTTCTGACGCAGATTCCGGATGCTTCCTTTTCATATTGTGAGCCGTTAATATTCTGAACAAAACATCCAACCTTTTTATTTGTTTTAAAAATTGCACAATGTCGGGACGACGGGCGCGTGCGAACAGTAGATGCTATAAAAATAAGAAGATATTACGACGTGCTAACGACCGCGAAACTGTTTAATTCAAACATCTGCTACAAATTTTTAGGATGTGGTACTAATGATAATATTATAATGCATCTACATCAAAATAATGTTCACCTTAAATAACTGTCCGCATTAGAAAACATTAATTTATTAAAACATTTTTTAACGTAATAGAATAATAAAAAACGAATCATACTTTATTCTTATTAGTATAATATGAGTATATCTATAAAAGACAACTCTTGAAATAAAATAAAAAAATATCAACGGGAGCAAATAATAAAAGAAAGGAAAGCTTGTTGTCGACGACCTCCTCCATTTACAAGTTGTTCATTATTTAAAGTTTTGGGTTTTCTCAGTTGCTACGAAAATTAGAAAAAGAGGATTCCATCCCCAATATGATCTTGTGAATTTGCTGAAGTCGGTGCCTTTATGCTGAAGTGGCAAACTCGCTAAGATAAGGGGAGGAGCGGACAAATTGTAATAATTGCAAGACGAGATAAGAAGTGACACCAGAAAACAAATGAAGGCGGGTGGGATATTGGGAGGGGGAAAGACGTGACGTCACCGCGCCTAGATCCCATAACCACCGAGCTCGATGTATCATAACAGTACAGACAGACCCATAATAATAAAGTCCCGAAATTATGGCCGTGTTTATATAGATCCGAGTAAACTCTACAGTAAAACTTTATGTGATAAAAAAGCTCAAAGAAAGACTCGTCAAATTCTAGAATAAATACATATGTAAGTATAAAAATCAAAACCTTGTAACATTAAAACATCTTTTTATAAAGATTGATGTGAAGTAACTTTTAAAGAAATTCAATTTAATTAAATAAGATTTGATAATAGTGATTTAATATAGGGAATATAAAACGGGGGTCGCAAGTTATAACCAATCCCATAGGGACTTTGATCCTCTCAGGGCACTCTTTGGGCTATCCTCATCACTCGCCAAATTAAAATAATAAATCAAAATTCGTTGACAGCCAGGCAAGAATGGAAACTAACTTATGTATATTATATTTAGAAAACAAATGTTGTTTTAAATACGTACATACTGTTTCCATCTATAGCAATGTCATAAATGATAAATAAATATGAAAACTTTGCAATAAATTATTTAATTACTTAATGGCAATGATTGAACCGTTAAACTAATATTTTAGTTTTAGCTTTGACTTTTCAACAACAGTGATTAAAATTTTATCTTGATAGTTAACATACATATAATAACTTTACTGTAATTAGTTTTATTGTCATATAACATGTCAAAAATTTTTAGTGAGATATGAAATTTCTTTATTCCCAATAAATATTTAAAACTTGCGTGACTATATATATATTTTAACTCCTCGAAAGGTATGTATCTGTAAAAGTGACTTCATAACCGTTTCTCGCTTGAAGTTTCCTATTTTAAAATAATTAAAAAGGACCTACTAATCATCCAAAGAGAGCTAAGATGTGTCATCTTAAAAAGTTAGGACATGTATAGAAAAAACAAAATCACTACCATTTGGCTCTATTACACAAAATATAGTGTACATCAAGAATTCCAAACAAAGCAAGGAATAGAAATGTAAAAAAACTAAGATGACATATTTACAAAGTACTTATAAAACCTAATTGAAAAATTTAAAACAATGTTACATGTTTATTTGAATAATGTATATATTGTAGTCAGTGGTGGCCTAGTGGTTAAAGGGTCCGCCTCTCGTTGCCGAGGGCGCGGGTTCAAACCTAGCAAGTACCAATGTGATTTTTCGGAGTCATATGTACTTTCTGAGATTATTTAGACACCACTGACATACGGTGAAGGAAAACATCGTGAGGAAACCTGGACTTATAGTTTCACAATTATAAGTTTGAAATCACCAACCCGTCTTGAGCAAGCGTGGTGATTAATGCTCAAACCTTCTCCATGTGAGAAAGAGGCCTTGCTCAGCAGTGGGCGCTGATAGGCTGATGACATATATTGTTTGAAATAATTGTATGTAGGTCGAGATATAAATTAACTATTAGTTTCAATACTTATCATGATGCACACAAACTTTCTCATTCAATAAAGGGATTTATACAGTTCATATATGTACAACAGGAAAGAGTTGCTTGGAAGTGATAGCTTTATACATATAAGGTTTCTTTTGTACTTCTACTTCCAATTTTTGTATTTGCTCTATATTTTATTCTATTAACTTTACCTACAATAGCAGGTCTATTTGATTTTATATAATTGCTCCTAAAGCCACTGGTGTATTAATAAAGATAAATAAGCGCTTGTTTGATTTATTGTGGTATTGAAATGGACCGAAACAGTTGTGTGATCGATGGGAATGAGCTTTAATTTGTCAGAAGTACACTCACTCGGCTGTGCGGGTTGCACTTGATCAAATAACACAAATTAGACACAGAACTATTGATATAATGAATGAAAGTTAAGAGTTACCAATATTATTATATCCTTGAATTATAACATTTTATAGAATTTATGAATGTTTAATGTTTCTTTGAGATTATTGGTATTAAAATGAATGTGAATCTTTTATAAAGGGGTTTGGAAGGTTAATGGAACATCATAACAATGATATCCATAATGTTTTATTAAATGTCATCCGCAATATAATGAGGTGCGGGTTTCTAACACTTGAACGCTACAGAAATATGTGCGAAGTATTATGGAGTGCCGTTGTAAGTCAATGAAGCGGCAAATGGGGTGTTCACGGCGCTACGAAGAGGGCACCCTCTAATAAATAAAATTATGCCGCAGAAATTACAAGAATACGCGAGCCTTTAGCGATTCTTGCGAGATTGGATGCTGGAGGTTTTCATCGATATGCTCCAATAATGAATGTAATATGTTGTAAGCGTCGGGGATGCCATCCATGTCTAGAGAGGTATTGGATAGCTTTAACGGTGTACGTCAAAATTGTTTTTGTCAGCATTTATTAAGTTCATTTTAAATATAACCTCACAAAGACTTTCGAATATTCCTACAGCCATTTAACAGTATACTTGAAATATAATTAAAATATGACTTACCAAATTTATTTTTCCACAAATAGTGAGATAGTGACAAACATGGTAGTTAAATTCTTTTTCTAATCATTTGTATACAATAAATATATGTTTACTATATATTTAATTTAATAATAAAAGGCACATCTTGAAGTCTGACTTGTCGGCTTGGAACATGAATGGAACGTTGTAAAAGATTTTAAAATTATTAAAATAGCCTCATATTTTTAAAATATCCAGCAAGCATATGCTGATGCACATTCAGGTTGAATATACATACGTGATGTAAATATTTCATCTATATATGTATCTAGTGTTTTAGAACAGCGCTCCAAAGTAAAATTGAAACATATACTTAAAAATTCAGTTCAAATCAGAGTACGCCTCTGCGCTTATGTCGCATCCGTGTGCATAAAGGTTTACGGTTTTCAAACTATAAAATAAAACATCGATTGAGTTTCGGGAACGCTTGGTTCAACAAAAGTTTTGTTACAGGAAAATATTTAAAGTCAAAGTAGTGCACAATTTGTTCCATCTATTGTGTTCTCCGGCCGATCCATCGCCATTCAATGGTTAACGATCCGTCAAACAACTTATAATTGATATCTATGTCTACATTAGTACTTTTTCCTTACATCGTACTTATAGTGAAGTAGAATAAATGGCGTTTAAAATCATATTCATTTCATTCGTATTATCCGAATAGATTGGTTTTTCTGAACATTTATTATACAGATATAATATCACTAGGCTTACAATATGCTACTCAGGTATTTTGAAATTGGTAGAAGGTATTGGTTATAAGACGTTATTCTTTTTGTAATATTTTTAATTAAATAATACTCAATTGCAAATGAAATGTATTATAACATATAGCTTTTCTGAGAGAAGGCTTTACGCTTGTAACCAATACGGATTGGACGTTATGAAATTCCACGCGATAATCAGTTTATCATATAGAATTTAATTATAAATAGATCATGGTAAAATGACAAGAATTTGATTTCAATATGAAGGCGTGTTGAAATTAAAGTATGCTGTAATCGACGTGCATTATTAAGTTTAGAGCGTACAATCGTTTGTCGATAATAAATAAAAAATATTTTAATTATAAGAAAAGTCAGAAAGCGATTGGTTTAGATCGTTTTATAAAAAAAAACATTCCGCCACTACGGCAAGGCGGCGAGATTAAAGCACTCGATAAAATAGCTAATAAAGGCTGACTCTCTTGAGCGTTGATAAGACCGTAAGTTTCTAACTTAAAAGCTTGGATCTGCGATTTTTCTTTTGAAATGAAGGATAACGAATATATCTAGTGTTGCGTTAAAATAAATATTAAATAACAATAAGACACGAGTAATTCTAATGGGATTAGATTCAAGAGATTTTCCATATCCCCACTACTATTTATATTGTTATCATTTAAGCTATACATTTCAAATTAAGAACAATTTACGGAGGCTCTCCAGCGAAATGTGGAAAATTAATTTATGAACGGCGTGACGGAAATAATGTGAGTGAACGTAATGAATGATTTTAATTTAATTTACCAAAATGCAATTGAACGGGCTTTTGTATATACAAAGCGATACTTGAATAAAAAAATACTGAAAAAATAAACGTGCTGTTGACAGTATTATTCATTGTTTTATGTAACATGTTGATTGGATAACTCGTTGATACGGTGTATGTATAATATGCTCTCATATTACTATTAATTCAATGCTACCCAATTTAACACAATTCATATAAAGCCTATTTGTTATGATCCCCATTAAATTGCAGTCATTAACGTTGTATGTGTTCGCTGATAATATATCGCATGTATTGATTTATGTAAAGACTATAACAGAGTTCGTTCTGAAAAACGTTACAAACAATCAATGCATTTTAAGATGTAATTTATGTAAACTGTAATAACGTTGTATAGATGAAACAAAGCCTCTATTAATGCAATCGGCCGGTCCGATAGGCGATGATCTGGAGCCCTCACCTAGCCCCGCATCACTCACGATAATAGCCCGGTCCGTGTCGCGACGCTAAATGTAAATCGCTCTAATTTATATGCGCGATAACGTCGCCGTACTGCTGTTAACTGTAATTATATTACTGAGCGAGGACGTGTTGATCAAAACGTCTGATTAAAAGCTGTAATGCCAACCGAGAAAAAATTACCAGTCTCTCACGAATTTCAAAATTACGGCTAACTATGCTGCATCTGCACCACGTTCTAAATAAGTAGTGTCACGAAAAAAATTCTTAATTTTGTTCAGGTTTTAGATATCACGTTAATTTAGCTATCATTAAGTTGTTTAAATGAAACTAATATTTTTGGATAACTTAATCTATTTTATTATTTTTAAAAACTACATGCTCCCGACTTTTTGATTACTTTGCAGCAACCGTGATCACGAGCTCACGAGATGCCATCTCGAAAATATTAGTTAAATATTATTTAAATGAACACTCGCAAAAATCTTAGATCTCATCATGCAGATGTTCTCATACTGCCGGACTTGTGTTTTCTTGGTATTTGTTAAAATTCTTAGTACAAAATATTTTAGTGATACATTTCAAGCAACCAGCGTGATGAGAAACACGGTAGATATTGTCTATTACTTAATAGTACTATTTTGTTGAAGACACAGAAAGACAATGCCCCAATGGGCAATCTATTTGAGTAATTATCCGCTAAGGGCCATTGTCCGCCATCTTGTATGCGTGGAATGAGCCTTGTTCGCTCTATGCCATATATGTACATGCTTTTGGTGATCATAGAGTCAGTACGCCCCAGCTAGTCCTTAGCTATAGTAACAATTGTGTTGGAACATTCAATCACTGGAGAACTTGTAAAGTCATCGTTCTGTATTTTAATAATCAATAAGAGAAATAAAATATGAAACGGCGTTTAATTATAACACTGGATAAGTTAACAATCTAGAGAGCGAGTCTGACTGCGGCTTATTTGGCGCCGAATGTTTCAAAGGAACTTTTAACGAGTTTAAAGTTGGGCCAAGTGTAGTGCACCCGCAGCTCGAGTGTAGCGCTCGACGCCTTCGTAGCTTTAAGATTAATTAAACAATTGCACGATGGCTCCTTGAAAACACTCCGACATGTCTCGGGCCGTCGTCGCAAACCTTGCCAAATTAAAGCCATAAATCAAATCCGCCGACCGGAAACAGTGAAACGTAATAATGTAGACTTCCCTGGAACTTAAGAATAAGACTACAGAGATCCGAAAGATTAATTTCTTTTTGTTCCAGTATGAGGAATTTGAATTATTTACACATTTGTTACGTTGCACCAATTTCATTATTTAAAGTTGATAAATGATGTACATATTAATTAAAAACTATGACTCCCAGCCCCACCACCTAATGTGTGTGCTTTATTTATTGTTATCCCATAATAAAAATTGTGGTTCAAAATGAGCATAGTTTTGACTTCACTATTCGAAACTTTTTCTTTATGATTTGCAACAGAGTCCGGACAGGGTATTTATAAGCGTGCTTAAAACGCTTCGATACTAACTGGAAGCACTCGTTAAGTCAAAAGCAGAATAGTAAAAGTTTGTACTGTCTAAATCAGAAGTCTAAAAAGTGGAAAAAAATGGACACAAAAACAAGTTTAGGAACTCAAAAAAGTTTTCCTAATATTAAATGCAAGAGGCTTAATAGAGGTTTAATACTGGTTTTAATACCAGGATATTAATATTTTTAGAAATAATCTGTTTAGAAAAGTTTTGGTTTTGTTGAAAAGTTTTTGCTGATGAGAATTAAAAAAAATCGTATTACTGACAATTGATGATTCTAACTTAAGTATTTTGTCAGAGTTGAAGTTCAACCTTCATAAACAACCATACACAATCCTCGTAGAATCAAAATAAAAGTTAAGAGTTGTTTTCTAAGAAACATTCCTTTTTAATGTCTTGATAAATAACTGGACACATAAAACAAGTTTCTGATCGAATGTAGAAACATAACGCTGTTTGTATTGTAACTTTTAATGTCAATAATTAAGACCAAAGACTTTATTCATTCATTATGAACTAGAACAAACAAGTTATCTTATCATTTTATCTAATTACTTCTTTTAATTATCTTTGGTGAAAAATTGGCCAATTATAGAAGATTTACATGCTAACCGTACATTAAATAGATTATAATTTTATAAACCTTTTTTGTAAATTTGTACATACTATTAAAGTCACTGATTCGTTTATTCTAAACGATAATTATGCATTATCAAAACAAACATAGTTATCAGGTCACGGTACTGAAACATTAGCGCAATGACTTCGATTGAATCAAATATTTACATCACTAATTGTCATTACAATTATCGGTTTTCAATTATAACAAAATATTGATGTTTCAACTATTATATGCATTATAAAGAAAATATACATAGGTATGTTTAATGTTATAACTTCTGATTTTCCCTCTTTTTCAATGTTTTACATGAATTAGGCGTAAGTATAAATATTAAAACATTGTAATTTAGAAAACAAGAGAATCGCAATATTATAAGTATTCAGGATAGGTTCTTAAAAAATGGAATAGGTACAAGTCTTTTAAATAGCTTAATACAGACGTGAAAAGGTCTAATAAGTCGCTTTATAAACAAGGTGATGATACCAATAATTGCGTCCTAAATTTTTATAGGTCACATAGATAGGCCGTGGTCGAATTCATTACCTTATGGGATTGTAGTATGGTGGTAGGGTGAAGGGGGGTGGGGGTGAGCAAGGAGGGGAGGCTGGGCGAGCCTACATGGCGACAGCGCGGTACGGCCGCAGGGGACGGGAATGTAATATCAAGAGTAGTGATATTGCGGTTTCTAACTTTTATGATCAAACGTGGAGCTGTTATTCACTAAAAACTTATTGAAAATTCAATTGGCTAGCTAAATATAAAATGACTTCCAAGTGATAATAATCATATCAGAATTAATAATCGGAGTCAATTTGCAGAGAGCTTATTTGATGATCTGAAATGTAATATGGGGTAATTTTGGTAATCCAGTTAACTTATTTGACACGTGAACATCGTAATTGCTGTATCAATATGTCAAAAGGGGTATAACGTTTCTAACAATGATTTAATCATATAAGACGCTTTATTTAATTGGTAACAATGAGAAGATGACGCCTTTGTGATCTCCCTTGTGATCGATTTGTGTTTAAACTTTTCATTTAATTGAAGAATAGACGTGATATATTTTCTATATTTTTCAGACATTTCTTATGACTAAATCTACAGACTTTTTGTAACATAATGTAAAATAAGAATTAAATTTTCCAAAACTAACATACAATTTGCTTCACAAGCAATGCAAGAGATAATTTTATTGCGCCCATCAGCGGCTTACAAAAAATTCAGAACGGACAGCGGATAACTAGCGGATCATGAGCGAGAGCAGTAGCGGGAGCGGGTAAAACTATATTCCTATCCATCTTTTAATATTCATAGTAATACAATATTTTTCTCTGTTTGTGTTTTTTAGTTTAAATCGTTATTTTATTTACTGATCTTCTGTTATTAACAACTTATTGACCTGACAACTGCTAATGTTGAGTATAATTTTGTGTTTTTACTAATCTGAATATATAGCTTATTCAATGTTTTCTGATGTATATTAAAACTGATAACTGATTCTTAGAAGCTTAGACAGTAAATAAATAAGAACGGGGAAGTTTAGACCAATTTTAAATATTGAAATAACAACGTTCTCTGTTACGTTTTAATATTCATAAATGTCAGGGGCGAAATGAAAGGATTTCGGAACTGGATTCCCGGTTTAAGCGATAAACGTTGCGTACAATTGCCTCAATTTCGGTTGTACTATATTATTAGTTTTATTATTAAGTACGTTAATTGGAATTAAGTACTTCATTTTAATTGGATGTTATCAAATATATATTTATAATCAATGACATGATGAATCACATTATCTTTCACTTCAACACTTCAAATTATCATGAAAAAGAAAAAATGTGATAAATATCATTAATGGAAAACTGTCAACCATAAAGTATTAGATACTTCCGGCACTGTCAAGCGGTGGATATTGTTTCTTGCGTTCAACCGAGCAAGAGCTCTTTTATCCATTTAGTTTCGCTGGGGTTAAAACTATTTTTGTTAAGACTATACAACTAGGTTAATGAGATGTTTACATTTGAATTTGTTTTTAAAGAAAATTACGGAGTAAACGTGCACGTCCTATTTAAAGCAATGGCTTTCTATAACAGAATACAATAGACTGACGAAAACAAGATGGCGAGTGACAATAAATACGAATGTTTTATTATTCGTGTAGTAAATGCATGGTTGGGAAAAAAAAAATAAAATATATATGTTCTTACGTAAAGCACAACTAAACAACAATCTGATTGTTACTTTCATTAATTATTAGCAAAACTGAGTAATTATGTATGTACCGTCCATTTCAATAAGTAAATTTAATTAATAAAAGATAAAGATTCTTATTCGCAGTTCAATAAAATGACGAAGGTTTCTTATCCCAAAGGTAAGTTGTATCGCAAGATCATTGTTATTTATCTCGCAACCTCCCCGTTTTTATTTCGTCCGTGTCCTCTCAGATTTATTTGTCTTCAGGATCTAAGGGTACATTAACGTATTTTTCTTCTCTATTAGGGAGACGGTCGTTGAATCACCTTCAAACTTTGCGTTCTAAGACATCCGAAGGCCACCGATTGTTTGCTTGTTTTTTATTTTATTTTGTAGATAACTCAAATAAAAGTTGACGATTGATTGCATTCTTCCCAAGACCGTAATCACAGGAGGGAGGATTAAAGTGCGGAATAATGTAGAGTCTGTTTACGATTCGCCCAACGTTGAAAATGAAACTGCTCAGGCTTAATAAAACAGTTAACTAACTAGTTTATCGTTCTAAATTCCTATTGCCTCAGTAATTAGAATGAACCTAAATATTACTTTTCTATTATTTCTGTAACATTGTTTTATTACAGCTACGGAGTTATTCGTAATTTTCATTCCAGCAAATTACTATGTAAACAGACCTATTCCCTTCACTTACAGTTACTCTATCTACAACCCTATAGCCTTTATACAATTCAAGTATTTCTAAAACAAAGTTATTAATGTAGTAATAAATAGTTATGCTATTTTAAGGCATCCTTCACACAATTTCAGAAGGGAATTAACATACTTGAATATTATTGCGGTCGAATGTAGTCGAGGAGCTGCTTTATTATATTTAATTTATTTAATAAATGAAAATGGAATTTGGAACACGAATTAACAAGTGTTTTTGGTATTGAGTGAACAAGAATATATATCATCGTAACTTTTAAATAATAATTTAATATTAATTAATCATCTCTTTTGGACCTGAGATTAATATTGAAATTGACACTATACAATATCATTGGATGCATGTAGATTACATTGTAATACATACACAGCCACTCGATGGAATATAAAAAAAATATTTCTATAAGCAATATGAAGATATTTTTTGAATATGTAATATGTAGTAAATAGTTAATTTCTATTTTGATAATGTATGTTACTTTAAACTTTGATTCTGAAACTTTGAGGATATTACCAAGCTGTACTTATTGTAGTTATGGCTAACATTAAAATACGACTTCATAATTTTGTTATATGTTTAGATTTTTGTTATTATTAACAAGAAATTAAAATTTCTTGAACAATACATCTTTGAAAGAAATAGGCATATTAAAATTTATTGAATGGATCCAATATTGTATTTTATAATTTCCAGATATTATTATGTACTTTGATAAAATGATCACTCGTGTTTAAAGAAACATCGACATTTAAAAATTGTAAGTAAAATCCCGATAAGCGGATCACATTCAAAGCTTGATCGGCTGTGAAAATTAAATAACTCGAACAATACGCAAGAAAGTTAGGAGCAAATTGCCAGAATCCATTCTTGCGAGTCACCTGCATGAAAATTGCAACAGCGGGCAACAGCGGCGCGCCAGCGAAGCGGACAATTATAACGAGAGGGTATAAATCAGAATGAGTTGTGGCATGTTATTAGGACTATTCCGGTACAAAATAGGAAGATGGAGTCGCGCTCAATGAGAACCGTAAACTCCAGTCAAAATGTTCTCATTTTTAATATAGACGTACGGTGTACGAATTTGTAAATATCGTGCTGTATTTGCGAACTACTTTTTGATACAGTTTTATGGGGTTTTATTACTTTTTACGTCGGTACTAGCGTCGGGCTGAATTAATGCGATGCCGTTAAATGATAACGTAACGGTTGGAATAGAGCTGGAACAGAACAATGCCGCTAAAATAAAAGTAGGTTATTATACATTTTGTAAAACTTTTATTTAAACATTATATGTTATAAATATCTATCAATTATTTTTTATTTACTTAGCATTTTATAGTAAATAAACTATAGACAGACTAGAGTCTGAATGGAACGAATATTATGGGAAATATTTCAAACCGGAATATATTAAATAAAAAAATAAACGATGGGAATATGAAAAATGTTATATCTAATGTTATGAGCACTTACTACGGGGGTAATCTAGGTCAATATCGGATAAAAACGATAAAATGTCGAGGACCAACATAGTTTGGATCAGTACCTAGTCAGTAGTTGGGACTATAGACGCTTGTGAATACAAATCGACAATAAGGGCGCGCTCATGCATATGTTTTTATTTTCAAGGTAATGTTTTAACTAACATGCATAATATAAGTGAATTATTCATTTATTTATACATAAATTATCATAATTCTAATTTACTATATAATATATTAAAGAAATAAATTTATTAATTTGTAACGATATTAATAATATAATATGATATTTACCTTATCGCAAATTATCTCTGGATACGGGGCAGGTAAAAGGATCTGTAAACAAAAAAATAAAATAGAAGATTAATTAAGAGAAGACAATATAATTAATAAACGTTTCGAATTTGAATTACTATCAATACTGAACATATTCATTTCTTTCAAATCATTTTTGGTAGCGAAACCAAGTTAAAACACGGCTGACTATTCGAAATATAATATGATTCCTGAAAAATCACCGTATCTCCTTTTCTGACGGACGTATTTCAATGAAGGATTTTACATTTTGAGCTGAACATTGAAATGAGAAACAGAATCTATAACACGAATTGCAGTGGAGCTTTGATTTTTCATTTGGATATATCTATTGTTTTTAGGTCATAGTATTATAATTAAATTTCAAATAAAATATCCGTTTAATTGAGATTTAACCTTATCAAGTACAAAATAAGTAAAAACAAATAGTGCCAATCATAATATATCCCTTATTAAAGTTAGCGTAATAAAAAGTACAATTTCTACTATTATCATCTGTCAAAATAAAATTAAGTTAAAAACAAACAACATTTACCAAAAATCATGAAAGTGAAAAAGAAAATTAAAGTAGGACGACTGTAGTTTAATTTACAGAAGCACAAGTAAGACTTGTATGACGACGGCTCTAAAACAAATGACAGAACAATTATCCCTCGAGAATGGAAGTGATTTTTTTGCATACAGTTTGAGTTTCATAAACAATGCACCGTAAACTGGGTGATGTCTTCGTGAATCCAATATGGAGGACTGACAATGTCAGCGAATCAGTTTTATATGCATCTACATGATATGGGTATCAAATGACTCCTCTGTTATTCTAAAAAAAATATGTTACTACTCCATGAACCTTGTTGAAATTATATTTGACCGAAGTCAAATACGTGTATAACTAACTATACTGTATACATGTATAACTAACTTTCATTGATAAATTATTATTACAAATCAGAATAATTTTTAAATAATAATAATTGATTAAAATAATTAAAAACCAAAACCTATTTTCATTTTTAGTAATATTTCGACTAAAAAAATATATTTGCATTCATCATTCACATAGTCGGAATTTTAAGATATATTACAATATTATCTATTAAATACAAAATCTAGTTTATAAATATTTCATATCTATGCAAAATTAAATAAATAATGTCAAATTCAATCTACAAAAAACAATAGAAATATCTTCCGTATATTATGTCGATTTTATAATATGTTTATGTTCACAGACAGTAATTTGTTTTGTCTATACCAATATTCTATCCCAACCAGGATTAGTTTGAGTCAAAGACAAGCAGTGGTGAGCCCGAAATCGCCATTTAGAATATATTATTAATATTTCATGGTATTACTGTGTTTATCAAGATCCTTTAAATGTAATAGAGAGTTTATTTGTTTTTATTATGAATCATTTTGTTGAGATTTTCCTGGTAAAGAAAGGCTATATGATAATAAAAAAATATAATAAAAGTCTATGTCTTATTTGGTCAGATTTATGAAATATCATTAAAGGACCGTATAAAAGAAATGAGCGTAAATAAATTGCAATATAAATACATGTTTCAATTACGGAGACATTTCCGCCGACATTACGAAACCATAAAATATGATAAGCATCGGGCAATGAGATACAGACCGTATCCTATTTATTTGTATTTACGAGCAAATTGAGCCTTGACCTGGGACGAGGCAAGACGTACGCCTACTCACGGAGCTCTGTAAATAAATTTACGTAAATACGACGACGGGGATTTGTCAATAGAGTATTTGAATTAAATAGACGATTGCGCAAGTTAATTCGACGGGCATGCAATCACAGACCGGGATGTATCGTCGGTGTTTTAGAGCGGAGTCGATGCGGGCTCCTATCGCTCTCGGTAAACAACGCTCAGCGTAGTGTATTGGCGGCAGCTGTGCGCCTGCAAGCGACGCGCAATATCCTTCCTACAAAATAAGAGAAGCCCGCGACGACAATTGCTCGCCTTCTTTACTCTCATACCCTCACCGAAGAAATACAAACGCCCTTGAATGACTTAAAAAATTTGCATAGCATCCTTTTTTTTTGCTATATTTCTACGTTCAGAAAAGCAATTTTTGTACGTCGCCCGCGATACGCGGGAAATTGCGCTCGTTTCTCGGTTGCGGAGCGAGCGGTGCATGGAGTAGGGAGAACAGAGCGAATGGAGTCGTGAGGAGTATTGTGTTTCGAACAGGCAGCGTTTGCTTCGCGCCTTATTGCCATTTCTTTTTTTTTCTATTACACAATGGTATTCAAATGTTATGTATGCTTCTTCATCAGATTATTTTATTACTTTTAATGAGAAAAATTTCTATGTAGACAGAAATTTATGTCTTGATTTCAATCTCAGCTAAGATTCTTTTGGACGCTCCTTCCTAACTAATTCCAAAATGGCACTAAATAATTCGGAGTAATGTAAGACGACATCGCAATTAAGCAACCCTCCAGTGTTCACGATTTACAGAAAGAGTTTCACTGCAGTCGCAGTTATTTTCCGATGTTGTGAAATTCAATTAGCTAGAGACATCCTGCCTGCTGCGTCTCTGTATACTAGCAAATTATCTTCATTACGCGCTGAAAGATAACAGAGTAATTGTTAATTATTTTAAGATACTCCTCGCCTCCTTTGATCGCATTTTAGGATTATATAGTGATATTAAAAAATTAAACTAGAATACTTATTTCATTAAGTACAGTTATTTTCGGATTTTTTAATATATTAGCAGTAATAAATTATGGGTATAATTAAGTCAAGATCATTTTGAACAACATCAAGCTTTTGTGATATTAAAAATCAGATGTTATGAGAATTAACGTATCTGGAAAATAAGCCGTATATTTTTGATCGGGATGGTAATTTAGAGCGACAGTGTCAAATGATTCGTTTTACTTTGTTTACTTCAGCAAGTAATTATAACAAATAGGTCGTGCAAATCTCGCCGGTGTTTATAATGGTGACGAGGTTGGTCCTTCGAGCCGGTATATTAGATATAATTTACGAGCTTTTACTCGACCGTTTTGTCGCTCCTAATGATCCTCATCAACAAAATGCAGTCCATTTTATATATTGGCTTCGAAATTTCACTATATCAGAACTCCTAAGGGGTCCGAAATTGATTCTTAATGATTTTGGTAATGAGATAATTGTCTATTTTCATTATTATTTATTATCTTTATAATTATACTAGAAACTATACTCTTTTTAGTTTGAATCTTTTGAAGGTGATCAATAGTTTTAACGGCTATTAACGTCTTTATGAAGTGTTAATAAATACAATTTATTTAAAGATTGCACAATATTTATGATAGTTACATTTAAAAGTGGTTCAACAAGTTAGTGCAAAATGTTTGTATGTTTTATGTTATGTAACTTGTTCAATAACTCATCCGTGTTCAGAAAACTGTTATGTTTGATAATTTAAAAATATTTATTAGAATAATAAATAGTAACTAACAAGATTTTAGCTCGAATTGAAAAATATTTTAAACCTTATGATTAACACTAATTGATTTTAAATTGTATACCAACTTACACGAGGCAATTAGTACAAGCATGTATTAAAATGAAAGCTTTGTTATAATCGATCACTTGTCGGCTAAAAGACAGCCTCGTATAAGTAATCCTATTTCCAGTAATCTGAAGTAGTCAAAGACTTAAATCTTATTTACACGGTATTGCGGCATTAGCGCACCGATCCTTCGTAATCCAGTTTAGGAAAACACCGCCTACCGCATAACAATGGATATGAAAATTGATTGTACCTTACATATGTTCAAAAAATGTGCTTTTTGTACCTATTTTCTATCGTATAGAGTGACGATGGCCAAAATTACTTTCTTTGTATCGGGATTTAGGAGTGTCATATGCTTGTTTTTTATTTAAAATTTTAACATTTAATTAAAGTCTTTACTGGCTCAAATGATCTTTTGATTAGATGGCAAATTAATGTAAGCCCGTCGTAAATTAAGAACTGTATATAAATATGTCAAATGATAAATTTATAGTTAAATTTAAAATAATACGATGTATGATCACAAATTTAAAAGTCGTTACATCAATATTAAAACTTTTCTCTTGGACTCGGTCCCAGTAGCAAGCGATTCAAGTAAACGAATACGTATCCAATCTAACAAAATAGCGGCAATTACAATCCCGAACTAGAAGCTATAGAATGTAATAGCCAGCCTTCGACAACAGATAAATAAAGGAATGTTTTGTTTCTCAAAGTAATAGTCTAAATAGCGTCCAATAACAGAACTGAGCCGTTGGAAGTGTGACACAAACAATAATAGGCCAAGACGAAGTGGACACGTACAAAGTCGCAGAATTAATCAGTTAGTCACACTTGTGCCAAAACTGAGGAAGAGTCGATTAGGAGGGCACCTTGTGGATTATTGAGACATTGGCGGCGGCTCGCCAGCTGTGGCCAGCGAAGTTGCCGATATTACCGGGACAAAGCTGCCCCAACTTGTAACAACTGCCCAAGAACTTGCTGTTCTATTCAAGCTACATCATTCGATCACCATTCTTGAAGAAAGACTTGCTTGTTTCTCGTTTAATTTAATGAAGTCACAAATATGTAAATTGTTTATTATCCATTTACGGCTTCATTTTAAGTGTGTTGAAAAATATAGGTATAAAATTCAAATTTCTATTCTTAACAATATTAAACGACATGTATAGGAATTAAACGTGTCTACACTACAGTGTAGTATCTACAGTGTAGTAATTTGGTCTAACAAGTGGTGAAAACATTAATTAATGTTAACTACATTCATTCGAATTTATACATACATACATTTTAAAAGAGGATAATTATATTTCAACAAATTATTCTATAGTTCGTTATACTCCTCATCAGTACATTATTTATTTATAAGTCGGATCGAGCTCTGCATATGAGCTCAAAGTACTTTACGTATCGGTAGATTTTATTTCAATTCGTGCGTGCCATCGCCGAGGGTCGTTCGCAACTTTATGATGACCATTATACTTGTTTTCGTGTAATAAATTTTAAATTGACTTAGAAAACAGTCATGATACTTTGGAATTGCTTTTATCGCCTATACTGTTTAGTACTGCGTAAAATATTTAGGCGATTATTATTACAGTTGTATTAAAAGCTGTTAAAATTTTATTTGGAATTATAACTCTTAAGACCTTTAAGAATCTTTAGATATAGAATATTTGTAGGGCACCGTTTGAGTCATTAAAAGTGAAGCAGTTTATTTCAAAGTTTATTAAAGGCGAGCTATCTGGAATTCGAAATCCACTCTGCCAAGTATTAGAGCGCTGAAACAATAGCAACGCAAAGGATGAGAGATACGACGAGCTAATGCACAAAGCAGATCCATCCTTTACGTTGATTGCTCAAAACAGATTGCAGATTTTACGCACTTTCATCCGTACTTTTATCATAATATTGCTACAAGAATTCAAATAGAATAGTTAAGTTATAGAAATTATTTTATACACGATAAAATATAATTCCAGTTAAACTTTTCTAAAATATACGTACTTTTATGTATATATTTGAAGTTTTTGTATTGAATACAACAGTGACATCTAAATGGAAAGTTCGTAACAACAATATCCGGGGTATGGTGAATGCGGGTGTATCGTTTAAAGGTTTTTGTTAAGCCAAGACCTCAACTGCGTTCGTCCATTTTATGTGCGATACCGTCAAGTGAATACATCGGATATACGAGTATGCTCGGATGCCAGCTCCGACTGTCAATCACAGAACGCTGATTGGATTTCGATATTGGCACCAATGCTGACGTCGTTTCACGATATCCATACTCCCTATACAAACAAAACTCGAACAAAAACTTTACATGCGTCATCACCGGCAAATGGAATTGAAATAAATATTGTATTGGTCTTTATGGTCTTAGTTATGGCTATTGCCGATCATAAAGTGATATCATATACATTTGATGAAAACAAACTGTGACGGAAAGGTAATGTGAGCTATAATTTTCTTTATTATAGCAATTTATTAACAATAAATATTATTTTTCCTTCAGAATAAATTGAAACTGAATTGTAAACATTTTTATGTTATTTTCAAATAAAGTCGTTATGAATTCCTTCTTGCATAATATAATATAAATGTGTATTTGATGTTTAGTCCAAAATTTAACACCTAATTTGAAATTGATAGTAGGTAAGAATTAAAGTCACGGTATTTCCAATTAAAAATGGTAAATTTCTAAATAAGAAATCTACATTAAAAGAAGCTATCAGTGCACCTATGACTATTTAAAGATATAAGATATTTATAAGAGAATTTTAAAATACGTTTTCAAGGTACTGAAGACGCTCACGGAAGGCACCTCTAAAGATTATCATATTCCTTCGCTGAAACACTATCATGACCTTTTTCAATAACGGGCTTGCCTTACTAAGTATACTGAGCGACTTTAAAGTGCCAATATATTGATAAACTCGTTTATAGATTTAATGTTAGGTCTTCAAGTATGGTTGGATCATAAATATTTTAGACAACGTTAAGTTTCTATTTATTTTTAACAAAATTTTATCCGTAGCTTCGATAACGATAAAATTTACTATGGAACTACATCGTTTTAGATATTTATGAAACAAAAATGAGTTAATATGGGAGATGATGTTATTTAAAAAATATCGTTTCGTAAATATAAAGTTTCATGATATCAGTTACATTATTGTTGTATAATCAAACATAAATACTAATAGTCTTTTGTATGAATGTTATTTGTAAGCTATTGAATGCATATTTTGTTGCCCATTGACGAGCAAAATTCTAGAGCGGCTGTGAAATAAAAAGTGGTGTGTAAAAAAAAATAAAAAATCAACATTCTGACATTTATTATTTGGATAAAGGTTTATAACTGTCTACCATCCGTTTTTTATACATGTCAATTTCGTTTAAGGTCTCTCGACGCTCAATATATTTAATTAGCGGCTTGACCTCTTTTCGATATATTTAATTTTGTAAATGGAAATAAACCGAACCTAGAGCACAAAAACATCGGTCACGTACACATTTATTCCTCCGAGGATAACGCTCAAATTGTGAAAGAAAAATGTTAAATAATTAATTTACACTTTATATAAATAATATTTTCTTGTTCTTAATATCGTCATTTTGTAACGGTAAACATTAAATAGACTTTAAATTTAATTGATATTTATTCAATCTATTGTGCATCTATATATCTATTACTAGACAAATTTCACCTGACTATAAGGTCACTACTGTGTTAGCTATAGACATCCTTATAACCTATTTTGTGCACAGCAGTGGTATCGCCCATCCCAAGCGTAAAGGATTTGGTACTAATATTATATATAATGGTAAAACTAATGCCATTGTGGATTCACACACATACCTCGACACGGGGATGATAATTATACATATTTCACTAAAAAAAATATTGTATTCTTTTTGCTACATTTTCTCTACTAATCACAACGTTCGTTCATCATTCATTGACTTGTAAAATTTTTCAAATTAATTTAAATTGTTATAAAAAAAAACCTTGTAAGAAAAAAGGCATATATAAGTGAGAAATAGAGTTAAAGTGAATTTTGTATTTTGTAAGTCCAGACTTGGTTACAATTACAGTTATATTATTTATTTATCCTCAGCAGCGGCGCCTCGTCCGGGTGAAGGAATTGATTTCTGCATAATTTAGTAGCGAAAACACCTCTCTGGGATCCCTATGTAATAAAAACAAAACATTTGTTTGTATTTTACTACTTTCCCCTTGAATAAATGAATGCATCTTTAATGTTTCTTCCTGTTTATGTAATCAAAAACTAAAAACTTTTCTAATTTATGTTTTGTCTGATTCTCGCCACAAAATAATGAACACTTGATTCCCTTTGACAGTCCACGTCTAATATTTTATTCAAAAGAAGGATTCGTTAACATAATAATTAAATGCGTTTTATGAATATCAAGTCCGAGGCGTCGCCTCGTAAATAACCTAACTTTTCTTACTATTCAGCTCAATACACATTGTGCATATTAATTACTGACTTTTTGGTACAGTACAAAGTAGCCTAATTAAATTTTAGCATCGCCCGAGAGCTAAACCTTAAAGAGTCTTTTATTCGTCTTTGAATATTTATAAAGATATTTGTGTCATAAAAATGTATTAAATTGTATTTTATAAAGAATAACAAAACGGGACATGAATATGTTAATTTGGTTAGCTGGAAACAGCTACGAAACGACCAACATAATTAATAACAAACAAAATTAAATTATCATGTGTGGTACGATGTAAAACATCCACGTATTAGCACGTCGGGGGCTCAGTCAGATTCTTGTAGGTAATTAACCGTCGTAATAAATTAGAGTGTCGGGTGGTGTCCAGGCTCATTGCGGATGCAGGGCACGCCGCCGCCCAAGGATGCGGCATCCAAACATTGTCACTGCACCGCAACTCCAGCTGTGTTCGCTAGTTAGTGCCTACACAACACTTTACATGTTGAAATATCGTTGCTAGAGCGTATGTGGTAGTCATATCTGAGTGTAAAGTTAACTTATTTAATGTGAACATTTATGAAGGCCAAAATATTCATATATTAGTTTGTTTATTTATTTATAAATGAGCACTATCAAATCTAGTCTTTCGGTTTTATGTTTTGTTATTTATTTACTTTTAGTTATTCCGTTTAGTGCCAATTGACGGAGGAGTTGGAAATTCTGAATGTCTTTCGAAGTACTAGAAAATGGTAAGGTAGCTTATTCTTGCCCTTGTATCCAATCATACTTAGTGAAATTAATGAAGGGATAGTTAAAAAATGTGCAGATATGTTCATTTATAGTTAATTCTTGTTTTTGTTCTATAACAAGAATAAGTTTTATTTAAAAAAATATAGAATGCTTTGCTAGGTAAACCAAGATATCAATTGATATAATAATTTCCAGCTTTAGCCATATTCCTATAGCTAACTGTCAAAGCCATAATGTTATATAAGATTTTTTGAAGTTCATTTAAATGAAATTAAGGTTTTTCGAATAATATATAATCCAGACGTTTCGGTTCCTTTACAGCAAACGTGAACACTAGCAGACGCAACGGAAGGGTTGACACTTCATTCTCATCGACTATCATTAGTCGTAAAATAATAAAAAAGGTGTAGTATTATCCAGAAATCTTTAATTTCAACTATCAACCCCATCCATTGGGTATTACTTAAACTTTAAAGTGGTCGTAAAGGTTTTAGATGAAAAAGATCAAATATTGGCGTCAGAATGTGAATGGAAAAAATAACAATTTGAACAAAATATTGACTTGTAACATATACTATACTAAACACGAGAAAGACACTGTGATATTATATGTCAACTTGCTTCCGTCCAGTAGCTTCAGGTAATCGCTCGCGCTCACGTTTCTGATGGAGTTTCCAAGCTTCTAAACTAGTTGGCTTGTTGTCGAAAACTTTGGACGTCGTGTAGTTCAGGTACATGTACAGACTTATCTTAGTATTCAGACAGATTCTGTTCTAAATCTTATGAACGCTTGAAAGTGACTGCGATAGATATGTGTTATATTAGTTTAATAACGACAAATGTTCTAAACTTCTCAGCTGTGAATCGTCTTTAACATTAAAATGTATCGTAGCAGTGTTTGAATATTCGTTTTTATATTTAAGTCCGTGTTTGCTTAACGTTTTTCACTTTTTTGTCATTACAAAATATTGATATGACAATATCACGTATAGATGACAAAGCGTTATTGTTAACTATGATATTAAAGAAAACTTTGCCACTTTGAATGGCGATCACGACGTCGCACATACCAAATGACGGGCTGGAGGGGAGATATCGCGTGTCGACGTCTCCGTACATCCCAAACGACGTAGATGCTATGAGACTTATGAGGATTACAGAAATGCGTATTCGATGACATTTTTCGAGGCCGTTGTATAAGATGAAATATAAGGAATTGTAAACGTGACTCGAATTTTTATAAGACTCCACCTATTACCGGTCCATATGCGTCTGGATACTCGCGGTTGGGCGGATGGGTACCGGTGAAACCGACCATGACTTCCGTTGCTGTTATAAAAATATAAGTATGAAAAAGCTTTGTTAAACGCGACTTCGCTTCTCTCAAGTGCCAAACTTGAAAGTGGAAAACTTTATACGGAAAAATCTTCGGGAAAAAACTATTAAGATTCAGAAGTATTCGTACACAGAACTTAGAATACATTTATAGAGGTGGTATTGATCGAGTCGCTTGTGCTTAACTTGTATGGCAGCTAAATATAGAGGCGTTAGTGCATATTCAAAAGTCTCATTTATTATTTATATGTAGTGCATAGTTGAAACGCTGGTGGAAGGGGAGTTATTAAATGATATAATTCAATATAACTAAGTGTGCGATGAGGAGTGAATGTAAACTGAATCCAAAACAGAAAGCGTCGATTTCATTTTGAAGTCGCTGTATCTTCATTTGGAACGTGCCTTCAGACTTGCCTATGACTTGATGCGACTTATATAGTACATACTCGTACTTATTAAATATAGAGATAACTATTTCAAAGTTTTCCATCTGCATTGCGAATTGTAGTCATTTTACAGTTTGTTTCATTTTTATTAATATTAATAATAGAATATTCAAAATAATCAACATTTTTATGAAATTAAATATTTAATTTAAAATGTTATAATTAAATATTTGAATAATGATACAACGTTCAATTATTGAGCATTTAAGAAAACAAAAGCTTGCGATAGAATCAGGGTTGTAAAGTTTCTTTCTCATAATAATGTATAAGTCAAAAAATGTGTTCAAGCTGAATATTACCAATATTTCAGTCCAATGTTGATGTAATATTAAATTTATACTATTTGTTAATTTAGCTCAAGTTATAAATGAATTGTTATAGACATAACTATATACACGTCTAGAGTTATATTTCTTTAGCATATTGTACAGTAAGGTTCATAATCGTGATGAAAGATGTTATTAAAGATAGGAAGCATAAAACGTGCTTCTAAAGGAAAACTTTCGAAGAAGCATTAAGAACCTACTCCGGATTCGGACCCTCGTTACAATCACCCTTGAATTATTTACCATTGCCGATGTAAGTGGGCCGAACGAATTGTGCATAATTAATTGAAGTAATTGAACTAAAGATGTTAAAGTTTGAAAACAAAATCAGGATGTTTGTGCTTTTATAGTCGAATGAGATAGAGATCCTACGAGATCGGCAACGTGGGTAATATTAGATAGTTGAATCAAAAATGGGGGAGGCAAAAATAAAATCAGTACAGATATTAGGATTCGGTACACGTGCCGTAACGGAGGTTTTGGTAGAGGATGCGGCGTCGGCTACCGCAGTGCGCTCGTCCCGCCCGTTCGTCCGACCGGGAGATAGCTATTCTACCTGTTCTAAGACAATTACCGCTACGTAAACGGAAAATTGTTCGAGAGCTCTTCGAAACGTGTTTTCTAATCTTCGGTGAGGCGGATTGAGGAGAAAAGAAACCGCAATTTACTCCTTCGATCCTTAACCGAGATTGTAAGGAAATTTTAGCAATGAAACTTTTTACGTTCAGCATTCCGGCTTATTGTAAACATAAAAGAAACTACGATGGTCGTGAATAACAAAGATAATATCATACACGAATCATAAACTGCATGCAAAAGAATAAATATGACATACGTATGAGTGTCACGAACAGTTTAATATCCAACACAATATTTTCACAAAATGTCGCTTTCCGAGCTACATCCGTCGTCACAAACAAAGTGAAACAACTCTAATGAACTTTTTTGTCTTGGAAAAAGTTTAAAAGTAAAGTTTTTTTACAGTTTAAAAAATATATGTAGTAGTATGCTTTTAGAACGCTTCCAGTATCATATGCTGTTTAGACGGTATATCAGTGGTGTAATCTCGTTTATTCGTTATTGACGTTTTGTCTAGAAAGTTAGTCGGAACGATATAGTTGACGTAATTCAGCTTTGTTGCTGTGCGGAACACCCGTGCTTCGTTAGAGCTTAATTCAAGAACAAGCAAACCTATGAACTAGATAAAGTTAGTGGCTTTGAATTAAACGAGTTCGGTCATGGTTAAATAAAAGTTTAATTTATTTAACTTGTTATCAGAGAAACTTGCCGGTATAATTAATAGGAAAACTAAATCTGTCTGGGAAAATTATACGTTATATTAAGTGAAAGTTTATTTATAACAATCAAGGTTATATTTTAATTATTGCGTTGTTTACTAGAGACTACATATTTAAGTAATGAAAAGTTAATGTCTGTACATTTTCCCGTGTGCAGCCAGAGGCCATTATCAATAAATCGCGCTGTTTGCTGCCCTCCTTCCTAGTTTCTCCGCACTCGTCTGACGTTAATCAGCTTCTTACTGGTCTAGATTATATAAGTCCGTCTGGATACTCTTGCTTCTTTTGTTTCCACTCGGGTCAGCGGGAATACAATCGCTTTTACTTACAACGGTTCATAGCTGTTATTGGATTTACTTGAAAACTTATCTTTGGGTTATTCTCGGCAATATTAGTTGATATTAAATATCATCTGTCATATTATACTGTAAATTGCTTAGGACAGTTGCGCGATTACAACAGCCATGACCTTTTTACTTGCTGTTTTCTTCTTTAGTAACACTTTCATTTGTAAGGCAGTTTAATTTATAATATCAATTTTTAAACTATATAATTACTATAATTATTTAAAAAAAAATCTGTTTTTAATTATTTCTTACTGACCGTTTAATCTATTATGTAATTTTTTCCATATACATAGTTAACAAAATATATTTTGAATGTGTGTTTTATTGCCTTAAATGTCTTCTTTTTTAATTTAAGCCTTTTACAAATTTAATAGTTCGTTAAAGTTTTGCTTATTACTTTATTATCCCTCTTTCTTATAACGATCTCAGTTGTTACTTGAATAGTGTATATTTTTAAAGAAATTTACTTACTTACTAATTACTACATAATAATTTGTAGAAGGATCGTCGTTTAAGAATATTCGGTTAATATTGGGCAGGCCAACTGAAATCATGTTTATTAATGCGTTAGGGTTGGAGACTACAATATAAATTAGGACCAAAAGATATCTAGACAACATAAAATAATAACAAGATGGCTGTGGCGTTTTCTTACAAATCCCTCGGGTAACGATATCTCGTTCTATGTTATAATAACGCACATTTCCATAAAAGTACAATGGTTTACATATAAACCCAACCTGAGATGGCACAATCCCGTATCATGTATGGAAAGCGTCTTGACATTCCGGTCACGTTTAATATTTCTTATTTCCTTGGTCTCATTTGTCCCCGAGTCAGAAAGGCATCAGGCTGTTTCGCTGTTTTTTTGTTTCATTCCGTAAGAGCTCCCCTTCATTATTATTACACTCACGACGTTATCTTATTAATTGTTAATAATTACCTTAATTTTTTACTTGATAACTAATTCAACTTTCATTAAGTATAATTGTTATTTAATGAGATAATTTACGACTCATATTGATGTACATATACGGCTATACTATTTATGTAAATTGGTACATTTGACGTAACATCTTTATATGTTGTAAATTTAATGTATTACGTATGTTTGTCAGTTAATTGGTGTATTTATTGCGTGAGGGCTTAGACAACGAAACGCGTAATTAACCAATTGTAAATTACGCCGCAGGAAGACAATGTTATTGAGAATAATAAGATGTCTTGGCAGGTTAACTTACTGAATAACTCAATTTGCGGTCGATGACCAGACAAAGGTCTATACAAAACCCTTTGGGCGTAATGCGCTCGCCGAGTTATGGCATGCTACAAGCCACCTAATACCTATTAGTCTATTCAGCTATACGGGTAGCTAATTTAGTCAGGATAATAACTGATAACGTTGAATAGCTTTTTCTCAGATTAAATTGTAATATAACACAAGTTTTTTAAGAGTTCGTAACCAACTTCGTACTTAAATTTTAATCTTTTAAATCTTTATAGCTACCGATAATTTTAATCGAATACAAATGAGAGTATGATAGTAAAAGAAAACAAGTAATAAATACTATAATCTTTAAAAAACATTTTTGCTTTTCCGCTTCAAGAAATAAACAGAGCGGACATAATGTTACATGTATCTTAAAATAAAACTGAAAGGCATGTGTATACTTAATAACATTGCCTTGATGCTTCTTCGAAAAAATATGATCTTGCTAAAATTATTCATACAAACTTCTCTTTTGGACTGGTAATACATTATTTTTATAAACTTAACTTTATAGCTTACTTTATGATTGCTATTTCTTCCTTTGATTATTCATTATTCTTAATGTCTTAAAATGCATTTATAACGTATATTTAATTATAGTTAGCAAGGGTCACATTTGTCTGAATAAATATGAAAAATATTTATATAATATAAATCATCTTCAATCAGAGTTCTAGGCTTTGTACATTTCACGGGAATCGTTTCCATTTGATATTGGATAGCAATTTATTTATCATACATATTGCGGGCGAAGCAGTCGAAACTCGCTGCGATCGCGTCTTTCGTTACCAACGAAATCAGAAATCGAATACGTGTGGCGAATCCCGCTTACAGTCATTGTCTTAAAATGTAACTATTAGTTGTATAGTCAACCTGGATTTCTTATTCTAATATATTAAGAACTGGGTCTTATGTTTTGTAACAGGTTTTAAATCGAAATTTAAATGTATATATTCTTATTTAAAGTACCGTTTCGTGCAAAAAGAATCAAGTTCTCAAGCTTTTGGAAAGCAATTAATTAATATATCGGTCCGTTTTACTGTTAAATTTACCTGAAAAATTTGTAGACGAAAACAAATACGTGTGTTTTAAGTTATGGTTTAGATGTTAAATCAGATTTTTAAAATGAACGGTGGTATAATAACATAATTTTGGAAGATGCAAATGTTTTGTTGGCTTCACTCCACCGATCTCACATTACTCCACGAGCACCATATCCATCGATCGATTTAAAATTACCTTAGATTTTTTGAAACATCTCCCTTTATTTGTCCTTTTTTCATTTTTAGTCCCGTTTTACCAAAATTTTCTAACCTTCTATTAACAATGAACTATTAAAACTAGATTTAAACTGAGAAAAAGTAAAAGTTCGTCAATCTAGAATACATACATCGTGATTTATTTCCAAATGATTCAAATGGACTATTCGTTAGAAAAAGAAGGTTAATATCGGGAAGTAACTTCAATAGTAAATTGCAATATCAAAACATAAGAGTTGAAAAAATATTATAATTAAACTTCATAATATTTTAATTCACGTATTCATATCTCATAGATAAGGAATAAAAATTTATATTAATGTTATCATAAAGCTTGGCTAAGGAGTTTTATCTTGTATTATATAACGTAAGGGATCCAAACGCAATAATTTTGATAGTAAGAGAACGGAAACATAGGTGAAGTTGTAAAAACTTCCTTCTGTGAATTCCACACATTACTAAACCAGAGTTGTGGGTTTAAGTTAAAATTTATGCTGTGCAAGTGTTCGTTGTGCAAGAAAGGGGACATGTTAGCGTCACATACATCACCGGCGACGTGGCATATCTCGACGACACTGCATATGCAAGCCAAAGGCACTCGCCCCGAGTAAACACATCTAACACATTATAATGCTAAGTAAATTGACTACCGCAACCCCCCTTATTTACTTATTGAATGCAACGATACAATGAAAAATCCGCAAATGAATGAAGGATTCGATTTATTAGAGGAGATTTATAAGTTTAGGACTAATAAAAAAAGTTGAATAGATACCTATGTCAATGGAAGCTTTAACTGTAAATATCTTTATATTTCTCTTGTTTAACATGTATGAATATTTGTGAAAGAATTTACATTGCAAAAATATGACAATGTTTGACATGATGGTAATAGGGAAAAGTTTGAAAAGTTAGAAAACAAGTGTAACATGCCGTCTTGGAATAGTTTCCCTATTAGATATACATACACATCCATAAGTGTGTAACGAAAAATAAAATATAAATGTTAATTGCATAAAAGATTCTGTTTTTAAGATTTTTCTTAATAGCATATACAATATAGCATAAACATACATATATAGATATTTCTGGAATTTTGCTCGAAGAGGAAACATTAATATTAATTAATGAGATACAAAACTTACTAATAATAATAGTATTTTTTGTTTAACACAAATACATAAAAAGAACTGTCAAATCTTTCGAATGACTTTACAAAGATAAATTTAAAAAGTCGTTAATATTGAATAACTGCGGTCGTAATAAAATGCTATTATCGTGAAAATTTCATTTCATTATTTTCAACAGTGCGTGAGAGAGATTTCCTAACTTCACGTGATTTTTCCTTTTATTTCGCTTTTCGCTTGCCTCCCGTTCCCGACCGAATCACTCCCGGACTTCGTTAAGGAACTAATCGGCTCATTGTGCAGGAACTGCACTCTGACCTCGTTTGACCAACGTCGATAGATAAATGAAAATTCAATTTCTATTCTTAACAAATACCCCAAGGCTTTTAATATATATCACCCGCTTGTAGGTACTTATTGCTCTGTCGTTATGAAATGCATAACCAATAAAAGTTATAGTTATTGCCTTCATGGCACCTACCCATCAGACTTGCAGAAGACGATTTTGGCGCACAGTTAGTAATAAAAACTTTTGTAATTACACTCATTTAGGGCAAAGAACGAGCGTTGACACGATGTCGTGCCAAAAACGGCTATTATTTTTATGCCGGGAGCTTAACAAGTTCTTCGAAACTGCACCTAATAGTTTGATCTTAACAAATTTGCAAGAACTTTATTATCGTTTTAAATATTTATAATGACACCGAGACACTTCCATCGTTACCAATATAACCGTCTATCAAGGTTGTCACATAGTAAACCAAAGTAATTATAATACATTACAGTAATTTGAACTGCAAATGCTTATTAATAGCAGCTTATTAGTTTATAACAAAATTCAATGTTAATTTACTCTGACACTAATAAGTTATTTCTAAAATTTATGATCTACAATTCTAACACGGGGGAAACACTGGATAGTCAACATATTTGGTTTGCTGCCAAATATTTGGGAAACATCAAAATAGTGACGTAATTAAATTTCATTAAGATTAAAAATCATAAATAACATTGAATGATAATTTAATTCAAATAACAATTTGCAAATAATTTGTTTGGTAAAATTATAATCCCGGACATGAGGGAGCGGTGTCAGGCGGTGACAGGCGACTTGCCTCGCTCGTAAAAACTTTTCTAATTATGTACATTTTGTAGCTAAGAAACGGGCACTCGCTCCGCATTATATTTCTAGTTAGTTTCGCGGATCTGATGTCAACATAATGCTCGTTTCTTCTTTCAGTTGCCCCGCCGTAATACAAAATGGTAAAGGTGTTATTTCTGCATATAATAAACTTGATAATAAACTTTGCCATACGAGTAACATTAATATATTTTTTCAGGGCTTTGTTTGTGTTTATATATTAATTATTGATAAATTTGAATTAAATAAAGTAATGTCTGACCGTATTATATTTCTTTTATCTCTATCTTTGTTCCAACAAGTTCCACTATGAACAAGAACAGTGCTAGTTTAAACACCTCTGTCTCAGCTCCCAACATTTTTGAGAATATTTTGTTACAAACAAAGTATTCATCTCAATAGTGCAACATTGTCCTGATGCAGGGATTTTACGTGTCTTGCATAATGCTGAACTTACTTTACAAATAAGAAAACTAAAATGTACTTTTTAACCATCTTATCTAGAAAGCACTATAGCAGGGCGTATTATTTAAAAACCAGCTTGTATATTCACTGAGAAAAATATTTTTATTTTATGCGTTTGCTCTCAAAAGAAGTTATTGTTATTATCATTCATGTGATGATCGCTATTTAGTTACTACATATTTCATATGACATACTAATTTTGATGTAAGTTTTAGCTATAAAATGTATATAATACTAGTAGTGATTTGTGTCAAAATATATCATGACAGAACTGTTCCTAAGGGAATTTTAACGGTACGAAATATTACCATACAGTAACACAGCGAGAAACTTTTGCAATTATTGTAATTATTATTAGTTGAAAAGCATCCAACCTCATCATATTTCCTACTTAATCGAGTTGAGTTCGCGAGTATTATAAATAGTTGTGTTTGTGAAGTTCCTATTGAGTTATATGTCGCGATGTGCCCCAAGTTTGTGAATAAACAGAAACGCGTCGGTGTCACCAACTCTCATAATATAAGTAACAATGTATACAAGAGTTCCAACAAAACTTTAAACAAAACTAACTATGTTATAATGATTGATTTGCTGTACTAAATGTACGTTTTGTGTATTTTAAAATTGCAGTTTCTCAATTATATTTTGTATCAAAAGTATAGGTAAGTGTAAATTTATGTATAATATTTTACAGAAATAAACTTTACCTTCAACATCACATGATAATTCACGAGGGGGACATACATAAAAATTAAAATGAAAGTTATCGTTTCATGAATCCATTTAGGTCCATTAGCCGCCGATTCATATAATCAATCTCGGCGACATTTTAAACGATCCTATCAAAATGGGTGCACTTAATGTATTAAATTCGCAAACAATGCGTCATAGCATACCGCGCGAGTCGTAAATTATTCTTAAAAAACGTCATTTGAAACTCCCCCAGTAGTATGAATAACAGCTTATTTGGGCATAAATCGTACGCTCGGTCGTCAAACGACTTCAATGAAGGATGCAATCAGTTAGAGTATGTTCTCCGACACTCTTACCTTGTTTTCGAACAATGCCATATTGATGATTGCACATTATATCTAAACAGAAAAAGTGGTTGCGGTATACCTTTTTAAATAAAGTGAAAAGTTGCAAATTTTCTAAATCGATTTTTAGTTAAGTTAATGGTAAATTAATTAAAAGAAAATTACACAATACGTACTTTGAAAACATGAAATAATCGTGAAAATTTAAATGGAACGGTCTATTTTTCTAAGAAACAATTTTATAATCATAGCTTATGACGTAAATAAATCAGTAATAATAAAATTGTGCTTAATTATGATCAGAATTTTTGTCTTAGTTTCAAGATAACAATCTAATAGATTAAGTCCAAATTTTGATAAAAATACAGGAATAATAAGAAGTCGTGCAAAACATTATAAAACAAAGCTAAAGTCGCAGGTAATAGTATAACTTACCGCGCAGTATATTTGTGGTGAAGCTTTATGTTAGTAAATAAAAGACATGTAATCTCTTAACCCTTTGTCACGTAGTGTAGCTTTGCAAAAGTAAGCAAAACAATAACAGGAAACAAGAGACCAAGCAGAATGCAACGTTTTAACAAAATGATCATATAAATCCGATAGTATCTGTATTGTACGCTTTAGTTTTTAATCTTAGTTTGTGAAGTAGATTATACAAACATTAAATAGACTTATTCTGACAGTTTTATTTATTATTAATTAATAATATTGGTTTTGAATAAAATACATAAAATAAATACAAAAAATACCACTGAAAATGGTACCAGTATACGGGATGTTTTTAAACAATTTTGTCTCAGTTTTAATAGTTAGTAAAGAATTAATATAAATACGGATATTAATTTTCATTTCATTAGATAGTTAATTATCTTGATTTTCTCTTGTTTTTAGGTCTTAATGAAAATGAGAAGGTTATGATTTCCAGTACGTTATATGAGTACATTGTCAGATACCACACACCACAAGGGGAATCTTTGCCTGAAAAGAAAACATCATTTGTTTACCATTCTAAGGAAACATAATCACTATTAGTGAAGACTAAGTAATAACACTGCGTCTATTGAATAAAACCATTCAAAGTTGAATGATGAAAGAAAAACATGGGGAGGGATTGCGCTTTTATTGAAACCAATCTCACCACTTGCCTCGACTGACTGCGCTCGAGGATGAATGCACGTAATTGCTTCGTCATTCAGATGATCGCAGCTTTGCCCGCTTGTCTTGTTGACTGTACTCGGAGGCACTCGCTTTGTACACGCGGCCTTACGTCGGCTGACATGTGCCATTGTCTAGGGAGTTTCGTCGCTCGCTTTTATGATGGCAACAAGTTTCAGTTCGCGTTTTTTGTAAAACCTTTTTTATATTTTTACCAGTACCATAATAGCTGCAGTCCAAAATAGTCCTAATTCCTATTGACTAGACTGGGCTATGAAAATGTTTAAAACATCTCTGCCAAAAAAACTGTATCCGAAATGCGGTCGTTATTTTTTTAAAACCTTCCGCCATGTTTTTTGATGAAAGAATTAAAATGGATGAATAATTTTAATACCTTAATTAACTGAAGACGGTGCCCGGAATTCTTATTTTGACGAGACTCTACTACTTTTGTTCGTCGAGAATTTTCATTTGCCTCAAGATACAAATACTTCTTTGATGTTATTATTTTCAAAGTAATTTTATTAAAGCAACTTCACTACCCGTATTATAATATTTTTATTTGTTCAGAAGTTAAATAAATAGAAGCAAATCCCTAATACAATTATCCTAAAGGATGTCATTAAAACGACGAGCAAGTATCTTAGAGCACGGGTTTAACATTTTCAACTTGGGCACTCTAAAACTAGAGAAAACAGTTGCAGCTGCAGGAAAAGCGCTTTCATCTACTCAATAGACGTCCTTATTTTCATTTTCATTCCGAAAATCGTAAGAAAGTGAACGCTTGGAAAAAAATGTAAAATGAAAGGACAGTCTGTTTTTTAATGGGTTAATTAGCCGACGATCCTCCGACCAGAGCTTTAATTAAAATGAAAAATTTTCGTGACTAGACTGAGCCAATTAATTGCTTCCCTTTATAAAACTATTCAGGTGAGAGCAGCGCAAACAAAACGACCATAGTGACCGCTTTTATACAACCATTTTTATAAATGTTTCACCTCGATTTCCGACCATAGACCCTTATCAAATTAAGTTTGTTACAATTATATGTCGCTGTTCGATAAATTTAAGCTTTACGTTGTTTGAGTTTATTAATTATCTGCTTAGATTCGAAGACATCGAATAAATAATAAAGTTTTAATTGGTATCGTAATTTACTGACTTAGCTGTTGCAGTCGTCAATTATTGACTAGCAAAACAATATTATTTTACGCCGTCTTAACATGTTTTATGGATTTTCTTTGAATATTTTAAATTAATATTTTATTAATATATAATAAATTATATATATAACAAATTCGGTACATTATGCAAGAAAGTTCTGTGCTATTTCGAGATCTTTTGAAGTCTAATTAAGTGTATTGGATATTTATTTAATGACTATTTTTGACAATTTTCGTTTTTTTTCTAATGAAATTTTAGTTTATTATGTTTAAAAATATAATCAAATTTATTGCAGTTTTTAAGTGATAAAGTACCAAATTTGAATAGCAGCAGTTGCATAAAAATATTTATAATCTAGATGGAAATGAATTGTAAATGAATCTTTTGCCTGAAACAAATGGCGGACAAACGCTCCAGTTGCTGACACATTAATATTGCGGCCAAATCCGAAACGGGACATAAATTACGCGACTCCTTACACAAATTGCATTCTTAACTTGCAATAAACTATGTAAATTTAGGAATTTAAATTACAAACGGCATGTTAAGGCGCCGTCGCGGACTGAAGGTTAAAAGTAACTTTTTCAGCTCCTATAGGCTATTAAAAGGTAATATGTGTCAAGGGCTTTTTCAACTGATAAAATCTAATATCCACATTTTACATTGCTTTAAAAAACCTTTCACATTATAAATATTAAACGGTATTAAAACATTATATGTTAAAATATCATTTAAAAGTAAAGTTGGATAATGAATTGGTACCTACATAGATAATTTAAAAAAAAAATCTAGTAGAAGCAAAGCGCTCAAGTTAAACCTACTAATTAATAGCTATGAACTGAAATATAATATGTATTTAACATTCATATAACTTTTATTTTAATTAAAAGGCTATGATAATTTTAAAATCTCGCGACAAACGTTATTGCGTCACATACCTAGTTCCTACAAACCGCCGCTTTGGACCTGTATGCTTTATTTAAATAAACTCTAATTAAGAACAGAAGTATTAATTTTCATGATAAACTGTTCAGCGACTCAACTAGCAAACAATAGTCCATATCTATATTCATTCTTTCATAACTATGTACTTTAAATTTATATTATTAGTATAGGAACGCCAGCAACGCAGTAACTATGTAGTAACATTAAACCAAGAACAGAATGAGGATACACGAATCATAATAGCATTACTTATAACAATATTAATTAATTGTACATATGTATTTAGTTTTTTGATTTTGCTTTCGTAATTACAGAGAAGTGCATTGAGTGGATGTCATGTATCGTGCGCAATGTAACATATGAACTACTTTCATTTCTTTGTACACATTGCCAGGGAACGCGACATAACGGCACCGCACGCCTCACAGCCACTTGTAAAATATTATCCAACCAAATAAAATTGCACGGCTTTTCATTCACATAACAACGTAATGCTCTTTCGTTACCATTTCCCTTGTGGAAATCATTTAGTAATATCAATGTATATTAATTATGTATTTTAATACGTCTTTAATTTTTATCACTTCGTCACAATAAAATACTATTACTAATACTATTACTTTACTATTTTTCAATTACTTCTGAAATTAAAATGTAACACTGTCGATGCATTGGGCGAATAAATCGAAAATAACATTGCTGTTTGAATTAGATTATTTAATAACGGTATAATATGCATCAAATGAACGCGCTTCAACAATTTATAAACACTTATTTTAAATATGTGTGGAACTAATTATTAGAAATATGGTTAATGAAGTGAATAGTTTAGTATTACATATATTTTTAAGGTATAATAATTATTATTTCGTATGTATGTATATATCTTAGCATGATATAAAGTCATAATGATAATAAGAATTTACTCACACAGACTTAAGTCATTGTTGTGAGATAAGATGCTTTTTGCTTGAGTCTAAAATTTGTTAACATAAATATTTGATTAGCAGATTGTAGAAAATTAGGAGAAAAGGAAGTTTAACTTCATTTTACAAATATCACTGTTTTGAGCCCTGTTTTGCCTTAACTAAGTTGAGAGGAGGCCAAAAACGGAAACATTTTACGCCGGTCCGCCCGCCATATTGTCGTTCCGACGCTTATTATTTCCCAAAAAATGGGAACGATGCGGTACATTAACGTTATTAACGTAACCAACATTTTAGTCTCTCTTGGGATTGTAAATATTTTAAAATACTGATTCGGAAACAATACACACAAGGTTCACATGAGTTGTTTGACAAATATTTATTATTAAACTATTTCTATTTTCAAGAATCATGATAATACAATGCTGTGATTTAATATTCTTTTTAGTTCCATTTTCCTTCGTAAAATTCTACGTTTGATTAAACAAGGTGGGCGTACACAGCTATATAAAGCCTTAGGATTGGAACATTAGTCCGATGGCGATCTTGTTTGCTTTTAACCTTATAGAAAATTTTGTGCGCAGCGCAGTGAATGCAAGCCTTTCAATATCATAGGGATTATCTGCTGTAAAATGTTACAAAATTGTCCACAGTCTTCCAGAAAATAAACCCACTGTGTTGGCTATAATGCTTAAAATGGAATAGAGCCAGAAAGAGGTTTGTATTTTGCCTAAATATTGGTAACAGATTGGTTCGGCTCTATTCGGTCAGATAAGAGTTTGGGTGCATAGTGATACATTGAATGTATTATGGACTGCGGTTTACTTGTACACGAACGGCCACCTACACTGAAACTTAATCTAAAAGCGTGCAATCGATTTTGCATTTCTATTCTATTTCTGACTGTCCAGAATCCATTTCAAAATAATTTAATACACATAATTTTAAAATTTAGTTGATGTTAAGCTATTGTTTTGGATTAATAATTTATATGGTAATTTACAAGCTGTGCTCACACTAATGAAAGGAGAGAAACAATGCACGTTTATCACAACTACGGAATTAGTTAAACTCCCCTGTGTTTGCGTGTGGAGTTTAACACTTAAAATCGATTAAATTTTACATAATTCAAAAGCTTTTTTTAGTAGTTCCGTATACAAAAAGTTAATATCTGTCTACACAAGAGAATAGTGAACTGGTCTAAATTTCTCTGTTTGCTCGCCCATATTGAAGCGCTATATGCATGAGCTGATATTAAGCTGCGATCATACTGTCTTTTGTCATCTAAGGGAAGAATATAAAAGTCTAAGCTTTTCTTTTTTATTACAATCTTGAGAGGTGAAATCTATAAAGTATACAGAGCAAACTTTAATATAAAAAATAGGAAAAGCACCATATATTTATAATATAGTTATCAAATCTAGGGATTTATTGTTATACAAAGACAATTTCAGGGCATATATCAACAGAATAAAAAAGGTATCATCAATAAGGCAAAAAACTATAAATCCTAATAAAAGATATCCTTGCTTAACATATGTCCAAGAAACAATTGGATCGACAAAAGACTAACATATGTCTCTGCTTTAGTACAGTTGGCTTGACAGGCTGTAATGGATTGTTTACCTCCACGCGGACGTTGGCAGTCGATCACTGACACCGACCTAATTACATGTAAATAAATACAGGGCCAATCGCATGATCTGAGCTCCAGTCAACCCTCTCGGTACATTGGGTCGAGTTGACCCTTACTGGATCAATAATGATCTTATATTCGCCGATGAATTTTTATGATAAAATATGGAAGAACAATATCGTTTCACACATTATATTTTTTGGGGTTAACTTGTAATTCTAATAATATGTTTCGATGTTTATAAAAGTTTTAATCAAAACTTGTGTGTGAACCTCTTAGTTGTCGGTTCTTAATGTAATATGTACTCCTTACATTATTTGAAAATTTACACACTGTTAAAGACTCTTAAAAGGCGCGATGCAAGCTTTTTTTTTGTATAAAATTTAATCGTATTGATTTCAAGATTTTCTCTGTTATATATTTCTTGTAAACCAGTAGTGTGTAGCAAAAGCTGGTATTATATGACAGGATCAGACTCAGATTTGTTCGGCAATTGGAATGACGGATTATTGGAAATAGAAATTTCTACTTCATGTGAGTCTACAGAAAAACAGAAACTTTAGAACTATTTATTCTGAATTGTAATAAAATTTAATAGTTATGTTAGTTGTCTGTTATTATTCATGAATTAATTACCTATCCATTCGTTTGATTTTGTATATAAATTTTATGATTTTCACTTTGGTCCAGCCCTAAACATAAATTATTAAAAATTGTGTTTTATTTATAAAAAAAAGTATTAGAATGTTCTTTAGGAGCAAACTCATATCTTGATAGAATGTCTGAGATCAAAAAATATTATAATTTTTTTAATTAATAAAGATAATTAGATAAAATGATAGATAATTCATTAAAACTTTATAATGATTATGGTGCGGACGCTTATGAAAAATGTACATTTATATAGTGTACGTATTGAGATCACGCCAATATTTATTAGTTTTTATTATGTCAAAGAAAAATATTACATTCGTATTTATTTTATAATGAGCGCAAATTGTTACTAAAGGTACTAAGTTATAAAAAATATATATACTAAATATTTTTATGTTTTAATTACATTAAACATTTCCTATATCTGTATTTTGCAATAACATAAACAAAAATGTAAAAAGGTTGGACAGTATTGTTTTATCTATATTTATTATTATGTATGTAGTGGGTATCCCCAGGGTGCATTAAACTGACTGGTTGGAAGCTGCGATATCGACCACCAGTCGCGCGCTCGAATTCTCTTGTGACAGGTGAATTGAGCCACCATTATTTGGGAATATTTGACCTCCCAGTATACACAGGAATGTTGCGAATATTGAAATTGTTTTGTTATTTGATTAAGCATTAAGCATTTCCTTTGTCAGAATAACTTTAAACGTATTCTTATGAAAATAAATTATAAGACGCAAAAGTCGTATTATGATGAAAATTATGAAGTTTCATTTTCATATATCGCAGTTAGAGTAAAATGAAACCAGTTCGTATTTTACAATAATGATTAGTCAAAAAGTTATATCTTTTTAAATTAAAATTGACATAAACATTACCAATAAGACACTCGAATAGAATGATTGCAACCAATCATTGGATAGTAAATTTTATGATACATTAAACTATTTCTTTATAAGAATAAAAATAGTTTCAAAATGTATTGAAACCAATAAAAATAAACCAATACGCAAATAAAAATTCTACGTATGTTTATGTTAGACTCAATAATGTCAGTGCAACACACGCCGTTTGATACGTTTAGCGAATAATGTACATTACTAGCGAGCCATGTCTTCAGGAATGGATTAAATTGATCCCGTATATAGATATATGGACATTGTATGTGATTAATTTACGATAGGATTATAAGTATTGATAAGTTATTTTATAGAAATGGATTAATAGCCTTCTTGATTTGGTTAGTGTCTTAGTGTTAGTCTTTCTTTTATAAGGAGAAGTCAGTCTATCGAAAAAAAGTAGTCAATGAAATTTGTGTGTTCATATTTTTGAAAATAGTTAGATTTATTGCGATTTTATATTTCATACGATTTACAATTTACAATTACAATACAAATTTTCGTTTGCCTACTTTTACCTTTTCTATCTGGTAAAGGCTAATCTTATTAAACTTCATACATATGTACATACAAACGGGACATACTAATAAATATGTATATATTTTTTGTAATTTTACATTAAAATAGATATCTTTTACTTTTGCTACTAATTAATTTGAAATAATACATAAATTAAAAGTACAAAAAATAAAAATGTTGATAACAGAGAAATATATAATTTCGTTACATTTTTTAAAATCGAATTAGAAAAAATATTTTTTAATAAACCTGGACAAGATAATAACTTTTAAATTATTGAGATTAAGATAGAATATAGAAGAACTTTAAAAAATATTATGGAAATGTAATTAAAATAATTGTTTTTAATTTTACAATAAAGGTAAAGGTAAAGGGTCGTAAAACTTATATTACTCGTCATTAAGATTAGACCGCTGTAATGAAGAACTTTAAGAAGACAATGCTTCTTAATCGTTTTACGAAGTACAATAGTGCAACGGAATTTCACTTATGCTTATTAAATTTTCTCTTCGGGGAGAGAAGAAAATGTAAAACCAGTTTTCACAGAGGACATACAACAAGGCTCAGCCGCGCGGCACATTGGCCCGACACAAAATATTGTGCAACCCGGGTAAACGCGCTCTAACTTCCAATACAATATAAATTGCACTTTGAAAATGCCCTGAAGTTCAAAGTCAGTAAACAATTTAGAGCTTTAACATTTAACACGAGAGCACATTTCGGAGAAGCAGCCGGTAGCGAGGAGCACTACCATAATACCGGTAATGTGGTGTCGCCTTTCTGTGGCGAGATAAGGGTACGCGACATTGACTATTCAAAGGGTTGCGGTCTTCAAAATTTACGCTCAATAATTCTAAAATACCTACGCTTCATCTATCAGTTATAGTAACTGTTATCTATACCTAGCCTCAATTGAAGCGTTGTTATAATATTATATGTATTTTGATAAAATACCATGATTCAGTGGATTCAATGAAAGTGCAGTCGCCAGCTCTATTTGTTCGTCCCTAATTGTGCAGGGGCCGGAAACTCGATGGAAATGTTTAATTTTACGTATGTTTTGCTAGCACACAAAGTATTTCATTAACATTTATCCGGGAACATAATTTGTAGGCTGTGTATTAAATATTTATTTTATACTGCTCGTGTTATGTAGCTTGCGTTATTGATATGATGTTTAGAAAAATATACCGTATAATATACTCGTTTATTAGAAGATCAATAAGATTAAACTGCCAGGCTATTTTAGGACTTTATGTATTTGTTATGGTCTAATCATAGTTCTCTTATCATGTTTTATAATGAAAATATTCATTACATTTGCAAAACAAATTCACTAATATTTATAAATATGAAAATTTTCATGTAAGAAAACATAGATAAATAGGTATTTGTGACATGCTCGGACAATAGTTACTTAACATTGACATGGACTTGAGGTGTCATCCTTACCCACAAATATAGCTGAGAAGAGAAGCTAGAATAAATATATTATTCTTTATTTCTTTTAATTAGTTTTATATTTCTTAAACATGTGTTCTTATTATCGTAATTATAATCATATCATCTTTCATAAAGCCGTGTTAAGGTAAGTAAGATATAATGTAACATTCATTGAATTTAGTTAATTTTGTAAATAATTTATAAAGAGTTTTGAGAGGGATTTTTAATGGATTCTGAATTACGAGACGAAAGTGAAAACATTTTTATTATTTAAAAATAAATCTCATGACTCATTTTTTAAACCGCAACTGTATAAAATATCCATTAGGGAGCAATCAAAATGTCGGTCACATCTTTTTGTGAAATATTTCAGGCTTTATAACAGTTAAATTATTTATAAGGCATATTTAGAGTCGAGTAAGTTCATTATATGAGAATGGCCGAAACTCCAGTTTACAATGAAAAAGAGGGCCTGCCTCATCAGTGTTCGGTGCTGAAGAATAGCTATACAAAGAGCACTAACCAGCAAAACTACGATGTTCGACTATAATTCCATAATGTTTCTACGAATTCTGTGAGTTTATTTATTTGCAATTTGTAGGATATCGTTTGTAAGGTACCTTAATGAGGCAATAACAATAAATAAAGACCCAAAAGTTTTCTAACCACTTCACCCTCGTGTTTGAGCGGACCCTTGCAAGGAACCGTATTAAACCGGAATATATTAGTACGGAAAATATTCCGTCTCATATATTAGTGAGCTCTGAATTAGGCGAGTAGTTACTATTATTATGGCTACGTTTACGTTATGAGATTATTCATATTGCGGCGTATGAGGCATTGTTGTGCCACTTATAATACAAATAACGATCGTAAATGGATTATTGTCTATGTACTAATAAACTGATAATGACGGTAGAATCAAAATCGTTTTCATATCTTCATTATATACAACCAAATCCTACAACGGATGAAAAATTAAAAAATAATTACGTAATAAAATATATTTATAATCAAATTGCATTATGTAGAATATTTAACATACAATTTCAATACTTCGTGAATGTTTTCCAGTAACCGCCTGCATCTATGTTTATAATAACACCAGCAATACATGGTCATATAGAATCAATGTACTCAGGTGCTTCTATGTCCCTTGAGTACAGTAAAGTCTGCCGCTTTGCGTTGCGGCGGTAGAGCCCCTTCTGAAGTAACCAGAGATAGTCTTCTTTTTATTTCCCCTACTTTATTTAACATTATAGTGGAAATAAAATTTAACCAGCAATTTAAAACGCGAAAATAAATTTAATATCAGTAATAAACTAGTTAAAAGTCGATAACGTTATAAATAAAAACTGTGTCTTTCATTTTCCGCTTTAGTTTCCACATTTTTATTTCAATTATTTTTAAAGCTATTCACGACTTTTTTATGGCTATTGAATATTTGAAGCCGTGTTTTAGTTTTTGCCTCTTGGCATACGTGTAAACGAATAGTGGTAGTGAAGTGAAAGAGATTATTTATTTATGATCAATACACATTCGCAAAGCGTATGAGTGCCAGTGTGCAACTGTAAAAGTAATGGTGGCCACAAATATAGTACCTGGATTCGAAGCAATCGCGTGCCTCTGTATTATAGTTCGATATAATAAAACACGCCATTGCTCCATAAAACGATTCGACAGAGTGTAAAAATCAAAAATGTTGATCTCAATGGCTTGCAGTTTGTAATTTGTTTGTTTTACAATCCCATTTTTAAATTGTCATTCGTTTTAACATTTTATAACTGTATCGACTAAGTATAAGTTGACATATGTTATGCAATCTATCGTTTTTATGAATATATTTATATTTTTCATTTTAAAAGCAGAAAATGTAAATGTAATATTAAATTTTAAATGTTATGGTAGGAATGATTATTTAATTTTCAATTATACACCATCGGTTCCATATGCGCTATTTGAGTTCATTGTTATGGGTATATTATATTATATGTGTTTCACGTGTGTGTATATGTCTGTGTAAATGTTTTCGTTTTCATAGTTGCAATACAGACCACAGAAATCAAACAGCATTTCATTTTGTATACATTGACAAGTAATGTCTATCTATTATGTATAACGCTTATATGCAAATTTATATCTTCACTCGGCAATTTTGATGAGATGTTAGTCTAGCTCTGCAAATTGTTAAATCAGAATTTGATTTAATAACATCTGTATATTTTCTTCTATCTATAAAGTTATTTAAATCGGAATTGTACAATGATATTCAAGCATTTATCTCTGCGGAAAAAGTGATAAAAAACTGAAATTGAATATTAAATGGACGAAAAATATTACTTTAAAAGTTCTATTTAATTAAAATTTTAATTAAATACAGAATTTAATCGAAGAGTAGTAAAAAAAAGCTTGTTTAGCGATCTTAATGCTTTGTGAGTACAAAGAAGTAGACTTTATACATATAAGTAGATAGCGGCGGCAATGATATAGTGTCGGGCTGGCATGAGCTCCCTCAGGAACGATAAACCCTTCCCGCCACTTCCCTTCTACTCTTCTTTATGGGAAGGCCGGAATGGCCAGCCCAGGTGAACAGGTAGCTAGATTGCGAAAGTATTTTTAGAACATCTTGTCGGTCGTTCGGTGTTTTTCCTTTGTTATCAAATGTTTTTGCCACCTTCGATGCGGTTATACGTATCCTTAATATGTCGGTGGGCTTTAATATCTAACAGTTTCCCACTTGCCCCGCGATAAGAAAACGTCGGTGTTACTAGGAAATATTCTACCTTCTTTTTAAGCACAATATTTGAAGTTAACAATTTAGTTTTATAGGCGAAAAGCTGATATGAAATAAAATATTTTACAAAGACATTTTTCAGCATAATGCAGTTCAACAAGGTGAAAAAAGCATCGGTGAAATCCATAGACATTCATTTGTTATTTTCATTTGAAATGGCGTAGGTCTTTTATCGCATGTTGTAGCAAAAGTCCATTGTTTGATATCTTCCTAGCTTTATTTGCAAATCGCGTGCGGAGGGTACACGTTTACACTCGTAATACTTACTTGTTGAATTACCTTTGTTAGAATTTGGTTTGAAAAGTTTTTTTTTATTCATAAAGTATAACAATTTATCCGTTGTTTTTAGATCGCGCTATTAACTTTTGTTTGAGCGGTCGAGTAAATGGAATTACATTCCTGATTCGAATTCGTATAAGTATGAAAGTCGGTGTGTGTTAAAATAAAAGTAAGGGTTGCAAGTGATTGTAGACATTGAATGGGTCCGAGGGTATATCCGCATACGTATGAATTGTTAATAAGGCCGAGGATATGCATTTTGTCAGCCGCATTACGTGATTGCTATTTCGTTTTTGTTTTTGTAAAAATATGTTGCGGCTTTTGTTTCTTTACGTACTGGAATGAAGTTTTGTTTTAAAACATAATTTAATATAATATGGTAATTTAAATCATATCAATAAATTCACATTTTATCCTTTTCACATATGATATTTATCCATATTGATGATAGCAGAATTAAAAAGTGGATCATAAAAATCTTGAAATATGAGAATTGGGAATCTATTAAAGTATTATTAAACTTTACGAACCTCCAATTAAAAATTGTTTTGATGTTTTAAATATAAAACTGAGAACGACAGAAATAAATATACAGAAAAGTTATCATGTCTCTGCATCATAAAAACTCATACAAGCACTTATAAACATCATTATTTGCACACAAAGTCATAATTTTCTATAGTACAAAAGTCCATTACGAATGTTGACGGAAGTAGTCAAATAGTCAAGTCTTTGACAGCGGAGTTGTGCGACAGATTGATGGAGTGACTCGTCGAACTTATAGTCACGCTCTTAACTAAAGGACCAAGAATATTTACACTGGGGAAATATATCATTTGAATGTTCCGTTCGGAGTGATTTAATTCATACAAATTATATTCACAAAATAATTTTCTCGATGAGTTCTACGAATGCTTATTATTGTTTATGGATAACAATTTCATTACGTTAAAGTGATCTCTAAAAGAGTTTTTGTTTCAAAATACAAATTCATTAATCAAAATCAATTCAAATAGTTACTATGCAAATTGATCGTTAGGGTATTCACCGCATTTATTAACAATTTCTCTTTAAATTTAGTGTGTTACCACACCTCATACTATTTGCATTATGGAGTTAATATAATTTATGAAGAGTTATAAATAATACCATCGCATTGTGCACAAAGTTTATATCTGTTATTTTTTTTATTATGAACACACATTAACATAATATAAGCTTCTATAATATTTTTAATTTCTAAATTCTATCATTTTATTAAATTAATTCTATACGATTATATGCATTCAAAGCAAGTGTAGTTCTAGCCATATTATTCCGTAAATACGGCAACACCAAGTTAGAATTACTAAAGTTCTGCTATATAATACACTTGCTACACAGACACAGTATATACGTGGCCATGTCAATCAATACACAAAGGTTATGAACCGGACGAAGTCATAGGGCAACATTTACTTAGAAGAGTTTCAGAAAGGGGACTGTAAATGACATGCGTTTTCTCTAGACTTTCTGCAAATGCAATTGCATACGAATTTCTGGAGAACATCTTCAAAATGCTTTTTTAAGTCACCGACGTAATTTGCAAGTCAGTCGACTTATAGAGTTCTTTCCATATTATTTTATTGTGTGGTTTTTTTTCACTTATTTTGTAAGTGTTAACATGTTAGCTAATTCATTTATTTATTCAGCATCCATATGCATTTTATAAATGAAGTAAAATTCCCATTGGATTTTTTACTTTATGTTTTTTTGTATCATTATTACATTTATTAATTTTGTGTTATGTCTTCAATACCAAAATTAACAAACCGAAAAACTTTTTCACTATAAAATTCACACGACTTTTTATAAACTTAATATGTTTTATGTAATGAATTCTTATTTTATTCAACTATCATCTTTATTCGATCCAAAATGATTATTTTACAACATATGATTAATATCTATAAAAACAGAGAAGATACGAGAAAAAAAATGTTTGTTAAAATTTGACTTCATCAATAGTTATTGAATCATCGAAATCAGATAGAATGGAATAACATAGTAAGCAGTAAAGAAAAAGGCATAATCATCTAGGTAGTAGAGTAAAGAGGGCGCGCTGCGTCGGTCGAGGAAGCAGAAATCACGACAGCAAACATTGACTTTAGACTTTTACTCACTTAGCCGAACTCCCTGCACTGCAAATCACTTCACTCCAAGAGAAAGTTTTATATATTCTAAATGTTTTAAAAAGGTCGCCAGTGAGTCGGGAGTCGATTGACAGAAACACGATCCATTATTGCATTTCAAGTTCTATCCGCAGTGTCAGCGTCAGTTATTCAATAGTGATTGTATTTTTAGTTTTTGAATTAAATTTATATGAAAAAATCAGTTCAGACTTTTGCCGGTTACCATTTCTATGAAATTTTGATTCGAAAATATATTTTATAGATAGCTTCATAAAAACTGATGTTATATCAAAACTATGTTTTTATTGAAAGCAAAGTAATGGAACTGTAAACTTTATGTTATTTCAGAAATTATTAAATAAATATGTGAATAGTTGCTATGTTTATTTTCTAATACTTTTGCAGTATTTGCAGTGTATTATGTAACTTAATTTGTATGTTTGTCACTCTTCAACACTTTAATTACAACTAACCAACGTAAATAATAAAATATATATACAAATGTAAAGTGCCTTTACAGTTAGTTATTAAATAAATACTACATAGTACATTGTAGGACAAGAATTATTTATGTCATTTGGATGAATAATCGCCAATATATTTTATATGTTATAAATAACTTAATTTAACGTTTTTAGTGCAAGTGATAAACATTTTTTGCTATATAACATATTTTTAGCATCTATAAAATAATTATTATAAATCAAGAACGGAATTAAAATTGAGAGTCAGTAAAATAAATGTTATAAAAATAGCTTGGCGATAGAAAGAATGAATATTGCAACTTCATACCTGATCGAACAAAAAACGGTTTGCATTTAATCTTTGAAGATTTTCTCAAATATTCGCTCATTAACTTGTGTATCCACTTTGGATATCAGCATTTTTAACTTCAAATGTTCCTGTAGAAGAAAAGAGTTCTGATGCTTCAGGGATTCATATAAATGTACCCATTTCTAATACTTAATATTCAGCGTCCGCTTTGAACATAGAAATTTTCCACAGTGCCATAATAAAAATTTTACCCGACAATTAAAAAACTTTTCCGCAAATAAGTAACGTCGACTAATATTTAATTTCATTTGGTTCTTTTAAAACGATAAATTTAACATACAGTCTTAAGTTCGTTTTCTTTCTTTCATCGAAAATCTAAATAACAACTACAGATTCTACAGAAACTATACAATTACGGCGTTGTATAGAAGCCCACTATTATAATACAAATTGTTTTCGTTTGGGCCACTTAGGCAGGTGAGTATTCTGTTAGCTAATGATAAATATTTGAATATTTTATCTCCAAATTCCGATAAGGGGATGTAAATGACTACTCGTCCAATTTGCATTGAACAGATTAACGTCATAATCGGAGAGATTCAATCAGCGATCCCGAGAACTCACTCTGGACCAAGGAGAGTGGGGAAGGGGAGGGGGGGATTATTTTCAACGGGATACTAATATCTTTAGATAAAATGCTAATTTTGTGTTCATTCGATTAAAGAAAAGGTGGGCCGGCCGAGGGACGATTTTCATTTTAGCCAGATTAGAAACACGGTATTAGAATTATTTATTTACTGTATGTTAGATACTATGCTATTTATTTATTAACAAGAAACATTTACAAAGATTTTGTATTTTTTGTATCTATGAAGTATATAGGTATTTAAAGATTTATAGTTTTAAACTTTTGGATAATATCGACCATCACACTGCAGAGGGTAAGTTTAAACATACGTCAATTGGTCTCAATACGCAATCCGGTCCAAGAAGGTTATATTGATTCAGTGTAGTGTTTTCGGAAGCTGCGATAAGGTGGTACGTGACTCAGGGTGCCAGTACTCGGACCAGCTCTGTTGACCTTTGTGTTTAAACAAGAACGGGCTCCTTAATGTAGATATTGTAACTCTTGAGAACTTTGTAGTTGAGTACCTTCTATGATGTTAACATGTATCTACGAGTATACAGAAATAATCTGAGTGATGGTGATGTTCTGATGAAATGACAATGAATTTTTATTGATTTATATTTAAATTATCATTATGAACATGATTTGAATGAAAAAAAATATATTTAATGAGCCTTTATTAGATTAGATAATGACATAAAAATGTCGAGAGAAGTATATGTTATATATTTTATAAATCAAAACAACTTTTAAAGAAACTTTATTGTTATTTATTAACTACATAAAATAACGTTTTCAATCCCGTTAAAAGATTTAACTCGATTAATGTACTCTAAGCAAAACTACTCTTCCAGTTCGGAACTTAGCGAGATTCAGTTTTTTTTAAGAACCGAAGTGCATTCAGAATTCATTAGCTTTGAAGGTAATGACTAACGTCCAGTTTTAGTATATGCTTTTAGCAGAACTTTCCTTGATTGGATATAAACGATTTTATTTAAAAGGAATAACAAATGAGCTATACTGACGTTCTGTACTTCGAGCTTTTGAACCGGTAATTAGTTGTAAAGTATTTCATGAATGAAATTCAAGTGAAGCTTGAAAAAGTTTTTAAACTCTTTTAAATTGTCGAGGCTTTAATGCCTGTTATTATTATGACCTAAGCCCTGCTTCTGGAAACGAAAGTTAATCGCTTTTAATTCTTTTATAATATTTAACAAAATTGTTTTTATCCGTTTGCTTTGTTCGGTGCCTTTTGTTTTAAAGATACTTGGACTGAAATTGTGTGGATGGATAGTTTTAAATAGAGATGCTTCTCATCTGTGTTAAGCATTTAAAATCACTCTGATAGGGAATATCATATCGTGAGTCTATTGTATTAGTGATTAAGAAACCGGGGGAAGCTAATGTAGAAGTCAAATACAATTTTGCATAATATCCTTGTGCGGAGTCAGGCAGATGAGAATCGGTTCTCATTAGGCAAATCGGATAGCTTTAGAATATCCAATTAGTACAGTCAATGTTTGATTATCCAATCAACCGAGAGCAGCCCGTCACACAATTTAAGTTGGAGTTAAACGCCTCTTATTTTTATTCAGTATTCCCGCAGATATAATATACGTTCATTTTATTTATCAAAACGATCCACAAAAATGTTATTGGGCTCACTGGCTTATACTAGGAAAGGAAACTACGTAAACGAAATTTAAGTATTAGAAAAAATGTATTGATAACATTTCAAAGTAACAAAGTCCAGGTGAACTGCCGGAAAAATGCTTCAAAACGCTATTACCCTAAAAGGCGCATTTTTCCGCAACTTTATGAAAACGTTTTTTGTAGATTTATGAATAAAACCTTTCAGGAAAGATGCGAAGCCGCAATATAATTTAAGGCGTATGGCGGAGAACCGCAGCCTCCGAAATTAGACCGTTATCATTCCACCGCTGTCGCCGCTCAGATCACCAGTTATGTGAGCCAATACACCGAACGAACAGAATAAATTTGCTTTATATCAGACAGTGACCTTCGTATCCAATATTGTTGGCTATACAGGAAAATATTTCTGAATTTTTCCGCGTCCACCCTCTTCGTATCCCTTGCATTTCCTTTAAAGTTATTTTTTTGTACTTGGATGTAATATAAAGGAATAAGGTTCCTAATACAAATACAAGGATATTTGTGTTGTCATCTATTGCGATAACTTTACAATACAGATGAACATGAATATGGAATATTAGGGTGGGGGATATTTGTAGGTAGATCTCAAATGTGAGAAGATCCAGATTTGTTTCAAGTTACAGAAGCAATATATGTAATTATGTTTGTGTTGTTTATTGTAAAATCTAAACTTATTTATGTTTTTTTTACATTAAAAGTTGTAGCTTAAAATATGTATAATACCTACAGGAATATTTTGCGTCCATGGAGTAATTTTCAGTAAATTCTTTTTATGTACATAATAAGTCACAGAATTGATAAGACGTAAACATTCATGACAACAAAAAACAAAACAAAATAAAAACTAAAATTTTAATACTTTTAATATAATGCTAAATGTAATAAATTTTTTATTCAAATTTCATTAATTTTCTTAACTATATGTTGTCACTGTTTTTAATTTCAACACAAATAATTTTGAAATTCTTTAGTTGTGTTATATTCAATCCTTTGTTAATTTAATTAAATTAAAACATTGAAGTGTAATAAGCTTACTACGTTATATAGAAAAATATTTTCTATCAACAATTCGAATCTAATACATTCTAACAACACAAAATCTTCACTATATAATATGAACATATAGATATCCCAAAAATTAGATTTAAGAAAATATTGTTGTCCGGTTATACCCTATTTTCTTAACAAGCTAATACTGCGAATTTTTTTTAATAAGAATTTATTATAGAGAAAAATTATTTTAAATAATTAATAAGAAAGAAGATATACTTAAATCGTTGCAAAACCTTCTTTTTTTAATAAATAGGTGCTGTAACTTTTTTATTTAAGTTTCAATTAACAACCTATGATATAGTTTATTTTAAAATTAACTTCAATATATCTTAATTTAGTCTTGGTTTATTTGAATAACCGTGCCGGAATATCAAAGTGTTCATTCAGAAATAAATATTTACTATTCCCGTAATATAACCGAATAAAAAGTAAACTGAAATGATCCAAGAATATATTCAATAATTAAAGTTACAGACTTACAAAAATAAAAAGAGTAGCAAGAAAATATTTGTACATTTTATATACGAAATCAAAGCGAGATATTATATGGACAAATAATATTACTTCATTGTTTTTAATATAAAAAAAAAAACCAAATATATAAAAAGTGAAAAGTTGAGTATAGTTGGTATATATATAATAATATTTGCATTACCTTAAGTAACTGCCTTCTAAGCCTCCCATAGTTGATAGTCCCATAGTTGATAACAGCTACACTATTTTTATTCATATCACCACACTGATTTTTAGATTAAAACAATAAAATAAAGAAAATTCATGCAAAATACACATTTTATTTACATCAACTAATGTCAGATTGACTAACAAATGACGTTAGCATTTTGTATAACATATTTAACTACCCACCTTTCATATATTTTAAAATATTTTTAAGATGACGGATAAAACAAATGTACCCTAAATAATATTATTATCGATTTATTTTTAATTTAAAATTAAACATATATTAAAGTTAATTATGTGCAAAATTTTTATCTTATTTAATTCCACGTTTATGTATATTTTTTTTAATATTTATTTATGTCTTTATCAAGCAACAATCGAATTTTTATGATCAAGATATTGTGATAATAGCGTTTTCGCACAGTGATCCCAAACGTCATATCCAGCCGACCATCAGCTCAATGGGAGGTCTTTGTCTCAACTGGCCTTTTGTGGAAAATTCCAATTAATATGTCATAGCTTTATCTGAGAATAGTATAGCAGAGTATCGAAGTTCATTCAAACCTAGTAGTATCTATTATATGCTAATAAATTTAACATTCTACACTAAATCGCTTTTAATTTTCTTGGTTTTTTAAAATTTTTATAGAAAACCAAAAGATTTTTGTAATAAACATAGTTCTATAACTAGTTCTTCTATGTGTTAGAACAAATATAATTGTTTAATTTAAATTGAACTTACCTAACATTTTATGAAAATAATTATGTTGATTTTTATGAAGGAGTACTTGTAGTTTATAATGTCCACTTATATGTTTAAACATTAAAGCAACAGTATGTTTGCATCGTGGAGGCTTTATAAGATTTCCTTTTCTTGCATCCAAGTCACCCTTACACTACATTGCACACTGTCCACTTTCATGTGTAATTCATGGCCACTGTACCACGCAATTCAAATGTAATTCATAAGCCAGCTGTTCGACAATGTTTTTGTTAACGGAAACCTAGAACTCCAATTATTTAACACTAATTTATGTGAATTGTCTTTGTAATAACTGTTAGCGAAGTGAAAAGGATGGAAAATATGAAATCAATTGAGACGAACTTTTTCATTAATAAAGGAACTGAAGAAGAAAGACCGGCGTGTCCTCTCTAATTAGAAGTCGCAAGTCGAATTTTCAATGCGTCTACCCGTCGCTTACTAATGGCGGACTGAAATAAAAGTTTATATTTACTGTGCGTGGGTCCTATTTTATCCAAATGAATATTTATATATTCACCTCAAAGCCAACACTGGCTGAAGTTTTAAGAGTTTACCTTCTGTAAATTAAATTTCTTTGACATTTCTTAATATTCCGAAAGTTGAATGCGTTTATTCTTTTCTGTCGAGTTTTGTGATGACGTAATTTTGAAGTTATCTGTAAAAGTTTTCTATTCCAACAGGCTATCTCGAAACGTGAGTACCTTTACTTAAACCTGCTTGAAATATTTATTATTTGAAGTTCGTGATGTAATTTATTATTCTATTATTACAACGACAAAGGAAACAAGAAATTCAAAATAATATTCTGTTTCGTCTTGAAAATTGTCAGCACGTGATAAACAACCTATCAGGTCGCAGGGAAATCATTTGGTAAGTGCCTAATAAGAAGGAGGATTAGCAGGCATCAAGGGCCGTCCGCAACAAACTTCCAATAAGTCGCCGTCATCCGGTACATCGAGACTCGCTTTACAAGAGTAATGATGCTTAATTTTAATGACGCGTCGCCGACCAAAGTCACCCGCGACGACGCCCCCACTGAGCGCCGGCCCCCGCACGTGACTCGAATAACCAACTACCTCCCATATTAGAAGATCCTGCCTCGAACGAAAGTCTGACGATAAATTTAGTTATTACTTGTGAAAATAGACGGAAGGAGATCACTAACTTGTCCCCGTGAGAAGAAGATAATGGATCATTCTGAGGGATGTTTTAGTCGCTCTACGAAAAAGGTCTCGTTAAAAGCCCCTTTATGTGAAGAGTTTTCGGTTTGTGTGGAATATGTTCCCTTAGTAATTTTTCGTTTAGGAAGTATCGTTAGGACAAAGACACAAAAAGTTTAAAAGTTCCATTTATATAATCTTACAGCCAATAAAGTTAGCCTACTCGTTAGGTTTACTGTCCATTTAAACTTATGGCTATAAAATATTACACTTATTACTTTTGTAATAGATATGTTGGTAATAAAATATATATATAAATCTCCTGACACTTCACGATCTAATAAATAGGTTTATTTTAAATATTCATATTAATTTATGGTCTGGCTGGCTAAAATAGCATATATTTTCTGGAATTATTGATTTTATTTGACCAGGATAAAATATTTGTTTGTGGACAGAATGGTGTATAAAATTAAAGTCAGCCGGGGGCTATGGCGTGTCCGACGAGTCATCTAGCCCACGGCCGTGTACATGAATATTATTTACAAATGAACTGCATTCATCATCAAAATGTTTGTTGACGTAGCTGAATTAATAAACATTTTTTAAAAATTGCCTCAAAGGCATTTTTAAATATTTGAAACATTCGATAAACGTTATTGATCTACGCAATAAACATGTAACAGTTCTGTGGATTTTTTTCATATGAACTATCTACATCTTTCATATCAATTCACAATTTGAATTGCATCTTAGTTTTCAAGAAAAAAATCTTTTTATAATCAGAATGCTAAATAAGATTAAATATTATTAATTATTACTTCTCTCATGACTAATTCATACAATAAAAATACCTCAGGTTCATTAGAATTTAATAAAAATGTAAATGACTTTGTCGCAAAAAAATACATAATATTTCGATAAGAAGTGAAATTCATGTATCGAACGACAAGGATAGTAATGAATATTGGATTATTCTGATAGCATAAAACGAAAAATATCCAAATCAAATTGATTCTAAGAGAAGAAAAGAATATCTACAATCAATAAAAATAATATTTGTGTTACTTATTTTATTTTTTTATTATAAATAAATCTTGTATAAATTTGTATTATTTAAGTGTGTCCTTTTTCTATTTGAAATAGCGATTGCAAAGTAGTATCGGGTAAGATACGACGAAAGATTTAAAACGTTTATGTGAATAGAACTCTGTTGGATGCTTATTTATAAAAAAAGTTTAAATATATTTCAAAATAGATCGCTGGTATGTAAAACAAAATAAATAAAATTACTCTAGGACGAGCAAAAGATGCGGCAATAAACGAACAGCATGGCTTCAGGTAACAATATTTCCCACGCCAACAAATTGAATAAACACATTAGCGTTCGCCTTAAACGATGGAAAGACAAAACCAATAACGCTGGGCTCAATAAATGTATTCAATTTCTAACTAACATGCGTTTGTATTTACTGTTTAGGTTTTGATAGTAAATTCTACTGATATTGTAAGTAATAACATACACTAGTGACTAGTTTAATGATATATAGTTAGGAAATTACGTTTACTATTTGTAATACTATTAAACGTACTAAAGTTTATTCGCTTTATTCCTTTTCTTATTTATTACGATACTCGGCAAATATAATAGTAGTAACAAAGTAATAATTCCGTATTATATTTTGTCATAAAATATTCTATTTTCTTTACAACTTCTTGATATAGTGTTATAGAAATGGAAGCAAAAGAGAGATTTAAACAATTTTAGAGAAGTTAAGTAAAGTACGTAATAAGCAATACTAACTGAGATAGGGTGTTGAATTTTTCATATTAGTAAACACACCAGCTCCAGTGTGTATGTACATACATATGTCGGTACGTGAATTCCTCCTAGGGTCACGTATGGCTCCCTCTAATACAATTTGTTCTGAGACGCGTTCCTCCGCGGAATGCAAAGCGAACACCACTTCATGCCATAAGACGATTATAGGCAATTTGTTGTTTGAACGTGGGACATACAAAAAGTATTTATTTACGACAATTCTGTATTTAAGACAAAAATTCTGAAATGCTATTATTTATGTGATTTCTAAAACAAAATATATCAAACTTTATATTACGTCTTTTATAGAAGTTCATACACTTTAGAAAATCGTTTCCGAAGAAAAGATTTTGTCTATATTTTAAATACATATTACAAACTTTTATTAGGATATATTATACGTTGAAATTTTAGAAAAGGAGTCACAAAAGCATACGTTAACTTCGAGGCTCCAGTCATTAATTATATTTACAAACTTTTAGATCAGATTTATTTACAAACATAACTTTAAAATGAAAAAGAAAGTTTTAATGTAGGTATAAGATATCATTTTTATAAAATATATATAACTTTGTTTGAAATAATTGTCACAAAATAAACATTTAATGAAGTGACCATCTGACGATATTTATACCGGTGTTATACTCGAAATATTAAGTCGTGGCGGAGTTTATCAGCAAAGCAAACCCATGAATAATAGCCGTGAATATAGTAAACTCAAACACGATACGTTCAGTCCAGAGATTATCGGAATTTATGTGGCATGTATGTGACGCACCTACCGCTTATTTCAAATAGGGGCCGTCAGCTTCAAGAAAAATATTGTGGTCGGAGAGCTTAAACATTGATGGATTTATGAACGCTCTTAAAATTATGACAAGCCTGAGCCACCGGCAACTTTATTGAATCTTATCCTGCGGCTGAATTTATTGGGGACTGTATCAAGTTTGGGGGAAAATGATTTTGTTCTCGTAATAGGTACACCTTGTTTTCGGAATGTAGCTTGTTATTTTTAATACGCAGATATATTTGGATTTTGTTTTAATTAAGATGTTTCCTGAAATTCAGTTTTCTACGAAACAAATTACTGTAATATAAATTAGATTTTATTTTTTAAGAAAGGACGACAATATTTATAACGTGTTTTGCTAATAGGGTTGTAATATTTTTTATGATCTTTCTGCAATTAATCTAAACTTTTTAATATACTATTTCTAACCATAATATGTAAGTGTTTGATTTTTTTTTGGTTACGTTACGTTGTAAAGTAAGATTTAAAATTTGAATATGATCACTTTTAGATGAAAGCTTACACAAATCTAATTGGTCGAAAATAAATTATATTTATTGCTGGGCTAATGCGATAACATTCCCTATTCACATAATATTAAATTGACAGCCACCGAGTACATAATCAAAAACGACTTTTTTTACTGAACTCAGCAATTCGTAGCATGGAACTTAAAAAGTTTATAAGAAAATATTTTCTGTAAGAGTACATTCAAAGTAAATCATTTGAAGAAGAATATAAGTTGCGAGTAACAGACAGATGGCGCAAGTTGAGGTGCAAATAAAGTTTGAGTGGAAAAACTTATTCCTTCTCCGCAAATCCTGAGAGTGCGCCCGGCCCGAGTCTATACCCCCGGGATACCTTTAACAATTTGTAAGTTATTTATTGCTACCAAGAAATATCATTAACCCTTTCGAAATTTACCTCCTTTATGAAACAGGTACGAATGCATTCAATAAAAGAATAAGGCAATACTCATTAAATTTATACCAATACTCAAATGATTTTTGGTTGAAAATTTTAATATTTTTTCTAATATTTTCTAAAAATCAAAGGTCGATACCAATCAAGTAATAAACACTTTGTTTCAACTGAAAAATATGAGTGATAATCAGCTTACATTCTGGGCTAGTGAAAAAGCAATTTATAAGTTTATAACTATTAATGTAAATATAAAATCTATGTTGATTAACATAAAATAAATACGGTGTGAGAGTTTCCAAATAATTTGTTACAAATCTCAATAATTTCTTAGTCATCGCCAAGTTCGCTCGTTTTCAGCAAACTTTATCGGACTTTAAAGGGTAAAGTAAACTATTAGTTATGAAAACTAAGTTGACATGCAAATCTGTGACTATTCCACAACTCGGATGTCCCACCTATCAACTCTAACCAGTTCAACAACTACGGATACCAGATGTTTTTGTTCTTCATTAAAAATTCATGGCTCTTGCTTGCATACAAATTGTTTGGCGATCGCCGAACTTAGAAAACAATGTGAACGTATATTTTAAATAATATACTAGAAATGCTTTACTAAGCATTTATAGTATATGTATATGTTACTACATGTAGCATTTATTTTTATAACAACAATAAATTTAAATGCACGTCAGAATTTTCACACGTCTGTTGTATGACGTCTGTAATTGTCTCGCTCGAAAAATCGCTGAACAGAATTTTAAGACATGCATTTTATGTTTAAAAGACATACCACCCGCGCGCGTGAGTTATGCTGTTCGAAGTAGCTTGTAGTATTCTAAGTCTAAAATAAAAAGCGTAACTGCCAGGTAACGTTAAAATGGGAATAAAATGTTGACTGTTTGCTGCATGCTGTGCTGTTTAATTGACAATGTCCCGGATACGTTATCTAACGGTTTAACTTTTCCGACGACGGGAATCCCTTTTTTAAAAACCATTCGGTATATTTTCATCTATCCCAATTCTCTTTTAGGACATGATAAACAACTGTATATTTTATATATCTTAACAATGTTTGCCTGTTGTATAATAAAACAAATAAAATTAATTGTATAAAATTATAATTTATTCCATAGAATATCTGGCAAAGGTAAATAAAATAATAATCAAAAAGAAAAGTTTCAGTCCTCCTTGAATAATGATCAAAGACGTCATAGTTGTTTAAAATTAAAGTTCTGAGATAACGTTGATTGATCTTACATTAACCAAGGCGAATGCGTTCATTACTGATGAAATAAGTGCCGAGTAATAACTTAGTTACAAAGGTGAAAGGCTGTTGAGAAAACAGATTTCAAGGAGACCACGAAAATCTAATTAGGTAAAATTTCTTAAACTTTTGAACGGTACTTGTTAAGAAGTGAATTCCTAAGTTTTAAATTTAAACGAATAAGACGTAACTCGTTTATGTCGCTGTCCAACGGAGGAAAGGATTTCTGCAGTATTTATTTACTGTTGAATTTTAATGCAGTTTTTGTCTCTAAATTATCAAGTGAATATTTTTATTAGTGCTGGAGCCAGTCGATTGTTATTACTTTATTAAAATAATCCAAAATAATAATATGGTAATAAGTAATCCTGTACTACAATAATATACTATTGTTAAAGGTACGTACATCACTTGTAAATAACTAATTCAAATCATTCCATTAGACGCAATCATTCATTTGTTGTATAACCATTAATATCAGTTAATAACCATAAAGGATAATAATAACAATAATTAGACGAAGGCATGTTATTGGCTCGCCATTGACGGGTTGCATATAGCAATTACATTATAATCAGCTTATAAGCAGATAGTTATATTAGAGAAATGTGGAAGACAAAGCGTATCTGTATAGATTATGCTAATAGAATTACCTTTAGAGGATTATAGAGCGACTGCTTTACCTGCAAATAATAAGAAATTATTATATTAAATAAGAAGTTTTTCTTTATTTTGTATGTACCTATTTCATGTGGTGTGAACATCCTTAAAAATTTCAAAATGAAAGTCTGTTTAATCATAAATATATAGATAATATAAGATAGAAAAAAAAATCTAAGCAAAACTTTTTGTAAATAATCATAAAATCTTTAATTTTAAAATCTTCGTTGAATGAAACATTTTCCTAATATATAAATTAGACAAGATAGAATAACAATTCAAAATGAAAACCGATGTTTCCACTATATCTGTATATGTAATTTAAAATAATATCATAATAAAGGCCATTGGAGACTAACAGATGAATCTCAGCGCGAGATGACAGATAGCTGTATCCAGCTTTCAAAAACAAAGAGCGTTGACTGTTGGCTTATTACAAGTAACATTTCCCAAACAAAAATCGGCTTGATTCTGGTGACGTTCCATTATTTTAAAAGATAAATGTTGATGTAGTACTCCGGTTTATGGAAATGGATTGTCATTTTCTGCTCTTCAGCTTGGAATGTGCATCCAGACGGTTATAGAATATAGGTGGTAATAACTACCTTAATGCACGGGCAATTTCAAACGCATATACAGACTAAATGTTAAGCTTAATGAATATAAAGCATACGTTATAAGGCATTTGAAAATGTTATTTAAGAAAAGTATCGTAAATTAGTTTCTATATTAACGTTAAAAACAACAGAATCTTTTCGATTATAACTTGAACTTTATCAGAGATTTCCGTAACGCTTCAAACAATATCTGTATAAACTTGGTATTAAGAAAATGGAAAACAAACAAAGCGAACTTTAAAAACTTTGCTACATAAATAAAACAGGATCCAAACTATGGGCGTTATCGAAAAATCGGAATTTATAATGGTTTATTCTTATAGAAAACTAAAACCATAAAACTAGACGGGAAAATAGAATGATAAAAGTATGTAAGCTAGGACAATAAAACTATTGGTAAAGTGCAAAAGTTTCGCAAGTGGGCAAAAGTGGGCAAAGTCATAGGCCGATGCCCGAGACGCGATAATGGCGTGTCAGTCATCCGCCCCAGGATGCTACAGATTTACATCCACGTGATTTATGACTTCTTCATAGAGAGGGGAAACTGTATACAATACAAGATACAAGGGTGCACTATATGTAAACGTAAGATTTAACAGAGGTTTTATTTTATTAAAATTGTAAATATTTGTATTCACGGACACCTAAATGTGATTGAATGTAAAATAGGGCTGAGTAAATAAGAATCTGATCTGATACAAATAGTTTTATTAGTGTCTTTAAAAAACAAGAAAAATATATAATTTTATCTTGTCTATAAACATGCATTCCTTGAAAAATAGTGATTATTTTGTAGTTATTATTATAAACTAATTAAAAGCAATAAAAATATTTAAATTACTATACATATGCTTATGAAGTTAAAAAATAATCTCATTAAATTGTTCCTTCTGTTGATATTCGAAGATAATACATATCAGACTTGTTTGTTAGTGGCGTCTTATAGCACAAATAAGTGGATTGATTTTCATCGTCTATTTAGTTTTAAGGGGAGTATCTGGCAAAATTATGTATCTTAACTAAACTAAAATTATATTTCTAAGGAGGATTTTTGTTCAATAATATCATATTATATTATATATTAAATTCCATATTATGAATTTTATTTTGTATAGGTACATACAATGTTTTTTTGTAAGTGCACTGAAAGATAATTCCCTTGCCTTTTAGATTTATAATCATGACATCTTTAAACAGAAAAATATATTTATATTGTTATTCTACAGTGGACTATTCAAATAATGTAAAACAAAGAATAACATCTACCAACAACAAATTAAAATATCACTGCCCGATTCCTGTATAATTTAAAATTAGGATTTGGGCTAAAACGTAAAAAGGTCATCCTTTTATCTCACAATTTGCAATTTGAATACCCAGACAAATTAATCCAGCAAAAATTAAGCAAAAGAATACAAAGCCACAACGCGCTAACAACGCTCTGCTCCAAAATATGCGACTGAGGATAACATTACCGCCGTTATGTATACACAACTACGTTCAGAGGGGTATTGTTAACTCAACTTTGTAATATTTTTACGTTTGTTATTGCGCGTTGTACATATTCGGTCTCAACTTTTAATATGCAGCGCTGTAGATTATTATTAAATTTACACTTCTATCCCAGCTAGTTTTCGGGCAATATGAAACTCTGACCCCGGATCGAGAACATTATCGCAAGTGTCGTTGGAGCCGAGTGTGGAACCTCTTTAATATTCAAAGAGCGTAACTCAATTTCGAAGGTGGTGTTTGTTATCCCCTAACAATGAAAATCACGCAATGTTATCTAACAAAAACAAAAAATCTTCAGTAACTAATTTTCGTTTCTAGTCTCTAGTGAATAAACGTGGACGTGTGGAAAATATCCGAGGCTTCAGCGTCTTCGGGGCTTGTAGGGACATAATAACCTGTCTTGTTTTCTGTTAAGTTCGTCAACTAACCCTGTTCCTTCTCATTTTCGTAAGGAGTGAGAAAGATGGCATTACATTGTTTGTCACTAACGCATCATTTGTACTGTTTGCGAGGCCGTTATTGAGCTTGTTTTTGGCAAACTGACTGGCGTATTGCTACGCCCTCTGCCTTAGCAAAATGAAAGAGCATTTCGGTACAGCCTGCAGAATTGGTTGCCTTCATTACAATTAAGGGGATTCTGTTTGCGCGCCTGGTAAAACACTGGTATTACGACTAATTAACTGAGTATTGTGATAGCTTTGATAGGCAAGAAAATAAATAAATTTTACATCCTTATTATTATTATGTATATGTATTAAATCATAGTGCTTTCTAGAAAAATACTTCACCAAAATGAAGTGTAACTTAAAGGTGTGGGCCAATTATAATTTGTTTACATCAAATACCAATTTCACCGAATACATATAGTTATTCATTTAAGATTATTCGATAATATGATACTTAATTAAATGATATAAGTGAAGTTAAATTTATTATCAAATTGAATTTGCGATGGTAATGCTACCCTCGCGTTCACCAACCAAATGTATATTAATGGGCCTCCCGAACCACAGTAATATTGTTTTCTTTTTATATCCCACGACCTCAAAAGCTTTTAGCTGTGTCAACTATTACATCGGCTTTTTATGGTTTAAGTAATATCATTACTGGAATGCTGCGAAGATCCCCGGATAAAGAATCAGCTCCTCGCCGTGTTTATTGGTTTCGTTTGATTGATATTTATTTGCTTGTCGGGTAAGCAACTCTAATAGGGCGTAAAACAGCGATCTCATTAAATACTCTGAAAGAACTCCACTACAAGTAGAAATTTTATGACTACAAGTTGTAAAATATTTTAATATATGAGTCGTTATAAAATAATGTTAAAGTTTTATTATTATTGTAACGAACCCCTTTTTGTTTTATGGAAGATTTCTGGTAATAGGTTCCGGGATTATAACTATATGAAACAGCAATTTCAAAATAATTTCTTAACAAAACAACTTATACTCGTAAAACCAAAGGTAAGGCTTCATATAAGTTTTATGAACTCTCGTCTAGAGTTGGTCTCTCAGAAACTCTTCTATGAAGACAGTATAATGGATGACACTCTTAACCAACTTTGTACCGACTTGATAGTTTGATTTGATAGGATTCACTACGACCAAGTTTCTATGTAAGTAAAAATATTATTGGAAACATTTAAAATATATTTTTCTTCCCGATAGATTTAATTTTCAAACCGAGCAATATTTATAAAGTAAGTATGAATCAAAAGTTCTTAAAGGTAAAAATAGAAATTGGGTATTACCATAAGTTTTATGAAGGTTACAACAATAAAAAAGGCTTTTAAATTTTTTTATTAAATAATACAAAATTATATATTTAATATGTTATTTTTTTTAATAGGGACAATGTAATTTTTCCGTAAAAAAACAAAGGATATGAATATTTTTGCTTGAAAATTTTACGGTTGATAAACGAAACGAAATATTATAGTTTTAATAAAGTAGAATATTTCAATTTCTTCAACATTTGGCGGCATGCCAACTCTTGACGATGTCGACTTCTTAGGAATTGTCGATTTTCCGGAACAAGCGGATAAATAGGAACATTATTGAAATGAAAATCTCAATGTACAACATGTATTGGGAAACGTAGAAGCATTCAAATTATTAATATACAAGCATTCAGGGATAAAAAATTATAATATATTTTCTTCTATACATTGCTCTCCAACGTGTTTTTTATTCGATCAACTCGTACCTATATTTTCGAAATAGTCTTTCTATAAAAGTTCATTGCGAGAGAATTCTTTTTAATATTCATAAAGAATAGAGTGTAAATTTTAAGCTATAAGAAGGATTAAAATAACAAACAGCGTTATAGCACGTAGGCGCCCATTCATGTTGTCCGTTGACGTAAGAATTTTATTACCAGACTAAAGCCTCCCCCCCTCGCCCCTCTCCCGTCATAACGGACTCGCGTCCCTTTCAAGAGGATTAACTTGTAATCCCACAGGAGGACCAATATCATTCATTAGAATGCTATCCTCCAGCTTGATTATTCCCGACATAATGTTGTTGTCGACCTACGCATACCTAAACCGTTTATTGAAAATTTAACAGATTAAGTGATGTGCGTTTAAAACAGTTCCGTGTAATTAATAATTTATCAACACTCAACTGTGCTTTATCTAGCAAAATTTATTTTCTAATGTTAGCGAACGGTGTAATATACCTAACAAAATTGTAAAACCAGTCTTCCGAGGCTTGTACTAATGTAAGAACAATGTGGTAGGGCGAGCCGCGATGAGCCGTGGTATTAAATCTAGCTTATCGTTTGGCGTTTCCGCTCCGCTTGATAATCAACGGGGACTATATTAAAGCTATCAGTCACGTGACGCATGACAAGCCCCGTGACGTCAGAGCACACTCACAAATCAAACGTAAATTGTCCGCCATGGCGATCAAACAATTAGAAATTCATATTACTTGTGCAACCGTCCTTTGCGGATATGTGCTCTCTGCTTTTGGAATATCGAGCTAATTTACCTGATTACATTCCCATTATTACTAATGCGTGGAATGATGCATCTTGTTATGATGAATTTATGACATTTGTTAGCAAGAAATAAATAGTCACGACATTTTTTAAGATTGTATAATCGTTAATTAAACTATTGTAACATAATGACGATAAAATATAAACTTTTAGTGTAGTAATTTGAAACTGAGTCTAGACATTGCTATTAAAAATTTTTAACGAGCATTTTTCGTAAGCACCTTAATCCAAATCGAATGGGGAAGTTAAGCGGCCACCATAAAATATGATTAGTGGTTGAGCGGGGGAGTCATCGGTCGGCGCCGACGACGCCTCGCAAATATTGCGAGCCTATACAAACACGAACGTCACAGAAAAAAGAGTATCGGCCAACAAATATCACTTAGCAAACCTACGAATGACATTATGACACACAACTCATTCACAAGTTTATTTACTTTTAGATATAAATAAGATATAGCCAGATAAATGAGTAATTTAACCTACAAGCTGGGTAACTGCAAACAAGTAGTAATAAAACGAGATTTATTAGCTGTTTGCTTTAAATAAAATATATATTTTAATCAACATATCTTTATAATAAGATATTAATATTCCAAATTAATAAAGGAATTTTCCTCAGCATTTAACATATAAGCTGTCATTGTAACTTTATTGAGGGAATATCGGCGATAAACAAAGAAGAAATTGTCTCAAACAAAAGCCATTTTTGTAAGTATCGCTTGGCCTTTAATTAATTGGATCCTCTGACCACGCCGCTGTCGGGATGAAAATATTTACGTTCTCCACAAAATATATTGGGATATTTTCAGGTGAACGGGCTCGCTATTATCTATGTTGCTTGTGTATTTGGGATATGATGCGAAAACAATCGCTTCAGAGCGTGATAAACATATGCCGCGGTTTGTAATCCCCGTGAACTGGCTGCTCAAAGCGGAATAATTACTCTAGCTTACACTAAGATGCACACATCTCTGTGATCTGATTGTAAATACATATATACAAACATGATAATTGTTATCATAAATGAAATATTACAAATTATTCATATATCTCTATAATTTATTCAATGAAGCAAATTATAAATGATTGTGTTAACAAAATGAAACTGAAATGATTTATCACTATTAATACCATAGAAAACGAAGCTCATTTTTTCCGTATCATAAATGTATGAATAATGTCATCCATAAGGGACAAATAAAAATCATTCTCTATTAGAATAATGAGCGCTATTATTCGTGATGAGTGAACGAAGATCGACAGAACACAAATCAGAAGAGAGCAAAGGCCGAGTCGTGCTATACTAATTAATCTCCGTTTTAATTAGTGAAGCTTCTGTAACGAAATTAGACAAAGATCTTTAAAATGAACGAATCTTTTTGCCATTTATGATCATTCTGTATGGCAGAAAGATATGCCTTATTTTCATTAATGAAGGTCTACACAATTACAGAACATAAGTTGAATAGATTTTTTCTTGCCTCACAAGTACAATATCTTTTGAAGTATTTATATTTTATTCCGATTATGTATTATAGATTTACATAAAAATCCATTATTTACTAATGAAGTCGCGTAACAAAGAGAATTAATTATAAGGACTCATTATTCCTTTTTTACCAAGACAAGGACCATAAAATAAAAATTACTTATGCAAAATTAAATTGTAAATACAACTGAAGTTTTTTAACCAATTACACTTCATATGTTTATTCAACTTATATTGTAAATTACACTACTTCTGGTTTTTACATTTCAGTTTTAAAGGACGACTTGACACTAATGAGACAGTTTTAATGTGCGTGGAAACCTTTATACGTAAAATTGCCGTTACGTAATTTCAACCATAAAATTTTACTATGTTTATTTCGGTGTTGATAAACGATTATCGTCAGTGAAACTGTCTGCGGTCACAATTTAACAGATTATAAATATGATGTAAAATATAAACATACGTCAATGGCTCTTACGTGTAAAATGATTTGTTTTAAATATGTTTATATGAACAAAATAAATTAAATAAAAAACAGAGAACACAAAAGATTTTATATTTTATTATTTTCTATTTGACACATTGTTCTACAATGAAAAAATAATGACACAAATAATAAAATGCAATCGTTTCGTATTCCATTTATGTTGTCACTGTTATTTATTAAAATAAATATGTGAAGTTGTATCACCTATATTTGTATTTACATTTTATTTCATACATTGCCATTTTTTTATTTCTTTTATGGTATTATGAGACTAAAGCAAAAATGTCTGCAAAAGCCTGAAGCAAATGAAGGTCACTATTTTTTTCTTTAAAATCGATCTTTAATTATTTTTAATTTGTATCAAATTGTTGATTTTATTGAATTTAGGTGTTTAAAAAACCTCTGTACATGATTATAATATTTTAGTGATTTGGATCAATACGATTATTTGATTACAATACATTATAAGAATAATATTACTTCCATACAATGCTAAAATATATTCCTGAGGAAATATATGTTTATCTAGGCTTTACCATAGACCTGTAGAAAGAAGTGAAAACAAATAGAACATATACTTTAAAACAAAGACAGAAAAAGTAAACAGATGGTAATATAAAAAAGGTCAATAAAATTTATTACCATAAATAAAATGAAACAGATAAAAAAGAAAACAAATATAGCAGAGTTTAAGTCGAAAAGGTATATTTAATCACAAAAATCCTAAAATCTGTTTCATATTTTGCTTCAGGTATTTATATAAAATATTAAATTGTTACACTTATAAAGTTGACAAAAAGAAATAATAATTTTTGATACAGTAATGAAAAGTGTTTTTTTATAAAGTTATTTTCTTTTTCAGTGATTTATATTTTAAAGACATCTTCTTTATATCCACATATATATAATGTATGTCGTAAATCTTCATGGCACTTGTAATATATTAAGAAATAATTTAATTCAAAAGCATTTTTAAAACCGCTAATTAAAAGTTTTCCATTTTCAATTTCCATGAAAAGAAAGAATGAAAAACTGTCAAGTCTAATAAACTTTGAATTTTTACATTGAATAAAAAATTAATTTTATATCGACTATTGAACACAATAATTGTTTAAATCTCTGCTTAGCTTACCAGTTAACACTAATTTGGGTATAAAACTATATAAATAACTCTAAAATAGTTACGAGCTATTTTATATGAATATTGAAAAGATAACATTACTATGCAAACACAAACATATTTTTTTTAAGTTGACATTATGATTTTTATGTGAAATAAATATTAGCTTTAAAAAAGTTCCGAATGTATGCAGAACAGAACGTCAGAAAGAAAATGAATATTTTATTTTATGTCGTATAAAAATGCTCTAATTTTAATATTTTAAAAGCGACTTTGAATTCGTTGAGTCCAATAATAATTATTATGTAGGAATAAAAATTGAAAATACGGAAAGGTTTCATTTTGCGTGAATATGAACTCGCCTGAGCATTTGTTATCTAACTGATAATATTATACAATAATTAAATAAACATAGTTGAATAGATAATAACAAACTATTCTTTAGTTTTTTTATGTGAATACTCTAAATATCAATGCAATTCTTATAAAAAGGTTCTCAAATTCAATATGTTTAAACTTGTAATAAAAATATTCACTTTTATAATTTCAACATCGTTTCAATGTATGCATTTTTTATTTACAAGTGAATTCCTAAAACAGTAAATGTTATCTAACTGAATGAATTATAGTTGCTTAACCTTCACAAAGTGAACTTAGCTCACAGATAAATGATGACAGATGCGAAAACAATGAGTCTTACGTGCTACCCGAACCAAAACTATGTATATTACGAGTACGGCGCGCTCAGAAGTTTTACCTTTATAATTTTGATAATGTAATCGAAATGTAGGCGAGATATTATATTAAAACAAATGTTTTTCAAGAAATCACTAAGTTTAGTTCGATACTGCAAAAAACATATTATTTACCTTTTATTTGTTTAATTACGACGGTGTCGATTAAGAAACAAATAATATAATAACGCTTTTTTTTTATTAAACTATGAATATATTAAATATTGCATTATTTTCATATTTCGTTATAAATATTCTACCATTTTATTTTTACTTACTAACTTACTTTTTTATGAACTCATTTTATATGACAAAAGTTTAAAAATCTCACACAGTAATGTGAGTTGTTAGTAAAATGTTCCTTATATTTATAATCTTAACCATTTTAAGCCATTTATTAAATAAAACTTCTTTAAACTGGTTAGTTAAATTAATTATTATTTATTTGCACTTATAAGAAAATATAGAATAAGTCACGTTTGATTCGGAAAGCTACTTTGTTGAAGATTTTCTAATCAACATTCAAAGAGCGGCTGCTGCGGGCGCTGTCTCCATAAATTACGTATCAAGTATGTAGAGGCTTTATGAAAAATGTTCCCGCTAGGATATTTTTCGTTGGATACTTGCGGAAACTTTAACGTCCCGCGGTCTGTGTACACGCTCGTGCAAACAAAATATGTACATTGAGCCTTTGATGCGCTTACCTTGTTAGGTATATATTATGTTTTCAATATTGTGAATATATTTTTAGAGTACGCGTTTAAAGCGATGCAATAGCAGTTTCAAGAATTTTATATATCAAAGAAAGGATTTCCGCCCTGTGTATGATTCATGTTTGCTCCTTAATGAAATTTTTAAATTGGATATTTTGCGAAATATTTTTTTTATTTCTTTTAAATATTTCTTTTTGAATTAATCAAGACAAATTCTTTGGTTTGAAATTATCCTTCAACCAAAACTATAAACTCAGGAATATAGGAATACGCCAGATGGATCGTCATACGACTTCAATCCGCTTTCAATTCTGAGACAAAGGGAAACTTTGATAGAATTGGATCATCAAGCTTAAGATTCGGACATGGTTGACGATGTTCGGAAATCTCTTAGGGAAATAAACTTTACCGATTACTCTATAATCAACCTTTGTACAATGTACCCTATCCCAAAACCACTATGTCTGATAGATTTTGAATTCATGTACAAGTTATGTATACTTTGTATTGGAAACACGGATTCTAATATTATATAAAATAATACAAAAGTGGAAATTAAGTTATAATTACATAACATCTTTGTTGCAATACAGGTTGGATATCAATGCCAAAAGCAATTCGCCTTGGATGCCATATTGGCCATATAGCATATTGATGTGAATCAGCATGCGTGAGTTTATTTCATCGATTTGCATCGAGGCCTAATCCTAGTCGGACGGATACAAACGACATCGTCAGGTGATATCAGTTGCAGCTGTGTCGTGCTCGCTGGAGATTCACTTACAGATTGATGGCATTGCAACTCGATATTCACTACAGATCACAAAACTGAAATTCTTCGCAACGGTAAAGAAGATTCTATTTCGTATGTGAATGTTACGTATTTTTATTTCGCTCCGTTCCGTCCTATCTAGTTTACATTACAGATAATGAAGAAATATTACTAACGAAAGTCGTAGGCAATGTCAACAAAAACATTTATTAGTGATTTAGAACAGTACAGTAACATAATAACATTTCATATTATTATATGTTTCCTATAGATATTTTTCCATTTCCACAATTGGTTTGATTTTTCCGATAGCAAAGCCATAACACTCGGCTTTCTTACTTTTATTTGTATTTTTCTAATATTAACAATTTTCGTGTACTCATGATAAATATAGATAATGGATAGTAATTATTCAACGTCACTCCGAAATGGAAATACCAACAACATGTACCAAGTTTTATTAATTGGTTGGTCAGTGTATTGCATAATTCATTGAATAATAGTAAGCTAACATGAGGTCATAAAGACAAAGTGAGAGCGCAGTGGCATGGCAGGCGGCACTCATCAAGCCCTCGATATTTCACCGCGCATTACAAACGGTGCAGCGGACAACTGAAGTTAATTGGATGCAGTGGCTACAGCACAGCAGAGCTATGAAATATAAAACGGGCTGAACGCGTTTCCAGGTGAGTTTCAAAGCCATTATCCCGGATGCAGCGAACGTAACGTGTCGCGTGTCGTTATCGTGATGTAAGCTTAACAGAGTTACGGCTTTGCTGTATAGGTAGTTGTTGAAGTGACATTTGATGACCTGAGAACGTCAAGGAGTTGGCGTACTAACTAGAAAGATTCGAGCGCCTCTCCCCCATTACGTTCAACGTATGTACGAACGTTAAATCGCAACATAACATCCATTTGTAATAAGGAATATGGAGTACAATATGCTTCAAACGGACTGTGTAATAATGGCCCATCAAAATTTCCACGCTAGAGTTGTCGGGCCGATCGGAAAAATTCACTCGACTCGACTCTAAAGCGGTGTCGTAATCCGCGTGCGCCGTTGTGTGTGAAATTGAAATTAAAATTCTATTAATGTGGAAAGATTGAAATAGATCGCATGCACGTGGGAATTGTGCCGCGCATAGCTGCTATGAGGAGCTATTTCGCTCTTCTCTCCTTAATTAAAATTTTGTACTTGAAGCTCTTATTTTGCTTTAATTTACATACTCTTTAATTTTTTGTTTCAATTATTTTTCGATAGTATGATTGAATTTATGGTTTTATATTATTTTGGACATTTGGCTATAATGTTAATATTTGTGTAATATTAATTTTAATAAGGTTTATTAATTCAGCGCACGTGTACATTATCAAATACTGAACTATCTCAAGACTATGGTCATTGTCCAAACTGTCGAGTGTAAGAATGGGGTGTTCTCGCATAAGTCTCGATTTATTGTGATCGTGATAAACCGGTCTGCAGAGCATCGTTCGTCCATTAGCTGACGTGCCAGCTTGGCTTGTAAATAAAAATGCTTTTTGTCGCCGTCAATCGACTCTGAAAGAAAACAAATCGACAATTTTCCATTCACCTAACCCCGATTTATATAAGTCACAATATTGATCGCTTGCTAAAACTGCGAAAGAGCGTTATATTCTGTGTAATCATAATGAGTGGACATTTATTTTATTTTCTCATAAAAACAAGAGAGTTACACTCTATTTTCCTGTGATCAGAAATATACATCCTTAATATCGTTTAACACATTAGGGTTTTTATGTAACCTCGCTAAGAAAAATCGGCACTTAAGTGAATTAAACTATTGATTAGATTGCTTTAGCTAAATTAGTGGCGACTACTGACCCCAAACTTAACCAAAGTGAAGTAGGCTTATAACGAAATATTTAAGAAAACCTTCGAATACCCGACTTATACCCGATTATATATTGCTTTGTCAAAATGGGATTAAGCTCTGAATAGTTAATAAATTCGAGGTCACGAACATAGTTTCAAGGACAAAATAATCAGTTAAATATATTATTTGAGTAAGATAATTTTACAATGATTTGATTTCTTAGTTACAATAAAAATCTTATATTTATTTTAAACAAATAAAAACCATTTACCACAATTTTCTATTGCATTCACAACTTCTGTAAGTAATCAGACTAATGCGATATTAAATCATCATTACAAAATTCAAATTGTGAAAGCACTAGTTTTTATTTGCTATGTTATAACACTTACAGTTATAAATAGTCATTAATTGCCGACCCTACGTCGGGTCGAGGCTACTAGTAGGAATAATTAATTTAATTGTTATCTATTTTTATTACTTTATTTTTATTTTTAACATGTCTCGACAGGAATTTCATTAAAATCTTCAGAACTTTGTTCTTTACGGATTAAGTATTAGTTTTTCTATTTTCGTGGCTTTAACTTAGTGGGAAGGAAAATTAAAGTATACTTTGCTTTAAGAATTAAAGTTACATATGTGCTATTACATACTCTATAAAGTATCATTCTTATACATACACCACTTACTCGCACAAAAGAATTGTAATCTATTCTCCAAGAAAGCCATTTGCCGTGAATAAAAGATAACTCATGAATGATCTAACAAAACGTACCATAAAGGCTATCGGCTCTATATTTCACAGAAATTAGCTTATTTGCCAGATATGGAGATCAGCCAGACAGACTGGCGCCGTCCTAGTTACTTGAAATACAGAATTTAGATTATTTCTAAAAATAGCTATTATGTGTTACAATCAAAATTATTATATAGAATCGAAACAATATATAATCATCGTGATAGAGAAGATTTATATGAAATGTTAATATAGGTACGGCACAATCTGCTGGCCCAATTAGATCGTTCGTGTACGGAACTCGTTATCTTCAACGAATCAAATTAGCTGAGAAATTTTTATCGTATTCATCCTGCTGAAAAATTTTCTTCATCCAAGAAATAAATTCTTCGAATAAAAATAGATCTTCATAGACATCACGTGTCTAATCTCGTCGGAGAAGTTTATCAAGGGAGATAAGAAAGTTTTTCTTATTAAGTATCAAAGGAACTGTCGTAAATACAGAAATTAGCGGGATGATAGTCGGAGCGGTGTGTAAACATCTGAAGTTTGAAAGTGGCGTCGTGTAGCCGTCCCGTAGAGCAATCTCACCGGCCCGCGTGTAACTTGGATCCTTTATATTAGTCCTATATCAAATTTTGCTACTTTAATATTGCTGGAAAACTTTAAACCGCGCGACGTTTTTCATTTTACATCCTAGCTTAGCTTAGTATAGCTTAAAGATCAATATGAATTTTATGAGACGGTATCGTTTTAACTATTGTATTACCTCTATCATATATTTGATGACATTTAATTCAGAGCGTACTCGATTGAGTCGATTATATATTTTTAATTACTCCAATCTTTCCATGTTATGTGAAGGATAAGGAGGGTCGTATAATGTCTTATTGTTTTTATTTAAATAAAGAGAAAACATATCACTTGGGTTTTTAAAATATTATTTAAAAAACCCGGTGGTATTTAAGTTATTTATTCGTATTATTCTTTTCATACTGCAAAGAGTTTAACATTTTTACCATCATAAATAACATAAATTAGCGTTTTGCACATTAGCAAAACGTCGAATAAGCAATAAAGCTTCATATTATGTTATTTAGTGTTCCTCAGAGTACAACTTTTTAATAGCACGATAACAGACCACCCGAGAGCGCGGTTCGCGTTAAATCTCAAGCTCATAAATACGTTATGTAAACCCACCCTAATAATTAGTCGCGGTTACGGCGTGTAGTTAAGTTTTATGGGGCTCGCGAAGGCTTTAAGTGGAAGTGAGAGCTCGGAAAAATGTTCTTTAATTTGTCTGGCCGTGTTTCGAGGCGATGAAACAGAAATTGTTATACTTATTTCGAAAATCCTACATCTCTATGATATTTTTTAGGCTCAAATAGCATTGATTTTCTGTGCCTGTAGTGAACTCTCATAGAGTATAGTTTGGTTAGTTCTGGCAAACTTCGCATTCGTTGACTTTAGCTTTTTGAAATATTGGGTTCCATTTATAAATATCTTTGGCCATCTCACGTGTTCCAAACCGCACATATTGATACATATATTTCAAAGGTATTTTTGTCATTCGATATTTACTCGTCTTTTTCAATACACATACATACATACGAATATGAAGCCTTTCGTGTCTTTTTATTGTTAATTAGTGAACTTAGTAACTGAATATTTGTTGCTAAAAGTACGCCTTGTAGGTGTTGTATTGTTTCTAAGTGTCATATGAAGGAAATTATATGTATGTTTATAATGATGTCTTAGTTTACTCTACATCTGGTAACTAGTGTCGTATGAGGATTCGGGAACTTTAAAGTGGTGACGAATATGTGTCAGAATAATAATGATTTATTTTAAAAGTTACAATATGTCAACAGCTACGAATGAATCCAACGCCAGAGTACAATGACATATTATAACTTTGCCCATGATCAAGGTTACCAGACGGGGAAACAGGGGGTGAATTTTGGCATACGATGAGTCATTGATAAGGAGCGCGTGTCTGTCGCCTTGGTGGCGGCGAGGCGGTGTGGCGGTGTGACGCGGGAAGGGCGCGGGACGGCAGCGTGGACACAGTACCTGGCAGCGTCTCCACACCGTCTCCTCACAGCGCACGCAACTTAGCTCCTTAACTAGTTCACTAGTCCCTGGCGCAAGCTCGTGAAGCGCGTGCCGTTCGAGTTACAACGAGTACGGCGACGAAGCGAGATACGGAGTCATGCGGTCAGCCAAAAGGACACAAACCTACTGGCGAGCTGGGTGTTGGATCGCGGGCGGGGCGGCGTGCGGGGGCGCCCCATTGGCCCGCCGGGGCACGCCTCCGACGACGACGGTGCTCCGACGACGCTGATGCCGTCGCTATCCCTCCGCATCACAACGCAACACTACCACCTCTTAACAACTTTCTCAACATTGTCTAACAACATAACAAACATTCCATTACATAAATCATTAAAGTATTACAGATTCAATGACTTCCCAGCTCATGATTAGCAATCATTCATTTCTTACTTTATAATGATGTGGTCAAATAATGAACATTAATTAAGAAATATAAAAGAAAATAGTTATAATGGTTACGTCAAAGTACATATTCGGGAACATGGAGCGAACCTATACGAATTTCAATTAAGAAAATCCTAAAAAGAAAAAATAAGAGAGCAATTTCTACATTTTGTATAGCAACGTCATCGAACAAAGCTCTATTAACGTCGGAAATAAGGCTACGGCGCGGGAATTCGAACGAGTGCACGAGCGCACTGGGTTTAAGCAATTCGCTCACGTGCAGATACAGAGTAACTTTAGCTTAGCTCAGACCTGCATCAGCACGGCCCAACAAGTTCATCCTAATAATAATTATAATCGAATTATGTAACAAAGTTATGACTGTGTATTAAACTTTACATAACAATATTCTTTCTGATCTATATTAAGTACTATCTTAAATATCTACTCCTAATATTATTTTTATAAATTCATAAACTAAATCTAGTTTAGATTGTTAGATAAGAGATATTTGCCCATCCCTATATAATTTTTTTTGTATGCTTAAAATGAAGTTTTGGGCGACTAATGAGATGATGTTTTATGAAAATACTTTTAACTTTCAACTTTAGTACTATATGTTAAAATAATCAACACTATCTCACCATAGTTTCACGTTCAACGAACAAGAGGTTTATCAGCTATCACGTACCTAGTAATGTCTGACGTCATCATTAAAGCAACTCATTAACACAAACACCGAACACGGATAATAAAAAGACATCGTTGTTTTAATTAATTCAATATATTATATTGCCCTCAGTGATTATCTTAAACTTATAAACTTGATTAGTTGAAACCAGGCTGTATTATAGATTTGATTTAAGATAAATTGTTCATTCCGTTATTCTTTTGTTCACTAACGATTTATATGGATTTTAAAACTGTAAATTATTGTATTTCCAAATCAATGGATAATAATTTCTATGTATTCGATTATCAAATAATCGTTGTTTAATAACGTTGTAAATCTTTAAGAAATCGTATACTTTCAAAAGATAGTAAGATACAAGTAACTGTTGTTTGGTCTGTATACGTATACATATACATATCATTTCTATTTTATAAACAATATTTGTAAAATTAAAGAATCAATTATTTACAATGTTATAATTATAGGTTATTACACTATGATGTACATACATTTATGTAATATACATTGAAAAATGTTAGTATGTTTCTGTTCATTGGAAATTAATAATTATAATTAATGAGAGTTCATTTCACTGACTGAGTAATCTTCGGTTCAATTGACACTTAATTTGAACACGTTGCTTAATATAATGTTAAAAGAATGAGAACTGTAAAATATTTATCAAATTGTCAGACAAATTCGTTTTTCAAAATTACCAACAAGTGGACATAAAAACTGTTGTACATTGTGTAAATGTATGTACTTAGGTAAAGTACTTTCTTGCTTAAAAAAAAACCTTTTTGAGAATGACAAAAGTGCGACCATAGTTCAAAGAGTTTTACACAGCACTGTCTGGCTCTATGATATATTGTATTTACTGTTAAGTGGCATGCAAAATGTATTTATACTTTGTACTTCCTTACGTCGTTATGGCAAGACTCCAAGTAAAACAATCTTCCGCTGCTGGCGATAACAACACCAGCCACGATTTTATTATGTGACACTGTCATTATAATAATTTTAAACATTGGTTTTTAATGTTATACCGATTATTTTCAATATTTTTATATTTTAAAGTTGGAAACATGATGTACCTAATAAGATTTAATTTATCATAATAATAAAATTAAAAAGCTTTTCTTGTTTCAATATTTCTAAGTACATAGTAATACTCTCGATTTCAAATACTTTTTATAATATATTTTTAATTGAAATAAAAACAAAGGAATTAATTCAGTGTTATAAGTAAATATTCATTTTTATTTTTTAAATAATATGTTTAACCACTGTTGTTTTATAACTAAGGTTGCTTTCACTGAAACATATGTACGAATGAAGGATTACAAGTGTGCATAAATACTTTTATTGCAAAAATACATACTTTACTGAACAGCCAAAACAAACAAATACGTACAATACCAAATAGAGATATAATCTGCTATGTAGATGTATGGATGTGTAATCTACTAATCGTACTCAAATCATTGAGTTTCGAACCGTGTTTATGAAATGTCATAACAATCATAATAATATAACAGCTATCAAACCCAAAAGGAAAATAAGTGTACTAACATCAATAAGTTTACTCTCCAGCACCATCAACATCCAAGATTCATATGATATAAATTGGCTCTCAGTCGATATTCGGACGGGTCAATGAGGCGTGACTTTGACGAGGGTGGTCTTGTCTGCCAACAATGAACAATATGCAAGGAACCGTTTCTAAATATGTTTAACAAAACTCGTTTCAGGTGATCTTTTGAGCATCGCGTTCAAAATATTGATTTAACTTGTTGTTTTTACAACGTAGACCTGCTGAACTCTCAACGAAAACAACAATTCCTTATCATGTTGAATGGAGTTTCCCGTTTGAAAATAGAAATGATGTATATGAAGGTGTGTTATTCACAAGAGATGAAATAATCAGATTGATAATAATTTATTGGTTTTCAAACATCTTCATTATAGGATTAATTTAAAGTGAATGATATAGTTTTGGATCAACGAAATCAATGAAGTCGCTTCAATAAACGTCATATGCTTGAAACATTATATTCTACTGTTTTATAACTACAATGCTAGTTATCTACATATATAAACTAAGATTTATATTAAGTATATAAAATACATATATGTATATATTCCTAAATATTAAATGAAAATATATATTTCTTAATATGCACATAAGAAATTTAAAAACTTTAACTTGGAATGTAAAATATGTCAGAAATGTTTAAAAAAAAACTTGAAACCAATTATGTAAAAAAAAACAAAGTAATTCAATATCTTTTGAAACAAGCAAAACAATTTGGATATAAAAGTTTGATTTCCATAAACATACCTACAGAGAAGATGATAAGAATCTTAGGAAAATATTTAATTAAAGACATTTTATATTTTGTGCAAAATATTCAAATTTCTTACACTATACTGACTATACTATACTGTATATACAGTGCCCTCCTCTTCTCACCTTTACATCATGAGAACCATAGCAAAATTTTTATAATTTTCCCAGCAGTAAATCACTAAGGAATAAACGGGGACTTCTCAATATTATGATAAGTGTTAAAAACGAGGTGCAGCGTATATTTTCACGGTTGGGCGAGTAGCTTTCAACCCTTGTTACTGTCGGCGCGTATTATCTACTTTCATATTGAACTGGGATGCATTTGGTTCCGTTATCGTATATTGCAGAAATGAGCATTGTACACTTTTAATGATACATTCCAGTTTCGAGAATTAATCGGAAGCATATTTTTTATCATTAACACTTGATTAAATGTGAACAAACGCATGTTACAACGCATGTCACGCACTTTTAAATTAATATAATATTATTTTTTCACAGTTGTTTTATTATAAGTTATGTCGTAAGTAAATGTAAGTCTTGTTTTACATTAACCAACATTTTATAAGCAAATAACATTCGTTCATTATAAAAAAATTAAACACTATTGTCCAATAATTTATAATTTTCAAATTAGTGACCTATAATAAATATAGGTTATATTATAAGCTCCGATATCTCAGTTTATGTTAAATACGCCTAAGATATTTTCTTTTAAACTCTTCTTATACTACAAAAATTAGTGCAAAATCATTCAAGGTGAAAATTCTCATTGGAGGCGCATTAACGCTTTTATTTTCTTTAGTAACACAAAAAAAACTTATTGTTACACTTCTCTTAACGAATGAATTACATTATTCTCCACCTCTTATATTTAAAAAGAAACCATTTAAAGGTTACCTTCCATATTGGTGTCCCCGTCGGCTACGTCATTTCCTCAAGATTATATCTGAAATTCCGTATTCAAACTTTTAATAAACGTTCGCGGTTAAGCTATAACTTAGTTTTTTTAAAACATATCAAAATAAATTAATTTTTGATGTGTGATTCCAATATTATATTTTACGTAATTTATGATATTAATGAGTTAAAACATTGTAAATATTAGTTATCCTAACTCAGTAAGTTACAAGTCTATTTATTGTACCGCAATTCCCATCAACGTAATAAATTTAGTACAATCTAACTTTAAAACAAGTCCGAAAATGCAAATTGCTAGTGCAAAGTACAAACCAGGTATGTATGGTTTTCCGCTGTTGCTCTTTAGTGTTTGTTTTGTAAACACAATACCATTATAATATTATGAAAACATACGGATGAATCAACTTAAAAAACTAACGGATACTCATAGTAAAAAGAAGAGGCGAAATAGTCTAAATTAAAAAGCAATGCCTTGTCGAGGCAGAGCGAGTGGAAACAAAGCGCTGGAAATTCATCAAGCTCTTTTGAACCCCGTGCATTGTGGTACCGTATTCAGAGACCATCGGCGGAAAGAAAAATCTTCAAGTAGATCGCCACTCTTTGACGCCCGATGCAAAAAGTAATATTCTCTTACCCAGGAAAATCCCACTTCATTACTTTGTACGTCGCTCCTATATAAAAGTATTGAGGATTTTGAAACAGAGAGCTACTTGTTGAACGGGACCGCTTTTGAATAGATTTAACAAACTTAATTAAATTATTTATCCGATGAATGCCGATTTTATTCAAATTCATATTTAAACGGACATTTAATCATTGTAAGCAGCTGTTTAAATTTATGTTGGTTATTTGCGTGTTAAACTGTCAGCAGCCTTTATTTATGGCATAATATATAACGTGCGTTCTTTCTAATAAACACTATACGTATCGCTTTAAACGTATTAACGTCTCTGATACTGATTGAAATACTGACATTAAAAAAAATGGAATACATGAATACTGTGTAATATAAAGTGTTCGTATCAACTGAACTCTGTATTTCTATTTACTTATATTGTATTATTGCAGGTGTCGTCCCTCGCGACTTCTGATCAAGATTGATGTATTCGTTTCAACGTTCGAAGTATGGAGACAAGAAATCTACGACTAAGTGACAAAAAACTTTATAAATTATTCAACATAGATCACATAAATATTTAAGTTAGATAGAATATATTTAGTGCTATTTTAAAATGATACAATTCCATCAGAATAAGCAATAAGATAGAGAATAGTAATACATATGCATTACTATTGTTTACTCATTAAAATAAATCTATGTTTCATCATTTAAATATATCATTTAAGATATACATAAAAGAAAACCTTTGAAAAATCTATAGTAATTCATATTTGATAAATTCATTGGAAAATTCTTACTACGAAATTCCTACAGAATATAATTTTGTTTAAATTTATTTATTTATTTATTACCCAATTATGAATAATAACACGAAGGTAATACCATGAAAATTGGATTATATTAAAATAAATATAAGTTACATATTTCGTCTAATTATTATTTACGTGTATAGTTAATAATATTTCCATACATTGATTACAGTAATCTATCTAATGTAGTCAATGTTCAACCATATAATTTGCGGGATTGTAGTACTGTCCGGAAGTAACTCTCATATAACATCACTTATTTTGTCTCCTGCCACTCTTGGATTATGTTAATGCAGTCACAGACACATTTATCTCTGTGTAATACTTCAGCTTTCCTTGTTCAGGCACAATATTTTATTACTATTTTAACGTAACTTTTTTTAAGGTTCGAAGTTTTGTACAACTAAAAGGGAATATTCATTTTTAACTATGTCATTTATTTATTTATAGCCCATTGTTTCATTTTCAATCGTTGATCACTAGTGAGTACTTAAGTTAGAATACACGAATGAAAAATTGAACACGTCACAAACACTGGGAAAACCAATTTTATTTATTAACATGAATCGACATAGTTGTATGAGGTTCATCGACAGTAGACTTTCCAAGAATCACGCGGCCGCCTGAGTAGAAACAACTGGACAACACTTACAATGCAATTAATGTACATAAAAGATATTGTAATGATAAAGAATAAATTACATTATTAATTAAATTTAAATACCTGACTCATATTTATAACTAATACTTCTCATAAAAACGAATGACGTTAAAGATAAAAGAATTGCCATAATTAGACGAACACAAAATAGTTAAGACATAATTTCATCTAAGTTTCATATCAGTTAGAGTAGTGTAACTAATATAAGAATAGGAATACCATAGGGTTCAATAATAGATTGTTTTGAATTATTTGTAAGTTTGATTATGCTCTTGACGTAACATCGTTAACGACCCTAAAATTACATTTCTAATTTTATTTTCCAAAATGATCGAATAAAAACTCAACAAATATTAATTAAATTATAGTTTGAATTAAAAAAAAACATGTGTTTTTTTTCCGTCCATATAAATAAAGGGAACACTTTGTAAATAATCATAGCGTTAGTGTTACTCGAAACAATAGGCAATATGTTCACATTCATCCGATGTAACTGAGCTATTAAAAGCCTATATAAGCAAATAAAATTCAAATGTATGAAATAAACTCACGATCGTAAAATTCAATGCACTCACTTTGTGGCTGTCGATAAATTTAAAAGCTTTGACAAACTATTACGTTAGAACGATGACACTTAAGAGATTTTCACACGTTTTTAACGACGTGATAAAACTGTTCTATATTTATAATTAATATTCACAATTTATGAAACCGTACGATATTTATATAAGTATAGCATGTTTTTGTGGTATGAATTTTATTTGTTTCACTTCACTGTCTATGTAAAAGATATTAAAGTAACTGTACGAAAACTTGTATCCTTTGAAAAATAAGCATTTTAAAGAAATCTAAACATTACTAAAATGATAGTTATTTAATAGAGAATAGGATTACAGTACATAGTGATAAGTATTTTGTGGCCCTACTGTATATATGTACATATACGATAAGCTTGTTTATTCTAAAAACATATACATATGTAGTTATAAATATAACTCTATCATAAAAAATATTTGTGAAAAGAAAGACTTTTGATTTTATGATATAAGTTTTGTAACACATTCCTGAAGTTTTAGCATTTATACCCTATGATTCTCGTTGTGACTTTCTTTTATTTATGTGAGTTCAATATTGAATAAAATAATGTTTACCTTGTATTTCATATGTTTAAAACAAAAGCGTATGTTAAATAGCATAGACTTTAAATATTTTTCATACAACACTAGTTACTATTAAAACACAGAACTTTTAATCCGAAAACAAATTGAAGTAACAGTTTCTCGGACGAAACATCTCAAATATGAACAATTAATGGTGCGCCGATTTGGCACCGGCCTCCATTGAATTGGAGAGGAGTTCGCAACTTCCGGACACTCGGCTGCCTCTTATAGTCCAGTCATTATAGTAAGTTCACCTTGGAATTCGAGATACCCAGCTGTAAGTCTGTAAATAGTTGTATATTGACACCCTAAAAGTTGTCTCAAAACCTACATATGGTAGGGTGTAAGCAACTATTAAATTTCATGGTCAAAGGTCACAAAAATCGGTTTTTTGCGCTTTTTTTGGAAATATCTCATTTCCTATGGGTTTTTTGCTATTTGTATTTATTATCAATATTGTAGAATACTAAATTCTCTACAAATTTTGTATCAAAATTTTTTTTATACGGTGTACCGTTTACGAGATAGAGGGCGGAGAGCGCGCGCGCCATATATAGTTGATGAACTATCAATAAATCAATGATTATAAATATTTGTCAATTTTTATTAACTATTATATTATATTTTATCATTTTCTTCATGCATTAAATCTATATCTACTTCTTACAATCTTCTTAAATCTATATCTATTCAAACCTTATTGGCAGTCTATAATGCTCCGAAATCTGTGAAAAGTCTCGATCATCTTCGTTATACGCATTTCGTCAAGTCTACAAAACTTAATAAACCTGTGAAGCTTTCAAATATTCCACCAACAAGTGCAGCTGCTCATCAACATTTCAACCGTGTATATTAATCAAGTTCAAACTTGGTTAGGACATGATTTGGAACCCCAGGTATGGGGTTGGGCAATGCGAAATGATTTTCTGAAGCCTATCATGACAATTTCACCACCTGCTCCAGAAAATTTGCTAAATACAATTTTCTGCAACTGCAAAAGTGGTTGTGGTTCGAGATGCGGATGCAGGAAAGCGGGCTTGCAATGCCCTTTAGCTTGTGGCCAATGTAATGGGCAAGCTTGTCTCAATGCTCAACCATATCAGAGCGACATTAACGAAGATGGAACCTTTGATCCCGAAATCATGGAAGAACTTGAAACAAATGTCGTTGAAGACGATAATGAAGACCAGTTTGAAATTTACCAGCAGCCAGAAGACGACGATGAAGAGGAAGAAGATGTTTAAAATTATAAATTGTAGTTTTTGTACCCTTTATTCCATTTTTTTACTTTCAATAAAAAATAATTTATTCAATGATATTTTTCAATAAAAAGATTAATTCATAATTTATTTGTTTTTTTTCATCATGTAAGAAGTTATTAATATTAATTAGGTTAAAATTCAAATATAATTCTTATATTCTCATTAACAATTCTGCAATAACATGGACAGGTAAGTGTTGTTAAATAAATTAATACTGAATAAAAAGTGGATAAGTTAGGAAAAAAATGATAAAATATAATATAATAGTTAATAAAAATTGACAAATATTTATAATCATTGATTTATTGATAGTTCATCAACTATATATGGCGCGCGCTCTCCGCCCTCTATCTCGAAAACGGTACACCGTATAAAAAAATTTTTGTAACAAAATTTGTAGAGAATTTAGTATTCTACAATATTGATAATAAATACAAATAGCAAAAAACCCATAGAAAATGAGATATTTCCAAAAAAAGCGCAAAATACCGATTTTTGTGACCTTTGACCATGAAATTTAATAGTTGCTTACACCCTACCATATGTAGGTTTTGAGACAACTTTTAGGGTGTCAATATACAACTATTTACAGACTTACAGCTGGGTATCTCGAATTCCGAGATTCTTACCTAATTTAAGCTTAAATGACTGGACTATTAATGAAGGCGTGAAAGAGCTCGCATACGTACATGTTTGCAGGCCGACAAATGAGGCCATTACTGGTATTACTCTTGGTAAGTTAGTCAAAGCGACCTGTGGACCTAATACCTCTGCTATTTAACATATGAAGCTACTTAGTGTCCACATATGTAAATTAGGACGTAATATGAAGATTTATTCCTGTTTCCTACAAGTTTCTATGACTTAAGTTTAATTTTTTTAGGACATATTATTGTCTCTTCGCTTTGTTTGCTTCACCAGAAAGGCACCTATTTATTAAATATACAGATTTAAGAAATATTTTATGTCAATATGACGCAAGTAAACGTTTATTTTATACGGTTTGAAATTTTCATGATTATAGCTTTTAACTTCGTGTAGCATAAGCTTTTGATCCACATAGTGACAACATGCATCGTATCCTTGTTATATCTAGGTACTTAATTAACTGAAGCACGTTATTTTAGCCTTAGTTTAACAGTCCTACTTAATATGCAAATATCGACTGCTGAAAATCTATTTTATACAAGATATTCGAGCATCGTTAAATAAAATATTATATTATTCATGGAGACATTGTTAAACGTGCAAACACCCTTTAAATTTCAGGAACCCAAGAATTTGTATTACAATCCACAAATTTATCTCCGGATAATTTGGAGTCACAATTCCTCACTTAAGATGCATTGGCTCATTCAAAAAACAGGATTTAAGGTTTGTTGTGAGGCGGACAGCGCCAGTAAATGTGGCAATTCGTACGCGACTCGTCCCACAACGGACATTAGCACTAAATGACATCTACGAAAAATCCTCCCGAATCTCTTGGATAAGAAATAGGGAAATAAAAGATCTTGCTTGTAGCTGGATTCAGTTATGTTAAGTGTTAAATTAGTATAAACGATTGTTTCCATGTTTAAGTGGTATCTAAAATTGTTTTATATGCTAACCGCATATGAGATAATTTTTCAAAAAAAGATATAAATAAAACAAAATCTGTTTTCACAACTCCCACACTTTTCATACTAAATCCAAACAGCGCAATGATCAAACTATGTCTTACAGACAGACCTCAATACTACGAAATACTTCTATATGTACATATATTCCGACACTTCAAATCTGATTCATACTAAACCATATTTTCGATGTTTTAATTATAATATATTTGAAGTGGCTATGTTATTTTATTTCTCCACATCGTACCCATTTTGTTTTTGCTTTCAAACATTCTTAAACAAGTTATTGGTAATTAGAACGTAATACTGTAAAAAATAAAGGTCTTCTTAAACAATATAGGGTTTATGTGAACCCTTGTTTATGTCTGATCATTATAGTTCTGTAGTTGAAAGTTAAATTGCCCATATTTCTAGACAGAATGTGAGTCAATGTCTGGCGCCGCACTGGAGGCTCAGACAGTATTCGTGGAAAAAGCCTTTTACCCCCCCTCTAACAGGAATAATATATAATTAGAGTTGCAGACTATAGGGTTGGAATGATTACTCCGATTTTAATCATTATATATAGACTCAGTTAGAACAATAGTGATGTTTGTGCAAAACGCAGCGCCATATATTTCAAGTACTAATTTGCTTTAATAATGTTGACTTGTTTTCGCTGCGATGCATTATCGTAATCAAGTTGTTTGCACATTGGTAGCATCGTATCTCAGACTTAGGACTGAACGAGCTCTGGCAGGAGCCCAGATTCGAAATTTATTAGAAGGTGTCTTGTCTAATAGGCCATAAGTGCTAAGAGAAAGCTATTAGAATCTTAGAGCATTTAAGACTCGCTCCTACTGTGATAATTTTATGATCTAAAACATTTAATGATAGTTATATTTTTCATAACCATAATGCGTTAAATAAAAATGGTCGTACACTTGTAATGGATTAAGACAATTCAACTAGGAATATAATTACAATATAAAAATATATGTTATAATAAATAGTGTATTAATAGCGCAAAGCATTTGCAATACGGGTAGCAATTGGTTCTATTACCGGTGTGAGTAATAATGTAGTTGAGGTCCGAACTTCGGGGCTACATGCAGCGAAGCACCTGAGACTAGGCGCTTCGAACTATCTCCGTCCAATACATGTCCGATAGATAATTGCTGCATATGCAATTAGGGAAACGCCATTAGCCAAATGAGTTTTGTGCACGAAAGAGTTATAGGCACGGTGACTGATTGTACTAACAAAAGGTTAATAAACATGACTCATTGGATCGTTAAAGCATTTGTTTGTTACTGAATTATTACTGTTGGAATACGTTACGCATTTGTGCGAATATATTATAGTTACGTGTGTGGCATAACGTGTTGATTAACATCCAACTAGTCTGTTAATTTGAAAATATGTAGCAATTAGTGTTATAACTTAGAACTTTGTAAACTATTAACCTGTTTTTTTTTTTCACGACAAACTATTCTACTATAAATACCAACTTGAATAAGAATTTCTCATAATTATTTTTCACTATTAACATAAACATATCAACTAAGAAGCCAATAATTGGAACATTATTTATATAATATTATAAAAAAACGGATTATAAATTAAAGTCCTTTCGGTTATTATAATAGAGCAGTTCTTATAGAATTCAAATCCTTTTGGCTCAAAAATCCTACAATACAATTTTGTTTATCATTAGCATTGAACAGAGAGTTAAAATTTAGCAACCTGGTATCAAGTTTGTACCGAACAAGGTTAGTATTCGTGTCTCCGAGCTCGGTTTCCGTCCATGACCGGTAACAATTAGGAAAACCGCCGGCGGTGCAAGTCGCGCAGATATAAAACTTTATGTACGCATATAAATTTAGATGTCGAGACATGTTTTATTGTACCCTCATAAAATTTTGGGGTCGGAAAAGACCGACATATTTATTAAATACGAAGAAAGTCGTAAAATTGAATGCAAGCGTCTTCGTGGCATCGATAATGTTACGATCAAACTATATCTGATATAGTCTATTATTATTGATTAAATACAAAGTAAGTCACTCTATAAGGCAAAGGGTGTACCGTTATGAGAATACTGTTTATATTGGTGAGGGATATACTTTTATTTGTTTGTAATTTAGCTTCAACTGACAACTTTAGGGTAAATATTAAAATGACGTACAAGGAAAAACTAGAAAACTACAATTCTTCTTTCTTTTAAATTTATCTTTATACCAACCAGTAAAATTATATCATGTGTAAAATTTAAATTAATCTGTAACTTTTTTATCATTAAAACTTTAATGAACCCAAAATACCAAAGTAATAAAGATTAAATCCTATATACAACTACTATATGCAAGAATAGCATTTCATAAAATGGCTGCAACAATAACGGGAATCGGATTAACACATCGTTTTGCGCCGAGGGCGAGGGATTCCCGGTGACGTGGCCGATAACTCACATCCTACTTCAACTCGCTCGTACTAAATTTTATTTACTTTTACCTAGCGACAGATTCTCTTTGAAAACAGAAAAAAAACTATTAGAACCACCGTTAGGCAAGTCTTCTTCGGTTGCCTCTAGAATTGATAGCGCCGTTACCAAGTCAAAAATAAATTTTCCCAACAAAACCTTATAAAATGTTTCTGAAAACGAGTCTACAGGTAGTTGGCAACTATCCAGTTCTTACCTGCGAAGACAGATATGTTCTACATTTAGACGTTGGATGCAACAAAAACTATAATGATACTCATATATATCTTGACTCTTAAAACAGTAAACGTTTGACGTTCTAATAAAACTTGGTTCATGGCCGTGTAATGCGTGTGGTTTTAACTCTGAAAATATATTAAGTCTGTTAATAATGGGAAATAAAGGTGATCTATACAAACTAGGTAACAAGGATAAACGTTTTATTAACAGTATTTGATTTTCATTGTATTACGTCCTTTGCGTGAATTAAAGTAAAATCATAAGTTTTACATACGTAAGACTTTTTTTTAGATTAAATTATTTAAAGAAAATAAAAAAAAGTAAAATAAAGAAAAAATTACTTAAAATAAAACAAAAAAGGTCACATAAAATGTTTTTCATGCGTTATGAACAATATTTAAGATATATTACAAATTAGTTATATCACCCCGTCAATATAAGATATTAACTTTTCCACCCTCCCATTCCAAAATGACAACATATTTGACAGACTACAATATAGAATTCGATGTCAGACTATAAAACTATAAATAATAAATATTCGTGGCCATAAAATTTTATGTTTTTAGGAGGGCTTCATGGTGTACATCAGTCGGCCGACGCGAGCCGCACGGAATGTAATTCCACCATTTTGTTACTAAATGTAACAAAAATACATTTATTTAAGTTTTATGGACGCGTTAGAACACTGAAATACAGAAGAATTATTAACCTGTGTTCCCGCTCTAGATATACGAGTGGTTCGATTTGATAACTACGTTACCTAATATATAGGTATACTAGATGACCCGGTAGACCTCGTACTGCCTCAATAAATAAATAAATATTTTTTTATTTATATTTTTCGAATTTACCTATTTCATAGATCTCCGTGTTCAGAAGTGCGGCAGTATGATTGACATATTAGTTAGTTGTCAATTCTAATGTCAAAAAAAAACGTTTGTATGGGAAATAGAAAACCTCTGTTTTTAGGGTTTTCCAGGAAATTATTCAATTTTTTTCAGCTTTTAAACCTTTCCTGAACCTCCACAAACATTTCAAGACTAAGATAAGATAAATCCGTTCAGCCGTTCTCGAGTTTTAATGAGACTAAGGAACAGCGATTCATTTTTATATGTAAAGATTACTTAAATATAAATGTGACTTTTGAGGCTACTAAGGGCAAATACGAAAACACTGTACTAGGAACTATGTTTGTTTTTTTTTTGGCCATAAATAATAATTTGGCCATAATAACCTAATAATGAATTTATTATAATCATGAGTGATAATGAAAAATCAACTCATGATTATAATAATTACTTTCTTATAAATATTGTTATATTTAATTTCAATTGTTCTGTACTTCAAATCATAATCAGTACATATATATTCTGAAAATATAATCGAATGAGATATATTTTATTTCAGTTAAACAAAATGGCAGGTAGAAAGAAACTGAAAGGCGACTTTTATGTTGGAGAAAAAAATGAGTATATGTTTCATATAAAGTTATACAACTATTTCTGCCTCTGGAATTCTTAAGCGTTTTAAGCGATATATTGAGGACTTAGGGTATAGACTCAGGCTACAAGACAAAAGAAATTGGGATTTTACTAGAGATTTGACAATACAATAATATTTACTATGACCCATGATCGTGATAAGATTTCTGTATATCATGAATAGTTAAGGTTACATGCAATTATGGAAATAGTATTTAAATTACTGCTAGCATAAATTATTACATTCAATATAAATTCAAATACATACCTAGTAACTATAAATGAAATTCATATTTTATAAGAGAAAATGGAACTTATCATAGACAGATTTTTTTCATTTCGAATCTATTGTGAGATAGTTATGAAAAGATAAACCCTAATCGATTTATCCATTCGGTTCCTAAACTGTCACAAAAATTCATAGATAAGTTTTATATGTTACGTACATTTTATTTGAATCATAAATAATAAAAGTAATATTTTCAATACTTTTCCTATTTATTATTTGAAACAATTTTATAAAACCTTTTTGCAAACAAGACCCAAAAGATATTGTCGCAATACAGAATACGATGGAACATAAAAAGTAAGGGCACATCTAATGCAGGAAGGTGAAAACACAATCACATTTGTTTTCTACCGACACTTTTTAGAAACACACTTCAAGTTTATTTTATTGTTTCATTCCTTATTCATTTGTACAATAAGTTTTGATGCATTTTCTTTATAAAACAGGTGTTTGAAATATCAAAAAATTAAAAAATAGTTTTGCATATATTGCAGCGTGTAAATAACGATATAGTTATCGTGTTATTTGCTATAACATTATTAAAAATACGATCGGCAAAAGCCAAGGAACCCAGCTGCAATTATATTTATATTAATACATACACTATTTAATTAAGACATTTGTCAGATACACAATACTTCATATCGCCCTTTTTCCTGTATAAATATTTATTTCACACATAAAATACAATTTTACTGTCAACAATTTCGTAAAAAGGCTCACCAATCAAAAGGACCTAATAAAGTACGAAGGTGAAATATTGCCAGTAGGTGTGATAAGAGTAGTACCCAATCACAATTATCCTTTTGTTGTGATTTCTGATTCGGATTGAAGAGAGGGAATTATACAAGGAATAAATGATGTGATATACAGATATTAATTCATATTAATTACAATATTTCAACAAATATTTTATGATAATATTTTATGTAATTAAATTACAATCTTTTCCTTCATACCTTTTATACAAAATAATATAAAAATTCTACTCAATATCCTTTTAAAATTTATTCAAAATTAAGAGATCCGATTTAATAAAGAAAAAAACATACTCTTAATATCAAATTTATCGTATAAAATATGAATAGTAAATATTGCTATATTTTCCAAATATTTTTTTTACGACGAACAAAATATTCGGTGTTAATTTTAAAATCAATAAACCAATATTATTCTACCTCCAGTGTAGGTAAGTTCTGTGTTGAAGCGACCGCTTCGAAACTGGATTCTTTTAAAATATTAAGCTACCTGAAAGCATTACAGGTCAAAAACATTTTCAACTTTTCATCAACTTTACATTTCGCTACTATACTTGAATGACCTTATATTACAGGAGGCATTTTTATTTTCATATTTAAAAAAATTTTAAAGATTACTTGTTTGAGAAACATTAGTATTTTTTATTATTAATAAATCCTGATAAGCGATATATTTCTTGTTGATTTCTCTGTTATTCAAACTATCGTACCAAGACATTATTATAAATCGTCCACTTACAGCGAGCACTTAACACAAAGCTATAAAATTTAATTTAAAATTGCTACCTCAGTAAATTTAACTGCAAAAAGTAGCATAACTAGGTGGAAACTCGTTCACAGTTGAACTCACATGGGATTCAGATCATAAATTTGGAAAAACTGAAAAACAGCAAGCACACTAGGCATCTCCTACATGCACAACAAAATAATTCACCAAAGTGAAATTTTGCTGAATTTATGTCTATACATTACAAAAACAACCTAGTAATATTAAGATAACTTAGACGTGTACCTGATTTTTTAAGGACTAGGTACACTTTATATTTTAAAACAAATATTATATTGGAATATGAACATTTTATTAAAGATCAATTTTTTTTTTGCATGAGCTGTAGAAGTAGATTGTCAAGCGTCAGTGCGGCGCCGCTCTAGAACTCCTGCTAATTAAATGAATGAAAGCGAAACTCCGATGTTTTCATTTCATTTAGCTACCATTCTATGCTCCACGGGCTCATTTGTTTACTGAACAGAATGCAAAGTATATCCAAATTTTAAGTCCTAGGAGTTTTTAAACACTTTAAATAGTTTGTAAGAAAATTGTTTGAAATTAAGTCATGCTCAACATTATCTATTCAATGTTAACAAATAAAGATTACAATATTTAAAACATGCATGCATTATATAAATTTATTAAAACATTTCAAAACGATATCTATCACATTATTTATTTCCTTAAAAAGTCTGGTCTAACGGCTATTAAACGAAGTCATGAAAATTTATAAAAGTTGTTTAATATGCAACTGTAAATAAAAAGTAATATTATAAAAAGATAGTGTCATTCCCATAGAGTAAAGCCATCGTGTTCGAAAAGTCATTTAGTTCGATTATCTGTTTCGCGAAGCGCATCACGAGCGTCGTACAAAATTAAATTAATGACTGCGCTTGAGCCCACGCCCGGCCGATATGTGAACAACGATTTAAACTTTAATATTATCCATTAATATCTTCATTATACTATTGGATTATAAGGATTGAAAACTGAGCCTATAAATTATTCTGGTTTCACAATGTATCGTTGAATAAATCATCCTTTTTAGATTACAGTGTTTTGATTGTTAGTTCTCATATTTATTATTTTCGTTCTTCTATTGCGTTGTCTAGAATTTTACTGAATTGTATTCTATTGCATCGATCACAGAATTGAAATTAAATCATCAAAATATTACTGTAATTTGTAAAGAATTGCCTATCTAGTAAAAAAATTGCAAAACCTTTTAGTGGGATATTTCTAAATAATAAAGATAGTCAAGGATGGTTAAATAATGCTATTTAATTTTAAGTGTATATAATATGGATTTTAGCTATACATATGCTTACTGATAAAATACGTAGGAAGAGAAAAAAAGGAGTAGATAACCATGTTATCATACAAGCGCAAAAATGGTGGGTGCAAACAAACAGTGATGTAATGATTACTTCACTTTGATCATGACCAAGAGAAAGTAATTGAATTCGATTAAATTAAAGACACCATATATTTTAATCGAAACAGACTCCGGCGGTAACTTTGTTTTAATTGAGGAACGTAAATTCGTTGGCATTTATTATCTTATTTATTTTTTGAAATTGTATTCTATATAATATATTGCGTTATTAGAATAATTGTTTTATACACGTGCATGTATTTTGTACTATCGTTATCACATAAACTCACATACAATTAATGTTATAAAAATTTTCTAGTTTGTTACATATTATGCCTATATATTAAAATATTAAAGACAATAAGTTGTACGGTCAAACACCATTCAGACTTCATTAGGTATAATATTTCCCGCTGCTAGAGAAGATGTAGGGATATGGTCAACTAAGTGTTTAGCCTCGAGGGAGGGCGGCCCACTAAACTCCGTCAATTTACGCGACCAGCCGGTCGTTAAGATTATGAAATTATATGCCCTGTACCCAGATTTGTTTGCAAGGGTAACTGTAAATTGACCGAGCTTGACTTATGTTGTCTTACTCGCCGTTTTGATAACACCGCAAATATAGCTTGTGGTTTCAAAACCAAATGTAAGCAAGAACCTTAGTACATTAAACTTTTGATAAAGAAATGCACAGTTAACAAATTTACCATTTTATTTATTGCATGTGTATATTCTCATTCCACTTCCTGTAATGAATACTAGCTCACATTATTATATGAAACAAAAATTTTGCATCTCTCGACTAATGTTAACGTTGCATTATATAGAAAATAATAATAATAAAGTTTTCAAAAACTTAAACGAAATACCTGTACTTTGATATTACTCATTCACCTACCCACCAGACTTTGAATAGAATGATATTTAAGAATATTACTCAATAAAATCAAACATTAAAATGTATTTTCCATTCCTATACTGCAATGGAATTAATTAAAAATAATTATATATAATAGTATTCTTCTAAGATAAAAATGAAGTAATTTCGAAAATAAATTTGTGAAAAGCAATAAACAGATGACTATAATCTTCCACTTTAAAGCTATATAACTTCTTTCCTTCTAGGGAAACCTTTTTGCTTTTCGTATTTCATTCGTGTTTATATTTGATTATGGTTAACATGTTTATTTAACATGACGCGAGAAAACGAGGATCTATGCTTTATGTTTTAAATATATAAATATCCTAATGGCTTAATGAGATCTAAGATTTTCGCGAGTATTCATTTAAATGAACTAATATTTTTTCGAATTGTACTACGCAATTTTCTTTTTGATAAAAACTACGCTATACATATGTGACACACTTCTCATCTGCCCGTGATCACGGTTGTTGTTAAGTGGCCGAAACGTCGGGAGTATGTAATTTTTACAAACCGAAAAAATATGTTTCATCCTAATGACTTCCCAAAAAATGTATATTTGCATTTTTTATACTCTAGCTAGATCATTAACAAATACGTGAATAAAAAATAAAAATATTCACTTATAAAAATAAGGATGAAACGGTAAAGCCTGATTTAAACGATGGATAAAATATTTGCATCAACAATGCTACTCGAGTGTTATTTCATATATTGCATGGGAAACTTAATTTTATAATTCAATTTCAATCTTTATATGCATTGATAAATTTATTGTTTTTCGTATATACGTATCGTAATTTAATAACATTTTACTGCTTTATTGAAAACAAAATATAATAATATTCTGTTTTCATTGAATGTCGCATACACATAAGAATCAATTTTAAAGACTGAACTGATTTATAGTTTAATTTGAATGTTTATTAATGTAGAAGGTGTTTTTAATTCCTGTTTTTTGTAGATTTTATAGTAAAATCAAACAGGATGCCGGTAATGTGTAATAATGAGCTACACTATAACTAGGATAATGGCCAGCTAATTCAGTCAACTATAGTTAGGAAGAAACTATAAAAAAAACTGTGATTCGTTTTATTAATACATTCCTGCATTTATAATATCAGCGGTATATCTTGATATTATCGTATTTATAACTGACAATAGAATAAATTATCTGCCAAGCATCATGCCATTAAATATTCGCCTATACACAAAACATTGTCAAAACGAACCAATAAATACATATCGTTTCCATAAAAACTTGATATAAACCAATCATACATTCGGAATACCAAACGATAACGTTACTATTTTATTATAGTGGCAACAGGGATAGGATTATATGATAAAAAAAAGTACTTTTTCAGATGATTTAATAATAGAAACTTTATACTTTTCACATCATACTTTTACTCTTTATAATAATTATAAGAGTAAACCACGTTTATCCAATATGATAACGAGAGCCTTTTAATTTGCTATTACGCGCTCACCGTTAGAAGGCTAAAATTACTCCATACAGAGGTTCATAGACATTTGATCAGATATACATAGGTATTATGTTATAAAACACAGCTATTTTGTCATTATGACTTTTTATTTATTAAAAAACAGTCCATCAAAACTAGATGCAATGTAATATGTAAATATTAAAAAAGTAAAATACTCTAAGAATACATAAGTGTAAAGCTTAATAAGAAAGAACTGTTAGGGAAAGCTTATAAATCATGCTACGTCATCCTCAATCATGTAATGAAAAAAATAAATACAAAAGAATTATCCGATAGGACTTCTTTATAATAAGTATTTTATATACATGTATGATAAGAATAAAGTTTAGTGCGCGATTATTAAACTGCATAAAAATATTTTAATTATATTAATAGTTTTAACACATCAAAAAGATAAATTAATCAATTGCTACATTGCCTATTTACATGTTTTACAAATTTAAATTAAGAATTTGTTAAATAATAAACAAATTCAAACATCATGTAGCATGAAGAGTGATAGACAAAAGGGTCTTTTCTCCCATAAAGGGATATCTGAAATTATAGGATTAAATGTTAGCACCTTACTAATTCTAAACTGTCGTCATCACAAATTACGATCTCGTCGCCCCGGCAACCGATAGGGATCTTTTTTATTCCTTGCAAGAGGGAAACTGTGTTGCAATCGAACCTCGGGTTGATTACTAAGTGCCCTAGAGGCCAGATTTCATGGAACCAATTGCCATTCACGCGTAAACGAAAGTGATCGCTGGGGTGATGTTATTTAAATGTTATCTTTTTTCGATACCCCACTTTTCGTTAATATACCACCTACTTTATGATATTAAAAACAAGATTACTTTTTGTTAAGATTCATTTAGCTGCTATATATTGAATGAGGATAAAGGAAACTTTTTAAATAACAAGATGTTTGTGTTTCAAGAAAATTAATAAATTGAAAAGTTATTTTATGCCTTTACATTGATTTCATCATTTAAAAAAACGGAATGTAGCAAATTCCTTTAACATATTTATTCTACAAATTGGATAACTTACTTAACTAACACGCAACTCATAAATGTCTTAAAAATGTATTGCTGTTTTCCCAACAATACCTAAAAGTTTTATCGTATAATTTATGCGATGTTTTAAATATCTGCGCTGCAAAGAATAGTCCCAAAAAGCATCTCCAAACTGGTGCATTAATTTGGCAAGGCATGGTGGTTAAATCTATCGTGTTAAAAAACTCAACTTGAAATTTCATTGGGTCAGTAGAACGTGGGGGAAAGGGGGGTTTTGTAGTAGGAAATATGCGAATGGTAGTATTAAATAATTGGTCGCGTGCCGACCCCGCGGCGCCGGTGTCAACGCCACTGCATGAGGCGCACTGCGGTACTACTTGAAAAGTTTAGCGTTTCACTTTATATCCAATATTACCCCAGCGAATGATGATATCTTAAAGGATATTAGAAATTCGTTGCAAATGACTTTAATACCTGTTAAAAAATAAGTAAAATACTAACGATGTAATTATTTAAAACAATCAGAATATCGTGTGTTTCTTTTATTGAGAACTACCAAGTTTAGATCACCGCCTTTCAAGTACATGGCAACTATTTATTTAATACAATTCAAAAAATATTCATAACCAAAGTTGTTCTTCCATCATCAAAAAGATTTTTATCCAAAAAAACGAGTTTTGAACGTAACGTGAAAGTTAAGCACATTATGGTAACTCAAATATTATTTGGTTTCCCGACTGTAATACTGAAAGAAAACAATTTTGTTTACAACGCGTGCATAACTTACAAAATAAGAAACAGACGCGGTAACTCGCTCCACACATATAAATTATCTAAGCGAATAACTGTTCTTTGTTTGAACTGAAATTTAAGTAATCGAAGTGGTTGTTGCGAAAATTTTCAAATAGAGCTTTTAGGCATCCTATTTTTAAATCTTGTGTTATGTTAATGAAACAGATTGATGACGTTTAATTAACATGGATTGGAAAGGTAAAAAACAATAATTTATTACGTAAAGATTTGGAAAAAAACATATTTTTACAAAAAAAATAAATGACAGCAAAAATTTTCATGGACTGAAAATATTTTAAAGGACCTCAAAGAAATAAATATTAGCAATAATGAGGTTTAAGGATGAAATCAAACAAAGAAAATTAAAATTTTCAAAGAACATAATTTTATAAGAAGACTTCGATTTGATTTACCAATTTTTTTTAAATCTGGCTTAAAATCATAAGAGGTTTGTAACTTTCAATGTAATCTTAACGCTATAACCCGAGTTAAACGGTTTCATCTCAGACAATTTCAGCTAAGGTGAGTGTTGAAAAAATGAGGGGCTATTTTGTCTGTGCCCGAAAATACGCAAATTTATACCTTCCACCGCCGTTTTAATGCGTCTTTTCGTTGTGCTCACATTAAACTATATTACCGAGATAATTTCTACAACATCAGTCAAAAGAGCAAATGATTTTATTTTTAACAAGGTTTCTATTTTTATACATCTCATTAAAGGTTAAGAAGTTGGAATTTTACAAGTTGCCTTACTGAAGAAATACATTAACTACTTAAAAGGCTACTTTCGGTGAGTAAGAGTTCGGGCCATTTTGTTTTTTATGAAATAAAGAGTCGATGGATATATTTGTGTAAATTTATTTTTTAAAGTAGACCTTTTATTAGAAAAAGTACAAAAATCATGTTAATATTAAAGTCTAAGCCGATAAAAGGCATTTGAAATATTTACTCAGTATATTATAAATTTAAAAATTCAGTTACACCCAAAACACATTTAGAAGCAAACGAGAAGGCGAACTTACGATTTAAGGGAAAGTTAAGAAGAGAAACTAACAACTTCTCCGAAGTCTACTAATGAGCTCGCGACATGTTCACAAAACTAAGAAAATAAATTACTGGGTATGTATTTACGTACCTCTATTATAATTAAGACGTTAAATATTAAAAACATGTAAAATAATAAGTAATGTAAAAAGCAAAGATGAATATCATACATATATACGAACTTATATAAAAAGGCGCACATCGCGACACAGCCAATAATATTTTACGCAAACCCATCAGGTACCAGTTTCTAATAAAGCCTACTCTCATTTCTGTTACAATGTTAATAAAAAGAAATGGAAAAGTTGTTCTTGTACGCGTCAAATGAAAAAGTTATAGGACGTGATGATACTGCAAAGACAGCAGAGCCACCTGCCGGTTGCGAACCGCTAACTAATTACGAACTCCGCAACTTCCTCAAACACTTAAATATTCTCCTAAAAATGTCACCTCCGAACCTACTGTCTTTGAATGCTAACAACAACTTATTTCATAATACAAGTCATAAATATAAGAAGCTCTTCGTCACTTCGGAGAGTCATTAATCCCATGTTCCTGAATGTAAACTACATCGCAAATGTCACATTGACGTCGTATATTAAAGCGTATATAATCAAATATTTTTCTTAAGGCAAACCACATAAAAAGTGTGGTAAGAGAATTATATGACACAAAGTTATTTTAAATATTAATAATGGTACGTCTCAAGTTCAATACTTAAAAAACACACTTGAATAAGTTACATTATTCACTCGTAGAGTGCCAAGTGATGAGGGCGGAGACGATTCCCAACGGTCGTGATCCTTGCGAGTATGAGTCGAGGACGCCCCCTAGAGAGCTATGACTCACAGACAAGATCTCATTACGTAGCGTTATCTGAAGCCGCTTTCTAAGAAACATCGCTGTGTTTAATTAAAAATGCTATCCACAAAGTATATTTATATTTTTGTTATTAACCTACGATTTCCCAGTCTGTTAGACATGAGTATGTCGGACGATATGAACCCTTCGACGGTTATTGGCCACTCGTATTCTGAATTGTCGGGTAAGAGCAATATCCTTGCTCAAAACGCTTTTTTTTTTATTATTTGACATTTCTGGCATTAGCAAATTATAAAGAAAAATTATATGTCCTTGTCATAAAAGAATAGTTTTACAATAAAAACCAAATCTTCAAATACTAAATGAAAAATAAAGATCTGAAATTATGTAATTCAAATAAATATATTTTCGGTTAAGTAAATTTATTTCGGCTCATGATCTCAAATCAAACCTCTGCTGTCTTTTAGGTACCGAACTCATTAATTTTGCATTAGCAATCAACTAAGTACAAGGATATAGTTGAGCATTCAGCAAGACATCGCTAATGTTTGTTGCCGGTCGAATAAACTAGGCTCATAAAACGATATTGCAGTTTGATAGGCCGCCGGGAGACCGAATGTGCGGACTGCCACTTAACTGCATTATTACTTATCTGTCGTCCTCCGACCTCCCTCCACCTACATCTCCCTCAGCCCTCCAGGACGGACGCTGGAGTACTGCGACCAAACGACGCAATTACTGCACTTCATATCTCAATCACTTAGTATATTGAATTGCAAACTTTGTCCTTCAATTTATTAATGATATTTATGTTAACAATATCATATACAATAGTAAGTAAATTGTGACTGTTTTCAATTATGACTCACCCTCTGAAATATCATTAAGATGTATCGGCACGTATTGGGGAGTTGATTTAATAATTAAATTCGCTATTATAATATCAATCGAGACGGATGGCTCTAGCTCGGCGCACGAGTGAGTTTGTGGGTGTCAGGTCCTTAAACATTTTATTACATTCTTTGCACGTAAAATATAATATCCCTACCCGCACTCGCTGTACGCGTAGCGAACAAATATCTAAATGTAATTTCCATGCGTTGTCCCCGCAATGTTTTTCAGAAAATATTAACATGGAAGCCAAGGGGCTGAATCTCTACTAAGTAAGTTGCAAAAAATGTACGTGATTTTACTTCAAAGTCCCTTTTGTCTTTATGAAAGGGAGGCATAAAAGTGCTGGTATGAGAATGGCACATACGAAAAAAAATTACACAACGTAATGATGATGTGAACGCAGTTTCCTTGAAAACAAAATATTTTCTTTGCAGTGTGTCTGAAATGTATTAAACGTGCTTCCAACAAGATTTACAGCTTTGTAATAATACACGGGGTTGTAGGAAATTGCTACCGCAACGTGTTCATTACCGAACTACTACTACTACTACTACTTATTTTTCTTCGTAAAGAAGTTTCGTATCGTATAAGCTCTTTTATGCTGTTTTCGGGAATAACTTTTAATGGAGGCACCGATTTAAAGTAGCTTCTTGAAACTTCTAGGTATTAGAGTAACGTAAGTCGAATTTTCCCGCTTTTACGACAATTACTTATATAAGACCTCTAGAGTTTTCCTTCACATATAAACTAAAACCAACAAATAAGCTACTACTTTTCATCACAAATAAAATGTACAAATATTTTGTTGTAATTAAGTTATTACTCAGACGGGACACAAATGTTAAGGTTACAGCGGGAGACCTCTCCGGTCGCAACACCCGCTGCTGGCCGGATATTGTCTAATCCACTTATTCTATTTGATACTAATGCTGTTCAATTTCATTTGTTCGGCTGGAAATTATTCTATTGTAATTGTGGATTATAATTTTTATATACTTGTATAAAACAAAGATATTTGATTTTCAGAATTGTCGATAATAAATTGGTCCAAATAGTAGAAGTTGTAAGGACGAAATTCATAAGACATGAAACTACAAAACTGCTAGATCACATAATGGTAGCGTTGCTAACAATGTGTGTGACGCGGGAAGACAGGGTCAGCGTATGACTCTAGTGCCTTGTACAAGTTTACGACCACGGCTCAGGCTTTACGACACCCGCTGCTGAGCCACGGGAATATACAACATAATAAAAATTGAATTTTTGCCCTCATATCACAAAAGATATGGAAAATATATTTTATTCTTTAATAAGAGTTTTCACGATGGACTTGTTGCTTATACCATTACCATATTTTAATATCAAAAATAAGCTTTTAACATATTAAATGATTATTATATGTCTTAATATGCAATTTTCAAACATCTAACATCAAATAATGAAGTCAAGATACATGTGTACACGTGTGTAAATCAAATACATTGTTGGTATTATTCTACGGTTATTATCTTACAAATAAAACCTAAAAGTAAATTATTATTGTTTCATTTGAAGTGTAATTATTTGTTTTGTAATTGAATAATTTAAATTACTTTTATCGTTACTGTACACTAAAAAAGGTTGAGTCCTCAACTAATTTGAAGCCATTTAAGACGCTTAACACAAACAAAATATACATGTTTTAATTTAGTCATGGCGAAATATTATTTTGTTTTAAGCCCCAAAAACACAGCTGCTCCTGCATTATTTTTTTTTTGCTAATAATAATTAAACTCAAAATATTCCTTAAACACTTTCAAACTACTACATTTTTTAAATTTCAAAGACTCTTTAATCCAGTACTCGGAGTCCACTCTCGCTATTATAAAAAACAACGAAGCAACTTCTTTTTATAAAATTCGTAAACAAGTTGGTTTATCCCTAGCACGACTTTTCTTAGCGATCTCAGAAGTACGTGTAACGAGAGTATGATTTATGACTTTTTTCTAATATTTTTGATGTAAAATATTATTCACTTTTATCATAATTGTATAAATATATTTTTACTTGAGCAATTTTGGAGAAAAAAAACGCGTTATATAAAGGGTCCTCGTGGAAAATTGGCGAGGTTTTATTCTCTCCTAACTAAGCTTCATTTAAAGAAGTAATTATAAGACTGGGCGAGTTAGAGTGATCGTACAATGAATTCATTAGTATGCGGGGCGCGTGATACCGCCATTGGTGATAACGCAAATTCGTTTTGCCGAACATCTTGCTAATAGAGTTTCACTAATTTATAAGGCAGTTAAGCCGCAGCTATACCGGCCCTGCGTAAAACTGTCCGCGGTAGACGTAAAAAGGATTTCATCGTAGACCCTCTTACATATTTGATGCGACTCAGTCTCGCTGCGAGATAGGTAGATCGCTTAATTATGTACCACTTGAGCGGAATATTCCGAATTGCTGTTTGTACCAATCCGACATTACTTTCTTAATCTTGTTTTACGATTCATAAAATGTGATGTTCAAAAATTACAATTCTAAAGTGGATTGTGGCCATCCCTAATTAAAACTGAAATATACTTGTAAGCCGAGTGCCGACTCCGCACCTGGGGAATTCTAAATTGATATAAGAAAAATGTGTAAATAAACGAGCCAGACCAAAGCCATCTTAGATTACATTCACAACGGCTGGAACTGTAATAGTATACAAAATAAAATCGTGTCTGCCCTGTGATGTGGAAACTAATTATTACGAAGTGCCGTAATAATATACTGAGGGCTAACAAAACGCAATTGAATGTACGCATTGTGCTTCATTCTGCAAATGTGATTAACAAAAAAATACTGGTAAACTGAGAGATAAAATCGTATTATGAAATGTGCATGGAAATAAAGCGATGAATTGAAAACATTAATAGCGTTTATTATTTTACTTTCATTAAGCTTTATTGTCACAAAAATTCATCATGACAATGTATATCTACATTATGAATCGAATACGGCATAAAGCAATCTTAAATATATACACTGAAAACGTAAATAAAACTGGTTTTTCAGACAGAAGCTGTGAATGTAAATAAAAATATTGATCCCTTTATATTGGTCGTGAACTAAATTAAACGAAGAAGTTAATAATAAAGAATACTTCATTATATCAATTCCTCAAAATTGAGGTCAAAAAGTCATATTAAAATAATTAGGCTTCAGTAAAGCGTAACGTGACGGTAAATATTCATAATTTATTTAGAAAACATGAGGGCGGAGGATCCCGCGCAGTTTAGTTAGCCCCAGTGTCATTATATCGTCTCAGGCACTTTATGTTAGCAAAATTTCATTTCAGAGGGCCTGTTCGCCCCCAAAACGGAGCTAATTCGTTTAAAAAAACATCCATTGTAAAATCCTCATTGAGAATATAAAAACATTGTTGCAAATGATGTAAACATTTTTTTATACATTTTATAAAATATTCGTCGTCGTAAATCCGAGTGCGTGCTCGTTTGTTAAGTAAATGGGTTAAAGAAATTAATTCAGTAGTTTGTTTTTATAAAATTGACGGTCTTCGGATACCGGCATCCGGGACTTCGTGTTCTAACTTGGATTTATATTGTACAGGAAGCGTCGTTAAAAGTGGTCCGGAAATCGCATCAAGGAGCTTTGCGGTTACTCTCTTTCCCAGACGCAAGATTATTTATGAAATGGGTTTTGTTCATAAATCATGCAATATATATATATAATTTTGACTTTAGAGCAATGATAACTTTTTTCGTGTTGAGGTTATTCTATTATAATTTAAAAAGTTGTCAAAGTTTAATGTTTAGACACAAAAATAACTCTCTCCTAAATAACTCCTTACGTTTTATCTTTTGTCTTCGTAAATTTGACCACATCTCTCACTGTCGAGCAGAGCTCAAATGGCTTCCCATCCGCCAACGCAGAGAATTACGTCTATTGTGTCTTCTTTTCTCCATTCTTTTTGATCCCCAATCTCCTCCTTACTTAAAAGAAAATTTTAAATTTCTCTGTGACAATCATGTTCGACAGCTACGCTCTAATGACTCTCTCCTCCTCTCTTTTCCCAGCCACCACTCTAGTTTCCTCTCTAACTCCTTCTATGTAAAATCTATCAGACTGTGGAATAAACTTCCACTAGAAATAAGAAAAGGCACCTACAAGGGCAATTTTCAGGCGTCGTGTACAGGAACATTTTGCTCAGAATCTGTATTAAGTCTCTGTTTTTATTATTGTTTTGGTATATAATATATATCTATTGGTATGTGTGTGTATGTATGTGTATATGTATGTATGTGTATGTATTTGTATATGTATGTGTATGTATATGTATATGTATGTGTATGTTATATGTATCTATATATATGTGTAAAATAGTATTATTTATATATCAATAGAAATTTATATGTATATTTTTCTTTTACATACTGCAACCGTCTTCATGTTTTTCTGCTTTTCCTAAGGTTTGACTGGCAGAGAATGCCTTCAGGCATTAAGTCCACCTATTGTATCTACGTGTGTAGTTAAACAATAAAGTTTTTAAATAAAAAAATAAAATAAAAATAAAACATAAAAAAAATTGTAATGAAGTAAATTTTACTTTCGTATTTAATTTCAGAAATTAGCCGCAATAAGCTTATACTTTCTTTTTTTGTAATTGTGTATATGTATCACTTTTCGAATGGGATAAATTTGAGTTCCTTTCTGTATTTTAAAATTAATTTAAATATTTAACAACAGCATATTCCTGAATAAATTCTTGAATTATATTAGCGAGTGCCAAACACAAAGCGCAAAGCAATATGCAGCATGAATTATTAAAAGACCAGCGCAGCTCATTCCGGATGAACACAAACTTAAAGAGGTCGCGTTGTGTTTTCCATCCAGTTGTTTTGTACCAATGTCCGGATTGTCATTACGAAGCGGTGGTGCGCCGCCTGCACGCAACGGTCCCTATTCAGCTCCAAAGCTGACCCAATACCTGCACCCTTTATCCCAATAGTTCGATTTACCTGTCTTTCTATCCTAATACAGAAGCCCGATCTAAATTCATATGCCCCGGAAAACATTTGTGTCCGGAACGCTCCGGTTTGCCTCCAAAATTCTACAGGAAGGCCGACCTCTGTTTGCACGAGACACAATTTGCGCATGTTTGCATTTTTATCTATTTGTTTTTCGTGGGGTGAATATGAATTCAGTCTTTGTCTGGGCGAAGAAAAGGCACATTATTGAAAATGACTTGCATTTCCGCCAATATTTCAAAACCGATTTTGTGATAAAATTCTATCTATGAATAAAAAGAATTGATTAAATAAATTAAAAAACACTTTGAAAGAATCGCTGAAGAATATTATCTTATGAATATGTTTTAAATATTATAAAATGCTTTAAAACTTAAACCCTCTCAGGATTTTTTTAGCTACAAGATATGTTTCTTGTTGCAAAAAGAAATGTGTCATTTATGTGCATGTTTTATAAAAAGATGTTGCTTCTTATAAGTATACCTCGGCATTACCACGAAAATTAAAATTAAAAAAAAAAAATAATACTTAAATAAAAAAAAAAAAAAATTATTGTAAGACACGATTTTAAAATGAATAACAAAAATTTGGATGACCTAGTTCGTATCTAATATATTGTATTGTTATGTGTCATAACTCATAAAGTAATAAATATTATTATATAATTGTACGATAACAATTCGTAGAAGGCAACATTATAATATGAAAGCGGTAATAAACGACTATCCCGTACTGAATATATGTATTATAATTTTTCGGAACACAAGCAGCCGTCACATCTTCCTTCATCTCGCAAGCAATCATAACATAATAAAACTTTACCACTTTGAAGCTAATCCATGTTGTCTAACACGTCAGGTAAGTTCAATGAGAAAAGCTAACTCTTAGCGTATTTCCAAATTTTAAGGGTCACGTATAAATATTAAAGAGGAGAAATGAAGTGGGCCAGAGATTCATGGCTCTTCCTTGTTTTTATTATTCGTAAGTAAGATAGCACGGCACGCTTGTTGTTCATAACATAAAACCGAGCTGCAGTAAAATTGCTCTTCAACCGCTCTGTGTAGCTCTCGTAATGTTTAGGATCTAACTAAGCACGTCTGCGAGCGAGCTTTATTTGACGACAACGGTATTATGAAAACACATGTATCACGTTATATGGTACTAAATAAACTTTATTATTATATGTATGTCATATAATTATAATAATCATCTATCATATGCCATTCATTACATTTTATTCTAACTAAAATAGGAAATCGAAAGATCCGTAGACGCAGCTACGACACTACGTACGTGATACAATTACTATTGTGACTTTTATCAAGCAAATTATTTGAACTTAAAAAAATATTATTAAATTTACTATAAAAAATCATATTTTTTTTGAGCTCATACTTTTTTCATTTATTATGTTTTCATCTTATATGTAAGTAATATTTATTAAGTAAAAATATCTAGAAAATATAAAAATAAATATTTGAAATCCTATAAATTAAAGTACTTACATTTATCATATGAATGTTCTCCATTAAAACCCTGTAACCGTCTATATAGAAATGTTTTAAACCTAATAAATGCTAAATGGAGTGCCAAGGAAAAAAAGGACATATTTCTTTGAAGTGCGATCATAAACAATATTTAAATCGTATATCCCGTTATTTTTTTATTCTCGCTACAAAATTGCTTTGATAAGTTAAGGGAAGAAGCCAAGAATGTAATTTAAGAATTTTATTCCTTTTAAATTTGCAGTTTCTAATATAAGTAAAATATTAAAATAAGAAATTGAATTTAAAAAAGGGTTCCGATAAATTTTAACAACATATTTTAACAAAAAAATGGATTTACAAATGTATAGAAAATACATATCTTTGGTCAATTCTTTTACTATAATCCTTTAAACATATTTGAAACAAAAACCTTTCAAACAAACGGACAAAGAAATATTTCAAACAATAATTTAGTACTTAAATTAGTAGTTCATGTATTTTAATATTGGAAATGATTAATAGGTTATATATACGTTACTGTGTTAAATAATAATGATTCGTGATGCTCTACAATTAAGATATTATTAATTGTGAGTGTCAAACGGAAAACAAGCACATTAAATGTTAGGAACTAAGTCAGTTTAATATAAATTCATTTAGATAGAACAACATAAGAGGTTCGTAGCTGTGGCAGTTCAAAATAAGTTATCTCAGCTTCTGCAATAAGTCCGGGCTTTACATGCCGTATAATGGTATAACACGACAAACAGCTTAAAACGTGTAAAATATGGAAAGTGTCGTCATCCGAAGGCGGCTGGTCTAGACTTTATTGTGGAGCCTGAGCTGTACCGGATGCTTGGACTCGACCGGTCCTCACTGCCCCACGGCCGCCTCTATGAATATTTATACGCTTACAATTTAAATTTTAGAAAACAATATTTAGTATGTATTAAATATTTGAATTTTGAATCTTAATTATACAAACTGGAAGCTCTGAAGCTACAAAATGTATTTGGGATTAACTATAATATATAATTTGATGTGACTTTTATAACGATACAAATTCCTATATCTGTTACGTAATTCGTACAAATGAAATGACTCACAGATTATATGTATTCAGAACATGATATGAGACATCTTAATATTTACGAGCGACTCATTATGTTCCACAATATTAACTTTCCTTGAAAATGCCGTTCAACTGCATATATTTAATATCTTAACATGAAAATATGTTTATTTGTGATAATTTATTTTCTTCGTTTGAATAACCCAATAAAATTAATGAAAAATATAGTGTTTTTGTTTGTTTTTTATTAGGTCTGACCCCCTCATATAAAATGTACCTATAAAATATGCAACAAAATCATATCTAACTCCACCAATAATAATTACTATATTAAAGAAGAAATATTTGTGAAAAAATATTTGTTCAAATAATTTTTATTACCCTAATCGAATAATTTTTTATCACCATGTCTACAAAGGTAACAAATTAATTTTAGAAAATCTGTTTCATACAAAAGTTAAGTTAAACTTAAGTTTAGGACGTTGAAGGTAAATTGCTTCTATATCTACATGCGAATTATACTTTATAATACGTATCCTTTAGCTTAAATTATATGTACATACATAGAATGTATGATTGTGTTCCGTTCCAGACTTGTTCCTTGCAAGCATATGTATACAGAATTGTCCTTTTCCAAGTCCACAAAATAGAATAGCAGGTTATGTATTTTACAGTTCTTGGCACGTTTGCTAAGAAATAAGAAAATGTTCACGCAATGTGCGTCTTAGTGCGATTTACGCCGGGCACACTGAATGGGATTTAGATAAAATAAGACATAACAGGGTCCGCGGCGGCCACGTCCATACTGTGTAATTTACATCTTTTGTTACATTCCTATTATTGCCTGTATAACTTATTGTGTTCAAAGCTATTTATGTTGTCACATAATATGTAGAGGTCATCTCCTCGTGGAAATAAAATTATAATAGAAATTCAACAAAAGAAATACTCTAATTTTATTTTCTTCTTTAAAAACGGAGGAAGAAGAATGTAATAAACGCAAAACATATTCATTGTCCTTCTTCGCGTTATATGAGTATAATATAATGTAATTAGAAATAATAAGCAAATTATAGCACGAAACCAATAATAATGAAATAAGAAAAAAAGTTCTAAACTGGCAAAATTGCAATATATTTAATAAAACGTAAAAACAATGTTAACGTTTAATGGTTTACGTTTAGCATGTTTTCAATAAAATTACTTTTTGTTTTGCGCTATTGGTAAAAAAAAAAAAACTATTTAACGCAATTTTTTGTGCCGCAATATTGCGGACTCAAATTTACATAAAATGCTAAGTAGAAATAACTGAAGGATTGCGCACGACTATCTATGAAAGTGAATGCACTCACGTTCTCAGACTCTTAAGGGCGGAGAGCATATTGCTTTATTAAGAATAATTGAATTATTCAAGATCATTCGTTTATTCGTTTATTCTTCCCCATATAGTGTAAAATATTAATGTAGCGAATGATAGGAATATTATTTAATCTTGGCGAACGAGATTCGAACTTTGAAAATTTACATTTACGCCTCATGAAAAGTTATTATTTTGGAGCTAATGTTTTTATAAATACCAAAGGTCAAGTTACATTTTAGATATGAAGACATTAGATAAATATTATATAGATTTTCGTGCCATATAGAGTAAAAAATTGTTTAGTATCAATGGGCTGAAGCAATTGATTAAATTTAAGTGCTTCAACAGTCACTTTTTAGTTTTACTCTTCATTTACTTCCAATCTTAATAAGATGTACTTTATGACACCAACACTAATCCACCAAATACACACTAATGTTCTTTATCTAAGTCAGAATTCATTTGGGACCGTATTAGTCCAGTTTTGTTTGATTAAAAACCGCTGTCGTTAGTGTCAGTTGTCATACAGCAGAAGCTTAGAGTAACACTGAAACTCGTATCTTTGGTGTCCTTCCCTCAATCCAGGGACATAGCTTAAACATTTTTACTTTTCCAGTCTATTTTAAATAAATAAATTGATTTTGCCTTTTGTACTAATACCTTTAATGGATTATAGTAAAACTGTGTTTTTTCCTGTTTTTTTTTTTTCCATTCTTTACAATAGATTTTCCATAATTATCAATTAAAACTTCCAGCTTATGTATTAAAATTTTTGATCATGTGATTAAATGCATTTAAATTTTATAACAAAAGTGAAGAAAAAAGAGAGTGGAAACTGAGAATTAAACAATTAATCTCATTAATTCGAAAACATATCCTAAACTTTCAGAAAAACATTTATAATTAAATTTATAATTTTAAGCATAAGGCGAAGTTATTTTAAAGATATAATATATGAAATTGAAACATAAAATGTGTTCAAATCGTACAGGTATATCTTCTTCTTCTACCTGGCAATTTCCCAGCTTTAGCCAGGGTCTGCCCTACATGTTGTGAATAGTTTTGGCTAATTGTTTTTAAGACTGACCGCCTTCATAACATCAACCCTCTTTGGGAATGCATTAATCAGTGATGTCTAAATACTCTTAGAAAGTACATCTGACTCGGAAAAATCACATTGGTACTTGCCAGGATCGAACCCGCGCCCTCATGCATGAGAGACGGGCCTTTTTACCACTAAGCCACCACTGACTAATCATAAATCATACAGGTATATATGTATGAAAATTATCTCAAGGAACTCACAAAAGAAATTTAAATTATTATAAAAGTTCAGGAAAGATTCTTCAAACTTAAAACTTCACCAATCCAATTACCCTTCAAAACTTTAAATTGACTCCTTACATACATATGTAAAGGGGAACAGGTTACATACTTTGAAATGATTTTTATACATTTTAATAGCTTTATTGAAACATGTGCAAAAAAATTTTATCTTGAAAACAAAAGTATTTTCAATTTAAACGGTATGTATTACTAGGTGTAAGTTATTGCATTTAAATTTTTTATAAATGAGCTTATTACAAATCAGAAACCATTGTTAACTGTAACTTTTCTTTATGTGTTTGATTTGATTAAAAGTAATATTTATTCAAATAAATCTATTCTATCTATTATATTATTATATTTTCAATATAAACTTTTAATTAAAAGTAAACGGTTAAACTAACAAATGTTAATAGAATAAAATACTCAGTATAGCATACAGATCTGAAGTAATAATTCTTCAAGCTCTGAAAATATTTTGGAAAATTTATGTTTCGTATTTCTAATTAATAACTTGAAGATTCTCTTGAAAGTCGTGAATTTGTTTTCATTATCTTTGTAGGCACCAAATGTTGAAAATTTTAGAGCTTACGAAAAAGGATCGTTACTGTTTTGTATTTCTATTAGTGAACGACTTAATATTAACAAGTCATAAAACATAACTTAGAACATAAAGCAACACATACTATGCCTAATATTGTATTCGCACTTAAAGCACAATTCGAAGCACGAATTCGATTTATGGACCCTTGCTCGTACATTGAAGTACACTTAAACATAATGTTCACATACATACCCATAATGTGAGTGTAAAAAGATACGGCAATCGTAAACCTCTACTAGAAATAATTTAAGCGATGTTACTGGTTTTTGCGAGACATTCCGTGGTAGGGCTTACATAAAACTTGAACGTTTACCGAGTTAATGGATTAGACGAATCCTTTCCAATATCTTAAGCATTACAATACCTCCTGAACTCGCAAATGTCAGATAGTATCGTCTCAGAAGTTTAATGAAATATTTTGTAAACTTATTTTAGCATCGTGTAATTTCTTTTAAAACTAAATATCAAAAGTAGCTTCTGCATTGAGAGATGCTGTTAAAAGAAATATTCGGTAAAGATTTTAACAAAATTCCAACTTTTCACATTTCCAGTAAATCAAACATTATTTATTACCTTGCAGATAATGTTTATATTTTTGTTTTATTGCAAACTGTAGTACCTTTAAAAAGAAAACTCTATATCGGACATAAAATGTTGATTCACTATTACAATTTGCCTTTGAGTCCACTTTGATCTTCCTAAAAAATCGGGCTTTTGGAATCGAGTCCCGAGCGAACTGATCCGACTTCTTTTTTGATCTAGGTCATTTGCCGACAAAAGTGTCTCGAGCGATTTATTTCCACTTTTACTGCAATGGCAATGGGCCAATTTCGCAATCTATCCTAGTTCTCTTCAAAGCCTAATTTCTTTTTTGCCCAATTCTATCCTATTGTACGATGTCATGTATAATCATGAATTTGAAAAATAAACAGAAACGATATATGAATAACGGATTCTGTATGAATTATTTGATACTTTATAAAAACTTTTTATTTCGTTATACATTGTATTCGTTATATGCTGTAATATAAGAGCACTATTGACTTTTATAGCTAGTTCCATCCACGTTTCAGTCATAATTTAAATATATTTTTCCAAAATTCTGTGTCTTTGAAACCTCTTCATAACGACTATTATGTTTTTTAGAAAGTTTTTACTCGCAGCATACCATTTTCTTAATGTTCTGACCCTCATTACTTTATATCCAATGGATTGTGCAGAGAAAACATGACAAGAATAAGAAAACACTACTAGTCAATGTTGCGGACTCAAATACTTTTGTATTGTTCTGAGTTAAAACAATAATATTATATTATGTGTAATATTTTATTTTATAAGGTCTTTAAATTTATACACACAATTAGAAGTGAATTTTGATTATAGAATACATTATTATAAAAACCAATTGTTGCAAAGAAAATGTCTTAAAAAATGTCATATTTTCAACCAATCATCGACTTGATAATAAACTATATTTTCATAAGAAAGTTTTCTTGGACGAGGCGAGCTCATCGGGCGGAACTAATGACATTTTATTTCTCTAGAGAAATGCATTAATTTCATTTGTTAGCCCATCGATACCGCCTCACGCTCAACTCTATTGCTTCAGGAAAGTAGATTTTATATAAGATATAAAACCAATTAGTTCCCTTAGAATACCAATTACCTTGAACAAAACATAATTCTGTTTGTAATGAGTGATGATATTAGTCATTTTAATAAAAGTGTGCTAAAAGCACATCAATTAATTACCTGATTCGCCAAGATATCTTAAATAAAAGTGTATAAACTCAAAATAAATAAAAGGCTAAAGGTGTAAAGCTATTTCATTCCGAACGTGTTGAAAGTTAAAAATTACTCAGCAAACTTAAGACGTAAGAGGAAACATGCTACTAAACTATGTAGTTTTCATTTTGGTGTTTTGGTATAGAATTAACTTTTAATGTTTAGAATTAAACGACTCTTAGTTCATTTGATATGTCAAAGTTTATATTTGTCCTTTAAACAAGAACGCTTGTAATAGTAACATCATATTTTTATTATTACAATTTAAAAGCGATATAATGTGTTACATACCAATGCTTCATTTATTATTTTTTGAATTAATCAAGAATTGTTTCATGATTTTATTAGATAGTATTTTACAATATAATATTATTTATAGAATTATTAATGAACTTTTACAAGATATAAAAAGAATTTAATTATTCCATGTGGAGTAGTCTCAGCGTGATTAAGAGCAGTTTGGCGAAGAACAGCGCGATTCCGTAGGTAGTGTCTATAAGTATCGAAACAGAAAACTTTTGAATGCTCGTTCATAGCACTTTGGTACCTAACAAAAGAGCACTTGTGGATATAATTGCATGCACAGTTTTGACAATTGGTTAAATAACTTGGTCGCCTTCAGAATGAGTTCAAGCATGGTGCCTGAATTATAGAAAAGCGGCGCGACACTTGCCAAGAAGTCGAGTTGCCACTCCGCCGCGGTCTCACCATTCTGAATAAGTAATTTTCACCACCGTCTGCGCAATTTTACAAACAAATTAACGACTTAATGTTGTTATTTTAATAAAAGTTGCTTGTTAAGTTTCACCAGAGTTTCATTTTTACGACTCTCGCCATGGCTGTTGTGGCATTCTTTATGTTTTCGAATGTTTAACAGCGGTGAAACAAGAGATATCATAGATTTGTGTGCTGTAATCTCAGAAAACTTAATATTGAATCACAAAAACCGTGATATTTTTTTTTTTATTTAACGGAACGATGAAAATTTTATAGTTTTATAGTGATGTGGTTATGTGAATACATTACGTCTTAGTCCAAATAAAAAGTGAAATATATTATGTAGGTCTTAACTATTTACAGTACAATTGTTTAATGCTCAAAATTATTTCACCGACAACATTTTTCGTATATTATGCTGCCTGAAATACTGTAACGCATAACCGTTCGAAATAAATTTAATATAACAAATATAATACCGAGGACGGTTATTTATGTATATGTAATATATTGATATACATTAAGGGAACATAGTCGATCGTTATGAAACAGAAACAATTTGTGTAGCCAGGCACCGCCCTCTCATTTTAAACTGCTTATTCTAATTTATTACCGCGAGTATTGCACTGCTTATTACTTCCCTGCAGTTTCGGTAGCAGAACTACGTTCCATGTCGTTGTAAACCATGAGCGTCTTAGCATAATTGCTGTTACATTAAAATTAGTTCAGCAATAAATAACGTCCTTATGCGAATATAGATACGAGGCTTAGTCTCGCTTGCCGCATATTTCACGGAAGGTTAACCGACGTTGTATCGAACAGCAGCTTTATATGTATATCTTATTAGTCCTTATATCATCGCTTTACATGACACAGTCTATACTAATTTCAAGTTGTTTTGCCTTATGTAGAGATGCTACAAAAACTTAATTTGTTATTTTCATGAACAAAGAGCAAACACATTAGAGTATCATACATTGAAAGACCATGAAGAATCCTAATGCAAATGTTAATTGGGCACCGCAACAGATGGGTTCGACGCGACGTCGGCAAATTGTCGCGCCAAACATTCGTAATTTTAAAAAGCAAAATGAAATAAACCGCTTGGTCGCAGTGCATAAATTTCATGTTTGCCTTGGCCGGCGAACTGGCAGCGGATATTAATCAGCGGATATTGAAATATGTTGTTTTTTGGGCCGATTGATAAACGGCCGTTCCGCGCGTAGGATTAAATATCGACGCCGCTCCCTCAATTATTGCACTCAGTCACAACACGTCAAATCAGGGACTGGAAACATTCAACCCCAAATCGTTGAATTCAAACAAACGTCAACAAAACTGCCCCAGCTATTTTTCTAACAGCTCTGAAATAGTAAATTTTCAGCCGTGTAATAAAAGTTGTGTCATTTATGTATGCTGAAAAGATGTAACTCGATGAATTATTGTACGAATATTATTGTACGAATGGTATAAAAGTTTTCAGTCAATAAATTCCTAAACTGTTATATATACAATAAGTTCAATACGAATAAAATTATAAAATACAAAACTTTGCTTGATATACATATAACCAGAAATATTATAAAGTATAAAATAGATAATTAAAAGAAGGAAATTTTATTTGTACATATCAAAGAGACGACACATTCTCTTTTATTCTATAGCATATATGCTTTTATTTTAAAGTAAACCTTTTAATAGTACAATTGCTCAATAAGAATGTAATTGTAAGGCGGTAATAGTTAGTCGATATAATACACTAAAGATACATAGAAGGTTATTAAATAATTTGCTGGCCTAATAACCTAGTAATGTCATAGTATTCAATTTTAACTACATATTAGTATTTAACAATGCGTCAATTTAATTAAACAACATGTTCCCATGAATAGAATATAACCTATTTGTATACCAACAGTTATGAAGTTTTTTAATGTTCAATACAGGTATTCAGAACTCTCTAGAATATATTCTTGTTCATGTACTTATCACCTAACAGATCGATTTCAATCTAAATCCATCGAACTTAAAGCTAAATTCAGTGATAGCAAAGCATTACTATGCAAAAAGCATTTTACCCGTAGAGGCATGTCTATTGCAGACTTAGCCTTGCTCAAAGAATTGTATTATTATAGAAGCTACATAACTTGACCATTTGAATCTCTTCGTACAACTAAGTTGACGATAAAATTTTTCAGTTTTTTACTCACATCTTAAAACACTGATGGTTTATACACCAAAAGTCTTCTTAAAAAAAGGCTAATAACATCGTTTTTTTGAAATATACTCCGATTAATTATTATTTATTTTTAAAAAATAATTTACATTTTTTTACCTATGACTTCATTTTTATATGAAAAATGATTTGATAAAATTATTCTCTTTAAACTAGTATCACACTTTAGACCAATCTGTTTTATAATATTTCTTAAAACCTTTACACTATGTTATATAGAAAAATAATCCTCTGAAGACTAAAACGTTATCCTTATCCGCTTCGTCCATGATTTTTTACATTGGAAAATCTTTTACCTAATGTTTTTTATACAACTGGTATAGCTAAAAAGTTTATGTGCCAAAAAGGTCTCTCTGGATAAATCTGCGTAACTTCTAAGGCACGAATCTCATATATGTATTACTCATAAATATTATTATGAACCTGTTTTTAAGACTGATTTCTGTCAAAATATTTTATCATATACCCAAGATACATAAAAAAACTTTTTCTTTATTTTGTTGCCACTGGATAGTGCTCGACTAACTTTTCTTCAAATGAAATAATAGTTGGTAATACACTATCTCAGTATGAACATTTACACCTATACTCTAGATAGAATTACTGGCTTAGATTAAACATTCCTTTATTTTTACCCTATTGTTGGATGTAAAAACAAAAAATTATTAAAAATTAATAATAATTTCATAAAATTAGTTCAAATCATTATTCTTCCACGATTCTTTTATTTTAAGTTTTTTATGTATTTTTTTTTTTCATATTATACATTTTATTTCGCTAAAGCAACTCTTCCAACCACATCTATCACTATTAAAATATCATTACAATAGTTATTCTCATAACAAACCACAAAATAAAGAAATAGAATCAAAAAAAATTATAGAACAGACGGATTATTTTAATATAAGTCTTTGTATGATGTTATGTTATTATTACAAAAATGAAAAACGTCATTTTTAAATCATAAACAGTAACTTCAATTTATAAAAAGTTTTAAAAGAATTAAAACATACAAACTTAGTAAGGAAGAGATATTAAAAACATCACATTAATGTTATAAATGTTACCGTTGATAAAACGTCTTAGACAATTTGTAATATATACAGCTTTAGGAAAATTAAAGCCGCGTTTTCATTAAATATGAAGGCGGAACGGGAATGCAGGTTGTCGTGCAACCGTTTGCGCTCACAAGATTTATGATGCGACCAACAGGCGAATATTGAAAATCTAGAGCTCTGGAACCACTAGATGCACTTTAAATAGACAGCTTAGCAAATAGCGTCTCAGTTGTCTTTCTAAGACATCATAGACTTAACATATTATGCTTAAATGAAAATGGTTTGGAAAGTTTTAGTTACCTTGTAACTTATACTAATTAATAACTTATTAATTGTTTGTAAAATAATTAAGAATTTTTTTTTTACATATAGAGAAAACACGCTTGACAAAACATATTGTACCATTCTGCTTGTGCTTCTTTTTAAACAATTTTTCAATAAACATACTTCACACATTGTTATTACTTAGGGTTTTTATATAATGAGCACATACCGCTATATGTCTTCATCTACATTCTACAAGATAATCAATCTACTTATTCAAATATACTATATTGTGAAATATTATGCCTACTTACAACTTAAAAAAGTAAATATGAAAGATACAAAACATTTAAAATAAAAATTAAAGAAAACTGTGACACGATTTATAAATGTTGGAAGTCTTGTAAATCTTGTCAAATTGCTTTTGTCTGAAAAAAATCTAGGCGTCTTTAAATTAATAAAGAAAGATTACCACAAATTATTAAAAGGAAACCTTTATAAACAAAAGCTGATGAAATGATTCAGAGATCTAGTAAGGGAGCGAAAAGAGAGATTTTTTTAAAAGGTGTTTTTTTAATTCACGTTTTGTTACAATGTCATCTCATTTATTTGAGTCAGAGATCTGAGGGCGCGTCACAATGAAACAATATCTCATTTACTTATGATTTATTTTTCGATTGCCTCCTGTTTTCCCCTTTTTCGTTAACACCCGAATGTTTTATGTCACGTAATTTGAAATGACTTTTAGACACATTATTGTATTTTGGCGGGGCTTTTTGGTCATAAACGTAATATATAGAGTGTAGATAATTTAAATTCTTTTAACGATCTGCTACAAATAGAGACGATTATTATTTAGGCATCAATCTTCATAAAAGATATTTTATAATTCAGGATATAATATAGATATTTTATAATATGAAATATTTTATAAAATTCTTAACCACGGAAGACTGTTTATTTTATTTTTGTTTGGATGGTGTTTTTTTTTATTATTATTAACAATTTCAAAAACTGCTATAAAATAAAAATAATTATTACCAAAAAAAACTGACTTAAAATAAGATAATCACCTTTATCAGTATATAATTGCTATGTCATATGTTATATAATAACGTGTACTTAATTATTTGGTATTTTAATAAAGTTGTGCCAGTTACATGATACAGATTTAGTTTTCGCATCGAACTATTTTATATAAAATACTTACATAGAAAAATCAATAAACCTCATTTAGTTTCCTTCATTACATAAAAAATTCAAATCTAAAAATCGACCAAAAAAGCTTTGTAGTACAGAACAAAAGCCTTACACGTATACAATATTAAGTTGAAAATTACAACGGTTTTTTAAATTTAACTTTCCAGTAGGCTTCAAAGAGTAAGTAAGAGGTCCTTTTGTCGAGTACCTCCGGCATGGCTCGCTATCGCATCATTAATCTCAGCACAAACACGACTAGCTCGCCCCGCACCGCGCCGCGCCGTATCGAACGTTGCAATCGCAACTGAGATTATCGAAAAGAGTTATTTATATAGGGCCATATCAAAAGTGGCTATCATTTTCACCTCGTTCTATTTGTAAACACTCGACATTGATAAATCTATCCATATGCTAAATAATGGATAATGTGGCGTTTCGCTTTGAACCTGTTTATACTGAGTTTGGAAGCTATTTAAATTGGAAAATATGTGAACAAGAAGGGTTACATAGTTCAAATATAAAATAATTTTGTTACATAATTGTTAATATTGAATTATTTACATTTAATGGTTACAGGTGATTTAAATATAAAACTTAATTCAAGTCACCTCAGAAAACTAAACTTCTTCAATTTGTCTTGAAAGTAAGGATATCGTTGTACAATTCTGTCAGTCAGTTGAATACCATAAATATAATTGCTGTTACTTCATGCTTACCATAACTTCACTCATGTTCTAGTTATATAACTATCATATATATTATATAGAATTATTTTAAATAATTTGAATTATTTAAAAATACTCTTTAAAAAACTTTTCTAAAACACAAACCATTACGTCCATTTTAGTTTAACTTGTTGAACTACATACATACATATAATAGTCGTGTCTCCAACCATTAACGACCTTAAAACTCTTTCAATTAAATGATTAATTGAAAAGGTTTATATATGTTTACTCACTTATTGGAAGTAAGTATTCGCTACGCTCACGAATCCAATCACACTTGAAACTTCTAGAGAGCACTACAACCAATCCAAGTGTAATACTATAAAACATAAGAACGCTCGGGATGACGGATGAAGAGTCAAGAATACTCGCTCGCTCTGACATACACATATATTTCATATTCATCACTAAGCTGACATTCTCGAGGCATTCCATGTCCCTACCTAACTTCCCTTTTTTGTCACAAAGGTCTATGAAAAGCCAAGGTTTCGTTAAAAAATTAGATATACTATTGAATGAAAACATGATACGTTTGTTGATGTGGCATTAAAGAGATGAATACAACATTTATTCCATTTTATTGTAGCGAAGTCGAAATAATTATATAATTTGTATTGCATTAAAATTAAGATAAAGGCGCGTACAATAAAACTAAACGGTTACTTATTTGTCTGTTACGCCAATAGTGAAGTTTCCATTTTGTCCGCTTCGTCACGTACGTGACAAACGGCTCGTCTTAGGGATCGCCAAATATCGTTTAGTACGTGCTAGGAGAAAACCAACCCACTGGATAAATAAAATAAATCAAATATGTAAGTAACAGGCTGTTTTCAAACTAAAATAATTCTTAAAGAGTTTTTTATGGCAATACAAAATTTTGTATCGCAGATGATATCGTGATTTGGCAGTTGACGTGGGTTTACCGGAATCTAATTTATATAGTCATTGAATTGATACGTGATATAATCTAATACAGAACCAATTAACAGACGATTATTATTGTTATATGTAATTAAAACATAAATAATTTACGAATTTCAATTGAATATATTACATTTATAGGCATTTTCTTTAATGTTTATTGTCTCCTTTGTAAAAATATGTATTGAAAGAAGAACATGAATGTAACATTTATTTGAATAAAAAAAAAAAAACACATCAAGCCGGGGAAACAAAATTAACTAATGCGTACTGTTTACCATAAACATAAGACGGGACCATAACACAATATTTCTGTTCTCGCGAATACTTTTTTACTTTTTGTGGACTTTTTTATATAATGGAAGCTTTATCAACAAATAACATTATGTGAGCACATCACATTAACGGGTGGCAACAGTAATAACATCATGTTGTTGAAGCGTACGCTGACCCCATATAAATAAGATCTTTATCCAGTTTTTCAAAGACGACTCATGTTAACACGTGTTTCACAGCCAGGGTAAAGTTTGTGGAGCCTAAGGGTCCAAATGAAATTTGCCCTACTGACTTCGGCCCCCTGAAGACACAAAGTATCTAAGTACTAAGAAACAGGTGCTTTTTATTGGTTTTGACTATAACAGCCCTTATAAAGAAATTCGATTATATTATCATTTTTTCTAGAATATTTTTTATCATTTGTTACTTTTTTCGTAAGTTTAAAACCATTTTTATGTGGGGTCATTAAACATTTAATTGTTTTTTTTATATCTCCATGTCACAAAAATGTTATATAAAATTACATTTCCACATTTAAGATGAGGGTTAAAATAGCAAATGTTAAAAGAATCTTTTTGTTAAGGAATATCCGTAAAGAAGTATTCCGTCACGCACCGTATGTGCCTACGCTAACAGGCACGCCCGTAGCGCTCCGTGAAAATTCACTCAAGCCCCTTAGAAATAAACGCTTTTTATTGTTTGAAATGTTCAGTTCTTGAAAACTGTCAATATAATTTATAACATAACTCTATCATGTTTCGAATACAGATATATATTTTATTTGGATACAAGAAATAAAAAATATGATTACGTAATGTTAATTTATATTGTTTATAGTTATTCATATTATTCACATACAATCAATCATGTGTTTTCCTTGTCTAGCCTAAAATTGACACTAGTTATTATCTTTTTGTTCCACAAAAAACTATTAGGTACACAACAAACAGAGCGTTAAAGCGGAATTAAGCGGCGGAGCACGTCGTTGGCAAAACTTTCGATTCCAATTCGGTGTCAGTCGATATTAAATTAAAAGGACCAACGCATTCCTCCCGCATCTTTTTCCTGTCCATTTGCAAGGACCGTGTAGGAGTCGGGGTCACATCTCCGAACGCCTCTAACCTCGGCTAGACTAAGGTGGATAAGGTTAACCGCTAATAATTATGACATAAAAATATTTCTACATATATATTTCTTCTTGATTTCTTAATAAGTACCTATATATAATTTTTAAATTATGAATAAATGAAACTTATATTAACGAATTTCTGTATGAAATCCAGTAAAATATGTGATTCTGTTATATTTATATCACTGTATGATAAAATATGTTTTGTTTTTTTTCAACTTTATTCAAATAGTAATTATTATATTACTTGAACACCCAAAAACTACTCATAGCCGTTCTAAATGATCCTTATAGTGTAACCTAAATAGTAGGCTTATCCACTTTATATTTAAGGTAGAAAGAGCAAAATTTCTAGGCAAGCGATTGAATGGCGACGCATACTTGAGTGATGGTGAACTTTTTATTTGAATCGTGGGCGAATGCGACTACTCAGGCATTATTCTTTTGTTACATATTATATTGACAATGCGCTAGAAGAGTTACGTAAACATTAAACTGGACTAAAGACTTTATCAAACAAATTTAAACTCGTGGGAATAAAATCAATTTATCTAAATATCTTGATTTATTTCTTTTACTTTTCAGTTATCGTCTTAAATTATTTTATTTTATGCAAAGACTTTTCCAAGTAAAATAGTGGCTTCTGTACTCATACTAAATCCCAATGGTATTATAAAAATGTAAAAATTTGCTTTTCGTAAAGAAGCTCAGGAGTGAATTCGCGTGCCCGTATTTTATGAAACGTTTTCATGTTTTATTTAGAATAGTTCTTACTTCACACAGACCCAGCACAAGAACTTAGAGGTTCACGCCAATTCAAGGTCTCACGACCGTCTCTTTGAATTTTAATGTCATGCTCCCTTTCATAGTTGTAAAAAAATGATTTCACGACGTAGCTGAAAGTAAGACTCACCTTCATTTATGGCGCATGCATGCATTTCTATGTTGGAATATCTTTTCGTTACTTTGCCGCTGAAGTTTCACAAAGATGTTTGCCGCAAACAATATCTCGGGGCTTATATACTTTGTTCAGACTTTAAAGTAATAAAAAAGCTCTGTATGCTCAGAGCGACGACAATGAACGACATCCTAAAAGAATTATAAAAAACACATGACGTTCCAACATGATGGAAATTTTATACGAGTAACTTCAATCAAAGTCGTGACTCGTTTCGTAAGTGAAATATTGTAACATTATACAGCTCTTTTGCCGAACCTATTTTCTGGTTGTGCCTTCTTCACATTTACGTTAATAGATGTGTCACTAAATTTGCGTTTTCAATTCAACGTTGGCCGCGACGGCGGGTGCGGGCGGCGGTTTCAATCAAAATAGGCACGCACTCGTTCCACATCCTCACCAGCCCTGCCTTTTAGAATAAGAATTGTCTTTTTTTCACAGTACTCAACGATACCGGTATGGTATGGAAGGAGAGAGCTTTAACGGTAATATAATATGTTTTTTAGATAAAGAAACGAGAATATAACATATTGAGTTACAAATAAAAGATCATTTCCTTCTATTTTTTCTTTACAAATAAGTATTTACTTAATATGTACAACTTAATAGTATTAACATGAAATATATATTTGAAAACTTAAATGACAAAAAGGTAGTATTTTTGTTTATTGTATTAAAAATATAAAGGAATCATCTCCATAGTATGACACGGTACTGTCGCTCGGGGCACCGTGCCCACCCGCCATGAAATTAAAGCCGACTCGCGCCGAACGAATGATTGAATAATAAACGAAAGAATTCGCGTCCTGCCCTTGTATTACGTATTCATGACGACTGGCCCCATGGACGACGATACAACACCGACATGCATACGAGACACATCTGCTGCGAATGAAATAGCTCTGGAAAAATTGCTCCATTCATAAAATCGATGAATTTTAACGGGAAATATCTAGTACATTCTAAATAAAAGTTTTGGGAACTTTAATCAAAATTTTTGCAATCACAATTTTTTTTTACTTTATTAATCATCTGTTTGTATATATTATATAGTGTTCTTTTTTCAACCTATAAAGACAATAAAAACTGATAATTCTACATAGTTTATCATGAATTTACTGAATACTTCAACCATAAAATTAGTATAGTGGCTTGTCAAATATAACTTTTATATTGCTGAGTTTTAATTTGAAAGGAAACTTATAAATGGAATATATATTAAATAGAACAATTATAATTAAATTTTATTCAAAGAACATATATCGATAAAAAAAAAATTATAACGACATACACTACATTAATGTTTTACTTTCAAAAAATCTCTGGAATACATTACTTAAATGAAAATAATTAAAAAATATCAGTTAGATTTGCAGCAACCTAATCCCTTGGGAGTAACCGCAGAGCAACTTAACCCGAAATTAAATCAAAGAGAGGCTTAACCAATCAGGACGAGTGCTATCATTGAATCGGCAAAGGAACACTAAAATTACTTCTTGATGTAGAGAAACGAAGATTCATCGTAAAAGTGGTGTTACTAGGGGATGGGAGGAAATGGGGGGGTTGGGGGTTGTCTGAACGGTTTTCCGTGTTCCAGAGACGTCCACGGTCGGCGATTACGCCGCACGTGGCTACGCCGGACTGGCGACCCACTAGCTAATGTTGTACTATAAACATGAAATACCGATGATACAATAAATGTTTATTTTATACCCTTTACATTTCAATCTTTAAACCATTCTAAAACCACAAAGTTAAAAAAATATTCTAACGTTATTTGTCTATTTAAGATTCCTTAACCTTAATTACAGCCTCACCAAGATTTGTATTATGCAATTACTGTCTCCTTAATTATTAAAGAAAATGCCCTGTACGCAGAGGAAAGACAAAGGGTCCCGCAATTTACGCGTGTTGCCGCTGCCACCTGGGTCATGTCTCCTTTTACTTTATCCCGTAAAGATTAAGTTCCCTTAATTCAACAGAATGTGTGGCGCACTGCTTTCTGCAAAATTATTTTCTAAACTTTTTAATCATAAGAAGTTTGTTTTATTTTTAATAAAGTAATTAATTAAGGTACACAGTAATTATAAACATTAATACAATTATTTAGTATTAATGCAGACTTAATCATTTAACGAAATTTTGATTCTTTTTAAAGTTATTTCCACCGAACATTTATTATTTATTATTATTTAGTAAAACTCAAAAAGTGGAAAACAAAACAATTTTGTCTTTTCTATTATTCTTACGAAAACATTGTAAATTACATTCATAATATTTATTACTAATACTGTATAGTAGTACTGATATGTGCTTCAGCATTAACAGTACTTAATTCTCATAAAAGCACAATTTGTTCAAATTAGATTATCTTTATTTATATATATATATAATTATGAAAGATTTCTTAAGTAATAAAGCATTTTATATATTTATTTTCCTAATATTAGTTTATAGTGTCATTAAGGAACCACAAGGAAGTAACGCGGTTCTCCAAATTAGAACCATCCCCTCAACTCAAAGGAGATGTGAAGAAAACAAATCAGTTCAATAAATAGGGCACCCACAACAATGTAATATCAATTCAAGACTTACGATGTAAAGGTATTTTCAAAGTGATATGCTATATACAGTCGCGAGATAGGATTTATTAAAATATTATTGCCAAATAATATAAAGAATAATCTACAAGTAATTTTAAATATCTTTCATTTTAGTTAAATATGAATCAAACTATTTAAGTATTTACAACCAAGAATCGTCATCTAATTTCTGTTCATATTAATCAATATAGCGCATAATATGGTATTTTATTAAAATGACTTACAATTGGGGAAATCTCTATAGATGCGAACCCCAAAAGGCAATCAGCTATTAAATTAACACATTCTGTGTGACAAGAATACATATTTACTTACGTAAAGTGTTTATCTTTCATCAGGCAGGACGGTGCTAGTGTGAACACAAAGTGTAATGGACGTATGGATGGATCTGCTGAGTTCGCGTAATCACAGATTAGCAGTCCCCTGTACCGATAACGTCTGCTAGCCCCATCAATGAATGTAAATTTATTAACGAACGGTTACGTATTCATTGAGATTAGTTCCACTTACTTCAATACTCACTTTTCCTATGACATAAAAACATTTTCATATTAAGTACTTCAGTCAGAGAAGATTCATAGTATGTAGTTATATTTATTGTAGGTTAAGTATATTTAGTATATATAAGTGTGTAAAGCACGCGCAACATATTAAAAATTAAATGAACATTTCCAGGGCCTCATTGTTGTATGAATGAATTATCACATTACGAGTGACGTTGCTTACTGCGCGAAACGGACACCTGGCCTCGTTAACCAGAATTTGGATGGTACAGCACAATAATTGCTATCCTAATATCGGAGTAATCAGGTAGGTTTAAGTTACAAAGTTTAATAAGTAATTCTAATTAGATATAAGTAAGTTTCGTAATTTTCCTCGAACCTTTAGCGGCTATGAAACCCGCATTATAAACAAAAAAAATACACCAATTAAATTAATAATAAAGATAATTGACTTTTCAAATATAGGTCTACTAGTTCAGGAGTACCGTAAAGGAATTTCACATTGGGGTATAAAGCAAGGTGGTACTAGACCTTCCTCAAGAGATCTTTCCCAAATGTAATGAGAAGGCCACGCAGCAGATCTTTCTTGAATATAGAAAAGATGTGAAAATTTGTGAGTTGAGTCATCCTCCCAAAAGTACCATAATAGCCAGCATTTATATCTGTATGATGGAAAGCGTGATATATGAAATTGCACTTATTAAAGAGGTGATAAGGACGACAGATTATAAACATCATTCGAAAATGGCGTATTTAAAAAAAAAGTATACTACCCTATACTTATACTAGGAAAATCGAGTGAAAATTTAAGATTAAAAGAGGTGACTAGAAGATTCAAAATTACAGTCTAAAGCACTCTAATGAGGTCAATGTAATTTTTTCTTTAAAATTTTAAAGAACAAGTTAAAACTTTTAATCTTACGAAAATCAAACGGGTTTAATAATATTGTTTCTTTTATCATCCGTAATCAGGTAACGTTTTGGTAAAGGAAATATACATATTCTGAGAGCTCGACTGAACATAACAATCTACGGACAATATTTTGTTCGGTTTCCGCGATATCGGTTTATTCAAATGCTCTATGTTCGACCCGAGCTCAAAGAATCATTCCGAATAACATTATACATATTGAAATTCTTCCACCCCCCGAACATCTTAGCTTTATTATCCTATGAATAAGTTGATAGGATGCAAATGTAAGATATATTTAAGCATTGACTCATCGATAAACAAAACTTATTTGAATACCAATACTCACTGCGTATCACAGTTCAAAGAAACGGAGGCAACACCCAAACTTTTCAAATCTGTAAATAGCAAAATTTATTTCTGCTTTATGAAATTGGTCAAAATAATTATATTGAATTCAATTTTAACTTTGATATTCAAACAAAAATAATATTTTACCACAACATTAACTTAACATGAATAAAATAAAATAAAGTGGTCTGCTAATAATAAAGAAAAAGGTTAAAATTTAGTACCTGGTCCTTGTTTGTTTAATAAGTGTAAATCTCTATTTATAATTCATTGACTGACTCATCTTATGATTCATATTTATTTAAGGACTTACAACCAGACTTATCTCTGTCGAAATTTACGTCATAATATTGGCAAAGTCTTGTTGCAATCATTTGATTGATACTTTACTACGGGCTCGCTTACTAGTCATAGTACCAATCTGTAATACAAAATTTCACTGATACTTTAACAGCTGTGTTTCTTTCCGTGAGCGAGAATCCAAGACAACTAAGTCTCCTCTTTGCAAATCCTTTCTTATCTTTTTTTATCTCAATCCTATCCCGTTAAGGACAGCAAAAAGTCTTCGCTTTATATCAGGTAAGTCTGCCTCTGCAGTCTGCCCGTCTGCTGGTCTGGTATATAATACTTACATATTTCGAATAAAAAAATACATACACGATGTTCTACTTCATGATCAAATAACAAACTATTTTTTTTAAATTTAAAAACTCAGGATATGCCAGTGACTATTAGGTATTTTTTTTAAGTTTATATTTGTAATATTAAGTTATTAAATATGATACCTTTATTAAACCTATTAAATAATTTAAACAATTTCGGGCAGACACAAAGTCTTTAAGCGTTATCAGGTAAAGGTAGCCGAAATTTCGATAGATGTAATTATATCTATCGTGATTTAGGCATGGATTTTCCGAAAATACTCCAATTATGGCACCTCATGGTACATCAAAGCCGACCGCCACTGTTACATCTCAAAGCTAAATTTTATTGAAGGATTTACATTTTTATTGGCATGCGAGGACCCCTGCCTGTGCGTCCTGAAACGTAAGTGATTTTGAATTTTCTGATATGTATTACATTGTTTTATTTTACAAAACCCGCTTTTTTATAACTTTAGTAACGCTGAATAAGTAGTCTTACTATACATTTTGGCAGACAAGCCATGATGATTTATAATTAATCCTCGCAACGACCTTAAAATGCCAAGTTAAATGATATTGTAATTTATATCAAAACTTATTTATCTTCTCAAATAAATGTGAGATTAGAATCTATATGGAAAAATTCTTATATAAGGAAGCTTTGTTTGTCTACTAGGTGTATTTCGGTAGTTCGTGATTGATTCCACTGTAATTTCCATACGCGTGCTCTATTCGTATTAGCCATATAGGCCCGCCCAGATTAAATTGGCCTTCGACTTTACTTTCTTTTGTATGCTAAAATAAGAAGCATTAAATTTATGAACGTCTTTTCTAAGTTGGTTGCCCCATCTAAACCACCTACACAATTCTACAGCATGGCGACCGCTCGGCGCCTGCCGAGTCACGCACATGATATTTTTTTAAACTTCAAAACGAGCGTTTTTATTTTAATATTAAGTAGTTAGTTAAATTTTAAAAAATAAAAAAGTAGATATACATATGTATATAATATATGAACACAGTAAAAAGCAATAAATGAAATTATTTTTCCTTTTTTTTTCATATCAATGGCGCCACCATTGACGATGACTGAACTTTACTAAAAACAGTTCTGTTGTATACAGACATATATTTTACAGTTTTTTTATATATTAAACCAAAAATACTTTAAACAGACTTACAGAATAATTTGCGACAAATAAATAGATATATTGTAGTTTGATTTTCTTGTTACTTCTGATAGCGTTGAACGTGAAATATACATAGATGATTCACGGTGCATAGACATGACAAAATAACAAAGCAATTGTATTTACAGAAATTGGAAAACCCCGTTTGAACTAAACAAAATATAGCCTACAAATATAAGGCCTACATTGTTCGAGAATGAAGCTATTAGATAGATAGGTTAGAACTAACATTATTATGATTCACATCTTTGTATTGTTTTAAGCTGTATTATAATATGTTAATTTAAAAATATATCAGTATTTTTTTTATATAGTGTATTAAGCAAAACAGACAGACCAGAGACAGACAGACAGACCCTGGCTATAGCTGGGAAATTGCCAGGTAGAAGAAACAGTGTATTAAGCAAAACCTCAAAGTTTTGCATTATTAACATGTGGGATAACAAGCGCTTCATATAACCGCACCTCGAATTTAATTAATGTAACTTACTGGTTAAGAGACTTCAGTATCTCTTTCAAATTTGTTTAAGTAAATGTATTCAAAATTACCCGATATATTTTGATATAACGAGCAAAATGTTTTATTAAAATAACATATCTAATGTGAATCAAATATACATCTTCTAGATAAAAATAAACGAACATTAAAAGATGGATACTGAAAAATATATAATAATAATTAATTATACCTTGGTCGTTTTTTAAGACATAATATGTTGATTATCAAACAAAAATCATAAAGGCGATTCGCTTAACACTGAATATATGCAGCTCCCTCAATCATTTTGAAAATACGGAAAATGTACTCATATTATATGGTAACTTATAATTCAAGTAATGCATTTCTTGAAAGAGTTCTTTAAACAACAAAAATTGTTATCTGCTGCTATTCCTTCAATACAAAACATTTGGCAACATTTTGTATTTTAGTAGTATGAAAGGACATATTATTCCGAGCAATGTAGCAATTGTAATAACCGAAGCGGATGACAGAGAAGTGCCAACAGATATTGTTGTCAATTTGTTTGGCGTGCTACTTTGGATGCGGGCAGCGTTCGACCCGCCGACCCGACTTATGAACACACTACCAATAAGAACAACTAAGTTGAGATGTCAGCCGATTAGCGTTGACTCATGTTAGGACCAAATTGTTCTTATTTTCGACCAAAATAAGTAGGACACACATATTTCTATACTGAAACATTAATATATGATATATAATAATTTATTAACAATTAGAATCATAACTCAATATATCAATTTCTAAAAAATATTATGCAAAATTATGTGAGTTAAAAATCATCACTGTCAAGAAGAAGAAAATAATTTTAAGAGACGTTAATAACGTATGAGGGCATTAAGTATTCCGCAGTTTACTTTAGAAGCGGAGGGCGTTAGGCGAGACGACAGCGGCGTAGTAAGCCTTATTTGAGACGCGCGCGTGACGGGAAACTGGAAACACGTCTTGTATACCGCGTCTCCCGAATTCTCATCAAATCATCCGCCGACAATGTCGTTGCAAATCCCAGAGCGGGATCAACAGCATTAAAGCTAAATTGAAGCTAAGAAAACGGATACATATGTTTACATATTACATATCGTATTTGAAGTTTTACTTTTTTATTTTTAATAAAAATCATACTATTCCTGTAGCAACATAACGATTCAGATTTAACACTATATGGCCTAAATTTATGTAAATTAAAACTGATTTGATTGTATTTGAATTGAATCTACTTTTATAGATTACCTGAAAAGTTGTAGAAACATCTGTAAGGTAATACCGTAATACCTTCGGCGTTACCCCAATGAATAAAAAGTGACGGGATAACACAATGAGATCTTGGCAAGCGACGACCACCTACCGTACCGTCGTCTTCGCGAATCATTAATTTTAATTCGTGCCCTGCGACAGCGGCTTTAATGAATTATTGGAAATCGCTGGAGTGTCTCCCTTCCATCCAAAGTGTTCACTTTTTCTTTAGGACTTAACATAATGTAAAAAAATGTTCTACAAACTTCCCCGCATACTAATTACTTGTATATTTTTAAAAAACAAATTCTGTGTCCCCAACCTGATGGCTTTAGATCGAGATTAACTGCTTAAGCTCGGTTTATAAGTTAGGTTTTCGGTAAATGTAATTTTTATATAATTTTATTATTATAAATTCTTCGACCTCTTAATTCTTTCATTATTGGTATTTATTTTACATTTTTCTTACATTATTAATAAATATGGATGTATTTTAGTGCATTACGTTAATATATATAACTTTTGCTTTTAAACACTCTTATACTTTAATTCTCTTTGTACACATTTGCAAATCCTCCGACAGGGTCTCATCGCATCTACGTGTGAACGTCACCGATGCGTCCCCGTAAGTTTTGGACGAGAAAACTTGTATTTTTTAAACTTTTGCCTTCGCCTGAGCCAGAGGCACTAAAGTTACAATTGTATTCCCCTTCTACTCTGTTCAATATGTGACCTGCTTATTTATTGGAGAAGCGTCGGCGGAGTTTCCAGACAATATGTCACGCCCCAGCCCACCGACGACTTAAACAAAACACAATTTTCCATATAGGACAAAATGAGCCGTTTGATTTATTATTCTTTCTATATTAAACGTTCCATTAAATTAATAATGTTTGAAACTTATATAGTACAGAATGGATACGTTTTAAAGTATATATTCGCATGAGGGAACCCAGGTATTCAATATTCAGAACGCAGTCGTCATTAGCCGAGCCAGACGCTAGATTCCCCAGAAGTAGCTCAATTGTATCCACCCTAGTCCGGCTGAATCATGATTATATTGCATCGGATTCTATTGACAGATAAGAATTAACTACTGAAATAACGTTCAATGAATTACATTGTTAAGTTCTTTAAATCCATTTGAAGATATTGGCGTATATTTAATCATAAAAAAGACGTTTTTAATCTCATTTATCAAGTGATTAACTGCTAAGGAACAAAAAATATTGTTTCAACACTAAATTACAGTGACTCTAATTTCGTTATAATCTATTTGTTAAGTCTTCAATTAATTTCCTGTTAAATATACCCTATACTTTGAATCAAAATAAAAAATATGTTTATTTTGTCCGGTTTAGGCTTAATCCTAATCGGATATAATAACAAACAAGAAAATCAATTGAAACCAAACCGCCTGATGCGCTTAACTTTCTTAGCTGTTTTACAGAATGTCGAAATTTAAATACAGAATCCATTTTGCGTTGAAATGAGTTTTTGGAATAGGCAATTAGTTGTTAGCGCCCGCTCTCGTTCGCCTTCATTAGGCTATATAGTTTTCCAAATATCTCGACCCCTAAAAATATATCATTCACTTTTACCCTTTTCCCTTAAGAAAACGCTACTTACGAATCACAACCAGGCCAGCTTTTTAATGTTACAAGTTTTTATAAATTTTTTATTTTATAAAAATAAAACACAAAATATTTGTTACTCACAAAATAAAAATAAAATTAAATATGTAATACATTTAAATAATTTCAAAATTTCTTCCGGAAACTTCAAACAGTTTACTTTAATCTTTTGTACCTGATATACTCGTATATTGTACCATACCCCATTTCCACATATTAAATCCTATCTCTACGTCTAAAATATAATCTAACATCTATAAAAAACAACATTAAATTAAACAGATAAGAAAACGACTAAAGCGAAATTTCATAACAAACCAAAAGTCAATCAAAACTGAACGAATTAAAATATTTATTTCTAAGCGGAATACGGAGAACAACTCTTTGGAATGTGCAATTCCATTCTTATTTCATAACGCAATCTTCTCGGCTTCTTATCTTACAACGAACATATCTCTCCCCCGCTCTTGAGGAAAATCATCCAATATAAAATCGGTTTAATTTGCGCTTTTCGCACTCAATGGGATGGAATAATATCAGGCAATTTGGTTACCGCTGGCATAAATATGGCGGCCGCGCTGTAATTGTAACGCTAGCGATTCGCGCCTCGTAACGATCGAGGAAAGAAAACTTCGCCCGTTTGTAAGTACAATGGTCTAGTAAGGGCAAACGCTGGCTGCCCAAATGACTTCTATTACCTCATCGTTTTAACAGCATAATAAAATACACAGAAACAGCATGTCAAACCATAAACTTTGAAATTAATTATCCTTCAAAGTTAACCATATAGTGCAACTTTGTGACATCACAATGTAAACAAATAAATTTAAGTTTAATTCATAACCATTTAGCCAACACACCTCATTGTCTTTGTAAATTAAAAAAAAACAAAAGCCCATTAAAATTAAAATAAGAAGTTTTGCTTACATTTCGCTATGTCTAATCCTTAACGAGTTTAGAAGAGTATAACCATGCTCATCCCGCCAACCAACCAACCAGGAGCCACCATTGTTGAATAGCTTCTTCAGACCCGCACAAAAGTAATTACGCGCAACTCTCCTTTTGCTCAACGTAATAGAATAACGAAATGTCATTTTCTTTTGCCCTGACCCTCGTGCGGTTCATGCGGCGAATGTTGAATTCCTGAAATTAGAGTGAATAAACCGTGTTGTAATTAAAACTGGGTGCCACGGAGCACTGGCCGCCCATCTTTCTTGCCTAGCCCACGAATTAAACAACGAATTGCTTGGGTAATTCGAAATATATATTCTTGGAGGATCTTTGCTTAATATAAATCACTTTTACTGTCCCGATATCCGACGCTTAACTTTTTATAAAGCTGCTTTCGTTTCTTAATAGCATTTTAGGAACATAATGCTCCGAGAGAACATTTTGTACATACTACCTCAATAAAGAATTCCCAAAATGTTTTAATATAAGTCTTTTAAGTAAACTAAAATTACATGCAATCAAAATATAGGTTAAACAATGTAAACATACGAGAAAATTCGTAATTGGTTGTTAGACGCATCCAAGCTGGGCATCGTGCAAAGTACTGGGGCATTTGAAAGGCGACAATCAGAGCAACAGTTAAACTAGCTGGCGGCCACTTCCGGAGCAAGCCTCCCAAACTGGAGCAAACACGACTCAATTGCTTTAGGGATGTTTGATGTGAAATATCTACAATTTTTCACTGCAGTTTTATGTATATTAAGTGATTTTTCTTATTGACTCATTTTAAAGTTTGATAACTTTATGTTTGTTATTGAAATAGTTATATTTAGCTTATACAGGAAATAAAACAAGAAGTCGCACGAGAATTCGATTTTGAGTTTTAAAGTCAATTTTAATGTTTCAATTTCCCAAGGGATATATAAGTAGGAATTTAAAAACAGAATAACAAATTAAAAATAATATTAAATATATTCCATTGTATTTATTGTGATTGGTTGTGATTACAAAGTAAAACAACCATTACATTTTGTGCTTTTCCAATTCTTGAATATGTATTCTGACAAACATTCAGTGTCTAAGCACAAGGAAATTCGCGTAATGCAAAATAAGTTACAAAATTGAGTTCCGTGAAGCGGCTGCCGTGTGAACTACCGTCTAAACTAGATTTCCCAACTTACTAACATTGCCAATCGAAAAATAGGAAGTTTCCTCGCGGACCAGAATTGAGACTAACTGTGTAACAGGCATTCTTCAAGAACTTGCTCAAGAGGTGCCCTCGAATATATTCCGTTCATGTTCACGTGAAAACATAAGTGGAGACTTAAAAACTTTTGAAATTTTTTGTTGATATAAATTATGTTATATTAGCTGATGTTTATTTAATGTTATGTTTACAGAAACTAACCACTTAATAATATGAAATAAATAAGTAAATGGAAACACAGAAATACAAAGTGCATTTAATATTAATGGAATAAAAATCTTAAAAAAACTATCAGACAGTGTTTATATAAAAAAATCCTAAAGTAGGAACAAATCTCCTTTACATTTTCAGTTTCAAAAGATTACAGTTAATTGCCCCCAACACTTGAATATAACTAGAGGCTGCGTTAGTTTGCCCGTGTCTTTTAAAGCCTACTCGCAAGTGGCTCTTAACAGCAGAATAAGCGCCAAAGCTACGTAAACACGGAAATTCCATCCAGACGGTGTACACGCCTGAGGTCATTCAAGTTTCATTACCAATAGCTCGGGCCTCATAACTTATTCAGCTAGGGGCAGGTAACGCATTTTCGCGTTTTAACATTCAATTTGCTACTCGAGAAACCGTCATGTTGTTGTAAGCGTCGCGACTGCAAATCCTGATGTTTTGTCTATAATTTTCGCATTCGTCACTGTGGTTCATAAGCTTTTGATGTTCTTTATTTACTATCCACTTCCGCATCTAGGGAACGTATATATTTTTATACTAACTTTAAACTTTGAATTGGTTCTTTGTGTTGTACATACAAAGATAATAAAACAAGTTTCTTCATCCATTAAGCGAATATAAAATGTATGTTCACTTAAAATATAATAAGAACAGATTTTAAGAGATATTTGTTTAATTAAAGAAGTAATTAAATCTTAATTTTAATTATAATTTTTTTGCAAATATTAGAAAGCATATTTGTATGAAGGCATACGTCATATGTAAATACCACGTTACATAATTAAATACATGATGATTTTGTTTTTATATAAATACGGTTGGTCCACATAATATATCACACTTTTAGTACCGGCAACTAACGTAACACAACCAACCCTTAACTTACGTGACGAGCTCTTCCTACTTCCCACCCACAGCACTTAGGTAATAAAACCAAGAAAGTAGTTTTAAGTAAGCCCGCGACAGCCATTGCGGCCCCTTATTACCCGCCACAAAACCCTCCTTATTACACGAGACAAACAAGTTATTCGTTTCAAATTGAAAACTTTCCACCCCACTAGCCATACTGGGGCTGTGGCCCATAAATTCCCGCCAATTTTGTTTTATTTCGCCATGCCGGTACGGTAATAAAAGTAAGCTGGACGTGAGACAAAGCCTCTAGTTGGGATTAAGCGGCCATCGCAATGGATCACTGCAGCCTGTGATATGGTGTCTAAACAACGGCACCTGACTAACTGAACTCCGTGTAATTTACTATGCCACCGCGTCCAGAAACTGTTAAATTACATAAAATACATTGTTAGCAAAACAGCTTGAACAGCGCAGACAAACTATCGCTCACTCGAAACTGAATTATTCTGACCAATACCAAAAAAATCTAGTCCCTAAATTTCGTGACTGATTACAAACAAGTTATCCACTTGCTTTCTTAGCATTATAAAGTAATAAAATAAAATATTTAAACAATTTTATCTTTAATAAAACTTAAATTTTAGACAATATGAAATAAAAAAGAGATTAAAATGCAAGCCTTGTATGAAAAGTAAGAAACATTGTCACTCGTATTGTTCTACGATAGTTCACAGTTGCATGCAAGTGCGAACTTCAATACCATCTTTTCTATCGGTGGCAATTGCTGCAAGAAGGCCGCATGTGTGATCTTCACTGCAGACTCATTGTTCTCTACAGTTTCTATACGAAACGTGTTGTGTAAGCACAAGTGTAAGCTCCGTTCAAGTAAACAATGCCGTTCGTTTACTCATATGATTTCTTAGTATTGCTTTTTGGCTAGCTTTTGTTTAAAACTTTTAACTAGTTATGTGGCGGAAATATGTATATTACATAACATTAATTGCATTTATTGTTTTGTTTACTTAGTGAACATTTATATGAAATATATCAACACCTTAATGAAGTGTGTCTTTTCTTAGAAGTGCCAGGTGAAAGCGAGCACTTTTTATGGCGGCTGGAATAAACTCGCTACGCGCTAGGTGTTTGCTAAGTGCAACATGTGGAGTCTCACGAAAATAAACTCTATTTTAAAAGAGTAAAGTTTACAATCTTGAAATTGTTTCTTAGACTGAACAGTGCCCTGTTTACGGATGGGATTTTGCAAACATTTGCTGTGTCCGACGGTTATGATCCGCCGTTTGAACATCACGCCAAATTTGGTCCGCTCATAAAAATAAAAGCAAAACAGACTGCCATAAAACACGCCACGGAGTATATTTTAAAACATATGCGGGTCTTACAATTTCGCTATTTTTATTATAGTATATTTTATTTAAGGATAAAAATAAATACATACTTTACTAGTTCCTAGTGAGCAACCCCTATATATTCTTTTTATTATCCTGTTTTTTAACTCAACGTTGTTATGGATGAAGATATAAATCATATAAAAGAGGGCTCTCATAAAAGTTCTAATTAATCTATCCGACATACACCTTTTATTTCAATAAAAGCTCCAAATGGATAGGTTAGGCGAAAACAATAAACTCACAAAACGTAATGTGCGAGAAGAAAGAGCGTGGAAGCCAATTAATTTTTGCTGAGACTACGGTTTATGTTTTCCCGGATAAATAAGGAGATTTAGCAGCGCGCCCGGGCCGACTCATAAAATGGTGAGCTCGTGACCGGACCCGACCGACACTCTTACCACCTTTTCACGATTGTTTCACAACTCGAACTAGTATTTTATTACTATTTTTGTATCTTTGTTTACGATTATTTTGTCTTTATTTTGTTTATTAAAAAAAGACACATAACCAGTGGTATAAACGATAAATTTTGTAGGAAAAATATATAAAATGCAAAAAAATACAATTGTTTTTAGATGCTTTTGCCTGCTTTAAATTAAACCTTGTTCAGATATTTTTGTGTAATATGGTTAAGAATATTCAAACTTCCATATTTTTAGTTAACGAAACAGCGTCATAAAAATCAGATTAGTCTATTGTTTGCACTGTGAATTGAAAACTGTTACAATTTAATAAGTAACTGCAAATATCTACGCGGACATTAATGTCATACAGTTGCATTTTATTTCCACAGAGAAGTAGAATCGACTCTGCGATGACTAAATAATGACTAGGATAACGCAGTTTTATTGCCGGCTCCGTGTTGCGAATATATAAATGAACCCTCTTGGGGGAGTGTTAAAGATGCCGCCAAAGAACTCCTGTCGGAACAAGTCGAGCTCAGAGAAATGGCGCCGTAAAGCTTTCCCATCCGCCGAGACGTCATTTTGCGTTTCCACAAAAGTTCTTACTGGAAAACAAAAATTAATAAGGATCTTAATTTTTTATAAAGCTCGAAATGTTTTCTGAATTATATCTCTTACTTAAATCTCCCCTAGTATTTGTTGTTTTACTACTCCGATATAAATAAGTATCTACAATACAAAGTTTCCACAATATTCAAATATTTTACATATCTAATATCCGGTTTATACACTATGAAACGTAAACTATTGAGATTTAAAAAACAATCCTGTTGAATTTATAACCACATTTAACAGGGACTAAACAGTTTTTAAGTTAGAACATTAACAAGGTTTGCCTTTGTCTTAATAAAAGAAACGACAATTATAATTTAAGTAATTATATTTAATGATGATAAATCATTTTGGAATTTAGGAATTTCAATGTGTTTTGCGCAGCTGAAATTATGAAAATATTAATTGTATCCCTACGTTCTACTCCATAACCGTAAAGAGGCCGACGAGCAACTCCTTTGATACACTTTTAATGCAATTGTTCGAAAAACAACGCGGGGCAATAAAATTTAGCCTTCAGGTAGAATATTCCGCCCCACTTCGCTCCCTGAGCTATAATTTTTTTCGCATTGCGGATTTTAACAAATGTGTTTCTTTACTTTGTTTCATTTCTTTAGTTACAAATGAGTTTCTCTAAGAAGGTATTAAGTTAAAAATTCATAAATCTTTTATGTAATACATCCAACGCCGACTATAGTAAAACCAAGTTGTTAAATAAAATAAATCTCAACATTTAATATAACTGACCTGTCTTATATATGAATGTCCGATGTAGCGATTTCATGTTCAAAGTATTGTGAACGTTTTATATGAGCAGGAAAACGATCTAACGAGAATTGAACTTTATTCAAGAGCTATCGACAGGCAGAACGTGAGATTCCACCAGCTGAGCCTAAAATACAAATGGCAAGTGCATTCAGCACTGCCTTTAGAATAAATGACCTGTTTTATTACGTTTTTCTCCAAAACTATAAATTTTCCTCAACGAATTTAACTTGATAACCCTTAAATAACTACCTTAAATTTAATTTAATTACAACTTCATTAACATTCACGAAGAGATTAAAATCAACCGCGTTATTTCGAATCCGACCACGAGACTCATAATGGTTTTTAAAATCAAAGAGTAAAATCAATTTCTAAGTTTATTAAAGAAAATGTTGTTTAACTTCAAAATCAAGATTAAAGATGTATACGCCTATAAAATAATTATTGCATACTCCATTATTTACAAATTTGAACATTAAAATAATAATAATTAGCTTCTAGAATAATGACTGATATGACTTTCTTAAAATGTATACTTAATTTTAAATTATCACATGTAAATAAACATTTTATAAATTATCAGTAAATATTTAATTATGATGAACTTACACAATCTATTTCTTTGGAATTATAAAAAAATCTTATACAAATATTGATGACAAAATGAGAATTAAAACATATTTTTCTCAACTCATTTCACTAAAGGGGTTCTTTGAAATCTTTAATTTTGTGCCAACGTTTGATATTCAATTACGAGTAACATATCATATATTTTGTCATAATCATGAAATGCTAATTAACCAATAATGTCAGTCAAGTGTTGTTAGATGCTCTTATTTTCAGGATAGTCTTTCACTCGCAATACCACGTCGTTCGTCTGGATTTCCTCTCTCCCAACCTACACACTTCACCAGGAACACCTCGGAGAGAATTATCTGAAAGGATTTAAGTTACCTTTTATATAAAAACATAATAATGAAAAAATAACTTGCGACAAATATAATTCAGGACAGAAGAACCTTCAAAGAAACCAAAATTCTATTTTATAATATTTAAATTTTACTTCTTACAAAGACAGAATACTAATTTTAGTACTATATACTTAAAAAATGTATATATTACATGTATACCAACAGCTTTTCTTACTTATTAATAAAACTTATTATTTTTAAATGACATTAATTTCATAAGTAAATGTTGTTCAATCACCACATAACGCTATGAAGTAAACACCTTTTTAAAAGATGCAAAACGAAACATGGTAATCAATCAAAGAGTGAGTTCATAAGCCGAATGAAAAAAAGACATCTATACAAGACATTTAAAAGTACATGCTACACAACCACAAAGCAAAAATATAAAGATATTAACAAATCTGGAAGCGAGCCTAAAAGTACTGACCTACAAGCAATTCATGGGTGCAACTTCACGAAAACGAAATCATCTAATTTACCTGCAGAAAAGATTGATAAATTATTTTTCTAACAATTTTATCTGTAGAATATAATGAAAAATAAATGGCATGTTTAATTACAACTTAAAAGCCCCTCTTTTCATTGAAGCAGTGTAAAGCAGCTTACACGATTCCGTAGCACGGTATGAGAAACAGTCTAAGGTGATTACGTTTGTGCAGTGGTTAGTTTCTTACAACTACATAGTTTTTTTTAGTCACAATTGTAATTGACTGTAGTATTCTTTACATTTGTCATCGTTTCTTTCCCGTGTCTCCCGATTCCTGGCTATCCATAGACACCATAGAAATCCTCTTCTTCCGTTGTTGCATAAGAGTTTCTGACATAAAAAGTTAAAGCAACCCATTATGACAAATTAATAGTAATATTTATTTTCTTTATTAAATTTCACCCCATAAAGAAGTGTATTTTTTTTAAGTAACTAAAATATAACTAGGTATTGTTTAAATATAACTAAGTTATTGTTTAAATAATTTAAAAAATACATTCTTGTTGCATTTTTTATATTATACTTTTATAAGACAGCAATTTAAAATATTGATACCTGTTTTTAATATAAATATCCTATATGGTAAAAAAAATACTTGGAATTCCAATCGTTCATTAGGTAATGATTACAATACTAAATGATTTTTAAGTCATTAAGATATCTGGGGCCGCACCTCACAGCGCTTTAACAGATAAGACCGAGATTAACTGATATAATAATTTCTACTTAATTTACATTTCAACGCAATTGGACCATATAATGGCTGATCATCACAGATGTTCAAGAAAACCTGAAAAGTAAGACAAAACCGTTATATAAAACTGGGTCCTATATTAATAATGATATATTTATCTTTTTTCGTTGTTTTTCTGACCATGACTTTAGAACACTATTTGAAGTTTTCGATCCAAAGAAAAACTCAAATATTATTTACTACTTTTATTTAGAACTTTAGTACGGTCTACAAGATACTGAATACGTCCACCTTTGAGCCAAAATATGACATTAAATCATCTTTCTTTAAACAATGTGATAGAGTACCTGTAAATTATACCTTAATATTCTTAACTCGAACAAAATTAAAAATAATACATGGTGTTTTTTAGCAGAACCGGATTCAATAAGACTCTTTCACCTTTTAACTTTTAAGCTTTAATTTAATATATTTTTCCTCTAGATTTGCTAATTGGTACATGTCGCTTTTTGTATTTACAAAAAATTTTTATACCTATG